>OX123183.2:74633554-80006054 GCA_944739405.2 Euclidia mi | reverse complement strand
ATACGACATGCCGCCACGGCAGCACAGTACAAGATTGAGTGAGTATCACCGAGATCCTCACTATTATCTAAATAATTAGATAATAACGAGTCAAGAGCACTTACCAGCGCTATATTTCGCCTATGCATAGGCAACCGCGGCAGACGAGGTCTAATCGTGGGTGGCGTGTGCCGGTAGTCCCTAATCGCACATTCCAAAGCGTCCTTTACCTCCTCATTGCACTGGGTACTTACATTATCAGCCATGTCATCATCCTCCTCGACGGCGCTGCCACCTATTGGTGGTGCGTTCGGTGTCGGCGTTAGCGTAGGCCGGACGGGATTGACATGACTCGAAGGTAAGTAGTCTGAGCGAATCCTATCAAGTACGGTATTATCCAACTTGACACTGCGCTGGATAACTCGTACCTGATCCGATAATCGTTGAGCCGTGACGTTGATGCTTGGTTCCAAGGCCTGAAACATAGACAGCATGCGACTACGGTACGCAGTGAGGTTAGTGCCCCCCTCTGTCGCCCCAAAATATGCGCGCATGACATGTTCGTTCATTGATGTCGTCCACTTCATGCGCTGCACATTACCACCGGCAGCGGGGACCCTGTTTGGGGCCGGTGGGCCCCGAGGTCCTAAGCACGCTGGTGGCCGGCCTCTTCCACGCCGCCGCGCAGGTGACGGTGTCGACGGCGGAGAGAAATACTCGTCGCTGGAGCTCGACGCAACTGCAGCTGCCGGCGTTGTCGGCACAGGTTCCGACGGCTGCGAGGCGGAGCTCAGCGACGAGCCCGGAGGTGTTAGATGTGCTGTCTTGCTCCTGGCTCGAGTCAACATGCTTATTGTGCTTTATTTTTCATTTTTACTGTATTTATTTGTGATTGTTTTGACAATTTTGCCTTGACGGATGTCATGTTTCGTAGTGAGGATTTATGGTATTTCTTTGATAAACTTATTATGGAATATTATACTGGATACGGTTACGGTCTCGTTTGTGATATATATTTACGTGAAGAACTAGATATATTTTATTAAATATTTTCTGAACAAAATTAATGTATGCACGTTGACAGCCAGTGTTGCCTTATTATTATTATTATTATTATTATTATAGATGTACTATTATCTACATATCAATCGATTAACAGTCTTTACATAACAGTACTGCAGACCTAAATACAATATTCATTCTACAGAAAAGAGCTGTAAGGGGAATTAATAATCTCGGTCCAAGAGTTACTCTAAGAGAAAAATTCAAAGAAATAAACATTCTAACTGTTGTATCACAATATATTTATGAAAATCTGTTATATGTACATAAAAATATTGACAAATTTAGTAAAAAATGTGTTATACATTCTGTAAATACAAGACACAAGAATAATCTGGTAGTTCATAGCATTCGTCTCCACAAAATAAGTAGCTGTTTTATGGGGCAACGTATACGCTTTTATAATAAGCTCCCTTATAATTTAAGAAACCTATCTATAAATAAGTTCAAAATTATTGTTAAAGCGAAATTATGTTTAAAAGCATACTATAAAATATCTGAATATAAAGAAGACCAAAACGCTTGGGATTGAGCTGTTCTAATTCGACACACAAAATCTATCACATTGTGGTATAGTATCTGGACCGTGCGCATAAACAGACCCAGTTGGTCTATCCATAGTATGGTTTGATCCTAGATCGCATGACACATTTTGGTGTAACCCAAGAGGTACAATTTTATGAAATACATCCCGACATGTTTACTTTATTATTCATTATTTCAAATAGATATTGATTGGCAGAATACAAAATACAATTATGCATTAATAACGCTAACCTAGTGGGAGTTTTTTAATCGGTGAGGTTGTGCGGCACCCAGCGTGACACTATCCTCCGCACCCGTAGATACACGTGTAGAATCTCATGAAGGCTTCCTGATCCAATCTGCCGTATAATTATGCTGAATGCTCTTGGTATGTAATTCGTCTATTGTCTTGGATCAGATTTTACACTGCTAGCACGTTTTCTTCCGTAACAGCCGTCAAAGGGCGACGAGTTCTTTCTTCATCCCCCAAAGTTAGTTGTCCGCGCTTAAATTTATTATACCAATGATACACGGTTTCCTTAGAAGGGCCTTCATCCATGAATGCCATTTGAAGTCTATCGTACGATTCTGCCGGTTTCAGCCGACACTTAAAATCGTAAAAAATCGTGCTTATTGCTTGCCGTGTGGTTGATGGCATAGAATACAAGTGTCACCATCTTCCCGTGGGTGTCGTAAGAGGCGACTAAGGGATAATACGATGCAAATACCATCTTTGCGTAGAGATGGAAAACTCGACATCAAACCCTATACGACTGCCTCGTTGGTCTCGCGGCATAAATGTGCGCGTGGGATCGGGAGGTCCCGGGTTCGATTCCTGGGTCGGGCAGTGTTATTGGGTTTTTCTGTCACGAAATTCTCAGTAGCAGCACGGAATCTGGAAATGTGCCCGGTACGGCAATAGGCTCGCCCCTTATTACGTGGGACTAAAGTATACCTGGCGAAAAGTGGGTGTAGAAATACACCTCTGCCTACCCCTTCGGGGATAAAAGGCGTGACGATATGTATGTATGTATGTACGCTTGTGACGTTGGTATTCCAACAGTAAGGTGGCGCTTCTACAAGCCTGAACTTGACTTCCTAATTAGTATGTTTAACCCGATTCCATGACGTAAAGGACGGTTCTGTGTTTATTCCCGGTTGAACTAGAAGCACTACCTGTCTTCTACGAAATTGAAATATAGAATTGTCCAGTTCCGATGATCAGTAGCGACAAGGATGCAACTAATCAATCTTACTGTGTACAAAAACGCTTCAGGCTTTTCCGCTTCAAACTCAGGCGCGTCAAGGTATAACAGCGTTATACCTTTCGGATATCAGACCATTCTGGTGTTTTTCGTTTCGTCTTTGTTAACCTTTATAGCCTCTCAGGCTCCCGATGAATGATGGTTTCAAAGTTTTGTGAACTTTCCCTTGCTCACCCAGCACCTTGCATACCCAGCGAAACGATCAGTTAACTAAAAATGTATAATAGGTGATATGGTATTTATGAGTGGTAGTGGCTGTTTAACAATAGTTAAACAGCCATTACCACTCATGAAAAGGACAGAAAATGCATAGAATTTGTTCTGAAAAGAAGCATAGAATAACAACCACTATTTGTGTCCCATACAAAAAGCCAGTGTGCTTACAATGTTCTCGTTCTTAAAGAAAATACTGTCAATAATTAAGCGTAAACAGCAGTTGTCAGAATTTTAGTTATTTGTTGTCTGAAGTGATTTTTTTAATATTTTGAGTCCCTTTATGTTAGAATTTAATAAAAATAAGTTTAATTTTGATTTATTTTATTATTATAGTTGCTTAACCATAGCTACACTTAAAACTACTTACCTTAAGACTGTCCCGATGCTTTTATTTTGTATGTTCCTAGATATGTAATAACCAACGTAGATTATATTTCACGTATTTTCACTATAACTAACCCAAACTTCAAGTTTAATATATTTTTTTTTCTTTTTACTGTTCCTACGGGATATATACCACGTACCTTTGTTTTGAGTAACCGATATTCTCCCTCTCTTTTTATCCCGTAGAAACAGTAAAAGGTAATGATAGTGACCACACAAGTTTAAATTCCTATTCTAGGAAGTGTTCCTACACTTCCTAGTGTTTTAGCCGGTACACGCCCACGGTAATGTTATAAAAATATGACGTCCATACTTAAAGGTTAAGTAGCTTGTTACTCTTATTTATGTAGTATAGTAGCTCTGCGTCAGAGGTTCAGTGGATTGCATATGCGTCTACTGATTGGGAAGTCCCATGTTAGATTCCCGGGTCGGGCAAAAGTGTTACTGAGTTTTTCCGCATTTCCAGTAGCAGCACAGAGTCTGAAATGTGCCCAGTAACAGGAATATAATAGACGTATGTAATCCTAATACGTGGGACTAAAAAAATAATAACAAGGCGAAATGTGGGTTACACCTCTACCTACCCATTCGAGGATACAGGAGTGTATGAAAAAAAAACCGGTCAAGTACGAGTCGGACTCGCGCACCGAGGGTTCCGTGGAAACCTGTAGGTACCTATATATAATTATTTAAAAAAAAATGTGATGTGACTAAAAATTTAAGGTTTTCGAAATTTTTCCTACGTGCTATAAAACGTTGCTTTATGCCAAATTGCAAGATTCTAGATTGACTTGAAGTACACTTTAGTTTCGACTTGAGCATTTGATATGAATTTCAATTTTATACCTCTACGGGTTCATGAGGAAAGAGTAAATTAAAATTATTAAAAATATTTTAATTATATGATGTAACTAAAAATATACAGTTTTTGTCCTTTTTCCTTTATCCGTGCTATAAGACGTTGCTTCGAGCCAAATTTCAAGATTCTGAGTTCACGGGAAATTCCCTATAGGTTTTGATTCCCTTGCCAGTAGTTGCGAGTTTGAAAATATGCTTAAATTGCTCTTTCTGTTGATTGCGTTGAAATAGAATTTTGATTTTATTACAGCTAAAAGGTGTTAAAAACTTGAGTATTTGATATGAATTTGAATTTAATAACTCTACGCGTCCATGAAGAAAAAGGTAGTAACATTAAAATAAAAAAAAATGTTATATGATGAAACTAAAAAATTTCATTTTTGGAATTTTATCCTTAATCTGTGCTTAAAGAAATTGCCTCATACCAAATTTCAAGATTCTAAGTTTACGGGAAGTACCCTGTAGGTTTTGATTCCTGTGTGAGTTTCGAAAATTTGCGAGAATTTGTGGCATAAACCGCTGTATCTTTTGATTGCGTCGGCTTAGAAGTTTGATTTTGTTTCAGCTTAAAGATATTATAGACTTGAGTATTTGATATATGAATTTCAATTTAATACCTCTACGTGTTCATAAGGAAAGGGCTAGTAACTTTAAAATTATTATTTATTTTTTGTTATATTATGTAACTAAACATTTACGGTTTTCGCAATTTTTACTTTACCTGTGCTATAAGACGTTGGTACGTGCCAAATTTCAAAAATCGGAGATTACGGGAAGTACCCTGTCGGTTTTGATTCCTTTATCAGTAGTTGCGAGTTTGAAAATATAGTAAAAGTTCTGTTTCTTTTGATTGCATTGAGATTGATTTTATTGCAGCTTAGAGATAACATAGACTTGAGTATTTGATATGAATTTCACTTTAATACCTCTACGCGTTCACGAGAAAATGGTAATAAGTTTAAAAAAAATAAAAATAATTTTATGATATGATGTAAATAAAAAATTTCGGATTTCGCAATTTTTCCTTTTTCTGTGCTATGAGACATTGCTTCGTACCAAATTTAAAGATTCTGAGTTCACGGGAAGTATCCTGTAGGTTTTGATTCTCTTGCGAGTTTCGAAAATTTGCAGCATAAACGGCTATATCTTATGATTGCGTTGGCTTAGAAGTTTGATTTTTTCACAGCTTCAAGGCACAGTAGATTTGGTATAAATTTCAGTTTGATACCTTTACGCGTTTCTGAGAAAAAGGGTCTTGACAGACGGACGGACAACATAGTGATCCTATAAGGGTGCCGTTTTTTCATTTTGAGGTACGGAACCCTAAAAATGGTAGTTGTTTGAACATATAAGTTCTTTAGACCTTATTTAAAGTAAGCTATAAATTACAAGTGTACAAAACCGACGCCATCCGGGCTCAATACACCGAGCTGCTTATTAACCGGTAGTCGATACCCTAAAGTATTTCCAATACCAAAACGCCACTTTGCAGCGTGTATAGAAAAAAATCTTTTCACATAATTTTCAATTCTCACGCTTTTCGTTTATCCAATAAAAGAATTCCCGCGCCCGTTTAATTGTTTTTTTTTTTTTGCTTTGACAGATATTGATCGTTGGCAGTCTCACTCAATACCTTTCTGTTTTATTCCAAAAATACTTAGAAGCAGTATAATAAATCACTGAAAGTGAAAGCTGCTTTTAAAGCCTTTGAAAGTCTATAAATCGTATAATAAATGAGGTGCCTATGAACTATTCATATTTTTTAATATAAACCCACGCTGTGTTTAACGAATTGTTATTAAATTTTATACGTACCATTGAAAAATTGTTTTGATAAATACTTATCTAAAGTGGGCCTCTACTTTCGAAATATTTTACTTGCAATACTAAGTTGCTTACTTAAGTATGCTTTACATAGTTTCGAGTCAGTGAGTGTGTAATATTGTTTTTGATTTTCGAAGTGCTTATAGTTGTTATTATTGATAACAAAACTCAAAAGTAGCTTTGAATTGCTTTAGTGCTTTCGTAGTTATGTTTTGAAAACATTATTTCTATTCGACTAAGTATTGCTTTTTCAAGATTTTGAATATAATATGAAGTGGAGACTTTAAAAATAACGATTCTGAAATGTGATTATAACAAAGAAAAAGCTTGCCACTTAACATTTATTATAGAAAAGTGTCTATAAGAGAACTCAGAGCGTATATACACGTATGCACATATTATTGACTTTATAGGCTAAATAACATCAGGATACCAACAACGGACTTAGGACACATAGAAAATCGTAGCCTTCGCAAAAGTTCGACCCATCGAGGCATACAGGAAACTCTCTCCCTGGCATTGTGTTCCTTTAACCACACTTTCAGGGTATAAAATAATAATAATACGTTCATTACATTTTGTAACAATAATATAATAAGGATTCTGGATTTCAGGCATCAGAATTCTACCATTACACAAAAAAAGACATAAATAAAAGGAATTATTAAAACGTATATAAAGTATCAGTAACCATACTCATGCGCTTAGTTCATAAGTAAGAGTGCCGAAAGCCCCATCCTCTTTTCCTTCTCCCTCATCTCGCTGCTCCTCCTATTTCCTTTTCCCATCCTCGCCATTGGCAGTGGCATGGTTACCACTTACCTACTATCAACTGGCTCATCTGTCTATTAGTACCAACAAAAAAGTACAAGGTGGTGTCATCTGTTTCTAAAAAAATCTGTTGCGTCTAAAAAGGTACAAAAATATGTATTATAAATCACAAAAGGCAAAACATGCCATGGTTAAGAAACGTGACGTTCAATCAGTGCAAGAAATGTTGATAATATTTTATTGGTGGTATCATTAAGAATATTGCGTTCTCACGTTGTCAAGGAGCAAGTAGACCGACATTTTGTATTGGGTTTGCGTAAACTAAAGTATAATATATCATACAATTTTATTTAAACGGGTCTTATTCGCGATATTTAATTAATTTAAGGTATAAATACCTATGTTTTACCGACGTTTCGGCCGTCTTACAACAGCCTTGGTCGCGGCAGGACAGTATAATATATTTTGTTCAATTTTATGTGTTTATACATTATAATAACACACACACTCGTTGATCTCGCGGCATAAATGTGCGCGTGGTATTGTGGGAGGTCTCGGTTTCGATTCCCGGGTCGGGCGGTGTAATTGGGTTTTTCAGTTAGGAAATTCTCAGTAGCAGCACAGAGTCTGGTAAAGTGCCCGGTACGGTAATAGGCTCGCCCTCTATTATGTGGGACCTAAAAATTCATGGCGAAATGTGGGTGTAATATTACACCTCTGCCTCTTCCTCCGGGGATACCGGCGTGAGTCTATAAAAAAAAAGAATGTCTGCACTAGAAATTAATTCTAAAACACGATGCACTTTACAAATAATCAATCATCATCATCATCAGCCCTGTATACACCGCTATTTTTTAATTAGTACAAAAATTTAACAGGGCACTAAGTATCTTTAACTGATCATATTTATGTAGTTGAAAAATAAAAACACTAAGTCCCAAAACTGTCTCAAAACTGTCCACAAAAATACGTGATAATTGGTAAATGCAATACTAATACTATGACCGACCCGTGTACTATCATAGTAAAATGAACATTTGATAAATTACCTCCCCCCCCCGCCCTACTGCGCCTGCGCCACGCCTCGACGATGCGACAAACAGTACTAAATTGCTAGCGAAAGTGAGCGTATCTAATTTCGTTGCAAAAGTTAATTGTTTGTCTACGTTTGCCCGACGCGATGGCCTATCATATAAGTTCATATCACGGGAGTATGTAGCTATGCTTCGTGCGTACTTTTTGAGTGGAAAAATCGCGAGTGCAGCTGTGTACCCATGGACATCGTATTGTGAGTGTACAAAAGTGACCGGGTCAGTGTCAAACAATTAAAACAGTGCATATTGGATGCTTTTGACAACGGTGGTGGACATTTCGAAGGACAATGGGAATACTTGTAAGTTTAGTAAATAATACGTACTTAAGTAAATAATAATTTGATGCGGGCGGCTCAAAATCGGTCTGTGTTCTCCACACACCTTGAGGAAGGCCTATGTCCAACAGTAGACGTCTCTAGGCTGACATGATGATGATAAAATAATTTGTAAACTGCAGATGATTCTAACTTCATACATACGCCAAAATTACTCTTTTCTTTTAGTCCAGAACACCATCTTTTATTTTGATATTTGTTTGCTTTCTAATTACATACCTCCGTATTTAATTACTTGTTAAACGATAAATTTTACCGGTCCTAAGCCCGAATGAAGTATGAAGGAGAGGGTAGAATTAACAAAATTAAAAAATAACTACCTACATTTATTATTTTTCTTCATTTTATTTTCTATGGCTACCTACATCATAAGTGCGACAGAAAGAATGCGAATGAGCAGAATGGAATATTATCAATGAATTAGTGAATGGATTGTAAAATATGACTATGATGTAAGCGAGATTTTCTACAATAAACAAATAATAATAACTTTGCTCTTTATTGATATTATGAAATTCTTACGTCACATATATGATAATAATATCTTCGCTAATCTGTCCTTAAAGTTTTTGTACTAATAAAAAAATAGCGGTGTATAAACATTCCCACTGCTGAGCACGGGCCTCTTCTCACTATGAGAAGGGTAAGGCCATAGTGCACCATGTTGGCCTATTGCGGGTTGGCAGACTTCACATGTCTTTCGAGAACATTAGGGAGAACTCTCAGACATGCAGGTTTCCTCACGATGTTTTTCTTCACCTAAATGATGAAGGAAAACGCGTGCAAGCGATAATTAACAATTTAATACGCACTTAACTTCGAAAATTCATTGGTGCGTGCCGTGGATTCGAACCCAGACCCCTCTGCGTAGCAATCTGTCGGTCTCTCCACTCGGATATCGCTGCCTTCAATTCAATCAATGTACACAAAAATCACACAGATACAGAACATAAGTTGTGATGTGATTAACAAAGTAAATTAATTCGGAAAAACCCAGTAACACTTTTGCGCGACCCGGGAATCGAACCCGGGACCAGTCGCATACGTTATCCACTGTTCACACATATTTTTTTTAATTCTACGTCAAAAAATTCTAATGAAACATATTTATATAAACCCATATACAATTTTATGTATAATTATATATGTACAAAAACATACAGCATTTTAGGTCAAACATTCTTTCGTCGTTCGAAAGTCAGGCAGAGTACTATCAAAATTTGACTTTTTCGCAACATTAATAACAAACATTCCAAAGCGAACACGTCTGCTACATAATTAAAATTTCGCAAATAACTGACCCAGAATAAAATTACGTACCCTGGCAAAGTCAGACGGCGGGTCAATGAGTCAGCAGGTAACTGACAGTGTGCATTCCCTTTAAATTTGTCCCCTTGTCACAGCTGGCCGGAACCACTCAAAATAATTACAATCTCACAAAAATGTCACAAGCCCGACTCGTGAACAACAAAGTAGGACTGAATAAGTGATGAAGCGAGCCAATGATATTTTTGATTGATGACTAGCAGTCTAACATTATGAACGACTGTGCTACGAGTAAGTACTTCTATACAAATAGATATTAAAGTGTCTGCTGTACTGTCGAGATGTCAGAGAGCTGCTCATTCGAATATAAGCACTTTTTTTTGTTTGCTGATTTTACTCGTATTCACTACTTGTCGACGCCAGCGGCTTCGCACGCACATATTGCCGAATTTCCCTATTTGCCCGATCCCGTGGGAATTTCGGGAAATGCCTTCTTAGTGCACCCCTACGGTCCCCAAGGAATATACATGCCAAATTTCAGCTTCCTGCGCCCAGTAGTTTTGGCTGTAGCTTGTCTGTCAGTCAGTCAGTAACGCAAGGATTTTAATTATTATGATAATCACAGACATATTTCCAAACATAACAAAGGTTCTGACGAAACTTGTCGAGTTCATTAAGGGAAATGGCAATTTATGGCATCATTTACTTATTTTAATTTATTTATAGTCTCACGACTGAATTTTTAGTCCCACGTAATAGGGGCGAGTCTATTACCGTTACCGGGCACATCACCAGACTCCGGGCTGCTACTGAATATTCGGCAAAACCCAGTAACACTTTGCCCGACCCGGGAATCGGGGACCTCCAATCAGCAGTCACACATACGCTATCCACTGAACCACGGAGGCAGTCTTATTACTAACTTATTTTAAATTACCAGTAAATTAAAAACAAAACAATTAACATATAAACCGAAGTCAACGCTGAAATCGGGAATTTTGGCTAGTAAATAGATAATAGTCATGAGGTACATCCCGAAAGCTATCTCTTTGGGTTGCTTGCATAGTTCGCGGGTAATCTTTTTCGACGACGCGCTTGTCTATCATCATTTATCAGGTACAGTTCCACTCGAGCTAATACTGAAAAGTTTTCTAATAGAAAAACTTTCGTTCGACCTGCATATCAAACTGAAGTTTTAAGAGAAGTGTTGCTCGCTATGTTGGCTCTTCAAGTTGATTTTTCACTTACTTTATACTTTAATACTGTTTTATGGAATCCTTTAATAAACTTAGTTGTAGCAATACTGATTTCAATAGACTGCACGGTTGGCGTAGTGGTTTAAGCGGCCGCTTCGCCGCTTGACACTGCGCCGAGTGTTGTGTGTTCGATTCCCACACGAGACAACACCTTGTGTAATTTAAAAATTGTTGTTTCGAGTCTGGGTGCTCATTGTGTCCGTTAGTTGTATGTTTGTAAAGTCCCCCACGACACAGGATTTATTCCTAATGCGGGAGCTGTCTATAAAAAAAAATATAAATATTTTATGATATCGTGAAACTCTAACAGCCGCAGCATAAATAAAACTGCGAAAAGTTAATACCGAAATGGTATCGTTTGTTTTGACGGCAGACGTCACGTCCATATAACAGTTTGCATGCGCCCGATCTAGTATCTGGGTCCCGCTGAGCTCAGTGTTATCCAAGCGCGGCCTTATTCAGAGACAACATTGTACTCGAGTTCAACGTATTTTGCAATACGCTTTTCAGATAAAAGACGTACAGTATGATATTTTTCTCTTTATTTTCAACAACTTACAAAGAATTTAATATCAGGCACACACTAATTAAAGACTCCGTTTGCTTTTAATCATGAATTGTTTATTTCATGAGATTGCCTTTGCCTTGTTAAAATTAAGTCGTGAAAATTGCTGCAAGTAAGCATTTCGTAATATCGTAACGAAGTTTAATTATGCTATAAGTTTGTTATAGGTGAGGTGTGCACTCTAAGTTAAGAAGTAGGAGCTGCCAAAGCACAGCCAAAGTCTAAGAGTTTGCTTCACTTTATTGTAACTGGCTGTCGGGTGGCGGGTGTCGCTGCCATATGTCACGTTCACAGCCCGCCAATTTGTCTGTCATTTGCCAAATCCGTACGCGCCTTGAATATGGGCCGAATGTCTACTAAATATGTATTCAGTGTTACCGCATGCCGACTATAATTTCACATACATTAGACTACGCCTCATGTCTATAGCTACTTTTAAGGAACAAAATTGGAGGGCGGAGGCCCGTGCAGTTCAACTCATCTCTAACTCCACTGAACTGCACTGACCTCTACTCCCTGCACCTGAGTCCGGTGCAGGGAGTGGCGAATGGTCTCAGGGTTAGCGCAGGTCGTGAAGATCTCTAAGGCAAGGCTGGTGGACTATCCTTCTCGAGGTTGCCGCCCGTTCTTGGTCCAGTTCCTTCAGAAATGGATGCAACCAAAACCTCCAGCCGAAACACAATATCAGGCACATTACACACGCAGACACACACACGTACACACATGCGCACACACACCCACACCCACAAACACATCTCTTCACCACGCCCCCTCGTGGCCGGGTGGGCTTGGGCTCGTAGTAAAAAGTCACGGGTAAGAGAAGTTGACCACCTGCGCTAGGACCTGTGCAGTCGAGCGCCGTACGCGGGGATGACGGAGTCCTGGGGAGTTGAGCCGAGCGGCGCTGGCGGTAATGTGACCGTGAGGCAACACGCCCTCTGTGGTCCCGATTTCACGCTAAACGGTAGCCCCCGCTATGAGCCGCAGCGGGGAAAATGGCCACCGTGTCCCATCAGAGGGCCCCAGGCTAGGGACGTAGGGTCCGCATCAACAGTCGGAATTTATTTCGGCTGTTGAGGTGGTGGGTGAAAGCTATGCTGAGGGTGCAAGCGAGGGTGGACAGCTAGAGTTGGTGACTCGGCTCAGGCCGTTAACTCGAGCGGGCGCCCGATGCCGTGCTGTAAACCAGCCCCGCTTTCCTATATCCCTCTGGTAATCATAACGTCCGGATGACGTTCCCTGTTGCGGGCTCCATGGAGGGTGGGAAGCCAAAGGGATGAAGTCTTGTTAAACTTTTATGGATACCGCAGATCCTAAAATTACCCCAACTGCGACGGTGACAACGAAAGCTGTTACCGCCGCCACCAAAACCAAACAGATGGTCGACGCCGTGGCCTCGGCTGCAGGTGTCACACCATCCCCCAGGGACGGGACTTCAGCGCTAGCTAGTACTAGAACTGGTCCCGTCCTTACAATCGTCAGCCCGTTTGAAATCAAGCGGGAAGACGACTCCTCCTTCGCGGGAGTTTTGCGAGGGTTGTGAGTCACCAGAAGGGCAAGGGCAAGGGCAAGACTACCAATCCTGTCCAACGCCCGCCCACCACACAACCGAGTGGACCCGCTGCTGCCAGCTCTGCGAATAAGAAGAGGTCAAACCGAAACAAAAGACAGCGCGTAGCAGCTAAGCGGAAGGCTTAACAAACCTCTGCTGCTGCTGGTGCTGGCTCTATGAAAACAGCTGAGCAGGCCGCTGTCGCAGGTCCCAGCAAGGTGACCAGCGCGCAGCCCACGCTCAGCAATGAGGGGTGCACGAAAGCCGGAGGCAGTACGGGTAGGCCGCCTGCCGCCAAGAGGCGGGCAGGTCTCCCTGGACGGCATCCAACTGCAGCACCACCGAAGAACACAGCAGGTAAAACTGCCGAACACAAGGAAAGAGGTGAGGCCAAACGTGCTCTCAACGAGTCCAGCTCGCCTCGAGGGGAGCGCTAGAAGCCCCGCCTCGACTCCTCCAGGACGATAGCACGTAAGACCTACGTACAGGCCTCCAAGGCGTCCCTGGGCGTTGCAGTAACATGCAAAGGCACAGGGAACTTGCCGAAGGAGTTGGTGGACCAGGTACTCCGGGAACTCCAGAGGAAGATCCTGGTTGATGCCTGGTCGACCAAAACCCCCAAACGCCCCGCTCCAGCGTTCACCGGGAAACCCATGTACGTACAAACTCTGGTGCGCCGACGAGGCAAAGCGCACCTGGCTGACGGAGGCGGTCTCTCTTCTGGTCCTACCACCAGGCTTCGAACTGGAGGTCAGGGGCCAGAAAGAGGCCCAAAAGAGAGTGCGGTGCGGCATTGTCGTACCCGATGAACAGGGGGTCTTGGGCGACGTGCGCGACGTGGGTCGCGCTCTGGAGTTCCAGAACCCCTGGTTGGAGGTCGACAAATGGTCGATGCTGCACTCCGAGAGGCAGACAGGTGGGTGAATCCTAGTGGTCAGCGTCCCGGAGGAACAAGTCCCGACCCTGATGAAGAACGAGCGCCGCCTCGCGTTGGGGGTAGGTGCCGTCTACGTCAGATTCTGGGACCCCACAGGCAAGTATGTCGACCATCCTCCGGGATGCGACGGCAACTCCACACAGGTCAAGCATGACTTCAACAGCTAGTCAGGGTGCGACGCACAACCCGGCCCGTCAGAGCCGGCCGCGTCTGGCTCGGGGGCTGGCCCATCAGCCGAGGGTAACTCGGAAGATGAGAGCCTGCTCCTGAGCCCGGTGCGGCGGGACGACGGGGTGGAAGGTGGCGACATCCTGGCCGGCCTAACGCAGCTGACGGTCGGGGAGGAGGGGCCATCATCCAAAGATGAACCCTCTGCCTAGTGACGTCAGCTGCCTTCAAATCAACCTCCATCACAGCCAAACGGCCACCGCGCAACTGCGCAAATGGATGGAGGTCCAACAATCAGCCATCGTGCTCATCCAGGAACCTTGGATAGGGCCTCATCAGAGGCCTCTCCAGCCTGGGAGGTAAGATTTATTCTTCAACTGACCACACACATCCAAGAACCTGCATACTGACAACGAAAAACATCAGAGCCCAAGCTTTAACGGAGTTCTGTTCCAGAGACATCACAGAGATACAAATTGAAATAACACAGCAGCCAAGGAGTATAGAGGTTGTTTTCGCATCGGTCTATATGCCCGAGGCCGAAGACCCGCCTCCGTTCGACCTCACGCGCCTGGTTAACCAGTGCGACAGAACCAATACAGAGGTCGTAATAGGAACGGACTCCAATGCCCACCACCAAATGTGGGGTATGAACTGCAATAACAACAGAGGTAAATCACTGGTTGAATACCTATTCACCACTAATCTTACCATATTAAACACAGGTACGGAGCCCATCTTCGTCACAAAACGTAGTCAGACAATTATCGACTTAACTCTCGCAACAGAAGGAGCAGCTGAACGCATCAAGGGATGGCACATCTCAAAAGAGGCATCGTGCTCAGACCACAGATGGATCAGCTTCTCTATGGAAATCGTTATACAACCCACACAGCCACGTAGGAAACCACACAACACTGACAAAACAAAGTATGTCCAATTACTTAAAGAGAAACTTACCCTTACTGCTACGCCGACGGTACTGGGTGACAATGAACAGATCGACGAGCAGGTATGTACACTGACGCACCAGGTACTCTCCGTAAACCGGATAACACATACACTACATCGGAGGAGGAGACGAGACGCGTCCTACTTGAAACACACTTCCCAGGCTGCGTCCTCGCCCCGGTAATAACGTGGCACGATACACCAACAGTGACGACCGAACACGAGTGGAGACACGCAAATACCATGGTCACAGAAGAAAAACTCCGATGGGCCATCGATAGCTTCCATCCCTTCAAAGCAGCCGGACTGGAAGGCATATTCCCAGGGTTATAACAATGGGGAGGTGAACCTGTCCGTAAAAGACTTCTGGCAATCATGAGGGCTAGCCTGGCCCTTAGATATGTACCAAAGAGTTGGAGGGAAGTCAAACTAATTTTCATACCAAAACCAGGCAAAACACACTACACCAATGCAAAGTCCTTCAGACCAATAAGCCTGACCTCCTTCATGCTTAAAGCCTTGGAAAGGCTCTGCGAGAGGGAACTAAGAAGTGGGGCACTTAAGCACCTACCCCTACATGCCAACCAACATGCATACAGCTCAGGGAAATCGACGGAATCGACCTTACATCAGGTCGTGAGCCAGATAGAAGCTGCTATACAACAAAAAAGCATCTGACTGGGCACCTTCATTGATATAGAAGGAGCCTTCGACAAGACAAACTTTTCCAGCATAAGCAACGCCCTAGCCAGGCATGGTGTGGATCAGATGCTCATACAGTGGATCCAAAACATGCTCAGCAAAAGGGTAGTGCGCCTGCACGGCGACACTCAGACAGCCTTGATAACTAAAGGATGCCCGCAGGGAGGTGTACTCTCCCCGCTTTTGTGGAACTTAGTCATCAATGAACTCATAGACAAACTCAACGCGAGATACTTCTACACAATAGGTTATGCAGATGATCTAACCATACTCACCTCAGGTAAGGTAACCAGTACAGTGTACGACCTAACCCAACAAGCCCTACGCATAGTAGAATGGTGGTGTAATGAGTACGAATTATCTGTAAACCCGACCAAGACCGATCTAGTTATGTTCACACCGCTGGGTACTTACCGACTGCCCAGGTTATTCGATACAGAGCTTAAGCTGTCTACCGAGGTCAAGTACCTGGGTGTCACTCTCGACAGCAATTTGACATGGAACAGCCACACGGAAAATAAGCTCAATAAAGCCAGCATCGTCTTCTGGCAGTGCAAGAAGATGATAGGTAAACGCTGGGGTCTATCCCCAAAATTGTCTTATGGCTCTATAAGACAATAATACGTCCGATGATAAGCTACGGCGCAGTAGTGTGGTGGCCTCGGACCAACCTAACAACGGCCGCCAACAAGCTTCAAAAGCTTCAAAGACTTGCATGCCTAGCGGCCACGGGCTGCATGAAAACTACACCTACAGCGGCACTCGAAGTGTTGCTGGACCTGCCTCCTCTGCACCTGTTCATACAACAGGAAGCAACGATGTCGGCGGTCTGGCTAAGAGCTCTGAAGCTCTGGAAAGACACTAACACCCCGCATACTAACAACTTTAATACACTTTTTAAAGAAGTTCCTCTCACACAAGCCATTGGCGAAACAATTTGTGTTCGACAAAAAATACAAAATCCAACTGTACGAGGATCTGCACGAAGGAGCGGTTAATCACAACGAGCTCACGATCTTCACAGATGGGTCTAAGACTGATACAGGTACGGGTTCAGGAGTATTCTCCGAGGAACTAAACATCAACATCGCAGCACCGCTGGGAGCCTACAACACGGTCTACCAGGCCGAATGTTTTGGCATAATCCTAGCTGCCACAGCACTCATGGCACGTGAGGTAAGGGAACAATCCATTAGGATCCTCTCAGATAGTAAGGCTGTCCTCTCAGCCCTCAAAAGCCATACTATCACCTGGGCACTCACGCATGAATGCCACCAGAAACTAACAGAGGTAGGTAAACATAACAAATTAACACTGCAATGGATCAAGGGCCACAGTGGCTCAAGAGGGAATGACGCAGCCGACGTACTTGCCAGAAGAGCGGCCACTTTAGAGGTGGTGGGACCCGAGCCCATTATTCCCCTCCCTTCTGGATTTTATCGCAACCTGGTAAGAAATAGGACCAGGACCCAACACAACCAGTCCTGGATTGGTATTGAAACATGTAGGCAGGCCAAGGAGGCTCTTCCCGCAGTAGACGGTAAGATAGCCAAACAAATCCTCCGGCTGTCCAAACAACAACTGCGGACAGTCACGGCCGCCTACACAGGACACGGATTCTTTAATAAACACCTATTTACTATAGGTATCACCGACAGCCCGCTGTGCAGGGCCTGTATGGCAGCAGACGAGACGGCAGCCCACCTGCTCCTGGACTGCCCTGAGGTCGCACAGTACAGGCAGCAGTACCTGACGAGATACAGCACCCTGAGGGAAGCCGTGGGCCACATCAAGAGTCTGCTGGCCTTCCTCGAAGAACTGGGGTGGCTCGAATGACGACACCATTCCCACCTGCACGCAAAATACACGCCAAGACGTGGAGTTGCGGAAACAGCCCGTGCCATCAAGTATCAAATAAGGAACAAAATTAGGGTAAACTATAGTAATGTTGCCACACAAAAGGTGTATTTCTACACCCACTTTTCGCCAGATATACTTTAGCCCCACGAAATAAGGGGCGAGCCTATTGCCGTACCGGGCACATTTCCAGACTCCGTCCTGCTACTGAGAATTTCGTGACAGAAAAACCCAACAACACTGCCCGACCCAGGAATCGAACCCGGGACCTCCTGATCCCACGCGCACATTTATGCCGCGAGACCAACGAGGCAGTCGTATAGGATTTGATGTCAAGTTTTCCGTCTCTACGCAAATATGGTATTTGCATCGTGTTATCCCTTAGTCGCCTCCTACGACACCCACGGGAAGATAGGAGGTGGTGACACTTGTATTCTATGCCGTCAACCACACGGCAATTCTGCTGAATGATCCTGAATATTAGGATAATCTTATATTATTATGTCACAGAAATACATTCATAAGCAGGATTAACCTATTTCTTATACACAGAACAAATATTTAAATCTTAACTATGAACCATTTTTCTTTAACAACTGTTTTAAAAAAATGTTAGGAAATTTGCCTAAAACATTAATGAAATGTTTAGGTTAAGTAGTTACTTTCCGAAGCGAAAAAAAATATTTTTAATTAATTTTACACAAATGTACCTATTTATTTGTATCTGTTATCTTCATTAAAGCTTAATAAACGTTAGTTTTGCGCTATTAAATAGATGGATCGTCTTTTCCGATAGTGCCAATGACTATACTTAAAAATTGTTCAACAACATAGTCATTGGCATATTTTAGAATCATATTTTTGTCAGATTTTTGTTTGTTTGCCGTCAAATTCGCGTACAAACAACTTTAGATTGTATATTTCTTCGCATTTTACTACCAACTTACTATGGTACGGTCCTACAGAGATGACAACCTTTCTCTACAAAGTACCCAAAAATCAGGACAGATATCGCTTAAAACAAAGAACTTAGTAAAGACAAAAATATCACGAACAAAATGCTTGTGAGGAACTAAAAGAGGGCTCATTTGCTACAATGCATCTTACAGACAAGATGAGCTACTTTAGAAAAATATGCCGAAAGAAAGATATAAAACGTGATAAATAATATAATAATATTCTACCACATTCACACAACACCATCTAGTCCCAAACTAAGCAGAAGCTTGTACTATGGGTACTAGATAATGGATAAACATACATATATACTTTTTTTTTGTAAATACATACATATTATACATAGAAACACCCAGACCAAGACAAACACCCATGTTCATGCACACAAACGTTTGACTTGAGCGGGAATCGAACCCGCGACCTTCGGCGTAGCAGTCGCTTACACTCCCGCTGCGCCAACCGGTCCAAATGAACTAAACTTCTTTCAAATATAGACTCATGTTAGAAATATTAGAAGGTTACATAAACATTCATAAATATATATTTTGATTACATAGAATACATGTATAAAGATCCGGATATCAAGTCTTAGGACTGTCTGGGTATCACGGCCTTAGGCCAATTTTATTACAGTGCCAATGATTGCACCTTTTTGGTACTGCCAATAACTATACCAAGGTGCCAATGATTGTACTTATCTTAAGAAAAAAGTTTGAGCATATTTTTATGCTAAGGCTTTATTAAATACGATGTTTTATTTTTATTAATGCCCATGTAGAATATATTTAGAAAATATTATTCAATTTGTATTTTCCTGAGAATGTGTTACTTAGTAGTAGAAACCGGCTTAGGGTGCCAATCATTATACAGTTTACCCTATATATTCCTTTTGCGAAGGAGATGTAAATTGACTGATTTGTATTCACATGTCGGTGTCACAGGAAATTGTGTTTTTTTAATGAAATAATAAAGTATCAAGATCAAGTCACGTTTACGTTAGCTTTATAATCAAAACATACGTACTATTTTATATTCATGGCATATCAGTGTGACGGTATCGAACTTAAATCAGTGCAAGTGAAATATACTGAATTTGATCCTTCATTTTTTAATATTGTGTTTCCTTAGGAGGAGTAATTCTTGTGATCAGATGATGTACACAGCCTTGTTACTTAAGATATAAAATACTTATAGCAAATGTGGTGAAACACTTTAAAATTATGAACCATGGAAGGTCAGATAACAATTCCACGAGTATTGTTTTTCTTGTTTCTTTTCTTCGGCACTGAGGCAAGCCAAATAACGGCCACATCCTTCGCATCTTGAGGCAAACAAAGCTGTGTGTGTGACTCTCCTACTGATATGTATATAGATTTTTGTGCAAATATTGTGTATATTTAATATTCACAGTTTACAAAGTTCACTACAACTATTCAGTATTAATAAATATAAAAGTTGACACAAGTATCGTTAAAGAAACATGTTTTAATAAATATTGAAATATTACAACTTAGGTAATCAAAACACTTTTCACTTTTGTAAAATAACATTTAAATTTGTAATGTTCAGAAATATAACTTTGAATAACTTTTTATTACTTTGATGAACCAAAGTTTCAAACACTAAGTATATTACTATTGATTTGATTGATTGTGCAATAGATACTCATTGGTACCTTCGCCGGAGATTGAGGCTCAGTAAAGCAGTACTGTGATGACCCGATCACGACCAGCAGCGGCGGGCGGAAGCGAAAGCGATTTCAATGTAAGTACATGACACGGTCTACTCCGCCACGGCCGATATCGCGCTAGAGTAGAACACACCATGGACATCTATACGCCAGCAGCTGCTGGAGATTCCCCTAGAGGCATTAGGGCCTAGTAAATAAAACACCACCGCGGTATTCCTCCAATGACCCATTATGAACGGCGAGTACCTAATCAGGGACTTCTTAGTATGTCGAATCCGTGATCCGAAAGGGTTGGCCTGCGCCGGCAAAGATTAGTCTATGTAGCGCACCTAGTTATAGGGTGTAAAGAGGATTTATATTTTTTCTTATATATATATATTAGAACACTCAAGACAAATACGAAGAAAAGGCTGAGGAAATTTTTAGGAGCCTCACATTTACAGCAATGTTTATTTTTACAGTAAGTACGCACGGATCTTGTGGTTGTTATTATTTAAGCGCTACCAATAACTTAGCTGGTTATACACAAGGTGCCTTAGAGTTAGCTGGTCTTGTTTTAAATTTAAACGACAGAGCGATAGACAGCCCTGCTAAAATAGACTGTAATGATGTAAAACTTCAAAAAGATTTACCGTAAAACGGGGTTACTTTCAAATAGCGGGGTAACTTTGATGATAACTTTTTATGGATGCTTTTTTATTAAAATATAATTTTCTATGGAACGCAGGCATTTGATTTTTTTTTCGTTGGCATCTTTGACTGTTTAGTTATCTTTCTTCAATGCGTCAGCGTTGGTATTGATAACGTTCCTCGTTTAAAACAATATTTATTTCCTGTACTTGCAAATCCAAGAAATAGTGTGTGGGATAACTTCAATGCTACAAAGGTTGGTATTATTGTTGTCGTTTTTTTAGTTATTTCAAATGATGAAATGGTATCTTCCGAGTAAAATTAATTGATTGCCTTGGGTATCTACCCAAGGCAATCAATTAATTTTACTCGGGACAAAGACTCAGACTAAAACAAAATATGGCCACCATCTGGTAGCCATATTTTGTTTTATTATGAGTACTTGTTCCTGGGTTTATTTTGATAGGTAGTACGGGGCAACATTGATATACAATCAAAGTAACCCCAAAATTAATTTTTTTACAGTTTTTCAAAGATACCCATTTTTACAGATAAAATGGTGCGGAATTATAGAAAACGCCTTGTACCCCAATTACAGGAACTATACGGAAGAAACACTTGCAGAAGTGTTGCAAAAAGTTACCGATGGAGTTAAGCGATGTAAAAGAGCTATGAGCAAGCAAATTACATATACATTGATGAAAATAATTGTGTAATGATCTCAATATTTCTTCTACAAGATACGACCTGATATCGTAACTAAATGTATAAGAAAACTTGATAATGTTCTCTAATTAAAATTAAAAAGGCTGATTATTCTAAGTAATAATTTAGTAATGAAACATTTTTGATTTTTTTTTCCAAGGAGTTTTGAGTTTTTTAAAGATTTTAAGTTTTTAAAGATTTTAATCCTTTATTATAATATTTATAATATTTAGTATAATATGATGTTACAGTTTGATTGTTTTTTGTGTCATATATTTGATTATCCAAAAACGATTGTTTTATTTTTCAACCTAGTAAACTGCTTAAAATCTGTTATCAATGTAAGCCCTGTAATCAAAGACACCCCACCGATTTTCAAATTGCTCTAATTTGAAATCTAAGTAATCAATATTTTATTTTGTTTTTGCTTTTAATCCCTGTTAGCGGATACTATGATATTCCGTCATAAAGTCGTGGCTTACCAATATAACCCCATTGCAAGTATAAAGTTGAATTGACACTTAGGGACTTCTTGCGCCAAAACTATAAATGCAATTTTTTTTTTTAATGCCTTATTATGAGAGCAGATCCTAAGTTGTCAATACAGTATTTATTTTTTATTTTTTTAGCTTAAACTGGCAAAGTAATGATCAATTGAATTTTAAAAATAATCAATGTAACCCCATTTTACGGTACTGAACTTACTTTTAAAAGTTTACCATTTTTTACACAATTACCAGGCAGCTTGTTATAAATTATCCTCAACTTATTTCGGAGTGTTGCTACCTAATTTTTTATTTTATAGTATCATAAAAATAGCGCGTACCTCCTCTCTTGGGCACTTAGCATACCAAATAGGTAACAAATTTATAAACTTAACTAATGAGGCGAACGCTGGACTGAGTTTCATGTTTGCTCCGAACATCGTAAAGTTCTTCTAAGTTTCTAATTTGAAACGGCCGTAATGATTGTTTATCTAAATCATTTACGAAGTTTGTTACCCCAGAGAAGTGAAAGTGGTAATTAAAAACGTAAAATTGTGGTGTGCACCCCTTTTTATGTAAGCAATAAACTAGATTAAAGATAGTGAACTTTTGGGAACATATTAAAATTGTTTTTATTACGGTTCATATGACGGTACTTAAATAGATTTCATTTTAATAACAACACCAGTTCTTTGTATTCGTGTTGGGAATGAAAAAAAGGGATCGTGATAATCATGATTAATCTAGACTGAGTTTTATTGACAAACTAGAAATACTATATACTTTTATATAAGGAAAACTTTAACAGTTTCCATAATTCTTTGTCAAAAAAATGATTTTCATCTTATTACTATTTATTACGTTTAGTGCAAGATCGTGGGATATAATATTTAGAAAACGTCATAAACTTTTGAAGGTTATATTGACGCAACAGCCGCCGTGACTCTTGTACCATTTCGTACAAGTCGGTTATTTGAGTCCAGTTTTGGCCTCAGAGTCTTTAATAAGAACTAAAATAAGAAATTAAGCTTGCCGTGTAGTGAATTCATGCAGTATATTTTGATGCGCAGTAAGGAGACGTGTAACAATAGTTTTATTCATTCTTGTGGTAGGTACAGGTCGTCTTATTGAAACCAGATTCCAGTGTGGAAATACTACATCTTCTACATCAGGATTGTGGCTCAGGCCAACACTCGTAATTTTCTTGAGCGGCCATTTTAATTTCTCTTGGATAAGTCCAGTGCATAAGAAAGGACAGGTCAGAAGTACCCAAAATAGAAGAGTATGCAAAAGAAACTTGATGCGAGTGAATGAAGCAAGAGAGAAATGTCAGGATCGTTGCAAATGGCGTTCCGCCGTCTCTGCCTACCCCTTCGGGAAACAGGCGTATGATGTATGTATGTAAGTCCAGTGCAGTATACCATTGTATGCAGGAAACTCTTTCTAAGCATAAATAACTTTTTTTAGCATAAATATACTTTAGCATCATTATTAAGATTTTTATAATAATGCGAAGGTAAGCATAACTATTATTTTGTCAAATTTGTTTTGTCATAGCGTATTGATTTGTCTTATACTCATTAGCCTAAATAAGGCAGCCATAGCCTGTCGAATATAGTAACAGACTGTTATAATGCATTCGAATCCACAGCTTGCAACATTGACTTTTCGATATTAAGTGTGGATAAAATTGTTGATTATCACCTGCCTTGTGCGGCGATGAAAAGGGAACCGGACGAGGTGATGGTGAGTTTTGATGTTGAGTCACTATTCACCAATGTTCCTATTCAAGATTGCCTTTACGTCGTAGAGAGGAAATTAAGGGAAAACGGTCTGTCTAACGAATACATCGTTCTACTCAGGAATTGCTTGGATGGAAACTACTTCCTATATCGTGGACAACATTACCTCCAGATCGATGGAGTGGCTATGGGTAGCCCTATAGCACCGGTAATGACCAACATCTGGATGGAGCACTTTGAGGAATCCATAGACATGCAGGCGTCAAATGTGAAACTATGGAAAAGGTATGTCGACGATATCTTCTGCATCATGAAGGGCAACAAGCAGGACGTAGAACAATTCGCACACAAATTGAACTCCATACATCCGAACATCCGATTCATATTCGAAATGGAGGTAGACGGATCGTTACCCTTTCTCGACGTTAAAGTGACAGTGAGAGATAATGGTACCCTTGGACACACTGTATATAGGAAACCGACACACACCGACAAATATCTCAACGCGAACTCGCACCACCATCCGCGGCACTTGGATCCCGTTGTGTCCTCGTTAGTGAACAGAGCGTGTGACTTATGTGACCCCGAACAATTAAATAGTGAGCTGTCACATGTTCGGGAGGTACTTAGGTGCAACGGATACAAGAAAAACTTACTCTGACGGAAGAGGAACGAGCGTAAACCTGAAGTAAGCAGAGTGCCCGCTTACATGCCGTATCTAAAGGGAGTGACAGACAAAGTTGGAACAGTACTCAAGAAACACACCATTAAGACTGTATACAGTCCGCTCTCTAAGATAGCACACAATCTGCGTACACCAAAGGATGTAATTCCTCTCCAAACACCTGGCGTCTACAAAGTCGATTGCAGCTGTGGTAGTTCGTACGTACGCACGCTTAGTCTGCCCGATATATATCGGGCAGACTAAGCGTACAATCGCTGAAAGGGTAAAGGAACATATCGCAGCTGTAAAAAACCGACATATTAACAAGTCGGCGATAGCTGAGCATTTGTTGGAGTCTGGACCAAACCACTGGATAGAACTGCATTAACCACAAGTCTTATCCACCGATCGTGACTATTACTCCAGGATAGTACGTGAAGCGGTAGAAATAAAGAAATATAACAATTTCAACCGGGATGATGGATATAGATTAACGGCTACTTGGAATCCAGTCATCAGCAAGTGTAAACACCGCCGCAGTGATAAATCTCAACAGTGTGTAGACGTCATTAGTGTAGTGTGTCGGAGTACCGAAATTGCGAACTTAAATAAAGACCAAGTGAGGGTAGGTGCTGAAACCTGCACTTCCACAAGACGTCGCTGAGCTCTCATCAGTCTCTCCGCGACCACGCTCGGTGCAAGACGAGCGAAACGTCGGTAACAAATAGGTATTTATACCTTAAATAAGTTAAGTTAACGCGATTAAGACCCGCTAAATTAATTTCCATGATGTATACAAATCGCGAAAGTTTAAAATCGATTACATAAAAGGTATCTCTCACCTTTAAACATTCTAAAAATCCTTTTCACGTTTACAAAATTAATCAAAAGCTTAAAAGCCATTAAGTGCATAATAAAAGTACAGTATATTTTTTAATTTAATACCACTTCTCCACTTACCAGTAGCTGTCAATAACGCATTATCCTTTGTCGACCTCCATTCTCGTTATATATTTATACTTTTACTTATCAATGTAGGTATCCATATTCACAAAAATATAAAATATGTTCTTAAATATAAAGGGTCCAGAGGCTGTCACTTGCCATTATATTATAAAAAGAAACTGACGTTAAAAATGTGCCCATATTTATTTATGAAAACAGAGTACATACTAGACAAGAGTTGCTTGGAAAATTTTAGTTTTTATTTTTGACCTTACCTTTTTTCTGCGATATAATTCACAATATTCTTACTCTCATGTAAAGGTTATATTGTATCTAGCCAGGCTAAAAAATGTAGGCAAGGTCTGTATGATTGAATTTAAAAAATATAATTAAACTCATTTAGTAAATAAATAAATTTTACTATTTAAAGTTATGTTGACCATTAACTCGTTTAAGGCAGTAATATTGATTCCTTTTTTATCTTGATAGTCTTGAAGCTATGGCAGCGATAGCCTAGTGGAGATACCAACGGACTGCCATGCAGAGGGTATCAAGTTCGAATCCGCGGCGCGCACCACTGACTTTTCGCACTTATGTGCGTATTGAATTGTTAATTATCGCTTGTCTCGTGCCTCGGAGAGCACGTTAAGCCTTCGGTCCCGGCTGTCATGAAGATCTTTGACAGTCGTTATAGGGCGTCAGTACCTCTAAAATAAACTGACACTAGTCTAAACCATGGATTATTGCTATCCCTTCGGGTTGCGGAGGTCAGACAGGCAGTCGCTTTGTGGAAAAGCTAATATTCCGCCAAATCCGGTTACACTAGAAAGCGGACCCCAGGTTGAGACTGAGATAACGCTAGGAGGATGATAATGAGTCTTGAAGCTATGGATTGTTCAGGTAGCAAACAAGCGACATTACTGAAATCTTTATAATAACATCTGGTAGTATGAGTTTTAAGGATTTTATTTTCTTCGTATGAGGTGTTTGAAGTTAGTATATACATACATAGACTCACGCCTGTTTCCCGGAGGGGTAGGCAGAGTCTACGGATCGCCATTTTCAACGATCTTGACATATCTCTCTTGCTTCATTCACTCCCATCAAGTTTCTCATGCATAGGTTAAGGCTACTTCTAACCTGTCCTTTTTTTAGGATGCCTCCAATCTGGTCAGAGAACGTCCGTCAAGGTCTCCCCCTTCCTCCTGTCCCATTCACACTCGACTTATATAACTTCTTGGTCAGTCTTTCGTCATCCATCCTCTCCATGTGTCCAAACCATCTTAGTATACCTTTCTCAATGGTTGTCACTACATCTTCTTTTACCCCACAACACTCTCTTATCACACAATTCTTAACTCTGTCGTTCAAAGACACTCCACACATACTTCTCAGTGCTCTCATTTCTACAGCATTTATTCTACTTTCATGTCTATTCTGCCATACCCAACTTTCACTACTACATAAGTGTAGGTACTAACACCCCTCTATGCACTGCCAAACGTGCCTTTTTGGACACGTTTTGACTGTTCATAAAGGCCTTGTGACGTCGTCGCTGACATCGTCCGCCCATACTTCATTTGGCGTGCTTGTATTAATTTAGAACACGGCTCGTTCAATGCTTGGTGATGTATGAATGGTCGAGGGTTATACTTGGTTTTTTCTTTCAGGGTTAGTAGCTACCTTGTACTTAAGAGTCCCTATCAAATTCGCTGCGCTTCCAGTTTAGGTAAACAATGTGCGTGTGAGTATTCTAAAGATTGTCTTAATGTGCGTAATAGGACAATACAGCAGATGCAAACAATCTTGGTCCGTCACCGCTGTAGCCAAAGTTTGAAATTAGTATATTTTTAGTATGGATATTTTTTTTTGCATTTCTGTCTGTGTGTGCGAGAAATTCGATACAACGATATTCATGTATGGATTTGCGTAATATTCACAGCCCTTCCTATTCTATTAAAATGTATATTTGCTCGTATTTTACATGGTTTTCTGTTTACGTAAATGATCAATTACCGCAATAAAAGCTATTTAAAGTTAGTTTTATTCAATGCAAGTATTTTTAATACGTGCAACTATGGCTATCTTGCAAACCTATAAAAGAATAACCTGCGTTGCTTACCTTAATATACAGGGTGTAAAAAGACCCTTAACGAAAACTGAAATCCCATGTTGTACCAATCACTGCAAACATTTTTTACTTGGGTACCATACCTGGGAAATTACTGGTTCAGGCGGATATTGAGGCTCAAAGTTAGTATGGAATTTTACTAATTCGGTACAAAATCAATGCATTTACCCCGCCAATATGTTCTATAGATGATGACGCCATGGATAAAAAGATATTTCGGGGATTGCACGCGCGCGCTTTTAATAGTTGTATAAAAAATGTGAAATCTTAAAAAAGAGTCATTTCCCAGGTATTATTTTTGGTTAGTATGACTTGGCATGATGTCCACAACGAGTAGACTTCGGCTTGGTGATGGGTCTTGTGACATCCTGTATATATATATATATAAAAGAAAGTCGTGTTAGTTACACTATTTATAACTCAAGAACGGCTAAACCGATTTAGCTGAAACTTGGTGTGGAGGTAGCTCAGAACGAGGAAAAACACATAGGGTACAATTAGTCGCATAAAATAATCTGGTAGGGATTTTAGAGAGGGTCGACGTTTTTAGGGACAAACCTACTACCTATTGACAGTAAGAACGCATGCGCTGTAATAATTGAGTGCTTCGCATGTGCTATCGTACCTATATCTGTCAGTACTGTCACATTATACATTGTCATATGGTACACTGGCATTACTTCGTTCGCTTACTAATAATTACTGTAACAGCCTTGGCTAATCCCTACTAATATTAGGTATAAATGAGAAAATGTGTATGTACCTATATATGTACCGATTTCACGCTAAACCGGCTGAACCAATATTCTCTTCTTATAAATGCGAAAGTGTGTAGAGATATATCGGACCATGGCTTTGACATTTGACTGTATGCAAAGTGATGTTGTTGAGCACCTTTCGGTAGATAATGTCATCAATGCTGACCAAGTTACTTCGTACCCTATAGAGTTTCTGAACTCCTTACAATTATCAGGAGTACCTTCACGCAACTTGAGAATGAACGTTGGTGTTCCAGTCCTGTTAATGCACCAAAGCTTTGTAATGGCAAACGGCTTTGTAGCCGTTTGCCATTACAAAGCTATAGCTTTTATTGTGTTTCGTCCTAGGTGTTCTCTATTGCGAGTCAGACTAGCTCATGAAGGGTTCCGTAGTGGAGGTATCCATTTACCATAACCATTATCTTCGACTAACTATTAATGGTATTTGTATCAACGACAAAGCTGTATTTGTGGTTTTTAAGTTGTGCTTTAGTTCAAAAACTGCTAAATACATATCGTTCAAATTAATTTTCGTTGGAAGTTTTTATAACGATCTACAGCATATATTTTTTTTAGATTTGTCACTCTCTTACTTTAAAAGTGAGAGGGACACACACACACCCATTTTACCAGTTTGCAACCGTATATATTTAAAACGATTGACTTTGAGTAACAATGGTTTTAGGAACCTCAAAGTAATTTTTAACGACCCATTTTCCTCATCAGTTCCATGTAATATGAAGAGGCCCATTAATATTAAATATTTTTTATTTTCTATAACGTCGTAAAGCGGTTCACAGAATACATCTACCTACCAATTTTCAAATGTGTAAACTGAATAGTTTCGGCATAAAGTATCTGTGACATACGGATAGACTCACAGACATAGCGCGTCTTTAAGGATTCCGTGTTTAGCCATTTTTGACTACGGAACTCTAAAACTACTGTTTACAAAAATTGTTTTAAATATTTCTTTCGGTTATATTTCTTATTAGTCCCTATGAACAGAATAAAATCGAAAATTACTATCGAACGATGAAGGAGGCAAAAGCTAGTATTATTATAAAGACAAAGGCTACAATATGAAATATTTCGAATATCTATGGAACGTGCTTTCCTCGAGTCAACAATCTCGGGCAACAAACATGACATATAATTTTTTTTCAGTTTTAGCTCCATTTTATTTACCCAGAAATCTTCATCTTTAGTAATTCTCTTTACTTTCAGAGGTTGATCACACAGCAAATAAACAAAGGGTTTTTTAGTGATATGTACTTGACCAGGAATTTGAAAGAACCAATCGTTTGTTTGATATTTTTGAATAGTTATATTTTCTTGCTTCGCTAACTGCTCTAAAGCAATAGACTCGTTAGCTTTACCAGTATTTTTGCTTTGCCCCTAATATTTGCTCTGTGATAGTAAGGATCACTTTTACAGCCCATTTTCTGAAATATTAATAATATTTCATCATACGTATTCTGCTAAACATATTTTTGAAAAATATCAACATACAAGGTGAGTATAGTATTCATAAATTAAAAATACACAAAAATACCTACGGGATCAAAACTGTTTAGTCGAAGTATAATATTAGTTCGACTCACGAAATACGATCGGGTGCGGTGGTAGTTCGAGCGACACAGGTCCGTCGTGTAGGAGCCCTTGGGCGCGACTAAACTCAGCGCACTTGCACATCGCTTTATAAGGCATTATTTAGATATTTTTACTAATAAATGTGCAGGTATAAAAAAAAACAAATATTGTACTTGTATATTAGTATAAGATTTGTTCTTCTTTACAATTTTTCATATATCTTCACTTGTGTTTATTTGCAGTTAATTTTAAAGTTCATCGTACGGTACAGCTGTCGTCTCCGCTAATGTTATAAATACGAATGTGACATAGTTTTTATAAGACTTAAAATAATTTAATAAAACTAATTAATATATACAAGAGATGAAAATTAAAAAGCTTAAAAATTCATATTTAGAAGGCGTCATGAAACTCATCCGCATCGCAGTCTATTGGAAGCGTGCCCAGAAGACTGGCAGCATTACTTCGTTGAATGGCTTTACTTATCTTTTGAGCCAAATATGTGCCAGCCCTCTGGTTACGCGAGGCGTCTATGAGTCGCGAGATCTCTAAAAAGTGACCTCGCACTTGGACCCCATGGCCCCAATGTTTCGACCCCAAACAGCTCAAATACATAATCTCCTATTAGATTTATATATTTGCGCCTATGCTATTTCTTATTGTTAATCACATTCACACTGTATGAATCTCAAATAAATAGATACAGACAATAAATGGATTAATAAAATAGTCAGTCAAAAATAATTATTAATAATATAGAGTTAAATGGTTAATTAATAATCAAATGTCAATTAAAAAATCAAATGTCTAATACAAAAATAAATAAAAATAAATAACAATGTCAATAAGGCAAAAATTCAAACAATTACAATTTTGTCTTCCAGAAAGTCTTTGACTGTATGATAACATTTCATTAGTAGAAATTCAAATAGTTTATTTCTAAATGGTCCAAAGTTTAGCGCTTTAGTATTTTCAGGTAATTTGTTAAATATGCGGATTGCCATACAATATGCATTGCTTGAGTGTATTTGCATTTTTTGGTTAAGAGCGTAGAGTTTATGCGCTTTGCGGCTAGGTCTAGTTACCATGTCATTCCATTTATCAAAGTCATTCATCTTATTGAATACAAAAACACGAATTTCAAATATGTATAATGCAGGAAGTGGTAAAATTTTATATTTCTTAAACAGTGGGACGCAGCTATCGAGTGGATGGGCTCCACTGATTGCTCTAAGACATTTCTTTTGTGCGCGATATACTTTAGTGGAATCCACAGAACTACCCCACATTATTACGCAGTTTGGTTTGGTATTGGTGGTAAAATTAAGCAATCGACAAATATAATTATAGAAACGTGGAGAATCATAAAGAATGAAACCGGTAGAGCACGACAACGAGATAACCAATTTGAAATCAAAGATAGCAATTTATTAGTCACAGACAAATCTCAAGTTGCGCATATGTTCAATAGTTTCTTTGCAAGCATACCAATAACAACTACTAGTCCCTTACAATCATCGTCTTTATACGCTGGAAATTTGTTGCTTAGCAGTGTACCTGAATGCAAGAGCGTGTTTAGATTCGAGCACGTCACCCCGCAAGATATATTGATCGAATTTAATTCAATTACTATTAAAAATAGCGGTGACTTTTGGGGCATTTCAATTAAAATTTTAAGTACTATAGTTGAGACTGTTGCGCCTTACCTCTCTATAATTTTTAACCAATGTTTTGACCTAGGCGTATTTCCGGAGTTGATGAAGTTAAGTAAAATCATACCTTTATTCAAATCTGGCAGTAATAATGACATAAATAATTTTAGGCCCATCTCTATCTTGCCGCCATTTAGTAAAATATTTGAAAAGATTTTACTAAAGCAGCTATTAAGACACTTTAATTTAAATAGTCTGCTTCACAAAGATCAATACGGATTTACTAAAGGTAGATCCACTACTGATGCAGGTGTTGCTGTCATAAAACACGTCAATAATGCTTGGGAGTCATCTAAAAATGCTATCGGAGTATTTTGTGACCTATCAAAAGCATTTGATTGCGTTCGTCACGACACACTACTGCGTAAGCTCCGCCACTACGGCGTAGAGGAAACCGCACTTAGTGTTGTCGAGTCAAACCTGCGGCAGAGATTTCAGTGTGTTGATGTAAATGGGACTACATCCTCTAAATTACCTATACAGTTAGGCGTTCCACAAGGTTCAATTCTAGGTCCTTTTCTATTCCTTGTATATATTAATGACTTACCTTTTTATTTAAAAAACATCTGTGATGTCGTACTTTTTGCATATGATACGTCACTTATTTTTAAACTAGACAGCAATAGGAATGAATTTGATGATGTAAATAATGCACTTATACAAGTTACACAATGGTTTACAGCAAACAACCTAGTGCTTAATTGTAAAAAAAATAAAAGCGTTAAATTTGCCATACCTAACGTTAGACAACTGGGACCTAATATTATGCTAGATAGGGAGGAACTTGAGACAGTTGACTCTACAGTGTTTCTAGGCATTACATTAAATAATAAGTTACAATGGGGTGCACATATAGCAAGTCTTGCAGGTAAGCTCAGCTCTGCAGCGTATGCTGTCAGAAAAATTAGACAACTTACTGATGTCGACACAGCTCGTCTACTATGTTTTAGCTATTTTCATAGTATCATGTCCTACGGCATCTTGTGATGGGGCAAAGCTGCGGATATTCAGAATATCTTCGTTCTACAGAAACGAGTGGTACGAGCAATATACATGTTAGGTGCAAAAGATACTCTTAGGAAACGCTTTAAGTCTAAAGGGGATTCTAACAGTAGCCTCGCAGATCTTATTTGCTAATATCTTAATATATAAAATCCTTGCGTTACTGACTGACTGACAGACACGCTACAGCCGAAACTATTGGGCGCAGGAAGCTGAAATTTGGCATGTATGTTTCTTGGGGACCGTAGGGGTGCACTAAGAAGGAATTTCCCGAAATTCCCACGGGAACGGCCAAAACGGGTAAATTAAAAAAAAATGCAGGCGTAGCTGCTGGCGTCCTCTAGTATTGTATATTAGGCAAAATATAGGTTTATTTACTACAAAAAGTGACATGACAAGGCTTACGATAAAGTGGTGAGGAATGAAATGTGGTCGGTACTGTCGATGTATGGGGTGAACAGCAGCCTAATTCGAGCTCTGAAATCCCTTTATGAGGATTCTAGAGCTTGTGTGAGGATAAACGGGGCATACACTGACTGGTTTACCATCAACACAGGTGTTAGACAGGGATGTGTAGCGTTGCCGTGGCTGTTCAACCTCTTCATGGACAGTTGTATGCAAGACTTGAAACATAGTGATTGTGGATTAAGGATGAATGAGTTACTTGTCAAATGCCTCCTTTATGCTGATGATCAGGTTATACTTGCGTCTTCAGCGGAGGAGTTGCAGGAGATGGTAACAATCATGCATGGTGCGTTAGAGAGGAAAGGAATGAAAGTGAATGTAAGTAAAACGAAAGTTATGGTTTTTGAAAAGGAGGAATGCGTTACGGCTTGTAATGTTATGATCGATGGACAGCAAGTGGAGCAAGTGAATGAGTTTGTATATTTAGGTACGCTGTTTACAAGAGATGGTAAGAATGTAGAAGATATTGAAAGAAGAGTTAATGCAGGTAATAGAGTGAATGGAGCTCTGAAGGCGTTTATGAATAGCCAAAACGTGTCCAAAAAGGCACGTTTGGCTGTGCATAGAGGGGTGTTAGTACCTACTCTTATGTATGGTAGTGATAGTTGGGTATGGCAGAAAAGTCATGAAAGTAGAATAAATGCTGTAAAAATGAGAGCACTGAGAAGTATGTGTGGTGTCTCTCTGACTGACAGAGTAAAGAATTGTGTGATAAGAGAGTGTTGTGGGGTAAAAGAAGATGTAGTGACAAGCATCGAGAAAGGTATGCTAAGATGGTTTGGGCACGTGGAGAGAATGGATGACGAAAGACTGACCAAGCAGATATATAAGGCAAGTGTGGAAGGGACAGGACGAAGGGGATTGGAGACATCCTAAAAACAGGACAGGTGAGAAGTATCCTGAACAGAAAAGCATGCATGAAGAATCTGATGGGAGTGAATGAAGCAAGAGAGATATGTCTGGATCGTTGCAAATGGCGTTCCGTAGTCTCTGCCTACCCCTCCGGGAAACAGGCGTGAGTCTATGTATGTATGTATGTAAAAAGTGACATACATAATATAAATGAAACTAGAGTCAGTGACGTTTCAAAAGAGTATGTAAATTACCAACTTGAAATAAAAAATATTTGAATTTGAATTTGAATTTGAACTAGGAACAGGCATAAGTTATATGCCCCTTATCATCGTTTACATAAAGTTACCAATTCTTTTGTAGGGCTAGGTATTCGTATTTACATTAAAATACCAATAAGACTTTTAGAATTACCATTTAATACGTTTAAAAGTAAAATTAAAGACTGCCTTATTAGGAAAGGTTATTATACTGTTAATGATTATTTCAGTGATAAGGATAGATGGTCACACTTACACTAGACAACTCATGATCTACTACTTATTTAGAATTTATATAGATACTTAGCATTTTTCAGTTTATCATTATCCGCTTGCCGGCGCATCACCCCAAATGGGTGGAAGACATTTTTGACCGTTGACGGCTCTTCACCCCAAATGGGGTGATAGTGCTGGTCGTCATAATATTGCTTAATCCCTTTATTCCTCTGTGTTTTGAATCGGTTTTCTCTTTTCTATTTAAACTATCGAGAATATCTGCCTTAAAAAATTGCAACACTGGCCGTCAAAAGTTTGTCTGTGGCTAAGAAATAATTTCTCAAAGTCAGTCTCAGTGAATTCGCGACGTCACACATTTTGCTGTTACAGAAAAAAAAAAATTTTTTGTTAACGGGTGAGTATTTTTGAGTAAATTACTGATTTTTTGGTTAATTATAATATAGGTAATGTGTGTGCAACGGGGTTTTACCCAGAGGGAAGTATATTTCAATTTCTGTGTGATTTTCGGTGCCGTGTAAGTCGCAACGGACTTTTGTTTTCCTTCAATCAATCCCATGTATTTCTGTATTGAATAGACCTATGCATTATTATTTAACGTATAAGTTCCTCTATGAATGTAGTTTTCAGATAGTAACTATATTTTTAAGTTTCGTGAAACTGTATAGTCGTAATAATTTATTTAATTCTGTTAAAAAATTTTCACCGTCGGCAAAATATTTTGTGCCAGTTTTATGCCTGTAAATAAATATTTTTTTACTATGACGTGTAATTGTATTTTTTTTCGTATGAAGATAGAACCCTACCATCAATAAAAGCCATAAAATATATATGGTATCGATTTACTTTTCGAAATAATATTTTTTAAAGTTCACATAATGTTTATTTTCAACCATAGTCAATGTTTACCATTTATTATAATAAATTAGAGACGAAATATCAACATACACTTAACACGACCCGAAAGGGCCATTCATAAGCTCTAACAAAAATATAACTTGAGATTACGCCCGTCGCCAACGAGTAAACACAAAATGTTTTGTTGAGTGCGGCCATCTGGCGCGTGGCGTTACGTCATCGCGTGAGCCGCCGGGCGTTCGGAAATTCCGATGTTCTAGCGCCGGCAAGCGGTTATATAACATTTCTAGTTCTTTTAAATTATTATTATTTTATAATAATAAATAAATAATAATTTAAAAGAACTAACCTGAATGACCTAATAAGATCATTCAACTTACTACATTTACATTTGCATTGTTGTTCCACTAATTTTATTAAAATTTACTGTACTGTAAGATGAAGATAACTCGTGATCATGGGCTGTGAACTAACGTTTTTATAGTTTTGTGTATTCATATACCGTCACTTCTGTAACATACATTTCCACCATAGTTCTGAACATGGTTACGAGTTGTCTACATTATAAGACGTAAGTGGATGCTCCTGTTAAACAATATTCAAAATTGGAAGGCTAACTAAAGCATTTAATTTAGTAACTGCATTAATTAATTGCTTAAGTATTATGTCTGTAACTTATTACTATTTACAAGTAATTAAGTACAATGTGGTCCGTGTGGTGACGGAGGACCGTGTGGTGACGGAGGACCGTGTGGTGACGGAGGTCCGTGTGGTGACGGATTAAAAATACGAAATGTCATCCCCCCTTATCATCCCATGGGTGTCGTAAGAGCCGACAGAGGGATCACATTATGCAGAGAACAACACTGCAAGAGAAGGAAAACTTGATACAAACCCTATACCAACCCGTTTGGCCAGCGTGGTATAGTAGGCCAATTCCTCCATTCAAAAGAAAAGGCCTAGTCCAGCAGTGGACTATTAAAGGCTGATATGATGAAGTACAATGTGTAATGGTTGCAGCTCCTTACAAAAATAAAAATATGTACCATAATATTGGCGATTTAAAAGAGTGGCCACGAGTTTTATTGCCCGTTCTTTCTCGTGGTTCTACCTATTGCTTTGCGAACGAGGCAGTAAATGTAAATGTGGAAGCATTAAGTAATTTAATTTTAAAATTGACGTTCATAAGCGTCACCTTGTGACCTAGATGAATAAATGATTTTGACTTTGACTTTGACTTTGACTTAGTGTCATAAATACTAAGGTAAAATCAGTTAAAATGATAGGACATAATATTATGTCAATACAATTTTATATGAGTAAAAAACATAGAATACGTATAAATCGTACATACAATACAAAAGAATACTAATACTAAGTAGCAAATATACTATTATAAATATAAATAGCAAATAATAATATACAGTAGATAAATAAACTAAATACTAAATATGATATAATATTCATATAAACTATATAAATATATATATTTACATATACTTAAATATATTTATCAATATATACAACTGTCATGATAATTGTTACAAATAATTATTCATGACAATTTTTTTAAATACAGGGAGAGATTGAGCCTGTTTGACTGTTTCGGGTAACCCATTCCACAAAAGTACAGCTTGCACTGTGAAGGATTTTTGAAGGAAAACTGTGGAATGAGTAGGATCCTTCAATTTGAGATTCTCTGATGATCTCAAGCACTTCGAATGAGTGTCATGTAGATAACGTTTTGTCGATGTATATCCCCAGATTCTTCACTTCTTTGCTAATAGGAATTGAGACGCTACCAAAAGACATCTGGGAAAGCAATAACCAAGACACCTTTGACATCAGTCTAGAACTGCCGACAATTATAATCTGGATCTACGTGTGGTTAAATCATAAGTTCGTACATTTTGATCTAATTTGATATACTAGCCAGATCATTATTAACTGTGGAAATAGCAGACGACAATTTTTTACAGTCTGCTTGTGAGTAAATTTGCATATCATCAGCATAAAGATGGTAGGAAGAAGAAATATTATTGGACATAGAATTAATAAAAATTGAGAAGAGCAAAGGAGATAAAATACCGCCCTGTGGTACACCCACAGAATTATCGCACCAGGAAAAAAGTTTCACCCAGATGGACACGCTGCCGGCAGCCAAACAGGTAACTACGAAACCAATCGATTACTAATGGAGATATGTTGAGAGAGCTTAAAATGGCAAGGAGAACATCAAAGTAGTAGCAAACAGAGAATGGTGAACTTGCCATTCTCCATACCTAACCTGATATCATCTGTTATGTTGATTAGCGCAGTAGTGGTACTATGACCCGAACGGAAACCAGATTGGAAGGGATTGAAGATGTTATGTCGAGAGAGGAAAGAGTTAACTTGGTTATGGATAAGACGTTCAAGGACTTTGGAAAGAAAGGGTAAGATGGATATAGGTCGATATTCAGAGAAGGATTCAGGATTAGATTTTTAATGAAGAGGAACTACGTGGGCGTAAAGATGTTGGAAAGATGCCACTACAAATTGAGTAATCAAATATGTGGGTAATAATAGGAAGGATCTCATTAAGGATGGGGAGGATTATATTTTATTCCGAGTGATACCATAGCCACCAACTGCGTTGGATGTTATGGATAAAAAGCTCTTCTCAACATCACATGCAGTAAACTGACTAAAGACAAAAGGAGGGTGATCATGGGTTGAACGCGACGAAAGGTAATTTAAAGTATTAGTATTTATTGTCCTGTCAAAATTGGACGAAGCAGAGAAGTGCTTGTTTAGCAAATTGATATTAATATTGAAGGATTTTGTATTCTAACTTTGCTTTCCAACCCCTAATGATCTAAGGAATTTCCATACTTTCGCTGGATCTCCGCTTTGAACAGAATTATGGATATGTCGGCGTTGTGCATCCCTTGTGTACTTTGTTTATGTAAACGTTTTATTGATTATTTTACATGGTTTATGTTGATATTATAATTCTATAGGTCAAATTACATATCGTATGTATATATGTCATACTTACTTAAATATTTATGAATATAATTAATTTTTTATTATATCTATATGTATGTAACTATAATTATTGGCTTCCGTACGTCACGTGAACAGGCTTCTGTGGAAGACACATCTGCATCAAATTAGCCGTACTTAGCAACATGACCAAGTGAAGAAACGAAGATGAGGTCTAGAAGTGAAGGAGTAGAATTAGGAAAATTATGGGTGGCATTCAGGGGAAGAATATGTAAATTAATGGAAACTGAAATATAATGTAGAGATGAAGAGCGTGAGTCGTTCTTAAGGAGACAAGTGTTAAAGTCACCCATAATTATAGTTTGATTGTAAGAAGGAGACAAGTTTAGTAAAAGATTTTCAAAGGAGGAAAAGAAGTCAATACGCAAAGAGGGACAGTAATTAGTAGTAAACACACAACAGTAGTAAACACCAAGAAGGATTTTGGTGTGGTGCAGCTTAACCTCCATGAAGAGATGCTCACCAGCATTGGGTGGAGGCGGCTGTGCAGACATGCTTACCACTGAAAAGTCAATATAAGAGCGGATATAAATGGCAACACCCCCCCACCACTACCAATTCGGTCATTCCTAATTAGCTGGAAGCCAGGTAAAGAATATGAAGCAGAAGAGAGGCATGGCTTAAGCCATGATTCGGATACAAGAATAGCATGGATGTTCTTACAGTCAAAGTTTGCCAGCATATCAGGGAAATAGGCCGGAATAATCTGTGCATTGATATGGACGACATTCAAATTACTGGGAACATCAGAAAATGTAGATTGCAGATTATCTGCTACACTTATGAAACTATCATTGTCGGTAATCACTGAGAAAAAGTCGTCACTGTCAAAATCCTTAAATGACATATAAAATATAAGTGTAAATATATAAAATAATATAAATAATAATAAATAATAATAAATATATGTAACTAATAAAATTAAAATATATTGTTTTAACTATCCGATATGCGCAGTGCACAACGAAAACAACACTATTCATCAAGGTGCACCTGCCAGTTACATAATTATTCAGGACCATGTTAAATAAATATTTTAAAACAAAAAATGTATATAAACGATAAGCATTACAAGAATAAAAAGATAAAGTACAAACCCAGGCAGAAAAGATGAAAAATAGAAAAGAATTACAGTTATAAACAGTATATAAAAACATGACTACGGCGTATAACAATGGCCCAAACAGTTAATACGTTTTGAAGTGTATCCGAACATAAAACCGACGGTCCCTACGTATATAAAGACTTGTCGAAAATGACATATTTTTTTATTGCATCATTGGCTTTAGATTATCTATGCGCACATACTGACATACGATTTTTTTTTAAACTTTATTTCTTTACCTTGTTTTACAAATCGTATAAAAGAAGAAGTATTATAAATAAAACGAATAAGTGTCGTAGATACGGACATCTGTTACATATCTTTTTGTACGGTGTTTTAAAATGCGTGCCACTCGGTTCGAATGCGGTTTTGTATAGGGGGTTGGTATAGGGTTTGTATCAAGTTTCCTTCTCTTACAGTGCTGTTCTCTGCATAATATGCTCCCTCTGTCGGCTCTTACGACACCCATGGGATGATATGGGGTGGTGACATTCCGTATTCTTAATCCGTCACCACACGGACAGCGTATAAAAAGGTATAATAGACATGACTGACATGCTTTTATTTTATTATCGGCGTAGAAACGGTCATCTATCAGTTTTTCAAGAAAACGCAAAAAAATTAAATTTGAGTAAATAGCATTATAAATCTCTTAAAACTGTTAAAATATTGTAGAAAGAAAATATTTATTATTGGTCATAGAACTATTTCTAGGGCATGTTGAACACAAATTACGCTCTCCTGTAAACCTCGATTTTTGACTTGACCTTATGTACGTAGGAACCGTCGAAACATTAATGTGATGGCTGTAGCCTTAGACTATATATATTATGTTATAGACGGAGGGATCCGCATGCAAGACCATATCTCAAAGGTTTGACATAGGTCACGGTGTGGGCACCCATTAGCCGTCAAAATTTAATAGAACTTCATTTGAAACTTTGAGACTTCGTTCATAGACATTTTGATTTATTCGTATAAAGATTGTGATGCATAAAAATAGTGACGTTATAACTTTATCGATACTTTTATTTTACAGACTAGCTTTGGCCCACGGCTATTCGCCGATGTAGGTGACAGTTATTGCAAAAAAACGGTAGCCTTTGCACTATTGTGATGTATAACCTATACTGCAATATTTCTTTGAAATATAAGTGTACTTGAATATAATTATATATCTCAAGAAAAGTGTTTCATCAATCATCACAAACTTTCGTGTTTATAAAAGTTCAAAAAAACAATCTGCTGCTAACAACTAAGTTTAAAGCTTGTGTAATTAAATGCAAGAGTTCACATGTAGGACGATACGATTGTACTGAGTACTGAGTAGTCATTGACTACTTTTTTGCAGTGGTGACAGATTGCCGGACTAATAGGAAGGGTTAGTACGCCAATCTTAAAACGATAAATTACCATGATGCCAATCGTGTGACTTATTACCACGATTATATAATCGTAGCCATGACAAAGTTCTCGTCATGCAGATAGCAAGTAGACTGCTGTGAACCCTTAAAATATTTGGTAATTCTAAAAACTGTAGTCAAAGGATACCAAAAGTCAATTTTGATTAGAATTGATAAGGATCAATATTATGCTTATAAAAACCCCTTAACAATTTATGCAATAGTAGGGGATACCCGCAGCTATGCTCGCACATATTTTTTTAACGTTGTTTTTTCCTGATTCTGTGGTAATTTCGAGAAATTCCTTTTTAGTGCACGCTACGTGCCGATAGTTATGTCAGTAAATGGACTAATCGCCAAGAGCCTTCACACTAGGCAGCAGAAAAACTAATATTTTTAACATCAACACTTTTTGAGTTCGGTGCCGGTTAGACGTACGCACACAATTTTATTTTCTTTCTTACTCACCATGCGGGCTCCTGGTTTAATTCTTTTAAATTATTTTTATTTCTTACTTATTTTAGATCTAGGCTTCTATAAGGGCGTAATTAATTTGACCTGTATACAGGATGTAAAAAGACCCTTAACGAAAACTGAAATCCCATATTGTACCAGTGATTGGTACGAACATTTTTTACTTCGGCACCATACCTGGGAAATTACTGTTTCAGGAGATATTGAGGCTCAAAGTTAGTATGGATTTTTTCTAATTAAGTACAAAATCGATGCATTTACCCCGCCAATATGTTATTTAGATTGGTATGACCCTCTGGATAAGTAGGTATTTCGAGCATTGCACGCGCGCGCTTTTAATTGTGGTTTAAAAATGAAAAAACTTAAAAAAAAACGTTTCCCAGGTATTATTTTTGGTTAGTATGACTCGGCATGATGCCCACAACGAGTAGGCTTCGGCTTGGTGGGTCTTGTGACAACCTGCATATAATATGATTTATTTTGTAAAGATTTGAAGTTTTTTTCTAATTAAGCCAATGACTGTCAGTGACTTTTCTATTTTCCCCTAAATAAATGTAATTCATTATGGTAGCGCCATCTATCCTTTCCATTGCTAGTTAATTATGTCAACGTCAATGGTTCGTCACTGCTTGGCTAATCCGAGCGATCCTTTTCATGAATCCCCTCCCAAAACGCCTCGCTATTGGCCGCCCTGCTCAACGGCGACGAAGAAAATAATGGAAGATTCGAGACGCTCGGGAACTCATGTCCGTCGTATAACTCAAACCGCACCGCCATATTTTTTACTGCTCCCGCTTATACCAAAACCTAACAAAACCGCCCGCGAGTGAAAGTGATTTGTGTAGTGGAGTGATTCAAGCAGCTTCAGGATTCTCGAAGACATCAGGAGGCTGCCATTTGCAAAGGAAAAAACTGCCGAGAAAGGTAAGAGGCTCCTATCCACTTCACCTTTTCACTTCCTCATTTCCTAGTCGATAAGAACCGAAATCCTACAGTCCACAATATTAATAGTTTTCCCAAATCGACTAGGAACATTCGGTTCGCCGAAACACATTATGTGTGAAATATTTTATTTAAAATTGACCCTGAAGTTAAATTTTATTTCTAATATGTTAGTTAACTCACTTATTACTGCAGCCTGCTCTCGATTGGTGATTTAATTCCTCTCAACTGGCATCCCAAGCTGGGACGCAAAAAAAATTCGCCATGCTGGCAACCATTCTAGAATGGGACGATGGCCTTGGCGCGTAAACACAGCTGAATAATGTTTACAATATATATTTGATCCCACTCGTACCTATACCAATGCGTACGGGAAAGAATAAGCTAGCTAGCAAGCCAATAATATGACCTTGCAAAGAATAATTTTTTTAAACTGTTGACATTGTAATTTGAGCCGGCTGGTGCGAAAGTTTGCAGTTGTTACTCTCCGCTTACAGTGTGATTTTAAGTGCGTTTACTAGTGAATTACAAGTGTTTGTATTTGCGAGAAGATGCCTGGGTAAGTAATCTATCGTTAAATAGTTTTCTGTTTTTGTTTGTGTGTGTTTTATATTCAAAATCTCATCAGAAGTAAAATTACTTTCCACCCGACCGCCATAACATGAACTTTGCTTCATAATTTTACCACAAAAATGTATGAAACCTATGTATTTACTGTTTTGTTTTGTGTGTAAACATAATATATGTTACTTCTACAGTTAAATCGTAAGCACTGGTGCACATATTTCATTATTATTCAAGTAAATACGTGACGGTGGTATGGGCATCCCAGAATGGGCCTCCTGCCAGTCGTTTGCGGGTGACGTCACGATGAGGTCAACGGGCTTATCAGTGATAGTTGGACATAATATGGATACGCATTCCAAATGTTTTGTCAATGTGAAAATTCAATGTCTTTGTATTGTTTTGTTTTTTTTATTTGAATTTATGATATTATCATCTTACGGATTGTAGACATAAAAATAAAAATTTTGACTGCCGCGACGCCCAATAAGATGAAATGCCGTTTTTACGATAATTGTTTGTAAAAATCTCTTAAATTAAAGTAATACACATTATTTATAATTGTTTTTGCTGTAACTTAATAATTAATTAGTTAATTCACAATAAAACATAAAAATATCATATAATTATAATATTTGCTTACAATGACGTTTTTAATCCATAATTACGCCCCGCGCGTAAAATGCAAAGTCAGCGAAGTAATAAAAATTTTCACATGCTAATATCTAAATAAATTTCTTAGTCTTTTAATATCACCAGGTATATATTAAATCAAAACTAAATAAGGTTGAGCTCGGCTTAAGGGAGTTAGAGACCTAACTAACCCCCCCCACCCTCAATCACTTACAACCCCTAAAAACGGCGACGTATTTCGAAACTTTTACCTAAAAATAGGCTAAAAACAGTCAAAATATTATTTAAAGAAAAACACGTAACATTTTTAGGTACGTCAGAGCAAAGGGGTCCTCAAACTTATTTGAATCATCTCTCTATTTATTCAAAATTAAATTATGTTCCTCTCTGCGTGCAGACACGTACAGCCCCAACTTAAATACAAGATCCATAAGAAAAGCACAGACGTGTCCCACGCCTTTTGTCTTCCTAGTTCAAAAACCCGAGAATCTTCATCCTCAAATAAAAATCCTCTTATGTTGCTACGTTCTCGGTAGATGACGACGCAGTAATATATTCTAGCAAGGTACTTTCAGCTGAATCATCTTCATCACCACTTTCTTAAACTTCGAATGTGCTGTCACGAAGACGACGATTCGTGTAAATCGGTTCCAATTTAGAAACACGTGATCAGGGCCGTCTTAAGCCGTGCTGGGGCCCTTGGGCACAGAAGAATTCGGGGCCCTTGAGTAGGTACACAAAAATACCCAAAAAACGTGAAGAAAATTAGTGACATAAACAGATTTTCACCACAGCAGCTCAAACATGCCGCTTTTGCTGCGAGACAACAGTGAACAAAAAGTAGCTTTTTAATTTTTCTATTTTACTGTGCTCTGTCTCTTTCACATGCATATAAAAAAGTGAGCGAAAAAGCAAACCCCTTCGAATTCGAAATTCGATTTTGGAATTCTACCTCAAAGAAAACACGTTCGGAAACGCGTAATAGCCTAAAAAAAGATATTTGTAATAAAGAAATTACTTTTTTTTATATGTAATTGTTTATATGTTTAATATATTATTGGATTTTAATAAAAGTAAGTCTAATTATTTTATTTGGAATTTCAACAATGATACATTTGAAAAATAACATCAGGGACGCGGTATCAAAACGCGATTTAAAAAAATAGCGGGATTAAAGTAAACATTTCGCTGATGCTGATAGCGTATAGCGTAACGTGTCAAATTATTATCTATAAAGATGAGTGAAACTAGCGATGATGACTGTACTTTAACACCAGAGAGTTAAATCAACAAGTGATTAATGCAGAATTAAATCTATTCCTGTTCATTTCTATGTATGTCTCCTAAGTAATATGTGTTCTCACTGCTGTGGTGAAAAGTTATGTGTGCTACACGAGAGCAAAGCTTTTTGTATCTCGTGCTGTTGAGTCCCTCACTACGCTCAGGATTCTAACTTTGATTCCAATCAATCATAGAATCCTTCGCTTGCTCGGGACTCAAAATCAGCACTCGAAACAAAAAACAACTTTGCTCTCTTGTTGCACAAATAACTATTTTACGACGATTTTATTTTTACTATCGTCGTAATTAAATGATACAAATCAAATACAGATAATATGTAGTTAATTTAAATAATCGATTTTAAACTTTTGCGATTTGTATACGTCATATAATAAGCGGGTCTAATAATGATTATTAGGTACCTAAGAATTTGATTTGAACATGATTTGAATAATATGCTATACGATGCCTGCAGCTACGTCCAACCATTTCTGCCCAATCGCATGGGAATTTCGGAAAATCTCTTCTTAGTCAATCATGCCAAATTTCAGCTTCTTGCGCACAGTTTGGTTTTGGCTGTGAGTTGTCTATTAATCAACCGTCCGTGTGGTGACGGATGAAGAATACGAAATGTCACCACCCCATATCATCCCATGGGTGTCGTAAGAGCCGACAGAGGGAGCATATTATGCAGAGAACAACACTGCAAGAGAAGGAAAACTTGATACAAACCCTATACCAACCAGTTTGGCCAGCGTGGTATAGTAGGCCAATTCCTCCTTTCAAAGGAGAGGCCTAGTCCAGCAGTGGACTATTAAAGGCTGATGTGATGTCTATCAATCAGTCAGTAATGCAAGAATAGTATAAACATGTCTTGGGATGGAGCCCTGGGCATGTGCTCCTTGTGGCCCTCGGTACAGATTCAGCACGAGAGCTATGCTACAGCCAAGGCAGAACATACTGAACATATTGCCAAAATTTACAGCGACTTGGACGAATTGTCTCTGGGAGGCGAAAGGTTCCATTCCCAAGAAAATTTGATCTTGTTCACGCAATTCTTAAAAAAGGTGACCAGTCAGATTCGTCAACTTATAGGCTAATACGTTTTTGCTCTCCAAGGTAATGAAGCGAATACTATATACAGACTCCTTATGCGGTCTCGGTCTCCGTCATGGTCGTTCAGCTGGTAGTCCTTTAATGTATCTTACGCAGCTTGGAGAACGGAACTCAACTCTCATTGTTAGCCTCGATATAGGCAATGCTTTTGACAGGGTCTGTCACAGGCCACTTCTATTGAAGCTTTCATCCTATGGAGCCTCAAGAGCTCTTTGCCTCAAGGGTCTCAAATGCAAATTGCCAGCTGTAAAAAGGTTGCCTCTCGGACGATCTGAGTGCGACGGCCATTGTAGAAGGCAGCTGCTTGAAAATGAAATTTTTAATACTGGCGTCGAACAAATCTTATAACAGGGGAGCCCAAGAAGGGATTTCGGGATTTACTCGAGCGCGTCAGATATTGATGACATACATCTCCTACGTATTTTTAATGAAGTAGGAATGTTAATTTGAGCGTTTGCATAGTGAAGGTAAGATTTCAATATGTAAAAAAAAAGAAAATTTATCGTACGTGGCAGATTTTCTAAGGGGATCTTCATGCCCCTTACAGTCCACTGCTGAACTAGGCCTCTTCTTTGAAAGGAGGAATTGGCCTGCTATACCACGCTGGCCAAACGGGTTAGTATAGGGTTTGTTTTAAGTTTTCCGTCTCTTACAGTGGTGTTCTCTGCCTAGTATGGTCCCTCTGTCGGCTCTTACGACACCCATGGGATGATATGGGGTGGTGACATTGCGTATTCTTAATCCGTCACCACACGGACACGACCAAAGGCGATGTTAAGTGAACCTAAAAAAAATATTTTATTGAATAATCTGACGATTTAGGTGTCACGCAAACTCGTGGCTATTATTAGAAAGTTGCAAATGTGAATGAGTGAATTCGCCGTTTTGAAATACTCAAGCGCGTCAGATTAAGATATATAGGTATATGCTTTATCCTAATGTCCTAGACGTGCTTACTCTTAATCTGACGATTATCTGCCGGGATTAAACAACAGCTCTTTTAAAAAATTGAAAAGTTTGTCGCCACTCCCCCCACCGATGAAAAATTATACATTATTTACATTTTTATCTTTTTATTATCTAAGCTTTGCAACCGAATAGGTATCCATGACGCTCGAGTAAATCCCAATGTAGCATCGTGGGCCAACGCTGTTTATCCTGCATATCAATAACTTGTTGATTGAGGACATGCATTGTTATGTGGATAGTAGTGCGGGTGATGCGCGGTACACTAGCCACTAGATTCCACTAGAATATCGCTCAGAGCCAATTAGAAAAAAAAAGGTGCAACTTGTGTCTGAAGTGCTGGTTTATAAAGGCAAAGCATCAGAATAGGGGTGAAGAGAACATTTGTATTTCACGCCAAGCCAACGATTTACGCTTTATAAAGCGTAGGTTTGGCTACATGTGGAATATTGCTCATTCATCTTTGAGCTGGGGCGCCAAATGATCAGCTGACTTGAATCCCTACAGAGGCGTGCGATTCGAATTGTCAATGATCCCCATCTCACGGCTAGCTTGGAGTCATTGGAGCAGTAGAGAGAATTTGTTTGTCCGTGCTTTTTCTACCGTCTCCTTCATGAGGAGTGCGCCGAAGAACTATTTGAATGGTAGAATCTATACCTATTGTAAAATGAAATCCCTTTTTCTTCCTGTCTGTCAGTATGAACGCGCTAAACTTAAAAACTACCAAACAGAATTTTGTACGGTTTTCACCAATAGATAGGGCGATTCCAGAGGAAGGTGGAAGGAATTCACGCGGGTGGAGCCGAGGGCGACGTCTAATTGTAAGTAAAACAGCTTTGTTACTTATTCAGGAACTGATTACAACTAAACTAGATGAGCCCATGAGCGTTACTAAGGGCTACTGCTCTGCTCCCGTGACTGACAGCGTGATGTTATATAGCCTACAGCCTTCCTTGATAAATGGGATATCTAACACTAAAAGATTTTTTCAAATCGGAGCTGTAGTTCCTGAGAGTAGCGCGTTCAAGCAAACAAACAAACAGACTCTTCAGCTTTATAATATTAGTATAGATAATCTAAATATATAAGAAAATAACATTAAAATTAAAATGGAAGTCAACTTTATTTACACCTCTGTATCTAAAAGTGATACCTACTGTGTCTGACAAAAATGTTTTTATACATTTCAAAGAATTTTTTCGGCCTTCGGGGGCCCCCCTGAGACCGGGGGCCCTGGGCCCGTGCCCCGTGTGCCCCTATGGTAAAGACGGTACTGCACGTGATTTATCTAAGCGATTTCGGACTTTGCAATGAATTCTTCCAAAAGTTAAAATTCAAAATTATTAATTAAAGTAGTAATTCTAAAACAAAGAATACAATCGAAACTTAAAATATATTTAATGTTTTAAACTAGAACTCGTCGCAATATCGCAGGGTCTTAAAAACTAAATCAGAATATAAAATACATAAAATACCAATAATACCGTAAGTTATAGTAAAATACCCGTTTAATACATAGCCTTTTGGTATTTTACGGTATTTTTACAACACTAGTCAATAAATGGACTAATCGACAAGAGTCTCTACAAACATCTAGCTATCACGATGCTCGCACTAGGCAGCTGGATCGAGTTCTTGATTCAGAACGCATTTCATAACAGTGACTTGAAAGACAAAAATAATATTTTCAATAACAACACATTTTGAGTTCAATGCCAGTTAGAAATACGCACACAATTTTATTTTCTTTCTTGCTCACCATGCGGGTTCCTGGTTTAATTCTTTAAAATTATTTTGATTTCTTACTTATTTAAGACCAAGGCTTCAGTTCTACAAGGGCGTAATTAATTTGACCTGTATAGATATGATTAAGTTAAGATTTGAGATTATTTTCTAACTAAGCCAATGACACTGTCAGTAACTTTTTCTATTTTACCCTAAATAAATGTGATTAATTATGTGTGAAATGTTTTATTTAAAAACTAGAGGATGCCCGCGGTTACAACCGCGGTATTTAAGGCTACTGCTATGCTCCCGTCACTCATAGCGTGATGTTATATAACTTATAGCCTTTCTCGATAAATAGGCTATCTAACACTGAAAGAATTTTTCAAATCGGACCGGCAGTTCCTAAGATTAGCGCGTTCAACCAACCAAACAAACAGACAAACAAAAAATAAATAAATAAAATAATACATTTCAATTGCTTTATTCACCATAAAAAGGTAATTTAAAAATAAATTGATTCATAATATATTTCTTGGTTTTTAAGTTTGGATTTATTCACATATTTTACTTTACCTGAGAATTTATCAACATTCAATTGATATTTATTCTGAGTAAACCATATCTAAGAATTTATTGCAAACATTATCGATATTTTATCGAAATTCATTTTGAGAAAGCCCATCACTAATCTAGTTAAAATGAGTGACACTGACACCCTACGAAGATTCGAATCGAAACGTCATTTGTATATTTATCTTTCTCTTACATGAGAAAAAAATCATAAGTCAAAGTGAACTACATATATTTGGTAAGGTTGCTATTTTTATGCGGTCTCTACTAGTTTCTCAGTTCCTTACTTTATGAAAATACGTTAGACTATAACAATTATAATACAAGAAGGTAAAGAAGTATAGTGGAAGTAATATTCAGCCACCTACCTGGGTTTGAAAGTTTAGAAAACTTGATTCTATACCTAAGACTAGATAAGTAGCCATCCTTATATTATGCATAATCGCACAAAAATATGGCTTATGGTGCTGATACACCTCATCATTCACTTGTAACAGAACAGCGAGCATTCGCCGTAATTTATTTTGACGAACTGAACGACGAACAGGGACGAATATTGCTACGAACATTTTCATGGTCTTTCCAGTGAACACTCAGCAAAAACTTTAAAGCAAATATACAGTCAATTCGCTAGAATGCTCGCCAAAACGTTTGTAAGAATGCTAGCTAAAACACACTCGTTTGCTTTTCTGTTTTGTAACATTCGCAAGTATGCTCATTACAGGTGAATGCTGCTCAAATGTATCAACACCATTAGATAAGAATCGAATCCACAACCTCAGAATCACCAACCACAAAAAAATAAAACAAAACCCTTTGCCAAACTTGCATAAATATTTCCGCTTCTAATGTTGATACGTACACAATTTTCCTTCCACATTGGTCAACCTAAAGTGAACAAAATTGCTTACAAACATTTCTCATTACCCAAAAAAGGGAGATTCATATCCCAATCGGCGTTATTAGCGAGTGACAAGTTATTTTTGTGAGATGCGCACATACGCAATAAAGGGGCGGTGGACGCGACGGCTAGACAGACATGAGAGAATTGATAAGGGTACATTGGAACATGACCCAACGGACAAGCTAAGCCACGTACCTTTTTAGCTATAATTAGTTAAGCGTTATATAAACCCATATGGGTAAGTCAAAACGGGTCGGGTGTCGAAGCCGCGATGAGTTGCTAAGGATTGTTCCTTATCTGACTAATCTAGGGCTTAGGGCGTTTCTTTGTTCGGTTACCTTGTGAAAAATACGCTTATTAACGCAAATGTTAAAGAAATAATTGAGTATAATATAATCCAGCATGTGCCTGTGTATATTTTTTTAAATATTTAAGTGTTTTTTATTTTCTACGATAATCACAGCGACATCATTTAGTTTCATAGTAGGAGAGCTAGCATCAATTTTGGATATTCCCGCTACTCGCCAGCCAAGTCCACAGATCCGTGTTGGGGTATAATAGGAGAGGTATGAGGCAAGTTTTTGCCCGCCCAAATTGATGCCAGCTCTCGGACTATCATTTCACAGTACGAGTGGCAAATTCAGAATTGTTTATTATTATTGTTGGTGTTTCACTTATTATGCCTCAGTTATTTTTTTATACTTTTGTCAAAAAAACATACTGTGTTTACTCATACTGCCAAAGGGCATTTAAAATAGTACAATAATAAAATTGAGATCCGGAGTGTAGTCAATTATAACAGTTGCGCGTTATATTAGTACATTTAGCTATGGATAAACTATCTGAATAATAAAACTGTTTATAACAGCTTGAGGTAGACGGTTGGAAAGTAGATTTATGTAAGCAGATTTGTTTGAAAATCTCGATTGCTTTTTCGAAGCACCATTCATATTTGAGTATGGAACGAAACATTGCCTGCGCCTCAATAACTTTTTCGCTTCTCAAACTCGTCGAGTCCCGTTGATCAATGGATACCGAGACTTTCGACAATGTCTTGAATGTCACATGGTAGCATTGTTTGAGTACCTAACCTTTGTACTGGTTTTTGTTTTGACAACTGGATAGTATGTATTTAGGGATAGGTTTCTGGTTCATTTATGTAACCTATCACACGCATTAAAGAGTTTGAAATGTGTAGTTTCTCAGAATGTTATACCAATAAAAATTATTTTGTATTATCCTTTCAGTTTTCATTATAATTAAAATAAACCGTTTCAGGCTTATGCCTGTTGCGTCATCTCTATCATAAACTTTCCGAGATAATTTCAGAACTTTTAGTATAAATTCTTAAATTTGTTATTTTTTAATTACTTAAATTTCATGCCTCAAAGTTTGCCACTAATGTTTATTTTCGCAATTACGCACTAATTTATACTCCAGGCAAGTACCTACTAGAATATAAAATATATCATCCGGCGATTTAGATTAAAATTGTAATTAAAATGCATAATATTGACAGTCTGGCCAAAATAACAGGAAAGTCGGCACATTTAATTAAAATATCGCCGATGACATTGATTAAAAAATCCGATATTGGTCCGGCGAATAATTTATCAATACTTTTTCTGTTGCCTAAGCATTCTTTAAGCGGAGAAAGATAACTCCGCAATCAAACTTAATGACTTTCTTCACGCTGATTGGCCGTGAGAAAATTACTAACGAGCGTTGATTTCAACAAAGTTTGCAAATTGTTTGCTTATTCAACGTAAGGTAATAACGGACACACGGCCACAAATCCGGGCAAGCGAGATATAAAGCATTCAGCGTCGTGTGCAATACACCACTATCGATCTCTTTTGTAATTATTTTACTCTACATATTTTACAGTTTGTGGATGTTCACTATCGAACTCCGATTACAATAATTGATTTTACATATGTATTTTGCTTTTTATTCAATGTGCATAAATTGAGTCGTAAATAAAATTTTGAGAGGCTTTGCGGCGTGTTGGGGTGGCTTCGGTGAATATACTGATTTGCTCATCGTTAATGTGCCTTTCGATGAAGAAGCAATTATTTCTAATTCAATGGATATTACAAATAGGGTAGCTTGTATAATTTGAGTTGAGTGAGTTGAGCTATATTTGGCAGAACTCGCTGAGTTATGAAAGTCACCTGGAACGCCAAAACTCCTTTATTTTTCTTTCAAATCGCGTGATTCACGGGAAATTGTTTTTCACATTGAGATTGAGAATATTGACGCAAATGCAATGTTGATTGAATCAGGCGTTACTTGGCGGAACTCCATTGTAACCTAATGGAAGAAAAGAGCATTGAGCAATCTCATTGTCAACATGTCGATACTCTCTAAAAACATATTAATAATGTTATAAATTATAAGATAGTACTTTGGCCCATGAAGGCATACTTCCATTATAAAATTACTGCGAAAGTAGACTTAGAATTTAATCTATTTAAATATTATTTTGTATAAAACTATGGCTGTTGTGAATTCAATGTAAGTTAATGTAAGCATGGCAAGTTATTTGACAAATAGATAAGATTTTGTTGAAACGAGAAAATGTTTAATACTCTACATGTCTCAAGAAGACATAGAATACAAAATGTACATAAATCTATATAGTTTTATAATGTTTCTTTTGTATAGATAACTTGTTCGGCGAGCTGTAGTGTCACTAATCTTTACTATTTTATTACACGACCGACTTTAGCTAGATTGTTCTTCACTGTTTTTTTACTTTCATTGGCCTGCCGAAATGAATAAATATGTGTATAAAACCAAGATCTGGAGGACTGATAAAGAATTTGTCCAAAGTTGACAGAAAGGCGATTACGAACCATTGAAATACGTCGAACTTGAAATGATTGAATCTTTGAATTAAACTTTGCTTCATCATGAGAATTAACAATAGGGCCTTTGTACCTCCCTCTAATAAAGTTCTTCAAATATTTCATTTCGTTAATGCATCTGTTGCTGATTGCTCTGTTTTGTGGTAAAAAAATACTTTTTATATACTTAATGCTGAGTATGCAAATATTATCCTTTTATTTTTATGCTACTTTTTAGAGTTTTACTTGCTGGCAAGTGAAATAGTCTTAGTCCTATCAATCACGGCTATAATTGTATTCTGTTAAGGAATAAAATTGTTTCCTATATATTACTAATTACCAATATAATTATCCAAATTCATTTTGAATTAAAACTTCTTGATGAGCAATAAGAATAATGAGCTAAATAACCATCGCACTAAACAATCAGAAAAATCTTTTGTCTGCAAGATGTCTTTGCAACCAAGATATGGTTAGCGTATTACTTTGATTGAACTGTTGGCAGTAAGTAGGTAACTTCTAGTGACCTTTGAGTTTGTACGTGAGCGCAATATACAAAAACATTAACCAAGTTATAGTTTGTGTACTTACATGTAAAAATTAAAAGGTATAAAATATTAATTGACTATTTGTGAAATACAAAATATTCAAATTAAAATTGTTATTTTAATTGTATACCTTATATATACTTTTATACTTTATCAGATACTTATACGTTACTTTTGTTCTAGATGTGGCTCAAACATAGAACATTTACTGAATAAATGACTTATTTAGGTACTACTCAACTATGGCAAAGATATTTTTTTTTTTTACTTTTGCCAGTTTTGCCACATTGTAAGAGTTTTAATATGAAAAGTTTGCAAACAAAAGTATTGAATTGTTATAGAATAATAATTTAAAAGTCGATGAGGCGCATGGGCAGTTGGAGTTCAGAAGGAAACCCTTCCATGGAAAGGCTAATATTCTGACAAATCGGGTTTGACTTGAAAGCACACCTCGGGCTTTAAAGCTTGGGTGCAATCAGGATAACGCTAGGATGAGGATGATTCTATAAGACATATTCTTGTGAAATGCTGAGACGTCGAAATACGTCTATAATATAAAAATGAATCGCTGAATGTGTTGCTAAGTGCAAATCTCGGGAGCAGCTGAACCGATTTCGCTAATTCTTTTTTTACAATATTCCTTGAAGTCCGAGGATGGTTCTTACGAAGAGAAAAAAATTAAGAATCGGTTGCTAGGCGGTACGAAGTTCGCCGGGTCAGTTAGTATACTATAAATTAGGACATAGATTCGAATCATAGCAAGTACTTATCCATCAGTATATGTTTGTTAATAGTCTATTTTATATATTGGTCAATTTTATTAAAAATTAAACATATTTTAAACACATTTACCTTCTTACTTCGAGAGATTCAATAACAAGACTCAAGAATTTTTAAAAGACAAACATTGCTAGACTTTATTTTACATCGAAAAACAAAATTTAATAGATGACTCCAATGACCGTTCTATATATGAGAAAAACGTGACGTGATAACGGTCATTTCTAAATTCATTTTGGACAAAATATATTTCTTAGCGTAAAAGCAATAATATCTCTTTATATTCGATTAGAATAATAATTCCAGATTCTTGCCCAAGCCGAACGGCCGTCGAGCGAGTCGCAAAAATATATTAATATTTCGATATTACGTTGATGTTCGCTTTTTTAAAAATGATAGACAGTTAGACATGAATTCGGTATCAAATATCGTGTACTGTCCAACCGCGCATGGGTCGGTGTTCATATTCGCGACAAGGCTGACTCAGCATGATCCCATCGTGTGAAAGGCTGCCTCGGACGAGTCACGTACAGGCCGCTTTAATTTATCAGGCGATGTGTGGTCCCTGTGTGGGTTTCGCGAGAATTTTACATAGTTACACTGTATATAGAACACATGGGGCACAGTGACACTTCATAAAATATGCGTCGGTACACCAGCCTACATGGATACGAACGATACAAATGTATCGGAGGTTTATGAATAAATAGGATAATGCGTATAAATAACTCACGATGTCATTTTACCCGGGTGTAATTAATCAAATATCATCGTAACTGGCGTGATTACTGGTTACATGCCATTAATTATTGAAACATAATATCGTGTGCGTACATTTTGATCAAATGAATTTTGTTGCGAGACAGTTGAGCAACAATATTCATCGGCTGTTGTCAAATCCATGTATAATTGAACTGTGATTATTTCGTCCTAAATGCATAGTGCGAATGAGATTCTAGAAATTGCATCACATGCGTGCCTTCAGCGTATCTGTTAATGTATGTGCATGTAATTATCGACCATGTTATTATGATTTCATCTGCAAAACGCATCTGTTGTTTTAGTAGTACAGTCATTAGTGAGCTTCGTGTTTTCTTGTTGTATCTTTTGTTTACGTGAAATGCGGTGTTAGCCACTCTTAGTGAATTGCTAGTGACTTAACAAATTCCTGAGGGAGTCTTTACTTACAGCTCTGAGATACACGTGTGAGTCTGTACATAAATTCAAAGTGTTACAATAAACATAGCTCATATAATTTTGTATAATATTACAGTTTGTATGTAGGTATTGACTAACAAGGGCCTCAATGCTGTTTTTGGCACTACACGTCTAGTATTTACTTATTTCATATTATTGTCATGCGTTATTATATTTATAAAGGTAGGTAAAATATTAGAAACCACTTTTTTTCTGAAAAATATTAATGAATGTTGGTTTGTGAAAATAAGTCTTAACTACTTTCAAATTAAATAGAAATAATTTGTATAGATATTCATATTTATTATTAGTTGCGAAACACGGTGATGAATTTGCATTAGGAAAGCTTTATGATAATATGTGTATTCGTGAAGGGGCTGCCTCTATAAATATCGCAATCGAGGGTGACTCTCCTTAATCCTGGAACAAGAAGGTATTATGAGAAAACAGGGTTGCTAAGTAGGACATCTGTTCAGGATTTTGGAAGTTGGGGCAACTGGTGCTACGTCGTCGTTGCCACGCTGGGTCCACGTCGGAGCCACGTTGGTGCCACGTCCGCGCCCCGCGCGATGTAGTTTTCATACTTTACGTTTTACGAATACTGAACACGGGCCGCGCACAAACAATTTATTTATGTACCTAATACGTTCGCCGCGCTCCAAAGAGCGAATAATTTTCTAATAGACGATTTTACGCTCAATAAAACGGATTATAACAAGTGGTTATAACGATGCCGATTTCTATCAATATCGCACTATTCCATTTTGTCAACCAAACTTATAGTTCCTTATGACAAACTAAGGATTTTATATATTGCGAAGTTTATTTAAAGCCTTCTGGTAAAGTTATTATAACAAACTAATAGTAAATTGACGACCCGGTGGCGTAGCGGGAGTGTAAACGACTGCCACGCCGAAGGTCGCGGGTTTGATTCCCGCTCAAATCAAACATTAATTGTGTGCATGGACATGGATGTTTGCCTTGGGCTGGGTGTTTCTATGTATAATATGTATGTATTTCCAAAAAAAAGTATATAAGTATGTTTATCCATTGTCTAGTACCCATAGTACAAGCTTCTGCTTAGTTTGGGACTAGATGGTGTTGTGTGAATGTGGTAGAATATTATTATTATTATTTGTTTCCATTTCACGGGTTTTATTCTAATTTGTTAGTACAATACCCGGCCCTTTGGCAGGCGTACACGGAGACAAAGGTCCAACGCGCAGAGGCCCTTTGAGAGTTTTAATCTAGAATGTCATGGGACACCTACTGAGGCGCCTCCATCAATGCACTATTAAGTACAGTCACGGGTTAGCCGCAGCAGGTGAGGGATTATTGCTACTTTTATAGAAACTAATTACTCTGGGCTATTGGGATAGGTGTTAAATGGGATTATTGTAGATAAAAACTGTAGATTAATGGCGGTGTCTGCCCAAAGTACTCTTACAGTACGTCGAAAAGGGGCAGACGGTGACTCGCCAACTCACTAGATGGGCCCTCTCTAAATAGCCGCCAAGGCAAACAAACTCTACCATAAAGGCAACAAGAGGGCAACACCGGTGTGAGCGGCTAGGGGTGTGGAGCGGTGTGGCACCGGTTTCGCCATCGCGGGTCTCGTGACTCGGAGCGGGATTCCCCGTAATTACGCCTTTGACAATGACACTTCCACCCCCGATCAAATAGCTCTTGTGACTTCCCTCTGGCCGGCCGACTAAGGCAAGCCAGAGTCGAGAGCCCTGCGGGCGCTCTTGGAAATCCACTCCAAACAGCCCGTAAAGGCAAGCCGGAGACGAGGCCCTGACCGGCTCCCTGAAGTATTCGGGACCGCAGTGTCGCCACACACATTTAGCTCGCCACACACATTTAGCTCCCCACAAAGCTGCCCTGCGGTTTGTAAGCTTTCTTCCTATCCTGTAATGTATATCACAAGACAAAGGTGATATTTGAAAGCTGTTACTCTGCCCTCTGAGATTGCGTTAGTCTCATGATGAGGTAACGACTGCCCCCGAGGGGTTTATTATTATTATAATTCTAATTCTGTGAAGTGTCCCGTGAAATTCTTTGGAACAAAATACGTAAAATTAAAACAAATAACAACGAGTCGGTAGAAGACAGACCTATTTTTATAAAAATAGATTGCATATAACTATTTCATCAAAGAAAGTCGCCGTTAATGACAACGTTGTTTAAGTTGTCATAACAATCATTGCTATAAAATTGTTATGACAACTTAAACAAGGTTTCTTTTGTAATTTGCCTACCTACAATGGTTGGCCTTGAGATACACGTTCATAAGATATATCCAATTGTACAATGACTATCCCACTATACATAGGTAAACAGTTTTAACTGATTAATGCAGTTCACATTTGGCGATTCCCATTGGATTGTTCAGTAGTAGTTAAACAGATGCAAGTACCGATTACTTGCAACGAATGTGTTTATTTCGCGGCTTCATTTGGCGTACCCAGTTGTTTCACGATACTGACCGACGAGGCATAAGCGCTTATTTGAAATTGTTTTGTGTACCTAAATAATATAATTGTGAGTAAATTTCAGATGGATTATTCCAAGGGTTTTGTTTACTTAGTTATATTTTGTTTTTGTATTGGTTAGCAGAAATAAAAACTATTTAAAACTAAGCTGGTAAACTAAGGCAGAAATTCTTCTTTTTCACTTTGTCGCTGGGTATTTTTCAATATGCAATAACAGTTGAACACAATTTTGTCCTGCATAGAGATCGAACCCACAATACTTGGTTAAACGTAGAGGCGATGCAACGACAAGCCATTGTGCGATCACACCCTGTCTAGTAATTTAAAGAAAGATAACTAAAATTCTTACCTTGGTATTTGATAATAAATTGTATTTTTGCACAAAGTTTCGGTTGTAAAATAGCGGCGATAGCCCAGTGGTGTACGTAACGGACAGCCGAGACGATGGTCTCGGGTTCGATCCCCAGGTACCCCGGGGACACACCTCTGACTTTTCGAAGTTATTATGTTAAAAATGTTAATTATCGCTCGCTTAATAATATGCCCGGTAGATGGCAATAGGCTCACCCCCTATTATATTGGGACCGAAACATAACTGGCGAAGTGTGGGTGTGTAAGGGCGATTGTACACGTTAAGAAAATTTACCGTGTCTGCGGCAGACAAGACAAATTCTTCGTGTACACGACAAGAATTTTGTCTGTTCTACACACGACAACTTTTCGTGTCTTCCGCAGACAAGACCAATCGGAATGTGTACACGACAAGATTTTATTCGTGCAGTCGTCAGTCGGGCGTAGGGTGCGCAAGTAATAACAAGTCTAATAATCATTTTCGTTTATTTATAAAAATGTTAACTACAAAGCAAAAAATAATGATAATTGCATATTATTATTATAACAAAATGAAAATGGTGGTTATTCCGTCGTCCTCTTGAGACTTGTCTTTCTTAGGTTGCTCAAGACCTTCTCTTACCTCGCCGTTGACATCAGGGATGTCCTCAGTGTATTGGCACGGGAGTTGGGCTCTTTAGTCATTATTGCTGGGCTTCGAGAGTTTAGACACCCATGATGCGTACAGGTCTTTGTAGACTCTCAATTTTAGCGAGAATTTCGAACTTGATGGTTACACATTCCGCAGTACAATGAAATCACATACTTGTGGTACTGCTGTTTAAAATATTTATTTATACGTGGTAGAACCGAATGCTTGTGGTTCCATTTTGCCAAAAAAAATAGTCATTAAATAATTTATTTATTTTACGCATAACTGTACCACAGAAATTTGGTTCCATTTGCTGTATTATAATAATTGTTAATAATATAAATATTTTAATGTATAATGGTACCAAGTATCAGTGGATCAGTTTTGTATAAAATGACATGGAATTAATATGGTTTATTTGTTTGAAGAATCGAGTCCCATGGTGCTGTGGTTCGGTTTTGCAATATATATATAATGTGTGTTTTTGCTTAATATTTTCTTGGGTTTACGCGAATGTTACACATTGAAATTAAACTACAGTTTACGGATTATATCGCGTTATATTGGTTTCACTTGTTATTACATTTAAACCGAATGATCTAGAAACTACTTTTCAACTATTGGTGTTACTATCTACGCAAAATGTGCTCACTTCACCAGAAGACATCAAGACACAGTGAGCACATTCTGCGTAGATAGTAACACCAATAGTTGAAAAGTGTTCGGGTACTTTGAGATAACTTTTAAATTCAAGACAAAGACAAATACCACCTCAGTCTGCCGTGAACATGAATCCTGTAAAGAATTCGAAACGTCGGCTAGTAATAAAAATGTAGTTTCTAGATCATTCGGTTTAAATGTAATAACAAGTGAAACCAATATAACGCGATATAATCCGTAAACTGTAGTTTAATTACAATGTTTGTTTTTGCTGTTGGTTCCTTTCTGCTTTTTGTATAACTTGTTTCCAAGGAAAAAAACATGTGGATCTTTTTTTAATAAGAAAATAAACCACTTTTAAATTTAGAATTCTTCAAAAAAGCAAAAATCTATATTTGTCGTGTGGTTCCTTTTTGCATAAATACGGACAATTCAAACATACCTACTAATACCTACCTACTAATCATTCATTCTTAACTAAAAATTAAAACACCGATATCTTCTTTTTTCGGGTTTCCCGAGTGAAAATAGAATCATTTATAGACTCTATTATATAATAATCTGTATTTTTGAAAATTCTATTCAGGGAGAAGCAATTCTCCAAGCTGCTGCCGCTTTTGACCTCGCAGTTGCAAATACTTGGTTTCAGAAAAGAGAACAACATTTAGTTACATATAATAGCGGCCACCACATGACCCAGATTGACTATTTCCTACTAAGGCGAAATCGACTCAACTGGGTCAAAGACTGCAAAGTGGTACCAGGAGAAGATTTAGTCTCGCAGCACAGGCTCCTGATAGTTGAACTTCAGATTCGACTAAGCTCTCAAAAAACCAAGCAGCAACTGCCTCCAAAAATAAGATGGCATATGTTAGAGAAGAATGAATGTGTAGAAAAATTCAGAGATAGAGTGGTGGATAAAATGTTAGAAATGGGCGATATGAATGATAGCAGTGTCAATGAGTGTTGGAAAGAGATGAGTAAATGTATAAAGTGTGTAGCAAAGGATGTTTTAGGAGAGTCGAAAGGGACGCGAATGAAAGATAAGGACACGTGGTGGTGGACAAAAGAGGTACAGAATGCGCTTAAGGAAAAGAAAGCAAGATTTAAGGAATGGCAGCTGGTGAAAGGAGGAAATGAATCTTTAGAAGGAAGTAAGAAGAAAGAATACGATGAATGTAAAAAAAGAGCCAAAAAAGCTGTAGCCGTTGCTAGATCCAAAGCCCTAGACCACTTGTACGGGTTACTGGAAAAACCCGAGGGTCATAAATATTTATACAGCATGGCTAAAGCTAGAGAGAGAAAGGCGAAGGATGTTTCCCATATTAAGTGCATGAAAGACGAAACAGGAGTGATTCTTATGGACGACGATAGAATAAAAGAAAGATGGAGGACATACTTTGAAACGTTAATGAATGAAGAGAACGATTGGAGCGGAAAACTTGAAAGTGAGCAGATGAATATTGGTTTAGTGAAGGAAATAAGTAAAGATGAGGTAAAAAAGGCTGTTAGTGGAATGAAGAATGGGAAAGCGTTAGGACCAGATGGAATACCAGTGGAAGCATGGAAAGCGTTAGGAGATGATGGATGGACGTGGCTGGCTTTATTCTTCAATAAGCTGTTGCACGAGGAGACCATACCCGAGGAATGGTGCAACAGTTACCTGGTGCCCATTTTTAAAAATAAGGGTGATATCCAAGAGTGCAACAATTATCGGGGAATAAAGTTAATGCCTCATAGTATGAAAGTATGGGAGAGAGTAGTTGAGCGACGCCTGCGAGACGAGAGTGAGATTTCACGAAACCAATTCGGTTTTATGCCTGGTCGAAGTACGGTGGATGCTATTTTTGCACTTCGCCAAATGTGCGAAAAATACAGGGAGGCACATAAAAACTTGCACATGGTATTCATCGACCTTGAAAAGGCATATGACCGAGTGCCTCGTGAAGTCTTGTGGTGGGCCCTTAAGAAGAAAAGAGTGCCTGGAAAATACCTGACGTTGATTCAAGCCATGTACGCTGAATGCAGAACGCAAGTCCGATCCGCGGCCGGTATCACAGCCAGATTCGATGTGGCCGTAGGCTTGCACCAGGGGTCGGCCCTTAGCCCCTACCTCTTCCTGTTAATTATGGATGCTATATCATCGGACATACAGGAAGAGGCACCCTGGTGCATGCTGTTTGCCGATGACATCGTTCTGGTAGCAGAGAATGGACAAAAGGTGCAGAGCAAGCTGGAGGAGTGGCGGCAGAGATTGGAGAATGTAGGCCTGAGAATAAGCAGAACCAAGACAGAGTATATGTTCTGTGACTTTGGCGGTCTCTCCAGTCCTATACCGGTTACACTCGGCGGTACACCTCTACCAGTATGCTCCGATTTTCGCTACCTAGGTTCACTCCTGCAAGATGACGGCGAAATTGATCGGGATGTTAGGCAACGAATCAACGCAGGATGGATGAAATGGCGACAGGTCTCAGGCACAATTTGCGATCACAAAATGCCTGTGAAGTTAAAAGGCCGCATGTATAAGGCGGTTATAAGGCCTGTCGTACTGTATGGAGCTGAGTGTTGGGCTACAAAGAAGATGGATGAGAAACGATTGCATGTTGCTGAGATGAGAATGTTACGATGGATGTGCGGAGTGACAAGAATGGACAGAATTAGGAATGAATACATTAGAGGTAGTACGAAAGTAGCGCCCATAGATGAAAAGGTAAAAGGGAGTCGATTGGCCTGGTATGGACATGTTATGCGAAGAGATGAGATGTACGTAGGTAAGAAAGTGATGAATATGCATGTAGAAGGACGAAAAGGGAGAGGGCGGCCAAGGAAAAGATGGATGGACTGTGTGAGGATGGATATGAAAGAGAAAGGGATAAACGATCGGATGGCTGGTGACAGAGAAGTATGGAAGCGAAGGACATACTGCGCCGACCCCAAATAAATTGGGACCAGGGCAAGACAATGATGATGATTTTTGAAAATTCTAATAAAAAGTAATATGTTATAGGTACTTACCATATTCATTTTTTTGACATTTGTCATGTCGTCGAAGTCTTTGTATAAGATAATAAATATTTCTCTCCATGCTTCAAATGTGAGTCTTTTATCTTTATATATCTCTAAAGTTTTGTCCCACAATACCGGTTGTCCCTCTACTAAAGTTATAAGTAACTCATCAGTCATTTTGTACTCTACGCTGCAATACATGTCCACACCAAACGCACAACAAAAACTACCCACAGATCAATACTTACCTGGCTGTGTGAACCCTACTACTCCGCCCCCCACCGCTCCACAACAACGTTCGCCGCGTCGTGTCTTACGCAGACAAGATTTTTTTCGTGCACCGCTGCGAGCAGTGTACACAGTTATTTTCTAGTTACGACACGAATTCTTGCATAGGCCCGGCGTATTTTCTTACCGTGTACAAGCGCCGTAATACACCTCTGCCTACCCCTTCGGGGATAAAAGGCGTGAAGTTATGATATGTTATGCTATGTTTCAGTTGTCCTGCAAAAAACCTTCACAAGTAAACAACATTTTGATAACCATAATATCGTACTCTTTCGTGTTAGTACATTACTTTAAGTTTGTAGGCATCAAGATAGAGAATCACCCTGATTCTTGATGAAAGTCTAGGTGTATAATTCACGCCGGTAGAGTCGCAGGCGCAGTTAAGTAAATATTATAAGATTTTATACGGTAGTAGAGCCTTGCTGATTTCAGCATGAATGGGCCGGCTCGACCGAGGAAGTACTACCCTCTCACAGAAAATCGACGTAAAGTAACAGTACCTAAACTGTTGCGTTTTGTTCGGTGAGTGAGAGTGCCGGAGGCCCTTTCCCCTATTCCTTCTACCTCATCCCACTCCTCATCCTATCCCTTTTCCCAACCCCAAGGGGCGGCAACGCACTTGTGACTCCTGTGGTGTTGCTTGTGTCCATGGGCGGCGGTAATTGCTTACCATCAGGCGATCCGCCTGCTCATTTGCCGCCTAATGCTAAAAAAAGAAAAAAAAAATAAGAAAAGAATCTAAAAATAGTACTGCAATAAATAAACTATTCTATTCCATTTTATTATTTTATTTATAGATCACCGGCACTTGGAAAACTTTACTTGATTCAATTTAAGGTACACAATAATTAATATTATAATTAGCCGCAATGTATGTACGTGCAAGTGTATCAAACAAGCTCAGAGGTTGGCACATAGTGGTATGATTTAGATAAGTCGCCCGCTTTGCAACTTCAGTTTCACTCCATTTGCGACCGCAACGATACCGCATCAAAGCTCAACGCAGCATCATTAAAATTGTGTAGAATATTTTAATATCATCAATTTGCTTGGGACATTTTATATGTGAAGAAGATGAATTATTGTGTATTTTTGTTTTAAATGACTAAATTCTCAAATAAAATGTTACGGAAAAAGGCACTCACGTTGCGTCAATCACTTTTACGAATAATCATATAGAGTATTATTTTTTTTTATGGCATAAGGCGGCAACCGAGCAGACGGATCGCCTGATGGTAAGCAATTACCACCGACCATCTACACAAGCAACACCACAGGAGTCACAAGTGCGTTGCCGCCCCTTGGGGTTAGGTAAAGGGATAGGATAAGGAGTAGGATAAGGGAGAAGGAATAGGAGATAGGGTCTCCGGCACTCTCACTCACCGAACTAAACGCAACAGTTCAGGTACTGTTACTTTACGTCGATTTTCTGTGAGAGGGTAGTACTTCCCCGGTCGAGCCGGCCCATTCATGCTGAAATCAGCAAGGCTCTACTACCTAGAAAAATTTAATTTAAAAAAGTTATAATATTGGGGTAGCTCTGACATAGATCTTCATAAATTCCAGCTAAGAACCGTCTTGATCATATCAGATTTCAGATAGTAAAAAGCCGCATCATAGTCAGTCGACTTGATCACGACCTATGATGCCACAGACACACGTAAACACCTCAAACTTATAACACTCTTCTTCTTGCGTCGAGGATTAAAACTACTAACTTATTTTCAACTAAATACCACAATAAAATACAATCGGTATAACGTCAAAGAGGGTGTACAATGGGTCATGTAGGGAGCACATCGGTCGCAGCCGCTCAGTTTCTGCTCCAACTAGTCCTCACACGGTGCATTACCCTCGTCCACCGCATTCGAGAGCTATTTTCTGCCGGGGATCAGATTAATGTTGCCACTTTTCTACTTGTCGTAACCTTGGTGGTAACTTTGGTTGAACCGCCTTCACCCACTCAATTGTGTTCCAAAGAGTTATTTATGTAGGCTACGTGCGCTTTAATAATATTACCATAGATTTACGTGTGATGTAATGTAGAGTTATTTATTATCTCAAGCTCTCTTTGGTCACACGGTGGAAACCCAATTGTGAATGCCTCTTCCCCAGAATAATTCTTTATCTAATTGTATTTTCCTTTCTACGTACATAAATGCTAAACAAACATCATAATATATTATTATTATCTCAATATTGTTTTTTTTTTATAAACTCTCGCCTGTATCCCCGACGGGATAGGCAAAGGTGTAATATTACAGCCACATTTCGCCATGAATTTTTAGGCCCCCCGTAATAGGGGGTGAGCCTATTGCCGTTAGCGGGCACATCACCGGACTCCATACTGCTACTGAGTATTCGGAAAAACCCAGTAACACTTTTGCCCGACCCGGGAATCAAACCCGGGACCTCCGATCAGCAGTCGCAAACGCTATCCACTGGACCACGGAGGTAGCCTGGACCACGAAAGTAGTCTGGACCACGAAGGCAGTCAGGAGAGTATTTACTAACACGAAGAAAAAAAAATTGTTGAAGTAAGTAAATTAAAACTTAGATTGTTTACAATGAACATGTATCTCATTAAAAAGAAACATATTTATGAGATCTTTTTTTAGCAAGAGCTATTTTTAATATCGCATTAGAGTGTGATTTTGTGAAGTTGATCCCTAAGCCCGTGGACTACGCTTTTTTTGCATTAAAATAGGAGAACCTACCTCACATCCACGAAATCAGTGCAGTACAGTCGTTGTGGTCCGATGAGGGCTAATTTAAAAGCATTTATGTGTTCAGGATAACGCAGACTTCTCATGTAGGACTTGAAAATTAAAATAATAAAAGTGTAGTTTTAGGCAAATACAATGTATAAGTTTCGTATTCATCATTTTGAAAAGAGAGTATGAAATACAAAAGCTAAAGATTTAAGTTAACTAAAATAAAATTAATTTCATTTTGTGTAAACTTATTGTTATTGTTTTATTTGCTTATAAGGCTAACATATTGTGATTACACAAATTACACATAAAGGTATGGAAACTTGCTGCATTATAAAACCAGGGCTGACATCGTCATATTTATTCCTATTTGCAAGGCAGAACAGTATAATTTGGTCTCCATACCATGCCAATATATTTGATACCCTGTAATACAAAACACCCAGTATTTCCATTTACCTACCCATAAAAGATAACACCAACAACAAAGAAATTTCCTAATTTCTTCGTTGGTTTCTTTGTTTCCTAATTTTTCATCTCTTATCAGTTATCATACAAATTTAATATAAAAAATAAACAAATTCCATTAAACCCAGAGACGTATTCAGGCGCAAAACATCACATTCTAACGGCGAGAATAACCCAAAACATTAAAATGAAAACTTTTATCAAATAAAATACAATTCAGCCGTACGTACGGTCGCGTCAGGATAAAAATGCGGTCTGTAAAGGTAGATACATACTTTTACTCCTTACTTCCGTTCACGCGCAGGTGAAAATATTACGTAGAGGTATAAACGAGCCCCGGCAAGGCCTTTATTGCCGTCGTTAAGTTAAAATTTTCTCTCTTGAATAGCAAAGCGAATGTGAGAGATAAACACAGCCATTTATGTTATTTGCAAACGAATATTGGGATAAATATAACGCAGAATGTACGCCAAGGGTAAATTAACGCTTATACAAAACGTCTGGATATTGAAATTGCGTGAAAAATTACGTGTTTACTGTTTGGACTTTTGAAGATCAAGGTCAGACGGCGCGTTTGTAAGTTATATGTACAGCAATAATCACAATGTCATTATGCAACTTTTTGATTTATAAATGGGAGATTTGGCAAAAATTACCCACACAGACCAGACTGCACGGGTGGTTAAAGACGGCCGCCTCGATGTTAAACACTACGCTGAGTATTTTTGGCGTCAGGCTGGGCCCACCAAAGCGGAAACGAGACGAGCGAAGAGGAGATTTTTTTTTTAACAACCAATAGCATTGTGTTATTGACACATCTCCTCTCCACTCAGCTTCAGTGGAGATCGCTGTGCGGAGATGTGTAATATATGAATGGCGCGATGGAAGCGGAGATGTGAGCTGTGCGCGGTCGACGCTTAGTGGAGACGAGAGATGTGAGCGGCGCGCAGTGAGAAACATCAGAAAAACATCTCTTCCCCACAGCACACCGCACACATCTCTGCTTTGGTGGAGTCCCGGCCTCAATCTCCACACGGGCAGTACTTGTGGAGATCTACAAAATGTTTTTCTGGTCTGGGTGACCTCCGTTGCCGTTGGTTGAATATTAATTGTAAATATCAGTATAGGCTGCCTTGCGAGCGGGTAGGTAGTATACCTAATTTTATATTATAAAAGCATTAATTTTAAATTTATTTAAATAATGTCTATATACGAGACAGTTCGACGTTTTATACTGTTATTGTCATATTTGATGGTTCACGTACATATTGTTATATAATGTAACATAATATTGCTCCGCTTCCTATATGTTTGAGGGTTTACGTCGAAATGTGTTATACAACCATTTAAGATCAGGTTTCACTGAATACGAGACGTCTATTCACGTCTATTGGATATAAATTTATGCGTAGGTATAGATAAATAAATAGACACTATAGTATAGAGTCAAAGGTATAGAACCTTAGACTCCACACACAACACCATCTAGTTACAAACTACGCAGAGCTTGTACTATGGGTACTAGATAATGAATATATAACATACATGTGTATATTTTTCAATGTAAATACGTACATACTATGCATTGAAACACTCAGACCAAGACAAACATTCATGTTCGCTCAAGTCAAGCTCATGTTGACTTGAGCGGGAATCGAACCCGGGAGCTTTGACATCGCGGTCTTCGATAGTAAAGGTAAGGGATAATGTGACTTTGCTTATTTTTATATGCTGATAAAAGTATATTCCGTGTAAGTTAGTATAGACTAAATATTAATATAAACTTAATAACATTTAGAACCATCATTCTCCTAGCGTTATCCCGGTTTTAACCTGGGGTCCTAGCAGTCCTACTAGTCTAACCGGATTTGGCTGAATATTAGCTTTTCCACAGAGCAACTGCCTGTCTGACCTCCGCAACCCGAAGGGATAGCGATATTCCGTGGTTTATACTAGTGTCAATTTATTTTGAGGTAAGTACTGACGCCCTATAACAACTGTCAAAGACCTTCATGACAACCGGGACCGACGGCTTGACGTGCTCTCCGAGGCGATCAATACGCACATAAATCCGAAAAAAACAGTGGTGCGCGCCGTGGATTTGAACACGATACCCTCTTCATGGCAAGCTGTTAGTGTCTCCACTAGCCTATCGCTGCCTTCTGGTTTTAAATGTTACTAACATTTAGAAACACGAAGGACAAATTAATTAAGTGTGTAGTAAAATAAATATTAAATTGTTTGACGATTTAACATAAAGCGTTGATTTACTTAATTCATTCTCTTGTTTTTGTCTCGGTATGAAATATGATTAAAGATGTTTTCCTTGAGTATGAAATTGCCGATTGAACCTGCTGGAAACATAGAACTCAAACATCTGTGATTCAATTTCATCGTATTATTTCTATTATTTAATGATCATTAATTATTTTATAAACAACACACTATCTGAGTACCTTAACCTAAAAATCAAATTAAAATATCATGAACAACACATTAAACAAGGGATCTATGATATATGTCCCAATAAAATTTTATTCAGAATTCAAAACTGAATGTGTATAATTGTCAATTTTGTATGTTATTATTTAATCATTAAATGAAGCTAGTCCGTCTTGTTGCATTAGGTATTTAATAAGTTTACACATAACATCACGATCACAAGACTTTTCAAAATAGTAATGAATTTTCATCCCCAAAGAGAAGTATCAGATGGAATATTCAATTGACGGTAAATCTTCTGCATTTCTACCACCTTCATACACAAGCACTGCAAGTACACTTCAAAATATCTGCGCATTGTAGTATCATATATTCTTGAAAGCGTTGCGAGATAGATTCTTAGAAACAGTTTGCGTACACAGAAGTACTTACTGCATTGAATAAGTAGAAAGCAAAGCTATATTTTGAACTTATACATAAATAACAGCAAATAAATAACCACTGGGGCCAAAAAATGTCGTTAAATTCTTTGTTCAACATTCAATTCTGTGAGTCAACTCGTGTGTTTACCGTTAAAGAATAATAAAGTTGTTACCTGTGGTACATTCTGGCGGCCAACAGATGTCAGTTGAACAAAACAAGCAGGCAATTGAACAGATTTCCCACAGGAGTGCTATATTACGACTTTCCATAGAGGAAATGTACGTAAGTGTTCTCAAAAAATAGGACTGTATGTAATTTGATAGCGTATTACTTTTATGACAAATGATATTTCCAATTGGAGCGTATTTCGTAAATACAATTCGATTCTATGACATACAGTTTGGGGCCATTTACACAACATTACAGAAATACTTTAGGAAAATGTCTAACAGTATTATTGTCACATATGCTAAATAAATATGTGGGACTTTAGAAAAGTGGCAGATTGCTACTGGATCTTAAAGTTATATACATTGTACAATATGATTTAACGAAGTACCGAAACTGATCCAATATCTCTATTAGAACAGTTTCGATAGGACTTCATTGAATAGTCTACTTAGTAAAAGACTGGGTAGAGAACAATATTGCAATCAAGTATAATATTAGATTGTTATAGTTTTTCGTCAAGAAGAAGCTACTCGCACACCCTACTGTGTGTGAACTCATAGTTTGCATTTAAACGTTTCGAGAGGAACATTTGCAATTATAATTGAGAAAAATATATGGATATTTCAAACAGATTTTGACCGTATCAAACATTTTAACCAATAACGATAATTTTAACAGATAATTTAAATTACATTTAGGCCCACTTGCACAACGATTCTTAAATTGAATTAAGATGTATTTAACCAAAAAAAATATTAAACACCACTAGCGTCTTGCACAAAGAAAAAATTGTCGACTAATATGATTTAGGAACTGTCAAAATTAATTACCGAAAATCGGCTGTTTAGTGGCTAATTTCATTTAAGAACTGTCACACTGACGTTGGCAACTTGTCATTGGTGACGAGAATTATCTATAATTATATAACTGGACCGGACGACGCAGCAGGGGTAGGTCTCCCACAAGGTGGCCCGACGATCTGGTTAAGATCGCGGCTAGCGGTTGGATGCGGGCGGCTCAAGATCGGTCTGTGTGGAGAACCTTGGGGGAGGTCTATGTCCAGCAGTGGACGTCTCTAGGCTGACATGATGATGATGATGATAACTGATAACAATGTACCTAATTGTGTTATTGTTAATGCTCAAAAGTTTCATGTTATTATTTGTCAATTGTCATTTCGTTGCTAGGCGATGACAATGCGTTTTGTTTTATGCAAAAGCATACGCATAACATCTTTAAAATCGTAACAAAAATTCATCATGCCATGAATCAAAACGTAGAAACTACTTTACCGACCTCATAAAATGTTTAACTAAATCTAAGCGTTGTTGTCGTTGTGCAAGAGGACGCTAAATACTTTTAAATTAAATTATTTTATGCTGTTAATTCTGTTCAACAAATTTAATTTAAGGAGTGACTTAAATCAAACGTTACGCAAGTGGGCCTTAGAATAGTTGGGTTTAAACCTAGTTTGAATAGTTAATACTTTATAATTCGTTAATTACTCCGTGATTATGTATGCCAGACAGATCTTCAATTACACAACAATTTGAGAGTGAATACCTGAATCCATTCGGGCTCAGTAACACTATCAACTTTTGATTGATGGATTTGTATGTAATATGATATTGAATTTGATTGTTTATAAAAACAATACTCTTATTATGAATAAAATACTGATATTTTTAGATGTTATGTAGGTGAAAGTCACTGAAGTCTATTATTTGTGTGTCAGGTGGTTGTCAGAGGTCTGAATGACGCGACGAGGTAATAAACTCTATTCTAGACCACGAATGTGGCGACGAAGAAATAGAAGTTGGGATTAGTTGTTATTCCTGGGTTGTGTTCAAGATCAAATAATAAGCCAAATATAAAGTTTCGGCGAACATTTTGGAAACAATTAGGTTTGGAACTGATACATGAACATTTGGAGGACCGGTACCGGATGCCAACTTTGAGGTGGGATATAGAAGAGTCCATTGCAGCGATCCTCAAAAAACTACGAGATCCTACAAGCGCTGTTCCTTATCGTGCAAAACAAGGACGGTGTGGCTTTTGTCCAACATCCACAGACAATAAAACATACAATAAAACAGACAATAAAAGTGTAATAAGGTTGATTTGTGATCTCAAGTTACTGATTATTTATGATTAAACGTACTTTTATTAATTGTTTTTTTATTTGAAGAATTACAATATTTTAGTATGGGCTGTTCCAGTACCCCAGTGTAGGAATAATATGTGCGCCAGATAGTGTAGGATTCTAGGGTTAACAATAACACAAGTAGGTACATTGTTATCAGTTATATCATCATCATCATCATGTCAGCCTCTTAACCAGATCGTCGGTCCACCTTGTGGGAGGCCTACCCCTGATGCGTCGTCAGGTTCAGTTATATAATTATAGTTAATTTTCGTCGCTAATGACAAGTTGCCAACGTCAGTGTTACAGTTCTTAAATGAAATTAGCCGCTAAACAGCCGATTTTCGGTAATTAATGTTGACAGTTCTTAAATCACAAATTTTTCGTTGTGCAAGACGCTAGTGGTGTTTAATATTTTTTTTCTCGATAAATACATCTTAATTCAATTTAAGAATCGTTGTGCAAGTGGGCCTAAGTGTACTAAGCGATACACGAGTAGATCTAAATAATCCTTAATTAACTTTATAGTGCAACATTTTGAGCAAACTTGTGTTATTAAAGGCTTAGAAGTACTTTCTAATGGCTATAGTATTTCAAAGATACTTAATTACAGGCGTAATACCTTTTGTCCGGACGGGCTAAACACGATACAGCTTACAATATATTGCGTTATAACATCAACTGATGTGGAATTTCCGCACCGGCTTCACCTAAAATTCATGAAATTCAAGTTAATAACAAATTCCATCGAACCCGCCTAATATTTGGCATGTATTACGCACATAGCGAATGTTCGCTCGATTTGTTTGTAAAAGCGAAAGTGGGGCGGTGAAGGGCCGAACAACTTCAGACTAAATTATCGTGACTAAATAGTCGAAGTACTTTAGAAGGCCAAGTTTGAAGATGGCATAACAGGCGTTCACTTCCACTGTTAAAACTATGTTAGTGAAGTGTGTAAGGAATGTGTCCGTGCTCCTCTCTGGTGTAAACCCAATAGGGTCACGGCACACATAAATATACGTATCTTATACGCACATGATAATTTTAAGTTAAACTTTGAGCCAAACTCCCTTTGTACATACCGCTATCGCAAGATATGGCGGAACGTACAGCGCAGGAAATACTTTGTGATGCGAAATTTTAAATTTCGTGCTTGCTTTAGTGACATTTTTCAAAAGGCAAAGGAATAGCTTGCCGCTCTTAGCTCTCACGTTAATGTAGCTAGTGCATATTGCTCCCGGAAGAATTGAAAAATGCATGTGAAGTTGATAACTTAGATGCTCCAACATCAGGGTACACTTTGGTTACGGGCTTAGAAAGATTTTTAGGTATGAGTATTTGACAAACTCTCGTTTTCTATATTTATTATGTTACTTCAGGTTTTGATTTTAGGAATAAGAGATCATTCTTGGTACCAAATTATTGGAGTGATTTATATCATTAATATAATTTTAGGACAGCAACAAGCTATTTACACAATAAACGATATTAACGGATTTTTAAGAGAATTCTCATAAGCGCCATGGTACATAAAGGTCGTAGGATACACTTGTAACTTTCAACTTGCACAGTAGGGTTAAAATTCACGCCAAGTATTATATGTTTTTGAGTCTATCGAAAGGAGAAAATTGATATAGCAAAGAGTCGCAGTATTGTTACTTTTGTAATTTATTTGGGTAAGTGAGCCTCAAGCCCTGCTTGCCACAAAGGAAGAGGACAGTAATTGACAAGGAAATTGAAGACCTTTCTCTTTTCTTTTTGTCTATGATTGACATCGTGCGATTGATACCCTTTTGGTATTTATTAAAGTATTGATTGTTTTGATAAACGGCGCCATGTCCGAATTTTAATAAATAAGGCACATTAAGTTATAAACAAAGTCTTGTAAAAATAAAGGATACCAATAAGCAGACGTCTTGTAAAATGGAGACTCGTTTCATAATGGTTGTATTACAAAATGTCTGTGATTCTAATATCGGTTTGCAGACCTTAGAGACAAAACTGTTGTCTGTGTTGATATATACCGATGATGTCGGGCGAACCAATTTCATATGTATAGATTGTGGACTTGTTGTATTCTAAGAAAAGGCTTGGGTTACAATGAATTCCCAATTTGTGTTTTTTTCTACTGTAAGAATCAATTCTTTATCTGGGGCCATTATTTGCGAAGGGTTCGCAATGCAATAGGTAGGACCACGAGAAAGAACGGGCAATTAAACTCAGGTATATGTACAAGAGCTTACGATGTAGTTTTACATATCTAACATGACAAACAAAAGACGCCAAAAGAGAGCAGCATGACAATTATGTTTCGGCGAACCGAATGTTCCTAGTCGATTTGGGAAATCTATTAATATTATGGACTGTAGGATGGCGGTTCTTATTGACTAGGAAATGAGGAAGTGAAAAGGTGTTGAGGATAGGAGCCTCTTACCTTGCTCGGCAGTCTTCTTCTTCTCAGAAGGGCCGTCTCTTGGTGTCTTCGGGAATCCTGAAGCTGCTTGAATCACTTTCACTCGCGGGCGGTTTTGTTAGGTCTTTGGTATAAGCGGTAATAATTATATATAGCGGTGCGGATTGCGGTAAACGGCGGACATGAGATCGGCGCGTCTCGAATCTTCCATTCTTTCTTCGTCGCCGTTGAGCAGGGCAGCCAATAGCGAGGCGTTTTGGGAGGGGATTCATGAAAAGGATCGCTCGGATTGGTCGAGCAGCGACGAACCATTGACGTTGACATAATTAACTAGCAATGGAAAGTATAGATGGCGCTACCATATCCCCCCGGCCCTAATGGGTTGCCTTTAAAAAATAAATAAAATTGAACTTAGCTATGTTGGGTGTACTACCGCATAACCCATCAATAGGCTAAGACAGCGATATGACAATAAAATTAATCTAAATTAACTTTAGCGAAAACTACAAACGCAATAACAGCGAAAACTACAAACTAAATACTTAAACTAAGAGGTAGATCCAACTTCAGGCTAGATCTCACTGAGTTGGAAGCGGACAGAGACGTACAACAGGGCGCACGTAGCTCCCCTTCGCGGTTTTCACGGTAACAACGCGGGTTGTACCGTCCTTGGAAGTATGCAGTTTCTCTACGATGGCTAATGGTCATGAAAGCTGCGGAGCATTATCATGTATTATGACGACCAACGTAACCTCCTGTATAGGGGATGCAGGACTATTCCATTGGATCTAGCCTGAAGCTGGTGTAGATATTCCGCACGCCAGCGCCGCCAGAACGACTGCACGAGTTTATCCAGCAGAGTATGTCTCTGGAGCAAGCTTGAAGAGTCTGCTTTAGGAGCCGGAAATGACGATAATGGCACTGGGTTTAGAAAATGTGCAGGGCTTAACGCGGTTGGTTCTGCAGGGTCACTACTCAATGCCGTGAGCGGACGCTAGTTGATCAGTGCCTCGACTTGTGCAAGGACAGTTAAAATCTCTTCGTAAGAGAGGATCTGTTGACTTATAACTTTGAAGAGATGCGTTTTAATTACTTTGACCATGCCTTCCCAACACCCACCGAAATGTGGTGATGCTGGTGGAATGAACTTCCAGTCAATATGATCTATGGAAAGTTCTTCCTGAAGACGAGTACGATAATCCGCGACGTGATTGAAACAAGTAACGGGAACAAGTTCAATCAATTTACTAACGCTATTCACATTTCGGCGTCTCTTCTTTCTTGTTGCAATCCTTTGTTTCATGTCCTAGTTCACCGCAATGTCCACACTTCTGATTGGTCTCGCGACAAGTCTTCGCCGCATGTCCGTATTGTTGGCATTTGAAGCACCTGGTCACAAGGGTAAAGTCACGGACGGGGCAGGACGTCCAGTTGATAAAGACTCTAGCCTGGTTAATGAGGACTTTCCTAATGTTGGCAGGTACTTCTATAATAAAGTTACATGTTGATGCATCTTTTTTACCTGATTTGTGGCTCAACTTAATGCTAGACAAGAAGGACTCACGTGACAAATTAGGTATCTTATCGGTCAGGTTCTGTTCGTAAATGCAGTCATAGACATCTTGGTCACGAAGGGCCGTAGGTACACCAACAACTGTTATCCTAGGTCTTCTTTTGTGGGGGTCTTCTTCCTTCAATCCCGAACTACTCAATTGTGTTGAACGCCGAAGTTTTTCAATGTCATCCTTTGACTCGGTGCTGATAATAATACCTCCGTTCCTGGTCTTCCGCAATCCCCTCACGTGCAGTTTCATTTGCTCTGGACATAATATTATCTTTTGGACGAGTGTTTTGGTGTCGTCGCTAGATTTTTCCTTGTCGTTAGGATATATTGCGATCGAACTTAGATTAGAAGGTCGCAGGTGACTCAATTTATTGGTCTTAACAATATCGGCAAAGGAAATATTTTGGGCTGCAGGTTTTGAGCAAGTTTCTTGTATAGTCTCCGTAATAGACTTTTTAAAGTCATCAAGACGTACGGCTAGGTCTTCTCTCTCTTTTCTTGCGTCTAGTGATGTTTTAATCATGATAGCCTTTTCTTTTAATGACTGATAATGCACAGCCATCTGGGAAACACCCTTACCAACCTTTCGCGCCAGAGCATTGATATAAAATTTTTGCTCTGTGTTCAGCTTACCGTCAGCGGCAATCTGGCACACTTCATTTAGGGCTACTTCTATGGTAGACATCCAAAAATTGATGTCGGTAGAGGTGAGGACCTGTAGCTTCTCCTCGGCGGCATGTTCTTGTGGCTGAGGAGTGCTTGGAGGACTGCGACACGTCTTTGTGCTTCGGTTAAAAGGGGTTTTTTCAATATTAGCCATATTTGATGTCGCTCACTTGTGATTCATAGTTTTTTGCACACTTCACATAAAGTTACAACTGTACTAGGTCACGTATTTGATAAATGTAATTATTTTTTTTTTTTTTTTTTTTTATTCTACTTTATTTCGAGGCTTTTACCTTACAAAGGTATGTCAGCCTCATCGTACCCTTAAACTATGGACTACTAGTCATAATATAAATAAACATTGTCTCTTATCTATTTGTAACCGAGGGAGTGATTGATGCATTTACCATTTCATACAACAACACAGCTTTTTCAGAACTAGGCATGGATAGGATTTTTATAAAGGCTCCCACAACATATGGATTAATTTTTAAGTCCCGCATCAATAGCTCTCTCGCCCTTTGATTCTTTTTACATTCGATCAGAATATGTTGAACATCTTCAACCTTTCCACATACTTGACAATTAGGCGAATCCGCCTTTTTCATAAGGTGCGCAAATTTTCTGGATGGAAAATGATTAGACCGCAATCTATGAGCCATAACAAAATAACTTCTTTTTATATTGTTTGTACCAAACCAAGGGATCCGAGGAGGTTCCGATTGTATGGTCTTGTACCAGACACCCTTTTCTTTGCTCCTTTCATCGAAATATTCCTTAAATGTATTGTAACATAGATTTTTAAACGGGCCCAGTACATCTGTATAAACAGGAACAATTTCTATTTGTAAACCTTCCACAATTGCTTTTTTTGCTAATCTATCCGCTTCTTCATTTCCCTTTATGCCTATATGCGATGGGACCCATTGCAATCTCAAGTTGATATCCCTTAATTCGTGAATTCGCTTAAGAATAGCATAAGCTATCGGTGCACCTCTGAATCCAGAGGCGCATCGAGCCAAATGCATTAAACCGCTACTGCTGTCAGTACATATTACTACATTTTGATGTACATAGTTCGTATAGTTGCAACAAATGTTATCTAGGGCCTTTGAGATTGCAATGAGCTCCATCGTCATTATAGACACACATACATTTACAGTTTTATATGACGCTGAATTTCCATCACTTAAATCATAATAAGCGGCACCACATCCAGATTCATTTTTAGAGCCATCAGTAAAGATTATCTTCCAACCAGAGTACTTTTCGTTTAGTTCTTTGATTACTGCAAATTTAAGTGATGTAATTTCATGATTGCGTTTTGCATCTTTGATACAATCTAAACTAAAATTAATTTTGCCATGTACTTTTATATATGTAACCCAAATATCTAGTGAGAACATATCTAACACAGTTGTACAATGTACACTACAAGACTTACATTCATTATAAACATTCACTAGTAAGGGCTTTTTCTTATTACTCCAGTACCTTGTGACTGACAGATCACCTAGCTCATTTATTAAATTAATAGTTAGATTATTCGAGTATGACATGCTTTTCAAACAGAACTTGTAAGCTAGATATAATCTTCTAATAAATAAAGGATAAATACACAATTCAGCTTCCATGACATGAATCGGAGTGCTTTTTATAAAGCCACCTATACATCTTAAATACTGATTTTGGATTTTGTCCAGTTTACTTAGATGACTCTTTGCACTGTTATCATAAAGAAAGCAACAAAAGTCAATTCTGCTTCTAACTAATGAGATATACATTGATATCAAATGTTTGGGATGTATACCCCAAGTAGGCCCCGCCAATACTTTAAATACATTCAAAAATTTTGCTGCTTTTTCACATAATTCATTTATATGTTTTGACCACAAAAGTGATCTATCTAACCAGACACCCAGATGCTTCACACAGTCTACTGATGAAATTGTAGTTTGGTTAATTTTAAGTTTTATTTGCTTTTTTCGTCTCCCCCTACTAAACAGGCACATCTTAGATTTGTCTGGCGACAGTTCTAGTCCTATTTCGTCCAGTAATACAACCATAGAGTCGAGGGCCTTTTGTAACTCCTCCTCTGCATGATCTAAATTTGTATGTCTAAAAATTAACACATAATCATCAGCATATTGTGAAATTACAACATTTCTAATCTGTTGACAGATTTTTAAAGTGACAATATTAAAAAGCATTGGTGAGATGGGATCACCCTGTGCCAAGCCTCTGTTAGCACGTCTGACATCAATAATTTGCCCATCACTACTGTTCTTTATCATCAAATATCGTTCAGATAGAAAAGAATATAAATAATTGCACAATTGTGAACCCATTCCTAATTCATCCAATGTCTGAACTATTTTCTCTGCTAAAACATTATTATAGGCATTTGTAATGTCTAAAAAACATGCTATAGTTGGAGCATTCTTAGAAAAACCTGTTTGAATATATGTAACTAGTCTAGATAAACAATCCAAGCAAGACTGACTTCTCCTGAATCCGACAGTGTAAGGTGAAAGTATGCTATGTTTCTCAATATACCACTCTATTCTTTTGCACATCATGTTATGAAAAGTCTTGCACATGCAGGATATGAGAGATATTGGCCTAAGTTTAGGTTCTGAAATGGTATCATTTGTAGTTTTAGGAATTGCAATAACAGATATTGTACGCCACTGCTTAGGAATAATGCCAGTTGAGTATATGTTATTCATTAATTGTAGTAAAAACGTCTTAGCTACATATGGAATGTTATAGATCATAGAGTAAGTTATTCCATCATTACCCGGAGCAGTGTCTTTCTTTTTTAAGCTATTCTCAAGTTCTTCAATAGTAAATAATGATTCTAGCAAATGGTTCTTAGAGTTAAAAGTTGGTGATATGTTTATCACAGTGTCCGGTGTAAGTGAATGTAATAGGTTTCTTAAATTTTCTTCTGATACTTGAAATTTTGATTGCCGATACCCTTTGAACCATCGCATCTTTTGCCACATATCAGATATTGAAGTGACTTCATTTATACTACTGCAGAACTTTTTCCAGTTGTTCTGTTTTGCAGCGGATATCAATTTACGTGTCTCTGCAACTTTTACCTCTAATCGAGACAGGTTGTCAGGAGTAGGGTTTCTTCTAAATTTGGCCAATGCCAACCTACGTTCTGCCACTGCTTTGGATAATGATGGATTCCAATACTCTTTTGGCCTAAAATTTCTTAAAGGGCTAGTACAAATTTTAGTCATAGGTATGTGTTTATTGGCTGCCAACTCGATTTGTTTTACAAAAAAGTCGTACTGTGTCTGAATATCATTGCCAGAATAATCTAAATCAGAAAAGGAGTCACTGAGCTCTTGACGGTAATCTTCCCAATTGGCCTTTTTAAAATTTCGCTTCGGAGAATACTCTACCTGATTTTGAGAATTCATTGAAATCTTCAATACAAGGTGATCACTGCCTAAGTTTTCACTCAGTACTGTCCAATTCAACTTAATAGCGATATCTGATGACGCAAATGTGACATCAGGTGATGATTTTTGCATAATGCCATTAACTAATTTTACCCTAGTTGACTCTCCGTTATTTAATGCTATAAATCCGTGGTCAAGTGATGAGTCTAGTATCTGAGTTCCTCGTTGATCTGTTTTATAAGACCAGTTAGTATGGTGCCCATTATAGTCACCAGCGACTAGTGATTTTCTGGGTATTAATGAGAACATATTCTCCCAATCTGATGTGGTTGTACGAACTGAAGACGGACAATAAATGGAAGCAACATATTCTAAACTTTTACAATTAAGTAGCTTCACACATAATATTTCTATACCTCTGTTACGTAATTTAATAGGATAACTTACCGCCTTTATGGATTTATGTATAATTATCGCAACTCCTCCGTAGGAGTCCTCCCTATCTTTTCTGTAAACATTATATTTACTTATTTTCAAAGAAATGTCTGGATTTAGCCAAGTTTCACTGACAATAGCGATATGTATTTTTTCCTGCGAAAGTAATGCCTCAAAACAGAGTGTTTTAGGTTTTAAACTTTGGCTATTCCACTGAATTATATTTATCAAGGGGTTTTTGCGATAATTATCCATTAAGTAACTTAACTAGTATTTGATTTAGTCCTTCTTTAGTAAATAAATTCATAATAAATACCTTGCATTCCTCGATAATTACTTTTAACACAGACAATAAGATTTCGTCAAATGATTTTTCTGAACACACAATCTCTTTAATCTTTATAAATACTTGCGCAAATCTACTTCTTCTTTGTTTTTTCTCCTCATTTTCTTCTTGTTCTGTTTGCTTAACTTCCTGAATACTTCTAACCACCGCATCTGTTTCTCTTGACAAGGCATCCCAGTCCGTTTCCATGCTATCATATAAATCTTTATTTTGACTTTGTTTTCTTGACTGCTTCGACTTTTCGACTCTTTGTTTTTGTATTTGTCTATTACCAACTTCTTCATTTTTCTCCTTTTGACAGCTTAAAGATTCTTGAGTAATATTGCATCCATTCTCTATGGTAATATTGGTATACTTCGTTGAGCTTATTTAAACTATTATTTAAACATGTAGATAAAAATATTGCAAGTTAGACACGTCTACTCCGTCTGAACTACGAATTTTTTTTTTGTTTTTTTTTTTTTTCATCCCACTCACACTTTGATAGCCAAAGTTCCTTGATCAAGAGCTTGGCGTACAAAATTGTGGGAGCCACAAAACCCATTATGTCCCATAGTCGAGCCACTGTGGACAGCATAGTGCGTTTGGTGCATTCATCATCTAGCGGTGAGACGTCAAACCGAAAACTATCACAAGATTTGTCCCAGCGTAAACCGAGAACTTTATGCGGTACAGACTTCTCAAACTCAATGTCTGGAGAAGCTTTATGAGAATCTGGTATGCGTGCGAGAACCTCCTTAGAGTTACTTGTCCATTTGACAAGATCAATTTGGCCTCGTTTGAGAAGCTGAATAAGCTCTTCACAAAGCGAAATTGGTAGCGGAGCGGATATGACACTACAGGCAATGTCATATATACAAAGCGGAAGCGTAGTATAGCATAGCGTAGCATAGCGTAGCATAGCGTAGCATAGCGTAGCATAGCGTAGCATAGCGTAGCATAGCGTAGCATAGCGTAGCATAGCGTAGCATAGCGTAGCATAGCGTAGCATAGCGTAGCATAGCGTAGCATAGCGTAGCATAGCGTAGCATAGCGTAGCATAGCGTAGCATAGCGTAGCATAGCGTAGCATAGCGTAGCATAGCGTAGCATAGCGTAGCATAGCGTAGCATAGCGCAGCATAGCGCAGCATAGCGCAGCATAGCGCAGCATAGCGCAGCATAGCGCAGCATAGCGTAGCATAGCGTAGCATAGCGTAGCATAGCGTAGCATAGCGTAGCATAGCGTAGCATAGCGTAGCATAGCGTAGCATAGCGTAGCATAGCGTAGCATAGCGTAGCATAGCGTAGCATAGCGTAGCATAGCGTAGCATAGCGTAGCATAGCGTAGCATAGCGTAGCTAATTAGTCCTTTATCTTACACACAGTTTTAGCAGCCACCTTGATCTCTTGAAGAACAGAACAACAACAAGACGTAATACAATGAGAAGTATGTAACGTAGGTACGGTACCCATAATCACATACCCAAATACCGTCTCAATAGCGGGCGGTAAATCATATCGCTCACTAGGTACTATTTTAGTTAGTAGCAAGTGCGGAAATATTGAGGCTCGGATCTAAAGATCAATGCCTGCCGGATTCGCAAACTCCGCGTCTGCCAGCGGCAATGACTCGAGGTGAGTGAGTGATGCTACGTCTACATTAGCGTTCGGCAATGCGTCCGTGATACGCTCCACGATAAGCGAAGAAATGTTAACATTAATATCCCTATCAAAACCCGAATGTATTTTAATATCTACGGAACCCTTGCAATGTTTTTCTGACCCGCCGATTCCTTTGACCACTGAACTAGATTTCTAAAGTTATTCCACAATCCGAGGCGTTTGAGACATTCCAATTTTATTAAATTGGTCTGAGACGTGCTATCGAGTAGACAACGTACCATGTGCGGCGACCCATTAACATCATAAACGATAACTTGCGCTGTCGCTAACAGTACCGTCTTAGACGCCGTATACTGCGTTTTGGCCCTGCGCGGATAATTAAAGATGCGCGAGTGCCGTCCTCGCGTGCGCGTCGCCCGCGCGATGGATGTCATACACAACGATATTTCATTATGAATCGTGGGAGGCGCAGTTATCGTAGCCTGCACCTGCGACGTAAGTGTGTCAAGGTTAGCGGCTTGGCTTGACAACGGACTACTTTTATCAAAGTGCAACAATGAGTGGTGTCGTTGATTACATGAACGACATCTCGTCTTACTAGAACAATCACTAGTTTTATGCTTTATACTTAAGCAATTAATGCAAGCTCTGTTGTCCTTCACGCACTTGAAACGAGCAGTCGGATTTAAACCATTAAAGGCGGGACACTTGTAGAAATGGTCGTGCACTATATTACTGCACAGACACTTCTGCGAATTAATTTTATTAGATTCCGAGCATGTTACGTAAGATTGTGGATTAAGGACCGAGTTATTATTACTATTTCGCGCTTTATTCAACCTTTATTTGCTGCTGTTAGTGTTAGACGGGCTAGGTGAACTAGACTGCGTATTATGAAATATTCGACACTGATCGTTGATGAACGAAATAAAACTATGTAGTGTAGGTATTTTATTATTGCGTTCCGTCATCTCGAAAGCACGAATTGTTTCAGTGTTAAACCTTTTTAAAGCGAGTTGAAGCAACATAAAGTCGGAAAGATCTTCTAATTGTAAGTTCCTAAGAGAATTAACCGCGGTTACGAAGTTATCTATAAACAGCTGGAAATTCGAGACAGATGCGGCACCGGACAGTTTAAGATTTAAAGCTTGGTGGAAGGATGCGCGTGTCTTGATATCTATCGAATAGTGACTGAAATATGACCTGATAATTCTCAGCACTGGGTGTGACACCTACAAATACGGACTGGGCCTTCGGTGACAGTTTACCTATTAAATAGTATAACCTGTCAGCATCTGTCAGAGAACCATTATCGTGCACTGTAGACTTAAAACTCGCATAGTTTCGTATATCGCCATCAAACGACACAATCTCGATTGACGGTAACTTCGGCGTGCGAGCCGTGGAAACGGGCTGTGCCGAATATTTACCCTCCAATTGCGATTGTATACGCTTAATAATACAATAAAGGTCTTTGAAAGAGGTGTACGCCTGATAATTCGGTTTTTCATCAGGATTAGTAGAAAGCAATCTTGCGTTATAATCGTCTAATAACTTATGAAAATCTGTTCGAATACTATCTACTGTCATACAATAGCTGAGAAATGACTTCCTATTACTATCAGAAAGGGCTGCGGTCTTTGAACGCTCATAAATGTTTTGAATACGCTCAAATAAAATATTGCGTTTTGCTTCTAAGATTGTCATTCTTTGTCTTCCAACACGCGTGACTTCTTTTGTTGTGACATGCTTACGTAAGTATAAGCTAATGAGACCGAAACAAAATAAGAATATCTAAAGTACCTATTATTTTACCTAAGTACCTAGGCAACACTTTAAAGCGGTGGAATTAAAAGTTGCTTGAAATATGAGATTTACAAGACAACTATGATAGTTCAAGAAATAATAATTGGGTAAGTTGGTAGCTGCATAAAAGTATATTACCTACTGATGCGTGCGAAAACAACCATGTGACGGTTATGTGAATGGACTAGGAGTATAGCTAGGTGCTATTACTGCCTAGGTATATAGATATAACGAGGTTTTACGTATAAAACGTAAATGAATCCGACTCGTATGGATCAAAAAAATGGCTCGGCGTTACACCGAAACCGTATGTTCCTAGTCGATTTGGGAAAAACTATTAATATTGTGGACTGTAGGATGGCGGTTCTTACCGACTAGGAAATGAAGAAGTGTAAAGGTGTTGTGGATAGGAGCCTCTTACCTTGCTCGGCAGTCTTCTTCTTCTCAGAAGGGCAGTCTCTTGGTGTCTTCGGGAATCCTGAAGCTGCTTGAATCACTACACTTCACAAATCACTTTCACTCGCGGGTGGTTTTGTTAGGTTTTTGGTATTAGCGGTAATAATTATATATAGCGGTGCGGATTGCGGTATACGGCGGACATGAGATCAGCGCGTCTCGAATCTTCCATTCTTTTTTCGTCGCCGTTGAGCAGGGCCGCCAATAGCGAGGCGTTTTGGGAGGGGATTCATGAAAAGGATCACTCGGATTGGCCGAGCAGCGACGAACCATTGACGTTGACATTATTAACTAGCAATGGAAAGGATAGATGGCGATACCAAATTACAACAACAACTTATAGATTTATATATTAGTCTGCATATTATATTTGACTCCAACACCTAAACAACAAACAAACAGTTTCAAACCAAACAGTTTCAATAGCTCTAATACGTTATTTAAGCAATGTCTCTTATCAAGACTAGCTTTAGTCTAATACGTTATTTAAGCAATGTCTGATCAAGACTAAAACTAGTCTTGATCATACTTACATACATACATAGACTCACGCCTGTTTCCCGGAGGGTTAGGTAGAGACTACGAAACGCCATTTGTAACGATCCTGACATATCTCTCTTGCTTCATTCACTCCCATCAAATTTCTCATGCATGCTCTTCGGTTAAGGTTACATCTAACCTGTACTTTTTTGAGGATGTCTCCAGTCTGGTCAGAGAACGTCCGTCTAGGTCTTTCCCTTCCTCATGTCCCATTCACACTTGACTTATATAACTTCTTGGTCAGTCTTTCATCATCCATCCTCTCCCTTGATCAGAGACATTGCTTAAATAACGTATTAGAGCTATTAAAACTGTTTGGTTTAATTAAAAAAGCGTTGATAGACTTGACATCTTCAATTATTAAATGCGCATATAGAAACTTGATCTGTAGATGTAATATAATTTTTATGGCCAGTTTTGCCGCTGTCTGATTAAGTTCCAGTCCAATTATTTTGCCAGATAACTAGCACAAATCTCTTTTTAGATTTGAATTTATCTGGAAGATAATGCCTATCCATAGATGGTGAAGTGGGCTTGAATATGCTAAAATATTGCTTGAGTATATAACAAATCCACAATTAGCAAACAAATGATAATATTATTGTATTATACGGACAACGTGATTAATTTTGTTACACTGGTAGTAATGATGTGTAAGCACCATTATTGTGATCATATTCTAATTACAGAAATTATAATGTTTATACCTAATTAAATTCCCGTCCGCTTCATCTTCATCTTTCGCAACATTTCACCGCCAATAGAAATCAAAACGGAGATTCTCAAAAAAAATATACGAGACTTTGTCCTCTGCTTTTCCCATATGGTAATGTGGCCAATTATGTATAGTTTTGCAAAGAAACCACTCAAAGCTACAAACTGATGACTTTACGTGCTCTCCGAAGTAAAAAAGCACTCTGATGTAGAATCCAAACAAGTGGTCAACCATCTAAATACTGATAGCTGCTAACGTTGCTTTACCTAGCTGATCTAAAAAAACATCAAGTCTTGAGCACTACGTGACTAGCACCGCTACAATCAACAGTATTTTCTATTTCGAGTCGCTCTACAAACATCTTCAAATAACGAGCATACTATTGTCTTTTTACATTTACATTGTTCGTAAATAATAAACCTAACAAACCTGTATGTAATGTCGGCGGCAGGCACAATTAGCAAGCATTCCATTTCCTTTTTTTTTTTCAATTCCGCAGGCCTCTTCCGCAGACGGATATTAACAAGTGGAACAATGCCACTGGAGATGAATAAGTAGATTAGCAATGTACGTATATATTTTATTAATAAAATATAGGCCAGGAGCTTGCTTGCCTACTTTATTCGTTTATTATAACTGTCCACACGTCACACGGCGCAGTTAATTTAACTCGACAGCGCAGTTTTCAAAGATTCTGTTTTCTTATTATCTCGGCGAGTTTATTATTTTACCGTTTTAAAACCACAAATACACACCTAACTCAAATTTTTAATTTATTCCCACAAAACACAAAAAAGGGTGGAAATAAAGCACTGAAGACGCACGTAAAAAATAAAAGAGATGATTTCAAACAGAAAAATGTAAATGAGAGCTGCATCAAAGTGAGTAGGTATTTATTTTAATCTGTTAGATTGTTTGTTTTCCCGTGGTTTCCTTTATGGATCGCGAGACTAAAATACCCAATCCTTTGGACTGACGTGTAAAATACTTTGGACTTTGTTTAATTAATTATTTAATTCTGAACTTACAAAAATATTTATTTGCAATCAAATTAAAACTAACTATAGCTAAGTGACTATTTGCACATAAAATAAAACAATAATTTCTATACTTAAATAACTAAAAATAAAGGAGATACTTAAAAAGAAAAAGAAAGGAAAAAAAAATTTAAAGGGCGTCATGGAAATCCTCCACATCGCCGTCAATTGGAAGCGTGCCCAGAATGCTGGCAGCATTGCCACGTTGTATGGAAATGCTAATCTTTTTCGCCAAATACAGGCTTTCAGCTTTCTGGACACGCGAGGCGTCAACCAGTCTCTTTGAGAGATCTCTAAAAAGAGATCGCGCACTTGGACCCCATGGTCCCAATGTTTCGACTCCAAACGGCTCAAATACATAATCTCCTACTAGATTTATGTATTTGTGCAGTTTGAGAGTCTCCGCTGTAGCTGCAGCACTACCCGCACAACTCGCTGTGCTAGGAAGATAAGATGGCGCAAGGGTGTCGACACAAGTTGCGTCCCACACCAAAGGCCTACCCAGCTTCCACGGCAGTAAAGACATACCGTCTGGTCGTTTGCCATCGTCGCGTGCCAAGCCCTGAGGTTCAAGTTGGGCTGGAACGCCAGCGGTAACAAGAGCCGGGCGAAGTATGTCATTGAGGTTGGCGTGTCGTGGAATACGACCTGCGCTCCTGCTGCATGACAGACCATGATGACCAAGGCTGTCAACAACCTCTCCACAGTGACAGGAATGTGGAGAAACACATTGCGCACCTAAACGAAGGCAAGAAGCAATGCGGAAAGTCGCATCGTCCAACATCGTACCTATGTTGGACGATGGCAGTACCTGAAGCCAAAGATCCGACTCCCACTTTCCCACATTTAATATATTTATTACGGTGTGGTTTCTGGGTACGAACAAAATGGTGAGGTATAACACGATGAATTACTTAAGGTATGGACAGCGTTTTATCATCATCATTATCACAATTATAAAACACGTGTCCAGATTGACATATCATCGCAAAGCCCCAGCTAATGAACGAGCATACTGAAGAAGGATTTTTTGGTGTTTGACTCTTCTTCTTGAGAGTAAAAGAGGGATTGAATGTTTTGTTTGAAAATAAGCAAACTCCGAAGATAATGCAATAAAAATTTGGAAAACAATAGATAGAATAGAATATAAAATTAGTTGTTTACACTAAAGGAGTATAATTATTCATTGAATAAATAACTGCTGCCCAGGAGTACAGTTTACGATAAAACGTTTACTGACTTTGATTTGTCCCGTTGAACAGTCCGCAAGATAAAATTTTCTGAAGCGGAAAATCAAAATAAGAAGTGCTTTCAAAAATATATTTATAATCAGTAAATAGGCTAAGAGCTTATTCAAATATAAATTTTAGACTCATAGTCTCACGCCTGTATCCCCGAGGGTGTAGGCAAAGGTGTAAATATTACGCCCACTTTTCGCCATGAATTTTTAGGCCCACGTAATAGGGGGCGACCCTTTTGCCGTTACCGGGCACATCACCAGACTCCGGGCTGCTACTGAGTATTCGGAAAAACTTAGTAACACTGTTAACGTAGTAACTTGCCCGACCCGGGAATTGAACCCGGGAATTGAACCCGGGACCTCCGACCAGCAGTCGCATACGCTAACCACTGGACCACGGAGGCAGTCTAAGAAGAAGCAGTCTCGAAAAATTTAGAGTTTTATTTTATGCCTTTGTCTAACCTAAATTAACGCGCTAGCAGTACATGGTACTATTATAATATGATACATATGTACGTAAACAGAATACCTGTCTGCCAACAGTTAGAAATACTATGTACATTTAGTTAGTAGGAGTAACATCTTACTGCGACGGTAAACCGCATGCCAAGCGGAGCGTTAATCGTAATGGTCTCAGAGAGAGTCTCGTACAATACAGCTACTAGCACCAACCCAATTGATGAAGCCTTGCAGAGCCTTGTATTAAATCACTGCAGAAAAGACAAATAAAATGACATACTTGATTTGCGTATGAAAATCTATTAGTCTTAAAAAGTGTAATGAAATTATTACAAATACATACAAAAATATTTATAAATCTAATCTTCTTAATATATAAAATCCTTGCGTTACTGACTGACTGACAGACACGCTACAGCCGAAACTATTGGGCGCAGGAAGCTGAAATTTGGCATGTATGTTCCTTGGGGACCGTAGGGGTGCACTAAGAAGGGATTTCCCGAAATTCCCACGGGATCGGCCAAAACGGGTAAATTTAAAAAAAATGCAGGCGTGGCTGCTGGCGTCCTCTAGTACTAATATATAAAGCTGAACAGTTTGTTTGTTTGGTTGGTTGAACGCGCTAATCTCTGGAACTACTGGTCCAATTTGAATCCTATTCTTTCAGTGATAGATAGCCCATTTATCGAGGAAGGCTATATAACATCACGCTATGAACGACGGGAGCGGAGCAGTAACCTGAAATAACACTATTGTAATCGCGGACATCCTCTAGTTCTATAAAAAAAAAGGTTATTGGTGTTGAATATTAATACACGGATCTAGTAGTAAACGTAAGCTTGGTAGAATAAATTAGAAATTGAATTATATATTGAAATGTTCTAGCAATAAACATATTACAAAGATAAAAATAGCACAAATTAGTTTGAAAGGCACTGAATTTAATACGATCGTTTAATGTATTGTTACGCTGCTATAATTATTTAGCTACATCAGGCAAGCAATACAAATTATAACACGAATGGATGTAGTTGTAGATACAATACATAAATAGCTATAAATAACTACCTTGTATCATTATCTATTATGATATAACTCATCATCATTGCACACATTATATAGCCATTCAAAAACCATCAATAGAGCAATTCTTGTTTATATGTATGTAATTTGTATCTCGGAATCGGCTCCAATAATTTCTATGAAATTTACTATGCTGTAGGTTTCGGGGGCGATAAATCAATATAAGTAGAATTCATTTTTAGAAAACACGACTTACCAAAGGAAAATCGAGCAAAGCGCGGCCATCCAGGTACCATACAATATCGTATACGTAAAAGTTAGCGTAGATAATCTGGCAGCATTTGTAACGCACGCCTAGTAAACCCATCCATCAGGGCAAAAAAAAACTAGATCAAAACATACTAAATCTAAATCCACACATAAAGTCAATTTCGAATACTATCCACTATCAATCGACGCGCAACAGCGGCCAATAACGGAACAATCTATTCTCGAAGCGTATTTAGCGTTTAACAGTCGATATTCCTATTTCACGGCAAATAGACAGACCCGATCATTCGCCGACACCTTATCGTCAGTTAGTTAAGCGTTTCGCTGATTGTTGGATTGAGTTATAAATCTCCAACGGCACGCGATCCATCCCTTTGAACGCGCTTATAGCGAGACTGGAAGTACCGTGTTTCGGGGTTAAGTACGGCAATCCTTTTTAGACGGGTTTTAATACTACTGTGACGAGAAACAAGCGTATAATCTGGTTTAAACGAAGCAATTATTGCTGCTTGTTTAATTCTATTGTTATAAGGTTTTACTTTTTATTCCGTGTGGTGACGGATTAAGAATACGGAATCTCACCACCCCATATCATCCCATGGGTGTCGTAAAAGCCGACAGAGGGAGCATATTATGCAGAGAACAGCACTGTAAGAGAAGGAAATCTTGATACAAACCCTATAACAACCCGTTTGGCCAGCGAGGTATAGTAGGCCAATTCTTCCTTTCAAAGGAGAGGCCTGTCCAGCAGTGGATTGTTAAAGGCTGATGATGATGAAGGTTTTACTTGGAATCGTTCACTCAAAAATAATATTTAAAGGAAGAAGAAGACACAGGCAGGATTGGTGATACTAGAATTGTCATAAATATAGAAATATAAACAAGAGGTCATGAACCTAATCACCTAAGTAGCTCTTTAGACTAAGTAGTACAGTCGTGGTAATTATTTGATCGCAAGTGCAACAAAATTTGTAAAGACCAATTTTTCATAATAATGGAGTAAGATACTAAGTAAGAAATAGTTGAAATTCTCATATTAAACTTGATATGTGACGGTTTACTTACTCATAAATCAAAGCTGTCGTTGATTATGACTGAGGTTATGACCAAATTCATAGAAACGAACTCGTCTCAAATATAAACTTTAACTTCTACCGAAGTAACATATAAATTTTCAGATAGACAGTATTTTTAATTTAAATAAATAAGGCCCTTTCAATTCTGATATTCTTACTACGTTTAGAATACTTGAGTCTCTAGAAGCTGAGACCTTTGAAGTAAGCGTTCTTAGCAACCTATACAGTTTAATACTATTTTCTTACGAAATTTAAAGTGTAATAGTTTCTTACATCTAGTTGATCCCAAATACCTACGAATATAGTTGGAAGATATACATATTTTTTGACGTAATTATGGTTTTCTTGTTTGCTATTTCAACCCCACTATATTTCACTCTCAATTTCAAAGCCTATGGACCGTGGACCTATCAGGTCCACTCTGGTTCTGTCTCAGAACCCATCTTGGCTAACATATTCTGCTTATAAACTTCAGCTGCAAGCATAAAGTTTTCGGCAATTCGTGTTTGCCGCTTCTTTTTTAATTTTTTTTTATAGTCTCACTCCTGTATTCCCGAAAAGGCAGGCAGAGATGTAATTATTACACCCACATTTTGCCATGAATTTTTAGGTCCCACGTAATAGGAGGCGATCCTTTTGCCGTTACCGGGCACATCACCAGACTCCGGACTGCTACTGAGAATTTTTCTTTTTTAAAAAGATTATAAATTTAAAATTAATTATTATTGGTCGTCAGTTTCCTAAACTGATTCAAATTATGTAGACAAAACGGATTTATAACAAAATATCACAGTCAATGTAATGACTAAGTAAAGTTATACCTACATAAATATAAACAATATACACAATGCACAATTTAAACTAATCGCAGTTTTATATTAAGTATTTAGACTTTTAAATAAGGGCCATATCTTTTCGGGGTTAGCGACAATTTACATTAATTGTCTAGACTTAAGATAACGTAGAGGGACGTAAAAACTTGGTGAAAAGTGACCGACAATTAGGGAATTATTTGTTAATTCTTTGGTACTAAATAAGACATTTTCATATCATTTTAACTGATTTGTTCTACACGACTTAATAATAATCAAACTGCTATAGCATCACGTATGTACATGTAACAGGTCGCTATCGTGTAGTTATTTAATCAAAGAATGAAAAAACCTTCTTCCCTTAACCTTTTTCAACGTTTTGGCACAGTTTGCTGCAGCCGTGGTCACGGAATGACTAATTTCAGTAGTGCCATCTCCAAGAAGTGCGTAAACACTCGCTTCGTTTCCACAATTATTTATCGCGCGTACACAACAAAGTTTTAAACGTACTTTTATTCCCTTGTATGCGTTATACGATACAGTTATTAGCGATCTTATTTAAAGAATAAAAACTACTTCAAGAGCGTACCACAGTTTTACAAGCCCTTGGTCAGTATTTACACTTCTTGTTAATGAATCTTGACTGTGATTTATAATATGGAGCCATTGCGAAAATTATATACTTCAGTCGAATTTTATCGGGCGAATTGAGTCGTTTTCAATTCTATTGTGTAGCAATAAGCACATGTAGCTTTTTATTACCTTGTCATTTCCAGCCGAAATAACATTGCAGTCCAATATGGTCTAAAGCAGTACACTGACGTTGTATTTGACATTTTCTTTAGGAAAATAGCTATTTACCGTCGTAAACGGACTTCAATATTCGATCTATAGATAGATCTGTAGATTTTAGATTCGTTTTTGACATAAGCTCCATACAAAATATGTCAAACACGACTCTCGAATCTCAAAATCCATGTATGGTTCGAATATTGAAAATGGCCGTTAGTCTGACCTACAACCACACAACACCATGGCAGTGACGTTTTCCGCGGCTTCAAGAGGGATAAAGTAACTTTGTCTTGTGCTATTTACGGAACTCTATGCGTTATAGTGCTTTGGAAGGCACGTTAAGTCACTCTTAGTTTTCTTTGTGATACACCGTTTTAGAGTGATACATTGACAAAAGCACATAGCCCGTTGCTGCTATTCTCCGCAAAGTTCCTATCTGCTTTAGTGGAATCCAGGCTTTAAGTTTGCACGCAACTATAAGCAGCACTCTTGTTTTAAATACCTAATAACGAATTATTGCAGCCCACTTCAAATAAAACGCAAATTATCAGGTTTCGTTTAACTGTCCTCCACAAAACACAACCCGGTGTATTGCACTGTATTATTATTTAATTCATTATATTTTAATAAACCACCCTGTCGGTTCATTAATTATTAATATTGTGGTTTAGGTGCTGTGTTGATTACATTAATCATTATAGTACATTTTTAGAGAGCCGGAATTCGCTTTTGTACTAATAAAATAATATTATTATAAGTATAATTTTATTTAAAATAGTGTTATGTGGTATACGAATAATCACATTATATTATTTATCATGAATTTGTGTTCGCATTCTCATGCTACGGCATCTACGACTTCTACGGATAAGCTACGGGGTCTGTCTACGTTATAACATTGGATTCAATGCCATAGTAATATAGTATTTGACAATCCAACAACTATTTGACAAGTTGCGTGAATTCAAGGTTAATTATCACGCTCACTTATCAAAGACAATTATCCATTAACGATATCTGACAGACAGAGATATCGCTCGAATACAGGACAACAGTTTGTAAATTCTTTCAATGATGATGTAGTTTGAGTATTTATCGATATAGATATAACAGATTTATTGTCGATAAAGATTCAATGATGATATCCATTGCATGTTATTATGAAAAATATCTGCTAGCTCTAATTTTGCTTTTTGCACAAAAAAGTAAACTCAATAGAGCAAGCAATGTCACGACCCTTCCTTTTCTGGCTATCCTTCCGGATTTTTTCTGCATAGTAAATCGCCACAAGATATAAGTGTATGTGTGTACCTGTCATTGCTTCATAAAGGTTACTCCAGCAATTTGAGCAGACAGAATTTTCGCCATCTCAACATCCTATGCATTGCATCAACCCTGCAAAAGCAATAAAACATCAAATTCTAAACTAAAAGAAGCCAAAATTTAATAAATTCTACGAATTTTGAAATTTTATATGTTACTTGGGATCAAATTTTATTTTGTAAGGCCGATCTAGTTTGCATTTAATCAAAGGCTTTTTCAAGTCAGTGCCCGTACTAATAATAAGGCTCATAGCAGTATAACAGAGTATAAATCGCCAGCTGATTTGATTTCGTGTACAATGTACGTCTTGGTATTATGCTAGTACATGAACACTTACAATGTACATGTACACTTCTTGATTTAATAAGTCTTAATCATAGTTTTGTTTATTCATATTTTGCAAGATATTTACACAACAAATTATATTCTTATTTGGTCTTCATTGTATATTGTGTGGGTATACAACTATTTGGCCAACGGAGTCATATTAACGGAGTCAAATTGTACAAATGAGCTGTAACATTTAAAAATATCAATCAAAAAATATTATTAAGTAATGTACAGTAAGAGTATTCCTTCCTATGATGTGTAGGTAAAATAATGTGATTAACCTACGCTGGTTTACAGCACGATTGTTCATGACACAGAATTATAAACTATGTTAAACTCTGAACGTACAATATTAATAAATTATTGTTGGTATTTTTCGGCGCTGGCTCATACCTAAGATATTAACATCCTCATTTTGTAGCTATAATATCGCTGAGAAAATTCTAGATATAATACGATATGTGGGACTGAACTTTTCAAACTGTTTGAATTTCAAGCTCAGGAATTCACCGAGCTAAAATTAATTTTGTGATAAAACAGGATACGTAATGAAGTCGACAGCAGACAAAAACTGTCAGAGCGTTGCATAACACATAGTTTTGGACTTTAAAAAATGTTGGTCCGCAGACTTCGTGGCCGGTAATAAAAAAATTGTCCAAGTACTTTTTTACATATTTGATGCATAGCAAGTTCAACATTTTTTGCAGCATCTGTATATAGAATTAATTCAAGTAGCTATGTACTGTTAGTTACGTTTTATACAATGTGTTGATCTGCATTTGCAAAATATTTTGGTAATACAATATAGACAGTATACTTACTCACCTAAAATTATTTTAAACAGTGTGCGATGATATTCAATTCAATCAATTTATTTCAGACAGAGTCCATAGTGGGTTAGTAACAATTTGAAACTTAAAATATAGTGTTAGTAAACATAATATACAAAAAAATATTACACTGCAGTATGGAGCTGCATCCATCGCTGCATCATTGGCGACTGCCACCGATCTGCAAACACTCTCAGTATACTGTGAGAGCTACCACGGAGACGCCTCATCAGAGAAGCACAACGTTTTCTCATAATGGCGGTGAAGCCATCTATACGTAACTCCGCGAACATTCCCGAAGCACTGCACCTCCACGGCAGCCCCAGCAGCACCCTGAGTGCGTTATTATATTGGACACGTAAGTCGCTGTATGGCCGACGACCATAACTGACCCACAGGCTACACGTGTAAAAGGACTGGCAATATGCCTTGAAAAGTGTAATCATCATCATCATTATCATCAGTCTTTGCCAGTCCACTGCTGGACTAGGCCTCTCCTTTGAAAGGAGGAATTGGCCTACTATACCACGCTGGCCAAACGGGTTGATATAGGGTTTGTATCAAGTTTTCCTTCTTTTACAGTGCTGTTCTCTGCATAATATGCTCCCTCTGTCGACTCTTAAGACACCCATGGGATGATATGGGGTGGTGACATTCCGTATTCTTAATCCGTCACCACACCAAAAGTGTAAACTTAACTGGTTTTGTACACCGTGCAAACCTGCGTGCCAGCATGTTACATCGGACAGCCAGCGACCTACGCTCCCTATCTATATCTAAATTATCCTGTAAGTCTTCGGTGACCCAATGTCCCAAGTACTTGAATTTGTTAACCCTACATAAAGCAGTTCCATTAATTTTAACATTTGGTACACTGGCGTAGTTAATGTTCTTTGCCTTAAAAACCAATAACTCGCTTTTTTTAACATTGTACTTCAGGCCATGAGTCGACGCATAAGTCTCGCATAATTATGGATATGAGTCGCCTTAATGCACCAATGGACGGGCTCAGCAAGACCATGTCATCTGCGTAACTGATGTTGTTAATACACATCCCATCAACATGACAGCCGATGTTGGTCTTGCTGAGCTCAACCAACAGCTGGTTCATGTACAGGTTGAACAATCGAGGAGAACTCAACCCCCCCTGTCTCACTCCACAGTCCAGCCCGTACACTCTAGAGAAACAGTTGTGCCATTTCACGCTATTTTGTTGACTACCATACCAGTACTTAAATATTGATATAATTTCGGGTGGTACAGTAGTTTCATGTCTAAGCTTTTGCCACAGAATGTCATAGGACACCAGATCAAAAGCCCTCGACAGATCCAAAAAACAGGCAAACACAGGCGCTTTTCGGTCTGTATAGTATTGCACAGTCTGCTTGAGACACAAAATAGCGCTCTCAGTGGATAAACTAGGCCTAAACCCAAATTGCGCGTCATGAAATTCAATTTGTTTAGCTAGTTGTTTGTCAAGCAGACTGTCCAACACTTTGGTTATAGCAGTAGCCAGTGATATGGGCCTATAATTGAAAATGTCGCTGGTATCTCCCGTTTTATTTTTTACTATAGGTACTACCATTGAAAACATCAAATCATCCGGTAAGTAGCGTAGTAATCATACATAGATTAAAAAACATAGCGAGCACTCGGGGCAGGTGCACTCTCGCGTGTCTCAGGTATTCGATGCTGAGGTCATCGTAGCCTGGAGACTTACCTCTCTTCATCTTTTTAATAATGAAATCAATTTCCTTCGCAGTAAATCTTACATTGATTTCCCCGGGAACGAACCCCGCATCGATCACCTGAGCGGCACTTATTAAAGGTGATTCAACTTTAAAATGTTGCTGAAACGCATTAGCTATTTTTATAGGTTCATGCACGCCCGCCACGCTCACAGGGACGCTCGGTTTATAATTTAATTTATTTGTAAATTTCCAGAAATCACTGAACTGTTTATTACTATGATTTTTAGCTATCATATTCATCTTTATTTGTTGTTGATTGTCTTGGAAATATTTTAATTTATTCTTAAACAACTTTCTAGACGTACACATATTATTATACACATATCCAGAAGTAGGTTTTCCCTGTAAAAGCCATGTTTGATAACATACGCGAGCCTCCCTGTGCGCGTCCCGTACGTGCTTGTTCCAACCAGGTATGTATTTTTTTCGAGCAGATCGAGTTTGTTTACATACATAAGAACTCACGGCACCGTCCTTTAAAATACATACCAACTTGTTATACATATCACTCAACAACAAGCGATGGCCCGGTTCCGAACACATTCCATATGAGCACTCTCGAAATTCAGCTGGGAAATCCATTAATTTTAACTGAGAATTACAGAAACTGGAATAATTATTAATCTGATCATCAGTTCTTTCCCCCCAAATAACTTTATTACATGTAAACATTTTGGGAGTTAATTTGGGCGTAACTAAGCTAATATCGCATTCAATTAATAACGGAATGTGATCGAACGCGTAAACATCATATAATATAGACGCCTTCACTATCAAGTGCCGCGCCGCGCTACTCACCACACAGTGGTCAAGCCAGCGAAGTGCGCCGTTTGCCGTACTCTTAAACGTAAAAGAGTCGTTCGACAATAACTCCATATCGACACAACACCACGATTGCTCGGTACACAAAGTAAACAACTCATTAGCAAAGCGCTCACCTGGATGAGCGTTGTAATCACCAAATACGAAAATAGACTCTACGTGAAAACTATCGCATATAACTATAATCTCACTCATTACATTCGTAAACTCAGTTAAATTTTCTGCAGTATCCACAGGCATATAAACTGAAAAAACTAGGAATGAACTATCATTATTATCAATCTTTATTGCCACTAGACGATCACTATTGCACTGCACTACGGACACCTTTGGAAACGTTGACTTTCTCCATAATAGGGCAACTCCACCATACGGTCTTCCTATTAATACACCAGCAGAGGTATCAACAGCAGATTTGCCCGTGTATGAGAAACCGCTATGTAAGGTTTCAAGATACGAGGCATCATGAGGCAATAGCCAAGTTTCCTGGAGCGCAATCACGTCAGCAACACGGCATAATCTACGGATACAATCAGCTGACCTCCATAACGTTTTTGCAGTTAAAAGTTGTAAACCTAACATTCTTGTTTGTATCCATTATGCACTATGTTTTAAATTTTCAACCACCGATATAGTGTCTTTTCCTTTCTTAAAATAAATAAAACGCCTAAACGTTATGCCCTCGGGCCACAACTTATCGTCCAAAAACGTATTTAGTTTTTGCTTTGGTACAAAAAACTTAAAAGCGTTGTAGGGCCTTTCAGTTCTCATACAAATTTTTCTAAGTTAACAACTTCATTTGCTTTGGATTTTATGTATTCACATATATCAGTTTCCGTAGTCTCCTTACTGATATGCGATATGAACACAGGTACCTTTAACTCGGCGGCTCTAAAACCAGTATTACTAGAAATGACGGGAAGTCATACCAGTAAACCGCTTCTTGGGTTTTGATCTCTGAACTAGCGTCCATTTATTATAATTATTTGTTTTACATTCACCGTTCTTCACAATTTCCGCCAATGTCATCGGTTTCTGTTTACAATTTAAAACGCCTTATCTCGTGTGACGGCGACGTTCGGGGACGTAAGCGAAACAACATTATCTCGCGACTCATTTCCACCCGCTGTGTTAGTCTGAGCGAGAGAACTGCATATAGCTTGCTCGCTCCCAGCGTCTTGACGTTTGTTCGTTCGTTTGGCGATGCCAGCTATACATCGACATCAAACGCCGGTAGTTCTGTCATAACTGACATACCATACATAGCAGTTTTCGCCTCATACCCTCCTCTTTTTGTGTTGATATTTGAATTTATCAACGAAGACGGATATTTATTCACCAATTCGGTTTTGACTTCTTGTAACTGCACATTTGTAACGTAATTACTCTTAATATCCGCAATTTCCGATCGTAACACCAATATATCCTTCAACAATTTTGTTATATCTATATGATCAAAACAAATTGGCGGTAGCTTATGCAAGTCGTATGCCGCAAATATGGGTATTTGTTCGGGATCCATGGTTTTGAATACAGATATCATATCCTCCAAGTCTTTCAGTTTCTTGTTTTCGCGCCTTGACACTAACTTCTGAGTGGTTTTCGTAGATATAAATAATAACTTTTTTGCCTCATCTATCTCCTCCTCAGAAAAGGCCGATTCACAAATCCTTATCAGGCTCTCGTTGTCCACCACATCGTGCCTATTTCTAATAAAGGCAAGCACTTCGGATATAACAACATTACAATTGCTGCACTTCATAGTATTGACTGACATTTCCGTGTAGAACACACTCGGCGACCGTTCACGAGTGCGTACGCGAGGTGACTGAATATAAAACCCTATTTTCATTAAATGTTACTTAGATAGTAAATCAAAATAAACTGTTAAATCGTATAAAATAAAACTGTATCGCGCAGTCACTGTAGGTACATAGTAATGATGAAAACCAAACAATTTACGGGCTTACCCCCCAGACTGGGCCCCTAAAAGGGCACAACCTAGGGAGAGTGTGGTGACTCCCCAAGGAGAAGTGCCGGGAATACCCACTAAAACCACCATGGTGTTCCTCTATCCAATCCCATTGAATGGCGAGGTCACGGGATCTACGTTAGTATTACTTCCGCGACTCCACCTGAGCTGGCCCGCCGAGGCGGGCCCCGTCCCTCGCATGCATTCACCTACATCCATCATACTTGCCCTCATACTACGAGTGGAAAAGAACAACGTAGTCTACTAACGCTACGAAAGGCGCACGCGGAACACGTGCGCCGCCTCTCGGGCTTTGCAGACAGTGGGCGGTACAATAGGCCCGCCCTCCGCAGGCGTGTACTCACGGTGGCCGGAGATCTCCGCAGTGGTGACATCCAGGCGTCTCCTCCCGGCCAAATGGCATCAATCGTGGAGCGCCCTCGGTGGAAACCGAATTGGTTGTCCGCCAGGTTCGGGCCCACGCTCGACAGATGCTAGATGAGGCGCTCGGCAACTATGTGCTCGAGCATTTTGGCAACCTCATCCAGCAACACGATGGGCCGGTAGGCAGACGGACTGTCCACCAGGAGCCCCTCCTTCTTGATTAGGACCAGCTTGCCCGTCTTCCAAAGACGAGGAAACCGGCCCTCTGCCATACATTTGGTAAAGAGCCCTATAAGTCGGGGCTCGAGCTCGGCTATGACCAGGGCCCACACTCGGCCTGGAATGCCGTCAGGCACTGCGGACCACCGCCGCTTGAAGCTCAGCCCGGGTCACGTCGGGAACCGCGTCGTCGTTTACGTCCGCGCCAGCTGTCGTGGGAGAGGGAGCCATCGGCTGGGGAGGGTGCTCCGCCCTTGAAGGGAACAGAACGGTAACGACAGCCTCGACTACCTGCGGCTGGAGACTCCAGGTGAGTGGGGGCGCCCAGGGGCGAAGTTTGCCCCTGACCATAAGGTATGGAAGCCCCCAAGGGTCACGCTCCAGAGTCTGCAGCAGCTCTTGGTGGGCCTCATCTTTGGCCCCCGTAATCTCGGCTTTGAGTCGTTCTCTGGCTGCTCTGTACCCCTCGTATAGCTCCGCCTCCCTGAGCTCTGAGTCGGGAGTGCGGCGACGCTTTCGCCGGAATCGGGCATACTGGCATCGCGCTGCCACACAGAGGGATCGCGCGATGTTGTTTGACCACCAGTACACCCGACGCCTCGGTGAGTGGTTGAGCACTCTTGGCATCGCCGCATCACAGACGTTAGTCATGGCCTTTTGCAACCACTCGGCCTCCGTTTCGACGTCCTGAGACCCGGAGGATGTCTGTGTCCAGGTCTGAACGATGGCGGCCTCCAAGAGGGCCTCCCGATTCAAGCTCTTCAATGCCCAGCGCGGACCGTCCCCAATCAGGGCCCGTTGTACACACACGTATGCACAGTACCCCGATTGAGGGCAAGTAGGCCGTTCTCCATGGCCCACTGCTCCAGCCACGAAAGTAGAGCAACTTTCTTTTTTTTAGAGGTAGCCGTTTGGATGGGTGGCCATCCAATATGGCGACCTCTGAAACCTTTTATGTTTTTTTTTTTTTTTTTGAAGAAAACTCCCGCATTATGACTAAATCCTGTGTCGCAGGGGACTTTACAAACATACAAGTAACGGACACAATGAACACCCAGACACAAAACAACAATCTATGTCAGAGCACTAACGTATTTGTTGTGGGCATATAAAGCTGTAAGCTTCAGGACAAGGCCACGCTTGAGGCTTCCAAGCGGCCTATAAACTCCGACAGAACAGTTGGCTAAACACACCCCTATGATACCCAAATTACATGTAAGCTGCATGTTATTTGGTAAATTCTTGGGGTTTAAAGATAAGACAGATTAGATTATAATAAGCCCTCAATCTTTTGTCCAGCGTATCTTTATTTAGGTATTACCTAAACACGTTATAAACTTTCTTTATACATTGCTTTATTGATATTGAGTGGTGGAGAAAATATCTACCAAACCAATTTTACTGGAAAATTCCCGGTAAGCTATCTGCTTGCATTTTTATACTGAAGTATATTGTATTTCCCATAGGCCGGCTTTATTGATGTGTCTTTATTGTTGTGATACGGAGAGTTATAGAAACTCGCAGTATCGTTATACCCCCAATGACTGCAATATGCGTCTGACTGTATGAACGGGGCACTGGGGAGCTTTCCATCGACATTGGGAACTCATTGCGATATCAATTGCTGTTAAAAATGTATTGTTGAAAGTCCGCTTGGATTTGCAGCAAACGCAACTTTTTTAGCATTATTGACTTGAAACTTCCAACTTTAGTGGCTGTTGCAGAGGAAAACAGTTTTCGTTACTTCTAAAATGCATTGAGAAATCGAACGTAAAAGAATTTTAGTACGAATGTTTTCAAATCCATTTGCGATAGACTGTTGTGATGCAAAGTCGAATCACGTGGTATGTCGGTACGAGTTTAAGTTATTATTTGCAGACATTAAAATAATTCAGACAGTATTTTCCTTTTGATAGCTATAAAAATATGTTAAAACGGTTAAGTTGGTCAAACTGATACTATAAATGGATAAAACACAAATGTAAAATTGTTTTATTTTATAAACAAGTGATTGATTTGCAATTTTACCGCATTTTACAAACTTTTTTTTAATTCTGGTTATAACATGTATTAAATTTTATACTCTTGTATTATTCATTTCATCATAATAAAATACTAGACTAAAATTGTACTAAATCCAGTCTTATTTATTAAACTATGCCAATGCAAAAGACAAAAGTTAAGTAAATACCTGGATCTTTATTCCACCCGAGCAAACCATACATATTAGTAATCTGCACCACAAAATTCATGATTTGTGATTCAAGACGCAATGTACGTTGTTGATATTCGAAATACTTGCTTTTTATCCGCATTTATAGTCTTTACGTGAAAGGCAACGTAAAGTCCTTGGTTAAGATCTCGATTATGTTACTTTAAACTTTGCTATCTGATTCAACCAAGCACCTAACTGTGGAACTGGAAAAATTGTGCAAACGTTCTGTGAATTTTTCCGATAATTAGAACATTTTGTAAAATGAATCTTCTCTCGGTAGTATCTTCTTGGGTTTACGCGAATGTTACACATTGAAATTAAACTACAGTTTACGGATTTTATCGCGATGTATTGGTTTCACTAAGTTATTACATTTGAACCGCCACTGTCACAGATCCCAGAAGAAAGAAAAACCAGCCACAGTAGAAAGACAACCTGCTGTCCTCCCATACATCAAGGGCGTGACCGACAAAATTGGCTACATCTTGAAGCGAGCTTCTATCAAAACTTACTACAAGCCGCCAACGAAGATCAGTCAATTATTACCATCTGTCAAGTGTCAGTTACCCTTGCAAGAGGCCGGTGTCTACAAAATTGACTGTGAATGTGGGCTCTCATACATTGGACAAACCAAGAGAAGCATAGGCATTCGACTCAAAGAACATTTAGCTGACATAAAACATAAACGCTCAACAAAGTCTGCTGTGTGTGAACATGTGGAACAGGGACCCAACCACTACCTGCGATTTGATGAACCACAGATACTCGCAAAAGAACACCGTTTTCTTCCAAGGATGATACGAGAGGCTATTGAAATTAAAAAACACCCTAATTTCAATAGGGAAGATGGTTGGAATGTTCCTCCAGCTTGGGACCCTGTCATAAGGCTAATGAAACCCAAGAAGGACAAAGTCACCAGAAGACCTAAGGACACTGTGAGCTCATTCTGCGTAAATAGTAACACCAGTAGATGAAAAATGTTCGGGTACTTTGAGATAACTTATACATTCAGGAAAAAGACAAATATCACCGCAGTCTGCCGTGAACATGAATTCTGTAAAGAATTCGAAACGTCGGCTAGTAATAAATTAAAAATATAGTTTCAAATGTAATAACTTAGTGAAACCAATACATCGCGATAAAATCCGTAAACTGTAGTTTAACTTCTCTCGGTAATTAAAAACACTGACTTTATTTCAAGCTTGATTTTAATTGATTACAAGAATTTGCTGTGGCTTATACAGTCAGATCTTCATTATTAAAATGGAGTTACGTATTTATCTAGATATTAATGTATGTGTGATTATGCGCAGTTTTGTTTTTAGTTGATTGGTATTCTTAGTGCCGGTATCGTCCAATTATCGTGGCTTTGTCGTCGTATTGGAGTATGTGCGTGTGGGTAAAACGCCTTTTAATTAACGCTAAGATCAAAAGCGAAATTGGCCAGTTGAATTTTCTAATTATACGGATCTCATTAGAGGAGTTGCATCATAATTCCGAAGTTCCAACGTAAGCACTAAAGTTGAAGATAAGCTGCTACCAAATATTGAACGGAATTTCCTTTATGCTCCACACAGGGTCTGGAGCAAAATTTCACCATCGCTTCATACATACGTATCATAACGCGGTCGTGGTCAATCGCCCGCCACTGTCGGGGCTCCCACATTATTCGATAACATCGAGTGCCAGACACTTTACAGGTATTGTACCGTAAGCTCCAATAATACTGCGGCCATGAGCCCTCGCTCTATAGAAAATAAGCCATCACAGAGTAACGGATGTCCTTAAGCGCGATCTCGGGATTTTACGAAGCCAACCCTAATAATTTAACATATTCCTTGTAGACTTCGACTAAAATACTTGTAAGTAAGAGAATATTCAATGAATAACGCGATTTGGCTTCGTGCCACAGAAACAAGATACCATATCTTGCTAATACGTATCCAGAAGCGTTTCATTTGCGATTTTCATTAACTTTATATAAAGTTGTGCATGTGAATCTTCTTAGATATTGGGTGCAAAGAACATCTGTTTAGTTAGATACGTGAGCGTTATACGAAAGTAGACGTAGAAAATAAAAAGGTTCTACCATTTCATCGAGTAGGCTTATCATATTTCCATCTCTGTACATTTATTTTTTGTGAATCAAATTCTGTACAAATTCAAAGCATTTTTTGTAAGAGTAAACAAAAAGTTTACCCAACACTTCCATAGATGGCGTTATCCCACTCCGCTGAATCGTGCTATGGTTTCGTGTCGAGCGTGGGTATATAAGCGCGGGTCCATATTTTTTAAGTTAGTACCTACTCACACGAGAGCGGCGGGAAACATCAACATCGGATAATCACTACAGGGAGGTAGCTGAAGAAGAAACTGTGAGTAAAAACTTTAATAACTTGTAATTGTTGGTGAAGTGAATGAACAGAATAATCAGCTTTAGAGACTTTAAGTATGTTTGGTGTTAGTTAGTAAATTAGTTTAAGGACTTAGAATATTTAAGCTAAAAGTGTTAAGACGAGGAATCCATGCCCGATTTTTCTAAATTCTTAAAACTGAAACACTTTTAAAAATTTAAAAAGCTGTCTTTATTGACTTATTCTGATTTGTGAAAATTTTTACTTAATAAAGTTATTTTAAACGTGTAACCATACCTACAAAGAATTTTTATGCGATTATTCTTAGTTTTAATAATCTCAAACACTTAAATTTCAATAAGTTTAATATTAATAGTCTGTACTGACAATTATTCGTTAAGAAACCTATGTAAACATTAAGTAAAAACGGTTTGTGTTATCTTGTGTACTTGGCTATTGCTTAGTTCACATACTTATTGGTTGGTCAACGAAAACATGGAATCGTTAGCGAAATTGCAGTTCAATACGAAACGATTTATTGAAAAAGGCAGGATCAACTACAAAAAATCTCCTAAAGAACGTTTGACGCAGTCGTATTTAGAAACTAGACTCGATGCTTTAGAACAACAGTGGAAGTGTTTTTTTGATTGTCATAAAAAACTAGTAGAAATCGCACCAGATAGCACACAAGTAGAGTAAAATTGGGGCTTCTGCATCACATGCTCTCGCGTCGCCGCTCGAGCTGCGTGATACAGAAGCCCCAATTTTACAATCGAGATCGATTAATATAAATGTGATCTGCATCACTCAGAACAAAGTGAGCTGACGCAGACGCTCCCAATAATACCGTTGTTATCTGCGATCCGTCTGATTCACGATATAATATTGTATTTCATTCACCGACATATCATTGTAGTAGCAATGCAATGGGACAACTTACTGTCGTTTCTAGTTTGAGATGCTAATGTAACAACATTCTCAAGTTAGACTGCTGTGTTCAGTCGACGCGATCAGTCCGATCGGTTGTTGTGTGTATCATAATCTGGTATGGTGTCGAACTGACATAGCCAAGCAAAAATTATCGCGCGCACTTAAATAAGTACAATAAACAACAATATCATGTTCGATCACGGCACATCGTTGCATCGAAACGATTTGGTGCACATCTTGTACTAATGAATGCATAGGCCTTCCGTATAATGAGAGGTTAGCTTTTACTAGCAACTATAACTCAATAATAGAGTTGTGGACACTACCACAATGCAACAATATAGCTGAGTGTGCACATCAAGTGCACATATTTGTCACAGACTAATCTTATGCCTTGCAATGTTTTCTTTTATATGTAATAGTTTTTCTGTGTCTGTGACAAATAAATAGTTTTTCTCTTTCTTTCTTTCTTAGTAAGTAGCCAACAGTAGGTATTATGGAGACATAATAATTGCTTATAATACAAAAAAAATAAAGTAAAAAAAACATAAAAACAAAATCCAAACTGGAACAATACTCATTTGTTCCGTGCGGGAATCGAACCCGCAACACGTTGGTGCATTAGTTGCTGCGTCTATTAAACCTACTATTTACATTGTGATGCGAGTCATACTGATTGGCGCATTGGCTAAGGCCAATGCGCCAAACGTGTCGTCAAAGATGTGATAAAATATTGGACCACTTTGTCTTAACATGACGTGTATAGAATTATCCAAGATAATCAATAACTCAGTACAAACGTTTATTTTTTATAATTACGATAGTAAAATCTTCTAATATATAATATATTTAAGTAGTAGACAATTAGGATTCTTGATGGATGATTTATATATCTTAGTCTTAAAACAAATAGGACTTTAAAATACAATAAATGTTAGATTAGGAATCACTTATTTCTTATAAGATTATTTAATTACTCTTTTAATAATAATAATTATGCATTTCATTTTCATCTACTACAGGCATTCAATCCAGCAAACCTGCCGTCTTTCTGATTTAGTCAAATCGTAAAAAGGAAATGGTGGTTTGATTAAAAACACTTGTAGGTTTTTATTACACCATACAGCTATTTCTTTTAGTATAAATTCATTTGCTTACTGCATCACTCACCTCGCTTCGCTCCGTTCGCAATGCAGAGCGCCCCCAAAAATCACACTACTAACATGATCTGCGATACGGACGGTTGGCATTAGAAGTATAATATTATTTCATTCATCGATGCATCGTAATACTGGTAGCATAGTAACAATGTTTTTACTTGGGATGACATAATATAAACAACATTCTCAAGTTCGTTCGACGCGCTCAATGCGGCTCGGGCACAGCGATGCATTCATAATAATTTATATGTAGGTAGGTACATACTGTTATCTTTGCACAGCTGGTTGATAATTTTAATGAATGAATGCAAAATCTTAACAATGTTGAAAGTAGGATCGGGTGGCTCCCGGGTTCGATTCCCGGGTCGGCCAAAGTGTTATTGGGTTTTTCTGTTAGGAAATTCTCAGTAACAGCATGAAGTCTAGAAATGTGCCCGGTACGGCAATAGGCTCGCCTCCCTATTACGTGGGAATTAAATATATCTGGCGAAAAGTGGGTGTAGTAATACACCTTTGCCTACCTCTTCAGGATTACAGGCATAAGACTATGAATGTATGTACTTATGAATTATATAATTGTTTTATCCACAACTAGCTTTTGCCTCTGACTTCGTCTACATGGAACTTGAACCCACGGTCACTCGGATTCCAGGTGATGCGGACGTATCGAGATAAAGCAGATTGACTGCACGTGTAGTGTTCGATCGATTAATATAAATGTGTTCTGACTTCTGCGTCACTCAACTCGCTTCGCTCGTTTCGCGACGCAGACGCCTCCAATTATACCTACTTTTGTTATCTGCGATCCGTTTTATTCACGATATAGATTATTAACATTATGTTTTCAGCTTAGAATAATAACACCTATTCTAAGGTTTTCAGGTTAGGAATTTAACTCCTTGTCTTATTGACCAATGTAACTGTTCTCTTTGCTGAGTTTTTTATTGTACTTATGAATGTGTATCAATTCATGTAATATTCCAATCAAAGTATATATTAAAACTAAATGGGTATGTTAGTGAGTATAGGAAACGATTAAGTAAAATGAAACAATCCATATTGTATCTTTTAAAAAAAGTTTATTATCAAAGCACCATTTTTTTAAGCACATAACATTTTTTAATGCACATATTGAGTCATGATAGATACAATTGTACAAATCTCCGGAATATTTATAGCGATCATATAGGGTTAACAAATTAGGACAACCTTTATCTTCTAAATTAATTACATTAACACTATTTAAAATATTTTTCAACCATGACACTTTTTCAAGACCTTTAACGAAAACAGACTTATCTTTTAAGATATCTAAAACTAAATATTGATAATTTGAGTAAGGTATAAATCCTTCGCTCCAGTATATTTTTCTATTACGCTCAATCCAGCAAACTTGTTGTCTTTCCGATTTGGTCAAATCGTAAAAAGGAAATGGCGGTTTGATTAAAAACACTTGCAGGCTTTGATTACACCATATAGCAATTTCTTTAATTATAAATTCATTTGCTTCTGTTTTAAAGCCTTGGATGTCTACAATAGCAGTCATGATAATCTACGCACGATGTTGCTCAGAGGTTTGTATTCCACAAGTCGGTCGTTTATAATCAAACAGTATGCAGTTGTCTTATCTGGTATTTGTGTTGAACATTCAAATTCCAATCTTACATCCACTGGACCAGTTTTTAAACTATCGTTTTGCCTCGAGCAGTCTAAGATGAAGACTGGGGCCTTTTCTTTGAAATCCTGCAGATCAAGCAACGGTTCTACCGGAGAGTTGTAATACGACTGGCGAAATTTCACATACATTTCATATAATATACTATATTTGTTCTCACAAAACTTTAAAGATAAAGGCTCATAAGGATAATATTGCGAATTTAAAAAGAGCGTAACATTTGTCACCTCACAATGATCAAATACCGAACTGTCTTTAGTTCTATTATTTTTTCTATTAGTTTGCAAGCAAAAAATGACATACCGAGGCTTTTCTAATTGAGAAGCAGTCTTTACTGACCAAGAATGCTTTGTGGTTTTAGGTAGTAAAGGATACTCATATAAATCCCAATTTCTAAAGGCCATCTGAATAGGTTTATCTCTTTCTAAGTGCTTTAAAAGTATTAAACGTTCTCGATCGGAAACTTTTATATGTGGTACTCTCCATTGAATTCTCTGTATATCTATTTGAAGCTGAACGACTTCATCAGTAAGAATAATACTATTTAAGTTAGAATTACTCCTATTCAATATAAGTTCGTGTTTACAATTTATCACAATTTTATTGTAATCCTCTGCAAACCCTAAAATCTTATTTAAGGGCACCACAACGCTAAAATGTCCATCACTTTGGAAACCGTTTAAATTCCAACCCCATAATGCAGAAACTTTACTTTCTGCTTCATTAAATGAGATGTATGACTTTATTGTTGATGTTATTCCAGAATTTTTTATACGGTCTATTTCAATTCCATTCATTTCGTACCTGATGTCTTGGAACAAGTACATAACAGGGTTATTAGTAAACGTAACAGCTTTCTTGATCTGATGCCCATCCTTACCGAACAGCTTTGCTTGACCTTCGATGTAGATGGAACTGGCTGATGGTAGCACGTATATATCTTGCTGGTGTATGGGGATTCTGATTTCATCGTTTTCTCTAAAACTGTTATTGTAGGGATTGTATGAATGGATTTCATAACTTTCGATCGAACTATCAAAGTGTGGTAAGTCGGTAATCTGTAGTATACTCATACTTTAAACCCTAAAGCTTTAAGAAAATCTTTATTTGATTTAGTCAATTTCTTCACGTTTTTCTTACGTCTGTGCACCTTTATGGTTGTTGACGGAATAGGACGTTTTATTTTCACTGAAGGGTTTTTATAATATACTATCATTTTGCTTTTCTTAAATGAAGACGTAATTGAATATTTTCTTCACCAAAGTCAATACGGTAACCAAACTGATCTACAATCCTAACAGATATGGATGAAATTATATTTTTGTTAACTGGAAAGTAAATAACGTTCTGAGGTATTTCTATGTAGCCGTGACTTGGAGCAGTATCAGATATAAATTCATGAATAAAATGAGTCGGTAATCCGTTGCAGTATGAACCGTGTACAAGATCACATTCAATTCTGATAACAGCTGTTAAACTGCTGTTATTAACGGGCACATTCGGTCTTGTTTTTAATACTGAAAAGTATAGTAAACCGCACTCGTACTGATCAGATAAATGAAGAGGTGGTTGAAAATACGAAATCAGTTCCGATTTATTTCCAGAGATGGTAACCGTAGTAGACATGCTTGCATACTGAACTCTTTTAGATGATCCTTTTTATTTTATTTCATGATTATACCAAAAATTCTTTAAGAAATTTAAACATAAATGTCCACAATTGAAGGGGTGATCACGTTGTATATTTTCATAATTATATTGAATGTTAGAACCTACATATTTTATAAATTCCTTCGGAGGTTTAAGATTTCCATAACTGTCAAAATACTCAACATAATCATTATATTTTGCATAGGCTACCCAATGAGAACCAGGATTTTTTGAGCTATCCAAATTAATAACTCCACATTTTTTTTTATAAGGACATTTAGGGAGCTCATCTCTCATAAAGACACCTCTAAAATAAGGAATTCTATTCCGGTACTTTAAAATGTCAAAGTTAGTTAAGGCCCGTTTGGGTAGCCGATATCTTAGTTTTTTTCTTTTGATACGAAAATTCCAAGGCCGCCTTTATGTGGTTTAAGGTGTAGTCCTTTCCCAATACATAGAGCTTCCATTTTTTCATTATGTCTTCTCGATTCTTCATACAGCTTTTTAGCCATTTTGAATTCATTTATGGTTTTAGCAATACCAGCTGCACCGCCTGCTAAAGCTCCCGCAGCTGATAATCCCGCAAAAATAGGAATCAAAGGTAATACTCCCCCAGTTTTTGGAATAGGAATAACGCGAGGGAGCTTAATCGATGAATCATCAGCCAATTCTCTAGTAGCGGCAATAGCTAATTCTATTGCCATTTTCTTGCTCTTAGGTTTTAATTTTTTGATATGCCTTTTTGTTTTTGTAATAACAGATTTAAATTTACTTTTTAACCCTTTTCCAGGTGTAATTTTTGGAGAAGGCTTTTTGTCCAAACCAGAACCAGTTTTAATTTTTGCTGACATAGCCTTACTTACTAAGCGTGCCGCGAGTTTTTCAGCTATACTGGCATCGGAAGCAACCGCTCGCTCTTTCGCCATTTTTAACAAAATTAAATCAGCCTTATGTCGATCCTTTAAGTTTGATGACTTGTGATATGCAATATCGTGATCTTTGCAGTATTCGTCCAACTTATTTACGCCGTTATCTCCTTTTGTTAGTCTTTTTATTAATTTAGTACCTGGGCCACAGTAATTATATCCTGGTAAGTGTAATTCAAATGGTAAATTATTAATAAGCCAATTGAGAAGACTACTCTCCAACACATTATAAGACTGATGATTCCGGTTTGAATACTTTAATAAATAGTTATGTGATTCGAGTTTGTTAACGTTATTTTATTTATAATATTACATTCGATTTATCAATCCAACTGCTTTCAGCTGAAGACAAACCTAACCATTTTACTAAAACCCTGTTATCTTTTCTTCTAAGAACTTTCTCGACTAGATATATATTGGGATGTTTTGTTTTTTGAAGTTCTTGTGAATAAAATGCTCCTAAAATAGGCAGACCTCTGATAGTTTCTTCAATTAAGTAAGTTATAGGAGTTGTATTTTGTATTTTACGAATTTTAAATATTTCTGTTGACCAGTTGGGAGTATAACCTTTTTCAAATGTACCTTTCTATTTACTGATACGCACATAATCACCTACTTTGTAGTTGCTTTTTAAATTATCATTTTTTGGCAACTTTAAGTACCTTTCTAATATCAGTTTTTTATTCATATTGTTCACATTAGCAGGGATTTCATTAATAGTGCGATGGTGAGTGTGATTGTATTTGTAAATAACATCATTGAGGGTATTATTTACCCAATTGTAATTGCCTTTTAAACTAAATTCCTTATAGATTTTAGATTTCAATGTTCTGATAAATCGTTCGACTATTGAAGCTTTTTTTGTTGAGAAGATTGAATAATGGTTAATATGAAACGATTTCATAAGCTTCTGAAATTTGTTATTATAAAATTCTGTTCCATTATCGGTTTGCAGATTTTTAGGAACACGCCCTTTATCCAACAAAGTTTTGAAAGAGTTATACACATCTTCTTTGCTTTTACTTCTCATAGGAAAGGCCCAAGCATATTTCGAAAATGAATCAATAACGGTAAGAATATATCTATAATTTTTATTTTCTTTTGAAATTGATTGCAAATCAATTAAGTCTGCTTGCCACAAGTCATCTATATCTCTCATTACAACATGTCTTCGCGGATAGTTCACTCTCGCATTTTTATGAATTTCGTTTACCACGTCAGCTTTGCTCATGTTCACAATTCAGTAGGTATGTTTGTCTCGAATTCTGCTATAATACTGAATAAAAAGCATATTATTAGGACTATTTATTATTTAATTATGTCAGCTTCTTTTAACTCTTCGATTATTGATAAAATTTCATTATCATGATTTGTATTACCAGCATCTCGGGAAGCAATTAATAGTTTCAATCTTTCAACCAGTTCGTTAGGATCGTCCCAATATACCAAGTCAGTGCTATTTTTGTATTTCTTTAACGTTGGTAAGCTTCCTCCAAATTTAGTGACAATATTATTGTTTGACGATTCAGAAAACAATGGTTTGATTATTTCACGATATTTTATACCTTTATCGCCTCTTATTTGCCCATTAGGATTGAAATCTCTCTTATGTGCATTTGTATAATGCAACATATCTTTATAGACAAGTTTATCTTTGCTCGATATTTGTTTCAAATCAGGTTTTCTTCGAAGTAAAAGTTCTTTTAAACCAGGGGTTAAATTGAAGCTTTTGTCACCAACTTTAATTAAAATGGTATTATCATTATTTGCACTATCTATTTTAGAAAACGAAACTATTGAATTACCCATTAATATTTTTTTGTTTTCACTCCTTATTCCATATTATATTAAATGGTATGTTTAGGTCATAAATATCATGGATATCACGACCCTCTAATGATATTTCTAAATCATCCGGTAATTCCGTCTGGGGAGGCTTTTTAACGTTCAGTACATAATTCAGTTCTGGGTCATAGCATTCTTCAAACTTAGTAGATGAGCTAGTATTAATGTCACCTAATTCCACGTCTTCAAAATTAGAGTGTGTATTCTCAAAATTTTGTATTTTTTCTAATGTTTTATTTGAATCAACTAGAGTTTTAAGGGGATCTGTGACAGGTTTTAACATTTTTTCAAGTGATAAGTTCGTAGAGTGTTCCTGGTTTTTCATTTGTTTTATTTTATTCTTTATGGAGTCTACAGACTTCATTAATTCTATTTTAATATTTTTCTCCATGTTATACTTATTAACAACTGTATTCAGCTAAAGAACAAATTATACTGAATTTGATTTGCCATGTTAATTACTTATATATATACATATAAACAGTCAGTCAAATTTAAAAAACATATCAAAGTTCTGTCTGTACCTTCCATTATTTAATGACGATTCTTTATTAATAAGTAGAAAGTTATAAGGTTTACTCCAAACAGTTTGACAAATATTATATTACAATGCTTTGGCAGAGAATGGTGGACAGTTAAAAAACAAGCCATTTTTTTACTCTCAAGGAAATTATGAATGTTTTGAAAAGCATCGGAACAAATCCTCTGATCAGGTAAGCACTACATAAAATGTATTTATGTTTATAAACATTTATTGTGCGCGTCCACATTATTATATATTTATGTGTGATTTATTTTTTTACAGGTTACTAGCCCATATTTCTCCACTCATGACGATGGCATAACATACATTGAACCAAACTTTTCTACACAGTCAAAAAAATTGTCACCGTCTAAAAAGCGCCAAAGTTTATTAACGTCATCGGCAAATTCGTACATTGTTCGAAGAAATCGTCCTAAGCAAGGACGTCTTCTAATTAAAATAGATATTCGTGAATTAGATTATGTAGACAAAAATAAAAAAAACGAGGCTTGCTTAAGTGCACAATATGTGGTTGAGGAGCCTTATGATGATGTAATGGATATCACAGAGACATTAATAAAAAAAATAAGTAAGAAATTGTGTGATACTGAGTAGTCTTAAGATAATGTTTTTATTTAAGTTTAGTTGTATTTCTAAAAATAAATAAATGTTATCTTTTTAAAAATGTGTAATTGTTATGAGTCAATGTTTGTATGCATGCTTTATATTTATGTAAAAATTAAATAAATGTTGTGGCTGAATTTAGTAGCTCAGTACCGAATTGTGGAATACAAACCTCTAAGCAACATCGTGCGTAGGCTATCATGACGGCCATTGTTGACGTTCAAGGCTTTAAAACAGAAGCAAATGAATTTATACTAAAAGAAATAGCTGTATGGTGTAGTAAAAACCTACAAGTGTTTTTAATCAAACCACCATTTCCTTTTTACGATTTGACTAAATCAGAAAGACGGCAGGTTTGCTGGATTGAACGTAACAGAAAAATATACTGGGGTGAAGGATTTATACCTTACTGAAATTATCAATATTTAATTGCAGATGTTTTAAAAGATAAGTGTATTTACGTTAAAGGTCTTGAAAAAATGTTATGGTTGAAGGATATTTTAAATACTAATAATTTAATTAATTTAGAAGATAAATGTTGTCCTAATTTGTTATGTTTATATGATCGCTATAAGTGTTCTGAAGATTTGTACAATTGTATTTATCATGACTCAATATGTGCTTTAAAAAATGTTTTGTGTTTAAAAAAAATGGTGCATTGATAATAAACTTTTTTTAAATTGATAATATACATTGTTTTATTTTACTTAATAGTTTCCTAGACTCATTAACATATCCATTTATTTTTTAAATTGATAACATGATTACATTGATATTACATGGAGTGAGGAATTCATTAGGTACACACATTCATAATAAAAACTCACTAAAAGTAACGCTACCATTGATCACTAAATAATTGCTAAACTTAAAAAAATATGTTAACTATAACAGTATGGTATTACTGGGCACTCTGAGTTATGCAGAACACATTAATATGAATCGACCTCGATTGTAAAATTGGGGCTTCTGTATCACGCAGCTCGAGCGGCGACGCGAGAGCAAGTGATGCAGAAGCCCCAATTTTACTCTACTCACACAAAGCTATTTTAAAGCAGACACATACGACGATACTGAAGAAATATATAATTATGATATACAAGTCAGAACTTAAAGAGCATATTTCACAATTCAAAACAATTGAAAAGGCAATAGATAGACAACCACAAACAAAATTGTACAATAATATTAAGCTACCAAAGGTATATCATTTCAACATTCCCTGGAAAATACACAGAATGGGCATCGTTCCGGGATATGTTTTTGTCATTAATCCATAAAAACGATGCACTTGATAATGTCCAAAAACTACATTACTTAAAAAGACATTTGTCTGGTGAAGCGGAACAATTATTACGCCATACACCTGTTACCGCTGCCAATTATGAAGAATGCTGGCAAATGTTACATAAACGTTACGATAATAAACGTTTTATGTTGATGATGATGATAATGTTAAATAGGTTAATGAATCAGGCTAAAGTGACAGAATCTTCAACTGCTAGTAAAAAACTGTTGGATACTACTGTTCAAATATTGACGTTGACTCGTGGGATGCCATAGTTAAACATATTATCAGCGCTAAATTAGATTGTGAATCGCGTAGGTTGTGGGAAACAAAAATGTGTACATCTGAAGAATTACCTAGCTTTAAAGAATTCAAAACATTTTTAGAGTCAAGATTCCGCTCATTAGAGTATCTAGACACACCTGATAAACCGAGATCCACAGTTAGTAAGCCAAAGGTTCTTCATGCGGTCGCTTCAAAAAGCAATGCACCTGATAGCATAGTTTGTCAATTCTGTAATCAGCCACACAGGCTTAGCCATTGTAAACAGTTCAGTGGGGAAAATTACGCAACTCGTAATGATTTCGTCCAAACCCAGGGTCTCTGTTTTAATTGTATTGGTGCGAATAATTCAGTTAAGTTTTGTCGTGTCAATACAAATTGTCAGATTTGCAAACGAAAACACCATTCATTGTTACATCCCAAGGGATCCTCAAGATCAGCGTCGACTAAAAGCCAGTCTGAGGAAATGTAAGCAGTCAAGTCAGCAGTGTCAACAATGAGCGCTGCTGTCAATGAAACGGAGGAACTTGATGTTCCTACCATTACGACTCATTTTTCTAAGTAAGTTGTTACAAATCAGGTTTTACTGGTGACCGCTCTCGTCGAAGCACAGGCGGAGACTGGTTATAGCCATTTATTAAGGGCGTTGTTGGATCACTGCCGTGGGGTGCCGGCAAAATAGAATAGCATCTCCCTCAGTACCAGGTGTCGTAGGAGGCGACTGAGGTGCTCGATTTGATGGTGAATTAACATCCGGAAGCTTAACACCTTCTGTAGCTCCATCACAGAGAGGAAAAACTCGAAACGAAACCCGGAATGGTACCTTCCGTAAGACACGAGTCGGGTCCTGCAACCGACCCGGTACCGCACGTAATGACTTGTCATTCCTGTGGATTCTACCGGTTAGGTCGAGAGGGTGACGCAAGTTCTGGGCATGCTTGCGTCACCTAAATCGCGTCCCAGGCGATACAGCGTCCGTGGAGAGGGCACTTCACCCACTGCAGCTCCGCTGAGTGGATAACAACACGGAGAGTAGCAGTTACCGGTTATAAGCCCGCGCAGATAGGCGAAGGCGCGGGCGCCAGGGGCTACTCTCGACAGTGGGAGGGTCCATCGTAGGCCCACTGACACGTTACCGCCCGCTTTAATCCGGGCAGCCCCCGGCCAATTAGGTATGTGTCCGCCTCGGTGCTGCCTTACATCCTTGGGGTGAAGGGTGTACTAGTTCTATCTAGACAGGCGGTGTCGTTATTCGAATCACCTGCGGCAAAGAAGGTAAAGAATAAAATAACACCTAAAGACCACGTATCCATGCGTTTGGGGTCATGGAATGTCCGTACGATGAGGACAGGCTTCCCGGACACCAGTGGAAGTTCAGATTGCGCCGAGCACCTGCGCAAAACTTCTGTTATAGACGGCGAACTTTTAAGGCTTAATATAATGATTGCGGCCTTGCAAGAAACCAGACTGCCTGACGAAGGTTCTATTCGTGAGTCAAACTTTACTTTCTTTTGGAAAGGAAAAGACTTGTCCGCTGTTCGCGAATATGGAGTGGGGTTTGCAGTCCGCAATGAACTGGTGCATTCAATGGAGACTCCGAGAGGTGTGTCTGAGCGTATAATGGTATTGCGCCTTAACACAAATTGCGGATTCGTTACCATAATCGCAGCTTATGCACCGACGTTGAATTCTTCTGTGGAAACAAAGGACACGTTTTACCATCAGCTGTCCGAAACAGTTCGACATATATGCCGAGGGGATCGCCTCATTTTATTGGGTGACTTCAATGCCCGCGTAGGCTGCGACAAATCGTCTTGGCCGGACTGTTTGGGTGACCACGGAGTTGGTGGCCAAAACGAAAATGGTCAGAGGCTCTTGGAGTTCTGTTCTCGTTATCATATGTGTGTTACCAATACCTACTTCGCTGGTAAATTCATGCGCAAGGTGTCCTGGAGGCACCCCCGTTCTGGTCATTGGCACCAATTAGACCTAGTTTTGACAAAAAGGAAAGACCTGAGGGATATTATCCACACCCGGGCATTTCATAGCGCTGACTGTGACACGGACCACTCTCTTGTCGTGACAACCGTTCGACTGACTCCCAAAAGGATTTACTCCTCTCGGCCTCTTGGCAAGAGAAGGATAAATCTTCCACCATCAGAAAACACAGAGACGGTACAGTTGTTCTCAAGTATCATTCGCGATGAGGTATCAACTTGGGACCCTAATATAACTGCCGCTGCTGAATGGAGTCAGGTTAAGCAGTTGTTAACTGATGCAGCGGCCAGGGCATTCGGGTATAGATGCGGCACTAGGAATGATTGGTTTGCTGACAATTTGCATCAGCTCCAGCCATTGCTTGATGCGAAGCGCAAATCTGCAGAAATTCACCGCCTCAGACCAACCATAGCATCTAAGAACGATCTTTCACAAGCGAAGGCAGATCTGCAACGTCACGCGCGTCGCATTGCGAATGGTTATTGGAGCGAAATTTGTGGCAGCATCGAAACATGCGCCTCAACCGGCAACCTCAGTGGTTTGTATGCGGGGATAAGACGAGCGTTAGGTCCTATACCAAAAAAGACGGCCCCATTGAAGGAAGTGGATGGAACTGTCATTACTGATAGCAAACGACAACTAGTTCGTTGGGTAGAGCATTACACCCAGCTTTACACTGAGCCCGCACGCATTCACCGAGAGGCTCTAGACAGGCTTCCAATTTTTCCGGCTTGGGACGAACTTGATACACCACCGACCATTGCAGAATTTCACACAGCTTTGCGTCAGCTCAAATCGGGTAAGAGTCCGGGTAGTGATGGAATTACATCTGAAATCTTGAAATTGGAGAGTGTTGCGCCTGTCTTATTCAATCTGTTTGGTAAATGTTGGGCTGAGGGCTTTGTGCCCCAGGATATGCGCGATGCTAACATCATCACCTTATATAAAGGGAAAGGTGACCGTGGCGATTGCAATTGCTACCGTGGCATCTCCCTCCTGAGCATCGTTGGCAAGTTGCTTGGCCGTATCATCCTAGCGAGACTTCAAAAACTTGCAGATCGAGTGTATCCTGAGTCACAATGTGGCTTTCGAGCTCAGCGGTCAACAACTGACATGATCTTCACCCTTCGACAGTTACAAGAAAAATGCCGCGAACAACAGACACCTTTGTTTGTAGCCTTTGTCGACCTAAATAAAGCGTTTGACACTGTAAATAGAGAGGGATTATACACCGCGCTCCAAAAGATTGGATGTCCTCCTAAGCTCCTTACACTTATTAGATGTTTTCATGTTGATATGAAAGGCACGGTAGTATATAATGGTGAAACGTCGAGCAGTTTTGAAATGAATCGAGGCGTACGACAAGGCTGTGTCTTAGCACCGACCCTTTTTGGTATTTTCTTTGCTGCTCTCTTGAAAGTCGCTTTCGGTGATGATGAGCAGGGTTTACATCTCTATACAAGGGCTGACGGTAAGTTGTTTAACATCTCACTATTGAAATCCAAACGTCATCGCAAGGATTTATATGCCGACAGTCTCCTGTTCGCGGATGACGCAGCTCTTATAGCCAAATCTCCCGAGGAGCTTCAAACCATAATAGAAAAATTTGAAAGGGCATGTGGGTTATTCTCAATGTCTATAAATGCTAAGAAGACCGTTGTTATGACGCAAGGGAGTGCGGAAAAACCAACAATCCTGCTAGACAGTACACCAATAGATGTGGTTGAATCGTTTTGTTACCTGGGATCCACGGTGTCGAACAATCTCTCACTGGATGCAGAGATCAATATTCGCATCGGCAAGGCGGCCACGATGTTTGGGCGGCTCAGTCCAAGAGTTTGGGATAACAAACACCTTACCACTAGTACCAAAATGATCGTGTATCGAACATGCGTCTTGAGTCTACTCTTGTATGGAGCTGAGACCTGGACATCGTACGCCAGACAGGAGAGGCGATTGAATGCCTTCCACATGCGCTGTCTTCGAAGCATTTTGGGCATCTCCTGGAAAGACAAAGTCACGAACGAGAGAGTGCTCGAACTCACAAAATTGCCCAGTGTTACCGCACTACTAAAACAAAAAAGGTTGCGCTGGCTGGGTCACGTACATCGTATGGAGTGCTCTCGTTTGCCTAGACAAACTCTCCTTGGGGAAATAGCCGACGCAAAGCGACCTATAGGCCGTCCAAAGTTGAGGTTCAAGGACAGCGTTAAACAAGACATGATCTCCTTTGATATTAACTTTACCCACTGGGAAGATCTTGCAGCAGAGCGTGATCAGTGGAGAAAGATCACTGCAGATGGTCTCGAACATCACGACAATGCTTGGTTGGAGGTGCTGGCGCAAAAGCGAGCTCGTAGGCACGAAAGACAAGACAAAACCATACCTACTTCCAGCCTAATTTGTCGACGCTGCGGTCGCTGCTGCGGCTCCCGTATCGGACTATTTAGCCATCAGCGAAAGTGCAATTTATGAGATGCTGTTTAAATCATCTGATCAAGATGTCATAGGCCAATGATGATGATGATGTTGGATCAAGGGTCTCAAGCGTCCTTCATAACAGAATCAGCTGTACAATTACTTGGACTAAAGAAAATACCCACCAGAGGCATTATTTCAGGTATAGGAGGTGACGAGAGCTCAATGGCTTCCAAGTATATAGTTTTTGTAACTATTAAATCACATCATGATCCTAGTTTTACTATCCAAGTACGTGCACATGTTTTGGGCATAATAACATCTTTGATTCTATGTTATAGGATAATGATAAATAAAAGAGCGTGCGTTGAGATCAAACGTATATTTTCAACTGGTTTGTACAATTGCGCGCTTAACGGCTAAACCTTAACGGTTAAACCTACCCACTAATACATATTCCAATATGTAACACCTTCACCCTTAATTTCTAGTAGACTTATTACTAATATATAAACAACTTATTTCTAAACATAATTACTACTTATAACAATCATCTATGCCGTATCGTCTCACTGGTTTACGGACACGGTGAATATCAGTCGATTCGTTTGGCACATTATTGTTGGAGCCATGATCATTTATTTCAGGCACACTGGTCATGCTAGACGTTGGTGGGGTTTCTGTTAATACCGCGTCAGTGCCATCAGCTGGTGCTGATGTGTCACCGGCTGCCATCGCGCCACCCGCACCGCCCGGTGCGACGCCGACGCTGGTCTGGCTATCGTCATTTGTTGGGAACATTAGCGAAGGACGGAATCGTTTTACAGGTCTTTCATTTACCCTGTGACTATCACAATGATTACATGTTAAGTTTACTAAATTAGTTACATCTTTCGACACTCTCAGCTTTAGTTGGTCGACATGTCTGTGTTCCTCGGCTCCTTTGATAGATCTGACTTTGTAATTCGTACTACTTGTCTTATCGATTATTGTCCCTGCCGTCCACTTATCTATGCCACGATACTCTCTAAACCAGACCTTGTCACCCACCGCGAATTGTCTAATTACCCCTTCAGCGGATGATTCTATCCGCTTCTGACGAGCGTTTACTATTTATTTCTGGTCCGGTTTTAAACAATCTAGACGCATGCGCAAATTGCGTCCTATACACATTTTTGCTGGACTTTCACCGGTTGTGTAGTGTGGTGTATTTCCATAAGCTAGTTGGAATCTACATAAGGAAGCGTGTATGTCTGTTTTAGACCTAATTGCCTTTAATGTTGCGTTTGCATATTTTTACGGCGTTTTCTGCCGCCCCATTCGAAGCTGGGTGATATGGGGTTGAAAAAATATGTTCGATTCCATTGGTATTTAGAAATAGTTTGAACTCAGTACTAAAAAATGGAGGGCCATTATCACTAACTACCTGTTTCGGCAAACCGAATCTGGCCCACATTTCTCGCAAAACCTTTATTACAGCTGTCGCTGTAGTGCTATTCATTTTTATTGCATCTATCCACTTCGAATGAGCATCAACTACAATAAGGTACGTTTGCCCCTCTATTGGTCCTAAAAAGTCTATGTGTATCCTGGTCCATGGACGATCTGGCCACGGCCAGAGGTGCGGTGCGTGCGCCGGAGGCGCTTCGAATACCGCATCGCACACTGTGCAGACACGGCACGCGGCTTCTACCGCTTCGTCTATACCCGGCCACCACACATAGCTCCGAGCTAGCGCCTTTGTTTTCACTACACCCATATGACCCTCATGAAGTTCTGTAAGCACTTTAACCCTGCAAGAGTTTGGAATTATGAACCTATGTCCCCACATTACACAACCTAATTCGGTATACAATTCATTTTTCCTATTGACGTATGGTTTTAATTCTTTCATTTCATCCGTACGTAAAGTAAACTTTCTACCAAATAAGTATTGATTGAATTTATCCATTGCAAATATGATCTCATCTCAAATATGGGCTTCTTTATAAATTTGACTATAGTGTTGCTCGGCTGCAGTGAGCGAGCGTGACGCGTAAGCGACCACTCGCTCAGCGCCGCCGCCGCCGGGCGTGCGCTGCGCAAGTACCGCGCCGAGCCCGCGCGAGCTCGCATCGCACGTCACTATGCTCTCCAACGACATATCAAAATGTGTCAGAACTGCCGCACTACACAAAAGCTTTTTAATTTTATTAAAAGATTTGGTGTGTGACATTGTCCATTTCCAATGTTTACCCTTCTTCAGTAAGTCATAAAGAGGGGTAATATGAGTGCTTAGATTGTTTATAAATTTGCCATAGAAATTAAGCATGCCTAAAAACGATTTTAATTCCGAGACATTGGTTGGATGCGGTATACCTAATATAGGTTTCAATTTCTCTGGGTTGACGCGAACTCCGTTTCTATCTATTATGAACCCTAAATACTTCACTTGGTCAGCCATAAATTCGCACTTTTCTTTCCTAATTTTTAATCCGTTCGTTTCTAGAATACTAAACACTTTTTCTACACTACTTAAATGCGAACCCCACGATTTATTTTTTATTAAAATATCATCGTAAAAAACTACTACCTCTGGCATATTTTTAAAGATATTTGTCATTATCTTTTGAAATATTCCTGGACTTGAAGCGAGACCATACACTAGGCGGTTGTATTTAAACAATCCCTTTTGTGTATTTATGACAGTATAGTTCCTAGAGGTTTCATTTAGAACTAACTGATTATAAGCTTGTGACAGATCTAGCTTGGTAAAGTAACGATTACCACTCAAGCCCCTAAATAAATCTTCTACTTTTGGAACCGGACACCTATCGACCAACAAAGCTTTGTTCAGTGTCACCTTAAAATCCGCGCACAGTCATATTCTGCCGTCCCCCTTCCTAGCTATAACCAACGGTGTGGCCCAGTCCGAGCGGTCGACCGGCTTGATGACGCCAGCGCGCAGCATCGCATCCAACTCGGCATCGACGCACGGGAGCAGCGCGTACGGTACCGGCCGCGCGCGGCAGAAAATCGGCTGCGCCCCCTTCCGCACGTACAGCTTGACCTCTTCCAGCGTGTACTTGCCCAATGTGCCGTCAAATAATGGCTCATGCCTGGAAATGATATCATTGAGTACGTTATTCTTACATGGTACCATATTATGTATTTCTATACTCCTACTCAACTTAGGGATTTCTATACACAATTCAGACAGCCACTGTCTACCTAATAAACTCGTGCTACCTCTATTTATTACATATAAATCTAACTTTTTCACCCTATTGTTATATTCAACATTTGTCTCTAAGTATCCTATGGGATAAATAGCGGAACCATCGTAAAATTTTAACTTAAATTTACACGTTTTCAAAGGTAAATTCTTAAATAATTTAATGTATGTCGAATAGCTTATACAAGATAAAGCCGACCCTGTATCAACTTCCATTTTTACGGGTTTAATATTTATGATAATCTCCATACACACCAGTTTATAGTTTGCTAAGGACATCTGGTACATTGCCTCCTCGCCGTCATCGGACCCATTCTGCTCCTCCCCGGAGGTGTCGCCGGTGTGGTGCTCGCGCAGCCAGTGCGCCGCCCCCGCGGCGTGGCTGCCGGCGCCAGCCCGACCCTGTATCGCCGCCGCTGCTCCGTTGCGCCGCGCACCATCGTCCGCGTCGCGGCCGCTCGGTCCGAGCGCGCGACTTCTACGTGACCTTCTCCGCGCGCCGTTTGAATTTGAATTATTCGATGTTATACGGTGATCTGATTCCTTCTTCCTGCACACTCTTCGCAAATGGCCCACTTTTGCGCATTGAAAATCTTTGTACCTGCAGTTTTGTGAGCTGTTTCTGTTGTCCCCGCCCGCCGAACATTTTCTGCTTTCTAATTTATGTATCTTCTCCCTCAATTCCAAGTCCGGACATTGTACCCACGAGCTCTCGACAGCTCCGGCATCCCGTTCGGCTGCCTCCAGAGTATTGGCTAACTGCAACGCTTTGTTATAGTCTAGATCATTTTCTGCAAATAACCTCTGTCGGATAAAATCACTGCGCAGGCCGCACACGAACTGATTTCTTAGATTTTCTTCTAAGTTAGTTTTAAACTCACAGAACCTCGCCATCTTTTTCAAGTCAGCCACGTAGTCCGCTATCGATTCGCCTGCTACTTGCCGCCGTTGAGAAACCTGTATCGTTCTGCTAGGATTGACGGTGTAGGCTGCAGATAAGAACGCAGTAGATCAACTGCGGCCGCATATGATAAGCTTAGAGGCTTGTAAGGACTCGCTAATGTAGACAGCAACTCGTTTGTTTGATCCCCGATTAGCGCGATTAAAGTCGGTAACTTTAAATCGTCCATTATTTTGTTAGCCACAAAATACATTTCTAACCGCTCCACATAAGCTGACCAGTTACCGGTTTTCATATCAAAGTCTTTGATTTTGTCCACAGACATTGTAATAATTGTCCACGACACGATGCAATGAAAATAACCGAGACTGAAAAGTTTTATCCTCGTCGCCACTGATAAATAAAAGAGCGTGCGTTGAGATCAAACGTATATTTTCAACTGGTTTGTACAATTGCGCGCTTAACGGCTAAACCTTAACGGTTAAACCTACCCACTGAGATGTATTGGGCATGGCAAGGTCACCATGCGGTGAATTGCGAGGGTTAAATAAAAGACTTTCGTTCACTTCAGCGAATAGAATTATATTAAAGGAAAATTACAGTAAAATGGTTCGTACAAGTAAAATGCTGACGCGTTACAAATACGAGACTTATAATTCTTAAGGAGCGTACTTACTAGCTAAATAATGTAAGGGAGCATACACACACTTCACCTCCGGCATTTAAGAAAAAAAAAATATATACTTAAGCTATATATTTTTTTTTTAATACATATTATAATATGTAACAGATAACACTACTAACATTATTATCGAGAGTATTTCTTTAGCTGACCCAGATTACCATACTCCAAACAAGATAGACGATTTGCTTGGAGCCGAAGTCTATGGCCAGGTCCTTAAAGTTGGTTTAATTAAACGTCTTCCAGGAACTTTAATAGCCCAAAACACACATTTGGGCTGGATTTTGTCTGGACAAACATACGCGAATTCAGGAACAAACTCATCTCACTGTCACAAAATTTTAATCAGTATGCATTCTCAAATCAGTGACATTGAAATGCTCAAGCGGTTTTGGAAAATTGAATCAGACGCATCTTGTCGTAAGAAAAAAAGAATGAATGCTTACCCAAGAAGAGCAATTGTGCGAAGAATTCTATTCAAAAACCACTCGGAGAGATAGCGCTGGTCGGTACATTGTAAGATTACCATTCAGAGACTCAGATCCAAAGTGTAAATATGGCCACACCAGAGAGATTGCACTTAAACGCTTTCATTGTCTGGAACGCCGTTTTGAGAAAGATTCTAAGATTAAGGAGAAGTACACAAATGTGATTCAAGAATACCTTGACCTTGGTCACATGGAGATTGTTTCTCCTGAAACTGACACTCAGCGCCCACTAGCTGTATATTTACCTCATCACGCGGTGATACGAAAGGACAAGATCACAACCAAGGTCAGAGTCGTATTTGACGCGTCGTCTAAGGGGTCGAACGGTGTATCTCTAAATGACACATTGATGGTAGGCCCGACTATCCAACCTGAGTTGCGTCATATCGTAATGAAATGGCGTCTGCATCCTATTGTGCTGTGCGCCGACATAGTCAAGATGTATAGGCAGTATTAGTAGTACCAGAGGACACAAATTTCCAATGTTTGCTTTGGCGAGATAATCCAGTATCTGAAATAAAAGATTATAGATTATTACGGGTAACATTCGGCACTGCTTGTGCACCTTACCTGGCCATAAAAACCTTACAGCAATTAGCATGTGATGAAGGAGCGGATTTTCCGTTGGTAGCTGAAAATTTGAAAGAAAATTATTACGTAGATGATTTTATGTCAGGCTGTCAAACAGGTGATGAAGGGATTAGGATATATCAAGACTTGAATAAGTTAATGGCAAAGGGAAGCTTCGAGTTGCAAAAATGGATGACAAACAGTAGGGATCTGGCAAAGGAAATTCAAGCAGACAGCGGTACACAAAAGGGACAAGTAGAGATAAAGATGGATGAGGTGATGAAAATACTTGGTATTTCCTGGGATATAGAATCTGATAGTTTCAAATACTCAGTAAATATTGATATTTAATCTGAAACCATAACCAAGCGCCAAGTCATATCATACATATCTCGACTTTTTGATCCTTTAGGCTGGTTAGCCCCGTGCGTAGTCTCTGCAAAAATACTCATCCAAAAATTATGGTTGGCCGGCATAGACTGGGACGAGGGATTACCTTCAGAGCTTCTGAAGGAATGGAAAACATACCAGAATAATCTATTGGACTTACCTGAGATAGTTATTCCACGATGGCTTAAAACTAGAAGCAATTCAGCTATTGAATTACATGCGTTTAGCGACGCGTCCAATATGGCATATGCGGCAGTCGTGTACTTAAGAGTCATCGGCGAAGAAAACGAAATCAAAGTTAATTTAGTCACAGTTAAAACAAAAGTGGCTCCTATAAAACAGCTTTCTATTCCACGTTTGGAATTAACGGAAGCGGTGCTTTTAACCAAGTTGATTTGTGAAACGGCCGAAATCTTCAATGTTTCAAAAAATAATCTGCACTGCTGGACGGATTCAACCGTTGTACTGGCCTGGCTCAGCAGTCACCCAAGTCGGTGGACCACATTTGTAGGCAATCGTGTGTCCGAAATTTTGTCTTCACTGGAGAGTTCTAATTGGGCACACGTACAGTCAGCATTTAAACCCGCTGATATGGCATCGAGAGGTATGACACCTATAGAACTTTCTAAGTCATCATTGTGGTTCCATGGTCCGACGTAGTTGCAAAATGCAACAATCAATTACAATAAGCTAAAATCTATTTCTACGACATTGGAAACAAGGTTAATAAAGGCACATGCAACCACATATCAAACCGATCAGCTGTGGACTAAATTCTCGACCTTTCAAAGATTAATACGAGTAGTAGCATATTGTAGGCGATTCTTAAGGAGAAATCGAAAAGGGAGTACCAACCTGACCAGTGATGAGTTAGCAGATGCCCTTGAAGTTTTTATAAAGAAATTTCAAGAACAAGTGTGAAGAAGACAATATAAGGAAAAATGGTTGTGTAAGCATGAGAAGCAAATTAAGATCTCTATGTCCTATAATAGATAACCGAAATATATTAAGAGTAGGAGGAAGATTAGAAAACGCACACATGGCTGACAGCATGTGACACCCTATAATTATGCCACAAAAGACTTCGCACGGAGGTCCGACGCTAATGTTAAATTATTTGCGCACAAAATACTGGATCATTTCTGCAAAAAATCTAGTCGGATATTATGTTCGGAAATGCGTCATATGCATAAGACACTCGGCAAGCTTCAAAAATCAATTTATGGATCAATTACCATCCTGTCGGGTTACTCCAGCTAGGCCCTTTTTGCATTGTGGAGTGGACTTTGCAGGTCCAATTAATATTATTAGTAACGGTATTAGTCATACATAGGTACCTTCATTATCTTTTGAATAACTAGACAAAGATTTTAACAATGGCAAAGTTTAGTACTTGCGTATTTGTAACGTATTTATAAGAATCTAATCACAGTAGGTAATCAATAATTAATAAACCAAATCATTTACCTTTGCTGTCTGCTGCCTACAACACAATCAATTTACACCTTTCACACATTGTCTTTTAGTTTCACTTATTTGTTTCTTTCACCTTATCACCTATCTAAACTGACCGAAGTCTATGTGGCGAGGTACTACAGCTGGGATTGTGTTTGGTGATGGCACTTGGGGTGAGTGAATTCCAGGTGGTCTGGTAATGAATATGTGCGCCTCGCCTCTTCCATAATTTCACCAGACATGTAATACACTCGCACCATAGACGCAAACTCAACATTGGACTATTCGTAATGTCGATCCATTATGACCATTATGAAGCGCGCGTGACGTACGTAACACGGGTACAGTAACGGGATAGAACGTGACGTACGGGCGTCCCGTTGACCTAATTTCGCAAGACTAAAGGCAGTAAAGGCTGTCGAATGTCGAAGTGACGAGCGCCAAATTGCAACCGACCCCCGCACCCACCCCTGTCGCCGTGCGTTGCGATGCGCGCACGCCGGGGGCGGGGTTTGTACCTACAGTGCAATTTTTATCTGTGTGTGTCTTATGATTAATATCGATCTGTGTATGTGTGTGGCAAGATCGAACATACATCAGCGCGCGCGATTTCTTTCATAAGAGTGGTAACTACGAACTCTCGAACCAATAACTTATTTTTTTTGTTACGATTTTTATAGCTTTGATTTCAAAGTTTATTAGCTGGTTAGGTTCCATTAACCATTAGTATACAGATAGCTTTCGCTCCAAAACCAATTAAAAATCAGCGTGTATATTGTTGCTGATTAACAATTTTTTTGTGTATTTGATTTTTGTGTATTTTCTACTTGTGTCTTGTTCAGTATTTTAATTGTATTCATCCCCCTTGACCTCATGGTGGGCGGATATTTTAGTACGTTATTTAAGAACCTGATTGTAAAATCACGTCCTTGGTGGGCGGAATGTACAAATTTAAAGCATTTTTTGTAAGAGTAAACAAAAAGTTTACCCAACACTTCCATAGATGGCATTATCCCACTAGGCTAAATCGCGCTATGGTTTCGTGTCGAGCGTGGGTATATAAACGCCGGTCCATATTTTTTAAGGTAGTGCTCCTATCACCTTAGTTGTTGTACCATTCTTGTTGTAATAAAATCAGTGGTTAACAAATCTAAGTTTTTTATTGAGAAGTGACCTGGTAGACTTGGTCAAATTCGAATTACAATTTTATTTTGTCCTGTGGTAAACATAAATCGTGCCTCTTTCATAACAAAATTAACTTTTATTCATTTAACTTTAAGGTCATAAATTCATGTTATAATAGTGTGGTGTAGTGTAACTTTCACTTAATCACGGAACATACGCTGAAAGTAGGTGAATAGTTGTCTAATACAATTACTTATCTGCTAAAGTCGTTGAACTAGAGGAATCTCATTAATAGGTGTAATTTTTCTCATAGAAAATGGAAATTACGTTGAAACGAACCCAATTCTTGTGACGTCACAATGATATTTTTTAAATCTATTTTATAACTTTGAAGGCTCTTAAAGGAGTTCAGCTTTTATTAGTATTCGCTTTAATTCGTCTCTCTTAACCCCCCACGTGATTACAGCACGCACGGTCGTGCTCTAATTTTGGTGGTCCGAAGTGTTTGAGGCATGCTCAATTAAAAATCGTTATATTAGTCGCGGTTTTTTCACGTTTTGTTTTACTTAAACCAAGAAACGAAAGTAGTAACTATTAGAATAGTTCATGTTCTATGCAACTAAATCGTTTTAGAAGGGTGAGGGAAACGAAACGCGCCAAAAAATATTGAAATATAATTATCTGTGTCTCAGTTGCGAAAGCGTCCGCCATTGTTGTGTTTTGTTCCGCGATCTTTATAATAAAAGTTGTCTTGTGGAAGATACCGGTAAATATTTTATAAAGATACTTATATAGATTTACTCAGAAATAAATAAATATTAATTGTGAAGTGACATTATTCGTGACAAAGACAAGAGATACAGTGATAAAAGGCAAAAACTTTTTAAAAGGGCTATTTCTACTCTTGAAACTCGCTATTTTCGTAAGTGTTTTATGATAAATATTCTTTTAATAGTTATGAAAGACATAAAAGTACCCAGATTATTTATCTGAAAACATATTTTAGCAACTAAATACTAGCATTGTTGTACATTTTCACTGTTATCGTATTTCAAATGGTAAATAATTCACAGCCACAGTGTTCGTTACAGTAACATGGCGGCCTGGCACGGCGAACTTTTTGTAACGCGTTCGGATTATAATTTTTTTAGTGGCGTTAGATTCGTTTGTTACAAATAAATAATGTATTGTGTGAAAACCTAAAGGTATATGTGATAATGTTTTTGTGTTTGTGTGAACGAGTGAAAAAAAACAAACTTCTAAGTTTGTAAGCTTGTTTTGCCGGAAAGGTGAGTATTTAGAGTAATTCATGTTATTATTATGATAGCTGATTTTATAACCAACACAATGATATGCAATTTATGTGATATAATTATATTAAGGTGTCATGATTAATTTTTTTCCGGTAACCTATGCCAATGAAAATTTGCAGCAACGTGACCTTTCGCACTTGTGGCACTTTGCCTTTAGTTTGATCGCACCTCAAGGGTTAATTAAGTTTTAGAACAGTGACTGCAATTAAATCAAACCTTAAATGTCTGACGTTTATTCGTGGCCATTCCATTTGGCATTTTAATATCGCTCTCATATTTTTTTTACCCGTGTGCATTCTTAATTGACTGTTTTATAATGTACTATCGCAGGTGGATTTAAATGTATGTGTAGTAACTTACCTGTATTTTTTCGCTTAAAGCTTTATCAAGAAGCACTTTCAAGATAAGGTGGCCAACAAAAATATATATAAACAATATATATTTCTATTTTTTTTCTATTCTATAACGACGAGCTACGAATTTAAAAATAAACAACGCAAGAAATTCAAGCTAAGTGCAATTATAAATATTTTCTTAACCCATAATATAGCGAGGCATGCTGACAAAATTGGTGGCACCAAGCGATTTTAGTACGAGATCCCGCGACAAATTAGTGCACTTATCGAGTTTTCGCTAAAAAAACAAATTTTAATGTATATTTATGATTAGGAGAATATATATTTAAAAGGTTGCCTATTAAAATGTGGCCGCAAGTCCTTTTTAAAATCTATTTGGTTATTGATTTTTGGGAAAAAGTTGCGGTCACTTGTTTTTTAAATAAAATATCGTCTACATCACGGCAATGTATATAAAGATTCTGTAAAATCACGGTTGCCTATCATACCTGTTTATACCTGGCTGCGAAGAGGTGCGGCCAAAAACACAACCGTTGTTTAAAAATACTTGCGGCCACATTTTAATAGGCAACCTAGTAAATATATATTCTACTAATCATAAATTTATATAAAATTTTGGATTTTAGCGAAAACTCGATGAGTGCACTAATTTGTCGCGGGTTCTTAGACTATTAATGAAACACAATACAACAATAGCAACATTATCCAATAAAAACATATTTATAAAAAGGCCTAAACATACTGTCACACACATTATTTTATTTTCCATGACACACCAACGCATTAAATTGTTCGGTAATTGTTTGGCTACATTTGGCCACTATCGGACAACTATACTACGGCTATGTCTCGACTACGACAAGTTTAAGGTCTCTATCGTTCTAGATTCACGATTGAATTCCAATATTGGCAGTGCTACAGCATAGCAGAGGGGCTTAAACCGACTTATACTTACTTATTGATTTTCATTCGAGCAAGTTTATATCATGAAATTAAATTCTGTTATAAATATAGTATTGAAGTAGTTGTGCGTTTTCTTGTGGAAATAGTATAGCTATGGTTACATTCTGGCAGTAATTGCTTTGACCGCAAAACCACATTTGGCACTAAATGTAGGAATAGATGTCACAAACGTTATGTAGAAGGAATGTGGAGTTATATGTGAGACAGAGTCTTAATGGGTAGAAAGAAAATTAAATGCAATAATAAATTTGTTTATTATACTTTATCCGAATGTTGTGCTCAACCGTAATCAGATTTCAAATTGACATGTGTCCTTCATAATCTTAACGTTCATGTAATTTCTTATGCCGAATAATAAATAAATAATTAAGAAAAACAATTAATATCATGACGTTAACCGTGACTATCAAAGTTATCGGCAGTTGTTAGCACAATTAATATTCAATAATTCTTTGTCTGTGAGTACCTATACCTACAGTATCTATAAAATTATTTTCAATTAATCGTACTATTTAACCGCATATTGATAGCATTGTTATGAAGGCATCTAGCATGTTGGGATTTATTATTAGAAATGGCAAGAAATTTCGATAGTCAACTACCAAAATTATGCTATATAACTCACTAGTTCGCAGTCGACTTGAGTACTGTTTCATCGTCTGGAGGCCTCATTATTCTACGCATATATTAAGGCTTGAGCGTATACAAAAAAGATTTCTATGGCACCTCTGTTTTTCGCATAAACCGACATATAAATGCACAAACAATGCTGCCTTGTATATTAAGATACATAGTTTAAATATTTTTAAGCAAATCTCATAGTAAGATAAATTTAAATTTAAAAAAATTTGAGGCAAGTCTTGAAGTTACGGCCACGAATACATTTTTCTATTTTGTAATAAAAACAACTGCATATGTGTATAGTTTCTATTATTTTATTTAAATAAAACCACAGCAATTAATACCTTTTTATATTAATAAATAAAATTTTACAGGAAGTAGAGCCTTGCTGATTTCAGCATGAATGGGCCGGCTCGACCGGAGAAGTACTACCCTCTCACAGAAAATCGACGTAAAGTAACAGTACCTAAACTGTTGCGTTTCGTTCGGTAAGAGAGAGCGCCGAAGGCCCTATCCCCTTCTCCCTCATCCCACTCCTCATCCTATCCCTTTTCCCAACCCCAACGGGCGGCAACGCACTTGTGAGTCCTGTGATGTTGCTTGTGTCCATGGGCGGCGGTAATTGCTTACCATCAGGCGATCCGTCTGCTCGTTTGCCGCCTATTACTATAAAAAAAAAACAAACTATTCTTATTATGCTAATGAAATATTGTAGGCAAAAAACATCTCTTCTGTGATGTAAATAGTCTATGCAAATGCCGATTAGCAACCAATAGCTTAAGAGTACTACTGACTGTTATTGGTAAGATGTCCGGACTGGCTGTTGTTGATTGCCTATATAAAAACTAGACACTGTAAGTCATTGGCGCTGCTTGCGCCTGCGTGTTGTGCTAGTAGGATTAGACGTCATACGCTTGTCATACGTTAGACAATTTGAACAAAATATTGATAGGGAATGCTCCGTCTATCGTTAGAATATAATTATGTCAATGGTCAACGACGAACAGTTTATTTCAAATTATACGACAATGACATTAGGTTATCAGAATATCGCTTCTGAGTACATTCAAAATATAATTTCAATGTCATATAAAAATACAAGAATTAGGCCTCAGAGCGCTACTGTGCCTCGGAGGTCGCGTAAAGCTGTTGTCGGTCCCAGTTCTTGCCTCAGGACAAAAATTGTTGGGTCATGTCAGCCAGGCCTTCGAGCTTTGGGTCTCAGGAGGCACAAAGTCACACAAAAACGAAAAAAAAAAGCTAAGCTTTCATCACAATCTGTTTGTTAGTGTTTCCGTGAAAGAGTAACAAACATCCATTCACCCTCACAAACTCTCCCATCAATAACAATAGTAGTAGGATATCAAAAAACAAAAACACACAAACTAATTTCTACTGCAGCAAAATTTAGGTTTACACAGTACACTTTTATAACCATTGTTAACACAGAACCATTTATCAAGGCAGCGTATCGCGATACAAGCAAGCCAATAGTCTAATATAAAACTCGTTTCCGATACGTTTGTGATAAGGGCGCGTGTAAGCGAGTGTTCAATGGCTATGGGGCTTTCACATATCCGAGCGATGATAACGCGCCGTCGGCGTCAAAACTTGCCAATGTGGTGAATACGCAGATGAATCTTTTATCCTACTCGCATAATTATGTTCTAATCGCTTCGTTTGAATAATAAACAGTGCGATTAGGAATTGAAATTGATTAAATATAGAAATATATTCATAATTTACCATTAAATTTCGAAGTTCTTATATGGATTTATGGCAAGCCTTGGTTACAATTGTAAACTTTTTAATAAGTATTAATAAAATTCGCATTTGAATACGTTAATTCCTCTCGGATCTAGTCGGATTTGGACATTCTTTATCATTCATGCACATTATTTTGTATGTATAAGAGAGGCTATCGTAACATCACGCTCTTAGGACATGAAAAAAAATCGAATGTTAGAAGAATCACGGGCAAGCGATAGGTTATGACAACTCCTTAGACGAAGTGTATGGTACCACAAATTGTAAGATTAAGATTCTGATTTAAAAAGAGTTGCACGAGTTTTTTCCAGACTCTTCTTATAGCCTACCATCTCGAACCTGGCTGTAAAAAAAGGATTGACGTTCATAAGTGTTGCTTTTGTATCCTATATGAATAAATGTGTTTGAATTTGAATTTGTAACCAGTATAAATATAGCTAATATCATCATAGTCATCATACAAGCTTCCGCAGTCGAGTGCTGGACTGCAGAAGACTGCATGGTGGTCACGATAATATTGTGAGTCAATATGAGGCTTTGGCCGACTATAACACGCTGGTCAGACTGGTAGGCACAGGTTTTGAAGTCAAGTTTACCATCTCCTTATAAAGATATTATTAGACTACAAAAAACGATCTATGTATTTATTATAATATATGTACATATATAATAAATACATAGATCGTTTATTTTGTAAAGGTAAGGTGTAAGGTACATATTTGGTCTTTTACTTCCACAAACAAGCTTTATTTTCAAGCTGGTGTCTGCATCGCGGCGATGCATATTCTAATGATGCTCTATGGCGTACCAAAGCTGGTATCTTATATAATCTACCTGACAATAATGAACAATAAACCCTTTTCCGAATGGAGCTTCCCTTATTGTAGCAAATGTCACTTGAAACCACATTGTAGATGAGACTTTGGATTATGATGTCGCTTATGAGAACACAATCGTTTATACATTAATAATATAGTATTTTAAATATGTATCATGTGGCAACATGGGTGGTCTAGTGGAAATAGTAACATAATGTTTTGATTTGGCAAAAACGAATTAAACCTTTCAGACCTGAATTATTTTTTTCGTTCATTTGTGACTGATGTTTTTTTAAAGTTAAGTAAACTCTAAAAAAAACATCAGTCGGTTTAAAATATTACAAAAAACCTGGAAAAATGAGATTTAGTGGAAAACTTTTCGGAAAAATCAAGATTTTGTTTATGTGCACAAATGTGGACATCCGGTTTATATGATCGTTAATACCAATATATGGAGATATTTTCGAAAGAAATAAAATGCTGTATTCACAGTGATATATTTATTATAAAAGAATGAAATTATAACAAAAATCTAATATAGGATATTTAATGGAACATTTAGGTATGAAAAGATAGGAAACAATTTTGTTCTTTGGTTAGGCACAGGTGTACCTTACACTTTATGCACATTATGCGTGACTTTCCGATGCATCCCGGCAGCTTACATCGCGTCCCAGCCCCTTCATGGGCAGGGAAATGACCCACACCATCGCGAGCTATTTCAGCTGCAGGACGCACTTCTCCCGGTCTTCTAGGAATAGTCTCTGCCAAAGGACTGTTGCTGCTTGGGCGACCTCTTTTAGCAACTGTAATTTTCTTGCGCAACACCAAACTTTCAGACAATCGTCGACGAAACTGAAGAAGAGGGAGCCGTTTATTTTTGGGAACTGCAAGTAATTCATTGTCATGTGATGTCATAGTCACGAAAGGCTTGAACAACCGCCAGATCGGAAGCGTGAAAGATCATTCGCAGAGTCCACTTCTTCGATTTTATAAAGGTTCTATAGTAACTCATAAGTTGATCCAGCAAATCCACTCCTCCCATTGCATGGTTATATTTCTTCACAATTTCAGGCCTCTCAATTTCAATGAACCTTTTATCTTTTTTAGACCATCTCTTTACCAAATCCTTTTCTCCTATGCCAATAAAGTTCGATGCTAAATGAGCTGGCTTGTTATCTAACCGTTTGACCATAGTAACGTCACCATCAGTACTACAAATTTCTTCAGAAAAACCCCTAGATTTTTTATTGATTTGTGCATCACTGAGCAATGGAGGCTTCGCAAATCTATTGACACGAGCTGTGCAAGTGACCACTATCCCTTTGTTTTTGAGAATTTGCAGCATGTGGTAGGATGAGAAATAATTATCAAAATAAAGTTCATGCCCACTGTTCTCTCCAATTCTTTTGGTTAGATGTAACACAACAGATGCGCCAAAACCAATTTTCTTTGTTAAATTTTGGTTTAATTCGGGAGTTGAACTTTGATAAATTATAAAATCAAACGCGCGACCATTTTTGCCACATAAAAAGAAAAGTTTGATGCCGCATGGACATGGTTTACCTTTTACATATTGTTTAGGAGCATGCTTTCCTGTAAAAGGCATTATTTGTTCATCGACGCATAATTCTCTTTCCAGGCATCGGCTCCTGACTGCATTATAGATTGGCCGTACTTTATAAAACAGATCATTTCAATTTGGAGGCATTTGAGTGTTATCTACTAGATGTAAATTGATCCGTAGTTCGAAACATCTGTCTCTTGACATGTTTTCGGTAAAAAAGCGAATTCCGTAGTTGGTTTCCCAATACATTTTTAGAGTGGGGTAGTTGAATACTCCTTTAGCCATGTGGAGTCCAAACAATATTTGTAACTCTTTAGCAGTCGTAGGTCGAAACCTGGGTTTACCTGACTGTACTGCATATAAGTTTGTCATATCAGCCATTAGTCGAAATAATTCTTCTGGAACATATTTGGCGTAGTAATCAATTGGAGCTTGCACAACGGCATCAACAGCTATTGGTGGAAACCAATCTCTGATCATTGTATTTTCTAATTGTCTGTGTCTACATTTGATGTTCTGTTTGGGTGTCAAATAGTCAAATACCTCACCATTAGTCGATGATTGCGCTATCTCAACGTCTGGCTCTGCTTCATCATGGACAGGAGTTTCCTCGTCTTCAGAGTCAGGTGGGTGGTACTCTCTTTAGTTCTGATTCACTAAATCGGCACCTAAGCGAACAGGTCTTGTATTTTGGGCACAATTGTAAACAGTCGTATCCTCATCATCCGAAGATAAGTCCAAGTCCGACAGATTTCCATTGCGTAGAACCGCATAAAAAAATCCTGGTTCAAACTGCAATATGCTTCCTTCGTCCCAAAATTAAATATTAATAAATTTGTTCTCGCTTGGTCCTATTTTATATTTCTTGTAAGGCCCATATTTTTTTGTGTAAGTTCGGGCCAAACGAGGAACAAACCATCCAATTTGATGCTGAACATAAAAAAACTGACAAAATTTGCCGTAACTATATATCTCTGCTAACGTCTTAGAAGACAATATTATCAGCCATCAAAGTTTAAACGTAAATACCTTGTGTAAATATTAATATCTATGTTAGTACGTATATTTTGCTGGGGCACAAAGCGAACACTCATTACCGAAGCCCCAAATTGAAATGCATTGTGCGCTCAAAGGAGAATATTCAAGATTGTTACAAACAGGACAATTTGTTGAATAATCTCGAACAATTTCGCGATCGGACGGCATCAAAAACTGGACGAACAAGGAGGAACGCCATGTACAGGCAAGAACAGTGATTTGAGAAACAAAGAAGGGTTCTGTGATAAGACTCTCAGTTTACATTCAAGTATTTTCATTGTTTCAAAACAAAGGCCTCAGCGTTGTTTGGAACCTGTTTTGTATAAAATGGCTAACACTCAACGAAAACTAAGAGAGCTTATCCAAGAACAAAGTGACTACGGCCGAGGAACACTCGCCTGTCAAACCATTTGCTAAGTAATTGTAATAACGCGAACGTTGAACCTTACTACCTTTTACGACTATTGCGATCCGCAATTCTTGTATTTCATCAGACTTAACGGTCGCGCCAAATTTTACAAATTTTCTCATTAATACTTAGTTCATTCTAGGATACAAAGTACATTTGACAACGTTGCTATTTATAATTCAAACGGTCCACCGAGTAAAATCAGTTTAATGAAGGAAAACAGCTTTGTATATTTGAGGTTCATATAAAAGGAACATCTTATACTTACCAGCTTACTTAAATAACTTTTTAATATAATTTTGTATAGAACTCAGCATTCTAGGATATAACAACATTCCGCGTCCTACTTGACGTACAGCAAAGGGTGTCTCGTAGCGTAATATTGCGTCCTAAGGCAAACTCATAAGCTTTACGATATCCACTTACTTAGATTTTATTACAAATCTTAAGCGGCACCAGATGCAATAATGTGAAAAGTATTATACTTTATATTACATACCTACGCGTGATCTAAAAATAGGCAGTGGTGAGGAGTAATAAAGTACCTACTTCAGATGTGAAATAAATTATGAACCATAATCTCTCTTTAATATCCTATAAAGCTTTGATGATACGGAAAAGAAATCATTGTTCGAGTATATTTATAAAATTCGTTTTGGAAGTATATTGCCGTTGTTAATGTTAGAATATAAAATGTCTTATGATGTATATGTTTTGTAACGAGGTCGTTACGTGATTGTGACAAATACAGCAAGGTTGTTCTATGATATAACGTATAAGATAAAGCATTCCTAGAATAATTATTCAATGCACTAATGCCAGAAAAACTGATTATTGATGGGTTCGTTGAGACGCGAAAACATTTCATGTTGCTAATTACGTAGATCATCATCCTCCTAGAGTTTGTCCCAGTTAAAACCCAGGTTCCGCTTTCTACTCTAACCGGATTTGAATGAATATTAGCTTTTTCACAGAGCGACTGCCTGTCTGACCTCCGCAACCCAAAGGGTTAGCTATATTCCATGCTAATTAAGTAGATAAACAATGATATTTTGTAATTTCGTGATTTTAGTAAGTGGGTATAGTACTTTCACTCGCTAGTACATTGCTGTATAATTTAGAAATATACTTATTTTTATCAGGATTAATTTGACACATCAATTTGATTCGGAATTGTTTTGAATCGTAACATAAATTGAAGGACAGAGACGGAGACGAAGAATTAAACCTATAAAACTTAAATCAAACGAACATTTATTATTTGTAGAGATAGATCCAGGGTGGTAGAACTAAGGAGCTGAAGTCCCCACCACCCCCCTCCCTCTACCAAAGGCACCAGACCTCGCATTAAAAATTGCTTCCTAGTGTTTCCCTCAAAACAACCTGTCATCATGGTTAAGACCCCAAATCTAAACGAGGCCTTCTCCAATCTAAAATGAACCCACCCCTAAACCAAAATGACCCTTTCCCTCATCCCCTTATATTATATTGTATAAATGTTAAGTAAGTAGATGTCATAGTTGGATAGCGTGCAAGTAGAGACTGCCAGTAAGAGTATTTCATTAGGTAGGTTTTAGTATTATGTAGACCAAAACCTGCTGAATCGATGTTAATAACTAGCTCCTTTTGACTGTATTTATGAATAAAATAGGCTTTAATTTCATTTATACAATATTTGCTGTGTAATTCCAAACTCTATTAAAGGTCAAACAATTATACTTAGTCCAGGAATAGTCTATTGTAATTTTAACCACAAAAGTAATATTTAAGAAACCCAACCGTAGCTCCTCTATTTCTTGATTCATCACAAACAATTATTTAGGTATGTAAATATTACAATGTGTTTTCGCATAAAATCCTTAGTATTTTCTTATTTATATTATTTTTTAATGCTTTTTTGATATTAAACAACATTTTTTTTATTATACTTCATTAACAATAATTACGAGTAAGTACCGTAGTAGTACGTAGTACAAAGCAAGGTGCCTAATTAACTAAACTTAAACTAAAATTAAATGGTTGTACAAAAATTGCATAATTTAATACAAAGTGTGGCCTCCTCTGTTATTGAGAACTTGCTGGCACCGATTATTCATAGAATCGATGAGATTGTTAATGTTATCCTGCGGCAATTGCTCCCAATGAAATTTTAGTAAGTCCATCAGTTGTTGGGTTGTTGTCACTCCATCCAAGTCCTTTAAAACACGTCTCTGGAGCATGTCCCATGCATGCTCGATGGGGTTGAGGTCTGGCGATTGTGCAGGCCAAGGCAATACCAGGATGTTTTCCCTTGCCAAGTACTCCCGTGTGTGTAAGCTGTATGCAAACGCGCATTGTCATGCATCAACATGAAATCGTAGCCAAGCGTTTGTGCGAATGGACGGACATAAGGCCTTAGAACATCCTCAACGTAATTTACAGCGTTCTTGTTACCATTTACAAAAACGAGCTCAGTTCGTCTGTTCTTCATAATACCCACCCATACCATAACTGTTGAGCCGTTGTATAGATGCACTTCCTGAACACACCTCAGTCTTTCAGTATTTCCAGGACCACGTACACTCTTACCCATCTAGTATCAGGCTTGAACCCAAATCGAGACACATCGCAAAATAAAATTTTATCCCATTGTTCCCGGGTCCATGTAATGTGTTCCCTACACCATTCATTTCAACGAGCGCGATTCCCGTGACGTATCGGTTTGCACCTCATTGGCCGCCGCGCTCGTAGGCCATACTCATGCAGTCAATTTTGCACAGTTTGGTAGCTAACAACAACACCACTTGAATTTTGTAGCCTTAAACCTATCTCTCGGGCGGTAAACATCGGCTGGCGTCTTGCAGTCAGTTGTATGTATCGATCTTGCCATGTGGTTGTACACCTACCTCGAACTGGGTGCTGCTCAGCGGGATCTCCCGTGCCGATACCAAAATACCGAGATACCTGAGATTGACTTCTTCCCGCTTGCAACATCCCTACAGCTCTTTGCATTTCATTTGCGTTCAAATGACGTCGCTCCATGACGTTAAAAATGTCTCAATACCCAAATTTGTTCAAAACTTTTTCAAATTATTGTTTAAATCATAAAATTGATACAGAATACTAAATTTTAATAAGCTAAGAAAACGCTATAGAATTCCAACAAATGCATCCGCTTTTGCATTTGTGAAAAAAAACAAATATGATACTCGAAGTTTTTTTTACAACTAACCAGTATGTCCTCTAGATCAAAAAAGTTTACATAGGTATTACCTACTTGGTAAGAAACATTATATATCGATGGTAAGAAATGATATAATAATTGATTAATAATTTGAAATAGTATGTGTTGTTTAGACTTTTTTGATGTGTGTATTTAGGTACCTATGTAAATAGCCCACTCCCTTGAATTTGGTGCTTGGTGGAAAGGCACTGTGAGTCTCACTTAGGTATATCTCGCGCTTGCATTCGTTATATATCTATAATGATAGACATATAACGAATGTCGGCAAACTTCACGCTCCCATTTAATCTTTCATATTGCAATCTTAATGTTAACATCTATATCGAGAGGCCGATGCAGATCACATAATCATTCTGGCCCAACGATTCTGTCGTCCACAAACCCTACGGCGGCTAGAGATTGTCACGCGCTCGCTGAGACCTGGCCTGACCTCTACTGTTGAAGAGTGCGTGGTTAAGCCTCGCTCCCACTTCGTGGTCTCCTTGCTTGGCATCAATTCCTCGAAGAAGGAGACGGCGGTATTCCAGGGTCTCCCGCTCTGAACTTGTCCAAAGCACGAGGGCGTCAGAATCGACTGCTATGACCAAGTCATGTAGCTGATATTTTCATACAAGGTCCTAACCCAGTGGCGTAGCTAGCTTGGGTGGCACCCGGGGCGGATTTTAGTGGTGTCACCCCATCGCGGGTGTATTGCGGCTTATTGCCCTCTCCAAAGTATCCGAGGCATGGCTTTTGAATGATTATCTTCATAAATCCTACGATAACCAGGATCAAGCTAGCGATCCAGGGTCGAGCCGACGCTAGACAGCGCCTGTGAGCGAAATCTATGAGGCGCCGTTATTGTTCTCCTGTATCGACAATATTTTTTTAGGTATTAAACTGTTTACTGAAAATATTCCTCAGCTTTATATAGTACCTTATTTCCTAATTACCTAGAAAGAATACGCTTGCGATTAGCAATCACGATTAATAAAAAGAGATGCCCAATTGTTAAAGAAAAGAAATATAGTTAATTCATCATCATCCTAAATCCTTTTTTAGTCAGATTTGATCCAACCCGATGTGATGTGACACACGTTGTGTATGTGTTCAGTCACATTTTTTTAATTTTGCGAGTGAGAAAGTTAATATTTGTTGTTTTGGCTTCCTCCGGTGAACAAAACGAAAACATTTGAAAATGTGGGTATAAGGTTCACCCTAAAATACCAAATATCGGTGACGGGCAGCAACGTCACTGGTGCGAAAGCTACGCCTGACATATTTTGGGATTATCTGAAGTTCGCAGCGAGGCGTAGAATACCATTACCCTAGATTCTAGCCATCCTATGTACTTAGAGAGGGACACCAGCTATCCCAAGGCGGAGCCGGATTCTTGGTGTATAGGTATATAAGTCTTCTCTGGCAACGATATAGCAGTTTCCAGTGGACAAGAGTATGAACTTGAAAATTGTCCAAGTATATGCATCTACTTTGATATACTCTAATGATGAAGTGGAGGAAATGTATTTTGATATTTCTAGAGTCTTACATAACACCCAAAAGGCCCACTTCAATGTTGTCATGGAGAACTACATCTCCAAAGTGGGAGTGCATATCCACCAATTGTAGTGGGATCGCACGGATTTGGTAGGAGAAGTTGACCACATCTGATGGAAATTCGTCACAAGGTCCGAAATTCTTGAAGTTCAGAGCATTTACAGTGATCTCTACATGTCGGCAGCGTGCTGTCCTCATCTCTACTCGGAGGATCCCCGAACTACCTTAACGGAACTTCACGGACGAGTTACCAGAAGTCAGCCAAGAGCTTAAACGTGGAAAATCTCCTGTAGAAGTCGAAACAATGTGCAGCTCCAATGTATATTTAAATCTAACCTCTTCACGTGGAATGGCGGACAAAACCCTTTTTAAGTGCTATCGACACGTCACTCTCTTGAGCAACGTATTTAAGCTGTTTTCCAGTGTCACCACCAACCGTTTCGCATCTCGCTTGACGAGTTTTAGACCTCCAAATAGTCCCATTCTCGAGGTTGAGGTGGCACCAAAGATGACATTCACATTACGGCAGATTATACATGAGACAGAAGAGTAAGTATAATCATCCCCTGTGCTTATAGCATTTATGGACTATGCAAAAGTCTTTGACTTTATTGCAACCTAGTCTTTTCTAGAGTCCATGTAACGGTACCGTTTGCTCAGAGGTATGTCGAATTTCTGCATCGGGCAAAACTTGCAGTTGGGTAGAGACAATTTCGAGAAGGCTCACAAAAGTATACAGCTTAACTGGGCAGCGTATAGGAAATCACGCCGCTTTTCGTCACGCTTACCGCAAAGACTTAAGACAAAGTGTGTTCTACCCGTGACTTACAGAATGTGAACACTGACGGTACGACTGGTCCACCAATTTGAGCTCGCTTAACAAGCTATGGAGAGGGCTACGCTCGGAGTTTCTCTGAAGAATCGAATTCGAAATGTAGTCATCTGCCAGCGAATCAAAGTAATCGACCCTAAAATCAAAATAAAACAGGATAAAACGAATAAATTATCTGATTAGATATTAGTAGTGGACTGCGAAAGGCTAAAGATGATGATAAATTATATTTATATTCTTAAACAATTGATGATTTTTGTACAAAATGGTATATATTAAGAAAGTCAGCTATCTTAAATATAGTAGTAGTATGTACAAATATGAATTGTGCTTAATTTTTGCTGTATTTCCCAATTGGTAGCGAACTTCACGTAATTAGGTAAATAGCCTAGGTACTAAGTATATAAAACTGGAGAACATAATTATTTCAGACAAATATAATAAAATAGAATGTCAAACATTGTCAAAATAGAACGACAAAAAGCGCTTCGTAGGCTTTCACACCACACATTCGGCGCGGCTCTGATACCTACACTTATTATAATGAAATGAAGTCCCCTTTTCGTTCTGTCTGTTGAACCCGATAAACTCAAAAACAACAAAACTGATTTTTGTTCCTTTTTTCACCAACAAATAATTAGTGTGATTCCTGTGGAACGTTAAGGTGTAAGTATAATTCACGCGGACGGGACGAAGACTTATATTTACTAGATACTAGAGGCTACTACAGCTACGCCCAGCCATTTTATTTTAACTGAACCTTTGCTCCCCGATCTTGTGAGAATTTCTTGAAATCCGTTCTTAGTGCACCCCTACGGTCCTCAAGGGACGTGCAAAATTTCAGCTTCTTGTCCCAAATAGTTTTGGCTGTGCGTTGTCTGACAGTCAGCCAGTAACGCATTTTTTCTATATCCATCTGTAACATTACACATATGTGTAATGTGCTCGGGTGTCACCTTAAAAATGGTGTCACCCGGGGCGGACCGCCCCCACCGCCCCCCCCTAGCTACGCCACTGTCCTAACCTACTCTACCAAAATGTGCCTTTGACAACGTCGAGGAAATCGTCGCAGTATGGATGTTATGTAATTAGGTATTCAAATTGACGTTACGGCTCCTGTAATTCAGTCAATATTAAATTAATTCTAAATAAGATCATCATCATTATCATCATCATCATATCAGTCGAAAGACGTCTACTGCTGGACATAGGCCTCCCAAGGCTCTCCACATAGAGCGATCCTGAGCCACCTACATCCATCCGCTGCCTGCGACCCCAGCAAGATCGTCATTCCCCCTTGCGGGAGGCCTACCTCTGCTGAGACGTCCTGTGCGTGGCCGCCACTCCAGAACCTTTGTGCTCCAACGGCCATCGGTTCTTCTGGCTACGTGCCCTGCCCGCTGCCACTTCAGCCTGACTATTCGGAGAGCTATGTCGGTGATTTTGGTTCGCCTGCGAATCTCCTCATTTCTGGTTCGATCTCGCAGGGAAACTCCGAGCATAGCTCCCTCCATCACCCTCTGAGTGACCCTGAGCTTCCGGATAAGGCCCATAGTTAGCGATCACGTCTCGGCTCCGTAGATCATCACTGACAACGCACACTGGTCAAAGATTTTCGTCTTGAGACACTGCGGACGTGACGTGAAAATATTCCGTAACTTCCCGAACGCCGCGCGCCGCCCAGTTGGATTCGACGAATGACCTCTTTCTCGAAGTTGGACCTACCCAATTGGATTATTTGTCCCAGGTAAACGTATTTGTCGACAACTTCGAGTGGGGAGTTCCCAACCTGAATAGGAGCAGGTACAACATGGACGTTAGACATGATCTTCGTCTTGTCCATGTTCATCTTAAGACCTAATGTCTCCCAACAATTATGTTGGGAGACACTACAGAGGCCACCGAGCATTGTGCCGAGGTCTTCCATGGTCTCAGTCATGACTACGATATCGTCAGCAAATCGAAGGTGTGTCATGTACTCGCCGTTGATGTTGATGCCGAGTCCTTCTCAGTCCAGAAGCTTGAAGACGTCTTCCAGCGCAGCGGTGAAGAGTTTCAGAGATATGACATCTTCCTGCCTCACCCCTCGCTGGAGACGAATAGGTTTCGAGCTCTGGTCCTGAAGGCGGACTGACATGTTGACGTTTTCGTACAAACACTTCAGCATGTTATAGACGTGACTCAGAAGTGAAATGGGTCTGTAGTTCTTCAAAAGGGTTTTGTCGCCCTTCTTGAAGAACAGCACCACCACACTTCTGTGCCACGCCTGGATGCGTTTTTCCTCGAGTATGACAGAACTTAAAAACTTTCGGGGCATTTCCAAAACGGGTAAACCGCCAGCTTTCAAAAGCTCCGTGGTAATTCCATCATAACCCGGTGCCTTGCTGTTCTTTAGCTGTTTTAGGGCACACTTATCTCGTGCAAGCTGACTTCCGGGATATCTTCGGTATAGTGTCGGGTCAATCCAGCTCTAGGGTCTATCACTGGGTTGGTTGCGGGTGATCGTGTCGTGGTGTATAACTGTCCATAGAACTTGTCGATCTCCTCCAAGAGCTGGGGTTTGGATGACACAACCCTGCCATCCTCCGTCTTCAGCTTTGTCAGCTGACTTTGCCCAATAGACAAATGTCTCTGGAATATTTTTGACCCCTTATTCCGCTCGATCGCCTCTTTAACACATTTGGTGTTGTATCGACGGAGATCGCGAGTCAGAGCCTTAGATATCTGTCTATTGAGGCGCCGATATTTTGGCATGTCGTTGGAAGACAGCAAATGCATCCTACGCCTTTCCTCTAAGAGCTCTAGATAAGATATTTGTATTTAAACTAAAAAAATGCAAAAACGAAATATTTTCTGCAAGTATTAATATAAAAGCAAAGTTGGATGGATATAGAAAGCTTGGAATTTTAAAATACTTTGCGGGACTTCGTATTAAGGTCGTCATAGGACGCACCCTTTTTAAGGTCAAACTCTCATGCTTACTTTTGTGACCGGGTCCGAGTAATTGTATAAATACAAACATAATAGATTTAACTACAAAACCAAAGCTTAAGCTAGTTTCTGCAAATTATTAATTTTTTTTGCTGCTGACAGCCTTAAAAACGAGTTACATTGTTTTTCATCTCATTACGATTAAGATAATGTTTATTAGAATTTTGTTGGATGGATATAGAAAGCTTGGAATTTTAAAATACTTTGCGGGACTTCGTATTAAGGTCGTCATAGGACGCACCCTTTTTAAGGTCAAACTCTCATGCTTACTTTTGTGACCGGGTCCGAGTAATTGTATAAATACAAACATAATAGATTTAACTACAAAACCAAAGCTTAAGCTAGTTTCTGCAAATTATTAATTTTTTTTGCTGCTGACAGCCTTAAAAACGAGTTACATTGTTTTTCATCTCATTACGATTAAGATAATGTTTATTAGAATTTTACCAAGATTTAACAAGGACTTTGACAAGAAGAAAGAGTTACTGCCTGTTACTACGCTGGCTTGATATTAGCAAATAAGTAATACAAATTAAAATAAATCGTGCGAGTGCGAGTCGAAGTCGCGCACCGAGGGTTCCGTACAAACCAGTAGGTATATATAATTATTTAAAAAAAATTTGATGTAACTAAAAATTTAAGGTTTGCAAAATGGCTATAAAACGTTGCTTAGTGCCAAATTTCAAGGTTCTAGATCGACTTAAGTGGGATCTCCACCTTGTCGCGGTGGGGGGACTCAGTAACCGTGGGTTTGAGGTACACCCACGGTGAAGCTAAGCGGGATCCCGGGAGGGGACGCTCCACGTGGGCTTGCGTGAGGCCTGCGTAGGCTGCGTCCCAAGGTGCGGGTGCGGGGGACAGTTCTGTCTGTCCCTCGCAGTCGGGTGCGGTCGCGGGAGGAGAGGCGTGTCGGTGTTGCGTTGCCGCGCGCCCTATCTCGCGCGACCAAATGGGGGCGCACCATCGTTGCGTCGCGGTAGGGCCGCAGAGGAAAAGGAGATGCGGTGTTGCGTTGCCGTCCTCCCTATCCTCTGCGGCCGCTGGGTATTTTGGCGGCGGCGCCCAACACCTTCATCCGCCGCCAAGGGGGTTTCGTTCGAGGCCCGCCTGACCATCTGGCGGGCCAATACCCGTCGGAGGGTAGCGAGGAATGCTTCAGTGAAACCCTACCCTCCGACACATGGGCACATGAGGAGCACGGGTTACTTTTTAGTCAGTAAGAGTCTGAGAGTTCCGTTCGCCCTTCCCCCGCAGGGCGAAGGGAGTCCATGAGGATTTTCCAACCCGACACCAAAAAGAAAAAAAAAAAGGTTCTAGATCGACTGGAAGTACCCTTCATATTTGACTTGAGCATTTGATATGAATTTCAATTTTATATATCTACGGGTTCATGAGGAACGGGGTACTATCTTTAAAATTATTAATAAAAATATTTAAATTATATGATGTAACTAAAAACTTACGGCTTTTTTGCAACTTTTCCTTTATTTATGCTGTAACACGTTGCTTCGTGACAAATTTCAAGGTTCTGAGTTCATGAGAAGTACCCTGTAGGTTTTGATTCCCTTGCAGGTAGTTGCGAATTTGAAAATATGCTTAAATAGCTGTTTCTGTTGATTACGTTGACACAGAAGTTTGATTTTATTACAGCTTCACGGTGTTAGAGACCTAAGTATTTGATATGAATTTCAATTTAATAACTCTACGCGTTCATGAGGAAAGAGGTAGTAACTTATTTTTTTTTAATGTTTTTATTATAGGTATGATGTAACTAAAAATTAACATTTTTGGAAATTTTTCCTTAATTTATGCTATAAGAAGTTGCCTCGTACAAAATTTCAAGATTTTAAGTTCACGGGAAGTACCCTGTATATATATAGTCATATTTAAAGTAACCGCTTTTGACTAAATGCATATGGTTATATACACGGTACATATTATACCGAAATTAATTTTTTTCAATTTTTGTCAGTCTGTCTGTTTGTTCTCGCTAATCTCTGGAACGGCAGGACTGATTTTGAAGGGACGTTCACTGGAGGATAGCTGATGTACCAAGGAGTAACTAAGGCTATAAATACGCGAAGTAGCTCAGGACGCGGGTGAAACCGCGGGAAACAGCTCGTAAAAAATAAAATCTAGAGACACTGCAGCGCCTCTAGGTAAACTTATTGAAGCCTCAAGTAAAATGTCTGAACTTGATAAGCCCTGATTGATAAATTTTTTATCAGTATTCCTGGGTAAATGACATACCAACTTTAAAACCTGTTTTTTTTTTTCAAACGTGTGGCAGTCGTATTATCATTTCTTCGGACAGAAAAGTTTAGCAACCAGCTTCACAAAGCATTAGTGGTAGTTACTACATTTATTATATTATATTTAGCCCGTGGCTAATACATTTTTTGAACTGGCGTGGAAAACATTACGACTGAAATTTAACAGAATTACAACCACATTTTCTAACGCTATAAATAGCCCTCAGCGATACCGGTTAAAAGGCATGATATTACATAACCCTTTACTCATTTAATGACGTCAGACAATGCCAACTCCCCTTTAATTCTATCCAACATTTCGTAATAAAATCTCCAATGCTGTTTCCATACAGGGAACCTCAAAAGGATTTACACGGGATCCCTCTAAGCAGAAACATTTATTCCAAATTTGATGCACTTACGAAAGTACAGACCCATAGTTTATCCCTTGTAAATATGTATACACTTTTACCTTAACTTAAAAACCAAACACATGGCAATAGTTCACGACTTATTTCCTTTTTTTTTGTTTTTTAAAGAACAAAGATATCAAAAGGTTGCACTAAAATTACTTTAAAAATGGTTGCCTAAAAAGCACTTCATTTGTGTAAAGTCTAATATTTGACTATCAAAGAACTTAAATCGCAGTGTTACGCCTGAATTTTATCTAGACAATATACTGGGAATAAATTTATCGTTTAAATTGATTAAAAAAATAGATACCTAACACGTAATCATGTAAATGAAATTAAAAAAGTGCACGTACCGTTGTCGGCTCTAGTAGGCGGTAGATTCCGCGCCGCCCGGTGCAGCATAACTAATTTGCAAGAGCATTTAGAGTACTTTACTGTAAATACTTAAAGTATTTATATGGTATCAGTTAATGTTGCACTCTGAATTTATGCACTAATAACCACGCCATGTTGTGGTCGCAAATTTGTAAGACTTTTAATTTAAGTTTTAAACATTTCAACTTAGCGCATTACTTTATGACAATGTTTATGAAAACCTTCAGTTGTACATTTTTGACTCAATTCCGCTTATCATAGCTGAAGATTTCCGAAAAAAATTAAATACATTATTTGAATATTACGTTACAAAATTATTGAATTACTAGTCATGCTAATACATAGCCAGCATAGCCATTTACTAAATAATACTATTGAGCTTTAATATAAAGTAATATGGACTAAGGCAAGTTTAATATATGGGTGTATTATCTTACACATGTTCTTACGTATTACTATAATTCTAACTAATAGGCGATCTGAACCTCATTTTCTCCGAGACTCGAGTCACTATCGCGGTAACGGAATAGCACAGAGTATTAACTCGGCGAGAAGAAACCGCTTTATGTAAAGTATAATACACTTTAATTTAAAACGGATATAAGTTTAAATGAACTACTACTATTGCGAGAGTAGCAGAAACATATAGTATTAAATGCTTTGAAATTGAAATCTGACCACATTGTATGCTAGCGAGTTACTGACTGTAAGCGGTAGTATTATAGTGTAAGCTCTATAGTCGAGTCTTGAATAGGTATTTTCAAATGTGGATGTGAAGCTGATTTACTTACTTAAATAAAAATTCGTATTATTTCACATAGGAAGAAGCACAACATCACAGCTTGTAAACAATTGGAAGACCTTAATTTTATTCACCTGTTTTTTCGTGTAAATAGTTTTCTCTTGACACAGAAAAAGAGCAGTAAGGCAGATCGTTACTTCCTGTGACAATAAGTCTGGCCTATATTTCGTGTAGTAAAAAACCATTGTCATTCGACGTGGCAATGCTTCCAGTCTCCAGGGCCCGCTACCGGTCAACAGTGTTGCGGAAGAATTTTTCAACGCATGCTCGATGCATTGCCGATTTTGCTCTCTTCCGGTTGCCATAGCTTTATATAATGCCGTTTAAAAGTAAGTCATGTAATCTATTTTCAGTTGCTGTTTATTTCGTTAGCAATGATATAATTTGCATTTTAAAATATGTTATACGGTAAAAAATATTTTTAATCCTTACTGTAAAATATATTACTGTCTAATATAAAAGTGCTTGTCCCGACACCCGCAACCTCAAAAGAGTGACTAGACAAGACAAAAGTAACAAGTGCGTTGAAGGCCTTTGGGATCTAAGAGGGAATAAGAGATGGAGCGGGATGAGGGAGAAAGAAAAGGGAATGTGGCCTCCAGCACTCTCACTTTGTGCCCGTTGCTTGAATTTATAATACAACCGGCAATAGAGGCTTTATTCCTAGTACATACCTTGTAAAACAGAAGAAATATATATCTCATGCCTCATTAAGTCACTATACATGTTTACTGAGAGGATGTTCCTGAAGTAATCATTGTTATAATTTATATCAAATGCAGGTAATCAAAAGCCTTTAGGTCTCCTAGAACGATTTCGTTCAATAGCGTATTATAAACCCGATGTTGAAAAGTCTATGTACTTAAAGAGCTGGCGCATAGCTTAGCTTTACAAGTTAGTTTACCTTTGACGTGCCTTCAGCAAAGCACACAATCAAATACGTATTACGATACCGCGTTCTCGATTCACTGTGTACGAGAATGTCTTGGTTAAATTTTGTAGGGATGCAGTGTTCAATGCATTGTATATTATGGATCAAAGAGGAATGATGTGTAACTACTTAACTTTAAACTGAGACCTAATAATTTGATTTGGGAAAACTTAGAATAATGATCAACGTCATCATCATCATCAGTGAGAGAGAGAATGATATTTGTAAAGTTATAACAGCAGAAAGTAGCACTAGCGCGAACACTAAACAAGTTATTGACAGAATACAGTAGCATTAAAAACAGATAGATAATAATTTGATCTACATTTTAGTAGGATTAATTTTAAAATATTTTGTGACTTTTGACCTCGGCTAGATATTTTCCAGTTGTCGAATCGTTGAGGATTATTTACATTTCATTTATGATGATGTTTTGAACAATCCTTCCAATTATCTGATTGGTGCTTGTATAATCTAAGCATTCTGAAGCATTCTCTTTTGTGTCATTAGTCTTGTGTCGATTCATTTTAGTTTAAGGTTTGATACATAGAGGATGCTGTCTCAAAGTGACGTCACGTTAATACCTAGTTGAATAAATAGGTGGAGTGTATCATATGACGTCTTTTTCTGACTGGCGATATTAAGATTCGCCGACGGCCTATATCAGCTGGAATTTTATATTGGCATGTATTGATCGCTTTTCAGCCTTTTGAGCCCGCCGGCCGTCGTAGCGAGAGGACGTCGCTTCTCGCAGCGCTCGGATCTCGCGCAGTTTAAATTCCGTTTGCATCACAACACGCTCACGCGGGGACGCCATTATTATTATTGTGCATCTACCGACTTTCGAGGATTATCACACGGCTCACTACTGATTTCGGTCCTCGATCTGCCTGGTGGCAGATCTGAAACGGCCCCCGGGCTTGCCGCTGGTGCGGCAAGCCCCGGGGGCCGTTTCAGTGGGGGTCGTGTGCCGAGGAGATCGGCAGAGACCACGCACGACAGCCCCCCAACTCACCGGACCGACCACTGCCGCGGGACCTGATCCCCGCAGCAACCACACCGGATTGACTCCAGCTCGCTCACGTCGACTGACGGGCGCTTGTCGGGAGCCTCCCCCGGCAAGCTTGACCTCGTCAACGTAAGCGAAGCCCCCACCGAACTAGCCGCCGCTGGCTCGTAGATCGCTCACCGGACGTTCCCCTCTTGGGAATACTGCCGGTGGGGTCAGGTCTCGCTAGCGGCGTGAAGCACATCCGGACAAGACGCCCGGATATGACATCAGTGGCAACGCCCACAACCCCGTGACCCGTCTGCAGTTGCAGGCGGCGGCTGACACCACTGAAACAGCAAACCACCTGTATCAGTTTCCCCCCAGTTCCCCTAGGGGCATCGTGAGAAGACCCGGAAGGCATGTATTACGTAAAATCAAGAAGTCTGGAAGAATTACATATATCAAGTTCGAAACAGTGTTTTCATTGTAAGGGGACAGTTGGGCTAATCCCAGAAGAGGGATAGGATTCTCGAGGACGTTATACAGTGCTAATTTTTGTAACCTTGGATGTCTAAATTGACCGGACTAGTATTAATCTATTAATTAATGTCTAAATATATATTTACAATGAATGCAATTTAGAGGACTTGTAGATATTTAAAACTATCAAAGCTGCAAGATCATATTTTCAATAATACGTGTCATTGTGTTCAGCAAGTGATTCTAAGAATACACGTTGAAGTAATTCGCTCTTACGAATGGTTCTTAGAAAGAAACAGTGCAGTGCCAAGAATTGATTTCTTAAGCCTGTGGACTACGTTTAAGAAATAAATCATGTACCTACCTACTATTTATTTATTTAGAGCTAACACTTGTACTCCGCATAACAGTATTCACTCACTGATGAGAAAGAGAATGATAAGCTGTAAATGTTTCTCGCGCGGCCCCATAATATAACAAAAGCGTAAAAAAGAATTAACCGACTACAAATTAACTGGTAACTATTTTTGAGGTTTCGATTTCAGTTAACAGTATGACGTCGTTTCTTTTGACGATTTCATCAAAAACCTTTTATACCAAAATAACAGAATTTTATTGTTTTTTTAGGAATAATGGCAATTCTTTATCATCAACATCTAATCGTCATATGAATAATGGCGATATTATCTATTATTTAACCTCCGATTTTGACAAAATAATTTAATATTGAATATTACTAATTTCTCGTATAAACTTTTAAGTATATTTAGAAGCTCTCTCTAAATTTGGATGACCGGTCAGCCAATGACGAACTAGAGTAACTTTGATGTTAAATAGTTTATCAAGTTTACGAGACAGAAACTTGTAATATCTCTCGAAAGTACCCACGATTAGATATTTCGATCTATCCATGATAAAGGCAAAACAGCTCAAATTTGCAGTGAAATGAGAAAAAAATTCGTTTATGAAAATATGAAGAATCTAGAATATTGTAATTAACTGAATGAGAAGCCTGAAGACTGTCAAATGGCTGATTTAGCCACCGAAGTAATAATAATAATATTCTACCACATTCACGCAACACCATCTAGTCCCAAACTAAGCAGAGCTTGTACTATAGGTACTAGACAATGGATAATCAATAATATAATTAGTTGAGAAATAAATGATATAAAGTAGAATATGGCTTGCAACTTATTATGGTAAAAAATCCCGTGCCCACCATTGGTATGGTTTTAAAAAGGCTAATATTATTATTAGGTGTTTCTTCTTGGATAATCTCATGAAACTTGTGTCCCTTACCTATCACTTTTTTACCCGACTACGGCGAAGACTAAAGGAAAGGGTAATGTTTTTATTTATTCATGTGCACAATCAGTCCAAATATGTTTAACAGTTCCTACGAGTGTTCCCAGTACCAATCCACGTACCATAAAAACATAATTACTTACTTTACCATGGATAAAATAAGTTATCGAACCCAAATATTGACTCCATCAATCTTCTAAAGCGGATGATGCTACTAAGAAATACGTACTTATTGTTTACATCCATCACTGATTCCCTCGCATAAAGTTTGAGTGTAATACCTAAGGAGGTTATTTACCTCGGCACGTTTGATACTGAAATTTTCAAACTGCCGAATATACCTACTCGGCGGCGGGTGAAACTCAGTCAATCCTACTGTTTGTCGATCAACACGCATCGCATCCGATGAAACTGAAAATACTATTTGATTCCGAGGTTAGAATTTATTGTAGCCGACTTTTGATTCATATATTTTGTGCCTGGTTGGGATGATAATTTAATACTTTTGCATATTCCATATGTCACTGTTACTTTTGATTGATATTTTGTTAATTGGTTATTTTTTATGAAAGCCTTGGCATTTCAAAGGTTGGTAGAGTAAATATTAAGAAACATTCGAAATATTATTATTCGTTTTTAATACTGTGGTGAGTATATTCCCAATAAACGCTTCAAATAGTATGACGCACGCAAATCTTATCAGGCTGAACTAGCAATAAAATTAATTATGCAGCCCAATTCACGATGTACATCGCGAATTGGCCATTGTACCAATTACATAAAATAATACAGAAGACACTCATAAGCAGGCTGTATTGTACATGTATTTTACTGTGTTCCAGAATCAATTCTGCAAAATGATAATTTTATTCATAGAGTTCCAGCCAGAATCGTATCGCTTACTTCGTCCGCGATTTGGTTGAGAAATATTTTATGAAACAAACGTTCACAGGCATATCGCTTATGTGTTAGTTTCCCACTGGATGTTCTCGAAAGGGTAATGAAGGCAATTATCAAGTTTTTGTCCGTGCGCCCGTTATAATTAATGGCTGCCTCGGTGACTTGTCCTTACAGCACTGTGACGTAATAACACATATGCTACGTGCTCAAAGTAAAACTTTAATTGATTTAATTGCTTATATAAGTGTGCACACAAAAGAACAGCCCAAGCAAATTTAACAGCATCGTTTTAATGTTTAATAGGGGCACATTGAAATGAACAGAATCAATTGTTCACAAGTACTATTGTTAATTAACTACCAGACTGAATTCGAAGCTTCTACTTTTATTTTCCCATTGTTGCCTTTATTGAATCAAATATAATTTTTTATTTAATAATTGGATATTGTGACTGAAAATATCAATACATTCACTGATGAAATATTTTCAGACGTGAAATATTAGTTTTTGTAGCTTAATTAAGTAATTTGGCAGCATCACAAAGAAATATGAATCTCATATTGGTGGACGTTGTAAACAAGGAGAGCCATCAGTCAGAGTGACCTCATAGCGAATATAAACTAGGTACGTACGTATATGGCATAAAATAGGCTACAGAAGTAAAGAATGTGCTCGAGGCACGCTCATGAGTAATGACAGACATCGCTCTTCCACTTCCTTATGAACTGCAGTAAATTCGTGTCGAACAAAATTTCACTTGTACTTCTCCGCTAATAGAAATTTAGGGAGACGTTCAAATACTAACCGCCGGGAAAACTGCAATTTGTCTAGATTCAATAATATCGTCCATTCATCGTAATTAAATGCTTTTTAAAGTTTTCATACGGAAAATGAAGCAAGGGAGTATTAAATTACGGTTGCTTATTTTCTTAATAGAATTTCGAAATAGGTTCTCTTTGAAGTTAAATTAGCTTAGAAATATACCAGATAACTTGTATAACCTCATTTTCTTTCGTAAAAGCAAATGAAAGCCATTTATTAGAGGCAAACTTGTTAGGGTACTTTTGATAGTATCCTAGATCAAGCTGAGTAAGTTACGGACCACTAAAGCTGACGTATGTGATGTTGCTCAGGGCCACACCAATTAACAATAGATGTTGCTTCCCGCAACACTCCGAAAGAATATGCATTTCATATCGCGTCTCTCATGAATATTATCAAAGTTTTGTACAACAAAATATCCTGTTTGTACATGTTTCCAAAATACCTATAGCACTTATTGAGTTAACCGTCTTGAGCGAAACAATGAACCCATATATAAGCGCTTTGTAACGTTCGGTAGTTAGGCAAACATAAATCTGTGCTAGTGCCGAAATCCCCATAGGCAACAGATTCACAGCGAAATAATTTAAATAAGCGAATTGCAAAACAGGTACTGTATAATGCTAATATCAGTAAACTGATAATTTTATATGAAATGTCATTAAACATCAAACCGATGTGGAGTCGGCAAAATTGTTGTTTAATCAGTCTCAAAGGGATTGCCATGCGGCAGCCACTTAATTTGTTGTGCCATTGGGTAATTATAGGTAACTGGGGCGTGATTGAGTGCCTGCCTACTTATTTAGACTAGGTTTGCAGTTTGATGCCTATAGATATGTCTTTATCAATGCAGTGGCCGAACGCTGCCCGATGCTCGAGGTAATGACAAGACACAACAACTATTATAGGATACTGGAGATAAGGGGTATTTGGGGGACCTATTCAATGTGTTCTAATCTTTATTGGTTTCTCTATATACGTATTCTTGTATAGGTATCTGAAGGATTAAACGAAGGACCAAGGAATAGGTATCGGTGTATTGTATCGATATTATTTTAGCAAACAATGTGTTTCAGTGTCAAGTTTAGTAATAGACGCCATTAAAGCAATGAATACCTATTGGGGAGACTGTTCAACAACAATAAAGTGATAACAAGTTTGCTACTATAAAACTAAAACTTATATCGTCGGTTTTAATGTTACGTTTGTATCTCATTTGTAATGATTAAAACATAGGACACTTACAAAACAGTGCTTAATAAAACCCATAAATAAAATGAAAGTAAAATAAATACTATATAAAATTACAAAATAAAATACTTACTTCGTAAATCTAGAATACACCGTTTTTAATCTGTGTAAGTTTTAATCTTGGTTATGTGGTCTACATAATAATATCTGGTAGGTAGAGACGAAATTTAATAGTTACATCCATTTAGAGAGAAGGGAAACCGGTGGCCGCAGCCTCCCAAGAGGGCGAACATTTTGACCGTAATCAGGCTAATGGACAAACCCTGTGTCCGATCCGCACAAGAGGTTCTATTCAACTGACACTTTATCAACCTTATTTTGTTTATATACACTTACTTAGTACTTTAGTACGGTTGAACGATACTCGACGTCATTAATATACTTGATACTTAATGGCACGGGCTGTTTTCGCAACTCCACGTCTTGGCGTGTATTTTGCGTGCGGGTGGGAATGGTGTCGTCATTCGAGCCCCCCCAGCTATTCGAGGAAGGCCAGCAGACTCTTGATGTGGTCCACTGCTTCCCTCAGGGTGCTGTATCTGGTCAGGTACTGCTGCCTGTACTGTGCGACCTCAGGGCAGTCGAGGAGCACATGGGCTGCCGTCTCGTCTGCTGCCATACAGGCTCTGCAAAGCGGGCTGTCGGTGATACCTATAGTAAAGAGGTGTTTATTAAAGAATCCGTGTCCTGTGTAGGCAGCCGTGACTGTCCGCAGTTGTTGTTTGGACAGCCGGAGGATTTGTTTGGCTTTCTTACCGTCTACTGCGGGAAGAGCCTCCTTGGCCTGCCTACATGTTTCAATACCAATCCAGGACTGGTTGTGTTGGGTATTTCTTACCAGGTTGCGATAAAATCCAGAAGGGAGGGGAATAATGGGCTCGGGTCCCACCACCTCTAAAGTGGTCCCTCTTCTGGCAAGTACGTCGGCTGCGTCATTCCCTCTTGAGCCACTGTGGCCCTTGATCCATTGTATTTGTTTTGTTTACCTACCTCTGTTAGTTTCTGGTGGCATTCAAGCGTGAGTGCCGAGGTGATAGTATGGCTTTTGAGGGCTGAGAGGACAGCCTTACTATCTGAGAGGATCCTATTGGATCGTTCTCTTACCTCACGTGCCATGACTGCTGTGGCAGCTAGGATTATGCCAAAACATTCGGCCTGGTAGACCGTGTTGTAGGCTCCCAGCGATGCTGCAATGTTGATGTTTCGGTCCTCGGAGAATACTCTTGAACCCGTACCTGTATCCGTCTTAGACCCATCTGTGAAGATCGTGAGCTCATTGTGATTAACCGCTCCTTCGTGTAGATCTTTCTTCGTGTTCATTTTGTATTTCTTGTCGAACACAAATTGTTTCGGTATTTGGTCGCCAATGGCTTGTATGAGAGGAACTTCTTTAACCCTAGAATACTAATCATCGCCTGAGACGCCAATATTTTTAAATTACGTCTATGTATTGCGAGGTGCGTTCGCGCCAATACAGTGCACCCCGTGATGCAGTGGAGAGTGGTCACGGGTTCAGCGGGGAATATGCAGGTATTGAGTTATTGACCTCACGGTCGCCCGGGAGGCGATCATTAGTATTAAAGGTAAGTTTTTTACCAATCCCGTTTCTTAGTTTTTGCAATTATCTCTTTATTTATTTGTTTGATAAAGCTGAGAATTGGTTATTTTTTTTCATAGATGAATTTCGATGAGAACCAGATAAAAAAATGTTTGGAAAACGAAGAATCGGAGAGTGAAACTGAAGATTACGTTGAGGATACAATTCAGACAACAGTATGGCTGATCCTTCGTGCCAGCTTGAAGATGATTTTCCAAATATTACTCCGAACAATCTGGGTTTACCTCCTCGAACATCTCAAATACAAGCAAGCACAAGCGCGGAGTTAGAAGTCGCTCTACAAACCCAATCTCGATTCAAACTGCTGTAAATTTTGATAGAAAAATAATTATAGTCTGATTTTAATTTACTCTCAAGCCAAATATATTATAATTACAATGGTAGTTTTACTTTAATGTGATATAACATTTTAAAAACTTAATTTAGATACAAAATTAGAGGCTATATGTGACTTTTTATTTTTTATTATTATTATTCTAAGGACTGTTCAAACAAGGGTTACGTTAGACTTAAGGTTGATTTTAAGACTGAAATTATAATTTTAAAGAAAACGTGCATTTAAAGAAACAAGGTCTTTCTTCATTATTTTGTTAAATTTAAAACAATTTTTACTAAAAAAGTCTTTCTAAAATCTTGTATCATATATGAAGTAGCCTCCCAAGCGATCATTAGTATTAAGTGGTAAAAAAATAAGATTAGTACTCTAGGGTTAAAGAGGCTATTTAAGTTGCTAGTGTGCGGTGTGTTGGTGTCTTTCCAGAGCTTCAGAGCTCTTAGCCGGATCGCCGTCATCGTTGCTTCCTGTTGTATAAAGAGGTGCAATGGAGGCAGGTCCAGCAACACTTCGAGTGCCGCTGTAGGTGTAGTTTTCATGCCACCCGTGGCCGCTAGGCATGCAAGTCTTTGAAGCTTTTGAAGCTTGTTGGCGGCCGTTGTGAGGTTGGTCCGAGGCCACCACACCACTGCGCCGTAGCTTATCATCGGACGTATTATTGTCTTATAGAGCCATAAGACAATTTTGGGGGATAGGCCCCAGCGTTTGCCTATCATCTTCTTCCACTGCCAGAAGACAATGCTGGCTTTATTAGATATATACCAGCCACATGGAAAATAAGATAGAGCTTATTTTCCATGTGGCTGTTCCATGTCAATTTGCTGTCGAGAGTGACACCTAGGTACTTGACCTCGGTAGACAGCTTAAGCTCTGTATTAAATAACCTGGGCAGTCGGTAAGTGCCCAGCGCGCGTTTGTGTGTGAACATAACTAGTTCTCTCTTCCTTTCCTTTGGGGATGGCAGAAAGAGTGTAAAGGTTTAGGTGAAGGGGTGCTTACCGCAGCATGCGTTGGACCAGTGAAGTATTAGTGGAGTCATTGTGTGGGTAGTAGGGGTCGACCCACCGGCCAGGGAGACCCGTAGAATCGGTGGTACCGCTGGCCGCCTGCGGTATAGTATAGGGGCCCAACTGGGACTAACCCTCTCGGGAGGCTGCCCCACCAGGCCCATAATCTTGGAGTGGCTCGTCGTGCCAGTTGGTGACCGGATGGTGGGACCCGGCGACCACTTCCGGGAGGGTACGGGGGCCCTTCCGTCCGGTGGATCGGCCACTGATATTCCGCACATTCCAATGACGAAACAATACTCCACGCTTTGTCACGCGCTGCTGCGGTGACTGTCACCTCTTTTCACGCCCCTCCTTTCTTCTTCCACTCCACGATGGCAGCAAGAAATGGTAACGGTCACACAGCGGCGTCAACCTTTCCCACCCATACGCTACTTGAGGTGGAGTTCGCCAACATCCGCGGACTTCATTCAAACCTCAACGCCGTCCACCACCATCTCGAGACGGCAAGGCCGGCCATGCCTTTTCTGACGGAGACTCAAATAAGCCGCCCTGCCGACACAACTTATCTGCAATATCCCGGCTATGCCCTTGAAGAGAACTTCTACGCAAAAGCCGGAATATGCTTGTTTGTCAGGGCGGATATTTGCTGTCATCGTCTACGCTGCCTAGAGGACCCCTCCTTTTCCGTCCTGTGGATACACGTAAATCTGGGTTCATTAGCCCGGATTTACGTGTACCTATACCGTTTCTATACTGGAGATGTAGAGGCAACTCGAATTTTTTGACTAGCTGAGTCAGGCGGCAGATGATGCGCAGGAACAGTTTCCGACCGCTGAGTTGGTCTTTTAGGGAGATTTTAATGCCCACCATGAGACCTGGTTGGGTTCTCCCAAAACAGACCACGCGGGAAGGGCTGCTCACGCAATTGCTCTCACGCATGACCTGACCCAGCTGGTACTCCAGCCCACCAGGATACCAGATATACAGGGTCAAGCGCCCTCTTTGCTGGACCTTCTGCTGACGAGTCATCCAGACCAGTACAGTGTATCGGTTCAAGCCCCATTGGGCTCCTCCGACCACTGTTTGGTCTGCACATTAGTGCCAACTGCTGCGCCTTCACAAAATGTGGATGTAAAGAGACGCTAATGGCACTACTCGTCAGCAGGTTGGGATGGCCTGCGCAGTAATTACGCGTCCATTCCGTGGTCTCAGCGTTGCTTTGGTGGGAGGGATCTATCGGAGAGTGCGTCTGCTGTTGCTGGGGAAATTCTGTTAGGTGTGGAATATTATATTCCATCCACTTTTGTCACCAGCAACAGCAGACTTCTGCGGATGCACAGCGCGTTGCACGGTTTAGCCAAGAACTTCTGTCGCACCCTACGGGAAGCCGTGGATATTGGCGGCTGGCCAAAGCCGTGCAATCCAACTTCTGCCAGTCTTCGCTGCCACCGTTGCGATACTCTGATGGATCACTGGCTCATGGGCCGCTAGAGAAAGCTGACTTGCTTGTCAATCTCTTTGCGGCCAACTCCCGAATCGATGACCGTGGTTCGCAGCCGCCATCTATAAACCACTGCGGCCACTCCATGCCTGATGTCCGCATCAGGCAATGCGATGTTCGCGCGATACTGCGATCTCTCGATGTCCGGAAAGCCAGTGGTCCCGACGGTATTCCAGCGGTTGTTCTTAAGAAATGTGCAGCCGAGTTGTCTCCAACGCTCACACGCCTGTATCGCCTGTCTTATTCTTCTGGCGTCGTGCCGCATGTTTGGAAGGAGGCGAACGTACAACCGATGCCCAAAAAGGGGGATCGTTCTGATCCAGCTAACTATCGACCCATATCCATCACCCCTATTCTCTGCAAGATATTCGAACAGGTTATCAACACCCAACTCGTTCGCTACCTAGAAGATCGCTCTCTTATCAATGATCGACAATATGGCTTCAGACCGAAACGATCAACAGGCGATCTTCTAGCGTATGTCACTCACCTTTGGGGTGAGGCTATGAACAGGCACGGGGAGTCATTGGCTATCAGCCTCGACATCTCCAAAGCCTTCGATAGAGTCTGGCATCGTGCGCTTCTTTCCAAGCTTCCGGCTTAAGGCTTGCCACCTCGATTGTGCAACTGGGTTGCTAGCTTCTTGCATGAACAACGTGTTCGAGTTATTTGCGAAGGTTTAAATTCAAAGTTTATGCAGGTAAATGCTGGTGTGCCCCAGGGATCCGTCTTATCGCCCACACTTTTTCTTCTGCATATCAATGATATGCTCACTTTTGGGAGCATAGATTGCTATGCAGATGATGATAGGTGAAAACTTGTCGCTGAGCTTGACCAGGTTTTGAACAGCATCTCGAATTGAGGTGTTGAAAACATGGTCAAGTTCAACGCCAAGAAGACACAGGTGTGCGCATTTTCAGCAAAGTTATCTCCATTCCTTCCCCAACCTTCTCTTCTGGACACTCCACTACCGATACAGGACAGTCTAAATATACTTGGTATGGACATACTCCGCAATCTCAACCAGAAAAACTACATTTAGGGTGTCATTAAATCGGCATCTCGAAAACTCGGAGTCCTGAACAGAGTGAGGAGGTTTTTCACGCCGGAGCAGCTGTATCTATTATACAAGACTCAGGTTTGCTCCTGCGTGGAATACTGGTCTCATCTCTGGAACGGCTCCGCTCAGTACCTGCTAGATGCCCTTGATAGGTTGCAGCGGCGTGCTGTCCGTATCATAGGTGACCTTGAGGCTACTAAAACCCTTGAATCTCTGCAATTACGCAGGGACGTAGCCTCAATGGCTGTCTTTTACCAATTGTATCACGGTGAGTGTTCAGAAAAACTCTTTCAACTCATCCCACCCTCTCCTTTCCTATCCCGAACAACACGTGCCGGGTTAAAGTGCCACGCTTACACGATAGAGCAGATACCGTCACGTACGAAAAGGTTCGGTACATCTTATCTTTGCCGTACCATAAAGATGTGGAACTCACTGCCAGCTCACGTGTTTCCTTCCTCCCTTGATCCTGGGTCCTTTAAGCGGGGCGTGAAAAAGCATCTCTCAAGGCCGTCAAAGTGAGGGTAATCATGTCACAATGCTTAACCAGCAATTGGGGATGGTGGCCTTCCCAATAGGACTTCGCTGTCAGCTTACCATCAGGTAGCGTAAAGTCAATTTGACAGGTTTTTTAATAAAAAGAATTACAGGGGAGAGTACACCTCTCTGTGGGCACCCTTTGTTATCAAGGCTGTCTGAGTATCGCCGTGCAGGCGCAGTACTCTTTTGCTGAGCATGTTTTGGATCCACTGTATGAGCATCTGATCCACACTATGCCTGGCTAGGGCGTTGCTTATGCTGGAAAAGTTTGTCTTGTCGAAGGCTCCTTCTATGTCAATGAAGGTGCCCAGACAGATTTACTGACTAGACTGTTTTGTTGCTTCTATCTGGTTCACGACCTGATTTAAGGTCGATTTCGTCGATTTCCCTGAGTTGTATGCATGTTGGTTGGCATATAGGGGTAGGTGCGTAAGCGCCCCACTTCTTAGTTCCCTCTCGCAGAGCCTTTCCAAGGCTGTAAGCATGAAGGAGGTCAGGCTTATTGGTCTGAAGGACCTTGCATTGGTATAGTCTGTTTTGCCTGTTTTTAGTATGAAAATTAGTTTGACTTCCTTCCATCTCTTCGGTACATATCTGAGGGCCAGGCTAGCCCTCATGATTGCCAGAAGTCTTTTACGGACAGGTTCACCCCGCCATTGTAATAACCCTGGAAAGATGCCGTCCAGTCCGGCTGCTTTGAAGGGATGGAAACTATCGATGGCCCATCGGAGTTTTTCCTCTGTGACCACGGTATTTGCATGTCTCCACTCATGTTCGGTCGCCACTGTTTGTGTATCGTGCCACGTTATTACCGGGGTGAGGACGCAGCCTGGGAAGTGTGTTTCGAGTAGGACGCGTCTTGTCTCCTCCTCCGATGTGGTGTATGTGTTATCCGGTTTACGGAGAGTACCTGGTGCAACCGTTGGTTGCTGAGCTAGTAATTTGCTTACCCGGTTCGCTTGTTGGCAAGATTCAATGCTCCCACAGAATTTCCTCCATCCTATGGTACGTCTGAATTTGAGGCATTTCTTGTAGCTTGATTTGGCCGCTTTGTAAGTGTCCCAATCTTCGTCTGCACTTGTGTTCATTGCCCTGTTTAAAGCCCTTCTTACCTTCTTGAGCTTGCGTTCAAGCTCAGCGCCCCACCAGGGTTGATGGCCTGGGGTTGAGGGTAGAGTGGTTTCAGGGCAGGCTGCGTGGTAGCTGTCTAGCATCGACTGCGTCAGTATACAAACCTGCTCGTCGATTTGTTCATTGTCACCCAGTACCGTTGGCGTAGCAGTAAGGGTAAGTTTCTCTGTAAGTAAGTGCCAGTCAACCGGAAGATGGCGGTCAAACCACCCAAAGTAAGGTGAAAGTAAATGGCAAGATACTTTATAGGCAGCAGCATTAAGTATCAAAGACTTCCGCCACTACGATCGCCAATCCGTCTGCCAGGCGTGGCAATCAAAGCAATATCTCTCAGACATGAGCCACACACGAAAAAACGGCCTCTATTTACCGGCGGCCGCGCTATTCCTGACTCAGATAGCGGCCATGGTAACGGCGGGGCAAGGGGTGCGATAAATCTCCGGCAGAGATTCGTTGCAATATTCATTGAAGATCATACAGGTATACGCTCCGAACTCACCACACTCCGATGAGAATGTAGAAGTATGTATGTATGTATGAGGACATATCTCGGGTTATACATAGCTTCAAAACCTTTACACCGTTGTCATGGGAGATTTTAACGCGAAACTAGACAAACCAGCAAGAGTGATGAGCAGAGGGTGGAGCAATTTGGATATGGACACCGGAACTCGCGGGGCCACTTGTTGGCTAGCTTCATGGAGAAGGAAGGACTCTTCATGATGAATTCCTTTTCCAGAAAGCAAAAATGCCGCAAGTGGACCTGGATAAGTCCAGATGGTGCCACCAAAAATGAGATCGATTTTATCATGTCAATGAAGAGGTTAATATTTAATGATGTCGCTGTGATCAGTTCGCATAAAGCGGGCCGCGGTCTACGAATGGTAAGAGGCACATTGAATATTAGTCCCAGCCTCGAACGGTCGAGATTGATAAAGTCTACGCTCCTACCAGCGCCAGTTCAAATCTAAAACCCCGAGAGCTTTCAGCTTGAACTGCGAAACCGCTTCGAATGCTTGGGAGAATGCGTAGATGTAGACGACTTTAGTGACAGGTTAGTGAATGCTGTCCATAGAACGGGTTTAAAGTTCTTAAAGCCCATGACGATTAAAAGAGGCCAAAAAATCTCTGGTCCGATCCTCGAGCTTATACAGAAAAGGCGTAAGATGCTTCTGCATGCCTCCGACGATATGCCAAAGTATCGGCGGCTTAATAAACAGATCTCTAAGTCTCTGACTCGCTATCTGCGCTAATAGAACACTAAGTGTGTTTAAGAGGCAATCGAGCAGATTGCGGTTCCAAAGTGTTCAAAAGAGATCTGTCTGTCGGGCATGTCAGCTGACAAGGCTGAAGATGAATGGTGACAGAATTATCTCGTCCAGATCTCAACTCCTGGAAGAGATCGAACTGTTCTTTGGACAACAGGCTTGTCCTAAAATGTATTTAGCGATTGATTCGTTCCTTTATTAGATGTTAAACTGAAATACCTGATTATTTCTTCAAAATCGCTCAGCAACATTACTAATTACGGCTTTTTAAAAACCTTTTTGAATTTGACACGAAAACGCTGTAAACCATCATGGCGGTTGAGTGATATCACAAAGTGCAAAACAAAACGAACCGTGAATGAAGTCTGGTCTGATGTACCCACTTTTATTTTGTTATATTCATTTTGACAGGTAGAAAGTTACACGTTTTAGTTGTATTAACTACATGTTTACTACTAAAACGTCAACAACATGAATGGCGGACGGACTGTTAGACGTAATGCTCTCTGATTGGTGTTCACTGTCACAAGATTAAATACATTATTTTTAGTTTAAGAATCCTAAAAATAACAATAATCTCACCTTTTTATAGTAAACTAGAGGACGCCAGCAGCTACGCCTGCATTTTTTTTAAATTTACCCGTTTGGCCGATCCCGCGGGAATTTTGGGAAATCCCTTCTTAGTGCACCCTTACGGTCCCCAAGGAACATACATGCCAAATTTCAGCTTCCTGCGCCCAATAGTTTCGGCTGTAGCGTGTCTGTCAGTCAGTCAGTAACGCAAGGATTTTATATATTAAGATAATACACTTTATTGACATCTTAAATCATAATGAATCTATAGATACTACAATCAAACCCATTTATTCTTAGTGGACATCAGCCTATTATACACGACTACACCACCACCTGTTACTACCTACACGGACACCAGTCTCTGACCCTAGAGCTGGCTTGACCCGACAGTATACCGAAGATGTCCCGGATATGACATTCCGTCAGCATGCATGGGATAAGTGTGGCCCTAAATCAACTCAAAACTAACAAGGCACTGGGTGATGACGGAATTATGTCAGAGTTTTTGAAAGCTGTCGGCGCACCTGCCGTGGAAAAACTTCGAAAGCTATTAAATTCTGTCATACTCGAGGGCCTAACGCCACAGGCATGACACAGGAGTGTGGTGGTGCTTTTCGTCAAGAAAGGCGATCAAACACTTTTGAAGAACTACAGACCCATCTCACTATCAGTTGTTTTCAGGGGTCGTCACGAATCATCTCAAGACCAAGCTAGACGACTTCTAGCCGCCCGAACAAGCGGGTTTCCGTAAAGGCTATAGTATTATAGACCACATACATACGCCGCGGCAGGTTTAGTCTGAGGAGTATAACCAGCCTCTATACTTGGCGTTTGTGGACTATAAGCAAGTCATCGATTCGATTAAAATCTGGGCGGTACCGCAGTCTCGCCAACTGTGCCATCGACGACTATCGATACGTCGAAGTGCTGAAGTGTTTTTTCGAAAACGCCACCATGTCAGTCTGCCTCCAGGACCAGAGTTTAAAACCTATTCAACTATAGCAAGGGGTGAGGCAGGGAGATGTTATATCTCCGAAACGTTCACCGCTGCGCTGGAAGACGTTTTCAAGGTTCTGGACTGTGAACGACTCGGCATCAAATAAACGGTGAGTACGTAAATCTTCTATTTGCTGATTATATCGTAGTCATGGCTGAGACCATGGAAGACCTCAGCACAATGCTCGATGGCCTCCGTAGAGTCTCCCAACAAGTAGGTCTTAAGATGAACATGGAAAAGACGAAAATCACGTCTGACTTCCATATCGTACCTGCTCCTATTCAGGTTGGGAACTCTACACTCGAAGTTGTCGACAAGTATGTATAACTGGGAAAGTTGGGCGGCGTTCGGGAAGTCACGGCATATCTTCACGTCTGATAACCCGCAGTGTCTCAAGATGAAAGTCCTTGACCAGTTTATATTGCAAGTGATGATCAATGGAGCTGACACGTGGTTATTTAATTTGGACCTTATCCGGAAGGTCACGGTCACTCAGAGGGCAATGGACAGCTATGCTCGGTGTTTCCTTGCAAGATCGAATAAGAAATGAGGAGATCCGCAGAAGAACCAAAGTCACCGACATAGCTCTCCGAATAGCCAGGCTAAAGTGACAATGGCCAGGGCTCATAGCTCAAAGAACCGATGGCCGTTGGGGCAGGAGGGTTCTGGAGTGGCGACCACGCACTGGATGACGCAGCATCGGTAGGCCTCCCACAAGGTGGGCCGACGGATCTGGATAAGATTGCGGGAAGCGGTTGGATGCGGGCGGCTCGAAATCGAGTCTGTGTGGAGAACCTTAGGGAGACTATGTCCAGTAGTGGAGGTCTCTAGGCTGACATGATAATGACTATGTGATTGAAAATATTATTACCGTCTATTATACGCAAATATAATATACTAGCTGTACCGGCGAACTCCGTATCGCTTTTTAAAGGTCTTTTTTCTTATTCCTATTTTACTCAAACCACTTTTCCATGAAATTCTGAACAAAGTTACCAAGGCTACCAGTGCTTAATCAAACATTTTAGAGTTTATAGAGGTATACAAACAAACGAACATTGATTTTTATATATACGTATAGATAGATGACGCAGAAAAAGTTGTTTTGCCATATAAATTATTTCTGGGGTAGAAAAATAACTATCTTATTGTAAGTCAGGATGTAGTAAATGAGTGATAAAGGCAATAATATTAATAATTAAAAGTGAGTCAAAGTGATAATATTAATAATTTCCCATCCGCCATCTTGAATCACGAAATAGATGTTGTATTTGGATTCCCCATCCCATTAAACATCGGAGACGATACCCATTATGATTTAAAAAAAAAATCCCATCCGCCATCTTTGATCACGAAATAGATGTTGTATTTGGATTCTCCATCCATTAAATCATCAAAGACGATACCCATATTGATTTTTAAAATTTTTCCCATCCGCCATGTTTGATTTCCCATCCACCATCTTGAATCACGAAACGGATGTTGTATTTGGATTCCTCATCCCTTTAAACATCGGAGACGATACCCATTATGATTTAAAAAAAAAATCCCATCCGCCATCTTTGATCACGAAATAGATGGTGTTTTTGAATTCCCCACTCCTTAAAATATCGGAGACGATACCCATATCGACTTTAAAAAAAATCCCGTCCGCCATCTTTGATTTCCTATCCGCCATCTTTGATCACGAAATAGATGTTGTATTTGGATTCTCCATCCCTTAAATCATCGGAGACGATACCCATATTGATTTTTTAAATTTTTCCATCCGCCATCTTAGATTTCCCATCCGCCATCTTTGATCAAGAAATATATGTTGTATTTCGATTCCCCACCCCTTAAAATATCGAAGGCGATACCCATATTGATTTTTAAAATTTTCTCATCCGCCATCTTTGATTTTCCGTCCGCCATCTTGGATCACTAAATAAATTTCATATTATTAATCAGCGTCCCGAAAATCTTGAAAACGATACCCATATAGATTGTATCCTATTCGTTTAGCCTTTTTTTGCCTTTGACCCAACCCACCCCCTTCTCGTTTGACCATTTTATTATTTTTGTCTGGCCCCTAAAAGTTGTGGCGTAATTTTATATAGCCTATAGACTTTCGGAATAATTGGGCTATCATAGGCAATAAAAATTTTTAAAATCCGACTGCTAGTTCCTGAGATTAGCCAACATTATCTTTTAGCCTTTTTAGCCTTTTGCCCGGCCCCAAAGGGTCGAAGCGTTATGTTATATAGCCTATAGCCTGCCGAAGTAACTGGGCTATCGTATACCAAAAGAATTTTTCAAATCCGACCGGTAGTTCCTGAGATTAGCGCGTTCAAACAAACAAACAAACAAACAAATAAACAAACAAACAAACTCTTCCGCTTTATTATATTAGTATAGATAAAATAGCTACTATGGAAATAGTGCCTTAAAATAAATTTTTGCTATTAATTGCTTAATAAGATTAGAAAAATAATCAATGCTGTGCATATAAATTTTTACAAATTGCTGTATATGTTGATGATAAGTGAAATATATATGTTGATGATAAGGAAATTTATTTAGTCAAAACTTTTCTAATATTTAATAGATTAAATTTTTATACTGCATTTTATTTAACTATCCAGTTTTTTGATATGTGGTGCTTAGCTATAATGACGTTTGTAACAATTGAAGTAAGAAATATCTGTTTTTAGCTTAGTAAGCAAGCATATATTTTTTCATACCTTTTTTATTTTTCGCTAAAACTTAGCTTAAAAAAGTAATAGGTGCTTTAGCCTCTTCTTACGTAAGGTACTAATGTATAAATATTAAGAAAGGTCTTAGCTACTAAACAGTTAATAGTCGTAGCGCGTTTATAGTTAAGCATTTTAGGGTAAATTTATTGAAAATTAGAAACCGCATAAATTTAAAGAAAATGCTTAACTAAAAGATCTCTAAGTGTAGGTTAAAGAGGTTTTAGTACGGCAATCAATGTCAAAAAAATGTGTATTGCTTAACTAAACCAAAAAATCCTGTTTTTTTATATAATTTTAAGAACATTTCTGAGCAGGAAATATCCTAAATGACGCTGGCAAATATTTGTTTAAATAATAATCACTGATTTATGTATAATAGTTTTCTAGAAACAACGATTCCCGCGTTTTTGCGTTTTTCTCCAAAATCACTTTTTGGGGTTAACGTGGTTTAGTTAACGGACGGCAGCATGACTGAAAGTCATGAAAGCGGGTACTTACAGAAACTCAAAAACCCATTTCGTTCAATTTTAGGATTCCGTACCTAAAAAGAAAATGACGAAGCCCTATAAGGGTCAGATTCTAATGTTGTCCGTCTATCTGTGTACGGACGGCCTTTGAAAATGTGAAAAATAAAATCCTACATTTACGTATAAAAAGATTACTACATAGACTGTTAATGTCGCAAAAAACGAATATTTTGATACTCTGAAGGGAATCCACACTCATTGGGATCTATAGCTATGGAATTTGGCATACTAGTAACATTGTTACATAATATACGTGCAAGAAAAATTTAAAACTGCACATTTGTAAATCAATTGAAAAAAAAATTACTTAAGAATAGGTCGAAATTTAATATTTTAGCGTCTGGTTAAAAGTAGGTGTCATGTGAAAGCGCTTGATGAGTATATTTTAAAACACATTTTATTTATTTTTTACGATGCACGAACCTTCACTTATATAAAAATAAAGAAAATGGTCCCTCATAGTCTCAATGTTTGGAACCCTGGGTGGGCGAGTCCGAGTCCCACTTTCCCGGATCTTTTAATAACTGCCATAATTAAGTGACCTAGGTATGTATATATATCATATATGTAACGACGGGTAGGTTGATTTTTGGCCGGTATCAACGCTTCACAGTTCTATGTGGGCACAGCTGGTTCTTATGGAAACGCTGCGAAGTCGGACGTAGGTAGGCTATACTTGTTCCCTTCGCTGTGTCTGTTACCAAAGTGCCAGTTGAGAGCTCCACGTGCTCTTATAAAAACATCAAATGACATTGACAGCTGTCAACTGCCAAACACAGTGTTGCCAACCATGGTATCCGAATACGCCCATATCGATTAAGATTTGACGTTCCGTTTTCCAATCTCCAACACGGCCATCTTGACACGTCACACGTCCCTATGTGATGCTCCTGCAAAATAAAAAACGTTCTGCAATATCTCAAACTTGTAGCTCGGCCCATGCTGATCAACGTTTAGATAAAGTATAGGGCTTGTTACGTAATAAACCACAACACTAGCGGCTAACATCCAGTTCATTTCAACTGCATCATACTATCATATCACATAACATCATGAAAGCAACTTGCTCATTAGTGAACAGTATCTTAGTAGGTAGTAAAAAGTATCATAGCAGAGAATAATATCATCATCATCAGCCCTTAATACTGTCCCACTGCTGGGCACGGGCCTCTTCTCATTATGATAAGGCCAAGGCCTTAGTCCACCACGCTGGCCATGTGCGGGTCGGCAGACTTCACACGTCTTTCGAGAACATTATGGAGAACTTTCAGACATGCAGGTTTCCTCACGATGTTTTCCTTCACCGATTAGCAAGCGATAATTAACACTTTAATACGCACTTAACTCCGGAAAGTCATTGGTGCGTGCCGTGGATTCGAACCCGAGACCCTCTGCGTTGCAGTCTGTCGGTCTCTCCGCTCAGCTATCGCTGCTCTTCAGAAAAAGTGTCGTTGCTATCACCTATATCGAGCGATAGTAACTCATGCCACCTCCATCGAGTGACGATAACCTTGCCAGCGAAAAGTGCCGTTGCTATCACCTAAATCGAGCGATAGCAACTCATGCCACCTTCATCGAGTGACGATAACCATGCCAGCAAAAACTGTCGTTGCTATCACCTAAATCGAGCGATAACAACTCATGCCACCTCCATCGAGTGACGATAAACTTGCCAGCGAAAAGTGTCGTTGTTATCACCTGAATCTAGCGATAGCAACTCATGTCACCTCCCTCGAGTGACCCTCAGATTACTTATTGCCTCCAACGAGCAATACAACGAACACATTACCTAAATCAAGCGATATGTTCCATTAACAGCTTAGTAATGATACCAACTACTGTTCACTAATCAGAAAAAAAGCACCACTCAAGTTAACTTACCTTTCAGATAAGCTAAGATCATTGGGCTCTACATCTTCCACAGCACTAGAATCAGAAATATTATAATTGCTAGCCATTTTTCTTAAGCGATTATCACATTAATTAACAACTTCACAACTTTACAGAACGTAACTTCTAATTGGTAAGGATGCAACGAATGAACTTCGAATCTCCATTGTCAGTTTCAACCAGAGACCATGGGCCGCGCGCCACACAGGCTACGCTGGCCACCAAGCAGCGCTGGCCACCAAGCCCCACTGACCACCAGACCGCACCAGCCACCAGGCCGCAAAGGCCACCAGGCCGCACCGGCCACCAGGCCGCACCGCCCACCAGGCCGCACCGGCCACCAGGCCGCACCGGCCACACGGCCACACCGGCCACACGGCCATCCTACGAAGCACACGTCTTCGCAACATAGCAGCGTTAGCAGTCGCCTTCGCTCGTGCCTTGTGGTCGCGCTGGTCCATGCCACTTCTGATAATGACGGGTAGCTTGATTTTGGCCGGTATCAACGCTTCACAGTTCTATGTGGGCGCAGCTGGGTCTTTTGGAAACGCGGTGAAGTCAGACGTAGATAGGCTACACTTGTTTCCCCCGCCGTGTCTGTCACGTGCTCTCATAAAAACATCAAAGACATTGACAGCTGTCAACTGCCAAACTCAGTGTTGCCAACCATCGTATCCGAATACGCCCAAATCAAGATGTTGATATTGTTATATTTGATATTAACTTAACAAATTTGTGAGTGGTAGAGCCTTGCTGCTTTAAGCATGAATCGGGCCGGCTCGATCGGGGAAGTACTACCCTATCACAGTAAATCGACTTAAAGTAACAGTATGTAAACTGTTGCGTTTCATTCGGTGAGTGAGAGTGGCGGAGGACTCATCCCCTGTTCCTTCTCCCTCATCCCACTGCTCCTCCTATCCTTTTTCCCAACCCCAGAGAGCGGCAACGCACTTGTTTCTCCAGTGGTGTTGCTTGTGTCCAAGAGCGGCGGCAATTAATTACCATCAGGCAAGCCGTCTGCTGTCTGCTAACAAGCCATAAACATACCTTCAAATATTCACACGTAATACTGCAATACAGTAGTGTACGTAAAACATACCTAATAGTGTTGCAAGTTAACTAAAAGTAGCAAAAAGGTCTTTTAAAAAGTTAAATTGTATAAAATTAGATCTTTCACAACTGGTTTTATTCTATACTAGCTTTTGCCCGCCGCTTCGCGCGCGTTAAATTCGGAGTAACACAAATCTACTTTCAGTCTCAAGTTGTGTGAAGGCACTCCTGATAATTCTAAAAATTTCAGATTCTCTATAGGGTACAAAGTAACTCGGTCAGTATACATGACATTATCTACCGAAAGGTACATAATAACATCGCCTTCAAATGTCAATGCCATGTTCTAATACATGTCCATATATTATATGTATAAACATTTACTCATTTATAATATTAGTAGGGCAAATCGTTTCATCCGTTTAAGCGCACTATATAATTTATTAGTTTATTTAAACGAACAATTTAATTACCGTGCACCAATATGACATTATGTATAATCTGACAGTACTAACAGATATGCGATAGCACATGCGCAGCACTCAATTATAAGCGCTTGCATTCTTACTTCCCAGAGGTAAATTTGTGCCGTACAAACTTCTACCCTCCCTACAATACCTGCCAGATACATTTTTGCAACTCATATATTAAATTTCAACAAAATCGGTTCAGCCGTTTTAGCGTGAAAACGGAACGTACACACTTTTGAATTTTAATATTAAGTAGGGAAGTAGGGTCCCTACCCTTTTTTGTTTTTTTTTTTTACGAGGTGGAAAATCCCTTCGGATCTCCGACTCTTGCGGGAAATAAGAGCCGGAGTATGTGGTGTTTCCACTAAAAACCACCTCGACTTCCGCCATGTACCCGTGTGTCGGAGGGTGGGGCATCACCAAAGCACTCGTCACCACCCTCCGACGGGTATTGGCCCGCCAGATGGTCAGGCGGGCCCCGAACAAAACCCCCTTGGCGACGGATTAAGGTGTTGGACTCCAAAACGCCCAGCGGCCGCAGAGGATAGGGAGGACGGCAACGCAACACCGCATCTCCTCTTCCTCTGCGGCCCCACCGCGACGCATCGAATGGTGCGCCCCCATTTGGTCGCGGGAGATAGGGCGCGCAGCAACGCAACACCGACACGCCTCTTCTCCCGCGACCGCACCCGACTGCGAGGGACAGACAGAACTGTCCCCCGCACCCACACCGTTGGACGCATCCTGCGCAGGCCCCTCCAAGCCCACGCGGAGCGTCCCCTCCTGGATCCCTCTTAGCTTCACCGCGGGTGACCGATCCACGGTTACTGAGCCCCCCACCACGACAAGGTGGAGATCCCACGGGGGGGAGGGTCCCTACCCTTTTTTTATTTTATTTTTTGTTTTTCGAGGTGGAAAATCCCTTCGGATCTCCGACTTTTGGGGGAAATAAGAGCCGGAGTATGTGGTGTTTCCACTAAAAACCACTTCGACTTCCGCCATGTACCCGTGAGTCGGAGGGTGGGGCATCACCAAAGCACTCGTCGCCACCCTCCGACGGGTATTGGCCCGCCAGATGGTCAGGCGGGCCCCAAACAAAACCCCCTTGGTGACGGATTAAGGTGTTGCACTCCGCCGCCAAAACGCCCAGCGGCCGCAGAGGATAAGGAGGACGGCAACGCAACACCGCATCTCCTCTTCCTCTGCGGCCCCACCGCGACGCATCGAATGGTGCGCCCCCATTTGGTCGCGGGAGATAGGGCGCGCGGCAACGCAACACCGACACGCCTCTCCTCCCGCGACCGCACCCGACTGCGAGGGACAGACAGAACTGTCCGCCGCACCCGCACCGTTGGACGCATCCTGCGCAGGCCCCTCCAAGCCCACGCGGAGCGTCCCCTCCTGGATCCCTCTTAGCTTCACCGCGGATGATCAATCGACGGTTACTGAGCCCCCCCACCACGACAAGGTGGAGATCCCACGGGGGGGAGGGTCCCTACCCTTTTTTTATTTTATTTTTTGTTTTTCGAGGTGGAAAATCCCTTCGGATCTCCGACTCTTGGGGGAAATAAGAGCCGGAGTATGTGGTGTTTCCACTAAAAACCACCTCGACTTCCGCCATGTACCCGTGTGTCGGAGGGTGGGGCATCACCAAAGCACTCGTCGCCACCCTCCGACGGGTATTGGCCCGCCAGATGGTCAGGCGGGCCCCGAACAAAACCCCCTTGGTGACGGATTAAGGTGTTGCACTCCGCCGCCAAAACGCCCAGCGGCCGCAGAGGATAAGGAGGACGGCAACGCAACACCGCATCTCCTCTTCCTCTGCGGCCCCACCGCGACGCATCGAATGGTGCGCCCCCATTTGGTCGCGGGAGATAGGGCGCGCGGCAACGCAACACCGACACGCCTCTCCTCCCGCGACCGCACCCGACTGCGAGGGACAGACAGAACTGTCCCCCGCACCCGCACCGTTGGACGCATCCTGCGCAGGCCCCTCCAAGCCCACGCGGAGCGTCCCCTCCTGGATCCCTCTTAGCTTCACCGCGGGTGATCAATCCACGGTTACTGAGCCCCCCCACCACGACAAGGTGGAGATCCCACGGGGGGGAGGGTCCCTACCCTACTACTAATATTATTAGAGACTTTCTTTATACACAACATTATCTAACTGTTTTACCACCTTCATATAGAACATGTAAATTATTTTTACCGCTTACTCGTGAACATGCCACATAATATAACTGACCATGTGAAAAACAACATGTTCGGGGGACGATTCCAGCTGTTTTAAGTCTGTCCCTGCGATTTATTTAGAAAATACACACAGGGCTACGAATATCCAGACCTGCCGAAAGTAAGATAGCCCCGTTGAGTAACTCAAGAGTTATCTGAATTCAGGCCTCAGTCTCCTACCCACGGATTCCCACGTACGTGAGGTGTGGGAATTTGGGAAAAATGAGACACCTGTATAAGTACAGAACATTAACGAACGAAAGAAATCAAAGAAACACATCCACATTCAAAATTCAAAAGAAACGACTAAGACACCAATCCGACGAAAACGAAAGAAAATTAACCGAGCACCTCATTAATCCACGGAGAATCTTAGCACCGCCATTTAGAAAACGCCATCTATGTTTACATAAACAAACCGACCAAGATAGAAAATAATATGGACTAATCGACAATTTATTGAAAAAAGGATCTATAGTCATTGTTTTTATCATTTAAAATAAAATGACATTATTATATAACTATTATATAAACATAATAATTTGAAATAAATGAGATTGACCGTTTAAATTAAGTGGACATTGCAATAAATTTTGACACAGAGACTTTTTGCATAAGAAAGTGCCGAATATTATACTCAATTATTTTTTTAATAACAGAAAGATACCCGACATATAATTATTGTCTTATTTGCAAGAAACATTTATTTTGCTAGAACATTATTTGAAAATAGTGACATCTATCGGTCGGAAGGATAAATATGACTATGCTCGGTTCTAGTAATTTATTTATCGAAAATACGTAAAAATATATTGACAAAATTAGAATCGCCGCCTTTTTTAAAGTCGGGTAAATAGCCATAAAACACTTTGAAGGTACCTATTTCGACTAACTATACTTTTACTAACAAACTTATAATGATCATAGATGGCACCACATATATAACCAGTTTTGGATGATCCCTATTTAGGTTGGGACTACGTACAAAGAAGAGGTCAACCGATTGTGTTGTAACATACTTATACTATTTTATAGGTTTCAGTATCCTTTGTACATGAGTGTAAGTTTTATTGAAATCAATTTCGCCATTTTATAGATCTTTAGCAACATAGGGAAAGACGTCGGACAGACAGACAGACATAAATTTTAAAAATTATCAAGTATTGCTTTTTAGCATTTTCTTAGATTTTTTAGCTAATTTTCGTCAAAATATCTTTAATGTACAGACTTATTCACATCTACAATTTTATTATAGTATAGATTTTTACGCAATAGCAATGATACAACGTCTTTTATCTAATTTGGTCTTGTCGAAAAGTCACATTTTCTCTTATCATTTCAAAGCAGTTAAGCAGTAGTCCCACGAGTTCCTAAATACAAAATCCAAATATGTTCAAATATTGCACCTAGATTTGATAAAAAAAAATTGTGGATTTTGTTCTATGTGGTTAACCTACACAATAAATTGTAAACTTCTGCGCTGTTTGTGTAGTCACATTAACTGACTGTGAATTCATTTTGATAATGTACGAATTATATTATCTAAATGAATATAGGGGCTCGACCTTAACCCGTATGTATTGGCATTGAGCTCGTAGACGCCCATGGTATCGCGAGGATTCTCTCTCCAAAGGATCAGCTGGAAACGACGGTCATCAGCAGTGATCGGAGTAGGTAGATTGATTTTTGGTACTTGTATCATAAATACACACCGAAAGAATAACATGGATAAGCCATTTTTCCGGTAAATAATTCCGGTATTTCCGCATTCAATTAAATATTGTTAATGTTGGTAGTGATATTATATCTACTCAATTCAAAATTTAAAGGAAGGTATCAAAACAAAATAATTCATTATTTACTTATCTGTTGAATAATAAAAAAAACAATCGAATTCCGATCAAAGCTTTAACATTTTTTATTTCTAGCCTTTATACAGCCACAACTTTTTATAAATTGTTGCACCTTTACAAATTTCAATATTATCATAGTGGTCATGGTAATTTACAAGGGCACAATAAATAAAAAGAGTAAAAATCAACATTGTTTATTGTTAAATATGTACATATTACATATTTTTTTCCTGAGTGTCAGACTCTTACTGACTTAAACCCACCCGTGTTCCATCAAGTAACCTTTGCGTTCCAAGGCCGCGGTAACTCCTCGTAAATTCCACAACCCTGGCAGAATACAATTCCTACCTAAGTTCTTTTTTTTTATATAATCAACTATATCCGGAGGAATGGTTAAATATGTAAATATTACATATTTTTTTCCTGAGTGTCAGACTCTTACTGACTTAAACCCACCCGTGTTCCATCAAGTAACCTTTGCGTTCCAAGGCCGCGGTAACTCCTCGTAAATTCCACAACCCTGGCAGAATACAATTCCTACCTAAGTTCTTTTTTTTTATATAATCAACTATTTCCGGAGGAATGTCCATATTAATGTATACGTTTCGGATCAATGACGTCATTTCAATCTACCTACTCCGATCCGAGTGGTCATCAGGGTGGATATCATCATCAGCCTTTAACAGTCCACTGCTGGACTAGGCCTCTCCTTTAAAAGGAGGAATTGGTCTACTATACCACGCTGGCCAAACGGGTTGGTATAGGGTTTGTATCAAGTTTTCCTTCTCTTGCAGTGTTGTTCTCTACATAATATGCTCCCTCTGTCGGCTCTTACGACGCCCATGGGATGATATGGGGTGGTGACATTTCGTATTCTTATTCCGTCACCACACGGATAATCGTCTACATAAACATCATTTTTATATCGGCCACAAAGACAACCTGATGTCGTCGGAAGCTGGTGATGACGTCACAAAGCTCCTTGACCAACTTGGGACCAGAATGCAAGCATTGGTTCAAGGATACGCCTGTTGAAGTCTGCGGAGAACCATCAAACACTGTGCGCTGCTTGCCACATGATCAATACCACATGATGCGGGAGAAAGTAATGCTCCACCGAACGCCAATCCAAATTTGACACGGGCATATGTCCCAATTGTTCATGTTTGAAATAGAAATATAGTTTATGATAAGTTAAATCGATTACATCAGTTTAGTGGCGTGTTACTTTGTCTATTGAAAATTTCTGACTCTGGTCACACTATGAACTGTCAAATCATTCACTTGCATTCCATGTCGGGTCCGGTAAAAAATTGTCTTGTGCTCACGCCGTCTTGTAATTTTGCGTTTTTGGAATTCATTATATTGATTAACAACCTCGCAACCGTCGCTATATGAATTTGTCCGACGAAGTTGTGGGCGATTGATAAAGTTAGTGATATATTGAAAATCAACCCCTTGACTCGCGCGTTGAATTTGTGTGATTTCGTCTCGTGAAAATATATCGCCTTTTGGAAAGCACATCCTGGTAGCTTCGCGAATCGTATTGTGATAGAAGTGAGTTTGGAACGAGTGTGAAAGCCGCTTTAGATCTATTTCCGGCATTGTGTTAAAATTTGTGAACATTGACATTGTAACATACTGAACATTTGTGTAACTTATGTAATCCGTCCGCGTGTATCCTGCCCGAAAACATCGTTGGAGAACCGGCTGAGTAACTATAACGATTTGCTTATCATTTTGACCAAAATTATGAGTTTAATCTTATAGGTCTACTCCGGAACATCACAGGAAGATATCAGGTAAATTTGCACATGTACCTATTAGTTTGAATTCACCGCTGTGAAAACACAGTGCATATATGTCAGAGATTTGGTGTGGCTACAAGGACTGATGAATATAATCACGCTTCCACTACCGTCTGCAAACAATTCCAGCCCTCCTAGCAAGATTCTGATCATATTTTTGTGGTAAGCAGAGCGCTGTTGTATCTAGCCGCTGTTGAGAGTTAATCACCTCAGACTAATATTGTAATCTTGTATCTCATCACATTTTAGACAATGTTGTAGTGTTTGTCAGGTCAGTTTTGCCTTTAATACATAATATTTATTTGTATTAATTGACCTACTTAATTTGAAACACATTGTCATATGCATAACCTCAAATCACTAATTGTTTGATTTGTATTGTTGAAATCTAACTTGAATCAGTGGTTGTAGCATTAATAAGTCAGCTTTGATTGGATACATTACAGTTATATGTATCAATTGATTTAGTTAATTGCATATATTGAGTTTGAAACATTATAACAACCAAACTTGACCTTGGATCTTGGGCGGGTCACATTGATAAACCTTTGTTTGTTATAATATATTGATAATATTGTTAGGTAACACATACTACTACTATTGTATATCTCAAATAACACAGCCAGTCTGTCTGTTGCAAGTAATTAATTAATTAATTTGAAGTTTGAACTTATTAATTTGTCGTGAGTTATAACTTTGTTTTGTGTCAATATATTGAAACTATTAATTTTGTTAGGCAGTAAATACCTGCCACTTGCTTGCACCAGCAGTAAACAGGCTGATACTTTGTTGGTTTCAAAGAATTAACAAAAATTAAGTTTTAATTGATAATATTATTTAACGCTTGTCTGAGCTCTTTTGAAAACTTAATTATGACAGCTATCAAGGACTTGCGTGCGGCTGCTGGTGCCATTGCATCAGATTTGCGCTGGTTTGCCTCAGCCAGTGCTTTGGTGAACCGGCCTGATCGCCAGCAGGCTTACAAAGATATGAGCGGATCGATGATCGCCTGGCAAGTGTGGAACAGCAATTTCGTACTTTCAGCGCTTGCTGTCTCGAAGTGTCAGTTGTTGATTTCACCGCTGACTAGCGAAATAGAGTCAGCGAGGATTATGCCCAGATTTTAGACCTCTATGATGCTGTCTCCAACTGTGCAAGACAGTTAATTGCCGAGAGGGACGGCCTTGAAAAAACCGCCTTGAAGCAGGAGCTTCCTAGGCCAGCACCGGGACTGGTGAGTAGGCTTCCCACTTTAGACCTCCCGCACTTTGATGGCTGCCTAGGAAGCTACCTGGGCTTCATTAACTTATTTGACAGCCTGGTCGATGACAGGGCTGACCTTTGGCCGGCACAAAAATTGGCCTATTTGATGTCGGTTCTGGATGGAGAGGCCAAAGGCCCCATCCAGCATCTGCCCGATCGATGCCCGAGGCGTACCAGACGGCTTGGAACTTAATTACCCGTAGGTACCACAACAAGCGTGGCCTCGCAGACACCCACATCGAGCAGATTTTGAGTTTGCCCACGCTCACCCGGGTCTTTGGGTTGCGCACTCAACTTTTGAACCCGCTCTTGGTGGCAATCAACGTCCTTAAGTGCTTGGATTTGCCCGTGGACCAATGGTCCTACCTATTGGTGCACATTGTGCTCAAAAAGCTGCCCGCCGACCTGAGGTCGCGATTTGAACAGCGCTTTGGTGGGGATAGTGCGACGCATCTGCCCCCCTTTGCAGACTTGGAGAAGTTTCTCGAGGATGAGTGCTGGGTCTCGGATAACTCCGGTGGTGACACGCCGGCTAAGTCGCAGCCGCCCAAGGTCAAGGAGCAGGCTCGCGTTCACACTCGAGCTACTGCTGATCAGCGCCCTCTTCGCTTTGCAGTCACGCAGAGCCCAGCAGAGTGCTCTTACTGCAAGGTCACGGGGCACAGAACGGCCAGTTGTAGGGCATTCTTGGACCTTCATGTCGCCTCTCGTAGGCGCATCGCGAATGCCCGCCGCCTTTGCTTCCCTTGTTTGGGGTCCCACTACCAGCGATACTGCCCAAACTCTCACCCCTGTCCTCATTGTGGGGGACAGCATTTGGACATTCTCTGCATGAATGCCAGAGACGTACGCCGCTTGTCCAACCAGCCATCGCCGCGCACGGGCGGGTGTTTTGAAGGTGGCAGCCGAGGCTTACCGGCGCGCAGCCGAGATTAGCCTCGCTCACTTGATCGCCACTCACCCCGTTTGGAGAACTGTAGCGGGCGCACGCCTCCTTTCTCTCGCGCACCTGAATGTGCGACTGCACATTCAGGTGCGCGGAGAGAGGAGGCAGCAGTCATGGTGCTGGTGACGCTGAACACTCTGTTCAGCGTCACTAGCACCATGACTGCACCATGTATGCCCCAAGTATTCCCCTTCTTTGGCGGAGCGACCCCGCCTTGACTCGCGCCCACCTCGTTTTGGGCGGGTGCGTCATTATGACCCCCCACAGATGGCGCGCGGTTCGAGTCATCGCGCCTTTGAGGACTTCAAGCCACACGCTCGTTTTGATTTGCCTGGTCCTGGCCAACGGGCGCCGCCCAGGCAACAATAGGTCATTGACTCCTGCCCTATAACGCCAACCACCCCCATTGAGACCGTTATCCTACCAACGGTTGCTGTTAGGGTCTGGGGACTCACGGGGACCTCTGTTGTTGTCCGTGCTATATTGGGCACAGGTTCACAAGGTTGCATTGTTTCCACTTATTTGGTAGGGCAGGTTAAATTAAATATGGGCTCTTTGCCGAATTGTATACGGGGAATATGTGACGTAGCCTCTAATGTTGAAGAGCAAGTTAAGGTTTTGTTTGCCCCTGTTGAATCTTCACACCCGAGGATTAAAACCAACAGCAGCTAGCTGCTGCTGTGGTGAATTTGACATCGGGATTGGAACTGGCAGACCCCAAATGTGACACACCAGGACAAATCGACTTGTTGATTGGCTCCGATGTCCTCGGTGGAATTTTGATTGGTGGGTAACGGGTCTTGCATTCGAGGCCAATCAATTTCTGGTCGACTCAACCATTCCGGACCCCACCACAGTAAATGGCCTATTAAACTAGGCGTCAAGCATCCGCGCGAGGCACAATCAGCGGGGTTGAGCTCACCTGGCACGTGTCTCCAAACAAGTTTGACTTCGGATTTCTGGATTTGGGAAACGCGATTAGCAACAAATACCTCCAAGGTGTGGACAGACGCCTTCAACCAACAAAGAACAATTTGGCCGTCTGTCCAGGCGTAGGTCCCATTAATACGAATTGTTTTACCCAAAGTGTTAGACACGTGATTCAACAATCGCACGAGTAGAGCTGCTCTCGAGAGCTCCAATTTCGGGATGGTCAGAGATGTCCGAAGGGGTGGAAACTTGTTCTTCGCCATGATCAGGGAAACTCTCACCTGAACTGAGGCACTGACTGTACGCAAGTACATCACGGCCGCGTGACCACGTTCCGAAGCATCACAAAACCCGTGAAGGGTTGCCTTGTACTTCCCGCAAGGAAGGATGGGACGAGGCAAGGAGATCTCATTGACGGCAGGAAGTGAGGATACAAAAAAGGTCCATTCCTCAACAAGAGTACCGCGCAGAGGTTCGTCCCAAGTCAATCCTGCTGTCGAAAGCTTCTGCAAGAAGCATATTGCCCAAAATATGACAGGACAAATCCAACCGTTTAGATCAAAGGTTCTGGCGACAGTAGACAATATGAGACGTTTAGTCCAAGAACAAGGCAATTTCAAGTCTACGTTATACGTAAAGATGTCTTGGACTGGTCTGTACTAAACGCCGAGAACAGCCATCATGGCGGGGTTGTAAACAATCTCAAATAAATGTGGATCCTGCTGATGATCCTCTGGCAAGCCTTCCAAACGCGCTGGTGAGTTGGAAATCCATTTGCGCACCTCATAACCAGCGGAGGCCAAAATACCTATCAATTCGTCCCGCAGGAGGATCGCCTCTTCCGCTGTGGAGGCGCCCGAACAAATGTCATCCACATAAATATCGTCCTTCAGGATGGCGTAGGCTCGTGGGAAACGTAAGTCTTCGCGGTCTGCAAGCTCCCAAAGAGAACGTATTGCCAAGTAGGGGCTCGATCTTAACCCGTACGTATTGGTATTGAGCTCGTAGACGACCATAGGATCGCGCGGGTTCTCTCTCCAAAGGATCAGCTGGAAGCGACGGTCATCAGGGTGGATAATCGTCTGCCTGAACATCATAATTATATCGGCCACAAAGACAATCTGATGTCGTCGGAAGCTGGTGATGACGTCACAAAGGTCCTTGACCAACTTGGGACCAGAATGCAAGCACTGGTTCAAGGAGTGCGCGTGCGGAAATAACCCTGTAATGGGTATGTAAATGGATTAGGAGTATAGCTAGGTGCTATAACTGCGAGCGAGATAAACGAGAGGTTACGTATAAACGCAAATGAATCCGGCTTCGTACGGACTAAAAAAATGGTTCGGCGTTACACCGAAACCGTATGTTCTAGGCGATTTGGAAAAAATTATTAATATTGTGGACTGTATGAGGGCGAGTTCTGATCGCTTATGATAGGAAAAGGGAGTGGAAGTTGGGATTTTGCAGCACACCTACCTTCGTTCTCTCGGTTCCACAAGATGGCTGTCATCGGCTTCTTGCAGAATCGGGCTGTAAGCTGATCACTCCGTCTGGATCCAACCCAGAACTACGCAAATCACTCCATTTCACCCGCGGGCGGTTTTGTTGCGTTTATAGTATAGAGGCGGTAAAATATAGCGGTATCAGGCACACGTGTTCGGCGCGACACGGATGATTCTTGACTGTCTCGCGCGTCGATGAACTCGGCGACGAATCAGCGATAGGCGTGCTTTTTGGGAGAAAGGGAGGGAATAAAAAGGATCGCTCGTATTAGACAAGCAAGCGAGGAACAATTGACGTTGTTGTAATTAATTATCAATAGAAAGATAGATGGCGCTACCAATATTTTTTAATAAAAATATTAATTCATAATTTATTTGTATTTTTTTCATCATGTAAGAAGTTATAAATAAGTATTAATTAGGTTAAAATTCAAATATAATTACTATATTTTCATTAACAATTCTGCAATTACATGGGCAGGTAAGTGTTGTTAAATAAATTAATACTGAATAAAAAGTGGATAGGTTACGAAAAAAATGATAAGATATAATATAATAGTTAATAAAAATTTACAAATATTTATAATCATTGATTTATCGATAGTTCATCAACTATATATGGCGCGTTTTCGACCGGAGGTACGGTTGACCTGAAGTGATCCTGTGACCGCGCGGTCTCCGCCCTATATCTCAAAAACGGTTCACCGTATAATTTTTTTTTTTAAACAATATTTGTAGAGAATTTTGTATTCTACAATATTGATAATAAATTCAAATAGCAAAAAACCCATAGGAAATGAGATATTTACACTTTTGAACTTGAAATTTAATAGTTGCGTACACCTTACCGCATGTAGGTTTTGAGACAACTTTTAGGGTGTCAATATACAAGTATTTAAAGACTTACAGCTGGGTATCTCGAATTCCGAGGTGAACTAACTATAATGACTGGTCTATTGTTTTGTTGTAATATACTGATAATATTGTTAGATAACACATATTCTGTGTGTAGTTACGGTTGTATATATCATAAATAACACAGTTAGTCTGTCTGTTGCAAATATTTATAACTAGTAAATAATAGTTGATAACTTTTGTGTTTGTTTCAATATATTGAAACTTTTAATTTTGTTGGTCAGTAAATACCTGTCACTTGCCTGCACTTGCAGTAAATTATGCTGAAGAATATTTTTGGTATGCATCCACAGAAGCAGCTGCCCGCTGCTGTGGTGAATTTGACATCGGGATTGGAACTGGCAGACCCCAAATTTGACACACCGGGACAAATCGATTTTTGACACGGGCAATCCAAATTTGACACGGACATGTGTCCCAATTGTTCATATTCTCTCATGAATTCAATATACTTCTGTCTGAGGTCCGGATCACGACCCATGCGACGCTCCATAGCTAACAATCTTCTTTCGGCTAAAGGTCGTGACTCACCAAGCGGAGGCCGAACAGACAGGAAGGGTAGCCTCGTAATAAGCCGACCAGAACGGAGTCGACCAGTGTTGTTCTGGAAGAACAACTCGCACTCCTCATGTTCTGGATTCAAACGAGCAGCTTGAGGGGGCTCCTCTACCTCCCAAAACCTCTGAACCGCATCAGAGAGAGCGGAGCCTACGGCCAACAAATTATCAAGTTCAGGTGGAGAGGGGTCCCTAGGTACAGGTCCCATCAAAGCAAATCCAAATATGGTCGAGATGGTAGTCAAACCATTTGGCACCAAGACCCGTTTCCCACCAATGAAATACCACCGAGGACATCAGAGCCAATCAACAAGTCGATTTGTCCTGGTGTGTCACATTTAGGGTCTGTCACAGCAGCAGGTAGCTGCTTCTGTGGATGCATACCTAAAATATTCTTCAGCACAATAGCTGAGGTTTTAATCCTCGGGTGTGAAGATTCAACAGGGGCAAACAAAACCTTAACTTGCCCTTCAACATTAGAGGCTACGTCACATATTCCCCGTATACAATTCGGAAAAGAGCCCATATTTAATTTAACCTGCCCTACCAAATAACTGGAAACAATGCAACCTTGTGAACCTGTGTCCAATATAGCACGGACAACAACAGAGGTCCCCGTGAGTCCCCAGACCCTAACAGCAACCATTGGTAGGATAACGGTCTCAATAGGGGTGGTTGGCGTTATAGGGCAGGAGTCAATGACCTATTGTTGCCTGGGCGGCGCCCGTTGGTCATGACCAGGCAAATCAAAACGAGGGTGCGGCTTGAAGTCCTCAAAGGCGCGATGACTCGATCCGCGCGCCATCTGTGGGGAGTCATAATGACGCACCCGCCCAAAACGAGGTGGGCGCGAGTCAAGGCGGGGACGCTCCGCCAAAGGAGGGGAATACTTGGGGCATACATGGTGCAGTCATGGTGCTGGTGACGCTGAACAGACTGTTCAGCATCACCAACACCATGACTGCTGCCTCCTCTCTCTCGCGCACCTGAATGTGCGACTGCACATTCAGGTGCGCGAGAGAGAGGAGGCGTGCGCCCGCTACGGTTCTCCAAACGGGGTGAGTGGCGATCAAGTGAGCGAGGCGAATCTCAGCTGCGCACCGGTAAGCCTCGGCTGCCACCTTCAAAACACCCGCCCGTGCGCGGCGTCGGCTGGTTGGACAAGCGACGTACGTCTCTGGCATTCATGCAGAGAATGTCCAAATGCTGTCCACCACAATGAGGACAGGAGCGAGAGTTTGGGCAGTGTCGCTGGTAGTGGGACCCCAAACAAGGGAAGCAAAGGCGGCGGGCATTCGCGATGCGCCTACGAGAGGCGACATGAAGGTGACCCCGTGACCTTGCAGTAAGAGCTCTCCGCTGGGCTCTGCGTGACTGCAAAGCGAGGAGGGCGCTGATCAGCATTGGCTCGAGTATGAACGCGAGCCTGCTCCTTGACCTTGGGCGGCTGCGACTTAGCCGGCGTGTCACCACCGGAGTTATCCAAGACCCGGCACTCATCCTCGAGAAACTTCTCCAAGTCTGCAAAGGGGGGCAGATGCGTCGCACTATCCCCACCAAAGCGCTGTTCAAATCGCGACCTCAAGTCGGCAGGCAGCTTTTTGAGCACAATGTGCACCAATAGGTAGGACCATTGGTCCACGGGCAAATCCAAGCACTTAAGGGCGTTGATTGCCACCAAAAGCGGGTTCAAAAGTTGGGTGCGCAACCCAAAGACCCGGATGAGCGTGGGCAAACTCAAAATCTGCTCGATGTGGGTGTCTGCGAGGCCACGCTTGTTGTGGTACCTACGGGTAATTAAGTTCCAAGCCGTCTGGTACGCCTCGGGCATCGATCGGGCAGATGCTGGATGAGGCCTTTGGCCTCTCCATCCAGAACCGACATCAAATAGGCCAATTTTTGTGCCGGCCGAAGGTCAGCCCTGTCATCGACCAGGCTGTCAAATAAGTTAATGAAGCCCAGGTAGCTTCCTAGGCAGCCATCAAAGTGCGGGAGGTCTAAAGTGGGAAGCCTACTCACCAGTCCCGGTGCTGGCCTAGGAAGCTCCTGCTTCAAGGCGGTTTTTTCAAGGCCGTCCTTCTCGGCAATTAACTGTCTTGCACAGTTGGAGACAGCATCATAGAGGTCTAAAATCTGGGCATAATCCTCGCTGACTCTATTTCGCTGGTCAGCGGTGAAATCAACAACTGACACTTCGAGACAGCAAGCGCTGAAAGTACGAAATTGCTGTTTCACACTTGCCAGGCGATCATCGATCCGCTCATATCTTTGTAGTAAGGCCTGCTGGCGATCAGGCCGGTTCACCAAAGCACTGGCTGAGGCAAACCAGCGCAAATCTGATGCAATGGCACCAGCAGCCGCACGCAAGTCCTTGATAGCTGACATAATTAAGTTTTCAAAAGAGCTCAGACAAGCGTTAAATAATATTATCAATTAAAACTTAATTTTTGTTAATTCTTTGAAACCAACAAAGTATCAGCCTGTTTACTGCTGGTGCAAGCAAGTGGCAGGTATTTACTGCCTAACAAAATTAATAGTTTCAATATATTGACACAAAACAAAGTTATAACTCACGACAAATTAATAAGTTCAAACTTCAAATTAATTAATTAATTACTTGCAACAGACAGACTGGCTGTGTTATTTGAGATATACAATAGTAGTAGTATGTGTTACCTAACAATATTATCAATATATTATAACAAACAAAGGTTTATCAATGTGACCCGCCCAAGATCCAAGGTCAAGTTTGGTTGTTATAATGTTTCAAACTCAATATATGCAATTAACTAAATCAATTGATACATATAACTGTAATGTATCCAATCAAAGCTGACTTATTAATGCTACAACCACTGATTCAAGTTAGATTTCAACAATACAAATCAAACAATTAGTGATTTGAGGTTATGCATATGACAATGTGTTTCAAATTAAGTAGGTCAATTAATACAAATAAATATTATGTATTAAAGGCAAATCTGACCTGACAAACACAACAACATTGTCTAAAATGTGATGAGATACAAGTTTACAATATTAGTCTGAGGTGAGTAACTCTCAACAGCGGCTAGATACAACAGCGCTCTGCTTACAACAAAAATATGATCAGAATCTGGCTAGGAGGGCTGGAATTGTTTGCAGACGATAGTGGAAGCGTGATTATATTCATCAGTCCTTGTAGCCACAACAAATCTCTGACATATATGCACTGTGTTTTCACAGCGGTGAATTCAAACTAATAGGTACTATCGACAGTAGCGACGGTTTACCACTCCTATGGTTAAAATCGCATAGCACACGCCAACATTTGGTAGGCCAACCGTGACACGCCCCTTTGTTTTGTTTGAGTTTTTTTACACTTTACATTTGTTTACTGATTCTAAGGCAATACAAACTCAACTGTGACCAGTTTGTATCTCCTTAGTTTTACACTAGAAAGACCAAAACGAATTTAACCAAATAATAAGTCTATACAACACCGTACCCATACTTTCATGACAAAGAAAGACCTCAGCCGACAAAAGAACGCCGGGATTGATTATTTATACTTAGTATAAACATTATCAAATAGGAATCAGCAATTTAACATCGGTTATGTTCTGAAGTTGCTATGATCAAACGAATCAAAACGACTAGAAGTTTTCAAATATATTTTATTACTTACCTATTTATTTAGAGAACAATGATAATATTTTAATAGGCCGTAGGTCGGCTACAAAATCTTTTATCTGAATGAGTTCAGTCCATAAAAATATACCAACATGTGTGCAGCCCATTGTATAAAAAAGAGATGCGTCTTGTTAACAGATGTTTGTTTTATGTTTTCCGAAAAGGATATAGAACTACTAATGTTTATTTTAGTAATAAACAATTACATTTGTAGGTTTAGTTAAATGAAACAGTTTCAAAATAATAAACAATAACATTGTAATATTTAACGTTGTGTAATTTACTGTTAGGTAAATTAATAAAACTACCTTGAAATAAATAAATAAAACAACAATATAGTCATTATCTCAGTAAAATTGTAATTTAAAAGTTACCTACTAATACTTAATTAATAACTAGGTAGCTACGTTACATCTTTCTAAGCAAAAAAAGACTAATTAAACCCACCTATTTCAATGATTAAGTATACCTAGCAATGCTTAAACTAAATGACCTAAATAATTAATGACCGCTCAAGAGTATTCAAGTTCTTGTGGACTCATAGTTGGAAGTTGAGTAAAAAAAATTGTGTTTAAAAAATTTGTTTCCTTGCAAGTGCTAGATAACAATTATCCAAATATGATACCATCTGGCAAAAGTAAGAAAAGTCATAAAAACAAACGGTTAGTACACGTTTTTGTTCGAAGATTCCTCTTTAATTAGTTAACAAAATTAAGGGCGGAGTTACTTAAAGTCAACATGTACAAGCGAATTTTTTTCTAAAATGGTCAACCGTGGCTGCTGTCGATAGTACATGTGCAAATTTACCTGATATCTTCCTGTGATGTTCCGGAGTAGACCTATAAGATTACACTCATAATTTTGGCCAAAATGACAAACAAATCGTTATAGTTACTCAGCCGGTTCTCCAACGATGTTTTCGGGCAGGATACACGCGGACGGATTCACACAAGTTTCACAAATGTTCAGTATGTTACAATGTCAATGTTCACAAATTTTAACACAATGCCGGAAATAGATCTAAAGCGGCTTTCACACTCGTTCCAAACTCACTTCTATCACAATACGATTCGCGAAGCTATAGGATGTGCTTTCCAAAAGGCGATATATTTTCACGAGACGAAATCACACAAATTCAACGCGCGAGTCAAGGGGTTGATTTTCAATATATCACTAACTTTATCAATCGCCCTCAACTTCGTCGGACAAATTCATATAGCGACGGTTGCGAGGTTGTTAATCAATATAATGAATTCCAAAAACGCAAAATTACAAGACGGCGTGAGCGCAAGACAATTTTTTACCGGACCCGACATGGAATGCAAGTGAATGATTTGACAGTTCATAGTGTGACCAGAGTCAGAAATTTTCAATAGACAAAGTAACACGCCACTAAACTGATGTAATCGATTTAACTTATCATAAACTATATTTCTATTTCAAACATGAACAATTGGGACATATGCCCGTGTCAAATTTGGGTTGGCGTTCGGTGGAGCATTACTTTCTCCCGCATCATGTGGTATTGAAGCCATCAACTGGCAAGCTGCGCACAGTGTTTGATGGTTCTCCGCAGACTTCAACAGGCGTGTCCTTGAACCAATGCTTGCATTCTGGTCCCAAGTTGGTCAAGGAGCTTTGTGACGTCATCACCAGCTTCCGACGACATCAGGTTGTCTTTGTGGCCGATATAAAAATGATGTTTATGTAGACGATTATCCACCCTGATGACCGTCGTTTCCAGCTGATCCTTTGGAGAGAGAATCCTCGCGATACCATGGTCGTCTACGAGCTCAATGCCAATACGTGCGGGTTAAGGTCGAGCCCCTACTTGGCAATACGTTCTCTTTGGGAGCTCGCAGACCGCGAATGCTTACGTTTCCCACGAGCCTCCGCCATCCTGAAGGATGATATTTATGTGGATGACCGTTGTTCGGGCGCCTCCACAGCGGACGAGGCGATCCTCCTTCGGGACGAATTGATAGGTATTTTGGCCTCCGCTGGTTACGAGTTGCGCAAATGGATTTCGAACTCACCAGCGCTTTTAGAAGGCTTGCCAGAGGATCATCAGCAGGATCCACATTTGTTTGAGATTGTTTACAACCCCGCCATGATGGCTGTTCTCGGCGTTCAGTACAGACCAGTCCAATACATCTTTAAGTATAACGTAGACTTGAAATTGCATTGTTCTTGAACTAAACGTCTCGTATTGTCTACTGTCGCCAGAACCTTTGATCCAAACGGTTGGATTTGTCCTGTCATATTTTGGGCAAAATGCTTCTTGCAGAAGCTTTCGACAGCAGGATTGACTTGGGACGAACCTCTACTCTTGTTGAGGAATGGACCTCTTTTGTATCCTCACTTCCTGGTGTCAATTGCCTCGTCCCATCCTTCCTCCCGGGAAGTACAAGGCAACCACGGGTTTCGGGTTCACGGGTTTTGTGATGCTTCGGAACGTGGCCACGCGGCCGTGGTGTACTTGCGCACAGTCAGTGCCTCAGGTCAGGTCAGAGTTTCCCTGATCATGGCGACGAGCAAGGTTGCACCCCTTCGGACATCCTTGACCATTCCGAAATTGGAGCTCTCGGGAGCAGCCCAACTTGTACGCTTATTCAATCACGTGTCTCACACTTTGGGTAAAACAATTTGTATTAATGGGACCTACGCCTGGATAGACAGCCAAATTATTCTTTGTTGGTTGAAGGCGTCTGTCCACACTTTGGAAGTATTTGTCGCTAATCGGGTTTCCCAAATACAAAATTCTGAAGTCAAGCTTGTTTGGAGACACGTGCCAGGTGATCTCAACCCCGCTCATTGTGCCTCGCGCGGATGTTTGAAGCCTAGTTTGATAAGTCATTCGCTGTGGTGGGGTCCGAAATGGTTGAATCGACCAGAAATTGATTGGCCTCGAACGCCAGTTTTGAATACTTCCAATTTGCCGGGTCTACGAACACTCGCTCTTGAGAAGGTAGACTGCGCCTTCGACCCCGTTTTTTTGTTAAATCGCTACAGCTCCCTTGACAAGTTGTTAGGTGTTACTGCTTGGATAAAGCGTTTTGGTTTTAATTTTAGGCACCCACAACAGAAACGACTGAGACCATTTCTCTCACCATAGGAACGACAGGAGTCCCTCACCTTTTGGGTTCGTTCTGTGCAATTGGCGCATTTTGAGAAGGAGATTGCTTTCCTTAAATCAGGGAGAAATCTAAATTGAACCCCTTTTTGAACGATACGGGCCTCTTGCGAATTGGAGGGAGTCTCAAGAAAGCCAACCTCCCTTACGGGGCACGTCACCCCCTTTTGTTACCCTGGGACGGTCATTTGGTACGCTTGTTGGTAACTGACCGTCAACTTAAAAATTCACATGCTGGTTTTAATGCTCTGTTGGCCATTTTTCAACGCGAGTTTTAGATTTAGTCTGCCCGAAGAATTATTCGGAGTGTAGTCTTTCGCTGCATCCTTTGCTATAAGCTCAAGGCTTCTACTATGCAGCCGTTGATGGGAGACTTACCGGGAGCAGGACGTTTGACGGTGTTGGCACGAACTTTGCTGGTCCCTTTTTGGTGAAAACGTCGACATTTTGAAACAGCAAGACTGTTAAGGCCTACTTGTGCGTCTTCGTTTGCCTCTCCACAAAGGCCGTACACTTAGAACTGGTCTCCTTGCTTACGACCGAGGCGTTTGTAGCCACATTTGACAGATTTGTATCCCGCAGAAGGCTGCCTTCCTTGATCCGTTCTGATTGCGGCACTAACTTCAAGGGCACTTATAATTATTTGAATGACGTAGTTAATTGCCTGGAAATCAAAAAGGCTGATATCCTATATCAGCCTTGTTGATTCCCACGTCGAGCAAGCCTATTGCCTACAATAGGCTTGCCCGACGTGGGATAAATTGGTTGTTTTCCCCACCAAACTGTTCACACTGGGGTGGTATATTTGAGGTCGCTGTAAAGTCGGCCAAATCACACTTGCGCAGGACAATTATTTGTGAATCAGTCCTTACATTTGAGGAACGCGTAACTGTGTTTTGTATATTGTGCCCGATCTCTTCAGATCCGAATGATTTGGAAGCCCTTCCGCCGGGCCATTTTTTGATTGGTCGCCCACTTGTCACCTTGCCTGAGTACCCCTATATTGATACGAGACCTAATCGTCTCTCGCGTTTTGAATTGGTACGTCAGATTACTCAGAGCTTTTGGAAACGCTGGAATTTGGAATATTTGCACTACTCCAGCAACGCGTTAAGTGGACCGACAAGACCGATCCACCCAAGATTGGAGACCTCGTTTTGATCAAGGAGGCTAACCTTCCGCCACTCAGATGGCGCAGGGGCGCATTCTTCGTTTGGTAACTGGGGCTGATGGAGTTCCCCGATTTGCGTAGGTCTTGGTGGACGGTTCGATTCTGAGGAGAGCGGTTGCAACGTTGGCACGTCTACCAACTGAGTAGAGGGGCGGGTGGATGTTTGAAATAGAAATATTGTCTATGATAACTCAAATCAATTATATCGGGTTAGTAACATATTATTTTTGTCTATTGTAAATTTTGACTATGGTCACACTATGAACTGTCAAATCATTCTAATTTCTGCTTCCGGAAAAATTCGTTTTGGGTCCACGCCAGTTTGGTTTTATCGCATGATTTGTAGAATTGAATAAAATTGGTTAATAACCTTGCAAATTTCGCTATTGGATTTGCCCGACCAAAGTTGTGAGCGATTTATAAAATTTGTGAAATATTGAACATTTGTAAAGTAGTGTAAATCCGCACCTCCTGCATCGTGTCCTGAGGACATCAGTTTGAGGAAAAGTCTGATAGCTATAAGGATAATTCACTCATAAGCTAATATTGGCCAATTTTAGCTTTGTGTGTGTCTTATTTAGCTCAAGCCTGACCATCAGTGAAGATTCAGGATAGTAAATATGCATGTAATTTTCACCACTGTGAAATACAGTAAATATATGTTAGACCTTTTGCTTTGGCTAGAGACTGGATTAATTAATCACGTTTCCACTGCCTTCTGCAAACAACCCAGTCTTTCTAGCCAGATTCTGAACAGCGTACAAAGTGCAAATAATTGAATGGTTGCTATATTTTTTTGATACATCATGAAATGTATCTAATTAAGTCTAACTTAAGTAAGAAAAGATTTAACTGTTTAACAAAATAATATATTCACTGAATATACGTATTCAATTACTTTAACTAATGGTCTACATTTATATATTATTGTAATTAACTTTTACAACATGGACACTAACTGTTCATGGGTTTAACAGTAAGTGTACAGGTAAAACTCGATAAATTCCAACATTAAGAAATTGAGGTTGATATAAACGTTTCTTCCATTAATATTAATGATTCCTGTACGATATTACACTTGCACAATTTGATATCAATTATTTCTCCACGGTGGAAACACGTATAAGTCATATAAACTAACTGTTCATATTTCAACTACGCAAACTTTCAGGGCACGAATAGAAATTTCTCGAAATTATTATACAGAATATAAAAACGGCGAAAGCCCAGTGGTGTACGTAACAAACTGCCGAGACGATGGTCTCGGGTTCGATACCCAGGTAGGTACTTTCGAAGTTGAAAAAATGTTTATTATCGTTTAATAATGTGCCCGATAGATGGCAATAGGCTCGTTCGCTATTATATTGGGACCGAAACATAACTGGCAAAGTGTGGGTGTGTATTACTTCTCTGCCTACCCCTTCGGGGATGAAGTAGACGAGAAGTTATAAAAAAAATCAGAATATAATGTTGAGATGACTGTAACCAATATCGATCACTATAAGATGCTTGAAGAATTTGTAAAAGTATTAGTTGCTTTAGTTGCGCAAAGAGCCCGTCTTCACGCTCTGAGTACATGAGGGCGCAAGTGCATTTTCTTTATCGAGTCTACTCCCAGGTCCATTTCTGCGAATGTAACAGATGTGTCAAAAATTCCAGAGAAAGTTAAACTGTCGTGGAATCCATTGAGAATTTTCTCAGTAGCGTTTCGAAGTAGGTGTATAAATATCGAATGTACAAAGCAGTATGTAGTGAAAAAAGATTTCTTGTCACCTTTGAGAAGTTTATACGGTGATCGTCTCTCGATCTTTGTTTATGATTTTTTATAAACATCAAGGCTGGCAACAGGTTACGTCTCATCACGTTGATGTCCGTGTTGGTATGCATGAGCGTAGAGATTATTAATTTTTCACTGCAAATAATTATGTCGTTGTAGTTGAACGTCACTAGGCCGCTCAGCGCTACTGACAACAACCAAATTTTGGTTTCAAGTCTGGGTGTACTTGCGTCCTTTGATTAAATGTTTATAATGTATTTACATATTGATGTATTTATGTATTGAAGTAATTATGTAATGATGTATTTATGTACTTATGTATTTATATCTAATACTGACTTTACTACATTCTATGTAGCGCTCATAGCGAGACTTGGCTTGCCGTTCGTAACAGATCGGCAAAGTTAAGCAACGCTTGCACAGGTCGCCACTTGGATGGGTGACCAAGTGTGGCATTTACATCTGAGCGCTACCGTGCTTCGGAGGGCACGTAAAGCTGTCGGTCCCGGTTCTTGTCTCAGGATAAGAATCGTTAGGCCATGTCGGAGGCCTTCGGGCGGTCTGAAAACTCCGACACCAGAGTTGGCCACACACTCACACGAAAAATAAAATAAATAAAATAAATACTACATTCTATGACAACACCACTGTTTTTGTTTCCCTGATCTTTTCTACTCCATCCAAAGGTTGCCTGGAAGAAATAGCTTTTAGCGATAATGCCGCCTATTGTACATTTCTAAAATTATTGTATCATGTAGCATGTGTTTAGTATCTGGTGTACAGTAAAGAATCTCTATCTATCTATCTACAAGGTCCCTTGTGACACAATATCTATTCTCAGAACGGGAGTTGTTCTAAGAAAAGCAAAATAAGGAAAATGTATACATTGATTCGTTTCTAATCTGTTTAATTTTCCCCGTGACTTGAAGAGTGTCAAAACTAATTGTCTGCTGCTGTAACAAGGGATACTGTAGTGGAAATGCAGGAAGCACTACTGAACAGTTTTACGGTAGTCATCTTCTCCTCCTCTCTATTTTGATTTTGAAAAGGAAAGAAGATCTGATGGGGAGAATTACTTCGGCCTTTGGCACCCTTACCTATAGAGCAAAACGCAACGGCAGGAATACCGAATATTTTACAACGAACTCTACAAAAGATATCTGCTCACTGCTAAAAACGCCTCATTCATGTTGTATTGAGGCTGTTCCTTCCATAAGCAGATTAAAAGTGTAATCGTTCCCAGTGCCAACCTAAGTAAAGTACTTTATATTATTCTGCTAACATTTGTATGTTTCTTCCTGTTGACTTCTTTGAACTCGGGTTAATGTCCTGTCGTATTTTAATTTTATCCAAAACGTTCTGTTTAAGTCAATACTGTTATCTGTTTCAAATATCTTCCCTTTGTTAGTTATTTGCCATGAAAAAACTAGGCAATTTTCTGTTTTTTTTGTCACTTACTGACCGACAGACAACGATAGACAAAAATGGTCCTTGGGGATCGTACGGGTGCACTAAGAAGGGATTTTCCGAAATTCGCACAGTTTCAGGACGACGTGGTTAAATTAAAAAAATAAGCGATCGTAGCTGCCAGTATGCTCGGAGCTACACCTTAGTTATACTTATTTTAAGTTATAATATATTGTTTGCGCCAAACCGGTGCGGACGACTGAGGGGGAAGAAGCAAGCGGGGGGATCCGCGGACGTCGCGCGGTGGGTGATGCGCCGGCCCACATACTCGACACTCCTTAACTTGTACGCGTCACGATCGGTTAATACATTTGTAATCCGCATTTTTAAGTATTCAAGAATATACCTCAATATCTGTAGCCGAGACGCCTTTCATTCAACAACTCATACACACATACACACAGAGGGAGCTGGAGCTTCTATATTGGTCCTTCGACATTTGAAGCAGCGACCGTTGGAAAATTTGGCGGTTGCAAGAACAAAACAGAGGTCAACCACCGACGCAGTTCAAGGTCATCGTTTTTTCTTCGAGACATCAGCTGATTGACTGTGGAGTGGCCGTTTTAGTCTTTGGTGCACTTAGAGCCAAGCCTACGGCGGCGGTGCCCTTCGGACTTCGCACATCACATCTACATACTTAAGAGGAAATAAGCGTGTCAGGAAAGGGCGGTGAACATATCAAAGAGGAACCCGCAACACATTGTCGTCGGATTGCAAAGGATACGTGAGATCTTTCCAATTCCTGTTTTCATCCATTAATCATTATTCATTACCTATACATTATCCTATCATTGATATTCATAATTTCATCCATTCATCATTCATATTCACCTCAATTCACAGTAGCTTAGATCGCTTTAGACATGCTTTAGACCTTTCATTTTAATTTCATTTCATTTTGTAGCCAATCATTGTTGTATCGTACCTACCTATTGATATTTGCGTAGACCGTAGATGCGTAGCGCATAAACAGCAGTACATTATTGTAGAACATCCTCGTAGCGTAGTGCTTTATTCGTTTATTAGTTCATTAGTTGTTTTAATGCAGTGTACGAATGAATTAAAAATAAGTGTTTTAGTATGATGCGTAGTCATTAGAATAATACAATCACACAAGCTACATCAGGGGCCCGATTCTCCTAAATAAATTTGTTCAAAATACAGTTTCGATATAATGTCAGTGTCACAAATGGTATTCTCCTAAATTAACAGATATTTGAATGAAATTGTAATGAGATCGTAAAATGAAAAAAGTGTCAAATATGTGTCAACGACGAACTGTTTATTTCTAATTATACGATAATGACATTTGGTTAGCAGAATACCGATTTTGAGTCAATTCAAAATATAATCTCATTCCGTTCAAAATATAATTTCAATGTCATATAAAATAGGAGAATTTGCCCCCAGCTGTAATATGTAGCAAACATTTTGTGTGGTGGAGGGTAATTTTTTTTTCACCTGTCTACTTTCTCGATCTTTGTCTTTAGTAACCGTTAAAACATTTTAAATACATTACAATTGCTGTAACATTAAGGAAATAATTTCGTTAATGTAAATAATTGACTCGTATTTCGATAAACATTACACACGTTCACGCCTTGCTTTGACACGCTTGACTTTTTTTACTTTTTTTAACAAACATTATTGAATTGAAATTATTTAGCGCAATATCGTTTGCTTCTTCATACCTATTTTAAAGCTTATTGTTACGCAATAAACCTTACGCGAATACATCATTTATATTATCTGCCTGGCTTACGCCACTAGGTGGCGCTGTCAAGTGAAGACGTACTAAAACAAGTTCCATATTATCTATTTAATTTAAAAATAAGTTTCTAGCTTTAAATAAGTTTAATGGTGTTTAATCGTTGTATAACGCTCTAATTGAAGTGTGCAAACGTTATCAAGACATTCGTACAAACAGTGAAAAAACAATAAGTGAACAATAAAAGTGAGAACTATAAAAGCTTAAAACTCAAACAAAACAATAAATTCAGTTACGATCAATATACAATAAATCCTAACGCTTAATAAACATACAAAATAAAGGTGCAAACGTATTAAAATAAGACACAATTACAAAAAAAGTGAATATCTAAAGTGTAACTAAGTGCTCATTCGGAAAAAAAATCCTTAATGATGACTCATTTTAACCGATCTTGCTGATTTGAAACCCGAAATCATTACCTAGTGAAGCCAAATTTCACATCAAAGGAGTAACAACTTCGTGGCGGAACGTATATGAGTATCGACTGAAAGTAAGAGGAAGCCAGATACTGACGGTTAGAATCTCAGTTAACTCGTTCACTATTTGAGAAAAAAGTAGAATAAAACTTCAATTTATTAAACAGAATACACCACACAAAAAATGTTAATATCACATGAGTAGAATACCCCAGAAATCACAGAGATTTCTAATAAGTTCTTAATAGCCTCAACAGAGGGCGACACCTAAGCAATTAAACAGACAAAAATAAAAAATGGAAAATAACGTTACGTATCGGAAACCCCGCAGAACAAACTCAATGGATGATCTCATGAACTTGACAAACATCAATAGTCGAACATTATTAGACTCGACTATGAGAAGTATCCCCGACAGTTTACTTGATAACAGCGATGCTATAAATGAGTTAAACGAGCAAGTCAAAACATTGGCTTTACAATTAATGAGTGCCTACCAAGAAATAGACAGTTTAAACGTCGAAAATTATCGTTTAAAATGTGATCTGGAAACATCATTAAAAACAATTGATACATATAAGAAAATATGTCAAACACCAGAAAGAAAAATTAAAACGTCCATACTGCCTAAACAGAGCGTATTCAACCAAATCAACTCATCGGCCACCATAATCAGCGATGAACAAAATGTACATGAGAACAATAAAGACAAGGAAAAAATAGTACACAGTCAAGAGACTCAAACTGATGACTATATGATATCAACAATGACTAAACGAGATGTAAGATCTGATAGTCTAAATCCACATCATAAATGTCAAAAACAGAAGGCTGCTACCCTCATATCGCCACAAAAAAATACTCGAAAACAAAAGAATAAATTATGCATTATGAGCAGTGATAATTCAAAAGGAAATTTAATCGCAATTGATGAAGTTTTCTCAGAATATTTTGACTATTGCCACTTCAAAATGCCAAATTCTACAACAGAGAACCTGCTTTATGGCATAGAAAATAAGTTAAAAAGCTTCAGCTTCAATGATTACTGCATTATTCAATTAGGAGATAAGGATTTGAGAAGGGACAGTAATTATATAGACTTGGTGAATACCGTTAAAACATCATTACAAAATATAAAACATACAAATATAATAATCTGCACGCCTACTTACAGAAGAGGAGCAATGATACACAACTATAGAGTGGAAACATTTAACCATCTCCTAAACCTGGACATTCAAAATAATGAATACGGATATTTTTTTGACAGTAATCTCACTTTATCATTTGATATGTTCTCATACAATACTGGTAAAATCAATAGAAGCGGAATGCAAAATATATATAATAGAATCCTTGAAAATGTATTAATTGATCTAAGATTAAGCAATGTAAATAGTCTTCAAATATTACCAACAGTTGAAATACAGGCAACGAATAGTATGACCAAAGATAATAACTCAACAGCAGACCAGTTATTTGGTTTATAACCATTTTATTGTATTGCACCAAAATATAAATGGCCTAGTAAAAAAGTCAGATATGTTTACTGTATGCTTAGACGAGTTGAGTCGTAATGGCAAAAATGTCGATGTGCTTTGTATTTGCGAGCATAATATGATAGCTTCAGATATTAATATACTAAATATTTCTAATTTTAAATTAGCCACTTATTGTTCAAGAACTTCCAGACATGGAGGTACTTGCATAATGGTAAGAACTGGCATTAAATACAAAGTTGTCGTTCATTTAAAAAGTTATAATGTGCCTTATATTATTGAATGTTGTGGGATAGAGCTAACGGACCATAATATTATAATAATATGCATTTATAGAATTCCACAAAACCATGATGTAAGAAACAGATATGCAATTTTTTTAACAACTTAGACAAAATTCTTAATTTATTCTCTTTTAATATTAGGAAAAAATGTATAGCCTGTGGTGATTTCAATATTGATATTATGAAGGATACTACATATTCACAGCAATTTAAACATTTTATAGCTGGATTTAACATGAAAATTTAAATAAATATGCCAACGCGTTTGAGCAGCGGCACATGTATTGACAATTTTCTGCACAATATACGAGGATGCAAAAGCGAAATATGTGAACTAGCAGTTTCAGACCACACTGCCCAATTATTACGGTGCCCGGTTTCTAAAACATGTAAATTTAATTATTGGTTCACTAAAAAGCGTGATTTATCTAACGAAAACTTAAATAAATTGATTAGCTGCATAAATAATCTAAGTTTTACTGAAGTGTATGAAGAATCGAACGCAAATACAGCTTTTAATATATTTCATAATACTTTTTCACTATTTTATGATCTATGTTTTCCCAATATAAGAGTGAAAATTTCCGCTAGAGGTTAGTCAAACTGGATCAGTCGTGGCATTAAACTATGCTCTAAAAGAAAACGTGAGTTATTGTGGAAGTACAGAAAAGGCCCACCCCAAAAAGGAAAATTAAACTTTAAATCACTATCTGATAGACTTAAAAAAATTATACAACATACACAAAGGGTACAAAATATGAACTACATAAATTCCTCAAACAACAAACCACTTGGCAAATAATAAACAGAAGTAAAAATAGGTTTCCTGGCAATAATATTGATCGAATAAAAATTAATAATAAATATTTAACACACCCATCCGCAAAAGCACAAGCATTCAATGATTTTTTATCGACTTAGTTGAATCAGATAACGTAAAAGAACAAGCAAAATCTCAAACGTACGATTTTTGCAAAAAATCTTCTTCTATGTTTATGCAGCCTACCACGCCTCCAAACATTCACCAAATAATAAACAATCTAAAAAATACAGCAAGTACTGGATATGATGCGATTAGTGCTAAAATAGTAAAAATGGTATCAGTACCAATTTCCCCAGTATTAAGTAATTTAATAAATAACTGTATCTCACAGGGTGTATATCCCGAAAAGTTAGAGATATCGCTTATTAAACCACTCTATAAAAGAGATGACGAAGAAAATATTCAATCTTATAGACCGATTGCATTAGTACCTATATTCGCAAAGATTTTTGAAAAAGTAATTTTTATTAACTTAAATAACTATTTTGAAAAAAATAATCTATTCAGAGATAATCAGAAAGGCTTTAGGAAGAATAAGTGCATTGATGCGGCTATTTACGAGTTTTTACAAATGGTAATTTCTAGAGTGGATAAGAGACTGTCTGTGCAAGCACTGTTCATGGATATGACGAAGGCCTTCGATTATGTAAATCATAAAATACTTATCGATAAATTAAATGCCTATGGCATTCGAGGCAACATATCGAAACTGATAGAGTCGTACCTAACTAATCGCCAACAGATTAAAATAATGTATAACTTATGCCCTAAGACTAAAACTGTAACTTCTTACAAGTCAAATTCTAGAACGATAAGACATGGAGTGCCTCAGGGTAGTACGCTTAGCCCTCTTCTCTTTATTATTTATATTAATGACTTCCCATCCGCTACAAAGTTTCCAATGGTAATGTTTGCTGATGATAGCACCGTCATATTTAATGATGATAATTCGAATGCCACAAATTCAATAATAGAAGACAATATTGTATCATTGGTGAATTGGCTGGACTCGCAAAATCTAAAAATTAATTTAAGCAAAACTACTATTATGAATTTTGAACAAAAAGAGAACAAAACAAAGGCCATAAATATCAATTACAACGATAAACATATTAGTATAATAGAAGTAACAAAATTCTTGGGCTTGCAAATTGAAAGCACTTTAAAGTGGAATACACAAATAGAAAAGGTGTGCAGTAAAATAAACCAATATGCATATGCACTAAAAAAAAATATGCATTAAAAAAAACCGTTAACCAAGACACAATCGTTACTGCCTACCATGGTCTAGTTGCAACCACTATAAGGTATGGCATTATATTTTGGGGCAATGAAACTGGTAAAGAATTAGGTTTTAAGTCTCAAAAACGCTGCATCAGAGCAATCTGTAATATATATTCTACTGAGACATGTAAACCACACTTTATTAACCTAAAAATACTAACAATGCCATCAATGTATATATTCGAAACAGCATTATTTGTTAAAAAAAACTGGTCTAAATTCTCAAAGGTCACTAGTAGGCGAAGATTGGGTAAACTTCATATGGTTCAGGCTAAAACCACTCTATATCATAACAGAATATTTGTGATGGCACCGAAGATATACAATAAGCTGCCCAAATGTATTCAAAATGCAGAAAATTTACAGATATTTAAAAACCTTTAAAGGAATTTCTTATAAATAAGGCATATTATTCTGTTGACGAATATCTCAATGATAAAATAATGTAATAATAAATTTTGTAACTTTAATATTGACATTACTATATTTAATTTTTAGTTGAATTTAATGTTAGTCTGACATGTATATTACTTTAAATTATTTAAAATAGTGACGTATAGTATTATATTAATTTATCCTTTGTTTTGATAATATTCAAGTAATTGGCACTATATTATTTTGTTATTATAAGTAATTAGTATACTACCATTATTTTTATCGAAAATTTATTATTTGTACACCACATAATGTGGTAGGATGTAGTGATACTTTAAAATAACATTAAGATCTGTATATGACCTATATTCTACAAATAAAGTATTATGATTATGGTTATGATTATTATTACGCTAGAATAAAGGAGCTTATAAAGAAACGCGCTTCTATTAAATCTAAGCTCACGTAGTTTATTACGTACCTATCTACTAGTCAGTCATGCTCACAGCTTAGTGATGCTCAGTTAGTTGAGCTAGAGATGCGGATTGGTAGAATAGAGTCCTCATTTAGTTTTTTTGATGAATTTCAGAACGAATCGGAGACATTGTCGAAAAAATCTGACGAGCTGTACACAGACCGGGAACAGTTTGAGAACCTGAGATGTCGGTGGTTCGGGTATTGCTCGCAACACATGGTAGTAATCAACCAGCATCAGGATCCGAGGTAGGCTCCAATGCTGTCGTACAGTAGTTGCTCACAGACAAAATCGCGTTAGGTTACCAAAATTAATTTACCACGTTTTGGAGGGGGATATCAGGGCTGGTTGGAATTTAAGGATATGTATATATCTCTAATTCACAATGATCAAAGCATTGATGATATCAAGAAATTCCACTGCTTGCGGACCTCTCTTCATGGAAGTGCTTCGTTAGTCATTATAAGTTTAGATTTTAAAGTGGAGAACTACAATAAAGCATGGAAATTATTATGCGAAAGTTATGACAACAAACAATTGTTTATTAACAACCACATCAAAGCTTTGTTTACTGTGCCGTCGATTAAAGTGGAATCATGTGATGAATCAGACGTATCGTAGACGTCACAAAAAAAAATCTCAAAGCATTGCAGACTTTGGGCCAGCCAGTTGAATATTGGGACACCTTAGTAATATTTATTTTATCTTCTAAATTAGATAAGAAAACCAACAGGGATTGGGAGGACCATAGCAATGCTCTAACTGATCCTCCGACCTTCGATGCATTTATAACGTTCTTAAGGAACAGATCCAATCTCTTGCAAAAGCTAAAAGAAGACGCTAACTTTAGAATTATGCCACAATCAAATTATGGTACACAGAAAAGCTCCATGGTATCTCAAGTAAGTCAAAGTAACATAAATAAGGTTCCAAAAATTTCATATTCATGCCCTTTATGTAAAAACAATAATTACCTTTATCATTGCGACTCATTTAGAGCATTACCTATACAATCTCGTGTTATTAAGGCTAAGGAGCATAAGGTCTGTTTGAATTGTCTTCGCCCGGGTCACATGCATTCATCATGCAAGCTGGGGCACTGTAAATATTGCAATAGAAAACACAACACATTGTTACATTCTCATAATGATGATACACCGACAGGGTCATCTTCAATTACTGAGAATATTACATTATCAGCAAAAAATAATAACATTCAAAGCCCAAATTATTCATCACGTCATGTGTTACTATCCACAGCCCAAGTTTATGCCATGGACGCCGAAGGTAATCCACAACGTGCCAGAGTCTTACTGGACAATGGTAGCACGGCAAACTTTATAACTCAGGATTTGTCTGGTAAGCTAAAATTGCCAACTCGTACTGTAGGTTCTAGAGTGACTGGCATAAACAATCAATCATCCAATGTTACTCAATCTTGTAAACTTAAAATTAAATCATTATATAGTGAATTTCAATTAGACATTAATTGTTTAATCCTGCCAAAGATTACATCAACAATACCACACACATACATAAATAAACATGACATACCACTGCCACCAGGAATATGTTTAGCTGACCCATCTTTTTATGTCCCTTCTTCGGTTGACATATTGGTTGGAGCAGATATATTTTGGGCTGTTATCGGCACTAATCGTATAGAATTAGGCAAAAATAATCCAATTCTCTTTGAAACAAGTTTTGGTTGGCTCATATCAGGTGCATTACATAAATCTGATAATTTAGATGAAGCCTGTATGACAGTACAACATGACACAGATATGATCCTTACTTGGTTTTGGGAATTAGATACTTTATCGCCTAAACATGATTACACGCCTGAAGAATACAAATGTGAACAATTTTTTTTGAACACTGCAAAGCGTAACAAGGACGGACGATTTGTACTGACCATACCTCTTAAGGAATCACCTGAAGTGTTAGAAAAATCATATGATGTAGCCAAAAAACGTTTTCTTTCATTAGAACGCAGGTTTGATAGGAAATGGATCCCATTCAAACAACGTTACATAGAATTCATGAACGAGTACGAATCTCTAGGTCACATAAGCGAATATAAACATCGCTTAGCTACACCAAACTACTATTTACCCCACCACGGTGTAATAAGAGAGTCAAGTATGACGACCAAACTTAGAGTTGTCTTTGACGCCTCAGCCGTTACAACATCAGGCAAATCATTCAACGACATTCAGTTGGTTGGACCGAGGGTGCAAAGTGATTTGCTATCCATATTACTTCGTTTTCGTCAACACGCATATGTAGTATCTGCTGACATAGAAAAGTTTTCCCGACAGTTATATATTACAGACACACGAAGATCTCTACAATTGATATTGTGGAGGTCAGACCCCACACAAACCTTGAAAACCTATACATTGAATACTGTCACTTATGGGACGGCTAGCGCACGTTTTATAAGTACACGATGTCTCAAACAATTATCTACAGAGGCGACAGATGAACCCACAAGACGGGCTATAGCTGACGATCTCTACATTGATGATCTTCTCACGAGTGGAGACTCTATCATCGAAATGACAACACTTTGTAATAATATCATTAATACATTAAACACAGCACAATTAAACTAAGAAAATGGCAATCAAACAATAAAGACTAAAAATTTTAACACAAAATCAGATCACCAATATACATAATATAGAGAAGACAACAAATACAGTCGAGTTAAGTTCAAATGAACTATCAAAACACTTGGCCTTAACTGGAACGTCAGGTCCGATCATCTCAAATTTTCGATTAATATAGACAACAATTATCCAAAACTAACTAAACGAGTCATACTCTCTACAGTTTCACAAGTGTTCGACCCTTTAGGTCTCGTATCTCCTTGCATTTTAGAGGCAAAGCTCATTATGCAAAAATTATGGGCTAGCAAGAGTTCATGGGATGACGACGTAGAGGACGAGATCAAAGGATTATGGAACAGTTTTACTCGTACATTACCCCACCTGAACAATCTTAACATTCCTAGACGAATTTCATGTAATTCGCCTAATACAATTGAATTTCACATTTTTACAGACGCGTCTAAAAAGGCGTATGGGGCGTGCCTTTATGTGCGGACTATCAACGCGGAAGGTCTGGTTTCCGTGCACTTATTTGCAGCTAAAGGCGAGGTGGCTCCCATTAAAGTCACGACCATCCCACGTCTAGAGCTTTGTGGCGCATTATTGGGAACACGATTATGTGCAAAGATACTAAGTTCAATTACTTACTTTTAAATCAGTAAATTGCACATTCTGGTGTGATTCCATGATTGTCCTTGAATGGTAATGTTTTGGTAACAATACTTGGCGCTATGTGCCTTCCAAGGAGAATCCCGCCGATATTGTGTCACGCGGGATTGGACCAGATCAGATTGAAAATACGACTCTATGGTGGAATGGCCTCACATTGGCCTGAAAGGCCTAAGTCAAATACCAATAATGAATTACCAGAAACAGTTAAAATAAATCATAAATCATTACACTCTAAACATTTAAATTCCAACCAAAGCAATCAAATATTTATTTCATTAATTAACAATATATCGTATTATTCAAAGCTTCAACGAATCACTGCATATGTACACAGATTTATAAATAACTGTCGAAATTCTTGTACAAAGACAAATGGGCCAATCTCAAGCTCAGAGTTGTCTTCAGCAGCTGAATTCCTTATAAGAATTGCACAACAGGACATGTTTCAAACCGAGTACAACATCCTTAAATCAGGTAAACCATTACCTGGTAGAACTCGTCTCATCTCTCTATCTCCATACTTTGATTCTGACATAATTAGGATAGGTGGCAGACTTCACAATTCATATTACGACTATAACATTAGACATCCTATACTTTTAGATAGTAAACATAATTTAGCTGTATTAATATGTAATTCATTTCATTTAAAACTTTTACACGCAGGACCTCAACTATTACTAGCAGCTGTAAGACATAGGTATTGGACGTTAGGCGGTAGAAACTTAGCAAGGAAGATTGTTCGCTCCTGTGTCAAATGCAGAAGGTTTAAGGGTGAAACCATTCAGCCAGCTATGGGGCATTTACCGAGGAAACGAGTTCAGTTAAAGTATCCATTTTTAGAAACTGGTACAGATTATGCGGGACCTATTATGATTGCAGATCGTAAAGGTCGAGGGTGCAGGCTTATCAAAGCATATATATGCGTTTTTGTCTGTTTGGCTTCTCGGGCGGTCCACCTGGAGCTTGTCTCGGACCTGACAAAGGAAGCCTTTATAGCTGCTCTTAATACATTTACAGCTCGTCGAGGTAAACCGAAATGTATATTTTCAGATAATTGATCAACGTTCGTTGGTACATTCAACGAACTTTCTAACATCCTAAACCAGGATTATACAGTAGACATGGCAGAAACAGGTATCAATTTCTCTTTTATTCCCGCATACACACCACATTTTGGCGGATTATGGGAGTCCGCAGTAAAATCAGTGAAACATCATCTAAGACGTACATTAGGACTTACGCATCTTACCTACGAGGAACTGTCTACTTTCCTTATTCAAGTCGAAGCGATTCTAAACTCTCGACCACTCACACCTCTATCTAATGATCCTTCTGACTTGTCTCCTTTTACTCCTTCGCATTTCCTTATTTGAAGATCGCTGATCTCTTTGCCACATCAACCGACAATTAGCCAGAAAATCACCAACCTACAGCGATTCCAGCGCATCGACTACCTAAGACAGCACTTTTGGAAACGATTTTCTAATGAATATATTTTCTGGCTACAGCAGAGAACAAAATGGTGCAGTTCCAAGGGCCAGCTTGAAGAGGGCGCTTTAGTGCTTATCAAGGACGAGCACGCTCCACCACTACAATGGCTTCTTGGACGAGTCATACGTCTGCTTCCAGGTAGCGATGGTATCGCGCGGGTGGTAGACATAAGGACAAAGAAGGGGGTCATACGACGCGCCTATAATACCATTTGCCCCCTGTCAACTAGCAATTGAAGATCAATCTTCAACGCCGGGAGTATGTTCGCGCCAAACCGGTGCGGACGACTGAGGGAGAAGAAGCAAGCGGGGGCGATGCGCCGGCCCACATACTCGACACTCCTTAACTTGTACGCGTCACGATCGGTTAATACATTTGTAATCCGCATTTTTAAGTATTCAAGAATATACTTCAATATCTGTAGCCGAGACGCCTTTCATTCAACAACCCATACACACATACACACAGAGGGAGCTGGAGCTTCCATATATTTAATAAATCATTACCTAAAAGCGCAACCAAAAAAGGAAAATATATTGGTTAAGCCATTGCATAGATAAACACGAATTAGTTAATCAATTTAACTGTGAAAATGATGAAGAACTATAATAATATTGCGTAACAGTTCCTCCTTAGTGGACAGCAACCTTGGCAGATGACGTCATTGTTTATAGTTAGCCGTGTGTTGCCTACACTAATGTCACGATAATATCTCGGCTATGCAGGTGGGGTGGCGTCCACTGCTACAAACGAGGTGGTTGACGAGATAAGAGGGCTCACGTAAGTGCCACCATTGTTATTTCGAACAATAACCCCACGTTGAGGCGTTATCTGTAACGTGCCGCCACCGCCGCTCGCCCCGGCCGCGTCGGTCGACGCTCGTAACGCCCTAATGGACGCCCTTCCGAATACTACCCAGTAATAATTTTAATTTTCGCTACGTAGATGTTTAAGTACTTTTTGATCCTTTTATCCTTGAAATTTAAGTAAATATCCGAATTAGGAGAGTTGTTTCAAATTTACGTTTTGGGGTTTGTTTGATCGTAAATGAAACTAATGGTTCTAGTTGGAACATCGGACAAAGTTTATTTGTTTTATTTATACGAGGGTCAAACTGAAAGTTCTTAGAACTGGCCACTTATAAACAATATAATAAAAAAAAAATTCTAAAATTTGAAAATAGAACTCTTTGCCAATATTACTGAGTATATATTTCATTCATTTGTCATTTGTTTTACGATTTGGCGGCAAATTGAAAATTGTCTGTGTCACGTCAACATGAATTTAACACGAGAAAATTTTCGTGCAATGATTTTTTATGACTTTCGATGTCATTTAAGTCAACAAGAAAGTTATGATAGACTACGATTGGCCTTTCACGATGAAGCCCCATCTCGTGCGACTGTTTACAACTGGTTTAATGAGTTTAAACGTGGTCGCACTAATCTCACTGATGATGTACGTGAGGGACGGCCTTCTACGCCGACGACTGAAAATAACATCTGTGTTGTGCGGCGTATGATAGAGACTGACAAAAGAGTGACCTATCAGCAGATTCGGACAAGCTTAGGCATCGGTATGAGTCAAGTGCACAAAATCCTCCACGAACATTTAGCGGTCAGGAAGCTTTGCGCCCGGTGGATACCTCATAATTTGACTAAGGCTCAAAAACTCCATCGTGTGGATTGGTGCCGTAAAATGATTGAAAGATTTAACGGAGGTGACTCAAATGCTGTGTTCGACATACTAACAGGTGACGAAAGCTGGATTTACTGTTATGATCCTGAAACCAAAAGACAATCTGCTCAGTGGGTGTTTCCTTTCGAGGAGTTGCCAACTAAAGTGAAGAGAGATCGAAGTGCGGGAAAAAAAATGGTGGCCTCGTTCTTTGGAAGGATAGGTCATTTCGCAACAATTGTGTTAGAGGATCAAAAAACAGTTTCTGCAGAATGGTACACTACCAATTGTTTGCCACTTGTCTTGGAAAAAGTTCGAGAGAAACGACCTCGCAGTAGGATCCTCCTTCACCACGACAACGCCTCGTCGCACACCGCCAAGCGAACGATCGACTATTTGGCGACATCAAACGTTGAATTACTGGGTCACCCGCCGTATAGCCCCGACCTCGCGCCTTGTGATTTTTATTTATTTCCAAAAATTAAAGAAAAACTTAAAGGAAAGCGGTTTATGAATGCTGAAGAAGCGGTGGCTGCGTATCGCGATGCCATTGAAGAGACCCCTAAGGACGAGTGGGCAAAGTGCTTTTCCCAGTGGTTCCATCGCATGCAGCGGTGTATTGACGTCAATGGACAATATTTTGAAAAGATATAATAAAACTAATAACTGGCTAATGTAATCAGTTTTTGATTTTCTAAGAACTTTCAGTTTGACCCTCGTAGTATACGTACTACGTTTTATAGAAGTGCATAGGATTTTTTTCATCGTATTTCTAAATGGTTCGCAAAGAGAGAATTAAGTCCACAAACATAAAACCCCTCTACACTAGATAGCTTGCCTTACAGATTTTTATAGGATACACCAAACATAAAGGTTCCTAGGGCACGTATAAAATACCAAGAATACCGGAGAAATGAGTTGTTACACACATAACTATCAACAAGGCTAGTAAGCTAATACCTATTAGATACGTGTCACAGAAGCTTTACCTAGCGAGCGTTCTTATTTATAACAAGGTTGTCAATGATGTTACAGAATGTTCTGTATAAGGCTGAGGTGTGTTAACTTATGTTAAATTTAGCTCCAATAAACTTTTGTCCTATTAGGTAAGCAACACAGTAAAATGAGAAAAATATTTTCCTTTGCGATTAGATGCTGAAGGCCCGCGAACATATTAGCAGAGTCACAAAATTTAAACAAACAGGACAGCACTTCTGCTAGAAAGTCATTCAACATAGGTACAATAGGTATGTATAAGTAGGGTAGATAGTAATCTGATTGCATCGAATCGGATGCGCGAACATGTTTTGACATTTTACATCTCGAATCTTACAATCGATATGTATGTAACCTAAGCTCACTATGCCCAATCAACAGGACACCGAGCGAGCGGACTATGATCCATGTACCTAGCCTTTGCACCTGCACAATCTGATCGATGAATATGACTGTATGAATGCAATCGAACCCGAGACCTTTGTGAAAGTTGTATGCATTCAACTCGCTTCGTTCGTTTCGCGATGCATAGCGCACCAATAATAACCTACTGCTGTTATGATATGCGAGTTCTGCGACCCGTCTGACTCACAAAATAATAATATTGTAATTTCATTTACCGACGCATCGTTACTTAGATACCACAATCACGGTGGAATACAACCATCGTTTCTACGTTGCGATGATAATGCTATTGTATAAACAACATACTCAAGTACGGCGCTCAGTGCAGCTTGTTTCATTACTTATAAAATAATAGCTACATGTTATAAAGCTATGAGATGATAAGATGTCTATCGATGCGACCGACCGACTGTTGCATGGTTTGAATAACATTCGTAATAACTTATTAGGTTCGTTTCGATCCAGCTAATGGAGATATCGTAACGAAACTTAAACTTAGTTTAAAGAAATATCTTAATATATAAAATCCTTGCGTTACTGACTGACTGACAGACACGCTACAGCCGAAACTATTGGGCGCAGGAAGCTGAAATTTGGCATGTATGTTCCTTGGGGACCGTAGGGGTGCACTAAGAAGGGATTTCCCAAAATTCCCACGGGATCGCCCAAAACGGGTAAATTAAAAAAAAATGCAGGCGTAGCTGCTGGCGTCCTCTAGTTAAGTGATAAAATTATATCCAAACGAACTCTGATAATTTGGCTTTATTACGGATAGGGCTTTATTACGGATAGGTTAATATTATTATGTTACATATTGGATAATTCTTTATTTCAACCTATACCTAGGTAGTAGAGTCAATCGCGCTTTATTGGTGACACTTGAACTACGAAAACCACTCATTTAACCAAAATTTTAATAAGAGTAAATACCTATAGTATATTTTACGAGATGTATGCTATTTGGATATCTTAGATAATAACAATGTTTATAATTTAGAAAGTAAAAACTCTCTAAGTTTATTAACTTTGTATAAAATATTTTCAACTTCAGCGGATATGTTAAGTTGTATAAATCATAACAACATAAGTATGTGCTTTAAAAAATGTATTCTGTTTAAATAAGTAGTGTATAGAAAATAATGCTTTTAATTATAGAAATAAAATAACAAGTTCAAATATATTTCATATTAAGTAGATATATAGACTAATAACCGTGTTTTATTTTTTCATTGTCCTTATTATACCTACTATAATTTATATATACTTTACTAAACTTTAGCAAAATGTTGGTAATTCAGTTATACCTAACTTATATCAATAAATTGCAATTTTCTTTTAATTATTGCTTTATGTAAAAAAACATAGTTCAAATTATTCTGGTGTTCGCTGGCCGTGTAGTTGACGGCATAGAATACAAGTGTCACCACCCCCTATCTTCCCGTGGGTGTCGTAAGAGGCGACTAAGGGATAACACGATGCAAATACCATCTTTGTGTAGAGACGGAAAACTCGACATCAAACCCTATATGACTGCCTCGTTGGTCTCGCGGCATAAATGTGCGCGTGGGATCGGGAGGTCCCGGGTTCGATTCCTGGGTCGGGCAGTGTTATTGAGTTTTTCTGTCACGAAATTCTCAGTAGCAGCACGGAGTCTGGAAATGTGCCCGGTACGGCAATAGGCTCGCCCCTTATTACGTGGGACTAAAGTATGTCTGGCGAAAAGTGGGTGTAGAAATACACTTCTGCTTACCCCTTCGGGGATAAAAGGCGTGACGATATGTATGTGTATGTATGTATATATATATATATATATATATATATTCAGAATAATGTGTTCATATCCCCTAAAACTTTAAAGCTGGTAAATTATTTGCAAATATAGTAATAAATGTACATTATATTTTATACAACAATAAAGTATGATTTCTATTCTTGAATTTCAGAGAGTTTTCTATAGGTAATACATAGTATTTACAACGAAAAATTATTTTAACGGCAAATAAGAACTATTACAAGTAACTAATCAATTATAATATTGTCTAAATTTCAATGAATAATAAGTTATCCTACTGTAACTAAAGTTACTTAATAGTAAAGCATTTTACAGAGATTATTTTTGTTACCTATATTCTAATTAATCATTACTTATATATTTCTCAGGTCATCTCGCAATCCTTTTGACTCTGACACGGAGCAGATTACTTTGCAAGCAAGTACGAGCGGTGAAAAGGGACAAATATCTAAGAAAAGGAAATCTAGCAGCATCAAACCTAAACAAAATAAGAAAACTGCGCCTCCACGTGATTTATCTGATGACTCCGAAACCGAGCCTGCGTCAGTTACTGCTCGAAAATACCGCTCAATATTTTCAGATTCTGAGGTAAGGCTTAAACATCTAATACTTTTTAATTTAGAATAGTCCTTGTTAAATAGTGTGCTCTAGCAACAATCGCTTAGTATTTTACCTGATATTGAAAGTCCGTGATCATAATATAAACAAAATGTGTTTAAATTAAATAAGACCTCGATGGTGTAGTAGTAGGTAAGTGTAATCGACTGACGGGGTCGGGGTTCGATACCCGCACAAGCCGGATATTTGTGTGCATGAACATGAATGTTTGTTTTGCTCTGGGTGTATTTGATGGTGCTGTGTAAATGTTGAATATTATTATAATATTTTATTAGAGGCACGTATTCTTTATAGGTATCTACATCATTTGTACTGACTTTATACAGTTATATTCGTTTTCAGGCTAACAGTAGGTTAAATTGATGTTTTAGTCTTCTGAAAGTTATATGTACCTACACTTAAATGCATACATATAACAACTGAGCCAGTCTTTAGAATCAGTGTAGAATAGTATATTATATTTATAAAGTAGGTCTAGTAACTTCAGCGATAACTTTTAATAAAAAGAAATATTTTACCTATATAATAGATATCTAATGCAAAATATCGTTTAATTAATTTTTATAATTATGTTTTTTTAATTTTCCAGGACGATGGGGCAGAGCCTATTAGAGCTGCTGCTCTAAAAAGTTATCTGGTACGGCGCGTGGGTTCCGGATACACACTGCAACGTGATCCGACGCAAAGCGGTCAGTTTTACATAGAGCTGCGGATCTACAACAGCCAGGAAGCAGAGACACTTGGCGATAACCGCTGGAAGCAGTCACTTTTCACACTTCGCTCATCCCATGATGACCGCGGTCCAGTATGAAAAGCTCTAACTAGCTTAGTTAGTGCTGCTAAGCAAGAGTATGAAAACATACAACCTATATTATATCCATCAAATGTTTTCTAAACTATCCTAACTATGGTATTTTTGATACTATGATTTTAATTTGGTTTTACTCATGTTTACTTCTTATTTCTTCATAACTTACTTACTGTATGCTAATATAAACCACCAAACGTTTTCTTTTTATTTTACTTTTATTTACTCGTCTTTGTAGGTAATACTGCTTCAGATTTGAATTGAATATGAACTATTTTTTCCTTCTTTACAGGTCTAAACCAAAAATTTATAAAACTCTGGATATATGATATTTCAATATTGTTCAGAAATCTTAAAACTCTGGATATATGATATTTCAATATTGCTCAGAAATCTTAAAACTCTGAATGCTTAATATCTAGAAATCTCGAAAACTGAATATTTGTCGTAGATAGATAGATAGATAGATTATACTTTATTGAACACCAAAACAAACAAAGTATTAACAGAAGTATATAACTTAAAACTAGTGTGCAATTGGCGGCCTTATCGCTAATAGAGCGATCTCTTCCAGGCAACCGCGGATGGACAGAAATGATGTAGGTTAGCAGTCATATATATTGATGGTGTAGCGTCAGTAATCTATAATAATTATAAATAAGTACCTAAATATATACATATTGTAATATACACTTACATAAATACATACTATATTATACTACTATAACATACATAAGTATAGGTACTATATGATACAATACATATTATAAATAAAATATGATTATATAATTATAAGGAAGCAGTGAACGGAACACTTGTAGAAAGATAGCTATACAATAAAAAAAAATAAAAAAAGGCGTTAGATTGACAGGTAGTGTCTTTTTAACATACACTTAAATATGTTAAGCGATTTGGCTTTACGGATTTCTAGCGGCAATCCATTCCACAGGCGTGCAGCTTGAACTGTAAAGGATTTTCCGTAGTAATTGCTAGAATGGATTGGCACCGCCAGGGTCAAATACTCAGACGACCTCAAGGACCTTATATGTGTGTCATGAAAGAACTTAAAATGTTCTTTGAGATAAAAGGGGGTACTGGGATTAAATAAAACATTATAAAGTAATGTAAGAATGTGAGTATTCCTGCGAAGACGAATTGGGAGCCACTTGAGTCTGTTGCAAAATTTTGAGACATGATCATATTTGCGTAATCCAAATATAAATCGTATACAGAAGTTTTGAAGTATTCGCAGTTTTGCTTGTTCTGCTGAAAACAGCTGGATTGATAAGTCAAATATAATATTGTAATAAAACAAACTCTTCAGGGTCATACATTAATAATCCTAAGTATATTTATTAAGTGTTCAATCTATAATTAATAATTCTAATTATGTGTATCGGAGAGACAAGTCTTCTTAATTGGCTTATAAATAATTTACCATTTGAATTACACTTACCTGGGTACAATTATTGTGGTCCGAGGACAAAATTAATCAAGAGACTTAGACGTGGAGACCAAAGTGTGAATAAATTAGACGAATATTGTAAAGAACACGACATTGCTTATCATATGTCAACAAATTTGGAAGACCGACACAAGGCAGATTTAGTTTTATTAAAAATTGCAAAAAAACGTACAATTGCTTCTGATGCAAGTGCAGATGAAAAATTAGCTGCACATCTAGTAAAGAAAGCCATGTCAGCAAAAATTAAAACTGGTTTTGGTTTAAAAATTATAACAAAAAGCAATCAAAAAAAGTAGTTGGAAATGGTATTAAGAATAAGCTTAAAAATATTATTAATAAAACAAAAAAACGTATGCAGTCAGTGAAACCCAAACGCAAAAAAATGGCAATAGAGTTAGCGATGGCCGCAGCTAGAGATTTTGTTAATGATTCATCTATAAAACTTCCTCGCGTTATTCCAGTACCAAAAACTGGCGGAGTATTACGATTGATCCCTATATTTGCAGGATTATCAGCCGCAGGAGCCTTAGCAGGCGGCAGTGCAGCTGGTATAGCTAAAACTATTAATGTAATTAAGATGGGTAAAAAACGTTTCGATGAACTGAAGAGGCATAATGAAAAAATGGAAGGTCTTTGTATTGGGAAGGGGTTACATCTTAAGCCACATAAAAATGGACTTGGTATATTTTTATCAAAATCAAAAAACTAAAGTGCCGGCTACCCAATCGAGCTTTAACTAATATTGATATTTTGAAGTATGGAAATCATATTCCCTATTTTCGAGGTGTTTTTATGAGAGATCAGCTCCCAAATCGGTCTTTGAAAAAAGAATGTGGTGTTATTAATTTAGATAGTTCTAAAAATCCCGGTTCTCATTGGGTAGCCTATGCAAAGTACAATGATCATATTGAATATTTTGATAGTTACGGTAATCTTAAACCCCCAAAGGAATTAATAAAATACTTAGGTTTCAATATTAACTATAATTATGAAAACATACAACGTGATCAACCTTTTATCTGCGGACATCTGTGTTTGAAATTCTTAGAGAATTGTTGGTATAATTATATTTATGACAAGAAATAAAATAAAGAGTACCTTATGAAAATATTTAGTATTGAGGCATGTCTATTACAGTTAACATCTCAGGACATAAATCAGTATTAGATTCATACTTTCAACCACCGCTAAATTTATCAGGTCAATATAAATGCGGTTTAATATACTTTTCAGTATTAAATTCAATACCTCATGGGTAAACTAATAATAATCCATATGTAATTAGAATTGAATGTGATTTAGTGTATGGTTCTTATTCAAACAGATTACCAACTCATATTATACATGAGTTTGTTCCTAATACTGGGCCTAACCAAAGATATATTGAAACACCACAAAACATTATTTATTTTCCAGTGAATAAAAATACAATTTCTTCTATATCTATTAAGATTGTTGATGAAACTGGTTACTGCATTGATTTCGGAAAAGAATATATTCAACTACGTCTTCATTTGAGGAAAATATAATGATATTACATTATAAAAACGCGTCACTCAATACAAAACGTACTATTTCCTCAACAACTACTAAGGTACAAAGACGTAAAAAAATAATTACGAAATTGACTAAAACGAATAAAGCTTTTCTCAAAGCCTTAGGTTTTAAAGTATGAATATACTACATATTACTGAATTACCACACTTTGACACTTCGATCGAAAGTTACGAAGTGCATTCGTACAATCCTTACAATAACAGCTTTAGGAAAAATGATGAGATTAGAATTCCCATACACCAACAAGACATATAATATGTGCTTCCATCAGCCAGTTCAATTTACCTCGAAGGCCATGCAAAATTATTTGATAAATCTGGAAATCCAATCAAGAAAGATGTTACGTTTACTAATAACTTTGTTATGTATCTATTTCAAGATATTAGATATGAAATAAATGGCATTGAGATTGATCGTATAAAAAATTCTGGAATAACGTCAACTATTAAGTCATACGTTGCATTAAATGAAGCCGAAAATAAAGTTGCTGCCTTATGGGGTTGGAACTTAGATGGAGTTAAAAGCAACGGAAATTTTAGTGTTGTAATACAGTTAAATAAGATTTAAGGGTTTGCAGAAGATTATAATAAAATTGTGATAAACTGTAAACATGAACTTATATTAAATAGAAGCAATACAAACTTAAACAGCGTTATACTTACTGATGATATTATACATTTTCAAATTGATATAGAAAGAGTGCAATGGAGAGTACCACACATCAAAGTATCGGATAGCGAACGATTACAACTTTTGAAACATTTAGAAAGAGATAAACCTATCCAAATGGCATTTCGAAACTGGGATTTGTATGAATACCCTCTAGTGCTTAAAACTACAAAGCATTCTTGGTCAGTTAAGACTGCATCACAATTAGAAAAGCCTAGATATGTCATTTTTGGCTTGCAAACTAATAGAAAATGTAATAGATCGAAAGATAGTTCACTTTTCGATCATTGTGAAGTGACTAATGTAATGCTCTTTTTGAATTCACAATATTATCCATATGAACCATTAGGCTTAAAGTTTTCTTAGGATTATTACAATATATTATACAAAATGTATATGAAGTTCCGTCAGTCTTATTATTACAACTGCCCAGTAGATCCCTTACTCGATTTGAAGGATTTTCAATCAAAGGCTCCACTTTTTATCTTAGATTGTTCAAGACAAAATGACAGTCTGAAAACCGGTCCAGTTGATGTTCGGTTGGAATTTGAAAGTTTAACGCCAATACCAGATAATACAGCAGCCTATTGTTTAATTATTAACGATCGACTTGTGGAATACAAACCTCTGAGCAACATAGTACGCCGGTTATCATGAATGCCATTGTAGACCTTCAAGGTTTTAAGACAGAAGCAAATGAATTTATAATAAAAGAAATAGCTATATTGTCTAACAGAAAACTACAAGTGTTTTTAATTAAACTACCATTTTTGATAGGTTTTTGATCAGTCTCTGCATTTTGAAACGCATGTTGCTGAGGCAGTACGGAACTGTTTTTACAGGCTTAAGCTACTGTATCGAATACGGCCCTACATTAGTGAGGACATGTGTATTTTGCTCTGTGAAACACTTATTCTATCAAAGTTGAATTATGCCGATACAGTATATGGAACCTGTCTTCTAAGCAAAACTGAAAAGCTAATCCAGCGGGTGCAGAATGCATGTGCTCGGTTCTGTTTTAATGTGCCACCACGTTCACATATTACACCTTTCCATAATAAAAATAAGGTTTTAAGAATGGCTTCACGCAGGAAACTTCACCTTGCTTCTCTCCTTTTTGGTGTGGTGTCCACAGGGAGGCCGGCATACCTCCACAAAAATCTTACTTGGTCTAGGGACATAAATCAACATAAAACTAGGGGTTCCACAAGCCTGTTGATTATACCGAGACATCATTCGGCTGCTTTTGGTGCAAGTTTTAAAGTAACAGCATCACGTATATGGAACAACTTGCCGCCACCGTTAAGAACTCTAAAATCAAGTTTCAGCTTCAGTAAAAACTATAAGCAATATCTGCTAAATGAACAATTAATACAAAACTAAACTTACCTACTGCGAGTATTGTGGGGCATTGGGGTGAGTTCCCTGTGATTGTTTGTTTGTTCGGCCAGCTAGTTTTGGATTGTCTTATAACTATAAAACTCCTCTCCTTAGTTGTTTCAGTTGTTTGTTGTTATTGCCATTCATCTTTTCCCAATTTTAACTTATACACAGTACACACCCTAATATTATCAAAAGCATTATTGTAAGATAGTTCATGACACACACACACACACAAAGAAACAGCAGAAATGAAGACTTCACAATAATCACAATATTTACATAATAATATTATATTTGCCATTAATGTTTTCTATTTTCAATTTCCTCTGCGAAAATAGCTCGCAAATGGCTTGGCGTCAATTTGGCTCATTTGAGAACCCCGCGCTAGGCACCGACGCTTACGCATTCAGCTATAGACAATTAATGACCATAGACTAATATTATAATACTGGAGACAGCTAAAGACAGTGCAGTGAACGCACCAAAAAAAAAAAAAGACAAAGAATTCTTCTCAAAAGGAAGAAGGCATGAATTCTTTAATAGGTACCTACATAGGTATATAATTAGTCTAAGCATGAATTCATGGCACAGATTACATAGCATAGCGGGATTCATGGACAAATTTTATCTGGTCCTTAATCATGTCTCTATTAAATTGTTTGTTTTATTAGTATCGTAGTATCCCAATAGTCTGTGATTAGTATCTTAGATTATAGAAATGTTCTAACACACCATGTAAGATAAATTGCATAATAATAATGCATGCCATAATTTTTATTAATACATACATGATGGTGACTTTGTCCCAAGACTAAGCAAACGTTTTATTTTGGGACAATGTTACCTTCACGGATTATTACGTTTTGGCATTATGTTCGCTGAGGTGCTACGTACTTATGCTGTTGCCATCATTTTTCGTTGATCGTATTTGTATTCGTAGACCTATGCCGAGTCATAGAGTACATATGTAATCATTCTTTTGAACGGGATGCTACGTTAATTTCTGATATTTGTCAGTATGTCACACAATGCAGCAATGGTCTGACAGGTCACGCCTGTCAGACTATTGTTGTTCTGTCAGCTTCAGTCAGCTTTGTTGTTTTATTTTATTTATTTTCTCTGTTTTGTATCTATTTTTTATAATTTAATTTAATTATACTCCATTTCACATTGGGGGGTGCGGGTGGTGTAATGGTGTTTGTTATTTAGGATAATATTCGTCTGATTTTCATTTATTTGTACGGAGATGATATTATGTCACCAGCGCCTTCGTGTGTGAAATGGAATATAACATGTTCTCTGCCTTCTCTGGGCTTACCTTTAATTTCCTATGTGTCAAGTGTCACAATTTTAGAAGTGTAAACAATAAGTCTTGTCGGTATATAAATGTGTTCCTCTTTGTGCAAATGTGAAACGACCGGCCGGGGTCAAAAAAAGAAACAATATATATTTATTTATTTATTAGTAATTAAGATAAAATGGTACCAACAGAATATCAGCGCCATCTAGTTGAACTAGATGGCACTACGCTGAGTTGCAGGCCAATTCTGTTACTAAACCTGTTATGTGTGCTAAAAAATGTAATTATTTCGTATGTTCGTAACAGAATAAATATGTTTTCTTTCTTTCTTTCTTTCTTTCATTTCCATTTTACGATTTAACAAAGCCAGAAAGGCAGCAAGTTTGTGTGATTGAACGTAACAGGAATATATACTGGGGAGAAGGATTTGTATCTTATTCAAATTATCAGAATTTGATCGTCGATGTCTTAAGAGACAAATGTGTTTACACTAAAGGCTTAGAAAAAGTAAAATGGTTAAAAGATATTTTAAATAACAGTAATATATATAATTTAGAAGATAAACACTGTCCTAGTTTACCATTATTGTATGAAAAATATAAAAAAATCTTATGAATTGTATAATTGTATTTATCACGATTCAATATGTACTTTAAAAAATTTATTATGTTTATATAAGTGGTGTGTAGAAAATAATTTTTTAAACTAAAGTTTATGTTTTTATTTTTAAATAAAGAAGCTCCTAATTTATGTTCAACTGTAAGCAGTTTGCAGTTAATATATATTATTATAATGCTCATAAACATAAAATATGAATGAGACCATCAATATTTCAAATTGTATCAGATCATTCCTCGATGATATTAGTGATCGATAAAAATAATTAGGGAGTTTGGAATCATTATGACTGATTCAATAAATCTTGCGAACTCTATCGGATCATATCCAAATCATAGCAGTAATGGAAAAATAATTATTGATGATTCTGGTAATCAGTAATGCTCGATAAAATTAATTGGGGATTCTGAAATCATGCAGTTCGAGCGAGAACAAATGGTTCCAGATTCGATGCAATTAGATTACTATACACATTGTATAGTAATCTGATATAAATGTATTCTAGTAACCACATACTGTGTAAGAGTTATAATGATGCAGGAAAATAATCTGTAATACCAAAGAAAGCAAACGTTTTTGTTATTAAATATATCATACAAAACACTAAAAATATTTAAAAACAGAGTTTTGAGCGCTGTACATTCATTATTATAGCTGTACAGTCGCTTCGGTATATTGAATAAGTTTAGGCAGGCTACGCTGCTACGGCGTAGGCGAATGACATTCGTTGTGTTTTTGACGGCTACGCGGCATTTATTTGCTACTTTCGCCGTCGCTTTCTGCTATGCTCCAGGCTTAAGGATCGGCACATATCTGACGGAAGATGCGTCGAACGTATCTTCGGTCGCGTCTATTCCGTCAAATGAGTCGGTACACATCTGACGGAAAATGCGTCGAGGGTATCTTCATCGGTCGCGTCTCTTCCGTCAAATTAGACCTGCTACATTACCCGTTTAGTCAGTTTCTGCGTTCAGCAACTACAGTGCGGTTGCTTTGTATGACATTTAATTTTAAAACGTCGCCTAACACGTCAGTCAAAATTCACGTGGTGCGCGGTGCGCGCGACTTCGACCGATAATGCGTTGACGGAAACGGAACAGACGCTGTACGCTCGACGTACTAACTAAATGGGTAGTGTGGTGTGAAAAGTTGAATGTTTTTCTTTATATTTGTATGTTTTGGCGTTACGCGACCGACAATACACGACGCATCTTCCGTCAGATATGTTCCGATCCTTAGAGTCTATTGCATACTGTAAACATACGCATACACGCTCCTAATCTACTTGTACCGATATGTGGACAGGCAATGCTCTCGATTAAAGTACATTGCTCTTCTTATCAATATAAGTAGGTACTACTTGTGTATAATATTATATTTTATTCAGTAAATATATGGTTTAATACTTTCTCGTTTCTTTATTTACTAGCATTTATGTGACGCGTCTTAAAATAGCGATTATTGGAAAACATGTCAAAAGTACCCTCTTTTCGGCGTTCCACGTTTCGGTGCAGGCCATATCAGCCCAGGTCAACTGAAATAGATGGTACTTCATCTCTATTTTGAAATAATTTGTGTTACATAAAATAATAACAGTGTAATAATAAATCAATATAAAACTTCGATGGCTGAGTGGCGTCCTTGACTAAATTGCCACAGCATTTTTGCTACAATACGACCGCTATCTAACTTTTGCCATGTAAAGGGATAATGATAGGGACATGACACAGTATTGAGGCAAAGTTGAGATGCGGATCCTCACAAGGAAAGACATATTATGCAACCCACATGTTACAAATCTGGGTGAACACTGTTTGAATGATTAAAGTACCGTGTCAAATAGAAGTAGTGTGCAGTAGAGTTGGTATGAAGGGTATTTTGTTTCTAACATATATGTCTATAGATCTACTAACAGAAAATCTCTCTTATAAGTCATAATAATTTTTTTTCTTCTGACGCATTCGTTACTGCTCTTAAAGGCATTAAACGAGACTTAATAGAAGTTAATTATGCAGCAGTAGTGACGTAATAAAAATAAAAAGTACATCAAAAACAACTTCAACATTTTACATGATATCACAAAAACTACTCGTCAAATCTTGTTGATTAAATGCAAATAGGTCCACACGAAAAGCACCAGCATTGATATACAAAATAATCATCAAAATCGGTTCATCTAGTAAAAAGTTCTGAGGTAACATACATAAAACATTTGAAGACGATTAATAAAAGAAGTCGGTGGTAAAGGATTTACCAAAAATGATATACATAGTATAGTTGACTGTACAGTTGCTTATGTAGTCGTCTTGCCGTTTGGCAGTGCTTTGGTCCGATTCTATTCGAGACAACACTTTGTGTAATTCATAGATTGTTGTTTTCAGTCTTGGTTGTTTTTGTGTCCATTTAATAGAGGTAACTAACTCACTTCAATTTATTCACTACAATGGGTTTTATTGCTACTGCGGAAATTTTATTTACAAAACCTTTATTATATAATTAATGTAGTTTAAATCGACCAAGGGCCGCTTCTCACTCTGATCTCAGAGATATAATTATATACTATTATGTACGTAAATATGCGCATTCTTTGAATGCACGCTACGGGTCAAAGAAACATTAATATTTTTTTCACCAGACTACAATGGTAGGTACGTTAAATTCTAAAGACAATAATTACATATATGCTAGAAAGTACGTTGACATAAAAAATACATATGGCATAAAGATCCGGTCAGAGTGTGATGGACCGGGCTTGGGACTGGCGGCGGAGGTGTGTGGAGGCTCTCCGCTAAAGGCGTTCGGGGCATACCCACTAAAACCACCACGGTGTCCCTACGGGTCCCGTATATTGCCGGGGTCACGCGATTCGCGGATAGCATACTTTTCCGCGACCCCGCCCGGGATTGGCCCACCGTTGGTGTTGGCGGGCCCCGTCTCAACATGATCTCGCAATCATCCGTCGAAATCTCTGCACACAACACACTTGCATCCGTCATCTTACAAAGTTACTTGGGAGACGTCGCGGACACTAACGCCGCCTCCTTGCCTTTTGGCGGACGGGGAGCAGTCCCGGCGCTCGCCAATCGCAGGCACTGAAACCCAGCGGCCGCAGAGCATAGGGAGGACGGCAACCCAATAACACCGCATCTCCTCTTCCTCTGCGGCCTCACCCCAACGCAACAAATGGTGCGCCCCCATTTGGTCACGAATCGTGTTGCCTAACACTAATTGACAATATGGATCCCATACGCATACCAGACTTTAAGTATAAATTATTTCTAAAAACGACCGATTGTAAAAAGTATGTTATTCTGATAAATTGTTGAAAAAAAATCCTGTAGAGCTCCAAGAGAACACTTTAGACGCGGCTTTCTTTAATTATTCAGATATCTTCGACTCATATACTTGCCAACAAAGTCCACAGTGTGCCTGTGCAATATGCGTACACGTAGATCAGTGTAAATGTTTAATACATTCAAGCGCTACCACGTTTGCGCAATTGCATCAATTAGCAAAATATTTTGCATCGAGACAAATCAAGGAATCTTTATGCATGTAAGGGCCTGAAATGAATACAAATATAAAATATGTGTGCGGACGTAGCTGCGGGCATTTTCTAGTAAATAATAATTCTCATGTCGGGGATTTTACAAATATCCAATCAACGGACATAAAGTACACTCCAACTCGAAACAATAAATTGTAGATCACACAAAATTGTGTTTGTGACTGTGTATTGCTGCGCTGAGCGTCCGAGCGAATTGACACGTAACATATTCAGTTATTAAGCAACTCTTTAATGAGATTACGTGCAGGGAGTAATATAGGCGTACAACATGTACATTTTACGCTACCAAGGAATCACTTGATATCCATGAAAATAATGCTCTAAACAGACACTAACAATAGGTTAATTACATTATTTAATTGCCTGTATGATGTTCTCGAAAATGTGTGTAAAGTTGTACTTGTTAACGGGCTAGTTACATTTGTAATGCTGTTTTTATTTGTAACAGATCAATGTAGTTTAAATCGACCAAGGGCCGCTTCTCACTCTGATCTCAGAGATATAATTATATACTATTATGTACGTAAATATGCGCATTCTTTGAATGCACGCTACGGGTCAAAGAAACATTAATATTTTTTTCACCAGACTACAATGGTAGGTACATTAAATTCTAAAGACAATAATTACATACATGCAAGAAAGTACGTTGACATGATAACAACTAATTAATTAACACACATAAATATGGTTTACATCACTTTTAATTTAATCTAAGACTAATATATAAAGCTGAAGAGTTTGTTTGTTTGGTTGAACGTGCTAATCTCAGGAACTACCGGTCCGATTTGAAAAATTATTTCAGTGTTAGATAGGTCATTTATCGAGGAAGGCTATATAACATCACGCTATGAGCCACGGGAGCGGAGCAGTGGCCTTAAATAACGCGGGTGTAACCGCGGGCATCATCTAGTTAAATATAAAGTCGTTTGCGATTACTATAGCGTCTATCGTCGTTCAGTCATGCCTTTGCGGGTGTTGCCCTTTCAAATCAATATTGCTCAGGGAATAAAGTCTTTTCGTAAAAAAGTTATAGCATGCCAAAGTGGCTATTGTAATTATAATATTGGATAGAATTATATGATCTATTTGGGCGAACCATTGCATGAGGGGAATTTTATGCTCTTGAAGGTCAACGCACACTATGAACATTTAGGCTACCTATTAGGTACCTTCCGCTTATAAACTTTACCTCGTTGAGTTTTACTTCCAGGTCTATCTGAATAGAAGGTTTTTGAAATATAAATATTGTCTATGATAAGTCAAATCGATTATATTAGTTGGTATCATTATTTTGTCTATTGTAATTTTTTGACTCTGGTCTGACTGTAAGATGACACATCACTTTTGCTTCTTGACTTGAAAAATTAACACGTTTTGTTGTCTCGTAAAATAACGCCTTTTGAAAAGCACATGGTTGAAGATTCGCGAATTGTATTGTAAAATCTTATAAATTGCCGCCTTTGATATTGCCGGCAAAGCTTGTAATAAAATTGTGACATATTGAACATTTGCAAAAATTGTGTACCACGTTCCTCGTGTTGAAGACGTCGCGTTTGCAGCCTGATAGCTAAGTATTTAGACATAACATTCACTATATTGGCCAATTTAATCGTGTGCTAGTCTAATTTAGTTGCAGGACCGACACCAGAAAATCTCAGGTAAGTAAATTTACATGTAATTTTCATCACTGTGAATCACAGTAACGTATGTCAGAGATTTGATTGCCTTAGAACAACTGGATGAATACAATCACGCTTCCATTGCCCTCTGCAACCAATTCCAAATCTTTCTAGGCAAATTCTGATCATATTTTTTGGTATCAGAAGCGCGGTTGAATGTGCCTATATTGTAAACTTGTATCTGAGCTAGGCATTGCTACATCACATTTGTTAAGAGTGTTGTAGTGTTTGTTAGGTCACTTTGCTTAAATACATAATATTTAGATGTATTGGTTGACCTACATAATTTGAAATATATTTCTTGATACCTCATGTATACATAACCTTAAATCAGTAATTGTTTATGAGAGAGATCACTTTGAATATACTTGTACAGCACTAAAAATAAAGATATAAACTCATTTTTGCGAAGAATCCATGGGGTTATTCTGTTATAAATATTTTTCTCCTACCATAAATAAACTATAATCCTGTAAAATAATGCTGTTATGGCATTGTAGTTTTTGTTGTTTGACATCTTTAACTAGTTTTAAGTCCAGGTGCAAAGAATACATAAAAAACAAAACAGCTGCTAACAGTTAAAATATTTTTATTAACATTTCAATAAATATCAATAATAATATCGTTTAGATGACCTGTGGGTGGATTAAATAGTATGTGCCGAGAGGATACACGAAAACTAGTGATGTGCCGGATCGTTAAAAATGTATATCCGCAAATGCGGATCGGAATACGGATATTTGGTGTCAAGATCCGTGGATACGGATACGGATCTTTATTTTCTTACTGAATCGATGTCGGTGCGCGCGACTTTGAAACGATAGTTGACGTCACGCACGCCCACCGGAACAATAGACAGATCATGTTTCAACTTTTATTGAAATTATGTTGAAAATACTCTGAATGGAATGTAATAGTTTTATATTTTTACCTAACCACCTATAGCATTCCATTCTGTCAATTGAAAATTAATAAGGCGAAAGATCCGTAAAAGATCCGCGAGAAAAGTAACGGATACGGATACGGATCTTTCTTCTTCCTCGAATATCCGTGGATACGGATATCCTGAACATCACTAACGAAAACACACAGCTAACACCGTGAAAATCACAAGTTGACTGATTGAGAGCAGTGAGAGCAGACGGGCGCCCGGGCAGGCGTCCGAGAGGTGTGAGAGGGATGGACAGTTGTAAAACACACAGGCGCAAGCGCATCTATTATTTACCTTTATTAAAGTATGAATATATTGTTACTATAACAGTTTTATGACTAACAATTGTATTTTTCTAGAAAATCTATTTAAGTATATATATTATAAAACTTATTAATAATATGTACACTATATACGTATATATTTGTATATAATTTTGTGTATATATATTAATTTGTCGTTATTATATTTTATTTATTTATAGGTAAATTTAATCTTATATAATTATAATTGCATATAGGCCTGCGAGAATACCAGCGTTGTAGTTTTACAACTGCAACAATAGCTGACGCAGTTGCCTAATTTGTTCTCCACATACCGCCTTCTGTAAATTTAAGTAAGAAAATGTATTTTAAGTTTTGGAGAAGCAAATAAAATATTTTTTGTTTTTTGTTTTTTTGTTTTAAGTGCATATCTTTTTTCTGCAGTGGTATTGAAGGTGGTGCCGGTAGTAACAATTTTAGTACGAACAAAACCCTTTACAATGGCATATGCCATAACTCTGTTGGACACTGAGCCCAATTTGACGCATGGTCCTTTGTTGTTGTAGCGTTAATCAGTCAGTTTTGGTTGGATACATACCGGTTATATGCATTAATTTACTTAGTTCATTGTAAACATTGAGTTTGAAACATTATAATAACCACATTTGACGGATGGGCGGGTCACATTGATAAATCAACTTAATAAACCTTGTTTTTTGTTATAATATATTCATAATATTGTTAGGTAATACATATCTGTGTTTACTTACGGTTGTATATCACACATAACACAGTTGGTCTGTCTGTTGCAAATAATTAATTTGAAGTTTCAACTTTTAATTTGTAATAAGTTATAACTGATGATGATATAGGGTGCATAGGGTTTCCACCAAGAACTTAGGGTCCCAAGCCAACCTCACCTGCAAGTGGTGCACCTGCCGATCAACGGACGAGGCTCTGGCAAATAAAATGTCCCAATAAGCGGCAATAGCCTCGGTATCTATTACGTGGGATCAAAACACTGGCGAAAAGTGGGCATTTAATATGCCTCTGCCTACCCCTTCGGGGAAACAGGCGTGAGTCTATGTATGTATGTATGTATGTAAGTTATAACTTTTGTGTTTGTTTCAATATACTGAAACTTTTAATTTTGTTGGCTAGTAAATACCTGTTGTTGCTTGCAGCTGTAGCATACAGTATATAAATATTGTTGGTTTCAAAGAAATAACAAATTTTAAGTTTTGTTAAGTTTTAATTGATAATATTATTTAACGCTTGTCCGAGCTCTTTTGAGAATTTATTATGTCGGCTATTAAGGACTTGCGTGCGGCTGCGGGTGCCATTTCATCACATTTGCGCTGGTTTGTCTCAGCCAGTGCTCTGGTAAACCGGCCTGATCACCAGCAGGCCTTATTACAAAGTTTTGAGCAGATCAATGATCGCCTGGCAAGCGTGGAACAGCAATTTTCTACTTTCAGCGCTTGCTGTCTCGAAGTGGCAGTTGTTGACTTTACCGTGGACCAGCGAAATAAAGTCAGTGAGGACTATGCCCAGATACTGGATCTATATGATGCTGTCTCCGACTGTGCAAGGCAGTTGATGGCCGAGAGGTACGGGCAACCCGTTTTGAAGCAGGAGCTTCCTAGGACAGCACCGGGACTATTGAGTTGGCTTCCCACGCTAGAACTCCCACATTTTGATGGCTGCCTAGGAAGCTACCTGGGGTTTATAAACATGTTTGAGAGCCTGGTCGATGCCAGGGCTGACCTTCGGCCGGCACAAAAATTGGCCTACATGATATCGGTTTTGGATGGGCAGGCCAAAGGCCTCATCCAGCATCTGCCGGTGTCTGACGAGGCCTACCAGACGGCTCGGGACCTAATCACCTGCAGGTACCACAAAAAGCGTGGCCTCGCAGACACCCATATCGAGCAGATTTTGAGTTTGCCCACGCTCACCCGGGTCTTTGGGTTGTGCACCCAACTTTTGAACCCGCTGTTGGTGGCAATAAACGCCGCCAAGTGCTTGGATCTGCCCGTGGACCAATGGTCCTACCTGCTGGTACATATAGTGCTCAAGAAGCTGCCTACCGACCTAAGGTCACGGTTTGAGCAGCGCTTTGGTGGGGATAGTACGACACATCTGCCCCTCGTTTGCAGACCTAGAAAGGTTTTTGGAGGACGAGTGCCGGGTCTTGGACAACTCCGGTGGTGATACGCCGGCTAAGTCGCAGCCGCCCAAGGTCAAGGAGCAGGCTCGCATTCACACCCGAGGAAATGTTGATCGGCGCCCACCTCGATTTGCAGTCACGCAGAGCCCAGCGGAGTGCTCTTACTGCAAGTAACTGCCAGTTGTAGGGCATTCTTGGACCTTCATGTCGCCTCTCGTAGGCGCATCGCGAATGCCCGCCGCCTTTGCTTCTCTTGTTTGGGATCCCACTACCAGCGAGACTGCCCAAACTCTCGCCTCTGACCTCACTGTGGAGGACAGCATTTGGACATTCTCTGCATGAATGCCAGAGAGGTAGGCCGCTTGTCCAATTTGCTGACGCCGCGCACGGGCGGGTGTTTTGAAGGTGGCAACCGAGGCTCACCGGCGCGCAACCGAGATTCGCCTCGCTCACTTGATCGCCACTCACCCCGCTTGGAGAACCGTAGCGTACACACGCCTCCTCTCTCTCGCGCACCAGAATGTGCGACTGTTCAGCGTCACCAGCACCATGACCGCTGTCCTAGATATTCCCCTCCTTTGGCGGAGCGTCCCCGCCTTGAGTCGCACCCACCTCGTTTTGGGCGTCATGGTTTGGTCATTATGACCCGACAGATGGCGCGTGGCACGAATTACCTCGCCTTTGAGGACTTTAGACCGCACCCTCGTTTTGATTTGCCTGGTCCTGGCCAACGGTCGCCGCCCAGGCAACAATAGTATCTTGGCCTCCGCTGGTTATGAGTTGCGCAAATGGATCTCTAACTCACCAGCGCTTTCGGAAGGTTTACCCGAGGATCATCAGCAAGATCCACATTTATTTGAGATTGTTGACAACCCCGCAATGATGGCTGTTCTCGGTGTTCAGTACAAACCAGTCCAAGACATCTTTACGTATAACGTAGACTTGAAATTGCCTTGTTCTTGGACTAAACGTCTCGTGTTGTCTACTGTCGCCAGAACATTTGATCCAAACGGTTGGATTTGTCCTGTCATATTTTGGGCAAAATGCTTTTTGCAGAAGCTTTGGACAGCAGGATTAGCTTAGGCCGAGCCTCTACACGGTACTCTTGTTGAGGAATGTACCTCTTTTGTATCCTCACTTCCTGCCGTCAATGAGATCTCCTTGCCTCGTCCCATCCTTCCTCCCGGGAAGTACAAGGCAACCCTTCACGAGTTTGTGATGCTTCGGAACGTGGTCACGTGGCCGTGGTAAACTTGCGCACAGTCAGTGCCTCAGGTCAGGTGAGAGTTTCCCTGATCATGGCGAAGAGCAAGGTTGCACCCCTTCGGACATCTCTGACCATTCTAAAATTGGAGCTCTCGGGAGCAGCCCTACTCGTGCGATTGTTGAATCACGTGTCTAACACTTTGGGTAAAACAATTTGTAATAATGGGACCTACGCCTGGACAGACAGCCAAATTGTTCTTTGTTGGTTGAAGGCGTCTGTCCACACTTTGGAAATATTTGTCGCTAATTGCGATTCCCAAATACAAAAATCGGAAGTCAAGCTTGTTTGGAGACACGTGCCAGGTGATCTCAACCCCGCTGATTGTGCCTCGCGCGGATGCTTGACGCCTAGTTTGATAGGCCATTTGCTGTGGTGGGGTCCGCAATGGTTGAATCGACCAGAAATTGATTGGCCTCGAACGCAAGTTTTGAATTCTTCCAATTTGCCGAGTCTGCGAACACTCTTGAGAAGGTAGAATGCGCTATCGACCCCGATTTCTTGTTCATTTGCTACAGCTCCCTTGACAAGTTGTTAGGTTTTACTGCTTGGATAAGGCGCTTTGTTTTTAATTTTAGGCACCCACAACAGAAACGACTGACACCATTTCTCTCACCACAATAACGACAGGAATCTCTCACCTTGGATTCGTTCTGTGCAATTGGCGCATTTTGAGAAGGAGATTGCTATCCTTAAGTCAGGGAAATCGAAATTGTCGGGAGCTGTATCTAAATTGAACTCCTTTTTGGACAAGAACGCGTCTCTTGCGCGTTTGAGGGCGTCTCAAGAACGCCAACTTCCCTTACGGGGCACGTCACCCCTTTTATTACCCAAAGACGGTCATTTGGTACGTTTGTTTGTATCTGACCGTCACCTCAAAAATTCGCACGCTGGTTGTAATGCTCTTTTGGTCATTTTGCAACGCGAGTTTTGGATCTTGTCTGCCCGAAGAATTATTCGGAGTGTAGTCTTTCGCTGCATCCTTTGCTATAAGCTCAAGGCTTCTACCATGCAGCCGTTGATGGGAGACTTACCGGCAGATCGCGTAACAGAGGCACGGACGTCGCTGGTCCCTTTTTGGTGAAAACGTCAACGTTTCGAAACACTTATAATTATTTGAATGACGTAGTTCAATTCCTTGAAACCAACAAGGCTTATATAGGCAATAGGCTTGCCCGACTTGGGATAAATTGGTTGATTTCCCCACCAAATTGTCCACACTGGGGTGGTATATTTGTGGTTGCTGTAAAATCGGCCAAATCACACTTACGCAGGACAATTGGTGAATCAGTCCTTACATTTGAGGAACTCGCAATGAAGAAAAGCCATTGTGCCTGATCTCCTCAGATCCGAATGATTTGGAAGCCCTTACGCCGGGTCATCTTTTGATTGGTCGCCCACTTGTCGCCTTGCCTGAGTACCCCTATATTGATACGAGACCTAATCGTCTCTCACGTTTTGAATTGGTAAGCCAGATTACTCAGAGCTTTTGGAAACGCTGGAATTTGGAATATTTGCACATACTCCAGCAACGCGTTAAGTGGACCGACAAGACCGATCCACCCAAGATTGGAGACCTCGTTTTGATCAAGGAGGCTAACCTTCCGCCACTCAGTTGGCGCAGGGGGCGCATTCTTCGTTTGGTAACTAGGGCTGATGGAGTTCCCCGATTTGCGTAGGTCTTGGTGGACGGTTCGATTCTGAGGAGAGCGGTTGCAACGTTGTCATGTCTACCAACTGATTAGCGGACCGGTAGGCCGGTCCGGGGCGGGTGGATGTTTGAATTAGAAATATTTTCTGTGATAAGTCAAATCGATTATATTAGTTGGTATCATTATTTTGTCTATTGTAATTTTTTAACTCTGGTCACAATGTGAGATGACACATCACTTTTGCTTCTTGACTTAAAAAATTAACACGTTTTTTCGTCTTGTAAAATATCGCCTTTTAAAAAGCACATGGTTGAAATAATTCGCATATATCGATCGCATCGCAATAATAAATAAAGTCGCGAATTGTATTGTAAAATCTTATAAATTGCAGCCTTTGATATTGCCGGCAAAGTTTGTAATAAAGTTATAACATATTGAACATTTGCAAAAATTGTGTACCACGTTCCTCGTGTTGAAGACGTCGCGTTTGCAGCCTGATAGCCAAGTATTTAGACATAACATTCACTATATTGGCCAATTTAGTCGTGTGCTAGTCTAATTTAGTTGCAGGACCGACACCAGAAGATCTCAGGTAAGTAAATTTACATGTAATTTTCATCACTGTGAATCACAGTATCGTATGTCAGAGATTTGTTTGCCTTAGAACAACTGGATGAATACAATCACGCTTCCATTGCCTTCTGCAACCAATTACCAGTCTTTCTAGGCAAATTCTGATCAGAAAGCCTATGAAAATGACCTGAAAAACGAATGCTACTCATTTTAAATCGTACATTTTCGATGCGTATAATTATCACTGACTGACTTTTGCACCAGCGGTCAAGCAATCAGATACGGTATGTCACTGTACCAACTAACCAGATTTCACGTGATCAAAATATTACTAGTTGCCAGTTCACAGGGATCATCCGTCTATACACCACATAATTACTAACCGTATCAGTGGGTGTGGCAGCTAAGTAATTATAACCAATGTATAACCACGTCCGAAATATGTACAGTAATTGCACTATGATTAATAACCGATTTTATTGTAAGCGAATTTCACCAGGCAACAAATTATTCGAGGAAATACCGGGTATTATAGAAAATGCACCGCGCCGCCATAACATAAATGCACATACAATATTTATTTAGTATTTTTATCAGTTTTACAAGGTTCAATAATAACACAAAATAACTGGTATATTTTGTTTTACGGCGATATTTATTGAGTTTTAATTAAATAATTTATTTATATGTGTATTTTTAAATAAGGAATGGTTGATTTTATCTTATTATCCTTTATTCACTAACGTCAGTCTTATGATGTTTCCCGTATGGCAAAGTGGCAAGGTGAACTTGTGCCTCTTAGCCACTTCGAGGATCGTAGGTTTGATGTTCGATCCCAACATCAACGAACAAGTCAAAAGTATAGTACGTACATTACGTAGTTATTTGTTCTCTTGTTTTATCCTTGAGTAGTAATTGGCTCGAGATTTATATCAGAAATCAGAAATCAGAATTTTATTTGTAAAACATAGGTAATAATAATACAGATGGTCTTAGAACTAAGTGTGCGCTATGTTTTGTCATCAGAACATACAAATATTATTAATAATTAAAATATTACAATAGATTATTAATGTCCGCTTAAAAGTATTAATTATTATCTGTTCATTTATAAATTGTCACAATAATAGAATATGATTAAGAAAAAAAGAAAATTATACATCCATAACAATATAATACATTTAAAAAATTTAAATTTGTTCATCGTTAAGAAACTCGTCAATTGTATAGTAGCACTTGTCTATTAGGAGCTTATTTAAATTGCTTTTAAATTGAAATGCAGGCAGACTTTTTAAAGAGTCGGGTATTTTATTAAATATTTTGGGTGCCATACCAAAGAAGCTTTTCTGCATTCGAATTTATCAATGGTTAATTTTACTATGATAGTACACGGGTCGGTCATAGTATTAGTATTGCATTCACCAAATATCACGTATTTTTGTGGACAGTTTTGAGACAGTTTTGGGACTTAGTGTTTTTATTTTTCAACTACATAAATATGATCAGTTAAAGATGCTTAGTGCCCTATTAAATTTTTTGTACTAATTAAAAAATAGTGGTGTATATTAGTCAAAAAATTGTTAATGTCATTTTGATATTCGTCTAACCGAGAACATTTTACTAAGGTTGTACTGTCATCCGTAAAGAGAACCATATCTTGTTTTGTACACTTGGGAAGATCATTAATATAAATCAAGAACAGTAAAGGGCCTAGCACACTACCTTGTGGCACACCAAATTGAATATAACGAGGTCCTGATAAGTATTTTTTTTCCAATTTACTTGCTGTACAAACCCTAGATATCTCTGTGTACTGGATACGATTACTTAGATATGATTCAAGAAGCTTTTCGGCATTTCCCCTTATATCATATCCACGCAATTTCTTAAGCAACGTTTTGTGATTTACAAAATCAAATGCTTTCGACATGTCAGCATATATAGCACAAACAGGAGTTTTTTTATCAACGGCATTCATAACATTAAATAGAAGATCGAAGATGGCCATGTTTATTGTAGTGTTTTTAAGAAACCCTTTTTGTTCTTTACAGAACATTTCATGTTTCTTAAAAAAATCATATAAAGAATTATAAATAATTTTCTCAAGAACTTTAGAGAATATTGGTATTTTGGCAATGGGCCTATACTTTTTTATATCAGTTTTGTCATTTTTTTGTGAAGAGGCTTAACAATTGCCTTTTTTAAAGAGTCTGGATATATGCCATCAGTAATACTTAAATTAATTATGTGTGTCAGTGGTGGTGCTATTATGTCTTTAACAAATTTTATAACTTCACTTAACACCCCATCATAACCAGTTGTAGTCGTATTTTTAAGGCTCTTAATTACACGTATAACATCATAATTTAAAACAGGTGAAAGAAATAGGGATTGTAATGTCAAATTATTAAAAGTATTATTATTATTTGAATGAATGTCAGATCTAATATTATTATTAATGTCATCGATAAAATAATTATTAAATTCATTTGCTATGTCCTCGGGGTCTGTAATAATGGTATTATTATTATTTATGGTCAATATTTGTTCTTGTGGCAAATTTTGCTTATATTTATTTATTATTTTCAAAGTTTGCTTTGCTTTTGCTTTATTTTGAGAAGTTCTTATGAAATTGTTATTTTGTGCTTCTTGAGTTAATCTCATAATTTTTTGTATAACTTAGTATATTTTTTAAATTCAGATTTATTTTCGGCACTTGGTTTTAGCCTGTAGTTTCATAGTAATTGTCTTTGCTTTTTACTACACAGATTTATGCCACGGGATATCCATTTGGTTCTTTTGTTAGTTTTCATAACTAAAATTTTATATGGAAAGCACAGCTTATAAAGTAAACAAAATTCATCAATGAAAGTGTCATAGGCCACATGTGCATCTGTGGCATCGAATACTCGGCTGAACGACAAACATAGCAGATGATTTTTGAATCTTAGTAAATTCTCCTTTGAAACGTATTGCTGTTTTAATTTCCAGTACTTTAGACTGCATGTTTTGTTTACGGGTACTGTGAGGACTTGTGACGTATGGTCAGAAGGTGCAAGATCTATTATTTGACTCTTACTGTTCCTTCGGTAATTATGTGCAAAATTATCTATACACGTGCCACTTGATAATCTTGTAGGCTCATATAATTCTAATTTTAAATTATAGTTGAGGAGAAAGTATTCTAGTTCTAGTGTAATTTTATTTCTTTTTAGGACATTGATATTATAATCATCGCATAAAACTAATCTTTTACTTGATGAACGATTAAATTGTGTCAGTATCATATCCAGCTTTTCGTAGAATATATCATAAATGCATTTTGGAACCCTATATATGCAAATTAAGATAATACGATGAATGAACGAATATCAAGATTTTTCCAATAAATACATCATAAAGTTACCAGGTAAACCAAACCTTTAGCAATTAGCAACAACAACTGCATAAAAAGTAAAATAAAATAATATCAAATAGTGTGCTGCAAATGTTCTTAGTATATATTACTTTTAAGATATAGCATGTCAGTGCTTTTGTTAGTATGACCTAAATTAATTTTACCTATTTATAGTTCCACACTGTTTGGCTGCAGGCTATTATCATGTGGAAAAGTGGAAATAACGAGTCACTCTGTTATCCTTAGCAATATTTTTGAATAAATAAAACAGATTTTACTACCCAGATCTGTCCATTAGAATTCAGACAATGTTGTTTCATAAATCATGTGCCGGCACAGTAGCTTCCTATCCTACAGCGCTGGATTCCACCGCAAATTAAAAATAGCCTACACGTGCCTAACAGAACACAAACTATAGATAACAAACTCGTATTACTATATGTATCTACGAAAACGATTGCCTCAGTATTATTCGGTTAAATTAATCAGACTATTATCAATTTACTCAGGACTAATCCACAGAATGTAATCGTGTACAAACATTGCCCAGTAATTTAATGTCCATACCAAATCACCGACGCCCATCTATGCTGAAAACGAAACAGTACGAAACCAATACTGCGGCCGATTGGTTGGGCTTATATCGCGTCATATGCACGTTATTGAATGGCTATGAAATAAAGAAGGAATTATGAATGAAAAGTTGGCAATATCGAACTTCAATGCTGGGTTTATCATGAAGTACCTTCTGGCTTTTAATAAATACATTTTGTCGTTTTTTTTTCTGCGTGCTCACAAACGCAGCTTATTCGCTGTCCTTGAAGCCATAGGTAGCCGCAGGCATTGGTATGAAGTGGCCCACGGGCTAGAGAAATTGATATTGTGTGGTTGAATATGCGGCTTCTCGTGCCTTACGCTCTGTTGCTTATGACTACTAATGATTACCAACGTGGCGGCTGCTGCTACATTGTTATAATTATGGTGACTATTTTTCTAATTAATATATATTTTTACTCACTTAATAGTAACTTGCATTATTATGTATTAATCACGTTTTATTATTTACAGTCATGCTGACAGAAGGCAAAGGAAAACTTCTGAGTTATTTTTATCAACTTTACGAATGGGAAGTTCAATTTCATATTTTTTTTGTCACGTTGGACTTTGCAAACATTAAACCAACGTACACAAACAACAATATTATGCACTCTAGCCAATATTTTTGAACGCGACCATGTCGATATGAAAATTGGTGATATAAATGCATAGCATAAGGCCCGCTTCCAATTATGTCGGAACGGCATTTTCTACTAACCGCAAAAAATGCAAACCGGTCAAAATTCCATTGGACGTTTTGTCGCTGTGATGTGCCGCAAAACACCCGGACCGGCAAAATGTGAACGAGTTTGCGGCAGTATAACTGACACTATCCCTATCGTCTACCCTGTGTACTAGTTCTGCAGTCGATGGCGGCGTCCGCCAAAGTGTGGTAGTAGATCTGCCGTAGTAGGAACTGGGCATTCCGGTATAATTTGAACAACTTGTGTGGTGGCGAAATCGGTGGGAACCGGACCTTATTCTGTCAGTTTTATTGAGTTTAGAATGAGACCGTTAACTGTTCTGCTCTGAGGTTCGTTACTGTTCGCATTTTTATCTTGATGAAATCTTACTGCTATTATAAACATGAAAGTTTGGGCGATGTATGGATGTTTATATGTATTTAAGTTTGTTGCTCTTTCAAGTAAAAATAGTAAATAGATTCTGATTTAACTTTGCAGTAATGTAAGTTACGTCAAAGTAGCGCATGGACTTGCACTTTTGTCCAAATAATCGGCCCCTAAGCGAGCGCAGTCTCGGCAAAAATCGATTAATTACTATAAAGCTGTAATTTGGCAACGTTATGCATTGTTTGCGCCTCTTAAAAAATAATGAAAGAGCTTTTAACATTAATGAAAGAGCTATTTCTATAATAGCAAAAAAAAAATTCTTTATTACATTGTGAGTGATTGGTCATTGATCCTTCAAAATGATTACAAAAATATTTTTCCATCAGATTCTACATAACGGCATACATACAACAATTACGTTGAAAATTATCACAGCTAACTAGACTTTACTACATAAGCTGAAGTAATACTGGATCATCTTATTTTTGTGATTACAAATTGAATATTCTGATTGGTATTAGAACATGGCAGCTATCAAACCCGAATTTTGTTTTTTTATTATTTAAATACCTTTTACACACATATAAACACGTACACGAAACTTGCGGCAAACCACACGTGCAAGGGCAAAATCTATTTGCATATTCACCACCTAATTACAATTGACACAATGTAGAAATGGTACATTTATGCCAAGCTCTAACTTTGTCATGATCTTCACTAAATGTACTTAAAAGTCTAACATTTAAACAAATTAGTTTGAAAGCTATTACCCGACTACGTAAAAAAGGGGGTCTAAAAAGGACGAAAGAAAAAAATAACTCATTCAGAAAAGTATAAGTACAGAAATGCTTAAGCTAGAGCCGTGTCGCACCTATTGTATACCTAATTTGGGTGCCAGGAACACTTAAACAAACATGGCAGGAAACTACATGTACACTAGTATACAATTATTGGTGCGACCACGGCTCTAGATTGAGCATTTCTGTACTTATACTTTTCTGAATGAGATTTTATCTTCTTTCGTTCTTTATAGACCCCTTTTTTACGTAGTCGAGTTGTAGTTTTTAAACTTATTATTTTATTTAATTCTTTTTCGTATCCCGATGGCGCATGTTAATTAACCGTGCAATATTTACATTGTCACATTTAAAGGAAGAAAAAGAGAAAACTCAAAGCGTCTGAACAGCGCGAATTGTAAGTAAAACCGCGTTTATTACTTATATTTTGAATCAAACAGTGTAATATATGTATATATTTGTAATATACTCACCAATACTTCTCTTTTGATACCAAACACGAAATGATTATCTGAGTTAATATTTTTTTGACGATGGAATCTGAGGTATCTATTATTTCCGTAATAGAAAATGTTAATAAAATTTATATAGCCTATGTCATCCACGTCATTATTAAAAATCTATTGACACCTTATTTATTAAAATAGGTTTAGTAGTTTAGGCGCTACGGTGGAACATACATACACAGTCTGCCAAAAACATTACCCTTCCTTTTGGCTTCGCCGTAGTTGGGTGAAAATGAGACTCCACTTTGTCCAATCGATCGTTGTCAAGGCCTCTAACTGATACATTAAACCTAGAACCAGTATCACTTAACGTAAGCAAACAGACTTCAATTTAAAAGTCAAATTCGGAACGGAAAAAATGCCTCGCGCATAATACCGTTTTTTATTAGAATCAGATGATAAAAGGAGAAGTTACGCGTCAAGCGACTCGGTCATGTATCTTCGTCATCATGTTCATTCGACTAAAAGCACTCGATCTTTCATATGATACGTACTTGTTCGTATTTGTTCACAATTCTTTCACTTAATTTAGTTTAAATAAAGCAATCCCACGATGCTTTTCGTTATATAAGCGTAAAAGATTAACGTTTTTAGTTCATTCAGACTGTACACATGTTCCAATGCTTTTAACAGAATTAGCAAATTAATTTCGTAATATTACTCATGTAAAAGGTTTTATAACACGGAGGATTTAAATAATTAGCATACGTCCTTAGTAAAAGCTTTGAAGAATCTCTGTAAGGTCTGTGTAAAATTTAATATTGTTATTAATGATATGAAATTACGTTATCGCTAAGCGCGGTTGTTACAAGACAATTTTCAATACACAATATTTTCCTTGCCTTCTATTCACGTAACAAAATATGTTCAATTTGTTCGTTACTAGAAACGTTTTCCATTGTTTCGCTAGGCTCGCTACATAGTTCACTTTTGTACCAAGGATATTAATATAAACCGCACTGAACTAAATTGTATTGTTTTGTCTATACTTTTGACATTAACAGTTTTAGCCTTAGTTTTAAAATAGTTTTCCTTATCAAAAATCCCCAGACCAGTTTTTTACAGTTTCAAATTATAATAATAATACGAGCTGCGTACATAAACAATAGTTACGTACCTAGTAGGACATAAGAAACGCAAATTCTGTGTACAAAACCCCTAGTTTTGTATGATTTACGATGTTTACTCAAGCGACGGTGTGTTTAATAACCCACTGAAAGGTATGTACGTATGTAAATACGAGTAAAGCACTCAATTTACATAGGCACCCAGGTACACGGTTATGGGTTACTTTTACATCGGCACGCGTCTCTATCGATGCTAAATTAACAGTACATCTCTAGTTCAATAAACAATTTTATTTTATAAAATTTAATTTTATTTTATTTTATTAAATATTTGAGTAGCTGACTCAAATATTTATTGAATAAACCTGAATCTACGATAGAAATGACTCCGTAAAACGTAAGTTACTAGAAAACATCAGATAAGAGAACGAATATCAGAAAAAGTTACAATTATTTCCGCATGTCATTTTTGGTGTCCACAAAAAATCCACATAACAAACGTAGCACGCCCAATCATGCGTCAAAATTTGCAGTGACCTCGTAACTTAACTCGTGTAAGTTCATAGAAAATATAATATGCTAAAAAACCTATCCGAAATCTGATGTGGGCCCCATCCATCATGTGAGGCGACAGGGACGAAGGCTTGTCGACCCTAATCGAACCCCATAAATATAATATAACCAACTATACCCTTGTATCTCGGCATATTTAGATACTTTCATTTGTATCCTTACGATACTGGCGTACCACATACATAATACATGAATTCCACCATGTAACATCTATGTCACAAAAGCACCGATCATTTTATAGTGAAAATTACTAATTAGATAATTATACTTCTGAAGTTTCGATTGATATTAACCAGGATGTTTTGTTGCCAAGATTGTTTGCAATTGCCTCGCTACTCATCTTGGTAGAGTACCTTTATTTAATTTAGCGTCTCCAGCGGTGTTGGGCTTACTCCTCATCCAGGGTAAAATATATAAAGATTTTATCATTTAAATTTTAGTACTTACTTAAGTTTTGTCAGTCAGAAGAACCCTTTTAGAACCCAATTAGACATTACTTGCTTTAGGAAATAACCTGCGCCTCTGTATCTGTCTTGAGTGACAGTGCATCATTTATGCGTATTATGTAAAATAAAGAAAAAGTTAAAGTATTTACTAGATTTATGTAAAACTTATCTATGTATACTCTACTTATCTAACAATACTCTCAGATGTACAAAATGCTCACAACTATATATATGTATTGGAACATGTGCACATACATAAAAAATACTTATTTCAATACATCACAAAGTTTGCTTAACTATATACCAATAAAAAAAAACAACATTTCGTATATTATCGTTTAAAGACACGATTACATTAACATACACCGAAATTTGGATCACCAAAGAGATATTTACCGAAATCGAACGCCACTAAACCGAATATATCGTCCGACATAAGAATTATTTATGAATCTTACGTTTTCGCTGGATTTACCGTTAGTTAATAACTATGGCCGTGTTATTAATCGACAGTAAAAGCTGATTTATCACGACGGGCTTTTATTCAGAAATAATCTTAATACATAAAATCCTTGCGTTACTGACTGACTGACAGACACGCTACAGCCGAAACTATTGGGCGCAGGCAGCTGAAATTTGGCATGTATGTTCCTTGAGGACCGTAGGGGTGCACTAAGAAGGGATTTCCCGAAATTCCCACGGGATCGGCCAAAACGGGTAAATTTAACAAAAATGCAGGCGTAGCTGCTGGCGTCCTCTAGTTACATATAAGTGATTAAATATTTTAATCAGACGAGCGTGAGTTATGAAAATAAAACTGAGTTCTAGAAATGCGTTCCCTTGATTATGCAAACTAATTTTGACTACATATTCGTGAAAACGTTCAAGTTTACAAATTGAGATAGTATTGTTTGGAAACTCTTGTTATTAAGTAGGTAGAGCCTTGTTGGTTTTAACGTGAATGGGTTGACTCGGCTGGGGAAATATTCGGCGAATATCGACGTGAAGGGACAGTATTTACCTTAATAATGTCCATGATCCATTTTCCCTTTCCTCACAAAAGACAGCATCTTAGACGGAGTTGGAGTTTCTTTAAGATTGAGTTACCGTCATCTCTGTAATATAGAAGACGTTCCCCTTGAAGCCCGGCGTCCACTATAATTTAGTCTTACCAGATTTGAATTTGCTTTTTCAGTTGGGCTATCACTAAGAAGTTGCTCTCTGCAAATGTTTCACCTAGGCAAAATTGGGACTATGTATACAAACTTAAGAAAACATAAGAGAACCCATTCCATAAATTTTGTTACTTCAAGAATAAGGAACCTATGGCGGCCCTGGCAACTTGCTCTATTGGTAGATCCCTATAACGTAGGCTTTTAAACCGTTGCAATGTCAATTCTTCTATTTAATATGGTTTGCTGGCAAATCAGTCTGCTGACAGGCAGACTGTTGGCGAGCGCAGACAGTATTTATGGTTCTATTGGAACTTCGATCATCGAACTATAGAACTTAGCAATCCTTTTTTGGCGGTTGAGAAAGCCTTTAGAGAACTAAGTATGTAAGAAATATGTACCAAAAGTATTATAAACATTTTGCCCCAGAGCCTGGACTCCGCTTTCTAATCTTACCAGATTTACCAGAATATTTTCTTTTTCACAGAACGTCTACCGTCTGACCACTATCACTTAAAACGATATTCCAGGCTTTAGGCCACTGAATGAATGATGAACTATGGTACTAAGTAAACACCATGGTCAGAATGAAGTTATCTGTACTGATGGGTATCTGGGCTAGTTTGTATTCAGCAGCAATTTATCTGTGGGTTTGCCGTATGTTTTATCAATCTTCCGATTGCTATGCCTTGTCCGAGTGGCATTCGCCTCGCCCTAGTACACGCGATTCTTCGCCCGAGTTACTGAACAAATACGTGCTATTCGAATTAAAATATATATTACGTTGCTTTTAAATGTAATTTATTTTCCAATGAAAGAAGGGTTCTACCACGGTTCCTGTGATGAAACTGCTTAGAAAGAATAATATTATGACTATTAATTTGGACGGTATATTTACTGTAAAAATCAATATTGTCCCCGACTTGATTTGGTGAAATATTATTCAGGTGTAACAATATTGAATGTACTTGGTTTAGTGTTTTCAGAACGTGGCTGTTACTTGGCATACTGAAAACACAAATTTAATAAGTAAAAATATATCTTAGAATAATCTTTTTAGTATTTATGGAAAATAAAAATTGAGATACGATTTTACTCATAGAACCACATACTCAAGATTAATAATGTTATTAAAATAATAATAACTTATCAATAACACATAAAAAGCATATCTATACTTATCACTGGCCTTTCTGTTGATAGGCGAGTGAAATATACATATATAGAAAGTTCGCGTATTTATAATAATGGCAGTAATATATTGCAGGCAGTATACAAATTTAAATAATAAAATGATGACTTTTAACTTAAAAATTAAAGATGTTTTTAAGAAATAACGTTCATAGAAGAGTGAGTTTAGAGATAGTAAAAATTAATATCGAAGGAAAAAGTATCGCAAAGCTATTATCACGCTGGTACTACCAGTATTACCTATATTCTTTCACGAAGACAAAAAATATCCTTTTAAACGCATCATGGTGCAGCATGTAAATTAAAAAGGAGTGACTGAAGTTCCGTTTATTGGTCAATTGGCCACATTTCATAACCAGTATATTCGAGAGACTATAAGTACCAAGTGAAAACGACTTGCTATTAAATTGGCAGAGCATGAGAGTTCAAACACTCGATGATAAAGCAGCGTGTTTCATCAGACGTACGATGTTTAAACTAAACGCCAAGTCTTAGTCGTAAGTCTTTTAGTCCACTGGTCGTTCTCTCTGTTTTAATTAAACAGGGGTCTGGCACCTTAAGAGTACTGAATTTATGTGTAAAATAGATACGTTTACGTACATCGTTTGTCTCGTGTGGACATGTGTTACTTTCAGATTGGAGAATTATAACTATGTTTATTGTACTTACCCGATTAATATAGTACAGGCTCTGCCTGGCTTAAAATTAGGTGACGATCAGTGTGTTGTGAATATTATTATACTCGCAGATAACGAGATACTCCTTTTTACTCTTGCGATGGAAAGCTTTATTCGAACCGGGTACTCCGCGGCTCTATAGAAAGAGTTTGGACTGGTAAAGGATGTATGTGAGACTCGCCTCGAAAGTCGTCTGGAGGTACTCACTAAAGCCACGGCGCCCTCGACATCTTAACTCGGCGGGACAACGTGCGGTTTTTCGCGCAAACCCATGCAATTTGCTTTGATTCCAGCGACACTGTGCGTTTGTACTACGTTATCGCGCAGTTTTAAAGTACGCGGTTTTTTGGCAGTGGTATATTATTATGGCAAAGTCAAATGAGCTTCAGTAGTATCAGTTCGCTCTGTATGTATGCCTTTGATGCGGAAAAAAGAACATTTCTCTGTCAAAAATAATGCTCCGTAGCAGCATAGTATGCTCAGTTGATGGCATTAGCAATTCCTTCTCTTATTGTTCATTCATTTTCAAATTATTGTTTCATATTCTCACATCTGCACATTCTACATAAAAAGTATTTAAATATCCAACTGCTGTATTATGTAATGGAAATTAATTCTCAGAAAATAATTTATATAGTTTCACTTCCTGTTTTCGCAGAATATGATACATACAAGTAATTTGTGTTATATTTTATGAATAGAAGTGTCTTTCTTATTATTCATATTTTCCTATATTATAATTATATTAATGCAATACTAAACTGATATAATACATACATACAAACATATACTCACGCCTTTTTCCCGTCAGGGTAGGCAGAGACAACAGAACGCCACTTGCTCCTATCCTTACAAACCTCACGCGCTTCCTCTACACTCATTACTCTTTTCATACATGCTCGCCGGTTTCGGGTACTTCGAACCTTTCCGTTTCTTAAGATGTCTCCAATTTGTTCGACAAATGTCCGCCGAGGTCTGCCGCGATCGACTTGCCCACACACATTTGCCTTATATATCTGATTCGCCATTCTTTCTTCACTCATTCGCTCCACGTGTCCAAACCACCTAAGCATTCCTTTCTCAACCTTTGCCACCACATCTTCTTTCAGTCCACTGCTCTTTCGTATAGTTGTATTCGGAATTCTATCAATCAGTCTTACCCCACACATACTACGCAGTGATCGCATCTCAACTGCGTTAATTCTACTTTCATGCTTTTTCTGCCATACTCAGCTCTCACTTTCATACATCAACGTGGGGACAAGCACTCCATTGTGAACCGCCAATCGCGCCTCTTTTGGCACCGTCTGACCGTTCATAAACGCCCACAGTGCTCCATTTACACGATTTCCCGCAGTCACTCTCCTTTCAATATCTCCCTCACATCTTCCGTCCCTTGTAAATACGCTACCCAAATATACAAATTGCTTTACTTGCTCTACAATTTCAAACTGATATAATGTTGCAAGTAAATCATGAATACTTACACACATTCATGTAGTCACGCCTTTTTCCCGTCGTGGTAGGAAAAAAGCGTGAAATCATGAATACTTATTACAACAAAAAATAACTATTTATCTACAGAACTTAAAACATATTAGAACAGACAGCACAAATGAAACGTTTCAGTCGGTTATCAGTCGGTAAGCGGACCACAATTTATAGTGAAACTTTGAACAGTGTTTGGAAAGGGAATAAGTGCTATTTAAATAAAGCAACGGCTATTCAAGTACAAAAGGCCTGTGTTGTTATTCTTGGCAGAAGTCCGCTACTGGGCTGGACATTAACTATCGGGTGAATGGTAGACCACGCCTACTGCCACTACTACAAACACTAAATAAACGTTTTGATGAAACCCTGCTTAATATTATGTTGATATGTATGGTAATTGTACACAATGGGCATTCGTTTGTATTGTTATGTGAATGTGATATCCTGTTAACTTATTTGTTATTGCAGTTGGTCCTATTGTTTAACAAAAAATGACTTTTAATTACAATAAGAGCCGCACTACAAATTATACAAGTTTTACACAGTCCTTATTGAAAGTGGGTGATATACATACTACATACACAAATAGACTCACGCCTGTTTTCCGGCGGAGTGGGCGTAAAATGTGTAAAATTGCACTTCTGTCAAATTCAGTTCCATGAATTGTTAATTATCGCTTGCCCCGTGCCTCGGATAGCATGTTAACCCGTCGGTCCCGGTTGTCATAAAGATCTTTGACAGTCGTTATAGGGCGTCAGTACCTTCTAAATAAACTGACACCAGTCTAAACCATGGAATATCGCTATCGCTTCGGGTTGCGGAGGTCAGACAGGCAGTCGCTCCGTGGAAAAGCTAATATTCAGCCAAATCCGGTTAGACTAGTAAGCGGACCTCAGGTTGAAACTGGGATAACGCTAGGAGGACAATTTATTGAAATGAGAAATTTAAGTATGTTTATCAGTTAGCTGATCGCTATAGTATATGCTATATCTTTCTTCGCATCAGACGATGTTCAAATTCAAATTCAAATTCAAAATCCTTTATTCATTTGGGTCACAATGTGACGCTTATGAACGTCAAAATAATAAATTTATAAAATAATTACTTAAAGACTCTACATTTACATTTACTGCCACGTTCGCAAAGCAATAGGAGAGACCATGAGAAAGAACGGGCAATAAAACTCACGGTCACTATTTTTCATCGCCAGGTTTTGCATAATACACATAATTTACATTTTGTAAGGTGCTGCAACTGTTATACCTTCTATATCACTTGTATATATTTACTGTACATAATAATACTCAAGCATAATACTTTTGATGTTCATTTGGTTAGCCTCCTCAGAATAGACATGCTGAAACAGGAGCATCCACTTACATTATATATACCTAATAATGCAGGCAATCCCCGAAAGTGCTCAGACCCATGATGGAAATGATGCAGTTAAATATTAAAATCTAATACCAGCCCGCAAGACCGTCATCGACCAGTCATCGCAAGTAGCACCCGTTCACGAGTATGACGCATGTGCCAGCCATCATCCCTGTATGAATTATCCCAAAATATTATACTAATCGGTCATATTTTTTTATATGTTGTATTTAGAGCTCTTAATTTTTTTAGATTACGAATACTTTGAACATTTCTGTCGTTTAATTGCCAATAGATCTAAAAATCAGTTTTAATAGCATTTATTATAACGAATATGAATATGCATCTAAACGTTAAGTGCTTCACCATGTTATAACTAACACATTTTTATAAAATTAAGTTACTAAAAATATATATTTATGAGGAGTCTGAGCAATTCTATGGATTATATTGATAATTAATAGTTGATTTAATATTCAGATGTCAGTTTACTTAGCATGAACGTTTATTTCGGTACAAAGCTTGAACGGAATGATAACTGAATATTATGTTACCGTCATATTAATTTAGCATCGAAGGACACATGTCACATTTATTAGAAGCCACAGACGATTTAGTGATTGCATCGTGTTAAGGGGCCTGCCTGCGTATGATCGCTTAATCAAAATACATCGAATGTCCAAGACTCGACTTAATGCCTACTACTGGGCACTCGTATGATTCAATGTGGTTTATATATGTAGCAGACTAAAATATGGTAAATTTTCACGAAATGGTGATTTCTATGTACCCATTTGTTTGTAATAACATCTATAATCAATTCCGATACAGGTAATAGAATTATATTATTATAAGGTAATTAATAAGATAAATCACTGTTTAGTTGAAAGATATAAGATACTTCTTGGTATTGGTTGAAGTCGAGCTACACGTATACTTAGTTAACCTTATACGAGCAAAAAAAGCTTTTAAAAATCTTAAACAAATTTAAAGATTAGTCCAATAAAATCACAAAACGCAAGCTTGTGCCTGATTTACCTTATACTTACGTCCCGTACATTACGACCCTTGCTCGACAACTGCAAGTTAAATAATAATATGGTCAATGTAGTAGACTTCACAATAAAACTATAAATTAAATCACTGACTTAAGTCAAAATACTAAATTAAATACTCTCACTCTCACTACTATTTATTATACTCATGGTAAGTAAAATAACGAATTAATGATACATATCATATTATTTTTCAGCAACTTTAAAAACAGGTTCTCAATTCGGCGAGTATTTATTTTTTAAGATGTTAAAATACTGCCTCGTTGGTCTTGCGGCATAAATGTGCGCGTGGGATTAATAGGTCTCGGGTTCGATTCCCGTTAGGAAATTCTCAGTAGCAGCACGGATTCTGGTAATGTGCCCGATACGGCAATAGGCTCGCCCCCTATTACGTGGGACCTAAAAATTCCTGGTGAAATGTGGGTGTAATATTACACCTCTGGGGACTACCCCTTCGAGGATACAGGCGTGAGTCTATAAATAAAAAAAATAAAAAATATGACACTACTCGCACAATCAACAGGAAGTTTTGCTCAACATATTTAAATATATCTGTTCTTATTCGACCTTTGACATGGTAAACAACTATTTCAGAAATATCTGGCATATCTACAACTGCGTGCAATCTCGAAACTAATAATGTCCTGATTAGTTTCGAGATAAGTGGCACGACATTGGCAGCTAATATTCCTTTGAGGGCATGGGGTGCGAACGGGTCAGATATACGTTGCGTATTACCAAGCGTAGAGTTGGTATTAGACTTAAGACTGTTGAATTCAAATTCAAAAGCTTTTATTTATTTGAGTCACAATGTGGCGCTTATGAATGTCAAAATAATAAATTTATAAAATAATTACTTATAGACTCTACATTTACATTTACTGCCACGTTCGCAAAGCAAGGGCGTAGAACCATGAGAAAGAACGGGCAATAAAACTCACGGTCACTCTTTTTCATCGCCAGGTTTTGCATAATACACATAATTGTTACACCTTCTATATCACTTGTATAAATTTACTGTACATAATAATACTCAAGCGTAATACTTTTGATGTTCATTTGGTTAGCCTCCTCAGAATAGACATGCTGAAACAGGAGCATCCACTTACATTATATATACCTAATAATGCAGGCAATCCGCGAAAGTGATCAGAACCATGATGGAAATGATCCAGTTAAATATTAAAATCTAATACCAGCCCGCAAGACCGTCATCGACCAGTCATCGCAAGTAGCACCCGTTCACGAGTATGACGTATGTGCCAGCCATCATCCCTCTCGCCATATTAGAGGGACCGGACGGATGACCCGACACACGACGCCACCACAAGAAATGACATTTTAGTGAGCATGACGACAACGGTATACGAACCAGTAGTAAGAAACAATCTATTGGTATACCGACCATGACCGCCAATTACCTCCATTTTCCAGATCGTTATTATTAACATAAATTAGTGGAACGCGTGAAGGAATGCAAATGTAGAAAGAATTTTGTGAAGGTGACAAGTGAACAATGATATGATCAGGGATAAATAATGTTATACTACATTCAACAAATCATAAAAATATCCAAATCCTGCAAAACTCATGTGTTCACGAGGCACCTCCACTTAACATGTATATAAAATAATCGTGAGTTAAACAAGCCTAAGCCTATCCCCACGGTGTCTTATCATTTAAAAATTCCTTAATAGTGTAATAACCCCTTTGTAAAAGAAAGTTCCTAATTGTCCGTTTGTATTTGTGCATGGGTAAATTCATTATTTCAAGAGGCAATTTGTTGAAAAATCGTATACCGATCCTACAAATGAGTTCTGAACTTTATGAAGACGGTAGTTAGTTCTCACCAGTTTATGCTTATTTCTTGTGTTCACTTTGTGCAAATCACTATTTTTGCGGTATAGAATTAAGTTTTTCTTAATGTACATTAAGTTAGCATATATATATTGCGATGCAACTGTCAATATATCTACTTCTTTAAATTTATCACTTAAATAATCTCTAGCACCTAACTTATAAATTGCACGTATGGCCCCTCTTTTGAATGACAAAAATAGTCTGTATATCAGCAGCTGTACCCCATAACATTATTCCGTAAGACATTACGCTGTGAAAATAACTAAAGTAAACTAGTCTAGCAGTATCTATATCTGTGAATTCCCTAACTTTTCTAACTGCAAACGCTGCAGAACTAAATTTTACTGCGAGACAGGATATTTGGGCGCCCCACTGAAGCTTACAGTCTAAAGTTACACCTAAGAATACGGTTAATTCAACTAGTTGAATTGTTTCCTTATTTAAAATTATATTAGTAGGAACAATTTTGACATTAGACAAAGAGAATTTAACACATTTGGTTTTGCTAGAGTTGAGTACCAAATTATTTGTCGAAAACCAATCTAATACTTGTGCAAGAGTGTTATTGACGGTATCAAAGTTACTTAAATTACGATCAACTTTAAAAATTAGTGACGTATCGTCGGCAAACAAAACAATATCACATACATTTTGTACAAAGAACGGCAAATCATTAATATATATTAAAAAAAGAAATGGACTGAGAATAGAGCCCTGCGGAACGCCCATTCCTTCTAGCAAACCTAGAGACCTACTCCCATTAACATCTACATACTGAATTCTATTACTTAGGTAGTTGACAACAAGATTGAGTGCGGTATCTCTAATACCATAAAGTTTCAATTTAAGTAAAAGTATATTATGTTCCACACAGTCAAAGGCCTCTGATAGGTCACAAAAAACACCAATGGCATCCTTCAAGATTTCCCAAGCATTAAAAATATGCTTTAACAAAGTTACACCGGCATCAACGGTGGAGCGACCCTTAGTAAAGCCATACTGTTCACTGTGAAATAAATTATTTGTGTGAAAGTGGCTCTCTAGATGATGCAAAATAATCTTTGCAAAAATTTTACTAATAGTAGGCAAGATAGAAATTGGCCGAAAATTACTAGGGTCGCTCTTTGATCCCTTTTTGAATATCCCTTTTTGGTATTACTATACTGTGTTCCATTAGATCAGGAAATACTCCTGTATCTACGCATCTGTTGAATATTGCAGCTAAATATGGAGCTAAGCTAGAAATAATTTGTCGCACAAGTTTAATAGAAATGCCCCATATCAATAGTCTTGAATACCTTCAGTATGTCATTGGTGTCAATATATTTAAAATTAAAAAGCACATCACACTCATTCACATTGCCCCTAACCAACATTTCTGCTTTGCTTGGACATGAATCTAGACAGCTGGTTGTGTTCACTGGTATGTTTATGAAGAAATTATTAAATGTCTGAGCAACATCAGTTTTCCTAGTAATAATTTCACCATTAAATTTAATTCATAATTTTTATCTAGCAATTTAGTTCAAACAGTCTCATTGTTAATAATGCTCCAAGTAGTTTTAATTTAGTTCTTGGATTCTTTGATTTTATTGCTTAAATATAAGGATTTGGCTAAAGCACATGTGCTCTTAAAAACATTTGAATAATTTTTAACATATTGAATAAATTCAGGATTAAAATTGTATTTCTTCATACCATATAGATCATACAACCTAGCTCTACTTTTGTATATACCTGTTGCCCACTCACAAAAATTTTTTTTAATGCTCCTTGCAAACGTTTTCAGTTTAAAAATGTTATTGTACTCATCATTAACAATTTTAAATAAGCATTTATAAAATTCATCAGGATCGTCAACGGTTAAGTTAATACTGGCGATCTCGGCAGCAACATTATTACTAAAGTGTTTTAGGCGAGCAGAGGTCATTGGCCTACATGTAATTTCTTGTACTTTAAGGGTTGTATTAGTTGGAATTACAACCTTTTGCCCGCAGTGATCCGATGTCAAGTCAGTTAAAACCGTGTCTCAGATGTTTCTCAGATGGCTACGGAAATTAAAGTTGAATTAAACAACTTACGCACAGATCATACTACGTTGCAGAATAAAGTAAGTCAACTAGAAAATGAGCAAAAAGTATTGTCAGAAGATATAACCACACTCCAAAAATCTATGCAGCATGCGATGAACATCCAGGAGGATCTTAAAAAACAGGTGAATTCATTTGACTCAAAAGCATTGAACTCTGAAATGAATTATGTGGTGTCCGGCTTAGAAACGAAGATTGACTCTCTTGAACAACACGCCCGTGAGTGCAATCTAGAACTGTGCAATATACCAGAGAAGCGAAACGAAAACCTGTTTCATATATTGGATAATATTACCACTACAATAAAATTTTCGCTGTCTCAAAGAGATGTTTTGTCCATACACCGGGTGCCTCACGCGCATAAAGAAAACAACAGACCGAAAAACATCATCGTCAAATTAGCGTCACGTACTCTACGGGATAATTTCTTAAGCACGTATCGGCTAGCGAAGGGTCTAAATACCGAACAACTTGGATTTAGTGGCACCTCATTACCTGTTTTCATCCATGAGCACTTAACTTTGAAGAGGAAGCATTTATTTCGGCAAGTTAGAGATGCGGCCAAAAAGAATAACTTTAAATACGTATGGATTAAACATGCCACAATTCTTATACGAGAAGCTGACAATGAGCCAGCAATTGCAATTCGCTCAATCCAGGATATTGGCAAGATCAAACCCAATGCACGCTCTAAAAACTAAAGTTTTTTCTAAATCTTTGTCGTATTATGTTTTTTTATATTTATTTACATTAATCTGTATTGTTAGTATCAGCCTATATTTTGACACTCTTTTACCAAACTATATAGAAACTGTACACAACTTTAAACTCTTACGTGTTATAAACTGTAATTTGTATCATACAGCTTGGTTATGCTTGTTGCTGTTTTTGAGTGGACACGCGTTTCCGATTTATATGGCAAATCTTTCTGCGCTCTTGAATGTATTGCTCACATGTACTAATAATCATCATATTGCAAGATCATACTTTTTAATTATCGTATTTAGGGTTTATGGATAGTATAATAATATATTATCAAAACTGTAGAGGTCTTAGGACTAAACTTAATATATTGTATATGGAAATATTATCTAATTGTTATGATGTCATTATCCTAACCGAGACTTGGTTAACTCCTCATATATGCGATAACGAGTTCATAGATGAACGGTATGTGGTTTATCGATGTGATCGCAATCGGACTGTTACGGGTAAGAGGGATGGAGGTGGAGTTCTTATAGCGGTGGCGAAAAGATTACAGTCGGAGTGTATACCAATGAATATTCCATATGATTTAAGCATAGAGACAGTATCCATACAGATATTAGGATCCAACCGCGAAAAATGTTTAATTAATGCAGTTTATATTTCACCGAAATCTCCTGAAGAAGTATATACTTCTCACTTTGAAACTATACAATATTGGATGGAGAAACAACTGTTTACAAACGTTTATTTATTCGGTGACTATAATCTACCAGATATAGACTGGGTTAGGATGGAGGGTAGTGTTTCAACTGCATCTACATGTAGGGGTTCGTCTTCAATCTGCGGCCATGTCGATAACTTTATGACATTACTAGGTGCCTCCCAATATAACAATATTAATAATTATAAAAATCGTATCCTGGATTTACTTATAAGTAATACTGAATGCAGTATATATGTACCATCATGCCCATTGCTTCCCCTAGATAGCTATCACCCCGCATTTTGTGCTACTATACATTATAAATCACAATTTCATCCACTTGCGCGAGCAAAAATTATCAAATATAATTATTTTAAAGCTAATTACGAACTGATTAACGAGGAACTCGCTAGGATCGATTGGGATGGACTTTTATCAGGACTCGCTGTTGAAGACTGCTTAAACGCTTTCTACGATATTATATTAAAAGTCATAAAAATACATACACCAATATCTAAATCACGAACCTCTAGATTCCCTGTTTGGTTTTCTAACTCACTTATTCGTACATTTAAGAACAAAAATAGAGCCTGGGTAAAATGGAAAACGTATAAAAATGTATCAGATTATGAGCAGTTTTCGTTCCTACGGCGTAGATTTAATAATGAATGTAAAATAAATTACACGCGATATATAAATTCCATCGAAGAAAACGTTCGTAAAAATATAAAATACTTATGGTCATACGTTGCAAATCGTAAAAACTACGCTAGTATACCATCCACAATGACGTACAATAATAATTCGTCCAGCGACCCCAAAGAAATATGTAATATGTTTATGCATTATTTTAGTACAGTTTACGAAGTCTCTAGTTTTAAAAAGGACTGGCTGCCACCCGTAGAGACCGATAGGAACTGTACCCTCATTTCTAATATTACGTTCAGTGCCGAACAAATATTAAAAGCTTTGAAAGCTCTAGATACGTCTAAAGGACCAGGACCAGATGGCATTCCCCCATATTTTCTTAAGATGACTGCTGACAATATATATGTACCTCTACATATAATTTATAATAAATGTGTTTTTGAAGGTGTTTTCCCCGAAGTATGGAAACGTGCGAATATCACCCCAGTGCATAAGTCAGGTTCTAAACGGGAGATTGTGAATTATCGTCCAATTTCAATTTTGTCGGCCTTGTCGAAGCTTTTTGAGAGGGTTGTCCATGATGCAATCCACACAAACATTTATGATATTATAATAGATCAGCAACATGGCTTTGTCAAAAGAAAATCAACCACCACAAACTTGTTACTATTTACCGATTATTTGTTTAACAGTATGGACCGTCAGATACAAGTAGACGCCATATATACTGACTTTCAAAAAGCTTTCGACAAGGTTGACCATGCACTGCTACTATCCAAAATTGCGTATAATGGAATTCGAGGAAATTTACTTCGATGGTTTACTTCATATATAACCAATAGAACGCAAAAAGTAGTAGTCAAGGGGTACCGCTCAAACACAGTAACAGTTACGTCTGGTGTACCCCAGGGCTCAATATTAGGCCCCCTCTTGTTTATTCTATTTATTAATGATATAGGAGAGTGCTTTAGACATTCGAAGTTTTTGTTATATGCTGATGATCTAAAAATATATAAACCTATAAAACATAGCTCTGATTCTTATTTGATACAAGAAGATTTGGATCGTTTATCTGATTACTGCACTAAAAACAAATTATACTTAAATACTTCCAAATGTTTTGCAATTTCTTTTACAAAAAATAAAAATGTTATTGTCGATAATTACAGCATTAATAAAATCAATTTAACAAAGATGTCAACTATCCGAGACCTTGGGGTACTTCTAGATAATAAACTACATCTCGATCAGCACATTGATGATATAATCAAAAAAGCGTATCGTATGTATGGCTTCGTGATGCGATCACTAAGTGAATTTAAACAAGCGAGTACATATATTTGCCTCTATAAAGCTTTAATTAGGTCCCAACTCGAATATTCCGTTGCAATTTGGAATCCATATTATAACAAATATGTAGAAAGTTTGGAGATGGTACAGCGAAAATTCCTCAAATCTACGCATTATCGATGTTTTCATGTTTCCCTATCATATAATAATTTATTAAATACATTCAAGATTATGAGCTTAAAATCGAGACGCCTGTTTTTAGAAACTATGTTGCTTTACGACATGTGCAATAACAGATATGATTGTAATGAGCTAATTCATAAGTTATGTTACATTGTACCAAGAACCGTTGTAAGACGAGAAGTGCGTTCTCGCCCCTTCTTTGCTGTTACGTCATGTAAGACTAATGCTGGATGTCGCGCACCTTTGCGTCGGATGTGTCAGAATTACAATGAGCTTTTTACAGATCTAGATATGTTTGGTGTATCTAATAATAAATTCCGTAACCAATTAAGTATGGCAATTAAAGAATTGTAAAAGATTAGTAAGCTAGTGGTAATTATGGTTGTTGAACTATTAAAATATGTTATAGCTTTTTGTTTTATATTTGTAAAAAAAGAAAAAAATGTGTATGAGAATAGAATTGTCATTAATCTTTCTTAAATAATCTGTGGATAACGGTGTGGGTGCACAATTGTACAAATATCATATAGGTACATTTTTAGTTTATAAGTATTGTGTAACCGTTTGTTATTCCAAATGAATAAATAAATAAAAAAAAATAAAACAGCCTTACTTAAATAAAGACAATTGCAAAAAACATTATCTAAGCATATAGACGAATGTGAGGTTATTCTGGTTGGTGCAGAGAACAAAACATTTAAATTAAATGACCTAAATAAGCTAACTAACCTAGTACAAATTGGTGATTTTTCTAACAAATTGACATTAAAATCGCCACATACGATTATAGACTTCCTACTAGAAATTATGTGTTTTAAGACATCCTCTATAATGCTTTCAAACTGAGTAAAGTCGCTTTGTGGTGGTCGATACACACACACACACTATAATATGTTGTTCAATGTCAACACAAGAAATCTCAGCAGTGCGCTCGTTAGAAAGTTTAGCTATATTCTTATGTTCTTTACATTTCAAACTATTACATACATATGTTAGAGAGCCACCACGAATAGCCTTCTTTCTTACGAATGCACTTATAACTGAGTAATGTTGATTGTTAAATATTAATTGGTCACCTCTCAACCAATGTTCCGTAATACATAAGATGTTCTTATGTTTGTTTAAAAATAAATCTATTTCTAATTCTTTGCAAGATAGGCCTTGTATGTTTTGGTGAACTAAGTTTAAAACACATGAATGCCTATCTGTTGTCTTATCTAGTAGTTTAAACTAATAGATGTGTCAATACTACTATTGGTATAACTATTAACTACCAAATTCAAAGTACTCTTGTATTACTCCTATTAGTATATAAATTAAATGTTAATAATTTAGCAAGTTGTCACCTATGTACCTAAGAAAGATACATAGTATCTTTTGTTAAAAATAAATTACTAATAAAAATATTAGTGTCAAAAAACAAAATATTGTCACTATGACATGTCCTTTTGCATAATAATAAATTTAATTTAAATATCTACCTGTTTTGGTCGTGTGTGAGAGCATATGAATAAGGCAATGCACAAATAATAAAGCTACATCCTATTTTTGTGCTAAGATCTATCATTACGTGTGCCCGGTACGGCAATAGGATCGCCCCTTATTACGTGGGACTAAAGTATATCTGGCGAAAAGTGGGTGTAGAAATAAACCTCTGCCTACCCCTTCGGGGATAAAAGGCGTGACGATATGTATGTATGTATGTATCTATCATTAAGTCTGTTAATTCTATGAGACTGTTTTTGGAGACTAATGAGCTGTCACCATACAATATGATGACAGTAGTTTGTGCATTCAAGTCGGCATTCTTAATCTTATTAACTAGGGTACAAGACTGAGCTCCAGGTGAACAAAAGTTTTGTACTGGTCGCTCAGTGTAATGATCAATTAAGCTCCCTAAACCCACTCCCAGTTCGTCTGAAAAAATCATTACATTCTTACTGTCAGTCTTTACTGGATGCAGTTTGTTTTGTGTATTATACTGACATCCATGTGCATTCAATTCTATTGATGCAGCAGGTGTAGTCGCACACTTAGTTGTGCAACTGGAACAGTAATTATTAGAGTTGGATAATAAGATAAGTTGTTTTAAATTTTCTCGACCAACTCTTGAAATTTCTTCATATTTTAAGATGTATTCATGAGTCTCATTCTGGTGTTCCATTATAGTTCTAGTGAGTTGAGCTTGTAGATTTGATATTTGTGCTTGCAACTCACTAGTGTGTTGTTCATATAACAACCTACCAGAAACTAATTCTTCATTTGATTCCTCAAGCTTTAATAAAAGAGACTCACACTCTTTATTTAATTTACAGTTATCTTGTGCATACTGGCTGAATTTGGTAGACCGCTTAGGACCAGATCTAAGTTTCTTAATTAATTTATTTAACTTAAACAATTTTCTAAATTTATTTTTACCTACTAAGACATTTTTTGAAACAGTTACATTTAAGAGCTTTTAGCACATTAATTTTGTCACCCAGGAGCTCAGAGAATAAGTTGTGAGTAGCAGTACTGTTAAAGACCGCAATTGTGTCTTCTAGAGTTGAAATTCTGCCATAAGCCTCATTGAGACTTGCTTCTAACTCCGCATTGCGGCTAAGTTGTCTGGAGTAAATTTCGTTGCAGCTGCTGAAACACCTAACTTCTTCTCGTAGTCTGTCCCGTTGATCCAAAACATCCATATGCTCTATATGCAGCTCCGTGAGTTGTATCTTCAGCTCAGATATACGGTCATTCACAATTTTAATTTCTTCTTCACAGTCAACGCGTTCCCTTAATAGTTGACTGTTGCCATTCTTGTACTTCTTTAACTCGAGCAGAGTTTTTCTTAATTTATTTTCCGCCTCCTTGGCCGTTGCCTTCCCAGTCATCATATGGGTAGACATTGCCAAGGATTACAAATTACCTAAAAACTAAGAAAACATCTGAGCAAAGTCAAAGAAGAGAAGAGATGTGATGGGGCTTCAGTATTATTGTATAGACAGAATAAATAAGATAAGTTTCAAAAGAAAAAGGGGGTATATAAATAAAAATCTATAAAATTAATTAATTGTAGAAACTAAGAAATTGAGAACAATTGAGGTAATTTGAATACTTTAGAGTAATTATCTAAAACTTTTACAAGGTTTCTATTGAAATATCTCAGCTGATGTACTTAATCAACTTATTAATAAAATGTAAGTAGGTATACAAGTTACAGGTTTAAACCAATAATAACTAATACAGAAAAGTACACAAATATATGAAGTACAGACAAGAATAAACAGTGTAGTAATTGTGAAGTGTATCTGTAGATTGTGTTTGTCTGGGGCTGTTGTTTAGTCCTCGATTTTGCTTCCACATAATTATAGTCAAGCAAAACGAGACAGAACTGAGCCAAATGTGTGTTGGACGTAGCTCACACGGGGGTGAGCCGAGTAATTCGGTGTTGTGGAGTGTTGGATAAGTTTTAATAAGTATTATACTCCCCGTGTTTAAGTCGTAGCAGATGTAAATTCAAATCCGTCCGTTGACACCAAGTCTCCGTTCTGTTCGCTCGTAACTTTGGGTGTGTAGTTATTATACTTCAAACACAATTTTAACAATAACTTCCTGTCACTATTTTATCAATATATATGTTCGCGCCGTGTGTTGTCTACGTCGCGAACGGACCGCCAACCGGTTCCCAACACTCGTGGCGGCGCGCCGTGCGCCCCACCTTTTTTATTCATTCGCACACCTACTATTGCGCGCGACGTCGTCTATAATTTTAACGCACCTATCATTATATTGTAATGTTTTAATATTGCAAATATTGCATTAAAAGTATTGTGGAAGAGCAGTAGCTGTATTTTTTATTATCAAGACCCCAATACGCAACATATGGTGACCCCGACGTGATCGCAAACACGCCCATACTGCACATCAAGCTGAGCTTCGTGAAGGACAAAGGGTCACGCACTTATATTCATCGTTTCGGACCACGACTTGCGGAGGAGCAAGAGGAAGAAGAATCTCAACGGCTGTGATGATACATGGCTACGGATTTATAAGATTGCATCTGCCGCCGTCAAATAGTTTGGACTCCGTGACCTTGATGCGACCCTTGGACCAGTGACGCAGCTTCCAGCTAACCCTCGCTTCAAGCCAGCCGGTCAGCCTAACGCACCGCAGCACAAGGTTTAGCCAGGGAAGTGCACCATTCCTAATTTCCTACACCTATTTCTATAATTTGCCCCCTTGTACGTGACTATTAGGGTTGCTCGTTTCTATATTTTATTCTCTCAATTGAATTTTACGTTTTAATCACATTCAAATTGGTGATTTATTCTCTAGAAATTAAACGGGCCACGCCCTGAGTGTTCTTAAATACCTACCTACATTGTTTGCGATTAGCATAAACTAGTATCTACATACATATTTAAATAATTTTTACCTTTATGTTTGCCATTAAATAAATCCCTATAGGTAATTTTATAATAAATTCAAAGCATTTTTTCTAATATTATACTATTTTTCTGTGTAGTGCAAACTTACAAGTGCGTACGTCACATCGGCGGCTCGTGCCCGGCCCATTGTTCGATCAGCTGAGCCGAAGTACATCATTTACCGTTACAATACAAGACACCTGGTCGTCGCTTGCGCCGCCGCGCTGTCTAGGAGCATAAGCCGAGCAATTTACGTATTTTTTTGTTAAGTACATTTTTATTTGTTTAATTGTTTGGTGCAATTCTTGTTTCTTTGTTGTAATTGTGCAAGATGACTGAGAAATCGTCACATAATATAATTAGAAGCTCCATTAAAGGACGTGTAACTAAATTTAAAAATTATCTTGATAAATTAAATAATTGTGACGGTCTTTCGTCTGACCAAACAAGTGAACTCACACTGAGGCTGGATCGATTTCGTAATCTTTTTAGCCAATTTGATGAACTACAGACACAAATTGAGATTTCGAATCCTGATTCGATGGACTCTGAAATCGATGTGCGAGAGGAGATTGAACAAGAATTTCTTACTTTAATTGCAATCGCCCAAAGGTTGGTGGATAACTCGAACGACAACGTTAGTGTGAAATCTGACACACATTCGCATTGTAGTCACCACAATGACATCAATTTTAGATTGCCTATCATTAAAATCGCTAATTTTGATGGTACTTATTTTAAGTGGCTCGAGTTTAGGGATACCTTCAACTCTCTTATTCATTTTAACGATCGTATAAAACCGATCCATAAATTCCATTATTTGAACTCTTATTTAGAGGGTGAGGCATCGCAAGTTATAAGTAATTTGGAAGTTACAGAGACCAATTATTTGGAAGCTTGGCATCTCCTCTGCGAGAGATATAACAATAAAAAACAGTTAGTTAATAATCACCTTAATTCCCTTTTTAACATTCAGCCGATGGGACGAGAATTAGCCAAAGGCCTAAGATATTTAATTGATCATGTGTCCAAAAATTTGCGTGCCTTGAATAGTTTGGGCCAGCCCACAGACAAGTGGGATACTTTAATTATACACATGGTCTCAGCGAAGCTCGACAGTAGCACTAATTTTAAATGGGAGGAATACAAAAATAGTTTTGAGGAGATTCCTTCACTCACTGACTTTTTTAAATTTATAAAGGGTCGCGCCGATATTTTAGAATCGGTCCAGCGAAGTAAGTCGGAGAAGGTCGCTCTCAATGCAAAATATGATTTCTCTAATTCACGAAAGTCACCCGCGAAATCGTTTCAAATTTCAGCCGCTCCCGCCGACGCCGGTGCCTCTGCCATTACTGCCTCGTGTGTCTTCTGTGACGGGGAGCATCGTATCTACGATTGTTCGTCGTTTCTGTCCAAGTCCGTCGATAATAGGATTTCTGAGGCGGTAAAGTTGAAACTTTGTTTAAATTGTTTACGCAAGGGTCACCCTTCCCATCGCTGTAGGTTGGGCCCTTGCTCTAAGTGCAAAAAACGTCATAATACACTGTTGCATAGGGAGTATCCTCAGGCTACAAATCTCTCATTAGATCCGCCACCGAAATCGGAACCTCAGGTTACGACCGGCATCGGCATGGCGACCTTTAACAATAATCACATTTTACTGTCTACGGCGCTTATAAATGTGTGTAATCCCGATACCGGCGCTTGTTTAACCGTTAGATGTCTTTTAGATAGCGGAAGTCAAACTTCTTTGATCACTTCTAGCTTGAAACAACAGCTGCAGTTGACTTCTCAGCCTAATAACACAAGCGTAGTCGGTGTAGGTAATATTCCAATAACAGGTATGCCTGAGCGTTGTAGTATTGTAATCAAATCAAGACATGACAACAGTCTTAACTTAAATGTGTCATGCTTGGTACTACCGTCTATCACCGGCGATATGCCGCACAAATATATTGATGTTTCGCGATTTAAAATTCCCCGTAACATCAAGCTCGCAGATCCCCATTTTAATCAGCCCGCACTTATTAATATTCTAATCGGCGCTGATATTTTTTGGCATTTAATTGGGTCCGAGCAGATTACGTTAGGTAATAATTTACCCATTGTGCGCGAGTCAAGACTTGGCTGGATACTAGCAGGTCCTTTATATGATAAAACTTTTTCTAAACAAAATTCATTTAATTCATTTATTCAATGCAATCATATTTCAACGCATAATAATTTAGATGAGTTAATGACGAAGTTTTGGCAGCTAGAACAGATTCCTCAGTCTACTCAACAACACACCGACATAAATGCTGAATGTGAACAACATTTTGTCACTCATACATACCGCGACAAGGACGGCCGCTTTTGTGTGCGCCTTCCATTGATAACAGAGCCCGACTGCTTAGGCGACTCGTATCGATTGGCTAAAAAACGCTTTATTGGTTTAGAAAAGCGATTTAAGAGAAACCCAGAACTTAAAAAAATGTATAAGGAATTCATTGACGAGTATGCCGAGTTAGGCCATCTTTCTGAGTCTAAGGTTCGACTTCCTAGCATTGCATTTTTTGTGCCGCATCACCCAGTACTCAAACCCACTAGTGAGTCAACAAAACTTCGCGTTGTATTCAATGGCAGTGCTTCTACATCGTCTGGTTATTCAATTAATGACCTCCAGATGATTGGACCATGCATACAAGATTCTCTTTTTAACATATTGCTCAGATTTAGGACATATAGATACGTTCTAACTGGTGACGTCACAAAAATGTACAGACAAGTATTAATACAAGAGTGTGACCGTGATTTACAATTAGTCTTATGGCGTAACAATGAGAATGAGCGATTAAAAACATTAAGACTCAATACAGTTACTTATGGCTATTCAAGTGCTAGTTTTTTGAGTACTCGTTGTTTATGGCAGTTGGGTGAGGATTGCGCAGACTTAAACATTAAAAATATTATCCAAAACGATTTTCTGGTCGATGACTTGCTCACGGGAGCGGATTCAGAGTCTAATTTATTATACATAAAAAAATCTATTGAGAAATGTTTGTCAACTGGTTGTTTTCCCTTGCGTAAGTTTCGTTCTAACTCGTCCTTAGTTTTAAACGACAGTCAAAATACTGATACCCAAAGTAGCCTTATACTTAGTTCCTCTTCACACACACTCGGAGTGGGCTGGGATTCTGAAGCTGATGTCATACATTTCCCCACTCAGTATTCGCCAAGAAACGATGGTCCCACTAAACGATCAATTTTGTCCGATTCGTGTAAAATTTTCGATCCCTTAGGTCTCTTAAGCTTGTTAACTATAGTGCCAAAAATATTAATACAAAGGCTATGGCTTGCCAAAATTAACTGGGATCAACCCGTGCCTGAGGATATCAAGAAATCCTGGCAACAGTTTGTATATGGGTTGACATCAATTAAAACGCTCCGTATACCTAGATACGTGCTATGCGACTCAGTTGCTTCTGTAGAACTACATTGTTTTTGTGACAGTAGCAACGACGCGTACGCAGCCTGTGTTTACTTAAAGTCGACAAACAATCAAGGCGGCGTCACTGTCCGGCTCCTTTGTGCGAAGGCGCGCGTGAGTCCCGTCGCGCCGACGACCATACCACGACTGGAGCTTTGCGCTGCAGTACTGGGCGCTCAGCTCACTGCCGCGGTCGTCCGCACGCTTCGTTGTAACATAACGCGATCCTACTATTGGACTGATTCATCGATCGTTTTAGCGTGGCTAAACACTAGTCATACTAAATTAAAAACGTTTGTATCTAACAGAGTAGCAACCATTTTAGAGTTAACCGAAGGTTCGGAGTGGCGACACGTCCCCACTGCGCTAAACCCCGCGGATTGTGCTTCTCGCGGTGTTGACGGGCACAAATTAAATAATCTAGATGTTTGGTGGAACGGTCCCTCATTTTTGTACGAATCTAAAAATAATTGGCCTCAATTGAGCACTAACAATATTAAAATTGAAGAAATTCCTGAATTAAAGATTAATTTTACATTAGTTGAGCAGAATCAGACAAGCGTAAATTTAATTGATTTTGATAAATATTCTAAGCTAAAAACCATACAACGTTTTTTTGCATACTTGTTAAGGTTCGTACATAACTGCCGATATCCTGACAACAAATTTTTAGGTGTTTTGCAGCCTGAGGAACTAGAATCATCATTCAAACATTTAATAAAATTATCTCAAGCTGATAGTTTTCCATTAGAATTAAATATTCTTCGCAATAAGCAAAGTCTAAATTCGAAAAATTACCTGCTGCCCTTAAATCCCTTTTTAGATCACGAAGGTATTCTACGCGTGGGTGGTCGGCTTAATTCATCGTTTTATTCTTTCGAAAAGTGCCATCCCATGCTTTTACTGTCCAAGCATAGACTCACGCGACTGCTTTTTCAGCAGGAGCATCTGCGACTTCTACATGCTGGCCCCCAACTACTACTTGCTTCAATCAGGGAGTTCGTGTGGGCTGTCGGCGGGCGCAACCTAGCGCGTACAGTTTCGCGACAGTGCGTTACGTGCCGTCGTTTCGCTGCTCGCACCGCCACTCCACTCATGGGTGCGCTGCCTTCAGAGCGCGTAACACCTGATTACCCATTTATTAGTGTCGGTGTCGACTTCGCCGGACCATTTTTTATAGTTGATAGGAAGGGTAGGGGATGTAAAATTACCAAATGTTATTTAGCTATTTTTGTTTGTACTAGATTTAAGTGTATTCATTTAGAAGCCGTCAGTCAGCTTTCAAAGGAAGCTTTTATTTTATCCCTACGCCGCTTTATATCCAGACGAGGAAAGCCACGCGAGATCGTCTGTGATAACGGCCGCAATTTTGTTGCAGCTGCCAAAGAAATTAGCGATTTTATAACTACAAATTCTTCTTCTATCACTTCTTTCGCATCCGGTGAGGGTATTAAATTTAAATTCCAGCCGGCTTATGCTCCACATTTCGGCGGTCTATTTGAGGCAGGAGTTAAGTCCGCGAAATTCCATATAAGGCGTATTTTAGGTAATTCTCATCTTACCTTCGAGGAATTAGCAACCTTATTTAGTCAAGTAGAGGCTATCCTGAACAGTCGTCCCTTATGTCCTATCTCATCCTCTCCTCATGACTTCCAACCTTTGACTCCAGGTCACTTCCTCATTGGCCGTGCCTTGATGTCTCTGCCATCGCCTTCCTTGGCGGGCCTTAACGAAGCCAGATTAGATCGGTTTCAGAGACTCGAATCCATGAGGCAGCATTTTTGGAAACGCTGGCAGTTGGAGTACATTGGAGAGCTACAGCAACGGAGCAAGTGGCGCGTTCCTAACAGATGTCTTCAAGTGGGCGACTTGGTCCTCGTCAAGGAAGAGAATGCACCTCCTCTACACTGGCGCCTTGGACGTATTATAAAGCTATTTCCTGGAGCAGACGGGATTTCTCGTGTAGCCGATGTTGCTACGATTACCGGCACTTATAGGCGAGGTATCAAGTACCTCTGCCCTTTACTGGATGAACCAGAAACACCGTTGAAGACCTGAGTCTTCAAGGGCCCCCAGTATGTTCGCGCCGTGTGTTGTCTACGTCGCGAACGGACCGCCAACCGGTTCCCAACACTCGTGGCGGCGCGCCGTGCGCCCCACCTTTTTTATTCATTCGCACACCTACTATTGCGCGCGACGTCGTCTATAATTTTAACGCACCTATCATTATATTGTAATGTTTTAATATTGCAAATATTGCATTAAAAGTATTGTGGAAGAGCAGTAGCTGTATTTTTTATTATCAAGACCCCAATACGCAACAATATATATTAACTTATATGTTAAATAATCAATTAAAATTGTATTAAAACTTTTTAATTTATTACAGAGCTAAAATTATTGACGTCTGGCGGTTACAGTTGCCAGAGCAAAAAAAAGTAGTTGTGCAATATGAGATTGATTATCTAGTCTATTGTGTAACAGGCTTTAAAAACTAGATGGTTTGCACCGTATTCTTTGTCTACTTATCGACTAGTTATCTTATAATAATTAATTACTTATATAATGGCCTAAAATTGAACCTGGTTTTTTGGATTGTATTGTTTGCTCAGTATTTACACATTAGATTGCATTGCGTAGGATTTATTGTTCGGTAAATAAATTAACAAATTGGCGATTTCATTGTTATTATTACCATCTTCGGAATAAAGATATTATATCTGTAACACAAAGTAAAATAAACATAAAGCTCATGCAACTTTAATCGAATTTAATTGTTTTGGCCTAATTTTCGTATAAACCAATTAGTATAAAAACCAGTTATGACTTACTATCTAAAATGCCAAAATACATAAATATATTGGGTCTGGTCTATATGAATCAAAAACGGCATTCCAATATTTTGAGACTTAGTAACTATTGCACCTGGTGTCATTGTTTCTATAATTTTATTCGTCGTTCCCATATCGACGTCTCATATACAAATTTGAAACAGATTATTATGTCGACATAGCTTTTTTATGATTGACCAATTGAATCTACCATCCAATTCGAGCTAAGGCCAATGTGTTGTGTCGAACAGCTAACAAAATAATATTATGCGCTTAGAAACGTCTCGGTAACACTTAAATGGCTGTCTAGTGCATAAAGGACTAATTAGTGAAATGCGTAATTCTTAAAAGGACTGATTCGTCAAATGTCTAATTTTTGAGCTGTCGCTTTGCTTAATGCAAGCAAATAGAGTCCAGAATTGTTCAAAATTGTGTTCACGACCGGTGCCGGTTACTACATAAAATGCACATTACAAGATGATTACATTGTTCAAAAGCATTTCATAATATTCCATTCACAGTACAAAACAATACAATAAAAACGATAATAGGTTATTCTTCTTCCTTAACCGCAAACAAATCGTAAGTATGTACATAGTTGGTTATCAAACAATACCCAAACTGCCTCTATTCCAACTTTAGGTATTATAATTTTATAACAATTGCGCTCGCCAAATGAAATGGTACCGGCGGTCAATACCTTTAATAAATATTAAGGATCTGAAATTGGAACCTTTCATTTTGTTCAAACAATGGTATAGTTATAACTAGCTAAGCGTATTTAAAAGTACTTGCAAGTTAATCGGTGGTTCTGTTTGTTCCGTTACAATTGTTTGTGCTCTAAAATTCAGTTTGTTGTTGTATCTATTAATGTGGAGATTGAATAAGCACTGTCCATTTGTTTATCTGTATTATTTTTATAGTCTCACGGCAGAGGTGTAACATATATTACACCCACCTTTCGCCATGAATTTTTAGGTCCAACGTAATAGGGGGCGAGCCTATTGCCGTTACCGGGCACATCACCAGACTCCGGGCTGCTACTGAGTATTCGGAAAAAACCAGTAACACTTTTGCCCGACCCGGGAATCGAACCTCCGATCAGCATACGCTATCCACTGGACCACGGAGCCAACTTATCTGTATTAATACCCATTATATTGTTGTTCAAAGTAAGTTAATAGACATTTTACGCTCCCATTTTCATAAAGTACCAACTAGGGCCGTGGTTACACCCCTGTTAGTTTTGGCTACTGCTAGGCAACCGTGGCTCGGCAGCCTTTATCAATAAATAGACTACCCAACATATTTTTTTGTTCCAAATTGAATCAGTAGTTTATGAGATAAGCGTGTTTAACTAAACAAACTATTCAGCTTTATATGTATATAAGGTATAGATCTGCATTTTGTAAAAACTCTATATTTCACAAAACAAGACAGCGTCAGCTTAAAATATGAGCTATAAATAATCTAATTCAGCCTGTCAAAACGGTTTCTTATTCGCAATCTCGAAATATCCGTAATGTACCTGATGTATAATTTAAATGTTTATTCATGATACAATGCTGTGATTTGTCGATGGGAATACTTATTATAATAATTTTATTACATATCAAACATAATGTTATTACACATCGACGGGATCCCAGCAAAGCATGCTAACCCCGCTGCATTTGAGCACTAACGGACGACGGGGACACCGTGGTGGTTTTGTAAGTGACTATACCCTTCATGGGAAAGTCTCACCTACCTCCTCCACGAGACCCAACTAAAGTAAGGACAAGCCTCCACATACAAAACTACAAGTACCTCCAGCTTTGGTCATTTTCATTTGAGATTCAAATAAACTTTTCTGAAAACATGAAAACGTCAAAGTGTATTTTAAATCTATACGAAAATAATATTTGAAAGCACATTTTTATTTTAGTTTTCATTGGTCAAGAGTATCCGATTAAAATCATTGATACCCAGACTTAGTAATAAAGCCAATACTTAGATATCATAGTTAATGGAACTTGAGTACTTACAAAGCGATCTTTTTAAATTATTTTAAGTCTCTCTCCATTATACTTTGAAAGCTATTTGGGATATTTATCTGCAAATTAATTTAACAGACACTTATTAGAAAATCCATCACGGCAATGGACGTACAATTCGGTATTAATGAAACCAAACACAGCAAATATCACGACGCGTAATAGCTTTCCCGACACACTAGAATTGGAACGCATTGAGCCGAGGGGACGCGCGCATGCCGTCATGTGTCAAACTGACTGTCCAATTGTTAAATGGATCGCAAGTTACGTCCGTCAAGTGAGACGATACACCCGGACCCGCCAATAATTCTAGTAATTGAGAGATTACTCTACACATATTAAACCAAACAATGCCTACTAGCTCCATACATCACAACCTATACGTACAAGAAATTCATAACAACGAGATTTACGCTTGGAAGCACTTCATAATTACCAAACTGCGTACACAATGTGACGTCAATCCTCGTCGCATCACTTGGCCAGCCGTCTTCACCGCCCGCGCCCTGCAACGGACTATAAATACCGTGGTGCGGCAATGACCATCCCTTTCCGCTGGCTCGTAGATCGCTCACTGGACGTTCCCCTCTTGGAAATACTGCCAGTGGGGTCAGGTCTCGCTAGCGGCGTGAAGTACACCCGGACTAGACGCCCGGATACGACGCCAGTGGCAATGACCACACCCCTGTGACCCGTCTGCAGTTGCAGGCGGCGGTTGATACCATTGAGACAGCACACCATCTGTATCAGTTTCTCCCCGGTTCCCCTAGGGGAATCGTGAGAAGACCCGGAACCGTCCCTTTCACCAGCTGCGCGGCGATAATCTAAGTACTTCTGCTGCTTCCCCGAGCGACACTGAAGACGCATTCCTGGAATTCCCGAAGATATACGCCGAATCACGCGACCCTGGTTCTATCCTTGTAATTAGTCAAATTGTTTTGTTAATAATTTTCATTTAATTATCTTGCTAAAGGATGTTCAGATTCTTTTACTGAATTAAACAAATTTTTGTTTGTAACTGAAATTATGATTTTCATTTAACCACGTCACATTGGCGCCCACGCGAATAAATAAGTAGTCTTTTGGGAATGCGTTTTCGGTAAGTTTTTTTTTTCAATTTTTACTGTGTATTGTAATGGTGTTGCTCGCTACACCAAATTAAATAATAATATATAGTCCTTAGGTCGCATACTTGTTTCCACATGTGTTTGTCTTATCGCTACGATGGCGCCAACGTTATGCAATTAGTAAACTCATAAATCCCAAGAGTTTGACAAATTTGTAAGAGTTATGTGACAGGCATATAAGTAAAGAAATAGCCATGAAATGTGAGAAAATATTGGCACTGTAGTGTTCACAGGCGGTGTAGTTGAGGATCATAAAAAAAGGGAACAACCACAAGAAACGTACCCTATCAGGTAGTAAGAGGTCAGGGGCGTTGCCTTGGGGGTGTTTGACTGGACAGTCGATCTTAGGAGGCGGGGCCAGTCGGGTCCCAGGACAGCGTGACGTGGTAGTGGTGGTGTTGGATGAGACAGTCAATGTTAGGACGCGGAACCGGGCGGATCTGGGACAGTGAGTCTTAGGACGCGGAAGAAGGCAGATCTCGGGAACGGACTCGCGTGGTAGTTCAGGCAGTTGGTCTTATGGCGCGAGAGAGATCGGACCTGGCCTAGCGCGAAAGAGGTTCGGTGTTGGTCGATAATAAGTGCTTAGTGATATCGAAGAACAAGGCGAGCAGCTTGAAGAGAAGGTGATCAGCACAGGGCAAGGGGTAAGTTTGGCAGCGACGCAGCTAAAAGTCCGGTGAGTGTCTGTTATTCACTTTACTGTAATTTATTGCATGAACTGTATAACATTAATCTCTGTATAACATTAATACTCTGTTGTGTATCTATGTCTATATCACACCATATATACACCGCTATTTTTTAATTAGTACAAAAAATTAAATGGGGCTCTAGGCATCTTTAACTAATCATATATATGTATGTAAAAAATAAAAATACTAAGTTCCAAAACTGTCCCAAAACTGTCCACAAAAATACGTAATGTTTGGTAAATGCATAACTAAATACTATGTTGTCGTAGTAATTTTACGCGCCACTACTCCATTGATAAATTTGTGCAAACTCGAAGCTCGCCACCCCCTGTCCCTCTGCGCGCGCGCCGCAGTGCTAAATTGAAGGCGATAGCGAGCGGGTGTTTTTTCGTGGAAACAATTATTTTTTGTTTACGTTTGCCCAACGGGATGGCTTATTAGTTCACATCACGCGTGTGCAGCTATGCGTTTGTACAGGGAAGTGTTTGGAAGCCAGTGGATCGGTCGAGGTGGGTCGTAGCTTGGCCTCCATGCTCACCACTGTGTACAAAAGTGAGCCGTTGTGAGTGTGAGTGTCGAATAATTTAAACAGTGCATATTGGACGCTTTTGACGCAGTGAAAAGTCAGAGAAGCTTACTTATCTCGTTAAAAAACAATTAAATAAAACGTGCTGTGTATTGACAATAGTGATGGATATTTCGAAGAACAATTGAAATACTTGTAAGTAAAGTAAATATTACCTACTTAACTAAATAATAATTTGATGCGGGCGGCTCAAAATCGGTCTGTGTGGAGAACCTTGAGGGAGACCTATGTCCAGCAGTGGACGTCTCTAGGCTGACGTGATGACGATTTAATAGTAATTGTAAATAGCAGCCGATTCTAACTTCATAAATACGCCAAAATTACTCTTTTCTTTTATTACAGAATACTTTCTTTTATTTTGATATGACGTGTTTGCTTTCTAATTACATACCTACCTCCGTATTTAATTACTTTTAAAACGGTAAATTTTGCCGGTCCTAAGACAGGATGAAGTATGAAGGAGTGGGTAGAATTTAAAAAAAAAAAAAAAAAAATTGGTTGCCTGTAAAGTCGGTATACGGGCGAAAGTTTTACGTGACAACGACTTTGAGTGGTAAAATAATTTTAATGTGAATATTCATTCGTATAGTAGGAAGAAGGATGAAAGACGCGTGCCTTTCACTTTTTATGTCTGTCTCTCTCGCTCTTAGGCGGGACGCGTGCCTCTCACTCGCTCTCATTGTGAGCGCATAACGTGAGCGGAGCGTAACGCAGTTTCTTGAAGTGTCACCCGGCAAACCAATTTATAAGACGTTGTCACGTCAATATCTACCTACACTTATTATTTTGCTTCATTTTATTGTCTACGGCTACCTGCATTATAAGTGCGACGGAAAGAATGCGTAAGAGTAGGACGGAAAGTAAGTACTATCAATGAAGTAGTGAATGGATTGTAAAATATGTCTATGATTTGGGTGAGATTTTCTACAAAAAACAAATGATTATAACTTTGTTATTTATAGATATTATGAAATTCTTCCGTCACTTATATGATAATAACGTCTTCGCTAATATGTCCTTAAAGTTTTTGTACTAATTAAAAAGTAACGGTGTATATATACCAAGCTGACTAAAATATAAAGTTCTCTATGAGATATTGTACATAGTTATATTATTAATAACCGCGTGTACCATTAGCAGTGGTTCGTACCTTGTTGATGATGGATGTAAAGACGAGCGATGTATGATGGGAGTCTCCGTATTCGCGATCAGGTGGTAGAATGCAGGACTTTCACAATCGCTGTCTAAACCTGCGTACAGGCCAGTACATAGCAGCTGACAAGGTTTTAAAGAGCGAAAGAAGAGCCACCTGTCGGTCACGCGGTAACAGTAAGACCGTGCGGCTAATCTAGCGGCGATTGTAACGAGAGCTTCCCTGCAATCTATGCGCGATGGCTTAATACGTTTTAATTGACTATGTTTGTATGGGCTTCAATGTTGTGACTTGCGGCAAGGAGGCGTTTTGTGATATCAGTTCTGAGACTGTTACTGTACGCTCAATACTATACACTGGATATCGCTGAAATACTCGGCGCCGATAATACTATATGACTAATATACCTGGATCAATGTCTCCGTCTCCCTGGAGCTGCCGTCTCTGAGATACGCTGCCTTGTACTCAAGTACCAATATGTGAAGCATGAATATATGGAGAGTGATTTTGTGATGACAAACCAATACTAATGTATCGCTGTCTTTAGTATTTTGATGTCCACCTTTCATTCAATTATAAGTGTTTACGTTTGGTAAATGCTGTCAGTAGAGGAATATAGAGGAAGGGACGAATTCCATAGTTCCTGCGCGGGCGAAGGGGCGCGGGAACCCTGGCCACAAATTAATTGGCGGGGCCAGGCTGAAATTGATATTTTAGACCCAGTTAGTAAGAAAACTAAAATTTTAATCAGCCTGGGGTCTATAAGATTCCGTTACATTTGGTGCCCTGACCAGGATCCTCGTCATAAAATGTTCTGATTCACTTCAGAACAACGAGGAAGAACTAAAGGGTTACTACACAAACACAACGTAGAAAAATACAAACACAACGTAGAAAAATACAAACACAACGTAGGAAAATATCGATCTAATTAAGCACAACTTGTTATTCGATAATCGATAGACGATCATGTTCATTTTAGCAAGACGAAATAATTTAAGTCACGGCAATTATCACAATATGTAATAGTCCGAGGGGGGCGATATTGCGCCTAAGTGCCACACTTTTGCACATGTGTTATTTATTCTTATGGCACTGTGGTTCATCTTATAATATCGCTGTGTCATTTATACTGTATGTTGAGTTCGAGTCTCGACAGTGGTTATATTATTGGGTACATAGAAATGCTTTTGATAAAGCGCGGCAATCATCTTAAAGACATAAAGACATAAAGACATAAAGACATATTTATTTCTGCATTTTGGTTGTTTACAACACTTATACATGTCAAAACCCTATTCTAGATGAAGCCGGCTTTTCCTAGCTAAATGACTTCTTGAGAAGAAAGGCCGAAACAAACTCAGAGTCATTGCTTTTTTTGTCATTTCATCTCTTCGTTTATATTTTTTTGAAGTCCAGACATAATAGGTTTAGATGCGAGTACAATGCAGGATATCATCTGACGCTTATAACTGACTCAGCCCGCTGATGGCCCGCATTCAACAGCCATCGTACGGCTCAACCTTGATTGAGGGAGCCAGCACGACCTGAATCATTATGCCTCCACGCCATCAGTAGGTGTATGCATAAGCATGCCAGCCTAAGCCACCAGACAGGTTGCCACTAATATTAGTTGAAAAGTTTACTAATTCCCGCATTGTACTTGCTCCTTACATTTTATCATAAGGTTGAGTACATGTTGTAAACAATAATATTAAAAATTATACAATAAAATGTCATCTAATTAAAATGTCACGATGTTAATATTTAATAATCGGAGGAGGGCTCTCTCGCACGTGTTATTTATTTTAATAGCACTTTGGTTCCTCTTATAACATCGCTGCAATTGGAAAGTAATCATATAATTGGCTACATAGATCCACCGCTTTACATAAAGCTCATGCGTGTTATTTATACTGGATGTCGAGTTCGAGTCTCGACAGTGGTTATATTATTGGCTACAGAAAATGCTTTACATTTAAATATCTCGAGTTCGACTCTCGATAATAAGCATATTATGGGTTACAAGCACTTGCGTATCAGGTTCGCTGTTTGAGTCCGATACGCGATGCGGACTAGCGATGGTTAGAACTAATTTTAGATAAGGAAAGAGAAGGATTTTATATTATAAAGATTATTTTTATAGAAAATCTGGTGTAGAACATTAACATGTCTTGAGATTAATGTATAATGCACACCAGAATATTCCGTGGAACATCTAGATGTAGTTAAATCAGGTTAGACTCCTGAGCAATGTCTGTGACTATAACTATATTGTTGTGCAACGTCAACAAACTAGACGCCGTATTATTAATAGCGTGTTCGATAACTGTATATAATATTTTGTTGATAATGAATAATATTTTGTTGGAGTTGCGGGACAGGAATTTATTACACTAACGTACTGAAATAGCAGGTTCGACTCCTGTTGCTATGATATTTTGAAATGTTTTCAACAAACTTACTGAAATAGCGGGTTCGACTCCTGTTGCTACGAGATTATAAAAATGTTTTCAACAAACTTACTGAGATGGCGGGTTCGATTCCTGTTGTTACGATATATTAACATGGTTTCTACAAGCTTACTGAGATAGCGGGTTCAATTCCTGTTGCTACGATGTTTTAAAATGTTTTCAATAAACTTACTGAGATAGCGGGTTCGATTCCTGTTGCTACGATGTTTTAAAATGTTTTCAACAAACTTAGTGAGATAGCGGGTTCGATTCCTGTTGTTACGATATATTAAAATGGTTTCTAAAAACTTACTGAAATAGCGGGTTCAATTCCTGTTGCTACGATATTTCAAAATGGTGTCAACAAACGTATTAAATTACGAAATCTAGTAATAATATCTATCTTATGCATACGCGTTCTTTGGACAAGCATCTATTAGTTTATTACATTGGTTGAGTTGAGATTCTTACAGAATGCATAGGGGTTTTAATGATGAAGTGTACACGAGCTATAATTGAGAAAAGGATTATTCTTAGGTCATATATCAGTAAATTTAGTTTCCTAACGTGTTAGCAAGTAGATTAGGGTAATATTAGCCCACTGCAGCATTTTGGTATACTTTATAAAAGCTCTAGGTTCGATTCCTGAGCATTGGTGAAAGACGGCGGATATTATACTCATGTACCTAATGATCGGCGTCGGCTTTATAGAAGTCGCACAATGTGATTTTAAATATTTTGGGTTCGATTCCCAAACATAAAAAGAATGCACACTATTGTTGAACACGAAACTATTTTGTTAATTGTTGTTATTATTGTCTGGAGCTGGGTTTGTTATAGTATATAGCAATATGTAATATGCAAGTGTGCAAATGGCCTCATTGCAAAACCTAGAAACTTCGATACACGCGCAGCCCCGAAACTGCTGACATGCACAACGTGACTTCAATAAGCATCGTGTGACGGAAACTTACCTAACAATAGACATTCTGTATCTAGCATCGATCGGAACATTTCATTTTTATTGTAATAATTTTATTGTAATTTTTAAAGTACTTAATTAAAGTTAGTTTCAAATCATTTTTGTTTTTTTTTGGGTCCTCCGGCAGCGACTTACATAATTGGCGCAGTCGGTAGGATACTCGAGGCGTCTCGAGTTAGCTAAATAGGGATATTCTCACATCGAATACCGCTAAATCGCTACAGCCGTCGCGAGCGATCGCGTTCGCCGAGTATCCAGAAACAAGAACCTGTTCCTGCCGGGAGGAGACATCCAGACATCGATCCCAGAGGTACCAAAATGCAGTTGATGTAAGTACACTTGAAATCATTCCTGTGTGTTGCTTTCAACTCCTTTTCCTTATAATTAGTTTTAGTTAGTTTGCAATCATTTTTCACCCTAGGCAAGCTACTCCTAGAGGGCCTGAGCGCTCTAGAGAAGCACGTAGGTTAGATATAGATTTGAATAGAGATATTAGTGTTGATTTAGATAGTACGTGTAATTCTTTAGACGGTTCCTTTAGGTCAGTTCATACCGAACCCATTAAAATGGCCGACGCGGATTTGATTTATAAAACCTTGCGATTAGTGCCGAATTTCGACGGCAATCCGCATATTTTACCGAGATTTATTCAACTTTGCGATCAAATTGTAGAAGAATACGTAGGTGCCAATCCTGGCAATAGTTTAGCAAAGCTTTGTCTAATAAATGGTATCTTAAACAAGATTACTGGCCAAGCCGCGCAGATAATTAACTCGAACGGCATACCTGAAGATTGGGCTAGCATTAAAAAGTCCTTAATTAACAACTTTTCGGATCAGAGAGATGAGACCACGCTTTATAATGATCTTATGCTAGCTACTCAAGAGAATAGTTCGCCTCAGGAGTTTTACGATCGCTGTGTTAGTTTATTCTGCACTATAATGACGTATGTAACCCTTCACGAAACTATCGACACGACGATAGAAGCTAAGCGCACGTTATACAAAAAGTTAACGATGCAGGCGTTTGTTCGAGGTCTGAAGGAGCCTTTAGGATCTCGTATACGGTGCATGCGCCCTGAAATCGTTGAAAAAGCGCTTGAGTTCGTACAAGAAGAATTAAACGTTATGTACTTACAAAATCGAAATGAACCGATTACTGATAAAAAGCCACATAATAATTTACTTAAACCTTTGCCAGCTACATCTACAGCTAATTCTAATAATTCTATGCAAAAACAGTTTAATTTTCCTGTACGAAATATTCCTGCGAATAACTTTCAGCCGCCACAGCAAACATGGAAGCCGAATATTTTTCAGAATAATCCGTCAAATTTTAATAAGCCTGCCCCTTTCAATATAGGAATGCCGTCACAGCAGCAAACATTCCGAGCACCGCCGCCGCCTTTTTTTAATCGCTTTCACAATAATTCTAATAATAATTTCCAAATGCAACCGCGAAGCTTTCCTCAGAATAACTCGGGCCCTAAGCCCATGAGCGGTGTTAGCCACTATGTTGCTAGAGAGAAACCCTCGTTTGGACAGATATCAGGTCACGATTGGCGTAAGAGCGGTAACCCACCACCATCTAATTATTTCAAATCTAAGGAAATGAATATGAATGAATGTACTGTAGACTACGGCGATCAGTACTGCTATCCAGAATATTATAATGAGTTTGATTATTCTTATGGTGAGGGCACGGAATATTATAACTCTGATCAATACAACAACGCGATTTCTGAGTCTAATTATAATAACTATGCATCTTATCAGGCGTCCCCCTATGATAACCCTCAACCGGGACCCAGCTCTGAACCTGAGCAGGATTTTCAGAAGCGTGCGATTTTAGACAAGTCAAAATAGAACTTAATCTACAGACACAACGTCAGCTCCCTTATATACAAATTTTACAACCTCCATTAAAATTACTGATTGATACGGGTGCCAACCAATCCTTTATTAGCCCTGACGCTGTGCATAATTTTTATAACAATTTCCCTTTAAACATTGACCCTTTCGAAGTAACAAACGTTCACGCTACAACGCGGAATGATTATTCTATTACTATCCCAACCTTTGATGAATTTCAGGAGAACGATTATATAAAATTATTCATTTATAAGTTTCACGATTACTTTGACGGTCTTATAGGACTAGACTTATTAGAAAAATGGGAGGCCAAAATTGATCTTAAGGACAAATTATTAGTAACTCGAGGTTCAGTCAACTGTATTAGTATGTATAATTCACGAAACGTAAATCTGTATGAGGACGTAATACCGGCCAATTCTTCTAAAATTATTCGAGTGCCAATTAATTTACATGACGGAGAGGCAATTATTAATGAACAAAATATATCAAATTGTATTATTAGAGATTGCATAACTACAGTAAGAAATAATCGCGGATTTATAGAGGTTAGTAATCCTACTACACATGACTTAATATTTTCAATGGACCGCGCCGTCCAAGCCGACACTTTCAATATTGAGTGCACGGGCACTAAACAGTCGCGTTGCGAACCCCAGTACACGGACACCGAACAAATTTCGACACGCGCAAACGATGTTATATCACGTTTACGCACAGACCATCTCAACGAAGAGGAACGTATTAACTTAGAAACTTTGTGTAAAAAATATGCTGATATATTCTATATAGATGGAGAGGCCCTTACATTTACCAATAAAATTAAACATCGTATTCGGACAACAGACAAAATACCCGTACATACGAAAAGTTACCGATATCCATACGTTCATAGAGATGAGGTTAAAGATCAAATAGGCAAGATGTTGAGTCAAGGCATTATCAGACCTTCGGAGTCTGCCTGGAGCTCACCTATCTGGGTAGTACCAAAGAAAGCCGATGCCTCAGGAAAAACTAAATGGCGTCTAGTGGTAGATTTTAGAAAACTTAATGAAAAGACATACGACGACAAGTACCCCATCCCGAATATCAATGACGTCTTGGACAAGTTAGGGAACTGTCAATATTTCACAACGCTTGACCTTGCCAGTGGGTTTTACCAAGTTGAGATGGACCCCATTGATATATCAAAGACCGCATTCAACGTAGAACATGGACATTACGAATTTTTACGTATGCCCATGGGATTGAAAAATTCCCCGTCCACTTTCCAACGCGTAATGGACAATGTCCTTAAGGACCTCCAGAATACGGTCTGTCTGGTCTACTTGGACGATATCGTGGTATTTAGCACGTCCTTGCAGGAGCACATGATCAACCTTGAGAAGGTATTTAAAAAATTACGGGAATCTAACTTTAAAATCCAGCTAGATAAGTCCGAATTCCTAAAATTAGAAACATCGTATCTAGGCCATGTAATAACTAGAGAAGGCATAAAACCCAATCCAGACAAAATTATTGCTATCCAGAATTATCCCATTCCAACCACCCCTAAAGAAATTAAACAATTTCTTGGCTTAGTAGGTTATTACAGAAAATTCATACCGGATTTCGCTCGTATTACTAAACCTCTAACGCAATGTTTGAAGAAAGGTAGAAAAATTTCTTTTACAGCCGAATATACGGAAAGTTTCGAAAAATGTAAAGCTCTAATAACTAATGATCCCATCTTACAGTACCCCGACTTTTCAAAAGATTTTATTCTAACTACGGATGCTTCCAATGTCGCGTTAGGTGCCATTTTATCACAAGGCACAATTGGCTCGGATAAACCCGTATGCTATGCATCTCGTACTTTAAATGACAGCGAAGTAAATTATAGCACAATTGAAAAGGAGCTTCTTGCAATCGTTTGGGCCACAAAATATTTTAGGCCATATTTGTTTGGTAGGAAATTTAAAATCATAACTGATCATAAGCCCCTCCAGTGGGTTATGAATCTCAAGGAGCCAAATTCGAGATTAACACGATGGAAACTTAAACTATCCGAATATGATTTCACAGTTATTTATAAAAAAGGTTCAAGTAATACGAACGCCGATGCTCTCTCTCGCATTCAGCTTAATAATGAAGAAACCTGTTCAATGGTAGTTAACACGTCCGAGCGTCCTCCTTCTGTAGCCAATTCATCTACAGTGTCCGTCCATACGAGCCAAGAAAACCCTATCCTAGAAATTCCCATCGTTGATGAACCGCTAAATAAATTCCATAGGCAAATTTGTATTAACGTAGTCGGCGATATTAAGAAACGTCCTACAGCATCCAAACCCTTTGATACACATACTAGAACAACAGTACAGGTATCTCAGTCTAACTTAGAATCCGATATTATAAATGTTATTAAAGAATACGTCAACCCGAAAGTTAAAACTGCACTGTTAATAAATCCCCCTTTGGCCATGTACGACATTATACCCATTATCCAAGATAAGTTCAAAAGTTCCTCGATGAACTTAGTTTTAACTAAACTAGAGTTAGAAAATGTAAAGGAATACCTGAGACAACAGGAGATCATTAAACACTACCACGAAGGAAAGACAAATCATCGTGGCATAAACGAATGTTATTTAGCTTTGTCCCGTCGATATTATTGGCCTAAGATGAAAGATGAGGTAACAAAATTTATAAACGATTGTACTATTTGTGGCCAGGCAAAGTATGATCGCCATCCAATCAAGCAACAGTTCAATTTAGTACCACCCGCTACTAAACCTTTCGAAACTGTTCACATAGACCTGTTAACAATTCAAACGGAAAAATACCTAACAATCGTAGACGTATTCTCTAAATACGCACAAGCGTATCATATACGAGATGGTACCGCTGTTAGTATTATTCAGGCATTGTTAAAATTCTGCACCCACCATGGTCTGCCCTTAACCATCGTATCGGACAATGGCACAGAATTTACTAACCAATTGTTTAGCGAATTTGTTAACTTACACAAAATAATACACCATCGAACTTTGCCACATGCACCCAATGATAACGGCATAGTAGAGCGATTCCACTCAACCCTATTAGAACATTTGCGTATCATGAAACTAACTCACAAAGGTGAAGATGTAATCAATCTTATCCCCTATGCCATTTTGGCTTACAATAGTGCAATTCATAGTTTTACGAAATGCCGCCCTTTAGATATAATAACAGGACACTTTGATCCCCGGGACCCTTTAGAGATAGATTTAACTAGACATCTGATGCAACAATATACCCAAAATCATAGAGAGCAGATGAAATTAGTTTACAGCCTCATAAACGAAACTTCTTTAACGGATCGTAGTAACATCATAGAAAGCCGTAATAAAAATCGTGAGCCCGAAGTTGAGTATCAACCTCAACAACGCATTTACGTTAGTAATCCCGCAGCAAGTCGTCAGAAAGTAGCTCCCAGATACACTCAGGATACCGTGTTAGCTAACTTACCCATTCACATTTATACCTCTAAGAAACGCGGCCCCGTCGCTAAAAGCCGCCTAAAGCGTCTCCCTAAAAGCGCTCAATTGTTACAGGGTGCTACTGGTCCTGACTGCTCATTTGATAGCGGCCCAGGAAACAACTCCGGAGATATTACTTGAAAGCCTGGACGAAGGCCCAGGAATACTACCTTTTCGTCTCGGTGCGACAAAACTTATAACCCACTACCATAGCTTTTTACAGTATATTAATCTTGATGATATTGATAAGAAAATTAGTTTATTACAAGATGACTTAGATAATTTTAAGCGAAAACTAGATACTAATGCGTTTATGTTATATGAAATACAAATAGATTACCTCTCAAGTAAACTATTAAGAATAGCAAGCCATTTAGAAACATTAAAGCCAGATCGTGTTAAGCGAGGTCTCATCGATGGTTTAGGCTCTATAATAAAAAGCGTTACAGGAAACTTAGACCATTCAGATGCTATTAAATATGATAATGCTATCAAAATCTTACAGGAGAATAACTTTAAAATCAGAGATGAATTTAATAACCATGTTAGCCTTAGCAAAGAATGGATGCTGCAACATTCCGATATTATTACGCAACTTGTAGCAAATCAGGTTAAAGTTAATGAGACCTTATTACTGCTTTTAGATGAAAATGCTTTTAGAGAAAATAGTCTTATAAAATTTGCAAAGTTTGGTCAGTGCTTAACAATATTAACTGAAAATTTAGATGAGATATTAAATGAATTGATTAGAATCGAAAACATATTAGCTTTTATTCATAGTTCTAGTTCGCATCATTCTATGATTAATATTGATAGTTTACGTTACATGGTTAAGAGACTAGTTAAGATTTATGGTAACGACAAAGTGTTATCTTTAGAACTTAGAGAATATTATGATATAATAAAACCAGGTTACTACTACTCAGGGAACCAGATAGTAATTGTATTCAAAGTACCAATATTTGCAATAGATAGTTATGACCTATACAAATTATCAGTAGCTCCTAATAAATTCAGACAAGCCTTAATCCCTCCTTATCCTTTGATTGCAACCAACAAGAAAGGTTATGTGTACATAGAGGCAGAATGCCCGAAGTATACCGAATGGTACCTCTGCGATGACAAGATGGACCATCAGCTACAGCAGCAGCCGGATTGCATCCAAAACCTCATCACCAACCAAGCCTTGGATAGAAGCTGCGAAGTGACACGTATATCCCTATCAAGAATATCTATGGAAGAGTTAGATGAAAAGCACTACATCATATCTTTCCCCAACGAAACCAGAGTTCATACAGTTTGCGGACGAGAGGACTACAAAGTATTGAACGGCAGTTACCTAGCAACAATTCCCATCAATTGTCTTCTGTACACCTCTGAATTCACTATTACAAATCTCAATGATCGTGTCCAGGGTCAACCCGTTAAAATAATGAACTTACACTACGAAGAAGATATCAAATCAGACACAGCTAGAATACATCTCAAGTCAATGGACCTTTCAAGATTACACGGCGCACAACTGAGCGTGATGTCGCAGCCTCCGTTAAAACTGGAACCAGTACAAATGGACTATCTGTATCATACAACTATTCCGTTCTACGTCATACTATCCGGTACACTTGCACTTGGAATATTTGCTATCTTGAGACGGCATAAGATGTGTCAATCGAAGGTGAAGAAAATTCCAATAGAAGATAAAATCTACGAACAGCCTGCGGAATCTGGAGCACCACAGATCCAGTCAGCAATATTTTCTCAGTTCAAACATCAAAAATAATTGCTGATCTGACGGTGGAGGTGTTATAGTATATAGCAATATGTAATATGCAAGTGTGCAAATGGCCTCATTGCAAAACCTAGAAACTTCGATACACGCGCAGCCCCGAAACTGCTGACATGCACAACGTGACTTCAATAAGCATCGTGTGACGGAAACTTACCTAACAATAGACATTCTGTATCTAGCATCGATCGGAACATTTCATTTTTATTGTAATAATTTTATTGTAATTTTTAAAGTACTTAATTAAAGTTAGTTTCAAATCATTTTTGGTTTTTTTTGGGTCCTCCGGCAGCGACTTACATAATTTTACATTATTTTCATAGGTTTAGTGACCATTATTTTAAAATGTTTTGTTTTAAAATTGTTTCCCAATCTAGAAAGGCAATGCAATAAGCCGACATCTGGCACGTTTTGTTTCCAAATGCCAGCGTGTGAAAAAATAAGGGATAAAACAAAAAAGGGAAACACATTTTAGATGTTTATTACTTAAAAGAAAGAAGGCTAGAAAGGAACTATTGTTCTTTTGTATTATTGATGTGCTGTGTCCGAACGCGCCAACGCGCACGTGAAAAGGACAGGATGGGCTACTTTGTTAAGATATGATTGCGCATGTGGCGCATTGTTTTAAGGAACTGAATGGCTTTAGAAAGTCATTTACGCCGTTTTTTAGGATGGGTTCGATTCCCATCGTGAAAGAAGCCATAGTTCTTTTGTATTATTGACGTGCTTTGTCCAAGGGCCAAGATCGGCTACTTTGTTAAGATATGACTGCACATGTGCTGCATTCTTTTGAAAAACTGAATGGCTTTTGTAAGTCATTTCTGCCGTCTTTGGTATGGGTTCGATTCCCGCCGTGCGTCATATGAAATAGATATTCTACACGTGTTAATTCTAAGCATCAGTATTTTACCTAACTGTTACAGTTTAGGCTATCTCAAATTTTAGTTTAGCTGAGTATTTACAATACTTATTCATCTGCGTTACAATGTGATAGCCAGTGGCAATGATATATGCATATGTTATGCCTGGTATATTGTACACATAACTTTTAAGAGCGCTCAATGTACCAGGGTTCGAGCCCCAGGTTTGCTTAGAGCTTGACATTGAGTTCCTATTCCTCATGAGATTCGAGAGGTGTGTAAGCAGTATGCTAAGAACGTCTTGATACATACTAGACTCATAGACATAGTTTAGCCCTATCGTGTGATATCCGTAAACAGCTAACTTGATTCTGAAGTTCAAATAAAAATAATATTTTGTTGCTAGACTCATGCAAAAATACTTATAATCGATTTTAAACCTTCGCGATTTGTATACATCATACAATATTATTTAGCGGGTCTTAGTCGCGATAATTTATTTATTTCAAGGCATAAATACCTCTGTTATTCTCCTACGTTTCTACCGGCTTGCAACGGTTGTGGTCGCGGAGGGACTGATGTCAGCTCAGCGCCGTCCTTGTGAAGCGCGGGTTTCGGCAGCTACCCTCACTTGTTTTGTATTTTTGATATTTTGAGTTCTATCCGCACTGTCGGTACTTCGACACACTACACTTATGACGTCTACACACTGATGAGTTGTGTTACTGCGGCGTTGTTTGCATTTGTTGATAACTGGGTTCCAAGTGGTCGATAGTCTGTATCCGTCCTCCCGGTTGAAATTTCTATGTTTTTTGATTTCAACCGCTTCACGTACTATCCTGGAGTAATAGTGGCGATCGGTGGATAAGACTTGTGGTTGATGTAATTCTATCCAGTGGTTTGGTCCAGATTCCAGCGAATGCTCAGCTATGGCAGATTTATTAATTTGTCGATTTTTGACAGCTGTGATATGTTCTTTGACCCTTTCAGCGATCGTTCGTTTGGTCTGTCCGATATAGGAACTACCACAACTCCAATCAACCTTGTAGACGCCTGGTGTTTGTAGAGGAATTACGTCCTTTGGGGTACGCAGATTGTGTGCTACCTTGGAGAGGGGACTATATACAGTCTTGATGGAGTATTTCTGTAGTACTGTTCCAACTTTGTCCGTCACTCCCTTGATATAAGGCATGTAAGCCGGCACTCTGCTTACTTCAGATTTGCGGTCCTTCCTCTTCCGACGGGGTATCTCCTTTTTGTATCCGTTGCGCCTTAGTACCTCCTGAACATGTGACAATTCACTGTTTAAGTGTTCAGGGTCACAGAGGTCATAGGCTCTGTTCACTAACGAGGTCGCTACGGATTCCAAATGTCGCGGGTGATGATGCGAGCAGGCGTTGAGATACCTGTCGGTGTGTGTCGGTTTTCTCTATACAGTGTGTCCAAGTGCACCATTAGCTCTCACCGTCACTTTGACGTCGAGAAAGGGTAGCGATCCGTCTACCTCCATTTCAAATGTAAACCGGATGTTCGGATGTATGGAGTTCAATTTGTCTGCGAAACGTTCTATGTCTTGCTTGTTGCCTTTCATGATGCAGAATACATCGTCGACATACCTCTTCCATAGCTTTACATTTGAAGCCTGCATGTCTATGGATTCTTCGAAATGTTCCATCCAGATATTGGCCATCACCGGTGCTACTGGGCTACCCATTGCCACTCCGTCGATCTGGAGGTAATGTTGTCCACGATATATGAAGTAGTTACCCTCCAAGCAATTCTTCAATAGAACGGCGTATTCGTTAGACAGACCGCTATCCCTTAATTTTCTCTCAACGACCTCAAGGCAATCCTGAACTGGAACATTGGTGAATAGTGACTCCACGTCAAAACTTACCATCACTTCGTCTGGTTCCTTTGTCACGCTCTTGATGATGTCGATAAAATGGCGAGAGTCCTTCACGAAAGATGCCGTCTTACCTACTAACGGTTGCAGTACCTTGCTGATGTGTTTCGCCAAACCATATGTCGGTGAATTTATTTGACTCACTATCGGCCGCAATGGTACATTTGTCTTGTGGACTTTAGGCAAACCGTAAATCTTGGGCGGCTGCACGATTTGAGGTTTGTGTAGACGTTCAAAGTCATCTTCCGCGAACACGTTTCTATGGTCCTTTATCAAAGCTCGAATGCGTTTCGTTACTCTGGCTGTCGGGTTATAAGACACAGGTTTATATATTAGTGTGTCACTTAACAAATTCCGTATTTTGCTGTCATAGTCACAAGAATTCATCACCACAGTGGCGTTCCCCTTGTCGGCCTTCAGCACTAAAATATTCGTGTTATCACGCAGCGTTCTTAATGCCTGACGCTCTTCTGTGGAGACATTGGGTTTCGGCGGCTTTGACTTACGTAAAATAATGGCAACATCCTGTCTAAGTGTATCCGCATCGTTAGACGGTAACTTGTTGCGCGTTATAACCTCCTCGATGCTGCTTATGACATTCTCGTACGGAATTCGTTTAGGTGTTAACGCATAATTTAACCCTTTAGCTAATACGCTTTGTGTCGCATTATCAATAATATGATCCGATAAATTAATTACCGTTTGTTGTTCGGTGGGGTGTACCTTTTTGCCGGCTTGCCTCTCACGACGGTTTATTAATTTATCATATTTTTTGTTGTGCCGTCTTGTACGCAGATCGTAAATGCGACTAGCTTGTTTGTAAGTAACACGATCGCACAAACTAAAATCACTTCTGGATAACACGTCACTACACTCGGTATGAACTTTGTATAGGTCACACTGCACACTATTTAACTCGTACCGACAGTTGCGAATTAATTGTCTCAAAAGACGAACACTGGCATTATGTAGAATGCTTTCGGAGTTCGGAATGTACCTGCGTGGCTTAATACGCACTGCCATGGGTACCACTTCACTATCCCGACATCTCGTCAAAAAAACTCAGTGATGTTTCAAGACATACCCGTTTGATCCGAAGGCATTCTAGCTGTTTTATTTTTATTACACTTTCCGGCCCGTAGCGGTTTGCAATAATCGATTTTAAACTTTCGCGATTTGTATACATCATACAATATTATTTAGCGGGTCTTAGTCGCGATAATTTATTTATTTCAAGGCATAAATACCTCTGTTATTCTCCTACGTTTCTACCGGCTTGCAACGGTTGTGGTCGCGGAGGGACTGATGTCAGCTCAGCGCCGTCCTTGTGAAGCGCGGGTTTCGGCAGCTACCCTCACTTGTTTTGTAATTTTTGATATTTTGAGTTCTATCCGCACTGTCAGTACTTCGACACACTACACTTACGACGTCTACACACTGATGAGTTGTGTTACTGCGGCGTTGTTTGCATTTGTTGATAACTGGGTTCCAAGTGGTCGATAGTCTGTATCCGTCCTCCCGGTTGAAATTTCTATGTTTTTTGATTTCAACCGCTTCACTTACTATCCTGGAGTAATAGTGGCGATCGGTGGATAAGACTTGTGGTTGATGTAATTCTATCCAGTGGTTTGGTCCAGATTCTAGCAAATGCTCAGCTATGGCAGATTTATTAATTTGTCGATTTTTGACAGCTGTGATATGTTCTTTGACCCTTTCAGCGATCGTTCGTTTGGTCTGTCCGATATAGGAACTACCACAACTGCAATCAACCTTGTAGACGCCTGGTGTTTGTAGAGGAATTACGTCCTTTGGGGTACGCAGATTGTGTGCTACCTTGGAGAGGGGACTATATACAGTCTTGATGGAGTATTTCTGTAGTACTGTTCCAACTTTGTCCGTCACTCCCTTGATATAAGGCATGTAAGCCGGCACTCTGCTTACTTCAGATTTGCGGTCCTTCCTCTTCCGACGGGGTATCTCCTTTTTGTATCCGTTGCGCCTTAGTACCTCCTGAACATGTGACAATTCACTGTTTAAGTGTTCAGGGTCACAGAGGTCATAGGCTCTGTTCACTAACGAGGTCGCTACGGATTCCAAATGTCGCGGGTGATGATGCGAGCAGGCGTTGAGATACCTGTCGGTGTGTGTCGGTTTTCTGTATACAGTGTGTCCAAGTGTACCATTAGCTCTCACCGTCACTTTGACGTCGAGAAAGGGTAGCGATCCGTCTACCTCCATTTCAAATGTAAACCGGATGTTCGGATGTATGGAGTTCAATTTGTCTGCGAAACGTTCTATGTCTTGCTTGTTGCCTTTCATGATGCAGAATACATCGTCGACATACCTCTTCCATAGCTTTACATTTGAAGCCTGCATGTCTATGGATTCTTCGAAATGTTCCATCCAGATATTGGCCATCACCGGTGCTACTGGGCTACCCATTGCCACTCCGTCGATCTGGAGGTAATGTTGTACACGATATATGAAGTAGTTACCTCCAAGCAATTCTTCAATAGAACGGCGTATTCGTTAGACAGACCGCTATCCCTTAATTTTCTCTCAACGACCTCAAGGCAATCCTGAACTGGAACATTGGTGAATAGTGACGTCAAACTACAAAATATACAAAATATAGTCCACGTCAAAACTTACCATCACTTCGTCAGGTTCCTTTGTCACGCTCTTGATGATGTCGATAAAATGGCGAGAGTCCTTCACGAAAGATGCCGTCTTACCTACTAACGGTTGCAGTACCTTGCTGATGTGTTTCGCCAAACCATATGTCGGTGAATTTATTTGACTCACTATCGGCCGCAATGGTACATTTGTCTTGTGGACTTTAGGCAAACCGTAAATCTTGGGCGGCTGCACGATTTGAGGTTTGTGTAGACGTTCAAAGTCATCTTCCGCGAACACGTTTCTATGGTCCTTTATCAAAGCTCGAATGCGTTTCGTTACTCTGGCTGCCGGGTTATAAGACACAGGTTTATATATTAGTGTGTCACTTAACAAATTCCGTATTTTGCTGTCATAGTCACAAGAATTCATCACCACAGTGGCGTTCCCATTGTCGGCCTTCAGCACTAAAATATTCGTGTTATCACGCAGCGTTCTTAATGCCTGACGCTCTTCTGTGGAGACATTGAAGAGGTAAGGGAAGCTATGGAAGAGGTATGTCGACGATGTATTCTGCATCATGAAAGGCAACAAGCAAGACATAGAACGTTTCGCAGACAAATTGAACTCCATACATCCGAACATCCGGTTTACATTTGAAATGGAGGTAGACGGATCGCTACCCTTTCTCGACGTCAAAGTGACGGTGAGAGCTAATGGTACACTTGGACACACTGTATACAGAAAACCGACACACACCGACAGGTATCTCAACGCCTGCTCGCATCATCACTCGCGACATTTGGAATCCGTAGCGACCTCGTTAGTGAACAGAGCCTATGACCTCTGTGACCCTGAACACTTAAACAGTGAATTGTCACATGTTCAGGAGGTACTAAGGCGCAACGGATACAAAAAGGAGATACCCCGTCGGAAGAGGAAGGACCGCAAATCTGAAGTAAGCAGAGGGCCGGCTTACATGCCTTATATCAAGGGAGTGACGAACAAAGTTGGAACAGTACTACAGAAATACTCCATCAAGACTGTATATAGTCCCCTCTCCAAGGTAGCACACAATCTGCGTACCCCAAAGGACGTAATTCCTCTACAAACACCAGGCGTCTACAAGGTTGATTGCAGTTGTGGTAGTTCCTATATCGGACAGACCAAACGAACGATCGCTGAAAGGGTCAAAGAACATATCACAGCTGTCAAAAATCGACAAATTAATAAATCTGCCATAGCTGAGCATTTGCTGGAATCTGGACCAAACCACTGGATAGAATTACATCAACCACAAGTCTTATCCACCGATCGCCACTATTACTCCAGGATAGTACGTGAAGCGGTTGAAATCAAAAAACATAGAAATTTCAACCGGGAGGACGGATACAGACTATCGACCACTTGGAACCCAGTTATCAACAAATGCAAACAACGCCGCAGTAACACAACTCATCAGTGTGTAGACGTCATAAGTGTAGTGTGTCGAAGTACTGACAGTGCGGATAGAACTCAAAATATCAAAAATACAAAACAAGTGAGGGTAGCTGCCGAAACCCGCGCTTCACAAGGACGGCGCTGAGCTGACATCAGTCCCTCCGCGACCACAACCGTTGCAAGCCGGTAGAAACGTAGGAGAATAACAGAGGTATTTATGCCTTGAAATAAATAAATTATCGCGACTAAGACCCGCTAAATAATATTGTATGATGTATACAAATCGCGAAAGTTTAAAATCGATTATTGCAAACCGCTACGGGCCGGAAAGTGTAATAAAAATAAAACAGCTAGAATGCCTTCGGATCAAACGGGTATGTCTTGAAACATCACTGAGTTTTTTGACGAGATGTCGGGATAGTGAAGTGGTACCCATGGCAGTGCGTATTAAGCCACGCAGGGACATTCCGAACTCCGAAAGCATTCTACATAATGCTAGTGTTCGTCTTTTGAGACAATTAATTCGCAACTGTCGGTACGAGTTAAATAGTGTGCAGTGTGACCTATACAAAGTTCATACCGAGTGTAGTGACGTGTTATCAAGAAGTGATTTTAGTTTGTGCGATCGTGTTACTTACAAACAAGCTAGTCGCATTTACGATCTGCGTACAAGACGGCACAACAAAAAATATGATAAATTAATAAACCGTCGTGAGAGGCAAGCCGGCAAAAAGGTACACCCCACCGAACAACCAACGGTAATTAATTTATCGGATCATATTATTGATAATGTGACACAAAGCGTATTAGCTAAAGGGTTAAATTATGCGTTAACACCTAAACGAATTCCGTACGAGAATGTCATAAGCAGCATCGAGGAGGTTATAACGCGCAACAAGTTACCGTCTAACGATGCGGATACACTTAGACAGGATGTTGCCGTTATTTTACGTAAGTCAAAGCCGCCGAAACCCAATGTCTCCACAGAAGAGCGTCAGGCATTAAGAACGCTGCGTGATAACACGAATATTTTAGTGCTGAAGGCCGACAAGGGGAACGCCACTGTGGTGATGAATTCTTGTGACTATGACAGCAAAATACGGAATTTGTTAAGGGACACACTAATATATAAACCTGTGTCTTATAACCCGACAGCCAGAGTAACGAAACGCATTCGAGCTTTGATAAAGGACCATAGAAACGTGTTCGCGGAAGATGACTTTGAACGTCTACACAAACCTCAAATCGTGCAGCCGCCCAAGATTTACGGTTTGCCTAAAGTCCACAAGACAAATGTACCATTGCGGCCGATAGTGAGTCAAATAAATTCACCGACATATGGTTTGGCGAAACACATCAGCAAGGTACTGCAACCGTTAGTAGGTAAGACGGCATCTTTCGTGAAGGACTCTCGCCATTTTATCGACATCATCAAGAGCGTGACAAAGGAACCAGACGAAGTGATGGTAAGTTTTGACGTGGAGTCACTATTCACCAATGTTCCAGTTCAGGATTGCCTTGAGGTCGTTGAGAGAAAATTAAGGGATAGCGGTCTGTCTAACGAATACGCCGTTCTATTGAAGAATTGCTTGGAGGGTAACTACTTCATATATCGTGGACAACATTACCTCCAGATCGACGGAGTGGCAATGGGTAGCCCAGTAGCACCGGTGATGGCCAATATCTGGATGGAACATTTCGAAGAATCCATAGACATGCAGGCTTCAAATGTAAAGCTATGGAAGAGGTATGTCGACGATGTATTCTGCATCATGAAAGGCAACAAGCAAGACATAGAACGTTTCGCAGACAAATTGAACTCCATACATCCGAACATCCGGTTTACATTTGAAATGGAGGTAGACGGATCGCTACCCTTTCTCGACGTCAAAGTGACGGTGAGAGCTAATGGTACACTTGGACACACTGTATACAGAAAACCGACACACACCGACAGGTATCTCAACGCCTGCTCGCATCATCACCCGCGACATTTGGAATCCGTAGCGACCTCGTTAGTGAACAGAGCCTATGACCTCTGTGACCCTGAACACTTAAACAGTGAATTGTCACATGTTCAGGAGGTACTAAGGCGCAACGGATACAAAATGGAGCTACCCTGTCGGAAGAGGAAGGACCGCAAATCTGAAGTAAGCAGAGTGCCGGCTTACATGCCTTATATCAAGGGAGTGACGGACAAAGTTGGAACAGTACTACAGAAATACTCCATCAAGACTGTATATAGTCCCCTCTCCAAGGTAGCACACAATCTGCGTACCCCAAAGGACGTAATTACTCTACAAACACCAGGCGTCTACAAGGTTGATTGCAGTTGTGGTAGTTCCTATATCGGACAGACCAAACGAACGATCGCTGAAAGGGTCAAAGAACATATCACAGCTGTCAAAAATCGACAAATTAATAAATCTGCCATAGCTGAGCATTTGCTGGAATCTGGACCAAACCACTGGATAGAATTACATCAACCACAAGTCTTATCCACCGATCGCCACTATTACTCCAGGATAGTACGTGAAGCGGTTGAAATCAAAAAACATAGAAATTTCAACCGGGAGGACGGATACAGACTATCGACCACTTGGAACCCAGTTATCAACAAATGCAAACAACGCCGCAGTAACACAACTCATCAGTGTGTAGACGTCATAAGTGTAGTGTGTCGAAGTACTGACAGTGCGGATAGAACTCAAAATATCAAAAATACAAAACAAGTGAGGGTAGCTGCCGAAACCCGCGCTTCACAAGGACGGCGCTGAGCTGACATCAGTCCCTCCGCGACCACAACCGTTGCAAGCCGGTAGAAACGTAGGAGAATAACAGAGGTATTTATGCCTTGAAATAAATAAATTATCGCGACTAAGACCCGCTAAATAATATTGTATGAAAAATACTTATTACGCATCCGTACTGAAAAATATTAATTGGTGATCCGCATCACATCTCTAATCATTTGTTAGTTTGTATCCGGGTTTAGTACTCAAATAGAAGTCGTATATTATATGACTAATCTTGGAAGTTTGATACTCGTGGCATTTCATTTAAAATTCCAGGACCCTACGTCACCTTTTACTTCAACTACCGCACGTGTTGTTGCGTCCGTCGGCTGTGACTACAAAGTAGCGGCGTTCCGGTAACGTGAAAGGCAGCTGCAGTATGCGTCGAAGGACATATCTCGCATTGGATCATCTTACACAGAGCTAAGTTTTCATTATCTGTACTAACTATAAACGCGCACATTGACTAACTTCAAGCAAGTGGACTCCCTCTGATCCGAACTCTCAGATATACATACAATATTAAACGAAGGTTTAAGTTACATAGGGCCTTATGTGTGTCGTTCGTTATATAGAACCTTTATTTTATGGCATAATATATTTGGCAGCTGCGTCCAACTGCACGAGTAATAATCGTAATTGTTATTTACGTTAACTGTAATCAGAGCCTTAATAATGAAGCAGATATCATGTCGATACGCTTGATGATCCGAATGAAGAACTGATTGGCGGCCATCTCGCCGAACATTGTGGGTTCGATCCCCGCGCGTACAATTTCTAGCTAAATGGGAATAATTCCTAGTGTGAGACCGAGTTAAGAATTGTTTAGTTGTAGGGACTGTCGAGCTATCAACTGGGGAAAACGACTGCTGCACTATACTATTGTTTACGACTATTTAGCTCATTATATAAAACTATTGCAACAACTTGTCTGTCACTTTTGATAAAACTAGTCTCTTATACGAGTGTGTGCGAACTATTCCAGCCACTGCTACCTGACGCTATGTACACCCGCTACTGAACACGATTTAGACGAGTGACAATGGCGAATCAGGTACCCTGATCGTACCACGCTGCCCGTTTATCAAGAAGACATCTGGTATGTACACTTCCATTCTAAGCATGGATAGGATGTCTTATAGATTGTACTACTATTTTGAGAATTTAATGCCAATTCGCCATTTGGCTTATTGGAAAACATAGGTTACTGGCAACTGGTGATCTTGGTTATGTGCGCTAGTTCTAATAAGAAGGTTAGGTCTGGTAGGAGAAGTAGTACATAGACGGATTAGAATAAGCTTTTCCATTAATTTTCATAAACTTTAGATGGTAAACGAGGTTGAGGCAACAATTGCAATTAGATTCCTATAAGTGTCAATGTTGTCATAGTATAGGGATGGGCGGAGTATAGTTAGTTAGTGTATCGTACGGTGCGGCCTTAGCAAGGGTAAAGTAGGGTTATTATTATCAATCAACTATAAGTTAGGATAAGTGGTATGAAGCAATGGATACTTATTGGAAGTTGTATGATATTTGCCGGCAGTTAAATGGTGGAAAATAAGATGCAGTTTTAACTGGCGTACTCTACTACATATGCTATTGTATCTTTAGTGAAAGCTCATACGCTATGACTTAGTCTACGCGTCTGATTTTCAGAGGGGGGAATGTAATGGTGTTGCTGGCTACACCAAATTAAATAATAATATATAGTCCTTAGGTCGCATACTTGTTTCCACATGTGTTTGTCTTATCGCTACGATGGCGCCAACGTTATGCAATTAGTAAACTCATAAATCCCAAGAGTTTGACAAATTTATAAGAGTTATGTGACAGGCATATAAGTAAAGAAATAGCCATGAAATGTGAGAAAATATTGGCACTGTAGTGTTCACAGGCGGTGTAGTTGAGGATCATAAAAAAAGGGAACAACCACAAGAAACGTACCCTATCAGGTAGTAAGAGGTCAGGGGCGTTGCCTTGGGGGTGTTTGACTGGACAGTCGATCTTAGGAGGCGGGGCCAGTCGGGTCCCAGGACAGCGTGACGTGGTAGTGGTGGTGTTGGATGAGACAGTCAATGTTAGGACGCGGAACCGGGCGGATCTGGGACAGTGAGTCTTAGGACGCGGAAGAGGGCAGATCTCGGGAACGGACTCGCGTGGTAGTTCAGGCAGTTGGTCTTATGGCGCGAGAGAGATCGGACCTGGCCTAGCGCGAAAGAGGTTCGGTGTTGGTCGATAGTTAGTGCTTAGTGATATCGAAGAACAAGGCGAGCGGCTTGAAGAGAAGGTGATCAGCACAGGGCAAGGGGTAAGTTTGGCAGCGACGCAGCTAAAAGTCCGGTGAGTGTCTGTTATTCACTTTACTGTAATTTATTGCATGAACTGTATAACATTAATCTCTGTATAACATTAATACTCTGTTGTGTATCTATGTCTATATCACACCATATATATATATATACCAGGCTGACTAAAATATAAAGTTCTCTATGAGATATTGTACATAGTTATATTATTAATAACCGCGTGTACCATTAGCAGTGGTTCGTACCTTGTTGATGATGGATGTAAAGACGAGCGATGTATGATGGGAGTCTCCGTATTCGCGATCAGGTGGTAGAATGCAGGACTTTCACAATCGCTGTCTAAACCTGCGTACAGGCCAGTACATAGCAGCTGACAAGGTTTTAAAGAGCGAAAGAAGAGCCACCTGTCGGTCACGCGGTAACAGTAAGACCGTGCGGCTAATCTAGCGGCGATTGTAACGAGAGCTTCCCTGCAATCTATGCGCGATGGCTTAATACGTTTTAATTGACTATGTTTGTATGGGCTTCAATGTTGTGACTTGCGGCAAGGAGGCGTTTTGTGATATCAGTTCTGAGACTGTTACTGTACGCTCAATACTATACACTGGATATCGCTGAAATACTCGGCGCCGATAACACTATATGACTAATATACCTGGATCAATGTCTCCGTCTCCCTGGAGCTGCCGTCTCTGAGATACGCTGCCTTGTACTCAAGTACCAATATGTGAAGCATGAATATATGGAGAGTGATTTTGTGATGACAAACCAATACTAATGTATCGCTGTCTTTAGTATTTTGATGTCCACCTTTCATTCAATTATAAGTGTTTACGTTTGGTAAATGCTGTCAGTAGAGGAATATAGAGGAAGGGACGAATTCCATAGTTCCTGCGCGGGCGAAGGGGCGCGGGAACCCTGGCCACAAATTACTTGGCGGGGCCAGGCTGAAATTGATATTTTAGACCCAGTTAGTAAGAAAACTAAAATTTTAATCAGCCTGGGGTCTATAAGATTCCGTTACAGTATGTGTGAATTCGTTCCAAAGCAGTGTTATATTGTTTTAGTGGTGTATTTTTTTTCTTACTACTCTTGTTAAGTTGTTTTTGGATATTATAACTATTTTCTGTTGCCTCGTGTGATAATTAATTGTTTATCAACCGCTTAAGTAACAAGTTACAGTCTTGCGATTACGGCCTCGTATCCTCTAACGACGCGCTAAGGTCACATTCGTGGATCGCATGATGTGCGATAGCTTTTTTTAATTGCCCATTACGGTAATTCATTGCTACCGGTAATTATTGCTAATAATTACTGTTCTGTCTGACTTAAGAAACGAATTCATACCCTACTCTACACTTTTTTTTCACTTTTCTACTATAACCTTCAGCTTGTGGCTTTGCACGGCGATATAATTATATTTCTATATAGTAGATATTATTAAATCTTTTGTGCTGCCTACTACGGCGGTGTCTTTCGAGATTAAATATTCCCTTTTGCTTAACACGTAATTATCCTCTTTAATACACTACGTGTACCACAGCTGGACTGACTGTAATTGAACGTACCTAAAGATGCTAGCGTGTTAGATGCTAGGTATTTAGCTAGATTTCCGCGGTGTCAATCAAACGTACACGTGTCACACGCAGGTTGCTCACTGACAAAATTAACGAATTTAATCCTTGTCTATTTCGTATAAAAATACAAATATTATCGTAGAATTATTGGTGGTTCTTTTTGTTAAATGTTTATTTTTCTACAATCATTGTTTTTGGTCTTCGATCTTATCTTCTTGTTACTGCCTATTGGTATGTTATTTGCAAATACATCTATTTATGCATTTACTGTTCCTTGTGAACTCAAACATTTAAAAATCCTGCGTCGCAGTTGTTGAATTTTTTTTTTTGAAACTTTTTGCTTTGCTGTTGTGATTGTTTTGCAATGTATGTTTTTTAAACTTTCTTATGAAATAAAGAAAACATGTAAAGATAAATTAATGACAAAATAAACCGCTGACGGCCGTAAAAATAATTATGAATATGTAACATTTACTTTTTTACAAAATGCTTTAAATCAGGTTATACATAACCATTTTAAGTAGTGCTGGCTTATAATAATTATGTTCTTGTATTTACGCAACATTAACATAAATCAAACTCAATTTATTCGAAACATCTAAATGCAATTGAACTGAAACTAACTATAACAAAGTGGCTATTTACGTAAATTAAATCAATAATTTCTATACTTTAATAACTAAAGTAAATTAATTGTTGTACAAGTTTAAGAAACTCTCCTTTCAATTTTCACTATCGTCTATTTAAAACCTAAAAGCTGAATAAAATAATTAAATTTTATTCTATTATAGCAAAAATATGTTTATAAACGATTGGGTAAACAGTGCCATTTACACCAATGTAAGACGCATATCTATACAAAGTTATAATTACCTACATATTTGTAAAAGCCAACAATAGTGCTATTGTTTCTGAGTTGGAACTCACGACGCATTGTGTTATGTCAATGATTTATATAAACATGCTAAAACAAAGATAAACATTTCGGTTAAAATTGTCGCAAAGGTTTATTAAATGTAATATTGTTGCAAATTAATCTCCTCTTGTTTATCTAAACAACTATCTAACTATAAGATATGTCTGGCAAGCCACTAGGCTATTTCCATATAAAAGATCTTAAATTAACGCACTACAAAGTTTAAAAATAAAATAATCAATGCTTATCACTAATGATCTTATCACAAAAATAACTTCATATTTTTTTACAAATGTTATAAAAATCTTTAACTTCAAATTACAGCCTAAATAGTTACGCAAATATCTTAGTAGGAGAGTATTGGGGGGTCTGGATTGCCATCCAGACCCCCCAATACTCTCTATTCAAAACGATGATTACATTTCGGATTATCTATTTAAAATGATGATTCAAAACGATGATTACATTTCAGATTATCTATTAAGAAATGATGAATGTATTCTACTTTCTTATGCTTTTCCAAGTCTATTACCTCTATTCTATTCGAGTTGACACTTAAATTCGGAATGTTTCTATTCGAATTTGAGGGTCTGGATCGCAACCCAATACCCTCTATTTAAAGTGATTAATATATTTCAGATTATCTATTAAACATGATGAATGTATTCTACTTCCTTAGAATAGATAATATCAATTTGATTATTTTCGCATGGCAATTACAAAATCTCTTCCTTTCACAGCGTTCAAATAAAAACATTGAGGATAATGTATAGCATGCTGCATCCAAGGATCGTCATAGATCTCCCAATCTTCTATAACCCCTCCACAAGAGAAACATGCCGCCTTATCATTTATCCTGTTGCCAAAATAAAAGAATCCAGCGTCAGCCATTTGCGTCACTAATCTTTTCTTTGAATTAATCGTCCCCCAGTAATAATTAAATGACAATTCACGCATTTTATACGTGTCATACATGCCATATTGAGGTTCGTAATCATTTTGAAACATGTTTTATGCACTTCCTTCCTTCCTTCCTTGTTCTTGATGCAGACAAATATGAACGTATAATGACATTACCATTGTGTTGTCAACAACCTATAATGATTGGAAAGGGTTATTGTATTGGGTGGGGGATAGAAATCTCGTAAAAGATACGTTTTAAACTAATTATAGAAATTAAACAAGAATATATTTATTTAAAAATTTTATTGTCATCGCACCATTTTTTTAAACACAATACATTCTTTAAAGCACATACAGAGTCATGATAAGTACAATTATACAAATGTTCAGAATATTTATATTGATCGTACAAACTTATCAAACTAGAACAACCTTTATCTTCTAAATTAAAAATATTATTATTACTATTTTGTAAAATATGCTTCAACCACAAAACCTTTTCTGAGCCTTTGACATAGACACATTTATTCCTTAAAATACAAATCACACATCCTTCACGCCAATGTATCTTTCTGTTACGTTCAATCCAACTAACTTGCTTTTTTTCTGGTTGCGTTAAATTGTTAAATGGAAATGGCGGTTTAATTAAAAATACTTGTAATTTTTTATTGTACAATATGGCGATTTCTTTTAATATAAATTCATTTCCTTCTATTTTAAAGCCTTGAATATCTACAATAGCAATCATGTTAACCTGCGCACAATGTTGCTGAGAGGTTTGTACTCCACAAGTCGGTCGTTTATTATTAAACAATATGCAGTCGTGTTATCTGGTATTGTAGTAGAACATTCAATTTCCAATCGCACGTCCACTGGACCTGTTTTTAGACTATCGTTTTGCCTTGAACAGTCTAATATAAAGAGGGGAGCTTTTTCCTTGAAGTTCTTTAGGTTGAGCAACGGGTCTACTGGGCAGTTGTAAAACGACTGACGAAATTTTGCATACATTTCGTATAATATACTGTATTTGTTATCGGAAAACTTTATACCTAAAGGTTCATATGGATAATATTGCGAATTTAGAAAGAGCGTTACGTTTGTAACTTCACAATGATCAAATAGTGAACTATCTTTAGCTTTATTATTTCTTCTATTCGTTTGTAAGCAAAAAATTACATATCTGGGTTTTTCTAATTGTGAAGCAGTCTTAACTGACCAAGAATGCTTTGTAGTTTTTGGTAATAAAGGATACTCATATAAATCCCAATTTCTAAAAGCCATCTGAATAGGTTTATCTCTTTCTAGATGTTTTAAAAGTGTCAGTCGCTCTCGATCTGATACTTTTACGTGTGGTACTCTCCACTGAACTCGTTGTATATCTATTTCAAAATGAGCGATATCATCTGTAAGGATAACACTGTTTAAGTTAGAATTACTTCTGGTCAATATGAGTTCATGTTTGCAATTTATAATAATTTTATTGTAATCCTCTGCAAAGCCTAATACTTTATTTAATGGTATCACAGCACTAAAATGCCCATCACTGTCAAAACCCTCTAAGTTCCAACCCCATAAGGCACCAACTTTATTTTCCGCTTCATTTAATGAGATGTATGATTTAATTGTTGACGTTATTCCCGAATTTTTTATACGGTCTATTTCAATACCATTCATTTCGTATCTGATGTCTTGAAACATATACATAACAGGGTTATTAGTGAACTTAACAGTTTTCTTGATCGGGTTCCCATCTTTGCTGAAGAGCTTTGCTCGGCCTTCGACATAGACTGAACTGGCTGATGGTAGTATGTATATGTCTTGCTGGTGTATGGGAATTCTGATTTCATCGTTTTGTCTAAAGCTGTTATTGTAGGGATTGTATGAATGGACTTCATAACTTTCGATCGAAGTGTCGAAATGCGGCAATTCAGTAATCTGTAGTATATTCATACTTTAAACCCTAGGGCTTTAAGAAAACCTTTATTTGCTTCAGTTAATTTCTTAACTTTTTTCTTACGTCTTTGCACCTTGGTAATCGTAGAAGAACTAAGACGATTTGTTTTCACTGGAGTATTTTTATAGTATACTATCATTGTGCTTTTTTTAAATGAAGACGTAGTTGAATATGTTCTTTTCCAAAGTTAATACAGTGACCAAACTGATCAACGATCTTAACAGATATAGATGAAATTATGTTTTTGTTTACTGGAAAGTAAATAACGTTTTGTGGTTTTTCCAAGCACCGATGACCTAGAGCAGTATCAGATACAAATTCATGAATATAATGGGTCGGTAATCCGTTGCAGTACGAACCGTGAATTAGATCACATTCGATTCTGATTACGGACAAACTGTTGTTGATAATGGGGATATTTTGTCTTAAATTTAATACTGAGAAGTATAGTAAACCGCACTCGTATTGATCAGATAAATGTAGTGGTGGTTGAAAATATGTAACCAATTCCGACTTATTTCCAGAGATGGTAATCGTAGTAGACATGCTTGTATACTGAACGCTTTTGTAAGATTCTGTTTATTTTATTCCTGTACTATACCAAAAATTCTTCAAAAAGTTTAAACAAAGATGTCCGCAATTAAAAGGGTGATCACGCTGCATATTTTCATAATTATAGTAAACTTTGGAACCAACGTATTTTATAAATTCTTTTGGAGGTTTTAAATTGCCATAACTGTCAAAATACTCAATATAGTCATTGTATTTTGCATAGGCTACCCAATGAGAACCAAGATTCTTAGAGCTATCTAAATTAATAACTCCACATTCTCTTTTAAATGGGTATTTAGGGAGCTCATCTCTCATAAAGACACCTCTAAAATAGGGAATATTGTGTCCATACTTCAAAATGTCTAAATTACTCAAAGCTCGATTGGGTAGCCGATATCTTAGTTTTTTTCTTTCGATACAAAAATTCCAAGCCCATCTTTATGAGGTTTAACATGAAGTCCTTTGCCGATGCAGAGAGCCTCCATTTTTTCGTTGTGTCTCTTCGATTCAGCATACAACTTTTTTGCCATCTTAAATTCATTTATGGTTTTAGCAATACCAGCTGCACCGCCTGCTAAGGCTCCCGCTGCAGATAATCCCGCAAAAATTGGAATCAAAGGTAATACTCCACCAGATTTTGGTATAGGAATAACACGTGGAAGTTTAATAGACGAATCATTAGCTAACTCTCTGGTAGCGGCCATTGCTAATTCTATTGCCGCTTTTTTGCACTTTGGTTTTAATTTTTTTATATGTCTTTTCGTTTTATTGATGACATTACGAAACTTATTTTTTAACCCTTTTCCAGATACGGTTTTTTGCAAACACTTTCTGTTACTTTTTTTAAGACCAGAACCAGTTTTAAGTTTTGTTGACATAGCGCTGCTTACTAAACGTGCTGCCAGTTTTTCTCCCACACTTGCATCCGGAGCAACTGATCGCTTTTTCGCCATATTTAACAAAACCAAATCGGCCTTATGGCGGTCCTTTAAGTTTGAAGACTTGTAATAGGCAATGTCGTGTTCTTTGCAATATTCGTCTAATTTATTAACGCCTTTATCTCCACGTGTAAGCCTTTTAACTAATTTGGTGCCAGGTCCGCAATAATTATATCCCGGTAAATGTAATTCAAATGGTAAATTATTAAGGAGACAATTTAGAAGACTGCTCTCTCCAATACCCATCATACGACTAATGCACCATGGGGTAAACATTTAATAAATATTCGATTTATCAATCCAACTGTTTTCAGAAGAGGGCAAACCTAACCACTTTACTAAAACTCTATTTCCTTTACTTCTGAGAACTTTCTCGACTAGATACAAATTGGGATGTTCTGTCTTTTGAAGCTCTTGAACATAAAATGCACCTAAAATTGGTTGGCCTCTGATTGAATCTTCAATTAAGTAGGTAATAGGGGTAGTATTCTGTATTTTTCTAATCTTAAATATTTCTGTCGACCAGTTAAGAGTATATCCTTTTTCAAATGTTCCTTTGTACTTACTGATACGTACATAATCACCTACTTTGAACTTGCTTTTTATACTACCGGTTTTTACCATTGTGAAATATCTCTCCAATATGTGATTTTTATTAAAATTATCCACGTTTGCTGGCATTTCTTTGATCGTTCGATGATAGGTGTGATTGTATTTATAAATAACATTATCAAGAGTAATATCTATTCAGTTATAGTTACCTTTTAAACTAAATTCCTTATAAAGTTTAGATTTCAATGTTCTGATAAATCGCTCGACTATTGATGCCTTTTTTGTCGAGAAGGTTGAATAATGGTTAATAAAATAAGATTTCATAAGTTTTTGGAACTTATTATTATAAAATTCTGTGCCATTGTCTGTTTGAAGATTTCGGGGAACGCGCCCTTTATCCAACAAATTCTTGAAAGAGTTGCATACGACATCTTTGGTTTTACTTTTCAAAGGAAGGGTCCAAGCGTATTTCGAAAATGTATCAATGATAGCGAGAATAAATCAGTAATTCTTATTTTCGTTAGAAATTGATTGCATATCAATTAAGTCTGCCTGCCAAAGGTCGTCTATATCTTTCATAATAACGTGTCTGCGTGGAAAGTTTACCCTCGCATTTTTATGAATTTCATTTACCACATCAGCTTTACTCATATTGAAAATTCTGCATTTAAACACTTGTCTTGAATCCAATGATGATACTAAATAAAAATAATGTGATAGGTACTATTTATTGTTTAATTATGTCAGCTTCTTTTAACTCTTCTATTATAGATAAAATTTCATTATCATGGTTCGTATTGCCAGCATCTCTTGAAGCAACTAATAGTTTCAGTCTCTCAACTAATTCGTTGGGGTCATCCCAATATACTAGATCAGTATTGTTTTTGTATTTTTTTATCTTTGGCAAGTTTCCTCCAAGTTTAGCGAGACTTTTATCGTTTGACGTTTCGGTAAACATTGGTTTGATTATTTCACGATATTTTATTCCTTTATCACCTTTTATTTGGCCTTTAGGATTGAAGTCTCTCTTGTGCGCATTTGTGTTATGCAACATATCCTTGTAGACAAGTTTATCTTTGCCTGATATTAATTTTAAATCAGGTTTTTTTCGAAGTAAAAGTTCTTTGAGGCCAGGAGTTAAAATGTAGGATTTATCGTCAATTTTAATAAAATTGACGATAAATCCTGTCGTTATCCAGACTATCAATTTTAGAAAATGACACTACTGAGTTTCCCATCAATAAAGTCTTATTTTCACTTCTTATTCCGAACGGTATATTTACTCCATCATAAATATTACACATATCATCACCATCTAATGAAATTTCTAAATCCTCTGGTAATTCTATTTTATGAGATTTTTTAACCGATTGTGCAGAATTTAGTTTTGGTTCGTAAAAGTCCTCAAACTTTGTAGATGAGCTAGTATTAATGTCTTCCAATTCAATATTCCCAGAATTAGTGAGTGTTGTATTTTCTAAATCTTTTATTTTTTTCATAGTTTTATTTGAATCAACTAGAGTTTTAAGGGGATCTGTAACAGGTTTTAGTAATTTGTCGAGCGACAAGTTCATTGAATGTTCCTGGTTCTTTATTTGTTTTATTTTATTCTTTATGGAATCTACGGACTTCAATAATTCTATTTTAATATTTTTCTCCATCTTATAACAACTGTGATCAGTTAAAGATCAAATTATACTGAATTTGATTTTGGATATTAATGACTTATATACGTATATAAAATCAATCAAATTTAAAAAACATATCAAAGTTCTGTCTGTACCTTCCATTATTTAATGGTGATTCTTTATTAATAAGTAGAAAATTATAAGGTTTACTCCAAACAGTTTGACAAATTTTTTTGAACTCTTTCCATTGTAAATCAGAACTAACATGCTCTTCATAAACATGTTTTAAATTCACATCATCTTGTTTGAATATAATAAGAAAATTAACATTGTCACGTAACAATTGCTTAGGAATTTTAGAATAGGTTTGAGATAAATAGAAACAATCGATTTGTTTATGCCTTCCCATACAAAAATAATTGCGGATATTAACTTGATTTTCACACGCAACGTCATCAAAAATAAATACAGAATTTGTTAAAGCTTCATTTGGAGAAATTACATCTTTATCATCACTGAACTCATAGAAGTTAATCTGCGGCACTCTTTTTAGAACTTCTGTCAAAAACCGGTATTTCGGTTGAAAATAGGTCTTAGAGTAAAGATATAGATTTCTGAATTTGAGTCCATTTTCATGCAGCAGTAAACTTATCATAACATTCGTTTTGCCACAATTTGAAGGACCGCATATTATACACCGAATGGTATTTGGCAATAGAGCGCTATGTCTGATGTAGCCAATAGAGTCAGTTAAACTTATATTATTAACATAGAGGGATATGGGCTGCTTGATCAACTTCATCTTGCCGATTAATTAAAAAACTATTTTACATGCATATATATATATATATTATACAGTCTTATTTGAAGTGTATGTATTTCCATGACAACGCTAGGTTGATGTCAATTTATACAAAGGTAGGCAATAAATAAAAATACAGATTCAATAAAATATAAACTTTTATTGGTAAGTAGCATAATACATTATCATAATAATATAAGCATAACTAACTATACATTTAAAGAAATCGTAAATACCTATTTACACATTCATAATAGTATAAATACATTTTATCATTAAAACATAATTTTATAATGTCCCCAAGGTAATGTCTCTATATTATTTGCTAATATATATATTTTATCATCATTTCTGTTCATCACTGTTTTAGTAACATGTTGTGAATATAGTTCGTGTTTGATTGATTTAATCAAATTCATTTTAAAACAACTGACCTCATTATTAAATAGTGTTTTGTTGTAGTCTGATATCTCTAATTTATTTGTGACAGATTTAGAAACACCTTTTGCTTTTTTAATTTGATTTTGTGAGGTAATTAAACAATAAAGCTTCGCTCTTAAGCCAGTAAATTCACTGATTACATCTCCACCTAGTTCATCTTTGAATAAGCCAGGTACTTTTGCATTAACTTGTGGTATTAAATAAGGGTTGTCAAAATCAAAATTACTTGTATCGAAATCATTCAAATTATTTCTTATGTCACTGTAAATGTCTTTTGTATAAATTAAATATAGTAAGCTATCAGTATCTGTGTAACAAAGCTTGATATTATGCATATATTTATTTTTCATATTGTAATGAAAGTGATAGAGATGTGACTTAGCATATTCTAATACAGTAAAACCTATATAAATCGGTTTATCTAAAATAATTTTCTCTGGTTTTAATTGAATAGCTACAAAGTTTTCTGAAAATATAGTAACACATTTCAAATTGGGCTTGCAAATTAGTCGTTCAGCACCAAGTTGTTTTTTTGTGATATTATTCGTATCAATCCATTTCGTGGTTAATTTAACATCAACCTGTTTACGTTTGTTTTCGATAGTTTTACCAAAAATTGAGTTATTTAATAGTTTGAAAAAGTCTTTTTCAAATGATGTGGTGGATGCTTGACGGAGACTAGTATTTAAATCAATATATTTTTTTAAATAATCTTCTTGTCTAAATGTAAGAATACGGTGTACTTTTCTTAGAATGAGTCCATGCCTCAAACATTGTTTTAAATTATTATAATGTATTATATAGTTAAACTTATCGTATAAATTTGCAATGAGTTTTGCTGTTTTCCCTCCTGGAGGGACAAATTTTTCTGGAGCAAAAGGTAAATCGCTATGAGAATCATGTAGGTGATCAGGATATTCAAGATCGACTTCTAATATAAAACCGTAATTGCTGTTCTCTGATACACTCATAACATCAAAACAATTAATTTCCTCTTGATTTAATAGTCTAAAGTCCGAAATAGGGAATTTCTTACTCATTGCGTAACCGTACAGATTATTGCAATCAAGATATATCAAATAGCTGGAAGGTTGTATATCATTGTATTGTGATAAATACATATTATTAGCTTTCGCGTGACGTAAAGAGCACTGTGCTAAACCACCACGTATACCCTTTTCCAACATTTGATATATTTCTATGTTATCAATTAAATCTAATTCAACCCGTGTATACAGTAGCATAGCATCCCAGCTCAAACTAGGTGCTGTTATATAGTATGCAGGGTCTAAATTATAATATTTTAGACTTATGTTACGAAAATTTTCAAATATATCGCATAGCAACATAATATCACATTTAAGATATAAATCAGTATACTCGCCCAAAGTACATACATTAAATGAATGCCACACAGTTTTTGCGTGTTCATATTCAGCATCAGAAATATGTTCCAGTTTCAATGTATTATAGAAATATTTTTTATGAGGAAGTTTTCTTTCTTCATACTTTTCCCAAGAGTTCATATAATCATATGGATATACCCCCTTCTTTTTTAGTATATTAATGTTTTCGTGATTAAATTCCATTGATAAGTAAACAAAATCTTTTTCTGTCAGACTTTTACTTAATGTATCTAAACTTGAACTTAGAAACTGAAACGAATCAATGAATTTCATTTGAATGGAGTGGTTACGTATCTCGCTAGAAATGTATTTGGTAATGGTTAAATACCTTTCTTTAGTCTTAGGTATGATTTTAATGTGACCTTTATACTTAACTAATTCTTCTATAAACAAATGGGAGTCATAATTCGATAAATTATGAAAAACTATAGGTATAAATTGACAGACTCTGTACATTAAATTACAGTGAGAATGTGCAGCTCCTCTATATTTTCCAGTTACATGGTCATGGTCATATACTTTGTCATCGAATAATAAGTGATCACAAATATGACAAGTACTTGCAGAGCTATGTCTTATTTTTTCTATTCTTGTTAACGGTAACATAGGTGTTTTAAAAGATAATATTTTATCAATTTTTTTCACATCTTCCACTAGATTATTTACAAATACTTGAACACAATCTGACCCTCTGTAGGAAACATATTTATTCTGAGTCTGATCGTGCGAGCAACAAATATAATACCCAAAGCACGAAGGTTCATGTTTTTTGAAATTGTGAGTTTTTTCCGTAATTTTTTCTGAGCAACTTAGCAAAAGACTTTCAAAATCAGCGTAAATAACATAATTTATTCTTTGTTTTCTCTCATAATTCTTAAAACCAATCTTGCGACTAGTTTCAGGCAAAATAGTTAAAACTTTTGAACACACATGGGATTGATACTTGATTTCGCTACTATAAAATTGCAAACATGATTCACAAAGAAAAAGTTTACCCTTATGATTTGTAACTTGACGCCGTACCAGTCTCAGTAGATTTTTAATCAGACAGTAATGACCTTTACCATTTTTTTCGAAATATAATAAATTCACATGATTCGTTTTTCTATTATTTGTTAAATATAAAGGACCTGTCACATTTTCACTATTTTCATCTATTCCATAAATATTTATACTAACATCATTGTTTGTTTCAAATAATTTTATGTCTTGATATGTTACTGGGAAAGACATTCCTTTAATATTGAAAATGGAACTGTAGTGCGGGTATGATGCAGTCCTACAAACATTCTGCTTAGCGGGATATAAGGCTGCTAGAATACTCCATAAAAAACAGTGATTATCATTATTTTGTACATTCACACAACTTTTTTTATTGGTAATTCTTTTTGGTAAATCTAAATAAGTGCCACCACTTAATGGACAATATTTATTGATATTAATTTCTAAATGGCTCAATGAATGATAATACCATCCAGATTCTTTGTGTTCGTATTCTGATAGCTTACATTTTAAAATTTCGATTATTTGTAAGTACCAATCATGTATATCTGTGTTCTTGTAAATAATTTTATATTTAGTATTGAATGATTTCAATTGTTGCTCATTTGTTTTTTCTAAGACAAAGTAAGCAAACAATTCGAAATTCAATTTGATACAATTATTTTTCTTTAATGACATATCAATTAATTTTAATATATCGTTTTTATTATTATGCAAGAAATTCTCAGGCGTGAGGGTTTTAATATCATGTGAATAATTCAAACGATATGTTACGATTCTATTTTTGGAAGCACTGGCAATTATGTAAATATTTTCAAATTGAGTTCGTAAGAGACTATTAGATTTATGGATGTTGGTTCTTACATGATATTTCATTCGGTTCAGTGGTATTTCAATTTTACATTTTTCACATTCAATAAATTCAGGGTTATCATTAATATATTGCCTTCGATGAGTAGACAGGAATTGTACTGTAAAATAGAAACAAAAAATGAGCTTTAACTACATAGGATGAATATTTTATTACGTGCTATACTTATACATTAACCAGTAAAATATAATGGAGAATAAAATATAATATAAAAGAACTATGATTACTTACTAATTATAAACTGAGTACTTAATTAGGTATTAAATGATCTTAAAGATAAAATCTTTGTCAGTTAATATTAATAATAACAACTGACAAAATCTAGAGGGCAGTGCTTAAATTCTTTTCGAGTTTCGTTTATAAACTCTTTCAACCGATTCCAAGCAGGCGACTCATCATCGGTTCGATTTTTTATAGTTAGTATGGAATGTCTCCAACGGTTGATTGGAGCCACGCGTTCAACCTCTCCAACGTCATATATTTTCAGCTCTATATAATATTTTCCCTGCTTACGCTCATCACTTTGCCTGCTTATACCGTTTGCCACTCTACGGGTAAAATATGAGAAAAGAGGTGGTATTTTTTTACCCTGTGCGGTTCCAACAGATTGGTCTTCTTGTTCGTCGCTATCCGTGCCAAATAGATCATGCGAAGTGGACTTCATACATGAGCTGATGGGTTTGATGATGGTCTTCTTCTTCTTCTTCATCTTTTCATGAGATAATTCACCTTCCACCGGCCTCTTGGTAGCTAACGACGACGCTGGAGCGGATGACGAGGCAGACGCCAACGACGACAGACGCTTGTTCTCTCTCGACTTTTTAGTGTGCAACTGCTGCTGTTGCTCAACTTCTTCGTCAGACGAGAAAAGATTGGCTGCTGTTTGCCTCGACCTGAAAGTTACAGATAAGTACTATTAGACATAATAAAAACTAAATAGTTAATGGAAATCTGAAGTATTTGCATACCCTGTAGGAAAACAGGTGTATCTTTATGCATGTACCTATGTAAAAACTAAGTAGAGTGTAGTCAGTTCACTCATTTAATTCATTCACACATTTATGCAAGTCATTTAAACTGTGATGAATCAAGGAAATATAATATCAACAATTACAATATATGAATTTGTCAAAATGAACTTATTCAATTTAATTTATTAATATAATAGATGAATCGAATGAATTTACAAATGGGGAAGTGTGCAGAATAACATAGTTAAAAGATGAATTGAAAGAATGTACAGTACTTACATTTTCGAATAGATGATAATTTATTGAGTACACTGGGCAGTCTTGTCACTAATTTCTGAAGTCCTGATTAATGCCAGAAACGATTTGATGGCGATGACTGTCTCACTCCTGTTTATATATGCATCGATTATTCTCGAAAGATTACCATATTTGTCAAATTCTAAACACCTGCAAAATCCATATTAGTTTATTCCTTGCGTTGCACTTTTAGGAATAAAAAGCAGACGAGCGTTGAAAACGCTGCGGTTATAATCACAGCGTTTCTTTTTTAAGCATTACTTTAATTGTATCTTTATTTTTAAGGCATTAAAACTTACATGTATTTTAGGTATGTACCTTAAGAGTACTTTTTGTAGATATTTACGTATTTTTACCTGACTGCGGAAAAAGGAGAGTTATTTGAGACGTACACATTTTGCATAGCCTGAGGCGTTTAGCCCGCTCGTGTATACTGTTGCTTTGCTTGTCTAAGCAAATTGACACGTGGAGTGTTTTTATGATTACTTTTATATAAAAGGTAAAAAAAAAAATGCTTTGAATCTTGAACCTTAACGACAAAAAATCAAAATTTGTGTAAGTATATAAACCAAAACAGATTGATGTAAAATACATTAGGTACGGTGAATTCATCTGCTCTGCAATGTCGGTAAGTAAATTAATTAATATATATATTTTTTTTAATATTTGCTATGTTAATATCTAATAGTTTCATTCATATATAATTGTTTATTACATATGTTTATTGTAAAGGTAGTAAGTTTTAAAACACGATTGACAAACAGTGTAATATATTGAAATTAAATTATACCTACTATTTTGTTTCAGGAATCCAGCGATGTTTTCATTGCTAATTCATCATACTCACCATCATCACCGATCCCCGCTGAGCAAACCCTGCGACAAAGAGTATCAAACTATTTGGAGAGAGAGCAACAATTTCAACCATTTCAGTTCGAGGAACCAGGTTCGAGCACCAGAAATAAAAGACGAGGGTGTGACGTTATATATTCATATATAAAAAAACCAGCAAAGGGTAAGCGATGTAAAATAATACGCTTACAAATTTTTGACATCGAGGAGTTCAAAGAAAGTGCACCATGTAATTGTAAAGCTACTGTTTGTGCACAATACGTGGTTGAAAATGTATTCTGTGACGATATATACAAAAGTGCTAATGAAATTATAAGTAAGATACAAAAAAGAATGTAAATAAATGTATGCTAGAAAAATAGTTTTGTTTTATTTTCTACGACACTAATTATTTACCTTGTAACTCATAAAAACTAGCGTCTTTTTGCTACTCTGACTAAAAGCATTATTATGTAAGATTATACAAATAGTGTTCACCTTTTTACGTACGTACATTACCCTAAGACAATAATAATAAATAAATAAATAATAGCAGCCCTGTATTAAACTGTCCCACTGCGGGGCACGGGCCTCTTCTCATTATGAGAAGGGTTAGGCCATAGTCCACCATGCTGGCCTAATGCGGGCTGGTAGTCTTTACATATCTTTGTGAACATTTTGAAGAACTCTCAGATATGCAGGTTTCCTCACGATGTTTTCCTCCACCGTTAAAGCAAGCGATTATTAACAATTTAATACGCACATAACTTCTAAAAGTCAGTGGTGCGCGTCGAGGATTCGAACCCGAGACCATCCGCGTCACAGTCCGCCAGTCTCGCCACTCGGCTATCGCTGCTTGCTCTAAGACAATATAGGTATATAAATACTATAACAAAGCATAATAATTGTACATACTTATTACTGAGAGCTGGTATTGCCCGATTTAGACACCATCTTATCATGTTTTACTTAACTGTACCTACCTACCTGTGTACCTACTTGTATTACAAACTTATAGGCAACAATACCTGCGTGGAGAGACCAACAGACTGCAATGCGAGGAGAGTCTCGGGTTCGAATCCCACCGCGAACTAATGACTTTAAAAATCTTGTAAAAGTTTTTTCGATGTCATGTGCGTCGTATTTAATTGCATATTATAGCTTGTCGTGTGCTTCGAGGGCATATTATGGCGTCGGCTTCAGCTGTCATGAAGATCTTTGGCAGTGGTTACGCGGAGTCAGTACACTCAAATATCCCGACACTAGTCTAACCATAGAATATCGCTATCCCTTTGAGTCGGGGAAGTAAGATGACAATCGCTTCGTAGCAACAATATAGTAGTAGATATTTAGCCGACCCTGTGTTCCTTAGCCAGTATTAAAGATACAAGCAGGAATAACGCTAGGATGATGATAATGACATGATATACAAAGTTATTGATATCTCTACATAAAACACTAATAAGAATCGATTGTAAATCATTCATATTCATGTACTCATTTATTCGTATTGTGATTTTAATACGAATAAATGAGTACACGAATATGTATAATTGAGAGGCGCATTATGGGTAGCGAAAGAAAGAAAGGAATTCAATCACATGCCTTTACGGGCACAGGTGTAATAATATGTAAACAATCAAGCATCGTGTGAGGTATTTTCTGCACACATTGCAATAATATTATAGAAGTGAGTGCAACCGAGTACAAGAAATTATGGTAACTGATATTATAAATATCTTTTGTTTTAATCAAAATATTCTTCTTAATTTTATTGTACGTACTTATAAGTACATCACGTACAAAAATATGTTAAATATAATCGTGTTACTATGTTTCTTTTTTTCAAGTTATGTTGTTCTATATTTTTATAAGAAATGAGTCTGCTCAGACGGGAAGTGCTGGAATGGATAAGATGGAGATATCTCTTTATTCTGTAAATTAAATAGGTATATCATCTACAACTGAAATCAATTAAATATAAGCATTCTGAAGTTGCGCTCGACCTATAGATATCATCGAAGTATTTTGGTAAGCAATGTCTAAATTCTTCGGTCTACATAAATATTATAAAGAGAAAAAGTTTATAATGTACCTATTTGATAAACTTTGGAAGTAATGAATCGGTTTTACAAATTCTTTTATTATTAGAAAACTACAATATCTAAAAGTAACATAGACTTTATTTCAATTTAATTTTTATACAATTTAGAAAGATGTGCAGGATTTATTTAAAATATTTTTTACCATTTCGAATAGAGAATATGAAATGTATTCATTATTTCGAATATATAATTCAATGTGAATCGAGATTATTACCTCTGTTCCAACTGTATTCAGTTGGATGAGACTAAGGAAGTAGAATACATTCATCATTTTTAATAGATAATCTGAAATGTAATCATCGTTTTGAATAGAGTATTATATTTTAAACTTTAACAGATTGGATTTAAAATATTTTTACCATTTCGAATAGAGAATATGGAATGTATTCATTATTTCAAATATATGATTCAATGTGAATCGAGATTTCAGTTGGAAGAGACTAAGGAAGTAGTCTTCATCATTTTAAATAGATAATCTGAAATGTAATCATCGTTTTGAATAGAGAGTATTGGGGGGTCTGGATGGCAATCCAGACCCCCCAATACTCTCCTACTTATCTTGTTACATATAGCTTTAGTAATCTTAATCTAAAAAATATTTTTTTTTCCTCATGGCTGTTGTCTGATCGGTCTGTTGGTTCGATTCTCGCCTGTTTTTTTTTAGCTAGCTAGGTTGTTTATACTATGTCATCGATTGTCTCCTTTGGTGATATATTATTCATTACAATCTATCCCGAATTGTGTATTTGCCGTTAATGGCTATTGTATCATGTTGTGATTATTGTTGTTGTTCTTGAGTCGCAGCAATGAAATGCGGCGCGGCGGCGCGCGCGTATATGACTCACTTGTTTACCTTAGCCGATCGCTCGACACAAAACATTTTATTACCTTATTGTTTACTTAGTTATAATGAACATATTATTGCTTTTACAATTCGCATCGAGCGACGACCAACTGGTCTTAATATTATAAGTTTTCGATATATTCATATTTTTTTACTTTGCACCTATCGAACCCGTGTCGTCAGGTGGTGCCTAACAACCTAGGTTTGATAGCTACTTTCTCAAACTTCACGTATAATTACCTCTTCGCGTGTCCTGTATTTATTTAGGACACGACTCGCATCGGGAATGAATGCTGGCTTGTTCACACGTATGACTGTGTGTAGGCTTTTTGAATGTGATGAATGTCAGGTAATAGGAACGTTCAATGCTTGGTGACGTATGAATGGTCGAGGGTTATACTTAGTTTTTCTTTCAGGGTTAGTAGCTGCCTTGTACTTAGCCTACTGACACCACCACTCATCTGTTTCAGGGTTCCGGAATGCAGTTGCCACCTACCAGCCACAGAATTTTCCCTCCCGGAAAATTCTGGCCTAATGGGGGGAGTGTGTGACGTCAATACTCGTCGCATCACTTGGCCGGCCGTCTCCACCGCCCGTGCCCTGCAACGGACTATAAATACCGTGGTGCGGCGATGACCGTCCCTTTCACCGGCTGCGCGGCGACAATCTAAGTACTTCTGCTGCTTCCCCAAACGACACCGAAGACGCATTCCCGGAATTGCCGAAGGTATATGCCGAATCACGCGACCCTGGTTCTATTCTTGTAACTAGTCAATGTTGTTTTGTTAATAATTTTCATTTAATTATCTTGCTAAAGGATGTTTAGATTCTTCTACTGAATTAAACAAATTTTTGTTTGTAACTGAAATTACGATTTTCATTTAACAACATCACAACAACTATCGATGTAATTGGTATATGCGGTAACATACCCAAAATTACCTTCGTGAAATATTTGCCCCACATAGTTTGGCTGTAAAATTAGTGCGCTAACAATAAATATTTCATGTTACACGTGCCATCAACCCACCGTTATCAGAGACGGAATCGCAGACGTGTTCCAGAAATGAAGTCAGTTTATAGAGCTGCGTCTCCATATAATTTAAGGTTCCAATTAAAGCGAAAAAGAAAAAGATTTTCTTAATTAGATGCCAAGGTGAAGATAACTCGCTTCGAGCCAAATCATCAGCTCGTTGCGTGACTAACCCACGATTTATGACTTAATAGCCAAGTCCGCGCGTTAAGTAGGCCTTAGATAAGGCGCTTCTAAGTGATTGTCGGCGCTCACAACAATCGTAATTACTCCAAACTACTATCTTCCCTCAGCCACACGCGATCTCTTTCATCGACCAACTTGAATTGTGCTAATTGCTTCCCAACACTATTTCACAAATCATTACTATTCGAATCCACGCTATTTAGTGCTTCATAAATCGAACAATATCATGTTTTGCCAGCTGAATATAATTCGAAGCAATTTGTTGGCTATTATTTTAAATGATTTATGTAGGCATCGGTCTGATTTATGTAGGCATATTTCTAAGTTTCGCATGTTTCTTAAGTAATTATGACAAACACTATAGTTTAGACCTAGCCTTATATCTTTTAGAACATGTGCTTAAGAAAATCGATTAAACCTAAACATTGTTAATTTAAATAGGTATAATACGCAATACGTGTCATCAATCGATTCCCATTAGGTATTTGTATTATAATAATATGTTGTACGCGTACAAGAGAGCCACTTTAAGTTTTTATATTTTTACAACATTTCCTAGTAAGTGTTCGAAAAAAAGGAGCATTTATAGTTATAAAAGCAATATAATATAAAAGCAAAAATGTTACCACTAACATTTTTGCTTTTATATTACTTAACTTTAAATGTATCGGTGAATTTAGGATAACGTAATATCAAATATACGATAACTGGCCCCCCCCGTGGGATCTCCACCTTGTCGTGGTGGGGGGGCTTAGTAACCGTGGATTGGTCACCCGCGGTGAAGCTAAGAGGGATCCAGGAGGGGACGCTCCGCGTGGGCTTGACGGAGGCCTGCGCAGGATGCGTCCAAAGGGGCGGGTGCGAGGGACAGTTCTTCTGTCCCTCGCAGTCGGGTGCGGTCGCGGGAGGAGAGGCGTGTCGGTGTTGCGTTGCCGCGCGCCCTATCTGCCGCGACCAAATGGAGGCGCACCATCGTTGCGTCGCGGTGGGGCCGCAGAGGAAGAGGAGATGCGGTGTTGCGTTGCCGTCCTCCCTATCCTCTGCGGCCGCTGAGTGTTTTGGCGACGGAGCCCAACACCTTCATCCGCCGCCAAGGGGGTTTTGTTCGGGGCCCGCCTGACCATCTGGTGGGCCAATACCCGTCGGGGGGTAGCGAGGAATGCTTCAGCGATACCCGACCCTCCGACATACGGGTACGTGAGGAATACGGGTTGGTTATTAGTCAATAAGAGTCTGACAGTCCCCTTCGCCCTTCCCCCAGGGCGGAGGGACTCCATGAGGATTTTCCAACCCGACACCAAAAAAAAAAAAATACGATAACTGGCAACTTGAAAATATACATTTCATTGAGCAACCTTGCGGGTACCGTTACGGATAATAAATTAATGTACTTTAACCATAAATAACACAGTGTATTTTATATAATAATATGCTGTTATTTTTCCATGTCCGTTCACGTTAATTAAGCGCAGGGTCGATCCAGACGCAGACAATGAATTCGAAAGCAATAGTATGGGTATACGTATTGTAATTTCCTTTTAACATCGCCGAGTGAGTGTTCAAACTTAGTAATAATAAAGAGGATCTATTCAAATGAAACGTTGCCAGAAAAGACAAATTAATTTTTGGTAGAAAACAGCAACTTGGGAAATCATTGGGCAATTATCAAAAATAATAAGACATGATTTAAAGTTGTGATCAGTTTCTGTATCTGTCACTCGCTTTGATAACTCTGTCGAATTACTATGTTAATATTCATTAAGCAATTGAAAGCTACTGAAGCAATGTAAGACTTAAGCAATGGTAGACCATCCGTGAGAGACAGTGATTATTCATACTTTGGAAATTGTTTCAACAAAACATTTTTTTTATTATTGTAAAAAAATTATAGACTCACGCCTGTATCCTCGAAGGGGTAGGCAGAGGTGTAGTATTGCACCCATATTTCGTCATGAATTTTTAGAGCCCACGTAATAGGGGGCGAGCCTATCGCCGTTACTGGGCACATCACCAGGCTGCGTGCTGCTACTGAGAAATCGGAAAACCCAGTAACATTTTGCCCGACCCGGGAATCGAACCCGGGACCTCTGATCAGCAGTCGCATACGCTATCCACTGGACCACAGATGCAGTTAAAAATGTATATAGTACATTAAAACATACCTTTTATTACAGATGCAGTGGGTGTACTAAGAGGAGACTAAGAAAAATAAACGAAACAAATAGAATCTTTGGGAAGAGACGGAAAACTAGATACCAAACCTTATACCAACCCTGTCTGGCCAACGCAGTGTGGTAGACCAAAGGCCAAATCTGAGGAGGGGATTTACTCAAAATGACACTACGGAGCAAATTAGGAAGCTCTTAAGTCCAGCAGTAGACATTGAAAAGGCTGTAAAGGATAAAACACATACACACACGCACAGCTAATGGTATGACAAAGGTGAAAGGACATTCAGTTTTAAAGTAAGGGCTACTTATTTTTATACAAAATGATCCCCTCGTGTCGTCGGTTTATGTCCGAGTATCGTCGTCGTCGTCGTAATGAAGTCCGCTTGAGGGCTCGCGATTAACAAAGTCACTGAAAGTATCCACATTTACATTTCCATTCGACATGAAGTTTTAACGAACATCCATCGTTACAGCCGACAGCCAGAATGGAATACAATTTCGTGGGTCCAATTAGCGAGTTACTTTGAGTCCCGACTACATTTCTCCTCTCATTTCTATACTTTCAGTCCGCGATGAACAATTGTGTGCAAATTAGCAGTGACAACCCACGACGAGGGACCGCGCCGCGCCGCGCCGCCCGCCGGGACACACTGCCCATCGCCCCGGACAACCAAACACTGTTTACCAATAACAAACTTTGATTACTTTACACCGACTTACAAACAGTTTGCTATCTCGAAATTGTTTCTCTTAAATAAATATATTTCCGTTATTCTCCAACCACTAAGCTTGAATTTTTTTAAACAATCGCAGAATATTTCGCTTCTATTGCTCGTCTGTATGTAAAAATGAATATTAATCGTCTCTGCAAATAGGTACGACCTCCATAATGAAGTTCTGTTCCATCCACCGCGGCTTTTCAATTTTAAGTTTATGTACTTCGTAGTTTCTAAGGCGAAGACACTTACTCTTTGTTCATGGAAACGATATTTATTATTTAAATGTATTCCATTTTTAGATTCGTATTTTAACAGGTTGTCTTGATGGCCCAGTTTCCGCGTACAATAACTGTTAACCTCGAAATTACGACTTTGATTCTCGTATCTAATAAAGAGATATGAAAATTATTTGGCAGTTTTTTGAAGTAGATTGTATTAAATAGAACGATTATTAATTAGTTGAAGAATGTATTTTTTTATGTAATTACTTTTCTAAGCTGTTTTTAGCTGTTTAAGTGATATGTTATGAAATACATTAATCGCTTCGAAATACTTTAACCTCCGTTTTTAAGTTTATGAAAAAAGAATAAGTTTAAGATAAAGCTAAAGTAGAATTTGTATACGCCGACTTTTTTGATTTTCAACATAATAAGTTGCAACTAGAGCAGGTACTGACATATTCAGACAGAACATCTACACAGTTATTGGACTGTGGTCAAGAAGCTGAGGATCCAAGTTACTTACACGGACTAACTACAAATACAAGCAAGCGCGGTTAACGAGAATACTAAGAAACCAAACATTGAACTAAAAAGACAGCAGTACATTTTTACACGTTCAACTATCAGATCAACTAAGTCATAAAAAAATAATACACGTTGTAAAAATAAATAGTAGCCCCGATCAATTTTTAACGGCGATCAAAAGGTTGCATTAAATTTATTGCGAAAGTTTACAATCGTTTATAGTGATGAATTTAATCATTGACGAAGAAAGTTATACAATAAAATGGTTCGCGAGATTAGTCCGATTACTGCGCTACATATATATCTTATCTGAAGAGTGTGTGTGGGCAGAAAAGTCACGTCATGACCTTTTGCTTTGCCACTAAACAACCACAGGGTTATCACGTGATATAAAAAAGCCGACTATCTGTCTAAAGATAAGCTGAGCTTTACCACATCTAAATTTTAATTATTTGTAACGAAATAGCTGCGTATATCGCATTTAGGTGTCTTAGTTTCTGATCGAGACTTACAGCTTTGAGTTTACAACTAGAACTGATTTATAACCCGGTGCGATAGCCGTCAGATTTTAAAGAATATTTCCATTTGTAATTTACATTAGGTTATGTTTTGACTTAACCCGACTTTTATAATTATGATTTATAAATATACTTTCTATTGGGTCTCTTATTGGACAGCAACACAGTTAAAATTATAGCAGAAGACATTGTTACAGTTAATGCCTGTGGGTCAAAAGATTCGCTGCTAAGTGTTAATAACAGTTTGTTTGAATCTACAATGATCCATATTTAAACTATAAGTACTTGTAGGTCATAGTAATGCCATGGTATTGACCTTGGAAAGCCAGAAAGTCAATACTGATATTTATAGACATATACCTAATAACTTTAGAAGTTAATATGAAAGTTCTATCCATCTGGTCATTCATATTTGGTTAAATTTATTTTATCCCAATATTATATTGTTTCAAACACCTACATACTGTGTGGAATAGACCTAAGTAACAAAACAACGTAATCTATAGAAAATGGATAAGCTTTTTAGCAGTTTATAAATTCAGGGTAGGTATTTGTATATACATTTTCGAACTGGTATTATTTTATCGGACAGATAATTAATGTTTATATATGTCGTCGACCCAACGGGTGTAAGCGAGTCCGTCTGTACCCATGGTGTAATGCAATATCAGGTCAAATCAATCGAAGGCCGCGAGTATGGTGGTGATAAACAGGTACTTATATCTATTTTTTTTGGGCAGAAGTGGGTCTAACTCACATTTTTATTTATCAGTGACTTAGACATACTTCTACTCTCTACATCTGCGTCCGATGCACAGTTTGGCGAATGGTCATAGGTGCAACGCAGGTCGTGCAGATCTCTAAAACAAGGTTGGTGGACTATCCTTCCCGAGGTTGCCACCCGTTGTTGCTCTGGTTCCTTAAGAAACAGACGTAACCTCCAGCCGCCACACACACAGCGTGCAGACATACACAAAACACGCGCGCAAGCAGACACATTCACCTATACCCACAAACATATACACGCACAGTAACACACGCCTACACACTCTTACAAGGACGCACACACACACGCACCTACACACCCCTACACACACTCACACACATACACAAACACATCTCAACACAAACTCATACCAAACACAAAAGGAAGTTAAAATGGAAGTGAAACAAAAGAGTAGCGTACCCCAGGAGGGTACCAGCGTCCGTGACGCTGGAGAATCCCTCCCTACACCATCGAGTGCAGGCTGCCCCACGTACTCTGGGGGGGGGGCAATGTTTCACAAAGGCAAGACACCCTAAATCTGTACGACCTGGCCAACGCCATGCCTCGTGCAATACATACATCATCCACCTCCTGGAACATCGCTCCGTGTCGAGCAAACGCACGCCAAAAGGCGGACGTTGACTCCGCGTCGACTGCGAATCCAGGTAGTCGTAGACAAGGCGGTAAACGCTACCGGCGTTACGGCCCTGTCACGACCTACAGCGGCGGGCGGCAGCGGCGAGCGTTTTCGATGTACATAGCGCGCGTTACTCCATTGCGGCCGCGCGCCGCGAGAATAAACGCGCCATGCACATCGCCCCTGCCGCGCCGCTCGCCGCTTAGACCGATCTCGTGAACAGGCCCTTATAATGCTCACATGAGCAAGCAACACAGTCGGGTGATAGCGCATCGAGTTATTCGGCTAGCGCACTCCCGACTGCGACCACGATGGCTGGTAAAAACAACCAGCGCGGCGACCAAACCTCGACCAATGGAGCGGACGGTCCGCCCCAGACGACGCAGCCGGACGGTTGTGCTGCGCCGCTGACGGCAAAAAGCGCGACTGCAGTAATAGTCAGCGCACTCCCGCCTGCGCACGGCGCACCAACTGCGGCTGCTCCCAGGGCGCCCCGTCGCGCTTCCCCGGTGGGGATTGGTAACGATGTGCAGCCGCCGTGGGGTAACAAGGAGCCGCACCGCAAACGCGGCCTAAGAAGACGCAGTCCGGCGCCACCAGGACAGCCCACTCCGACACCAAACATGAAGAGGGATCGTCCTAAAGACTCCACACCACCCAGCGCCGGGTCGAAGCAGGCGAAAACAGACGCCACGTCGAAGAGCGGTAGGACCTGCGCAGACGCGACAAACTCGCACCTGGTGGTAGCCATCGCTACCACCCCTGCCACGGACCTGACGGTGGAACAGGCGAAGCAGTTCGAACTCTCAATTGAAAAGAGCATAGTTGAGACTGCCTTCGCCACACCGCCGAATAGCGGGCCGGCACTCGCACCTTCCTTTAGGGGCAAACCTCTTGCAGTGGAAGGTGTCCTGAAGCTATGGTGCGAGAATGAAAACTCACTAACGTGGCTCAAAAACACCGTAGCCAAATTAAGATCGCCGATTAAGGGAACCAGGCTGGTCGTCATCAAGCAGTCAGACATAGCGAAGCACGTACGCGCAGCGCTATGGCCGCCGAAGACGATCACCCTGGAGCTACCCAAGATCCATCATATCCTCACTGCCCAAAAACGTACAAACGTGGCAATTGTACGGTGCATCCTTGCAAGAGCACGCCGTCTACCTTACTTTGCGCATCCCGGAACCCGAGATCCCCAAGATCACGGGACTCGGCCGTCGGGTTTCCTTCTTCGCTGGCAGCGTGTGCGTAATGTTCCACGCTTCTAGTGGCGGGGAAAGCTCGGCAACTTAAGGGCCCAAGGAGACGCCGAGTGCAGGAATGCACACAACGGGACGAGCTGCACCAGCCATCCCAAGCACCTGCTCCAAGGACGCCCGCAGCGACTAAACAAATACCCACCGCTGCGATGGACGCAAAAAACGAGCATGACTCGTCTGGCGGGGAGTCTATGGACAGCAATGTTCTCGACTCTTCGTCAGACTAGAGTCATATAAACTAAGCTCCAGCATAAGCAAATTGCAATGGCTACCCTACGCAGGCTGCTGGAGGTTAATCAGCTGAAAATAGCCCTAATCCAAGAGCCGTGGATTAGAGGCGACAAAATATGTGGTCTAAACAACATCGGAGGTAAGCTACTGCACAGTTGCTCGGTCATCAAACCGAGAACATGCATATATATTCCCCGAACAATACCAGCACTGTTGCTAACCAACTTCTGTTCTAGAGACCTCACTGTCGTAGGACTCCAAACAGGGCCCAACAAACAGATGTTAGTACTAGCTTCGATCTACGTGCCTGGCGATGAGGACATCCCATCAAAAGAGCTGGCCGAGCTGGTGCAGCACTGTGAGGACCACAACTGCAGGTAATCATCTCGGCAGACGCAAACGCGCACCATCCGCTGTGGGGAAGCCCCGATGCAAACAGCCGAGGTGAGATCTTGACTGAATATATATTTTCAACAAATCTGTCTGTAGTGAACAACGGTTCGGCGCCCACCTTTGTTAGCTCCAGATATCAAACCATAGTAGATATCACGCTAGCATCGGATGGGGCCGCGGAACTTGTCACAAATTGGCATGTGTCCGCTGAGCCATCCTTTGCAGACCACAGACTAAGCTGCTATTACATACGTGTGAAAGAGAACGTCCCACAACCTAGGCGCAACCCTCGCAGAACAAAGATCGCGAAATACAAGACGCTTCTCGCATCACAGGTCGACAAGTCCTATTTCAAGGACATGTCAACCAGCACTGACAACATAGAGCATAACACCAACTTACTAACAGAATGTATACAAACAAGTTACCAGCAAACCTGTGCACCCACACTCCCAAAGCTGTCTAGCAAAACCCAGTGGTGGGGAAGAGAACTAGAAGGACTCAGGCAAAACCTGCGGAAACTCTTTAACAGGGCCAAAAACACGAGAATGGAAGCAGACTGGCTCAAATACAAAGAAGCCCAGTCACACTACAAGAAACGCATAAGATTCCGCAGAGGCGAGTCCTGGCGGCGTTTCTGCAGCAGTATAAACACAACGAATGAAGCAGCCAGGGTGAAAAAGATCTTGTGTCAGGACAGCAACAAAACTCTTGGTGCCATTAAAAAACAAGATGGAACCTACGCAACTACGGACGCTAAAATTAGCCAAGTGCTAATTGAAACTCACTTCCCAGGTTGTAAAGTAACCAGTGACCGTCTGTGGGACGAGTCAGACGACAGACCACCGACCCAAACAGACTGGCTGGTAGCCGAAAATGTGGTCACCACAGACCGGCTGCAATGGGCAATAGACAGCTTCCAGGCATTCAAATCCGCAGGCTTGGATGAAATCATACCAGCATTCCTACAATGGGGATGCACAACGATTGAGCCGCACTTGCTCGACATCTACAGGGCCTCAATAGCACATAGATATATACCTTGCAGGTGAAGGGAAGTTAAAGTCATATTCCTCCCAAAACCTGGCAAATCTGACTACTCACAAGCGAAAGCATATAGACCTATCAGCTTGACCGCCTTCTTACTGAAAACGCTAGAGAGACTTGCGGACCTCCGTGAGGGCGCATTATTGCGCAAGCCACTACACCCACATCAACACACCTACAGAAGTGGCAGGGTTGTGGGAACCATTGAAACAGCGCTTACCAAGAAGTTAATGACACTGGGGCCTTCATCGACATAGAAGGTGCCTTCGACAAAACTAAGTTCAATAGTATCAGCCGGGCCCTCGAAAAGTTCGAAGTTGAGCAAACCCTTAGTGGCTGGATTGATGAACTCCTGAAACAGAGGGCAATACAATTCACGGTAAACTCCACCACGAGGGGCATAGTTGCAAAAGGCTGCCCTCAGGGAGGTGTACTCTCACCCCTGTTATGGAACATTGTGGTGGACGATCTGTTACGGAACTTAAACGACAGACGATTCTACACGGTCGGCTATGCAGACGACATTACAATCCTGATCAAAGGTGACTCAGAAGACACGATCCGCAATCGGATGCAAGCAGCCATTAGGATCATGGAGGAATGGTGCAACCAACATGAACTGACCGTTAAGCCCAACAAAACGGAGCTAGTACTTTTCACCAACAAAAGGAAAACCCATATGGACAAAACACCAAAACTCTTTAGAACGGAGCTTCCCTTATCAAGTGAAGTCAAGTATTTGGGCGTAATACTTGACCATAAGCTAAACTGGGGTAAGCACATCAGCACTAAAACAACAAAAGCATGCACAATTTTCTGGCAATGCCGGAGAATCATAGGCAAGAAATGGGGTCTCAAACCATCTATCACCCTGTGGATCTACACTGCCATTTTACGCCCCATGCTTACATACGGTGCAGTAGTGTGGTGGCCACGCACGCAACTAAGCACAATCTTAAAAAAGCTACAGAGCCTTCAATGCCTAGCCTGCTTGGCCACAACATGCATGCACACGCTGCATGAAGACCATCACAACAGCCGCACTGGAGACACTACTGGACCTAATACCGCTGCACCTAATGATCCAGCTGTAAGCTGGCGCTGCAGCAATCCATCTAGACAAGCTTGGGCTGTGGAGAAATGATGATCGAATTACCCACGCACGCCAAAAAGGGACCTTAACCAAAGAGATCCCGATGCTAGAGGCCGCTTGCGATCTTGTCCTTAAAGCTTTTGTCTTAGACAAAAAATATCGCATCCAATTACAGGAGGAATACAAAGACAGCTCTGGTATACACGAAGTCAGAGTATACACAGACGGCTCAAAAACGAAGCATGGGACAGGTGCGCGCGTATTTTCCCATGACTTAAATATCAATAACCCAACATCCCTTGGTACTCTTAACACCATATTCCAAGCCGAGTGTGTTGGGATCACAAGAGCCGCAACAGCAATCGCGTCTAGGAACGTAAGTGACCTGTCTATACGCATCATCACAGACAGTGCCTCAGTACTACAAGCTCTCGGCAGCAACTGCTTTAACAGCGGCCGCATCATGGAATGCCACCTAGAGCTGCAAAAGATTGCAGAGAAGAATCGGGTTACGCTGCAATGGATTAAAGGCCACAGCAACTCCACAGACCAGTTGGTCTGCGGCGTCATTGCCAGTTGGCACGGTAAGAATCGGACACAATGATAATAGGACCCGAGCCGATTGTACCGCTACCGGCAAGCCAACTCAAAACGTGGCTACGCGAGAGAACCGCACAAGAACACGAAAAACAGTGGGCAGACATAAAAGAATGCAGACAAACAAAAGATGCTATCCCCTGCTTGAACAAGCGACTCTCGCACAAGCTAGCATTTGAATGCACAAATAGAAAAACACTTAAGCATCTGACAGGCATAATAACCAGCCACTGTCCACTCAACAAGCACCTATTCAACATAGGCGTTACGGACAGCCCACTGTGCAGAAGCTGCATGGAAACTGAAGAAACACCCGCTCACGTCATTCTGCACTGCACAAGTGTGAGCGATCAACGGGCAAAGCTGCTGAACAACCCCAGAACCATGTGTGAGGCTTTGAACGACACCAGCCAACTAATGGCTTTCTGGAAAAAGCTAAGGTGGTATGAGTAGTCGGCGTCAATCAAGTCGCCACTTACGCACAATGGCCCAAATAAGTGGCTAAGTGCGGAAAACCCACGACCAACTAAACTAATATCTATTTTTCTCATAAATAAATACATCGTGTCACAGTATTTGTTATCGAAGTCCTCTAAAATTATTTTCTTTTCTTACTAGATTTCTTTTTATTTCGTGTACGCATTTTGGTAGGTCTCAGTGTAAGTCGTAGGTGATAGTTGTTTTATATCCTAAGGTGATAACTAGATCTCCATACACCTTATTTCTGAGATGTTATTTATTATTTTCAAGGCCAGCAAAAGCAGATAAGCGTAAAGGCGTTTCTCATATTTTTACAAAAATAGGGCTTATGTTGACTTCGCGGTGTGAATCTCTCTACCACTCAATTTGAGGAAGAGGTGAGACTCCTCGAAATGTATGCAGGTCGACTCACTTAAGCCACTGCGGTATTTGTGTCTAACTCTAGTGTAGTAGCGTGGTCTGCGATAGGCGCTCGCCGAAGATTATTCTACACTCAATACCTACTAATAAACAACAATAAGATACAAGTGTGCCTGTCTAGTGTTTATTATTTATGCCTGAATAATTCTAACAAATTTAGTAACACGTTAACATTGTCACAATTTATATTTCATGAACAGTTTAGGCCAATTGTTCGATTTGAAAAGACACTAAAATTAAGATAGATTAGTAAAATATCATTTCATAAATATTCGAACTAAAAGACATTTCAATGTCATTTCCATTTGATAAAATCTTAGTACCTACTTATCTTTTTCTATGATGAACCGCAAGCGACAGTTGTGCCTGTTTGATAGCGATATTTCATGGTTTAGACTGGAGTCAGTTCACTCAGAGGTATTGACTCGCTCCCTATAACGACCGTCACAAGTTTGGGACAAGCGGAGCAAGCGATAATTAACAATTCAATACGCATATAACTCTGAAAAGTTAATGGTGCACGCCGTGTATTCGAACCCTCTGCATGGCAGTCAGTTGGTTGACTTGCCTATCACTGCCTAAGCGTTCGTTGAGACTAAGCCTATATTTTATGATTTGCATATGGCAGACAGTTGAACCTTCTAGCAGTCGACGCTCCTACATTTAGCTATTGTAGTTCCGCCTCAATGGAGTGCGACAATAGATATTCATGTCAATACCGTAGCCTAGCGACCACTTAAATTATTAGATGTATCTTCTACAGCCTAGTTGGTCTTTGTAATTGTTGAAGCTTACGAGTTTCTGTTACAGTCGTTGTCAAGTCATAGGTTTCGCTCAAGAAATGCAAACATAGCATTGTACAAAAATTAAGATTATGTAAAAAAACATAATATAACAGAGATTTTAAGCTAATAAGGGCCGGTTCTGTATACCTATTTGTTTGAATCCTTAAATATAAATGGAAATCTTTATTCTTTATTTTTAGTCTGAGTGTGTGGCCAACTCTGCTGTAGGAGTTCTTAGACTGTCCGAAGGCCCATCCAATTCTTGTTTTCAGACAAGAACTGGTGCGAATGGCCTCTGAAGAACGTTATTGCTCTGATGTAAATCAAGCCAAGCAAGCAGCCACCCATTCAAGTGATGAGCTTTATGAATGTTATTTAACTTTGGTGATCTGTTACGAACGGCATGTCAAGTCATGCTCACAAGTGATCTGTGACCGAAATTAAGTATTCTTTCGTATTCTTTCTAATTTGAAGATACTGATAGGTACCGTGAACGAACTAAGACAAGTTGGGAAAAATTTCACACGAATAACTACTACATGAATAACGCGTATCCACACCGTAACCTACCAAGCGCAATCATAACAATATCAATATTCTTTCAATATGGTAATCGGCAAAATATTTTCGCAAAGTGCTCCCTACTTATTCACGTGACATAATCTGTTAACCCCCACAGCGCCCATGGGACATGATGGGTTGGCCTGTTGTACCCACCACTTTGAATACACCAAATATACATTAAGTAGTGATAAGTAGGCGGTCTGGGCGGACCGCTACGTACATTAACTAACCCGTTTATCCTTAATTCACTGTTCCGTTAAGTAAGTACCGCATTTTCTTTCGGGTCATTTTTAGGTCAGCTCAGAAGTTGATTATTACGTAGTATAATTAAATTTTATGACTCGTAATCATACGAAGTATCCCGAAGTTTTACGTCGCCTTTTTAACAGGCTGGAGGTTTATAAATTGGCAACAGACTTCTGAGTAGCGATGGACTAAGAATAGGTACAAATTATAAACTACCCTATTTCATTCAGTGTTTGTGATTAGAACGATTAAGGGCAATAGATGAAGCAAATAATATTTTTGTGACTTAACATTAAACCCAAGTCCCTCTGGCCAGCCCGGTGTAGTAGGCTAAGTCAAGTCATCCTATTGAGTCAGAATGTTATTGTACCCTAAGTCGGCTGGACGTGTACCGTGAAAGGCTGTCTTCTCATGTTTTAGGAATCATTGTTCAAAGTCATAAACACACGTGCAACAATGTGGACTGCTTATGAGAGTCTCTCATACCACACTCAGTGGTCGCTGACTTTAAATAGAATCCAGGCCGACGATAGTAGGAAAAGGTTTTGTAAGGCTAGCCTCTAGCCTAAATCTTACGAAAAATATCACAATTTGAGTATATGTTCTAAATGATGTCAATATAAATAAGCGTCTGAAACCTTATTCTTAGCTACGGTGTCTAGATGAGAGGTTTTGATGGCAGGATATTGCCAGCCTACAATAATATTCTGAATCAAATTATTTTGATCAAGCAAAAGAATTTGTCAATGCTGCGTAAATATAATATAGTTGAGAATAGGTGATATCTCCTTTCAGTTCCATTAGATGTAAACTTCGGTTCGAAATCTAATAGCCTGTTGAGTTAGTAGTTCTATGTTCAGTGTAGGATTTCAAAGTTGCAGCCAATTGCATAACTTATCTAGGATTTAATATTCTATTTAGCAAATATTCCAGGAAGCAAACGAGAGATGGAAGCTAGGAAACTTCAAGGTTGTTTGCGAAAAATTGAGAATACCTGTAAAAATGTTCTAAAAGTATTTCCGTGAAACATCTACGAACTCACGGAAAAAATATTTAGGTACATTAATAATTTAGTATAATACTAATAGCACCGGCTACAGATTTCGATAAAACAAAGTCGGGTCGACGCCTCTTTAAATACTCATTTCATTAAATAGGTTAAAATCTTTAAATAAGCGCTTAACCGTGACAGAATGGCGTCCCTCTTGAATATTAATATCACCAAAATGGCCACGTCATGGCCTGAGGTTCAAATTAACACTGACTCTTTGTAATGTGGCCGACCCGCCCTTTCACTTTCAATTCTGTCAACCAAAATGCTATTTAAAACAAGAAAACTATAACAATATAGTTTTGAAATGAGGTAAAGAAGGAATTCTAATTAAAATTTCTCGTGCCAGTCGGTAACATGTCATGCCGAGATTCTATCGCGAACATTCTAAAGCTAAGATGCTTTTAGAAGTGGAAAATTTGTATTAAACAATCATTTTATGAACAAGTATTCATTGTTAGCATTTGAAGAGGTCCTTGTTGTATCACCATTCATAAAACCAATATCCATCTGTAATTTCAATTTTATAGGTTAACGAAAGTTCCACTTCAGCTTGGAAGTTTTGTCCCACAGTAATAAAGAATAAAACCACTTTGCTGAAAATAAAAGCAACGTACAATTACGTTTACCTAAGTAACAGTTTATAATCGTTGGAGTAGACGTGTTTTGGAGTAGAGACCGGGTCTTGGCAAACAAAGCAAAGGAAACCCGCCGGCTAGGTTATGTGACGATGTACGCAAAATGGCTGATATTGGCTGAATTCGAAAAGCCGAAATTCAAACTAAGTGACATGCAATCAAGCAATAACTATACTCAGCAGCAGATTTCTTTCGTACCAATTAACGAAAACAAATCATAAAAAAGACTTTTGTCTAGAAGTGAAATGTCTAGTAGCACGTTTGAGACGGTCACCTAGCTGTATATTGAACTTTATAGCTTACGTTTTATAAAGTCCAACCACAAGACATGATCAGTAGATATTATTATCCGTAGCTTCAAAATCATTGAATTCGAAATTAAGTCACCGCAGAATACCCGTAATTGGCGTAAATTTCGCTCGCAACGCAATATCATAATCCAAAACCGGCCTTATGTTTTGATTGTGGAACGTGATCTATTCCAAATGTAATGATTTATTAGCTGCTTAACGACACAAGCTAATTGATGGTAGTTATGTAATAGAATGTTGTTTGCACCTGATGCGTTCGCACTTAGCTAATTGTCAACCTGGAATCAGCTTATTATTTATAGATTAGGTTTAGAAGCCGCAATGCTAAGACGACGCAAACACAGCGTTTACGTTGATTGATGATAATGCAAAGGCTAAGCCTTAATTATATCAATGTTTGTTGGTGATTATTTCAAGTACACATCACTGACTACTACATGTTTGTACCCGTTAAGGAATTAAAAATATCTTCCATGTTGTATATTGATATACCAATACTTTATAATAAATAAATGTAATTAAATCTTGTAAACTCAATGTACAAGACATATCATGACCATGACCATGACTTGACCATTGTCAATAGTCAATGCCTGCTTAACGCACTAAGAATTGCATGGTGTAAGGGAGAGGTATAAGTACTTTTTTCATCGGTTTAGGTATTCTTATCAACATTTTTACACTCCTAAAAATCCAAAACCCTTATAAATAAAACATAAACAAATTAAGTGAAATAGTTTCAACAATTTTCTTCAAACAAATTCTTTGATGTAAAATGTTAGCAACATTTCTCTAGAAACTCGTCGGATTCAAGTCAAATGTAACCTAAACGTAATTTGACGATAAAGTATCCTTCCGCATTCCCTCTCAGGGTAAAAGAAAGTTCTTAAAACAAAACAAGTACTAAAAAGTCGTGTTAATAAGTACGACACAATTTCATTTATAGCTTAACTGATAAGTAGACTGTTGGTAAGTATATAGATAAGGTAAACGGGAACAAAGCCGCCACAAGTCGTTCGAAGCTTCATTACGCCGACGACGGACGGATCACAAAGCTAAGACAATCCCTACTTAAATGCCTATCTTCCACCTACGCCCGGTATTAAGAACAATCTTGTAAGATTCTTATAAAAATCTACGATCGAATTAATCTCTTGATTTAAAATAATGAGGAAAATGATATATTTTTTTACGAGACTTCACGTTTTGGTAAGTTAAAGGGTTTTTTTAGTAAAAACGAAATTATAAGGTATCAAACTGAATGATAATTTTTAATGCCAAGTAATTGTCTGATCATCAGCCCTGAATAATTATATACTGTCCCACTGCTGAGCACGGGCCTCTTCTCTCTATGAGAAGGGTAAGGCCATAGTCCACCACGCTAGCCAAGTGCACCTTGGCAGACTACACATGTCTTTCGAGAACTTTATGAAGAATTCTCAGACATGCAGGTTTCCTCACGATGTTTTCCTTCACCGCCTAAGCTCAATATAAATTCAAAATTCATTTTATTTTCTGAATAAGGTTGTACAGGGATATTTTGATACTCTTCATTCTGCCTGATCAGCATGCAAAAAATATAATATATGTATATTTTTTTCAAACTATTACTAAAAGCTAATTATTAAATACCTATTAAGTACATACCTGACTTATTCTATAATAACAGTACTACTCCTTTTCAGTGCACAACTTGCCTTGAGTTAGTACATTATTTATGAAATCAAGTACCTATATTTCCTGTACAATATTCCTGTAGGACTTCTCAATTTGTCACAGACTCGCAACTTTAAATGAAAACTTTTATTATAATATTTATTGAAATCGGATATCTTTTGACTTTCTAAGCGTATTGTGTTACAAATAACTCACTGACCCGTTTTTGTTGTGATATTTCATCTCAAAAATTAAAACGGGATGAAACGGCTTTTTCTTTTAATAGAAGAGGAAGTTTCCAAGATACAGGGGTATTGTCTGTCCAGTATCAAGACAATACATTTTCAAGAGATATTTTGTAGTCTGTAAAAAGCTGCAAAAATATTACGGGGGTTTAAAACCGCTCGTTTGTTATTTCAACACTCATTCTTGCAAATGAAAATCTTGAGAGGCCGATGTGAAACTTAACAACTACTTTGGTAATTGCTCCAAAAGTTAGGAAATGAAAAGACCCCGAGGCTGCCGAGTTGAAATGAGGGATTCAATATAGAACAAGAAGAGAAATGCATTCAAAAGCTTAGCATTCACTCACATACACTGCAAGTTATGAAAACCTAAAACTCTACGTGGCTGGAAAAATTACACAAACTTGTACACTTTTAATGAAAGGAATTTCCTAAGTAAAGGTTTTCAGTTTGTTTTAGTATGTATCACTTGTTTTATATCTTATATTAATTATGTACGAAAGCTCTTTAGCAGTAATTCGTGGAATATTTATTTATTTATTTAAACTTTATGTACAACTCATAGGTACAATGGCGGACTTAATGCTATAAGCATTCTCTACCAGTCAACCATAGGGTGATGCAGAGATAGGTATGGTAGGTGTACAAATAGTTTTGGTCACGTTAAAAAGATAAGGTGTATTTTACAATAATAACAATAAATGCATGGTTATATTATTAAATATATACTATATAACGTAATATAATATATACATAAATATATATGCATATTTAAATAATAAATATATACATATATAAGTATATATAAATATTAATAGGTATATAATACAATGATTAAGATGATGGTGCCAATAGTCCCTTTCGGATATGTTCACGTGCCATAGATTTAAACTTCCAGCGGTTCGACGCCTTCCTGATCTCTAATGGAAGGGCATTCCAGAGCAGAACTGATTGGACTATGAACGACGAGTGCACAAGACCAGAAGAATGTGATGAACATAAAAGCAGAAGATTATTAGAGGAGCGAAGATCTTTTGCGTGATAGGAGCCTAAATATTGGAAGTAAGATTGAAGGTAAGCAGGGGGAGTTGGAGAATGAAGAAGAGAGAATAGCGTTGTGAGTGCGCGCAAACTCCGGCGCTGACGAATGGGGAACCAGCGTAGTTCGGAACGAAAAGCAGACACATGGTCATACTTGCGAAGATTATAAATAAATCGAATGCAGTTATTGAGAAGACGGTCAAGTTTATCGAGAAGATCTGCATTCAGGTTGAAACAACAAACATCACCATAATCGATGACCGGGAATAGTAAAGTTTGCACTAACGTCACCTTCGTCTTTATGGGAAGAAAATGTTTTAGGCGATAAAGAGAACGCAGGGTCCCGGTAACTCGTTTGCTCACATTGGTGATGTGAGTTCGCCAACTAAGAGTGTCATCGATATGTTACCCTAAATCCTTTACATGCGGTGAAATTTCGATAACAGTACCATCAAAAACAACAGATGGAAGAGATGACACCTTTACACGGCACATCATACGGTTGCCTCCTATAATAATGGCCTGACACTTAGAAGGGTTCACGTACAAGCCGAACCTATCGGACCAATGTTTGATTGCTGCTAAGTCACGATTCACAGCTTCAATAGCATCAGATAGATTTTGGAATATGACGTGTGAGTAAATTTCAAGGTTGTATAAGAAGTTTTGCGTGTGAACAAAGTCCACTTTTACATAAGAGCGAATTATATTCAACAAGCTCATTTTGTATAATACCATTAATAACCCTCCTCCTACTACCTCTTAAATATGTCGTAAAAGGTTTACTTAAAGCTGAATCACTTTGGATAGTTACACGATTCTACCTTCATGCGTACCCAGCAAAGTTATCTCTTTAAACACCATGAATCTAAAGATCCGTAACAGAAACCAATATTATTAACCGAATGATAAATTACCCATTGTTTAAATTGACAACTTCCAAATAGTTAAGCGGTCGAAATCCACACAACCGATAGATTTTTGGTCCAATGATTAAACTTGAACACAACTCGGGACGGTTCCACAAACTCTTTTTCCATGTAAAAGAGTTCCAATTTCATCCTCGCAACTGAAACACCGGCAAAATATTACTTTCAAGGCGTCTATTTTTCATTGCAACTGCCATTCGATTTATTTACCTGTAGGTATTATTTATTGCCCTCCGCAGTATTGCTCCAAAAATGATGCCAGTATGAAACAGATTTATACATTTAGTTGTTTATATGAGCAACGAAAACAGACTAGCGAAGCAGAAAAGCGATTCTTCGTAAATAGTTGCTCAAGTTTTCGTTTTAAATATTCGTATGAGTGAGTGCATTTTTCTAAGTGTCAAACTCTAAGTTTGTGTTCAATTGTGTACCAAACTTAGAATTAAGCAGGTATACAAATAACATTAATAGCAATCTGATAAATAAGCATGGCTTTTACGTGGACAGTAATGATGAACAGACATTAATTAACTAAGAGATGGTATCATTTCTTAGTTAATTAAATTGCATATCTGTATGAAAATATGATGTATAGAATTCATAAAAATAGCGTGTACATTTATTGACTTTGAGATAATGTGTAGCACGGGTAATACATGAAGTAGCCGTAATAACATTAAAGGCATGACTAAATACTACCCATACTAAGTTGTATGTATTGAATTGTTAATTATCGCTTGTCCCGTGCCTCGGAGAGCACGTTAAGCCGTCGGTCCCGGTTGTCATGAAGATCTTTGACAGTCGTTACAGGGCGTCAGTAGCTTCTAAATAAACTGACACTAGTCTAAACCATGGAATATCGCTATCCCTTCGGGTTGCGGAGGTCAGATAGGCAGTCGCTCCGTGGAAAAGCAAATATTCAGCCAAATCCGGTTAGACTAGTAAGCGGATCCCTGATTGAAACTAGGATAACGCTACGAGAAAGAAAACTAAGTTGTATGTATCATATACGCTACACTAATATAATGTGTACAATATTTATACAAACAAGTTAAATTATTTAATCTAACTAATGTCTCTTCGCAATGTACACGTGCCTTAATTCTGCAGAGTTTTGCGTTCCAACACGGTGCGGCTTTGTGAGATATCTACGTACTGAGAAAACTTTTACCTAAAACCGAACTACTTCAAAGTCTTTCAAAACTTTTTAACGGAGAACACTATTGTAGCAGCAGATTAAAATTAATCCCGGTGAGGCTCTTAAACCAACTGCATTACGGTGGAATAAAGCGTTCCCGCGTAGATATTTAGAATACTGCATCGAAACCTAATTTAAATACCGATAGAGTTTTTTTCCACCACGCAATAACTGGATTTTGAGCCATGCAAACACTAGTGAGGCACTAACACTTGCCGTCCCGTAGCTTAGTTCAAACGGTTTTTAAAATTCGAAGAATATGTATTTCTGTTTTTGAATGTTTTCATGTCCGCTATTTTAGGTTATTGAAATTGCTGCTTTGACCATGAAAACGTCGTAATGTGTAATCAGAATCATAGGTAAATAAATAAATGAAAATGCCGCGCCTCCTGGGCGCCGCGCCACACTGGCGCCGGCGCACAAGCGGATGCAGTGACACTTCACTGACAGAATTGACAGAAACTGCAAGACACTGAAGACACACATTTTTTGGAGGGCGCGCGCGCAGGATTGTCAGAATTTACAGTTTTGGAACGAACCATACCACATTTACGCGAAATACAGTCCGCTTTGCACAGTATTTCATATTTTACTTATACATGGATAATACATACCTAATGGTCCATTCGAAGCCATCCGTTCGTGATTGAAGGCCGCCGCAATAATCACCATCTTTACAAGAAACAACGTGGACCCTGGTTCTAGAAAAATCATCACGGCGAGGACAATGACAGTCGAAGGCAGCTACGACGGTTTCAGCGCAGCACAGCATCAGGATAACATATAATCAGACCAATTTTTTTTTCCTAGATTAACTTTTCAACAGATTTTTTCACATTGCAACAGCAATGATTGAATCAGACCTTTCAGACTCATATATTCATGATAATTATATTATCAAACTAAGTCGAAGTTTATTTCAATCAAAAATAAGCAAAAACATTCAGAAAATATCAACATTTCATAACCTCTCATGTCAATCCCTCTCATCAAATTAGCACTTTTTTCATAATACTAAAGTAAAAATACCATTCCCCAGCATCTGCATAGCTTGCCAAGCTTAAATTGACAGCCGCCTACCTCAATAAGGAGCCCCCACGTGGTCATCCGACCCGCATGTGGCCTAGGGCTTCGCCCGCCACGTGTTAGCTGTGCACTCAAGCTTTGCACAGCCTTGTTTTCTGCCGCTTGCTGCTATAATTTAAGTATTGCACAACTATTTACACAAATTCTGTGATAACATTTTCCTGCTCATATTTTTCTTATTTCTTTTGCAATATTGTGTGTCCTTAATTCACAGCAATGGCCACTAAAGGTAATAAACCTGATGATACAGAATTAATCAAACAACGTGGCATTGTTAAAAGGAAACTCACATTATTTAAAAAAAATATTAACCTTATTCTGCCCAATAATAAATTAACGGAGATCCAAGTCATTGAACTAAAAAACAGACCTTTGGATTTTAAAACAATACATAAAACTTTCCAGGACATTCAGACACTAATTGAATTGAACGCTGACATCTCAGAGTTCTCCGATGAACCAGACCCAGAAAGTGAACAATTTAAAAATGATTACCAGCTGTTGGTGGCATAGGCTTCCCGGCTTATTCAATTGAATGACAAGCTGGTAACTAATCCAGAGTCAGACAAGGATCATTCAGGTGGGACCAAATCATTTATTAAACTACCCACTATTGACTTGCCACACTTCTCGGGTGATCATCAGGATTGGCTTGAGTAGAGACACATTTCAATCACTTGTTACACGAAGAACATTAGATAACATTCAAAAGTTTCACTACTTGTGTTCCTCACTATCGGGCAGTGCATCATTAGTTATAAAATCATTAGAATTTACAGGTGACAACTTTGAGGTAGCGCGGAAATTGTTGTGTGAGAGATATGATAACAAACAACAGCTGATAGGAAATCACATTCATGCATTATACAAATTAAATAATATTGAGAAAGAATCCTCGGTGTGTTTGAGACAATTAATTGATACGGTTCAGAAAAACCTCAGTGCATTAGCCACATTAGGTGAAAAAACAGAATATTGGGATACATTAATTATATATTTAGTGTCAAGTAAATTTGACTCAAACAAATTAAAATATTGGGAAGAACACAAAAACACACTCACAGACATGCGCACACTTGAGTGCCTGAATAAATTTTTAAGAGGTTGTGCTGATGTATTAGAAGTTTTAGAACAATCAAATATTAACAACAATAGCAAATCAACAAGTGGGACAAAACACAAAGTCGTTTACAAAAATTAACACACAAAAAGTGTCCACATGTCCTTTGTGTAAACAGCATCATCTATTATTTTCTTGTGAAAAGTTTAGACAGATGTCCATTGAACAAAGAATCAGAGAGGTACAGAGATAAAAAATCTGCTCCAACTGTTTAAAACCTGGTCATGACAACAAATTATGCAGAAGAGGGACATGTAAGTTCTGTAACAAAAAACATAATACACTTTTACACTTAGATGCACCAAAACCATCATCTGTCACATTAACTAGTTCCACACAGAACAAAACAATATTATACTGTCAACTGCACATCTCAAAATATATGACAAACAAGGAAAACCACACATGGTTCGAGCACTACTAGACAATGGCAGCACCTCAAGCTATATAACTAGGCACTTGTGCTCAAAACTAGGCTTACCCATCCATACTATAGACACCATGGACACTAGTATTAATAATCAGTGCACAAACATAACAAAAAATACTAACATTCACATTCAATCAGCACACAATAAAACTTAAAGGATAGACATTTTATGTCTTGTTCAAATTTGTCACACAGTCCCACATACATACATAAACAAAGATACCATTCAAATACCTAGTTGTATACAACTGGCAGACTCTGACTTTAACATTCCAGTCCCTATTGACTTATTATTGGGTGCAGACATATTCTGGGAAGTCATGGGTACTGGAAGATTGGAATTAGGAAAAGAGCAACCAGTTCTACAACAAACAGATTTAGGCTGGTTGATATCAGGCTGCATTTCAAACACTCATATTCAAAATAAAATTCGAAACTCATTTTTTGTGAATCAGATCTCAGATAACATAAACATATTTTGGGAATTAGAAAACATATCTACTCCTTCAGAAAATATATACATCAACTACAACTCGCAATGCTCATGGTAGATTTGTGGTCACCATACCGTTCAAACAATCGCCAGAGTGCTTAGGTCAGTCATATAGTCAGGCAAAGATTCGTTTTCTTAACAAAGAAAAACGCTTCAAATCAGATCCTACATACAAACAACAATATCTAACCTTTATGCAAGAATACCTTGACCTAGGTCACATGACCAAAAACACAAACAGTAACACTCTGGCATCTTCATATTATATACCACATCATGGTATAATACGAGTACAAAACACCAGCACCGCAAAAAAGTTCAGGGTGGTTTTGAATGCATCGGCACGCACATCTAACAAAATATCACTTAATGATACACAGACAATAGGACCAGTAGTATAAGATGATTTAATTTCTATACTTATTAGATTCAGACAACACAAATACATAACCCCTCGAAGCATTTTGGCGACCATCGAGGCATCTCAGGACACCCGGATGTATTTAGGCCACTTTCGAGGCTAGGCTTTCGAGCTAAGTACGGGCGCGTAATATTTTCGTTGAAAGAATGGTGATACTTCTATTTATTAGGTTAATGTTGTATAACAAAAGACGCGTAATTAAATAAGCTTTCGAATGATATTAATTAACACCAAATAATATACTTGAAGCCCACGCAAGAGTGGTATAAAGCACGCCCGGTATAATATTTTCCCGCCATTTTCGAGCGCGCTATTATACTTCTAACATACCTATTCATATTTCTCGTCGTTTTTAGGGTTCCGTACCTAAAAGGTAAAAAACGGAACCCTATTACTAAGCCTCCGCTGTCTGTCTGTCTGTCTGTCCGTCTGTCCGTCTGTCTGTCACCAGGCTGTATCTCATAAACCATGATAGCTAGAAAGCTGAAATTTTCACAAATTATGTATTTCGGTCCGTGTGGTGACGGATTAAGAATACGGATTGTCACCACCCCATATCATCCCATGGGTGTCGTAAGAGCCGACAGAGGGAGCATATTATGCAGAGAACAGCACTTTAAGAGAAGGAAAACTTGATAAAAACCCTATGCCAACCCGTTTGGCCAGCGTGGTATAGTAGGCCAATTCCTCCTTTCAAAGGAGAGGGCTAGTCCAGCAGTGGACTGTTAAAGGCTGATGATGATGATGTATTTCGGTTGCCGCTATAACAACAAATACTAAAAATAAAAAAAAATGAAAATATTAAGGGAGGTCCCATACAAAAAACGTGTTTTTTTTCGTATTTTTTGCTCAAAATTACTAACTGTAACAGGTAGACGCTTTAAATTTTCACAGAATATGTAGTTGTATATTACCTTTCAAAATAAATAATTAAATTTAAAAAAAGTAAATAATAAAGGGGGGCTCCCATACAACAAACGTAATTTTTAAGCAATTTGTTACTCGATCTTAATAAACAGGTAGAAACTTATAAAGTATTTAAGTATACATACAACGAACGTAATTTTCTTTTATAGATAATGGTACGGAACCCTTCGTGCGCGAGTCCGACTCGCACTTGCCCAATTTTTTATCATGGGAGGTATATAAATATTGTACACGGTTAGAAAGGTAACCTCACCTGCAAGTGGTGCACCTGCCGATCAACGGACGAGGCTCTGGCAAACAAAATGTCCCAATAAGCGGCAATAGGCTCGCCACCTATTACGTGGGACCAAAAAACTGGCTAAAAGTGGGCGTTTAATATGCCTCTGCCTACCCCTTCGGGGAGGCAGGCGTGGGTCTATGTTTGTATGTATGTAGAAAGGTAATTTAATTTACTTTCAGAGAGATTCGGCGGTAGGTGCTCAAAACTATTGGACGTATAAGATTTTTGGAAATTTTTGCAAGTTAATTTTAAAAGTTAATAATTAATTTAACACAGTTCTCTTTACACATTAGTGAGGCCAAGTCCTTATATTGTAAGTACTCACGTTTGTGATGCTGTGTATGTAAGAACAAACCTTACTCACCGTACACCACCTGCCAGCTAGCTCGCCAACCAACAGTCATATTACTACAAATAATAATAATATATAATAATAATAATATATTTATTTTGATCACACAATACAAATTCAAGGTACATTCATAACATTCACAGTAAAGAAGATAATAATATAAAATCATGAACATATTATTAAATTGAAAACAAACAAAAAAAAAATTAAAAAATAATGTCATACAATCCAAAGTCAAAAGAAAATAATTAAATATAGGAATAAAAATAGGTTGGTACATAATAATAATTACATGTGAATTCATTTGAATACAATTGATTCTTTATGCTAGGCTCGGTACTGTGTGTCAAAAAAGGCAGCAGCTCAGCATATTGCTGCAATGTTAATTGCAGCGCTGATTTTCAGCTGGCGCCTCTTTGTGGCTAGCGGGTCAAATATATTTAAATAGTCATATGTGTTTAGAGCTAAAAGTCTGAGTTATATGATTGACCAATACAAGGAAATGGCTAACTCTAAAATACAAGCAATACGGATATACGAAATATACTAGATCTAAGATACAAGTAGGTATACGGATATACGAAAAAATAAAAATAGGAATGTCAGTTAAGTGAATAAAATTAGGTAATAATATATAGATAGGTATGTCTAAATATACGAAGATTAATAATATTATAGTGCAGGTCAAGTGTAAAAAATAAAAAAGATGTCAAATAGTTATGTCAATAGTTAAGGTATAGATCAAGATTACAAACAATATGATGTCAATAAACAAAATAATAACATATCAATTATAATATTATCATTTCAATTATAATATGTAATAATTAATACCATATTAAAAATAGCTATGTATTATGAATATTTAACCTTTGCAATATGATACAACTAGCTAGCTCATTTAAAATAAACTAAATTAAAATATAATAAATAACTTAAATAACTTAATGCTTGTCAATCTAGTCTAACAATCATTAATAAAAAAAAATCAATTTAAAATTCGGTTATGAGCAAGTTTTCTGTTTTTGCAATAACATAGTTTTGAGTTTCCTTTTAAAGCTGAGCGCACTGTTTAAAGAGCGAATCGGCGGCGGCAAATTATTCCAACACTTAGTTGCGTTGTACTTGAAACTACCGCGAAAGGCAGTCGTCTTATGAGTCGGAACACGCAAGGGTACAGAGGTCGCTCTTTTTGGGTATTTACTATTTTCACTCATCCACTTTAACTTGTTAGACAAATACCGCGGCACTCCGGTATTAATCACACCAAATAACAGGGTTGCCAAGTGAAGGTCTCGTCTATATGACATTTTAAGGATGTTATGTGTATTGAAAAACGGAGTGACATGAGTTCTAGGCGGTATTACATAGCAAAAGCGAGCGCATGCGTTCTGCACTCTTTGAATAAGACAAGCGGTTTTAGCTAGCAATCTCGGTCCGTAAGCGGTATCCAGGTAATTAAACTTGGAAAGAATTAAGGAATCTATGAGCTGCTCACGTAGCGAGACGTCCAAATGATTACGAATTTTGTAAAGAACTTTTAGACGGTAAAAGCAGTTTTTTACTATATTGGAGATATGGCTTTCAAAACGTAACTCATCATCCATTAACAGACCGAGATTACGAGCCTCATGAACTCTCTCAATACTTTTATTTTCAACGCAAATTGTAGCGTTATGGTTACTTATTAACCTGCGCTGATGCTTAGACCCCAAGATCATAAATTTTGTTTTGCTAGCATTTAGAATGAGAGAGTTAGACTTGGCCCACTTAGAAATTCCTTCCAAGTCCTCATTGACTTTTTCTATCGCTGCTTGCGTATCATCAGGATGGAATGAGTAATATACTTGTACATCATCCGCGTAGATATGATATTTACAATATTTTATATGATTAATAATATCAGCACTATACAAAATAAACAAAAGTGGACCAATAACCGAACCCTGCGGCACCCCTCTAGTGACGTCAGAAGGTGTCGACCGCGCCAAGCTTTTGTCTGGATTACTTACTTCTACATATTGAGAGCGATTACTTAGATATGAATTAAACCATTTCACTGCATTTGTATCAAAACCATAAAATGTCAATTTGGATAAAAGTAATGAAATATTTAAGCTGTCAAAAGCCCTTGAAAAATCTAATAGAACAAGGGCTGTACCCTTTCCTTCATCCTGGGCCGCTAATACATTATCAATTACATCGATAATAGCAGTTGCAGTACCCCGGTGTTTCCTAAACCCTGATTGAACCTCTGGCAGTATGTTGTTAACTTCGAGAAATTTACTCAATTGTGCTGCCACTACCTTTTCCAGAATTTTAGAGAGGCAAGGTAAGATGCTAATTGGCCTAAGGTCCTTAACATCAGCTACTTCGGCATTCTTGGGTATAGGTCTCACCACTGCTGTTTTCCAGTCCGTTGGAAATTTACCGTCTCGAATAGATTTATTAATTATCAATGTTATAATATCCAATGTTTTTGGGGTCAACATCGTAAGCATGTCAAGCGTTATTCCATCAACGCCTGCAGCATTAGACTTAAGTCCATTAATAATCTTAGCAATTACTGAAGGTTCAACGGGCTCCAAACTAAAAGTAGCAGACCCAAATCTATTAAATTCGTAATATGTAAGAACAGATATGGAAATGTTAGAATCTCCAGGTACATTTAAAAAGTGATTGTTTATTACGACTGGATCATTAAGGTGCGATGGTACTTCAAATGTATGTTGTTGTATTACTTTTGATTTTAGGTTTTTCCAAAGAAGTTTAGGGTTTTTGATTTGTTGATTAATGTGTTCTGCAAAGTAACACTTCTTCTCATTAAAAATTGCGATCTCTACCTGGTGTTTTAGCAGTTTATAATATTCTTTATGTGTATCACATTTAGTGCGCCTGTACTTATTAAGAGCGGCATCTCGTAAGCGCATCATAAATTTTACATTGCTAGTGAGCCAAGGGGCTGGTAACTCTTTTATAACTCTAGATTTAATTGGTGCATGAAGATCAAACAGCCAAGTTAATGCCTTAGTGTAGTCGCAAACAATGTCGTCAATGTTCTCATGTGCTTGTATACGGTCCCAATTAATAAGCTCGCTGTCTGCGTTAAATTGATCTATATTAATGTCACTCAATGACCTGTAACTTATCAATTTAGGCTTTACCTTAGGTTTTTTCATCATCAACTCACACGTCACAAATGCGTGCCCGAGGGTTCGCCCAAAGCAATCCACATCGGTATTCCGTACTAGAGCATCAGTACAAATAATATCAATGAGTGAGCATGAGCTATCCGTGAAATGTGTCGGACTAGAGACAACTTGCTTAAGTCCCGTGCATGAAAGAAAAGTATGTAGGTTCTTGTACTTGGCATCAGAAGGGTTAAGTATGTTTATGTTAAAATCACCCAAGAGTACAATACGATCGTATTTAGGAAAGGAGCCAATTGAGTCCATAATACTATTTAAAAATATTTGCGTGCCTAATGTCGGGGGACGATATGCGGTACCTATAATTACAGTATTATTGTTTAAATTCATTTTCAACCACATCTGCTCTATCGCTGGATTCTCAGGATGTGCACAGACCCGTACATTAAGGCCACGCCTAATGTAAAAACCCACACCTCCACCACGACCATTACGGATACACATAGGACGGGGCACATGTTTTAAACGATATTCGGGTACAATCGGCGCCCGACCTTCCTCACCAAGTTTTAACCAGGTTTCATTTACGGCCAAAATATCAACCTGATGACGCAATACTGTGGCTATGAAATCGTCATGATTGGTGCCAAGTGAGCCAGCATTAAACAATCCAACCTTTATATACTTGACATTAGGCATTGCATATGTTAGAAAAATAAAAACCAATAATTAAATAAAATAGATGTAGCCTGGCATTACAAAAACAACGAATACATAACAGCATAAAGATAAATAGACCATAGCCGCATACCTTTATAATCGCTGCACACCTGTACCAGTACCGAGCCTGCAGAACCATAATATCAAACATAGCCAACACAATATTGAATAATATAGCCGTACAGTTAACATGGTTTAAGTCACATATCTCATAGTTTAAGTTATTTGCTTGTAACAAAATTGCAGTATAGTTACTATATAAGGAATAGAAATAGTGTAAATAAAAGTATTCTATGCAATAAAAGCCTTTTAAATCAAACATAGCCATCACAATATTAAATAATATAGACATACAGTGAATAACATGATTCATGTCATATATATCAACGTTCAAATTATTTGCCTGTAACAAAATTGCATTATAATTACTAAATAGGAAAAAGAAACCGTTTATATACCTGTATCCTAAGCAATAAAAGTCTGTTGGATCAAACGGGAATATTACCAAAAACACGGGTTAGGTCGTCTAGGGTCCTGATAATAAATGACGGCTTTCCCTCTGATTGTTTGACATAAATCCTTCCGCGTTTGGTCCATACATACTTCCACTGATGATGCGCTCTAGCTTCCCTCGCTTTGTATAAAAGCATGCGGTTAAACTTCGTAAGTCTCTCGTTAATATAAAACGGTCGGGACTCAGTAGTTATGCCAAAATCTGCGGTGTTTGCCCCCCTCCGTACGCGCATACTATGCAACAATTTGTCGCACACAGAGCGCCGCGCGAGTCGTACCACCAAGGGGCGTGGGCGCGCCGTAGATGCGCCCGACACGCCACCTCGCGGCTGTCGCGGACCAACCCGCTCGGCTGAGACCACCTCGCGCTCGTCCATATCAACACCCAACTTCACTGCAATCAGACTTACTATATGTCCCGGGCTTTCTCCGCTACTTTCGGGTATATTTGAAATTTCTAAATCATTGCCCAATAAGTCTTGATCCCTATCATTTAAATCCATTTTTAGTCCTTCAACAAGCATTACAAGATTACTATTATTATCGGTGTTAGTTTTATTAGACAGTTCACTCTCCAATGTCTCAATCTTTGCCTCTAGTACGTCAAGACGAGAAGAGTTACAAGCGAGTGTAACGCGTACATCCTGGAAGTCCTGGCGTAGCATCATTATTTGTTCCTGCATACTGGACATTTGCTCGCGGAACAGGCGGATCTCCAGAGCCAAGTTAACATGCTCAGTTTCAGCTGAATTGGTCATTGTTGAGGTGTTTGGGGGTTCAGGAGTTACATGTGCCCCGATGTCGTCACCCGATTCATCAGTCTCCGGAACACCTTTTGCAGGGGTCTCTGAGCGATTATTTCGCGGTTTGTTTTTTGAACATTCAGGGCATAACCAGTTTGGCAATTTCGCGGCCGCCTTAGCCTTGCCTAAACACTGGTAGTGATAGTTAGTTGGACATTTTGAACAAGTGGCGCCATCTGTCTTAGTCATAAAGCGACCGCAAGCGCCACAGTTATGCATGATGCTTCGCACTAGGTACGGAAGATTTAAATCAATGAGCTTTCTTATTAGTTTTTTAACTGATTAGCTAGATGGCTCTGATCGAAGGTTAGATAGATGTCTCGATGCTTAATACCAACGCCACAATACAGGTGGCACTGTCCACGGTGAGCAAATCAGCTGTTCGTCAGCTGATTAACAGCTGTTGCAGGTAGACAATCAAAATGTAGGATACATACACCCAACTAAACAGCTGAATATATAGTTTAGTATAAAATTTTGTGTTTTGTCGATATTTATGCTTAGATATTTCACTTAAACACACCAAACACTGTATTGTCACTAATCATTCACTTTTGTTTATTGATTTGTTTATATTATACTTAACTTTTGTATCAATTGCTATTGTTCCACAACTTATAATTTTATACTTTATATTGTTTCTTGATATCACATCACTTTGCAAACATTCGTGACCCTGTATTATAGTTTTAGGTGTACATAGAATATTAGCTTTATGCAAATTAAGTAAGTTAATTAATTAAAACACTGTTTTATTTACTCAGAGCTCTGTAAGACGTCAACAATCGAGCGTGGCGCCCTCTAGCCTCTCCAACGAAACAAGAAAATTATCTTTTTATAAACTACACTATGGCGCAAATATCGGATATTCAGGCAGCTCAGAAATCCCTTGAAGATTGCTTTGTACGGCGTATGGGAGAACTCGAAGCACAGATCCAAAATAGCGGACCAGCGAAGGATACAGTCGCAAAGGTGGCTGAAGAGTTTCGGAGCTTTAGGGAGCTGATGTTCAGTATACTTGGCTTCCTTAGAACCCAAATAAATGAGTGTGCAAGATTGTGTGACAACATTGAGACCAGACATCGTCGGAAGGCACTCATATTTTCCGGTATCAGTGAAGTTGACAAGGAGAATTGCACGAATATTGTTGTGGGCATTCTCAACACCAAGCTCGCTATGAAAGAAATCTCTGCAGAAGCGATCAAATCAGCGCATAGACTTGGCAACCCCTCTAAAGATCGACCGAGGCCTATACTTGTGCGGTTCTGCAATCTGGGACATAGGGCTGCGGTCTGGAGAGCGAAGACTTCACTGAAGCATCCTCGGGCACCAGGGGACACCACATCTGCGCCGACGACAGGCGCCTCAAGTAAGGGCACCATAGCTGCGACCAAAAGTGTAACACGTCGAAACTAACACACTAACTTTGTTTTAATCTCATCACAATAATCATTATTCGTCCAAAAAACGAATATCACTTTATCACTTTAACTATTGTGCTATCTGAATATAAACACACGTTTCCTTACTTTTTTATGCTTAGAGGTAAACTAAACAATAATATTACGTTTATGTTCAACTACCTACCTTTGTTAAATATACATGCATTCTGTAGTCGCGTTTAGTTACAACTCTAAATCAGAAAACATACTATATATATTTTTTTTTCCTTTCATTTATATACTAATAATTTACGAATGTCTAGCGATAGCTATGTATTATTTGAAAAATAAGTGTTTTAATTTTTATTGTTTGAATTTTGTGAGTTTGCTGGCGGGTGGTGCAGAGATAGTATGCTTTGTATTACAATTGCATACGGAATAGTATTTATTTTGAGTTAATCTAGTTAAAATATATTTATTAATATTCTTTTATTATATATACTATTTATAGGTACATATTTTATTTATTTATATATAATTAGATGTTATCTGATAACGATGATTTATCCTTTCGTTCTGCCAATAGTGCCAATGAATCATTTGAGGACAGTTTCTGTTCCATGCCAGATAAAACTGTCGGTGAGTTTTTGCGTGATACGTTTAACGTCAGGTCTAATCGGTCACTAAACGTGTCTCATTTAAACGCTCAAAGTGTGCCAAGCCACTACAATGATTTGTTAGAAGCGTTTAGTAATGTCAATGTTCACGCTATTCTGATCTCTGAAACTTGGCTTAAGCCACAACTGCTATCCACCACATATTGTTTGCCTGGTTATATTATTATACGGAATGACCGTGTAGACAGAAGAGGTGGTGGTGTTGCTATTTATCTTCGTAGTGACTTTCCCTTTAAAATTATAGCCACATCTTCTTCCTCTAACTCAGTTTCGGCTGAATATCTTTTCTTAGAGGTAATTGTCAAGGGAGTTAAAACTATCTTAGGTGTCGTTTATTGTCCCCCCGCTCTTGACTACTTCTCCAGCTTTGAAACGATTCTGGAATCTTTAGGGTCAGAATATACGCATCACATAATAATGGGTGACTTTAATACCGATCTCCTTCAACTCCACTCTCCTCGATCCCGTAAACTGCTCCATATTATTGAGTCAGCCAGTCTCCATAATTTATCACTCCAAGCGACTCACCACAATGATAATGGGGAGGATACCTGGCTCGATATTATCCTTTTGTCTAACCCATCCCTTATATCCTTTCATGGCCAATACCCTGTCCCTGGTTTTTCCCATCATGACCTCATATTCCTTTCATACAACCTAAAACCACCTAAATCTCAACCCAAAGTATTGCACATGCGTATCTTTGCTCAGATTAACTTAAATAAATTAGTGGAGGATGCATCTGCGATTAATTGGGCACCGTTGTTGGAGGCTACTTCTATAGACGATAAAATTTACATATTTAACAACGTATTAGTTGAGCTATACAATAAACATGCACCAATCACAAAGGTTAAATTAAAACGTCCACCAGCGCCTTGGATGACAACGGGAGTCAAAATGGCAATGAGACGCAGGGACCGGACCATTTCACAAATCTAAGAAAGATCGTTCCGACGAAAATTGGTCATATTTTAAGACTGCAAGGAATCGGTGTAACCAGATGGTACGGAACGCCAAACGCCGCCATATTCTCGAAAATATCTCACCCAGCTCTCCTGCTGCTACTTGGAAGTTTCTCGGAACTCTCGGTATCGGTAAATTTGCTAAGCAGCAACGTCTCGTCATGCCAAATGACATCAGTTTAGACGATATCAATCGACATTTCTCGACCACTCCTACATTAAATCGTCTAACCCGAAGTCAGACGGTTAACTATGTAGCAAGCTTGCCTCGTATTAATACTGATTTCTTCCAGTTTTATCCAGTTGCGTCGGGTGAGATCAAAAAGATTATTCTATCCATTAAAACGAAGGCCGTAGGATCGACGGCATCAGTCGCCGTATGTTTATACTTATATTAGACCAGCTGCTACCTACGATAACCCACCTTATAAATTTTTCCCTTGATTCTAGTGTGTTTCCTTCTTTATGGCGCCAAGCCTATGTCCGTCCTTTACCCAAGATCCCTGATCCATCACTGCCTAGTCACTTCCGTCCTATATCCATTCTTCCTTTTCTGTCTAAGGTGCTGGAGGCTTGTGTACATAAGCAACTGTCTCACTTTGTTTATGTCAACGACTTATTAAGCCCTCTCCAGTCAGGTTTTAGACCAGGACACAGCACTACGTCGGCACTCCTAAAAGTGACTGGCGATATTAGAGCGGGCGTTGAGGATGCCAAGGCTACTGTGTTAGTCTTGGTTGATTTTTCGAACGCCTTTATACCGTCAGTCACGACATCCTCCTATCTATTCTTTCCCACTTTATGATCTCACCCTAAGCACTGGATTGGTTTTCCTCTTATCTTCGTGAACGTCAACAGGCGGTCCGCATTGATGAAGCCTGTTCATCTTGGTGTGTTCTCGACTCTGGCGTTCCCCAAGGCGATATTTTATCTCCTCTTCTATTTGCTCTTTTTATTAATCTCATAACCCACGACCTTCGGTGTACCTATCATCTGTATGCCGACGACTTGCAGTTGTATTCTCAGGCCAGCATCGAAAATCTATCTGCTGCAATTGCTGCGGTAAATCGTGATCTAGCAGCCATCAAATATTGGTCCAATAGGTTTGGATTGTACGTCAACCATTCAAAGTGCCAGGCGATTATAGTAGGCAGTAGCCGTATGATGAGCCGCTTAGAGGTATCAACTCTTCCAGTGATTATATTTGATGGGACTTCTATCGAAGTTACATCAAATGTAAAAGACTTAGGTTTACATATCGACAACACCTTAAGTTGGCGAACTCAAATCACTAACGTGAGTAAGCGTATGACTGGGGCCCTGCGGTCTCTTTACCGCCTAAAACATTTTTTGCCTGTCAAAACAAAGATAACGCTTGTGAAAACTTTGCTATTCCCGGTCATCGATTATGGTGATGTTTGTTATTTTGACCTGAATGCAGACCTTCTTGATAAACTTGACCGTCTTCTTAATAACTGCATTCGATTTATTTATAATCTTCGTAAGTATGACCATGTGTCTACTTTCCGTTCCGATCTACACTGCTTGCCCATTCGTCAGCGTCGTAGTGTGCGTGCTCTCACAATGCTCTTCTCTCTGCTTCATTCGCCAACTGCCCCCGCCTACCTGAAATCTAATTTTCAATATCTAAGCTCCAATCATTCTAAAGATCTTCGCTCATCTAATAACTTATTACTTTTATGTCCCTCCCACACTTCTGCTCTTGTACACTCTTCTTTCACTGTTCAATCAGTTCTCCTTTGGAATTCCCTTCCTTTAGAGATCAGAATAGCTCCTAACCGCTGGACATTCAAATTCAAAGCACGTGACCACATTCGAAGCTTATTATTGGCACAATCATCTCAATCATACCAATATTTATATATATATATATATGCATCTTTTGGTCTAACAAACATTCTTATATCTTAACCCAGTCCAAAAATAAAGCCATTTTTGTGTTTCAATTATAGAAATAGATAAGTATAAATGAACATTAAATGTTAGTAGAAAAAATGACTAACTCTATAAATAAATGAACAACTGTGACTTCTGATCACTTGAGTATGAAATAAGTTAGCTAAATTGAGTTATTTAGTTCTTCCGCGCACGAAAATATTTCAATGAAACTAGTCAAGTTTAAGAAAAACTAAACAACTTGAGTTATTTAATTCGGGCATTAATGAGCATTCATTCGGTTTTTAAATAAGTGTTTTTATTTATTTCTTCTTCGAGAAAATGTAAATTTATAAGAGATCGCATCAAATAAATGTCAACAGGTGAAGTTATTTAATATTTCTATTATAGTATACGTACGTAAGCAAAGTTATCGTGCAATTCAGTAGTACAAATTAGCGCGAAATAATGTAAACCTATAGACCAACCATTCTCAAAGTGTGCTCCGCGGAGCGCCAGGGCTCCACGAAGTATCTCTAGAGGCTCCACGAAAATTTTGCTCCAATTAAAATAAAATTACTTAAATATAACTAAATCACTAGGTAGAAGAAAACAGCAAAATGATCGATTTAGATTCTAAACTCACTGCAACTTAAAGTAGTAGTATATGCAATATGCTATGTTCTTACCGGCGCGGCGCTGTATTACAATCGGATAATTATATTATAAACAGATATACTATTATTAGACACAATTATTACAAAATATGGTCTAAAAATAAATCGAAGTTTAAACCTAGCCTCACCTGCCTGAATTTGATTATACCTAGACCATAGGCACATTTTAGTTAAACTAATATCACTAAAGTTCTTAGGAATGAATGTTGCGTCAAAATAAATAACTATCTTATTTAAAAAGCCCTTTTTTTAAATGTCAACCAAGGATTAAACCTGGTTTTATATTTAAACCTCATTTTGTAATAAGGCCCCTTATGTTCCTAAGGTTGGAAGCGATAGCCTAATGGAGAAATCAAGAGACTGCCATTCACAGGGCTCGAGTTAGAATTCTAGGCAGTAAATTTTCGAAGTAATGTGTTTTAATTGTTAATTATGGCTTGCCTCGTGCCTCAGAGAGCAGCTCTTTAAGACTGGGTGGTGTGGACACCCCTCCCTACTTTTTTCTGACATCAAGATTTGATGTCTTCCAGCCACCGGTGCAGGCTGGGTTTCTAAAGGGCTTTAGTACCGTGGGCCAAATCTATACAGAGCATAATTTTCATAGATTATTTAGAAATCCGAAGAGTAAACCAAGCCGCTGTGGCTGGCTTTTGTGGATTACGAAAATGCCTCCAACCCCATTGGATCTGGGCTGTCCTGCAATGCACTGCCTACACTACATGTCTCTCAGAGAGCTATGAAAAGGACAATGGATAAAGGATAATAGGATTTCGCTGATGGATAATTTCTAGAACGAGATTATCCGGCAGAAGACCAAAGAAACTGACATAGATCAGAGTTATAGCAAATTGAATAGGGGAACTTATGGCCAGTCGTTTAAAAAGCAGGTTCTTAAATTAAGGCCACGCCTCAGCAAGCGTAGTGTTGGCCGCCAGAATGGGTCTTGTGGCATACCCTGGGGAGGCCCACCTCTAGGAGTGATAGGCTGATAAAATGAGCTAAATGAGAAGAAGTAGTTAATATACTTGTTTGACCATTATACGCCCCCTTCCTATTATGAAAGCCTAAAGGTGAGAAAATACGTCGCGAGATAGCGAGCAAGGCTTGACGTGGCAAACTGATACTCCGAAAAGGTAGACAGAAGTTGTAATTATTACACCTACATTTGGCCATATCATGCATTTTAGGTCCTACGTAAAAAGGGGGTCTATTGACGTTGCCGGGCACATTGCCAGATTTTGTTCTACTACTGAGAATTCAGAAAAATCTGTTACATACACTCTTGCCTAACCCGGGAATCGAACCCAAGACCTCTCGATCAACAGACGTATAGGTATTTACTGTGCCATGGAGGCAATCAGCGACAAAATAAATATAAAATATACGAAGATTTATGTCAGTAATATAGTCTTTTCTACAAATATGGACCTTTTTGCTCAACTTCTTCCTTCAGTAATAGTTATCCCTTTCGATCTCTCTCCATTAACATCTCAAAAAGCAGTCAGCATCACTTTCCCAGCAGAATAAATGGCCTTTGTCCTTTGGAGTCGGTTCCTCCTTAGCAATTTACTGTTTGGAATGTATTATTTATTTGGGCGTATAATGGTGTATCCACGTTTCATTTACAGTCTTTATTTGGACCAAAACTTGGATTTATTAGGCCTTAACTACGCAAACAGAGCTTTAAAAAAATGTTCATTTGACGGGTCAACGCGGTTTTGGTCTTAACGTGAGCAAACGCAGCACCCATCGCGCTGGGAGCTTGCTCATGCTTAAATCTTCATTTAATATGTAAATAATTCATTTGTTGGTCATTTTCATACCATCTGCTATATCTCTTACTCAATTCAGCGGTCGTTTAGCACCATTTGATGAAATTTTGCGAGGTTATCTTCAGTGGTTGCAGTGTTTGCACGTCCCGGACCTTAGCTCCCTAGCTCTTACGACCAGGTTTAAATTCAGCTGCCCAAAATTTCATTGTAGTAAATGATGGAGCAGTGAGGCAGCGATAGCCTAGTGGAGGTATTAATAGTTGTCCATGCACGGGGTATCGGGTTCAAATCCACGGCACGCACCAATGACTTTTCAAAGTTAAGTGCGTATTAAATTGTTAATTTTATCGCTTGCCCCGTGCCTCGGACCACGTTAAACTGTCGGTCCTGGCTGTCTTGAAGATCTTTGACAGTCGTTACGGGAATTCCGTACCCTCAAATAAACTGATACTGGTCTAAGCCATGGAATATCGCTATCACTCTGGGTAACAGAGATCAAACGGTTGTCGCTCTGTGGAAAAGTTATTCTGTCATACCTGATTAGATCAATAAGCGGACCTTGGGCTCTAAGACGTGTAAGTCTTGGATGTAACCGGGATAAGGCTAGCGCGATCATGATGGAGCAGAGAGTCCCACAGAGTTTTAATCAAACTTGAATGGCGTCGACGTAGTGCCGTTTAAAAACAAGAATTTAATGCCAGCTCGATACAACATTTCCCATTTTCACAAAATACACTCACATCGACTTAATCGTATGGCTGTCAAATAGCGACTACTGCTACAAAATAGCTGAAATGTTAGTGGGTAACTGCCACAAGAAGTAAAATTACATCCACAACACTTTTTTTGACGAGTGCTGCTTCCTTCAGGTTGAGGTCGAAAACTTTTCAAACCCCCCTAGTATGTTTTAATGTAAAGGCAAGTTATTTTTATTTTAGTTGATTTTTAAAGATTTATAATAAGTCATTTAGTTGATTTTATTACATAATTATAATATTTTGTTGTCATACCTAATTCGGTTAATTTTTTATATTGTAATTTTACGTTTATTTTTTTTATATATACAATGTTACTACTTCCAATCCAGGTTTTTATTTCATGTGAGATCAATAATCAGCGACAAAATTTAACAAATAAACTTTCACTAAGAATGCCTAACTTTCGTGTTTAAATATTTCTTTAGGTTCAAAACTCAATAAGTGTACTTAGTTGACCCAAATTCATGTATTCACGTTCATTTAATGTGTGGGAAAACTGAATAACTACATTATAGAATTAGCTAACTACGGTATGTTTGCAATATCTTGGTGTGGCAAAATTGGATAACTTGGTTTTTTATTTTTAATATTTTTTTGGTTCATGATTAAAGCTAGTTTTATCAAGCATAGAATCGACGGCAAACTTGTCCTCCATTTCTTAGTGATGTAAAAAAAGTGTCAACTTGTAATTTTGAGTTATTTAGTTCTTCCATTATACCCACGATATATATATATATATTTGATAATATTTATATATTAAGTATGTATGTAACGTATTTATATATATTAGGTATAATATAATATGATTATGTTGTATTGTATTTCTTTATTATTATGTGTATTTGCTATACCCTATCTCCTAAATGGAGAGTCAATATGTAATTTATTACCGCTGCATAAAGTTCAAATTCACGTACGCGTTTATATACTTCTTTGTTTGATGGCAGTTTTGTCAGATTTCCGGACCTAAAGTCTCAGTGCTGCCGCCCAGCGGGCTTCATGTCAGAAGAAACCCATTGATAATCCCTACCTAATCCCAATTATAAATTCGAAATTGTGTATGCACCTATGTATGTTCCGTTTTCACGCTAAAACGGCTGAACCAATTTTGTTGAATTTTAATATACGAAGATACATATATTGGACCATGGAGACGGACATAGGCTACCATAAGTTGTAAAAATTTAACTGGGAGGGTTTGTAGGGAGGGTAGAAGTTTGTACGGCACAAATTTACCTCTTGGAAGTAAGAACGCATGCGCTGATAATTGAGTGCTGCGCATGTGCTATCGCATATCTGTCAGTACTATATTGTGTACGTTGATCCAATTATACGCATATCTATACTAATATAATAAAGCGAAAGAGTTTGTTTGTTTGTTTGAACGCGCTAATCTCAGGAACTACCGATCGGATCTAAAAAAATCTTTTTGTATACGATAGCCCAGTTATTCCGGAAGGCTATAGGCTATATAACATAACGCTTCGACCATTTGGGGCCGGGCAAAAGGCTTAAAAGATAATGTCGGCTAATCTCAGGAACTAGCAGTCGGATTTTAAAAATTGTTATTGCCTATGATAGCCCAATTATTCCGAAAGGCTATAGGCTATATACAATTACGCCAAAACTTTTAGGGGCCAGACAAAAATAATAAAATGGTCAAAAGAGAAGGGGGATGGGTCAAAGGCAAAAAAAGGCTAAACGAATAGGATACAATCTATATGGGTATCGTTTGTCGTACGGAATTTTCGGGACGCTGATTAATAATAAGAAATTTATCTTGGACCACAAGATGGCGGACGGGAAACCAACGATGGCGGACGGGAAACCAACGATGGCGGATGAGAAAATTTTAAAAATCAATATGGGTATCGCCTTCGATATTTTAAGGGGTGGGGAATCGAAATACAACATCTATTTCGTGATCAAAGATGGCGGATGGGAAATCAAAGATGGCGGTTGGAAAATTTTAAAAAATCAATATTGGTATCGTCTGTCATGTTAAAAGGGATGGGGAATCCAAATACAACATCTATTCGTGATTCAAGATGGTAGATGGGAAATCAAAGATGGCGGATGGGAAAAATTAAAATGTCAATATAGGTCTTAAGAAAGGTACTTTAAAAAGGCGATACGGAGTTCGCCGGGTCAGCTGGTATAAAATATAAATGATTGTTAATTGCCGCCAATTTTCGTATTTTATTTTTTCAAACATATTTTTTTGTTATATATCAGATTCAAACCTAGATAAGTTTCTCTTGAACTAGATTTCCAATTAAAAAAATCATATCTGATAAGAATCCGATAAGAATTATTCTTATTGGACTTTGCACAATTGTTTACTTTTTCCCGCCAAAAATAACCGCCATACCCGCCAAAATTTTCGAATGCCAATATCTCATGAATTATAGGAGTATTATATATTCTACGATAGGTTTATTTATATACTCATAATAAAACAGTAATTCATAGCATAAATGTAACCTTATCTATATATTTTCATTCAATAAAAAATAAATGCCGTTTTTTCGGTAATTGAATGAATATAGCCTCTTGAATTAAATTATTACACAATATTTGTTTATTTTTTTTGCTGTTATTTTATAATTAATTAGTTCATTCACAATTAAAACATAAAAATATCAAATAGAATTATATTATTTGTTTACAATGATGTTTTCAATCCATAATTACGCCCCGCGCGCAACTTGCAAAGACAGCGAAATATACAAAATTTCAAATGCTGAAATTTAAATATTTTTTTAAGCAAGCATTGCTATAATTTGATAATATTGTAAAGCCTTTACCACCAGGTATACAAAATAACAAAAGTAAGCAAATTATATCCCATATTGTTATCATGATAAACAAAAATGGCGAGTAGGTCGTCGACCGACGACATTGTTTACAATAGGATCAAGTTCGGCGGGTCGCATAAACTAAACATTCCATCATTCAGTCACCATTCAAACATTACTACAAAGCTTATTTAATCTACTTTCATAAAAACATCATTTCAAATATCAACACCCGAGTGAAGAGTCGTAAGTTTAGGTTTAAGGTAGCACGGCAAGTGGCTTTGTTTCGCGGGTGGTCAGATAACGACCGCGTGATGTTTAGCGATAAATGTCAAATTAAAGCGGTAACTTTGAGCGGATAATATCAGCTGATATTGAAAAAATGTTCAGGCAAATATCCATCATAGAAAACCAACGATCATTACAACAAATTGTATTTCGTTTCGATGAGTCAGAACACTGAAAACTTACACATTAAATACAGTAACGTATGGGACAGCTTCAGCACCCTACCTCGCTACACGTTCTATCAGACAGGTTGGGTTGGACTGCCAACATGACAAGGAAGTGTCGGAGATCATCGTACATGATTTTTATTGTGATGACCTGATTACGGGCTCAGACCGGAAGTCCCGGTTAATAGAAATAGCAATGTCAGTAAATGCAGCTCTAAAATCAGCACAATTCCATCAGAAAGTGGCAGTCCAACAGTCTTGATATTTTACAAAAAGCAAACCGATCATCAGATTCACTTCACAGCACCACTAATTTAGGTAATAAAGACACATCAAAAACATTAGGTATATACTGGAACCAAAATCAATATACAATAACATACATAACAAACATAGAAGACTCGGTTGATTACAATATTACAAAAAGAAAAATATTGTCAATCATTGGCAAAGTATTTGGGCCTTTTAAGTCCTTCAGTCTTAGAAGCCAAAATTATAAAAGTTGTGGTCACAAAACTTACAGTGGGACAGCAGTGTCCCTCATGACATAGAAATACTATGGAAAAGTTTATACAATCACTATCAGCTTTAAAACAATTAGTCATACCGAGACGAGTTTTCTATGATTCACCCAAACATATACAGCTACACACTTTTTGTGACGCCTCTCAGCACGCCTATGGCGCCTGTGTATATGTGCACACACACACCACAAATGGTGAAGTGTACGTACGGCTACTAACAGCCAAATGCAGAGTGGCACAACTAAAACCATTAACAATTCCACGACTAGAAAGCTATGTGCAGTCCTCACAGCTGTTCGCCTTTACAAAAAGGTCATTGACTATCTCCGCAATTCACATATAATTTCAGACTGTTTCTTTTGGAGTGATTCCATGATTGTACTGTCCTGGATAAAGTTGCCACCACACAAACTAAATGCATTTGTAAGTCACAGAATTCATGAAATACAAACAATAACACATAAACAAACATGGCGATATCTACCTACAAAACAGAACAACACTCATACATTCAGATTTGTGGTTCTCTGGTCCAGACTTTCTTAGGGATGATGATAGCAGCTGGCCAACATCACCTGGGCGCATCAGCAGTTGTTTTGACCTTCCAGAAACAAAACCCCACAGCCACAAAAACACTAGTCAATGTTACTCACAGACAGACAACAATTCATTCATTTACAATTACTCTAACTTCACAAAATTAACACGCATAACTGCATACATATTGCGATTTATACATAATTGTAGAACAAAAACAGAAAAAAGTAATTCAGCTTCAAACACCTTTATTTCATTAACAACAAAAGAACTATATCAGGCCAAATTAAATTTAGTAAAAATATCACAGTTAAATTCATTTTCTATTGAATATGAATACTTTCAACAAATAAAACATTACCAATAACAACAGATTAATTTCATTACATCCATTTTTCGATCAGGCCGGCGCAGTTATTCGCGTGGGCGGCAGGCTCGCTAATTCGCGATTTCAATATGATAAAAGGTTTCCAATGCTTTTACACGCTAATCATTTGCAAATTCATTTTTTCCACTCAACACAAAAAACTTCTCCATGCTGGTCCACAGTTGTTACTCGCCCACGTGCGTGAAACATATTGGCCCATCAGTGGTCGCAATCTAGCCAGAAAAACAGTACAATCATCACATGTAGACGCTTTCAAGGAAAAACAATTACACCATCATGGGTAACTTACCTGAGCCATTCTGATTTCGCATTTAATAATGTCGGTATAGATTATACCAGGCCAATCATGATTAGTAATCGTAATGGGCGTGGTAGTAAGTTGATAAAGTCATACATATGCATATTCGTATGCCTTGCAGTTAAAGCTATACACCTGGAATTGGTTACCGATTTGACAAAGGAATCTTACTTAGCGTCACTAAATAGATTCATCAGCCGCCGAGGAAAACCTGCTCACTATATTCAGACCATGACACTAACTTTGTAGGGGCGCCAAATGTTATCAACCCCACACTTTGGTGGATTATGGGAAGGCACAGTGAAGTCAACAAAACATCACCTTAGGCGAGTCTTAGGCTTGGCACGTCTCACGTATGAAGAAATGTACGCAGTCCTTACGTCAAATTGAAGGCATTTTAAACTCAAGGCCCTTAACGCCTTTATCGTCTGACCCGTCTGATCTCACTGCTCTCACTCCATTTCACTTTTTAATCGGTCGATAATTATCTGTACTACCTCAGTCACCACTGGCTGACTGTAATCCGTTGCATATACCCAGATACAAGCGTGTGGAGCTCCTGCGTCAACACTTTTGGACACTATTCTACAAGGAGTACATTTCACAACTTCAAATCAGAACAAAATGGAAGAAGTCGTCTGGACAGCTGACAGAAGGCACCCTCGTCGTCGTGAAAGATGACGCTCTCCCACCAGCCCGCTGGGTCCTCGGGCGAGTAACACAGCTCCATCTGGGGCCCGATGGAGTCACAAGAGTGGCCGACATCAAAACCAGCACAGGCACTATCAAAAGAGCATTTAACCAGATATGCCCTCTCACTGGCGGCCCGGCAGAATGTGTATGACATGCTGCGCACAGCACTAGCCCCCCCTCCCCTCGCGCCTCCTGGGCGCCGCGCCACACTGGCGCCGGCGCACAAGCGGATGCAGTGACACTTCACTGACAGAATTGACAGAAACTGCAAGACACTGAAGACACACATTGTTTGGAGGGCGCGCGCGCAGGATTGTCAGAATTTACAGTTTTGTAACGAACCATACCACATTTACGCGAAATACAGTCCGCTTTGCACAGTATCTCATATTTTACTTGTATATGGATTATACACCATGCATAGTGCTGCACCGCCAAAATTCTAAATCCTTTCCATTATATTAATACCTTTAAGCTTTTTACATGCATTTATAAACTTATTTCGTTACTAAGCACAGCCAAAACTTTCGGGTGCAAGAAGCTGAAGTTTCCGCGTAAAACCGCGGAATGGAAGACATCTATGGTATCTAATATGGAATATATGATACATAGAACTCTTACTCTTATAGCTTTATTTGTTTTAATATCAAAATGTATGGACATTTCTGTTGATTACAAATGTCCTAATCTAAACTTTTACACTCTAATTAGAGTTGCTGCTTAAACTTTCATTGAAACACTGGCGTGACGGTGATAAGTTAACTAATAACTAATGTTAAAGCCCTCAAACTACACTAATCTATTACGCAGTAAACATGTTTTCTCAATATTATTAGAGCTTAGATTGGTTATACTCATAAGGGAATTCTCAGCAATGCAGCCACCTTTTTGTGACAGCTTTTAATAAACTTTGGGCTTTTGGGTCGACCTCAGCGAATTCATACCTATACGCAACAAATTTGATACAAAAATTAACTTACCTATCTAATTATGGGCTCACGACAAAGTTTTGCTCTTACGTTATTTATATTCAGACTGGGAACATAGTTGAAATAACAGTCGGTAAAATGGTATCATGTCAGTTTCGAATTAATAAATTGAAACATAAACGATAAAAATGACATACTTTTGACTGCTAGTTAAACTACTTGCATTCTAACTACAAAAGTAACCATTAAAAGTAGTCTAATTAATGTATTACAAAACCATTCATTTGGGATGACGAACTTTTGAAACAGAAATTAAATTTCATGCCACCCGTATGATCTTGCTCTAATCGCTCTAATTAAAAGAAGCCAGTGAGTGTATTTAAAAGAAATATGCCAACGTCCATAAAGCTATACATTAGGTAGACATGTGGAATAACTGTTTTTTAAATTGTGGGTATGTAAGACCGTATGTGTCGATTAGATACTGTCAAGCCTCATACGGAGTCACATTGCGAGTACCTGCAGACCTGTTGACACCAACGTCAAGCACGCTCATTAGTTCATAATTATATTGATAGATCGACGGATAGATGTATTACTGTTGTTTACTTCTAGAGGATTAATAAGCTGAGTCACTGAAGTATAAAGTAACAAGTAACAAGAACCTAGTTTACGAAACAAAAAATAATTACAACCTCCATAGTATACATGATAAAAATCGTACCGAAAAGCATATAACAAACGATGTCAACAACTAACATGCGTACTAAAATATGAAAAGCAAAGCTTTCCATACTTACATTACGAAGAGTAATATTGGCTCTCGCTAAATTAAAAAAGTTCACAACAAATTCTCAACTTAAACAAATTATATACGTCGCGAAGCTTAAAGCGGCGTGCGCTGCAAAAGTTTAGTCGAACGTAACCGAAGTGAAGCACACTCGGCGCACCGCTGAGCTGTACGCAGCACAAACATTTTTTGTGCTTATTCGAAACAACAAACGGGGTGGTATATTCGTCACTGTAACATTGAACAAAGTTGCGATGTACCAACTCGAGCAATTAAAATTTGTAGCGGACGTAGAAGTGAAATTATGCATGGAGTGAGAGCAGTAGCCCTGGGTTTTACCCTCGACTATTAATATTTATGAACAGTGACACGCCGTTCAACCGAGCCCCTGCCGAGCTCCCGTGTTTCTTTTGATTGTAAATTCAGTTTTGTTGATGTACTTGTTGCATATTGAAGCTCTACCTTTGTATCTTGCACAGAAACTTCATCTTCCATATTTACCGTGTAACATTAATTGGAGATGTATTATATAATATAATAGTATTCCTCTATAATGTTAACCAACATGTTTAAAATTACCACTGCAATGTAGGCGAAACATTTAATCAAAAAAATATTAAAATGTTATTCTAAAAAAAAATTCAGTCTTCCTTTTTTTAAGAAATAGTACTTGCTTTAGGAATAAAGCCAATCCAATTTACAAAAACGAAAAAGCGAACATATACCTACACGAAAATCACCCAGTTTCGCAAATGTTACAAAAAGCCAGAGTTATTTTCAAACGAAAAATATATTAATGAAAGAAAATAGTATTTTTAAAAGGTCTTTTTTTTTTGTATTCTCGTAAGAAGCATCAGTGCAGCTATGAACAATCCACATAACATAACATAACACATAACATAACTTCACGCCATTATACTACACCCACTTTTCGCCAGATTTATTTTAATCCCACGTAATAGAGGGCGAGCCCTTTTAATTACGATAGAAAATAAATCAATTCTCATTTTTGATATGTCTGTTACTTTGACCAGTAAACCGTTTTAGAAGTGTATCGTTGATTTGTAATAAATCTACAATTTAATAAAAAGTCCGAATTTACTCTTAAGGCTGGTTTCAGAGTCACGCGTTTGACCGGCGCCGGCCACACGCGCGCGCTTACAATTACACTAGATTAGTAGTAGTGTTTCATAGTCACGCAGTTCAAACGCGCCGCGTGTGAGACGCGCGCGCAGGTCGCGCTGCCGAAGCTTCATACATTGCAATGAGAAACGCGAACTCGTTTCACAGTGGTCCGCGCGCCAAACGCGCTGTTGAGACGCGCTGGTCGACGGCGCGTGCCGCGCGCGTCACTCTGAAACCAGCCTAAGATTTGCGCGTCCATCCTGAAATATTCTCATCACAGACACACTCATATTTGTCCTATCTGCGATGATACAAATGGTCTCGTTTGTTTGTAGCAGTTCTACTCTGACTGAAGTTTGAAGTATAGAGGCAATATAACTACTTCGTCTTCATTTGATGGGCTAGAAGTCCGTTTACCAAGGCCTCTCTTTTTATCTCCTTTCGTTTCCAAATATCTTTGAAAGCGTATAATGTATTTCCCTTTTGTCCTAGGATAAGCAATGCCTGACGGCCCGAGGTACTGATGCTCGTTTACTACTGACCATCGGGAGCCTGTATCTTGTTTACTACAATTTAAGTATTTAAAATATAGTTGTTATTTTATTACATTCTAAAAGTTTTAAATCTACGTTATGTTATAAAACGTGCAGCTCTAATAAAGGACACACAATCAAGAACTGTTGCCATATTTTTAGTTTATAAACAATCCAGTTATTTGTATTTGTAATAAAAAATAAAATTGTATTAGATTGTTAGTCGTTCGCCGCAAGTATGCTGCAAATGCCATGTGAGTACGCGTTTCATGGTCTCGGCAAGTATTGTTTTGACGAAACAATGTAGTTTTAGAGTCGTTCTACAATACTTACTCTGTGGATTTGTTGTGAAATATCTGGAATTGTTTTGCAGTGTATTTTTCCATGAAAAACAAATCGGTGTTGTTATGACAGTTGTGGTGTACCTACGTTATTTCTTTTAATTTCTCTATTTCTATAACGATAAAAATTGAGTGGTAAGAATATAGTGTTTGTTTTTTTAAATTGTTGGGCCATTAAAATATTTTCAATATCTTTGACTTTATAAGAATTTATAAAATATTATATCTGAAACAGGATTGTCATATCAAACTCTATCAAAACCTGTAGAACGTGTTAGTTTGCGAGTAGTTAACGTGTTAGTTTAACTTTCAAAATAATTTGAATGACTTTCAGTGTTACATGAGGCAGCAACTCAGCAATTGGTAAATGTTTATCTCTCGTAGATTACCACAAAATAAATAATATTGTATAAAAGTCATTCCGTGACCATAGCCGATGAAATCCAGTCGAAATTTCGGAGCTAGAAGTGCCTATCAATATAAATCTTCCCAAACCTAGCCTTCACGATTAACATTATTTAAAAATCTCATAAAATCTGTTATCAAAAGGTCATTGGGCATATCTGACCCGCTTTGCGAACAGTGGCGGACATTAACTAAAATAGGTAGTTTTAAACAAAAGGGAATAATATGACCTTTCATTGCATATAATTGTTTGATTAAAAATCGTCGCAGAAAAATGTTCAGGATCCTTTAAAAAAGAACAAACGGTATCAAAGGATTTTATTTCGTCGTATAAAGGCATAAAAAGAATATCAAAACCGTACAGCGTGGTGCACGGATGAGCCGATGTTTAGAGATATATGGTATTCGCTGTCTCTTTTGCACATTAAACTGGTTTTTTTTTCGCACATTAAATAGCTGCGCCCATATCTCTAGCATTCAACGAATGATCGCGAATGATCGCGGACAAGATGCGTCTTAGAAGGCAGTGGCAGAGCTCACGATGCCCCACATTGAAAGCCAGACTAAACCGGCTCGCGGAGAGAGTGAAGGACGAGTTGAGGACCTACACCGCCGAGAGCTGGGAGTGCTTTATCGAGGACTCCAGCGACGACTGGCCGTCTATACATCGGCTGTGTCGTCGCCTTACTAACACCCCAGCTCCGGTGCGCCCACTGCTACACGCCGACGGGACGCCGAGGTATAAAGCAGCGGACCGCGCGGCCATACTCGCTGAACATTTAGAGAGCGTGTTCGCACCGAACCCGACTGCTGACTCGGCACACACCGCAGCAGTCGAGAAACACCTTCGAGACTACTTCGCCACGGCGATAGCTCCTGACGAGGATCCCATCCACTTCTCCCCCGGCATGGTGCAACGAGTTAATCGGCAGACCCAGCCCCGGAAGGCTCCTGGGACGGATGGGATACCGAACACAGCGCTGCGCCACCTGCCGCACCGTACCGTGGCAGCGCTGGCGCGCTTGTTTACGGGGATCGTCCGCACAGGCGTCTTCCCTACATGCTGGAAGGAGGGACGGATAATTATGTTGCCCAAGCCGGGCAAGAACATATTGAAGCCTGAGAGCTATCGGCCGATCACTTTGCTGCCCACCATCTCGGAGGTGTTCGAAAAACTCCTGCTGCGGCACCTCACACCGCACATCACGCCCAGACCTGAGCAGTTCGGGTTCCGCGCCGAACACTCAACCACATTGCAGCTGTCGAGGGTACTGCACCGGATAGCGGCGGCGCGTAACAAACGCGAGCACGCCGTGGCAGTATTCCTCGACATGGAGAAAGCATTTGACCGAGTATGGCATTCCGGTCTGCTGTATAAGCTCTCGACCTCCACGGCGCCCCGCCGCATCGTAAAAACGGTCTCCTCGTTTCTGTGCAACAGGAAATACCGAGTGGTGGTGGAGAGAGAGGTCTCAGACCTCCATCCTATCGCCGCCGGAGTCCCGCAGGGCTCGTGTCTCTCGCCTGTGCTCTACTCGCGTTTCACCGACGACATCCCTGTCGCCGAAGGCGCTGAGCTAGCTCTGTACGCTGACGACGCGGCGTACATCACCACCAGCATCAACGCCTACCACGCCGCGTCTAAGATGCAGCGTACCCTCCAGCTTCTCCCACAATGGCTGTCACAATGGCGGCTGTCGGTAAACGTGGGTAAGTCACAGGCGATACTTTTCAGCTCCAAGAGAGACCACCCACCACTACTCCAGCTCTAGGATGACTTCATCCCCTGGACAAGGACGGCGAAGTACCTGGGGGTCACACTAGACCGCCTACTCACCAAGGAGTCACACGTCCGTAGAATCGTCGCGCAGGTACGCGCGACTAGGGCACTACTGCGTCCAGCGCTCTCATCCCGCCTCCCGCTGCGCGTGAAACTGGGGGTGTACAAAACTTATGTATGCTCCCGGCTCACCTACGCTGCACCTGCCTGGTACGCGCTCACTAGCGAAACCAACCGGGCCCGCCTCCGAGCGCAACAGTCGCTCACCCTCCGTACCGCGGTAGGTGCGCCACGCACCGTCCGCAACGACGTCATACAGCGGGACACGCGTATGGAGAGCCTGGACGCCTACATCCGCCGCCTGTCCGTGGGGATGTTTGAGCGTGCCGACGCCTCGGCATGGGACCACGTCCGAGACCTGGCCACCTGGCACGCTCACCCCCCGGACAAGAAGAAGCTGCCGCGAGATCTGCTCGCGTCACCCGATGACTCCACGGACAACACGGTCACCGCCAGGTGACCGCCGCCCTCACAACACTACACCCCATTCCCTCTGTTGCAGGTGACCGCCCCTTTCCGCGCGACATCTGCGCATATGATCAGCATACGTGCATCATGTGCGCGCGCGGGCGACCACCGCAACAGCGGACGCCTACAACAAGACGCCTACACACCCACTACACCACACATCAACACACATCGACATCCACAGGGCCGCACACTAGTAAGCCGCTGTCCGCGTCGCTGGCTTCACGGAGCTGGGCCTCCCTCGGTTCGCCGGGGGTCTCACCCGGCTCGTGTTGACCGCCCGGACGGCGGCGTGAAGACCGAAGCGGCCCTGTAAACACGACGACGACACTCACCGGGCACACATAGCCCACCCCAAACACCTGCCCTTTATTTAAAGGGCAGCGACGATCCCGCAGGCTGAGGGCACAAGCCCTGAACCCGCTTCCGCCAACCCTCTAGGGGGTTGCGTGAGGACTCGACTAGCATTGTCTATTATCTGTCTTGGGCCAGACACCAAGACGCAACAGACGAACTCGCTGCCTTTTTAAATGATCCTATGATTGCTTTGAAATAAATTGAATAAAAAATATTTTAATGAATCAGCATTTTTATTTTTCTTACCTAAGTATATCAATTAATAAGCGGACGCCCTCAACTTCATCGGCCTCATTCAGTGATCCCGCGGGAATATCGGGATAAAAAGTAGCCTATAACCTTTCTCATGAATGTGGCTATCACACACAAAAATTATTTTTCAAATCGGATCAGTAGTTTCAGGGATTAAAAGCTACATACGTACGTCTTTATAATATTAGTATGGATATATACATTGATAGCACTAGAATTTCTTGAGATTCCCGTGGCTCACATTAAAGCTACGCGTCCACTGGATCGGAATCGGAGCGTACGGAGCGGAAGGATTTGTTGCTTTGTATTAATTTCTATGAAACTGCGTGGACTGGATCGGCATTTCTGCGCCTGAGACCGGTATTTGTGCTGATGACGTCATCCGCAGTGAACGCATCATACGGATTCCGAGCGTTTCAAGTTCTGACGTGTTTGCGACGTTAAACTGTGGGCAAAAATACTTATTCACGATGAACGACGATGTTTTAATTACTTTAGTGGAAAGGTATAAAGAACTTTATAATCTAAAACATGAACATTAACATAATCAACTTAGGAGAGACAATATTTGGGACGAAATTGGGCAAATAAAATCTATTTTCATCTTCTAATAAATCAGAATATGATGTATGATATTCTCCGAAAATTAATCTAATTACAACAATATCCTTGTCACTATCCTCCTGCTTTAAAAATACCTAAATTGCCGATGCTGAATCCTAATGCAGTAGACGCATCCCATCGGCATTTTGTAAATGACGATGCTCCGTCCGCTCCGTACGCTCCGATTCCGATCCCGTGGACGCGCAGCTTAAGCGACTAATACCCCAGTAAATGAGAGCCATAGATCTCACACTCTGCTATATTTCGTTTGTGTCCGCCATGGGTATGGTTTCCATACTAAGGTACCCGTTTACCTTTGCCTTAATCCGTTTTTCATACTCTTCATGTTATTTGAAGAATATTACATTATAATCAATATATAACAACTACGGCTTTGAAAAGACAACCCACGCGAATAAAAATAACTATGTCTTCTTTCACGTATCACCATAACAGGTTATTTGCTCAATAAATTGAAACCTAGAAACAGTAATCTTATCACAAAGAAAATATATCTCAATATCGAATCGAAATACAAAGTGTCAAAGCAAAATACAAAAGGAAACTGAAGATGAAGTGTATGGTAATGGCGTTAGGGTGAGCGCGATGGAAAATAATGTATTCGAAGGAAATTACTGCGGAGCTTAGGGGATGCTCTATCGTACACAGGGAAAGCGCCAGTGTGTGGGCTAAGTGTCTTTTTTCCAACTTATTTGACGCGCCTTTACTTCCAGTCACGTGTTCCAAACTGGCGAATCGCAAAAAATATCGCCGAGAACACAACTCGCAAGAAATGTAATCACTTTCCACATCATCTTGTTTTACAAAAAACTGGGCTGTTTTTGTTTTTAGGATAAACATTTACTTACTGAAATTGAATGTGTTGGATGTAATTAATGTTCTTCATATGCATATTTAGGTTAAAAAACATATTTGAATGGTAAAATGTAGTACTGGTCGCATCTTAATTCTAATCGATTTTAATCTTTCGCGATATGCATACATCATATAAAATAAGTTAGAGGGTCTCAATCACGTAAACTTTCTTATTTAAGGTATGAATACCTATTTGTTGCCGACATTTCGATCGCCTTGCACCGAGCGTGGTCGCGGAGAGACTATACCTTAAATAAGTTAAGTTTACGCAATTAAAACCCGCTAAATTATTTTGTATGATGTTAATTCTAACTAGATTATAGTATTGTAGTTGAACTAAATTCTGATAATATTGTAAATTTCCTATGACAGCTTGCTGCGGTCACCTATTTTCTAAGTGGCACAAGTATATATCTAGTCCACATGAAGGCCCAAGTGATAGATTCGTATTGTGTGCAACCCACAAAGCGCAAAAAACAGACATTTATGTAAATTAGTTTCGTATCACAAATTGGAACTGACAGCGACGTAGTAAAGTCACATTCTAACATTATTATACAATGTTCTATTTAATCCTAGTACTCCCCCCTATCTTAAAGAATGTTTTGTGTTCGTTCATGACACACATGTTAAATCTTTAAGGTCGTCTGAGGATCTAACACTGAAGATGCCAAAGCATTCCACAAACTACTTTTCGAAATCCTTCACTGCTCAAGCTGTGCGTCTATGGAATGCTTTACCACTGGGGATTCGAAAAGCAAAGTCCTTAAACATATTCTAAACTTTGGTCAAAAAGCACTACCTGATTTAATTTAAAGATTTTCTTGCTACATCATCCATATTTACTACATTTATTTATTTATTTATTTAAAAACTTTTTGCACATACAAACTGTACAATGGTGGACTTAATGCCTTGTGGCATTCTCTACCTGTCGACCCTTAGGTAGTGCAGAGATAAATGTGGTAGGTGCACAAGAGATTTGTGTCTTTTTTACACGTTATCCAGTAATTATGAAATATAATAGATAATATTGGTTATAACAATATACCTAACTAAAACATGGCATACTATACATAATATAATAATAAAGTACATAGATAAGGAATAATAACATATAATAATAAATTATATAATAATATGATACATACGTATAAATATATACATACACAATACATATAAATACATACTTATAATAATGGATGAGAGGGATGTGCTGATTCCTTCAATCTCCTAAACAAGAGGTCACGTACTTTCATTTTGAATGCGTAACGGTTAGTGGACATTCTGACTTTAAGAGGGAGCACGTTCCAGAGTAGAACAGACTGGACAATAAAGGAAGAGTAGACAAACCCAGAAGAATGACTGGGACATGAAAGAAGTAGATTATGGGAAGAACGGAGACTTCTCTCGTGAGTAGAAGATAGATACTGGAAGTATTCAGTAAGATAAGTGGGCGAGGAAGGGGACTTAATAATCGTGAAGAGAGTAGTGAGAGCACGCAAACTACGGCGTTGACGAATTGGTAGCCAATTAAGTTCAGAACGATAAGTAGAGACATGGTCATACTTACGAAGATTATAAATGAATCGAATGCAGTTATTGAGAAGTCGGTCGTATTTATTGAGAAATTCTGCATTCAAGTCATAATAGCACATATCACCATAGTCGATTATAGGATATATTAAGGTCTGCACAAGCATAGTCTTGGTCCTGGATGGGAGGAAATTTTTAAGGCGATATAGCGCTCTGAGTGATCCTGTAACCTTCTGACTAACTTTAGTCACCTGTGCCTGCCAGCCGAGAGTCGAGTCAATGAGCAGGCCCAAATCTTTGACCTCAGAGCTATATGGAATAATTAGACCATTAAACAAGATGGGTGGCAGAGTATTTAAATCTAATCAAAAAACTACATCTGTATCGTCTGGTTATTATTATATTGTATATGTATATTTTATGTTTGTATTTGTATGTATTTATTAATATATTATTATGTTTATATTATATGTAAATATATATCTATATATTTATATTATCTAAACTGTTCGTATTATTTCAATGTTATTTTCGTATGCAACTACACCACCGCTCCATATTTTTGCTTATATCATTCCTGTCCATCTCAAGGTTGCCTGGAAGAGATCGCCCTAGGCGATAAGGCCGCCTATTGTACATTATCGTAGTTTTAAGCCACTTTATAAAATGTATAAATATCTATATTTGTGTGCAATAAAGCGTATATAAATAAATAAATAAACTATTGTAATTAGCTGCAGTAGTGTCTGGTTTTATTTTTCAGAAGACTGTGTTGCAAGTAACAGACTGTTAGAAGACAATAATGATTTATAAATTAAATTTGTATATGTCATATGTATGTTTTCTATTAGAATGAAATTACACTGTAGGTACTACGCTCAATTATAAATTACAAGACATATGACAATTACGGTATTAAAAGTTAGCTCTATGTCGCTATATAATGTCGCTCTACAACCTACTTAGTATCTTAACACACAAAGGACAAATAAACAATTGGCTAGTAAATGTTATTTTATAGATACGTCATACCAATTTCTATTTTTAGATTTCTATACATGCACCAAAAGAGTAGATTTGAATTCGGCAGTTCTAGTGTTTAACCGGAGCGTAATGTTTTATTAATAATTTAAACAACTATTACGAAAAAACTGTTATGGCGCGATAGCAATAAAAATATGGTAACAACTTCTCAACATATTAAATTGAATACGAGTAAAACCAAAAAGAAAAGCTTGTTGCTTATATTTCCAAGCACTATTTTCTCCAATATAACAGATGTTACATTCATAATATTGGATTTCTATGAATATATATATTACATACAGTCACGCGCGACGCATCGCAGCGAGCGGTCTTTACCTGTTAACTGCGTAATCGCGATGTTGATAATTTCTAAATCTACCCACTTATTTAATTGTAAATATCGAAATGAATAAAAACTGGGAAATAAATCAGGATATATCAAATTTAAATAGTGAAACAACAAGTTTCAGAAGCAATTTTAAGCAACATGGAGTGCGAGAAACAAGTAACAGAAGCAATATTAATTAGCAGTGATAGCGATAACATACTGGGCCAAACGAATACTTCGAAGCTAGTACATGAGAAGAGAGTGAGACTAAACAGTGGTTGTGAGTTTATAACGGTGAGGAGAAAGTCACACCGAAAATTTGCCCCGAACACCCACACTGAGCAAATTTCGGAGGCAAAAGATTTGGACTCCAGAAGCGATAAATTTGATGTGTGCATCACGTCTATAGAATTGTTACCCAAGCAAATTGTTTTAGCCAAACTGTTAAAAGCTGAGTCTATAACAGGAGTATCAAAAGTCGCATAAAAAAGCCCCTACAGAGTGTGTATACAATTTGACCACCGTGAAGACGCTGAAAAGTTATTAGTATGTGTATAGGTGCTATTTGACTCAGGCATTGAATTTATCATATGTGATTAAAGACATATAAATAGATACTACAGAAGAGGAATTAAATAATATATTTAGTAGTGAGTACGATAAAATATCTGTAAAACGTTTAAAACGCTCTACAGATGAATGCAAATGGATCGACAGTGAGACAGTTCGTATCTGCTTCAAAAGCCCAGCACTACCCCCATTTGTCTTTATGGATATAAACTTAAGGTGGAGTTGTACACATTTCCAGTAACACAATGTTCGAACTGTTGGAGATATGGTCATGGACAAAGACAATGTGCGGCTAAAAAATGTATATGCCCAAAATGTGGTGGTTTGCATCCCAATTGTGAGACAACAATATATAAATGCATCAATTGTAAGGGTCCTTGAATAATAATTGTCCTGTGTTCCTAAAAGAGAAAGAGATTCGCCATATTATGTCATCAGATAACTGCACCTATAAAAAGGCACTGGACAAGTATCTCAAAGAGACACGAACTGTAGTTAACGCATTATTACGCAGAAATGAGCATGTAAAAAAGGAGAACTATGCAATTTCTACCGACCAATCAACTGACATCAGTGATGCTCAAGACTTTTTAGAAACGTAAGGGGATCAGGCCCTCTTTCAGGGACATTGTTTTAAAAGGTATCTCAAAATCAAAAGGAAAAATAAATAAGAATAACAACAGTGGTTCAGGTAAAGTACAAAGGAAAACTAAGAAAGTACACAGATGTGACACACAGGAAATGAGCATGGACTGTGAGGATCAACACACTTTAGAAGAAAATAGAAGAACCGATGAGGCTAGAATTCCCGAAACTATGGCAAGATAAAGAATAAATAAAAGCCCCTCATTTTGGGAAATACTCAAACAGATTAAAAGCACACTATTTTCAAACAAGAGTCTAGAGGAAAAAGTCACAGAAATAACAAAACTAATTTTAGAAGAGCTTAAGTACTTATTTATGGAAAAAATTATGAGTGGCGAATGGTTAAAGTTTATGATGAATAATTTTGATGGATAATACCCAACATCAATTAGCTTTAAATATACTGCAGTGGAACTGTCAAAGCTTGGGACCTAAACTATTCAAAATCAAAATCAAAAATAATTTATTTCTTGGGCCCCAAAGGGCGCTTAAAAACGTCAAAGCTTACATAACATTAAATGCAATTAAAATTATATGATACTTATTAATATTTAAGAAAATAATGTACCGAAGCTTAGATTAATTTTAATCCCACTGTTTTGGGTAGAATTAAAATCAATCTAAGTACCAGCTCCGAGTTGTAACACACTATGAGAAGAACTGGTGAGAAACTCATGTGCACTTTTTTCCAATAAAAATTACATAATATTGCATACAAAATTACATTAATTAATATGGGTACATTGCTTAGGGTCACACAAACTAAATACAAGCACAAAGGGCACATAGAAACATTAAAAAAAACAAAAAAAATAAATAAACGAAACATACATTAAAAGCTCTAGAATACATTAGAAGCACTACACAACATCAAAAGCACAAAACTACATGACATTAAACACACAAAAGTACAATACAGCACAAAAGTACAAAATTACATAAAAAGCACATATATGTCAGATAGAGCCACTATAAATTTCAAAGACAATTACTCCCATGGTTTCTTATCTATTAGATAGTCGTTAATCGTATAGGCCCTCTTAATAAGATGATTCTTAACACTTGTTTATCACTGATTCTGGCATATTTATGTATGTTTCGCTTAACATACATAATATTGGCAAGTATGTACTCTGATGCAACTGTTAATATCCTAATGTCCTTGAACCTTTCTCTAAGGGAGTCACGTACACCTAACTGATAGATTGCACGTACCGCTCTTTTTTGAATTCTGAATATGATCTCAATATCTGCCACCCTGCTCCACAACAATACGCCATAGTACATAACGCTATGGAAGTAGCTGAAATATACCAGCCTAGCTGTATCCACATCAGTAAGCTGTATTAGAATTAGAATCTTTATTAAACCAAGAGCATGTGCATGTGGCAATTCTCAGTGAAACCTGGTTAGACCCTGAACTTTATATTCATATAAGCGGCTTCAATATATATAGAAGAGATAGATTTGACTCCTATGGTGGCGTAGCTATAATCTGTCATAAATCACTAAAGACTTCAGTGTCAACATTTTCTTTAAGAAATTCAGGTATAGGTTTTACATGTGAGGTTGCTCAACTACTCTTCTCTGGAAAATATTGTAAGTATATACTATCCTTCTAATGTCGTAACAATGCAGTCAGACTGGGATACACTTTTTGGTACGTACTCTAATAAATATTTGATAGCGGGTGATTTCAACGGCCACCACACCAACTGGTCGTACAAAAATGACACCAGAGGCATGCAACTTACAAAACAAAATTCCTTTATTTCGTTAAATGATCGCAGGCCAACCAGAATCAGGTTAGTTAGTGGAGCAGTACAGCAGTCATCACCAGACATAACGCGAGGCATTAGGCGACAGTTTCGGCGTAACCCAACCCCTAGTAATTTAGATATTTTAAATACACGAATTAAAGAGTCCAAACGTTTTTTGAGGTCAGCTAAAACGCAAAATTGGCGGGCTTTTTGCAGTAGTATAAAGGAATCTACATCGGTGTCAGAAATGTGGGATCGAATGTGTTGGGTAAAAGGACAAAATAAAACTAAAACCTATGCTACTAAAGAGCAAATTGAGGCACTACTATGTGACCTCGCTCCTGATTTTGTTACACCCGCAATGCCACAAGTTACATCAATAAACACATCTTTAGAAATAAAATTTACCTATCAGGAACTGGAGAGTTGTCTCAAGAAAAAAGATACGGCACCGGGTAATGATCATATCACATTCTCTATGATATACAAAATGTCTAGAATTGTTAAATGCTACTTATTAGAATAATATAATTAAATTTTAGAGACTGGACATATTCCCATTCAATGGCGAAATATAGAAATAGTACCAATTCCTAAAAGTAATGTAGGATCAGGTATACCGGTAAAAGTAAGGCCCATTTTGCTAATTTCATACATTTGTAAAATTCATCATACCCTACTATGTAAAAGACTGGAATTGTATGTTGCAAAAAATAGCATATTATCTATACTATAATAAAACTCAAAGAGCACTTTGTCTGTACATTGAATATTGTTGCGAAATTTCAATTGGATTGTGACATGTTATCGATATAGAACACAAAACATTTTTTTTTTAATTATTGTCTGTCTGTCTGTATGTTTGTTACATCATCACGCAATAACCAGTGAACGGATTTTGATGCGGTTTTCACCAATATATTGCCTATAGACCCGATTAAAATCTTGGACAACAATCATCACGCTATCACCTTTGGGAGCCTGGCAGTGTCATTAAATAAATTTAAGACTTGAATTCAAGCAACACACGAAATTTTTTGTATCGAGATAGTGACAAACGCATAGTTTGTGTCTTTGGTTAACATTTAGTCTTTAGTTTATCAGAATCCGTTTATTCTATTAAAAGTTATCGCAATTTAAATTATACATATATCCGCATTGGCTATCAAACGATTCGGACTCAATTTGGGCAAAAATCTACTTTGATATCTATTCTAATATTTATATGGTCAGCGCTGGATCTTAACACCGACTTTTAATTTTGCCAGTGGTGCCATCTAGGGGGGCTTAAAATTATTATTTTGCACACCATTACAGTTTATATTACATAGTAGAGCATCGTAGACTTACTATTCGAGTGTTACTTTTTGAGTGCAAAGATTCAAATTAACTAATAATTATGTAATCCGGCCACATAGTATTTATTAAAAGAAAGAGCTAAGAATTTAGGTGTCAGGTAGGTACAGGTTACTACTTTTTTAATAGGTACAGTAAGTAAGAAACTTAAATATGAGTGTGAGTTTCATCAACCGATCATTATGTTATTTTACATTATCAAAGCCACAGAAAGGGATTAAAGGATACCGACTTCCACGCGGGCGAAGCCGCGGGCACAGCTAGTCAATGAATACTGTGGGATTCAGACCCTCATTATCGAGTTTGGATAGTTTAGCTCGGTTGATTTGCCATATACAAATAGGTTTCTCTAAAAATATACCCACGATAGCATGCTTCTTGGATATAGAAAACGTCTATAACAATGTGGCTATAGATAGCGTAATTCAAGCTTTAGACGGTGCGCGGTAGCCTTGGAGTACGCGATGTCGTCGACAAGATGCAAGAGAACCGGTTGCGATGGTACAGACATATAAAAAGGAGACCACCTGAGTACATCGGCAATGCGACACTCAATCTCAACATACCCGGTCAAAGACGCAGAGGCAGGCCAAAACAACGGTGGATGAGTGTCGTAAAGAAAGATATGGAAAGCTGCGAACTCGAAGAAGAAGATGTCTAGGACAGACCGAAGTGGAATAAGAGAATACGAAAAGCGGACCCCGTCACGAGACAAGACAAACGCTAGGAAGAAGAAGAAGAAGAAGGAGACAAAATTAACGTTGGTAAAAAAATCACTAAATACTTATGAAATTTCTTAACAGAAAGACATATTAAAGCAAAAAATAGCTATTGTATAGAAAATAAATATTTGGTTAGATGGGCCAGCAAAGGCCCAAGGTGACCCACTCTCCCCTCTAATTTTTAATATAGTTACTCATGCCTTTTGTCAGGATATATCAAATGTCATGATATTACAGTATGCAGATGACTTTGTTCTATATTCTAGTTGTGCGAAGCTTAGTGAAGGTGTCCTAGAAACGCAAAGTGCATTAAACACAATCTCAATTTTATTGGAACAGTTAGGCTTAGAATTATCAAGCAGCAAATCTTAATTCTGTTTATTCAGCAGAGGACGGCGAAGACAGAGTATAAATCTGAACATAAACGGCAATCAAGTAAGTTCTGCAGAACATATTAAATATTTAGGGGTGTGGATCGATAGAACACTACGATGGGGTAAACACATAAATGAGACTTGGGCAAAGACACAACGATTTTTAAGTTTACTTCAGGTGTTATCAGGATCAACATGGGGTATCCATCCAAAACACCTTCGGGCGTTATATTTCTCAATAATCAGGAGTAGGATTGATTATGCAAGCTTTCTCTTTGATAATAGCGCTAATTCTCACCTGGCTAAGTTAGATAAGGTTCAAAATCAAGCCATGAGGATAATAGGGGGTTTCATTCGTACTACACCTATACATGTCATGGAGGCCGACTTGTGCATTCCCAGTCTGACTTTAAGGAGAAGATATCTAGCCACTAAATACTGTTTAAAAGCTAAATCCTTTGAAAACAATATAACCATTAACTTATTAGATAGCTTAAATAGTTATACAAACAATATATACTGGCGAAATAAAAAAAAACCATTACTAGCGACGGTAAATGGCTTAAATTGTACACTGACGGGTCTAAAATAAATAATAATATCGGGGCAGCGTTCTATGATCCAAGAAATAGAAAAAAATAATTGTTCAAAATTACTGATAGTCAGGTGTGTATAATGACGGCGGAGCTTGTGGCAATATGGAAAGCCCTTAAATACTATCAAAATTTAGGAATCGGCAAATGTATGATTTTTGTGGACAGCAGGAGCGCTCTCCAGCATATAGCTCGATGCGCCTCTGGACGCAGAGGTGTTTCGATAGCTTACTTAATTTTAAGACAAATTCACCATTTCACAACCATAAATGATAAAAATTTGATCTTGCAATGGGTTCCATCGCACATTGGTTTACAAGGGAATGAAGAGGCTGATCGCTTGGCAAAGAAAGCTATTTCAGAGGGCGTTGAGATCAATAGCAGTCCAAGTTACTTTGAAATGTTACCTAAATACAAATTAATATGTCAAAAAAAGTGGAAAGAACATTTTGATCAAAGATCTTTAGAAAAAAGAATCTGGTACAGAACGATTCAGTGTGAACCCCCTCGTATTCCCTGGTTCGCTAATAGTGTCCTTAAGAGAAGTTTAATAATAATAGCCTTTAGACTTAGATCTAGACATGTTCCACTCAACAAGTTCAGGCACCTCATGAGAATAAGTTCAAGCCCAAATTGTGAAGAGTGTGGTGTGGTGGAAGATGTCTATCACTTTATAGGAATTTATCGGATACTCCAAACAAAGGTACGTGGTATAAATCCCGAAAGACAATTTAAAATAAATGTCTATCACTTGTTGGTGGAATGTGTCAGAACTAGAGCTGTGAGAGAGGCTCTGGTGAATAAACTAATAATACATTTTATAGATGTTGGTATTATGCAAAGTATATTATCAGAGCCTCTGTCGACAGCGGCCACTTTAGTTTATAACATAGTGAGTAAGATTAGAAATGCATAGAGTAGATTTAGGTTACGATGGGGCTTGCATGGTCTAATGAAAGACCAAAAGTCCCCAAACACATAAAGATAGTAAAAAAAAAATTAATAGCATGTATGATAATGCAAAGCTTCCTTTATGAAACGACAGAAATAAGATGTTACTAAGCTACCGTTTACAAGCGGTAAAGTAACCAATATCCTTAAGTTGATTTATTTCCACATGGCAATATGTTTCTTTTTAGTAACGAATCAGTAGTTTTATTGGTACCATAACAACTGGGTTAGACGTAGTAATGACTACCAACTCGATAACGTATCGGTAAGGAGGGTGCTAGCGATACTACCGCTCGAATAATGATATTCGTGTTTGGTTGTATTAGGCATCTAGGCAATTTGAAATGTTTTTTGATACAAGCTTATTCTTGATTGGATATATTATTATGTTAAGAGGAGTATTACCCTTTTGCTGACACTACTGAATCTGCTAAATGTAATAAGGTCTTTTTTCAAATTGCTATTGTCCGTGGCGCTACTTAAAATTTGTCGACAGAAAAGCATTAGGTACCTACAGGTAAGTTGCTAAACTTATGAATAAATAAATGTAACAACTGTATACTGAGCAGTATAACTCCTACATTGACTAGTAAATATTATGATTCTTCTTTCTCCTAGCGTTATCCCAGTTTCAATCTGGGGTCCGCTTACTAGTCTAACCGGATTTGGCTGAATATTAGCTTTTCCACAGAGCGACTGCCTGTCTGACCTCCGCAACCCGAAGGGATAGCGATATTCCATGGTTTAGACTAGTGTCAGTTTATTTAGAAGGTACTGACGCCCTGTAACGACTGTCAAAGATCTTCATGACAACCGGGACCGACGGCTTAACGTGCTCTCCGAGGCACGGGACAAGCGATAATTAACAATACAATACGCACTTAACTCCGAAAAGTCATTGGTGCGCGCCGTGGATTCGAACCCGATACCCTGTGCATGGCAGTCAGTTGGTATATCCACTCGGCTATCGCTGCCTTACTAGTAAATATTATGATTAATTATTTTTTTTTTTTTTTTTAATTATGATTGTTAATCATAATACTAGTAAATATTATGATTAACAATCATAATTAAAAAAAAAACATCTTCGCGTTGCCGCTTAACACTTCTCTGGGTTCAATCCCGACACAGAAGAAAACTTTGTGTGGTCCACGATTAGTTGCTTCGCGTCCCAGTCTTTCGTGTCCGTTTGCTACATGTCTGGCAAGTTCCCTAGGATATAATTATTTATTACCAGAGACAGCTAAATTGTTAAAAATCGCTTGCTAAACGGCGAAGAAAACAATTGTGAGAAAACTTGCATATCTGAGAGTTTTCCGTAATGATCTCAAAAGACATGCGAAATCTGCCTACCCGCTTTTGGCCAACGTGGTGGACTATGGCCTTAACTTTCTCTTAGAGAGAAGAGGCCTATGCCCAGCAGTGGGATAGTTTATATACAGGGCTGATGAATACAAATGACGGCGAATTCTAAAAACATTGTTGTATAATATAACACTAAAAACCTGCGAGAAACGTGTCGTTCGTATTTTTAACAGACTAGTTTCAAGTACTCGATTACCTTAGGTTTATTCAACGTGTTTTACTTCTTCTATCTAAAGTATAAACACAATAAACTATACTTAGCGATGGAAATTCTAAAATAAACTTAGGAAATAATCGTAGATGATAGTTTTCCGGGAAGATTGTCTGCAATAATTTCTTAAATTTTTCTGTCAAGTAATGTCTGTAATAATTCGTACTATTATTAATGAACCCATCAAAATTAAATAAGGCATTTTGATATGCCGTTGTAGTAAGACAGGCATGTTGGGCCTTTTGCGACTTATGAGATATTTGGCTCAATTCTCAGCAACTCTCAAGCGAAAAGTGATGATTGAATTTTGTGCTCGGAGATGAAAGCGTTAACACGACCAACAGCTTGTCTTCTAACTCCCCACGTGCTTAGAATAGTATGTTAAGCCGTTGACCCAACGACCAATCTCTCGCCAGTCGTGTTGGCGTAAGGTACGAGGTTGTACTTTGTACCCCACTAGCAGGCGACGTGTCGCCACGCCATGCTAAAAACTCGTTCAGCCGTGTCGAACTTTGTGAACCTTAGTATCATGAGATGAAGATACCATAATACTTTGATGCCTTAGTATTATGGTATAAGAGATACAAACGTTTGTCGCGCGCAGTTGGCTGGCCGAGCTCGAGGTCCGTAGGCATAACTCGCATTCTGACCGTTTGTATGAAGTTAAAACACTGTATAGATAACATTACCGTGATTTTGTCTACTTAAATAATTTTAAGCTATAATGTCTTAGGTAGGTACTACAACACGCAAAACAAAGTAAGTGTCTGCTCTTGACACTCTAGTAGTTAGTACGTCAAGCTACCGCTGGCTTCACTTTGCACGCAATTTTATTTAAGACTAGCTGTTTCCCGCGATTTACCCGCGTCCTGAGGAAATTACTTCGCGCACCCAATTAATTTATAGCCTAAGTTACTCCTTGGTACATCAGCTATCCGCTAGTGAAGGTCCACTCAAAATCGGTCCAGCTGTTCCAGAGATTAGCGACAACAAACAGACAGACAGACAGACGGAAAAAATTGTAAAAAATTACATTTCGGTATATGTACTGCGTATACATCCATATGCATTTAGTAAAAAGCGGTTATTTTAACATTACAAACAGACACTCCAATTTTATTTATATAATATATATAGATATATAGATACTTACATACACAAATTCAGAAATTAGTACAGAATATCTTGGTACGTTAAAGCCATATAAATAAGATAATTATCTTTATTATAAAACATGAACTGAATATTATTTTAGTCTTGTCTTTATTTTTGGCAGGGAATACTTACGTAGGTAAGTTTTACTGCATGTAGACTCGTTTTTCTGCACCTAACTAAATATTGAGTTTCAATAAATAGCTTTATTCTTTTATTGGTCTTAAATAATTAAACTACAGGTCTAAGTAGGTATGTAATAATATTTGGTCTTTGTTTTATAATAAAGCCTATTGAGTTTCAATTATCAGTCAATAACAAATAGTAATCCCGCCACTTTGTTCCGTTATCCTTTGAAACGATATAATCGGTTAAATTTTTTAGCCTTTGAAACTGCTTAGCACAGTAGCAATTATCACTGTTAATTAGTATCTAACCAATATTTTACAATAAATGTCGTTAGCAGGGTTTGAACAAATGTGTTGTGTAAACATTTTTAAAGTCTCATTTTTATCAAATTGACGAGCTGAAGTTTTACGCGATATAGAAATTAAAAATATAAACCTATGCACCCTCTCTTCAACTGAATTTTGCTTATCGCTTGACCTTTACTTTTTATGCAATTACTTGACATAAAGACATATTTATTTCTCCATATTGGTTATTTACAACACTTATAGAAGGCAAAACCCTATTCTAAATGATGCCGGCGATTCCTATAATTTAATAAATAATACTTATTTAATAAATATACTACGCAGTTGGTCTCGGTTTCAAGCCTACGTGCACCACATTAATTTCGAAGTTATTTGGGTATTCAATTGGTAGTTATCATACATGTTCCGTAAAAGCGAAGTTTGCAGCCACTAGTTAGCGTTACTTAATGCTTATAGAAAACGAATGTTGGATATCCACATAAAATAACAGCATTTATACTGCTGTGTTTCGTAAGATGGTTTTCCTCCTCCCGCATCCCGCTACTCCTCCTGTTCCTTCTTCCATCCAGGTCGGCATCGCTCTTGTGACCCCTCTTAGGACATACATACATAGACTCACGCCTATTTCCCCGAAGGGGTAGGCAGAGGCGTATTAAACGACCACGACCCTATAAGGACACCACCTCCATATGCGATAATCACTTACTGTCGGGCGAACCAGCTTCTCCTTAGCCTCCTATCGGTTTATTTACTCATGTGCTCCTATGCCGTATAAAAACAAAAAATAATATTGAAAAATGTTTCCGTCGACGATCGCTTTGAATACTATCCATTCGTATGCCGATTCCGATTCTTTGTATTTGCTCCGTGGCCGATTCGGACTAGACCCTTTGGATGGGATTTGAACTAAAGATCTCCGGCCTAGCAACTTGTAAAATTCTGAATGTTTTAGTAGTTGCCTATTTAGTACAAGGCAATGTATTGTTAAAAGTATAAATTTTTTGAAAGTATAGTTACGAGTAACTTACTATCGGGTAATTTTGTATGTCCTGGCCAACACAGGTGTAACAATACGGCCGTTTGCGATTTCGTATGTAGTCTATAAAATCACTACAGCCTTTTGCAGTCCAATGCAGGACTTAAGCTTCTCCTAATTCGCTTCTCCGTAGCAATATGAGACCGTAGACAGATTTTACCTTCTACACCACGCTGGCCAGGTGGGTTAGTACAGGGTTTCATGTCCGGTATAATATTAGCCTGTACTTATATTTTTACCTTCAACATTTACTACGTATATTTTCCTTAGTCACCACTTACGACTCTCACGGAATGAAATGGGGTACATTTTGTATTCTCAATCCGTTACTATACGGACAAATAAATAGCCCTATACCTATTAATCCTGTGTACGTTTCGAACGATCGCTTTCAGAATGGAAAATACTGTTCGTTCTAATCAATTGTGATACTGCAATCGTTTAGTTGTGTGTATATGTCTACCGTCTACCTGTCTATCTGTGTCTGTGTAGTGGTGACGTGATGACGTGTAATTGAGTTAGGTGAGAGGAAATTAAAATTTGGTATGTCACACTGTGCCGTAAATATTTATTTTCTACAATTTTTCACACGACGAACATTATGTATACATTCTACTTGCGGCGTTCATTCAATTGGCACACACAGTCAACTTGAGGTGATACAGAAAAGTCAGTGGGTGCGTTATGACCTCGAAAACGAATGAATGTGGCGAGTTATCGCGTTTAAAGAAAACGAAGAGAACATCGCAGTCCCCTACTTGATGAAATCTAAGGAGGGAGTCATTTTAAGATAACTAGAACTTTTTTTCTAAACACATCGTTCGCACTTTGAAAATTGCCTGTATCGCGGCAGACTCCAAACATAAATAACGGGCAGAGAATACCCAAGCACGGAACAATATTTTGTGGCTTACACAAAGCGTGGTCAACTAGCGTTGTCAAGAAGTAATTACTTTGTTACCCATCAACCATGTATATACGTATTGGTACTTACGGTTCGAGTCCAGCAACTCCTGTAATAATTAGTAAGTTGCAGGCACCTGTGCGGGTTTTTCATGGTTAGTGATCGACGAAGGTGGATCATTTTTTAATGAAATATTACATAAAATATTGAAGCTTTTATTTACAAAATTACCAACATATAATATCACTTTGGGAATTTGCAGGTTTACTTGCATAACGCCATAAATATACATACCTATTTAATACTATTCAATAAAAACAATAGTGATTACAATTCCTCAATTGTTTACTTACAGTATCCCACTAGCAGTGGGCATAGAATGATACGACAAAAATGTTGATGTAATGATGATTGGAAGTACAATTATTGTAATACCTAAGTACTATTATTATCAAAATAATTTAATGATAAAATGTGTTTTCCAGTACAATGGTTATCAAATGCGCCCACCGCAAATATATATCATAAAGCTACAACTAAGAATTCATAAGTGCAATTTCGTTAAATACAAAGCTGCTATTACGAGCCTTATTTCAAGTCGGATAAGGTACAGAGTAGCGTCAAAAGATTCGTACATGGAAGATTATAAGATTTTGAACTATTGAATAAATAACAATATAATATATCTACTTTCATGTCTTGATTTTGTATGGAAGTATCTGGTTATGGCACGATTAGAATTTTAAAGTCAACAAAGTACTTATGAATTAAATTATTAGAAAGCCACAAAAGTTAAAGGATAAGATCCTTTAAGTACAATAAAATTTGTAAAGAAAAACATTGATATCTTGATCACTATAAAGAACTATGGTGGGCGCGGAAAGATAAGACAATTTCCATATTATTGTAGTGTTAAAATGTTATCAAGCATACACATTCTGCAATTATTCATTGATTCACAATAAAATATGCTTTGCAAATGTTTAAGTAACTTTAATATATGAATAAACGAATATATTTTATTTCTGAAATGACAATACAACGTATTCAATGTTTTTGTTATGCGGTTGTATCAAAAATGCCGAGGCTAGAACTGGGGTTTACTAAAAAGGATTTTACTAAAAATATTTACGATTAAAAACGTTATATCACTTTGTTAGTAATCTATAATGGCCTGTTATCGTAAATACAACCACATAACAAGAGTAAATCTTCGTACAAGTCCTGCTGATAAAAATAGTTTAAAGGACCCGTCTGATATTGACGTCATGCGTTTATACGCAAGTTTAAAAAGCAACATTACCTAATATGTACAAGCAAACTTTATTTAGCCACAGAATACATTTACAATTTCGTTGAAAAACCCTTCATATCACAACACAGAAACGTCCTTTAAATTATTTTCTCTTTTTACAATAGAACAACCTAGACACAAATAGGTTTGTTCAAAGAAACTGAAATCATTTTATTTGGCATTTATCTATTACTACAAAGCGTCATTTACATTTATTGTCACAGGTGTGAAAAGTTAAACGACAAAATAAACAATTATTAGAAATATAAAAAGAACATTTTATCGTTATACGGTATTAATATGCGCCTTATATATTTGTTTTTATTTACAACAATTTATTTACAATTTTAATATGTAGTAACAATAATGCCTGGTTGTATATCTACACAAACATGGCATAGATATGTTTCAGACTTCGTAAAATAATCGATCACATAAATCACCGCTAAGTAGCTGAGAATTTTATCGAATCAAAGTAAAAAAATAAACTTGTATTTTAAGCCACTAACATAGTAACGTTTGTTTAGTTCAGCAAGTACATAAGGCTAATACAAATATGTCATACTTGCTACATGTGAGAAACCCGTTGAATGACCCAAACCTTTATATAGAAACCTTGCGGTATTCAAAATTGTCCAAACATCACAGAAATTCGCGTGGGAGCCTACGTTTTAGTTTAAACTTAAAGGGACAGTTTCTCTTATACACGATGATCTTTCATTGCTTTACAATAGCGGTCTAGTAACCAATGGATTTTTTTTACAAAAACCATCATGGTAAGTAATGTTGCTGTAATAAAACATGAAACATTAATAACAAATTATTTTTTAGAAACATCTTATTGTGGTCCTCAATTATGGGCATAGTGGAGTCTCACAGAACAGCAATAGTACACCGACGCCTTGCCACTGCACTGGTTAAAAGTCAACGTGGAATGTGCAGGCTGAGCCTATTCAAACAATTTTTAGAACATCTCAAATGATATTACCTATTAAATATTGTGCATATTTTCTAGAAGTAGTATAACGCAGGTATATCTATAAAGTCGCTATGTACAACGAAAAAAGAATCCCCGTTTATAGTTTAAACAAAGTAACCTTCCTGTAATCCAATTGACTGTCAAGTGCCAGACTGCCGTCATTTATACAAACAATATAACCATTTAACTTGTTTTTATAGTATCCATACAGCTGCGTACTGATTTACGATATAACAAAATTATTACCCTATATTGCAATTCCTTATACGTTCTAAATACAAGCTGTCAGTAACTTATGAATGTTACATGACAATTCACACGACAATTCAGCTGAGAATGTGCGCCGCGAATAATCTTACCGAACTATTTTGCTCTAGTGGAAAGACAGACAGTGATATAGAAAAATAAATATAATTTTCTACCAGCACCAGTCGTTAAATTGGTGATAGACTGGCGCTAATTGGTTTTTTAATTGTTCGCTGTCAGATCGAGTGTATTCATACATTTTACATGCTCTCTGAATTGCAAATGACCCAAAGGCTTAGCTGTGAATTTTATTTCAAAATTTATTTAAAATAATATCATTTACCATTCGAATTCTACATACACAGTCTTTAATCACGTATAATTCCTTACTTACCGTATCCATTATGAATTGAACATTTATTAATTACATATCTAACAATTTTCATTGCGTAAAATCATTTGAAGTTCCACGGGGAATAAATCAGTACACGCTGTACGCTGATACTTCACGTAGGTATTCATAATTGGCATAACTACGGCCGAGGTCATATAATATATTTGTGATAGATCTTAGAAGGGTTTCAAGTGCAGGGAGGTCTTCGCAGGCGATCGGACCGTCGATGAATGAAACACGCAATGTAATTAGAAGATAATATCGCCATCTCCTAGAATAGCATATTGACCTTTGCGTATTGCTCGGTAGTATCAGATATTTACTACAGCGCTGCGACTTACTTTGAACCCTGCTTACCAAAAATTCCAAAATCCATCTACACGCTGTATACATAACATTTTATATGATACATTTTTATACACTTTTGCTTCAGTTTTATGTATCTCCGGTTTTCACAAGAAATAGACAGTTTAAAATATAATGGAAGACGGAAATAATGACAATAGAAACCATTATTATTTTATAATGGGTCAACGCTTAGATTTACATTTGCACATGTATAAAATCGTTTAGTTTAAAAATCTATATACAATAATTTCTAACTACTCCTATAATGTTGTTTTAACCCTCAATGTAATCCGAGAACCTCGAGTATTGGAAATAAATTTCGTGTTTTATTAAAAAGTTATTACTCTGAATTACAAGCATAATAATAATATATGAAAACGCTTTGTGGTTATCATTTATTTATAGGCGACATACAAACAGACGTACAAGTGTCCCATATAAAGAAACGATTACTTTAATCAATAAGAAAATATGAGGCCATTAAATTTGTAACAAGATTACACATAATTAAAGTTTATCAATTTAGAATTCACTGTTGTGCTTGAAAACCTATAATAATTATAGGTATTAATATTAAGGATATAATTGAATAATTCAAGGTACTTATGTCGCTTTTACGATAATGATATACTGCTGCAATATTAATACTTATTCACTATCATGTTCGGAGAATGTGGATATCTTCACCAATATACAAAGCTGATGAAGTAGGTTAAAAAATTTAATTCAATACTCACCTGAAATTGTGTCTGTTCACAGGTATTGACTATTCACGTATTGGTCTTCACATACAAGCAAAGGCAAAGCCTAGTAAATAAAAATAATAAATACAATAAACTCGCTTATATACAAACGCATAAAATAATTTGAATTTGTTACTAACAATATTCTTTGGCAATTGACATCCTATTTCTTCTATTTGATGTATCGTTTTACAAGAGGCCTGTGGATAGGTTATTTTCTGCGTTGTTTGCTCATAAGTGCTCGAACTCTCTTTAGGTTTGTTATGGTGATTTCGTCGTTTGGTTGTAGCTGAAGCGCTCGGCGATAGGAAGTCGCCGCCGCCGCATACTTCCCGTTCAGGTGTAAAATAGCCCCAAGATTGGAGTGATACTCGGCATCCTGCAACAAAAGGGACATTTTGATCCTATTCTTTTGAAGTAGGTAGGTGTAGATTTTCTGTAACAGGCACGAAATATTCTTATCAGAGGATCTGTGGGAGGCCTTAACCACCAGTAGGATAGTGTAGAGTCATAAAAATATAAATCATTCGATGGTATTAATGTCCATTGTGAATTTATATGTACTCTAATAGCTCTACTGTTGTACGTCAACTGAGCTACTAATATAATATAATATAACTAGAGGACGCCAGCAGCTACGCCTGCATTTTTTTTAATTTACCCGTTTTGGCCGATCCCGTGGGAATTTCGGGAAATCCCTTCTTAGTGCACCCCTACGGTCCCCAAGGAACATACATGCCAAATTTCAGCTTCCTGCGCCCAATAGTTTCCGCTGTAGCGTGTCTGTCAGTCAGTCAGTCACGCAAGGATTTTATATATTAAGATAGTATGTGAATGTACAGCTGGATCAAGTGGTTCCTTGACTAAAGTTCATCCTTAAATACTGTACACTAGCGTGCCGCCGCTCTATAATTAAAATACGATAAAGTTGACAACATCAAAGTGAAAGTCAAAGTTACCTACTTGTTAAATAAATACAAACGAATGGCTATGAATATTAAAGTAAGATTTATTTTCATATTCACGTAGATTGCTAGACATAGTATACAGTAGATAGTAGACAGTAGAAAAGGATTGAACACAAACTACTTATTAATTTAGGTGCAAAGGAATATTTTATAAACGTGTTCCTTCTATTTGGCAGAATCTTGACACTCCGAATTTTATTTGGCATAACACACTTGGCATAATCTTCTTTAATCGAACATTTTTAAGGCATAGAAATTATTTAGCATAACTATTGACTGGCAGAATGTTTACATGTCTGAATTTTCAACGGCATACTTTTAACATGGCAGAACTTTTGACAGAAGCGAGTAGCCGCAAAACCGACTTTACATGCTTAGTCTTGTCTGCCCTACCCCTAGAGTGTAATTTTGAATCGCGTAGGCGCGGAGGGGTAGGGCGGCCCGCGAGCTGAGGAGCAGGTGGTTAGAAGGCGCGCCGCCGCGGCTGAGGCTGGCCAGCGAAGCCGACCAGCAAGCCGAAGCTGCGGCGGTGAGCGTTGAAACCATCTGCGACGATAAGCTCGCGTGGGGCCGCCCAAACCCCGCAGCGCCGGAGCCGTGGCAGAACGATGCTACATGCCTACTTTTCAATTATTACGGACATGAAATTTATGCCTAATGATGATTCGGACTAACAAAATTGTGAGTTTCGAATTTATGATAAGTGAGTGTATGCCAAACAACTTTCTGCGAAATGATGATTATGCTATGCGTTGTTATGCAAAACAATATTATGAAGAAAAAAGTTCTGCTTTAAAAGGTAGACCCTTTATGAACACGATTTCATTAAGCATCTAGTAATGTTTAGGTTCATGTAACATTATTGAAGTAAAAAGAAGTAAAGAAGGCCTTCCACAACCACGACCATTGATTGATTGCATCGGAGGAAAAATGAGCTATTGAAACCTTAAATAAATTATATCACTTAATATTATTAAAACCCGTTAATTTATTCATATAAATTAACTTAGTACTTTTTAGTTCTTGTCTTCATAGACAAGAACTGAAAAGTACTTAGAAAGTATAAAGAGTCTAAGCTTCCAAAAAGCTATGTACTGCATGTTATAAATCCTGTACAAAAAATATTGTTGTCCGATAATGGGAAAACACGGTGAAAATAACGGGTGGTCAGGTCAAACCTTTCACAATTTAGAAATATTGTCGGCGGTAAGGCCTGTGTGGTGGCGCTGCGGTAGCAGCACAGGACGAACAAAAAGGTACAAACTAGCTCACCTTCGTTCGTTCATTTTGTTTATTCACCTGCAATACTTCTTCACTATGATTCTTGGAACAAGCGCAGTTGCTGTTGTGTCCCGGGAACTCCATTACGATATTTGTATGATTTCATGAAATTTTATTTCTTTCTTAGTCGACATAATATAATTAAAGTGAATAGTATTTTCTAAGTAATTTGAAAATATCATAAAATTTTCTTGCCATAAGTTTTGACGAAATGTTATTTTTCTTATTTCAACATAGTCTTTAGAAGTTTAATATCACTATGTAATATACATTTCTAGATCCCTAAAATCGTCGATAGAAACATAGTTTGGTAAGAGAAACAGCAACAAAATCATAACAACGCAATCAATATAAAATCAAACAATTTATAAAACAGAAACGTAATAAAAAAGATCTCAAACTTCAACTCTATCATTATGTTTACTAAACTGACCATTTTTCGTAGACGAAACGTAATCGTGAGTACAAAGATCAAAACGGACCTCACAAAGAAAATCGCCGGCGGGTTGAACTTGGTCTGACCACATCTCATAGTTGTTTAAACAAACGGACGCGCGACGCAATTGCTCACTTCTATTGAACCCGGGCCCTTTGTTCAGCGATACGTTTAGAAATTATTCAACGGTCACCGACTCCACCAAAGGTTGGGAGTAACTGTTTCAAGAATGATTAGACACAGTACTTGAGATACTACTATATATTAATGAGTTTCTGTGAATAGCTAAAAAAATATTTAGTAAAATGATCTATAGTAGGCAAGTTATTTAGATGTTTATTACGCTATGCCATGCCGACAAATATAATAGTTATAATAACTCGTTCCAGTATGCGAATTATGTAAATTTCATGAACTCGTATTAACAAACAATATTTTTAACAGATTTTGCTTTATAATGTATATGATTTTTTAACCAAAATTAAAACATGAAGTATTATCAAAATAAAATCGCGGAAACACTTTATATAAATTAAGATTTTGCAGTAAGTTCTCTTTCCGTAAATCTTTTGTGTCTTAGTAACAGTTTAAAATTATTAAACACACACAACTTAAAACAATTGTTATTCTAGCTATTCCAAGCCTGATAAAACAACAATCGTGTTAATTTACCGCTGTATGATAATTGGCCTAATTACATAAAATATTTACCGTAACATACATGGCATGTTACATGACTTGACCTTACTGCAAGTCTCAGGTGATTATACGACCTAAATAAACATAAAAAGTTTGTTCTACTTTGAACATTCGCGTTTCGTTGTAAGCATAGTCTATTTCAAACATCACTATAATACATTTATACTTCATTTAAATGACGACACCTATGGTGGAAGGTCGACGAGGTGTCCTTACAACTTATTGTATGTAGGTATGAAATGTTTGATGTGGGATTGTTTTCGTAGGATGTGCACCCATTGGTTCATTGAACTCGACTCACTCCTAACACAAATGAGTATTTTAGAGACGTGGACAGGACGGTAGACAGAACGGTAACAAGAGGAGGACATACATACCAGAACATACATATCTTGCTAGGCACCTTTAAAAGGCTCATATGATGGAGCACAGATACGTAAAACTAGAAATAATAACGTGCTTATTGGACAAATATTGATTCTCGTCTACTAGCGCTTCGAGGCGTAGGTAAGTCTTGGATGCAACCGGAAAACACTAGGACGGCGATGAGGATGTAGTGAAGAATTTCATTATTAATATAAACTACAACGTTGAAAAATAATTCCATTTACTTACATCTGGGTTCAACTGCACGGCGCGGGCATACCACCTTTCAGCGGAGCGGCAACGTCGCGCGTCCCTTAACGCCCGAGCCGCCGACGCCGCTCGCACGCCGTCACTCGGTGACAACTGAGCTGCTGTTACTAACTGCTCAGCTGACTCCCGAAGCCTGCGCTGTGATCTCAGGAACATACCTGGTGTGAAAACGACATTTCCTAGATACTTTTCTTGACTTGCCTAACAGATCAATAAAGTTAAGCAACGCTAGCATAGGACATGTATGTGGATGGGTAACCACGTGTGGCATTTACATAAGAGCGCTATCGTGCTTCGGCAAATAAGTAAAGCCGTCGGTCGCGGTTCTTGTCCCACACCCAAGAATCCTTAAGCTATGTTGAAGTCCTAAAGGCGGTCTATAAACCTCGACACCAGAGTTGGCCACACACTCACACGAAAAATAAAAGAAGAAAATAGTGCTGTCTTATCTTTAGCGTCAGCTCATTACATTTATACTATAAAAAAAATTATATATCGCGGTGAAAACCATTACAAACATATCGATATACCTATGTACGAATCAGGAAAGATCATTAGTCCTAACAACATACGCTGCCTTCCCACAGTGCCTTGTTCTGCGACAAACGCAAACTTTAAAGGTGCGGTGCGCATCCGACCGCAAAACAGTGCACCATGGAAGATGGAGCTCAAACTCAATTTCTCTACCATCTGTTCTATATATAAATGAAAAATGAAATGAAATAATTTATTGCTATCACAACCAAACAAGCATGATTATAAATATACAGTAACCGTCGTAATAACACACAAAAATACAAAAAAAGGAAGAAATACATGGATATCTGTCATGGTTAGGTCGTGACGACAATAGGACCCCGTTCAGCATGATGCCAGACATGCTGGCACTGATTTTCTACGGGACCCTATATATAGATATGTAGCCCTCAAGCTGCTTTTGTAAAGAGAATACATTTGTACGAACAATGCATCGGCCCAACACGTTAGCAGTGCTGAGCCTGTCTATGTAAATACTGACAGGCTACTAATTAGTTATATTAATTAGGCAGCACAAAGCAGGCTCTGTGTGCCATCAGCTTAAATACTATTCATTTAATAATTTATTCTGATGGAGGCAAAGTTATTCATAGTTATTATGTCTATTACATTAGTGCACTGTGTTTAAACGTATCCGCGTTGTTACTTATAAAACATCAGACAACTTAGTGACACACCCGACGGTAAGTGGTAACCCTGGCTCCATACGCATGGCTGTGTGCAAAAATACAACCAAGCTGCAGGCTATCGTAGGGATAAGAAAAAGAAGGCAAGTGTGAATGGAACAGGACGAAGGGGAAGACCTAGGCGGACGTTCTCAGACCAGATTGGAGACATCCTAAAAACAGGACAGGTTAGAAGTACCCCGAGCAGAAGAGCATGCATGAGGAATCTGTGGGAGTGAATGAAGCAAGATAAATATGTCAGGATCGTTGCAAATGGCGTTCCGTAGTCTCCGCCTACCCCTCCGGGAAACAGGCGTGAGTCTATGTATGTATTGGAAAAAGAAAAGGAGGAGGTAGGAGGAGCAGGACGAAGGAATAGGAAAAGGGGATGAACACTTGAATATTATAGAGGCTGCTTCTTTACGTCGATATTCATAAGATGGTCTAATACGACTGGTTGGCGCCGCGGGAGGGTAAGCGACTGCTACGCCGAAAGTCGCGGGTTCGATTCCCGCTCAAGTCAAACATTTGTTTGCATGAACATGGATGATTGTCTTGGTCTGAGTGTTTCTATGTATAATATGTATGTATTTACAAAAAAAACTATATAACTATGTATGTCTATCCATTGTCTAGTACCCATAGTACAAGCTTCTGCTTAGTTTGGGACTAGGTGGTCTTGTGTGAATGTGGTAGAATATTATTTTTATTATAATAATCACTTTGTTTTCAGGTGAGTGTGTGGTCTACTCTGGTGTGAGATGAGATTTTACAGACTATCCAAATGCCTTCGACATGGCTGACACTTTTGTCATGAGAAATGAACCGATTGTTTCACGTGGTTTCTGAAACACGGTAGCTCTATGTAGCGCGCAACAAGCGGCGCTCCACCCAAGTGGTGACCTGTAAAAGTCGCTTAACTTTGCGACCTATTCATTACAGGAAGGTCTAAAGTTATGTAAATCTAAGCCTGATGTGCAATTTAGTCTTTATTTTGTAATAACATATTTTAATGCTGTTTCTTATAGACTTATAGCTAATATTCAAACAATAAAAACCAAAATCCTATTCACTCACAAAAACTGTACTTATTTCTGTGAATAAAGAAAGGAACCTTCCGTTCATTCCATGAATATAATGTCCACGAATGTAATTTATGGCTACATTCTACAAGAGTGTAAAGACAAATAGTCCTCTCCCGGCTTTTTATTGTCCTGTGTTACTAAAAGAAAGTCTCAACGTCATCGTCAAAAAAATATTATAGTAACAATTCTTACCAAACTGATCTCTTACTGACGGATCATTTGGCGCTAATGTGAGGGCTTTTTTGAACCACATCTCAGCTTCCATACTTCTACTGGCCTGGAACAAAATATATTATTAATGGTACTGACAAATTTTCTTTATTCGGCAATGATTAAGACGAATATGGTACTTGGGTGGTATTCTTCTCAGATAATAATAATTGATCTATCGACACTTCTTCATGCTATAAGAAATAAATTGACGATGGTATGAAATATATGCTTCGATTTGATCATTTTTTCTAGCTTTGCCAGGTCTAATTTTACAATTGAAGAAAAGCACTGTGCACATAGACAACCTTGTATTATTTACATGTAGCTGTGTGGTTCTTTTGTCACTTTTAATGTATACATAGCTTCTATACGAATATTCATATAAGATTTACGTCACCATTCATAAAGAAAATATATTTAATCTAATATAAATATAAATTCTACTTAAGTTATTCTAGAACGACTAGTATAATATAACGTCGCAAGCATTATGAAATTGGCCTATACATCCATCATAGGCCATCACGTTACAGCGTGATTAAAATTGAAGTAAATATTAAGATATTTGATTCCGTAATAGAACCCTCCATATGGGTAGCGTTTATCACAACAATTGTTTACCCTATATTTTTACAGCAAAGTTTTATCGAAATCAGCTCGATAGTTTTTTTAATGGAAGTGTATCAAACCTCCATTAATCTTCACAATCTTTCCCGCTTACAATAGTACTAAGCAGTAATAGTAAAACTTACATTTCTAGCTAGTATTTGGGCGAGTGTAACGTGCGTGCCTGCGTGGTGTGGCATCGCCGCCAACGCTGACAACAAACTGTGTTCAGCCAGTGGCCATTGTTGTAGCTGAACATAAATCTCACCCACCATCGATAGAACACTCTGGAACAAAGAATTATATTACCACCATGGATATGGAACAAAAATAACAATACTTCAACAAACAAATGCTATGATAATAAATAGATATAATCTATACCAAGTTATACTAACTACAAACACTTTGAAAATGAAGTTAAAACATCAAATTAATAAGGTAGCAAAAGACCTAAAATAGTTTAAAACAACTTTGACTTCACTACTATAAATTTTATATTGATCGACAATAGTTCTTGGCTGGCGTTCCATTGAAAATATTCGTGAAACAAAACAATAATAGGCTTGTGTCCACTAAGAATAAATCGGTTTGATTGTAGTATCATTCATTATGATTTTAAGATGTCAATAAAGTTTATTATTTATTATAAAAAGGTAAGATTAATGTTATTTTTAGGATTCTAAAATTAAAAATAATGTATTTATTCTTGTGACAGTGAACACCGATCAGAGAGCATTACGTCAAACAGTACGTCCGCCATTCATGTTGTTGACGTTTTAGTAGTAAATACAACTAAAACGTCAAACTTTCTACCTGTCAAATCGAATATAATAAAATAAAAGTGGGTACATCAGACCAGCCTTCATTCACGGTTTGTTTTGTTTTGGACTTTGTGATATCACTCAACCGCCATGATGGTTTACAGCGTTTTCGTGTCAAATTTAAAAAGGTTTTTAAAAAGCCGTAATTAGTAATGTTGCTGATCGACTTTTGAAGAAAAATTCAGGTATTTCAGTTTAACATCTAATAGGAACGAATCAATCGCTAATTATATTTTAAGACACAAGCCTTATTATAGGTATTATGAAATGTTTAACTATCCTCGGTATAATTACACATATTTTCAAGTTTCGTGCTTATAATTGATCTAATTAGGTTCCTGTTATTCTTAAATAAGTAGGTAAGTATTATAATATCTAATCATAAATATATGTATAATGTATTAATGGTATCTTTGTCTCAAAGAGCTTGAAGGTCATGTTCTTTAAGACAAAAATACCTAAATAAGTTGGTAGCTATATCTTCAGTGTACGATTCGTTACAGTAACACAAAGATTCAACAAGGTTTTTTTTTGTGGGCGGCGCATAAAGCTTGCATAGCAGCGAGTTAAGGCTGTGTGATAGTATACATCAGCACGTACCTACTTTACAAGATAACTATGTCGAACGCTTGTTAAAACGCGACGTGCTGTAATATAATGTTCGCTTACATGTCGCGTCCATCCCACGATGGGGGTGTTCGTGTCTGGTAGTATTTGCAGTGCTTCTTTGTACGCTGACAGCGCTTTATGCCAGTGGCCTCGTTGAGAATGTAGCGCTGCAAGTTGTACGAGGGCGGACACTCTTGCAGCGTCGTGTTCTCGCCGGTCCCTGACCCGCACACCCTCGGCTCGCGAGCCCGCTCGGAGCGCGCTTGCCGCCTCAGCCAGACGCCCGTCAGCCATCAACGACGTCCCGAGATTCACGTAAGCCACTACAAACATTTATATTGTTAAAGTTTGATGTCCAAACTAATATTCAACTAAAACCAAAATTTGGATGTCTTTGACAAGTTTCTAGACAATATAAACCTAACGAAATATTTCTCATAATTAGTTCAATCGATGAATACAGAACCCAACTTTAACCATCCACGGCTTTGTTACTATAGGTATCAATATTGCTTTACTTACAACTACTAGTTTTAGTTCCAACCACACAACTAGTTTACAACACACAATTTCTGAAGAACTTGACTATGAACTTCTAAAGCGGTTTGAAATATTTTAAATATGTATTTAAAATACTGGCCGTTGTTTACAAGTTCTATTGTTAAAATGCTTTTGTTGGAAGTTATTCTTGTATTCTACTTTACAATGAAATTTTATAAGCCCTTTAATTTTTGAATCAATAAGCAGAATTAGAACAGAATAAAGAGTCGGCCGACCCTCCGCCAAATAATTTGATTGGACAATCAAATTATTAGTAAGAGCTATGAAGAAATACCAACGAGGCTTTGTTTTTAATAATTAATTTATCTCAAGTACTTACGAGCCATTGAAGGTCTAAAGTAAATTGCTCTCTCGAAACTTTTGATAGCATCGCTGTAGCGTCTCTGGTTTTGTAGCAATATTCCCCTGAAACAAAGATATATACATATTATGAGATTATAAATTCTAATTAGTTTCCAAATTTCTATATTCAATCAAACGGCCGTTTTATAGCCAATTTGAGAAGAAGCTGTAAGTAATGAATGCGAAAAAGTATTTAACATTATTGTGTTTGAATGACTCGAAATTATTACAGTAATTATAAAAGTTCTTTGATTTAAAAGACAGTAGGTATATACGCAATCATATAGCGATAAGAGACATCAAAAGACCAGAACCATAACGGAATGATTTCCTACGTATTTTTTGCAAGTAACGAGTACATCTAAGTTAAAAATGGCTACATTTATTGTATAAGGACCCTATCATTAAAAGCCTACAACGTAAATTGTATTTTATACTATGACATCTTGTTAGAAGTAAGCGCACAAAAGGCATTGTCAGTAACAGTCGGTACTGCGTATCTACCGCGAGAGAGCTTATAAAGAACTGTGACTATTTGTCGCATATCCGTTCTATTCATTCTATTCATCTCTCACAGCCACGTCAGAGTCACCTTTTGTGACGTATTCATATGACGTGTGAAATATTGAGCCACCCGACGTACGCCGAAGTTGCACAGCTTTCATATTCCTACGTTCATTTTACGTTGACTAGTTTTCTATTTGGTGCTAATTAGTGATGAGCGTTTGGCTGCTCCCAAATTCATAGCTCAGCAAACGTTGTTTCACACGACGATGCTAAATATTGCGCGCATTCGGATTGTGTACGCCGTATTTTGATTAAGCCGATGATAACGCAGGATTGAATAGGCTGGGACCGCCGAAAGCAATTTTCAACTTAACTTCGCTGAACGTAACAATATGTCGAATGCAGACGCATCCCATTAACTTGCAATCGGTAACCGATTCTCGCTATTGATAAAAGGTTTGAAGTACATAATATCCATTCAAAGCTATACATATAACATAAACACACGTAATGCAAATGACCACCACGTCTTTGACAAGCTGCCACGCGGGTGGTTTATGATCAAACAATTGGACGGCATTATTACACGAGCACAATGCAAAATGTCAACGTTAATGAAACATCACCTGATATAACTGTAGAGCGTTATAAAAGCCGTATAGATAGATGCGGCAGTGTAATATTGTCCGCATGAATAATGCAGGCCCACAACGAGGCTGCTTCTACGTGGGACCAACATACACTAATGAGAACCATCCAGACCGGTCGGGCTATTATACCTCCTCTTCTCGAGCAATAATTTGTTACTAATTCCCTTCTAATTATTGTAACGTTGGTATTGTGAATGGAATTGCTTTTGTGCGGGTGCTGCTTTACCAAAACTCGGTAGTGTGTTGATATTCTGGACGCCCCGGAACAGCTTTAGGGGAGCAATTTATTCGGGGGAGGCTTTTACGAAAGTATGAAGCCTATTAAATATGTGGAAGCGAATGATGTGATTATCGTGGAAAGTACTCTGAAGTTTGTGAGGAATGTCTAATAAGCTTAAGTCGAAGTCTCTTGTTTTATTAGAATTCAAAACCGCTTTGTATGAAAACTTGGTGACTGTAATATTATTATAAAAGATGGTACGTGTAAAACTTTAAGTAGGTGTCAGAAAATAATGGTCCCTTATCTTTTTTGCAGCAAGTCTTGGTACTACTATTCGTAGCGCAGCTAAATGGTTCACACTCTAGCTGATGATATAAATTAAGTAAGCTATCACACTTTTTGTTAGCTAACAGTAATTTTAATGCTCTTTTTCTCTTAATGTTTGGTATCAATCGCTTATGGTCACAAATAGGTTATTCTAACTATCATTTTTGCGCTCATGTTAGATACCTTATGCTTCTTTTCTCTAAAATTATCTAAACAAAATGCAACGGCTGTAGGTATATCGCTGAATTCTAGTCACCTACTCTTAATTAACTTTGTATTTCTTTTCCTTGCAGGTGACAAAATATTTCTGGGATGACTCTTTAAGTAAGCACTTCTTTTTTTTAATTACCAATTGTGAACTTGTCATGTAATGTTTTATGCAAATTAAAATATATAATTCCATTTATTTTACAGATATATAACAGATACTTAGTTTTAATTTTGGGTATTGATTAATGAACCTATTTCCAATCACTGTAATAAGTAGCTACGCCCTAGCTAAGCCAACTCTCATTGCAAATAATTTAAACATATATATCACAACTTACACGACTTAAATATTAATAACCTCAGTCACAATATTCTGCGATATCAATATAGGCGTGAGTTCATCGTATTTCCTAGTGACACTTGCTACAGGCACAGTCGGCTTTTAACAGAGCGTGTGATGAAAAGGTTTTTCCCCTTCTGTATAATAATAGGCCGTGTGCCTCGGCGACAACCCAACTGCACAACTTTCGTTTATTACGGCCTTTTTACAGTTCCAAAATGTAAAAAGGCGGTTACAGATTTGTTCTACGTTCTTCTTTATAAAAAAACTTTCCATTTTCAATATAATGTTGATAATGGTCTTTTTTTTAGGTGCCAATTTGTTGGTATTTTATATCTTTGTTTTTGTTTGATGTGAAATAAATAATAATTTTATTATTAGTATTCGTAATAGTAATTTGTTTCTAAATAATAGTGATTGTTTTTAAAGGTAATAATATAAATATTAGGGGTTAAAGTATGAAATTGACGATTTGTACTAAAAATCAAAATTGATAATTTTTAAATTTTTAACATATTTATTTAATCAAAATAGTTACCATTATTATCTATACATTGCTGCCATCTAATAGGAAGGTCATTTATGCCTTTGCGATAGAATTCTGAGGATCTAGACTGCACAAACTGTGTAAAAGCATTTTGTACTGCCTCCTGGGAAGAAAACTTCTTGTCGCGTAGATAATTGTCCAAATCACGAAAAAAATTGTAGTCCGTTGGAGCAAGGTCTGGCGAATACGGAGGATGATGAATGGATTCTAACTGCAGTTCCTGAAGGGTCAAAACAGTTTCTCGTGCTGTATGAGGGCTCACGTTGTCATGGAGCAATAATGGTGAACATCGATTCATGAGTCGGGGCTGTTTTACTGCTAGTTTTGCCAACATTGTTCGGAGTTCGGTACAATAGACATCTGCCGTTATTGCTTGACCAGATCGGAGAAAACTATAGTAAATAACACCATGCTGAGACCGCCAAACAGTTACCATTACCTTTTTATTGGTAAAGTTTGCTTTAGGACATTGTTGTGGCGTTTGACCTGCGGTCAGCCATTGCATTTTTCTTTTACGGTTATTATAAAGAATCGACTTTTCATCACATGTCACAATTAGATCCAATATTCCATCATTTCTGTACCGATTCAATAAGGCAACACAACTTTCAACACGCGTTTCTTTCTGCAGATCAGTCAAATCATGAGGCACCCATTTTTCGTATATTTTTATTTTATTGATTTGACGCAAATGAGTCAATATTGTGGGTAAGGTAACGTTAAACCATACCGCTAATTCCTGGGTAGTTTGACCAGGATCGGCTTCCACTTTTTCTCTTAATTCATCGTTATTCACCTGTGTGTGTCTTCCTCGTGGCTCGATCTTCAAGTCAAAGTTTCCATCGCGAAAGCGTTTAAACCAAAATCGCACGGTGCGTTCCTTAGCAGACCCCTCTCCAAACGCAACATTGATATTGCGGGCTGTACCTGCCGCGTTACTTCCGCGTCGGAACTCATATTCAAAAATCACTCTAATTTTCACAGTATCCATCTTTCTTGTCTAAGTTGAATAACAAAAACAATTGAAAGTCGATATTCAAATGTTTCACATTTTTAAAAGAAGAACATCATAGAAACCATGTGAAAAAGTTTCATTCAAAAACCTCAAACCATGAAGATTCTACGTCAATTCTAAGTACCTATTACAATAAAACAGCAATTTCATACTTTAACCCCTATTATTTCCGTACGATTATATCAATTAACCAAGTTTGGTTAAGTAATCATCAAAGAAGACTTATTTTATGTTCATTGAATCGCGCTCGAGATATAGCGACAAAATTATTCCCTATTAACGGGTAAACGCGTCACCGCATTCAGACTCGTAGCCATTATCGCATTCAGACTAGCTCTTTACGATATTAAAGACATAAAGACATATTTATTTCTGCATTTTGGTTGTTTACAACACTTATACATGTCAAAACCCTATTGTAGATGATGCCGGCTTTTCCTAGCTAAATGACTTCTTGAGAAGAAAGGCCGAAACAAACTCAGAGTAATTATTTTTTTTTTGTCACTTCAATTTCTTTAGTCTTTTCTTCGTCTTTTAAAGTGCAGACAAAAAAAGGGGTTTAGTATGCAAGTACAATGCAGGAAATTATCTGACGCTTTTGACTGACTCGGCCCACTGATGGCCCGCATTCAACAGCAATCGTACGGCTCAACCTTGATTGAGGGAGCCAGCACGATCTGTATCACTATGCCTCCACGCCATCAGAAGGTTTATGCATAAGCATGTCAGCCTAAGCCATCAGACAGGTTGCCACAACTACTTGTTTATATGTTTAATAATACGCACATCGTACTCACAACTTTACATGCTTATACACAGTAAAATACATGTTGCAAACAATAAGTAAAAATAATAATAATTTAAACAATAAAATGCCATATATTTAAAATGTCAGAAAATATTATTGAATGTCAATTTAGGAATAATAATATATTACTTAAGTAATTTTAAATGTCAAAAGAAAATAAATAAAATAACAATGTGAAAACAAAATAAATAAAATTACAAATGTCAAATTAAAAATGTCAAAATGTAAAAATATAAGTATTACAAATGTAAATAAAAATATCATGTCACTAATTTCAAAATGTCAAAATTCATAATTTTTAAACTCAATTCCAGGCATTTTTGTCTGCTAAATAATCTTTAACTGTGTAATAAGCTTTTGAACACAAGCTCTGTTTAATAAATACTTTGAATTTATTAATACTTAGTTCCTGAATATTGCCTGGAATTTTGTTGTAAAAACGTATGCTTTGACACTTGTATGAGTTACTTATTTTTTGTAGTCTAGTTGAAGGTAGAACAAGTTTGTTTTTATTTCGTGTATTTAATTTATGAATGTCGCTGAATTTAGAAAACATATTTATATTTTTCCTGACATATAACAAGTTCTCATAAATATATTGAGATGCGACAGTCATTATCTTAATTTCTTTAAATTTTTCCCTCAGTGAATGCCTTGAACCAAGACTGTAGATTGCACGAATAGCCCGCTTCTGCAGTACAAACACAGTTTGAATGTCAGCTGCGTTGCCCCATAATAAAATGCCATATGACATTATGCTGTGGAAATAACTAAAATATACTAATCTGGCCGTATCTATATCAGTTAACTGACGAATTTTGTAAACCGTGTACGCTGCAGAGCTAAGTCTATTCGACAACTGACCTATTTGTGGGCCCCACTGTAGCTTAGAATCTAAGGTTATGCCTAATAATACGGTGTTATCTATAAGATCCAACTCTTCTCCATTCAAACATATGTTAGGTTTGACTAGTTTTACATTCGGTCTTGAAAATCGTATACATTTTCTTTTTCTTTCATTTAACAGAAAATTGTTAGCTGTAAACCATTGAACTACTTTAGAGAGAGCGTTATTTACATCGTCATTATTTGATTGTTATCGTCTTAGTTTAAAAATAAGTGATGTATCATCAGCAAATAACACTATCTCTTCATTATTTTGCATAATGTATGGCAAATCATTAATATATACAAGGAAAAGGATTTATTAGTTAAAATAAAACTCTACTAAGAATAAAAAAACATAACTTAATGCCGTTACCCCCGAAGAGGTTGGCAGAGGCTGTTGTATTACACACCCACATTTCGCCAGTTATTTTTCTGATGTAATACGGAGCGAGCCTATTGCCATCTATCGGCCACATTATTAAGCGAGCAATAAGTAACATTTTCTAAGAATAATATCAATATTCAATATTGATATTATCACGTCACCGTGAACATTAAAAATTTTATAACACAAATACATAACACCGTAAAAGTGACATCACGAACAAACTTGGAGAGTTTATTCATAACACCAACCACAAAGCAAAGCAGTACCACCTGATCAATATTCAGAAAACATTTATTCAACACACACGCACACATACACACATGATATTCCATAGCTCTTTTAATCACCTGCACATGAACATTGCCGCATAAATCAAAAGACACCATCAATCTTTTTCGGTTATTACGTAGTTACTCTGTGTCAGGACTCAGGTGTGCTTCTTGAACAGATGTTCGAAGCAGAGACAATGTTGCGAATCGATGGCACATTTTTTGGTAAGGACCTTTTTACAAAAGCTTCCCTGATGATCTGTTTGTTTGTGTGCCACCAGGCTGTATTTCATGTCACATAAAGAGTTGCACATTAACACTAAATAGGCATTATGTAAAAGCTAAGCTTTTCTTCTTTCTTTCTGTCTTTCTTTCAATTGTCTCTTTAACAAAAAATAATCATATCCGATTTGATCTTTCGACAGGAAGTACTTCCTTCTATTACATATATTTAAAAAGTGCGCAGTGTTGAATCCACTTGTTAGTAAGCAGTAACAGAAGCGCATAGCCGTGCTGTGCTGAGTACCGATAGAATTATAGAACACTTTGGTTCGACCACATCCAATGAATAGGGAATAAATAGAAAGAATAAGAATAAAAATAATAGCATCTCGGATTAAATGGAAGGCATATGACAGGGAGACAGGAAATTCTGGAGGTTAAGGGCCAATACCAACACCTTTGAATAGTCTTAAATATATTTTTTATGACAGTTGGATGCTAAGCCTCGACGACGCACTTAATTTCCAAAAGAAATATAACATTACAGATACTACAGTCATCTTACCTTAGTAAGAGGCTATCCTCTTACTAAGGTAAGAGGACTGTAGTATCTCACAGTATCACAGTATATACTCAGTCAAGGCGATTCACTTATCTCGACCTCGAACCGATACCACTAAAATACTTACCATTGTAAAAAAAGTTATATTTTATAAAAATGTTCCCTGTTTAAATTACCACTGTACCTACACAATTTTTATTTCATATTGAAAATAGTTTGAAAATAGAACAATACGTTTTTTTAATTAGTATGTTTTGTAGTTACTGTTCTATTTTTTTTTTTCAAGTCTAATAATATTTCAGTACTAATTCGTAGTAAAATGTATTTGACAAAACTCACAGGCTATTTGTATCGTTTCCGAAATACAACTATCCATTTAAAATACGTAGATCCTACCTATTTAAAATTCAGTTGAAAACTGCCGAAGTAGTTATTACGCTATTGTTAACTATATATTTTTAGATCGATTAAGTAAAATGACGCTAATATTATATAATAGGCAGCGAGCTATAGACCTAGGTTGTAGCTACCGTATTATTAATACTTGGAACAAAACATAACAGCTGTTTTACCGAAGTAATTTAAAGATTATTTAAATTATTTATTAATCACTGGAATAGACCAATATTACACGAATATTAAAAGGTATTCCATGTTTCAGTAATTTAAGTTAATTACTTAAACATTTATAGAACTTTATTTTTACCTATTGTTGGTGCCCGTAACATATCAAATTAAATTCCATTAGGGTGAAAACGAAACTACGATGGCATGCTAAAGTAAATTAAATGTGTAGATTTCCATTTACATTTATACAACTGGCATTTTTGTTTAATAGTGTGTTTGTTAACAATTATCGTTATGACTATTTTAAATGGTATAATTAGGACACTACCTTATACATATTATGACAATTTGCTGAATGATAAGGCTGTGAAATAATTTCGATGTTGTATAATACTAACACGATACGACAAACAAAAATAACAAAAACGAACATTTGGAATGTAGGTCCTCTTTTTAACCGACTTCAAAAAAAGGAGCAGGTTCTCAATTCGTTGGAATGTTTTTTTATGTATGTTCCCCGATTTCTTTAAGACGCCTGGACTGATTTCGAAAATTCTTGTTTTGATTGAAACAGTATACCTCCTAGTTGGTCCCATGATCATCAGGTCAGGATCTGATCATGAAATCCTGAAAAAATTGAAGGAACTCTTCAAATTTAATAAGCACACTTGAAGCGATTTGACGATAACAATCCAATGCCGTCGAGTTTGGGCTCGTTTGAGTCGTCTTTACATAGACTTTGATGCTGGATGATTTCCATGGTCTGATGATAGAGTTGGAAGATAACCGTGAGATCTTTGTGATACAATATTCCAATCTCATCGAGTTTAGGGTCGTTTGATTCGTCTTTACATGGACTTTGGTACTGGATGTTTTCCAGGGTCTGATGATGGAGCAGGAAGGTGGCCATGGGATCTTTGTAATACAAAGACGCAATCCCATTGAGTTTGGGCTCGTTTGATTCGTCTTTACATGGAATTTAGTGCTGAATGTTTACCAAACTCTGATGATGGAGCAGGAAGGTGGCCATGGGATCTTTGTAATACAATAACGAAATCTCATCGTGTTTAGGCTCGTTTGTTTTGTCTTGGCGAAAACTTTGGTATTGAATGATTTCCGGGATCTGATGATGGAACTGAAACGAACGTGTTTAGGCTAGTTAGTTGAAAACAAAAAAATACTTGAAATTGCCAGAAAGGTACAGGTCTACATTTCAGAATTGTGGCACGTAAGGAAGGCCTCCCCATCACGTACCACCTACACTATCCTATGTACCTACTTACCACCTATTACTAGTTTTTATTAAAGTACCACTAAAAAGCAAAAAATAAAAATTATTTTTAAATAAAAAAGAACCGACTTCAAAATCACTAAGGAACTTAAAAATAAAAAATAATTGGTTTTGGAGCAAAAGTTTTTGGAGTCGGTGCCAAGCCCTTACGCAAAAAGTTACTAATTTCTTTTTTTTTATTACTGATAGGCTAGCGTTTGACCATGATCTCACCTGATGATAAGCGATGATATGGTCTAAGATGGAGCACGCTTACCTAGAAGGTACCTATTCACTCGCGATTACAAACTACCTATTCTATCAACAACGAAAGTTATATAAAAATATGAAGTGGTTTTATAGTCAGATCAGAAATACTTGGCTTGGCGCCGACTCCAAAAATGTTTGCTCCAAAACCAATTATTTTTTATTTTTTAGTTCCTTAGTGATTTTGAAGTCGGTTCTTTTTTATTTAAAAATAATTTTTATTGCTATTTATTTTACTTTTTCTGAAAACTCTATGAAAAAATCTAACAAAGGAAAGGTCCTCGCAACCTATAAACGCTTACACAATAATGAGTAATCTATTGGTAAGGGTAAATCGGCGCGGAAAACCACAGCGTAGGGTCTGGAAATAGGTTCGTAGACATCAAAATTGAGCCTAAGTTTAAAAAAAACCTGGTTAAATACACCTGTGTTGTACTCTTTATTGTTATAACAGTACTGTTCTGTATTATTAATATACTTTTTTTTCGACTAAGTTTATAATATGTTCTAACCAATTTCAAGCTGAGAACTAAATTTTGACGCGTTATTGACTTCAGGAGTGGTATGAAAGCCGATCAATAAATACATAAAACAACTTTTATCGATTTATGAATGTGCAGATGTTGATGTTGAAGTATGAAGGAATCAGTGAAAAGTGCCCAGAAGACCTTAGCCCAACAGTAGGGCCAATATTAAAAAAAAACAATACTTTGTTGTACACTAGAATATAGTATTAAACAAATGACAAAGGTAAATTACAAATACATAATTTTCATACTGAGTTTTCATTCACTTTCTGTTGATGAAATCAAAGGAATATGAATGAAAACTGAGAGAGTATAAGGTATGATGATAAATACTCAATTCTTTTATGGCATTTAGCATTTATTATTATTTCCTCAAACAGCGCTAAACTCAAAAGATAAACAGCTATAAAATCCAAAGAAAATAGTTCTCCTTTCGATAGAAATATAATTATAAATTGCTTCATTCCGTTATAGATGTATATCAGGCAAGCTACATCAATCACTACCTGTAGCTAGGTTCTCATGCGCCCATTGACTAATTTTATATTTCAGAATATTGTAGACTTCCAATGTTACATATTTTGATCACAAACACGGACATCAAAATAACCTTTAGACGCTGTCTTAAATTGATCTTCATAGATCAGTATTTTATGGTTCAGGTTGTCTATTCTCTTTACGGTCTTTAATTCAGTTACGAAGTTCATAATTTCAATAATCTAATACCTTTAGTCCATATATTTACCGTGTAAAAATCTTAGAATTTTGACGCACGCATGATTAGTATACGACGCATTCATCACCTACGGTGTTCACATAAATATGAAGTCTGACTAAAACTACAGCTTACCTATATAAGCAAACATTATTACAAGTAACAAGCACAGTTTAAATTATAATAAATACATTTATTACCAATAACCTGTCTATCTATATGTGTAAAACAACTAAAGTTTGAAATGCTCATGCGGCAATCATTTTAATGAGGCTATGTATTCAGGACTGTGAACAAACGATTTGTAAGCGTTGAGCATGACGTTCGCGGACGCAGTCACACGCGGCTCTAGGTGCGATAAATTAAATTCAGATACGGTTTGTTAATGTTAACGTTGCATAAATTATGATGACGGAATGTTTGTTTAATTTGGCACGTTTGAGCAACGACGCAAACGTTGCTTGGATAAATTGTAAGTAATTTATGCAGCGACTGCTCACGAAACAGGTCGGATGGACGACCGAGTGCGACGCACCATTCGCGCGGTCACGCGATACCCACATTCCGCGATTTAACCGAGGTGACAAATTGTGAATTGAATTAATGTTTACTGGCGCGCTTAAATTATAACTTACGCATTATAACACTATCTTTATTGTCCCAGTAATTTACGGCTGGAATTCCTAATGTTGTTACACAAAGGCAGTAATAAATATTTTGCCCGTGATTTATTTGAATAAGCAATTTGTCTGTTTCCATTTACTTCCTTGAACTGAGATTCTAGTTTGCCGAATGTTGATCACGGTTGTGTAAATACGACAGACCCAATTTCACTTTATTATAATTTCTGTTTAATTATAGAATAACATCAGTCGTCGTCTAAGTTTAATATGAATATAAAGCACACTTCGCTTTTACTTAATTGCAAATAGGTATTGAAATAATACAACAGACATTAAATAAATCTTCTTTGGCTTGCAAAGTTTGAATATGTAGTTGATAAGAGGATGATTCATTTTGTCAGGAGGCCATTTAGGAACTAAGATTGTTTGCTAAGAAAGCTTTTCAGTTTGCAAACTAGCATAATGAGTAATCACGTGTACCGTATCACAGCTATATAAGAGTTGCTTAGAGTTGAGCAAAAGTGAAACAAACAAGCCTAAATTTCTAAGGCCTAAGTAGCGATAATGTAGAGATCAACAGAAGGCCAATTCTCGTATTTTATATGACATTGAAACTATATTTTTAACGAAATGAGATTATATTTTGAATTGACTCAGAATCGGTATTCTGCTAATTTAATGTCATTATGGTCTAATTTGACTTCTATAGTTCGGCGTTGACACATTGTTCAATGTACGACCTAGTAACGAAAACATTCCAGTAACATTAAAATATCAGTTAATTTAGGAGAATACTATTTGTGACCAGTATGACACTGACATCAGATCGAAACTACATTTTGAACAGCTATAATTAGGAGAATTGGGCCTCTGATTGCTACGCAGAGGGTCTTGGTTTCAAACCCACGGTGCTTTCCTCAGACTTCTCTCAAAGTAAAGTTTGTACTTAATTGTTGATTTTCATTGCTTAACAGAGCTTATATGCTTGCAAAATTATCGTTAAGATCTCCATGGAAAACTTTCAGCGTATCTTAAAATACTCCATGATATTCCTAAAAGACATGTATAGTCTGCCAACCTTTATGCGTGGTACAGTCAGTCAAGTCGGCGGTCGATCAGTTTTAAAAAGTTTCGTTTGGCTCGCTCATAGAGTCGAGGCACATGCACTTATTCGAAACCACGCGCCCATATTACGTTTTACTAATAATGACAGTTTTAAGCTAGAAGCGACCATGTTTTGCTGAGCGATTCTCGCCCTTATGGTGTACTAGCGGGAAGTTGTTCGATTGTACCTAGAAAAAGACCCGTGCCCAATAGTGGTACAGTTTATTATATAACGCTGATGATGTCTATGAAATTTCTCATCCTGTTACTGATAACATGGCCTGAGCCATTAGTGTCTTTGTCACAGGCAATTAAATAAATGACTTCTTTACTCTAACTAATTCCTACACTTCAGACCCTTTCTAGGAACTTTAATCTTCATCAACGTTCATAAAGCGCGCTCCGTCTTCCACCCCGTTGCGACCCCTTGTTTAGATTGAAATAAGCCAATAACTGGTGGGTGTGGCAGTAACATTGTGCCCATTAGCATAATATCCGCGTAATTATGTAAATGTCAACTCAATAGAATTTGTCTCATTATCTTGTACTACAATATTTGAAACGGCTGAAATATAGATGATTATCGTACCTGACAACCTTTTGTTACGATTTTGGCCTATTGAATGGAAATCCATAAATAGTAATTTTTAAATTCTTTATGGAAACAAATTTAGTTTTATATTCCATTTTAATTGAAAAGCAAGAAATATTATATTCACAATGCTTTTTCTGTGCCATACAGTCATACGCAAACATGTAAAAAAAATATAATAAGTTTAGTTCAGATATATTTCCAAGCGTCTGATCATAAGAAAATTAGAGACAGACAATATTAAATCTAGTCAACAAACTACATTTTACGCGACTTAATAAAGTCATGCAAAGTCGTTGTGGTTTTGTCCACACAATTTCATGCGGGCAAAGTTTCAAGTAAATATTAACATAAGCAAAAACATAGACTACTGTTTGACTAATTCGTAAATAGAATTGTAACGAAACCTTTATAAGGCTTAGGTCGAAGTGGTTTCTAAGTAGAATTATTTCAAAGTCTTTATTACTTTTAGGACGCTATAAAATAGGATTGTTTAAAATTCTGAAAGAGATTTCAAATCAGACAACTAAATAGAATTGGTTGCCAACATTTAGCAAGTTTATTATAAAATGTGCGGTTTGACCTTTCGAATGTACTCTAAATAAATAAACCTTCTTTCCCAATCTCATTGACACTAATGTAACTAGAAAGTAAAAGCTTTTACGCAATGTAAATTCAATTCATAATTATTATGTTACAAAAAGGTCTACAATTTAAGTAACTGACACTGGTATGACCAGGCATTTCAAAAAAAAAAAAACACGGCAAAATTAAATTCAAAAGATCTATGTAATGGAATATAAATATTTTAAACAAATACGCGCAATTACAGGCATGTTACTACCGCCTAAAAATTTAATTCGGGTATATTTATTCAGTATTATTAAGAGCCACAAAAGCTTAAAACTCCGTACCGCTAATTAGGTATGTGAAATCGAACAGATGGCCCTACTACTTAGCATGTTAATATATTATGATATAACGTCTGGAATAAGGTAAAAAAGATTATAGTTTATACATGGCTAGTCAAACTTTGGGTTTTGAACAAAGATCCATAGTTTCAATACACTGTATGTTTTACCCGACTACGGCGAAGCCAAAAGGAAGGATAATGTTTTTATGTTTAACAAAACATGTGTAGGTATTCTTACAAAACTGGGCCGGGCGTAAATCTTATGCGAACTTGGCTATTGATAATATTTTGTTCTATTGCTCCTAGTGATAGATACGATATGGTGACACGAATCAATTCTAATCGAATAGTGTATTTGAGAAGAGATGAAAAACGCGACATCAAATTTTATGTCAACCATAGGCTAAATCCTCCTATTTAGTCACAATGGTATCATCATCATCAGCCCTGTATATAATCTTTCACACTGCTCGGCACGGGCCTCTTCCCACTATGAGAAAGGTAAGGCCATAGTCCACCACACTGGCCAAGTGCGTGTTGGCAGACTTCACATGTCTTTCGAGAACATTATGGAGAACTCTCAGACATGCACGAGGTTTTCCTTCACCGCTTAGCAAGCGATAATTAACAATTTAATACGCACTTAACTTCGAAAAGTGATCGGTGCGCGCCGTGGATTCAAACCCGAGACCCTCTGCGTGGCAGTCTGTCGGCTCTCCACTAGGCTATCGCTGCTTAAACAATGGTATAGTGACGAAAATGTTGAGTAGCCTATGACCAGGAGTGGACTGTGGCAGGCTGTATGGTGAAATGACTGATATGATCTACTGTCTCCGTCAAACTGCTATACAGTTTTCTACTTGAATAAAAATCTCTTATAATTAATATTACTAGAGTAAGTTGTACATTTGCTTAGAATCATCCCGGCCTGTTAGCTGCCCCGGTTTAGTGGTAAGTTTCACTGACTGGCAAGCCCAAAGTCGGGGTTCGGTTTCCATCTAGTACAAGGTTTTGTATTATACATAAGCTTGTACCATAGTTGAGCGCGATAGTTGTCCTGAGTCTGAGTCTGAGTGTATTTAATTTATAAAAAGTGTATTTTTTTAAATATATAATTGTTTTTATCTGGTAACTGATTACCATAATACACGTTCTGCTTATTGTGAAATCAGATCTGTATAAATTCAGTAATTTCAAAGGCCTGTCATAATAACCCACACAATTTAATCATCATCATCATCATGTCATCTAGAGACGTCCACTGCTGGACATAGGCCTCCCCCAAGGTTTTCCATACAGACCGATTTTGAGCCGCCCGCACAATTTAATATATGAATAAAAATGTATACCATGCAGTTCCCAAAGAACAACTTAAAAATGTTATCATTTATTTCATAACTTTGTAGGCGTGGTCAAAATGTACAGCTATGCCAATATCAACTCCTAAGTGCCTATAGACGCCAAGGAAAACTTGAGGGGACGAACATGGCGGCTAGGGTTCCTTGTAATTAGCTTACTGCACTACTAGCCTAAAACGGGTGGCAAAATTATTACCTAAGTAAATTAATGTATTACTAGGGGTTAATTGCACCCTAACATTCCAAGCTAAAGGCAAAAAAGTAGGTACCTAAATGTATTTGTTAAACATTTTCTTAAAAGCAGATAAGTTTTGAACCTTTGAACTTTAAACATATTTTTGTTTAAAACTACTCCCGCACTAGAAATCAATTCTAGGTCATGTCATCACTTAAAAAACATTCAAGCAGCTAGAAACATCAATGTCTGAATGTGTTGTCTCGTTTGGGCATCAGACCCATAGCCCTTGGCGTGGTACTAAAGGGCGAGGCAGCCGCTTAAACTACTACAATATTAGTGCAGTCAAGTTGATCTGGTATATCACTTCTAAATTAAAACCGAATATGACGAATTAAAATATGACGCACTGTATTTAAGACACTCATGACAGAATATCATACATTTAAATATATTATTATGACGCATTGTGTTAAAGACACTCCAATTAGTTGGTGAATAATGACCCATTCTCCTCTGTAATTACCAATTTACAAAAAGACAAGGACGTAATTATCACAGTATTAACCACTCTTATTCAAAAATAATTACAAAACTTCCGTTCACTCATTCCTAACGGCGTTTCAAGTCGGGAAAAGGAAAAAGTAAGCTTTCCTTAAACTGTTTTCGCTTTTTTGTCTCTTATAATTTTACTATCAATTAAATCTTGGTTGTAGAAGTTTTTAATTATTAAGATGGAAGCATGTAAATGAAAATGTAACTGAAATGATATTTTAGCTATGTTTGAAGTATATATTAAAGTGTTATATGGGCCGCAGCACAAGTTGGGAGCGATGACATTGAACACACAGACGTTGAACATTCGGAGCAAATAGTGACGATTGTCAAGGCCAAATTTCAGTAACTTTATATGATACTAGCTTTTGCCCGCTGCTTCGCACGCGTAAATTACGATTAGATAAAATATTTTGTTCAAACACCCCTACCCTCCTCAAGGAAAATAACTACATGCTAAATTTCATGTACTTGCGCTCAGTTGTTTCGGCTGTAGCATGTCTGTCAGTCAATCAGTAACGCAAGGACTTTATATACAGACAGATTATACAAATAAATAATATTTGACTGCCTCCGTGGTACAGTGGATAGCGTATGCGTCTGCTAAACGGGAGGTCTCGGGTTCGATTCCTAGGTCGGGCAAAAGTATTACTGAGTTTTGCCGAATTCTCAGTAGCAGCACGGAGTCTGTCAATGTGCCCAGTAACGGCAATAGCCTCGCCCCCTATTATTTGGGACCTAATGTGCAACATGGCGAAATGTGGGTGTAATATTACACCTCTGCCTAACCCTTCGGGGAAACAGGCGTGAGACTCTAAAAAAAAATAAACAAACGGTCTGTAATCACAAAATAACTGTATTGCATATTGTTGCTAACCCGTTTCCAGTAGGTACCCCAATGATTTATTTAAATTGTTTTTCTGTCTGTCTATTTATTCAGAGTATCTTAAAATGACTGTATCGGTTTAGATGTGTATTTTAATAATGGTTCATGAAAACTCTCGCACAAACTATGAAATTTCATTTAGGCGTAGCTGCTTGCAAAAGTTAGTTAAAATTAAATTAGTCAAGGATGCCGTAGCAGTATACCTTTGTATATCTCAGCGACATAAATTATCCAAGTTCAAAAACCCTTTCTTAGTATTTTAGGTTAAAGAAATGAGAGAAGCCTTGGTCAGCAGGTGGACAAAGCAGATAACTGATGAAAAGTGCTTACTTACCTGCTTAAAAATAAATAAAAATAGCAAAATGACAGTTCTAAGTATTTTGGCTTCTATTGGTCATATAACCGTCGAACCATCCTACATTTCAGTTAGTGATGATGAAGAGCGCTTAGATGAGAGCCAGCCGCATAAATTGAAATTAATGAAAATTAAATGCACATCAGGGACGATAAAAAAATCGAGTGAAGGAATTAAAAGTTTCATACAAACTGGGACCCCGTTTTGAACTCCCCGTTTTAGTGGTGAATTCACTAACGTCACTTGAGGAACCGATATACAAAGTTTGAAACTTAAGATATCGGATGAATCCATTGAAGTTTTTTTTTATATTACTAAATGGGACACCCTTTCTTAAGCCCCATAGGGGAGTGACTTCGAAAACTCCTTTCTTGGTGTTCACTAACGTCATATGAGAAACCTATATACAAAGTTTGAAGTAAATCTAATGAAGGAATAAAAAGGTTTCAAACAAATTCCGACTCCCCTTTTTAACCCTTTAAGGTTAAGAAATTCCAAAAAGATTTTCTTAATGTTTACTAAGGTCATTAGAGAAACCAATATACAAAGTTTGAAGTCAATCCACTGAAGGAATAATAAGTTTAATTTCATACATACTTTGAACCCCTTTCTTTCCCCTGAGGGTAGAAATTTTCAAAAACAAATTCTTAGTGTACACTATCACCGTTTGAGGAACCAATATACAAAGTTTCAAGTGAATCTATTGAAGGTTTTTTTATATTACAAAATGGGACACCCTTGCTTAACTCCCATAGGGGAGTGACTTCAAGTCAATCCACTGAAGGAATAATAAGTTTCGTTTCATACATACTTTGAACCCCTATCTTACCCCCTGAGGGTAGAAATTTTCAAAAACAAATTCTTAGTGTACACTATCATCGTTTGAGGAACCAATATACAAAGTTTCAAGTGAATCTATTGAAGGTTTTTTTATATTACAAAATGGGACACCCTTGCTTAACCCCCATAGTGGAGTGACTTCAAAAACTTCTTTTTTGGTTTCACTAACGTCATTTGAGGAACTTATATACAAAGTTTGAAGTTAATCCAATGAAGGAATAAAAAGGTTTCATACAAATTCCGACTCCCCTTTTTAACCTTTTAGGGTAACAAATTCCAAAAAAGTTTTCTTAATGTTTACTAAGGTCATTAGAGTAACCAATATACAAAGTTTGAAGTCAATCCACTGAAGGAATAATAATTTTCGTTTAATACAGACTTTGAACCCCTATTTAACCTCCTGAGGGTAGGAATTTTCAAAAAACAAATTCTTAATGTTCACTTTCGTCGTTTGAGGAACCAATATACATAGTTTGAAGTCAATCCATTAAAGGAATAAAAGTTTCATACATACTTTGACCCTATCTTTCCCCCTTAGGGGATAAATTTCCAAAGAAACAAATTCTTAGTGTTCACTATCATCATTTGAGGAACCAATGTATAAAGTTTGAAGTCAATCCACTGAAGGAATAATAAGTAACACACTTTGACCCCTATCTCACCCCTTGAGGATGGGAATTAAAAAAAAAAACAAATTCTTAGTGTTCACTATCGTCGTTTAAGGAACCAATATACAAAGTTTGAAGTCAATCCATTAGAGAGATAAAAAGTTATATACAAACTTTGAACCCCTATCTTACCCCCTTAGGGAAGGAATTTCAAGAAAAATTATTCTTAATGTTCTCTATCGTCGTTTAAGGAACTAATATACAAAGTTTGGAGTCAATCCATTGAAGGAATAAAAAGTTTCATACAAACTTTGACTCCTAGTTTTACCACCTTAAGGGTGGAATTTCCAAAAATCCTCTCTTAGCGCTACCCTAAACTCCTCAAGAAACATACATGCTAAATTTCAACTTCTTGTAATCAGTAGTTTCGGCTGTAGCGTGTCTGTCAGTCAGTCAGTAACGCAAGGATTTTATATATTAAGATGTGATGATGTATTGTCTTTTGGATTTTTTTCTCCTTGGGTGCTTGAATGTATAACTACTCGAGACCCTTTTCTTTATTACTTAAAGTCGAGATATGCTGTTGGCAACAACATTTACTAACATTAAAAATCTCATCCAAACATCTGTTTAATTCTTTGTTGTCTCTTCGCGTAAATAACTTCAGATTCAAGAAAAGTAAACTGTTGCAAGAGAGAAATAAATAACGATGTGCTGGATGATTTTGAATACTTTACCAGTGCTTTTTTCTTGTACACTGTAAGACAAAAATATCTTTGTGTATTTTTATAATACTTTTTTATACCCATCGACGACCCATACAGAAATGCATCAACGAGCTGGTCACGAAGAACATTAAAGTTTACATCTTTTACAGTCTAAATCGAAGATAAAGTGTGGCACACGCAAATAACTCTTACTAACTCTACATTCAAAACAATCAAGAAAACGCATCACGATCTATATTAGGTATGCTAACTCATTCCAATTACATTTGCGCCAAATTAAGTAAAACTAGAAAAAGCAGCGAACATTTACTGTACAATTACTCGTTTCTAGTGCCGGACGGTTCCGTATAAATTGCATTTGCATGTATACGCGTCCAGATCTAGACCAAATCGTTTCACAAACAAGTATGCAAATACCAAGCAAGCGTTGTCGCGAGTCTAGATGGCGGGAATGTTAAATATGTATGTGTGTGAGCAAACAGCAGTTTAATCTACGCCTTATCGCCATAGGGACGGTGTCTCGCCTTGCCTGTACAACACTGATATACTGCAGGGTTGTTGGATATCCGCTGCGTCCACATTTTTTTTGCGAATGCATGGAAATTGCAATTGTTACGTCTTCTATTTGTGTTTAACTTGCTCTACGATTTGTTTTGCTGAAAGGATTTCTAACTATTTTTGGAATATCGGTGTGTTTGAAAACGGCTTTGTATTTTTACCATTTAGAAATTAGGTACTATTAATGGTGAACATTAGATAGATAGATATACTCTTTATTGTACACCAAATAATATTGAACAGTATACATTATGTTTACTTTGTCGCGGACATTGCAAACTCTAGATATCGAGATATGTATCAGTATGATTTCATTCAATAGTTTGATAACATTTCGTAAAAAAGTGTTGACCAGAAGCAAAATCTCAAAGAACAAGTAAAAAAATATGAAACCTAAATAGGTAGTTTTGAGATAAGTTTACTGCATAAAAGGCACTTATATTTCACAATATTTTAGACAATAAACTAATGTTTGCAGTAAAAAAATCGACAGCAACGTACATCGAATACATAGAAGGATATTTTTTTAATTGCAAGTTTAAGTCCTTTGATTCGGGACCGATTTTGAGATATTTTTTTAGCTGTACTCGATAAAAACATGCTTGTTTGTTTTGTTTTATGTGTGAGTGTGTGGCCAACTCTGGTGTCGGAGTTTTCAGACCGCCTGAAGGCCTCCGACATAGCCTTAAGATCATCATCCTTAGACAAGAACCGGGACCGACAGCTTTACATGCCCTCCGAAGCACAGTAGCGCTCAGATGTAAATGCCACATACGGTCACCCATCCAAGCGGAGACCTGTGCTAGCGTTGCTTAACTTTGCCGATCTGTTACGAACGGCAAGTCAATTCTCGCTATGAGCGCTACTTAATAACATGCTTGTATACCTACATAAAAATGTTTACGGCATTCTCGGTGAATCAGACTGACACTGACTGTTTCTGTTATTGCTATTATACAGGTTTGTTATTTCATACATATTCTACAGAAACGAGTTTTAGTTTACTTTCCAATTTTTAACAACCCTATCGAGCTGTATCATGTGTGTCCGCTAGTGCGAGTGGTGTAAAGTACTCCAGTATTTTCTGCTTTCAGTTGCAGCAGCATCTTCCTGATTTAATTTACTATTAATCAATCAGCTTACTGCTCGTTTTCTCCTGCTCTCTCTAAGCAGAGGTAAGCCGGTACTTAATATTATTATATCACGTAGGAATTATGCTGTCAATAGGGCAATTTCCAGGGTCAAAAGAATTACATTTTATTTAGTCCGTATTTTAGATTATAAAAAAATATTGGACACGTATTTTTTCTTATTTCGCTTAAATAAAAAATAACAAAGAAGACGTGACGTATGACGTCACCCCGTGCGAAAAAATGCAGCACGGCGTGACGATACGTAACTTTAATGAGCTATATCTTGGTGATTTTTGGTCTAATGTACAAATAAAAAAATACGTATCGCTTGTTTTTGAATAATCTAAAGGACGGACTTATAAATTTTTTTTCGTCAACTAGCCTACTCTGATTTACACTTTCTAAATATTTGTATACTTTTAGGAACAACGCATAATATTTAGTTTTATTTTGCCGTTGTAAAACTAGCTTCTACCTGCGGTTGTTTTTGCATCGTCATCATCAAGAATAAGGTTGTTCGTGAAAATCTCCAAATATAAACACTGACAAATAGTGGTTCACCGACCCTAGGCCGGATAGCCAAACGCTAACCAACGACGCAGCTCAACTATTAATTAAACAGAACCAATTTGGTATCCAAGTAAATTCTGTAGCTACCAGGTATGTGGCTAAACGATTTCTCGCCACCGGAATTGGTGTAATCTAATCTTCGCGCCAAATCGCAGGGGCCATTATATCAGACTTTCTGCAATAATTCACCGTACAAAGATGACGCTTACGTTTTAAGTTCTCCCCCATTTCCCTCGTTCTTGAAATAATTATTTTATAAAGAACACTCATTGTGAATTTCATTGTTTCCCGGTAATGAGGGATTCCATTCTTACGTTACTGTAAAAGAGTCGAGTAAGGGTGACTAACGAGTTAGTTGACGGAGCTGTGGATATCAACCTGTCAGCTGAACATTAATGCAATGTTTCCACGTCTCCACCCTGAGGATTATTCAAACTCGAGTATAAAGTTTAGTGAGCTTTATGAATCTCGTTCCATTTAATATTATTAATGTGAATATGTCCATTGTATTTAGCTGTTAAATCCGATGTACATAATAATATGTGAATGTTTTTATCTAAATTATTTTTTATCTAAATGGTTAGTATTGCAATACAAGGCAGCGATAGCCTAGTGGAGATACCAACAGACTGCCATGTAGAGGGTATCGGGTTCGAATCCACGGCGCGCACCAATGACTTTTCGGAGTTATGTGCGTATTGAATTGTTAATTATCGCTTGTCCCGTGCCTCGGAGAGCACGTTAAGCCGTCGGTCCCGGTTGTCATGAAGATCTTTGACAGTCGTTACAGGGCGTCAGTACCTTCTACATATACTGACACTAGTCTAAACCATGGAATATCGCTATCCCTTAGGGTTGCGGAGGTCAGACAGGCAGTCGCTCCGTGGAAAAGCTAATATTCAGCCAAATCCGGTTAGACTAGTAAGCGGACCCCAGATTGAAACTGGGATAACGCTAAGAGAAAGATGAGAATGACGGTTAGTATTGCACTACACACTGAAGAATATTTACAGACCTCATTCTCCACACCAACGTAATAGTCTAATCAAACCTTATGATTTTATTTAAATTTATAAGATACTAGAGGACGCCAGCAGCTACGCCTGCATTTTTTTTTAAAGTTTCCCGTTTTGGCCGATCCCGTGGGAATTTCGGGAAACCCCTTCTTAGTGCACCTCTACGGTCCTCAAAGAACATACATGCCAAATTTCAGCTTCCTGTGCCCAATAGTTTCGGCTGTAGCGTGTCTGTCAGTCAGACAGTAACGCAAGGATTTTATATATTAAGATTAATAAGTAAAGCAGAGGCTCGTTAATCAGTGTATTGATTTTCAATAAACACGTAAAGCTACCGAACGGAACACATTGTATGTATTCTTTATTGTTTTCGACTTAGGCGGTACACATACATTCAATCAAAGAACCAATTTAATCGTACAGGTAATTTTTCCTCATCCTTATTTTTGTCGGCGAGACTTTATTTATTCTATATAGAGCTTCTAATACTGCATTTGTACACGAACTCAGCTTCTTTCGATTACAAGAGAAGCTTGGTACAATATTAAAGATGATATCGGGCACGCGCGTAATATCATATGACCTTAATAGAATAAGGAGATGTGCGATGTTCGCCCATTCAGCTTACGCCTGAACGCATGCTCAGCTATCGTCACGTACAGATAGCTATTTAAATATGGTGACACACCGCCTGAGGGCTCGTCCCACTCAACGATCAATTGTTGTCGTCAAATGAGACTAGCTAGTTTGCACTCGCACCCGCTCGTAAGCAAGTGATAGTGCGACCGCGGAACATTTGTTAAAGTGATAGATGGAGGTGTTTGGATCTAGCATACTTACTCTGTTTTCATAAGAGACATCCTTAATGAAACTAATATGTTCAAATTTTAGTCTCATTTATTTGTGTTTGCTGTGTGGCAGACCGATGGTACGTAGTTCCGGCGATGCTTTGTTTTTCTAAGTTTGGTAACGCTTGGGTGATTTTCCGTATATTATTCCCGGTTAGTCTACATAAGTTCACGTTCAGGTAGTCTATTAAATTCACGTTTTGATTGTGAGTCTGCTATTCAGAAATCGTATTATCTAGAAAGTAACGTTGAATTAGTATCTTCTCTTCATGCATTCCAAACTAGTTTCAACTATTATGGAGCATTGACCTATAAATGCGAGCGAAAACACGTAGTAGCACTCCCACCATACTTCCAGACACGTTCGTCTCAAACGTCGACTCTGTGGCGAATGATTTGAATTTTCTTAACGCCTCGTTGAATATCTTGGGCGAGTACTGCATCAGGACAGCAGTATCAGCTGAGGCTATGGCCGTCTCCATAACAGCGTAGGTCTTGCTACGAACACAGTCTGACTCCTTAGTATCCAGCCGCACGTGTTCTAGCACGCTAGATTCGATAATTACGAATAGTCGGTCCAAAAACACCAGGACGAAGTCTTCGATCCGGGCTTTAGATTCGCACGTCAATAACTCTTCTTCAGTAAGGTCGTCCCAGTATTCATGGGCCGAACTGCAGTCTATGAATGGTACCATCCAGCTGGATATAAGGATAAAATGTAGAGTAACTATTGTTTTTTTGATGTCATTTGGGTCCAGGCCTGGCAAGACTGCTTCTAGGAACGGTATGACGTGAGTGGGTCCTTCTGGGTAGTCAGCGTCGGGGCCTCGGAGCATGGGTCGTGCGACGGCTGCTACTGCAGACATGGCGGCGGTCACTCTGTGTGGTTCAGTGAGTGACGTCAGCGAGGTCCTGAGCCTCTCTAGTTGTGGAGGGACTATTATAGCGGGACGTAAAGTCGCTAGGTAGTGCAACGCAACTGAAATATCGAGAGAGCCGACTGTCGACTGTAGACGGCCTGTAGCGTCCGCTCTAACACGATGTTGACAAACTCAGTGATGTCTTCGTCTCTCAGTTTATAATGCTCTGGCGTAGATCTCTACGCCGGTGGGTAAATACCCGAAGGGTAAATACCCAGGTATTTTCCCGTTTGGGAATAAACCGGGTATTTACCCGGGAAAATACCCGAAGCATGGGTATTTTCAGAAAAACATTAAAAAAGCGCACGATTCATTGAAACTAAAGTCAATAGTCGTTTAAAAGTTCTTAAATTTGGTCTTGCAACCTGATATACCGTTATAGATGTTTCGGTAATATAGAAATAATATAATGTCATCACATGGAATACTTTGAAACGCTATTCTGCTCCATCACTTCTTAAAAACGCTTAGTATTATTGTAAAGAGACTTACGGCCGGTTTCAACATTCGATCTATCCATAGATTAAGAGATTCGAGATACGTGGTTAATATATTTTGTATAGAGCTTATGTCAAAACTGAATCCAGGATCTCAAAAATTTAATAGATTGAATATTGAATTCAGCGCCTAGAGATCTGTCTATTGAAAGATCTCTAGCCGCTGTCTATCTTACATATCGTCGGAGGAGAGCACTAGCATTTTAGGCCTTTTCTGTTGGCGCTCCGGAGATGGACCACAGATTTTTGCAGATTTATGGGGTTCAAGAAATTAAGACCCCTTTGTACGGTCAGCATTCATTGAACCCGACACTGAAATTGTCCACATCTCGCATTTTGAATATCAGTATCGCGTTGAAATCGTTTATGACAACGGTGTAATGGATTTTGAAGCTATGTACCTATTAGTTCAAGATAAATCCGCATGCATATCTCCACCTCGTTATCGGGTGGGCACGTCCTTGTGATTTTTGGTTGCACCCGGTTGTAGATAAATTTTCCCTAAGTACCCACCGGCAGTATTCACAAGAGGGGTACGTCCGGTGAGCGATCTACGAGCCAGCGGCGGCTTGTTCGGTGGGGGCTTCGCTTATGTTGGCGAGATCAGCTTGCCGGGGGAGGCTCCCGTCAAACGCCCGCACTGACGAACTGGAGTCAGTCCGGTGTGGTTATAGGTGAGGCGGGTGTATGCCTTGTAGATGGCCAGCTTCGCACGGAGGGGAAGTCGGGACGTATAGACAGGGCGCAGGAGAGCTCGAGCGGTTCGCACTTGGCCAACAACGTTCTTGACGTGTGGGGCCATCGTGAGACGACGGTCTTTTGTCACGCCGAGGTATTACACCGTCGGGGTCCAGTCGACGTTGTGTTCGAGCATGGTGAGAGGCGAGGACAGTCTCCGTCTATTTTCGGAAGGTTTGCCGTAAACACTTTTATACAAATCTTTTCACTATCCAGTAATGAACGCGATCTACTAACCATAATTATATTATATTGGCTGTAATTTTTGACACATGGATCCACAGGGAATGCTTTGCCATAGATAAAGGAGCATCAGCGACAAATACAGCTAAAACCTTTTATGGTACCAAAACCCTCGCGAACTAAACTAATGACTGTAATGAGACATACGTAACTAGAGATGGGATTCTACCCGGTAAATACCCGGGAATTTATCTTTTTGGGTAAAAACGGGGTATTTACCCGGCACGCAACGATGTTAAAAGACCAGATGGAATGTCTCTACTGCCTCGGAAGTTGGGTAGGCCTTTGGTGTGGGACGCAACGAGTGTCGATACCCTTGCGCCATCTCATCTGCCTAGCACAGCGGGTTGTGCGGGCGCTACTGCTGCCACAGCGGAGACTCTAAAACGGCGCAAATACGTAAATCTCGTAGGAGATTACGTATTTGAGCCGTTTGGAGTTGAAACGTTGGGTTCATGGGGCCCAAGTGCTAGGTCTCTATATAGAGAACTTGCGAAGAGACTTGTCGACGCCTCGCGTGACCAGAAGGCTGGTATGAATCTAGCTCAAAAAATTAGCATTGCCATACAGCGTGGCAATGCTGCCAGTCTTCTGGGCACGTTCCCAATAGACGGCGATGTGGAGGACTTCCACGACACCCTTTGATTTTACTTTTCTTTTCTTTTTTTTTGTATTGTACCTATATTTTAATATTTTAATTTAATTTTAGTAGTAAGTAGTAAATAAGTAGTTATAATTGTTTTATGTTAAAATTAATTTAATTTTGTGGTCGTTAATAAATATTTCCATCTTTTAAAAATGATCATGACTGTAATGAAATGACTATACTCCAAAAGCATCAAAAAGTGAAAACATTATAACCAAAATGTCCCTGTTGTGCCTATCTAGCGGCTTATGTTGCTAAATGCACGTTAGATTCACCGAGCACACTAACTATACGGCTAGTCTCAATAAATAGATAAAATTTAATATTGGGAGTTGGAAACGGGACCGTATATGAATATAGTATTCATATACGGTCCCGGTCCAGCCGGTCCGGCCAGAGAAAAAGACATAGCGCATGATATTGGTGATTTCTTTGCTTGAAAAGATTTGGTTACTAGAGATACATATTTGACATAAGCTCCATACAAAATAAGTCAAATATGTAGTACTCTACTAGCTAAATCCTTGAATAGATCGAATTAGGACCAGCCGTTAGTATCAATTTTAAAATTATGACATAAAATGCCATTATTTGATTTTTATAAGACGTATAAATGTTCGATGTACACAATTCACGCTATAGGCTGTAATTAACAGTTAGTAAATCAACGAATAAATAGTATAAAATCAAAAATGGGGGTGTAAAAATATCTTCCGATAAATACCCACACTTCGGGTATTTACCCGGGTAAATACCCCGTTTTTACCCAAAAAGATAAAATCCCGGGTATTTACCGGGTAGAATCCCATCTCTACTCTGGCGTCTGATTCTCCCAGCTATCTTTGAAGGTGGATATGGTAAACGCATACTATGGACATTTAATTTTGAAAATGTTTCATGAGTATACTATAATGTTTAAACTAAAGAAAGCGCTCTGTATACTCAAGACAGCCTACTAAAGGCATTGTTAGATATTAATAATAGATGATATAATTTAGCTTAGTTTGTCATTACACACGCTCTTGTGTCCCGGAGTTATTACACGAACATATTAACAGGGTTTTATTCAAACAAGCTAAGAAGCTGACGTACCAAAATGGAAAGCTAAACAATACCTATTATCTTCATAGGGGCCGAGATTGAATCGATCCTGCTCATAAATAGGATGGTTTATGGCGTGTACATGTAACATTGTATATTCTATATTCTCAAGTAGATAACTCTAGATAAACCTTAGAGGTACATCCACGCGTGATACATGTTAATTCTTTCACGTACAAACAAACTCGTGCAGAATTAAATTTGTAGATTAGAACAAAACAAACTTTGACAAAAATCTTTGAAAGGCAAGTAAATATATTTACTAAAGGTAAAGATTTAACATGAACTGATTGAAAGAGCAGCTTCGAAGATGAAGAACGCTCGCCGCAAAGATCTTATCAAACCAAGTGTATAGTGCCTGCGCAGTCCTTTTGACCTCTCCCAGTAATTATATTATGATCGTGTGGCTTGACGTTAATTTGTGAAACTGCTCGGAAACCCAACGCTTAGGTGGCAGGACAGAGAATACCGTACCCGATTAATTTAAGAAGTGGAATCCTCGGTGAATTAATGGGACGGCCCGTCGTTCTGTGCCTATTGATCGAGCACCACCTATTTAGAGAGGGACCTGCCAGACATTCTGTTTTCCTATAAAGCTTTGACAATGGCGCTTTAATGCCGACCTCCATTAGCATATAAGTATCTTATTAATCAATTTTATAAAGGCCTTGCTCAGTCTTCGTGTCTCTAATATCAGACAGGGAAATAGATGGCTTACAATCGCTACCTGCATAACGATCTATATATATTCAAAGTACGTCGTCCAATGGAATATTGAATGTCGTTAATACGCTTTTATAAAAAGGTATTTGATAAACTTCTTTTGTACATTAAATAAAGGAACACTGATTGTATAATTTAATCTAAATGTCTTTGTCAGCCCTGCAAACGCATTCAGTGCCATCGAAAAAAGTTCCATTATTGGTTTTCCCCGAAAACTTCAAACAAGGGCAGTTTTCAGAAACACGAGGAAGCAAATGCGGTGTGGCTGCCATTTATTATATTTTATAATATTTTCTTTTCCCGATGTCCTTAATAGGGATCGGACCTTTTGCCTTTTTAGGCCCTTGGGAGAGACATGGCGAATATTATTTCACCCTCCGCTAAGGGTACTCTCAGACCTTTTGAATGTATTATTAAACTTTTGTTGTTATCGAGATTAGAATAATATGGGCCTCACATCAAATCTGTGTCTCTTTTGTTATTTTTTTTTATATTCATCTGTACTTTTGCCTACGGAGATATTATTTTTGCGGACAAGAGCAATTGTGTAGCCAATTTCAAGAGTAATCCCACATACTTAATTTTTTTACCTTTTCACGATTTTTGGTTTAATATTACTTTTCATGTGTCTATTAAAAATGTTAATTATCGCTCGCTAATAATGTGCCCGGTAGATGGCAATAGGCTCGCCCCCTATTACATTGGGACCTAAACATAACTGGCGAAATGTGGGTGTGTATACACCTCTGCCTACCCCTTTGGGGATAAAAGGCGTGAAGTTATGTTATGTTATGTTATTACTTTTCAACAATATGTAGGTATGATTGAAGTACTTAATTAGTCTTGTATGTATGTGTGTAATGTATAATGTATGTGTGTGTGTGTGTGTGTGTTTCATTTAGGTACATAAGTGGTAGGCAAATATAATTATAGGATCTAAATAAAACATTCTTGGACACTTTTTTTAGATCCGATAATTTAATTAATTAAACTGTATGGCTACGGGAAAAGCCAAATTACGGCTTGTTTTCAACCGGTAAACATAGTGGGTTTATAATGCGCAATTATTTCAAAATAAAGGCTATTTTTATATTTATCCCGACATTTTGGCATAGGTTTACACCACGTGGATCACGGAATGTATCTATCATCTCAAGATCACGGCTGGTACTTAAGGAATTTCACTTTTATTTTCAAACAGTTATGTGATAAAGACGAGTTACATAGATATAAAGCAGGTATGTATACAAATAGCGAAAGTTCGACAACCGGTACCACATTATTTTGTAAACCAAACATTTCAAAATCTCGCAAACGCCATTAAATTAAAACAATTACTCACAAGTTATAATGCACGTCTGCCATATTCGGGCGGTACTTTAGCGCCCTCTCGAAGGCGACTTCCGCTTCCGCAGTCCGACCCTGGGCGGTTAGCACACTGCCCAAGTTGCCGTATGCTGTGAAATAAACTTTCTGTTAATTATTTGAATATTTAATTGTTACACAGAAAATAGAGAGGTATTTGTATAGTTAAGTTGTTGTTTGTTGTGGTTTGTCCGTAGAACTCATTAAATATTTAATATGTCTTCTGTATATATAAAATCCTTGCGTTACTGACTGACTAACAGACAACGCACAGCCAAAACTCTAAGGGCGCATGAAGCTGAAATTTGACATGTATGTTCCTTGAGGAGCGTAGGGGTGCGCTAAGGAGGGATTTACAGAAATTCTCACGAGATCAGGAGGAAACGGTTAAATTTAAATAAAAGGTGCGGATAGAGCTGCGAGCATCCTTTATAAATACACATAGAAAATATTTGACTCCCGTGATTATTAAATATACTCAAAAAGGATATAAGCGCAAGATATTACACCGTAGTTTAAGCTTTTGTTACAATGTAAACGAGTGTCTCGGAATCCAACCATTTCACATTTGTTAACCAACTTCTTTTATACTTAGCACTAACGCTCGTTAGGTAATATATATATATATATATATATATATATATATATATATATATATATATATATATATATATATGCAAGGTAATTTTTATAACGAAGTGTGAACTACACTATGTTACAAAAAGCGAGAGATTTATATAAAATATGATATATAAAAAGAGAGAGATTTAATTATTAAAATACGACTTTGGGATATTTCTAAGTGGCCATCTCGACACATGTGGAAACAATCGACGGTATGTTGCGGTTTGGTTCAAAATAACGGTAATTATTCATAGTTCTGAAAGTGGATGATTTGTTAAATATTGGCCCATAGATGTATTAAACTATATAGAAATCAGCTTGCTGTTCTAACCAAGCGTTAGAAAGTAAACAAGAGTTTCTTGCCTGTTTCAGATTAGCGTATTTTTCTGCGCGTATACGGTCGTTTCAGCACACGCGCTTACACGCGCGCTACATTACGCGCTTCAAAAAACAGACTCACGTAAACGGGCGTGTTCGCTCGAAATGGTAGTGACGTCTTGTCAGTGTCAACATGGATTCTGACGGCTCGTGGTTATACGAGCTTAGAAGCGCGTCAACGCTCGTACGAGTTGCGCGTGTGTCAAAAGGCGCGCCTATACGCGCCTATATGCACTTCCAAAAACGAGCTTATACGCGCGTATAAAACGCTAATCTGAAACCGCTCTAATTCTTCTCACGAGGTTCTACTTTCTGAACAGGCATTTATTTTTTCAATGCTCTATTATGTAAATATGCATTTAAAGTTACTATTTTATTTAATTTGTATGATTTTCTGACGTGTCCAAAAATTTAAAAATTAATTATTGAATTAAATATTTGAGTTTGAGTTTGAAACAACAATACAAGTTATGAACTTCAATCTAACAACATCGCTCTACAGCATGTTTTTGTTTACGAATCACCGAAATATTTACTCGTTGATTGTCATGTTGCTCTAATAGAAAAAGTACCCGTCACGTCTACTAAATTACTTTACTGAATATAACCCCCTAACTAATAAAAATAAGATTATCGAATCACAACTTCATTGCTTCATTTGGGTAAAGGATATAATTCGACTACCGATTCTTAGAGTCCAAACCTCGGCACGCCTACTAACAAGTCACACTTTGGTTTTCCTTGTAATAAATTGCCCTTGCCCTATCGTTGCCTGATAGAGCACCTGCGGTAAGACCATACTTAGCAGATACATGACATGACGTAGTATTGTGAAATGTTTCGATATCATGTCAATGTGCAATGTCTATGTCAAGGACGTCTTAAATTAATATGATACAACTTTGCGATATGGCTTCGTATGATGTATCATAATAGTATTCCGATCGTATCTATCTACTTACTAATTTTAATATAGAATTGAATAGCGTAAAAAATAAAGTAAAGGTAAAAGTCATGCCGTGGACAGGTCCGGTGTAACCCAAGCTGAAACAACCAAGCAAGTAGACAGATTTCCCGGATTATTTTAGTGTGAAACCTGTTACATGTGTACAAATCACGAAAATTTTACAATATTTATCATATTGTGTTAATCTGTTTTGATTCTATCGCCATAAGTGGTTTGATGATGGTCAGTGCCGATTTTTATAACATCATCGTCTTTATTATACGACTTCGCTATAGTCTGCGATGCAACATCTGTCGTACGTTTGTCTTATGGTCCACAGCCAGTCATATATGAAATATCAACATCGTATTATGCAGAAGAAAAAATAAACTAACAGAGCTCTACAAAACTGACAATGACAAATCAATTTAAAATCTCAATCAACCTATTGAAATTTGTATTACACATAGGTATATGTACGTATTACAAATAAAAATAAAATGTCTACATTTATCTCCGGCACGCGGCCCGCCATTTCAGATAATCCAGTCTGATCGACGAACTATTATTTTTTTGCTAAAGGAATATAACATTCTCTCGACATCTCAAATAAGTGGAACAACATGCTATATGACTTATAAAGTCTGGAAAATACTAGCGCCTAACTTTGATATGTGCGAACGTAACATATAAAAGAATAGTAATGAATAAGCTCATCATCATCATCAGCCTGCCGCAGTCCACTGCTGGATATAGGCCTCTCCAATGGCACGCCACTGAGCCCGATTTTCGGCTCTTCGTGTCCAGCCGCTGCCAGCCACTTTGCGTATATCGTCCCTACACCTAGCCGGAGGGCGTCCTTCACTACGTTTGCCAAGGCGCGGTCTCCACTCTAGAACACGACTACTCCATCGGTTATCGGTTCTGCGACAGATGTGACCAGCCCACTGCCACTTCAACGTGCTAATTCTCTGAGCTATGTCGATTACCTTGGTTCTCTGTCGGATCACTTCATTACGAATTCGATCCTTCAGAGAAACTCCAAGCATAGCCCTCTCCATAGCTCGCTGAGCGACCTTAAATTGGTGGACTAGTCGCACCGTCAGTGTCCACGTCTCGGCACCGTAAGTCATAACGGGTAGGACGCACTCGTTGAAGACTTTTGTCTTAAGGCTTTGCGATAGTTTAACTAATGAATAAGTTATTAGTAATTATTTGTATACTATCTTTTGCCAGCGACTTCGCCGTGTTTCGGTTATCGCAACAAATGGTTGCTCAAAATTATGCTATTTTCATGAACTAGCTGCTAATTTTTATCAAACTCTGTTTGTCAGTGACTTACCTATATACGAAAAAAATAAACTTCCATACAATTATAATTACAAATTTTGGCATTGTAAATAGTAGAGATATCATAGCATTGTGATCGAAGTTTTTCATTTAGAAAGAACAATGGCAAACCACCGTACATTATCAGTGTTGCATTAAGACTTCGCGAGCATTAGTACAAATACTTTAAAAAGATAGATCTAAGGCCTATTATGTAAAATGTAATTACAGAATATTTTTATGTTATGGGATTTTAATGAAAAACGAAGTTAAAGAGTTGTAAGTTACACCTCACGCATTTAGTGTGGGCAGGTCTGAAGTTAGTCACTAATATGGTTATAGTATAACATCTGTGGTCACTAATGTCACAGCGTCACAGCTGTCACAGTGATAAGTTCATGTATGTGCAGTACAATGAATAAACGTACATTGCGCAGAACGCTAAAGACTAACGTCAGGTGACGTTTCAAGGAGCTACCTATGAAATATCTGAGCTCTTTGCTAATACGTAGGTATCATGAGCATAACAGAACTTGATTGGAATGTTAAATTATCTGAGAGTACCTTTTACAACACTTACTTCTACGATTTTCTTTATAATTACATATATAGATATATCACACTTCTCTGTAATTATGTTGCTCTATACTCTATCCAGCAAACTTACACTAATTATACTTTGCAAACTCTCGCGCTATTGAGCATTTAGGGGTACTTGACTGATTTGGCGTTTCATCAGCCCTACGTATGTATCATAAAATAGAAATTAAGTGAAAATAAAATATGTTTGGTAACAAAGCATTTATTTACATTTTAACCATTATATCATGCCTCTACTCCGACTTCTTCGAAAAACGGAACTGGTGACGGAATTATAGCTTGACGAAGAATATATCACAGATATCATACAATGCACATAATGTATAATCATCAAATCCCATACTACACAAATAAAAAATCTGTTCAAAATAACAATACGTATTAGATATTTGTCTCAAACGTATGTCCAGTATCACAACAACGTAATTGTGTAACACCATAAGTAGGTATTCAACACTCAGGATGCAAAAGCTTAACTGAAAGCAGAAACGAAAGCTAAGCTAAGAAAAGTTAACAAAACAATCCGAAAATGCGTAAAATAAATATAATTACAGACGCATATTATAATTACAGACGCATTTATAAGATCGGTGACAACTGTATCAATGACAAATGACAAGAAATTCACGCGTTTAGTCGTTTTTTTGTAAGGTTTCTAACGATTTCATAAAAGAGGTTTTAATGATTCTTATAAAATCTCGTTTTTGACGTTTAGTTATTGCTATGTGCATTTCAGATGTAACAAAATATTTCTTTATTAGATATTTGCTTTATTCCATTGAATAAAAAAAATCAATAACTAATAAAATAAACTACCGCTATCAGTCTATAAAATGTATATAAATTCGTTTATGCTCGCTTTCACAAACAAGTGACACTGATATTGCCATTTTTCTTTACAGTGATACAAAGAATAAAATAAATAAATATAGATACAGTTACTACACCCACACAAAAAAAAAACATGGCGAAATGTGGGTATAATATTTACACCTCTGCCTACCCCTTTGGGGATACAGGCGTGAGACTATAAATAAATAAAATAAACAGTTACTACTACTAAGGCAATATAATTTAGAAATAAAATAATTTAATGGTACTGGTTAGCCACTGACTAAGATCGCAAGAGGCATCTTGTTTGGCACTTATCTCTACGAAATATATAATTATTTATCAAACTGAAAATAAACATACGAAAATGTATTTGTGAATGTACGTTTACAAACTTAATTTTAATCCAAAATGATTAATTAAAAACATATGGAGTCCACGTTTACAGGCTAACTTAATAAAGTAAGTAAGTAGGATGTAAAATTACCCACATCATTCATCATCTTAATTCACTAACGAGGTACACGACAAAATTTCATTAATTATTCATACTTATGAACGAGAATAAACAATTTTGTATTACTATTAACTTTTGTGTTAAAGATGCGAGTTATGTAACATGAGTTGCTATTTATTTTTGTTTTTTGTTTGGTGGTTGGATGGTCCGTGTGGTGGTGGATTAAGAATACGGAATGTCACCACCCCATATCATCCCATGGGTGTCGTAAGAGCCGACAGAGGGAGCACATTATGCAGAGAACAGCACAATAAGAGAAGGAAAATATGATACAAACCCTATACCAACCCGTTTGGCCAGCGTGGTATAGTAGGCTAATTCCTCCTTACAAGGAGAGGCCTAGTCCAGCAGTGGACTGTTAAAGGCTGATGATGATGAGTCGGGTGGCGTTTGCTAGTCCTACCGGTATTCTTTTAGGAAATCTTTCAAAATACGTTGATTCAACCATCCGGATCGAATGAAAAAAGTAAAATAGCGTAATTTCATTAATAGTGTAGTACAGCATATTATTTATATTTGTCAACTTTAATTGCAATATGTTGGGATGCATCAACTGAATGTTTCTTGGCTATTATCGAGATAGACGTTTCACTGACAGTATGAATCCTTCAGATGTATGTATGTTTGTTATTTCACGCAGCCCGCATAAATGCATCTTTTACTACAATAAAGCAATAAGCTTTATATAGTTTTAACTTTTATTGCAATGCAACGCAGAGGAATTTAAAATATTCGTCAATAACTTAATACATGATTATTATTTTGTAGCAATGACAAATATTAGTCAACAAAAATTGACCTTTTATCCTGTTCCTAATATCAATTTTATCTAAGCTATTTTAAGGAGTACTCTGGACAAGTACTTATTTCTTAAACTAGTCAAAAGTTAAATCCATCCTGGCGATCTTTGTAAGTTAGCATATCACGTAACCAACACATAAACCACGAGCTAGTTATACCAAATCAGTGCATGTATTGCTTTGTACTCAGTAGTGAATACACAGATTATGTCCATCACTCAAATCAAGAGACTATAGTCGCCGCGTCTGTGTGAAATGTTACTCACCCTGTAATAGCCAGCGCCAATTGAATTAGATAAAGAGCTTTAGCCTAATATTTTGGCTTGATTATAATGTATTCTCCCTTCATTATTTCATATGATTCGTGAATATTTTGTACGTTTGGACGCGCTTATCTCAATAATCTACTACCCGTTATAAAAACATACGAGCTCATAGCACAGTAAGGTAACAAAGATAAAAATACAACCTATTTGAGAACTTGCGCCTTTTTTTTTAAGTCAATTGAAAATGTATGCAGGGATATCCCGACGTCCATTTTAATTCGGAAATTTCAGTTTTGTATTCAGCAACATGCTAAAATACGTTGGTGATGATGGCTTTACAATTTTATAATAGTACTAGATATAGAGCAATTAGTGAGATTACAGGCAATCCTAATATAACCAAACGCTTTTTTGGAGGAGGTAGCAGATCAAGTGCGAGTAAAACCTTTTTCCTGACGCAACAGTCAAGTATCTTTACACTAAGAAGTCGAATGCACATCGAAGTACCTACAAATGAATAGATGCTCTCTGTGATGCCTGTAGCGTATCATAGCCAGTTGCACTCACTGATCCGCGAAGTAAAACTGTCTTGAAAATGGTCAATCTGTAGACAGCTCGAGTGCTTAGTGGCACTTAAGCCTTTTTGCTCTTCACATGTTTCGTAAAATCGAAGCAGCTTCAGATGTTTAGAAGGTTCACTTTATTGTATCAAGTGTTATAGGTATACTCTTTTGATATAGACAATCTCAATGTTATTTATAAAGACACAAACATACGTGTTTCATACGTACCTATATAACATTCAAACGTATACTTTGATTCACAAATAGTTACTGCGGCTGTATTCTGCAGTCCTTATATCTCCTACATCATTTCGAAACGCACTAAATATATTCCATATTTTGCTGTTGCAACTTACACATAAAGAGTAACTAAAAAAGCGACGACAAACTCATAACGAGCTCTCCCAATCTCGTACCAAAGTCGACTCCAACAACTTCAAATAAAAACCCAGCTGTACAAGCATTCAAACATAAAGTGGTAGGTAGCATTACACGTTTTCGATTTGCAACTGCGTTGTCGTATCTCTGAAGCTATTAGTGCGGGTGTCAGGTACTAGTATGATTGGGTGGCGGTATCGCACCACCGAGCGATCTCCGGTGCACTCCGATCCGCTTTTCACGAATAAATATTAGGTTGCGGTCGCATGCCTCCGGAGTATTTATGAACACAGCTCCGACGCTCTTGATACACCTATGTGGACTTAGATATGTTTGTCTTTACTGAGCTTTTTACTGACATTTTATGTAGAAAGTCAATAAGTGTTTTAAGATGTTCTTTCAGGTGAAAGATGCCGGTAGATTGTCGCAAGTAAATAATATAGTCTATTTGCGTCTTTTGGCAGTCATTCTTTATAAAAATGGTTTTCTCTGAAATCTGGTTAAACTGTAAAATTAAACTTGTGCTTCAGCTTTGTTGTAACTAAAATAATTATTCAAATTTATATTGGGCAAATATTCACATACATCATATGAAGGTAACCTTCGGTTTCTCGTGTCTGTTTGATTTCATTACTATGAATTATCGTATCAGGTAATTTATCAACAAAGTGACAATTTTGATGTATTTATAATATAATATTAGTTATATTCGGGCTTGATTTAAAGAAATTCAGATGGCAATATCGTCTTTTAACACATCCACTGCACGGTTGGCGTATTGGTTTATGCGGCCGCCTCGCCACTTGACACTGCGCTGAGTGTTGTGGGTTCGATCCCCACACGAGACAACACTTTGTGTGATTCGCAAATTGTAGTTTCGAGTCAGTCAGGATTTAGGTCTTATGCGTGAATTGTATTGTACAAAAATAAAAAGCACCGTAGTCTCTAAATAATCTTGACTACAATTGAAATCATCAACGGTCACCACTTGTGTATCATAACTCGTTGAACTAAACCGCGTATCTTTATATGAATGGTTTGTATCAGTGCAGTTTACCCGTAGGTATTCAAAAGACTTTTCACGACGCCTTACGAGTGCCGATTTTACTTTAGACTAAAGTTCACCCGTGGCACCGCCTTTGTGTATTATGTACATAAATCTTCCTCAGAAATCACACTATTTGTGAAAACAGTACAAAAATCCATTCAGTAGCATTTGTGTTTACATATTATAGCGTTCAGACAAACAGAGAGAATGCGGCAAGGGCTGTTTTTTAATATGTATAGCTTACATATCAAAATTGACTAATGACATCACAGGCAGACGTCAAATTCTATTCACTGGACAAACAAGTCGTGAACAAACTACTCTGTTACGACGTGGTAAAATCACCGTATTGGATTAAAACCGTAACCAAGCCAAATGTAGACAAGAGCCAAGAGTCCCAACTCAACCCATTCGGCAAATATTTTTAATCCAACAAACGCAGAACTCCTCAGGGATAACACAAACCAATTTCGACATGAACATGAGGTGAAACCGCGAGCAAAGCCTAGTACAAATTTAAACTTTTAATCAAATATTCTTTGTGAGTGTTGATCCATCACGGTCTGTTACCTTCGTTAGAAAGAGAGTTTTACGAGCTTAACCACAGTTTTGGAATAAATGTTTTTGGCAGCCAAATAACTCACTAATCTATTTTCAGAATTGAGTTGCACAATTTAGGTTTAAGTGCTAAACCTATTTAGAAAATACTTTATTTTACTAATTTGAAGAGCAATTCAGATTTCTGATATCACGTAGTTCAAGACGAAGGTTTAATGCCTAAGCCCAATTTATTTACACTTAAGTGATGATAATAGAAGAATAAAAAACTTAAGATAATTCCACTTGTTTTTTTATACTCTTAGTTAGGGCTGGCAATTATCATTGTAGAAGCTAGCTCCTTATCGACTAGGTTAATATAATATACGTATTATTACGATTAATTTTGTTTGAAAACCGGTTAACCATTACAATATTGACTTTTGTATTCTGTATATACGTGAGTTGTCACGATCGATACTTGACTAATATTTTAACATTTCTTCCCTACACAATTCAAACCTTTCATCATTTTGTAATTTATGTTCACTTCTATCGAAGGAAAGAAACTGTAGACTGTAGAAAGATGAAATACAAAATAAATGAATGCGAGAAGCTTGTACAATTAAATTCGATTCAAGGGGACTTCGGATGAATGTTATAGCGTTAATACGAGTGTAAAATGTTTGATTAAAATAGTCTGCGAACTTCAAATTTATTCTAAATATTGATAAGGCAAATACTAGGTATGTAGATATATTACATATGTCTATTTGCTTGTATTAGCGGCATTTAAAAATACAAAATTGCACCCTTCTTCGCGGATTCAGATTTCCACGGTCACCGTCCTGCTGTCATGAGCGATCAACGCCTTTCATGGTGTTGCAGGAGACCTAGTCTAGATCTGCCTCTATGTGGTAAAAGTACCCATGATAAGCAGCTACTTGTTTTAATCAATCTAATGATTTGAGAATCACCTATACTTTCGTATGTAATGTAAAAGTATTATAGAACATTTGCTTCTAGAGATATCCGTTTTTCTCGGAAACCGTCCGTCTGAGTAAAAGTTTGTTATCAGGGATATGATTTTATATTAGTTAGAAGTTTGTGGACCTGTAGCCGTAGGTTACCATGACAACATGTTATAGTTCAGGTATTATTTTCAGTCAAAGCTTATTTGCGTGGCAAGGTAGGCACTTTATGTTTTGTTTTAGGGTTTTAGCGTGAGACTTGGACGTACAATAAAATATAAATGATTTGAATGTAGTACCATTTTCACTTCGTAACGTGAAAAACGTTTATTTTTTGTTGTGTCGTTTTACTCAGGTACGGCCGAATTGTATAGCTCGAAATTTCAAAAAATGATTTTAATATTTATACTAGCTTCATGTAGCGGCTGCGCACGCGTGAATGTTGGTTACCGCGACAAAAGTTTATGGTATTCTGGTGTATAATATACATACCATAATACATTGATCATAGTTTTGTTTCATCAATACCCGTTTAATAATTTAGGCGTAAAAAGATCGCAACAGCCATCCAACCATCCATCCATCTTCACAAACTTATGTTTATAAAGGCAGTACGATTTCACAATTTCCAAACATTATGTTTCTTTTAGCTGTTGGCACTTTCACGTTACATCCCTGAATCTTTCATCATCATCATCATCAGCCTTTAACAGTGCACTGCTGGACTAGGCCTCTCCTTTGAAAGGAGGAATTGGCTTACTATACCACGCTGGCCAAACGGGTTGGTATAGGGTTTGTATCAAGTTTTCCTTCTCTTCCAGTGTTCTCTGCATAATATGCTCCCTCTGTCGGCTCTTACGACACCCATGGGATGATATGGGGTGGTGACATTCCGTATTCTTAATCCGTCACCACACGGACCATCCAACTACCAAACAAAAAACAAAAATAGTAACTCATGTTACATAACTCACATCTTTATCACAAAAATCTTCAGAATCTTTCACTTACCGCTAATTTAATAGGTTCGGTCAACAATAGATATTGGAAGGCCTTTATTTTTGGGTTTGATCCGGTTAAGAACCGACATGAAATAGGGCAACACTAGAGATTCGGTTTATTGAAAAGTAGAATAAGAAATGGGATCCCGCTGGCCTGTAAAGACTTATGCTAACAAAAGACATTATCAAACAAGAGCAATGGATTTCCGAGGGATTTCGCTATATTTATGACATCGAAGATTTATCGCGCACGTAGGCAGCAATTCCGCAAAAAATCACGACACCACCGATGAAAAAGTTCGGCTGAAATAATTTTCACTCGTCGGTTTGTCGGTAATGCGTGAATTGCCGGTAAAGAGTATATGAGGAACGAGATTCAATAGCAATAATCCTCAGTAATCTTAGGGGCCCTAAATCGTGCTTTTAACAATTTCACGTGTGTTTACTGTGAGCGTTCATCCGTAAAGAGGCGATTACATAAAAGTGTAACTGGGTGCTTCCCTTAAATAGGGCACATCAAAAAGAAAATAAAATTCTTATCCCATTTACGATCGGCACCATTAGCTGTAAGAAAAACATAGAGCGAAAAAATATAAAAGAGACACGACGTTACTTAGTCGTTCCGCTGATTGGAATATCGGTCTAAAAGCTTTTTTATGTACCCACTTACACGGGTAATACGCGAAACATTGACGTTATACCCTTAGGTGTTTATGTATGTTTACTTGTTTAGTGCCTCATATTTTTTCTGTTTAAAGTACAAGTTTACTATCGGCCATGATATTATTAACTCTCGCGCCGCCTCGGTGTTTGATACGTTAGCTTGCTATACCGAAGCGTATTATTATGATTGTAATGTCCGAAGAACCGTGAAATAAACTCACTCAAAGCACTTTTTAGTAGGTTTGTGCTATAGTCTGTGTACAACACCTGAGAACATAAAACCTACAAATTAAATGTCCATTTACTGTATACTTTTAATGTTCGATTCTGTTGAGCTTTATATGACAATTTATGTACTTATTCTCTTAAATAAATTGACAGATGTATAAATTGGCAGTGATAAGAAGAGCCAATTGCCAAACTCTACTGTACACATTGCCGTAGAATTTGAAATTAAAAATCTATTTAATTGCTCTGATCCGAAGATATATCCCATTATTATGAGAGTACAAAAAAAGTGTAAAAAACAGGTGTAGAATATTTATAGGAGGATATAAAAAGCAAATAATATAAATTAAATTATATTAGTCTACCTTTACTATCCAAATTCTTGTTATTTGATAGGCAATATGTACTAGCAAATTTATTAGTAAGATACTTAATACATAATCAACATTCCAGTTCTATCGCTACTAATCTAGGAGATTATTAATTTTGTGTAAGCTAATAAATACAAACACGAAAAAATGTTCACATAACAACCTAAAAAAACAATTTATCACTAGATACACTAGCGAATAATAGTGCTACCTGAAATTCAGTACTAAATCGAGCATCATTATTTAAATACGACCCATCTGAAACATACTTCAATAGTGCTCTATTGTAATAAAAGTTAGTTTTATCATTTGTTTCGTGTACCATAAATACTCAGTCAAATTTGTTACAAAACTCACGGTTCCGAGAGGTACGAGAACGACCGACGAAGTATTGTGAACCTTTTTGCAAAAACATTATATTGTCATTTTTATTGCCTTATAGCAGTTACCGACACAACCCTGCGCGAGTAATAAAGGCCTCAGCCGAAATGTTTCATTTAGCTTCAATACCTAACCATACCCAATGTTCCGGTTTTGCTTTTATTATGTAGAGGTCATCTTTTGTTCGTTTTCAAATCAAAACTCAATAAAACTGAGCTCCCAGAGCCGTGTCTTTGTGTTACAAATTGAAAAACATATTGTTATGCCGTTAAATTACGCCTTTGCGTTGCGATGAATGATCCCCACGAACCCTAAATATGGAACTGTAATTGTAATGTTGGGTGTGTTCATTTAAACAGAATATACTCTTCAATATTCATGAAATAAAGGGAGTATAAGCCACATATTTAATCTACTTGTGACCGCGCAATGTTAAAGTCTACTTAAAAGAATCTCACGTTGATGGTTCTTCAAATTATTCTCGCCTCTCGTCGGTCAAAGACGGTGTAATTAAGTAAGAAAGATTAAGTTTGAACGTAGAAACTTTAAACGGGTATTAAATAGGGTTTGTGTTGTTTTATAAAAAAATGATGAACAAAATCTTATTATTATACCAGTTTGTAAGTAAATAAGTTGATGTAACCTAAGTAGCCATAAGGCAACTCCGCGAGAAAGATAATGGCGTTAATCTGTGAGAGTCGCCACTCGAAGCAACGTTATCGAACCCAAAGATGGAGTCGATAAACCGTACGACTTAACCGATTACATCAATGAGAGCTGACCGAAGTGATGTTGGAAAAACTCTTGTAATGAATCGCCGTATAATCACACTTTGTACAGATGAGCACTCTTGGCGAGTGCGCTTAGGTTGAGATGTAAATACAAGTACGTAAAGATCGCGGCACAGATCTCGAGTGCTACTGGTAAAGCTAAAGAGCTCAAAGACGCAATAATTAATTACAGCGTTTGTTATTCATACATAGAGTTGATTCTTGTACCTTCACTCGCTAATAACCGTTCATTTTCAAGATGCATTCCGACTCAACACCCGACATTCGCGCTGCAACCAATAGCTATGTGGAAGCAGAGTTTAATACTCATGTAAAGCTATTGTGAGTGCTACACAGAAAAAAAAGAGAGAGCCTCGCAGAGAGATTCACCCAGACACGCAGTAATTAATAACTGCGTTTGTTAACATTACATAAATAATCAATCATGTACGTCTTTTGCACCTTAAGTCGCTAATTACCGGTCATTTTAAATATATATAATAATAATAATATTCTACCACATTCACACAACACCTTCTAGTCCCAAACTAAGCAGAGCTTGTGCTATGGGTACTAGACAATGGATAAACATACATATATACTTATTTTTTAACCAAGACCAAGACGAACATCCATGTTCACGCACACAAATGTTTGACTTGAGCGAGAATCGAACCCGCGACATTCAGCGTGGCAGTCGCTTACACTACCGCTGCGTCAACCGGTCGTCAACCCATAGTTATGTGAAAGCAGAGGGTAGATAATACTCATTTACAGCTATTGTGTAGATAATAGGCAAACTTGTTGTTTGCCGAGTTCATGTCCAACTTACTAATTAGGGATGAAGATACACTTAACGTATTTAAAATTCAACGACAGAGAAACCTGCTACTAAAGGTAATGTGATTACAGTCGTTGTTTTGTATAAATTAATACTGACATGACCATTTCTATTTTCATTTCATGTGAAACTGTGTATCTTTTAAAATCACGACGGATAATAATATCAACTCAAAAAGACACATGTTTCACAAACAATTTTGTTTTGTGTTACCGAAAATTAAATTTTCCGCGGCTCTAACGCATGTGTACTTAGATGTTGTTTTGTCATAGTATTAAAATACAATTGTCACCATTTCCCTATAACGCAAACAACACACACAAGCATGTAAGCGAAAAAAATAAACAAAATTAAAAAAGCAATTTCCCGGTGACCTTCAATTCCGTACTTTTTTCTCACACCTCCACCGTATTTCATCGACTTGTAAATTCATAACACACCGTGCGGCTTACGGTTACAAAAATACAAGAGACGGTAATATCGCGACACATAATTCACTTAAAATGGGCTCATTAGGCATTTTATTCGTAACATACTAAATATAATAAATAACACATGACAAAGCCTCTACAACCAGGAAGGTATTATGAATGAATAATCGGCTGTGAATCTACTTCGTATGTTTTGGTTAAGTTTGTACCGTTAAACGGTTTCGTCGTGTTTACTTTTGATGTAAATCATTGGGGTAGACATCTGTAAGTTGAGTTTATTTTTACATATAGACTGATTTTTTTGTTTGTTATGTAGATAAACAGACGCATATTTCTGAAATGTAAACAAATATGGCATGTATTAGTTGTACTTCTACTGATTTTATCGATACTTGTAGTAACAAAATCAATACTACCATATGTATATACATATGTGCATAAGCACATAATATAACATATAACTTTTATATTAAAAACGTCTTGCCTGTGGATAAAGAAGTCTTTTTTTATTAAATATACTAATATATTTAATAAAAAAAGACTTCTATATTGCATGTTTCGTACTACTGACAACTTGATGCAAAACATGTCGCTCGATGGAGTAGACATGGTAACAATCAAACAAATTCGCACACTTTATCAATAATAATGCTGTGTTCAAGTGGCAAGTGAAAACCTTATCACTGTTATCCTCAACTTTTTTATATTTATGCAAAAGGGATTTATACAGAAACGTTTAGATAAAGAGAATTATATTAACAAAAATACATAGGCTATTCCAATAAACAGAATTCCATTTACATTAGATGTCAAAAAATCACAGCAAGCTCCCTTGAGACAAACATTAATATTATTTGTTGTTTGTATTTCATGTTTATCCGACGGTGTTATCTTAATAACGACTCTTTAATATGCATTATTCGTTTCGTGTACAAAAAAGAAACACGAACAAATATCCTTACGTAAAGCCTTCCACATCTGGTGCAAACGACAGAGACATTAAGTTCCACTTTTTGACAACTTGGGCACAAGTGACATTTACCCTAGCGGGTGTCTTTATCGATATCTTAAAATAGAATACCATTCCCTGTTAAATAAATAGCTTAAAATACTCTTTAAGCACGGGGTATCCGGTAAAAGACGCTCTGAATCAGTACAAATTTCGTCGCAGCTTTCAAAGCTGTATCCTGTCCAAACAACCCGCTTTACTTAATTAACGCTCAGGCATAAGGTTGTTCTATAATTTAAAACAACAACAGCTTAAGTCTTAACGTTCATAATAAGCGTCGATAGTTGACTCTCATCCAATTTGAAGAGGCCTCTATTTTTCCTTTTATCCTTTGGTAACATGACCTAAAGGCTAACGGATCCAATTTGTCGGCGGCGCGTATTCGAAACTGGCCAATCACAAGGCACCTCCTATTACACGAATTTGCGGGGACTGGGACGAGGCGATCTAATCGCCAAAGCCGGCTTCACCCAATACACCTTTTGCAGTGATAACTGATCTATTGAACTGGCCATACACTGGATTAACGTGGTGGCCATCACGAATATTTAATTAATTTGATGCCCTTTTGTTTTCCTGTAGTTGGTCTACATCGATTATGTGAAACGGTGGAAATATAGTCATTATATTTATTCATAGCGTGAAGATTGTTATCAAATTACTTGACTGCGACTTCTGTATTCTATACTGGTATATGCAATTCCTTTTAATTGGCACTTGTACTTACGAGTCTGTTATCATACAATACAACAAATAACAGATTTCGATTATGCGATTACTTATAACAAATAAATAGTATACATCACAACACTATGTTACCCATTAAATGTTGTTTTATTTTTGCATTGGCAACATTGCAGCGAGCTTTTAGTATTGCCTTCACGACTGTGAAGGCAATACTAAAAGCTCGCTGCAATGTTCAAGGCCTCTGTTTCAATTGACATCTAACAAGAATTGCGTGTAGTAGTGAAATAAAAATTCTTCACCGTAATTTCAAGTGAATTTTTATACTGATTTGTAAGCTCGTGAACCAGAGACAAAGTGAAGTTAGAAATATAAGACTTCGTTATACAACTACATTTAACTAGATTTTCATTTTCTTGTTGTATCTATGTTTTAAGATAATGTCTGACGATGCGATGTTGTTGGTACCGTCACGTGGCACTGATATACTCGTAGATGTATTCAGAATATAACGCAGACGAAATCACGGGGACACGGCAGAACGAAGTATAATTTGCAAGAACTTTCAGAAACCTGTTAAGTGCCATGAAAACTTCCAGACAATTTTTTTGCCTGAAGCATTTTATTGTTTGTTTTAAACTTACTTCAAAAACTGTTTGCAGTTTCAGTAGCTTAACCTTTATTCTTTACGAAGGAGTTAAAGCCCTATTTAACTAAATCAAAACCCTTCATTTGCGAATGCGACTCGCACTTGTCCGGTTCGTATTATTTGATGTTTTAGCAATAAATACATAAACTGTGGATATTACAAATCTCCAACTAAATCTTTGACTTTTATCTGTCTCTTTCAAGACAAAGATATGAAGTAGGATAGAGACTAGACTAGGATGAGTAAAAATTTTCACTATAAATCATATAATAACTGGAAAGTTCATTATCTCCATCTATTCATCGAATCGTCTTATAGCAACCAAAAATGTCTAGTATTCCCAATTGAATACATTATTAATTTCTCAGATATTATTTCAACTGACTTTGTAAAACTTTTAGGTGCGCTACCAAAATGTTCAAAAGGAAAATTTTAAATGCGTCTCTGACCGTCTAATATAGCTGATTATTTGAACAACTATTAGACCTACCGTCCGTAAATTGTGAATATTTTAAAAGTTATGCTTACTTGCAAAGTGGACCGACGATCTGGTTAAGATCGCGGGAAGCGGTTGGATGCGGGCGCCTCAAAATCGGTCTGTGTGGAGAACCTTGGGGGAGGCCTTTGTCCAGCAGTAGACGTCTCTAGGTCTCTCTCTCTCTCTCTCTCTGATGATAATGCATGCTTACTTGCCATTATTATAAAATTAGCTATAAAACTAACTATTCTGATGGGCCTGTTGGTCTAGTGTTTCAGACTTTGTGTGATGTGCACATTTTATTTGTTCTGTGTCTCGGTATAATTAGCCTGTAATGTTTATGTATTTAAAAATATATAATTGTGTTTACCCGTTGTCTGGTGCTCTGCTTAGCTCGAAAATAAATAACCATGTGTGGGTTGTCCGAAGATAGGATTATTCTTATTTTTACATACATACATACATAGTCTCACGCCTATATCCCCGAAGGGGTAGGCAGAGGTATATCGCTACACCTATTTTTCGCCAGATTTTAGTCCCACATAATATGGGGCGAGCCTAGAGAGAATTTTCTTACGGAAAAACCCAATAACACTTTGCCCGACCCGGGGATCGAGCCCGAGACCTCCCACGCGCACATTTATGCCGCGAGGCAGGCAGTATTATTTTTATACCCAGGTAATTCAAAAGTTGGTTGAAACTTTTAAATATCTGCGCGCATGGTATCTATTGTATTCATATATTGTATTCGACCATGAAAAGTGATTAACGTAAATACAGACGTTTTCTGCGATCCTTATGATTTTGTTTCCAGTCTGGGAGTTCTTTATTTTCTATTAACTGAATGTTTGAAATGTCACATGAAGTAAAATTAACAGGTAATAATTTTATGAATTTTATCTCTCTACTCTCTCCTAGTTTTCAAGAGTAGTTACTAATAGCACGTACGTACTCTAAGTAAATCTAACTGTAAATATAAATGACTAAACTTCGTCAATGTCTTAGCAAAAATTAGCAGTACATTAACTTTTTAGGATTGGTGGCATAACACAACACGAATGGTCGCCTCAGCATTTGCTATTTGTATTTTGGGTTCGCATACAGTTTGGTAGGTATAGACCGAAACTCGTGTATAGTAAGTAAATAATACAAATTCGATTGGGGTAATGTGTCAACAGTGACCTACATTTAACCTCAACTATAAATAAACGACTATTTATATTGATTTGTGATTGTGTCATCAATAACAGATTTTCGTTTGAAGAAGAAATAAATATCAAGAATAATAAACACGAAAATTTAAAAAAATACTCTTGTATGTAGTAGTTCGAGCTGAGCCATCCAATTCTTTTCATAATATTTATATAATACATAATTTAGAATTTAAAGATGAAATCAAAAATTGTCCTGCTATGTTTTGCTCCGACACTCAAAGTTGAGTTCGGTGCCCAATGGAGCACTATGAGCGACGAAGAAATTCGACAATAGTATTTCATATAACGAAACGTAACCTGGACAAACTATTATAACCAAACTAATAACTAACGATATAGAAATAAATTCTTCTTTAGAGATTCTATCAATTTTGTGCGAAGATGTTTTAGTATAGGGTTGAGATGAAGGCCTTACGTCATACATTTATTATAGTGCGAAGCGACAGTATAGAATTGAAAAAGCAGTTATATACGAAGGAGCCTAATAAAAGCAACATTTTATGAATAGCATCTTTCGAAACGTTTTGCTACCTCCATTACGTAATAAGAAAATTGAATTTAGATAGAGAATGGTCCACGCGTCATCAAATGTATTAGATGTGTGCACGTACAATATTATTACACAGCTATCTGCTTGCTAGCAATACACCTCAGTCGGAAATAATGCATTTTGCTAAGGCTAGGGGCTAATGGCTATGCCATGCGATCGTGGTTTGCTAATGAGTCTTTTTGTATAATTGTAACCAGATCAAACGAAATTTATTGACATAAATTCCATTACTTTATTGTTATTTAACCCGGCGTCGTTGACGCTGGGTAATATTTACCCGAGGTGATTTTAAGAGGGTATATTTATTTTTCCTGACGTCCATCTTACTTATCCGCCAGTATAGCTGGAGATACAACTACCCTCTATTTGGATTATTGTTTACATCATTATTACGCCGCTCGTGTAGTGAGATACAAGTGTTTCAATTCAAAACGGGTAAGTTTTACCCACCGTCATAGATAGTGTAATATTTTCATGACGTATTTTTATTCGTGTTTATAATAGTTTTTACAAGTTGTTTTGTATTTTTTTTTAGTTTTTGGTCACAAATGGCTTTGACTAACCAAGATCAACGGATTTTGAGTGTTTTGGAGGAACCTGATTCTGATGATGATGGGTCGATGGCTGCTTCAGACATAGAATATGAAGAAGTTGACTAAGTTCTCCTTTCTTTCAATTTTTTTTCTGTTTAGTCTTTATTTGTTCTTTTTTTAGTAAATAAGATAATTATTTTCATAAATAAAACTAAATATCCTAACAAAAATAATTTTCTAAAAACTATCATGTTTTTCAGGTTGATTTTTCTATTGTGTATGAAAAGTAAATAAAAAAGTTATTTTTTATTATAAATTGGTACCATCTTTTATTTTATCACATGCGTAAATACTGTTTCACCAATAATCAATTAAAATGTAATATAAACTATGTATAAAACTATTGAAAAATTTTCTAATTAAAATTCGGGTAAAATTTACCCGATGGAATGTGGAATGGCCGGGGAATTTTTTTCACGTCATCGGCGCCGGGTTAATACAGCGCTTGGTTAATCAGTAATACCTGCAAATACCGATCATCATCATCATCCTCCTAGCGTTATCCCAGTTTCAATCCGGGGTTCGCTTTCTAGTCTAACCGGATTTGGCTGAATATTAGCTTTTCCACGGAGCGGCTGCCTGTCTGACCTCCGTAACCCGAAGTGATAGCGATATTCCATGGTTTAGACTATTGTCAGTTTATTTTAGAAGTACGGACGCCCTATAACGACTGTCAAAGATCTTCATGACAGCCGTGAGCCGGGTTCTCTCCGAGGCACGGGACAAGCGATAATTAGTAATCCAATACGCACATAACTCCGAAAAGTCAGTGGAGCGTGCCGTGGATTCGAACCCGATACCCTCTGCATGACAGTCCGTTGGTATCTCCACAAGGCTATCGCTGCCCTATTTCGATATGATACATTCAGTGGAATGAAATATCATACTTGCGGCTCACACGAATTATTGTGTCATGTGAAGATTAAATGCACATAATTCGACGTGACGTAGAAACCTAGCATTATTAATAATGACGTAATACAATCAATGCTTTTCATAGGTTTTGTTTAAATAACGTGCAGTTTCCCATACAAACAATTTCCTAGAATATTTTATAATAAATTACTGTACCTAATTATTGGGAGGTCTTGGGTTCGATTCCCGGGTCGGGCAAACTGTTCTTGGATTATTCCGTTAAGAAATTCTCCGTAGCAGCACGGAGTCTGGTAATGTGCCGGTACGGCAATAGGCTCGCCCCCTATTACGTGGGACCTAAAACCTCCTGGCGAAATGTGGGTGTAATATTACACCTCTGCCTACCCTTCCGGGATACAAGCGTGAGTCTATAAATAAATCAAATAACTTACACAATACATAGTCATTTGATACCAATCTACGCAGAGCTTGAATGCTATGGCACCCAGATAACTGATAAACAAATGTATATATTATTATTTTAAATCTATAATCATTATAAAAAGTCCCATTTTTGTCTTGTCTGTCTGTATAAATGTGACCAACTCCAAAACGGTTTTCTCTTATAGATAGTGTGATTCCTGAGGAAGGTATATGCGTATAATTCACGCGGGTGGAGCCACCGGCAAAGTCTAGTATATACATATTACAAATTAATTACAGATGCAGAAGTGAGCGAAGCGTTAACAGTTTTACATTAACAACAGATTACGTTTGGGCGGTTTTCAAGTTAAATCGGGTCCTTAATTTATGGGAGGGTACCTGCCCCCGTGGGTGATAAGAAGATGATATCGCTGAGTTATTATGTAAGGCTACTTAGCTAGAATACCCTCCCACTCACCACTGAGTTGAGTACCTACTATATTTGAGGCTTTTTGAACATAATATGACTCTTGAGACTGTGTGTGTCGTTCTTCTACTTTTACATTTGTGGAACACTGTTTTTGAACTCTGAATGTCAAACTAATTAGTTTGCTTTAATTACATTTGTATTGTTTTTCACTTCGAAGTATGGCAACGGTCTGATGCAAATGCCACAACAGGTCACCCATAAAAGTGATGACCACTGGCAATGTTGCTTTATTCTGCTGATATATTACAAATGGCAACTCAAAACACGCTATAAGCACTAGTGAAGGTTTGTAGTACATTATCAACACTGTATGATTAGCATGAGTAGACACAAATTATTACACAGTCGCTTTATTGCTTGCAACTGATTCTTTCAACATCAAAATTGCATACAATGCGCGTAAACAATGAGAAATGGTCTTCAAAGCACTGCGCTGAATTTTGTGGATTCTTTTCTCACACATGTCAAGACCTCATAAGTACTATCATTAACGTGAATGCTTTGTATGGATGGATGCACAGATGTCTGTTACTCTTTCACGCCAACCTCACCTGCAAGTGGTGCACCTGCCGATCAACGGACGAGGCTCTGGCAAACAAAATATCCCGATAAGCGGCAATAGGCTCGCCACCTATTACGTGGGATCAAAACACTGGCGAAAAGTGGGCGTTTAATATGCCTCTGCCTACCCCTTCGGGGAAACAGGCGTGAGTCTATGTATGTATGTAATTATGTAAAATAATCTTACAAGATGTATAATCATGTATACTACAATAATAGGTATAAGTTATACATCAGTATAATACGTGGGCTAACTTTTGCCCAAACAACCTGCCTCACAGCGGGTCAAGCCACGGACAGAAGCTAGTTTGAAATAAATGTTTAAGTGTCTTCATACGTAAAACCATACGTATTCAGTGACTACGAATACCAGTATGCTAGAATCTACGGCGCTACACGCAGTAACGGCAAAGGATTTCTTTAACAAAGTAATGGATATATATATATATTAATACTGTGAAAGTAAAGTTGAAATTCAACTTCCCAGCGGAAACGTTTCGGAATGTCTTAGAATAAAATGAAATCGCAATATGTCATTAGAGTTTCAATTTTATCATCGAATTTTAAAGTTATGTTCTCCTTTGTCGTAAAAACGCCCCTTGGTATGTCGTTCCACCTTTGAGCGCAGAACGTAAGCATTCCTCGCTTGCTTAACTTTTTCCTGTTACATTTGTGCACATTGATTAGTAGAATGTATTCAGATACTGCTTTTTATGAAAATCTTTGTGATCTAGTACAGTTTTCCAGATAATTTAGAATATTTTGTTTTAAAATTTTAGGCTTATTGCAGCTTCCATGCTAATATTAGTACATATCATAAAGGCATGTATCGCGTAACTCATAAAAATTAAAGTTGAATTATTTATCTATGCGTTTCGCTGACTCCAACCGTGGCTTTGCGGTTAGGTCTCGCTGACTCCAACTGTGGTCTATTTGTATGACTGATTGAGAGCGGTAACATAATTATAAGTGTGTATCCAAATAGCAAAAGTTTTAAAGTATATGGCTGTAGCGCAAACATAAATGTAGGTAAATCAATATACGTAGCTCTAGTTACTGGAGTCGTCTTGAATAAATCGTATTTTCCTAAAGACCTCTTTATTACAAGAGCGAAAATAATTAACAAAATCACTAAAAAACATCAAATCACTAGAATTTAATATTGCTACATGTTATAAGATACCTAGCTAACACTATATGTTTGATCAGTTTGAATTTATTAATAACAGCATTAACAAAATGTTTAAACGTGATTTAATTAAATACTATCTAAAGTCTTAACAAAGCGGTCCCAAGTTAATTAGCTCCTTAATTATAATTATATTGTGTATTTATATTAAAAGCCAACCAAAATTAATGAAATTGTTTGGTTACCGATAAGCAAATTAATATTCCATTTTATAGATAGTGAGAAAATTTAAAAGAATATGAATAACACAACATAAATTATTATGTAATTTAATTATTTTACGAAATACTTGATTTTTCCCGCGGCTTCAGTATGGAATGTAGATGAAAACTCTCGTAAAGTGTGGTAGTACTCCATATTATTTAATTTAAGGTAATAAACTGTATTTATGCCAAACATCCAAATAATTGCATCCGTTTTGCGTAATTGAGTTACAAACATGGAAAATCGAAACTTACAAACTTTACATTTATACTCATTTATCATTTCCAAGTCATGCCAAACTTTTCATTTGGTCGGAATATGGTAAAACCGAACTTGTGCATGTTTTTTCAGTAATAAGAATCGAGTTGGTAATTTTTCACCGGTAGATATTCACATATGGCATAGTAATTGAAGCAGCCGGCTTGTCGTTTGACACTGCCACTGCTACGAGCGTTGTTAGTACTTTTGAAAGACCGTTGGGATTGATTCCAATACCAATTATCGCTGACTCAAAGGACACTGACTCTCGAAATAATAACTACTTTGTTGATTATGCCTAGTGTTATCACGTGAGGGGTTTAACTCACAATACTCGCCGTAGAGTCAGCCGTCAACTCCTGTTACATTGCCACTACGCTATCCATGAAGCAAATATAATCATACAGAATTTAACGTAACTTCAAACTACGTTATAGGTATGTTCAATTACTCGCAGCAAACGACAAGTAGGGCACTAACTACTCAACAGTCCAAAGTAAATGAAACTACAATTGGCTACGAACAATACACATAGTGTGACTGTGCCCTTTGTTGAAATTGTACGCTGGCAACGCGAAGTATCTGAGGCGTCTGTTTGAATACGACGTGCTTCACTGCGCGATGCCGAGCTTTCGAATTTGCGTGCTGAGAGCACCATAAACTGAGCCGTACTACGGTCATTTGTGGACATTGTACCAGTACTAATAATGCCACGTCATTTACAGCCACCGTGTACACGGTTCATACTTACATTGTGACTACATTTAAAGTGTATTTGGGACACGGGTGTAGGAGATTGGAATGGTCGCTTACCTAAAGTTATTCGAATAGAAACTTTGATATATTGCTTCGTTAGACAATTGAGATGTAGGAATCTACCACGCTCCCTCAATAATATCACATCAACACCTAGATTGAACATTCTATCGAGAGCTATCTATTAATTATGATCTAAAAATTGCGGAAATGATTTCTATCAAGTTGTCTTGTTCACATCTTTCAGCATGGACCAGTGACCAGTTTCTGAGTAGCATAGACCAAAGGAATATATGTCTAATTACTCGCTATCTATAGAATGGAATGGAAATAAATAGTCAAAGTAAAATTATTTATTCACTTATTTCACAATCATGGAACTTACCTTGCAAATAGGTTTATGGTCCAACTGATGCAAATTATTAATTCGATATATTGCTGTATTTATTTATTTAAATTCAATATACTTATAGCTTTTTAATTGATTTTACTTTCATTCGATATTTTTCGAAACAAACAATCCATTTCAAGCACATTTCCTTCATTTTATATTTTTCATGCAAAATGGTTACAATTGCGCTTTAACTATTCTCAAATACCAACCCACATTCCGTCAAATAAAACAATTCAAGCTAAATAAAATTTTAACTACTGCCTTAGTTTTATTGGCGCCATGAACGTGACCTTGCATTCAAGGTCATATGGGTGAGCGGGTGAATATAGGACGAGCTACCGTAAACCTCGAATGTCAAGTCGTTAACAGTGACTTAAATAACATGTCTTTCTTCCTGGAGGTATGAATAGAAGGATGGAAGGAGAGTAGTGTGAAAACGTAAAGAACATGATATATCATTATTATGTTGTCTTTGTGAAGTTTAAGTGAAAGTCACGTCGTTTCAAGAAGTTACAGTGCTGAAGAAATATAGGTAAATGTAAAAAAGCTACCAAAAGAGATTGCATTTTGCAAATTTGTGGTAATAGAATTTCGGTTCTGTTAATCTTGAAACTTTTTATCGGGTTCGAATTCGTTATGTTCGACATTTCCATCTTTATAGAGTGATACAAAATTACGTATGTTTTGAAGAAATGCGTAGAAATATAATAAAAGTCAAGCATATTCCTGCTATTTTGATAACTACTAACTACTTTTCATGGGTGTAAATTAATTCCAGGCCTATATAATATATGCCGGCCGGGCCGGTATAACCTCAGTCATTACTTCTGAAATGCGTATAATACACTCATTCATTCTTAAATTTTTTTTTTTAAACTTCATGTACAATATATTGGTACATTGGCGGACTTAATGCTAAAAGCATTCACTTCCAGTCAACCATAGGGTGATGCAGATTAAGACGAAGTATCCTATCTAGGCATGGTAGGCGTACAAAACAGTTTTGCTTTATTTCAAAACTTGAAAAGAGTGATAATTTTATTATAAATATCATGAATAAGTACATAGATATAACATTACATACATACTATATAATAAATGTATATACATGAATAGATAAAATATATAAATATACGTATATACCTAAGCATATATAAATATAAATCATACCTATATACATACATATCGTCACGCCTTTTATCCCCGAAGGGGTAGGCAGAGGTGTATTTCTACACCCACTTTTCGCCAGATATACTTTAGTCCCACGTAATAAGGGGCGAGCCTATTGCCGTACCGGGCACATTTCCAGACTCCGTGCTGCTACTGAGAATTTCGTGACACAAAAACCCAATAACACTGCCCGACTCAGGAATCGAACCCGGGACCTCCCGATCCCACGCGCACATTTATGCTGCGAGACCAACGAGGCAGTCGTATAGGGTTTGATGTCGAGTTTTCCGTCTCTACGCAAAAATGGTATTTGCATCGTGTTATCCCTTAGTCGCCTCTTACGACACCCAAGGGAAGATATGGGGTGGTGACACTTGTATTCTATGCCGTCAACCACACGGCACTTACAGGGGCACGGCACTTACACAATCAGTCCTACTCTGGAATACCCTTCCTCTGGAGATCAGGACGGCTACTAACCGCTGGACGTTTAAATCAAAGGTGCGTGAACATATTCGTAAGGGACTACTGGCACAATCATCCTAATCATTATTGACATATTATATTACTATATCTGTATATATATTATATATACAGATAACTATATCTGTATATATAATATAATATTATAGGGCATTCCAGAGTAGGACTGTTGAAAGAAGAGTGTACAAGTCCAGAAGTATGTGATGGGCATAAAAGTAGTAGGTTATTAGAGGAGCGGAGATCTTTTGCGTGATTGGAGCTTAAATATTGAAAATTAGATTGAAGGTATGCAGGGGGAGATGAAGAATGAAGAATAGAGAAGAGCGTTGTGAGAGCGCGCAAACTCCGGCTCTGACGAATGGGGAACCAGCGTAGTTCGGAACGAAAAGCAGACACATGGTCATACCTGCGAAGATTATAAATAAATCGAATGCAGTTATTAAGAAGGCGGTCAAGTTTATCAAGAAGATCTGCATTCAGGTCAAAATAACAAACATCACCATAATCAATGACTGAGAATAGTAAAGTTTGCACTAACGTTATCTTTGTCTTCACGGGCAGAAAATGTTTAAGCCGATAGAGATATCGCAGGGTCCCGGTAACTCGCTTGCTCACGTTCGTAATCTGAGTTCGCCAAGTAAGTGTGTCATCAATATGTAACCCTATTTTTTTACATTTTATGTAACTTCGATAGTAGTTCCATTAAAAACAATTGATGGAAGAGATGCCACATTTACACGGCACATCATGCGGCTCCCTCCTATTATAATTGCCTGTCACTTTGAAGGGTTTACATGTAAGCCAAACCTATCGGACCAATGTTTTATAGCTGCTAAGTCAATATTCACCGCGTCAATAGCATCAGACAGATTTTCGACCCTAGCCTGAGCATACTACTGCAAGTCATCGGCGTACAGATGATAGGTACACCGAAGGTAATGGGTTATGAGATTGATGAACAGAGCGAACAGAAGAGGAGATAAAATACCGCCCTGTGGAACGCCAGAGTCGAGAACACACCAAAATGAACAGGATTCATCAATGCGGACCGCCTGCTGACGCTCCCGAAGATAAGAGGAAAACCAATCCAGTGCATCAGATGAGATCATAAAATGGGAGAGAATGGATAGAAGGATATCGTGACTGACGGTGTTAAAGGCGTTCGAAAAATCAACTAAGATCAACACAGTGACCTTGGCATCCTCAACGCCTGCTCTAACATCGTCAGTCACTTTTAGGAGTGCGGAGATAGTGCTGTGTCCCGGTCTAAAACCCGACTGGAGAGGACTTAATAAGTCGTTGACATAAACAAAGCGGGATAGTTGCTTATGGACACAGGCCTCTAACACTTTAGAAAGGAAAGGAAGGATGGATATAGGACGGAGGTGGTTGGGCATAAAGGCAAAAATAAGCATAAAGGCATAAAGGCTTAGGATTCTAGGATTAGCAAGATTAAGATTATCCATCTTTAATATTAGATATTTACGGCCACGCCTATGAATATTACGACTTAAACGTTTGTAGACTTAAATTTAAGCCGTGAAATCGTGCAAGTTCTTTAGAGCATGTAGCCATATATTATATTAATATACAATGTCAGCGTGTGTAATGAAACATATCGTAAAAGTCAAAATGTGAATAAGCTCGTTAGCTACGTCAGTAGCCCAGCTTATAATCCTATAATCCTTAACTGTCTTTATGACGATAACACGATTTTAACTATAAATTTTATGACATTCAAATGATGAAACCACCTGAAAGGGATAACCATTAGCATAAAGTTTCATAAAAAAGGTTAAATAAATTAAAAAAGTGATGTAGATCATATTCATATAATTACCGTATATTGACTTACACGACTCAAAAATAAATAAGCATAATATTATAATCTATAAGTAATGTTTGTTTATCACTTAATAATGTAAGTCTGTTTAGTTCATAAATACCTAAACCTCTTAAGCGCCCCTCAAATGTGGCCCGACATAAATAATAACAGAAACTCAATATACGCGTTCTCTAATCTATAGGTATTTCCCACTCGACCGTACTAAATTACCAAACTACTTATTAGCTTCTCAACTGTCGATCTGGACGAGATAGGCCTTTGTTTCCAATTAAATCGTGTCTACCCATTAGTTGATTTACTTTTCCAATGTAGATATTGAATGCTAAGACGAGAGAGTGAGAGTAACAAATGATGTTAATTTGAAACTTGCTCCTACAAACTCGATTGGTCAAATGTTCTTAATTTAGTAGAACCTTGCTTTTAGTATAAATAGGTCGGCTTGACCGGGGAAGTAATACTCTCATACAAAATATTGCTAAGGGAGCTGTGTTCACATCACGCATAATATAATTATGCATCCACAGCATGGTAGAAAATTCAATTAACATTTTGTTTAAAACTAGACTTGGACCGACATCTTCGCGGTTTCGTTTTAGTGATAGCTGTCTAGACGCAATGTATGTACTATGCTAACATAAGACGAATCTTATATTGCATTAGTTAGTATTCTGATATACTATGATTTCACTTGTCAGCCCACATGGTCATAATGCGAATTTGCAGCACTAATTTGAAACAAAAAGTATGATCTAATTTTGACACTAGAAGCTTCGGGTGTGCGAGGTGCGGCTACAAACACTGTATAAGTGTATCGCATTTACAGTACATAGTTATTGTATGTTTAGTCTTCCTTTGTACAATACTATATCAATGACAGCACGTGTAATGCGAATGTTTCACCCCTGTTTAATCCCGCAGGAAGACAAAGAACTTATATTATATATCATACTTCCGATTGTACACAATACATTGCAGTTGTTGGGACACTAACAATAGAACATTCATTATTTACGCGCGCAGTGTAAACTAAAAGAATTTAAGTCAACGAGTTGCATACGTTATACACTTTTAAGTATTCACATATTTTTTACTGAATAAACTACAGTCTGCTTTATTAATAAATACAAGCAGTTGCCACTGACTTTATCTGTGCAAGAATGATGTATGTTTGGAACGTGATTTTCTGGGCAACCCTTGCCGATACCCCCGATTTTTCAAGTTTTGATATAAAATATTTTTTATCCGCAACATATACGGTTTCTCATACAGTCGTTGTATAAAAGTGGCTGACAAACATTTAAATACATTTTAGACAGTTTTAATACAGACTTGTTTATGTGTTTGAAGTTTTATCTTCAGGGAAATAAAATTGTCACATGAACGCAATCTAAATTCATATCTTTTAAAGGTTAGAAACCAATTTTGGGCGTACTGTCTTTCATAGTATTTAATCCCCATGAGAATATAAGTTACGCGGCAGCTCCGTAGACGGGTGTCCTCAATATTTTACAAGTGATTTCGGATCTCGTAAAAATACAAGAACTTAGAAACTTTTAAAAAGCAACTCGGGCCTCTTATTTTTTCCTTACAAACCCATCGCGAACAAGTTGGATAGTTTTACATCAGAGACCCTTCGATAAAGTGTCATAATTTAGGTGAAATATTGTTTTTCTGGCAAGAGGAGCATATTTCGTTATCGTATTTGTGGTTTCTGAATAAGTTATAGTTTATTTCCTTTCAATAGTATATATTTACGAAACCGACTTCAGGGACCTGTTGATAAAGTTATTTATGAAGTTTGTGCTGTCCCAGTGTATTTTTCTGATGTGGTACCTATTTATTCACCTGAATGGTAGGAGTGAGACAAAAATACCTACTTTTATTAGGTATATACAGCGTAGGATTCTTGAATAGGTTACCATACATGAAGATGCTTGCAGTTACCTGCTACTACTCGATCCTGTGAGAATTTAATCCCTTGTAAGTCTTAGTACACCTTTACGATCCTCAAGGGACATATTATATGCCAAAGCGCAGTAGTTTCGCCTGTGCGTTGTCTGACAGTTAGTAAATAAATTTTATATATGTATACAGATATGATTAAAGATTCAATATTGCATAGCTAAAAGTATCTTATACATTAAGTCAATGAAATTGCATTATACAGGCTGCTGAAGACCGGGTACTTTAATAAATTGAAATAATGTTCCAACGCTGCCGTGCTGAGGCTATTAGATAAAAGTTAAGTGAAAATATACCGCGGTAAACTAGGCCACATCATTGTATTAACTTGGATATCGCTATTTAGACGCCTATATTTAATATGAATCACTTATAAATACATAAGCGAACGCTTTGGAAATAAAAGTAACATAATATTCGACATTGAGTCGAACAACATTCGTAGTATGAAGGAAGGTAAAATGAGAACCATCAGACGAAACTTTTCTCTTTGCGCGAAAGTTTGTGATGTGAACAGAAACCCGGGGCGGCGTCCCTCGGGACGAACATGCATGTTTAATGGCGTCCTAGAAAGGTCAAGAGTCTGAATGTGAGTGGAAGTGGTGAATACATTACCAGCTCCCGAGTGGGCAGGTACTCAGAGGCAAGCAGCCGTGACAACCTCTTTTCTAACTTACACGAACTAACACGCCGTGGACAGGTAGTTTGTAGCTGTCTCTCAAACAAATTAATTGTGTCTTAGTTTTGAGCTGTAACGAGGGAGCAACTCAAACAAACTTTTGAGAAAGGTACGAAATGGAAGTGTTGGCTTCGCTTGCGCCAACATAATGCCGTGAACTCGCAAAATTTTGACGCGCCACGACGTTGACTAACGGTTAATACAACTGGCCTGTTCCGAATTGAAACTTTCCGTATTTGGAATAATGCTACCAACTTGTTTTACAACAAAATTATGTGCGATGTTGTAAATATTTTGGTGGGCAGAAAATTATAGGCTGAAATTTTGTTACATAAAAGTTGGATTATTTTTAAACAACAATGCCTACGCAAGTAAGTATACTATGCATTAAACCTTGAATATTATTTCATGAACTAAATTGTGACCGAGCTAAGAGGAATACTTTTATTAAACTCCGCCTATGGCGACATATTTCTTAGATCGTTTATTCCACAGCGGGTATCAAGTCGTTATAACGAGTGATGGAAAGGACAAAAAACACATCACATACCAGCTGACATCGTACCGCTATAGGAAACGAAATAGGTCACTATGGCGCATGAAGCCCTCGGTAAAGAGGTCAGTTAGTACCTAATGTAGCACTTAAAAGATATAACAATTTAGAGTAACTTTTTCTTTGCTGTTATTGCGTAGGTAGTCAATAAAATTTGTAAAATGTATTTAAATCTAAACTCACCTTTGGGTGGGTTGATATGCAAGGCGCTCCTGAACAAGCTTTCCTCATCACGCCAATCCAGATTCCTGCGCAGCGTGTAGCCGCACATGGCAGACAACGTGACGAGCAGTGCCAGCATGAAGAGCCGACTGCGGGTCTCGCCTCGGTGCCAGTTTCGTGTCAATACACCGGCCCCCAGGCCGAGCAATAAACAGAAACCAACACTCGGTATGTATAAAACACGCTCCGCCACTACGAAGCCAACGTAAAAAAATAAATTAGTCGCAGGCACGAATGGCAGTACCATAAACGCCATGAACATCAGCAACGCAACTTGGGGACTTCGATAAACGCTTTTCTGCGTAGTGTTCACTCTGACTTTCGCAAATGATATCGGACAGATGCAACTGGAATTGTGCATCGTTATATTGTTGTTGTTGCTCGCTCGACAAATGCTCGAATGCTCGTCAGACAGTGAATGTTTGCACCCAGTGCACGGACACAATAGCTTTTTAGATGATACATTCTCTTTGTGCGGTGCATGATAGCTTTTTCTTTCATAACAGTCTTGTCCTCTATTATACTGCTTGCAATTATAATTCCATTTGTGCTTAATTTTACAGTACTGCTTTTTGTAGTATTTAGCATCTCTAATTAAATTGTCCTGATGCTTTTTAAATTCCTTCATTAGGGTTCGCCAGGTCACTTTTGAAATGGCGACGTAGAACGCGGCGGTAACAATGTTCCTTGTGTCGAACAAGCTCGTTATCCTCGGTATTGAGTCCATCGACCAATCGAAGCTTAGATGAAAAGGGTACAAAAGGAGGAAGAAGTTGAAGACGGGCAGATAAGCAAAAGTGTAGAGGCGCGTGAGAATAGAGGGGTCTCGCGAAGCGGGGTTATCAGCGGCCGCGAACGCCGTCGGCGCGCCCGCCAGTCGTAAGCGCCAGTACAGCAGAGCGAAGCCACCCGTGCCCAGCGCGCAAACACTCCGCCACCGATGCTGAAACAATAAAAAATATATTTTCAATAAAATGTTCATGAACGTCGAACCAAAGCTTTCAACTGAAAAGCGAACGTTAACCACCCTAAAGTTTTAAGAAAGGATCTAAAAGTATCAAGTTATTCCCAATTCATAAAATAAAGTTTATTCATAAACGCAAAGAGAAAAGTTAGAAATTTCAAGTTTTATTTTTCTATATATTCTTCCCGGCTCCATGGTGATTGATTACCTCGGAGCAATATTTCATTAATATCTGTCGAAGAATTTGCCACTGGAGTAATGGAATTATAGTAATTTTTTAAAGGTCGTTGGATATGTTATTTTAACATTTAGGAACACGTTAACGTCAAAGATAATGTATTTAATTGAATTTATTGGAAACGTTTCGTTAGGATTAGGCATAATTTATGTAGAATCCATTTATTAATTGGAACATAGTGTAACAAAACAAAACAACGTATGCACGAAACAATTGAGGCCATCTTCGGGTGAGAGATTAATGACCATTTTACCGAGTCGTCAACCGAGCAGGTTTTCTACACGGATTTATTTGGTCTCGTACAGTCGAGACGAAACTTTATGTCGGGTGCTTAAGGCTGGGATTTTAACTGGCAAGAATACGGCGGTATTAAGAACTAATCCTTGCTGCCCGAGAACGTGTCGTGAGGTGACTAAAACTAGTGAGAAACTGTGGTACCGTAGCTCTACTCTCGCAATCTACATCTTGCCGGATATAGATGTATCTAACTATGCGAAGGCAACATTCTAATAAGATTTGTTATAAAGAGTCTTAAATCTATGTAACCGTAACAATGCAGCTACAAGTTAAGTCATAAGTTACTTGCACCAATAACGGCTTATTACAAGAAAAGAAAATAAATAACAATGGTTATAAATTATACCCGTGTGGTGAAGGATTAAGAATAGAAAATGTCACTACCTCATTTCATTCCGCGGGTGTCGATAGAGGCGACTAAAAAAATACATGAAGCAGATAGTATCTTTGGTAAGAGAAAAAAAACTCGCCCTCAAACTCTATAGGTACCAACACATCTGGTCAGCGTAGTATAATAGGTCAAATCCTCCTATGAACCAGTGTTTGTGAAAACTACTGTAACACAAATTAGGAGAGGCTTATATCTAGCAGCGGATTGCGAAAGGCTTGATAAATCATATAATAATAATAATATAATTATAATATTCTTCCACATTCACACATCACCATCTAGTCCCAAACTAAGCAGAGCTTGTACTATGGGTACTAGACAATGGATAAACATACATATATACTTTTTCTTTGTAAATACATACATATTATACATAGAAACACCCAGACCAAGACAAACATCCATGTTCATGCACACAAATGTTTGACTTGAGCTGGTATCGAACCCGACACCTTCGGCGTGGCATGTCGTTTACTGTCCCGCCACGCCACGGTGCCGTAATGAAAAAGAAGATAAAAATAATAGACATCAGCCAATTAAATACTGTCTTTATTCAGACAACATAATACGAGTATATCATAAACTACGGCGGAAGCCAAAAATTGGCTATTAATATGAATGGCTTTTTCTGAGAAGGTAGTATGTAACCAGTCAACGGTTAAACGTACCACACCCATCCATATAACTAATAATTTTAAGCCACGGTGAAGGCACCCCGATAAAACTGATTTATAAAGGAGCGAATCGTGGCGAGACGTCCCTTAGATTATTAAATTACAACTAGCACGTACATAACGCCGACCCTCTTTTAGGCACTATATGATTAATATGAAAATACGATCAGTTAGGTATTTTAATCTACTTAAAGTGGTGTTATTATGAAAGTTTTGTGGGTTATTTAGTAGCGGTGGGGTTCGATCCTCAGCGCGGCGGCGCGGCGAACCGGCGGTGTGGCGCGTTGTCGGCTTGTTAGTAGCGGGAAGCTCGAGGAAAAGATTTATGAAGGTTACCGCGTCCCCTGCCCGACCTGGCCCAAGGGAAACCCCCTCGCAGAACTAACGACGCCGTTTTGGATTTCTAGCACAATTTACACCACCGGGGGAGTAAATCGGAAATCTCGGCGAAACTTAGATGAACTACAAATTAATCAACCCGAATGAGGAGGAAAGACTGAATAATACAAAATACTTTCGCACCTTCGAACGCAACTGATTAGGGAAACGTGAGTTATTTAACAAAAGGATTACAAGGGAAAATAAAAATGCAATTAAAAATCGTTCGTTAGAATGAGGAAAGGCTAAATATCATCAATCATTTGAACAAACAACGGGTAGGTCCAGCCAAGCACTGGGCTTGGTATTATGTGATATTATAACGTTAACACAGAACACAGTATTCACGAAAAGCTTAAGTCAAGCGTAGTAATTAGGTATTCAGTTCATTTCACTTGACTGTGGCTTGCTGTTGAGTGGAAAACAATTGTAACTGTTTGACCACACAATAGTCACTTACGAGTATAATTGCCTCTTTTGTTCTCATTTTAGGTACGACGAAAAGGAAATTCAGAAATTAAAATATATCAAATAAGTATAAATTACAGATTGATACAAACATGACGTAATATGTACGAATTTTCGGTAAATTGTCGACTTGTATTTCATCAGCGCCGAGTTGAAGTCAAAGCAAATAACTTAATGAAATAAACGAGCGAGCTTGGCCTAGACGTCAGAGCAGCGCTTATCTGGAAAATTTACTGGCTGGCTGACATTACCATCGTCGCCTCGCAAATGCCGACTCATTTGCCAGTCCGTTTGAAAAACCCTCAGCATTAAGTAGTAACGAATCTTCATTCAGTATTTGCTGTATTTATTTGAATCGGTAAAATTATTTAATTTATGTTGAGATACAGAGCGCGTAAATTATGCAAAAACTCACAATAATGACAATCTGCATAATGACAGCGTTCAGCTTGTTAAAACTATTCGGATGTTTGAGATATAAATCCATTATTGTTATTTGAGACAAAGTTTTAACGAAGAACCTGATTAACGGCATACTTTCATTCTCCGGTAGACTGAGCGCGTATAATATTCGTAGGTATGAAGTTACGAGAAAATCACCGTAGCTAGTTTGTACAAACGTAAGAAAAGCCGCTTATTTTTGTAAAAAATAATCTTCCGAGGAGCTTCCAAAATGGAAATATCTCACAAATAAAACGTTGCCACAGAGATACCCTGCCTATGAACTCATAAACTCGCCGAGGTAGACGACGGTGCCGAGGGCTCCATTAACTTTAATACCCTCATAACTACATGACGAAATTTCTACAACAGGAAAAAGCTCTTTTAATTCCGACCGCCAAGGTCTTCGACAGGGAATGACAATATTTTTATACTGCCACAATATAAAGTGTATATAAAGATAGGTAGGTACACACCTTGCCCTCAATCGCTTTATATTACCGATCAATATAATTATAAATTGTTTGCCTAAGCGCTTGACTAAAATAAACCAAACATGAAAGTTCAAAGAGTTTGTATAATGTAAGTCTCCATAAGGCTTTCGATTAATTTAACAGCCTTTGCGATGTGAGTATCGTCAGAAGTACTCTCGGTACAAAATTGGTAGGTAATACATAGGGTAATGAACTGGGTTCGAGTGGCGACCCTGTCCATAGAAGCCGGTGCTCCAAAGCTGCGCCTGTAGGCGGTCCATTTACACACGCATTTTATAAAAATATATATTTAATTTTTATGCACCACGGAGGCGCATTACAAAACGATGGCAAGAGCAATATAAAGTAAATACGGTGTTGTTAATTCACTATATGTGAAATTATCAGCTGTAGTATTGATATAAAAAATATTTGTTAACAGCGTTAATTAATTAAATTAATGTTCAATTTGGAAATTATATTCAAAAAAAATTTTCAGTCCAATCCAATCAACAGTAATGGAATATTAAAGTAGATTTTTTTTTCCCGGTATTTGCAGAGCTATAATATAGTAGTACCTACATTATTTTACGGTTTAAAGTGCCGGTTACTGTAAGTATTGACAACAGTAAATACAGTAATAGTCACAAAACCACTAACAATCAACCTAAATCAGAATTTAAATAGTCTAAAACTCGGTCAACACTTTATGTATATACAGAAAAATGGTAAATCAGAATGAGGAAATATAAAACACACCACCTACATATTTTTAATCAGCGCGAGCTTATTTTAATAATACGAGCAATGACAACAAAAACAGTGCTCATATTTCACAAGTTGCATTGCAATTTCTAAGGTAAATAAGCAAGTTTCCTGCGGCGAACAAATTTCATATCGTCATAAGCAGGTAACTGGTGAAATTCGAGTCACGTACTCACGGCAGCAAATAATATTATGAGAGAAATCGTGTCTGGTGGGAGTATAACTTTGCCGGTATTCCGTCCCCAATGTGGATGCCTGCTCTTATTATTTATACTAGCGTTTTGCCCGCCGGCTTTGCGTACAGTTTTTATTTTTTATTATTTGATATTAAAATGACAATACTGTATAGTGTGTGTCCTAGTCCACGTAACGTAGAAATTGTATGCAAAATTAAACAAGAAATTGGGAAACGCACAACCCAGACAGCGCTAAAATTATGATAATCATCCTCAGAAACTAAAACTGTGCGTATTGATGATAATGATTGATCTGTGAGCATACAAGACATTCCTGCTATCAAAACGCAAACTGATCAACAATTCATACAATAACTAGAATACGCATGTTACGTAGAATGCTGACTTACAATTGCACTGTACAAATATTTTTTTCGTGTAGTAAACTTCGCCCGTGGCGCCACCCCCGTGCGAACTATAATTTAAATGTATTTACTATCACAAATCTTCACATTGTCCAACAGTTTCAATAGTCTAGTTATCAATCAGTGGAAAGCGCTAATTGATATGGCATCGATATTTCAACAACCATTTGCATCAACCATATTCTGAGTATGCTTTGTGTGTAACTTCAGAACACTAGTTCAGAGGTGAAGTACTTGTGAATTCCCAAGAGCAAGAATTACGCAGCAGCTGACCAACAGTAATATTACAAAGTCCAACACACATTTACTTACAACAGAGTCGTCGAGAAATCAAGCCATTTAAATATACGAAGAAAGAAGTTAGATGCGCAATAAAAAATAGTGAGGGAAGAAAATAAGACAATAATGTAATGTAATTCTTTCGTCTGGCAAGTCAGACTTTTTTAGACCTTCTTAAAGCCGAGTAACTAAATGTAGCGTGAAGAAAATTCTTCTCCAGTTTTTGTCGTTTACTGGCAACGAAGATAGGAAAGGTTTTAATTTTATACGCTTTGATTTAATCTTGCTGAGTCACAGTTGTATCAACATCTGTTCATTTGTTTACTAAAAATAATATCACGCAACTAACAACATCATTACGTATCTATGTGTTACATCAAACGACCACTTTTCAGAAACACTAACCAGTTAGTACTGGAACAACAATAATTGGATTTATTTGGTTTATATATTTCAAACTAAGTTCTTTTGTGCGTCGGTAACGAACGTTATTGTATTGAATCGCTGCTAAGAGACGAGTTTATTATTTTCAATCAGAATATATAGAACTTTTAACATGTTGCTATCGTCTTACGTTCGAAAGAAGCCTGAAAAGTCGATAGTGAATATAAAGAGCTCTATTTATACTAAATTTAACATATATTTCCACAGTATTGTATCACAAAGAAAATATATTTCTCTACATAGCTATAATTGACGTCACATCTTAGGGTAAGAAACAAAAAAAAAAACAAAACAAGGTTAGCACGTACAAAGTTGTTTTTGGAAGGAGCAAACTATTTGCGCCGTCTACGGCGTAGCTACCCGACATGACAGCTGCTACGTGTGCTACGGCTACGACAATAAGCTATAAATTTATTATTGGGCCAAACATTAACCAGAAAGTTGCCGAAGCCTAAAATATATCCAATAAATAAGAAAACTTGGAAATGTCGCGATTCAGTGGAGGATATTAATATATTCACAAATGGTAACAGTCTGCATTGCTACGGAAAAGGTTATATACTTGTGTTGATCTGATGAATTGTTACTAAACGTGACAATTGTTTTTGTTTCAAACACCTCTCGACAAGTTTAAGTCCTACAATCGATTGGTAGCGACAGTTCGTAGCTATACCATTCTTTCCGGTCGTAGATATTTACTCAGTAGTAGGTATTACGTCCGCTCAGTAAATAATGGTAAACCGAGTATTTACCGTGACAGTAAATGTCAACAGACTGTTCGCTTTGTACCGACTGGTTGAGCAAACAAACGTAATCCTCACCGCTCGGAGGATGAGATAGTCGGAATACAGGGGGAAGGGTGAACCGTGAAAGATTGTTCCTTCTCAAATCGTGAATAGATTCCAGTTTATTTTTCAATTTGTCATTCGTATAACCGAGCCTATTGAACACATAAATATTAAAGGATTCCCTCGCACAAATTTTCCTTGTCAGAGGTTAAGGCTCCGGGTTAATAAAAGAGTCCCTTTTGTGAATTACTTACATTATAATTAGCTGCGAATAAAAAAGAAAGGTTTTTAATGAAAAAATGAAGGTAAAAAAGCTCTGCATAATTGTGTTGTATTTTGTGCTGTTACGGTGCAACTTACGTATTAAATAGCTGTTTACGGACTTCATTGCGGTTCATTTTCTTTACAACTGTTTGAATACGCTTGCCGCTTCATTATGGATACTTTTGCGAGTATTTTCAATCCGATGCGCGACGTGCCGAAATATCGGTAGCATAATTGTGTTCTCTTTTTGTTTGCTGACTAATCTATAACGCTTGTTACAATCTACATAATGACGCCAACGGATATATTCAATTATAACTATAATTTTCGATAAGAGTCCTATTATTATTTTTAGGTCACAAAAATAATAGTTTGTGGTGATGATTAGTAATATAATTGGGTATTTAGAAATTGGGCAAATCAATATTCAAGAACTAGTTTTGGTATCAAAATACAATAATTATTCATATCTACTTTACTCTTTATAGGGACGCAACGCAGTAGTTATGTATGAGTGTGTATATGTAGCGAGAGAGAGGCAGCTATACCCGCTATTTCAGTCTAAAATACACACAGTTTAGGTAAACACATTATTTTTACATCCTAATTAATAATAGGTAACACACTGAAAACATACTTTGCTAAACTCCTGCCACCGGTATTCATGTGTAAAATACTTAGAATAAAATAGTTAAATTATATTAAAACCAAGTTGATAACACCCCAAGACTCTATAAGGACAAACAGTTTAACACCAAAGTATTCCCAACTCGAAATTTCATCGATAATGAGTACCTTCACCGTTCGTTCTTATTACATTCTAACGTAAATTTCGGGGCAATTAATTAAAAAAATATATGGAAGTCTTACAACGACATTGTTTTGAATGATTTAGTACTAGAGATTGTATCTTTAATTATTTTTTAAACCACTAAAATAGTTAACAAGCTTGTAGCCTATATGTTGGTTGCTACAGCTACCGCTTTCCGCCATACCTTAATAAGCACGTATACTCTAACTTGGGTGGGGACAGCCAAAATAGTACCAATAGGTTTCACCATTTTAGCTGTCCCTACTCAACCACACTTCGTATGAGCGCTAACTAGGGTTCGTCAATAAAAACGATGGTGGTTTTAGTGTTTAGATTCCGAATCGTTTTAGGGGAGCATCTAACTGTGCCTGCCTCAAGAGGCGGAATATGGGGCTTCACTCAATATCATCATCGGCTGCCCTGCATAAACTGTTCCAATTAGGCACGGGCCTCTTGTCTGCATGTGGGCAAGACTGCACATGTCTTTCGAGAACATAATGGAGAATTCTCAGACTTACAGGTTTCCCCACGATGTTTTCTTCTCTTTTTGTTTAGCAAACAATATTCAATAATTTTGCACCGTAGATTACAACCCGAGACTAGACTCTATTGCTTCTATATATATCATACATAATTTATACAACTAATGTAGTCTAACAACTCACTTATAAATCTAACAAGTTTGATTATTGATTTTCCCAATAGGTCAAGTTAAGTACAATGTCGCTCAGATGAGACCAGGTGACCAAATCAAAGTGGGTCAAACGTACTAAAATTATTACGAGGTGTGTATAAGTAAAATGTTTGTACGTTAGTGGCGGTTAACTAGACGCAATAACCACTTGAAATTTCGTGTATAACGCTCATAAAATTATCACGGAGTTACGGGGAAACTTGAAAACAAGCTGTTAGTAAATTGATCCTAAACAGTGGCGAGTATTTAACAGTACATAGTTTTAAGAAATTTTGTTTGTTTTATTTTACCTGGTAACGAATATTGTTCTTTGTTTTTAGTCTACAATTTCAAATTTGAATATAAAGTTAAATACTCGTTGTCTAAATAAGTTACACAAATATTATTCGGAATAACTTTAAATACTTGTATTTATTTTGTTGCCCATTATGTATTTGATCGCATTGTTATTTTTTATGTATTAGGGATTTTATGTATTTAAGCGATTACTGCCACTCACGGACGACCGCAATACCAGAGGAGCCCTAAGTGTGTTGCCAGTCTTTGGGCAGTTGTATGGGCCAAAAAATTGATGGAGGAGCAGCATGAAGGAGAGGTGAAGGGAAATGGCAGTCCAGCACTCTCACTCAACGAACGAAGCGCAACAGTATGAATACTGTTACTTTACGTTGATATTCTTTGAAAGGATAGTACTTCCTCGGTCGAGTCGGCCCATTCATGCATACCTGATTGCCGAAGCCATAAATTTTGTCAAAATAGAGGTGACATACTGTACTGATGTTTCTAGTCATTGCAGTAATGATGTTTCTGTCTATTGCAATAATTTGATTTAGAACAATAAAGATAAAAAGATTGTGTATAGGACTGCTACTTTTTCATTTATCATATTGTTATTAATTTATCAAGATTTGAAATTTATTAACAATACAAATTTGATTATAATAGGCTTACTGCTAATGTAGAGTAAGCACATTTAGGGTAAAGTCAGTCATAAAGGGATTTAGTGTAATGTCATCTAGGTTCCAAGTATTGCTTGTTTTGTTCTCCTACCGAGAATAATGACATTGAACATAATTCTGTTAATTTGGTGGAAATCAATGACAAATCACACGATAGGCCATCTCATCTGCGTACTACGAAAACCCAATCCAAATAAATATCCAATAAACCAAAATTTTAAGTTTTATTAACAATAGCGGGGCAGCAGAAATATTTTAGCGCTATCTTTAAAGGTGTACGATTACATCGCACATTATTTTATAGTACGCGTAAGCACTTTACTTCATTGTTATAATACATTAATCAGTTCAAGTCAGCCTTCCTATTGTAAACGTGTATGTGTGACAATAAACAATTTACTTAGCAAGAAGTAAAGTATGATTTCACCTCAACATTTCTTATGTATGAGCAGACAAGTGCCCAAACAAAAGGGTAACATAAAGAGACAGGACCTACAGTCCAAATAACATATTTGTAGCTGCAGCTGTATTAGATCTGCGATAGTATGTGAGACAGGTCAAGTAATACATAATGTTATAGTGATGATTACGTCTATACAATAATTTATTATTCAAAATAACACATGTCTTTTATGTCAAGAAAAGTGGGCCTGTACAAGCTTATGTACTTCTACATTATAATATGGAATATAAAAATATGCAGATAGAAAATAGCTGTTTTTTTTAAAGAAACCATCAACTAAACCAAAAAAAACGCCTAAATAATTCACATTCGCAAAATAAAAACTTTGACCAAACTATGCATGGATTACACAAATTGTTACGTGCATGGATCCAAAGCACGATACGCGATCTGGTTAGCGAGGTCCCTAATGTAATAAATGCGCAGTCAAACTTTTAATACAGTAGCCGGAAAGTCAACATCAATAAAAATGTAAATTCACCACGTAGGTTCCCGAAAACGATTAAAAATAAATAAATGTAAAAAAGCATAACAAGAATTTTCTCATTTGCGCGCCTGACGCAATGTATACTATAGCTAAATGGCATAAAACACACACACGAAACAGGAATTCTAGTAACTACTTTGAATACTACACATTATGTTATGTATCTTTATATTATTAATGTTAAAATTTACGTAACCGTGTTGTAGTAGTTTGCACTATAATAATTGCTTTTAGAATCATCTACGCTTAGTTCAGATGTAAAATATAATATTTCACGTATATTTTACATTTATGGATAGTAATTTATGTATGATATTAATTATCTTAGCTGCTAGTGTAAGAAGGAAAGCAAATATTTATATGTGGAAAACGGGCTGAAATAAAAAAAACTGTACCAGATGAAACCGTGTGCCCTTTTAAAAAAACTTCTTTTAAAATAACATGGAAGAGAAATCCACAGGCGGCAACTGCACAGACATTTCTCTGACTAAATAGACTGAGAGATAAAAATTATTGCTTTCGCTAGTAGTCAATTTTATCCCGTGAGCTTCTTAAAGTATACTGTGTAAAGATATATGATAGGAACTCGTAACAAGCAACTAGTAAACCTGAATTCGCGCTGCAAATAAGAAAGTAATGAAAAGAACTTGGTTTGCGTAAAATTTCTCGGTATAAAAAGCAGTCTATATGTTAATCCACGAAATAAACTACATCCAACATAATTTTCATAAAAGTATAGAACTACTTCGCAATTTACAGCGAAACTTAAAATAATGTAGAGTCGATTCTGAGTACCACTCTAAACGTACTAATTGCCGTTTTTGCGATCGTTTTAGGATATAGATAACAGACCACTAGGTATAATGATGATTGCGAAAGTTTAAATAAATGGATAGATTTAGTTTATAGGTCCTCGACCTCGCCCGCATCGGTCTGCCGAATGAATTGGAGTGAAAATAACTAGAGAATATGTAGCGTAAAGTCATAATTTTTCTATTTTTACCTTGCTGACAGCAGAAAAGATATTTCTTATATAGAACTGGAATGTGGTGTATTTGACGGTAAAAGAAAGATAGCAGCAATAGAGCCTGTAGTTTTGCTAACTGTACACAAACCATGAAAGTAACGTTGTCGCGCTCATAGCGAGACTTGGCTTGCCGTTCGTTACAGATCGGCAAAGTTAAGCAACGCTTGCACAGGTCGCCACTTGGATGGGTGAAAAAGTGTGGCATTTACATCTGAGCACTACCGTGCTTCGGAGGGCACGTAAAGCTGTGGGTCCCGGTTCTCGTCTCATTATAAGAATCTTTAGGCCATGTCGAAGGCCTTCGGGCGGTCTGAAAACTCCGACACTAGAGTTGGCCACACACACACACGAAAAACAAAAAATACATTTTTTTTATACTTTCGTATGTTTATATTAAACAAGGAACCCCTGTATTTTTCATCCTTACGCGTCTTAAGTCGTCGATTATAGCCACTACGGAACTAAAATTTGCCATTGTTATACACTCAAAAAGTTGTTTTTATACCTGTCAGTGACCAAACATTTATTTTTAAGTACCGGGCAGATATTTTGACAAATTCGAAACGATTTCCATATATATATAACACGTATTCTTAAATCTATAACCCATAGTGGTATATTAAATGCAAAGTTTTAAAACACTCAGAAGCCGAACATCTACCTGCCGATCCAATAAAAATATTACTCGCAGCAGGAGCTCTTGACTTCGTACTTTACAAGTACTCTCTATTCCACTTGCTTAGTATTATCACGTAGTTTATTCTTTCTCCACTATACTAAATAAACGGAATGGATAATTAAAGAAAAACAAGTGGCCGGTCATTTCCCACTTGCCAGTCTGAAGTAGTCGACTATAATTACTTAAATCCTATTAACACCCAATAACCGCCCAAGCTGGCCTCTTGTACAAATTATTTAATTAGGTGATTGTGTGCTACGTACATTGAATCAATGTTATCCCAACTGAAAATCTTAGTATCTTTGTCTTAAAACCAGCTACAAAACGTAAAATTTGAAGTATAATTTTAATTAGCATTATAAAATTAGCAAGTGAGAAGAGCAGGGTTTTTGATATTAATGTTTTTGTAATGGATCTACATAGACATTTTTCTACACAATAATGAGGTATTATTTTTTAATAAGCCTGTGAGGTTCCTCTGCAGAGCCTCTATTCTTCTTTCATAAATACCTACCTTTTCTCTTTTGGAACCAATCCTTCTTGAAGGAGTATAGCTCATCATTTTCTCAGTCTAGGCCTGCCACGATGTCGCCTGCCGTTTAGGGGGTTCATATGGTTGTCAATCTGGCCCATTTGTCATCTGACATACGACAGATATGTTCACCCAGCTCCATTTTAGCGTGGCAGCTTTCCGAGTTGCAGAATAATATCTACATAAATTATATTTTGCGTATTTAATTGAATCGTGTCTATTTGTTTCTTTCTCGTTGTGAAATGTCTGCTTGATAATTAATTATGATTATTTAAGCGAATAGAGTAGCGTACCTTATATTCAGATTATTTTTAACAAATCATAATCTATTAGCAAAGTTATGGTTTTGTCCTAGTGTACTTTTACAGAGTAGTATAACCTATTTTTAGCTAGTTCTATCTCAAGTTACAATAGTGCGCAGGCGATTCAGGCGAGGCTCTCAATAAGTGACATCAGGAATATTTTTATTCGCTAATTGCAAAAATGTATGGTATTGACACACGTCTACGATGTCACATGGTCGACAAAGAAGGAATAGCTTATGTTACTATGGCATAAAACGCTAGCGATATCGAAATGACACTTGTGTACACCCTCTGTGATAGCAACGCAAGAAGTGGCCGATAGTAGTGTCTCAGCAAAAGGCTTATCACTACCAGCATCGCAAACTATCGCACCCGTAGGTACGTACGCGGTTCTCGGTGCGGATATCTACCTGTCTCCAAAAATATTATAATTGGCAACCTCTTACAGCCATGTTCTGGTAAAAAAAATATAGGTTTATTTCATTGGTTAATTTGCCAAAATAACAAAGTACTCTTCAAAATGGCGGCCTTAAGCAGATACTTGATTCGATAAGTGAGGAATATTTTCATCCGTCGGCTTAAATATATTTATAACTAATAATAAACCTTATTGAAGTAAACAAACAGCAGCGATAACAATTTTAATAGACAGTACCGGCTAGCACATATTATACAACAAATACTGCAATCGTTTCCAATATATGAAGTCAGCACAATTCGTGAAGTAATTATACCACCCAATTTTAGGCATGCTATTTCCGTCGAGTTGGTGGAATAACTAATTATTATTAGTTTGGTAGCCGCGGTCACGGCAACGCTAGGACTTAGGCCGATACATTGTGATACCATTCCGGCTGGCACTATTGTTTCGACGTATTATGTATGTAATTTATTTTTCTAGGCTACTGGCCTGAATAAGGTTCAATATACATATTCTTAACGTATGAAAGTTGAAAGCCTTGGGTCTGATGAAAATATTTTATTTATTAATAGTTAGTGTTATCTCGATACAAAAAGAGAGAGTGACATACAATAATATGCTATGCTTATGCATCCTTCGACATTATTATAGAATAGTATTCCGTGCTATTTGTGGGCAACACCTTATCCAGTAGTAATCAATAATGTTAACATAACATCGACGGTATAACATTTATTTTAAGTTCGATGGCAAGCTGGCCTAACTAACTTGTGTATGTATTGTTGCACGTCGCACACTTATCAAAAACGAGTTACGATGTTTTCATTGCAAGTGTCAGCCTACAGTTCAAAGTTAGTTCTCACCTAATCGGTTTAAAGTAGACTAGACTGTCTCTAAAAGTTAGCATAAGTCCCATATTGGAATAAATAGGATTAGACAACGTCTAGAAGGTATTATAATTTTGTACATAGGCCCTTTTCGCAACAATTCTTAAACAGAATTAAACAATCTTTAGTAAAAGTCAAAAAGTACATTTTAAAATTCTCTAAACGCATTTAAAATACTTATATTTAGATTATTCTGCAAGAGGACACGAGGAGGATTACAAGGTCTAAACTGTTCTTGGGTAGATAGTGTAATCAAGTTTTTCTACTGAATGTTAGATTATTTACAATCTGGCAAAGTGCCCTGAAGACAGTATGCTTACCACCTGTGATGAGAAGGCCTACGTAGCGATAATCATTCTGATACCAACGTAAGTAGTTATGCATGTGTAAACTGTGTTAAACATTTCTGACTTGTACCAGTGGTAGGTCCACGAATAATATGAAAAATAGTGTATAGATCTTTTAATAAACTTATTAAATTGCTTAATATTAAATTTGCTTTGGTTATAAACTTGAACCAATAACTTCGTTTTAACAAATTCTGATTGCATGATCTTAGCATCAACTAAATTTGTCCAGCTTCAGCTTAATAACTCCACTAAAGCAGCTTCGCTTTCAGTTCGACAAATACGATTTCAAATTCTCCTCTTATGTCTATGGGGCGACATACGTGACTGGCCGGATGCTACGGCGAGAAATATTTCAACAAATGCTACGACGATACTCTGTATGTAGAATTATTTTACTCAAAACTGTGTCGGAAGTCTAAACCAAAGAGTACACCATACAAAGAGATTTATATTTGGTTCGATAAGAATAAAAAGAAATTGTCCTTTACAATTACTAGTGGATGCCCGCGGCTACGCCCGCACATTTATTTAATTTAATCGCTGCTGCGCAATCCCGTGGGAATGTTAGGAAATCCCTTCGTAGAGCACACCATCAGCTGCCTGCGCCCAGTAAATTCGGCTGCGTTGTCTGTTAGTAAGTGAGTAACGCAAGGATTTTACATATGCAGTAAATAATAAAACTGTAAAGATGCCGGTATTTTCTTCCGTTCTATTACAGTAATAAATAAAAGTCTAATGAGTAAATATACAAATAACAAATTTAATATGTGAGCCAAGTTACTAATTATCAAATAAAATAATACGATTATATATCTTACAAAAATATGTTTGTTATTTTGCCATGAAAAAATTTTGTTCAAATAATAAGTTAATTTAAAGATTTAATTTTAATTTATTACTTTGTTTTACTCATGTAACTCAAATTACTTATGTCTATGCTATCTTTTTATTAATACACAATGTGAGAAAAGGCTCGCCAATGTTTTAGAGCTCCCACACTTTTCTTCCCGATTCGTCATTATTTCATCATTCGTCGTTATTTGTTTACGTCTCTTTTAAGTTTTATCAAAAAGACAAGATAACAAAACAAAGTTAAGTTGTGCTTCTCTATTACACAATTAATTCATCTTCTCATTTCTTCATATATATAAAATATATTGTCCTGACTATTACATCAACGCAGAGCTACTAAAGCTAGATACATAATATTTGTGGCAGTGGGTTTTTTATCCCACTAATTAAGAAAAGGCTTTTAAATATTCTATACCTAAGGTTACAAAATAAGGATTGAAAGCTATACGCGGACGGAGCCGCGGGTGACAGCTAGTTATAGATAATCGACGACATAACAATATGATACGAATTAATCGTTATAATAATCTGTATTGTGCCTGTATTTACTTAATATGACTTGATTATATTTAGATATATTGTAAACCTAAATATACTCAAGTCATATTAGGTAAATACAGGCAATAGTAAATACAGCCTATAGCCTTGATGTTATATATATTGCAAAGGTTAGGACCTTTATAATAAACTGTGTAGAAATACAATTACTTCCAAGAAAAGAATACGGAACGTTCCATTTTTAGACTCAATAGACTCAAACGACAAGACGCGCAATTATTTGAAAGGCCAACGTCACTTTCACGATATGCTTTTCTTACACTAAAAATAAACTACCTGTTTTTAGAAGTGACGTAATTCTTTATTTCTCGGCAGTATTTATGACATCACGGGATGAACCAAACTCAGTGTTAAGTCTAATTATAATATCTGGAGCGAGATCTCGTTAATTCTGCCGCGTAATATATAACTGTACGCCAAAGAACTACTTCGTAGCTGGCTGGAAGCACACTTTTTGAAAAAAGAAAAACGAGTTTAAAAAAAGTTCCTTGCTTACTTAAAATGTCACCCTTGCTAATGGACTTATTTAGACGCGATTAGGGTATTTCTACGATGATTATGATATTTATGCTCTCTTATAAACTGCCTAATTCAAGTGGGGGAGAACTAAAATTTTACCCAAAATAATACCAAGGTATATATATATACATAAAGCCACATAACTAGGGAAAGTTTATCTACGTGTTATCAAAATTCGTTGTGAGAAGACTAGAGCGTGTATATAAACAGATCACCTGCACTGGATCAAAGAACCACACAAGGCTTTTCCCACACCGTCTTCGATCCACCGTGCACCGCACGTGTGCGGCTGGCTTTAGTCTAAATTAAAATTAAAAGGGATTTATTAAGGTCTTTGTGTCATCACGGTGGGGAATCTTAATGATAATGTTGTATTTTGTAAGCACACCAGTTAAGATTACCCTTATGTGAGATTAAGGGCAACGCAATATATCGTCAGAATAATAGACCTTTTAAGAAAATATTTGGTGGTTAGCTGCTAAGTCAAGGGAGTATTTTTAAAATTGCTTCATTATATAATTATTAGCCAGCTGATATATAAAAAATAAAGTTATAGATTAAAAAGAACACCGTTTTATCAGTATTTTCTGTTACTCTAGGGTTTCGTTCTTGACCATTTAGCTCTATCATCAGACTTAAAATGGTACCATATTATTGTAATTCCTACATATAAATGTCAAGTTTCATGATTATACAAGAGTTCGAAGTGTGTGAAATTCAGCGTCTTATATTATGATAGGATACATGATAATATGTTGTTATAAAAATATGTTTGTCTGATTTATTTCTATTCAATCAAACGTTGTCTGGAAGAAATTGCTCTTAGCCATAAGGCTGCCTAATTGAGCATTTCATTATAAATTTATATTTCGCTTTCTACTTCGTCTTTATAACGTAAAACATTTCTTTTATCTTTGATTGACATAATAAAAGCATGTTAAAAAGATGGTAGAGGTGTAAGATTTTAGATAGTAGTCTTCAACAATTTTGTCGGTGGAATTGCCTACAGGCACGTAGTCAGAATGCACGATCAGCCTTGCATCACGGTTGTCAACTCGATTTGCACTCTCAATTCGCAATTCTGTTGCCCAAACTTTTGACACGGGCGTTAGTCGTAGTGCATAACTACGTTAATAAAAAGCCTTTATATACGGCCTACAACATTAGACATTTCGTAGCAGATGCGCAATATCTACAAAATAAGAGAAGAAGAATATATCCAATTTTCTTTACTTTTTCTTGTGTACTTAATTTGATCAAAACACCATCCAATATTACGCCTCTGACAGCGAGCATGTTACTCCAAATTTAAAAAAATTATTTGCTTTTTTCACCTCAACAAATGCAGCGCCCTTATTCACGTGTGGTTTGGTATACAAGGCACTGTATTTTCGTGTGCAAATGTTGTGATAATTTCCCTTGAGTATCTACGTCTACTGGAAGCCTGCGATTTAGATATTATTATTAGATGTGAGTAATGTTAAGCAATAATGTTACCAAAATTATAACTATTTGGAGCAAGTAATAACGTTTTATTTGCTCGAATATTATTTTAATAAAAATGTGTACCTCACAGTAATAATTTTATTGCTCAGTCAGCATTCCCGAAAATACATTTTTTTTTACTCTTGAAACGTTTAACTTTTATGTTTTATTTGGAATTGTGAAAGCGATGAACAACATTAAGTTATGTGCATGTGGTATAAGGCTAAGGTTATATACATAAATATTTTAACATTTATACGATTCTTGTACATACTAATATCTAACAGATAGAGGATGTTTAGTATGAATGGCGACGTACTTCATAAATAATGTTTTCATGCACAGATGTGCACCTAACTCATTTAAAGTTATACTCTGAACCATTAAACCACAAGTCAATTAATAACATATTAATTGATCGTAATTTAATGTCTCTAACAAGTGAATAGCTTTTTGTTTTTATTTTAAGAATATATTAAATACTAGATGATACCCGCGGTTACACCCACGATATTTAAGGCTACTGCTCCGTTCCCGTGGCTCATAGCGTGATGTTTATAGCCTGAAAGAATTTTCCAAATCGAACCGGTAGTTCCTGAGATTAGCGTGTTCAACCAAACAAACAAACAAACTCTTCAGCTTTATATATTAGTATTAGATATTACTGCGATATATTTAAATAGTATTAAAGATCGTGCAGTAGGTAGTATTGTCAATTCTGTGCGATTGTAGAGACCTATTTCCAGTGAACCACGGCAGGATGATTATGCTGAGGTACTTTATAAACATGATAATAAGAACAAGAAGTACCCACCCGTTACCAGAAAAACTATAGTTTATGTGTCAACATTATTTTGGTCTCAACGTCGGAGCAGAGCTATTCTTAGTTCTTGCTTATATTAGTTAAATTTGACGTAGGGAAAGTTTGAGCCACGTCTACGTATGGTCTGTTGCTCGCAGCGTCAACTGTGGCTGTGACACCGGAATAAAACAATATCACGATTTGAATTTAGAATTCTGAAATAAAAGAGTATCAAGTCAGTCAACCAAACTTTCGGTTCGTTTTATTCGGTCACCTCGCTGTTAAGCATTGAGCTAAGTGTCATGGGTTGTATTTTCATACGAGAGAACACTTTGTGTGATCCACAAATTATTGTATCGAGTCTGGATGTTATATGTTGTTTTTCGAGTCCCTCGCAACACCATATTTATTGCCTATAATGCCTATACCTACAACAATATCACAGTGTTACTTTACTTTCCTGAGACCGAACACTAATGTAACCAACCAAAGGCGAGATTTTCACAGAATATCATGTAATTAACTAACACGTCATACAATATTCAGCATGCAGAACACTCAGTGCCGCTTCTAGGGAATTATAAATCTTCAGCAAAAGTAATTTAGTATCCGAAGGCTCGCAGCTTATGCAAATGGTAATCACACAGCGAAAAATTAAACAGTCTAGTCGACGGCGCACTCCATGTGACAACTCACACTGACAACTTCATTATATCACTGCTTTCATTAGTATGCTAATTACCTAGTTTTTGCATTTACATTTATGTATGAATCGCTTCGTATAACGAGAATATTCTTGATTGATTAATACGGGCCATTTGCGGGAATGCTTTACTTTATTAGTTTGATAAGTTTTTAGTGCTTTTGCTCCAAATTGGTTATGTACGTATCTACCCAGTGAATTAGGCATGTGAGTGTGTGCTGTTTGTGAAATTTTGGCGAGGATAATCGCCCGTACTACAGGTATAGTTCAATGGTACTATTTTCCAGCGTGATATTTTCTTTTCTTAAGACTAAATTAGTCCTATACTTAAAGCAGTACCCACCGCTTCAGGGTTGCTTAGCAACGTTATGAGTCATTTTAAAAAATGGCAAGCAGCGACAGTTATATTTAGATATTAGGCAGTGAATACATAAATAATCCTGGAGACCTAGTCGTCAAATATTCAAATGGATAATAAGGGTTCAGTTAATTGAATTTCGTAACCCTACCGGTATAAGTTGACGTGCACCTGTCTTATGTTTAATTTACGCGTATCTAAACCGTGTTTCTTTTTTCAAGTCATCTCAAGAATTTTTGTAATTGGCAAAATTCCTCCTACCACCCACAACTTAACTTGCCGCCCCACAGATTTCTAAATAAAATACCTACACATAATATCACTGTATAAAACCTAATTCAAGTATCAGTACATTACGTAATAAAAATTAACGATCTAAAATGGTGGTCGTTTCCAATATGCTAATATGTGATAACGTTGACTAATGGCTTCAATAAACCGGATTATCGGTGTACGTACGTATAGATATAGTAAGATAGAAACTATCATCCATTGACTTTTTAGTCGTACTAGTTTTATAAACGCGAGTCTTTGTGGGGGTGGATGTTTGTTACTCTTTCATGCCATGTAACTGAACAGATTATAATGAAATGTTGACGTAATGTAGTTTGCACATCCGAATACTGCACGGTTGGCGTAGTGGTTAAAGCGGTCGCCTCGCCGCTTGGTACTGCGCCGCGTGTCGTGGGTTCGATTCCCACACGAGACAACACTTTGTGTAATCTATAAATTGCTGTCTCAAGTCTGGGCGTTCTTTGTGTCCGTTGATTGAATGTTTGTAAAGTCCCCCGCGACACAGGAATTTCTTCCTAGTGCGGGAGTTGTCTTTTAAAAAAAGAAAAAAATAATAATAACGTATAGGCTAATCATTGAGATATCCAATACCCACACGTGCAGAATCACGTATAATGAGAATGGTCTCATCATGGACGTACCTACTCGATATAAAATGATTTTAGTTGCGTTGTAGGCAGCGTAATATGAAAGGTTGTATATTACTATACACATTTTTATGTTACAATATGAAAAAAATATGTATTTTTCATATAACGCTTGAATTCGTTGTGGGGTTCCTACAGAATAATATGCATGCATATCCTCAAAGGGACAGACAGAGGTGTCCAACTCCCCCTTTCGCCTTCTACTGGGCAGATTGCCAAACACCGTGACGTTGTTATCAATCAAGAATACTCTACTCAATACGTGAATTGCTACAAGACAGCTTGCTCACATACAATGTGTTATGTAAGAAAACTATTAAATGGAACGAAAAGGCCATTCTTAAGTTTCATAACATATATACGATGGCAACCGTAAGTGAAAAAGCTAATAAGACTATGTCAAATCTGGTTAGACTAGAAATCTGACCCCGGTGTCCAAGGCAAAAGTTTTGGAGGCAGCCGGGATAACGCTAAGACGATAATGATAAATTGCACCACCCTTGGCACAGGCTCGTGCACAGCCGTTAAATAAGAAAACTGGCAGAGGTTATAATATCATCGTACAGCTATTCACAGTCCACTGCTGGGCATAGCCCTCTTCTAATTTGCGTCACAATTAAAAAAGAAGAAATAAAAAGCATTGTAAGAGAAGAGGAAGATATATTACATTATACCTAGATTCAATTCTTAAGAGTGTAATTTCGCTTGCTATTCAAAGTTAAGCTATTACCATCTGGTTTCTACAGCTTGTCTTCTTAGATATTGAACCGAGTTCGAACAAAGAAGTCATACTAACATTTTCTTATATAAAATGTGATAGTAAGTTGTAGAGACCATTACGTGTGCCTGAGTGCGCTCCAAGTATACGAGACAGGTACAGTGAATGTGATTTACGTTTTATAAAGCTACAGTAACATTTCATATAACATAAAAGTAAATGTGTCGAAAATCAATAACTTGTCTATACTATAAATGCCGCCTCCGTTTCTTTATGTAAGGTTTTATGTATGTTTACATTCGTGAGATTTTAGGGTTGAGATAGGGTTTCCGGGGGACAGACTGTTATGTAGAGGGTATCGAAAAGCGCTTATGTGCTACTGTGATTTTAAACATAGGTCTCATAAATACTATTTTTTATGAATTCATGAGGTCTGAGTTTTCAATATGGCAGCCCAGGGTAACCAAATATAAGACCTTCAGTTCACAAAGTGTGGTTCGGTGAACAAAGGAAACATTGTCTCACAAAACACGGCAACAGCAAGCTACTCTACCATGAGGAAGTTGACAAACCACTGTCTATAGCGTTGGCAACGGCCATGTAGATGTTTATCTAGGCAAGTGTGAGTGCACACTACTGTATTAAACATCATGACACCTTATGTGTGTGTATGTGTGTATCTGTGAAGGTCTCCACGCACATATTGATTAATTTTTCGTTGAACTTGATTCGTTTAAACTAACCAGTGAACTATTTACAATACTTTTATGTGTTCGTAAACAATCCATCATCGATTAAATTACTGTGTTTATTTAATACACGGGTACTGTTCAAGTACGTAAGAACGATGTTCTATTTCGATAATGGCCGCATGACATTACTATTACCAAGCACTCGACTAGGTAGGTGTAAAATAATATAACATAAACCATTTGGATTAAATCTTAATAAACCCAAAAAAAAAAAGAATATACGTCGATGGTGATTCTCCAAAATAGGCTATTGCTGTCTTGTTCTCTTTGATAGAACTAGAAAGAGATGAAAACAAATAAGTTGTTAGCTTCATAAGACGGTAGGTGAATTGTCGAAGTAGGTACTTACTTTTAGATTATATGTCGAGAGTCGAGACGTGTCAACTGGAACGCGCCTCAATCAACACCGAATAGTTATGAAAACTAGTTTGAATTATGTCTAACATCAATTCCATTATCTAGAATTATATGTATATTCGTGGAAGATAGTACTGACACATTCTATCCCTTCTTATAGGTTATTCTGGTTTATTTGATGAACTACATATATTATTTTCAAGTGTTTAAACTTCAATATTCGTATACGCAGTATAAACACAATCAAGATGACACAAAACTTCCTGTATAATAAATGCATAGAGACTCATACAAAAAGGCTTTATTCATCATTCTATACAAATTTCTTTAGTATTTCACAATATAGGGATAAAAATGCAAGGTATATCATGACACGCATTGAGGACACACAACAAAGAACTTCAATATCGATTCTTCTCAAGCAATAATGCGCCCGTATGTTTAGAAAAAAGTCGTGTTCTATCATATTTTTACTAGACTATTATCAACATGACCATATTGTCCTGGAGTGATTACTGCGCTGTTTAATGGGTCACGTGAAAATAAAATGTTATAAATAATTTCAATAATAATTATCGTTACTCTGATTGAATTCCATACCTTGGAACCCGGTATCCAATTAGGTAAAAAGCTGAAAATCTGGAAATCAGGTTGGCCTAACCAGATTTGATAGAATATCAGCTTTTTTACGAAGCGACTGTGGTCTGACCTTCGCAACCAAAAGGGATAATAATGTTCCATGGTTTGCATGGCTTGATATTTGAGGGTACTGCCTCCCTATAACGACTGTCATCATGTCAGGCGAGACCGACGGCTTAACGTGCTCTCCGGGGCAACGGAGCAAGCGACAATTAACAATTTAATACGCACATAACTTCGGAATCAATGGTGCGCGTCGTGGATTCGAAGCCGAGGCCCTCTGTGTGACAGTTTAATAGTCTCTCCATAGGACTATCACGTTCAAGCTGCTGCTATTTGGGAATTAAATTGCAATCTCCTTTAAGAAATTGTACCCTGCAGAGCTATTTATGGAAGAGTTTCAATATTTACATGAAATAAAATCAGTATACCTAACTCGATAGAATATAAAAAATTATTGCATAGAATTTTGCTTTGACATTTTATTTATTTTCCTCCCAATTCTTTTACTATAGGTACGTATATTAACAACAAATCATGCATGAGATCTCATTCTCAACAACTACAGATGGAGCATAAGGTTAATAAATTGAGCAGTCATTATTTAACAGTTAAAGATAAAATATAGGTCAGTCTTTATTGACAGGCTACCCCGATCGACGTTATATTCTTTACTTTCTATACACGTGTCTTCGGTCGATTCCAAATTCGTCAAGTGCGAGTTATACTTACGCGCGAAGACACACGCGACACACTTACAAAAAATAAATCCAATCCGGTTCCACAAGTGACTACGTCAATTAAAACTATTTTTTAAATAAAAAAGATTCTGAATAAGGATTTCATGTAGCACGATCAAAGTTGAAAAACACCGAGCTTAGTACGGTACTAAATGGTAAAGTAGCTGCTAAAATCACTATGACATCCATGCCGTCACCTGCATCAATATTATCTACGAAAATAATATTAAAGCTATTGGGAATAGAGCTCGCAGCAGCATGGAAATAGCTCTGACGTAATAAATGATCCACTAATAGTATGGAGATGAGAAGCGAACGATACGCTTCCGACATTTACATTTCGTTTGCAAAGCTATTCCTCTCTATTTCTTTATTAACTAACTTTACTGGAGGAACAACGAGTCGACGAATGTCCTTCGCGTTTCCCCTCTTTATTTAATTTTGGGCTATTATGAGCGGTCTGCGCGCCGAAACAGAAACCGCAAAAGGTTATGTTGCTCTGTCATGATAACCACACTGAGCAATTGATGTCAGAATTATAAAGCGGCCTCCCAATTAGCCAAACAAAGGAAGTTACGGATAGTGGAATTAAATATAGCGGAAATAGACTATTAGAGGGATTCATTCTGTTGGTATTTTAACGAAGAATCTGCTGAGTTTAGCCGATTCAATGAGAACTGAGCATGATGATGCGTGCTTAGGATTAATTTTTCAATACAAAGTAAGTATTGCGTGTACTTTTGTATAAGTTCTTGTTCATGATCGCATTGTCATTATTGAAATGTAATACAAGAAACTTTACAATGGGAATACTTGTTGCTTTTGCGATTTAAAGCGTAGCGTTGTCTTTACTCGTAGCTATGTTTTATTGCCAAGGGAGGAAGAACGTAAAAAGCGCACATAAATCAAAAACATATTTTCTTTCATTGTTATATTTTGTTCGGAAAATGTTTCTGTTTATTGTGCTATGATAAAAGATAAATAATAAATATAATTGCTTTAAATACGGATTTGCGAAAAAGGGCTAAATATAGTCATAATTATCCTGCGCTCGCAGATCTAAATGAATACTCGACTAAATTATTCGGTATAATTTGCTCTAACGTTGTAGAATACAAAATTCCCAGTAACGCAGCCGCTGAGATTGCACAATTTGAAATTTTCATTTAGTTCTATCAAATAACTGAGTGTCCATGGATGAAATGAAAATCATATTTCTCGGAATAAGAATAAGTTATTTGCCAAAAATTGCTTTGTGTTACCTTGACACAATGAACACAATAGAACACCTTGATTGTCATGTACTTTACCGTACAAACTATTTCTAGATCACACAGGGTTTTTCTGTCTGGAATTTGACACCTGTCTCTCGACGGGGCGTGGAGACTTTACAACGCCATCAATGGTGTCATATTTTGTCAAATAAAAATTAACACTTCTGAATGTTAATTTTTTGTCAACCTAGTTATAGCTAACTAACTACTGACAGCAAATACTTGAAAGCTATTTTAACAATGCAAGTCGAGTAAAATGCCGGTCATTCTAATTTACTGTAGAATAGTCAATCTGTTTCTTTTGCATTAATTAATTAAAGAGATATTGTTCAGCCAAATCCAGTTAGACTAGTAAGCGGACCCCAGATTGAAACTGGGATAACAATAAGAGGATGTTGTTGAACTGAAGAGGTATACCTACATATTCGAGTATTTGTCAAACTAGCTTACATATAAGACTTCGTTCGCATTGTGTGTAAAAAAGTTTGTTCTGTGTAATGATAAAATACGTATTATTGTAATTATTTGAGGGATTTACAAGTATTTGTAATTTTTGTGCTTTTGCTAGGCTATATGACTGTAAGCTTTTACCAAACTTGCACCATCGTTTCAATATTAAGCCACCTATAGTTCTAATGGGTATCGCCTATTAATTTCTTAATACGGCCAAAGTTATTAGGTCAGGAGTTGTCAATCAATAAAACTGTTCACTTATTGCATCGACAAATAACCGGCCTAGTTAGGGTGAGTACACACAATAGTGGCTATCAAATGATAAGTACTGACAATAACAATTCTAATAACAGGGTGAGGCTTTTACAACGTTTGCATTCTCGATATAACAGTGTAAACATATGTAGGTTTATATGCCAGCCACCTGTCAGAAATTAGCTCTAGCGTGTGAACAGGCCTTTACCGATTTCCCTTTATGTTTTATTTGTCCGATCTCCAACAAAAATAAGCAACCTATTTTGAAGTTCTTTTCAGCATTGTTTCCATTCGATAAAATTGTACCGTATCTACGAAAAAATACAATACGTTCGACTAAGTACTTAATAATATTTGTATTCGTAGAATCTTACAAACCGACTACCAAAGATAATACAGCATGTTTTAATAATTTAAAAAACATATTTCTTCAAATTTGAAATGATTCTAAATATTCTTATATTATTTTTTAAGGTTTGTCTAAGCTTATGTCCACTATATAGAAAATGTAAAAAGAAATTCAATATTCGTATGATGTTAATGGTAATATGTGATGACCTAAAAACTAGGTACTAAAGATTAATGAAGAACCCGTGAAACAAGGAGCTTGTGAGGTATAAATACATATTTTTATCAGTCATTATGTAGCCGATATTATGATAACATGAGCCAAAAAAGTTTCTGATTGACAACGTAAAGGCATATAGCGACCAACATTGAAGCAGTAGCAGTTTTAATATTAGTGCGTTTTGTTTAGTGAGTGACACAACGCCACCGCAAGTAATAAAAAACCAAAAATAGGTAGTTACCAACTACGCACTATTAATGTAGAATATTTGCTGATAGATTTAATTCGCCTAGATACTACACAGTTTGATTCTAGTCGCAATCCGGATTTGGGATAGCACTACTCTAAAGTTTGGTGAAGTGTAAGACTCATCAGTTTACTCTGAGGTACTGGCTCCCAATAGCTACTGACAGAGATCTTTATGACAGCTGGGATCGACGGTGGAGAGCGAGGCAAGTGAAAATTAAAAATTCAATACGCACGAATTCAGTATGAAGTCCGAAAAGACAGTGGTGCGCGGCGTGGATTCGTAGGCTTCCCTGTGCGTGATAGTCTGTTGGTATCTCCACTAGGCTATCAATGCCTTCTAGAGATGTAAGTGTAGTTTTTTTAGCTTGTAGTTTGTTTTACTTAATAATTATAATATAAAAATCTCTTTTTGCGGTCATTTTTCTTCCAGGCAACACGAGCCGTGATATCAGTATGAGTCCATTTATACCCCTTAAATAAGTCTCAACGCGATTAAAACCCATCCACGAATATCGTATAATGTATGCAAGTCGCGAAAGTTTAAAAACGCAGTTTTGTTACGTTTGAAAACGAAATCAAAACATATTATAAAATGAAATCACTACCGCGTCCTGAATGTCTGTGTCAATTCGATAAACTCAAAAACTACTACTAACGAATTTTTGTACGGTTTTCACCTATAGATTTTGTGATCCCTGACGAAGGTTCAAGTTTATAATTTAGGCGGGGGGAGTCGGCGGGCAGCCTTGTAAAAACATTCCTTAGAACCGTTACTTGAGTGTTTATAAAGTAGGTACTCTGTAATCATTTTGTATAAAAAATCTCACACTTTTACAAAGCTGTTTACTGAAAATCAAGACAATTATTTGCATCATCCAAAAATCAGTATCACAATATAATAGAATGTTACATACTCAATTGTTGGCGTGCGAAACGGGAGCCTATTTACATTTATAATGCAAATCATTATCACATTCATCGAGTTTGTAAATGAACAACAAGAGTTTGAAATACTCGTAAAGCATATTAGTGAGATGAGACAGGATGTTGTGTATACTTACTGACTTATTGAATTGCTAAGCTGCTTTACATTGAATTTGTGACAACTAATCTGTATGGTTTTCAATATTGCTCCTTGTTTTCAATAATGAAAAGACAACTCTATCTAAATTAATCGCCGCATTGTGGGTGGATAAAAGCTTTGTAAATATCAAAGAAAAATAATTTTGAATAAATAGGTGGAATGGCAGATACTTAAAAGGTTGATTAAGGGTGGTTTCAGATTAGCGTTTCTCGTTTTTCGAAGCGCATGTAGGCGCGTAAAGGCGCGCCTTATGGCACACGCGCAACTCGTACGAGCGTCGACGCGCTTCTAAACTCGTATAAGCGCGAGTCTTCAGAATCCATGTTGACACTGACACGATGTCACTACCGTTTGTAGCGAACACGCCGAAATATGCCCGTTTACGCGAGTCCGGTTTTTTGAAGCGCGTAATGTAGCGCGCGTGTAAGCGCGTATGGTGAAACGTTCGTATACGCGCAGAAAAATACGCCCTACATCTATACGTTTATGCATACGCAGTGCTCTTAGTTGTCGCCTAGCTACTGTCAGTGCGTAGCATGCCGAAAGTTCTAAACCCCTAACACTTGTATGACACTTAGTGTAAGCAACAATGCTGTTTGTGTCCGTGGTTTGAATTAAAAGTCCCCGTGGTACCAAATATACATAGTATAGTGTTTAAAAAGCCATTTGTATTGATATTAAATTTATGAAAAATATAAAATACAATAATTTTAATATAATAAGTGAAAAGGGAATAATTTTACAGACGTAGTGACTATACCAAAATATTCCAACCTATGTTACACTATAAATATTTTTGAATTTATATATTATTATTAGTATTATGCTTTCCGGTGGTAACTTGAACAAAATCTCCATTTCAACAACATTCTTACACAAGTAAAACGAATAATTTCTTACGGAGTTGGTCAGTACTAAATTACTTATCAATGGATGAAACATTGAAAAAGCCATATTTCTATACGTGTCCGAATCCCAATGACCGACTTTATTGTAATTTGACCAAAATTATCGTTGAAATTCCGCCTCTTGTTTAACTTTGTCGATTATTATCTTTGAGTACTTTCTTACTGAATGAATCAGTACAAAATTATATTGATTATCAATTGATGAGAAACAAATATATAAATGCGTAGAGGGAATGTGAATCTTGAAAAATTGATCGTGGTTGGTGAAATGGTAGGTCGCTCGCCAACCAAATTCTGATGGTCTGACAAAGTCAATTATGTTCACCTCCTCGGGCAAGTTCTACCAAGCAATGAAGGTAACAATAGACCGGTACCAATGGAAAGTGGCCTTTAACAGATACAAAACTAGCGATCACGATCCTCAGAAACAAAGGAACAACTGCAGAAGGATGAAATAAAGCTCCTTGATTTGTAAACGTGTCTCAAATATAACCGCCCGATTGTATTTATTTATCCTTATTAACGACGATTCCGGCATGCTTTGATTCCTAATGATTGTATCAATTTGTTCTGATCGTAGGATTAATGTTTTTTATCCAGCAAAAAGAAGAGGAAACAGGAAAAATAAGATAGGATAATGAACGACTAAAAAGTTACCGAAATCAGAAAAGGCTCCGTCCCAATAGGCCAACTAAAAGTTCTAAGAATGTAAGCTTATCTTACGGATTTATACTGGTTAGTAGGCAATACAATTGGGGGGTAAAATATTACTTCTTCTGACTCAGAATTTACATTTGATGACAGCTCTCCTAAGGTATTACGACTACATATTATATAACACCGACAGCGTCGGTATCGCGTAGAGATTCCTATCTACATACCATGTCTTCAGGGATGGACACCCCTTCCATTCGAATCTGAGATTAAAATTCTATTTTTACACGATCGCGTTGATGTCGTGGATTAAAAACATAGAGACCCTCTCTAGATATCTAAAATTTTGTTTTTAACTACGAGTAAGTGTAATTTGGCATGACATATCAGGCACACAGGTCCATCGACTCACAAACAATAGATAAGTAACAATATGAATTACTTTACTGCCTAAGTAATTCAAAAAAGTAAACTTAAGTTATAAACGGAATTTTATTAAGACGAATGTCAAATTAATTGTCTAAGTATAAACAAATAAAATAACGACATTTATAATAAAATTAAATTATATAAATTTGATCAATCTTTAAAAATATATCCACAGCTATTCTGCGTTTTCTCTGTTCCGTGTTTGAGCAATTCCGTCTGAAATACGAGGTCATTGTTGGTGGCACCGACGGCGTTGGAAACTGAAGGGTGGGGGGGTAGTCGGGGGCGGTACCGGCAACACCACTAGTGGGAAGAGTGGAGCACCAAACCCATTACTGTAGTAGGCGAGAAAGAAATAGGACGCTTGTGTCGAGTTCTGTTTAAGTAATTGCGTTTCATCCATTCTTTCCTATTTCAAAGTGAAATAGTATTATTGATGAAATTTTGCACTCGTACATTATAATGTCGCGGTTAACCTCGCGCTGTCGTCATTTGTAGTGATGCACTACGCCATTTTTATTTTACTGAGCGCTGCTCTTAGTCTTTTAAAAGTATAACGTTAATTTTATTTCTATTGACTTTGATACTATTTGAAGTAAAAGCCAGGTTACTTTTAATCCGATTCTTTACAAGGGTTAGCGGCACGCCTATAATTATTATATTCCAATTTCCTTTCCAATACTACAACACAATGTTATTCCAATTGGGAAAAGTCTACACTATTTTCTCTGTCTGATTAAATAGTAACCAACGTAACATAACCAAGTAAATTGTAAAAAAAACAAGACGGAAACACAAGAATATCCGAAATACAGGACGTCGTGTCATCGAAATATCAAAGGCCCTCGTCGTGCGAGTATTAATAAACGTAGGAATATAAATGAAAACGCCATCAGGCAATCACAGCTGTAATAATTCAGTGCCAAGGCTGCAAGAAACCGACACGTGAGGAGCGACCCTAATCGTTATAGATACACCCGACCTAGTTTACTTTTCATTAAATTGTCAACGTCACTGAAATTAACTTGGATGAATATTCGACGCCATTCAACCGCAGAAAAAGTCATCCGCCATACTTAGTGGCACACGATAGCAGTAACAGTTAAGAATAATGTCGGGGCTTAGAGATTATAATTTTGCATAAGTTGTAACAAGTTACTTGCTACTTCTCATCGTATAGCCGCAAAATTTTGAGCGAGCTGAGGCGTACGCAGGCACCTCCCCAATGGGAAATATTAACATAATCAGTACGCTACACGCCTGTTGAGTAGGTGATTGTAGTGCGACATTACAGATTCACGGTTCGATGGTGCTGGCCGATTTCCTGGTTTAATCCCTTAGACGTCTATTATGGCTCTCGTGGGTAGCAGTGAAGTAGGCCTATTCGTAACTGGCTACCGCACGGGACGTTGTACAATGTACATTGCTTCCACAGTGTGGGCCGGCATCTGCGAACACCACAATAACTCATCTGCTTCAGTTGCCTGTAGGTGGTTGAGATGATAAATGGCCACAGCGCCGTCTGATTCATGCAGTCATGCAGCCATTGATTGCTCAACATATTTCCTTTTTTTATGTTTTATCACTTTTATGAGTGTTTTGCTTTAAGAATTTATCGTTTTAATATTCAATAATAATTTCATATACGGTAATATTATAGACTGTAGCTTTAGTACCGTCAAGGTTTTCGTTCCAGTTTAATCGGATTATTGAGATGAATATAATAGGATACGGGTGTGCACTATTTGTTCGTTAATTAAATTTGTGTAAAGTTTCTCACGACAAATATTTTATTTCTAGTGTGTCTTGTCCTTAAAAAGGGTAAAATAAAAATATTACTGTTCAAGTATTATTGCAACTATTTTGATCCCCCTTAAGAAATTTATCAAGGACATAACTTCAAAATAAACCATTACTTTTATGCTTTGTATAAGAATAATCTTTACAATTTCATTTTCGGTTATTCGATCTATTAATGTACCTCCTTATTGTTCCGTGTAAGATAACATCATTATGTACCTAATATTTTATTATTTTCTTTAGTAGCGAATCCATGTTATGGTTGGCATTAATTAGTGGCTCGAATAACATGCACGATGAACGTTAATTATTATGATCAATCATCACATGAGCCTTATGTGTGAAAACCGCGAATCAATACTACCTACATATGTAAGTTGAGTTGATATAGAGTTCTCATATCAAAATAGAAATCGCATAGTTTTGAAAATTGCATAATTTGCTTACATTTATAAACCATTTTTTTTTCTTTATTTAAAGAGGCTTGATCACTCAGTGATCATGTCGCCTAAACCATTATTTAAATACAATGTATGTATAATAAGAAACAACAAAGTCAGTAAAAACTATGGATAAAGAAATTCGTACAAAGAAATATACTTTATGTCATAGAAATGTTTAAGTCTCATCTACTCAGTATTACAATGAAGGAAAAATTACAACTTTCATACGTTCCATTTGTAAAACGACTTACCATGTTGTCACAGATTCTATTGTTTGTATCCTTAACACACTTCTGAATTCAGTTTGTCAACGAACTTCATTCGTCCTACAAACATATTTTTTATTAGTTTGTTACAATATTAATATGGGTAAAAAAACAGCCTTTTATTTCGATTGAAGGTTCCCTTTTTTATAATAAGACCCTCGACATTGTCATCGCACAATATCCAAATCACCGTATAGACGAACGTGAAAATAAGCAATGAATTTTTAAATTGATCGTATTTTCATAAAGGGTATAATGTTTTGAATTTAGATTAAAAAGCTTTTGAGGCGGATATTGAAATTCAATTAAGTAATCCGCATATACTCTGTATCCATACGTCCGTATCAATGTTGAAATAATATCAAATTGTAACTGTGTGGAATTTATACTGAGAACAATATCTGAATGGAACAATCTCAATGGTTGACCATGATTTACTGATGTAATGGTTTTGACAATTCAATATTCTTCCAACCTCGATAGGTAAAATGCACTGGTCTATTAATAAAGCGTGATCGTTTGATTTCTTGCCTCCTTTCATGCACTGAGCTAACCTAATCTAACGATTCTTGACTGTTTATCATTGGGTGTCGTTATTTGTTCATCTTTCGTGTTTTGAGTATTTAACTGCTATTGATCACAAACCTATCATTTACCAACGTTTCGGCAGACTTGCTACGTGTGGAAATAAACGAAATTGTCTAGTGGGAAACGAACAGACTGTTAAGAAGAGACAGGGTTTCGAGCACCGAAGTTAACCTACGGCGCAAACAACTCACTTTTTAAATAAAGGTGCACAATTGATTAATAATCGCTTGCTAAACTGTAAAGGAAAACAACTAGCAGATTCCCGCAAGTCTGAAAATTTTTCATATTTTCTCGAAAGATAGGTAAGTATGTGAAGCCGATACTCATATGAAGTCAGCAAAGACTCATGCCTACCAGTCGTTTATTTAATCGTTACAGGGCTGATATTATTTGCACTAGATGAGCCCGCGGTTACACCCGCGTTATAAGGCTAGTGCTCCGCTCCCTTAGCTCTTAGCGTGATGTTATAATATAGCCTTTCTCGATAAATGGGCCAACACTGAAAGATTTTTCAAATCGGACCGATAATTCCTGAGATAAGCGCGTTCAACCAAACAAAGAAACAGAATATTACTCGGATTATCATTATTTTTTCTCCATCACCTAATTTTTCTTAGTTTATAATTATTTCTTATCAGTCAAACAGTTTTGTACAAGTGATATATTGCATTGAAATAAATTCCGTAGAGCACATTTTCGAGATTATAATAAAAACAATGTTTTGTAACTGACGGTTGATTTTACGAATGAAATACATCAAAAGAGGAATTCTGATTAATATTCTGATCTATAGACCGACGGATTTACGAGTTTGTCAAAGCACACCAGGTGGCTTGTGTTGACGAAACTTTTCTCAAACAGATCTACAACTGTATTTCCGACCTCTTTGCCAACTAAGAAGTCGACAGTATAGTCTTTATCATAATAAAAATATTTCTGGAAGATATTTATTTGATGATATGCTATTGAGAAATAGACTTACGAACAAAAATTTATTTATAGGACTGATTCATTAAAGTATCCTGGCGTGACTCCTTGCTTAAATGTTGGCCAAAACATCCAAACTACAGCACAAGATATTCAAGAAATTTGTGCTGTGTTATTGCGTATCACTTTTTCATAACAGTTCAAGGTCTAATCTAACAGCGACAGACGTCAATATGTTTATTTCTTTATGTATCTTGCCTTCTATTATGTAGAATTCTAACACTATTCTGTATTTAATCTCCTACACATTACTAGCCACATATTTTGTTTAAAAAAAATAGTCTGACGCCAGAAATGTCTTTATATACAATGAATACTTATCACCCTATCTAGGTTACAGAACGATTCTAAAAGAATACATTTTATTGTACAATCCAAGACACAGAAATACGTACTTAAATATCCTTTATATTTCGTTCAAGACGATGTAGCTAGAGATGACCCTAAGAATGAAATAAAATAGATAGGAAAACGGAAACGGGCGTTGAACCGATTGTGGAACAACTTAGGGAAAGCTTTTGTCCAGAAGTGGACTATGATGGCCGTATTGATTGATTGATTATATTATTAGCCTTGAGGCAATAAGAACGGACGACGATGCCCTCGAAGCCCCCACTTTATCCTGAGACATATAAAACCTATATCTTTAGGATAACACAGGGTTGAAGGCTCATCCAATTTTATAGATGACAGCAAATTTTTACTTATTTGTCATATGTGCTTGTCAAGGTCAAATAGACCTAACTTATATTTCTGATTATAGGATAACTTACTTAAGCTCAGTTTTAATGTATGATAATTAAATGTAAAGCATTATACGGGCTGTTTACCAAACAAATATGTTTAGCATTGTGGATGGATTCCCCATTTACAACAGCCGTGTGTGACCCATATAATGTGCACATAAAACAATTATCTGCTAATAGTAGGTAACCATTATCAAAATACATTTTAAACATGGACAGACGCTTCCGTAGTAAAAATGGCTATTTTGACTATGGAAGCGTCTGATAGTCATAGTACCGATATTATTGGTGTTTGACGTCACTGCAATGAGGATAATGAAACAATTTTAAATCAACACATAGTTAATAGTCATTTGATTTTAATCTTTAATATAATAAAATACTAAGTATTTCATTGTTATGCTTTGAAACTGGTCTTATTTTTGCTGAGATATAATGAATGTTTACAAAAGGAGTCCGTTTGCATCGGCAGCAACCCGCTTCTAAAAAGGATTAAGTTCCTGGGGCTCTTTGCTCGGTGCGGCATTATTTAAAACAAAAGAGTAACTGTTGAAAGAAATATGATTCTGGAGGTAAGTCTCAGTAGAAAGAAGACTATATTACTGTAAGCTTGGAGGCGGGCTGCAAAAGTAGGTATTAGAGTACAGTTTTCAAAACTTTGCATTATTCACAGACAACTTGAAATATAGTTTGGCAGAGACTAATGCTTGTAAGTAAACATTTACTATGCCTTTTTGGTTTCTGAGACATTTAAGATTTAGGCAACTATAGTTCTATATTTATAACATTGCAATACTTCCATCTATGTATGTTTTATTTGTGTCATACCGTTAGCAAAAACTCACTAACGGCAACCGTTAGTGAGTTTTTGTTTACGCTAAAGTGGTCAGTAAATTTTGTTCAGTATCTGGTTCCCTAACAAGCCAGTTCGGATACTTGAATAAGAATTAATTAACTTAATATATTATAATAGTAGGTATTTTTATTTATATTTTGAGTACAGTCCTTCCGCGACCACGACCGTTGCAAGCCGGTAGAAACGTAGGAGCATAACAGAGGTATTTATGACTTTAAATAAGTTAATTATCGCGACTAAGACACGTTAAGTAATATTGTATGATGTTATTATATTGTATGCTCGTTGGTCTCGCGGCATACATGTGCGCGTGGGATTGGGAGGTCTCGGGTTCGATTCCCGGGTCGGGCAAAGTGTTATTGGGTTTTCCGTTAGGAAATTCTCAGTAGCAGTACGGAGTCTGGTAATGTGACCGGTACGGCAATAGGCTCGCCCCCTATTACGTGGAACCTAAAAATTTAATGCCGAAATGTGGGTGTAATATTACACCTCTGCCTACCCCTTCGGGGATACAGGCCTCACGCCAGTATCCCCGAAGGGGTAGGCTACTATAAAAAAATATATATAATATGTATTTTTTGAGTTTACAAATTTTCACTACACCATTTAATTCTCTGGGAGAGGTAAGAGGAGACTTATTTAGCAAATAAGGAGGGGATTATAAAAGTATTTGTAACGCTTAGTTTTTTAAAAGAGTTTACTTCAACCAACTCTAAATAGGCAAGTGCCTATAAGAAAGGGTCACGCCCTTATCCGTTTCCGGCAGCTATAAGTATTCATGATCATTGAAGTTCAGAATTCATTATCTTCAATTTTATCTTTATAGCACTGAAGGGAGATGAACCACATAAAAAGAAAATAATAATTTAATGACATCAGTATAATAAGGTCAGAAGTCCATCCCATTTTTCTTCATTATATTCTATTTTTTACAAAAACGTCATCAAATTAAACAGCGGAAAAGTAATTACGAGTAACTTCAATCTTAATTAAAACATCCTTAGTACAGCGACAAGACAACAAAATAAAACAACAGAGGAAAAAATCTCCATTCGTCAAAATGCTCTCTGTTCAGCTGAATAACAATGTTCATTCACATCAAATTATTCTCAAATTAGTCCTCGTTAATGTTGTATGAATATTCAACGGTATACAGAACACAAAGAAAGAAATGTCACTGGTTGTATTCCTTCCACTCCGATGAAAAAGGCAAAATGAAACACAGCGTGGCGTTCGCTCTTTGTGCTCGACCAGATAGAGAAATCTATCGATGCTCACTCTGTTTGGCGGTGCTGTTATACGGGTTGTTCAATGTTACTTCATACATTGTTTTCGGTTGAATTTTTCGTGGTTGAAAAATATGGAAATTTTCCAATTACCAGTGGCCATGGCAAAGTATTGCAGTCGCACTTCAATATTGGATGGAGTGACTACGAAATTAATGTTTCTTATCATCGACCAAATAAAACGGTTTTCTCATATACAATTTTCTTTCTTCTTTTCTTTGTCTGGCTGGTTATTAGAACATTATTTGCACGGTCCGTTATTGCATGCAAATATCAAAATCCAGTAACTCACAAGACTCAAGTTAAAAACGTTATTGTAATCGTAACAAACGCGGTATATCTAATATATTTATAAAATTCTCGTGTCACAGTTTTCGTTCCCATACTCCTCCGAAACGGCTTGACCGATTTTGATGAAATTTTTTGTGCTTATCCGGTATCTATGAGAATCGGCCAACATCTATTTTTCAAAAAAAAATAAAAAAAAAATTTGCAAAACAACGTTTGCCGGGTCAGCTAGTTTCGTATAATATTCTAAGCTTTACTATGAGAAGCGGTCATTCTGCCAGATATTACTCGACTATTATGTATAAGACTATGCACCATTTCTTTACGACCAGTCTTTATAATAGCATTTATTCATGTATGCGTGGATTAGCAAACCACTTGTGAGCATCAGCATATCTTTTCAAATAGCAATAATACGCAAAGAAGCTTGCTCTCTGATAGGCCGCATAGGGGATATTCCCCATAGCCTCTTTAACTCAATCGCATGGCGGAGGGTTACCCTATCTTTAGTCAATGGAAGTCCATACACGTTCGATCCAAAAACGGCGCACTCTCTGTAAACTATGCAACCTTATATAGTATACATACGTATTACCAGTGCGTTTTATTAACGGTATGGAAATGAGATGTTCTGGCAGTACTTGATTTTCAACCAATATGTTATTTTATTAAGAAAGCATTGCTGTATACCGCTTGTTTCAAGATTTTGTTCTACCTTTTGTTGGATTTCAATCTGATGATAAGCAGTTGTTTAGCTCACTCTAGCCGCCCCCATGTGAAAGATCAAAATGACATTTCCAATAAAATTAATAATTCAAGTTCTTTAGTTTTTCGCTGTTCTATTAAGCTTTTTTTACTTTTTTGTTCACAATAACTGCTAACCTAACCGACCCAACTTATTTTATGTGTAATAGATATGACTGAAACAATGTTTACACTTATATAATAACAGAAATGGCATAATAACATACAAATATTTTTATCACCTTTTTTATCCACATACAATGTTTTATCAAGCCTCATTCGATATTTTATGCTTTGACAGAGTGATTTTCAAATATATTTTCGCTTCTATTGTCATTCGTTTGCATATAAGTATGTGCGTCGTAGGTACATTAAAGTGGTAACAATAATAAGGTTGCTAAACATGTTTTGTATAAAGACTGCAAATAAGCACAATAACGCCGTGTCAGTTCGAAATTGACACAGTTTCCATGGCAATAAAAAGCTTTTAAAATAACGTCAAATAGATAACTAAATTATTTTACGTTACTGCCAGCCTTACACTTATAACGATAAATAAATAATACATTGGTTTTTATTTGTGTGTCGAAGAAAACAGAAAAATAAACATTAAATAAAATTATCAGATAAAAATGAATATTCAACACAATTGTGATTACAAATTGCTCCACTGAATCACAGACGCAGATTCTCCATTGGAAATGTTCACTGATTTAAATATCTGCCTTGAGTAACATTATTACCAAACCACATCCATTACAAGAATGGGTACGAAAATCTATACCTACTGCCGTTCGGAATCAGTTATTAGAGAAGTGACTCGTACGGGTATCATATTAGACGGCATGTGTTGCACGGATTCAATGTAGTAATGTAATTTGTCCGCTCCATTCGGCCAGCGAACGAGACGCGCTCAGCCATATCTATTCGGTTTGTATCCCTCTCTAAACATTCACGTACACATTTAGGAGCTTCTACTGGATCTCTTTGCCTTAAATAGGATCTAACTAACGTTCAAGGACAGTCTGTAAGGAGTTAATCTAGTTTTGGAAGGAAGGAAAGAAGATAATACTGTTTAATCGCTAATGTTTATCTGTTGAGTCACAGTATTTGCTATGAAACTATATCTAATGTTATCAAGTTGGCGTGACTCTTTGGTGTTTTGGGTTAAAAATGGGGTGGTATTTACGGTTGAACGTTTTTTACCAAGGCTGCACATACTACAAAAAGAGCTTTTAATAAACTATTCATTTTATAATTCCCTTTCACCAACGTTTAGCCAATAATTTTGGCTACGTAAATCATGACATTAAATATCGTCAACAAGTAGGTAGGATTGAGAGGTAGTTTTTTATTGATTAATAATTAACATACTTCCCAAGAGATTCAAGTGCCATAAGAATGGTAGCATCCGTAAGATGGTCATTGTTGAACATTAGTCACCCAAATACAGTCTAACAAAGATCGACATAGTCCCGCTTGCATCGAACAGCCCGCCACGCTGAATACCTCGTCTGTCTATGTAATGGAAGGCTGTCCTGGAACTCCATTATTTTCACGACAAGATAATCCCAAAATAAAAGCCAAAAACTCAATACAGCTACATTTCGCAGCGTTGCTAGGTATTTTGGCTAACTATAACATTAAACCGTATCCTGCTATCAATAACATTGGCTTTTAAAATACCTAAACGCATTTTCGATACCGCATTTCTTTCAAAAAGTTTTGTATGGCGTGGTTTGCCACGTAATCTTTTGGCGTCACCCCATCTACTCGAGATCATTTTTCACATGTTGGCTAGATATAAACTTTTTATATAAATACTTTTCGTTTGGGTTTATCTCATTTTAGTGCACCGGGCGCCTCGAACTAGTGCCTTTATCAACCGAGCGTATCTTTTACGCAGGTGTTGAGCAGAAGGTTCGACTTTCTTCGATTTCCAACTTAAGGTACTATTCACAACTTTGTTCGGCGTCGTTTCTATCGATTTTAGATTAAGGAACTTCGAAAACCAGTAAAAACATTCTGTAATAAATTTCCGTACTTTACGTAGGTAGCAACTTACCCAGGCCTGGGTGTTTCGAAGTTGTTGTAAAAGTTTTTAATAACGATTATAACCTCGACCGCAATATTGTATATTCATCTGGCCAGCTCGCCTCTTGCTTACTGACCTTTCGTTTGTGGCCAAAATTAGTTTTCCAACACTGCGTAGGTAGGAATAATTAACGTTATTATTATAAAAGCTCCTGAGCAAACTGCTCTACGAGTAGGATTATTTAATAAGCCTTATTAATAAATAATAAACCGTCGTCATAAAAAGGCTCAAATGGAACTTACAAGAAAAACAAACTAAATGAATAGGTAGTTTAATAAAAATGAAATTAAAATGCTTCAAATATAAACTTCATTTCACACGTGAGGTTGTGAAAAGGAAAATGTACTGTAATAATATAACCTATTCAGTATATTATGTCTGGCATTGTGTAAGGGACGTGGACGTCTAGCGTATTGTACGAAATTACAAAATTGTACAAAAGAAAACAATCATAAAAGTAAAAAAAGTACTTTATTGTTAAGTTTACAACACGAAACCTTGGTGGAGAATTTATACATAGACTTTGCTCGTAAACTTTTAACTAAGTGACCGCGTAGTGAAAATACTTTTTTAATTTTTTAAAAAGAACAATACCAACCAGCTATGAAAGCAGAATAGGTAAGTGCTACGAAGAATCAATGACGATCCAAGTTTTGAGTGGAAAAAAGCTTGCGATGAAATCGGAAATTCTTGATTTAAATATGGAAGCAAGCAACTTGGATCTCGCAATACTCGATCGCTCGCTTCTTTTGTTCAGTTCGCACCATTTGCGTTACTCTTCAAGCTTGCATAACAGTCATAATAAACTTAAATTCCGTGTTATGAATAAAGACAAGGAGGCTAACAGCGGGTACAACATTGTAGAGCGTATATTAATGACAGCGTTTCTTCGCTACTCGTTTCCGTTCTTTTGTGATGGCTGACACCGGTTCCTCGCCGCTTTTTGAATGGACACATACGTGAGCGAACAATTGTCCCGGGCATTAAGGCGTTTTTGTGGCACTTGGATTTCATAACGGACGTGTTTGTGTAATTAAACCCGTGTGACACATTGCGAACTAGTAAATATATTCTTACCCTTCCTTGTCGTGGCACTCAATCGAATTAATCAATCGGATCGACTTATACACCATATATAATAATATCGACTTATACCTTACACACCGTAATTCCGCTTTTTCATTCCCTTATTCTATATCCTCGGTAGATATCAATAACTTCTATATTTATGCCGGAGACAAAGATCAAAATAATTTATTGTGTCGTAGAACACGGAGACTTTTCCCACATATGTTATGTGAGGCCAATTCCAGGCTTCCAGCTCCGCATAAAGATGAGAATATGACATGAAAGTCGATAAATTTGGTCAATAGCCATTATACGACGTTGTCGGGGTGCGAAAATATGGAAGTGTGGGGGGACTTCACGGCTCTTTGATTTAGGGCCGTCGGGACGACACAGAGTTACATTGGAATGGAAGAGACAGCGAACAACACCGTTCGACTTAATTGTTTGGAATGTCGGGCCGTGGGCTGCGGTGTGCGTCCTGTCGTTATATGCCAATTTGAATGCGAAACGACGTGACGGCCAAACAAACCCACCGAATTTCGCAGAGCGTAAATAACGTAAATGGTTGTGTGTGCCGACTCACTTGTGTGTAAGTTATTGTCGTTAATGAATATACTCTGATAGTCGTACACCCACACATGTGCATACAATAACGAATGTACGCCCATTGAGGTAATATAACAACTAGAGTAACAAACTCATACAGTTGACGTTCAAAATAGCGTGGTAACCAGCCGATATAACCGAGGTAGCTTTGAAATCAATATAAAACCTATATTCATCTCTTTCACTTATACAAAAATGACTTTCCAAAACGTAAATTTGAATGAGACAACAACTGAACTTCAATCGTTAAATGCGGTGTTCTCCAGTTGTAAAAATGTATTCCCTCAAATATATAACGGAGGGAAGAATCGCTCATAAACACATTCTTACCTAAATGAATCCTAAAAACATAACACACCTTTCTTGAGCAGTACCAAGTCTAAAAATTTATACCAAATTGTGAAGAAATTGAAATAAACAAAGTCTATGTTCTAAATAAAAATATTTAGGGCATTTTGTTGTTGATTGTATCTCGTTGATTTCCCTTTAAAAATAAAGGAATTAAATCTTTAAGACAAAACAGGAACAAAAATAAATTCAAAATAACTATTTACTGATTTATAGTAGAAATAAGTCTTAATAAGAAACAAGAAATGAGTCGTGTAATTTCGTAAGTCAAATGCCAAAGCTCATCACATTACGAAACTCCCGTAAAAGTGGGAATATATTTTTTTATTAATTGACAACACCGTGAAATACAATTATTTTTTGCCATATTTATTGTTATTTACGACAAAATGTCGTGATAAACAATTAATTTAAGTATAAAATTATATTCGCGAAAGCCTTGTCAGCGTAAATTTCAATATTTTACTACGTTACCACCCTTTTTACGATCGTTGTCTTTTCGTGACGACAAATTTGACATTTAATGAAAATGTGATAGTATTAGGTCCACGGACCTATACACATGGCAACAAATCTATGCGGTCTTTGCTAACTAGTTGTTATACAGATCAATGTGTACGCCCGCCAAATTTAGGATTTCTTCATGTCCCGAACTATTTTATGTTAAAGTTCGCAGGCATTCATTAGCAAAATCTTCATCGTATATGTATATAGACGATTTATATTATTGCAGCATAGATATATATATTTTCATTAATTTGTTTCGTTACTTGATTATTTTTTTAGTTTATACTGTATATACAATCTCATCTGCCATAATCTTAATCAAAATCATATCAGAATCTCCCTTACGTTCCACTAAAGGATGACTAGCAATGAAGTCCGTTTTTGTTCATTCTCTTGTTAAATGTATGGACTTTTATTCGAAACAAAAATCGCAACATTCACCTCTATTTTGAAACAAAATTCACTTGCGAATTTCTTTAAAATTCTTACTTGTACGATGCGCGTTTTCTAAAGCTATAAATATATGGCGTGGGGTCACCTCTAGCTACAGTGTAACTTTACATCTTTGCCAAACGGGAGGGACACTAGAACTGGATGCGGGCGCCACAGCTGGCAGCCATCCGAGCGGACATAACTATATCTAGTACAACCTAACGAAATAGAAAATACCATTATTCTTCTCTCAAGACAAGGAGGCGTTCAACCAATGTTATTTACAACCAGGTTTGTTTATTGCTTTACGTAAAAATCGTGACGGATCCACTACGACTCGCAAACTACTAAACACGACTTTATGCTCTATGCACTTCAAATAGATTTGATGTTGCCTTAAAAGAAGTAGCAATATCTCTTAATACTTAGTTTCTTACTAGCCCCGCCGTGAGTAAAATCACACCGATAAAATTCTTTCAACAGAAACAAAAATTAGAATCACATTTGCAGCAACATTTACAGGTGAAAATAAACATTATTCTTACTCACGAAAGAAATGTTTATCACTCTCCAATCCACAGCGGAATGGTCATTATTTACTCATTATCGTTACTAAAGCTGAACTCACGTAACCCCAAACAAAAACACAAGTTGGAAAATAATAATAAATAACATTCACTATTGTATATTAGTTGACGCCTTCAAACCTCACTTCACATTTATAAAAGCAATAAAAAATAAGCAACTCTATTAAATACCCTGTTCAAATTTATATCAATTTATTAAGTTATGAAGTAATAATATTGATCGAAGTTAACGTATTTAATTTCACCCAAGGATTTAACTACAGAATAAAACAACAACAACTTGCATAACTTGTAGTTAGCCGCTTTATTAAAATGAACAACGGCTAAAAATAACATAAACTTTTCACAAATTGCTGTAAGTTCCGAACTCTTTGACTACAAACATTGTTATCTAACATTTTATTTCTGCATCTAAGCAACCAAATGGTGAACAATGTATAATGTGGAGTATTTATTTATCCACAGCCAAGGCGGCTAGAACTCACTTCAGTGTAATGCCAAGCAACCTTCGAGCCACGCTGTTGCCTTCGGAAACATACTCTTAAGTTTAGTGACGTATCAGTGTTTCAAAGAGCTAATGATACTCCATGCACCAACATGTCACTCGCGGCAAAATTTCACATAGGTACCGATAGACAAACTAAACATCATAATTTTGTTTCTCCGTTTCTTCTGCGATACTAAAATGACTCCCTAAATAGCAATATACGCCAGAATCACACAGTGACTTTCGAAACATAAAAGAATATGTTATAAAATACCTTTCTCATATTACAAAGGAACACGTGCGTGTGAACACCACAGGCATCATAAAAATATATCGTCAGCCAATCACAACACTGCATCCAATTTTATACCTATCGATTTTGGTAACCTTTCTACGAGCTTTAATAAAACGAGCCAATCAATGTGTATCCAATTTATTAGAAGCACAAAATGAATAAGAATTTATAAGTGATATATTTCATGTGCAGGCTCGTTTTACTGGGCCGCAGCAATCTTGGGGCATTGGCATTCAAATTGATGGTGAGGGTACGTTTCACCATTAGAGGGGACTTATTAATTCCCCTTTCGACAGGCCGACCGAGGAGGCAATAAATTCACCTCAACCAAAGGGATGACCAATTTCAGAACATTTACGAGCCACAAATTACGCGACCGCTGAAATATACTGAGCTCGGGACGGCAAAGAACGGCCAGCCAGAGAAGAAAAAGCCCAAATGTTAATTTAATGTTGAGAGCTACAGAAAATTGCTCCAATCCTCAAGATGAGAGAAATATTGGGCCCTGCCCGCGAAAAGGTTCAAATACTAATTTTATGCAGGGCAAATGAGGCGAGGGCACAGCGTTGAATCGATATTCATTTGGCTAAGCGCACCGTTAATTTTTCCTGGCGAACGATATCATGAATATTACGTATCTACTTAGTTTTATAAGCGGCTTTTCATTATTGCTGAATTTATACTTTGTCCGCCGCAAAATGTATAGTACCTACTTTACAGAGTTCAGAATTGGAGCTGTACTTAACACATTATATAGCGCTTTGTATAGACGTGAAGTGAGTATTATTGGTTTCATTTGTTCTATTAATACTCACATTAAGGGGCCTGTTACTGTAACGTAAATTAATGTGTAACGAGTTTCAATAGATTAATATTATCTCAGGAAGATAACAAGCTGTGAACAACCTACGTCTAACCAGCGGAGAATATAACTATACTAACTGTAGCCAATTAGGCGACGTACGACATAATGTATGTTTTAGAGTTCTAGTACACGGGGCTGACGTAACTTGGAGTGTTATTCTAACATTAGCAAATATGATGAGAAATATATCGCCATATCCATAATGCGGGGGCTCGCCGCTTGAGTTATGATGAAAAAAAGAAAACAAAACATTGAGTAAGTTTGCGCTTTTAATGGCTGTTTTATTTGTTCGCGTCGATATATCTGAGCATCGTGAACCAGTTCGGCATCGGCGTGCTAGCTAACTGTTTTATCACTTTATTGCATGAGATCGCATAAACTTGTGTAGTCGGAGGAGATAGCAATAAAACGTTGCTGTAGAGAAAATAGACGTTGTTTTGTACGTATCTCTACTGAGATAGGTATGTTATATAAAATCGAAAATCTTAAGGTCGTGGCACGGACGGAATGTTGAGCCGTCAGTCCCAACTATGCGAGAGATATGAACACCAAATTCATAACTTCCGGGTTCGCCCTATATTTTATCTTGAATTGTATAGAAGTTACATTTTTTAAATAAGAATTTGCATACAAACCAAGCATGCCGTTTCGTGAACAGTTCCTATAAAGCTACTTTGTCAGGCGACCTGACGATGTGAATATAAAAGTGAGGTTTTTATAAGGTAATTGTAAATTTGTAAATCAGAGAAACGAATGCCGAGTATAATTTATTGCATATAAAGGTGAGACGCCGTAGTGTAATAGAATTTAATATTGATAAGTAACTCTTTGGATATGTGAATACGGATATTTGAGGTGATATATTTTTTGCGCTGCCTCTTCGACAAGATATAGGTATGTATGGTAACCAAACTTGTTGTGGTTTTCCTTTCACCTATATATTTAGATTTAGATCAGCTTACACTCGTAACGCTTATTTCAGTGTATACTTGTGTATCGTCCGGAAAGAGCAAGGTAACACTAAGCTTAAACACCAAGAGCCATTATTTATCAGTAAATATCTAGAAATTTAAAGAATTTATATTAAAAGCTTACGTTTCATTCCTTTGGTGTTGGTGTCTTATTATATTTTCTTTCGAAACTTGGTTATATATATATATAAAACAATATTTTCAGAAAGTTAAGCGTGCAAAATATGCAAAATATAACAAAAGTTCAAAAATGTTCGAAATTTTCAATGGAACGGAATTTCGGAGAAAATTTTGCAGAACCTTGTATTTTCGTTCCGAAATGCTAAAATTAGTTTACAATTCAATGTTAGGTATACCGTCCTTACTCAGCAAAATTTATTATGAATGGCACATGTATATTTTTCCGCATTTATTATTTTGATCCGTGCATTTTTTTTTAAATTTGCCCGTCAATGCTGGTTATTTTTTTCTAATTAGTCTATCAAAGTGTACCACATCTGAGCAATGACCTATCCCGTAGTTAATTATTAAGTTACAATGCTTTCGCTACAACTGAGTCTACAGCCATAATTATTACAATAATTGTAATGATCCAAAGACTTATTTACTAACTCAATTGAAATTAAATGACATGAAATACCTCTTTATTTCGTGTAATCTTTTGAGGTACTTACGAAACATCAAATTTTAAAAATTATCGTCTTATACAATTGTTTTTAGTGTGTCGAATAAGAACAGTTCAGTCCCAAGCGTATTGATCCTAGTTATAATCAGATGTTTTGTAATATGCTTTTTAATTTTAAAAAATGCAAATCACTGAATACCACCTGCTTGAAAAGAACATGCTAATTATTCTTAATATGCTATTATAATATGCACTTCACTTTACCCGTGGCTCCTCCTGGGTAGGACATTTTTACTAAGGAAGACTCGAAAAATCCACTCTCAGTGCTCCCCTACACTACTCAAGGAACAGCCAGCAGTATTCTTGCGGCCTCTAGTTGTCTGTCAGTCGCTCAGTTAAGGAAAAGCTGTCGTTATTATTAAATTTCATACGTATTCTTAATTATAATGTAAAGGAAATTTATTACCTATTAGTACCTAAATATTTTGTACGAATATGCACAAATTCGTTAGTTGTAGGAGTAATGAGTTACCCGATAATTCTATTCCACCGTGTTGAATGATAATACTGTTATAGATATAATATATTAGTTAGGCAATCCGTTTTGTGTGTAACAATATAGCAAATAAATTATAATTATTGCGGTGTTATTCATAACGGACAAGTTTCTATTATTATGTATGAGGGTCACTTCATATTACGTGTATACAGTAGGATCCCATAATAAATACTAGTGGGTCGCGAAAATGTATACTTATCGTGAATCATGGGACTCCACCTCAAAGGGACAGCGAGGTGGTTTTAGTTCTGCCCACCCAAGAGGCGGCAGATAAGGCCGTAGGGCTACCAACTTGAGCCAGATAAAAAAAACGCATACCGTGAGTTGCGCGACGCCACTCGAATGGGACATCGAATACTACACCACAGGGGTTTTGAGTGAGTAGACTCCGAAAGAATTTAGGGAAAAGTCTTACAAACCTCTTTTATTTCTCCCAAACTCGAAACATAGAGGCAGTTGCAAGCCAACTCGACCGCGAAACCAAACAAATTAAAACAGCATCTTATAATTGATGTTACCTTAAAAAACAGTAGTATGTTTGTTCGGGATCATTGTTACTTGGTGTAATGTAAAACACAGCTTAGTATGGGCTCTTTAACGCCGCACGAAGAAGGGTATCAAAAATAATGTGCGCCATGAAAGTGATGGCTCATTGTCTAATTAAGCCGCTGTATGGCCGCTTTTAATTGCACATTGAGGTACGCTGTGCGAAACGGAGAGAATGGTAGTTATTTATTATTGCAATATATATTTTTAAAGACTTATATTATATTTAATGTTTTGAGACGGAGTTGTCGTTACGATATGAGATTTAAATGCTTTAATTACTCTTAGACGTATTCTTCTCACAAGTATTTTTTTATTCCTAACAAATGAGCTAAATGTGTAGGATACAAGGTCATTGATGCATTAGGTGATAAAAACCAATAGCTTGTGATTGCAATGTAAAATGCTCAAAAAATAAATTACTGTCGTACTATATTTGGAAGTAATTGATTTACGGTATCAGTAAGTACATCCTTATTCTCTTCGAGGCCAGATACAAACATAACGCAATACAAGATAGCTATTGATATAATATTTTATCATAAAACCATAAATTTCCAATGAAACCACAAGGAGCACAACAGTCGTACTACCGGCGGTCCGCCATTTCCGCCCAAAGATTTCCAATAAGATTATAAGCACTGTTAAATCATAATAGGATCATCACAATACAGTCTTGCTCGTTCCACGCAGGCCGGCCATTCCCACATAAAACCGTCCTGGGAGCCGGTCCGGTCCCGCAATATCTCTGTCATGGCTGCCCGCATTCGAAAATTGGATTTAATTAGCTCGCAGTATAAAACAGACCGCCTCCGGCGCGCGTGTGTTAAACGGTACCCTCCACGCCTCTACGGAGATCTAATCCAACTATATATACGTACATATTATGAAGCGTTATGTCTGTCTCTCATCTCTGAATGCCTTTGTCTGCTACGCCCCGTCTTCCCTTAAAACAAACTCATTTAAAATTTTAATTAAGCTTCTGTCTAAACACTTGTTTTTATAAAAATATATTCATTCTTTGTATGACAGTGCCGTGACACTATTAACTTTGACATATTTTATGCATGAAATTGAAACTTGAAAAGCTTTGTTGTACGCGAAAGACGATTTAGAGGCGTAGCAGTGAGTTTTTTAACGCATGTAATATTTATAACGAGTACGCGGTCGTGTTGTATATGTTCCGCCACAAAACTGTCTTCATAAAGTTACCTAGTGGCACATCCGCAACCTCATTAACAGAGGGCAATCAGTGTGAGTCGTGTTTCCGTTTTCCGTTCTTCAATATAAATAACAACACAAAAGCTAATGTAGTAAATGTAACAATAAAGACGACGTTGTTAAACTTTTTTTTTCTCTCTTACAAAGAACAAAAAAAATGTGAACATGGAATATATCACCTCTTTGTTTAGAAAAACTAAGTGAAATTGTCTTCGTTTTTGACCGCAGATGCAAGAAAATTAGACTGACAACTGATACTTAACTACTTATTTATAATTACATAATTTAGTTCCTTATTAACGATTTTTATGTAGTATTTACACATTGTGTGTGTGTGTAATTGTTGTAAGTATTATGTTGTTGTATTTGTATGTCATATACAACTTTGCTTTGTTTCAAATCATATCCTCCATAGAATTGTTATTGCCTACATAAAATAGCTGCTGAGAATTCAAGCCAAAAGTATTTGAGATTTTCAATGAGCTTTTAATTTTATGCCGGTCTTGATCTGAATATATGATCTGGCCATAATTATTAAAAGGCTAGAGAAAAATTTAGTTGGATTTTACTTCCACATATTTTATTTAGCCGTAAATACGCTCTGGGTACATTTACGACAAAATAAAGTAAAGGATATACTATGGGATTCATTTGGGCTTTGGGTGCCAACGTTTATCTACAATCACCCTAGGTCATTAATTGTCTGCCACGATTTGTGCGAGGGGTGTGTGCTCAAACGTTAACTCTTGAAATGGACGCGTAAAATTATCACGTTCAATATGCGCTGGTTTAGAATCTTCAATACGTATTAAAGAGGAAAGTTTTGTCAATATTTACAGTCTTTTTCAGTCTACTACAAGAGCTAAGCCTCTTCTGATGCTTCAAAGTAGCACCTGTGAGTCAATGGAGGATTTAGAGGATTTACTATGCTACGCTGGCTGGGCAGGTTGGTACAGAGATTGATATCGTGTTTTCCGTCTCTTCGTCGAGATACTATTTGCTTTGTGTATTTTTATAGTCACCTTTTATAACAACTAAGGAATGAAATGAGGTAGTCATACTTTGTTTTCTCGATCCGTCATCACACGAACTCAGAAAGGTTTGCGTATTTGAATATAAACAATACCTAACGCAAACTGCTAAGTCGATTTTGATTTCTCTATTAGGAAGGTACTTACTTAACTCTGAATTTCATATTTTATGTAGCGAGAGGGTGAGCACATTTCAACGGGCAGATGAAACCACGGACACGACAGTTAGTTCTAAATACAGAGACGATTGACATATTTAGGCCATATTTGTACCCTAATTTCGGAACTATACAGTCAAGAATTTTGAGAGGTTTACTGATGTATTTCTGATCAAATATTATGACATTATTTGTCATATTTATTACTACAGCCGAGGTCATTACATGATCTCCGAACTTTTCGATGAATATGTAATACAGTCGATCAGGGCTGGAAGTTGATGAGAATGAGAGCTATATTTTCAGTGTTTATGACTCTCATTATGTAACTCGATGACATCGTTCTGAACGCATTAGTATGACATAATATATCTAGTTATACTATAGTGACATGAAGATACAAAACTACCAATATATTTAAACATTACTAATATGTTACCTACATATTGATAGTTCAAGAAATATTTCTATTAATTCTAAATCCAACCTAGCCCAAAGCAATTCTACTAAGACACAACAAACTAATAATACAAAAAAACCGCTCATAATAAACCCGCAGCACGTCCCCTTCCTTCAATTAGCCATTATGTCTACACTGTGTAATATACTATGAAGTAACTCAAATAACAAATCTGATATCGTATTTCTTAAGTCAACATAAATAACCCCAGTAGGCACCTGTATTAGATTACTACCATTAATTTCCCCCGTACCTACTTTTTAAATTAGCAGCAGCTCTATTTTTCTGAGCTCAGTGGAGCGTATATATTAACTTTGTAAGCAAGGACTAGTCTAGTAAACACACCCACGTGCCACCGGCGAGGCGCTAGCTAAATCTGCATTTACAAAATTACTTTGAAAGTCTCCGTAAAAGCTATGTTAGTTCGCATATCGCTCACGAGATACGATTATCTCTTTTGTACGTTATATTTCCCAGGTGTGTGAATGCAGTCGGTGGAAAATTAAAAAGCAAGCAACACGAGGAAGCAACCTTTTCCGAAATACCAGCCGTGTTTGCGTAGCCCGTGTATTAAACAGTAAATTCTTTTACTGAATATACGAGTTATAGTTTTTCCGATAACATTTACGATTCCATAAATGTGCAACGTGAAAATACTGTATTTCTCTGTATTATTTTTTATAAGAAAGGTTTAGCGTTAAATTATTGTGTGTGGTGTGGTGTAAAATTACACTACAATAGGTGGAAGATTAAGGATAAGGACAGAAGATTTTTGTAGATATTCAGCCATGCGTGAACTTTCGTCCTCAACTATAGAGTCATGCAAAATTGATGTAGTAGCTATTTGCCGCCGTATAGCTACTCTAATTAATCAATTACTAAGCCTATTTGCATGCCATTATACATTAAGCAAACATAGAGTCAAATGAAGGAGATGACTGTATACATATTTTATTGAGACAATTAAGCTGTGACTTGATATATAATGCAAGGGCGATTAGCGATTAAATATCATATGTCAAAGGCTGTAGTTTTCATGTGAATACATATTAGTGGGTGTGTAGCCATAATAGCAAAAAATAATATTCGGAATCATGAAACCAAACAAAAGTTATTCAATTAGTTATATTCTTATGTCATAGCATTTTTGCGATCCCGCTCGTCCCACCGTAAATAATATTTCCAGATAAAAATAAAATATTAATTTCATCGTAATTGTGCAAGATTCTTATTAAAGCACAGATTTGTCTTAAATATCATATTTAATTAGTGACGCAGATAATGTTCAAAGACTATTTATAATTAAATACTCACTAAGCAACCTACAAACAAAATAAAAAAATCTTTGACTCATTTTAATAAGTTGCGTAAGTAGCGCTCTTGTCGGATTATTTGAATTACGTTTTCAGAGCCCTTGATTTCAATAACTCAGGTTAACCAAATGAAATTATTTTTATTGTTTATAGGGTTCCGTACCTGACAAGGTAAAAAAGGAACCCTTATAAGATCATTTTCTTGTCCGTCCGTCTGTCTGTCTGTCTGTATGTCCGTGTGTCACCACCGATTTTCTCAGGAACGGGTGGACCTAGCAAATTGAAATTTATACCAGATACTGAGGTCTATGGTTCCTATGTAGGTGTATAAAAATCAGGGTCCTGGGATAAAAAGATATGGTCAAAATTAGATTTTTGCGAAAACTTGTGAGTACCAAAATTAACCTTAATTTTCAACTTTTTTCAATTTTCGGAATTTTTCCTTTACTTGTGCTGTAAGACCTTGGTTTTAACCAAAATTGACAATTCTAGGTTAACCGTAAGTACCCTATAGGTTTTGGGTCGAAAACCTATATGGTAGTTCCCGTTGAACTAGAATCACGAAATTTGGCCAAAAGCAGGGTCTTACAGCACAAATAAAGGAAAAATTAAAGGGTGGAAAATTTAAGGGTGTCCCCATACATACATACTAGACTCCATTTAAGATAGACCTCTTAGTTGTATGGGCGGTCATACAGATTTAGAGGACTAGAGTAATTAGCACCAACCTCAAATAAGGTAAATAAATAAAATTGTGCTATTGTGTGAAAGAAAATATTTATTTGCAATCAGCGAGATGAATAAAATACAGTTGAGGTGGTAAACAAAATGTCTGTCATTAATAATAATATGTATAACTGTCGCTTAAATGGACAAGTCAAGTCACGCATGCGCGTTACGATTTATTCGCGATAGACTGAAGATGTCACGTCGAAAAACGAATTCTTCTGTCATTTTAAAAGTTGCTCGAGAGTTATTAGTTACGTAAATTTACAGTACCTTTACAGTACCCTACTAAATGGTGCTTTTTGTGGACTTAGAGTACTGTAATTTTGCAAGAAGCAAGGTCATACAGTATGAAGACAAGAATAACTCCAAGAACGGTTTTGTAGATAGGAATGAACATAAATATTTTCGCGATTACTGCTATAGTTAAGGAGGTCATTCATGTTAACAGTAGAAAAACTTTTCTTATACTTATTTTAGCAATATTCTATAACGGCACTCGACATAAAAAACGGGCAAAATTCGTCTTGATACACGATGCAATGCGTACGGAACCCTCGGTGCGCGGGTCAGACTCGCACTTGCCCGAATTTTTTGTATCTAACCATCAATTCTGTGTAGGAATGTTATAGCACATGACATAATATTTTAAAATAGCTTAGGCAATTCACTTATTTACTAAAGCGTAAAGCGCGTAAGTTCAATATTTATATACCTATTATTATAAATGGTCTGTTCTTCAATAGATAGGGTGATTTCTGATAAAGGCTTAGTAGAAGTTCTCTATCAATTATTCTCTTTAATAAAGGATACTTTAGAAATAATGCCCACACTTGTAAAAATCCTGTTTTGCCAAGTACTTTATAATTATTTAAACAATATACAAAAAGAACACCCAGATTCAGAACATCAATTTGTATATCAAACAATGTAGTCCGTTCAGAATCGAAACGCCTGCAAATTGTGTGACACCGATGACTAATTTTGGACTACTATTTGATTTAAATAACATTAAATCAAAAAGTAGTTATGATTACTACTAGTAGTTTAACGTGTCCCACAATATCTGATTCAGACGAAAACTAGACTATAGATATAAACAATTGAATTACATTTTTACAACATATTAACAATAATTACCCCCAAGCCCCTCATCATACCTAAATAGGTTTCAGTAGGAGGCAATATATTATATAAAATAACAAAACTTTCATTATGTGTGTAACGTCCTTTAAAACACTGCTAAATAGGCACCTGCCTTAAATATAGTCAGGCCTGTATACGACCGAAGATAGCCATATGTGTATTAAAAATATATGTCGCCGGCTGGGACTGAAGCATTATGAAGGATAAGTTGCCGCCGGGTGTACAGTACACATTTAGAGATTTTGCGCAACGATTGACAATTTACAAACCAAAAAATCTAGAAATATTTTTTCTATTGGATTTGGAGTCGCAATTTCATGATCAATTTATACATTGGCGTCAAGCACAACCTACGCCACATGGTATAATAAAATAAGAATCTAATAAGGCCAAATGAAGTGAGCCTAATATAATTATATCGTCGGGCAATGGTCACGCATGGTCATCTCGTCAGAGCCTGTACTGTATGGAGAAGTTAGTATAGTATCCTACAGGTGGTACCTAGTAGGTAATTCAATTATAATGAACTATGTTGTAAACGTCACAAGTGAGAAACAGCTGACTGAGAAATATTCTGCAGTGTGTGGAGGAACCCGACATTAGAGTATATTTAAAAAGGAGTAGCGGCTTCGCCACATCAAAGAATATGAAGTTATTCTGCGTGCCTATAGTCTACATTACTAGCATACTACCTAGTATGCTAGTAATATAGACTAGTGACCTCACTTGCCAAGCTGGGTCAGTAGTAAAACATAACTAATAGCAAGTAACATGTATGACTTTACAGATTTTCTTATTTGAAGCTGATTAGAACCGAAAGAGAAAAACAAAACATCCTACAAGGTTTGTCAACTTTACAGGCAGTCAATTTTCGTTTTTAATCTCTAAACAATTCCAGCAATAGCCACAATATTCCGAACTCAACAGAAGAAAAAGTTAACATCACATGCAATTACCATCTAGCAAGTTGAAAAGCCAATACGTTATTTACATCTGGAGGAAAAACTCGCGTTGTGTATAACTTCTCTATTACTAATTACGGTAGTGCGGCCGCCAAAAGTTTCTCCACTTATCATCCCATCGAACATTCAGATCACGACTTGGAAACAATCAAGACGTTCACGGGATACAGATTGGATTACTAGTGACTTTACTTCTAAAGACACATCGTTCTACTCTTCTGTTTCCGTAGTATATTTATTTTTATTATGTACTACTCTTTCGTCTCGGGCTTTGCTCTTCAAGATTACGGCTATCGCGGCAAAATGTAAACTCGCTATTGAGACGAATATCAATTCTCAATACGAAATATTTTAATTTAATATTCTCCGAAATAAAACAGTTAACAGTAAGGTAATTTTTTGTCATTTATCGTGACAGAAGGAAGCCTATGTTTTATTCAGATCTCTAAGGTAGGTATATCACTGCAAACAATTTTCAAAATCCGTTCAGTAATTTTAGTGTGAAAGAGCAAAATATAGATTGAATATGGTATAAATAGATTTTTCAAGCTTTCATAATCTACTGCCTCGTTGGTCTCGCGGCATAAATGTGCGCGTGGGATTGGGAGGTCTCGGGTTCGATTCCCGGGTCGGGCAAAAGTGTTATTGGGTTTTTTCCGTTAGTAAATTCTCAGTAGCAGCTCGGAGTCTGGTAATGTGCCCGGTACGGCAATAGGCTCGCCCCCTATTACGTGGGACCTAAAAATTCATGGCGAAATGTGGGTGTAATATTACACCTCAGCCTACCCCTTCGAGGATACAGGCGTGAGTCTATAAATAAAAAAAAATCATAATCTACGTACCCAATACCGATCTGTGAAGCATTTTGAATGACGGACAGTCAGTGTAAGAGTATATAAGTATGATACCATTTTTCAAACGCGGCACATATTTGTAACCGCAGTCGTGACCCGCCCGCATAAGTTATGAAGTTCGTGCACTCTGTGTTAGTTTTCTAGATATTCGATTATGTGGAACCTAGTTGAAGACGTAATATATTTGGATTATTTCATCAAAATTTAAGATTATACACGAAAAGATATTGTTAAAAAATAACAAGGTCTCAACGGAGTTAAATTTTACTTTTTAAGTGTGTGCCTCTACAGTCCTTATCCCCATCGAAAGGTAAAATAATTTCTACTGTTAAAAGCATATCACTATCTGTATACATACAGTTGAACAGACAATCATAGTGAAGCTTGGTAGATACGTATTTATACTAGATTTGGCAGGATTCACGACTTTCACATTAAGAACCAGTCGAGTTTGTCTCTACGACACATACTACCAAGCCCACGACCAACATCGTTACTAAACTACAATTATTACGTGTCTTTTCTTATTTTATATATTATAAGAAACAAAGAGCTATATTTTTATTTGTTTTTACATTTCCTGCTACCTGGAGATGTCACTAAAACCCAAAGTCGTAAAATCCTTCTTTTATTAAGGTGCAAAAGAAAAACTTTATGGGGCAAATAACTAGTGCAGTTGATACTTTTATCGGTAGTTCGTCTAACAATAAAATAAAAGCATAAATCCGTTACTTGACTCTCGCAAATTATCCGAGGATAAACAGCTTTTGTTCGTATCTTTCCTTTATTATCTGATCGATATAAACAAAGTGCTGGGCTTTATATCAAAATCATTCTTTATGAGCTTATATCAATCACTCGACGGTGTTCATTAGGGAAAGGAAACCCTTTAACCTCATAACCCCTTGAAAACAATCTCTCATAACTTTCCGGTTCCTGACCTCATAAAACGAAAACCAAACCTTTCCTTTGGTCTACAGAAGTATTTGCGTAAAAATAAATCTCCTTACCTTATAGTAGGGTTCCTCGTAGCGGTTGCCTTTCAGAAAGTCATAGAAAATGCAAAGAGGCAGAACCATTATGGCTGGCTCTTTACACAGAGTGGCCGCAACGGCGAATGTGAGCGTCCCCGCCAACGTCAACCACTGCAACAGTTCACTTGTATCTTCACTCACACCAACACTGAACTGACACTTTGGTCTCACTGTGCCCGGTTTAACTTCACAAGCATCCAACATCTTCATAGGTCCCGCTTTGCTCGCTTTTAACAGCTTCCGAAAGTTCATCATAATGTGCTGCACCAAGCCGTGGCAGCTCAGTCTGAATGGCTGTTCACTGTCTGTCCTTTGCCGCTGAATCAAACTGCCTTTTAGTATGTGTCGACATTGTTTTCTATATCGCTCTTCTCTTAATCGAATGTGTTCATTATATAAAAGAAAACTCAATAGAAACAAGTTGCAAGCGGCCAGATCAGCACGTCCGACTACACCTGCTACAGCTTCCGTGTGTATCGGATGAGAGGCGAAAGCCAGGCCGGTGACCACAGTACCCACTCTGATACAGTAGGGCGGTAAGAGGCGACGCGCGGTCGTCACCACTAAAGCCGTCGCCGTACAATGGAATATAACGTTCAAGAGATGGTAGCTCCACGGCTTGAATCCACTGAAAGCGTAGTTGAATCGATATGTAGCGACGCACAGTGGCCGGTAGGAGCCGTGTGAACCGGGGTCTGTGAGCGGCGTTCCCCAGAAATCGTTTTCGAATAATGCCTTTAGAGGTGTGTGCCCGATGACATCCGGGTTCGAAAGAATCGCCCGCCTGCGAAAAAATAACAGTGTTATTTTATTTATATTGCCAACAAAATATGTTTTCCTTCGGTTCCTATGAAAAATACCGACGTATTCATTAAAATGCTAATGAAAGGATACTTTGATATTAAAAAATGTAGATGCCAAGCATGTTTAATATGCAAAAAAAGTGGGTAATACACGACATGCTGAGTTTTTTGTGCTCAATAACAAGAGTAATTATAAAATGTGAACATGTTTTATCAGGCAAACATTGTCAAAAAGGAAATGAAACACATAGGGTAAAATTATATTTTCGATAAAGAAAAGTATTCCAACAGGAAAAAGCTTTAATTAAAAATAAAGAACAACATTTTTACGTTGCACATAACTATTATGATAATAATATATTCTTAGGAAATCTGTAAAGTATATAGTTATTTGTTTATTCTAAAGGCTAATTATATAACTACTCTTCAAAGTCGGTAACCACCACGTAACTGTAGTTCACAAAGATGTATAAGTATGAAAATATAACTTGCCAAAGTTTTTATAAGGTGAATTAAATTAATGTAAAAACTAATTTTATCATATTTATATAATTACATTTACAATTCAACGGCGGAAAAGAAAGCCGAAATTCCTGCAGAGATAATAGTCTTTAGACTTACACCAAAGAATGCTAGATGTTATTCCCAGTAGCTACGGAAGCTCCAGTACCTATATACTTGATACTCGAGTTTCAAAACATTTACGCTTTGTGTACATCATTGAGTTTTTATAACAGGTTTTATAGCGTGACAGTTAGAAATTCGAATATTAGAGGCTTAAATAGCTTCTAGTCTCCCATGTTTTGGACGTTTTTCATTGGTCCCAATTACGGGTAAGTTTGCAATCCACCTATCTATACCTCAAATATCTAAGTGTTATAATTTTTTATGAGGCTCAAGGTTACTCAAAAGCCAATAACAAGACCTATACTCAGCATTTTCTTACAATCGAAAATCGAATCAGAGCTTAAGAGATCCGTAGGCAAACCAAAGTTGCCGACAGCTCATAGTTCGCCGACCCGATCGCCATTGGGGCGGAAAGGAAATATTTCCAGTCACAAACATATTCAAACGTACCTTCGATACTGGCCGTAAATTCCCAAATCTTCAAGACACACAACGAAGAAAGGCAAGCAACAACTTAAAAATATCAAGTAGCCTTCTACGTTGACGTCCGTCGACTCCGGTACCGTATATTTTTCATCAGCTTTGATTAAAAAACTTTGCTAGCGTAACTTTTGCTGAGTACTGCTTTACCTTTTTAATGAAATATAAAAGACCAATATCTAACATATTTTTCGTAGCTGTGTCAATCTTTGAATATTTTTTTCGTGGCAAATATGCCAAGATAAATTGCGAACATTTTCGAAAGTTATAAAAAGTCGTCTAATTTTTCTTGTACAAATATAAGCTGTTGAACGAGTAAATGTATATTAAATTACGTTTAACTCGCTAACTACGTCACGCTGTACTAAAAATGTACGTCGTTTACTTATAAAAATAGAACCTTTATTTACAAAAAAGGTTGTACATCATATCAGACTTGATTTTGCAACCTGAAATTTTGTATTCAGTAAAAGTAATTAAGCAGCATACTCCGCCTAAGCGCTGTAGTGAATTATTGTAGAGATTTTTCATACAATCTGTACTGTTATTAGCTAGTCAATACATGCGCAAGATACAATCTTGACGTAACCTGTACATGACTATAATTATGTAAACGGCGTAGCCTGCCGTTTAAAATGTTTAGAAGTACGATAAGATCTCAGCAGTAACAGGAATTGTGCATAAGCAGCAAACTTTTGACAACTTTCAGTGACAAGGTACATTTTAACGATAATTGTTATGCTTGCTTGTTACGTTTTCTAGTTCTAACTACTCGACCAATCATCATGATTTTTTGCGGACACATTGTCAGTTCAGAAAACATAGCGCAACTGAATCCGGCGAGCAATGCCGCTGGTAAAGCCTTTTATAAATTCACTCACACCATTATATTTGAAACTAACCCCAATCTTTTGAGATCATTTACCCATAAATCCTATATAGCTAATAATTTTCCTTGAATCTTCATTATACATTTATGTCACCATTAAGAATAATTTAACACAATACCATAAATATTATTTATTCGGCAAAGATTCGCGGCAGTTTATGACCAATGTTATATATTTCACAAACAGATCCCTGAAAATAATAATCGTTAAAGCAAACTCCTAATATTTTTGAAAGACCTATCAAGCGATACCCTACACAAAGATACTATCCAATAAAAAAATACGTCCACAGTTATGGACTGGGATCCATTCCATAACAACAACTATATTCAAATCTTATTTCAATTTGCTATAACACTATTTGAAGGCGTGGTTGATGTATTGAAACTATGAGTATAGGGGTTTCTTAAAGCTCCTTTCGTTGTCCTGGTTAGAGCCCGGGGTCCGCTTTCTAGTCTAACCGGATTTGGCTGAATAATAGGTTTTTCCACAGAGCAACTGCCTGTCTGACCTTTGCAACCCAAAGGGATAGCTATATACCACGGCTTAGACTAGTATCAGTATATTGATAGGTATTGACTCCCTATCTATAACGACTGTCAAAGATCTTCATGAAAACTGGGACCGACGGCTTAACGTGCTCTCCAAGCCACGGGGCAAGCGATAATTTACAATTCAATGCGCACATAACAACAAAAAGTCATTGGTGCGCGCCGTGGATTCGAGTCAGATACCCTCTGCATGGCAGTCGGTTCGTAACTCCACTAGGCTATCACTGCCCTAATTTATAAGTTTTACTACGCAACTCTTGAATACAAGCACTTCGCGATAATAAACTCAAAATGTCATACTGATGTGCTGCTGCTGCTTGCCACAGGTTACTTGTGCCATATGTGACAAATCAGTAAAAGTCTGAACAAATTTTATCAAATGTTATTTAGAGACTGTACTGAGAAGTATACTTACATAAATCGATAATAATTCAACAGAATTTGAAAGCTAATTTAATATTAACATGAATAGAAGCGAATTAAAACATTCAAGAAACCAGACTATTAATATATTCATTCGACCTACTGTAAGGTTTAATAAATTGATGGCAAACTGTTAAGGTAACACGCTGTCGGTATTGTTAAAAGTTTGTCCTAAAAGCACACCACAAATGAACGACTCCAATATCAATAATGTACAACAAATAAACTCAATAAGGTTTGCCGACTTTTGTTTACGCTACTCATCAACATTTAATACCGGAGAACAAATTCAAACACCAGTCCCTAACTGCTTAATTTAAATAAAATATTACCTTCTTACCTGAGCGGGCAGTCTCTCATCGCCGCCGAGCCCCTTCGATGTTTTCCCGAACGATTGGCCCCGTGCCCTCGACCGTTCCTTCTAAGGGCGCCCAATACCGTCTAAATAATGGACATGTTTTAACATACCGATCTCTTCTCTCAAATTGATTTTGCGAACCCTATTTTGACGTTTTCCGGTCGACATGTGATGCGATCGCCGGTTAAACGACCCACAGAGTAAGTCTTCTGACCTGTGCTACGATCCGAACCACCTGGTCTCAATTTACCCTGCAGTATCTTAATTTGTGCCTTTCCTGACATGCGATAACTGAACGGCAAGGGAAATGATTAACGTAGCGAACGTCGGAAACCCTATCGGATGGCTTTAGCAACCGAGTATATTTTGCGGGCACATTTACTGTGTAGAGGAAATTAAAAAGTTAGCGATCTCGTTACCCTAACGGTGTAGTCACCATTTTGTATCGGTTACATAAAACAGATAGGTATCTGTGTGGGTGAACCCGTTGCGTAAAATACGTACCAACGTAGACAGACCCATCGGGTGTATGAGGAGTTTAATTATAAGTCCAAGAGAAAAAGGATTTATTGAGCGGGGACGGCGAGCTAACAGCATCCACACGTGACTCACTCATCCCTTTATCTATTGATCCCTCATACATTTTATTCCTTCATTTTAGATTTGGTAGGGAAGCCAGTGAAATAGCCGATTGAATAATATATTTTTATGGGACCAAAACCGTGTTTACTATGCGAAGAAGGAAAAATCATCTCTAACATTCAGCTATTGTATTGCAAATTGTGAGTAAGACGCCTTTTCCTTCACTTATTTACATAAAAACTTCCCTGAGTATTTTGTTCGTAAATGACTTTCGCTTTGCACTTCCTCATTTCAGTTCTAGCAAAAATATATTTACACAAATTGCAGGAAATATAAATCTGAGACGTTTAGTTTTGCTGTTTATAATCAACAGCAATATTTTAATAAATCATTTCTGCTTTTATAAACAACATTCAATTCAATTTGTATACAGGACTATATTTAGAACAAGCCACGTTCCCGATAGAATTACTAATTGGTAATGTCTGACATGTCTTCTTTCTTGGAATATTAGTAAGTTGGTAACTTGGAGTATTAGGCAATCTTATTTCTAACTGTTATATATAGAAGATCTATATTGGAAGATTACTTTGTACCTACTAAGGAACTGAGCAGTCTTTATGATACAAATAAAATTTAACACAACGCATATCGTAAGAATTCAGGACATCCGTCCAGTGTTTTATCTGCCAGTCAATGATTTATTATTTTTCTAAGTAAACACATATGTAGGTATTACAATAGTGGTTTGATGTCATGGCTAGATGAGCATAAATTAGAAGTTGTTGAATACTTTAGGCACAATAGATTAGGGACGTTATGCATTACGGGTTCTGACTGTGACTAGTCAACATATCAATATAATATAATATGTTATTCTTGCGTTACTGGCTGACTGACAGACAATGCACAGCCGTAACTACTGGGCACTAAAAGCTAAAATGTTGCATGAATGTTCTTTGGGGATGGTAGGGGAGCACTAAGAGAGGACTTTGGCAATTTTCACGCTAAGGGGTAAAGTAGACCCACACGGGCCGTGGGCAAAGTCTAGTCAAATATATTTAGACTAGATGAGCCCGCGGTTACACCCGCGTTATTTAAGGCTACTGCTCCGCTCCCGTCGCTCATAGTGTGATGTTATATAGACTATAGCCTTCCTCGGCAAATGGACTATCTAACAATGAAATAACTTTTCAAATCGGAGCAGTAGTTCTTGAGATTAGCGCATTCAACCAAACAAACAAACTCTTCAGCTTTATATATTAGTATAAGATAAGCTTACGTTTTTACATTGGGCGCAGTAAACCTCAACGCCTCATAATAAAAATAGAAATATCGAATACCTCACTAGGCTTCATTTATGGCCGTTTTCAGTTTATGGTGCTAGGATTTCGTGATAGGTACTACCTCGTTTTCATATCAGCGTTGAAATAATATCAATTTATCGTATAAACGAAGCTTTTGTTTATAATAAAGCCTTATAGTCGGTATAATCGGGGAATGTTAGCATAAGTAGGACTACTGTTTGTTTTCTATCTTACAATTCGTATGTATTGTGCTTTATAAAGAAAATATTATATGTATTATTATAGAAAATACATCGTCGCTGATTTTAAGATAAAATTAGAGAATTTAAATTTGTAAAAGCTTCATGCATATATAACAAGTAGGTATGTCGTTCAATGTACATGAATAGAAATCCGGAATAATTAGTTTTACTGGATAAAGTTACAAAAATACGCAATCTAATGGTTCAATATAAATTTCTTGAAATTTCAGGTTGTGTCGCTTTGTATACAACTTGTACCAAAACGGTATCGCTGGCATTTCATTATAATAATTATATAACATAACATTTTAGACTGTAACAAACTGCGCTCTCTACATAACTCGCGCAAAACAAGAATGAAATGGCGAAATAGGAATCCGTTACATTTTATATCGGGCCTATCCTATAATAACATTGGCCTATATTGGTTTTCATAACCATACCGATAAAAACTACTCGCGTCCCTAGCAGAATCGAAACTAAGATTGAGATAAAGTTGGGATAGTGCGGAACTTTTTGTTGGGCAAGTTGCGGCCAGCTGCGGCGCGCACTCGTCACGTAAGCCCTCAATTACGAAACACTGAAGCGATTCTCTACGAGCTCTGATCCAAAACAAAGTTCATCGATTCTATTACGATTATCGCTTTCCAACATTTGCACACAACAAATTAACGCCATCCAAGAAATGTTAATCCACAACTTAGGCACTGTTGTTTACTGAAAACGCCACTTACATGTCATAGTTACAGAAGTTTAGAGTTTCCCAAACTTTTATTGAATTGTACTCGCTCTCGACTTGGATGCCAGGGGACTTCGATACGTCTAAAACCAATCCATAACATTGAACAAATTACCAAGAACTTCTTGATAAAATTTGATAAAGTTTTTAACATACAAATATTGTTTCAAGCCGCCTTTTCGTTCAAAGAAGTCGAAAGAAGTATAAAGTATAAATCAAACACAATAATGTGGCTGCCCTTATACACCTCGGGGACAATGGGATCAAAGGAAAAACTAAATTATTCAACATGGCCAACGCTGGGTCTTCAGCAAATAGCGGGTTACCTTTTTGCAGCTCCTTCAATTCCTGTGGGGGCCTTATTTGGGTGTTAATTGGTGGCATTCCTCAAGAGAAACTGACCGTAGACCCTTTTTTGTGAAACATCCAACGTTTTTATAAGAAGACTAAAATAATAATCGTGGGACTTGCAAATTGCTCATTTTCGAAAGAATAATATTCTTGTCGAAAAATACTTTTTTATTAAGGGTACTTTTTGTCAATGTCCAAAGCAAAAATTCACATGGGTTGAAAAATAGTCTTTAAAAATTTGACTGATATTTAAATCAAGCCGTTACTTTTCTTTTCAAACATTTTCTATTCAGTAAATGTTTGACTCGCATTCAAGAGTCCAGTAATGAGTGTTGTGGTGTAATTATACAGTGTGGTTTTATATCTTTCATTAAATCTGGGTGGGAGAATAATTTTATTTCACGCACATATTATTAATTAATCATCACTCGTTTTGCTTGTCATCGTTTAAAATAAGGGTTTGTTAGTTTGTGAAATATAGAAAGACACGTAAGGTCTGTTATCCCTATTTAGAGATCTGTATAAAACTACTGTTACTACTACAAAGCGCTCTTGTAGTTTCATCATGTTCGCCCGTCCGTGTTTTAAGTCGGTAAAAACAGAGCTACTTTTTCTTATACTCTGACCGGCACCGGCCACCGGCACCGGCCACGTTTACTTAAAAAAACCGAAACCATAAAATAATTTTCAAATGTTTCTAACAGATTGCTTTTATACACGTAAATGCAAAAAAAATATGATTTTATCTTATTCATCTATTACATTGTGTGGAATCATTATCCAACTAGTTTGCGTCACAATATGTAACATAAAAAATTAATTTAATAATAAATTATATATTTAAAATGTAATTTTAATTTGAAAAATAATGAATAAAGGAGATAATAATAATAAATATTGGGTCAAAGGTCTGATACAGAAGGCGGTACTTTTGGACACAGGCATAGTGAGGAGGTTTCTGTCTCTGGAGCCCCCACCACCAGTAGCTAAGACCCTGTTCCCGATACTGGTGGGTCTCCATAGTATTTTTTTTATTTTTAAATGAATTTTCGTAATTTATATATTTAAAAATATATTTATTTATTATGAGAAAATAATAAATATATATGTGATAATAATTATTATTTAACAGTTTGAAATGAAGTTTATTAATATAAAAGAAAATGGAGTGAATAATAATATTATTTATTGCGTCAAACATGGTAGTACCTACATACTCGTAGGTGTTACAGTAAGTATATTTGTTTCACATATTTGGCTTTTATACAGCGTGCAACATCAAGATTAAGACACTCAACTATGATATTAATCATAAAATATAAATTAACAATGTCTTTGCCGTATCCGTTCTATGTTATAAAATTAACACGGCTTTTTTTTTAAATCTTTAATAGAATAATAACATTCCCGCAACAACTACTTTTGTAATGCGCTACAGAAATTATAGTGTGACAACACAGTTATTGACTTTGGCAGTGAGTTATAAATTAATGGGGCCATATAGACGCATTGTGAGACTATCAGAGGCTTCGGCCGACCATACCACGTGGTCAGACAAGTTGATACTGTTTGATTTTGTATTTGTAATCCGTCACCACACGGAATATCGATAAATACGTAGGTCTATAAAACATGATGATGAGACATGGCTCGAAAGATTTTATCAATTCCTAAATCCTAGGTCGAAACGTTTGCAATCATTACGTATCCTCCAACCGACGAAACCGTATTATACATAATGAAGGTACAAAGTAAATTGTCGCAACCTATTAGGCTGTAGTTTTTAGCGAGTGATACTCGTCACTACTAGCAAACATATTTCTGCAAAATGTTCTAATCGCAACGACGGAACCGTACATGTTTTATAGTAGTGATACTATAGTGGACCTTATTGGTAATGTTTTTAAGTTACTGATAGGCTGATGATCTCTAACCATGTCAAAAAAAAATATCGTGTTTTCTTACAAAAGTATTTTTTCTAGGAATGCTGTAACTATAAATAAAATAACTAAAATATAAATTATACCGACGGCACCACCGACGCCTACGAACAATCCGTCAATTATGTTATTTATTGCGTATAACTAAATATAATATGGATATTGGTACCAGCGAAGTGTCGAAACTACATAGTAGGTACATATTAACCACAATTACTTCAACCCCATTGATATTCTAAATATAACCATCGGAATTGAGCCCTAAGCTTTCTGTGTCTACATTTCCCAGGCCAATATTTCAGTAATAATTTTGAATAAATATATATAGTTATTTGCAAGAATAACTTTATCTATGTCGCCTCATTAGCTGGTAACGGCAAGCTCCACTGACGCTTCATTTTCGACGTGACGCGGTTACCAAAGCCTTCAAATCAAGTGGATTCCCGACAGTCGATTCGTTTTAAATAAAAATTAGATCCGCTGAAAATCTTTTACAATAAATAATAAAAGAGATAGCGGGCCAAGCCGAGGTTTACCGCACACTCGGGTAACATAAGTAGTCATTTTCCTGTATCACAAAGGCCAGTACTTGTTTTACCTGTCTATTGAAATCCGACCACGCCTATTTGAATTAATTCTTTTGAGCCTTAAATTCTTGTTTTGGGATTCTTTTGTGAATTGGCATAACTTATTTAAGAGCCGTAACAATAATGAACATAATTATCTCAATGAATAAGACTAGATACCACGATGTATAAAGCCTCCTTTTAAGTTATTCTTCTCATTATCTATCAATATAATTAATACGCTTAATCCATATTAGGTGTTTTAGAGAAGTTATTCTCACTCAGGATATGTATTTTTGTGCAGAGACGAAGAAGACGTTCAGGTGTTTTATAACGTTTGCCGACAAGCATGCCGCACACATATATTCTGTTTCGCTCACATGTACAGACCTATTCTCGAGGAAGAGATTGAAACGTAATACACTATCGTGTGTTTCAGAATTCTACATTTTAAATTCCACGTACCCGGGCCGAACCCATTGTCAGTTACCAGGTATTTTACTACACTACTTTTACAACAGAAAATTCCAAACGGAAACACGACAATTAATTTACGTTGAAACATAAATTAAATTTGAGACCAACTAAAATAGTTTATAAAATCACTTTCAACCTTTTTAAAGCCTTTTCCCTTGCCACTTATATAGTTTTATGTAATTATGTGAATTATTTTATGACGAATATAAAGTTTCTCAGTATAAACAACTAAAGCATTTGACAGTACTACGCAACAACTTTATTGGCCGGTAAATATGCCAAAGACAAAAACAAAACAACAAAACATATATATTATACTTTCACTAGTTTTCATCCGCGCCCCGCCTGGGTTAAGTCACAATAAGTACAATACTTTTGTCAAAAACATTTTTATCCTTCAGCATCCCTTGGAGCAAGAATTTCTTAAACCCTTCCTTGAGCGACTACTTACGCCGTGTGTGGCATTTGGCCTACTTTTCTCTGGTACATGATTCGTTTCACGACTAAGTTGAGATGTTTCAGTCAACGAGTTTCGGTAACATTTAGGTACGCGACGTTCTGTATACAAATTGATATGTATAGGTAATTTGAAATATAAGGGCCTAGAGTACTCAAGTAATTGGGATGATAGATTTAAAAGGGAGTGTATGATTACGGTCACGCAACTGTTGAAATATACTATGAGAATCATATTAACGAATAAAATAACAACTAGTAGTAGTAGTTCATGAAGAAGCAATTCTTAACTGAAAACTTCGTTGCAATCCTTCGTTCCCGATTCGAGTTTCCGAGTTCCAAGAATGTAAATTATAAGGAAAAAGAAGCCGATCAATGGTTCGTTATTCGAAAGTGCTACAACATAGTTGACGATGCATTCTCTATGATAACTAATTGACACCAAGGTGAGGTGACATCATTATTGTAATGAGGTGATATAAGGTTTAGAAGGTTCAGTACTTTAAAGCTTATAGGACTTTTAAACAATGATGTAGCCGTGTCTTGTCCATGCCAAAGAGCATCGCAGTTAAGTCGTGCGTGCGGATGCATATAATTCGTTATAAACGGATTACAGTAATCCCACAGTACGACGCGGTGACGCAGTGGTCAGTCACACGGATACAAATCATTTGAGCCTAAGTCCAGCGTGCTGACTGACGTGTGACCGAATCAGCTAGTGACCATACAGGGGTCAAACATGGGTCAAACCAATTGCCAGAGTTACAAACAAGTAGAGAGAGACAGTTTATAGTGCAAAATATCCGGCATAGCTATTTATCTTGTTGGTAAAATATTTGTACCTATGTTCAGAATCTTTACTAAAGTAAGTACCAACCTCATAACATTCAACAGTGAAAGGGTGCCGAAAATCAAAGCCATCACCACCGATAATAATCGTAAACGAAGGGCTTCATTTAAAAATCTTTCATTATAACCGGCGCCTAGTAACAAGCAAACCATTCACCTAATAACCCTTCAGAGCCCCTTAATTCTATTACGTAATATTAATTCGAAAAATATTCACTCCCGCCCCTAAACTTTTATTGGTACAATAAAATATGGGGTGACTATTTACTGTAACTTAAAGGTTTCCGTTTTCTTTTCGATATTGAACCTTGAACTATAGGCCCGACCTTGCGGAAATGAGATAAACTAACAAAAACTGTTCCTTGTGTAGACCTTTCAAAGTTACAAGATCTTGATGCTGACCCAGCCAATAACAAATACAAATGCTTGGCATCTTTTATGATTTTGAATATCAAATAGTGATTCATGTCCTTTATGAGGGTACTTCTATCTTATGGTAATCTTTGTTTTTCTTGTAAAGTGGGCGAGGCGAATTATTGTTTTATTAGTAGAGAATAAAACAATATTTCGCCTCGTACCTCGTAGAATGTAGTGCAAGGATTACTATAAAATGATTAAAAAGTACAGTAGAATTGCGAATTTTCCGACATAGGTGTTAAGTAATTAAGAGTTAGGAATTTTTATCGGATCTATTTTATACCGTGTGTGACTTACTCACTTTGCATCAGCAATAAAAATTAAGCACTAATTTTGTTCACATTTCATATTTTTCATTGACCCAATTCGGACTAAAAAAAGCAGAATAAAAATGAAAAACTTATTTCAGATGCTAAGTCTTATATATATTTAACTGAACTTACCATATTCTTCAAAAGCAAAATAAAAAGAATGCAGTGCGATGCGTATCATCAATTGGTAGGAATGTTAAGTATCTAATCGGTTGCAAATCTCTGCTTGAAGTCGGTCAACATTGCGAACATTTAGTATGATCAGTAGCTACTGCTACTCGCTCTGAACGACAAGAATCAACTAATAGCACGTGTACCTTTTACACTCAGCGTGCCTTCATTTCCTTACGTTACCAGCACCGTGTAAAGCATCTTTGGTAATTATAGTAGTAACTTCCACTTACAGGCCGCCTCTTTGCCAGCTTTAGCAATTTTAACTACACAGCGGCGTTTGCGCGTATTTGTAATGCCTTAAAGTAGTACCTAACAATAGAAGCAGAGAGGGAAGTGATTGGATGCAGGCTACTCAAGATCGGTTAGTGTTACTTGTTGAAGCTTTGGAGGAGGACTTATGCCCAACAATGGAGAGGCCGTGTTAGTTTTAGCTCTATAATCTTAATATATAAAATCCTTGCGTTACTGACTGACTGACAGACACGCTACAGCCGAAACTATTGGGCGCAGGAACCTGAAATTTGGCATGTATGTTCCTTGGGGACCGTAGGGGTGCACTAAGAGGGGATTTCCCGAAATTCCCACGGGATCGGCCAAAACAAGTGAATTTAAACAAATGCAGGCATAGCTGCTGGCGTCCTCTAGTATTTCATAAATAGCGGGTCCAATAGACAGATGACAGAATTTTGGAGAAACGTCGCCTGCCATGCCAAAGCTATGGATACCCCGAGTGAGCCGCATTGATGAACGCTTGTTCGAATTGAATCCTGGTTTTGAGTCGCGGTAAAGTATGATAATCGCATTTCACAAGACCTCCCCGTGAAGATACACAGAAGCCAACGCAATGGTATTAATAAGTAAGCCCTGAACATCAAGCTAGAGTCTCACATACCTCCTTCGCCAACTCGACAAGAGGTTACACTGCGCAACAAAATAAGAAAAGGCTATAAAAAATGGTGATATTGATGATAAAGTTTACCTGTCATCGTAAACAAATCCTGCGTCTAAGGTGTTGTAGTAGAGCAGGAAAGCCAGCAGCGAGCTCGCTGCTGTCACCCAGCGGTCCATCGTAGCGCTGTGATGTCTACATCAGTATAGCGCCCACTCCTCTGTGACAAAGAAAACTCAATTTTATTTCCTAGTGACGAAGATATAATTTGGAGCGTCTGTATAAATGCGATATGACCTTTTAAAGGATACGGCTCTGAGGAAATGTTGTCCTATGATTGGGCTTAGCAGTACAGTTGTAAAGGGCAAGAAGGCATCGAGATGTATGAATTTATTTTATACAAAGCACGATTCAGATATTTTTATAACATAAAATGCTTAGCTTGATTAGTGATTCAAATAACGACGTTAATCGTGGACTAGAATTCAAATAGATACTGTGCAACACTATATCTTTTTTCTTTGTGATGTATGTTTGCAGGCGGTGAACTAAATGAAAAAGTTCCGCGGTTTTTATTTTAGAATATTTATTAAAAAAGGAATAGGTTCCTTTGATGCATAAATTGTCTGCAATGCATTCACACTAGATTCGTGGAGGAATATTGCGAACTAGAACTCTCTTTCGTAAAAAAGGTTTGTTTTGAGTTGAGTAGATTTTTAAGTCGGAATAAAAAATGTGTGTAACGCTAAGCACGTTCCCTGTTTAGCGAGACGTGTATTCATGTCACGCCATCACATTTACCTACCTTTTATTCTGACATGTTGTACGGACTTTTTAATTATTAAATGGATTTTTAAAACGATTCAAATTTCAGACAGCTTTTGTTTGGAAACTTATTTCTGTAATGCTATGGACATAGAGAAGTGTTCACCAGAGGTTAACTCGATGCATCCGTGAATCATAGTGTGATAGGGTACTGATGATATTATTCGTGATAAATTTACTTGCTATTTGAGAAAATAGGATATTTTTTATTCAAATGCCTCAAAATCTGAAAGCATCTCAAATTATTTTCACGTTAATTTAATAAGAGTGTTTCCAAAAACTCCGGATCGAATTTGTCCGCAACAATATAGTTTTGGCCTAAAATGTACGCCGCTAAAATTTTCAGTGAACATTTTTCACGCTGCCATAGCTGTCTCACGACTCCGGACGTCGGCCCGCCAACTAACTGAAGTTACAACTTGCCACCAGATTTGTATGTTAACTACACTTTTTAGCTCAGATATTTACTCCAACTTATAATTAACCAACTTTCATGTCGCGTTTCTTTTTCATTTATCTGCCATGTAACTTAAAGAAAAATATTTTTATTTGCTTTGGGGAGTGTAGAATAGTAATATTCTTGGGAATGAAATGAGGGTACCGTTCCTTGAATTTGCCCTTTACGTATAGCTAGGTGTCGTATGCAAGGGCATCGTTGGAAGACGTCTCGTTTTGGGCACGGATCCGACGGCTCACGACGACGGCCGTGGGTAAACAATGCGCCAGTGGGTTGCTTTATTACAGTTGTCAAGCACTATAACATTGTTCATTTTATCTGTGGGACATGTCAACGAGCCATTCAGCCTACTTGAGAGCTACTGGTTCTACTAATTGACCTAGAACTTTTCTTTTCATCAGTTTATTTATTGGAAATTTATACAAAATTGCCAGTCATTAAAACAATAACTGTATATATTCAAAACAAATTAAAAGGGCCTTTAATATAATAAACATTTTGCAATGTAGGTACTGATACGGATGTACAATCATACATACAACCCATCAATCCAGCAGCCATTTTAATAAAACTCTGCTTAAAGGCGATATCTGTGTAAGGTGCCGTGAAATTAATTCGTGAAAGAGGGAGTCCTCGCGCACCTACCCCATCACAAGCGTATCCTTGAATGGGTATTTAAAGTGGGACAAACATACCATAGCTTATATTTTTATATTGATGCTCTGATTGCAAATAACGAGCCCTCAGAGTCGTTTGCTTTGTATATTTCCCGCCCCTGATATTTTCCAACCAATGGACATTACCATAATAGCACTTTATGCCTACTTTCTATGAAAATTAATACAAACGACTTAAGACAGTTTTCTCAAAATACCGAACGAATTTTTTGTATAATACTTAGCTGCAAAGTTAGGCTGTTATATATTTCAGATAACCACGTACTTTAGTACGGTATAATATCCACATTTTATAATAAAAGCTATCGTTTGAGCGACTTCCGGACAATGCTTGGCTTTATTGTTTTATCCATCTTTTTGCACAAACAGATCCCGGAAAATTAAAACGTACTGATTTATCTTACGAGAAAGATTTGTTTTGTGAAGAAACTAATCCGGAAAAACTAGTAATAACTTTGTTTCATTTGTTATGTCGGAATGAACCAGCCAATCGCGCAGAGCAAATAAAACGAAGTTTGTGGAGCGAAAATAGACAAAGGATCAGATACAGGTAAATAACTACGCATGACTTGGGTAGGGGAAGAAGCTCCGTGCTCAGGGTTGCCGCACCTAAATTAACTCGTAATGTGTTCCCAATAATTTACTTATTCCTAAATAAATATGCAAATTGCCGGAATTGTGGCTGCCGTTTTTCAGATCCATCGGAAAGTGATAAATTACTTTCTTAAACAAATTTTCCACACCGCTCTCCCACGCGATACATCGACAGCGGCTATGTAAAAAATATGTCACTGAATTAAGCGTCAAATAGCGCGTAAGGGTAACGCGTAATAGTGTCACATAAGTTAGAGCGAAGACATTAGTCGGTTAAACAATAAGTGTGTAAAGTGAAGAGATCACAAATATTCGCATTTCACTGCTACGTCGCGTCTTTCACACAAGATTAACGCTCAATTCAAAAGGTAAACGCCGTTTCAAAAGCTATAAATTTCTCCCCGTGGCTCGTTTCACCCGCGAGAACGCACAAATTTATCGGAAATTAGTATCTACTAGAAACTCCGTTGGGATGAATAGACATAACGTTTACGAAAGCTCAGCTGAATTTATTATTACCTAGTGTGTTAGTATAGCTACCATCTACGCTGAAGTTGGGAAAACTGAACCGTGTATGTACGTGCGTATTACATATTCGGTAACATAATATTTCTGACCAGAGGAAGAATCGCTTGAAAGATTATCTCCTCAAAATAAAATAGATTTATTCCTTATTTGCGTAATCTCGGTCATTGGGCCATCGTTTGTTAACGACCAGTTCATTTTATACACAGATACGAATAGAAACTTTTCTTTATGCATTATAATGATTGTCTATTTGCCGTAGTGTGAACAGTTCCCGAACGTTTTTTACACGGTATAAAAAGCATTTTGATTTTTACCCAATTTTATAATTTCTGAAAATACTCTTTAATTTATTTGCCAATATCGTTAAAAATTCCAAACACGTTTTCACTTTTTCGGTGCTTATGTTAACCATATTCTTATGTTACACTGTCATTGCTGTATATGGCTGACAATGAATAGGTACAACAATTTATTTTTCTATTAATATTGAATGATATCAGTATAACGGTTATTTTTATATATAGATCGATAAATGAACATAGTGTTTTTTTTAATGAATATTGAGGTAACTTGTGTTCTTCTTAGTCCCTTCAACTTTACTGCTATGACAAACGGAACAATTTCAAATATTAATTGGCAACATTTTGCTGAACACCAGCAGCGCAGTGAGTTAGTCGCGGTTATCGGCACGGATACTCTCCATTCTCATGACTTAAACCGTGGTCTGAAGCGAAGAATCCTGGAAAGGCACAATCGTGTCAGTTGAGAAGGCGTTGCAATAAAAAAGGGAGCGTCAAGACACTCTTCATCTGCAGAACCGGGCGTCGCCGCGTCGGTGAGCATAGTATATACGACAAGCCTTGTTGCGCGGCTTTCATGCGATCAGTCCACGTCAAGGAGACTACGCCGTGTCCATATACGCTTCGCTGGGACAATCGACAGTTTCATTTCGACGAGCCGTGGAGGGAAGTCCAACATCGCAATGATTTTAGATGCCAGTCTTGAAAGTATGTGAGAAAGAAATAACAATTATAGGGCAATATTCAATGTATAGGGCTATTTACGTATCAATAATACCTACTCCTACCAGAATCGAACATCTTTGTTTGTCAGTAACGTAATATGCCTAGTATAACTCTATTTATGGATCATGGAAAACGAAAACCACAATCTAATAAGCTACATTGAATATACGGTTACTACGAACTGTCCTCACAGAATACTTATTAGGCAAAATCGCTGTTCAAATAGGTCGATCATTATTCCAATTATCTTTCATATTTTTGGTATAATGCGTCTAGTTATAATTTTCTATATTAATGTGATCTCATACAGAATTGTTCAGGTAATCTGCTTGTCTTTATTCTCGCTTCGAATAAATGTTGATAGCTTATGTGGGGCGTACCGAATCTTTTCATTTGTTTTGCAGCGTTGCACTCGCATGCTCTGGTTATTAACATCATTTTCCGTGTATATTGCGAGGATAAAGTCTGTACATTGAAATTGCTTTCATAATTGTTTGTCGAGATTCATATCATAATGGCTTGACATGGATCACAAGGGATTGGATTCTTTTTAATATAGACTTTTTTTTTGCAGCGGAATATTGTATTTTTTTTACTGGGAGTATAAATGGTGCTAATGTATATATTTGAACAAAACTGCGACTTTGCTTTACACACGTCGATTTATTTCAACGTAAGGCATTTTTGAAAATTATTATTATTTATTATATCACTTTCTTGTCAGATTTTATATAATTTGCTTTCGTTTTTATCAATAATATTTTCACTGCCTCTCGCTATCTAACGTTCGCTATGTAATTTTAGCGACTTGTACACTTACTTATATTTATGTAATGGGCATGTATATATCACATAATTAACCATAATTAGTCGTGACAATGGCTGGTGTAGCCCAGGCTGAAAAGTCGGAGAAAAGTATTACAAATTTGATTTCAAATAGTTACGCGGCAAAGACCCGCTACATAAATATTAAATGTAAATATTTTATATCATATTAAATTTTCTAAAAAGACTGCCTCCTTGTTCCAGTTGATAGCGTATGCGACTGCTGAACGGAGGTCCCGGGTTCGATTCCCGGGTCAGGCAAAAGTGTTACTGGGTTTTTTCCGAATTCTTAGTAGCAGCACGGAGTCTGGTGATGTGCCCGGTAACGGCAATAGGCTCGCCCCATATTACGTGGAACCTAAAAATTCATGGCGAAATATTACACCTCTGGCCTTCGGAGATACAGGCGTGAGTCTATGATATTAAATTTTCTTGACTTAGTGAAATTACATTTAGGCATTTTATTTAATCGTAATACTGTACATTGCAAACAAATGTAATAATATAATAATTGTAACTACTAAGTTAGTTTTTTTTTTCATACTAACCGTGTGGGTTATGTAAATGTGATAAGAAAATCTGCTGCTAATAATATCTTAGTGTAAAATTATCTAAAATTTAAATATCACGAAACTTTCAGGGTAAATTATTTCGAATTGCTTTTGTCACGGATGGGCAAAATAGACTTGGAATAAAGAATCTTTTATTCGGCTAGGATATAGAGTAAGGGTAGGGACGTAAAAATAAATTTTGCGCGCATAAAATATTTTACCTAGCCAATGTTTTGGCTGAAATCTAACCTATATTTATTTTTTGTACATTTCTTGGCGACCCTGCCACAATTCCCGGCTGTCCACTATAACATTTTTATGGTTATATAAAATAAACCGTCCGAGTTTATATCATATAAATTTTACCACAGCGCTCAATCTACCTTGCCCTTCGAACATTTGATAAACGCATGCATGTTTTTTTATTATAGACACATTTTTCGCCTAGTTTACGTCGACAAACATTTGACATAAAGTCGAAATTACATGACGTTAATATATATCCACTCAGACTTTTTCTTTCTCTTAGCGTTATCCCAGTTTCAATCTGGGATCCGCTTTCTAGTCTAACCGGATTTGGCTGAATATTAACTTTTCCACGGATCGACTGCCTGTCTGACCTCCGCAACCCGAAGGGATAGCGATATTCCATGGTTTAGACTAGTGTCAGTTTATTTTAGAAGGTACTGACGCCCTGTAACGACTGTCAAAGATCTTCATGACAACCGGGACCGACGGCTTAACTTGCTCTCCGAGCCACGGAACAAGCGATAATTAACAATTCAATACGCACATAACTTCGAAAAGTCATTGGTGCGCGCCGTGGATTCCAACCCGATACCCTCTGCATGGCAGTCTGTTGGTATATCCACGCAGACTTACGAATACAAGACTCATAAAAGCGAACTTCACAGAATAAGGGAAATGGAATAAAAATATTCTTTGATATGTAAAAATAAGTGAAATAAAACTAAAACAATATAGTGTAAAGAATTATTTATATATTTTAATTTGCGACTTGAAATATAGTTGTGCGAAATTATGTGAGCAATAAATTGTGGGAGGTCAGAGATGGTGGCGCGCTGTCCAAATCGTGTCGAAGTGATGAACGCCGACTGCCGTAAATTTTATTTTCATTTTGTAAAAAGAATAAAACGAGTGTAACAGTCCGTGCAAAGTGGTGCGAGCATATTAATTAAATTAGCCGCCAGAGCTGCAACGTTTAATTGAAAAATGAAAAAAGTGATGCGCTTTGTAGGTACGTTCGTTTATATTGCCTTCACAACGTAAAGTTTTATATTCGTAAAAACAAGTCAATTTGATTAGGAATAAAAATATAGAAGCATTTTGTCCTATCCATTAAAATGGATGTCAAATAAATGAATGTAAATTTTCTCTACGTTACATTTTTGCAAGAAAAAGAGATTTTTTTTCATCTATAGCTTCTGCTCTAAGCTTAATAAGCAGGAGCATAAAAAATGTATTAAAGGAAGTATAGAAAGGCGATCGTTTATCCAAACCATGTTGATTTCCCTCGGTTAACTCTCAAAACTTCCGCGGGCGTATAGTAAACAAATAAGTACGCTTCGTTTTCTTTAGTTCGACAGACACCGGGGAAAACAAGAAAGAATACAATTTTGTTCGGAGGCGAAATAAACCAGGTAGCGGAGATCCTTCGTATATATTGAAAGTATTACCGTCCATGAGGCACCTATCTAATTTAGCTCGGAGGCCAGATAATCCAGGAAGCAATACATAGCATAAAGACGAGAGGAATGGAATACCGGGCTGAGGCGAAGGTATGCAGGTACCTATTGTAATTTCTCCCCGGCCTCGCTCGACCCTCGCTTAGGAATGTCTGTTGTTTATACAACCTACATAACCTACTGTTGATAAAAAATCTGACAAGTTATGGACTTCATCCTATTTTTATATCTTTAGGAATCATGTTTGGAATGATAATCAACATTTTGTAGGTATGATTATATCTACGTCGGAAATATTTTGCCGCGTAAGGAATTTTATAATTTGTGGACTAGACGTCCATCAATAAAAATCCTGTCCATGTAGAAAAAATACAGGAAACTTTATTATGTTAGTCTCGTAAAGTGAACGAACTAAATAATTTAAAAAACTGTTTAGATTATTTTTAATATTTTCGTTACTAGTAAACATTACCTTATCGTCGGATACAGAAAAAGTATATTTACCAATTAATGAATACCGATAAAATAGCTTTTAAAAACAAATTTCAATTACGAGCGCAATAGTTTCTAGGCCTAATTATTTTCATAAATAGTTTCACATCGATAGAGCACACAGTCAGGGATTTACTAATACTACTACTATTCTTACTCCATCATAATCACAAACATACATCACACATCCGTCAGCGCTTTGACTTATCAGGAACGTAAACAAAAATAAAGTAGAAAAACGCTGTGTATGCTCGTAATGAGGTAAAAATCAACATTGCTTCATGAAGCAGCTAGAGCCAAACACAGGCAGGCTAAACCGTAACACATACAGGGTGAGAAACAATGTAAACATAACAACCAAAATCCAATCCCGTTCATAAGATAACAAACACGTGAATCGATAGTCGATAAGCATTTCCTTTATTCTCTCAATAATCTCATCCACATGTGTTCGTTAAAATGAAGTTCCATATCACTCGAAGTGAAGAGGTTATGAGATACCAGATGGGGTGACGACCGTCCCCGAAAACCATCTTAAGATGCCAATACGCCAGGTATGCCAAATCTATATCTTAAACGTTTATGTTATTATCCGCTACGGGCGTCTACGAAACGGCTACGAATTGGCTACGAATGTATTTCTATTTCACACCCCGTGAGCAGTTCTGGTATTTTGTTATGTATTTCTTGGATTATATGCCGTGTGAATATATTCCATGCCTGGATTAAAATATTTATTAAATGTAAATACAAACATATTTTATTAAATGTGTATAAATATTGTGATGCAAATTAAACTAAAGAAGCATATTATCAAAATGAAGTTTATTGTAATTTGTTGCATTTATTTATTTTCAGTAATACACAGGAAGGCGTGTCGAGTTTTTGCCTGTAATATACAAAATACATACAAGTGACTAAAATACCTGTTTCATAAAATATCAAAATTTCTATTATTTATGAGTCAAATAATGAGAAGTTGGTGTAATTATTAGATGTAAAAACCCGTGAGCAACTAACGATCATCGGAGTGTGGACGGCATTGTTTGTTTCTATTATCATCGATTCATTTACTCGATGTATAATGACAACATTGTTTAAAATTATAAATGTATTTATTTTACCTTGCCGGGTACAATCCTTTCTTTGTTCACTTCATAATTAAATTTAAGCACTAATCGAGTGTCCGCTGCGTATTAAAGACTTGACGATTTAGGCCGTTCTCCTTAGTTGAAAGTAATTTGCAAAAGTTTCTATGATAAATACGTCCGATAATTTATAATAATTTCTGTTACATCTCACTGCCGTAATGAATGTGTGTTCACATTCAAGCGCGCACCGTGTATACCGGCTGAACGTTACAGTCACTACAAAGGAGAACGTATGTGTAGCGACGGCTCCCTGGAGCCATGATCGAGGGCTCCGGCCGCTTGCCGCTCGCCGACTGACGTTGGTACACACGACACATCTGCATTTAAGAAGCCGCTATCGTTATGCGACTAATCGATTGGTCGAAGCGAGTGCCACTGTCACCCGTCCTACTCCCTCCGTCCTCTCACTCGGACTCGCGCACGCGCAATACCAAATTATTCTCTTTTAAAAGTGGCGAAAAGTAAATAAACTCATACGAACTGTTTACTAAGAGAACTGAAGACGCGGTTGAAATCAAACGTTTGAATTGAGAACATGTACAATTACGGGGAGGATGTTGATATAATGTGTGTTTGATACATTTTTATAGTGGCGATAGATTGATTGGGTAAAACTTTATTATAAGGAAGCTGTTTCGCCTTAGGTGGTGGCTAGGGGTGAAACGTCACTTGTTGCGCGGCGACTTTGTTCGGCGATGAAAGCCACGCACGCATTGCACGCCATTCCTTTCCCTCTTGTTGTTCTAGTGGTAATTAATTCGTATAATGCTTCTACAAACAGGCTAATCATCACATTAGACTGATTAGTATTGACGGTAACAAATTAAATTGTATGGAGCCAGTTCAAAACTGATGCGGCATGTATGATGTGATTAAGCCTGTGATTCAACAAAGCGGAGCGGAGTTGAGCGAAGTTTTTTTGAACTAATGGTAAAACTATGAAAGTATAACAAACATTCGTATATCACATAGCGAGGCATAATACATATAATTAGTTTTAAGGTGAACTTTGCACGTGTAGAGAGAAGCTATAATATGTAAACAACAGTATTAAGAGACAAAAAACAGTATTACGGATTTTATCATTCACATACTTCATCAGAATTCTATTAAAGGTATGCAATACATCTCGTCATTTGTTAAGCCGTTGATTTCTAAGTACGTTGCATGTGTTTGTTAAGTGATCTCCTCGATCCTGCCGTGCCGAATTCCGGTTCCTTGATTTACAACTCTGCTACATATTATAATAATTGTTCAAAATTCAAAAATGAACAATTGATTTAAATATAATTTTTTATATATACTCAAATACAAACCGGTAAACTCTACAGATGGAAATACTAATCAAATTTCCATTTTTCCTTTTATAATATAAGTAAACAAATGGTTTTCGAACAGTGAAAAACCTTTTAAAATTCTCTCAAATGACCCCTTAACAAGGAGATAAACGTGAATGAGCATAATGATAATTTTCCTCAATTTACTCTTCTGACCTACATAAAATCGGCCAAGAATTCGTCGATTCAAAGAAAACAACATTTCAATACAGACTGTATTATATAGTATTTTTAATAATAAACTTTTTTTCTACATCAAAACGTAATTTGAACCGACAATTATTCATCCAAGATTTCCAACATCTTAACATTCAAAATGCTCACAATACCTATATTTAATTTATAAAGCCGTTGCTTATTAAAAATAAACGAGTTACATAATAGATTATGACAATCTCAGCGCCTTCTGTATTCTATTTATTCCCTTTGCTTTAGATGAAGTCGCTTCAGGGAGCTTCGTACAATGTCTCACAAAATTATTTAGCAAACATCTTTGAAGCTCTATCTTTGTAATCTGACATCTAAATATCCCCCACGGTACCTTTTATGTATATAAACGACAAAGATTTTCTTGCACGCATTTAATACAAAAGCAAATCCAATTTAGGTTCCACCTTAGATAGGATTCTGCGGAACATTGTAATCTACAGACCACGATCCATAAATAAACTAGAAGAATTTAATTAATAGAAACAGTGCAATACTCCTATGTTACATACGCACGCTTCAAATAGAATTTCAAAGGTTTTTCGTGACTTTGTCTAGAATAGTTTTTAAGTAGAATACGTATCCAGTGTTTGTACATTTTTTATACTGGATTTATATATGTATTTATCGCTCCGTACTTTCGTGGACTATTTGATGTTTATAAAAGCGGTGTTACTGGAATCATAGACATAATATGGGGAATAATCGGCCGTGTTCGATGTTTCAAATCAACTTTGCTATATCCACACTGACGAAATTCACAATCGTTGTCAAGCGGCAGTTTAAGTTAAGTTTCACTTGTAGTCTGCGATATATTCACTTTGGTAAGAAATGAAACAAATTAAGTTTCTGTTGTTAGACTTACACTTTCACTTGAATATATTTTAATTCTGTTTTGCTAGATTTAACTTTCGGTTTAAATAAAACGGAACGAGTGAATTAAAGATTGTTATTTAGGTAAACTTTTACTTGTAAGATAAACTTTTGCAGTGGCATTTTTTTCTGATCTAAGATAGGGTTAAGTTGATTGGCACACATACATCTTAGCAATGGCAAAAAGTTTGTATACATGTAAACATATCTCAATTATTTAAAATTATATATTTTCTCTATCATTTTATTTAATCTATGTATGTACAATTGTACTTAATTTCTTTTCATTAATGTACTTTGCCCAGATTAATAGCTTTTATTAATATGACTTATTTCTAGAAGTTAAATATTAATTTGACAGTGTTCTGTAACGATTAGATCGAGTTTTATTTTTACCAAGATGAAAAATTTCTAACTTGTTTAAAAAATAATTGGTCTTCTTAGATCCATTTGGAACTGATAAAAAGCGACTTCATAGACAATCACTATGTGTACAAACAAATTAATTTATTTTGGTTGATATGTTTTGTACTAAAAAAATTTAATATTAAATTGATTAAAAATTTGTAAATTTCTTAAATGGTCGATCAATATTGGGGCTGTTTGTTTACTTTTTTATCAAAATTGATTGAAGTCAACAATAATTTCAACCACGTGTTATCCACCACATAAAATGACTTGTCCTGACTGCCAGATCATCGTAGAACCAAAGAGCTCAGATATTTACATATAGGAGCATTACCTATGGGTTAGAAGAAGACAAACTTTCTGTGACCCAAATAGCCGCTTGGCGGCGTGGCAGTCGCGCTGTGACAGCTGTCTCTACGAAAGCAAGAGAGACGGAGAATGACGCCAGCGCTGCCAACGGCGCCAACTACGAACTAAACTGGAGACAGTCCCCACTTGGAATCGGCACACGAAATCCTTAAGAACTGCGCTTCTATGTAAATCTGTATTCATTGGTAGAACCTAAACGGCTGAAGCTAGAAACATGAAGTATCGATAGTGGGTTCAATTATGACGTAAGCAGCCATAAACAATTTATTTTAATACAATATAGGTTATAAAAATAAAGGTTAAAGATTATAGCCGGCAGAGCTGCGGATGTGTATATTATACAAAAGTGCCAGTGCCCTTTATAATTGATAAAAAAAATATAATATAGTATAGTTCTGTCCTTTTTGTATAAATGTATCGTGTTTCGGTGTTTATCTAGTGTCGAGTATCTTGGCTCGGCGGGCGGGCGGTCGGTAGGTCCCCACAGAGCGGTCTGCGGTACTTACGTAGATACTACATAGGCAGCGAACTCTTAACATTTAGCCCGGAGCCGTATGAAACGATGCGGAAATTCCCACTTACTCTCTGATTGCCACACTAGGGGGGTTAATGTCATTGTTGATTTGGAATGCCGAATGCGCTTACTGGGATAACGGCTTTAATGTTCCCGACTGTAGTTGAACTTTAGATGATATTACTTCTTTTTATGGGTGCGAGAATTACGTTCTTAATATGCCATCACGTGGTTTATCTGGAAGAGTTTGATAGAGGTTTTACGTGAAAGCTTATGGTTGAAAGGCGTTAATCTCATCATGGTTGACAATGTATTCGAATACCTTCATGAATGTCATGTGTCTTGTGGCATAATATAAAAAAATCGTTATAAACATTACATTTTGAGCTTAAGTGGACATAATAATGTTAAATACAGTAAACGGCATATTTTAAAAAATATAAGTTTTTCTATTAACATTGAGCCGCGTGTGTACCAAAATCATAAAAGCGTACCATAACCACGGCACGTAAGCGTTTTTTAAATATTTACTCCTTGGTTTTTTTCTATATTTTTTATCTTCACAGATTTACATATAACCAACAAAAGCTGTTGAGAGGCTACTGAGGCTACCACTGCTTGACTGCATTTTATCGTGACGTTGTAGTGAGGCTGTGATACGTATAGAATAAGCTTGAAAGGAAGTATTTCCAGCAGCCATTAAGAAGAATAACCTGACCACGAAAATCGAAACCACAGCGGCATAACAGAGATTACAAAAAAATATGCCTTGATATTACCATGAGGTTTAACGTAATAGCCAAAGATGGGAGTGATGAATTTACACAGTTAAGCGGTATTGCGTTTAATCCGGCGGCCGATGAGACTGTTTACATACTAGGTAGAGACAAACTTGGTGCCTCAGAAAGCAAATTAACCCGTCGAGTCCAGTTATCTGTTTATCTATCTACGTCAATCTATGACAGACGTAACCTCGATGGCTGATAAATATTTGATCTGTTGAAGCTTATATTATACATCTGAATCGTGAGTACTTCTTCTTTCCTTACTTCACAATGAATTTGGTAAAGGATTATTCGGTGTCCTTTCAATATTATCATGCTGCTTTTTCTAAATTTTTGACGAAACTGGAGGTCACCCACGGGTGACATCGTGATGATCACGATCATCACGTTGCTTGATATAATATAATATTAGCTATATTTCAGCAAAGCTTCGTTAAAATCCGTTGAGCAGTAAATGCATGAAAGGGAAACGAACGTCGATCCATCCATCCATCACAACCTACCGAGTTTAAAATTTCAGTGAACTATAAAAGCTTTAGTTTGTGGAGATGTATTTTTTAAAACCAACTAAGTATATTACACTAATTGTTCTGTGTTTATAATTAGCGTTTTCCCGCAGCTTCACCCACATGCCTCCGTGGTCCGGTGGATAGCGCATGCGACTGCTGCTCGGTGGACCCGGGTTCAATTCCCGGGTCGGGCAAAAGTGTAACTGGGTTTTTTCTAGTTCTCAGTAGCAGCACGGAATCTGGTGATGTGCCCGGTAACGGCAATAGGCTCGCCCCCTATTACGTGAGACCTAAAAAATCATGGCAAAATGTGGGTGTAATATTACACCTCTGCCTACCCCTTCGGGGATACAGGTGTCTTCACCCACGTGGGGTCGGTAAATGGAACAACATCCAGGCTAGACATAACTTCAATAGTTTTTGCATTAAAGGGCATTATTACATCTATGTATCCATCTATCCTCACAAACTTTCTCGTTTATAATAAAAGTCAGAGTGAGATAGCTAGTGGGCAGTACTGCGACAGCATGTGTAGTTGACCACGCCCTCTATCTTTTATAGTGAAAAGATATGAATAACTGCGCCCACATATGTTATAAAGAAAGAAAAAATTTGTTTTGTTAAAAACACAAAAAAGTATAACCCAAAAAATTTGTATATTAATAAGATTATTAACATTGCAAGACCGTTCTGAGTTCGATACTCATACGAGACAACACTTTAATAGTATGAGATTCACACCTTTGTTGTTTCGAGACTGAGTGTGTTTGGGTCGTTGGTGATTGTTTGTAAAGAAAAGTAGCGATTTATTCATAGAGCGGCCTTTGCCTCCTTTATAAGTAAATAAAGGTAATCAAAGAGTGACTGTATTTAAGTAAAATATTCTGTTAATTGTAGCATTTACTGATTTCATGCAAACAAAGCCATACTTTTTGTAGATTGAACGGTAATTGTATTCTGCATTTAATAAACTGAAAAATTTATGGGCTATTTAAGATATTACGACCTTTATAATCTCTTAAATACCCCATACATTTTTATATATTATTATTAATTTGATTTGTACCAAAATATTGTATTTGCGCAATAAAGCAGTTAGTAGTATCGATCTACATTTATCCGTGGCTTTTAGTAGAAATGTATTTTATTAAAGTAATAACTTAATTAAACGTGGCTTATATTTTAGGCATTTTTACAGTAATGGCGATCCTCTTATCCACATTGCTGTCTCAAAATAAAATAAATTATTCTATCAACATACCAATGCATCTTGAGAGGGCGAACCCGCAAACTGTTACATAAATAATATTGGATTAAAAATACAAATGAGATTTTACGAATATTAAGAGATAAAGTCGTGAAGTTATGCTTTGTTACAATAAATAGGTATTTAAATACTATTTTCTTGGGTTTCCGCGAATGTTACGCATTATAATCAAACTATCGTTTACGGATTCTATCGCGAATTTATTGACAAAATATTTGGACTAAAAGACCTAGAAACTACATTATTTGTTTCAAATCTATCCATGATCTATAAATATATCGCGATATAATCCGTGAGTCGTTGTTTGAGTTCAAAATATTTAAATAATCAATAAATAAATATTATAGTAATACTAGCTGACCCGGCAAACTCCGTATCGCTCTTTTAAGGTCTGTTTCTCATTCCTTTTTTCCCAAACTACTTTTCCGGGAAATTCTGAACAATGTTACCAAAGCCATCAGCGCTTAATCTTTTTTTAATCCGATACTCGCCTAGCGTGGACAACTGATCTAGTGATATGATTAAATTACTAATATTATGGCTTTTAAACATAGGCGTTAGTGTTAAAGGGTTAAAGTTAAGGCTTGGTTTTAATTGTAATGTCACATTATAAAAAAACGGAAAAATTATGCCTGAAAATTATAAAATAATATGTTTTGGGTTGGACCATCCTAATGTCTTAGGGTTTTGAAAATAGATAACGACAGATTCTCAGACCTAAACAATGTACATATAAAGTTTCACACAACTTGGTCCAGCCGTTTCGGAGGAGTATTGTGAATAACACTGTGAAACGATTTTTTTGAGTCCGGTATGCGACTGGTGGCTACCGATCTAGTGCCATGATTAAATGACAAAAAAAATAGGGGTTGGTGCTAAAAGGCTGAAAATTAAGAGTTGTATATATGTTTTAATGCCACATCATAAAATAATAAAAATTTAAAAATAAAACAAACTATAAAAAAAAACTTTTTTTGGGTTGGCGTTACGACTTGGGGATTCGAAAAATAGATTATACATACAAAATTTCATACAAATCGGACCAGCCGTTTCGGAGGAGTATTTTAACTAACACTGTGACACGAGAATTTTATATATATAGATAGATAATATGCACATACAATACCACGTACATCCAACACCATCTAGTCCCAAACTATGCGAATCTTGTAAAATAGGTATGTAATATATATATATATATAACTGAACAGTGGAGCCAATTAAAAAAGATTATCGTTATAAAATAATGTCAATTATTGTTTCGTCATCTTCTCACGTAGGTATCCCATAAATATATAATTCCCAACACATCATCCCCAGGACTTACCACACAGACACAACAAACAATAAAGTATGACTCATTTATACTCAGAAAACGACACACTATATAAGCAGCAACGGTATTTCAGAATATCGTACTAAACTTTATGATTACAATCATGTAAACATTACACAATAAAGGCACCGAGTCGAGACAAGTTACCGCAAACGATTGTTTATAATGCGTCGTAAACTAAACACTACTTAAGCTGACAGTTCGTTGTCATCCAGATGCTTAAACTTGACTAATCGACGATTTGGGAACGGCCTGATTAATACACAAGCGACGATCCATTCAAAACCCGTAACATCTTAATCATGATCAAACAAAGCTGTAGTTGCATGATGAATTTCAATACCGCTATTGTGCTGCTTGGTTATGTTTCTCTACGTACAAGAGTTCTATCCGCAACATTTAGCCTCGTTTTTGGTCTGTTAAATCTCACTAGTATAAAAGTGAATGTTTATTACACTTTCAAGCAAAAACTACTGACTGGATTTGATGTAACTTTTCAGTTATATAACTTATATGTCAGATAAGGTACCGGCTTTCTATGTCCCGATAACCGACCTACAAGCCGTCGAAGCCGCGGGCAGAAGCTAATATTCTATATCTATTCTTATGGCGTCTATTTGCCGAGTATGCGCGAGTATTTTATAGAATGATATGAATATAATAACGATTATATAACACAAAAATTGAAGCGTATTTGACAAAGCATCATTTGTAATAAGACTTCGAATATATATGAAAATCAATTTCATTTTCAACATAAATACTAAAAGACCAACAAATAAGATTCCAGGTAGCCTAAATTAAAATATATTGCTTCAATTTATAAACGAAATACAAAGTATTGGAACCTTATAAATTCATATCAACTATATGTATATAACTGAATTTGTATTCATTGGTACTTCAACCTTTATTTTTAAAAGAAGAGTACTTACTATAAATGTGATTCTATTTATTTCTATTAGCAAATGTAACTTCAACTATGAAATTAGTATTATTTAAATGGATCTAATGCAGTATTATGCATCACTAGCTGAGCCTGCGGTTACTATTGCGTTATTTAGGGCTACTCTGCTCAGCACCCGTGATTCACGGCGCAATGTTATATAACCTATAGCCTTTCTGGAAATATGGTCTATCCGAGACAAAAAAAAAATTCAAATCGGACCATTCGTTCCTGAGATTACAACGTTCAACCAAACAAATAAACAAAGTTTTTAGCTTCATAATATGAGTGCAGATTCAAATTAACAGGAAACATACTACTCGTACATTAGTCAACTTTAAACAGTCTGAAGACGCGTTATTACATCTAGCTTTTATACGTCACTCATTCGTAGAAATGTAATTTAAGCATGCCAAGATTTCTGGCATCCGATAAACAGACAAGAGCTGAGCGACCAGTCCGGGGCAATCAGATGCGTTGCCTAGCAACCGAGCAACATATTTTTAGAAAAAAGGCAATTTCTTATGAAAGGCGTATACAAAAATAACTCCTCTCTTTATATTGTTAACTCTTAATATTGTAGGGCAACCTGCTGTGAGGCCAAGTCGGGAAGATTTAATTAATTTGAGGGATACAGCACTGCTAGCCGCATATTTTAATGCATTCATTGAATTAGAGTAGATTACGGTACGGGATGAGGGCAGTTGCAGGTGAAATGGGTGTGATAATAACTGGTATTTTTTTGTTTAAATTGCATTATAAATGGCAGAATTATATATATTGACTGGCTGACTGTTACGTTCTGATGGCTGAACCACTGAAAAGATTTGAGTAAAACTAAATACGGAATAATTTTGAAAAGACAACCAATTTTTCCACTAATCGTATTTCTGACTTACTTATTATATCTATAGATGTCGTAGGGATTTTACAAAAGCCGTGGTATTATAATTTCACTAGTGAAATTTTAAAAACACATTTTTGACCAAATATCTGCGTCATAGACATATTATAAAATAAAGACCCCTTTCGTCCTTCTTGTAAACTCAAGAACTACCGATTTTCGTATAGATTTCACCAATAGACAGTGTGAATCCTGAGTAAGGTTTAGGTGTATAATTCACGCTGGTGGAGACGTGAGCTAAGTGTAGCAGGTGATAAAAATCAGAAAACCAATAGTAATTTAACTTATCCCTAATATTGAGTGGAGTTGGAATAAACTTAATAAACGTTATTAGACATCTTTATAAAAAAAATCTTCATTGATTTTACACTTTTGTGACGTGACGTCAATAACCGATTTGTTGACTAGTATCGGTCGCAAAACTACTCATTATGAGTGAAATAAAATTTATATGAAACATATTTATGTATCGGTGTGGGTTACACCAACTATGCTTAGTCATCCTGTGAGCTCGGCTGGTATGTCGCCTCATTTATGTTAAAAAAATAGCTAAAATGTATACTTTACCAGTTACCATATTAACATGCTAATTGGGTACTTTTTCTACACTATTCGCCATCAATGATTACTAAATTTCGATTTAAAACGATACTTACACCTCTGACTTTTCCAAGTTATGTGTGTATTAAGTGAGCCCGGTTGATGGCAGTAGGCTCGCCCCTTATTATATTGGGACCGAAACATAACTGGCAAAAAGTGGGTGTGTAATACACCTCTGCCTAACCCTACGGGGATAAAAGGCGTTAAGTTATGTCATGTGTTAAAAATACCAAATTTCGCTTTAAAACAATACTATGTTAAGTTACATTACTAAACACGTAAGTAAATCTAATGTTAAGATAAATTTATTAAAACATCGAGACTAAGTAAAACTGATTAGCAAGATACACCCGTTTCGAAAACTGTCATATTAAGTGCCAATCTTTGCTTAAAAGAAGCAGAAATGATTGCTAAATCTCTTCTGAAAGAAAACAAAACTCGTGTCCCATAAGTAGAAGCGAATGTAGCTACTCAACAAAAAGTAAACGCTGCAGACATTAAACTTACGTCACATAATAACGTAGCAATTCACAATAGCTTACAGTTAGATTACGAAGCAAATATCTAAGACAAAAATACCGTACTTTTTTACAAGAGATAAATGTAAGGAGCCGGTATTTAGACCTAAGCCTAGAGTTACTCTTTTATCGATGAAATTGATGTAAATTACTTACCTAGCTATCTTGTTCCTTGCTTTATCTTGTTTTCTTAACTTTCTCATTTGTTTGACTAACTTTAATATAAGCCTTCAGGAGCTTCCCTCATTAAATAGTGTTCTTCTCGTACAATATTAAATAGTTTCGTTAGAAGAAACCTCTTCTTAGATATCGGGCATTTATGCTTTGAACAATTCACTTGAGCCAGTCACACCACCACTGGATAGGTTCACTCGACACATTCAGATAAATTCAAAAGTGGAACAGAATTTATTGGACGTTATGTACCAAATAATTGAAACTTAGTAAAATGATGATGAGTATGTTGACAGATTAGGAATAAAAAGTGGCACTACCCTATTTCATTCCGTGGGCGTCACAAGAGGTAACTAACATTAAGTATCTTAGCAAAGAGAGGGCAAACTCGACATCAAACCGAGCGTGGTATAGGAAGCCAAACCCTCCTATTGATTCATACTGCTACTGTGAAGGAAATTTGATGAGGCCCAAGTCTAGCAGTGGACTCTAAAAAAAGTATAGTGTGATAGGCTCCTGGCCTTTTTTCGCCCACCAATTTTTTTTCTGGCGAACAAATTGACTCCATGCTGCCTGATGTTAAGCAGTCAGTGAAGTCCCATAGTGATGGCCATAATCCCAGCAACCAGCATGGCATTATGGCATGATGGCCCTTGCCTTGACGGCCTTGAGAAAAGCTTTTTCACGCCCCGCTTAAAGGACCCAGGATCATAAGTGGAGGGAAACACGTGGGCTGGTAATGAGTTTCACATCTTAATGGTACGGCAGAGTTAAGAGAGCCGTTTGGTGCGTGACGGTGTCTGTTCTACCGTGTAAGAGTGGCACCTTAACCCATCACGTGTCGTTCGGGATAGGAAAGGAGAGGGTAGGATTAGTTTAAAGAGCTCTTCGGAGCACTCACCGTGATAAATGCAATAGTAGACAGCCATTGAAGCTACGTTTCTGCGTAATTGCAGTGACTCAAGAGTCTTAGTGGCCTCTGGATCCCCAATGATACGGACATTACGCCACTGCAACCTATCGGGGGCGTCCAATAAGTACTAAGCGGAACCATTTCAAAGGTGAGAGCAGTATTCCACGCAGGAGTGAACCTGGGTCTTGTACAACAGACACAACTGCTCCGGCGTGTAAAACCTCCTCACCTTGTTCAGGACTCCAAGTTTCCGAGATGCGGAATTGATGACACCCTCGATGTAGTTTTTCTGGTTGAGATTTCTGCGTATGTGCATACCCAGGATATTGAGGCTGTCTTGAATCGGTAGTGGAGTGTCCAGAAGAGAGGGATGGGGAAGGAATGGAAATACTTTAGCTGAGAATACGCACAGCTGTGTATTCTTGGCGTTGAACTCGACCAGGTTCTCATCACCCCAATGCGAGACGCAATTCAGAACCCAGTCAAGCTCAGCAACAAGTGTTCGCCTATACTCCTCAGTATCGGCTTGCTTGGCCGCAGGGTGTCCAAGATATCGCCCATGTACAGTACTATCATCTGATCCATCAGGGCATCGCAACGGCGGCAGTGAAGGCTGGCAGAAATTAGATTGCACAGTTTTGGCCAATCGCCAGTATCCCCGGCTGCCCGTGGGGTGCGACAAGAGTTCTTGACCAAACCGTGCAATGCGCTGGGCATCCGCTCTTATGTATGCCCTCTTGCAGACCTTGGTGGTTCTATTATAGGCTGCCTTGATGAGATAGACATTTGGATCGCGATGGGACCGAGCCCTGATCCAAGCGCGGTAAGCCGACTGTTTTTGTTTAAAGGCATCGGTGCACTCGCGATCGAACCAAACCAAACCGAGCGTGGTATAGGAAGCCAAACCCTCCTATTAATCAATAAAATAAGTAATCTCAGTCAAACCATTATATCGCGATAAAATTGATAAACTGTAGTTTAATTACACTATGTTTTATATTTACGCATTTCTATTGGTTCAATAAGATCCAGCTACGCTCCTCGCCACTTCAGTGGATAGTTAATCTTAGGCGGCAATTACAATTCACTCTCTTAGAAAACTTGAGTTTTTTATCGGATCATGAAAGCAGCCCGTTGATAGACAGATACGCATATGGGATCCCGTTGACACCCTTCGGACCGTCTTCTATAGATGGATATATCGAAGTTGAAATGAACACCCAATAACAGGCTACACGACTGACGTGTCAGGGGTTTGCACTATAAGATCGAATTCGAGAGCTGTGTCAAGGTAATCTAGCGATCGGTTAACAAACACGAGGCCGACAAAGCTCTAGATACTACCTAGTCGTCTTACACAAGCATATTATATGGATATCTAACTGTGCTTCGTTGTAGCACCACACCGGTCACATATGTTTCATATCTAGACGTATCTATAATTTATACAATTGTACATATAAATAAAATCGAAGTGTCTGTCATCTCGATAGATGATGACGATGTTATCGTCATCATTCCAGTGTTCAATTTATTTATGGTTGAGGCAGTAAGTCTTGGGCTTCGATACTTCTCTTTCCTCACACATTTCATGCATATTTTCCTTTGTCTACTTCACCTCTTTTGTTTTGTTGGCGATGTTCTCAAGATTTATAAAAAACATGAGAGTAACCGCGAGGAACAGATAGTAAACAAAAAAAAAACAATACCGAAATGCAATATCTTTTTTATTTAGAACTGAGCTTTAAGTATACGGCCTCGTGAACAAAAAGACGAAGCTACAATTGTTGAAAACGAAATTGACTTTGTACTTATTCGAGACAGATTAGTAAAATTAAACGCTTTAAGTAATTTAACGATCTGTATGCACAAGGAGCGTTTTTATGACCGCGGTACGCGAGATTTGAGATTACAGACGACGCCTCTGTAAGCCGTTCTATTGACTCTGATTTTATATGGGTCAAAAGTTTGTGATGGCTATTAACTAAGCTCACACTTGATTTATAAATGCTGGAAATTTACACATTATACGGTATTAGTCAGACGTGATTGCAATATTTTATGGCTACTTGTTTTACAAGCAATGTGTTGCATATGCTGTTGTTTCGACGAAAGTTCACCACGGTTTTATCTCTATATAGTGTAGTAGGTCTATATAGTGTGTCAAGTATGCCAATAATTTATATTGCTCTATATGTTTTGATAATATTCCCACAAAACATTCATAGATTTGTCTAAAACAGGTATCGAACTAAAGATTCAGAAATGATAACGGTTTACTCTTAACAAGTAATTGAAATAAAATAAAATTTTACAGTTCGTTACTAAATCAAAAGAAAAGGTACACTACCAAATTGTACCAATGATTAATCATCAGAAGAAAGAATACAAGCAGAAATCAAAAATCTAATAAACTTACAAAAGTACACACCCATATCCATTATAATAAAAATCAATAACGCAAATTAATTAATCTATATGTACACGCAATAAACACAAGTAGAACAATATCGAAAAGGGAGGAGGCACTAATAAAATGTAGCAGCGAGCGACGCTGACTCAATGTAGCGAAACAAACGCACCAACTTTACTCCAGCCCTGCCGAATATCAATGTTCCAAATACAAAGATGTTTGTCTCTGTATTGAACGAAAATCTTTTTCATTATGTCCAAATCGTTCTTTATAGCTTTAATCCCGCGATCATATTAACAATGTGTCTGTGTGCGTATTTCTTTTCTTTTCTTACAATCAGATGAAATTACTTGCGCACGCTGTTGTTATGACCTCGTTTACATATAGCCTTAATTATTCAAGCATGTAGTTGACAAGTGCAACGGTTACGCCAACGAGTACCCGGAGACACACCGCGCTGTAATGAGAGTTTACTGAGGTAACCATTTAGTCCACACGTACAACAACGCTCAACGCTATATCTACATACCTTTCTTACTAAGTCAACTTAAAATAATCCGAGTATGCTCGAGCCGATAACAAATTTTAATTAGCTTTCACGTCCATACAAGACTGTCAAAGAAACCTTATTCAAATCTTATAATCCAATTAATAGACTAAAATATTTAACGAACAAAAACAGAGAGGGTTGAAAGAGCTGCAAGCCTTAATAAGCTAACAATTCAAACGTGAGACAGAACAAAGATGGAGCAAGAAACAATGCTCAAAGAGAACTAAGTTTAGCTCTCCAGTGGCACCGGTGAGCAAAAATCAACGAGACGTAGCAATTTGGAAGCTTTTCAACACTAACAGTCTTATATAGTGGAGTATAATACCAAGGTTTAGACTTCAGCTTAAGAACCTATCAAAATAGACTAATGCTTTAACCTAGATCATCCATGTTCATACGTAGCTTCACGTTTGTATAAGGTATACGGATAAGCAGAGATATTTCAAGCAAATTTCACCTGGCTCGTTTTTTGTTCACTTTTAATAGGGGATAATTTTAAATTAAGATTATATGAGCGAAGTTATACCAGTGATCGATATAAATGTAACGACAAACGGAATATATATTATTATTTTATTTTGGTTTGTTTTAACCAAACTGTTTTTACACTTCTTTATTGCGCATATAACACTTCAAATCGATGTTTTTACCACCAGAATCTTGTATATAATTTCAGAATTACGACTGAATTTTTTAGTGCTACACAATAATTTATTCCATTAACGTTCTTATTCCTTTGATATGAGCTGATAAGACTTACACATAAGTAGTTGGTGTCTTTAACTTACTCCGCGATATTTGTTTACTTATGATCGCAACTAAAATACAACGTGGCGCAGTATTATCGCGTCACACCTAGCAGCACACACAGAAGTACTACAACATTCATCGAGTACAGTCGTTCACAATACTCCTTCTGAATATATTATTGCCGTTCTTCAACTACCCTTATTTTAAGACGTGTTATTGGAAAATGTTTAAGAGTACATTGAGCCTATGAGTGAAGGAATAGTGTTAGGATGATCACGTCCTTGCTGCGCTTAGTCTTATGAATTTGATCCCTATCAGGGGAAAAAAAAATTGAGAGTTGACAATAATTTAAGAACTCTTAGATAACAAGTTAAAGTGTAAAATAAGTGTGCTTTGTATGCTCTGTATTGGTAGAATCTGAATCATAATTTATTTTTAATAATTTTTATTTATAAAGGCTACTCAAGCACTATGCAGCACCCAAGGGCTATCTCATTTGAAGAGCGAACGCACAACAGTCAGGCCACTTTTGAAAGGCGAGGTGACCGCTCAAACCTCTATACGCATACATACAGTCACAATGAAATTGTATTATTTATATTTATAAAAAAAACTAATCGACGACTTTGCAGACGTCAGTCATAAAGTTTCCATTATTCTGCAGCGTTAAGCAAATTAGCACTTATAGTAGTATAACAAACGAAACCTAACACTGAACTTTTAATACGCCTTCGTTCAGCACTTCGCAGAAATTGTTCTGTACTTGCCGTTAGTTCTTCAACGTTTTGCACTTCTAATATTTCATTGTTAGAGTTATTTGGAATTTTCTATAGATTTAGCATTTCTTTCAATATTTTTTGTTTTTGATTGCCCTATTAGGAAATTAGTTTAGTTTGAGTTTGAGGAAATTAGTTTAGATGAGAAAGATGAGATAGAAGCATACGATAAAGAACCTTATACTTCTGTCTCATCTCAACATTTAAAACTTTGTTTTCTTTTATAGAACCCTACCCTGCTACCTACACTTTTACTTTTTCATGATAGCTTAATCTATAATAGTTTGTTTTTTTTTCTTATAAAGAATGTCGATTTTATTCTTTGATAAAGAATGTTAAATTTAACAAAGATTATGAATTATTTTTTTCAACTTCTTATTTATCACAAGTACCTAACTGAAATGTTTTTTTAATACTAATGTGTGATATTGATTTTAATTAGGTACGTCCTTGTTGAAGACTGATTTTAAATAAAACATTTTAATTAATAACAATTAATTTGTTGTTTTATTTATAAAGTAATACTAAAGTAAATATTGTATTCCGTATTGATACAACTACCTAAGCAGGTGATATACCACTTTTTTTAATACCTTGTTCCAAGACACACAGGATCAACATCTTGAATTATTCCTCTACACAAAAATGCTTTTTTTTTAATATACAAGACACTGTCTAAAATTGTATAAAGTTGCATACCTACTAAGCTCAAAAATATCTTATGGATGAAGCTGAATGATGGCCTAAGCTTCTTTATCTACTAATAATCTAGTAAGGGGTCACTTTGTTTCATCCCGCAGTCCCTCTTATGGGCATCTGCATCAAACTACTTCACTCTGGTGTAACACCATCATGTTGCTTACAATCATTGTGCTTATTCAACTGTCAGTTGACATGGCGCTAAATTCATTTTCTCTCGTATTGTTTTATTCTAAGTCGATGCTTGAGCCAGTTTACTGTCAGCTATTTCTTTTACGGCAGGTATTTGAATCATTTTGCTTTTCTCAAAAAAATACTTAATTTTATGCATTTTGGGCTAACCAAAATAAAATTTCCAAAATAATACATAATTAACTACAGTAATAGCTAAAAAAGAATCCTTACTTAATTAGGGATATACTGTTTACAATAAATAAAAGTTTATTAAATAGTTGTTTTTTTAAGTTTTTTTCCAAAAAAAAGTTTACGCCATCCTACTGCAAGCTTTACTAAATGTCGCTTAGGTCAATTAGCCTTTCAATCGTCGATTTTATGAATGTATAAATAAATCAACAATACATTAGATAAACAATTAATACGATAATTACAGTTTTGTAGTTACAAACTAGAATTATAACAGTTGTATAATAAAGACTTACTAACTCCAATTAAGCAATTATAAGACTAACTAAATTGTTCAAAATATTTAGATGAGTAGCGCTATCAATGTGAGCTAAGCTTGTTTGCAAAAATGACTTTCGTGGCTATACCTGTCACTGAACCGATTATAATGGAACTTTGATACGAAATAAGTTGACAGCTCTCGTGTTCAGCCGTACACAATTAAAGGACACAAACAATTTATTAAATCATCCATCAAGTGAGTTATCTACTATTGCACGTAGTTGTAAATAGACTCATCTAAATAGATATTATTTCATATGAGAAAATTAGATTATTTAAAAGTTCTAAAACCCTTTCGCTTTGTTTAATCAAAGTAAGAAAGTCATCGGCATTAGTTTCTTAAGATAAACATGTACAACTAAATGAGCTCTGCATTTTGTTAACTTTATTTATGGTAACAGTCCAAATGTATTCATTTCGTTGAAATTTTCAAAGATTTCTCAACACATTTGCTGTGTCAAAACGAAAATAAAAGTTTGGGAATAAAGCTGCGAGCGCCAAGAGTGGAACTCACATGAGACGAATTGTGTAGAATTTAGGACCGCCGTTTTATATTACTCGTTGGCTTAGATACTATTTAATGTGACAAAATGTAATTTTAGACTACGATAACATTATATCACTTTTCCATCTCAAAAAAGCACTGCCAAACAACAAACAAATATCATTGAATATCACAACAAAATTTTCTCACCATTAAACGCAGCATAATATATATATATATATATATATATATATATATATATATATATATATATATATATATATATATATATATATATATATATATAGAAATACACAGCTTTCCTCCTATAACTAATCATGGCATGGTGGCCTTGTTGAATCCCATGACGTCAATAATTATAATCATCAGAGGCTGAATATATAATTACAATATCCCTAATCATATTATTTAGATCGCGGCACACTCCCATTATTGAACGTAATCTCGTAAGTATAAGTAGATACAGCAAATGAATTAAAACAATTGAATAAGTATAATATTATTTTAACGATATGGGTGAGTATACGTCGTATAATGTTACGTAACTTTACTTCGCCTGATGAGTACTAGGGACGTATTTTGCCAAAGAGGAATTGCGCACACTTGGTGTTCCACCCAAAGTTTCCATTGTAACATCTTAACTTATGCAATATAGCGTCTGCTTCTTTAATACTTTCCACATCGCTCGATTACATTTAACGACGCAGTTGGAATGAATTTTCTTATTTACAGTAAGCTGGTAGAAAATCGGATGGTGCTACTCTTAGACGTTCCGATTTCACACTAGACATGCTCGGCACGAGAACTTTTGCATACTATTTAATTTTGTATAAGAATAAACTTATGCATCTTTTTTTTGTGAATGCTTTGTTATTTATTTACACATTTATGTGTATGGGGTACTACCCCTTTAGTATCTTTGCTGAGCCATTCCTACCTTATCATTTATACGTAGATTTCTAGTTAACTGACAAAAGGCAATTCTTTTCACGACCTTACGTGATATCGACTACTTCCTGGGAACACACGTAATATTCGCAACGAATGGCTCGGAATGGTACTTTAAATGATGTCAAGTCTGAACTTCACTTTAGAGTATCAAAAATAAGCGGCCAACTTACTACTTAATTTACGAGGGAAGAGTTTACGTCAATGTGACCTTGATAATATTACTATTTTAAAGATATTGGGTAGATTATCTGTATGTATAAAATCCTTGCGTTACTGACTGACTGACAGACAACCTACAGCCAAAACTATTAGGCGCAAGAAGCTGAAATTTGGAACGTATGTTCCTTGGGGACCGTAGGGGTGCAATAAGAAAACATTTCCCAAAATTACCCCGGGATCGGGCAGAAACGGTTAAATTTTAAAGTGTGCGGGCGTAGCTGCAGGCATTCTCTAGTCTATTTATATAAGTGTAGCGTTTATATCTGAGGAAGCTCAGGCTTAAATCTGCAATGACCTGTAACTTAAGTCTGAAACAATCAATCACCGCTATTTATTTCGGATAAAAATATGACGACCATTTTCCTGTTAACTAACAAAAAAATCTAGAACTATTAGTAATATGTGGACATACAACAGATACACACAAAATTTGTGTTCGTTGTAATGAAATAGCTGATGAGATGTACAATGAACTACAAAACTTGATGAAACAATCAGATTTACAAATCACCTTAACACAATATAATTACATTAATTAATATCGCGAATGTGGAAAATAGCGTTAACGCCAGAAATATACTTTAGTCACCGTACATCAATATCCCAAAGGTTGCTGAACATTGTTGACAGGCATTGACTGTACGCGTAACCAATGAATACAGATTTACATAGAAGTGCAGTTGTTCGTAAGGATTTCGTGTGCCGATTCCAAGTGGGGACTGTCTCCAATTTAGTTCGTAGTTGGCGCTGTTGGCGGCGCCGTCGTCGTTCTCCGTCTCTCTCGCTCTCGTAGTTAAGATACACTGGAGGAGAGAGAGACAGCTGCCGCAGCGCGACTGCCACGCCGCCAAGCGGCAATTTGAGTCACAGAAAGTTTGTCTTCAAAGCGCCGGTAACTGTACGGACTTCTTGTACGGACCCCATTTAATAAGTCGTAGACCATGAATCTACGCTAGTGTTTTGAAAAGTGAACGCCAATTAGAAGCCTTTATGCCAATTAAGACAACCTTTTCTGTTACTTCTGACTTACTTCTTTACATACGGAAGATAGCGGCCTCCTTTAACGTGACCGATCCTGGCTTGGACGATTTTGCCACTGTCCTGACACATACATGATCATAAGCCAAGCAGTCTCACGGACATAAATAGTGAAACTAATAAGGGTTCCTTGTAGTTTCATACAGAACACTAAAAAACTGCCAATCGTATCATCGCACGCAACATTAATTGTAGTAAAGTAATTTTATAACCACATACATATATTAACTTAGTAATTTAAAGAAAGCTCAATTCAATACACAGCAATGCAAAACCAAAGTATGGGCAAGCGTACATTTTCTATTTAATCTTTTGTAAATCCATCATGTATTGTAATAGCTAAAAGCTTTTGTGCGGTGGTCATACACGCACGTATTTATAGTCAGTTATTGATGACGCGCCATCGACGCGCCCAAATCGATCTAATATCAATAACCCATCGACAAAAAGCCTCTTCGCTACACTGTGAAGGTAATTTTAATTTCAGAATAAACGGTACCAGGGTGTGGTCAAACCGGTAGCTGCCATATTCTATAACGGCTCTTGCTACCGTCTATTAAATGAATATTTATGGACTTGAAGTTGGTCTCTAGTAAAAAATATATTCAGACTGAAATCTTTTTGTCATAGAACTCAAGGCTCTGTTGATGGCTGAAAACAAGTGTAGTATATTGATATATGCTCTGGGTATTTTAAAAACTTCAGTTATGTTACTCAGAATTTTCGGCCAAAACAGAAAATCTGATGGTTGTTCTGAGAATTTACTTTATGGGATCGAATAATAGTCGGCTAAACCTATGCTGCAAACGTGTTTGCATCTCCGGTTTCAGTAAAATCACTAGTTTCACTAGTACCAACGTTCGACCAACGCGAAATTTAATCGGATTGAGGTAAAAACTGATTCCAGTTTCCATTGAAATACTTTTTTATACAAACAGGCAGACGGATTGCCTGATGGTAAGCGATTACTTCCGTCCATGGATACACAAAACATGAGAAGTGTGACAAAAGCGTTGTCTACCTAGATGTGAAATGGAATGGTCGGAGGAATGGGATGAAGAAAAAGGAAATGGGGTAATTTTGGAGAATTCATTTTTAAGCAGAACAAAGTTCTAACCACTTGACTTCTGAGAATATTGCATTTATAACAATTTACACTTGGTTGTAAAGCGCAAGACACAACAATGGTCTGCAAATACACACGCAAACAAGTTCTGCCAACAGTCTGTAAAGTTTTATAAAGAGAAACTGACTCATATCCAAAGTTTACTGAAAATGTTTACATAACCAAACAAATAAGTATGAAAGGCCAGCAAACTGAATAACAGGCGGTAGATGCAAATAATACAAATCTTTAATCAAGCAAACAGCTCCCAAACGTACAACTGCTATTCAAACAAGACAGCACTAGCTCATATTTGGCTCACGCTCGTATGCAACGTACATGAGCTATAAATATTAGAGTTAACAAACACACCTATGTCCACTTGTAGGTAAGCAATGCATGCAAACAAGGTCCACAATTCAGAAAGCCCAGCCTGATACGGAATAGAGGCCTAAGATAAATAGGCCAGACCACTCAGCTTATATTGTTCGCCACTCGCTAATTATTATTTATGATAGCGAACGTTTATGAAAAGTTGTGGCGAAGAAAGTCTCATTCACGATATTTAATCGACGCGTGTATGGTTACTGTTAACTACTAATGTGCTGACAGAGCGACACCTCATACGTATAACATCGTAACTGACAAAATGACGAAAATTACATTTTTAGATTTTCATTTACCTTGTATCATGGACTATCGTTTGATCTAATAAAGACTTTATTATTTACAATAGAACCCAAGATATGAAGACTGCATATAATCGTATCTTCATCTTTAGCGTTGTAATATATCGTATAGATCAACTACGATACAGAACTCGGGGAGGGGGATACCTATGAGCCGCGCGAGCCAATGGTTAGTGTAAGTACCGATAGAAGGGAGAAGGGATATTCGTGGTTGCATTAAAATAAATGTTTTGATTCATAATATTTTATGGACAAATAAGATAGTATAGCTATCAACTATGTCATCTTAATCGTCTTACAAATGATTGATGCAGTAATTGAACCATTTTAACAAAATTATTCATTTGATCTACAAAACCAAACATAAATAATTAATAATTTTATAATAAAGTGTGTACCATTAACTCTTTTGTGCTCGTTGGTTGAACGTGTAAGGTAAGTGAAATGTCTTAAAATATTAATTACAAATTAACAAAATAATAGTCTGAAATAACATAATACCCACGGTAAAATCTCGTATGTAGGACTTACTATATTATACATTGATTTTAGATACTTTTCAACTATCGTAAGTAATGACTTACGATTTTTTACTATTGTCAAAATGTAAATTAGTTTTGTGTATTTGGATTTACGATTATTTACGCCGGATGTTGTAAGTCTTTTTATATCCTAAGTTATATTTAAGATTTTTTACATTGAAACGAAACATAAATTACTATAGTAATATACTTGAAAAAACCTCAATAAATGGATTAATTTTGTTTTTGTTTTACAAAATCACCGACCCCTTTAAAGTAGATATTAATGAGATAAAGGGAACAGTGAACATTTTAACTGATTCCGAAGAAACACGCCATAGTATAAGCTCCCACCTCATAGTAAGTAACAGTGTATTGGAATAATAATGGCATGTGTCTAAAATTTATACCCTAACTTTTAAGGTTCAAGTCAATTTGAAACATAATTTTAAATTTAACTTAATTTAAAATTATAAGCAGTAAAAAATATTTACTATACCAATTATACAAAATAATGTCAAAGTTTCTTTTTTTTCTCTCTCTCTCTCTTTGCTATCTATGTATCCATCCCTCTGTACAGCTAAATAACTCAAACACTGTATAGACTATAAATGTCATGTTGTGGAAGGTACTAACCCAAAGGACAATTACGCAGCACGCGTACGAAACAGCGGTAAAGAGCTATAATCATACTTTTTTCTTTCTTTTGGACCCTAGTAAAGATTCTCTGTAAACTGCTGCGAATATAACACGCCATTCATTCATTGCACAATAAATCATTTAGATTTTGATTACGTAAACCACTTTTGTCCTTGGCTTGTCGAAAAAGTTATTTTTCACTACAATCCTCTCAACTTTCACAGATTTAGTTGATACTCAGCTAGCGAACACAACTGTTTCTTATTTCTCAGAAGTGACACCACAGATTTCCAGGAAAAGGAAAACTAAGCCCAGGAAAGACAAATATCGGACGTCGAAATGCTTCCGAATGGAAAGACAGCAAACGAAAAATGCTAAGAAACTTAAACAATGAGTTTATGAGTAATGATGGTGCTGTAAGGCATTGTAAATAGTTAGCACACTAAATAGTTTGTTGAAACTTAGTAATGAATTTTCAATAGGTTTGAGTATTTAGGGAACCGTGAAAAGCATGATGTAATGTGTGTAGGATATATATGCGATCATATAAAATATTTTCAGCTAGTATAATCACATTAGACTCGCCAAATAACCCTGAAGATCCTTATATCATCCTCTTAGCGTTATCCCGTGTGCTTTGTAGTCCAACCGGATTTGACTGAATATTAGATTATACACAGAGCGACTGCCTATCTGTCATCCCTGCAACCCAAATGGATAGCTTTATTCTATGGTTTAGACTAGTGTCAGTTTATTCATAGGCTTTAAAACGACTATCAAAGATCTTCATAACAGCCGCGACCGACAGCTTAATGTGCTCGCCGAGGCATGGGGCAAATGTGCCGTGAATTCGAAGCCGATACTCTCTGTTGGCATCTCTACTCGCTGCATTTTCCGCTAGGCTATTGCTTTATGTCATCGAAGCGTCTACTAGGGATAACATATACCTTATAATGTTGCGCTCTGTGCAAGTAGGCAGCCGATAACTTTAGCGAAAATAAATAATTATTTGATGAACATGTGCAAGTCTCAAATCATTCTCAGTTCTCACCATGATTTTTTTTAACGTCTACCAGAAACTGGTAACCATAGTATTCCAAACAAAAAATCCAATAAAATTCAGACAAAGTTTCGAATACATTATATTCCTAGTAGAGATTGCTCTTAAAATGAATGACACAAGAAAATAAATCTTGTAATAAAGATCTCATATCACATTCCTAAAACTACTGTAATAATGAATGGCAATGCCCAATGGCATTGCCATTCATTTTGATTAGTATTTTGAGTTCTTTTTCTGAAAGGCATGTTTACTTGGACTGATTTGATTATGAAATATGAAGATTTATTCTTTCATGTATTCCCTTTAATATCATGATAATTGTAACTTACGACACATTTTTATATTATTAGTTCTAATGTAAGTTATCTTGTATAAAACATACATTACTTAATTCTAGATTGTAGTCAACGTAAAAGATAGTAAGTACGAAATACAATTAAATACGGCTGATATTTTCAAAGTAGAAAATCGTATGTGACTTTTAAAGAATTCTAACAAAAATAACAACACATCTTACTAGACGTAATAAACTAAGCCTAAAAATATGTCACTTTGCCAATTTTGGTTCTGTAATTAGGTTATTTGACTTCACAAACATCAATAATCTGCTTCCGTACCTTTCAATGTCAATGCTGTAAAGTTGATAAAATGCAGTTACGATATTGTACGTAGGAGGTGTCGAGAGGTGATATAATTTTTCATTTTGGTTTTGGAAATTCATGTAGAGCTTTCTTACCAAGATATATTATACTTTTAATAGACTGCTATGCAAAGAGCATCGTGTTCCTATCCATTATATATATATATCGGAATGGTCATGAGTACGGGACGTCAATTGACTACGAAACGGAAGTGTGAAGATGGCGCGCTTCGACAGAGTCTAGTGTGACGTTCGCTATAGTTGAAGAGGGGGGTGACGGTTGACGTTCAACGGAGCAACTAAACTCTCACTTCTCTTGGAGAATCCGGGCGGACAACAAGTACCTAGAAACTGTCACTCGTTTCGTGTTCAGTAATCCAAAATAATAATAGTCAGTTTTGTTAATTTGATTTGGTGTGAACGTATAAAAAACTGTGAAGTGGTGATACCGGCCAAAAATCAAGGAACCCGCCGACATCAGAAGTGGCATAATGGACCAGCACGACCACAAGGCGCGAGCGAAGGCGACTGCTAACGCTGCTATGTTGGTGAATCAGCTGAGTTTTCATCTGCAACCGAGGTGAGCGTATTTTGTCTGATTGTTTTATTGGTACTGCCAATTTTATTTAGTGACGGTAGTTGTAAAACATTACGCGTTTAACCTTGGGAATGTCATAATCATTGTGGTGATATCGCCATCACATCGTACCGTGTGTTGTAGGTTCGATTCCTACACGAGACACTGAGTTGTGGAACCGTTTGACTTTTATTACGGTGTCGTATTTCCCATGGCATGATCTCATGAATAATCTTCTTTTTGATAGCTTAAAGAATAAAAAGACAAAAAAAGTGGGTAGTACTAAACGATATAATTGCGACCTTTGCCGTATTTTATGTTAGCTTATGTTACCTAGCTATAGCGTAGATATCGAACGGAGGTTTTGAGTTTGATATGCCAGTTAAAAAGATAGCGATTATTTTTATTTCTTCATGCGAGGGTGGCTCGCACTCGCAAACCTTGTGATCATATGCTTGCTTGCAAATAGATTATCTTGTCGCGGTCTTACTTTATTGACTGTAATAGTAACGAGAGTCAGCGTACAGGCCGTCTTGCATTATTCCAAGCAAGTGCATTTGAGTGAAATGTGCTAGTTATTGTTCTAGTGCAGGTTGGTTTTCTGCTAAATATAGAACAATAACTCCGGTCTAGTCTGTCCTTCGCAGGGCAGCGGCGCTAAAGTTGGTAAACTAATCGAATCGTTCAGTCTAAGTTCATAGTGTAAGACTGTGCTAGACTAGACTATCTTTGTGTAAATAATAATAAATAACAATAATAAATAATTTTATTTTGCGTGGCATAGACGCACAGATAAATACCTTACAGTCTAACATACATACAGTGGTTGTTAGTATAAATATACTTATAAACTACTAGCTGACCCGGCAAACGTTGTTTTGCAAATTATTATTTTTTTTGAAAAATAGATGTTGGCCGATTCTCATAGATACCGGATAAGCACAAAAAATTTCATCAAAATCGGTCAAGCCGTTTCGGAGGAGTATGGGAACGAAAACTGTGACACGAGAATTTTATATATTAAGATATTAGTATTGCTTCACTTGCACGTTGTTGTTGTGCGTTCGTGTGGCACTTGTCCGCAGAAGTGACGGAACACCACTCCCTTCGGCCAAAACTCCTCCTTCATAATAGCAAAATATTAATTAAAAACAGCTTGTAGCTTTTATTGCTTAAATAGACGTGTGAACTGCAGTGCTGTTTAGACGAGTGCGGTTGGTTGGTTAGTGTAACCTGACCATAGTCAAAAGATATTACTAGCGCCGTTATTTTATCGACTCGTGGTGTTGATAATACGTAACGGTTTTCGTTTAAACGTGATCAGAGCCTAAGTAAAAAGTGACACTGTTACTCGTTGTAATTCTGAGTTGTACAGATGATCTCGTGTTGCAATTACACCTGCTTCTTTATGTGCATAACATGGCACATTAAAATGTTTCTTACTCATGATTATTAGATGGCACCACTAGTAAAATATAAATTCAATTTTAATATTTTACGCGTGAAAATTACCTACTGTGTGTTTTTAAAATTCATGTGGTTCGCTGGGAATTTTTATCAAGTGCCCCGAGTTCTCTGGCCAATTCCAAGTTATGCTTAGGTTGTTTAGGAGTGATAGTGTTTCTAGTAGAAGCTGTTAAACTCGATTATCAGACGTAGAAGAAAATGATTGAGTTATCATCGTAGTGCGTTACGATAATCAGTTTCAGAGATTTTAATTTTCATTGTAGGTAGAACTAGGTTAGTGATCGTTAGTGATGATTGTATGCTTATCCTTATTCTCATTAAATGGGTACTTTGTTAGTCGTTGTTGTGATAATTTTGTGGTACCCACGTTACCGTCCGTGTAGATTTGCATAAACTGGATAAGCCGTTTGTGCGGCTTCATATTTAGTCATGCGTTGCCGTTAGTTGGACCGGTAAAGTACCTTTCTGGTTAGCCTAGTTTACCCTGGAACTTTTGTGTTAGTCATAGTCTCCGTTGGTGTGCAAACAACACAGCCGTTAGTGCATTTGTCATAGTATCAAAACGTTGTCCATCGTCTTGAACGTGAAAGTTGCGTTGCTGTATCGCTAATGATTAAGTTAGGATAAGCTTCGTATTTAGACTATCTATAACAAAATTATAACGCTGAAAAGACGTCGAATACTTGGTAGTAAACTTAACATCTAGAGTATCAGCCTAGTAAAATTTTCTTATGGTCTGCTATGTGATAAGGAAAACCAAAGCAACATGTTCAACAAACCTACTTTAAGATTACTTTGTTAAACGCTCGAAATGATTATCCGGATGGTGTTGTGTAACCGGATGGAGGTTGCATAGCGTAATGTTGAAGACCCGATGGAAGTCAGAGTATGAGCAATGTAATATTTTAATGACTTTCCTATTATTTTAACGAGTATGCATGTTGTTCAACATGTCAGCTTCGAGAGAAACAGTTAGTAGTGATTTTCATTAAAACCTGTAATGATTTTGATCAGAGTACCTTTTATTGCCCACCGACTTGTGCCAGGAATGGCCGAACGACTAGGATTGCTGTTCGAGAATTTTCTCTTAATCCTAGAGCGAAGTACATTAAGGTGTGGTTGTTGATCGCAATCACGGATACGCTACTACTCAAGTAGCTCTCATTTGATTTTTGATCGCAAAAATTATCTACCACTGGTTTCTGTGTCGTATGACAAGAGCGTGTTGCGAGAATCTGAAAGTACTCATAGACTGTCGTTTGGTTATCTCAGAACTGTAATCGTTGCCTCTATGTAGCCAAGGAAATCGGTTTGTCCGAAAGTAACTTATCAGTTCTCGCCATGTTCGCATTTGGTTTTAGTTTTTGTCAGTGGTCAAATCCAGTTTTGACATAGCTCAATGAGAGTATGGACGGGAGTTACGTTCTGTGCAGTTGTGAAGTAGTAAATGAATTTTATAATCGCTTAAAATTGACGAAGTGCGGACGTTGAATTGGTCTGAAAGAACGGATACTCTATTCAGTGGGTAAACAATGAGACGAATCTTTGAAATACTATTGGTAGATTTATTTCCTTTTTGGGTAATCCTGGTGGCTAGCGCGGCCTGATGGCCGGCGCGGCATGGTGGCCGACGCGGCCTGGTGGCCGGCGCGGCCTGGTAGCGAGTGTGGCTTGGTGGCCAGCATAGCCTGTGTGGCGCGCGGCCCGTGTGTGGCACGCGGCCCGTGTGTGGCGCGCGGCCCGTGTGTGGCTTTGAGGAGCCTGGTAACTGGTATAGCTAAAGCCTATCTGGCCGAAACTGGCAATGACAGTAAAGGCTATTAAAAGGATTTGGTTAGAAGATGTAGATGTCAGAGTTTGATTTGTAGCCGTAAATCAGTACAAATCCGATTGAAAACAACTGTGAAGGCAGTTGTCCGTGAGTACAAGGCAGGCAGACAACTCTGGTGTTTGAATGGTTGTATGATTCGATGTTAGAGGTTGATTTGTAGCCGCAAATCAGTACAAATCGGTATCAAACAACTGTGAAGGCAGTCGTCCGTGAGTACGCGGTAGGCAGACAACTCTGGTGTTGGGGTTTCATAGGAAACCATAAAGTCTAGGGGGGACTTGGCGATCCTTGTGAGGATGCGCAGATAAATAGGTTTCGTAGAAAACCATAAAGTCTAGGAAGGACTTGGCGATCCTTGTGAGGATGCGCAGATAAATGGGTGGCAACCGAGTGACTGGTTGAGCACCTGGTTTAGTTACTTGAGGTTACTGAATGGTGCCAACCGAGTGGCTGGTTGAGTGCCTGGTTTAGAAACTGGAGGTTACTAAATGGTTATGAATCACATGTAGAGCTTTAGTTATTTGATTTGATTATAACGTTAGTCTATGGTAATAGGCTAGTTGACGAAAAAAAATTTTATAAGTCCGTCCTTTAGATTATTCAAAAATAACGATACGTATTTTTTATTTGTAAATTAAGCCAAAAATGACCAAGATATAGCTCATTAAAGTTACGAATAACGTCACGCAGTGCTGCATTTTTTCGCACTAGGTGACGTCACACGTAACTTTAATGGGCTATATCTTTCTTATTTTTTATTTATTCGAAAAAAGAAAAAAATACATGTCCAATATTTTTTTATAATCTAAAATACGGACTAAATAAAATGTAATTGTTTTGACCCTGGAAACTACCCTATTGACTGTGTTGTCAGTGATGCTCTGAATCCAGGTCCTATCATAGTTAGGAATGTAATGTGGGAGGTAATTTTGTAAAAAAAAATTAGAATCCTAACACTGTTTTGATTCAACCCTTACCTGGGTTAAGTCAGGAGTGACCGAGCAATGTGAAACTGTGCGTGTAAAATTTTGTTACAGATTAACACACAGGGACGAGTGTCCTGGAACATCAATTGACTACGAAACGGAAGTGTGAAGATGGCGCGCTTCGACAGAGTCTAGTGTGACGTTCGCTATAGTTGAAGAGGGGGGTGACGGTTGACGTTCAACGGAGCAACTCAACTCTCACTTCTCTTGGAGACTCCGGGCGGACAACAAGTACCTAGAATTTGTCACTCGTTTCGTGTTCAGTAATCCAAAATAATAATAGTCAGTTTTGTTAATTTGATTTGGTGTGAACGTATAACAAACTGTGAAGTGGTGATACCGGCCAAAAATCAAGGAACCCGCCGACATATAATATACTCACTTTCCAAAGTTATTTATTTATTTATTCTTCATATACACAAAGTATATAGGCGGACTTAATGCCTTGGGCATTATCTACCAGTCTACCTTAGAGTGGTGCAGAGAGAAAAGAAGTAGGTGTATTATATGATTTAGGTTGCGATAAATTACTAATTATTGAATTATTGGTCATACAAAATATTCACACTTACATAAATATATATTATGATAAAAATACGTAAACGTAATACATACACAATAAATGCAAATGTTTATTTAAAAATATATCTATATTTATATAATTACAACTAAAATCAGAGATGAGTAAAATTATAGACTTACTTATACTGACTGATACATACATGAACATATACCTAGTTAAGATAGCGACTTATAATACATTCAAGGACTCAGCCAACAAGAGTTCCCTTACTTTGGACTTGAAGATGAATTTGGTTTTGGCCATTCTGATCTCAGAAGGAAGAGCATTCCATAGAAGAATAGATTGTACGGTGAAAGAGGAGTGTAGGAAACAAGATCTGTGAGTAAGAACCATGAGTTGAAGATTATTAGAGGAGCGAAGATTTTGCTCATGATTAGAACATAGGAACTGAAAGTAAGGAGTCATATACTGAGGAGAAGTAGGAGATGTGAGAATAGTGTATAGGGTAGTGAGAGCATGCCAATTACGGCGCTGACCACTTTAATTGGGAACGATAAGTAGACACATGGTCATACTTACGAAGATTAAAAATGAATCGAATGCAGTTATTCAGAAGACGGTCAAGTTTATTGAGGGGATCTGCATTCAGGTCAAAGTAACATACATCACCATAGTCGATCAGTGGGAAAATCAAAGTTTGCACAAGCATTGTTTTGGTCTCGGAGGGGAGTAAGTTTTTAAGGCGGTAGAGGGCGCGCAGGGTACCGGTGACCTTCTGACTTACATGTGTCACCTGAGCCTCCCAATTCAGTGTGGTATCCAGGTATAGCCCGAGATTTTTAACCGTAGGGCACAGATCGACGATAGTTCCGTTGAAAATGATGGCTGGCAGTGTTGCTAAGTCTGCTTAGAATTCGTTGGCTGCCCACAATTATGGCCTGGGTTTTGCAGGGATTTACGGTGAGACCAAACTTGTCAGACCATGTCTTTATGGTCGTCAAATCCCTATTAACCTTGTCAATGGCCTCAGCTCCGCATTCCACACTTACATGGGAATAAATCTGCAAGTCGTCGGCATACAAATGGTAAGCGCACTGAAGATGTTGAGTTAGGAGATTTATGAAAATAGAAAATAAAAGAGGAGAGAGGATGCCGCCTTGAGGAACGCCAGATGTGACGTCGTCCCACCTTGAGGTTGACTCGTCGAGGCGGACAGACTGCTGACGACCTCGAAGATAAGTTGAGAACCAATCCAGAGCTCCAGCCGAGACCCTGAGATGGGAGAGGATAGACAAAAGGACATCGTGACTGACGGTATTGAAAGCATTTGAGAAATCGATCAACACAAGAACAGTGATTTTGGTGTGTTCCATAGCCTCTCGAATATCGCCAGTCACTTTGAGGAGGCCGGAGGTAGTGCTATGACCAGGCTTGAAGCCTGACTGAAATGGGTTCAACAAGTTATTGTGGTACACAAAACGAAACAATTGTTTATTCACACAAGCGTCAAGCACTTTGGATAGGAAAGGTAAGATGGAAATTGGCCGGTGTTGAGGAAGAGTAGGATTGAGGATTTTGGGTAGAGGAATTATATGGCCTTTGCGCCACAAGGAAGGAAAGGTACCAGAGGCGAGGGAAAAGTTTATGATGTGGGATATTGCCGACAGGAGCTGATCTAGGATCGTTTTAATCATACGACGGCTAATGTTGTCACATTCCACAGCATTAGACCTTATGGAGAGGATTATCTTTTTGATCTCGGCCGGAGACTCTGGAGAAAAGAAAACAGATTCAATTTTGGGTTGAGGTAACCCGGCTAAATAGTTGACAGTGAGACTCGTAGTTTGACGATCCAGCGAATCAGTAGAGGTGAAATGTTTGTTGATATCGTCCAAACTAAGAGTCCCATGGTAGTCAACATGCCGCTGCTTGCCAATACCTAGTGTTCCAAGGAACTTCCAAATATTGGCAGCTGATGAAGAGTTGATATTATCGAGAATATGTCGGCGTTTAGCATTGCGTACCATCTGATTACACTGATTCCTTGCAGACTTAAAAAGTGCCCAGTTTTCCTCACAGCGGTCCCTTTTGTAGCTCCGATATGCTCGGTCTCTGCGGCGCATCGCCATCCGAACACCCGTTGTGATCCAAGGTGCAGGGGGACGCCTTAGCTTCACTCGTTTTACTGGAGCATGTATGTCGTATAGACCGCAAACCGCCTCATTGAAGAGATTAACTTTTTCATCTACCGTGGGAGCTGATAGCATACTGTCCCAGTTCAACTCTGAAGCATCCTCACAGAGTTTATTTACATCCATACGACCAAAACAACGCATGTGCCGAACTTTGGGCGGGGATTTGGGAGGTTTTAGACGGTATGCAAGGAAAATGAGATCATGACGGGAAAGTCCAGGTGCAGAAAGTTGGCCATGGGATGTAACTAAGGAAGGATCAGAGGTGAGGATTATGTCAAGCCAAGTGTCCTCACCGTTGGCATTGTGGTGAGTTGCTGGCAAAGGTAGTATATGGAGGCTGGCTGACTGGACGACGTCAAGGAATTTGCGGGAACGACTGGAATGTTGGGAAAGGAGATCGGTGTTAAAATCGCCCATGATGATGAGATGTGTGTACTCTGACCCTAAAGATTCCAGAATCGGTTCGAGACTGGAGAAATAGTCAACACCAGGGAGACAATAGACGACGCCAAGGACGGCTTTAGCCCCCCGACGTCAACCTCAAGAAACAAGTATTCCGCAGGTGCAACAGTGAGTAATGAAGAAGACAAGATTTTATAGGTAAAGGAGCTGCGGAGGTAAATTGCGACACCGCCACCTCGCCTGCCAACTCGGTCATTACGTATAAGAACGTACCCCGGCAGAGAGTAAGACGTGGAAGGAAGAGATGGTTTAAGCCAACTCTCAGAGACCAGAATGGCATGTGCGTTACAGTTGGAAAACCCTTCCAACAAATCACTATAGTGACTCGGTATGTTCTGCGCGTTTAAGTGGCAAACGTTGAACAACGACTGACATCGTTGCGCAAATGCATTTTGAAGGTAGTCACTCAAGGTTTACATCTGCAGAACAATAACTTTCGTTATCCGAAGAGGAAACTGACTCATTAGCCGACAGATAAATATCAATGTCCATAATAAAATATGTATGTAATAAAAAATAAAAATATAAAAAATACTAATATATACGATAAATAATATATAAATTATTAATTATACACGATAAGTGAACAGCTACTGTCTTCTCTGCACCACCCGCCAGCAAACACAAACATAAAAAAACAGATAAGAGAAGAAGTACAGAAACAAAAATAATTTAGAAAGATAACAAAACCTAACAAGTGCATTAAACAACACACGAAAACATTGCAAATATATAGTAAAGATTTCCGAACGCAACATAAGCATCCATAGACTAATAGCGAACTGTCAATGTCAAGCGTACCTACCTCACGTTGTGACGTTGGAGAAATAAACAAATAACAAACAAAACGTGCATTTTATTATATTATTATTATTATTAATTATAAATATTTATTTCAGAATCAAGTTCCATAATTTGTTAGTACCAGTATAAAATGCCTTATATCTAGTGTTAGTAAATACACTAATCTAACGGGTAATTATAAAAATAAACTAAGTACACCCGCTAGAGACTCTCCAATCTACTTCACTGCATGGAGTCGTATCCAGCGTCCTAGAATCGGAGAATCCCAGCGGTCTGCCAACGTCATCAGGATAGTGTTGGGGCTGGCGCGAAACCTATATAGTAATGTTGGCTTGGTTTATAATTTAGCTTATTTGTTGTTTTCCAAAATTTACAGAAGTCTTTGTTTGCATGATGTTTTGCAATGATGTCCATTTTAATTTGATTTTGGTGAGCTTGGCACCATTTTAACTTATTTTTGAAAAGCTTCCGCGATTCATACATGTCTTGGTGTATTCTACCGGCGCTGGGCTTACCATTCTGTAACCATATATTGTAACAAAGTCGCGCCCTGGCATGAGCGTCGCGAACGTACATGTTCCATCCAGTAATATATCTACCCTTCCTTAACTCGTTTACTTTGTAACTGTATTCAGCCGCTTCTGAGAGTATACATTCTAAGTTTCGATACATTTCATCCAACAGATGCAAATGACTACAATCACAACACATCTTATCACAGCATTGACTCAGTTCTAAGGGATTAACATTATTATTAACATTGAGATTGAGACTAGAATATAAAGTTGGAAAAACATAGTATAGAGTAAAAAAGTTAGAAATACAGATAGTAATTAAGTGATTGCTTATTTACGCGGCTTAGAGGTCGTGTTCGATGACGCAACAGCCCCGGCGCCATTCTTGCTCGCAGAGCCGCTTACCTGCCTGTGATATTTCTGCAGAAGACTGTCCAAGCCGTCCGAGGTTGAAACCTTATGCCGAGTGGCGTCCGACGCCTTTACCACGATGACACCATCTTGTGTCCAACAGGAACGGATCCCAAAGTGTTGGCGCGCCTTGCTGAAGATAGCCTGCCTGGACCTTGTCAGGAACTCCTTAACCGTCACAGATGTGCCTTTCAGTTTGGTCTTAGCTCTGCAGACTGCAGACCGCAAGTCCATTCCCGAAAACCAGGCCAGGACTGGCCGATGATGATCATTAGTGGACGCACCAATTCTGTGGCATGCAGTGAAGCTATCGGCTGATATACATGGAAGATCCATTTTGCGAATCACCTTCATTAGAGACTCCTTACAGTCTTCCTTGTCAACTTCAGGCACCCCAAGGAATATAAGGGCCTTCCGCCTGTGCCTGGTTTCCATGACATCTATTGCCTGAGTACATTCATTTACCTGCTTGCGCAGAAGCCCAAGCATCGTGTACATCAGCTCCTTAAATGTCCGGAACTCCTCAGCCACTTTTGCAACTGTATCCTTCGCAGACCCGCCGTGAAGCTGCGCCTCAAGCTCTGCCATCCTTTTGGAGAACATCTCTTCGAGGTTGCTCTGGGCAGTCTTAATGTTGTCAAGTTCAGACATTTTGTTGTATTGTGTGTGCAAGTGCTTCCCTTGTTAAAAACTTTAGGTGTGCGTGATGTGCTGGCAGGTGGTGTAACTTGCAGAGTTAGTTTTACATACAGTGATGGAATACAGTTACTAACGTGAGTACAGTCTGATTGTGAACTATATACTCAAATTAAGCTGATAAATTATTAAAATTTTACTTTAAATAATTAAATAATCACTTTTAAAAATTCGAGATGTGTTCACTTTTTTAGCACGTACCGCCAAAAAAAAAAGTTATGTGCGTATCAAATTGGTGATTATCGATCTCGACGATCTTTTACACTCCTTAAGGAGGGTAAGCAACTCAGAATAAACTGACAGTACTCTAAATCATATAACTGTGCTATCTCTTTGAGATACGGAGGTCTAACTGCAGTCGCACTGTGGACATGGTGAAATCTGGTTGGACTGGTAAGCGAACCCTGACATGCAACTTGGATAACGCTAAGAGGGTGACGAACATGTAAAATATGACACAATATGTTTTCCCCATTATAAGGGTAACCAGTATTGTGATGAACAAAATTTAAAGTTACCAATCAGCAAACTTTCGCTACCCAAATTAAAAATAACGCAAAAGCCTATGTTTGTATGGACATCTGTACATGTCTTTTGAAATTTACATTAGAAAACACAATTATTTATCATGAAAGTTTTAAGCCCCGTTTTGATTGGAATATTTTGCCAACACTCCATTTACTATTCAAAATATAGTTCGCAAAGTTTTTAACCTAGATAGCAAAGTAAAAATAACCAATACCGGCCTTAAGCTATATGTTAAGTATTTATTGTTCATTAGATTATAAAGTATTATATAAGATTATCCAGACCTAATGTATCCATCCACTGAAATGTAAACATTATTGAATAAAGATTATTATTATTAAAAAAAAAGTGGGTAAATTGTCGATATTTACGGTAAATGAATATTTTCCCCAGTAAAGCCTTCGTAGGCACAGACAAACACTATTACATAATTTACTAGCATAACATCAACGGAACTAATACCTAAGTATTAGGTTCCTTTATTCTAAATCACGAACAATAATCACCGGCTTACAAAACGATACTAAGAACAATCCAAACAGCGAAAAGTCGTCGTCAAATGATGGAAGTATTATAGTATTATAACAGTTTTCTTGAAAATATTAACTTGAACTTCATAATGAGTGACATTTAATAAGACTCGACGAAAATTCTAATTAGCGCGCTCAGTTCGCATTAAAGGTAGTCGTTAAAGCTTCGACCAAAAATACTAAGTACAATTTCTATCTACTAATAACAATGACGTTACAAATGTAAAAAGAAGTAGATATGTTATAGGCGTACCAAAAGCAGGACGCTAAACATGAGCCAGTCGGCAAGTCTGACATATGTGTGGGTGAAGTCGCGAGCCGGCGTCAAAATTAAAATGACACATCTTGTCAACCGAAAATAAAATAAATATGGAGTTATCGATGTGTACCGTTTCTACAGATTGATTACTACGTAGGTAACAAATCTACCTCTTTCTTGTAATATCATTGGCTTATAACAAAAACTGTAGATATAACGTAATAAAATATTGTGTAAGTACCTGGGCTCGGTACACCTGAGGTTAAATTGGGAAGTCAGCTTGAAGTCGTTAAGATGTTATTACGTAATAACAGCGCGGCTGATATTCACCACTTTTTGCCATTATTAGCTAAGGTCAAGGTTTATAGTTTCAGCCAGAAAAAGTAATCTCCGAATGGTATTAATACTAGCCATTTTCAGCACTTAATATTACGACGGAGTCGAAGTTGGCTTAAAAACAGCAATTTCGGCAAATGTGTTTTTATTGTAACAGAGTGTAGTGTTATAACTGTTTTAACGCAATCGGATTGATATCTCTTTGTATATTTTTGTGAATATAAAGCTGAATGTTTTTTAAGGACTTGACAGAATCTATTCAGCTAATTACACGAATATAATAGATTTCACCATGTAAAGTGGTGTACCGTACTTAATGGTTAAGGCGCTGTCCTAAGCGACTGTTTCGGTAAATGAGGGGGTGAAGCAGGGGAGGTGAAGGGCGCTTAGCTCCGTCTACTGCGGGGCGCCCCCCTTCATTCTAATCGCGTGCGGCCGTATTCTGGCGACATTCGTATTCCAATATTTCAAAATCGCAAGCAAAACGTTTTTGCATATTGAATTGAGATACTGATATTAAAATTTAGATTACATAAATCAATCTGTTTGTACAATATGGGCATAGCGCAATTTTTGTTCTCAGTGGAGCCATGAGCAAAAGTGGTTTACGTTAGACGTTATTGGTATTAATAGTTGACGAAAGTAGGTAAATACCTACGTGCTGTAAGATGATAAAAATAATTAAGTCATGTCCATGTAGGGAGAGGCCCTCATTATTTTTGTTTTGTTTTTGTATAAAAATGGTAAAGCGGTTCATAGAATACCTACATCTAATTCCATTCCTGCCAGTTTTCAAATCTGTTTTGCAATAAATTGTATGTGACATACGGGCGGACAGACAGACAGAAATGGCGAATCTATAAGGGTTCCGTTTTTTAAATTGTCGGCTACTAAGCGCAAAAGCCGTATCTCAACTAAAGTGAGTTACGAGATAATTGGAGTTGAGTAAAAGTTGATTTATTTTATTTATTTATGGATGTTTTATTGTTATTATATGTATAATTATTGTAGTAAAGGTTTCGAAATACGTCGCCGTTTTTAGAGGTTGTGAGTGATTGGTTTCCTCTGAAAAAATAAAATCTCCAAACATCGGTGTGTATGGCACTGCCAACTTCCACATTCTTCACACTAGTTTAATAAACTAAGGTTGACGGAGCCCTGCTTCCCAGGGCTCTTATTTTCGGATTAAGGGTCAAAACAGAACCTTACATAACTTATTTAGTTACTTATTACAGTCGCACCTAAGGCACTCGAAAGCAATGACGCACAAATTTGACATTAGCTGTCAATATGATCATTCCAAAATGGCGGATTTGCGTTTCATTTCACGTTTTTCACATAAGACCTAAAAATAACATTTGTCAAACTGTACTAAAGTATAAAACTACGTTCCGTTTTGCATAATTGCCGAAGTATTCAAGAATTTTTGGAAATTGTTTAAAAATATTTAGACGCAACGCCGGCAGCCAAAATTACTTTTAGGGGATTAAAACTAACTCCCTTGAGCCCCCTACACCACCAATACCCTCAAATTCAGGCGACTCGTTTCGAAACCCAACCCATTATTATTTTTCAAAATAGATGAAATACCAAAAATATATGATGATATACCTTATTCATGAGGTACTACTATGTCGCTTAGAAAATTATAGAATTAAAATTTGAGTTACTGCTTTTTCGTTAGCATACATATACATAATATACATGTTTGTATGGAAAAATATAAAAAAATCTTTCGCTTAAAATATGTGTTGCTTCAAAGAAAATAAATATTAAAAGATATTTATTTATATTTTTTTATCATTTACTAACAAAATACAGAGTTTACAGCTCATCAAAATTTAGCTGTCTGCTACAACCCGGCAGGTTTTCTTTATTCTCATCGTAAGTTAAAGGCAGTGTGTGAGGTGATGAGGCTTCAAAACTTATTATTTGCTGTTGTTCACGAGGCACATTTTCATTTACTTTCCTTTTACGGCTTGGTATTGTAGAAACTTCAAGCACTGATGAATCATTTTCCTCTCCGTGATCTCCCAGTGCCCTTCCTTGAGCTTGACGAGAATCAACCATTTCAGGCAGCTGCCAATTCATATAAAACGCCACAAGCTTTTCTTTCATTGTCGTCTCCCAGAAAAAATCATCTCCTTCTATAATTTCTATTTTTAGTGGTATACTTTCGCCACGTCACACAGCAAATAAACATTTTTGTTTGCGTGTAACGTGGCGTTGCCCCTGAATTTGGTAATAACAATTACAATATTTGTTTAGACTAGTCAGTTCACTTTTTTATCATGTTTCCATATTTGTATTTTATTTGCTCTTATACTATTCTCCAGGCCATTCTTATAGGCAACTTTAGAACATTAAATTTTCACAATCGCGTTTGGACCTATTAATCCATCTGGCGTGGTACTAATAAACGGATAATCCACAAGGCTCGCTTGTTACATTTTCTAGTTTCGCCAGTTGTTGCAAAGTCAGTTGTTAATTTTAGACTCCATGCGCAACTGATTTTACAATGCAAATATTTTATTTGTACAAAGTAATTTTTACTAAGTTGGTTTTACTGCTGTTATCTCTTCTTTTTACCTCTATACCAAAATTTCAATCTGTCAACATATTCTTACGCAATTCGAACCAGTCACTGCTATCCCTCTTAATTATTTTGCTTTTCACTAGGGAGTTGAGTCAAATTAGTTAAAAAAAATGTTTGGCATTTCTTGGCTAGCTCTTGAACAAATCGTGTTAGGAATTACTGCAGTCAAATGTGTGTAAGACGTTGCAGAACTGTTATCTGTAATTTCACTGTAATTACAATAAATATAATTAGTTAGGTACTTTATTATTTAAAAAAATACTATAACTTGTGTTATAGCAAACAGAGAAGTCACTCTCTTACTTATAAATGATTGATTTTAGAAATAAAAAAGATGTTAGATGTACTGAGACATACCTAATGGTTTATGAATAATCAAAGTTTTACCCGATGTACCTAAATAGGTTTATATTTACTACACAATAATACAACATTCGTTACCGCTTGTGTGCGGACTGCGGAGCGCCATATTAGCGCTGTTTATTGTTCGCCGTGGCGGCATCTTAGCGCTCCAGGCGCTCTGACAAGCTAATGAATTTGAAATAAAGGTACATAAAATGATTCGATTTTATGTTATTACTCTTTCAAATATTGAAAACTGTGGCAACTATGTATTGTGAGAATATTTTATATAATTATATTATGCATAATCGATAACCTATTACATAGTCAGTCATAAAAGACTCTTATGAAAATAATTTGTGTAAAAATGTTACATAATATTTCATAATCACTTGGCCATGAATGAATTCCTATTTTATTACGACGCTTTCTTGTACAAATCCTTCGTAGAAATTTATTTCTCTAACTATCCATATTTTATTCTTCTAATTATATATTTATAAGCACAGAAACAATAACACATTAAACGCAACAAGAATATAAACTTAGGTACTAATTATATGTGCCCATAGTCACATGAAAAGCCTATTTGATTCAAAGTATTCAGTCTATAACATAAAACATGAAATTACGAACTCAAATCGGCGTATTACAATAACAAACAGGTTTATGTATAATTTCGTGAAGCGGAGACGCAAGCGACATGACCTTTCTCTCACAGGGCTCATAGCCGAATGATGAGGTCTGGGCGGGGCGTAAACTAGCAACTGACACTCAGTACACCGCTTATGCTAATAAGGTTTAAATTGCCGAAGCGTTTGATATTGATGGGATCTACCGAGCGCCAAAATCATAGACGTTTGGCAGGTTTTATTTAATTTTACAAAATATACACGTATAACATGAAAATAAACTAGGTAATTCTTTAGTTCATTCGATTTCCTACAATATTATCAAATAAAATATGACAGCTTACGATCAAAATATTGCAAACAGTGAGACGAAAGATTATTTTCTGCCTCGATTTTGTGATTTTTTTACCGTGATTCTATTTTACATACATGAAAAATTCTTTCAAAAGTCTTTTGTTCAGACTTTTGACTTTAAGCTCTATTTTTTGCTAGTTTGTAACATGTACCGTTATGACTATTTGCGCGTCGAAAAATTTGGTGTTTCACGGCTTCTGAGGTATAACAGCGCCTTAAGGTATTGTTCTCAGAGTCGAGAAATCAGGATCTCAATGTCGTTTAAATGGTGAATACGGACTCTAATACAAGCATTTCACTTGAAAACGTTATCACAAATAATATTATTTGGCCATGTAAATAATTAGATAATGATTAACTAAGTTATTTAAATGCATAAGTTTTATTTTACACATCTCCACGTCAGTGCTAACAGAAACAAATCTTATCAAAATTTTAATAATTTATACAACATCGTACATGAAACTTTTTTCAAACTTCTGAAGACTTAACTCTGCAGATAAACCTCTTAGCGTTTTCTTTTTTTATTTCATTGACTGTATTGTAACTTAATTATATTTTCCAAAAATATATAATACCAATTTATACCAGATCGAGGCCAATTAGGATCGAGTAATCCTTATTGCTTACAAGTAAGATCAAATTAATCCGATCTTCCATCGAATTCTAATTGGCATCTTATTACGAGCGTGGATTTAAACGCGTACCGAACATAATTCATTATATTACACACCCCTATGACGGGTAATAATAAATGATTGGACATTTAATATACAAATAATGGTGCTTCTCGGAATCTGACGTCATGTCTCGAACATAACGTAAGATTCTTTGAAAAATTTGCAATAAATGAAATAAAAAGCATTAGTATAAGTTGCTATAATAGAGCAGCGAAGTCTGGGCATTTGCAAAATGATATACCCGTTCTTTTAGGTGCGCTGTTGTTTATAGAATAGATGGAATGTATCTTGTTGAATCTATTTATTTTTTGTACTGTTTGTGGAGCAATATAATAAGACAACCACACAACACCTAAAGGGCTCTAAAATATTGATATTATATTTAAAGAGTGACATTAAAGACAAGAAACCTTTTCGATCTACTGGGCAGCCCTTTTAGACGTCGCGTCGTAATGACTATAACAATTGATCAAACACGTAATACTTACAAATACTTTTAAAATAATTTATTTGTAGGTCTATAAAGTAGCGTCACCGAAGACAGTAATTTGACACCGAATTGAAAAAAAAACGCACATAAAATTGTTGATTTCTGACCCATAAAAGCCTCACTCCATATTTCATAGTAGACACCACTGCAATTTAAAAAAATAAATGTGAAACAGTGTAAATCCAAGTTTCGGGCCTGCTGCCAACTCCATTCGCACTGCAGAAAGATGAGCTATAACAATGTAATATAACAAGATATAGAAATGAACTGGAAAGTAAGCATCGTACTTCACGACATCTCATTTTACAAACTGCACTATGTTTGTATCTAAATGTCGTTTTGTGATTTGTAACACACAATATATGATGCATGTTTTTGATTAAATGTATTGCTGGATTCAAGTTAGCTTTACAGTTTACCTTTAGAATAAATTACTTATAAAATTGCGATGAGAGAAAATAAGTAAATATAATGGCAGATTGCTTGACTAAAGGAAGTAAAATGAAAATATGCTGTACTCCATCTATAAACGTAAATCAAAAAATATTTTCAACCTACATTTAATCACAGTTTATCTAAATCTTGATTTTCCATTTTAATTTTTGGATGATCATATTGAAGAGCATAAAAGGCACCTCTAGAGATGTCTGTTTGTGGAAATGCCACTTGTAAACTGGTCTAACTTATGAATATACCCCGCCAACCAAATTGCTGCGAAGTTCTAATGATTCAATCGCCTCATGGAAACCCGATATTCAGCAATCAGATTGCAAAACTCAAAATAATAGGGTTTAAGCCAATGAGATAAAGTAAGTAGCGTAATACAAGGGGCATAAAAGTTACCTTGGCGATTGTGACTATATATTGATTTAATTTCTTTTTAAGTTTTGCTTTCTTCGTCTTCATGATGAATGATATCAAGCTTGCCTTTTAATAGTATTATTGCTATTAACTTGCTATATAATCTCTTTATGTAATTGTTGGTAAAGGTTTGTTATACTCTTGGTGCGCTAAATAATTAAAATCGTTCTACAACGGGACGTCGATGTACTTAGATTCGATTCTTACATAGCATAAACCATTGGAAATCTTTCTGTGGTCTATGGCAGGCTGATAATGATGATGAAAAAAACACAAGTGAAATGTGTAAACCAAAATATTGTTGTTCCGAGTCTGGGTGTTCCGTGCCTGAGCATTTGTTAATTGTATTGCCAGTTGTACTATCCACCTCTAGCACGAAATGGTAATACTCTTGGGGACAATGCGAACCACGAAACCAACTTGATAATTTCAGGTTAACGTTTCACAAATATTAACGATAATGTTTATTAAAATAAAATTGAATGCTAAATTAATTTAAATGGAAACTACAAAGTTAAGATCTTGTATTAAAATTCTTACACTAATTATTTCAACACCTGTTGGTTAAAATTTAAATAAAATTTATGAAAAATATGGTAATTAGGTAAGGTGTTCCAACTTTAAGGAGACAACAGCCTGTTCTCAACTAATAACATGATTATGTCTAAGTATAGGTTGAGACGAACTTTATTTTCAGCCTGTAAGCGAAAATTTGTTCTTTTCATGGGTGTAGGTAACAGTGGTTGCGGATTTTAACGACAGAAACCGTGACTGACAGTTTTATTTAAGCAATTATTTTTCTTTATTTCTTTGAATCTACATATATGTATAAGATATGTGTAGTTGAAAGCAGAGATAAACCAAAGTGAAAAATCGCTATGCAGAGGGTTTAATTAAGCCACGGCGCGCACTACTGAGTTTTCGAATTTATGTGCGTATCGTTTGCCCCGTGCCTCGGAGAGCTTGCTAAGCCGTCGGTCCCGGCTATAATGAATAACTTTGACTATCGTTATAGGGTGTCAGGACCCATATGAATATACTGATACTGCACACTAGTTTAAACCAGGGAATATCGCTATCCCTGTGAATCGCAGAGGTCAGATGACAGTCATTCTGGGGAAAAATGTACTGCCAAAGAGGGTTAGGGTCTAATCAGTTACCAGTAAGCGGACTTCGGGCTCCAAGACGAAAAGCCTTGCGTTGGATACAGCCAGAATAACACTACGAATATGATGATGATCAAGCATGTGTAGTAGTTACGAGAACAGTCTTTCTTGTGTCCGTTGTTTTGTAATGCTTTCTTCTTCTTAAGGGTTCTATCAGACAGAGAGCGGTCACGCGGTCAAGCGTTCAAGCGGTCATAGACCGCGTGACCGCTCTCTGTCTGATAAGCCCCTATGTAACGTAATATAACACAAAGAACGCAAAACTGATCGCTTGAACGCTTGACCGTGTGACCGCTCTCTGTCTGATAGAACCCTTTAAGATTCGTAGCGTTATTTAATTCGTCTCATAGTAAATCGGCAAAGTTAAGTAATGCTTACAGAGGTCACTACTTTGATGGGTGGCCGCTACTAAAGATGTTGCTTCCGGTTTTTTTCCCAGATATGAATCCCTAGGACATGTCGAACGCTTTTGGGTGGCCTTTAGACTCCGACACCAGAATTGGCTACTTACACGAAAATAAATTAAGAAGTCATAACTTCATCCCACTGTGAAGGTCCACGTCTCGGCACCGTATGTCATAACGTACGGTGCCGAGACGTGGACACTCACAGTGGGACTAGTCCACAAACTTAAAGTCACGCAGCGAGCTATGGAACGGCGTCTCTTTGAAGGATAAAATCCGCAACGAAGTTATCCGACAAAGAACCAAAATTACCGACATAGCCCACTGAATTAGTAAGCTCAAGTGGCAGTGGGCTGGCCAATTTGTAGAAGCACTGATGGCCGATGGAGCAAGCGTGTCCTAGAGTGACGACAACGGCTCTGTAAGGGTAAGGTAGGGCGGCCCCCGGCTAGGTGGACCGACGACCTGAAAAGGGTGGTTGGGACAGACGGGATGCGGAAGTCTGAGGACCGTGTCCTGTGGTGCGTATTGGGAGAGGCCTATGTCCAGCAGTGGACTGCGATAGGCTGATTGAGATTGAGAAATAAAGAAGTCTTTGTAATTAGGTACTAGTTACTTGTTATGCTTTCTTTTACACATTCAATATATGTAACCAAAGGGGACCAGATCCAAGGTTTTATTTAAACAACCTCTTCAAGTCTCACCTCGTTCCATACCAATTTTAGTAAAAATTATTCAGCACTTTAGCTGTTATGTGAAAATAATGAAATTGCTTCTACTGCTTTGTTAATAATAAGAATTTATAAATAAAATAGAAGTAATTTGTCACCTTACGCTTCTTCTTTTTGTAAATACATCATTATTTCTGGCTTATCTTAAATATTTTAACGTAACAATAATGAAGGCGTAACAATTAAGGAGGCATGGATGTCATCAAAGCTGTGCTACTTTCAAGAATATTTTCTATAAAATTGTCTGGTAAAAGTCATAAATCACCAGTAATTTCTTTTTAAATTTTTTTATAGACCGTCCCTGTATCCCCGAAGGGGTAGGCAGAGGTGTAATATTACACCCACATTTCGCCATGAATTATTAGGTCCCACGTAATAGGGGGCGACTTAGAAACTTTACCATGGGATCTTATATGGTCACAAAATGATGTTAACAATATGGTGGAAATGTTTACAGCTTGTATAATGGCGCTTTTTTATATCCATGCACCTTTAAAGCAAAAGCTTTTCAAAACTTAATATACACCATGGACAACAGATAATGTGAAGTTGATCTTTAGGTTACGAAACAAAGCTAGAACTAAATATAAAAGAAATAAATCAGTCATAAAAAAGCAATATTATCTAGAACTAAAACACCAAGCAGTTGTTGCATTACATAATCAAAAATCCGTGTGTTTCTCCGCATCGATGTCATTGTGGAGAAGACGTCGATAGCCTCGGACACCATGTGCTGTCCTGCAGCAGAAGCGCTGGTAGAATTCCCCGCCACGCCCATCTGAATGACATAATTCGTCGTGCTCCTGTCGCGTCTGGCGTACCAGCTGTACTTGAACCAAATGGTTTGGTACGCGACGAAGGTAAGAGACCTGATGGTATGTCATTGTTGCCTTGGAAAATGGGTAGGCCTTTGGTGTGGGGCGCAACCTACGTAGACACCCTTGCGCCATCACATTTTCCAAGCACGGGTTCCGGAACTGCGGAAACCCTCAAACGGCGCAAATACAGTAATTTAGTAAATAATTACGTGTTAGAGCAGTTTGGGGTGGAAACGCTAGGCTCATGGGGTCCGAGCGCTCGTTCACTATTCCGGCAAATTTCTAAACGGTTAATCGACGTCTCACGTGACCAGAAGGCTGGTTTATTCTTTGCTCAGAGAATCAGCATTGCCATCCACGGTGGCAATGCTGCCAGCCTTCTGGGCACGTTACCCGATGACATTGATGCGGAGGCATTTTACGACGCCTAAACCTTGTAAATATTTTCAATTTTTAATTTCTTTTTACGGTGTTTTGTACATATAATACTTAGACATTAAGATTAGATTAAGCTTCATATAGATTATAAAATGATGTTTCTTTAATGTATATAAATAAAAACTTAAAATCAGCATATTTTGCACAACCTATTAATGACAATTTAAATACTTAATTGTTAATTTACCATAATAAATAATTCATATTATATCATGTGTATTATATATTTCGATTAAAAATATAAAAGACGCGATAAAAACAACTCCCAGAAAACATTGAGACTACTGATTTTATAAATTCGATTTTGAAACAACCCAACCTGTACTATTTGAGCGGTGGGACACAACGGGATTCAACGAGATTTCGCTGTAAAAATAACAACATCACTGCCAAATCTATACCTGGCCAAGGATTAAAAGTACAGCCAGCCTTTAGTAATTATTTGATAAGTAGGATATCAAGCCTTTTAGAAGAAGCGTTCTGATATCAGCAATTGATCAATAAACTAGAAGCAGAAACTTACAACTTTATCAGCGCTCTATTTATATAGGCATACTAGAGGACGCCAGCAGCTACGCCTGCATTTATTTTAATTTACCCGTTTTGGTCGATCCCGTGGGAATTTCGGGAAATCCCTTCTTAGTGCACCCCTACGGTCCGCAAGGAACATACATGCCAAATTTCAGCTTCCTGCGCCCAATAGTTTCGGCTGTAGCGTGTCTGTCAGTCAGTCAGTAACGCAAGGATTTTATATATTAAGATTATAGCAAGTACTCCTTAGCTGCGGTAACTACTTACCATCCAATGAGCAGTAGTCCTACACGATTAGCCATTTATGCCTTAAATAAGTTAATTGTACGCGATTAAGACCCGCTAATTTATTTTGTATGAATTATCCTATAAATCATTCATCCAAAAATGCAGATCTTATTAAAAACTTTCTCTACATTAATATACTTGTAACATCGTGTTAATCACTTAAACGCTCCCCCTATGTGATACTGAAGCAAATACGGAATATAAATTTCAGATATAATTTGATATCCAGTAAAGCAAATCCATGAAATTGAACCAATTAGCATGACAGCGATTCCCACACCACATTGTTTGACAGAGGAATTATAATTACAACTGAAAACCTTCCGCGAAATGTCCTTAAGACATTTCAAATTACATCACACAACTTTACCTTCAAGTCGGCAGACTAAATCAATCAGTTTAATTTCTGTTTCAATGTTATATTCTTCAATTTGTGAATAATTACAGCGGGGTCCCGGGTCGCGTCTTAACAAGTTCACAAACGTGACCGGTTTACAGGTTACATAGTTACTTACATTTTATAGCTTATGACATCGTTACTGCCTCAATTACTTCAGTGATGTATGGTAATTGTAAGAGTATTCCTAATGGCCCTAGAAAAATACCTACTCTATTTAAATTTCATTATTTTTATCGCATAATATTTTCATTTTATAAAAGTAATTTTCAAAGCTATTTGCTTTACAAATTACTAGTGTGTATGATGTCCTCCAGTAATTTGCCAAATTTCTATGGTTATATGGCCATCCCCCCGTGGGATCTCCACCTAGTCGTGGTGGGGGGGGCTCAGTAACTTTGGTTAGGTCACCCGCGGTGAAGCTAAGCGAGATCCCGGGAGAGGGGGAGGGACTCTGAGGGACAGTCCCTCACAGTCGGGCGCAGTCGCGGAAGGAGAGGCGTGTTGGTGTTGCGTTGCCGCGCGCCCTATCTCCCGCGACCAAATGGGGGCGCACCATTGTTGCGTCGCGATGGGGCCGCAGAGGAAGAGGAGACGCGGTGTTGCGTTGCCGTCCTCCCTATCCTCTGCGGGGTGTTTTGGCGGCGGAGCCCAACACCTTCATCCGCCACCAAGGGGGTTTTGTTCGGAGCCCGCCTGACCACCTGGCGGGCCAATACCCGTTCGGGGGGCTGCGAGGAATGCTTCGGCGATACCCGACCCTCCGACACACGGGTACATGAAGAACGCGAGTTGGTTTTTAGTCAGTAAGAGTCTGACAGTCCCCTTCGTCGTTCCCCCAGGGCGGAGGGACTAAAAGGGGATTTTCCAACCCGACACCAAAAAAAGAAAAAATGGTTATATGGCCATCGTGGCTTAGTACCTTTTGAATACTTTCTTTGCAAACAATTCGTTATTTATTGCATTTTCATTTCAAAGTAAATACAGATTATTATTTAAATGGTTAAATTTAAAAACATACATTTAATTATGTTTTAATCTATAAACAGAAATTCTGATGAGGTTCACGTTTAATAACTTCATTTGGAAATTAAAAAGAACACTTTTATTGAAATTCTTTCTCTTTCCATACTAATGCGATTACATTTCATTCGGAAAGTAATAATTAGTTTCGTTGTTTCATATCAATTTGTTGCATACACTGGAACTTTCCAAACGTATATAAAACATTTATTGATTTACTCATGCGAGCGAGCCAGTTTATTCAATACTTGTAATTAAAGGTGGAATATACACGCGACAACATTTCAACAATCACAAAGCTTTAATTGGATATATTGTAAGATTGTAACCTATTACACCGCAGCAATTAAAATGTTTTGATTTGTTAGAATATTTACTATGATTTTTTGTATAAACCATCCCACCGAAAGCATTTCATTTCGTTCATGTAAAATTTTGTCAAAACGTCATCAATCATCTTATCGTCAACAAAATATGTGGTTTAGGAGTTATATTTCTACAAAAACTAAAATCAAATTTTAAATACAGAAGTTCACGAAACTTGTTTTACGGTCATCTTGAAATTCTACGAGTAGCAAAAGTTTTAGCTTGAGGAGGTAACTAATAGAGAACGTTGAAGCGCAATTTATGCAAAAGCGTTCAAAGATTTTCAGGTAACACATTGTCTAGTGGCTAAGAATCTGTAAAAGTATCCGAAATAATATTTCTGTTTGTTAGTTGCAAATGTGAAGACACTACTACTACTATGTGTGTAGCCAAGTATTATGCCATGTTTTCAAATGTTAGTTGCTATGATTTAATTTCAGTTTAAAATCAATTTAATTTTTTTATTTATATTTTTACGTAAAACACATGCCATTATGATTTATTAGCCATTACTATTATTGTAAAAAAGAAATAACATGTAAGTGTCTATTCGGCTAGGCCAATAAGGAGATACTTAGGCTATTTTATTTTTTGCAAAGAGGATGAGTGGATGCTCTAAAACCGTTACCAATTTCTATAGATAATTAGTACTTTTTAACATTGTACGAACTTGTATATATTGAAAGCAAGAAATTTTACTCTGGCTTCCCATTTAAATTCTTTAGGCTTTTTTGTGCTTTCAAGGACGGAATTAGCTTTCAGTTAATTACCTTTAACCTCATGATTTCCATTCGTGACATATATTATTCACAAAACCTATTCACCACAGTGACTGAATGTAAAATAAAATTATGTACTTATTATAATGGCTTATGAAATTTGTGCCATACAAAAAAAAAATAGTCAAAGACAAAGACATTTATTGCTTAAACTGTGTAGGTACATGAAATGTGTTCTTAAAATTAGATATTGTTTCAACAGTCTACCCTGTCGGGCATTGCAATAGCACAAATAAAAGTAAATTTTATAATTATGGACAAAACAATACTATCTTAATTTAACAAAATTGTATCACTTGGAAGCAAAATACTCTTGCATATAGTAAAAAGCGGATTTAATTAACCATTTCTTTAAGACAGTTTTAAACAATTTGCCTTCTATTTTTTTTATTTCTACAGGTAGATGGTTGAAAACTCTAATCGCTGTTATATATGCGCTTTTATAATAAACATTGTTTTTTATATTTGGTAAAATTAAGTTATTTTTATATTTACTACGTATATTAGATTTGGAATTACACTTAAGTTCAAAAAAGTGACGTTATTTTTTACAAATAGACAAAGCTGCAAAATGTAAATACTTGTTAGTGTAAGGAAACCTTTTTCACAAAAAACAGTTCTAAGTGATTCTATATTGTACATGTTATAGATAATGCGTAAACATCTCTTTTGTAAGACAAATGTAGATTGGATTTCACATGAATTGCCCCAGTATATAATTCCATAAGTTAACAGTGGATAAACGTAACCGAAGTAAGCTGTTTTAGCAATATTTGGGGAAGCCGTTTCAACAAGTATGGTCAAAGTATAACAGTAAGATGATAATTTTTTATTGACTTTCTCTATATGACCTTTCCAATTTAAGTGGTGGTCTATAGTGACCCCAAGGAAATTTATTTGTTTTACTTCTTCAATTGTATATTTAATAGTGGCGGTTTATATTTATAATTCCTAAATTGCATTAGCTTAGTTTTTGTAAGGTTAACTTTCAAATTGATGGATGCTAGCCAGCTGGTTACTGTCTCTAGTGTATTGCTTATTTCAATATTGTACTCTTGTTCACTCAAAGTGTCATTACATATAAAAATAGTTGCGTCATCCGCATACATTACGCACAAATATTTTTTTGTGTTAGGAAGATTGTTTACATAGACCAAAAATAACAATGGTCCCAAAATGATGCCCTGCGGTACCCCTAATAGAACATTTTCAAAGTTTGATTGCATAGAAAGTAGCGACTTGGATTTTTTCTCATAGTGCTCAATAACTGTAGCTTGTTTTCTATTTCTTAAATATGATCCTATTTAGTTATTTGCAATTTCCCTGATGCCGGTGTTTTCTAACTGGTGTAAGAGAATTTCGAAGTCTACGCAGTCGAATGCTTTAGACATATCTAGGAATAAAGCGGTACACCTTTTTCTATTTATCCCATCCCATATGCTTTGAAAAAGTTTGAAAATTGCTAACGATGTGCTTTTATTTTTTTGGAAGCCAAATTGGTTAGCGCTAAGAGTGCTGTGATGGTCGAAAAATTTTACTATTCTGGTATGAATAACCATTTCAAAAATTTTTGAAAAACTCGGTAATAGTGCAATCGGTCTATAGTTGTTTATCTCATGCTTGGATCCTTTTTTATGTATGGGTTTAACTATAGCTACTTAAAGGCTCTCAGGAAATACGCCACTTTCCAACATCAAATTTATGATGTGTACAAGGGCATCGGCTGTATAATTTATGCTATCCTTGACAATATTTACTGGAATACCATCAATACCAAAGCTAGTCTTGTTTTTTAGGTTCCTAGTAATGTTTATGATTTCGCATTTATCAACAGGAAAAAGAAAAATTGATTTAGAATTTTGAGCAGTATCAATCACATGGCTACTCTTGAGTGTAGAATCGTGATTTTGTGTGATGTACATATTGTTAAAAGCACTAACTATATCTGTGGGTGATTTTAATTCGGTGTTGTTATGAATGATGTAATCTATGGTAGGTTTTAGTTACTTCATGTTGGATATCTTTTTAGACTCTTTTATAACTCGCTTAAAAATGTTACAGTATTTATTATAATTAATTTTATTGTTTTTGCAATTACTTCTCTTAGAACCTAGGTACATAATTCTTTTATTTTTGCTTGCTGTCACAATGCCTTTAGTTTTCCATGGTTTTGCTTTTTTATAGGTTATTTTTATTTTGTTTATAGGGAAACATAAGTTGAAAATCAGTGTAAATAGTTCAATAAATGTATTGTAAGCTGTATCAACGTGAGACGCTTGATAAACTTCAGTAAATTTAAGTTGAGATATGTATTTTAAAAATATTTCTTTATTTTCTTTTATGTTTCTCTTATTTATAAACCAGTATTTTTCTTTTAAGCTTAAACTGCATGGTATTTTGATAATTTGTCCAGTGTGATCAGAAATGCCTAAATCCAAGATCTCTGTTTTACAATTTGTGTGGTTTGTAATTATATTGTCAATGCATATATATATGTCAAGTCATGATAAATAAAACGTCACGGAAACTAAAATTCGGACCGACAATAGTAAACTGTTTGGCCCGTTCATTTTTGATAGCGCCCAATTTATGAATGTAATTTATAAAATAATTTGAGAATTAACTTCCATTGATTGGTTTGTTTGCCAAATAGTAAATAAATCACGTAGATTACCACGATTAGTTCAGATAATAGTGGTTCCTAGGACCGTCCATAGGCGAATGGTACGCGCTGGCAGATTATTTTCAGTGGGCTCTTGCAAGTCCAACTCTGGGTTGCGTTCGCCTGTGCGCAGAATGGTGGAGTCCTTAAAGACCTATTTTATAGGTCTTTTGAACATATAGACATTTTTACGTGTCCTATCTATAGGTTCAAAAGACTTATACTTAAGGAGCTCACATGAATTTCTCGCTTTCTTTCTTCCTATTTTCTTCAACTTTTTCTCACTATTCATTTATTTTATATTCAAACGCTTAAACACGAAAGTTAAGTACATACATGCATACATAGACTCACGCCTGTTTCCCCGAAGGATTAGGCAGAGGCATATTAAACGCCCACTTTTCGCCAGTGTTTTGATCCCACGTAATAGGTGGCGAGGCTATTGCCGCATATTGGGACATTTTGTTTGCCAGAGCCTCGTCCGTTGATCGGCAGGTGCACCACTTGCAGGTGAGGTTGGCTTGGGACCCTAAGTTCTTGGTGGGAACCCTATGCACCCCACACAACGAAAGTTAAGTATTTTCTATTATATATATAATCTGCCACTCTAGTGATTTTTTCTATGTATCCTACTGATAATCTGTGAACAGCGTTGTGGGCTGCAATATTGTGATGAATATTATGTAATGTTAGTTTCTGATAATAATACAAATAAATAAATTTATATTGTAGCTGTTTGTTGTTCCTTTTGAATAAAATAAAATAAAATTATGCGTTTACTAGCTTAACTTAACTCTCTGTGTATATTAATCTCTTAAAATAAACTAGTGCAAGAATGTCTACAAATCAAATGTCAGTAGTGAAACCTGGACTTCATTAGCATTCTGTATTGGAGTCAGTTCGAACAATCGGCTAAAAACCGTGTTATTCTGCAAAGTGAAATACCTCAGATCTAACTTGTTTACAAACAAATAACATCAGTGAATAAGTGTGAAAAGTGGACAGTGATACATTACAGTGACAGTTTGGCCAATTTGGCTTCCGCCTATAAACCCGCTACTTATAACTACAAATTTGGAACGTATTAAGTGACATTGTTTACAACCGATTTCATTTCAAAACTGCCTGGTCATTTCTTAAGCAAAATTTAGTTCAACGCCATCTGTTAAACCTGTTGTACAACTTCACGAGCCAAAGATCCCTACCTGTTTGGCCGCCTGTATATTCTTTCTGCATTTAACTCTGCCGTTGTGGACCAGGTGGCGGTACTGGACTCAACTAAAAGATCAACTTATTTGGCTTCAAGTATTACAGCGTGAGCAATAGGTGGCGCCTCTTTAACCTTAACTTATTAAATATATTGTTATTATCGCTGTACAAAATAACTCAGGAACACAACAATGAACTGTTACGGATGCAATACTATCATAGCACCTGATGCTGGTCACATGATCTGCAACCTATGTAAGGAGAGATACCATCATGATTGCTTAAACATAAGCTTGCAACAATTCTCGGCTCTCACCCCGGAATACAAATCTGGCTGGAAATGTCCCCCATGCAGCAACATTACACGTCGTACGCGCACCATCTTGGAGACACCTGTTTGCTCCACGCAGCTGCCATCCTACGCTGACAACAGCATGAATATGTCGTGCGATAATGTTGAACAACAACTAGCTTCACCGCGCACCCCGCCGATGAACATACCTACCACAAGGGTTGATACTATCTCTACTTCGGCTATTAGCGACCATTTTCAATTGTTCACTAAAGAAATATATCGATCTTTGCAAGGATGGCAATCTGAGATTGATCAGACGATAACACTCTTCCAGGAAGAAATTAAAAATACTTTACAGGCATGGCGAAGCGATTTGGAAGCGAGCATTCTCAGCTTCCATGACACGGTTAAACGTAACCTTTCCGATATGAAGCGAGAATTAAGTACACTCAGCACCGCTCAAGCTGACTTTAAACAAGATTTAAAAATATTATCCGAAGAGCTATCTACTGTGAAAAACTCACTTCAATTTCACATGGAGGAACAGGATGACCTCAAAAGGCAAACAGAGAATACAGCACGCCAGCAAGCTGAAAAATTTGATAATTTTACAAGGCATCTGGAATACAAATTAGATATGTTAGAACAGCAAGCAAGGGTTTGCAATCTTGAGATTTGCAACGTACCGGACAAACGAGGTGAAAACCTGCTGCAGATTATTAGCTAAATCGGCGAAACTATCGGCCTGCCCATACCTCAGAAAGATGTTATATCGGTGCACAGAGTGCCGCACGCCCATCAAGACACTAACAGACCGAAGAACATTATTGTAAAACTCTCCACGCGCATACTTCGAGACAACGTCCTCAGTGCATACAGGAAGAGTAAGTCCTTAAAAACCGACCAGATAGGTTTGTCCGGTTCATCATCTCTCATTTACATAAATGAGCACTTAACATTAAAAAACGAAATATTATTTCGTAAGTGTAAGGAGGCTGCTAAAACTCACCACTATGATTATGTGTGGATTAAAAATAGCACCGTACTTGTCCGTAAAAAGGACGGCGAACCAGCTTTCGCTATTCGCTCAGAAGCCGACATTATCACGAAAATTAAAAGCCATCCTAGCGAAATCGGTAACAAAAGCACAAATCAATAATACGTCAACTCATGCACCCTATATCTTATCTTTCATTACCACCCATTTGTTTTTCATTGTGTATCATATACTAGACAATTTACTAGCTGTACATGTTAAGAAAATAATTCACATAAATATAATATTACTTTTACCTTATCGTAGTTATAGTCGGAAACTAATGTTTTACCTCATAAACACGAGCAACGCTCTTACGCGAGCCCAATTATTGTTGAATTGTTGTGGTTTGTGTTGCACACTTAGACCGTTTTTTATATACACCCTTTTAATTACTGCGACCTCAAAATCGCTTTAAATATGCTGTCTGGACATACTCACACCATTAATGTGCATTTGTGTATTTATGATAACGATGTCAAATAAACCTATAAACATCTATTATCAGAACTGTAGGGGCATCCGCACGAAACTACATCAGTTACGCATGAATATATTGGTGACATTATATGATGTAATAATACTGACAGAGACTTGGCTGACACCTGAAATTTACGATAGTGAATTCATAGACCAATGCTACAGTGTACACCGCTGTGATCGCGATCGTGTGGCCACTGGTAAACGGGAGGGCGGAGGTGTGCTGATAGCCGTATTAATTACGCACCTTAAAATCGTCTGAATTTGATCTTACATCGATAAATTATAGCCTATTCCTACAAAAATATACTGAACACGTTATTGTAGAAATACCCAGCGGTCGTAATGGGAAAAGACACATCATAAGTGCAGCCTACACACCACCTAAAACGTCTACGTTAGTAAACGATAAGCACTTCGAGGCGTTACAAGAAATGATGAGTCATCCCAGTGTGGAGGCCTTTTACATTGTGGGTGACTACAACCTACCCGAAGCTAACTGGGTAACATCTCTTACTGACAATTCTGTAACTCTCACCCAACATACAGCGTCATATACATCTAATGTGATCTCTAATTTAAATAACCTTATCTCGCTTCTTGGAGCGTCTCAGCTGAACAAAGTAGTAAACAACAGGGGAAAAATTCTTGATTTATTTATATCCAACGTACCTTGTAAAGTTTCACAAAATACAATGCCGTTATTACCCATCGACGCTTATCATCCTTCACTTACATGTATGACTAGCCTTAATATTAAAATCTCACCGATGAATAAAATTCCCCTACATAAATACAACTTCTACAAGTCTAACTTCGAAAACATAAATAATAATATAAACCTACTAGACTGGTCTGAACTACTAACATCTGTTAATTCTGAAGCGGCCTTAAACATATTTTATAATGAGATAGACAAGATTATTAAACAGGACACACCTCTGGCTCGGACAAGATTATTAAACAGGACACCCCTCTGGCTCGGCCCCGCTCACTTAGTTATCCCGTATGGTTTTCTCGCGCTCTCATAACGCTTTCTAACAGGAAAAAGAAGGCATGGATCAAATGGAAAAAATATAATAACATCTCCGATTTTGAAATATTTGCTAACTACAGAAAACAGTTTAAAGATCAATGCAAAAAGTGTTTCAGTGCATAAATCACAACTGTGGAGGATAACCTCAGCAGAGACATAAAGCGCTTCTGGACATATATTTCGAACCGCAAAGATAAACCCGGCATACCAGCTAAATTACAATATAAAAATGTTGATTCGAATGATCCAAACACAATCTGTAACATGTTTTCCGATTTTTTCCTCTCAGTATATGAACCAGCATCCTCTACGTTGTCTCAATGGAAGCCGCCCATCGATAATGCACTACATGAAGTCGCAATATCCGATGTCGCTTTCACAGAACCAAGCGTCATGAAGGAACTTCAATCCCTAAACATATCTAAAGGCTCTGGACCAGACGGGCTCTCGCCTTAATTCCTTAAGAACACGGCATCTTCATTATATAGGCCGCTAGCGACAATTTTTAACAAATGTTTATCTGAAGGTGTTGTTCCCAAACAATGGAAGCAGGCTTATATTGTGCCTGTCCACAAAAACGGGTCCAAACGTAGCGTCGAAAACTATCGCCCAATCTCCATCTTGTCTACCTTATCGAAAGTTCTAGAACGGCTAGTGCATAACAAAATCTACCCATCACTGCATAGCGTTATCATCCAACAACAGCACGGCTTCGTCAAACGGCGGTCCGCCAACACTAATCTACTGCTATTCTCAAGTTTTCTGTTTGACAACTTTGACAAACGTGTACAAGTAGACACAGTTTACACAGACTTTCGTAAAGCATTTGACAAAGTGGACCATGAAATACTTTTAAACAAATTAGCATTCAACGGAATTCGTGGTAACTTATTGAGATGGTTTGCCTCGTACATAACCAACCGATCTCAAAGAGTCGTAGTTAACGGATACCAATCTCAAACCGCGCATGTCACATCTGGCGTGGCTCAGGGCTCAATCTTTGGCCCCCTTCTGTTCACTCTATATATCAATGACATCAATCAATGCTTTCCCAACACAAATTTTCTTCTATATGCAGACGACCTTAAGGTATACAGAGCAATACGAGACTATAATGACTGTCACTTGCTTCAACAAGATTTAAATCGGCTATCAAACTATTGCCAGGTAAACAAACTACAGCTCAGTATACCAAAATGTAACTTCTTATGCTTCACCAAAAACAAACATACAATTAACTACACATACACTTTGTGTGATGCTCCTCTCACTAAAGTCAACTATATTCGCGATCTCGGCGTGCTGCTTGACTGCAAGCTTTGTTTAGATCTGCATATAGAAAAAATCGTCAATAAGGCATATCAAATGTACGGTTTTGTAATGAGCTCCACGCCAGATTTTAAAAAGACAACTTCTTACATCTGTTTGTATAAGTCCTTAATACGCTCTCAATTGGAGTACGCTGTTTCCGTCTGGAACCCATACTACAATAAATATATTGAGATGGCTGAGTGTGTTCAGTACAAGTTTCTACGTGCAATGCATTACAGATGCTTCGGGTACTATCTACCTTATCAAGATTTACTTAAAAGGTATAAGCTTGCAACATTGACTAGTAGACGTGAATATTTGGATGCCATCAATTTGTATAATATTGTGCAAAACAAATTTGACTGTATTGAGCTCTCCAATATGTTGTGCTATTTAAGTTATTTATATTGTATACTCTTAATCCTAGTGCTTATTCAAATTCTAATTATCCTACTGCTTATCTGTGAACAGCGCTGTGGGCTACAATATTGCATATATTTCATATGTTATCTCTTTTGTAATGAATATTGTAGCTGTTTATTGTTCCAAATGAATAAAAAAAATAAAAAATAAAATTATGTAATTCTATGTACATATCTAAAATAAATATCTATCTGCAATTAGTTTTGTTTATACATATGTGGCAGCCAACTACCTTTGTCAGCCATTCAATTAATAGCCTGGCTCTTTGTTAGACGTCGCTGTCAAATATACAGACGTACCGTCTAATACAACAATACTTTGTAAATTTAATAAAATGGCTAGTTGGCTGCTTAGGCTATTAATATAAATAGGCTACGTTTGGTTTTTTTATAAGCCTGCACCAACGCCGGGCAGGGCAGGGCTCTGTAGACATAGCTTACTGAAACAGTTTTATAAAGCTTTTTCACTTCAGAATTCTAATTATATTTCTTTACGCATAACTATTCCCAAAATAACGAGTTTCAATAACAAAAAGTTTGAATTAATGATAATTGGATACATTTTAATGTCCTGGTTAGTAAACTATTTCAATGTTATAAATCAAAATGATTTGCAAAGCTAAAAGTATCTCCATTCAGGATCGACTTTCATGCCAATTATTATAGCGGCTAGGCTTTTAATGCAACGGCTGATTGAGCTAGTTGACTGCGACATTTAGCTGTCATTTTAATTAATTGTTAATGAGGATATTTCGTCCGGAGACAGCGGTCGCGAGTAGACGTGTTAATATTTTTTACTAACTCATTCAAAAAAATTTTTTAATATACTGTCAACTGATTTTAAACTCAAAGTTAACGAGTAAAATTATTTTTTTCCATAACACAACGTGTGGGCTTCGTCACCGAGCGCAGTGACTCAGGACTCCGGCGGAATCTAGAAGCGAGCCCACCCGCCCTTCATACCCGCGGTGTTATACATTACTCTACGCGGACACCGTCCTGACTCACCGCAACTGATAGCAGAGTTGACCAGCTGACTACTTCACTCAAGCACATCAAGTACGTAGAATTATAAGGGCGCTTACACACTGGTTGAATTTTGTTTAAATAGAATTCTACTCATCCACGATGAATATGTTGCGATCACCAACAGAAACACCTAACCGTGGAGGAAGCCAACTGGATCTTTCTCTTAATTCTGAAGAATCTAGAATGTCACAGTTTGCGGAAGAGGAAAGAACCCAATCTAGAGGACCTAAAAGCGGATTTCGCCGACTTCCGAAAGGAAATGCTGAACACTCTAAGTGGTTTTGTTGAGACACAAAAGGATATCCTTAAAAAAATATCAGATGATGTAACAACTATTAAGGATGAAATGAAAAGCCTCCAGTCTATCACAAGAGAACTTGTATCAGAACAAAATCGCATAAAATCGGATAAAGTAGACCTGAAACTTGCTAGTGCTGCTACTAATACAAAAATTGATAGCATTGAGACTGACCTGAGAAACCTAAAAACTGCTCCACCAGCAGAGCTAGAATTTGAGAGTCTCACCTGTGAAGATGTCATTTCTGAGCTACATAAAAGAGAACTTAGTAGTAAAAATATAATTATAGTGGGAATACCTGAGGCAAAAAAGGACAGTAAGGAGGAACAAGCTGCTTCTGACAGTGCAGAGGTAAAAAATATCATAAATGCTATTTTTCCTGAATGCCCTGACCCATTAAAATTCATCGACTTGGCTACTTTAAACCAGAAACGGTTCGTCATATTAAGGTCTACTTACCATCTTAAGAAAATGCGAAAGTGATACTTCGTAATAAATCAATCTACAAGAACGAAAATGTTAAAATATACTCGGATCAAACCCCTTACCAACAAAAAATCATGAAAAAATTAACACAAGAACTGCAACACCGAATACAAAATGGTGAGAAAGACCTCATAATAAAATATGTTAATAATACACCGAAAATAATACACAAGCCATCAAAAAACTACTAGAAACCACGCAACTAGAATCGAACACTGGACATGATAATATTACATACAAAATTGCTAGCACAATAACCTAGGCTCAAGTCGAACATTACTAAGATTTTTATATGCAAATATCCGTAGCTTGGTAAAACCTAGCAAAATAGACGAACTCAACTGCATACTGGCAACAATTAAAAACATTGACATAGTCGTACTAGTAGAAACATGGATTAAAAATGAAACAGAAGCTAAAAGTCTACAATTACCCAACTACAAACATTACTACAACTTCAGAAGACAATCAAGAAGAGGCGGAGTTTCAATATTTGTTCACAAAAACATAAAACATGAGTCTGCAAGCGATAAATGCCAAGATTACAACCACTTCATATGGGTTCATCTTGAAATTTTTCCCTCGACATTAGTGCAATATATAAACCTGAAAGAACCAATTCGAAACGGTTCCTCGAGACCTTTTCGGATGAACTCCAGAAACGGAAACGAACAATTGTATTTGGAGATTTTAACTACAACCTGCTTGTGCCGAACCGATCTACCTCAGATTATAAAGATACGCTCTTAGAACAGAAATACACCATACTAAATAAAATTGATGCTAATTACTGCACAAGAGAAACTTCAACTACAAAGAGTATATTGGATCACGTATGCACTAACCTCAAAGACCATAAAATACATCTAGCTACAATGTAGAATCTGCCATGTCAGATCATAAGCAGATTTTCTAAGCCCGAGTCTATTAGAAAAGTGAAATTTCAAGCTATATCATACACAAACTTATATAAAACTGTCAAAGACCTAGACTATAATAGCATCGGTGAGGAATATATTAGATTAGAGGAAGCAATCCGGTCAGCAACAAAATAGTTAAAACTAAAATACTAAACGCTCCAAGGAGTGATTGGATTAATAGGACATAGTTAATCAAATAAACAAAAGAAATGTACTGTGAAAAATTTACAAGAGCAATCCAAATAACCGAGAATGTGAAGAGACATTTAAAAAAGAGAGAAACAGAATTTTTTGAAAATATTCAAGCGACAAAAAGTAAATTTTATCATATATCTTTTAAAGAATGCGAGCGTTAACCCCTCAAGATGTGGCAGTTAATAAATAGCTTATCTAATAATAAATTAAAGGGAAGTGTTGCTCCCTCTAAATTACAATCATCTACAGAGCTGATAACTGATGAAAAGGAAATATGTGAGTGTTTTAACGATTACTTCTCTCGTATAGGTACACTTTTAGCTAATCAGATACCCGCTAAATATCACAACAGTCAGACTAACACTATCACGCCAAACAAAGCTGTGGATGCAGCTTCACTTTCTCAGATAACACCAGCTACGACTGATGAAATTAGGAAAATAATTGATAACCTAAATGCCAATACCAGCAGAGGTTTGAATGGTATTAGTGTCAAATCACTCAAATGTACAAAAAATCTCATATTACCTAGTCTCACCCAATGAATCAACAAATGCATGAGAGAAGGTCATTCCCTGACACACTAAAGTACGCCAAAGTCACCCCTATCTTTAAAGCTGGCTCCAAAATCTCCCCGGGCAATTATAAACCTATTTCGGGCTAGCCTGTGCTGTCTACAGTTTTTGAAAAGCTATTGCATAATCGGCTGAGTCTACATTTAAATTCACTTAACTATCTTTCTCAACGACAGTATGGCTTCAGATCAAAGTGTACAACATGTAAAATACACTTTCAGCAGCAACAGACTTAATCACAACTCTTAAAACTAACATAGACAAGAGACACATTGCTTTAGGGATCTTCACTGACCTAAAAAAGGCGTTTGATACAATTAGCCATAGACTGTTAATAAATAAACTTGTTTCGATCGGTATAACTGGGAATGCTCTGAAAATTTTTGAATCATATCTTCAGGGGCGCCAACAGGTTGTTAAAATCGGTGACAATGTTAGCGCGCCTAAGATAATCAACTGCGGCGTGCCCCAAGGCTCAATTTGTGGTCCCTTTTTATTCCTAATCTACATTAACAACATAGACAATATAGGTTTGAAGGGGCAAATTTCTTTATATGCTGATGACACTTGCCTTTTTTATTATGGTCACTCAATTGACTCAATAATACACGATGCACAAGAAGATCTTATAATCTTGGAAAAATGGTTTCTAAATAACCTGTTAACTATAAATGCATGCAAGACCAACTATATAATATTTGCAGCTAAAAACAAAAAAATCCCAGATCACAAACCTCTAAGTATTAATGGAGTAAATTTAAAAAAAGTAAATGAAGAGAAATACCTCGGACTTATCCTAGATAATCAACTTACATGGAAACCACATATAGAAAAACCCGTTCTGAAATACTGAGCCTAACGGGGGCATTACGTCAAATTGTGAGATGCTTTCCTCTAAAAGTCCGCCACACTATTTACAATTCGTTAGTGAAACCGCACATCGAATATCTTACAGAACTGTGGGGTTCAGCAGCTAAAACCAACCTAGAAAAGCTACATAGAGTGCAAAACAGAATTATAAAAGACCTGTTTCACTACCACTATTTGACACCTACACACAAAATTTACAAAGAAACCAAGCTTTTCAACATCTCTGACATATATTTTTATAACATATGTATTTTGGTTCGTAAAATTATTTTCAAAGACTTACAAATAACATTCACAAAAATATACAGGTGCGAAAACGTTTTCTGAGGCGAGCACAAGACTTACACATACCTAGTTCTAGAACTAACTATGGAAAACAACGACTTTGAGTGGTAAAATAATTTTAATGTGAATATTCATTCGTATAGTAGGAAGAAGGATGAAAGACGCGTGCCTTTCACTTTTTATGTCTGTCTCTCTCGCTCTTAGGCGGGACGCGTGCTTCTCACTCGCTCTCATTGTGAGCGCATAACGTGAGCGGAGCGTAACGCAGTTTCTTGAAGTGTCACCCGGCAAACCAATTTATAAGACGTTGTCACGTCAAAAATCTGTAATACATGAGGGAGCAAAACTTTATAACTCACTACCTAAAGATATAAAAAATACACAATCGATATCACTATTCAAAAAACTATTAAAATGCCACATCTTAAAAAGTCATAAAATAATTAATTAAATTAACCAATTACATTTATTTCCTCCTAGTGTAAACGTGCCCTTAGATTTAGAATTCAAAACAAAGTTACCGAGCCACCGCACAGCGAGCGCGTCATCGCGCCGCCGCATGGCGGTAGGCAATACAAAACTCTTAATAACTACCTTCTTACTTTTAAATATCAAAATGTTAACATTGTAATTCCTTGCTACTCTGGACAACAAAAATGTACATAATTAAGTATTGTTAAGTATTTATTTCTGTACAAGTGATTTGTAATCTTTAGAAATAAATGAATTCAAACCGTAACCGTTAATGAGGATATTTAATATGCAACGATCACAACTTTAATAATGACTTAAAACAAAGACTAATTTAGGTATATAAGTTAGGAGAAATTCATAATTAACAAATTTACAAGTATTCGATAGCGTATATTTTTGTCTGTAATTGTAATAATACTAATAATATAGGTATTATATAATAAACAGTTATTTTCTATTTAGTTAGGGTCACATTTGATTAAACTAGACATTAATTAACATTGTTTTGATGCTGTAGATACTTTTCTGATTCTGATGAAGGAAAAAGTCATTATTTTCGTAAGTGCTTGGTGATGGGTGTTGTGACATGTGTGTGAATATGTAAAGATATCATGAGGTGACTGGAGTGTATGTAAGTATAAACCTAAACATTGACGAGTTTACTATTATCGTAATTGTCAGCCCTGTATATAAGCTGCTGAGCACGAACCTCTCCCCATTATGAGAAGGTTAAAGTCATACGCTGGTCAAGTTTGAGTTAGCAGACTTAAGCATTGCAAAAGCTGTTAACAGCTAGAAATATCCACTATCGCCACATCTACAGCTAATCTAATCATGTAACATTTTGCTGAAACTATTCATCTTTCTCTAGACCGTTTACGGCTCTTAAGGCTAAGACTCACATCTGTGCAGGTTATTTATCAATGTTGGAGTAGTGAATTCGTAGATTATATAAATATATGCTTTCCTTTCTATTTCATATTTGACTACCGGTCGTAACACCTGGTAAAGTAAAATCGAATATACATATGTACTTAATGTATATTCGATTTTTAGGACTTCAAACTGTTGATTACAATTGGAGGAGAGGTCTACGTCCACTAGTGTACTGATAAAGGCTGACGATATTATTGATGAATGACAATAAAATGATGATAATGTTGTCTTGAATTTGAAATATCATTAGCATGGTAAGTCTAAAGAGAACTGTAATGATACATAATTAAACATAATTATAGGTAGTAAAGCCTTGCTGATTTCAGCTCGAATGGGCCGGCTCGACCGGGAAAGTACTACCCTCTCACAGAAAATCGACGTAAAGTAACGGTACCTAAACTGTTGCGTTTCGTTCGGTGAGTGAGAGTGCCGGAGGCCCCATCCCCTATTCCTTCTGCCTCATCCCATTCCTCATCCTATCCCCATTCCCAACCCCAAGGGGTGACAACGCACTTGTGACTCCTGTGGTATTGCTTGTGTCCATGGGCGGCGGTAATTGCTTACCATAAGGCAATCCGTCTGCTCTTTTGCCGCCAATTAACATAAAAAAAAGATAAACTATTCAACAACGAAAACTGTAAAATTATATATCAACATTTCCTAGATTTTCAACGTAAGCGAAAGAAATTTTAGAAAATAAAACTACATTTTTTTTCAGTTTTATAATATATTTTAGTTAAGAAGCACAGAAACAATTACGTTTCTAAGCTAAAACTCTAACTCCCACACAAATAATAACGGCAGCCAAGCTTACTACGAAACAGTCGTAAAAAAATTCGCTGAAAGCCAAAGTGATCTATTATACTAACAGATATCTTGCAAATCACATAAGTCAACAAGATAATTATCCGAAAACGTTAGCAGAATAAGAAAATCTTAGTACTAAGCAATCCCATACGATACAAGCTTGATATAAATTTACAAATCCATTAAGTTGGAACAATGTGTGAGGTTCATGTATGTTTGCGTTTGTGTGTGTGTTTGTGTGTGCGTGAGTGAGTGCGTGCATGGCTTGAACTTATTAACACAGTTGATTGCCGTGGCAAATTGGATGGGGACTTGCATGCGCCGCCAATACGGCTAATGATAGTCGCATCAACGTCCTGTGTACGCTGTGCCAGTTTAAACTAGACGAGACAGTTATGTGTTGATCGCTATCAGATATTGAAATTTATGCCGTTTGTTTGACAAACACTGCAGCATGTTAATGAAGTGATTTACTTCTGGACAGTTAATGATTTACCAGCTGATCATTCTAAAACTTGCAACGGTAGTTTTGTACGCTGATAGCGATAAATGCACGTGTGTACTGAGAGTCCCCACTAGATAATGTTAAGAAGTTACTAAGTAGGTAACTAAACAATGGCTATTAGAAACCTCTCTAAAGCCAACGTTCGGTGTTTCAAAGCAGAAAAGATTTAGTGCTCAAATAAAAATAACAACAAGTCTAGTTGGGGCATAATCTCATGGGGATTCCAACAGACTGCCATGCAGTGGGTATCGGGTTAAGAGCCACGGCGCGCACTAATTTATTTTCGAATGGATGTGTGTGTCCTGGCTGCCATAAAGATCCATGACACACTAAGATTGGATTTTTGGAAATTCTCCCTCCTAAAAGTTATCCTTTAAAGGTGGTCAGCGTCTGGATGGAAACTGTTTCTATGTGACATTCACGCGGGCGAAGTAGCCAGCAAAAGCTGGTATATTATACATCAGAGTTAAGGATAACTTGACTGCACGGTTGGCGTAGTGGTTTAAGCGGCCGCCTCGCCGCTTGACACTACGCCGAGTGATGTGGGTTCGATTCCCACACGAGGCAAAATTTGTGTTATTCTTAAATTGTTGCTTCGAGTCTGGGTGTTAATTGTGTCCGTTCGTTGTATGTTTGTAAAGTCCCCCGCGACACAGGATTTAGTCCTAATGCGGGAGTTGCCGTTAAAAAAAAACAAAAATAAACTTAAGAGTTTGACCAAATATGTAACATATGTTTCCCTCGTAAATACAACAAAAGTTAACAGATAGCTGACGGATAAATAACATTTCCTCATATTCAATCATCCCACGCTTCTAAGACAAAGGTCAGACAGTATCATTCTATTTCCAAACACGGAGATCCTTCGTGCAGCCGCTTAACTTAATACGCCAAGATAGTATGGCTATATTTACTACTTATTAACTCGCCAACAGTTGGATGCTAACATTGTATATATGAGGTAATGTAATCGTCAAAAATCTATTCTGTAATATATATGAACAAGCAAAGATAGGTCCTACTCCAAGAATCGACCGGTGTGGGGTGGTACTTAACTTTTCAATAAATTTCGAGTCAAGAGACAGTGTCCGGTTCTTTCATCAAATTACTGTTTTCTTCTTTGGTCGGCAACGTATACCTGGGCAACGTATACCTGCATGCAAGCAACAACTTATAATCCCAATATTTCCCAGTAAGTACATTAGGGTTCATTTACTAAACAAACATCATCATCATCAGCCTTTAACAGTCCACTGTCAGTCACACAGTCCTTTGAAAGGAGGAATTGGTCTACTACACCACGCTGGCCAAACGGTTTGGTATAGGGTTTGTAATTTGTATCAAGTTTTTCTTCTCTTACAGTGCTGATTTCTGCATAATTTATGCTCCCTCTGTCGGCTCTTATGACACTCATGGGATGATACAATATAATAATATAATATTCCACTACACTCGTACAATACCATCTAGTCCCAAACAAAGCAGACGCTTGTACTATGGGTACTAGATAATGGATAAACATACATACATACTTTTTTTTTGTAAATACATACATATGATACATAGAAACACCCAGACCAAGACAAACATCCATGTTCATCCCCACAAATGTTTGACTTGAGCGGGAATCGAACCCGCGACCTTCGGCGTGGCAGTCGCTTACACTCCCGCTGCGCCAACCGGTCGTCAAAATATAGGGATATAGGGTGGTGACATTTCGTATTCTTAATACGTCACCACACGGACGCATCATACTTAAAAAACATACTCACATTGGGCGTCAGCGTCAACGTAGCTTCACCTCAAAAGCGTTCTCAAAGAACGCTCGGCTGACGCGACGACGTAGACGCGGCGTCTTCGCGGCGTCTACGCGCCGTCGACGCCCAGGTGACGCTGCTTTGATGCAACGACGAATGTGAGGGCGACCTTAATTTGCTTATAGATAATTGGTCTCATGCTTTTGGGCATCACCTTAACATAATTATAATGCTTTGAAACAATAGACACAACTGAAATTTTAACTATATGCCAGTCCAGTAAATAGTTGTCCAGCCACGTTTGCAATGCTTTCAAGTCCTGCGTGATTGAACCTTTGACTAGTTGTTAATGATTCTAATGCCAATAATTAGTCAATCCAATGATGAATAACTGGATACTACAACTGTGCCACAACCATGTGCATCGATGACGTTAATACATATATTTTAAGCTATTTGTTTAACAAAACGACAACCAAGCCTACTAGACACCTAATGTTTTCAATTCTACAAACAAAAAATTCTGTCAAAGCGGTGAGGTATGCGGGCGAAGGGGGTTACAAAAATGCATTCTAATTGGCCGATTCAAATTTGCGGTACGTCATAATTCATAACTAGTGTTGGGATTGGTCTTATGTAAGACGTATAAGTCTAACATGTTGTCAGAAAGTGTTCGCCTTACGTCTGACGTCTAGTAGACTGGGTTGTCGTTGGTTTAACACAATGGTAGCAAATTATTATACGCCTTATAGTACCAAAGTATACTAATATTTCTATATAATTCGCGTTATTATTTGAAAATATTTAAGTACTTGTGTTTGCTTGATGTTTCATATATAAACCGCTGTAGTTAATACGGAATAGGTTTTCCGAGGTAGTGACTTTAAAACTCCAACAACTGATGTTACATAATTATCCAGCAGTTGAAACACAATTCTACGATAGTCATTAAATTGATAACAACACCCATGTGTTTGAGTAACTCTATGCGTTGGTTAACTAGGGGTAGACACTCACCTTTGTAGGTACCCAATTTCAATCAAGACGACCACAAATCGATTATCGCTGCGGCTACCATTGACAATTATTGGGAATTCTAACAATTTGCCTACGCTTTGCAGGCTTATAGTCACAACAAGTTAACTGTTAAAAGAATAATCATAAAGAAAAGCTATTTCAAACCTGTTATAAAAACAAACCCGCCGTCCTGGCAACACTTTTATAAATGTAAAATATATATTTTTTTATTACGACGAAACAGTAATATAATCAAGATTAGGCAACTGAACATTTTAATACGGCTTATGTTTAACTTACCACCAGATATAGTAACATATAGCAGACAAAAATAGTAAATAATCACCAAATTGAAACCCGCATTTTAATGTAAAATTATAACCAAAATTTTAACATTTCGCTATCCTATTTAAGCAAAATACAACAATTAATTATCACACGCGGCAATAGAAAAAAGTTATAATATGTGAAGAAAAAGCTTACCCAGAGTAGTAAGAAAAATATATGCTACTAAAATAATCTAACACTGCTTTGGAACGAATTCACACATACACAGTAAAAAAAACAATAATAGCTTACCAGATACACGTTTCTAAAGGACTACTTTTTTCCCGTGGGCGCCACTGTAGCGTTGCTCGTGGGTTAACGCTATTTGGTTAAATAAAATACCACGATTTTGGTAACAAATAACAATTTGTATATTTCTATAAAAGAATCTACACAACTTTTAGCAAGGAAAAGAAAAGTAAACTGCCTCTAAACAATTTTAACTCTAAACAAAGATGAAAGTGGTCGCGAATTTCGAAGGTCCTGAAGGAACGTGTTTCCGGCGTCGCACAGGGAGGAGAGACCACTTATCTTCGTCACCACCAGCCAGAGGAGGGCTTGCTTCGGCGCGCGCGGCCTTATTTAAGGACCGGAGTGGAGGTGCGCGGGAGTTAACACCCAGACTCGAAACAACAATTTATGAATAACACAAAACGCAGTGTCAAGCGGCAAGGCAGCCGCTTAAACCACAACGCCAACCGTGCATGAAAAAAAAACTCGATGAACAGCTTGCGTTCGTTTCCACCCGCAGGCATCCATCAGGCAAGGCAAAACATTCTGCCATGAATTTAAAAATGGTACCATGCTACAAAGTAAGAAAAATATGCGTAAAGTTAGAACTCAACGAGTGACGATTCAGTTTTGTCGACAATATAGGCAAAAATATGTCGGTAGAAGCGACAAAAATGTCAACGGCAGTTCAATTTCGCGGGACGTGTCTCAGAGAGAATTCTGTGAAACGTCAAACTTGTGACTGTAAAACATTAATAGAAATTAAATCGATATGCCGTTATAAAAACAGTCACTTTGCGACTTCAATTAACTTTATAGATTAGTTCGACATAGCTGTTGATTTTATCTAGTAATAGGCAGGTATAGAAATAGGCACTGTATTTAAGCAATAGGCTTATAATTACAAAAGTAAAAGGGCGCTCAATAATTCTCACCAACCTCAATGATAGGTCTTGACGTAATTTTTAGCATTCAAGACCTTCGCATTGAAAGTTGGGCGTCGCTTCCGAGTCAAGGCAGATGTGACAGAATATAAGCTTGTGCTATGTGCGACTCCCGAGACATGTTTTTTATGTAGTGGGCGGCAAACGAGCAGACGGATTGCCTGATAGTAAGCGATACCGTTCTCCACAGACTCCAGCAGCACGAAAGGAGTCACAAGCTCGTTGCCGCCCATTGGGATGAGAAAACGAATAGGAGGAGGAGCGGGATGTGGAAGAAAGGGCGGGTTAGGGACTCTGAAACTCTTACTCACGAGCAAAACGTTTGTTACTTTACGTCGAGAGAGGGTAGTACTTTCCCGGTTGAGCTGGCGCATTCATGCTTAAATCATCAGGGCTCTACTTCCTATAAAATTTCAGCCTACGTATTAAAAACCGCCATGGCGACCTCGACTTCCGGACCTACTACAGTGTGGTATGACAGGTGTGACCGACGACTGATAATATGTGATCAGTTATAAAAACATTATACAAGTCTAGAAACATCTTACAAACTAGCAAGATAAGATTCAAACATTTTCTCATGAATGTATCATTCACTGAGCTAATTTGAGCGCTCAGCTTCGCAGAAACTACAACGGTAGTGTTATGTGCTGACGCGAAGTTAGCAAGGCTTACAAAGGCTGCCAACTATGGGCGGTATCTGAGGCATGCATTCGACAATAGGGCTCGATACACATAATCTACGCTTAGTGCGACGGATGGCTACTTACTGCTTGCTGTACACTTGTTTCTGTATTATGCGAAATAATTCAGTGTAAGCTTTAACCTCTTGTATGCCGGAATACCAGACACAATTAAAAAGCTATTGTGTCTCGCGTAGATCTGCGTTCCGGCATACAAGGGGTTAATATAGAGCTCGTTTTCAGTCCTGTCTTATTGTGAATGAATGCTTGGGAATGGAGGGAATGCACGGAAATTTATACAGGAATTGAAAAGCGAGTAGTAAACACGCAATCAGTGTTTTAATTATCCACATGTTCAAACACGTAGATTATTTTTATTGTATTTGGTTTATAAGTATGTCTCTAAAAAAGGTGTGATTTTAATCAAATACGCGATCTGACTAAAGTTTCATCGTATAGCATAAGCAAATAAGAGTAGAAACATACAATTTGGTCAGTTGGTTCCTTGTAAAAACGTAGGCAACCCTTTCCAGGAAGGATTTTTATAATATTCCATCCCCAAGGGGGTTAAGTAGGGGTTCAAATTTGTTCGAAAATGTGTTTATTTTGAAGCCGCCTTTATAATAAAAAAGTTAACTACTAGCTTAGTAGAACATAAAAGTTAATAAATTAAGAGATTAAAGTTTCATAAAACGGTTTAAATTAGTCATCTAAGATTCTGTAGTATATAGTCTCGTAAGTCGGACAGCCGTAGTCGATGAAATTAATTAACAGGCATTTTATAGGCGACAAGATCGTATATGGCACATGGAGAGACACTTTATCACTAATTTAATATCACTCCATTTATTATCTATTAGATGTAGGTATACCTACGTATATAGGTACAAATAACGTGCATTAGCATGAAGGCCGATTGACGGTTGTTATTTCACGTCGTTGAATAATCACAGTGCTTTGGGAAAAAGATGTTTAGTCATATTATAATATGGATGAGCTAAAACAAATACCAGTGTAAATTTGCATTTTGTGCGGTGGTGGATTAAAGATAGAAAGTATGAGGTGAATATGGAAAGTACATAAAGAAAATTAAATCTTGCGGCAGAGAAAGAAAACTCGGCACCAAACCCGTACACGTGGTATAATATGCCAAATCCCTCTATTGCCTCACAATGCTAATGTGACGTTAATTAGGAGAAGCCCATCTAAAACTGTGGACTATAAAATAGCAATACGAATAAAATTCTATCATTTATCTGTCCCTGAAATTTTGACGTGGCCAAATCGTTCTTATATCCAATGGAGATATTCTGTTTATGACATGCTTGCATTCAAGAAAAGAAAGATAATTACAAGAAAAGTATCGTTCATTTTGATCTCCATTTTCCTTTGACTTTAGTAATAATCAAAGCGTAGTTCAGTCTGATTATTACTGCAGTTTCTTTCGTAAGAAAACCGGTACAGTATTTTGTTATTCTGTATAACAAGACAAGATATGTCTGCATCCAAACGGTCTGGATGCAAAAATATCTTTCGTCTTGCGGTACCAATTTGGTATTTCATAACAACGAGAGCTCAATTTAATGCAGAATCGATATAATGATGCTATGAAAAACCAGTGTTGTTACTTTTAAATTGAGTTATTTTCACAATACCCCATTGTCTTGCTGGTATGCGGTAACACGGCGACACACGTATATTTCAACAACTCATCAACCGTATTGAGCTCATACACTGTATTGTTTTACATTGCGCCGAGGTGTTGTGGGTTCGATTCCCACACGAGACAACACTTTATGTGATTCATAAGTTGTTGTTTCGAGTCTGGGCGTTCATTGTGTCCGTTAGTTGTATGTTTGTAAAGTCCCCCGCGACACAGGATTTAGTCCTTCCTAATGCGGGCGTTGTCTTTTATAAAGAAAAAAAAATTGAAGAACGGATTTGAAACAGGACAGATAATTGGAAAATTTATTTAAGGTGTACAAAATGATAACAGAGCAACTACATTGTACAGATAACAGAGCAACTACATTGTACAGATAAACAACGCCATTGTACAGGGTTATATAGAAGTAGGGAGTTTAACCAAATAAGTTGAAATAGGCGGAGTGGAATCTCACCTTTAAATCATTGTAGAAACGATATAATTTGATGTGTTGGTACAGAAAACTATAGAGTTTCATTAAAATTAGAAGGGTTGTCATAATAATAAGGGGTCTCGCGTTTAGCCAACAAGCGGCGTCGGCGTCGGCATCGCGGGGAACAACAAAAGGGTCCGAGCAGATATAAAACGGAGTCTTAGAATGAAAACTTTGCTATTGTTACTGCTGAGCCATGGGTCGCCGCATTGTTCAAGTTATATTAAAGTGGGAGTTTAATACTTCAAAGGATTACTGTTAGATGTGGTCACGAGACTATTACAACCCTGCCTGGGACTGCTTCGAGATCTTAGATTAATATTACGTCACAATGACGGCCAAAGAGGAGCATCCTTGTTATGATTAAATCTAATGAATTGTCTGATAATCTTATGGAGTTGCTTCGCTCTATATTTTCTTTTGGAGTATTGTGTGCCACGAGTTTATAGACTTTGTGCAAATTTTGATTAGGAATTGATCTTACTTTGCTCAACTATGCCTAATATACTAAACGTTAGACGATTCTATTCACTGCTATCATCAAAACTACTACTGACGATCTTAAGAATACTAGTTCAAGTTAAATAAAGATGAATTGAGTAGAGCGGGTAGCCAGTTAGGTAGCAAGTTAATAAAAGGCTCATCTAATTATCACTGCATTAAAACTTTGCAGCAAAAGAACCCGATACGTTCTGTGCTTATGGTTAATCAACGGCTGTATAAGCCTTCATCGACACATATAATTTATAGTGACTCCACACACACATCTTAATATATAAAATCCTTGCGTTACTGACTGACTGACAGACACGCTACAGCCAAAACTATTGGGCGCAGGAAGCTGAAATTTGGCATGTATGTTCCTTGGGGACCGTAGGGGTGCACTAAGAAGGGATTTCTCGAAATTCCCACGGGATCGGCCAAAACGGGTAAATAAAAAAAAAATGCAGGCGTAGCTGCTGGCGTCCTCTAGTACATACATAAAATGTCAGATACCAGTGGATCGCATTAAGTTGGAATAAAATTCGCACGAGTACCGACTGAAAATTGAGCCAAATTGGGCTACTTGACTCTGGGTATGATAGTCAAGTACCAGAACGAAACGCAATAAAAGCAGCATCATCCAATAGAAGCTCCACTACGGGCACTACTCGTACTAGCCTCGCTTTCAAATAAAAAGCAACTATTATTATGGACCAACTCTGCCTCTAAACTCAGATTCCTAGCACATATATGCCGATACTTGTCGATATAAAATGTTTGTGAACTGAAGTGTCCACGGTTACTCGATAAAAGATTTTATTTTACAAGTTAAAAGGATTTCATTGTAGGCTATGTCCGATTAAAGGCCATTTTCAATATTCGATCAATCTATGGATTTTGAGATTCGAGATTCCTGTTTGACAGATTTTGTATGGAGCTTATGTCAAAAACGAATCTAAAATCTACAGATCTATCTATAGATAGAATATTGAATTCCGTAGAAAGTCAATTGATTTTATCTTTGTTACCTCGTCACATTGAGTGAATCTTTAAAACATATCACTTGAAAATTTCAGCAACAATACCACGAAAGTTAAGTTCATAGTGGTTTTAGAATAAAAGTCTCTGAAAAGTGCATACTTTGAAAAGATGAAGTGGCCTGTTATACTTATCTATGTTTTATCTTGTCCGCACAATTAAGAAAATGGATATGCGCCACCAGACTGACTTGGAGCAGTTAGAATGGAGCAAAACATTTCTCAGGCGATAAGAAGTTCTCAGATTCAATTCAATTTATTTTTATTTCAATTTATTTAAATAAGTACATACACAATACATATATACACACATCACCATATAGTCCCAAACTAAGCAGAGCTTGTACTAGGGGTACTAGACAATGGGTTTACATACATATTTTTTTTATTAAGATACATACCTTACATACTAACATACAAACAATATACAATTTTTGTTAATAAATATACTTATATACTATGTTAATATTGCTTCACTTACGGCCACGATATTGTTGTGCGTTCTTGTAGCACTTGTCCGCGGAAGCGACAACACCACACCTTTCGGCCAAAAGTCCTCCTTCATAACAACAGGCAGAAAGCACGTCGGGATCCGCACTACAAACGCCTTGAAGTTGACGTTGCGTCGCGACTCCAGCAGCTGTACCCTCGGCATGTAATTCGACTTTTGGCGTACGTACTCCGCGATGTCCTCCGCCTTAGTGTTGTAGTGCAGGCGAGAGATACACGAGTGTGTTCGGCGCGGCAGCGCGCAGGGTTGCACCAGGCTCCACAGGAGCCGTGCCGCAGCAGTTCTTGACGGTCTTCTGACGACGCTTCCTCCTCTGCACCGTCACAGATAAATATAAAATGTTAATAACATTGTCAAAGTTCATAATGCTGGTGCAATGCTAACGTTGGTGAGGTAAAATCATTTTCATTTCACATTGGCAAAGCATAAACAATACCTATCATAATTTTGTTCTTAGAATACTGCCTTGAGTGCTAAGCTTTTCTACGAATGTAATGATAGGCAAGAAAACCAGTTCCATAAATTCTACTGATAAAATTATATGGCGTGTCTCCTTGTATTTGTACACACGTGTAGCTCATTGAAGGCTTCTGTAATAAGATTTTTTTCTAACCTGTTCGAACTTGTTTCACTGTGATAATAAACAAATAAAACAATGACAATTACAGGCATACGCAAACAGGTCTCTATCCATCCCATATAAGGATGCACGCATAGATATTCAATATGTATAACAACCAACTTACTTGACTATTCTGATTATTCCTGGGCTTGCTTATATTGTCTAGACAAGCCGCTCTTAGCGATAAGGGACCTACAGTTTATTACTACATGTTGTGTACCTAATCCTAAAATAGCTTTCTATAATTAATAAGATAATTTATTATAGAAAGCTATTTTAGGATTAGGCAGATGCTTACCGCTCTAATCTGATTTAGCAATAAAAAAAATATATCTGACTGTCGTATTCCAATAATAAAGAAATTTTCTGAGCGAGTTTCATTTCAAGAGCTCGTTACGTTGCCACAGCAGTTCTCAATCATAAAATAATACTAAGACAATAAATGGTCTAAGGTGAATATTTCAACTGCAAATCAGAATATAAACTTGCAATCTCGGCATACTATAGTATCGTTTTAGCAATAATTATATTCATAAAACCGCGTTCAAAGATTTGTGGAAGCCAAATAGGTAGTATAAAAAGTCTGCCATCAGCAAGAACTTTTAGATGAAATATCAGTGTTTTAATGTCCTTCCCCGTCAGTATTTCCTCTAATTTTTTCCGCCGTAACTAAGACACGTGCTGCACCTGTGCCACTATTTCAGGAACTCAACACTTATCGAGTTAAGAAAAAAAGATAAAACTAAGTAGTGTAACTAAATTAGAACACTGAAGTTCGTTATCCATTTCACTTTGATGGAAAACGCCCTAAGTAACGCAGACGGGTACATGGCCTCAGCTTCATCTAATCTGTTTTAGCGAACTTCCAATTTGAACTGTTCACAATAACATTTCAGTTTAAAAACAGAGCCTTACCATCGAGGCTCCCCGTATATACTCGAAGGTATAAAAGTACAACTATATATTGTGTAGTAAAGTATCTCACCTTACAATCTCGATATAAACAGGATGATGTGGCGGAAAAGTTTTATTTTCTCCCATTTGTTATTTACGATTCAAGAAATTCAACAACAACATCTCCTGCAATATGGTTAGAGCTGTATTCTACGTACATAGTATGTTATAATGTGAAATTGTTTGCGGCGTAAGTGCTTATGTACAATTGTTTGTGTCGTAATTTGTCAGCTTTATCATTTGCTTTGTCATTTGCATACACGTGTTTCTGTGTTAGTCGGAATATATTTGGTTACTCGGATATGTTGTTTATGAGTTTCTGTTGTCATTTGGACATTACCACTGGGAGTGTAATGTCTATTTTGTGGTGGTCTCTGGATATGATAATATGTGTGCCAATGACGATACATGCATAGTATAAACTATAGAGGTAGCCATCGTTCGAGTTGCCTCCGCTATTGACACGACTTTTCACCCGGCCAAATATTTGGATTGTTAAGTTTATGATACATAAAAAGTATGTAAAAGAACAGGACAGGACTTGACACGGCGTGATGCAAAATTTTATTGCATTCAATATGGCATGTTTCGATTTAAAATATAATGCTTACAAGCAGCTCAGCAGCAAATTGTTTTTGCTGGTTTATTTCAGCTTTTTTGTAAGCTCAGTAGCTTAAGTGTTCGTCCGCATCGCATCAAATACATCATTCCTCTGTCAGCTATCGACAGCGTATTCGGCGTTTCGAACCTCTACGCGTCTGCGAGGATGAAAATATTCGGCCAATCAGATTCTTGATCAACGCCCGGAAGTTCACTTCAGGTGGTGCAGCTTTAAAGTGGAAGTCTCATTTGCGAAATGATAAGTGTTCGTAGTTTTTTATTTTTTTTTTATAATAATAGGCGGCAAACGATCAGGCGGATCACCTGATGGTAAGCAATTGCCGTCGCCCATGGACACAAGCTTCACCAGAGGAGTCACAAGTGCGTTGCCGTCCTTTGGGTTAGGAAAAGGGATTGGAGAAGGAGTGGGATGAGGGAGAAGGAATAAGGGATGGGGCCTCCGGCACTCTCACTCACCGAACGAATCGCAACAATATAGGTACTGTTACCTTACGTCGATTATCTGTGAGAGGGTAAAGTCTTCCTTTTATGAACAGTGATGTACAGTTTACAGACAATGCTGCTCTTATTATTAGAGCATAATATTATTACTTATTCCCTTCAAGAAATCTGTTACAATACACGCTTTCAATCACAGTAAAGAAAATTTACTAGGAAATTCGGATGAGGTTTGTATTGTTTTATTACGATTACCATTTTCAAAAATACAAAGTAAAGCGTATCAAAGTTCTTCTACCGGTGGTAGGAAAGACACGAGATAAGGCTAAGACACATACAGGAGCCTCAAACAGACGGTGTATCACTTCTTCTTCAAACCTAATAAATCAAGAAATCAGCAACACAAATTCCAAAAATAAACCCTGTGGCACTATATTTTTGTCTCTTGTAGATGAGTTGTTCATACACAAGCTCACAATGTCTCTAGCAAACACCAAATCTGAAGGTTATGATTCAGTTTGCACCAGAATCATAAAATCTTTTAGTTTTCAATTGGCGCCTATAATTACTTTTCTTGTAAATCTGTCACTACACACTGGCACGTTTCCAAATAAGCTAAAATATTCAGTAGTTAAACCACTATACAAAAAAGGAGAAAAGACTGACATAAAAAATTATAGGCCGGTTACTATCTTGCCCATATTTTCTAAATTGTTTGAAAAAGCCATGCATGATAAACTAACATCTTTCTTAGGCAAGTATGAAATATTAGACCGAAATCAGTTTGGGTTTCAAAAAAATAAATCTACTAGGGACGCTATGTTTTTCTTAGTTAATGATATTTTTCAGAAAGTCAATGACAAATTCTATACAACAGTTATGTTCCTCGATATGTCAAAAGCGTTTGATTTAGTCTCACATAAACTGCTTTTGGAAAAATTGGAACAGTAAACCGCCGCTGCCGCCCACCGCGCGCCGCTGCCGCCCGAAGCTGTAAGCCGTGACCGCGACCGGGCCGTTAGAAATTGGCCGGCTAGTTCCTAACACTAGCGCGATAAAAAAAAAACATTGTTGATATAGATAGGTACCTAGATTTATGAATTTCCGTTTAAGTATATTCAATAATTCTATTGACTTTTTCCACCAATAATATAATTGATTTCCTCACTATTACCAAACACGGAACAATGGACACCTATTACACCTAATAATATTATCGTACCTATTATTTATCACGCCGAGGAAGAATGCACTGGTGTCACAGCTTAGAAATGTTCGGTAGGTAAGTATTGATATACTTTTATTTGCCTGACAAATAATAACGAAAACTAGAGTTTATTATTGGTTGGCGGAAAAGCAGTGTTGTGGGTGTAGGATTTTTTTTTTTTTACTACTACTTGCCGATGGCAGCGCCTAAAGGCGATCACCCAAATTGGGGTTGTTTTTATTTTGCCGGCCAATCAATAAAATTGTGTTTTTTTAATAAAACACACTGTTGTAAACATTTTTAACTCTTACACCAAACTTCTAAGTCACTCTGAGACAATATTTAGGTTTGAATGTATGTCTCAAAGTACCGTAGAGCAGTTTTGTTTTGACAAAAGTGATAAATTAAAGAGGTGTAAAGGTGTTCAACTATACGTTTTCAGCCTAACGTGAAACACGTGAGCCTTAAAATGCAGTGGACTCATTAAAAAAGTAAAAAACATTTTTTTTAATACCCCTGACCAAATATAAAAATATCGTATAAACCTTTAGTAGGAATGTCTATGTCCGGCCAGGTACAGATATCTTGTATACAGGTATGCCACCATAGTGGCGCTAATTCCTGTTCCCAACATGTGGTTGAAGAGATATTGCGTCGCGACGTTTTCACTTTCCGTTGTTTCGGCCAGTTCTTGTAGAGAAAAGGCCAGGAGAAAACGCCTGGATATCACAATAGTGACAGCAGCCGCAACCCTGTCCAAGAAACGGCGTTGCAAATGTTGGCGGAATGCCCCGCTTATGCGTCCCAGCGCCGTGAACTCATCACCATCTAAAGCATTTTTCAACCATTTTGGTGTAGACCTCTACAACAACTTCCTATCCATTCTGTTTTGGGCAGTCAACCAATTACTGCCCGCTATCTTTATGATGTCTTCTTTCCCTCTCATTTGCAGTCTTCCAGCTGGTCGTTTACAATCCCACGGTCTCCATTTCAATATTTGCTTGCACCATGTTTCGGGATTTTTGGCTACATATCGAGCCGCTACTTTTTTGGCAACATCTGATACTAGACTTTCTTTTCGGAGCCATTTATTCGTCTTTATGTCTCTGAGTGTCACTTCTACCACTTTTCTCTCCAATGCGCTTTGAACAACTTCAAGTTTCTGCAGCGCTGCCTCTGTAGTAACCCAAGTTTCGGCTCCGTAGGTGACCACGGGCAGGACGCACTGGTTGAATATTCTTGCTTTTTGTTGCTTCGTAAAAGCAAATGCCAGTTTATCGAAAGCAGCCCCACTCAAATGGATACGTCTATCAATCCTGTTCACCTGGTTTGCTTTGCCCATCATTACTTATTGCCTTAGGTATAATATATTTATTGACGAATTATAATCGAGTACATCCTACTGCAATTGTTATTCCGCTGGAGTTTTCACTGGTCATGTTTCGAATTGGCCGTGAACTGATCGCGGCAATTGTTACAGTCGTACCCTCGCTACCTGCCCTGCCCATGGTCTGGTGCGTGATGGCTGGGAACGTCACCGTCCCTTTCTGTGACGCAGTAATGCTTATCAATCAGATATTTCTCTCTTGGCTTACTACCTGCCATTACCTGATACCATTTATTTCATCATCATCAGCCTCTAACAATCCACTGCTGGACTAGGCCTCTCCTTTGAAAGGAGGAATTGGCCTACTATACCACGCTGGCCAAACGGGTTGGTATAGGGTTTGTATCAAGTTTTCCTTCTCTTACAGTGCTGTTCTCTGCATAATATGGTCCCTCTGTCGGCTCTTACGACACCCGTGGGATGATATGGGGTGGTGACATTCCGTATTCTTAATCCGTCACCACACGGACATTTTTTTATTTATTTATTTCACTTTATTTATATTTTACTAGAGGCCGCCAGCGGCTTCGCACGCACATATTTTCGAATTTCCCGTTTTGTCCGATCCTGTGAGAATTTTGGGAAATCCCGTCTTAGTGCACACCTACCAAGTGCCCAAGGAACATACATGCAAAATTTCACCTTCCAGTACCAGTAGTTTCGGCTGTAGCGTGTCTGTCAGTCAGTCAGTAACGCAAGGATTTTATATATTAAGATTTGCACATTATTTTAGGCAAAAAACAACAATAATTACTTAGGATTTATTTCAGTAACAGAATAGATTCTTTGATACACACTCACAGACTGCACTTAGAACCTTAATTATTTCGTAATATTCTATAATAATTTTAAGTTTATTTTAGTTAGCCGGCACTTTTAGAATTAGCCTAAATTTGTATGGAGGCTGGGTGACCTCCTTTATTACGCATGTACGTGTGTCTGCATGAGTATATTGCTATTGCCCTGTAATAAACATTTTGTGTATTATTGATATTTTTCCGGTACTTTTTTGAGAGAGTAGTATCTTAGAGATTTCAACGTTAAAATATAACAAAATGTAATCATTGGTGATTAAAAGTAGGGTTGATGAGGATTCCTCTTCCTCATCCTCATAGTGTGGATGATCCTCATATTTCTACAGTTCCTCCTCCTCATCCTCATGCTCTAAAATTAAAATATAAAAATTCCTCATCCACTTCCACATCCTCCATCTAAAGAGGAATTCATGAGGAATTTGTGTAACTTGTTCCACTGGAAAATAAATCGTATTGCATTAATAAATTACAAACAATTTAAATGTCACTTAGGGCGTAGGTTACGTAATACGTGTAGGTAGTTTCGTTTTGTCTTTCTCAAGAAATTGCGGGTCAACATGTCGAAAGTTTCGACTACTGATTTCTTTTTGCTGTTTATGTTTTATAAAGATTGTTTTTGTTGACTGGTTTGATATTAAATAGTTTTCGTATACTTAAATACTTCTCTTATTATTTTCTACTTTCCCTTTCCGCTAGTTTAATGGTAAATTAATTACGTAGGTAACTCATTAGGTGACTATAAGATTTCTGGTCGACTGCCAAGTCGTTATACCATAGTAAAAGTTGCTTAGGTACTCTTTACAACACTGATCTAATCTTCGTGTATATAAGCATGTTAATATTACACTATTTACATATTTTTTATATCTTCTCTGATATTATTTCTTCCTCATCCGCATCCTCTTCCTCATCCTCTTTCTCTTTGTTCCCCATCCTCATCCGCATCCTCAAAATTTCAAAGTTATAATCCCTCATCCTCATCCTCTTCCTCATTTATACATCCTCATCGGGATCCCTTCTTTTTGCATAATGTTTTTTGTCCTAATATACTTCGGCATAACGATTATGGCACAATTTGTTTTGGCATAATAATAAATAATACTTCGGCATATTTTTTTAGGCATACATTTTATGTTGGCATAATCATCTTAAAGGCTAATTTGTTTTGGCATAAATTTGATTCGCATAGCGTTAGTAGGCCTAATGGCTATTAGCATAACGTTAGTAAGCCTAATGACTATTAGCATAACGTTAGTAGGCCTAATGACTATAAGCATAATATTTATATAATTATTTATTTACCTACATTGATTATTATTTAGAGGCAACAAACCGTAAGTTAGATCAATGGGCGAGGTCGAACCTTACTTTGGGCTTTTACGTTTTTTTATAAACTACCGGGAATAACTAACCGTGAACTTACTTTAGGCAAGTTTTCTAAACGAAAGTTAACTGATAGAAGTAACTAACCGTACACAAATACTCATATTTCACCACATCGAGCAAAGCGTTTGGGTGCAGCACATTCTCCTCATACTTCGGTCTAGCGTGGACGTAGCTCTTGGGCACGCAGGCCCCCCTCACGATGACCTGCTGTTTGGTACAGGAGCAAGCTTCGCAGCGAACACACACGTTGTTCTCGGCTCGGAACCCTCGCGCACATCGCACGCATTGCACCTCTTTGAGCGGCGAGCCGTCGATGTTTTGTGTCACTGTTGGAATGAAAACGTATCATTAATGTAATAAGTGCTTGAGAACTTTAGTAAATGTATGTCCAGCGGTAATTGACTAGCAACAAAAATATTTATATTTATTTCTTTAGAATATTATGCTTAATCATTATTACTTAATCATTATAGACTGCCTCATTGGTCTCGCGGCATAAATGTGCGCGTGGGATTGGGAGGTCTCGGGTTCGATTCCCGGGTCGGGCAAACTGTTATTGGGATTTTTCGTTAGGAAATTCTCAGTAGCAGCACGGAGTCTGGTAATGTGCCCGGTACGGCAATAGGCTCGCCTCCTATTACGTGGGACCTTCAAAATTCATGGCGAAATGTGGGTGTAATATTACACCTCTGCCTACCCCTTCAGGGATACAGGCGTGAGACTTTAAATCATTATTATAATTAGAGAAATCATGCTTAAAAAATTATGCGTAAGCTGTTATGCGTAATTATATTATGCGAAAATATAATTATGCCAAACAAAATTATGCTAAGTTATAATAGGTCTTAAAATTTTATGCAAATGGATAGGGAACCATCCTCATCAACCCTAATTAAAGGTAGCCATGAGTATCTTAACCGATTTTATTATTGGTTCTATGCCGTTGTTTTGCTGACAGTAGCAACGAATTAATTAATTTATATTAATCTAATCCTTTTCCCTAAGATTGATATCGAGCAAGCGATACTTTCGCATTGCGAGCGATCATAAGTTTATTATAATTAACAACAAAGATAATGTTCATAATATTACTGATTTCATATAGTCACTATAAACAACAGCAATTTCGTAAAACTACTTTTGACTTTCATAAAGGTTTATTCAAAACAGAAACATTGCAAATTATTTATACTCTATAAGTAAGTTTATATTTCAATTGATATACTGCTTCAATTTTCTATACTATGGCGCGAAAATGTTATACCTACATGGCGGCAGTGGCGTCGCGTCTCGCGTCGCGAGTCATCGTAGTTATGGACGTCAGCATACTCGCGAACTGGGGAAGCGGGGGACCTCAAAAGCTTTGAGCGCTCGGAAATCCTCGCCTTAAGAAGTTAATAAAAATTGAGAGGAGTAAAGAAGAGAGAATGCCACCTTGAGGAACACGAGAGCAGTCCAGTACAACAGGTGAGACCAAGAGATGGGAAAGGATAGATAGGCATGATGATGGGACGCAGGTCGCCAATTTTGTTAATAAAGTATTTTATCACAAACAACATTTGATTACATGGGAAAACGTAGGGTAAGGTGGTGTAAGATTGCGCGGTCGGTAAGAGTACGCATTGAACCTCACGCCGCCTCAGTGCAAAATTTATGCGAATTTTATTTTTTCATTTAAATTCACTAGTTGCATTGTGTTTATAAATACCTACCATCTGACTAATTCATTAACGACCAAATATATGGTTGAATTAAGAAGTAGATATTTATTCTGTTTGCTAACAGCCATATTTTGATCAAATAGAAAAATTATATCGGATATCGTTCTATATTTTTTATAGCTGCCTTTGACAAAAATCAAAGACATCTGAAGATACTTTTACTAGTTGATTCGTGAATGCATCATGCTTTTACAGCCAAGAGAAAATGTTATGAGGTTTATTAATCTGAGGGCATTTTCCGTGCTTTTAGTGTGATGAAAGTTGTTGCGAAAGTCCCCCGTGCCGTATAAGTCCATTAAGCAAATGGATGGAAAGGAAATGAGAGCTCGTTTTTAATTTCGTTGTCATGTAAATACGTGATATTAATAATGTGTCTCTTGTTTTGTTACTTATTGTTAATTAAAGCCTTCGGGAAATTAAAAACCTTTAACATTAGCCATTGTTTGTGCACATATCTAGATGGGTTCGTCCGTGATGTGTATTTATTATTTTGTTAACATTTTGTGGCGTTACACTCCCACGAGAGAGTACTATGAGGTTAACGGTCCGATTAATTAAATAAAATATTGCTGTTACATCTAAAAGGTGACGAGGATATTTTGCTTTGTCACTGGAAACGATATATTTTTGTTTCCTTTTTATATATTTTACATTTGCTGTTATATATTTGACGGCACTGCGCCGAATGTTGTTGGTCGGATATCCACACTTAGAGTACTTGGTGTGGTCCACAATTTGTTAACTATGCTCGTATGACGCATTAAATTTGCATCTGTGTTTTCTTTGTGCGTTTGATTTAACAATATTTTTGTAAAGGCTCATTACATTTTTGTTTATTCTTCGTATTAGAGTCTGCGGGACATTCCATTAGAATTCAATAGATCTATTTTGGTATTCATTAGTATAAGCCTTAAGGCTTGATGTAGTGATTATTCACAAAAAGTGGCTGGCAGCTTCTGGACTTGAAGAACTTAGTGACGTGCCATTGGAGAGACTTTATTTACCCAATAGTGGACTACAACAGTTGTTTTTTCAACCTATTTGGCATACATTTTTTTTTGTAAGTAGTTCTGATAAAAGTAGCATAGTTCATATGCTGTCGGATTAAGAATTTAAAATACCATTACCCTATTTCATTCCGTGGGTGTAGTAATACGCGATTTTTTTTTATAGTAATAGGCGGCAAACGAAAAATACAAAAAAGCGACTACGGAAAATACACGAAGACAATAGTATCTTTAGCAAGAGCAGCATAACTCTAGCAAACCCTTTACCAGCCCGTCTGACCAGCGTTGTATAGTAGGTCAAGTCCTCCTTTGGAATCCCAACGCCATTGTAACGCATATTAGGACAGACCGACGTTCTTAGCAGTAAGGCAAAAAAATATTATCTAAAATAATACTCGGTTAATCCAGCAACCGCACCTGTCGAAAATCTTTATATATTGAGAAAAAGTAGAAAGGATTGTAAAGAAACAACGAGGCGAAATCTGTAAAAAATTGTTTGATATTTGTATTACCCTAAGACTCAGTAGAAAATTGCAAAGTCGTTGTAACTGAGGTTTGTAATTTAAAACGAAGAAAGGAGACAGAAAGATAGCACTTTTATTTCTTTAATTCATAACAACTGTACTTAGTTATGTTGTGAAATATATGCTCATTAAATATAGGAGATTGAAACGGCGACGCGGCTCACGCCGGGAGCAGGGCCACTAATCAACATTTACTTATAAATGACTTTCTGTCATCAAACTAGATATTTGCATTTTTTCCTGTTGTTAAATCTTGTTTAGGTGGGCACTTAATAAGTAAACCTCGGGAAGGAAGAACCACTTGAAGGTAACTTTTAAATTACGTCTCCGTCCCGCTAACTTATTTACTCCTCATAAGAAGAAACAAAATATAATTCCACTTTTCAGGTCAAGAGATAATGGCCTTTGATAACAGCCTGAAAAAGCTTTCCGCTGTTTTGTTTCTTCTATCTTCAAATTTCTGTGAAGTTTTCCCCAAAAATTATAACTTGCGAGATTAAATAAAGAAGTTTTAATAAATTGCCCAGGGTTAGCTAGGATTAAGGCTTAGGTGAATCTAATTTTTCATTCTTGAGTAGTATCTGCACTGAGATTAAATCTTTGAAATTGTTTAAAGTTATGATTTGCGAATAGGTAACGTTCAAATTTAGTGTAAAAGTTTCCTTTTGCTCCATTTATTTTCAGATCCAAGCTGCACACGCCATAAGAAAGTATTTTCACTTTACGAAATATGACGGACTTTACATATGGGAAATGTGTCAAGACTGCAGCTCAGTTGAAAGGTCCAGTTTTAGTACATACGCTCTGTATTTTATCAAACTGATGCATGTGGTAAAATAGTAATCCAGTATAAGATGAACTGTTGTTGCACAACAAGTCCGTACCGTGGCATGTTATTAAACTGGTAATTAAAAGATTATTAGTCATCACGCTATTAAGGCATTCTGTAAAAATTACACTTATGCAGTTTATGCGCTTAGCTCTATCAATGCGGTGTAGTTGTTGACATAATTATTGTTCCGTGTGAAGACGAATCTACGTTTCCTATGATTGCCAATACGTACAGCCTAAGTGGCACATCGTAGGCAGTTATTACTATAACTAAAATAAGAAGTACACGGGGCGCGAAGTACTAAAAGTGTGAAATGTTGTTCAATGCATATAGATCAATATAAAATACATTCGAGCCGTACAATGTTATCGCCCGCCAGTTACTATACCTAAAAATAAATATAAAAAGAGAGAATCGCTGGTATTGTAAAAGAGTTAGGTAAAGGTATAAAAATAACATTAAATACACGCGTATGTTGCAGTATACGTCGGCATTTCGCAGTTTCACGCCCTGAAGCCAACATCACAAAGGTTATTATGCAAAATTTGTGCCAAAACGCATCCCTCTGTGTGCAGTTTTGGTTGCGGAAACCGTGGGCTTTTATTTACTTGCCGGCCGGATGCAATTGCAATTGTGGTCTGAAATTCCGCATGATAAATTGTCAACTGATTTCGGTTCAATTTGCTAATTAATGTTTGTGAGTGATTTCCACAGTGCATACGTAATGTCCTAGCCGTGTTTAATAATAGGTGCACATGTTTGAATACGTGTGCCGCTGTTATTTTTGACGCTATGAATGCGCTATCATAGTTTGTTACTCGATTATCATCTAAAGCGAATTAAAACGTTTCAATTCACGGTAAACGATGCAAAGTATAGTGACAATTTTATGACAGACAAAAATTTTATGGGAATATGTGCCGTGTGTTGATGTTTGATTTGATCTTCACAAAGGATTTGTTTGTTGAAAGCGTTGGAAATCACCACTTTAGGCTACTTCTATAGACAGTCTGTTACGTCAAAGGTACTATAGATTCAATCCCCTGTTTAGAAGGAGGAGTAACAGTGGTCCAACTCAGAATAGCTTTAGGCGTTCTCAGTTCGTACTGCACGGATGAATAATTGTTTCAAAATTTTTAATAATAATATGATTACAGGATACTGTGCCATTTATCATGGTTTTACAAACATTCGTTCATCAGACACCTTGTCTTGATACAACAATTTGTGGATCACACGAAGTGTTATCTTGTGCCCAAACTATTACTAACTATAATTTTACGCTGTGATTTAGATTACAAATCATGTTTAGTAAATAGGTATTATGTAGAATATTGCAGCGATTACAGAATTAATTTCTAACAAACTGTTAGATTGCATGGCGTAGTGGTTTAAGTGGTGGTCACGTCGTTTAGAACTGTGCCGAGTGTTGTAGATTGGATGCCCATAAATTACAATAGCTACACTTTGTGTGCTCCTACTACACGTCCTTTGTGTTAGTTGCTTAAATGTTTGTTAAGGCCTTCACTACACAATATTTTTAATAATTTTTCCTAAAGCGCATTTTGACTTCGTTTCAAGTAGACATAACTATATAAACCAAGTTATATGAAGAACTTGAAGAAATGAAATTCAGACGTCATGAATTTGGATCGCGCATCGTGGATAGCACATTGAATATTGTTCGGGGGCTTACTAGTCTAACCGGATTTAGCTGAATATTCGTTTTTCCATGGGGCGACTGCCCGTCTGACCTCCACCACCCGAAGTGATAGCGATATTCCATGGTTTAGACTAGTGTCATTTTATACAGAGGTACTAATGCCCTATGACAGCCGGTGCCGACAGCTTATTGTGCTCTCTGAGGAACAGGGCATCCCATAATTAACAATTCAATACGCTCATAACTCCGAAAATTCAGTGCTGTGCTCCCCGGATTAAAACTTGACAAGCTCTGCATGGCAGACTGTTGGTATCTCCACTAGACTGTCGCTGCCTTCACCCCACCTAAAAGCCTACATATTAAAGAATATAAACAAATCAGCCGGCACAGAATCCGTATCTGATTACGTTCAGTATCCAATAGTTGTCATCATACACAAAGTGATTAATATAGTGGCGATAGTTAGATTACTAGTTCGGCGCGTCGGCATAACAGTAATATTAATTTGTTCGCCAACCGCGCCCGTGTTCCTGTCACCTCATTCCCTAAATTAATGACAAATAGAGTCCCACCCAGTGCCTCTAAATGTCACGCCGCGGTGTTTTCGATGGCTAATTGACTACGTTAATCCTTTGTTAGTCATGACGTCTGTAACAGGCCAGTTAACCCAATACATGCCACACGCAAACATGTGGCCAACTCGCTAAATATGTTTTTTTTTGTAGAAATATTGCTGCGTACGTAATGGCGGCGTCATCCTAATGGGGTATGGTGCCAGCGTAATTTTAGAATAAGCATATGGAGTAATTTACTTTATTTTATACGTTGAGCTGTTTATTACCTTTTACCTGTTTTGCCTTCTTCAGATCTTTCTCTTTTTTTTGTTTTAGTCTAGCGGCAACCTTATAACAAATAGCTTGTTTTGGCAAAATGTGTTAATAAATTACTTCTACTCAAAATAAACTTAAAACCTTTTTGCTAATGTTTGTCATCATCTCTAACGACGCTCTTTAAAGTAATTCTCTATAAAAATGTAAGCCATAATTGAAAACACCAAACAAGTACTAAAGTAAGTAGTAGTTATTTATTATAATTTGACATTATTCTGTTCAAACAAATTTTAGAGACAAAAGCTTTGTAAAAAATTGTCTTACAGCTAGGCATAATAAATTTGACAGGTTTAAACTTTGAACTATATATAGTCCATAGCATATAAAAAGAACGATACTGTTATTTTATGAAGTAATCCGAAAGTTATAACAAGTAGTCGTATCAGTTAACAAGATATTATAAAACGTCGCCACTACCGGCAGGTTTGCAAGGCATTATAAAATGTCACCCGTCTGGCGCGTACATACGTGTGAATACTTCTGTAACTGTTCATTTTACGCCTTGTAAAATACAACAAAATATCTGCTCTGGGAATAAGTACCAACATAATACATGTGAATCATGTTTTATGACATATTTTATGCTCTAGCTTATTTCATTTTACGCTTAAGGAGATAATTTATGTTATATGGAGAAGATATTTTAGATTTATAACAACTTTTTCGAGGTAAGTTTCTGAAGAGCTGTGATAAATTATATTTTCATCTTAAATACTGATTTGTAGTAAACTAGAATCAATGTAGATAGAATTTTTGGTTGACTTACCTCTCTTTTGAATGTTAATACCGCGTAGTAAATTGAATATAACGAAGTTTTATATAACTCTTTTATATTTGAGTCGTAGGAGGATAAACGATCACTCAAAGTTCGGCTTAAAAGAACACCTACACTCGGCACTATTATTATTTCTATATCACACATCGAATCGAACATTCAGAACATTGAAAACGAGTTGAATTATTAAAAGGGTAATAATATTATGATCACCTTAAAATGCTTTGATACCCTTAGTTTTTTAAGCAAAAATATATACTTAAATATAAAAAGTTGTTTGATATTTGTATTACCCTAAGACTCAGTAGAAAATTGCAAAGTCGTTGTAACTGAGGTTTGTAATTTAAAACGAAGAAAGGAGACAGAAAGATAGCACTTTTATTTCTTTAATTCATAACAACTGTACTTAGTTATGTTGTGAAATATATGCTCATTAAATAGAGGAGATTGAAACGGCGACGCGGCTCACGCCGGGAGCAGGGCCACTAATCAACATTTACTTATAAATGACTTTCTGTCATCAAACTAGATATTTGCATTTTTTCCTGTTGTTAAATCTTGTTTAGGTGGGCACTTAATAAGTAAACCTCGGGAAGGAAGAACCACTTGAAGGTAACTTTTAAATTACGTCTCCGTCCCGCTAACTTATTTACTCCTTATAAGAAGAAACAAAATATAATTCCACTTTTCAGGTCAAGAGATAATGGCCTTTGATAACAGCCTGAAAAAGCTTTCCGCTGTTTTGTTTCTTCTATCTTCAAATTTCTGTGAAGTTTTCCCCAAAAATTATAACTTGCGAGATTAAATAAAGAAGTTTTAATAAATTGCCCAGGGTTAGCTAGGATTAAGGCTTAGGTGAATCTTATTTTTCATTCTTGAGTAGTATCTGCACTGAGATTAAATCTTTGAAATTGTTTAAAGTTATGATTTGCGAATAGGTAACGTTCAAATTTAGTGTAAAAGTTTCCTTTTGCTCCATTTATTTTCAGATCCAAGCTGCACACGCCATAAGAAAGTATTTTCATTTTACGAAATATGACGGACTTTACATATGGGAAATGTGTCAAGACTGCAGCTCAGTTGAAAGGTCCAGTTTTAGTACATACGCTCTGTATTTTATCAAACTGATGCATGTGGTAAAATATTAATCCAGTATAAGATGAACTGTTGTTGCACAACAAGTCCGTACCGTGGCATGTTATTAAACTGGTAATTAAAAGATTATTAGTCATCACGCTATTAAGGCATTCTGTAAAAATTACACTTATGCAGTTTATGCGCTTAGCTCTATCAATGCGGTGTAGTTGTTGACATAATTATTGTTCCGTGTGAAGACGAATCTACGTTTCCTATGATTGCCAATACGTACAGCCTAAGTGGCACATCGTAGGCAGTTATTACTATAACTAAAATAAGAAGTACACGGGGTGCGAAGTACTAAAAGTGTGAAATGTTGTTCAATGCATATAGATCAATATAAAATACATTCGAGCCGTACAATGTTATCGCCCGCCAGTTACTATACCTAAAAATAAATATAAAAAGAGAGAATCGCTGGTATTGTAAAAGAGTTAGGTAAAGGTATAAAAATAACATTAAATACACGCGTATGTTGCAGTATACGTCGGCATTTCGCAGTTTCACGCCCTGAAGCCAACATCACAAAGGTTATTATGCAAAATTTGTGCCAAAACGCATCCCTCTGTGTGCAGTTTTGGTTGCGGAAACCGTGGGCTTTTATTTACTTGCCGGCCGGATGCAATTGCAATTGTGGTCTGAAATTCCGCATGATAAATTGTCAACTGATTTCGGTTCAATTTGCTAATTAATGTTTGTGAGTGATTTCCACAGTGCATACGTAATGTCCTAGCCGTGTTTAATAATAGGTGCACATGTTTGAATACGTGTGCCGCTGTTATTTTTGACGCTATGAATGCGCTATCATAGTTTGTTACTCGATTATCATCTAAAGCGAATTAAAACGTTTCAATTCACGGTAAACGATGCAAAGTATAGTGACAATTTTATGACAGACAAAAATTTTATGGGAATATGTGCCGTGTGTTGATGTTTGATTTGATCTTCACAAAGGATTTGTTTGTTGAAAGCGTTGGAAATCACCACTTTAGGCTACTTCTATAGACAGTCTGTTACGTCAAAGGTACTATAGATTCAATTCCCTGTTTAGAAGGAGGAGTAACAGTGGTCCAACTCAGAATAGCTTTAGGCGTTCTCAGTTCGTACTGCACGGATGTATAATTGTTTCAAATTTTTTAATAATAATATGATTACAGGATACTGTGCCATTTATCATGGTTTTACAAACATTCGTTCATCAGACACCTTGTCTTGATACAACAATTTGTGGATCACACGAAGTGTTATCTTGTGCCCAAACTATTACTAACTATAATTTTACGCTGTGATTTAGATTACAAATCATGTTTAGTAAATAGGTATTATGTAGAATATTGCAGCGATTACAGAATTAATTTCTAACAAACTGTTAGATTGCATGGCGTAGTGGTTTAAGTGGTGGTCACGTCGTTTAGAACTGTGCCGAGTGTTGTAGATTGGATGCCCATAAATTACAATAGCTACACTTTGTGTGCTCCTACTACACGTCCTTTGTGTTAGTTGCTTAAATGTTTGTTAAGGCCTTCACTACACAATATTTTTAATAATTTTTCCTAAAGCGCATTTTGACTTCGTTTCAAGTAGACATAACTATATAAACCAAGTTATATGAAGAACTTGAAGAAATGAAATTCAGACGTCATGAATTTGGATCGCGCATCGTGGATAGCACATTGAATATTGTTCGGGGGCTTACTAGTCTAACCGGATTTAGCTGAATATTCGTTTTTCCATGGGGCGACTGCCCGTCTGACCTCCACCACCCGAAGTGATAGCGATATTCCATGGTTTAGACTAGTGTCATTTTATACAGAGGTACTAATGCCCTATGACAGCCGGTGCCGACAGCTTATTGTGCTCTCTGAGGAACAGGGCATCCCATAATTAACAATTCAATACGCTCATAACTCCGAAAATTCAGTGCTGTGCTCCCCGGATTAAAACTTGACAAGCTCTGCATGGCAGACTGTTGGTATCTCCACTAGACTGTCGCTGCCTTCACCCCACCTAAAAGCCTACATATTAAAGAATATAAACAAATCAGCCGGCACAGAATCCGTATCTGATTACGTTCAGTATCCAATAGTTGTCATCATACACAAAGTGATTAATATAGTGGCGATAGTTAGATTACTAGTTCGGCGCGTCGGCATAACAGTAATATTAATTTGTTCGCCAACCGCGCCCGTGTTCCTGTCACCTCATTCCCTAAATTAATGACAAATAGAGTCCCACCCAGTGCCTCTAAATGTCACGCCGCGGTGTTTTCGATGGCTAATTGACTACGTTAATCCTTTGTTAGTCATGACGTCTGTAACAGGCCAGTTAACCCAATACATGCCACACGCAAACATGTGGCCAACTCGCTAAATATGTTTTTTTTTGTAGAAATATTGCTGCGTACGTAATGGCGGCGTCATCCTAATGGGGTATGGTGCCAGCGTAATTTTAGAATAAGCATATGGAGTAATTTACTTTATTTTATACGTTGAGCTGTTTATTACCTTTTACCTGTTTTGCCTTCTTCAGATCTTTCTCTTTTTTTTGTTTTAGTCTAGCGGCAACCTTATAACAAATAGCTTGTTTTGGCAAAATGTGTTAATAAATTACTTCTACTCAAAATAAACTTAAAACCTTTTTGCTAATGTTTGTCATCATCTCTAACGACGCTCTTTAAAGTAATTCTCTATAAAAATGTAAGCCATAATTGAAAACACCAAACAAGTACTAAAGTAAGTAGTAGTTATTTATTATAATTTGACATTATTCTGTTCAAACAAATTTTAGAGACAAAAGCTTTGTAAAAAATTGTCTTACAGCTAGGCATAATAAATTTGACAGGTTTAAACTTTGAACTATATATAGTCCATAGCATATAAAAAGAACGATACTGTTATTTTATGAAGTAATCCGAAAGTTATAACAAGTAGTCGTATCAGTTAACAAGATATTATAAAACGTCGCCACTACCGGCAGGTTTGCAAGGCATTATAAAATGTCACCCGTCTGGCGCGTACATACGTGTGAATACTTCTGTAACTGTTCATTTTACGCCTTGTAAAATACAACAAAATATCTGCTCTGGGAATAAGTACCAACATAATACATGTGAATCATGTTTTATGACATATTTTATGCTCTAGCTTATTTCATTTTACGCTTAAGGAGATAATTTATGTTATATGGAGAAGATATTTTAGATTTATAACAACTTTTTCGAGGTAAGTTTCTGAAGAGCTGTGATAAATTATATTTTCATCTTAAATACTGATTTGTAGTAAACTAGAATCAATGTAGATAGAATTTTTGGTTGACTTACCTCTCTTTTGAATGTTAATACCGCGTAGTAAATTGAATATAACGAAGTTTTATATAACTCTTTTATATTTGAGTCGTAGGAGGATAAACGATCACTCAAAGTTCGGCTTAAAAGAACACCTACACTCGGCACTATTATTATTTCTATATCACACATCGAATCGAACATTCAGAACATTGAAAACGAGTTGAATTATTAAAAGGGTAATAATATTATGATCACCTTAAAATGCTTTGATACCCTTAGTTTTTTAAGCAAAAATATATACTTAAATATAAAAAGTTGTTTGATATTTGTATTACCCTAAGACTCAGTAGAAAATTGCAAAGTCGTTGTAACTGAGGTTTGTAATTTAAAACGAAGAAAGGAGACAGAAAGATAGCACTTTTATTTCTTTAATTCATAACAACTGTACTTAGTTATGTTGTGAAATATATGCTCATTAAATAGAGGAGATTGAAACGGCGACGCGGCTCACGCCGGGAGCAGGGCCACTAATCAACATTTACTTATAAATGACTTTCTGTCATCAAACTAGATATTTGCATTTTTTCCTGTTGTTAAATCTTGTTTAGGTGGGCACTTAATAAGTAAACCTCGGGAAGGAAGAACCACTTGAAGGTAACTTTTAAATTACGTCTCCGTCCCGCTAACTTATTTACTCCTTATAAGAAGAAACAAAATATAATTCCACTTTTCAGGTCAAGAGATAATGGCCTTTGATAACAGCCTGAAAAAGCTTTCCGCTGTTTTGTTTCTTCTATCTTCAAATTTCTGTGAAGTTTTCCCCAAAAATTATAACTTGCGAGATTAAATAAAGAAGTTTTAATAAATTGCCCAGGGTTAGCTAGGATTAAGGCTTAGGTGAATCTTATTTTTCATTCTTGAGTAGTATCTGCACTGAGATTAAATCTTTGAAATTGTTTAAAGTTATGATTTGCGAATAGGTAACGTTCAAATTTAGTGTAAAAGTTTCCTTTTGCTCCATTTATTTTCAGATCCAAGCTGCACACGCCATAAGAAAGTATTTTCATTTTACGAAATATGACGGACTTTACATATGGGAAATGTGTCAAGACTGCAGCTCAGTTGAAAGGTCCAGTTTTAGTACATACGCTCTGTATTTTATCAAACTGATGCATGTGGTAAAATATTAATCCAGTATAAGATGAACTGTTGTTGCACAACAAGTCCGTACCGTGGCATGTTATTAAACTGGTAATTAAAAGATTATTAGTCATCACGCTATTAAGGCATTCTGTAAAAATTACACTTATGCAGTTTATGCGCTTAGCTCTATCAATGCGGTGTAGTTGTTGACATAATTATTGTTCCGTGTGAAGACGAATCTACGTTTCCTATGATTGCCAATACGTACAGCCTAAGTGGCACATCGTAGGCAGTTATTACTATAACTAAAATAAGAAGTACACGGGGTGCGAAGTACTAAAAGTGTGAAATGTTGTTCAATGCATATAGATCAATATAAAATACATTCGAGCCGTACAATGTTATCGCCCGCCAGTTACTATACCTAAAAATAAATATAAAAAGAGAGAATCGCTGGTATTGTAAAAGAGTTAGGTAAAGGTATAAAAATAACATTAAATACACGCGTATGTTGCAGTATACGTCGGCATTTCGCAGTTTCACGCCCAGAAGCCAACATCACAAAGGTTATTATGCAAAATTTGTGCCAAAACGCATCCCTCTGTGTGCAGTTTTGGTTGCGGAAACCGTGGGCTTTTATTTACTTGCCGGCCGGATGCAATTGCAATTGTGGTCTGAAATTCCGCATGATAAATTGTCAACTGATTTCGGTTCAATTTGCTAATTAATGTTTGTGAGTGATTTCCACAGTGCATACGTAATGTCCTAGCCGTGTTTAATAATAGGTGCACATGTTTGAATACGTGTGCCGCTGTTATTTTTGACGCTATGAATGCGCTATCATAGTTTGTTACTCGATTATCATCTAAAGCGAATTAAAACGTTTCAATTCACGGTAAACGATGCAAAGTATAGTGACAATTTTATGACAGACAAAAATTTTATGGGAATATGTGCCGTGTGTTGATGTTTGATTTGATCTTCACAAAGGATTTGTTTGTTGAAAGCGTTGGAAATCACCACTTTAGGCTACTTCTATAGACAGTCTGTTACGTCAAAGGTACTATAGATTCAATTCCCTGTTTAGAAGGAGGAGTAACAGTGGTCCAACTCAGAATAGCTTTAGGCGTTCTCAGTTCGTACTGCACGGATGTATAATTGTTTCAAATTTTTTAATAATAATATGATTACAGGATACTGTGCCATTTATCATGGTTTTACAAACATTCGTTCATCAGACACCTTGTCTTGATACAACAATTTGTGGATCACACGAAGTGTTATCTTGTGCCCAAACTATTACTAACTATAATTTTACGCTGTGATTTAGATTACAAATCATGTTTAGTAAATAGGTATTATGTAGAATATTGCAGCGATTACAGAATTAATTTCTAACAAACTGTTAGATTGCATGGCGTAGTGGTTTAAGTGGTGGTCACGTCGTTTAGAACTGTGCCGAGTGTTGTAGATTGGATGCCCATAAATTACAATAGCTACACTTTGTGTGCTCCTACTACACGTCCTTTGTGTTAGTTGCTTAAATGTTTGTTAAGGCCTTCACTACACAATATTTTTAATAATTTTTCCTAAAGCGCATTTTGACTTCGTTTCAAGTAGACATAACTATATAAACCAAGTTATATGAAGAACTTGAAGAAATGAAATTCAGACGTCATGAATTTGGATCGCGCATCGTGGATAGCACATTGAATATTGTTCGGGGGCTTACTAGTCTAACCGGATTTAGCTGAATATTCGTTTTTCCATGGGGCGACTGCCCGTCTGACCTCCACCACCCGAAGTGATAGCGATATTCCATGGTTTAGACTAGTGTCATTTTATACAGAGGTACTAATGCCCTATGACAGCCGGTGCCGACAGCTTATTGTGCTCTCTGAGGAACAGGGCATCCCATAATTAACAATTCAATACGCTCATAACTCCGAAAATTCAGTGCTGTGCTCCCCGGATTAAAACTTGACAAGCTCTGCATGGCAGACTGTTGGTATCTCCACTAGACTGTCGCTGCCTTCACCCCACCTAAAAGCCTACATATTAAAGAATATAAACAAATCAGCCGGCACAGAATCCGTATCTGATTACGTTCAGTATCCAATAGTTGTCATCATACACAAAGTGATTAATATAGTGGCGATAGTTAGATTACTAGTTCGGCGCGTCGGCATAACAGTAATATTAATTTGTTCGCCAACCGCGCCCGTGTTCCTGTCACCTCATTCCCTAAATTAATGACAAATAGAGTCCCACCCAGTGCCTCTAAATGTCACGCCGCGGTGTTTTCGATGGCTAATTGACTACGTTAATCCTTTGTTAGTCATGACGTCTGTAACAGGCCAGTTAACCCAATACATGCCACACGCAAACATGTGGCCAACTCGCTAAATATGTTTTTTTTTGTAGAAATATTGCTGCGTACGTAATGGCGGCGTCATCCTAATGGGGTATGGTGCCAGCGTAATTTTAGAATAAGCATATGGAGTAATTTACTTTATTTTATACGTTGAGCTGTTTATTACCTTTTACCTGTTTTGCCTTCTTCAGATCTTTCTCTTTTTTTTGTTTTAGTCTAGCGGCAACCTTATAACAAATAGCTTGTTTTGGCAAAATGTGTTAATAAATTACTTCTACTCAAAATAAACTTAAAACCTTTTTGCTAATGTTTGTCATCATCTCTAACGACGCTCTTTAAAGTAATTCTCTATAAAAATGTAAGCCATAATTGAAAACACCAAACAAGTACTAAAGTAAGTAGTAGTTATTTATTATAATTTGACATTATTCTGTTCAAACAAATTTTAGAGACAAAAGCTTTGTAAAAAATTGTCTTACAGCTAGGCATAATAAATTTGACAGGTTTAAACTTTGAACTATATATAGTCCATAGCATATAAAAAGAACGATACTGTTATTTTATGAAGTAATCCGAAAGTTATAACAAGTAGTCGTATCAGTTAACAAGATATTATAAAACGTCGCCACTACCGGCAGGTTTGCAAGGCATTATAAAATGTCACCCGTCTGGCGCGTACATACGTGTGAATACTTCTGTAACTGTTCATTTTACGCCTTGTAAAATACAACAAAATATCTGCTCTGGGAATAAGTACCAACATAATACATGTGAATCATGTTTTATGACATATTTTATGCTCTAGCTTATTTCATTTTACGCTTAAGGAGATAATTTATGTTATATGGAGAAGATATTTTAGATTTATAACAACTTTTTCGAGGTAAGTTTCTGAAGAGCTGTGATAAATTATATTTTCATCTTAAATACTGATTTGTAGTAAACTAGAATCAATGTAGATAGAATTTTTGGTTGACTTACCTCTCTTTTGAATGTTAATACCGCGTAGTAAATTGAATATAACGAAGTTTTATATAACTCTTTTATATTTGAGTCGTAGGAGGATAAACGATCACTCAAAGTTCGGCTTAAAAGAACACCTACACTCGGCACTATTATTATTTCTATATCACACATCGAATCGAACATTCAGAACATTGAAAACGAGTTGAATTATTAAAAGGGTAATAATATTATGATCACCTTAAAATGCTTTGATACCCTTAGTTTTTTAAGCAAAAATATATACTTAAATATAAAAAGTTGTTTGATATTTGTATTACCCTAAGACTCAGTAGAAAATTGCAAAGTCGTTGTAACTGAGGTTTGTAATTTAAAACGAAGAAAGGAGACAGAAAGATAGCACTTTTATTTCTTTAATTCATAACAACTGTACTTAGTTATGTTGTGAAATATATGCTCATTAAATAGAGGAGATTGAAACGGCGACGCGGCTCACGCCGGGAGCAGGGCCACTAATCAACATTTACTTATAAATTACTTTCTGTCATCAAACTAGATATTTGCATTTTTTCCTGTTGTTAAATCTTGTTTAGGTGGGCACTTAATAAGTAAACCTCGGGAAGGAAGAACCACTTGAAGGTAACTTTTAAATTACGTCTCCGTCCCGCTAACTTATTTACTCCTTATAAGAAGAAACAAAATATAATTCCACTTTTCAGGTCAAGAGATAATGGCCTTTGATAACAGCCTGAAAAAGCTTTCCGCTGTTTTGTTTCTTCTATCTTCAAATTTCTGTGAAGTTTTCCCCAAAAATTATAACTTGCGAGATTAAATAAAGAAGTTTTAATAAATTGCCCAGGGTTAGCTAGGATTAAGGCTTAGGTGAATCTTATTTTTCATTCTTGAGTAGTATCTGCACTGAGATTAAATCTTTGAAATTGTTTAAAGTTATGATTTGCGAATAGGTAACGTTCAAATTTAGTGTAAAAGTTTCCTTTTGCTCCATTTATTTTCAGATCCAAGCTGCACACGCCATAAGAAAGTATTTTCATTTTACGAAATATGACGGACTTTACATATGGGAAATGTGTCAAGACTGCAGCTCAGTTGAAAGGTCCAGTTTTAGTACATACGCTCTGTATTTTATCAAACTGATGCATGTGGTAAAATATTAATCCAGTATAAGATGAACTGTTGTTGCACAACAAGTCCGTACCGTGGCATGTTATTAAACTGGTAATTAAAAGATTATTAGTCATCACGCTATTAAGGCATTCTGTAAAAATTACACTTATGCAGTTTATGCGCTTAGCTCTATCAATGCGGTGTAGTTGTTGACATAATTATTGTTCCGTGTGAAGACGAATCTACGTTTCCTATGATTGCCAATACGTACAGCCTAAGTGGCACATCGTAGGCAGTTATTACTATAACTAAAATAAGAAGTACACGGGGTGCGAAGTACTAAAAGTGTGAAATGTTGTTCAATGCATATAGATCAATATAAAATACATTCGAGCCGTACAATGTTATCGCCCGCCAGTTACTATACCTAAAAATAAATATAAAAAGAGAGAATCGCTGGTATTGTAAAAGAGTTAGGTAAAGGTATAAAAATAACATTAAATACACGCGTATGTTGCAGTATACGTCGGCATTTCGCAGTTTCACGCCCTGAAGCCAACATCACAAAGGTTATTATGCAAAATTTGTGCCAAAACGCATCCCTCTGTGTGCAGTTTTGGTTGCGGAAACCGTGGGCTTTTATTTACTTGCCGGCCGGATGCAATTGCAATTGTGGTCTGAAATTCCGCATGATAAATTGTCAACTGATTTCGGTTCAATTTGCTAATTAATGTTTGTGAGTGATTTCCACAGTGCATACGTAATGTCCTAGCCGTGTTTAATAATAGGTGCACATGTTTGAATACGTGTGCCGCTGTTATTTTTGACGCTATGAATGCGCTATCATAGTTTGTTACTCGATTATCATCTAAAGCGAATTAAAACGTTTCAATTCACGGTAAACGATGCAAAGTATAGTGACAATTTTATGACAGACAAAAATTTTATGGGAATATGTGCCGTGTGTTGATGTTTGATTTGATCTTCACAAAGGATTTGTTTGTTGAAAGCGTTGGAAATCACCACTTTAGGCTACTTCTATAGACAGTCTGTTACGTCAAAGGTACTATAGATTCAATTCCCTGTTTAGAAGGAGGAGTAACAGTGGTCCAACTCAGAATAGCTTTAGGCGTTCTCAGTTCGTACTGCACGGATGTATAATTGTTTCAAATTTTTTAATAATAATATGATTACAGGATACTGTGCCATTTATCATGGTTTTACAAACATTCGTTCATCAGACACCTTGTCTTGATACAACAATTTGTGGATCACACGAAGTGTTATCTTGTGCCCAAACTATTACTAACTATAATTTTACGCTGTGATTTAGATTACAAATCATGTTTAGTAAATAGGTATTATGTAGAATATTGCAGCGATTACAGAATTAATTTCTAACAAACTGTTAGATTGCATGGCGTAGTGGTTTAAGTGGTGGTCACGTCGTTTAGAACTGTGCCGAGTGTTGTAGATTGGATGCCCATAAATTACAATAGCTACACTTTGTGTGCTCCTACTACACGTCCTTTGTGTTAGTTGCTTAAATGTTTGTTAAGGCCTTCACTACACAATATTTTTAATAATTTTTCCTAAAGCGCATTTTGACTTCGTTTCAAGTAGACATAACTATATAAACCAAGTTATATGAAGAACTTGAAGAAATGAAATTCAGACGTCATGAATTTGGATCGCGCATCGTGGATAGCACATTGAATATTGTTCGGGGGCTTACTAGTCTAACCGGATTTAGCTGAATATTCGTTTTTCCATGGGGCGACTGCCCGTCTGACCTCCACCACCCGAAGTGATAGCGATATTCCATGGTTTAGACTAGTGTCATTTTATACAGAGGTACTAATGCCCTATGACAGCCGGTGCCGACAGCTTATTGTGCTCTCTGAGGAACAGGGCATCCCATAATTAACAATTCAATACGCTCATAACTCCGAAAATTCAGTGCTGTGCTCCCCGGATTAAAACTTGACAAGCTCTGCATGGCAGACTGTTGGTATCTCCACTAGACTGTCGCTGCCTTCACCCCACCTAAAAGCCTACATATTAAAGAATATAAACAAATCAGCCGGCACAGAATCCGTATCTGATTACGTTCAGTATCCAATAGTTGTCATCATACACAAAGTGATTAATATAGTGGCGATAGTTAGATTACTAGTTCGGCGCGTCGGCATAACAGTAATATTAATTTGTTCGCCAACCGCGCCCGTGTTCCTGTCACCTCATTCCCTAAATTAATGACAAATAGAGTCCCACCCAGTGCCTCTAAATGTCACGCCGCGGTGTTTTCGATGGCTAATTGACTACGTTAATCCTTTGTTAGTCATGACGTCTGTAACAGGCCAGTTAACCCAATACATGCCACACGCAAACATGTGGCCAACTCGCTAAATATGTTTTTTTTTGTAGAAATATTGCTGCGTACGTAATGGCGGCGTCATCCTAATGGGGTATGGTGCCAGCGTAATTTTAGAATAAGCATATGGAGTAATTTACTTTATTTTATACGTTGAGCTGTTTATTACCTTTTACCTGTTTTGCCTTCTTCAGATCTTTCTCTTTTTTTTGTTTTAGTCTAGCGGCAACCTTATAACAAATAGCTTGTTTTGGCAAAATGTGTTAATAAATTACTTCTACTCAAAATAAACTTAAAACCTTTTTGCTAATGTTTGTCATCATCTCTAACGACGCTCTTTAAAGTAATTCTCTATAAAAATGTAAGCCATAATTGAAAACACCAAACAAGTACTAAAGTAAGTAGTAGTTATTTATTATAATTTGACATTATTCTGTTCAAACAAATTTTAGAGACAAAAGCTTTGTAAAAAATTGTCTTACAGCTAGGCATAATAAATTTGACAGGTTTAAACTTTGAACTATATATAGTCCATAGCATATAAAAAGAACGATACTGTTATTTTATGAAGTAATCCGAAAGTTATAACAAGTAGTCGTATCAGTTAACAAGATATTATAAAACGTCGCCACTACCGGCAGGTTTGCAAGGCATTATAAAATGTCACCCGTCTGGCGCGTACATACGTGTGAATACTTCTGTAACTGTTCATTTTACGCCTTGTAAAATACAACAAAATATCTGCTCTGGGAATAAGTACCAACATAATACATGTGAATCATGTTTTATGACATATTTTATGCTCTAGCTTATTTCATTTTACGCTTAAGGAGATAATTTATGTTATATGGAGAAGATATTTTAGATTTATAACAACTTTTTCGAGGTAAGTTTCTGAAGAGCTGTGATAAATTATATTTTCATCTTAAATACTGATTTGTAGTAAACTAGAATCAATGTAGATAGAATTTTTGGTTGACTTACCTCTCTTTTGAATGTTAATACCGCGTAGTAAATTGAATATAACGAAGTTTTATATAACTCTTTTATATTTGAGTCGTAGGAGGATAAACGATCACTCAAAGTTCGGCTTAAAAGAACACCTACACTCGGCACTATTATTATTTCTATATCACACATCGAATCGAACATTCAGAACATTGAAAACGAGTTGAATTATTAAAAGGGTAATAATATTATGATCACCTTAAAATGCTTTGATACCCTTAGTTTTTTAAGCAAAAATATATACTTAAATATAAAAAGTTGTTTGATATTTGTATTACCCTAAGACTCAGTAGAAAATTGCAAAGTCGTTGTAACTGAGGTTTGTAATTTAAAACGAAGAAAGGAGACAGAAAGATAGCACTTTTATTTCTTTAATTCATAACAACTGTACTTAGTTATGTTGTGAAATATATGCTCATTAAATAGAGGAGATTGAAACGGCGACGCGGCTCACGCCGGGAGCAGGGCCACTAATCAACATTTACTTATAAATGACTTTCTGTCATCAAACTAGATATTTGCATTTTTTCCTGTTGTTAAATCTTGTTTAGGTGGGCACTTAATAAGTAAACCTCGGGAAGGAAGAACCACTTGAAGGTAACTTTTAAATTACGTCTCCGTCCCGCTAACTTATTTACTCCTTATAAGAAGAAACAAAATATAATTCCACTTTTCAGGTCAAGAGATAATGGCCTTTGATAACAGCCTGAAAAAGCTTTCCGCTGTTTTGTTTCTTCTATCTTCAAATTTCTGTGAAGTTTTCCCCAAAAATTATAACTTGCGAGATTAAATAAAGAAGTTTTAATAAATTGCCCAGGGTTAGCTAGGATTAAGGCTTAGGTGAATCTTATTTTTCATTCTTGAGTAGTATCTGCACTGAGATTAAATCTTTGAAATTGTTTAAAGTTATGATTTGCGAATAGGTAACGTTCAAATTTAGTGTAAAAGTTTCCTTTTGCTCCATTTATTTTCAGATCCAAGCTGCACACGCCATAAGAAAGTATTTTCATTTTACGAAATATGACGGACTTTACATATGGGAAATGTGTCAAGACTGCAGCTCAGTTGAAAGGTCCAGTTTTAGTACATACGCTCTGTATTTTATCAAACTGATGCATGTGGTAAAATATTAATCCAGTATAAGATGAACTGTTGTTGCACAACAAGTCCGTACCGTGGCATGTTATTAAACTGGTAATTAAAAGATTATTAGTCATCACGCTATTAAGGCATTCTGTAAAAATTACACTTATGCAGTTTATGCGCTTAGCTCTATCAATGCGGTGTAGTTGTTGACATAATTATTGTTCCGTGTGAAGACGAATCTACGTTTCCTATGATTGCCAATACGTACAGCCTAAGTGGCACATCGTAGGCAGTTATTACTATAACTAAAATAAGAAGTACACGGGGTGCGAAGTACTAAAAGTGTGAAATGTTGTTCAATGCATATAGATCAATATAAAATACATTCGAGCCGTACAATGTTATCGCCCGCCAGTTACTATACCTAAAAATAAATATAAAAAGAGAGAATCGCTGGTATTGTAAAAGAGTTAGGTAAAGGTATAAAAATAACATTAAATACACGCGTATGTTGCAGTATACGTCGGCATTTCGCAGTTTCACGCCCTGAAGCCAACATCACAAAGGTTATTATGCAAAATTTGTGCCAAAACGCATCCCTCTGTGTGCAGTTTTGGTTGCGGAAACCGTGGGCTTTTATTTACTTGCCGGCCGGATGCAATTGCAATTGTGGTCTGAAATTCCGCATGATAAATTGTCAACTGATTTCGGTTCAATTTGCTAATTAATGTTTGTGAGTGATTTCCACAGTGCATACGTAATGTCCTAGCCGTGTTTAATAATAGGTGCACATGTTTGAATACGTGTGCCGCTGTTATTTTTGACGCTATGAATGCGCTATCATAGTTTGTTACTCGATTATCATCTAAAGCGAATTAAAACGTTTCAATTCACGGTAAACGATGCAAAGTATAGTGACAATTTTATGACAGACAAAAATTTTATGGGAATATGTGCCGTGTGTTGATGTTTGATTTGATCTTCACAAAGGATTTGTTTGTTGAAAGCGTTGGAAATCACCACTTTAGGCTACTTCTATAGACAGTCTGTTACGTCAAAGGTACTATAGATTCAATTCCCTGTTTAGAAGGAGGAGTAACAGTGGTCCAACTCAGAATAGCTTTAGGCGTTCTCAGTTCGTACTGCACGGATGTATAATTGTTTCAAATTTTTTAATAATAATATGATTACAGGATACTGTGCCATTTATCATGGTTTTACAAACATTCGTTCATCAGACACCTTGTCTTGATACAACAATTTGTGGATCACACGAAGTGTTATCTTGTGCCCAAACTATTACTAACTATAATTTTACGCTGTGATTTAGATTACAAATCATGTTTAGTAAATAGGTATTATGTAGAATATTGCAGCGATTACAGAATTAATTTCTAACAAACTGTTAGATTGCATGGCGTAGTGGTTTAAGTGGTGGTCACGTCGTTTAGAACTGTGCCGAGTGTTGTAGATTGGATGCCCATAAATTACAATAGCTACACTTTGTGTGCTCCTACTACACGTCCTTTGTGTTAGTTGCTTAAATGTTTGTTAAGGCCTTCACTACACAATATTTTTAATAATTTTTCCTAAAGCGCATTTTGACTTCGTTTCAAGTAGACATAACTATATAAACCAAGTTATATGAAGAACTTGAAGAAATGAAATTCAGACGTCATGAATTTGGATCGCGCATCGTGGATAGCACATTGAATATTGTTCGGGGGCTTACTAGTCTAACCGGATTTAGCTGAATATTCGTTTTTCCATGGGGCGACTGCCCGTCTGACCTCCACCACCCGAAGTGATAGCGATATTCCATGGTTTAGACTAGTGTCATTTTATACAGAGGTACTAATGCCCTATGACAGCCGGTGCCGACAGCTTATTGTGCTCTCTGAGGAACAGGGCATCCCATAATTAACAATTCAATACGCTCATAACTCCGAAAATTCAGTGCTGTGCTCCCCGGATTAAAACTTGACAAGCTCTGCATGGCAGACTGTTGGTATCTCCACTAGACTGTCGCTGCCTTCACCCCACCTAAAAGCCTACATATTAAAGAATATAAACAAATCAGCCGGCACAGAATCCGTATCTGATTACGTTCAGTATCCAATAGTTGTCATCATACACAAAGTGATTAATATAGTGGCGATAGTTAGATTACTAGTTCGGCGCGTCGGCATAACAGTAATATTAATTTGTTCGCCAACCGCGCCCGTGTTCCTGTCACCTCATTCCCTAAATTAATGACAAATAGAGTCCCACCCAGTGCCTCTAAATGTCACGCCGCGGTGTTTTCGATGGCTAATTGACTACGTTAATCCTTTGTTAGTCATGACGTCTGTAACAGGCCAGTTAACCCAATACATGCCACACGCAAACATGTGGCCAACTCGCTAAATATGTTTTTTTTTGTAGAAATATTGCTGCGTACGTAATGGCGGCGTCATCCTAATGGGGTATGGTGCCAGCGTAATTTTAGAATAAGCATATGGAGTAATTTACTTTATTTTATACGTTGAGCTGTTTATTACCTTTTACCTGTTTTGCCTTCTTCAGATCTTTCTCTTTTTTTTGTTTTAGTCTAGCGGCAACCTTATAACAAATAGCTTGTTTTGGCAAAATGTGTTAATAAATTACTTCTACTCAAAATAAACTTAAAACCTTTTTGCTAATGTTTGTCATCATCTCTAACGACGCTCTTTAAAGTAATTCTCTATAAAAATGTAAGCCATAATTGAAAACACCAAACAAGTACTAAAGTAAGTAGTAGTTATTTATTATAATTTGACATTATTCTGTTCAAACAAATTTTAGAGACAAAAGCTTTGTAAAAAATTGTCTTACAGCTAGGCATAATAAATTTGACAGGTTTAAACTTTGAACTATATATAGTCCATAGCATATAAAAAGAACGATACTGTTATTTTATGAAGTAATCCGAAAGTTATAACAAGTAGTCGTATCAGTTAACAAGATATTATAAAACGTCGCCACTACCGGCAGGTTTGCAAGGCATTATAAAATGTCACCCGTCTGGCGCGTACATACGTGTGAATACTTCTGTAACTGTTCATTTTACGCCTTGTAAAATACAACAAAATATCTGCTCTGGGAATAAGTACCAACATAATACATGTGAATCATGTTTTATGACATATTTTATGCTCTAGCTTATTTCATTTTACGCTTAAGGAGATAATTTATGTTATATGGAGAAGATATTTTAGATTTATAACAACTTTTTCGAGGTAAGTTTCTGAAGAGCTGTGATAAATTATATTTTCATCTTAAATACTGATTTGTAGTAAACTAGAATCAATGTAGATAGAATTTTTGGTTGACTTACCTCTCTTTTGAATGTTAATACCGCGTAGTAAATTGAATATAACGAAGTTTTATATAACTCTTTTATATTTGAGTCGTAGGAGGATAAACGATCACTCAAAGTTCGGCTTAAAAGAACACCTACACTCGGCACTATTATTATTTCTATATCACACATCGAATCGAACATTCAGAACATTGAAAACGAGTTGAATTATTAAAAGGGTAATAATATTATGATCACCTTAAAATGCTTTGATACCCTTAGTTTTTTAAGCAAAAATATATACTTAAATATAAAAAGTTGTTTGATATTTGTATTACCCTAAGACTCAGTAGAAAATTGCAAAGTCGTTGTAACTGAGGTTTGTAATTTAAAACGAAGAAAGGAGACAGAAAGATAGCACTTTTATTTCTTTAATTCATAACAACTGTACTTAGTTATGTTGTGAAATATATGCTCATTAAATAGAGGAGATTGAAACGGCGACGCGGCTCACGCCGGGAGCAGGGCCACTAATCAACATTTACTTATAAATGACTTTCTGTCATCAAACTAGATATTTGCATTTTTTCCTGTTGTTAAATCTTGTTTAGGTGGGCACTTAATAAGTAAACCTCGGGAAGGAAGAACCACTTGAAGGTAACTTTTAAATTACGTCTCCGTCCCGCTAACTTATTTACTCCTTATAAGAAGAAACAAAATATAATTCCACTTTTCAGGTCAAGAGATAATGGCCTTTGATAACAGCCTGAAAAAGCTTTCCGCTGTTTTGTTTCTTCTATCTTCAAATTTCTGTGAAGTTTTCCCCAAAAATTATAACTTGCGAGATTAAATAAAGAAGTTTTAATAAATTGCCCAGGGTTAGCTAGGATTAAGGCTTAGGTGAATCTTATTTTTCATTCTTGAGTAGTATCTGCACTGAGATTAAATCTTTGAAATTGTTTAAAGTTATGATTTGCGAATAGGTAACGTTCAAATTTAGTGTAAAAGTTTCCTTTTGCTCCATTTATTTTCAGATCCAAGCTGCACACGCCATAAGAAAGTATTTTCATTTTACGAAATATGACGGACTTTACATATGGGAAATGTGTCAAGACTGCAGCTCAGTTGAAAGGTCCAGTTTTAGTACATACGCTCTGTATTTTATCAAACTGATGCATGTGGTAAAATATTAATCCAGTATAAGATGAACTGTTGTTGCACAACAAGTCCGTACCGTGGCATGTTATTAAACTGGTAATTAAAAGATTATTAGTCATCACGCTATTAAGGCATTCTGTAAAAATTACACTTATGCAGTTTATGCGCTTAGCTCTATCAATGCGGTGTAGTTGTTGACATAATTATTGTTCCGTGTGAAGACGAATCTACGTTTCCTATGATTGCCAATACGTACAGCCTAAGTGGCACATCGTAGGCAGTTATTACTATAACTAAAATAAGAAGTACACGGGGTGCGAAGTACTAAAAGTGTGAAATGTTGTTCAATGCATATAGATCAATATAAAATACATTCGAGCCGTACAATGTTATCGCCCGCCAGTTACTATACCTAAAAATAAATATAAAAAGAGAGAATCGCTGGTATTGTAAAAGAGTTAGGTAAAGGTATAAAAATAACATTAAATACACGCGTATGTTGCAGTATACGTCGGCATTTCGCAGTTTCACGCCCTGAAGCCAACATCACAAAGGTTATTATGCAAAATTTGTGCCAAAACGCATCCCTCTGTGTGCAGTTTTGGTTGCGGAAACCGTGGGCTTTTATTTACTTGCCGGCCGGATGCAATTGCAATTGTGGTCTGAAATTCCGCATGATAAATTGTCAACTGATTTCGGTTCAATTTGCTAATTAATGTTTGTGAGTGATTTCCACAGTGCATACGTAATGTCCTAGCCGTGTTTAATAATAGGTGCACATGTTTGAATACGTGTGCCGCTGTTATTTTTGACGCTATGAATGCGCTATCATAGTTTGTTACTCGATTATCATCTAAAGCGAATTAAAACGTTTCAATTCACGGTAAACGATGCAAAGTATAGTGACAATTTTATGACAGACAAAAATTTTATGGGAATATGTGCCGTGTGTTGATGTTTGATTTGATCTTCACAAAGGATTTGTTTGTTGAAAGCGTTGGAAATCACCACTTTAGGCTACTTCTATAGACAGTCTGTTACGTCAAAGGTACTATAGATTCAATTCCCTGTTTAGAAGGAGGAGTAACAGTGGTCCAACTCAGAATAGCTTTAGGCGTTCTCAGTTCGTACTGCACGGATGTATAATTGTTTCAAATTTTTTAATAATAATATGATTACAGGATACTGTGCCATTTATCATGGTTTTACAAACATTCGTTCATCAGACACCTTGTCTTGATACAACAATTTGTGGATCACACGAAGTGTTATCTTGTGCCCAAACTATTACTAACTATAATTTTACGCTGTGATTTAGATTACAAATCATGTTTAGTAAATAGGTATTATGTAGAATATTGCAGCGATTACAGAATTAATTTCTAACAAACTGTTAGATTGCATGGCGTAGTGGTTTAAGTGGTGGTCACGTCGTTTAGAACTGTGCCGAGTGTTGTAGATTGGATGCCCATAAATTACAATAGCTACACTTTGTGTGCTCCTACTACACGTCCTTTGTGTTAGTTGCTTAAATGTTTGTTAAGGCCTTCACTACACAATATTTTTAATAATTTTTCCTAAAGCGCATTTTGACTTCGTTTCAAGTAGACATAACTATATAAACCAAGTTATATGAAGAACTTGAAGAAATGAAATTCAGACGTCATGAATTTGGATCGCGCATCGTGGATAGCACATTGAATATTGTTCGGGGGCTTACTAGTCTAACCGGATTTAGCTGAATATTCGTTTTTCCATGGGGCGACTGCCCGTCTGACCTCCACCACCCGAAGTGATAGCGATATTCCATGGTTTAGACTAGTGTCATTTTATACAGAGGTACTAATGCCCTATGACAGCCGGTGCCGACAGCTTATTGTGCTCTCTGAGGAACAGGGCATCCCATAATTAACAATTCAATACGCTCATAACTCCGAAAATTCAGTGCTGTGCTCCCCGGATTAAAACTTGACAAGCTCTGCATGGCAGACTGTTGGTATCTCCACTAGACTGTCGCTGCCTTCACCCCACCTAAAAGCCTACATATTAAAGAATATAAACAAATTAGCCGGCACAGAATCCGTATCTGATTACGTTCAGTATCCAATAGTTGTCATCATACACAAAGTGATTAATATAGTGGCGATAGTTAGATTACTAGTTCGGCGCGTCGGCATAACAGTAATATTAATTTGTTCGCCAACCGCGCCCGTGTTCCTGTCACCTCATTCCCTAAATTAATGACAAATAGAGTCCCACCCAGTGCCTCTAAATGTCACGCCGCGGTGTTTTCGATGGCTAATTGACTACGTTAATCCTTTGTTAGTCATGACGTCTGTAACAGGCCAGTTAACCCAATACATGCCACACGCAAACATGTGGCCAACTCGCTAAATATGTTTTTTTTTGTAGAAATATTGCTGCGTACGTAATGGCGGCGTCATCCTAATGGGGTATGGTGCCAGCGTAATTTTAGAATAAGCATATGGAGTAATTTACTTTATTTTATACGTTGAGCTGTTTATTACCTTTTACCTGTTTTGCCTTCTTCAGATCTTTCTCTTTTTTTTGTTTTAGTCTAGCGGCAACCTTATAACAAATAGCTTGTTTTGGCAAAATGTGTTAATAAATTACTTCTACTCAAAATAAACTTAAAACCTTTTTGCTAATGTTTGTCATCATCTCTAACGACGCTCTTTAAAGTAATTCTCTATAAAAATGTAAGCCATAATTGAAAACACCAAACAAGTACTAAAGTAAGTAGTAGTTATTTATTATAATTTGACATTATTCTGTTCAAACAAATTTTAGAGACAAAAGCTTTGTAAAAAATTGTCTTACAGCCAGGCATAATAAATTTGACAGGTTTAAACTTTGAACTATATATAGTCCATAGCATATAAAAAGGACGATACTGTTATTTTATGAAGTAATCCGAAAGTTATAACAAGTAGTCGTATCAGTTAACAAGATATTATAAAACGTCGCCACTACCGGCAGGTTTGCAAGGCATTATAAAATGTCACCCGTCTGGCGCGTACATACGTGTGAATACTTCTGTAACTGTTCATTTTACGCCTTGTAAAATACAACAAAATATCTGCTCTGGTAATAAGTACCAACATAATACATGTGAATCATGTTTTATGACATATTTTATGCTCTAGCTTATTTCATTTTACGCTTAAGGAGATAATTTATGTTATATGGAGAAGATATTTTAGATTTATAACAACTTTTTCGAGGTAAGTTTCTGAAGAGCTGTGATAAATTATATTTTCATCTTAAATACTGATTTGTAGTAAACTAGAATCAATGTAGATAGAATTTTTGGTTGACTTACCTCTCTTTTGAATGTTAATACCGCGTAGTAAATTGAATATAACGAAGTTTTATATAACTCTTTTATATTTAAGTCGTAGGAGGATAAACGATCACTCAAAGTTCGGCTTAAAAGAACACCTACACTCGGCACTATTATTATTTCTATATCACACATCGAATCGAACATTCAGAACATTGAAAACGAGTTGAATTATTAAAAGGGTAATAATATTATGATCACCTTAAAATGCTTTGATACCCTTAGTTTTTTAAGCAAAAATATATACTTCACACCAGAAAAATAAAGTCTAAAATTACAATAGTACTAGCTTTTTTAGTCACAACTGCACTTCAAATTGTATTCGAACACCAAACGTAGTAAATGATCACCAAATAAATAGGTTATTTCAGGGTCTCTTGTGACCCTTAATTCAAAAATAGGAGCCCTGCGAAGCAGGGTTCCGTCAACTTAGTTTATTAAAGTAGGTGGTGTAATCCAATTTATGTATTGGTATTACATACAACTAACAAAAAAACTTTGGTTATAATTTTACATTAAAATGCTGGTTTAATTTTGGTGATCATTTACTACTTTTGGGTGAACAATGATTTATTTGGGGTCATTTTGCTTAAACAGGATAGCGAAATGTTAAAACTTTGGTTATAATTTTACATTAAAATGCGGGTTTCATTTTGGTGATTATTTACTATTTATGTCTGTTATATGTTACTATATCTGGTGGTAAGTTAAACATAAGCCGTATTCAAGTGTTCAGTTGTCTAATCTTGATTATATTACTGTTTAGTCGTAATCAAAAAAATTACATTTATAAAAGTGTTGCCAGGACGGTGGGTTTGTTTTTATTACAGGCATAAAATAGCTTTTCTTTATGATAATTCTTTTTTACAGTAAACTTGTTGTGACTATAAGCCTGCAAAGCGTAGGCAAATTGTTAGAAATTCCAATAATTGTCAATGGTAGCCGCAGAGCGCCACCAAATTATCGGTTTGTGGTCGTCTTGATTGAAATTGGGTACCTACAAAGGTGACTGTCTACCCCTAGTTAACCAACGCATAGAGTTACACAAACACACTAGATAGATAGATAGATATACTCTTTATTGTACACCAAATAATATTATACAGTATACATTTTGTGAATTGGCTTATACAACAGCATGTACAAATGGCGGCCTTATCGCTAAAAGCGATCTCTTCCCGGCAACCTTTACACACCTTTGCACTAATTACGTATTAATTACATACTATGACAATTACTAATTGTGTTCATTACTAAGATGGGCATTGTACTTTGAATTGACATAGAATCTTCATAGTTTGAGGTTTTTGAATGAAATTTTTTTCACCTATGATGTTCATATTTTAAAACTGTGAAACATTTGAATATCGACTTTTAATTGTTTTTGTTATTCAACTTAGACAAGAAAGATGGATACTGCGAAACTTTTAGTAATTTTTGAATACGAGTTCCGACGCGGAAGTAACGCGGCAGAAACAGCCCGCAATATCAATGTTGCGTTTGGAGAGGGGTCTGCTAATGAACGCACCGTGCGATTTTGGTTTAAACGCTTTCGCGATAGAAACTTCGACTTGAAGAACGAGCCACGAGGAAGACCGCCCGCCCACACAGGTGAATAATGATGAATTAAGAGAGATGTTGGGAGCCGATCCTGGTCAAACTACCCAGGAATTAGCGGCACGGTTTAACGTTACCTTACCCACAGTATTGACTCATTTGCGTTAAATCAATAAAATAAAAAATACTAAAAATGAGGGCCTCATGATTTGACTAATCTGCAGAAAGAAACGTGTGTTGAAACTTGTGTTGCCTTGTTGAATCGGTACAGGACTCAAGGAATATTGGATCGAATTGTGACATGTGATGAAAAGTTGATTCTTTATGATAACCGTAAAAGAAAAATGCAATGGCTGACCAATAACAAGGTAATGGTAATTGGATCGAATTGTGAATTGTGTTGTGTTTAAAGTTATGATTTGCGAATAGGTTACGTTCAAATTTAGTGTAAAAGTTTCCTTTTGCTACATTTATTTTCAGTTCACAAGCTGCACACGCCATAAGAAAGTATTTTCACTTTATGAAATATGACGGACTTGACTTATGAGAACTATGTCAAGACTGCAGCTTAGTTGAAAAGGTACAGATTTAGTATGCTCTGTATTTTATGAAATTGATGCATGTGGGAAAATGTTAATCCAGTATAAGATGAACTGTTGTTGCACAACAAGTTAGTACTATGGCACGTTATTATACTAGTAATTAAAAGATTGTTAGTCATCACGGTACTAAGGCCTTCTGTAAAAATTACACTTAAGCAGTTTATGCGCTTAGCTCTATCACTGCGGTGTAGTTGTTGACATAATTATTGTTCCGTGTGAAGACGAATCTACGTTTCCTATGATTGCCAATACGTACAGCCTAAGTGGCACATCGTATGCAGTTATTACTATAACTAAAATAAAAAGTACACGGGGTGCGAGGTACTAAAAGTGTGAAATGTTTGTGCAATGCAGACAGACCAATATAAAATATATCCACGCCGTACAATGTTAGCGTTATCGCCCGGCAGTTACTATACCAGAAAAGAAATATAAAAAGAGAGAATCACTGGTAGTGTAACAGAGTTAAAGGTATAAAAATAACATTAAATACCTACACGTGTATGTTGCAGTTTACGTCGGCATTTCGCAGTTTCACGCCCTGAAGCCAACATCACAAAGGTTATTATGCAAAATTTGTGCCAAAACGCATCCCTCTGTGTGCAGTTTTGGTTGCGGAAACCGTGGGCTTTTATTTACTTGCCACCTGGATGCAATTGCAATTGTGGTCTGAAATTCCGCATGATAAATTGTCAACTGATTTCGGTTCAATTTGCTAATTAATGTTTGTGAGTGATTTCCACAGTGCATACGTAATGTCCTAGCCGTGTTTAATAAAAGGTGCACATGTTTGACTACGTGCGCCGCTGTTATTTTTGACGCTATAAATCCGCTATAATAGCACGTATCTCGATTAGCATCTAAATCGAATTAAAACGTTTCAATACATGGTAAACGATGCATGGTATAGTAAAAATATTATGATTGACCAAAATGTACAATGTACAATGTACTATAGATTCAATCCCCTGTTTAGAAGGAGGAGTAATAGTGACCCAACTCAGAAATGTTTTAGGACTTCTCAGTTCGTACTGCACCAATGTATAATTATTTCAAAATGAATAATATGATTACAGATTACTGTGCCATTTATCATGGTTTTACAAACATTCACTCATAGGACACCTTGCCTTGATACAAAAATTTGTGGATCACACGAAGTGTTATCTCGTGCCCAAACTATTACTTACTATAATTTTACGCTGTGATTTAGGTTACAAATCATGTTTATTAATAGTAATAAATAGGTGTTATGTAGAATATTGTAGCGATTATAGAATTAATTTGTAACAAACTGTTGGTTTACATGGCGTAGTGGTTAAGTGGTGGCCACGTCGTCGTTTAGAACTGTGCTGAGTGTTGTAGATCGGATGGCCATAAACTACAATAGCTACACTTTGTGTTTTCACTACATAATTTTTTTTATAATTTTTCCTAAAGCGCATTTTGACTTCGTTTCAAGTAGACATAAATATATAAACCAAGTTATATGAAGAACTTGAAGAAACGAAATTCAGACGTCATGAATTTTGATCGCGCATCGTGGATAGCACATTAGCCCGTCTGACCTCCACCACCCGAAGGGATAGCGATATTTCATGGTTTAGACTAGTGTCATTTTATACAGAGGTACTAATGCCCTATGACAGCCGGTGCCGACAGCTTATTGTGCTCTCCGAGGAACAGGGCATCCGATAATTAACAATTCAATACGCTCATAACACCGAAAATTCAGTGGTGGGCGCCCAGGATTAAAACCTGACAAGTTCTGCATGGCAGGCTCTTGGTCTCTGCACTAGACTGTCGCTGCCTTCAGCCCACCTAAACGCCTACATATTAAAGAATATAAACAAATCAGTCGGCACAGAATCCGTATCTGATTACGTGAAGTAACCAATAGTTGTCATCATACACAAAGTGATAAATATAGCGGTGATAGTTACATTACTAGTTCGGCGCGTCGGCATAATAGTAATATTAATTTGTTCGCCAACCGCGCCCGTGTTCCTGTCACCTCATTACCTAAATTAATGACAAATAGAGTCCCACCCACCCAGTGCCTCTAAATGTCATGCCCGCGGTGTTTTCGATGGCTAATTGACTACGTTAACCCTTTGTTAGTCATGACGTCTTTAACAGGCCAGTTAACCCATTACATGCCGCACGCAAACATGTGGCCAACTCGCTAATTATGTTTTTTTTGTCGAAATATTCCTGCGTACGTAATGGCGGCGTCTTCCCAATGGGGTATGGTGCCAGCGTAATTTTAGAATAAGCATATGGAGTAATTTACTTTATTTTACACGTTGAGCTGTTTATAACCTTTTACCTCTTTTGCCTTCTTCAGATCTTTCTCTTTTTTTTGTTTTAGTCTAGCGGCAACCTTATAACAAATAGCTCGTTTTGGCTAAATGTGTTAATAAATGACTTCTACTCAAAATATGCGTACAACTTAAAACCTTTTTGCTAATGTTTGTCATCAACTCTAACGACGCTCTTTAAAGTAATTCTCTATAAAAATGTAAATCATAATTAAAAACACCAAACAAGTACTAAATACAAAACGAGACGTAGTCCTTTATTTTATAGTTTAAAAATATGATTTGAAGACTGTAGTTGTTTATTTTAATTTAACATTATTCTGTTCAAACAAATTTTAGAGAGAAAAGGTTTGTAAAAAATTGTCTTACAGCTATGCATAATAAATTTGACAGGTTTAAACTTTGAACTATATTTAGTCCATAGCATATAAATAGGACGATACTGTTATTTTATGAAGTAATCCAAAAGTTATAACTAGTAGTCGTATCAGTTAACTAGATATTATAAAACGTCGCCACTACCGGCAGGTTTGCAAGGCATTATATAATGTCACCCGTCTGGCGCGTACATACGTGTGAATACTTTTGTAACAGTTCATTTTACGCCTCGTAAAATACAACATAATATCTGCTCTGGTAATAAGTACCAACATAATACATGTGAATCATGTTTATGACATATTTTATGCTCTAGCTTCTTCTTCTTTCATTTTACGCTTAAGGAGATAATTTATTTTATATGGAAAAGATATTTCAGATTTATAACAATTTGTTCGAGGTAAGTTTCTGAAGAGCTCTGATAAATTATATTTTCATCTCAAATATGGATTTGTAGTAAACTAGAATTAATGTAGATATAATTTTTGGTTGACTCACTTCTCTTCTGAATGTTAATACCTCGTAGTAAATTGAATATAACGAAGTTTTATATATTTGAGTCGTGGGAGGATAAACGATCACTCAAAGTAAAAGAAAGAAAGTCAAAAGAATACCTACACCCGGCACAATTATTTCTATATCACACATCGAATCGAACATTCGAAACATTGAAAACGAGATGAATTATTAAAAGAGGTTAAATATAATGACCACCATAAAATGCTTTGATACCCTTAGTTCTTTAACCAAAAATATATACTTAACACCAGAAAAATAAAGTCTAAAATTACAATAGTACTAGCTATTTTAGTCACAACTGCACTTCAAATTGTATTCGAACACCAAATGTAGTAAATGATCACCGAATAAGTAGGTTATGTTAGGTTATCTTGTTCAACTTAGTTTATTAAAGTAGGTGGTGTAACCAAATCCAATTTATGTGTTGGTATTTCATACAACTAACAAAAAAAAACTTTGGTTATAATTTTACATTAAAATGCTGGTTTAATTTTGGTGTTCATTTACTACTTTTGGGTTAACAATGATTTACTTTAATTGTAGCGCTCATAGCGAGACTTGGCTTGCCGTTCGTAACAGATCGGCAAAGTTAAGCAACGCTTGCAAAGGTTACCAGTTGGATGGGTGACCGTGTGTGGCATTTTCATCTGAGCGCTACCGTGCTTCGGAGGGCACGTAAAGCTGTCGGTCCCGGCTCTTGTCTATGGATAAGGGTCGTTAGGCCATGTCGGAGGCCTTTGGGCGGTCTGAAAACTCCGACACCAGAGTTGGCCACACACTCACACGAAAAACAAACAAAACAAACAAACTTGGAGTCATTTTGCTTAAATAGGATAGCAAAATGTTAAAACGTTGGTTATAATTTTACATTTAAATGCGGGTTTCTTTTTGGTGATTATTTACTATTTTGTCTGTTATATGTTACTAAACACATCAACACAGTCCAGGAATATTATTTAAAATGCGAATTACTATTTATATTTTAATAATTTTATATAATATCTATATATTCAAAGAAACGTTATCTAATACTCAACAATTTTTCAAATAAACGTTTATTTAGATTACAATTTTAGGATTTTATGGAAAAAAAATGAAGCATAGACCGAAACCGTATTTGAATTAACTTTTATTTTGTGACAAAAAACGAAAATAAAAAGGAAAATCATTTAATTGGTGTTTACGAAATTGCAGTTAGTAGTCTGTAAAAGCGCCCATAACGTTCATTACGCATCGGCAACGATTTGGCATGCAGAACAAGGTTGTCTATGTCTGGCTGCGGAATATTGTTCCAGGTCCTTCTGAGGTGCGAAAAAAGTTGGTCTTCTGTGGCCAGATTGTCGGGGGCTTTCCTCAGAGCTTCTCTTTGAATCATATCCCATGGGTGCTCAATGGGATTTAGGTGATTGAGCAGGCCATTCTAAGGCCCTAACATTAAGATCCTGCAACCAAACTGCTACCGTTCTCACCGTATGTGCCCGGGCATTTTCGTGCATGAGCAAGAAATTTTGCCCATTTGTGTTCTGTGGGGCAAGATTATGGGCCCCAGCACCTGTTGGCGATATCTTTCTACCGTCATATTGCCGCGCACCCAAACGAGGTCCGTCCGTGCTCCAAGGCGAATTCCTGCCCATACAATAATTGTTCCTCCTTGATATGGGTGGACTTCCTGGGGCTGCTGGAGTCGGCTCCATCACCCAGGAACTCACCAGACACGCGTCCTTCATGAATCTGGATGAAAACCGTACCTGGATTCATCCGTGACCAGCACATTGGACCATTGCTCACGGCTCCACTCAACGTGGTTCCGAACCCATTCCAATTGTTGTCCACGATTGCCTCTCCGTAAGGATGGGACCCGGAGTGGTCTACGAGAGCGTAGATTGGCTTCATGCAGTCGCCTCCTCACAGTTTGGTCACTCACAAGCACTTGGTGTTCCACCTGCAGCCTTTGAACCAATTGAGTAGCCGTTACATTTGGTTGAGCTCTAGCAGCAATTTGTCAAAATCGGTCTTGTCTGGGGGTAGTGATGTGACTTGGCCCCCGATGCCTCTCTGCTACTTCACCTGTGACACGACAGCGTGTCCACAATTTTGAAATGACGTGTTGGCGGGTCCCTATTACTTCAGCGACATCATGTTGAACAGAACCAGCTTCCTGCATTCCTACAGCCCATAAAATTTCCTTCCTAGTTAAATGCTCGCGTTGCATGGCTAGAAAAGCTTGTTTTGCACTTCATCTTGTTATCTAATCTTGATTATATTACTGTTTCGTATTAAAAAAGAATGTTTTACATTTATAAAAGCGTTGCCAGGACGGCTGGTTTGTTTTAATAACAGGCTTAAAATAGCTTTTCTTTATGTTAATTCTTTTTTACAGTGAACTTATTGAAGCCTGCAAAGCGTAGGCAAATTGTTAGAATTTCAAATAATTGTCAATGGTAGCCGCAGCGCCACCAAATAATCGATTGAAATTGGGTACCTACAAAGGTGAGTGTCTAATCCTAGTTAACCAACGCATATAGTTACACAAACACACTAGCTACGTATTAATTGAATACTTTAGTTAGTTAGTTGGACAGGTGTTTTCCGCACTTAGCCACTGAATTGGGCCATTGTGCGTGAGCAGTCACACGGTTGTCACCTGCTACTCATACCATGCAAGCTCCTTCCTGAAGGCCTTGAGTTGACCAGTGTTGCGTATGGCTTCGCTCATGGTTCTGGGATTGTTCAGGAGCCTCGTCCGTTGATCGCTCACGCTGGTACAATGTAGGATCACATGAGCGGGTGTTTCTTCGGTCTCCATGCAGCCCCTACATAGTGGGCTGTCCGTGACGCCGATATTGTAGAGATGCTTGTTTAGTGGACAGTGGCCGGTTATTATGCCAGTCAGATACTTGAGTGTTTTCCTGTTGGAGTGCAACAGTTTTTGCGAGAGTCGTTTGTCTAATTGAGGAAAGGTATCTTTAGATTGCCTACACTCTTTTAACTCTGCCCACTCTTTTTCATGTTGTTGTAGGGTTCTCTCGCGTAACCACGTTTTTAGTTGGTTGAGAGGTATCGGAACAATTGGTTCGAGTCCCAGAGTTGTCGTGTCCGATCCTTTCCTTGCCAGTTGGTCTGCTGCGTCATTGCCCGTGGAGTCACTGTGGCCTCGTATCCACTGGAGCGTGACCCGATTCCTTGCTGCAGTTTTCTGCAGCTCTTGGTGGCACTCCATAATTAGGCCGCTGTTAAAGCAGTTGCTGTCGATAACTTGTAGTACTGAGGCACTGTCTGTGATGATGCGTATTGACAGGTTACTCACGTTGCTGTCCGCGATCGCCGTCGCCGCCCTTATAATCCCAACTCATTCAGCCTGGAAGATGGTGTTGAGTTTACCAAGCGATGTTGAGAGATTGATGTTCAAATCATGGGAGAATACTCCGGCACCTGTCCCATACTTTGTTTTTGAGCCGTCTGTGTATACTCTAACTTCGTGTATACCAGAGCTATCCTTGTGCTCTTCTTGCAGTTGTATGCGGTATTTTTTGTCAAAGACAAAGGTATATATGGTATGAGGTCGCACGTTGCATCTAGCATCGGGATCTCGTTAGTTAATGTCCTTTTCAGGCGTGCATGGGTTATTCGGTCGTCTTTTCTCCAAAGCCCGAACTTATCGAGCCGGTTCGCGGCGGCACCTGCTTCCTGCTGGATGATGAGGTGCAATGGTCGCAAGTCGAGAAGCACCTCCAATGCCGCCGTTGGAGTTGTTTTCGTGCAGCCTGTTGTGGCCAGACAGGCGAGGCGTTGTATGCTCTGCAGCTTGCTCTTGACTGTGCTTAGTTGAGTGCGTGGCCACCACTCTACTGCACCGTATGTGAGCATGGAGCGTATTATGGCAGTGTAGATCCAGAGGGTGATGAATGGTTTGAGACCCCATTTCTTGCCTATTATTCGCCTGCACTGCCAGAAGATTGTACATGCTTTTGTGGTTTTAGTAGTGATGTGTTTATTCCAGTTGAGCTTGTGGTCGAGTGTTACGGCCAGGTATTTGACTTCACTCGATAGGTTGAGCTCCGTGCCAAAAAGTTTTGGTTTTCTGGTCATATGGGTGTTCCTTTTGTTGGTGAAAAGTACTAGCTCCATTTTATTTGGATTGACCGTCAGTTCATGGTGGTTGCACCATTGTTCCATGATCCTGATGGCTGCTTGCATCCGATAATGTATCATGTCTTCCGAGTTTCCTTTGATTAGGATGGTTATATCATCTGCGTAGCCGACCGTGTAGAAGCATTTGTAATTCAGGCTTCTCAACAGATCGTCTACCACTATGTTCCAAAGCAGGGGTGATAGGACACCTCCATATATAGATGGCGCTACCGCCTAAGTAAACATCGGCTCCGTAATAATTTTATCATAAAAATCAGAAAACAATATTTATCAAGTAATTTTGCAAAAAATATGTAACTAGTGCTATAAATAGTCAGTGACAGTGTTATCTCTAAAAATAATAAGGCATAGTGAAGAAATAGTGATGGACAAAAACCAATGTTTTAAGTGCAATTCATATATACAATAAACATTTAATAGTGTCTTCATAGAAAAATAAGCTACTTTTTTGAACGAATTGTGATAATAAACAGTCAAACTACAGTGAAATGTGTGATATTATCATAATATAACAAAAACTTAATCATCGTCATCGTTACTCATCAAATTTGAAAAACTTACTTTGTAAAGCTAATATTGTAGCGACATCTAGTTTGAAGATACCATATTCCCTGACCACAGTCGATAAAACTGTGCAACACAAACCATAACGACAGAAAACGCTAGAGCTGTTCTGGGCGTCGTCTATTGTCCCCCCTGTGCCGACTATTTCTCCAGTCTCGAACCGATTCTGGAATCTTTAGGGTCTCAGTATGCTCGTCATATTGTCATGGGTGATTTCAATACCGATTTCCTCTCCCGTCATTCCTGTCGTTCCCGTAAGCTACTCGACATAGTTCAGTCAGCCAGCCTCCACGTATTGCCATTGCAAGCCACTCACCACAATGATAATGGGGAGGACACCTGGCTGGATTTAATGCTTACTTCTGCTCCTTCCCTAGTCACATCCCATGGCCAACTTCCTGCACCTGGATTCTCCCGTCACGACCTTATTTTCCTGTCATACCGTCTGAAACCTCCTAAATCCCTGCCTAAAGTTCTGCATATGCGTTGTTTTGGTCGTATGGATGTGGAGAAGCTGAAGCAAGACGCTTCTATGGTAAACTGGGACAGCTTAGTATCCGCCACTACGGTGGATGAAAAAGTAGATATTTTTAACGCCATTGTCTGTGATCTTTATGACGTCCATGCCCCCGTTAAACGGGTGAAATTGAAGCGTCCGCCAGCACCCTGGATTACAGAGGGTGTTCGGATGGCAATGCGCCGTAGAGACCGTGCGTTTAGAAAGTACAAGAGAGATCGATGTGTGGAAAATTGGGTGCTTTTTAAGTCTGCAAGAAATCGGTGCAATCAGATGGTGCGCAACGCCAAACGCCGACATATCCTCAATAATATATCTTGTTCATCGCCTGCTAGTACCTGGAAGTTCCTCGGAACACTAGGCATTGGCAAACAGCGGCGTCTTGATTTTCATGGGACTCACGACTTGGATGATATCAACCGATATTTCACCACTACTGCTTCGCTGGATCACCAAGTCGTGAGTCACACTGTTAATTATTTAGCGGGGTTACCTCAACCCAACATTGATTCCTTTTGCTTTTCTCCAAAGTCTCCAGACGACATCAAAAAGGTCATCCTATCCATAAAATCTAATGCTGTGGGATGTGACAATATTAGTCGTCGTATGATCACGACGATCCTTGAACATCTACTGTCGGCGATATCCCACATCATTAATTTTTCCCTAGTCTCTGGTACTTTTCCCTCCCTGTGGCGTAAGGCCTATATAATACCTCTTCCCAAAATCCAAAATCCCACTCTCCCTGAACACTTCCGTCCTATTTCTATCCTACCCTTTATGTCTAAAGTGCTAGAGGCCTGTGCGCACAAGCAACTTTCTCATTTTATTCAACACAACAAGTTGTTGAGTCCTCTGCAATCAGGCTTCAGACCTGGACATAACACAACTTCCGCCCTCCTTAAAGTGACTGGCGATATTCGTGAGGCCATGGAAAACACCAAAATTACCGTTCTGGTATTAATTGACTTTTCAAATGCCTTCAATACCGTCAGTCACGATATCCTTTTATCTATCCTCTCCCACCTCAAGGTCTCGGCTGGAGCTGTGGATTGGTTCTCAAATTATCTTCGAGGTCGCCGGCAGTCGATCCACGTCAATGAGTTATCGTCGGCATGGTTTGATACTACTTCTGGCGTTCCTCAAGGCGGCATTCTCTCTCCTCTTTTATTTTCTATTTTTATAAATCTCTTAACTCAAAATCTTCAGTGCGCTTACCATTTGTACGCCGATGACTTGCAGATTTACTCCCAGGTAAGTGTGGAACACATCATTGAGGCGATCGACAAAATCAATAACGACTTGAACGCTATATTGTCCTGGTGTCGCAAGTTTGGGCTAACCGTTAATCCTAGCAAGACCCAAGCCATCATTGTGGGTAGTCAATGGATGTTAAAAAATGGTTGCCTGTAAAGTCGGTATACGGGCGAAAGTTTTACGTGACAACGACTTTGAGTGGTAAAATAATTTTAATGTGAATATTCATTCGTATAGTAGGAAGAAGGATGAAAGACGCGTGCCTTTCACTTTTTATGTCTGTCTCTCTCGCTCTTAGGCGGGACGCGTGCCTCTCACTCGCTCTCATTGTGAGCGCATAACGTGAGCGGAGCGTAACGCAGTTTCTTGAAGTGTCACCCGGCAAACCAATTTATAAGACGTTGTCACGTCAAAAGACTAGACTTATCGATCCTGCCGCCCATAACCTTTAACGGAACCACCGTCGATTTATGTCCTGCTGTCAAAAACCTTGGGCTTCACATAGACACCACGCTGAATTGGCAAGTCCAGGTAACTCAGTTGAGTCGAAAGGTCACCAGTGCTCTGCGCGCTCTCTACCGTCTAAGGAACATACTACCATCCGAGACAAAGACAATGCTTGTGCAGACCTTAATCTTCCCCCTCATTGACTATGGTGATGTATGTTACTTTGACCTGAATGCAGACCTCCTTGATAAACTTGACCGTCTTCTGAATAACTGCATTCGATTCATTTTCAATCTTCGCAAGTATGACCATGTGTCTACTTATCGTTCCCAACTAAAGTGGCTTCCCATACGTCAGCGCCGTAGTTTGCGTGCTCTCACTACCCTCTATACTATTCTTACATCTTCAACCTCTCCCCAGTATTTATCTTCCTACTTCCAATACTTATATTCCAACCATGAAAGAAACCTCCGTTCATCTCATAATCTTCTCCTCACGGTACCCCCTCACAACTCTAACTTTCTTCATTCCTCTTTTACTATTCAATCTATCCTTCTCTGGAATGCCCTCCCTCTTGAAATCAGGATGGCCAAGACGAAGAACACTTTCAAGTTCAAGGTGAAGGAGCTCCTATTGGCTGAGTCGGCGATTGTATCTTAAGTCGTTTAAGTTCAATGTGGTTTAATATGTATGTATGTGTTTATATATTTATAGTATATATATTATATATGCCTTTGTGTATTTATGTAGTTTTATAATATATCTATATCATGTATGTTTATATTATATTATGTACCTAACGTATTTATTTTAATGTATCATTTAGATCTATATTATACTTAGTTATAATTTATATTAGTTCAAATTAGTTTTCATTATATTACACCTACTTCTTTTCTCTCTGCACCACTCTAAGGTTGACTGGGAGATAATGCCCATGGCATTAAGTCCGCCTTTATACTATTGTGTATATGAACAACACATATATCTGTACAAAGTGATTGACAATTTCAAGTAGTTACTCAACGTTCTCGTAGCACATTGGATACGGCGAGGGACAGCTGTTACCACGATCGAGGTTTCGAATCCCGCTGAAGCGGCCAGCATTTTTTGTGATTAATATAATTTTCTACAAATTGTTGAATACAAAGCAAATGGACTCGGGCAATGATAACATCACGCAGAGGCGAAAACACGCTACAGGTGTAAGCAGTCAAAGCAAAAATATTGATTATCGTGTTATAAATATGGACAGTCCAATAAACACTTCTTCAAGTACATATCTCTCAGATAGTGCACAAAGTCTACCAGATATATCTAGGGCACTACCTAATCATGAGATGGAAGATTTGAGAAATGAGATAATGAAATTAAGAATGGAATTAGAAAGGGCGCAAAATGAAGTGGATAACTTAAACTCAGAAAACCATACGCTACAACAAATAATTGATTCCCAACAAACAAAATTAGATAGTTATAAATTAATATGTACGGGCTCTAGTTGTCTGAAAACTTGTCCAAGTTCAGCAAAAAAACATTACAGATCAACGAGATCGCAACAAAAATCTGTGTATAGAGTCGTGAAGCATTTAGATAAAAGCTACATCGAATTGAACATTAACCATGACGAGAATAGCGAGATCTGTGAGACAACCATTGGAAATATTCAGACAGAGAAGATATGTAAATCTCTTGCAGCAGACATGACTCAGCATGTAACTAATGATATTTTTGAAGCAAACAGACCCGTCCTGCAAAATTCCAGCTCGAGGAAAATTGAAGTTGAAACCATATCCCAAAAAAAAAAGGATTTTGATTTTCTCAGATGAATATTCACGTATGAGAAATATTCTTCAGAATCTAATTGGAGACGAATTCTTAGTGTCATCTCTAATCAAACCTGGTGCCACAGCGGCAAAGTTACTTGAATCATGTAGAGAACTATGTTTAGACTTTAAAAAATGTGATTATGTCGTAATACTATGTGGTAAAAATGACAAAGATCCAATAAATCTTCAATCTGTATTACATTTTTATATAAATAACTGCAACATACGAATGTAATACTCTGTAGCCCAAAAAATAGTAGATTTTTAAATGAGTATAAATTACGGAAATTATTCTATTATATATGTTCCCAATTCGATTATAGTGTATTTGTAGAGGTACTATACAACACTACTTATATTCCATACTTTGTTGTTTTATGCAGGTTATTGTTAAAAGATGTTTTACATCTGAACTACAAACATAATTTTAATCAGTACATAGAGGCAAACAATCAAAATATCAAAATAAAAATTTCAACTTGCACCCAAACTGATTCCTTAATACAAACAAAAACAGTTGATACTCAAACAGATAATAATTTATTTCGAGATTGATCAGTCTTTAGGCAACAGTTTCACTTTACTACATAATAATATTCAAGGCATTAGGTCAAAAATTAATGATCTATAATTACTCACGGAATCAAGAAAAATTGATGTCCTTTGTCTTAGTGAAACATTTTTTCGGGATGAAAATGCTGAAATATTGCAATTGCCAAATTATAAAATGGCAACATGTTTATCACGAAAATCCAAATCTCGAGGTGGAGTATGTATTTACATAAAAAACACTATTAACTATAGAACAATAGATTGGATATCTGAACTATCCGTTGAAAGCCATTTTGAATGCTGTGGGATAATAATACCAGAGACCAATTGGAAAATATTATGTTTGTATAGGACACCAAGTGGTAATATTAATCTATTTTTCGAAAAACCCGAGATTCATTAGAATGAGATCTTTAAATAAGAGTATTTATATTTTAGGTGACTATAATATCAATACGCTTTTAAGTACCAAACAAAGTAATTTATTTCGTTATACGTTGCAAAAATTCAATCTGTATCTAACCTTAAATGAACCAACTAGGATAACTACTAATACTGCAACATGTATAGACAACATCATTACAAATAACCGAAACTGCAAGGCTGAAATATGGGATCTGGGTTTGTCTGACCACACAGCCCAAGTCATTAACATACCGTGTAATGTAAGTTATAGAGAAAAATATTGGTATAAAATGCACCGTAATATTAATTATTACATCGAAATATTTTTAAAATACATCCGCCAAATTAATTTTAATAATGTATTTTTTCAAACAGATGTAAACACAGCTTATGGAGAATTTTTACATTTGTTCAAGCTAATATTTGATCTCTCCTGCCCGGTACAAAAAGTAAAAATTCAGTATAAAAAAGACACTTCTTGGAAAACTAAAGGTATAAAAATATCGAGTAATATTAAACGCAAAATGTATTATCACACAAAAGGGCATTCTCAAAAACACGAAATGAAATATAGTCATTATTGCAAACTTCTGAAACGTGTAATAAAAGAATCAAAGAGAATTGCGAATGCAAACTTTATTACATGCAGTTCAAATAAAACTAAGGCCACTTGGGCGCTCATCAAACGACAAATCCAAAGTACAAATGTAATACAACCCACTGTAGACTACATATTGCACAATAATAACGTCTTAACATCTCCTTCAATATTGGCGGACACTTTTAACAAATTTTATATAAATCAAAACAATACCCTAACAGCGGCACACGACGGCAAATCAGAGCCTATTTCCAACACAAACAGCATTTTCTTCTACCCTGTAGATAGATGTTAAATTCTCAACATAGTTAGAAATTTAAAAAATAAAGCCAGCTACGGGCATGATTCCATACCCACAAAAGTAATTAAAGAAAGCATTAATTTCATCGTTGACCCGCTTGTACATATCATTAATTTAATGTTTGAGACAGGTGTATTTCCCAGTACATTAAAAAAAGCGCTTATAAAACCTTTATACAAGAAGGGGTCGAAACACGATATAAATAATTACAGACCGATAGCACTTCTACCAAATTTTTCAAACATTTTTGAAAAAGTTATATATAATAGGATCACAAAATTTATGGATATTAATAATATTTTACACGTCAACTAAGTCGGCTTTCAAAAAAACAAAACAACATCGTTAGCTATATATAAATTATTTAATACCATTTGGCAAATTATCAACCATAAAAAGAAATGTGCTGCTCTCTTTATTGATTTGTCAAAGGCTTTTGATTGCGTTAAATACGATATTCTGCTAAATAAGCCAGAAGGCATAGGTATACGTGGCATAGCATTAAAATTACTAGAAAATTATTTATATAATAGAATGCAGGCAACTGTTATCGAAACATATAATAAATCGACTAAAATTGTGGAGATAGTTCAATCCAAATTTGAAAATGTAAAACTGGGGGTACCCCAAGGGAGCATACTGGGGCCCCAATTATTCCTATTATACATAAACGATCTTTCAACTATTATTAAACATCTTTGTTTAATATATGCAGATGATGCAACTATTTTCATCTCTTTGATGAATTGTACATACAAAATGAGATAAATGTGGCTCTGAGAACAATAATAGATTGGTTACAATCAATTAATTTGAAAGTCAATCTGTCGAAAACCAATATCGTCCAGTTTTACAACTATAAAAGTAAGCCTATTAAATTAAATGTCAATATAGACGGTACAAAGATAAAAGAAGAAAAGGACATTAATTTCCTAGGTATAAAAATTGATCAACACTTGAGCTGGAAGGCGCATATCGAAAAAGTAAACAAAAAAAATTCAAATGCCTGTTATGCTTTGTCAGTTCTTTCAGAAATGACAAATGTAAGTGTCACAAGAAGTGCTTACTTTGGAAATGTCTATCCACTTTTAACGTACGGGATCATTTACTGGGGAAACTCCACAAATGTAGAATCCACCTTCATTCTCCAGAAAAAATGCATCAGGACGATTTATAACATGCACAGTATGGAATCCCTTAGATATGTCTTTAGAACAAAAAAATATTAACCTTAACGGGAATTTATATTTTAGAATTATGTTTATTCGTGAAAAATAATATGCAATACTCTAATTTAAAATCAGATTCTAAGAGAAACATTTGGGAACAATATAAGTATAATATTGTGTTACCTTCCATAAAAAATATGATCTACTATAAAAGTGCACACATTTCTGCTATTCGTGTATATAATCAGTTGCCACCAACAATTAAGCAGTTAAATGGTAGAGTATTTAAAGGAACACTAAAGAAATGGTTAACTGAAAATGTATTTTATAATCTTCAAGAATATTTCAATAAAATATAAATTGTTTTGTATAAATTTATTAGTTTTTAAGTAATAAGCTATTATTGCATATCCGATATGGGTAGACTATTGGGACTAAAAACTGTAATGGTTCTCATACACTAACAACTTTGTACACAGTTATGCAATAAATATATCTTTATCTTTATATTTATCTCCCCGTGGGCAGCATTTTGCTACTATCCGCCTTGTGGTGGTGTTAACCGTGAATTGAATAGCCCTTTGTTTCAGGAGTTGATCAATCCAGCCACTGACGGTTTGTTCAACTCCGAACTTGTCAAGGGCTCGGCTAATGCTGGTGAATTTAGTTTTGTCGAAGGCGCCTTCTATGTCAATGAAGGCGCCTAAGGTCATTAGTTTGTCAGATAGCGCTGTCTCTATGGTCCCCACTACGGAGTGAAGCACTGATTCCGTTGATCTACCACTTCTATAGGCGTGTTGTTGCGGGTGTAGTGGTCTGCGTAGCAGTGCGCCTTCCCGCAGGTATCTGACAGCGAGCCTCTCCAGCGTTTTCAGCAAGAAGGAGGTTAAACTGATAGGTCTGAACGATTTTGCTTGAGTGTAATCCGTTTTGCCCGGTTTTGGGAGAAATATGACTTTCACTTCCCTCCACCTTCGTGGTATGTAATTGTGCGCTATAGATGTTCTATATATGCTGAGTAGCTGTGGCACAATCGTTGTGCAGCCCCATTGTAGAAGTGCTGGTGTTATTTCGTCCAGGCCTGCAGATTTATACGGCTGGAAGCTATCAATTGCCCATTTCAGCCGGTCCACGGTAACCATGTTGTTGGCTATCGTCCAGTCTGTTTGGGTCGGTGGTCTGTGTTCTGATTCTTCCCAATCACAGCCGTCGATCACAGTGCAACCTGGGAAGTGTGTTTCGATTAGCACTTGGCTTATTTCCATGTCTGTGATTGCGTAGTTGCCATCAGGCTTTCTGATGGAGCCTAGGGTCTTGTTGCTGTCCTGGGATAGGATCGTTTTTACCCTGGCTGCCTCGCATGTGGAGTTAATGTTGGTGCAGAAATTTCTCCAGGACTCTCCCCTGCGGAATCGTATGCGTTTCTTGTAGTGCGACTGGGCTTCTTTGTATTTGTCCCAATCCGTGTCTTTCTTGTGTTTTTGGCCCGGTTGAAGAGTTTTCTTAGGTTGCGCCTGAGCTTCTCCAGTTCTGATCCCCATCATTGGGTTTTACTACTTGTATTCGGTAGTGTGGTGGGGCAGGCTTGTTGGTAGCTACGTTGTTTGCATTTTGTTAGTAAGTTAGTGTTGTGTTCTATGTGTGTAGTGCTGGCGGTCATGTCGTTGAAATTTGATATGGCTATTTCTTGTTCGAGCAGGGTCTTGTATCTCGCAATGTTGGTATTGCGTGGGTTGTGTTTTGGTTGTGTGACCCTCTCTTGCACTCGTATCTCATAGCAGATACGTTTGTGGTCGGCAAAGGATGGTTCGGCGGATACATGCCAGTTCGTGACAAGTTCCGTGGCCCCATCCGATGCCAGCGTAATGTTTACTATGGTTTGATATCTGGAGCTAACAAATGAGGGCTCTGAGCCGTTGTTGATTACCGTTAGTGTTGTTGTGTAGATGTATTCAGTTAGGATCTCACCTCGTCTATTTGCCTCGGGGCTTCCCCACAAAGGATGGTAAGCGTTAGCATCTGCCGAGAGTATTATTGGCCAGCCGTGGTCCTCACAGTACTGCACTAGCTCGGCCAGCTCCTTCGATGGGATCTCCTCATCACCGGGCATGTAGACCGAAGCTAGTACTATCATCTGATCATTGGGCCCTGTTCGTATTCCCACGGCGGTGAGATCTCTAGAACAAAAGTTAGTCAGCAGCAATGCTGGTACCGTTCGGGGAATGTATAATGCATGTTCTCGGCTTAGGAGCCGAGCTCCTGTGCAATATCTTACCTCCGATGTTGTTGAGTCCACATATGGTGTCACCTCTAATCCACGGCTCCTGGATTAGGGCTATTGTGTGATGGTTAACCTCCAGCAGCCTGCGTAGGGTAGCCGTTGCAATCTGCTTGTGCTGGAGGTTTGTCTGTACAACTCTAGTCTGACGAAGATCCGAGAACATTGATGTCCACGGATTCCCCGTCAGACGAGTCGTGCTCGTCGTCGACGTCCGTCACAGCGGTGTTTGTCGCTGCGGGCGTCGTGTGTGCTCGGGCTGTGCTCGACGTGCAAGGTTCGGCCGGTGTTGTCGCTCGTCTCTCTCTCTCTCTCTACTGGTGAGAGGCATTTCCCAGGGCGCGGCAGCCGCCTTGCCAGCTCCTGCCCCCCGGCAGCGTGGAACACTACGTTCACGCTGCTGGTGAAGAAAGAGACTCGGCGGTCGCGCTTCTCGATTTTCGGCACTTCCGATTCGGGGATGCCCAGAGATAGGTACAGGCCGTGTTCTTGCATGGTAGCGCTGTATAGTTGCCATTTTTGGACAGCGTACCATGGGTTTTGGGCAGCTAGGAGGTGGTGGATTTTCGGGAGGTCCAGGCTGGTCGACCTCGGCAGCCAGAGCGATGCACGTACGCGCTTCGTGAGATCCGTCTGCCTGATGACGGTCAGCCCGGTTCCTTCGACCGATGATTGTAGTCCCGCTACCGCCTGTTTGAGCCACACCAGTGATTTTTCATCCTCGCACCATAACTTTAGGACACCTCCCGCTGCGAGGGGTTTGCCTCTAAATGATGGCGCGAGTGCAGGCTCGTTGTTTGACGGTGGTGCGAAGGCTGCTTCTAGAATCCGCTCCTCTATAGAGAGTTCGAGCTGCCGTGCTTGTTCCACCGTCAGGTCTGTAGGTGGAGTGGCAACGACGGCTACCATCAGACGCGAGTTAGTCGCATCGGCGTAGCTCATCGTTGCCCTCTTCGATGTTGCGTCCACTCTTGCACGCTTCGACATGGCGCTTGGTGGTGTGTCGTCGTGACGTTTCCTCTTCGACGGTGTCGCCGAAGTGGGCCGTCCCGAGAGCGCCAGGTTGGTCGGTGCGTGCCGAGGTCCGCGTTTTCTAGGGCCGCGTTTGCGGCGTGGCCCGGTGGTGCCCCATGGGGCTGCCGGCTCCGCATCTCCGACTGCCGTCGGAGGGTCGCTCCGGCCGGTGCCCGGCGCTGCACTGGCCGGAGCGGCGCGTGCAGCCGGCGGGAGCGAGCCCGAAGGCTCACTCTTTGCCGTCCGCTTGGCTTCCGCTTGCATGCCTGAGCTGCTGCGTCCACCACTCGCGCCGCGTCCGGCCGATTGCATCGTCCTGGGCGGTTTCCTCATCGCGCTGGCTGGGGCCGGGTGTTCGCGCTGGTGCAACGTTTGTTGTCTCGCGGGGGGTGCGTTCGCCGATGTTGTCGGTTTGCTACCTCCCGCGGAGGGTGCGTTCACCGACGTTGTCGGTTCGCTACATCCCGCGTGCGCTGCGTACTCACGCTGGCGACGATGATGACGGGAGCGCTTTCTGCGGTGTTTGCCTCTACCAGTTCCGGTTGACGTGGAGCCAACGTTCGCCTCGCGGCGTTTGTCTGCTCGACGCGGTACCACCGTCCAGGAGGTGTTGGTAATGTGTTCTGCACGAGGCATGGCGCTTGCCAGGTCGTGTAGGTCTAGTCTGTCCCGTGAAACATTGCCCCCCCCAGAATACGTGGGGCAGCCTGGACTCAAGGGTGCAGGGAGGGATTCTCCAGCGTCACGGACGCTGGTACCCTCCTTGGGTAGTTGCTTCTTTTGTTTCATTCCTTCCATGTTTGCTTCGTATGAGTATGTGCGTGGGCGTGTGTGTGTGTGTGTATGTGTGTAGGTGTAGTGTGTGTTAGTGTATGTGTGCATGTATATGTGTGTGGGTGAGGGCGGCTGGAGGTTTCTGTTGCGTCTGTTTCATAGGGAACCAGACCAAAAGCGGGCGGCAACCTCGGGAAGGATAGTCCACCAGCCTTGCCTTAGGGATCTACATGACTTGCGCTCTCCCCTAAGGCCATTCGCCAAACTCTGCAACGGACGCAGGTGCAGAGAGTAGAAGTCAGTGCAGTTCGATGGAGTTAAATGAGTTGAAGTGCACGGGCCTTCGCCCTAATAATTGAATAATATGACAATTACTAATGTGCTCATTACTAAGATGGGCATTGTAATCAATTTCATTACTATCGCAGAATTGTGTTACAACTGCTGAATTTCACATCAGTTCTAGGAGTTTTAAAATCACTACGTCGGAAAACTTATTCTGTCTCTACAGCGGTTTATATATGAAACATCGGGCAAACACAAGTACTTTTATATTTCAAAATAATAACGCGAATTATGTAGACTCTTTACATACATAAATAATAGGGGTTAAAGTATGAAATTGCCGTTTTATTGTAATAGGTAGGTACTTTGAATTGACATAGAATCTTCATGGTTTGAGGTTTTTGAATGAAACTTTTTTCACATGTTTTCTATGATGTTCTTCTTTTAAAACTGTGAAACATTTGAATATCGACTTTTAATTGTTTTTGTTATTCAACTTAGACAAGAAAGATGGATACTGCGAAAATTCGAGTGATTTTTGAATACGAGTTCCGACGCGGAAGTAACGCGGCAGAAACAGTCCGCACTATCAATATTGCGTTTGGAGAGGGGTCTGCTAATGAACGTACCGTGCGATTTTGGTTTAAACGCTTTCGCGATAGAAACTTTGACTTGAAGAGCGAGCCACGAGCAAGACCGCCCACACAGGTAGATAACGATGAATAAAGAGAGATGGTGGAAGCCGATCCTGGTCAAACTACCTAGGAATTAGCGCCACGGTTTAACTTTACCTTACCCACAATATTGACTCATTTGCGTCAAATCAATAAAATAAAAAAAAAATAAAAAAATTGTGCCTCATAATTTGACTGATCTGCAGAAAGAAACGCGTGTTGAAACTTGTGTTGCCATGTTAAATCGGTACAGGAATGAAGGAATATTGGATCGAATTGTGACATGTGGTGAAGAGTGGATTCTTGATAATAACCGTAACAGAAAAATGCAATGACTGATCAATAAAAGGTAATGGTAAATGTTTGGTGGTCTCCGCATGCTGTTATTCACTCACACCAGATTGGAAAAAACTATTTTTTTCCAATCTGGTCAAGCAATAACGGCAGATGTCTAAAGTACCGAACTCTGAACAATGTTGGCAAAACTAGCAGTAAAACAGCTCCGACTCATGAATCGATCTTCACCAATATTGCTCCATGATAACGCGAGACCTCATACAGCACGAGAAACCGTTATGACCCTTCAGGAACTGCAGTTAGAAACCATCCGTCATCCTCCGTATTCGCCAGACATTGCTCCAACGGACTACCAATTTTTTTCGTGATTAGGACAATTATCTGCGTGACAAAAAGTTTTTTTTCCAGGAGGCAGTACAAAACGCTTTCACACAGTTTGTGCAGTCTAGATCCTCAGAGTTCTTCTTCTTCCTGACCTTCCTATTAAATGGCAGCAATGTATAGATAATAATGGTAACTATTTTGATTAAATAAATATGTTAAAAATTAAAAAATTAACAATTTTGATTTTCAGTACAAATCGGCAATTTCATACTTTAACCCCTAGTATACTTAGCTAGAAAAGCTGTGGTCGGTACTGTCGATGTATGGGGTGAACAGTAGCCTCATTCGAGCTCTTAAATCCCTTCATAAGGCTTCTAGAGCTTGTGTGAGGATAAATGGGGCATACACTGACTGGTTTACCATCGACGCAGGTGTTAGACAGGGATTTGTAGCGTCGCCGTGGCACTGTAACCTCTGCATGGACAGTTGTTTGCAAGATTTGAAACATAGTGATGGTGGATTAAGGATGAATGAGTTACTTGTCAAATGCCTCCTTTATGCTGATGATCAGGTTATACTTGCGTCTTCAGCGGAGGAGTTGCAAGAGATGGTAACAATCATGCATGGTGCGTTAGAGAGGAAAGGAATGAAAGTGAATGTAAGTATAACGAAAGTTATGGTTTTTGAAAAGGAGGAATGTGTTACGGCTTGTTATATTATGATCGATCGACAACGAGTGGAGCAAGTGAATGAGTTAGTATATTTAGGAACACTGTTTACAAGAGATGGTAAGAATGTAGAAGATGTTGAAAGAAGAGATAATGCAGGTAATAGAGTGAATGGAGCTCTGAAGGCGTTTATGAATAGCCAAAACGTGTCCAAAAAGGCACGTTTGGCACCAAAAATATTGTGAAGATGACATCTAATTTCAAAAGAAAACCAAACAAAACAACAGATATAAACAAATAAAATTATGAGAAAATGTTAAACAACAGATATAAACAATTAAAATAATGAGAAAATGTTGACGAGAGCAGCTGCTGCACGCCTGAGATCCCCGGACTTGTCGCTCAGCTCCGCCTCGTCGTCGAGCTCATCGAGCGACGAGTATTTCTCTGCGCCAGTAGTGTAATATTGGGGCTTCTGCATCACTCACCTCGCTTCGCTCCGTTCGCAATGCAGAGCGCCCCAATATCACACTACTGACATGATTGATCGATTAATATAAATGTGATCTGTATCACTCAGAACAAAGTGAGCTGACGCAGAGGCTCCCAATAATACCGTTGTTATCTGCGATCCGTCTGATTCACGATATAATATTGTATTTCATTCACCGACATATCATTGTAGTAGGTACCAATGCAATGGGACAACTTACTGTCGTTTCTAGTTTGAGATGCTAATGTATAAACAACATTCTCAAGTTCGACTGCAGTCGACGCGATCAGTCCGATCAGTTGTTGTGTGTATCATAATCTGGTATGGTGTCGAACTGACATAGCCAAGCAAAAATTATCGCGCGCACTTAAATAAGTACAATAAACAACAATATCATGTTCGATCACGGCACATCGTTGCATCGAAACGATTTGGTGCACATCGTTGCATCGAAACGATTTGGTGCACATCTTGTACTAATGAATGCATAGGCCTTCCGTATAATGAGAGGTTAGCTTTCACTAGCAACTATAACTCAATAATAAAGTTGTGGACACTACCACATTGCAACAATATAGCTGAGTGTGCACATATTTTTCACAGACTAATGTTATGCCTTGCAATGTTTTCTTTTATATGTAATACTTTTTCTGTGTCTGTGACAAATAAATAGTTTTTCTCTTTCTTTCTTTCTTAGTAAGTAGCCAACAGTATTATGGAGACATAATAATTGATTATAATACAAAAAAATAAAGTAAAAAAAAACATAAAAACAAAATCCAAACCGGAACAATACTCATTTGTTCCGTGCGGGAATCGAACCCGCAACACGTTGGTGCATTAGTTGCTGCGTCTATTAAACCTACTATTTACATTGTGATGCCAGTCATACTCTTAGCCAATGCGCCAAACGTGTCGTCAGAGATGTGATAAAATATTGGACCACTTTGTCCTAACACGACGTGTATAGAATTATCCAAGATAATCAATAACTCAGTACAAACGTTTATTTTTTATAATTACGATAATAAAATCTTCTAATATATAATATATTTAAGTAGTAGACAATTAGGATTCTTGATGGATGATTTATATATCTTAGTCTTAAAACAAATAGTACTTTAAAATACAATAAATGTTAGATTAGGAATCACTTATTTCTTATAAGATTATTTAATTACTCTTTTAACAATAATAATTATATATAAAAAAATCTGTTTGTTTCATTTCCCAACGTTCAATATTCACCCGGCCTAAATCTGTAAAATTGTAGAACGAGTTCTATAACAAAAATCACTTTGAAATCCATTGTCATATCTTTAAATTAACAATAAAATGAGCAGGATAGCTATATCTAACACAGCGTTTGCGACTTGAGAGTTTAAAGAATAAGGCTGATTTTAGTCTCACGCTCACCGTCAGCGCTCATAACTCAGCGCGTCGTTTGTCAGCGCTGAGGCTCAGCGTGGCTCGTTTTAATATCGTACTGACCGCCTTACTGTACAGTCGACGATCAAAATGCGGAGTGTATTAATTATTGCTGCTTTGTACTATCTATCACAAAAAAATAGGCTGATTTTAGTCTCACGCTCACCGTCAGCGCTCATAGCTCAGCGCGTAGTTTGTCAGCGCTGAGGCTCAGCGTGGCTCGTTTTAATGTCGTACTGAGGCGGTACTGTACAGTCGATGATCAAAATACGGAGTGTATTAATTATTGCTGCTTTTTGCTATCTATCCCAAAAAAATAAAAATCGGCGACGACGAAGACTCCATGTTCATCCATTGATTGAGCAGAGAGCCGTTGCAGGAGACTTTGTCTTGTTATATGGCACTTTGAGGGCTGACAAGAGAAAATTCTTTAATTATCTACTTTCGAATGTCAAATAGAACTTTTGACAAATTACTGGCAAAGATACAGGATAAACTGGTCCATTGCAGCCTACGAAACGTGTCTATACCACCGATTGAACGACTCATCGATAACTCGACCTGTATCCACTGCGCGATTCGCCATGACTGTACGCGCTGATGACATCCGCTCCGCTCGACACTAAAACGCTCACTGAAAGCAGAGGCGCTCGACCGATCGTCAGCGCTGACAGCTACGCGGGGCCGACGCGCGACGCGTACGTCTGCGTAGCTATCAGCGCTGACCACCGTGCGCGCTAATAGCTACGCGTCATTCAAAAACGCTTCCTAGAAGTTCATATATCTCGGCGATCAGCGCTGACGGTGCGCGTGTCGTCAGCGTAAGACTAAAACCAGCCTCAGGCAAGATTTCTCAACATGGCAAATAACTACCAGAGATCTTATTTTTACTGGTTTCTTATATGTTTGTATGTATTCCACCAGAGTTAATTCTTTTACGACTTTCATCTCAAGTTGTCTCCAAAACTCTAATATGGATAAAGTGCTGTGAAAACACTTTCCATATCTAGAGTATTCGAAAGCATTCACATTACGAGTTCAGTATGAGAAATTAATAAAATAAAATCGACTTTATGTGCTCAGATGATAGAGATGAAATTCTAATAACAAATATTGTTTCAATTAAATCTTCGAAGTAATTATTGTTGGAAACTAACACTAAGGCTTTAGAATTGAGGTCTCTAAAATAAACATCTGAGATACTAGTCCCTATTTTGATCATTGTTGTGCTGAAGTGCATTTCACTGAACTGTGAGTTTAAATTTGTTTGTGGTGGTTTACAAGTGTTGCAGAAAAAGTATGTGAGTATTATATTTTAATCAAATTTATTCAGACTGTAATAGTTAATTGTTTTACAACTGAAAATACTCAATTAAGTTTCGATAAGATATTATTTTAAGCCTAACACCTTCATCCGCCGCCAAGGGGTTTCTTTCGGGGGCCCGCCGCATTCAATTCCTATGTCGTTTAAAGTTTTTCTTCTGATACTGTTATTCTATTTGATGAGATTTCTAAACATTTTTGTGAAAAGTAACAGCTAACAACACACCAAGCCCTTTGAAGAATATGAGTCCTGTTGTTTCATACTGCTAGGAATGTTGGCAACAAAAAATACTTATTGCATTTTAATAATGTTTTCAGGGCTCATTTGGTAAATAACGCTTTTTGGGTTGAAGAAGAAGACTCCGTGCCTTCAACATCTCGAGCAACAAAACAAAAAACCGGCGGCATCTCAAAAAACAAGGCTGTGATGTGAAGAGAGATAAAAAGTGTCTCAGAAGAAGAAGGCTTTGCTTTCGAAAAACCCCATCGCTTCAGAATCAGAGTCTGATAGTGACGGGCTGACAACAAACAGAGTGAAAACGGAATACCGTCGTTTCAGAGTTTGAGGTAAGATTTTTTCAAACAATATGTTAAATTTTAATTTTATTTAAAACATTAATATTCAGTGTATGATTTTCTCCATCAAATTATACTTATTTGACGACATAAGAGTTTAAATAGATTTTTTCTAATAGCATGGCTATAATTATCTATAGGTAATTATGGTAAAGTATGCCATAACTATCTATAATTAACGGTAACGTAGATGAGACAATATAGAAGTCGCAATATTTATCTATTTTTTTAATACTCTCACGTTTTATTATTTTTAATTAAGACTATAGAATCTTTCAACACCAAATATATGATAGCAGTTCCGAATACAGATATTTATAACATGTATTTTAAATGCTCTGAAAAATTAATATCTACATGTTTAGAGTTTGAACTTGCCGAATCTGGTTGGACTATTAATAGTATAAGTAATTTGAAAATAAACTTAAACAAGTACAAGTCCTGTAAGAGCTGGAATATACTTAGAATTGCCTGCGGTTATAAAAAACACTAAGTCATGTTTGAATATACGCAACAATGACAATTTTGTACGCCACCACAAACAGATTTAAATTCACAGTTTAGTGAAATGCACTTGAGCACAACAATGATGAAATTTCAACACTTTACCTTTGGGCATTATAGTTCAATACTTTTAGTACGTGTAAGATTTACTCTATTTGTTCTACTTAACTAAAATAACATTGTAATATACCTACTTATAAAAGCTAATTACAATTGAATTAAATGTGTAATAAGTATATTATTATAATCAAATAAAAATATGTGTAATAAAGGAATGTAACTAAGTATTGTAATAATCAATAAATGTATACCGAGTATTTTTTTTGTTTTTATTTGTTATGAATTAAGTTAAAAATGTTTTTATAAAATAAATGTGTATTCAAATAAAGTTGTTTAAATTTACTATTCTATACCTAATTTATATTTTTATTAATTAAAAATTAAACGATAAGAATTCAGCCACAACATTTATTTAACTTTTACATAAATATAAAGCATGCATACAAACATTGACTCATAACAATTACACATTTTTAAACAGATAACATTTATTTATTTTTAGAAATACAACTAAACTTAAATAAAAACATTATCTTAAGACTACTCAGTATCACACAATTTCTTACTTATTTTTTTTTATTAATGTCTCTGTGATATCCATTACATTATCATAAGGCTCCTCAACCACATATTGTGCACTTAAGCAAGCCTCGTTTTTTTTATTTTTGTCTACATAATCTAATTCACGAATATCTATCTTAATTAAAAGACGTCCTTGCTTAGGACGATTTCTTCGAACAATGTACGAATTTGCCGATGACGTTAATAAACTTTGACGCTTTTTAGTATATAAAATAACATAAAAAATATAAATGAAAAGTTCATAACTATATGAATTTAACTATGAGGAATAAAAATAATATTTACTAACCTCTTGTATTTCTGTCTGGTCAACTTCGTCCAAAGGACTTGGGATTTGAGAATCAACATTATCAAATACAAATCTGTTAAGTCCTCCAATGTTGAGAATGCTGGGGCTGTATGACATGATTCTGAAAATAAAACTAAAGTAAGATATCTAATTATTCATATAATAATATAATATAATATTGTAATAACTTATAACATTAAAAACGTACTTACCAATAAAACTTGATTTCTCTGCTAGCAACAGGTCCTGTTTCGGCTGACTATGACAGCATAATGAAATAAGGAATGCAATTTTAAATCTGTATGATATTCAATACCAAATGAAATCAATTATTAAAAATATAATATTGTAATACGAGAATACAAAATTCCTAACTTTCTAGACCTGTACAAGAATGTTAAATGCTGTTATTTATACTTTATGATATCTAATTTAGTGTCAAAGGTATAGCTACCTATAAATATGTGTGTTAGACATTCATTACAGTAATTGTCAAAATGAAGTTGATCAAGCAACCCATATCTTTGAAAGCTAATAATATAGATTTAAATGAATCTTCTCACCAGATCAGACATAATCCTTTATTACCGAATACGATTCGATGTATAATGCGCGGTCCATCGAACTGTGGTAAAACAAACGTTATGATTAGTTTGTTGTTACATGAAAATGGTCTAAAATTTAAAAATCTTTATCTTTATTCCAAAACTTCATTTCAACCAAAGTATCGTTTCTTGAGTGAAGTATTAGGAAGAGTCTCGCAGATTAACTTCTACAAGTTTAGCGATGATAAAGAGGGCATTTCTCCGAGTGAAGCTTTAACAAATTCTGTGTTTATTTTTGATGATGTTGCGTGTGAAAATCAAGTATATATTCGCAATTATTTTTGTATGGGTAGAAATAAACAAATAGATTGTTTCTATTTATCTCAAACCTATTCCAAAATTCCAAAACAACTGTTGCGTGACAATGTGAATTTTCTTATTACATTCAAACAAGATGATGTGAATTTAAAACATATTTATGAAGAGCATGTTACTTCTGATTTACAGTGGAAAGAGTTTAGAAATATTTGTCAAACTGTTTGGAGTAAACCTTATAATTTTCTACTTATTAATAAAGAATCGTCATTAAATAATGGAAGGTACAGACAGAATTTTGATATGTTTTTTAAATTTGACTGACTGTTTATATGTATATATATAAGTAATTAACATAACAAATCAAATTCAGTATAATTTGTTCTTTAGCTGAATACAGTTGTTAATAAGTATAACATGGAGAAAAATATTAAAATAGAATTAATGAAGTCTGTAGACTCCATAAAGAATAAAACAATACAAATGAAAAACCAGGAACACTCTACGAACTTATCACTTGAAAAAATGTTAAAACCTGTCACAGATCCCCTTAAAACTCTAGTTGATTCAAATAAAACATTAGAAAAAATACAAAATTTTGAAAATACACACTCTAATTTTGAAGACGTGGAATTAGGTGACATTAATACTAGCTCATCTACTAAGTTTGAAGAATGCTATGACCCAGAACTGAATTCGTACTGAACGTTAAAAAGCCTCCCCAGACGGAATTACCGGATGATTTAGAAATATCATTAGAGGGTCGTGATATCCATGATATTTATGACCTAAACATACCATTTGGAATAAGGAGTGAAAACAAAAAATATTAATGGGTAATTCAATAGTTTCGTTTTCTAAAATAGATAGTGCAAATAATGATAATACCATTTTAATTAAAGTTGGTGACAAAAGCTTCAATTTAACCCCTGGTTTAAAAGAACTTTTACTTCGAAAAAACCTGATTTGAAACAAATGTCGAGCAAAGATAAACTTGTCTATAAAGATATGTTGCATTATACAAATGCACATAAGAGAGATTTCAATCCTAATGGGCAAATTAGAGGCGATAAAGGTATAAAATATCGTGAAATAATCAAACCATTGTTTTCTGAATCGTCAAACAATAATATTGTCACTAAATTTAGAGGAAGCTTACCAACGTTAAAGAAATACAAAAATAGCACTGACTTGGTATATTGGGACGATCCTAACGAACTGGTTGACAGATTGAAACTATTAATTGCTTCCCGAGATGTCGGTAATACAAATCATGGTAATGAAATTTTATCAATAATCGAAGAGTTAAAAGAAGCTGACATAATTAAATAATAAATAGTCCTAATAATATGCTTTTTATTCAGTATTATAGCTGAATTCGAGACAAACATACCTACTGAGTTGTGAACATGAGCAAAGCTGACGTGGTAAACGAAATTCATAAAAATGCGAGAGTGAACTATCCGCGAAGACATGTTGTCATGAGAGATATAGATGACTTGTGGCAAGCAGACTTAATTGATTTGCAATCAATTTCAAAAGAAAATAAAAATTATAGATATATTCTTACCGTTATTGATTCATTTTCGAAATATGCTTGGGCCTTTCCAATGAGAAGTAAAAGCAAAGAAGATGTGTATAACTCTTTCAAAACTTTGTTGGCTAAAGGGCGTGTTCCTAAAAATCTGCAAACCGATAATGGAACAGAATTTTATAATAACAAATTTCAGAAGCTTATGAAATCATATCATATTAACCATTATTCAACCTTCTCAACAAAAAAAGCTTCAATAGTCGAACGATTTATCAGAACATTGAAATCTAAAATCTATAAGGAATTTAGTTTAAAAGGCAATTACAATTGGGTAAATAATACCCTCAATGATGTTAATTACAAATACAATCACACTCACCATCGCACTATTAATGAAATCCCTGCTAATGTGAACAATATGAATAAAAAACTGATATTAGAAAGGTATTTAAAGTTGCCAAAAAATGATAATTTAAAAAGCAAGTACAAAGTAGGTGATTATGTGCGTATCAGTAAATACAAAGGTACATTTGAAAAAGGTTATACTCCCAACTGGTAAACAGAAATATTTAAAATTCGTAAAATACAAAATACAACTCCTATAACTTACTTAATTGAAGACACTATCAGAGGTCTGCCTATTTTAGGAGCATTTTATACACAAGAACTTCAAAAAACAAAACATCCCAATATAAATCTAGTCGAGAAAGTTCTTAGAAGAAAAGGTAACAGGGTTTTAGTAAAATGGTTAGGTTTGTCTTCAGCTGAAAGCAGTTGGATTGATCAATCAAATGTAATATTATAAATAAAATTACGTTAACAAACTCGAATCACATAACTATTTATTAAAGTATTCAAACCGGAATCATCAGTCTTATTATGTGTTTTGGAGAGAATAGTCTTCTCAATTGGCTTATTAATAATTTACCATTTGAATAACACTTACCAGGATATAATTACTGTGGCCCAGGTACTAAATTAATAAAAAGACTAACAAAAGGAGATAACGGCGTAAATAAGTTGGCCGAATACTGCAAAGATCACGATATTGCATATCACAAGTCATCAAACTTAAAGGATCGACATAAGGCTGATTTAATTTTGTTAAAAATGGCGAAAGAGCGAGCGGTTGCTTCCGATGCCAGTATAGCTGAAAAACTCGCGGCACGTTTAGTAAGTAAGGCTATGTCAGCAAAAATTAAAACTGGTTCTGGCTTGGACAAAAAGCATTCTCCAAAAATTACACCTGGAAAAGGGTTAAAAAGTAAATTAAAATCTGTTTTTACAAAAACAAAAAGGCATATCAAAAAATTAAAACCTAAGAGCAAGAAAATGGCAATAGAATTAGCTATTGCCGCTACTAGAGAATTGGCTGATGATTCATCGATTAGGCTCCCTCGCGTTATTCCTATTCCAAAAACTGGGGGAGTATTACCTTTGATTCCTATTTTTGCGGGATTATCAGCTGCGGGAGCTTTAGCAGGCGGTGCAGCTGGTATTGTTAAAACCATAAATGAATTCAAAATGGCTAAAAAGCTGTATGAAGAATCGAGAAGACAAAATGAAAAAATGGAAGCTCTATGTATTGGGAAAGGACTATACCTTAAACCACATAAAGGCGGCCTTGGAATTTTCGTATCAAAAGAAAAAAACTAAGATATCGGCTACCCAAACGGGCCTTAACTAACTTTGACATTTTAAAGTACGGGAATAGAATTCCTTATTTTAGAGGTGTCTTTATGAGAGATGAGCTCCCTAAATGTCCTTATAAAAAAGAATGTGGAGTTATTAATTTGGATAGTTCAAAAAATCCTGGTTCTCATTGGGTAGCCTATGCAAAATATAATGATTATGTTGAGTATTTTGACAGTTATGGAAATCTTAAACCTCCGAAGGAATTTATAAAATATGTAGGTTCTAACATTCAATATAATTATGAAAATATACAACGTGATCACCCCTTCAATTGTGGACATTTATGTTTAAATTTCTTAAAGAATTTTTGGTATAATCATGAAATAAAATAAACAGGATCATCTAAAAGAGTTCAGTATGCAAGCATGTCTACTACGGTTACCATCTCTGGAAATAAATCGCAACTGATTTCGTATTTTCAACCACCTCTTCATTTATCTGATCAGTACGAGTGCGGTTTACTATACTTTTAAGTATTAAAAACAAGACCGAATGTGCCCGTTAATAACAGCAGTTTAACAGCTGTTATCAGAATTGAATGTGATCTTGTACACGGTTCATACTGCAACGGATTACCGACTCATTTTATTCATGAATTTATATCTGATACTGCTCCAAGTCACGGCTACATAGAAATACCTCAGAACGTTATTTACTTTCCAGTTAACAAAAATATAATTTCATCCATATCTGTTAGGATTGTAGATCAGTTTGGTTACCGTATTGACTTTGGTGAAGAAAATATTCAATTACGTCTTCATTTAAGAAAAGCAAAATGATAGTATATTATAAAAACCCTTCAGTGAAAATAAAACGTCCTATTCCGTCAACGACCATTAAGGTGCACAGACGTAAGAAAGACGTGAAGAAATTGACTAAATCAAATAAAGATTTTCTTAAAGCTTTAGGGTTTAAAGTATGAGTATACTACAGATTACCGATTTACCACACTTTGATAGTTCAATCGAAAGTTATGAAATCCATTCATACAATCCCTACAATAACAGTTTTAGAGAAAACGATGAAATCAGAATCCCCATACACCAGCAAGATATATACGTGCTACCATCGGCCAGTTCCATCTACATCGAAGGTCAGGCAAAGCTGTTCGGTAAGGATGGGCATCAGATCAAGAAAGCTGTAACGTTTACTAATAACCCTGTTATGTACTTGTTCCAAGACATCAGGTACGAAATGAATGGAATTGAAATAGATCGTATAAAAAATTCTGGAATAACATCAACAATAAAGTCATACATCTCATTTAATGAAGCAGAAAGTAAAGTTTCTGCATTATGGGGTTGGAATTTAAACGGATTCCAAAGTGATGGACATTGTAGCGTTGTGGTGCCCTTAAATAAGATTTTAGGGTTTGCAGAGTATTACAATAAAATTGTGATAAATTGTAAATACGAACTTATATTGAATAGGAGTAATTCTAACTTAAATAGTATTATTCTTACTGATGAAGTCGTTCAGCTTCAAATAGATATACAGAGAATTCAATGGAGAGTACCACATATAAAAGTTTCCGATCGAGAACGTTTAATACTTTTAAAGCACTTAGAAAGAGATAAACCTATTCAGATGGCCTTTAGAAATTGGGATTTATATGAGTATCCTTTACTACCTAAAACCACAAAGCATTCTTGGTCAGTAAAGACTGCTTCTCAATTAGAAAAGCCTCGGTACGTCATTTTTTGCTTGCAAACTAATAGAAAAAATAATAGAACTAAAGACAGTTCGGTATTTGATCATTGTGAGATGACAAATGTTACGCTCTTTTTGAATTCGCAATATTATCCTTATGAATCTTTATCTTTAAAGTTTTGTGAGAACAAATATAGTATATTATATGAAATGTATGTGAAATTTCAAAGAAAAGGCCCCCAGTCTTCATCTTAGACTGCTCGAGGCAAAACGATAGTTTAAAAACTGGTCCAGTGGATGTAAGATTGGAATTTGAATGTTCAACACAAATACCAGATAAGACAACTGCATACTGTTTGATTATAAACGACCGACTTGTGGAATACAAACCTCTGAGCAACATCGTGCGTAGATTATCATGACTGCTATTGTAGACATCCAAGGCTTTAAAACAGAAGCAAATGAATTTATAATAAAATAAATTGCTATATGGTGTAATCAAAGCCTGCAAGTGTTTTTAATCAAACCGCCATTTCCTTTTTACGATTTGACTAAATCGGAAAGACAACAAGTTTGCTGGATTGAGCGTAATAGAAAAATATACTGGAGCGAAGGAATTATACCTTACTCAAATTATCAATATTTAGTTATAGATATCTTAAAAGATAAGTGTGTTTTCGTTAAAGGTCTTGAAAAAGTGTCATGGTTGAAAAATATTTTAAATAGTGTTAATGTAATTATTTTAGAAGATAAAGGTTGTCCTAATTTGTTGACCCTATATGATCGCTATAAATATTTCGGAGATTTGTACAATTGTATCTATCATGACTCAATATGTGCATTAAAAAATGTTATGTGCTTAAAAAAATGGTGCTTTGATAATAAACTTTTTTAAAAAGATACAATATGGGTTGTTTCATTTTACCTAATCGTTTCCTATATTCACTAACATACCCATTTAGTTTTAATATATACTATGATTGGAATATTACATGAATTGATACACATTCATAAGTACAATAAAAAACTCAGCAAAGAGAACAGTTACATTGGTCACTAAGACAAGGAGTTAAATTCCTAACTTGAAAACCTTAGAATAGGTGTTATTATTCTAAGCTCAAACATAATGTTAATAATCTATATCGTGAATAAAACGGATCGCAGATAACAAAAGTAGGGTACTATTGGAGGCGTCTGCGTCACGAAACGAGCGAAGCGAGTTGAGTGACGCAGAAGTCAGAACACATTTATATTAATCGATCGAACACTACACGTGCAGTCAATCTGCTTTATCTCGATACGTCCGCATCACCTGGAATCCGAGTGACCGTGGGTTCAAGTTCCATGTAGACGAAGTCAGAGGCAAAAGCTAGTTGTGGATAAAATAATTATATAATTCATAAGTACATACATTCATAGCCTTATGCCTGTAACCCTGAAGAGGTAGGCAAAGGTGTATTACTACACCCACCTTTCGCCAGATATATTTAAGTCCCACGTAATAGGGAGGCGAGCCTATTGCCGTACCGGGCACATTTCTAGACTTCATGCTGTTACTGAGAATTTCCTAACAGAAAAACCCAATAACACTTTGGCCGACCCGGGAATCGAACCCGGGAGCCACCCCGATCCTACTTTCAACATTGTTAAGATTTTGCATTCATTCATTAAAATTATCAACGAGCTGTGCAAAGATAACAGTATGTACATATAAATTATTAAGAATGCATCGCTGTGCCCGAGCCGCACTGAGCGCGTCGAACGAACTTGAGAATGTTGTTTATATTATGTCATCCCAAGTAAAAACATTGTTACTATGCTACCAGTATTACGATGCATCGATGAATGAAATAATATTATACTTCTAATGCCAACCGTCCGTATCGCAGATCATGTTAGTAGTGTGATTTTGGGGCGCTCTGCATTGCGAACGGAGCGAAGCGAGGTGAGTGATGCAGAAGCCCCAATATTACACTACTTGCGCCGACGTCACCACCACCTGTACGTCGTCGGCGAGGGAGAGGCCGGCCACCGACACGCTTGGGACCCCGGGACCCAACGGTCTCGAACGGGGCCCCCGCTACCGGTGTTGATGTGCACCGCATGAGATGGACTAGTTCAATGAATGAAAGCGCCATGCGGGCATATTTTGTGGCCACAGAGGGAGGAACTAACCACAGTGCCTACCGTGATCAAATGCTGCCTTTGTTTCAGGCGCTTGAGCCAGCAGTCAACGTGTCAACACAACGGCTATCGGATCAAGTGCGGGCCATCCAACGGCGTCGTCTGTTGGATGATACCGTTCTTGAGAGACTTCGCTCTGACGTGCAGAAAAGTCTCCCCATCACTTTTTCAGCGCACACTGACACAGTGATTGCGCAGCAACAACTGTTAAATCCATCTGATAAGAGGTAGATGACGAGACTTCTTAAGTAAGTACCCAGTGCAACGATCAGTTAAGGAGTGCTTTGGAATGTGTTATTGCGAAATAACGATCCATGGACCCAAATATTCGGCCTCGTTTGCCTCCTTTGCCCATGCATAAGAAAAACATAGCGCTGGTGAGTGCCCTAGATGCATTACTGCCAATTTATTTTGTGAATAGTGAAAATCTCAGCGATACACACTCAATCCTGTATTGTGCGGCGATTGCGGCGTGTCGAGTAGCGGGGGTTAAATTTCATGTGAATAATACCGCTATTGGACAGACCGCTGCTCTGCCAGGTTGGCAACGCAGGATTGAGCGTCGTATCGCTGAGACTAGGGCACTAATTGGCAATAATTTTTGGCTCAAATGGCTCCGCAGTTCGCATACTTGCTTAGCATGTCAATTCCAACCATCACTGGAACCGGGGTCGCTACCAGATTTTCTAACATCCGGCGTCACATACCTTCTCCATAAGTCTTGTAGTGCCCCAGACCCCAAGAACTACAAGCCGATAACCTGTTTGCCAACGATATATAAACTCTTTACATCTATTTTGAGAACGAAATTGTCGAAACATTTAACTGATAATTCTATTTTATCTTTTTCTCAAAATGGATGTAGGAGTGGGGCCCGTGGCACTAAAGAACTCTTGCTGATAGATATGGCCATTAGTCAGCAGGTGCGCCGTAACTGAAAGAATCTATCGACATGCTGGATAGATTACAAGAAGGCTTACGACTCCGTGCCACATACATGGCTTTTGAGGGTGCTGGAGTTGTATAAAGTAGATGCAACTCTATGCAACTTTTTAAGGTCATGTATATGTAATGGAGGACCGTACTGTGCTATCCAGGGTGTCGATCGAGTTTGGGTTGCGGTGCTCCAATAAGGATCGAACGAGGTATATTCTAGGGCGATAGTTTGAGTCCTTTGAGGTTTTGTCTGGCCCTGAATCCCGTAAGTACCTTGTTAGAGGCTTCAGGGCTAGGCTATCGGTTAATGTGGTCATGTTACATCTCACCTCCTTTTCATGGATGACCTGAAATTATTTGCCCCCAATAATTTCCAACTGACAGCATTACTTAAGGTAACCGAAACCTTTAGTAATTCTATCAGGATGGAATTTGGTGTGGATAAATGTGCGGTCATGCATGTGAACAGAGGCAGAATTATGGAATCTGCAGGGACACAACTCTCAAATTCCATACAACTTAGATCCCTCTCCCTAACCGAGACCTACAAATACTTGGGCATGTCGCAGTCTTTGAATATTGCTGAGACTGACATGAAACAGACGTTACAGGCTCGTTTTTTTGGCCGCCTGAAAAAAGTACTTAACAGTCTTTTATCAGGTGGCAACAAGATGAGGGCCTGCAATTGGAGGGCCATACCAGTCCTAATGTATTCCTTCGGTATACTCAGGTGGACCCAGATGAAACTCGATGCCCTGGATAGAAAAGTCCGTTCAATGCTGACTGCATCTCGCCACATACATGGCTCTTGAGGATGCTGGAGTTATATAAAATCGATATAAATCTATGCACTTTCTTGAAGGCATGTATAAGGTAGTGGAGTACGGTCCTTCGTTATCCAGGATGTCGGCAGATTCGCGACTGTGGTGCTCCTCTAAAGATCGGACAGTTTGAGTCCCTTGTGGTTTTGCCTAGCTCTGAATCCTCTCAGCACTTTGCTAGAGGGGTCTGGGCTAGGCTATCGGTTGCAGCGTAGGGGTCAAGTTATATCCCATCTCTTTTATATGGATGACTTTAAGCTATTTGCCCTCTCCACTTTCCAATTGACAGCGTTACTGAAAGTAACTGAAACGTTTAGTAATTCTATCAAGATGGAATTTGGTGCGGACAAATGTTCGGTCATGCATCTAAAACGAGGTGAGATTGTGGAATCTAATGGAATAGAGCTTTCAGATTCGACACAACTTAGATCTCTATCTGCTACATAGACTAACAAGGATCTGGGTATGTCGCAGGCCTTAGGTATTGCTGAGACTGCCATGAAACAATCATTGCGGGAGCGCTTCTTTGGCCGTCTGAAGAAAATACTGAAAAGTTTTTTATCAGGCGGCAACAGGGTGCGTGCCTATAATGGTTGGGTGATGCCAGTCTTAGCGTACTGCTTCGGCATACTCAGATGGACTCAATCAGAGCTGGCCGCCTTGGACAGAAAGGTCCGTTGTCTATTGACTGAATATCGAATGCACCACCCGCGGTCGTCAGTAATGAGGTTGTACATCCCGCGGAAATGTAGTGTTCGTGGTTTCTTAAATGCTAAGGACCTCCACAACCGCGAGGTGTGCAATCTTAGAGAATATTTTCTCAAGACGGGTGTGCATCGTGATATTGTTGCTGTAGACAATGGATTTACCCCGTTGAGTCTGGCGCAAACCTGTTGTACTTATTATTGAAGAGCGCACATCCCTATGTATGGAAAGGCAAGGAGTTGCATGGACATTTTTATTGGGCCTTACATAGGTCTGATGTAGACTTCATGTCATCAGTTGCCTGGCTACGGTTTGGTGATCTATTTGCAGAGACCGAAAGTTTTGTTTGTGCAATTATGGACGAAGATATCATGACGAATAACTACCGAAAGTATATTCTGAAGGATGGGACTGTTGACATATGTCGGGCGTGTCACCAGCCGGGGGATCTCTCAGACATATAGTTTCCGGTTATTCTTTTCTTGCCAACGGTGAATACTTGCACAGACACAATCAAGTAGCCAGGATCGTCCATCAGCAGCTTGCCTTAAAATATGGCCTTGTACCCTTTGAAGTACCGTACTACAGGTATGTGCCCGATCCAGTTCTCGAAAATGGCCGTGCCACTATGTACTGGGATCGATAATCATCACCGATAGGACTATCGTGGCTAACAAGCCCGATATCGTGGTAATAGATCGATCCGAACGCCTTGCAATGTTCGTTGATGTCACTATTCCCCATGACGAAAATCTCGTGAAGGCCGAAAAAGACAAGGAAATCAAGTATTTGGACCTGGCTCATGAGATTGTCGACATGTGGGATGTGGACTCGGCGATCATTGTACCGATAGTCATGTCAGTTAATGGTCTCATTGCCAAGAGCCTCGACCACCATCTCAAGAGGCTCTCGTTAGGCGGCTGGATCAAGTCCTCCAAACAGAAGGCAATATTGTTGGACACGACGCGCATAGTTCGGAGGTTCCTCTCTCTAGAGCCCTAACCACCGGTAGCTTGCTACCTGTGCCCGGTACCGGTAGGTTTCCGTGGTCCTATTTTATATGGTTACATTTTATTTTTCATTTATTAACGTGATTTAATTATGTAAAATAAGACGATGAGAAAATAATGAATAAAGAGGAATAATAATATAATTTTTCAATGTATTTTTTTATATATCATAATTATATTTTAAATGTGTTAATATGTTATGAGAGAAATGTGAAATAAAGGTGATAATAATAGTCATTTAATTCAGGTAACAAAAACCCATTCAGATATATACCTTACACACTAATATACACACAATACAAATGTTTAATAACTAATAATTAATTATACAACGCACAGGCGTTGTTTACAGTGGCATGTTTCGCTGTTTGTTGTTGCGTAATCGTCCATAAAAATGCCGGTAGACAACACCCTTCGGCCAAAACTCTTCCTTGAGGAACGTCTGGCGATGATGAGTCGGCACCCGCACCACGTACGACTTAAAGTTCGTGTTTCCAATCTCTCGACACTCAAAATCAAATTGGTCTTCAGAAGCACATACTCCACGACCTCGTACGTCACAGCGCACCAATACGTCGTAGTCACTGCCGCTACCAGCCGCCGCTGTCTAACTAACAGCTGATAGTGCAAGTGTGCGTGTTCTATTTACATCGCAATTTTTAGGAAAATTGTCAAGTTCTTAGATTTTTTCAGAAAATTCGACCGCCAAATGCCAGTATAATGTACAGAATCACTGGTATCAGTTTTCGGTACACTGTTCCTTACACCCAGTATATAAATACGTATGGTAGGGCTAGGGTCTAGGGACTGTTGGAACACAAGAGTTAGGGTTTTAGGCGCGTACGAAGCGTAGGTCTGTATCACAGTATAGCGCAGTAGTACCATGATAGTACGTGCCCTAGGTTTAGGGGCTTAGTACTAGGTACCTATAAGTGCTGGTCTGTATCACAGAATACCACAGGGTACCAAGGCTATACGCATTATACGCTAAGTAAAAGTTAAGGTCCGTGTGGTGACGGATTAAGAATACGGAATGTTACCACCCCATATCATCCCATGGGTGTCGTAAGAGCCGACAAAGGCAGTATGTTATGCAGAGAACAGCAATGTAAGAGAAGGAAAACTTGATACAACCGTTTGGCCAGCGTGGTATAATTCAAATTCAAATTTCTTTATTGTTCAAACTTTAGTACAATATTATTATACACATTACATCAGTAGATCTAGGCACTAAGAAAAAAATAATATAATTACTATGTATCTCTGGGCCCCACACTAGGACTCCCTGTGTTTTGGGGTCCAGTTCCTTCCGTAAGTGCAGCGTAATAACAAAAAGAAATGTATATATTTGTATTTTTGTGTATAATATACTACCTATTGACAATTTTGATTATTTAACAAAAATGATATTTGTAAGCAAAATATACTAAAGGAAAAAAAATAAAGAAATTAAACTACAAATGTGTGTGTGTGTGCGTTAGTGTGTGTGTGTATTTGCATGTGTTTGTTTGTGTTGGTTTTGTGTGTGTGTGTGTGTGTGCGCGCGTTTGTGTGTCTGTGTATGATTGTTAGTATCCGCGTAATATTAAATATTATTAGTTAATAGGCTTTCAGTGTAGTCATAGTCTTTGGGCGTTAACCATTTCTGGATAGTGGTGTTAAGACAGAATGATGATAGGTTTATTATTGTACTAGCTGACCCAGCGAACTCCGTATCGCCTTTTTAAGAGTTTTTATTTAATTCTCTTTTTTTCAAGCCCCTTTTCCAAAGTTACCATTGACTTAGCGCTTAATCTCTTATCATTTCAGAGTCTATAAATGATGAACAAACAAACATAGATTTTTGTAGGTATATAATATTGAATTCTCCATTGCTTAAAATATCGGAGACGATACACATAGTGACTTTAAAAAAAATCCCGTAAGCCATCTTTGATTTCCTATCCGCCATCTTTGGTCACGAAAGAGATGTTGAATTTGGATTCACCACCCCCTAAATTACCAGAGACGATACCCATATTGATTTTTAAAATTTTTCCCGTCCATCTTGGATATCAGTGTCCCGAAAATCTCTAAAACCATACCCATATAGATTGTATCCTATTCGTTTAGCCTTTTTTTGCCTTTGACCCAACCCTCCCCCTTTTCGTTTGACCATTTTATTATTTTTGTCTGGCCCCTAAAAGTTGTGGCGTAATTTTATATAGCCTATAACCTTCCGGAATAACTGGGCTATCGTATACAAAAAGATTTTTTCAGATCCAACCGGTCGTTCCTGAGATTAGCGCGTTCAAACAAACAAACAAACAAACTCTTCCGCTTTATTATATTAGTAAAGACATGAAAGCAAAGTATGGTTATTGTGGGTTATCCTTGGAAGATAGACATATACCATCGCGGATTTTTTGTAGATCTATTAAAAAGGTACAATCCCACCATACATTGTTTTGGTATACCTCAAAAGGTTGTGGCTGCGTTTTCGAGGAAAGCTCCCGATCGGCTTAATTTTTGCCGGCGCGTTGAACTAATAATTATAGTCGTAATATCGTCAGTTTGCACAAAACCTTAACTTATTATACACTAAAACCTTCCTCAGGGATCACTCTCGATGTTGTTGAAAACTGTATAAAACTTTTTCCAGTACTTTTCGAGTTTTAAGCGAACAGACAGACAGACAGACGTGGCGGGGGACTTTGTTTTATAATATGTAGAGATTATTAACCTTAAACAATTTACTGTAGAGATAAGGCCCCATGAAAGTAAAAGACTGACGAGCAAAAACAGAATGGACTCTCGGTATGTCCCACTTTAGAGTTCTATAAGAGGTACGTGCTTTAATCTTTGCAACTTTATGAAAGCGGAGAAGAACTGAAGCAATATAAAGCTGTCTTATGCGAAGCAGGTTACAGTCTAAATACACCGCATTTGTCGAATAACGCCATGGCCTTTTAAACGCTATTTTCAAAATAGCTCGCTGAGCGCGTTCGAGTTTCAGAAGAAGAAAATAGGTTTTTTTGGATGCTCCTCAAGCAATTACACAGTAATCCAAAATGGATTGGCAGAGTCAAAAGTTTACGCTACGAATAAGTGGCGGCTCTGCTACAGATCTAATATTTTTTAATATATGAGCTAGCTTACTCACTCGTTTCGTCACTGCATCAATATGTGATTTCCACGAGAGGTTTTCGTCGATCATTATGCCTAAGTATTTTATGCATAAGACTTGTTCTATGATAGGGCATTTGCATTGTAATGAGATATGAAGCTTGGCAGACTCACATAAGTGCAGTTTTATGTTTAAGGGTTGCTTAGGAGCCGAACTTTTGGTGATACTTAAGGCTGTGAGCTTTGTTTTGCTAGCGTTGAGCGTCAATAGGTTAAGTTTGAGCCAGTTGGTAGCATCCTGAAGACCCTCCTGAGCCACATCAACAACCTCTGTCCAAGTCTTTGCATGAAAAATTATTGTAGTATCATCTGCGAAAGTAAAGACATTTGCGTGTGGTAGCTTAAGTAAGCAGAGATCGTTGATGTAGATCAAAAAGAGGGTGGAACCCAGGATACTGCCTTGCGGGACGCCGTAAACAATATCTGCATAGTCGTTTGTGTGGTCGCCTATTCGCACTCGCTGTTTCCGTTCGCTAAGGTAAGACTGAAACCATCGTAACGGTAGACCTCTAACTCCCAATAGTTCCAGTTTTTTTAGTAGTATCGGTCGCGAGACAGTATCAAATGCTTTGGCCAGATCCAGGAAGACACCAACACACTTTTGTCCTTCATTATTTTTTCCAGTGAGAAAATCAACCAGACCCGTGACGGCGTCCTCCGTAGATCAGGCAGAGTGAAATCCATATTGGGTAGGGGCTAGAAGGTTATTAGCCTTTAGAAATTTAATTAGCCTTGCATTAACTACCTTTTCAATCACTTTAGATACCGTACTCAACAATGAGATTGGTCTATAGTTAGCTGGCTCAAATGTATCACCTGCTTTGAAGACAGGTATTACTTCTGCAGTTTTGAGGTTATTTGGCATTATTCCGGATGACATACTAAGGTTACATATATGAGTTAAGGGGGTCGCAATCACATGTTTGTTAGGTTTCAATATATCGTTACAAATATGATCGTGTCCTGTAGCTTGACTAGATCTTAGCGTACCTACAAGTTTAATAACCTCAATTTCATCTGTCGGTTGAATAAACAGTGAATGGGCTGATTCGTTACGTTTACAGGTCATACCAATTTCTTTGCCTAAGTCAGTTTCCGTCACATCCAGTCTCTCCAAAATTGTCTCAGCCTGGCGTTCCCCGATAGTGCTAAAATAATTATTGATTGTATTTAAAGATTCCAAGGTATCGGTTTTTAATTTTAATAGGTGGTCATTATTATTTTCACATTTATTAAGATTACAAATAGATTTTATAGAGCTCCATGTCTTTTTTATGTTATTTTTGTTTTTGACTAGCAAGTTGCGTTCATATTTCGTTTTTTGTTCGTGTAATAAGTTAACACACATATTTCTGTAATTCTTATATTTATTTTGTAATTCGAGGTCATTTTGATTTTTTCGAGCGTGTATATGTAATGTGTCACGGACTCTTATTGATTTTAATAGACCTGGCGTGATCCACTTTTTAACAATACTATTAGAACTGCGACACCCTCGGGTTGTTTTATTTTTTTCAATAAGTTTGTTCATTTGGGAAACAAAATATTGTATCGCATCAGTGACATCAGTTAGTTGATAAAGTGGCAACCAATCAAAGTTTTTTTAAGTCCTCATGTAAGCTTGCATAATTAATTTTAGTGATAGTCATTTTCGGTTTAGCTTTGTGAAAATTAGAACCAAGGCTACATAGGACGCTATTATGATCTGTGATATCAGAATGACAGACAATGGTCATCGATGGTTGAGTGGATTTAATAAGACAATGGTCTAGGCAATTTTGTCCTCGGGTTGGTATATTATGCCCCGATATATGACCATAATGAGACATTAAGCTCAGGTACTCTTCTGCTCGGTTATCAGTGGAGTTCTCTTTAATATCAAGGTTGATATCCCCTACCAAAACGCAGTTTTGGCTTTTACAATTATTAATGACGTTTTCCAAAGAGCTTAGAAAATTATTTATGTTTTGAAAAGATGGTGATCAATAAATCGCTATTATTGTATATGTAGAAATATCTAGTCGCAAACAGTTAGATAGATAGATAGATAGATTATTCTTTATTGTACACCTTACAAAAATTACATTATAAAACAAAACAGAACACAAACAGAATGTACAAATGGCGGTCTTATCGCTGAAAGCGATCTCTGCCAGGCAACCTTAGGATGGACAGATGTAAATAAGCCTTGTGCAATAAATGGTGCAGTTTCAAAGACAACTAGAATAATATACTTACTAAAATACAAGAAGTTCATAGACATACACAAACATATATACATACACATATACATATACCTACACACATACAATAATATATACATATTTATATATAATATATATATATAATACATATTATCTACTATAAATACCATGAAAGATGTCAAATGGACGAAAGATAGTGCGTTTTTAACAAACCTTTAAATATACTTAGCGATTTTGCTCTACGAATGTCTAAAGGCAATGCATTCCACAGGCGCACAGCTTGGACAGTAAAAGATTCATCAAAATAATTAGTGGAATGCATTGGCATCTCCAGCTTCAAGTCCTCAGACGACCTCAAGGACCTTAAATGTGTGTCATGAAGGAACTTAGAACGTTCTTTAAGATAAGAGGGACTATTGGGATTAAACAGGATATTATACAGTAATGTAAGAATGTGAGTATTTCTGCGAAGGCGAATCGGAAGCAACTTGAGCCTGTTGCGGAATTCTGAAATATGATCATATTTGCGTAAACCAAATATAAAACGTATGCAGAAGTTTTGGAGACGTTCAAGTTTGTTTAATTGCTCCTCGGTAGGGTCAAGATAGCTGACATCAGCGTAGTCAAGGATCGGTAGAAGCAAAGACTGTGCAAGCGCAATCTTGGTAGCAGTTGGAAGGAAATTGCGTAACTTTCGTATTGACGCGGCTGAAGCAAACAGTTTTCGACTTGTTTCTTGTATCTGAAGTCGCCAAGACATTGTTTCATCCATATATATACCCAAATTTTTTACAGTTTTGCTAAATGATAGATATTTACCATTAAAACTGATTTGTGGTAGATCAGACCAGACAATTTTAGCTAACAATCTTGGGCTGCCAATAACAATCAGCTGGGTTTTGTCGGGGTTTACGACGAGTCCATATTTCCGAGTCCATTCACAAATTCGCTCGAGGTCCGAGTTAATAGTCTTGCAGGCTTCTGCTAGCTTGTCAAAGGGAGCTTGCGTGTAAATTTGTAAATCATCTGCGTAAAGGTGGTAGGATGAAACTAATTGGTTTGAAATAGCATTTATAAACATTGCGAAGAGTAAAGGGGATAGCACGCCACCCTGTGGTACACCTGCATTCGTGTTTGACCAAGTGGAATAAGTATCTTCAATGCGGATACGTTGCCGGCGACCAAACAGGTAACTTTGAAACCAGTCAATTACCGATGGAGATATGTTAAGAGAGCTGAAGATGCCAAGCATGATGTGCAAATCCACGGTGCTGAACGTATTACTAAAGTCAAGTAACGATAACACTGTTAGATTGCCACTGTCCATTCCTTGCCTAATATTATCTGTAACGCAAACTAAAGCCGTGGTGGTACTGTGTCCAGGTCGGAAACCTGATTGATATGGATTTAGGAGGGAATTTTCACGAAGGAAGGAACTAAGTTGTGTATTGATGAGACGTTCTAGGACTTTTGAAAGGAATGGTAATATGGATATAGGACGGTAATCTGCTAGAGTAGAAGGTTTGGGTTTTTTAGGCAGGGGAATAATCAGTGCTTCTTTCCACGCTGAGGGAAAGATGCCGCAGGAAATCGACTGATTCAAAATGTTGCATAGGACTGGAAGGATTTCGTCAAGGATGGGAAGGATCATTTTGCGGCTTACACAATCATTACCGATTGCATTAGACGTGATTTCCAGAATGCTCTTCTTAACATCACAAGCGGTGAATTGAGAGAAGATAAAAGGAGAATAATCTGGGGTTGGTAAAGATGAAAGATGCTGTAGAGTGTTACTTTTGATATTTTCATAAAACTTGGACGAGGAAGAGAAATGTATGTTGAGAGAGTCAATATTGAGATTATTTGGAATTGATCTTTGCTGTGTCTTACCAACACCCAAAGTTTTGAGAAATTTCCAGACCTTTGCTGGATCACCGTTTTCAACTGACTTATGGATATGTTGGCGTTGTGCTTTCCTACACACCTTGTTGCAGTGATTTCTGATTGCTACGTATTTTTCAAGGTTTATAGGAGTTGGTTTCTGCTTAAATCATGACTTTGCTGCACATTTCTTCGCCATGATCTTTTTAATGTCCTCTGTCAGCCACGGCGCAGGTAAATGTTTAATTCTGATTGCACGAACTGGTGCATGCACGTCATACAACTGGATTAATTGAGTTGTTAAGATATGAACTTTAGTGTCGACACAATTTGAGGAAAACAATGACTCCCAATCTATATTAATGGCATCCTCACGAAGTTTTTCATGATCCATCCTACCAAAATTGCGCTGCAGAATTATCCTTGGCTTTGGTTTAGGTGGGCGTATATTGTAAGAGAGATAGATGAGGTCATGATAGGAAAATGCGTCAGCTGAACATTGACCATGCCTATGAACATGATTGGAAGAAGAAACTAGAATAAGGTCGAGAAGAGAGGGAGTAGCATTAGGAAAGTGATGTGTTGCATCAAGATTTAAAATAGTCAAGTTGCAGGATTCTGTAACACGTCGTAAAGATATAGTTCGTGAATCCTGCTTGAGAAGGCAAGTATTAAAATCACCCATAATAATGGTATGATCATAGGAAGGAGTGAGATTTTCCAGGATTTGTTCAAATGAAGAAAAATAGTTAATATGACACGAAGGAGAATAATATACGCCCAATAAAAGTTTTGTATGTTGAAGTTCCACTTCTAAAAAGAGATGCTCGCCAGCATTCGACGGTGGCGGTTGTGATGACGTAGAGACAATCTGATAAGGAATGTAAATGCGTAAATATATGGCAACACCGCCACCACCGCCGATAGTGCGATCATTCCTGATTAGTTGGAAACCTGGAACAATATAAGAAATTGATGGTAGGCATTGTTTCAACCATGACTCGGACACAAGAATGGCATGTATATTATGGCAGTCTAAGTTAGCCAGCATATCAGGGAAATGAGCAGGAATACTCTGTGCATTTATATGGACTACATTAAAGTGCTTGGGTACGTCCAAAAACTGAGACCGAAGAATGTCTCCCAGAGAAGGTACACTAACAAAGCTGTCATCAAAGCTAGTTGCTGAATGAAAGCTTTCATCATCGCTTTTCGAGTCGGTTTGAGACATATATGAAAAAATAAATATATATTTATATAAAAATAATAAGTACACGTATAAAAACAAAATATCTAAATACTTTTATAAACTCATCTGAGTGTCCACCTGCCAGTTGCGCATTAACAAAGTAAAGTGAAAAATTTTTCTAAGATAATATGTGTAACTAACAAATATAAACACCAAAAATATTGTACAGAAAAATTAAAACACGTACATAGTGTGGGTATTTAAAATTATTAACATCAATATAATTATGTTACTTATGGAGTGCAATAAAATATTGAGTATTGAGTGATTGAATCCAGTGCAAAACGGAACGTTACTCCATATTAACGACGTTATGTCATTACTACTAGTTAGCGTTACAAGTATCTGGTTCCGAAACGCATATAGGCAAATCTGCTTTAGTGAATATCACTATTGCGTCACATTTGTTCAAATATTAAATCGAATAAGAACACCTATAACTATCCAAATGTACACCGTTAAACGATTCATCCAACCAACATTCAGTTAATACAGTAACATCTGGCTGAAATTGTAGGCGATGTAAAAGTACGATTAAGAAATTAAAGTTTTTATTTATACTTCGTATGTTTTGCGAGAGGATTGTAAATTATTTCGAGGTATCACCTAAGTGCTGTTTACACATGTCAGGATTGTCTAATTCTATGGACTTAGTTAGTTGCGTGTTATCAATATCATCTAAAAGCTGAGTATTTTGCAACATACTACTTCATTAATATATTAAATATACATACAGTGCATAATTACTTGGTATTTTATAATACTGGTAATTTGGGTATGTGTTAACATGGTTAATAAATAAGTTTGCAAGTAATTCATTTGTGTAAGTGTAACAGCATTGTATAAGCAAATTTTAAGTAATGGTAATAAAAGATCGAATAACTTAATTGATACTAAGTAGGTGAGTATGCATGCGGATTAATTTTGCGTTTGCGATTGAGTGTGGAAAGATGCAGTGTGAACTTGTATTTTTGTATATGTGAATTTGTATGTTTTTGTATATGTGAATTTATATTTTTTATGCTACACTGTAGTTTACGTGCATTCATATGAGTAAAAATTCTTAAAAGGTACAAAGTAAACAGTATTATAATATTTGATTTTAAACCTAGTCATTCTGACTTTCTCAAATTGATAAGCTGAGTCTCGTTCCTGATTTGTATGTATTCGGAGCCGTCCTTCTTTTTAGATACACATAGCCATTCGAAGTCTAGTAATATTTAAAATTTTCCGATTTTGCTACGTCTCTTGCGAGAAAGTGTAAACGTCTCGATTTAGCAGTAAGTGATTCAGATAGATAGAGGGTTGAGGTGTTATTTTCAATTCCTAGATTAAGCATCTTCAGGTCCTTAGTTTAATGTAGGTTCTGGCGGTGCGTAAGAACTGTGTTTTTAACTTTTTTTTTAATAGTAGGCCAATTCCTCCTTTCAAAGGAGAGGCCTTGTCCAGCAGTGGACTGTTAAAGGCTGATGATGATAAAAAGTTAGGATAGGTTTAGGATATACAAATAGGTAATTAGGGTTAGGATAACTAGGATAGGATATTGTAGGTGATAGGGTAAGACGTTAGGATAGTGTAAGTAAATAATATAGATAAGTTCCTTAGTATTAGGCATTCCCTGTACAGTGGATTAATAGCGTAAGGCTGCCTGTGACCCCGCTGTATGCTATCTTTGCTTGTTCACATATATTCCAGAATTGATTTTTGACAGTTACATTACCTCATATACTATGTTAGCGTCCAACTGCTGGCGAGTTCAAATATAGCCAGACTATAGTGGTGTATTAAGTTAAGCGGCTGCACTAAGGATCTCCGTGTTTGGAAATAGAATGATACTGTCTGACCTTTGTCTTAGAAGCGTGGGATGAGAAACAGTGTTATTATTTTTAAGTGTTATTAGATAATAGATAGATAGTGCCTCTTAACATTCATCTTTAATACTGCTGAGGACGGGCTAGCGCGAATGTGATGTGGCAAAGCATTCCACAGGCGGACAGCATAGACCGAGAAAGAATAGTCGTACGCAGTAGAGGTATGAGGAGGCGTGCGTAAGAGAAGAGAGGTAGCTAAAAGACAGGGCTTATCACGCGGAATAAGGAATTCAAACCGGTCACGAAGGTATGAAGGTGAAGTTGTAGGATTGTGAAGAATAGAGTAAAGAAGTGAAAGAATGTGAGAATCCCGGCACCGGCGAATAGGCAACCACTTCAACTTGGCTCGAAATTCCGATACATGATCGTACTTCCGAAGACCAAATATGAAGCGGATACACAAATTCTGCAGGCGCTCGAGTTTGTTTAAAAGTTCCTCCTTTGCATCGAGAAAGGCGACATCTGCATAGTCAAGTGTTGGAAGAAGAAGAGATTGAGCAAGTGTTACCTTAGTATTCAAAGGCAGGAATTTTTGAAGACGTTTGAGAGAATGAAATGTGCAAAACACTTTTCTGCTTACTTCAGCGATATGTGCTTCCCAAGACAGGTTTGAGTCTAGAAGTACACCAAGATTTTTAGCACATTTCGAGTAAACAATCGGTGTAGAATCATATAGAACCACTGGGAGAATTTGGTGATTCAATAGGCTAAGCATATATCGGCCACCAATAATGAGAGCTTGGGACTTTGTAAGGTTAACAAGAAGTCCGAACGACTCAGCCCACATACGAATACGTTCAAGATCATTATTGATGGCATCGATAGCTTCAGAAATATCCTGAACTTTAAAATGACGATAAAGCTGCAGGTCGTCTGCGTAAAGATGATAATGTGAAGATATAACTTTGGTGATAGCGTTTATAAAATCGGAGAAAAGTAAAGGAGATAACACGCCGCCTTGAGGAACACCCGCAGTCAGATCACACCACTCAGAGTTTATCTCTTCGGAGCGCACAGACTGTGAGCGTCCCTGAAGATAAGATCTAAACCAACCAATTGCAGAAGCTGAGACATTAAGTGAGGATAGGATACCAAGAAGTACGTCAAAATCAACTGAATTAAAGGCACTGCTAAAATCCAATAGTACAAGTATTGTCAGTTGCTTATTTTCCATGGCCAGTCTTATATCATCAGTGATTTTAACAAGTGCAGTTACAGTACTATGGCCAGGTCGGAAGCCAGACTGATATGGACTTAGCAGGCTAGGAGAAATAATTAGCCAGTTGTTTCTGAACATTAGCCTCAAGGATTTTGGACAGGACTGGAAGTATCGATATTGGGCGGAAATGGGATAAGGAAGTAGGATTTGGGATTTTGGCTAAAGGTAATATGTGTGCTTTTTTCCACATTGCGGGAAAGGTGTTAGAGAATAGGGAGAAGTTTATTATGTGGGTGACAACTGGCACGATTTGACTGAGAATGGGCAGAAACATTTGGATTTGAAGACCATCTTTACCAGCTGCTTTTGTGGATATAGACAGGAAGGATTTTTTTCGTCTGCTTCCACAATTGGCTGAAAATAGAATGCAGTATTTAAAGGCAGAGGAAGATTGGAGATATAGTTTAATGTTGAAGTCTTGGTGCTATTATGAAGTGTAATTGGTGGCCTAGAAAAATGAGCATTGAGTATGTTCAAGTCCATACTCGTGCAGCTACTCTGCGGTGTTTTTCCAATGCCTAGAGACTTGAGAAATTGCCATACTTGTGAGGTGTGAAGATTTTGTATTGAATTATGTATGTGGCGTCTTTTAGCATCTCTACACAAACGACTGCAACGATTTCGAAGTTTCTTATAAGCATTCCAGTTCTCCTCAGTGGGTAACTTTTTATATTGTCGCTTAGTTTTATCCCGTTTCGCCATAAGTTTTTTAATATCTGAGGATAGCCATGGTGCAGGTAAGTGTTTGACTCTTCTTTCTTGAGCGGAGCGTGTGTATTAAACAAGTCTAAAATGATTGTATTAAAAGCAGAAACATTATCATCTATATTATTAGACTTATAAATATAGGTCCAGTCTATAGCGTTTGCATCCATTTCCAAACGCTTCAAATCCATGTTCTTATAAGAACGAAGTGTGAGATATTTGGCCTTGCATTTTGAAGGACGAACTTTATAAGAAAGGTAGATAAGATCGTGATAAGATAATTAAGAATTAATAAGAGTTATCCTTGACTCTGATGTATAATATACTAGGGTTTGCTGGCTACTTCGCTTTTGATGACACATACCCACTGCATGGCAGTCTGTTGGAATCCCCACTAGATTATTGCTGCCCCGACTAGACTGGTTATAATTTTTATTTCAGCATTTAATCTTTTCTGCTTTGAAACACACAACGTTGCCTTTAGAGAGGTTTCTAATAGCCATTGTTTAGTTACTTGGTAACATTAACACCATCTACTTAATAACCAACGTGCAGTAATCGCTATTCGTGTACAAAACTTCCATTGCAAGTTTTAGAGTGATCAGCTGGTGAAGCACAGCTGTCCAGAAGTAAATCACTTCATTAACACAACGCAGTGTTTGTCGAACAAACGGCTTATAGTTAAATATCGAATAGCGATCAACACATAACTGACTCGTCTAGTTTAAACTGGCAAAGCGTACACAGGACGTTGATGCGACTATCATTAGCAGTATTGGCGGCGCATGCAAGTCCCCATCCAATTTGCCACGGCAATCAACTGTGTTAATAAGTTCAAGCCATACATGCACTCACTCACGCACATACAAACGCAAACATACATGAACCTCACACATTGTTCCAAAATAATGGATTTGTAAATTTATATCAAGCTTGTATCGCATGGGATTGCTTAGTACTAAGATTTTCTTATTCTGCTAACGTTTTCGGAAATCACATAAGCCAACAAGATAATACTTGTTGGCTTATGTGATTTGCAAGATATCTGATAGTAGATAAATAGATCAGTTTGCTTTCTGCAAATTTTTTTACGACTGTTTGTTTCGTTATTATTTGTGTCGGAGTTAGAGTTTTAGCTTAGACAAGTAATTGTTTCTGTGCTTGTTAACTGAAATAAATTATAAAACTAAAAAAGATGTATTTTTACTATCTAAATTTTCTTTCGCTTAAGTTGAAAATCTAGGAAATGTTGAGATATAATTATACAGTTTTCGTTGTTGAATAGTGTATCGGTACAGTTCGCTTTAGACTTACCATGCTAATGATATTTCAAATTCAAGACAACAGTCATAATTTTTTTGTCATTCATCAATAATATCGTTAGCCAGTATCAGTACACTGCTGGACGTAGACCTCTCCTCCAATAGTAATCAACAGTTTGAAGTCCTAAAAATCGAATATACATTACATAACATTCGATTTTATTTAACTAGGTGTTACGACCGGCAGTCAAATATGAAATAGACAGGAAAGCATATTATTTATTAATCCACGAATTGACTACTCCGACATTGATAAAAAAATCTGCACAGATGTGAGTCTTAGCCATTAGGGCCGGAAACGGTTTAGAGAAAGATCTATAGGTTTAGCAAAATGTCACATAATTAAATAAGCTGTAGATGTGGCGGTAGTGGATATTTCTGGCTGTTAATAGCTTTTGCAATGCTTAAGGCTGCTAACTCAAACTTAAGCCTTCTCATAGGGAGGGGAGGTTCGTGCTCAGCAGTTTATATACTGGGCTGACAATTACGATAGTAGTAAACTCGTCGATGTTTAGGTTTATACTTACATACAATCGGTCACCTCATGATATCTTTATATTTTTTTTTTATAAAATTACTTAACTCTTTATCTGTTGTGATGGAGTCTATCACTCCGACATATTCTAACTAATTATGTCTTGAGACAAGAACCGCGACCGATGGATTTACGACCCCACCGAAGCATAGTAGCGCTCTGAGCTAAATGTTTCACGAAGTGATCACCCATTCAACTGGTAATCTGCCAACGTTCTTTACTTTCCTGATCTGATTCATGCCTAAAGTAGGCACTACTAAGTTAGCGCTTTAGGAAAGGAATAACTTTTTCCTCTATCAGAATTAGAAAAGTATCCACAGCATCAAAACAATGGTAGTAAATGTCTAGCTTAATAAAAATCCTTCTACTTTTTATATGACCAAATAGAAAAACAACTATTTAGTCTATAATACCTATATTATTACAAATAAAGACCAAAATAGTCGCTTTCGAATACTTGGAATTTTGATGATTATGGATTTTCCTAATTAGTCTCTGTATTCTCAATACAGTAGATGCAACAACGCTGTCTATTGAAATATAGTATTTGTTTTAAGTCATTATTAAAGTTGTGATCGTTGCGTATTAAATATCCTCATTCACAATTAAAATGAGTGCTAAATAGTCTATGTCGCAGCCAACTAGCTCAATCAGCCGTTACATGAAGAGCCTATATTAATTGGCATGAAAGGAGACCCTGAATGGAGATCCTGCCATTCAATCAAACAGCTATGCAAATCATTTTGATCTATAACATTGAACTACCTTACTAACCAAGATATTAAAATGTATCCAATTATCATTAACTAGACGTCGCCAGCGGCTTCACCCGCGTCAATTATACATATAAACCTTCCTCTTAAATCATTCTATCTATTAAAAAAACCGCATTGAAATGCGTTGCGTAGTTTTAAGATTTAAACATACATAGGGACGGACAGACACAAGGCAGACTTTGTTTTATACTATGTAGTGATTCAAACCTTTTTTTTATTGAAAATTGTTATTTTGGGAATAGTTATGAGTAAAGAAATAGAATTAGAATTCTGAAATGAAAAAAGCTTTATAAAACTGTTTCAGTAAGCTATGTTGACAGAACCCTGCCCGGCTCTTATTTTTCGGTGCAGGCTTATAAGAAAACCAAACATAGCCTATTTATATTCATAGACTTAGCAGTCAGCTAGCCAGTTTATTAAATGTTGTATTAGACGGTACGACTGTATATTTGACAGCGCCGTTTAATAAAGAGCTAGGCTACTAATTGAACGGCTGATAAAGCTAGTTGACTGCGACATATGTATGTACACAAAACTAATTACAGCTAGATATTTATTTTAGATATGTACATAGAATTATATTATTTGAACTAATCGTGATAATCTACGTGATTTATTTATTATTTGGCAAACCAACCAATTAATGGAAGTTAATTCCCTAATTATTTTATGAATAATTTGGGAATTAACGTAGGTATGTAACCTACATACATTGGGCATACTATATTAGTAGTTGTGCTATCAAAAATGAAACGGGCCAAACAGTTTACTATGGTCGGTCCGAATTTCAGTTGCCTTAATTTCATTAGCAGTGACGTTTTATTTGCCATGACTAATAAAATATGTATTTTTGTACGATACAAATTTCATAAGGCATTATAAGAAGTAGATACATAATTTTCTTTTACATATTTTACATACAATAATTGTGATGAATAGGCTTTGTGAATAATATATATTACTAAGGCCTCTCCCTCGAATCTTGCGTGCAGCGGGGCGGTGGCGGCGGCGGCGTGGGAGCAGCAGGATCTAATACCTAAAATCAAATGGACCGGCCCGGCCCTCAAAAACAGCGGCGCGTCAGCGGGCAACGAGCGGTGCACTCCACTCAAGCGGTGACCGCCCGCGCGTCTGCCTTGCAGTGTTGTGCAATTTATTTTTGTGACAAAATAATATTTTTAAATCAAAAAGAGGTTGTCGTCGTTGTTCAGACATTTCTTTCGCGATTAAAAAATAATATTTCGACCACAGAGCCCAACTCACGCGTCAAAACACGGAGGACATCCCTGATGTCAACCAGGGCGAGGTAAGAGTGGCTCTTGAGCAGCTCAAGAACAACAAGTCTCCAGGGGATGACGGAATCACCACAGAGCTCTTAAAAGCAGGTGGGACAGCAGTTCTGAAAGAGCTTGCGAGCCTGTTTAATTCCATTATCCATCTAGGCCTAACACCTCAGGCGTGGAGTGGGAGTGCGGTGGTTCTATTTTTCAAAAAAGGTGACAAAACCCTGCTGAAAAACTACAGACCCATCTCACTCCTGAGTCACGTCTACAAGTTGTTCTCGAGAGTCCTAACAAATCGCCTCGCTAGAAAACTCGACGATTTCCAGCCACCGGAACAAGCCGGGTTTCGAAAAGGCTACAGCACCGTAGACCATATCCATACTGTTCGGCAGATTGTACAGAAGACCAACGAATACAATCAGCCGCTGTGTATGGCTTTCGTGGACTACGAGAAAGCCTTCGACTCCATCGAAACCTGGGCGGTTCAGGATGCTCTGCAACGGTGTCGCATCGATTGGCGCTACATCGAGGTGTTGAGATGTTTGTACGACACGGCCACTATGACCGTTCAGCTCCAGGACAGTAAAACCAGCCACATTGAGTTGCGTAGAGGGGTGAGGCAGGGGGTATATCCCCTAAGCTCTTCACCAACGCACTCGAAGACGTCTTTAAGACGCTGGACTGGACTGGACGGGGCATAAACATTAATGGCGAGTACATATCCCACCTTCGGTTTGCCGACGATATCGTCATCCCGGCAGAGAGCCTGGAAGAGCTGAGCGAGATGCTGCACAGCCTAAATGGAGCCTCTCGACGGGTCGGTCTCGGCATGAACTTCGATAAAACCAAGATTATGTTCAACGAACACATTGTGCCGGGACCGGTTTATGTCGACGGATCGATGCTCGAAGTTGTTCAAGAGTATGTCTACCTTGGACAAGTAGTCCAGCTTGGTAGAAACAACTTCGAGAAAGAAATCGACCGCAGGATCCAGTTGGGTTGGGCAGCGTTTGGCAAGCTACGTCGAGTTTTCTCTTCGCCCCTACCGCAATGCCTGAAGACCAAAGTCTTCAACCAATGCGTCCTACCTATTATGACGTACGGTGCCGAGACGTGGACACTCACAGTGGGACTAGTCCACAAACTAAAAGTCATGCAGCAAGCTATGAAACGGGCTATGCTTGGCGTCTCTTTGAAGGATAAAATCCGAAACGAAGTTATCCGACAAAGAACCAAAGTTACCGACATAGCTCACAGAATCAGTAGACTCAAGCGTCAGTGGGCTGGCCATATCTGTAGAAGGACTGATGGCCGATAAAATGAAATGAAATGAAATTTATTTGCAACTCCAATTCAGTAGTAACAACAATATAGTGAACAAAGGATAAAAAATAATAAACAATTTTTGGATCGCAAATAGGGTACCTGCGTCAGTATAAATTGCAGAATCAGGTGAGACTGCAAAACTGATCTTCCCGCAGGACCTACTTCCATACATTCAATCTCTTAAAACTAGTTATAATTAATTATAATTAGTACATACAATATGAATTAATACATAAATATCAAATATATATACAAATATAATAATAGAAATATCAAATAAATATACATACATAAATTAAATAATCCTAATAAAAACATAATTATACAGAATATAAACTTCTTATAAATAATTCTCAGAAATCACAATAACAATAAATGGATAACGTATTTTTTGCGTTTTCGAACGCTTTACCATCACGTCCTGTCACCCTTGACAGATGGTGTGTTCGGTCGACCATTGCTCAAAGTTGTGATTGTTATCTTTGTGCCAACCAATATTAAAACTAATGTGTAACACAGACTATATGGATACTACATGTATAAGATACATTCTGCTTACATATTGTACTACAGATGATGAAAATGTGTGTGTAATACCGATAAAATGTAAGTTACCGCTTCATTGTATAATATCTATGATTATGTTTGTCTTTGTAATAATATTTGCTTATATTTAGTTCGGAATGTGTGTACTGTTTTCAGGCTACGCAGGGGAGGAGGAAGATCATTCCAACATTTCGTTGAAGCAAATCGAAATCCACCTCTGAATGAAGAAGTACGGTGCTTCAAGGTGACCATGAGATCTGATGAGGCTCTTGTATTATATGTATTGACCTCTCGCGACCATGTCAACTTCTCATAGAGGTAAGCTGGTTTTTTATATAAAACTATACCAAAAAGCAATGTTGCCAAATGAAGGTGTCTACGTGTAGTCATCTTCATTAGGTTCCCTTTGTTCAAAAATGGAGTGGATGGAGCAAGCGTAAGGTAGGGCGGCCCCCGGCTAGGTGGTCCGACGACCTGAAAAAGGTGGCTGGGACAGACTGGATGCGGAAGGCTGAGGACCGTGTACTGTGGCGTGTATTGGGAGAGGCCTATGTCCAGCAGTGGACTGCGATAGGCTGATTGATTTCGACGACACAACCACAAACGCAACACTACGCCGCTATAGTGCCGCTCGATCTGCCCGCTGGTTTCGAGAATGGGTGAGCATTGCCCTCACCGCTCCCGCGCCGCCGCCACCACCGCCCCGCTACACGCAAGATTCGAGGCAGAGGCCTAATGGAACTCGTGATGTTAAAGTTAATTAACTGAACGCTAATACTGTCCTTGAAATTACAGCGGCGATAGCCCAGTGGTGTAGGTTACGGAACGGACTACCGTGACGATGATCTCGGGTTCGATCCCCAGTTACCCCGGGCACACACCTCTGACTTTAGAAGTTAAGTGTGTATTGAAAATGTTAATTTTAGCTCGCTTAACAATGTGCCCGGTAGATAGCAATAGGCTCGCCCCTTATTACATTGTGACCGAAATATAACTGGCGAAGTATGGGTGTGTAAAACACCTTTGCCTTCCCCTTCGGGGATAAAGGCGTGAAGTTACGTTATGTTAATTGCAAAAAATATTAAAGAACTCAAATGGGAAACCAAGGTAAAATTTCTTGCTATCAATATATACAAGTAGTTACAATATTAATAAACCGGTCAAGTGCGAGTCGAACTCGCGCACCGAAGGTTCCGTACAAACCAGTAGGTATATATCATTATTTAAAAATTTATATTTAAAAAAACACTAGGAAAACACGCTTTTATAAATGTATATAAAAACGAAAAATAAATTATGGATCGTTCAAGGTGTCTCTATTTCTGGGCTGAAGTGTAAACTATTTGCTTTTAATTATAATATTTGATTGTAAAAGCGTGGGGCGCTGGAACAGGAAAGACGTTCTTGTTTAACTTGTTCAAAAAACCCAGTGAACAGATGTTACGGGACGCAAGTTACTTGCAGCACGAGTAGTAAGTAGCTCTACATTACACAGTCTGTTCAAAGTACCAGTTTGTCGAACTCAGACAAAACATGCGCTATCAGCGAGGAAGACGACATTTACCGACACTTTTAACAGAGGCGTTAAATCTTTCAGGAAATTAAGTATATAAGGGTAATGCGTCAACAGTGGCAAAATGTAGAGTTCTTGTTCGTGGACGAGATATCTTTGGTTCCCTTTGGTAACCCTTTGGCGGCATAAATGCTTATGCTCTTGTGTGACCTCATGTAGCTTCCGCCAGGAAGGTACTATTAGTATTTGTTAACAATAAAGTAATTCCTGTTCCAGCGCCCCACGCTTTTACAATCAAATTATTAATTTATTTTATACTTTTTGGTCTTTGATAACGAAATATTTTTAACATTTATACATTTACTTTTTAAGTAGGCGAATGAGCCCGCATCCTCTCCATCTCCGCCTGTGCGTCTGTATAACATGGTATTTTATCTGTCAGCTTATAATAATCTAGCTTTTCAATCAGGAGACCACTAAGTGATTTTATTCTACTCCGGGCCACATACGCCTGTCCAGCCGCAAAAGTATGGGACCCTAACTACACCACTGCGTGGTCTACAAAATATAATTGGTTTGTTATAACCTTGAAACCTGATCGTGTTCAAAGTTCATTACATGGCCTTTCTCAAAAGTGCAAACACGACTATGATACGATATTCCATCATGGCATGCCAGTGCCTATCATCCGGCTTCATCATCAGACCTTGAAACCTTATCGTGGCCAAAGTTCATTACAAGCCTTTTCTATGAAATCCAAAACAGCTATGATACGATTTTCCAACATGAAGTTCCAATTCATGTCTTTCAGCCTCATCATCAGATCAGTTTGACAGTACCATATTATTGTATTGTCATCAGAACTACATACAACTGCCAATTTTCATTACGCTACGACCCTTGGAAGATGGTTAAATTAGTCACCTTAGATTCCATTACATAGTTAGTTACATACACGACGAACTAATAAAAGCGTGTAAAAAAAATATATGATGTAACAAAAAATTTAAGGTTTTCGAACATTTTCCTATGTGCTATAAAACGTTGCTTTATGCCAAATTAGTTTGATACCTTCACGCGTTTCTAAGAAAATGGGTCTTGAAAGACGGACGGACAACAAAGTGATCCTATAAGGGTTCCGTTTTTCCATTTCGAGGTACGGAACCCTAAAAAGTACGAATTATCTATAGAAATTGGTATGGTAATAATGGTTTTAGAGCATCCACTCATCCTCTTTTCAAAAAATAAAATAGCGTAAGTTTCTCCTTATTGGCATAGCCGAATAGACACTTACATGTTGTTTGTTTTTTACAATAATAAATACAGCTTATAAATCATAATTTTGTGCGTTTGACGTAAATAATATAAATACAAACAACAACATTGATTTCAAACTGCAATTAAGCCATAGCAACTACAATTTGAAAACATGGCATAATATTTGGCTACACACGTAGTAGCAGTAGTGTCTTCAAATTTAAAACTAGCATACATAAATTGTCCGTGTAGTGACGTCTTAAGAATAAGGAATGTCACCACCCCATATCATCCCATGGGTGTCGTAAGAGCCGACAGAGGGAGCATATTATGCAGAGAACAGCACTGAAAGAGAAGGAAATCTTGATACAAACCCTATACCAACCCGCTTGGCCAGTGTGGTATAGTAGGCCAATTTCTCCTTTCAAAGGAGAGGCCTAGTCCAGCAGTGGACTGTTAATGGCTGATGATGATGGTGATGATACATAAATATTATTTCGGATACTTTTACAGATTCTTAGCCACTAGACAATGTGTTACCAGAAAATCTTTGAACGCTTTTGCATAAATTGCGCTTCAACGTTCTCTATTAGTTACAAGCAAAAATTTTGCTACTCGTAGAATTTCAAGATAACTGTGAAACAAGTTTCGTGAACTTCTTTATTTTAAATTTCATTGTATACCAATGAGCTGAGGACGGTGTTCAATCTGAATCACTCGCCGTATTGTATATGGTTCATCGAACGTGGTCCACAGGGAGTACTATGTCAGGCTGTGCAGCTTTGCCACTAACAGTAAGCCCGATTTATGCAGTGAACAAGCAAGGGTTTGCTGCATTTCAACCGAGAAAAATGTTCTAGCGAAGGTACTTTTTGTTTGGTTAGATGCCGCTACGGAAATTGAAGGACTTGCTATTTGTGTCTTTGTTATAAGCATAAGCGCATACGCATGAAGGGTGGTTTAGTTCCTAATTTCGACAAAATATTACAGTTTTTGATGAATAGGTGCTTTCATTGCTTTCCACTTTTTGCTCTATAGGGTTAGTTTCATTATCCTTGTAAGACCGTTTCGCTACCATCCCATGTTATTATTTTGTTTCATACAGAAGTTCTTGTAGAAACATAACTCCTAAACCATATTTTTACCAAGGTGCCGTGTGCGAAGATGATTGATGACGTTTTGACAAAATTTTACATGAACGAAATGAAATGTTTTCAGTGGGATGGTTTATACAAAAAACCATAGTAAATATCCTGACAAATCCAAACATTTTAATTGCTGCGGTGTAATAGGTTACAATATATTACATTGTGATGATGATACATGAGTAAAGTAATGAATGTTTTATATACGTTTGGAAAGTTCCAGTGTATGCAACAAATTGATATGAAACAACGAAACTAATTATTATTTTCAAGAGGAATGTATTCGTCGTGTAATGTACTGGTATAGAAAGAGCAAGAATTTCATTCAAATTATATTTTTACATTCAAAATATGTTAGTAAATATGAACTATATGTCAGAATTTTCATGTAAGATGATTTTATGCACAAAATCTTCGTTATGTTTAAACCATAATCTATATTTACTTTGAACTTAATAATTTAATAAATTACGTAGTGTTTGCTAAAAGAGTATTCAAAAGGTCACATAGAAGTGGTCTAGTCCATCCACTACACTAGACACGAACCCACTCCACATACAAGTAGATACGGAAAATAACTGAAGGACAGCATACACACTAGTAATTTGTAAAGCAAATAGCTTAGAAAATTACTTTTATAAAATGAAAATATTACGCGATAACAATAATGAAATTTATATAGATTAGGTATTTTTGGGGCAATTATGAATACTATTACAATTACCATATATCACTAAAGTAATTGAGGTAGTAACGATGTCATAAGCTTTATAATGAAAGTAACTATGTAACCTGTAAACCGGTCACGTTTGTGAACTTGTTAAAGACGCGAACCAGGACCCCGCTGTAATTATTCACAAATTGAAGAATATAACTTTGAAACATAAATTAAACTGATTGATTCGGCTGACTTTAAGGTAAAGTTGTGTGATGTAATTTGAAATGTCTTAAGGACATTTCGCGGACCCCCCCGTGGGATCTCCACCTTGTCGTGGCTTAGTAACCGTGGATTGGTCACCCGCGGTGAAGCTAAGGAGGATCCAGGACGCTCCGCGTGGGCTTGACGGAGGCCTGCGCAGGATGCGTCCAAAGGCGCGGGTGCGAGGGACAGTTCTTCTGTCCCTCGCAGTCGGGTGCGGTCGCGGGAGGAGAGGCGTGTCGGTGTTGCGTTGCCGCGCGCCCTATCTCCCGCGACCAAATGGAGGCGCACCATCGTTGCGTCGCGGTGGGGCCGCAGAGGAAGAGGCGATGCGGTGTTGCGTTGCCGTCCTCCCTATCCTCTGCGGCCGCTGAGTGTTTTGGCGGCGGAGCCCAACACCTTCATCCGCCGCCAAGGGGGTTTTGTTCGGGGCCCGCCTGAACATCTGGCGGGCCAGTACCCGTCGAGGGGTAGCGAGGAATGCTTCAGCGATACCCGACTCTCCGACATACGGGTACGTGAGGAATACGGGTTGGTTTTTAGTCAGTAAGAGTCTGACAGTCCCCTTCGCCCTTCCCCCAGGGCGGAGGGACTCCATGAGGATTTTCCAACCCGACACCAAAAAAAAAGGACATTTCGCGGAAGGTTTTCAGTTGTAATTATAATTCCTCTGTCAAACAATGTTGCGTGGGAATCGGTGTCATGCTAATTGGTTCAATTTCATGGATTTGGTTTACTGGATATAAAATTATATCTGAAATTTAAATTCTGTGTTTGCTTCAGTATCATATAGGGGGAAACTTTAAGTGATTACGCGATGCTACGATTTTATCAACGTAAAAGGAAAGTTTTTAATAAGATCTGCATTTTTGCTTGAATGAATTATAGTCATAGTTCTCCTGTTTTGGCGGTGAGGCAAGAATTACCTAGGAGGTTTATTTTTTATTTTTTATGGTAATAGGCGGCAAACGAGCAGACGGATTGCCTGATGGTAAGCAATTACCGCCGCCCATGGACACAAGCAACACCACAGGAGTCACAAGTGCGTTGCCGCCCCTTGGGGTTGGGAAAAGGGATAGGATGAGGAGTGGGATGAGGGAGAAGGAATAGGGGATAGGGCCTCCGGCACTCTCACTCACTGAACGAAACGCAACAATTTAGGTACTGTTACTTTACGTCGATTTTCTGTGAGAGGGTAGTACTTCCCCGGTCAAGCCGGCCCAATTCATGCTGAAATCGGCCAGGCTCTACTACCTTTGAAGGTACATGCGTTAACACGATTGTGGTAACCTATCTAGTGCTCGGCGGCTGGTAAATAGTTAGGGTAGCTAAGGAACGCGTTTAATACTACTTTTTTTTTTTTGGCGGTAGGTGTAAATAAGTTAGAACATCTTAAAAATTTTGCAAAAGTTATTTAATTAATTTTACAAAAGTTAACCGAATTTGTAAAGTATTTTTGAGTGCTGCTGATTACAAATAGTTTGTACTCACGTTTGCTACATGTAACAATTAGTTTAGAGTTACATTACCACCTGCCAGCTGATCACTACACACTTGAAACATCACACTTAATACAAGTTTTTTATTTTTTGCTGAAACACAAATTATGTCACAACTATTGGAAATACAAGCTGCACAAAAAAGCCTGGAAGATTGCTTTTCCAAAAGAATGGAGGAGTTGGAAGCCCAGATACAGGGCAGTGCACCTGCCAAGGACACTGTTGCAAAGCTAGCTGAAGAGTTCCGTACCTTTCGCGAACTTGCTTTCAATATACTTGGGATACTCAGAAAGCAGATTAACGAATGTGTCAAGATGCATGATACTATGGAGACAAGACATCGTAGGAAGGCTCTGATATTCACTGGATTCACCGAGTCAGCAAAGGAGGATTGCGTTGCGACCATCGTGAGCACCCTACAGAACACTTTGGGTCTGAAAAATCTATCAGCCGGATCCATAAAAACTTGCCATAGACTTGGTAGCCTGAGTAACGATCATCCTCGCCCTATTTTGGTGCGTTTCGGCTGCGTGGAGGATAAGGTGTCAGTGTGGAGGGCCAAGAAAGCATTCAAAGGCTCTGCCATATCCGTCAAGGAGTTCCTCACTAAGTCTCGACAGTCTGTTTTCGTGCGTGCTCGACAGCACTTCGGCATGCGGTCATGTTGGACGCAGGATGGCATCATAATTATCAAGACCCCGGATGGCAGTCGTTCTAAGATAACGTGCATGGATGGCTTGAATTCGCTGATGGCCAAGCACCCAGGACGGTTGGATGGCTCCTCGTCTGCTGTTGGACCTACTGGCGGTGCTGGGAGTGGAGGTTCGTCAGGTGTAACTAGTAAGAACACCTCACGTAAGAACTAATGTTACACCAGCGTTGTTTTTCTTGTTCACTTTTAACTTCTTTCTTGTTTGTTTTATTACTTCATAATTTAGATTCACTAGTTCTGTAAGGCTTAACCTGTTTGTTTACTTTTTGTTTTTTAGTTCTATTTACCCACTTATTTCTTCTCAAATATGTACATTATTGTATTACAAACAAATCCAGTAAATTTTTATTACATTGACAGTTGACATATGTCAATAATGTCAGTCTTTAAGTTTTGGATGCGTTTAGTTTTAACTCATTTCTAATGTGTTATAATTGTTTGGTTACTACTATCGTGTGTATGTTTCTTTTCTGTTTTATTTTCTTTTTATATTTAGCATTTATGTGTGATTTTAGCTGGCGGGTGGTGCAGCGATGAGAATTTTATCTGGTAAATTATTAACTTCATATATTTTAATTTATTGATATTTTTATTTTTATGTAATATTGTTATATATATATTTATCTACCTATATTATGATTACTAATGATGATTTATTTCTTTCTGCCAACAATTCTTTGGTTTCGTCTGCTGATGATAGTTTTTCTTCGATTCCTGACGTATCACTTGGTGATTTTGTTCGTGATACATTCAACAGCAGATCACGTCGATTATTGAATGTGTGTCACATAAATGCACGAAGTGTGGCAAGTCACTACAGTGATCTCTTTGAAGCGTTTGCTGATGCAAATGTTCATGCCATCCTAATTTCGGAGAGCTGGCTCAAACCTCAACTTCTCTCAACTACTTATCCTCTACCGGGATACGTTCTCATTCGCAACGACCGTTTAGAGAAAAGAGGCGGTGGCGTCGCAATTTACTTGCGAAGTGATTTCTCTTATAATATTCTTGCCTCTTCCCCTTGTAGTACGTCTGCTGAATTTATTTTTCTTGAGGTTTGTGTCAGGAGGACTAAAATAGTCCTTGGAGTAGTATATTGTCCCCCTGCAGTTGATTATTTCACCGACTTAGAACTGGTATTAGAATCTTTAGGGTCTGAGTACGAACATCACGTCATCATGGGAGATTTCAATACCAACCTCCTTTCTATCCAGTCTTCTCGAGCCCAAAAACTCCTTCATATCCTCAAGTCAGCCAATCTTAGTGTGTTACCACTGCAAGCCACTCATCACAAAAATAATGGCGATGACACCTGGCTTGACTTGATGTTAACCTCTAGTCCGTCCTTAGTATCTTTCCATGGTCAGTATCCTGCTCCCGGTTTTTCCCACCATGACCTCATTTTTCTTGTATACGCCCTCAACCCCCCCAAACCACAACCTAAAGTATTGCACAAGCGTTGCTTTGCTAGGATGAATGTGGAGATGCTCTCCTCGGATGCCTCCTCGATTGACTGGGATCCTATGATGGCGGCAGTCACTATAGATCAGAAGCTTGACTTTTTTAATGCGGCTGTTAAGCAGCTTTACGACGATCATGCCCCTATTAGGAAGGTTAGGTTAAAACGTTCACCAGCGCCATGGATGACTAGGTTGATTCTAGTTGCGATGAGGAGACGTGATCGTGCATTCAGAGCATACAAAAGGAACCGTTCCGATGATAGCTGGGCCCATTATAAGGCTGCAAGAAATCGCTGCAACCAGATGATACGCAATGCCAAACGCCGACACATCATAAGCAACATTGACTGTGGATCTCCAGGTGATATCTGGCGATTTCTAGGGACTTTGGGGATTGGCAGATCGAGGCAATGCAGTCTACTGGGGACCATTGGATTAGACGATATCAACACCCATTTCATTACCTCGAATACTTTGGATCGGCTAACCATGCGTCAAACGATTGACTTCATTGCGGGGCTGCCTCCACCTAATATAGATCTTTTTAATTTTTCACCTGTCACCTCAGATGAAATTAAAAAGTCGATCCTTTCCATCAAGTCAAGGGCAGTGGGCTACGATAATATCAGTCGTCGCATGATCACCACTGTTCTTGACCAACTCCTTCCTGCTATCTCTCATATAATTAACTTTTCCCTCTCCTCTGGTCAATATCCTGCCGTCTGGCGAAAAGCCTACGTTCGGCCTCTTCCTAAAATCTCCAATCCCACTATGCCTAATCATTATCGGCCCATTTCCATTCTCCCATTCCTATCCAAAATCCTAGAGGCTTGCGTACACAAGCAGTTATCCAGATTCATCCTATCCAATAATATCCTTAGTCCATTCCAATCCGGATTCCGGCCTGGTCACAGTACTGTTTCCAGTCTTCTGAAGGTGACTGGCGATATTAGGGCGGGCGTGGAGAAAGCCGAAGTAACTGTGTTAGTTTTGGTGGACTTCTCAAACGCCTTTAATACCGTCAGCCACGACGTACTTTTGGCCATCCTCTCCCACCTTAATATTTCATCTGAGGCTCGGGATTGGTTCTCATCATATCTTCGTGGTCGCCAGCAATCAGTTCGCATTGATGAGACATCGTCAAATTGGTGCGATCTGGACGCTGGGGTTCCACAAGGCGGAATTCTCTCTCCTCTTCTATTCTCACTATTAATTAATCTCATTACTCATGAACTTCAGTGTGCGTATCATCTGTATGCTGACGATTTGCAGCTTTACGCTCAGGCAAGGGTGGACAACTTGTCAGATGCAATTGCTAAAATTAACAGAGACTTGCATGCGATACGGATGTGGTCTGACAGATTTGGCCTCTGTGTTAATCCAACGAAATGCCAGGCCATCGTGGTGGGAAGCCCGCGTATGATCACTAGAGTTGATTTCACAAGTTTGTCGCCTGTAATTTTTGACAGGTGCGTTATACCATTTTCGACATCTGTTAAAAATCTTGGTTTGCACATAGATCCTTGACTGGTGGACTCAGGTTTCAGTTGTCAGCCAGAAAGTATTTGGGACTCTGCGCTCACTGTATCGACTCAAGAATTTTCTTCCATCAAAAACCAAAGCAATGCTTGTGCAAACTTTAATCTTCCCTATAATTGACTATGGTGACGTATGTTATCTCGACCTGAATGCAGATCTACTCAACAAACTTGACCGACTTCTCAATTATTGCATTCGGTTCGTTTTTAATCTGCGCAAGTTTGATCATATTTCTAAATTTCGCAAGGAATTGAAATGGTTGCCGATTCGGCAGCGACGAATTTGCGTACCTTGTCGACTTTATACTCCTTTCTCCACTCTCCTAATAGTCCGTCATATCTGGTACCTTACTTTCAATATCTCTGTTCCAATCATGACAAGAACTTGCGATCTACTAATAACCTTCTTCTTCTCTGTCCATCTCACACTTCTAGTCTAGTACATTCTTCTTTTAATATCCAATCCATCCTCCTGTGGAATGCACTCCCTCCCGAAATTAGGATGTCAACTAATCGTGCCACGTTCAAATTTAGAGTCCGCCAGCTGTTTTATAGTGAATTGTTGGAAGCTTCTCAGTAGTACTTTATCTACCGTTAGTAGTCTATCTATTTAAATATTTATTTTTATCTGTATACACTTATATATTTATATGTATTTATGTATATATACATATGTATGTATTTATATATGTATACATTTATGTATATATTTATGCGTATGTATGGATCTTGTATGTATTTATAGTATGTATTATACCGTGTATTCTATTTTATTTTACTCTCTTTGCGTATGTACACACCTGCCATGACCATCTCTGCATCACCCAAAGGTTGACTGGGAGATAATGCCTATAGGCATTAAGTCCACCTTGTGCAATGTATTTTACAGGAAGTTAAAAATAAATAAATAAATACTATATATACCTATACAAAAAGAGTAGTGATAATATTTCAGAAAGTCTTACTTTGCTGCTAGTTTGTGGATCACTTGCTGGTAGCATAGCACTTCTTTTCACAAGGCTGACTGTACTTTTACTCTTTAGCCATACATAACATAGGCAGCTCTGTTGTTCTTTCTGCAGCGAAACCTCGAAAATATTAGAGGCTAGCATGTGGCAAAAAGTCTTAGCTTCTTTTCAGTTAAATCCGATATATAAAAGCAGTTTCGTAGCGTATACATATTTTGTACAAAATTCATAAAATCGATATTCTCCATCTTTTCTGGGAGCTGTTTCGCTTATGTTTTTTATATAGAAACAATAATAAACGCGAATATAACAATTATTTATTATTGTAAATGAACTTGAGATTTATGACTTTTATCTGCCAATTTTATTATATTCTTGAAAGTAGCACAGCTTCATTGATGACATCCATACCTTCGTAAGCTTTCATTATTGTAACTTTGAAATTTGATTTTATAAATAATAAACGGATTTTATTATATTATGAAGATGTATTTCATTTTAAAATCAATTGAACACAACTGTCCTACCACACGAAGACATAGACAACAAGGTGCCAACCTTAGAAATAAAACAATTCTCTTTTTAAAATATATTTCCATTGTTGATATTCTAACACCCCTTCTCAATGAAAATATATTTCCTAAAAATAAACATTTATTTATATTTGTGAGCATTAAACCACACTTATTCAAACATTTTATAATCAACTCCTTACTTAAAGGCTTAGTTAACATGTCTGCAGGTTGCTCATTAGTACTTACATAATTAATAGATGTTTTATTTTGTTTCATAAGTTCTTTAACAAAATGAATGTCCACATGTTTTAATCGTTTTATTGTATCTGTTTTGGCATTTATTATGGCAGACTGATTATCACAATATATTTCAACTGTGCAATCATGTTTATACTCAAAATCAGCTAATAAATTTATCAGCCATGATGCTTCACTGGCAGCCATGCTTATTGATATATATTCCGATTTTGTTGAGGACAAGCTTACTGAGGCTTGCTTCTTAGAAGACCACACAACTAAACAATTGGACAGCATGAACATATAACCTAAAGTAGATTTTCTGTCCCTGACATCGCCTGCCCAGTCTGCATCACAATAGCCTTGTATTATGCTATTATTACATTTGTAGACTAACTTATAATATAAGCTATGCTTAACATGTCTTAAAACTCTCTTTAATGCACTTAACAACACATTATTAGCACAGGTTTGGTATCTACTTAACAAAGACACAGGAAAACATAGGTCACGCCTAGTACCAGATGCAGCATACATTAAGCATCCTATTATTTGCCTACACAATTTTTCAATATTTTTATCAACAGAGACACTTTCATTTACAAATGTTTTAGTATTAAAATTATCCATAGGACTTAACATGCCTTTGCAATTGTCCATGTAAATTTTTTTAAGAACATTTTCCAAATACTTAGTTTGATCTAGTTCTATTGTTCCAGTCTCCAAGTTTTGCTTTACTCTAATGCCCAGAAGGTTTGATATGAACCCCATATCCTTCATTTCAAATTCTTTATTCAGCGTGTCTTTAAACTATGAGATATGTCCTTTATTTGACCCAAATATCAAAATATCATCAACATATATCTAAACAAACATTTTATAATTATCATTACATCTTTTGAATAAACATGGATCACAACTAGAGTTTACAAAACCTTCTCTATACATGACAGACTTAAATTTATTATTCCAACACTTAGGTGAGCTCTTTAAACCATATAATGATTTATTTAACTTAACAATGTTATTTTCCCCAGCATAAGCCCCTTCTGGCAATCTAATATATACTTCTTTATCAATGTCCCCGTACAAGAATGCCCCAGTAACATCCATTTGATGTATGGGCAGATTTAACATAGATGCTATGGCTACGAAGACTCGAAAAATTGATAGCTTTGCTACAGGAGCATAAATATCACTCAGATCAAAATCACTATTCTGCTCAAACCCCCTAGCCACTAATCTTGCCTTATATTGTTTAACATTGTCACTCCCCTTTATTTTAAAAACCCACTTGCTACTAACAATATCTTTACTTACTGGTGCAGCACATAAATCCCAAGTGTTATTATCCTTTAAGGTTTGCAATTCTCTATTTATAGCTTTGAACCACTTACTTGCATCTGACCTTTTCATAGCTTCATTGTATGTTGTCGGCTCACTACTTTCACAAACAACATTTTGACACTGATAGAATGATACTTGTTTTCTCACTCTTTTGCTCCTTTGCACTTGCAATGTATCATTATCTTTGGAAAGCTCTTCCTCTGATGGTTCATATTCACTGTAAAACTCACTCTCACCTGTAGATGAATCTAAGTTGTGATCAGTAAGAGTATCATTTAGTGTATTTTCCGTTTCACTCATTGTTACTGTTTGTGGCATTACTTTTTGTGTTTGTTGGCTATTTAAGTCTAAGGTTATAGTCGACTCTCTTTGTATCTCTCTGGGTTTAAGAAGATAATATCTCTTTTTGTATCTATATAGTTCTTCTCTGGAAAATATATTCTATACCCTTTCACATGTACACCATAACCAACCATTATCCCTTTCTCACCCTTCTGATCCCATTTTCTTCTTTTGTCCTTTGGAATGTGGACATATACTGGAGAGCCAAAAACCTTCAATTGATGTATATCATATTTTTTACCTGTCCAAATTTCAAATGGTGACTTCCCATCTTTACCTTTTCCTGTTCTATTCAAAACATATGCTGCAGTATTAACTGCCTCAGCCCATAATATTTTTGGTAAATTCTTAGCATGTAACATAGTCCTTTCTGCTTCTACAAGAGTCCTATTCTTTCTTTCTGCCTTTCCATTTTGTTCTGGTGTGTAAGTCACAGTCGTCTGATAAATTATTCCACGCTTAGAACACATATCCATTACTGCTTCGTTTATAAACTCCAGACCATTGTCTGTTCTAAATATCTTTATTTTGTTACCCGTTACATTTTCAGCCATATTGAAGAAATCTTCCAGACAACGCTTTATTTCGTGTTTTGCTTTAACGAAATAAACAGTCCTGTAACTAGAGTAATCATCTCTGAGAACGACAAAATATCTCGATCCGCCGATCGTTTCTTCCTCCATAGGCCCGCAGGTATCCCCATGTATTATTTCACATGTCCTGGTGCTTAAAGTTTCATTCCTCTAATTCAAATTCAAATTCAAAATCCTTTATTCATTTGGGTCACAATGTGACGCTTATGAACGTCAAAAAAATAAATTTATAAAATAATTACTTGTACTCAAATTTAAAACATTATTACTGTATGCTTCTACATTTACATTTACTGCCACGTTCGCAAAGCAATAGGTAGAACCATGAGAAAGAACGGAAAATAAAACTCACGGTCACTCTTTTTCATCGCCAGGTTTTGCATAATACACAATTTACATTTTGTAAGGTGCTGCAACTGTTACACCTTCTATATCACTTGTATATATTTACTGTACATAATAATACTCAAGCATTATAGTTTTGGTTAGCCTCCTCAGAATAGACATGGTGAAACAGGAGCATCCACTTACATTATATATATCTAATAATGCAGGCAATCCGCGAAAGTGATCAGAACCATGATGGAAATGATGCAGTTAAATATTAAAATCTAATACCAGCCCGCAAGACCGTCATCGACCCGTCATCGCAAGTAGCACCCGTTCACGAGTATGACGCATGTGCCAGCCATCATCCCTTTCGCCATATTAGAGGGACAGGGATGACCCGACACACGACGCCACCACAAGAAATGACATTTTAGTGAGCATGACGACAACGGTATACGAACCAGCAGTAAGAAACAATCTATTGGTATACTGACCATGACCGCCAATTACCTCCATTTTCCAGATCGTTATTATTAACATAAGTTAGTGGAACGTGTGAAGGAATGCAAATGTAGAAAGAATTTTGTGAAGGTGACAAGTGAACAATGATATGATCAGGTATAAATAATGTTAAACTACATTCAACAAATCGCACAGCTAGATCTAAAGGGAGTCAATTCAAAAATCGTCAAATTTGAGTTAAGCACACCATCAAATTCCCGAGGCAAAAACCTATCGACCAATAAAACAGATTTAAAAATATGTCTGCGACTTAATACTAGATGGCGTCAAGTGTCTCTTTAGTTGAATGAGCGAGCCCCGCTAACCCCCTATCAACACAGGGATATTGCTAGTTCCCATCAGAATTGCGAGTGAAGTGCACGTGCCCGTTGTTAACAAATTGGAGTTATTTTGAGTTGTACCTGTACTGTTGAAATTTTTATCAGTATTATTTTGAGTTAACGCTTTGTAGGTGGTTGCTGCTGAGTGAATTAATACAACATTTTGAATTGAACCCGTTTTGCGGGCTAGGTGAGCAGATTTTTTATTTTTATTTTGAGTTGTTGCCATATTGATGAAACATATTCGAATTTGTAATTGACTCCCTTTTGTTAAGTCATATTTTAAACTCATAAATTTCTTTAAAAACCTGCCTAAGTTGAACTCTTTTGCTATTGGTAATAAGGATCATTCCAAATACGTATAATTTTATATTCGTCTTTGAAATTAATGGAGATGTTTCCCTTTTAATGCAAAATTTTGAGTTAGCTCTGTTTAGATGGTATGCCCCAAATATTAGATTAGAATATTGCTAATGGGGTAAAAATGACAAATTGATGGTTGTTTAAATAAATTTGGCGCACATGACTCTATAAGTAAGAACAATAAATATTATCTTTTTCAGGAAAACAATGAGACATGGTCGGTTTTTAGTAAATATGATAGAAAATAGGGATAAATAAAATGTCACTACTTCTATAATTTCTACACAACATGAAAACCTAGAGGGTGACTTGAGGATAGCGTTACCGAGTGAAGTAGTCTCATCTATTGAAAATCGTGCCGTCTTATCGATACATATATCCCCAGCATGTCTAAATAACAAAATTCTGGTGCACCAAATTATTATACTTTACCAATCCTCCGATGAGGATCCTAATTTTCAATTGGCTCACAAAAGACGGATTCCACCTAAGATCATACCATGAACATTGTCAGTTCGTCTTGCACCAGTAGTAATAGCAGCAGTGGCAGCTCGAGTTCCTCTAAGTTCGTCGGATACAGAAGATGATGGTGAGCCAGTAGACCCTCAAAATGCTTTAGTTTCTGAAACTATTACTCAAAATCCCGAAATTGAAAAAAAAGGTAAAAAGATGGTACGCAAACCAGCAAAATGGAATTCTAAATTCGCAAAACAGCTAAGAAATTCAGGCGAAGCGTACCAATCTCTGTCTAAGTCTATGAAAAATATGAAATAAAGAAGAGTTGAACCACCCAGTGGAGCAAAATTTCGATTTAGATGTAAAGACAACATTTACGAAGTGTCGAGACAACATTTCAGTCTATTTATACTTTGAAATTTAAGTCTATTTATAAGTTTAAAGTTGATCATTTATTATCAGTCATACATAGATGATATCTATATATAATTGAAATGTGATTTTCTATGCGCATTTTTACAAATATATTTTTTTCCGAACTAAAGTTCCTATATCTTTCATGTTTTTTGATTATTTAGAATGTTATAACGACACAAGAGACGGTTGTAAGTTTAATTACCAGGAATGTTAATAAACAATATTGGTTGATGTCATTACTATAAGTGTATTTTTGCTAATTCATCATCAACAACCCCCTTACTGGTAGTCACAAATCATTCTATCTCTCGGACTAATTAAAAATAATTCAAGATTCTATTGCACTCTATTGCATTTTTAATTTTTGGTTACTCTTCAAAAGAGAGCTAACTAAGAACTTGATTCACCAACAAAGGCTCAACTCAAAATAACCAAATAAATATAGATACATTGGTCAGCAAAAAGGAAATAACTCCGAAAATCCAATTTTTTGCCACAATACATGAGATAAACACCAGGTTTCTATAACATACTTGTTCTAGCTGCGTAATAAAAGCATATCTATATTCAGAACACTTCTGCGATGCACAGGTAAGTAGTAATCAGTTTTTCGCCTTTTCTGAAAAAAGTGCTTTTTTGAGTTAAACCTCTTTAGATCTAGATGTGCGAAATCATAAAAATATCCAAATCCTGCAAAAATCATGTGTTCACGAGGCACCTCCACTTAACATGTAAATAAAATAATCGTGAGTTAAACAAGCCTAAGCCTATCCCCACGGTGTCTTATCATTTAAAAAGTCCTTAATAGTGTAATAACCCCTTTGTAAAAGAAAGTTCCTAATTGTCCGTTTGTATTTGTGCATGGGTAAATTCATTATTTCAAGAGGCAATTTGTTAAAAAATCGTATACCAATCCCCGCAAATGAGTTCTGAACTTTATGTAGACGGTAGTTAGTTCCCACCAGTTTATGCTTATTCCTTGTGTTCACGTTGAGCAAATCACTATTTTTGCGATATAGAATTAAGTTTTTCTTAATGTACATTAAGTAAGCATATATATATTGCGATGCAACTGTCAATATATCTACTTCTTTAAATTTATCATGTAAAGAATCTCTGGCACCTAAGTTATATATTGCACGTATAGCCCTCTTTTGAATGATAAAAATAGTCTGTATATCAGCAGCTGTACCCCATAACATTATTCCGTAAGACATTACGCTGTGAAAATAACTAAAGTAAACTAGTCTAGCAGTATCTATATCTGTGAATTCCCTAACTTTTCTAACTGCAAACGCTGCAGAACTAAGTTTTACTGCGAGACAGGATATTTGGGCGCCCCACTGAAGCTTACAATCTAAAGTTACACCTAAGAATACGGTTGATTCGACTAGTTGAATTGTTTCCTTATTTAAAATTATATTAGTAGGAACACTTTTGACATTAGGCAAAGAGAATTTTAACACATTTGGTTTTGCTTGAGTTGAGTACCAAATTATTTGTCGAAAACCAATCTAATACTTGTGCAAGAGTGTTATTGACCGTATCAAAGTCACTTAAATTACGATCAACTTTAAAAATTAGTGACGGGTAATCTATTTTTTTTACCTTTTAAGCAACTTTCACATTGAGGCACATTGGTTTGCTTTATCTCAATGTTATTTTCTTTCAAAATTTTCTTCATATACTCGAAGTTTTGGTGTGCTAATTTTTCATGCCATTCGCACAGATCGTTCTTTACTACTTCTGCAACATTCGCAACTTTACATTTGAAACGAAAATCCATATAATAAGAGTTTTCAACTCTATTTGCAATTGCACAAACAACACCATTTTTGTAGAATTTATATGAACTGTCATTTGTCATAATGACGTATCCCCGGTCAGCAGCGCGGTTCACAGATAATAAGTTTGTCTTTAGCTCAGGAACGTACAGCACATTTTCTATGGTTGTATCTAACCATTCACTCCCATTGCTAACTTGCACTGCCATCTGTCCGCAACCAAGAGCACTAATTTTGGCACCATTACCGACTATGACAGACTTTTGCGAGGTGCATGTATAAGAAGAGAATAGCGATAAATCACGACACATATGCTCACTGGCCCCCGAGTCCACTAGCCACTTTGATTTTTCATGTTGTTCGCACACTGTGTTCGATATTATAAACGCATTACTCATTTTTTTATTTTCCTTTAACTTTCTAAACTTACACTGCGCCTTATTATGTCCCAGCTTGCCACAGTAAAAGCACTTATTACCATTCATCTTTTTCTCATTGTCTTTGTTACTGTTACTTCTACACTCGGTTTGGAAATGTCCGGTTTTACCACATTTAAAACACTTTGCGTTTCTTTTAGCTATAAACGCCAATGAGGATGGAATATCCTGGATTTCCTCTGCCTTTCCGTTTACCCTCATCTCCTCGATTAATAACCGGGCCACTAAGTTCTCAAAGGTTTGTTTCACAACTGTCGTACCACACGAAGACATAGACAACAAGGTGCCAACCTTAGAACTAAAACAATTCTCTTTTTAAAATATATTTCCATTGTTGATATTCTAACATGCTTCTATTTTTATTTATAAATTCTATTATTAACAAAGCTGTAGAAGCGATTTCATTGTTTTCACGTAACAGCTAAAGTGCTGAATCATTTTTATTTAAATTGGTATGAAACGAGGTGAGCCTTGAAAAGGTTGTTTAAATAAAACCTTGGATCTGGTCACCTTTGGTTTCATATATTGAATGTGTAAAGGAAAGCATAACATGTTACTAGTACCGAGTAGTCGAGACGACCGGTTGGCGCAGCGGGAGTGTAAGCGACTGCTACGCCGAAGGTCGCGGGTTCGATTCCCGCTCAAGTCAAGCATTTGTGTGCATGTTTGTATTGGTCTGGGTGTTTCTATGTATAATATGTATGTACTTATTTACAAAAAAAAAGTATATAAGTATGTTTATCCATTATCTAGTACCCATAATACAAGCTCTGCGTAGGTTGGGGCTAGATGGTGATGTGTGTATGTGGTAGAATATTATTAAAAAAAAATATATAAAAAATATATATATATTATTATTATTATTAAAAAAATATTATTACCTAATTACAAAGACTTCTTTATTTCTCAATCTCAATCAGCCTATCGCAGTCCACTGCTGCACATAGGCCTCTCCCAACACGCGCCACAGTACACGGTCCTAAGCCTTCCGCATCCAGTCTGCCCCAGCCACCTTTTTAGGTCGTCGGTCCAGCGCCGGGGGCCGCCCTACCTTACGCTTACCGAGTCGTGTTCTCCACTCTAGGACATGCTTGCTCCATCGGCCATCAGTCCTTCTACAAATATGGCCACTTGAGCTTACTAACTCTGTGGGCTAAGTATGTAAGTAATTTTGTTTTTTTGTCGGATAACTTCGTTGCGGACCTTCAAGGAGCCAAACGTAGCCCGTTCCATAGCTCGCTGCGTGACTTTCAGTTTGTGGACTAGTCCCACTGTGAGTGTCCACTTCTTGGCACCGTACGTCATAACTTCTTTATTTATTTTCGTGTAAGTAGCCAATTCTGATGTCGGAGTCTAAAGGCCACCCAAAGGCCTTTGACATGTCCTAAGGATTCATATCTAGGACAAAAATCGGAAGCAACCTCTTAAATCAAAGTGGTGACCTCTGTAAGCAATACTTAACTTTGTCGATTTACTATGAGACAAATTAAGTAACGCTACGAATCTTAAGAAGAAGAAAGCACTACAAAACAATGGACACAAGAAAGACTGTCCTCGTAACTACTGCACATGCTTCATCATCATCATCATCGTTGTGTTATTCTGGCTGCATCCAATGCAAGGCTTTTCGTCTTGGAGCCCGAAGTCCGCTTCTAGTAAGCGGACTTCGGGCTCCCAGACTCTAACTGATTAGACCCTAACCAGTTTTGGCAGTACATTACCTTTTCCCCAGAATGACTGTAATCTGACCTCTGCAATTCACAGGGAAAGCGATATTCCCTGGTTTAAACTAGTGTGCAGTATCAGTTTGTTCATATGAATACTGACACCCTATAACGACGGTCAAAGCTTAATGCCGTGGCTTAATTAAACCCTCTACATAGCGATTTTTTCTTTGGTTTATTTCTTTTAACTACACATACCTAATACATATATGTAGATTCAAAGAAATAAAGAAAAATAATGGCTTAATTAAAACTGTCAGTCACGGTTTCTGTCGTTAAACTCCGATACCAGTGACACCACTAGCTACACATGAAAAGAAGGAACTTTAGCTTACTCCCACAGGCCGAGAATAAAGTTCGTCGCAACCTATACTTAGACATGATCATGTTATTAGTCAAGAACAGACTGTTGTCTGCATAAAGTTGCAACACCTCTATTACCTAATTGTCATATTTTTCATAACTTTTATTTAAGGTTTACCCAACAGATATTGAAATCATTATTGTAACAATTTTAATACAAGATCTTAACTTTGTAGTTGCCATTTAAATTAATTCAGCATTCAATTAAATTTTTATAATCCTTATCGTTACTATTTATGAAATGTTAATCTGAAATTATTAAGTTGGTTTCATGGTTCACATTATTCCCAAGAGTATTATCAAATTTTCATGCTTGAGGTGGGTAGTATTACTGGAAATACAATAAAAAAATGCTCGGGCACGAAACACCCAACCTCGAAACAACAATATTTGGGTCACACACATGTCACGTGGTTTTTACCATCATCATCATCATCAGCCTGCCATAGTCCATGGAGAGATATAGGCCTTTCCTAATGGTTTACCTTATGTAACCATCGAATCTAAGTACAGGTAATTTATTTAGCGCACCAAAAGTATAATCGCTTACAATTACGGTATGACGTTTCCATAGCCAGTTCAGTAGTTGCAATCGTACAAATAAAAGACATGCTTGATATCATTCATCATGGAGACAGATTTAACTTGAAAAATATTTAAAAAGTACAATGAAATGCCTATCGCGAAAGTAACTATTATGCCATTTGTATAACACTACTAACAGTCTCATTGGTCTAAACCCTAATACACACATAAAAAAGTCTAAGCAACACATACAAATTTCAATTTTACAATGTTGTTTCGCATTAAATCCTTATTATTTTCTTATTTATATTATTTTTAATGCTCTTTTGATATTAAACAACAATTAGTTTTTTTATTTTATTTAATAATCTTAATTAACAATAATTACGAGTAAGTACTGTATGTACGTAATACAAAGTAAGGTGCCTAATCAACTAAATTTAAGGCGCTGTCCTAAGCGACTGTTTTGGTAAATGAGGGGGTGAAGCAGAGGAGGTGAAGGCGGCCGTATTCTGGTGACATCCGTATTCCATACATACATACATACATATCGTCACGCCTGTTATCCCCGAAGGGGTAGGCAGAGGTGTATTTCTACACCCACTTTTCGCCAGATATACTTTAGTCCCACGTAATAAGGGGCGAGCCTATTGCCGTACCGGGCACATTTCCAGACTCCGTGCTGCTACTGAGAATTTCGTGACAGAAAAACCCAATAACACTGCCCGACCCAGGAATCGAACCCGGGACCTCCCGATTCCACGCGCACATTTATGCCGCGAGACCAACGAGGCAGTCGTATAGGGTTTGATGTCGAGTTTTCCGTCTCTACGCAAAGATGGTATTTGCATCGTGTTATCCCTTAGTCGCCTCTTACGACACCCACGGTTAGATAGGGGGTGGTGACACTTGTATTCTATGCCGTCAACCACACTTCGTATTCCAATATTTCAAAATTGCAAGCAAAACGTTTTAGCATATTGAATTGAGATACTGATATTAAAATTTATATTACATAAATCAATCTGTTTGTACAATATAGGCAAAGCGCAATTTCTGTTCTTAGTGGAGCCATGAGCAAAACTGGTTTACATTTGACGTTATAGGTTTTAATAGTTCACGAAAGTAGGTAAATACCTACGTGCCGTAAGATGATAAAAATAATTAAGTCAATTCCATGTATGGAGAGGCCCTTATTATTTTTGTTTTGTTTTTGTATAAAAACGGTGAAGCGGTTCATAGAATACCTACATCTAATTCCATTCCTGCCAGTTTTCAAATCTGTTTTGCAACAAATTGGCTGTGACATCCGGGCGGACAGACAGACAGACATGGCGAATCTATAAGGGTTCTGTTTTTGCAATTTTTTGCTACGGTACCCTAAAAACCACAATACTGCCCTACTGAGAGCAAAAGCCATATCTCAACTAAAGCGAGTTACGAGATAATTGAAGTTTAGTAAAATTTGATTTATTTTATTTGTTTATGGGTGTTTTCTTGTTATTATATGTATAATTATTATGGTAAAGGTTTCGAAATACGTCGCCGTTTTTAGGGGTTGCGAGTGTTTGGGGGGGAAGAGGGGAGGTCTCGGAAACCCCCCTCACCATTTTCACTTGCCGGAAATACTTGGTTTCCTCTGAAAAAAAAATGTCCTAACATCGCCATCGGTGTGTATGGCACTGCCAACTTCCACATTCTTCACATTAGTTTAATAAACTAAGGTTGACGTATCGGATTAACGGTCAACAGAGGACCTAACATAACCTATTTAGTTACTTATTACAGTCGCACCTATCCCTAGGCACTCGAAAGCAATGACGCACAAATTTGACATTAGCTGTCAATATGATCATTCCAAGATAGCGGGTTTGCGTTTCGTTTCACGTTTTTCACATAAAACCTAAAAAATGTCATTTGTAAAACTGTACAAAAGTATAAAAACTACGTTCCGTTTTGCATAACTGCCGAAGTATTTAAGAATTTTTGGAAATTATTTAAAAATATTTAGACGCAACTCCGGCAGCCAAAATTACTTTTAGGGGATTAAAACTAACTCCCTTAAGCCCCCTACACCACCAATACCCTCAAATTCAGGTGACTCGTTTCGAAACCTAATCCATCATTATTTTTCAAAATAGATGAAATATTAAAAATATATGTGGATATACCTTATTAATAAGACACTGCTGTGTCGCTTAGAAAATTATAGAATTAAAATTTGAGCAGCAGCTGCTTTTTTGTTAGCTCTCCTCATACATTTTTGTATGGAAAATATAAAAATTTTCTTTCGCTTAAAGTATGTGTTATTTCAAAGAAAATAAATATTAAAAGATATTTATTTATATTTATTTATCATTTACTAACGCAATACAAAGTTTACAGCTCATCAAAAGTTAGCTGTCTGCTACAACCCGGCAGGTTTTCTTTATTCTCATCGAAAGTTAAAGGCAGTGTGTGAGGTGATGAGGCTTCAATACTTATTATATGCTGTTGTTCACGAGGCACATTTTCATTTACCTTCCTTTTACCGCTTGGTATTGTAGAAACTTCAAGCACTGATGAAACATTTTCCTCTCCGTGATCTCGCAATGCCATCCCTTGAGCTTGACGAGAATCAACAATTTCAGGCAACTGCCAATTCATATAAAACGCCACAAGCTTTTCTTTCATTTTCGTCTCCCAGAAAACATCATCTCTTTCTATAATTTCTATTTTTAGTGGTATACTTCCGCCACTCTACACAGCAAATAAACATTTTTGTTTGCGTGTAACGTGGCGTTGCCCCTGAATTTGGTAATAACGATTACATTATTTGTTGTAGTCTGTTCACTGTTTTATCATGTTTCCATATTTGTATTTTATTTGCTCTTATACTATTCTCCAGGCCATTATTATAGGCAACTATAGAACATTAAATTTCCACAATTGTGTTTGGGCCTATTAATCTATCTGGCGTGATCCAATAAACGGATAATCCACAAGGCTCCATTGTTACATTTTCTTGCTTCGCCAGTTGTTGCAAAGTCAGTTGTTCATTTAAGACTCCATGCGCAACTGCTTTTACATTGCAAATATTTTACATTTGTTACAAAAAAATTTTTACTAAGTTAGCTTTACTTACAACATATTCTTTCGCAATTCGAACCAGTCACTGCTATCCCTCTTGTATTTTTTGCTTATCACTAGGGAGTTGAGTCAAATTTGTTAAAAAAATTGTTTGGCATTTCTTGGCTAGCTCTTGAACAAACCCGTTTTAGGAAATTACCTGAAGTCAAATGTGTGTAAGACGTTGCAGAACTGTTATCTTTAACTTCACTGTAATTACAATAAAGATAATTAGTTAGGTACTTTATTATAAAAAAATACTATAACTTGTGTTATAGCAAACAGAGAAGTCACCTTCTTACTTATAAATGATTGATTTTAGAAATTAAAAAGCTATTAGATGTACTAGACATACCAAATACTTTATGAATAATCTAAGTTTTACCCGATGTTCCTAAATAGGTTTATGTTCACAACACAATAATACAACCTTCGTTACCGCTTATGTGCGGACTGCGGAGCGCCGTATTAGCGCTGTTTATTGTTCGCCGTGGCGGCATCTTAGCGCTCCAGGCGCTCTGACAAGCTAGTGAATTCGCAATATAGGCATAGTAAAAACAGAATAGTAGGTTAGCTAAGGCCGCTCGGCGAGTTAATTGCCTACTCTTGCGTTGACGCACGGGTTGTCACTTGTTTACACCACGGCGCCGGCTTTGTCGGCGCTCGCGCTTTTTCGCCGCTTTTTTAAGTGATCGCGCTGAATACTTCACAATTTAAGCTTGAATTTATTTTTCTCCAATACCTACTGACTACCTAAGCGTTATATAACTATCTAAATGCCTTTTTGATGAGAAAAAGTAACAAGTTAAATTTACTGTCGTTTAACACATTTTATATTATTAATAACGTTTATTACAAAACTGAATGTATATAAACAATTCAAGCGGGCGAGCAGTGAAATACCTACATGAATGCGCTCGATCAGACGCGCGGCGCATCCCGTACTGAATCCGCGCCGAGCTTGCCGCGCTCGTGAGATTGTGTGCGTGAAAAGTGCGTGCGTACACGGCGCCGGCGACTCACGCGTACATTCAAACCAGCGCGGCAGCGCGGCGGCCGATTTGTATGAAGCTATCTTACTATTCTGTTTTTACTATGATATAGGTGATTCGATTTTAAGGTTTTTACTCTTTCAAATATTGAAAACTGTGGCAGCTATGTATTGTGAGAATAATTTATACAATTATATTATGCATAATCGATATTCTATAACATAGTCAGTCCTAAAAGCCTCTTATGAAAATAATTTATGTAAAAATGTTACATATTTCATAATCACTTGGCCATGGATGAATTTCTATTTCATTACGACGCTTTCTTGTACAAATCCTTCGAAGAACTTTATTTCTCTAATTGCCAATATTTTATTCTTCTAATTATATATTTATAAGCACAGAAACAATAACACATTAAACGCAACAAGAATATAAACTAATTATGTGTGCCTATAGTCGCATGAAAAGCCTATTTGATTCAAAGTATTCAGTCTATGTATAACATAAAACATGAAGTTACAAACTCAAATCGGCGTATTACAATAACAAAAAGGTTTACGTAAAATTTCGTGCAGCGGAGACGCAAGCGACATGACCTGACATATGACATATCTCTCATAGGGCTCATAGCCGAATGATGAGGTCTGGGCGGGGCGTAAACTAGCAACTGACACTCAGTACACCGCTTATGCTAATAAGGTTTAAATTGCCGAAGCGTTTGATATTGATGGGATCTACCGAGCGTCAAAATCATAGACGTTTGGCAGATTTTATTTAATTTTACAAAATATACACGTATAATATGAAAATAAATAGGGTAATTCTTTAGTTCATTAGGTTTCCTACAATATTATTAAATAAAATATGACAGCTTACGATCAAAATATTGCAAACAGTGAGACGAAAGATTATTTTCTGCCTCATTTTTGTGATTTTTTTACTGTAATTCTATTTTACATACATGAAAAATTCTTTCAAAAGTCTTATGTTCAGACTTTTGACTTTAAGCTCTATTTTTTGCTAGTTTGTAATATGTACCGTTATGGCTAGTTGCGCGACGAAAAATTAGGTGTTTCACGGTTTTCGAGGTATAACAGCGCCTTAAACTAAATTTAATTGGTTGTACAAAATTGTAAAATTTAATACAAAGTGTGGCCTCCTCTGTTTTTGAGAACTTGCTGGCACCGATTATTCATGGAATAGATGAGATTGTTAATGTTATCCTGCGGCAATCGCTCCCAATGAAATTTTAGTAAGTCCATCAGATGTTGGGTTGTTGCCACTCCATCCAAGTCCTTTAAAACACGTCTCTGGAGCATGTCCCAAGCATGTTCGATGGAGTTGAGGTCTGGCGATTGTGCAGGCTAAGGCAATACCAGGATGTTTTCCCTTGCCAAGTACTCCCGTGTGTGCAAAGATGTATGCGAACGCGCATTGTCATGCATCAACATGAAATCGGAGCCAAGCGTTTGTGCGAATGGACGGACATAAGGCCTTAGAACATCCTCAACGTAATTTACAGCGTTCATGTTACCATTTACAAAAATGAGCTCATAATACCCGCTTCATACTACCCGTTCTTCATAATACCCGCCCATACCATAACTGTTAAGCCGTTGTATAGATGCACTTCCTGAACACACCTCAGTCTTTCAGTATTTCCAGGACGACGGTACACTCTTACCCTTCTAGTATCAGGCTTGAACCCAAATCGAGACTCATCGCAAAATAAAATTTTATCCCATTGTGCCCGGGTCCATGTAAAGTGTTCCCTACACCGATCATTTCGACGAGCGCTATTCCTGTGACGTATCGGTGGGCACCTAATTGGCCGTCGCGCTCATAGGCCATACTCATGCAGTCGATTTCGCACAGTTTGGCAGCTAACAACAACACCACTTGAATTTTGTAGCCTTAAACCTATCTCTCGGGCGGTTAACATCGGCTGCCGTCTTGCAGTCAGTTGTATGTATCGATCTTGCCGTGTGGTTGTACACCTACATCGACCTGGGTGCTGCTCAGCAGGATCTCCCGTGATAGTGTAACGCTGATGAAGACGGCAAATAACGCTTCTGTTTATACCAAAATACCGAGAAACCTGAGATTGACTTCTTCCCGCTTGCAACATCCCTACAGTTCTTTGCATTTCATCTGCGTTCAAATGACGTCGTTCCTTGACGTAAAAAATGTGTCAAAATCCAAATTTGTTCAAAACTTTTCCAAATTATTATTTAAATCATAAATTTGATACAGAATACTAAATTTTATTATGCAAAGAAAACGCTATAAAATTCGAACAAATGCATTCGCTTTTGAATTTGTGAAAAAGAAAATATGATGCTCGATTTTCTTACAACCAGCCAGTATGTCCTCTAGATCAAAAAAGTTTACATTGGTATTACCTACTTGGTAAGAAATGATATCATAAATGATTAATAATTTGAAATAGAATGTGTTGCTTCGACTTTTTTGATGTGTGTATATTGACTTTGAATTTCAATCAGATTGCTGAATATCGGGTTTCCATGAAGCGATTTTATCATCAGAACTTTGCAACCGTTTGGTTCGCGGGACATATTCATAAGTTAGACCAGTTTACAAGTGGCATTTCCACAAACAGATACCACTAGAGGTGTCTTCTATGCTCTTCAAACATTATGATCAACCAAAAATAAAACAAAAATCAAGTTTTAGATAATCTGCGATAAGTCGTAGGTTGAAAATATTTTTTGATTTACGTGTATAGATGGAGTACAGAATATTTTCATTTTATTTACTTCCTTCAGTCAAGCACTCTGCCATTTTATATACTTATTTTCTCTCATCGCAATTTTCTAAGTTATTTATTCTAAAGTTAAACTGTAAAGCTATCTTGAATCCAGCAATACATTTAATCAAAAACATACATCATATATTGTGTGTTACAAATCACAAAACAACATTCAGATATAAACATAGTGCAGTTTGTAAAATGAAATGTCGTAAAGTACGATGCTTACTATCCAGTTCATTTCTATATCTTGTTATATTACATTGTTATAGCTCATCTTTCTGCAGTGCAAATGGAGTTGGCAGCAGGCTAAAAACTTGGATTTACACTGTATCACATTTATATTTTCTAAATTGCAGTGGTGTCTACAATGAAATATGAACTGAGGCATTTATGGGTTAGAAATCAACAATTTTATGTGGGTTTTATTTCTCAATTCGGTGTCAAATTACTATCTTCGGTGACGCTACTTTTTAGCCCTATAAATAAAGTTTATTAAAACGATATATTAGTATTGAGTTTTTGATCACTTGATATAGTCATTAAGACGTTTAAAAGGGCTGCACAGTAGATTAAAAAGGCTTGTCGACTATAATGTCGCTGTTTTAATATATCAATATTCTTTAATCCCTTTAGGTGATGTGTAGTTGTCTTATTATATTGCTTCACGACTGTACAACAAATAAACAGATACAACAAAATACATTCCATCTATTCTTTAAATAATAGCGCACCTAAAATAACGGGTATATCATATTGCAAATTCCCAGACTTCGCTTGTCTATTATAGCAACTTATACTAATGCTTTTTTACTTTCAGTTATTGCAGAGTTTTTAAAGAATCTGACGTCATATCTCGAAAAAGCACCATTGTCTTGCAGACTAAGCTCTACCAGCAATATTAAGTGTCCAGTCATTCAATTTGATCTTACTTGTAAGCAATAAGGATTACTCGATACTAATTGGCCTCGATCTGGTATAGATTGGTTGGTTATTTTTGGAAAATATTATTAAGTTACAATACCGTCAATTAAATAAAACAGAGAAAACGCTAAGAGGTTTATCTGAAGAATTAAGTCTCATGTGTGATGTTGTATAAGTTATTTAAATTTTGATAAGATTTATTTATGTTAGCACTGACGTGGAGATGTGTAAAATAAAACTTTTCCATTTAAATAAACATAGTTTAATCATTATCTAATTATTTACACGGCTAAATAATATTATTCGTGATAACGTTTTCAAGTAAAATGCTTGTATTTACCATTGCCCGTATTTACCATTCAAACGACATTGAGACCCTGATTTCTCGACCTTGAGAACAATATCTTAACCATTAAGTACGGTACCCCACTTAACGTGGTGACATCTTATATCTCATATTTTTTATATATAAAATCCTTGCGTTACTGACTGACTGACAGACACGCTACAGCCGAAACATTTGGGCGCATGAAGCTGAAATTTGGCATGTATGTTCCTTGGGGATTGTAGGGGTGCACTAAGAAAGGATTTCCCGAAATTCCCACGGGATCGTCCAAAACGGGTAAATTTAAAAAATTGCAGGCGTAGCTGCTGGCGTCCTCTAGTCTATTATATAAAGCCCAAAAGTTTGTTTGTTTGGTTGAACGCGCTAATCTTAGGATCTACTGGACCGATTTAAAAAATCTTTCAGTGTTAGATAGCCCATTTATTGAGGAAGGCTATAGGCTATATAACATCACGCTATAAGCCCCGCGAGTGGAGCAGTGGCCTTAAATAACGCGGGTGTAACCGCGGCCTCATCTAGTCTATTATATTCGAGTAATTAGCTGAATATTTATTTATTTATTTTAGTATGGAAAACCAACAGCTAACAACAAATGAATATGTAACTAATATAAGTTAACATAAAGCCAATTACAGGTCTTCACGTATAGTTAACGAAAATACATAACAGATGTTTCCCGATTACAAAAGTACACGAATTTAAAATACCAGTAATGCAAATTTAAAAAAGGGAAATAGATTGTAAATTACGAAAAGAACTTAAGGTTCAGCTGCCTTCTTGCCGAATTGCTGTTCGTGTTAAATGGATCAAAGGAGAATTATTTACACAATTTATTAAACTCACAACTTGCTCGCACTATGAAAGAATTATGTCTATAATTTGTGGCACAGTGTGGAATAGATATAGGTAATATATTCTGCCTTGTCCTTAAAATATATACAGGTTTATACTCACAAAAATATACAAAGAGATTTCAATCCGATTGCGTTAAAATAGTTATAACACTACACTCTGTTACAATAAAAACACATTTGCCGAAATTGCTGTTTTTAAGTCAACTTCGACTCCATCGTAATATTAAGTGCTGACAATGGCTAGTATTAATACCATTCGGGGATTACTTTTTCTGGCTGAAACTATTAACCTTGACCTTAGCTAATAATGGCAAAAAGTGGTGAATATCACCCGCGCTGTTATTACGCAATAACATCTTAACGACTCTGAGCTGACTTCCCAATTTAAACTCAGGTGTACCGAGCCCGGGTACACAATATTTTATTACGTTATATCTACAGTTATTGTTCTGAGTAGAATTTGTAGTAAGTATTGTTGATCGAAGCTTTAACGACTACGTACCTTTAATGCGAACTGAGCGCGCTTATTAGAATTTTCGTCGAATCTTATTAAATCTCACTCATTACGAAGTTCAAGTTAATATTTTCAAGAAAACTGTTATAATACTTCCATCATTTGACAACGACTTTTCGCTGTTTGGATTGTTCTTAGTATCGCTTTATAAGCCAGTGATTATTGTTCGTGATTTTGAATAAAGAGACCTAATGCTTAGGTATTAGTTCCGTTGATGTTATGCTAGTAAATTACCTAACAGTGTTTGTCTGTACCTACGATAGCTTTACTAAGTAAAATGTTCATTTACCGTAAAAATCGTCAATTTACCCACTTTGCGAACTACATTTTGAATAGTAAATGGACTGTTGGCAAAATATTCCAATGTAAACGCGGTTTAAAATTTTCGTAATAAATAATTGTGTTTTCTTATGTAAATTTCAAAACGCATGTACGGTTGTCCATACAAACTAACGCTTTTGTGTTATTTTTAATTTGGGTAACGAAAGTTTCCTGATTGATGAATTTTGTTCATCACAATACTAGAAACCCTTTTAATGGGGAAAACATATTTTGTCATCTTTTACATGTTCGTCATTTTCCTATCGTTATCCAAGTTGCATCTCAGGGTTCGCACTAGTAAAGTTAGTCGGTTTGGACCAGTAAAGTCCAACCAGATTTCACCATGTCCACATTGCGACTGCTGACTGACCTCCGCATCCCAATGCAGAGTACTGACAGTTTATTCTGAGGTGCTCGCCCTCCATAGGGAGTGTAAAAGATCGCTAATTTAATTCGCACATAACTTCGAAAAGTAAGTTATGATACTATATATAATGGATACGAACACGATGTTCTTTGCATAGCAGTCTATTTAAAGTATAATATTACTTGTTAAGAAAGCTCTACATGAATTTACAAAACCAAAATGAAAAATTATATAACCTCTGTCAGCACATTACTGGTTAACAGTACCATACATGCGTCGATTAAATATCGTGAATGAGACTTTCTTCGCCACAAATTTTCATAAACGTTCGCTATTATTAATAATAATTAGTGAGTGGCGAACAATATAAGCTGAGTGGTCTGGCCTATTTATATTAGGCCTCTATCCCGTATCAGGCTGGGCTTTCTGAATAATGGACCTCGTTTGCATGCATTGCTTACCTACAAGTGGACGTAGGTGTGTATGTTCACTCTAATATTTATATCTCATGTACGTTGCATACGAGCATGAGCCAAATATGAGCTAGTGCTGTCTTGTTTGAATAGCAGTTGTACGTTTGGGAGCTGTTTGTTTGATTAAAGATTTGAATTATTTGCATCTACCGCCTGCTATTCGGTTTGCTGGCCTTTCTACTCCCACTTATTCTTACTTCCATACTTATTTGTTTGGTTATGCACTAACTTTTGATATGAGTCAGCTTCTCTTTATAAAACTGTACAGAATGTTGGCAGAACTTTATGTTTGCGTATGTATTTGCAGACCATTGTTGTGTCTTGCTCTTACAATCAGGTGTAAATTGTTATACATGCATTATTCTCAGAATAAGTGTTTAGATCTTTATTTTGCTTACAAATGAATTCTCCAAAAGTGCCCCCATTTACTTTTCTTCATCCCACTCCACTGACCATTCCTTTTCACATCTAGGTAGGTAACGCTTTTGTCCCTCTTCTCATGTTGAGAGTATCCACGGACGGTGGTTATCGCTTACCATCAGGCGATCCGTCTGCCTGTTGCATAAAAAAGTATTTGAATGGAAACTGGAATCAGTTTTCCAGGTAGTAGAGCCTTGCTGATTTCAGCATTAATGGGCCGGCTCGACCGGGGAAGTACTACCCTCTCACAGAAAATCGACGTAAAGTAACAGTACCTAAGCTGTTGCGTTTCGTTCGGTGAGTGAGAGAGCCGGAGGCCCTATCCCCTATTCCTTCTCCCTCATCCCACTCCTCATTCTATTCCTTTTCCCAACCCAAAGGGGCGGCAACGCACTTGTAACTCCTGTGGTGTTGCTTGTGTCCATGGGCGGCGGTAATTGCTTACCATCAGGCAATCCGTCTGCTCGTTTGCCGCCTATTACCATAAAAAAAAAAGTTTTTACCTCAATCCGATAAAATTGCCCGTTGGACCAACGTTGGTACTAGTGTAACTAGTGATTTTACTGTAACCGGAGATGCAAACACGTTCGCAGCATAGGTTTACCTGACTATTATTCGATCCCACAAAGTTAATTCTCAGAAAACCATCAGATTTTCTGTTTTAGCAGAAAATTCTGAGTAACATAACTGAATTTTTTAACAAACCCTGAGCATAATTATCAATAGACTATACTTGTTTTCAGACATCAACAGAGCCTTGAGTTCTATGGCATAAATATTTCAGTCTGAATATATTTTGTATCAGAGACCAACTTCAAGTCCATAAATATTCATATTATAGACGATAGCAAGAGCCTTTATAGAATATGGCAGCTACCGGTTTGACCACACCCTGGTACCGTTTATTCTGAAATTAAAATCACCTTCATCGTGTAGCGAAGAGGCTTTTTGTCGATGGGTTATTGATATTAGATCGATTTGGGCGCGTCAATGGCACGTCATCAATAACTGACTATAAATACGTGCGTGTATGACCACGGCACAAATGCTTTTAGCTATTACAATACTTGATGGATTTACAAAAGATTAAATAGAAAATGTACGCCCGCCCATACTTTGGTTTTGCATTGTTGTGTATTGAATTGGGCTTTCTTCAAATTCCTCTTCTTTCTCTTAGCGTTATCCCAGTTTCAATCTAGGGTCCGCTTACTAGTCTAACCGGATTTGGCTGAATATTAGCTTTTCCACAGAGCAACTGCCTGTCTGACCTCCGCAACCCGAAGGGATAGCGATATTCCATGGTTTAGACTAGTGTCAGTTTATTAAGAAGGTACTGACGCCCTGTAACGACTGTCATAGATCTTCATGACAACCGGGACCGACGGCTTAACGTAATCTCCGAGGCACGGGATAAGCGATAATTAACAATTCAATACGCACATAACTCCGAAAAGTCATTGGTGCGCGCCGTGGATTCGAACCCGATACCCTCTGGGCTTTCTTCAAATTACTAAGTTAATATATGTATGTGGTTATAAAGTATCTTTACTACAATTAATGTTGCGTACTATGATAGGATTGACGGTTTTTTAGTGTCCCGTATGAAATTACAAGGAACCCTTATTAGTTTCACTATTTATGACCGTGGGACTGCTTGGCTTATGATCATGTATGTGTCAGGACAGTGGCAAAATCGTTCAGGTCAGGATCGCTCAATCCAAAGGAGGCCGCTATCTTCCATGTGTAAAGAAGTAAGTCAAAAGTAACAGGAAAGGTTGTCTTATTTGCTATCATTATATATATGCTTATATATGTATGTATCATATTATGTATTTATTTATTTATAATATATTTTGCACCTATCATATCTATTGTATATAATTATGCCTGCGTTTGTATGTATAAAAAATTAAAACAATTTATAGTACCTAATCAGATACTTATGTGACTACACATCAAAGCTTTTTGTCTTTTCAGTCTGTCCATCCTAAGGTTGCCTGGAAGAGATCGCACTTTGCTATATGGCCGCCCTTGTGCATTTGATATGTATGTACTCGTAGTACACTTGTCATTTACACCGAATTTGTATTAACATTTGCACAATAAAGAATTATCTATCTATCTATCTATGTTTAAATATAATCTGAATCTTGGAAGCGACTCCGACAATTGTCATGTAATATAATTGAGTATGCAGGAAGTTTTAGGGCCGATAAATCAATCTAGGTAGGATAATATTTTTTTAGAAAACACGATTAACTAAAAATATTACGACCAATGCTCGGTCATCAACGTGCTCCATGCTTATGGGCGTATATTACATCAGTCAGTACTTAAGATGACAGGTTTGGGCGGTTGATATTTGGTAGACTGATTACTATTCCCCGCACTTTTTGTATGCTTTAAAGACCTTTACTTGCGTCACGAATTACGTGAAATGGAATGGTGACACTTTACATTCTTTATCCATTACGACATAGAAAATTATATAAACCTATCATGATTATTTTTTGTAATCATGTTCATCAGAAATAAACAAATTATGATTAGCTCGCAGCTGTGTGTGACTGTAGTACTATAAGATACAACTTATCTTAGTCTCTTCAACCTGTTTCTATTAGTCTGTCAACGTGTCATCATATTCCCTTGTAATAATATAACTAGGTATAATTTAGGATAATATATAATAGACTTCGTTTGAATACCGCCACGAAATCAAATGAAACATTTTACATCAGCAGCAAGTCTTATTTTTATTATATTGTTTTACCCAAAACAATCACTTATTATTTATTTTTATCGAGAGGTTAAATAAGACATTACATGACAAAATTTCATATGGTTCTTCTTTTTTCGGCAATGGAGCTTGTTTAAGAGACTATACTACTCCTCTATAACTGCCCGCTTATTTAAGCTGACTCATATATACCGAATTATCTATCTGAATGGTACCGTAACAACATGCATTGTCCTTCGACTACCTTAGAGCCTGTATCTATAATCTTAAACCTGAAGACATAAATTAAAAAAATTATATCTGTTCATGGCGTTTAAATCAAAGCATTCTTAAGACTTTAAGCTGCTAGCAAAAATATAAATTCGAAAGAAAGGTTTATCTTGAAGAAAATTCACTCGCATTTAATTATATTGTATCCATTCAAATGCCCAATATATTTAAGCAAACGATTTTAGAACTTTTACGCAGTAGACACACACTTGACCTCAGACAATATTCTTATTTTTCTATTGTATCTGCTGTATGGCATTCAAAAAGTTTTAAAGTAAAACACTATTAAGCAACATTTCATTTAATATTTTATGAATGTATAGACCATTTAAATACATCAACAATATATTGGATAAACAATTAATACGAGACTTACTAACTCAACTAATTATTTAAATGGTCTATACATTCATAAAATATTAAATATAATGCATATACATACATATAATAATATGAACACAAAATACAGTGACCAAATTAGTTTACAATGACAAATAGTGTTTCTTTAGTGCATTTTTGAAAATGTTCAATGATTTAGCTTGCCTAATTTCGACCGGCAGCGCATTCCACAAACGGACAGCTTGAACAGCGAAGGATTTATCGTAGAAGTTTGTGGAATGTGTTGGCATCTGCAGTCTCAGATCCACCGACGATTTCAAGGTCTTTAAATGTGTGTCATGAAGGAACTTAATACGTTCTTTGAGATACGTGGGGGTATTAGGATTAAACAACACGTTGTACAGTAACATAAGAATATGAGTATTTCGGCGAAGTTGGATTGGGAGCCACTTGAGCATGGATCGAAATTAAGATACTTGATCATATTTGCGTAAACCAAAAATGAATCTAATACAGAAGTTTTGGAGACGCTCAAGTTTATCAAGTTGGTCCTCATTAAGATCAAGATAGCTGACATCGGCATATTCGAGTATTGGGAGAAGCAAGGATTGTGCAAGCGCAATCTTGGTGTTGGTGGGAAGAAAGTTCCTAAGCCTACGCAATGACCCAGCTGAAACAAACAATTTACGGCTGGTCGCCTGTAATTGACTTTCCCTATGAAAAAGTTTTGTCCAGATAAATACCAAGGTTTTTCACGTTATCTGAGATTGGTAAGATGTTACCATCGAACTCAATCTGCGGCAGCTGTGGCCAATTTATCTTGGAAATCATCCTGGAACTGCCAATTAGAATGACTTGTGTTTTAGTCGGATTCACCTTGAGGCCATAATTTTTACTCCACGTACAGATACGCGCCAAATCTAAGCTTATATTAGAAAACGCCGTTGAAATTGACTCTAGTGGTGCTTGTGAATATATCTGCAAATCATCTGCATAAAGGTGGTAAGATGAAAGTAACTGTTTGGACATAGAATTTATGAAAATGGCGAAAAGTAACGGAGATAGCACGCCACCCTGCGGTACCCCGACACTTCCGAGTAACTCTAACAATGAAATATTAGAAGTGCAAAACGTTGAAGTACTAACTGCAAGTACAGAACATTTCCTGCGAAGTGCTGAACGAAGGCGTATTAAAAGTTCAGTGTTAGGTTTCGTTTGTTATACTACTATAAGTGCTAATTTGCTTAACGCTGCAGAATGATGGAAACTTTATGACTGACGTTTGCAAAGTCGTCGATTAGTTTTCCTTATAAATATAAATAATATAATTTCATTCTGACTGTATGTATGCGTAAAGGTTTGAGCGGTCACCTCGCCTCTTAAAAGAGGCCCGACTAGCGACTGTTGTGCGTTCGCTCTTCAAATGAGACAGCACTTTTTTTTTAAAGGCACTCGCCATCTTAAGGTGTTGAGCTTATGTTCCCCTGACATAGTCAGAGGCCTTTCTTACTTCCGTACATCCGTCACTTTGCACTCGTCATCGAATTGGGAAAGGATTTATTTGGGGATCTTTATTATTATATGATATCTATTTTAATATATTTCAATAATACATTTAATTATTTTAATTCATTTATAGGTATATAATAAAGCTAAGACTTCCTGCGAAGCGAACCATGCGCAGAAAGATCTATTAGGGAGTCCGAAGGTCATATTTAATCAAATAAGATTCTACTCCCTACTCTATCTATTTCTGCGCATGACTTGCTCCGCAACAACAGTACAGAAATTAATAATTTTATCCCTTGTTTTGGGGTCCGCCATAAGGGTGCACAAGTTGTCCACCCTTACGGTGTCCCCTATTTCTTGTTGCAAATTATGTCGTTCCACACCGTGGATAGGGCAATTTAATAAGATGTGGACTACGGATTCCGAGGTTGCTCACAGAGACACGACGGGTTCACTTTACATTTAAATCGGTGTAAATATTTAGAGAACCCGCCGCGTCCCGTTAGTACTTGTGTTAGTATCGCTGTCAGGTCGATCTTACGGACTAGCCTGTACGCCTCCACTGCGTCCGGAAATAAGAGTTTCGTCACGGCGGCGGTGTCCCCTTCTCTATACCTCCGGTTCTATTCGTGAAGCGACTCCTGACGGATCTGTCGCTTCACGAATGAAATCGGGCACTTGTCGCAGTGCGGCGCTGTTTTTAATTTCTGAGCGGCCTCTTTCGCTCTCGAGGGCAGGTCAGCCCTCTCGTTCCCTGTATGACCTGCATGTGCTTTTATCCAAAACAAAGACACAGCTTTGTGTTGGATCCTCGCCTCATGCAGGTTTCTACGAGCCTTGACCGCTAGCGGGTGAGGCGCCCTGTTATTATTTATTAATTTATTTAATTCTTTATGCACATACATTGTGTACATTGGTGGACATAATGCCTTGTGGCATTCTCTACCTATCAACCTTAAGGTGGTGCAGAGATAAAAGTGGTAGGTGCATTTAACAATATAAATTTAAATATGGAAAAGTTACAAGGTATAACATCATACTAATAATTATATATAGTATAACATATATATAAAAACATACAAAATATATAGTTCTATATATACATACTTATACATAAGTCTATATACACCTAAATCTTAATATATAAAATCCTTGCGTTACTGACTGACTGACAGACACGCTACAGCCGAAACTATTGGGCGCAGGAAGCTGAAATTTGGCATGAATGTGCCTTGGAGACCGCAGGTGTGCACTAAGAAGGGATTACCCGGAATTCCCACGGTATCGGCCAAAACGGGTAAATTTAAAAAAAAAAATGCAGGCGTAGCTGCTGGCGTCCTCTAGTATACATACATACTATTTACTTACATAAATACTTATAATAATGCATGAGACTGATGTGCTGATTCCTTCAATCTCTCAAAAAGAAGCTCTCGAACTTTCATTTTAAATGCATATTAACGACGGTTTGAAGGGCCGCGCGTGAGTCAGTAATTTTTAATAATAATTTTCGCCGCTCTTGACAGCGACTTATAAATAGCGAGGCACTTTCTTACAGCGCCAGTTATGTGCGCGTTAAACGTGAGTTTATCATCGATAGTGAGGCCCAGTATTTTTATATTTCTAGACATCTCGATGTCGATGCCGCCCATGTTCAGGTGTGGAGTGTCATGTTTCAGCCGATTAGTGATAAGCATGGCCTTGGTTTTATGCGGCGCAAATTTAAGTTTGTTCTTGACACCCCACTCCCGAACATGCGCGAAAGCGGCATTCGCCTTGGTCTGGATTTCTACCGCTGTGTCGCCCAGGAACACGAGAACCACATCGTCGGCAAATGCCTGGCTGTAGTATCCGCGCTCCCCCAGCTCCCTCAACAGTGGGTCCAGCAAAAGGTTCCATAAGATAGGCCTCCCTATCGACCCCTGAACACACCCCTTGAAAGTTTACCTATTGTGTTCGTGTCCTGCGTAACGCACACATACCTCGCGCTGTGTCAGATAGCCATCCAGCATCCTGCGAATATTTACGGGCCAGCCCTCCTCCGCCATCCTCACCCTTATGGCCGGCCACCAGGCACTGTCGAAGGCGCCCTCTATGTCCAGCAATACCATTGTGACCAGCTTCTTTAAATGAAGCCCGTCACGGATGTGATTCATCAGGGCATAAAGAGCGTCCTCGGTGCCCCTCTGGGGCATAAACCCGTACTGTTTTGAGCTAATTTTGGGCAGGAGATGCCATTTGGCTCTTTCCACCATAAGCTTTTCCAGGATCTTTCCCATCATTGGCAACAGGCCTATCGGGCTAAACCGCTTTCTTCCAAGCCTTGGGGAAGTATCCCATTTCTAAACATTTATTTGCCAGTGATAGGTAAGCTCCTGGATTCTGATCCATATATCCGCCGTGAGCACATCTTCTCCCGGTGCCTTTTTTGGATTGAAAGAGGATACCGCTGACCTGAGTTCTTCCTCTGTAAACGGCGGGCCCAGAGTTTAATTTTGCCTCCGCTCGTTTTCTTCCTCCACCAGTTTCCAGATCTCTCTGTGATCCTCGGTGTCCTCCTTTCGGTCATCCTCTGGGTAGAAGGTGGTGGCGAGTAGTGCGGCTGAGTCACCTTCCGTCAGGCGCTTGCCCATCCATAGGAGTGGTTGGTACTCCTTCCTTATCTCGGTCCGTCGTAGGACTCTGTAGATCCCTTCCCACATGCCTTCTCTGTCTTGTTTGGCACAGAAGGACTTCCAGGATTTTATTTGCGTTTTTTGCTTCGATTTCGTAATTCAAATTCAAAATCTTTTATTCATTTGGGTCACAATGTGACGCTTATGAACGTCAAAATAAAAAATTTATAAAATAATTACTTATACTCAAATTTAAAACATTATTACTGTATGCTTCTACATTTACATTTACTGCCACGTTCGCAAAGCAATAGGTAGAACCATGAGAAAGAACGGGCAATAAAACTCACGGTCACTCTTTTTCATCGCCAGGTTTTGCATAATACACAATTTACATTTTGTAAGGTGCTGCAACTGTTACACCTTCTTTATCACTTGTATATATATTAACTGTACATAATAATACTCAAGCAGAATACTTTTGGTTAGCCTCCTTAGAATAGACATGGTGAAACAGGAGCATCCAATTACATTATATATACCTAATAATGCAGGCAATACGCGAAAGTGATCAGAACCATGATGGAAATGATGCAGTTAAATATTAAAATCTAATACCAACCCGCAAGACCGTCATCGACTAGTCATCGCAAGTAGCACCCGTTCACGAGTATGACGCATGTGCCAGCCATTATCCCTCTCGCCATATTAGAGGGACAGGGATGACCCAACACACGACGCCACCACAAGAAATGACATTTTAGTGAGCATGACGACAACGGTATACGAACCAGCAGTAAGAAACAATCTATTGGTATACTGACCATGACCGCAAATTACCTCCATTTTCCAGATCGTTATTATTAACATAAGTTAGTGGAACGCGTGAAGAAATGCAAATGTAGAAAGAATTTTGTGAAGGTGACAAGTGAACAATGATATGATCAGGGATAAATAATGTTAAACTACATTCAACAAATCATAAAAATATCCAAATCCTGCAAAAATCATGTGTTCACGAGGCACCTCCACTTAACATGTAAATAAAATAATCGTGAGTTAAACAAGCCTAAGCCTATCCCCACGGTGTCTTATCATTAAAAAATTCCTTAATAGTGTAATAATCCCTTTGTAAAAGAAAGTTCCTAATTGTCCGTTTGTATTTGTGCATGGGTAAATTCATTATTTCAAGAGGCAATGTGTTGAAAAATCGTATACCAATCCCCGCAAATGAGTTCTGAACTTTATGTAGACGGTAGTTAGTTCTCACCAGTTTATGCTTATTCCTTGTCTTCACTTTGTGCAAATCACTATTTTTACGGTATAGAATTAAGTTTTTCTTAATGTACATTAAGTTAGCATATGTATATATTGCGATGCAACTGTCAATATATCTACTTCTTTAAATTTATCACGTAAAGAATCTCTAGCACCTAACTTATAAATTGCACGTATGGCCCTCTTTTGAATGACAAAAATAGTCTGTATATCAGCAGCTGTACCCCATAACATTATTCCGTAAGACATTACGCTGTGAAAATAACTAAAGTAAACTAGTCTAGCAGTATCTACATCTGTGAATTCCTTAACTTTTCTAACTGCAAACGCTGCAGAACTAAGTTTTACTGCGAGACAGGATATTTGGGCGCCCCACTGAAGCTTACAATCTTAAGTTACACCTAAGAATACGGTTGATTTGACTAGTTGAATTGTTTCCTTATTTAAAATTATATTAGTAGGAACACTTTTGACATAAGGAAAAGAGAATTTAACACATTTGGTTTTGCTTGAGTTGAGTACCAAATAATTTGTCAAAAACCAATCTAATACTTGTGGAAGAGTGTTATTGACGGTATCAAAGTTACTTAAATTACGATCAACTTTAAAAATTAGTTACGTATCGTCGGCAAACAAAACAATATCACATAAATTTTGTACAAAGAACGGCAAATCATTAATATATATTAGAAAAAGAAATGGACCGAGAATAGAGCCCTGTGGAACGCCCATTCCTAACTATACCATACTGGCAAACCTAGAGACCTACTCCCATTAACATCTTCATACTGAATTCTATCACTAAGGTAGCTGGCAATAAGATTGAGTACGGTATCTCTAATATCATAAAGTTTCAATTTAATTAAAAGTGTATTATGTTCCACACAGTCAAACGCCTTTGATAGGTCACAGAAAACACCAATGGCATCCTTCAAGTTTTCCCAAGCATTAAAAATATGCTTTAACAAAGTTACACCGGCATCAACGGTGGAGCGACCCTTAGTAAAGCCATACTGTTCACTGTGAAATAAATTATTTGTGTGAAAGTGGCTCTCTAGTTGATGCAAAATAATCTTTTCAAAAATTTTACTAATAGCAGGCAAGACAGAAATTGGCCGAAAATTACCAGGGTCGCTCTTTGATCCCTTTTTGAATAATGGTATTACTTTACTGTGTTTCATTAGATCAGGAAATACTCCTGTATCTACGCATCTGTTGAATATTGCAGCTAAATATAGAGCTAAGCTAGAAATAATTTGTTGCACAAGTTTAACAGAAATACCCCATAAGTCAACAGATTTTTTATTATTGAGCGTCTTGAATACCTTCTGGTAGCGCCATCTACCTTCCTATCCATAACTAATCGCATCAAGATTAATCGTTCTACGCTTGTCTAGTGCGAGCGATACCATATTTCCGTCCCTGTCTCCCACTCCCTGGAAGAGGCACTGCCTTCGCCTGATTCGTCGACGCGATCGTGGACGCGAGTGAGAGTCGAGAACATTCCGCTCGCTGAGAACGCCGTCTCGTTCGTATCGCGCCGCACCGTTGTATGTGATTTATTACCGCTTCCACCAAGGAAAACTCACTCGCGAATGGTGTACTGTAGTGAAAACAAGCAGCTGCATCACGAAATCACCAGTAGACTGCCCTACGGAAACGAAAAAGGTTGTATAAGGTAAGTGCCCTCCATCCTTGAAATATCCTATACCCACTCACGATCTCCTCTTCCCTTATTCCTTTCTAGGCGACCCAGAACTCGCCCTAATACAGTCCATTTTCCTGCTCCAAGTCGCCTAGAACCCTACGGTTTCGGTGTAAAGCCGAACCATTTTTTTGGTCCTTCGAGCCGGATTCATTTACGTTTTATACGTTATACCGCTATACCTAGGCAGTTATAGCACCTAGCTATACTCCTAATATATTCACATAACCGACACATGGTTATTTCCGCCCGCATCAGTAGGTAAACTTTTATGTAGCTACCTACTTATTAAATTATTAATTCTGGAACTATCATAGTTGTCTTATAAATCTCATATTTCAAGCAACTTTTAGTTCCTCAGCTCTAAAGTGTTGCCTACTTAGGTAAAATAATAGATACATTAGATATTCTTATTTTGTTTCGTTCTCATTACCTTATACTTACGTAAGCATGTCACAACAAAAGAAGTCACGCGTGTCGGAAGACAAAGAGATGACAATCTTAGAAGCAAAACGCAATATTTTATTTGAGCGCATTCAAAATATCTATGAACGATCAAAAACCGCATCTATGTCTGACAGTAATAGCGAAGCATTTCTCAGTTATTGTATAACAGTAGATAGTATTCGAACAGATTTTCATAAGTTGTTAGACGATTATAACGCAAGATTACTTTCTATCAATCCTGATGAAAAACCGAACTATCAGGCGTATACCTCATTCGAAGATCTTTATTGTATTATTAAGCGTATACAATCGCAATTGGAGGGTAAATGTTCAGCAGAGCCCGTTGCCCGCAAACCGAGATTACCGCCAATCGAGATTATGTCGTTTGACGGAGATATACGAAATTGGCCGTTATTCTATGCGAGTTTTAAGTCTACAGTGCACGATAATGGTTCTCTGACAGATGCTGACAGGTTGTACTATTTAATAGGTAAACTGTCACCGAAAGCCCAGTCCGTATTTGCAGGTGTCACACCCAGTGCTGAGAATTATCAGGTCATATTTCAGTCACTACTTGACAGATATCAGGACACGCGCGTCCTAGCGTCTACGTACTTTGACCAAGCTTTAAATCTCAAACTGTCCGGCGACGCGTCTGTCTCGAATTTCCAGCTGTTTATTGATAACTTCGTAACCGCGGTTAATTCTCTTAGGAATTTAAAATTAGAAGATCTTTCCGACTTTATGTTGCTTCAACTCGCTTTAAAAAAGTTTGACACTGATACAATTCGCGCATTCGAGATGACGGAACGCAATAATAAAATACCTACACTAGATAGTTTTATTTCGTTCATCAAAGATCAGTGTCGAATATTTCATAATACGCAGTCTGGTTCACCTGGCCCGTCTAACACTAACAACAACAAACAAAGGTTGAATAAATCGCGAAATAGTAATAATAACTCAGTCCCTAATCCACAATCTTACGTAACATGTTCGGAATCTAATAGTAATAATTCACAGAAGTGTCTGTGCAGTAATATAGTGCACGACCATTACTATAAGTGTCCTACCTTTAATGATTTAAATCCAATTGCTCGTTTTAAATTCGTAAAAGATAGCAAAGCTTGCATTAATTGCTTAAGCATAAAACATAAAACGAGTAATTGTTCCAGTAGAACGAGATGTCGCTCGTGTAATCAAAGACATCATACACTGTTACATTTCGATAAAAATAACCGGTTGTCAAGTCAAGCCGCTAACCTTGACACACTCACGCAAGTGCAGAACACGGTAGCTGCGCCTTCCACGCCTCGCAATGAGATATCGTTGTGTACGACATCCATTGCGCGGGCGGCACGCACGCGCGGACGGCCTTCGCGCGCTTGTAGTGATCAGAGCAGTGCTAGGCCGCCATGTATGGCGTCTAAGACTGTTCTGTTAGCGACAGCGCAAGTTATCATATATGATGTCAATGGGTCGCCGCACATGGTACGTTGTCTGCTAGATAGCGCATCTCAGACCAATCTAATAACATCGGAATGCTTCAAACGCCTCGGATTATGGAATAATTTTAAAAATACTAACTCAACCGTCAAAGGGATAGGCGGATCAGAAAAGCATTGCAGGGGTTCCGTAGATATTAAAATACATTCGCGTTTTGATAGGAATATTAATTTTAACATTTCTTCGCTTATCGTGGAGCGTATCACGGACGCATTGCCGAACGCTAATGTAGACGTAGCATCACTCACTCATCTCGAGTCATTGCCGCTAGCCGACGCGGAGTTTGCGAATCCGGCAGGCATTGATCTTTTGATCGGAGCTTCAATATTTCCGCACTTGCTACTAACTAAAATAGTACGTAGTGAGCGATATGATTTACCGCCCGCTATTGAGACGGTACTTGGGTATGTGATTATGGGTACCGTACCTACGTTACATACTTCTCATTGTATTACGTCTTGTTTTTGTTCTGCTCTTCAAGAGATCAAGGTGGGTGCTAAAACTGTGTGTAAGATAAAGCACTAATTAACTATGCTATGCTATGCTATGCTATGCTATGCTATGCTATGCTATGCTACGCCATGCTATGCTATGCTATGCTATGCTACGCCATGCTATGCTACGCTATGCTACGCTATGCTACGCTATGCTACGTTATGCTACGCTATGCTATGCTAAGCTACGCTACGCTATACTATACTACACATCCGCTTTGTATATAGATGACATTGCCTGTAATGTCATACCCGCTCCGCTAGCAATTTCGCTTTGTGAAGAGCTTATTCAGCTTTTCAAGCGAGGCCAGTTTGATCTTGTCAAATGGACAAGCAACTCTAAGGAGGTTCTCGCACGCATACCAGATTCTCATAAGGCTTCTCCAGACATTGAGTTTGAGAAGTCTGTACCGCATAAGGTTCTCGGTTTATGCTGGGACAAATCCTGTGATAGTTTTCGGTTTGACGTCTCACCACCAGATGATAAGTGCACCAAACGCACTATGCTGTCCACAGTGGCTCGACTATGGGACATAATGGGTTTTGTGGCTCCCACAATTTTGTACGCCAAGCTCTTGATCAAAGAGCTTTGGCTATCAAAGTGTGAGTGGGATGAAACACCCCCTGACCATATTGTCGCCGCTTGGGGCCAGTTTTGTATTGAGCTTACCGCGCTCAATCAAGTTACTATTCCGCGTCATCTTGGGTTGGTAGATGGATGTACCATCAACTTGATAGGTTTTGCTGACGCCAGCGAGCGTGCTTACGGCGGAGTCGTATATCTGCAAGTCCGCATTGGTTCTAACTACTCGGTGCAGTTAGTTTGTGCCAAGTCTAAGGTCTCGCCTGTTAAAACCATTTCGGTTGCGAGACTGGAGTTGTGCGCGGCCCTTCTGCTGTCTCAGTTGCTCCACAAGGTTCAAGACACAGTTTTGCCCCACTACTCTATTAATAAATATATGCATTTTCCGACTCCAAAGTAGTGCTCGCTTGGATTCGTTCTTCTCTTCACCGCTAGCAGATTTGTCGCCAACCGCGTTAGTAAATTGATTGAACTTCTTCCCGCTACTTGTTTCAATCACGTCGCGGGTTATCGTACTCGTCTTCAGGAAGAACTTTCCATAGATCATATTGACTGGAAGTTTATTCCTTCAGCATCACCACATTTCGGTGGATGTTGGGCAAGCATGGTCAAAGTAATTAAAACGCATCTCTTCAAAGTTATAGGTCAACAGATTCTCTCTTACGAAGAGCCTTTAACTGTCCTTGCACAAGTCGAGGCACTGATCAACTCGCGTCCGCTTCCAACTCAGTGAGATCTAGCCTGAAGTTGGACCTACCTCTTAGTTTAAGTATTTAGTTAGTAGTTTTCGCTATTATTGCGTTTGTAGCTTTCGCTAAAGTTAATTTAAATTAATTTTATTGTCATATCGCTGTCTTAGCCTATTGATGGGTTATGCGGTAGTACGCCCAACATAGCTAAGTTCAATTCTATTTTTTTTAAAGGCAACCCTTTAGGGCCGGGGGGATATGGTAGCGCCATCTACCTTCCTATCCATAACTAATCGCATCAAGATTAATCGTTCCACGCTTGTCTAGTGCGAGCGATACCATATTTCCGTCCCTGTCTCCCACTCCCTGGAAGAGGCACTGCCTTCGCCTGATTCGCCGACGCGATCGTGGACGCGAGTGAGAGTCGAGAACATTCCGCTCGCTGAGAACGCCGTCTCGTTCGTATCGCGCCGCACCGTTGTATGTGATTTATTACCGCTTCCACCAAGGAAAACTCGCTCGCGAATGGTGTACTGTAGTGAAAACAAGCAGCTGCATCACGAAATCACCAGGAGACTGCCCTACGGAAACGAAAAAGGTTGTATAAGGTAAGTGCCCTCCATCCTTGAAATATCCTATACCCACTCACGATCTCCTCTTCCCTTATTCCTTTCTAGGCGACCCAGAACTCGCCCTAATACAGTCCATTTTCCTGCTCCAAGTCGCCTAGAACCCTACGGTTTCGGTGTAAAGCCGAACCACCTTCAGTATGTCATTGGTGTCAATATATTTAAAATTAAAAAGCACATCACACTCATTCACATTGCCCCTAACCAACATTTCTGGTTTGCTTGGATATGAATCTAGACAGCTGGTTGTGTTCACTGGTATGTTTATGAAGAAATTGTTAAATGTCTGAGCAACATCAATTTTCCTAGTAATAATTTCACCATTAAATTTTAATTCATAATTGTTATCTACCAATTTAGCTCGACCAGTCTCATTGTTTGTTTTGTTTTTCGTGTGAGCGTGTGGCCAACTCTGGTGTCGGAGTTTTCAGACCGCCCGAACGCCTCCGACATGGCCTAACGATCCTTATCCTTGGACAAGAACCGGGACCGACAGCTTTACGTGCCCTCCGAAGCACGGTAGCGCTCAGATGTAAATGCCACACTCGGTCACCCATCCAAGTGGTAACCTGTGCAAGCGTTGCTTAACTTTGCCGATCTGTTACGAACGGCAAGCCAAGTCTCGCTACGAGCGCTACTCATTCACTCACATACATCATTGTTAATAATGCTCCAATTAGTTTTAATTTTGTTCTTGGATTCTTTGATTTTATTGCTTAGATATAAGAATTTGGCTAAAGCACGTGACCTCTTAAAAACCTTTGAATAATTTCTAACATATTGAATAAATTCAGGATTAAAATTGTATTTCTTCATACCATATAGATCATACAACCTAGCTCTACTTTTGTATATACCTACTGTTGCCCAATCACAAAAATTTACTTTAATGCTCCTTGCAAACATCTTGAGTTTAAGCTGCTTACGGCCCAATCGGCGAGTTCGGTTCGAAGTAATACGAGACAGCCACAATATGCGAGGTGCCAGTCCTTATTCTCACCACTACGATGTTCCTGGTGGTGAGATCCAGGCATTGGGTGACGGTTAGTCATAGCTATCACTGCCTTGTTGACTCTGTCCCCCGGCTCCTCAGACTGGTATACTCGGACGCCCACGTGCTGTCTCAATCTCCCCGTGCCCCCGATGTACGGCTCCTGAAGCAGCGCAAAGGACACCTTTCTTCTGCTCGACGCCAATAGGAGCTCGTACGTCGCCAGTTCTTTGCGCTGTAAATTCGCTTGTGCGACGGAGTGTGTCTGCTGGGTCTCTGAGCTCGTTGTTTCACATGGTACAACCTTAGCAGTACGCCACAAAGGCTCGAACTAATCCGTCCCACCTCCTACGTACCGGACACTCTTCGCTAAATGCGTTGTGTGCTGTGTCGTCCAGTTTAGCTCAACTAGAGTTGCAGCAGGAGGGGAGCGAACCAGCGATCCAGTCTGGGCATACCGCCTTGAAATGTGACCTCCCACAGTGGCTGCACTTCTCAGACGCTTCTTTACAGAAGCGCCGTCCATGACCATAGCCAAGGCACAGGCTGCACTGGACCAATGGAGATTGGTCCTGCACCCGTACGCGCTAGAGATCCACATGGAGAGCCCCTAAGTCCATTGCCCTGCGTTAAACTTGCGACGACGTCTCCACTATGATGTCTACAGTGTGCAGGTTTCTATTTCTATGCCGGAATTTAATTTTTAGACGAGTATCCTCCTTGCCGAGACCACGAAAAATGTCCCCATTTTGAGTACCAATAATGGGTCTTTGTTTTTGGCGTCCTCCGCAATCAGGTAATCGCCTGCCTTCATAATTCTGTCTTTCAACACTGCTCTATGCTCACGTGTTCTGTACCCTAAAACGATTCGCTTATCTTTAATTTTGCGAAGCCTGTCAACTATGACCCCTCCCTCTTTGGCGTTTACTACCTCTCTCACCCTATTAAGTACGTCCTCGTCCAGCCCGTCCAGCATACGCACCACGAGAAAATTATCTCTAAACGTTTACTCGTGTTTATGACGATTACCTCTATTAACTCACTGACTCTAACAAGGTTACACACACGATTCGACTCGTTATGTCAAATGTAGCTATAATAGTCGTTTTTACTTATCTGTGGCATTTCTCTCGACGATTCCTAACATGACGGCCCAATAATACTCGATTATGACAATTTTGACAACTAAAATAGTAATAATAGTCGTCATGCTTTCATACGACGAGAACTACACGAGTAACTAAAAATATTTCTTTAAAACAACAAAGAAAATGGCAGTCCCTTATTATAATTATTTAATAACCTTATATGAAGAGCGCCACGCGAGAAAAGTTCAAAGAAAGCGAATTAGGGATCTCTGTGACCCTTTTACGTTGAACGACAGAGAATTCCAGTTGCTTTGGCGTATATCAAAACCAATGGCTCTATTTCTCATAGAAAGGCTTGCCACGGATCTCGAGCCTCATTCAGATGGCCTGCCTGTCTATTTAAAGATAAGTTAATATCATTATTATCGAAGCTGCGCATGGGACCTCATTCTTATTCAACACAGTAGGTAACAATTGTTAATACTTTGTAGGTATTGACATCAGTTTCGAATTAAAACTAATCAACTTTTGAATTAACCCTTAATTACATGGGGTCAAAGCATTTTCGGATAAAAAAATTAAGCACTTGGCGCGGCCCGATTGCCCCCGCGCCTTCGGTAGCTTCATAACGCGTGTCTAAGTTTGTATTTTAGTAGCGACCATTGCGACCAAGTCACGGGAGTGGAAAAACGCGTAGCTGCGGTCTTGAGCGGGCGGTGACCCCGTGCGAGTAATTACGTTACTTTTTTGAAAGAGGTAAGTTTTTTTATTTTATTTATTTTTTGTGTATTATGAATTATAATTATATTATTGTATGTTCAATGAATAAATGATGATAGGAGAAAACAACATATTGTGCAATGGTTGGAAGAGGCTTCTGATGCAAAAGAAGTTGCTGGTTCAGGTTCTGAGCCAGATTTAGACGAGATAACACAAAGTGATGCCGATAAAGCTAGTGAAATCGAGAAACCGTCTCATATTGACCCAGCCTAAGCTGACCAGCAGAAACCTGAAATAATAACATATTACAACATCACTAAAGGAGGAGTGGACACCAACGATCACTTGTGTGGTACATTTAACGTCGGAAGGCGAACTAAACGATGGCCGTTAGCCATTTTCTTCTATCTGATAAATGTTTCAGGCATAAATGCACTCATTGTACATCGAGCAAATACCGCCAAATCACGTACTTACGTGAGGCGTAATTTCTTGCGGCAATTGTCTGTTGAACTTATTCATAATCACCAGAAACGACGACTTGAAGTGAGAGCAACTCCTAAGGAGGTAAACAAACGTCTGATGGAAGTACATGAGTTGGAAAATCGCGTCCCACCAACCACAGCAAAACGTGGACGTTGGAATAGCTGCCCGCGGAAATGCGATCGCAAAGTACCAACAAAATGCAAGAAATTTTCAAGATTTGTGTGCAATGATCACTCTGAAATATACTGTCAACAGGATAACAAGAGGGCTTCGGAGAGTTTGTAAAAAGAGTTCGTTCGAGTTCGTATTAACTATGATCTCAGTAGATCATAGCCCTATAATTAATACCCCTATTTTTTATGTAACTGATACCAAAGTACAAAATGTTATTTTTTGATAATTATTACTTGTTTTTGTATAAATTGTAAAACAGAATAAACAAAACACTTTAATAATAAAATAGTTTCATTTACTTATATATTTCAATATATATTAAAATTTACTCATACTATTTGGGGTCATCTGTGACCCCATGCGAGCAGTTATGTAATGTTCTTTGTGCGAGTAACTAAGGGTTAAACAATACATATAAATTACAAATGTCAAATAGTACATAATATGATAAACTATAGAGGTGGATACAAGTCTTTTGAGACATTTGAGCACAAATTGAATGAACTAAACCGGTGTGGTTACATGAATAAATGCCGTAATTGACATTCTATGTTTCAAAGGGCAACATCGGTTACTCGTGCAACAAGAGCGAATTCTTTGACGTGAAGCTTGTCTATCGTGGTGCGCATGTTAAAGAAAACGAGATATTAACCGATAACGACAATATTTCTTCATTCACGCGTGTGATATCTCGTGGTGCGTATCCTGGGCGGGCTGGTCGTCCTTCGAGGCAATGATAAGCGAATGTAGCGCCGAGCTCTCTGGGACCTGTCCGGGACAGCTCGCCGCCACACTCGCATACGTCCTCTCGCTCTTAGCCTCAACGAGGAGCCCGCTTAAATGTTTTATTTGCTCGCCGTTCTCTATAATGAGAGCGGCGTGCTCGTCCTGTCTTCTGAGAAGCTCGATGCGCTTCTTCACTCTCGGAGGAGTAGGTTGAGGGAGCGTGTCCTCGGTTACCTTGGTGGTACCGGGTTTCTCCGTCTTCTTTGTCGCCTCTGATTCCTTCACCAGCTGGTACAACCTCCCACCTGCGGCCAAGACTGCCACTTTAATTAAATTTTTGGTGTTACGCGAACTAGTTAATTGCAACTTGGCTTTTGCGAGCATTGCTCGCGCCTCAATCATTCTAGTCGCGTACACCGTAGGCTGCTGCAGTGCACAGCTTGGCTGCTTGTCTGTTTTGGCGGATGTTATCGCCGGTCGCTGCTTAGAGGCGGCACCATACAGCGCCAATGATGTCAGATCCCGAAGGGTCGGGGATCAATTGTTTCGGCGAGGCGGCAGATTTCTCTGCGTTCTTTGCCTTTTGGCAAGGGAGGGTACTGAACATTTTGCTGGGAGGGTCAACTACTTACTAACTGCTTGACCGCGCAAAGTGACTATTGTCCCTTTTTTGCAAAAACAAATGAGCGCGTAAACTGTCATTTTTCCCACGCTTTTCAGCTGCGCACTAATCTGTTCTTGGAACTCGGATAACTTGAGTGATTGCGGTATGTTGCATATCAATAGACGTGTAATTAAATGAGCTTTCCAATGATATAAATTTAAATCATATAATATGGTTGAAGCCAACGCAAAGGCAGTATAAAGCGAAAATTAGAATTTTTTTCCCGCCATTTTTGAGCGCGATTATATTTCTAACATATTCCTTTTACTCGTCGTTTTTTATTATGGGAGGTTTATAAGTATTAAACACGGTTAGAAAAGTTATTTAATTTACTTTTAGAGGAAATAAATATAGTGAAAAGAAACATTTTAATATTACACATAAAAAAATAAAACTAAGATTTTTTTAATTGGTGCCAATTTTCATATTTTATTTTTTAAAATACCGTTTTATGTTATATATCAGATTCAAACCTAGATAACTTTCTTTCCAACTGGATTTCCAATTCTAAAAACCAATTCTGATAAGAATCTGATAAGAAATATTTTTATTGGAATCTGCACAGTTGTTTTCTTTTGCCCGCCAAAAATTACTGAAGTTCCCTCCAAAATTTTCGATACCTAATATCTCATAAATAATATGATTATTATATATTTTTTTGGTTTATTTATATACTCATAATAAAAAAATATACAACGCACAAAAGAAACCTTATATACATACATATGTATTTAAACTTTTTTACATAAAATAAAAAAAAATGCCGTCTTTACGATAATTTTTTGTCTAGAATTAAAGTAATACACAATATTTATTTTTGCTGTAACTTCATAATTAATCAGTTTATTTACAATAAAAACATAAAAGTATGTATATAATTACATAATTTGTTTACAATAATGTTTTTAATCCATAATTACGCCCCGCGCGCGGAATGCAAAGTCAGAGATGATATCATGTGATGTAAGCATTTGAAAAAATATATATATTTATATATATTTTTTCAAATGCTTACATCTAAATAATTTTCTGCAAGTATTGCTATAACTTTATTTTATTACATAGATAATATCACCAGGTATATGAAAAAACAACAGCAAGTGGGTGTCAGCTAATACTTTTATTATGATAAACAAAAGTGTCGAGTAAGTCGTTAAAGACGACATTATTTACGTTACGGCCGCTCGCCTAAAGTAAACATTTCATTCAAACGTAATTTGTTTCGTACCATTAGAATAAGTCATTCATTAGGTTGCAGAAAAATAAACACCACTCCTCTCATGTTATTAACAATCTAACAAAAACTAATTTATTTAGCGTGCCCGTCTTCCAGTGGCGCCTCGCACTTGAAATTTGTCGATGCTGAGTAAGCACTTAAAAATGGTGAGAGGGCAAGCGGCTAACCAAAAATAATTGTGTTTTGTTAAAGATTGTAAATAATAATTGGCAAAATAATAATGATATAATAATAATATAATAATAAATGTAAATTTAAAATTAAGAAAAGGTGTATAAGGCCTCTATGTAGTCAAATTAAAAGTGTAAAAAATTAAAATAATAATTTAAGTCTACTTAATCCTAAATGGCAAAACAGAATGAGTTTTGCTATCACAGTTAATATAAAGGTGTAGACTCACAGACTCGTGTCTTAGTACTATCTTAGAACTACGAGCAGCTTAATCTAGGTGGCAAAAAGCAAAAGGCGTTATGCCAGTCAATAATTTTCCTGTCTCTAATATTTTGCTCTAGATAGAGCTGTCTAGTGGTACTCGATATAGAGCCCTCTCTGAGACCTTCCAGGAGAACTCAAACACGGCTGACTTATCTTTAGGGGCTCTGGAGATATGGCCAATAAAAAATTTATAAAAAATTTTGACCCAATATCCAATATGGCGGCCAAGGTGTTAATATTTAGTTCCTCCGGAGATGGCCTACAGAAAATCACCGTGTTTGGGCTCTACCGTTAGGGCTCGATGGGTCCAGTCTCTTCCAGTCGTCTCGAGGCACACGTTGGTCCACGCGGCCGATTCCCCCGAGACCCACCGGAATGGTTGACCGCCATGCCAACGACCCCTATGGTGAAAGAACCAGCTCGTTGCGACCCCCGAGAGCAGAGTTATGGTTATTTCCTTAACCTAAAAATATAAAATTGGTGTCAGCCGACTCCTTAGGCAAGCACGCAACAGATGACGTGAATGAGATAGCACTTGGATGCTGAATAGTGCTCGAGTAGCCTTACAAAAATAATTATGATTCAGATTTTACCAATACAGCGAATACAAAGCACGCTTACTTACTCTACACTTTAAGTCGTTATCTAAGAGTTCTTAAATTATTGTGAATTATCAGTTTTTTACCCCTGATAGGGATCAAATTCATAAGACTAAGCGCAGCGAGAGGCCATGATAATTTTAACGCTATTCCTACACTCATAGACTCAATGCACTCTAAAAACATTTCACTCACACTCTACGGCCTCTGGTGGCCGTAGAGTCTCCCAAGAGCTCCTCTGCCCTTTCCAACTGGTTTTCAGCGCTTTAGAGTTGTCGCGTGTCGGTCCCCCGTAGGTCCCCTGGGATTGTGTGCGGGACGTCGAGCCAACCTTCTCAGTGAAAGCCGCGTCTCTCTCCGGCCCTTAGTTGCGGAGTTATCAGCAATTCCCGCCGCACTTTGACATATCGACGGCCATCTAGAAAATCTTTGATGAGCCATAACTCTGCTCTCAGGGATCGCAACGAGCTGGTTCCTTCACCATAGGGGTCGTTGGCATGGCGGTCATCCATTCCGGTGGGTCTCGAGGGAATCGGGCGCGTGGACCAACGTGTGCCTGGAGACGGCAGGAAGAGACTGGACTCATCGAGCCCTAACGGTAGAGCCCAAACACGGTGATTTTCTGTAGGATATCTCCGGAGAAACTAAATATAAACACCTTGGCCGCCATATTGGATATAGGGTCAAAATTTTTTATAAAATTTTTATTGGCCATATCTCCAGAGCCCCTAAAGATAAGTCAGCCGTGTTTGAGTTCTCCTGAAAGGTCTCAGAGAGGGCTCTTTAACGAGCAGCACTAGTAAGCTCTACCTAGAGCAAAATAGTAGAGAGAGGCAAATTATTGACTGGCATAACGCCTTTTGCTTTTTGCCACCTAGATTAAGCTGCTCAAAGTTCTAAGATAGTATTAAGATACGAGTCTGTGAGTCTACACCTTTATATTAACTGTGATAGCAAAACTCATTCTGTTTTGCCATTTAAGATTAAGTAGACTTAAATTATTATTTTAATTTGTTACACTTTTCATTTGACTACATAGAGGCCTTATACACCTTTTCTTAATTTTAAATTTACATTTATTATTATTTTATTTTTATATCATTATTATTTTGCCAATTATTATTTACAATCTTTAACAAAAGACAATTATTTTTGGTTAGTAAGTAGTTGACCCTCCCAGCAAAATGTTCAGTACTCCCCCTTGCCAAAAGGCAAAGAACGCAGAGAAATCTGCCACCTTGCCGAAACAATTGACCCCCGACCCTTCGGGATCTGACATCATTGGCGCTGTACGTAAGAGCGTCTGAGAGTGGGAGGCCAGATCGCCGCCAAAGTCCACACCGACGGCGGATGGTGCAGCCTCTAAGCAGCGACCGGCGATAACATCCGCCAAAACAGACAAGGAGCCAAGCTGTTAACCGCAGCAGCCTACGGTGTGCGCGACTAGAATGATTGAGGCGCGAGATTGCAATGCTCGCAAAAGCCAAGTTGCAATTAAATAGTTCGCGTAACACAAAAATTAAATTAAAGTGGCAGTCGTGGCCGCAGTTGAGAGGCTGTACCAGCTGGTGAAGGAGTCAGAGGTGACAAAGAAGACGGAGAAACCCACAGCCGCCAAGGTAACTGAGGACTCGCTCCCTCAACCTACTCCTTCGAGAGTGGAGGGGCGCATCGAGCTTCTCAGAAGACTAGACGAGCACGCCGCTCTCCTTTTAGAGAACGGCGAGCAAATAAAACATTAAGCGGGGTCCTGGTTGAGGCTAAGAGCGAGAGGACGTATGCGAGTGTGGCGGCAAGCTGTCCCGGATGAAAGGTCTTCAAGAAATCTGTTACAGTACACGCTTTCAATCACAGTAAAGAAAATGTATCTACTGGGAAATTTGGGTAAGGTCTGTATTGTCTCATTACAATTACTGTTTCAAAAAAAATACAGTAAGGTCAAGGTTAGCACCTTGTATTAGCATACATCGGTGGTAGACAAAGACAAGATATAAGGCGAAGTCACTTATACGAGCTTCAACCAGGTCTCATACACGTCATAACTAATTAATTTAGAATCAGGCACGTATTTACAGTTTTCTTATCCAACTCTTGGTTATATTAATCTAGTATATTATCTTGAAACTATTACATCCATTCATGATCTAGGGAAAAATTAATGAATTCTGTACCCGTCCCAATTAAGTATGTAGAATCGTAGATATTATTTGATTTCATAATGTTCATACTGTACAGGTAAGTTCTGTGCGCTAGAACGACACTTGACTTGCCATTTGTAATATCGGTAAGTCCAGGTAAAGGCTGCAGAGGGCGCGTAAAGCAAATTTCCCAGTAGATACATTTTTTTTACTGTGATTGAAAGCGTGTACTGTAATAGATTTCTTGAAGACAATAAATAATAATATTATGCTCTAACAATGAGGGCAGCATTGTCTGTAAACTATACATCACTGTTCATAAAGGATCTTTATTATTTACAACAGTTTAATGCATGGACCATTACAGTACCTTTGGAAACAATGTTATAAGCCGCTCATAAATAAGTATACAATATGTATGCCACTATAAATACAGTTATTATACTCAACCAATATCTATTGTGTGAATTTAGAATGAAAGTTTTAATTTCCCTCTTCAATATTGTTACGAGCTGGGGTTCGACGATAAATTATAACTCACTATGCCACTTAAACTGAACTTTATTTATACACAAACACTACACACACTTATTTACACAACCAGTAAAAACACACTTATTTCACACTTTTCCACTACACTAATAAGAACAACACTAAACACTTCCGAATTACTTCCTTCGCTTCTTGTATTTCGCTTCGATATTCAATTGTTACTGTCCGGTCCGTTCGCTTGCGCTCTATTTATACTGGCCGGATAACATCACTAGCGCATTCTAGATGCTTCTACAAAACTGTCGAAATAATCTCGAATAGTCGATACTCGATACAGCAACGCCATCTAGTACAGAGTAGCTGAATTACCTTTAAACCACCGATACATTCAATCTCTTCTAGTACCCCCATTCACCGATAGATGGCGTAACACTGCCCCCCTCTTAAACGTGTTCGTCTCGAACATCGTTGGACCCATGGTAACGAGCCAACAGGTCCACATGAACTATCTTCGGTGCACCTCGCGACCCCTTCTGGATTCGATAGGTGACGTCGTTCATCCTGGTAATTATGCGATATGGCCCGTCCCATCTGGCTTGTAACTTAGGCGATTTGCCTTTGCTTCGTACTGGGTTATGAAGCCACACCAATGATCCCTCATCGAAGCCTTTGTTGTTTGCCTTCCGGTCGTAGCGAGTCTTCATCTTTTCAGACATCTGTTGTCCTGACGCCCTGATGTGCTCGTATACGTCGTTCATCTTGTTGCGTAGCTCGGTCGCGTAATCCGTTATATTGCGTGGAGAATTTGGCGGAATACCGGTGATTAAGTCTGCTGGTAAACGTAATTCTCTGCCGAAATTGGCAAAAGCTGGTGTTACTCCTGTGGTTTCGTGGACCGCACTGCGATATGACAGAAGGAATGGTTGGATGTGCTTGTCCCAATCTCTTTGTTTGCTCTCCACGACCTTCGCCAGGTACCTTTCCAGTGATTGGTTAAATCGTTCAACCATACCATCTGATTGCGGGTGATAAGCCGTGGTCCTGGTTTTATGTGCACCCATCACGCGACTAGTCTCCTTGAACACCTCAGACTCGAAGTTCCGGCCTTGATCGCTGTGGATTTCCAAGGGCACCCCGAACCGACAGAAGACTTCATGCACCAGCTTATCCGCCACTGTGGTAGCTTCTTGATTTGGGATTACAAACACTTCAGGCCACTTCATGAAGTAATCCATCACAACCAGGAAGTATTTGTTTCCGTCTTGGCTCTCAGGAAACGGCCCAGCGACATCCAACGCTATGCGCTCCCATGGGGCTCCCACATTGTACACCTTTAATGCACCTCTGCTACGGGTACGTGGCCCCTTCACAGCCGCACAACTTGTGCATTTGCGGCACCAATCCTCGACGTCATCGCGACATTGGAGCCAATAAAACCGCTCCCGGATCTTAGTAAGGGTCTTCTTAACTCCCATGTGACCTCCCGAAGCATCATTGTGATAGAGCCGCAAGACTTCCGGCACCTTAGTTTTGGGCACTACCATTTGCAAATGGCACTGGTTACCGCGAGCGTTTTCCCATTTGCGGCACAGAACTCCATCCAGGACGACCAAGCTTTCCCACTGTGCCCTATAACTCTTGGTGATGGGGCTCATTGCTGCGATATCACTCCATTTGGGCCTAGGCGCATCTGATTTCTTCCATTCAAGAATCGGCTGTACATCCTTGTCATCTTGCTGAGCACTCTGCAAAGCTTCTCTCCATTCGTCGCTTAGATCCGTCTTTAACATCCTCACTAGCGCTGCCTGCTTTGCTTCCTGTCGGCTACAGTGCTTGCACTGGTCGGGACACGGCCTACGCGATAGGGCATTTGCGTTACCATGGGACTTGCCGCTGCGATGTTGTATTACAAAATCAAACTCTTGTAGTAGTTCAATCCATCTGGCTACTTGTCCTTCTGGGTCCTTAAATTGAAGTAGCCATTTTAGCGCAGCGTGGTCGGTTCGCAGGTGGAATTTACGCCCCAACAAATATTTGTTGAAATGCTGCAATGTCTTTACTACAGCCAAGAGTTCCCGCCTGGTGACGCAGTAGTCTCTTTCGGGTTTGGATAAGGCCTTGCTGAAGTATGCTATAACAACTTTTTGATCACCCTTCTTCTGTGACAGCACGCCGCCGATTCCGGTGTTACTGGCATCTGTGTCAACTATGAATTCGTGCTCATTGTCAGGGTAGCCTAGAATAGGTGCAGTACACAGATGTTCCTTGAGCTTCTGGAATGCAACGTCACAGCTCTCATTCCAACAGAACTGTACTCTGTCTTCGGTGAGCTTATGAAGAGGTCGAGCAATGTCAGCAAAGTTCTTCACAAACCGTCGGTAGTAGGAGCATAATTCGAGGAATGCTCTGACCTGCGTTTTGTTCTCTGGAACTGGCCATTCCTTTACGGCAATGATCTTTTCCGGGTCAGTTTGAATACCGTTCTCCGAGACCACATGTCCTAGAAAGTTCACTTGCCGTCTGAATAACGCGCATTTCTTCGGACTCAGCTTCAAATTAGCTCCTCGTATATTTGACAGCACTTGCTCCAAGTTTCGAAGGTGATCCTGGAAGGTGCGCCCCACGATGATGATGTCATCCAAGTAGACCACGCAGGCGTCTCCAATCAGTCCCATGAGCACTCGCTCCATCAGTCTCTCAAAAGTAGCCGGAGCGTAGCACAATCCAAAGGGCATGACGTTAAATTGCCATAATCCTTTGCCTGTGGAGAATGCCGTCTTCTCCTTGTCTTGGGGGTCTATTTCCACCTGCCAGTAGCCACTTTTTAGGTCTAAGGTAGAAAACCACTTCATCCCCGTCAGCGTATCCAGTGTGTCATCGATCCTTGGCAGCGGATAGCTGTCCTTCTTCGTGATGTCATTTAATCGGCGGTAGTCTACACAGAAGCGCATGCTGCCATCTTTTTTCTTAACTAGCACCACCGGAGAACACCACGGGCTGGACGAGGGCTCGATTACGCCTTCCTTCACCATACCGTCGATCATAACTTCCACTTCACGTTCCCGTGCCACTGGCACACGTCATGGCCGCTGGCGAATCGGTGCTTCACTTTCCGTGTTTATTTTGTGCTGGACTAGTGCTGTCTTCCCTATGTCGGCATCACTGGTCGAGAAAATATCGGCGAACCGGTTCAACATCTTCCGAGCCTCGGTCTTCTCTTCCTCCGACAGGGTACTTTGGCAGTCCTTTAAAAGTGTAGACACGTCGAATCGTGAACTTGAACCTTGGTCCTGGTAGGTTGCTCTTGACATCTACGCATCCAAGCTGCTCCTTCATAGGTGCCCAATTCCGACCCTTTCTTGAGCGACACTTCCTTGTCACTTGCATTCACTACGCGTACTGATGAAACTTTGGTACCCCTTACCAAGGTTCGTGCAATCTTCCACGAGGCCTCTTTCTCTAGGCCTTCGATAAGTACGCAGCGGTTCTTTCGACCAGAATTCCCTGGTAGACAAACTGGTATAACCGTTTCCGACCACGGGTGAAGAATGACATTCTTCAGGCAGTACACTTTTCCTGAAGTTGCACCTTCCATGAAGACTTCTTCCGAGGCACACTTCAACTTCACTCCCTGGTTAACATCGATCTCGCAGCGATACTTCCGCATGAAGTCTAGGCCCAGGATGCAGTCGTCCACTATATCGGCTACGATGACTTTGTGACGGTAAACTTTGTTGCCTAGCTTCAGATCCACCTCCATTTCACCTCGGACGGTTATGTACTGACCGGTAGCTGTTCTCAGATTCACACATTCATTGTTCCTGAAGCAGCCCCGAAGAACCCGTCTTGCCAGATGGAAACCGACGACTGTCCGAGAAGCACCCGTGTCCAATGTCAGCTTGCATGGTGTTCTGTTAATTTCGCCTTCGATGATCAGGCTGTTCCCGTCGCATGATTGCGAGATCGAGATACTTGGGGCTCTTCCATTACCAGCCAGCACCCGCCCCGCAGTCCTGGCTTCTACTCGTTTCCCTGCTCTCGCTGCCTGGCAGGCACATCAGGCGACCCCTTTGGTGGAGACAGGGTGTCACCAGACTGCCTACGCTTTGGGCAGCTCAAGCGGATATGGCCTCTTTCTCCGCAGTTGTAGCACTGAGGTGACGACACAACTTCTCGGATGCGGTGACCTCGATCGTCGCGTCGCACTGCTTCCACCTCCAGAGCGTGGGCTAAGGCATCCTTGAGGTCCTTGAAGTGCCCAAGCCTCACTGCTGCTCTTACCTCCAGGTCCCGGATCCCATCCGTAAACGCCTGTTCGAGGTTCCCGTCAATAAGCGCAGGAGACGACTGGTATGCCTTCCTGACCAGCTTTTCAGCCTCTAGAGCCCACTGCTGCAGAGTTTCTCCGGTGCGTTGCGTCCTGTCCTTCAGCTGAGCACGATAAACATGTTCGAGGTGCGCGTCTCCGTACCTCGCCTCCAGCGCCTCCAGAAGCTTCTCGTAGGTGACGTCTTGTCCGAGTGCCTCCAACACTGTCAAGGCCCGGTCGCGAAGGCCCAAGGTTAGGGCGGTTAAGGCCTGTTCTTTATTCCACCCATTTGATCTCATCACAGCCTCGAACTGGATCTTGTATGCCGACCATGATGACGAGCCATCAAATGGTGGAACCTTAAATCCACGAGGTGAGGGCGCTACAGCCGCTGGTGTCACTTCGAGCTCACGCAACTTCTTCTCCACTTCAGCAACACAGGTCTCGTGGTGATCGTGTACACGCTTCTCTATAAAGGCGACGCGAGTCTCAAGCTTGTCGTGTACGAGCATCTCTACGTCGCTGATACGGGCCTCGTGCTGCTGAAGTTCCTCCTTGACCGCCTTCAAGTCCTTCCCTAAAGCGGCGCTGAGGTCCTTCATAAGCACCACCTGCTCTTCTAGGCGGCGCGCGTGCTCCTCCTTGTTGCGCTGGAGCTGTTCTTCCAGGCGGCACGCGTGCTCCTCTTGACGGCGAGCCTGCTCCTCCTTGTCGCGCTGAAGCTGTTCCTCCAGGCGGCGCGCGTGCTCCTCTTGACGGCGAGCCTGCTCCTCTTGACGACGAGCCTGCTCCTCCTTGTCGCGCTGTAGCTGTTCCTCCATGCGGCGCGCGTGCTCTTCTTGACGGCGAGCCTGCTCCTCCTGACGGCGGGCCTGCTCCTCCTTGTCGCGCTGTCGCTGTTCTTCCATGCGGCGCGCGTGCTCCTCCTGACGGCGGGCCTGCTCCTCCTGACGGCGGGCCTGCTCCTGCATGAACGCCATCAGAGCCGCGATGTCGGGCACCGCCATGGAGTGTGCGCTGGCAGGCTCCACTGCAGTCGCGGAGTCGCCTGATCCACCAGACGATGGAGAAGGAACGTCTCCGAAGCGTCTCTGGTCCAGGTCTTGCTGGCGCTGGTTCCTGGTACGCACTCCGTCAGTTTCTTCCTTCGGCATAACCGGCATAATTTATCCCTTTCTTCTGACACCAATTTGTTACGAGCTGGGGTTCGACGATAAATTATAACTCACTATGCCACTTAAACTGAACTTTATTTATACACAAACACTACACACACTTATTTACACAACCAGTAAAAACACACTTATTTCACACTTTTCCACTACACTAATAAGAACAACACTAAACACTTCCGAATTACTTCCTTCGCTTCTTGTATTTCGCTTCGATATTCAATTGTTACTGTCCGGTCCGTTCGCTTGCGCTCTATTTATACTGGCCGGATAACATCACTAGCGCATTCTAGATGCTTCTATAAAACTGTCGAAATAATCTCGAATAGTCGATACTCGATACAGCAACGCCATCTAGTACAGAGTAGCTGAATTACCTTTAAACCACCGATACATTCAATCTCTTCTAGTACCCCCATTCACCGATAGATGGCGTAACAATATGTTTAAGTAAATAATACCTGGAGATACGATTTAACCTAAAATATTAATGTGGGTAAGTTATGCATAAATTATGTGCACATGTGATATGAGCGTGGTACCGATTGTCATATAGAATTAATTACTTTATTCTGCTTTGATATTTTCTACTTTAAACGTAACAATGTTTTGTTGAAGTCTGATTAAAACAGAAAAGTAAAATGGTTTTCAACTTTTAGGGCGTATCACTAGCTTAGCTGATCGATTTTAAACTTTCGCGATTTGTATACATCATACAATTTAATTTAAACGGGTCTTAAATATCGCGAATAAGACCCGTTTAAATTAAATTGTATGAAGCTTAGCTGATAAACAAAAATTACGTTCCTTTTTTATTAGTGTCTGGCGAACAATGTCGGTTAAGTCTGGAGCATTTTTACTAACCCTCAGAACCTCGCAGGTACTGCTTCCCAGATTTTCAGTTAAATGTCTCTAGAATTGGACCATGGGTGGAATCGTCCCCACCCACCAACAGAAATGAAATGTAGCTCAATCGACACATCTTGGCAAGATGATATTTTTTTACTATGGCGACGTTGCCCAAATGCACGTGGTTGTCATAGTAATTTACGTTTAAACAAATATTTTGTTGACGCATTATTAACGATTAATTGTAAAATACCTACTCATTTACCTATTATGGTACATTCTACCACATTCACACAACACCATCTAGTCCCAAACTAAGCAGAAGCTTGTAATATGGGTACTAGATAATGGATAAACATATATATATATACTTCTTTTTTTGTAAATACATACATATTATATATAGAAACACTCAGACCAAGACAAACATCCATGTTCATGCACACAAATGTTTGACTTGAGCGGAAATCGAACCCGCGACCTTCGGTGTAGCAGTCGCTTACACTCCCACGACGCCAACCGGAAGTCAGTGGTGCACGCCATAGTTTCGAACATGATGCCTTCTGCATGGCAGTCTATTGGTATCTCATTGGTAACAAAATGAGCTTTGCCATGCTTTGTGTTCTGTGCTGTATATTGCTTTCCAGGCCCTACAAATCTTGATGGCGCCTTGATGTTGAGAGTGTCAAGAAACGTCAAGAATGACAGCTGACATTAGACAAGCGCGATTGACGTTTCCCCACTCTGACGCAGCACCGGGCTCTTTTGGGCGCGGTCGTCAAGCGGATCATAATCCGTTTGCATCGCGCTCAAGCAAGACGTGTTCGATGAAGCGTTGGTGTGTCTTAGTTAATTAGAAAGTGCTGATTGTAATCCTGTGAAAATTTCGTTAAAATAATAATCGTACGTCATTATATGTCTCTAACACGTGGTTTTAATTTTCCTCGCCGGACAACCCACAATTGTTTGGCAATCGACATGAACCCTGAATTGATTGATGATGGCCATCTGCCATTAAACTCGTACACCATTGTTTATACTTATACTATTCGTATACATATATTTTATATGTAGAAATCAGCATAAGTGTACAGACTCTCGGTGAAGATACTTAAAGACAAACTGTTGGTTCATGTTGTATCGTATTCTTCAAAAGAAGGTGCGAAGACTGGCTCCAAGTTTGTCTCTATTTTGGACTGTAATCTTCATACGATGGAAGAGAATCGAACAGAGTGAGTGTTGATTTGTAGATGTGTCCTTTTTGGTAATGCATCTGCAACTCATAATAGTTCTCAATAATCTGGAATGAATCATAATTGTAATTATTATACTAAACTTTGATAGGATTACGTTACATTAATTAAAAAGCCTCAATATCATCACTGTGCATCTTTTATGTCTAGATAAATCCCATTAGTAGACTGTTAGTGAATCCGCATATCGTATTCTATTTTCAGTAGCAGTAACTTGAATTGATGATATAACGAAGAACAATCTAACCAAGGAGAGAAAGAGCTATATAGCGATATGTGCGAATGGTTATTACAACAAAGTGACTCGAATTTGTGGCGACAAAAACGTTGTCAAACGTTTCTATCTTACGTTTTAGAAGGCTCATGACTTACTTCTGGAAGGTGCAAGTGTTGTACTTTTGCGATATTTTGGAATCCGGTATATGGTTTGGAATATGGTATAAAGGCAACATCAAGACTGACACTGTTCTCATAGATGGAGTTATCTGCGAAAGTGTTTATGTGAGTCTGTTTGTAACATGAATACTATTTAGAACCATAGGGTTGATGACTATTAACAAACTATGAAAGTAAACAATTTTATCACTTATGTAATAATAATAAGTCACCCGCCGCGTCAGTCTAGCTGTTTGTTTGTTCATTCGCGTACAAAAAAGAAAACACCTCTCAACGGTTTGTTATGTGGTTTTACCAGTATAATTCATTCATTAATTCGTGATGGTGCAACAACCTAAAGTAAGCTTGGCCTCTGATTCGAGATCTCTCCATCTTTTCCTGTCGTGGATAGATTCCTTCCAGTCGATTTTTAAGGACTTCGTCATTCCAACGATATCTAGGACCAATAGTTTGGTATATTTTGTGAAGGCGTAATTTTATCTTAAATTTATTTAATTTTAGCCAAATAGACGTAACTATCTAAAAAATATACACTCAATGTAGAAGCATTTAAAGTTAATAAAAGGCGCATGTTTTATAACTTTCGTTCAAATCCATAATTTTTAATCATAATATGAGGCATTGAAGCAGTTAAAGATTGATACCAAGATTGGCAGAGTTTCCGCCACGGCGTGTTATTCCCTCTCTGTCTAAGTAACTAGCTTGATATGAATAAATTGACTGAGCTGTGCTTTCAATTCGATGTTGTTTTATTATATTTTCTTATTTTTGTCATTAAAATATTTTTTAGTCAACTATCTACCCAATAACATAGTACATTGCAGCCCACTGCTTGAATTTCTTCTGTACTTAACTAATTAACAGTTAACTAATATTAGATCACTATCCAATTAAAACGTTATGAATAATTAACATGTGATTTATCAAGGTAGCGCTGTAAAATAACTTGAGCCAATTATTAGTAGACTTAAGAATTAGGGATTCATGAACAATGTTACCGGGTATTATTGTTTCAGCAGTTTGAATCGACTAATGAATGTTTCTTGTAAACGATTAATCTCCCTCTGATATTAATAGGCAAATCTATTACTATTGATCTAATGGATAATAAGGATGGTTTCAATAAACTGCCAGATTTCATTATTGTATTGCTAAGCGACGGGTTTGCTAATTATTCGTTATTGGAATCTGTTTATTGTTTAGTTGAAACTTGGATTTCTTATCTATTTTTAGGCGCATTGATCGCTTAGCAAATTGTCGTTGGCCTTGTGAATAACCTTATCTGTGCTATTCAAATATTATATAACGGCTGCGTATGGATATTAAATAATAATATCCTACTCCTATTACAAATGCAAACGTTGTTTTGTGAGGATGGATGGATGAATATTAATTACTCTTTCTCACAAAAGCTACCCATTGAACAAATTTTACTCAAGCTTTGCAGTAATGTATGTAGTTTATACATACGAATAGTAGATATGCTACCTTTTGTTGCGACAACAGAGGCGCGTATCTCTGTTGTCGCAACGCCTGCCACCACGTACCACACGGGCGGCTCCGTTGATGAAAGCTAGTTAAATGGTACATAGGTTAATAATTCCACTAAATATTTGCTTGGCTTTTAGCCAATTTGTTCCCTTCACATCTGCCTATTTGTTTGATTGTGCAGATATCACGCAAGTATTAGTGAATGGATGATCCGATGAAAATATTAGACTATCTACCTACATGTACCTACTACAGTTTTCAATACGATATTTTGACTTGAACAGTGAAACAGATTTCATATATTTGGGATCTCTGAAACCGTAAGATTTTACACATAAGAGGGCTCAAGCAAAATTGACTGACGAACGCTACGGAGTTTTCTTTAATATTAAGTACGCATGAAAGTTAAGGATTATTCAGGACGATGTTCAACAAAAAAATTAATTAGTTTTAAAAACTTTTTAATTAAAGTTTTTCTAGCCTAGAAACACAGCAGTTAAACTGGTTTAAGTCGTGTTTACAAGAAAGTTGATATTATATAGTCCTGACTCCTGATTATTCATCGCTGGGGCCACACTATGTTTTTAAGCATGTCTTGTGGGACTATAATATGTTAACGGTGAAAAAAATAAGCATTACAAGTTTAATTATTTTGGGGTATCGAAAAATTACCTCCTAGCTATCAGTTAAACATATTGCGAATTCGATGTATTGGCGTATCGTAAAATGAAATGATTTATGCACTCAGTCACAGACATGTCAAAACTTGAGCACAGTTTGCGTCGGGGGTTAAAATGCTCTTGATCAGATATATCTCTGTGACCAAGACGATTCACTAGAACTCAGATTCTCTACTGTTACCATATACGGTTCAAGTGTCTATATAGCCTATTAATACTTAGGTCGTATAGACAACACAAGTGTAACCTTCTATAAAGCGAATACCCAACAAAATGAGACTAAACCCCTTTCAAGGTCTAGAGAATTATAGAGTATTGTGTGAATAGGAGCCGCACTTGGGGGTAAAGACAAACTTTTTGTTTTGACGAGTAGCTAAGTACGTACTCTCGGATTTCAGTGCAGTGGAGCGTACGGCGCAGTTGAATGTTTGAACTGTAATCTGTGAATGTTTGAAATGTACTTTGCACGCGTTTTAAACATATTGTCTCTTCACAATCAAGTTTATCTTTATACGAGATATTGGAGCGTTATTTTATAGGCTGAACTTGAATGTGTTTGAAGTTTAATATGTACACGCTCGTGTAGAATTTTGTAGCCCTAGCGATTGCGACTCTATTTTGTATGGCGTAATGAGCGTTACTTAATGTTAAGAAGTAGAAACCTATAGAAAGAGTTATGATGATGATTACTCATATATCTATCATACAACTCTTAAAAAGGTTTTGCTATGGTATGTTGTTCTTATCTTGTATTAACTAAATATACGAAGCATTATAATAATATAGTGTTGTAGCAGTAGCTACATACAACTGAGGCCATCTAGCGAGCGACGACGAAGTCTCAACAACAACCATACGGCGACATCTATCGGACACGTTTCTACGGAAACAAGGTGCTGAATCGCACAAGCAGAGTTCGCACACGAAGTTGACTATATATAGAACTTCTCAAATACGTCCGTTGGACTGACAGTCCACCAGGCACGATCACCCAGCTTGGTTAGAGGATCCTCCCTCTAGTTGGAGGAAAACCACACCCTTTCTTCCTCCACATCGGTGACCCCGATGTGATCTGAAGCAACCCTCACCGGTCAGATTACCAGCAGCTCCCGACGTGATCTGAAGAAGCTCTCACCGGTCAGATCAGCAACAGCAGCTTCATCGTCATCCTCGCCTCGACTCACTCACACAAAGATTAAACGAAAACAGTGCTAGAGTCCTTCTTAAGACTAAGACATATTATTTAGACCTACACGCACGTGATTAGTTTTCCAACATTCTCACGCATTTACAAAGTTCCCATGCATGCTTCACTTTTATATCATAAAAAAAATACCTATATACTGAATTTTATTACAAACAAAATTACAAAACAATACAAATAAAATAAAATATGCAAAACTTGCTATATATTTCTTATAGCAGTACCTATTACCAAGCATTAAATTAAAAGCACTAGCTCCTTTTTAATTACCTTTTTAATGACCAGATTCGTGGAGCATCATACTGATAGTCGTTTAATTATATCTGTTAGTCGTATTGCACACGTTTCTGGTGAATTACTCTACATTAATCTAAACGACATAATAAACATATTCGTCATAATAAAAAGGCGGTTTTATGTCTAGAAAACGTTCATATGTCCTCAATTAAGTTCGCTCAATTTCTTTGAAACGTGAGGCGTAGGGCTCACCAAGTGGAAACCAATATAACGTTGGGATTGGGTAACTTCCATAATTATGAATGTTGTTTATTAAATTTGTACTCAAAATTGGCACTCAAAATGTAGGTAAAGTTAACTAGTAATGCCTTAATGGAGATAGGTTACACGAGTAACTTTGTTCACGTAACATATATTTACAAAATAAATAGTATTGTGCTACGTTTGTCACAACTAAGGTCTTGCTTGAGCGAGCACTTGGCGTGCGAGCGGCGATCACTTTGTACTCTAGGAACCTAAGCGTCTTAAAAAACTTAAATAAGAAAAAAGTGTCATGATTTATAGAGATCGATAACATCTCTAAAAGCAGTTATAATATCGATAGTGAGATTGATTTGACTCATGCTATTGGTGAAAATCACATACATCACATTGTAGGTACTCTATGTTGTAAAAGTTTACCACAATTTCTTTCAGCGTTTGCATCGTGTGCCGCCATCTATTGAGTAAAGGAGAAACCTTGACTCTTGTACGAAAGTAACAACTTTAACCATATATGTTTTAATGTCATTTCTATTGAAAAATTCATCATCACTAGGCATTAGATATGTAATTGCGAGAAGATTTCCCATTTGTACGATACACAAATCAAATATTATTAACGTTGCTTACAATAAGATAGATTAGTGCAATATTGTGACACTAGTCTGCAGCACTATCGTGACTAGTAAACCTTAGAATAAGGAAACAATAAACAACGATGTTTTTAACAGAACACAGGTGGTGTGTGACGCATGACAGTTTTTCACAGCATGCGTTATTTTACTCGAAGGTGAGGTCCCTGAATTGCAATCGGGTCGACTATGCATGCTAGTGCAACATATTGTCTGCTCGACTGACGCCAAGTATAAGACAAAATATTATCAGTAATGACAATTTATTTATTGTACCTATTTGTTTGTAATTGTTATCTACGATGACTTTTGTGTAAAGTGTCCGAAAATGGCTTACATCCCATGGTTAAAATACATAAATATTACAGAAATTAAATTACAAATGTAATCGCTGAGCTTAAATATGTTAGTAACATTGTTTTATTCACCTTCAGCTCAGTCGATCTCTCAACTTAACAAAGAAAATACCAAGTCTTCACAATTTTAACAAGTTACAATAATAAACCGTGCAGATTTTCCCCTCAGCTCATGTCCTTAGGAAATTCCGATAACCGCAGATAAACACAGTATAAAGTTGTCTGGGTGTGATCATCTGGAGGGCCGCGTACTTCTCAGTTTAGCGTCTAAAAAATTGAGAAGGCTGACAACACCACTTTGTTTTCTCGCTTAAAAGCTAGTACAGGGGGATCAAAGTAGCCTTAATCATTTGTTTCAAACTAATTTTGTAATACAATACTTACTCTAAAAGTAGAATTAAGTACATGTACAAAAACACAATTCATTCACAAAAGAAAATATGAAGCCAAAGTAATACTCGACGTCTGCAAAGTTTAAGAATAGTATTTGTTATTTATTTACTATTTTTGATAAATTCGTCAAATTCCATTCACCTTTGTTTAGAACTCGTCCAATTATAAAGTTTGTAAGTAGTTTGTACGCATGTATATTGTGTAACATGGGTCGATCTGTCCCCGGGGTATTTATCTGCTTGAACGATGTCATTGAAGAGGTATATAGGCTTAACTTATATAACTAGATTTAGATTTTTGTCTAAAGCTCTACGACTAAGCTACATAGAGCTTACGGTTCGACACGTTTCTGTGGTTATATTTTCCATATAATATGTTCTTCCAAATAGTTCTAAAATAGTAAATTTTCACTTTCCTCGTGCCTCGGAGAGCAAGTCCGCGCCTGTTAGATACAGGCACGGACTTGCTCTGATTTTTTCTTTGACAGTCGTTACGAGGAGTCAGTACCCTCAAATAAACTGGTACCTTCTAGTATAAACCATGGAATATCGCTATCCCTTTAGTTTGCGGAGGTCAGATAGTAGTCGCTCTGTAGGAAATAAATATGTATCTGATTTTCTGTCATATCTTATTATACTAGTAAACGGACCCCAGGCTCCCCAAGGCACAAGTCCTGGATGCAACCAGAATAACGCTGGGGCAGTGACGTTAATCTTCCAATTTTAAAACGGTGAAGTCTCTCATTCTGTTCATGACGTTTTAGTCTGTCCTATTTACAAATAGGACACAAAAACCGTGCAATTGGTGTCATCGTTCATAAGCACATTGTTGCTTTTATGCCGCAGAAGTAGCTACCTATTATAATTATGCAAATAAGTCTTTCATTATCCCATCAGAAAATTATTTCCAGGTTTATCCTTTTCGTACAGGGAGCTTTTATCAATTATTTATTCTAAAACTAGTTTTTGCCCGCGGCTTCACTCACGTTAAATTCGGAATAACACAAAACTCCTTCATCGTTCGATAATAATTTTCGTTCTAATTCTGTTCATATGGACTAATAAGAAATAAAAAGAAGTATTTAACACATTTCTGTAAACAGTATTTTTAGAGTTCCGTAGTCCAAAATAGCTAAATACGGAATTCTTATAGACGCGTAGGTAATGTCTGTCAGTCTATCCGTATGTCACAGCCACTTTATGCCGAAACTATTCGGTTTAAACATTTGAAAATTGGTAGGTGTATTCTGTGAACCGCTTTGCGACATTATAGAAAATAAAAATAAAAAATATTAAGGGGGGCTCTTCACACATGGAACTTATGTGGAAAATGGGTCCTTAAAAATTACTTTGAGGTTCCTAAAACCATTGTTTCTCAAAGTCAATCGTTTGAAAGATATACTGTTCCAAAGTGGTAAAATGGGTGTGTGTCCTTCTAACTTTTAAATTAAGATAGTGACAAATCTAATGAAAATATATGCTGAAGATCGTTCTGAAAACTTCCAACGAAAATTGGTTTGAACGATATGTAGTCAGCAGTTTTTGAAATAAAGCAGTTCTCAATGATAAAAGAATACAAAGAAATTAAATGGTCTAAAGTGAATATATCAACCGCAAATCAGAATATAAACTTGCAATCTCGACATAGCATAGTATCGTTTTAGCGATCATGCTATTCATAAATCCGCGTTCAAAGATTTGTACAAGCCAAATGGGTACCTATTATAAAAAGTCTGCCGTCAGCAAGAAGCTTCAGATGAAATATCAGTGTTTAATTTGCTTCCCCGTCAGCATTTCCTTTAAGTTTTTCCGCCGTATCTAAGACACGTGCTGCACCTGTGCCACTATTTCAGGAACTCAACACTTACGGAGTTAAGAAAAAAAGATAAAACTAAGTAGTGTAACTTAATTAGAACATTGAAGTTCGTTAACCAATTCACTTTGATGGAAAACGCCCTTAGTTACGCAGACGGGTACATGGCTGTTAACGAGCCTCGACTTCATCTAATCTGTTTTAGCGAACTTCCAATTTGAACTCATCACAATGACATTTCAGTTTGAAAACAGAGCCTTACCATCGAGGCCACCCGTATATACTCGAAGGTATAAAAGTACAACTATATATTATGTAGTAAAATACCTCACCGTACTATCTCGATATAAACAGGATGATGTGGGGGAAAAGTTGTATTTTCTCCCATTTGTTATTTACGATTTAAGAAATTCAACAACAACATCTCCTGCAATATGGTTAGAGCTGTATTCTACGTAGTAATAATGTGAAATTATTTGCAGCATAAGTGCTTAAGTACAATTGTTTGTGTCGTAATCTATATATTAAAAGAATTTGTGTTTTATAATACGAGTCGGCCAGCCCGTTCTACCCAACCGATTCGCATGATTTTTTTTTAAATGAAAGCTCTCGCTGCATAGATTTGTCATCAAGCATTAGAAATTACCCAACTTGCACATTCATCAAGTTATATGCAAAAACAGTTTTCTTCCATACATTTTTTACGTTTTCGTAGCCGTAGTCAATGACTTTCTGCTTCTATATATCGGGTTCCCATTGAGGTAGGCGTTTCGTTATAGGTCTAAAACACGCGCTGAAAAGAGTTCTTTCATTTGATGGTATGTTCATTTAAATTGGGTAAGTTTGAAGGAAGATAGGTGTGGACATTGAATTTATTTTTCAATATTTTCCTATACATTTCTTTAGATACCATTGCTTTCTCTCTATATGCACGGTTCTAAATTCAAAAATATTTTTATGGTATAATAAGTTCCTTGCGGTAACTGCCAGGAAAAACCTTATGCCTAATTAAGGTGACCTTACCTTACTTACATTATCATACGGGTGTGAGTGTGGTGGTGTGTAAAATTATACTCAATGTTGGTCAAATTATCACTATAGTGAATTATCGATGATGGCAGGTAATATTCCCCGAATGTTACCAGTTAACCCTTAATGTTGGGTGAACTGATCTCTGATGTTGAGGAATTTCCTTACGTTTTATGTTAGGAAAATTTTTGTGTTTTTGACTTTCTTCGGCCATCCTAATTTCTTTTTATGTTGAACATATTATAGCCGTTCATAGTACTATTGTCACAAATTTCTATTATTACAAGTGGTAGTTAAAGTAGAAATTGTAGCTTTGGTAAGAATAGTAGTTTTGAGAGAAAAGGTAGGTACTTTTGACAGTACCGGCGGTTTCGGTAGAAGTGGTAGTTTTGAAAAAATGGTAGATATGATAGTGTTAGTATGAATAGTAGTTTTGGTACAAATAGTAGTTTTGATAGGAATAGTATTTTCGTTAGGAATAGTAGTTTTGGTAGAAATTGTATATTTGGCATAGATACCTAGATATGTATTGTAGTTTTGGTAGCAAGGTTACTTACGATTGCTACCAAATCAGCCATTCCTACCAAAACTACAATTTCGACCAAAACTATAAACGTCATTATTAGGTACATTTCTAAATTATGATGGATTAATCACACTTATACACACAACAAAATGAATCATGCTTCTCACAGAAATATTTAGATGGATAACAAATAAAACCTATTTTCTTACTTATAAAAAAATTTGTTTATCTATATTTTTAATTTTGATAGTAAAATATTGACAGATAAAGAAAAAAGTGAAGTAAGCATAAGTTAGTAACTTAAGTTTATGATTTAAGAACGTATTTTTTGTGAGTAGTTGTGTTTTCAATTATAATGATGGTTCTTGGAAGGAAATTGAAAAATGCTCAGAGAAAGTTTGAACAAAGAATCTTGGTCAATGACGTGCCTGTTGGAGATTTGGTACCGGATGGTCCTCCTACTGCTAAAAAATACGGGTGGAAACGGGTTCAGATTTGATTAATTCTACCATCAACAACTTTCAGGTGATTTCCATTCTTGGTGACGGTAATTGCTTATTCCGCGCAATTTCTTATTGTTTATATGGAAGTGAGAATAAACATTATGAAATTCGTTTGGCCACTGTTTATAACATTGTCAATAAGTGGGATGTATATAGTAACTTCATTGCTGGGGACGAAGCATATGGCCAGACCATTACAAATGCAACAGATTACAAACGTGTGATGGGTGTCAATGGACAGTATGCAGGGCATGCTTAACTTCAGAGTGTAAGTGAGCTTCAGAGTACTCTGCATTGACACTCGGGATATAGAGTGTAATTTTAGAGTTCACCTGGAAAACAGTAATACGATTACTGACTGGCGAAATTGTTCATAACTTGCTATTTTCTGAGCACCTGGACGAAGGACATTACAGTGTCCTAATGGAAAGAATGGTAGGGCAGCACAGTCATATTGAAGAACTTTCTTTCGTCAATGTTCAGTTATATATGTTATATATATATCCCTATTACGCGGCAAACCATTCAATAATGCCAAGGTCGAAATTTCACGATACCTAAGGTGCAACGCAAAGCCAATGTTGTGAGAAAACAAGTTTTGTGATATATGTATTTTTGGTAAGAATATCATCTTTTTACTTATAAGATAAGGCTACAATGTACTCACCATACCTATATGTACCTAAGAGCTTTTTTATAATCTTAAAATATGCTGTGGAGCAGCACGTGTCCTCTAGTCTATATATTAAAAGAATTTGTGTTTTATAATACGAGTCGGCCAGCCCGTTCTACCCAACCGATTCGCATGATTTTTTTTTAAATGAAAGCTCTCGCTGCATAGATTTGTCATCAAGCATTAGAAATTACCCAACTTGCACATTCATCAAGTTATATGCAAAAACAGTTTTCTCCCATAAATTTTTTACGTTTTCGTAGCCGTAGTCAATGACTTTCTGCTTCTATATATCTGGTTCCCATTGAGGTAGGCGTTTCGTTATAGGTCTAAAACACGCGCTGAAAAGAGTTCTTTCATTTGATGGTATGTTCATTTAAATTGGGTAAGTTTGAAGGAAGATAGGTGTGGACATTGAATTTATTTTTCAATATTTTCCTATACATTTCTTTAGATACCATTGCTTTCTCTCTACATGCACGGTTCTAAATTCAAAAATATTTTTATGGTATAATAAGTTCCTTGCGGTAACTGCCAGGAAAATCCTTATGCCTAATTAAGGTGACCTTACCTTACTTACATTATCATACGGGTGTGAGTGCGGTGGTGTGTAAAATTATACCCAATGTTGGTCAAATTATCACTATAGTGAATTATCGATGATGGCAGGTAATATTCCCCGAATGTTACCAGTTAACCCTTAATGTTGGGTGAACTGATCTCTGATGTTGAGGAATTTCCTTACGTTTTATGTTAGGAAATTTTTTGTGTTTTTGACTTTCTTCGGCCATCCTAATTTCTTTTTATGTTGAACATATTACAGCCGTTCATAGTACTATTGTCACAAATTTCTATTATTACAAGTGGTAGTTAAAGTAGAAATTGTAGCTTTGGTAAGAATAGTAGTTTTGAGAGAAAAGGTACTTTTGACAGCACCGGTGGTTTTGAAAAAATGGTAGATATGATAGTATTGGTACGAATAGTAGTTTTGGTACAAATAGTAGTTTTGATATGAATAGTATTTTCGGTAGGAATAATAATTTTGGTAGTAATTGTATTTTTGCATATATGGTAGTTTTGGTAGCAATGTTACTTACCATCTCTATCAAAAGTACCATTTCTACCAAAGTGACCATTCCTACCAAAACCTTTATTTCAGTTATACATATTATATATTATATCCTTATTGTGCGGCAAACCATTCAGTAATGCCAAGGTGGAAATTTCACGATACCTAAGGTGTAACGCAAAGCCAATGTTGTTAGAAAAGAAGTTTTGTGATATAAATATATTTTTGGTAAGAATTACTCATTAGATAAGGCTATAATGTACTCATCATACCTATATGTAAGAGCTTTATTATAATAGGTATTAAAATATGCTGTGGAGCAGCCTGGTCCTCTAGTTTATCATATACACGTGTTTACGTTTTATGAAATATATTCCGACTAACAAGTCGGAATATATTTGGTTACTCGGATATGTTGTTTATTGGTTTCAGTTGTCATTTGGACATTACCACTGGGAGTGTAATGTCTATTTTGTGTTGTTCTCTGGTCATGAGAATATGTGTGCCGCTGATGATAAATGTATAGAGAAGAATTATAGGATAGCCGTGGTTGAAGTTGCCTCTGCTAATGAGATGACTATTAACCCAGGCAAAAATTTGAATTGTTAAGTTTTAAAGGAGTGTATTTTTTACAGGACTTGACTTGTTTGGATTTAACATGGCATGTTTGGCATGGCAAATAAATGCTTACAAGCAGCTCAGCTGCAAATTGTTTTTCTGGCTTATTTCAGCTTTGTACTGAGCTTAAGTGATCGCCCACGTCGCATCGAATACTTCGCCTGACGACATCATTCCTCTGTGAGCTAGCGACAGTGGAATGCGACGCGTTTCGAACCTCTACGCGTCTGCGACGATGAAAATATTCGGCCACTCAGATTCTTGAACAACGTCCGGACGTTCGCTTCAGCCGGTGCAGTGCAGCTATAAAGCGGAATTACAATCAGATAGCTGCTCTAGCAAATTTTGTCACGGTTTTTTGACTTAGCAGTCAAAAAGCAAAACAAAAGGTTACAAAGCTGTATGCACCAAATTCATTTTGAGCCGACAAGAATGGAGCGGGTTTGGTCGTCAGTGCGACGAAATACTAGCAGTGATGAGATATGATTGTTTATTGCATGTAGATTTGTATGTGATGAACCATGAGAATTTTAAATAGTTTTTGACTAACAGCTTATTATACTTACTGGGTGTATGGAACGGCACACCGACAACTGAAACCAGTGAGTCAATACATAATACTAAGGCCCTTGGCTGTCGATTTTTAATTGGCTGTCCAGAAAAGTTCTAAGATTTAACAATTTTCCATAAAACAGCAATGTAGATATGAACTCACAAACTCGCACTATCAGCTGTTACGGCCCTACAGCGGCGAGCGGCAGCGGCAGCAATTAACGGCTGATTTCAATATTCAATCCATCCCTGGATTTTGAGATTCGAGATTTGTGTTTGACATATTTTGTATGGAGCTTAAGTCAAAAACGAATCTAAAATCTAAAAAAAATGGATAGATCGAATATCGAATTGCATAGTTTGATGTACATGGTGCGCTTTCTCCGCTGCGGCCCTACGCTGCGCCCGATGCTAGGTCAGAGTAAACGCGCCCAAAAAATAGTGTGGTTCGTCAATAATTACTTTTTCATTATTGTTTGAAAATAACAAAGAAATTGGAAAATTCCACCACCAAGAGCCTCAGTATTATGTACTGAATCACTGCTATCAGTTTTCGTTACGCCGTTCCTTACACCCAGTTTATGAACAAATTGACATTTAAGTAGGTACATTTCGTTCATCTTTTGCAAATATCCTTGAAGATAACGCAGCACTAATAAATTAAAAATTGTTTTAGATACTTTTCATTATCGCAGTTTGGTTTCCATGTTTGTAATAGTTTGGTTCCCTTTAAATGCTGGCTGGATTATTAAACGTCAGTTCTGTTAAGCATTGTTGATTATTTTAAAATATGTTTTTTTTTTGTGTTTTTAACTTTCGACCAACTTTGATTAAAATTATTTTACCTTTAATCTCAATACTGCATGTGCAGTTACCCAGATCGGAAGATGAATATTCTAACATTTTGCAATATCTTTACTTGAATCAACAATATTGCAATTTCAAGAGTATTAAAAGAGTAAAAGAACATATCGCAGCTGTAAAAAACCGACATATTAATAAGTCGGCGGTAGCTGAGCATTTGTTGTAGTCTGGACCAAACCACTGGATAGAACTGCATCAACCACAAGTCTTATCCACCGATCGTCACTATTACTCCAGGATAGTACGTGAAGCGGTAGAAATCAAGAAATATAACAATTTCAACCGGGAGGATGCGTATAGATTATCGGCTACTTGGAATCCAGTCATCAGCAAGTGTAAACACCGCCGCAGTGATAAATCTTAACAGTGTGTAGATGTCATTAGTGTAGTGTGTCGGAGTACCGATATTGCGAACTTAAATAAAGACCAAGTGAGGGTAGGTGCCGAAACCCGCACTTCCACAAGACGGCGCTGAGCTCTCATCAGTCTCTCCGCGACCAAGCTCGGTGCAAGACGAGCGAAACGTCGGAAACAAATAGGTATTTATACCGTAAATAAGTTAAGTTAACGCGATTAAGACCCGCTAAATTATTTTGTATGATTGCAATTTCACCTCTGAATATCCATGTTTTGCCAATATCGATAACTATTGGCCAGACTAAGATAGTAGGTACCTAGTTGTATCCATATAAATGAGAAACATTCACAAGCTTCGCTTGAAGGCATACCGCTTTGTGAACAGGTTCGTGTTTATCTACATTACTTTGTATCGAAATCAGTACCTACTTTTTAGGATTCTCATTTTCGAAATAGTAAGTGTACGTACTTTCTTCTTTTTTGTATGAGTTTTTGGCCAGCGCTGTGTGCCGGCGGTCATGGAGCGCTCGAAGGTCTCTGACATGGCGTAACGATTCTTCTCCTGAGACAAAATCGGACCAACGACTTAACGTGCTCTCTGCAGCCCTAAGCTGGACTTACCGATATTAGAAACGGTAAGTCAAGTAATGTTCTGAGCGCAAAAAACTTACCTGAACAATATAAACATTATGAAATCAAAACATATCGACAATTTTACATAACTAATTGGAACTTATAAAGAATTCATTAATTTCACCCTAGATCATGAATGGATGTAATAGTTTCAATATAATATTATAACAAGATTAATATATCCAAGAGAAACTATAAATACGAGCCTGATTCTCCATTGAATAGCTATAACGTGTACGAGTCCTGGTTAAAGCTCTTATATGTGACTTCGCCTTATCTCTTGTCTTTTTCTACCACCGGTGTATGCTTATACAAGGTGCTAACCTTGAGACACTTTACTTTCTATTTTTGAAACAGTAATTTTAATGAGACAACACAGACCTTACCCAAATTTCCCAGTAGATAAATTTTCTTTACTGTGATTGTAAGCGTGTATTGTAACAGATTTCTTGAAGACAATAAATAATAATATTATGATCTAACAATAAGAGCAGCATTGTCTGTAAACTGTACATCATACAACATCATGTTGTAAATAATAGAGATCCTTTATGAACAGTCATAAAGGATCTCTATTATTTACAACAGTTTAATACATAGACCATTACAGTATCTTTAGAAACAATGTTAGAAGCTGCTCATAAATAAGTATACAATATGTATGCCTCTATAAATACAGTAATACTCAACCAATACCGTAATAACTTGTAAATATTTTTTGTCCTTTATTACTTTTTATTAGTTTACTTGGGTCATTATCTCGACGATGCGCATTTGTATCAAGTAACATTGACTTATAATGTTTCATGTCACATTCTGCTACCAAACATAAATCAGCATCTTTTTTCAGAAGTATTTCGGTATTTTCGGTCAGCTACTATGATATACTCATCGTTACTAAAATTGTTATAGCAGCAGAACCTAACATCATTTTACCACGCTCTAACACCAAATAGAATATCTGCCAGTGCTTTCGATGATACAGACCAAGATGACATATTAACACCTTTACTGCTTTGAGCTAATGATTGATATGAAGAGTCGCTATCGACTTCAGTTTTATATTCATCGTCTTTTATATCACTTTTTCTATTTATGTTTTCTTTTTGCAAAGTTTGGTCAACAAATGGCAATTCAGTTTCTTCATTTACTATAACATCCTGAGAAGTTCGCTTACCAGCACTAGCAATTTGGTTGAGTGATTCTGATACAGGTTTAGAAACTGTTTCAAGTGTTTGCTTAGTGTTGGTCTCATCATCTCTCATTTTGCGAATCTTTTACTGTACTGCTTCAGCGGCATCAATAGTTTGTCTTTTTAATGATTTTTCCATGATTATTAAAGCAAATTGTTATTGTTTAACTATTTTGTGAAGAATAATTACTTTTAACACGTTTGCTGCGGCATCGGGTTGAATAGAACCGATGGTGTTCTTTCCCGCGGTGAGGCGGCAAAATTGCTGTACTTTACACTGGTGCGGGATAGATATCTTTGGAGTTAGTATGAATAAGAGAGAGACAGCTAGTGTTTTCGAACGACCTTTTTAAATCTTGACCATATATGTAATAAAAACGTATCGGATCTAATCAACCCACTACCGACCAATATTTGTTTTCATCTAGTGCGTTTATCGGGTCTCAACGACCCGATGCCCGATGATCCGATAGCCGCACTAGAATACTTGCCATTTGATCTAGTGCCGCGCCTGTGTCTAGTTGAATATTGATATTATTTACAGTTATAAACCCACGTGATAAGTAGTCGACTGTTATTATAATATTGTCTTGAGTTTACGCGAAAGTAACACATTTTAAATAAACTACAGCTTACGGATTTTATCGCGATATATTGATTTCACTAGTATTATATTTAAACCATTATCATCCTCTTAGCGTTATCCCAGTTTCACCCTGGGGTCCGCTTACTAGTACGGATTTGACTGAATATTGGCTTTTCCACAGAGCGACTGCCGTCGGACCTCCGCAACCCAGAGGTATAGCTATATTCAAAGGTCTAGACTATCTAGACAAGTTGTCAGATTTATTCAGAAGTACTGACTACGTTGCTCGACTGGTGTGCGTCATTATACGAAATGTATGTGTGTATGCAAAAAAAAATCAGCAGAGGAGACCCGTTGAAGTTAGACTAAAGATACTGGTATGCACGTCAGGTATTTTCATAGAAAGCATTTCTGCATTATTGCACATAATATCCCTTATCCTTTGTCTTTAGAGGAGTTTGGTTTTGTCAACCTTTTTCTATTGCAATAGTTGAGTGGGTAATCCAAGGGCGCGGTAGGTTCCTCTTTCCTTCCATTAAGTTACAATGGAGTTCCGCCAAGTAACGCTTGATTCGATCAACTATATTGTCGTGAATGTTATAAAAGATCTCACAAGTGCAATAGTATGTAGTCATACAATTTAAATAAAAATTATTACTTATTTTCAATATCGATTTTTTATTACAACCTAGGTACAACACTACTACCATGTCAATAATGTTACAAATCAGTGCGGATAACGGGTCGAGAAGATCCGATATATTATTTTTCTATTTACAAACAAAGTATCCAGTGAATCTACCTGCGATTTAAAATGTAACTTGGCTCATTACCTCACAATATATTGCCCTTAATATATATTAATAAATCGTCATACTTTCAAAGATAAGAGCAGATAAACGAAAACAGGTAGATCGGATCTTCTCGACCCTTCAACGCACCAGAAAAAAGTCATGCACCGGTTCTAAACGACCCCGTGACGCACCCACTGAAAGTTATCATAATCGAGTTACGCAGTGAACGTGTTAATGGGAAACGGTCTTTAATATCTATTTATTTTTGTCAAATACAACAAAGTTGTCAATTTTTTTCCTGTAGCATCCTGTATTTTTCGGACAATCTTTATTAATGACGACATAATTAAAAGGTTATGTCCAAATTTTGGAGCACATTTTACGGAACTCAATCCAAGTCATATCCGTATTAACATGCTCGTCATACATCATCATTGTCTTGCCCTAGTCCCAATTTATTTGGGGTCGGCGCAGTATGTCCTTCTCTTCCATCAGTCATCCGATCATTTACCCTTTTCTCTTTCATATCCATCCTCACACAGTCCATCCGTCTTTTCCTTGGCCGTCCTCTCCCTTTTCGTCCTTCTACATGCATATTCATCACTTTTTTACCTACATACATCTCATCTCTCCGCATAACATGTCCATACTAGGCCAATCGACTCCCTTTTATCTTTTCATCAATGGGCACCACTTTCAGACTGCTCGTCATACACATGTCCTAAATTAATGTCATCATGTTTAAACAGTATAATTAGGTTTGCGTTGTCTCTTATTAATTGTTTTGGGATTTCGCAATATGTTTGGTTTAGATAAAAATTATCGATGCACGAATTATATCTTCCCATTGCAAAGAAATCACGCATGCTGCTTTGATTTTCGCAAGCAACTTGGTCAAAAATAATCACGGAGTTGGGTTTTGCGTCTTGAACTCGTAATACTTCTTGATTACCATGATATTTCTCAAGTAAAACACCAGGAACTCGTTGCAAAACTCTTTCTTAAAACATATACTTTGGTTGGTACAAGGTTTTTGAATAAATATAAACATTTTGAAATTGTAAACCATTCTCATGTAAAAGAAGTCCAATTAATAAAATTGGTTTCCCCGTAGTTGGATGGTCCACAAATGATTCATCGTACCGAGTTACGTACATGACGAGGACTAGTTTTACTGATTTCATCACAGATTATACTAACGTGCAGTAATTGAGGCTGTTCGACAAATTTTATGATTGCTATCTAAAGCGGATTGATTGAAAATAAGATTAAACGATTATTGCATTTACATTTATTAACTGCCACAGTGTTGCAAATTTTGGATAAAGATGAGCGATAATTGATCTGTAAAAACCAGCTTCTGAGGACTTGGTTGACTGCAGCAAGTGAGGCGTACGAGCACAGTAAGTAATACTAGCAGTTGGCGATCGCCATAACGCAAGATGGCCTAGTGACCTGTTATATAAAATCATTATGTATTATTGGGCGTTAGGTTAGGTTAGGTTAGTAGTAATTACGTAGGCCACCGAAGCGAAGGCGATCGCTGGAGCGCAAGGTGGCCTAGAATGCCCAATAAAATACTACTTAAAAGTTTTATTATTTCGGGGTTTCGAAAAATTACCACCAGTTAACATATTGTGAATTCGATGTATTGGCGTATCGTAAAATGCAATGGTTGATGTACACAGTCACAGACATGTCAAAACTTGAGCACAGTTTGTGTCGGGGGTTAAAAATAATCTTGATCAGAAGATCTTTGCGATCAAGACGTTTCCCTTGAACTCAGATTCCCTAAGGTTACCATACACGGTTCAAGTGTCTTTAAGCCTATTAATAATTAGGTCGTACAGACAGCACAGGTGTAACCTTCTATAAAGCGAATACCCAACAAAATGAGACTAAACCCCTTTCAAGGTCTAGAGAATTATAGAGTATTGAGTGAATAGGAGCCGCACTGGGGAGTAAAGACAAACTTTTTGTTTTGACGAGTAGCTAAGTACGTACTCTCGAATTTCAGTGCAGTGGAGCGTACGGCGCAGTTGAATGTTTGAACTGTAATCCTTTGCACGCGTTTTAAACATGTTGTCTCTTCACAATCAAGTTTATCTTTATACGAGATGTTGGAGCGTTAATTTATAGGCTGAACTTGAATGTGTGTGAAGTTTAATATGTACACGCTCGTGTAGAATTTTGTAGCTTTTGCGATTGTGACCCTATTTTGTATCGCGTAATGAACGTTACTTAATGTTAAGAAGTAGAAACCTTTAAAAAGATTTAGGTAATCATATATCTATCACGCAACTCTACAAAAGGTTGTGCTATAGTCTGTTGCTCTTATTTTGTTTTTAACCAAATATACGAAGCGTTATAATAATATAGTGATATCGGCCCCAATAATATTTATGTATACCTCATTTTGTCCATTCTTATAAACTAAATCGGAATGCTACTCCTTGCAGTGTTCATTTCATATACATGCCGTGGACAGCATTGTGAAGTTGATATCCATAATCGAATACTTTCACCAGACTGTCCGTACATCTGTGGACGGTCGCTACGTGACGGAGAGCTGTGCCCTCACGGGGGCAGTGCGCGACTACCAGCAGGCCATCCTGCTCCAGCGACCGCAAGTCACCGTCAACTTCACCCGGCGGCTACTTCAAGACTGAACTCTCGGCGCTTGACCTACTCGATGACTACTTCGATCCCATCTCGAAACATGGTACTATTTCTTCGAAGATTAGTTTCTATAAATATTTTAAAGTTATCTAAAAAGTCCTTTTTTAAATAATTTTACATAGTTTAGAACTTGTTTCTTTTAAATGTTTGACTTGTTCATTTGTTTGACTTGAAAAGCCATTTATTTTTTATCATCTAATGAAAACATTCTGAAGGCGTTTTTGTTGTAGGTTTTGTATATTTACGAAATTAAAGTCACTCACACACAAGGTTTAGTCGGATTTTATTTCAGCCTAATTTTCCTTTTAGCCACGTTACAATTCGTAATTCACGGGGAGTGTAATCGTGCTAATACTATTGTTAGTCGTGTGTGCGCACAGCGCGGACTACAAATGCTAGAATACGTGCGAATAAATGTTGGATAAAGTATAGCAGTAGTTTTCCTACGACAATAACGTGCCCACAACACAAGTGGTAACGCCATATATCACGGGTGCTATTGCACTATAACGAATGATTTCTACCGATATTGCTGTTAGTAATCACCGTGCTTACCAGGTGTATCGTAGTCGCTAAGATATTGTTAATTGAACCAATGGACACGGCCGTTATATACGGCAAACTTATATATGCTTTCTCATCTATATGCAAATATTACATTGTACCCCTTGGGAACAAGTGTATGAATAAAAATATGCTCAAAAAGGTTGTTAGTTTTAAATTACACATAATAAATGATACAAGTACATTCGCTATGCGACTCCACATAATATAAACTCAAATAGTTTAAATCTTTATTGCCTATCACTGTTTTATGAAAAATTGTCTATCTCAGTTTCATACAGCAAATATGGCAAGATTTATGTGAAATCGTGTCTAATATGGGATAATAATTAGATATTCTTAGTAGTTTATGTTATATACATATAGTCAGCAGAGGGATTTGCGTATGTCACGCAAGATCCCTCCAAACAAAATGACAAAACTGCGCTGGAGAAGGCCGTGGGACACGGAAAGAATTTTAATTTTTTGTTCCTCTTGCACAAAGGAATTTATTTTTAAGTTACCGTATTGTGATACGGTAGCATACGATAGCATACGATATTATGGGAAGGACAACCCCAGTTGAGACGCACCTTGACTTTCAAAGGAGGATTTTTTTATAAATATGGGTACCATACGCTTTCCTTTTCAATTACTTGACAGCTCGTGATGTTATGACCGTTCCATTATTTTGTATTCAGATATCGTTTCATATTTATTGCTTGTACCGAGGAGGTATTCATGTTTTTTGGTGAAGATATTTAATGGTGAGGTTAGATGTTCATGTATTTTATCGGCAGAGACCCTGTCTATGTGTATGTGTTAGGATAGGATTTATAATATTACTAATGCCCATATGCACTTTTTATTTATTTCGACTAGTGCAACTGATCTAGAGAAATATACCTACTCATTAAGAGACATGCGACAAGTTACCCCTACATCTATGATTTTTATTAAAAAGTATCCCAAATTTTTTAATAGAATATTTTCAAATGCTGCAGTTTTTGCTACCTCTTTAGGGCAATGCATCAGTTGGTATTTAACCTATAATAATCGAACGATTAAGTATTAGATAACCGACTTGTATAATATAACATCAGTTGGTATGTTTTAATTTCTGCTCTCAACAATGTAGGTACTACAACACCTATCGGTACGATAAAAATATTGGTAAATAAAGCCGTCTGCCGCTGATTCTCGCTACTTTAAGCGTAAGATATGTTTAAATAGGTTTTGGTGACAATGACGCCTGTATAATAAGTATTTTAAATATCCAACCATTAACGAACAATCAACCTTTTTAACACGCTTTTATTACGTCGACATTAAAATAAAAAAAAAAAACAAAATGTAAAATTCTTTATTGCCATGATAAACGTATACAGATGACAAATAAGAAATAATGATTCATTTTAGGTTATTGTTATGTATGTAACTATGTAATGGAATCTAAGCTAACTAATTTAACCATCTTCAGCTAAGGGTCGTAGCGTAATGAAAATTTGCAGCTGTATGTAGGTCAATACAATAATATGGTACTGTCGAACTTATCTGATGATGGAGCCGGAAGATATAAACTGCAACTCGTCATGTATATAACTACGAGTATGTAATGGAATCTAAGGTTACTAATTAAACCATCTTCCAAGGGTGGTAGTGTAATGAAAAATGGCAGCTGTATGTAGTTCATATGGTACTGACGAACTGTTCTGATGATGGAGCCGGAGGATATGAACTGCTATTTCATGATGGAAAATCGAATGATAGCTGTTTTGGATTTCTTAGAAAAGTCTGGTAATGAACTTTGACCACGATTAGGTTTCAAGGTCTCATGATAAAGCCGGAAGATGGACTGGCAGTCCTTGATGGAATATTGTATCATAGTCGTGTTTGCACTTGTAAGAAAGGCCACGTAATGGACTTTGAACACGATCAGGTTTCAAGGTTATAACAAACTAATTATATACTATTATAGACCACTCAGTGGTGTACTGAGGGTCCCGTACCTACTTTTGCGGCTGGACAGGCGTATGTGACCCCAAGTACAGTAAAATCACTTATTTGTCTTATGATTGAAGAGCTACATTGTTCTAAGCTGACAGATAAAACACTATGCAATACAGACGCACTGGCGGAGATGTAAATGATGCGGGCTCATTTGCGTACTTAAAATAAATGTATTAAACTTATAAATATTTCGTTATCAAAGACCAAAAAGTATAAAATAAATTAATTGTTTAAAAACATTAGAAAAACACGCTTTTATAAATGCACGTAAAAAGAAAAAAATAATTATGGATCGTTCATGTTGTCTCTATTTCTGGGCTGAAGTGTAATCTGTGTACTTTAAATTATAATATTTGACAGTAAAAGCGTGGGCGCTGGAACAGGAAAGACGTTCTTGTTTAACTTGTTCAAAAATCAAGTGAACTGATGTTACGGTAAGCAGGTTACACAGATTGGCGCTAACTTGAGTTGCAGCACGACTAGTAGGTGGCTCTACATTAAACAGTCTGTTCAAAGTACCAGTTTGTCGAACAAAGTATTAATTTATTGTATTTCAACTAAGCATAACCCGTAAGCTTAATTAAGCTTACGGGGTATGCTTAGTTGAATTTTAAGTAGACACCATTGCAAGTGTGACCTGTCGGTAAGTACATACGAGTCTGGGTGAACTACTTTGTGTCCGTAGATGGAATGTTGTAAAATTGTCCGCGACACAGTATTTATAAATTATGCAACAGGTGTTTAATAAAAATACATCTAGAATTATTCGTAATCCTGTTCTAGTTTGAGAACCAAATATCCTGTCATATCTAGTGAGGCTAGAAAGCGAACCCTCGAACGCCAAGACGAAAGTCTTGGATACAAGCGACATAATGCTAGTATTGATGAGTAGCCTTGTTTGTCAATAATTTTAATGTATAGGAGAGGCTGATTACTTTATACCATAACATAGCACTAAATTGGAGTACAGTAACTTGGTTATCTCTCCAAAACTCTTCAGCACTGCGCTGGAAGACGTTTTCAAGCTTCTGGTCTGAGAAGGACTCGGCATCAACATTAACGGCGAGTACATCACTCACCTTCAATTTGCTGATGACATTGTAGTCATGGCTGAGACCATGGAAGACCTCAGCACAATGCTTGATGGCCTCTGTAGATTCTCCCAACAAGTAGGTCTTAAGATGAACATGGACTGACACGGATGAGCACATGTACATGTTCCTTTCCAGGTTAGGAACTCCACACTCAAAGTTGTCGACAAGTACGTCTACCTGGGACAAATGATTCAATTGGGTAGGTCCAACTTCGAGAAAGAGGTCATTCGTCGAATCCAACTCGGTTGGGCGGCGTTCGGGAAGTTACGGCATATATTCACGTCCGATATCCCGCAGTGTCTAAAGACGAGAGTCTTTGACCAGTGTGTGTTGCCAGTGACCAGACGTGGTCGCTAACTATGGGCCTTATCCGAAAGCTCAGGGTCACTCAGAGGGCGATGGAGAGGGCTATGCTCGGAGTTTCCCTGCGAGATCGAATAAGCAATGAGGAGATCCGCAGGAGAACCAAAGTAACCGACATAGCTCTCCGAATAGCCAGGCTGAAGTGGCAATGGGCAGGGCACATAGCGCGAAGAACCGATGGCGGCTGGGGCAGGCGGGTTCTGGAGTGGCGACCACGTACCGGACCACGCAGCAGGGGTAGGCCTCCCGCAAGGTAATGTAGGTTAATATAGCATTTAGCACAAAAACACAGCACGGAAGTTTTATTTCGCATCTAATAGCAAGTTCATTTTGCTCTCGTTCGTGCTAAAAATTTAGCATGTTTACATAGCATAGAATCAAACATCGCGCCGACGCGATGGCGCATCGCACTTCGCACGTTCGCAGCGCTGCGAATTGCGATATTTCCGATCGGTCTTCGCGTGCTAACGTGAACAGCCAGACGTGAACTTGCGTAGCGTGCGAATTTTAGCGGCTCGCGCGATTTAAGTAGGCATATAAGTGCGCGAGTTATTTTACGTTCTAAAAAGTTAAGTGTTTTGTGTTCGATTTTAAAAACTGTGTTAGGACACGTAATACTGTATATCTATGAATGAAAATGTATTATTCATTAGTTGGTTATTATTAGTTTGTTGTGCATAATTATTACATTTTATACTTAGAAGAAGTGTACAAATATGTATTGTTTTTTCATGTGTAACATTACAGTTCACCATGTTATCTGCCCCACGCGTTAAGGCTTCAGTCTCGTAAGGCAAATAGCATGTTCGTCGCGCTATATTAACTAACGTTCAAATATGGATCGCGTGACAGCGCGCTAAATCGTACATGTTCTAAAACTAGCGGTCACACGAAAGGTGTTGACGCTTTGCACGATAGCATGCTATATTACGATATGCTATATCACGATAAATGCTATCATTTAAAATAGCATGCTAAAAAATTTGCATATAGTTCATAGCATGCGATTGATAAATAGCGGATTCGAACATAATTACCACAAGGTAGACCGACGATCTGGTTAAGATAGAGGGAAGCGGTGGGATGCGGGCGGCTCAAGATCGATCTGTGTGGAGAACCCTGGGGGAGGCCTTTGTCCAGCAGGGGACGTCTTTAGGCTGACATGATGAACTTGGTTATCCTCTACTAGACACTAGAGTCGGAGGCTGTTGGCGGCCAATAGACCTTGAATGCGAACATAGCCAACGTGTGAGAGGAGGAATGGGATGGCTCCACTAGATTATAACGGGTTGAATTGAGCTGAAATTTTACTCATATTTATATCACGATTCTGTATAAATCCATACACGTAAAATAATAGAATTTCAAAATATGTGTCCTGTGTAAAAAAATTACGATTAAGCATCTAAATCTATATAATGTATTAAATGTCAAAAGCATATTTTACGCATGTTAAGGTTGCTATGCAATTTTTTTTCTTTTATCATTTTTGTAATAAGTGAACTTTTTGAAATGAAACTATCTTTTATAACTTAGCAACCGATATGCAACAAATTGACCCCCGTCAACTAGGGGTCTAAAATTAACTATTTCTGAGATATCTAATTTCTAAGATTTTGTTAATTTTTTCACCTTGTCATCAAAATTAACGAAATAAATCCTTCAAGGAATAGGTTGAACTACCTGTCACCCTGTATAAATCAAAGGATGTACCTACTTATCACTTAAACTTAAGAAGCTGATTCGTATAACTACAAGTAATCAAAAGCTGTATGTTCAATAATAGTTTAATTTTAAATTAAGGTGCTAAAATAAATACTAAAAATACCTTTGTACACAAAATGCAGGCCAGGACGTGGAATTGCGGAAACAGCCCATGCAACCTTTTGGCGGAAGGTAAGCAGCCCCAGAGCTCGCCGTCCAAAGGGACTAAAATGGCCGCAGAGGATGGCAACCTGACAACACTGCATCTCCTCTTCCTCTGCGGCCCCACTGCAACGCATCAAATGGTGCGCCCCCATTTAGTCGCGGGAGATAGGGCGCACGGCTACGCAACACCGACACGCCTCTCCTCCCGCGACCGCGCCCGACTGCGAGGGACGGGCAGAACTCTCCCCCGCCTACGCAGGCTTCACCCAAGCCCACGCGGAGCGTCCACTCACGGGATCCCTCTTAGCTTCACCGTGGGTGTCCAAGCCACGGTTACTGAGCCCCCCCCCACCACGACAAGGAGATCCCACGGGGGGGATCGTAAAGAAACCTGGATGTCTGCAAGTCTGTCCACCTGGACTTGGTCAGCGTGGTGAACTATGTATATTCTAACCCTTTTCATAATGAGAAGAGTCTTGAACCCAGCAGTGGACTAAATCACAAAAGAAGTCGAAAACAGTCGAAGATGATGATGAATATAGTTAATCGAAGAGACGACGTAATAATATTTCCGTTCAGGGCCTTCAATCATAGAATAGCAAAATGAATTAAAATTTTGTTTACAATAATACTATTAAGCTCCATCAACCTAAGTCGGATAAGTGTTAGAAGTTTAAATTAACTTGTTAGGACGGGTCTACTGCTGGCCAATACAGTTTACAAACAAGACTAGACGAGCCTCCAGCAGCTATTGCATACAAATTGGCAACCCTAAAATTACTATATGTGAGTTGAATGTCGTTTTAGTTATAAGTTGGAGAATGTAATAATCTTAGTAGGGTTTTAATGTGTGGGAAGCTTAATCCTAGTTTTATGTTGGATTCATTTTAATTTTAATGTTGTTGGAGGAAATTTAGCGGACGGAACATAACTGTAGGTTTAGAAACTACGACATATCCGTCATAATCAGCTTAAAGTGTTGTATGTGGCACGGAGAGTGCGGAGTGTTCAGGTGACGCTAAGCTTCTCTGGATACGTTCGTGTTGCATTTTGCTCCTACGTGAACTTACGTAATTGGGTATTCGAGTATGCGGTGTACACACTGTTTAATCATATAACTAAAACGTTTTAAGTATTATGTGAAGTTGCGGCGCTATAAGAGGATTGGAGCAAAGAGTTACGATCTAAATTTAATTTTGTGGTGAACGTCACGTTATTCAGATATAACAATATAAATAGAATATTGGACTTTGTTTTATTTGTGTTTTGGTTCTCTATTTGTCAGATGCACATTAACTCAATGGATGCCTTAGATGGATGCATACAACGAAATGCCTTTTATTCTCCACACATGTTTTCCTGTTTTCTTTCACGTCTTGAAAGACGACGATTTAATTATTCACACAGCAATTAATTGCAACTTTTGTAACTTTCACATACTTACATAAATAAATAATGTTAAATATTAAAATGTTTAATTCGTAAATATACCTAGAGTTCTTCTTGCTATAGGTAGGTACGTACAATTCACATACTATTATTAGATACATATACCAGGTGCTTTACGGGATGTTTTCTCGTGTATATCGATATGCTATAGGGATCTGCGAAAGTGATACAAAAATAGCGATCAGCGTTGGTAAAGGTTACATACGATACAAAACGGTCTAAAAAATAAAAATATAAAACTACCAAACACAATCTGTAAACATAATATGGTAGGAGGTCCTACTGAAAGAGAAAGAAAGCTCTGAGTCTCATCCATTTCAAACATTCAACTTTTGAAACGCTGGCAATATAACAGATACCTAATGATGTTTATAATCAATGTTATACGCTTTAATATTAACATAATGATGTATGCGCACAAAATTACCAACACCTAGAAATGAGAGTTTCTTCTCCAAGATCATGAGTCTGGTATAAGAAAGAGTTCTCTATTCATTAAGTTCCTGTTTCTTTTGTCCATATTTGTATACTTATATACATGAGATGATCTATAGATCTGTATGGCTTATTTTTTATCTTTCATCTCAGTTTTCAATATCTAACTCTCGAATAAGTATACTGCTTAAACATTTAAAGTGCCTATTGATCTATTGGATAATTGAATGAGTGCTATTATAGTCTTCCATTTAGAATAAGGAAATTATTTTCCGTCCTGTGTATTTTAATAAATCTTATTCTTATATTCATCTCGTAATACGAGATAACATAAACACCATAGGTACCACTCAAGCTTTATTTTTCGTTCAATTCCGAAGTCAGTGTTAAGTTGTGCCATGGAACGCACATATAGGCACATTAGTAACACCCCTCCTCTGATGCATGCGTTTTGCATGCATTAGAGGAGGGGTACATTTTTATTTCAGGAAGGTTGTAGTAGAAATATTAAAATCACTTAGTTATTAACGGCAATAAACACACAGACTATAAGCCACTTATAACGGTTATTAGTGATGTGAGAATGTCAATGGAACATAAAAAAGGTAATCTGAATTTTCCCCATAAGTACGCGTGTTAACACTAATATTGTGCATAAAAGCGCTATTAACCTACTTTCCCTACTTATACGGATATCGTGATAATGGCAACTAGATACTGTATCTCAAAGTATCGACGATTTTATCTTGCTCTTTGACCCAGATTTATTGCAACACATTTTCATATTAAATTTTTAACGGCGCCGTATTTTTGGAGTATCGGTGGCTGTGTAGTTAATATATCTAATAACTTATTTATTTGCTATAACTACGAGTAGTATATATTGACGAATATAAGGTTCAAAATTTATTTGTGTTTGCAATATATTTTGTATGCATTTTGGCTTAATATTATTGGGTTTTATTTGCAATATGAGGAACAAAAAACCGTACTAAATTGAGAGTATTACATTTAGGGCACTTTCCAATGAGCCGCGGCCGCGGCTCAGCGTGCGTGCCTTCTACCAGGCTCAATCGTCTGTATATAAACTGTCCCACTGCTGGGCATGGGCCTGTTCACACTATGAGAAGGGTAAGGCCATAGTCCACCACGCTGGCCAAGTGCGGGTTGGCAGACTTCACATATCTGTCGAGAACATTATGGAGAACTCTCAGACATGCAGGTTTCCTCACGATGTTTTCCTTCACCGTTTAGCAAGCGATAATTAACAATTTAATACGCACATAACTCCGAAAAGTCATTGGTGCGCGCCGTGGATTCGAACCCAGACCCTCATTTATTCTTTAATAGCTTTAATAAAATAGCGATGATGTAATGCGTATGTACCTACTACAAAAATATTATAAGGACTATCTGCGACTTCAGAAGTCTTTGAATACCTAACACTAAACCCACACAGATAAAAAGTGCACTTTTGTGTTTTATGTACAGTATCTATCTAATTTACTTGATGTGTGATAGTGGGCAGTTAATATGCCTCTGCCTACCCCTTCGGGGAAACAGGCGTGAGTCTATGTATGTATGTATGTATGTGATTTATGTCGTCAAATCTAGGAACAAAAAAGATAGAAAACTGCGCTGTAAGACGCTTTACAAGGAACTGTCTTGATACTGAAGCCTTTGTTTATCCTTAAGCCGAGTTTCCCTTTATATTATTACCAACATTTATTTGTGTACAAATGAAATTCTAAGAATATTGAAGTAAACAATATTTAGAACCGGAAATAATATCGTCATACTGAAAATGTCTGAAATATGAAATAGATAATTTCATGTCATGTTCACATTCAACACAATGTAAACGTGTAGTTGTTTGAATTAAATTTTACTAGTCAAGAGGATTGAGTTGACAATTTAGAAACATACATAATTTTAAACTTTCGGGATTTGTATACATCACAAAAAGTTTGTTTAATAGGTCTTCTGTTACCTGCGAGCACGACCGTGGTCGGTCGAAACCTCAAAAAATATACCTAGAGGTATTTATAATTTAGTAAATTGACTACGTTAGTTACGACAAAGCTCGCGAGCCACGTAAAAATTATGATCAATTTATAGACATTTTAATAAAAGTATACAATGAGATTTTATTTGATAGTCTAAGGCAAGATTCACATAGACCTACTAAAATGAGTTTCACAGTTTCAGGTATACATATTACGTATGGAGCGGTGGCAAATATGCTCTTTTTGCACTGGTTTTGCACGGGTACCAAACTACCAATTAACACATGTTAAAGCGGTTGTGACTTCAATTCATAAGATTCACCCATTGGTTGAAACTAAGTAAGTACATAGATAAAAATTGTAAGTGGGAAATATTTCCAAGTGGTCTGTGGTGTTGTCTCAATAGTTTCGGAATAAAGTGGCTATGACAAATAAACTGACATGGCGAATCTATACAAAAAAAAATATGTCCTAATTTACTCATTAGCAATGGTGGCATCGTTTACGATTTGATTTGTCCAAGCTAAAGTATGCATATATTTCATGTACCATAATGATTGTTTAACTCAGAGAGTGCACTTATGACATCAGTGATTTTCAGTTTATTATTTGTAAATCATGTCCACATTGTTAATCACTTTATTTTATCAACGCGCTACTATGTTTAAACGCATCCCGTGCTAGTATCACGGTACAAAAGAAACAAGTTGTCTGTTGTTTGTTCTAATAAATTTGCCCGCAATGTACCAACACTATCTTATATATCAAGAGATTTTAACGTATAGAAAAAATATGCTCTAAAATTATTAAATAACATTAGAATTTTCGCTAAAATTTGTTTTATGAATATTTAACTTAGCAGACTCATCAATCTACTAATATAAGTAGATTGATACTATGCAGGAAAAGACTTCTAAAAGAGACGTATTTACACAAGCCTGAGACATACTGCTGATGTAATAGGTAACGTTTATCAATAGGATTGTCACCCAGGAAAACCTGAATGAAAATCAGTATCGCAGCCTCAGCTTAAATAGTTCGTTTCACAAACCAAACCTAAGTTATAAATACGAATTCTGTGCCACATTCCGTCCGAGTGCACTATCTTCAATCACAGATATCTACTAAAACTTGTAAATGTGTGAGGTTTCATCAAATGGACACAACAGTGCTACGAACGTCACATTAATCACACGACTTACATGTTCATGAGGACGAGAATTATTCAGTTCTTTGCTTGCCTATTAAACCTTTCGGTACACCGCAAACTACCTAAAATTTATTTGTATTTGAATGTAATAAAGCAGTTTTGTGTATAATTGTGGAAGAAAAGATTTGAACGTATAACAGCCAAGCTCTTGGTTTGTAGCTCTGTCAAAATTCTATTAATTTTAATAGTCGTTGTTGTCCTTGAAGGAAAACTACTGTTTCCTGTATTCGAGCGCCGCCTGCAGTTCAGCTTGTACCTATAACATATTATTATAAGAAGGGCAACAATTAGGAGCTTGAGTAAGAAAGATAATCATAGAAGATAGTTCTTGGCAAAAATTTAGCGTGAGTTCTATATGTAATCGAAATTGCATATTTTGTCATTGAACGCTGGTGTTTATTTTTTATACAAATATGGTATTTATCTTAGGGCTGACAAGATATGAGCCTGAACAGAACTGCACAATTTAACTTCAACTGGTGTAGTCATTATCGTTTGTATTATACTTAATGTATAAAATACTAAATATTTTCGTTTAATATTATAAAAACACTTGAAATCAGTATTTAAAATGAGCTATACAAAATTTGCTATATGCAATGGAAAAAGAAAATAAGCTTTGGGAAATATCGTGTGGCAACCCGCATGTCTGCAAATTCTCCATAATGCTCTCGAAAGACATGTGATCTCCCAGCAACAATCAGCCAACCCACACTTGGCCAGCGTGGTGGTCTATGGAATTACCCTTCTCATAGTGAGAAGAGGCCCGTGCCTAGGACTGGGTCAGTTAATATACAAGGCTGATGATTATGATGAAGCTTCAGCAGTCTCATTACTTTTGATTACTAAAAAAATAACGTTTTATTACATAGACTCCCTATTAAATAGACTAAAACATTTAAATTGATACAAACCTAGTAACAGTAGAATTATTGAATCACCCAAATACTAATTAGCTTATAAATTTTGGCAAGCTCGCGGCATCTCGATGGAGTAAAGCCACTAGCCGATGTCAATCTGACGATAAATTAACTTAATTGTCAACGATTTATTGGACAACTGATGCATCTTATTGGGACCGACCTGAACGCCGTCAGCCTACCCATATAATTAAATAGCTATTTTTGGATCTGTGTCGTTCCCTAAGGTCCGAATAGAGGACTGCCTATGTATTTTGCTTTTCATTCAAACGTCCAATTCAGTACGTAAGTAATGTTTGAAATAGTATCGCTGCATCAACTGAGATTGATGTACATGCATTCCGAGTGAAAGGATGTTTGTTGTGTACACAGCCCAGGCTGTAGTCAATATTATGATCAGTTAAATTATGTTTACATTTCCGCCTAATAACGGTGGCATGTGCAAACAAAGCCCCTTTGTGCTGTAATGCACAGCATCAACAACAACCGAACGTTATATCTTTTGTTAAAAAATGCACTGGCCTATATTGCTGACAGCTCCAAAAAATAAATGTATGCTGCATTTAAAATAATAGGTGCCTAACTTTTGACATGTCCGTGCCCTCCCCTGTGTGGCCGTAAACCGCGAAAGTTAGTTCAGTGTAATAAAAAGTTAATACTTGGCGCAGGCGGGTTGGGTTGGATTGCGCATTACTTGCTACATTATATACAAGCCTGGCTGTGACACTCCTCCTTTATGACCCCCTCTCAGCGGACAGCATGCATAATTAAATCTATGCGGTCAAATTAGCAATTTGGACCTCCAACAATAGGACATAGTTCAGTTTAAACGTCTTTATTGTCCAAACAAATTTATTCAACCATTACTGTGCTCAATTAGCGCACAGTAACTACACTGAAACAATTTCGGGATTTGTTTTTATTGTCTTCGTTACGCCAGTTTTGTTCCATCGCAAACGAGTTTGTTTTAAGCCTTTTTTATATTGGATGAAATAATTATCTTAAAGTTATTTTTAATCCTCCTGTAGCGCGCTACGGCCAGGGAGCACTCGTGACTAACGGATCTACATACTGATAATCGTAATTGGTTCGGCGTTGCACCAAAATATGTACTAGGCGATTTCGTGATATGGAAAATTATTAATATTGTGAACTGTATCAAGAATGGCTGGTAAATAACCTAGAAGAGTGGGTGAACGGGCGATCTTATGAGTATAGGATATTATAAGGAGGCACGCCTTACCTTGACAAAATGGCGGCCGCTGGCGTCTTCAAGAGTCGGGCTATAAAACCGATCACTCCACCTGGATCCAGCCCGAAGCTGCACAGATTACTCCACTACACCCGCGGGTGGTTTAGTTTTCGTTTATAGTATAAAGCGGTAAATATTGCAGTATTGCACACGTTCGGCGCGGCGCGGGGCTGCGTAAGCACGCGACCAATCAGCGTGACGATTGATCTTCGACTCGATCGCAGCGTCATTGAATTCCGCGACCAATTAGAGCGAGGCGTGCCTTTGGGAAGGAATGGGATAAAAGATCGCTCGTTTTGACACTGCGGTATGCAAAGGAATTTATTAGCTAGGTGTTGACATAATTAACTATCAATAGAAAAGATAGATGGCGCTACCATATCCCGCCGGCCCTAAAGAGTTGCCTTTAAAAAAAAAAAATTGAACTTAGCTATGTTGGATGTACTACCGCATAACCCATCAATAGGCTAAGATAGCGATATGATATTAAAATTAATCTAAATTAACTTTAGCGAAACAATTATAACGAAAACTACAAACTAAATACCTAAAATAAGAGGTAGATCTAACTTCTGGCTAGATCTCACTGAGTTGAAAGCGGACAGAGACGTACAACAGGGCGCACGTAGCTCCCCTTTGCGGTTTTCACGGTAACAACGCGGGTCGTACCGTCTTTGGAAGTATGCAGTTTCTCCACGATTGCTAACGGCCATGAAAGCGGCGGAGCATTATTATGTATTATGACGACCAACGTAACCTCCTGTATAGGGGATGCAGGACTATTCCATTTGGATCTAGCCTGAAGCTTGTGGAGATATTCCACACGCCAGCGCCGCCAGAATGACTGCACGAGTTTATCCAGCAGAGTATGTCTCTGGAGCAAGCTTGAAGAGTCTGCTTCAGGAGCCGGAAACGACTATAATGGCACTGTGTTCAGAAAATGTGCAGGGCTTAACGCGGATGATTCTGCAGGGTCACTACTCAATGCCGCGAGCGGACGCGAGTTGATCAGCCCCTCGACTTGTGCAAGGATAGTTAAAAGCTCTTCGTAAGGGAGGATCTGTTGACCTATAACTTTAAAGAGATGCGTTTTAATTCCTTTGACCATGCTTTCCCAACATCCACCGAAATGTAGTGATGCTTGCGGAATAAGCTTCCAGTCAATATGATTTATGGAAAGTTCTTCCTGAAGACGAGTACGATATTCTTCCCTGAGAAACTTATAAAGGTCGCGTAAATAAGAGCTTGCGCCCACGAAACAAGTGCCGTTATCCGTGTACAAACACTGTATAGGGCCGCGTCGTGAAAGAAATCGTTTAAGGTCTGCCAGGAATGACACCGTGCTTAAATCCGTCGCAACTTCAATGTGCGTAGCGCGCGTCGCACATACAGGTATTTGCACGATCTACGCGGCCAAAAGTCCAAAATGTCAAAATAACAATATCATTCTTAAACCGAGTTCCACGAATAGACTACGAACCCGGGAACAATATCCAACGTTTATCTTCCTGCTAGCCCACACCCCGCACCCGTGGGGTCAGTCGGAATTTGACCGTGTTACCTAGTGTACGTATCTATTCTCGGTGCTTTTCTAAACATTAAACTTACAAAGTGATTTTTTATGTTATCAAGTTCTTTTTACGAACTGAAAGTAATGGATTCTGATGGACAAGGTAAGCAACTTACATATTACATAAATAAAGTCATGATCAACTATCAAACTACATTTTTTTTTTTATAAATAAAAAAACCATTTTAATACTGTGATTTTCTGCAATATTTTTTATTTGCTAGTGTTTTTGTTTATGTATCGGGGTAGATCGGGCTATTATTTTTAATATAGGTTATTATTTGATCCTTTTCCTTATAAGTACTATCAAAATTGTGTCTGCATATGTCCGGTTAGATACATTTTTGAGGGATCAAAGATATTTAGCGAAATTTCGTCTAAAATGGAAAATATTTTTAGCGACTTTTAACACAGTTTATGTTTGATTAAGGTTCACAGGAAGCATCAGGAGTAAGGATTGTGACACAACAATACTTATTTGACCTTATAACGAACGAACATTTGCCTAATTTTCGTTCGTTATAAGGTGTTACAATGAAGACCAAATTGTTACAAGTTGTATAAAGATGGACGAAAGCTCATTATAAAAAAGATTAATTTATAAAAAACAAGCAGTGTTGGCTGGATGGTACTTTTGAAATACCTGTTGTTAATACACAAAAACGGCCAGGGCCACTATACACACGCAAGTGTGAGGAGCAAGAGGCGAAAGACTGAAGAACTTCGTTCTAATTTTAAATCAGGTAAAAAGGATGCATCTAATGTCCTAAAAGATATTACTAGTTCTCCAACACGAGCAACTAAATATAAAAAGGCATTTTATCATTTGAAATCAGAAAAAGGGCAAGCCCTCCTTGACACCAATGCAAGCTTTGGGAATGTTTGTAGATGCCGATTTGACACAAGGACAGTACGAAATTATAAGAAAGAGTAATAAGAAGTTTTTTCCGTGCTATAGTGCCTTACAGAAAGCCAAGAAGAAATGCTACCCACTGACGAATGACGACGAACGACAATGACGAAGAAAGCCAAAAATCTTAGAATTATTATGTTTTTTATGTTTATATATTTTTTTGTTTTTTAAAATATTAGTAAAAATAAAAAATAGTTTACTTGTTTATTTACAATGTTTAGATACCAATTAAGCATTAAAATAATTTTGGCCGCGTAGATCGTAAAAATACCTGTTTGTGCGTCGTTAAGCATGTAAAAATACATAGCCAAGCTTTACGGCCTTTAATACCTCGACCACGCACTGGCGTATACTGCAGTGGTCCTGCGTAATCACAACCGGTATGTGTAAACGCTTTATCAACCTGATTGACGCACTGTCTAGGAAGATCTGCCATGGGGGGGAAAATCGGACGCGGACGAAATTTGAAACAGACGTTACATTTATGTATTCTGTGACGAATTATTCGTCGAGCAGCTAAAACCCAATATTTATGCCTAAGTAAGTAAATAAGCAACTCTGGACCAGCATGGAGATGCTTCTTGTGATAAAAATCAACAAGAAGGTCGACAACATGATCATGACGCGGTAGAATGCAAGGATGCTTGTAGTTATAAGGTTCATCCGAATTTGACAAACTACCACCAACGCGTATGACGCCGTGCTCATCGAGAAACGGCTTGAGCCTAAGAATAGCGGGAGAAAAAGGTACATTATTTTTCAAATTTTGAATGCCGTTACTAAAATGAACAGCCTGTACAGCTCGTAGTAACTTATATTCTGCAAATTCAAGGTCAGTACTCGAAACAAAAGTCCCATTAGGTAGATGCCTAAGAAACCTACAGACATAAACAATGGCGCGGAGTAACTTAGACCACGATGACATGCGTCGTGCGAGTGCATAGATCGGAGATTCAGCAACCTCAACATTCACGGGATGAGAAACAGACTTCCGTTTGGGTACATCCTCGTCCTCTGCACTGTGGTCAAAGGGTTGCATGGGCCACTCTGACGGATCATGGGAAATCCAAGAAGGTCCACGATGCCACAATGGATGATGCAGAAGATTAAGTGGAGTGACACCACGAGACAAGCAATCAGCGGGGTTCTCAGTACCCGCGACGTGATTGAAACTAGTAGCGGGAACAAGTTCAATCATTTACTAACGCGGTTGGCGACAAAAGTCTGCCAGCGGTGAGGAGATGAATATATCCAAGCGAGCACTACTTTGGAGTCAGAAAATGCGTATATTTTATTAATAGGGTAGTGGGGCAAAACTGTGTCTTGAACCTTGCGGAGCAACTGAGACAGCAGAAGGGCCGCGCTCAACTCCAGCCTCGCGACCGAAATGTTTTTAACAGGCGAGACTTGGCACAAACTAACTGCACCGAGTTGTTAGAACCAATGCGGACTTGCAGATATACGACTCTGCCGTAAGCACGCTCGCTGGCGTCAGCGAAACCTATTAAGTTGATGGTACATCCATCTACCAACCCAAGATGACGCGGAATAGTAATTTGATTGAGTGCGGTAAGCTCAATACAAAACTGGCTCCAAGCGGCGACAATATGGTCAGGGGGTGTTTCATCCCACTCACACATTGATAACCAAAGTTCTTTGATCAAGAGCTTGGCGTACAAAATTGTGGGAGCCACAAAACCCATTATGTCCCATAGTAGAGCCACTGTGGACAGCATAGTGCGTTTGGTGCACTTATCATCTGGCGGTGAGACGTCAAACCGAAAACTATCACAGGATTTGTCCCAGCGTAAACCGAGAACCTTATGCGGTACAGACTTCTCAAACTCAATGTCTGAAGAAGCTTTATGAGAATCAGGTATGCGTGCCAGAACCTCCTTAAAATTGCTTGTCCATTTGACAAGATCAAACTGCCCTCGCTTGAAAAGCTCAATAAGCTCTTCACAAAGCGAAATTGCTAGCGGAACGGATATGACACTACAGGCGATGTCATCCGTATATAAAGCGGAAGTAGCAACAGCTGCTGCGGCGGGAAAGTGATCGCCTTCATCAGCGATCAACTGGCGAACAACTCGTAACGCGTGATATGGGCTAGACTTGAGTCCAAAACAAACACGATTGAACTGATACACGGATAGAGGTTCCTTATTGTCAAAACGATAAAAAATCCGTTGAAATCTACGGTCCGATTCGCGAACACCGATACTGAGAAACATTTGGCGGCAATCAGCTGACAGAGCAATTTGGAAAAGACGAAACTTTATTATGATGTTAAATAAATCACCCTGTAGATTAGGGCCGGCATGCAAAATGTCATTAATCGACTGAACCGATGAAGTCCTACAACTAGCATCTAAAACCACACGAAGTTTAGTAGAGGTCTTATCTTCGCGAACTACGCCGTGATGCGGGATATAATATGAGGGAAGAGAATTGCCCTCGTTGTTTACGACTACACTCAAAAAACCTTTATTTAGGTCGTCACGAATGACGTCATTATAGGCGCCGCGTAACTTAAGTGATGCATCAAGTTTACGTTCTAAACAATGAAAACGTCTAAGCGCGTACGAGTCGCCTAACGAATAAGGGTCACCATAGAATGGCAACGCCACAACGTATCTGCCACTGTCGTCACGAACAGTGGTAGCGCGGAAATGTTGTTCACACTCGAGATCCTTACGGCTCATCGAGGGCGGTGCGGTAATCTCTTCAAGCTCCCAAAATCGCTTGAGAAGAGAATCAATATTATTTTCTTGAAGAACAGAACAACAACAAAACGTAATATAATGAGAAGTATGTAACGTAGGTACGGTACCCATAATCACATACCCAAATAACGTCTCAATAGCGGGCGGTAAATTATATTACTCACTACGTACAACTTTAGGTAGTAACAAGTGCGGAAATATTGAAGCTCCGATCAAAACATCAATGTCTGCCGGATTCGCAAATTCCGCGTCTGCTAGCGGCAATGTCTCGAGATGTGTGAGTAGCGATACGTCCACATTAGCGTTCGGCAATGTGTCCGTAATATGCTCCACGATAAGCGAAGAAATGTTAAAATTAATATCCCTATCAAAACGCGAATGTATTTTAATATCTACGGAACCCTTGCAATGTTTTTCTGACCCTCCGATCCCCTTGACTACTAAGTTAGTATTTTTAAAGTTATCCCACAGTCCGAGACGTTTGAAATAATCAGAAGTAATAAAGTTACTCTGTGATGCGCTATCGAGTAAACAACGAACTATGTGCGGTGCGTTATTAATATCATAAACGATAACTTGCGCTGTTTCTAATAAAACCGTTTTGGATGCCGTACACTGCGGTTTAGCATCGCGCTGAGCATGACAAGCACGTGAGGGTTGTCCGCGTGTGTGCGCCGCCAGCGCAATGGACGTCGTACACAACGATACTTCGCACTGAGACGCGGAAGGGGAAGCCACCGTGGCGGCCTGCACCTGCGACGTAGGTGGGCTAGAAATTGTGTCAAGGTTACCGGATTGACCCGACAACGGATAACTTTTATCAAAATGTAATAATAAGTGATGTCGTTGATTACATGAACGACACTTCGTCTTACTAGAACAATCACTCGTTTTATGTTTTATACTTAAACAATTAACGCAAGCTTTGTTTTTTTTACACATTTGAAACGAGCAGTCGGATTTAAATTATTAAAAGCGGGACATTTATAGAAATGGTCGTGTACTATGTTACTGCACAGACACTTCTGTGAATTATAATTATTAGATTCCGAGCATGCTACGTAAGATTGCGGATTAGGGACCGAGTTATTATTGCTATTTCGCGATTTATTCGACTTTTGTTTGCTATTATTATTATTATACGAGCTAGATGAACTAGACTGCGTATTATGAAATATTCGACATTGATCATTGATGAAAGAAATAAAACTATCTAGTGTAGGTATTTTATGATTACGTTCCGTCATCTCGAAAGCACGAATTGTTTCAGTGTCAAACTTTTTTAAAGAAACATAAAGTCGGAAAGATCTTTTAATTTTAAGTTTTTAATGGAACTAACTGCGGACACAAAGTTGTCTATAAACAGCTGGAAATTCGAAACAGACGCGACACCGGACAGTTTAAGATTTAAAGCTTGATCAAAGTAAGTAGACGCTAGAACACGAGTATCTTGATACCTATCAAGTAGTGACTGGAATATGTCCTGATAGTTCTCAGCACTGGGTGTGACACCTGCGAATACGGACTGGGCCTTCGGTGACAGCTTACCTATTAAATAGTACAACCTGTCAGCATCTGTCAGAGAACCATTATCGTGCACTGTAGACTTAAAACTCGCATAGAATAATGGTCAATTTTGTATATCTCCATCAAACGACATAAGCTCAATTGGCGGTAATCTCGGTGCTCGAACTGCCGGTCCGGCAGAAACGGGCTGTACGGAATATTTTCCCTCCAATTGTGATTGTATGCGCTTGATGATACAATAAAGATCTTCGAATGAGGTGTACGCCTGATAATTCGGCTGTTCATTAGGATTAATAGAAAGCAATCTTGTGTTATAATCGTCGAACAACTTATGAATACTCTGTTCGAATACTATCTACTGTCATACAATAACTAAGAAATGATTCCCTATTAATATCGGAAGTAGCGGCAGTTTTTGAGCGCTCGTAAATGTTTTGAATACGCTCAAATAAAATATTACGTTTAGCTTCCAAGATTGTCAGCTCTTTTTCTTCCGACATGCATGGCTTCTTTTGTTGCGCCATATTTACGTAGGTATAAGCTAATGAGACCGAATCAAAATAAGAATACCTAAAGTACCTATTATTTTACCTAAGTAGGTGTTTATGCGGTAGTTATTCGTAAGTAGGCAACAACTTTAAGGTGGTGGAATTAAAAGGTGCTTGAAATATGGAATTTACAAGACAACTATGATAGTTCCAGTAATAATAATTCGGTAGATATATCAGATTAGTAGGTAGCTACATAAAAGTTTATTACCTACGGAACCGTGCGGAAGTAACCACGTAATGGGTATGTAAATGGACTAGGAGTATAGCTAGGTACTATAACTACCTAGGTAGGTACTTCTAGAAGATACCTGCGCGAGATAAACTCTCGTTTATCTCGCGTAGGTATCTTCTTCGTATAAACGCAAATGAATCCGACTCGTACGGATCAAAAAAATGGTCCGGCGTTGCACCGAAATATGTACTAGGCGATTTCGTGATATGGCAAGTTATAAATATTGTGGACTGTATCAAGAATGGCTGGTAAATCGCCTAGAAGAGTGAGTGAACGGGCGATCTTATGAGTACAGGATATTATAAGGAGGCACGCCTTACCTTGACAAAATGGCGGCCGCTGGCGTCTTCAAGAGTCGGGCTATAAAACCGATCACTCCACCTGGATCCAGTCCGAAGCTGCACAGATCACTCCACTACACCCGCGGGCGGTTTATTTCTTGTTTATAGTATAAAGCGGTAAATATTGCGGTATTGCACACGTTGGGCGCGGCGCGAGGCTGCGTAAGCACGCGACCGATCAGCGTGACCTTCGACTCGATCGCAGCGTCATTGAATTCCGCGACCAATTAGAGCGAGGCGTGCCTTTGGGAAGGAATAGGATAAAAGATCGCTCGTTTTGACACTGCGGTATGCAAAGGAATTTATTAGCTAGGTGTTGACATAATTAACTATCAATAGAAAAGATAGATGGCGCTACCAGTAATAGTATTGCTTTGTTCTTCGCTTCGCGTACAATTTAATATTAGGAGATAGCTATTTCTGGAACATTGTGGCTAGATATTGGATTGTTTTTATTCAGTTTGTATTGTAGGCAGTGAGGGATATATGCAGGCGAATAACAACTTTCAATTATGTTTCTTGTAATCGTAACAAGTATCCAAAGACATTGTTATTGAAATTGCGTTTTGTTTTTGTAGATTAATAAATCTTTTTAGGGAGAAGGGGAGGCAACCGCGCTGGTCGATAGATCGGGGAAGCAATGTTGCCAACTCTTAGGCTGGTCTCCATTTACGAAAAACAAAGGTTAGGTACATGTGGTTGTCTTGGTAGTGACCTGCAATAAACGTGAATCGGATATATAAAATCCTATAAAACTATTTATCTTATATTTTCTCGTTCTCTATTGATAAGGGGTAAGAATCATTACCATTCTACGTCTCAAGCAAATTAACTTTGCGGCTGAACCTTGAGCTATTTCTGAGCAATTTTTTTTAGTAGGCGGTGGCTAATTGTTAACATGTACCGTTGTTCATGCAGTACGTAGTCAAGTTTTTTTATACCCATGAGCGCTTATCTCCACTTCAAAATATATGTCGATTGTCTGCACGGGGAAATAAAAACGGCATATCACAAAAATAATCAAGTAATGTCTGAGTGCCATCGTTTTTCTAGTCATTAACTCCACTCTTTTAAATATAGAGCTTTGGTGATTTCGGCATAAATGGATTCCCTCAACGGGAGAAGCACTAGACTCTCATAACATATCGACGTAAAATAACAGTTTTGAGTACGAGAATTCGGGTGCAAATGCCAGAGGCCTCCTCTCTTCTTTCTTCTTCCTCACCCCGTGTCTCCTCGTATTCCTTTCCCCACACGTCCGGCAATGCTCTTGTGACTTATCCGGTGTTGCAGGTGTCTATGGACAGTGGTAATAGCTTACCATCACCAGGCAATCTGTTTGCTTGTTTTCCCCCCTATATTATGAAAAAGAAGAAATATAGATCAAATTAGTGTGGAACCAAAATAAAATTTATATTTGTTCAGAGTTCAACTTCATACAATTATTACTTTGTTTTATTTTATTTATAGACTCACGCCTTTTCCCCGAAGAGGTAGGCAGAGGTGTAATATTACACCCACATTTGGCCATAAATTTTTAGGTCCCACGTAATAGTGAGCGAGCTTATTGCCGTTACCGTGCACATCACCAGACTCCGCGCTGCTACTGAGAATTCGATAAAACTCAATAACACTTTTTGCCCGACCTGAGAATCGAACCCGGTACCTCCAATCAGCAGACGCATACAATATACGATCCACTGGACCACGGAAGCAGTCAAGTACAATAATTACACAAATATAAATTGAATAAAGATCTGTTTTTAGCCTTTTTGACATTTATTTCTAATCTTATGTACTACGCACCAGAAGTAAATTAGAATACAGATACGCAATTTTACTATGCGCAGGTATCATCATCTTTTTAGGGTTCCGTAGTCCACAAGGAACCCTTATAGTTTCGTCATGTCCGTCCGTCTGTCCGTCCGCAGCCTAGCTCAAAGACGCCTGGTGCTAGAAAGCTGATATTTGATATGCATATAGACATAAGATATTGCAACAAAACTGTAGAATAAAATTTAGGATAATATTTTTTATGGGTATCTCCCCTACATATATAGTGGGGTTGAATTTTTTTTGGTTGAGTACCCCATCATGTGGGGTATCATTGGATAGTTTTTAAAAAAATATTATTAGTTTGCTCAAATCATTTTTCGATCAAGTAATTGGTTTGTCAGATATCAAGCTTTGAAGTGAAAAAATTGTTAGACTCAAGTGTCCCCCACCCCCCTCTGCCGGCTAAACTATTAATTTGGAAGAGGTGAAAAAAATCACAAATGTAGTACATATAACGAATTTAAAAGGAAAACTATCACGGCTAAGTAGATATCACTAGTTTACGAGTAATCTTCGGTTAACTTATAAATACCTATTTCTGTGAGTTTACATTGGGCGCAACCAACTTTCAGGGAGCATACCCGAAACAAAACCCCGATCTAAGGTGTGAACCGACCCGTGCCGAGGGATTCGTGGCCAGAGGGCAAGCTGGTCGTAAACGGAGGGTGCCTGTGTTGGTGGTCACAGGGCACAGCTGATATTCCGCCTTACCCCCGTAAAGGGCTCTGCGGGGATGAACCGTCTAGATCCCTAAATCTCGTGGGAACGCTATGGGAACAAAAACTTATTCTTCTCCATACGGCGGCGACGCGGTTCGCAACCCGTCACGTCTCGTTTCCCGCGAGGGCGAAAAGCAGCCTACGCAAAGCAGGTTTGCAACATTGAATGTTGGTGGAGGAATGAACGGCAAATTGGATGAAGTATGTCAGATCATGGATGATAGAAAGATTGATGTTCTTTGTGTGAATGAAACAAAAAGAAAAGGGTGTGACACCACCAAGCATGGTGCATATACGGCGTATTGGTCTGGGGTAGATAGTACCACCAGAGCCTGTAAGGGAGTTGGTGTAGTACTATCTGCGCGAATGAATGAGTGCGTAAAAGAGTTTGAATGTGTAAATGCTAGGCTACTGTGGATGAGAATGAAAGTAAGACTTACTCGTCTCTTTATTGTGGGGGTGTAAGCCCCGGTCAATATAGTTACGGGTATGTCACAACATGAGCAAGACGAAAGGCAGGAGTTTAAGAGAGATTTTGAGGAACTGCAAGGATAATGAAAGATTGAACTTGTTAGGGGATTTCAATGGATGGGTGGGAGTAAAGCGAGATGGATTTGAAAGGGTGTTAGGTGCATTTGGTGATGAGAGTGTGAACGAAAATGGAAAAGCACTGCTTGAGATTTGTTTGGAGTGGAGCCTTTGTGTGACAAACACCATGTTTGATCATAAAAGGATACATATGTATACGCGAGAGGCGAAAAATGTTAGAAGAAGTATGATTGATTTTGTGATAGTAGATGAACGATTGAGAAAGAATGTGTTGGATACAAGAGTATACCGAGGGATCGGCATCCACACATACCACTTCTTGGTATTGAGCCGGATAAGTGGGCTCTTTAAAGGATGGCAACACCGAGAACGTAATGAAAATAGGGTCTTGGAAAGAGTAAAAGTAGAAAATCTACAAGAGAAAGATGTGAAAGATGAGTATAAACGAAGATTGATAGCAAGATTTGAGAGATTCGATGGCATAAATGACATGGAAGAATTATGGCAGGCCTTTAAAGAAGGGGTAGTATGTGTAGCGTCTGAAGTATGTGGTATGATCAAAAGAAGGAAAATACGAAAGGTTAAGAATATATGGTGGGACAAGGATGTACAATCAGCAGTGTCAGAGAAGAAGAAAGCTTGGTCAGATTGGTTGGCTGCCAGAGCAAATGAAAGAATGGGAAAAGGAACTAGTGTAGACATAGATGAAGCAAAAAAGGAGTTTGTTAGGTCAAAAAGAATAGTGAAAGAAATGGTTAAAAGGAAAAAAGAGGAAAAGAAAGATGAGTTTGATGGCAGATTATCTGAAGATTTCCAGAGGAACATTAAGTTTTTCTGGAAATCCGTTCGTGCAGTTCGAGGAAGAACTCAATCCTCAGAACACACATCCATCAGAGACGAGAATGGAAGTATAGTAAATGGTGAATTGTGCGTGCTGAAGAGCTGGAAAGAGTACTTTGAAAGTTTATTCGAAAGAACGGCGATAGAGACACCGATAGCTGAAGTGAATTGTAATGATAGCAATGATGAAAGCGTTATTGGCGTGGATGAGATCGTGAAGGCACTGAGAAGTATGAAAGTAGGTAAGGCTGCAGGATATGATAGGTTTACAGTCGAAATGCTGAAGGCTGGACAGGGCATCATAGTTGGTCAGTTGCAGTGGTTATATAACTTGTGTTGGAACACCGGCCGAGTACCTAATGACTGGACCACAGCTGTAGTTGTGCCTCTTAATAAAGGAAAAGGCTCGCAACAAGACTGCAAAATCTATAGAGGCATTAGCCTTCTCAGCATTCTTGGCAAATTGTATGCAAAGGTACTTATTGAAAGAGTTATGGAAGTAACCGACAAGAAAATATGGGATGTACAAGCGGGATTCCGAAAGGGTATGGGATGCACGGATCAGGTCTTTTCCTTGCGAAGCATAGCCGGAAAATTTTTGGCCAAAGGTCAAAAGGTCTGCGCATTCGTGGATTTGCAAAAGGCTTACGATAAAGTGGTGAGGAATGAAATGTGGTCGGTGCTGTCAATGAATGGGGTGGACAGCAGCCTCATTCGAGCTCTGAAATCCCTTTATGAGGATTCTAGAGCTTGTGTGAGGATAAACGGGGCCTACACTGACTGGTTTACCATAGATAAAGGTGTTAGACAGGGATGTGTAGCGTCGCCGTGGCTGTTTAACCTCTTCATGGACAGTTGTTTGCAAGATTTAAAACATAGTGACTGCGGATTAAGGATGAATGGGTTACTCGTCAAATGCCTCCTTTATGCTGATGATCAGGTTATACTTGCATCTTCAACGGAGGAGTTGCAGGAGATGGTAACAATCATGCATTGTGCGTTAGAAAGGAAAGGAATGAAAGTGAATGTAAGTAAAACGAAAGTTATGGTTTTTGAAAAGGAGGAATGCGTTACGGCTTGTAATGTTTTGATCGATGGACAGCGAGTGGAACAAGTGAATGAGTTTGTTTACTTAGGTACGTTGTTTACAAGAGATGGTAAGTATGAAGCAGATATTGAAAGGAGAGTTAATGCAGGTAATTGTGTGAATGGAGCTCTGAAGGCGTTTGTGAACAGTCAAAACGTGTGTTAGTGCCTACCCTTATGTATGGTAGTGAAAGTTGGGTATGGCAGAAGAGATTTGAAAGTAGAATTAATGCTGTAGAAATGAGAGCACTGAGAAGTATGTGTGGTGTGTCTTTGACCGACAGAGTAAAGAATTGTGTGATACGAGAGTGGTGTGGGGTAAAAGAAGATGTAGTGACAAGCATTGAGAAAGGCATGTTAAGATGGTTTGGGCACATGGAGAGGATGGATGACGATAGACTGACAAAGAAGATATATCAGGCTAGTGTGAATGGGACAGGACAAAGGGGAAGACCTAGGAGAACTTTCTATGACCAGATTGGAGACATCCTGAAAAAAGGACAAGTCAGAAGTACCCTTAACAGAAGAGCATGCATGAGAAACTTGATGGGAGTGAGTGAAGCAAGTGAGGTATGTCAGGATCGTTGCAAATGGCGTTCCGTAGTCTCTGCCTACCCCTCCGGGAAACAGGCGTGAGTCTATGTATGTATGTATGTATGTACATTGGGCGCGCTGGCTTAATCTTAAAGATATACGTACTTTGGTATGTAATGTACTACGGTACTTCGTATGTATAGTAGTAGTATATCTTGGAAACCACATTTTATGTTTACAATACATAACTGGATACATACCTATTCGTATTTTTCTAAACAAAACTTAGGTTCTTATAGTAGTGTTATTAAAATCATTTTTTCAGCAAAATAAACAGTCGGATTTGTTGTACATCAATACCCTTTATAGCAAGTCATTATGGGCAACTACGGAACCCTACATTGCGCGTGGCCCGACACGCACTTGGCCGGTTTTCAATTTGTATTTATCGATGCTTATCATAATATTGCAACTATAATTTTGGCGCAAATACATAAATATTTATGTCCTTGCAATCGAATTCCAAATAAAGTGCGGTGTCGATAAGTGTATGTAAATTTAGCAGTAGCGCGTTAAAGCGAGCGTGCGCCGGTCTGATAAAGGATTTGAGGGTGTTTTTCAATCGGGTGACGCCGCAATCCTGTCATATTATTACCGATAGATATCGTAATGCCAAACATAAAATCTTAAATCACTCGGCAAAATAAACAATTTTACGCTCAACGCGTTTTACTAGTTTGTTTCGTACACACTGTGTATTATGTCTGACTTTTATTACTTGACTCGGCCCATAACTACTTCGATTTGTACATTCAATAGATAGTTTTAGCGCCTAAGCATAGGTTGTGTTGCCAAGTATTTTATATAATAATTATTTGATATCTGTAACGGGTAGTTATTCAATATGAAATAACAATTAATAAAACCATTGCCGAAATGTATTTTAGGATCAGTAACAAAATAATTAATAAGAATTTTACAAGTAATCTGTAGATATTATGTTGGTAATGCTTTGCACCACTTCTGAAGCTATACAAAAAAAACTATTATCTCTAAATAGACCAGGGTAGATAATTTTTGAAACGAAATAAAAATATAGTAGGAATAAACCCATTAGAGAAGGAAGAGAATATAACAAAAATTAAAGGAAAAATAAATTACGGGCCATCTGAGGTCGGGAAGTGGATCCCCCCCGAGGGAACTCCACCTTGTCGTGGTGGGGGGGCTTAGTAACCGTAGCTTGGACACCCGCGGTGTAGCTAAGAGAGATCCCGGGAGTGGACGCTTCGCGTGGGCTTGGAGGAAAACTGCGCAGGATGCGTCCAAAGGTACGGGTGCGGGGGACAGTTCTGTCTGTCCCTCGCAGTCGGGCGCGGTCTCGGGAGGAGAGGCATGTCGGTGTTGCGTTGCCGCGCGCCCTATCTCCCGCGACCAAATGGGTGCGCACCATTGTTGCGTCGCGGTGGGGCCGCAGAGTAAGAGGAGATGCGGTGTTGTCAGGTTGCCGACCTCCCTATCCTCTGCGGCAGCTGGGTGTTTTGGCGGCGGAGCCCAACACCTTCATCCACCGCCAAGTAGGTTGTGGCCTTCGGGTTAACCGCCGGGGTGTCAGGGTAGAATGCTAACGAGACTCTCTGGCGCCCAATAGTTATTTAACTCATCAAAAGTTATTTTAAATAGAAGTAGGGAAGGGCCAGGTGGTACAAAAGTTCTAGATCTTTTTATTACCTACAACATTGCCATATACGTTTTCCTCTAGGACTTGTAGTTTTGCCAGCAATCGAGATAAACCATTTTTTACCCTTAAAATTACAACCCTATCTTCTTCCTGACCTCAGACCGCCCGTAATTTATTTTTCCTTTAAGTTTTGTTATATTTTCTTCCTTCTCCAATGGGTTACATCCTACTATTATTTTATTTCACTTTTTACCGTTTTCTAACGTAAAAGCACTGGTCTAAAAGCCGAGATTCAAAGCAAATTTGTGATATACACAACACAATTGTTTCATTAGTGAATCAAACGTGTGACCACGTAATCTCTTCAACTACTAGCCAGTCGTATAAAACATTTAAATACATCATACGAGTGAAGAACATTTGTTAAAGTTTCTCACACAACATGTTTGTGTTCAAGACAAACTCACTTTACCGGAGCTGTCTTGTCAAGAGCTTTAGGTCAAAAATTCACTTCGTGAACCTAGAATTCATTTAAACTTTTAGTCTGATCTTGTTGACTGAATAAACTTTTAAGATAGAATATTATCTATAGCAGCAGAGTACATTACATTATTAAGTTTTAAATTGTCTTTCGAGAGATGTACCACGTACCAAAGGTACGTTCTGGGACTGCTGAGTAGCAGATATTTCGACACTGTCAGTACATCAATTCAATTCAATCTTTATTGCATTCCATAATGTAATGTACATACAGGTGGTAGGCTTAATAACTAAAGTAACAATTATAGACCCTGTCAGGCACAGCAATTTTTGGAACAGAGGAAGAGCGCTATTTTTATATAATGTCAATAATGTGTTTAGGTAGGTATACGTATAATAATATAGTTTATTTATCTTAGTCAGAAAACCTAATTAGTTGACTAGAAGAAGGAATTAAAATTATTTACATGCTAGAATGTTGAACTAATTTATTTATCCTTAATTTTATTATGTATTAAGTGCAGTGTGTTTTTGTTGATGTACCTATTGGTACAAATGATAAAATTATTATTTATTATTTTATGATTCTACAATTATTAATATTATTATCACAGTATTTTAAATATATTATTTAATAGAAGATATTATTTAATTTATGTTTTAAATAAATTTTAATTAACTAAATAAGCTTTATTTAAGTATGTATAATTTGAAATTATTAATATTGTTATTATTGTTAATGTATTATTTATTAGTAGGTATTATTTAAATCTAATAATTATTTAAAATGTAATAAATTTGTTTTATAAACGAATAGTTTAAGATCAATAATATTATTCTCATTTAACTTCATTATTTATTAGTAGGTATTATTTAATTTAAGTAAATTATAAGTACATTAATGTAATGTGTGAACAGTTTAAAATTATTGTTAATGTGTGTAAAATATTGTTTATTTAACAGTAAGTACCTATGATCTAAATTAATTAACTATATAGAATGGTACAATGTGTTATTTAAAGATGTATAATTTTATATCATAATATTTTATTTTTATAGTAGTAACATTATTTTTGTTTATCGTTTAAATATTCTTGTACACTGTAGTAGCCCTTATTGAGTAGAAAGTCTTTTAATTTTTTAAGAAAGGTATTGATTTTATTTTCGCTTGTAATCGGTCTAGGCAATTTATTGTATATTTTTATGGACATGACTAGTGGGCTACAGGAATGCATTGTAAGTCGGGACGTTGGCAAGTCTAGTCGATTTTTATTTCTAAATACGTATTTTGTTTGTATGTCTTCTCTTGTGGTATAAAATTCGGGATAGTTTCGAACCAATTTACATATCTCATAAATGTAGATACATGGTAGCGTTAAAATTTTGAGTTTTTGTAAGTGGGGTTTACAGGTGTCTGTCTCATTTATGTTCACTAAGATTCTAATTAATTTCTTTTGAAGGGTAAAGATTTTCAGTGCGTCTGTGCTGTTCCCCCAAAGGATGATACCATAGGTTAACCCAATTACATCCAGTGATCATAGCGCTTGCAGCAAGACTTAGTTCGAGTTTGGCCACAGCACGTCTCACCTCGATTTGAAAGATATAACGCGCTCGGATACGCCCACTTCAAGTTCATATCATCGAAAAGTGCGGTGCCAGCTAATCAGTTGTCGAACGGTACAGTCCCTTTTGCCGTGATATCTACGTGGTAAGTACCTATCCTGAAAGATCATTTACGTATAAAACTAATGTTAATAACCATAAAATCCCGAGTTGACCTAAAATTGATTTTGGATTTTCCCTTAAGAATTATCCAATAGAAGTTCGGAGTCAGAAAGTGCCCATGTTACATCCCTGTGACTCGGAAAGCACGTTAAGCCGTTGGTCCTGCGACCAATCTCTCCGGTCGCGTCGCATGTGGAGCCCATCGGACAAAGGTCGAGGTTAATGGTAAGACATCTCCAGGTTCTGCTTTGAAAATGGGTGTCCCGCAGAGTTCAATTCTCGGACCATTTCTATTCTTGATATATATTAACGATTTACCTTATCACGTAAAGAATAGTCATGAGATTGTATTGTTCGCGGATGATACCTCTTTGATTTTTAATATTAAACGATGACAGAGTAACTTTGACGAAGTAAAAAATGCACTCTCTAAAGTTGTTTATTGGTTTAATGTAAATAATCTATTACTTAATAATAAGAAAACTAATCTTTTAAAATTTTCAATGCCCAATGTTAAACTTATGACAACCAATGTACAACTTAATGAATCTAGGGTCGAGCCCGTCGAGACAACCATGTTTTTAGGTATTATGCTGGACACCAAACTACATTGGGGTCCACATATAGAAAGGCTATCGGGCAAACTCAGTATTGCAGCTTATGCAGTTAAGGCAATTAGACGCCTCACAGATTTAGAGACAGCTAGAATGGTTTCTTTCAGTTACTTTCATAGCTTAATGTCGTATGGGATTCTTCTCTGGGGGAATGCTGCAGACTTAAATACAATATTCGTTCTGCAGAAAAGAGCTGTAAGGGGAATTTATAACCTCTGTCCAAGAGTTTCTCTAAGAGAAAAGTTCAAAGAAATAAACATTCTAACTGATGTATCACAATATATTTATGAAAATCTGTTATCTTAATATATAAAATCCTTGCGTTACTGACTGACTGACAGACACGCTACAGCCGAAACTATTGGGCGCAGGAAGCTGAAATTTGGCATGTATGTTCCTTGGGGACCGTAGGGGTGCACTAAGAAAGGATTTCCTGAAATTTCCACGGGATCGGCCAAAACGGGTATATTTAAAAAAAATGCAGGCGTAGCTGCTGGCGTCCTCTAGTACGTACATAAAAATATTGACCAATTTTGTAAAAAATGTGACATACATTCTGTAAATACAAGACACAGGAATAATCTCGTAGTTCATAGCACTCGTCTCCACAAAATAAGTAGCTGTTTTATGGGGAAATGTATACGCTTTTATAACAAGCTCCCTTATAGTATAAGAGACCTATCTATAAATAAGTTCAAAATTATTGTAAAAGCGAAATTGTGTTCAAAAGCATACTATAAAATATCTGAATACAAAGACGACCATAACGCTTGGGACTGAGCTAATTCGACACACAAAAATAATTGTATAGAATGATTTTTTTAATGACGTTTTGTTAGTACTTGCAAAGTTTACACGAAATAAAGAAGTATTTCATTTCATTTCAATGAGAGTGAGGGAATAAAGTCTAGGCTAATGTCATATGAAAGTAAGCCGCTGTGGCCGAAATCGGTCGGAGGACATTATTATATTATTAATAATTCCTACATAATCAAAGACAAGATGAATAACTCTGACACGAAGTTTTACGAACAAGATTGGGGTCTAAACTCTGAACACAACAGAGATTTACATAATGTGTGTACATTATTTTTTACACTTCAAAAGGACGGTCGTTCTAAATTGAAGTGTGTGAGTTACTTAATGCGGGATGTTTTGTTTGTTTTATTTGTAAATGTACCTAATGTCGAGATTATATCTGTTACTCTGTTCATATCATATCTTAATGTAATACGTGTCCTTATTTTACGTTTTGTTGAAGCGTTACATATGCAAAAAAGGGTACAGGGATCGTACATTTTTATCTGGCATTTGCATAGGTAGCTACTGATTTTCCTCTAAATTAATCTGGTTATCTCATAGTGTTCATTAAACATCATGAAGTTAGATATTATTCTATGTATAATATAAGATGTTTCCGTATATATGTATGTATGTATGTATATGTATGTTTATGGGGTTTCTAGTACCTACAGTATTTACCAGCTCTGCTTAGTTTGGGACTAGATGGAGTTGTGTGGACCTATGTGGTAGAATATTTATATCGTATCACAGTTTTGCTCGATTAGAACTTAAACAAAATGGACAGGGAGCCGATAACAAGAAATACTAAATGCGGGTTGTAGGTACATAAAATGTAAAGTTCTGTTAGAGTATTCATCTGATAGAAATGAATTCTAATCTTATAGTCATTACGCAGCTTCTTGAAAAGTGAAGGTGAGAATTTATTATGATCGTGAAAAAAGGCATTATCCAGTTCAGATATTCTTGCCTCATACAAAACCTAGAGTTCTACTGTCGAGGTGGTAAATCACTAAAATAATTTCTACTAATTTATTGCAGGCAATAAATTACACAACGACTACAAATTTATATTATATACAGAACTACTGGAAAATAAGTGTAGATTTCATATTAAGTTATAGTTTATCGAAAATTGATAAATATTGTAGTGAAAAAGTAACGAAACTTTTGTAATGCATTTATTACGTTCCCAAAGAATGGCGGCCGTTATTTTTTGTCACATAAACAAAAACGTTTTGTTTCAATTATGATTCTAAAGTAAAATGTGTTGTATTATCTTTGCACATTGTATATTGTGTTAATGTAATAAATTTTTCGTTTGGTGATTATGTGTGGATATTCGATAAATTGTAATAAAGTTTACGAGTTATACCAATGCAATTTCTCAAAATTTAAAATATATTAACATCGCTGCGTTAACAAGTCAGTTTTGTTTACTTATTGAAAGACTAGAGGACGCCAGCAGCTCCGCCTGCATTCTTTTTAAATTTACCCGTTTTAGCGAATCCCGTGGGAATTTCGGGAAATCCCTTCTTAGTGCACCCCTGCGGTCCCCAAGGAACATACATACCAAATTTCAGCTTCCTGCGCCCAATAGTTTCGGCTGTAGCGTGTCTGTCAGTCAGTCAGTAACGCAAGGATTTTATATATTAAGATATAACTCGTTAGATAAACTCGTAACGAAGCCAGAAAGGTATAATTCATGTCATATTATTATATTTTTATAGACGAATTATTAAAATCGGCAAGTCTACCTAAAAAATAAAAATTATTTGAAATGACGTTGCAATTCGTGCGTTGGGCAAACCGGGCCTTGCGCAGGATAGGGGTTAACAAACCTTCGTTTGGTACAATGTGAAAGGGAGGTATGGTTTGAGTGATCTATTGACGTAGCCTATTGTGTCTTCACCCATCTTATTACACACAATAGTTTCTTATAACACTCAATTCCTCTTTCGCCACCTCCAGATTAGGAACCCAGGCTTCAACCAGTCAAACACGGTAAAACGTGCCAAACATCAGGTAATATTAATATTTCGTAACAAATTAAGCTACCTTGTTAATTCTGTTACAAAACAGGTGCTCAATTATACTTTTTTCATTAATTTCATAATGGCGTACAGAATCGGGGTGTCTAGGGGCCAATTCCGCATAGTGATGAATTTTTGCATCGGGAAGGCGTTGACGCCGGGCCGCGGTTAAACGTGTGGAGTCATTTTAATACATAATAAGTTAATTTGGCACCCGAAGGGAAGATCACATTTGTACAAAAATTTATTTCCTTTGACTTTATCATCGAAGTTATTTTTTGTACGTTTCATGAGAGTGATAAACCATAAGGTAATTCGTTTATATATAACGTAGACACTTAAGGAGAGATTTTGTTCCAAAAGAACAGAAAGAACTCAACAGCCATTCATTTGTCATTTTAATGACAACAAATCTTACCGATCAAAATTGCTTTGATCACGTACAAATTACCCCATCATCACAGACAAATATAATAATGAAAATCAATTATACAGGGCAAAGCATACTAAGAATCGCCAAAACCAATCAAGTCCCCAATAAAGTTCTGTAGTCTTCTCCGTCTCTTTGATCATCATCATTTGATCAATTACGTTTAAAGTAATTTACCAACTTTATTTTGCGATTCAAACAAGTTTAATATCCTTTGAAATTATTCCAAGATTTGTTCATACAACTGTAAAAATGACTCTAAACTCGTAATCACGAGTTTTACACTTTTTTTTAGCTTATTTGTATTGTCTAATTAATTTCTAATTAGTTGATAAATTATTAATTAGATTATCAACTTGCAGATCGGAAAGACTATACAATGCATACATTATGTTTTAATAAGCTCTGTTTATGTTATGAATAATACAAATTGCTATTGATAAAATATATACCATGTTCCACAGGGCTTCAGTGTTTAGTATTTCTGATAAGATATTTCGCAGTTTTGGTTGTGAAAACACAACATAAAGAAATTTGCGGGCTAGCAAAAATAAAAACTAAACTTCCTTATGCTTTGTGATGTTCAATACACACGTACAATAAGAAAACATTTTTTATTATTTTATTTAAAAAATAATAAAAAATAAAACCTCAACTTCCTTATGCTTTGTGATGTTACACAGGTACAATAGGAAAACATTTTAAGATCAAATTATATTCAGGCAAACCACCTTGTCGTGGTGGGGGGGCTCAGTAACCGTGGGTTTTATGTTCACCCACGGTGAAGCTATGCGGGATCCCGAGAGGGGACGCTCCACGTGGACCTGGGTGAGGCCTGCGTAGGATCGTCCAAAGTGCGGGTGCGAGGGACAGTTCTGTCTGTCCCTGGCAGTCGGGTGCGGTCGCGGGAGGAGAGGCGTGTCGGTGTTGCGTTGCCGCGCGCCCTATTTCCCGCGACCAATTGGGGGCGCACCATTGTTGCGTCGCGGTGGGGCCGCAGAGGAGAAAACCATAAATTTTTAGTTACATCATATAAAAAAATATTTATAATAAATTTAAAGTGACTACCCCTTTCTCTTGAAAGCGTGGAGGTATTAAATTTAAATTCATATCAAATACTCAAGTATATAACACCGTTAGGCTGCAACGAAATCAAACTTCAATGTCAACGCAATCAAAAGAAAGAGCAATATAAGCATATTTTCAAACTCGCGCCTACTCGCAAGTGAATCAAAACCTACAGGGTACTTCCCTTAAACTCAGAATCTTGAAATTTGGTATGAAGTAACGTCTTATATCACATATGAAGGAAAACTTGCGAAAACCGTAAATTTTTAGTTACAGCATATAAAAAAATATTTTTAATAAATTTAAAGTTACTACCCCTTTCTCTTGAACGCGTGGAGGTATTAAATTGAAATTCATATCAAATACTCAGGTATATAACACCGTCCCCCCCGTGGGATCTCCACCTTGTCGTGGTGGGGGGGCTCAGTAACCGTAGATTGGTCACCCGCGGTGAAGCTAAGAGGGATCCAGGAGGGGACGCTCCGCGTGAGCTTGGAGGGGCCTGCGCAGGATGCGTCCAACGGTGCGGGTGCGGGGGACAGTTCTGTCTGTCCCTCGCAGTCGGGTGCGGTCGCGGGAGGAGAGGCATGTCGGTGTTGCGTTGCCGCGCGCCCTATCTCCCGCGACCAAATGGGGGCGCACCATTCGATGCGTCGCGGTGGGGCCGCAAAGGAAGGGGAGATGCGGTGTTGCGTGGCCGTCCTCCCTATCCTCTGCGGCCGCTGGGTGTTTTTGCGGCGGAGCCCAACACCTTCATCCGCCGCCAAGGGGGTTTTGTTCGGGGCTCGCCTGACCATCTGGCGGGCCAATACCCGACCCTCCGAGACACGGGTACAAGAGAAAGTTGAGGTGGTTTTACTGGTAACACCACATACTCCGGCTCTCAATACCCCAAGAGTCGGAGATCCGAAGGGATTTTCCCCCTCGTAAAACAAAAAAAAAGGCAAAGCTCAGCAAACAAGGAAATAATTCCAATAAAATTATAAAACTAATTTATATATTAAATTACTAATATATATTATTAAAAAATAATTTCAAATCAGTCTAATGTACTAAGTACTATAAGACTTCGCCCGCGGCTCTGTCTGTGTGAATTATATACCTAAATCTTCCTAAGGAATCGCATTATAACTAATGGTGGAAATTCTACAAAATCCCGTTACTGTAGTTCAAGTTTATCACGTTCATAAATGATTACAAACAGATAGGACGATAACGGGACTTCACTTTATTATAAACATAGTAATACAGTGTTAGTTCAAATTGACAGAGCCTATCACGATCCATAGTCAAATACATATAGTAAACATGCAAAGGTACATCGTACTTATATACTAAAGATGCAGCCACCCACAGTCACTCGAGTGTTGTATCGCCACTACTATCATATCCTTACGAGGTTGAATTTGGAGACACCCTTAGTGCCCGTCAACGTTATATTAGGAAATTCTGTTCAAAATAACAAGTTACCAAAGCCGGTGGCAGTTTAAACAACTGTTTAAATATTATGTCAGCAAGCCTGTATTATAATGTCGTTCAGTGAGAAAGATTTAAATTACTACTATTTTAGAAAAATAATTGATAAAAGCTCCCTGTACGAAAAGGATAAATGTGGAAATTATTTTCTGATAGAATAATGAAGGAGTTATTTGCATATAATATGAAGGTACTTCAGCGGCGTAAAAGCGACAATTTGCTTATGATTATGAACGATGCAACCAATTGCACGATTTTTGTGTTCTTTTGGTGTACACAAGCAGGATAGGCTAGAACGTCGTAGACCGTTTACCGTTTAAAAAATGTATTGAAATGTCATTTTTTTTTTTACTTAATGAGTATTTTCCAGTTTTCTTTTTTTTTTAATTTATGAAATGCACCTATTAATGCTGTTACACACAGTGCCGGCGGCTGTACCGCCGGCCAAGCCGCGCGCGCTAAGGGATGCTCGATCCAAGTGCTTTGTACCGATATTTTGGATCGCAATGGATCGTAACACAATGTATCGACCCAATTATCGATCCGCTCCATTTGACATGATCCTGTGGATCGAGCCGGTATCGTATCAAGTACAAGTAAACAACCCTTTTTAGCTTCAAGTTTAATCAACAAAATTTTACTTATTAGTTCCAAACAGAAACATAACGTACAAAAGAAACTTGCATTAAATTCTGCCATAAAATAAAGCAATTGTGGTGCCAAAAATAAGAGATGACCATGTTCCAGATCAAATCGATTCTAAGTTGCATTTAACATAATCAACCACCAAAGAAAAGCATTTACCGTAATTTTGTTCGATTTGCAATTAATGTAGGAGAGATTCTTAATATTTCAACTGTATGGTTGGCCTAGTGGCTTACGCGACCACCTGACGTTGCGCCGAGTGCTATGGATTCGATCCCCACACGAATCAGAAATTGGTGTGAATTGTGTGTCTGTTAATTTTATGTTTGTATAGTTCTTTGTATGTTTCTTTGTTCTTATTCTTTTACATTTTTTGAAATGAAAGCTATGCTATGGCAATGTTGACGACTTCATTATTCATCGTAATCGATAACCAATCACAAAGTGTCACCTCACTAGCGTTCTACACGACTGTCATAACTGGAATGTTGCGCGGCTTTCTGCAGCCGATGCCGGCGGCACAGACCCCCACCAAAAGCCGGCGGCACGGTGTGTAGCAGCCTATACATGTTTCTCTGCATCACCCAAAGGTTCACTGGTAGATAATGCCTTCGGCATTGAGTCCGACTTTGTACAAATTTTGTGCATATAGTTATAAAATACTGAAAAATAAAATAAAAAATTGGAAGATTAACATGATTTTCCTAGCGTTATCCCAGTTGCATCCAGGACTTACGACTTGGGGAGCCTGGGGTCCGTTTACTAGTCTAATCAGATATGACAGAAAATCAGATACATTTAATAGACAGAAAATCAGATACATATTTATACAGACATATATTATATTTCCTACAGAGCGATTACCATCTGAATCCAGACCTCCGCAAACTAGCCGCAAGGGATAGCTATATTCCAAGGTTTAGACTAGAAGGTACCAGTTTATTTGAGGGTACTGACTCCACGTAACTACTGTCAAAGAAAAATCTTAGATACAGGCGCGACCGATGGCTTAACGTGCTCTCAACTGAAAATTAACTATTTTAGAACTATTTGGAAGAAAATATTATAAGGAAAATGGAACCACAGAAACGTGTCGAGCCGTAAGCTCTATGTAGCTAAGTCGTAGAGCTTTAGACAGAAATCTAAGTCTAGTTATATAAGTTAAGCCTATTTACCTCTTCAATGACATCATGCAAGTAGATAAATACCCCGGGGACAGACCGACCCATGTTACACAATATACATGCGTACAAACTACTTACAAACTTTATAATTGGACGAGTTCTAAACAAAGGTGAATGGAATTTGACGAATTTATCAAAAATAGTAAATAAATAACAAATACTCTTCTTAAACTTTGCAGACGTCGAGTATTACTTTGACTTTTTATTTTCATTTGTGAATGTATTGTGTTTTTGTACCTGTACTTAGTTCTACTTTTAGAGTAAGTATTGCATTACAAAACTTTAATTGTTACAGGCAGGGCTCGAAAGTTTTGTAGTATTGTTTGAAAGAAAGTGGTGTTGTCAGCCTTCTCAACTTTGTAGATGCTAAACTGAAAAGTACGTGGCCCACCAGATGATCACAACCAGATAACTTTATACTGTGTTTATGTGCGGCTATCGGAGTTTTGTAAGTGTGGAGTATTTAAAATATTATTTCTAACTTACTAGGGGATGTAATATACTTTCGAAAACTTTACACAAAGCTCGTCGTAGATAACAGTTACAAAAAAATAGGTACCTACAATAAATAAATTGTCATGATAACTAAGTATTCTGATATTAGCTTGTCTAATACATCGCCAATAAAGCAGACAGCATGCTGCACTCATATGCATAACTAACGTTATCGTCATCTTTGTATCTTCCTGGTTGCGATCCAGAGCCCTCACCGGGGAGTAAAAAACTCATGGAGTAAAAAAAAATGCGCGACAGACCACCTGTATTCTGTCAAAACACTCTTCTTAGTTTACTTGTCACGCTAGTGCTGCAGCCTGGTGTCACAACATTGCACTAATCTATCTTATTATAAACAATATTGAATTTCTATCGAAAAAATTGACAATTCACTCGCAAAATAATTACTTAACTAATATAAGGCCTAGCGAAGGCGATTTTTCAATAGAAATGACAGTAATCATAGACGGATAATGTTGTTACTTTCGTACGAATAGTCAAGGTTTCTCCTTCACTCAATAGATGGCGGCATCTGATGCAAACGTGAAAAATGAATTGGGGTTAAACTTTTCAACATGGGGTATAATGGACTGTTTTGTGCATACGTCAACCTATTTACTAGAATACTTAACGACGTGTGAGTAAATAATAATATTTTTAATAAAACAAATAAGATAACTATCACAATGAGGTACTTAGGTATCAAGATGTATAAAATGTTGCTTATGGTGTACTAATTACTCTCTATCCATGTGTCTTATGACGAGTATCTACTTATAGATTCATATCTCTGGCGGATTAAGAATACAGTGTTAATAACGAATTTCATTCCGTGGGTGTCCGTGGGGGCAATTAATATATTATACGAAGATAAAAGTATCATTGCGAAGAGACGGAAAACCGACATCAACCCTTGTATCTCATCTGGCCACCTTGGTAAAGTAGGCACAATTCTCGTATGGATTCGTAGTGCTACTATGAAGCAAATAAGGAGAGGCTTACGTCCAGCAATGGAATGAGGAACGATGTATGTTATGATTTAAGTATATTATCATAAATTAGAGAATGTGGGATCATAATGGACTAATACTAGAGGATGCTGTCTGTCAGTCAGTCAGTAACAGAATTTTATATATAATAAAGCTGATGAGTTGGTTTGTTTGATTGAACGCGTTTATCTCGGGAACTAGGTACTGGATCGATTTGTATAATTCGTTGTACGTTGGATAACCTATTCATCGAGCACGGCCTATAGGCTTATAACAACACGCCACAAGCGACGGGTGCGGGGCAGTAACCCTAAATATCGAGGGTATAACCTAGAGCTCAGCTAGTCAATCAACAAAGACAGAAATATAACAGTCAACTACATTTTAGCCGATAATGTACCAGTAAATATATGAAAAGTTATACCTATAAACCGAAGTTCTTTGTCACTGAATATGTTACATATTTATTCGTTGAGGTTTTGCTTAAATATTCTTGGAATTTTACAGGTAGAGAGCCTTGCTGATTTCAGCACGAGTGGGCCGGCTCGACCGGGTACTATCCTCTCACGGAAAATCGACGTAAAGTAACAGTACCTAAACTGTTGCGTTTCGTTCAGTGAGTGAGAGTTCCGGAGGCCCTATTCCCTATTCCTTCTCCCTCATCCCACTCCTCATCGTATCCCATTTCCCAATCCCAAGGGGCGGCAACGCACTTGTGACTCCTGTGGTGTTGCTTGCGTCCATGGGCGGCGGTAATTGCTTCCCATCAGGCGATCCGTCTGCTCGTTTGCCGCCTAATACTTAAAAAAAAAAGAAAGCTATTCAAAGCTTATGTATAGAGAAGCTAAGTCTCAATTTTCGAAGAAATCTGATTGGGTATCTTTCCATAGCATAGATATCGTGTGACTAAGGGTGGAAAAGGTAGGTAGCTATTGTAGCAGCTGCTGACGCTACAGCTATTGTTACCAATGGCATAAATCAATATCACTACTGACATTGCTTCTATAGATATTATGCATCTCTATAAACAATGTCTCTTTTTTCTCAATTAAGTTTCTTTTGAAGCTTAGACCAACCTCACATTGGGTGTGCGTGTTCCTCGAGCGGGCGTCCGGCTTGTGCCCGACGTGCGGTCGGCGTTCACTCTGTAGTACGAAGTGAACGCACGCCAGACGCTCGCCGAGCGCACGTTCAAGGAACGCACATGCCTAATGTGAGGCAGTCCTCAGTTGTGACAATTCTTTGTAAATATGTCTTAAGTTAACTTAGTTAAGCCTATCTACATTAAGGCTTTACTCATTAACTTTACCTACACAAAATCCTAATACATAATGAATCTTATTTCAATTGCCAATTTTGTGTACAAATTAATAAACTACATTCATATGGAAGTTTCCCAATCCCAACGCAATATTGGTTTCCACTTGGAGAGGCGTACGGAGCGTTTCACAGAAATAGAGCGAACTTAATTGGGGACATAATATGAACGTTTTCTAGACATAAATATGCCTTTTCATTATGACGAATATGTTTATTATGTCGTTTACATTAATGTAGAGTAATTCATCGCAGACGTGTGCTATATGACTAAAATATATAATTAAACGACTATCAGTATAATGCCTCTTGAATCAGGTCATTAAATAAGGTAAATAAAATGGAGCTAGTGCTATTAACTGAATGCTTGGTAATAGGTACTACTACTTTAAATATATAGCAAGTTCTGTATTATATTATATTTTGTCAGTAATCTAGCTCAGTATATACGCTCGAATATTAGGTTTTTATTTTTTTTATATAAAGGCAAATAGCATGGGAATATAGCGTGAGAATGTTGGAATACGATCAAGTGCGTGTAGGTCCAAATACAACATCTTGATTTTAAGCGGGACGCGAGCGCAATATTCATTTAATCTTCCGCAAAAATGAGTCGCAGGTAGTCGACTCTTACTCGCCCTTGTGTCGCTTCTGAAGCCTACTTACCTGTACTAATTTCCCTTGACACGTCATTATAAATATAGCACACCACTATCTAGAATAGTTGACACCCACTTCAGTGCTATGATTTAGTTGGAAGCAGCGGCAGTTTATGATGAATAGTTAATGCTAAATATTTCGCCAACTGATGTAAGAATAAGTGTTCCTTATGTTTTTAAAGATCTCTATATTCATACAAACTCCAAGGGGATTAAAGCCGAAATAGCATTTATTTTCGTAAAGTATTTTTGGATAAGTTTTGATGTAAATATTACTTGTTGTGCAAAAGTTTTGTCGGAAAACCATTTTTGCTTCATATAAGGATAATTCTCATATTGTGGTCAGCGTAACGAAATTGTAGCAATACCGAGTATTTTATCGATGTCTATTTTACAGCTCAAGTGTGTGTAGAAATATACAATTTCGTCGTCAAATATTGATTGGCTCTCTGAAATTTACATAGAGACTTCGCCCGCGGTTTCAGCCGCGTGGGAAGTTTTTATTTCCTTAGGGAGAGAGTTTCTAAAAACCCTCTCTTAGTGCTTCCCTACACACCCCACAACAGAACGGAGGAAATATGCAAAATTTCAGATTGTGCTTAGGGCGGTTTCAGATTAGCGAATTTTTCTGCGCGTAGACGATCGTTTCAGCATACGCGCTTACACGCGCGCTTACATTACGCGCTTCAAAAAACCTAACTCGCGTAACCGGGCATATTTCGGCGTGTTCGCTCGAAACACTTGACATTGACAAGATGGCACTACGTCATCTTGTCAATGTCAAAATGGATTCTGACTTAGAAGCGCGTCAACGCTCGTACGAGTTGCGCGAGTACCAACAGGCGCGCCTACATGCGCTTCCAAAAACGAGCGAATACGCGTGTACAAAACGCTATTCTGAAATCTCCCTAAACTAGTCTAAGATCCGTAGAAGAGCGACCTTCACCTATCTGATAATTGGATGGAAAGTAATTTATATCAAATTATGCATGTTAAAAAATAGGTTCCCTATCCATTTGCCTGAAATTTCAAGACCTAATATAACTAAGCATAATTTTGTTTGGCATAATTATATTTTCGCATAATATAATTACGTATAACAGCTTACGCATAATTTTTTAAGCATAATTTATCTAACCATAATAATGATTAAGCATAATATTCTAAAGCATAAATTTATTAAACATTAAGTTCTAAAGCATAACTTTTTAAGCATAATATCTTGTATGGCGTGGTGCCGAAACCGATTAGGGTAGGCGACTTGGAGAAGGAAATGGACTGTATTCAGAGGATAGCGGTTCTTCGCCGCCTAGAAAGGAATAAGGGAAGAGGAGATGGATACGGGAGGAGGTGGTTGAGTGGGTATAGGATATTTCCAGGATGGAAGGCACTTACCTTATTCAGCCTTCTTCGTTTCTTGTCCTCCTGGTGGTTTCGCGATGCAGCTGCTTGTTTTCACTAGCACTCACGAGCGGGTTTTCCTTGGTGGAAGCGGTAAATCACATACAGCGGCGCGGCGCGGAGCGGTATCGAGACGGCGTTCTTAGCGAGTGGAATGTTCGAGACTGTCACTCGCGTCGACGAAATCAGGCGCAAGGCAGTGCCTCTTGCAGGGAGAGGGAAAGAGAGGGACGGAAATATGATATCGCTCGCACTAGACAAGCGTGGAACGATTCAGGTTGATGCGATTAGTTGTAGATAGGAAGGTAGATGGCGCTACCATATCCCCCCGGCCCTAAAGGGTTGCCTTTAAAAAAAATAGAATTGAACTTAGCTATGTTGGGTGTACTACCGCATAACCCATCAATAGGCTAAGACAGCGATATGACAATAAAATTAATCTAAATTAACTTTAGCGAAAACTACAAACGCAATAATAGCGAAAACTACTAAATACTTAAACTAAGAGGTAAGTCCAACTTCAGGCTAGATCTCACTGAGTTGGAAGCGGACAGAGACGTACAACAGGGCGCACGTAACTCCCCTTGGCGGTTTTCACGGTAACAACGCGAGTTGTACCGTCCTTGGAAGTATGCAATTTCTCTACGATGGCTAACGGCCATGAAAGCGGCGGAGCATTATCATGTATTATGACGACCAACGTACCCTCCTGTATAGGGGATGCAGGACTATTCCACTTGGATCTAGCCTGAAGCTGGTGTAGATATTCCGCACGCCAGCGCCGCCAGAACGACTGCACGAGTTTATCCAGCAGAGTATGTCTCTGGAGCAAGCTTGAAGAGTCTGCTTCAGGAGCCGGAAATGACGATAATGGCACTGTGTTCAGAAAATGTGCAGGGCTTAACGCGGATGGTTCTGCAGGGTCACTACTCAATGCCGTGAGCGGACGCGAGTTGATCAATGCCTCGACTTGTGCAAGGACAGTTAAAAGCTCTTCGTAAGAGAGGATCTGTTGACCTATAACCTTGAAGAGATGCGTTTTAATTACTTTGATCATGCTTTCCCAACATCCACCGAAATGCGGTGATGCTGGTGGAATAAACTTCCAGTCGATATGATTTATGGAAAGTTCCTCCTGAAGACGAGTACGATATTCTTCCCTGAGAAACTTATAAAGGTCGCGTAAATAAGAGCTTGCGCCCACAAAACAAGTGCCGTTATCCGTGTACAAACACTGTATAGGGCCGCGCCGTGAGAGAAATCGTTTAAGGGCTGCCAGGAATGACACCGTGCTTAAATCTGTCGCAACTTCAATATGCGTAGCGCGCGTCGTTAAGCATGTAAAAATACATAGCCAGGCTTTACGGCTCTTAACACCTCGACCACGCACTGGCGTATACTGCAGTGGTCCTGCGTAATCACAACCGGTGTGTGTAAACGCTTTAGCAACCTGGTTGACGCGCTGGCTAGGGAGATCGGCCATGGGAGGGAAAGTCGGACGCGGACGAAATTTGAAACAGACGTTACATTTATGTATTCTGTGACGAATTATTCGTCGAGCGGCTAAAATCCAATACTTATGCCTAAGTAAGGACATAAGCAACTCCGGACCGGCATGGAGGTGCTTCTTGTGATAAAAATCAACAAGAAGGTCGACAACATGATCATGTCGCGGCAGAATACAAGGATGTTTGTAGTTATAAGGTTCATCCGAATTTGACAGACGACCCCCAACGCGTATGACGCCATGTTCATCGAGAAACGGCTTGAGTCTAAGGATAGCGGGAGAACAAGGTACATTGTCCTTTAAATTTTGAATGTCGTTACTAAAATGAACAGCTTGTACAGCTCGTAGTAACTTACATTCTGCGAATTTCAGATCAGTACTTGATACAAAAGTCTCATTAGGTAGGTGCCTAAGAAACCTATAGACATAAACGATGGCGCGGAGTAACTTAGACCACGATGACATGCGTAGTGCGAGTGCATAGATGGGAGACTCCGCAACCTCAGCAATCACGGGATAAGAAACAGACTTCCGCTCGGGTACATCTTCGTCTTCTGCACTGTGGTCAAAGGGTTGCATGGGCCATTCTGACGGATCATGGGAGATCCAAGAAGGTCCACGACGCCACAATGGATGATGCAGAAGATTAAGTGGAGTGACACCACGAGACAAGCAATCTGCGGGGTTCTCAATACCCGCGACGTGATTGAAACAAGTAGCAGGAACCAGTTCAATCAATTTGCTAACGCGGTTGGCGACAAAAGTCTTCCAGCGATGAGGAGAAGAATGAATCCAAGCGAGCACTACTTTGGAGTCGGAGAATGCGTATAATTTATTAATGGGGTAGTGGGGCAAAACTGTGTCTTGAACTTTGCGGAGCAACTGAGACAGCAGAAGGGCCGCGCACAACTCCAGTCTCGCAACTGAAACGGTTTTAACAGGCGAGACCTTAGACTTGGCACAAACTAACTGCACCGAGTAGTTAGAACCAATGCGGACTTGCAGATATACGACTCCGCCGTAAGCACGCTCGCTGGCGTCAGCGAAACCTATCAAGTTGATGGTACATCCATCTACCAACCCAAGATGACGCGGAATAGTAACTTGATTGAGCGCGGTAAGCTCAATACAAAACTGGTCCCAAGCGGCGACAATATGGTCAGGGGGTGTTTCATCCCACTCACACTTTGATAGCCAAAGCTCTTTGATCAAGAGCTTGGCGTACAAAATTGTGGGAGCCACAAAACCCATTATGTCCCATAGTCGAGCCACTGTGGACAGCATAGTGCGTTTGGTGCACTTATCATCTGGTGGTGAGACGTCAAACCGAAAACTATCGCAGGATTTGTCCCAGCGTAAACCGAGAACCTTATGCGGTACAGACTTCTCAAACTCAATGTCTGGAGAAGCCTTATGAGAATCTGGTATGCGTGCGAGAACCTCCTTAGAGTTGCTTGTCCATTTGACAAGATCAAACTGGCCTCGCTTGAAAAGCTGAATAAGCTCTTCACAAAGCGAAATTGCTAGCGGAGCGGATATGACATTACAGGCAATATCATCTATATACAAAGCGGATGTGTAGTATAGTATAGTGTAGCGTAGCGTAGCATAACGTAGCATAGCGTAGCATAGCATGGCGTAGCATAGCATAGCATAGCATAGCTAATTAGTGCTTTATCTTACACACAGTTTTAGCACCCACCTTAATCTCTTGAAGAACAGAACAACAAAAAGACGTAATACAATGAGAAGTATGTAACGTAGGTACGGTACCCATAATCACATACCCAAGTACCGTCTCAATAGCGGGCGGTAAATCATATCGCTCACTACGAACTATGTTAGTTAATAGCAAGTGCGGAAATATCGAAGCTCCGATCAAAAGATCAATGCCTGCCGGATTCGCAAACTCCGCGTCGGCTAGCGGCAATGATTCGAGATGAGTGAGTGATGCTACGTCTACATTAGCGTTCGGCAATGCGTCCGTGATACGCTCCACGATAAGCGAAGAAATGTTAAAATTAATGTTCCTATCAAAACGCGAATGTATTTTAACATCTACGGAACCCCTGCAATGCCTTTCTGATCCGCCTATCCCTTTGACGGTTGAGTTAGTATTTTTAAAGTTATTCCATAATCCGAGGCGTTTGAAGCATTCCGATGTTATTAGATTGGTCTGAGATGCGCTATCTAGCAGACAACGTACCATGTGCGGCGACCCATTAACATCATATACGATAACTTGCGCTGTCGCTAACAGTACCGTCTTAGACGCCGTACTCTGCGTTTTGGCCCTGCGCGGATCATTATAGATGCGCGAGTGCCGTCCTCGCGTGCGCGTCGCCTGCGCAATGGATGTCATACACAACGATACTTCTTCGCCCTCAGACCTGGAGGGCGCAGCTACCGTGTTCTGCACTTGCGACGTACTCGTAAGTGTGTCAAGGTTAGCGGCTTGACTTGACAACCGGTTATTTTTATCATAATGTAACAGTGTATGATGTTTTTGATTACACGAGCGACATCTCGTTCTACTGGAACAATTACTCGTTTTATGTTTTATGCTTAAGCAATTAATGCAAGCTTTGTCATCTTTTACGCTTTTAAAACGAGCAATTGGATTTAAATCATTAAAGGTGGGACACTTATAGTAATGGTCGTGCACTATATTACTGCACAGACACTTCTGTGAATTATTACTATTAGATTCCGAACATGTTACGTAAGATTGTGGATTAGGGACTGAGTTATTATTACAATTTCGCGATTTATTCAACCTTTGTTTGTTGTTGTTAGTGTTAGACGGGCCAGGTGAACCCGACTGCGTATTATGAAATATTCGACACTGATCTTTGATGAACGAAATAAAACTATCTAGTGTAGGTATTTTATTATTGCGTTCCGTCATCTCGAATGCGCGAATTGTATCAGTGTCAAACTTTTTTAAAGCGAGTTGAAGCAACATAAAGTCGGAAAGATCTTCTAATTTTAAATTCCTAAGAGAATTAACCGCGGTTACGAAGTTATCAATAAACAGCTGGAAATTCGAGACAGACGCGTTGCTGGACAGTTTGAGGTTTAAAGCTTGGTCAAAGTACGTAGACGCTAGGACGCGCGTGTCTTGATATCTGTCAAGTAGTGACTGAAATATGACCTGATAATTCTCAGCACTGGGTGTGACACCTGCAAATACGGACTGGGCCTTCGGTGACAATTTACCTATTAAATAGTACAACCTGTCAGCGTCTGTCAGAGAACCATTATCGTGCACTGTAGACTTAAAACTTGCATAGAATAACGGCCAATTTCGTATATCTCCGTCAAACGACATAATCTCGATTGGCGGTAATCTCGGTTTGCGGGCAACGGGCTCTGCCGAACATTTACCCTCCAATTGCGATTGTATACGCTTAATAATACAATAAAGATCTTCGAATGCGGTATACGCCTGATAGTTCGGTTTTTCATCAGGATTGATAGAAAGTAATCTTGCGTTATAATCGTCTAACAACTTATGAAAATCTGTTCGAATACTATCTACTGTTATACAATAACTGAGAAATGCTTCGCTATTACTGTCAGACATCGATGCGGTTTTTGATCTTTCATAGATATTTTGAATGCGCTCAAATAAAATATTGCGTTTTGCTTCTAAGATTGTCATCTCTTTGTCTTCCGACACGCGTGACTTCTTTTGTTGTGACATGCTTACGTAAGTATAAGCTAATGAGAACGAAACAAAATAAGAATATCTAATGTGTCTATTATTTTACCTAAGTAGGCAACACTTTAGAGCTGAGGAAATAAAAGTTGATTGAAATATGAGATTTATAAGACAACTATGATAGTTGCAGAAATAATAATTTAATAAGTAGGTAGCTACATAAAAGTTTACCTACTAATGCGGGCGGAAATAACCATGTGACGGTTATATGAATATATTAGGAGTATAGCTAGGTGCTATAACTGCCTAGGTATAGCGGTATAACGTATAAAACGTAAATGAATCCGACTCGTATGGATCAAAAAAATGGTATGGCGTGGTGCCGAAACCGATTAGGGTAGGCGACTTGGAGAAGGAAATGGACTGTATTCAGAGGATAGCGGTTCTTCGCCGCCTAGAAAGGAATAAGGGAAGAGGAGATGGATACGGGAGGAGGTGGTTGAGTGGGTATAGGATATTTCCAGGATGGAAGGCACTTACCTTATTCAGCCTTCTTCGTTTCTTGTCCTCCTGGTGGTTTCGCGATGCAGCTGCTTGTTTTCACTAGCACTCACGAGCGGGTTTTCCTTGGTGGAAGCGGTAAATCACATACAGCGGCGCGGCGCGGAGCGGTATCGAGACGGCGTTCTTAGCGAGCGGAATGTTCGAGACTGTCACTCGCGTCGACGAAATCAGGCGCAAGGCAGTGCCTCTTCCAGGGAGAGGGAAAGAGAGGGACGGAAATATGATATCGCTCGCACTAGACAAGCGTGGAACGATTCAGGTTGATGCGATTAGTTGTAGATAGGAAGGTAGATGGCGCTACCAATATCCTTAAGCTTAAAATCCTAAAGCATAAAATCCTAAAGCTTAAAATCCTAAAGCATAAATTTATTTGAGCAAAATGATAACAATACAATACAAATTGGATATAATAACTTTGGCAATGTATCTTTGGCATATTTTTCGCTGTAAGAAGCATGAAGCAAGCAAGCATACAGCAAGCATGCAGCATGCTAGCAAGCATGCAGCATGCAAGCAAGCATGCAGCATGCAAGCAAGCATGCAGTATACAAGCAAGTATACAACATGCAGCATTCAAGCAAGCATGCAACATGCAGCAGGCAGGGCTTCTGTCACGGCTCCGGCGCTGCTGGCCTCCGGCAGCCCCACGCGCCTACGCGATTTTAAATAACACTCTAGGGGTAGGACAAACAAGACTACGTGGAGTCGGTTGCAGCTATTCGGTTCTGTCACTAACTTTTGTTGCACAGCATATATATTTTTTACAAGTTAAATATATAATTATATAAATATTATGCTAATGGTCATTAGGCCTACTAACGTTATGCTAATAGTCATTAGGCCTACTAACGTTGTGCTAATAGTAATTAGGCCTACTAACGTTGGCCATTTAAATTTAAGATTTGTCTATTAAACAATTTGAAAAATATAACTAGTATCAACTTAACAGTCGCCAGGAAAAATTACAACCTGTGAAGTTCGCTCTTCTACGGATCTCTTACTACAGGCACCGCAAACAAGTTTATCAAAATGGGTTTATTAACGTGACAGACTACAATAATACGTGTTCTTTTTTTATAGTAATAGGCGGCAAACGAGCAGACGGATCGCCTGATGGTAAGCAATTATCGCCGCCCATGGATACAAGCAACACCACAGGAGTCACAAGTGCGTTGCCGCCCCTTGGGGTTGGGAAAAGGGATAGGATGAGGAGTGGGATGAAGGAGAAGGAAAGGGGATAGGGCCTCCGGCGCTCTCACTCACCGAACGAAACGCAACAGTTTAGGTACTGTTACTTTACGTCGATTTTCTGTGAGAGGGTAGTACTTTCCCGGTCGAACCCGGCCCATTCATGCTGAAATCGGCAAGGCTCTACTACCTGTAAGCAAGGCTCCACTACCTGTATTGTTCACAATAAAACGAATTGCCGGATTGCTACAGACATTGTTACCTCAATGGCAACAGGAATCTGAGGTATTAATTAAACGAATGTATGCATGTTGCGGTGATTAAAATTGGACATAATTTTATTAACGGAGTGACACGCATTTTGCGTTTGCGGTATTGGATACCAAAATTAAATGCTTAGCGAAAATTTTCCAATACGAGGCAATAACATTTATATCCAAAAAAAGTGAATAGGTAATAAAAAAATTGCTTGCGCTTCATTGATATGCAGTGTATAGCAAACCTGTGCCAATATTTTTACAGCCAGCTATTTTATAGGTATGTATTAATAAAAAGTTTTAAAGACTTATTTTAATTTTAAAGAATATGAAATTCAAACATGTTGTAAGTGACTCTGTATTCGTTATGAGCTTAGTATTGCCGCCAAATCTTGTTTGAGAAATGGCTTAACTTGAACTAGAGTTCATAGATGACGTAGTGGTTTATGTGATCGCTTTGCTGCTTCACATTGCACCAAGTGTTGTGGGTTGGATTGCCACTAGGGGCAACACTTTGTCTGATGCAAAACTCGTTGTCTTGCGTCTGATTGTTCTTTGTATCCGTTGGTTTTATGATTGTGACGTCCCAGGTAATACAGGAGTTATTTATAGGGAGTAGAGTTTGGATTCCCACTCGGGACAACATATTGTATTATCCAAGATGTAGCGCCGAGTCTGGGTGTTATTTGAATTGTAAAGTCCCAAAGCAATGCAGAATTTGCTTCAATTGTGGGAGCTGTCTTAAAAAAGAAAACTCACACAAAGTGTTGAACTGATAGAAGACCACATAGACCCAGCGCCATCGGTGCACTCAATACTTAAACAGTAGATACTAATTAATGCAAACTACCGAGCACACTAAAATAATATTGCGAGAACAAACAGTAGCGATGGTATGAGATCTATCTAAAAATATCTGGGTATATACAACACAACTTGCTAATTTGGTATTGCTGCTGTGTTCGCTGTGAAAAAAAGTTTATGAATACTAGCCAGTGACAAAACTCTAAACTGCAGTAAATTAAATTTGAATAAAGCGAAGTGTGGTACGCAGGCACCTAACAGTTTTTAATTTGAAATAACGAGAATTATAATCCGTAGCTTTACAGAAATTAGATTGGACCAAGTTCTGTAGACGAAAATTCTTAAAACTTTCTTTTACGGTAAGTTACTAAGAGTTATTATTGTATTCTTTGTTCTTTATTCGCGAATTCTGTTAGCTAAGGTGTATTCGTCTCCCTTACACAAAAGTTGTGCCGGTGATTTAATATTTCTTGTAACTTTTTGTATAACGATGTCTAAGTATATAGGAGACTGCCTCGTTGGTCTCGCGGCATAAAGTGCGCGTGGGACTGGGAGGTCTCGGGTTCGATTCCCGGGTCGGGCAAAGTGTTATTGGGTTTTTCCGTTAGGAAATTCTCAGTAGCAGCACGGAGTCTGGTAATGTGCCCGGTACGGAAATAGGCTGGCCACCTATTACGTGGAACCTAAAAATTCATGGCGAAATGTGGATGTAATATCACACCTCTACCTACCCCTTCGGGGATACAGGCGTGAGTCTATAAATAAAAAAAATAAAAAAAGGTATATAGGAGGGTATTTTTGTACTGATTATGTACGGTGTACTTTCCAAAAGCTTCAATATAGGATAAATCATCATCAGGGGTTTTTCCAAGGGAATTTTATGTAAGGGGTCGGCTTACAACGTAATCTGATGGAACTAGTTACCAGTACTAATACGGAATGAGACCCTCTCACCTCCTATTAGGGGAAATACTTGTAAAGCGCAGAGTACGGCTTAGTGAAAGTGTTGGGTATAAAGTTTGGAGTACAGTGTATCAGTATACGATTTGGCAAGTAGCCATTGCTAATTTAAACTTAAGTCAGTATACATTTAGTTTATATACCTATACATAATTAAATACTCGAGAGTGTATATATGATGATAGGTTTCAAAAGGTGACGGGCCGGAAATTATATAAAAAAAAGAAACGGAAGTCAATATACAGATCCAGCATGCATATATGTATCAATGGTATCATCCAAGATATATTTTGCTGCTAGCAGCGTTAACAAAAAGAAATGTTAAACCTGTAGATCGCCTCTTCGTAGATATTGTCATTTGTAATACCCTCGGGAAACTTCTTTATGGTGGATCGGAAACTTTATAGTGGTCCTAGTTAGTTTCCGCCATTGAATGAATTCAATTAATGGTTTGGAGCTAAAACTATGACTAGTTTTAGTTCCAACCCATGAATGTCATACCTGAAACTTAAAAGGCCCTGTTTCACCACCTATGGATAGGGCATATCTTTCGGATAAATTAAAGATTTAACATTAATTTGTCTGTTTTCTCCGACAGATAAATTTAACAGCAACTGATCAGATTGCGGTAAAACTAGCCTTAAGTCTTGTAACCAACATTAACATTTTTCAACTGCTAGTAGGAAAACTTGTATATATCTCACTGAAACGCACATATTATAAATTAAGGTATATCGTACGGTATAGACTTACAGACAATGACCAATAACTCGAGTTTTATTTTAATAACTTGACAAATAGTCAATCAAACAGACTGTAATAAAAAAAAAGATATACACCGAAGTAATAGAAAATATCATTGCTGTGATTGATGCATAAAACTCTATATTTAGTTCTATGAAAACACAAAGGAAAATATTGGCGATGCTAAGATTCTAACTAGCGGCTCTAGCGGCAAATTTGGAAGTTGTCCGGGTACGACCTTTGACAGCTCAAAATGTCGTACCCAGACAACTTCCAAATTCGCCGTTAGAGGCGCGCGGATAATCTTTGCATCGCCAATAGTACGGCAAACACGAATATTGATCATAAGTTGCTTTCCATGTAGAAAAATTCATAGAATGAAATTAATAGTTGAATATACATACATCGTTTTAATAATGTAAGCGCGCGTGAAATGTGTTCTTTTTTTTTGTTCGGAGCTCTTGTATTGGTTTCATACTATAAAATCGAATATTCTGATGCTAATATCTAAACCGTTAAACTAACACTGATGTTTTTAATAAATATGGCCAAGTGGTGAAGGATATTCTTTTCTTTGGAAATAATTGGAATACATGACAAGAAACGATAAGTTAATTTTATCCTTTTTTTATACTTCCACGCCATTTTGGGGCGCCAGGGGGTTACGCGTTAGCATTCTACCCTGGCACCCCGGCGGATAGCCGGAAGGCCACAACCTCCTTGACGGTGGATGAAGGTGTTGGGCTCTGCCGCTAACACACCCAGCGGCCGCAGAGGATAGGGAGGACGGCAACCTGATAACACCGCATTTCCTCTTCCTCTGCTGCCCCACCACAACGCATCGTATGGTGCGCCCCCCATTTGGTAGCGGGAGATAGGGATTTGGGTGCGCGGCAACGCAACACCGACATGCCTCACCTCCCGCGATCGCACCCGACTGCGAGGGACAGACAGAACTGTCCCCAGCACCCGCACCCTTGGACGCATCCTGCGCAGGCCCTCATCAAGCCCCCGCGGAGCGTCCACTCCCGGGATCCCGCTTAGCTTCACCGTGGGTGTCCAACCCACGGCTACTGAGCCCCCCCACCACGACAAGGCGGAGATCCCACAGGAGAGAAGTTAATTTTATCCTAGCAAAACATTAACAGTGTAACTACGTAGAGCTTTTGGAGAAGTCTGATGACTAGCTTAGATAAAATCAAGCAAATATTGAATATTTTAAATATTACTAAGTAACTTTATCGTATACCTGGAAATCTTATTATATTGTACGGCCATCTAACATCGTTTTCATCTTGAGATCATTGAAATTCACTGCCTAAATTGCGTTGCGGTGGTAAAAATATAAATATATATTTAGGCTTTGGTATAAATACAGGATAAATACTATATACCCGAATTACCATATTTACAACCCTATGAAAAAAAATATGAACAGCTTGCGTTCGTTTCCACCCACAGGCGTCCATCAGCCAACGCAAAACATTCTTTCATGAATAAAAAAATGGACCATTCTACAAATGAATTAGTGGAAGGTATATTTTGAAAATTTGTTTGAACAAGGAGAAAGTGTTACCAGGAATATAGTAGCGGATGAGGAACATGATAGTGAAAATAATATAAGTATGGAAGAGATAAGGTATGCATTGAAAAGTATGAAAGCGGGTAAAGCTGCGGGATATGACAGGATATCTGCTGAAATGCTCAAGGTAGGCGAAGGCGTCACGGCAAGCCTGCTGTACCTGCTTTTTAACAAATGTTGGTGGTCCGGCCGAGTACCAGGTGACTGGAACAAGGCAGTAATTGTGCCACTTTACAAGGGCAAAGGGTCTCAGCATTGCAAAAACTACCGCGGTATAAGCCTACTGAGTGTTGTTGGCAAATTGTATGCAAAGATACTGATCGAAATAATTATTTCTGAAACGGATAGTAAGATTTGGGATGTACAAGCGGGATTTAGAAAGAGCATAGGATGTACGGATCAAGTCTGTTCCTTAAAGTGCATTGCAGAGAAAATCTTAATGAAACACCAGAAGGTTTTCTGCGCCTTTATTGACTTGGAAAAGGCTTACGATCGAGAGGTGAGGGATGAACTTTGGTCAACACTTTCCGTGTATGGAGTGAGCAGCAGTCTGATACGGGCACTTACATCCTTATATAGGGATTCAAGTGCCTGTGTCAGAATAAACGGGGCCTACACGGACTGGTTTAACATTGATCGTGGTGTAAGACAGGGATGTGTAGCGTCTCCTTGGCTGTTCAATCTATTCATGGATAGTTGTTTGACTGATTTGAAAGAGTCTGAATGTGGTTTAAGAATGGGTGAATCTGTGTTTAAGACCCTGCTATATGCTGACGATCAGGTTCTTTTTGCGTCGTCAGCGTCTGATTTACAGCAGATGGTCACCGTTATGAATGAGACATATAAGAAGAAGGGCATGAAAGTGAATGTAAGCAAGACCAAGGTCATGGTCATAGAGAGGGAAGTGTAACTGAATGTAACATAATGATAGGAGATGAAAAAGTGGAACAAGTGAATGAGATTGTCTATTTAGGGTCATGGTTTACAAGAGATGGAAAATTTGAGGGAGATATTGAAAGGAGAGTGAAAGCAGGAAATTGTGTGAATGGCGCCTTACAGACAATTTTTAGCAGTAAAATTATACCGAGTAAGGATCGCCTTGCTATACTGCAGGGAGTTTTGGCGCCAACATTGATGTATGGAAGTGAATCATGGGTATGGCAGAAGAAGCATGAAAGTCGAATTAATGCTGTGAAGATGAGAGCTTTGAGGAATATGTGCGGAGTAAAAATGGCAGATAAAGTGAGAAATAGCGTTATTCGAGAAAGGTGTGGTTTGAAAGAAGATGTAGTGTCAAAGATTGAGAAAGGTATGTTGCGATGGTTTGGACATTTGGAACGGATGGATGCAAGGAGATTTACGAAAGATGTGTATCGAGTAAGAATGAATGGAGATGTCGGTAGAGGACGCCCAAGACGGACTTACGCCGACCAAATTAGTGACGTACTGCAGAAGGGCCAAATCAAAAGTACTCGTAACCGACGAGCATGCATGACGAGGTTAATGAATGTCGAAAAAGCGAAAGAGGTATGTTTTAACCGGAGCATTTGGCGTTCCATAGTCTCTGCCTACCCCAATGGGAGACAGGCGTGACGTTTAGATAGATAGACCATTCTACAAAGTGAGATAAATATGCGTAAGTATGCGATTCAGTTTTGCCAACAATATAGCCAAAAATATGTCGGTAGAAGCGAAAAAAATATCAATGGCAGTTCAATTTTGCGCGACGTGTGTCAGAGAGAATTCTGTGAAAAGTCAAACTTCTGACTGTAAAACATTAATAGAAATTAAATCGATGGGCCGATATAAAAATAGTCACTTTGCCACTTCAATTAACTTTTAAGATTCGTTCTAGATAGCTGTTGATGTTATCTGGTAATAGGTAGGTATAGAACTAGACACTGTATTTAAGCGCTAGGCTTAAAAGTAAATGGACGCTCAATAATTCTCACGATACTCAAATTTGAAGTTATGTGCGTGTTAAATTGTTAATTATCGCTTGCTAAACGGTGAAGGAAAATATCGTGAGGAAACCTGCATATCTGAGAGTTCTTCATAATGTTCTCGAAAGACATGTGGAGCCTGCCAACCTGCACTTACTGGACTATGGCCTTACCTGTCTCATGTACAGTTTATATACAGAACCGACGATGATACGCAATGATAGGACTACTCATTGACTTAATTAGGATTCAAGACCTTCGAATCGGAAGACGGCCGTCATTTCCGAGAGTATAAGCTTTCCAAAAAAAATCTTGTGATTTTTTCAGAGACTTGTGTCTCTGGTGAGGACAGTAGGTATGTGGGTCTCCTGAGACATGTTTTTTCGTATGTAATGGGCGGAAAATGAGCAGACGGATCGCCTGATATTAAGCAATACCGTTCTCCATAGACTCAAGCAGCACGAAATGAGTCACAAGCTCGTTGCCGCCCATTGGGATGGGAAAACGAATAGTAGGAAGAGCGGGATGTGGGAGAAAGGGCGGGTTAGGGACTCTGAAACTCTTACTCACGAGCAAAACGTTTGTTACTTTACGTCGACATTCTGTGAGAGGGTAGTACTTTCCCGGTCGAGCTGGCGCATTCATGCTTAAATCAGCAGGGCTCTACTTCGTATAAAATTTCAGCCTACGCATTAACAACCGCCATGGCGACCTCGACTTCCGGAACTACTACAGTGTGGTATGACAGGTGTGGCCGACGACTGATAATATGTGATCAGTTATAAAAACATTATACAAGTCTGGAAACATCTTACAAACTAGCAAGATAAGATTCAAACATTTTCCCATGAATGTATCATTCAGTGAGCTAATTTGAGCGCTCAGCTTCGCAGAAACTACAACGGCGGTGGTATGTGCTGACGCGAAGTTAGCGAGGCTTACAAAGGCTGTGAACTATGGGCAGTATCTGAGGCATGCATTCGACAATGGGGCTCGATGCACATAATCTACGTTTAGTGCGACGCATGGCTACTTACTGCTTGCTGTACACTTGTTTCTGTATTATGCGAGATAATTCAGTGTAAGTTTTAATATAGAGCTCGTTTTCAGTCCTGTCTTATTGTGAATGAATGCTTGGGAATATGCAAGGGAATTTATACGGGAATTGAAAAGCGAGTAGTAAACACACTATCAGTGTTTTAATTATCCACATGTTCATACACGTAGATTAATTTATTGTGTATGGTTTATAAATATACCTCCAAAAAAGGTGTGATTTTAATCAAATACGCGATCTGACTAAAGTTTCATCGTATAGCATAAGCAAATGAAAGTAGAAACATGCAATTTGGCCAGTTGGTTCCTTGTAAAAACGTAGGCAATCCTTTCCAGGAAGGATTTTCAAAATATTCCATCCCCAAGGGGGTTAAGTAGGGGTTCAAATTTGTTGGAAAATGTGTAAATTTTTAAGCCGCCTTTATAAAACACCCGGTAACTACTAGCTTAGTAGAACATAAAAGTTAATAAATTAAAAGATTAAAGTTTCATAAAACGGTTTGAATTAGTCATCTAAGATTCTGTAGTACATGGTCTCGTAAGTCGGACAGCCGTAGTCGATGAAATTAATAAACAGGCAGTGCAGAGGCGACAAGATCGTATATGGCACATGGAGAACCGCTTTATCACAAATGTAATATCACTCACATTGATTATCTATTAGATGTAGGTATACCTACATATATAGGTACATATAATGTGCATTAGCATGAAGGCCGATTGACAGTTGTTATTTCAGGTTGTTGAATAATCACAGTGCTTTGGGCAAAAGATGTTTAGTCATATTATAATATGGATGAGCTAAAATAAATACCAGTGTAAATTTGCAAATTTGCTGTGCGGTGGTGGAAATCAGAAATTAGAAATATTTATTTGCCAGAAATGTGATACAGGTATAGATGTTACATATATTGTTTTTGATCTACACATTTCGCTAAATATAGCATGCAAATAGCTCGAAGCGTTTTTAAATCACTTGCAACTTTACTACAGAAATATACTAATGATAATAAAATAACAATATTCATATTCATTCAATAAAAATACTCAAAATTAAATGTCAGAAAGAAAAATACAATAATAATATAATTGACACTCATTAATTCAATATATGAGTACATGCAAAACTAAATGTCAAAAAGAAAAATACAACATAATATAACTGACACTTATTAAATTCAATACACAAGAACATGCTAAATTAAATGTCAAGAAGAAAAACACAATAATACCTTGACACTCATAAGCCAATTACTACAATTACTCATCGATAAATGAATCATGCGATATAGGCAACAAGTTTATGAATTATTATTATTTCTTATGTCAAAAAATTCCCTAATTGTATAGCAGTTATGTTGTATAAGCCATTTTTTTAATTCTTTTCTCATTTTTATGAGTGGCAATTCTCGTATGGATTTTGGTACTTTATTAAATTGCACATTACATAACAGTTATTTTTAAACAACGATGTTCGACAGGCAGGCATTAGTAGTCTAGAGGGGTCTCTTTTGCCTATAATTGAGTTATCACGAGCGCTGATGAACTCATTTGAGAAATTTTTTACGTGCACGCAGACTTCCAATACGTACAAGCTTGCAAGCGTAAGTATTTTATTGTTTTGAAACAAAGGTCTGCAAGATTCTAGGGGCCCCACATTACACAAAGCTCGTATACATTTTTTCTGACTGATAAAAGCCTTATGTACGTCTGTAGAATTTCCCCATAGTAACAGGCCATATCGTAGTACTGATTCTACGTACCCATAATATGCAATAAGCGCTGCTGGCTTTCCAGCAACAAGTTGTAAATTGCGAAGTGCATACACAAATTTATTTATTTTAGTACAAACTGTCTTGACATGTTCCTTCCAGTTAAAATATTGATCTACATATAATCCTAAAAACTTAGTGCTTGCTACGTTGTTTAGCGTTTCGCCCTGATATGTAATATGTATTGTTTCGGATACGGTTTTATAATTGGACACTTGCATAAAATTAGATTTTGATATATTTGCACATATATTATTTATATTAAGCCATTTTATTACCGACTCCACTGTCGAATTAAGGGTTAAGTCAAAATTAATAGATTTTTCATTATTAGGTATAATTATCGATATGTCATCTGCGAAAAGAATAGATTGATAAGGTGTTATCGTTGGGAAGTCATTAACATATCGTGGGTATAATGGAAGAACTGAATAACTCAAAATTTCAAGTTTCGAGACAATCGCGATTTACTGTTTTTTTGACACTTTTTTTTACATTTCTAAGTAATGGGGAACAATTTTAGCGTCGGCGATTTTATATGCTTTAAGCATGTTTGCTGTCAATTCTATGCTTGATTAAACTAACTTGTATCATGAACCAAAAAATAATAAAAATAAAAAACCAAGTTATCCAATTTTGCCACACCCTCATATTGCAAACATACCGTAGTTAGCTATTTCTATATTGTAGTTATTCAGTTTTCCCACACATTAAATAAATGTTAATACATGAATTTGGGTAAACTAAGAACACTTATTGAGTTTTGAACTTAAAGAAATACTTAAACACGAAAGTTAGGCATTCTTACTGAATGTTTATCTGTGAAATTTTATCACTGATTATTATTGATCTCACATGAAATAAAAGACCTGGATTGGAAGTAGTAACATTTTATATAAAAAATCATATAAAAAAACCTAAAATTACAATATCAAATTAACAGAATTAGGTATGGCAACAAAATATTAATAAAAATTACTTGATATAAATTTTCTTAAATCAACTAAAACAAAAATAAATTTCCTTTGCATTAAAATATACTAGGGTGGTCTGAAAAGTTTCCGACCTGAACCTGAAGGAAGCAGCACTCGTCAAAAAAAGTGTTTTAGATGTAATTGTTCTACTTGTGGAAGTTACCCACCAACATTTCAGCTGTTTTGTACCAGTAATTGCTGTTTGACAGCCATACGATTGAGTTGATGTGAGTGTTAGCGAAAAAAAAAAATAAAAAAGGGATAGCGATATTCCACTGGTCTGCAGTATCAGTTTATTTAAGAGTACTGTCTCCCCATAACGACTGTCAGAGATCATCATGACAGACAGGACCGACAGTTTAACGTGCTCCGAGGTACGGGGCAAGCGATAATTAACAATTTAATACGCACTTTACTTTGAAAAGTCATTGGTGCGTGCTGTGGATTCTAACCCGATACCCTCTGCATGGACTGCCATTGGTACCTCCACTAGGCTATCGCTGCCTCTCTGTTCCATCAGTTACCACAATGAAATTTTGGGCAGCTGAATTTAAGCTTGGTCGTAAAAGCTAGGGAACAGATGAAGGTCCGCGACGTCCAAAAACTGCAACCACTGAACTGCTCTAAGGCTGGTTTCAGAGTCACGCGTTTGACCGGCGCCGGCCACACGCGCGCGCTTACAATTACACTAGATTAGTAGTAGCGTTTCATAGTCACGCAGTTCAAACGCGCCGCGTGTGAGACGCCCGCGCCGGCCGCGCAGCTGAAGCTTCATACATTGCAATGAGAAACGCGAACTCGTTTCACAGTGGTCCGCGCGCCAAACGCGCTGTTGAGACGCGCTGTTGAGACGCGCTGGCCGACGGCGCGTGCCGCGCGCGTCACTCTAAAACCAGCCTAAATTTCACCAAATGGTGTTAGACGACCGCTGAATTGAGTAAGAGAGATAGCAGAGGCTATGAAAATAATTAACAAATGTATTAGCTACATATTAAATCAAGATTTAAGCATAAGCAAGCTCCCAGCGCGATGGGTGCCGCGATTGCTCACGTTAAGACCAAAATCGAATGAATTTTTTTTAATGATCTCTTTGCGTAGTTTAGGCCTATGATCCAAGTTTTGGTATAATTAATGACTGTAGATGCAACCTGGATACACCATTATACGCCCAAATCAATAATACATACATTCCAAATAGTAAATTACTAAGGAGGAACCGACTCCAAAGGACGAAGGCGTTTTTCGGCTGGGAAGGGATAACTATTACAGCAGCATACTACGCTCTATTACTAGACAAATTGAGGGTAGAAGTTGTGCAAAAAGTTCCACATTTGCAGAAAAGACTATATTACTGACATAAATCTTCTTATACTTTATATTTATTTTGTCACTGATTGCCTACGTGGCCCAGTAAATAAGCTATGCGTCTGTAGATCGAGAGGTCTTGGGTTCAATACCCGGGTTAGGCAAGAGTCTAAGTAACTGATTTTTTCGCATTCTCACTAGTAGAACGAAGTCTGGCAATGTGCCCGGCAACGTCAATAGACTCCATTTTTACGTAGGACCTAAAAATGCATGACATGGCCAAATATGGGTGTAATCATTACAAGTTCTGTCTACCTCTTCGGAGTATCGGTTTGCCACGTCACGCCTGGCTCGCCATCGCAAGAACCTGCTTTTTAATCGACATACCATAAGTTCCCCCATTCAATTTGCTATAACTCTGAACTATGTCAGTTACTTTGGTCTTCTGCCGGATAATCTCGTGCCGGAAATTATTAGTCAGCGAAATCCCTAGCATTGTCCTTTTCATAGCTCTCTGAGAGACATATTGTAGTGTAGGCAGTGCATTGCAGGACAGCCCAGTTTCAATGGAATTGAAGGCATTCAGTCCACAAAAGCCAGCCACAGCGGCCGGCTTTACTCTTCAAATTTCTAAATAACCTATGAAAAAGTATGCTCTGTATGGATTTCGCCCACGGTACTAAAGCCTTTAAGAAACCTAGCCTGCACCGATGGAAGACATCAAATCTTGATGTCAGAAAAAGTAGGGAGGGGTGACCATACCACCCAGTCTTAAAGATCTGCTCTCTGAGGCACGAGACAAGCCACTCTAATGCGAGCCCTGTGAATGGCAGTTTGTTGATATCTCCACTAGGCTATCGCTGCCTAGCTTAGTAACATAATATGTCTAATAATACTATATCTGTTTATAGGTACTATAATTATCCGATTGTAATAAATCGCCGGTAAAAACATAGCATACTAGTATAGCACAATCTACTACTTTAAGTTGCAGTGAGTTTAGTGTGGTGGCGGATTAAACATACGCAATGTCACCACCCCATATTATCCCATGGGTGTCGTAAGAGCCGACAGAGGGACCGTACTATGTAGAGAACAGCACTGTAAGAGAAGGAAAACTTAAATCAAACCCTATTCCAATCCGTTTGGCCAGCGTGGTATAGTAGGCTCCTTCCAAGGAGATTCCTAGTCCAGTAGTGGACTGTAAGGGGCTGATGCTGAGTTTAGAATCTAAATCGATAATTTTGCTGTATTCTGCTACCTAGTGATTTAGTTATATTTTAGTTATTTTATTTTGATTGGAGCAATATTATCGTGAGGCTTCTAGAGATGCTTCGTGGAGACCTGGCGCTGTGCGGAGCACACTTTGAGATTGATTTATCTATGGGTTCACATTATTTCGCGCTAATTTGTACGACTGAATTATACGATAACTTCGCTAACGTGCGTATACTATAAATAGAAATATTAAATAACTTCACCTATTGACATTTATTTGATTGGAATCTCTTTTAAATTTATATTTTCTCGAAGAAGAAATAAATAAAAATACTTATTTAAAAACGAAAGAACGTTCATTAATGCCCGAATTAAATAACTCAAGTTGTTTAATTTTCCTTCAACTTGACTAGTTTCATTAAAATATATTCGTGCGTGGAAGAACTAAATAACTCAACTTAGCTAATTCATTTCATACGCAAGTGATCAGAAGTCACAGTTGTTCATTTATTTATAGAGTTATTCATTTTTTCTACTAATATTTAATGTTCATTTATACATATATATTTCTACAATTGAAACACAAAAATGGCTTTATTTTTGGACTGGGTTAAGATATAAGAATGTTTGTTAGACCAAAAGATGCGGCACATTTTGGGGTTCACGAAAATAGTAAAAGGTCAATTTGGCCAAAATCTGAGTTATTTAGTTCTTCCATTATACCCACGGTATATTATAAATAGAAGCGGCCCGAGCACGCTACCCTGAGGTACGCCATATTTGTTTACTAAAAATTGTGATCTGTATGGAGTCAGGATCGAGTTTTGATTCACACGTGACACTTCTACACACTGTTTACGGTTTTTTATGTAGCTTTCGACCCACTTTAGTGCAGGGCCACGAATGCCATATCTTTCACATTTATTTAAAAGAATGGTATGATCTACGCTGTCAAAGGCTTTAGACATGTCAAAAAATATAGCAACCACAGGAATTTTTTTGTCAATGTATTCGGTTACTTTATGTAGTAGTGATAAAACTGCTAGATCCGTTGATTTCTCTTTCTGAAAACCATTTTGTTCATGTCGAAGTGTATTATGTCTAGTCAGAAAGTTATATAATCGACTGTACGTGGCTTTCTCGAAGATTTTGGAAAATATTGGTATCAGCGTAATCGGTCTAAAATTAGTAAGTTCGTGACAGTCACCCTTTTTGAACAGTGGTTTAACAACAGCAGTTTTGAATTTTTCTGGAAATAAACCGTCTTCAAAAGATATGTTTATGAAATGGGTTATAATAGGTGCAATTATATCTGAACAATCCTTTATAATATTTGTGCTGACAGAATCGTAACCCACTGAATATGTATTGTTCAGGCTTTTTATAAGCCGAATCGTTTCATTTATTGTGCATGGACTTAAAAATATACTATGTTCAAAATTTTCAATAGTGTTCTTAAAGTTAATATTTAATTTGTCATTAGGTGAACTATTTGCTGAATTAACGAAAAATATATTAAAAATGATTAGCAATCATATGTGGATGTGTGATTTTTATATTATTATAGTGAATCCAGTCTATATTACTGCTGCTTATGTTATTATATTCTTTGTTTTTTATTATGTGCCATGTGGTTTTGCATACATTTTTAGATTGTTTTACGAGGTTGTTGTTTACGTTCTTTTTTGAGCAGTTTATGCAAGCTTTTAATAATGTTGAATATTTTTTTATATTTATATTTACTTGCACTACTCTTGTTATTATAATAAGTGTATCTTAATTTTCTCTAAGTTTTACTTGCTATTTTAATCCCCCTAGTTAACCATTTAGGTGAATGGGAATTTTGCTTAACTTAACACATTTGAATTGCAAAGCAAAGTTCATATAAAAGGCAAAACATGTCATGAAAATCATTAAAGCCTGAATTAAGGTCTTTAACAATACAATCACTCCATGAGAGAGCTTGTAATGATTCTCTAAATTTTTTCATGTGCTCGGGGCTATAATTTCGCCTAAGCACATACCAAGGCATTTTAGCACTCTCTTGTTTCAAAATGGGAAACCTTAGTAATTGGCATGTGTTATGATCTGAGAGATTAGATTTAAGAGCTGATCCACTTGCGTCTTTAATATTGCTAGCTATATGTATATATAGATTAAAGATAGAAAGTATGAGGTGAATATGGAAAATACATAAAGAAAATTAAATCTTGCGGCAGAGAAAGAAAACTCGGCACCAAACCCTTACACGTGGTATAATATGCCAAATCCTTCTATTGCCTCACAATGCTATTGTGACGTTAATTAGGAAAAGCCCATCTCAAACGGTGGACTACAAAATAGCAATACGAATAAAATTCTCTCATTTATCTATCCCTGAAATTTTGACGTGGCCAAATCGTTCTTATATCCAATGGTGATATTCTATTTATGACATGCTTGCATTCAAGAAAAGAAAGATAATTACAAGAAAAGTATCGTTCATTTTGATCTCCATTTTCCTTTGACTTCAGTAATAATCAAAGCGTAGTTCAGTCTGATTATTACTGCAGTTTCTTTCGTAAGAAAACCGGTACACTATTTTGTTATTCTGTATAACAAGACAAGATATGTCTGCATCCAAACAGTCGGTGGTCTGGATGCAAAAATATCTTTCGTCTTGCGGTACGCATTTGGTATTTCATAACAACGAGAGCTCAATTTAATGCAGAATCGATATAATGATGCTATGAAAAACCAGTATTGTTACTTTTAAATTGGAGTTATGTTCACAATACCCCATTGTTTTGCTGGTATGCGGTAACACGGCAACACACGTATATTTCAACAACTCATCAATCGTATTGAGCTCGTACACTGTATTGTTTTACATTGCGCCGAAGTGTTGTGGGTTCGATTCCCACACGAGACAACACTTTGTGTGATTCATAAGTTGTTGTTTCGAGTCTGGGTGTTCATTGTGTCCGTTAGTTGTATGTTTGTAAAGTCCCCCGCGACACAGGATTTAGTCCTACCTAATGCGGGCGTTATATTTTATAAAGAAAAAAAAATTGAAGAACGGATTTGAAACAGGACAGATAATTGGAAAATTTATTTAAGGTGCACAAAATGATAACAGAGCAACTACAATGTACAGATAACAGTGCAACTACATTGTACAGATAAACAACGCCATTGTACAGGGTTATATAGAAGTAGGGAGTAAAACCAAATAAGTTGAAATAGGCGGAGTGGAATTTCACCTTTAAATCATTGTATAAACAATATAATTTGATGTGTTGGTACAGAAAACTATTGTGTTTCATTAAAATTAGAAAGGTTGTCATAATAACAAGGGGTCTCGCGTTTATCCAACACGCGGCGTCGGCGTCGGCATCGCGGGGAACAACAAAAGGGTCCGAGCAGATATAAAACGGAGTCTTAGAATGAAAACTTTGCTATTGTTACTGCTGAGCCATGGGTCGCCGCATTGTTCAAGTTATATTAAAGTGGGAGTTTAATACTTCAAAGGATTACTGTTAGTTGTGGTCACGAGGCTATTACAGCCCTGCCTGGGACTGCTTCGAGACGTTAGATTAATATTACGTCACAATGACGGACTAAGAGGAGCATCCTTGTTATGATTAAATCTAATGAATTGTCTGATAATCTTATGGAGTTGCTTCGCTCTATATTTTCTTTTGGAGTATTGTGTGCCACGAGTTTAAAGCCTTTGTGCAAATTTTTATTAGGAATTGATCTTACTTTGCTCAACTATGCCTAGTATACTAAACGTTAGACGATTCTATTCACTGCTATCATCAAAAATACTACTGACGATTTTAAGGATACTAGTTCAAGTTAAATAAAGATGAATTGAGTAGAGCGGGTAGCCAGTTAGGTAGCAAGTTAATAAAAGGCTTATCTAATTATCACTGCATTAAAACTTTGCAGCAAAAGAACCCGATACGATCTGTGCTTATGGGTAATCAACGGCTGTATAAGCCTTCATCGACACATATAATTTATAGTAACTCCACACACATATACATACATAAAATGTCAGATACCAGTGGATCGCATTACGTTAGAATAAAATTCGCACGAGTACCGACTGAAAATTGAGCCAAATTGGGCTACTTGACTCTGGGTATGATAGTCAAGTACCAGAACGAAACGCAATAAAAGCAGCATCATCCAATAGAAGCTCCACTACGGGCACTACTCGTACTAGCCTCGCTTTCAAATAAGAAGCAACTATTATTATGGACCAACTCTGTCTCTAAACTCAGATTCCTAGCACGCATATGCCGATACTTGTCGATATAAAATGTTTGTGAACTGAAGTGTCCACGGATACCTACTCGATAAAAGATTTTATTTTACAAGTTAAAAGGTTTTCATTGCAGGCTATGTACGATTAACGGCCATTTTCAATATTCGATCAATCTATGGATTTTGAGATTCGAGATTCGTGTTTGACAGATTTATATGGAGCTTATGTCAAAAACGAAATTAAAATGTACAGACCTATCAATAGATAGAATATTTAATTCCGTAGAAAGTCAATTGATTTTATCTTTGTTACCTCGTCACATTTAGTAAATCTTTAAAACATATCACTTGAAAATTTCAGCAACAATATCACGAAAGTTAAGTTCATAGTGGTTTTAGAATAAAAGTCTCTGAAAAGTGCATACTTTGAAAAGATGAAGTGGCCTGTTATACTTATCTATGTTTTATCTTGTCCGCACAATTAAGAAAATGGATATGCGCCACCAGGCTGACTTGGAGCAGTTAGAATGGGGCAAAACATTTCTCAGGCGATAAGAAGTTCTCAGATTCAATTCAATTTATTTTTATTTCAATTTATTTAAATAAGTACATACACAATACATATATACACACATCACCACCTAGTCCCAAACTAAGCAGAGCTTGTACTATGGGTACTAGACAATGGGTTTACATACATATTTTTTTTATTAAGATACATACCTTACATACTAACATACAATATACAATTTTTATTAATAAATATTCTTATATACTATGTTAATATTGCTTCACTTACGGCCACGATATTGTAGTGCTTTCTTGTAGCACTTGTCCGCGGAAGCGACGGAATACTACACATTTCGGCCAAAAGTCCTCCTTCATAACAACAGGCAGAAAGCACGTCGGGATCCGCACCACAAACGCCTTGAAGTTGACGTTGCGTCGCGACTCCAGCAGCTGTACCCTCGGCATGTAATTCGACTTTTGGCGTACGTACTCCGCGATGTCCTCCGCCTTAGTGTTGTAGTGCTGGCGAGAGATACACGGGTGTGTTCGGCGCGGCAGCGCGCAGGGTTGCACCAGGATCCACAGGAGCCGTACCGCAGCAGTTCTTGACGGTCTTCTGACGACGCTTCCTCCTCTGCACCGTCACAGATAAATATAAAATGTTAATAACATTGTCAAAGTTCATAATGCTGGTGCAATGCTAACGTTGGTGAGATAAAATCATTTTCATTTCGCATTGGCAAAGCATAAATAATACCTATCATAATTTTGTTCTTAGAATACTGCCTTGAGTGCTAAGCTTTTCTACGAATGTAATGATAGGCAAGAAAACCAGTTCCATAAATTCTACTGATAAAATTATATGGCGTGTCTCCTTGTATTTGTACACACGTGTAGCTCATTGAAGGCTTCTGTAATAAGATTTTTTCCTAACCTGTTCGAACTTGTTTCACTGTGATAATAAACAAATAAAACAATGACAATTACAGGCATACGCAAACAGGTCTCTATCCATCCCATATAAGGATGCACGCACAGATATTCAATATGTATAACAACCAACTTACTTGACTATTCTGATTATTCCTGGGCTCGCTTATATTGTCTAGACAAGCTGCTCTTAGCAATAAGGGACCTACAGTTTATTACTACATGTTGTGTACCTAATCCTAAAATAGCTTTCTATAATTAATTATCTGCCTACCTAAGCGCTCTAATTTGATTTAGCAATAAAAACAAATATACTGACTGTCGTATTCCAATAATAAAGAAATTTTCTGAGCGAGTTTCATTTCAAGATATCGTTACGTTGCCACAGCAGTTCTCAATGATAAAATAATACTAAGAAAATAAATGGTCTAAGGTGAATATTTCAACTGCAAATCAGAATATAAACTTGCAATCTCGGCATACTAAAGTATCGTGTTAGCAATAATGATATTCATAAAACCGCGTTCAAAGATTTGTGGAAGCCAAATAGGTAGTATAATAAAAGAGTAATTAACACAAAACCAAGTAAACGAACGAAGTAAGTACCTAACACTAAAAAGTATGAAATAAAAAAAAATAAAAAAAAAATAAAACGAAAACGAAAACTTAAAAATCGCACCAAAAATGTTTACTAGGTATTTAGTTTCTTTTTTAAAAAAAGAGAACCGCCTTCAAAAAATCAACCCACTGAAAAGTACGAAATAATTTTTACATACGCTAATACATAGTATATAACTTATACAAAATACTTAGTTTTTGAAGTCGGTGCCAAACCAAATCCCTCTAAAAGCCATCTTGGCGTCATCTTTCCAAATCAGCGCATTCAATCTACAAAGTACTTACAGCCCAAAATGAAGTATAATTATTTTACAATTAAGCATTTATTTCATACTTTTTATATGTTTTATATATATGTTGCTTTTTAGAGTATATAGGTAGATTATTTTAAATTTTATTAATTCATATTTTTTGAGGCTTTATTGATTTGATATATTCATCGTATTATTTTCTCTGTTTGCCAGTATTCTTTTTTGTTTTTGATGGTTTGGCACCGACTTCAAAAACTAAGTATTTTGTATAAGTTATATACTATGTATTAGCGTATGTAAAAATTATTTCGTACTTTTCAGTGGGTTGATTTTTTGAAGGCGGTTCTCTTTTTTTAAAAAAGAAACTAAATACCTAGTAAACATTTTTGGTGCGATTTTTAAGTTTTCGTTTTCGTTTTTTTTTTTTTTATTTTTTTTTATTTCATACTTTTTAGTGTAAGGTACTTACTTCGTTCGTTTACTTGGTTTTGTGTTAATTACTCTTTTATTTATTTCATACTTTTTAGTGATAGGTACTTCATTTACTTTAAGTTTTGGGCTAATTAATAGTTTGTTTATAGTTAGATTCAATTATTTTAGTGATAAGTTTTCTGCTAGTATCAGTTTGTTATCATGACTTTGACATAGGTACCTACTTTTATTCTGTGTGACTATGGGCTTAGGTTTCATGCTGGAAGAGAGAGATGAGTCTAGGGAATCAGCCACATACGGAAGTACGATCCAAACAAATGCGGTGGACTTGTATATACTATTGATTTGGCTGTGAGGTCTCGTATTATGCTCCGGAGAAATATGCCAATAACGGATGGCTTAGCGAACGGGGCAATGGGTGTTCCTAAAGGATTTAAATGGCCGGCACTAAGAAGTGATCAACTTGAGTCAGGTGAACTGCCTGATGCCATTTTGATATTATTTGATTATCCATCAATAGCATTGCGTCTTAAAGATGATGATGGATACATTCCCATAGCTCCAGTGCCAGCGACCTATCAAGGCGATCGCGGTTATTGTGATATCGAGAGGCGGATGTTGTCAGTCATATTGAGTTGGGCTGTGACGGTACACAAGTTGCAAGGATGTACACTTAGTTCCGCGGACCTAGGGCCTAAAATCTTTGCTATAGGCCAATGCTATGTTGCCTTGAGGCGGGTCAAAACCCTAAAAGGCATGGCTTTAAGTGATATTGACTCAAACACTCACACATTACTCAACCATCCCACGACAACAGAGCCTTATCCGAAATGAAAAGAATGAGAAATATGCTCTCACATTAGATTCTTTCAGCGACTTTCTTTGTTTTTTGCTAATCGCAGAGACATAGACACGTACACACGTACACACACACTCGTACACACACATACACGCACACATACAAATACACAAACACGCGCGCGCGCGCGCTAACACGTACACACGTACAAACACACACACATAATACGTATACGGGTCAAACTTAGAACATTGTCGGTTAAAATACTAAAACTTTCTCCTAAGTATAACAAATACTTTTTTTCTGAAAACCACATTAAAATCGGCTCAGCCAAACTCGAGTTAATCGTGGGCAAACTTACATATATACGTTTCAAACTCAGAACCTTTATTTTTTTGAAGTCAGTTAAGGGCCTAAAACCTTCTCCTAAGTGTAACAAATACTTTTCTGAAAACCGCATCAAAATCAGTTCAGCCAAACGCGAGATAATCGCGGACAAACATACATACATACATACATACATACAGGTCAAACTGAGAACCTCCTTTTTTTTGAAGTCGGTTAAAAAGTCTGCCATCAGCAAGAACTTTTAGATGAAATATCAGTGTTTTAATTTCCTTCCCCGTCAGTATTTCCTCTAATTTTTTCCGCCGTAACTAAGACACGTGCTGCACCTGTGCCACTATTTCAGGAACTCAACACTTATCGAGTTAAGAAAAGAAGATAAAACTAAGTACATACATACATACATAACGTCACGCCTTTTATCCCCTAAGGGGTAGGCAGAGGTGTATTTCTACACCTCTGCCACACGATGCAAATACCATCTTTGCGTAAAGACGGAAAACTCGACATCAAACCCTATACGACTGCCTCGTTGGTCTCGCGGCATAAATGTGCACGTGGGATCGAGAGGTCCCTGGTTCGATTCCTGGGTCGGGCAGTGTTATTGGGTTTTTCTCTCACGAAACTCTCAGTAGCAGCACGGAGTCTGGAAATGTGCCCGGTACGGCAATAGGCTCGCCCCTTATTACGTGGGACTAAAGTTTATCTGGCGAAAAGTGGGTGTAGAAATAAAACTAAGTAGTGTAACTAAATTAGAACATTGAAGTTCGTTATCCATTTCACTTTGATGGAAAACGCGCTAAGTAACGCAGACGGGTACATGGCTGTAAACGAGCCTCAGCTTCATCTAATCTGTTTTAGCGAACTTCCAATTTGAACTGTTCACATTAACATTTCAGTTTAAAAACAGAGCCTTACCATCGAGGCTCCCCGTATATACTCGAAGGTATAAAAGTACAACTATATATTGTGTAGTAAAGTATCTCACCTTACAATCTCGATATAAACAGGATGATGTGGCGGAAAAGTTTTATTTTCTCCCATTTGTTATTTACGATTCAAGAAATTCAACAACAACACCTCCTGCAATATGGTTAGAGCTGTATTCTACGTACATAGTATTTTAATATGTGAAATTGTTTGCGGCGAAGTGCTTATGTACAATTGTTTGTGTCGTAATTTGTCATCTTTATCGTTTGCTTTATCATTTGCATACACGTGTTTCTGTGTTAGTCGGAATATATTTGTTTACTCGGATATGTTGTTTATGGGTTTCTGTTGTCATTTGGACATAACCACTGGGAGTGTAATGTCTATTTTGTGGTGGTCTCTGGATATGATAATATGTGTGCCAATGACGATACATGGATAGTATAAGCTATAGAGGTAGCCATCGTTCGAGTTGCCTCCGCTATTGACACGACTTTTCACCCGGCCAAATATTAGGATTGTTAAGTTTATGATACCTACATAAAAAAGTATGAAAAAAACAGGACAGGACTTGACACGGCGTGTTGCAAAATTTTATTGCATTCAATATGGCATATTTCGATTTATTATAATATAATGCTTACAAGCAGCTCAGCAGCAAATTGTTTTTGCTGGTTCATTTCAGCTTTGTACTGAGCTTAAGTGTTCGTCCGCATCGCATCAAATACATCATTCCTCTGTGAGCTATCGACGGCGGATTCGGCGTTTCGAACCTCTACGCGTCTGCGACGATGAAAATATTCGGCCAATCAGATTCTGGATCAACGCCCGGACGTTCACTTCAGTTGGTGCAGCTTTCAAATGGAAGTCTCATTTGCGAAATGGTAAGTGTCCTACGGCAACGCACTTGTGAATCCTCTGGTGAAGCTTGTGTCCATGGGCTACGGTAATTGCTTACCATCAGGTGATCCGCCTGCTCGTTTGCCGCCTATTATTACAAAAAAAAAGTACGGACACTTACCATTTCGCAAATGAAACTTCCACGTTAAAGCTGCACCACCTGAAGTGAACGTCCGGGCGTTGATCAAGAATCTGATTGGCCGAATATTTTCATCGTCGCAGACACGTAGAGGTTCGAAACGCATCGCATTCCGCCTTTTTTTTTTTTAGCTCACAGAGGAATTATGTATTTGATGCGATGCGGACGAACACTTAAGCTCAGTACAAAGCTGAAATAAACCAGCAAAAACAGTTTGCTGCTGAGCTGCTTGTAAGCATTATCTTAATATATAAAATCCTTGCGTTACTGACTGACTGACAGACACGCTACAGCCAAAACTATTGGGCGCAGGAAGCTGAAAATTGGCATGTATGTTCCTTGGGGACCGTAGGGGTGCACTAAGAAGGGATTTTCCGAAATTCCCACGGGATCGGCCAAAACGGGTAAATTAAAAAAAAAATGCAGGCGTAGCTGCGGGCTTCCTCTAGTATTTTATAAATCGAAACATGCCATATTGAATGCAATAAAATTTTGCATCACGCCGTGTCAAGTCCTGTCCTGTTTTTTTACATACTTTTTTATGTATCATAAACTTAACAATCCAAATATTTGGCCGGGTGAAAAGTCGTGTCAATAGCGGAGGCAACTCGAACGATGGCTAACTCTATAGTTTATACTATCCATGTATCGTCATTGGCACACATATTATCATATCCAGAGACCACCACAAAATAGACATTACACTCCCAGTAGTAATGTCCAAATGACAACAGAAACCCATAAACAACATATCCGAGTAACCAAATATATTCCGACTAACACAGAAACACGTGTATGCAAATGATAAAGCAAACGATAAAGATGACAAATTACGACACAAACAATTGTACATAAGCACTTACGCCGCAAACAATTTCACATTATAACATACTATGTACGTAGAATACAGCTCTAACCATATTGCAAGAGATGTTGTTGTTGAATTTCTTGAATCGTAAATAACAAATGGGAGAAAATAAAACTTTTCCGCCACATCATCCTGTTAATATCGAGATTGTAAGGTGAGATACTTTACTACACAATATATAGTTGTACTTTTATACCTTCGAGTATATACGGGGAGCCTCGATGGTAAGGCTCTGTTTTTAAACTGAAATGTTATTGTGAAGAGTTCAAATTGGAAGTTCGCTAAAACAGATTAGATGAAGCTGAGGCTGGTTTACAGCCATGTACCCGTCTGCGTTACTTAGGTAGGCAGATAATTAATTATAGAAAGCTATTTTAAGATTAGGTACACAACATGTAGTAATAAACTGTAGGTCCCTTATCGCTAAGAGCGGCTTGTCCAGACAATATAAGCAAGCCCAGGAATAATCAGAATAATCAAGTAAGTTGGTTGTTATACATATTGAATATCTGTGCGTGCATCCTTATATGGGATGGATAGAGACCTGTTTGCGAGAGCTGATCTGATGATGAATCGAATAGGAACTCAGTAATTAAATGACAAAACTCTATCAAGTTTGGGCTCATTTGATTCGTCTTGACGAGCACTTTGGTGCTGGTGGTGACTAGGATCCTCTAGGGTCCGATGAAGAAACCAGAAGGTAGCCATACCAACTCAGTAATTACAAAAATCAATTTGACTGGGGACCCGTTTTATAGCACATAGGAAAAATTACGAAAACCTTAAATTATTTTTTGTCGGGGAGATGGGCCTCTTTAGTCTTGATTGGCAACCTGTCTAGGAGAAGGAAAGCTCCGAAATTAAACCAAACGTTCGGGGAGATGGGCCTCGTGAGCCTTGGTTGGCAACCTGTCGTGAACCGACCCGTGCCGAGGGATTCGTGGCCAGAGGGCAAGCTGGTCGTAAACGGAGGGTGCCTGTGTTGGTGGTCACAGTGCACATGTGATATTCCGCCTTACATTTCAAAACCCTAAATCTCGTGGGAACGCAATGAGAACAATAAATAATATTTCCTCTCACAGCGGCGACGCGGTTCGCAACCCATCACGTCTCGTTTCCCGTGAGGGCGAAAAGCGGCCTACGAAAAGCTGGTTTGCAACATTGAATGTTGGAGGAGGAATGAACGGCAAATTGGATGAAGTATGTCAGATGATGGATGATAGAAAGATTGATGTTCTTTGTGTGAACGAAACAAAAAGAAAAGGGTGTGACACCACCAAGCATGGCACATATACGGCGTATTGGTCTGGGGTGTATAGTGCCACCAGATCCTGCAAGGGAGTTGGTGTAATATTGTCTGCGCGAATGAATGAGTGCGTAAAAGAGTTTGAATGTGTAAATGCTAGGCTACTGTGGATGAGAATGAAAGTTGGACTTACTCGTCTCTTTATTGTAGGGGTGTACGCCCCAGTCAATATAGTTACGGGTATGTCACAACAAGAGCAAGATGAAAGGCAGAAGTTTTGGGAGAGTTTAAGAGAAATTTTGAGGAACTGTAAGGATGATGAAAGATTGATTTTGTTAGGAGATTTCAATGGATAGGTGGGCGTAAAGCGAGATGGATTTAAAAGGGTATTAGGTGCATTCGGTGATGAGAGTGTGAACAAAAATGGAAAAGCACTGCTTGAGATTTGTTTGGAGTGGAGCTTTTGTGTGACAAACACCATGTTTGATCACAAAAGGATACATATGTTTACACGGGAGGCGAAAAATGTTGGGACATGGGACAACATGGTGGGACAAGGATGTAAAATCAGCAGTGTCAGAGAAGAAGAAAGCTTGGTTAGATTAGTTGGCTGCCAAAGCAAATGAAAGAATGGGAAAAGCAACGAGTGTAGACATATATTATATGAAGCAAGAAAGGAGTTTGTTAGGTCAAAAATAATAGTGAAAGAAATGGTTAAAAGGAAAAAAGAGGAAAAGAAAGATGAGTTTGATAGCAGATTATCTGACGATTTCCAGAGGAACATTAAGTTTTCTGGAAATCCGTTCGTGCAGTTCGTGGAAGAACACAATTCTCAGAATACACATCCATCAGAGACGAGAATGGAAAGATAGTAAATGGTGAATCGTGCGTGCTGAAGAGATGGAAAGAGTATTTTGAAAGTTTATTTGAAAGAACGGCGATAGAGACACCGATAGCTGAAATGAATGGTAATGATAGCAATGATGAAAGCGTTATTGGCGTGTAAGAAATCGTGAAGGCACTGGGAAGTATGAAAGTAGGTAAGGCTGCAGGATATGATAGGATTACAGTCGAAATGCTGAAGGCTGGACAGGGCATCATAGTTGGTCAGTTGCAGCGGATATATAACTTGTGCTGGAGCACAGGCTGGGTACCTAATGACTGAGCCACAGCTGTAGTTGTGCTTCTTTATAAAGGAAAAGGCTCGCAACAAGACTGCAAAAACTATAGAGGCATTAGCATTCTCAGCATTGTTGGCAAATTGTATGCAAAGGTACTGATTGAAAGAGTTATGGAAGTAACCGACAAGAAAATATGGGATGTAAAAACGGGATTCCGAGAAAATTTTTTGGCCAAAAGTCAAAAGGTCTATTGCGCATTCGTAGATTTGGAAAAGGCTAACGATAGAGTGCTGAAGAATTAAATGTGGTCGGTGCTGTCAATGAATGGGGTGAACAGCAGCCTCATTCAAGCTCTGAAATCCCTTTATGAGGATTCAGGAACTTGTGTGAGGATAAATGGGGCATACACTGACTGGTTTACCATCGAAACAGGTGCTAGACAGGGATGTGTAGCGTCGCCGTGGCTGTTTAACCACTTCATGGACACTTGTTTGCAAGATCTAAAATATAGTGACTGCAGATTAAGGATCAATGGGTTACTTGTCAAATGCCTCCTTTATGCTGATGATTAGGTAATACTTGCGTCTTCAGCGGAGGAGTTGCAGGAGATGGTGACAATCATGCATGGTGCGTTAGAATGGAAAGGAATGAAAGTGAATGTAAGTAAAACGAAAGTTATGGTTCTTGAAAAGGAGGAATGCGTTACGGCTTGTAATGTTTTGATCGATGGACAACGAGTGGAGCAAGTGAATGAGTTTGTATACTTAGGTACGTTGTTTACAAGAGATGTTAAGAATGAAGAAGATATTGAAAGAAGAGTTGATGCAGGTTATGGAGTGAAAGGAGCTCTGAAGGCGTTTATGAATAGCCATACCCCTCTATGCACAGCCAAACGTGCCCAAAAAGGCACGTTTGGCTGTGCATAGAGGGGTATTAGTGCCTACCCTTATGTACGGTAGTGAAAGTTGGGTATGGCAGAAGAGATTTGAAAGTAGAATAAATGCTGTAGAGATGAGAGCACTGGGAATGGTGGTATATCTTTGACCGGCAGAGTAAAGAATTGTGTGATAAGAGAATGTTTTGGGGTTAAAGACGATGTAGTCACAAGCATCGAGAAAGGCATGTTAAGATGGTTTGGGCACATGGAGAGGATGGATGACAATAGACTGAGAAAGAAGATATATAAGGCAAAAGGAAGTGTGAATGGGAGAGGACAAAGGGGAAGACCTAGACGGACGTTCTCTGACCAGATTGGAGACATCCTAAAAATAGGACAGCTCAGAAGTACCCTTAACAGAAGAGCTTGCATGAGAAACTTGATGGGAGTGAATTAAGCAAGAGAGGTTTGTCAGGATCGTTGCAAATGGCGTTCCGTAGTCTCTGCCTACCCCTCCGTAAAACAGGCGTGAGTCTATGTATGTATGTATGTATTAAATTTTTAGTTACATCACATATTTTTTGAAATAATTATATGTATATACCTACAGGTTTGTACGGAACCCTCTGTGCGCGAGTCCGACTCGCACTTGACCGGTTTATTTTAACCGAAAGTCGGTTAAAAATTACGTTTTTATTGGTTTGGCTCTTGTGCCTGGCGAACAATATAGGTTAAGGTATGAAGAAGAAGCATTATTAACCCTTACAACATCGCAGGTACTGCTTCACACTTTTTCAGTTTTATGTCTCTAGAATTTAATTTACAAACCAGTAGAAAATACTCCTGTCAAGCCCATCTGACTAAAGATTTTTTAATCTAGCACAACGTTAGCACCCCTTATGCGTTTATGTTTTTAAAATTGCCTGGCAATAGCAAGGCAAGTATTTTAACATAACTTGACGCCTTTTAACCCGAAGGGGTAGGCAGAGGTACATTACACACCCACATTTCGCCAGTTATGTATTTTAATATGTTCTAATATTATACACACGATCCAATGACGATTCCCGAAGACAGCAAAGTCTCGTATTGAAGAGGATCAAATACTCGTTTGAAGCGGAACGATATTCAATGAATGGATATAGGATAACACAGATGGAGCTCAAAACCAATATTGGACAATAGTAGATATACGATACCTACCTGTTTGTATTTTGGAATAACTCCAATGGAAAACTGATGGGACAGGTTTTATGCTTCTACAGAGTTTACCTGCGAGTATATTTGTTTATTATCCATTTACTGATGCATTTTTGCAAGCTTGTACTGCTAATCAGGTTGAAAAAAGTTTATAATATGATAAACATGGTGTCCGGCAAAGTATCTCGCCTTCTGTTATATTGTCTATATTTATTACCTCTTTACTTAGTTTGTCAAATGTTGGGTGGGTTACACGGTGGCAATCAAGCAGCATTTGCGAGATGGCATTTTTTTTAAAATTCTTTTATACACAAACAAGGTGCACATAGGTGGACATAATGCCATGAGGCATTCTCTGCCTGTCAACCTACAGGTGGTGCAGAGATAAAATGTGGAAGGTGTATTAACGGATTTTAAAAGGATGTCATATTCTTAATTTAAATGTAAATGAAAAAAATATCAACATAAAACGACCTAAAATTTAAATTTAAAACTTAAATGGGAAATATATATACATATATAAACATTAACATTAACATAACTTCACGCCTTTTATCCCCGAAGGGATAGGCAGAGGTGTATTACACACCCACTTTTCGCCAGTTATGTTTCGGTCCCAATGTAATAGGGTGCGAGCCTGGTGCCATCTACCTGTCACATTATTAAGCAAGCGATAATGAACGTTTTTAATACACACATCACTACGAAAAGTCAGAGGTGTGGGGGTATCTGGGGATCGAACCGGAGACCATCGTCTCGGCAGTCCGTTACATACTCCACTCAGCTATCGCCGCTTTTATATACATATATATACACTTAATTGCATATATTATAGCAAATAAATATACATAAACATAAATAGCATACATATTATAAATATATATCTATATACATATATATGTATATAGATATATATTTATAATACAAAAAATAAATATAAGGGTACATACTTATAGATACATAAATACATACATACTTACATATATAATAAAGGATGAGAGTGATGTGCAGATTCCTTTAATCTTTTAAATAGGAGATCCCGTACTTTCAATTTGAATGCAAAACGGTTAGTGGACAATCTGATTTCAAGAGGGAGTGCGTTCCAGAGTAGGATAGACTGTACAACAAAGGAAGAGTTGACAAACCCAGAAGAATGACTGGGGCACGAAAGAAGAAGATTCTGCGAAGACCGAAGGTCTCTCCGACGTGTAGATGATAGTTATTGGAAATACTCAGAAAGATAAGAAGGAGGAGAGGGAGACTTAAGAATCACGAAGAGAGTACTGAGAGCACGCAAACACCGGCGTTGACGAATAGGCAACCAATTAAGTTCTGAACGATAAGTAGAGACATGGTCATACTTACGAAGATTAAAAATGAATCGAATGCAGTTATTGAGAAGTCGGTCATATTTATTGAGATATTCTGCATTCAGGTCATAATAGCACATATCACCATAGTCGATTAGGGGAAATATTAAAGCCTGCACAAGCATACTTTTAGTCCTGGAAGGAAGAAAATTCTTTAGACTCTAAGTGTTCCGGTTACTTTCTGACTAACATTAGACACCTGGGCCTGCCAATCGAGAGTGGAATCTATATACATTCCAAGATCTTTGACGACTGAGTTAAAAGGGATGATTAGACCGTTGAACTTAACAGGTGGCAGAGTTTTTAAATCTAATTTAGGCACTAAACGGCGACTGCTTACAATAATGGCCTGGCATTTTGCTGGGTTTACGTCTAGACCAAATCGGTTGCACCAATCCATCATCGTCTCAAGATATCTGTTGAAGTAAGCAATGGCTATTGATATAACTACTTTTAAACTACCACGATTTGTACACATACTAATGATTATGTAACGGGTCTGAATTGTGTTAACTAACCGCTTGACCGCGCACAAGTGACTATTCTCGTTTTTCGAAATTCCGTAGACCGCGCACAAGTGATTATTTTCCCTTTTAGGTTACAGCACTATACTCGGTCTGAATTTACTGATTCTTTCTATTACGTAATGTTTTAAATCCTTTGTCTCTGTTCTATTCAAATCATTGAATATTTCCTCATGCTAAAACTACGAAGCGAGTCTTAGAATCGTTAACCCGGAACGAAAAAATAATGTCCAATGCCACTATTTGTTTCGCGAGCTCCGTGATTACGTGCTAATCGTATGCGTGTAATTAACTTTTTTATACTATGATACATGTTTTATTTTATTTAATTCGGTGTAGACAGAACCCCTCTACAGTGAAAACTCATAAAATATGTATGTCATCAATTTACTTTTTAAAATAATCCTGTTAAATATAAATACACAAAGTGTGTTTTTCAACGATAGTCAATGTTCGCTGCTAAGTATAATAAATTAGAAACTTAATGTCAACAAAGAATTCATACGACTTGAACGAGTCATTTATAAGGTTGAAGAAAAACATCACTTCAACTTACTCATGTTACCGACTTATCAACAATAAATGTTTATGTTAGCGCGCCCATCTGGCGAGCGGCGGTGCGACATTTTGTTTAGAACGTGAGCGGTCTAGTGAATTCGGCGAATTAGCGCTAGCGATCAAGCGGCTAAACGAAAAGAAAGATGAAATACCTTTCTATTTGCCCCGACGTTTCGGGATGGGTTACACCAGCCATGGTCACGGGATGACCGATGTCCGTCAGCGCTGCCTCCGAGAAGTGCGGTTTTCGGAACCTACCCTCACTTGGTCTTCACAATTATTGACATTTATAAGTTAAGTAAGGCTATTGATATATCTTCCACTCTCGCTTGGGAGTACAACTCCAAGTCATCAGCATAGAGATGATACGCACACCGAAGATAAAAATTGAGAAGAGTAAAGGAGAGAGAATGCCACCTTGAGGAACACCAGAGCCGATGTCACGGCAACTCGACGTAGTCTCGTCAACGCGAACTGACTGCTGACGCTACTGAAGATAATTTGAGAACCAGTCCAGTACAACAGGTGAGACCAAGAGATGGGAAAGTATAGATAGGCATTGATGAGACGCAGGTCGCCAATTTTGGTAATAAAGTGTTTTATCACAAACAACATTTGATTACATGGGATAACGTAGGGTAAGGTGGTGTAAGATTGCGCGGTCGGTAAGAGTACGCATTGAACCTCACGCCGCATGCAAAATTTTTGCGAATTTTTTTTTTTCATTTAAATTCTAGTTGCATTGTGTTTATAAATACCTACCGTCTGACTAATTCATTAACGACGAAATAAATGGTTGAATTAAGAAGTAGATATTTATTCTGTTTGTTAACAGCCATATTTTGATCAAATAGAAAAATTATATCGGATATCGTTCTATATTTTTTATAGCTGCCTTTGACAAAAATCAAAGCCATCTGAAGATACTTTTAATAGTTGATTCGTGAATGCATCATGCTTTTACAGCCAAGAGAAAATGTTATGAGGTTTATTAATATGAGGGTATTTTCCGTAATTTTAGTGTGATGAAAGTTGTTGCGAAAGTCCCCCGTGCCGTATAAGTCCATTAAGCAAATGGATGGAAAGGAAATGAGAGCTCGTTTTTAATTTCGTTGTCACGTAAATACGTGATATTAATAATGTACCTCTTGTTTTGTTACTCATTGTTAATTAAAGCTTTCGGGAAATTAAAAACCTTTAACATTAGTCATTGTTTGTGTACATATCTAGATGGGTTCGTCCGTGATATGTATTTATTATTTTATTAACATTTTGTGGCGTTACACTCCCACGAGAGAGTACAATGAGGTTAACGGTCCGTTTAATTAAATAAAATATTGCTGTTACATCTAAAAGGTGACGAGGATATATTGCTTTGTCACTGGAAACGATATATTTTTTGTTTCCTTTTTATATATTTTACATTTGCTGTTATATATTTGACGGCACTGCGCCGAATGTTGTGGGTCGGATATCCACACTTAGAGCACTTGGTGTGGTCCACAATTTGTTCACTATGCTCGTATGACGCATTAAATTCGCATCTGTGTTTTCTTTGTGCGTTTGATTTAACAATGTTTTTGTAAAGGCTCATTACATTTTTGTTTATTCTTCGTCTTAGAGTCTGCGGGACATTCCATTAGAATTCAATAGATCTATTTTGGTATTCATTAGTATAAGCCTTAAGGCTTGATGTAATGATTATTCACAAAAAGTGGCTGGCAGCTCCTGGACTTGAAGAACTTAGTGACGTGCTATTGGAGAGACTTTATTTACCCAATAGTGGACTACAACAGTTGTTTTTTCAACCTATTTGGCATACATTTTTTTGTAAGTAATTCTGATAAGAGTAGCATAGTTCATATGCTGTCGGATTAAGAATTTACAATACCATTACCCTATTTCATTCCATGGGTATTGTAATACGCGATTCTTTTTGATAGTAATAGGCGGCAAACGAAAAATACAAAAAAGCGACTACGCAAAATACACGAAGACAATAGTATCTTTAGCAAGAGCAGCATAACTCTAGCAAACCCTTTACCAGCCCGTCTGACCAGCGTTGTATAGTAGGTCAAGTCCTCCTTTGGAATCCCAATGCTATTTTAACGCATATTAGGACAGACCGACGTTCTTAGCAGTAAGGCAAAAAAATATTATGTAAAATAATACTCGGTTAATCCAGCAACCGCATCTGTCGAAAATCTTTATTATATTGAGAAAAGGTAGAAAGGATTGTAAACAAACAACGAGGCGAAATCTGTAAAAAGTTGTTTGATATTTGTATTACCCTAAGACTCAGTACAAAATTGCAAAGTCGTTGTAACTGAGTTTTGTAATTTAAAACGAAGAAAGGAGACAGAAAGATAGCACTTTTATTTCTATAATTCATAACAACTGTACTTAGTTATGTTGTGAAATATATGTGCATTAAATATAGGAGGTTGAAACGGCGACACGGCTCACGCCGGGAGCGGGGCCACTAATCAACATTTTCTCATAAATGACTTTCTGTCATCAAACTAGATATTTGCATTTTTTCCTGTTGTTAAATCTTGTTAAGGTGGGCACTTAATAAGTAAGCCTCGGGAAGGAAGAACCACTTAAAGGTTACTTTAAATTACGTTTCCGTCCCGCTAACTTATTTACTCCTTATAAGAAGAAACAAAATATAATTCCACTTTTCAGGTCAAGAGATAATGGCCTTTGATAACAGCCTGAAAAAGCTTTCCGCTGTTTTGTTTCTTTTATCTTCAAATTTCTGTGAAGTTTGCCACAAAAATTACAACTTGCGAGATTAAATAAAGAAGTTTTATAAATTGCCCAGGGTTAGCTAGGATTAAGGCTTAGGTGAATCAAATTTTTCATTTTTTAGTAGTATCTGCACTGAGATTAAATCTTTCAAATTGTTTAAAGTTATGATTTGCGAATAGGTAACGTTCAAATTTAGTGTAAAAGTTTCCTTTTGCTCCATTTATTTTCAGTTCACAAGCTGCACAGGCCATAAGAAAGTATTTTCACTTTACGAAATATGACGGACTTTACATATGGGAAATGTGTCAAGACTGCAGCTCAGTTGAAAGGTCCAGTTTTAGTACATACGCTTTGTTTTTTATCAAACTGATGCATGTGGTAAAATATTAATGCAGTATAAGATGAACTGTTGTTGCACAACAAGTCCGTACCGTGGCACGTTATTAAACTGGTAATTAAAAGATTATTAGTCATCACGCTATTAAGGCATTCTGTACAAATTACACTTAAGCAGTTTATGCGCTTATCTCTATCAATGCAGTGTTGTTGTTGACATAATTATTGTTCCGTGTGAAGACGAATCTACGTTTCCTATGATTGCCAATACGTACAGTCTAAGTGGCACATCGTATGCAGTTATTACTATAACTAAAATAATAAGTACACGGGGTGCGAAGTACTAAAAGTGTGAAATCTTGTTCAATGCATATAGATCAATATAAAATACATCCGAGCCGTACAATGTTATCGCCCGCCAGTTACTATATCTAAAAAGAAATATAAAAAGAGAGAATCGCTGGTAGTGTAACAGAGTTAAAGGTATAAAAATAACATTAAATACACGCGTATGTTGCAGTGTACGTCGGCATTTCGCAGTTTCACGCCCTGAAGCCAACATCACAAAGGTTATTATGCAAATTTTGTGCCAAAACGCATCCCTCTGTGTGCAGTTTTGGGTCGGAAACCGTGGGCTTTTATTTACTTGCCACCCGGATGCAATTGCAATTGTGGTCTAAAATTCCGCATGATAAATTGTCAACTGATTTCGGTTCAATTTGCTAATTAATGTTTATGAGTGATTGCCACAGTGAATTCGTAATGTCTTAGCCATGTTTAATAATAGGTGCACATGTTTGAATACGTGTGCCGCTGTTATTTTTGACGCTATGAATGCGCTATCATAGTTTGTTACTCGATTATCATCTAAAGCGAATTAAAACGTTTCAATTCACGGTAAACGATGCATAGTATAGTGACGATTTTATGACAGACAAACATTTTATGGGAATATGTGCCGTGTGTTGATCTTTGATTTGATCTGCACAAAGGATTATTTCGTTGAAAGCGTTGGAAATTACCACTTTAGGCTACTTCTATAGACAGTCTGTTAGGTCAAAGGTACTATAGATTCAATCCCCTGTTTAGAAGGACGAGTAATAGTGGCCCAGCTCAGAAAAGTTTTAGGACTTCTCAGTTCGTACTGCACGGATGTATAATTATTTCAAAATGAATAATATGATTACAGATTACTGTGCCATTTATCATGGTTTTACAAACATTCACTCATAGGACACCTTGCCTTGATACAACAATTTGTGGATCACACGAAGTGTTATCTCGTGCCCAAACTATTACTTACTATAATTTTACGCTGTGATTTAGATTATAAATCATGTTTATTAATAGTAGTAAATAGGTATTATGTAGAATATTGAAGCGATTACAGAATTAATTTCTAACAAACTGTTGGTTTGCATCGCGTAGTGTTTTAAGCGGTGGTCACACCGTTTAGAACTGTGCCGAGTGTTATAGATCGGATGGCCATAAACTACAATAGCTACACTTTGTGTGTGCTCCTACTACACGTCCTTTGTGTTAGTTGCTTAAATGTTTGTTAAGGCCTTCGCTACACAATATTTTTTATAATTTTTCCTAAAGCGCATTTTGACTTCGTTTCAAGTAGACATAACTATATAAACCAAGTTATATGAAGAACTTGAAGAAACGGAATTCAGACGTCATGAATTTGGATCGCGCATCGTGGATAGCACATTGAATATTGTTCGGGGTCCGCTTACTAGTCTAACCGGATTTATCTTTTATAAACACCAATGAACTTTAATAGCTCATCAACATTTTGTTTAGTCTATGTGCCTATTTAAATAAAATGTTCTTTTGTTGTAGGTGGATGTAAGCATGCTATTGCTTTTTTGGCTTGGCTGCACCGGCGCAGTGAGGAGCCACCATCCACAAGTGTGGAATGTTATTGGAAGAAAGCTAAATTGTCAACAGTGGGCACAAGTCTTCAATTTATAAAAGCAAAAGACATGTGGAATGCACCTTCAAAATACCTTCCACCAGACAGTAAAAGCTTTTTAACAGAAATAAAAAATTATAGCCAAGCAGTAGGCAACATGGACAACCAGCTCATGAAATATTATAAAGAAGAGACAAGTGTGGAAAAGTTGTCTATCCACCATTTAGTTAGCTTACAAAAACAAAAGCCTATAAATGCTTTAGAATTTATCAAGTTTTGCCAACAAATCATGGATCCAAGTGCTTGTGAAGAGGTTGCGCTCATAACTGCTGCTCAAAATTATTGTCCTCTGTGGCATGAGTTGAGATATGCGCGCATTACTGCCTCAAAAGCCTATGAAGCTGCTCATTGTAAAATTTTTGATGGAACCTTGGTTGAAAGTATAATGGGGTCAAGGAATTTAAAAGACACAGAAGCAATGGAAAGAAGGCGTTTGTTGGAGGACAATGTACGAAAAGAAGTTGAAAAAATTAGAAAAATTAATATTAACAAATGTGGTATATCCATCTGATATAAAATTTATCAATCCATCCGGTGTACAAGAAATTAAATATTTTAAAGTGTTACATTTTTTATATTGCGACAAAGTAAGTGACTGGTGGACAGCATTAGATGGTTTTTCAATTTGTATTTCAATTTGTATTTGTATTTCAGTCTATAATGGATACAACATTTTCATATCTTGCTCTGAAACCTATAGGCAATTTTTTAAATATATCTTGTTGGCCACACAATCAACTCTTTCATTTTTCTTGGTATGATATTAATTTATACTTTTAGAAAATATACGACTCACTGTGCTTTGTGTATAGCCAAATTGAAATATTATACTTAGATACATTGGTGGCAAAAGTACAGGGATCAGCATTAGTTTCGTTATTTACGATGTCTACAAGAGATGTTGCCATACTTGGACCTGCTTCACAATAATTATTATCCTGTGAAGATTGACATGGTTCTTGAGTAATGCATTGTTTAAGAGAATATTCAGAGAGAGTCTCTTCTACTAATGCTTGTCTTTTTCCCTTAAGTGTGACCTTCTGCTTTGGTGGTGTGTTACTGCCAACGTCTGACACTGGAACAAGTTTAGTGTGGTAGAACCCCTTTTTTCAAACGGAGCGAGACTTTTTCGTTTTGTAAAGCCATTAGTCTATACTCAGTATAGTTTTCTGTATCCTCTTCTATCTGAAAGTAGAAACTATAATGACAATACTTTAAAGTAAAGCAGTAATGAAAAGTATCTACTTAATACACTGTAGGTAAATGTAATACTAATAAATCATCTTAATATATAAAATCCTTGCGTTACTGACTGACTGACAGACATGCTACAGCCGAAACTATTGGGCGCAGGAAGCTGAAATTTGGCATGTATGTTCCTTGGGGGCCATAGGGGTGCACTAAGAAGGGATTTCCCGACATTTTCAAGGGATCGGCCAAAACGGGTAAATTTTAAAAAAATGCAGGCGTAGCTGCTGGCGTCCTCTAGTTAAGGCATAATCTTTAAATTCAAAGTGATTTGAATATTTCTGTTTTAATAGCTAAGTTAAATATTAATAACATCAATATTTAGGTACTGTTCTACATAACTTTTGTAAGTTAATGTAGGTAAATCAAAAGTTTATTTGGGAGAAATACTACGTGTATACTTACGTTAAAATGATCTTCACAACAATATGCAGTGCTTTTTGTAGATATAATATCTCTTCTCATAACTTTACACCACTGTCTTCTTATATCAGTATCTCGCGGGATGTGAAAATATACTTTGTCAGGTGCGTTCCACCTTGTATTCTTGCACATGGGTACAATACACTTCTTAAAGTAAGGTCTTCGCTTATCATCCATCCTTCTGTTTATAAAATTAAACACGAAAATAAAACTAACAAAGTTTGCTTTGTAATATAGGTAATACCTACTCTTTTAAAACTTCGCGCTATGCAGAACCATTTGACAGTTCAACTCAATCGTTGCGAACGCTGACGTCACCACAAAGCGCGCTAAAATAGGGGTGTTTAAACCAGCGTTATGTCATTACAATTTTCAACATTTAATTAAAAGTAAATGTTGACTTTTCCACGACTAATATTATTTTTTACAGTATTGTATTAACATAAATAAACGATAGCAACAATAAAAAAAATCATGCATATTCCCTATTACTAATGTGTTCATTACTAAGATGGGCATTGTACTTTGAATTGACATAGAATCTTCATGGTTTGAGGTTTTTGAATGAAACTTTTTTCACATGGTTTCTATGATGTTCATCTTTTAAAAATGTGAAACATTTGAATATCAACTTTCAATTGTTTTGTTATTTAACTTAGACAAGAAAGATGGATACTGCGAAACTTTTAGTAATTTTTGAATACGAGTTTCGACGCGGAAGTAACGCGGCAGAAACAGCCCGCAATATCAATGTTGCGTTTGGAGAGGGGTCTGCTAATGAACGCACCGTGCGATTTTGGTTTAAACGCTTTCGCGATAGAAACTTCGACTTGAAGAACGAGCCACGAGGAAGACCGCCCACACAGATGAATAACGATGAATTAAGAGAGATGGTGGGAGCCGATCCTGGTCAAACTACCCAGGAATTAGCGGCACGGTTTAACGTTACCTTACCCACAATATTGACTCATTTGCGTCAAATCAATAAAATCAAAAATACTAAAATTGAGGGCCTCATAATTTGACTAATCTGCAGAAAGAAACGCGTGTTGAAACTTGTGTTGCCTTGATGAATCGGTACAGGACTCAAGGAATATTGGATCGAATTGTGACATGTGATGAAAAGTTGATTCTTTATGATAACCGTAAAAGAAAAATGCAATGGCTGACCAATAAAAAGGTAATGGTAATTGGATCGAATTGTGTTGTGTTTAAAGTTATGATTTGCGAATAGGTTACGTTCAAATTTAATGTAAAAGTTTCCTTTTGCTCCATTTATTTTCAGTTCACAAGCTGCAAACGCCATAAGAAAGTATTTTCACTTTATGAAATATGACGGACTTGACTTATGAGAAATATGTCAAGACAGCAGCTCAGTTAAAAAGTTACAGATTTAGTATGCTCTGTATTTTATCAAATTGATGCATGTGGTAAAATGTTAATCCAGTATAAGATGAACTGTTGTTGCACAACAAGTTAGTACTATGGCACGTTATTATACTAGTAATTAAAAGATTGTTAGTCATCACCGTACTAAGGCCTTCTGTAAAAATTACACTTAAAAGCAGTTTATGCGCTTAGCTCTATCACTGCGGTGTAGTTGTTGACATAATTATTGTTCCGTGTTAAGGCGCTGTTATACCCCAGTAGCCTTGAAACACCTAATTTTTCGTCGCGCAACTAGCCATAACGGTACATACTACAAACTTGCAAAAAATAGAGCTTATAGTCAAAAGTCAGAACAAAAGACTTTTGAAAGAATTTTTCATGTATGTAAAATAGAATCACGGTAAAAAATCACAAAAACGAGGCAGAAAATAATCTTTCGTCTCCCTGGTTGCAATATTTTGATCGTAAGCTGTCATATTTTATTTAAAAATATTGTAGGAAACCTAATGAACTAAAGAATTACCCTATTTATTTTCTTATTATACGTGTATATTTTGTAAAATTAAATAAAATCTGCCAAACGTCTATGATTTTGACGCTCGGTAGATCCCATCAATATCAAACGCTTCGGCAATTTAAACCTTATTAGCATAAGCGGTATACTGAGTGTCAGTTGCTAGTTTACGCCCCGCCCAGACCTCATCATTCGGCTATGAGCCCTGTGAGAGATAGGTCATGTCGCTTGCGTCTCCGCTGCACGAAATTTTACGTAAATCTGTTTGTTATTGTAATACGCCGATTTGTGTTCGTAATTTCATGTTTTATTTTATAGACTGGATACTTTGAATCAAATAGGCTATTCATGTGACTAAGGGCACATATAATTAGGACCTAAGTTTATATTCTTGTTGCGTTTAATGTTATTGTTTCTGTGCTTATAAATATATAATAAGAAGAATAAAATATGGACAATAATTAGAGAAATAAAGTTCTACGCAGGATTTGTACAAGAAAGCGTCGTAATAAAATAGAAATTCATCCTTGGCCAAGTGATTATGAAATATGAAACATTTTTACACAAATTATTTTCATAAAAGTCTTTTATGAGTGACTATGTTATAGATTATCGATTATGCATAATATAATTATATAAATTATTCTCACAATACATAGCTGCCACAGTTTTCAATATTTGAAAGAACAATAACATAAAATCGAATCATTTTATGTACCTATATTGCAAACTCATTAGCTTGTCAGAACCGAGCGCCTGGAGCGCTAAGATGCCGCCACGGCGAACAATAAACAGCGCTAATATGGCGCTCCGCAGTCCGCACATAAGCGGTAACGAATGTTGTATTATTGTGTTGTGAACATAAACCTATTTAGGTACATCGGGTAAAACTTTGATTAGTCATAAACTATTAGGTATGTCTCAGTACATCTAATATCTTTTTAATTTCTAAAATCAATCATTTATAAGTAAGTAGGTGACTTCTCTGTTTGCTATAACACAAGTTATAGTATTTTTTTTAATAATAAAGTACCTAACTAATTATCTTTATTGTAATTACAGTGAAGTTAAAGTATACAGTTTAGCAACGTCTTACACACATTTGACTGCAGTAATACCTAACACGATTTGTTTAAGAGTGATAAGCAAAAAATACAAGAGGGATAGCAGTGGTTCGAATTGCGTAAGAATATGTTGACAGATTCAAATTTTGGTAAAGTGGTAAAAAGAAGAGATAACAGCAGTAAAACCAACTTAGTAAAAAATATTTTGTACAAATAACATATTTGCAATGTAAGAGCAGTTGTGCATGGAGTCTAAAATGAACAACTGGTTTTGCAACAACTGGAGAAGCAAGAAAATGTAACAATCGAGCCTTGTGGATTATCCGTTTATTGGTGTCACGCCAGATGGATTAATAGGTCCAAACATGTTTGTGGAAATTGAATGTTCTATTAGTTCTATAGTTGCCTATAAGTATGGCCAGGAGAATAGTATAAGAGCAAATAAAACACAAATATGGAAACATGATAAAAAAGTTAACTGACTAGTCTAAACAAATATTGTAATTGTTATTACCAAATTCAGGGGCAACGCCACGTTACACGCAAACAAAAATGTTTATTTGCTGTGTGGAGTGGCGAAAGTATACCACTATAAATAGAAATGATAGAAAGAGAATATGATGTTTTCTGGGAGACGAAAATGAAAGAAAAGCTTGTGGCGTCTTATATGAATCGGCAGTTGCCTGAAATTGTTGATTCTCGTCGAGCTCTAGGGATGGCATTGCGAAATCACGGAGATGAAAATGTTTCATCAGTGCTTGAAGTTTCTACAATACCAAGCCTTAATAGGAACGTAAATGAAAATGTGCCTCGTGAACAATAGCAAATAATAAGTATTGAAGCCTCATCACCTCACACACGTCCTTTAACTTTCCATGAGAATAAAGAAAACATGCCGGGTTGTAGCAGACAGCTAACTTTTGATGAGCTGTAAACTCTGTATTTCGTTAGTAAATGATGAATAAATATAAATAAATATCTTTTAATATTTATTTTCTTTGAAACAACATATATTTTAAGCGAAGGAATTTTTTTATATTTTTCCATACAAACATGTATGAGGAGAGCTAACGAAAAAGCAGTAACTCAAATTTTAATTCTATAATTTGGGTTGGATTTCGAATCGAGTCGCCTGAATTTGAGGGTATTGGTGGTGTAGGGGCTTAAGGGAGTTAGTTTTAATCCCCTAAAAGTAATTTTGGCTGCCGGAGTTGCGTCTAAATATTTTTAAACAATTTCCAAAAATTCTTTGTAGTAGTTTTTATACTTTAGTACAGTTTTACAAATGTCATTTTTAGGTTTTATGTGAAAAACGTGAAACGAAACGCAAACCCGCCATCTTGGAATGATCATATTGACAGCTAATGTCAAATTTGTACGTCATTGCTTTCGAGTGCCTAGGGTTAGGTGCAACTGTAATAAGTAACTAAATAGGTTATGTTAGGTTCTCTTTTGACTCTTAATCCGAAAATAGGAACCAAGCGAAGCAGGGCTCCGTCAACCTTAGTTTATTAAACTAGTGTGGAAGAATGTGGAAGTTGGCAGTGCCATACACACCGATGTTTGAAGATTTTTTTTTTCAGAGGAAACCAGATATTTCCTGCAAGTGAAAATGGTGAGGGCGGGTTTCGAGACCTCCCCTCTTCCCCCTCAATCACTTACAACCCCTAAAAACGGCGACGTATTTCGAAACCTTTACCATAATAATTATACCTATAATAACAATAAAACATCCATAAATAAATAAAATAAATCAACTTTTACTAAACTTCAATTATTTCGTAACTCGCTTTAGTTGAGATACGGCTTTTGCGCTTAGTAGGGCAGTATTGTGGTTTTTAGGGTACCGTAGCCAAAAATTGTAAAAGCCCTTTATATTTTGTAGGATAGTATATATAGGTAGTTTTTTATATATTGTAGGAACACTTATAGATTCGCCATGTCTGTCTGTCTATCCGCCCGTATGTCACAGCCAATTTATTGCAAAACAGATTTGAAAACTGGCAGGAATGGAATTAGATGTAGGCATTCTATGAACTGCTTCACCATTTTTATACAAAAACAAAACAAAAATAATTAGGGCCTCCATATATGGAACTGACTTAATTATATTTATCATCTTACGGCACGTAGGTATTTATCTACTTTCGTCAACTATTAATACCTATAACGTCTAATGTAAACCAGTTTTGCTCATGGCTCCACTGAGAACAAAAATTGCGCTATGCCTATATTGTACAAACAGATTGATTTATGTAATATAAATTTTAATATCAGTATCTCAATTAAATATGCTAAAACATTTTGTTTGCGATTTTGAAATATTGGAATACGGATGTCGCCAGAATACGGCCGCACACGACGAGAATGAAGGGGGGCGCCCCGCAGTAGACGGAGCTAAGCGCCCTTCACCTCCCCTGCTTCACCCCCTCATTTACCAAAACAGTCGCTTAGGACAGCGCCTTAAGACAAATCTACGTTTCCAATGATTGCAAATACGTACAGCCTAAGTGGCACATCGTTTGCAGTTATTACTATAACTAAAATAAAAAGTACACGGGGTGCGAAGTACTAAAAGTGTGAAATGTTTGTGCAATGCAGACAGACCAATATAAAATATATCCACGCCGTACAATGTTAGCGTTATCGCCCGGCAGTTACTATATCAGAAAAGAAATATAAAAAGAGAGAATCACTGGTAGTGTAACAGAGTAAAAGGTATAAAAATAACATTAAATAGCTACACGTGTATGATGCAGTATACGTCGGCCTTTCGCAGTTTCACGCCCTGAAGCCAACATCACAAAGGTTATTATGCAAATTTTGTGCCAAAACGCATCCCTCTGTGTGCAGTTTTGGTTGCGGAAACCGTGGGCTTTTATTTACTTGCCGGCCGGATGCAATTGCAATTGTGGTCTGAAATTCCGCATGATAAATTGTCAACTGATTTCGTTTCAATTTGCTAAATAATGTTTGTGAGTGATTTCCACAGTGTATACGTAATGTCCTAGCCGTGTTTAATAATAGGTGCACATGTTGGACTACGTGCACCGCTGTTATTTTTGACGCTATAAATCCGCTATAATAGCATGTATCTCGATTAGCATCTAAATCGAATTAAAACTTTTCAATACACGGTAAACGATGCATAGTATAGTAAAAATTGTATGATGGACCAAAAGTTTATGCGAATATGTGCCGTGTGTTGATCTTTGATTTGATCTGCACAGAGCGTTTGTTCGTTGAAAACGTTGGAAATTACCACTTTAGGCTACTTCTATAGACAGTCTGTTAGGTCAAAGGTACTATAGATTCAATCCCCTGTTTAGAAGGAGGAGTAATAGTGGCCCAGCTCAGAAAAGTTTTAGGACTTCTCAGTTCGTGCTGCACGGATGTATAATTATTTCAAAATGAATAATATGATTACAGATTACTGTGCCATTTATCGTGGTTTTACAAACATTCACTCATAGGACACCTTGCCTTGATACAACAATTTGTGGATCACACGAAGTGTTATCTCGTGCCCAAACTATTACTTACTATAATTTTACGCTGTGATTTAGATTACAAATCATGTTTATTAATATTAATAAATAGGTATTATGTAGAATATTGCAGCAATTACAGAATTAATTTCTAATAAACTGTTGGTTTACATGGCGTAGTGGTTAAGTGGTGGCCACGTCGTCGTTTAGAACTGTGCCGAGTGTTGTAGATCGGATGTCCATAAACTACAATAGCTACACTTTGTGTGCGCTCCTACTACACGTCCTTTGTGTTAGTTGCTTGAATGTTTGTTAAGGCCTTCACTACACAATATTTTTTATAATTTTTCCTAAAGCGCATTTTGACTTCGTTTCAAGTAGACATAAATATATAAACCAAGTTATATGAAGAACTTGAAGAAATGAAATTCAGACGTCATGAATTTAGATCGCGCATCGTGGATAGCACACTAGCCCGTCTGACCTCCACCACCCGAAGGGATAGCGATATTTCATGAGAGGTACTAATGCCCTATGACAGCCGGTGCCGACAGCTTATTGTGCTCTCCGAGGAACAGGGCATCCGATAATTAACAATTCAATACGCTCATAACACCGAAAATTCAGTGGTGGGCGCCCAGGATTAAAACCTGACAAGCTCTGCATGGCAGGCTCTTGGTATCTGCACTAGACTGTCGCTGCCTTCACCCCACCTAAACGCCTACATATTAAAGAACATAAACAAATCAGCCGGCACAGAATCCGTATCCGATTACGTGAAGTATCCAATAGTTGTCATCATACACAAAGTGATAAATATAGCGGTGATAGTTAGATTACTAGTTCGGCGCGTCGGCATAACAGTAATATTAATTTGTTCGCCAACCGCGCCCGTGTTCCTGTCACCTCATTCCCTAAATAAATGACAAATAGAGTCCCACCCAGTGCCTCTTAATGTCATGCCCACGGTGTTTTTGATGGCTAATTGACTACGTTAATCCTTTGTTAGTCATGACGTCTTTAACAGGCCAGTTAACCCATTACAAGCCGCACGCAAACATGTGGCCAACTCGCTAATTATGTTTTTTTTTTGTCGAAATATTGCTGCGTACGTAATGGCGGCGTCTTCCCAATGGGGTATGGTGCCAGCGTAATTTTAGAATAAGCATATGGAGTAATTTACTTTATTTTACACGTTGAGCTGTTTATTACCGTTTACCTCTTTTGCCTTCTTCAGACCTTTCTCTTTTTTTGTTTTAGTCTAGCCTTATTACAAATAGCTTGTTTTGGCTAAATGTGTTAATGAATTACTTCTACTCAAAATATGCATACAAGTTAAAACCTTTTTTCTAATGTTTGTCATCAACTCTAACGACGCTCTTTAAAGTAATTCTCTATAAAAATGTAAGCCATAATTAATAACACCAAACAAGTACTAAATACAAAACGAGACGTAGTCCTTTATTTTATAGTTTAAAAATATGATTTGAAGACTGTAGTTATTTATTTTAATTTGACATTATTCTGTTCAAACAAATTTTAGAGACAAAAGCTTTGTAAAAGAATGTCTTACAACTATGCATAATAAATTAGACAGGTTTAAACTTTGACCTATATTTAGTCCATAGCATATAAAAAGGACGATACTGTTATTTTATGAAGTAATCGAAAAGTTATAACAAGTAGTCGTATCAGTTAACAAGATATTATAAAACGTCGTCACTACCGGCAGGTTTGCAAGGCATTATAAAATGTCACCCGTCTGGCGCGTACATACGTGTGAAGTCTTTTGTAACAGCTCATTTTACGCCTCGTAAAATACAACATAATATCTGCTCTGGTAAGAAGTACCAACATAATACATGTGAATCATGTTTTATGACATATTTTATGCTCTAGCTTCTTCTTCTTTCATTTTACGCTTAAGGAGATAATTTATTTTATATGGAAAAGATATTTCAGATTTATAACAATTTGTTCGAGGTAAGTTTCTGAAGAGCTCTGATAAATTATATTTTCATCTTAAATACTGATTTGTAGTAAACTAGAATTAATGTAGATAGAATTTTTGGTTGACTCACTTCTCTTCTGAATGTTAATACCTCGTAGTAAATTGAATATAACGAAGTTTTATATATTTGAGTCGTGGGAGGATAAACGATCACTTAAAGTAAAAGAAAGAAAGTCAAAAGAATACCTACACCCGGCACAATTATTTCTATATCACACATCGAATCGAACATTCGAAACATTGAAAACGAGATGAATTATTAAAAGAGGTTAAATTTAATGACCACCATAAAATGCTTTGATACCCTTAGTTCTTTAACCAAAAATATATACTTAACACCAAAAAAATAAATTCTAAAATTACAATAGTACTAGCTATTTTAGTACTGGCTATTTTAGTCACAACTGCACATCAAATTGTATTCGAACACCAAATGTAGTAAATAATCACCGAATAAATAGGTTATGTTAGGTTATCTTGTTCAACTTAGTTTATTAAAGTAGTTGGTGTAACCAAACCCAATTTATGTGTTGGTATTTCATACAACTAACAAAAAAAAACTTTGATTATAATTTTACATTAAAATGCTGGTTTAATTTTGGTGATCATTTACTACTTTTGGGTTAACAATGATTATCTTGAAGTCATTTTGCTTAAATAGGATAGCAAAATGTTAATATTTTGGTTATAATTTTACATTAAAATGCGGGTTTCATTTTGGTGATTATTTACTGTTTTGTCTGTTATATGTTACTAAACACATCAACACAGTCCAGGAATATTATTTAAAATGCGAATTACTATTTATATTTTAATAATTTTATATAATATCTATATATTCAAAGAAACGTTATCTAATACTCTACCATTTTTTCAAATAAACGTTTATTTAGATTACAATTTCAGGATTTTATGGAAAAAAAAGAAGCATAGACCGAAACCGTATTTGAATTAACTTTTATTTTGTGACAAAAAACGAAAATAAAAAGGAAAATCATTTAATTGGTATTTACGAAATTGCAGTTAGTAGTCTGTAAAAGCGCCCATAACGTTCATTACGCATCGGCAACGATTTGGCATGCACAACAAGGTTGTCTATGTCAGGCTGCGGGATATTGTCCCAGGTCCTTCTGAGGTGCGAAAAAAGTTGGTCTTCTGTGGCCAGATTGTCGGGGGCTTTCCTCAGAGCTTCTCTTTGAATCATATCCCATGGGTGCTTAATGGGATTTAGGTGATTGAGCAGGCCATTCTAAGGCCCTAACATTAAGATCCTGCAACCAAACTGCTACCGTTCTCACCGTATGTGCCCGGGCATTTTCGTGCATGAGCAAGAAATTTTGCCCATTTGTGTTCTGTGGGGCAAGATTATGGGCCCCAGCACCTGTTGGCGATATCTTTCTGCCGTCATATTGCCGCGCACCCAAACGAGGTCCGTCCGTGCTCCAAGGCGAATTCCTGCCCATACCATAATTGTTCCTCCTTGATATGGGTGGACTTCCTGGAGCTTCTGGAGTCGGCTCCATCGCCCAGAAACTCACCAGACACGCGTCCTTCATGAATCTGGATGGAAGCCGTACCTGGATTCATCCGTGACCAGCACATTGGACCATTGCGCACGGCTCCACTCAACTCACACGTCTGGGGGTAGTGATGTGACTTGGCCCCCGATGCCTCTCTGCTACTTCACCTGTGACACAACAACGTGTCCACAATTTTGAAATGACGTTTTGGCGGGTCCCTATTACTTCAGCGACATCATGTTGAACAGAACCAGCTTCCTGCATTCCTACAGCCCGTAAAATTTCCTTCCTAGTTAAATGCGCGCGTTGCATGGCTAGAAAAGCTTGTTTTGCACTTTATCTTTAAGTCTTCAAATGAAAACAAACTGTAACTAAACGTAATTTGTGTTATTTTCTAAATATCGCTTAGATGAAAATTTGCTCTCCTACACATCAAGACATTTTTTGTTACAGAAACAAAAGATTTTTTCAAAGATTTGAATTTGGAACTACTCCGAGATAAATAACAAACAAATTAGAGTATAAAGGATTTTAGTGCGGCCAGTACTTTTTGAATTATTTAATTGAGTATGAAATATCCTTAGACCGCGTTGATGTGTTTATATCTGGTGGTAAGTTAAACATAAGCCGTATTAAAATTTTCAGTTGTCTAATCTTGATCATATTACTGTTTCGTATTAAAAAGGGTACCGGTTCTACCGGAGAATCCCTCTCTGAGCATTGTTGCTCAAACTGCCCCATCGTATCTGGGGGGGAGGGGGGCAAATTCCCAACGGCGACGCGCTTTGCCACACGTCACGTGTTGTCTCCCCGTCCAACAGAGGCAAAAAGAGGGCTAGGGAATGCCTGTTTGCAACGGTGAATGTTTGTGGAGGAATGGACAGTAAGATCGATGAACTATCTGAGATGATGGATGTAAGGAAAATAGATATACTAGGAGTGAGTGAAACTAAGAAGAAAGGTTGCTCAACAACTACTCATGGCCAATATCATGCATACTGGTCTGGAGTTGTTGAGTCTGAAAGGGCTAGCCAAGGAGTTGGAATGATTTTGTCGGATAGGATGAATGAGTGTGTGAAAGAATATGAACTCCAGGCTTCTTTGGATGCGTTTAAAACTTGGCTTAATTAAAGTCTTCATTGTTTGTGCTTATGCTCCGGACATGTCCAAACCAGTGAATGTCAGGCAGGAATTTTGGGATAAGGTCAGAGATGTGCTTGCTAGGTGTGAGAATAATGAAAGAATAATTATGTTAGGTGATTTAAATGGATGGATGGGTGTGTATCGTGATGGATATGAAGGAGTGCTAGGGCGATTTGGTGACGACAGAGTGAATGAAAATGGTGAATGTTTGTTGGATATATGTATGGAGAGAAAGCTAGTGGTGACGAACACTATGTTTAGTCACAAGAGGATTCACATGTATACATGGCAAAGGCAGACAGAAAGAAGTATGATAGATTTTGTTGTGATAGATGAACGTTTGAAAACGAAAGTAAAAGATACAAGAGTGTACCGAGGCATAAATGTGGGTACTGATCATTTTTTGGTAGTCAGTCGTATAGCTGGTCTAACCTCTAAGTGGCGTCATCGCCCTCACATACACTTACCTGCCATAGAAAGACTGAAAGTTGAAAGATTTGAAGAAGAGGATGTACGTAGTCAGTATAAGGAGGCATTGGAAGAACGGTTTAAAGAATTGTTTGAGGAAGATGATTGCGAGATAGAAGAATTTTGGAAGGAGTTTAAGAATGGAGTAATAGATACAGCAACACACGTTTGTGGCGTAAGTAAGAGGAAGCATGGTAAAAGGATATGTAATGAATGGTGGGATCAGGAAGTAAGTGGTGTGGTTGCGGAAAAACGTAAAGCATGGATGGACTTGCTGGCCATAAGAGCCAACAAAAGGATACAAGGTAGTGTGAATGACAATGAGAGGATTGTAAAAGAAAAGTATGACAGGTTGAAATATAAAGTAAAAGAGACAGTGAGAAGAAAGAAAGAAGAATGTAAGGATAAGTTTGATAGGAAATTTGCTAACAATTTTCGGGCCAATATTAAATTATTCTGGCACTTGGTCAGAACAGCCCGAGGCAATTCGTCAGGAGACTCGAAGGTTGGGGTGATAAGGGATATGAATGGAAATATTATTAGAGAGCATAGAAATGTTCTGAATCAGTGGAAAGTATATTTTGAAAATTTGTTTGAACAAGGAGAAAGTATTACCAGGAATATAGTAGCGGATGAGGAACATGATAGTGAAAATAATATAAGTATGGAAGAGATAAGGTATGCATTGAAAAGTATGAAAGCGGGTAAAGCTGCGGGATATGACAGGATATCTGCTGAAATGCTCAAGGTAGGCGAAGGCGTCACGGCAAGCCTACTGTACCTGCTTTTTAATAAATGTTGGCGGTCCGGTCGAGTACCAGGTAACTGGAACAAGGCAGTAATTGTGCCACTTTACAAGGGCAAAGGGTCTCAGCAGGAATGCAAAAACTACCGCGGTATAAGCCTACTGAGTGTTGTTGGCAAATTGTATGCAAAGATACTGATCGAAAGAATTATTTCTGAAACGGATAGTAAGATTTGGGATGTACAAGCGGGATTTAGAAAGAGCATGGGATGTACGGATCAAGTCTTTTCCTTAAGGTGCATTGCAGAGAAAATCTTAATGAAACACCAGAAGGTTTTCTGCGCCTTTATTGACTTGGAAAAGGCTTACGATCGAGAGGTGAAGGATGAACTTTGGTCAAAACTTTCCGTGTATGGAGTGAGCAGCAGTCTGATACGGGCACTTACATCCTTATATAGGGATTCAAGTGCCTGTGTCTCTGACACAACGGGGCCTACACGGACTGGTTTAACATTGATCGTGGTGTTAGACAGGTATGTGTAGCGTCTCCTTGGCTGTTCAATCTATTCATGGATAGTTGTTTGACTGATTTGAAAGAGTCTGAATGTGGTTTAAGAATGGGTGAATCTGTGTTTAAGATCCTGCTATATGCTGACGATCAGGTTCTTTTTGCGTCGTAAGCGTCTGATTTACAGCAGATGGTCACCGTAATGAATGAGACATATAAGAAGAAGGGCATGAAAGTGAATGTAAGCAAGACCAAGGTCATGGTCATAGAGAGGGAAGCTAGTGTAACTGAATGTAACATAATGATAGGAGATGAAAAAGTGGAACAAGTGAATGAGTTTGTCTATTTAGGGTCATTGTTTACAAGAGATGGAAAATGTGAGGGAGATATTGAAAGGAGAGTGAAAGCAGGAAATTGTGTGAATGGCGCCTTACAGACCATTTTTAGCAGTAAAATTATACCGAGTAAGGCTCGCCTTGCTATACTGCAGGGAGTTTTGGCGCCAACATTGATGTATGGAAGTGAATTATGGGTATGGCAGAAGAAGCATGAAAGTAGAATTAATGCTGTGAAGATGAGAGCTTTGAGGAATATGTGCGGGGTAAGAATGGCAGATAAAGTGAGAAATAGCGTTATTCGAGAAAGGTGTGGTTTGAAAGAAGATGTAGTGTCAAAGATTGAGAAAGGTATGTTGCGATGGTTTGGACATTTGGAACGGATGGATGCAAGGAGATTTACGAAAGATGTGTATCGAGTAAGAATGAATGGAGATGTCGGTAGAGGACGCCCAAGATGGACTTACGCCGACCAAATTAGTGACGTACTGCGGAAGGGCCAAATCAAAAGTACTCGTAACCGACGAGCATGCATGACGAGGTTAATGAATGTCGAAGAAGCGAAAGAGGTATGTTTGAACCGGAGCATTTGGCGTTCCATAGTCTCTGCCTACCCCAATGGAAGACAGGCGTGACGTTTAGATAGATAGTATTATATAATATATTCGTATTAAAAAAAATTGTTTTACATTTATAAAAGCGTTGCCAGGACGTCGGGTTTGTTTTTATAACAGGCTTAAAATAGCTTTTCTTTATGTTAATTCTTTTTACAGTGAACTTATTGAAGCCTGCAAAGCGTAGGCAAATTGTTAGAATTTCAAATAATTGTCAATGGTAGCCGCAGCGCCACCAAATAATCGATTGAAATTGGGTACCTACAAAGGTGAGTGTCTAATCCTAGTTAACCAACGCATATAGTTACACAAACACACTAGCTACGTATTAATTGAATACTTTAGTTAGTTAGTTGGACAGGTGTTTTCCGCACTTAGCCACTGAATTGGGCCATTGTGCGTGAGCAGTCACACGGTTGTCACCTGCTACTCATACCATGCAAGCTCCTTCCTGAAGGCTATGAGTTGACCAGTGTTGCGTATGGCTTCGCTCATGGTTCTGGGATTGTTCAGGAGCCTCGTCCGTTGATCGCTCACGCTGGTACAATGTAGGATCACATGAGCGGGTGTTTCTTCGGTCTCCATGCAGTCCCTACATAGTGGTCTGCCCGTGACGCCGATATTGTAGAGATGCTTGTTTAGTGGACAGTGGCCGGTTATTATGCCAGTCAGATGCTTGAGTGTTTTCCTGTTGGAGTGCAACAGTTTTTGCGAGAGTCGTTTGTCTAATTGGGGAAAGGTATCTTTAGATTGCCTACTCTCTCTCTCTCTCTTAACTCTGCCCACTCTTTTTCATGTTGTTGTAGGGTTCTCTCGCGTAACCACGTTTTTAGTTGGTTGAAAGGTATCGGAACAATTGGTTCGGGTCCCAGAGTTGTCGTGTCCGATCCTTTCCTTGCCAGTTGGTCTGCTGCGTCATTGCCCGTGGAGTCACTGTGTCCTCGTATCCACTGGAGCGTGACCCGATTCCTTGCTGCAGTTTTCTGCAGCTCTTGGTGGCACTCCATAATAGGGTATTTGACTAAAAAAATCGAATTAGTCCGTCAGTTAGATTATCGAAAAATATTGGATACGTATTTTTTGTTTTATCAAATCCCTACTAATATTATAAATTCGAAAGTGTGTATGTATGTATGTATGTATGTATGTTCCGTTTTCACGCTAAAACGGCTGAACAGATTTTGTTGAAATTTGGTATAGAGATATACTGGACCATGGAGACGGACATAGGCTACCATAAGATACAAAAATTAAACTGGGAGGGAATGTAGGGAGGCTAGAAGTTTGTACGGCACAAATTTACCTCTTGGAAGTAAGAACGCATGCGCTATAATAATTGAGTGCGCATGTGCGTATATCTGTCAGTACTGACACATCATTAATAATAATGTCATATTGTGCACGGTGATTACATTATTCGCTTATATAAACTAATAATTATATACAACGCTTAAACGGCTGAAACGATTTTCTCTACTAATATTATAAATGCGAAAGTGTTTATAGATATATATTGGACATGTATTGGAACATGGCTTTGGCATTTGACTGTATGCAAGACGATGTTAGTTTTACTGAGGAGTTGTTACCTTTCGGTAGATATAATGGTAGGTATATAGTGTTATGAATACTGACCGAGCTACTTGTATACTAGCTACTTGCACCCTATAGAGTTTCTGAAGTCTTTAGAATAATCAGGAGTATCTTCACACAACTTGAAACTGAAAGTAAATTTGTGTTATCCCGAATTTAACGCGCGCGAAGCCGCGGGCAAAATCTAGTCAGTAAATAATTACGAAGATAAAACGCATCAAAGATGGAGAAACGCCTAAGAGTGGGGGCTTGTAACGTCACTCGCCAGTAAAAAGTGTACTGGCAAGTGACGTCACACGAGTTTTCAGCGAAGTTTGTCGTCTTCATTTTTTGTTTACGTGACTAAAGAAAATATACGTGTCCAATATTTTTTGGAAATCTATCTGACGGACTAATTCGATTTTTTTTGTCAAATATCATATTAGGCCGCTGTTAAAGCAGTTGCCGTCGATAGCTTGTAGTACTGAGGCACTGTCTGTGATCATGCGTATTGACAGGTTACTCACGTTTCTGGCCGCGATCGCCGTCCACCCTTATAATCCCAAAGCATTCAGCTTGGAAGATGGTGTTGAGTTTACCAAGCGATGTTGAGAGATTGATGTTCAAGTCATGGGAGAATACTCCGGCATCTGTCCCATACTTTGTTTTTGAGCCGTCTGTGTATACTCTAACTTCGTGTATACTAGAGCTATCCTTGTGCACTTCTTGCAGTTGTATGCGGTATTTTTTGTCAAAGACAATGGTTTTAGGTATGAGGTCGCACGTTGCATCTAGCAACGGGATCTCGTTAGTTAATGTCCTTTTCAGGCGTGCATGGGTTATTCGGTCGTCTCTTCTCCAAAGCCCGAACTTATCGAGCCGGATCGCGGCGGCACCTGCTTCCTGCTGGATGATGAGGTGCAGTGGTCGCAAGTCGAGAAGCACCTCCAATGCCGCCGTTGGAGTTGTTTTCGTGCAGCCTGTTGTGGCCAGACAGGCGAGGCGTTGTATGCTCTGCAGCTTGCTCTTGACTGTGCTTAGTTGAGTGCGTGGTCACCGTATGTGAGTATTATGGCAGTGTAGATCCAGAGGGTGATGAATGGTTTGAGACCCCATTTCTTGCCCATTATTCGCCTGCACTGCCAGAAGATTGTACATGCTTTTGTGGTTTTAGTGGTGATGTGTTTATTCCAGTTGAGCTTGTGGTCGAGTGTAACGCCATGGTACTTGACTTCACTCGATAGGTTGAGCTCCGTGCCAAAAAGTTTTGGTTTTCTGGTCATATGGGTGTTCCTTTTGTTGGTGAAAAGTACTAGCTCCGTTTTATTTGGGTTGACCGTCAGTTCATGGTGGTTGCACCATTGTTCTATGATCCTGATGGCTGCTTGCATCCGATAATGGATCATGTCTTCCGAGTTTCCTTTGATTAGGATGGTTATATCATCTGCGTAGCCGACCGTGTAGAAGCATTTGTAATTCAGGCTTCTCAACAGATCGTCTACCACTATGTTCCAAAGCAGGGGTGATAGGACACCTCCCTGTGAGCAGCATTTTGCTCCTATCCCCCTTGTGGTGGTGTTAACCGTGAATTGAATAGCCCTTTGTTTCAGGAGTTGATCGATCCAGCCACTGACGGTTTGTTCAACTCCGAACTTGTCAAGGGCTCGGCTAATGCTGGTGAATTTAGTTTTGTCGAAGGCGCCTTCTATGTCAATGAAGGCGCCTAAGGTCATTAGTTTGTCAGATAGCGCTGTCTCTATGGTCCCCACTACGGAGTGAAGCACTGATTTCGTTGATCTACCACTTCTGTAGGCGTGTTGTTGCGGGTGTAGTGGTCTGCGTAGCAATGCGCCTTCCCGCAGGTATCTGTGAGCGAGCCTCTCCAGCGTTTTCAGCAAGAAGGAGGTTAAACAGATAGGTCTGAACGATTTTGCTTGGGTGTAATCCGTTTTGCCCGGTTTTGGGAGAAATATGACTTTTACTTTCCTCCACCTTAGTGGAATGTAATTGTTCGCTATAGATGTTCTATATATGCTGAGTAGCTGTGGCACAATCGTTTTGCAGCCTCATTGTAGAAGTGCTGGTGTTATTTCGTCCAGGCCTGCAGATTTGTACGGCTGGAAGCTATCAATTGCCCATTTCAGCCGGTCCACGGTAACTATGTTGTTGGCTATCGTCCAGTCTGTTTGGGTAGGTGGTCTGTGTTCTGATTCTTCCCAATCACAGTCGTCGGTCACAGTGCAACCTGGGAAGTGTGTTTCGATTAGCACTTGGCTTATTTCCATGTCTGTGATTGCGTAGGTGCCATCAGGCTTTCTGATGGAGCCTAGGGTCTTGTTGCTGTCCTGGGATAGGATCTTTTTTACCCTGGCTGCCTCGCATGTGGAGTTAATGTTGGTGCAGAAATTTCGCCAGGACTCTCCCCTGCGGAATCGTATGCGTTTCTTGTATTGCGACTGGGCTTCTTTGTATTTGTCCCAATCCGTGTCTTCCTTGTGTTTTTGGCCCGGTTGAATTGTTTTCTCAGGTTGCGCCTGAGCTTTTCCAGTTCTGATCCCCACCATTGGGTTTTACTACTTGTATTCGGTAGTGTGGTGGGGCAGGCTTGTTGGTAGCTACGTTGTATGCATTTTGTTAGTAAGTTAGTGTTGTGTTCTATGTGTGTAGTGCTGGCGGTCATGTCGTTGAAATTTGACATGGCTATTTCTTGTTCGAGCAGGGTCTTGTATCTCGCAATGTTGGTATTGCGTGGGTTGCGTTTTGGTTGAGTGACCCTCTCTTGCACTCGTATGTCATAGCAGATACGTCTGTGGTCGGCAAAGGATGGTTCGGCGGATACATACCAGTTCGTGACAAGTTCCGCGGCCCCATCCGATGCCAGTGTAATGTCTACAGTTAACTATGGTTTGATATCTGGAGCTAACAAATGTGGGCTCTGAGCCGTTGTTGATTACCGTTAGTGTTGTTGTGTAGATGTATTCAGTTAGGATCTCACCTCGTCTATTTGCCTCGGGGCTTCCCCACAAAGGATGGTGGGCGTTAGCATCTGCCGAGAGTATTATTGGCCAGCCGTAGTCCTCACAGTGCTGTACTAGCTCGGCCAGCTCCTTCGATGGGATCTCCTCGTCACCGGGCATGTAGACCGAAGCTAGTACTAGCATCTGACCATTGGGCCCTGTTCGTATTCCCACGGCGGTGAGATCTCTAGAACAAAAGTTAGTCAGCAGCAATGCTGGTACCGTTCGGGGAATGTATATGCATGTTCTTGGCTTAGGAGCCGAGCTCCTGTGCAATATCTTGCCTCCGATGTTGTTGAGTCCACATATGGTGTCACCTCTAATCCACGGCTCCTGGATTAGGGCTATTTTGTGATGGTTAACCTCCAGCAGCCTGCGTAGGGTAGCCGTTGCAATCTGCTTGTGCTGGAGGTTCGTCTGTAGAACTCTAGTCTGACGAAGATCCGAGAACATTGATGTCCACGGACTCCCCGTCAAACGAGTCGTGCTCGTCGTCGACGTCCGTCACAGCAGTGTTTGTCGCTGCGGGCGTCGTGTGTGCTTGGGCTGTGCCCGACGGGCAAGGTTCGGCCGATGTTGTCGCTCGTCTCTCTCTCTCTCTACTGGCGAGTGGCATCTCCCAGGGCGCGGCAGCCGCCTTGCCAGCTCCTGCCCCGGCAGTGTGGAACACTACGTACATGTTGCTGGTGAAGAGAGAGACTCGGCGTTCACGCGCCTCGATTTTCGGCACTTCCGATTCGGGGATGCCCAGAGATAGGTACAGGCCGTGTTCTTGCATGGTAGCGCTGTATAGTTGCCATGTTTGGACAGCGTACCATGGGTTTTGGGCAGCTAGGAGGTGGTGGATCTTTGGGAGGTCCAGGCTGGTCGACCTCGGCAGTCAGAGCGATGCGCGTACGCGCTTCGCGAGATCCGTCTGCCTGAAGACGGTCAGCCCGGTTCCTTCGACCGGTGATTGTAGTCCCGCTACCGTCTGTTTGAGCCACGCCAGTGATTTTTCATCCTCGCACCATAACTTTAGGACACCTCCCGGGGTTTGCCTCTAAAGGATCGCGCGAGTGCAGGCTCGTTGTTTGACGGTGGTGCGAAGGCTGCTTCTAGAATCCGCTCCTCTATGGAGAGTTCGAGCTGCCGTGCTTGTTCCACCGTCAGGTCTGTAGGTGGAGTGGCAACGACGGCCACCATCAAACGCGAGTTAGTCGCAGCGGCGTAGCTCTTCGTTGCCCTCTTTGGTGTTGCGTCCACTCTTGCACGCTTCGACATGGCGCTTGGTGGTGTGTCGTCGTGACGGTTCCTCTTCGACGGTGTCGCCGAAGTGCCGAGGTCCGCGTTTTCTAGGGCCGCGTTTGCGGTGTGGCCCGGTGGTTCCCCATGGGGCTGCCGGCTCCGCATCTCCGACTGCCGTCGGAGGGTCAGCGCCGGGCACCGGCCGGAGCGGCGCGTGCAGCCGGCGGGAGCGAGCCCGAAGGCTCACTCTTTGCCGTCCGCTTGGCTTCCGCTTGCATGCCTGAGCTGCTGCCTCCACCACTCGCACCGCGTCCGGCCGATTGCATCGTCCTGGGCGGTTTCTTCATCGCGCTGGCTGGGGCCGGGTGTTCGTGCTGGTGCGTTGCACCAGATGTTTGTTGTCTCGCGGGGGGTGCGTTCGCCGATGTTGTCGGTTCGCTACCTCCCGCGGAGGGTGCGTTTGCCGACGTTAGCGAACCGACATCGCTACCTCCCGCGTGCGCTGCGTATTCATGCTGGCGTCGATGATGACGGGAGCGCTTTCTGCGGTGTTTGCCTCTACCGGTTCCGGTTGACGCGGAGCCAATGTTCGCCTCGCAGCGTTCGTCTGCTCGACGCGGTACCACCGTCCAGGAGGTGTTGGTAATGTGTTCTGCACGAGGCATGGCGCTTGCCAGGTCGTGCAGGTCTAGTCTGTCCCGTGAAACATTGCCCCCAGAATATGTGGGGCAGCCTGGACTCAAGGGTGCAGGGAGGGATTCTCCAGCGTCACGGACGCTGGTACCCTCCTGGGATAGTTGCTTCTTTTGTTTCACTACTTCCATGTTTGCTTCGTATGAGTATGTGCGTGGGCGTGTGTGTGTGTGTGTATGTGTGTAGGTGTAGTGTGTGTTAGTGTATGTGTGCATGTACATGTGTGTGGGTGAGGGCGGCTGGAGATTTCTGTTGCGTCTGTTTAATAGGGAACCAGACCAAAAGCGGGCGGCAACCTCGGGAAGGATAGTCCACTAGCCTTGCCTTAGGGATCTACATGACTTGCGCTCTCCCCTAAGGCCATTCGCCAAACTCTGCAACGGACGCAGGTGCAGAGAGTAGAAGTCAGTGCAGTTCGATGGAGTTAAATGAGTTGAAGTACACGGGCCTTCGCCCTAATAATTGAATAATATGACAATTACTAATGTGCTCATTACTAAGATGGGCATTGTAATCAATTTCATTACTATCGTAGAATTGTGTTACAACTGCTGAATTTCACATCAGTTCTAGGAGTTTTAAAATCACTACGTCGGAAAACTTATTCTGTCTCTACAGCGGTTTATATATGAAACATCGGGCAAACACAAGTACTTTTATATTTCAAAATAATAACGCGAATTATGTAGACTCTTTACATACATAAATAATAGGGGTTAAAGTATGAAATTGCCGTTTTATTGTAATAGGTAGGTACTTTGAATTGACATAGAATCTTCATGGTTTGAGGTTTTTGAATGAAACTTTTTTTCACATGTTTTCTATGATGTTCTTCTTTTAAAACTGTGAAACATTTGCATATCGACTTTTAATTGTTTTTGTTATTCAACTTAGACAAGAAATACTGCGAAAATTCGAGTGATTTTTGAATACGAGTTCCGACGCGGAAGTAACGCGGCAGAAACAGTCCGCAATATCAATGTTGCGTTTGGAGAGGGGTCTGCTAATGAACGCACCGTGCGATTTTGGTTTAAACGCTTTCGCGATAGAAACTTTGACTTGAAGAGCGAGCCACGAGGAAGACCGCCCACACAGGTGGATAACGATGAATAAAGAGAGATGGTGGAAGCCGATCCTGGTTAAACTACCTAGGAATTAGCGCCACGGCTTAACTTTACCTTACCCACAATATTGACTCATTTGCGTCAAATCAATAAAATAAAAAAATACAAAAAATTTGTACCTTATGATTTGACTGATCTGCAGAAAGAAACGCGTGTTGAAACTTGTGTTGCCTTGTTGAATCGGTACAAGAATGAAGGAATATTGGATCGCATTGTGACATGTGGTGAAGAGTGGATTCTTGATGATAACCGTAAAAGAAAAATGCAATGACTGACCAATAAAAGGTAATGGTAACTGTTTGGTGGTCTCAGCATGGTGTTATTCACTTTAGTTTTTTCCAATCTGGTCAAGCAATAACGGCAGATGTCTATTGTACCGAACTCTGAACAATGTTGGCAAAACTAGCAGTAAAACAGCTCCGACTCATGAATCGATCTTCACCATTATTGCTCCATGATAACGCGAGACCTCATACAGCACGAGAAACCGTTATGACCCTACAGGAACTGCAGTTAGTAACCATCCGTCATCCTCCGTATTCGCCAGACATTGCCTCAACGGACTACCAATGTTTTTCGTGATTAGGACAATTATCTGCGTGACAAAAAGTTTTCTTTCCAGGAGGCAGTACAAAATGCTTTCACACAGTTTGAGCAGTCTAGATCCTCAGAGTTCTTCTTCTTCCTGACCTTCCTATTAGATGGCAGCAATGTATAGATAATAATGGTAACTATTTTGATTAAATAAATATGTTAAAAATTAAAAAAATATCAATTTTGATTTTCAGTACAAATCGGCAATTTCATACTTTAACCCCTGATATTAGTATACTTAGCTAGAAAAGCTGTAGTCGGTACTGTCGATGTATGGAGTGAACAGCAGCCTAATTCGAGCTCTTAAATCCCTTTATAAGGCTTCTAGAGCTTGTGTGAGGATAAATGGGGCATACACTGACTGGTTTACCATCGACGCAAATGTTAGACAGGGATGTGTAGCGTCGCCGTGGCACTTTATCCTCTGCATTGACAGTTGTTTGCAAGATTTGAAACATAGTGATGTTGGATTAAGGATGAATGAGTTACTTGTCAAATGCCTCCTTTATGCTGATGATCAGGCTATACTTGCATCTTCAGCGGAGAAGTTGCAAGAGATGGTAACAATCATGCATGGTGCGTTAGAGAGGAAAGGAATGAAAGTGAATGTAAGTAAAACGAAAGTTATGGTTTTTGAAAAGGAGGAATGTGTTACGGCTTGTAATATTGTGATCGATGGACAACGAGTGGAGCAAGTGAATGAGTTAGTATATTTAGGAACGCTGTTTACAAGAGATGGTAAGAATGTAGAAGATGTTGAAAGAAGAGTTAATGCAGGTAATAGTGTGAATGGAACTCTAAAGGCGTTTATGAATAGCTAAAACGTGTCCAAAAAGGCACGTTTGGCTGTGCATAGAGGGCTGTTAGTACCTACTCTTATGTATGGTAGTGATAATTGGGTATGGCAGAAGAGTCATGAAAGTATTAAGAAAATAATTACCAAAAATATTGTGAAGATGACATCTAATTTCAAAAGAAAACCAAACAAAACAAAAGATATAAACAAATAAAATAATGAGAAAATGTTAAACAACAGTTATAAACAAATAAAATAATGAGAAAATGTTGCCGAGAGCAGCTGCTGCACGCCTGAGATCCCCGGACTTGTCGCTCAGCTCCGCCTCGCAGCCGCCTGCACCTGCACCAGCGTCGTCGGCGAGTGTTGAGGCGTCGAGTTCATCGAGCGACGAGTATTTCTCTCCGCCGACGTCACCACCACCTGTACGTCGTCGGCGAGGGAGAGGCCGGCCACCGACACGCGTGGGACCCCGGGACCCACCGGTCTCGAACGGGGCCCCCGCTACCGATGGTGATGTGCACCGCATGGGACGGACTAGTTCAATGAATGAAAGCGTCATGCGGGCATATTTTGTGGCCACAGAGGGAGAAACTAACCACAGTGCCTACCGTGATCGAATGCTGCCTTTGTTTCAGGCGCTTGAGCCAGCAGTCATCGTGTCAACACAACGGCTATCGGATCAAGTGCGGGCCATCCAACGGTGTCGTCTGTTGGATGATACCGTGCTTGAGAGACTTCGCTCTGACATGCAGAGAAGTCTCCCCATCACTTTTTCAGCGCACACCGACACAGTGATTGTGCAGCAACAACTGTTAAATCCAGCTGATAAGAGGTACATGACGAGACTTCTTAAGTACCCAGTGCAACGATCAGTTAAGGAGTGCTTTGGAATGTGCTATTGCGAAATAACGATCCATGGACCCAAATGTTCGGCCTCGTTTGCCTCGTTTGCCCATGCATAAGAAAAACATAGCGCTGGTGAGTGCATTACTGTCAATTTATTTTGTGAATAGTGAAAATCTCAGCGATACACACTCAATCCTGTATTGTGCGGCGATTGCGGCGTGTCGAGTAGCGGGGGTTAAATTTCATGTATAGATGGCGCTGCCGTCAACATAACATTGAGCTCTTGTCGAAAATTTTTAGAATTTTGTGTATAATTAAATATCCAAGTGAATATTTCCTACTAACGCGTCAAAGTGAATCTCATTAGCTGAAAAACGTCATCGAGTGTTATCTAAGGAAACAAAAACGAATGTGAAGTAAAATACATAAAAACAACATAGAACCCAGTGACAGTGCAAAATAAACAGTTTTGAAGTGCAATAACAATTTACTAGTAACTAAACTGACCTTGACACATATAGTGCACCCAATTACGGAAAAAACAGTGAAAAGAATACCAAATGGTGAGCTGATTATCAAAATATATGCTATATGAATAAAAATCTATGACGGTTTTTTCTTCTAACAAGATTTGAAATTGCTACCGTTGTCAACGAAGAGCGACATCTAGCGTCGAATGGACGAACAGTAAAAAACTACTGATCTTTGAGGTAGTAACTGTATTCTCAAACAGATGGCAGTATCATTGCAGCAAAAATACGATTGAAAAAAAGGAAAATCAACAACAATCACACAATACTGTATACTGATAACCACCACATATATCGTTCTTGGTGCGTTTATCCGTGTCACAGATTTCTTCTTCATAACCAGCCAGCACCTCTTGTGGATATCTGCGACCGAATAAAAGCTGTGTCCTCTAGCGGCGAGTAGAAGAACATTGAAGTCTTTTAGCTACTGTTTTTGATTCCACAAGATACCGATTGAGAGAGCTTTATCATTATATGCACATGATATTGATTAATTGGATTATCAATTTTTAAATAATCTGACAATGGAAGAAGAAAATGTAACATTTCGTCGACATAAAACACAGGGAAATAACTCACTTGACCTTTCTTTCGAATCAACAACCACAGAAATTGGAAGATGTAGTTTACCGGACTTGTCGACTGCATACGACAGTGATATAGAGGACTTAAAAGAAGAGGTAATAAAGCTTAAAACTGAATTAGAAAGTGCACACGCGGAAATAGAAAACCTTAATGAAGAGGACATGACGTTAAAAATTGCTTTAAATAAAGAAAAAGCAAATCGGAAAATTTGCAAAAGATAATATGCTCAGACACAAAGAAAAAAGGTATAAATACTATACACAGCAAAAGCAAACGAAAGAGGAGGATTTCAAAAAGCTTGACTCTTCAAACGAATGAGCTATTTAATACCAGCTACGTGGATCTTGGGATCAATGAGAGTAATGAAGTACCAACAGATGGCACCACTAGCTCACAAACCACTCAACCCACACTACCGGATACAATTAGCGAGGCTAGCGACGTTAGCGTTACGTGCAATAACACCACAGATGACAAACAGCAACTAGATGGCGTTACCAGTACCTTATTAGAACGACGTCAGGAAAAACAACAGCAAAAGATTTGTATAATAAGTAGTAACAAAACAAATAAAGTACTATCTATAGCACAAAGTACATTCCCACGTCATAATATATGTCATTACATCTCCATATATTGTGGGATTAAACAGTTGCTCGTTAACTTAGACCAAAAATTGCTAAATTACACAAAACAAGACTCTTGTCTTATTTTCATCGGCGAACAAGATTTTAGAAAAACTGACAACTATTTTAATTTAATTACTAGTTTAAGGAACATATTACTGTCAATTCAGCACACTAACATTTTGCTCTGTTTACCTACATATAAATTTAATGGATACTGTTCTATGTTTAACTCCAGAATTGAAACATTTAACAATTTAATCTACCGTGATAACTGTACTCATGATTATGCGATAATATTTGACTCTAATCTAAATCTGACATATGATGAAACAATGTTTTATAGACGCCGTGGAGTCCTCAATAACTATGGCATGAAGAATATTTCTGACAATCTGAAGTGCTATATTGACATGTATATACAACAAAATTGCCTCGAAATGTATGAGGAAACAAATTCAGAGAACTGTACAACTTTAAGAAAGGATAAGTTTTTTCGTCCCTAGTATAGTTTATAAGCGGGAACATAATTCTAAAGTTGAATCTTGTAACATACGACTACTGCACCAAAATATTGCAGGGTTATTGAATAAACTGCCTTTGGTAGAAATATATTTATCGGAGTTTAATGGCAGGCATAAAGATATTCATATACTATGTTTTTCTGAAACGTTCGTTAGAGCTAACAACGAAATAAACATATGTATTAATGACTTTACACTTGCAACTTCATACTCTCGAAATAAGGAGAATAGGGGTGGGGTATGTATTTTAATAAAGCATTTCTTAGATTATAAAATACTACAAGTATGCAAAGAAAGGGCCTTAGAGAAAGTATTCGAATGCTGTGGCATAGAAATACCACTTTATAATTGTACTGTTGTGTGTGTCTATAGAACACCCAATTCGAACATAGCAATATTTTTTAATAAATTAGAGCTACTATTACACAAACTAAGCAACAGAAAAAACAACAAAATTATACTTGTCGGAGATCTAAATATAAATACCCTCACTACGAATAAAAATGCCACTTTATTAAATGACATTCTTTGAAATTATAACTTAACTTTAAAAATAAAATCTCCAACCCGGCATACCACTTGTATAGATCACATTATTACCAATATACCTGACTCTTCTGGTAAGACATGTGAACTACATCTCTCGGACCATAATACTGCCCAGATATTAACATTCCCATCCAATGCTTCATTGCATAAACCTGCTCCATCGCATTGTTATATATATAGGAGGAATTATAGTCAAGAACATATCGATAAATTTAAAGAGTGTCTCTTGGGCCTTACGTTTCAGGATATTTATGACGAAATGGATCCAAATACAGCTTTTAATAACTTTCATGAAATTTTTATTCTATTCTATAAATTAAATTTTCCCTTGCAAAAAGTAAAAGTAAATTATCAAACACCTACTTTGAAATGGGTTACCAAAGGTATTAAAAAATCATGCCTCTCTAAAAGATACCTTAAATTCAACTATCATAAAAATAAATCCCTAGAAAATAAATTAAAATATAACAAATATGCTAAACTGTTAAAAAATGCATTAATGTATCTAGGAAACAAACGTCCGACAACTTCATTATGAAAGCAAAAAATAAATGTAAAGCAACTTGGAAATTGATTAAAAATAAACCTAACTGTAGAGACTCACAATATATAGACGCTATTACACTAAAGGATACTTTAATAAGAAGTCCTGAAGCAATAGGTGAGGCTTTTAATAATCATTTTATTGATTCTACAAACATTGACATAACAAACAGAAGTAAAAATAGATTCATGACTAATACTAGTAATGAAGGTAATAGTATATATGTAGAGCCCTGTACGCCGAATGAAATAAGCAAAATAATTGCATCATTAAATAATACTAACGCTGAGGGATATGATGAGATTTCGACACGAATTATAAAATCTTGTGTTGATATACTGTCACCTATTTTAGCTCATCTGATTAATTTAAGTTTCTTTGAAGAAAAGTATCCTGACAAATTGAAGTTTTCAGTAGTTAAGCCTTTGTACAAAAAAATAACAAATATGATTTAAATAATTACCGACCAGTAACCTTAATTCCGGTAATTTCAAAAATTTTTGAGAAAACAATGTGCAATAGGTTTGTCTCATTTATAGACAAACATAGTATAATAAGTCCGGAACAAAATGGTTTTCAAAGAAGGAAGTCAACTACATTAGCTTGCTATCAACTAATTAAATTAATTACCGAGAACATAGACAAGAAAATACCCGTCACTGTTATATTTTTTGACATGAGCAAAGCATTTGACTCTGTAAAACATGACATACTGTTAAGAAAATGTGAGAGTTGCGGAATAAGAGGTAAAGCGTTAAATTGGCTTAAAGACTACCTAAGTAACAGACAACAACGTGTTGAAATTTTAGGTATGAACAAAGAAAGAGAAGTCATAAATTATAAATCTACGTTTAGGACCAATAAATATGGCGTGCCTCAAGGTAGCATTTTGGGGCCATTGCTCTTTCTTTTGTATGTGAACGATTTGCCTAAAGCAACACATGATAAATGCGTGTTATTTGCTGATGACATTTCACTAGTAATAATTAGCGAAAATAAAAATGAACAACATGAGGACAAAATAAATACTGCAGTAGAAAGCATACTAGATTGGTTTGAACAAAATAATTTATGTGTAAATATTTCCAAAACAAAATATATTAATTTTTGTAATTACCAGATGACAAATAAAACAATGAAAATTACCGGACGTGATAATGACATTGAAGAAGTAAAGAACACAAAATTTTTAGGAATAGTAATTGATAGAAATTGCAATTGGAAAAAACATATAGATAACATATGGAACAAGCTAAACAGCTTTGCATTTGCACTCAGAAACCTTAGGAAAACTGTTGGAGTAAATGCCGCTCTACTGGCTTACCATGGTTACGTCTGCTCTGTGCTTAGATACGGCTTAATAATATGGGGCAATTCTACGGACTGCGATAGGGCCTTTATTGTTCAAAAAAAGTGCTTACGAGCTGTATTTGGTGCAGGTCCATTGGAATCATGCAGACCCATATTAAAAGAGCACAAATTATTGTCAGTGGCATGTTTATACATATTGGAAATGGGAGTGTTTGTAAAAACACCCCAACCTATTTAGTAAAGCCGATAGTATAATATATAAAATAGGTAAACACTCAAGGGATCCAACCAGATTGGCTATGCCTAGGTGTAGAACAGCATATTGCCATAAAAACACCAGTCGAAAGGCAATACTGCCCACGAATCTTTTTCAAAAAAGACTCCGAACATGGCTTATTGAAAACTGTTTTTATTCTGTTAATGAATTTATAAATTATAATACGAAGAGCAATTTATTACAGACATCAATAATGTAATTGAATTCTTTGACATTCCTGTATGCTTATTTTGAATATTGTATTTTTTAATAATCTAACATTAGTATTTTTAAAGTTTGACATTTGTAATTTTCATAGTTTGACATTTGTAATTTTCTTAATTTGACATTTGTAATATTCATAGTTTGACATTTGTATTTTAATTTCTTAACATTTTCCCATCGTGACATAATTTGAATTATTAAATTTTTATTTAATTAATTAAAATTATGGCACAATATAAATTTGCATGCCGAATTTAGTAGGCGGAATATGAAGTACTATGTATTATATTATGAGATCTGTAAGCAACATATTTCATGCAAATAAACGATATTATTATTATTATTATGTAAATAATACCGCTATTCGACAGACCGCTGCTGTGCCAGGTTGGCAACGCAGGATTGAGCATCGTATCGCTAAGACTAGGGCACTAATAGGCAAGCTCTCTTGTTTTAGGATGAACAATACCTGACCGAGAGTGATGCGCTTTGTAACTCGAGCCCTTGCGGGAACTAATATCAGTTCCCAAGATTGTTTATCTCGGGCTACAGAGCGCATCGACAACCTAAAGCAAAAACTTTATGCATGGGCAAACCGTATAAGGCGATAAAAAAAAGAGTGGATCGGTATTGCCTGAATCGCACATTCCAGAGAGACAGGTGGGTGTACAGAAGATGGGAGCGACCGAATCCACGGCCGGTGACGTTGATGGGGGCCGACCGGATGATGATGCTACTAATACATTTTGGCGCAGTATCTGGTCGACGCCTGTCAGCCACACGGAGAGTGATTGGATTGGGACTGTTGAGCGAGTATGCGAACAAATACCAACAATGGAGCCAATATCAATAACAGATGATGATATAGCCAGTGCAGTCCGTTCGTTACCAAACTGGAAATCAGCGGGACCGGACGGGCTGTATAATTTTTGGCTCAAATGGCTCTGTAGTTCGCATACTTGCTTAGCATCTCAATTCCAATCATCACTGGAATCGGGGTCGCTACCAGATTTTCTAACATCTGGCATCACTCACCTTCTCCATAAGTCTGGTAGTGCCACAGACCCCAAGAATTACAAGCCGATAACCTGTTTGCCAACGATATATAAACTCTTTACATCCATTTTGAGAACGAAATTGTCGAAACATTTAACTGAAAATTATATTTTATCTTTTTCTCAAAATGGATGTAGGAGTGGGGCCCGTGGCACTAAAGAACTCTTGCTGATAGATATGGCCATTAGTCAGCAGGTGCGCCGTAACCGAAAGAATCTATCGACATGCTGGATAGATTACAAGAAGGCTTACGACTCCGTGCCACATACATGGCTTTTGAGGGTGCTGGAGTTGTATAAAGTAGATGCAACTCTATGCAACTTTTTAAGGTCATGTATATGTAATGGAGGACCGTACTGTGCTATCCAGGGTGTCGATCGAGTTTGGGTTGCGGTGCTCCAATAAGGATCGAACGAGGTATATTCTAGGGCGATAGTTTGAATCCTTTGTGGTTTTGTCTGGCCCTGAACCCCGTAAGTACCTTGTTAGAGGCTTCAGGGCTAGGCTATTGGTTAAGGAGAGGAGGTCATGTTACATCTCACCTCCTTTTCATGGATGACCTGAAATTATTTGCACCCAATAATTTCCAACTGACAGCATTACTTAAGGTAACCGAAACCTTTATAAATATCAGGATGGAATTTGGTGTGGATAAATGTGCGGTCATGCATGTGAACAGAGGCAGGATTATGGAATCTGCAGGGATACAACTCTCAGATTCCATACAACTTAGATCCCTCTCCCTAACTGAGACCTACAAATACTTGGGTATGTCGCAGTCTTTGAATATTGCTGACTGACATGAAACAGACGTTACAGGCTCGTTTCTTTGGCCGCCTGAAAAAACGTACTTAACAGTCTTTTATCAGGTGTCAACAAAGTGAGGGCCTGCAACGGGTGGGCCATACCAGTCCTAATGTATTTCTTCGGTATACTCAGGTGGACCCAGATGGAACTCGATGCCCTGGATAGAAAAGTCCGTTCAAAGCTGACTGCATCTCGCCACATACATGGCTCTTGAGGATCCAGCATCCTCCATCTAGTTATATAAAATCAATATAAATCTATGCACTTTCTTGAAGGCATATATGGGGTAGTGGAGCACGGTCCTTCGTTATCCAGGATGTCGGCAGATTCGCGACTGCGGTGCTCCTCTAAAGATCGGACAGTTTGAGTCCCTTTTGGTTTTGCCTAGCTCTGAATCCTCTCAGCACTTTGCTAGAGGGGTCTGGGCTAGGCTATCGGTTGCAGCGTAGGGGTCAAGTTATATCCCATCTCTTTTATATGGATGACCTTAAGCTATTTGCCCCCTCCACTTTCCCATTGACAGCGTTACTAAAAGTAACTGAAACGTTTAGTAATTCTATCAAGATGGAATTTGGTGTGGACAAATGTTCGGTCATGCATCTAAAACGAGGTGAGATTGTGGAATCTGATGGAATAGAGCTTTCAGATTCCACACAAGTTAGATCTCTATCTGCTACCGAGACTAACAAGGATCTGGGTATGTCGCAGGCCTTAGGTATTGTTGAACCTGCCATGAAACAATCATTGCGGGAGCGCTTCTTTGGCCGTCTGAAGATAATACTGAAAAGTTTTTTATCAGGCGGCAACAGGGTGCGTGCCTAAAATGGTTGGGTGATGCCAATCTTAGCGTACTCCTTCGGCATACTCAGATGGACCCAATCAGAGTTGGACGCCTTGGACAGAAAGGTCCGTTGTCTATTGACTGAATATCGAGTGCACCACCTGCGGTCGTCAGTAATGAGGTTGTAAATCCCGCGGAAATGTAGTGTTTGTGGTTTCTTAAGGACCTCCACAACCGCGAGGTGTGCAATCTTAGAGAATATTTTCTCAAGACGGGTGTGCATTGTGATATTGTTGCTGCAGACAATGGATTTACCCCGTTGGGTCTGGCAGAAGAGAGCTGGCGCAAACCTGTTGTACTAAGTATTGAAGAGCGCAAATCCCTAATTATGGAAAGGCAAGGAGTTGCATGGACATTTTTATTGGGCCTTACATAGGTCTGATGTAGACTTCATGTCATCAGTTGCCTGGCTACGGTGTGGTGATCTATTTGCAGAGACCGAAGGTTTTGTTTGTGCAATTATGGACGAAGACGTCATGACGAATAACTACCGAAGGTATATTCTGAAGGATGGGACTGTTGACATATGTCGAGCGTGTCACCAGCCGGGGGGATCTCTCAGACATATAGTTCCCGGTTATTCTCGTCTTGCCAACGGCGAATACTTGCACAGACACAATCAAGTAGCCAGGATCGTCCATCAGCAGTTTGCCTTAAAATATGGCCTTGTACCCTTTGAAGTACCGTACTACAGGTATGTGCCCGATCCAGTTCTCGAAAATGGCCGTGCCACTATGTACTGGAATCGATCTATAATCACCTAGGGACTATCGTGGCTAACAAGCCCGATATCGTGGTGATAGATCGATCCGAACGCCTTGCAATGTTCGTTGATGTCACTATTCCTCATGACGAGAATCTCGTGAAGGCCGAGAAAGACAAGGAAATCAAGTATTTGGACTTGGCTCATGAGATTATCGACATGTGGGATGTGGACTCGGCGATCATTGTACCGATAGTCATGTCAGTTAATGGTCTCATTGCCAAGAGCCTCGACCACCATCTCAAGAGGCTCTCGTTAGGCGGCTGGATCAAGTCCTCCATACAGAAGGCAATATTGTTGGACACGACGCGCATAGTTCGGAGGTTCCTCTCTCTAGAGCCCTAACCACCGGTAGCTTGCTCCCTGTGCCTGGTACCAGTAGGTTTCCGTGGTACTATTTTATATGGTTAAATTTTATTTTTCATTTATTAAGGTGATTTAATTATGTAAAATAAGACGATGAGAAAATAATGAATAAAGAGGAATAATAATAAAATTTTTAAATGTATTTTTTTATATATCATAATTATATTTAAAATGTGTTAATATGTTATGAGAGAAATGTGAATTAAAGGTGATAATAATAGTCATTTCATTCAGGTAACAAAAACCCATTCAGATAATATATACCTTACACACTAACATACATACAATACAAATGTTTAATAACTAATAATTAATGATATAACGCACAGGCGTTGTTTACACTGGCATGTTTCGCTGTTTGTTATTGCGTAATCGTCCATAAAAAGTAAGTAGTAGTATCGTCCATAAAAGGTAGACAACACCCTTCGGCCAAAACTCTTCCTTGAGGAACGTCTGGCGATGATGAGTAGGCACCCGCACCACGTACGACTCCACGACCTCGTACGTCACAGCGCACCAGTACGTCGTAATCACTGCCGCTACCAGCCGCCGCTGTCTAACTAACAGCTGATAGTGCGAGTGTGTGTGTTCTATTTACATCGCAATTTTTAGGAAAATTGTCGAGTTCTTAGATTTTTTCAGAAAATTCGACCGCCAAATGTCTCAGTATAATGTACAGAATCACTGGTATCAGTTTTCGGTACACCGTTCCTTACACCCAGTATATAAATACGTATGGTAGGGCTAGGGTCTAGGGACTGTTGGAACACAAGGGTTAGGGTTTTAGGCGCGTACAAAGCGTAGGTCTATATCACAGTATAGCACAGTAGTACCATGATAGTACGTGCCCTAGGTTTAGGGGCTTACTAGTAGGTACCTATAAGTGCTGGTCTGTATCACAGAATACCACAGGGTACCAAGGCTATACGCATTATACGCTAAGTAAAAGTTAAGGTCCGTGTGGTGACGGATTAAGAATACGGAATGTTACCACCCCATATCATCCCATGGGTGTCGTAAGAGCCGACAAAGGGAGCATTTTATGCAGAGAACAGCACTGTAAGAGAAGGAAAACTTGATACAACCGTTTGGCCAGCGTGGTATAATTCAAATTCAAAGGACAATGGCAGATCTCCATACATCAAAATGTCTGAAATTAAATTGAAGCGCTCAGTAATAAAAAATATATCAAAAAATTCGTCGTAAGTAACAGAGTCTATAAATTATTCTATTTTTACTCGGGAAAGCCGGAAAAGAAGATATCGGTGTTTAATGTTTAGTTAAGAATGAACAATGTGGGTACGTTTGGATTATCAAAGGCATTATGTCAGATTGACATCTAAACGCAGAACTATTCTGTAGCATCTACCTGTCACAGCCAAAGACAAAAGCAGAGCTGCACATTTTAAATCGATTTTATGTGAAATCGATATATCGTTAAAACGATGCTGTGACGTTTTTATTTGATTTAAAAGTTGTTTTGCTACAAAAGAATTAGCTTCTTGATATAATGTTGATTAACAATTAATATTTCTGGTGTGAAATTTAATCAATTAATAATTCTGTCCGTGTGGTGACGGTGTCCGTGTGGTGACGGATTACGAATACGCAATGTCACCACCCCATATCATCCCATGGGTGTCGTAAAAGCCGACAGAGGGACCATACTATGCAGAGAACAGCACTGTAAGAGAAGGAAAATTTAAAACAAACCCTATACCAACCCGTTTGGCCAGCGTGGTATAGTAGGCCAATTCCTCCTTTCAAACGAGAGGCCTAGTCCAGCAGTGGACTGTAAGGGGCTGATGATGAAACAATTAATTAACTGCATTTTAATTATTATATTTTAAACCAAACCAACCCTATAAAGGTCGATCAAATCGATTTCTTATTTTAATAATCGATACGCATCAATGTCAAACGTCTATTCCTGTCACACCATGGTCTATGGCAACAATCAAATAATAAAGTAAGCACCTAGATCGTAATCAATTGGAATGCTTTTGATCATCATAAAATAATCCGGCTTTATCGAGACAAAGTGAAAATATAAAAAATATTAGAAAAAATAAACAATTTGTTTTGTTCATATGAAGTTTAAGCTCGCCACAACAAACCCAGACCTAATTCTGCCATTGTTCTTTCTTTATTGTTCAAACTTTAGTACAATAGCGCGTTTGTGTGTGTGTGTATGTATGATTGTTAGTATCCGCGTAATATTAAATATTAGTAGTTAATAGGCTTTCAGTGTAGTCATAGTCTTTGGGCGTTAACCATTTCTGGATAGTGGTTTTAAGACAGAATGATGATAGGTTTATTATTGTACTAGCTGTCCCAGCGAACTCCGTATCGCCTTTTTAAGAGTTTTTATTTAATTCCCTTTTTTCCAAGCCCCTTTTCCAAAGTTACCATTGACTTAGCGCTTAATCTCTTATCATTTCAGAGTCTATAAATAATGAACAAACAAACATAGATTTTTATAGGTATATAATATTGAAGTCCGTGTGGTGACGGAGTTAGAATACGGATTGTCACCACCCCACATCATCCCATGGGTGTCGTAAGAGCCGACAGAGGGAGCATATTATGCAGAGATCACCACTGTAAGAGAAGGAAAACTTGATACAAACCCTATACCAACCCGTTTGGCCAGCGTGGTATAGTCGGCCAATTCCTCCTTTCAAAGGAGAGGCCTAGTCCAGCAGTGGACTGTTAAAGGCTGATGAAGAAGATAATATTGAATTCTTCATTCCTAAAATATCGGAGACGATACCCATAGTGACTTTAAACAAAAATCCCGTCCGCCATCTTTGATTTCCTATCCGCCATCTTTGGTCACGAAATAGATGTTGAATTTGGATTCACCATCCCCTAAATTACCAGAGACGATACACATATTGATTTTTAAAATTTTTCCCATCCGCCATCTTTGATTTCCCATCCGCCATCTTGAATCACGAAATAGATGTTGTATTTGGATTCCCCATCCCTTTAAACATCGGTGAGGATACCCATATTGATTTTTTTTTTATTTCCCATCCCCCATCTTTGATCACGAAATAGATGGTGTTTTTGAATTCCCCATTCCTTAAAATATCGGAGACGATACCCATATCGACTTTAAAAAAAATTCCGTCCGCCATCTTTGATTTCCTATCCGCCATCTTTGATCACGAAATAGATGTTGTATATGGATTCTCCATCCCTTAAATCATCAAAGTTACTCGATACCCATATTGATTTTTAAATTTTTTCCCATCTGCCATCTTTGATTTCCCATCCACCATCTTGAATCACGAAACAGATGTTGTATTTGGATTCTCCATCCCTTTTAACATCGCAGACGATACCAATATTGTCTTTTTTAAATATTCCCATCCGCCATCTTTGATTTCTCATCCGCCATCTTTGATCACGAAATAGATGTTGTATTTCGATTCCCCACTCCTTAAAAAATCGATTGATTTCTAAAATTTTCTCAGCCGCCATTTTTAATTTCCCGTCCGCCATCTTGGATCACTAAATAAATTTTATATTATTAATCAGTGTCCCGAAAATCTCTAAAACGATACCCATATAGATTGTATCCTATTAGTTTAGCCTTTTTTTGCCTTTGACCCAACCCTCCCCCTTCTCGTTTGACCATTTTATTATTTTTGTCTGGCCCCTAAAAGTTATGGCGTAATTTTATATAGCCCATAACCTTCCGAAATAGCTGGGCTATCGTATACAAAAATAATTTTTCAGATCCGCCCGGTCTTTCCTGAGATTAGCGCGTTCAAACAAACAAACAAACAAACAAACTCTTCCGATTTATTATATTAGTAAAGACATAAAAGCAAAATATAGTTATTGTGGGTTATCCTGGGAAGATACACATATACCATCGCGGATTTTTTTGTAGATCTATTAAAAAGGTACAATCCCACCATACATTGTTTTGTTATACCTCAAAAGGTTTTGGCTGCGTTTTCGAGGAAAGCTCCCGATCGGCTTAATTTTTGCCGGCGCGTTGAACTTATATAGTCGTAATATCGTCAGTTTGCACAAAACCTAAACTTATTATACACTAAAACCTTCCTCAGGGATCACTCTCGATGTTGTTGAAAACTGTATAAAACTTCTTCCAGTACTTTTCAAGTTTTAAGCGAACAGACAGACAGACAGACGCGGCGGGTGACTTTGTTTTATAATATGTAGAGATTATTAACCTTAAACAATTTACTGTACAGATAAGGCCCCATGAAAGTAAAAGACTGACGAGCAAAAGCAGAATGGACTCTCGGTATGTCCCACTTTAGAGTTCTATAAGAGGTAAATGCTTTAATCTTTGCAACTTTATGAAAGCGGAGAAGAACTGAAGCAATATAAAGCTGTCTTACGCGAAGCAGGTTACAGTCTAAATACACCGCATTTGTCGAATAACGCCATGGCCTTTTAAACGCTATTTTCAAAATAGCTCGCTGAGCGCGTTCGAGTTTCAGAAGATAGGTTTTTTTGGATGCTCCCCAAGCAATTACACAGTAATCCAAAATGGATTGGCAGAGACAAAAGTATACGCTACGAATAAGTGGCGGCTCTGCTACAGATCTAATCTTTTTAAATATATGTGCTAGCTTCCTCACTCGTTTCGTCACTGCATCAATACGTGATTTCCACGAGAGGTTTTCGTCGATCATTATGCCTAAGTATTTTATGCATGAGACTTGTTCTATGATCGGGCATTTGCATTGTAATGAGATATGAAGCTTGGCAGACTCACATAAGTGCAGTTTTATGTTTAAGGGTAGCTTAGGAGCCGAACTTTTGGTGATACTTAAAGCTTTGTTTTGCTAGCGTTGAGCGTCAATAGGTTGTGTTTGAGCCAGTTGACAGCATCCTGAAGACCCTCCTGAGCCACATCAACAATCTCTGTCCAAGTCTTTGCATGAAAAATTATTGCAGAATCATCTGCAAAAGTAAAGACATTTGCATGTGGTAGCTTAAGAAAGCAGAGATCGTTGATGTAGATCAAAAAGAGGGTGGGACCCAAGCCACTGCCTTGCGGGACGCCGTAAACAATATCTGCATAGTCGCTTGTGTGGTCGCCTATACGCACTCGCTGTTTCCGTTCGCTAAGGTAAGACTGAAACCATCGTAACGGTAGACCTCTAACTCCAGTTTTTTTAGTAGTATCGGTCGCGAGACAGTATCAAATGCTTTGGCCAGATCCAGGAAGACAGCAACACACTTTTGTCCTTCATTAATTTTTCCAGTGACAAAATCAACCAGACCCGTGACGGCGTCCTCCGTAGATCTGGCAGAGCGAAATCCATATTGGGTAGGGGCTAGAAGGTTATTAGCCTCTAGATATTTAATTAGCCTTGGATTAACTACCTTTTCAATCACTTTAGATACCGTACTCAACAATGAGATTGGTCTATAGTTAGCTGGCTCAAATGTATCACCTGCTTTGAAGACAGGTAGGTATTACTTCTGCAGTTTTGAGGTTATTCGGCATTATTCCAGATGACATACTAAGGTTACATATATGAGTTAAGGGGGTCGCAATCACATGTTTGTTAGGTTTCAATATATCGTTACTAATATGATCGTGTCCTGTAGCTTGACTAGATCTTAGTGTACCTACAAGTTTAATAACCTCAATTTCATCTGTCGGTTGAATAAACAGTGAATGGGCTGATTCGTTACGTTTACAGGTCATACCAAGTTCATTGCCTAAGTCAGTTTCCGTCACATCCAGTCTCTCCAAAATTGTCTCAGCCAGGCGTTCCCCGATAGTGCTAAAATAATTATTGATTGTATTTAAAGATTCCAAGGTATCAGTTTTTAATTTTAATAGGTGGTCATTATTTTCACATTTATTAAGATTACAAATAGATTTTATAGAGCTCCATGTCTTTTTTATGTTATTTTTGTTTTTGACTAGCAGGTTGCGTTCATATTTCGTTTTTTGTTCGTGTAATAAGTTAACACACATATTTCTGTAATTCTTATATTTATTTTGTAATTCGAGGTCATTTAGATTTTTTCGAGCGTGCATATGTAATGTGTCACGGACTCTTATTGATTTTAATAGACCTGGCGTGATCCACTTTTTAACAATACTATTAGAACTGCGACACCCTCGGGTGGTTTAATTTTTCAATAAGTTTATTCATTTGGGAAACAAAATATTGTGTCGCATCAGTGACATCAGTTAGTAGATAAAGTGGCAACCAATCAAAGTTTTTTAAGTCCTCATGTAAGCTTGCATAATTAATTTTAGTGATAGTCATTTTCGGTTTAACTTTGTGAAAATTAGAACCAAGGCTAAATAGGACGCTACTATGATCTGTGATATCAGAATGACAGACAATGGTCATCGATGGTTGAGTGGATTTAATAAGACAATGGTAAACCGTTGTCTTATTAAATCCACTCAACCATGGCAAGCAACCAGGCCATTTTATCCTCGGGTTGGTATATTATGCCCTGATATATAACCATAATGAGACATTAAGCTCAGGTACTCTTCTGCTCGGTTATCAGTGGAGTTCTCTTTAATATCCCCTAAGTTGATATCCCCTACCAAGACGCAATTTTGGCTTTTACAATTATTAATGACGTTTTCCAAAGAGCTTAGAAAATTATTTATGTGTAGAAATATCTAGTCGCAAACAGTTAGCGTTACAAATATCCGGTTCCGAAACGCATATATGCAAATCTGCTTTAGTGAATATCACTATTCCGTCACATTTGTTCAAATATTTAATCGAATAAGAACACCTATAACTATCCAAATGTACACCGTTAAACGATTCATCTAACCAACATTCAGTTAATACAATAACATCTGGTTGAAATTGTAGGCGATGTAAAAGTACGATTAAGAAATTAAAGATTTTATTTATACTTCGTATGTTTTGCGAGAGGATTGTAAATTGTTTCGAGGTATCACCTAAGTGCTGTTTACACAATACATGTCAGGATTGTCTAATTTTATGGACTTTGTTAGTTGCGTGTTATCAATATCATCTAAAAGCTTAGTATTTTGCAACATACAAGCGTATTCATTAATATATTAAATATAAAGTGCATAATTACTTCGTATTTTATAATACTGGTAATTTCGGTATGTGTAAACATGGTTAATAAATAAGTTTGCAAGTAATTCATTTGTGTAAGTGTAACAGCATTGTATAAGCAAATTTTAAGTAATGGTAATAAAAGATCGAATAACTTAATTGATACTAAGTAGATGAGTATGCATGCGGTAATAATTTTGCGTTTGCGATTGAGTGTGAAAAGATGTGCAGTGTGAACTTGTATTTTTGTATATGTGAATTTGTGTGTTTTTTGTATATGTGAATTTGTGTGTGTCGGTGTTTGGTAATTATGTATTTTTATGCTACACTGTTGTTTACGTGCATTCATATGAGTAAAAATTCTTAAAAGGTACAAAGTAAACAGTATTATAATATTTGATTTTAAACCTAGTCATTCTGACTTTCTCAAATTGATAAGCTGAGTCTGGTTCCTGATCTGTATGTATTCGGAGCCGTCCTTCTTTTTTAGATACACATTGCCATTCGACGTCCAGCAATATTTAAAATTTTCCGATTTTGCTACGTCTCTTGCGAGAAAGTGTAAACGTCTCGACTTAGCAGTAAGTGATTCAGGTAGATAGAGGGTTGAGGTGTTATTTTCAATTCCTAGATTAAGCATCTTCAGTTCCTTAGTTTTATTGTAGGTTCTAGCGGTGCCTAAGAACTTTGTTTTTAACTTTTTTTTAATAGTAGGCCAATTCCTCCTTTCAAAGGAGAGGCCTTGTCCAGCAGTGGACTGTTAAAGGCTGATGATGATAAAATGTTAGGATAGGTTTAGGATATACAAATAGGTAATTAGGGTTATATATAACTAGGATAGGATATTATAGGTGATAGGGTAAAACGTTAGGATAGTGTAAGTAAATAAGTTAGATAAGTTCCTTAGTATTAGGCATTCCCTGTACAGTGGGTTAATAGCGTAAGGCTGCCTGTGACCCCGCTGTATGATATCTTTGCTTGTTCACATATATTACAGAATAGATTTTTGACAGTTATATTACCTCATATACTATGTTAGCGTCCAACTGCTGGCGAGTTCAAATATAGTCAGACTATAGTGGTGTATTAAGTTAAGCGGCTGCACCAAGGATCTCCGTGTTTGGAAATAGAATGATACTGTCTGACCTTTGTCTTAGAAGCGTGGGATGATTGAATATGAGGAAATGCTATTTATCCGTCAGCTATTTCTTAACTTTTGTTGAATTACGTGGGAAACATGAATTAGCTACATAATTGGTCAAACTCTTAAGTTATCCTTGACTCTGATGTATAATATACCAGGGTTTGCTGGCTACTTCGCCCGCTTTTGATGACACATACCCACTGCATGGCAGTCTGTTGGAATCCTCACTAGATTATTGCTGCCCCGACTAGACTGGTTATAATTTTTATTTCAGCATTTAATCTTTTCTGCTTTGAAACACCCAACGTTGGCTTTAGAGAGGTTTCTAATAGCCATTGTTTAGTTACTTGGTAACATTAACACTATCTACTTAACAATCAACGTGCAGTAATCGCTATTCGTGTACAAAACTTCCATTGCAAGTTTTAGAGTGATCAGCTGGTGAAGCACAGCTGTCCAGAAGTAAATCACTTCATTAACAAAACGCAGTGTTTGTCGAACAAACGGCTTATAGTTAAATATCTAATAGCGATCAACACATAACTGTCTCGTCTAGTTTAAACTGGCGTAGGGTACACAGCACGTTGATGCGACTATCATTAGCAGTATTGGCGGCGCATGCAAGTCCCCATCCAATTTGCCACGGCAATCAACTGTGTTAATAAGTTCAAGCCATGCAAGCACTCACTCACGCACATACAAACGCAAACATACATGAACATCACACATTGTTCCAACATAATGGATTTGTAAATTTATATCAAGCTTGTATGGCATGGGATTGCTTAGTACTAAGATTTTTTTTATTGTGCTAACGTTTTCGGATTGTTATCTTGTTGGCTTATGTGATTTGCAAGATCTTCTGCTAATTTTTTACGACTGTTTCGTTATTATTTGTGTCGGAGTTAGAGTTTTAGCTTAGACAAGTAATTGTTTCTGTGCTTGTTAACTGAAATAAATTATAAAATAAAAAATATGTAGTTCTTCTGTCTAAAGTTTCTTTCGCTTAAGTTGAAAATCTAGGAAATGTTGAGATATAATTATACAGTTTTCGTTGTTGAATAGTGTATCGGTACAGTTCGCTTTAGACTTACCATGCTAATGATATTTCAAATTCAAGACAACAGTCGTAATTTTTTTGTCATTCATCAATAATATCGTTAGCCTATATCAGTACACTGCTGGACGTAGACCTCTCCTCCAATAGTAATCAGCAGTTTGAAGTCCTAAAAATCGAATATACATTACATAACATTCGATTTTACTTAACTTGGTGTTACGACCGGCAGTCAAATATGAAATAGACAGGAAAGCATATTATTTATTAATCCACGAATTGACTACTCCGACATTGATAAAAAAATCTGCACAGATGTGAGTCTTAGCCATTAGGGCCAGAAACGGTTTAGAAAAAGATCTACAGGTTTAGCAAAATGTCACATAATTATATAAGCTGTAGATGTGGCGGTAGTGAATATTTCTGGCTGTTAATAGCTTTTGCAATGCTTAAGGCTGCTAACTCAAATTTAAGCCTTCTCATAGGGAGGGTAGGTTCGTGCTCAGCAGTTTATATACTGGGCTGACAATTACGATAGTAGTAAACTCGTCAATGTTTAGGTTTATACTTACATACAACTCATGATATCTTTATATTTTTTTTTATAAAATTACTTAACTCTTTATCTGTTGTGATGGAGTCTATCACTCCGACATATTCTAACTAATTATGTCTTGAGACAAGAACCGCGACCGATGGAGCTACGAACCCACCGAAGCATAGTAGCGCTCTGAGCTAAATGTTTCACAAAGTGATCACCCATTCAACTGGTAATCTGCCAAGGTTCTTTACTTTCCTGATCTGATTCATGCCTAAAGTAGGCACTACTAAGTTAGCGCTTAAGGAAAGGAATAACTTTTTCCTCTATCAGAATTAGAAAAGTATCCACAGCATCAAAACAATGGTAGTAAATGTCTAGCTTAATAAAAATCCTTCTACTTTTTATATGACCCTAACCAAATAGAAAAACAACTATTTAGTCTATAATACCTATATTATTACAATTAAAGACCAAAATAGTCGCTTTCGAATACTTGGAATTTTGTTGATTATGGATTTTCCTAATTAGTCTCTGTATTCTCAATACAGTAGATGCAACAACGCTGTCTATTGAAATATAGTATTTGTTTTAAGTCATTATTAAAGTTGTGATCGTTGCGTATTAAATATCCTCATTCACAATTAATTAAAATGAGTGCTAAATAGTCTATGTCGCAGCCAACTAGCTCAATCAGCCGTTACATGAAGAGCCTATATTAATTGGCATGAAAGGCGACCCTGAATGGAGATCCTGCTATTCAATCAAACAGCTATGCAAATCATTTTGATCTATAACATTGAACTACCTTACTAACCAAGATATTAAAATGTATCCAATTATCATTAACTAGACGTCGCCAGCGGCTTCACCCGCGTCAATTATACATATAAACCTTCCTCTTAAATCATTCTATCTATTAAAAAAACCGCATTAAAATGCGTTGCGTACTTTTAAGATTTAAACATACATAGGGACGGACAGACACAAGGCAGACTTTGTTTTATACTTGTTATTTTGGGAATAGTTATGAGTAAAGAAATAGAATGAGAATTCTGAAATGAAAAAAGCTTTATAAAACTGTTTCAGTAAGCTATGTTGACAGAACCCTGCCCGGCTCTTATTTTTCGGTGCAGGCTTATAAGAAAACCAAACATAGCCTATTTATATTCATAGACTTAGCAGTCAGCTAGCCAGTTTATTAAATGTTGTATTAGACGGTACGACTGTATATTTGACAGCGTCGTTTAATAAAGAGCTAGGCTACTAATTGAACGGCTGATAAAGCTAGTTGACTGCGACATATGTATGTACACAAAATTAATTACAGCTAGATATTTATTTTAGATATGTACATAGAATTATATTATTTGAACTAATCGTGGTAATCTACGTGATTTATTTATTATTTGGCAAACCAACCAATTAATGGAAGTTAATTCCCTAATTATTTTATGAATAATTTGGGAATTAACGTAGGTATGTAACCTACATACATTGGGCATATTATATTAGTAGTTGTGCTATTAAAAATGAAACGGGCCAAACAGTTTACTATGGTCGGTCCGAATTTCAGTTGCCTTAATTTCATTAGCAGTGACGTTTTATTTGCCATGACTAATAAAATATGTATTTTTGTACGATACAAATTTCATAAGGCATTAGAAGAAGTAGATACATAATTTTCTTTTACATATTTTACATACAATAATTGTGATGAATAGGCTTTGTGAATAATATATATTACTAAGGCCTCTCCCTCGAATCTTGCGTGCAGCGGGGCGGTGGCGGCGGCGGCGCGGGAGCAGCAGGATCTAATACCTAAAATCAAATGGACCGGCCCGGCCCTCAAAAACAGCGGCGCGTCAGCGGCCAACGAGCGGTGCACTCCACTCAAGCGGTGACCGCCCGCGCGTCTGCCTTGCAGTGTTGTGCAATTTATTTTTGTGACAAAATAATATTTTTAAATCAACAAGAGGTTGTCGTCGTTGTTCAGACATTTCTTTCGCGAATAAAAAAAAATATTTCGACCACAGAGCCCAACTCACGCGCCATTACACGGAGGATATCCCTGATGTCAACCAGGGCGAGGTAAGAGTGGCTCTTGAGCAGCTCAAGAACAACAAGTCTTCGGGGATGACGGAATCACCAGAGAGCTCTTAAAAGCAGGTGGGACAGCAGTACTGAAAGAGCTCGCGAGCCTGTTTAATTCCGTTATCCATCAAGGCCTAACACCTCAGGCGTGGAGTGGGAGTGCGGTGGTTCTGTTTTTCAAAAAAGGTAACAAAACCCTGCTGAAAAACTACAGACCCATCTCACTCCTGAGTCACGTCTACAAGTTGTTCTCGAGAGTCCTAACAAATCGCCTCGCCAGAAAACTCGACGATTTCCAGCCACCGGAACAAGCCGGGTTTCGAAAAGGCTACAGCACCGTAGACCACATCCATACTGTTCGGCAAATTGTACAGAAGACCAACGAATACAATCAGCCGCTGTGTATGGCTTTCGTGGACTACGAGAAAGCCTTCGACTCCATCGAAACCTGGGCGGTTCTGGATGCTCTGCAGCGGTGTCGCATCGATTGGCACTACATCGAGGTGTTGAGATGTTTGTACGACACGGCCACTATGACCGTTCAGCTCCAGGACAGTAAAACCAGGTCTCTCAGAAACTCGGTCTCGGCATGAACTTCGATAAAACCAAGATTATGTTCAACGAACACATTGTGCCGGGACCGGTTTATGTCGACGGATCGATGCTCGAAGTTGTTCAAGAGTATGTCTACCTTGGGCAAGTAGTCCAGCTTGGTAGAAACAACTTCGAGAAAGAAATCGACCGCAGGATCCAGTTGGGTTGGGCAGCGTTTGGCAAGCTACGTCGAGTTTTCTCTTCGCCCCTACCGCAATGCCTGAAGACCAAAGTCTTCAACCAATGCGTCCTACCTGTTATGACGTACGGTGCCGAGACGTGGACACTCACAGTGGGACTAGTCCACAAACTAAAAGTCACGCAGCGAGCTATGGAACGGGCTATGCTTGGCGTCTCTTTGAAGGATAAAATCCGAAACGAAGTTATCCGACCAAGAACCAAAGTTACCGACATAGCTCATAGAATCAGTAGACTCAAGTGGCAGTGGGCTGGCCATATCTGTAGAAGGACTGATGGCCGATGGAGCAAGCGTATCCTAGAGTGGAGACCACGTCTCGGCAAGCGTAAGGTAGGGTGGCCCCCGGCTAGGTGGACCGACGACCTGAAAAAGGTGGCTGGGACAGACTGGATGCGGAAGGCTGAGGACCGTGTACTGTGGCGCGTATTGGGAGAGGCCTATGTCCAGCAGTGGACTGCGATAAGCTGATTGATTTCGACGACACAACCACGAACGCAACACTACGCTGCTATAGTGCCGCTTGATCTGCCCGCTGGTTTCGAGAATGGGTGAGCATTGCCCTCACCGCTCCCGCGCCGCCGCCACCACTGCCCCGCTACACGCAAGATTCGAGGCAGAGGCCTAATGGAACTCGTGATGTTAAAGTTAATTAACTGAAAGCTAATACTGTCCTTGAAATTACAGCGGCGATAGCCCAGTGGTGTAGGTAACGGAACGGACTACCGTGACGATGATCTCGGGTTCGATCCCCAGTTACCCCGGGCACACACCTCTGACTTTAGAACTTAAGTGTGTATTGAAAATGTTAATTTTAGCTCGCTTAACAATGTGCGGTAGATGGCAATAGGCTCGCCCCTTATTAAATTGTGACCGAAACATAACTGGCGAAGTATGGGTGTGTAAAACACCTTTGCCTTCCCCTTCGGGGATAAAGGCGTGAAGTTACGTTATGTTAATTGCAAAAAATCTTAAAGAACTCAAATGGGAAACCAAGGTAAAATTTCTTGCTATCAATATATATAAGTATTTACAATATTAATAAACCGGTCAAGTGCGAGTTGAACTCGCGCACCGAGGGTTCCGTACAAACCTGTAGGTATATATCATTATTTAAAAATTTATATTAAAAAACACTAGAAAAACACGCTTTAATAAATGTACATAAAAACGAAAAATAAATTATGGATCGTTCAAGGTCTCTCTATTTCTGGGCTGAAGAGTAAACTATTTCCTTTAATTTATAATAGCCCAGTGGTGTACGTAACGGACTGCCGAGACGATGGTCTCGGGTTCGATCCCCAGGTACCTCGGGCACACACCTCTGACTTTTCGAAGTTATGTGTGTATTAAAAATGTTAATTATCGCTCGCTAAATAATGTGCCCGGTAGATGGCAATAGGCTCGCCCCCTATTACATTGGGACCGAAACATATCTGGCGAAGTGTGGGTGTGTAATGCGCCTCTGCCTACCCCTTCGGGGATAAAAAGGCGTGAAGATATGTTATGTTATGTTATGTTATAATATTTGATTGTAAAAGCGTGGGGCGCTGGAACAGGAAAGACGTTCTTGTTTAACTTGTTCAAAAAACCCAGTGAACAGATGTTACGGGACGCAAGTTACACAGATTGGCACTCTAACTGGACTTGCAGCATGAGTAGTAAGTAGCTCTACATTATACAGTCTGTTCAAAGTACCAGTTTGTCGAACTCAGACAAAACATGCGCCATCAGCGAGGAAGACGACATTTACCGACACTTTTAACAGAGGCGTTAACTCTTTCAGGAAATTAAGTATATAAGGGTAATGTGTGGCAAAATGTATAGTTCTTGTTCGTGGACGAGATATCTTTGGTTCCCTTTGGTAACCCTTTGGCGGCATAAATGCTTATGCTCTTGTGTGACCTCATGCAGCTTCCGCCAGGAAGGTACTATTAGTATTTGTTAACAATAAAGTATTTCCTGTTCCAGCGCCCCACGCTTTTACAATCAAATATTATAATTAAATATTAATTTATTATTATATATTTATTAATTTATTTTATACTTTTTAGGCTTTGATAACGAAATATTTTTAACATTTATACATTTATTTTTTAAGTAGGCGAATGAGCCCGCCTCCTCTCCATCTCCGCCTGTGCGTCTGTAAAACATGGTATTTTATCTGTCAGCTTATAATAATCTAGCTTTTCAATCAGGAGACCACTAAGTGATTTTATTCTACTCCGGGCCACATACGCCTGTCCAGCCGCAAAAGTATGGGACCCTAACTGCACCACGTTTTGTTATAACCTTGAAACCTGATCGTGTTCAAAGTCCATTACATGGCCTTTCTCACAAGTGCAAACACGACTATGATACGATATTCCATCATGGAATGCCAGTGCCTATCATCCGGCTTCATCATCAGACCTTAAAACCTTATCGTGGCCAAAGTTCATTACAAGACTTTTCTATGAAATCCAAAACAGCTATGATACGATTTTCCAACATGAAGTTCCAATTCATGCCTTTCAGCCCCATCATCAGATCAGTTTTACAGTACGATATTATTGTATTGTCATCAGAACTACATACAACTGCCAATTTTCATTACGCTACGACCCTTGGAAGATGGTTAAATTAGTCACCTTAGATTCCATTACATAGTTAGTTACATACACGACGACCTAATAAAAGCGTGTTAAAAAAATATATGATGTAACTAAAAATTTAAGGTTTTCGAACTTTTTCCTATGTGCTATAAAACGTTGCTTTATGCCAAATTTCAAGATTCTAGATCGAGTGGAAGTACACTTTAGTTTTGACTTGAGCATTTGATATGAATTTCAATTTTATATATCTACGGGTTCATGAGGAACCTTTGAAATTATTAAAAATATTTTAATTATATATGATATAACTAAAAATTTACGGATTTTTGCAATTTTTCCTTTATCTGTACTTTAAGACGTTGCTTCATGCCAAATTTCAAGTTTCTGAGTTCAAGAGAAGTAACCTGTATGTTTTGATTCCCGTGCGAGTAGTTGTGAGTTTGAAAATATACTGAAATTGCTGTTTCTGTTGATTGCGTTGACATAGAAGTTTGATTTTATTACCGCTTTACGGTGTCATAGACCTTAGTATTTGATATGAATTTCAATTTAATAACTCTACGCGTTCATGAGGAAAGAGATAGTAACTTTTTTTAAATGTTTTTATTATAGGTATGATGTAACTAAAAATTGACAGTTTTGGATTTTTTTCCTTAATTTGTGCTATTAGAAGTTGCCTCGTACGAAATTTCAAGATTCTAAGTTCACGGCAAGTACCCTGTAGGTTTTGATTCCCTTGTGAGTTTCGAAAATTGCGGAAATTTGCAGCATAAACGGCTGTATCTTTTGATTGCGTTGGTTTAGAAGTTTGATTTTTTACATCTTTATGGGACAGTAGACTTGAACTATTTGATATAAATTTCAGTTTGATACCTTCACGCGTTTCTAAGAAAATGGGTCTTAAAAGACGGACGGACAACAAAGTGATCCTATAAGGGTTCCGTTTTTCCATTTCGAGGTACGGAACCCTAAAAAGTACTAACTATCTATAGAAATTGGTATGGTAATAATGGTTTTAGAGCATCTACTCATCCTCTTTTCAAAAAATAAAATAGCGTAAGTTTTTCCTTATTGGCATAGCCGAATAGACACTTACATGTTCTTTGTTTTTTACAATAATAAATACAGCTAATAAATCATAATTTTGTGCGTTTAACGTAAATAATATAAATACAAACAACAACATTGATTTCAAACTGCAATTAAGCCATAGCAACTACAATTTGAAAACATGGCATAATATTTGGCTACACACGTAGTAGCAGTAGTGTCTTCAAATTTAAAACTAGCATACATAAATTGTCCGTGTGGTGACGGCTTAAGAATAAGGAATGTCACCACCCCATATCATACCATGGGTGTCGTAAGAGCCAACAGAGGGAGCATATTATGCAGAGAACAGCACTGAAAGAGAAGGAAATCTTGATACAAACCCTATACCAACCCGCTTGGCCAGCGTGGTATAGTACGCCAATTCCTCCTTTCAAAGGAGAGGCCTAGTCCAGCAGTGGACTGTTAATGGCTGATGATGATGATGATGATACATAAATATTATTTCGGATACTTTTACAGATTCTTTGCCACTAGACAATGTGTTACCAGAAAATCTTTGAACGCTTTTGCATAAATTGCGCTTTAACGTTCTCTATTAGTTACAAGCAAAAATTTTGCTACTCGTAGAATTTCAAGATAACTGTGAAACAAGTTTCGTGAACTTCTGTATTTTAAATTTCATTGTATACCAATGAGCTGAGGACGGTGTTCAATCTGAATCACTCGCCGTATTGTATATGGTTCATCGAACGTGGTCCACAGGGAGTACTATGTCAGGCTTTGCCACTAACAGTAAGCCCGATTTATGCAGTGAACAAGCAAGGGTTTGCTGCATTTCAACCGAGAAAAATGTTCTAGCGAAGGTACTTTTTGTTTGGTTAGATGCCGCTACGGAAATTGAAGGACTTGCTATTTGTGTCTTTGTTATAAGCATAAGCGCATACGCATGAAGGGTGGTTTAATTCCTTATTTTGACAAAATATTACAGTTTTTGATGAATAGGTGCTTTCATTGCTTTCCACTTATTGCTCCATAGGGTTAGTTTCATTATCCTTGAAAGACCGTTTCGCTACCATCCCATGTTATTATTTTGTTTCATACAGAAGTTCTTGTAGAAACATAACTCCTAAACCACATATTTTTACCAAGGTGCCGTGTGCGAAGATGATTGATGACGTTTTGACAAAATTTTACATGAACGAAATGAAATGTTTTCAGTGGGATGGTTTATACAAAAAACAATAGTAAATATCCTGACAAATCCAAACATTTTAATTGCTGCGGTGTAATAGGTCACAATATATTCAATTGTGATTGTTGAAATGTTGTCGCGAGCATATTCCACCATGAGTAAAGTAATGAATGTTTTATATACGTTTGGAAAGTTCCAGTGTATGCAACAAATTGATATAAAACAACGAAACTAATTATTATATTCAAGAAATATGTATTCGTCGTGTAATGTACTGGTATGGAAAGAGCAAGAATTTCATTCAAATTATATTTTTACATTCAAAATATGTTAGTAAATATGAACGAAATGTCAGAATTTTCATGTAAGATGATTTTATGCACAACATCTTTGTTATATTTATTTTATTTATTTATTTATTTTTTTATGCACATACATTGTGTACATTGGTGGACATAATGCCTTGTGGCATTCTCTACCTGTCAACCTTAAGGTGGTGCAGAGATAAAAGTGGTAGGTGCATTTAACAATATAAATTTAAATATGGAAAAGTTACAAGTTATAACATCATACTAATAATTATATATAGTATAACACATATATAAAAACATACAAAATATATAGTTCTATATATACATACTTATACATAAGTCTATATACACCTAAATATACATACATACATACTATATACTTACATAAATACTTATAATAATGGATGAGACTGATGTGCTGATTCCTTCAATCTCTCAAAAAGAAGCTCTCGAACTTTCATTTTAAATGCATAACGGTTAGTGGACAGTCTGATTTCAGGAGGGAGTGTATTCCATAAGATGATAGATTGCACCTCAAAAGATGAGTTAACAAACCCAGTAGTATGACTGGGGCAAGAAAGAAGAAGGTTATGAGAAGAACGGAGATCTCTCTCATGAATTGAAGATAGATATTGGAAGTATCAGGTGGGATAAGATGGAGGGGAAGGAGACTTGAGAATAGTGAAGAGGGTAGTAAGAGCACGCAAACACCGGCGCTGGCGAATTGGTAACCATCTTAGTTCGGAACGATAAGTAGATACGTGATCATACTTACGAAGATTGTAAATGAATCGAATGCAGTTATTAAGAAGTCGGTCGTACTTATTGAGATGTTCTGCATTCAGGTCATAATAGCACACATTACCATAGTCGATTATGGGAAATATTAGAGTCTGCACAAGCATTGTCTTGGTCTTGGACGGGAGAAAATTCTTGAGGCGGTATAGTGCTCTAAGAGTTCCAGTAACCCTTTGACTAACATTAGTCACCTGCACTCGCCAATCGAGAGTGGAATCGATGTACAGGCCTAGGTCTTTTACGGATGCACTATATATTTTTTATATTTAAAACATTATCTATATTTACTTTGAACTTAATAATTTAATAAATTACGTAGTGTTTGCTAAAAGAGTATTCAAAAGGTCACATAGAAGTGGTCTAATCCATCCACTACACTAGACACGAACCCACTCCACATACAAGTAGATACGGAAAATAACTGAAGGACAGCATTCACACTAGTAATTTGTAAAGCAAATAGCTTAGAAAATTACTTTTATAAAATGAAAATATTACGCGATAAAAATAATGAAATTTATATAGATTAGGTATTTTTGGGGCAATTATGAATACTATTACAATTACCATATATCACTAAAGTAATTGAGGCACGATGTCATAAGCTTTATGATGAAAGTAACTATGTAACCTGTAAACCGGTCACGTTTGTGAACTTGTTAAAGACGCGAACCGGGACCCCGCTGTAATTATTCACAAATTGAAGAATATAACTTTGAAACAGAAATTAAACTTATTGATTCTGCCGACTTTAAGGTAAAGTTGTGTGATGTAATTTGAAATGTCTTAAGGACATTTCGTGGACCCCCCCGTGGGATCTACACCTTGTCGTGGTGGGGGGGCTTAGTAACCGTGGATTGGTCACCCGCGGTGAAGCTAAGGGGGATCCAGGAGGGGACGCTCCGCGTGCGCTTGACGGAGGCCTGCTCAGGATGCGTCCAAAGGGGCGGGTGCGAGGGACAGTTCTTCTGTCCCTCGCAGTCGGGTGCGGTCGCGGGAGGAGAGGCGTGTCGGTGTTGCGTTGCCGCGCGCCCTATCTCCTGCGACCAAATGGAGGCGCACCATCGTTGCGTCGCGGTGGGGCCGCAGAGGAAGAGGAGATGCGGTGTTACGTTGCCGTCCTCCCTATCCTCTGCGGCCGCTGAGTGTTTTGGTGGCGGAGCCCAACACCTTCATCCGCCGCCAAGGGGGTTTTGTTCGGGGCCCGCCTGAACATCTGGCGGGCCAATACCCGTCGGGGGGTAGCGAGGAATGCTTCAGCGATACCCGACTCTCCGACATACGGGTACGTGAGGAATACGGGTTGGTTTTTAGTCAGTAAGAGTCTGACAGTCCCCTTCGCCCTTCTCCCAGGGCGGAGGGACTCCATGAGGATTTTCCAACCCGACACCAAAAAAAAAAGGACATTTCGCGGAAGGTTTTCAGTTTTAATTATAATTCCTCTGTCAAACAATGTTGCGTGGGAATCGGTGTCATGCTAATTGGTTCAATTTCATGGATTTGCTTTACTGGATATAAAATTTTATCTGAAATTTAAATTCCGTGTTTGCTTCAGTATCATATAGGGGGAAACTTTAAGTGATTACGCGATGCTACGATTTTATCAACGTAAAAGGAAAGTTTTTAATAAGATCTGCATTGTTGCTTGAATGAATTATAGTCATAGTTCTCCTGTTTTGGCGGTGAAGGAAGAATTACCTAGGAGGTTTTTTATTATTTTTTATGGTAATAGGCGGCAAACGAGCAGACGGATCGCCTGATGGTAAGCAATTACCGCCGCCCATGGACACAAGCAACACCACAGGAGTCACAAGTACGTTGCCGCCCCTTGGGGTTGGGAAAAGGAATAGGATGAGGAGTGGGATGAGGGAGAAGGAATAGGGGATAGGGCCTCCGGCACTCTCACTCACCGAACGAAACGCAACAATTTAGGTACTGTTACTTTACGTCGATTTTCTGTGAGAGGGTAGTACTTCCCCGGTCGAGCCGGCCCATTCATGCTGAAATCAGCCAGGCTCTACTACCTTTGAAGGTACATGCGTTAACACGCTTGTGGTAGCCTATCTAGTGCTCGGCTGCTAAATAGTTACGGTAGCTAAGGAACGCGTTTAATACTATATATACCTATACAAAAAGAGTAGTGATAATATTTCAGAAAGTCTTACTCTGCTGGTTTGTGGATCACTTGCTGGTAGCATAGCACTTCTTTTCACAAGGCTGACTGTACTTTTACTCTTTAGTCATACATAACATAGGCAGCTCTGTTGTTATTTCTGCAGCGAAACCTCGAAAATATTAGAGGCTAGCATGTGGCAAAAAGTATCAGCTTCTTTTCAGTTAAATCCGATATCCAAAAGCAGTTTCGTAGCTTATACATATTTTGTACAAAATTCATAAAATCGATATTCTCCATCTTCTCTGGGAGCTGTTTCGCTTATGTTTTTTTATAGAAACAACAATAAACGCGAATATAACAATTATTTATTATTGTAAATGAATTTGAGATTTATGACTTTTATCTGCCAATTTTATTATATTCTTGAAAGTATCATCTTTGATAACATCCATGCGTTCGTAAGCCTTCATTATTGTAACTTTGAAATATTTAAGGTAAGCCAGAAATAATGATGTATTTACACACAGAGGAAGGGTAAGGTGACAAATTGCTTCTATTTTTATTTATAAATTCTATTGTTAACAAAGCAGTAGAAGCGATTTCATTATTTTCACGTAACAGCTAAAGTGCTGAATCATTTTTATTTAAATTGGTATGAAACGAGGTGAGCCTTGAATAGGTTGTTTAAATAAAACCTTGGATCTGGTCACCTTTGGTTCCATATATTGAATGTGTAAAGGAAAGCATAACATGTTACTAGTACCGAGTAGTCGAGACGGTCGTCTCGACTACTCGGTACTAGTAACATGTTATGGTTATGTTAGAGGTTGGCGCAGCGGGAGTGTAAGCGACTGCTACGCCGAAGGTCGCGGGTTCGATTCCCGCTCAAGTCAAACATTTGTGTGCATGAACATGGATGTTTGTCTTGGTCTAGGTGTTTCTATGTATAATATGTATGTATTTACAAAAAAAAGTATATAAGTATGTTTATCCATTATCTAGTACCCATAATACAAGCTCTGCTTAGCTTGGGACTAGATGGTGATGTGTGTATGTGGTAGAATATTATAAAAAATATATTTTATTATTATTATAAAAAAAAATATTATTACCTAATTACAAAGACTTATTTATTTCTCAATCTCAATCAGCCTATCGCAGTCCACTGCTGGACATAGGCCTCTCCCAACACGCGCCACAGTACACGGTCCTAAGCCTTCCGCATCCAGTCTGCCCCAGCCACCTTTTTAGGTCGTCGGTCCACCTAGCCGGGGGCCGCCCTACCTTACGCTTACCGAGTCGTGGTCTCTACTCTAGGACATGCTTGCTCCATCGGCCATCAGTCCTTCTACAAATATGGCCACTTGAGCTTACTAACTCTGTGGGCTAAGTATGTCGGTAATTTTAGTTCTTTGTCGGATAACTTCGTTGCGGATTTTAACCTTCAAAGAGACGCCAAACATAGCCCGTTCCGTAGCTCGCTGCGTGACTTTCAGTTTGTGGACTAGTCCCACTGTGAGTGTCCACGTCTCGGCACCGTACGTCATAACTTCTTTATTTATTTTCGTGTAAGTAGCCAATTCTGATGTCGGAGTCTAAAGGCCACCCGAAGGCCTTTGACATGTCCTAAGGATTCATATCTAGGACAAAAACCGGAAGCAACATCTTAAATCAAAGTGGTGACCTCTGTAAGCATTACTTAACTTTGCCGATTTACTATGAGACAAATTAAGTAGCGCTACGAATCTTAAGAAGAAGAAAGCATTACAAAACAATGGACACAAGAAAGACTGTCCTCGTAACTACTACACATGCTTCATCATTATCATCATCGTTGTGTTATTCTGGCTGCATCGAATGCAAGGCTTTTCGTCTTGGAGCCCGAAGTCCGCTTCCAGTAAGCGGACTTCGGACTCCCAGACTCTAACTGATTAGACCCTAACCAGTTTTGGCAGTACATTACCTTTTCCCCAGAATGAGTGTCATCTGACCTCTGCAATTCACAGCGATAGCGATATTCCCTGGTTTAAACTAGTGTGCAGTATCAGTTTGTTCATATGAATACTGACACCCTATAACGACGGTCAAAGCTTAATGCCGTGGCTTAATTAAACCCTCTGCATAGCGATTTTTTCTTTGGTTTATTTCTTTCAACTACACATACCGAATACATATATGTAGATTCAAAGAAATAAAGAAAAATAATGGCTTAATTAAAATTGTTAGTCACGGTTTCTGTCGTTAAACTCCGATACCAGTGACACCACTAGCTACACATGAAAAGAAGGAACTTTAGCTTACTTCCACAGGCCGAGAATAAAGTTCGTCGCAACCTATACTTAGACATGATCATGTTATTAGTTAAGAACAGACTGTTGTCTGCATAAAGTTGCAACACCTCTATTACCTAATTGTCATATTTTTCATAACTTTTATTTAAGTTTTACCCAACAGATATTGAAATCATTATTGTAACAATTTTAATACAAGATCTTAACTTTGTAGTTGCCATTTAAATTAATTCAGCATTCAATTAAATTTTTATAATCCTTATCGTTACTATTTATGAAATGTTAATCTGAAATTATTAAGTTGTTTTCGTGGTTCACATTATTCCCAAGAGTATTATCAAATTTTCATGCTTGAGGTGGGTAGCATTACTGGAAATACAATAAAAAAATGCTCAGGCACGTAACGCCCAACCTCGAAACAACAATATTTGGGTCACACACATGTCACGTGGTTTTTACCATCATCATCATCATCATCAGCCTGCCATAGTCCATGGAGAGATATAGGCCTTTCCAATGGTTTACCTTATGTAACCATCGAATCTAAGTACAAGTAATTTATTTAGCGCACCAAAAGTATAATCGCTTACAATTACGGTATGATGTTTCCATAGCTAGTTCAATAGTTGCAATCGTACAAATAAAAGACATTCTTGATATCATTCATCATGGAGACAGATTTAACTTGAAAAATATTTAAAAAGTACAATGAGATACCTATCGCGAAAGTAACTATTATGCCATTTGTATAACACTACTAACAGTCTCATTGGTCTAAACCCTAATACACACATAAAAAAAGTCTAAGCAACACATACAAATTTCAATTTTACAATGTGGTTTCGCATTAAATCCTTATTATTTTCTTATTTATATTATTTTTAATGCTTTTTTGATATTAAACAACAATTAGTTTTTTTATTTTATTTAATAATCTTAATTAACAATAATTACGAGTAAGTACTGTGTGTACGTAGTACAAAGTAAGATGCCTAATCAACTAAACTTAAACTAAATTTAATTGGTTGTACAAACTTGTATAATTTAATACAAAGTGTGGCCTCCTCTGTTATTGAGAACTTGATGGCACCGATTATTCATGGAATAGATGAGATTGTTAATGTTATCCTGCGGCAATGATTATCAGACTTGTTATTACTTGCGCACCCTACGCCCGACTGACGACCGCACGAACAAAATCTTGTCGTGTACACGTTCCGATTGGTCTTGTCTGCGGAAGACACGAAAGTTTTCGTGTGGAGAACAGACAAAATTCTTGTCGTGTACACGAAGAATTTGTCTTGTCTGCCGCAGACACGGTAAATTTTCTTAACGTACACAAGCGCTCTAAGACTTCGCCTGCGGCTCTGTATGTGTGAATTATACCTAAATCTTAACTCATGAATCGCATTATAACTATTGGTGAAAATTCTACAAAATCCCGTTACTGTAGTTCGAGTTTATCACGTTCATAAATGAATACAAACAGATAGGACGATAACGGGACTTCACTTTATAATAAACATAGAAACGTAGTGCTAGTTCAAATTGACAGAGCCTATCACGATCCATAGTCAAATACATACATATAGTAAACATGCAAGGTACATCGTACTTATATACCAAAGAGGCAGCCACCCACAGTCACCCGAATGTTATATCTCCACTACTATCACATCCTTACGAGGTTGAATTTGGCGACACCCCTAGTGCCCGTCAACGTTATATTAGGAAATTCTGTTCAAAATAAAATATCCCGATAAGCGGCAATAGGCACGCCACCTATTATGTGGGATCAAAACACTGGCGAAAAGTGGGCATTTAATATGCCTCTGCCTACCCCTTCGGGGAAATAGGCGTGAGTCTTTGTATGTATACTGTTCAAAATATCAAGTTACCAAAGCCGGCAGCAGTTTAAACCGTGTGGTGGTATTAGATATGTCAGCAAGCCTGTATTATAATGTCGCTTAGTGAGAAAGATTTAAATTACTACTATTTTAGAAAAATAATTGATAAAAGCTCCCTGTACGAAAATAATAAATGTGGAAATATATAACAATGGTGATAGGATAATGGAGAAGTTATTTGCATATAATATGAAGATACTTCAGCGGCGTAAAAGCGACAATGTGCTTTTAGGTTTGGGGTTCAAGGTCTTTGGATGCAGAGATAAATCAAAGATGGTATGGAGCACACACGAGGTTTATTGTTACTTCACAAGAGTCGCGACAAGTAGAGCGCTTACAATTACGTTGCATACATTCTTATACATTAGGTTGCACTAGTGTGCGTGACGTGTCCTACGCTTACCCCTACAGTATTCTCCCCCTTTTTGAAAATAAAATATGACAATATTTTAATGAACATTATATAAAGAAATAACGCACAGGGAGGTATATAAATAACAAAACAAAAGTTACAATCATGATGACAATAATTACATGTAATTCAAACAAAGATATCTTGTTTCATTAAGCCACCGTGCAAATTACAGTTAAGTAACATTATACGCTGATAAGAAACCTGTGGGAAGACATAATACAATGTTGGACACACACGACTCTTTATACAGCAATGGACACCCACGTTACAATACAAACATAACACAAGTTAGAAAAGTTCTGATAAGTACACGTTTACATTATTCGTAATGCACAGTGTCAGGTTGTTGAACATTCGTTTTAGGTGGTTGGTTCGATGCTATAACAGAAATGACCTCTTTTCGGGCCCATTTCTTTATACCCTTATTCCAACGTCTACATATTAAACACGCACTTACAAACAGCACAATCACCAGTATAACCAACACCGCTACACCATAGAGTTCAACTTTCTGTTCGAGCGAGCTGTGGTTGGCGTTATTCGCACCATTTTGCGCAATAACTATCTCCTCCTGTTTACTATAAGATTTTCCCATAGTGACAAAAATTACAAGTACACGTAAGTATATAACAAACTGTGCTCAATAAAGCAAAATGTATAAAATAATGTAAAATAATGTAGAGAACTGTATATAAAGTAAAAATATGCTTACATCTTAGCCTACTTATCATTATTAAAAACTTAGTGTCACACAGCTAAGCGATGTAATATTTGTTATCTTTTGTACTGAGGTAAATTGTTAGCGATTTGAAGACAGTATAGCGTAGCGTTACAATCGCTTTCAGTATACAAAATCTTTATTGAAATCTGACTGGCAGTTTTACGGTTCTACCGGATCGCGTAGTGCGACTATCCAGTAGGCGAGTGGGTTCGATTCCCGACTCGGGCTTTTTACCTGTTTTTGTGTGAGTGGTGCAATTATCAGATTCACGAGCGGGTTCGACTCCCGATTCGTTATCATTTGGTTGTATGATAGTTGGAGTATCCGTATTTTCAGTAAAGTCGGATACTTTATCGCACAATATGTACGCGGGTTTTAAGCGATCTATAGATATACTAGCGGTTCTACCGGGCAACTGTATTACATAAACCTTTGACCTTCTTTGTAAAACGCGGTATGGGCCGTCGTAAGGAGGCTTCAAAGGTTTGCGTACTGTATCGTCCCGGACGAAAACATACTCACATTTTGACAGATCGGGATGCACAAAACTAGTTCGCGTGTTGCTATGCGGTTCTGGTATAGGTCTCATGGCCTGTATACTTCGCCGTATATTATCTACTATGCTATGAGGTTCTAGGTAACCTACCTGTGTAGCGTCGTAGAAATCGCCGGGAAGGCGCAATGTGCGACCGAATGTTAATTCTGCTGCTGATATACCTGTATCGCTACGACATGCCGCGCGCAGGCCTAACAGAACTGTGGGCAATTCCTCAACCCATGACTTATCAGATAAACGTGCCATCAGAGCGGCCTTGAGAGTTCTGTGCCACCGTTCCACAGCTCCGTTAGCCTGCGGGTGGTACGCCGTAGTGCGAATTCTGTTAACGCCTAAGAGTTTCATAAGTTGCTGGAAAATATGGCTTTCAAATTGGCGGCCTTGGTCGCTAGTGAGTTTTATGGGACAACCGTATCGACATATCCAATTGGTATATAAAATTTTAGCTACGGTCTCAGCGTTAATGTCCGTCATTGGGAATGCTTCGGGCCAACGAGTGCAGCGATCTATAATGGTAAGGCAATATCTATAATTATCTGGAGAAATAGGTAATGGTCCGACTATATCCACATGAATGTGTTCGAAGCGGTCTACCTTAGAGAATTTGCCAACTTCGGAGAATGTATGTTTGTCTATTTTCGATATTTGGCAATTCAAACACGTCTTTGACCATTCATTAATATTTGAGTTCATATTGGGCCAAAAGAATCGTTTAGTAACTAATTTCCGGGTAGCGCGAATACCGGGATGGCTAATATTGTGAACGCTCTCGAATGCTAAACGCCTAAATTGTTCTGGAATGTACGGTCGTACGTTATTTGTGGATAAGTCGCAATATATCGGTTTATTACATGTAGGTAAATAATATTTCTTTAAACTAGGGCATGCATTGTTATTTGCGTTGGCGGGCGTGTGACGCACGTAGTCATCGCTTTCTTGCAAGTCTGCAATTTTACTGTAGTCGAGCACCGTGGGACAGTCAACTGTCTCGACACGTGATAATGTATCTGCCACGATGTTATTGCTACCGGTTATATGTTGAATATCTGTTGTAAATTCGCTAATGTATAACAAATGTCGAATTCTACGCGGAGTTTCTCCAGAGTCTTTGCCTAATTTCTGAAATGCAAAAGTTAGCGGTTTGTGGTCTGTGTACACGGTTATTTGGCGTCCTTCAAACAACTTGCGAAAGTGTTTTATTGCCATATAAATGGCCAATAATTCACGATCGTATGCTGAGTATTTCTGTTGCGCGTTAGTAAGCTTTTTAGAAAAGTAACCTAGGGGCTGCCACAAACCGTTAACTTGTTGCTGTAATACACCACCTACACAAGAATCCGAAGCGTCAGTCATCAACGCGAGCGTCGTATCAGTCCGTGGATAAGACAATGTAGCGGCCGTTTTTAGGCCAGACTTACAATGCTCAAACGCTTCGTTTGCTTCAGTTGACCAATCAATTATAGTTTTATCGTTCTTTTTCGAGCTACCGAGATATTTATTGAGTACTGACTGATATGACGCTGCGTTGGGCAAATGAGCACGATAGAAATTCACCATACCTGTGAAGCGCCGTAGCCCCTCGACGGTCTCGGGTTTTGGGTACTCGGCAATGGCCTTGACCTTTTCTTCAGTAGGGCTGATACCTTCTGCGGAGACTTTGAAACCTAGATATTCAAGGCTAGATTGTCCGAAAGCACATTTGGGTAAATTGATGGTCAAACCATATTTATCTAATCTTTCGAAAACTATGCGTAGGTGTTTTAGGTGCGTAATCTTGTCGGGCGACGCGATGATTGCGTCATCTATGTAATTAAAAACAAAGTCTAGGCCTTGAAATACAGTGTCCATGAAACGTTGGAAGGTCTGGGCCGCATTACGTAAGCCGAATTGCATCCGTAAAAATTCATAAAGACCAAATGGTGTTATGATTGCAGTCTTTTCAATGTCGTTCGGTGCGGTTTCAATAAAATGGTACGCCCTGTTTATGTCAATTTTAGAGAAAATATTTTTACCAGTTAAAATGTAACTAAAGTCTTGTATGCGAGGAATTGGGTATCTGTCAGGCCTGGTCACCGCGTTGAGCCGGCGGTAATCGCCTACGGGCCGGATATCGCCATTCTTCTTTTCTACAACGTGCAAGGGGCTTGCCCAAGCGCTTTTCGAAGGTCGACAAATACCCAATTCTTGCATTTTGAGGAATTCTTCCTTAACCCGTTTATATCTGGCGGGTGGCAGCGGCCTAGCGCGAGCAAAAACAGGTGGCCCTGTCGTTTCAATACAGTGCTGAACTGTAGAATTAGGAGGACTGCTTATAAATGACATTGGCTTAGTAATTTTGGGAAATTTTGATAATAGACTATGATAAGGATGATCTAGGTTTACTGAAAATATAGACGGTTCACTTAAATTTACAATGGAAGTTACTACATTTAAATCAGTTACCTGATCGATGAGTTTTCGTGCGCTGACGTCAACTAAAAGCTTATGGTGGCTTAAAAAGTCGACGCCAAGTATGGGTTGTCGAACGTCGGCGATCACGAAATCCCATCGATACGGTCTGCGTAAACTAAGGTTTAAAACTAAAGACTTTACCCCAAAAGTTCGTATTTCGGTCCCGTTGGCTGCGTAGAGCTTGTATTCACTACACTCTTGACTTCTGGCACGAAACAGTCTGACGGGTAGGACAGACACGTTTGCACCTGTGTCTATCAGAAAATATAGTCCGGTGTTTCTATCCAGGATGCGTAGGCGGGGACAAGGAGAGATGGCACAGAGCTCCGCCGTAGTCTGCGCCTTTTCTAGTTTTCCTGGGTGTTTGGTGCCTTCCACGCGCAGGGTTCTACGCATTTCCTAGCCTTATTGCGAAATCTGTTGTGGTAGTAGCAGAGCCAGTCCGGGCTCTCCGGGGTCCGACGCGGCGCTGAAGGGTCGCGGCTGCGAGCGCGGGATCCGGAGCGTGCGCGATTGTTGTTCCAGCGGGGTCGAAAATGCGGTCTTCCTCGTTCCAGTTGTTCGATTTTTAGGGTCAGCTTCGCGATCTCAGCCATGATGATTTCAGTGTCCTTGGAACTCGAGGGTTGCACTGGCTGCGTGGTTGTGGGCTGTTGCTGCGACATCTCGTGGATCTGGTCTGCGGTGCGCGTCGTCTCGAATACTTTGTCGGCGATCGTAGACAGTCGGTCCAATTCCTTTATTTCAGACACGGCCAAGACTGCTCGCGTAGTACTGGGTAAGTGACCTTGCCATAATATACGAAGTGTGTCGTCCGGTACTTTTCCTTTGGCGAGCTCGCGCATGCGTCGTAGGAGTTGCGATGGCTTTTGGTCGCCGAGCTCCATCTCGCTAATAAGCTTCTGAATCTGTCTATTCTCAGACTCCTCGTAGATTTGCAACAGACGTGCCTTGAGTGCGTCAAAGCGTTTCACAGGAGGTGGGTCGGTAAGTATATCGGTCACTTGTTGTATAGCGTCCTTGCTTAGCTTTGAAACGACTATATCGTACCTGGAATCGTCCGACAGCTTCTGTGGTGCCAGCATCGCCTCCGTTCTGATAAACCATACCCTGGGCTGGTCCGTCCAAAATTCGGGTATTTTGGAGGTCAGGGTTATGGCAGCGATTTCGGAAGCCGGCGTGGTCTCTGCAGTGGTCATCTTGCGTCGCGAAAAGTTTCAAAATTCTGTCCAAAATTTTTGAAGGTTGCACAATTCACAGTTCGGGGTCACCACTTTAGGTTTGGGGTTCAAGGTCTTTGGATGCAGAGATAAATCAAAGATGGTATGGAGCACACACGAGGTTTATTGTTACTTCACAAGAGTCGCGACAAGTAGAGCGCTTACAATTACGTTGCATACATTCTTATACATTAGGTTGCACTAGTGTGCGTGACGTGTCCTACGCTTACCCCTACATGCTTATGATTATGAACGATGCAACCAATTTTACAGTTTTTGTGTTCGTTTGGTGTGCACAAGCAGGATAGGCTAGAACGTCGTAGACAGTTTACCGTTTAAAAATATATTGAAATGTCATTTTATATTTTTGTTAATGAGTATTGTACTTTTCATTTTTTTTTTTAATTTATGAAATGCACCTATTAAGGCTGTTACACACAGTACCGGCGGCTGTATCGCCGGCCAAGCCGCGCGCGCCCGGCAGGCCGGGCGGCGGGCCGCGCGGGTTGCGACTTAGGGATGCTCGATCCAAGTGCTTTGTATCGATATTTTGGATCGCAATGGATCGTAACACAATGTACGACCCAATTATCGATCCGCTCCATTTGACACGATCCAGTGGATCGAGCCGGTATCGTATCAAGTACAAGTAAACAATCCTTTTCAGCTTCAAGTTTAATAAACAAAATTTTAATTATTAGTTCCAAACAGAAACATAATGTACAAAAGATACTTGCATTAAATTCTGCCATAAAATAAATCAATTGTGGTGCCAAAAATAAGAGATGACCATGTTCGAGATCAAATCGATTCCAAGTTGCATTTAACAGAATCAACCACCAAAGAAAAGCATTTAGAGTAATTTTGTTCGATTTGCAATTAATGTAGGAGAGTTTCTTTATATTTCAACTGTATGGTTGGCCTAGTGGTCTATGCGACCGCCTGACGTTGCGCCGAGTGTTATGGATTCGATCCCCACACGAATCAGAAATTGGTGTGAATTTTGTGTCTGTTAATTTTATGTTTATATAGTTCTTTGTATGTTTCTTTGTTCTTATTATTTAAAAAAAAATACATAATAAAATGAAACCTATGCTATGGCAATGTTGACGACTTCGTTATTAATCGTATTCGATAATCAATCACAAAGTTCCACCTCACTAGCGTTCTACACGACTGTCACAACTGGAATGTTGCGCGGCTTTCTGCAGCCGATGCCGGCGGCACAGACCCCCACCAAAAGCCGGCGGCTCGTGCCGCCGGTACTGTGTGTATCAGCCTTTACATGTTTCTCTGCATCACCCAAAGGTTGACAGGTAGATAATGCCTTCGGCATTAAGTCCGCCTTTGTACAAATTTTGTGCATAAAGTTATAAAATAATGAAAAAAAAAAAATGGAAGATTAACGTCATTGTCCTAGCGTTATCCCGGTTGCATCCAGGACTTACGCCTTGGGGAGCCTGGGTCCGTTTACTAGTCTAATCAGATATGACAGAAAATCAGATACATATAATGGACAGAAAATCAGATATATATTTATACAGGCATATATTATATTTCCTACAGAGCGACTACCATCTGAATTCTGACCTCCGCAAACTAAAGGGATAGCGATATTCCAAGGTTTAGACTAGAAGGTACCAGTTTATTTGAGGGTACTGACTCCACGTAACTACTGTCAAAGAAAAATCTTAGATACAGGCGCGACCGACGGCTTAACGTGCTCTCCGAAACACGGGGAAAGCGAAAATTAACTATTTTAGAACTATTTGGAAGAACATATTATAAGGAAAATATAACCACAGAAACGTGTCGAACCGTAAGCTCAATGTAGCTAAGTCGTAGAGCTTTAGACAAAAATCTAAATCTAGTTATATAAGTTAAGCCTATATACCTCTTCAATGAGATCGTGCAAGTAGATAAATACCCCGGGGACAGACCGACCCATGTTATACAATATACATGCGTACAAACTACTTACAAACTTTATAATTGGACGAGTTCTAAACAAAGGTGAATGGAATTTGACGAATTTATAAAAAATAGTAAATAAATAACAAATACTGTTCTTAAACTTTGCAGACGTCGAGTATTACTTTGGCCTCATATTTTCTTTTGTGAATGAATTGTGTTTTTGTACATGTACTTAGTTCTACTTTTAGAGTAAGTATTGCATAACAAAACTTTAATTGTTACAGACAGGGCTCGAAAGTTTTGTAGCATTGTTTGAAACAAATGATAAAGGCTTCTTTTATCCCCCTGTACTAGCTTTTAAGCGAGAAAACAAAGTGGTGTTGTAAGCCTTCTCAAATTTGTAGAAGCTAAACTGAGAAGTACGTGGCCCTCCAGATGATCACACCCAGATAACTTTATACTGTGTTTATGTGCGGCTATCGGAGTTTCTTATGGAGATGAGCTGAGGGGGAAATATGCACGGTTCATTATAGTAACTTGTTAAAATTGTAAAGGCGTTTGGTATTTTCTTTGTTAAGTTGAGAGATTGACTGAGATTAAGGTGAATAAAACAATGTTATTAACATCTTTTAGCTCAGCAATTAAGTACATTTAAAATGATTATTACAAATAGGTACCTACAATAAATAAATTGTCATGATAACTAAGTATTCTGATACTAGCTTGTCTAATAATTGCCAATAAAGCAGACAGCATTCTGCACTAATATGCATAACTAACGTTATCGTCATCTTTGTATCTTCCTGGTTGCGATCCAGAGCCCTCGCCGGGGAGTAAAAAACGCATGGAGTAAAAAAATATGCGCTATAGACCACCTATATTCTGTCAAAACAGTACTCTTAGTTTACTGGTCACGCTAGTGCTGCAGCCTGGTGTCACAACATTGCACTAATCTATCTTATAAACAACTTAAATAACATTAAATTTGTATCGTACGAATTGTCAATTCACTCACAAAATAATAACATATCTAAGGCCTAGCGAAGATGATTTTTCATTAGAAATGACAGTAAACATAGACGGATAATGTTGTTACTTTCGTACGAATAGTCAAGGTTTCTCCTTCACTCAATAGATGGCGACATCTGATGCAAACGTGAAAATGTATTGGGGTTAAACTTTTCAACATGGGGTATAATGGACTGTTTTGTGCATACCTCAACATATTAACTAGTATACGTAACGACGTGAGAGAAAATAATAATCTTTTTAATAAAACAAATAAGATAACTATCACAATTAGGTACTCAGGTATCAAGGGTATCAAGATGTAAAAATATTGCTTATGGTGTACTAATTACTCACTATCCATGTGTTTTATGACGAGTATCTACTTATAGATTCATATCTATGGCGGATTAAGAATACAGTGTTACTAACGAATTTCATTCCGTGGGTGTCCGAAGGCGATTAATATATTTTACGAAGAAAATAGTATCATTGCGAAGAGCCGGAAAACCGACATTAACCCTTGTATCTCATCTGGCCACCTTGATAAAGTAGGCACAAGTCTCGTATGGATTCATAGTGCTACTATGAAGCAAGTAAGGAGAAGCTTACGTCCAGCAATGGAATGAGGAAGGATGTATGATATGATTTAAGTATGTTATCATAAATTGGAGAATGTGCGGGTGTCCGCTAGTATTAGTATATTATGATTCCACATTCTACAATTTATACGAGCTACGCCCGCAAAGTATTTTTTTATTAAATAGGTATAGCTGTTTCTTTACCTTGCTGGTTCCGTGACAATAACAGGAAATCCCTTCTTCGAGCAACCCTATAATCATTGAGGAACATATATGCCTAATTTCAGGTTCCTGCGCCCAATAATTTCCGCCGTACGCTGTCTGTCAGTCAGTCAGTAAGAGAATTTTATCTAATACTAATATATAAAGCCGAAGAGTTTGTTTGTTTGGTTGAACGCGCTAATATCAGGAACTACAGGTCCGATTTAAAAAAATCAGTTTCAGTGTTAGATAGCCCATTTATCGAGGAAGGCTATAGGCTATATAACATCACGCTATAGCCTATGGGAGCGAAACAGTAGCCTTAAATAACGCGGGTGAAACTGCGGGCTCATCTATATATAATAAAGCTGATGAGTTGGTTTGTTTGATTTAACGCGTTTATCTCAGGAACTACTGGTTCGATTTCAAAAATTCTTTCAGTGTTAGATAGCCCATTTATTGCGGAAGGCTATAGGCTATATAACATTGCGCTATGAGCCACGGGAGCGGAGTAGTAGCCTTAAATACCGCGGATGTAACCGCGGGCTCATCTAGTACTAATATACAAAGCTGAAGAGTTAATTTGTTTGATTGAACGCGCTTATCTTAGAATCTACTGGTTCGATTTATATAATTCGTTGTACGTTGGATAACCTATTTATCGAGCACAGCCTAAAGGCTATATAACAACACGCCACAAGCGACGGGTGCGGGTCAGTAACCCTAAATATAACCTAGGGCTCAGCTAGTCAATCAACAAAGACAAAAATATAAGAGTCTACTACATTTTGCCGATAATGTACCAGTAAATATATGAAAACTTATACCTATGAATTGATGTTCTTTGTCACTGAATATGTTACATATTTATTGGTTGATATTTTGCTTAAATATTCTTGGATTTTCGCTATTCAGCTTTTGTATAGAGAAGCTAAGTCTCAATTTTCGAAGAAATCTGATTGGGTATCTTTCCAAAGCATATGTAGATATCGTGTGTCTAAGGGTGGAAAAGGTAGGTAGCTTTTTTTTTATAAAGCTTAGGCCAACCTCACATTGGGTGTGCGTGTTCCTCGAGCGGGCGTCCGGCTTGTGCCCGACGTGCGGTCGGCGTTCACTCTGTAGTACGAAGTGAACGCACGCCAGACGCACGCCGAGCGCACGTTCAAGGAACGCACATGCCCAATGTGAGGGAGTCCTTACTTGTGACAAACGTAGCACAATAGTATTTTCTTTGTAAATATGTCTTAAGTTAACTAAGTTAAGCCTATATACATTAAGCTTTTACTCATTAACTTTACCATCACAAATTCCTTATACATAATTAATCTGATTTCAATTTCCAATTTTCATATGGAAGTTGCCCAATTCCAACGTAATATTGGTTTCCACTTGGTGAGGCGTACGGAGAAATAGAGCGAACTTAATTGAGGACATATGAACGTTTTCTAGACATCACAGTGGGATCTCCACCTTGTCGTGGTAGAGGGGCTCAGTAACCGTGGTTGGGTCACCCACGGTGAAGCTAAGCGAGGTCCCGGGAGTGGACGCTTCGCGTGGGCTTGATGGAGGCCTGCGCAGGATGCGTCCACGGGTGCGGGTGCGAGGGACAGTTCTTCTGTCCCTCGCAATTTGTTTTTTTTTTGTAAATACATACATATTATGCTGCTACTATAAGGGTTTCTAGCAAAATACGACTACGCAATCCTAAAAATGAAAATTAAACGGAACGATTGTCAATGTGTTGTGGGGTTATTTTGAAACACGTCTTTTATTCTAAGAACTCAAGAATTGCCAGCAGATGACTAGATAAAGTACCGAGATAACTTGTTTTAAAGTTTATTCCTGGAAATTATGGAAAGATTAAGATATTATGTACATCTTCACATTGATTTTGGTCGTGAAAACTTTCCATATAATATTTTAGGTAATTTAATATCTACTCAATAAAAATATGCCTACAAACCACAGCCGTCAACTAATTAGTAGCACAAATATTGCTTCAGTGAAGATATTTAATATGAATAGTTTTGAACGTAGAAGCTCTTCCAGTTCACTCTAGTTGGCGTTTCTGTTTCTTTTGCGACTAATTAGACAAAGTTGGCGAACTTGGGCGTTTGTCGATTTATTCGGGCGAGCACAGGCTAAGGTTCCCATCTTTCTCATGGGAATAACCGACTTTACTGTATTAAGCATATTTGTGATTAACTTGACTCGGCTGTGTTATGTATCTAATATTCATACAAACTCCAAGGGGATGAATGCCGTCGAAATAGCATTAATTTTCGTAAAGTATTTTTGGATAAGTATAATGTTTTTATGTAAATATTCCTTGTTGTGCAGAAGTTTTATCGGAAACCATTTTTGCGCTCGTATGAGGATATAGTTAAAGGCAGCGTAACGAAGTTTTATCAATAACGAGTATTTTATCGATGCCTATTTTATAGATGAACTGTGTATTAAAAAATGTCTCAATTTTTGTCGCAATATATTAGTTGGCTCTCTAAAATTTACTTAGAACTACACTTCGTCCGCGGTTTTGGCCGCGTGTGACGTTTTTATCAGGGAGTTTCTAAAAATCCTCCCTTACCGTTCCGTTCCGTTCTGATTTTGGACATTTTTTCCTTCCTAAAATCAGAACGGAACAAATATGCTAAATTTCAGCTTTCGCTTAGTAGTTGCTGGCTGTGCGTTGTCAGTACCGGAATCAGTCCTCCGCAACCATGACCTGTGTATGTGGGTCGACACTTCTTAAAAAATATAGCATTCTTGCACTTTAAGCAGGCACCGCACACAAGTTTATCAAAATGGGTTTATTAACATAACAGGTGGACTACTATTATACATGTCCACAATTAAACGGATTGCCGGATTGATATAAAATAATGTCTTGACCGAGGTGTACCGCTACAGGTATATGAGGTATTAATTAAATTTTAATTAAACGAATGTATGCAAGTTGCGGTGGCTAAAACTGCACATAATTTTATTAACGGGGTGACATGCATTTTGCGTTTGCGGTATTGGATACCAAAATTAAATGTTTAGCAAAAATGTCCAATACGAGGCAATAACATTTTTATCAAAAAATGTGAATAGTAAAAAAATTGCTTGCGCTCCGCTGATATTCAGTGTATAGCCAACTTGCGCCAATATTTTTACAGCCAGCAATTTTATATGTACTTATTTATAAAACGTTTTAAAAACGTATTTTAATTTTAAAGAATATGAAATTAAAACATGTTATAAGTGACTCTGTATTCGTTATGAGCTTAGTATTGCCGCCAAATGTTGTTTGACAAAGTGGCTGAACTTGAACTAGAGTTCATAGATAACGTAGTGGTTTATGTGATCGCTTTGCTGCTTCACATTGCACCAAGTGTTGTGGGTTGGATTGCCACTAGAGGCAACACTTTGTGTGATGCACAACTCGTTGTCTTGCGTCTGGTTATTCTTTGTATCCGTTGGTTCAATGTTTGTAACGTCCCAGGGAATACAGGAGTTATTCCTAGGGCGGACAATTAGGATTCCTACTCGGGACATCATATTATGTTATCCAAGATGTTGCGCCGAGTCTGTGTGTTATTTGAATTGTAAAGTCCCAAAGCAATGCAGAATTTGCTCCAATTGTGGGAGTTGTCTTAAAAAAGAAAACTCACACAAAATGTTGAGCTGAAAGAAGACCACTTAGACCCAGCGCCATCGGTGCACTCAATACTTAAACAGTAGATACTAATTAATGCAAACTACCGCGCACACTAAAATAATATTGCGAGAACAAACAGTAGCGATAGTATGAGATCTATCTAGAAATATCTGTGTATATAGAACACTCCTTGCTAATTTGGTATTGCTGCTGCGGTAGCTGTGAAAAAAAGTTTATGAATACTAGCCAAGTGACAAAACTCTTGTAAAGTAAAAGGTGAGTGCCATTGTACTTCTAAACTGCTGTAAATTAAATTTGAATAAAGCGAAGTGTGGTACGCAGGCACCTAACAGTTTTTAATTTGAAATAACGAGAATTATAATCCGTACCTTTACGAAATTAGATTGGAACAAGTTCTGTGGACGAACATTCTTAAAACTTTCTTTTACGGTAAGTTACTAAGTTATTATTGTATTCTTTGTTCTTTATTCGCGAATTCTGTTAGCTAAGGTGTATTCGTACAAAAAAGTTGTGCCGGTGTTTTAATATTTCTTATAATGTAAATAATTTTTTTTGTATAACGATGTCTAAGTATGTACGAGGGTATTTTTGTACTGATTATGTACGGTGTAGTTTCCAAAAGTGTCAATATAGGGTACATCATCATCAGGGGTTTTCCAAGGGTATTTTATATAAGGGGTCGGCTTACAACGTAATCTGATGGAACTAGTTACAGTACTTATATGGAATGAGACACTCTCACCTCCTATTAGGGGAAATACTTGTAAAGCGCAGAGTACGGCTTAGTGAAAGTGTTAGCTATTAAGTTTGGAGAGCAGCGTATCAGTATACGGTTTGGCAAGTAGCCATTTTTAATGTAAACTTAAGTCAGTATAAATTTAGTTTATATTTATAACATAACAGAACTTCAAGCCTTTTATCCCCGAAGGGGTAGGCAGAGGTGTATTACACACCCACACTTCGCTAGTTATGTTTCGATCACAATGTAATAGGGGGCGAGCCTTTTGCCATCTATGGGGACACTTGATACTTGATACTTGATGGCACGGGCTGTTTCCGCAACTCCACGTCTTGGCGTGTATTTTGCGTGCAGGTGGGAATGGTGTCTTCATTCGAGCCACCCCAGCTCTTCGAGGAAGGCCAGCAGACTCTTGATGTGGCCCACTGCCTCCCTCAGGGTGCTGTATCTCGTCAGGTACTGCTGCATGTACTGTGCGACCTCAGAGCAGTCGAGGAGCAGGTGGGCTGCCGTCTCGTCTGCTGCCATACAGGCCCTGCACAGCGGGCTGTCGGTGATACCTATAGTAAATAGGTGTTTATTAAAGAATCCGTGTCTTGTGTAGGCGGCCGTGACTGTCCGCAGTTGTTGTTTGGACAGCCGGAGGATTTGTTTGGCTATCTTACCGTCTACTGCGGGAAGAGCCTCCTTGGTCTCCCTACATGTTTCAATACCAATCCAGGACTGGTTGTGTTGGGTCCTGGTCCTATTCCTTACCAGGTTGCGATAAAAACCAGAAGGGAGGGGAATAATGGGCTCGGGTCCCACCACCTCTAAAGTGGCCCCTCTTCTGGCAAGTACGTCGGCTGCGTCATTCCCTCTTGAGCCACCGTGGCCCTTGATCCATTGCAGTGTTAATTTGTTTTGTTTACCTACCTCTGTTAGTTTCTGGTGGCATTCAAGCGTGAGTGCCGAGATGATAGTATGGCTTTTGAGGGCTGAGAGGACAGCCTTACTATCTGAGAGGATCCTAATGGATCGTTCCCTTACATCACGTGCCATGATTGCTGTGGCAGCTAGGATTATGCCAAAACATTCGGCCTGGTAGACCGTGTTGTAGGCTCCCAGCGGTGCTGCGATGTTGATGTTAAGGTTCTCGGAGAATACTCCTGAACCCGTACCTGTATCCGTCTTAGACCCATCTGTGAAGATCGTGAGCTCGTTGTGGCCAACCGCTCCCTCGTGTAGATCCTCGTACAGTTGGATTTTGTATTTCTTATCGAAAACAAATTGTTTCGGTATTCGGTCGCCAATGGCTTGTGTGAGAGGAACTTCTTTAAAGAGTGTGTTTAAGTTGCTAGTGTGCGGTGTGTTAGTGTCTTTCCAGAGCTTCAGAGCTCTTAGCCGGATAGCCGACATCGTTGCTTCCTGTTGTATGAACAGGTGCAATGGAGGCAAGTCCAGCAACACTTCGAGTGCCGCTGTAGGTGTAGTTTTCATGCAGCCCGTGGCCGCTAGGCATGCAAGTCTTTGAAGCTTTTGAAGCTTGTTGGCGGCCGTTGTTAGGTTGGTCCGAGGCCACCACACTACTGCGCCGTAGCTTATCATCGGACGTATTATTGTCTTATAGAGCCATAAGACAATTTTGGGGGATAGGCCCCATCGTTTACCTATCATCTTCTTGCACTGCCAGAAGACGATGCTGGCTTTATTGAGCTTATTTTCCATGTGGCTGTTCCATGTCAATTTGCTGTCAAGAGTGACTCCCAGGTACTTTACCTCGGTGGACAGCTTGAGCTCTGTGTTGAATAGCCTGGGCAGTCGGTAAGTACCCAGCGTGCGTTTGTGTGTGAACATAACTAGTTCGGTCTTGTTCGGGTTTACTGATAATTCGTACTCATTACACCACCACTCTACTATGCGTAGAGCCTGTTGAGTAAGGTCGTACACTGTACTAGTTACCTTACCTGAGGTGAGAATGGTCAGATCATCTGCATATCCTATTGTGTAAAAATATCTCGCGTTGAGTTTGTCTATGAGTTCATTGATGACTAAGTTCCACAATAGCGGGGAGAGTACACCGCCCTGCGGGCAACCTTTAGTTATCAAGGCTGTCTGGGAGTCGCCGTGCAGGCGCACTACTCTTTTGTTGAGCATGTTTTGGATCCACTGTATGAGCATCTGATCCACACCATGTCTGGCTAGGGCGTTGCTTATACTGGAGAAGTTTGTCTTGTCAAAGGCTCCTTCTATGTCAATGAAGGTGCCCAGACAGATGCTTTTTTGTTGTATAGCAGCTTCTATCTGGTTCACGACCTGATGTAAGGCCGATTCCGTCGATTTCCCTGAGCTGTATGCATGTTGATTGGCATGTAGGGGTAGGTGTTTAAGTGCCCCACTTCTTAATTCCCTCTCGCATAGCCTTTCCAAGGCTTTAAGCATGAAGGAGGTCAGGCTTATTGGTCTGAAGGACTTTGCATTTATGTAGTCTGTTTTGCCTGGTTTTGGTATGAAAATTAGTTTGACTTCCCTCCAATTCTTCGGTACATATCTAAGGGCCAGGCTAGCCCTCATGATTGCCAGAAGTCTTTTGCGGACCGGTTCACCCCCCCATTGTAATAACCCAGGGAAGATGCCGTCCAGTCCGGCTGCTTTGAAGGGATGGAAGCTATCGATGGCCCATCGGAGTTTTTCTTCTGTGACCACGGTGTTTGCGTGTCTCCACTCGTGTTCGGTCGCCACTGTTGGTGTATCGTGCCACGTTATTACCGGGGTGAGGACGCAGCCTGGGAAGTGTGTTTCTAGTAGGACGCGTCTTGTCTCCTCCTCCGATGTGGTGTATGTGTTATCCGGTTTACGGAGAGTACCTGGTGCAACCATCGGTTGCTGAGCCAGTAGTTTCCTTACCCGGTTTGCTTGTTGGCAAGATTCAATGCTCCCACAGAATTTTCGCCATCCCATGGTGCGTCTGAATCTGAGGCATTTCTTGTAGCTTGATTTGGCCGCTTTATAAGCGTTCAAGCTCAGCGTTCAAGCTCAGCGCCCCACCAGGGTTGTTTACCTGGGGTTGAGGGAAGAATGGTTTCTGGGCATGCTGCGTGGTAGCTGTCTAGCATCGACTGCGTCAGTGTACATACCTGCTCGTCGATCTGTTCATTGTCACCCAGTACCGTCGGCGTAGCAGTAAGGGTAAGTTTCTCTTTAAGTAATTGGACATACTTTGCTTTATCAGTGTTGTGTGGTTTCCTGCGTGGCTGTGTAGGTTGTATAACGACTTCCATAGAGAAGCTGATCCATCTGTGGTCTGAGCACGATGCCTCTTTCGAGATGTGCCATCCCTTGATGCGTTCAGCCGCTCCTTCTGTTGCGAGAGTTAAGTCGATAATTGTCTGACTACGTCTTGTGACGAAGGTGGGCTCCGTACCTGTGTTTAATAGGGTAAGATTAGTGGTGAATAGGTATTCAACCAGTGATTTACCTCTGTTGTTATTGCAGTTCATGCCCCACATTTGGTGGTGGGCATTGGAGTCCGTTCCTATTACGACCTCCGTTTTGGTTCTCTCGCACTGGTTAACCAGACGCGTGAGGTCGAACGGTGGCGGGTCTTCGGCCTCGGGCATGTAGACCGATGCGAAAACAACCGCTATACTCCTTGGCTGCTGTGTTATTTCAATTTGTATCGCTGTGATGTCTCTGGAACAGAACTCCGTTAGAACTTGGGCTCTGATGTTTTTAGTTGTCAGTATGCAGGTTCTTGGATGTGTGTGGTCAGTTGAAGAATAAATCTTACCTCCCAGGCTGGAGAGGCCTCTGATGAGGCCACCCCTTATCCAAGGTTCCTGGATGAGCACGATGGCTGATTGTTGGACCTCCATCCATTTGCGCAGTTGCGCAGTGGCCGTTTGGCTGTGATGGAGGTTGATTTGGAGGCAACTGACGTCACTAGGCAGAGGGTTCATCTTTGGATGATGTCCCCACCTCCCCGACCGTCAGCTGCGTTAGGCCGGCCAGGATGTCGCTAGCCTCCACCCCGTCGTCCCGCCGCACCGGGCTCAGGAGCAGGCTCTCATCTTCCGAGTTACCCTCGGCTGACGGGCCAGCCCCCGAGCCAGACGCGGCCGGCTCTGACGGGCCGGGTTCTGCGTCGCACCCTGGCTTGGTGTTTGAGTCCTGCTTGACTCGTGTGAAGTTGTCGTCCGGAGGATGGTCGACAAACTTACCTGAGGGGTCCCGGAACCTGACGTAGACGGCACCTACCCCCAACGCGAGGCGGCGCTCGTTCTTCATCAGGATCGGGACCTGTTCTACTGGGACGCCCACTACTAGGAACCACCCACCTGACTGCCTTTCAGAGTGCAGCATCGACCATTTGTCAACCTTCAACCAGGGGTTCTGAAACTCCAGAGCGCGACCCACGTCGCGCACGTCGTCTAAGACCCCCTGTTCGAAGGGTACGACAATGCCGCACCGCACTCTCTTCGGGGTCTCTTCCTGGCCCCTGACCTCCAGTTCGAAGCCCGGTAGTGGGACCAGGAGAGAGACTGCCTCCGTCAGCCAGGTACGCGTTGCCTCGTCGGCGCACCAAAGTTTGAGGACCCCGTCCGCGTGCACGGGTTTCCCGGTGAACGCTGGAGTGGGGCGTTTGGGGGTTTTGGTCGACCAGGCATCACTCAGGATCTTTTTTTGGAGCTCCCGGAGTACCTGGTCCACCAACTCCTTCGGCAAGTTCCCTGTGCGTTTGCATGTTACTGCAACACCCAGGGATGCCTTGGAGGCCTGTGCGTAGGACTTGCCTTGTATCCTGGAGGAGTCGAGGCGGGGCTTCTTGTGCTCCCCTCGAGGCGAGCTGGTCTCGTTGAGAGCACGTTTGGCCTCACCTCTTTCCTTGTTTTCGGCAGTTTTACCTGCCGCGTTTCCCGGTGGTGCTGGGGCTGGATGCCGTCCAGGGTGGCCAGCCCGCCGCTTGGCGGCAGGCGGCTTCCCCGTACTGCCTCCGGCCTTCGTGCACCCCTCGCTACTGAGCGTGGGCTGCGCGCTGGTCACATTGCTGGGACCTGCGACGGCAACCTGCTCAGCTGTTTTAGTGGAGGCAGAATCGGCAGTAGCAGCGGCTTGTTCAGCCTTCCGCCTAATTGCCATGCGCTGTCTCTTGCTTTTGTTGTTCCTCTTTTTCTTCGTGGAACTGGTAGCAGCGGGGCCACTCGGTTGTGTAGTGGGCGGGCGTTGGACAGGACCGGTGGTCTTGCCCTTACCCTTGCCCTTACGGTGACTCACCACTTGCCAGCCCGCGAAGGAGGAGTCATCTTCCCGCTTGATCTCAAACGGGCTGACGATTGTAAGGACGGGACCAGTACTGGCGTTAGCCAGCGCTGAAGTCACGTCCTTGGGGGATGGTTTGACACCTGCAGCCGGGGCCACGGCGTCGACCATCTGTATGGTTTTGGTTGTGGCGGGGACCACATGTATGTATCTATGGGGACATTGTTAAGCGAGCGATTATTAACTTTTTTAATACACATGTAACTTCGAAAAGTCAGAGGTGTGTGCCCGGGGTAATTGAGGATCGAACCCGAGACCATAGTCTCGACAGTCCGTTACGCACACCACTGGGCTATCACTGCTGTTTATATAGTGTTAGTTTATATATACATGATTAAATACTCGAGGGTTTAAACATGACTCTGGTAGGTTTTTAATTGGAGATGAGCGAGAAATTATTTAAAGAAAGGAACATAAGTGTATATACAGAATAAACTTTAAAAATTATAATAACAAAATCATAAAAAATCTGATGAGATCATAATCGGGAAAATTTTTGTAAATGTGTCAAAAAAATATTGTATATATTCCAGGCATATCGACCTGCTACATTTTATACCGACGAATCTTGCTTTTCTGTATCTTTTTATGGCACATTGAACGTTGAATTAATTTCCCCGCATTATATTAGATTGTTTTGGCGATGGTTTCTGTGGATATTCAAGAGATTTTTCAGGTCATTATTTGCCAGGAAACTAATTATCTCATTAATACACACTCACGATTTAAGTCTTGTAATCAATATGAATACATTTATCAACTGCTAGTAGTAAAGCTTGTATCTCATTGTAACGCATATGCTGCAGTTATTGGTCGTTGTCGACCAATAACTCGAGTTTTATTTTAACAACTTGACAAATACTCAATCAAACAGACTGTAATACAAATACAGATATGGACCGAAGTAATATTATAATAATTAGTATAAACCTTGATGGTTTTTTAGATGCTATTATAATATATGTCTCTGTATTATTTCATTGTAAAAACGGTAAATAAATAAAAAATAAACAAAATAGAGTATGCTATTGCTGTGATTGATGCATAAAACTCTTTATTTAGTTCTATAAAAACAAAAAGGAAAATATAGTACGGCAAATACGAATATTGATCAAAAGGTGATCATGAGGTCCATATAGAAAAATTCATATAATTAAATTAATAGTTGACTACATATCGTTTTAATAATGTAAGCGCACGTAAAATGTGTTTGGAGCTCTTGTATTGCTGTCATACTATAAAATCGAATATTCTGATTGTTAATATCTAATCCGATAAACTAATGCTGATGTTTTGAGTAAGTATTACCAACTAGTGAAGGACATACGCTATTATCATCTCCAGAAATAATTGGATTACATCACAAGAAACGATAAGTTAATTTTATCTTAGCACGGCGCTAATAGTGTAACTACATAAAAGTTTTGGAGAAATCGATGACTAGCTTAGATTAAATTTTAAATAATAATAAAAAATATTACTAAGAAACTATGTCGTATATCAGGAAATCCTTTAGTATTATTCGGTCATCTGCTGTCCTTTTTATTGAAAAAACATTGTAATCCAGCGCCTTAATAACTCGGTTCTCTATGGTCAACGGCAGTTAATTTCGCAGGACGTGTGTCAGAGGGAATTCTGTGAAATGTCAAACTTGTGAATGTAAAACAGAAATTAAATCGATGGGCCGTTATAAAAATATGCACTTTGCCACTTCAATTAACTTTTTAAATTAGTTCGATATAGCTGTTGATGTTATCTGGTAATACGTAGGTATAAAACTAGGCACTGTATTTAAGGGATATAATAAAAAATAAAATGGCGCTCAATATTCGTCACCATCTCAATATTGACCGATTAGGATTTAAGGTCTTCGCTTTAAAACTCTTGCCCCGCTTCCTAGTTTTGCCAGATTTCGCAGAACATAAGATTTTCCACCAAACGATTGCTATCGAACTTCGATTATTAAATCGTTATGCCACTCATTATATAGTAAGACTTGTATGCTTGAGTTTTGACTGTTTTGACTTTGTGCTTGAAGGAAGCACTTTTTATTTTTTGTTATGCGACGGTAATCTCTTATTGCGGGTTTACTATCATTGTTCAAAATTGAGTTTTAACCCTAGCAGAGGGAGCATGTGCGACTCGACATGTTCGGCCTATGCAGTAAAGCCACCGTGGTGTCCTCGACTTCCTTTAGAGGCGCGGGCACGCAAATCTACCACAGATTGGTATATGTACTTATTTGTCATGGTATATGGTATGTGCTTCCTCACCGGGACATGCTTGAGGGTGCTGACTCTCCAAAGACCTATATGATAGATGGGACTGACGGTTAATACGTGATGTGTTATAAAACCACTATCTAGCAACAAATCGTACAAACTAGCAACATACAGTTCAAATATTCGCTCATGAATGTATCATACAGTGAGCTAATTTGAGTGCTCAGCTTCGCAGAAACTACAACGACGGTGGTATGTGCTGACTCGAAGTTAGCGAGGCTTACAAAGGCTGCGAACTATGTGCGGTATCTGAGGCATGCATTCGACAGTGGGGCTCGATGCACATAATCTATGCTTAGTGCGACGGATGGCTACTTACTGCTTGCTGTATACTTGTTTCTGTATTATGCGAGATAATTCAGTGTAAGTTTTAATATAGAGCTCGTTTTCAGACCTGTCTTATTGTGAATGCATGCTTGGGAATATGTAAGGGAATTTATACGGAAATTGAAAAGCGAGTAGTAAACACACAACCAGTGTTTTAATTATCCACATGTTCATACACGTAGAATAATTTTATTGTGTATGGTTTATAAATGTATCTAAAAGGTGTGATTTTAATCAAATACGCGAGCTGACTGAGCTGTCACCGTATAGCCTAAACAAATGAAAGTAGAAACATGAAATTTGGACAGTTGGTTCCTTGTTAAAACGTAGGCAACCCTTTCCAGAAAGGCTTTTTATAATATTCCATCCCCAAGAGGGTTAAGTATGGGTTCAACATTTGTTGGAAAATGTGTTTATTTTGAAGCCACCATTATAAAAAAAAACGGCCAAGTGCGTGTCGGGCCACGCGCAATGTAGGGTTCCGTAGTTGCCCATAATGGCCATTATTGATAATAACTTCTGTTTCACATGGGACTAAAAACGGGCATCTTTAAGATTAAGCCAGCGCTCCCAATGTAAACTCACAGAAATAGGTATTTATAAGTTAACCGACGATTACTCGTAAACTAGTGATGTCTACTTAGCCGTGATAGTTTTCCTTTTAAATTCGTGATATCTACTACATTTGTGATTTTTTCACCTCTTCCAAATTAATAGTTTAGCCGGCAGAGTACTCAAGACTCAGTTAGACTCAAGTGTTTCCTTGAGTCTTACAATTTTTTTCACTTCAAAGCTTGATATTTGACAAACCAATCACTTGATCGAAAAATGATTTGAGCAAACCTATAATATTTTTTAAAACCTATCCAATGATACCCCACACAATGGGGTACTCAACCAAAAAAAAATTCAACCCCGCTATATATGTAGGGGAGATACCCTTAAAAAAAAATATTTTTCTAAATTTTATTCTACAGTTTTGTTGCAATATTGTATGTCTATATTCATGTCAAATATCAGTTTTCTAGCACCAGGCGTCTTTGAGCTAGGCTGCGGACGGACAGACGGACGGACATGACGAAACTATAAGGGTTCCTTGTGGACTACGGTACCCTAAAAACTGGTAACTACTAGCCTGGTAGAACATAAAAGTTAATAAATTAACAGATCAAAGATTCATAAAACGGTTTAAATTAGTCATCTGAGATTCTGTACTTCATGGTCACGTAAATCGGATAGCCGTAGTTGTAATGTTTCAACTTCACTGCTGATTAAAAGTCACTGCAGACGCAACAAGAACATGGTAGGTACTTGGCACATGGAGGGCCAGTCTAACTCAACATGTAATATTTCGTTCATTGTCTATTAGAGTTCTGTTATATTGATGTAGTGTTTATTAGCATAAAGTGCAATTGAAGGCCTATTGACGTGATTGTTATTTCACGTTGTTGAATAATCATAACGCATTGAGGTTACTTTTTAATTGAGTTATGTTCACATTACCCCATTGTTTTGCTGGTATGCGGTAACACGGCGACACACGTATATTTCAACAACTCATCAACCGTATTGAGTTTAACAGAAGGGTTATTATATATATAATTATGTATAGATACAAGGTATATGGCCTTTATGTAGTATTTTAGTCACATTTGTCAATGGTTTGAAAAATAAAAGAGACAACTATCAATTCTTACTTTCATTTATTCAGTTTGTCACAAGAATATATATTAGATGAAGATAGATTTACATTTACCGCCACTCTTGGCAATTCTTTTAATAGTCATTGTTTATAAAAGCAGAACAAACTATATCATGTTTATAATATTGGGTAGCAAGGTTGTGAGTAGTTCAATATATCAAATATAGCATTAATACAGAGGATTAGCAACAATATAATTCATTTAGTAATATTGACCACAGGTATATCTTTTATTATTATTCTAGGTATATTTACTATGGATTTATTCAATATTTACCACTGTAATATTCACCACAGGTACATATAATTGATATAGCTTATTTCACAGCATATAAATTGATTCTATTATATGATATCCCAAGTTCTAAACTTATAACATCTCACAAGTGACAAAACCACCCACAATATCAATTATACAATAGCTACACTATATTTCATTGCTTGTGCATTATTTCTATTGATAATACTCTATATAACACCACAGAAGCAATATAGAATTTTGAAACACAATAATAAAATAGTCAGAATTATATCGTACCTTAGTTAGCCGTTGCCGGAGCGAAACTGAACCTAGAACAGAGTCTGTTCACATTTTATATTCTATTTACCCGTATGACAGTGTCAACTGTCAAACGTCAAACCAATTTGTCTATTTAGAATTGGCAACACTATAAATTCAAAACATACAATACAATTATGTCCATTTACAGTATGTTTAGGCTATACATAGTTAATGATACAATATATATGGCTATATCTTGTTAGAGACATGTGAATAATTGTAAAATCGATCTTATTTTAACTTAACCTAAAACCTAACGTAGAAATAACAATGATATAAATTCTAGCCAGATTTATAACAGTTTAATATCCGAGCTTTTGCTGAGATAATAAATAAGTACTCTCAAACAGGACACATACTTTAGACGTACTTACTTTGATATATTTTTGAATATCTTTACAATATATTTCAACAAATCTATCACGGCCAGACTGACCTGTACTTCGCTATCGAAGTGGCATCTTTATTGTTACCCCTTGCAGCAAACTGCAGTTTTTATTTAGGACCTGCAGCAACCTGCAGTTTTTATTAAGCACCTGCAGCAACTTGCAGTTTTTATTTAGCACCTGCAGCAACCTGCAGTTTTTATTTAGCACCTGCAGCAACCTGCAGTTTTTATTTAGGACCTGCAGCAACCTGCAGTTTTTGTTTAAGACCTGCAGCAACCTGCAGTATTTGTTTAGAACCTGCAGCAACCTGCAGTTTTTATTTAGGACCTGCAGCAACCTGCAGTTTTTATTTTGGACCTGCAGCAACCTGAAGTTTTTATTTTGGACCTGCAGCAACCTGCAGTTTTTATTTAGGACCTGCAGCAACCTGCAGTTTTTATTTAGAACCTGCAGCAACCTGCAGTTTTTATTTTGGACCTGCAGCAACCTGGAGTTTTTATTAAGCACCTGCAGCAACTTGCAGTTTTTATTTAGCACCTGCAGCAACCTGCAGTTTTTATTTAGCACCTGCAGCAACCTGCAGTTTTTATTTAGGACCTGCAGCAACCTGCAGTTTTTGTTTAAGACCTGCAGCAACCTGCAGTTTTTATTTAGGACCTGCAGCAACCTGCAGTTTTTATTTAGGACCTGCAGCAACCTGCAGTTTTTATTTAGGACCTGCAGCAACCTGCAGTTTTTATTTTGGACCTGCAGCAACCTGAAGTTTTTATTTTGGACCTGTAGCAACCTGCAGTTTTTATTTAGGACCTGCAGCACCCTGCAGTTTTTATTTTGGACCTGCAGCAATATGCAGTTTTTATTTAGCACCTGCAGCAACCTGCAGTTTTTTTTGACCACCTGCAGCAAACTGCAGTGAATGTCATACAAAAGCTTTTTAATTCATCCTCAATAAGAATTTAAAATTACTCTTTTCTTGACGGTTTTTTTATGCTTAGTCCAATCTGAAGATCATGGTCCGATAAGCTTTTCATTTATTATTTATCTGTGACATTTATCTAGTTTTTAGTTTGTTTATTAAAAAAAAGCATTAGTTATACTAAACCATAAAATCCCAAATCAATATAAATGTGCACCTACACGGTGTTCCACATAACACTTTGTATCATGAAAATAATTTACTGATAGATCTTATTTATAAATGTTTATCCTTATAGGCATGAGACCGTTCCAAATTAAATTTGGCAGATAATGGCATATAATATTTGAAACCACAGTTTTGATTTTTACTTATGAGGTTGCGGTGTTCTTTCATTTCATTTATTTATTTGCAAAAATGGCTTGTACATTGGTGTTATAAAAACAGATTATTCTGTAGTCGATGTAGCATAATATGGTCTTGATTAACACATAGGTAAGTACAAAATATTATCTATGTTATTTCATATAATCAATACATAAAATAATAACATTTAATATTATTTGATTTGATTATAACAAATCTAATTGTATGATATAACCTTTTATTTTTGCCAAATTTTGATGAAAGTTACTGTAGATGTAAATCAGTATAAAGTTATAAAATAATTGAACAAATATATTCAGAAAAATAGGACCTATTTCTACTTGATCCGAGTCCCTATACGACATTTTTCAAATGATCGAATCGATGTATTAATGTAACTAACAACGTGTTCAGTCAATAGCAGAAATAATTTTAATACTTTGTTATTATGATAGTTGATCAGCAATAATCGGAACAATCATCTATTATCTAATCGGGTATCAGAATTGGGTTTTAAGAGTTTCTACCAATTACATTATACTAATAAATGTAAGAGGCAGTCTTAACTGCTGTACGATAGCTCGGCCAACCTGATAGCAGTATCAAGTGGAGAAATAAAGTACGTGTATTCACCATTTGAGATCACCTTTTCAGCAAGGTACCCTAACAATTTCTATGTTCCTTTATCAAGTAATAAGTATTACTATTTTAATAATCAAAACACTTATACACATATTACTTAGCAGTGATTCAAAAGTCAATGTTACAACGACAAGAATATACATTAGACTATACCGGTGTGGGTAAGGGAAGAAAATAAATCTTTATCAAGAAATCAGGCTGTGCTTATTTATCCATTTTATTTCTAAAGTACAATAAACTATTCTAATGTAAATGTTACATAATATAGGAACTGTATAATAACTCAGCATTGTTGGCAAATTGTATGCGAAGGTACTGATTGAAAGAGTTATGGAAGTAACCGACAAGAAAATATGGGATGTACAAGCGGGATTCCGAAAGGGTATAGGGTGCACGGATCAAGTCTTTTCCTTGCGGTGCGTAGCCGAAAAATTCTTGGCCAAATGTCAAAAGGTCTTTTGAGCATTCGTGGATTTGGAAAAGGCTTACGATAAAGTGGTGAGGAATGAAATGTGGTCGGTACTGTCGATGTATGGGGTGAACAGCAGCCTCATACGAGCTCTGAAATCCCTTTATGAAGATTCTAGAGCTTGTGTGAGGATAAATGGGTCGTACACGGATTGGTTTACCATCGAAACAGGTGTTAGACAGGGATGTGTAGCGTCGCCGTGGCTGTTCAACCTCTTCATGGACAGTTGTTTGCAAGATTTGAAAAATAGTGACTGTGGATTAAGGATGAATGAGTTACTTGTCAAATGCCTCCTTTATGCTGATGATCAGGTTATACTTGCGTCTTCAGCAGAGGAGTTGCAGGAGATGGTAACAATCATGCATGGTGCGTTAGAGAGGAAGGGAATGAAAGCAAATGTAAGTAAAACGAAAGTTATGGTTTTTGAAAAGGAGGAATGCGTTACGGCTTGTAATGTTATGATCGATGGACAGCGAGTGGAGCAAGTGAATGAGTTTGTATATTTAGGTACGCTGTTTACAAGAGATGGTAAGAATGTAGAAGATATTGCAAGAAGAGTTAATGCAGGTAATAGAGTGAATGGAGCTCTGAAGGCGTTTATGAATAGCCAAAATGTGTCCAAAAAGGCACGTTTGGCTGTCCATAGAGGAGTATTAGTACCTACTCTTATGTATGGTAGTGATAGTTGGGTATGGCAGAAGAGTCATGAAAGTAGAATAAATGCTGTAGAAATGAGAGCACTACGAAGTATGTGTGGTGTTTCTTTGACTGACAGAGTAAAGAATTGTGTGATAAGAGAGTGTTGTGGGGTAAAAGAAGATGTAGTGACAAGCATCGAGAAAGGTATGCTAAGATGGTTTGGACACTTGGAGAGGATGGATGACGAAAGACTGACCAAGCAGATATATAAGGCAAGTGTGGAAGGGACAGGACGAAGGGGAAGACCTAGGCGGACGTTCTCTGACCAGATTGGAGACATCCTAAAAACAGGACAGGTTAGAAGCACCCTGAACAGAAGAGCATGCATGAGGAATCTGATGGGAGTGAATGAAGCTAGAGAGATATGTCAAGATCGTTGCAAATGGCGCTCCGTAGTCTCTGCCTACCACTCCGGGAAACAGGCGTGAGTCTATGTATGTATGTATAATAACGTTTTCCGATATTGCAAACCACTACATCATCTATGGATTAACAAGAACAATATGATAAGAAAGGGCTACTCCAAACCATCACATCATTAGTAATATAAAAAAAGTAACTTATGTAATTCAGCCTATACTTAATAAACAATAGAATAGGATTTCGCAACATCAAGAAATAAGTATAGTTTAAAGTAATGGAAGTAATTATTTACTTTATTAGATATTAAATGTAATTTTTGTTACTCTTGTCCGACTAGGGTGCTGAAGATTTTAAAATCGTCTATTCTGTGCGGTAATACAAACGAGTTTTATTTTTCTAGAACTTGTTCCAACATTTATTCACCCCATAGACCAGTTATCTTTTTGTTTTTCCAAGGCTAAACGCTTTAAATTAGGTTAATGGGAATTAACTATAAAAAAAGTAATCCGTTATATTTTGAGTAAGTTTGAAAATAGTAAACATCAGTTGCTATTTATTTTTCTTTTCACTACATACTTCATATACTTGAAATTTGTTGTTAATTATATCAAATAGTATAGAGTATCCAAATTAGTTTCAACCAAGAGTATAAAAATTTGCAAGATAATCTTATGTAGGTAGTCATCACATTTTAGAGATCTATTTAAAGAATAGAATCCTTTATTCAAAATAACACACCTTTGCTACGAAACCTATAGTAAGTAATTACATTATAGAATATATTATTATAAATTATTTTATAAGAAACTTAAATATAAAAATATTTTAACCGTTGTAAGACCATAACTGCCATAGCAATGATTGGTTAGCATTTGGTTCATGGTATAGTTCCCAACAACTCTTACAGGAAAGGGTATAAATAGCCAACTTTTGCTTAGCGGTAATACAGATTACAATACTTAGTAGTAAATATAAGCTTCTTATGGAGGTAATTATACACCGTTGTTAAAAAATTGTGTTACAATCCTTTTACATAATACGTATTTACTTGTTGAACGTCGCCAACCATTTTCATTCTTTTCAATCAGTCTTACATATTGCAAAATCACCTCACCCAACAGAACATATCCACTAGCCTCTTTCCAGCACCACAGCCACTGCGTCGAAGACAGATCATGTTCCGTCGTCAGCAGAACGGTGATGATGTCCTTTAGTCAGCGTCCTGGGATTTCAACAAGGATGCTCTGGAACTGACTATTGGATGTATTAGTAATGTGAGGTGGACATATCCCACTTCTGATAATAGAAGGGTTATTATATATATAATTATGTATAGATACAAGGTATATGGCCTTTATGTAGTACTAGAGGACGCCAGCAGCTACGCCTGCATTTTTTTTTATTTACCCGTTATGGCCGATCCCGTGGGAATTTCGGGAAATCCCTTTTTAGTGCACCCCTACGGTCCCCAAGGAACATACATGCCAAATTTCAGCTTCCTACGCTCAATAGTTTCGGCTGTAGCGTGTCTGTCAGTCAGTCAGTAACGCAAGGTTTTTATATATTAAGATTTTAGTCATATTTGTCAATGGTTTGATAAATAAAAGAGACAACTATCAATTCTTACTTTCATTTTATAAATAGTCATTGTTTATAAAAGCAGAACAAACTATATCATGTTTATAATATTGGGTAGCAAGGTTGTGGGTAGTTCAATATATCAAATATAATATTAATACAATGGATTAGCAACAATATAATTAATTTAGTAATATTGACCACAGGTATATATTTTATTATTATTCTAGGTATATTTACTATGGATATATTCAATATTTACCACTGTAATATTCACCACAGGTACATATAATTGATATAGCTTATTTCACAGCATATAAATCGATTCTATTATATGATATCCCAAGTTCTAAACTTATAACATCTCACAAGTGACAAAACCACCCACAATATCAATTATACAATTGCTACACTATATTTAATTGCTTCTGCATTATTTCTATTGATAATACTCTATATAACACCACAGAAGCATTAAAGAATTGTGAAACACAACAATAAAATAGTCAGAATTTTATCGTACCTTAGCTAGCCGTTGCCGGAGCGAAACTGAACCTAGAACAGAGTCTGTTCACATTTTATACTCTATTTACCCGAATGACAGTGTCAAACGTCAAACCAATTTGTCTATTTAGAATTGGCAACACTATAAATTCAAAAGATACAATACAATTATGTCCATTTACAGTATGTTTAGGCTATACATAGTTAATGATACAATATATATGGCTATATCTTGTTAGAGACATGTGAATAATTGTAAAATCGATCTTATTGTAACTTAACCTAAAACCTAACGTAGAAATAACAATGATATAAATTCTAGCCAGATTTATAACAGTTTAATATCCGAGCTTTTGCTGAGATAATAAATAGGTACTCTCAAACGGGACACACATACATTAGACGTACTTACTTTGATATATTTTTGAATATCTTTACAATATATTTCAACAAATCTATCAAGCTCATACACTGTATTGGTTTTAATTGAAGACCGGATTTGATACACAACAGATACTAGGCAAATTCATTTAGGTGCACAAAATAAAAACGGAGCTACTAAACACCGCACTTGTACAGGGTTATATGGAAGTAGGGAGTGAAACCAAATTAGTTGAAATAAGCGGAGTGGAATTTCACCTTTAGATCATTGTGGAAACGTTATAATTTGATATGTTCGTACAGAAAACGATTGTGTTTCATTAAAATTAGTAGGGTTGTCATAATAACAAGGGTTCTCGCGTTTATCAAACACGCGGCGTCGGCGTCGGCATCGCGGGGAACAACAAAAGGGTCCGAGCAAATATAAAACGGAGTCTTAGAATGAAAACTTTGCTATTGTTACTGCTGAGCCATGGGTCGCCGCATTGTTCAAGTTATATTAAAGTGGGAGTTTAATACTTCAAAGGATTACTGTTAGATGTGGTCACGATGCTATTACAGCCCTGCCTGGGACTGCTTCGAAATCTTAGATTAATATTACGTCACAACGACGGCCAAAGAGGAGCATCCTTGTTATTATTAAATCTAATGAATTGTCTGATAATCTTATGGAATTGCTTCCCTCTACATTATCTTTTGCAGTCTTGTGTGCCACGAGTTGGAGGCCTTTGTGGAAATTTTGATTAGAAATTGATCTTACTTTACTCACTTATACCTAGTATATATATGTATAATGATTTAATTGCGACCTTTGCCGAATTTTAAGTTAGCGTATGGTTGTCTGACTACCACAGTTACCAGCGTAGATGGCGAACGGAGGTTTAGAGTTTGATACGCCAGTTAAAAAGAAAGCGATTATTTTTATTTCTTCATGCGAGGGTGGCTCGCACTCACGAACCTTGTGATCATATTATGCTTGCAAATACATTAATCTTGTCTCGGTCTTACTTTATGGACTGTAATAATAACAAGAGTGAGCGTACAGGCCGACTTGCATTATTCCAAGCAAGTGCGTTTGAGAGAAACGTGCTAGTTATTGTTCTAGTGCAGTTGTTATATTGGTTTTGAAACCAACACCCAGCTTTGGTTGGTTTTCTGCTAAATCTAGAACAATAACTCCGGTCTAGACTGTCCTTCGCAGGGCAGCGGCGCTAAAGTTGGTAAACTAATCGAATCGTATATGCTAAGTTCATAGTGTAAGACTGTGCGGAGCTACTGCTTCTGACTTTGCTGATTTTGTGTTGAACAGCTTTTAGCTTTGATTTCTTAAATAGACGTGTGAACGGCAGTGCTGTCTAGATGAGTGCGGTTGGTTGGTTAGTGTAACCTGACCATAGTCAAAAGATATTACTAGCGCCATTATTTTATCGACTCGTGGTGTTGATAATACGTAACAGTTTTCTTTTTAACGTGATCAGAGCCTAAGTAAAAAGTGACACTGTCACTCGTTTCGTGTTCAGTAATAGTCAGTCTTGTTAAATTTGATTTGGTGTGAACTTATAAACAAACTGTGATATGAAGTGTTTATACCGCCCCAGAATCAAGCTACCCGCCGACATATACGTTAGACGATTCTGCTAAATGCTATCATCAGATATACTACTGATTGTCTTTAAGGTACAAATTCAAGGAAAATAAAGATGAATTGAGTAGAGCGTGTAGCAATGTTGATAAAAGCTCTCACCTAATTATCAATTCATAAAAAAATTTAGGAGCATTAGAACCTGCTGCAATCTATGCTCAGGACAATCAATTACATAAGTATAAGCCGTCATCGACACATATATTTTTCATCACTCCACACCTATATACATATAAAATGTCAGATATCAGTGGATCGCATTACGTTGGAATAAAATTCGCACGAGTACCGACTGAAAATTGAGCCAAATTGGGCTGCTTGACTCTGGGTATGATAGTCAAGTACCAGCACGAAGCGCAATAAAAGCAACATCATCCAATAGTAGCTCCACTACGAGCACTTCTCCTACTAGCCTCGCTTTCAAATAAAAAGCAACTATTATTATGGACCAACTCTGCCTCTAAACTCAGATTTCTAGCACATATATGCCGATACTTGTCGATATAAAATGTTTGTGAACTGAAGTGTCCACGGTTACTCGATAAAAGATTTTATTTTAAAAGTTAAAAGGTTTTCATTGTAGGCTATGTCCGACTAAGTAGCTTTTTATCGAATTTGTGTGTTTGACAGTTTTGGACGTTGAAACGTTTTGTAAATTAAAACTTTTCAGTGTATATGCTTGCTCCTTAGGCAATAAGTGACTAAGCGTAGGAGTATGTATTCCGTGCCATATTATGTGGGAATTTTGCAGATCTAAGTATTATATAGAAGCAGTGAATGTTTCTTACTAAAAGATTAATTTATTCAGTTTAGCAACGTACCTTGACTAAATGAATTGCCTTTAAAGTGGATACGATATCATGTGATTAAAAATTATTCATTTGGGCAATTATTCTTCAGCGTTCGACTAAGTCAATTGATTTTATCTTTGTAACCGCGTCACATTTAGTAAATCTTTAAAACAGATCACTTGCAAATTTCAACAACAATATCACGAAAGCTAAGTTCATAGTGATTTTAGAATATAAGTCTCTGAAAAGTGGATAATTTCAAAAGATGAAGCGGCAAGTACCTGCCTATGTTTTATCTTGTCCGCACAATTAAGAAGATAGATATGCACCAACAGGCTGACTTGGAGCCGTTGGAATGGGGCAGAACATTTCTCAGGCGATAAGAAGTTCTCAGATAAATATAAAATGTGAATAACATTGTCAAAGTTCATAATGCTGGTGCAATGCTAACGTTGGTGGCTTAAAATCTTTTTGATATTGGCAAAGCATAAACAATACCTATGATAATTTTGCTTTTAGAATACTGCCTTGAGTGCCAAGCTTTTCTACGATTGTTATGATACACAAGAAAAGCGGTTCCATAAATTCTACTGAAGAAATTGTATGGCGTTGCATCCTTGTATTTGTACACACGTGTAGCTTATTGAAGTCTTTTTCAATAAGATTTTTTCCTAACCTGTTCGAACTTGTTTTACTGTGATAATAAACAAATAAAACAAAGACAACTACTTGTATTTATGAGACCCTTTTGAATGTTAATTCAGGCATTAGAAAACAGGTCTCTATCCATCCTCATAAGCACAGATATTCAATATGTATAACAACCAACATACTTGACTATTCTGATTATTCCTGGGCTTGCTTATATTGTCTAGACAAGCCGCTCTTAGCGATAAGGGACCTACAGTTTATTACTACATGTTGTGTACCTAATCCTTAAATAGCTGTCTATAAATAATTAACTATATGCCTATCTAACCGCTCTAATCTGATTAAGCAATAAAAAATAATAATAAAGACATTTTCTGAGCGAGTTTCATTTCAAGAGCTCGTTACGTCGCCAAAGCAATACTCAATGATAAAATAATACAAAGAAATTAAATTGTCTAAAGTGAATATTTCACCTGCAAATCAGAATATAAACTTGCGATCTTGGCATACTATAGTATCGCTTTAGCAATCATGCTATTCATAAATCCAAGTTCAAAGATATGTATGTCCAAGCCAAATGGGTACTATAAAAAGTCTGCCATCAGCAAGAAGTTTTAGATGAAATATCAGTGTTTAAATTTCCTTCCCCGTCAGTATTTCCTTTAAATTTTTCCGCCGTAACTAAGACACGTGCTGCACCTGTGCCACTATTTCAGGAACTCAACACTTATCGAGTTAAGAAAAGAAGATAAAACTAAGTAGTGTAACTTAATTAAAACATTGAAGTTCGTTATCCATTTCACTTTGATGTAAAACGCGTAAGTAACGCAGACGGGTACATGGTTGTAAACGAGCCTCGACTTCATCTAATCTGTTTTAGGGAACTTCCAATTTGAACTCTTTACAATGACATTTCAGTTTGAAAACAGAGTCTTACCATCGAGGCCTTCCGTATATACTCGAAGGTATAAAAGTACAACTTTATATTGCGTAGTAAAATACCTCACCTTACAATCTCGATATAAACAGGACGATGTGGCGGAAAAGTTTTATTTTCTCCCATTTGTTATTTACGATTCAAGAAATTCAACAACAACATCTCCTGCAATGTGTTTAGAGCTATATTCTACGTAGTATGTTATAATGTGAAATTATTTGCGGCGTAAATGCTTATGTACAATTGTTTGTGTCGTAATTAACATCTAAATATACACGTGTTAATGTGTTAGTCGGAATATATGTGTGATGTGTTGTTTATTGGTTTTAGTTGTCATTTGGACATTACCACTGCGAGTTCAATGTCTATTTTGTGGTGATCTCTGGTTATGAGGATATGTGTGGCAATGGAGATAAATGGATAAAGATATAAATTATAGGTATAGCCATGGTTCGTGATGTCCATTCATTAATCCGGTCCACAATTTGGATTGCGAAGTTTTACAGGAGTGTTTTTTTACATGACTTGACAATGCCTTGCAAATAGTGCAAAATTATCTTAATATATAAAATCCTTGCGTTACTGACTGACTGACAGACACGCTACAGCCGAAACTTTTGGGCGCAGGAAGCTGAAATTTGGCATGTATATTCCTTGGGGACCGTAGGGATGCACTAAGAAGCGATTTCTCAAAATTCCCACGGGATCGGCCAAAACGGGAAATTAAAAATAAATGCAGGCGTAGCTGCTGGCGTCCTCTAGTATTGCATATAACATGTCATCTTTTGATTTATAAAATATTGATAAATGCTTAAAAGCATTTCAGCTGCAAACTGTTTTTGCTGGTTTATTTCAGCTTTGCACTCAGCTAAAGTGTTCGTCTGCATTGCATCGAATACTTCACCTGACAATATCATTCCTCTGTGAGCTATCGACGGCGGAATGCGACGCGTTTCGAACCTCTACGCGTCTGCGACGATGAAAATATTCGGCCACTCAGATTCTTGATCAACGTCAGGGCGTTCACTTCTGATGGTGCAGCTTTAAAGCAAAATTACAATCGGATAGCTGCTCTAGCAACTTTATTACAACTTTTGACTAAAGGCAGTCAATAAGCAAAACAAAAAGTAGCAAAGCTGTATGCAAAGTAGCAGTACGGAATTCATTTTGAGCCGATAAGAACTTCATCGTTCTGGCACCCCAAACCCACTCCGGGTTCGGGGCGTCAGTAATGACGAGATCAGGTTTGTTTGTTGCATGTTCTTTTAATTGCATGTAGATTTATATGTGATGAACGAGAATTTTAACAAGTTTAGTAAGACCATGTTGTAGCTTATTACATAACATATGAATAAATTGATTTCATGTTCATCATTTGCAAATATCCTTGTAGAAAATGCAGCACTTATAAATAAAAAAAATATTTCAGATACTGTTCATCGTCGCAGTTTAGTTTGGCTCCCTTTAAATGCTAATATGGATAATTTTTAAATATGCACTATTTTTGGTTTTAACTTTCACCAAACTTTGATTAAAATTATTTTACCTTTAATCTCAATACTACTTGTTATATGCAGTTAACTTGGTTGGAAGATAAATATTCTATTTTTTTGCAATATCTGTGTTTGAATCGACAATATTGCAATTTCACCTCAGATTACCCATATTTTGTCAATATCGATAACTATTGGCCAGACTAAAATAGTAGGTATCTAGTTGTATCCATATAAATGAGAAACATTCACGAGCTTCGCTTGAAGGCATACCACTTTGTGAACAAGTTCGTTTATATGTACATTACTTTGTATCGCAATCAGTATCTACTTATCAAGGTTAGGATAAGATAAGATAAGATAAAAACACTTTATTGTACACAATATTACAATAAATAACATCAAAAACCTTAAAACTAGTGGTACAAGGGCGGTCTTATCACACATTGCTATTTCTTCCAGACAACCTAGTTCGGAAATATATATTAAATAGCAAAGCTAAAATAGTGGGTAATGGCGTACCTTGTGGAACAGTGATTCTGAAAAAATTATAGTAGATGGGCAAAAATATTTGTATATCAGAATAATATGAAATATAATTATACTAATAAATGTAACAAAATTAATAAATATTATACCGTACATAAAAAAATATAATTTATATATATATAATTATCATCATCATCATATCAGCCAAACGACGTCCACTGCTGGACATAGGCCTCCCCCAGTCTTGAGCCGCCCGCATTCAACCGCCTCCCGCGATCTTGACTAGATCGTCGGTCCACCTTGCGGGGGGCGTACCTCTGCTGCGTCGTCCGGTACGTGGCCGCCACTCCAGAACCTTTCTGCCCCAACGGCCATTGGTTCTTCGAACTATGTGCCCTGCCCGCTGCCACTTCAGCTTGGCTATCCGGAGAGCTATGTCGGCGACTTTGGTTCTACTGCGGATCTCCTCATTTCTGATTCGATCTCGCAGTGAAACTCCAAGCATAGCTCTCTCCATCGCCCTCTGAGTGACCTTGAGCCTTCTGATAAGGCCCATAGTTCGCGACCACGTCTCTGATCCGTAAGTCACCACTGGCAACACACACTGGTCAAAGACTTTCGTCTTGAGACACTGCGGGATATCGGACGAGAAGATATGTCGTAGCTTCCCAAACGCCCAACCGAGTTGGATTCGACGATTAACCTCCTTCTCGAAGTTGGACCTACCTAATTGAACTACTTGTCCCTACACTTGCCGACAACTTCGAGCGTAGAGTTCCCAACCTGAATAGGAGCAGGTACAACATGGACGTTCGACATGATTTTCGTCTTGTCCATGTTCATCTTAAGACCTACTTGTTGGGAGACTTTACAGAGGCCATCGAGCATTGTGCCTAGGTCTTCCGTGGTCTCAGCCATGACTACGATATCGTCTGCGAATGATGTACTCGCCGTTGATGTTGATGCCGAGTCCATTCCAGTCCAAAAGCTTGAAAACATCCTCCAGCGCAGTAGTAACAGTTTCGGGGATATGACATCCCCCTGTCTCACCCCTCGCTGGAGTTGAATAGGTTTCGAACTCTGGTCCTGGAGGCGGACTGACATAGTGGCGTTTTCATACAAACACCTTAGCACTTCGATATATCGGTAGTCAATCCGGCACCGTTGGAGATACTGTAGTACCGCCCAGGTTTCGATCGAATCGAAGGCTTTCTCATAGTCCACAAACGCTAAGCATAGAGGCTGGTTATACTCCTCGGACTTCTGTATAACCTGCCGCAGCGTATGTATGTGTTTCATGGTACTATAGCCTTTACGGAAATCGGCTTGTTCGGGATATATAATTATATATATATATACATATACACACTCATATATATAATACATACATACATATATACACATATATAATACATATTTACAAATAAAATAATAATATTGATATATGCACAAATAATACATGGATGAATAAATACGTAAACTAAACTATATACTATGCGTATGTGTCCTTCTGCAGCCTTTACCTGGTCTTACCGATATTACAAACGGCAAGTCAAGTGTCGTTCTGAGCGCACAAAACTTACCTGAACAGTATGAACATTATGAAAAGAAAATATATCTACAATTCTACATACTTAATTGGAACTTGTAAAGAATTTATTAATTTTCCCCTAGATCATGAATGGAATAGTTTCAAGATAATATTATAACTAGATTAATATAATCAAGAGTTGGTTATCAAAAACTGTAAATACGAGCCTGATTCTCCATTGAATAGCTATGACGTGTATGAGACCTGGTTGAAGCTCGTATATGTGACTTCGCCTTATCTCTTGTCTTTGTCTACCACCGGTGTATGCTAATACATGGTGTTAACCTTGAGACACTTGCCTTTCTATTTTTGAAATAGTAATTGTAATGAGACAATACAGACCTTACCCAAATTTCCCAGTAGATAAATTTTCTTTACTGTGATTGAAAGCGTATATTGTAACAGATTTCTTAAAGACAATAAATAATAATATTATGATCTAACAATGAGGGCAGCATTGTCTGTAAACTGTACATCACTGTTCATAAAGGATCTCTATTATTTACAACAGTTTAATACATAGACCATTACAGTACCTTTAGAAACTATGTTATAAGCCGCTCATAAATAAGTATACAATATGTATGCCTCTATAAATACAGTTATAATACTGAACCAATACCTATTGTGTGAATTTATAATGAAAGTTTTAATTCCCCTCTTCAATATGCTTGAGTAAATAATACCTGGAGGATACGATTTTACCTAAAAAGATTAATGTGGTTAAGTTTTGAATAAATTATGTGCACATGTGATACGAGCGTGGTACCGATTGTCTTATTAAATTAATTACTTTACTTCGCTTTGATATTTTTATACTTTTTACGTAAGAATGTTTTGTTGAACTATTTGAACAGAAACAAACATATATTTTGTATTTTTAAGCCCTACCACTAGCTTAGCCGACAAATATACGTTTATTACACACAAAATTAAGTTTTTTTTGGTTTGGCTCTTGTGTCTGGCGAACAATATAGGTTAAGGTTGAAGCACATTTTATTAACCCTTATAACATCGCAGGTACTGCCTCACAGTTTTTTAGTTTTATGTCTCTAGAATTTAATTTACAGACCAGTAGAAAATACTCCTGTCAAGCCCATCTGACAAAAGCTTTTTTAACTAGCACAACGTTAGCACCCCTTATGCGTTTATGTTTTTAAAATTGCCTGGCAATAGCAAGACAAGTATTTTAATAATATGTTCTAATATTATAGACATGATCCAATGACGATTCCCGAAGACAGCAAAGTCTCGTATTAAAGAGGATCAAATACTCGTTTGAAGCGGAACGATATTTAATAAATGGATATAGGATACTAATGATAATAATAACTCCAATGGAAGACTGATAGGACAGGTTTTATGCTTCTACAGAGTTTAACTGCGAGTAGACATGATTAACGTGCATTAATTGATGAATTTTTGCAAGCTTGTATTACTAATTAGGTTGAAAACTTCCTTACCCGTAGAATTTTTCCTTAACAAATATGTTTATTACAAACATGGAGTCCGGGAAAGTATCCGCTTTCTGTTACATATTTACTATTTTTATTTATAACCTCTTTACTTAGTTTGTCAATTGTTGGGTGGGTTACACAGTGGTTATCCAGCAGCATGTGCGAGATGGTATTGATGGGACGCAAGTCACCAATTTTGGTAATAAAGTGTTTTATGACAAACAACATTTGACTCTATGGTAGTAAGTACAGCTAGTAAGATAACCTCGTTTAAGAAAACGCTTTACATGCGCGTATTAAGTGTTGTATATAAACTGTCACACTGTGGGGCATGAGCCACATTTCACGATGAGAAGAGTAAGGCTATAGTCCACCATCATGGCCAACTGTGGGTTGGCGGAGTTCACATATATTTTTAGCGCATTATTTAGAACTCTCAGACAAGCAGGTTTCCACACGATGTTTACTTAACTTGTAAAAGTAACTGGTGTGCGCTGTGGATTCGAACCCGAGATCCTCTACGTAGCAGGCTGTCAGTCTCACCACACTCCATCCTGCCTAAGTAAGTATGCCTCACATGAAATTTAGTCTTGAATTAATAAGATAAATAAGACTCTGTTCTTTTGTAAAGTTTAGTAAGGTACCTACTTACTTACGTCTTAACTACTAATATTTTTTGTTAAAATATGGTGTGCCAAAAGGTTAAACCCTGAGGTAAACTTAAGGCTACAACCAAGCAAAAGGCTTTCTGATTGTATAATGTTTATGTACCTTATTTATATAAACGTTTTTAAGAAAATAACATTTTCTCTCTGTGTTGTTCCTAACACAAATTGGTAACTAATTATCAATTTTTATTGGTAACTAATTATAATTCGGTACAAGAAAGCTTTTCATTTAAATTCAATAGTTGCATTGCGTTTATAAATACCTACCGTCTGATTAATTTATTAATGACCAAATAAATGGTTGAATTAAGAAGTAGATATTTATTCTGATTGCTAACAGCCATATTTTGATCAAATAGAAAAATCATATCAGATAACGTTCTATATTTTTATAGCTTCCCTTGACAAAAATCAAAGCCATCTGAAGATACGTTTACTAGTTGAATCGTGAATGCATTTTCCGTGCTTTTAGTGTGATGAAAGTTGATGCGAAAGTCTCCCGTGCCGTTTAAGTCCATTAAGCAAATGGATGGAAAGGAAATGAGAGCTCGTTTTTAATTTCGTTGTCATGTAAATACGTGATATTAATAATGTACCTCTTGTTTTGTTACTCTTTGTCAATTAAAGCTTTCGGGAAATTAAAAACCTTTAACATTAGTCATTGTTTGTGTACATATCTAGATGGGTTCGTCCGTGATGTGTATTTATTATTTTATTAACATTTTGTGGCGTTACACTCCCACGAGAGAGTACTATGAGGTTAACGGTCCGATTAATAAAATAAAATATTCCTGTTACATCTAAAATGGTGACGATGATATATTGCTTTGTCACTGGAAACGATATATTTTTGTTTCTTTTTTATATATTTTACATTTGCTGTTATATATTTGACGGCACTGCACCGAATGTTGTGGGTCGGATATCCACACTTAGAGCACTTGCTATGGTCCAAAATTTGTTGACTATGCTCGTATGACGCATTTAATTCGCATCTGTGTTTTCTTTGTGTCCTTTGATTTAACAATATTTTTGTAAAGGCTCATTACATTTTTGATTATTCTTCGTCTTAGAGTCTGCGGGACATTCCATTAGAATTCAATAGATCCATTTTGGTATTCATTAGTATAAGCCTTAAGGCTTGGTGTATTGGTAGTAAAAAGTGGCTGGCAGCGTCTGGACTTGAAAAACTTAGTGACGTGCTATTGGAGAGAATTGGAGAGACTATATTTACCCAATAGTGGACTACAACAGTCGCTTTTTCAACCTATTTGGCATACATTTTTTTTTGTAAATAATTCTGATAAAAGTAGCATAGTTTATATGCTGTCGGATTAAGAGTTTAAAATACCATTACCCTATTTCATTCCGTGGGTGTTGTCAGACGCGATTTTTTTTTTATAGTAATAGGCGGCAAACGAAAAATACAAAAAAGCCAGCCGTCTGCCAAGAGTTGTGTAGAAGGTCAAGTCCTCCTTTGGACTCACAATGCTATTGTAACGCATATTAGGACAGACCGATGTTCTTAGCAGTAAGGCAAAAAAATAAATGTTTTTCAATACCGTACTTAAATGAAACGAAAACAAATTGAAAGAAACAAATCTCTTCGGGTCATGAAAAGTACTGAATCATATTTAATTATCTAAAATAATACTCGGTTAATCCAGCAATCGTATCTGTCGAAAATCTTTATATATTGTAAAGAGGGAGAAAGGATTGTAAAGAAACAACGAGGCGAAATCTGTAAAAAGTTGTTTGATATTTGTATTACCGGTAGAAAGAGAAGAGAGACAAGAGTAAGACTCGGTAGAAAATTGCAAAGTCTTTGTAACTGAGGTCTGTAATTTAAAACGAAGAAAGGAGACAGAAAGATAGCAATTTTATTTATTTAATTCATAACAACTGTACTTAGATATGTTGTGAAATATATGTGCATTAAATATAGGAGGTTGAAACGGCGACGTGGCTCACGCCGGGAGCGGGGCCACTGATCAACATTTTCTCATAAATGACATTCTGTCATCAAACAAGATATTTGCATTTTTTCCTGTTGTTAAATCTTGTTTACGTGGGCACTTAATAAGTATGGCTCGGGAAGGAAGAACCACTTGAAGGTAACTTAAATATCGTCTCCGTCCCGCTAACTTATTTACTCCTTATAAGAAGAAACAAAATATAATTCCACTTTTCAGGTCAAGAGATAATGGCCTTTGATAACAGCCTGAAAAAGCTTTCCGCTGTTTTGTTTCTTTTATCTTCAAAATTCTGTGAAGTTTTCCACAAAAATTATAACTTGCGAGATTAAATAAAGAAATTTTAATAAATTGCCCTGGGTTAGCTAGGATTAAGGCTTAGGTGAATCTAATTTTTCATTTTTGAGTAGTATCTGCACTGAGATTAAATCTTTCAAATTGTTTAAAGTTAAGATTTGCGAATAGGTAACTTTCAAATTTAGTGTAAAAGTTTCCTTTTGCTTCATTTATTTTCAGTTCACAAGCTGCACACGCTGTAAGAAAGTATTTTCACTTTACGAAATATGACGGATTTTACTTATGAGAAATATGTCAAGACTGCAGGTCAGTTGAAAAGGTACAGTTTTAGTATGCTCTGTATTTTATCAAATTGATGCATGTGGTAAAATGTTAATCCAGTATAAGATGAACTGTTGTTGCAAAACAAGTCCGTACCATGGCACGTTATTATACTAGTAATTAAAAGATTGTTAGCCATCAACTCATCACGGTATTAAGGCATTCTGTAAAAATTACACTTAAGCAGTTTATGCGCTTAGCTCTACCATTGCGGTGTAGTTGTTGACATAATTATTGTTCCGTGTGAAGACGAATCTACGTTTCCTATGATTGCCAATACGTACAGCCTAAGTGGCACATCGTATGCAGTTATTCCTATAACTAAAATAAAAAGTACACGGAGTGCGAAGTACTAAAAGTGTGAAATGTAGTGCAATGCAGACAGACCAATATAAAATACATCCACGCCGTACAATGTTAGCGTTATGGCCCGCCAGTTACTATACCAAAAAGTAAATATAAAAAGAGAGAATCGCTGGTAGTGTAAAAGAGTTAAAGGTATAAAAATAACATTAAATATACGCGTATGTTGCAGTATACGTCGGCATTTCGCAGTTTCACGCCCTGAAGCCAACATCACAAAGCTTATTATGCAAAATTTGTGCCAAAACGCATCCCTCTGTGTGCAGTTTTGGTTGCGGAAACCGTGGGCTTTTATTTACTTGCCACCCGGATGCAATTGCAATTGTGGTCTGAAATTCCGCATGATAAATTGTCAACTGATTTCGGTTCAATTTGCGAATTAATGTTTGTGAGTGATTTCCACAGTGCATACGTAATGTCCTAGCCGTGTTTAATAATAGGTGCATAAGTTTGACAACGTGTGCCGCTGTTATTTTTGACGCTATAGATGCGCTATCATAGTACGTTACTCGATTATCATCTAAAGCGAATTAAAACGTTTCAATTCACGGTAAACGATGCATAGTATAGTGACAATTTTATGAAATTGTAGCGTATGACTGGTACCTACCGAGTGTACGTCATAATAACGTCCATACGCTCGGCCAATCAGGGAAGGCCATCGTCCGCGCTCGCAAAGCCTGACCAAATATGGTCATAAACGGACTCTCACCCTGATGGAGGGCCCGGTATATAAAGGGGCCGACGGAGCCTTATCCCGTTGCTACTATAGAGGGTATGTCCGGAAAACCCGAATACACTGAGAACAACGAACCTAGCAAACCTAAGTCTAAACCTAGCTCTGTCGCTCTAGTCACGTCCAAGTACTGCCCGCGCTGCCGTATCAATGATCACAGTTTGAATGAATGCAAACGCGATCGGTTCGCAATTTGCTTCAAGTGCGGCCGTAGGGATGTGACATTCCCTAACTGCCCGAACTGTAAATCGACGAAACCAAAAAACTAGTTGGTCAGGGTCGGGGCGTGTCAAAATCTAAATTAGGTTCTATAACCTATTCAACCAATTTTGACAAAGATGATTGGAGAAATTGGCTAAACACTCTAATAGTGTATTTCTCTAGTTATTCCGTCGCCTCGATCCTGGATAATAAACCTAAAAATGACCTACGGCCCTATGTTAACGTAACAATTAACAGTCTACCTATTTGTGGATTGCTCGATTCCGGTTCAGCCATTACAATTTTAGGTAACAACTCCCATCTGGAGGTAATTACTAAAACCGGGTTAGAAAAACAGCAGTGTCACAACACTAATCCCATTCGGACCGCGAATGGAAATATCTTGTTGCCGCGCGGTTTTATCAACTTACCCACTACTTTTAATAATCAAAGCCACTTATTAAAAGCTTATATTATTCCAGAAGTTACAAGTAATTTAATTTTAGGCATCGATTTCTGGAAACTATTTAAATTACTGCCTAACCATATCGCATCCGTATGCATGTCTAAAACATTGCCGTGTAGTGTGTTAAGTGAAAATAAGCCGAGTAACAGTATTGCAATCTTTTAGTGAGTTGAGTGAGTCACAACAAAGAACGGCTAAGTTAATTATAAAGCAATACGAGTCGATTTCTACTGAAAAAACCGGTTTAGGACGAACTCACTTAATAGAACATGCAATAGACACTGGCGATTCTGCGCCGATACGGCAAAGATATTATAGGTTACCGCCGGCGAAATTAAAATTAATTATTGACGAATTAGACGAAATGCTTGCATTGGGAGTGGTAGAAAAATGCGAAAGTCCGTGGTCGTCACCAATTTTACTAACGCCTAAGAAGGACGGAAAACTAAGGTTTTCTTTAGATAGTCGGAAACTTAATTCTATTACTAAAAAAGACGCGTACAAACTACCTTACGTATCCGAAATTTTAGACAACCTTAGGAACGCTAGATATCTAAGTAGTATAGACTTATCTAAGTCCTTTTGGCAGACGCCTCTTCGCGAATGTGATCGTGATAAGACTGCGTTCTATGTGCCTACTAGAGGAACATTTAGATTTGTGACTATGCCGTTTGGTTTAACGAATGCGCCTGCGACACAACAGCGTTTGGTGGATCACTTGTTTACGAACAGTCCTGAGTTCGAAAACTCTGTATTCGTTTTTTTAGATGATATCGTGCTTATATCGCCATCTTTTAATGCTCATGCGTCACTATTAAACAAAGTATACGAAAAATTAAAATCGGCCAACCTTACAATAAACTTAGAAAAATCTAAATTCTTCCGTGATGAATTGAAGTACTTGGGCTACGTAGTAAACTCTAAAGGATTACAAGTAGACCCATGTAAGGTGGAAGCCATTCTTCAATATGCTACGCCTAAGAATAAAAAAGAAGTCAAAAGGTTCTTAGGCACTGCATCATGGTATCGGCGATTTATACCTAATTTTAGTACTATTGCCGGTCCTTTGAATAAACTTACTTCTACCGGTAAAAAAGCTGCACCATTCCAGTGGTCGGTGGAAGCTGATGACTCGTTTTGTAAACTAAAACAATTGTTAAGCTCCGCACCAATATTATCGTGTCCCGATTACGAGAAACCTTTTCAAGTTCACACAGATGCGAGTGCGAGCGGCATCGGTGGGTTACTTACACAAGAAATAGATGGCGTGGAACTACCTATCGCTTACATGAGTAGGTCACTAAATGCACAGGAACAAAACTACAGTATAACAGAACGGGAGACATTAGCAGTTCTAACAGCCCTCGAATATTGGCGCTGTTATTTAGATAACGGGTTAAAGTTCGTGGTGTATACTGACCATTCTGCACTGAAATGGTTCCTAAACTTGAGCAACCCGACTGGTAGATTAGCTCGGTGGTCGGTTCGTCTGTCAGCCTTTAACTTCAAAATAAAGCATCGGCGCGGCGCAGATAATATTATAGCCGATGCGTTATCACGATCCCTACCTGTAAATATAATTAACGCGAATAATAATAACGTGAATGACCCTAATGTTGACACTGATCAATGGTATTCAGCCACCTACAATGGTTGTTTATCTTCGCCTAATGACTATCCAGAATATTCTATTAAAAATAATAAATTGTATCGTTTGATTAAATCTAGGTGTATGCTACGTAAGAATTCGAATAGAAAGAAGTACTACCTTCTTCTGATCGAAATAATGCCATATTAGAGAACCATGCCGAACCCACTTCGGGGCATTTCGGTATATTTAAAACTTACAAGCGCTTAGCACTGCGTTACTATTGGCCCAAAATGCGCGATGACGTAGTTAAGTTCATAAATTCTTGCGACACTTGTATCGCGCACAAACATCAGAACCATGCACCATTGGGAACCATGGGACGACCCAAAGTTTGTTCACGACCCTTCCAAACCATTAGTGTAGATTTGGTGGGGCCACTACCCGTCACAAGAAAACAAAACGCCTACATCTTTGTAGTAACTTGTTGTTTTAGTAAATACTGTCTACTTTTTCCTATCAGGCGCGCAACTGCTGAAATAATAACTAAGATTTTGGAAGAAAAAATATTTTTAGATCATGGTATACCATCTACAATTATATTGGACAATGGTAAACAGTTTGTCAGTGCTACTTTAAAAGCTATGTTGCACAAGTACAAAATCCCTAATCTTCATTATACTCCTAAATATTGCCCATATGTCAATACGGTCGAACGCTATAATAAAACCATTGGTTCTACCTTAGCGGCGTTTGTAGGAAATGACCAGAGATTATGGGACACTATCCTACCTAAGGCGCAGTTTGCATTAAATACTGCAGTTAATGAAGTCACGGGCTATACACCTAGTTTTTTAGTCTATGGACGTGAATTAGTTCCATGCGGCTCACACTATGTCGACACGGACGCTGATGATATAGTATACATACCTAGGGACGATTACGCAGAAAACATAGGTCACTTATCAGGCATATTTGACAAAGTTCAGGCACTCCTCATTCAAGCTCATGCTTGGAATTCCCAAACGTATAATTTACGCCGTAAACCAGCTGAGTTTAATGTGGGAGACACTGTGTGGAAAAGGACTTTTTATCAGAGCGACAAGGATAAGTCCTTCTGTAAGAAACTAGCCCCTAAATTCGTGAAGTGCACAGTGATTAATAAAAAGTCGCCTCTCGTTTACGAGTTGTCGGATGCGTCTGGAAATTCTATTGGGTTTTGGCACATTAAGGACCTAAAACTTATACACTATGGTGCCTAACTATTTGTTACAAACCGTCTACGGTTTGTAGAAGACTTTCCCTTCTATCTTTCTATATGCCGTCTTAGCTTGGACAGTAGCGGACTCATAGACCTAACGCAGCTAGTCGGATTTTCCTTGTTAGCCATGTAAAATCCTCTCCTAAGGCGGGCGGTATTGTAGCGTATGACCGGTACCTACCGAGTGTACGTCATAATACCGTCCATACGCTCGGCCAATCAGGGAAGGCCATCGTCCGCGCTCGCAAAGCCTGACCAAATATGGTCATAAACGGACTCTCACCCTGATGGAGGGCCCGGTATATAAAGGGGCCGACGGAGAGGCCGGCACCGCTACTCTAACGTCGCTTCTACTACCTACCTACTATAACTAAGAGTACCTACTGACCCTACATCGTATCTACGTGTATCCTGGTCCCAGCTACGGGTAAGCACTACATTTACTGCGTTAGCGTACTGCCCATCTCTCTACCTGCTAGCTGAGGCCGGCTGACGCCGCCTGCCTGACTTTATTGGTTGTGGCTTTCCTAATGCTGCTTCCCTTCAGGTTCCAGGTTCACCTTAAGACTCCGGGCTACGCTCCTAGACCGCTACACTTTCCTGCATCGCCTTCGGCGTCACCTCTGCCGAAGAATCTGACCTGCCCTGCTCATCGTACTCGTACCGCCGGCGTCTGCCAGCTGAACCAACGGCCTGCGGGGATCTACCGCTACGCGCAGCCTTCGAGCAGCCTGCCTACACACTACCAGAGGGAACAGCGTGGGAAACTGCAGCCCTTAGTGTTCAGGCCAGTGTCGTGTTGTTGGTCGGTCATACTCGGCATAGGAAGCGAGGCAATACTCGGCAAACAAACGCATAGAACCTTTTCTGCATTTTACTACTACCCACCCACTACTACACTACCCGTTACAACATACAAAAAATTTATGGGAATATGTGCCGTGTGTTGATCTTTGATTTGATCTGCATAAAGGATTTTTTCGTTGAAAGCGCTGGAAATTACCACTTTAGGCTACTTCTATAGACAGTCTGTTAGGTCAAAGGTACTATATATTCAATCCCCTGTTTAGAAGGAGGAGTAATAATGGTCCAACAAAGAAAAGTTTTAGGTGTTCTCAGTTCGTACTGCACGGATGTATAATTATTTCAAATTTCATAATAATAATATGATTACAGGATACTGTGCCATTTATCATGGTTTTACAAACATTCACTCATCGGACACCTTGCCTTGATACAACAATTTGTGGATCACACGAAGTGTTAGGTATCTCGTGCCCAAACTATTACTTACTATAATTATACGCTGTGATTTAGATTACAAATTATGTTTATTAATAGTAATAAATAGGTATTATGTAGAATATTGCAGCGATTATAGAATTAATTTCTAACAAACTGTTAGATTGCATGGCGTAGTGGTTTAAGTGGTGGTCACGTCGTTTAGAACTGTGCCGAGTGTTGTAGATCGGATGGCCATAAACTACAATAGCTACACTTTGTGTGCTCCTACTACACGTCCTTTGTGTTAGTTGCTTGATTGTTTGTTAAGGCCTGCGCTACACAATATTTTTTTATATTTTTTCCTAAAGCGCATTTTGACTTCGCTTCAAGTAGACATATAAACCAAGTTAAATGAAGAACTCGAAGATACGAAATTCAGACGTCATAAATTTGCACAATGAATATTATTCGGGCACATTGAATATTGTTCGGGGTCCGCTTACTAGTCTAACCGGATTTAGCTGAATATTCGTTTTTCCATGGGGCGACTGCCTGTCTGACGTCCACCACCCGAAGGGTTAATGACAAATAGAGTCCCACCCAGTGCCTCTAAATGTCACGCCGCGGTGTTTTTGATGGCTAATTGACTACGTTAACCCTTTGTTAGTCATGACGTCTGTAACAGGCCAGTTAACCCATTACATGCCGCACGCAAACATGTGGCCAACTCGCTAATTATGTTTTTTTTTTGTTGAAATATTGCTGCGTACGTAATTGCGGTGTCTTCCCAATGGGGTATGGTGCCAGCGTAATTTTAGAATAAGCATATGGAGTAATTTACTTTATTTTACACGTTGAGCTGTTTATTATCTTTTACCTCTTTTGCCTTTTTCAGATCTTTCTCTTTTTTTTGGTTTAGTCTAGCGGCAACCTTATAACAAATAGCTTGTTTTGGCTAAATGTGTTAATAAATTACTTCTACTCAAAATATGCGTACAACTTAAAACCTTTTTTCTAATGTTTGTCATCAACTCTAACGACGCTCTTTAAAGTAATTCTCTATAAAAACGTAAGCCATAATTAAAAACACTAAACAAGTACTAAATACAAAACGAGACGTAGTCCTTTATTTTTATAGTTTAAAAATATGATTTGAAGACCGTAGTTATTTATTTTAATTTGACATTATTCTGTTCAAACAAATTTTAGAGACAAAAGCTTTGTAAAAAATTGTCTAACAACTATGCATATTAAAGGACCATGGGCAAAAAAGTATGAAGCCTGGGCTCACCCACCAACAGAGATGAGACCACTTTGAATATACTTGTAAAGCACTAAATATAAAGTTATAAACTCATTTTTGCGAAGAATCCATGGGGTTATTTTGCTATAAATATTTTTCTCCTACCATAAATAAACTATAATCCTGCAAAGTAATACTGTTATGACATTATAGTTTTTGTTGTTTCACATATTTAACTAGTTTTAATTCCATGTGCAAAGAATACATAAAAAATTAAACAGCTGCTAACAGTTAAAAATATTTTTATTAACATTTCAATCAATATCAATAATAATATCGTTTATGTGACCTGCCGATGGATTAAATTGTATTTGCGGAGTGGATACACGAAAACACACAGATAACATACATACATACATAGACTCACGCCTGTTTCCCGGAGGGGTAGTCAGAGACTCCGGAACACTATTTGCAACAATCCTGACATATCTTTCTTGCTTCAGTCACTTCCATCAGATTCCTCATGCATGCTCTTCGGTTCAGGGTACTTCTAACCTGTCCCGTTTTTAGAACATACAGATAACACCGTGAGAATCACGAGTCGACTGACTGAGAGCAGACGGACGCCCGGGTAGGTGCCCGAGAGGTGTGAGAGGGAAGGAGAGTGTTGTAAATCACACGGGCGCAAGCGCATTTATTGTTTACCTTTATTTTAAACAGTGGCGTAGGAAGGGAGAGGGGGCGGTGGGGGCGGTCCGCCCCGGATGTCACCCTTTTTGGGGTGCCACCCCAAACTCGACTTTATGAACAATGTACAAACATATAAAAAAACATAGGCACTAGCTTAGCACTGCGATTCGGGGACAGTTAGCCCGTAATTGTTAGGTATCGACTTAAAAAAAAAAAGAAAAAGGTCAAACGCCAACTTCCGCCCCGGGTGCCACCCAAGCTAGCTACGCCACTGATTTTAAAGTATGAATATATTGTTACTATATCAGTTTTATGACTAACAATTGTATTATTCTACGAAATCTATTTAACTGCATATCTATTTTCTGCAATGGAATTGAAGGTAGTAAAAATTTTAGTACGAACAAAATCCTTTACAATGGCATATGCCATAACTCTGTTGGACACTGAGCCCAATTTGACTCATGGTCCTTTGACAGGTTTAGTCCATAGCATGTAAAAAGGACGATAATGTTATTTTATGAAGTAATCGAAAATTTATAACAAGTAGTCGTATCAGTTAAGAAGATATTATAAAACGTCGCCACTACCGGCGGGTTTGCAAGGCATTATAAAATGTCACCCGTCTGGCGGGTACCCGTGAATATTTTTGTAACATTTCATTTTACGCCTCGTAAAATACAACATAATATCTGCTCTGGTAATAAGTACCGACATAAGACATGTGAATCATGTTTTATGACATATTTTATGCTCTAGCTTTGTTCATTTTACGCTTAAGGAGATAATTTATGTTATATACAAAATATATTTCAGATTTATAACAACTTGTTCGAGGTAAGTTTCTAAAGAGCTCCGATTAATTATATTTTCATATTAAATACTGATTTGTAGTAAACTAGAATTAATTTAGATAGAATTTTTGGTTGACTTACTTCTCTTTTGATGTAAATACCGCGTAGTAAGTAGTATTGAACATAACGAAGTGAGTAAATGTTTTTTTTTACATACATACCTCTTATATTTGAGTCGTGGGAGGATAAACGATCATTCAAAGTTCGGCTTAAAAGAACACCTAAACTCGGCACAATTATTTCTATATCACACATCGATTCGAACGTTCAAAACATTGAAAACGAGTTGAATTATTAAAAGAGGTTAAATATAATGACCACCATAAAATGCTTTGATACCCTTTGTTCTTTAACCAAAAATATATACTTAACACCAGAAAAATAAAGTCTAAACTTACAATAGTACTAGCTATTTTAGTCACGACTGCACTTCAAATTGTATTCGAACATCAAATGTAGTAAATGATCACTAAATAAATAGGTTATGTTAGGTTCTCTTGTGACCCTTAATTCAAAAATAGGAGCCCTGCGAAGCAGGGCTTCGTCAACTTAGTTTATTAAAGTAGGTGGTGTAACCGTCTTAATGTATTTCATACAACTAACAAAAAAACTTTGGTTATAATTTTACATTAAAATGCTGGTTTAATTTTGGTGATCATTTAGTACTTTTGGGTTAACAATGATTTATTTGGAGTCATTTTGCTTAAATAGGATAGCGAAATGTTAAAACTTTGGTTATAATTTTACATTAAAATGCGGGTTTCATTTTGGTGATTATTTACTATTTTTGTCTGTTATATGTTACTATATCTGGTGGTAAGTTAAACATAAGCCGTATTAAAATAGTCAGTTGTCTAATCTTGATTATATTACTGTTTCGTCGTAATAAAAAAAAATTACATTTATAAAAGCATTGCCAGGACGGCGGGTTTGTTTTTATAACAGGTTTAAAATAGCTTTTCTTTATGCTAATTATTTTTTACAGTGAATTTGTTGTGACTATAAGCCTGCAAAGCGTAGGCAAATTGTTACAATTCCAAATAATTGTCAATGGTAGCCGTAGCGCCACCAAATAATCGATTTGTGGTCGTCTTGATTGAAATTGGGTACCTACAAAGGTGTGAGTGTCTGCCCCTAGTTAACCAACGCATAGAGTTACACAAACACACTAGCTACGAATTAATTGAATACTATGACAATTACTAATGTGCTCATTACTAAGATGGGCATTGTAATCAATTTCATGACTCTCGTAGAATTGTGTTACAACTGCTGAATTGCTATCTAACATCAGTTGTAGGAGTTTTAAAATCACTACATTGGAAAACTTATTCTGTCTCTGCAGCGGTATATATATGAAACATCGGGTAAACACAAGTACTTTTATATTTTAAAATAATAACGCGAATTATGTAGACTCTTTGCATACATAAATAATAGGGATTAAATTATGAAATTGCCGTTTTATGTAATAGGTACTTTGAATTGACATAGAATCTTCACGGTTTGAGGTTTTTAAATGAAACTTTTTCACATGGTTTCTATGATGTTCTTCTTTTAAAAATGTGAAACATTTGAATATCGACTTTCAATTGTTTTTGTTATTCAACTTAGACAAGAAATATGGATACTGCGAAAATTCGAGTGATTTTTGAAAACGAGTTCTGACGCGGAAGTAACGCGGCAGTGACAGCCCGAAATATCAATGTTGCCTTTGGAGAGGGGTTTGCTAATGAACGCACCGTGCGAGCCTTTTCCTTTATAAAGATTCACAACTACTGCTGTAGCCCAGTCATCAGGTACTCGGCCGGTGCTCCAGCACAAGTTAAATAAACGCTGCAGCTGTCTAACTATGATGCCCTGTCCAGCCTTCAGCATTTTGACTGTAATCCTATCATACCATATACACAAAATCTCATCCACTTTTTTAATATGTCTGCTGGGATATACGGTGGCATAAATATTGATTTTAGTTTATATGGGATATTGCTTTTTAAGTTGCCACAAATAATTGAATTATCAGTCTGGTCTATGAAAAAAATTATTAAAAAGGTTTGCTATCGCCAAAGGTTTGTCAATAATGTGACCAGCAATTTTAAATACTGAATTTCATTTCTAGGTATGTTAATTCTTTTCTTATTAATAATCGCCCCCAACTAGCCTTCGACTTATTGGCTGCGGTTTTTATAAAATTATAATTCTGAGACAATTGCGTAAGCATAATTATCCTATTAAGTCTTGCTGATAAGGTGAGAAATCGATTTTTACTACCTATTGTTCGGTTTTTAAGAAATTCCCACAATAACTGTCTTTTACGCCTACAGCATATTCAGAGACCTTTTGTGATCCATCTTGGTTGAGCCCTTAATGATTTTGTTACTTGTTTAATTGGAAAACACAAATCATAAATAAGTTTACAAATTCTACTTAGACAACACATCGCAGATTACACAGGTAACTAGGATTTGCCCTGTTGCTAAACAAGTTACAACATACTCATCAGCAATAAGGCAAGTTAAATTAGGAGTGCCACAAGGCAGCGTGTTAGGCCCACTCCTTTTTAACATATATATTAACGATCTTCCAAAATTGACAAATCATAAATCAATACTATTTGCTGATGACAGCACTGTGATAATTACTGGCAAAGATAAACTATTTATAGAACAAGAGATAAATTTGACATTAAATAATAATATAATGCAGAGAACAGCACTGTAAGAGAAGGAAAACTTGATACAAACCCTATACGAACCCCGTTTGGCCAGCGTGGTATAGTAGGCCAATTCCTCCTTTCAAAGGACAGGCCTAGTCCAGCAGTGGACTGTTAAAGGCTGATGATGATGAATGTTTGAAATACTATCGTTTCATCAACTGAGACTGATGTACATGCATTCCGGGTGAAAGGATGTTTGTTGTGTACTCAGACCAGGCTGTAATTAAAATATTATGATGAGTTAAATTATGTTTACATTTCCGCCTAATAACGGTGGCATGTGCAAACAAAGCCTCTCTGTGCTGTAATGAAACACAACCAAACGTTGTATCTTTGTTAAAAAAATGCAATTGTTAAAAATATAGGCCATATTGCTGACAGCTCCAATAAATAAATGTTTGCTGCATTTAAAATAACAGGCGCTTAAATTTTGACACGTTCGTGCCCTCCCCTGTGTGGCCGTAAACCGCGAAAGTTCGTTCAGTGTAATAAAAAGTTAATACTTGGCGCAGGCGGGTTGGGTTGGATTGCGCATTACTTGCTACATTATAAACAAGCCTGACTGTGACACCCCTCCTTTATGACCCCCTCTCGGCGGACGGCATGCATAATTAAATCTACGCAGTCAAATTAGCAATTTGGACATCCAACAATAGGACATAGTTCAGTTTAAACGTCTTTATTGTCCAAACAAATTTATTCAACCATTACTGTGCTCAATTAGCGCACAGTAACTACACTGAAACAATTTCAGGATTTGTTTTCATTATGTCTTCATTACGCCAGTTTTGTTCCATCGCAAACGAGTTTGTTTTAAGCCCTTTTAGTAATGGATGAAATATCTTAAAACTTTTAATTTTTAATCCTACTGTAGCGCGCAACGGCCAGGGAGCACTTGTGACTAACGGATCTACATACTGATAATTGTAATAGTATTGCTTTGTTCTTCGCTTCGGGTAGAATTTAATATTAGAAGATAGTGCACTATTTACTAGTTCTATTGTGGCTAGATATTGTATTGTTTTTATTCCGTTTGTATTATTGTTTTTCTTATTTTTTTAAAAGACAACTCCCGCCTTAAGCCTAAATCCTGTGTCGTGGGTGTCTTTACAAACATACAACGAAAGAGGACAATGAACACCCAGACTCGAAACAACAATTTATGGATCACACAAAGTGTTGTCTCGTGTGGGAATCGAACCCACAACACTCGGCGCAGTGTTAAGCGGCGAGGTGGCCGCTTAAACCACTACGCCAACCGTGCAGTCAAAGTATTGTAAGTAGTAGCTAGGGATATATGCAGGTGAATAACAACTTCCAATTATGTTTCTTGTAATCGTAACATTACTTCTAATACCGTAATATCCAACGACATTGTTTTTGAAATTGCTTTTTGTTTTTGTAGATTAATAAATCTTTTTAGGGAGAAGGGGAGGCAACCGCGCTGGTCGATAGATCGGGGAAGCAATGTTGCCAACTCTTAGGCTGGTCTACATTTATGAAAAACAAAGTTTACATGGTTATCTTGGTAGTGACCTGCAATACAAATGACTCGGGTATAACTTATAAGAACTATTTATCTTATATTTCTCGTTCTCTTTTTACTCGATAAGATACGTAAAAATCATTGCCATTCTACGTCTCAAGCAAATTAACTTTGCGGCTGGACCTTGAGCTACTACTGAGCAGTTTTTTTTGTTAGGCGGTGGCTAATTTTTAACATGTACCGTTGTTCATGCAATAAGTAGTCAAGTTTATTAATTTTCATGAGTGATTATCACCACTTCAAAATATATGTCGATTGTCTGCACGGGGAAATAAAAATGGCATATCACAAAAATAGCCAAGTAATGTCTGGGAGCCATCGTTCTTCTGGTCATTCGCAGCACTGTTTTAATTGTAGAGCTTTGCTGATTTCGGCATAAATGGATTCCCTCAAACGGAGTAGCACTAATCTCTCATAAAATATCGACGTAAAGTTACAGTATCTATACTGTTGCGTTTCGAGTGCGAGTGCCAGAGGCCTCATCTCTTGTTCCTCACCCCGTTTCTCCTAGTATTACTTTCCCCACAAGTCCGGCATTGCACTTGTGACCTATTCGGTGTTGCAGGTGTCTATGGACAGCGGTAATCGCTAACCATCAGACAATCCGTTTGGTCGTTTGCCCCCTATAATATGAAAAAGGAAGAAATGTATAGATCAAATGATTGTGAAACAAGATGAAAGTTTTTATTTGTTCAGTGTTAAATTTCATACAATAATTACTTTGTTTTATTTTATTTATAGACTCACGCCTTTTCCCCGAAGAGGTAGGCAGAGATGTAATGTTACACCCACATTTCGCCATTAATTTTTAGGTCCCACACAATAGTGAGCGAGCTTATTGCCGTTACCGGGCAAAACACCAGACTCCGTGCTGCTACTGAGAATTCGGAAAAAACTCAGTAACACTTTTTGCCCAACCTGAGAATCGAACCCCGGACCTCCGATCAGCAGATGCATACGATATACGATCCACTAGACCACGGAGATGTCTAGTACAATAATTACACAAATATAAATTAAATAAGGATCGGTTTTTAGCCTTTTTAACACATTTATTTCTAATCTGATGTACTAGGCGCCAGAAGTAAATTAGAATACAGACACACCATTTCACTGTTCTCAGGTATCATTACCATTTTCAATTTGCATTTATCGATGCTTATCATAATATTGCAACTATAATTTTGGCGCAAATACATAAATATTTGTGCCCTTGCAATCTAACTCCCAATAAAGTGCGGTGTCGATAAGTGTATGTAAATTTAGCAGTAGCGCGGTAAAGCCGGCGTGCGCCGGTCTGATAAAAGATTTGAGGGTGTTTTTCAATCGGGTGACGCCGCAATCCTGTCATATTATTAGCGATAGATATCGTAATGCATAACTCAGTCGGATGCCGCTAGATGTCACAAGTGCGGTGCATATTATCACCGGCGGTGTGTAGCTTTGCCCGGGTCGGGAACTGTACCCACGTCCTGGCATTGCCCGGAGTGTAAAAAAAACCGGGCCACCGATAATAAAGGTGAAACGCCTGTCAGAGGTTCTGCAGCTTACATTCCTGATGTGCCAGAGCAGGCGTCATCGTGCCGCCAGAGCCTTTCGCCACCGACTGCATCAGAGAGCGCCAAGGACCTTACCATGGACATAACGGAGGAGTTGAAAATATTTAGAGACAATATCCGTTCCATAAACATAGATCTCAAATTCTTCAGAGATGAGATGGCCGATATAAAAGCGTCTCTAAACATCTGCAAGGGTCATTTAAATAAATTAGAGGACCGCGTAAGTGCCTTGGAGAAACGGCCACCACCGGTACAAGGGGTAGCAGATGATGTCATCACCTAATTAAAGCAAGAGCTCAATGACCGTGACCAGGAGCTCCTATTAAACGACATTGAGATTGCGAATTTGCCCGAGTCAGGCGGAGAGAACTGCGTACACACAATGTTGCAGATAGCCGTAAAATTAGGGGTGAGTCTAGAGGCGCGGGACGTTGTCAGCGCTGAACGAGTTGGACCTCGGCACATAGTGTCAACGGATGCTGCCGGCCCGGAGCGCCGGCCTCGCCCACTCGTGGTGCGCCTCGCGCGTCGCGATCTGCGTGACGAGCTACTGGCAAACGCGCGCGTTCGTCGTGGAGCTACGTCGCAGACGACGTAGCTCCACGTAGGTCAGAACCTAGGCATGACGCGAAACCGGTTGCTTTTTCGTAAGGTGCGAGACGTCAGTCAACAACACGGATGGAAATTTGTGTGGTGCAAGCGTGGACGTATCCTGGTAAGTAACAATCCGAGCGAGAAGGCAATCACTATCCGCAATGAAGCGGACATTGAGCGGGTTTTTAGTAGTGCGGGCGACTCCAGGTCGTCCTTTGCAGGTCCATTGTAAACAGACCCGTTTCTATAAACAAAACGTACACATCGACAGGTCAGTTTTTAATGGTTTTGTAGGGCTTAGGTTGTTGCCGTGTGTATTGTGTTGTAATGTTAACGTTTTATTATATTCATTGTGTCTACTATGTAATGTTTTAAGTGTAATTGTAATTGTAGCTCAGATAAACAAAGAATGTTATAGTAATGTGCGTGTTTTGTGTTCATTAGTCACCTCACTATATCGCTATACTAAGCCAAGCTGCATTTTACGTTTAGATAACGAAATTTCATTGCTTTATGTCTATCAGAACAAACGCATAATAATTGATCGATCTCATGTAATATTAGTATTTATCTATATAGTATCAAACAAATTATTATATACTTACTATCACAGATTTATTCTATAGTCTTAGCTTACTATTATATTAAACCTTATCAACAAAAATGATGACCGGAAAACAGTTTAAAGTTGGTTTTCATAACGCGGGTTCCCTTAGTACGAACCATGACGATTTTATTGCCCTTGTCGAAAAGCATTGTTTTGACATCTTTACTGTCAATGAAACGTGGTTACGTCCTGGTGAGGAGGACCGCGCGCCGTCTGTACCTGGCTACCGACTCCTTCACACGCCGCGGCCGGTGGGTGTGCGTGGGGGCCGTGGTGGGGGTGTTGGATTTTACGTGAGGCGCGATATTAAAGTGCGCGTCCTATATATTACCGGTGATCCCAGGTTCGAATCAATAGAGCAGATGTGGCTAATAGCTACTTTAAATGGTAGAAGGATTACGATAGGCACTGCGTACCGTCCTCCTTGGCTAGATTTGTCTTTATTTCTTGATGCCATTACCGACACTTTGACATCTTTCGAAAATACGGATGATTGCATACTACTAGGTGACTTTAATGTTAATTTTCTAAATAATACCGATCGCAGAACCATGGCAGTAATGGAATTTCTGAGCTGTCTCGGTCTTTCCTAGATAGTTGCGGAGCCAACTCATTTTACAGACACTAGTGGATCCTTGATCGATTTGGTGTGTACAAACCTTAAGGTCAAAACTGTTACAGTGGAATCTTTTAGAAACATCAATGGACATTCGGTGATAGTTTGTGATTTTTTTATACGAAGGGAGAGATTTAAACCGTATATAGTTAAATTCAGGCCTTTTAAACGTATTGACACTGAGAGCTTAAATGAAAGCCTTTCTAGGGGAGACTGGGGTTATATTATGTCACTTGATACAGTAAACGGGAGTGTTCAGGCATTTAATTCCTATATCATTGCAGTGTTTGATGCTTATGCGCCTATTATTACCTGCCGTATCAAAGAACCGTCACATCCGTGGGTAACGGACACTGTGAAAAAAATGATGCATTTTAGGGATAAGGCTTTAAATTCTTTCCATAAACATAGAACCGAGACTAAAAAAATATACTATAAGCAACTAAAATCTTTAGTATCATCCGCGCTTTATAATGAAAAAGTTGCTTATTTTAAATATACATACATACATACATACATAACGTCACGCCTTTTATCCCCGAAGGGGTAGGCAGAGGTGCATTTCAACACCCACTTTTCGCCAAACATACTTCAGTCCCACGTAATAAGGGGCGAGCCTATTGCCGTACCGGGCACATTTCCAGACTCCGTGCGGCCACTGAGAATTTTGTGACAGAAAAACCCAATAACACTGCCCGACCCAGGAATCGAACCCGGGACCTCCAGATCCCACGCGCACATCCATACCGCGAGACCAACGAGGCAGTCGTATAGGGTTTGATGTCGAGTTTTCCGTCTCTACGCAAAGAGGGTATTTGCATCGTGTTATCCCTTAGTCGCCTCTTACGACACCCACGGGAAGATAGGGGGTGGTGACACTTGTATTCTATGCCGTCAACCACACGGCTTTTAAACATAACATAAATAATAAAATTACTGACCCTAAGTCGCTATGGAAAAATTTAAAAAGCACGTTATTGCGTAACAAACAACCACAGGCTCTGCCGTCGCAATTTTCAGACCCGAACATCATTAACCATCATTTCTTAAACGTCCCCGGCAACCCGGTGGTGAACATATCGGCTTTAACGTATTTTGAATTTCATCGTCATGGCGAAGCCAACTTTACTATAAATACTGTTACTCGGGACGCTATATCTAATTATATATTAGCCCTTAAATCGAATGCTGAAGGTTGTGACGGCATTAACCTGGAGATGTTGATGTTAACTCTTCCCTACTCACTATCAACTATTACACATATCGTTAACACTTCCATACTTACATCAACTTTCCCTGATGTATGGAAAATGGCTACTGTCAGGCCCCTGCCGAAAACGACTAATCCAGCGGCTATAAGTGATCTTCGTCTAATAAGTATTCTCCCATGCCTGTCAAAAATCATGGAGAAAGTAGTATGCGAGCAAATGTCAGAATATTTAGAGAAAAATTAAATCTTACCTATTTTTCAGTCGGGATTTAGGAAAGGGCGTGGTACGGCTACCGCCTTTCTCGACGTCACAGACAATATCTTGTCAGCACAAGACCAGGGCATGTGCACACTACTAGTACTACTTGACTTTTCCCGCGCTTTTGATAGTATAAATATTTCATTGCTACTATCAAAATTAAAATATTACGGCTTCGATAACAAAGCAGTGAATTGGTTCCACAGCTATCTGTCCTGCCGTAGTCAGAGAGTCGAACTGCGCTCAAACAGTGGAGAATCTGTCGTTTCTGAGGTTTCCCCTATCACCAGGGGAGTTCCCCAGGGATCAATACTTGGACCTATTTTATTTATATTATATTGTGCTGATATTGCAAAATGTTTAAATAATTCGCAGTATCACATTTACGCTGACGATATTCAAATATATGTGTCTTTCAAACCAAAAGATTTCTCGAAGGCCATCGCTGGTCTTAATAAGGATCTTAGTAACATTATTGAGTGGACAGAAAGAAACTCTCTGGTGCTTAATCCTAAAAAGACTAAATATATTTTGTTTGGTACCAAAATAAGGCTAAATCAACTACCTACGTTTAGTCTAACAATCAAGGGAGAGGTTATCGAGAGAGAAGATGAAGCTCGCAATCTGGGTCTGTACATTGATTCGAACCTGAGGTATGAAAAACATGTGGCAGAATTGGCACGTAATTGCTTTTATAGGTTGCGTATTCTCTATCGAATGCGATCATACTTGTCAGAGGACTTGCGCGTAAAACTGGTTGAGGCCTTGGTTCTATCCAAATTAAATTATGCAGATACCGTATATGGACCGCGTTTGTTATCACGCACAGACAGGCTTATACAGAGGGTGCAAAATGCCTGCGCTCGTTTTTGTTTCACAATACCGCCCAGACACCACGTGACACCGTTCCTTAATGACAAATTTATGTTAAAAATGAAATCGAGACGTAAATTGCACTTGGCATCACTTATGTTTGGCGTTATTAATTTTAAGAAACCATTATATCTGTATCGCATGCTAGCGTGGGTTACTGATCGGCGTGACTGTACCCGCAGACAGTGCTCACAGCAGTTGTCCGTCCCATTGCACAGAACATCTGGGTTTAAAGGAAGCTTCCGCTGTGCGGCGTCTAAGATATGGAATAACATTCCACCGCCCATACGATCGCTTAAAACAATTGGCACGTTTAAAAATAAATTAAGGCGGTATCTTATCGACGCACAGCGGGAGCTTGACATGATAAATGTTAATAGTTCTTTTATATAAGGAGGGACGGTTCACAGAGAAGAGCCGAGTGCAATGCGTGCATGTTCTATTTGTGTTCACTATGCGTGTCTGTATGTGTGTACCCGTGTTGTCCCCTTCTGTTGTACTTTAATTCACAATTATTATATTATTTATTATTATTTTTATTGTTTGCTGGTTTTAGTTTAGACGTCACTAGGGCCTAGTTGAAAACCAGCGTCTGACACCCGTCAGGCATATGCTGAACTGGTCCCTATTTTTCTTGTTTAGCATGAGACACGTATCTACCTATAGGCGATTGTGTTTTTTTTTCTGTATTGTTATTTTTTGTGTATTTTGCTGTTCGTTTTGCTTTTATTGTGAACCATATTTTGTGTACATTTGTCTCTTTTAAATGGGAAAATAAACATTTTTTTTCTTTCTTTCTTTCTTTCTAATGCCAAACATATAATCTTAAATCACTCGGCAAAATAAACAATTTTACGCTCAACGCGTTTTACTAGTTTGTTTCGTACATGCTGTGTATTATGTCTGACTTTTATTACTTGACTCGGCCCATAACTACTTCGATTTGTACATTCAATAGAAAGTTTTAGCGCCTAAGCATAGGTTGTGTTGCCAAGTATTTTATATAATAATTATTTGATGTCTGTAACGGGTAGTTATTCAATATGAAATATAACAATTAATAAAACCATTGTCGAAATGTATTTTAGGATCAGTAACAAAATAATTAATAAGAATTTTACAAGTAATCTGTAGATATTATGTTGGTAATGCTTTGCACCACTTCTGAAGCTATACAAAAATAACTATTATCTCTAAATAGACCAGGGTAGATAATTTTTGAAACGAAATAAAAATATAGTAGGACGAAACCCATTAGAGAAGGAAGAGAATATAACAAAAATTAAAGGAAAAATAAATTACGGGCCATCTGAGGTCGGGAAGTGGATCCCCTCCGGGGGAACTCCACCTTGTCGTGGTGGGGGGCTGAGTAACTGTGGCTTGGACACCCGCGGTGTAGCTAAGGGAGAACCCGGGAGTGGACGCTTCGCGTTAGCTTGGAGGAGAACTGCGCAGGATGCGTCCAAAGGTACGGGTGCGGGGGTCAGTTCTGTCTGTCCCTCGCAGTCGGGCGCGGTCTCGGGAGGAGAGGCGTGTCGTGTGTTGCATTGCCGCGCACCCTATCTCCCGCGACCAAATGGGTGCGCACCATTGTTGCGTCGCGGTGGGGCCGCAGAGTAAGAGGAGATGCGGTGTTGTCAGGTTGCCAACCTCCCTATCCTCTGCGGCCGCTGGGTGTTTTGGCGGCGGAGCCCAACACCTTCATCCGCCGCCAAGAAGGTTGTGGCCTTCGGGTTAACCGCCGGGGTGTCAGGGTAGAATGTTAACGCGACCCTCTGGTGCCCAATAGTTATTTAGCTCATCAATAGTTATTTTAAAGAGAAGTAGGGAAGGGCCAGGTGGTACAAAAGTTGTAGATCTTTTTATTACCTACAACTTTGCCTACGTTTTACCCCTAGGACTTGTAGTTTTGCCGGCAATCGAGATAAACCATTTTTTACCCTTAAAATTACAACCCTATCTTCTTCCTGACCTCAGACCGCCCGTAATTCATTTTTCCTTTAAGTTTTGTTATATTTTCTTCCTTCTCCAATGGGTTACATCCTACTATAATTTTATTTCACTATTTACCGTTTTCTAACGTAAAAGCACTGGTCTAAAAGCCGAGATTCAAAGCAAATTTGTGATATACACAAAATAATTGTTTCATTAGTGAATCAAACGTGTGACCACGTAATCTCTTCAACTACTAGCCAGTCGTATAAAACATTTAATACATCATACGGGTGAAGAACATTTGTTAAAGTTTCTCACACAACATGTGTGTTCAAGACAAACTCACTTTACCGGAGCTGTCTTGTCAAGAGCTTTAGGTCAAAAATTCACTTCGTGAACCTAGAATTTAAACTTTTAGTCTGATCAAAGTTTTAAGATAGAATATTATCTATAGCAGCAGAGTACATTACATTATTAAGTTTTAAAATGTCTTTCGATAGATGTACCACGTACCAAAGGTACGTTCTGGGACTGCTGAGTAGCAGATATTTCGACACTGTCAGTACATCAATTCAATTCAATCTTTATTGCGTTCCATAATGTAATGTACATACAGGTGGTGTGGTAGGCTTAGTAACTAAAGTAACAATTATGGACCCTGTCAGGCACAGCAATTTTTGGAAGAGAGGAAGAGCGCTATTTTTATATAATGTCAATAATGTGTTTAGGTAGGTATACGTATAATAATATAGTTTATTTATCTTAGTCAGAAAACCTAATTAGTTGACTAGAAGAAACAACTAAAATTATTTACATGCTAGAATTTTGAACTAATTTATTTATCGTTAATTTTATTATGTATTAAAGGCAGTTTGTTTTTGTTGGTGTATTGGTACAAATGATAAAATTATTATTTATTATTTTATGATTCTACAATTATTAATATTATTATCACAGTATTTTTAATATATTATTTATAGAAGATATTATTTAATTTAAGTTTTATATAAATTTTAATTAACTAAATAAGCTTTATGTTAGTATGTATAATTTGAAATTATTAATATTGTTATTATTGTTAATGTATTATTTATTAGTAGGTATTATTTAAATCTAATAATTATTTAAAATGTAATAAATTTGTTTTATATACGAATAGTTTAAGGTCAATAATATTATTCTCATTTCATTTCATTATTTATTAGTAGGTATTATTTAATTTAAATAAATTATAAGTACATTAATGTAATGTGTGAACAGTTTAAAATTATTGTTAATGTGTGTAGAATATTGTTTATTTAACAGTAAGTACCTATGATCTAATTTAATTAACTATATAGAATGGTATAATGTGTTATACACCGCTATTTTTAATTAGTACAAAAAAAATAACACAGCACTAAGTATCTTTAACTGATCATATTTATGTAGTTAAAAATTAAAAACACTAAGTCCCAAAACTGTCTCAAAACTGTCTAGAAAAATACGTGATAATTAGTAAATGCAATACTAATACTATGACCGACCCGAGTACTACGAGTATCATAGTAAAATGAACCATTGATAAATTCCACTCCCCCCGCCCATCTGCGCCTGCGCCACGCCCCGACGAGCGATGCGACAAATAGTACTAAATTGCTAGCAAAAATATATAAATATAATAAATTGAGCGTATCTAATTTCGTTGCAAAAGTTAATTGTTTGTCTACGTTTGCCCGACGCGATGGCCTATCATATCAGTTCATATCACGGGGGTATGTAGCTATGCTTCGTGCGTACTTTTTGAGTGGAAAAATCGCGAGTGCAGCTGTGTGTACCCATGGACATCTTATTGTGAGTGTACAAAAGTGCTCCGGTCAGTGTCAAACAATTAAAACAGTGCATATTGGATGCTTTTGACAACGGTGGTGGACATTTCGAAGGACAATGGAAATACTTATAAGTTTAGTAAATAATACGTACTTAAGTAAATATAAATTTGATGCGGGCGGCTCAAAATCGGTCTGTGTTCTCCACGCACCTTGAAGAAGGCCTATGTCCAGCAGTGGATGTCTCTAGGCTGACATGATGATGATAAAATAATATTTGTAAATAGCAGATGATTCCAACTTCATAAATACGCCAAAATTACTCTTTTCTTTTAGTCCAGAACACCTTCTTTAATTTTGATATTTGTTTGCTTTCTAATTACATACCTCCGTATTTAACTACTTGTTAAACGATAAATTTTACCGGTCCTAAGCCCGAATGAAGTATGAAGGAGAGGGTAGAATTAACAAAATTAAAAAATAACTACCTACATTTATTATTTTTCTTCATTTTATTTTCTATGGTCGCACTTATGATGTAGGTAGCTACATCATAAGTGCGACAGAGAGAATGCGAATGAGCAGGATGGAATATTATCAATGAATTAGTGAATGGATTGTAAAATATGACTATGATTTAAGTGAGATTTTCTACAATAAACAAATGATAATAACTTTGCTCTTTATTGATATTATGAAATTCTTACGTCACATATATGATAATAATATCTTCGCTAATCTGTCCTTAAAGTTTTTGTACTAATTAAAAAATAGCGGTGTATATGTATAGATGTATAATTTTATAGTATAATATTTTATTTTTATAGTAGTATCATTATTTTTGTTTATCTTTTTTATTTATTTATTAAGCACATCCACATCACACATTTTTTTTTTATAGTAATAGGCGGCGAAATAAAACGAGCAGACGTATTGCCTGATGGTAAGCAATTACCGCCGCCCATGGACACAAGTAACACCACAGGAGTCACAAGTGTGTTACCGCCCCTTGGGATTGGGTAAAGGGATAGGATGAGGAGTGGGATGAGGGAGAAGGAATAGGGGATAGGGCCTCCGGAACTCTCACTCACCGAACGAAACGCAACAGCTTTAGTACTGTTACTTTACGTCGATTTTCTGTGAGAGGGTAGTACTTCCCCGGTCGAGCCGGCCCATTCATGCTGAAATCAGCAAGGCTCTACTACCTGTAGAAACATAACATATCCATACATTGTACAATAAAGTTCTTATAAAGTCTCACTTCCGATATGTGTGACACTTATGGTGTACATAATACATTTATCGTTTAAATATTCTTGTACACTGTAGTAGCCCTTATTGAGTAGAAAGTCTTTTAATTTTTTAAGAAAGGTATTGATTTTATTTTCGCTTGTAATCGGTCTAGCCAGTTTATTGTATATTTTTATGGACATGACTAGTGGGCTAGAGGAATGCATTGTAAGTCGGGACGTTGGCAAGTCTAGTAGATTTTTATTTCTAAATACGTATTTTGTTTGCATATCTTCTCTTGTGGTATAAAATTCGGGATAGTTTCGAACAAATTTACATATCTCATAAATGTAGATACATGGTAGCGTTAAAATTTTTAGTTTTTGGAAGTGGGGTTTACAGGTGTCTGTCTGTTTTATGTTCACTAAGATTCTAATTAATTTCTTTTGAAGGGTAAAGATTGTCAGTGCGTATGTGCTGTTCCCCCAAAGGATGATACCATAGGTTAATCCAATTACATCCAGTGATCATAGCGCTTGCAGCAAGACTTCGTTCGAATTTAGCCACAGCACGTCTCACCTCGATTTGAAAGATATAATGCGCTCGGATACGCCCAACTCAAGTTCATATCATCGAAAAGTGCGGTGCCAGCTAATCAGTTGCCGAATGGTACAGTTCCTTTTGCCGTGATATCTACGTGGTAAGTACCTATCCTGAAAGATCATTTAGATACCTCTTTGATTTTAAATATTAAACGACGACAGAGTAACTTTGACGAAGTAAACAATGCACTCTCTAAAGTTGTTTATTGGTTTAATGTAAATGATCTATTACTTAATAATAAGAAAACTAAACTTTTAAAATGTTCAATGCCAAATATTTAACATTTGACAACCAATGTACAACTTAATGAATGTAGGATCGAGCCCGTCGAGACAACCATGTCTTTAGGTATTATGCTGGACACCAAACTACAATGGGGTCCACATATAGAAAGGCTATCGGGCAAACTCAGTTCTGCAGCTTATGCAGTTAAGACAATTAGACGCCTTACAGATTTAGAGACAGCTAGAATGGTTTATTTCAGTTACTTTCATAGCTTAATGTCGTATGGGATTCTTCTCTGGGGGAATGCTGCAGACCTAAATACAATATTCGTTCTGCAGAAAAGAGCTGTAAGGGGAATTTATAACCTCGGTCCAACAGTTTCTCTAAGAGAAAAGTTCAAAGAAATAAACATTCTAACTGATGGATCACAATATATTTATGAAAATCTGCTATACGTACATAAAAATATTGACAAATTTTGTAAAAAATGTGATATACATTCTGTAAATACAAGACACAGGAATAATCTCGTAGTTCATAGCATTCGTCTCCACAAAATAAGTAGCTGTTTTATGGGGCAATGTATACGCTTTTATAACAAGCTCCCTTATAGTATAAGAGACCTATCTATAAATAAGTTCAAAATTATTGTAAAAGCGAAATTGTGTTCAAAAGCATATTATAAAATATCTGAATATATAGACGACCAAAAGGCTTGGGACTGAGCTGTTCTAATTCGACACACAAAAATAATTGTATAGAATGGTTTTGTTTAATGACGTTTCGTAAGAACTTGTAAAGTTTACACGAAATAAAGAAGTATTTCATTTCATTTCATTTCAATGAGAGTGAGGGAATAAAGTCTAGGCTTTTGTCATATGAAAGTAAGCCGCTGTGGCAAATAGGCCGCGGTGGAAATCGGTCGGAGGACATTATTATATGATTAATAATTCCTACATTATCAAAGACAAGATGAATAACTCAGACAAGAAGTTTTACGAACAAGATTGGGGTCTAAACTCTGAACACAACAGAGATTATTATAATGTGTGTACATTATTTTTTACACTCCAAAAGGACGGTCGTTCTAAATTGATGTGTGTGAGTTACTTAATGCGCAATGTTTTGTTTGTAAATGTACCTATGTCGAGATTATATCTGTTACTCTGTTCATATCATATCTTAATGTAATACGTGTCCTTATTTTACGTTTTGTTGAAGCGTTACATATGCAAAAATAGGGTACAGGGATCGTATATTTTTATCTGGCATAATCTGGTTATCTCATAGTGTTCATTAAACATCATGAAGTTAGATATTATTCTATGTATAATATAAGATGTTTCCGTGTATATATATGTGTGTGTATATGGATGTTTATGGGATTTCTAGTACCTACAGTATTTACCAGCTCTGCTTAGTTTGGGACTAGATGGTGTTGTGAGTACCTATGTGGTAGAATATTTATATCGCATCACAGTTTTGCTTGATTAGAACTTAAACAAAATGGACAGGAAGCCGATAACAAGAAATACTAAATGCGGGTTGTAGGTAAATAAAATGTAAAGTTCTGTTAGAGTATTCATCTGATAGAATTGAATTCTAATCTTGTAGTAATAACGCAGCCTCTTGAAAAGTGAAGATGAGAATTTATTATGATCGTGAAAAAAGGCATTATCCAGTTCAGATATTCTTGCCTCATACAAAACCCAGAGTTCTACTGTCGAGGTGGTAAATCACTAAAATAATTTCTACTAATTTATTGCAGGCAATAAATTACACGACGACTTCAAATTTAAATATCTGCAGAACATACACTTAAGTCTCCTCTTGGCAATTAACCCCTCAACTGCAATATGCACCAGAGAAAACGCTCCAACTGCATTATGCACCTCATAGATGCATAACGGGACGGCTATCATTGGTCTTTGATATTTAACGGTTTTTGCACTTGTAAAACGATCTGGTTATATCATTAGATTTAACGATTTCCGCTTTACCAATTTTAATACTTTTCTTAACTGGAAACGAGCAAGAACGAACGAAAATTAATGAAACAAAATACGTATGCTATTGAACTTTGTGACGACGCACGCCATATTGGCTATTTTGATATTGAAATTGGGTTGGCTTGGGACCTTAAGTTCTTGGTGGTGGTGGTTCCCACCAAGAACTTAGGGTCCCAAGCCAACCTCACCTGCAAGTGGTGCACCTGTCCATCAACGGACGAGGCTCTGGCAAACAAAATATCCCGATAAGCGGCAATGGGCTCGCCACCTATTACGTGGGATCAAAACACTGGCGAAAAGTGGGCGTTTAATATGCCTCTGCCTACCCCTTCAGGGAAATAGTCGTGAGTCTATGTATGTATTTATGTAATATGAAATCTACACTTATTTTCCCACTGGAAAAATGCTGCAGACCTAAATACAATATTCGTTCTGCAGAAAAGAGCTGTAAGGGGAATTTATAACCTAGTATTATATACAGAACTACTGTTCTGTATATAATACTTATAAGATTACTTGAGTAATCTAGTTAGAAAACATTGATGTTTTCTCATTACAAACATTTTTTTTCTTTTCTCGTGCACACTTATTTACTAAGTGGTAAAATAATATGGTGGGAACCCTATGCAGATTACATATTAAGTTATAGTTTATCGAAAATTGATAAATATTGTAGTGAAAAAGTAACGAAACTTTTGTAATGCATTTATTACGTTCCCAAAGAATGGCGGCCGTTATATTTTGTCACATAAACAAAAACGTTTTATGGTTCAATTATGATTCTAAAGTAAAATGTGTTGTGTTATCTTTGCATTGTATATTATGTTAATGTAATAAATTTTCCGTTTGGTGATTTTGTGTGGATATTCGATAAAATGTGATAAAGTTTACAAGTTATACCAATGCGATTTCTCAAAATTTAAAATATATTAACATCGCTTCGAAAACAGGTCAGTTTTGTTTACTTATTGAAAGATATAACTAGTTAGATAAACTCGTAACAAAGCCAGAAATGTATAATTCATGTCATATAATTATATTTTTATAGATGAATTATTAATTTTTCTGCAAGTCTACCTAAAAAATAAAAATTATTTAAAATGACGTTGCAATTCGTGCGTTGGGCAAACCGGGCCTTGCGCAGGATAGGGGTTAACAAATCTTCGTTTGGTACAATGTGAAAGGGAGGTATGGGTTGAGTGATCTAATGACGTAGCCTATTGTGTCTTCACCCATCTTATTACACACACCAGCCACCTCCAGATTAGGAACCCAGGCTTCAACCAGTCAAACACGGTAAAACGTGCCAAACATCAGGTAATATTCATATTTCGTAACAAATTAAGCTACCTACCTTGTTAATTCTTTTACAAAACAGGTGCTCAATTATACTTTTTTCATTAATTTTATAATGGCGTACAGAATCGGGGTGTCTGGGGGCCAATTCCGCACAGTGATTAATTTTTGCATAGGGGAGGCGTTGACGCGCCGGGCCGCGGTTAAACGTGTGGAGTCATTTTAATACATAATAAGTTAATTTGGCACCCGAAGGGAAGAGCACATTTGTACAAAAATATATTTACTTTGACTTTATCATCGAAGTTATTTTTTGTACGTTTCATGAGAGTGATAAACCATAAGGTATATAACGTAGACACTTAACGAGAGATTTTGTTCCAAAAGAACAGAAAGATCTCAACAGCCATTTATTTGTCATTATAATGACAACAAATCTTTCCGATCAAAATTGCTTTGATCACGCACAAATTACCCCATCATCACAGACAAATAAAATAATGAAAATCAATTATACAAGGCAAAGCATACTAAGAATCGCAAAAACCAATCAGGTCCCCAATAAAGTTCTGTAGTCTTTTCCGTCTCTTTGATCATCATCATCATTTGATCAATTACGTTTAAAGTAATTTACCAACTTTATTTTGCGATTCAAACCAGTTTAATTTCCTTTGAAATTATTCCAAGATCTGTTCATCCAACTGTAAAAATGACTCTAAACTCGTGACTGCTTATTTGTATTGTCTAATTAATTTCTAATTAGTTGATAAATTATTAATTAGATTATCAACTTGCAGATCGGAAATACTAAACTATGCATACATTATGTTTTAATAAGCTCTGTTTATGTTATGAATAATACAAATTGCTATTGATAAAATATATACCATGTTCCACAGGGCTTCAGTGTTTAGTATTTCTGATAAGATATTTCGCAGTTTTGGTCGTGAAAACACAACATAAAGAAATTTGCGGGCTAGCAAAAATAAAAACTAAACTTCCTTATGCAACAACAACAACATCATAAAGATGTTCAATACACACGTACAATAAGAAAACATTTTTTATTATTTTATTTAAAAAATAATAAAAAATAAAACCTAAACTTCCTTATGCTTTGTGATGTTACACAGGTACAATAGGAAAACATTTTAAGATCAGATTATATTCAGGCAAAACTCAGCCAGTGGGATCTCCTGGTCGTGGGGGGGGGGGCTCAGTAACCGTGGGTTTGCGGTACACCCACGGTGAAGCTAAGCGGGATCCCGGGAGGGGACGCTCCACGTGGACCTGGGTGAGGCCTGCGTAGGATGCGTTCAAAGTGCGGGTGCGGGGGACAGTTCTGTCTGTCCCTGGCAGTCGGGTGCGGTCGCGGGAGGAGGGGCGTGTCGGTGTTGCGTTGCCGCGCGCCCTATCTCCCGCGACCAAATGGGGGCGCACCATTGTTGCGTCGCAGTGGGGCCGCAGAGGAAGGGGAGATGCGGTGTTGCGTGGCCGTCCTCCCTATCCTCTGCGGCCGCTGGGTGTTTTTGCGGCGGAGCCCAACACCTTCATCCGCCGCCAAGGGGGTTTTGTTCGGGGCTCGCCTGACCATCTGGCGGGCCAATACCCGACCCTCCGACACACGGGTATAAGAGAAAGTCGAGGTGGTTTTAGTGGTAACACCACATACTCCGGCTCTCATTTCCCCAAGAGTCGGAGATACGAAGGGATTTTCCACCTCGTAAAACAAAACAAAAAAAAAGGCAAAACTCAGCGAACAAGGAAATAATTCCAATAAAATTATAAAACTAATTTATATATTAAATTACTAATAGATATTATTAAAAAATAAGTGCAAACCAGTCTAATGTACTAAGTACTATAAGACTTCGCCCGCGGCTCTGTCTGTGTGAATTATACCTAAATCTTCCTAAGGAATCGCATTATAACTAATGGTGGAAATTCTACAAAATCCCGTTACTGTATTTCGACTTTATCATGTTCATAAATGATTACAAACAGATAGGACGATAACGGGACTTCACTTTGTAATAAACATAGAAATGCAGTGCTAGTTCAAATTGACAGAGCCTATCACGATCCATTGTCAAATACATATAGTAAACATGCAAGGTACATCGTACTCGTATACCAAAGAGGCAGCCTCCCAGTCACTCGAGTGTTGTATCGCCACTACTATTACATCCTTACGAGGTTAAATTTGGAGACACCCTTACTGCCCATCAACATTATATTAGGAAATTCTGTTCAAAATATCAAGTTACCAAAGCCGGCGGCAGTTTAAACTGTGTGTTGATATTATGTCAGCAAGCCTGTATTATAATGTCGCTTAGTGAGAAAGATTTAAATTACTACTATTTTAGAAAAATAATTGATAAAAGCTCCCTGTACGAAAAGGATAAATGTGGAAATTATTTTCTGATAGGATAATGAAGGATTTATTTGCATATAATATGAAGGTACTTCAGCGGCGTAAAAGCGACAATTTGCTTATGATTATGAACGATGCAACCAATTGCACGGTTTTTGTGTTCTTTTGGTGTGTACAAGCAGGATAGGCTAGAACGTCGTAGACCGTTTACCGTTTTAAAAATGTATTGAAATGTAATTTTATATTTTTTGTTAATGAGTATTTTCCTGTTTTCTTTTTTTTTAATTTATGAAATGCACCTATTAAGGCTGTTACACATAGTACCGGTGGCTGTACCGCCGGCCAAGCCACGCGCGCCCGGCAGGCCGGGCGGCGGGCCGTACGGGTTGCGACTTAGGCATGCTCGATCCAAGTGCTTTGTATCGATATTTTGAATCGCAGTGGATTGTAACATAATGTATCGACCCAATTATCGATCCGCTCCATTTGACACGATCCAGTGGATCGAGCCGGTATTGTATCAAGTACAAGTAAACAATCCTTTTCAGCTTCAAGTTTCTTCTTAGCGTTATCCCAGTTTCAATCTGGGGTCCGGTTTCTAGTCTAACCGGATTTGGCTGAATATTGGCTTTTCCAAGGAGCGACCGCCTGTCTGACCTCCGCAACCCGAAGGGATAGCGATATTCCATGGTTTAAGACTAGTGTCAGTTTATTTAGAAGGCACTGACGCCCTGTAACGTCTGTCAAAGATCTTCATGACAACCGGGACCGACGCCTTAACGTGCTCTCCGAGGCACGGGACTAGCGATAATTAACAATTTAATACGCACATAACTCCGAAAAGTCATTGGTGCGCGCTGTGGATTCGGACCCGATACCTTCTGCATGGCAGTCTGTTGGTATATCCAATCGGCTATCGCTGCCTTTTCAGCTTCAAGTTTAATAAACAAAATTTTACTTATTAGTTCCAAACAGAAACATAACGTACAAAAGATAACGTACAAAAATAACGAAAAATAAAATAAAAAATTGGAAGATTAACATCATTGTCCTAGCGTTATCCCGGTTGCATCCAGGACTTACGCCGTGGGGAGCCTGGGGTCCGTTTACTATTCTAATCAGATATGACAGAAAATCAGATACATTATAATAGACAGAAAATTAGATACATATTTATACAGACATATATTATATTTCCTCCAGAGCGACTACCATCTGAATTCTGACCTCCGCAAACTAAAGGGATAGCGATATTCCAAGGTTTAGACTAGAAGGTACCAGTTTATTTGAGGGTACTGACTCCACGTAACTACTGTCAAAGAAAAATCTTAGATACAGGCGCGACCGACGGCTTAACGTGCTCTCCGAGGCACGGGGAAAGCGAAAATTAACTATTTTACAACTATTTGGAAGAAAATATTATAAGGAAAATATAACCACAGAAACGTGTCGAGCCGTAAGCTCTATGTAGCTAAGTCGTAGAGCTTTAAACAAAAATCTAAATCTAGTTATATAAGTTAAGCCTATTTACCTCTTCAATGACATCGTGCAAGTAGATAAATACCCCGGGGACAGACCGACCCATGTTATACAATATACATGCGTTCAAACTACTTACAAACTTTATATAATTAGACGAGTTCTAAACAAAGGTGAATGGAATTTGACGAATTTATCAAAAATACTAAATAAAAACAAATACTGTTCTTAAACTTTGCAGACGTCGAGTATTACTTTGAGTTTTAATTTTTATTTGTGAATGTATTGTGTTTTTGTACCTGTACTTAGTTCTACTTTTAGAGTAAGTATTGCATTACAAAACTTTTATTGTTACAGGCAGGGCTCGAAAGTTTTGTAGTATTGTTTGAAACAAATGATAAAGGCTACTTTTATCCCCCTGTACTAGCTTTTAAGCGAGAAAAGAAAGTGGTGTTGTCAGCCTTCTCAAATTTGTAGACGCTGAACTGAGAAGTACGTGGCCCTCCAGATGATCACACCCAGATAACTTTATACTGTCTTTATGTGCGGCTATCGGAGTTTCTTATGGAGATGAGCTGAGGGGAAAATCTGCACGGTTCATTATAGTAACTTGTTAAAATTGTGAAGGCGTTTGGTATTTTCTTTGTTAAGTTGAGAGATCGACTGAGATTAAGGTGAATAAAACAATGTTATTAACATCTTTTAGCTCAGCAATTAAGTAACATTTAAAATTTTATTTCTAACTTACTTACCAGGGGATGTAATATACTTTCGAAAACTTTACACAAACTCGTCGTAGATAACAGTTACAAACAAATAGGTACCTACAATAAATAAATTGTCATGATAACTAAGTATTCTGATACTAGCTTGTCTAATACATCGCTAATAAAGCAGACAGCGTGCTGCACTAATATGCATAACTAACGATGCGATTGCGATCCAGAGCCCTCGCCAAGGAGTAAAAAACGCATGGAGTAAAAAAAAATGCGCTACAGACCACCTGCATTCTGTCAATACACTCCTCTTAGTTTACTGGTCACGCTAGTGCTGCAGCCTGGTGTCACAACATTGCACTAATCTATCTTATTATATACAACTTAAATAATATTAAATTTGTATCGTAAAAATTGTCAATTCACTCACAAAATAATAACATATCTAAGGCCTAGCGAAGATGATTTTTCAATAGAAATGACAGTAAACATAGACGGTTAATGTTGTTACCATAGATTATACAGATAGGTTGTTACTTTCGTACGAATAGTCAAGGTTTCTCCTTCACCCAATAGATGGCGGCATCTGATGCAGACGTGAAAAATGTATAGGGTTTAAACTTTTCAACATGGGGTATAATGGACTGTTTTGTGTATACCTCAACCTATTAACTAGTATACGTAACGACCTGTGGGAAAATAATATTTTTTTTAATAAAACAAATAAGATAACTATCACAATGAGGTTCTTAGGTATCAAGATGTATAAATGTTCAAATTCAAATTTTTATTTTGTGAACACAGGTCATTATAGGTGTTTTCAATATACATATGTCGATTGTACAATCCATGTTCCGCCGATAGGCATACAAAATTTGGTCAAATATAGAGTTAATTGAAAAAGTAATTAAAAAAAATGTCAATAAAATAGGGAAAATGTCACAAAGGAATAAAATAAAAATACAGAATGTCAATCGATTTCATAACATAAAATAAATTAAGTAATAATAACAATTTGAAAATAATAAAAATTATAAAAGTTGGTCATCCAGATACTCCTTAACTGAATAATATACTTTGTCATTGAGTAGCTTAAATAGTTTGTTTTTGTATTCATTAATATTCTTACTGTTTTTAATATGACAATGTAGTTTATTATACAGCTTTGGTGCCATAGCATAGATACTTTTGTATGCGAACGTAGTTCTGCATAGCATAGATATCGTGTGTCTAAGGGTGGAAAAGGTAGGTAGCTATTGTAGCAGCTGCTGACGCTACAGCTATTGATACCAATGGCATAAATCAATATCACTACTGACATTGCTTCTATAGATATTATGCATCTCTATAAACAATGTCTCTTTTTTCTCAATTAAGTTTCTTTAGAAGCTTAGGCCAACCTCACATTGGGTGTGCGTGTTCCTCGAGCGGGCGTCCGGCTTGTGCCCGACGTGCGGTCGGCGTTCACTCTGTATTACGAAGTGAACGCACGCCAGACGCACGCCGAGCGCACGTTAAAGGAACGCACATGCCTAATGTGAGGGAGTCCTCAGTAATTGTGACAAGTCTTTGTAAATATGTCTTAAGTTAACTTAGTTAAGCCTATCTATGTACATTAAGCCTTTACTCATTAACTTTACCTACACAAATCCTTATACATAATGAATCTTATTTCAATTGCCAATTTTGTGTACAAATCAATAAACAACATTCATATGGAAGTTTCCCAATCCCAACGCAATATTGGTTTCCACTTGGAGAGGCGTACGGAGCGTTTCATAGAAATAGAGCGAACTTAATTGAGGACATAATATGAACGTTTTATAGACATAAAACCGCCTTTTCATTATGACGAATATGTTTATTATGTCGTTTAGATTAATGTACAGTAATTCACCGCAGACGTGTGCTATACGACTAAAAGATGTAATTAAACGACTATCAGTATGATGCCTCATGAATCAGGTCATTAAATAAGGTAATTAAAATGGAGCTAGTGCTTTTTATTTAATGCTTGGTAATAGGTACTACTACTTTAAATATATAAATTTTTGCAAGTTCTGTATTATATAATATTTAGTCAGTAATCTGACTCAGTATATACGCTCGAATATTAGGTTTTTATTTTTTTTATATAAAGGCAAATAGCATGGGAACATAGCGTGAGAATGTTGGAACACGATCAAGTGCGTGTAGGTCCAAATACAACATCTTGATTTTAAGCGGGACGCGAGCGCAATATTCATTTAATCTTCCGCAAATATGAGTCGCAAGTAGTCGACTCTTACTCGCCCTTCTGTCGCTTACCTGTTCTAATTTCCCTTGACACGTCATTATAAATATAGCACACCACTATCTACAATAGTTGACACCCACTTCAGTGCTGTGATTTAGTTGGAAGCAGCGGCAGTTTATGATGAATAGTTAATGCTAAATATTTCGCCAACTGATGTAAGAATAAGTTTTTCTTATGTTTTTAAAGATCTATCCAAGGAATCACATACCAATAGAAATAGGTAGTTTGTAGGCTTGATCAAAATAAATCTATGTGCCAGCTCTAGCTCTGAAGTGTAACGAAGTCTTTAAGTTGTGGTAAACTTGACAGACGAACGGATATGGTGAAACTATAATGGTTTCTAGCAATACGACTACGAGACCCTAAAAATGAAAATTAAACCGAACGGTCTCTTATTCTGAGAATTCAAGAATTGCTAGCAGATTAATAAAAAAAAACAGGTCAAGTGCGAGTCGGATTCGCGCACCGAGGGTTCCGTACAAACCTGTAGGTACATACATACATACATATCGTCACGCCTTTTATCCCCGAAGGGGTAGGCAGAGGTGTATTTCTACACCCACTTTTCGCCAGATATACTTTAGTCCCACGTAGTAAGGGGCGAGCCTATTGCCGTACCGGGCACATTTCCAGACTCCGTGCTGCTACTGTGCTACTGAGAATTTCGTGACAGAGAAACCCAATAACACTGCCCGACCCAGGAATCGAACCCGGGACTTATATACAGAGATTATTATAATGTGTGTACATTATTTTTTACACTCCAAAAGGACGGTCGTTCTAAATAGATGTGTGTGAGTTACTTAATGCGCAATGTTTTGTTTGTTTTATTTGTAAATGTACCTATGTCGAGATTATATCTGTTACTCTGTTCATATCATATCTTAATGTAATACGTGTCCTTATTTTACGTTTTGTTGAAGCGTTACATATGCAAAAATAGGGTACAGGGATCGTATATTTTTATCTGGCATAATCTGGTTATCTCATAGTGTTCATTAAACATCATGAAGTTAGATATTATTCTATGTATAATATAAGATGTTTCCGTGTATATATATGTGTGTGTATATGGATGTTTATGGGATTTCTAGTACCTACAGTATTTACCAGCTCTGCTTAGTTTGGGACTAGATGGTGTTGTGAGTACCTATGTGGTAGAATATTTATATCGCATCACAGTTTTGCTTGATTAGAACTTAAACAAAATGGACAGGAAGCCGATAACAAGAAATACTAAATGCGGGTTGTAGGTAAATAAAATGTAAAGTTCTGTTAGAGTATTCATCTGATAGAATTGAATTCTAATCTTGTAGTAATAACGCAGCCTCTTGAAAAGTGAAGATGAGAATTTATTATGATCGTGAAAAAAGGCATTATCCAGTTCAGATATTCTTGCCTCATACAAAACCCAGAGTTCTACTGTCGAGGTGGTAAATCACTAAAATAATTTCTACTAATTTATTGCAGGCAATAAATTACACGACGACTTCAAATTTAAATATCTGCAGAACATACACTTAAGTCTCCTCTTGGCAATTAACCCCTCAACTGCAATATGCACCAGAGAAAACGCTCCAACTGCATTATGCACCTCATAGATGCATAACGGGACGGCTATCATTGGTCTTTGATATTTAACGGTTTTTGCACTTGTAAAACGATCTGGTTATATCATTAGATTTAACGATTTCCGCTTTACCAATTTTAATACTTTTCTTAACTGGAAACGAGCAAGAACGAACGAAAATTAATGAAACAAAATACGTATGCTATTGAACTTTGTGACGACGCACGCCATATTGGCTATTTTGATATTGAAATTGGGTTGGCTTGGGACCTTAAGTTCTTGGTGGTGGTGGTTCCCACCAAGAACTTAGGGTCCCAAGCCAACCTCACCTGCAAGTGGTGCACCTGTCCATCAACGGACGAGGCTCTGGCAAACAAAATATCCCGATAAGCGGCAATGGGCTCGCCACCTATTACGTGGGATCAAAACACTGGCGAAAAGTGGGCGTTTAATATGCCTCTGCCTACCCCTTCAGGGAAATAGTCGTGAGTCTATGTATGTATTTATGTAATATGAAATCTACACTTATTTTCCCACTGGAAAAATGCTGCAGACCTAAATACAATATTCGTTCTGCAGAAAAGAGCTGTAAGGGGAATTTATAACCTAGTATTATATACAGAACTACTGTTCTGTATATAATACTTATAAGATTACTTGAGTAATCTAGTTAGAAAACATTGATGTTTTCTCATTACAAACATTTTTTTTCTTTTCTCGTGCACACTTATTTACTAAGTGGTAAAATAATATGGTGGGAACCCTATGCAGATTACATATTAAGTTATAGTTTATCGAAAATTGATAAATATTGTAGTGAAAAAGTAACGAAACTTTTGTAATGCATTTATTACGTTCCCAAAGAATGGCGGCCGTTATATTTTGTCACATAAACAAAAACGTTTTATGGTTCAATTATGATTCTAAAGTAAAATGTGTTGTGTTATCTTTGCATTGTATATTATGTTAATGTAATAAATTTTCCGTTTGGTGATTTTGTGTGGATATTCGATAAAATGTGATAAAGTTTACAAGTTATACCAATGCGATTTCTCAAAATTTAAAATATATTAACATCGCTTCGAAAACAGGTCAGTTTTGTTTACTTATTGAAAGATATAACTAGTTAGATAAACTCGTAACAAAGCCAGAAATGTATAATTCATGTCATATAATTATATTTTTATAGATGAATTATTAATTTTTCTGCAAGTCTACCTAAAAAATAAAAATTATTTAAAATGACGTTGCAATTCGTGCGTTGGGCAAACCGGGCCTTGCGCAGGATAGGGGTTAACAAATCTTCGTTTGGTACAATGTGAAAGGGAGGTATGGGTTGAGTGATCTAATGACGTAGCCTATTGTGTCTTCACCCATCTTATTACACACACCAGCCACCTCCAGATTAGGAACCCAGGCTTCAACCAGTCAAACACGGTAAAACGTGCCAAACATCAGGTAATATTCATATTTCGTAACAAATTAAGCTACCTACCTTGTTAATTCTTTTACAAAACAGGTGCTCAATTATACTTTTTTCATTAATTTTATAATGGCGTACAGAATCGGGGTGTCTGGGGGCCAATTCCGCACAGTGATTAATTTTTGCATAGGGGAGGCGTTGACGCGCCGGGCCGCGGTTAAACGTGTGGAGTCATTTTAATACATAATAAGTTAATTTGGCACCCGAAGGGAAGAGCACATTTGTACAAAAATATATTTACTTTGACTTTATCATCGAAGTTATTTTTTGTACGTTTCATGAGAGTGATAAACCATAAGGTATATAACGTAGACACTTAACGAGAGATTTTGTTCCAAAAGAACAGAAAGATCTCAACAGCCATTTATTTGTCATTATAATGACAACAAATCTTTCCGATCAAAATTGCTTTGATCACGCACAAATTACCCCATCATCACAGACAAATAAAATAATGAAAATCAATTATACAAGGCAAAGCATACTAAGAATCGCAAAAACCAATCAGGTCCCCAATAAAGTTCTGTAGTCTTTTCCGTCTCTTTGATCATCATCATCATTTGATCAATTACGTTTAAAGTAATTTACCAACTTTATTTTGCGATTCAAACCAGTTTAATTTCCTTTGAAATTATTCCAAGATCTGTTCATCCAACTGTAAAAATGACTCTAAACTCGTGACTGCTTATTTGTATTGTCTAATTAATTTCTAATTAGTTGATAAATTATTAATTAGATTATCAACTTGCAGATCGGAAATACTAAACTATGCATACATTATGTTTTAATAAGCTCTGTTTATGTTATGAATAATACAAATTGCTATTGATAAAATATATACCATGTTCCACAGGGCTTCAGTGTTTAGTATTTCTGATAAGATATTTCGCAGTTTTGGTCGTGAAAACACAACATAAAGAAATTTGCGGGCTAGCAAAAATAAAAACTAAACTTCCTTATGCAACAACAACAACATCATAAAGATGTTCAATACACACGTACAATAAGAAAACATTTTTTATTATTTTATTTAAAAAATAATAAAAAATAAAACCTAAACTTCCTTATGCTTTGTGATGTTACACAGGTACAATAGGAAAACATTTTAAGATCAGATTATATTCAGGCAAAACTCAGCCAGTGGGATCTCCTGGTCGTGGGGGGGGGGGGCTCAGTAACCGTGGGTTTGCGGTACACCCACGGTGAAGCTAAGCGGGATCCCGGGAGGGGACGCTCCACGTGGACCTGGGTGAGGCCTGCGTAGGATGCGTTCAAAGTGCGGGTGCGGGGGACAGTTCTGTCTGTCCCTGGCAGTCGGGTGCGGTCGCGGGAGGAGGGGCGTGTCGGTGTTGCGTTGCCGCGCGCCCTATCTCCCGCGACCAAATGGGGGCGCACCATTGTTGCGTCGCAGTGGGGCCGCAGAGGAAGGGGAGATGCGGTGTTGCGTGGCCGTCCTCCCTATCCTCTGCGGCCGCTGGGTGTTTTTGCGGCGGAGCCCAACACCTTCATCCGCCGCCAAGGGGGTTTTGTTCGGGGCTCGCCTGACCATCTGGCGGGCCAATACCCGACCCTCCGACACACGGGTATAAGAGAAAGTCGAGGTGGTTTTAGTGGTAACACCACATACTCCGGCTCTCATTTCCCCAAGAGTCGGAGATACGAAGGGATTTTCCACCTCGTAAAACAAAACAAAAAAAAAGGCAAAACTCAGCGAACAAGGAAATAATTCCAATAAAATTATAAAACTAATTTATATATTAAATTACTAATAGATATTATTAAAAAATAAGTGCAAACCAGTCTAATGTACTAAGTACTATAAGACTTCGCCCGCGGCTCTGTCTGTGTGAATTATACCTAAATCTTCCTAAGGAATCGCATTATAACTAATGGTGGAAATTCTACAAAATCCCGTTACTGTATTTCGACTTTATCATGTTCATAAATGATTACAAACAGATAGGACGATAACGGGACTTCACTTTGTAATAAACATAGAAATGCAGTGCTAGTTCAAATTGACAGAGCCTATCACGATCCATTGTCAAATACATATAGTAAACATGCAAGGTACATCGTACTCGTATACCAAAGAGGCAGCCTCCCAGTCACTCGAGTGTTGTATCGCCACTACTATTACATCCTTACGAGGTTAAATTTGGAGACACCCTTACTGCCCATCAACATTATATTAGGAAATTCTGTTCAAAATATCAAGTTACCAAAGCCGGCGGCAGTTTAAACTGTGTGTTGATATTATGTCAGCAAGCCTGTATTATAATGTCGCTTAGTGAGAAAGATTTAAATTACTACTATTTTAGAAAAATAATTGATAAAAGCTCCCTGTACGAAAAGGATAAATGTGGAAATTATTTTCTGATAGGATAATGAAGGATTTATTTGCATATAATATGAAGGTACTTCAGCGGCGTAAAAGCGACAATTTGCTTATGATTATGAACGATGCAACCAATTGCACGGTTTTTGTGTTCTTTTGGTGTGTACAAGCAGGATAGGCTAGAACGTCGTAGACCGTTTACCGTTTTAAAAATGTATTGAAATGTAATTTTATATTTTTTGTTAATGAGTATTTTCCTGTTTTCTTTTTTTTTAATTTATGAAATGCACCTATTAAGGCTGTTACACATAGTACCGGTGGCTGTACCGCCGGCCAAGCCACGCGCGCCCGGCAGGCCGGGCGGCGGGCCGTACGGGTTGCGACTTAGGCATGCTCGATCCAAGTGCTTTGTATCGATATTTTGAATCGCAGTGGATTGTAACATAATGTATCGACCCAATTATCGATCCGCTCCATTTGACACGATCCAGTGGATCGAGCCGGTATTGTATCAAGTACAAGTAAACAATCCTTTTCAGCTTCAAGTTTCTTCTTAGCGTTATCCCAGTTTCAATCTGGGGTCCGGTTTCTAGTCTAACCGGATTTGGCTGAATATTGGCTTTTCCAAGGAGCGACCGCCTGTCTGACCTCCGCAACCCGAAGGGATAGCGATATTCCATGGTTTAAGACTAGTGTCAGTTTATTTAGAAGGCACTGACGCCCTGTAACGTCTGTCAAAGATCTTCATGACAACCGGGACCGACGCCTTAACGTGCTCTCCGAGGCACGGGACTAGCGATAATTAACAATTTAATACGCACATAACTCCGAAAAGTCATTGGTGCGCGCTGTGGATTCGGACCCGATACCTTCTGCATGGCAGTCTGTTGGTATATCCAATCGGCTATCGCTGCCTTTTCAGCTTCAAGTTTAATAAACAAAATTTTACTTATTAGTTCCAAACAGAAACATAACGTACAAAAGATAACGTACAAAAATAACGAAAAATAAAATAAAAAATTGGAAGATTAACATCATTGTCCTAGCGTTATCCCGGTTGCATCCAGGACTTACGCCGTGGGGAGCCTGGGGTCCGTTTACTATTCTAATCAGATATGACAGAAAATCAGATACATTATAATAGACAGAAAATTAGATACATATTTATACAGACATATATTATATTTCCTCCAGAGCGACTACCATCTGAATTCTGACCTCCGCAAACTAAAGGGATAGCGATATTCCAAGGTTTAGACTAGAAGGTACCAGTTTATTTGAGGGTACTGACTCCACGTAACTACTGTCAAAGAAAAATCTTAGATACAGGCGCGACCGACGGCTTAACGTGCTCTCCGAGGCACGGGGAAAGCGAAAATTAACTATTTTACAACTATTTGGAAGAAAATATTATAAGGAAAATATAACCACAGAAACGTGTCGAGCCGTAAGCTCTATGTAGCTAAGTCGTAGAGCTTTAAACAAAAATCTAAATCTAGTTATATAAGTTAAGCCTATTTACCTCTTCAATGACATCGTGCAAGTAGATAAATACCCCGGGGACAGACCGACCCATGTTATACAATATACATGCGTTCAAACTACTTACAAACTTTATATAATTAGACGAGTTCTAAACAAAGGTGAATGGAATTTGACGAATTTATCAAAAATACTAAATAAAAACAAATACTGTTCTTAAACTTTGCAGACGTCGAGTATTACTTTGAGTTTTAATTTTTATTTCTGAATGTATTGTGTTTTTGTACCTGTACTTAGTTCTACTTTTAGAGTAAGTATTGCATTACAAAACTTTTATTGTTACAGGCAGGGCTCGAAAGTTTTGTAGTATTGTTTGAAACAAATGATAAAGGCTACTTTTATCCCCCTGTACTAGCTTTTAAGCGAGAAAAGAAAGTGGTGTTGTCAGCCTTCTCAAATTTGTAGACGCTGAACTGAGAAGTACGTGGCCCTCCAGATGATCACACCCAGATAACTTTATACTGTCTTTATGTGCGGCTATCGGAGTTTCTTATGGAGATGAGCTGAGGGGAAAATCTGCACGGTTCATTATAGTAACTTGTTAAAATTGTGAAGGCGTTTGGTATTTTCTTTGTTAAGTTGAGAGATCGACTGAGATTAAGGTGAATAAAACAATGTTATTAACATCTTTTAGCTCAGCAATTAAGTAACATTTAAAATTTTATTTCTAACTTACTTACCAGGGGATGTAATATACTTTCGAAAACTTTACACAAACTCGTCGTAGATAACAGTTACAAACAAATAGGTACCTACAATAAATAAATTGTCATGATAACTAAGTATTCTGATACTAGCTTGTCTAATACATCGCTAATAAAGCAGACAGCGTGCTGCACTAATATGCATAACTAACGATGCGATTGCGATCCAGAGCCCTCGCCAAGGAGGTAAAAACGCATGGAGTAAAAAAAAATGCGCTACAGACCACCTGCATTCTGTCAATACACTCCTCTTAGTTTACTGGTCACGCTAGTGCTGCAGCCTGGTGTCACAACATTGCACTAATCTATCTTATTATATACAACTTAAATAATATTAAATTTGTATCGTAAAAATTGTCAATTCACTCACAAAATAATAACATATCTAAGGCCTAGCGAAGATGATTTTTCAATAGAAATGACAGTAAACATAGACGGTTAATGTTGTTACCATAGATTATACAGATAGGTTGTTACTTTCGTACGAATAGTCAAGGTTTCTCCTTCACCCAATAGATGGCGGCATCTGATGCAGACGTGAAAAATGTATAGGGTTTAAACTTTTCAACATGGGGTATAATGGACTGTTTTGTGTATACCTCAACCTATTAACTAGTATACGTAACGACCTGTGGGAAAATAATATTTTTTTTAATAAAACAAATAAGATAACTATCACAATGAGGTTCTTAGGTATCAAGATGTATAAATGTTCAAATTCAAATTTTTATTTTGTGAACACAGGTCATTATAGGTGTTTTCAATATACATATGTCGATTGTACAATCCATGTTCCGCCGATAGGCATACAAAATTTGGTCAAATATAGAGTTAATTGAAAAAGTAATTAAAAAAAATGTCAATAAAATAGGGAAAATGTCACAAAGGAATAAAATAAAAATACAGAATGTCAATCGATTTCATAACATAAAATAAATTAAGTAATAATAACAATTTGAAAATAATAAAAATTATAAAAGTTGGTCATCCAGATACTCCTTAACTGAATAATATACTTTGTCATTGAGTAGCTTAAATAGTTTGTTTTTGTATTCATTAATATTCTTACTGTTTTTAATATGACAATGTAGTTTATTATACAGCTTTGGTGCCATAGCATAGATACTTTTGTATGCGAACGTAGTTCTGCATAGCATAGATATCGTGTGTCTAAGGGTGGAAAAGGTAGGTAGCTATTGTAGCAGCTGCTGACGCTACAGCTATTGATACCAATGGCATAAATCAATATCACTACTGACATTGCTTCTATAGATATTATGCATCTCTATAAACAATGTCTCTTTTTTCTCAATTAAGTTTCTTTAGAAGCTTAGGCCAACCTCACATTGGGTGTGCGTGTTCCTCGAGCGGGCGTCCGGCTTGTGCCCGACGTGCGGTCGGCGTTCACTCTGTATTACGAAGTGAACGCACGCCAGACGCACGCCGAGCGCACGTTAAAGGAACGCACATGCCTAATGTGAGGGAGTCCTCAGTAATTGTGACAAGTCTTTGTAAATATGTCTTAAGTTAACTTAGTTAAGCCTATCTATGTACATTAAGCCTTTACTCATTAACTTTACCTACACAAATCCTTATACATAATGAATCTTATTTCAATTGCCAATTTTGTGTACAAATTAATAAACAACATTCATATGGAAGTTTCCCAATCCCAACGCAATATTGGTTTCCACTTGGAGAGGCGTACGGAGCGTTTCATAGAAATAGAGCGAACTTAATTGAGGACATAATATGAACGTTTTATAGACATAAAACCGCCTTTTCATTATGACGAATATGTTTATTATGTCGTTTAGATTAATGTACAGTAATTCACCGCAGACGTGTGCTATACGACTAAAAGATGTAATTAAACGACTATCAGTATGATGCCTCATGAATCAGGTCATTAAATAAGGTAATTAAAATGGAGCTAGTGCTTTTTATTTAATGCTTGGTAATAGGTACTACTACTTTAAATATATAAATTTTTGCAAGTTCTGTATTATATAATATTTAGTCAGTAATCTGACTCAGTATATACGCTCGAATATTAGGTTTTTATTTTTTTTATATAAAGGCAAATAGCATGGGAACATAGCGTGAGAATGTTGGAACACGATCAAGTGCGTGTAGGTCCAAATACAACATCTTGATTTTAAGCGGGACGCGAGCGCAATATTCATTTAATCTTCCGCAAATATGAGTCGCAAGTAGTCGACTCTTACTCGCCCTTCTGTCGCTTACCTGTTCTAATTTCCCTTGACACGTCATTATAAATATAGCACACCACTATCTACAATAGTTGACACCCACTTCAGTGCTGTGATTTAGTTGGAAGCAGCGGCAGTTTATGATGAATAGTTAATGCTAAATATTTCGCCAACTGATGTAAGAATAAGTTTTTCTTATGTTTTTAAAGATCTATCCAAGGAATCACATACCAATAGAAATAGGTAGTTTGTAGGCTTGATCAAAATAAATCTATGTGCCAGCTCTAGCTCTGAAGTGTAACGAAGTCTTTAAGTTGTGGTAAACTTGACAGACGAACGGATATGGTGAAACTATAATGGTTTCTAGCAATACGACTACGAGACCCTAAAAATGAAAATTAAACCGAACGGTCTCTTATTCTGAGAATTCAAGAATTGCTAGCAGATTAATAAAAAAAAACAGGTCAAGTGCGAGTCGGATTCGCGCACCGAGGGTTCCGTACAAACCTGTAGGTACATACATACATACATATCGTCACGCCTTTTATCCCCGAAGGGGTAGGCAGAGGTGTATTTCTACACCCACTTTTCGCCAGATATACTTTAGTCCCACGTAGTAAGGGGCGAGCCTATTGCCGTACCGGGCACATTTCCAGACTCCGTGCTGCTACTGTGCTACTGAGAATTTCGTGACAGAGAAACCCAATAACACTGCCCGACCCAGGAATCGAACCCGGGACCTCCCAATCCCACGCGCACATTTATGCCGCGAGACCAACGAGGCAGTCGTATAGGGTTTTATGTCGAGTTTTCCGTCTCTACGCAAAGATGGTATTTGCATCGTGCTATCCCTTAGTCGCCTCTTACGACACCCACGGGAAGATAGGGGGTGGTGACACTTGTATTCTATGCCGTCAACCACACGGCCTAAACCTGTAGGTATGTAAGTAAAAGTTCACCAGTCATAGTTATGGTATTTTTATTTCCAAATGAAATCCATAACATTACAGTATGGAAAGCTGGAGGAGCATAAATTAAAGAAAAAGGGGTCTTTGTCGTTTGTAATCAGTCATCCTTTATTTTATATCAACATATATCGCTTATTTTATAATATAACTTAAATAGCTATACCAGCCTTGCAGCAGCCTTGCAAAAGTATGCTGATGAATGATGGTAAGATTTTTTATCAAAGTTATTGATTTACAAAGTTTTTAGTGACTATTAGAAATCTGTTACAAAAATAATTATAAAGTACAGAATAATTAGCAAAAAGGTTTGAAGACTATGTAATTATTTGAAATCTCAATCTCAATCAGCCTATCGCAGTCCACTGCTGGACATAGGCCTCTTCAAACACGCACCACAGCACACGGTCCTCAGCCTTCCGCATCCTTTATTTGGGTTATAAGACGTTGCTTCGTACCAAATTTTAAGATTTTGAGTTCACGGGAAGTACCCTGTAGGTTTTGATTCCCTTGCGAGTAGTCGCGAGTTTGAAAATATGCTTATATTGCTCTTGCTTTTGATTGCGTTGACATAGAAGTTTGATTTTGTTGCAGCCTAACGGTGTCATATACTTGAGTATTTGATATGAATTTCAATTTAATACCTCCACTCGTTCAAGAGAAAGGGGTAGTAACTTTAAATTTATTAAAAATACTATTCTTATATGATGTAACTAAATATTTATGATTCTCGCAATTTTTCCTTTATATGTGCTATAAGGCGTTGCTTCGTACCAAATTTCAAGATTCTGAGCTCACGGAAAGTACCCTGTAGGTTTTGATTCACTTGCGAGTAGGCGCGAGTTAGAAAATATGCTTATATTGCTCTTTCTTTTGATTGCGTTGACATAGAAGCTTGATTTTGTTGGAGCCTTACGGTGTTATATACCTTTTTTTTTTTTTTTTTTACGAGGTGGAAAATCCCTTCGGATCTCCGACTCTTGGGGGAAATAAGAGCCGAAGTATGTGGTGTTTCCACTAAAAACCACCTCGACTGCCGCCATGTACCCGTGTGTCGGAGGGTGGGGCATCACCTAAGCACTCGTCGCCACCCTTCGACGGGTATTGGCCCGCCAGATGGTCAGGCGGGCCCCGAACAAAACCCCCTTGGCGACGGATTAAGGTGTTGGACTCCGCCGCCAAAACGCCCAGCGGCCGCAGAGGATAGGGAGGACGGCAACGCAACACCGCATCTCCTCTTCCTTTGCGGCCCCACCGCGACGCATCGAATGGTGCGCCCCCATTTGGTCGCGGGAGATAGGGCGCGCGGCAACGCAACACCGACACGCCTCTCCTCCCGCGACCGCACCCGACTGCGAGGGACAGACAGAACTGTCCCCCGCACCCGCACCGTTGGACGCATCCTGCGCAGGCCCCTCCAAGCCCACGCGGAGCGTCCCCTCCTGGATCCCTCTTAGCTTCACCGCGGGTGACCAATCTACGGTTACTGAGCCCCCCCACCACGACAAGGTGGAGATCCCACGGGGGGGACGGTGTTATATACCTGAGTATTTGATATGAATTTCAATTTAATACCTCCACGCGTTCAAGAGAAAGGGGTAGTAACTTTAAATTTATTAAAAATATTTTTTTATATGCTGTAACTAAAAATTTACGGTTTTCGCAACTTTTCCTTCATATGTGATATAAGACGTTACTTCATACCAAATTTCAAGATTCTGAGTTTACGGGAAGTACCCTGTAGGTTTTGATTCACTTGCGAGTAGGCGCGAGTTTGAAAATATGCTTATATTGCTCTTTCTTTTGATTGCGTTGACATTGAAGTTTGATTTCGTTGCTGCCTAACGGTGTTATATACTTGAGTATTTGATATGAATTTAAATTTAATACCTCCACGCTTTCAAGACAAAGGGGTAGTCACTTTAAATTTATTAAAAATATTTTTTTATATGATGTAACAAAAAATTTATGGTTTTCGCAATTTTTCCTTTACATGTGCTATAAGGCGTTGCTTCGTACCAAATTTCAAGATTCTGAACTCACGGAAAGTACCCTGTAGGTTTTGATTCACTTGCGAGTAGGCGCGAGTTTGAAAATATGCTTATATTGCTCTTTCTTTTGATTGCGTTGACATAGAAGCTTGATTTTGTTGCAGCCTTACGGTGTTATATACCTGAGTATTTGATATGAATTTCAATTTAATACCTCCACGCGTTCAAGAGAAAGGGGTAGTAACTTACAAGAGAAAGGGGGAGTTCAGTGTATCGTACAATCACTGTAGTATGCTCTAACTGATAGCGTATTTAGATTTCCTAAATTCACATTAAATCACGAAGAAACGTCTCGTTTTTCACAGGAACATTTTTTGATATTTTTTGTGTGCGTACACTTTTTCATCCAAAACGCAAAGACGCGACAAGATAGCGTCTTGAAAGTCCCGTGATATTTAGAAAAGTGTTGCTAGAGGATAATAAAAGTGCGAACTGGTAGATTTTATTACTGGGTACAACTAAAACGCCGTTATCTGGAGTTATTCACAAGATCAATATTTATAATTTTATTTTAAGTAAGAATTTTATAATGGAATAAATGATAAATTACAATTTTATACGAAGAAAGAAGAAAACATTTGTTGCGATATTGAATAATAAATATATATGGAATAAATGATAAATTACAATTTTATACGAAGAAAGAAGAAAACATTTGTTGCGATATTGATTTACATTTTTATTAAAAAAACGAAGCATAAAACTGTATAATTTAGATCATTTTATATTTTTTTAATTGGCAGGACGCGCGAGGACACTTTCTATTTGTATGGACCAGAAATTCTTGACTTATGTTAAATATTATTTTTTCGGTTTAATTAGATTCGAACCATTACAGAAATTATTTAATTATATAGAATATTAATGTACTTTAAATAAAAATTGGTTAATACAAGCTTTTGAGCTCTCTTGATCTTCAAATAGGCCATTAAAGATAGAGGACATGTGATTTTTTAACCCATGTATGATTATTTTGACTTCTACCGTCCAATTTAATAACTCTACGCGTTCATGAGGAAAGAGGTAGTAACTTTAAAATTTTAAAAATGGTTTTATTATACGATGTAACAAAAAATTTAAATTTATGGTTTTTTCCTTAATCTGTGCTATAAAAAGTGGCCTTGTACCAAATTTCAAGATTCTAAGTTCACAGGAAGTTCCCTGTAGGTTTTGATTCCCTTGTGAGTTTCGAGAATTTGCGGCATAAGCAGCTGTATCTTTTGATTGCGTTTGCTTAGAAGTTTGATTCTGTTACAGCTTAAAGATATTATAGATTTGAATATTTGATATGAATTTCAATTTAATATCTCTATGCGTTCATAAGGAAAGGGCTAGTAATCTTTATTTTTTTTATTATATGATATAACTAAAAATTTATAGCTTTCGCAATTTTTCCTTTATCTGTGCTATATGACGTTGGTTCGTACCAAATTTCAAGAATCTAAGTTTACGGGAAGTACCCTGTAGGTTTTGATTCCCTTGCGAGGAGTTGCGAGAAAATATGCGGCTTAAATTGCTGTTTCTTTTTATTGCGTTGAGATAGAAGTTTAATTTTGTTACAGCTTTAAGGTATTATAGACCTGAATATTTGATATGAATTTCAGTTTAATACCTTTACGTGTTCATGAGAAAATCACTTATAACTTTAAAATTATTAAAAAAAATTATGATATGATGTAACAAAAAATTTACGGTTTTCGCAATTTTTCCTTTATGCGTGCTATTAGACATTGCTTCGTACCAAATTTCAAGATTCTGAGTTCACGGGAAGTACTCTGTAGGTTTTGAGTTTCGAATATTTTTATTTGCAGGAAATTTGCAGCATAAACGGCTGCATCTTTTGATTGCGTTGGCTTAGAAGTTTGATTTTTTCACAGCTTCAAGGAACAGCAGATTTGAATATTTGATAATAAATTAAGTTTGATACCTCCACGTGTTTCTGAGAAAAAGGGTCTTGACTGACGGACGGACAACAAAGTGATCCTATAAGGGTTCCGTTTTTTCATTTCGAGGTACGGAACCCTAAAAGTAAGCCATATAGATCTATAGATCATCTCATGTATATAAGTATACAAATACGCACAAAAGAAACAGGAACTTAATGAATAGAGAACTCTTTCTTATACCAGACTCATGATCTTGGAGAAGAAACTCTCATTTCTAGGTGTTGGTAATTTTGAGCGCATACATAATTATGTTAATATTAAAGCGTATAACATTGATTATAAACATCATTAGGTATCTGTAATATTGCCAGCGTTTCAAAAGTTGAATTTTTGTTATGTATGAGACTCAGAGCTTTCTTTCTCTTTCAGTAGGACTTCCTACCATATTATTTTTACAGATTGTGTTTGGTAGTTTTATATATTTATTTTTAGACCGTTTTGTATCGTATGTAACCTTTACCAACGCTGATCGCTATTTTTGTATCACTTTCGCAGATCCCTATAGCATATCGATATACACGAGAAAACATCCCGTAAAGCACCTGATAAATGTATCTAATAATAGTATGTGAATTGTACGTACCTACCTATAATAAGAAGAACTCTAGGTATATTTACGAATTAAACATTTTAATATTTAACATTATTTATTTATGTAAGAATGTGAAAGTTACAAAAGTTGCAATTAATTGCTGTGTGAATAATTAAATCGTCGTCTTTCAAGACGTGCAAGAAAACAGGAAAACATGTGTGGAGAATAAAAGGCATTTCGTTGTATGCATCCATCTAAGGCATCCATTGAGTTAATGTGCATCTGACAAATAGAGAAACAAAACACAAATAAAACACAGTCCAATACTCTATATTGTTATATCTGAATAAGGTGACGTTCACCACTAAATTAAATTTAGATCGTAACTCGTTGCTCCAATCCTCTTATAGCGCCGCAACTTCACATAATACTTAAAACGTTTTAGGTATATGATTAAACAGTGTGTACACCGCATACTCGAATACCCGCTTACGTAAGTTCACGTAGGAGCAAAATGCAACACGAACGTATCCAAAGAAGCTTAGCGTCACCTGAACACTCCGCACTCTCCGTACCACATACAACACTTTAAGCAGATTATGACGGATATGTCGTAGTTTCTAAACCTACAGTTATATTCCGTCCGCTAAATTTCCTCCAACAACATTAAAATTAAAATGAATCCAACATAAAACTAGGATTAGGCTTCCCACACATTATAACCCTACTAAGATTATTACATTCTCCAACTTAAGTATAACTAAAACGACATTCAATATAGTAATTTTAGGGTTGCCAATTTGTATGCAATAGCTGCTGGAGGCTCGTCTAGTCTTGTTTGTAAACTGTATTGGCTGCATTGGTAATTTAAACTTCTAACGCTTATCCGACTTAGGTTGATGGAGCTTAATAGTATTATTGTAAAGTTGTGTGTTGTCAGTGAAGTAGCGGCCATTTAAATATAAGATTTGTCTATTAAACAATTTGAAAAATATAACTAGTATCAACTTAACAGTCGCCAGGAAAAATTACAACCTGTGAAGGTCGCTCTTCTACGGATCTCTTACTACAGGCACCGCAAACAAGTTTATCAAAATGGGATTATTAACGTGACAGACTACAATAATACGTGGTCTTTTTTTTATAGTAATAGGCGGCAAACGAGCTGTCGGATCGCCTGATGGTAAGCAATTACCGCCGCCCATGGACACAAGCAACACCACAGGAGTCACAAGTGTGTTGCCGCCCCTTGGGGTTGGGAAAAGGGATAGGATGAGGAGTGGGATGAAGGAGAAAGAAACGAGATAGGGTCTCCGGCGCTCTCACTCACCGAACGAAACGCAACAGTTTAGGTACTGTTACTTTACGTCGATTTTCTGTGAGAGGGTAGTACTTTCCCGGTCGAACCCGGGCCATTCATGCTGAAATCGGCAAGGCTCTACTACCTGTAAGCTAGGCTCCACTACCCGTATTGTTCACAATAAAATGAATTGCCGGATTGCTGCAGACATTGTTACCTCAATGGCTACAGGAATCTGAGGTATTAATTAAATTTTAATTAAACGAATGTATGCATGTTGCGGTGATTAAAATTGAACATAATTTTATTAACGGAGTGACACGCATTTTGCGTTTGCGGTATTGGATACCAAAATTAAATGTTTAGGTGAATAGGTAATAAAAAAATTGCTTGCGCTTCATTGATATGCAGTGTATAGCAAACCTGTGCCAATATTTTTACAGCCAGCTATTTTATATGTATTAATAAAAAGTTTTAAAAACGTATTTTAATTTTAAAGAATATGAAATTAAAACATGTTATAAGTGACTCTGTATTCGTTATGAGCTTAGTATTGCCGCCAAATCTTGTTCGAGAAATGGCTGAACTTGAACTAGAGTTCATGGATGACGTAGTGGTTTATGTGATCGCTTTGCTGCTTCACATTGCACCAAGTGATGTGGGTTGGATTGCCACTAGGGGCAACACTTTGTCTATAATAATAATAATTATTTATTTATCCTCAAAAATACAAAAAGGTACACTACAATTAGCCTTAAATTAGTTTAATTGGTATAACCAGCCTAATGTCTTTTATTTAGTCTTACATAATATCATACATGGTTGAAAAAGCAATAGTGTACATAAGGCAAAGAAAAATATATATTTGCACTATTGGCAAAAAGCAAAAATTGCGTTATAATACATCGGCTACCTGCTCGAACTAGGTTATACCTGTGTTTCGAGCTGACGCTTGATTATTACATAATGATACAATCGACAATAATATTTTGTTGTATGCAAACATTAAAACATAGTATTTAAGTAATTAAACTTATTATGATTTATAGTAAAATTTTAAAGCCTAATTTATTTAAAAATAATAATACAAATACGAAATAAAATTTCAGATCAGTTAGTAATGAAATTTATCAGTGCGTAACCACACGTAAAAATAAAACACAACACGTAAAAATAAATATTATATCCTGATAATATTGGTAAAGTTCATTTTAAAATGTCTAGTAATTTTTCTGTGTCGTCGTAATTGAGCTTTTGTAAATATTCTAATAATGTTGTACTGCACATTTTATAACTATGACTATATATATTGAGTAATTTATTAAACTTATTATACAAGAACGGGCCTAGAAATGTGTAAAATCTATTAACAAAGACATGATTCCTGTGAGGTGTTGTACAAACTAGGTCCTTTCTTCTTCTTTCAAAAGGAATAGGAGAAAAAGGGATTTCAGTGTGCTGTTTTAGTATAATATTGAGTATAAATAGCTGGCGCACTGTTAGCACGTTGCATGACAAGTAGAGTTGGTGCGTAGGGAATTTAAAAGGACGAAAAGTAGCAACTTTAAGTATTGCTCTTTGTGCTCGTTCTAGCGGCAATTGAGCTGATTATGCCGCGCCACCCCACATTGTAATGCAATATGTTAGTATGGACTGACACAAAGCTAAATGAACCTGTTTTATTAATTTGTAATCGGCTATGCTACGTAGTTTTTTGAAAATATAAATTAATTTACGCGTTCTCGCGCATACAATATCAATGTGTTTACGAAAATTTAGATTTGTGTCGTATGTTATACCTAGATATTTAAAATTGTCAGTTTTAATTAATGTAGGACAAGTACATGCTAGGTTAGCGTGCATTCTACAGTTAGTTTTTCTCATTTTAAATAAAATGTATTTCGTTTTGTCTATATTCATGGTTAACAGATTTTGGTGTAGCCAATTTGAAACAATATTAAAACCATTTTGCGCATGGTCATAAAGCTCAGAGTATGTATTGGCCGAGAATAAAAACGCTGTGTCGTCAGCATATAATATTAATATTCCGTTTTGAACATCTAAGCTGTAAATATCGTTTATATAGATAAGAAACAAAGTTGGCCCAAAATCCTACCCTGTGGTATGCCAAAACCACTATTTTTACGTTCAGCATCAACATATTTACCAATTTTCACACATTGATAGCGATCACTAAGATAGTCAGAAAACAATGCAAATTGTGTACCCCTTACACCGAATGTCTCGAACTTGCGCAAAAGTATGGAGCAGGATATTGTATCAAACGCCTTGGCAAGGTCTAAAAAGATTCCCATGGAGTGTATGCTCCTGTCTAGACTATTGGTTATGTGCGCCGTAAGCTGATGAACTGCTTGGTTAGTGGATTTTTTTGGCCTGAAACCAAATTGGGTATCTGAAAGCAGCTTATTATCTTCGAGGTACTTAATCAATCTAATGTTTATTATTTTCTCTAAGATCTAAGAAAGGCCCGTTAAGACTGAGATTGGCCTATAGTTTGATATACATTTTTTGTCTCCGGATTTAAAAATAGGAGTAACTACTGCTTTTTTAAATAAGCGATGTCTGATGCAAAACTAGTTGTCTTGCGTCTGGTTGTTCTTTGTATCCGTTGGTTTAATGATTGTGACGTCCCAGGTAATACAGGAGTTATTACTAGGGCGTAGAGTTTGGATTCCCACTCGGGACGTCATATTGTGTTATCCAAGATGTTGCGCCGAGTCTGGGTGTTAATTAAATTGTAAAGCCCCAAAGCAATGCAGAATTTGCTTCAATTGTGGGAGCTGTCTTAAAAAAGAAAACTCACACAAAGTGTTGAGCTGATAGAAGACCACTTAGACCCAGCGCCATCGATGCACTCAATACTTAAACAGTAGATACTAATTAATGCAAACTACCGAGCACACTAAAATAATATTGCGAGAACAAACAGTAGCGATGGTGTGAGATCTATCTAAAAATATCTGGGTATATAGAACACTTTTCGATAATTTGGTATTTCTGCTGTGGTTGCTGTGAATAAACGTTTATGAATACTAGCCAGTGACAAAACTCTAGTAAAATAAAATGTGAGTACCATTGTACTTCTAAACTGCTGTAAATTAAATTTGAATAAAGCGAAGTTTGGTATGCCTGCGTACTTAACAGTTTTTAATTTTAAATAACGAGAATTATAATCCGTAGCTTTACGAAATTAGATTGGACCAAGTTCTGTAGACGAAAATTCTTAAAATTTCATTTACGGTAAGTTACTGAGAGTTATTATTGTATTCTTTGTTCTTTATTCGCGAATTCTGTTAGCTAAGGTGTATTCGTCTCCCTTACGCAAAAGATGTGCCAAAGATTTAATATTTCTAATAACTTTTTGTATAACGATGTCTAAGTATGTAGGAGGGTATTTTTGTACTGATTATGTACGGTGTACTTTCCAAAAGCTTCAATATAGGGTAAATCATCATCAGGGGGTTTTCTAAGGGAATTTTATGTAAGGGGTCGGCTACAGCAACTGATCAGATACCGGTAAAACTGGCCTTAAGCCTTGTAACCAACATTAATAGATACATTTTCAACTGCTAGTAGTAAAACTTGTATATATCTCACTGAAACGCACATATTATAAAATTAAGGTATATCGTACGGTATAGACTTACAGACAATGACCTGACTTACAGATGATGAGTTTTATTTTAACAACTTGACAAATAGTCATTCAAGCAGACTGTAATAAAAAAGGATATACACCGAAGTAATACTCGTAGAGAATGTCATTGCTGTGATTGATGCATAAAACTCTTTATTTAGTTCTACAGGGTGAAATTGAATAAATGCGACAAAATGAAATGGGAGCTTCAGTTATAGTAACATAGTAATTATAAACTGTTTTTTCTACAATTTAAATCGATAAAAAACAAAACGTGATTATCGTTGTAAAATGGTCCATTGATGTTGTTATCTTCATTTAAGAACGAATTATCGATATTCCAGAAAAATAATTAATACCCAAAATAAATTTTTAAAAAAATATCAAAAAATCTCGTCAGACTCATCGCAGTGCTCAATAATCGTCGTGGAGTACTCATGTTATTAAATGTGGTACCTAAGCAAATTGTGCCCACTACATGAAAACGGTAGTACGCGATATTCTTTGATACTTTCATTATTTTATCGTTTTTCGTAAAACTGATAAAAGTTTACTAATTTTTCATTTGATATGCTCTAAATTTTCTTGACAACACGTATTATTGTATATTTAAATTTGTCGCATCTATTCAATTTCACCCTGTATGAAAACACAAAGGAAAATATTGGCGATGCTAAGATTCTAACTAGCGACTCTAGCGGCAAATTTGGAAGTTGTTCGGGTACGACACCTTTGACAGCTCAAAATGTCGTACCCGGACAACTTCCAAATTCGCCGTTAATCTTTGCATCGCTAATAGTACGGCATACACGAATATTGATCAAAACGTACATACATACATACATATCGAGAGGTGTTTTTCTACACCCACTTTTCGCCAGATATACTTTAGTCCCACGTAATAAGGGGCGAGCCTATTGCCGTACCGGGCACATTTCCAGACTCCGTGTTGCTACTGAGAATTTCGTGACAGAAAAACCCAATAACACTGCCCGACCCAGGAATCGAACCCGGGACCTCCCGATCCCACGCGCACATTTATGCCGCGAGACCAACGAGGCAGTCGTATAGGGTTTGATGTCGAGTTTTCCGTCTCTACGCAAAGATGGTATTTGCATCGTGTTATCCCTTAGTCGCCTCTTACGACACCCACGGGAAGATAGGGGGTGGTGACACTTGTATTCTATGCCGTCAACCACACGTATTTTATATTTAAAGGTAAGTTCCATATAAAAAATTCATAGAATAAAATTAATAGTTGACTACACATCGTTTTAATAATGTAAGCACGCGTGAAATGTGTTCGGAGCTCTTGTATTGCTTTCATACATACATACATAGACTCACGCCTGTTTCCCCGAAGGGGTAGGCAGAGGCATATTAAACGCCCACTTTTCGCCAGTGTTTTGATCCCACGTAATAGGTGGCGAGCCTATTTCCGCTTATTGGGACATTTTGTTTGCCAGAGCCTCGTCCGTTTATCGGCAGGTGCACCACTTGCAGGTGAGGTTGGCTTGGGACCCTAAGTTCTTGGTGGGAACCCTATGCACCCTTGTATTGCTTTCATACTATAAAATCGAATATTCTGATTGTTAATATCTAAACCGTTTAACTAATACTGATGTTTTTAATGAATATGGCCAAATGATGAAGGATATTCTTGTCTTTGGAAATAATTGGAATACGAGATACGGATACGAATAATTTGAGAAACGATAAGTCAATTTTATCTTTTTTTTATACTTCCACGCCATTTTGGGGCGCCAGGGTGTCGCGTTAGCATTCTACCCTGGCACCCCGGCGGATAGCCCGAAGGCAACAACATCGTTGGCGGTGGATGAAGGTGTTGGACTCTGCCGCCAACACACCCAGCGGCCGCAGAGGATAGGGAGGACGGCAACCTGATAACACCGTATTACCTCTTCCTCTGCTGCCCCACCACAACGCATTGTATGGTGCGCCCCCCATTTGGTAGCGGGAGATAGGGCGCGCGGCAACGCAACACCGACACGCCTCTCCTCCTGCGATCGCACCCGACTGCGAGGGACAGACAGAACTGTCCCCCGCACCCGCACCCTTGGACGCATCCTGCGCAGGCCCTCATCAAGCCCACGCGGAGCGTCCACTCCCGGGATCCCGCTTAGCTTCACCGTGGGTGTCCAACCCACGGCTACTGAGCCCCCCCACCACGACAAGGTGGAGATCCCACAGGGGAGAAGTTAATTTTATCCTAGAAAAACATTAACAGTGTAACTACGTAGAGCTTTTGGAGAAGTCTGATGACTAGCTTAGATAAAATCAAGCAAATATTGAATAATTTAAATATTACTAAGTAACTTTATCGTATACCTGGAAATCTTATTATATTGTACGGCCATCTAACATCATTTTTATTTTGAGAACATTGAAATTCACTGCCTAAATTGCATTGCCGTGGTAAAAATCCTCAAAATATAAATATATTTAGCTTTGGTTTAAATACAGGATAAATACTGTATACCCGAATTACCATATTTACAACCCTATGAAAAAAATTCAGCTAACGCAAATATTCTTTCATGAATAAAAAAAATGGACCATTCTACAAAGTGAGATAAATATGCGTAAAGTTAGAACTCAACTAGTGACGATTCAGTTTTGCCGACAACATAGCCAAATGTCGATAGAAGCGAAAAAAATGTCAACGGCAGTTCAATTTTGCGGGACGTGTGTCAGAGAGAATTCTGTGAAAAGTCAAACTTGAGACTCTGAAACATTAACAGAAATTAAATCGATGGGCCGATATAAAAATAGTCACTTTGCCACTTCAATTAACTTTTTAGATTCGTTCTAGATAGCTGTTGATGTTATCTGGTAATAGGTAGGTATAGAACAAGACACTGCATTTAAGCGCTAGACTTAAAAGTAAATGGACGCTCAATAATTCTCACGATACTCAATTTTGAAGTTATGTGCGTATTAAATTGTTAATTATCGCTTGCTAAACGGTAAAAGAAAATATCGTGAGGAAACCTGCATATCTGAGAGATCTTCATAATGTTCTCGAAAGACATGTGGAGTCTGCCAGCCTGCACTTACTGGATTATGGCCTTACCTGTCTCATAGAGATTAGAGACCCGTGCCCGGCAGTGGGACAGTTTATATACAGAACCGACGATGATACTCAATGATAGGACTAATCATTAACGTAATTAGGATTCAAGATTTTCGTATTGGAAGACGGGCGCCGCATCCGAGAGTATAAGCTTTCCAAAAAAATTACAAGTCTCTGGTGGGACAGTACAGTACTCCTCAGACATGTTTTTTCTTATGTAATGGGTGGCAAACGAGCAGACGGATCGCCTGATAGTAAGCGATACCGTTGTCCATAGACTCAAGCAGCACGAAAGGAGTCACAAGCTCGTTGCCGCCCATTGGGATGGGAAAACGAATAGGACGAGGAGCGGGATGTGGGAGAAAAGGCGGGTTAGGGACTCCGAAACTCTTACTGACGAGCAAAACGTCTGTTACTTTACGTCGACATTATGTGAGAGGGTAGTACTTTCCCGGTCGAGCTGGCGCATTTATGCTTAAATCAGCAGGGCTCTACTTCCTATAAAATTTCAGCCTACGATTAAAAACCGCCATGGCGACCTCGACCTCCGGACCTACTACAGTGTGGTATGACAGGTGTGACCGACGACTGATAATATGTGATCAGTTATAAAAACATTATACAATTCTAGAAACATCTTACAAACTAGCAAGATAAGATTCAAACATTTGCCCATGAATGTAGCATTCAGTGTGCTAATTTGAGCGCTCAGCTTCGCAGAAACTACAACGGCGGCGGTGGTATGTGCTGACGCGAAGTTAGCGAGGCTTACAAAGGCTGCGAACTATGGGCGGTATCTGAGGCATGCATTCGACAATGGGGCTCGATGAACGTAATCTACTGCGACGGATGGCTACTTACTGCTTGCTGTACACGTGTTTCTGTATTATGCGAGATAAATATGAGATATTAAAGCTTACACTGAATTAGTGTAAGCTTTAATATAGAGCTCGTTTTCAGTCCTGTCTTATTGTGAATGAATGCTTGGGAATATGCAAGGGAATTAATACAAAACACACAATCAGTGTATTAATTATCCACATGTTCATACACGTAGATTAATTTGATTGTGTATGGTTTAAAAATATATCTCTAAAAAAGGTGTGATTTTAATCAAATACGCGATCTGACTGAACTTTCATCGTATAGCATAAGAAAATGAAAATAGAAATATGCAATTTGGCCACTTGGTTCCTTATAAAAACGTAGGCAAGCCTTTCCAGGAAGGATTTTTATAATATTCCATCCCCAAGAGGGTTAAGTAGGTTCAAAATTTGTTGAAATATTTTGAAGCCGTCTTTATAAAAAACCCGGTAACTACTAGCTTAGTAGAACATAAAAGTTAATAAATTAAAAGATTAAAGTTTCATAAAACGGTTTAAATTAGTCATCTGAGATTCTGTAGTACATGGTCTCGTAAGTCGGACAGCTGTAGTCGATGTAATTATTAAACAGGCAGTGCAGAGGCGACGAGATCGTATATGGCACATGGAGAGCCGCTTTATCACTCATGTAATATAACTCCATTCATTATCTATTAGATGTAGGTATACCTACATATAGACATATAATGTGCATTAGCATGAAGGCCTATTGCCGGTTGTTATTTCACGTTGTTGAATAATCATAGTGCTTTGGCCAAGAGATGTTAAGTAATATTATAATATGGATGAGCTAAAATAAATATCAGTATAAATTAGCGAAATTGCTGTGTGGTGGTGGATTAAAGTATGAGGTGACTAAGAAAAGTACATGAAGAAAATAAAATCTTGCGGCAGAGAAAGAAAACTCGGCACCAAACCCGTACACGTGGTGTAGTATGCCAAATCCTTCTATTGCCTCACAATGCTATTGTTACGTAAATTAGGAGAAGCCCATCTCCATCTGTGGACAAAATAGCAATACGAATACAATTATCTCATAAATCTATCCCTGAAATTTTGACTTCAACCAAATCGTTCTTATATCCAATCGTGATATTCTGTTTATGACATGCTTGCATTCAAGAAAAGAGAGATATTATAAGAAAAATATCGTTCATTTTGATCTTCATATTTCTTTGACTTCAATAACGATCCAAGCGTAGTTCGGTCTGATTAATACTGCAGTTTCTTTTGTAAGAAAACCAACCAGCATTTTGTTATTCTGTATAACAAGACAACATATTTTTGCATCCAGACCAACGACCGTCTTGCGGTACCAATTTGGTATATATATTTTTTTTTTTTTTTTTTTTTTTTTTTTTTTATTTTAAAACTTTATGCACATAATAGTACAAAGGCGGACTTAATGCCGAAGGCATTTTCTACCAGTCAACCTTTGGGTGATGCAGAGAAATATGTAATAGGTGCAGTTTTTAAATTAAAATGAAAAACAAAAGACAAACCTACTCATTAATATAAAATATAAAATGATATACATAGAACTAATATACGTACTTACATACATACCATAACTATATATATATATATATAAATAAACGCATAAATATATATTCTATAATTCTAATAAATATATACATAAGTATATAAAATAATTAAACGATAAATAACTTATGACGATTCAGTTAATGCATTTAGATAATTCTGCCGAACTCTAGTTTTAAATGTAAAACGGTTAGTGGACATCCTGATATCAAGAGGGAGAGCATTCCACAGAAGGATAGATTGTATGATAAAGGATGAATGTACTAGGGTGGAATTGTGAGAAGGACAAAGAAGCAGAAGATTATTGGAGGAACGAAGATTTTTCTCATGTGTATTACACAGAAATTGAAGATGTGAAGTTAAATAGATGGGTGCACAAGGAGAGTGCAGTAAAGAATGAAGAGTACACAAAGTACGCAGGCTACGCCGTTGACGAATAGGTAACCATCGTAACTTTGATCGGTACTCAGAAATGTGGTCAAATTTGCGGAGATTAAAAACGAATCTAATGCAATTATTGAGAAGGCGATCGAGCTTATTGAGGAGATCTGCATTAAGGTCGAGATAGCACACGTCACCATAGTCGATGATGGGAAATATTAAAGTCTGTACTAGCATTGTCTTAGTCCTGAATGGCAGAAAGTTCTTCAGTCGGTAAAGCGACCGCAAGGCACCAGTGACTTTACGACTCACATTCGCTACCTGAGTCCGCCAGTTAAGGTTGGCATCAATATGTAAGCCAAGATCCTTGACGCTTGAACTAAACGGGATTATAGATCCATCAAAAATGACAGCAGGTAGTGATTGCAAGTCAACCCTGCTTAAAATACGGGAACTACCAACGAGAATAGCCTGACATTTAGCAGGGTTCACTGCCAGGCCAAACCGTTCCGACCAGACCTTTATAGCATTCAAATCTTGGTTTATAGCTGCTATGGCTGAATCTAAATTTTCTGAAGAGGACTGTGTATAAAGTTGTAGGTCATCAGCATACAGATGATACGCACAATGAAGTTCATGAGTAAGAAGATTAATAAATAATGCAAATAGAAGAGGAGAAAGTATTCCGCCTTGAGGAACACCAGAGTCCAAAGTACGCCATGTTGATGAAGTTTCATCGACGCGTACTGACTGCTGGCGTCCTCGAAGATAACAGGAGAACCATTCCAGTGCCATAGGTGAGATCATTAGATAGGATAGGACTGGAAGGAGAAGGTCGTGACTGACGTTGTTAAAGGCGTTTGAGAAGTCCACCAAGATCAAAAGAGTAAGCCTGGTGTCCTCCACCCCCGCCCTCACATCGCCAGTCACCTTGAGCAATGCGGTGACAGTACTATGTCCAGGTCTGAATCCAGATTGAAAGGGTGACAGGATGTTGTTTTCGTAAACAAACCCAGACAACTGTCTCTGAACGCATGACTCAAGTACCTTGGATAGAAAGGGAAGAATGGATATGGGACGGTAATGTGTCAGGAGAGTGGGATTCGACATTTTGGGCAAAGGACGCACATAGGCTTTACGCCATATGTAGGGAAATTGACCAGTGTCAAGGGAAAAGTTTAGGATATGGGTAATTACAGGTAAAATTTGTTCAAGGATAACCGTGATCATGCGACGACTAATGTCATCGCATCCCACGGCTTTGGACTTAATTGACAGGATAATCTTTTTAATCTCACCTGATGATAAAGGAGAAAAAGAGAAAGAATTAATATTCAAACGAGGTAAGCTAGCCAAGTAGGCTATGGTTTGACTTTTAGTTTGGTCGTCCAAAGTGACAGTAGTTGTAAAATGACGATTAATGTCATCCAAACTAATAGTCACCGGTAGAACCACTTGGCCATGAGGTTTCCCAATGCCTAGTGTCCTTAAAAACTGCCATACATTAGCAGGGGATGAGTTGGTAACATTTTCGGAGATATGTCGGCGTTTAGCGTTGCGTACCATCTGGTTGCACCTGTTCCTAGCTATCTTGAAAAGAGACCAATTGTCGTCACACCGATCCTTTTTATATTTGCGGAAAGCTCGGTCCCTCCGTCGCATCGCCATCCGAATCCCCTCAGTCATCCAAGGAGCAGGTGGACGTTTCAATTTTATTTTTCTGATGGGTGCATGCACGTCGAACAACTTCGTAACCGTGTTGTTAAAAAAATCGACTTTGTCGTCTATAGTGGTGGCTGACATCAGCGGTTCCCAGTCGATATTCGCAGCATCTATCCTCAACCTTTCAACGTCCATTCGCCCATAACAACGCAAGTACAGTACTTTAGGACTTGGTTTAGGAGGCTTCAGGAAATACGAGAGGAAGACAAGGTCATGACGGGAGAAGCCAGGAGCAGGATGCTGACCATGAGAGCGGACCAAGGTAGGATTAGAGGTGAGGATTAAGTCTAACCAGGTGTCCTCCCCGTTAGGGTTGTGGTGAGTGGCATTAAGAGGCAAAACGTGAAGGCTGGCAGACTCGGTGATATGGATAAGTTTGAGGGAGCGAGGTGAATGATGGGATAAAAGGTCAGTGTTAAAATCGCCCATGATGATATGATGTGCATACTCAGAACCCAACGATTCTAAAACCGATTCCAAATCAGTGAAGTAGTTGACCGAAGGAGGGCAGTATACTACTCCAAGAACCAATTTGGTTCCCCTGACCCAAACCTCAAGAAAAATATATTCCGCAGAAGTAGAGTGTTGGGAGGAGGAAGATAACATTTTATAAGATAAATTGCTACGGAGATAAATAGCAACACCTCCGCCTCGTTTGTCAAGTCGGTCATTCCGGATTAAAACGAATCCTGAAAGAGGGTATGAGGTAGAATGAAGCTGAGGTTTGAGCCAGCTCTCGGAGATCAGGATGGCATGAACGTTGGTGTCAGTAAATGTTTCTACAAGTTCGCTAAAATGACTTGGAACGCTTTGTGCATTTATATGACACACATTTAGGTAATTATTGGTTGTTAGATTGAACTGCTCGTGTAGAATATCACTTAGAGACTGACTGTCATTAATGGAGCAGAAACTGTCATCGGCAGACAAAATAACTGAATCATTCGCAGAATGAAAAGAATTATCGTCGGAAAAAGACATATATAATAATATATAATAAACGTACTAATAATATGTAAATAATTCAAAATAATATAATATATAAGCAATATAAAAATATATAAATTATTAATTATACACGATTAGTGAAAAGTTACTGTGCTCTCTGCACCACCCGCCAGCAAACACAAACATGAAAAACAAATATCAGTAACAAAAAAAAAAAATTTAGAAAGATAACAAAACGTAATACAAAACACAATAAACAACACAAACATAGACGAAACAAAAAGAATTAATTTCATCTGAGAACACAAAGAAAACATTGCAAATAAGATTTCTGAACGTAACTATCCATCCATAGACTAATCACCGCTAATCACGAACTGTCAAATGTCAAACGTACATACCCCATAATAAGATTGTGACAAAAGAAATAAACAAACTAATAGGCTATTAAGTAATCATGCATAAACATTGAGGCTAGAGTATAGTTGGAAAAACAGAATATAGAAAGTAAAAGAGTTAGAAACAGAGATAGTAGTGAGTTGTTACTTATTTACGCGGCTTAGAGGTTGTGTTCGATGATACGACAGCCCCGGCGCCGCTCTTGCTCGCAGATCCGCTTGCCTGTCTGGGATATTTCTGTAGCAGACTGTCCAGGCCGTCCGAAGTTGTCACCTTATGCCGAGTGCCATCCGACGCCTTTACCATGATGACACCGTCTTGTGACCAACAGGAACGGATGCCGAAGTGTTGGCGAGCCTTGCTAAAGATAGCCTGCCTGGACCTTGTCAGGAACTCCTTAACCGTCACAGATGTGCCCTTCAGTTTAGTCTTGGCTCTCCAAACTGCAGACCTCGAGTCTATTCCGGAAAACCAGGCCAGGACTGGACGATGATGATCATTGGTGGACGCACCGATTCTGTGGCATGCAGTAAAGCTGTCAGCTGAGATACCTGGAAGATCCATCTTGCGAACCACCTTCAATAGAGACGCCTTACAGTCTTCTTTGTCAACCTCAGGCACCCCAAGGAATATAAGGGCCTTCCGCCTGTGCCTGGTCTCCATAGCATCAATTGCCTGTGTACATTCATTTACTTGCTTGCGCAAAAGCCCAAGCATTGTGTACATCAGCTCCTTAAAAGTGCGGAACTCCTCTGCCACTTTTGCGACAGTGTCCTTTGCAGACCCGCTGTGCAGCTGCGCCTCAAGCTCCGCCATCCTTTTAGAGAACATCTGCTCGAGGTTGTTCTGGGCAGTCTTGATGTTGTCTAGTTCAGACATTTTGTTGTGTTGTGTTTTCCAGTTGTGCTTCCCTTATTGTAAACTTGAGAAGTGTGTGAAGTGCTGGCAGGTGGTGTAATTTGCAGTCTTGGCTTTACATACAGTAATGTAATACTGTGACTAACGTGAGTACAGGCTAATTGTCAACTAAGATACTCAAAGTAGGCAAATAAATGTAAAAAAATATACTTTAAATAATTAAATAATAACTTTGCAAAATTCGAAATGTGTTCACTTTTTTAGCACCTACCGCCTTTCTAGTATATCATATCAACGAGAGCTCAATTTAATGCGGAATCGATATAATGATGCAACGAAAAACCAATATTGTTACTTTTTAATTGAGTTATGTTCACAATACCCTATTGTTTTACTGGTATGCGGTAACACGGCGACACACGTAAATATATTTCAACAACTCATCAACAGTATTCAGCTCTCACACTGTATTGTTTTTAATTGGAGAACGGATTTGATACACGACAGATAATTGGAAAATTCATTTAGGTGCGCAAAATAATAACGTAGCTACTAAACACCGCACTTGTACAGGGTTATATGGAAGTAGTGAGTGAAACCAAATTAGTTGAAATAGGTTGAGTGGAATTTCGCATTTAAATCATTGTAGAAACGTTATAATTTGATGTGTTGGTTCAGAAAACGATTGTGTTTCATTAAAATTTGTAGGGTTGTCATAATAACAAGGGCTATCGCGTTTATCCAACACGCGGCGTCGGCGTCGGCATCGCGGGGAACAACAAAAGGGTCCGAGCAGATATAAAACGGAGTCTTAGAATGAAAACTTTGCTATTGTTACTGCTGAGCCATGGGTCGCCGCATTGTTCAAGTTATAAGAAAGTGGGAGTTTAATACTTCAAAGGATTACTGTTAGATGTGGTCACGAGGCTATTACAGCCCTGCCTGGGACTGCTTCGAGATCTTAGATTAATATTACGTCACAATGACGGCCAAAGAGAAGCATCCTTGTTATGATTAAATCTTATGAATTGTCTGATAATCTAATGGAATTGCTTCGCTCTACATTTTCTTTTGGAGCATTGTGTGCCACGAGTTGGAGTCCTTTGTGATTTTTTTTATTAGATATTGGTCTTTACTCAGTTATACCTAGCACGTTATACGTTAGACGATTCTATTAACTACTGTCATCAGAATACTACTGACGGTCTTAAGGATACAAGTTCAAGTAAAATAAAGATGAATTAAGTAGAGCGGGTGGCAAAATTAATAAGAACTCTCACTCTATTCTCATAAGGTACATAAAAACATTGTAGTAGCAGCAAGCAGGTTCTGCTACATTCTACGCTCAGGATAATCAACAGCCTAAGTATAAGCCGTCATCGGCACATATATTTTCTTTACTCCACTTCAATATACATATAAAATGTCAGATATCAGTGGCTCGTATTACGTTGGAATTAAATTCGCACGAGTACCGACTGAAAATTGAGCCAAATTGGGCTACTTGACTCTGGGTATGATAGTCAAGTAACAGAACGAAACGCAATAAAAGCAGCATCATCCAATAGAAGCTCCACTACGAGCACTTCTCGTACTAGCCTCGCTTTCTAATAAAAAGCAACTATAATATGGACCAACTCTGCCTCTAAACTGAGATTTCTAGCACATATATACCGATACTTGTCGATACAAAATGTTTGTGAACTGAAGTGTCCACGGTTACTCGATAAAAGATTTTATTTTACAAGTAAAAAGGTTTTCATTGTAGGCTATGTCCGACTAAGAAGCTTTTTATCGAATTTGTGTGTTAGACAATTTTGGACGTTGAAACGTTTTGTTGATTAAAACATTGCGATGTATATGCATGCTCCTTAGGCACTAAGTTGCTGAGCAAAGGAGTATGTATTCGATGCCATATAATGTGCAAAATTTTACAGATCTATTTATAGAAGCATTGAATGTTTCTAACTAAAAGTTTATTTATTCAGTTTACCATCGTAACTTGGGAGAAAAAATAATGTGACTACATGAATTGTCTTTAAAGTGGATATACGATACCATGTGATTTTAGAAATTATTCATTTGGGCTGTTATTCTTCAGCGTTCGACTAAGTCAATGATTTTATCTTTGTAACTGCTTCGCATTTAGTAAATCTTTAAAACAGATCACTTGCAAATTTCAACAACAATATCACGAAACCTAAGTTCATAGTGGTTTTAGAATTTAAGTCTCTAAAAAGTGCATACTTTCAAAAGATGAAGCGGCAAGTACCTGCCTATGCTGCCGTCCGTTAACTAAAACCACGTTAACCCCAAAAAGTGATTTTGGAGAAAAAATTAAAAAAACGTGGGAACCGTTGTTTCTAGAAAACTATTATACATAAATCAGTGATTGTTAAATATTATTTAACCAAATATTTGCCAGCATCATTTAGGATGTTTCCTGCTCAGAAATGTACTTAAAATTATATAAAAAAAAACCGATTCTTTTTGTTTAGTTAAGCAATACACATTTTTTTTACATTGTTTGCCGCATTGTGGGCATTTAATATGCCTCTGCCTACTCCTTCGGGGAAACAGGCGTGAGTCTATATATGTATGTATGTATGTATGTTTGCCGCACTAAAGCCTCGTTAACCTGCATTTAGAGATTTTTTTGTAAAGCATTTTCTTTAAATTTATGAGGTTTCTTATTTTCAATAAATTTACCCTAAAATGCTTAACTATAAACGCGCTAAGTCTATTAACTGTTTTGTAGCTAAGACCTTTCTTAATATTTATACGTTAGTACTTTACGTAAGAAAAGGCTAAAGCACCTATGACTCTTTTAAGCTAAGTATTAGCGAAAAATAAAAAAGAAATGAAAAAATATATGCTTGCTTACTAAGCTAAAAACAGGTATTTCTTACTTTAATTGTTACTAACGTCTTTATAGCTAAGCATCACATATCAAAAAACTGGATAATTTAATAAAATGCAGTATGAAAATTGAATCAATTAAATTAAAAAGTTTTAATTAAATAAATTTCCTTATCATCAACATTTATTTTTCACTTATCATCAACATATACAGCAATTTGTAAAATTTATATACACAGCCTTGATTATTTTTCTAATTTTAAAAAGCAATGAATAGCTAAAAAAGTATATTTTAAGGCCCTATTTCCATAGTGGCTATTTAATATATTATATTTGTTTATAATAGACAGTAATAATATTTTCAATGACATAGTCATCATCATGTCAGCCTAGAGACGTCCACTGACTCGATTTTGAGCCGCCCGCATCCAACCGCTTCCCGCAATCTTATACAAATCGTCGGCCCACCTTGTGGGAGGCCTACTCCTGCTGAGTCGTGCGGTGCGTGGTCGCCACTCCAGAGCCCTCCTGCCCCAACGGCCATCGGTTCTTCGAGCTATTTGTCCTGCCCATTGCTACTTTAGCCTGGCTATTCGGAGAGCTATGGCAGTCACTTTGGTTCTCCTGCGGATCTCCTCATTTCTTTTTCGATCTCGCAAGGTAACACCGAAGATAGCTTTTTCCATTCCCATCTGAGTAACCTGGACCTTCCGGATAAGGCCCAAAGTAAGTGATCACGTATCGACTCCATAAATCATCACTTGGAACATACACTGATCAAGGACTTTCGTCTTGAGACTCTGCGGGATATCAGACGTGAAGATATGCCGTGACTTCCCGAACGCCTCCCAACCGTATTAGATTCGACGAATGACCTCTTTCTCGATGTTGGACCTACCCAATCGGATCATTTGCCCAGTTATAAGTACTTGTCGACAACTTTGAGTGTAGAGTTCCCAATCTGAATTCCTATTCAGGTTAGGAACTCCACACTCGATATGTGATTCTTAGCTATAAAGACGTTAGTAACAATTGAAGTAAAAAATACATGTTTTTAGCTTAGTAAGCAAGCATATATTTTTTCATATCTTTTTTATTTTTCGCTAAAACTTAGCTTAAAGAGTCATAGGTGCTTTAGCCTCTTCCTACGTAAGTATTACGTATAAATATTAAGAAAGGTCTTAGCTACAAAACAGTTAATAGACTTAGCGCGTTTATAGTTAAGCATTTTAGGGTAAATTTGTTGAAAATAAGAAACTTCATAAATTTTAAAGAAAATGCTTTACTAAAAAATCTCTAAATGCAGGTTAACGAGGCTTATGTGCGGCAAACAATGTAAAAAAATGTGTATTGCTTAACTAAACCAAAAAAAAGTTTTTTTTTTATATAATTTTAAGTACATTTCTGAGCAGGAAATATCCTAAATGACGCTGGCAAATATTTGGTTAAATAATATTCAACAATCACTGATTTATGTATAATAGGTTTTTTTTTTATGGCGGTAGGTGCTAAAAAAGTCGACACGTATCGAAATTTGAAAATTTTCATTTTAATTAGTTTATAATACAATTTAATAATATAATTATTTACTCTGGGTTACAAAATCCATAACTATACTGGACTAATGTTAGTGAAAGCTTTGCATTACCGTACCATGACACACATCAACACAAGTAAAACAACTAAATAGAAAACTTAACACCGAACACACCAGGATGTCTGAACTAGCCAACATCAGGACTGCGCAGGACAATCTTGAAGAGATGTTCTCTAAACGGATGGCAGAGCTGGAGGCACAACTTCAGGGTGGATCTGCTAAGGATACCGTAGCAAAGGTGGCCGAGGAGTTCCGTACGTTTAGGGAAATGATGTATGCGATGCTTGGTCTTTTGCGCAAGCAAGTTGAAGACTGCACTCAAGCAATCGACCTCATGGAGACCAGGCACAGGCGCAAAGCCATGATATTCCTTGGGGTGCCGGAGGTTGAGCAGGAAGACTGTCGAACATCCATAGTGAAGATAATGCGTCACATGGAGGTGCCAAATATTACATGTGATAGCTTTACTGCATGCCACAGGATCGGTGTTTCAACTAAGGCTCATCACCGGCCAATCCTTGTCTGGTTTTCGGGTATGGAGTTGAGATCTGCCGTGTGGAAAGCAAAGACCCGATTGAAGGGCACATCGGTGTCCGTAAAGGAGTTCCTGACGAAGCCAAGGCAAACCATCTTCGGCAAGGCTCGGCAACATTTCGGCGTACGATCTTGTTGGACGCAAGACGGCGTCATCGTGGTGAAGGCGTCGGATGGCACGCGTCACAGAATTACCACCTCTGAGAACCTGAACAACCTGCTCCAGAAGTATCCCAAACAGGTATCTGGTCCTGCGTCTGTGGGCAAGACCGGCGCCGGGGCTGTCGAGACATCGAACGTGTCAGAAATCAGGGAAGCTTCCTATAGTGTAGAGACAGTTTTGATAAATAAAAGAGACAACTATCAAATCATACTTTCATTTATTCAGTTTGGCACAAGGATATATCTTTAGATTACGTCGTGATTCTACATTTACATTTACAGCCCAGTTCGCAAAGCAAAGACATAGAACCAAGAGAAAAAACGGGCAATAAAACTCTTGATCATTATTTTCAATAACTATATATAACAATAATTAACAAACAGTGGTACAGCCAATTTATATCAAATATTAATGTTGTGGGTAGTTTTATATTACTAGAAAGGTCTGTCTTACAACAGAACATAATAAGCACTATTTAGCATATAAATACAATTTACTAAATGTTTACCACAGGTATGTATATACCTAATGAATCTCATTGATACGACTTGATCCACAGTATATTATTCTATCCTATATTACAATCTATAATATCTCACAAACGATCAAACTACCCACAACACAATATCAATAAGATAATGATTACACTATCTTACATTGTTTCCTAGATGATGAAACAAAAGAACAAGCAACACAGAATATTGGAACACAGTGGCAATTAAATAGTCAGAACCATATCGTACCTGAGCCGTCGTTGAAGGAGAATAGGACGAGCTAGCCGAGCCTGTCGACTTATAAAGGTACACCTTATTTACACGTTTGACAGTTTAACTGTCAAACGTCATGTCAGTGTAATGACACAGGATAGTGGCAACTAAATGTAGTTGCCACTATCCTCTTACATAATTATTATGTATAAATACTTGGATATCAGTAATTTCAGTCCAAAGCCTAGATATTATTACATATCTCTCAAACGCGAGCGCCAAACCTTGTAAATAATCATTACTATTACTTGCTTTAATGACTTTTTACTTTTAGTTTCAATTGGTTATTGTTTTTCTTGTTTGTAAAATCGTGTTGTTATTATTTTATCGTTTTTTTGTGAGGTTACGGTAATAAGAAGTAGTTTTGACAGTGACAATTTGACACTTTTGACAGTTCATCGTCTTATTTATTACTCACTTGATGTTTGGTTGCGTTCGGAAACCGTATGACCCAAACGCAGCACAAACAATGTTCTGCGTTTCATTCATTGTTATTATGTTTTGTTTCTCCTTATTTCTATGTTTTGTATTTTGTTTGCTATTTGTATTCTTTTTAATGTTTGTGTTTGCTGGCGGGTGGTGCAGAGATGACTGGTACTTACAACTCATCGTGTATACTTAAATATTTGTATTTAAATTTATATATTTGTATTATATATCTTATTTATCTGTATATATTATTTTATATTTATAATATTTTATTACCTAATAATATATAACTTCCTAGGTACATATTTTATTGGATATGGATAATGATGACGTACATTTGTCGGCTACTGAATCTGTTTCCTCTTCTGACAATGAGAGTTTCTGCTCAGCAGATGGCACCTTAAGCGACTGCTTACAAAATGCATTTGCTCATCAGTCTCGGTTAATGCTTAACGTGTGACACATAAATGAGCAAAGCATACCGAGCCACTATAGTGACTTGCTGGAAGGGTTTTCCAATTCTTGTGCACATGCCATTCTGATCTCAGAGAGTTGGCTTAAACCATCTCTTACTTCCACCTCCTACTCGCTGCCCGGCTTCGTTCTTATACGTAACGACCGAGTCGGATGGCGAGGTGGTGGTGTCGCTATTTACCTCCGCAGTGCATTTCCATATAGAATCTTGTTATCCTCTCCACCCACTTCTTCGCCTGCGGAGTACTTATTTCTTGAGGTCGACGTCAAGGGGGCTAAAACCGTCCTTGGCGTTGTCTTTTGTCCTCCTTGTATTGATTTTTTCTCCAGTCTCGAGCCAATTCTGGAATCTGTAGGGTCGGAGTACACTCACCACATCATCATGGGCGATTTTAATACCATCTCCTTTCCCTACATTCCAGTCGCTCCCGTAAACTTCTCGAAATAGCTGAATCAGCCAGCCTCTACATTTTACCTCTGCAAGCCACTCACCACAATAGCAATGGGGAGGACACGTGGCTTGATTTAATCCTTACCTCTGATCCTTCTTTAGTTGCATCCCACGGTCAACTTCCTGCACCTGGATTTTCCCATCACGACCTTATTTTCCTGTCATACCGCTTGAAACCTCCCAAAACCCCGCCCAAAGTTCTGCACATGCGTTGTTTTGGTCGAACGGATTACGGAAACTGTGTGAGGATGCTTCTAAATTAAACTGGGATAGTATGATGTCTGCCTCCACGGTGGATGAAAAAGTAAAGATCTTCAATGACACTGTTTGCCAACTGTACGATGTTCATGCACCAGTAAGACGGGTGAAGCTAAAGCGTCCCCCTGCATCCTGGATTACGAAGGGTGTTCGCATGGCAATGCGGCGTAGAGATAGGGCGTTTCGGCGGTACCGAAGGGATCGGTGCGAGGAAAACTGGGCACTTTTCAAGTCTGCAAGAAATCGGTGCAATCATATGGTGCGCAACGCGAAACGCCGACATATTCTCGATAATATCACTTCTTCGTCAGCTGCTAATATCTGGAAGTTTCTTGGGACATTGGGTATTGGCAAGCAGCGGCATGTTGGGTGCCATGGGACTCTTAGTTTGGATGATATCAACCGATATTTCTCCACTACCTTTTCGCTGAATCACCAAACTATGAGTCTCACTGTCAACCATTTAGCCGGGTTACCTCAACCCAAAATAGAGTCCTTTTTCTTTTCTCCAGTGTCTCCGGCTGAGATCAGGAAGATAATCCTCTCCATAAAGTCCAATGCTGTGGGATGCGACAGCATCAGCCGTCGCATGATTACGATGATCCCTGATCAGCTCCTGGTGGCCATATCCTACATCATCAATTCCCCACTAGTTTCAGGTACCTTTCCTTCCTTGTGGCGAAAAGCCTATATAATTCCCCTACCGAAAATCCCCAATCCAACTCTTCCTCAACACTTTCGACCAATTTCAATCCTACCCTTCCTATCCAAAGTGCTTGAGGCCTGTGTGCACACACAGCTGTCTAGTTTTGTCCATCACAATTGCTTATTGAGTCAGTTTCAATCAGGCTTCAGACCAGGTCATAGCACCACTTCCGCCCTCCTTAAAGTGACTGGCGATATTCGAGAGGCCATGGAAAACACTGAAATTACTGTTTTAGTGCTTATCGACTTTTCAAATGCCTTCAATACCTGACGGCATCCTATTATCTATCCTTTCCCATCTTACACACGATGTCCTATTATCTATCCTTTCCCATCTTAAGGTCTCTGCTGGAGCACTGTATTGGTTCTCAACTTATCTTTGAGGTCGTCAACAGTCTGCCCGCCTCGATGAGTCATCTTCGGGCTGGTTCGACATTACAACTGGCGTTCCTCAAGGCGGTATTCTTTCTCCTCTTTTATTCTCTATTTTTATAAATTTCCTAACTCAACATCTTCAGTGTGTCTACCATCCGTATGCCGATGACTTGCAGATTTACTCCCACGTTAATGTTGAATGTGTAGCTGAGGGCATTGGCAATATTGATAAGGATTTGGAAGCCATACTGTCTTGGTCTGATAAGTTTGGCCTGATCGTAAGTCCGTGTAAGACTCAAGCCATTATTGTGGGTAGCCAGCCGATGCTAAAAAGACTAGATTTCACATCACTACCAGCTATAACTTTTAACGGGACCAAGGTCGACTTTTATCCCTCTGTTAAAAACCTTGGGCTACATATAGACACTAAGCTGAATTGGGAAACTCAGGTAAAACAGGTAAGTCAAAAAGTCACTGGTACCCTACGTGCTCTCTACCGCTTGAAAAACTTGCTTCCAACCGAGACTAAAACTACGCTTGTGCAAGCTTTAACCCTTACTCTGATCGACTATGGCGATGTATGTTACTTTGACCTGAATGCAGAACTCCTTAATAAACTTGACCGTCTTCAGAATAACTGCATTCGATTCATATTTAATCTTCGTAAGTATGATCATGTGTCTACTTATCGTTCCCAAATAAAGCTGCTTCCTATACGTCAACGCCGTAGTTTGCGTGCTCTCACCACACTGTACTCTATTCTTACATCTCCTTCTGCCCCTAAATAACAATGACTCCCTACTTTCAATATTTATGCACAAACCATGAGCGAAACCTTCACTCTTCCAATAATCTCCAACTCATGGTACCTACTCACAGAACTAATTTTCTTCACTCTTCTTTCCCAATTCAGTCCATCCTTCTATATATATATATTTATATATAATACGTTTATGTATTTTTTTGTTATTCCTCTATTTATTATATATGTATTTAGTTTATGCATTAATCTACTTATTTTACCTATTTATATTTTATCTTTATGCAAGTATATCATGCCCTACTTAGTTAAGTTACTAGTACACTCCCCTCACGCTATATAATACACCTACACCTTACTCTCTGCACCACTCAGTCAGGTAGACTGGTAGATAATGCCTATGGCATTAAGTCCGCCTACGTACTCTGTGTATGTGAAGTAAAAAAAAAAAAAGTTTTCTAGAGACAACGATTCCCGCGTTTTTTACGTTTTTCTCCAAAATCACTTTTTGGGGTTAACGTGGTTTTAGTTAACGGACGGCAACATAGGCGGGTACTTGCCGCTTCATCTTTTGAAAGTATGCACTTTTTAGAGACTTATATTCTAAAACCACTATGAACTTAGCTTTCGTGATATTGTTGTTGAAATTTGCAAGTGATCTGTTTAAAGATTTACTAAATGCGACGCAGGTACGACATGGAAGTCAGACGTGATTTTCGTCTTGTCCATGTTCATCTTAAGACCTACTTGTTGGGAGACTCTATGGAGGCCATCGAGCATTGTGCTGAGGTCTTCCATGGTCTGAGCCATGATTACGATATAATCAGCAAACAGAAGGTGTAAGTAGTCGCCGTTTATTTGATGCCGAGTCCTTCACAGTTCAGAACCTTGAAAACGTCTTCCAGCGCAGCGGTAAACGTTTCGGAGATATAACATCTCCCTGCCTCACCCTCGCTATAGTTGAATAGGTTTTAAACTCTGGTCTTGGAGGCGGACTGACATGGTGGCGTTTTCAAACAAACACTTCAGCACTTCGACGTGTCGATAGTCGTCGATGGCACAATTGGCGAGACTGCAGTACCGCCGAGGTTTCAATCGAATCGAAGGCTTGCTCATAGTCCACAAACTCTTGACGAAAAGCACCACCACACTATGACATGCCTGTGGCGTTTTGCCCTCGACTATGACAGAATTTAATAACTTTCGAAGTTTTTTCACGGCAGGTGCGCCGACAGCTCTCAAAAGTTCTGACGTAATTCCGTCATCACCCGGTGCCTAGTTGGTTTTTAATTTAATTTAGGGCTACTCTTATCCCGTGCATGCTGACGGGATGTCATGTCCAGGATATCTTCGGTATAGTGTCGGGTCAATCCAGCTTTAGGGTCAGTGACTGGAGTAGTAACAGGTGGTCGTGTAGTCGTATATAGCTGTCCAGTTCGATCTCTTTTAGGAGCCTCAGCTGCTCCGCCTCAGCTTAATAAACAGATCTCTAAGTCTCTGATTCGCGATCTTCGCCAATACAACACTAAGTGTGTTCAAGAAGCAATCGAGCAGATTACGGTTCCTAAGTGTTCAAAAGAGATCTGTCCATCGGGCAGGTCAGCTGACAAGGCTGAAGACGAATGTTGACAGAATTATCTCGTCCAGACTGAGGTCTGGCTGAGATAATTCTGTCACCATTCGTCTTAAACACACTTAGTGTTGTATTGGCGGAGACTTAGAGATCTGTTTATTAAGCCGCCGATACTTTGGCATCTTAAGCCTTTCCTGTATAAGCTCGAGGATCGGACCAGAGATTTTATGGGCTCTTTTAATCGTCATGGGCTTTAAGAACTTTAAACCTGTTGTATGGACAGCATTCACTTACCTTTCACTAAAGTCGTCCACATCTACGCATTCTCCCAGGCATTCGAAGCGGTTTTGCAGCTCAAGCTGAAAGCTCTCGGGGTTTTAGATTTGAACTGGCGCTGGTAGGAGCGTAGAGTTCATCAATCTCGACCGTTCGAGGCTGGGACTAATATTCAGTGTGCCTCTTACCATTCGGTGACCGCGGCCCACTTTATGCGAACTGATCACAGAGACATAATTAAATATAAACCTCTTCATTGACTATGAAATCGATCTCATTTTTGAAAATCAATCTCATCTGAACTTATTCAGGTCCATTTGCGGCATTCTAGCTTTTTGAAAACGGAATTCATCATGAAGAGTCCTTCCTTATCCATGAAGCTAGCCAGCAAGTGGCCCCGCGAGTTCCAGAGTCCATATCCAAATTGCTCCACCCTCAGCTCATCACCTCTCGTTTGCCTAGTTTCGCGTTAAAATCTCCCATGACGACGGTGTAATGGGTTTTGAACATATGTATAGCCCGAGATATGTCCTCATACATAGCTTCTACATCCTCATCGGAGTGTGATGAATGAAATGAAATATTGCGACAAATCTCTGCCGGAGGTTTATCGCACCCCTTGCCTCGCCGTTACCATGGCCGCTATCTGAGTCAGGAATAGCGGGGCCGCCGGGGAATAGAGGCTGTTTTTTTCATGTGTGGCTCATTTTTGGGAGATTTTGCTTTGATCGCCACGCTTGGCAGACAGATTGGCGATCGTATTGGCGGAAGTCTTTGATATTTAATGCTGCTGCCTATATAGTATCTTGCCTTTTACTTTTGCCTTACTTTGGTTGGTTTGACCGCCACCTGCCGGTTGACTGACTGCAATGGTGGATCCGAGGCTACTCTCATCAAGTTTCTACCCGTCAAAGGTAGTCACTCCACCTAGTTAGTCTGAGGGATAATGGCAAACCAACAAGGCAGTGATAATAATTTTATAAATATGACTAATTCGTTGATCTGCTATTTTTCCATCAAACTCGGTGGAGATATTAAGGAAGATAATGTTAATAAAATATTACACAAAAAAAAACGAATTTTACCTCTTAATGTTCCCCGATATATGTATTTGAGTTTTTGCGAGAACACGATGCGATGACGCACGCTTGCACGCTATAAGCTCTCCGAGCGGAATGGCAAACCTCCCTGCTCGCATATCCCATCCTCGCACGCATATGGGAACCCCGCACACTCCCGGAATTAATAATAATAATAATAATAATATTCTACCACATTCACACAACACCACCTAGTCCCAAACTAAGCAAGAGCTTGTACTATGGGTACTAGATAATTGATAAACATACATATATACTTTTTTTTGTAAATACATACATATTATACATAGAAACACCCAGACCAAGACAAACATCCATGTTCATGCACACAAAAGTTTGACTTGAGCGGGAAGCGAACCCGCGACCTTTGGCGTTGCAGTCGCTTACACTCCCGCGGCGCCAACCGGTCGTCATTAATGAAGCGCGAGAAACGGATAACGTGTTTCTAGTTAGGGAATGTGGGCTAGCCGTTATTAAACTAAGAATTACTAATATTTTTTTGAACAAATTCCAAGTAAGAAGTAAATAACGCTTTTTTTAACGAATTGTTTTGAGCAAATCGCAATATTGATTACTTGGCAAAAATACCGTTATGGTCGTCTAACCAGAATTAAGATAAGGTTTTCTTCATAAATAGTTTATAGCATTGTTTTTATTCTTGTTTTATCAAAATTGATTCTTAGCTATAAACAAGTTATAGGCTCTTAGTGTATTTGTAGTCAAGAATATTCAACTAACGTAGTTTAAGCTTCTAAAAAAAATATTAGGCGAATTTTGAAACTAAGATACTTTAATGTGCATTCAGCTAAGAAGTGTGTGGCTATACGCCAGAGAGATTTGAGGGTTAACGGGGTTCTAGTTAAAGGACGGCAGTATGTTTTATCTTGTCCGCACTATTAAGAAGATATATAGGTATACGTCACCAGGATGACTTGGAGCAGTTGGAATGGGGCAGAACATTTCTCAGGCGATAAGAAGTTCTCAGATAAATATAAAATGTGAATAACATTGTCAAAGTTCATAATGCTGGTGCAATGCTGATAACAAAAGCATAAAACGGACTTTGTCCTTAAACGTTGGTGGCGTAAAATCTGTTTTCATTTCGCATTGACAAAGCATAAGCAATACCTATCATAATTTTGTTCTTAGAAAGTATTCTAAGAACAAAATTATGATAGGTATTGCTTATGCTTTAGGCAGTAGCCTAGAGTGCCAAGCTTTTCTACGATTGATATGATACACAAGAAAACCAGTTCCATAAATTCGACTGATAAAATTGTATGGCGTTGCATCCTTGTATTTCGTGTAGCTCATTGATGGCTTTTTCAATAAGATTTTTTCCTAACCTGTTCGAACTTGTTTCACTGTGATAATAAACAAATAAAACAATGACAATTACTTGTATTTATCAGACCCTTTTGAATGTTAATTCAGGCATACGAATACAGGTCTATATCCATCCTCATAAGCACAGATATTCAATATGTATAACAACCAACTTACTTGACTATTCTGATTATTCCTGGGCTTGCTTATATTGTCTAGACAAGCCGCTCTTAGCGATAAGGGACCTACAGTTTATTACTACATGTTGTGTACCTAAACCTAAAATAGCTTTCTATAAATAATTATCTGCCTATCTAACCGCTCTAATCTGATTTAGCAATAAAACATAATATCTAACTGTCGTATTCCAATAATAAAGACATTTTCTAGAGCGAGCGAGTTTAATTTCAAGAGCTCGTTACGTTGCCGCAGCAGTTCTCAATGATAAAAGAATACTAAGACATTAAATGGTCTAAACTGAATATTTAAACTGCAAATCAGAATATAAACTTGCAATCTCGGCATACTAAAGTATCGCTCTAGCAATCATGCTATTCATAAATCCGCGTTCAAAGATTTGTACAAGCCAAATGTGTACTATAGAAAGTCTGCCATCAGCAAGAAGTTTTAGATGAAATATCAGTGTTTTAATTTCCTTCCCCGTCAGTATTTCCTTTAAGTTTTTCCGCCGTAACTAAGACACGTGCTGCACCTGTGCCACTATTTCAGGAACTCAACACTTATCGAGTTAAGAAAAGAAGATAAAACTAAGTAGTGTAACTAAATTAGAACATTGAAGTTCGTTATCCATTTCACTTTGATGGAAAACGCCTAAGTAACGCAGACGGGTACATGGCTGTAAACGAGCCTCGACTTCATCTAATCTGTTTTAGCGAACTTCCAATTTGAACTCTTCACAGTGACATTTCAGTTTGAAAACAGAGCCTTACCATCGAGGCCACCCGTATATACTCGAAGGTATAAAAGTACAATTATATATTGTGTAGTAAAGTACCTCACCTTACAATCTCGATATAAACAGGATGATGTGGCGGAAAAGTTTTATTTTCTCCCATTTGTTATTTACAATTCAAGAAATTCTACAACAACATCTCCTGCAATATGGTTAGAGGCTTTAGCTTTAGGTTAGAGCTGTATTCTACGTAGTATAATATAATGTGAAGTTATTTGCGGCATAAGTGCTTATGTACAATTGTTTGTGTCGTAATTTATCATCTTAATATACACGTGTTTATGTGTTAGTCGGAATATATTTGGTTACTCGGATATGTTGTTTATTGGTTTCAGTTGTCATTTGGACATTACCACTAGGAGTGTAATGTCTTTTTTATGTTGATCTCTGATTAGGAGGATATGTGTGCCAATGGAGATAAATGGATAGAGATATGGTTCGAATTTTCCATTTATTAATCCGGTTCACAATTTGGTATTTTTTTACAAGACTTGATACTGCCTTGCAAATAATGCAAAATTTTATTGCATATAACATGATATGTTTCGATTTATAAAATATAAATAAGCTTACAAGCAGCTCAGTTGCAAATTGTTTATGCTGGTTTATTTCAGCTTTGTACTGAGCTTACGTGTTCGTCCGCGTCACCTCGAATACTTCGCCTGACGACATCATTCCAATGTGAGCTATCGACGACGGAATGCGACGCGTTTCGAATCTCTACGCGCCTGCGACGATGAAAATATTCGGCCACTCAGATTCTTGATCAACGTCCGGACGTTCTCTTAGCTGGAGCTTACGCTCAAGCTAAGCTTACAGCTTTTGACTACAGGCAGTTAATAAGCAAAACAAAAAATAGCAAAGCTGTATGCAAAGTCGTAATACGGAATTCATTTTGAGCCGACAAGAACTTCATCGTTCTGGCACCCCGACCCCACTCCGGGTTCGGGGTGCCAGTACAATTACTAGTTATGATGAGATCAGGTTTGTTTGTTGCATGTTCTTTTAATTGCATGTAGATTTATATGCGATAAACTGATGAACCACGAGAATTTTAACAACTTTTTGACTAATAAGACCAATGTTTTAACTTATTACGTAACATATGAATAAATTGATTTCAAGTGCATCTTTTGCAAATATCCTTGTAGATAATGCAGCACTTCTAAATAAATAAATATGTCAGAAACTGTTCATCATAGCAGTTTGGTTTCCATGTTTGTTATAGTTTGGCTCTCTTTAAATGCTGACTGGATTATTAAACGTAAGTTAAGTAATGTGGATTATTTTGAAATATGCATTATTTTAGGTTTTTTTTAAATAAACCTGTGTACATTTATTTATTTATTTATGTGAATTTGCTGTCAAAAAATACATAATATACTGTGCTGTGCTTTATATAACGTCACAATAATACCAAGATACTATCTGTATTACTTAATTAATTTCGATTAAGTGTTTATGTCACCTTTTATTAATATTTAATAAATCCTTTTTGTACTTTTTGCCATAACATTTAAAAGCAACTATAAAGTAGTTAACTTGTAAATTCCTAGCATGCTGTGTTTACCTTTAAGTGTTTGTAAAGCAAATATTTTAATAACTGTGAATGTATTGATATATATTAGATACTGTGTATACAAACGTTGGTAAACCTAAATAAACAAAAGAAAATTAAAATTAAGTTTCGAAATACTTTGATTAAAATATTTTACCTTTAATTTCACTACAGCATATCATCATCATAGCCCTAGCGTTATCCCGGTTGCATCCAAGACTTACAGGCCTTGGAGCCCGAGGTCTGCTCACTGGTCTAACCAATTATGACATAATATAAACTTTTCCGCAGAGCGACTGCCGTCTGACCTCCGCAACCCAAAGGGACAGCGATATTCCATGGTTAAGACCAGTACCAGTTTATTTGAGGGTACTAACTCCCGGTAACGACTGTCAAAGATCTTCATGACAGCCGGGACCGATGGTTTAACGTGCCCTCCGAGGCACGAAGCAAGCGATAATCATCAATCAAAGTGCGCGCTGTGTTGCGCGCCGTGGATTCGAACCCGCTACCCTTTGCATGCCAGTCCGTTGGTAACTCAGCAGTTTGCAGTTATCTTGGTCGTAAGATGAATATTCTAACATTTTGCAATATCTGTGTTTGAATCGACAATATTACAATTTCACCTCAGAATACCCATATTTTGCCAATATTGATAACTATTGGCCAGACTAACTACGGAATTCAATATTCGATATATCCATTATTTTAGATTTTAGATTCGTTTTTGACATAAGCTCCATACAAAATATGTCAAACATGAATCTCGAATTCCATGGATGAATCAAATATTAAAACCTGCCGTAAGATAGTAGGTACCTAGTTGTATCCATATAAATGAGAAACATTCACGTGCTTCGCTTGAAGGCATACCGCTTTGTGAACAGGTTCCTTTTTTATATACATTACTTTGTATCGAAATCAGTGCTTAGTTATCAAGGTTCTCATTTTCCGAAATAGTAAGTGTACGTACTTTTTTCTTTTTTGTATGAGTTTGTGGCCAGCGCTGTGAGCCGGCGGTCAGGGAGTGCCCGAAGGTCTCCGACGTGGCTTAAAGATTCTTCTCCTGCGAAAAGAACATACGACCTTACGCGCCCTTTGCAGCCTTTACCTGGACTTACCGATATTACAAACGGCAAGTCAAGTGTCGTTCTGAGCGCACAAAACTTACCTGAACAGTATGAACATTATGAAATCAAATAATATCTACAATTCTACATACTTAATAGGAACTTGTAAAGAATTCATTAATTTTCCCCTAGATCATGAATGGATGTAATAGTTTCAAGATAATATTATAACTAAATTAATATAATCAAGAGTTGGATAAAAAAAAGAGCCTGATTTTCCATTGAATAGCTATGACGTGTATGAGTCCTGGTTGAAGCTCGTATATGTGACTTCGCCTTATCTCTTGTCTTTTTCTACCACCGGTGTATGCTTATACAAGGTGCTAACCTTGAGACACTTTACTTTCCATTTGTGAAACAGTAATTGTAATGAGACAATACAGACCTTACCCAAATTTCCCAGTAGATAAATTTTCTTTACTGTGATTGAAAGCGTGTATTGTAACAGATTTCTTGAAGACAATAAATAATATTATGCTCCAACAATGAGGGCAGCATTGTCTGTAAACTGTACATCACTGTTCATAAAGGATCTCTATTATTTACAACAGTTTAATACAAGGACCATTACAGTACCTTTAAAAGCTATGTTATAAGCCGCTCATAAATAAGTATACAATATGTATGCCTCTATAAATACAGTTATAATACTCAACCAATACCTATTGTGTGAATTTATAATGAAAGTTTTAATTCCCCTCTTCAATATGCTTAAGTAAATAATACCTGGAGGATACGATTTTATCTAAAAAGATTAATGTGGTTAAGTTATGAATAAATTATGTGCACATGTGATACGAGCATGCTACCGATTGTCTTATTAAATTAACTACTTTATTCAGACAGAACATGCATCAAGTTTTTCTTGATGTTTTGACAGTTTTGCACATGTTTCTTCGCCTCAAAAGTTTCGCAGCCGCATGCGAACGCGTAGGTCTACTGACAGCGTCATGCATCTTACCTTTCAATTTCGTGCTATGTATGTTTGAAAATTGCTTGGTAAAAACAAGATAAGAATTTTAATATGTTCTAATATTATACACACGATCCAATGACGATTCCTGAAGACAGCAGTCTCGTATTCAATAGGATCAAATACACGTTTGAAGCGGAATGATATTCAATGAATGGATATAGGATACCACAGATGGAGCTAAAAACCAATATTGGACAATAGGAGATATACGATACCTACCTCTTTATATTTTGGAATAACTCCAATGTAAAACTGATGGGACAGGTTTTATTCGATTCTATAGAGATTACCTGCGAGTATATTTGTTTATTATCCATTTACTGTTGCATTTTTGTTGGCTTGTACTGCTAATCAAGTTGAAAAATTCCTTCACATAAAAGTTTATGACAAACATGGAGTCCGGGAAAATATCTCGTCTTCTGTTATATACCTCTTTACTTAGTTTGTCAAATGTTGGGTGGGTTGCACGGTGGCAATCGAGCAGCATTTGCGAGATTGTATTGATGAGACGCAGGTCGCCAATTTTGGTAATAAAGTGTTTTATCACAAACAACATTTGTTTTCATGGGAAAACGTACTACATCGTCGTATTAAGTGTTGTATATAAACTTTCACGCTACGGGGCATGGGCCACCTCTCACTATGAGAAGGGTAAGGCTTATAGTCTACCATCATGTCCAAGTGAGGATAGGCGGAGTTCACATGTTTTTCGAACGCATTATTTAGAACTCTCAGACATGCTGGTTTACACACGATGTTTACTTAACTTGGAAAAGAAATTGGTGCGCACTGTGGATTCTAACCCGAGATCCTCTACGTAGCAGGCTATCAAGCTCTCCACTAAGCTAGCCATGCCTACGAGTAAGTAACTGCCTTACATGAAATTTAGTCGTGAATTTAATAAGATAAATAAGACTCTGGTCTTTTGTACAGTTTTATTATTAATAAGTTGAAGTTAGTAAGGTACTTATTTACGTTTTAACTACTAACATTTTTTTTTTAAAAACGGTGTGCCGAAAGGTTAAGCCCTGAGGTAAAATTAAGTCTACAACCAAGCAAAAGGCTCTCTGATATTGTATAGTGTTTATATACATTCTTTATATAAATGTTTTTAAGAAAATAACATTTTCTCTCTGTGTTGTACCTAACACTAATTGGTAATTAATTATCAAGCTCTAGTTCTGTACAAGAATACTTTTCATTTAAATTCAATCGTTGCATTGTATTTATAAATACCTACCGTCTGACTAATTCATTAATGACCAATTGAATTAAGAAGTTGATATTTATTCTGTTTGCTAACAGCCATATTTTGATGAAATAGAAAAATCCTATCGGACATCGTTCTATATTTTTTATAGCTTGCTTTGACAAAAATAAAAGCCATCTGAAGATACGTTTACTATTAGTTGATTCGTGAATGCATCATGCTTTTACAGCCAAGAGAAAATGTTATGAGGTTTATTAATCTGAGGGCATTTTCCGTGCTTTTAGTGTGATGAAAGTTGTTGCGAAAGTCCCCCGTGCCGTATAAGTCCATTAAGCAAATGGATGGAAAGGAAATGAGAGCTCGTTTTTAATTTCGTTGTCATGTAAATACGTGATATTAATAATGTACCTCTTGTTTTGTTACTCTTTGTTAATTAAAGCTTTCGGGAAATTAAAAACCTTTAACATTAGTCATTGTTTGTGTACATATCTAGATGGGTTCGTCCGTGATGTGTATTTAATATTTTATTAACATTTTGTGGCGTTACACTCCCACGAGAGAGTACTATGAGGTTAACGGTCCATTAATAAAATAAAATATTACTGTTACATCTAAAATGGTGACGATGATATATTGCTTTGTCACTGGAAACGATATATTTTTGTTTCCTTTTTATATATTTTACATTTGCTGTTATATATTTGACGGCACTGCACCGAATGTTGTGGGTCGGATATCCACACTTACAGCACTTGGTATGGTCCAAAATTTGTTGACTATGCTCGTATGACGCATTTAATTCGCATCTGTGTTTTCTTTGTGTCCTTTGATTTAACAATATTTTTGTAAAGGCTCATTACATTTTTGTTTATTCTTCGTCTTAGAGTCTGCGGGACATTCCATTAGAATTCAATAGATCCATTTTGGTATTCATTAGTATAAGGCTTGATGTAGTGATTATTCACAAAAAGTGGCTGGCAGCGTCTGGACATGAAGAACTTAGTGACGTGCTACTGGAGAGAATTGGAGAGACTATATTTACCCAATAGTGGACTACAACAGTTGCTTTTTTCAGCCTATTTGGCATAATTTTTTTTGTAAATAATTCTGATAAGAGTAGCATAGTTCATATGCGAAAGCATATGAACTATATCTGACAGGATTAAGAGTTTAAAATACCATTACCCTATTTCATTCCGTGGGTGTTGTAAGACGCGATTTTTTTTATAGTAATAGGCGGCAAACAAAAAATACAAAACAGCGACTACGAAAAAAACACGAAGACAATAGTACCTTTAGCAAGAGACGCATAACTCTAGCAAACCCTTTACCAGCCGTCTGCCAAGAGTTGTATAGTAGGTCAAGTCCTCCTTTGGCCCACAATGCTATTGTAACGCATATTAGGACAGACCGATGTTTTTAGCAGTAAGGCAAAAAAAATTAAATGTTTTTCAATACCGTACTTAAATGAAACGAACACAAATTGTACGAACAAATCTCTTCGGGTCATGAAAAGTACTGAATCATATTTTATTATCTAAAATAATACTCGGTTAATCCAGCAATCGTATCTGTCGAAAATCTTCATATATTGTAAAGAGGGAGAAAGGATTGTAAACAAACAATTAGGCGAAATCTGTAAAAAGTTGTTTGATATTTGTATTACCGGTAGAAAGAGAAGAGAGACAAGAGTAAGACTCGGTAGAAAATTGCAAAGTCTTTGTAACTGAGGTTTGTAATTTAAAACGAAGAAAGGAGACAGAAAGATAGCAATTTTATTTATTTAATTCATAACAACTGTACTTAGAAATATATGTGCATTAAATATAGGAGGTTGAAACGGCGACGTGGCTCACGCCGGGAGCGGGGCCACTGATCAACATTTTCTCATAAATGACTTTCTGTCATCAAACAAGATATTTGCATTTTTTCCTGTTGTTAAATCTTGTTTACGTGGGCACTTAATAAGTTATGCCTCGGGAAGGAAGAACCACTTGAAGGTAACTTTTAAATTTCGTCTCCGTCCCGCTAACTTATTTACTCCTTATAAGAAGAAACAAAATATAATTCCACTTTTCAGGTCAAGAGATAATGGCCTTTGATAACAGCCTGAAAAAGCTTTCCGCTGTTTTGTTTCTTTTATCTTCAAATTTCTGTGAAGTTTGCTACAAAAATTATAACTTGCGAGATTAAATAAAGAAGTTTTAATAAATTGCCCAGGGTTAGCTAGGATAAAGGCTTAGGTGAATCTAATTTTTCATTTTTGAGTAGTATCTGCACTGAGATTAAATCTTTGAAATTGTTTAAAGTTATGATTTGCGAATAGGTAACGTTCAAATTTAGTGTAAAAGTTTCCTTTTGCTCCATTTATTTTCAGTTCACAAGCTGCACACGCCATAAGAAAGTATTTTTACTTTACGAAATATGACGGATTTTACTTATGAGAAATATGTCAAGACTGCAGGTCAGTTGAAAAGGTACAGTTTTAGTATGCTCTGTATTTTATCAAATTGTCTTTGAAAAAAATATATATAAGCAACTGTTTAATCATTTTGAGAAACAACATTCTGGCAGCACAGCAAAAAGGTTTTAGACCAAATTTTAGTATAAATAGAGCAATATATGATTTTTTGGAAGTAATTATGTTAAAAGTTGACAAAAGGGTTCCCACCTGTGCTATAATGTGTGACATGATACAAGCTTTCGATTATGTGGAACACAAGACTTTACTATTAAAGCTTGAATGTTATGGTGTACGAGGTAACGCTCTCAACCTCATAGAATCTTATTTAATAGATCGAAAGCAATTTGTTGAACTCAAATATGTTGGTGGTAGCAGTAATAAGGAAGAAACATACGCGTCTCATATGCGAACGGTAAAATACGGTGTGGGACCGGATAGTGTGTTAGCCCCTTTATTGTTTATAATATACATTAACGATTTACCAAAAATAACACACCATCCTATCACACTGTTCGCAGATGACAGTTCAGTTGCTATTGAGTGCAAAAACATTAATAATTATGAAACTGACATAAACAATACATTAGAAAACATTATAAAATGGTTAAATAACAATAATTTAAAAATAAATTTAAATAAGACTAATTTAATTCAATTTTTCCAAAGACGACATTCCACAAATTTAAATATCAAATATAATAATATAAAAATTAATGAAGTTAATATCACAAAATTTCTAGGGCTCCAAATAGATCATAAACTTAATTGGAAAGCGCATATAGAATCACTATGTAAAAAAGTTAGCAGCTCATCTTATGCTCTATTCAAACTTGCTCCTGTGCTAAATTATGAAGTTTTGCTTACGGCCTACCATGGAACAACTTTGTCATATCTAAGATATGGTATAATATTTTGGGGCAACTCAACCGATACAGATATGGTATTCAAGGCACAAAAAAGCTGTATAAGAGCAATCTTTAAATTACAAACATGGGAAAGTTGTGTACCATTCTTTAAAAAGTATAAACTGTTAACCCTTCCCTCTCTCTATATTTTTGAAATCGCAGTCTTTGTTAAATCAAATCCTGAACTATTTCCTACTATGGCGGATACTGTTACCCGCAATAGGAGACAAATAACAGAGAATAGGCTGCAACTGCGCAAGTCAAACACAGCTCTACTCCACAAGAGTATATATTGTATGGCACCTGCAATATATAATAGACTACCAAATGAGCTAAAAGATTTAAACATTAATTTATTTAAAAAACAGTTGCATAAGTATTTGGTAAATAAATGTTATTATAAAATCAATGAATTCCAGGAGGGCAATTAATTTTTATGTATTTTTAATTTATTAACTATGGTACAATGTTATTTTATTTTATTTGACATCATATTATTTTACTATTATATACCTGCTTGACATAACTGTGCAAATATAACATTGACCATTATTATCATTGACATATCATTATATTCTGACATTGAAAATACCTACTATTAAAAATAATAATTGTTTTTCATAATTACTATTGAGATATTGTTAAAATTGTTTTGTTGGAATCTCTACTGTGAAAAATTTTAATATTGCATGCCTAATAGGTAGAATAAGGAGGAATGTATTAATATAAAGCAAACTTTTTGTATAACACCTTTATAAACCTTTATTCAGCAAAATAAATGAATTTGAATTTGAATTTGATGCATGTGGTAAAATGTTAATCCAGTATAAGATGAACTGTTGTTGCAAAACGTCCGTACCGTGGCACGTTATTATACTAGTAATTAAAAGATTGTTAGTCATCAACTCATCACGGTATTAAGGCATTCTGTAAAAATTACACTTAAGCACTTTATGCGCTTAGCTCTACCATTGCGGTGTAGTTGTTGACATAATTATTGTTCCGTGTGAAGACGAATCTACGTTTCCTATGATTGCCAATACGTACAGCCTAAGTGGCACATCGTATGCAGATATTACTATAACTAAAATAAAAACTACACGGGGTGCGAAGTACTAAAAGTGTGAAATGTTGTGCAATGCAGACAGACCAATATAAAATACATCCACGCCGTACGATGTTAGCGTTATCGCCCGCCAGTTACTATACCAAAAAAGAAATATAAAAAGAGAGAATCGCTGGTAGTGTAAAAGAGTTAAAGGTATAAAAATAACATTAAATACACGTATATGTTGCAGTATACGTCGACATTTCGCAGTTTCACGCCCTGAAGCCAACATCACAAAGCTTATTATGCAAAATTTGTGCCAAAACGCATCCCTCCGTATGCAGTTTTGGTTGCGGAAACCGTGGGCTTTTATTTACTTGCCGCCCGGATGCAATTGCAATTATGGTCTGAAATTCCGCATGATAAATTGTCAACTGTTCAATTTGCTAATTAATATTTGTGAGTGATTTCCACAGTGTATACGTAATGTCCTAGCCGTGTTTAATAATAGCTGCACATGTTTGACTACGTGCTCCGCTGTTATTTTTGACGCTATAAATGTGCTATCATAGTACGTTACTCGATTATCATCTAAAGCGAATTAAAACGTTTCAATTCACGGTAAACGATGCATAGTATAGTGACAATTTTATGACATACAAAAATTTTATGGGAATATGTGCCGTGTGTTGATCTTTGAATTGATCTGCATAAAGGATTTGTTCGTTGAAAGCGCTGGAAATTACCACTTTAGGCTACTTCTATAGACAGTCTGTTAGGTCAAAGGTACTATAGATTCAATCCCCTGTTTAGAAGAAGGAGTAACAGTGGTCCAACTCAGAAAAGTTTTAGGCGTTCTCAGTTCGTACTGCACGGAGGCAGAGACTACGGAACGCCATTTGCAACGATCCTGACATACCTCACTTGCTTCACTCACTCCCATCAAGTTTCTCATGCATGCTCTTCTGTTAAGGGTACTTCTGACTTGTCCTGTTTTCAGGATGTCTCCAATCTGGTCATAGAACGTTCTCCTAGGTCTTCCCCTTTGTCCTGTCCCATTCACACTAGCCTGATATATCTTCTTTGTCAGTCTATCGTCATCCATCCTCTCCATGTGCCCAAACCATCTTAACATGCCTTTCTCAATGCTTGTCACTACATCTTCTTTTACCCCACACCACTCTCGTATCACACAATTCTTTACTCTGTCGGTCAAAGACACACCACACATACTTCTCAGTGCTCTCATTTCTACAGCATTTATTCTACTTTCAAATCTCTTCTGCCATACCCAACTTTCACTACCATACATAAGGGTAGGCACTAACACACCTCTATGTACAGCCAAACGTGCCTTTTTGGACACGTTTTGACTGTTCATAAACGCCTTCAGAGCTCCATTCACACAATTACCTGCATTAACTCTCCTTTCAATATCTGCTTCATTCTTACCATCTCTTGTAAACAACGTACCTAAGTAAACAAACTCATTCACTTGTTCCACTCACTGTCCATCGATCAAAACATTACAAGCCGTAACGCCTCCTTTTCAAAAACCATAACTTTCGTTTTACTTACATTCACTTTCATTCCTTTCCTTTCTAACGCACGATGCATGATTGTTACCATCTCCTGCAACTCCTCCGTTGAAGATGCAAGTTAACCTGATCATCAGCATAAAGGAGGCATTTGACGAGTAACCCATTCATCCTTAATCCGCAGTCACTATGTTTTAAATCTTGCAAACAACTATCCATGAAGAGGTTAAACAGCCACGGCGACGCTACACATCCCTGTCTAACACCTTTATCGATGGTAAACCAGTCAGTGTATGCCCCGTTTATCCTCACACAAGCTCTAGAATCCTCATAAAGGGATTTCAGAGCTCGAATAAGGCTGCTGTCCACCCCATTCATTGACAGCACCGACCACATTTCATTCCTCACCACTTTATCGTAAGCCTTTTCCAAATCCACGAATGCGCAATATTTTTTATAATTTTTCCTAAAGCGCATTTTGACTTAGCTTCAAGTAGACATATAAACCAATTTATATGAAGAACACGAAGAAATGAAATTCAGACGTCATGAATTTGTACACTGAATATTATTCGGGCACATTGAATATTGTTCAGGGTCCGCTTACTAGTCTAACCGGATTTAGCTGAATATTCGTTTTTCCATGGAGCGACTGCTTGTCTGACCTCCACCACCCGAAGGGATAGCGATATTCCATGATTTAGACTAGTGTCATTTTATACAGAGGTACTAATGCCCTATGACAGCCGGTGCCGACAGCTTATTGTGCTCTCAGAGGAACAGAGCATCCGATAATTAACAATTCAATACGCTCACAACTCCAAAAAGTCGGTGGTGTGCGCCCCGAATTAAAACCTGACAAGCTCTGCATGGCAGGCTGTTGGTCTCTCCACTAGACTGTCGCTGCCTTCACCTACATATAAACGCCTACATATTAAAGAATATAAACAAATCAGCCGGCACAGAATCCGTATCTGTTTACGTTCAGTATCCATATACTCCCTAAATTAATAACAAATAGAGTCCCACCCAGTGCCTCTAAATGTCACGCCGCGGTGTTTTCGATGGCTAATTGACTACGTTAACCTTTTGTTAGTCATGACGTCTGTAACAGGCCAGTTAACCCATTATATGCCGCACGCAAACATGTGGCCAACTCGCTAATTATGTTTTTTTGTCGAAATATTGCTGCGTACGTAATTGCGGTGTCTTCCCAATGGGGTATGGTGCCAGCGTAATTTTAGAATAAGCATATTATGGAGTGATTTACTTTATTTTACACGTTAAACTGTTTATTACATTTTACCTGTTTTGCCTTCTTCAGATCTTTCTCTTTTTTTGTTTTAGTCTAGCGGCAACCTTATAACAAATGGCTTGTTTTCGCTAAATGTGTTAATAAATTACTTCTACTCAAAATATGCGTACAACTTAAAACCTTTTTTCTAATGTTTGTCATCAACTCTAACGACGCTCTTTAAAGTAATTCTCTATAAAAACGTAAGCCATAATTAAAAACACTAAACAAGTACTAAATACAAAACGAGACGTAGTCCTTTATTTTTATAGTTTAAAAATATGATTTGAAGACCGTAGTTATTTATTTTAATTTGACACTATTCTGTTCAAACAAATTTTAGAGACAAAAGCTTTGTAAAAAATTGTCTTACAACTATGCATAATAAAGGACCATGGGCAAAAAAGTATGAAGCCTGGGCTCACCCACCAACAGAGATGAGACCACTTTGAATATACTTGTAAAGCACTAAATATAAAGTTATAAACTCATTTTTGCGAAGAATCCATGGGGTTATTTTGCTATAAATATTTTTCTCCTACCATAAATAAACTATTATCCTGCAAAATAATGCTGTTATGGCATTATAGTTTTTGTTGTTTCACATCTATAACTAGTTTTAATTCCATGTACAAGGAATACGTAAAAAATTAAACAGCTGCTAACAGTTAAAAATATTTTTATTAACATTTCAATCAATATCAATAATAATATCGTTTAGGTGACCTGCCGGTGGATTAAATTTTATGTGCCGAGAGGATACGCGAAAACACACAGATAACATACATACATACATACATAGACTCACGCCTGTTTCCCGGAGGGGTAGGCAGAGGCTACGGAACACCATTTGCAACGATCCTGACATATCTTTCTTGCTTCATTCACTCCCATCAGATTCCTCATGCATGCTCTTCGGTTCAGGGTACTTCTAACCTGTCCCGTTTTTAGGACACACAGATAACACCGTGAGAATCACGAGTCGACTGACTGAGAGCAGACGGGCGCCCGGGCAGGCGTCCGAGAGGTGTGAGAGGGAAGGAGAGTGTTGTAAATCACACGGGCGCAAGCGCATCTATTGTTTACCATTATTTTAAACAGTGGCGTAGGAAGGGAGAGGGGGTGGCGGGGGCGGTCCGCCCCGGATGTCACCCTTTTTGGCGTGCCACCCCAAACTCGACTTTATGAACAATGGATAAGTATATAAAAAAACATAGGCACTAGCTCAGCACTGCGATTCGGTGGCAGTTAGCCCGTAATTGTTAGGTATCGACTAAAAAAAAAGAAAAAGGTCAACCGCCAACTTCCGCCCCGGGTGCCACCCAAGCTAGCTACGCCACTGATTTTAAAGTATGAATATATTGTTACTATATCAGTTTTATGACTAACAATTGTATTTTACTACGAATCTATTTAAGTGCATATCTTTTTTCTGCAATGGAATTGAAGGTGGTGCTGGTAGTATTAATTTTAGTACGAACAAAATCCTTTACAATGGCATATGCCATAACTCTGTTGGACTCTGAGCCCAATTTGACTCATGGTCCTTTGACAGGTTGAAACTTTGAACTATATTTAGTCCATAGCATATAAAAAAGGACGATACTGTTATTTTATGAAGTAATCGAAATGTTATAACAAGTAGTCGTATCAGTTAACAAGATATAATAAAACGTCGCCACTACCGGTAGGTTTGCAAGGCATTATAAAATGTCACCCGTCTGGCGCGTACATGGGTACGTGTGAATACTTTTGTGACAGTTCATTTTACGCCTCGTAAAATACAACATAATATCTGCTCTGGTAATAAGTACCAACATAAGACATGTGAATCATGTTTTATGACATATTTTATGCTCTAGCCTCTTTCATTTTACGCTTAAGGAGATAATTTATGTTATATACAAAACATATTTCAGATTTATAACAACTTGTTCGAGGTAAGTTTCTAAAGAGTTCCGATAAATTATATTTTCATCTTAAATACTGATTTGTAGTAAACTAGAATTAATGTACATAAGATTTTTGATTGACTCACTTCTTATATGAATGTTAATACCGCGTAGTAAATTGAATAACGAAGTTTTATATAACTCTTTTATATTTGAGTCGTGGGAGGATAAACGATCACTCAAAGTTCGGCTTAAAAGAACACCTACACTCGACACAATTATTTCTATATCACACATCGAATCGAACATTCAAAACATTGAAAACGAGTTGAATTATTAAAAGAGGTTAAATATAATGACCACTATAAAATGCTTTGATACCCTTAGTTCTTTAACCAAAAATATATACTTAACACCAGAAAAATAAAGTCTAAAATTACAATAGTATTAGCTATTTTAATCACGACTGCACTTCAAATTGTATTCGAACACCAAATGTAGTAAATGATCACTAAATAAATAGGTTATGTTAAGGCTGCCATACACCTTACGATAAATCGCTACGATTGGACTGTACAGTTCGAACGGAACAATTTATCGTTCATGGCATATAAGCCATACACAGTACGAGAAATCGTTACGATCAGACAGTACAATGAACGATTTTGACGCACACGGACACCTGTCAGCGATGGCTTCGTCGGACGTTGTTTTGGCAGTGGTTGGATTAATATTCGCCCTGAAGGAAAAAAAAGTGAAGCGGAAAAATCGTAGTAGGTATCTGTTGCAAAGAATGGCTAATGAAAAGAAGATTTCATTCTCATGTCAATTTGTTAGCGGAATTAATGGTGTTTCCAAAAGACTGGCATATTTTTTTAAGAATGGATCATGATACCTAATTACATCTACTGAATATGGTAGCACCAATTATCGAAAAGCAAGACACTATTATGAGAAATGCTATTCCACCCCATGACAAACTTGTAGCTACTTTGAGGTTTTTATCAACAGGAAGAAATTATGAAGATTTGAAATACATGTACAATTCTACTATTTTCAATTTTTCGATCAGCTTAGTGTACGCCGAATGTTTTAAGTCGCGATTGTGATACTCTTTGCCTTTAGTATTCCAAAGACAAGGTTCATTGCGATATAACTCAATGAATTGTTCTAGCCATTCGCGATTCGTTTGAGACGCCATGACGCATGCGCACGTCCACCTGAACTGCGACTGACGACAAAACTGAACACGAAAACTGAACGAGCGTATACACGTTACGATCAGTCGGTACAGTTCATCCGATTCCGATTAATCAATTGAAAATTTTGTATTGTTCCGTTCGACTGCACAGTCTTAAAAAATCAGACGAAACTATACAGTTTTATAACATACATGTAACGATTTATCGGTACCGTTCGAACTGTACAGTCCAATCGTAGCGATTTATCGTAAGGTGTATGGCGGCCTTTAGGTTCTCTTGTGACCCTTAATTCAAAAATAGGAGCCCTGCGAAGCAGAGCTCCGTCAACTTAATTTATTAAAATAGGTGGTGTAACCGTCTAAATGTATTTCATACAACTAACAAAAAAACTTTGGTTATAATTTTACATTAAAATGCGGGTTTCATTTTGGTGATTATTTACTATTTTTGTCTGTTATATGTTACTATATCTGGTGGTAAGTTAAACATAAGCCGTATTAAAGTGGTCAGTTGTCTAATCTATTTCGTCGTTATAAAAAAGAAATACATTTATAAAAGCGTTGCCAGGACGGCGGGTTTGTTTCTATAACAGGCTTCAAATAGCTTTTCTTTATACTAATTATTTTTTACGGTGAACTTGTTGTGACTATAAGCCTGCAAAGCGTAGGCAAATTGTTAGAATTCCCAATAATTGTCAATGGCAGCCGCAGCGCTACCAAATAATCGATTTGTGGTCGTCTTGATTGAAATTGGGTACCTAGAAAGGTGAGTGTCTACTCCTAGTTAACCAACGCATAGAGTTACACAAACAGACTAGCTACGAATTAATTGAATACTATGACAATTACTAATGTGCTCATTACTAAGATGGGCATTGTAATCAATTTCATGACTATCGTAGATTTGTGTTACAACTGCTGAACTGCTATCTAGCATCAGTTGTAGGAGTTTTAAAATCACTACATCGGAAAACTTATTCTGTCTCTACAGCGGTTTATATATGAAACATCGGGCAAACATAAGTACTTTTATATTTTAAAATAATAACGTGAATTATGTAGACTCTTTACATACATAAATAATAGGGGTTAAAGTATGAAATTGCCGTTTTATTGTAATAGGTATTTTGAATTGACATAGAATCTTTACGGTTTGAGGTTTTTAAATGAAACTTTTTTCACATGGTTTCTATGATGTTCTTCTTTTAAAAATGTGAAACATTTGAATATCGACTTTTAATTGTTTTTGTTATTCAACTTAGACAAGATAGGTGGATACTGCGAAAATTCGAGTGATTTTTGAATACGAGTTCTGACGCGGAAATAACGCGGCAGAAACAGCCCGCAATATCAATGTTGCGTTCGGAGAGGGGTTTGCTAATGAACGCACAGTGCGAGCACTTACATGTATAAAGAGGCACAGCTACTGCTGTAGTCCAGTCATCAGGTACTCGGCCGGTGCTCCAGCACAAGTTAAATAAACGCTGCAGCTGACTAACTATGATGCCCTGTCCAGCCTACAGCATTTTGACTGTAATCCTATCTACTGCTGTAGCCCAGTCATCAGGTACTCGGACGGTGTTCCAGCACAAGTTAAATAAACGCTGCAGCTGACTAACTATGATGCCCTGTCCAGCCTTCAGCATTTTGACTGTAATCCTATCATACCCTGCAGCCTTACCTAATTTCATACTGGCCAGTGCCTTCAAAATCTCATCCACGCATTTTTAATATATCTGCTGGGATACACGGTGGCATAAATATTGATTTTAGTTTATATAGGATATTGCTTTTTAAGTTGCCACAAATAATTGAATTATCAGTCTGGTCTATGAAAAAAATATTAAAAAGGTTTGCTTTCGCCAAAGGTTTGTCAATAATGTGACCAGCAATTTTTAAATACAGAATTTCATTTCTAGGTATGTTAATTCTTTTCTTATTAATTATCGCCCCCAAGTAGCCTTCGACTTATTGGCTGCGGTTTTTATAAAATTATCATTCTGAGACAATTGCTTAAGCTTAATTATCCTATTAAGTCTTGCTGATAAGGCGAGAAATCGATTTTACCTATCTATTGTTCGGTTTTTACGAAATTCCCACAATAACTGTCTTTTACGCCTACAGCATATTCGGAGACCTTTTGTGATCCATCTTGGTTGAGCCCTTAATGATTTTGTTACTTGTTTAATTGGAAAACACAAATCATAAATAAGTTTACAAATCCTACTTAGACAACAGATCGCAGATTACACAAGTAATTAGGATTTTCCCGGTTGCTAAACAAGTTACAACATACTCATCAGCAATAAGGCAAGTTAAATTAGGAGTGCCACAAGGCAGCGTGTTAGGCCCACTCCTTTTTAACATATATATTAACGATCTTCCAAAAGTGACAAATTATAAATCAATACTATTTGCTAATGACAGCACTGTGATAATTACTGGCAAAGATAAACTATTTATAGAACAAGAGATAAATTTGCCATTAAATAATAATATTATGCAGAGAACAGCACTGTAAGAGAAGGAAAACTTGATACAAACCCTATACCAACCCGTTTGGCCAGCGTGGGTAGGCCAATTCCTCCTTCCAAAGGAGAGGCCTAGTCCAACAGTGGACTGTTAAAGGCTGATGATGATGAATGTTTGAAATAGTATCGTTTCATCAACTGAGACTGATGTACATGCATTCCGGGTGAAAGGATGTTTGTTGTGTACACAGACCAGGCTGTAATTAAAATATTATGATGAGTTAACACGTTGGCTGTGGTAAGTAAAATCATAAACCTTCATCTGGTGCGGCGGCAGGTCGAAATGTGCACCCAACGATTTTTCTGCCAGTGCGTGGCAGGTCTTTTTCGACCTACCAGCACTAGGGTAGCTTAAAATGCTATAACTTTGCGAAAACATGGTGTATACAATTTTTTTTATTCTGTTAGAATAACCTTGAACCCAGCTTCCTTAGGTTTGATTCGCCTCGGAATCTACCAAATAGGAAATGAGATGAACCGCACTAGAAGGTATTTTTAGCAGTGATGGGACATACCAAAATAAAGGAATATCGCAAATTAAACAGAGCTATCGTACATAAAAGAAATGAAGATTTTTATTTAATTGTGGCTGTTTTGAAAACATGACACGCAAAGATTCATGTTGCATTGCCTGCAATATTTTTTAATTCTTTTTTACTCTTTTTTTGCTTTGTCGCTATTGAAGGTTCGCCGCAATCTCTCATAGCACCCTGCACAATTTCATACGATTGAAAATAAACAAAATTATTAAAAAACGGGACTTTATACTCAATTGATATGTTTTTATTACATAGTAAATATAGTAAATTCCATAAAAATGTTATAAAATTCATAATCATCGTCAGCATCGTGAACATTTGAAATGGGTACGTCACACTGCTAGCGCGGTCGTGAAGCATCTGAGAGTAGGTAGGTTGTGCTAAAAATTTTAATTAAGCACAGTTTGATTGGTGCCGTTTTTCGAGCCGCGATCGTGTATCTATTTTATATTTGATCGAAGCTTTTAAATCACCTTTCAAGCAAAAAAAAACTAGATCGAAATCGTTTTAGCACCGCTCTGTTTGCGTCGGGGGTTAAAAAGCGCATGTCATTGCACTTTCGCAGGTAACAGTACATTTCCAAATATTATAAGTACTACTATAAATATACGTGTAGGTAGTAAGTAAAACTTTCCGCTTTTACTTGGTTTTCCATGATGTTTTGTGCCTGAATACTTTTTATTTTTCTTAATTGGAAATATTTTATCACTACTGTCACTATCAGTTATAATTGCAGGGCGAATAAAAATCTTCCAAAATTTGTATTATTCTTTTATTGTTTGCCATCGTTGATTTTATCGACAGAATACAACACTGACTGGCGGCGCGTGCGCTCTGTGCGGTATCAGGTCGCCGGCGGTCTGTTGGGTTGGCGGGCTGAAATAGACCCACTGCTGCACTGAGCGGATATATTTCACCGCTAGTGCGTGGTAGGTCGAAAAAGGCCTGCCGTGATGTTTTTATGTGGAATACCTACAATTTTGACTACAAGCCGAAATATATATTTGTCTCTGTCAAAACCTTAAAAACACCTAAAATAATCGTTTCGCACCAGCGAGAGGGACATAGTTTTCTTCGTCCGCACCAGCTGTACGTACAGCGGCAGGCCGAATTTAGCCTGTTCCGCATTGAACGTGTTAAATTATGTTTACATTTCTGCCTAATAACGGTGGCATGTGCAAACAAAGCCTCTCTGTGCTGTAATGAAACACAACCAAACGTTATATCTTTGTTAAAAAAATGCACTGGCCTATATTGCTGACAGCTCCAAAAAATAAATGTATGCTGCATTTAAAATAACAGGCGCCTAAATTTTGACACGTTCGTGCCCTACCCTGTGTGGCCGTAAACCGCGAAAGTTCATTCAGTGTAATAAAAAGTTAATACTTGGCGCAGGCGGGTTGGGTTGGATTGCGCATTACTTGCTACATGATAAACAAGCCTGGCTGTGACACCCCTCCTTTATGACCCCCTCTCGGCGGACGGCATGCATAATTAAATCTACGCAGTCAAATTAGCAATTTGGACCTCCAACAATAGGACACAGATCAGTTTAAGCGTCTTTATTGTCCAAACAAAATTCAACCATTACTGTGCTCAATTAGCGCACAGTAACTACACTGAAACAATTTCAGGATTTGTTTTTATTATGTCTTCGTTACGCCAGTTTTGTTCCATCGCAAACGAGTTTGTTTTAAGCTCTTTTAATAATGGATGAAATATCTTAAAGTTAACTTTCAATCCTACTGTAGCGCGCTACGGCCAGGTAGCACTCGTGAATAACGGATCTACATACTGATAATTGTAATAGTATTGCTTTGTTCTTCGCTTCGGGTAGAATTTAATATTAGAAGATAGTGCACTATTTACTAGTTCCATTGTGGCTAGATATTGTATTGTTTTTATTCCGTTTGTATTATTGTTTTTCTTATTTTTTTAAAAAGACAACTCCTGCCTTAGGACTAAATCCTGTGTCGCGGGGGTCTTTACAAACATACAACGAACGAGGACAATGAACACCCAGACTCGAAACAACAATTTATGGATCACAAAAAGTGTTGTCTCGTGTGGAAATCGAACCCACAACATTCGGCGCAGTGTCAAGCGGCGAGGTGGCCGCTTAAACCACTACGCCAACCGTGCAGTCAAAGTATTGTAAGTAGCTAGGGATATATGCAGGTGAATAACAACTTCCAATTATGTTTCTTGTAATCGTAACATTACTTCTAATACCGTAATATCCAACAACATTGTTTTTGAAATTGCTTTTTGTTTTTGTAGATTAATAAATCTTTTTAGGGAGAAGGGGAGACAACCGCGCTGGTCGATAGATCGGGGAAGCAATGTTGCCAACTCTTAGGCTGGTCTACATTTATGAAAAACAAAGGTTACATGGTGATCTTGGTAGTGACCTGCAATACAAATGACTCGGGTATAACTTATAAGAACTATTTATCTTATATTTCTCGTTCTCTTTTTACTCGATAAGATTCGTAAGAATCATTGCCATTCTACGTCTCAAGCAAATTAACTTTGCGGCTGAACCTTGAGCTACTTCTGAGCATTTTTTTTTGTTAGGCGGTGGCTAATTGTTAACATGTACCGTTGTTCATGCAATACGTAGTCAAGTTTATTAATTTTCATGAGTGATTATCACCACTTCAAAATATATGTCGATTGTCTGCACGGGGAAATAAAAATGGCATATCACAAAAATAGCCAAGTAATGTCTGAGAGCCATCGTTCTTCTGGTCATTCGCAGCACTGTTTTAATTGTAGAGCTTTGCTGATTTCGGCATAAATGGGTTCCCTCAACCGGAGAAGCACTAATCTCTCATAAAATATCGACATTAAGTAACCGTATCTATACTGTTGCGTTTCGAGTGCGAGTGCCAGAGGCCTCATCTCTTGTTCCTCAACCCGTTTCTCCTAGTATTACTTTCCCCACAAGTCCGGCATTGCACTTGTGACCTTTTCGATGTTGCAGGTGTCTAAGGACAGCGGTAATCGCTTACCATCAAACAATCTGTTTGCTCGTTTGCCCCCTATAATATGAAAAGGAAGAAATGTATAGATCAAATTATTGTGAAACAAGATGAAAGTTTTTATTTGTTCAGTGTTCAATTTCATACAATAATTACTTTGTTTGATTTTATTTATAGACTCACGCCTTTTCCCCGAAGAGGTAGGCAGAGGTGTTATATTACACCCACATTTCGCCATTAATTTTTAGGTCCCACATAATAGTGAGCGAGCTTATTGCCGTTACCGGACAAATCACCAGACTCCGTGCTGCTACTGAGAATTCGGAAAAACTCAGTAACACTTTTTACCTGACCTGAGAATCGAACCCGGGACCTCTGATCAGCAGATGCATACGATATACGATCCACTGGACCACGGAGGTGTCAAGTACAATAATTACACAAATATTAATTAAATAAGGATCGGTTTTTAGCCTTTTTAACACATTTATTTCTAATCTGATGTACTAGGTACCAGAAGTAAATTAAAATACAGACACACACCATTTTACTGTTCTCAGGTATCATTACCATTTTCAATTTGCATTTATCGATGCTTATCATAATATTGCAACTATAACTTTGGCGCAAATACATAAATATTTATGTCCTTGCAATCGAACTCCCAATAAAGTGCGGTGTCGATAAGTGTATGTAAATTTAGCAGTAGCGCGGTAAAGCGGGCGTGCGCCGGTCTGATAAAAGATTAGAGGGTGTTTTTCAATCGGGTGACGCCGCAATACTGTCATATTATTAGCGATAGATATCGTAATGCCAAACATATAATCTTAAATCACTCGGCAAAATAAACAATTTTACGCTCAACGCGTTTTACTAGTTTGTTTCGTACACGCTGTGTATTATGTCTGACTTTTATTACTTGACTCGGCCCATAACTACTTCGATTTGTACATTCAATAGATAGTTTTAGCGTCTAAGCATAGTTTGTGTTGCCAAGTATTTTATATAATAATTATAATCAAAAATGTCTGTAACGGGTAGTTATTCAATATGAAATATAACAATTAATAAAACGATTACCGAAATGTATTTTAGGATCAGTAACAAAATAATTAATAAGAATTTTACAAGTAATCTGTAGATATTATGTTGGTAAAGCTTTGCACGTGCTAACTATACCTTACCACTTCTGAAGCTATACAAAAATAACTGTTATCTCTAAATAGACCAGGGTTAATAATTTTTGAAACGAAATAAAAATATAGTAGGACGAAAGCCAGAAGAGAATATAACAAAAATTAAAGGAAAAATAAATTACGGGCGATCTGAGGTCGGGAAGTGGATCGCCCCCGAGGGAACTCCAACTTGTCGTGGTGGAGAGGCTTAGTAACCGTGGCTTGGACACCCGCGATGAAGCTAAGAGAGATCCCGGGAGTGAACGCTTCGCGTGGGCTTGGAGGAGAACTGCGCAGGGTGCGTCCAAAGGTGCGGGTGCGGGGACAGTTCTGTCTGTCCCTACGTAAATGTGTGTACCTACATTATTTTTTTACAGTCCAAAAGGACAGCCGTTCTAAATTTATGTGTGCGAGTTACTTAATGCGGGATGTTTTGTTTGTTTTATTTGTAAATGTACCTATAATGTCGGGATTACATCTTTTAGTCTGTTCATATCATATCTTAATGTGACACGTGTCCTTATTTTACGTTTTGTTGAAGCGTTACATATGCAAAAATAGGGTACAGAGATCGTACATTTTTATTTGGCATTTGCATACGTAGCTACTGTTTTTCCTCTAAATTAATCTGTTTATCTCATAGTGTTCATTAAACATCATGAAGTTAGATATTATTCTATGTATCATATAAGATGTTTCCGTGTGTTATGAAATTAAACTCCTCTAGTAAAATCACTTAGTAACTTTTATTTGTTCACTTTAAAACTTTGTAGGTATGCACTGATTTACAACTATCAACCACCAAATAGCCTGCGCTAGACGTCTTTACTGCTCGAAAGTACCACAACGATTGCTCTGCCGCCTATTTTATCTGACAAGCTAAAATATTCTCCCACTCTAAACGGAAATTACAACTTCATTAGCGACAGCCAACCGAAATGCAGCAAATAACGTCCATCACAACCTATTTACAAAATTGCTTGATTAATTGAGTAATAACAATTTAAATTAAATATTTAACTATAATCAATTATTTACTGATTTGTTTATAGATATATTCTTATATTCTTCTTGTCCGTGTGGTGACGGATTAAGAATACGGATTGTCACCACCCCATATCATCCCATGGGTGTCGTAAGAGCCGACAGAGGGAGCAGATTATGCAGAGAACAGCACTGTAAGAGAAGGAAAACTTGATACAAACCCTATACCAACCCGTTTGGCCAGCGCGGTATAGTAGGCCAATTCCTCCTTTCAAAGGGGAGGCCTGGTCCAGCAGTGGACTGTTGGAGGCTGATGATGATGATGATGATATTCTTAACTAGAAATTATACTTTTAATAAATGTGGCTATAACTACTAGCGCAATCTGTTTGTAGCAGTCGAATCGTTTAAAAATGTTTCATAAATACAATTTAATTGTCAAAATCATTACACGTGTATATATAGGTATATGTGTGTATAAGTATGTTTATGCGGTATCTAGTACCTACAGTATTTACCAGCTCTGCTTAGTTTGGGACTAGATGGTGTTGTGTGTACCTATGTGGTAGAATATTATTATTATTTATTATATTTTATATCGAATCACGGTTTTGCTCGATTAGAACTTAAACAAAATGGACAGGGAGCCGATAACAAGAAATACTAAATGCGGGTTGTAGGTACATAAAATGTAAAGTTCTGTAGGAGTATTCATCTGATAGAAATGAATTCTAATCTTGTAGTAATAACGCAGCTTCTTGAAAAGTGAAGATGAGAATTTATTATGATCGTGAAAAAAGGGATCATCCAGTTCAGATATTCTTGCCTCATACAAAACCTAGTCTTTTACTGTCGAGTTGGTAAATCACTAAAATAATTTCTACTAAGTTATTGCAGGCAATAAGTTACACGACGACTTCAAATTTAAATATCTGCAAAACATACACTTAAGGGTTGAGCTACATCTATCAGCACTGAATCGCATTTGTGCCGCCTGTCCTTCAGCACGCTATAGCGTGCTGACGCGTGCTGCAGCACTCTATAGCGTGCGATCGTATTTGTGCGCTGCGGAATGCGAACGCACGCGTCAGCGTGCTATAGCGTGAAGCATTCCGCCGCGTTCTTTAGACATTTGTTTTGGTCACAGTATAGTTTCAAGTTCAAAATGGATAGCACAGCTGAAGAGAGAGCTGTAGTAATATCGTGCATTTTGCAAGAAATGCAAAATAACAAGAATAAAAAGAAAATAATTCGAAAAATCTATACAAATCGGCACCAACACGCGGCAGCACACCGCCGCGCGCGCCAGCGTGCGTCAGCCCGCGTTCGCATGCGATCGGCGGCGAAAGGATGCTATAGTATGCTTTAGCGCGTGTAAGCGTTCTGACGCGCGCGTCAGCGTTCCGTCGCCTCTCAGCATGCTATTGCATTTTTTCCGTGTTGCCGATCGCCTTTTCGATTCCGCGGCGTGCTGACGCGTTTCCTCTCTCTTTCCCGCTCTAGTAAAGTAAGTCCTCTCTTGGCAATTAACAAACCTTCGTATGGTACAATGTGAAAGGGAGGTATGGTTTGAGTGATCTACTGACGTAGCCTATTCTGTCTTCACCCATCTATCACATACAATAATTTCTTATTACATTCAATTCCTCTTTCGCCACCTCCAAATTAGGAACCCAGGCTTCAACCAGTCAAACACGTTAAAACGTACCAAACATCAGGTAATATTAATATTTCGTAACAAATTAAGCTTCCTTGTTAATTCTATTACAAAAAGGTGCTGAATTATACTTTTTTCATTAATTTTATAATGGCGTATAGAATCGGGATGTCTAGGGGCCAATAGGCTTGTGTTCACTAAGAATAAATCGGTTTGATTGCAGTATCGATAGATTCATTATGATTTTTAGGTGTCAATAAAGTTTATTATCTATCTATACTAATATAATAAAGCGGAAGAGTTTGTTTGTTTGTTTGTTTGAACGCGCTAATCTCAGGAACTACCGGTCGGATCTGAAAAATTCTTTTTGTATACGATAGCCCAGTTATTCCGGAAGGCTATAGGCTATATAACATAACGCTTCGACCCTTTGGGGCCGGGCAAAAGGCTAAAAAGGCTAAAACATAATGTCGGCTAATCTCAGGAACTAGCAGTCGGATTTTAAAAATTGTTATTGCCTATGATAGCCCAATTATTCCGAAAGGCTATAGGCTATATAAAATTACGCCACAACTTTTAGGGGCCAGACAAAAATAATAAAATGGTCAAACGAGAAGGGGGAGGGTTGGGTCAAAGGCAAAAAAAGGCTAAACGAATTGGATACAATCTATATGGGTATCGTTTTCGAAATTTTCAGGACGCTGATTAATAATATGAAATTTATTTCGTGATCAAAGATGGCAGATAGGAAATCAAAGATGGCGGACGGGATTTTTTTTTAAAGTCAATATGGGTATCGTCGCCGATATTTAAAGGCATGGGGAATCCAAATCCGACATCTATTTCGTGATCAAAGATGGCGGGTGAGATATCAAAGATGGCGGATGAGAAAGTTTTAAAAAGTCACTATGGTTATCGTCTCCGATGTTTTAAGGGATGGCGAATCTAAATACAACATCTATTTCGTGATCAAAGATGGCGGATAGGAAATCAAAGATGGCGGACGGGATTTTTTTAAGTCGATATGGGTATCGTCTCCGATATTTTAAGGAATGGGGAATTCAAAAACACCATCTATTTCGTGATCAAAGATGGTGGATGGGTTTTTTTTTAATCAATATGGGTATCGTCTCCGATGTTTGAAGGGATGGGGAATCCAAATACAACATCTATTTCATGATTCAAGATGGCTGATAGGAAATCAAAGATGGCGGACGGGATTTTTTTTAAGTCGATATGGGAATCGTCTCCGATATTTTAAGGAATGGGGAATTCAATATTATATAAAAATCTATGTTTGTTTTTGCATCACTTATAGACCCTGGAATGATAAGAGATTAAGCGCTAAGTCAATGGTAACTTTGGAAAAGGAGCTTGGAAAAAAGGGAATTAAATAAAAACTCTTAAAAAGGCGATACGGAGTTCGCTGGGTCAGCTAGTACTATAATATAATAAAGCGGAAGAGTTTGTTTGTTTGTTTGAACACGCTAATCTCTGAAACTACCGGTCGGATCTGGAAAATTCTTTTTGTATATGATAGCCCAGTTATTTCGGAAGGCTATAGGCTATATAAAATAACGCTTTGACCCTTTGGGGCCGGGCAAAAGGCTAAAAAGGCTAAAAGATAATGTCGGCTAATCTCAGGAACTAGCAGTCGGATTAAAAAAAAAATTATTGCCTATGATAGGCCAATTTTATTATTCCGAAAGGCTATATAAAATTACGCCACAACTTAAAGGGGCCAGACAAAAATAATAAAATGGTCAAACGGGAAGGGGGAGGGTTGGGTCAAAGGCAAAAAAAGGCTAAATGAGTAGGATAAAATCTATATGGGTATCGTTTTCGAGATTTTCGGGACGCTGATTAATATTATGAAATTTATTTAGTGATCCAAGATGGCGGACGGGAAATCAAAGATGGCGGATGAGAAAATTTAAAAAATGAATATGGGTATCGCCTTCGACATTTTAAGGGGTACGGAATCGAAATACAACATCTATTTCGTGATCAAAGATAGCGGTTGGGAAATCAAAGAAGGCGGATGGGAAAATAAAAAAAAATCACTATTGGTATCGTCTGCGATGTTAAAAGGGATGGGGAATCCAAATAAATACAACATCTGTTTCGTAATTCATGGTGGATGGGAAATCAAAGATGGTGGATGGGAAAAAAATTAAAAATCAATATGTGTATCGTCTCTCTTGATTTAAGGGATGGAGAATCCAGATACAACGTCTATATCGTGATCAAAGATGGTGGACAGGAAATCAAAGATGGCGGACGGGATTTTTTTAAAGTCGATATGGGTATCGTCTCCGATATTTTAAGGAATGGAGAATTCAAAAACACCATCCATTTCGTGATCAAAAATAGCGGATGGGATTTATTTTTAAATCAATATAGGTATCGTCTCCGATGTTTAAAGAGATGGGGAATCCAAATACAACATCTATTTCGTGATTCAAGATGGTGGATGGGTAATCAAAGATGGCGGATGAGAAGAATTTAAAAAATCAATATGGGTATCGTCTCTGGTGATTTAAGGGATGGTGAATCCAAATATAACATCTATTTCGTGATCAAAGATGGCGGATAGGAAATCAAAGACGACGGACGGGACTTTTTTTAAAGTCGATATGGGTATCGTCTCCGATATTTTAACGAATGTGGAATTCAATATTATATAAAAATCTATGTTTGTTTGTTCATCATTTATAGACTCTGAAATGGTAAGAGATTAAGCGCTAAGTCAATGGTAACTTTGGAAAAGGGGCGTGGAAAAAAGGGAATAAAATAAAAACACTTAAAACGGCGATACGGAGTTCGCTGGGTCAACTAGTGTTTTAATAAGCTCTGTTTACGTCATGAATAATACAAATTGCTATTGATAAAATATATACCGTGTTCCTCACGCCTTCAGTGTTTAGTATTTCTGATATTTCGTAGTTTTGGTTGTGAAAACACAACATAAAGAAATATGCGGGCTAGCAAAAATAAAAATTAAACTTCCTTATGCTTTGTGATGTTCAATACACAGGTACAATAGGAAAACATTTTTATTATTTTATTTAAAAATAATAAAAAATAAAACCTAAACTTCCTTTAGCTTTGTGATGTTACACAGGTACAATAGGAAAACATTTTTTATTATTTTATTTAAAAAAATAATAAAAAATAAAACGTAACTTTTGTATAGTTTGTGATGTTCTATACACAGGTACAATAGGAAAACATTTTAAGATCAAATTACATTCAGGCAAAACTCAGCGAACAAAAAAATAATTCCAATTAAATTATCAAACTAATTTATATATTAAATTACTAATAGATATTATTAAAAAATTAGTGCAAACTAGTCTAATGTAAGTACTATAACGGCGCTTGTACACGGTAAGAAAATACGCCGGGCCTATGCAAGAATTTGTGTCGTAACTAGAAAAGAACTTTGTACACTGCTCGCAGCGGTGCACGAAAATATCCTGTCTGCCCAAGACACGATGCGGCGAACGTTGTTGCGGAGCGTTGGGGGGTCGGAGTAGTAGGGTTCACACAGCCAGGTAAGTTGTGATCTGTGGGTAGTTTTTGTTGTGCGTTTAGTGTGGACGTGTATCGCAGCGCAGAGTACAAAATGGCTGATGAGTTACTTATAACTTTAGTAAAGGGACAACCGGTCTTGTGGGACAAAACTTCAACAACTTATTTTCATGCGAAAATAATCCACAAATTTTTCCTTATGTTGTAGCATTAGACGGTAAAGGGTAATGAACCCACCAAACTCATTTTTCTCTTGAATAATTGGATGAACCCAGTAAAGTCTCTAGTTTTTTGTTTCCTTTTTTATTTTGTTATAATAATAATATGCAATTATCATACTTTTTTGCTTTGTAGTTAACATTTTTATAAATAAAAGAAAATGATTATCAGACTTGTTATTACTTGCGCACCCTACGCCCGACTGACGACCGCACGAAAAAAATCTTGTCGTGTACACGTTCCGATTGGTCTTGTCTGCGGAAGACACGAAAGTTTTCGTGTGGAGAACAGACAAAATTCTTGTCGTGTACACGAAGAATTTGTCTTGTCTGCCGCAGACACGGTAAATTTTCTTAACGTACACAAGCGCTCTAAGACTTCGCCTGCGGCTCTGTATGTGTGAATTATACCTAAATCTTACTCATGAATCGCATTATAACTATTGGTGAAAATTCTACAAAATCCCGTTACTGTAGTTCGAGTTTATCACGTTCATAAATGAATACAAACAGATAGGACGATAACGGGACTTCACTTTATAATAAACATAGAAACGTAGTGCTAGTTCAAATTGACAGAGCCTATCACGATCCATAGTCAAATACATACATATAGTAAACATGCAAGGTACATCGTACTTATATACCAAAGAGGCAGCCACCCACAGTCACCCGAATGTTATATCTCCACTACTATCACATCCTTACGAGGTTGAATTTGGCGACACCCTTAGTGCCCGTCAACGTTATATTAGGAAATTCTGTTCAAAATAAAATATCCCGATAAGCGGCAATAGGCACGCCACCTATTATGTGGGATCAAAACACTGGCGAAAAGTGGGCATTTAATATGCCTCTGCCTACCCCTTCGGGGAAATAGGCGTGAGTCTTTGTATGTATACTGTTCAAAATATCAAGTTACCAAAGCCGGCAGCAGTTTAAACCGTGTGTTGATATTAGATATGTCAGCAAGCCTGTATTATAATGTCGCTTAGTGAGAAAGATTTAAATTACTACTATTTTAGAAAAATAATTGATAAAAGCTCCCTGTACGAAAAGAATAAATGTGGAAATATATAACAATGGTGATAGGATAATGGAAAAGTTACTTGCATATAATATGAAGATACTTCAGCGGCGTAAAAGCGACAATGTGCTTATGATTATGAACGATGCAACCAATTTTACAGTTTTTGTGTTCGTTTGGTGTGCACAAGCAGGATAGGCTAGAACGTCGTAGACAGTTTACCGTTTAAAAATATATTGAAATGTCATTTTATATTTTTGTTAATGAGTATTGTACTTTTCATTTTTTTTTTTAATTTATGAAATGCACCTATTAAGGCTGTTACACACAGTACCGGCGGCTGTATCGCCGGCCAAGCCGCGCGCGCCAAGTGCTTTGTATCGATATTTTGGATCGCAATGGATCGTAACACAATGTACGACCCAATTATCGATCCGCTCCATTTGACACGATCCAGTGGATCGAGCCGGTATCGTATCAAGTACAAGTAAACAATCCTTTTCAGCTTCAAGTTTAATAAACAAAATTTTAATTATTAGTTCCAAACAGAAACATAATGTACAAAAGATACTTGCATTAAATTCTGCCATAAAATAAATCAATTGTGGTGCCAAAAATAAGAGATGACCATGTTCGAGATCAAATTGATTCCAAGTTGCATTTAACAGAATCAACCACCAAAGAAAAGCATTTACAGTAATTTTGTTCGATTTGCAATTAATGTAGGAGAGTTTCTTTATATTTCAACTGTATGGTTGGCCTAGTGGTCTATGCGACCGCCTGACGTTGCGCCGAGTGTTATGGATTCGATCCCCACACGAATCAGAAATTGGTGTGAATTTTGTGTCTGTTAATTTTATGTTTATATAGTTCTTTGTATGTTTCTTTGTTCTTATTATTTAAAAAAAAATACATAATAAAATGAAACCTATGCTATGGCAATGTTGACGACTTCGTTATTAATCGTATTCGATAATCAATCACAAAGTTCCACCTCACTAGCGTTCTACACGACTGTCACAACTGGAATGTTGCGCGGCTTTCTGCAGCCGATGCCGGCGGCACAGACCTCACCAAAAGCCGGCGGCTCGTGCCGCCGGTACTGTGTGTATCAGCCTTTACATGTTTCTCTGCATCACCCAAAGGTTGACTGGTAGATAATGCCTTCGGCATTAAGTCCGCCTTTGTACAAATTTTGTGCATAAAGTTATAAAATAATGGAAAAAAAAATGGAAGATTAACGTCATTGTCCTAGCGTTATCCCGGTTGCATCCAGGACTTACGCCTTGGGGAGCCTGGGTCCGTTTACTAGTCTAATCAGATATGACAGAAAATCAGATACATATAATGGACAGAAAATCAGATATATATTTATACAGGCATATATTATATTTCCTACAGAGCGACTACCATCTGAATTCTGACCTCCGCAAACTAAAGGGATAGCGATATTCCAAGGTTTAGACTAGAAGGTACCAGTTTATTTGAGGGTACTGACTCCACGTAACTACTGTCAAAGAAAAATCTTAGATACAGGCGCGACCGACGGCTTAACGTGCTCTCCGAGACACGGGGAAAGCGAAAATTAACTATTTTAGAACTATTTGGAAGAACATATTATAAGGAAAATATAACCACAGAAACGTGTCGAACCGTAAGCTCAATGTAGCTAAGTCGTAGAGCTTTAGACAAAAATCTAAATCTAGTTATATAAGTTAAGCCTATATACCTCTTCAATGAGATCGTGCAAGTAGATAAATACCCCGGGGACAGACCGACCCATGTTACACAATAAACATGCGTACAAACTACTAACAAACTTTATAATTGGACGAGTTCTAAACAAAGGTGAATGGAATTTGACGAATTTATTAAAAATAGTAAATAAATAACAAATACTGTTCTTAAACTTTGCAGACGTCGAGTATTACTTTGGCCTCATATTTTCTTTTGTGAATGAATTGTGTTTTTGTACATGTACTTAGTTCTACTTTTAGAGTAAGTATTGCATAACAAAACTTTAATTGTTACAGACAGGGCTCGAAAGTTTTGTAGCATTGTTTGAAACAAATGATAAAGGCTTCTTTTATCCCCCTGTACTAGCTTTTAAGCGAGAAAAGAAAGTGGTGTTGTAAGCCTTCTCAAATTTGTAGAAGCTAAAGTGAGAAGTACGTGGCCCTCCAGATGATCACACCCAGATAACTTTATACTGTGTTTATGTGCGGCTATCGGAGTTTCTTATGGAGATGAGCTGAGGGGGAAATATGCACGGTTCATTATAGTAACTTGTTAAAATTGTGAAGGCGTTTGGTATTTTCTTTGTTAAGTTGAGAGATTGACTGAGATTAAGGTGAATAAAACAATGTTATTAACATCTTTTAGCTCAGCAATTAAGTACATTTAAAATGATTATTACAAATAGGTACCTACAATAAATAAATTGTCATGATAACTAAGTATTCTGATACTAGCTTGTCTAATAATTGCCAATAAAGCAGACAACATTCTGCACTAATATGCATAACTAACGTTATCGTCATCTTTGTATCTTCCTGGTTGCGATCCAGAGCCCTCGCCGGGGAGTAAAAAACGCATGGAGTAAAAAAAATGCGCTATAGACCACCTATATTCTGTCAAAACAGTACTCTTAGTTTACTGGTCACGCTATTGCTGCAGCCTGGTGTCACAACATTGCACTAATCTATCTTATTATAAACAACTTAAAGAACATTAAATTTGTATCGTACAAATTGTCAATTCACTCACAAAATAATAACATATCTAAGGCCTAGCGAAGATGATTTTTCATTAGAAATGACAGTAAACATAGACGGATAATGTTGTTTTACTTTCGTACGAATAGTCAAGGTTTCTCCTTCACTCAATAGATGGCGGCATCTGATGCAAACGTGAAAATGTATTGGGGTTAAACTTTTCAACATGGGGTATAATGGACTGTTTTGTGCATACCTCAACATATTAACTAGTATACGTAACGACGTGAGAGAAAATAATAATCTTTTTAATAAAACAAATAAGATAACTATCACAATTAGGTACTCAGGTATCAAGGTTATCAAGATGTAAAAATGTTGCTTATGGTGTACTAATTACTCACTATCCATGTGTTTTATGACGAGTATCTACTTATAGATTCATATCTATGGCGGATTAAGAATACAGTGTTACTAACGAATTTCATTCCGTGGGTGTCCGAAGGCGATTAATATATTTTACGAAGAAAATAGTATCATTGCGAAGAGCCGGAAAACCGACATTAACCCTTGTATCTCATCTGGCCACCTTGATAAAGTAGGCACAAGTCTCGTATGGATTCATAGTGCTACTATGAAGCAAGTAAGGAGAAGCTTACGTCCAGCAATGGAATGAGGAAGGATGTATGATATGATTTAAGTATGTTATCATAAATTGGAGAATGTGGAATCATAATATACTAATACTAGCGGGTGTCCGCTAGTATTAGTATATTATGATTCCACATTCTACAATTTATACGAGCTACGCCCGCAAAGTATTTTTTTATTAAATAGGTATAGCTGTTTCTTTACCTTGCTGGTTCCGTGACAATAACAGGAAATCCCTTCTTCGAGCATCCCTATAATCATTGAGGAACATATATGCCTAATTTCAGGTTCCTGCGCCCAATAATTTCCGCCGTACGCTGTCTGTCAGTCAGTCAGTAAGAGAATTTTATCTAATACTAATATATAAAGCCGAAGAGTTTGTTTGTTTGGTTGAACGCGCTAATATCAGGAACTACAGGTCCGATTTAAAAAAATCAGTTTCAGTGTTAGATAGCCCATTTATCGAGGAAGGCTATAGGCTATATAACATCACGCTATAGCCTATGGGAGCGAAACAGTAGCCTTAAATAACGCGGGTGAAACTGCGGGCTCATCTATATATAATAAAGCTGATGAGTTGGTTTGTTTGATTTAACGCGTTTATCTCAGGAACTACTGGTTCGATTTCAAAAATTCTTTCAGTGTTAGATAGCCCATTTATTGCGGAAGGCTATAGGCTATATAACATTGCGCTATGAGCCACGGGAGCGGAGTAGTAGCCTTAAATACCGCGGATGTAACCGCGGGCTCATCTAGTACTAATATACAAAGCTGAAGAGTTAATTTGTTTGATTGAACGCGCTTATCTTAGAATCTACTGGTTCGATTTATATAATTCGTTGTACGTTGGATAACCTATTTATCGAGCACAGCCTAAAGGCTATATAACAACACGCCACAAGCGACGGGTGCGGGTCAGTAACCCTAAATATAACCTAGGGCTCAGCTAGTCAATCAACAAAGACAAAAATATAAGAGTCTACTACATTTTGCCGATAATGTACCAGTAAATATATGAAAACTTATACCTATGAATTGATGTTCTTTGTCACTGAATATGTTACATATTTATTGGTTGATATTTTGCTTAAATATTCTTGGATTTTCGCTATTCAGCTTTTGTATAGAGAAGCTAAGTCTCAATTTTCGAAGAAATCTGATTGGGTATCTTTCCAAAGCATATGTAGATATCGTGTGTCTAAGGGTGGAAAAGGTAGGTAGCTTTTTTTTTTATAAAGCTTAGGCCAACCTCACATTGGGTGTGCGTGTTCCTCGAGCGGGCGTCCGGCTTGTGCCCGACGTGCGGTCGGCGTTCACTCTGTAGTACGAAGTGAACGCACGCCAGACGCACGCCGAGCGCACGTTCAAGGAACGCACATGCCCAATGTGAGGGAGTCCTTACTTGTGACAAACGTAGCACAATAATATTTTCTTTGTAAATATGTCTTAAGTTAACTAAGTTAAGCCTATATACATTAAGCCTTTACTCATTAACTTTACCAACACAAATTCCTTATACATAATGAATCTGATTTCAATTTCCAATTTTGTGTACTCTAATAAACAACATTCATATGGAAGTTGCCCAATTCCAACGTAATATTGGTTTCCACTTGGTGAGGCGTACGGAGCGTTTCACAGAAATAGAGCGAACTTAACTGAGGACATATGAACGTTTTCTAGACATCACAGATCTCCACCTTCTCGTGGTGGAGGGGCTCAGTAACCGTGGTTGGGTCACCCACGGTGAAGCTAAGCGAGGTCCCGGGAGTGGACGCTCCGCGTTGGCTTGATGGAGGCCTGCGCAGGATGCGTCCACGGGTGCGGGTGCGAGGGACAGTTCTTCTGTCCCCCGCAATTTGTTTTTTTTTTTGTAAATACATACATATTATGCCGCTACTATAAGGGTTTCTAGCAAAATACGACTACGCAATCCTAAAAATGAAAATTAAACGGAACGATTGTCAATGTGTTGTGGGGTTATTTTGAAACACGTCTTTTATTCTAAGAACTCAAGAATTGCCAGCAGATGAATAGATAAAGTACCGAGATAACTTATTTTAAAGTTTATTCCTGGAAATTATGGAAAGATTAAGATATTATGTACATCTTCACATTGATTTTGGTCGTGAAAACTTTCCATATAATATTTTAGGTAATTTAATATCTACTCAATAAAAATATGCCTATAAACCACAGCCGTCAACTAATTAGTAGCACAAATATTGCTTCAGTGAAGATATTTAATATGAATAGTTTTGAACGTAGAAGCTCTTCCAGTTCACTCTAGTTGGCGTTTCTGTTTGTTTTGCGACTAATTAGACAAAGTTGGCGAACTTGGGCGTTTGTCGATTTATTCGGGCGAGCACAGGCTAAGGTTCCCATCTTTCTCATGGGAATAACCGACTTTACTGTATTAAGCATATTTGTGATTAACTTGACTCGGCTGTGTTATGTATCTAATATTCATACAAACTCCAAGGGGATTAATGCCGTCGAAATAGCATTAATTTTCGTAAAGTATTTTTGGATAAGTATAATGTTTTTATGTAAATATTCCTTGTTGTGCAGAAGTTTTATCGGAAAACATTTTTGCGCTCGTATGAGGATATAGTAAAAGGCAGCGTAACGAAGTTTTATCAATAACGAGTATTTTATCGAGGCCTATTTTATAGATGAACTGTGTATTAAAAATATCTAAATTTTTGTCGCAAAATATTAGTTGGCTCTCTAAAATTTACTTAGAACTACACTTCATCCGCGGTTTCGGCCGCGTGTGACGTTTTTATCAGGGAGTTTCTAAAAATCCTCCCTTACCGTTCCGTTCCGTTCTGATTTTGGGTGTATAGGGGAGCACTCCAATATACACCCAAAATCAGAACGGAAAAAATATGCTAAATTTCAGCTTTCGCTTAGTAGTTGCTGGCTGTGCGTTGTCAGTACCGGAATCAGTCCTCCGCAACCATGACCTGTGTATGTGGGTCGACACTTCTTAAAAAAATAAGCATTCTATTCTTCTTGCACTTTAAGCAAGCACCGCACACAAGTTTATCAAAATGGGTTTATTAACATAACAGGTGGACTACAATTATACATGTCCACAATTAAACGGATTGCCGGATTGATTCAATTTTTTGTCTTTTTAAAAAAAGAAAATAAAGAATAAAGATTTAAAATAATGTCTTGACCGAGGTGTACCGCTACAGGTATATGAGGTATTAATTAAATTTTAATTAAACAAATGTATGCAAGTTGCGGTGACTAAAACTGCACATAATTTTACTAACGGGGTGACACGCATTTTGCGTTTGCGGTATTGGATACCAAAATTAAATGTTTAGCAAAAATGTCCAATACGAGGCAATAACATTTTTATCAAAAAATGTGAATAGTAATAAAATTGCTTGCGCTCCGTTGATATGCAGTGTATAGCCAACTTGCGCCAATATTTTTACAGCCAGCAATTTTATATGTACTTATTTATAAAACGTTTTAAAAACGTATTTTAATTTTAAAGAATATGAAATTAAAACATGTTATAAGTGACTCTGTATTCGTTATGAGCTTAGTATTGCCGCCAAATGTTGTTTAACAAAGTGGCTGAACCTGAACTAGAGTTCATAGATGACGTAGTGGTTTATGTGATCGCTTTGCTGCTTCACATTGCACCAAGTGTTGTGGGTTGGATTGCCACTAGAGGCAACACTTTGTGTGATGCACAACTCGTTGTCTTGCGTCTGGTTATTCTTTGTATTCTGGTTATCCGTTGCTTTAATGTTTGTAACGTCCCAGGGAATACAGGAGTTATTTCTAGGGCGGACAGTTAGGATTCCTACTCGGGACAACATATAATGTTATCCAAGATGTTGCGCCGAGTCTGTGTGTTATTTGAATTGTAAAGTCCCAAAGCAATGCAGAATTTGCTCCAATTGTGGGAGTTGTCTTAAAAAAGAAAACTCACACAAAATGTTGAGCTGAAAGAAGACCACTTAGACCCAGCGCCATCGGTGCACTCAATACTTAAACAGTAGATACTAATTAATGCAAACTACCGCGCACACTAAAATAATATTGCGAGAGCAAACAGTAGCGATAGTATGAGATCTATCTAGAAATATCTGTGTATATAGAACACTCCTTGCTAATTTGGTATTGCTGCTGCGGTAGCTGTGAAAAAAGTTTATGAATACTAGCCAAGTGACAAAACTCTTGTAAAGTAAAAGGTGAGTGCCATTGTACTTCTAAACTGCTGTAAATTAAATTTGAATAAAGCGAAGTGTGGTACGCAGGCACCTAACAGTTTTTAATTTGAAATAACGAGAATTATAATCCGTAGCTTTACGAAATTAGATTTGAACAAGTTCTGTAGACGAACATTCTTAAAACTTTCTTTTACGGTATGTTACTAAGAGTTATTATTGTATTCTTTGTTCTTTATTCGCGAATTCTGTTAGCTAAGGTGTATTCGTCTCCCTTACAAAGAAGTTGTGCCGGTGTTTTATATATTTCTTATAACTTTTTGTATAACGATGTCTAAGTATGTACGAGGGTATTTTTGTACTTATTATGTACGGCGTAGTTTCCAAAAGCGTCAATATAGGGTACATCATCATCAGGGGTTTTCCAAGGGTATTTTATGTAAGGGGTCGGCTTACAACGTAATCTGATGGAACTAGTTACAGTGCTTATATGGAATGAGACACTCTCACCTTCTATAAGGGGAAATACTTGTAAAGCGCAGAGTACGGCTTAGTGAAAGTGTTAGGTATAAAGTTTGGAGTGCAGCGTATCAGTATACGGTTTGGCAAGTAGCCATTGCTAATGTAAACTTAAGTCAGTATAAATTTAGTTTATATAACATAACAGAACTTCAAGCCTTTTATCTCCGAAGGGGTAGGCAGAAGTTTATTACACACCCACACTTCGCCAGTTATGTTTCGATCACAATGTAATAGGGGGCGAGCCTTTTGACATCTATGGGGACATTGTTAAGCGAGCGATTATTAACTTTTTTAATACACACGTAACTTCGAAAAGTCAGAGGTGTGTGCCCGGGGTAATTGAGGATCGAACCCGAGACCATAGCTCGACAGTCCGTTACGCACACCACTGGGTTATCACTGCTGTTTATATAGTGTTAGTTTATATATACATGATTAAATACTCGAGGGATTAAACATGGCTCTGGTAGGTTTTTAATTGGAGATGAGAGAGAAATTATTCAAAGAAAAGAACATAAGTGTATATACAGAATAACCTTTAAAAATATAATAACAAAATCATAAAAAATCTGATGAGATCATAATCAGGAATTTTTTTGTAAATGTGTCAAAAAAATATTGTATATTCCAGGCATATCGACCTGCTACATTTTATACCGATGAGTCTTGCTTTTCTGTATCTTTTTATGGCACATTGAACGTTGAATTAATTTCCCCGTATTGTAATAGATCGTTTTGGCGATGGTCTCTGTGGATATTCAAGAGTGGATATTCTCTGTGGATATTCCACTCATTATATAGTAAGACTTGTATGCTTGAGTTTTGACTGTTTTGACTTTGTGCTTGAAGGAAGCACTTTTTATTTTTTGTTATGCGACGGTAATCTCTTATTGCGGGTTTACTATCATCGCTCAAAATTGAGTTTTGACCCTAGCTGAGGGAGTATGTGCGACTCGACATGTTCGGCCTATGCAGTAAAGCCACCGTGGTGTCCTCGACTTCCTTTAGAGGCGCGGGCACACAAATCTACCACAGATTGGTATATGTACTTATTTGTCATGGTATATGGTATGTGCTTCCTCACCGGGACATACTTGAGGGTGCTGACTCTCCAAAGACCTATATGATAGATGGGACCGACGGTTAATACGTGATGTGTTTTAAAACCATTATCTAGCAACAAATCGTACAAACTAGCAACATAAAGTTCAAATATTCGCTCATGAATGTATCACACAGTGAGTTAATTTGAGTGCTCAGCTTCGCAGAAACTACAACGATGGTGGTATGTGCTGACTCGAAGTTAGCGAGGCTTACAACGGCTGCGAACTATGGGCGGTATCTGAGGCATGCATTCGACAATGGGGCTCGATGCACATAATCTATGCTTAGTGCGACGGATGGCTACTTACTGCTTGCTGTATACTTGTTTCTGTATTATGCGAGATAATTCAGTGTAAGCTTTAATATAGAGCTCGTTTTCAGACCTGTCTTATTGTGAATGCATGCTTGGGAATATGTAAGGGAATTTATACGGAAATTGAAAAGCGAGTAGTAAACACACAACCAGTGTTTTAATTATCCACATGTTCATACACGTAGAATAATTTTATTGTGTATGGTTTATAAATGTATCTAAAAGATGTGATTTTAATCAAATACGCGAGCTGACTGAGCTGTCACCGTATAGCCTAAACAAATGAAAGTAGAAACATGAAATTTGGACAGTTGGTTCCGTGTTAAAACGTAGGCAACCCTTTCCAGAAAGGCTTTTTATAATATTTCATCCCCAAGAGGGTTAAGTAGGGGTTCAACATTTGTTGGAAAATGTGTTTATTTTGAAGCCACCATTATAAAAAACTGGCCAAGTGCGTGTCGGGCCACGCGCAATGTAGCGTTCCGTAGTTGCCCATAATGGCCATTATTGATAATAACTTCTGTTTCACATGGGACTAAAAATGGGCATCTTTAAGATTAAGCCAGCGCTCCCAATGTAAACTCACAGAAATAGGTATTTATAAGTTAACCGACGATTACTCGTAAACTAGTGATGTCTACTTAGCCGTGATAGTTTTCCTTTTAAATTTGTGATATCTACTACATTTGTGATTTTTTTCACCTCTTCCAAATTAATAGTTTAGCCGGCAGAGGGGGGCAGTCTAACAATTTTTTTCACTTCAAAGCTTGATATTTGACAAACCAATCACTTGATCAAAAAATGATTTGAGCAAACTAATAATATTTTTTTAGAACCTATCCAATGATACCCCACACAATGGGGTAGTCAACCAAAAAAAAATCAACCCCGCTATATATGTAGGGCAGATACCCTTAAAAAAATATTTTTCTAAATTTTATTCTACAGTTTTGTTGCAATATTGTATGTCTATATTCATGTCAAATATCAGTTTTCTAGCACCAGGCGTCTTTGAGCTAGGCTGCGGACGGACATGACGAAACTATAAGGGTTCCTTGTGGACTACGGAACCCTAAAAACCGGTAACTACTAGCCTGGTAGAACATAAAAGTTACTAAATTAACAGATCAATGATTCATAAAACGGTTTAAATAAGTCATCTGAGATTCTGTACTTCATGGTCACGTAAGTCGGAAAGCCGTAGTTGTAATGTTTAAACTTCACTGCTGATTAAAAGTCACTGCAGACGCGACAAGAACGTGGTAGGTACTTGGCACATGGAGGGCCAGTCTAACTCAACATGTAATATTTCGTTCATTGTCTATTAGAGTTCTGTTATACTGATTTAGTGTTTATAAGCATAAAGTGCAATTGAAGGCCTATTGACGTGATTGTTATTTCACGTTGTTGAATAATCATAACGCATTGAGGTTACTTTTTAATTGAGTTATGTTCACAATACCCCATTGTTTTGCTGGTATGCGGTAACACGGCGACACACGTATATTTCAACAACTCATCAACCGTATTGAGCTTAATAGAAGGATTATTATATATATAATTATGTATAGATACAAGGTATATGGCCTTCCCCCCTGAGGGACCACCTTGACGTGGTAGGGGGGCTTATGAAGGCTTGTACAATCAACTAGTCATGACCAACTCGACTACTCGACTACACCCTATGTATTTTAACTACATAGGAGATACATAAAGAGAAACCACGCACACCTTGGTTACCCTTCGCAACTAACGGTCCCATGTCCCAATTGCAAGGGGCATCTGATGGAGTCCTGAGTGGAGTACCAATTTACTTTCCGCTCCGTATGTTCTGATAATCGGAATACACTAGCGATACGGAATTACGACGGGCCTTCAAATTAGCCTCATGATTAGGTTGGCTTAGGTCTTGGCTTAATCGCCCGGACTGTGAGTAGAAACCTCCAAAAAAATCCCGAACTCTTCCCGTTGAGGTGCCCGAAAGGGCTTTACGCGGCTGGAAGATGCTCTTTTCAGAGCGGCTGGCAGGTGATCAGTCATTAGCGGCCCTCCCTGGGGTACCTCCCGACCCTCCAGTGGTATCAGAGTTACTGAGGCACCGCGTCACTGCCTCAGTGGACTGTCAAAAACGCGGTACTCGTGGGAATAAAATGGATAAAAATGAATTACAAAAAGATAATAAAAAACAAAATGTACCTAAAGAATCAAACCAAGTGGAACCAAACAAGACAGTGGAACTCTCGCGACCGGCAACACCACTTGTAAGTGTGACGGAGAACAATAAACCTGCTGAAATTCGGCTAGAAGGTCGTAATGAGCCGAAAGGCATTGAAAGCGAGATATCGATGGATGTAGAGCCTCAGAAACAACCAGCGAAATTCTGGAGGCGAAAAAGAGCTGCCGATGGATCGGAGTCGATAGGTTTCTCCAGCGAAGACAACCTGCCGGCCCCGAAAGTGCCGACGGCTAGCTGGGGCCGAGGTCGTCCAAAAAAGACGCGCGATACAAATTCTTCTTTTCTTAAGCATCCCGTCGCCGCTCTCCGACCTAGTGGTGAGAGTAATGGTGGTTTATCGGACTCCTCATGCTCTTTGCAAATGGATCCAAATGCATCAACATCTCGGATCTCGTCTGAAAATTAAGCAAAACTGCAGGCTGATAACATCCGACTTCAGGCAGAAGTTGAAGCATTGCGGTAGGAACTCGCTGCACTTAAAGCTGAGCTTTATAGAAGAACAGAACAGCCGGTCACAGTTTCTGTCTCTACACCGACAGACCTACAGCCCGTGCAGATGGCTGAAGTCGAGCGAGCAGTCATGGTTCATGTTGGTAACATGCTGAATGCTCGCTTCGAAGCTATAGAGGACAGATTGTTGCCACCTAAGGGCTATCGTTTACCGTTAGCTGCGGGTAATTGCAATCTAAATACTGAAGCAATCAATGAAGGGACGCGAAAACGTACACAGAATAAGTCGGTGAAAGAGGCTTCAAGTACTAAAATGGATAAAACCACAGTTTCTACTGAAGACAATACTGTGGATAGAAGACATGTTATGTCAAAGTCTCATACATACGCAACCAAGACTTCGACTCCAGGTTCAGCTAAACAAGCCGTCGACTTTGGTGCCCAAAATGTTGCCGTCCCTTTTTCTGCTTCTGCGCAGAGAAAAAAGGCCAAGAAGATGCAAAATACTAATAGCCTGGAACCTCCTTCTCATGAACCTGGGGAACAATGGCAGACTGTAGGGGCCACGAAAGCGGCTAAAAAGCAGAGGAAAAAGGCTCGTAAAATGGCTAAGGTGATGGCTAGAGCTAATGAACAAACAGCCCAGGTTGCTAAAAGCGCTGTAGTGAAGCTATGTTCACCGCATTCCACAGCTATGGTTCTTACTTTCTCTTTCGCCTGCTGCGAAGGAAAATGGTCTTAACTATGCTGAAATTCTGACCAAAGCGAAAGCAACAATTAAATTAGACGAACTTGGCATAGAAGGTATTCGCTGTAAGCAAACGCTTACGGGTGCCCGCTTGCTTGAAATTCCAGGAGCCACTAGTGGTCCAAAGGCAGATGCTCTTGCGGAAAGGTTAAGAGCAGCTTTTCCAGAAGAAGAAGTGCAAGTTAGGAGGCCTACAAAATGTGTTGAACTGCGTAATTTGGGCTTAGACGATTCTGCCACCACGGCTGAAGTAAAGACAGCTGTCGCAAATGCTGGAGGCTGTTTACCAGAGCAAGTGATAGCTCACGAAATCCGTGCTGGCCTGAATGGTTTGGGAACAATACTTGTTAGTTGTCCCGTTACAGCAGCTAAAAAGCTTGCGGAGTGTCGTAGGTTGCTAGTGGGCTGGGTATCAGCTCAGGTAAGAGTTTTGCCACCAAAACCACTGAGATGTCATCGATGCTTACTTGAAGGCCATGTTGGAGAAAACTGCACCTCAGAGGTGGATTGCAGCACTCTGTGCTTCCAATGCGGTCAATCTGGTCATAAAGCTGGCTCTTGTAAATTGGCACCGCATTGTGTCCTGTGTGCTTTGGCTGGCAAGCCAGCAGATCACCGAATAGGTGGCAAAAGTTGTGCTGGGCTCACCAAAAATAAAGAGAAACCGGGCTCTATACCAAGTCCAGCATATTCAACGGCTAATATTAGACCGAATACATCATATAATTTTATTGAACGGGTCTTATTCGCGATATTTAATTAATTTAAGGTATAAATACCTATGTTTTACCGACGTTTCGGCCGTCTTACAACAGCCTTGGTCGCGGCAGGACTGATGTCATCTCAGCGTCGTCCTTGTGAAGCGCGGGTTTCGGCAGCTACCCTCACTTGTTTTTTATTTTTATTTTTATCCGAACTGTCGGTACGTCGACACACAACACTTATGACGTCTACACACTGATGAGCTGTGTTACTGCGGCGGGGTTTACATTTGTTGATTACTGGATTCCAAGTTGTAGACAGTCTGTATCCATCTTCCCGGTTGAAATTTTTATGTTTTTTGATTTCAACCGCTTCACGTACTCTTCTGGAGTAATAGTGACGATAGGTTTTATACGCACCTGTAGGAGTGCGTATAAAACCACGAAAGGACATTCCGAACTCCGAAGGCATTCTACACAAAGCCAGTGTTCGTCTTTTGAAACAATTAATTCGCAATTGTCGGTACGAGTTAAATGTTGTGCAGTGTGACCTCTATAAAGTTCATACCGAATGTAGTGAAGTGCTATCAACTAGTGATTTTAGTTTGTGCGATCGTGTTACTTATAACCAGGCTAGTCGCATATACGATCTGCGTACTAAACGGCACAACAAGAAATATGACAAATTAATGAACCGTCATGAGAGGCAAGCCGGCAAAAAGGTACACCCTACCCAACAAGAAACGGTAATTAATTTGTCAGATTGCATTATTGATAGCGCGACACAAAGCGTGCTGGCCAAAGGGTTAAATTATGCTTTAACACCTAATCGGATTCCGTATGAGAGTGTCATAAGTAACATCGAGGAGGTTATAACGCGCAACAAGTTACCGTCTAACGACGCAGATACACTTAGACAGGATGTTGCCGTTATTTTACGAAAGTCAAAGCCGCCGAAACCCAATGTCTCCACAGAAGAGCGTCAAGCACTAAAAGCGTTGCGTGATAACACGAATATTTTAGTGGCCGACAAGGGAAACGCCACTGTAGTGATGAACTCTAGTGATTATGATAGCAAAATACGGAATCTGTTAAGTGACACACTAATTTATAAGCCGGTGTCCTATAACCCGACAGCCAGAGAGACCATAAAAACATATTCACGGAAGATGAATTTGAACGTCTATACAAACCGCAAATCGTGCAGCCGCCCAAGATATACGGTTTGCCTAAAGTCCACAAGACTAACGTACCATTGCGACCGATAGTGAGTCAAATAAACTCACCCACATATGGTTTGGCGAAACACATCAGCAAGGTACTGCAACCGTTGGTAGGTAAGACGGCATCTTTCGTGAAGGACTCTCGGCACTTTATTGATATTATCAAGAGCGTGAAAAAGGAACCAGACGAAGTGATGGTGAGTTTTGACGTGGAGTCACTCTTCACCAATGTTCTAGTTCAGGATTGCCTTGAGGTCGTTGAGAGAAAACTAAGGGCAAACGGTCTGTCTGACAAATATTCTGTTCTACTTCAAAATTGTTTGGAAGCAAACTACTTCCTATACCGTGGACAATATTACCTCCAGATCGACGGAGTGGCTATGGGTAGCCCAGTAGCACCGGTAATGGCCAACATCTGGATGGAGCACTTCGAAGAATCCATAGACAAGCAGGCATCAAATGTAAAGCTATGGAAGAGGTATGTCGACGATGTATTCTGTATCATGAAGGGCGACAAGCAAGATGTAGAACAGTTCGCAAATAGCTTAAACTCCATACACCCTAATATTAGGTTTACATTTGAAATGGAGGCAGACGGGTCGTTACCCTTTCTCGACGTAAAAGTGACAGTGAGGGAAAACGGTACCTTGGGACACACCGTTTATAGAAAACCGACACACACAGATAGGTATCTCAACGCTTACTCGCATCATCACCCGCGACACTTGGAATCCGTAGTAACTTCACTAGTAAACAGAGCGTATGACTTCTGTGACCCTGAACATTTGAACAGCGAGCTGTCACATGTCCAGGAGGTACTTAGGCGCAACGGATTCAACAAGAAGATACAACGTCTGAAGAGGAAGGACTGTAAACCAGAAGTAAGCAGAGTACCGGCTTACTTGCCTTACATAAAGGGAGTGACGGACAAAGTTGGAACAGTACTACAGAAATACTCCATAAAGACTGTATATAGTCCGCTCTCCAAGGTAGCACACAATCTGCGCACCCTGAAGGATGTCATTCCTCTACAAACACCTGGCGTCTACAAGGTCGACTGCAGTTGTGGTAGTTCCTATATCGGACAGACCAAACGAACCATCGCTGAAAGGGTCAAGGAACATATCGCAGCTGTAAAAAACCGACAAATTAACAAGTCTGCCATAGCTGAGCATTTGTTGGAGTCTGGAACAAACCACTGGATCGAATTACATCAACCAAAGGTCTTATCTACCGATCGTCACTATTACTCCAGAAGAGTACGTGAAGCGGTTGAAATCAAAAAACATAAAAATTTCAACCGGGAAGATGGATACAGACTGTCTACAACTTGGAATCCAGTAATCAACAAATGTAAACCCCGCCGCAGTAACACAGCTCATCAGTGTGTAGACGTCATAAGTGTTGTGTGTCGACGTACCGACAGTTCGGATAAAAATAAAAATAAAAAACAAGTGAGGGTAGCTGCCGAAACCCGCGCTTCACAAGGACGACGCTGAGATGACATCAGTCCTGCCGCGACCAAGGCTGTTGTAAGACGGCCGAAACGTCGGTAAAACATAGGTATTTATACCTTAAATTAATTAAATATCGCGAATAAGACCCGTTCAATAAAATTGTATGATGTATACAAATCACGAAAGTTTAAAATCGATTATTAGGCCGAATGACGAGGCGGAGACTATTACAATGGACTGTTAATAATGAACCAAAGTATTCGCTTCCTACAAACGAATATTAATTACTATGCCAGAGCCCGGGATCTTCTGCTTCAAAGCATGGCGCAGTGGTTGATTAATATCGCTGTGGTGTCAGAGCCATACTTTGTCCCGCCAAGAGATGACTGGGTGAGCGACATAAATAACTCTGTAGTTCTAATCTCAAATACTACAATAGGGGCTCTAGGCTTCGAGAAGGTCACCAAGCGACATGGATTTGTTTCGGCACTTATTGGGGAGACAATGATCATTGGAGTTTACTTTTCACCAAATAGACCCCTAGTAGAGTTTGAAAACTTCTTGGTGGAGGTAGGGACAGTTGTTAACCAAAGCAATCCTCACTCTTTGCTTGTTCTTGGTGACTTTAATGCTAAGTCCATGACTTGTGGCTCACCAAGAACTGATGCACGTGGTAGGATACTGGAAGAATGGGCTGTTGGAAATGGACTGCTGGTACTGAACCGAGGTTCCATTCAAACGTGTGTACGTCAACAGGGTGGTTCCATAGTAGACATCACATTTGCTACCACTGATCTTGCAGACCGTATTCAGGGCTGGCATGTAATGGAGGAAGTGGAGACACTATCAGATCATCGATATATCCGGTTTGACCTCACCACCCAACCTCCTATTATGCCAGCCCAGCGAGTTGCCAATGGCCCACGCTGGGCAGTCAAACAACTTAATCGGGAGTTACTCCAAGAGGCAGCAATTATCCAGGCCTGGTTGCCAGCGTCAAATAGGTCAGTTGACATTGAGGGGGGGGGCTAAGTGGTTTACAGAGGCAATGTCAAATATTTGCGATATGGCGATGCCAAGAATGGCTTCCAGACCTGCGAGGCGCCAAGTGTTTTGGTGGTCACCTGACATCGAGTGGCTACGTTTTTCTTGTGTGGCTGCTCGACGCCAATACGCTAGACATTGTAGAAGGCGCCGCCGAGATGATAATTCAGATAGCGTTGAAGCAGAACTGTATGGCAGTTATAGGTTAGCTAAGAAGGCTCTTCAAAAAGCCATTTTAGAAGCTAAGATTAAAGCCCGTGAGGAGCAGTTGGCAACTTTAAATCGAGACCCTTGGGGACGCCCCTATCTTAGGGTGCGGGGCAAACTTCAAACTCAAGTTATTCCACTAACTCAAAGCCTCAGTCTTCAGCTAGTTGAGGAAGTTGTAAATGCGCTGTTTCCTAGAACAGCAGAGCATACACCACCACCAATGGTTTCGTCTTTTGCGGTAACCAACGTAGAAGTCGACAGAGTACCTGAAGTAACACTTCCAGAATTAAAAGCGGTGGTGCAACGGATGCAGACTAAAAACACTGCACCCGGGCCAGATGGCATACCAGGCAGAGCTTTGGCTCTGGCTTCTCAAGCTCTTGGGCCTCGATTACAGGCGTTTTTCAACGCTTGCTTTGAGCAGTGCCAGTTCCCACGGCGCTGAAAAACCGGCAAATTGGTTCTACTGCGAAAGGAAGGCCGTCCTGCGGAGTCACCGGCTGCTTACCGGCCCATTGTACTACTGGACGAGATAGGTAAGCTCTTCGAAAGAGTAATTGCCAATCGTCTCGTTCGGCACCTGTCTAATATAGGCTCTAACTTGGCGGACAGCCAGTATGATTTTCGTCAAGGGCGCTCCACACTACATGCAATCAACCGTGTGAGAGCTCTGGCCAAGGAAGCAGTGTCTCGGGGTAAGGTAATCTTGGCGGCATCTTTAGATATTGCGAATGCCTTCAACACTTTACCCTGGAGTTGCATTAGAGAAGCTCTTCGCTATCACAGGGTGGCGAGCTACCTTTTTCGTACTGTTGAAGCTTATTTGACCGAGCGATCTGTTATCTATCCAGGCCGTGAGAGATGGGGTTGACGGGACATGTCATGCGGTGTTCCACAGGGTTCGGTATTGGGTCCGCTCCTATGGAACGTCGGTTATGATTATGTACTGCGCGGCTCATTTCTTCCAGACATCGACGTTGTGTGTTACGCTGATGACACTCTCGTTATGGCGCAAGAACGATCGTTTGAGGAAGCAGCAGTATTAGCAACTGCAGGGGTAGCGCAAGTAATTCGAAGGATCCGGCGACTCGGCCTCAAAGTGGCCCTTAACAAATCCGAGGCTCTATGTTTCCATAGGGTCAGAAGCGCACCACCTTCAGACGCCCATATTATTTTAGAAGGTGTCCGCATTGCCATCGAGCCGACAATGAAATATCTGGGTCTCGTCCTTGACAGTAAGTGGAGCTTTTGGCCTCATTTTCGCCAGTTAGTTCCGAAGCTGATGACAGCAGCTGCTTCCCTCTCGCGATTGTTGCCAAACTTAGGCAGCGCAGTCGCCTCTTGCAGAAGACTCTACATGGGAGTCGTACGGTCCAGGGCTCTTTATGGGGCACCAGTTTGGGCAGATAGGCTTACAATCCGTAACGTCATAACGTGTAACGTAGACCACAACGAGCAATGGCCATCAGAATAATAAGGGGCTATCGTACGATTTCATTTGAGGCAGCATGCCTTTTAGCAGGAACACTTCCATGGGATCTCTAGGCTAAAACCCTTGCGTTATTGTACCAGTGGCGAGAGGAGGCACAAAATCGGGGTGAGTGGTTATCGCCTCGGGCAGTTGAGGTGCAAAGATCTGAAATCCGCCAGGTTGCCGTGACAGAATGGTGGCAGCGACTTGCGCAACCCACAGCTGGGCATGCTGTAATAGCAGCTATAAGACCCGTAATGAAAGAATGGTAAGAGAGGCAGCACGGTGCCGTTAGCTACCGAATGACGCAGATACTGTCAGCACACGGATGTTTTGGGAAGTATCTGCATCGTATAAAACGAGAACCCACGCCCGTGTGCCATCACTGCACAGGCTGCATGGAAGATACTGCGGTACACACATTAGAGAAATGCCAAGCCTGGGATTTTCAGCGGCGTGATCTTATTGCAGCAGTGGGTGGCAATAACATCACCCTAACGGCAATAATATCAGCCATGGTCAGGAGCGAGACCACTTGGAATAGAGTGGCTACTTTTTGTGAAGAGGTAATACTGATAAAAGAAGCGGCTGAGAGAGAGCGTGAAAGAGCATTTCCTCTTCGCTCTCGCGGTACACAATATGGACCTGAAAGGAGAGCTCAATTAGATCTCCGCCCTCCTTGAATCATGGCCTGCGGGTTGACGGCTTGGGGAAGTCCGTTACCCGATCAGTACCAGGCCCGAGATGGCGGCGTTGTGTTCACGCTTGCCTCTTGAGAAGAAAGGTGGCCATTGACACCTAGGCCACTCAGTGTATAGGGACCCGTTGTACATAGGGGTCAGAGCTTGTCGGGGGTGCGGTGAATGCTTGATCGATCCCACGCCCTCCGGCCATAAGCAAAAGTGGAACACAGTGGAGGTTTAGCCGGTAGAAATTCGGCACACCCCTCTAGCGATCCCCGCGCAGAGGAAGTCCAAGAGGATTACCTCATTCAAAAAAAAAAAAAAAGTATATGGCCTTTATGTAGTATTTTAGTCATATTTGTCAATGGTTTGAAAAATAAAAGAGACAACTATCAATTCTTACTTTCATTTATTCAGATTGTCACAAGAATATATATTAGATAAAGATAGATTTACATTTACCGCCACTCTTGGCAATTCTTTTAATAGTCATTGTTTATAAAAGCAGAATAAACTACATATATCATGTTTATAATATTGGGTAGCAAGGTTGTGAGTAGTTCAATATATCAAATATAACATTAATACAATAGATTAGCAACAATATAATTCATTTAGTAATATTGACCACAGGTATATCTTTTATTATTGTTCTAAGTATATTTACAATGGATATTTTCAATATTTACCACTGTAATATTCACCACAGGTACATATAATTGATATAGCTTATTTCACAGCATATGAATCGATTCTATTATATGATATCCCAAGTTCTAAACTTATAACATCATCACGTCAAAGACATAAAAAAGAAATGGACCATTTACGCTCTTAAAATACTGTACTTAAGACACGCGTCAATAAGCTGTCAGAAGAGGTCGCTGAAACCATGAAATCTGCTGAATACATCTCGAGTCAATACGATAAGCATCAGAAAAGACTGGCTGAACTGCGGGCAAGCAACCCCAATACAATAAAAGCGTTAGCAGCCAAGCATGAGAACTTGGAACAGCAGGCGAGGCAGTGTAACGTAGAAATCTCGAATATCCCTGAAAAGCGCGGCGAAAACTTACTTACAATGATCGAAAATATTGGTAAAAACATTGATTGTTCTATATCACGAGGCGAAGTAACAGCTATTCATCGAGTTTCTCACGCATCAACAAATGATAGACCTAAAAACATTATTGCAAAATTCACTACACGCATTCTGAGAGATAATTTCATCAGTGCATATCAGTTGAAGAAAAGTCTCACCACCACTCTATTGGGCATCTCAGGAACATCCCAACCCATATACGTCAATGAGCATTTAACACTCCAAAGAAAACAACTGCTGAGGGCCGCACGCGAAGCTGCAAAGAGGTATAATTACAAATTTGTTTGGGTGAAACACTCCACTCTTCTAGCTAAAGAATCTGAATTGTCTCCTACAATAGCTATAAGATCTATAGATGACCTCAATAAGTTTAAAACAAACAAAGCTAACTAAATAGAGCAAACCTAGGCTGTATCTGTAATATTTTATTAGTTAACATGGCTACCTACCACAATGATTTATGTATATATTATCAAAATTGCAGAGGCATACGTACCAAATTAAACACCCTGTTTATGACTATTCTATCTAATTGCTACGACATAATTGTACTCAGTGAAACATGGCTCACCCCAAGTATAAACAATAATGAATTTATCGACAATCGTTATGTAGTCTTTCGTTGTGATCGCAATAGAGACGCCACAAACAAATCTGATGGAGGTGGGGTACTTATTGCTGTCCTCCGCCAATATAATCCTGTCTGTGTCCTACTACCGCAATTACGTACCTTAGAAAGATATATAGAACAGATATTTACTTCAGTCCCCTCAAATAATTACTCTACACAAACTCTTATAAGTGCAGTATATATACCCAACAACTCACCATATTCTGTATATAACCTTCATTTTGAAAATCTTGATAGTATAATTAACTCATCAACTTATGAGAATACCATAATATTGGGCGATTATAATATACCAACAGCTCAATGGTCACATCATAACAATACTCGAAACTTTTTAACTCATACTGGCACTAATCCTATATGCAGTCGCTTACGATATTTTATATCCGTACATGACACTAAACAATTTAATAGCATACGTAATACAAATAATCGCATACTTGACCTTATAATGTCTACTACCAGCTGTTCTGTATTCAAACCTAATCAAAACCTACTTCCAACCGATAACCACCATCCTCCTTTCCTGCCATTACTGCCCTTAAACGTTAAAGTCACGCAATTACGACCCAAAATCAACCCAAAATACAATTATTACAGAGCTGTAATCCGCTCTGTAATAATTGTATTTTGGGTTGATTTTGGGTCGTAATTGCCTATTATAAATAACGAAATCGACAGTGTAAATTGGGATGTAATTCTAAATAGTGATTCGGCTGAAAAATCTGTAGATGTTTTCTATAATACAATATATGGCATAATAAAAAATAACGTTCCCCTATCTAAGGCTAAAAATCCACATTTCCCTAACTGTTTTTCTACACCGTTAATCCATATCTTCAAGTATAAAAAAAAGGCGTGGATTAAGTGGCAAAAGTATCGCAATTTATCGGATTACGAATTGTTTTCGCTTTACAGAGCCCGATTTACTACTGAATGTAGCAAATGCTATCGTAAATATATACTAAATGTAGAGGGCAGCATACCAAAAAATACAAAATATTTCTGGACCTACATATATAAATGGTCGCCGTGGTAGGTCCGGGATTCCATCACGTATGCATTATAAAAATGATACTACCAACGATCCACATATGATCCTATTTTCATCGTTTTTTCAGTCAGTGTACGAACCTTCGATTCTTCCTGTCAACTGGTGCCCTAGCAATGTGAATATAAATACCGACAATAATATCTTCAACACCTTGCATATCAATCTTCATTGCGTATCTAGGCACTTGAGTTTGCTTGATGTATCCAAAGGCCCCGGACCTGATGGAATACCTCCGCGTTTTTTAAAATATACAGCAAAGTCAATAAGTAAACCCCTTTACATTATATTTAATAGGTGTCTGGATAGTGGTATATTTCCCAATGTTTGGAAGAGTGCTAACATAATCCCTGTATACAAGAACGGCTCTAGGCAAAATATTGAAAACTACCGCCCTATCTCAATACTAAATAGCCTATCAAAACTATTTGAAAAACTTGTATACCTAGCCTTGTATCCATATTTTAAAACCAACATCTTACCGGAACAACACGGCTTTGTTAAATCAAAATCGACCATTACTAATCTTATCATTTTTACCAACTTTCTCTTTGAAAATATGGATAGTCAAACACAAACCGACGCTGTGTATACAGATTTCAAAAAAGCTTTTGATAGAGTCGACCATGAAATACTATTAGAAAAAGTTGCATACAACGGGATACGCGGCAATTTGCTACGCTGGCTTCAATCGTATATATCTAATCGTAACCAGACAGTAGTATGTAATGGATACAGCTCTGATACATTTTATGCTACATCAGGTATTCCACAGGGATCTATATTAGGCCCTTTGTTGTTTACTATATATAAATGACGTAGCCGACTGCTTCCATAGTAGCAGGTTCTTATTATACGCCGACGATTTAAAGGTTTTTAAATCTATTAAGTCACCTCATGATTGTGGTTTACTTCAGGATGACTTACATAGATTATCAGCTTATTGTGATAATAATAAACCTAAGTTAAGTTTACCGAAATGTAAGATCATTAGTTTCACTAAAAACAGAAACATTATAGAGTACCCTTATTCCCTTTGTGATCAATTATTAGTGAAGGAGTCTTGCATTAATGATCTTGGTATTCTGTTGGATCATAAACTACACCTTAACCTACACATAGACAAAATAACCACCAAAACCCAGCAAATGCACAACCTAGTTATGAGAGCCTCATCAGACTTTAAGCGACCTGCTACTTTCGTCCAACTTTTTAATTCTTTAATACGCTCACAGGTAGAATATGCTAGCGTGATATGGGATCCGCACTATGATAAATACAGCAATGCTATCAAAGGGGTTCAACGTAGATACTTAAGAAGCTTGCATTATAAGTGTCGAATACAACATTCTTCTTATATTGAATCACTGCAAAAATTCAAATTACTCTCTTTACAGTCTAGACGTTTATTTCTACAAGCGACGTTGCTATATGGACTCATTCATGACACGATTGACTGTCCAGAACTTATTCGTAGTATATTTTATATATGTAGTCCCGAGAACTGTAATTAGGCGTCAGGCGCGTGCTTATCCCCTTTTTGCTACAAGAACTATTCGTACGAACGCAGGTGAGCGGGCGCCTCTAAATATAATTATTAAGACGTATAACATGCACTTCTCACGTGTAGATATATTTGCCTTAAACCGCACGAATTTCAGAAGGGAGGTAATGGATATTCTGCTATCCGATCAATTAACATAATTTGTTTAAGATTCTTAAAACTATCACAGTCTAAGATGGTTGTTATAGATACTTTTATTCCTATTATACTTTTTATTTTAACTTTATGTTTCTAAGTGGTCACCATAAGAATATAAATTTTATTTTATTTGCATCTGTCGTACCAGATCAATAGATAATAAGTAATATCGTGTAAAAAAAATATTACAATAATTGTACCTTTGTTGTTTGCATCACTGTACACTGTATTGTAATATGTGAAAACGCTGTGGACTCTACATATAATTATATATTGTGTATATGTATTTAGAGTAAGAATTTGTGTATAGTTGTTTGTTTTCCAAATAAAATAAAATAAAAATAAAAAATCTCACTAGTGACAAAACCACCCACAATATCAATTATACAATAGCTACACTATATTTCATTGCTTCTGCATTATTTCTATTGCAATATAGAAGCAATATAGAATTGTGAAACACAATAATAAAATAGTCAGAATTATATCGTACTTTAGTTAGCCGTTGCCGGAGCGAAACTGAACCTAGAACAGAGTCTGTTCACATTTTATACTCTATTTACCCGTATGACAGTGTCAACTGTCAAACGTCAAACCAATTTGTATATTTAGAATTGGCAACACTATAAATTCAAAACATACAATACAATTATGTCCATTTACAATATGTTTAGGCTATACATAGTTAATGATACAATATATATGGCTATGCTTGTTAGGGACATGTGAATAATTGTAAAATCGATCTTATTTTAACTTAACCTAAAACCTAACGTAGAATTAACAATGATATAAATTCTAGCCAGATTTATAACAGTTTAATATCCGAGCTTTTGCTGAGATAATAAATAGGTACTCTCAAACGGGACACACATACTTTAGACGTACTTACTTTGATATATTTTTGAATATCTTTACAATATATTTCAACAAATCTATCAAGCTCATACACTGTATTGGTTTTAATTGAAGAACGGATTTGATACACGACAGATACTAGGCAAATTTATTTAGGTGCGCAAAATAATAACGGAGCTACTAAACACCGCACTTGTACAGGTTATATGGAAGTAGGGAGTGAAACCAAATTAGTTGAAATAAGCGGAGTGGAATTTCACCTTTAGATCATTGTGGAAACGTTATAATTTGATATGTTCGTACAGAAAACGATTGTGTTTTATTAAAATTAGTAGGGTTGTCATAATAACAAGGGTTCTCGCGTTTATCCAACACGCGGCGTCGGCGTCGGCATCGCGGGGAACAACAAAAGGGTCCGAGCAGATATAAAACGGAGTCTTAGAATGAAAACTTTGCTATTGTTACTGCTGAGCCATGGGTCGCCGCATTGTTCAAGTTATGTTAAAGTGGGAGTTTAATACTTCAAAGAATTACTGTTAGATGTGGTCACGATGCTATTACAGCCCTGCCTGGGACTGCTTCGAAATCTTAGATTAATATTACGTCACAACGACGACCAAAGACGGCCTTGTTATTATTAAATCTAATGAATTGTCTGATAATCTTATGGAATTGCTTCCCTCTACATTATCTTTTGCAGTCTTGTGTGCCACAAGTTGGAGGCCTTTGTGGAAATTTTGGTTAGAAATTGATCTTACTTTACTCACTTATACCTAGTATATATATATAATGATTTAATTGCGACATTTGCCGAATTTTAAGTTAGGGTATAGTTATCTGACTACCACAGTTACCTAGCTATAGCGTAAATGGCGAACGGAGGTTTAGAGTTTGATACGCCAGTTAAAAAGAAAGCGATTATTTTTATTTCTTCATGCGAGGGTGGCTCGCACTCATGAACCTTGTGATCATATTATGCTTGCAAATACATTAATCTTGTCTCGGTCTTACTTTATGGACTGTAATAGTAACGAGAGTGAGCGTACAGGCCGACTTGCATTAGCAAGCAAGTGCGTTTGAGTGAAACGTACTAGTTATTGTTCTAGTGCAGTTGTAATATTGGTTTTGGAACCAACACCCAGCTTTGGTTAGTTTTCTGATAAATCTAGAACAATAACTGCGGTCTATACTGTCCTTTGCTGGGCAGCGGTGCTAAAGTTGGTAAACTAATCGAATCGTATATATACTAAGTTCATAGTGTAAAACTGTGCGGAGCTACTGCTTCTGACTTTGCTGATTTTGTGTTGAACAGCTTTTAGCTTTTATTTCTTAAATAGACGTGTGAAATGCAGTGCTGTCTAGACGAGTTTGGTTGGTTGGTTAGTGTAACCTGACTATAGTCAAAAGATATTACTAGCGCCATTATTTTATCGACTCGTGGTGTTGATAATACGTAACAGTTTTCGTTTTAACGTGATCAGAGCCTAAGTAAAAAGTGACACTGTCACTCGTTTCGTGTTCAGTAAAAGTCAGTCTTGTTAAATTTGATTTGGTGTGAACTTATAGACAAACTGTGATGTGAAGTGTTTATACCGGCCCAGAATCAAGCTACCCGCCGACATCAGAAGTGGGATAATGGACCACCGCGACCACAATGCGCGAGCGAAGGCGACAGCTAACGCTGCTATGTTGGTGAATCGACTGAGCTTGCAACTGCAACCGTGGTATTTTGTCTGTTTTTATTATTGGTACTGCCAATTTAGTTTAGTGGCGGTAATAGTAAAACATTACGCGTTTAACCTTGGAAATGTCATAATCGTTGTGGTGATATCGCCATCACATCGTACCGAGTGTTGTAGGTTCGATTCCTACACGAGACTCTGAGTTGTGGAACCGTTTGTCTTTTATTACGGTGTCGTGTTTCCCATGGCATGATCTCATGAGTAATCTTCTTTTTAATAGCTTAAATAAGAAAGACAAAAAAACATGTGGGTAGTAACGATTTAATTGCGACCTTTGCCGTATTTAAGTTAGCGTATGGTTGTCTGACTACCACAGTGACCTAGCTATAGCGTAGATAGCGAACGGAGGTTTAGAGTTTGATACGCCAGTTAAAAAGAAAGCGATTATTTTTATTTCTTCATGCGAGGGTGGCTCGCACTCACGAACCTTGTGATCATATTATGCTTGCAAATAGATTAATCTTGTCTTGGTCTTACTTTATGGACTGTAATAGTAACGAGAGTGAGCGTACAGGCCGACTTGCATTATTCCAAGCAAGTGCGTTTGAGTGAAACGTGCTAGTTATTGTTCTTGTGCAGTTGTAATATTGGTTTTGGAACCAACACCCAGCTTTGGTTGGTTTTCTGCTAAATCTAGAACAATAACTCCGATCTAGACTGTCCTTCGCAGGGCAGCGGCGCTAAAGTTGGTAAACTAATCGAATCGTACATACTAAGTTCATAGTGTAAGACTGTGCGGAACTACTGCTTCTGACTTTGCTGATTTTGTGTAGAACAGCTTATAGAGCTTATTCGAGCCGGATACGGAATACATCATTATATGTATTACTTTTTAGCCCATTCAGCATTTATGACTAGTTCATCATTTACCTCATAAGTACATTTGTAAGCAAAAATAAATCAGTGATTTCACAGCGCTCATCGCGGTTGGTTTCATTTTAGCATCACCGCATCTATCACGTATTTTATCATTTTCTCATAACAACAAGTGTAAGACCTACAGTCTACATTTTTTGGTCCTTCGAAAATTTTTTGAAGTGACACCGGTCCTAACTATAATCTCTTATTGAGTGCTTCGCGATAATTTCGACGGATTATTTTCGAACTTACAATTAAACTCAGTGTACGATCAGAGACTCCGTGTCGCGAACTTCGAATAGCAGATACCAGCAGCAGCAGCTTGCAGTCAAGGTTATCAAGCATCAGTCCAAGTAAGAACGTTCCTTTTATTTTATCATGATGGAAGCATCGAGCTCTCGCCAGACTGAATTATTTGAAAGCATCAACAAAATTAAAGTAAATTTTGGCAAGGATCCGCTGTCTAGAAAGACTCCGGAATATATTCAAAAGAGACTTGAGGCACTGGATAGCCTCTGAGGAGAGTTCGAGCAAAATCATATTAAACTTTCTGAACAGCCGGAAAAAGAGCCTACGTATTTTAGTTCTAACTATTACCAGCAGGCTAAGGAGTTATATCAGGCTACGCGTAATTTGCTATATATGCATTTGAATGTACTGAAATAACGTAATAACTGTTAAAGATCTTCATGACAGCCTATCTCGACGTATTATATACCTGCCTATTTGAATTTGTGTGTTAAAGGGTCAGTGGCTAAATCAACTTATCTTGCTTATTTTCTACTCCGTCACATTTTATCCTACAGGCACCAATACACTTGATTATAGTACCATCAAGCAAGATCAATGTTTGATCGCGCTAGCTTAGTATAAAATAATAAAAAAAACATCAGCAGGGAACTGTCCAAAGAGAAACAATTCGTCCAAGTGTCTATAGTAGCGAGACTAAAATTAATAGCATTAAAGAAAATAATAAAGCATTGTTACGAAGCGTCCTTAATAAAACAAGTACAGCCGGTCTTAAAACTAGTTTCAAGAGACAAGATTGTTGTAAGACGAAAGAGTTTCCAACATGTTAAAACGAGAATATAACTAGAAAGTTGCGAAGCTTCAAGTCTTCTAAACTTAGCTCAAATGCTCAAATGTTTCGAACAGAAATCACTTTATTTAAGTAATTCTTGAGACTTGGTTTAACCGTTTCTGTTAAAAGATATTTTGAGACAAATGGTGCTCATGGCTAGCATTTGTTGGAATATAACGATCGTTTTTTAGTCCTTCTTATCAAAGGAAAAATCAACGCAATCCAACAGTGAGGCTATCGAGTTGTTAGCTTTACAGAGAACCAATTTTAGGGCTTTTAACAGGTTAGTAAAGAGCATTGACGTGAACGCTATTCAAGAAAAATGGGAACTTGAGGACGAGCTGAGAAGTATTCAGAATAAGTGGGATATTATCGACGCGTTACACTTGCGTATAGGTCATTTACTTCAAGGTGAGGATATTTCGTATGAGGAGGAACTCAATAGACACGAGACCATTTTCAAGAACATAAAGCGTACGTTAAACAAGAAGATCTCATCCATGGTTCACGTGCATAAAGCAACGCCCAAGCTAGAGATTGCGGTAAATACACCCAGTGGCCAACATTCTGTGATTTATTTACCGAAGCTATCCACGACAATAATTCCGTTACCAAGGCTCAGAAGATGCAGCACTTAAAAGGAAAGGTCAGAGGAGAACCTGAGTGTCTTATCCAGCATCTGCATATCACAGCTGATAATTATGACACCGCTTGGGAGATACTTACACATACATAGGTATTATAACACCCAAGTTTTATTCACCAATCAAATTGAGATTTTCCTGAATCAGTCAATTATACACAAGCAAACAGCTTATGAATTGAAACGGTTATATGACACTAGTACAGAGTGTATTCATGCTATCCACAACCTCGGCGTAGATACGAATACTTAGGATCCGTTATTAGTGCATCTTCTTTGTAAGAAATTAGATCAAGACACCTTCTGTGACTATAAGGAAGCTCGCAAGTCACCCAGAGAGCTACCATCTCTGGCGGAGTTTATGACGTTCTTAGAGAGCAAGTTTACAGCCCTAGAACCCATGCTGAAGAGGGATAAGGAGGCCACTAAGCCAACTGTCAATCGTGAGACAGTTCACTCTAATAATAAACCCGTAAATCGTTATCATAACAATCAGTACAAGGTTGCCTCTACTCAAGGCCCCAATTACTGTCCTATATGCAAAACTCGTCACTTTTTGTTTTCATGCAGAAAATTTATTAACATGTCACCTGAGAATCGTTTAGATACGGTGACAAAAGCAAAGTATTGCAAAAATTATCTGTATAATCATTACGATAATGATTGTACCAATTCAAAGCGTTGTAAGAAGTGCGGTGAGGACCACAACACTTTACTGCATGACGCATTCCTACAACGTCCTCAGGTAGCTTCAGCGACGACCTCAGGCATATCTGCATTGCCGTTAAACCTTACAGCTCAGCATAAAGTAAATCACGTCGCCGCTGACAATGAAGAAGTTTTGTTGACCACTCTTAAACTGAATGTCTTAGCTAGAAATGGTACCTATGTTACTCTAAGAGCCCTTTTAGATCAAGGCTCGCAGATTTCCTTGATATCTGAGAACGCTACGCAATTGTTAGGCTTATAACGTCGTCAATATCATGCCTCTATCTCGGGCATAGGGCCAGTCGCTAAGCAAAGCAAAGGCATTGTATCGTTAGAATGCAAATCGATATATGGAAACTATGGCTTTACCACGCAGGCATTGGTTGTATCTAAGGTTATAAACGACTTGCCTAGCTCTACATTTAGCAAAGTCATGGCCTCACTTGCAACACTTAAAGCTAGCTGATCTTGAGTACAATATTACTAGGCCTATCGACTTACTTTTGGACGCCAGTGTGTATTCAGAAATCATTTTAGGTGGTCTCATAAAGGGCCCGGCGCAGGCTCCCATAGCCCAAGAAACACACTTGGGTTGGATACTATCAGGCAATGTAAGGACATACCACTGTCACGTTGTCATCAGCAATGTGCGCGACGAAATATCCAAGTACTGGGAACTGGAAGACATAGATGACTCATCGCCATCGTCCAACTTGACTCCTGATGATCAGTTTTGCGAAGACTTTTACAAAAGAACAACGAGGCGTTTAGATAATGGTCGATACGAAGTTGGGTTGCCGATGAGAGCCGATTATAAACAAAAACTAGGCGCATCAAAATACAAGGCGATAGCTCAATTCAAACAGCTAGAACACAAGATGTACAAAAATAAATCGTTTGCGTCGCATTATAAACAGTTTATGGCCGAGTATCAAAACCTAGGCCATATGACTCCAGTTGCTGACAATAACACCGAAGATGGATACTTCATGCCGCACCACGGAGTCTGGAAACACGATTCGACTACAACCAAATTGAGAGTAGTTTTTAATGCGTCAGCAAAGTCCACTTCGGGTAACAGTCTGAACGACTGAGCTGAGCATTCGTTGTGGTGGGAAGGACCCACATGGGCCACATGGCTGAAACAATTTGACGTACAAAAACAAAGGAAGATTATATACGACGTGCCCAAGGTAGAAATAAGGTCGCCTAATGTGAACACAGCCTTAGCACAAAATAATACTTCGTCTATTATGGATATGCTGCATAATCATAGTACCTTGACATACATTGTGCGTGTTATTGGCTGGGTGTCACGTTTTATCAAAAGAATGCGAATTAGGCAAATTGCAAGCAATAATAACTTTTTGTCGTCAGCTGAGATTCATGACGCATATAATTTAATAATTAAAGACGTGCAATCACGAGATTTTTCTCAAGAAATACGTGACATTAAACAGAATCGGGTTGTACATCCGAAAAGCAGTATTTGCAGTTTAAACCCATATTTGGACGAAGATGGAATATTAAGAGTTGGTGGAAGGCTGACGCACTCTAAACTAAGCGCGTCAACGAAACATCCTATCATCTCATCAAGCCATAGCAGATTTACAAATCTTTTGATCGATCAGGCGCACATAACAACTCTGCACGGTGGACCCCGATTAACTTTATCATATATCAGAGACAACTACTGGATCATCAGTGGTATTAGGACTGTCAAACGGCAGTTGCGACTGTGTGTAAGGTGTCGCCGATAGGTATAATAACACAAATAATCAACAAATCATGGCTGACTTACCGCAAGCACGCGTAACCCCGTCGAGACCGTTCACGCATACGGGCGTAGACTTTACAGGACATCTCGAGCTAAAGGCTAATAAAGGACGCGGTATCAAGACGGTCAAAGGATATATTTCAGTATTCGTATGCTTGGCGACGAAAGCGGTGCACTTGGAACTAGTTTCTGATTTAGGTACCCCGGCTTTCCTAGCTGCGTTCCGCCGATTTTGTTCCCGCCGCGGGTCACCAGCCCATATGTACAGCGACAATGGTACTAATTTTGTTGGCGCTAGCAGGATCATGAAGAAAGAGTACACGGAAATCATCCAGTGCATCAACTCTGACTTCTTCAACAATATAGGCGAGATGAATATCCATTGGCACTTCAACGCACCGGCATGGCCTAACGCTGGTGGTCTTTGGGAAGCAGCGGTGAAAAGCCTTAAATATCATTTGAAGCGAGTTCTTGGTGAGCAGCGACTCACTTACGAAGAGTTTTCTACACTGCTGTGTCAAATCGAGGCTTGCTTAAATTCCAGACCATTAGGTCAGTTATCAGAAGGTACCGATTCGATCGACTGTTTAACGCCAGGGCATTTCTTGGTCGGAGGACCCATAATGTCAAGACCTGCCACTGACCCGGAATCAACAACATTAACATCCCGATGGCAATTAGTTCAGGCCATGGTTAAGGACATCTGGAAGAGATGGTCGACAGAATATTTGCAGCAGTTACAAACAAGATCTAAGTGGCGGCAGCCCAAGACTAATTTCGAAGTTGACGAGCTAGTCCTCATCAAGGACGAGAACGTTGCTCCTGGTAAATGGCCGATGGGCAGGGTGCAAAAGGCTCACGCTGGTAAAGATGGTTATGTACGAGTCGTTACATTGAAAACGAAAAACAATATCATCCAGCGTCCGGTTAACAAACTTGTACGTTTGCCTATAAATGAAATCGAAGCATTATCTAAGCAGTCGAGCGCACAAGGTCATCCCGAAACAGAACAGACGGAAAATCAGAACCGTCCCGCGCGGTCACGCAGACCGACTAGATGGAGGAGTTATGCTATCACAGCTCTATTTTTATTATTTACACTAATATCGCCCACCGTACAACACAAAACTGCTGCATATAATGTTACCCCAATGACTACGAATCAAGTCTTTTATTTCGATAAGGTGTCAGATCTCCAAATTATTAAGGATAATGGCAACTGGTTGTGTTTTACAATATGTCAACATACTATCGCGGTATATCGGACATAAAGAATTATGTAAAACATTTAAAGGAAACAGCTGATAATACAGGTCATCAGTACGAAAGTGTCGTCTTACAATTAGAGCAGCAAGTACAAGACATCGAACATTATGACTCACTATTGAAAAATCCATATCTCAGCAGACAAAAACGCGGCTTAATCAACGGAGTTGGCTAATTGGCGAATACATTATTTGGTGTATTAGATGAGAGATTCGCAGACCAATACAAGCAGGATATAGAGAGAATGAAAACCATCTTCAACATTTGCTCAGGAATCAAACCCTTGTATTGGAGTCTGAATACAATGTCCTACGGCGCAATGAGGCAACTATAAACAAACAGTTCTCTATCATAAACGAACATCTACGAAATGTATCACTGCAGTTGCAAGGAGTTACTTGGGATAATAAAAACGGCCTATATCTGACATCGTCCGCATTAACAGCGAATATCATATTATCTTACCTTATGCGCATTCAGCACGTACTGATTAACACGATAACGGATATCAGTCACGGACGCGTCGATCCCTACTTACTCTCTCCGGAACAGTTAGCCCTTCAAGTCAACACTATATCTGGTCAATTACATAGCAACCTCGCTGTCCCAGTCGAACCATCAAATTTATCTGACCTGTATAGAATAATGAAGGCGTCTTCAAGATTACACGACAACTACTTAATAATTGAATTGAAAATTCCACTTGTAAGTAGCGATGTCTTTGAACTTGACAAAATTGTTTCTATACCTCAGAAAAGTGGGTCAAATCATGTTCGTATAACCCCAACCGTGCCCTACATTTCCTACAACATCCAAAGGGATACAGCTCTATTCTTATCAAACCTAGACCTTCAAGCCTGCGTTCATGTCAAAAATAACAAGATGTTATGCTCTTTAGAAAACCCTGTATACAGCCTTAAAATCAAACAGTCGTTATATGATGTACAAATAATGAGTAGCGACACCACTTGTAAACAAGAAATATCCACGTGCCGTAATTATTGGTTCAAGTTACATCATATGAATTCATGGTTGTACTCGTGTTGTGAAAAGTGTCACCTACGTATTTATTGCAGTTCTGACTCGCTAACAACTGTAATTCAAGACAGCGGTATTATTGACTTAGGTCAGGGCTGTACATTGAAATCGGACGAATATAGCATTTACGCACACAATAACTTCTTACGACATATGAATATACAACCGAATATCGAAGTCCCAGAGGTATCAGTTCTCAATACGCTTATCAATACTACCTTGCCTGACTATTTTGTTGTACCGGAGAATCAGACATATAGCTTGAATCAGCTGCGAGATCAAATAAACACTCGTAAGGAACAATCTTCTACTGAGTTAAGCATACACGACGTTCATCATTACACTGCCGTATACTTGACCTTGACTCTGGTTATCATTTTTGGTGTCATCGGAATGATCTTTATCATGCGATCTAGATGTCACAAACTCTCTGGAGAGCAGGAGTCTGGCTTGGGGAAGGCGCTGCAGCAGCCTCCTTCGCCCGCGGGGGCGCGAGGGACCGTGGCAGCCGCCACGGCAAGCGTCAGTGATAGTGTGCCAGTGTTGATCAGTGCGTTCCGTGATATTAGCAAATCGGTTACGAGTATTGATAAAGGGACCTCGCCTATGGTCGCCCATCGATCGGTCGATCTTAGTTTTCTTCATAAGTGTGAACAGGACTAAATAGAGACAGTAGCAAAGAACAGTTTATTTTACAAGTTTAAGTTATATTTTATCATAATAATATTCAATTATTTTATCATCAATTTGAGCAATTTGTTATTTAAATTATCATAGTTCATTTATCTAGCATTTAGTATTAGAGAATCACGTCTACATTATTTATAAAGGTTAAATAAAATTTGTCTATTTGTTTGAGTGGGCAGTATGTACGGTGAACCCGTACATCATTATATGTATTACTTTTTAGCCCATTCAGCATTTATCACTAAATCATCATTTACCTCATAAGTACATTTGTAAGCAAAAATAAATCAGTGATTTCACAGCACTCATCGCGGTTGGTTTCATTTTAGCATCACCGCATCTATCACGTATTTTATCATTTTCTCATAACAACAAGTGTAACACCAAACAGTCTACATTTGTACCTTAAGTGTAAGACCTACAGTCTACACTTTTATTTCTTAAATAGACGTGTGAACTGCAGTGCTGTCTAGACGAGTGCGGTTGGTTGGTTAGTGTAACCTGACTATAGTCAAAAGATATTACTAGCGCCATTATTTTATCGACTCGTGGTGTTGATAATACGTAACGGTTTTCATTTAAACGTGATCAGAGCCTAAGTAAAAAGTGACACTGTCACTCGTTTCGTGTTCAGTAATAGTCAGTCTTGTTAAATTTGATTTGGTGTGAACTTATAAACAAACTGTGATATGAAGTGTTTATACCGGCCCAGAATCAAGCTACCCGCCGACATATACGTTAGACAATTCTACTAAATGCTATCATCAGATGTACTACTGATTGTCTTTAAGGTACAAATTCAAGGAAAATAAAGATAAATATAGTAGAGCGTGTAGCAATGTTGATAAAAGCTCTCACCTAATTATCAATTCATAAAAAAATGAAGCAGCATTAGAACCTGCTGCAATCTATGCTCAGGACAATCAATTACATAAGTATAAGCCGTCATCGACACATATATTTTTCATCACTCCACACCCATATACATATAAAATGTCAGATATCAGTGGATCGCATTACGTTGGAATAAAATTCGCACGAGTACCGACTGAAAATTGAGCCAAATTGGGCTGCTTGACTCTGGGTATGATAGTCAAGTACCAGAACGAAGCGCAATAAAAGCAGTAACATCCAATAGCAGCTCCACTACGAACACTTCTCCTACTAGCCTCGCTTTCAAATAAAAAGCAACTATTATATGGACCAACTCTGCCTCTAAACTCAGATTTCTAGCATATATATACCGATACTTGTCGATATAAAATGTTTGTAAACTGAAGTGTCCACGGTTACTCGATAAAAGATTTTATTTTACAAGTTAAAAGGTTTTCATTGTAGGCTATGTCCGACTAAGTAGCTTTTTATTGAATTTGTGTGTTTGACAGTTTTTGACGTTGAAACGTTTTGTAAATTAAAACTTTTCAGTGTATATGCTTGCTCCTTAGGCAATAAGTGAATAAGCGTAGGAGTATGTATTCGGTGCCATATTATGTGGGAATTTTACAGATCTAAGTATTATATAGAAGCAGTGAATGTTTCTTACTAAAAGATTAATTTATTCAGTTTACCAACGTACCTTGGGAGAAATAATGTGACTAAATGAATTGCCGTTAAAGTGGATACGATATCATGTGATTAAAAATTATTCATTTGGGCAGTTATTCTTCAGCATTCGACTAAGTCAATTGATTTTATCTTTGTAACCGCGTCACATTTAGTAAATCTTTAAGACAGATCACTTGCAAATTTCAACAACAATATCACGAAAGCTAAGTTCATAGTGGTTTTAGAATATAAGTCTCTGAAAAGTGGATAATTTCAAAAGATGAAGCGGCAAGTACCTGCCTATGTTTTATCTTGTCCGCGCAATTAAGAAGATAGATATGCACCAACAGGCTGACTTGGAGCAGTTGGAATGGGACAGAACATTTCTCAGGCGATAAGAAGTTCTCAGATAAATATAAAATGTGAATAACATTGTCAAAGTTCATAATGCTGGTGCAATGCTAACGTTGGTGGCGTAAAATCTTTTTGATATTGGCAAAGCATAAACAATACCTATGATAATTTTGTTTTTAGAATACTGCCTTAAGTGCCAAGCTTTTCTACGATTGTTATGATACACAAGAAAACCAGTTCCATAAATTCTACTGATGAAATTGTATGGCGTTGCATCCTTGTATTTGTACACACGTGTAGCTTATTGAAGGCTTTTTCAATAAGATTTTTTCCTAACCTGTTCGAACTTGTTTTACTGTGATAATAAACAAAGAAAACAATGACAATTACTTGTATTTATGAGACCCTATTGAACGTTAATTCAGGCATTCGAAAACAGGTCTCTATCCTTCCTCATAAGCACAGATATTCAATATGTATAACAACCAACTTACTTGACTATTCTGATTATTCCTGGGCTTGCTTATATTGTCTAGACAAGCCGCTCTTAGCGATAAGGGACCTACAGTTTATTACTACATGTTGTGAACCTAATCCTTAAATAGCTGTCTATAAATAATTACCTATATGCCTATCTAACCGCTCTAATCTGATTTAGCAATAAAAAATAATATAGAACTGTCGTATTCCAATAATAAAGACATTTTTTGAGCGAGTTTCATTTCAAGAGCTCGTTGCGTCGCCAAAGCAATTCTCAATGATAAAATAATACAAAGAAATTAAATGGTCTAGAGTGAATATTTCACTTGCAAATCAGAATATAAACTTGCGATCTCGACATACTATAGTATTGATTTAGCAATCATGCTATTCATAAATCCGCATTCAAAGATTTGAACAAGCCAAATGGGTACTATAAAAAGTCTACCATCAGCAAGAAGTTTTAGATGAAATATCAGTGTTTTAATTTCCTTCCCCGTCAGTATTTCGTTTAAATTTTTCCGCCGTAACTAAGACACGTGCTGCACCTGTGCCACTATTTCAGGAACTCAACACTTATCGAGTTAAAAAAAGAAGATAAAACTAAGTAGTGTAACTTAATTAGAATATTGAAGTTCGTTATCCACTTCACTTTGATGGAAAACGCCTAAGTAACGCAGACGGGTACATGGTTGTAAACGAGCCTCGACCTTATCTAATCTGTTTTAGGCAACTTCCAATTTGAACTCTTTACAATGACATTTCAGTTTGAAAACAGAGCCTTACCATCGTGGCCTTCCGTATATACTCGAAGGTATAAAAGTACAACTTTATATTGCGTAGTAAAGTACCTCACCTTACAATCTCGATATAAACAGGATGATGTGGCGGAAAAGTTTTATTTTCTCCCGTTTGTTATTTACGATTCAAGAAATTCAACAACAACATCTCCTGCAATATGGTTAGAGCTGTATTCTACACAGTATGTTATAATGTGAAATTATTTGCGGCGTAAATGCTTATGTACAATTGTTTGTGTCGTAATTTATCATCTTAATATACACGTGTTTATGTGTTAGTTGGAATATATTTGGTTACTCGGATGTGTTGATTATTGGTTTTAGTTGTCATTTGGACATTACCACTGCGAGTTCAATGTCTATTTTGTGGTGATCTCTGGTTATGAGGATATGTCTGGCAATGGAGATAAATGGATAGAGATATAAATTATAGGTATAGCCATGGTTCGTGATGTCCATTCATTAATCCGGTCCACAATTTGGATTGCGATGTTTTACAGGAGTGTTCTTTTACATGACTTGACACTGCCTTGCAAATAATGCAAAATTATATTGCATATAACATGTCATCTTTTGATTTATAAAATATTGATAAATGCTTACAAGCATTTCAGCTGCAAATTGTTTTTGCTGGTTTATTTCAGCTTTGCACTCAGCTAAAGTGTTCGTCTGCATTGCATCGAATACTTCGCCTGACAACATCATTCCTCTGTGAGCTATCGACGGCGGAATGCGACGCGTTTCGAACCTCTACGCGTCTGCGACGATGAAAATATTCGGCCACTCAGATTCTTGATCAACGTCAGGGCGTTCACTTCTGATGGTGCAGCTTTAAAGCGAAATTACAATCGGATAGCTGCTCTAGCAACTTTATTACAGCTTTTGAATAAAGGCAGTCAATAAGCAAAACAAAAAGTAGCAAAGCTGTATGCAAAGTAGCAGTACGGAATTCATTTTGAGCCGATAAGAACTTCATCCTTCTGGCACCCCAAACCCACTCCGGGTTCGGGGTGCCAGTAATGACGAGATCAGGTTTGTTTGTTGCATGTTCTTTTAATTGCATGTAGATTTATATATGATGAACGAGAATTTTAACAAGTTTAGTAAGACAATGTTGTAGCTTATTACATAACATATGAATAAATTGATTTCATGTTCATCATTTGCAAATATCCTTGTAGAAAATGCAGCACTTATAAATAAAAAAAATATTTCAGATACTGTTCATCGTCGCAGTTTAGTTTGGCTCCCTTTAAATGCTAATGTGGATAATTTTTAAATATGCACTATTTTTGGTTTTAACTTTCACCAAACTTTGATTAAAATTATTTTACCTTTAATCTCAATACTACTTGTTATATGCAGTTAACTTGGTTGGAAGATGAATATTCTATTTTTTTGCAATATCTGTGTTTGAATCGACAATATTGCAATTTCACCTCAGATTACCCATATTTTGTCAATATCGATAACTATTGGCCAGACTAAGATAGTAGGTATCTAGTTGTATCCATATAAATGAGAAACATTCACGAGCTTCGCTTGAAGGCATACCACTTTGTGAACAAGTTCGTTTATATGTACATTACTTTATATCGCAATCAGTAGATACTGATAAGTAGATACTTATCAAGGTTAGGATAAGATAAGATAAGATAAGATAAGATAAAAACACTTAACACACTAGTGGTACAAGGGCGGTCTTATCGCACATTGCTATTTCTTCCAGACAACCTAGTTCGGAAATATATCTTAAATAGCAAAGCTAAAATAGTGGGTAATGGCGTACCTTGTGGAACAGTGATTGGGAAAAAATTATAGTAGATGGGCAAAAATATTTGTATATCAGAATAATATGAAATATAATTATACTTATAAATGTAACATAATTAATAAACATTATACTGTACATAAAAAATATAATTTATATATATATATAATTATCATCATCATCATATCAGCCAAACGACGTCCACTGCTGGACATAGGCCTCCCCCAGTCTTGAGCCGCCCGCATCCAACCGCCTCCCGTGATCTTGACTAGATCGTCGGTCCACCTTGCGGGGGGCGTACCTCTGCTGCGTCGTCCGGTACGTGGTCGCCACTCCAGAACCTTTCTGCACCAACGGCCATCGGTTCTTCGAGCTATGTGCCCTGCCCACTGCCACTTCAGCTTGGCTATCCGGAGAGCTATGTCGGCGACTTTGGTTCTACTGCGGATCTCCTCATTTCTGATTCGATCTCGCAGTGAAACTCCAAGCATAGCTCTCTCCATCGCCCTCTGAGTGACCTTGAGCCTTCTGATAAGGCCCATAGTGAGCGACCACGTCTCTGATCCGTAAGTCATCACTGACAACTCACACTGGTCAAAGACTTTCGTCTTGAGACACTGCGGGATATCGGACGAGAAGATATGTGGTAGCTTCTCAAACGCTGGCCAACCGAGTTGGATTCGACGATTGACCTCCTTCTCGAAGTTGGACATACCTAATTGGACTACTTGTCCCAGATAGATATACTTGTCGACAACTTCGAGCGTAGAGTTCCCAACCTGAATAGGAGCAGGTACAACATGGACGTTCGACATGATTTTCGTCTTGTCCATGTTCATCTTAAGACCTACTTGTTGGGAGACTTTACAGAGGCCATCGAGCATTGTGCCTAGGTCTTCCATGGTCTCAGCCATGACTACGATATCGTCTGCGAATGATGCACTCGCCTTTGATGTTGATGCCGAGTCCATTCCAGTACAAAAGCTTGAAAACCTTCAGCGCAGTGGTAACAGTTTCGGGGATATGACATCCCCCTGTCTCACCCCTCGCTGGAGTTGAATAGGTTTCGAAGTCTGGTCCTGGAGGCGGACTGACATAGTGGCGTTTTCATACAAACACTTTAGCACTTCGATATATCGGTAGTCAATCCGGCACCGTTGGAGAGACTGTAGCACCGCCCAGGTTTCGATCGAATCGAAGGCTTTCTCATAGTCCACAAACGCCAAGCATAGAGGCTGGTTACTCCTCGGACTTCTGTATAACCTGCCGCAGCGTATGTATGTGGTTTATGGTACTATAGCCTTTACGGAAATCGGCTTGTTCGGGATATATAATTATATATATATATATATATATAATTATACATATATATATATAATACATATTTATAAATAAAATAATAATATTGATATATACACAAATAATACATGGATAAATAAATACGTAAACTAAACTATATACTATGCGTTTGTGTCTTTATCAGTCATGATGAATCTGCCATATAGTGCTGAATGACGAAATTTTTAAACATGTTTAAGGATTTAGCCCTTCTGATAGATTCGGGCACCGCAGGTTCTTATTTTCGGAATAGTAAGTGAACGTATTTTTTTCTTTTTTGTATGAGTTTGTGGCCAGCGCTGTGTGCCGGCGATCAGGGAGTGCCCGAAGGTCTCTGACATGGCTTAAAGATTCTTCTCCTGCGAAAAGAACATACGACTTTACGCGCCCTCTGCAGCCTTTACCTGGACTTACCGATATTACAAACGGCAAGTCAAGTGTCATTCTGAGCGCACAAAACTTACCTGAACAGTATGAACATTATGAAAACAAAAAATATCTACAATTCTACATACTTAATTGGAACTTGTAAAGAATTCATTAATATTCCCCTAGATCATGAATGGAATAATAGAATAGTTTCAAGATAATATTATAATATTATTTTGAAACTATTCCATAATACGTGAATATTCCATAATCTAGTTATAACTAGATTAATATAATCAAGAGTTGGTTATCAAAAACTGTAAATACGAGCTTGATTCTCCATTGAATAGCTATGACGTGTATGAGACCTGGTTGAAGCTCGTATATGTGACTTCGCCTTATCTCTTGTCTTTGTCTACCACCGGTGTATGCTAATACAAGGTGCTAACCTTGAGACACTTGACTTTCTATTTTTGAAACAGTGATTGTAATGAGACAATACAGACCTTACCCAAATTTCCCAGAAGATAAAAATTCTTTACTGTGATTGAAAGCGTTTATTGTAACAGATTTCTTGAAGACAATAAATAATAATATTATGATCTAACAATGAGGGCAGCATTGTCTGTAAACTGTACATCACTGTTCATAAAGGATCTCTATTATTTACAACAGTTTAATACATTGACCATTACAGTATCTTTAGAAACTATGTTATAAGCCGCTCATAAATAATTATACAATATGTATGCCTCTATAAATACAGTTATAATACTCAACCAATACCTATTGTGTGAATTTATAATGAAAGTTTGAATTCCCCTCTTCAATATGCTTAAGTAAATAATACCTGTAGGATACGATTTTACCTAAAAAGATTAATGTGGGTAAGTTTTGAATAAATTATGTGCACATGTGATACGAGCGGGGTACCGATTGTCTTATTAAATTAATTACTTTGTTCTGCTTTGATATTTTTATACTTTTAACGTAAGAATGTTTTGTTGAACTCTTTGAACAGAAACAAACATATTTTTTTTACGCCCTACCACTAGCTTAGCCGACAAATATACGTTTATTATATACAAAATTACGTTTTTTTTTGTTATAACATCGCAGGTACTGCCTCACAGTTTTTCAGTTTTATGTCTCTAGAATTTAATTTACAGACCAGTAGAAAGTACTCCTGTCAAGCCCATCTGACAAAAGCTTTTTTAATCTAGCACAACGTTAGCACCCCTTATGCGTTTATGTTTTTAAAATTGCCTGGCAATAGCAAGACAAGTATTTTAATAATATGTTCTAATATTATAGACACGATCTAATGACGATTCCCGAAGACAGCAAAGTCTCGTATTAAAGAGGATCAAATACTCGTTTGAAGCGGAACGATATTCAATAAATGGATATAGGATACTAATGATAATAATAACTCCAATGGAAGACTGATAGGACAGGTTTTATGCTTCTACAGAGTTTACCTGCGAGAAGACATGTTTAACGTGCATTAATTGATGAATTTTTGCAAGCTTGTATTACTAATCAGGTTGAAAACTTCCTTACCCGTAGAATTTTTCCTTACCAAATATGTTTATTACAAACATGGAGTCCGGGAAAGTATCCACTTTTTGTTACATATTTACTATCTTTATTTATTACCTCTTTACTTAGTTTGTCAATTGTTGGGTGGGTTACACAGTGGTTATCCAGCAGCATGTGCGAGATGGTATTGATGGGGCTCAAGTCACCAATTTTGGTAATGAAGTGTTTTATGACAAACAACATTTGACTCTATGGTAGTAAGTACAGCTAGTAAGATAACCTCGTTTAGGAAAACGCTTTACATGCGCGTATTAAGTGTTGTATATAAACTGTCCCACTGTGGGGCATGAGCCACATCTCACGATAAGAAGAGTAAGGCTATAGTCCACCATCATGGCCAACTGTGGGTTGGCGGAGTTCACATATATTTTTAGCGCATTATTTAGAACTCTCAGACATGCAGGTTTCCACACGATGTTTACTTAACTTGTAAAAGTATTGGTGTGCGCTGTGGATTCGAACCCGAGATCCTCTACGTAACAGGCTGTCAGTCTCAACACACTCCATCCTGCCTAAGTAAGTATGCCTCACATGAAATTTAGTCTTGAATTAATAAGATAAATAAGACTCTGTTCTTTTGTACAGTTTTAAATTTAATAAGTTTAAGTTAGTAAGGTACCTACTTACTTACGTCTTAACTACAAATTTTTTTTGTTAAAATATGGTGTGCCAAAAGGTTAAACTCTGAGGTAAAATTAAGGCTACAACCAAGCAAAAGGCTTTCTGATTTTATAATGTTTATGTACCTTATTTATATAAATGTTTTTAAGAAAATAACATTTTCTCTCTGTGTTGTACCTAAAAAAAAATTGGTAATTAATTATCAAGCCTTAGTTCGGTACAAGAAAGCTTTTCATTTAAATTCAATAGTTGCATTGTGTTTATAAATACCTACCGTCTGACTAATTTATTAATTACCAAATAAATGGTTGAATAAAGAAATGGATATTTATTCTGATTGCTAACAGCCATATTTTGATCAAATAGAAAAATCATATCGAATAACGTTCTATATTTTTTATAGCTTCCCTTGACAAAAATCAAAGCCATCTGAAGAAATGTTTACTAGTTGAATCGTGAATGCATCATGCTTTTACAGCCAAGAGAAAATGTTATGAGGTTTATTAATCTAAGGTCATTTTCCGTGCTTTTAGTGTGATGAAAGTTGTTGCGAAAGTCCCCCGTGCCGTATAAGTCCATTAAGCAAATGGATGGAAAGGAAATGAGAGCTCGTTTTTAATTTCGTTGTCATGTAAATACGTGATATTAATAATGTACCTCTTGTTTTGTTACTTATTGTTAATTAAAGCTTTCGGGAAATTAAAATCCTTTAACATTAGTCATTGTTTGTGTACATATCTAGATGGGTTCGCCCGTGATGTGTATTTATTATTTTATTAACATTTTGTGGCGTTACACTCCCACGAGAGAGTACTATGAGGTTAACGGTCCGATTAATTGAATAAAATATTGCTGTTACATCTAAAATGGTGACGAGGATATATTGCTTTGTCACTGGAAACGATATATTTTTGTTTTCTTTTTATATATTTTACATTTGCTGTTATATATTTGACGGCACTGCACCGAATGTTGTGGGTCGGATATCCACACTTCAAGCACCTGGTGTGGTCCACAATTTGTTGACTATCCTCGTATCACGCATTTAATTCGCATCTGTGTTTTCTTTGTGTCCTTTGATTTAACAATATTTTTGTAAAGGCTCATTACATTTTTGTTTATTCTTCATCAGTCTTAGAGTCTGCGGGACATTCCATTAGAATTCAATAGATCCATTTTGGTATTCATTAGTATAAGCCTGAAGGCTTGATGTAGTGATTATTCACGCAAACTGGCTGGCAGCGGCTGGACTTGAAGAACTTAGTGACGTGCTATTGGAGAGACTATATTTACCCAATAGTGAACTACAACAGTTGTTTTTTTCACAACCTATCTGGCATACATTTTTTATTGTAAGTAATTCTGATAAGAGTAGCATAGTTCATATGCTGTCGGATTAAGAATTTAAAATACCATTACCCTATTTCATTCCGTGGGTGTTGTAAGCCGTGATTTTTTTTACAGTAATAGGCGGCAAACGCAAATACAAAAAAGCGACTACGGAAAATATACGAAGACAATAGTATCTTTAGCAAGAGACGCATAACTCGAGAAAAGCTTTTACCAGCCCGTCTAACCAGCGTTGTATAGTAGGTCAAGTCCTCCTTTTGAATCACAATGCTATTGTAACGCATATTAAGACAGACCGACGTCCTTAGCAGTAAGGCAAAAAAATAAAAATTATCTAAAATAATACTCGGTTAATCCAGCAACCGTATCTGTCGAAAATCTTTATATATTGAAAAGAGATAGAAAGGATTGTAAACAAACAACGAGGCGAAATCTGTTAAAAGTTGTTTGATATTTGTATTACCCTAAGACTCAGTAGAAAATTGCGAAGTCGTTGTTACTGAGGTTTGTAATTCAAAACGAAGAAAGGAGACAGAAAGAAAGCAATATTTCTTTAATTCATAACAACTGAACTTAGTTATGTTGTGAAATATATGTGCATTAAATATAGGAGGTTCAAACGACGACGCGGCTCACGCCGGGAGCGGGGCCACTGATCAACATTTTCTCATAAATGACTTTCTGTCATCAAACAAGATATTTGCATTTTTTCCTGTTGTTAAATCTTATTTAGGTGGGCACTTAATAAGTATGCATCGGGAAGGAAGAACCACTTGAAGGTAACTTTTAAATTATGTCTCCGTCCCGCTTACTTATTTACTCCTTATAAGAAGAAACAAAATATAATTCCACTTTTCAGGTCAAGAGATAATGGCCTTTGATAACAGCCTGAAAAAGCTTTCCGCTGTTTTGTTTCTTTTATCTTCAAGTTTCTGTGAAGTTTTCCACAAAAATTATAACTTGCGAGATTAAATAAAGAAGTTTTAATAAATTGCCCAGGGTAAGGGTGTCCCCATACATACATAGTAGACTCCATTTAAGATAGTCCTCTAAGTTGTATGGGCGCTCATACAGATTTAGAGGATTTTTTTTTTGGTGTCGGGTTGGAAAATCCTCATGGAGTCCCTCCGCCCTGGGGGAGGTGAAGGACGAAGGGGACTGTCAGACTCTTACTGACTAAAAACCAACCCGAGCTCCTCATGTACCCATGTGTCGGAGGGTAGGGTTTCACCGAAGCCTTTCTCGCTACCCCGACAGGTATTGGCCCGCCAGATGGTCAGGCGGGCCCCGAATGGAACCCCCTTGGTGGCGGATGGAGGTGTTGGGCTCCGCCGCCAAAACACCCAGCGGGCGCAGAGGATAGGGAGGACAGCAACGCAACACCGCATCTCCTCTTCCTCTGCGGCCCCACCTCGACGCAACGATGGTGCACCCCCATTTGGTCGCGAGAGATAGGGCGCGCGGCAACGCAACACCGACACGCCTCTCCTCCCGCAACCGCACCCGACTGCAAAGGACAGACAGAACTGTCCACTGCACCCGCACCTAAGGACGCATCCTACGCAGGCCTCACCCGAGCCCACGTGGAGCGACCCTCACGGGATCCCACTTAGCTTCACCGTGGGTCTACCTCAAACCTACGGTTACTGAGCTCCCTCACCACGATAAGGTGGAGATCCCATGGGCTAATTAGCACCAACCTCAAATAAGATAAAATGGGTACGGAACCCTCGGTGAGCGGCCCTTTTTGGGGTGCCACCCCAAACTCGACTTTATGAACAATGTACAAACATATAAAAAAACATAGGCACTAGCTTAGCACTGCGATTCGGGGACAGTTAGCCCGTAATTGTTAGGTATCGACTTCAAAAAAAGAAAAAGGTCAAACGCCAACTTCCGCCCCGGGTGCCACCCAAGCTAGCTACGCCACTGATTTTAAAGTATGAATATATTGTTACTATATCAGTTTTATGACTAACAATTGTATTATTCTACGAAATCTATTTAACTGCATATCTTTTTTCTGCAATGGAATTGAAGGTAGTAAAAATTTTAGTACGAACAAAATCCTTTACAATGGCATATGCCATAACTCTGTTGGACACTGAGCCCAATTTGACTCATGGTCCTTTGACAGGTTTAGTCCATAGCATATAAAAAGGACGATAGTGTTATTTTATGAAGTAATCGAAAATTTATAACAAGTAGTCGTATCAGTTAAGAAGATATTATAAAACGTCGCCACTACCGGCGGGTTTGCAAGGCATTATAAAATGTCACCCGTCTGGCGGGTACACGTGAATATTTTTGTAACAGTTCATTTTACGCCTCGTAAAATACAACATAATATCTGCTCTGGTAATAAGAACCGACATAAGACATGTGAATCATGTTTTATGACATATTTTATGCTCTAGCTTTGTTCATTTTACGCTTAAGGAGATAATTTATGTTATATACAAAATATATTTCAGATTTATAACAACTTGTTCGAGGTAAGTTTCTAAAGAGCTCCGATTAATTATATTTTCATATTAAATACTGATTTGTAGTAAACTAGAATTAATTTAGATAGAATTTTTGGTTGACTTACTTCTCTTTTGATGTAAATACCGCGTAGTAAGTAGTATTGAACATAACGAAGTGAGTTAATAAATAAATGTTTTTTTTTACATACATACCTCTTATATTTGAGTCGTGGGAGGATAAACGATCATTCAAAGTTCGGCTTAAAAGAACACCTAAACTCTGCACAATTATTTCTATATCACACATCGATTCGAACGTTCAAAACATTGAAAACGAGTTGAATTATTAAAAGAGGTTAAATATAATGACCACCATAAAATGCTTTGATACCCTTTGTTCTTTAACCAAAAATATATACTTAACACCAGGAAAATAAAGTCTAAACTTACAATAGTACTAGCTATTTTAGTCACGACTGCACTTCAAATTGTATTCGAACATCAAATGTAGTAAATGATCACTAAATAAATAGGTTATGTTAGGTTCTATTGTGACCCTTAATTCAAAAATAGGAGCCCTGCGAAGCAGGGCTTCGTCAACTTAGTTTATTAAAGTAGGTGGTGTAACCGTCTTAATGTATTTCATACAACTAACAAAAAAACTTTGGTTATAATTTTACATTAAAATGCTGGTTTAATTTTGGTGATCATTTAGTACTTTTGGGTTAACAATGATTTATTTGGAGTCATTTTGCTTAAATAGGATAGCGAAATGTTAAAACTTTGGTTATAATTTTAATTAAAATGCGGGTTTCATTTTGGTGATTATTTACTATTTTTGTCTGTTATATGTTACTATATCTGGTGGTAAGTTAAACATAAGCCGTATTAAAATGGTCAGTTGTCTAATCTTGATTATATTACTGTTTCATCGTAATAAAAAAAAAATACATTTATAAAAGCATTGCCAGGACGGCGGGTTTGTTTTTATAACAGGTTTAAAATAGCTTTTCTTTATGCTAATTATTTTTTACAGTGAATTTGTTGTGACTATAAGCCTGCAAAGCGTAGGCAAATTGTTAGAATTCCAAATAATTGTCAATGGTAGCCGCAGCGCCACCAAATAATCGATTTGTGGTCGTCTTGATTGAAATTGGGTACCTACAAAGGTGTGAGTGTCTGCCCCTAGTTAACCAACGCATAGAGTTACACAAACACACTAGCTACGAATTAATTGAATACTATGACAATTACTAATGTGCTCATTACTAAGATGGGCATTGTAATCAATTTCATGACTCTCGTAGAATTGTGTTACAACTGCTGAATTGCTATCTAACATCAGTTGTAGGAGTTTTAAAATCACTACATTGGAAAACTTATTCTGTCTCTGCAGCGGTTTATATATGAAACATCGGGTAAACACAAGTACTTTTATATTTTAAAATAATAACGCGAATTATGTAGACTCTTTGCATACATAAATAATAGGGGTTAAAGTATGAAATTGCCGTTTTATTGTAATAGGTACTTTGAATTGACATCTTTTAAAAATGTGAAACATTTGAATATCGACTTTCAATTGTTTTTGTTATTCAACTTAGACAAGAAATATGGATACTGCAAAAATTCGAGTGATTATTGAAAACGAGTTCTGACGCGGAAGTAACGCGGCAGAGACAGCCCGAAATATCAATGTTGCCTTTGGAGAGGGGTTTGCTAATGAACGCACCGTGCGAGCCTTTTCCTTTATAAAGATTCACAACTACTGCTGTAGCCCAGTCATCAGGTACTCGGCCGGTGCTCCAGCACAAGTTAAATAAACGCTGCAGCTGTCTAACTATGATGCCCTGTCCAGCCTTCAGCATTTTGACTGGAATCCTATCATACCACATACACAAAATCTCATCCACTTTTTTAATATGTCTGCTGGGATATACGGTGGCATAAATATTGATTTTAGTTTATATGGGATATTGCTTTTTAAGTTGCCACAAATAATTGAATTATCAGTCTGGTCTATGAAAAAAATTATTAAAAAGGTTTGCTATCGCCAAAGGTTTGTCAATAATGTGACCAGCAATTTTAAATACTGAATTTCATTTCTAGGTATGTTAATTCTTTTCTTATTAATAATCGCCCCCAAGTAGCCTTCGACTTATTGGCTGCGGTTTTTATAAAATTATAATTCTGAGACAATTGCGTAAGCTTAATTATCCTATTAAGTCTTGCTGATAAGGTGAGAAATCGATTTTTACTACCTATTGTTCGGTTTTTAAGAAATTCCCACAATAACTGTCTTTTACGCCTACAGCATATTCAGAGACCTTTTGTGATCCATCTTGGTTGAGCCCTTAATGATTTTGTTACTTGTATAATTGGAAAACACAAATCATAAATAAGTTTACAAATTCTACTTAGACAACACATCGCAGATTACACAGGTAACTAGGATTTGCCCTGTTGCTAAACAAGTTACAACATACTCATCAGCAATAAGGCAAGTTAAATTAGGAGTGCCACAAGGCAGCGTGTTAGGCCCACTCCTTTTTAACATATATATTAACGATCTTCCAAAATTGACAAATCATAAATCAATACTATTTGCTGATGACAGCACTGTGATAATTACTGGCAAAGATAAACGATTTATAGAACAAGAGATAAATTTGACATTAAATAATAATATTATGCAGAGAACAGCACTGTAAGAGAAGGAAAACTTGATACAAACCCTATACGAACCCCGTTTGGCCAGCATGGTATAGTAGGCCAATTCCTCCTTTCAAAGGACAGGCCTAGTCCAGCAGTGGACTGTTAAAGGCTGATGATGATGAATGTTTGAAATACTATCGTTTCATCAACTGAGACTGATGTACATGCATTCCGGGTGAAAGGATGTTTGTTGTGTACTCAGACCAGGCTGTAATTAAAATATTATGATGAGTTAAATTATGTTTACATTTCCGCCTAATAACGGTGGCATGTGCAAACAAAGCCTCTCTGTGCTGTAATGAAACACAACCAAACGTTGTATCTTTGTTAAAAAAATGCAATTGTTAAAAATATAGGCCATATTGCTGACAGCTCCAATAAATAAATGTTTGCTGCATTTAAAATAACAGGCGCTTAAATTTTGACACGTTCGTGCCCTCCCCTGTGTGGCCGTAAACCGCGAAAGTTCGTTCAGTGTAATAAAAAGTTAATACTTAGCGCAGGCGGGTTGGGTTGGATTGCGCATTACTTGCTACATTATAAACAAGCCTGACTGTGACACCCCTCCTTTATGACCCCCTCTCGGCGGACGGCATGCATAATTAAATCTACGCAGTCAAATTAGCAATTTGGACCTCCAACAATAGGACATAGTTCAGTTTAAACGTTTTTATTGTCCAAACAAATTTATTCAACCATTACTGTGCTCAATTAGCGCACAGTAACTACAATGAAACAATTTCAGGATTTGTTTTCATTATGTCTTCATTACGCCAGTTTTGTTCCATCGCAAACGAGTTTGTTTTAAGCCCTTTTAATAATGGATGAAATATCTTAAAACTTTTAATTTTTAATCCTACTGTAGCGCGCAACGGCCAGGGAGCACTTGTGACTAACGGATCTACATACTGATAATTGTAATAGTATTGCTTTGTTCTTCGCTTCGGGTAGAATTTAATATTAGAAGATAGTGCACTATTTACTAGTTCTATTGTGGCTAGATATTGTATTGTTTTTATTCCGTTTGTATTATTGTTTTTCTTATTTTTTTAAAAGACAACTCCCGCCTTAAGCCTAAATCCTGTGTCGCGGGTGTCTTTACAAACATACAACGAAAGAGGACAATGAACACCCAGACTCGAAACAACAATTTATGGATCACACAAAGTGTTGTCTCGTGTGGGAATCGAACCCACAACACTCGGCGCAGTGTTAAGCGGCGAGGTGGCCGCTTAAACCACTACGCCAACCGTGCAGTCAAAGTATTGTAAGTAGTAGCTAGGGATATATGCAGGTGAATAACAACTTCCAATTATGTTTCTTGTAATCGTAACATAACTTCTAATACCGTAATATCCAACGACATTGTTTTTGAAATTGCTTTTTGTTTTTGTAGATTAATAAATCTTTTTAGGGAGAAGGGGAGGCAACCGCGCTGGTCGATAGATCGGGGAAGCAATGTTGCCAACTTTTAGGCTGGTCTACATTTATGAAAAACAAAGGTTACATGGTTATCTTGGTAGTGACCTGCAATACAAATGACTCGGGTATAACTTATAAGAACTATTTATCTTATATTTCTCGTTCTCTTTTTACTCGATAAGATACGTAAGAATCATTGCCATTCTACGTCTCAAGCAAATTAACTTTGCGGCTGAACCTTGAGCTACTACTGAGCAGTTTTTTTTGTTAGGCGGTGGCTAATTTTTAACATGTACCGTTGTTCATGCAATAAGTAGTCAAGTTTATTAATTTTCATGAGTGATTATCACCACTTCAAAATATATGTCGATTGTCTGCACGGGGAAATAAAAATGGCATATCACAAAAATAGCCAAGTAATGTCTGGGAGCCATCGTTCTTCTGGTCATTCGCAGCACTGTTTTAATTGTAGAGCTTTGCTGATTTCGGCATAGATGGATTCCCTCAAACGGAGTAGCACTAATCTCTCATAAAATATCGACGTAAAGTTACAGTATCTATACTGTTGCGTTTCGAGTGCGAGTGCCAGAGGCCTTGATCTCTTGTTCCTCACCCCGTTTCTCCTAGTATTACTTTCCCCACAAGTCCGGCATTGCACTTGTGACCTATTCGGTGTTGCAGGTGTCTATGGACAGCGGTAATCGCTAACCATCAGACAATCCGTTTGCTCGTTTGCCCCCTATAATATGAAAAGGAAGAAATGTATAGATCAAATGATTGTGAAACAAGATGAAAGTTTTTATTTGTTCAGTGTTAAATTTCATACAATAATTACTTTGTTTTATTTTATTTATAGACTCACGCCTTTTCCCCGAAGAGGTAGGCAGAGGTTTAATGTTACACCCACATTTCGCCATTAATTTTTAGGTCCCACACAATAGTGAGCGAGCTTATTGCCGTTACCGGGCAAAACACCAGACTCCGTGCTGCTACTGAGAATTCGGAAAAAACTCAGTAACACTTTTTGCCCAACCTGAGAATCGAACCCGGGACCTCCGATCAGCAGATGCATACGATATACGATCCACTAGACCACGGAGATGTCTAGTACAATAATTACACAAATATAAATTAAATAAGGATCGGTTTTTAGCCTTTTTAACACATTTATTTCTAATCTGATGTACTAGGCGCCAGAAGTAAATTAGAATACAGATACACCATTTTACTGTTCTCAGGTATCATTACCATTTTCAATTTGCATTTATCGATGCTTATCATAATATTGCAACTATAATTTTGGCGCAAATACATAAATATTTGTGCCCTTGCAATCGAACTCCCAATAAAGTGCGGTGTCGATAAGTGTATGTAAATTTAGCAGTAGCGCGGTAAAGCCGGCGTGCGCCGGTCTGATAAAGGATTTGAGGGTGTTTTTCAATCGGGTGACGCCGCAATCCTGTCATATTATTAGCGATAGATATCGTAATGCATAACTCAGTCGGACGCCGCTAGATGTCACAAGTGCGGTGCATATTATCACCGGCGGTGTGTAGTTTGCCCGGGTCGGGAACTGTACCCACGTCCTGGCATTGCCCGGAGTGTAAAAAAAACCGGGCCACCGATAATAAAGGTGAAACGCCTGTCAGAGGTTCTGCAGCTTACATTCCTGATGTGCCAGAGCAGGCGTCATCGTGCCGCCAGAGCCTTTCGCCACCGACTGCATCAGAGAGCGCCAAGGACCTTACCATGGACATAACGGAGGAGTTGAAAATATTTAGAGACAATATCCGTTCCATAAACATAGATCTCAAATTATTCAGAGATGAGATGGCCGATATAAAAGCGTCTCTAAACATCTGCAAGGGTCATTTAAATAAATTAGAGGACCGCGTAAGTGCCTTGGAGAAACGGCCACCACCGGTACAAGGGGTAGCAGATGATGTCATCACCCAATTAAAGCAAGAGCTCAATGACCGTGACCAGGAGCTCCTATTAAACGACATTGAGATTGCGAATTTGCCCGAGTCAGGCGGAGAGAACTGCGTACACACAATGTTGCAGATAGCCGTAAAATTAGGGGTGAGTCTAGAGGCGCGGGACGTTGTCAGCGCTGAACGAGTTGGACCTCGGCACATAGTGTCAACGGATGCTGCCTGTCCGGAGCGCCGGCCTCGCCCACTCGTGGTGCGCCTCGCGCGTCGCGATCTGCGTGACGAGCTACTGGCAAACGCGCGCGTTCGTCGTGGAGCTACGTCGTCTGACCTAGGCATGACCGGGCCGCCGCGACGCTTTTATATAAATGAACGCCTTACAAAGCGAAACCGGTTGCTTTTTCGTAAGGTGCGAGACGTCAGTCAACAACACGGATGGAAATTTGTGTGGTGCAAGCGTGGACGTATCCTGGTACGTAACAATCCGAGCGATAAGGCAATCACTATCCGCAATGAAGCGGACATTGAGCGGGTTTTTAGTAGTGCGGGCGACTCCAGGTCGTCCTTTGCAGGTCCATTGTAAACAGACCCGTTTCTATAAACAAAACGTACACATCGACAGGTCAGTTTTTAATGGTTTTGTAGGGCTTAGGTTGTTGCCGTGTGTATTGTGTTGTAATGTTAAGGTTTTATTATATTCATTGTGTCTACTATGTAATGTTTTAAGTGTAATTGTAATTGTAGCTCAGATAAACAAAGAATGTTATAGTAATGTTCGTGTTTTGTGTTCATTAGTCACCTCACTATATCGCTATACTAAGCCAAGCTGCATTTTACGTTTAGATAACGAAATTTCATAGCTTTATGTCTATCAGAACAAACGCATAATAATTGATCGATCTCATGTAATATTAGTATTTATCTATATAGTATCAAACAAATTATTATATACTTACTATCACAGATTTATTCTATAGTCTTAGCTTACTATTATATTAAACCTTATCAACAAAAATGATGACCGGAAAACAGTTTAAAGTTGGTTTTCATAACGCGGGTTCCCTTAGTACGAACCATGACGATTTTATTGCCCTTGTCGAAAAGCATTGTTTTGACATCTTTACTGTCAATGAAACGTGGTTACGTCCTGGTGAGGAGGACCGCGCGCCGTCTGTACCTGGCTACCGACTCCTTCACACGCCGCGGCCGGTGGGTGTGCGTGGGGGCCGTGGTGGGGGTGTTGGATTTTACGTGAGGCGCGATATTAAAGTGCGCGTCCTATATATTACCGGTGATCCCAGGTTCGAATCAATAGAGCAGATGTGGCTAATAGCTACTTTAAATGGTAGAAGGATTACGATAGGCACTGCGTACCGTCCTCCTTGGCTAGATTTGTCTTTATTTCTTGATGCCATTACCGACACTTTGACATCTTTCGAAAATACGGATGATTGCATACTACTAGGTGACTTTAATGTTAATTTTCTAAATAATACCGATCGCAGAACCATGGCAGTAATGGAATTTCTGAGCTGTCTCGGTCTTTCCTAGATAGTTGCGGAGCCAACTCATTTTACAGACACTAGTGGATCCTTGATCGATTTGGTGTGTACAAACCTTAAGGTCAAAACTGTTACAGTGGAATCTTTTAGAAACATCAATGGACATTCGGTGATAGTTTGTGATTTTTTTATACGAAGGGAGAGATTTAAACCGTATATAGTTAAATTCAGGCCTTTTAAACGTATTGACACTGAGAGCTTAAATGAAAGCCTTTCTAGGGGAGACTGGGGTTATATTATGTCACTTGATACAGTAAACGGGAGTGTTCAGGCATTTAATTCCTATATCATTGCAGTGTTTGATGCTTATGCGCCTATTATTACCTGCCGTATCAAAGAACCGTCACATCCGTGGGTAACGGACACTGTGAAAAAAATGATGCATTTTAGGGATAAGGCTTTAAATTCTTTCCATAAACATAGAACCGAGACTAAAAAAATAAAAAAATATACTATAAGCAACTAAAATCTTTAGTATCATCCGCGCTTTATAATGAAAAAGTTGCTTATTTTAAATATACATACATACATACATACATAACGTCACGCCTTTTATCCCCGAAGGGGTAGGCAGAGGTGCATTTCAACACCCACTTTTCGCCAAACATACTTCAGTCCCACGTAATAAGGGGCGAGCCTATTGCCGTACCGGGCACATTTCCAGACTCCGTGCGGCCACTGAGAATTTTGTGACAGAAAAACCCAATAACACTGCCCGACCCAGGAATCGAACCCGGGACCTCCAGATCCCACGCGCACATCCATACCGCGAGACCAACGAGGCAGTCGTATAGGGTTTGATGTCGAGTTTTCCGTCTCTACGCAAAGAGGGTATTTGCATCGTGTTATCCCTTAGTCGCCTCTTACGACACCCACGGGAAGATAGGGGGTGGTGACACTTGTATTCTATGCCGTCAACCACACGGCTTTTAAACATAACATAAATAATAAAATTACTGACCCTAAGTCTCTATGGAAAAATTTAAAAAGCACGTTATTGCGTAACAAACAACCACAGGCTCTGCCGTCGCAATTTTCAGACCCGAACATCATTAACCATCATTTCTTAAACGTCCCCGGCAACCCGGTGGTGAACATATCGGCTTTAACGTATTTTGAATTTCATCGTCATGGCGAAGCCAACTTTACTATAAATACTGTTACTCGGGACGCTATATCTAATTATATATTAGCCCTTAAATCGAATGCTGAAGGTTGTGACGGCATTAACCTGGAGATGTTGATGTTAACTCTTCCCTACTCACTATCAACTATTACACATATCGTTAACACTTCCATACTTACATCAACTTTCCCTGATGTATGGAAAATGGCTACTGTCAGGCCCCTGCCGAAAACGACTAATCCAGCGGCTATAAGTGATCTTCGTCTAATAAGTATTCTCCCATGCCTGTCAAAAATCATGGAGAAAGTAGTATGCGAGCAAATGTCAGAATATTTAGAGAAAAATTAAATCTTACCTATTTTTCAGTCGGGATTTAGGAAAGGGCGTGGTACGGCTACCGCCTTTCTCGACGTCACAGACAATATCTTGTCAGCACAAGACCAGGGCATGTGCACACTACTAGTACTACTTGACTTTTCCCGCGCTTTTGATAGTATAAATATTTCATTGCTACTATCAAAATTAAAATATTACGGCTTCGATAACAAAGCAGTGAATTGGTTCCACAGCTATCTGTCCTGCCGTAGTCAGAGAGTCGAACTGCGCTCAAACAGTGGAGAATCTGTCGTTTCTGAGGTTTCCCCTATCACCAGGGGAGTTCCCCAGGGATCAATACTTGGACCTATTTTATTTATATTATATTGTGCTGATATTGCAAAATGTTTAAATAATTCGCAGTATCACATTTACGCTGACGATATTCAAATATATGTGTCTTTCAAACCAAAAGATTTCTCGAAGGCCATCGCTGGTCTTAATAAGGATCTTAGTAACATTATTGAGTGGGCAGAAAGAAACTCTCTGGTGCTTAATCCTAAAAAGACTAAATATATTTTGTTTGGTACCAAATTAAGGCTAAATCAACTACCTACGTTTAGTCTAATAATCAAGGGAGAGGTTATCGAGAGAGTAGATGAAGCTCGCAATCTGGGTCTGTACATTGATTCGAACCTGAGGTATGAAAAACATGTGGCAGAATTGGCACGTAATTGCTTTTATAGGTTGCGTATTCTCTATCGAATGCGATCATACTTGTCAGAGGACTTGCGCGTAAAACTGGTTGAGACCTTGGTTCTATCCAAATTAAATTATGCAGATACCGTATATGGACCGCGTTTGTTATCACGCACAGACAGGCTTATACAGAGGGTGCAAAATGCCTGCGCTCGTTTTTGTTTCACAATACCGCCCAGACACCACGTGACACCGTTCCTTAATGACAAATTTATGTTAAAAATGAAATCGAGACGTAAATTGCACTTGGCATCACTTATGTTTGGCGTTATTAATTTTAAGAAACCATTATATCTGCATCGCAAGCTAGCGTGGGTTACTGATTGGCGTGACTGTACCCGCAGACAGTGCTCACAGCAGTTGTCCGTCCCATTGCACAGAACATCTGGGTTTAAAGGAAGCTTCCGCCGTGCGGCGTCTAAGATATGGAATAACATTCCACCGCCCATACGATCGCTTAAAACAATTGGCACGTTTAAAAATAAATTAAGGCGGTATCTTATCGACGCACAGCGGGAGCTTGACATGATAAATGTTAATAGTCCTTTTATATAAGGAGGGACGGCTCACAGAGAAGAGCCGAGTGCATTGCGTGCATGTTCTATTTGTGTTCACTATGCGTGTCTGTATGTGTGTACCCGTGTTGTCCCCTTCTGTTGTACTTTAATTCACAAATATTATATTATTTATTATTATTTTTATTGTTTGCTGGTTTTAGTTTAGACGTCACTAGGGCCTAGTTGAAAACCAGCGTCTGACACCCGTCAGGCATATGCTGAACTGGTCCCTATTTTTCTTGTTTAGCATGAGACACGTATCTACCTATAGACGATTGTGTTTTTTTTTTCTGTATTGTTATTTTTTGTGTATTTTGCTGTTCGTTTTGCTTTTATTGTGAACCATATTTTGTGTACATTTGTCTCTTTTAAATGGGAAAATAAACATTTTTTTTTCTTTCTTTCTTTCTTTCTTTCTTTCTTTCTAATGCCAAACATATAATCTTAAATCACTCGGCAAAATAAACAATTTTACGCTCAACGCGTTTTACTAGTTTGTTTCGTACATGCTGTGTATTATGTCTGACTTTTATTACTTGACTCGGCCCATAACTACTTCGATTTGTACATTCAATAGAAAGCTTTTTAGCGCCTAAGCATAGGTTGTGTTGCCAAGTATTTTATATAATAATTATTTGATGTCTGTAACGGGTAGTTATTCAATATGAAATATAACAATTAATAAAACCATTGTCGAAATGTATTTTAGGATCAGTAACAAAATAATTAATAAGAATTTTACAAGTAATCTGTAGATATTATGTTGGTAATGCTTTGCACCACTTCTGAAGCTATACAAAAATAACTATTATCTCTAAATAGACCAGGGTAGATAATTTTTGAAACGAAATAAAAATATAGTAGGACGAAACCCATTAGAGAAGGAAGAGAATATAACAAAAATTAAAGTAAAAATAAATTACGGGCCATCTGAGGTCGGGAAGTGGATCCCCTCCGAGGGAACTCCACCTTGTCGTGGTGAGGGGGCTGAGTAACTGTGGCTTGGACACCCGCGGTGTAGCTAAGGGAGAACCCGGGAGTGGACGCTTCGCGTTAGCTTGGAGGAGAACTGCGCAGGATGCGTCCAAAGGTACGGGTGCGGGGGTCAGTTCTGTCTGTCCCTCGCAGTCGGGCGCGGTCTCGGGAGGAGAGGCGTGTCGTGTGTTGCATTGCCGCGCGCCCTATCTCCCGCGACCAAATGGGTGCGCACCATTGTTGCGTCGCGGTGGGGCCGCAGAGTAAGAGTAGATGCGGTGTTGTCAGGTTGCCAACCTCCCTATCCTCTGCGGCCGCTGGGTGTTTTGGCGGCGGAGCCCAACACCTTCATCCACCGCCAAGAAGGTTGTGGCCTGCGGGTTAACCGCCGGGGTGTCAGAGTAGAATGTTAACGCGACCCTCTGGTGCCCAATAGTTATTTAGCTCATCAATAGTTATTTTAAAGAGAAGTAGGGAAGGGCCAGGTGGTACAAAAGTTGTAGATCTTTTTATTACCTACAACTTTGCCTACGTTTTACCCCTAGGACTTGTAGTTTTGCCGGCAATCGAGATAAACCATTTTTTACCCTTAAAATTACAACCCTATCTTCTTCCTGACCTCAGACCGCCCGTAATTCATTTTTCCTTTAAGTTTTGTTATATTTTCTTCCTTCTCCAATGGGTTACATCCTACTATAATTTTATATCACTATTTACCGTTTTCTAACGTAAAAGCACTGGTCTAAAAGCCGAGATTCAAAGCAAATTTGTGATATACACAAAATAATTGTTTCATTAGTGAATCAAACGTGTGACCACGTAATCTCTTCAACTACTAGCCAGTCGTATAAAACATTTAATACATCATACGGGTGAAGAACATTTGTTAAAGTTTCTCACACAACATGTGTGTTCAAGACAAACTCACTTTACCGGAGCTGTCTTGTCAAGAGTTTTAGGTCAAAAATTCACTTCGTGAACCTAGAATTTAAACTTTTAGTCTGATCAAAGTTTTAAGATAGAATATTATCTATAGCAGCAGAGTACATTACATTATTAAGTTTTAAAATGTCTTTCGAGAGATGTACCACGTACCAAAGGTACGTTCTGGGACTGCTGAGTAGCAGATATTTCGACACTGTCAGTACATCAATTCAATTCAATCTTTATTGCGTTCCATAATGTAATGTACATACAGGTGGTGTGGTAGGCTTAGTAACTAAAGTAACAATTATGGACCCTGTCAGGCACAGCAATTTTTGGAAGAGAGGAAGAGCGCTATTTTTATATAATGTCAATAATGTGTTTAGGTAGGTATACGTATAATAATATAGTTTATTTATCTTAGTCAGAAAACCTAATTAGTTGACTAGAAGAAACAACTAAAATTATTTACATGCTAGAATTTTGAACTAATTTATTTATCGTTAATTTTATTATGTATTAAGTGCAGTTTGTTTTTGTTGGTGTATTGGTACAAATGATAAAATGATTATTTATTATTTTATGATTCTACAATTATTAATATTATTATCACAGTCTTTTTAATATATTATTTATAGAAGATATTATTTAATTTAAGTTTTATATAAATTTTAACGAACTAAATAAGCTTTATGTTAGTATGTTTAATTTGAAATTATTAATATTGTTATTATTGTTAATGTATTATTTATTAGTAGGTATTATTTAAATCTAATAATTATTTAAAATGTAATAAATTTGTTTGATATACGAATAGTTTAAGGTCAATAATATTATTCTCATTTCATTTCATTATTTATTAGTAGGTATTATTTAATTTAAGTAAATTATAAGTACATTAATGTAATGTGTGAACAGTTTAAAATTATTGTTAATGTGTGTAGAATATTGTTTATTTAACAGTAAGTACCTATGATCTAATTTAATTAACTATATAGAATGGTATAATGTGTTATACACCGCTATTTTTTAATTAGTACAAAAAAATTAACACAGCACTAAGTATCTTTAACTGATCATATTTATGTAGTTAAAAATTAAAAACACTAAGTCCCAAAACTGTCTCAAAACTGTCTAGAAAAATACGTGATAATTAGTAAATGCAATACTAATACTATGACCGACCCGAGTACTACGAGTATCATAGTAAAATGAACCATTGATAAATTCCACTCCCCCCGCCCATCTGCGCCTGCGCCACGCCCCGACGATGCGACAAATAGTACTAAATTGCTAGCAAAAATATATAAATATAATAAATTGAGCGTATCTAATTTCGTTGCAAAAGTTAATTGTTTGTCTACGTTTGCCCGACGCGATGGCCTATCATATCAGTTCATATCACGGGGGTATGTAGCTATGCTTCGTGCGTACTTTTTGAGTGGAAAAATCGCGAGTGCAGCTGTGTACCCATGGACATCTTATTGTAAGTGTACAAAAGTGCTCCGGTCAGTGTCAAACAATTAAAACAGTGCATATTGGATGCTTTTGACAACGGTGGTGGACATTTCGAAGGACAATGGAAATACTTGTAAGTTTAGTAAATAATACGTACTTAAGTAAATATAAATTTGATGCGGGCGGCTTAAAATCGGTCTGTGTTCTCCACACACCTTGAAGAAGGCCTATGTCCAGCAGTGGATGTCTCTAGGCTGATATGATGATGATAAAATAATATTTGTAAATAGCAGATGATTCCAACTTCATAAATACGCCAAAATTACTCTTTTCTTTTAGTCCAGAACACCTTCTTTAATTTTGATATTTGTTTGCTTTCTAATTACATACCTCCGTATTTAACTACTTGTTAAACGATAAATTTTACCGGTCCTAAGCCCGAATGAAGTATGAAGGAGAGGGTAGAATTAACAAAATTAAAAAATAACTACCTACATTTATTATTTTTCTTCATTTTATTTTCTATGGTCGCACTTATGATGTAGGTAGCTACATCATAAGTGCGACAGAGAGAATGCGAATGAGCAGGATGGAATATTATCAATGAATTAGTGAATGGATTGTAAAATATGACTATGATTTAAGTGAGATTTTACTACAATAAACAAATGATAATAACTTTGCTCTTTATTGATATTATGAAATTCTTACGTCACATATATGATAATAATATCTTCGCTAATCTGTCCTTAAAGATTTTGTACTAATTAAAAAATAGCGGTGTATATGTATAGATGTATAATTTTATAGTATAATATTTTATTTTTATAGTAGTATCATTATTTTTGTTTATCTTTTGTATTTATTTATTAAGCACATCCACATCACACATTTTTTTTTATAGTAATAGGCGGCGAAATAAAACGAGCAGACGTATTGCCTGATGGTAAGCAATTACCGCCGCCCATGGACACAAGTAACACCACAGGAGTCACAAGTGTGTTGCCGCCCCTTGGGATTGGGAAAAGGGATAGGATGAGGAGTGGGATGAGGGAGAAGGAATAGGGGATAGGGCCTCCGGAACTCTCACTCACCGAACGAAACGCAACAGCTTTAGTACTGTTACTTTACGTCGATTTTCTGTGAGAGGGTAGTACTTCCCCGGTCGAGCCGGCCCATTCATGCTGAAATCAGCAAGGCTCTACTACCTGTAGAAACATAACATATCCATACATTGTACAATAAAGTTCTTATAAAGTCTCACTTCCGATATGTGTGACACTTATGGTGTACATAATACATTTATCGTTTAAATATTCTTGTACACTGTAGTAGCCCTTATTGAGTAGAAAGTCTTTTAATTTTTTAAGAAAGGTATTGATTTTATTTTCGCTTGTAATCGGTCTAGCCAGTTTATTGTATATTTTTATGGACATGACGAGTGGGCTAGAGGAATGCATTGTAAGTCGGGACGTTGGCAAGTCTAGTAGATTTTTATTTCTAAATACGTATTTTGTTTGCATATCTTCTCTTGTGGTATAAAATTCGGGATAGTTTCGAACAAATTTACATATCTCATAAATGTAGATACATGGTAGCGTTAAAATTTTTAGTTTTTGGAAGTGGGGTTTACAGGTGTCTGTCTCTTTTATGTTCACTAAGATTCTAATTAATTTCTTTTGAAGGGTAAAGATTGTCAGTGCGTCTGTGCTGTTCCCCCAAAGGATGATACCATAGGTTAATCCAATTACATCCAGTGATCATAGCGCTTGCAGCACGTCTCACCTCGATTTGAAAGATATAATGCGCTCGGATACGCCCAACTCAAGTTCATATCATCGAAAAGTGCGGTGCCAGCTAATCAGTTGCCGTATGGTACAGTTCCTTTTGCCGTGATATCTACGTGGTAAGTACCTATCCTGAAAGATCATTTAGATACCTCTTTGATTTTAAATATTAAACGACGACAGAGTAACTTTGACGAAGTAAACAATGCACTCTCTAAAGTTGTTTATTGGTTTAATGTAAATAATCTATTACTTAATAATAAGAAAACTAAACTTTTAAAATGTTCAATGCCAAATATTAAACATTTGACAACCAATGTACAACTTAATGCATGTAGGATCAAGCCCGTCGAGACAACCATGTCTTTAGGTATTATGCTGGACACCAAACTACAATGAGGTCCACATATAGAAAGGCTATCGGGCAAACACAGTTCTGCAGCTTATGCAGTTAAGACAATTAGACGCCTTACAGATTTAGAGACAGCTAGAATGGTTTATTTCAGTTACTTTCATAGCTTAATGTCGTATGGGATTCTTCTCTGAGGAATGCTGCAGACCTAAATACAATATTCGTTCTGCAGAAAAGAGCTGTAAGGGGAATTTATAACCTCGGTCCAACAGTTTCTCTAAGAGAAAAGTTCAAAGAAATAAACATTCTAACTGATGGATCACAATATATTTATGAAAATCTGCTATACGTACATAAAAATATTGACAAATTTTGTAAAAAATGTGATATACATTCTGTAAATACAAGACACAGGAATAATCTCGTAGTTCATAGCATTCGTCTCCACAAAATAAGTAGCTGTTTTATGGGGCAATGTATACGATTTTATAACAAGCTCCCTTATAGTATAAGAGACCTATCTATAAATAAGTTCAAAATTATTGTAAAAGCGAAATTGTGTTCAAAAGCATATTATAAAATATCTGAATATACAGACGACCAAAAGGCTTGGGACTGAGCTGTTCTAATTCGACACACAAAAATAATTGTATAGAATGGTTTTGTTTAATGACGTTTCGTAAGAACTTGTAAAGTTTACACGAAATAAAGAAGTATTTCATTTCATTTCATTTCAATGAGAGTGAGGGAATAAAGTCTAGGCTTTTGTCATATGAAAGTAAGCCACTGTGGCCGAAATCGGTCGGAGGACATTATTATATGATTAATAATTCCTACATTATCAAAGACAAGATGAATAACTCAGACACGAAGTTTTACGAACAAGATTGGGGTCTAAACTCTGAACACAACAGAGATTTTTATAATGTGTGTACATTATTTTTTACACTCCAAAAGGACGGTCGTTCTAAATTGATGTGTGTGAGTTACTTAATGCGCAATGTTTTGTTTGTTTTATTTGTAAATGTACCTAATGTCGAGATTATATCTGTTACTCTGTTCATATCATATCTTAATGTAATACGTGTCCTTATTTTACGTTTTGTTGAAGCGTTACATATGCAAAAATAGGGTACAGGGATCGTATATTTTTATCTGGCATAATCTGGTTATCTCATAGTGTTCATTAAACATCATGAAGTTAGATATTATTCTATGTATAATATAAGATGTTTCCGTGTATATATATGTGTGTGTATATGGATGTTTATGGGATTTCTAGTACCTACAGTATTTACCAGCTCTGCTTAGTTTGGGACTAGATGGTGTTGTGAGTACCTATGTGGTAGAATATTTATATCGCATCACAGTTTTGCTTGATTAGAACTTAAACAAAATGGACAGGAAGCCGATAACAAGAAATACTAAATGCGGGTTGTAGGTAAATAAAATGTAAAGTTCTGTTAGAGTATTCATCTGATAGAAATGAATTCTAATCTTGTAGTAATAACGCAGCCTCTTGAAAAGTGAAGATGAGAATTTATTATGATCGTGAAAAAGGCATTATCCAGTTCAGATATTCTTGCCTCATACAAAACCCAGAGTTCTACTGTCGAGGTGGTAAATCACTAAAATAATTTCTACTAATTTATTGCAGGCAATAAATTACACGACGACTTCAAATTTAAATATCTGCAGAACATACACTTAAGTCTCCTCTTGGCAATTAACCCCTCAACTGCAATATGCACCAGAGAAAACGCTCCAACTGCATTATGCACCTCATAGATGCATAACGGGACGGCTATCATTGGTCTTTGATATTTAACGGTTTTTGCACTTGTAAAACGATCTGGTTATATCATTAGATTTAACGATTTCCGCTTTACCAATTTTAATACTTTTCTTAACTGGAAACGAGCAAGAACGAACGAAAATTAATGAAACAAAATACGTATGCTATTGAACTTTGTGACGACGCACGCCATATTGGCTATTTTGATATTGAAATTGGGTTGGCTTGGGACCCTAAGTTCTTGGTGGTGGTGGTTCCCAAGAACTTAGGGTCCCAAGCCAACCTAACCTGCAAGTGGTGCACCTGCCCATCAACGGACGAGGCTCTGGCAAACAAAATATCCCGATAAGCGGCAATGGGCTCGCCACCTATTACGTGGGATCAAAACACTGGCGAAAAGTGGGCGTTTAATATGCCTCTGCCTACCCCTTCAGGGAAATAGTCGTGAGTCTATGTATGTATTTATGTAATATGAAATCTACACTTATTTTCCAGTAGTTCTGTATATAATACTTATAAGATTACTTGAGTAATCTAGTTAGAAAACATTGATGTTTTCTCATTACAAACATTTTTTTTCTTTTCTCGTGCACACTTATTTACTAAGTGGTAAAATAATATGGTGGGAACCCTATGCAGATTACATATTAAGTTATAGTTTATCGAAAATTGATAAATATTGTAGTGAAAAAGTAACGAAACTTTTGTAATGCATTTATTACGTTCCCAAAGAATGGCGGCCGTTATATTTTGTCACATAAACAAAAACGTTTTATGGTTCAATTATGATTCTAAAGTAAAATGTGTTGTGTTATCTTTGCATTGTATATTATGTTAATGTAATAAATTTTCCGTTTGGTGATTTTGTGTGGATATTCGATAAATTGTGATAAAGTTTACAAGTTATACCAATGCGATTTCTCAAAATTTAAAATATATTAACATCGCTTCGAGAACAGGTCAGTTTTGTTTACTTATTGAAAGATATAACTAGTTAGATAAACTCGTAACGAAGCCAGAAATGTATAATTCATGTCATATAATTATATTTTTATAGACGAATTATTAATTTTTCTGCAAGTCTACCTAAAAAATAAAAATTATTTAAAATGACGTTGCAATTCGTGCGTTGGGCAAACCGGGCCTTGCGCAGGATAGGGGTTAACAAATCTTCGTTTGGTACAATGTGAAAGGGAGGTATGGGTTGAGTGATCTAATGACGTAGCCTATTGTGTCTTCACCCATCTTATTACACACAATAGTTTCTTATTACACTCAATTCCTCTTTCGCCACCTCCAGATTAGGAACCCAGGCTTCAACCAGTCAAACACGGTAAAACGTGCCAAACATCAGGTAATATTCATATTTCGTAACAAATTAAGCTACCTATCTTGTTAATTCTTTTACAAAACAGGTGCTCAATTATACTTTTTTCATTAATTTTATAATGGCGTACAGAATCGGGGTGTCTGGGGGCCAATTCCGCACAGTGATGAATTTTTGCATAGGGGAGGCGTTGACGCGACGGGCCGCGGTTAAACGTGTGGAGTCATTTTAATACATAATAAGTTAATTTGGCACCCGAAGGGAAGAGCACATTTGTACAAAAATATATTTACTTTGACTTTATCATCGAAGTTATTTTTTGTACGTTTCATGAGAGTGATAAACCATAAGGTAATTCGTTTATATATAACGTAGACACTTAACGAGAGATTTTGTTCCAAAAGAACAGAAAGATCTCAACAGCCATTTATTTGTCATTATAATGACAACAAATCTTTCCGATCAAAATTGCTTTGATCACGCACAAATTACCCCATCATCACAGACAAATAAAATAATGAAAATCAATTATACAAGGCAAAGCATACTAAGAATCGCCAAAATCAATCAGGTCCCCAATAAAGTTCTGTAGTCTTTTCCGTCTCTTTGATCATCATCATCATTTGATCAATTACGTTTAAAGTAATTTACCAACTTTATTTTGCGATTCAAACAAGTTTAATTTCCTTTGAAATTATTCCAAGATCTGTTCATCCAACTGTAAAAATGACTCTAAACTCGTGACTGCTTATTTGTATTGTCTAATTAATTTCTAATTAGTTGATAAATTATTAATTAGATTATCAACTTGCAGATCGGAAAGACTAAACTATGCATACATTATGTTTTAATAAGCTCTGTTTATGTAATGAATAATACAAATTGCTATTGATAAAATATATACCATGTTCCACAGGGCTTCAGTGTTTAGTATTTCTGATAAGATATTTCGCAGTTTTGGTTGTGAAAACACAACATAAAGAAATTTGCGGGCTAGCAAAAATAAAAACTAAACTTCCTTATGCTTTATGATGTTCAATACACACGTACAATAAGAAAACATTTTTTATTATTTTATTTAAAAAATAATAAAAAATAAAACCTAAACTTCCTTATGCTTTGTGATGTTACACAGGTACAATAGGAAAACATTTTAAGATCAGATTATATTCAGGCAAAACTCAGCCAGTGGGATCTCCTGGTCGTGGGGGGGGGGGGCTCAGTAACCGTGGGTTTGCGGTACACCCACGGTGAAGCTAAGCGGGATCCCGGGAGGGGACGCTCCACGTGGACCTGGGTGAGGACTGCGTAGGATGCGTTCAAAGTGCGGGTGCGGGGGACAGTTCTGTCTGTCCCTGGCAGTCGGGTGCGGTCGCGGGAGGAGAGGCGTGTCGGTGTTGCGTTGCCGCGCGCCCTATCTCCCGCGACCAAATGGGGGCGCACCATTGTTGCGTCGCGGTGGGGCCGCAGAGGAAGGGGAGATGCGGTGTTGCGTGGCCGTCCTCCCTATCCTCTGCGGCCGCTAGGTGTTTTTGCGGCGGAGCCCAACACCTTCATCCGCCGCCAAGGGGGTTTTGTTCGGGGCTCGCCTGACCATCTGGCGGGCCAATACCCGACCCTCCGACACACGGGTATAAGAGAAAGTCGAGGTGGTTTTAGTGGTAACACCACATACTCCGGCTCTCATTTCCCCAAGAGTCGGAGATACGAAGGGATTTTCCACCTCGTAAAACAAAACAAAAAAAAAGGCAAAACTCAGCGAACAAGGAAATAATTCCAATAAAATTATAAAACTAATTTATATATTAAATTACTAATAGATATTATTAAAAAATAAGTGCAAACCAGTCTAATGTACTAAGTACTATAAGACTTCGCCCGCGGCTCTGTCTGTGTGAATTATACCTAAATCTTCCTAAGGAATCGCATTATAACTAATGGTGGAAATTCTACAAAATCCCGTTACTGTATTTCGACTTTATCATGTTCATAAATGATTACAAACAGATAGGACGATAACGGGACTTCACTTTGTAATAAACATAGAAATGCAGTGCTAGTTCAAATTGACAGAGCCTATCACGATCCATTGTCAAATACATATAGTAAACATGCAAGGTACATCGTACTCGTATACCAAAGAGGCAGCCTCCCAGTCACTCGAGTGTTGTATCGCCACTACTATTACATCCTTACGAGGTTGAATTTGGAGACACCCTTACTGCCCATCAACATTATATAAGGAAATTCTGTTCAAAATATCAAGTTACCAAAGCCGGCGGCAGTTTAAACTGTGTGTTGATATTATGTCAGCAAGCCTGTTTCATAGTGTCGCTTAGTGAGAAAGATTTAAATTACTACTATTTTAGAAAAATAATTGATAAAAGCTCCCTGTACGAAAAGGATAAATGTGGAAATTATTTTCTGATAGGATAATGAAGGATTTATTTGCATATAATATGAAGGTACTTCAGCGGCGTAAAAGCGACAATTTGCTTATGATTATGAACGATGCAACCGGTTTTTGTGTTCTTTTGGTGTGCACAAGCAGGATAGGCTAGAACGTCGTAGACCGTTTACCGTTTAAAAAATGTATTGAAATGTAATTTTATATTTTTTGTTAATGAGTATTTTCCTGTTTTCTTTTTTTTTTTATTTATGAAATGCACCTATTAAGGCTGTTACACATAGTACCGGTGGCTGTACCGCCGGCCAAGCCACGCGCGCCCGGCAGGCCGGGCGGCGGGCCGTGCGGGTTGCGACTTAGGCATGCTCGATCCAAGTGCTTTGTATCGATATTTTGAATCGCAGTGGATCGTAACATAATGTATCGACCCAATTATCGATCAGCTCCATTTGACACGATCCAGTGGATCGAGCCGGTATTGTATCAAGTACAAGTAAACAATCCTTTTCAGCTTCAAGTTTCTTCTTTCTCTTAGCGTTATCCCAGTTTCAATCTGGGGTCCGGTTTCTAGTCTAACCGGATTTGGCTGAATATTGGCTTTTCCAAGGAGCGACCGCCTGTCTGACCTCCGCAACCCGAAGGGATAGCGATATTCCATGGTTTAAGACTAGTGTCAGTTTATTTAGAAGGCACTGACGCCCTGTAACGTCTGTCAAAGATCTTCATGACAACCGGGACCGACGCCTTAACGTGCTCTCCGAGGCACGGGACTAGCGATAATTAACAATTTAATACGCACATAACTCCGAAAAGTCATTGGTGCGCGCTGTGGATTCGGACCCGATACCTTCTGCATGGCAGTCTGTTGGTATATCCAATCGGCTATCGCTGCCTTTTCAGCTTCAAGTTTAATAAACAAAAATTTTTACTTATTAGTTCCAAACAGAAACATAACGTACAAAAGAAACTTGCATTAAATTCTGCCATAAAATAAATCAATTGTGGTGCCGAAAATAAGAGATGACCATGTTCCAGATCAAATCGATTCCAAGTTGCATTTAACAGAATCAACCACCAAAGTTTTTGTTCGATTTGCAATTAATGTAGGAGAGATTCTTTATATTTCAACTGTATAGTTGGCCTAGTGGCTTACGCGACCGCCTGACGTTGCGCCGAGTGTTATGGATTCGATCCACACACTTTTGTGTCTGTTAATTTTATGTTTGTGTAGTTCTTTGTATGTTTCTTTGTTCTTATTCTTTTAATTTTTTTACATAATAAAATGAAAGCTATGCTATGGCAATGTTGACGACTTCGTTATTCATCGTAATCGATAACCAATCACAAAGTGTCACCTCACTAGCGTTCTACACGACTGTCACAACTGGAATGTTGCGCGGCTTTCTGCAGCCGATGCCGGCGGCACAGACCCCCACCAAAAGCCGGCGGCACGAGCCGCGCGACAAAAGCCGGCGGCTCGAGCCGCCGGCACTGTGTGTAGCAGCCTTTGCATGTTTCTCTGCATCACCCAAAGCTTGACTGGTAGATAATGCCTTCGGCATTAAGTCCGCTTTCGTACAAATTTTGTGCATAAAGTTATAAAATAACGAAAAATAAAATAAAAAATTGGAAGATTAACATCATTGTCCTAGCGTTATCCCGGTTGCATCCAGGACTTACGCCGTGGGGAGCCTGGGGTCCGTTTACTATTCTAATCAGATATGACAGAAAATCAGATACATTATAATAGACAGAAAATTAGATACATATTTATACAGACATATATTATATTTCCTCCAGAGCGACTACCATCTGAATTCTGACCTCCGCAAACTAAAGGGATAGCGATATTCCAAGGTTTAGACTAGAAGGTACCAGTTTATTTGAGGGTACTGACTCCACGTAACTACTGTCAAAGAAAAATCTTAGATACAGGCGCGACCGACGGCTTAACGTGCTCTCCGAGGCACGGGGAAAGCGAAAATTAACTATTTTACAACTATTTGGAAGAAAATATTATAAGGAAAATATAACCACAGAAACGTGTCGAGCCGTAAGCTCTATGTAGCTAAGTCGTAGAGCTTTAAACAAAAATCTAAATCTAGTTATATAAGTTAAGCCTATTTACCTCTTCAATGACATCGTGCAAGTAGATAAATACCCCGGGGACAGACCGACCCATGTTATACAATATACATGCGTTCAAACTACTTACAAACTTTATATAATTAGACGAGTTCTAAACAAAGGTGAATGGAATTTGACGAATTTATCAAAAATACTAAATAAAAACAAATACTGTTCTTAAACTTTGCAGACGTCGAGTATTACTTTGAGTTTTAATTTTTATTTGTGAATGTATTGTGTTTTTGTACCTGTACTTAGTTCTACTTTTAGAGTAAGTATTGCATTACAAAACTTTTATTGTTACAGGCAGGGCTCGAAAGTTTTGTAGTATTGTTTGAAACAAATGATAAAGGCTACTTTTATCCCCCTGTACTAGCTTTTAAGCGAGAAAAGAAAGTGGTGTTGTCAGCCTTCTCAAATTTGTAGACGCTAAACTGAGAAGTACGTGGCCCTCCAGATGATCACACCCAGATAACTTTATACTGTCTTCATGTGCGGCTATCGGAGTTTCTTATGGAGATGAGCTGAGGGGAAAATCTGCACGGTTCATTATAGTAACTTGTAAAAATTGTGAAGGCGTTTGGTATTTTCTTTGTTAAGTTGAGAGATCGACTGAGATTAAGGTGAATAAAACAATGTTATTAACATCTTTTAGCTCAGCAATTAAGTAACATTTAAAATTTTATTTCTAACTTACTTACCAGGGGATGTAATATACTTTCGAAAACTTTACACAAAGCTCGTCGTAGATAACAGTTACAAACAAATAGGTACCTACAATAAATAAATTGTCATGATAACTAAGTATTCTGATACTAGCTTGTCTAATACATCGCCAATAAAGCAGACAGCGTGCTGCACTAATATGCATAACTAACGATGCGATTGCGATCCAGAGCCCTCGCCAAGGAGTAAAAAACGCATGGAGTAAAAAAAAATGCGCTACAGACCACCTGCATTCTGTCAATACACTCCTTTTAGTTTACTGGTCACGCTAGTGCTGCAGCCTGGTGTCACAACATTGCACTAATCTATCTTATTATAGACAACTTAAATAATATTAAATTTGTTTCGTAAAAATTGTCAATTCACTCACAAAATAATAACATATCTAAGGCCTAGCGAAGATGATTTTTCAATAGAAATGACAGTAAACATAGACGGTTAATGTTGTTACCATAGATTATACAGATAGGTTGTTACTTTCGTACGAATAGTCAAGGTTTCTCCTTCACCCAATAGATGGCGGCATCTGATGCAGACGTGAAAAATGTATAGGGTTTAAACTTTTCAACATGGGGTATAATGGACTGTTTTGTGTATACCTCAACCTATTAACTAGTATACGTAACGACCTGTGGGAAAATAATATTTAAAAAAAAAAACAAATAAGATAACTATCACAATGAGGTTCTTAGGTATCAAGATGTATAAATGTTCAAATTCAAATTATTTATTTTGTGAACACAGGTCATTATAGGTGTTTTCAATATACATATGTCGATTGTACAATCCATGTTCCGCCGATAGGCATACAAAATTAGGTCAAATATAGAGTTAATTGAAAAAGTAATTAAAAAAAATGACAATAAAATAGGGAAAATGTCAAAAAGGAATAAAATAAAAATACAGAATGTCAATCGATTTCATAACATAAAATAAATTAAGTAATAATAACAATTTGAAAATAATAAAAATTATAAAAGTTGGTCATCCAGATACTCCTTAACTGAATAATATACTTTGTCATTGAGTAGCTTAAATAGTTTGTTTTTGTATTCATTAATATTCTTACTGTTTTTAATATGACAAGGTAGTTTATTAAACAGCTTTGGTGCCATAGCATAGATACTTTTGTATGCGAACGTAGTTCTGGTGAATAATGTTTTTAAGTTATCTGAGCGACGTTGACTTTTTACATGTCTAAACAATAATTGGTTCTTACGAATATCAAAACCTCATAGACATACAGCGACGGTACTGTTAAAATCTTTAAGTCCCTGAAGTGTCGTTTACAATTATCTGTTTGTTTTAGTTTGCAGATGGCTCGGACGCATCTTTTTTGTGCCAATAATACGGCGGATATATTAGTAGCATTGCCCCAGAATATTAGTCCATACCTTAATGTGGAGGCTACATATCCGTGGTATGCTGTAAGGAGAGCATTTTAATTTGCAATTTTACCTAGCATGTATAGAGCGTAAGAAAATCGGTAAAGTCATAAACAAACACTGTCAATTTGGGTTTTCCATGTCATATCACTATCGATGTGCAGACCTAAAAACTTTGTCGTATTCGTTTCCAGTACTGCTTCTCCTTTGTATTGGATTTGGTACTGTGTTTGTTTTCTTTCTCGGAGTTTGAAGTCCGTTATCTTAGTTTTAGTTAAATTGATTTTAAGGTTATTGCCATTTAACCATTCTATAAGTGAAACTAGGTTTGTGTTTATGTTGTCTTGTATTTCTTTAAAATTACCCTCGTCGATAACAATTGTGCTATCATCTGCAAATAAGCACATCTGATGACTGATTACTTTAGGGAAATCGTTAATGTAGCAGATAAAAAGTAATGGACCTTGTGGCACACCATACGAAATTCTCTCGTACTTGAGGAGTATACAGTTTCAGTTTTTAACTTGATATTTACTTGGCTGATTTGAGTAAACTGTTTTCTGCCTTCCAAATATAATCGTATAAGCTCGAGAACATTACCTCAATTGCCATAACTGTAGAGTTTTTTTAATAATATTTTATGGTCGACGTGATCAAAAGCTCGAGTCATGTCCATGTACATTGCAGCAACCGGTTTTTTGTTGTCCATGTTATGGTGGATTTTTCTAAGAAAATGGTACACTGCCATATTAATTGTTTAATTTTGTCTAAACACCATTTGTTCGTTACAAAATATGTTGTGTTTTTCAAAATAATTGTTAAGTCTATTATGAATTACCTTCTCGAGATTTTTTGAAAATATCGGAATTAATGCCACCGGTCTATAATTACACATTTTTGTTTTATCTCCTTTTTTGTGTAATGGCTTAGTGATTGCTATTTGAAAGTAAATGTAAGTAAAACGAAGGTTATGGTTTTTGAAAAGGAGGAATGCGTTACGGCTTGTAATGTTATGATCGATGGACAGCGAGTGGAGCAAGTGAATGAGTTTGTATATTTAGGTACGCTGTTTTCAAGAGATGGTAAGAATGTAGAAGATATTGAAAGAAGAGTTAATGTAGGTAATAGAGTGAATGGAGCTCTGAAGGCGTTTATGAATAGCCAAAACGTGTCCAAAAAGGCACGTTTGGCTGTCCATAGAGGGGTGTTAGTACCTACTCTTATGTATGGTAGTGATAGTTGGGTATGGCAGAAGAGTCATGAAAGTAGAATAAATGCTGTAGAAATGAGAGCACTGCGAAGTATGTGTGGTGTTTCTTTGACTGACAGAGTAAAGAATTGTGTGATAAGAGAGTGTTGTGGGGTAAAAGAAGATGTAGTGACAAGCATCGAGAAAGGTATGCTAAGATGGTTTGGACACGTGGAGAGGATGGATGACGAAAGACTGACCAAGCAGATATATAAGGCAAGTGTGGAAGGGACAGGACGAAGGGGAAGACCTAGGCGGACGTTCTCTGACCAGATTGGAGACATCCTAAAAACAGGACAGGTTAGAAGCACCCTGAACAGAAGAGCATGCATGAGGAATCTGATGGGAGTGAATGAAGCAAGAGAGATATGTCAAGATCGTTGCAAATGGCGCTCCGTAGTCTCTGCCTACCCCTCCGGGAAACAGGCGTGAGTCCATGTATGTATGTATGTATGTATGATTGATATTTTCAGAGCCTCTGGAAAAACCCCATTTTCCATACAACTATTTACTATGTCACTAACTACTGTTGCCACTATAGGACCCACTGATTTGATTACGCTTGTTTTAATATCATCATACCCTGTACTGTTTGTATTCTTGAGGTTATTTATTATAGTTACCATTTCTTTTGGGACTATCGGTTCCATGAACATAGATTTGTGTGATTCTAAAACATTCGTATTATTATAAGCCTGACAGTTTGCGTTAGGTTGAACTAAGTCTATGAAATAATCATTAAAGTTATGCGCAATACTTTGAGGGTTTGTGATGCATTTGTTATTTACCTCAATACCGTTAATATGCGTTTTTGGAACGCGAATGTTGCTTATGGTGTACTAATTACTCTCTATCCATGTATTTTATGACGAGTATCTACTTATGGATTCATATCTCTGACGGATTAGGAATACAGTGTTATTAACAAATTTCATTCCGTGGGTGTCCGTAGGGGCAATTAATATATTTTACAAAGAAAATAGTATCATTGCGAAGAGACAGACAACCGACATCAACCCTTGTATCTCATCTGGCCACCTTGGTAAAGTAGGCACAATTCTCGTATGGATTCATAGTGCTACTATGAAGCAAATAAGGAGAGGCTTACGTCCAGCAATAGAATGAGGAACGATGTGTGTTATGATTTAAGTATATTATCATAAATTAGAGAATGTGGGCTCATAATATACTAATACTAGAGGATGCTGTCTGTCAGTCAGTCAGTAACAGAATTTTATATATAATAAAGCTGATGAGTTGGTTTATTTGATTGAACGCGCTTATCTCAGGAACCAGGTACTGGATCGATTTGTATAATTCGTTGTACGTTGGATAACCTATTTATCGAGCACGGCCTATAGGCTTATAACAACATGCCACAAGCGACGGGTGCGGGGCAGTAACCCTAAATATCGAGGGTATAACCTAGAGCTCAGCTAGTCAATCAACAAAGACAAAAATATAACAGTCTACTACATTTTAGCCGATAATGTACCAGTAAATATATGAAAAGTTATACCTATGAACTGTAGTTCTTTGTCACTGAATATGTTACATATTTATTCGTTGAGGTTTTGCTTAAATATACTTGGAATTTTACAGGTAGTAGAGCCTTGCTGATTTCAGAATGAATGGGCCGGCTCGACCGGGGAAGTACTATCCTCTCACGGAAAATCGACGTAAAGTAACAGTACCTAAACTGTTGCGTTTCGTTCAGTGAGTGAGAGTTCCGGAGGCCCTATCCCCTATTCCTTCTCCCTCATCCCACTCCTCATCCTATCCCATTTCCCAATCCCAAGAGGCGGCAACGCACTTGTGACTCTTGTGGTGTTGCTTGTGTCCATGGGCGGCGGTAATTGCTTCCCATCAGGCGATCCGTCTGCTCGTTTGCCGCCTATTACTTTAAAAAAAAGAAAGCTATTCAAAGCTTATGTATAGAGAAGCTAAGTCTCAATTTTCGAAGAAATCTAATTGGGTATCTTTCCATAGCATAGATATCGTGTGTCTAAGGGTGGAAAAGGTAGGTAGCTATTGTAGCAGCTGCTGACGCTACAGCTATTGATACCAATGGCATAAATCAATATCACTACTGACATTGCTTCTATAGATATTATGCATCTCTATAAACAATGTCTCTTTTTTTCTCAATTAAGTTTCTTTAGAAGCTTAGGCCAACCTCACATTGGGAGTGCGTGTTCCTCGAGCGGGCGTCCGGCTTGTGCCCGACGTGCGGTCGGCGTTCACTCTGTATTACGAAGTGAACGCACGCCAGACGCACGTTAAAGGAACGCACATGCCTAATGTGAGGGAGTCCTCAGTAATTGTGACAAGTCTTTGTAAATATGTCTTAAGTTAACTTAGTTAAGCCTATCTATGTACATTAAGGCTTTACTCATTAACTTTACCTACACAAATCCTTATACATAATGAATCTTATTTCAATTGCCAATTTTGTGTACAAATTAATAAACAACATTCATATGGAAGTTTCCCAATCCCAACGCAATATTGGTTTCCACTTGGAGAGGCGTACGGAGCGTTTCATAGAAATAGAGCGAACTTAATTGAGGACATAATATGAACGTTTTATAGACATAAAACCGCCTTTTCATTATGACGAATATGTTTATTATGTCGTTTAGATTAATGTACAGTAATTCACCGCAGACGTGTGCTATACGACTAAAAGATGTAATTAAACGACTATCAGTATGATGCCTCATGAATCAGGTCATTAAATAAGGTAATTAAAATGGAGCTAGTGCTTTTTATTTAATGCTTGGTAATAGGTACTACTACTTTAAATATATAAATTTTTGCAAGTTCTGTATTATATTATATTTAGTCAGTAATCTGACTCAGTATATACGCTCGAATATTAGGTTTTTATTTTTTTTATATAAAGGCAAATAGCATGGGAACATAGCGTGAGAATGTTGGAACACGATCAAGTGCGTGTAGGTCCAAATACAACATCTTGATTTTAAGCGGGACGCGAGCGCAATATTCATTTAATCTTCCGCAAAAATGAGTCGCAAGTAGTCGACTCTTACTCGCCCTTCTGTCGCTTACCTGTTCTAATTTCCCTTGACACGTCATTATAAATATAGCACACCACTATCTAGAATAGTTGACACCCACTTCAGTGCTGTGATTTAGTTGGAAGCAGCGGCAGTTTATGATGAATAGTTAATGCTAAATATTTCGCCAACTGATGTAAGAATAAGTTTTCCTTATGTTTTTAAAGATCTATCCAAGGAATCACATACCAATAGAAATAGGTAGTTTGTAGGCTTGATCAAAATAAATCTATGTGCCAGCTCTAGCTCTGAAGTGTAACGAAGTCTTTAAGTTGTGGTAAACTTGACAGACGAACGGATATGGTGAAACTATAATGGTTTCTAGCAATACGACTACGAGACCCTAAAAATGAAAATTAAACCGAACGGACTCTTATTCTGAGAATTCAAGAATTGCTAGCAGATTAATAAAAAAAAACCGGTCAAGTGCGAGTCGGACTCGCGCACCGAGGGTTCCGTGCAAACCTGTAGGTACATACATACATACATATCGTCACGCCTTTTATCCCCGAAGGGGTAGGCAGAGGTGTATTTCTACACCCACTTTTCGCCAGATATACTTTAGTCCCACGTAGTAAGGGGCGAGCCTATTGCCGTACCGGGCACATTTCCAGACTCCGTGCTGCTACTGTGCTACTGAGAATTTCGTGACAGAGAAACCCAATAACACTGCCCGACCCAGGAATCGAACCCGGGACCTCCCAATCCCACGCGCACATTTATGCCGCGAGACCAACGAGGCAGTCGTATAGGGTTTTATGTCGAGTTTTCCGTCTCTACGCAAAGATGGTATTTGCATCGTGTTATCCCTTAGTCGCCTCTTACGACACCCACGGGAAGATAGGGGGTGGTGACACTTGTATTCTATGCCGTCAACCACACGGCCTAAACCTGTAGGTATGTAAGTAAAAGTTCACCAGTCATAGTTATGGTATTTTTATTGCCAAATGAAATCAATAACATTACAGTATGGAAAGCTGGAGGAGCATAAATTAAAGAAAAAGGGGTCTTTGTCGTTTGTAATCAGTCATCCTTTATTTTATATTAACATATATCGCTTATTTTATAATATAACTTAAAAAGCTATACCAGCCTTGCAAAAGTATGCTGATGAATGATGGTAAGATTTTTTATCAAAGTTATTGATTTACAAAGTTTTTAGTGACTATTAGAAATCTGTTACAAAAATAATTATAAAGTACAGAATAATTAGCAAAAAGGTTTGAAGAGTATGTAATTATTTGAAATCTCAATCTCAATCAGCCTATCGCAGTCCCCTGCTGGACATAGGCCTCTTCAAACACGCACCACAGCACACGGTCCTCAGCCTTCCGCATCCTTTATCTGGGTTATAAGACGTTGCTTCGTACCAAATTTCAAGATTTTGAGTTCACGGGAAGTACCCTGTAGGTTTTGATTCCCTTGCGAGTAGTCGCGAGTTTGAAAATATGCTTATATTGCTCTTGCTTTTGATTGCGTTGACATAGAAGTTTGATTTTGTTGCAGCCTAACGGTGTCATATACTTGAGTATTTGATATGAATTTCAATTTAATACCTCCACTCGTTCAAGAGAAAGGGGTAGTAACTTTAAATTTATTAAAAATATTTGTCTTATATGATGTAATTAAATATTTATGATTCTCGCAATTTTTCCTTTATATGTGCTATAAGGCGTTGCTTCGTACCAAATTTCAAGATTCTGAGCTCACGGAAAGTACCCTGTAGGTTTTGATTCACTTGCGAGTAGGCGCGAGTTAGAAAATATGCTTATATTGCTCTTTCTTTTGATTGCGTTGACATAGAAGCTTGATTTTGTTGGAGCCTTACGGTGTTATATACCATTTTTTTTTTTTGTTTTACGAGGTGGAAAATCCCTTCGGATCTCCGACTCTTGGGGGAAATAAGAGCCGAAGTATGTGGTGTTTCCACTAAAAACCACCTCGACTGCCGCCATGTACCCGTGTGTCGGAGGGTGGGGCATCACCTAAGCACTCGTCGCCACCCTCCGACGGGTATTGGCCCGCCAGATGGTCAGGCGGGCCCCGAACAAAACCCCCTTGGCGACGGATTAAGGTGTTAGACTCCGCCGCCAAAACGCCCAGCGGCCGCAGAGGATAGGGAGGACGGCAACGCAACACCGCATCTCCTCTTCCTTTGCGGCCCCACCGCGACGCATCGAACGGTGCGCCCCCATTTGGTCGCGGGAGATAGGGCGCGCGGCAACGCAACACCGACACGCCTCTCCTCCCGCGACCGCACCCGACTGCGAGGGACAGACAGAACTGTCCCCCGCACCCGCACCGTTGGACGCATCCTGCGCAGGCCCCTCCAAGCCCACGCGGAGCGTCCCCTCCTGGATCCCTCTTAGCTTCACCGCGGGTGACCAATCTACGGTTACTGAGCCCCCCCACCACGACAAGGTGGAGATCCCACGGGGGGGACGGTGTTATATACCTGAGTATTTGATATGAATTTCAATTTAATACCTCCACGCGTTCAAGAGAAAGGGGTAGTAACTTTAAATTTATTAAAAATATTTTTTTACATGCTGTAACTAAAAATTTACGGTTTTCGCAACTTTTCCTTCATATGTGATATAAGACGTTACTTCATACCAAATTTCAAGATTCTGAGTTTACGGGAAGTACCCTGTAGGTTTTGATTCACTTGCGAGTAGGCGCGAGTTTGAAAATATGCTTGTATTGCTCTTTCTTTTGATTGCGTTGACATTGAAGTTTGATTTCGTTGCAGCCTAACGGTGTTATATACTTGAGTATTTGATATGAATTTAAATTTAATACCTCCACGCTTTCAAGAGAAAGGGGTAGTCACTTTAAATTTATTAAAAATATTTTTTTATATGATGTAACAAAAAATTTATGGTTTTCGCAATTTTTCCTTTACATGTGCTATAAGGCGTTGCTTCGTACCAAATTTCAAGATTCCGAACTCACGGAAAGTACCCTGTAGGTTTTGATTCACTTGCGAGTAGGCGCGAGTTTGAAAATATGCTTATATTGCTCTTTCTTTTGATTGCGTTGACATAGAAGCTTGATTTTGTTGCAGCCTTACGGTGTTATATACCTGAGTATTTGATATGAATTTCAATTTAATACCTCCACGCTTTAAATTCATTAAAAAAAAAATTATATGCTGTAACTAAAAATTTACGGTTTTCGCAATTTTTCCTTTATAAGTGATATAAGACGTTGCTTCGTACCAAATTTCAAGATTCTGAGTTCAGTGTATCGTACAATCACTGTAGTATGCTCTAACTGATAGCGTATTTAGATTTCCTAAATTCACATAAAATCACGAAGAAACGTCTCGTTTTTCACAGGAACATTTTTTGATATTTTTTGTGTGCGTACACTTTTTCATCCAAAACGCAAAGACGCGACAAGATAGCGTCTTGAAAGTCCCGTGATATTTAGAAAAGTGTTGCTAGAGGATAATAAAAGTGCGAACTGGTAGATTTTATTACTGGGTACAACTAAAACGCCGTTATCTGGAGTTATTCACAAGATCAATATTTATAATTTTATTTTAAGTAAGAATTTTATAATGGAATAAATGATAAATTACAATTTTACACGAAGAAAGAAGAAAACATTTGTTGCGATATTGATTTACATTTTTATTAAAAAAACGAAGCATAAAACTGTATAATTTAGATCATTTTATATTTTTTTAATTGGCAGGACGCGCGAGGACACTTTCTATTTGTATGGACCAGAAATTCTTGACTTATGTTAAATATTATTTTTTCGGTTTAATTCGATTCGAACCATTACAGAAATTATTTAATTATATAGAATATTAATGTACTTTAAATAAAAATTGGTTAATAGAAGCTTTTGAGCTCTCTTGATCTTCAAATAGGCCATTAAAGATAGAGGACATGTGATTTTTTAACCCATGTATGATTATTTTGACTTCTACCGTCCAATTTAATAACTCTACGCGTTCATGAGGAAAGAGGTAGTAACTTTAAAATTTTAAAAATGGTTTTATTATATGATGTAACAAAAAATTTAAATTTATGGTTTTTTCCTTAATCTGTGCTATAAAAAGTGGCCTTGTACCAAATTTCAAGATTCTAAGTTCACAGGAAGTACCCTGTAGGTTTTGATTCCCTTGTGAGTTTCGAGAATTTGCGGCATAAACAGCTGTATCTTTTGATTGCGTTTGCTTAGAAGTTTGATTCTGTTACAGCTTAAAGATATTATAGATTTGAATATTTGATATGAATTTCAATTTAATATCTCTATGCGTTCATAAGGAAAGGGCTAGTAATCTTTATTTTTTTATTATATGATGTAACTAAAAATTTATAGCTTTCGCAATTTTTCCTTTATCTGTGCTATATGACGTTGGTTCGTACCAAATTTCAAGAATCTAAGTTTACGGGAAGTACCCTGTAGGTTTTGATTCCCTTGCGAGGAGTTGCGAGAAAATATGCGGCTTAAAATGCTGTTTCTTTTTATTGCGTTGAGATAGAAGTTTAATTTTGTTACAGCTTTAAGGTATTATAGACCTGAATATTTGATATGAATTTCAATTTAATACCTTTACGTGTTCATGAGAAAATCACTTATAACTTTAAAATTATTAAAAAAAATTTATGATATGATGTAACTAAAAATGTACGGTTTTCGCAATTTTTCCTTTATGCGTGCTATTAGACATTGCTTCGTACCAAATTTCAAGATTCTGAGTTCACGGGAAGTACTCTGTAGGTTTTGAGTTTCGAATATTTTTATTTGCAGGAAATTTGCAGCATAAACGGCTGCATCTTTTGATTGCGTTGGCTTAGAAGTTTGATTTTTTCACAGCTTCAAGGAACAGCAGATTTGAATATTTGATAATAAATTAAGTTTGATACCTCCACGTGTTTCTGAGAAAAAGGGTCTTGACAGACGGACGGAAAACAAAGTGATCCTATAAGGGTTCCGTTTTTTCATTTCGAGGTACGGAACCCTAAAAGTAAGCCATATAGATCTATAGATCATCGCATGTATATAAGTATACAAATACGCACAAAAGAAACAGGAACTTAATGAATAAAGAACTCTTTCTTATACCAGACTCATGATCTTGGAGAAGAAACTCTCATTTCTAGGTGTTGGTAATTTTGAGCGCATACATAATTATGTTAATATTAAAGCGTATAACATTGATTATAAACATCATTAGGTATCTGTAATATTGCCAGCGTTTCAAAAGTTGAATTTTTGTTATGTATGAGACTCAGAGCTTTCTTTCTCTTTCAGTAGGACTTCCTACCATATTATTTTTACAGATTGTGTTTGGTAGTTTTATATATTTATTTTTAGACCGTTTTGTATCGTATGTAACCTTTACCAACGCTGATCGCTATTTTTGTATCACTTTCGCAGATCCCTATAGCATATCGATATACACGAGAAAACATCCCGTAAAGCACCTGATAAATGTATCTAATAATAGTATGTGAATTGTACGTACCTACCTATAATAAGAAGAACTCTAGGTATATTTACGAATTAAACATTTTAATATTTAACATTATTTATTTATGTAAGAATGTGAAAGTTACAAAAGTTGCAATTAATTGCTGTGTGAATAATTAAATCGTCGTCTTTCAAGACGTGCAAGAAAACAGGAAAAGATGTGTGGAGAATAAAAGGCATTTCGTTGTATGCATCCATCTAAGGCATCCATTGAGTTAATGTGCATCTGACAAATAGAGAAACAAAACACAAATAAAACACAGTCCTATACTCTATATTGTTATATCTGAATAAGGTGACGTTCACCACTAAATTAAATTTAGATCGTAACTCGTTGCTCCAATCCTCTTATAGCGCCGCAACTTCACATAATACTTAAAACGTTTTAGGTATATGATTAAACAGTGTGTACACCGCATACTCGAATACCCGCTTACGTAAGTTCACGTAGGAGCAAAATGCAACACGAACGTATCCAAAGAAGCTTAGCGTCACCTGAACACTCCGCACTCTCCGTGCCACATACAACACTTTAAGCAGATTATGACGGATATGTCGTAGTTTCTAAGCCTACAGTTATATTCCGTCCGCTAAATTTCCTCCAACAACATTAAAATTAAAATGAATCCAACATAAAACTAGGATTAGGCTTCCCACACATTATAACCCTACTAAGATTATTACATTCTCCAACTTAAGTATAACTAAAACGACATTCAATATAGTAATTTTAGGGTTGCCAATTTGTATGCAATAGCTGCTAGAGGCTCGTCTAGTCTTGTTTGTAAACTGTATTGGCTGCATTGGTAATTTAAACTTCTAACGCTTATCCGACTTAGGTTGATGGAGCTTAATAGTATTATTGTAAAGTTGTGTGTTGTCAGTGAAGTAGCGGCCATTTAAATATAAGATTTGTCTATTAAACAATTTGAAAAATATAACTAGTATCAACTTAACAGTCGCCAGGAAAAATTACAACCTGTGAAGGTCGCTCTTCTACGGATCTCTTACTACAGGCACCGCAAACAAGTTTATCAAAATGGGATTATTAACGTAACAGACTACAATAATACGTGTTCTTTTTTTATAGTAATAGGCGGCAAACGAGCTGTCGGATCGCCTGATGGTAAGCAATTACCGCCGCCCATGGACACAAGCAACACCACAGGAGTCACAAGTGTGTTGCCGCCCCTTGGGGTTGGGAAAAGGGATAGGATGAGGAGTGGGATGAAGGAGAAAGAAACGAGATAGGGTCTCCGGCGCTCTCACTCACCGAACGAAACGCAACAGTTTAGGTACTGTTACTTTACGTCGATTTTCTGTGAGAGGGTAGTACTTTCCCGGTCGAACCCGGCCCATTCATGCTGAAATCGGCAAGGCTCTACTACCTGTAAGCAAGGCTCCACTACCTGTATTGTTCACAATAAAACGGATTGCCGGATTGCTACAGACATTGTTACCTCAATGGCTACACGAATCTGAGGTATTAATTAAATTTTAATTAAACGAATGTATGCATGTTGCGGTGATTAAAATTGAACATAATTTTATTAACGGAGTGACACGCATTTTGAGTTTGCGGTATTGGATACCAAAATTAAATGTTTAGCAAAAAATGTCCAATACAAGGCAGTAATATTTATATCCAAAAAAAGTAAATAGGTAATAAAAAAATTGCTTGCGCTTCATTGATATGCAGTGTATAGCAAACCTGCGCCAATATTTTTACAGCCAGCTATTTTATATGTATTAATAAAAAGTTTTAAAAATGTATTTTAATTTTAAAGAATATGAAATTAAAACATGTTATAAGTGACTCTGTATTCGTTATGAGCTTAGTATTACCGCCAAATCTTGTTCGAGAAATGGCTGAACTTAAACTAGAGTTCATGGATGACGTTGTGGTTTATGTGATCGCTTTGCTGCTTCACATTGCACCAAGTGATGTGGGTTGGATTGCCACTAGGGGCAACACTTTGTCTGATGCAAAACTAGTTGTCTTGCGTCTGGTTGTTCTTTGTATCCGTTGGTTTAATGATTGTGACGTCCCAGGTAATACAGGAGTTATTACTAGGGCGTAGAGTTAGGATTCCCACTCGGGACGACATATTGTGTTATCCAAGATGTTGCGCCGAGTCTGGGTGTTAATTTAATTGTAAAGCCCCAAAGCAATGCAGAATTTGCTTCAATTGTGGGAGCTGTCTTAAAAAAGAAAACTCACACAAAGTGTTGAGCTGATAGAAGACCACTTAGACCCAGCGCCATCGGTGCACTCAATACTTAAACAGTAGATACTAATTAATGCAAACTACCGAGCACACTAAAATAATATTGCGAGAACAAACAGTACCGATGGTATGAGATCTATCTAAAAATATCCGGGTATATAGAACACTATTCGATAATTTGGTATTTCTGCTGTGGTCGCTGTGAAAACAAGTTTATGAATACTATCCAGTGACAAAACTCTAGTAAAATAAAAGGTGAGTGCAATTGTACTTCTAAACTGCTGTAAATTAAATTTGTATAAAGCGAAGTGTGGTATGCCTGCGTACCTAACAGTTTTTAATTTTAAATAACGAGAATTATAATCCGTAGCTTTACGAAATTAGATTAGACCAAGTTCTGTAGACGAAAATTCTTAAAATTTTCTTTTACGGTAAGTTACTGAGAGTTATTATTGTATTCTTTGTTCTTTATTCGCGAATTCTGTTAGCTAAGGTGTATTCGTCTCCCTTACACAAAAGTTGTGCCGATGATTTATTATTTTTTATTTGGAGGGTATTTTTGTACTGATTATGTACGGTGTACTTTCCAAAATCTTCAATATAGGGTAAATCATCATCAGGGGTTTTTCTAAGGGAATTTTATGTAAGGGGTCGGCTTACAACGTAATCTGATAGAACTAGTTACCAGTACTTATACGGAATGAGACCCTCTCACCTCCTATTAGGGGAAATACTTGTATAATCAGTCACCGCTCAAGTTCGCTAGGGTACGGTCGCGTCCACTCTGAATATATATACAAAGCTGCTAAAACCTCCAGTAACACTATCCATTCTTAGAGGCATTTACTCAGTGATTAAGCGCCACAGTTGTATCAACAACTCTAAGTAGATACGATACGGCGATACACAACAAACCAGTTCCGCGAGTTCACACACATATCGACCGCTCCATACGTTTCTCAAACTTTTTCAATCGGAAAAAAATTTACTATGTTTATCTGCAAGAGCTGCGAGAACGAGGCTACGGACGGAGTCACGTGCACCCAATGTGGAGGTCAGCTCGACTTCCAATGCGCGGGTATAACCGAAGCTAGATGGAGAAGACTTGGTTCAGCCAGAAAAGCCACTTGGAAGTGTAGTACTTGCAAATCTCTTACTCCAACAAGTCCACACGTTGGTGCAAACAAGACTACTTCTGTGGACTCGAATGCCATCATGACCGAGCTCAAACGTCTTTCAACACAAATGGACGCATTACCAACACTGATAGACAGCGTGGAAGCCATCAAAGCGGAGTTGGCAGAATTGAAAACCATGAGGTCCGAGTTTGCTGAAATGAAGACGTCTCTGGAGTTTGTGCACGAGGCAGTCCAAACTTTGACCAACAAGGTATCATCTCTGGACGAGGAAATTGAGGCCATAAAGGCCACAAGAACAGAAGTCACACTCCTTCAAGATCGTGTCGTCAAACTGGAAAATCTGCACCGTGAAAACGAGCAAAGAACTCGCATGAACAATGTAGAGATAAAAGGTGTGCCAATGTCAGACAGCGAAAACTTATTCGCTATAATAGAAAAAATTGGCAACGTAATAGGATGCGAAATCCCTAAGGAAGGCATAAACTATATAGCGAGGGTACCAATGCGAATCAACAGTCAAAGCAAGAATATAATATGCTCAGTACATAGCAGTTACATGAAGAACAACTTTGTGGCTGCCGCGAAGAAGCACAAGACCCTTAAGCCTAGTGACATAGGACTACAAGGGACATCTAGGATTTTCGTAAACGACCACCTGACAATCGATAACAAAGTCCTATTGAATAAAACCAAAGCCAGAGCCAAAGAACGGGGTTTTGAATACGTCTGGGTCCAAGGATGCAAGATTATGCTAAGGAAAAACCACACCTCGCCAAAACTACACGTCAAATCAGAACAAGACTTACGCAAATATTTAAACTAACTATGTTTATTCATCACTCGGGCATGTCGTGTAGTGACTGCGGCTCGCTCATGTTGAGAACCACAGGTATCGATTTTTTGTATTCATTTAAAACTCACCGGCCTTTTGTTTGCTTGACACTTGCTAATGACCCGTCTTCACATTTTTGCTGTATTAACTTTAATCTTTGCACACATACAAATAGAGACCTATTTTGTTTGCACTCGCATAAGATATTGGCTAAATATGAATTATATTTTTGTTTAAATACCCCACACCGCTTTATACACAATGTGCTTTATTTACACAAAACTAAAGCTCATAATTGCTTATTTGTTAGTAAGCAACAGTTATTTAGTAATTTTATTGTTTGCTTCGATTTGAATGTATCTCACAATTTTTTTTCTATTATAATTCTACTAGTTGTTTACAAATTGATTTATGATGGCGCCTATTAGTATCTACTACCAGAACGTACGGGGACTTCGAACGAAAACAGGTGTGTTTTATAGAAACGTATGTATTAATAGCTTTGACATTATATGTTTGACGGAATCCTGGCTAATAGATAGTATATCTGACGCTGAGCTGTTCGATGACAGGTATCTTGTGTGGAGGCGTGATAGGAACTACGCTAGCACTAATCAAACATTAGGCGGGGGCGTCTTAATAGCAGTTAGACGGGAACTTATCGCGGACGTTCGCAGTGAATGGTGTTCCTCAGCTGAGGACCTATGGGTCACCCTGACGTTGCAGTGCAAAAAACCGAAAGTAACATACAAAATGCATATCTGCGTTGTTTACATTTGTACACAGAGGCCAGGTTATTCACTACCCACACAACTTACGAATTTTGCGAACAACTTAACGGACGTATTTCTAAGACATCCTGCTGACAAATTTATAGTTTTGGGTGATTTTAATCAGCCTAATATAGCTTGGCTTCCTAATGAAGACGGTCGCTCGCAACGTCCCGTTTATGTACAGAACGATATACTCGCGAATCTTATTGACAATTTTGACACCTGCAATCTGTTGCAGTACAACTGCTATCCTAACAAAAACAACAGGATTCTGGACTTAGTATTGTCGAACCATGATGTGGTTGTCACATGTTGCGATTCCCCTTTGGTAACAGAGGATCCCCATCACAGAGCTTTATGTGTCTCTGCGGAGTTCTTTGAACTGCACAGTCTACCGACTCGACCTTATACTAAGTTTTTATATGCTTCTGCCAACTACGACGCTATCAAGGAGGCGATTGCTCGGATTAACTGGGAGCATGAGCTGCACTGTAGACCGTTGGAAGAAGCTGTATCATTCTTTTACGATATGTTAAACAGATTATGCAACCAGTATGTCCCAGCAAAAGTTGTAAAAAGCACTGCCAAACATCCACCGTGGTATAAAAGCCCCCTGATAAAAGTGATAAAAGAAAAACATAAATTTCACAAAATATACAAAAAATATAAGAACCTCTCTGACCATCACGCCTTTGTTACGTTGCGTCAAAGGGCAAAAGTTCTAGAAAAAGACATGTTTGATGAGTACATCGCTAAAATTGAAACAGACATAGTAAATAACCCTCGCGCCTTTTGGAGCTACGTGAAATCAAAACGGAGAGCGAACTCTTACCCTTCAGTATTAAAGCGCGGGCAGCAATCATCTAGTGACGGCGAAGAAATTTGTAGCATGTTTAGCGACTACTTTTACTCAAATTTCCTTCAAGGCAGCGACACTGAAGACACCTCAGCGTCATATAACGACCAAAATCATTTTGAATATTTGTCTGGGGACGTTAACTGCGTACATATTTGTACGGAGAATATAAAAACACTACTTTCTCAAGTAGACGTTAACAAATCTCCGGGGCCAGACAATGTGTCACCTATCTTTATTAAGAATTGTGCGGAATGTCTTACAATTCCACTCGCCATTTTGTTTCGGTTATCCCTCAGTTCCGGTGTCATGCCCTTGGTCTGAAAGTCGGCATATATAACGCCCATACACAAAAAAGGACCTAATAACGACATAGAGAATTACAGACCAATTTCTAAACTATGCGTTTTCGCAAAGATACTTGAGAAAATCGTATATGCACAAGTATATTCAGCTTTAAAGCGAGTGTTTATTGAACAACAACACGGTTTTCTAAAAGGTAGATCAAGTACATCTAATCTGATCATTTGCAGCGATTTTATCTCAAACTGTATGTCACAACGGTCACAAGTCGACGTTATATATACCGACTACAGCAAATGTTTCGATCGGATTGATCATGACACCCTAATTAGAAAGCTGTTTGCCATCGGTATCGGGGGTAACCTATTTAGATGGTTCAAGTCTTACGTTGACAACCGATGCCAGACTGTGGTGTTGAATGGGTACTCCTCTAGACCCATTTTTATTAAATCTGGTGTTCCACAGGGGTCCCTGTTAGGTCCTCTTTTATTTAATATTTTTATTAATGACATTAATTCCTGTTTCCAACATTCCAAAATATTATTGTACGCAGATGACATGAAAATAATGAAACAAATAAATACTTATGATGACGCTATGCTTTTGCAAGAAGACCTTCAGAGATTTGAATCATACTGTTTTAGAAATAAGCTTGACCTTAACCCTGTTAAATGTAATGTTTGCACATTTACCCGCAAAGCCATTCCTATTGTACACTCCTATAAGCTTTTAGACACTACATTGACTAGAGTGAATACAATTAGGGACCTCGGAGTGACATTTGACTCTAAACTTTTATTTGATGTGCATATTGAGAACATCATAAAAAAGGCATCCAGATCGCTGGGTTTTATCGTTAGAATCTCTGCTGACTTCAACAATATAAAAACTATAAAAACTCTGTACTGTTCCTTCGTTCGCAGTCATCTCGAATACGCCTCCCAAGTCTGGAATCCTAGTTACAACATTTACAAATGTCGCTTGGAGGCCATACAGAGAAAATTTCTGAGATACATTCAATTTCGATCTAATTGCTATCTGCCAAATTATTATCTTAGGTGCAAGAAATTCCATCTTCTACCTCTAGAGGAAAGAAGAAAAGTAGCAGATATTTCACTGCTGTTAAATATCGCGAATGGGTCACTAGACGTTAACGAACTAGCAAGCAAAATAGGGCTACGTGTGCCATCTGCACTCCTACGTAGATCGCAGTTGCTGTCTACACCCACAGTTAATACAAATTATAGACAAAACTCGTATATAATTCGAGCGAGTCGCATGTTCAATGTGGCATGCCAGAGTGTTGATATAGACTTGTTTACAAGTACCAGTACCCAACTTAAAAAAAGCCTGTGTAATTCCTTCTTTGGTGTTTAGTTATAGGATTTATTTGTGTATATTTCTTGCGTGTATATTGTCATTGTAACCATACACATATTATTTATTATCATTTATTTTATCTGCTATTTGTGAAAACTTTTAATTGGCCTTCTTTTTTGTATTCGATTCTGTTTAAATTAAAATGTAGCTGTAAGTTTTCCTAAAACTGTAAAATAAAATAAATAAAATAAAATAAATAATGGTATGATCCAAGATATATTTTGCTGCTAGCAGCGTTGACAAAAAAAATGTTAAACCTGTAGATCGTCTCTTCGTAGGTATTGTCATTTGGAATATATTCGGGAAACTTCTTTATGGTGAATCGGAAACTTTTTAGTGGTCCTACTTAGTCTCCGCCATTGAATGTCTTCAATTGATGGTTTGGAGCTAACACTATGACTAGTTTTAGCTCCAAACCATATATGTCATTCCTGAAACTTAAAAGGCCCAGTTTCACCACCTACGGATAGGCCTTATCTTTTGGATAAATTAAAGATTTAACATTAATTTGTCTGTTTTCTCCGACAAATAAATTTAACAGCAACTGATCAGATACCGGTAAAACTGGCCTTAAGCCTTGTAACCAACATTAATAGATACATTTTTCAACTGCTAGTAGTAAAACTTGTATATATCTCACTGAAACGCACATATTATAAAATTAAGGTATATCGTATGGTATAGACTTACAGACAATGACCAATAACTCGAGTTTTATTTTAACAACTTGACAAATAGTCAATCAAACAGACTGTAATAAAAAAAGATATACACCAAAGTAATAGAGAATGTCATTGCTGTGATTGATGCATAAAACTCTTTATTTAGTTCTATGAAAACACAAAAGAAAATATTGGCGATGCTAAGATTCTAACTAGCGACTCTAGCGGCAAATTTGGAAGTTGTCCGGGTACGACACCTTTGACAGCTCAAAATGTCGTACGCGGACAACTTCCAAATTCGCCGTTAATCTTTGCATCGCTAATAGTACGGCAAATACGAATATTGATCAAAAGGTATTTTATATTAAAAGGTAAGTTCCATATAAAAAAATCATAGAATGAAATTAATAGTTGACTACACATCGTTTTAATAATGTAAGCGCGCGTGAAATGTGTTCGGAGCTCTTGTATTGCTTTTATACTATAAAATCGAATATTCTGATTGTTAATATCTAAACCGTTAAACTAACACTGATGTTTTTAATGAATATGGCCAAATGGTGAAGGAGATTCTTGTCTTTGGAAATAATTGCAATACGAGATACGGATACGAATAATTTGAGAAACGATAAGTTAATTTTAGAGATACGGATACGAATAACGTATCCGTATCTCGTATTGCAATTATTTCCAAAGACAAGAATCTCCTTCACCATTTGGCCATATTCATTAAAAACATCAGTGTTAGTTTAACGGTTTAGATATTAACAATCAGAATATTCGATTTTATAGTATAAAAGCAATACAAGTGCTCCGAACACATTTCACGCGCGCTTACATTATTAAAACGATGTGTAGTCAACTATTAATTTCATTCTATGATTTTTTTATATGGAACTTACCTTTTAATATAAAATACCTTTTGATCAATATTCGTATTTGCCGTACTATTAGCGATGCAAAGATTAACGGCGAATTTGGAAGTTGTCCGCGTACGACATTTTGAGCTGTCAAAGGTGTCGTACCCGGACAACTTCCAAATTTGCCGCTAGAGTCGCTAGTTAGAATCTTAGCATCGCCAATATTTTCTTTTGTGTTTTCATAGAACTAAATAAAGAGTTTTATGCATCAATCACAGCAATGACATTCTCTATTACTTTGGTGTATATCTTTTTTTATTACAGTCTGTTTGATTGACTATTTGCCAAGTTGTTAAAATAAAACTCGAGTTATTGGTCATTGTCTGTAAGTCTATACCATACGATATACCTTAATTTTATAATATGTGCGTTTCAGTGAGATATATACAAGTTTTACTACTAGCAGTTGAAAAATGTATCTATTAATGTTGGTTACAAGGCTTAAGGCCAGTTTTACCGGTATCTGATCAGTTGCTGTTAAATTTATTTGTCGGAGAAAACAGACAAATTAATGTTAAATCTTTAATTTATCCAAAAGATAAGGCCTATCCGTAGGTGGTGAAACTGGGCCTTTTAAGCTTCAGGAATGACATATATGGTTTGGAGCTAAAACTAGTCATAGTGTTAGCTCCAAACCATCAATTGAAGACATTCAATGGCGGAGACTAAGTAGGACCACTAAAAAGTTTCCGATTCACCATAAAGAAGTTTCCCGTATATATTCCAAATGACAATACCTACGAAGAGACGATCTACAGGTTTAACATTTTTTTTGTCAACGCTGCTAGCAGCAAAATATATCTTGGATCATACCATTATTTATTTTATTTTATTTATTTTATTTTACAGTTTTAGGAAAATTTACAGCTACATTTTAATTTAAACAGAATCGAATACAAAAAAGAAGGCCAATTAAAAGTTTTCACAAATAGCAGATAAAATAAATGATAATAAATAATATGTGTATGGTTACAATGACAATATACACGCAAGAAATATACACAAATAAATCCTATAACTAAACACCAAAGAAGGAATTACACAGGCTTTTTTTAAGTTGGGTACTGGTACTTGTAAACAAGTCTATATCAACACTCTGGCATGCCACATTGAACATGCGACTCGCTCGAATTATATACGAGTTTTGTCTATAATTTGTATTAACTGTGGGTGTAGACAGCAACTGCGATCTACGTAGGAGTGCAGATGGCACACGTAGCCCTATTTTGCTTGCTAGTTCGTTAACGTCTAGTGACCCATTCGCGATATTTAACAGCAGTGAAATATCTGCTACTTTTCTTCTTTCCTCTAGAGGTAGAAGATGGAATTTCTTGCACCTAAGATAATAATTTGGCAGATAGCAATTAGATCGAAAGTGAATGTATCTCAGAAATTTTCTCTGTATGGCCTCCAAGCGACATTTGTAAATGTTGTAGCTAGGATTCCAGACTTGGGAGGCGTATTCGAGATGACTGCGAACGAAGGAACAGTACAGAGTTTTTATAGTTTTTATATTGTTGAAGTCAGCAGAGATTCTAACGATAAAACCCAGCGATCTGGATGCCTTTTTTATGATGTTCTCAATATGCACATCAAATAAAAGTTTAGAGTCAAATGTCACTCCGAGGTCCCTAATTGTATTCACTCTAGTCAATGTAGTGTCTAAAAGCTTATAGGAGTGTACAATAGGAATGGCTTTGCGGGTAAATGTGCAAACATTACATTTAACAGGGTTAAGGTCAAGCTTATTTCTAAAACAGTATGATTCAAATCTCTGAAGGTCTTCTTGCAAAAGCATAGCGTCATCATAAGTATTTATTTGTTTCATTATTTTCATGTCATCTGCGTACAATAATATTTTGGAATGTCGGAAACAGGAATTAATGTCATTAATAAAAATATTAAATAAAAGAGGACCTAACAGGGACCCCTGTGGAACACCAGATTTAATAAAAATGGGTCTAGAGGAGTACCCATTCAACACCACAGTCTGGCATCGGTTGTCAACGTAAGACTTGAACCATCTAAATAGGTTACCCCCGATACCGATGGCAAACAGCTTTCTAATTAGGGTGTCATGATCAATCCGATCGAAACATTTGCTGTAGTCGGTATATATAACGTCGACTTGTGACCGTTGTGACATACAGTTTGAGATAAAATCGCTGCAAATGATCAGATTAGATGTACTTGATCTACCTTTTAGAAAACCGTGTTGTTGTTCAATAAACACTCGCTTTAAAGCTGAATATACTTGTGCATATACGATTTTCTCAAGTATCTTTGCGAAAACGCATAGTTTAGAAATTGGTCTGTAATTCTCTATGTCGTTATTAGGTCCTTTTTTGTGTATGGGCGTTATATATGCCGACTTCCAGACCAAGGGCATGACACCGGAACTGAGGGATAACCGAAACAAAATGGCGAGTGGAATTGTAAGACATTCCGCACAATTCTTAATAAAGATAGGTGACACATTGTCTGGCCCCGGAGATTTGTTAACGTCTACTTGAGAAAGTAGTGTTTTTATATTCTCCGTACAAAAATGTACGCAGTTAACGTCCCCAGACAAATATTCAAAATGATTTTGGTCGTTATATGACGCTGAGGTGTCTTCAGTGTCGCTGCCTTGAAGGAAATTTGAGTAAAAGTAGTCGCTAAACATGCTACAAATTTCTTCGCCGTCACTAGATGATTGCTGCCCGCGCTTTAATACTGAAGGGTAAGAGTTCGCTCTCCGTTTTGATTTCACGTAGCTCCAAAAGGCGCGAGGGTTATTTACTATGTCTGTTTCAATTTTAGCGATGTACTCATCAAACATGTCTTTTTCTAGAACTTTTGCCCTTTGACGCAACGTAACAAAGGCGTGATGGTCAGAGAGGTTCTTATATTTTTTGTATTTTTTGTGAAATTTATGTTTTTCTTTTATCACTTTTATCAGGGGGCTTTTATACCACGGTGGATGTTTGGCGGCGGATGAAAGTGTTGGACTCTGCCGCCAACACACCCAGCGGCCGCAGAGGATAGGGAGGACGGCAACCTGATAACACCGCATTTCCTCTTTCTCTGCTGGGGGGGACCAAATGGGGGGCGCACCATACGATGCGTTGTGGGGGGGACCACAACGTATCGTATGGTGCGCCCCCCATTTGGTAGCAGGAGATAGGGCGCGCGGCAACACAACACCGACACGCCTCTCCTCCCACGATCGCACCCGACTGCGAGGGACAGACAGAACTGTCCCCCGCACCCGCACCCTTGGACGCATCCTGCGCAAGCCCTCATCAAGCCCACGCGGAGCGTCCACTCCCCTGATCCCGCTTAGCTTCACCGTGGGTGTCCAACCCACGGCTACTGAGCCCCCCTACCACGACAAGGTGGAGATCCCACAGGGGAGAAGTTAATTTTATCCTAGCAAAACATTAACAGTGTAACTACGTAGAGCTTTTGGAGAAGTCTGATGACTAGCTTAGATAAAATCAAGCAAATATTGAATAATTTAAATATTACTAAGTAACTTTATCGTATTCCTGGAAATCTTATTATATTGTACGGCCATCTAACATCGTTTTTATTTTGAGAACATTGAAATTCACTGCCTAAATTGCATTGACGTGGTAAACATCCTCAAAATATAAATATATTTAGCTTTGGTATAAATATAGGATAAATACTGTATACCCGAATTACAACCCTATGAAAAAAAATTATGAACAGCTTGCGTTCGTTTCCACCCGCAGGCGTCCATCAGCTAACGCAAATATTTTTTCATGAATAAAAAAATGGACCATTCTACAAAGTGAGATAAATATGCGTAAAGTTAGAACTCAACTAGTGACGATTCAGTTTTGCCGACAACATAGCCAAAAATATGTCGGTAGAAGCGAAAAAAATGTCAACGGCAGTTCAATTTTGCAGGACGTGTGTCGGAGAGAATTCTGTGAAAAGTCAAACTTGTGACTCTAAAACATTAACAGAAATCGAATCGATGGGCCGATATAAAAATAGTCACTTTGCCACTTCAATTAACTTTTTAGATTCGTTCTAGATAGCTGTTGATGTTATCTGGTAATAGGTAGGTATAGAACTAGTCACTGCACTGTCTCATAGTGATTAGAGGCCCGTGCCAGCAGTGGGACAGTTTATATACAGAACCGACGATGATACTCAGTGACAGGACTACTCATTGACGTAATTAGGATTCAAAACCTTCGAATTGGAAGACGGGCGTCGCTTCCGAGAATATAAGCTTTCCAAAAAAAAACACAAGTCTCTGGTGGGGACGGTATGTGGGTCTCCTGAGACATGTTTTTTCTTATGTAATGGGCGGCAAACGAGTAGACGGATCGCCTGACAGTAAGCGATACCGTTGTCCATAGACTCAAGCAGCACGAAAGGAGTCACAAGATCGTTGCCGCCCATTGGGATGGGAAAACGAATAGTAGGAAGAGCGGGATGTGGGAGAAAAGGTGGGTTAGGGACTCCGAAACTCTTACAAGCAAAACGTCTGTTACTTTACGTCCACATTCTGTGAGAGGGTAGTACTTTCCCGGTAGAGCTCTACTTCCTATAAAATTTCAGCCTACGCATTAAAGACTGCCATGGTGACCTCGACTTCCGGACCTACTACAGTGTGGTATGACAGGTGTGACCGACGACTGATAATATGTGATCAGTTATAAAAACATTATACAAGTCTAGAAACATCTTACAAACTAGCAAGATAAGATTCAAACATTTGCTCATGAATGTATCATTCACTGAGCTAATTTGAGCGCTCAGCTTCGCAGAAACTACAACGGTAGTGGTATGTGCTGACGCAAAGTTAGCAAGGCTTACAAAGACTTACTTACATTTACATTCGACAATGGGGCTCGATACACATAATCTACGCTTAGTGCGACGGACGGCTACTTATTGCTTGCTGAACACTTGTTTCTGTATTATGCGAGATAATTCAGTGTAAGCTTTAAATATAGAGCTGTTTTCAGTCCTGTCTTATTGTGAATGAATGCTTGGGAATATGCAAGGGAATTTATACGGGAATTGAAAAGCGAGTAGTAAACACACAATCAGTGTTTTAATTATCCACATGTTCATACACGTAGATTAATTTTATTGTGTATGGTTTATAAATATATCTTCAATAAAGGTGTGATTTTAATCAAATATGCGATCTGACTAAAGTTTCATCGTAAAGCATAAGCAAATTAAAGTAGAAACTGAATATCGATTATAAGCTTGAACGCGTTCGCCTTGTGAAGTCTACGCTCCGGCCAAATTTCCTCCAATTCGTGGTTGGATCTGAAACATTCCAGCTAAAACTAGAAAACCGGTTCGCTGCCTTGGAAACCGCAATAGACGCTGATACGGACCAGGAACTCGATAAAGTGGTGGAAATCCTTCGGGATGAGGGGACGAAACTCTTTAAGATGCAGCACACCGGCAGGAGATCTCAACTTTCGCGAGAATTTCTGCAGCTAATAGAGACGCGTCGAGAAAACCCGGCAGGCACTTCGTCAGATCTAAATAAAAAGATCTTCAAGCTGGTAAGACGTGACCTCCGTAGCTCCAATACACGCTCTATACAAGATGCGATCGAGTGAAATCGGGGGTCGAAAGTTTTTACTCAGTATCTAGGTCAAAGTCATCTGACGAAGCTGACCAAGTCAGACGGGAAAGTCGCCACTTCTAGGCCGGAGATTCTTGCGGAGCTTCAGAGCTTCTACGGCAACCTCTAGACCTCGAAAGCGTCCCGGCACTTTAAGCCGCCACTTCACGGAAGTGTTGCCAGATGTCAGCCAAGACGAAATCGTGGTGGCCCTGAGGCAACTTAAAAATGGAAAAGCCCCCGGGGAAGATGGAATTACGACGGAGCTGCTAAAGGCAGGTGAAAAACCTATACTGGTGCAGCTCCAACGCGTATTTTATTCTGTCCTGTTCTCGGGGTGAACTCCAAGGGCGTAGAGCAAGAGCATAGTCGTTTTGTTCTTCAAAAAGGGAGACAAAACTCTTTTGAAGAACTATCGACCGATCTCACTCTTGAGCCACGTCTATAAGCTGTTTTCCAGGGTCATCACGAACCGTCTCGCGCGTAGACTCGACGAGTTTCAGCCGCCCGAACAGGCCGGTTTTCGAGGAGGATATGGCACAATAGACCACATCCACATAGTGCGGCAGATTATACAGAAGACAGAAGAGTATAATCAGCCCCTGTGCTTAGCGTTTGTGGACTATGATAAGGCCTTTGACTACATCGAAACCAACGATGATATGAGATGACCTATCCACCAGCATCGAGGCGTGAGACAAGGGGATGTTATCTCCCCCAAATTGTTCACAAATGCAATGGAGGATATGTTCAAGACGCTGCACTGGAAAGGACGCGGTATTAACATAAACGGCGAGTACCTCTTACACTTAAGATTTGCAGACGATATCGTTATCGTCATAACCGTGCAAAACTTGCAGTATATGCTGAGCAGCCTGGCTGATTCTTCTGCTCGCATCGGTCTCCGGATGAACTTGGATAAAACCAAGATAATGTTCAATGAACATGTCTCTCCGGAACCGATTATCCGAAATGGGGTCCCTCTCGAAGTTGTTCAGGAGTACGTCTACCTCGGGCAAACCTTTCAGTTGGGTAGAAACAACTTCTAGAGGGAGGCTTGCCCGGGCGGCATATAGGAAACTCCGTCGAGTCTTTTCGTCATCCCTACCGCAAAGCCTTAAGACAAAAGTCTTCAACGAGTGCGTCCTACCCGTTATGACTTACGGTGCCAAAACGTGGACACTGACGGTGCGACTTGTCCACCAATTTAAGGTCGCTCAGCGAGCTATGGAGAGGGCTATGCTCGGAGTTTCTCTGAAGGATCGAATTCGTAATGAAGTGATCCGACAGAGAACCAAGGTAATCGACATAGCTCAGAGAATTAGCACGTTGAAGTGGCAGTGCGCTGGTCACATCTGTCGCAGAACCGATAACCGATGGAGTAGTCGTGTTCTAGAGTGGAGAACACGCCTTGGCAAACGTAGTGTAGGACGCCCTCCGGCTAGGTGGAGTGACGATATACGCAAAGTGGCTGGCAGCTGCTGGACACGAAGAGCCGAAAATCGGGCTCAGTGGCGTGCCATTGGAGAGGCCTATATCCAGTAGTAGACTGCGGCAGGCTGATGATGATGATGATGGTCTCGTAAGTCGGACAGCCGTAGTCGATGAAATTATTAAACAGGCAGTGCAGAGGCGACAAGATCGTATATGGCAGATGGAGAGCCGCTTTATCACAAATGTAATATCACTGCATTCATTATCTATTAGATGTAGGTATACCTACATATATAGGTACATATAATGTGCATTAGCATGAAGGCCGATTGACGGTTGTTATTTAAGGTTGTTGAATAATCACAGGGCAAGAGACGTTAAGTCATATTATAATATGGATAAGCTAAAATAAATACGCGTGCAAATTTGCAAATTTGCTGTGTGGTGGTGGATTAAATATAGAAAGTATGAGGTGAATAAGGAAAGTACATAAAGAAAATTAAATCTTGCAGCAGATAAAGAAAACTCGGCACCAAACCCGTACAGCGTGGTGTAGTATGCCAAATCCTTATTTTGTCTCACAATGCTATTCTGACGTAAATTAGGAGAAGCCTATCTCGAACTGTGGACTACAAAATAGCAATACGAATAAAATTCTCTCATTTATCTATCCCTGAAATTTTGACGTGGCCAAATCGTTCTTATATCCAACCGTGGTATTCTGTTTATGACATGCTTGCATTCAAGAAAAGAAAAATAATTACAAGAAAAATATCGTTCATTTTGATCTCCATTTTCCTTTGACTTCAGTAATAATCAAAGCGTAGTTCGGTCTGATTATTACTGCAGTTTCTTTCGAAAGAAAACCAGTACAGTATTTTGTTATTCTCTGTCTAGTTATGGTCTGGATGCATAAATAAATTTCGTCTTGCGGTAGCAATTTGGTATTTCATAACACCGAGCGCTCAATTTAATGCAGAATCAATATAATTATGCTATGAAAAACCAATATTGTTACTTTTTAAGTGAGTTATGTTCACAATACCCCATTGTTTTGCTGGTATGCGGTAACACGGCGACACACGTATATTTCAACAACTCATCAACCGTATTGAGCTCATACACTGTATTGTTTTTAATTGATGAACGGATTTGAAACAGGACAGATGATTGGAAAATTAATTTAAGGTGCGCAAAATGATAACAAAGCAACTAAACAACGCCATTGTACAGGGTTTAAATATGGAAGAAGGGAGTGAAACCAAATAAGTTGAAATAGGCGGAGTGGAATTTCACCTTTAAATCATTGTAGAAACGTTATAATTTGATGTGTTGGTACAGAAAACGATTGTGTTTCATTAAAATTAGTAGGGTTGTCATAATAACAAGGGTTCTCGCGTTTATCCAACACGCGGCGTCGCCGTAGGCATCGCGGGGAACAACAAAAGGGTCCGAGCAGATATAAAACGGAGTCTTAGAATGAAAACTTTGCTATTGTTACTGCTGAGCCATGGGTCAACGTATTGTTCAAGTTATATTAAAGTGGGAGTTTAATATGTACTTCAAAGGATTACTGTTAGATGTGGTCACGAGGCTATTACAGCCCTGCCTGGGACTGCTTCGAGATCTTAGATTAATATTACGTCACAACGACGGCCAAAGAGGAGCATCCTTGTTATGATTAAGACGCTGACAACCGCTAATGAGTTGCGATGTTTCGGTATTTTTGGCCACGCCCCCTATTTCTCCGGTATCCTAGCGCCATTCTTAAAGGGCGGCGATACAGCGAACTAACAAGTAAGAAACAAAGGAATTTGACGACCGATTGGCGCAGTGGGAGTGTAAGCGACTGACACGCCGAAAGTTGCGGGTTCGATACCCGCTCAAGTCAAACATTTGTGTGCATGATCATGGATGTTTGTCTTTTTCTGGGTATTTCTGTGTATAATATGTATGTATTTACAAAAAAAAAGTATATATGTTTGTATGTTTATCCTTTGTCTAGTACCCATAGTACAAGCTCTGCTTAGTTTGAGACTAGACGGTGTTGTGTGAATGTGGTAGAATATTATATATTATTAAGGTTGGGTCGCCTAAGATCGGATGTGACATAAGACCGGAAGCATAGAATTTACCGCGAATAAAGCGACATTTTTGATGAATAGCAACATATTTGCCTGCGCCATTAAATTTAGCCCCTCTCTGTATACCGCGGTACGGCCTGCGATGAGCAGGACGTGTGTACTGGTGCTTTGAAATAACTGTATCAATTTTGTAACATTTTTGGCGATCCGATCTTTCCTCCAAAAGTTTGTTGTGAAATATTGGCAAGTTTTCCTCATTTTACTGCTTTCTAAGTTGATTTTTGCGGGGAATTAGCAAATGCTCTCTAGAATTGTATCCTTTGTTTGGGCCTAAGATGTCTGTAGGCGTAGATCCGGACTTTCCTCCTGTTGCCAAACATCGGACAAAAAAATCCGATCTTAGGATACATAAAAAAATACAATGGTTCTCAATCTTATTCATATCAATTCCTGTTAATAATTTATTAAATTTAAGACGCCTGATTGCTATTTGTCAGAGGTCAAAGGCCAGACCGGAGGTCTGTTATGTCACTGATGTTATTTTTGTTAATTTACATGTAATATAGTAGTACCTACTGGTATAGTCGGTATTTTAATCCAGTAGAGTAATTTGAGTGGTGAAAAAGTCTACAGATTGATCATGCCTATGAAATACCAAAGACATTCACTTCAAACGACCACCTATAACGAAAATGACTTGGAAGAAGCTGTAAAGAAAGTAAAAGATAAAGAGTTATCTAATTATGCTGCCTCAGAAATCTACGAGATACCCACATCTACACTCAATGATCGAGTTTTGGGAAAAACTGGTACTAAAAGTCAGTGGCGGCGCTAGACCTTATGAGGACGTCGGCGACATCAAGTTCGCGAGGCCCATTGTCATACTAGGTACTCCATCAAGATAGTACCGGGAAAAGATCAATAAAACACAAACTGTTTGTTATTCATCCAAATTTATTTTATCACCTTCATAGTATGCTCCTTCAGAAACGATACGCTAACGAATAAAAAACATTTTTTAAACGCTGTTTCCGGAATTGAGTTCAGTTCTCGCCGCGGATTCTCCTTTATGTCTTCTACCGATTGAAAACGGGTGCCACGAAGTGGTAATTTGAGTTTAGGAAAAAGAAAGAAGTCGCCTGGAGCCATATCTGGTGAATATGGTGGTTGCTCGATGGTATTTTCGAGTCTTTGGTCAAAAATTCGTTCACAATGATGGTCTTGTACGAAGGCGCATTATCGTGATTTTTTTTTGCCACAAATCTGGCCTTTTTCGTCGAATTTAATCTCTTACACGCCGCATAATGATCAAATAATATTCCTTCTTTACCGTTTGATCTTCCGGCAAGAACTTCGAGTGCACAACACGGCGATAGTCAAAGAAAACACTCAACATGACTAAGTCATGTTGAGTGTTTTCTGAGTCAAAGTCATGATGACTTTGACTTTTGAACGAGTTTGGCGTGGTTTTTTCGGTTTCGGTTCAGTTGGAAGGCGCCACTCCGAAGCTTGTTGACTAGTTTGCTGTTGATGTCAAACTCGTAAACCCACGTCTCGTCACCAGTAACAAACAATGCGTTTTATGAATTTTGGGTCGGAATGGACTCGTTCTAGCATGTCCTCAGCGACTCTCATGCGATTGAGTTTCTGAAAATTCAGGTCTTTTGGGACTAGCCTAGCGCAACATGTTTCATACCCAAATGATTAGTTAAAATGGTACCTACGGATCGACTCGTGAGATACAGAAAGGTCGAGCCGAATTATGTATGAATAAATAAATGAAAATTCAAACATTTTCACCCAGCACAGATATCATGTCAATAAAGTTTAGTGTTGCAAGACAGACGATTCTGAATGGAGTACCCTCTCTGTATGGTACCTACTACTCACTTATGTCACGCACATGTTTGAAAATAATTAAGTCATTATCATCTGCTTAGCTCTTTACCGAAATGTTCGGGGTCGGCTACCTAAGCTAGGATGGTTGGCGAAACGAAATTAGGTATGTAACTTGTAAAACTCTTATGCGAGGCCCCCTCAGGCGCGAGGCCGTCGGCGGTCGCCGACGTCGCCGACGCCTAGCGCCGCCACTGCTAAAAGTCTCTTCATGCAAGCAATATACATATCAGAATTTCAAATACCCACTTTTTTGTTGTATCTTAAATTCTGATATGATGTTAGCATGAAGAGATATTTAACCCATTCAGTGCCGTGCCCGCCCATCGGCGGGCGAAATGTCTTAACTGACACGCCGAGCCCGCCCATGGGCGGTTGGATTTCAACCTCCGATATCTAAGCCAATAACAATTAGAAAAAAGTAAGATTTTGTGAAATGATTCGTTTTACTAAAATTTATTCGTTACCAAAACGGCCTGCAGATATCTCAGGTTTGGAAAAAGGTCGATTCCGACCTTTCATGCCGAACCCGCCGGTGGGCGGGCATAATAATTATTCAGGCTTTACCAACCTTTTGTGAAACATGATAATTTTAGTTAAAATTATAATGTTTTAATACTATTAATAATCGGCTTCAGGAAAACATTATATACTTTCTCGATTGTAGTATCTGATACTAATATATAAAGCTGAAGAGTTTGTTTGTTTGTTTGGTTGAACGCGCTAATCTCAGGAACTACCGGTCCGATTTGAAAAATTATTTCAGTATTAGATAGCCCATTTATCGAGGAAGGCTATAGGCTATATAACATCACGCTATGAGCGACGGCAGCGGAGCAGAAGTCTTAATTAACGCGGGTGTAACCGCGGGCATCATCTATACTAATATATAAAGCTGAAGAGTTTGTATGTTTGTTTGGTTGCACGCGCTAATCTCAGGAACTACCAGTCCGATTTGAAAAATTATTTCAGTGTTAGATAGGTTATTTATTGAGGAAGGCTATAAGCTATATATAACATCACGCTATGAGCCATGGGAGCGGAGCAGTTGCCTTCAATAACGCGGGCGTCATCTAGTCAACCGTATGCCTCGGACATAGAGTATATTATTGCAAAAAGTATAATAATATGCAAAAGGAGCTGGCCGGCCGGTCAGTAGACAATAGGTTAACAGTGGTAAACAATTTTTTATGCGTCCTTGTTATCCTAAGCCAAATTGAACCTTATATACAAGGACATATGGTACTTTGTATACAGTTTTGTGGCTAGCTAGAATATAACAAAAGGATGCGCCGGCGCATTTAGTTTTTTACGGGATTTTTTGAAAACACTTCTGTTTTACTGTATTTAGTAATCAAACGTTCTACGTGTTTGCTCTTCCGACGATATTCGCTTTTGTACCTGGACTATGATCTAATCTTATATGTATGGTGACTGTGGCCTGTATCACTGGATATCGTAATCTGTGAAGTTATTGTGTGTATCGGGACGGATTCCTGTGATCGCATTTGTGAAGACTGTCGTTTGATGTGTGATTAATGTGATTATTGTTAATTATTCTTTAAAAAAATATGAGATAATATCTCGTAACTTATCATTTATGATAAAGCATTTAAAGATGTTTGTTGTCGTTTGATGTGTAATTATTGATAATTTACAAAAACAAGTTATTGAATTATTTAAATTGTTTTATTTTACATTAACATAGGTAATACAATAATCATATTATAGAACAGTGCACGACAGTTTTGATAAGGACTAATTTCAGTTTTCCTTAAAATTATTTACAAGGATTTCTACTTCATTTAGAAATTCTGCAAGACGATTATTTGGCACATTTTCTATTAGTTGTCTAATGGCAAAAGCTGCCACATTTTTACAATTGCATGGAGGCAACCCATTACCTTCTTTAGTCTGGGTACTTGCATCTTTTTTTCGTCCACTGGTAATCTTCTTTATCTTCGCTTTTACAAGTCGTTTGATTTCTTCCATATTGTCGTCTTTACCAAATTCAGTTTTATTGTCTGAACAAAAGAAATAAAATATTACATTGTTACCTATCGTAAAGAGGAAAGATAAAAATTAAATTGTAAGCAAATTTACATAATGTATTTTTTTAACTAACTAATTGAGTGTAGGGGTTGACGACACCTGACTTTTGAAAAAGGCACATAGATGTGGGTTTTTAAAGAGATTTTAGATTTCTTTACATATGTTTTAGCTTAATTTTATCTGAAACACAGGTTTCTATGATTTTGATTCATCTTAGATTAATTAACTGAGAGTTATGCCTTACCTTCATGCTCCATTACTATTTCAGCTAATAACCAATAAAACTGTCACAATTTTACCACAAATATCGCAGGAAACTTCACATACACGCTTTAAACACGATACAGTACATGTGAACTTAACATATCAAACTGTTCATGTCGAAATCTAGAGCTCCATGCCGAAAACGCCGATGGGCGGGCAAGGATACTTAATCGAGATGCCGGGCCCGCCGATGGGCGGGCTGTATATCATACTATGGCGGCACCTGGGTAATGACGTTAATTTTCAGGTAGGCAGTGAACGGGTTAATAAGAAGGAGACTGTCTATGCCATAGAATAAGTACATTACATGCTAATCAAACATAAGACTGTAACAAATTATATGACTGTATTAGGTTAAGAGTAAGACACAGAGAACATTGGTATATACGGGAAAGTAAGAGTACAATAAAAGATTATTGATTCAGTTTACTAATACAACAAGAATTATTTAATGATCAAAAAATTTTCTAAAAAAATAATGATAGTTATATTATTTGGCTTCACTACACATCCGATCTTACCTAACTATCCTAAAGTACCCTTTCTGCAGAGTCGATAAAGTTTGACAAACTCAGTCACGCTTTTATTGGCCGTAGGAGGGAAGATCGGACTAAAAAAATAACAATTTTTTTTAAATGAATGTTCTCAGTGTAAATCGTGCAGAATTTCAAATCGGTTTGTATTAAAGTATTGTCAACTAAAGGCCGGATATTTCTCTATTATGCTTTCTAATGCCATAGCTACAGAGTTGAAATTAGACAATAGTCCGAACTTTGGCTTCATTGAATTTTTTTGAAGGACTATCAGATAAAATGTAATGTCACTTTGACGGCGTTTCTTACACTGACGGTAGTGTTTACGAAAATAAAAAAAAAGGTGTCTGTAGTATACTTTATTGTTGATAATTTACATCCAAGTCCACTGAGAAAATAACATTTAGAAATGAGAAAAAAAATTGTTTGCAACTTGCTCCTAATTCATAGACAAAGCGTCCGATCTTAGGCGACCCTACCTTACTAGCTGACCCGGCAAACGTTGTTTTGCAAATTTTTTTTTTTTTTGAAAAATAGATGTTGGCCTATTCTCATAGATACCGGATAAGCACAAAAAATTTCATCAAAATCGGTCAAGCCGTTTCGGAGGAGTATGGGAACGAAAACTGTGACACGAGAATTTTATATATTAGATTATTAATTAACAAGGAACCAATAGATGGCGCTCTTATATATTTATTGTTCTGTATGAAGAGCTAAAAACAAATTAGACCAGGCAATTGAAAAAACGAATGTATTTTGTTTATTTATTTTAAGATACTTTATTTATACCGAATATAAAAACAGTATAAATGTAATGAAAATAAATACATAAACTGCCGACCTTACAGACGTATTTCGGCACCCGTGATCCTCCGATTGGTCCTACTGAGGGTCTCAGACGGAACGGAAAGTAGCGATCGATAGAGACCGCTAGGGGGCGCATTTAGAAAATGTATGGAAATTGTTCCCGCCGACTAGGCTATCGTCCACCGTGACGAGTGCAAACTCGTACTCGTAGAGAAAATCGGTAGGACCACAGGTGATATTTAGGCTTTCAATTTACTGACATAGGTTTGTCAATTGTATGATATGATTAAATATTCACAAGTCAGTATTACTGAGGTATCTGGAACATGTGGGTTGATCGATTGGTGTCTGATGTACTATTTCATGCACCTTGATGTTGTCTCTTATAGGCAGGTTTCGTGTGAATCTTGGGTCTACTATTTCAGGCAGTAGGTGAGTTAGGTAAAATGATTGTAATTTTTGTTTCATTTTCTGTTCCCAAAATAGGTCATCTTTTTCTATTACTTCTACCTTTAATTTTACTTTTTCTCCAGACGATACTGCAAACAAGCATTTCTTCCTTCTTGTAATATGGAGCTGGCCCTGGATTTGATAATACAAGTTGTGATTGGTGTTTATTTTTAGGGACCCTTCTTTGTCTTTTACCCAAAAATTTACTTTTTTTTTGCTGATAGCTTCATCCAGCCCTAACTTATACGCAGTGATTGGGCATTTAATTTCAATTATGGCATCTTCGCCACAGATACCATCAGGTGTTGCTCCAAGATAAGGCAACTCTGCGTCTATAAACAACCCACAAGGCGCAATTACAAGACTCTCTTGTTTCGACAGTTGCAGTATGGCTATTTTTTCGTTTTGCTGGCCATGTTTGATTGAGGAAATGTGATCCATATTTTTTTTATATAATATGTCTTTTATCAAATGGGCGCATCCAGTATTTGGTCTTTTCTTTATAACACGGCCGAAATTGGAGGCTGTCAGCAGCGACCTCCGCAGTTCCATCCACTCACTACTATCTTTTTGAAGAATCGTTTTTTTTCTATCAAACTTCGTTCTTCGTCAGTTTTTTTTAGCGATAGGATAAAATTGTCTTTCATTTTGTTAAGGATATCTTCTGGCATATCTGGTTTATTACACTGATCTCCATAACTTTCATCTGTTTTTGTGAACATGATACGTCTTTTTTTCTTCATGTACTTGCTGTTTAAGAGTCTCTTTTTCAGTCTTCTTTCTTCTAACTACTTTAATTTCCCTTGTGGACTTTTTGCCAAGATGTGTTTTTCAGTCGAGATAATGATTTCTTTGTGTTGAATGACACGGTTGCCGCAATACATCTCGTAGCATATGATCTCTTAATGGAAAAATTAATTCTTTTTCCTCCAACATATTTGGCTATTATGCTGTGATAGCGCTCGACAAGATTACTGTCCACGTCATGGATGAGACTTCGAGCGTGGCCTGCTATATTTTGAATCAGCAAACAAATTCGTTGCCATAGTGAACCCGAGAAGAAGTCGTTTGAAGTGTATTCTTGCTCGCCCTGTTTCTGGCAGAAGTATGGTTTACATCTAGTGTGGTTTCCAAAGGCATGGTAATGAGCCAGCATAATATCATCGAATAGACGTTGAATTTCTGGACATTCATCGCCTTTATTTTTAGCAATAGATTTTTTAATCACGGACCTTATACTCATTATTGTTTTTTTGCATACAAGTTTTCGATGGCTGATTGGGTATCTGGTATCTGTTTGTAATTGTTGCAGTTTATTGCAAAAGTTTCTCAGTAAATGATTTCGACATTCAATTTTTTCCACTGTGATACCTTCATGTTGATAAGGTCGTGATTGCAGAATTTTACTATAAGTGCTGGAGTCACCATCAGATATCAAACGTCCATAAATTAAATTGTGAAATTTCACAGACTGTTTAAATCCCTCAACAATTATGTCACTCTCCATGCCAGTCGAAGGTCCCGTGTAGTTTTTAAAACATTTGTGTTCTTTTATGGACAATTTCTGTTTTTCTGCCCGATCACAGGTATAACAGTATTTGTTGCGAACTCCATAGTACAAAACTTCCCCGGTTCTCCTTCTTATAATAGTACCAGCACCTGATAAGGCGGAATAATTAGTTCTATATGATCTCTTGGAGTAGCATCCGTCTATAATAACGTCAATAATTGGGATAGCATTTTTACTAACTTTGCCCTCTGCAATAGCGAATTTTCTTTCCTTTTCAGCAGCTTTTTCCATTGTTTCTTGTGCAACCTGTTCCCACTTGTTAGATAGATCATCGTGTATGCTTTGGTATTTTTTATTTGACATAATAGGTAAATTTAGCGCTGAAGAAAGTTCTTCCAAGTTTGAATGTCCACCGCCAATTGATAACATACCTGCTACAGCACAATAATTAACTGGTAAGTAATTTTCGTCATTAGAGTCATTTTCAATGAAAAATTTTAACTTGCACATTCTACACAAAAGAGTGAATTTCGAGGAAAATCCATTCATCTTTTCTCCCACCAAATCAATATGACTCAAATTACAACCAAAAGGCCCGTGTTCAGAAATCTTCTGAAGATTTTTAAAAAAATGTGTTAGGCTTATAATTCGTCGTCCAATGTGGATTTCATGTTCTGGAGAGCGGCTCGCAGTAATCTAAAAAAAAACAAAGATTTAACATTTGATAGCGTAACTACATAAAAACTGCTGAATTTTATCCTCGACAATCAATACCTGGCCAAGTACCTACATGATAATTACATATTTACCTCAAGTTCAGGAAGATTATCGGTGGATTGGACTGTTTCAGATAAATTTGAGTCTTGATCAATAATATTTCTTAACACCTCGCATTCTTCAAACCTGTTATGAAAAAAGTATAAGAACGATCAGCAGAAAGTTTCATAATACTTGGGAAAATTGTACACATCTGATTCTGGATACTTACCTAGTATCATTTTCAGAGGTAACTATAATATCACTTTCTGATGTAACTGCAACTGGCAAATTTTCTAATCTGGAAAAAATATAAATCATTAAAACTTGCCAGATTTTTATTCAGCACTAAACTTTGCTTTTGTCTTATATTTTTTTTACAAGGAAGGTTTTAGGCTTTGTTTTTTTTTTTGAAAAGTTCCCTTGTCTGTCCTCAAAACTCATCATCAGATCTATATGTCTTAGTCGTAGCGTGATGTTATATATCCTATAACCTTCCCCGATAAATCAACAATCCAACACTTAAAGATGTTTCAATTTGAACCAGTAGTTCCTGAGATTAGCGTGTTCAAACATACAAACCCGTCAGCTTTATAAATGGAACCAACTCATTTCGAACAAAAACATAATTTTGTAAATCCATCAATATATGATGGACGGAGTTATGCCCCAACATACAAAAAATTGTTAAAAAAAAACAAACATCCGGATTGATATCCTCCTCCTTTTTGAAGTCGGTTAAAAATACCAAAGCTCACACAATGTTCTTTATAGAGTGGGCAAGAAACAATGGACAAAGCTACGAGTATTTTCCTATAAGTCCAGTTCTAAGATAGTCATAGGTCTATGTAAATTCAATATTCTTACTGGTGAAAAATAATTTCCGAAGATTCACCTCCTTCTGAACTGTTCGCCAAACGTCTCTTTTTACTGTAAAGAAAATTAGTAATTATTCAAAAAATATAAAAATCTAGATAGCTCATAGCGTGATGTTATAATTATGGCTTATGGCTTTTCTCAATAAATAGGCTATCTAACACTGAAAGAATTTTTGAAATCGGTGCAGCTCTTTAGATTAGCGCGTTCAACGAAACAATCAAAATTTTCAGATTTATATATTAGTAAAAGATAAATGAAAAAAAAAACAATGTAAATTTCCTAAAAAAACTAAGTAAATAAAAATAATCCAATTCAGTTTCCAAAAACTCAACCAGGATTCGATCTCGGTACACGTCATCCTTCACAATCTATGCTAATACCACAAGACCAACCGAACGATACCTATTTTCACGAATTTACGCTATCACTCTATCAGATGTACAAAATAGCCTTTATAGTACCTATTTGGTTATTTATAATTTCATTTATGTTTTGTCAATATTACAAAATAAAAAAATGTACTTACTTTACTACTTCCATGAGATGTTTTTGTTTGTTAGTATAGAAGCGCTTTTTTGCTGGCCTCCGGCTTTTTTGTTTATTTCCTATTTTGATTTGGCGCAGCAAATATATTCACAACTTAGAAATTTATTTATGTCTAAACTTATATCCTATACCAATGTTTTTACGTGCTAATATTTTTACAATTTAGTGTAGATAGTTTTAGAAACAAATTAAAATAGGTATTATGTACGAGTATGTTCGAAGTTAACAAACGTCAAAATATGAAATGAACGGATAGCGGGGCAGAGCGACATGCGACATACGTCCGTCTAGCAGCGCGTCTACGCGCTCACTGTCGGATTGTATACATAAGAAAGAGAAGCGCGATGACGGGAGGACGTTCGGAACTTTTTACAAACCATAAAATAAATTAATTACTTAAAAATAAGTTGAGTAGTGAGAAATAAAAAGCAACCAAGTTTTGTATTTAAATATGATACGTTATTGTTATAAATTTTACCAATGTACGTTGATAAGTAATACAGATATTTTAATTGAAAGGTCATTTTAAGAGGCTAGTTTACTATTTTTTTGTATCGAGAAAACTTTTCAAAAACGTGTTTTGAATACGACAGGGTTCTCAGAAATATGTTCAGGATTAACATATATTTTTTCCGCCGTCATAAATTTTATAGATTTCGGCAAAAAATTGTTTGAGTCAAGCCTAATTTGGCTAATTTAGCTGTTGTCAGCGTCTTAAATCTAATGAATTGTCTAATAATCTTATGGAATGGCTTCGCTCTATATTTTCTTTTGGAGTATTGTGTGCCACGATTTTATAGCCTTTGTGCAAATTTTGATTAGGAATTGATCTTACTTTACTCAACTATACCTAGTAAACTAAACGTTAGACGATTCTATTAACTGCTATCATCAAATCATCAATACTACTGACGATCTTAAGGATACTAGTTCAAGTTAAATAAAGATGAATTGAGTAGAGCGGGTGGCCAGTTAGGTAGCAAGTTAATAAAAGGCTCATCTAATTATCACTGCATTAAAACTTTGCAGCAAAAGAACCCGATACGTTCTGTGCTCATGGTTAATCAACGACTGTATAAGCCTTCATCGACAAATATAATATTTTAAAGTGTCTCCACAAACACATATGTACATGTATAAAATGTCAGATACCAGTGGATCACATTACGTTGGAATAAAATTTGCACGAGTACCGACTGAAAATTGAGCCAAATTGGGCTACTTGACTCTGGGTATGATAGTCAAGTACCAGAACGAAACGCAATAAAAGCAGCATCGTCCAATAGAAGCTCCACTACCAGCACTTCTCGTACTAGCCTCGCTTTCAAATAAAAAGCAAGTATTATATGGACCAAATCTGTCTCTAAACTCAGATTCCAGATATAAAATGTTTGTGAACTGAAGTGTCCACGGTTACTCGATAAAATATTTTATTTTACAAGTTAAAAGGTTTTCATTGTACGCTATGTCCGACTAACGGCTATTTTCAATATTCGATCAATCTATGGATGACGTGTTTGACAGATTTTGTATGGAGCTTATGTCAAAAACGAATCTAAAATCTACAGATCTATCTATAGATAGAATATTGAATTACGTAGTAAGTCAATTAATTTTATCTTTGTTACCGCGTCACAATTAGTAAATCTTTAAAACATATCACTTGAAAATTTCAACAACTATCACGAAAGTTAAGTTCATAGTGGTTTTAGAATAAAAGTCTCTGAAAAGTGCATACTTTGAAAAGATGAAGCGGCATGTACCTACCTATGTTTTATCTTGTCCGCATAATTAAGAAGATAGATATGGGCCACCAGGCTGACTTGGAGCAGTTAGAATGGGGCAAAACATTTCTTAGGCGATAAGAAGTTCTCAGATAAATATAAAATGTGAATAACATTGTCAAAGTTCATAATGCTGGTGCAATGCTAACGTTGGTGGCGTAAAATCTTTTTCATTTCGCATTGGCAAAGCATAAACAATACCTACCATAATTTTGTTCTTAGAATACTGCCTTGAGTGCTAAGCTTTTCTACGAATGTTTTGATAGACAAGAAAACCAGTTCCATAAATTCTACTGATAAAATTATATGGCGTGTCTCCTTGTATTTGTACACACGTGTAGCTCATTGAAGGCTTCTTCAATAAGACTTTTTCCTAACCTGTTCGAACTTGTTTCACTATGATAATAAACAAATAAAACAATGACAATTACAGGCATACGCAAACAGGTCTCTATCCATCCCATATAAGGATGGACGCACAGATATTCAATATGTATAACAACCAACTTACTTGACTATTCTGATTATTCCTGGGCTTGCTTATATTGTGTAGACAAGCCGCTCTTAGCGATAAGGGGCCTACAGTTTTTTACTATATGTTGTGTACCTAATCCATACATAGTCACCGTACCAGTAGGATCATGTTATTTTGCTCCGCATTTTAAATTGAAAAAAGTTGGTAAAGTTTAATATTTTAGGCATACAAGTTGTGAACTCGTTTAGTCAGTGAACTGAAGTTTAAAACAGTGTTTCTGTGATCAAAATCCATCCAGTGGTTATCAAGTTATAAGCAAAAACATTTTAAAATTTTCAATTAACGACATCCATCCCTGAACTACGACAACCCGCCCGGTGCTCGCATCTCCCGCCCCGCGCGCGCGTCGCAACGCTACACCTGCACCGCAACTGCGCTTGAAGCGCTTTACTACGCTGCCGACAATTAGACGCGACATCAACATTTTTAATTACTTTGTGAACATTTATTATAAAAATATTCTTCTGCTGCCATGTCGCGTGTCTGTTTGGGGTGTAGAAAAGACATAAAAGATAATAATTTTATAAAATGTATGAATTGCAAAGAGACATGTCATCTACTCTGCGCTAATACAGCAGCGAAGAAATCATCCAAAGATACAAATTGGACATGCCCTAGCTGCGTCAGCAAGAGACCTAAATATGATAATACCAACACTCCCATACGACTCATGGACTACGGCAACGAGTCATCTCCAAACTGGGTACCACTAACTCGATCACAGCCAAAACCAATGTTATCCCCTACTCTTAGCGACCATAGGCCAGCTCATCAATGCCTATCCAAGGAAGACCTAAGAGAAATTATACAGTGCGAATTAAAATACGCATTATCTACTCAAATAACCGATATAATTGAAAACTCCATCAGTACTGGATTGCATGAAATAAAAACCGACATAAGTTCTTTAAAACAAGAAATTTCTGCATTTAAGGAGTCCATGGATTTTATTAATTCGGAATATGAAGTCATGCGATCTGAGATGAATAAGAAGTTTGAACTCACCACGCGTCTCCAAAAAGAACTCACCGAACTGAGTGCTGCCAACAAGGACCTGACCCACCGTTTAGCAGAAATGGAACAACATAGTCGAGCCACTAACATAGAACTACAATGTGTGCCCGAACACAAGGCAGAAAACCTTCTAACATTGACAATGCAGCTTGCCAAATCGGTAAAGTTTGATCTAGACGCTGGTGACGTCCACATGTGTACAAGAGTAGCTAAAACAAATCTATCATCTTCGAGGCCGAGATCGATAATAATCAAACTGCGCAGCCCCTTGATTCGTGACGGATTATTAGCTGCAGTAATTAAATTCAACAGAACTCAAAAGAACTCCCGAGACAAACTAAACACTACTCATCTGGGCATCGGTGGAGATAAGAATGCAGTTTATGTAGCGGAACACCTTTCGTCACATAACAAACAACTTCACAAGATGGCGAGACTGAAGGCCAAGGAGGCAAATTATAAATTTGTTTGGGTAAGAGGTGGCCGCATATTTGTCAGGAAGACTCAATCTACACCAGCGATCATAATAAAGGATTTTGCTTCAATACATAATATCACCTAAAGGTATAAACCAGCTTATCTATCATGAACTCAATGCCGAACCCACTTAAAATTCACGTACTTAAATTGTTACTATCAAAATTGTAGAGGCTTGAATACCAAAGTTGATACTTTTTGTAATAATGTTTCCCTTAATAACTACGACATAATATTTGTTACCGAAACTTGGCTACAAAGTAATGTAATGGACTCAGAACTGTTTGATGATAGGTATGTTGTGTATAGATGGGATCGTAACTTGGCAGGTAACCAGTCTAAGAAAACTGGTGGTGGTGTAATGATAGCAGTTAATAAACAATTCAACACAATTAGGCTAGAAGATATTGGAAATAATAGCAAGATTGAAGATCTATGGATAGTGATTAATTTGAAAAAAGGTAATAGCGTAGTCAAAGTTTGCATCTGCATCGTCTATATACCACCGCCAGTCCAATTGGAAGATTTTGAGCAGTTTGTGGACATGGCCAGTGCCAACCTTTCGAATTGTGATCACAGTTTGGTTTTGGGTGATTTCAACCTTTCTAAACTAACATGGATAATCGATGGCAATGATAAAACTGCTGATTTACAAAGCTCTTCTTGTCCATTTTATCACTTCATGTCTGAATTTATGGCTATAAATGATTTGAAACAACACAACATGGTAAAAAACCATCAATTTAAAATTCTAGACTTAGTTCTTTCATCTGAACCAAATATATCCATCACGCAAACAGACGACGGACTGACCCCTGTAGACATTTATCACCCCCCCACTTGAATTCGCATTTACCATTAACTCAGACACCAATCTATGTATATGTAAATTACCTCGACATAACTTTCACAAAGCAGACTATGACATAATTAAGAATGAACTGGACAATATTGACTGGACTGATTCATTTTCAACTTGTAACAATATTGATGAAATGGTTACACTATTTTACGATATATTGCAGATTATAATAAACAAATTCGTACCTATGACAAAACCAAAAAGCAGTAAGTACCCGGTGTGGTATTCAAGAGGGTTAATTAGGAGTCTTAAAGAAAAGCACCGAATTAGGATGCGTTTTAAGAAATATGGTAATCCTATGGATAAAATAACTATTGATTTATTAAAAAGTAGATCGGAAAAGTTAATGCAAGAATGCTTAAATAAGTATCGTAACACTCTCGAAAAAAGTATTACCAGAGACCCAAAATACTTTTGGACCTATATCAAGCAAAAACGCAACTATAGAAGTAGTATATCTTCTGAAATGCAGTTAGATAATGAAAAAGCGAATGAGGCGAGTAATATAAGTGACTTATTTGCTAAACATTTCTCATCGGTTTACAATAAATACTCTCAAACTACATCTTCTACTCCAAAGCATGATTCCGATAATAGTTGCCTTGTATTGAACACTATAACCTTACCTGAATCAGATATTTATAACAAACTCAAAAGGCTGGACTTAAATAAGGGGTCCGGTCCTGATGGTCTGCCACCCGTATTTTTATCTAAATGCGCTAGACAACTATCCAAACCATTATCTTTGATATTTAACAAATCCCTATTCTCAGGTCAATTCCCTAACTATTGGAAAACTGCCAAAATAGTCCCTATTTACAAAGATGGCCCTAAAAATACTGTTAAAAACTATAGACCTATATCTATTTTATCTATATTACCGAAAATACTTAAATCTTTAGTTTATCCCCACCTAAGCAGTTTGGCGAAAAGTCAGCTTATTGAACAACAACATGGCTTTATTCAAAAAAGATCTACAACCACCAATCTTGTAGCTTTTATAGACACTATATCTTGTTATCTAGACCAGGGCACTCAGGTGGATGCTATATACACGGACTTCAGCAAAGCTTTTGACAAAGTAGATCACGTAACACTATTGTCGAAGCTTGCTGAAGCCGGAGTGGGTGGACCTATTTTGAGCTGGTTTGAATCGTATCTTTCCAATCGTAAATCTTACGTAGTAGTGAATGGCGCTCAATCCCATAAATTTGCTGTTACTTCTGGCGTCCCACAGGGATCACATCTGGGACCTCTTCTGTTCCTAATTCTTATCAACTCTATTACAAAATGTTTTCACCATACAACTGCTTACCTGTTTGCTGATGACCTCAAAATCTTAAGGCTTATCAAAAGCGCAGATGATATTCTTCTTGTTCAAGATGATATAAACCGTCTGGTTCAATGGTGTGACCAAAATAAATTGGTCTTAAATGTTGATAAATGTAATTACATATCCTTTAGCAGAAAAAAGAATAAAATTCAAACATCATACAATATACACAGCCAACCTCTTGAACAAGCTGAGTGTGTGCGTGATTTAGGCGTAATAATAGACAGTAAGTTAACATTTAGTGCGCACTTAGATAAAATTATACTAAATGCCTCCAAAATGTGCGGATTTATAATCAGAAATACCCAAGGATTTAAACTTCCCAAAACCAAAATTATCTTGTTCAACTCATTAGTACGAAGTATATTAGAGTATTGCTGTCAAGCTTGGTCACCGCATTACCAAGTTCATAAAAACCGACTCGAACGTGTGCAAAGACGATTTCTTAGCCATCTTACGTATAAAACAAAACTACACAGATCTCTACATTCGTACAACACCCGACTTAAACATTTCAATTTAGTCCAACTAAACCATAGGCGAAAGCTCCTTGACTTATCATTCTTATATAATATATTAAATAATAACGTTGACTGTCCTGAATTATTGTCTAAGATCCATATCTCAGCTCCTAGTCGGTTGCCGCGCTCAAATGTCTTCAAACTGTTCAATACACCTAGATATAAGACCAACCTAGGGCTTAACTCGCCAATAACTAGATTTACGAAGTTATATAACGAACTCGCTCGTCTGCTTAAGTTAGACATATTTTGTGATTACTATGCCTAAATTTAAAAAATCAATATTAGAGTATCTCAAAAATACAAGTTAATTGACCTGTATTTTTAAACTGTTAAATTTTTTTTAAACACTTATTATCATTTTCTCATTTTCATATTTTTATTATTTTATGTTATAGTTTATTTTTAAGTTTATTGTACTGGTACTTCCTGTGTTAGTTGTGGTTGCCTATAACAGAATGAGCACAAGGCATGTATTATTGTAACATCTTTTACTGTGTAAGAATTGTGTATCATTGTTGGCGATCCTTATAAATAAATAAATAAATAAATAAAATCCTAAAATAGTTTTCTATGATTAATTATCTGCCTACTTAACCGCTCTAATCTGATTTAGCAATAAAAAAATGTATATCTGACTGTCGTATGCCAATAATAAAGACATTTTCTGAGCGAGTTTTTTTTCAAGAGCTCGTTACGTTGCCACAGCAGTTCTCAATGATAAAATAATACTAAGACATTAAATGATCTAAGATGAATATTTCAACTGCAAATCAGAATATAAACTTGCAATCTGGGCAAACTATAGAATCGTTTTAGCAATAATGCTATTCATAAATCCGCGTTCAAAGATTTGTAGAAGCCAAATAGGTACTATAAAAAGTCTGCCATCAGCAAGAACTTTTAGATGAAATACCAGTGTTTTAATTAATATAACGTATAGGGTAGGTAACGTAGGATAATGTGGGCGTTCTTCGTCTCTCAGGTCTTCCTCCATCGTACATTTCAGGAAAATAAGACTCGGTATACACTCAATAGGTTTTACTCAAACTAATTAGTTTACTTCACAAACTAAATATGGACACGTAGCTCGGATGAAAATGGATTACTTTTGGAAACGCGGTGAAGTCGGACGTAGGTAGGCTACACTTGTTTCCTCCGCTGTGTCTGTCGCCAAAAAGTGCCCTTGACAGCTCGACGTTCGCTTATAAAACATATAATGACATTGACAGCTGTCAACTGCCGACCTTAGTGTTCAGTGTTGCCAACCATCGTTTCCGAATACGCCCAAATCTAATAAGATTTGACGTTCCGTTCTCCAATCTCCGACACGGCCATCTTGACACGTCACACGTCCCTGTGTGATGCTCCTTCTTCGTCCTCGGTCCCTCACTGCTGAAGATCGCGACCACATATGTGTCTCCAGTCTGTACATAGGTGTAAGGCTCGTTGCATGCTGTCGCCCTCCGCCTTCATGTTCGTGTCAGATCATCTCGTAGGTGCCCTGGGTGATGCTCCTGCAAAAGGGAAAACGTTCTGCAATATCTCAAGGTCTTTGCTCGGCCCACCCTGACCATCGTTTAGTTAAAGAATAGGGCTCGTTACGTAATAAACCACAACATCAAGTTTTTTTTTTCAACTACATCATACTAGAACATCACATTATTATGAAAGCAACTCTCTCATTAGTGAACAGTATCAGAGAATTATATCACAAACGTTAATCAGCGAAAAGTGTCACGGTTCACGGGCCCCTTCTCACTATGAGAAGGGTAAGGCCATAGTCCACCACGCTGGCCAAGTGCGGGTTGGCAGACTTCACATGTCTTTCGAGCACACTCCGAAGTACTCTCAGAAATGCAGGGTTCCTCACGATGTTTTCCTTCACCGTCGTTGCTATCACCTACACGAGCGTAGCAACTCATATCACCTCCATCGAGTGACGTACACATTGTCGTCGCTATCACATATAACGAGCGATAGCGACCCATTGCTACCTACATCGAGTGACAATTAGGCCATAGTCCACCACGCTGGCCAAGTGCGGGTTGGCAGACTTCACATGTCTTTCGAGTACACTCCGAAGTACTCTCAGAGATGCAGGTTTCCTCACGATGTTTTCCTTCACCGTCGCTGCTATCACCTACACGAGCGTAGCAACTCATATCACCTCCATCGAGTGACGTACACATTGTCGTCGCTATCACCTATAACGAGCGATAGCGACCCATTGCCACCTACATCGAGTGACAATTAGGCCATAGTCCACCACGCTGGCCAAATGCGGGTTGGCAGACTTCACATGTCTTTCGAGCACACTCCGAAGAACTCTCAGACGTGCAGGTTTCCTCACGATGTTTTCCTTCACCGTCGTTGCTATCACCTACACGAGCGTAGCAACTCACGCCACCTCCATCGAGTGACGTAAACCATGTCACCTCTCTCGAGTGACTCTTAGATTACTTATTGCCTCCAACGAGCAATACAACGAACACATCACCTAAATCGAGCGACATGTCCGTTTACCAACTTAGTAATGATACCAACCACTGTTCACTAATCAGAAAGAAGCACCACTAAATTTAATTCATTATTCAGTTAAGCTAAGGTCTTTGGACTCTACATCTTCTAACTTATGCCAGTTTCGGCCAGATAGGCTTTAGCTTTACCAGTACAAGCTTTTACTAGCTCCTCAAAGCCACATACAGGCCGCGCGCCACACACGGGCCGCGCGACACACACGGGCCGCGCAACACACACGGGCCGCGCACTACACACGGGCCGCGCGCCACAAGCTGCTGGCCACCATGCCACACTCGCCACCAGGCCGCGCCGGCCGCCAGGCCGCCTCAGCCACCATGCCGCGTCAACCATCATGCCTCGCCGGCCTCCAGCCCGCGCCGGCCACTAGGCCACGCCGGTCACTAGGCCGCGCCAGCTACCAGGCTGCGCCGGCCATCAGGCCGTGCCAGCCACCAGGCTCACCCAAAAGGAATTAAATCTACCATAAGTATTTCAAAGATTCGTCTCATTGTATACACACTAAATAGAGTATTTCAAAGTAATTCAACGTCCGCACTTCGTAAATTTTAAGTAATTATCAAATTCATTTACAACTTCACAACTTTATAGAATGTAACTCCCATCCATACTCAATGAGCTATGTCAAAACTGGATTTGTTCACTGACAAAAACTTAAACCAAATACGAACATGGCGAGAATAGATAAGCTACTTTCGGACAAACTGATTTCCTTTGGCTACATAGAGGCAGCGACTACAGTTCTGAGATAACCATGATAATAACCACCATTGGCAGTCTATGAGTACTTTCTGATTCTCGCAACACGCTCTTGTCATACGACACAAACCAGAGGTAGATGATTTTAGCGATCAAAAATCAAATGAGAGCTACTTGAGTAGCAGGGTATCCATGATTGCGATCAACGACCACACCTTAATGCACTTCGCTCTAGGAATAAAAGAACATTATCGCACAGCTCTCGATCTAGTCGTTCGGCTATTCCTGACCCAAGTCAGTAGGAATAAAGGTACTCTGATCAAAATCATTACAGGTTTTAATGAAAATCACAACTTATTCTTTCTCTCGAAGCTGACATGTTGAACAACACACATACTCGTTAAAATAATAGGAAACTCATTAAAATATTGCATTGCTCATACTCTGACATCCATCGGGTCTTCAACATCACGCTATTTAACCTCCAACCCGTTACACAGCACCACCCGGATAATCATTTCAAGCGTTAAACAAAGTAATTTTAAACTAGGTTTATTCAACATGTTGCTTTGGTTTTCCATATTACATAGACTATAAGAAAATCTTACTAGGCTGATGCTCTAGATGTTAAGTTTACTACCAAGTGTCCAACCAGTATTTTCAGCGTTATAACTTTAATCGATTTTAAACTTTCGCGATTTGTATACATCATAGAAATTAATTTAGCGGGTCTTAATCGCGTTAACTTAACTTATTTAAGGTATAAATACCTATTTGTTACCGACGTTTCGCTCGTCTTGCACCGAGCGTGGTCGCGGAGAGACTGATGTGAGCTCAGCGACGTCTTGTGGAAGTGCGGGTTTCAGCACCTACCCTCACTTGGTCTTTATTTAAGTTCGCAATGTCGGTACTCCGACACACTACACTAATGACGTCTACACACTGTTGAGATTTATCACTGCGGCGGTGTTTACACTTGCTGATGACTGGATTCCAAGTGGCCGATAATCTATATCCATCCTCCCGGTTGAAATTGTTATAATTCTTGATTTCTACCGCTTCACGTACTATCCTGAAGTAATAGTGACGATCGGTGGATAAGACTTGTGGTTGATGCAGTTCTATCCAGTGGTTTGGTCCAGACTCCAACAAATGCTCAGCTATCGCCGACTTGTTAATATGTCGGTTTTTTTACAGCTGCGATATGTTCCTTTACCCTTTCAGCGATTGTACGCTTAGTCTGCCCGATATATGAACTACCACAGCTGCAATCGACTTTGTAGTCGCCATATCCGTTACACCTAAGTACCTCGTTCGGGAGGTACTTAGGTGCAACGGATACAAGAAAAACTTACTCTGTCGGAAGAGGAACGAGCGTAAACCTGAAGTAAGCAGAGTGCCCGCTTACATGCCGTATCTAAAGGGAGTGACGGACAAAGTTGGAACAGTACTCAAGAAATACTCCATCAAGACTGTATACAGTCCGCTCTCTAAGATAGCACACAATCTGCGTACACCAAAGGATGTAATTCCTCTCCAAAGACCTGGCGTCTACAAAGTCGATTGCAGCTGTGGTAGTTCATATATCGGGCAGACTAAGCGTACAATCGCTGAAAGGGTAAAGGAACATATCGCAGCTGTAAAAAAACCGACATATTAACAAGTCGGCGATAGCTGAGCATTTGTTGGAGTCTGGACCAAACCACTGGATAGAACTGCATCAACCACAAGTCTTATCCACCGATCGTCACTATTACTTCAGGATAGTACGTGAAGCGGTAGAAATCAAGAATTATAACAATTTCAACCGGGAGGATGGATATAGATTATCGGCCACTTGGAATCCAGTCATCAGCAAGTGTAAACACCGCCGCAGTGATAAATCTCAACAGTGTGTAGACGTCATTAGTGTAGTGTGTCGGAGTACCGACATTGCGAACTTAAATAAAGACCAAGTGAGGGTAGGTGCTAAAACCCGCACTTCCACAAGACATCGCTGAGCTCACATCAGTCGCTCCGCGACCACGCTCGGTGCAAGACGAGCGAAACGTCGGTAACAAATAGGTATTTATACCTTAAATAAGTTAAGTTAACGCGATTAAGACCCGCTAAATTAATTTCTATGACGTTATAACTTTGTCATGGATAGTCTGGTATCTAGTATGAAGACTGTGACTAACACAAAAGCTCATAGGTAAACTTTGCTAACCAGAAAGGCACTTTGCCGGTCCAACTAACGGCAACGCAAGGCTACACATGCAGCCGCACAAACGGCTTATCCAGTTTATGCAAATCTACACCAACGGAAACGCGGGTACCACAAAATTATCACAACAACGACTAAAAAGTACCCATTAATGGTCTATCCACACACATCCGGGCCGTGCACGGGACGTGGACGGGACGGGGACGGGCCGTCACCGTGCTTCCGGGTCCCGGCCGGGATATTTCGTTCACACACGTCAGGGGTGCAACCGGAGCGTGGACGGGCTGTCACTAGAGCTTGCATTTTAATATTTGAATTATTCGAATTATGATTTGTGTCAAATATTCCAAAGGAAATTGCAATATCCGATTCTAGTTCGAACAGCGTTCTCAAAATTGTCCTAAATACATGCACCAATAAGCACATTTAGTTGACATTCTTAACACAATTATATTACAACATAAATTAGATTTTGTTTTTTTTTTTGCGTATGAAGCCCTAAAAGGAGGAGTTCTAATAATAATAAGAAGAATAGCCGAGAAAAAATAATCATAATAATAATAAACATCTCTGGGGGGCAGTCATTATCTCAACATGAGACTAACGCAATCGGAGGGCAGAGTGACAGCTTTCAAACATCACCTTCATCTTATGATAAACAAAAACAGCATCACAGGATGTTACAAATCAAAGGGCAGCTTTGTGGCGAGCTGTCAGTGCTCAAGTCAGGGCCTCGTCTTCGGCTTGCCGATATTGGATGGTTGGAGTGGATTTCCAAAAGCGCCCGCAACTTCACACAACTTTAATATGCGTCTCATCGCACCGATTGTTGGGCCCAGCTAGACCATGTCGTCCGTACCTATAGCTGAGATGTTGTTCATAACAACTCCGTCTACATGACAGCCGACACCAGCCTTGCTGAGAAGGTACAACAATAAGCTGATTTATAAATAATAAAAAATATATATATAAAGGCGTGGCGAGGTGATTTCCTCCAGCGTCACGCCAGATTTCAGCCCATATTCCTCATGCAGAGCTGTACGCGCCCGCCTGACAGTGTTTATTGGATTTGCATACCAATATTGTAGCATTCACGTACCTACCTCATAGTTCATACTCTCAGTTTTTAAATTACCCCATACAGATCGGCAAAGTTAAGCAACGCTTGCACATGTCGCCACTTGGATGGGTGACCACGTGTGGCATTTACATCTGAGCGCTATCTTGCTTCGGAGGGCACGTAAAGTTGTAGGTCCCGGTTCTTGTCTCAGGATTGGAATCGTTAGGCTATGAAGAAAACTCCGACACTAGAGTTGGCCACAAACTCTCACGAAAAACAACAACTAAACAACAAGAGGTTTAAGGTCCAATGCCTTATAAAGGTCTAAGGATTTACATGTGTTTCTAACTATATAGTACCGGACTGTCAGTGTTAAAAACAAAACTAAACTAATTAAACTACGCGACGTGCAGATAAATTTTAGGGGCCATGTATATATCCAGCAAACTATCGAGCACCTTAGTTGGAATTGTTGCCAGGAATATAGGCCTATAGTTATGAAGTTCAATAAAGAAAAATTTTTGAATATAAAAATATCAAATAAGTATTCGAATAAAAATTCAGAACATTTGCAAGCCCTAGCCGGGACCTTTCATCTGTCACTATTTGCACTTGGGCAAGTCCAATACAAAACACCGATCTAAGAATAACATGGATTGGACATACCTACGAAATTAGCGTGCATACCTACGATTTTGTAAAAAATAAAATTAAATTTTGTAAAAATATGTACATTTATATTTGCAGTAAGTTACTTTAGTTAGTTTAAATCTTTTTCCAGATTAGTTTATTCCATTACGCAAATACGGGCAAACAAGGTAAAGCAAAAAACGTCCCTTGACATGAAGACAAACTAAACATGAAACAAAATATTCTCTGGTAGCCAATATCGATACAGTGTCGCTGAGAAAGAAACGGACATGAATGGCGCCATTCATACCGTAATGAACACACTGCCATACTGAAATACAATAAAGGGATAAAAAAATTAAAATTGATTGATTAATTTTATTTATAAATAATATTATTTTATTCAACGTTTCATTTCTAGGAATTCTCGCATACAGTTGCTGTTCATGTTATCTTTTGGCAAAAACGATAATTTGCCATAATTATGTACTATTTGCCCTCTCCATGTACATTCTTTACTCAAAGGATACAAACAAAAATGGGCGAGTCCATTGCGATCTGTCAAACTTATTATGTCAGGTTTGTGTCATAGAGTAATAAGAAAGATAAGTTAATTTGCAGTTATTATGAACTAGATAAATTCTCATGCAAATCAGGCAAGCATAATAATAAATACTTCAAGATTTATTACCAGTTTATAATTCAGCGTTTTCTTGGTAGACTTATGTGCTGCAGTGGGCGTTTATTGGCCAATATGCTGATGAAGTTAGTTAGGATGAAAGTGAACCAGCATACATTTTATAGTATTTCTTAACGCTACAGTACCGTCGCACCTCTCGCTGTATGATGAAATACTTCGAAGAATATAAATAAAGTTTCAGGAAGTTAATTTCTACCAGTGATCCTTCTTCTATTGTGTTTGTAGGTACTACCTACGTTTCTATGTCCCAATAATTCATTTCATATGGAACGAATATGAACGAATATTTCATAATTAGTAATTGCGGCAATTTATTTCACATTACCACTTCACAACATTTTTTTACCTCATATATAGTTAGCCCTATAATGTTTATCTGAAGAACTTCAAGAAGACAACAACATTAACAAGTCTCAAAATCAAACCCGAGTCTTATTTCATAGCAGTCTAAAACTCCAATCAACCATGTTTACAAACATAAATTATAATTTTGCCAAATTTTTGTGAGTTCTTAATACATGTCAACAAATCTTTGTCACATCTGTTTTATTTCAGTATTAATCTATGGCCAAATTATTCACTAGTTATATGTGTCATAGCGTGTCTATGGATATATGATATCCTAGAAGTGACAAATATTTGAAACGAGGAATTTATATCGGTTAAAACGAAATTATCTCATCCCTACTAATATTATAAATTTGAAAGTGTGTATGTATGTATGTATGTATGTATGTTCCGTTTTCACGCTAAAACGGCTGAACTGATTTTGTTGAAATTTAATACAGAGATATATTGGACCATGGAGACGGACATAGGTTACCATAAGTTGCAAAAATTAAACTGGGAGGGATTGTAGGGAGGGTAGAAGTTTGTAGGGCACAAATTTACCTCTTGGAAGTAAGAACGCATGCGCTAATAATTGAGTGTTGCGCATGTGCTAACATATCTGTCAGTACTGTCACGTCATACATAATGTCATATTGTGCACGTTAAAAAACCAGCCAGTTACATTCAGTACAGCCAAAGAGGTTTGATTACTAATAATACATTCGAAATACTAAAATACTTTTGCCCCGACCTATTACATAAAATTGTTCGCATATATAAACTAATAATTATATAATAAGCTTATATGGCTGAAACGATTTTCCCTACTACCTAATATTAAAAATGCGAAAATGTTTACAGAGATATATTGAACATGTATTAGAACATGGCTTTGACATTTGACTGTATGCAAGGTGATGTGTATGTACCTTTCAGTAGATAACGGTAGGTAATGTCATGGATACTGACCGAGTTACTTTGTACTCCATAGAGTTTCTGAAGTCTTTAGAATAATCAGGAGTGTCTTCACACATCTTGAGACTGAAAGTAGATTTGTGTTACCCCGAATTTAACGCGCGCGAAGCGGCGGGCAAAAGCTAGTATTATATAAATTTAGTGTCATCGCTTATGTATACAAGATGTCACAAGACCCATCACCAAGCCGAAGTCTACTCGTTTTGCACATCATACCAAGTCATACTACGCGAAAAGAATACCTGGGTAATGAAATATTTTTTAAGCTTAAAGAAATAGACACATTTTATAAGCCGCAATATTTAGCGAGCGCTTGCAGGAAAAATTAGCGCCAGGAATGCTCTGTACCTACACCGGCCGTATCTACGCAACAACGGCAGTTTATGATCACGTGGTCGCACGGCCGAGGGGGTAATGCACTTGTCCACAGCTCAGCTGATGACTTGTATCGCGTCCATTGCGTTTAGAGAAATTTAAAGCTGCTTATTTTAGAGAAATATTGATAATTTGTTAATGTTTATTTGGAAGAAAGTTTACATTTATCATTCAAAACACGATTTTGGAATTATTAGAAAAACAAAACCTCATACTTATACGCACCCTGCATGTGTCTGTAGTACCTGGGAAATTCCTGGTTCAGGAGATATCGAGGCTCAAAGTCACGACTTTATTTTTTCTAATTATTCCACTCGTACGAGCGTTGATGCACATCTAAGTATAAGCTTGAGCCGTCAGAGTCTATGTTGACACTGACACGATGTCACTACCACTTCGAGCGAACATGCCGAAATATGCCCGTTTACGCGGGTTCGGTGTTTTAACTTTATTTGACTCGTTACCTTAAAATGTAATTATGTTGCGATTTTCTCAATTAAGATTGACCATTTTATGAAGTTTGTTGATTAAACGATTTGTTATTATAGATCTGACCAATGAAAATCATGAAATTACAAATAGATAATTATAAGACTTTTCTTGGAATGCGATCATTTAATAAAATGGCCAATTTCACGATACGGCCACGACATAGACCCGCTTTTACATATAAGCACCATAGTGATATAAATGTTATAGCGCAACTTGCTGTCATCTATTGTCAATACGACGTAGTTGTGAGTAATTGGCCATAGACTTACATTGAAATAAGAATAGATTAAGATTCCCTTATGGTATACGACACCCCACCCTACCTCCCGCCACCCCACGCATGTTGAGACTAATCAATCCCATATATTTAGTATGGTGAGCTGCAGATATACAACACTCCACCCAACGCCCGCCACCCCGAGCGTCACCATCCATTCAATCCAGATCGGCGCGTTGACGGTGGAGGGGAAACACACGCCATCCGACGCTTGACAAGCAATGTGTTTCTAATAATCGATTTTAAACTTTCGCGATTTGTATACATCATGCAAAATAAATTATTTATACCTTAATTATTATATTTATACCTTAAATAAATTAATTTTAAATTATTGTATTTATACCTTAAATAAATTAATTGTACGCGATTAAGACCCGCTAATTTATTTTGTATAATGTCTTTCTAGTTAACACACAACGCCATGCGTCAGTTGAAAACATTCCTGTCATGATGATACTTTTTTAATGTTGGTTTAAAATCACAACATTAGCTACTTGAATTATTAAAATGTAAGCCAGCATTATACGATTTGAGTTCAGGCTAGTTCTTCCTCAAAATCATTATTTAGGAAATTATGTCATAGTTTCGTAAATAGTGATTTTGAACGAAGCTTGTTGTAGCGTGGCGTGTTGTATATGTGCACCGTTCGCATCGGGTGTCGACACGTGGGGTGGGATGGGGTGCGGTAAGTATATCTGGTTCAACATTTAGTACACATACAATATAAAACATCAATATAAAAAACAGGCATTATAACGTGTAATAATATTGTGATCACAACTAGGTTATGCAACCCATGGTAAAAATACAACTTTCATTAAAAATACAGAATCTTTCCAATCTTTGTCACGTCTCGCGTCTGTCCTAGAAGTGACAAAATAAATATTGGAGTGAAGAATATACAACGGGAGTTTTAAATATAAAAAGTGCTTAATTGTAGGTTTTTTTTTTCATGCGTCATTTCACTCGCGTTTGAAAGTGATAGTTTGCATAATAGTTAATAGACTCGTCCTTTTTTATTCATAATAGACTGGCCCAGAACAAAAAAAATATTATTTAGTTATATTTACTAGTAAACGCGTTTATAACATTTTATTAGAACAAGTAATTACTTACTTGCAAAATAATATAAAATAACAATTTTAGCTTCGATTGTTTTGCAGAAAAATCGATTATCTTTTTTCGATTTTTTCTCTCTCAAGTTTGTGAACTAAGGAAGCTAAGGACTAAATAAAGCGTCATTGTGCCTTAACGACAATTCACTGCCATGTGGTTCTTCTGAAGATTACATCGAACACAGCGCATCTAGTGCTTAATATATGTATTTATAATTTGTTCTTCTGGATGTCACGTCGCACCTAGCGCATCTAGTGCTAAATATATTATATCTATGGTGCCCGTCGCCGGCCCGTGCACGTCATGGCCCCGGTCGAGGCACTGACAGCGCACTGACACGGCACGGAAGCTCCGTCCCCGGCCCGTCCACGGACATGTGTGAACGAGTCCATATAAAATGTATGCAACGATTCTTTTCTGCGCTCCGTCCCGTCCACGTCCCGTCCCCGTCCCGTCCACGGCCTGGCTGTGTGAGGATAGACCTTTAATGAGAATAAGGTTAACATACAATCATCGCTACCTAGTTCTAACTACAACGAAAATTAAAATCTCTGAAACTGATTATCATAACGCACTACGGTGATAACTCAATCATTTTCTTCTACGACTGATAATCGAGTTTAACAGCTTCTACTAGAAAAACAATCACTCCTAAACGTCCCAACTTGGAATTGGCCAGAGAACTCGGGGCACTTGATAAAAATTCTCAGTGTATCACATGAATTTTAAAAACACACAGTAGGTAATTTTCATGCATCAAATCTTAAAATTTTATTAAAATTTACTAGTGGTGCCATCTAATAATCATGAGTAAGAAACATTTTAATGTATCATGTTAAAAAAAATTATGCACACAAAGAAGCAGGTGTAATTGCAACACCGAGATCGTCTGTAAAACTCAGAACTACAACGAGTAAAAGTTCCGCTTTTTACTTAGGCTCTGATGACGTTTAAACGAAAACCATTAGGGATTACCAACACCACGAGTCGATAAAATAATGGAGCTAGTAATAACCTTCGACTATGGTCAGGCTAACACGTTTCACTCAAACGCACTTGGTTGAAGCTATGCAAGTCGGCCTGTAACGCTCACTCTCGATACTATTACAGTCCATAAAGTAAGACCGAGAACAACGTTCGTGAGTACGAGCCACCCTCTCATGAAGTAATAAAAATAATCGCTTTCTTTTTAACCGGCCTATCAAACTCAAAACCTCCGTTCGATATCTACGCTAGAGCTAGGTCACAGTGGTAGTCAGACAACCACACGCTAACATAAAATACAGCAAAGGTGACAATTACATCGTTCCGTACTACCAAAATTTTTTGTCTTTTTCTCTTTAAGCTATTACAAAGAAGGTTATTCATGAGATCATGCCATGAGAAACACGACACTTTGAAAGTCTAACGGTCCCACAACTCAAATGTCTTGTGCAGGAATCGAACCCACAACACTCGCCACGATGTGATGGCGATGTCGCCATCAAAACGATTATAACATTTCCAAGGTTAAACGTGTAGCAGTATTCTGCTAACTAAGAGTATTTAACAACTACCGTAAGTAAATAAAATTTGATGTACCAAAAAAAGAAAAGAAAAAAAATACAGACAAAATACGCTCACCCCGGTTGCAGTAGAAAACCCAGCTGATTCGCCAACATAGCAGCGTTAGCAGCCATCTTCGCTCGCGCCTTGTTGGCACACTTCATTGAACAGGTCCATCCCAGGAAACGGCACGGTAGATAGCCAGATCGAAGCTCCTCCCTTCAAGGCCCGGCTTAGTGCGACCATAAGCGGGGCGCAATGCGGATCTCGATTGTCCGATAACATGTCTGCAGCCGTCACCAAAGCACGTGCATCTACATCTTGTTGCTCAGGATCAAAGTCCGGTAAACAAAGGCCATGTGACGATGTAGTAGTTATTTTCATGGCTTGGATCAAAGTCAGAAAATTACAATTTTGTAGTTCCAACTATTTTTCGTTACTGACGTCTTGATTTTGAACACGTGGGTCGTTGTGCTCGTATCCAACTTCTGATAACGTATAGGGTAGGTAACGTAGGATAATGTGGGCGTTCTTCGTCTCTCAGATCTTCCTCCATCGTACATTTCAGGAAAATAAGACTCGGTATACACTCAATAGGTTTTACTCAAACTAATTAGTTTACTTCACAAACTAAATATGCACACGTAGCTCGGATGAAAATGGATTACTTTTGGAAACGCGGCGAAGTCGGACGTAGGTAGGCTACACTTGTTTCCTCCGCTGTGTCTGTCGCCAAAAAGTGCCCTTGACAGCTCGACGTTCGCTTATAAAACATTTAATGACATTGACAGCTGTCAACTGCCGACCTTAGTGTTCAGTGTTGCCAACCATCGTTTCCGAATACGCCCAAATCTAATAAGATTTGACGTTCCGTTCTCCAATCTCCGACAAATATAATATAATAATATAATATTTCTACCACATACGAGTACACACATCACTATCTAGTCCCAAACTAAGCAGAGCTTGTACTATGGGTACTAGATAATAGATAAATATACCTACATATATACTTTTTTGTAAATACATACATATTATACATAGAAACCCCCAGACACGGTAATATAATCTAACAGTATTGTAACTCGGCCGTCTTCGTGAGTTATATACCTACCAGACGCGCCGCATGCGAGCTGCGGCACGATAGCGGCTGCGGGTACTGTAGGTACAGTCCGCCCAGTCTAATGGGTACTCTGCTCGCAGCGCGTAGGTATAACTCGAGTTTCGTGCGTTTGTATGGAGTTACAATACTGTTAGATATTATTACCGTGCCCCAGACCAAGACAAACGGTCGTCTTCCTTCCCCGTCAGAATTTCATTTAAGTTTTTCTGCCGTAACTAAGACACGTGCTGCACCTGTGCCACTATTTCAGGAACTCGACACTTATCGAATTAAGAAAAGAAGATAAAACTAAGTAGTGTAACTTAATTAGAACATTAAAGTTCGTTATCCATTTCAGTCAATAAGCAAAACAAAAAGTTGCAAAACTGTATGCAAAGTCGAATTACAGAATTAATTTTGAGCTGACAAGAATTTCATTGTACGGGCACCGCAAACTCGCTCCGGGTTTGGGGAGACAGTACGATGAAATACTAGCAATGATGAGATTTGGTTTGTTTGTTACATGTACTTTTGATTGCATGTAGATTTATTTATTAAAACTACGAGAATTTAAACCAGTTTTTGACTAATAAGACGATGTTAAAGCTTATTACATAACATATGAATAAAATGATTAAATGTTCATCTTTTGCAAATATCTTTGTAGATAATGCAGCACTAATCTTAATATATAAAATCCTTGCGTTACTGACTGACTGACAGACACGCTACAGCCGAAATTACTCGGCGCAAGAAGCTGAAATTTAGCATGTATATTCCTTGGGGACCGTAGGGGTGCACTAAGACGGGACTTCCCGAAATTCCCACGGGGTCAGGCAAAACGGGAAATTCGGAAATATGTGCGAGCGAAGCCGCTGGCGTCGACTAGTAAATAATAAAATCTTTCAGGTACTGTTCATAATCGCAGTTTAGTTTGGCTCCCTTTAATGTGGCTTATTTTGAAATTTGCACTATGTTTGGTTTTAACTTTCGACAAACTTTGATGAAAATTATTTTACCTTTAATCTCAATACTGCATATCATCATCATCGCCCTGGCGTTATCCCGGTTGTATCCAAGACTTACATGCCTTGGAGCCCGAGGTCCGCTCACTGGTCTAACCAAATATGACAGAATATTAGCTTTTCCACAGAGTGACTGAGCTCCGCAACCCAAAGAGACAGCGATATTCCATGGTTTAGACCAGTATCAGTTTATTTAAGGGTACTGACTCCCCGTAACGACTATCAAAGATCTTCATGACAGCCGGGACCGACGGTTTAACGTGCTCTCCGTGGCACAGAGCAAGAGATAATTATCAATTTAGTATGCTTTTAACTTCGAAAAGTCATTGGTGCGCGCCGTGGATTCGAACCCGATACAATTTGCATGCCAGTCCGTTGGTATCTCAGCAGTTTGCAGTTATCTTGGTCGGATGATGAATATTCAAAAATTTTTGCAATATCTGAATTTTGATCTATCTGATTTTTGAATCAACAACATTGCAATTTCACCTCAGAATAACCATATATTGCCAATATCGATAACTATTGGCTAGACTAAGATAGAACTTAGTTGTATCCATATAAATAAGAAACATTCACGAGAGCTTCGCTTAAAGGCATACCGCTTTGTGAACAAGCACGTTATTATGTACATTGCTTTGTATTAAAATCAGTATCTCTTACCAAAAGTTCTCATTTGCGAAATGGTAAGTGTCTGTACGTTTTTTTTTTCTTTTTTATTAATAGGCGGCAAACGAGCAGGCGGATCACCTGATGGTAAGCAATTACCAAGTGCGTTGCCGTCCTTTGGGTTAGGAAAAGGGACTGGAGGAGGAGTGGGATGAGGGAGAAGGAATAGGAGATGGGGCCTCCGGCAACTTCACTCACCAAACGAAACACAACAATATAGGTACTGTTTGTTACCTTACGTCGAATATCTATGAGAGGGTAGTACTTCCTCGGTCGAGCCGGCCCATTCATGCTGAAATCAGCAAGGCTCTACCCTAATTCATGAATGGATGTCTAAGTTTCAAGATGGTATTATATATAACTAGATTAATAATCAAGAGCTGGATAAGAAAACTGTAAATACGAGCCTGATTTTCCATTGAATAGCTATGATGTGAATGAGACTATTACAATATGCATGGGCAATCACGGGACCTAGATATTTGGATTTTTCAATAGGTTGCATGCAACGTTAACACCCTTTTAGAGCCATCTTAACAAAATGACTCCATCTCAGGAAGGTCGTACAGGGTGACTTTTTGCATACGACAAAAAGCTTATATGGAAACATCAGATACATTTTCGCAACCAGAAGTGATACACCGTCTGGTTGAGGCTCCTGTATGTATCTTTGCCTTATCTCGTGTCTTTCCTACCACCGGTAGAAGAACTTTGACACGCTTTACTTATTTTATTTATTATTTTGTTTATTTTTGAAAATGGTAATCGTAATAAGACAATACAAACCTCATCCGAATTTCCTAGTAAATTTTCTTTACTGTGATTGAAAGCGAGTATGGTAGCAGATTTCTTGAAGACAATAAGAAATAATATTATGCTTTAATAATAAAAACGGCATTGTCTGTAAATTGTACATCACTGCTCATAAATGATGTCTATTATTTACAACAGTTTAATACATGGGCCATTACAGTACCTTTAGAAACAATGTTATAAGTCGCTCATAAATAAGTATAGAATATGTATGCATCTATAAATACAGTTATAATACTCAACCAATACCTATTGTGTGAATTTATAATGAAAGTTTTAATTCCCCTCTTCAATATGCTTAAGTAAATAATAATACCTGGAGGATACGATTTTACCTAAAAAGATTAATGTGGGTAAGTTATGAATAAATTATGTGCACATGTGATACGAGCGTGGTGCCGATTGTCTTATTTAATTAATTACTTTATTCTGCTTTGATATTTTTATACTTTTCACATAAGATTGTTTTGTTGAATTTTTTGAACTGAAACAAAGATATATTTTGTATTTTTAAGCCCTATCACTAGCTTAGCCGACAAAACTACGTTTATTACATACATAAATAAAAATAACTAGGTTAAAAAACGACTTCAAAAACTAGAAATTAAGAAATAATAAAGATTTAATATGAAATAAATACTTCCTATTATCCTTGTGGTGACGGATTAAGAATACGTAATGTCACCACCCCATACCATCCCATGGGTGTCGTAAGAGCCGACAGAGGGAGCATATTACGCAGAGAACAACACTGTAAAAGAAGGAAAACTTGATACAAACCCTACACCAACCCGTTTGGCCAGCGTGGTATCGTAGGCCAATTCCTCCTTTCAAAGGAGAGGCCTAGTCCAGCAGTGGACTGTTAAAGGCTGATGATGATGATGATGATGATGATTATGATTATTTATATGTGCTATTAAATTTACTAATAGGTTTACAGTCGTTGCCAAGCCAATTTAATACTTACGTAGTAGCTAGTAAATAATCTGTGTAAACCCAAACGAGCAGACAGTACATAAATTTTTTGATGCGTTTTAGCTTAATTGATAATTCTATATGTTTAAGGCTTGGCACCGACTTCAAACCAATTAGTAAATAGCACATATAAATAATAGGTAGTATTTATGTAATATTAAATCTTTATATTTTTTTACTTTTTGAAGTCGGTTTTTTTACGTAGTTATTTTTATTTTAAACTTTTTAGTAAAGTGTTGCATTGTCAATTAGTTATGGGTAGACATACAAAAGGTGCTGCTCGTCTCAACAAATATAGATCTCAAGAAACGGGAACGGATAAAAGTAGTCGTCTCCGTAAAAATGGTCTTCGAAACACAATTTCAGGTTCATGTGAGACTATTAAAGATCGTGAAAAACGTTTGTTGGCTATGAAAGCACATTACCGCATGATTTACGTCCTTGAATTCACCATTATCATCATTTTACAGGTAGTAGAGCCTTGCTGATTTCAGCATGAATGGGCCGGCTCGACACGGAAGTAAACCCTCTCACAGAAAATCGACGTAAAGTAACAGTACTTAAAATGTTGCGTTTCGTTCGGTGAATGAGAGTGCCGGAGGCCCTATCCCCAATTCCGTCTCCCTCATTCCACTCCTCAGCCCACTCCTCATCCTATCCCTTTTCCCATACCCAAGGGCGGCAACGCACTTGTGACTCCTGTGGTGTTGCTTGTGTCCATGGGCGGCGGTAATTGCTTACCATCAAGCGATTCGTCTGCTGGTTTACCGCCTATTACTAAAAAAAAATAAAAAAATGTGCAAGTCACATTGATTTTTGTAATTACTGAGTTCGTATGGCCACCTTCTGGCTCCTTCATCGGACCCTAGAGGATCCTAGTTATCACCCTCACCAAAGTGCTCGTTAAGACGAATCAAATGAGCCCAAACTCGATAGAGTTTGGCATTTAATTACTGAGTTCCTATTCGATTCATCATTAGATCAGCTCTATGTCATAATAATTTTTCATTGTCATCAAAGGAGAAAGACCAAATACGGCCTGTAGCGGCCAGAAAGTTGTGAATCATTGAAATTAAACATATAATTTTAAAAAAAATTACATCGTTTTCGTTTCTTGATAGAGTATCGGTGAAAGAATTTAGTTTTTAAAGATTAATTATTTTGAATAAGCTATGGTAATAGCGGATGAATGTCTTATGTTGCCAGCATTAAAAATAAAATGAAGTATGGTAGGCAGAAATTGTTTTAAGGAAATAATATTTTTATTACTACCTATATTAGAAAATAATATATTTTATTTACTTTATGAAGAATCAAGAAATATATAATTTATTATACATTCCATAATTATTAATCGGTAAAAATCGTTTTGTTTTTTAATCGATAGTAGAAATATTTTTTCAAACCATTTGCAACACTTTTTTTATCTGTTATGTCATTCGTGTTGCTACTGTGTATCTTAAATATTTTGCTGTGATTTATTGGTGTTTTCGTACGGTTTTATTGTAATGTAATTGAATATAAATTCAATAATAATGATCAGTACCTTCTACCCATGCTAAGAATATGCAGCGATGTTTGTGATTGTGGTTAGCTTTTTTGGACGAGTATACATAGTACGAGGTTCCCTAGTACACAAGTGATTATTCATTATTATTGGCCACTCTTTATGTAGTTTTTGTTCTTTAAGACGCAAAGAAATACTTTTATTTACATCTAGGTATTATATTTATGTTAAAATTCAATTTTGAGGTATATTTAGTTGCGGAATAATTTCCATTTCAAATATCTCGTATCTTATTTCCACCAAAAGTTATTTAAAAAGAAATTATACAGGTTAATAGAGTAGTAATTTATCTTCAAAACACACATGGTGTTGTATTTGGCCGTGCCAGGCCCATAATGTATGGCCAAATGGTACATCTCCTTTACATACGCATACAAAATTTCAGCTCAATCGGTAACCGGGAAGTGGATTAAATTTACTTTCCAGATTTGATTTCAGGCATCGGGATAGGTGAAAGTAAAAAAAAATGCTCATGAAATAAAAACTACTGGACCTACCTGAATCAAACTTTTTATCGGACCAATTCGAAACTATTCCGTATCAAACAAAAAAATAATCACGTAAATCGGTTCAGAAACCTCGGCGAAATCGGTCCACATACATACAAAAAACAATATACCGGCCGAATTGAGAACCTCCTCCTTTTTAGGGTTCCGTACCTCGAAATGAAAAAACGGAACCCTTATAGGATCACTTTGTTGTCCGTCCGTCTGTCAAGACCTTTTAGGAAGAAAAGGAAATTTATATCAAATAGTCAAGTCTACCATCCCTTGAAGCTGTGAAAAAATCAAACTTTTAAGCCAACGCGATCAAAAGATACAGCCGTTTATGCTGCAAATCTCCGCAAATTTAAAAACTCGCAAGGGAATCAAAATCTACCGGGTACTTCCCGTGAACTCAGAACTTAAAAATTTGGCACAAAGCAATGTCTTATAGCACAAATAAAGGAAAAATTCCGAAAACCGGCAATTTTTTGTAACATCATATAATTAAAATATTTTTCATAATTTTAAAGGTACTAACTACCCCTTACCTCATGAACCCGTAGAGGTAGAAAATTGAAATTCATATCAAATGCTCAAATCAAACTTAAAGGGTATTTCCAGTCGATCTAGAATCTTGAACTTTGACATAAAGCAACGTTTTATAGCACATAGGAAAAATAACGAAAACCTTAGGTTTTTTTTGTCGCGGAGATGGGCTTCGTTAGCCTTGGTTGGCAACCTGTCTAGGAGAAGGAAAACTCCGAAATTAAACCAAACGTTCGGGGAGATGGGCCTCGTTAGCCTTGGTTGGCAACCTGTCTAGGAGAAGGAAAACTCCGAAATTAAACCAACTTTCAGGGAGCATACCCGACACAAAACCTCGATCTAAGGTGTGAACCGACCCGTGCCGAGGGATTCGTGGCTAGAGGGCAAGCTGGTCGTAAACGGAGGGTGCCTGTGTTGGTGGTCACAGGGCACATGTGATAATCCGCCTAACCCCCGTAAAGGCCTCTATGGGGATGGACATTTAAAAACCCTAAATCTCGTGGGAACGCAATGAGAACAATAAATAATATTTCCTCACACGGCGGCGACGCGGTTCGCAACCCATCATGTCTCGTTTCCCGCGAGGGCAAACAGTGGCCTACGGAAAGCCGGTTTGCAACATTGAATGTTGGAGGAGGAATGAACGGCAAATTGGATGAAGCATACTTCATCATCATTCAGATGATGGATGATAGAAAGATTGATGTTCTTTTTGTGAACGAAACAAAAAGAAAAGGGGATGACACCACCAAGCATGGCGCATATACGGCGTATTGGTCTGGGGTGGATAGTACCACCAGAGCCTGCAAGGGAGTTGGTGTAATACTGTCTGCGCGAATGAATGAGTGCGTAAAAGAGTTTGAATGTGTAAATGCTAGGCTACTGTGGATGATAATGAAAGTAGGACTTACTCGTCTCTTTATTGTAGGGGTGTACGCCCCGGTCAATATAGTTACGGGTATGCCACAGCAAGAGCAAGACGAAAGGCAATTTTCGGAGAGTTTAAGAGCGATTTTGAGGAACTGTAAGGATAATAAAAGATTGATTTTGTTAGAGGTTTTCAATGGATGGGTTTTCAATAAAGCGAGATGGATTTGAAAGAGTATTAGGTGCATTCGGTGATGAGAGTGTGAACGAAAATGGAAAAGCACTGCTTGAGGTTTGTTTGTAGTGGAGCCTTTGTGTGACAAACATCATGTTTGATCACAAAAGGACCATTAAACAACCATTTCTCATCTACTTCTCAACTGGATCATCAAACCAGGCATCAAACAGTTGACTATATTGCTGGACTTCCCCGTCCTAATATTGAAGCTTTTCATTTTCCTCCAGTTGCATCGGGTGAGATAAAGAAGATTACCCAGTCTATTAAATCCAACGCTGTGGGGTTTGATTCTATCAGCCGCTGCATGATAATCCCTATACTTGATCATCTCAACCTTCGTATATCCCACATTGTAAGATTTTCTATTGACAGTGGTTCTTTCCCCTCCCTGTGGCCTAAAGCCTTTGTTATTCCTCTCCCTAAAATAACGAAACCTTCTCTCTCTAACCATTTCATTTTTGGCTTTGGAATTTTGGAGTTCGACGCATACAGACGTGTTCATCAAAAATTACTTAAAATAACAATTAAAATAAAGTGACCTAGTTTTAGTGATATAGCGTACTATGCACATTCTAGTTACAGTGATGACTTAATAAAACGGACAAAGTATTAGTGTTTGTATACACGTGTATGTATATAAATTAAGAAATGGATAGCAGCCCCTTTAACAGGAGTAGTAAAACGTGCCGCTCTCCGCCACCGATGTCGTCGCAGAAGCCCAGGGGTGAGCAAATTGAAAAGATGGAAGTCGTTTCGACACCCGATATGCACAATTGGTTGGACCTTATTGACCAGTATTTAAATGAGATCTGTTCCATTGCATCAGACGGAAAACTTAACACAGACCAAAAAATTAAAATCAATTCCTTGTGCCGTAAGGTGACACAGCAAACTGCCCACATGTCTGTTCACTACCAGTCCTTAAAACAAAAAGCAATTCAGACGCATTTCTCCCTCCAAGCACTAGCCGAAAAAGAAACATTAAGCAACAGCTTGAGTGACCTTAAGGTAGCAGTACAGCAGTCTACCATAAAACAAACTATGTCTAGCACATCTTTTGCGGACATGGTCAAGAAGGGTACCAATAACTTTATTCGCCCAAGCACTTTGAGTTCCGTTGCGATCTATCCCAGCGATAGTTCTAAGACGAGTGATGAGACCAAAAACTTAGTTCAAAATATAATATGTCCTGAGGAATTGAACTTAAAAGTACGAGGCGTTCGCAAAACAAGAAATGGCGGTGTGATAATCAGCACTGAGTCCATGCAAGACATAGTAAAACTGAAGGAAACGGTTCAGCTTGCTTCAAAAGCCCTTACTGTTGATGAACCACAGAAGCGCAAGCCTCGCATTATAGTTTTAGGTGTGCCTTCTACCATGGATGAGAGTGAGGTCTTTAAATGTATCTACGAGCAAAATGTGGTTGAAAAAATTCCATCTTTGACACGAGAAGTATTTATGACCTCTACAAGACTGAGTCACAAGTCAGGCCAGAGAAATGCGGCTACGTGCAACTATATCATCGAGCTACCCGCAAACATACGTAAGGCCCTTATTACGCAGGACAGAGTATATATAAACTGGACCTCCTGCCCTGTGAGAGACTTCACTTTCGTCACAAGATGTTTCAAGTGTCAGCAGTATGGGCATGCATCTAAAACGAGCAAATCTACGTCATCTACTTGTGGGCACTGCGGAGAAGAGGGTCATTCAATCCAGGACTGCACGAAGAAAGCAGAGTCTCCCAAATGTGGAACATGCCTGCGCTTTAAGAAGCCTCATGAACACAAAACTGGAGACGCCGAATGCCCAGCTAAAAAAGCAGCCGAACACAGGTACATTAACTCCATAGATTATGTTGGCGCCTAAGAGCGCCACTCACTTAATTGTTTATAAGCACTTTTACTATAAGATTTTGATATGGATGTGAATTTAAATTTAATTAAGGAATTAGATAATATATTTGTACCTCAAGCACAATCATGTGAGGTCGAGGAGTGCAAAAAGTATCTTTCCAGCTACCAAAACTCGCTAACAATACTAACACAAAATATTCGCAGTATTTCCAAGAATATAGATAGCTTTAATGTTTTCCTAAGTAGGCTAGACTTTGCATGCGACATACTAGTGCTTACGGAGTGCTGGATATTAAATCGACATACCAACTTACCAGAAATTCAGGGATACAATACATATTACACTACAATAAACCACAATCAGAATGATGGCATTGTTGTCTATGCCAAATCCTCATTAAAAGTGACAATCGAACAACCAACTCTACAGGATTGTAATTGCTTAGTGATTAAAATTGGCTCCAACACGGCAATTATTGCTATGTATAGATCGCCAGCGCAGAGAAATTTAGACGTATTCCAAACTTCCCTTAATAACACACTTCAGGCTCTGTGCTCTATCCAAAATATAATACTAACAGGCGATATAAATGTTAATATTGGATCTGAATTTCATGACACAGGTACCCAAAACTATCTTAATATCTGCGCATACCATGGTCTACTACCCGCTCACACACTGCCTACACATAATAGTGGTTCATGTATCGATCATATGATTGTAAAATCTATTCATCAATATAATACGCTTGTTACAAATTCGACTATCACTGATCATCACGCTGTCCTACTCATCATAAATTTAACACTGCCTAAGCAAATTCGTCCCCAGACAAAGCTAAGCTAAACATAAAAAAACTCGAAGGTGATTTATGCAATATTGACTTTAGTATAGTTTATAATACTGCCGACCCAAATGAGTCACTATCGTATTTCATAAAATTTGTCCAGCAAGTCATTTTAAATAACACGACAGAAGTAACAATTAATAAGAAAAACTACAACATTAAGCCATGGATTACACCCGGGCTTATTAGATGCATAAGAAACAGAGATAAACTACACCAAAAGACTAAGAAATACCCTAATAACTTAATTCTTCAATTAACTTACAAGAGATGTAGAAATTTCTGCAATAATCTCCTCAAAAAAATTAAATCTACTTACGATAAAGAAAAATTAAATAGGGCTGGTAAAAACACTAAACTTATCTGGGAACATATAAAAAACGTCACTTATAGCTCAAAACAACATATATCACATTCGAGTTTATTATTAACAAACACCTCACCGCTTTCTTCTGCCAATGACGTCAATGAATACTTTGTTAACGTGGGCAAAAACTTGGCTGAAATTAAAACTAACCAAAGTGGCTACCAGACTGCACCATTGCAGAAATCGAGTAGTTATGCGTCATCTTTTGTACTGTTGGACACTGACGAACACGAAATAGAGAGAATAATTACAGGATTAAAGGACAACAGTGCTGTTGGCTGGGATAGTATAAGTAATAAGATTCTTAAACGTTTTATGCACATTTTTATACCCCCTCTAACGTACATTTTCCAAACATGCCTATCCAAGGGTACCTTTCCTAAATGCCTCAAAAAGGCAGTAGTTATTCCGATTTATAAATCTGGAGAAAAGGACCTAATTATTAATTATAGACCTATATCATTACTTCCCGCACTATCAAAAATACTTGAAAAGATTATTAATAGCCGATTAGTTAACTTCCTCGAAAAGACACACTATCTCTCTTCTTCCCAATTCGGCTTCCGAGCAAAATTATCAACGTCTGACGCCGTGCATAGCCTGACTGACTATATTACACAGGAACTTGGAAAAGGCAACTACACCTTAGGGATCTTTCTTGACCTAGCCAAAGCATTCGATACTGTATGTATTTCTTCACTTCTACACAAATTGGAGTCCCTTGGTGTAAGAGGAACGCAGCTTAAACTGTTTGCTGACTACTTAAATGATCGGCATCAGTGTGTTAAGATAGATAATATTACGAGCAATTATCAAAAAAACACTAAATTTGGTTTGCCCCAAGGAAGTATTTTGGGCCCCACACTGTTCCTAATTTATATTAACGACTTGTGTAACATTCAGTTAGATCACGGCAAATTAATATCATACGCTGATGATACGGCACTTGTTTTTACCGCCTCAACTGTCAATGAACTCTATGAAAAAGCGCAGTCAGGCTTTAATGTAGTAAACAACTGGCTGCATCGTAACTTACTCACATTAAATGCGGACAAAACAAAATATATTCATTTTGTCATGCGCAAGAGTAAACAAATTGTTACCAAACCTCACCTATACGCACACGAATGCACAACTCCATCTGGAAACACTGTATGTAACTGTCCTACTATCCTCCGTACTAACAACATAAAATATCTCGGGATTACTATTGATGAAACACTTTCCTTCCGTGAACATATAATAAACTTAGTCAATCGTGTCCGGAAATTAATTTATGTATTTAAAAAACTAAGGACATTTGCGGACTCAAAATTAATCACACAAGTGTATCTGGCCCTATGTCAATCTATAATCCAATATTGTATAACTTCTTGGGGTGGTGCTCTGAAAACAATCTTATTGCCCCTTGAGCGAGCACAGAGAACGATCTTAAAAGTAGCACACTCTCGCCCTTTTCTCTTTCCCACAACCCTATTATATAAATCCTGTCATGTGTTAACTGTTCGTCAACTCTTCATCATGTACATAGTTTTAAAACAACATGCCATGCTTACCTATAATACACACAATACTAACAAGAGGCGGCAAGATATAGTCTGCATTTCACACCCGACCTCAAAATTTACTTTTACAAATAGATTTTTCACATTTATGGGTCCATATTTATATAACAAATTAAATAGAGTCATAAGTTTATATACCTCAAACTATTATCATTGTAAAAAAACACTTTGTAATTATTTACAAGACATGCCATATGAACAGACAGAAGAGTTACTTGCAATATTAAAATAGAACTAAGAACATAACTGTATACAACTATTATTATTTTAGCTTTAGTTATTTTAATGTAGTTTTACCATATAAGATAGTTTTACTTGATCGCCTGAAGCACAGGTTTTTAACCTAGTACAGGCAAATATGTATTCACCTGAATTGTAAATGTTTTTGCACTATTTTGGAAATAAATAAATTTATTTATTAAATTTATTATTATTATTATTATTATTATTTCCGTCCAATCTCTATTCTGTCCTTCCTATCCATAGTGCTTGAAGCCTGTGTACATAAACAGTTGTCTGAATTCGTATATCAAAATAATTTGCTTAGTCCTTGGTAATCCGGATTCAGGCTAGGTCACAGCACGATTTCTGCACTCCTCAAAGTGAATGGCGATGTTAGGGCAGGCATGGAGTACACTAAAGTAACTGTGCTGACTTATTTGACTTCTAGAACGCCTTTAACACCGTCAGTGACGACATCCTCCTATCTATCCTCTCCAATATCATGATCTCTCCTGCTGCACTGGAATGGTTCTCATCGTATCTTCAGGAACCTCAGCAGTCTGTTCGCTGTGATGAAATGTCATCTAGTTGGCGACACTTTAGCTCTGGTGTTCCTCAGGGTGACATACTTTCTCCTTTACTATTCTCCATTTTTATTAACTTATTAACATCTAATCTTCGATGTTCGTATCATCTTTATGCTGATGACTTGCAGTTGTACTCCCAAGCGAGAGTGGAAGATGTAACGGTGGCCATTGCTTATATGAATAGTGACCTTGAATCTATGATGGACTGGTGTAATAAATTTGGTTTAGCCGTTAACTCAGCAAAATGCCAGACCATTATTGTAGGCAGTCGCCGCTTAATACCCAGGATAGACTTACTAACATAATACGTTACCACCTATTATGTTTAATGGTTTGGTTATTCCATACTGTACAACCGTAAAAAATCTAGGCTTGTGCATGGATTCCACTCTCAATTGGCAAGCTCAGGTGACTTAAGATAGTCAGAGGGTCACTGGAACTCTTAGAGTTCTTTACCGATTCAAGAATTTCCTTCCTTCCAAGACCAAGAAAATGCTTGTGCAGGCTTTAATATTTCCCACAATTGACTATGGTGATATGTGTTATTATGACCTGAATGCAGAATATATCAATAAGTACGACCGACTTCTCAATAACTGCATTCGATTGATCTATAATCTTCGTAAGTATGACGTCTCTGCTTATCGTTCCGAACTAAGATGGTTACCAATTTGTCAGCGCCTTCTCTATTCTCAAGTCTCCTTCCCCTCCGACTTATCTCACTCCATACTTCCAATATATATCTTCAACACATGTGAGAGATCTTCATTCTTCTCACAATCTTCTTCTTTCTTGTCCCAATCACTCTACTGGGTTCGTCAGGTTTTCTTTTGTGGAACAGTCTGTTCTTTTATGGAATACACTACTTCCTGAAATCAGATTGTCTACCAACCGTTATGCATTTAAAATGAAGGTACGAGAGCTTCTTTTGAAGAGATTGACGGAATCAGCTCATCACTCTCATCCATTACTAGATTTCATTTAGAAACCATTAATTACTCAATGTTATCGGTAAAATGCACCTACCACTTTTATTTCTGCACCACCTTAAGGCTGACAGGTAGAAAATGCCTTATGGCATTATGTCCAACCATGTACACCTTGTTTGTGCAAAATTTAAATAAAAAAAATTAAAAAAAGGATACATATGTTTATGCGGGAGGCGAAAAATATTAGAAGAAGTATGATTGATTTTGTGATAGAAGATGAACGATTGAGAAATAATGTGTTGGATACAAGAGTATATCGAGAGATCGGCATCCACACAGACCACTTCTTGGTAATGAGCCGATAAGTGGGCTCTTTAAAGGATGGTGACACCGAGAGCATGATGAAAAGAGGGTCTTGGAAAGAGTAAAAGTAGAAAATCTGCAAGAGAAAGATGTGAAAGATGAGTATAAGCGAAGATTGATAGCAAAATTTGAGAGGTTCGATGGCATAAATGATATGGAAGAATTATGGCAGTCCTTTAAAGAAGAGGTAGTATGTGTAGCGTCTGAAGTATGTGGTGTGATTGAGAGAAGGAAAATACGAAAGGTTAAGAATACGTGGTGGGACAAGAATGTACAATCAGCAGTGTCAGAGAAGAAGAAAGCTTGGTTAGATTGGTTGGCTACCAGAGCAAATGAAAGAATGGGAAAGCAACGAGTGTAGACATAGATGAAGCAAGAAAGGAGTTTGTTAGATCAAAAAGAATAGTGAAAGAAATGGTTAAAAGGAAAAAAGAGGAAAAGAAAGATGAGTTTGATAGCAGATTATCTGATGATTTCTAGAGGAACATAAAGTTTTCTGCAGTTCGAGGAAGAACTCAATCCTTAGAATACACATCCATCAGAGACGAGAATGGAAAGATAGTAAATGGTGAATCGTGTGTGCTGAAGAGATGGAAAGAGTTCTTTGAAAGTTAATTTGAAAGAACGACGATAGAGACACCGATAGCTGAAATGAATGGTAATGATAGCAATGATGAAAGCGTTATTGGCGTGGATGAGATCGTGAAGGCACTGGGAAGTATGAAAGTAGGTAAGGCTGCAAGATATGATAGGATTACAGTCGAAATGCTGAAGGCTGGACAGGGCATCATAGTTGGTCAGTTGCAGCGGATATATAACTTGTACTGGAGCATCGGCCGAGTACCTAATGACTGAGCCACAGCTCTAGTTGTGCCTCTTTATAAGGAAAAGGCTCGCAACAAGACTGCAAAAACTATAGAAGCATTAGCCTTCTCAGCATTGTTGCCAAATTGTATGCAAAGGTACTGATTGAAAGAGTTATGAAAGTAACCGACAAGAAAATATGGGATGTACAAGCGGGATTCCGAAAGGGTATGGGATGTACGGATCAGGCTTTTTCCTTGCGAAGCGTAGCCGAAAAGTTTTCGGCCAAAGGTCGAAAGGTCTATTGCGCATGCGTGGATTTGGAAAAGGCTTACGATAGAGTGGTGAGGAATGAAATGTGGTCGGTGCTGTCAATGAATGGGGTGAACAGCAGCATATATCACAGTTTTTCAGTTTTATGTCTCTAGAATTTAATTTACAGACCAGTAGAAAATACTCCTGTCAAGCCCATCTGACTAAAGATTTTTTAATCTAGCACAACGTTAGCACCCCTAATGCGTTTATGTTTTTAAAATTGCCTGGCAGTAGCAAGGCAAGTATTTTAACATATCTTCACGCCTTTTATCCCCGAAGGGATAGGCAGAGGTGTATTACACACCCACACTTCGCCAGTTATGTATTTTAATATGTTCTAATATTATACACACGATCCAATGACGATTCCCGAAGACAGCAAAGTCTCGTATTGAAGAGGATCAAATACACGTTTGAAGCGGAACAATATTCAATGAATGGATATGGGATAACACAGATGGAGCTAAAAACCAATATTGGACAATAGTAGATATACGATACCTACCTCTTTGTAGTTTGGAATAACTCCAATGGAAAACTGATGGGACAGGTTTTATGCTTCTACAGAATTTACCTGCGAGTATATTTGTTTATTATCCATTTACTGATGCATTTATGCAAGCTTGTACTGCTAATCAGGTTGAAAAATTCCTTCACATAAAAGTTTATGACAGACATGGTGTCCAGGAAAGTATCTCGCCTTCTGTTATACACTGTCTATATTTATTACCTCTTTACTTAGTTTGTCAAATGTTGGTTGGGTTACACGGTGGCAATCAAGCAGCATTTGCGAGATGACATTGATGGGACGCAGGTCGCCAATTTTGGTAATAAAGTATTTTATCACAAACAACATTTGATTACATGGGAAAGAGTACATAGTTGTATCAAGTGTTGTATATTAACTTGCCCGCTACGGGGCATGGGCCACATCTCACTAAGAGATGGGTAAGGCTTATAGTCCACCATCATGGCCAAGTGAGGATAGGCGGAGTTCACATGTTTTTCGAGCGCATTATTTAGAACTCTCAGACATGCAGGTTTGCACTCGATGTTTACTTAACTTGTAAAAGTAATTGGTGCGCACGTGGATTCGAACCCGAGATCCTCAGCGTAGCAGGCTGTCAGTCTCACCACTCTCCATCCTGCCAAAGTAAATATGCCTCACATGAAATTTAGTCGTGAATTTATTAAGATAATTAAGAATGTATTCTTTTGTACAGTTTTTTAGTTAATACGTTGAAGTTAATAAGGTACTTACTTAAATTTTAACTACTAACATTTTTTGTTGAAATATGGTGAGCCGAAAGGTTAAGCCCTGAGGTAAAATTAAGGCTACAACCAAGCAAAAGGCTTTCTGCTTGTATAGTGTTTATGTGCCTTCTTTATATAAATGTTTTTAAGAAAATAACATTTTCTCTCTGTGTTGTACCTAACACAAATTGGTAATTAATTATCAAGCTTTAGTTAGGTACAAGAAAGCTTTTCATTTCAATTCACTAGTTGCATTGTGTTTATAAATACCTACCGTCTGACTAATTCATTAATGACCAAATAAATGGTTGAAATAAGAAGTAGATATTTATTCTGTTTGCTAACAGACATATTTTGATCAAATAGAAAAATTATATCGGATATCGTTCTATATTTTTTATAGCTGCCTTAGACAAAAATCAAAGCCGTCTGAAGATACTTTTACTAGTTGATTCGTGAATGCATCATGCTTTTACAGCCAAGAGAAAATGTTATGAGGTTTATTAATCTGAGGGCATTTTCCGTGCTTTTAGTGTGATGAAAGTTGTTGCGAAAGTCCCCCGTGCCGTAAAAGTTCATTAAGCAAATGGATGGAAAAGAAATGAGAGCTCGTTTTTAATTTCGTTGTCATGTAAATACGTGATATTAATAATGTACCTCTTGTTTTGTTACTTTTTGTTAATTAAAGCTTTCGGGAAATTAAAAACCTTTAACATTAGTCATTGTTTGTGTACATAACTAGATGGGTTGGTCCGTGATGTGTATTTATTTTTTTATTAACATTTTGTAACGTTACACTCCCACGAGAGAGTACTATGAGGTTAACGGTCCGATTAATTAAATTAAATATTCCTGTTACATCTAAAATGGTGACGAGGATGTATTGCTTTGTCACTGGAAACGATATTTTTTGTTTTCTTTTTATATATTTTACATTTGCTGTTATATATTTGACGGCACTGCACCGAATGTTGTGGGTCGAATATCCTCACTTAGAGTACTTGGTGTGGTCCACAATTTGTTGACTATGCTCTTATGACGCATTTAATTCGCAACTGTGTTTTCTTTGTGTCCTTGGATTTAAAAATATTTTTGTAAAGGCTCATTACATTTTTGTTTATTCATTCGTCTTAGAATCTGCGGGACATTCCATTAGAATTCAATAGATCCATTTTGGTATTCATTAATATAAGCCTTAAGGCTTGATATAGTGATTATTCACAAAAGTGGCTAGCAGCGTCAGGACTTCAAGAACTTAGTGACGTGCTATTGGAGAGACTTTATTTACCCAATAGTGGACTACAACAGTTGCTTTTTTCAACCTATCTGGCATACATTTTTTTTATAAATAATTCTGATAAGAGTAGCATAGATCATATGCTGTCGGATTAAGAATTTAAAATACCATTACCCTATTTCATTCCGTGGGTGTTGTAAGACGCGATTTTTTTTATAGTAATTTGCGGCAAACGAAAAATACAAAAAAGCGACTACGGAAAATACACGAAGACAATGGTATCTTTAGCAAGAGACGCATAACTCTAACAAACCCTTTACCAGCCCGTCTGCCCAGAGTTGTATATTAGGTCAAGTCCTCCTTTGAACTCACAATGCTATTGTAACGCATATTAGGACAGACCGATGTTTTTAGCAGTAAGGCAAAAAAAAAATTAAATGTTTTTCAATACCGCACTTAAATGAAACGAACACAAATTGTAAGAAACAAATCTCTTCGGGTCATAAAAAGTACTGTATCTAATTTTATTATCTAAAATAATACTCGGTTAATCCAGCAATCGTATCTGTCGAAAATCTTTATATATTGAGAAGAGGGAGAAAGGATTGTAAACAAAAAACGAGGCGAAATCTGTAAAAAGTTGTTTGTTATTTGTATTACCCTAAGACTCGGTAGAAAAGTGCAAAGTTTTTGTAACTCAGGTTTGCAATTTAAAACGAAGAAAGGAGACAGAAAGATAGCAATTTTATTTCTTTAATTCATAACAACTGTACTTAGATATGTTATGAAATATAATTATGTGCATTAAATATAGGACCTTGCCGTGTGGTTGACGGCATAGAATACAAGTGTCACCACCCCCTATCTTCCCGTGGGTGTCGTAAGAGGCGACTAAGGGATAACACGATGCAAATACCATCTTTGCGTAGAGACGGAAAACTCGACATCAAACCCTATACGACTGCCTCGTTGGTCTCGCGGCATAAATGTGCGCGTGGGATCGGGAGGTCCCGGGTTCGATTCCTGGGTCGGGCAGTGTTATTGAGTTTTTCTGTCACGAAATTCTCAGTAGCAGCACGGAGTCTGGAAATGTGCCCGGTACGGAAATAGGCTCGCGCCTTATTACGTACGCCTTATTACTAAAGTATATCTGGCGAAAAGTGGGTGTAGAAATACACCTCTGCCTACCCCTTCGGGGATAAAAGGCGTGACGATATGTATGTATGTATGTATGTAAATATAGGAGGTTGAAATGGCGACGTGGCTCACGCCGGAAGCGGGGCCACTGGCCATTTTCTCATAAATGACTTTCTGACATCAAACAAGATATTTGCATTTGTTCCTGTTGTTAAGAGCGTTTATTCCGTTGGAGGCGATTTTGCGGGTTTTTATTGTTCTATTACGTAACGGATAAATAACAATTAATATTAAAGATATAGAATATATGAAAGTTCAGTTCTTTATTAAGAGAGTGTTAAAGAAAAATATATGGGTTACTATAGTAAATATTTTAAAACGGATGAATTAAAAAAACACATTTTCGTCATTTCTGTAGTTGAGGCCAACATTAATGGTCGCTAGTGCTATGAAAACTTATCGTTCTATAATTCTGTAAATGTAAACTGTACAAACAGAAGTGATACAAGAGAGTGCCTAAAATAAAAATTGTACTTTCATTCATAATTTTAATAAAATCGGAGATCAAAACAGTGCATTTCTAAAAAGCTACTGTGATTATTAAAAAGATATATACATATTTAGAAACCTTAGGATTAATTTTAAGTCATATAAAAAAATTGGAATCTAAACTTTTTGTTTGTAATTAATATGATTTTTTTTAAAAGACCTATAAAGCTCGAAGCGCGATGCTATGTCCGCCATTCAGCGCTGAGCTCTCTCAGAGGACGGACCTGTCGCTCGCGTCCGCGTCCGCCATTTTACGTAAATATTGCATTCCAAAACGTTTATAGCGCGGCTAAAGCCTCTTGATCCGTATTTTTTTTCTCAACGTATTTGTTTATAAATATGTAAAGTTGATGTATCTTTATTTATGTATTACGCACATATTAATATGATATGATATTAATAATATAATGATACAATCTATATGAGTATCGTTTTCGAGATTTTCGGGACGCTGATTAATAATATGAAATTTATTTAGTGATCCAAAATGGCGGCGGGGAAATCAAAGATGGCTGACGGGATTATTTTAAGGCAATATGGGTATCGTCTCCGATATTTTAAGGAATGGGAAAATCAAAAACACCATCTATTTCGTGATCAAAGATGGCGGATGGGATTTTTTTTTTGAATCAATATGGGTATCGTCCCCGATGTTTAAATGGATGGGGAATCAGAATACAACATTTATTTCGTGATTCAAGATGGCGGTTGGGAAATCAAAGATGGCGGATGGGAAATCAAAGATGGCGGATGGGAATTTTTTTTAAAGTCGATATGGGTATTGTCTCCGATATTTTAAGGAATGGGCAATTCAATATTATATAAAAATCTATGTTTGTTTGTTCATCATTTATAGATTGAAATGATATGAGATTAAGCGCTAAGCCAATGGTAACTTTGGAAAAGGAGCTTGGAAAAAATTGAATTAAATAAAAACTCTTAAAAAGGCGATACGGAGTTCGCTGGGTCAGCTGGTATATTATAATATGTTAATACATATTTTTATGGGTTTAAGGAATCTAGAAAACAAGAATATATATTTATCTGTTTTACTTAGAGATAGGGAGACATGAGTTCGAGGATACGTCATAAGCTTTATCCACGAACTCCCGAGTCTCTCGATAGATATAATACCTTGCTGCAAAAATCAAGTGGCAATATTACAGGTTAAACAGGTACAGTAGTTAGACGCATTTGATCTTGGATGGGTGATTTAATGGATGGGTTACCATGGGATTGGCTTGCAGAGCCTATTTTGCAGGTTTATTTTCGTACAAACTACATAAGTTAAGTTAAAGTAATTGACATCACGGTCATTGTATGGATGGCCGGGTGACCGACCGATGAATTTAGGGGGCAAAATTATGGTTATTTTTGAGCTAGGACGCGCCGTTAGCATGATACCAATGTAATAGGTATTTACCTAATACGTACTATACAATGGAATTAAAAGCACACTTGAATCGACTATTATCTTACAACGCACATTTTTTACGTCTGCCATTTTGTTTACGTACAGTTAGTATGTGATTTAGCCACACATGAGATATTGTGTACGTTAAATGTTTATACATTGTAAAATAATGTATAATTATAATTAATAAAAAAATCTTGTTGGGTATGCAGATCGCGTATCCTTATTTATGCAAGATAAAAAATTGCAATGTCTCACAGCACACGTCGCAAACGTTTTTATGTATATTATATAAAGCTAATAAAAAGGTAGCAAACAAAAAATAACCACGCGCCAGCCCCCAAAAACATGTCTAGAATAACTGAACACGGCGACATGGTTATTCAGGCTTGCTCTTTCCGTACGATAGACCTGTCTAGATACGTTCGCCTAAGGACTATGGATTATTAGACAATGATAATTATAAAGCTGAAGACTTTATTAGTTTGGTTTAATACAGTAATCCCTGAAACTACTAGTCCGATTGCCATCATTAGTTTTGCACTGTACATAATTATAGTGTTTGTATTCATCGTGTTAGGCTGTGAAATATTATGAGATATGACCTACAGGACCAGCGCACTAACTGTGATGGTGTGTTCTTTTTTTGAACTCAGAATATGACAGCAAAATTAATATTGCAGATTCCCAAAGGCGCGGTCAATGCCTCTAAGAGACACAGTTTATTGAGCGTGTTTAGCGTTTGAGACTTTACAAATATTCATAATTATATTTAAGTACACAATCAGACTCTAAAAAGCTATTTTTGTATCACAAAGGAGTGTTGTATCGTGTTGGGGTCGCACCATTCGCACCCACAATTTACAGGGTGTTGAAATGCATTTGGAAAATATTTTCAGTGGTGAATATAATACTATAACTGAATACAAATACATGAAAACATAACTCACCAAATCGTAATTATTTTCGTAATCATACACTTTAAAAATCAGCTCGCTGTACTGACCGCCGCAGCTCAGCTGATCGCCACGAGCTCGCATTGCAGGTACCTAACACACACAAGCACACGTACCTACCGTGCAGTCTTATTCTGCACCAGTTAACAGTTTATTTTGAGACTCAGTTCTTCTAACTATATTTGTTCAAAATGCAGTTTCGATCTAATGTCAGTGTCATACTTATGTCACAAAATAAACTGATATTGGAATGTTATCGTGACTAGATCGTTAATTGAGCAATGTCATCATCATCATCGTTCTAGCATACCGTGGATTCGAACCCGATACTTTCTGCATAGCAGTCCCAACGGACTGCTATGTAGAACGTATCTCCAGTAGGCTATCGCTGCCTGTTATCAATTAAACAATGTGTCAACGTCGAACAATAGAAGTCAAATTAGATGATAATGACATTTAAATTAGAAGAATACCAATTCTGAGTCAATTAAAAATCTAATCTCATTTCGTTCAAAATATAATTTCAATGTCATATAAAATACGAGAATTGGCCTTCTTATTTACAATCTAAGTAACATTTTATAAAAAGAGGGATTTATATCATCGCACACTGTGTGAAATAATTTTAGGTGAATATATATGGTATAATTACAATATTTTGTAAATGCAAATCAACGTATAGTATATTTTTTTTTCTTTTAATTAATAAAAAAGTCGGATAAAAGAAAATAATTATATTTTCTTTTATCCGACTCGTTTAGTTTTTTATTTAGTGTTATTCGTGGGTTTTCATGCATTAATAACGAAATAGATGTATATTTGAAATGTGACAATTATGTAGATGACAATTATAAATTATTTCTATCATATAATAAAACTGCGCCAAATTATTATAAATAGTCGTTGTTATCCTGAGGAACATCATCCTACTAAACAAATATGTAATATCTATCTTTATTTGATACCTTTAAACGCATGTGCATTGAAAATAATTAATTTGAATACTTTCATATCATAATCGACGTATTACATAAACGAATATTGTTCATGTATGGCAAGAAGGATCAAGATTATTATTCCACACGATACCGTCATAGTGCGCCGGGTCTCGCATGCGCGGTGCGCGGGCGACCGCGGTACTATAAAAACCTAAACTCGAGCCACCGCTCGAGGCGTATGCGCTCTTAAATCTTGTTTAGGTGGGCACTTAATAAGTATGCCTCGGGAAGGAAGAACCACTTGAAGGTAACTTTTAAATTACGTCTCCGTCCCGCTAACTTATTTACTCCTTATAAGGAGAAACAAAATATAATTTCACTTTTCAGGTCAAGAGATAATGGCCTTTGATAACAGCCTGAAAAAGCTTTCCGCTGTTTTGTTTCTTTTATCTTCAAGTTTCTGTGAAGTTTTCCACAAAAATTATAACTTGCGAGATTAAATAAAGAAGTTTTAATAAATTGCCCAGGGTTAGCTAGAATTAAGGCTTAGGTGAATCTAATTTTTCATTTTTGAGTAGTATCTGCACTGAGATTAAATCTTTGAAATTGTTTAAAGTTATAATTTGCGAATAGGTAACGTTCAAATTTAGTGTAAAAGTTTCCTTTTGCTCCATTTATTTTCAGTTCACAAGCTGCACACGCCATAAGAAAGTATTTTCACTTTACGAAATAAGACGGACTTTACTTATGAGAAATATGTCAAGACTGCAGGTCAGTTGAAAAGGTACAGTTTTAGTATGCTCTGTATTTTATCAAATTGATGCATGTGGTAAAATGTTAATCCAGTATAAGATGAACTGTTGTTGAAAAACAAGTCCGTACCATGGCACGTTATTATACTAGTAATTAAAAGATTGTTAGTCATTAACTCATCACGGTACTAAGGCATTCTGTAAAAATTACACTTAAGCAGTTTATGCGCTTAGCTCTACCACTGCGGTGTAGTTGTTGACATAATTATTGTTCCGTGTGAAGACGAATCTACGTTTCCTATGATTGCCAATACGTACAGCCTAAGTGGCACATAGTATGCAGTTATTACTATAACTAAAATAAAAAGTACACGGGGTGCGAAGTACTAAAAGTGTGAAATATTGTGCAATGCAGACAGACCAATATAAAACACATCCACGCCGTACAATGTTAGCGTTATCGCCCGTCAGTTACTATACCAAAAAAGAAATATAAAAAGAGAGAATCGCTGGTAGTGTAAAGAGTTAAAGTAATAATAATAACATTAAATACACGCGTATGTTGCAGTATACGTCGGCATTTCGCAGTTTCACGCCCTGAAGCCAACATCACAAAGGTTATTATGCAAAATTTGTGCCAAAACGCATCCCTCTGTGTGTAGTTTTGGTTGCGGAAACCGTGGGCTTTTATTTACTTGCCGCCCGGATGCAATTGCAATTGTCGTCTGAAATTCCGCATGATAAATTGCCAACTGATTTCGGTTCAATTTGCTAAATAATGTATGTGAGTGATTTCCACAGTGCATACATAATGTCCTAGCCGTGTTTAATAATAGGTGCATATATTTGACAACGTGAGCCGCTATTATTTTTGACGCTATAAATGCACTATCATAGTACGTTACTAGATTATCATCTAAAGCGAATTAAAACGTTTCAATTCACGGTAAACGATGCATAGTAGTGACAATTTTATGACATACAAAAATTTTATGGGAATATGTGCCGTGTGTTGATCTTTGATTTGATCTGCATAAAGGATTTGTTCGTTGAAAGCGCTGGAAATTACCACTTTAGGTGACTTCTAGAGACAGTCTGTTAGGTCAAAGGTATTATGGATTCAATCCTCTGTTTAGAAGGAGGAGTAATATTGGTCCAACTCAGAAAAGTTTTAGGCGTTCTCAGTTCGTACTGCACGGATGTATAATTATTTCAAAATTTATAATAATAATATGATTACAGGATACTGTGCCATTTATCATGGTTTTACAAACATTCACTCATAGGACACCTTGCCTTGATACAACAATTTGTGGATCACACGAAGTGTTAGGTATCTAGTGCCCAAACTATTATTTACTATAATTTTACGCTGTGATGTAGATTACAAATCATGTTTATTAATAGTAATAAATAGGTATTATGTAGAATATTGCAGCGATTATGAAATTAATTTCTAACAAACTGTTAGATTGCATGGCGTAGTGGTTTAAGTGGTGGTCACGTCGTTTAGAACTGTGCCGAGTGTTGTAGATTGGATGTCCATAAACAACAATAGCTACACTTTGTGTGCTCCTACTACACGTCCTTTGTGTTAGTTGCTTGATTGTTTGTTAAGGCTTTCGCTACACAATATTTTTCCTAAAGCGCATTTTGACTTCGTTTCAAGTAGACATATAAACCAAGTTAAATGAAGAACTCGAAGAAACGAAATTCAGACGTCATGAATTTGCACACTGAATATTATTCGGGCACACTGAATATTCTAACCGGATTTAGCTGAATATTCGTTTTTCCATGGGGCGACTGTCTGTCTGACCTCCACCACCCGAATGGATAGCGATATTCCATGGTTTAGACTAGTGTCATTTTATACAGAGGTACTAATGCCCTATGACAGCAGGTGCCGACAGCTTATTGTGCTCTCCGAGGAACAGGGCATCCGATAATTAACCATTCAAAACGCTCACAACTCCGAAAATTCAGTAGTGTGCGCCCTAAATTAAAACCTGACAAGCTCTGCACGGCAGGCTGTTGGTATCTCCACTAGACTGTCGCTGCTTTCACCCCACCTAAACGCCTACATATTAAAGAATATAAACAAATCAGCCGGCACAGAATCGTATCTGTTTACGTTCAGTATCCAATAGTTGTCATCATACACAAAGTGATTAATATAGCGGCGGCGATAGTTAGATTCACAGATATAGATCTATATCTGTGTGTCTCTATATCTGTGGTTAGATTACTAGTTCGGCGCGTCGGCATAACAGTAATATTAATTTGTTCGCCAACCGCGACCGTGTTCCTGTCACCTCATTCCCTAAATTAATGACAAATAGAGTCCCACCCAGTGCCTCTAAATGTCACGCCGCGGTGTTTTCGATGGCTTATTGACTATGTTAACCCTTTTTAGTCATGACGTCTGTAACAGGCCAGTTAACCCATTACATGCCGCATGCAAACATGTGGCCAAGTCGCTAATTATGTTTTTTTTGTCGAAATATTACTGCGTACGTAATTGCGGTGTCTTCCCAATGGGGTATGGTGCCAGCGTAATTTTAGAATAAGCATACGGAGTAATTTACTTTATTTTACACGTTGAGCTGTTTATTACCTTTTACCTCTTTTGCCTTCTTCAGATCTTTGTCTTTTTTTTGTTTTAGTCTAGCGGCAACCTTATAACAAATAGCTTGTTTTGGCTAAATGTGTTAATAAATTACTTCTACTCAAAATATGCGTTCAACTTAAAATATTTTTTATAATGTTTGTCATCAACTCTAACGACGCTCTTTAAAGGAATTCTCTATAAAAACGTAAGCCATAATTAAAAACACTAAACAAGTACTAAATACAAAACGAGACGTAGTCCTTTATTTTGATAGTTTAAAAATATGATTTGAAAACTGTAGTTATTTATTTTAATTTGACATTATTCTGTTCAAACAAATTTTAGAGACAAAAGCTTCGTAAAAAAATGTCTTACAACTATGCATAATAAATTAGACAGGTTTAAACTTTGACCTATATTTAGTCCTTAGCATATAAAAAGGACGATACTGTTATTTTATGAAGTAATCGAAAAGTTATAACAAGTAGTCGTATCAGTTAACAAGATATTATAAAACGTCGTCACTACCGGCAGGTTTGCAAGGCATTATAAAATGTCACCCGTCTGGCGCGTACATAGGTACGTGTGAATACCTTTGTAAGAGTTCATTTTACGCCTCGTAAAATACAACATAATATCTGCTCTGGTAATAAGTACCAACATAATACATGTGAATCATGTTTTATGACATATTTTATGCTCTAGCTTCTTTCATTTTACGCTTAAGGAGATAATTTATGTTATATGGAAAACATATTTCAGATTTATAACAACTTGTTCGAGGTAAGTTTCTAAAGAGCTCCGATAAATTATATTTTCATCTTAAATACTGATTTGTAGTAGACTAGAATTAATGTACACAGAATTTTTGGTTGACTCATTTCTCTTTTGAATGTTAATACCGCGAAGTAAATTGAATATAACGAAGTTTTATATAACTCTTTTATATTTGAGTCGTGGGAGGCTAAACGATCACTCAAAGTTCGGCTTAAAAGAACACCTACAATCGGCACAATCATTTCTATATCACACATCGAATCAAACATTCAAAACATTGAAAACGAATTGAATTATTAAAAGAGGTTAAATATAATGAACACCATAAAATGCTTTGATACCCTTAGTTCTTTAACCAAAAATATATACTTAACACCAGAAAAATAAAGTCTACAATTACAATAGTACTAGCTATTTTAGTCACGAAATCAAAAAATCAAAATCAAAATCAAAATCATTTATTCATCTAGGCCACTAAGTGACGCTTATGAACGTCAAAATTTAAGTTAATTACTTAATGATTCTACATTTACATTTACTGCCACGTTCGCAATGCAATAGGTAGAACCACGAGAAAGAACGGGCAATAAAACTCATGGCCACTCTTTTCAAACAAATATAATGGTGGTACATTTTATTTTTGTAAGGAGCTGCAACTGTTTCACATTGTAGACATCTACTAGTAAATTTTTTAGTAGCTATTGATATCATACTCAAGCAGTAAATGATGTTCATATGGTAAGCCTCCCAAAGTAAATATGGTGAAACAGGAGCATCCACTTACGTCTTTTTAATGTAGACGACTGCACTTCAAATTGTATTCGAACACCAAATGTAGTAAATGATCACTAAATAAATAGGTTATGTTAGGTTCTCTTGTGACCCTTAATTCAAAAATAGGAGCCCTGCGTTCGCAGGGCTGCGTCAACTTAGTTTATTAAAGTAGGTGGTGTAACCGTCTAAATATATTTCATACAACTAACAAAAAAACTTTGGTTATAATTTTACATTAAAATGCTGGTTTAATTTTGGTGATCATTTACTACTTTTGGGTTAATAATGATTTATTTGGAGTCATTTTGCTTAAATAGGATAGCGAAATGTTAAAACTTTGGTTATAATTTTACATTACTATTTTTGTCTGTTATAGGCAGCGATAGCCGAGTGGATATACCAACAGACTGCCATGCAGAGGGTATCAGGTTCGCATCCACGGCGCGCACCAATGACTTTTCGGAGTTATGTGCGTATTGAATTGTTAATTATCGCTTGTCCCGTGCCTCGGAGAGCACGTTAAGCCGTCGGTCCCGGTTGTCATGAAGATCTTTGACAATCGTTACAGGGCGTCAGTAACTTCTAAATAAACTGACACTAGTCTAAACCATGGAATATCGCTATCCCTTCGGGTTGCGGAGGTCAGACAGGCAGTCGGTCCGTGGAAAAGCTAATATTCAGCCAAATCCGGTTAGACTAGAAAGCGGACCCCAGACTGAAACTGGGATAACGCTAAGTGAAAGAAGATTTTTGTCTGTTATATGTTACTTTATCTGGTGGTAACTTAAACATAAGCCGTATTAAAATCTTCAGTTGTCTAATCTTGATTATATTACTGTTTCGTCGTAATAAAAATTAATTATTTACGTAAAAATAATTATTTGTAGTATACAAATATAATAATATCATTTAAATAATTATTTGTAGTATACAAATAATTATTTAAATGATATTATTATATTAGTATGTATTATTATTATGTTATTATTATATTATGTCGTAATAAAAATTAATTATTTACGTAAAAATAATTATTTGTAGTATACAAATATAATAATATCATTTAAATAATTATTTGTAGTATACAAATAATTATTTAAATGATATTACTATATTTTAAATGATTGGCTTTGTTCATATTAATTGACATTTCAAATTTCAATTAAAATTGCCTTAATTTTATTCTTGAATAATAATTTGTCCGATATTTCAAGCACAGTTTTAGGAAGATGGTTATACAGTCGGATAGCAATACACAATATGCTTTTATTAAGCAGGGCTGTTCTGTTTCCTGGCATACATAATTCTAGGCCTCGTCTCCTACTGTTAAGACTAGTAAACAGATTTAAAATTTTCTTCAAAAGTATTACTGTTTCTAAAATAAACTGATGGCAAAGTAAGAATTTTATGATTAATTAAACATGGTTTACAGCTGTCTGTAGGTTTAATACCGAATATTGACCGTATACACCTCTTTTGCGCCCTAAATGCAGCATCCGTGTCCGTAGAATTACCCCAGAACATAATACCATACTTTATCAGAAATGAAACATACCCATGATAGGCCGTTAAAACAGCCGCAACACTCGCAGTTTTTCTTAATCTGTATTGTGCATATGAATATATATGTATTTAACTTGGCACATAATCTATACTAATATAATAAAGCGGAAGAGTTTGTTTGTTTGTTTGTTTGTTTGTTTGTTTGTTTGAACGCGCTAATTTCAGGAACTACCGCTCGGATCTGAAAAATTCTTTTTGTATACGATAGCCCAGTTATTCCGGAAGGCTATAGGCTATATAACATAACGCTTCGACCCTTTGGGGCCGGGCAAAAGGCTAAAAAGGCTAAAACATAATGTCGGCTAATCTCAGGAACTAGCAGTCGGATTTTTAAAATTGTTATTGCCTATGATAGCCCAATTATTCCGAAAGGCTATAGGCTATATAAAATTACGCCACAACTTTTAGGGGCCAGACAAAATAATAAAATGGTCAAACGAGAAGGGGGAGGGTTGGGTCAAAGGCAAAAAAAGGCTAAACGAATAGGATACAATCTATATGGGTATCGTTTTCGAGATTTTCAGGACGCTGATTAATAAAATGAAATTTATTTAGTGATCCAAGATGGCGGACGGGAAATCGAAGATGGTGGATGAGAAAATTTTAAATATCAATATGGGTATCGCCTTCGATATTTTAAGGGGTGGAGAATCGAAATACAACATCTATTTCGTGATCAAAGATGGCGGATGGGAAATCAAAGATGGCGGATGTGAAAATTTTAAAATATCAATATTGGTATCGTCTCCGATGTTTAAAGGGATGGGGAATCCAAATACAACATCTATTTCGTGATTCAAGATGGCGGATGGGAAATCAAAAATGGCGGATGGAAAAAATTAAAAAAATCAATATGGGTATCGTCTCTGATGATTTAAGGGATGGTGAATCCAAATACGACATCTATTTCGTGATCAAAGATGGCGGATAGGAAATCAAAGATGGCGGATGGGATTTTTTTTAAAGTCGATATGGGTATCGTCGCCGATATTTAAAGGGATGGGGAATCCAAATCCGACATCTATTTCGTGATTAAAGATGGCGGATGAGAAATCAAAGATGGCAGATGAGAAAGTTTTAAAAAATCAATATGGTTATCGTCTTCGATGTTTTAAGGGATGGCGAATCTAAATACAACATCTATTTCGTGATCAAAGATGGCGGATAGGAAATCAAAGATGGCGGACGGGATTTTTTTAAAGTCGATATGGGTATCATCTCCGATATTTTAAGAAATAGGGAATTCAATATTATATAAAAATCTATGTTTGTTTTTGCATCATTTATAGACCCTGGAATGATAAGAGATTAAGCGCTAAGTCAATGGTTACTTTGGAAAAGGGGCTTGGAAAAAAGGGAATTAAATAAAAACTCTTAAAAAGGCGATACGGAGTTCGCTGGGTCAGCTAGTGCTTCTATATGAGTGCTTCCAATTTAAGTTATAGTCTATATTTAAACCTAAAAATTTTGTAACTGCTACTTCTCCTATATCTTGGTCTAAATACCAGATATCCATATCCGTCAATTTACTAGTTCTAATTCTGAATGTCATAAGATGAATTTTATTTAAATTTATATTCATGTTATTTAATGTCAACCAATTTATTATATTATTTAATGTCAAATTTATCTCTTGTTCTATAAATAGTTTATCTTTGCCAGTAATTATCACAGTGCTGTCATCACCAAATAGTATTGATTTATGATTTGTCACTTTGGGAAGATCGTTAATATAAATGTTAAAAAGGAGTGGGCCTAACACGCTGCCTTGTGGCACTCCTAATTTAACTTGTCTTATTGCTGATGAGTATGTTCTAACTTGTTTAGCAACAGAGCAAATCCTAGTTACCTGTGTAATCTGCGATCAGTTGCCTAAGTAGGATTTGTAAACTTATTTATGATTTGTGTTTTCCAATTAAACAAGTAACAAAATCATTAAGGGCTCAACCAAGATGGATCACAAAAGGTCTCCGAATATGCTGTAGGCGTAAAAGACAGTTATTGTGGGAATTTCGTAAAAACCGAACAATATGTAGTAAAAATCGATTTCTCGCCTTATCAGCAAGACTTAATAGGATAATTAAGCTTACGCAGTTGTCTCAGAATGATAATTTTATAAAAAACGCAGCCAATAAGTCGAAGGCTACTTGGGGGCGATTATTAATAAGAAAAAAATAACATAGGCACCTAGAAATGAAATTCAGTATTTAAAAATTGCTGGTCACATTATTGACAAACCTTTGGCGATAGCAAACCTTTTTAATATTTTTTTCATAGACCAGACTGATAATTCAATTATTTGTGGCAACTTAAAAAGCAATATCCCATATAAACTAAAATCAATATTTATGCCACCGTGTATCCCAGCAGACATATTAAAAATGCGCGGATGAGATTTTGAAGGCACTGGCCAGTATGAAATTAGGTAAGGCTGTTGCTGGACAGGGCATCATAGTTAGTCAGCTGCAGCGTTTATTTAACTTGTGCTGGAGCACCGGCCGAGTACCTGATGACTGGGCTACAGCAGTAGATAGGATTACAGTCAAAATGCTGTAGGCTGGACAGGGCATCATAGTTAGTCAGCTGCAGCGTTTATTTAACTTGTGCTGGAGCACCGGCCGAGTACCTGATGACTGGGCTACAGCAGTAGTTGTGCCTCTTTATAAAGGAAAAGGCTCGCACGGTGCGTTCATTAGCAAACCCCTCTTCAAACGCAACATTGATATTGCGGGCTGTTTCTGCCACGTTACTTCCGCGTCAGAACTCGTATTCAAAAATCACTCGAATTTTCGCAGTATCCATCTTTCTTGTCTAAGTTGAATAACAAAAACAATTTAAAGTCGATATTCAAATGTGTCATATTTTTAAAAGAAGAACATCATAGAAACCATGTGAAAAAAGTTTTATTCAAAAACCTCAAACCGTGAAGATTCTATGTCAATTCAAAGTAACTGTTACAATAAAACAGCAATTTCATACTTTAACCCCTATTATTTATGTATGCAAAGAGTCTACATAATTCGCGTTATTATTTTAAAATATAAAAGTACTTGTGTTTACCCGATGTTTCATATATAAACCACTGTAGAGACAGAATAAGTTTTCCGATGTAGTGATTTTAAAACTTCTACAACATAGATTTGATATTTGTGCTTGCAACTCACTTGTGTGTTGTTCGTATAGCAACCTATCAGAAACTAATTCTTCATTTGATTCTTCAAGCCTTAATAAAAGAGACTCACACTCTTTATTTAATTTACAGTTATCTTGTGCATACTGACTCAATTTGGTAGACCACTTAGGACCAGATTTAAGTTTCTTAATTAATTTATTTAACTTAAACAATTTTCTAAATTTATTCCTACTAAGACATTTTTGAGACAGTTATATTTAAGAGCTTTTAGCATGACATTAATTTTGTCACCCAGGAGCTCAAAGAATAAGTTGTGAGTAGCAGTACTGTTAAAGGCCGCAACTGTGTCTTCTAGAGTTGAAATTCTGCCATAAGCCTCATTGATACTTGCTTCTAACTCAGCGTTGCGGCTAAGTTTTCTGGAGTAAATTTGGTCGCAGCTGCTGAAACACCTAACCTCTTCTCGTAGTCTGTCCCGTTGATCCAAGACATCCATATGCTCTATATGTAGTTCCGTGAGTTGTGTCTTCAGCTCAGATATTCGGTGATTAACAATCTTGATTTCTTCTTCACAGTCAACGCGTTCCCTTAATAGTTGTCTGTTGTCGTCCTTGTACTTCTTTAACTCAACCAGTGTTATCCTTAATTTATTTTCTGTTTCCTTGGCCTTCCGAGTCATCATATGGGTATACATTGAGAGAGACAACAAGACAATTAATTAATTGTAAAACTAAGAAACTGAGAACAATTTAGGTAATTTGAATACTTAAAAGTAATTATTTAATACTTTTACAAGGTTTCTATTGAAATATCTCAGCTGATGTACTTAATCAACTTATTTAAATAAAATGTAAGTAGGTAAGTAACTATACAAGTTGGTACCTACAGGGTTAAACCAATAATAACTAATTAACACAGAAAAGTACACAAATTTATTACAGACAAGAATAAATAGTGTAGTAATTGTGAAGTGTATCTGTAGATTGTGTTTATCTGGGGCTGTTGTTTAGTCCTCGATTTTGCTTCCACATGTAGTCAAGCAAAAGGAGACAGAACTGAGCCAAATGTGTGTTGGACGAAGCTCACACGGGGTGAGCCGAGTAATTCGGTGTTGTGGAGTGTCTGATAAGTTTTAATAAGTATTACACTCCCGGGTTTAAGTCGTAGCAGATGTAAATTCAAATCCGTCCGTTGACACCAAGTCTCTGTTCTGTTCGCTCGTAACTTTGGCTGTGTGGTTATTATACTTCAAACACAATGATTACAATAACTTCTTATCACTATTTTATCGATATATATTAACTTATATAGTAAATAATCAATTAAAATTACATTTAAAACTTTAATAATTACGGAGCTAAAATAATTGACGTATGGCGGTTGCAGTTGCCAGCGCAAAAAAAAATATATATAATTATATATTTTTGTAAGAACTTTTAAATACCTAGTCATTTTCCGCAAAATAAAGATTTGATTAACATATCAGTGAGCTCACTGTATCATTCATATCTGTCTTTTCATAAAATACATACAACATAGAATACAATATAATACCTTGTTCAGCCGTCCGATTCTCGTCCATTCACCAGGCCATTTACGCAATTTTTCCTTTGCGACAATAACATTGTGCAATCGTCCTTCGCCACATAATATATATTTTTCATTATTGAATATTTCTATAATTTTATAAGGCCCTTTGAACTTGGGGCTCAGTTTACTGTGGCGAAGATGATCTTGATTTACATACACAATATCTCCCAAAACATATTGCATGTTATCTCTTCTTGCGGTATCAAAACGTCTTTTGTATTTTTCCGCCGCCGATTTCATCTTATTATATGCCAGAGTCCTATCAGCCATAATATCTGCCATTTGTTCTACATTAGAAGGACCCGGTTCTCCTATATCAGTTAGGTGAGCCTGCACACTGGGAATATTTGTCGCGACCAATTAATCATTTTAATGGTGAAAATCCTGTAGTTTTCTGAGTAGTTGTATTGAGCGTCTGTTGTACCTTATACAATAAGTTCGGCCATTCTGCCTCATCTTACACATAGTTGTCAACATATTTATGATTGTGGCGACATACCGTTCGACCTGGCCATTACTACGAGGGGTACCGGTTGAAATCATATGGTGCTCTATGTTCCATTCTCGTAATAAATTAGACAAAATATCATTAGCAAAATATGTAGCACGATCCGATTATCCTAGAAGGAGTGACAAACATAGTTATAGAATCACGAATTTAGTAGATATTTCTTCACCACTCATTGTCTTAAGAGGTTTGAGAATACAATACTTTATGAAAGCATCAATAATTACTAAAATATATTTATATCCTTCATTTGATTGGGTAAAAGGACCCGTGCAGTCTAAATGTACCGTATGGAAGGGAATTGGAGTTTTATCAATAGGATGCAATAAACCTTGGTGAGGATCGATGTGAAACTTTCCTTTAACACACACTAAACAATGGGAAATATATTTCTTCACAAATCTGGTAATACCAGGAAACCAAAATCTCTCTAGTATTTTCTGTAATGTTTTTTCTTGTCCAACGTGACAGTTTTCGTTATGGTACAAACGTAAGATACTGAGCCGGCTTCCTTTTGGGACATATGCCTTGAGTTTATTATCTAGTGGGTATTTGTAATATTACAAATTATTTTTTATTGCATATTGATTACTTATATCACCGGATTCTACTCGTTCTATTAAAGGTAATGTCTCAGGGTGTTTTTGCTGCGCAATCTCTAATCAAGATTATTGATCTGTTATTAAATTGGCTAATAATGGACCTTCAGGGTGATTCGATTTCGAGCCGACTGATACAACAGGATTCCTTCTCAAATAATCCACATGTCCAACATAAATACCTTTTTTTTAAACCACCTCAAAATAAAAGACCTGTATGAAGGTCCACCATCGAGCAACCCTTGGAGAAAGGTCCTTTTTGTACGTAGTTGATTTAATCGCATTGCAATCAGTGATTGTTTTAAATTTTATTCCCAAGAGATAAACACGGAAGTTTTTCAAAGAGTTATACACTGCAAGTGTTTCTAATTCATATGACGTGTATCTAGATTCCGGCTCCGTAGTGCGGCGACTGTAATATGCGACTACTCTATTGTTTGTACCATGTTTCTGAATAAGCATTGCACCGTACCCAATTGAACTGGAGTCGGTGTGCATCTCTGTAGGTAGTGCAGGGTCAAAAATTGAGAGTATGGGTTCCAATATTAACTTATCTATGATATATTTACGCGCCGCCTCCTGTTCAGCACCCCATTCCCAAATCTGTCCATTTTTGGTAAGTTTCGTTATACAGGCCGTTCTGGAGGCAAATACAGGAATAAATTTTCTGAAGTAACTCACGGTACCCATAAATTGAAGAAATTGTCTGAAAATTTTGGGAATAGGTGAATTTACCAAGGCTTTAACTTTAGTTTCACTGGGTCGTACACCTTCAGTCGAAATAATCCATCCTAAATATTCAATGGAAATAACGAAAAACTGGCATTTCTTAAGACTAATAGTAAACCCAGCTTTAACAAGAGCTGCCAAGCATAAATCTAAATATTCTAGGCCTTGTTCATAGGATACTCATGGTATAAGCAAGTCATCAATATAGACCCTAAGGAAATTCAGATCTTTTACTGCTTTAGATATAGCGCGTTGAAACACAGAGGGTCCATTTCATATACCGAATGGCATTTTGAAATATTCATAGTGCCCATCCGGGGTCACAAAAGCTGTATACTTAATGCTGTTTTGGGCAACTGGTATCTGATGGAAACCATTTTTCATGTCAGTTGATATGAAGTACTTAGCTTTGCCTAATTGGTCAATCTCCTGCTGAATCAATGGGAGAGGATATCGTTATTTTACAATTATAGTATTTAATGCTCTGTAGTCCACACACATTCGGTCACCACCGTCACGCTTTTTTACCAATAGTATGGGACTGGCATAAGAGGAATCACTATCACGGATGATACCGGCTTGCAAAAAAAATTAACTTGTGTCTGAAATTGAGACCTCCTTGGAGATGGTCTCAGATTGGGGAAGACTTAATTTGGTCCAATTTAACCCCACAAAGACACCAGTTTGCGTGTTCACCGCAAAAAAACTGCCGTTGGTCGTATGTCCTCATTTTGAGAGCACCCCCTTAACTGCCTCCTCCAGTATTGGAATACTTGGTGTCGACATATCGAGCGAAGTCCAGTTCCGCGGTTACTTAGAGGGTAAGGCTAAGTTAGCCTCGAAGAAGCTTGGCGTGCTCAATAGATCGAGACGGTATTTCACTCCGGCCCACCGCTTGCTCCTTTATAAGGCGCAGATCCGGTCGCATATGGAATACTGTTCTTTGGGCAGGGGCACCCCAGTACCAGCTTCTCCCTCTGGACCGCATCCAACGGAGAGCCGCTCGAATTGTCGACTGCCAAGATATTTGCAACCGGTTAGACCTCTTGGCGCTGCGTAGAGATGTTGCCTCGCTATGCATCTTTTATCACTACTACTATGGGGAGTGCTCCGAGAAATTGTTCAGATTAATCACTGCCGCCTTTTTCCGCCATTGCCAGTATAGTATATAGTTCATAACCTTTTAACGCTCTATCGGGGCAAGACAATAAGGGCGGTAATTTATATTTTTATTTGATTTGAGTTTTATTTCTAATTTACCAGTATTAACATTGCCAATATAATTTACCGAAGGCAAAACCTTAAGATATTTATTAAATATAGTCTGTATTTTCTCTTGCAAGTTCGTATCTAAATTTTGAATAAATTTTTAAAGTAAATTGTCTTCATGGTTAGCAGTAAAATTTATTACGTTTCTACGTATTACTCTAGTGCCTGACATGTCAGTAACAATAGCAATGTCGGCATATTTGACAATATCTTGCCCTATAATGCAATCATAAGAAAAGTCACTATCAGATACAACGTGCAATTCCAATTCAATACAGACGTCATCAAAGCGAACTGGTACCGTAATTTTACCAAAAGTATTTAAATGATCTGAGCCGATACCATTCAACTGATCCAACCTTACAGACCAGGGAGAAATGTGACAACCCAATCGATATGCAATGGACTCCTTTATTATTGAACAATTTGCGCCAGTATCAATCAATGCATTTACAGGATTAATATTTATATAGACTTTTGTAAGACGAAGGCCGGATTGTGTTACGCAGTTAACTGGCTTGTTACTAATTTGTTTTTCCCGATAATGTCGCTGTTTGGACCAGCACTTGTCTATACTGTAGCCTTCCTTCTTACAAAACCCGCATCTATGGTTTTTATTGTTATTAATTGGCGATTCTTTCGATTAAGGCTTTGATACGTTATCAAAAGAAGTTTTATTAGAGATCGTGACCTTTTTAAGAGATATGTGACCTTTTTCACCGCAAATAAAACAATAATTTGAACTAAAAGATTCTGAAGCTCGATTAAAACGAGATCGCTTGGCAGCACTAGTACTTGAATCATCAGTTGTTCCGCTTCTATCAAATAATCGTTTTCGCGGATTCTTAGTTCATTAGTTGTTGATACTGAACTATTAAAAGAGGCCGTGCGAACACTAACATTGCGAACACCCCCACAAACAAGCTCAACTAACTGTTGCTCGGTAAATGCTACTCTCGATTTTTTAAACAGTAAAATCTTTTCTCTGGCATATTCGGCATAAGTCTCTGCAGACTCATAATTATACAAAACGACTTTGGTTAGTTTATCAGTCAAGTTTTTCTTAATTAGGAATAGATCTATTATATCCTGACGGAAAGTCTACGTCTAATCGCGGTGTTCCGGATGTCTCAAACCAAGTAGAAGCAGAGCCCCGAAGGGCCTTACCGGCTTTTGCCACCATTTGTAGACTGCTCCAATTGAGTTCTGCACCCAGATCTTCTATATTTTGATACCAGCATTCTGCTCCATTGTTCATCTTCTCAGGATGAAAAATAGGTAACGTAACATCATCCTGACGGCAATTTGATGATATCGCCATGCCGATGGATTCCAATAAATTTTCCACAAGTTTCGCATCCATGGTTCACACTGAAATATTAAATAATTCTATTAGATATTGAGTAAAATAGGTAGGCCGCTAGGCCGCAACCCACTGCTGATGTTAGAAGTAGGTTTATAAAAATATTTTAAAAAATACAACACTGTAGCTAGAAAAGCCTTTTAATATTAAATATCAAATCAAAATATAAATATAATACACATTTTAACAGCTACGGTAAATATTCAAATATAATATAGGCAACATATTCTAATTTAATTATTTAATCACAATATTCTAACCAACATTTTATATTTAACCCCTTGATTGTGCTACGGGTACGGCGTGCCCGTAAGATAAATAGGCCGGTAGTGTCCTACGGGCACGGTGTGCCCATAAAGATTTGTGTGAACTTCACTCCGGTGTTGTGTGATTGGTTACAATAATAAAAACGTACTTCGACTAGTTACAGATTAACCAACATAATACCATCAATTTTTTCCATATTTCCAAGCTTGCAACCGAGAAAAATAATTAAATTGCTGATTTCAGAGCTCCGTGCCGCCATATTGCGCTGTGGCGATCGATGAAGTTGAATTTGTGATTTTTTTAAATGTGTTGTCAACGCAAACGTTAAGTGATCGTATTAGTATTATATATTAAATTATTGACAATTTAGTGAAGTATATGTTTTAAATATTTTGTAGCCAGTTATAAAAACATTTACAAAAAAAGTGTTAGTAACTTTAAATTTTGTGATGCAATTTTCGGGCGTTGACCGCTAGCCGTTCTCCACATTTTAAATGATTATATGTAAGTATTTATTAATTACTTTACTAAATATAGATAAATTTCTAACAAAGTTGTCTAAGAATCCATTGTTAATAAGACATTTTGTATTGTTTTTGCTATAAATATGTTTTGTGAGTGAGAAATGTTTTCCGTCGGATCGTCAAAATGGCGCATTTTTTTGCTGCTATGAATAAATAGTTATCGTGAAGTAATATCGGTGAACTGTGCTAAATTAATGTATATAACCGTCGCGTCTTCTACCCGTGTCAATATTAGTGCAGTGAGAGAGGGAATTTCGTGAGTAATTTATGTGTATTTTGGAAAAATGTTTCATAAGGTGTGAGAAAAAACAAAGTGACCTGCATTTTTTTTTTTTTCGACATGAAAAGGTTAAAGGAAGGCTATTTTAATATAATTCTCATATAGAGTAACTTTTGAACTATACATGGTTTAAAATTCACGTCATATAATTATACCAAACGCGAAAAATTTAAAGTTTTATAACCTAGGATCTTATAAACGTTACATCCTCAAAATGGCTGGACACTACCGGAGAAAATGCATTTTAGAGCGGGGCATGCGAGGGGTAAATGAACAAAGTATACTTATCTGAAATATTCCAGTTACTCAGAGTCAGATCGCACTGACAGGGGGCAGAGTAACGTTCCGATCGGCGTCTCGAACAAAAAGTGACCGCTCCGCCCGGCGGTCGCTTGTTTTATACTCGATCGTAAACAACTTCATTCTGCCCCACCTCTGACTAGGTACCGGTTGTGACGTTAACATTTATAACATTTTATTTTGATTTAAATTCAGATTTAATGGAAATAACATATTATTTACATGTTTTTAATTTATGTAATTATTTATATAAAGTAATCACTCTATTTTCATAATTAAAATTCATCAAAATAATAACAACATCTCACACGGGCAAATTTTGTGGCCACAGAGGGAGGAACTAACCTCAGTGCGTACCGTGATCGAATGCTGCCTTTGTTTCAGGCGCTTGAGCCAGCTGTCAAGGTGTCAACACAACGGCTATCGGATCAAGTGCGGGCCATCCAACGGTGTCGCGTGTTGGATGATACCGTGCTTGAGAAACTTCACTCTGACGTGCAGAGAAGTCTCCCCATCACTTTTTCAGCGCACACTGACACAGTGGTTGCGCAGCAACAACTGTTCAATCCGGCTTATGAAGAGGAGATGACGAGACTTCTCATGTAAGTACCCAGTGCAACGATCAGTTAAGGAGTGCTTTGGAATGTGCTATTGCGGAATACCGATCCATGTCCCCAAATGTTCGGCCTCGTTTGCCTCGTTTTCCCATGCATAACAAAATCATAGCGCTGGTGAGTGCCCTAGATGCATTCCTGTCAATTTATTTTGAGAATAGTGCAAATCTCAGCGATACACACTCAATCCTGTATTGTGCGGTGGTTGCGGCGTGTCCAGTAGCGGGGGTTAAATTTCATGTAAATAATACCGCTATTCTACAGACCGCTGCTGTGCCAGGTTGGCAATGCAGGATTGACCGTCGTATCGCTCGATCGAAGTTATGTTATGTTAATTGCAAAAAATCTTAAATAAATCAAATGGGAAGCCAAGGTAAAAATTCTTGCTATCAATATATACAAGTATTTACAATATTAAAAAGTACTAATTATCTACAGAAATTGGTATGGTAATAATGGTTTTAGAGCAGCCACTCATCCTCTTTTCAAAAAATAAAATAGCGTAAGTTTCTCCTTATTGGCATAGCCGAATAGACACTTACATGTTGTTTATTTTTAACAATAATAGTTACAGCTAATAAATCATAATTTTGTGCGTTTAACGTAAATAATATAAATACAAGCAACTACATTGATTTCAAACTGCGGTTCATCGAACGTGGTCCAAAGAGAGTACTCAGGCTGTGCAGCTTTGCCACTAACAGTAAGTCCGAAATAGTGAAAATCTCAGCGATATACACTCAATCCTGTATTGTGCGGCGGTTGCGGCGTGTCGAGTAGCGGAGGTTAAATTTCATGTAAATAATACCGCTATTCGACAGACCGCTGCTGTGCCCGGTATCGTTGAGACGTCGTATCGCTGAGACTGGGGCACTCATTGGCAAGCTCTCTTGTTTTAGGATGGGCAATACCCAAGCGAGAGTTATGCGCTACAAAGCGCATCACTCTCGCTCGGGTATTGTACTCGAGCCTTTGCGGGAACTAATATCAGTTCCCAAGATTATTTATCTCGGGTTACAGAGCGTATCGACATCCTAAAGCAAAAACTTTATGCACGGGCAAACCGTATAAGGCGATAAAAAAAGAGTTTGTTTTTGTTTTTTGTTTTGTTTTGTTTTAAAAAGACAACTCCTGCACTAGGACTAAATCCTGTGTCGCGGGGGACTTTACAAACATACAACTAATGGACACAATGAACAGCCAGACTCAAAACAACAATTTATGGATCACACAAAGTGTTGTTTCGTGTGAGGATCGAACCCACAACACTATTGCCAGAATCGCACATTCCAGAGAGACGAGAGGTGGGTGTACAGAAAATGGGAGCCTCCCGAGTCCACGGCCGGTGACGTTGATGGGGGTCGACCGGATGATGATGCTACTAATACATTTTGGCGCAGCATCTGGTCGACGCCTGTCAGCCACACGGAGAGTGATTGGATTGGGACTGTTGAGCGAGTATGCGAACAAATACCAACAATGGAGCCAATATGAACAGATGATGCTATAGCTAGTGCAGTCCGTTCTTTACCAAACTGGAAATCAGCGGGACCGGACGGGCTGCACAATTTTTGGCTCAAATAGCTGCGTAGTTCGCATACTTGCTTAGCATCTCAATTCCAATCATCACTGGAATCGGGGTCGCTACCAGATTTTCTAACTTCCGGCGTCACTCACCTACTCCATAAGTCTAGTAGTGCCACAGACCCCAAGAATTACAGGCCGATAACCTGTTTGCCAACGATATATAAACTCCTTACATCCATTTTGAGAACGAAATTGTCGAAACATGTAACTGATAATTCTATTTTATCTGTTTCTCAAAATGGATGTAGGAGTGGGGCCCGTGGCACTAAATAACTCCTGCTGATAGACATGGCCATTAGCCAGCAGGTGCGCCGTAACCGAAAGAATCTATCGACATGCTGGATAGGTTACAAGAAGGCTTACGACTCCGTGCCACATACATGGCCGTACTGTGCTATCCAGGGTGTCGATCGAGTTTGGGTTGCGGTGCTCCAATAAGGATCGAGTGAAGCATATTCCAGGGCGATAGTCTGAGTCCTTTGTGGCTTTGTCTGGCCCTGAACCCCCTAAGTACCTTGTTAGAGGCTTCGGGGCTAGGCTATCGGTTAAGGAGAGGAGGTCATGTTACATCTCACCTCCTTTTCATGGATGACCTGAAATTATTTGCCCCCAACAATTTCCAACAGACCGTATTACTTAAGGTAACCGAAACCTTTAGTAATTCTATCAGGATGGAATTAGGTGTGGATAAATGTGCGGTCATGCATGTGAACAGAGGCAGGATTATGGAATCTGCAGGGATACAACCCTCAGATTCCATACAACTTAGATCCCTCTCCCTAACCGAGACCTAAAAATACCTGGGTATGTCGCAGTCTTTGAATATGGCTGAGACTGACATGAAACAGACGTTGCAGGCTCGTTTCTTTGGCCGCCTGAAAAAAGTACTTAACAGTATTTTATCAGGTGGCAACAAGGTGCGGGCCTGCAACGGGTGGGCCATGCCAGTCCTAATGTATTCCTTCGGTATACTCAGGTGGACCCAGAAGGAACTCGATGCCCTGGATAGAAAAGTCCGTTCAATGCTGACTGCATCTCGGATGCATCATCCACGCTCGTCGGTGATGAGGTTGTACATCCCGCGGAAATGTGGGGGTCGAGGCTTTTTATGTGCAAAGACCCTCCATAACCGCGAGCTGTACAACCTCAGAGAATATTTTCTAGGAATGAACGTGGATGTGCACCGCGATGTAGTCGCCGTTGATACAGGACTTACCCCGCTTGCTCTGGCTAAAGAAAACTGGCACAAACCTGCAGTACTTAGTACTGACGACCGAAGAGAAGTATTTAAGAGCAAGGAGCTGCATGGACGATTCTATAGAGCTTTACATGATCCAGACGTCAATTTTAAAGCTTCTATAGCCTGGTTACGTTTCGGTGATCTCTTCGGAGAAACCGAAGGTTTTGTCTTTCCATTTATGGACGAAGTTTTCAGGACAAACAACTACCGAAAGAAAGTATATAAGGGAGAGATCTGAGGGATGGTACGGTTGACATATGTCGAGCATGTCACCGGCCCGAGGAATCTCTCAGGCATATAGTATCCGGTTGTTCGAGTCTTGCCAATGGTCAGTATTTGCACAGACACAACCAAGTGGCCAGGATAATCCATCAGCAACTAGCCATTAAATATAATCTCATTGGTCAGAACCAATATCTCCTTTATTGGGCGGATAGAAGTGTTCAAGAAATATAACTGCAAAAAGAATTTACACATTCAAACTACTTAGTACTAAGACTTGTAGTAGGTACTCAAAATGTTATTCGGTATCAGTGACGTTTCGCTAGAGTGACAAATATGGCGACTGTGACTTGTCTGTCAGAACCATTAGAATTTAAGGAAATACTCGACAAGCTGAATTTTGCTGATATATATGTTGTCGACTCGAAATCTTTATTTTATAATGTTTTATTATTCAGGTAAGGTTTCGATGTACTCCTTGACGAAATTATTAATATAATACACATATCTGTAGTACGGTACCTCAGAAGGTACCGTACTACAGATATGTGCCCTACCCAGTTCTCGAAAATGGTCGTGCATTGTTGTACTGGGAGCAGTCTATCATTACAGACAGGACTATTGTAGCCAATAAGCCTGATATTGTAGTCATAGAGGCGTTGAGCTCTTCGAGTGACGAGTATTTCTCCCCGCCGACGTCACCAACATCCGTACGCCGCCGTGGGAGAGGCCGGCCACCGCTACGCTTGGGACCCCGAGACCCACCTGTCTGCACCCATGAATGAAAACATCATGCGGGCATATTATGTGGCTACAGAGGGAGGTACCAACCTTACGGCGTATCGTGACCGCATGCTGCCTCAGTTTCAGGGCTTGGAACCAGCTGTCAACGTTTCGGCACAGCGACTGTCGGATCAAGTGCGGGCTATCCAGCGCTGCCGCCTGCTGGATGACGACGCACTTGAGAGGCTACGCTCTGACTTGCAACGTAACCCTCCTATCCCTTCTTCTACGTGTAGCGATATACAAGTTTCAAATATTGTCAGAACGCAAAGAAATGTTGAAGTGCATAGTAGGAATACACAAGTAAGTCCCCAGTATATAGATGAATTAAGGAGTACTTTGGAACGCACTATTCGGGAGTATCATTTCGTGTATACAGCAGATAGGCCCCACTTACCATGTTTGCCCACACACAAGAAAAATATAGCGCTGGTGTGTGCCCTGGATTTACTATTGTCTCCGTATTTAGACAATAGTGAAGATCTTAGCGATACCCACTCGATTCTGTACTGTACGGCTGTTACAGCGTGTCGAGTGGCAGGTATTAATATACCAGATGGTAGTAATACTGCCCCTCGAACCAATGCTGTACCGTTCTGGCAGTGCAGGATTAAGCGTCGTATCGCTGAGGCCAGGGCACTCATCGGAAAGCTAATTTGCTTCAGATCGGGCAATACAAGACCGAGAGTGATGCGTTTTGTGACTCGGGCGTTCTTGGGTACGGGCCTTAGTCGCAAAGAATACGAATGACGACTCACAGAACGCATCGACTACCTGAAGCAAAAAGTTTGTGCGTGGGCAAGTCGTGTAAGATGGTACAAAAAGCGAGTGGGCCGATACACCCAGAATAGGTCATTCCAAAAAGATGAAAGGTGGGTATATAGAAGTTGGGAGCGAACTGATCCAAGTGTGGATGATGGGCGTCTGCCGGATGCTGAGGCAACGAACGCTTTCTGGCGCAGCATTTGGTCGATGCCCGTCAGCCACACTGAGGGTGATTGGTTTGGGGATGTTAAGCGAGTATGTGAGGCAATACCGCAAATGCAGTGCGTAGCCATAGAAACAGCGGATGTAGCTTGTGATAAAGAGATAAAGATAAAGATTTATTTATTTTTGGCATACACATAACAACAACAAAAATTTCCAAAAAATAAAGAAACAATTTAGAAAACATAAATATAAAAGAAGAAGAAAATAAATCAAACAGAAAACTAAACAAGTCAAGAAAATAATAAAAATAGAAAGAGATACATGACGAAATAAAACAAAGACAGAGGTAGGTGTTTGCGTGCAGCCAAAAAATGGACCTGGTTCAGCATATGCTAGGCGAATGCCTGGCGCCGATTTTCAACCAGTTCCTCTTATGACTCACACATGTGATATCAGTAAATATATAAAAGATAGGTGCAATAAAAATAACTACGTTAAAAACAACCGACTTCAAAAACGAAAAAGTGAAAAATAATAAAGATTTAACATTAATTAAATACTACCTATTATTTATATGTGCTATTTACTAATAGGTTTGAAGTCGGTGCTGGTGCGGCGTTACACCGAAACCGTAGGGTTCTAGGCGACTTGGAGAAGGAAATGGACTGTATAGAGAGGATAGCGGTTCTTCGCCGCCCAGGAGATGGTTACGGGAAGGGTTGATTGAGTGGGTATAGGATATTTCAAGGATGGAGGGCACTTACCTTATAAAACCTTCTTCGTTTCCGTAGGGCAGTCTCCTGGTGGTTTCGTGCTGGTGGTTTCGTGATGCAGCTGCTTGTTTTCACTACACTACACCATTCGCGAGCGGGTTTTCCTTGGTGGAAGCGGTAATAAATCACATACAACGGTGCGGCGCGATACGAACGAGACGGTGTTCTCAGCGAGCGGAATGTTCTGGACTGTCCCTCGCGTCGACGAATCAGGCGAAAGGCAGTGCCTCTTCCAGGGAGAGGGAAAGAGAGGGACGGAAATATGGTATCGCTCGCACTAGACAAGCGTGGAACGATTAACGTTGATGCGATTAGTTATAGATAGGAAGGTAGATGGCGCTACCATATCCCCCCGGCCCTAAAGGGTTGCCTTTAAGAAAAATAGAATTGAACTTAGCTATGTTGGGTGTACTACCGTATAACCCATCAATAGGCTAAGACAGCGATATGACAATAAAATTAATCTAAATTAACTTTAGCGAAAACTACAAACGCAATAATAGCGAAAACTACTAACTAAATACTTAAACTAAGAGGTAGGTCCAACTTCAGGCTAGATCTCACTGAGTTGGAAGCGGACGCGAGTTGATCAGTGCCTCGACTTGTGCAAGGACAGTTAAAGGCTCTTCGTAAGAGAGGATCTGTTGACCTATAACTTTGAAGAGATGCGTTTTAATTACTTTGACCATGCTTGCCCAACATCCACCGAAATGTGGTGATGCTGGTGGAATAAACTTCCAGTCAATATGATCTATGGAGAGTTCTTCCTGAAGACGAGTACGATAACCCGCGACGTGATTGAAACAAGTAGCGGGAACAAGTTCAATCAATTTACTAACGCGGTTGGCGACAAAAGTCTGCCAGCGATGAGGAGAAGAATGAATCCAAGCGAGCACTACTTTGGAGTCGGAAAATGCCTATAATTTATTAATGGGGTAGTGGGGCAAAACTGTGTCTTGAACTTTGCGGAGCAACTGAGACAGCAGAAGGGCCGCGCACAACTCCAGTCTCGCAACTGAAACGGTTTTAACAGGCGAGACCTTAGACTTGGCACAAACAAACTGCACCGAGTAGTTAGAACCAATGCGGACTTGCAGATATACGACTCCGCCGTAAGCACGCTCGCGGGCGTCAGCAAAACCTGTTAAGTTGATGGTACATCCATCTACCAACCCAAGATGACGCGGAATAGTAATTTGATTGAGCGCGGTAAGCTCGATACAAACTGGCCCCAAGCGGCGACAATATGGTCAGGGGGTGTTTCATCCCACTCACACTTTGATAGCCAAAGTTCCTTTGTCAAGAGCTTGGCGTACAAAATTGTGGGAGCCACAAAACCCATTATGTCCCATAGTCGAGCCACTGTGGACAGCATAGTGCGTTTGGTGCACTTGTCATCTGGCGGTGAGACGTCAAACCGAAAACTATCGCAGGATTTGTCCCAGCGTAAACCGAGAACCTTATGCGGTACAGACTTCTCAAACTCAATGTCTGGAGAAGCTTTATGAGAATCTGGTATGCGCTGAGACAGCAGAAGGGCCGCGCACAACTCCAGTCTCGCAACTGAAACGGTTTTAACAGGCGAGACCTTAGACTTGGCACAAACAAACTGCACCGAGTAGTTAGAACCAATGCGGACTTGCAGATATACGACTCCGCCGTAAGCACGCTCGCGGGCGTCAGCAAAACCTGTTAAGTTGATGGTACATCCATCTACCAACCCAAGATGACGCGGAATAGTAATTTGATTGAGCGCGGTAAGCTCGATACAAACTGGCCCCAAGCGGCGACAATATGGTCAGGGGGTGTTTCATCCCACTCACACTTTGATAGCCAAAGTTCCTTTGTCAAGAGCTTGGCGTACAAAATTGTGGGAGCCACAAAACCCATTATGTCCCATAGTCGAGCCACTGTGGACAGCATAGTGCGTTTGGTGCACTTGTCATCTGGCGGTGAGACGTCAAACCGAAAACTATCGCAGGATTTGTCCCAGCGTAAACCGAGAACCTTATGCGGTACAGACTTCTCAAACTCAATGTCTGGAGAAGCTTTATGAGAATCTGGTATGCGTGCGAGAACCTCCTTAGAGTTGCTTGTCCATTTGACAAGATCAAACTGGCCTCGCTTGAAAAGCTGAATAAGCTCTTCACAAAGCGAAATTGCTAGCGGAGCGGGTATGACATTACAGGCAATGTCATCTATATACAAAGCGGATGTGTAGTATAGTATAGTGTAGCGTAGCGTAGCTTAGCATAGCATAGCGTAGCATAGCATAGCATAGCGTAGCATAGCGTAGCATAGCATAGCATAGCATAGCATAGCTAATTAGTGCTTTATCTTACACACAGTTTTAGCACCCACCTTGATCTCTTGAAGAGCAGAACAACAACAAGACGTAATACAATGAGCAGTATGTAACGTAGGTACGGTACCCATAATCACATACCCAAATACCGTCTCAATAGCGGGCGGTAAATCATATCGCTCACTACGTACTATGTTAGTTAGTAGCAAGTGCGGAAATATTGAAGCTCCGATCAAAAGATCAATGCCTGCCGGATTCGCAAACTCCGCGTCGGCTAGCGGTAATGACTCGAGATGAGTGAGTGATGCTACGTTATTATTACATTAGCGTTCGGCAATGCGTCCGTGATACGCTCCACGATAAGCGAAGAAATGTTAAAATTAATATTCCTATCAAAACGCGAATGTATTTTAATATCTACGGAACCCCTGCAATGCTTTTCTGATCCGCCTATCCCTTTGACGGTTGAGTTAGTATTTTTAAAGTTATTCCATAATCCGAGGCGTTTGAAGCATTCCGATGTTATTAGATTGGTCTGAGATGCGCTATCTGATATCTATATATATCAGACAACGTACCATGTGCGGCGACCCATTAACATCATATACGATAACTTGCGCTGTCGCTAACAGTACCGTCTTAGACGCCGTACACTGCGTTTTGGCCCTGCGCGGATCATTATAGATGCGCGAGTGCCGTCCTCGCGTGCGCGTCGCCCGCGCAATGGATGTCATACACAACGATACTTCGCCCTCAGACGCGGAAGGCGCAGCTACCGTGGTCTGCACCTGCGGCGCAAGTGTGTCAAGGTTAGCGGCTTGGCTTGACAACCGGTTATTTTTATCGAAATGTAACAGTGTATGATGTTTTTGATTACATGATCGACACTTTGTCTTACTAGAACAATTACTTGTTTTATGTTTTATGCTTAAGCAGTTAATGCAAGCTTTGTTATCTTTTACGCATTTAAAACGAGCGGTTGCATGTAAATTATCGAAGGCGGGACACTTGTATAAGTGGTCGTGCACTATATTACTGCACAGACACTTCTGTGAATTATTACTATTAGATTCCGAACATGTTACGTAAGATTGTGGATTAGGGACCGAGTTATTATTACTATTTCGCGATTTATTCAACCTTTGTTTGTTGCTGTTAGTGTTAGACGGGCCAGGTGAACCAGACTGCGTATTATGAAATATTCGACACTGATCTTTTATGAACGAAATAAAACTATCTAGTGTAGGTATTTTATTATTGCGTTCCGTCATCTCGAATGCGCGAATTGTATCAGTGTCAAACTTTTTTAAAGCGAGTTGAAGCAACATAAAGTCGGAAAGATCTTCTAATTTTAAATTCCTAAGAGAATTAACCGCGGTTACGAAGTTATCAATAAACAGCTGGAAATTCGAGACAGACGCGTTGCCGGACAGTTTGAGATTTAAAGCTTGGTCAAAGTATGTAGACGCTAGGACGCGCGTTTCCTGAAATCTGTCAAGTAGTGACTGAAATATGACCTGATAATTCTCAGCACTGGGTGTGACACCTGCAAATACGGACTGGGCCTTCGGTGACAGTTTACCTATTAAATAGTACAACCTGTCAGCATCTGTCAGAGAACCATTATCGTGCACTGTAGACTTAAAACTCGCATAGAATAACGGCCAATTTCGTATATCTCCGTCAAACGACATAATCTCGATTGGCGGTAATCTCGGTTTGCGGGCAACGGTCTCTGCCGAACATTTACCCTCCAATTGCGATTGTATACGCTTAATAATACAATAAAGATCTTCGAATGAGGTATACGCCTGATAGTTCGGTTTTTCATCAGGATTGATAGAAAGTAGCCTTGCGTTATAATCGTCTAACAACTTATGAAAATCTGTTCGAATACTATCTACTGTCATACAATAACTGAGAAATGCTTCGCTATTACTGTCAGACATAGATGCGGTTTTTGAGCATTCATAGATGTTTTGAATGCGCTCAAATAGCATATTGCGTTTTGCTTCTAAGATTATCATCTCTTTGTCTTCCGACACGCGTGACTTCTTTTGTTGTGACATGCTTACGTAAGTATAAGCTAATGAGACCGAAATAAAATAAGAATATCTAATGTATCTATTATTTTACCTAAGTAGGCTAAGTAGGCAACACTTTAGAGCTGAGGAACTAAAAGTTGCTTGAAATATGAGATTTATAAGACAACTATGATAGTTCCAGAATTAATAATTTAATAAGTAGGTAGCTACATAAAGTTTACCTACTGATGCGGGCGGAAATAACCATGTGACGGTTATGTGAATATATTAAGAGTATAGCTAGGTGCTATAACTGCCTAGGTATAGCGATATAACGTATAAAAACGTAAATGAATCCGACTCGTATGGATCAAAAAAATGGTTCGGCGTTACACCGAAACCGTAGGGTTCTAGGCGACTTGGAGAAGGAAATGGACTGTATAGAGAGGATAGCGGTTCTTCGACGCCTAGGAGATGGTTACGGGAAGGGGTGATTGAGTGGGTATAGGATATTTCAAGGATGGAGGGCACTTACCTTATACAACCTTCTTCGTTTCCGTAGGGCAGTCTCCTGGTGGTTTCGTGCTGGTGGTTTCGTGATGCAGCTGCTTCTTTTCACTACACGACACCATTCGCGAGCGGGTTTTCCTTGGTGGAAGCGGTAATAAATCACATACAACGGTGCGGCGCGATACGAACGAGACGGTGTTCTCAGCGAGCGGAATGTTCTGGACTGTCCCTCGCGTCGACGAATCAGGCGAAAGGCAGTGCCTCTTCCAGGGAGAGGGAAAGAGAGGGACGGAAATATGGTATCGCTCGCACTAGACAAGCGTGGAACGATTAAAGTTGATGCGATTAGTTATAGATAGGAAGGTAGATGGCGCTACCAGGTGCCAAGCCTTAAACAAATAATAATATTTTAATCACTTAAATGAATACGAGCAAATTAATACAATGAAGTGACTACTATAAGGATAAAGATGCGTAAATAAACCTAATAAAGAGCAATTTGATCTAAATATTATAAGCAGCTTCAGTTAATACGAAGAATAATGAATAAAAATTATACGAAATTTTTTGAACGGAATGTGAATTCATGTGAATTATTAAATGCCTTCTTTAATTTAAAGGCTTTTGAAATTTGATTTGGCACCGACTTCAAACCAATTAGTATATAGCACATATAAATAATAGGTAGTATTTAATTAATGTTAAATCTTTATTATTTTTCACTTTTTCGTTTTTGAAGTCGGTTGTTTTTAACGTAGTTATTTTTATTTAATACTTTTTAGTGAACCTATTGTTGTATTGTCAACTAGTTATAGGTAGACCTACAAAAGGTGCTGCGCGCCTTAAAATATAGATCTCAAGAAACGGGAACGGATAAAAGTAGTCCTCTCTGTAAAAATGCTCTTCGGGACACAGTTTTACGTTCTTGTGAGACTATTAAAGATCCTGAAAAACGTTTGTTGCCCAGGAAAGCATATATGAAATCACGTTAACGTCAAGAAACTCTTAAACAGTATAATTCTAGACTCGGTAAGATCTAAGAGCGTCTAGCGAATGGGTTTTTTGAGCAGAGAGCTAATAGACTTAGTCTCATTAATAATCGACAAATCATGGCATTACCATTACCTTTTCCATCTTGCGAAGTTTCTAACTTAAGACAGCGGCCATATTGTAAAGTGAAAGAGAAGCAAACAGAAGATCCCTAAGGAATAAAGAGTCCCGGAGGAGCCAAAATACCTGCGACAAAAAACAGCGGTACCAGAGTTGCATAAGCCCGCAGAAGCTTTACACTAACTACGCAACACATACAAGAGCGAGGTGATACACACTCACATAGAAGTAAGTGAGCATTATTTTATAGATCTACGTATAATATACAATTACGAGTACCAGGCGCTCAGAAGCTATTGTTGGTTTTCACACAAAAGCGGACCTCTTTTTAAACCAATTTGTTGCAAGCTGCGTAGCCGAGTGGCTTATAGAGTCTGCTTGCGATTGAGAGCACGTCGGTTCTATTCCAAGTGATACTTCAGGGTTACTTTTTGTGATTTATTTCTATCGTGACCAAAGGATTCTAAGCTCACAAGTTAGTGGCTTCATATTCCCGAAAGTTTATTAATAAATATTTTTATTTTTGTATTTTATATTGATAAATACAAATCATGTCAAAAAGGGCATTAAAAAGGACATCTCCTCAAACACGATCATCATCTCCAAATATTTGTATGGAACCCAATATTTCCAAGCTTACTGATGAAGGGACGATGGCTATACAAAAATCTAATAAGAAAAATGAGCAAAGCGATTCCAATCCGACGGAATTGAAAGCCATGTTTTCAACTTTTGAACAGCAGCAAGACAAGAAATATAATAAAATATTAGAAACAGTTAAAGAGATAAAGGAACAGAACTTGAGCATCTCGTCCTCTATAACATTTTTCTCTGAAATGTACGACGACTTGAAGAAAAGGTTCGATAATTTGGAAAAGGAGCGTAAGGACAGTCAGGTTTATATTCGGCAATTGGAAGAAAAACTTGAATTACTGGAAAGGAAAAGTATATCGTCATGTATGGAATGCAGAAATATTCCCTGTAAAAATAATGAAACAAAGGAAGATCTTTGCGAACTGGTAATAAACATAGGGAGAACCTTAGACGTACCCGTGGAATAGTCGGAGATCCGGGACGTATACCGTACCACTACAAAAACCTCAGGCGAAAAACCAGTAATCGTGGATTTCGTTACAACGATTAAAAAAGATAAGTTTTTAAAGTTTTTAAAAAGTACAACAAGGAGAATAGTAGTGCTAAACTATCAACGACCACTCTTGCCCTTGGAGGCCCTGGAAAACCAGTTTTTATGTCGGAAAATCTTACGTATAGAACTAGGCGCCTCTTCTATATTGCACGAAATTATGCTAAAGATAATCAATATACATACTGTTGGACTACGAACGGTAAAATTTACTTGCGTAAAAAAGAAGGTATGCCTGCTATATGCATCTCTGTAGAGTCCGACCTCACTAATTTAAGCCCGCAAGCATGACTAGTTCTTGCTTGTAATGTTATTATTAATTCACTATTTGATTTATGTTGTCATTATTTATATATACTGTTTTATGCTTACTTTTTTAAAAGCAGTATTGTATTTTTAAATGAATTGCTAAATAATTGTTTAAATGAAGTTAATTGCATGCCTTCTTTATTGTATTCAGTTTTCTTACATAATAATACTACAAACACTATACACAAACAAAACACATCCAAAAGAACAAAATATCTAGAACAAATACTACTTTACAATGTCATCATGTCAACAACAACAAATATCGTTGTACAAATGAATTGTTATGTCTCTCTCACAAATCCAATCACGAGTTCATCGCTACTGTCCTATATCCATAGTGGATAACTTGAATAAATTGTCAGATGATCTCGAATCAGTTAGCGTGTCGGAATCTTTACTATGCCCCCCCAGTCAGTGCTCACAGTACACTTTCCAAAAACTAAAAGATCTAAACGCACTTCACATGAACATACGCAGTTTAAGTCGGAATTTCGACGAGTTAACAATCCTTCTAAGCTCGTTGAACACTACGTGTGACATCATAGTATTATCTGAATGCTGGCTTGGCAAGGTCGCAAAGATACCAACAGTGAGTGGTTATTTAAACTATCAATCCTCGTCATCTAACCAAAATGACGGAGTGTGTGTTTATGTTAGAAGCAATCTAAAGCACTCAGTCTACGAGCCCTCACTACCGGACGCGAACTGTCTAATCTGTACAAGTGGTGATGTTGCAATTGTTGGCATATATCGTAGTCCCTCGCACCCTAACCTTGATTGCTTTCTGGGTGGCCTTAACGATATTCTCGGGTCTCTATGTATGTATAAAGACACGGCTATTATCGGGGACATGAACATAAATATTGCTTCGGGCCAGATAAATGCCCAGTCAGAAGAATACCTGAACTTGTGTTCATCACACGAACTCCTCCCCGCACATCTCATCCCCACGCGTGGTACTGCCTGTCTGGACCACATTATGTTGAAGACTCGTAGGCGAGCTATGTCATTGGTTTTGGATACCCATATCACTGACCATCTCCCTACACTATTAAGTCTGGACTCAAAGAGTATGAGAAAACACCTAAGTCAAGATGTTCAACGCACAGACCTACCAGCTGTGATCACCGACTTAAAAGCTTTTGATTCCTCACTCATATTTAAAATACGCGATGCAAACTTGGCGGCCGAATATTTTATTCTAAACTATCCGATATTGTTCAGTCGAACACCAAACTAATTAAGCTTCCATGTAGGAAAGTAATTCTTAAGCCGTGGATTACTCCAGGCCTCATGAAGTGTATAAAAAACCGTGATAACCTGCATATTAAACTAAAAAAAAACCCGGAAAATATTATTCTCCAAACAACATATTAGCGATATCGCAATTTTTGCAATAACTTATTAAATACATTAAAAACTAATTACGAACGCAACCAGCTCCTCAAGGCCAAAGGTAACTCGGGGGCTACCTGGAAAGTAATCAAGAATATTACTAACATTTGCCAGCAAAATGCTCCTCCATATGAACTGTTAAATTTACATAGGGATCCAGGGTCATCTGTAAATCAAGTCAACAACTACTTCGCTAGCGTTGGTAGGTCATTAGCCGAGACAATACAAGCAAATACGCGTGGTACCACTGACTCGTCTAAAACAACACAGGACGGCAATAGAACTGGTAAGTCTATGGTTCTATTGGATATTACTGATAGTGAACTAGATGTTATCATTGGAGGTTTGAGAGAAAAGTGTGCGGTGGGCTTGGATGGAATAACTACATCTCTACTTAAATCAGCACGCGAGTACCTGATTCCACCCCTGAAACACATCTTTAACCTTAGCCTACACTCTGGTATATTTCCAATGGTATTAAAAAAAGCAAAAATTCATCCGGTCTATAAGGGTGGGGACAGAGGCCATATCGCTAATTATCGCCCCATTTCCATCTTGACCGTGGTGTCGAAAGTCTTTGAGAAGTGTATTAACAATACACTAATGAAATACCTTGACGACTTTGGTATTATTTCCCAAAATCAATATGGCTTTGTTAAGGGAAAATCAACAGAGGACGCCGTTATTGACCTCACGGAAACTATTATTAATTCCCTTGACAAGAGGCTAAAGACCGTTGCTATATTCCTGGACCTCTCAAAGGCGTTCGATACCGTCTCTGTTCCCATGCTTATTGACAAGATGGAATCTATAGGCATAAGAGGTACAGTCCTGGATTTGTTTCGGAGCTATCTTAGTGATAGAATTCAGTGTATGAAGATTGGTAGGCACACCAGTGAAGAGCAGGCTCTCACTTACGGCGTCCCACAGGGGAGTGTTCTTGGCCCGACTCTTTTTCTAATATACATCAATGATCTGTGTCTACTCTCCATTCCAAACTGCAAGATTTTTACTTACGCAGATGACACGGCATTGGTTGTGTATGCGAAAAACTGGAGTCTTGCCTATGATTACGCCGATAAAGCTTTTTCCACCGTCAGATCATGGCTTGCTGCCAACCTTCTCACACTGAACGTAGACAAAACTAAGTACATGACTTTCTGTACTTCTCACATCTCACAGCCACCGATTGGACTAGAACTTAAAGCTCATACGTGTGACCAACTAAATGTTAACTGTAGCTGCCCCCCACTGTCACGTACACGACTCATAAAATACCTAGGAGTCACAATAGATGACAACCTCCGCTGGGATGAGCATATAGAGGCTTTGTCTTCCCGGACTAGAAAACTTATTTACATAATTAAAAAGCTCAGAAATTCGGCAGACTTTGATACGCTCAAGTTAGTGTACTTTTCGTTAGTACAGTCAGTACTCTCCTACTGTATTCTTGTTTGGGGCGGTGCTTGCTCTACAACTATGCATAAAGTAGAGAGAGCGCAAAGAGCGGTTCTAAAGGTACTATCCCGAAAACCTCGACGCTATCCAACTACAGATTTATATAGGGGATGTGGTGTGCTCACTGTCAGGCAACTCTTTGTGCAACAAACCGTAGTTCGAAAGCATGCATCCATCCCATACAAAAGGATTGGAAATCGCCGCAAGGACCGGATTTGCGAAATCGTACCACACAGAACCTGCATCGCTGGTAGAAGTTTCTATGTGCTAAGCGCTCGTCTCTACAACCGAGTAAACAAAAATATCTACGTCTATCCACAAACTGTAAAGGAATGTAAATCGACGCTAATGAACTGGCTGCAAAACCTAAATTACAAGGAGACAGAAAATCTCCTAAATTCAATCGGCAGTTGATGTCAGGAACCGTACAACGACACATGCACACAACATACACCCACACACACAGCCACACACACCCTCGCATACCACACACGCCATACTCACACACACACCATACACACACACATACACTCACTCACAAAAACACATTAGCATGCATATAACTTTTTATTTTTGTCTTTCATTAAAAGAAAAGAAAAAAAAATTGCTATTTTACTTTTTATTTTATTTTTTATAAAGATTGTGTAATTATAACTATTAAATTCGAATCTTTTATAAACTGTAATTAGTTCTATGCTTTTGTAAACTAAATTTTATTCAATAAATGGAAGGCGCTGGCACCTGTAATACAATGTCTCATTAGTACAGGTGTCACCGTTTCATCGTGTTTTGTGCAACGTTTTATAAAAGTGTAAATGACCTAATCATTTGTTGTAATGTTTTTGTGATTTTTAAGGACAAATAAACTATTAAACTATTATTTTTCTTTTTTACCGCATGATTTACATCTTTGAAGTCACCATTAACATCATTGTGCAATTCAAATAGATTTTTGTAATTACTGAGTTCGTATGGCCACCTTCTGACTCCTTCATCGGACGAGAACGAGCCCAAACTCTATAAAATTTTGTCAATTAATTACTGAGTTCCTATATTATTCCTATGGCCACCTTTTGATTCCATCATCAGAGCAGCTCTATGTCATAATAACTTTTCATTGTCATCCAATTTAAATACGTATACAAAACCCAACACCCGATGTCTGACATTTTTTTTATAGACTCGCGCCTGTATCCCCAAAGGGGTAGGCAGACGTGTAATATTACACCCACATTTCCCATGAAATTTTAGGTCCCACGTAATAGGGGGCGAGCCTATTGCCGCACCGGGCACATTACCAGACTCCGTGCTGTTACTGAGAATTTCCTAACGGAAAAACCCAATAACACTTTGCCCGACCCGGGAATCGAACCCGAGACCTCCCAATCCCACGCGCACATATATGCCGCGAGACCAACGAGGCAGTCTGTCCATTCCTTTATGAAGTTTCTAGAATTTTCTAACTTTTATTCGAAATATTTAAATAATATTTGATGATGCTGGCGCTGCTGCTGCATCGGCGGAAACCCTCAAACGGCGCAACTACGGAAACCTGGCTGGTAATTACGTTTTTGAGCCGTTTGGGGTCGAAACTCTGGGGCCATGAGGCCCTGGTGCACGCGCATTATACAAAGAAATCGCCAGAAGGCTGATCGATGCGTCCCGTGAGCAGAGGGCTGGTTTATATATCGCTGAGAGAAGAAGCATTGCCATTCAACGTGGCAATGCTGCCAGCCTTCTGGGCACGCTACCTCTCGACAGTGTTGCGGAGGAATTTAATTTTTTATTATATTTTATTTACTTTTCTTTTCATACTTTTGCTTTTTTATAGTTTAGGATAGTTTAGTTATATAATAAGTTTTATTTTATTGTACATTATAATGTTAATCCTACTTATAGACCAATTATACTTTAGATTATTTAAAGTCTACCTAAGATAAAAAAAAAGAATATTTGCCATATATTCATAAATATTTTCCAAATTTCATAAAAACCAAAATCCACTAACTGTTATGACTGGGATTTGAACCCACGCCTTCAGAACATAAAGCAGATGTATTATCAGCACGGCCATCGCCTTGTTATCAGTTATTGGCGAATTTAGCGAACACTTGACAGAGTGCTTACGTCATCTAACTTAAAACTGTCATTTCCAAATAATGAAATAGTCTTCAAACCTTTTTGCTAATTATTATGTTTGACGACCGGCCAGTTTGTCGTGTAGACGTCAGTAGTCCCTGGTGACCGTAGTGATGACAATTTGACATGACACTAGCCGTCACAATTATTATTCATAGGAATTTCAGCCTTAAGGATAGGTGAAAGTAAATAAAAAAATGCTCATAAAATAAAAACTACTGTGCCTACATGAATCAAATTTTTATGGGACCAATTCGAAACTATTGCGCATCAAACAAAAAAAGAATTACGTAAATCGGTTTAGAAACCTCGGCAAAATCGGTGTACATACATCGAAAAAAAAATATACCGGCCGAATTGAGAACCTCCTCCTTTTTTTTTGTTTGAAGTCGGTTAATAAAACATAAACATCACATCAAATAAAATAAATATATAGGTATGATACGTATTTAGATAAAATAGTACATATACAATAAACATAAATATTAATACACATGGATATAAAAGGTGTTAAATAGTATAATTATAGTAATAATAATATGTAGATAATATGAACATTAAAAGTGCTGTGCAATGCTGGTTAAGTTGAATAGCGGCGCGCGCGCTATGATCTTACGGCCAGAAGGGCGGGGCGGCGTGAGGTGCGGGCGTATTGTAAACAAAGCTTTCACCCTTAGACATGTTCACAACGGCTATAAACCAAAAACCAAATTTGTGCAGTCTATTCGTTATCTATCTGGAAATCAGCGGGACCGGAAGGACTGCACAACTTCTGGTTGAAGTGGCTCGGTTGGTATCCCAATTCCAGGCATCTTTAGAATCGGGCTCGATTCCAACTTTTATGACAACTGGTCTCACCCACCTGCTCCTTAAATCAGGCTGTACCACGGACCCCAAAAATTATAGACCGATAACTTGTCTACCAACTGTGTATAAACTTTTTACATCCATTTTGAGGACGAAGATGTTATCACATATCAGAAATAATAACATCATGTCCGTGGCTCAAAATGCATATTAGAATGGGGCCCCTGGTACAAATGAGTTACTCCTCTTTGACATGGCCAATAGCCAGCAGGTGCGTCGCAACCGAAAGGAATTACAAGAAGGCCTACGTCTCCGTGCCACATACATGGCTCTTGAGAATGCTGGAGTTATATAAACTCGATGTAAATCTATGCATTTTCTTGAAGGCATGTATGGGGCAATGGAGTACGGTCCTTCGTTATCCAAGATGTTGGCAGATTCGCGACTGCGGTGCTCCTCTAAAGATCGAACGGGGTATATTCCAAGGTGATAGTTTGAGTCCCTTGTGGTTTTGCCTAGCTCTGAATCCTCTCAGCACTTTGCTAAAGCGGTCTGGGCTAGGCTATCGGTTGCAGCGTAGGGGTCAAGTTATATCCCATCTCTTTTATATGGATTACCTTAAGCTATTTGCCCCATCCACTTTCCAATTGACAACGTTACTAAAAGTAACTGAAACGTTTAGTAATTCTATCAAGATGGAATTTGGTGTGGAAAAATGTGCGGTCATGCATGTAAAACGAGGTGAGATTGTGGAATCTGATGGAATAGAGCTTTCAGATTCCACACAACTTAGATCTATATCTGCTACCGAGACTTACAAGTATCTGGGTATGTCGCAGGCCTTAGGTATTGCTGAGACTGCCATGAAACAATCATTGCGGGAGCGCTTCTTTGGCCGTCTGAAGAAAATACTGAAAAGTTTTTTATCATGCGGCAACAGGGTGCATGCCTATAATGGTTGGGCCATGCCAGTCTTAGCGTACTCCTTCGGCATACTCAGATGGACTCAACCAGAGCTGGACGCCTTGGACAGAAAGGTCCGTTGTCTATTGACTGAATATCGAATGCATCACCCGCGGTCGTCAGTAATGAGGTCATACGTCCCGCGGAAATGTGGTGGTCGTGGTTTCTTAAGTGCTAAGGACCTCCACAACCGCGAGGTGTGCAATTTTAGAGAATATTTTCTCAAGACGGACACGGGTGTGCATCGTGATATTGTTGCTGTAGACAACGGACTTACCCCGATGGATCTTGCAAAAGAGAGCTGGCGCAAACCTGTTGTACTAAGTATTGAAGAGCGCAGGGATGTATGGAAAGGCAAGGAGTTGCATGGACGTTTTTATCGGGCCTTACATAGGTCTGATGTAGACTTGATGTCATCAGTTACCTGGCTACGATTTGGTGATCTATTTGCAGGGACCAACGGTTTTGTTTGTGCAATTATGGACGAAGTTGTCATGACGAATAACTACCGAAAGTATATTCTGAAGGATGGGACTGTTGACATATGTCGGGCGTGTCACCAGCCTGGGGAATCTCTCAGTCATATAGTTTCCGGTTGTTCTCGTCTTGCCAACGGCGAATACTTGCACAGACATAATCAAGTAGCCAGGATCGTCCATCAGCAGCTTGCCTTAAAATATGGCCTTGTACCCTTTGAAGTACCGTACTACAGGTATGTGCTCGATCCAGTTCTCGAAAATGGCCGTGCCACTATGTACTGGGATCGATCTATCATCACCGATAGGACTATCGTTGCTAACAAGCCCGATATCGTGGTGATAGATCGATCAGAATGCCTTGCAATGATCGTTGATGTCACTATTCCCCATGACGAGAATTTCGTGAAGGCCGAAAAATACATGGGAATCAAGTATTTGGACCTGGCTCACGAGATTGTCGACATGTGGGATGTGGACTCGTGATGGATGTGGACTGATCATTGTACCGATAGTCGTGTCAGTTAATGGTCTCATTGCCAAAAGCCTCGACCTCCATCTCAAGAGGCTCTCGTTAGGCGGCTGAATCGAGTCCGCCATACAGAAGGCAGTATTGTTGGACACGACGCGCATAGTTCGGAGGTTCCTCTCTCTGGAGCCCTAACCACCGGTAGCTTGGTCCCTGTGCCCGGTACCGGTGGGTCTCCGAGGTCCTATTTTATATGGTTAAATTTTATTCTTAAAGGTGATTTAATTTTGTAAAATAAGACGATGAGAAAATAATGAATAAAGAGAAATTATGATATAATTTTTAAATGTATTTTTTATATATCATATATTTAAAAATGTGTTAATATGTTATGAGAGAAATGTGAAATACGAGGGTCAAACTGAAAGTTCTTAGAACTGGCCACTTATAAACAATATAATAAAAAAAATATTCTAAAATTTGAAAATAGAACTCTTTGCCAATATTACTGAGTATATATTTCATTCATTTGTCATTTGTTTTACGATTTGGCGGCAAATTGAAAATTGTCTGTGTCACGTCAACATGAATTTAACACGAGAAAATTTTCGTGCAATGATTTTTTATGACTTTCGATGTCATTTAAGTCAACAAGAAAGTTATGATAGACTACGATTGGCCTTTCATGATGAAGCCCCATCTCGTGCGACTGTTTACAACTGGTTTAATGAGTTTAAACGTGGTCGCACTAATCTCACTGATGATGTACGTGAGGGACGGCCTTCTACGGCGACGACTGAAAATAACATCTGTGTTGTGCGGCGTATGATAGAGACTGACAAAAAAGTGACCTATCAGCAGATTCGGACAAGCTTAGGCATCGGTATGAGTCAAGTGCACAAAATCCTCCACGAACATTTAGCGGTCAGGAAGCTTTGCGCCCGGTGGATACCTCATAATTTGACTAAGGCTCAAAAACTCCATCGTGTGGATTGGTGCCGTAAAATGATTGAAAGATTTTACGGAGGTGACTCAAATGCTGTGTTCGACATACTAACAGGTGACGAAAGCTGGATTTACTGTTATGATCCTGAAACCAAAAGACAATCTGCTCAGTGGGTGTTTCCTTTCGAGGAGTTGCCAACTAAAGTGAAGAGAGATCGAAGTGCGGGAAAAAAATGGTGGCCTCGTTCTTTGGAAGGATAGGTCATTTCGCAACAATTGTGTTAGAGGATCAAAAAACAGTTTCTGCAGAATGGTACACTACCAATTGTTTGCCACTTGTCTTGGAAAAAGTTCGAGAGAAACGACCTCGCAGTAGGATCCTCCTTCACCACGACAACGCCTCGTCGCACACCGCCAAGCGAACGATCGACTATTTGGCGACATCAAACGTTGAATTACTGGGTCACCCGCCGTATAGCTCCGACCTCGCGCCTTGTGATTTTTATTTATTTCCAAAAATTAAAGAAAAACTTAAAGGAAAGCGGTTTATGAATGCTGAAGAAGCGGTGGCTGCCTATCGCGATGCCATTGAAGAGACCCCTAAGGACGAGTGGGCAAAGTGCTTTTCCCAGTGGTTCCATCGCATGCAGCGGTGTATTGACGTCAATGGACAATATTTTGAAAAGATATAATAAAACTAATAACTGGCTAATGTAATCAGTTTTTGATTTTCTAAGAACTTTCAGTTTGACCCTCGTAAAGGTGATAATAATAGTCATTTAATTCAGGTAACAAAAACCCATATAGATATATACCTTACAGATTAACATACATACAATACAAATGTTTCATAACTAATATAATGATATAACGCACAGGCGTTGTTTACAGTGGCGTTTTTGCTGTTTGTTGTTGCGTAATCGTCATTAAAAACGCCGGTAGACAACACCCTTCGGCCAAAACTCTTCCTTGAGGAACGTCTGGCGATGATGAGTTGGCACCCGCACCACGTACGACTTAAAGTTCGTGTTATGGAGTGACTCCAATCTCTCGACTCTAAAGTCCAATTGGTCTTCAGGCGCATATACTCCACGACCTCCTCGTCCTTTATGGAGTGATGCAACCGGGAAATGTATGACTGTGTGGTTTGTACTGCGGGACGTAGTAGCATATTAGATCCTGCTACTCCGGTACCACAAAGATTACGGCACGATGGCTTCTTCTTCTTTTTCTCCACCTTGATCACCACCTTTATCACACGTTGTCTTTTCTGGGACTGTCCGTACCATCTCCTTCTTACAGAGGGGGGTTCACAAACCTTCTGTCAACGCCCTTCTTTATCTTGTCGATTAGCCGGCATGGCCGCTTTGCTTTCAGCGGCAACAGATGTATAGTTGCTTAGGGATTGACGCACCCTTTTGCGACAAAACCTTGACCGATGTCGATGACCCGGGGTTAGCGACAGCAGACGTCACACCGCTTGCATTACTCGCGGCGATAGGTGATCCAAGTAAATTTGCTGACTCGAAACTGCAGACAGATGCAATTTGAGCCCCGCGTTGGGTGTTTACGTTCGACGCATGATGTGACCTACTTGCAGACATAGCGTTTTGTAATAAAACTACCTCTGCACGTAATTCAGTTATGGTGCTATCAGATGTTTTTAACTTGGATTGTATCTCGGCCAGGCTGGATTTCAAAGATGTGATGTCCTTCAACAGCCTGGTTATGTCGACGTGGTGGAATGTGACGGGCGGCAGCTTGTGCAGATCCTTTGCCACAAAAGCAGGCACGTCATTTGGGTCGGTCACCTTCAATAAGGTGATGATGTCCTGGATGCTTTCCTCAGTACCATCTCTTCGCCGAGACGGCATCTGGTCCAGTTTTTCAAAGTCTGATATAGTACCTTTTTACCAGCACTAATATCTTCTTCCTTAAAGTTGGACTTGCAGGACTGCAAAATGCTGACCTCATCCATAGGATCGATGGCATGTTGAATGAATGCCAAAAACTGGTTAGCTATGAGTTGCTGTGAGCAGCTCATGTTTACACTTCATTTATTAAATATTAATTATTTAATACACGCGTAGCAGCGCAAGCACGTCTGCACTTAACGCTACTCGATCGGACACGTATGTAATATCCAACTAGTCATCATTAGACTGACTAATTATTGGCATAGAATCATTATTAACTAGTAAAAAGTAGGCATTGAAAGCATTGCAAATGTAATATAATTGGCAAACTATTTACTGGACTGGCATATAATTAAAATTTCAGTTGTCTCTATTGTTTCAAAACACAATATCTCAAGCCTAAAGGTATGAGACAAATGATCTGGATTTTCTATTGTTATAGATTATTCGTAAGGATGTTTGCCTAGCGAATGCACCCTAATGAACTGGGATGTACAGCGATTATAAGTTGTATGTTGCATACGACTGAACACCCAGGTAGTCTATGGTGCCGACCTATAATAATACAGTTTGTTGCTGAAAAGTCAGACAGGGTCTTGCCTCCAGATTTAAGTGCTAGGTTTAGTAGGTACCACACCGGTCTAATCTTGGAGTACCTATCTGTCACACATGAACATGCCATTTCAGCGATATAATCCTATGTGAGTCATTACCGGTACACATATTGTTCATGAATTATATTAAATTAAGAAAACATCACGTACTTACATTAAGAACATAACGTGAGATGGCACCATAAAGTTGTGTCTGTGTACATAGGATAAGTTTAATATATCAGATCATGTAGTTTAAGAAATAAACGAGTCACAAGTTAAATCGGACTTTGACTCATTACCTTTCCTCCACCTGACTGTGGCCAAGGCTCCTTTAGCCATTAGTAACTAATCAGCTTGATGAGTCTGTCAAATTGGCAGTCAGAAAACCATCTCCACCATACCTGATTCCTATCCACAGTCTGTCTGTCATCATAGGTCTCCGGTAACAGATATCCCGCACCTATCTATATAAGTTTACGGGGAGTAAGGGCCGGTGTACCGAAAACCAATACCAGTGATTCAGTACATCATACTGAGGCCATTGGCGGTCGAATTTTCCGGAAAATGTTGATGAATTTTCCGATTTTTCTTTTGCATTTTTTGCCATATAATGTAATGAAATAGTAGCTATAGTCGACCCGCATTAATATTTTAGTAAAATTCTAAAACTTAAACATGTACATGGTGCGTTTACTCTGACGTGACATCGGCTGCGGCGCACGGTCGCATCACAGTAAGCACACCAGTACATCGTAATCACTGCCGCTACCAGCCGCCGCTGTCTAACTAACAGCTGATAGTGCGAGTTTGCGTGTTCCTATTTACATCGCAATTATTTGGAAAATTGTCGAGTTCTTAGATTTTCTTCGAAAAATTCGACCGCCAAGGGTCTCAGTATAATGTACTGAATCACTGGTATCAGTTTTCGGTACACCGTTCCTTACACCCATTATATAAATACGTATGGTAGGGCTAGGGTCTAGGGACTATAGGAACACAAGGGTAAGGGTTTTAGGCGCGTACGAAGCGTAGGTCTGTATCACAGTATAGCACAGTAGTACCACGATAGTACGTGCCCTAGGTTAAGGGCTTAGTGGTAGGTGCCAATAAGTTCTGGTCTGTAGGCTATGAGCATGATACGCTAAGTAAATGTTAGGGTCCGTGTGGTGGCGGATTAAGAATACGGAATGTCACCACCCCATTTAATCCCAAGGGTGTCGAAAGAGTCGACAAAGGGAGCATATTATGCAGAGAACAGCACTGTAAGAGAAGGAAAACTTGATATAACCGTTTGGCCAATTACTCCTTTCAAAGAAGATGCCTAGTCCAGCAGTGGACTGTTAAAGGCTGATGATGATGAAAAGTTAGGATAGGTTTAGGATATACAAATAGGTAATTAGGGTTAGGATAACTAGGATAGGATATTATAGGTGATAGGGTAAGACGTTAGGATAGTGTAAGTAAATAAGTTAGATAAGTCCCTTAGTATTAAGCATTCCCTAGACAGTGGGTTAATAGCGTAGGACTGCTACCCCGCTGTACGCTATCTTTGCTTGTTCACATATATTCCAGAATCGATTTTTGACAGTTACATTACCTCATATACTATGTTAGCGTCCAACTGCTGGCGAGTTCAAATATAGCCATACTGTCTGACCTTTGTCTTAGAAGCGTGGGATGATTGAATATGAGGAAATGCTTTTTATCCGTCAGCTATTTCTTAATTTTTGTTGTATTTACGAGGGAAACATTAATTAGGTACATAATTCGTCAAACTCTTAAGTTATCCTTGACTCTGATGTATAATATACCAGGTGTTGCTGGCTACTTCGCCCGCTATTGATGTCACATAGAAAAAATGTTTCATCCGGACTCTGACCACCTTAGAAGGATTAATCTTAGGAGGGAGAATTTCCAAAAATCCTGCCTTAGTGCTGTGTTTCAAGGATCTTTATAGCAGCCAGGACCAACAGTTTGACGTGCTCAAGCGGTAAATAAGAATGTTATAAACACTTCACTTCGAAAATAAATTAGTGCGCGCCGTGGCTCTTAACCCGATACCCACTGCATGGCAGTCTGTTGGAATCCCCACTAGATTATCGCAGCCCCAACTAGACTGGTTATAATTTTTATTTGAGCATTAAATCTTTTCTGCTTTGAAACACACAACGTTGGCTTAAGAGAGGTTTCTAATAGCCATTGTTTAGTTACTTAGTAAATTTTACACTATCTACTTAATAACAAAACGCGCAGTAATCGCTATCCGCTGTATAAAACTTCGATTGCGAGTTTGAGAGTGATCAGCTGGTTTACCAGCTTTGCTGTGCTTTAGCACAGCTGTCCAGAAGTAAATCACTTCATTAACATGCCGCAGTGTTTGTCGAACAAACGGCTTATAGTTCAATATCTAAAAGCGATCAACACATAATTGTCTCGTCTAGTTTAAACTGGCGCAGAGTACACAGGACGTTGATGCGACTATCATTAGCCCTATTGGCGGCGTATGCAAGTCCCCATCCAAGTTGCCACGGCAATTAACTGTGTTAATAAGTTCAAGCCATGCACGCACTCACCCACGCACACACAAACACACTCACAAACGCAAACATACATGAACCTCACACATTGTTCCAACATAATGGATTTGTTAATTTATATCAAGCTTGTATGGCATGGGATTGCTTAGTACTAAGATTTTATTATTCTGCTAACGTTTTCGGATTATTATCTTGTTGGCTTATGTAATTTGCAAGATATCTGTTAGTATAATAGATCACTTTGCTTTCTGCAAATTTTTTACGACTGTTTCGTAGTAAATTTTTTGGCTTGGTTGGCTGCCGTTATTATTTGTGTCGGAGTTAGAGTTTTAGCTTAGACAAGTAATTGTTTCTGTGCACAGATGTGAGTCATAGCCATTAGGTCCGGCAACGGTCTAGAGAAAGATCTATAGGTTTAGCAAAATGTTACATAATTAAATAAGCTGTAGATGTGGCGGTAGTGGATATTTCTAGCTGTTAACAGCTTTTGCAATGCTTAAGTCTGCTAACTCAAACTTAAGCCTTCTCATAGGGAGGGGAGGTTCGTGCTCAGCAGTTTATATACTGGGCTGATAATTACGATAATAGTAAACTCGTCAATGCTTAGGTTTATACTTACATACACTCGGTTACCTCATGATGTCTTTATATTTTTTTTTTTATAAAATTACTTAACTCTTTATCTGTTGTGATGGAGTCTATCACTCCGACATATTCTAACTAATTATGTCTTGAGACAAGAACCGCGACCGATGGATTTACGACACACCGAAGCATAGTAGCACTCTGAGCTAAATGTTTCACGAAGTGATCACCCATCCAACTAGTAATCTGCCAACGTTCTTTACTTTCCTGATCTGATTCATGCCTAAAGTAGGCACTACTAAGTTAGCGCTTACGAAAAGAATTACTTTCTCCTCTATCAGAATTAGAAAAGTGTCCACAGCATCAAAACAATGTTAGTAAATGTCTAGCTTAATAAAATCCTTCTACTTTTTCTATGACCCTAACTAAATAGAAAAACAAACTATTTAGTATATAATATACCTATATTATTACAATTACAGACCAAAATATACGCTTTCAAATACTTGGAATTTTGTTGATTATGGATTTTCCTAATTAGTCTCTGTATTTTCAATACAGTAGATGCAACAACCCTGTCTATTGAAATTAGTCTTTGTTTTAAATCATTATTAAAGTTGTGATCGTTGCGTATTAAATATCCTCATTCACATTCATTCATTCATTCGTGGTGGCGCAGCGACCCAAAGTGAGTCTTGGCCTCTGACACGAGATCTCTCCAACTTTTCCTGTCGTTGATGCACTCCTTCCAGTCCAGTCTACGAAGTCCTGCTAGATCTTTTAGGACTTCGTCATTCCAGCGATATCTAGGACGATCCACCGGGCGTCGACCGCTAGGTCGTCCCAGATACGCCCTTTTTGCAGCACGATCCTCTTCCATCCTCATCACGTGACCAAACCAGCGAAGTCGTGACGCCTTAATCTCGCCGATAATATTTGGTTCTGCCACAAGGTCTTCTATCTCCTGGTTCCTTCGGATCCTCCATCTCCCATCCTCATTTCTAGTTGGCCCCAGAATCCGCCGCAAGATCTTCCTTTCTGCCACTAACAGCTTGTTCTCTTCTTTAAGTGTCAGTGTCCACGCCTCACAGCCATACATCAGAATTGGTCTAATGACTGTTTTGTAGATTCTGACCTTCGTTTTCCTGCTTATGAGTTTGGACACTAACACCTTATGTAGAGCTGCTGAACATCTGAGGGCATTATAGATTCGGATGTCAATCTCATCTTCCCGTTGGTTGGTATCGGTAACAGTGCACCCAAGGTATTTAAATTTTGCTGTACCCTTATATGTCGTATTCGCAACCTCTAGGTCTTTCCTTTGGGTTCCTGTACCTCTTCATATGAAGATACTCCGTCTTCTCACGGCTTATTCTGAGACCAACCTTATTTCCTTCTTCTTCCAATGCATGGACCATTTCGGCAACCTCCTCTTTGGATTATCCAAGCAGCGCCAGGTCATCCGCGTAGCCTATCACTTTATGTGAGCCGTTCAACTCTACTCCCCCATGTTGAGATGTTATTTAAATAATTCGGCATACCCGGAAAACTTGTTCAACTTATCAAAGTTGCCACTAACAAGAGTAGCATGAAGGTAAGAGTGGACAACGAACTCACGGCAGAGTGTGAAGTGGTGACAGGTCTTAAGCAGGGCGATGCACTATCACCTATGCTATTCAACTTGGTGCTCGAATACATCATCCAACGCTATCCCGTATAGCATTCCACGATCAATCCTATCATAAGCCTTAGTGAAATCCACAAAGACCATGTGGAGACTCTGGGCGTACTCCCATTTTTCTCCATGAGCTGTATAAGTAGGAATATCTGGTCCATTGTACTGCGATTGCGGCGGAAGCCACACTGGTAATCACCTAAAACTTCCTCCGCGTACGGTTCTAAACGCTTTAATAGGACGTAAGACAGGACCTTGTAGGCTGTTGGGAGCAGCGAAATTCCTCTATAATTTGAGCACTTTTTCCTGCAACCTTTCTTGTGTATCGGGCATATGATCCCCACATTCCATTCACAAGGTTGTTTTTCATTGGACCAAATATTGCTCAAAAGCTCATACTTCCATACTTCCAGAGTTCACTAGGTTTACCATCTATGCCAGAACATTTGTTATTCTTCAGCCTAGCTATGGCCTTACGGACCTCATCGAAACTAAGAGGCTCAATGTTGTTAGGGTCATCATCCTCAAGTTCACTGACCATTTGTTCTTCGACAGGTGGGCAGTTTAAAAGTTCCAGAATGTACCGTCGCCATGTATCTTTTATACATTCAGGATCGCTTAATAAGTTTCCTTCGTCGTCCTGCAGCACTTGCACAGTCGGCTGGTATCCCCGCTTAATAGTTCTTATTTCTTGGTAAAATTTCCGGGATTCGTTTGATCTTATTAGTGTTTCCATACTTTTAGCCAGGTCTTCAAAGTGTTTTCTCTTAGCCTGCCGTAATACATACTTTGCTTTCAATCGTATCTGTTTATATTTCACACTCCACTTTCTGTCCTGTTCCGCCAAGATTTTATATTTATTTAACAATACCAAAACCATTGTGAAAGAAGTAGGTATAAAAATATTAGGTAAACAAAAGCGCAACAAACGACACAAGTGGTGGACAGACGAATGTAACAACATCATAGAGGAAAGAAGAAAAATATAAAAAAATCCTCATTCACAATTAATTAAAATGAGTGCTAAATAGTCTATGTCGCAGCCAACTAGCTCAATCAGCCGTTGCATTAAAAGCCTAGCCGCTATATTAATTGGCATTAAAGGAGACCCTGAATGGAGATCCTGCCATTCAATCAAAGAGCTATGCAAATCATTTTGATCTATAACATTGAACTACCTTACTAACAAAGATATTAAAATTATTATTATTATTTATTATCATTTTGATCTATAACATTGAACTACCTTACTAACAAATATATTAAAATGTATCCAATTATCATTAACTAGACGTCGCCAGCGGCTTCGCCCGCGTCAATTATACATATAAACCTTCCCCTTGAATCATTCTATCTATTAAAAAAAACCGCATTACAATCCGTTGCGTAGTTTTTAAGATTAAAGCATACATAGGGACAGACAGAAGACAGACTTTGTTTTATAATATGTAGTGATTGAAACCTTTTTTTATTGAAACTTGTTATTTTGGGAATAGTTATGAGTAAAGACATATAATTCTGAAATGGAAAAGCTTTATTAAACTGTTTCAGTAAGGGTAATATGCAACCCTTACTGAAACAGTTTTATAAAGCTAAGCAAAAATCAAAACTTTCTCGAGCAAATTTCAAAAGAACCATAAACGAAATAACAAAATTTAAATGACCAAATGTTTTATTTAGAAAAAATTTAGAATCCCAATGTATGTGACATCAAATGAACGACTGATCAAAAGTTGCTAGATGTACGGCTGATAAAGCTAGTTGGCTGTGACATATGTATGTACACAAAACTAATTACAGCTAGATATTTATTTTATAAATGTACCTAGAATTATATTATTTGAACTAATCGTGGTAATCTACGTGATTTATTTATTATTTGGCAAAACAACCAATTAATGGAAGTTAATTCCCTAATTATTTTATGAATTACAAACCTACATACATTGGGCATATTATATTAGTAGCTGTGCTATCAAAAATAAAACGGGCCAAACAGTTTACTATGGTCGGTCCAAATTTCAGTTGCCTTAATTTCATTAGCAGTGACGTTTTATTTGTCATGACTAATAAAATATGTATTTTTGTACGATACAAATTTCATAAGGTATTATAATAAGTAGATACATAATTTTCTTTTACATACAATAATTATGATGATGGCTTTGTGAATAATATACAGGGTGTAAAAAGACCCTTAACGAAAACTGAAACCCCATATAGTACCAATTATTACGATCATTTTTTACTTCGGCACCATACCTGGGAAATTACTGGTTCAGGAGATATTGAGGCTCAAAGTCACGTTTTTTTTTTTGAATTATTCCAAAATCGTGTTTAGAATGATAAATGTACACTTTCTGCCAAATAAACATAAACAAAATTTTCAATATTTCCCTAAAATAAACGTCTTTAAAGTTCCCGACGCGTAGTGTATGCGTACCAGTAATCAGCTGCGAGGTCATTCCCCTCGGCCGCGCGACCACGTGATTATAAACTGCCGCCACCGCGGCGCACGGTGTAGGTAGATACGGCCGGCGTAGGTACGATGTCTGCAAGCGCGTTATAAATATACTGGTAATAAATGTTGTAAATTTTTTTAACCTTAAAAAAATTTTTTGTTTCCCAGGTATTATTTTCGCGTAGTATGACTTGGCATAATGTGCAAAACGAGTCGACTTCGGCTTGGTGATGGGTATTGTGACACCCTGTGTATTACTAAGGCCTCTCCCTGGAATCTTGCGTGCAGCGGGTCGGTGGCGGCGGCGGTACGGGAGCAGCAGGATCTAATGCCTAAAATCAAATGGACCGGCCAGGCCCTCAAAAAAAGCGGCGCGTCAGAGGGCAGCGAGCGGTGCACTCCACTCAAGCGATTACCGCCCGCGCGTCTGCCTTGCAGTGTTGTACAATTTATTTTTGTGACAAAATAATATTTTTAAATCAAAAAGAGGTTGTCGTCCTTGTTCAGACATTTCTTTCGCGAATAAAAAAAATATTTCGTCGACACAACCACGAACACAACACTACGCCGCTATAGTGCCGCTCGATCTGCCCGCTGGTTTCGAGAACGGGTCAGCATTGCCCCCACCGCTCCCGCACCGCCGCTGCCACCGCCCCGCTACATGCAAGATTCGAGGCAGAGGCCTAATGGAACTCGTGATGTTAAAGTTAATTAACTGAAAGCTAATACTGTCCTTGAAATTACAGTGGCGATAGCAGAGTAGTGTAGGTAACGGAACAGACTACCGTGACGATGATCTCGGGTTCGATCCCCAGCTACCCCGGGCACACACCTCTGACTTTAGAAGTTATGAGTGTATTGAAAATGTTAATTATAGCTCGCTTAACAATGTGCCCGGTAGATGGCAATAGGCTCGCCCCCTATTACATTGTGACCGAAACATAACTGGCGAAGTATGGCTGTGTAATACACCTTTGCCTTCCCCTTCGGGGATAAAGGCGTGAAATTATGTTATGTTAATTGCAAAAAATCTTAAAGAATTCAAATGGGAAGCCAAGGTAAAATTTCTTGCTATCAATATATACAAGTATTTACAATATTAATAAACCGGTCAAGTGCGAGTCGAACACGCGCACCGAGGGTTCCGTACAAACCTGTAGGTATATATCATTATTTAAAAATGAATATTTAAAAAAACACTAGGAAAACACGTTTTTATAAATGTACATAAAAACAAAAAATAAATTATGGATCGTTCAAGATGTCTCTATTGCTGGGCTAAAGTGTAAACTATTTGCTTTTAATTATAATATTTGATTGTAAAAGCGTGGGGCGCTGGAACAGGAAAGAACACTAGGAAAACACGTTTTTATAAATGTACATAAAAACAAAAAGTAAATTATGGATCATTCAAGGTGTCTCTATTTCTGGGCTGAAGTGTAAACTATTTGCTTTTAATTATAATATTTGATTGTAAAAGCGTGGGGCGCTGGAACAGGAAAGACGTTCTTGTTTAACTTGTTCAAAAAACCAAGTGAACAGGTGTTACGGGACGCAGGTTACACAGATTGGCACTCTAACTAGACTTGCAGCACGAGTAGTAAGTGGCTCTACATTAAAGAGTCTGTTCAAAGTACCAGTTTGTCGAAATCAGACAAAACATGCGTCATTAACGAGGAAGACGACATTTACCGACACTTTTAACAGAGGCGTTAAATCTTTCAGGAAATTAAGTATACACCACTATTTTTTAATTAGTACAAAAGCTTTAAGGACATTTTAGCGAAGACATTATTATCATATATGTGAAGTAAGAATTTCATAATATCTATAAATAGCAAAGTTATAATCATTTGTTTTTTGTAGAAAATCTCACCTAAATCATAGACATATTTTACAATCCATTCACTACTTCATTGATAGAACTTACTTTCCGTCCTACTCTTACGCATTCTTTTCGTCGCACTAATAATGTAGGTAGCCGTAGACAATAAAATGAAGCAAAATAATAAGTCTAGGTTAGTGTACTTTTTAATTTTTTTAATTCTACCCTCTCTTTCATACTTCATCCGGGCTTAGTGCCGGCAAAATTTACCGTTTTACAAGTAATTAAATACTGAGGTGAGTAATAAAAGAAAAGAGTAATTTTGGCGTATTTATGAAGTTAGAATCATCTTCTATTTACAAATATTATTTTATCATCATCATGTCAGCCTAGAGATGGCCACTACTGGGCATAGGCCTCCCTCAAGGTTCTCCACACAGACCTATCTTGAGCCGCCCGGATCAAATTATTATTTACTTAAGTAGGTATTATTTACTAAACTTACAAGTATTTCCATTGTCCTTCGAAACGTCCACCACCATTGTCAAGAAGTACGCTTCTGTCTTTTCACTTCGTCAAAAGCATCCAATATGCACTATTTTAACTTTTCGACACTAACCGGCTCACTTTTGTACACTCACAAAAAGATGTCCATGGGTACACAGCTGCACTCGCGATTCTTCCACTCAAAAAGTACGCACGAAGCATAGCTACATATGATGTGAACTGATAAGCCTCGCGTCGGGCAAACTTAGACGAACAATTAAATGGGTGTTCTCAGTTCCGCTTGCAATTTAGCACTGTTTGTCGCATCGATCGGGACGCGGCGCGGGCGCAGAGGTACAGGGGGGAATTTATCAATGGCGCATTTAATTGCTACTACTGTTAAAAGTCATAGTACGCGCGTCGTAATTATGCATTTACCAATTATTGCGTATTTTTGTGGACAGTTTTGAGACAGTTTTGGGACTAAGTGTTTTTATTTTTTAACTACATAAATACGACCAGTTAAAGATACTTAGTGCCCCGTTAAATTGTTTGTACTAATTAAAAAATAGTGGTGTATAATGGTAATGCGTCAACAGTGGCAAAATAAAGAGTTCTTGTTCGTGGACGAGATATCTTTGGTTCCCTTTGGTAACCTTTGGCGGCATAAATGCTATGCTCTTGTGTGACCTCATGCAGCTTCCGCCAGGAAGGTAGTATTAGTATTTGTTAACAATAAAGTATTTCCTGTTCCAGCGCCCCACGCTTTTGCAATCAAATATTATAATTAAAAGCACAATGATAGTTTACAGTTCAGCCCAGAAATAGAGACAACTTGAACGATCCATAATTTATTTTTGTTTTTATGTGCATTTATAAAAGCGTATTTTCCTAGTGTTTTTTAAACTTTTAATTTATTTTATACTTTTTGGTCTTTGATAACGAAATATTTTTAACATTTATACCTTTATTTTTAAGTAGGCGAATGAGCCTGCATCCGCCTGTGCGTCTGTTTATACAGACGCACATGGTGATAACATGGTATTTTATCTGTCAGCTGATAATAATCTAGCTCTTCAATCAGGAGACCACTAAGTGATTTTATTCTACTCAGGGCCACATACGCCTGTCCAGCCGCAAAAGTACGGGACCCTAACTACACCACTGCGCGGTCTACAATATATAAATGGTTTGTTATAACCTTGAAACCTGATCGTGTTCAAAGTCCATTACATGGCCTTTCTCACAAGTGCAAACACTACTATGATACGATATTCCATCATGGAATGCCAGTGCCTATCATCCGGCTTCATCGTCAGACCTTGAAACCTAATCGTGGCCAAAGTTCATTACAAGACTTTTCTATGAAATCAAAAACAGCTATGATACGATTTTCCATCATGAAGTTCCAGTCCATGTCTTCCAGCTCCATCATCAGATCAGTTTGACAGTACCATATTATTGTATTGTCATCAGAACAACATACAACTGCCAATTTTCATTACGCTACGACCCTTGGAAGATGGTTAAATTAGTCATCTTAGATTCCATTACATAGTTACATAAACGACGACCTAATAAAAGCGTGTTAAAAAAAATGTATGATGTGACAAAAAATTTAAGGTTTTCGAAATTTTTCCTATGTGCTATAAAACGTTGCTTTATGCCGAATTTCAAGATTCTAGATCGACTGGAAGTACATGTTGGCGATACGCCGGGGTTATGGTGTCCAGACTCTATTATAATAAAAACACTTACGTAATATTACTTGGTTTATTTTCAGACGATTTCTAGCACAGAATTGAATTAAAATGTGACCTACAGTCCTTTTTATACACTAACCTTCATTACACATGATATTTAACAACTGCCACTTCCTTTACAATATATAATTGAAATTACTATACAATTAATAATTAAATTTAAATAAAAAATCAACATTAATATTGTAATGAATTTTGCACAACACTAAATAATTTATTTTATACGAATAACAAATTTATTTTAATAACCAAACGCTGCTTTACAACATTGTCAACAGATGGCGCTATCAACAGGATGTAAATATAAGCACATGTTATTTATTACCGTAAAAATAAGTGTCAGAATAATGTTATTTAACACTAATTGATTTTATAATACTAATTGATTTTACTTTGAAAGTTTCTGGAGTTATCTTAATAATTAAGCGATAAATTAAATAACCAATCTTTATAAAACAGTGAAGCAGTCGATACAGTGTCTAATATTCTAAAGTAGTGAAGTTCACAAATGGTTATTTAAATATCAATCTTAAATATTATTAACATCATTATATATTAATTTGCGCCCATATACACTTTAGTTTTGACCTGAGCATTTGATATGAATTTCAATTTTATATCTTTACGGGTTCATGAGTAACCTTTGAAATTATTAAAAATATTTTGATTATATATGATGTAACTAATAATTTACGGATTTTTGCAATTTTTCCTTACCTGTACTTTAAGATGTTGCTTCGTGCCAAATTTCAAGTTTCTGAGTTCAAGAGAAGTACCCTGTAGGTTTTGATTCCCTTGCGAGTAGTTGTGAGTTTGAAAATATGCTGAAACTGCTGTTTCTGTTGATTGCGTTGACATAGAAGTTTGATTTTATTACAGCTTCACGGTGTTATAGACCTTAGTATTTGATATGAATTTATTGTTAATAACTCTACGCGTTCATGAAGAAAGAGGTAGTAACTTTTTTTTATGTTTTTATTATAGGTATGGCTTGTTGTAACAAAAAAATTACATTTTTGGATTTTTTTCCTTAATCTGTGCTATTAGAAGTTGCCTCGTACGAAATTTCAAGATTCTAAGTTCACGGGAAGTACCCTGTAGGTTTTGATTCCCTTGTGAGTTTCGAAAATATGCGAGAATTTGCGGCATAAACAGCTGTATCTTTTGATTGCTTTATTTTAGAAGTTTTATTTTGTTACAGCTAAACGATATTATAGACCCGAGTATTTGATATGAATTTCAATTTAATACCTCTACGCGTTCATGAGAAAATGGTAATAACTTTAAAATTACTAAAAATATTTTTATGATATGATGTAACAAAAAATGTACGGTTTTCGCAATTTTTCCTTTATCTGTGCTATAAGACATTTCTTCGTACCAAATTTCAAGATTCTGAGTTCACGAGAAGTACCCTGTAGGTTTTGATTCCCTCGCAAGTTTCGAAAATTGCGGAAATTTGCAGCATAAACGGCTGTATCTTTTGATTGCGTTGCTTTAGAAGTTTGATTTTTCACAGCTTTATGAGACAGTAGACTTAACTATTTGATATAAATTTCAGTTTGATACCCTCACGCGTTTCTGAGAAAATGGGTCTTGACAGACGGACGGACAACAAAGTGATCCTATAAGGGTTCCGTTTTTCCGTTTCAAGGTACGGAACCCTAAAAAGTACTAATTGTCTACAGGAATTGGTATGGTAATAATGGTTTTAGAACATCCACTCATCCTCTTTTCAAAAAATAAAATAGCGTAGGTTTCTCCTTATTGGCATAGCCGAATAGACACTTACGTGTTGTTTATTTCTTACAATAATAAATACAGCTAATAAATCATAATTTTGTGCGTTTAACGTAAATAATATAAATACAAACAACTACATTGATTTCAAACTGCAATTAAGTCATAGCAACTACAATTTGAAAACATGGCATAATATTTGGCTACACACGTAGTAGCAGTAGTGTCTTCACATTTGAAACTAGCATACATAAATATTATTTCGGATACTTTTATAGATTCTTAGCCACTAGACAATGTGTTCCTAGAAAATCTTTGAACGCTTTTGCATAAATTGCGCTTCAATGTTCTCTATTAGTTACCTCCTCAAGATAAAACTTTGCTACTCGTAGAATTGCAAGATAACTGTGAAACAAGTTTCGTGAACTTCTGTATTTTAAATTTCATTGTATACCAATGAGCTGAGGACGGTGTTCAAACTGAATTGCTCGTCGTATTGTATATGGTTCATCGAACGTGGTCCACAGGGAGTACTATGTCAGGCTGTGCAGCTTTGCCACTAACAGTAAGCCCGATATATGCAGTGAACAAGCAAGGGTTTGCTGCATTTCAAGCGAGAAAAATGTTCAAGCGAAGTTACTTTTTGTTTGGTTACATACCGCTACGGCAATTGAAGGACTTGCTACTTATGTCTTTATTATAAGCACAAGCGCATAGGCATGAAGAGTGGTTTAGTTCCTAATTTCGACAAAATATTACAGTTTTTGATGAATAGATGCTTTCACTGCTTTCCACTTTTTGCTCCAATGGGGTGAGTTTCATTATTCTTGAAATACCGTTTCGCTACCATCCCATGTTTTACTTTTGTTTCATACAGAATTTCTTGTAGAAACATAAGTCCTTAACCACATATTTTTACCAAGGTGCCGTTTGCGAAGATGATTGATGACGTTTTGACAAAATTTTACATGAACGAAATGAAATGCTTTCAGTGGGATGGTTTATACAAAAAATCATAGTAAATATCCTAACAAATCAAAATATTTTAATTGCTGCGGTGTAATAGGTTACAATATATCCAATAGTGATTGTTGAAATGTTGTCGCGAGCATATTCCACCAAGAGTATATTAATGAATGTTTTATATAAGTTTGGAAAGTTCCAGTGTATGCAACAAATTGATATGAAACAACGAATCTAATTATTATTTTGCAAGAGGAATGTATTCGTCGTGTAATGTACTGGTATGGAAAGACCAAGAATTTTATTCAAATTGTATTTTTACATTCAAGATATGTTAGTAAATATGAACCATGTCAGAATTTTCATGTAAGATGATTTTATGCACAAAATCTTTGTTATGTTTAAATCATAATCTGTATTTACTTCGAACTTAATTATTTATTTAATTACGTAGTGTTTGCTTAAATTGTATTCAAAAGGTCACATAGGAGTGGTCTAGTCCACCCACTACACTTGACACGAACCCACTCCACATACAAGTATGGAAAATAACTGGAGGACAGCATACACACTAGTAATTTGTAAAGCAAATAGCTTAGAAAATTACTTTTATAAAATGAAAATATTACGCGATAAAAATAATGAAATTTAAATAGAGTAGGTATTTTTAGGGCAATTACGAATACTATTACAATTACCTAACATATCACTAAAGTAATTGAGGCAGTAACGATGTCATAAGCTATAAAATGTAAGTAACTATGTAACCTGTAAACCGGTCACGTTTGTGAACTTGTTAAAGACGCGAACCCCGCTGTAATTATTCACAAATGGAAGAATATAACTTTGAAACCGAAATTAAACTTATTGATTTAGTTTGTCGACTTTAAGCTAAAGTTGTGTGATGTAATTTGAAATGTCTTAAGGACATTTCGCGGAAGGTTTTCAGTTGTAATTATAATTCCTCTGTCAAACAATGTTGCGTGGGAATCGGTGTCATGCTAATTGGTTCAATTTCATGGATTTGCTTTGCTGGATATCAAATTATATCTGAAATTTAAATTCCGTGTTTGCTTCAGTATCATATAGGGGGAAACTTTAAGTGATTACGCGATGCTACGATTTTATCAACGTAAAAGAAAAGTTTTTAATAAGATCTGCATTTTTGCTTGAATGAATTATAGCCATAGTTCTCCTGTTTTGGCGGTGAGGGAAGAATTACCTAACAGGTACATGCGTTAACACGATTGTGGTAGCCCGGCGGTAGCTCGGCGGCTGGTAAATAGTTACGGTAGCTAACGAACGCTTGTATTGCTGTAAGTCAAAGTCAAAGTCAAAATCCTTTATTCATTTGGGTCACAATGTGACGCCTATGAACGTCAAAATAATAAATTTATAAAAAAATACTTAATGACTCTACATTAACATTTACTGCCACGTTCGCAAAGCAAGGGCGTAGAACCATGAGAAAGAACGGGCAATAAAACTCACGGTCACTCTATTTCATCGCCAGGTTTTGCATAATACACATAATTTACATTTTGTACTGCTGCAACTGTTACACCTTCAATATCACTTGAATATATTTACTGTACATACTCAAGCATAATACTTAATTTTAATTTTGATGTTCATTTAGTTAGCCTCCTCAGAATAGACATGGTGAAACAGGAGCATCCACTTACATTACATATACCTAATAATGCAGGCAATCCGCAAAAGTGATCAGAACCATGATGGCAATGTTGCAGTTAATGTAATTATATATACCTATATAAAAAGAGTGCTGATAATATTTCAGAAAGTCTTACTCTGCTGCTAGTTTGTGGATCACTTGCTGGTAGCATAGCACTTCTTTTCACAAGGCTGGCTGTACTTTTACTTTTTAGTCATACATAACATAGGCAGCTCTGTTGTTCCTTCTGCAGCGAAACCTCTCGTTTCGAAGTGAGACACCACTTCTTAAATATTACAGGCTAGCATGTGGCAAAAAGTCTCAGCTTCTTTTCAGTTAAATCCGATATCCAAAAGCAGTTTCGTAGCCTATACATATTTTGTACAAAATTCATAAAATCGATATTCTCCATCTTTTCTGTGAGCTGTTCCGCTTCTGTTTTTTTTTTTATAGGAACAATAATAAACGCGAATATAACAATTATTTATTATTGTAAATGAACTTGAGATTTATGACTTTTATCTGCCAATTTTATTATATTCTTGAAAGTAGCACAGCTTCATTGATGACATCCATGCCTTCGTAAGCCTTCATTATTGTAACTTTGAAATATTTAATATAAGCCAGAAATAATGATGTATTTACACAAAAAAGAAGCGTAAGGTGACAAATTGCTTCTATTTTTATTTATTATTAACAAAGCAGTAGAAGCAATTTCATTATTTTCACTTAACAGCTAAAGTGCTGAATCATTTTTATTTATATTCTTTGTCGGATAACTTCGTTGCGGATTTTATCCTTCAAAGAGACGCCAAGCATAGCCCGTTCCATAGCTCGCTGCGTGACTTTAAGTTTGTGGACTAGTCCCACTGTGAGTGTCCACGTCTCGGCACCGTACGTCATAACTTCTTTATTTATTTTCGTGTAAGTAGCCAATTCTGGTGTCGGAGTCTAAAGGCCACCCAAAGGCCTTTGACATGTCCTAAGGATTCATATCTGGAAAAAATAAAAATAAGTAACGCTACGAATCTTAAGAAGAAGAAAGCATTACTAAACAATGGACACAAGAAAGACTGTGCTCGTAACTACTACACATGTCATGCTTGATCATCATCATCTTCGTTGTGATATTCTGGCTGCATCCAATGCAAGGCTTTTTGTCTTGGAGCCCGATGTCCGCTTACTGGTAACTGATTAGACCCTAACCAGTTTTGGCAGTACATTGCCTTTTCCCCAGAATGACTGTCATCTGACCTCTGCAATTTACAGGGATAGCGATATTCCCTGTATTCCTCGTTTAAACTAGTGTGCAGCATCAGTATATTCATATGGGTACTGACACCCTATAACGACAGTCAAAGATATTCATTATAGTCGGGGCCGACAACTTAGCATGCTCTCCGAGGCACGGGGCAAACGATACGCACATAAATTCGAAAATTCTGTAGTGTGCGCCGTGGCTTAATTAAACCCTCTGCATTGCGATTTTTCTCTTTGGTTTATTTCTGCTTTAAACTACACATACATATATGTAGATTCAAAGAAAGAAAGAAAAATAATTGCTTAAATAAAACTGTCGGTCACGGTTTCTGTCGTTAGACTCCGACACCACTGTTAGCTATACCCATGAAAAGAACGAACTTTCGCTTACAGGCTGAAAATAAAGTTCGTCTCAACCTATACTTAGACATAATCACGTTATTAGTTGAGAACAGACTGTTGTCTCCTTAAAGTTGCAACACCTCTATTACCTATTTACCATATTTCTCATAACTTTTATTTAAATTTTAACCAACAGGTGTTGAAATCATTAGTGTAACAATTTTTAGACAAGATTTTAATTTTGTAGTTTCCATTTAAATTAATTTAGCATTCAATTTAATTTTAATAAACATTATCGTTACTATATGTGAAACGTTAACCTGAAATTATCAAGTTGGTTTCGTGGTTCGCATTGTTCCCAAGAGTATTACCATTTGGTGCTAGAGGTGTATAGTATAATTGGCAATACAAATAACAGATGCTCAGGCTCGGAACAACAATATTTTGGTTCACACACATTTCACTTTTGTTTTTTTTTTCATAATCATCATCAGCCTGCCCTAGTCCAGAGAAAGATATGGGCCTCTCCAATTGTTTACATTAGGTAAGAATCGAATCTAAATACATAGACGTCCCGTTATAGAACCATTTTATTTATTTAGTGCACCAAGAGTATAATAAACCTTTACCAGCAATTACATAAAGAGATTATATAGCAAGATAATAGCAATAATACAATTAAAAGGCATGCTTGATATCATTCATAATGAAGGCGAAGAAAGCAAAACTTAAAAAGAAATTAAATCCATGGGTAAATAGTCACAATCGCCAAGGTAACTATTATGCCACTTGTATTACGCTACTAACTTAATCTCATTGGTTTAAACCCTATTATTTTGACTTTGAATTGCAATCAGGGGAATTCTCCTATTTTTATATGTCATTGACATTATATTTTGAATAGACTCAGAAGCGGTATTCTGATAACCTAATGTCATTATCGTATAATTTGAAATAAACAGTTCGTGGTTGATACATATTTTGACACTTGTTTTAATTTACGATCTCGTTACAATTTCGTTCAATTATCAGGTAATTTAGAAGAATACGCTTTTTGTGACGTAAGTATGACACTGACATGATATCGAAACTATATTTACTAAGCAGAATTGGACCCCAGATTGCTGAATATCAGGTTTCCATGAAGCGATTGAATCATTAGAACTTCGCAGCAATTTGGTTGGCGGGGCTTATTAATAAGTTAGACCAGTTTACAAGTGGCATTTCCACAAACAGATACCTCTAGAGGTGCCTTTTATGCTCTTCAAACACATGATCACCCAAAAATTAAAATGGAAAATCAAATCAATAATCTGCGATAAATCGTAGGTTGAAAATATTTTTTGATTTACGTTTATAGATGGAGTACAGCATATTTTCATTTCATTTACTTCCTTTAGTCTAGCACTCTGCCATTATATTGTTACGAAAGGCAATAATTGAAAATAACGCCATCTATCGGTGAATGGGAGAACTAGATGAGATTAGATGTATCGGTGGTTTAAAGCGTTTCATCTATCCTCTAATAGATGGCGTTGCTGTAAATAGAACAAACTAGAATGACCACAAGCTACCAGAACTTTCGTGATGCGTCTCGAAAATACTGTAGTGTGTGTAGTGTTTGTGTTAGTAAATAAAGTGCAGTTTTTCTGGCATAGTGTATATAATTTATCGTCGAACACCAGCTCGTAACAAGTTGGTGTCAGAAGAAAGGGATAAATTATGCCGGTTATGCTGAAGGAAGAAACTGAAGGAGTTCGTACCAGGAACCAGCGCCAGCAAGACCTGGACCAGAGACGCTTCGGAGACGTTCCTTCTCCATCGTCTGGTGGACTAGGCGACTCCGTGGCTGTAGTGGAGCCTGCAAGCGCAACACACTCCGTGCCGGTGCCCGACATCGCGGGTCTGATGACGTTCATACAGGAGCACGCGCGCCGCCTGGAGGAACAGCAACAGCGTGACAAGGAGGAGCAGGCTCGCCGTCAAGAGGAGCAGGACCGCCGTCAACAGGAGCAGGCTCGCCGTCAAGAGGAGCACGCGCGCCGCCTGGAGGAACAACTACAGCGTGACAAGGAGGAGCAGGCTCGCCGGCAAGAGGAGCAAGCGCGCCGCCTAGATGAACAGTTGCAGCGCGACAAGGAGGAGCACGCCCGCCGTCTGGAGGAACAGCTGGTGCTCATGAAGGACCTCAGCGCCGCAGTGGGGAAGGACTTGAAGGCGGTCAAGGAGGAACTCCAGCAGCACGAGGCTCGAATCAACAACATTGAGAAGCGTGTACATGACCACCACGAGACCTGTGTTGCTGAAATAGAAAGGAAATGGCGTAGGCTCGAAGTGACATCAGCGGCTGTAGCACCCTCACCTCGTGGGTTTAAGGTTCCACCATTTGATGGCTCGTCATCATGGTCTGCATACAAGATCCAGTTCGAGGCTGTGATGCGATCGAATAGGTGGAATAAAGAAAATGCCTTAACCGCCCTAACTTTAGGCCTTCGCGACCGGGCCTTGACAGTGTTGGAGGCACTCAGGCAAGACGTCACCTACGAAAAGCTTCTGGAGGCGCTGGAGGCAAGATACGGTGACGCGCACCTTGAACATGTGTATCGTGCTCAGCTGAAGGACAGGACACAACGCACCGGATAAACTCTGCAGCAGTGGGCTCTGGAGGTGGAAAAGCTGGTCAGGAAGGCATACCAGCCGTCGCCTGCGCTTATTAACGGGAACCTCGTACAGGCGTTTACGGATGGGATCCGGGACCTGGAGGTAAGAGCAGCAGTGAGGTTTGGGCACTTCAAGGACCTCGAGGACGCCTTAGCCCACGCTCTGGAGGTGAAAGCAGTGCGACGCGACGACCGAGGTCACCGCATCAGGGAAGTTGTGTCGTCACCTCGTCACCTCGGTGCTACAACTGCGGAGAAAGAGGCCATATCCGCTTGAACTGCCCAAAGTGTAGGCAGCCTGGCAACACCCTGTCGGGTGATGTGCCTGCCAGGCAGCGAGAGCAGGGAAACGAGTAGAAGCCAGGACTGCGGGGTGGGTGCTGGCTGGTAATAGAAGAGCTCCAAGTATCTCGATCTCGCAATCATGTGACGGGAACAGCCTGATCATCGAAGGCGAAATTAAGAGAAAACCATGCAAGCTGACATTAGACACGGGTGCTGCTCGGACAGTCGTCGGTTTCCATTTGGCAAGACGGGTTCTTCGAGGCTGCTTCAGGAACGTGTGAATCTGAGAACAGCTACCGGTCAGCACATAACTGTCCGAGGTGAAATGGAGGTGGATCTGAAGCTAGGCAACAAAATTTACCGTCACAAAGTCATCGTGGCCGATATAGTGGACGACTGCATCTTAGGCCTAGACTTCATGCGGAAATATCGCTGCGAGATCGATGTTAACCAGGGAGTCTTGTAGTGTGGCTCGGAAGAAATCTTTCGAGTCTTTGAAAGTGTACTGCCTGAAGAATGTCATTCTTCACCCGCGGTCGAAAACGGTTGTACCAGTTTGTTTACCAGGGAATTCTGGTCGAGGGAACCGCTGCGTACTAATCGAAGGCCTAGAGAAAGAGGCCTCGTGGAAGATTGCACGAACCTTGGTAAGGGGTACCAAAGTTTCATCAGTACGCGCACTGAATGCAAGTGACAAGGAAGTGATGCTCAAGAAAGGGGCGGAATCGGGGACCTATGAAGGAGCGGCTTGTATGCGTAGATGTCTTGAGCAACCTACCAGTGCCAAGGTTCAAGGTACACGATTTGACGTGTCTACACTTTTAGAGGACTGCCAAAGTACCCTGTCGGAGAAAGAGAAGACCAAGGCTGAGAAGATGTTAAACCGGTTCGCCGATATTTTCTCGACCATTAATGCCGACATAGGGAAGACAGCACAAGTCCAGCACAAAATAAACACGGGAAGTGAAGCACCGCTTCGCCAGCGACCAAGACGTGTGCCAGAGGCACGGGAACGTGAAGTGGAAGCTATGATCGACGGTATGGTGAAGGAAGGCGTAATCGAGCCTTTGTCCAGCCCGTGGTGTTCTCCGGTGGTGCTAGTTAAGAAGAAGGATGGTAGCATGCGCTTCTGTGTAGACTACCGCCGATTAAATGACATCACGAAGAAGGACAGCTACCCGCTGCCAAGGATCGATGACACACTGGATACGCTGACGGGGATGAAGCGGTTTTCTACCTTAGACCTAAAAAGTGGCTACTGGCAGGTGGAAATAGATCCTCGAGACAAGGAGAAGACGGCATTCTCCACAGGTAAAGGATTATGGCAATTTAACGTCATGCCCTTTGGATTGTGCAACGCTCCGGCTACTTTTGAGAGACTGATGGAGCGAGTGCTTATGGGACTGATTGGAGACGCCTGCCTGGTCTACTTGGATGACATCATCATCGTAGGGCGCACCTTCCAGAATCACCTTCGAAACTTGGAGCAAGTGCTGTCAAAGATACGAGGAGCTAATTTGAAGCTGAGTCCGAAGAAATGCGCGTTATTGAGACGGCAAGTGAACTTCCTAGGACATGTGGTCTCGGAGAACGGTATTCAACCTGACCCCGATAAGATCATTGCCGTGAAGGAATGGCCAGTTCCAGAGAACAAAACGCAGGTCAGAGCATTCCTCGGATTATGCTCCTACTACAAACAGTTTGTGAAGGACTTTGCTGACATTGCTCGACCTCTTCATAAGCTCACCGAAGACAGAACACAGTTCTGTTGGAATGAGAGCTGTGACGTTGCATTCCAGAAGCTCAAGGAACATCTGTGTACTGCACCTATTCTAGGCTACCCTGACAATGAGCATGAATTCATGTTGACACAGATGCCAGTAACACCGGAATTGGAAAAGAAAGGTGATCAAGAAGTTGTTATAGCATACTTCAGCAAGGCCTTATCCAAACCCGAAAGAAACTACTGCGTCACCCGGCGGGAACTCTTGGCCGTAGTAAAGACATTGCAGCATTTCAACAAATATTTGTTGGGACGTAAATTCCACCTGCGAACCGTGGTCGGTTCGCAGGTGGAATTTACGTCCCAACAAAGCACAGCGTCCTGGTGGCGACGCTGTGCTGAAATGGCTACTTCAATTTAAAGACCCAGAAGGACAAGTAGCCAGATGGATTGAACTACTGCAAGAGTTTGATTTTGTAATACAACATCGCAGCGGCAAGTTCCATGGTAACGCAGATGCCTTATCGCGTAGGCCGTGTCCCGACCAGTGCAAGCACTGTACCCGATAGGAAGCAAAGCAGGCAGCAATAGTGAGGATGTTGAAGACGGATCTGAGCGACGAATGGAAAGAAGCTTTGCGAAGTGCTCAGCAAGACGACAAGGATATACAGCCAATTCTTGAATGGAAGAAATCAGACGCTCCTAGGCCCAAATGGAGTGATATCGCAGCAATGAGCCCTATCACCAAGAGTTATTGGGCACAGTGGGAAAGCTTGGTTTTCCAGGATGGAGTTCTGTGCCGCAAATGGGAAAACGCTCGCGGTAACCAGTGCCATTTGCAAATGGTAGTGCCCAAAACTAAGGTGCCGGAAGTCTTGAAGCTCTATCACAATGGTACTTCGGGAGGTCACATGGGAGTTAAGAAGACCCTTACTAAGATTCGAGAGCGCTTTTATTGGCTCCACTGTCGGGATGACGTCGTGGATTGGTGCCAAAAATGCACAAGTTGTGCGGCTGTGAAGAGGCCACACACTCGTAGCAGAAGTGCATTAAAGGTGTACAATGTAGGAGCTCCATGGGAGCGCATAGCATTGGATGTCGCTGGACCATTTCCTGAGAGCCAGGACGGCAACAAATACTTCTTGGTTGTGATGGATTACTTCACGAAGTGGCCTGAAGTGTTTGCAATCCCAAATCAAGAAGCTACCACAGTGGCCGATAAGCTGGTGCATGAAGTCTTTTGTTGGTTCGGGGTGCCCTTGCAAATCCACAGCGATCAAGGCTGGAACTTCGAATCTGAGGTGTTCAAGGAGACTTGTCGCGTGATGGGTGCACATAAAACCAGGACCACGGCCTATCACCCGCAATCAGATGACATGGTTGAACGGTTTAACCAATCACTGGAAAGGTACCTGGCGAAGGTCGTGGAGAGCAAACAAAGAGATTGGGATAAGCACATCCAACCATTTCTCCTGTCATATCGCAGTGCGGTCCACGAAACTACAGGAGTAGCACCAGCTTTTGCCAATTTCAATTTCAAATATTTACTTATTTTCCCTCATCGCAATTTTATAAGATTTTTATTCTAAAGTTAAACTGTAAAGCTGTTGAATCCAGCAATACATTTAATCAAAAACATACATTATGTATTGTGTGTTACAAATCACAAAACGACATTCAGATACATAGTGCAGTTTGTAAAATGAGATTTCGTGAAGTACGATGCTTACTTTCCAGTTCATTTCTATATCTTGTTATATTACATTGTTATAGCTTATCTTTCTGCAGTGCGAATGGAGTTGGCAGCAGGCCCGAAACTTGGATTTACACTGTTTCACATTTATATTTTTTTAAATTGCATTGGTGTCTACAATGAAATATGGAGTGAGGCTTTTATGGGTTAGAAATCAACAGTTTTATGTGCGTTTTATTTCTCAATTCGGTGTCCAAGTACTGTCTTCGGTGACGCCACTTTATAGCCATACAAATAAAGTTTATTAAAACTATATACCAGTATTACGTTTTTGATCAACTGTTAGGGTCGGAACATATCTGACGGAAGATGCGTCGCGTATTATCGGTCGCGTAACGCCAAAACATACAAATATATAGAAAAACATTCAACCTTTCACACCTGACCGATGATCCGTTAGTAAGTCGAGCGTACAGCGTGCAGCGTCTGTTCCGTTTCTGTCAACGCATTATCGGCCGACGCGCACCACGCACCACGTGAATTTTGACTGACGCGTTGGGCGACGTTTTAAAATTAAACCCTCATAGTCAATACGACGTTAAAAAGGGCTGCGCAGTTGATCGATAAAGTTTGTTGACTATAATCATCATCATCATCATCCTAGCGCTGTCCCGGTTGCGTTCCAAAACCTACGCCTTGGAGCCCGGGGTCCGCTTTCCGACAATATCTCGCACGGTCTTCAGCATCCCTGGTGATTAGTTTATTGACACGCATATCATCCCTTACGACATCAAGCTAGCATTTCTTTGGCCTTCCCCGTTTACCGGGGCCCGGCGGAAGTAGTATGACATTTGTTGCTCACGTAAGATGCCGGTTGACGTAAGACATGGCCACACCAGCGTAGCCGACAATCTTGCAGTTTGTCAGCAATGTCACGGACATGAAGGCTACCCCGGGTGCGGGAGTTCCTAATGCGGTCCTTCCACGTGACTCCACACATCCAGCGCAGCATGTTCATCTCCGTGACACGCAAACTATGCGTGTGTCGCTCAAGCACAGGCCACGTCTCACTGCAACAGGAAAGGTCTAATGATGGATTTATAAACCTTTCCTTAGAGCTTAACTGGCATTTGGGGTCACAAATGACACCGCTCACCTAACGTCATTTGGCCCAGGCTGCCGAAATGCATGCCTTGACGTAGCAATCGAAGTCACCAGACGCGTGGAGTACTGATCCCAGGTACTTGACCAGGTCCTTTTGCTCGGCAATGTCTCTGCCTATGCGAATTGACGCGGGATCTGTACTATTGCAGGCCAAGTACTCGGTCTTCGCTTGTTGACTATAATGCCGCTGTTTAAATATATCAATATTTTAAAATCCTTTTACGTTTGGCTGTCTTATTATATTGCTTCACGATTGTGCAACAAATAAATAGATACAGCAAAATATATTCCATCTATTGTATAAACAATAGCGCGCCTAAAAAAACGGATATATCATATTGCAAATTCCCAGACTTCACTTGTCTATTATAGCAACTTATACTAATGCCATTTTAATTTCGGTTATTGCGAAGTTTTCAAAGAATCTGACGTCATGTCTCGAAGAAGCACCATTATATTGTAGACTTAGCTCTACCAGCAATATTAAGTCCAATCATTTATTATTACCCGTCATAGAGTTGTGTAATATAATGAATTATGTTCGGTACACGTTTTAATCCACGCTCGTAATAAGATGCCAATTAGACTTCGATGGAAGATCGGATTAATTTGATCTTACTTGTAAGCAATAAGGATTACTCGATACTAATTGGCCTCGATCTAGTATAGATTGGTATTATATATTTTTGGAAAATATTATTAAGTTACAATACAGTCAATGAAATAAAACAAAGAAAACGCTAAGTGGTTTATCTGCAGAATTAAGTCTACAGAAGTTTGAATCAAGTTTAATGTGTGAAGTTGTATAAATTATTTTAATTTTGATAAGATTTATTTCTGTCAGCACTGACGTGTTGATTTGTAAAATGAAAATATTGCAGTTAAAATAACATGAATAAATAATTATCTAATTAATTACGCTGCTAAATAATATTATTCTTGATAACCTTTTCAAGTTAAATGCTTGTATTTGAGCCCGTATTCACCATGCAAACGACATTGAGACCCTGATTTCTCGACTTTGTGAACAATATCTTAACCATTAAGTACGGCACCCCACTTTACGTGGTAAAATCTATTATATTCTTGTAATTAGCTGAATAGATTCTGCTTAGTCCTTAAAATACATTCAGCTTTATATTCACAAAAATATACAAAGAGATTTCAATCCGTAAAATAGTTTTAACACTCGGTTACAATAAAAACACATTTGCCGAAATTGCTGTTGTTAAGCCAACTTCGACTCCGTCGTAATATTAAGTGCTAATAATGGCTAGTATTAATACCATTCGGAGATTACTTTTTCTGGCTGAAACTATTAACCTTGACCTTAGCTAATAATGGCAAAAAGTGGTGAATATCACCCGCGCTGTTATTACGCAATAACATCATAACGACTCTGAGCTGACTTCCCAATTTAACCTCAGGTGTACCGAGCCCAGGTAAACAATATTTTATTACGTTATATCCACAGATATTGTTATAAGTAGAAATTGTACTAAGTATTGTTGGTCGAAGCTTTAACGACTACGTACCTTTAATGCGAACTGAGCGCGCTTATTAGAATTTTCGTCGAATCTTATTAAATCTCACTCATTACGAAGTTCAAGTTAATATTTTCAAGAAAACTGTTATAATACTATAATACTTCCATCATTTGACAATGACTTTTCGCTGTTTGGATTGTTCTTAGTATCGTTTTATAAGCCGGTGATTATTGTTCGTGATTTAGAATAAAGAGACCTAATGCTCAGGTATTAGTTCCGACAGTGTTTGTCTGTGCCTACGAAGGCTTTACTGAGGAAAATTTTCATTTACCGTAAATATCGACAATTTACCCACATTCCGAATTATATTTTGAATATTAAATGGACTGTTGGCAAAATATTGCAATCGAAACAGGGTTCAAAATTTTCATGCTAAATAATTGTGATTTCTAATGTAAATTTCAAAAGACATGTACGGATGTCCGTACAAACTTACGCTTTTGTGTTATATTTAATTAGGGTAGCGAAAGTTTGCTGATTTAACCAATCAGCAAACTTTGAATTCTGTTCATCACTCCCCATTAAAAGGGTAACCACCCTTTTAATGGGGAAACATATTGTGTCATATTTTACATGTTCGTCACCCTCCTAGCGTTATCCAAGTTGCATCTCAGGGTTCGCTTACTAGTCCAACCAGATTTCACCATGTCCACAGTGCGACTGCCGTCTTACCTCCGCATCCCAAAGAGATAGCACAGTCGTAGCGCTCATAGCGAGACTTGGCTTGCCGTTCGTAACAGATCGGCAAAGTTAAGCAACGCTTGCACAGGTTACCAGTTGGATGGGTGACCGTGTGTGGCATTTTCATCTGAGCGCTACCGTGCTTCGGAGGGCACGTAAAGCTGTCGGTCCCGGCTCTTGTCTATGGATAAGGGTCGTTAGGCCATGTCGGAGGCCTTTGGGCGGTCTGAAAACTCCGACACCAGAGTTGGCCACACACTCACACGAAAAACAAAACAAACAAGCACAGTTATATGATTTAAAGTACTGTCAGTTTATTCTGAGGTGCTTACCCTCCATAAGGAGTGTAAAAGATCGTCGAGATCGATAACCACCAATTTAATACGCACATAACTTCGAATAGTGAGTTATGTGCGCCATGGATACGATCACGATGCTCTTTGCATCGCAGTCTATTAAAAGTATAATATTAGTTGGTAAGAAAGCTCTACATGTCCAAAACCAGAATAAAAATTGTATAACCTCTGTCGGCACATTACTGGTTAACAGTACCATACACGCGTCGATTAAATATCGTGAATGAGACTTTCTTTGCCACAACTTTTCATAAACGTTCGCTATCATTAATAATAATTAGCGAGTGGCGAACAATATAAGCTGAGTGGTCTGGCCTATTTATATTAGGCCACTATTCCGTATCAGGCTGGGCTTTCTGAATAATGGACCTCGTTTGCATGCATTGCTTACCTACAATTGGACATAGGTGTGTTTGTTCACTCTAATATTTATATCTCATGTACGTTGCATACGAGCGTGAGCCAAATATGAGCTAGTGCTGTCTTGTTTGAATAGCAGTTGTACGTTTGAGAGCTGTTTGCTTGATTAAAGATTTGTATTATTTGCATCTACCGCCTGCCATTCAGTTTGCTGGCCTTTCATACTTATTTGTTTGGTTATGCAAACATTTTCAGCTAACTTTTGATATGAGTCAGCTTCTCTTTATAAAACTGTACAGACTGTTGGCAGAAATTTATGTTTGCGTGTGTATTTGAAGACAATTGTTGTGTCCTGCACTTTATAACTAAGTCTAAATTGTTATAAATGCATTATTCTCAAAATCAGTACTTAGGACTTTGTTTTGCTTAAAAATGATTTCTCCAAAATGACCCCATTTCCATTTCCTTCATCCCACCCTTCCGACCATTCCTTTTCACATCTAGGACGGTAACGCTTTTGTGACTCTTCTCATGTTGTGTGTATCCATGGACGGTGGTAATCGCTTACCATCAGGGGATCTGTCTGCCTGTTTGCATAAACAAAGTATTTGAATGGAAACAGGAATCAGTTTTTTACCTCAATCCGATTAAATTTTGCGTTGGACGAACGTTTTTACTAGTGTAACTAGTGATTTTACTGTAACCGGAGATGCAAACATGGTCACAGCATAGGTTTAACCGACTGTTATTCGATCCCACAAAGTAAATTCTCAGAACAACCATCTTCTCTTTTGGCAGAAAATTCTGAGTAACATAACTGAATTTTTTAACAAATCTCTAGAGCATGTATCAATATACTATACTTGTTTTCAGACATCAACAGAGCCTTGAGTTCTATGGCAAAAATATATCAGTCTGAATATTTATTTATTTTCAGAGACCAACTTCAAGTCCATAAATATTCATATAATAGACGATAGCAAGAGCCGTTATAGATATGGCAGCTACCGGTTTGACCACACGCTGATACCGTTTATTCTGAAATTAAAATTACCTTCCCCGTGTAGCGAAGAGGCTTTTTGTCGATGGGTTATTGATATTCGATCGATTTGGGCGCGTCGATGGCGCGTCATCAATAACAGACTATAAATACGTGCGTTTATGACCACCGCACAAAAGCTTTTAGCTATTACAATACCTGATGGATTTACAAAAGATTAAATAGAAAATGTACGCCTGCCCATACTTTGGATTTGCATTGTTGTGTATTAAATTGATCTTTCTTCAAATTACTAAGTTACTATATGTATGTGGTTATAAAGTTACTTTACTACCATTAATGTTGCGTGTGGTGATAGGATTGGCGTTTTTTAGTGTTCCGTATCAAACTACAACAACCCTTTTTAGTTTCACTATTTATATCCGTGCGACTGCTTGGCTTAAGATCATGTCTGTGTCAGGACTGGCAAAATCGTTCAGGCCAGGATCGGTCACATCAAAGCAGGCCGCTATCTTACGTGTGTAAAGAAGTACGTCAGAGGTAACACGAAAGGTTGTCTTATTTGGCATAAAGGCTTCTAATTTAACGTCTATGGCGTTCACTTTTCAAAACACTAGCATAGATACATGGTCCACGACTTATTATATGGGGTCCGTACATGTCAGTTACGCGTACAATCAAAGCCTGTCAACAAAGTTCAGCAACCTTTGCAATATTGGTGTACGGTGACTAATGTATATTTCTGGCGTTAACGCATTATTCCATATTCGCGACATTAATTAATGTTTAAGAATATATATATATATATATATATATATATATATCTATTTGCCGCCCTTTTATTTCGCATTATTATGACGTCCACCAGTTCCACTTAAAAAATATGAACTATTACAGCGAATATTAGTCGCTAAGGCAATGTCAAATATTGTGTACATATTATTTTTCTGAAATTTTGACACATATTGATATACAAATATACGTATATTAACAACCATAGTGAAATCAATTAGGACTCCAGCCAACACTATCAATTATCTGGCTTCCCGTGATATACATCGTTTAATTTACGTTTTCCTATCTATCGCAACTCCTATGAACAGTGCGACGTTGCCGCTCTTCTTTTTAAATATTTAATAAGTAGGTGGATAAATATTATTTCTATGTCCAGTACAGGTACGCTAGCGTAAGCATGAAGTTTAAAGTTATGAAAAATTTAACAAATATTGAGATCAGTGCAATTCATTACAATATTATAAGAAAAAGTTACTTAAATTTAAAGTACCTATCTACTTATTACTAATTTATGAGTATTATTCGACAGGATCAAACGCATAACTACACAAAAGCATACGCTTAGCCTCAAACGTCCATTTATGTAATCATTTGCATGTTTTACGGGTATTTAGATACATACGAGTATACGGACGTGGCAGTATCGTAAAAGTTTTAAACTATTAATCTTTCGACGTCTTGGACGTCAAATGACAGATATTGTGAAACTTTTACGACATTATAACGTCCGTATACGCATATATATATGTCTAAATAACTGTGAATCGCACAAGTGATTTGTTTAAACCCTGCTAAACAATAAACAGAAAATAAAATCTAACACAAACTGCGCCGATTGAAAAATAACATTTAGGTAGTTTTATTGTAATTAGACGCATTTGACATTTTGTTATGGTGTAAAATTAGGGACATAAATCATGACACAAGAAATAGTTACATAAATTAAAGTTACCTATCTACTTACTTCTACTTTAAAATTATCATTATTTAGGAACACTTTTAATGAGGTACCTAGTTATGATGGTTACTATGAAGTAATAACCAGGTCACTTGAAAAAATACAAAATTATCTGAAATAAACTCAAGTTGAACACAGTGGCCTACACCAAACTACGTTTATAAAACGGATATACGGATGTCAGTAATCAAATTTGACTCAAATTATAAACGGACGTCGAATATCCCACGATTTAAATATATTTTACCTATCTGACATCCGTATAATATTAAACTTCACAATACTCGCTGTTATGGAACAGGCTTCCTCCTGAAGTGAGAATTGTCACCAACCGTTATGCATTTAAAACGAAACTACGGAATCTTCTCTTTGATAAGTTGATGGATTTGGCTCATCACTCTCATCAGCTATAGCATAATTATGTATTTATGTATGTAATATATTTATGTATTATATTTATGTGTGTATCATATCTATGAATAATTATATATATCTATAGTATATTTATGGTTAATAATATGTATCTAAATTATTAATATGTATCTAATACATATCCTATTTTTCACCACATGGCTAATGTACCTACCTCATCTATCTCTGCACCACCAAAAGGTTGACTGGCAGAAAATGCCACTAGGCATTAAGTTCACCTGTGTACTATTTTTGTGCATAAAGAATAAATTAAAAAAATATAAATGAATTAACACAATGAAATATACCAAGATAAGATTTTACATGATCCACAAAGATGGAAGTAGAGTATACTCTACCCCTACACTGTACACAAACAAATGTACCAGCTAGTACAAAAACTAAAAAAAACAAAATAACTGACTATTTTACAACTATACAACAACCAAAAACGACCCAAAATACTATTTGTTTTCGTAGATAAAATTAAGCCAAGAACTACTACAATAATATACCAAAATATAGCAGGCGTAATAAATAAACAAGAGCTTATTGAGGTAGTCATAAATGATTTATCGAATAATATAGGTAATATTGACATTATCTGCTTAACAGAAACCTTTTTAAAACAAGGATCTGAACCCAACCTTAGAATAGGCAACTACAAATTAGCTTCGTTTTACTCACGCCCTAACCAACGCAGAGGAGCCTCATGCATACTAATAAAGCATGATCTGGCATACAAACATATAAGCAACTTACCACCTTCAGTCCCCCTTCATGTTGAATGTAGTGCTAAAGAAATTTCTACTTTTAATTTTGTAATAGTATGCAATTACAGAACACCCTCATCCAGCACAAGTATATTCTTAAATAAATTTGAAAAACTCACTGATAAGCTATGCAAAAATTCTAATAAAACGTAATTATCGGTGGAGATTGGATACATTAAAGTTAAATAAGGTATCCAGTGAATTACAATCCATACTTAAAAACAATAACTTAAAAAGCCACATAACATTACCGACGCGAAAATCATCTTGCTTAGATCAAATTGCAAGTAACGTTCACGAACGTAAATCTAATATTCATTACCTAGCATAATTTGACCATAAAACTGCCCAATCGTTGACTATCAACATATAGACTTACAGTGTAAATAACAAATCTTATAACTATCAATACAAAACCATTAGAGATCTTCGCCAGGAAAACACAGTCAAATTCAAAACCTGCATTAATAATTTGCACTTCACGAAGGTATACGAACAACAAAGCACAAATGAAGCATTAAACACCTTCCATGACACTATCACCATGTTTTATACTTTATGTTTCCCCAAAATAACGATAAAAAGTGTAAGTGTAGTCAAACACGTAAAAAATAGAAAACTAACTAAAAATATAAAACGATGTTGTATAAGAAAAATAATGCTATACTTGAAATATCATCTTGATAGACACAATAAAAGACAAAATAAGACAAGGTATAACAATTATACAACAATATTAAAACAATGTATCAACAAAGCGCAACAAACTATCATATAAACTATCTAAATTTCAATAAAAACGCAAAAAATGCCTGCTCAGCTGCATGGAAAATTATTAAAGAAAACAATAATAAAGCAATAACTAGCGCACACATAGAATCAATAGAATTTAACAAAAAGATCCACACCAAGCCTATTAAAATTTGTAATTTATTTAACAATTACTATGTATCACTGTGCAGCAATGTTTAAAATACGAAGATACAGGCCCACCTAACCATATCACCAAAATATCTCAAAATACTAAGACCTTATTTCTCACACCAATAGACAATTCTGACACAATTAAAAATAATAAATTCCTTAAAAATACTCATTCCACTGGCTATGATGATATAACTACAAAGGTATTAAAAACCTGCGCACACTCTTTAGTAGCACCATTAACCTATGTCATTAACCTGTCACTCGTAGAAGGAAAATTCCCTGATCGTCTTTAACTGTCAATTGTTAAGACAATGCACAAAAAAGGAGCCAAAACTAACATCAATAATTACAGACCAATTACGCCCATACCTATACTATCAAAAATATTCGAGAAAGTTATGTACATCAAAATAGAGACCTTTCTAACTTCTTGTAATATCTTTAAAAAAAACAGTCCGGTTTTCGGAAACAAAGCTCCACTGCATTGGCATGTTTTCTTTAATAAAGCATATTACAGAAGCCTTAAATAATAAATCTATGGTCGCATATCTGTTTCTAGACATGACAAAAGCTGTTGACTTCGTCTGTCACCAAAAACTGCTCTCAAAGCTCTCAAATTATGGGTTACGTGGAAATGTTTATAACTGGATTGAGAGTTATCTAGAAAATCGAATACAATATGTCGAATTAAACAGAACTTATAAAAATAAACAAAAGCAATACAGATTGATGTACAAAATAAACAATTATGGTACGCCCCAAGGGAGTATTTTAGCCCCTCTTTTGTTTCTGTTATACATTAACGATTTCCCGGATGCAATCAACCAGGAAACTATACTATTAGCTGATGATACAACAATAGTAATTAAAGATAAACATAAACTTAATCTAGAAATAAATATAAAAGTGACACTCAATAACGCCATAAGCTGGCTTAATTAAAACAACCTTAAGATAAACATGACAAAAACAAATATTATTCAGTTCCAAACATATGCAACAAACTATACCACTCTTGACTTAAATCATAATGACACGCACATAAACTTTGTTGATAATTGCGTATTTTTAGGTATCAGGGTCGATAAATATTGTAATTGGAAACCTCATTTAGAAAAACTAGTCAATAAAATAGATCGATTTATATATGTTTAAAAAAAAGTCAGACTGACAGTAAACATTAATGCTGTACTAATGCATACCATGTTAACGTATCCTCCCTGCACAGATACGGCATTGTTGTATGGGGTAACTCGGTTGAAGTTGACAAAGTTCTTATAACCCAAAAGAAGTGTATTCGAGCAGTATGTGGAGTCGATATACTGACTAGCTGTAAACCTCTATTTAAAAAACACAAGATTTTACCTGTTCCATGCTTATACATATTAGAAATAGGTTTACTAGTAAAACATCATCCTGAATATTTTGTAAAATTTGATGATACATCTAGACACAAATTCAACCTAAAACTGCCATCTGTTAAATTGGAATTATTTAGAAGAAATGCATACTGTATGGCAATTAAAATATATAACCATATTCCGCTAAGTATTAAAATGTTACCTATATTCCAATTTAAAAAAAGAACTTTTTAATATACTATTAAATAAAACTTATTATAGTGTCAAGGAATATCTAGAAGATAAGGCCCTAGGCAACTAATATTATCACCGATGCATATTAGTAAAATGTTATTTTGTTTCATGTGCCACTCATTGTTATGTTTCTAATATTTTTGTTCTTTATATTTCCATGTAGTACCCGTTTACTGCACTCAATTCGCACGCCCCAAGGGGCAGAATATGCTGTAACCAACCATTTATAAACACCTGTTACTGTCCCATTTCTTGCGAATAAATGAATTATTATTATTATTCTTATGTGTCTCTGTTACACGGCTATTCTTCTAACATTAAGTGTTAAAAGAATAACCGGACCTTTGGGACGCTTACACGCATATGGATCCAACGTGCAGAGGCCCGTAGAGAGCTTTAATCTAAAATGGGATGGGACACATGCAGCGGAGCCTCCACAACTGCACTACTGAGAACAGCTATGGACTAGCCGCAGCATATGTAAGACTATTGTAATATGTGGAGCCTTATTTAATTGGTTTATGGGATTGGGTGTTTGATGTACTTGTAATTTTTATGGATGAAAAACGGCACCTGCCAGTAATACTGTAATAGTATCAGTCCGGATGGCAGGTGGTGACTCGCCAAGTCACTGGATGAGCCCTCTCTTAACAGCCGCCCAAAGCAAACAAACTCTGCCATAAAGGTAGCCAGATAGAAACACCGGTGCGAGTGGCTAGGGGTGTTGAGCGGTGCGGCACCGGTTTCACCATCGCGGGTCTCGTGACAACGGAGACCCGGAGTGGGTTTCCCCGTAGTTACGCCCTTGAGAATGACACTTCCACCCCCGAGCTGGTAGCTCTTGAGGATCCCTCTGGCCGGCCGACCAAGGTAAGCCAGAGTTGAGAGTCTTGCGGGCGCTCTTGGAAATCCACCCCGACCAGCCAGTAAAGGCAAGCTGGAGACGAGGCCCTGACCGACTCTCTCGAAGCATTCGGGACCGCAGTGTTGCCACACACATTCAGCTCGCCACAAAGCTGCCCTGCGGTTGTAAGGTTTCTTTTCATCTTGTAATACATTTTTTGTTTATATTACTCGATGAAGGTGATGTTTGAAAGCTTTTATTATTATTATTACACCATTTTACGTGGAGAGCATGAAAACGGTGGCTCTCATTAGGTTAGCAGTACCCTAATTAAGCATCGCCTAATTAAGGGGTGCATAGGGTTCCCACAAAGATCTTAGGGTCCCAAGCCAACCTTACCTGCAAGTTGTGCACCTGCCGATCAACGGACGAGGCTCTGGCAAACAAAATATCCCGATAAGCGGCAATAGGCTCGCCACCTATTACGTGGGATCAAAACACTGGCGAAAAGTGGGCGTTTACTATGCCTCTGCCTACCCCTTCGGGGAAACAGGCGTGAGTCTATGTATATATGTATAATTAAGCATCATAAACCAACAACATTTTTAATATACGTATTTAGACAAACGAAATTAAAATCATGAAAATATACGATATTGTAACGTTCGTATACTTGTAGTCGTATACTTGTAGTCGTATACTTGTAGTCGTATACTACGAGTATACGGATTTTACGTGGAGAGTATAAAACGGTGGCTCTTATTAGGTTAGCAGTACCCTAATTATGCATCATAAACTAACAAATTTTTTATATACGTATTTAGACATACGAAAATAAATCATGAAAATTTACGATATTGTAACGTCGGTATACTCGTAGTCGTATACTACGAGTAGGTATACGGAAGTTACAATATCGTAAATTTTCAAACAATTTTTCATTTAACACCCTGGACGTCAAATGATAGATAGTGTCAAACTTGTAACGAAATTGTGGCTAAGCGTATGCTAAGACTTGGGTGACACAACGCAAGGTAGATCCGGTTATTTAATACCTGAACATACTGACAGCTGCGTATGCTGCGGCTCAGGTGCAATGCGGACATGCGTCTGTTCTGCTCTGGCAGAAGCTGACTACCTGTGTAGTCAACTGCACTGAGTTACAAAGTCATACGCATATCTACGTAAAAGCATAGCTTAGCCTCAAACGTCCATATATGTAATCATTTGCAAGTTTTACAGGTACTTAGATACATACGAGTATACGGATGTGACAATATCGTAAAGGTTACAAACTATTCATCATTTGACATCTTGGACGTCAAATGACAGATATTTTTAAACTTCTAAGACGTCCGTATATTTATTCAGGAAAGGTTACAGAATAATAACAACACATTCAATTAAATAAAAACAAAGTTGCTAATTACAAGCTTCCACATAAAAGCAATGTAACAAAAATTAATTACATCAGTTACTGTTGTAAGTATACCTACTTGCTCAATTAAACAACAAATACAATGTTGTAGCCATGTTCCCCCATAAAAAAGTAACTAAAAATGATATTCAAAACACAAGTTCGTATAATTATATAATTATAACAAAAAAGTTAAGAAAATAATAATGAAAAGGTACACAGAAAAAAAAAACGCAATCTGGGCTATATATGCCGATCGCTGCTAAAGAAGTCACAATTAATAAGTTTTTTAATATTGGTCGAGTTAGTGCAGAATAAATCCAAATCTTATTTCCGTGACATTTGATTAAATTATTCGGAGCAACGTAAAAGAAAAGAGTTCCGTCTGTATTTCGTTGTAGCAAAGGGAACGTGTAAGAGGGGACGTTGTTGAAAAACTAATTGATTCGTTCCAAGCATGATGTTACCCATCAACTCAAGGTAATCAATCGTGCCATTGGCTATGTTTATAATGGTTCTTCTGAGTTCCAGAGGTAAAAAATTATACCGTTTATAACGCTCGTCATAGTCAATAGAATATTGATTCGCTTTAAAATCTAAGTATCGCAAAAACTTTCTCTATACACCTTCAATGCATGATATATATACCTGGTATTGAGGGTTTCATACCTGTGACGCATACTCTAGATGGCTACGTAAGTACATAGGCACAGTTTAAAACGTTTACTGTCTTAAGAGACCGAAAACATGAAGACATTCTTATCACAAAACCAAGTGCCTTTGACGCCGTGTTCGTAATGTGATTGATGTGCATATCGAATAAAACCTTTGAGTCCATGATAACACCAAGGTCTTTAACGTAGTCAACTTTCTTAATAAACTCATCATGAAGTTTGTAACCCGATCCTATGGTAAGTTTTTGACGACTAAATGTTATGTAACAACATTTTGCGATATTTAACTGTAGTTTGTTAAGTGTGCAACTGTGCAGTATGCTACAAATCTATCAAGGTCGTTTTGGAGTTTATCTACATTCGATGCATCGTTAATAATTTTATGCATTTTCATGTCATCCGCGTATACATAGAAGTATATAAGAATTTAGGAAACAAGAATTTATATCTCCAATGAATAGAGTAAACAATAGGGGGCCAAAAGCGAACCCTGAGGAATTCCAGATGGGATTGAACACCAACCAGAGGTTACTGTACACTACGGTTACCCTGCACTACTACAGCTTGAGAGCGATTTTCAATGTACGAGCTGAACCAGCGGTACAAATTACCATGTATGCGGCAGCAAAAAAAATCTGTAACAGTATTTTGTGGTCAATTCGGTCAAAACATTTTTGGTAATCTGTTTAAATCACATCTACTTAAGCTCCTTGCTCCATACCTTTAGATATAAAATCATGAGATAGGATTAGATTTGATGTAGTGGATCGGCCGCGTAAGAACCCATGTTGCTCAGCACCAAATGAGTTCTGAATTGCTGAGTGGACCTCATTATAAATAATACGTTTTAGTACTTTAGAAAACAAACATAACTTTGAGATTGGACGATAATTCTCTATATTAGATTTATCACCTTTTTTAAATACTGATGTAATGAACGCCGTTTTCCATATTAATGGAACTAAACCTTCTGTTACCGACCTATGAAAAAGCATGCAGAGCATTAAAACCAAACTATCGGCTAAACTAGTTATAAATAATGGATGTAATCTGCCCCACCAGATTTAGTAAGATCCAAACCTTTTAAATATTTCAAAACCTTTTCAGGAGAAAATGTATTGTACTGTTGTAATTTGTGTTTCTGCTGCTACCATTTAAAGTACTATACTCAAGTAGACAAGGCATATTGTCTACTTCTGGCTCCTGAAAAGTTGATCTAAAATATATTGCGAATTAATTACTAATTTCTAGATCCATATTAGCTGATACATTTTTTTTATATATTACAGTGTACTAGGCAGTGAGGAGGTATTTTTTCTTCTTTTGATAAAAGACCAAAAGGCCCTCGGGTTATTTAGGTTTGTGTGTTCTACGTTAGTAATGTATTCGTCAAAACAAGTTTGTTCTAAGTCCACAGCTCGCCGGCGTAATGAAGACACCTTTAGATAGTCACTCATGTTACCATACAATTTAAACCTCCGGTGGTACCTTGACATTTCTTTTAACACTTTTATAAGGCCTGAACTATACCAACGCGGATGAGAAGTTTGCCTAATAGATTTCATAGATATAAATTTATCTCTGAGAGTGTATAATCTGTCGTAAAAATGTTTAACTGACTGTGCCAACGGCTCAGTGCATAACAATTAATACCAGTCTGTTTCATCAAGAGCAGATTTAATTGCATCGTAGTCACCCTTATGAACAAGATATTTTGAGGTTATTTTGTCTGCAAACCGATGAATTTCTACAAAACCTACCTCCACAATCAAAGGTTTATGGTGCGGGTCTACGGGGATAACCAACGGGTCATCGCACTAAGCAATGCTTAAGAAGTCACAGATCAAGTTGGTCACAACCGTTGTATTACAGATTATAATGATATCACAATATTTTACTAATAAATGCTAAAATATACTTATTAAAATATAATTGCAGTCTCTTATTACGCTATAGCGGGTATTAAGTAAAAACATCTTCTCCTGCCTGCCCTGTTCCCATATTACTTGGGTTCGGCGCAGAATGTCTTTCTCTTCCATTCTCTCCAATCAGACGTCATCTCATCATTCACTCCCTTTTCATCCATGTCTCCTCTCACACAATCCATCCATCTTTTCTTTGGTCTTCCTTTTGCCTTATATCCCTCAACTCTCATCTTCATCACCTTTCTAGCCACATGATTTTCATCCCTCCTCATTACATGCCCATACCAGGATAGACGATTTCCTTTCAGCTTTTCTTGCACCGGTGCAACTTTAAAAACATACGAGTTTTAAATGGACACAGTCAAACACAGAGCACTCCAATCATACAAATATGAAGAGTGACAAAAGCCGGTGCGGCCGAACAGTGATTAGTCATAACGGGCAATACGATGCGCAGAATTATATACACTATGTGGCTTAAATAATATCTGACTAAAAAGTTAGTGAAATGTTTTTAATAGAAACTTAACACGGCAGTATGTACATCGATAGACTTAGTTGGAATACGTGAATAGCACAACTCGACCAATATTATCTTGCACAAGAACATTACTAAGAGATTGTAATATAATTGACAAATAATCATACGATTCTTGCAAGGTCCATTTCTGACTTCACTATAATCACGTGCGATGAATCGGTTTTCTTTTTTATCTTGGCGTGCTTGACCCAGACGTAACGAAAATCCTTATTCGCGGCTGCCTTCTTTGTTTTCGATAAAAGCAATTTATTTTCAAATGTGAGGTGATCATTGACATATATTTTCTGATTGCCCGTCAAACCTATGCATCCTACTGTCAAAGGAATCCTTTTGGATGCTTGTCTAGCTGCTGTAATAGAATCCTCTTTCACGTAGCGATTACAGAAACTCACTATAATCGGTTTCGCACGCTCCTTTTTACGGGTCGGTACTCTTGTTATAAAGTTGACTTGGGTCATGTTAACAGCTTAGTAGCTTATCTGATAACCAAGACTCGAGAGGATGTTGAACAAATTTTCGTTGTTTGCTTGAGGAACGCCTTTGATTTCCACGTTGTTCATACGCGCCCACTCATGTTCATACGCGGAGTCAGTACCCTTAAATAAACTGATACTGGTCTAGATAAGCGGACAAGCGACCGGTCTCCGCTTACTAGTCTAACCAGATGTGACTTAATATCAGCTTTTCCTCAGAGCGACTGCCGTTTGACCTCCGCAACCCAAAGGGATAGCGGTATTACATGGTTTAGACCAGTAACAGTTTATTTAAGGGTACTGACGCCGCGTAGCGACTGTCAACAACTGTTCACGAGAGCCAAGAGTGATGGTTTAACATGCTCGCCGAGGCACGAGGCGAGCGATAATTAACAATCAAACACCACATAACGTCGAAAAGTCAGTGGTGCGCGCCGTGGATTCGAACTCCCCGCACGGCAGTCTTGGTATATCCACTAGGCTATCGTTGCCTGCTTTTGGTTATTTAAGTTTTTTTAGTTTAATCATGATAGGGAAGCTGTCTTTATTAGATTTAATAACATACGGCAATGAATTGTCATAATAAAATTAGTACAATTAGAAGAAAATATACATAACACACATAACATAACATTCTTCAAACATCCTCAAATCAAAGTGAGCAAATACTTTTGAGTAGTATATGTAGTGTATGTCTTAATAACTGTGAATCGCACAAGTGATTAGTTTAAACCCTGCTAAACAATAAACAAAAAATAAAATCTAACACAAAGGCTAGCGTCTATGAAATTTCCTACACTCAATGCGCCGCCGGCATCGGGCGAGAGACTTTTTGTTTATAGTGGCACGTAACGTGTTAAATCACCGATTGTACAATAATATATCGATTTTTTTGTAATTTGATCCATGTAATAGTTTTCGTGTAAAATTAGGAACAAAATCACATTCATCTTTGGGGTAATGATCATACATAAAATATTCGCAATAAAGGCACCAAAACATGGAAAGTTCAAGAAAATAAATCAAATGTTCAGGTTCATTCATATCAGCAACAATATGCGACGGTCGATGGTGAAATTAATAAATAGTAATGTTATTAAAATTGATGCAGTGGGATCTTAAAATAAAATGGGATTCATCCCAAGGCTATCTAAGGTTGTTAGTCAAAATATGATAAAATAAACTTTTGTTTAATAATTAATAATAATATATCATTTATTTCGGCAAAGTTTCCATAATCATAAAATAAAAATTACACTCACATTACAAAATATTAAAATTAAAATTAGCAATCAGAAATCCAATTCTCCCCAATAAACCTAACATCGCTGCAACTATATAAGTTAAATTAGACGATAATGATATTAAATTTTATTAGTATAACTCTAAAAAACAATCTAATCTCATGTCGCTCAAAATACAGTTTCGATGTCATTTGTAAAATACGAGATTTGGAGTTCTGCCTAATTCAAGTACCTTTACTCTGCACCGGGACCACAGCAATGTCTACGGGATCAGTGCATAAGGAATGGACAGTCCGGTTTACCTGCTATATTTAGTAGAATGCTATTGGGGCTTCTACGCATTCTGCTCATCAGGGATGCAGTCATTTTACGTAAGATCGCTTCGAAACTATCTATGTTTGCCTCAGAAAACATGCCTGATGCGCTACAAAACCGTGGAAGCCCCAATAATACCCGTAAGGCATTATTATATTGAACGCGAAGAGCTTTATAGGTTCTCTGCGTATATTTGATCCACAAACTGCAGGTATAAAAAGTCTGGCAGTATGCTTTGAACAGTGTAATATTTACTTCTTTTGTACACTTTTAAAAAACGTGTCGACATAAATAACCTCCATTTTAGAATCAAATCAAAATTTAACATCACAATGTCAGCAATAATTACGAATTGACGGGCTTTCTATTAAGCTGAACTATTTTATATATCACAATAGTGACAAACACACTCCAGACGTGGATTGATTTGATGAAAACAATAATTTAGGGGTTTTCCAAGGCAGCGGCACAATACCATATATGCATTATTGCGTGTTTAATAAAGTTATTAAGTATTTTTTCAAAAATTAACTCCCTTGAAGTGTCTGTAGAGGCAATAAAGAATTGAGACCTATGAATATAAATTAAGATGCGTGTGATATAAAAACATGAGGAATACGGATTAGTAAGGTAAAAAAAAAAAATTTACAAAATACAGATCTTATAGGTTTACGTAATCCTTAGGTATTCTGTTTCTTTTCACTTCCATTGTTTTTCCAGACATTTCGCTTAAAAAGGCAGACGCAACATCACATATCAACTGAAAGCGTGTGAATACTTAATCACAAATAGTGAATCAAATAACCAATAAACATAATCCTGCAAATTCAGATCTGTTGTGTGCACGATGTGGCAACGTAGCATTGAGATCTTTCGTTGGACGTCACATACGGCTAGCAATGAACGTATAGAATAAAGACGAAAGCGCCACTAGCTTTTGCGACGAAAATCAACGGAACTACGAAAATATTCTGCGCAGCAAGATTGGCGGAAAAATGACGTCCAATTTATTTTTCATATTTTGACTTTTCCAGTATCAAGCGGTAATTTCGCAAACATTGCACGTAGTCTCATATTTGACGTCCGATATACGGACGTCGGAAGCAGGTGGACGCCACATTAGATGCAAAAATGGCCATAGTGGACGTACAATAGATTACGGGATATATGTATATATATATATATATATATATATATATACGTTCATTGCTAGCGTCTTTATTCTATACGTTCATTGCTAGCCGTATGTGACGTCCAACGAAAGCTCTCAATGCTACGTTGCCACTTCGTGCACACAATAGATCTGAATTTGCAGGATTCTATTTATCGGTTATTTTATTCACTATTTGTGAGTAAGTATTTACACGTTTTCAGTTGATATGTGATGTAGCGTCTGCCTTTTTAAGCGAAATGTCTGGAAAACAATCGAAGTGAAAAGAAACAGAATACCTAAGGATTACGTATACCCGTATATAAGATCTGTATTTTGTAAAATTAATTTTTTTTAACATACTAAGCCGTATTTCTCATGTTTTTATATCACACGCATCTTATTTTATATTCATAGGTCTCAATTCTTCGTTGCCTGGAAACTGTCTGCCTGGAAATTACTGGAACTTCAAGGGAGTTAATTTATAAAAAAATACTTAATAACTTTATTAAACACGCAATAATGCATATATATATATGGTATTGTGCCGCTGCCTTGGAAAACCCCTAAATTATTGTTTTCATCAAATCAATTCACGTCTGAAGTGTATTCGTCACTATTGTGATATATAAAATAGTTCAGCTTAATAGAGAGCTCGTCAATTCGTAACTATTGCTGACGTTGTGATGTTAAATTTTGATTTGATTCTAAAATGGAGGTTATTTATGTCGACACGTTTTTTAAACAGAAGTTTATTTTATCATATTTTGACTAACAACCTTAGATAGCCTTGAGATGAAACCCATTTTATTTTAAGATCCCACTGCATCAATTTTAATAACATTACTATTTATTTTCACCATCGACCGTCGCATATTGTTGCTGACATTAATGAACCTGAAAATTTGATTAATTTTCTTGAACTTTCCATGTTTTGGTGCCTTTATTGCGAATATTTTTATGTATGATCATTACCCCAAAGATGAATGTGATTTTGTTCCTAATTTTACTTCAAAACTATTAGGTACATGGCTCAAATTACAAAAAAAAACGTAATAATACTTTACAATCGGTGATTTAATTTGTGTTACATTTTATTTTTTGTTTATTGTTTAGCAGGATTTAAATAAACTAATCACTTGTGCGATTCACAGTTATTTAGACATACACTACCGCTCAAAAGTATTTGTTCACCTTGATTTGAGGATGTTTGAAGAATATTATTTTCTTCTAATTGTACTAATTTTATTATGACAATTCATTGCCGTATGTTATTAAATCTAATGAGGACAGCTGCCCCATCATGATTTAACTAAAAAAACTTAAATAACCAAAAAGCAGGCAACGATATCCAGTAGACAGTAGGATATACCAACAGACTGCCGTGCGGAGAGTTCGAAACCACCGCGCGCGCTACTGACTTTTCAGAGTTATTTGGTATTTAATTGTCAATTATCGCTCGCCTCGTGCCTCGGCGAGCATGTTAAACCATCACTCTCGGCTCTCGTGAACAGTTGTTGACAGTCGCTACGCGGCGTCAGTACCCTTAAATAACTGATGTTATTGGTCTAAACCATGTAATACCGCTATCCCTTTGGGTTGCGTAGGTCAAACGGCAGTCGCTGTGAGGAAAAGCTGATATTAAGTCACATCTGGTTAGACTAGTAAGCGGAGACCGGTCGCTTGTCCGCTTATCTAGACCAGTATCAGTTTATTTAAGGGTACTGACTCCGCGTATGAACATGAGTGGGCGCGTATGAACAACGTGGAAATCAAAGGCGTTCCTCAACCAAACAACGAAAATTTGTTCAACATGCTCTCGAGTCTTGTTTATCAGATAAGCTACTAAGCTGTTAACAAGACCCAAGTCAACTTTAAAACAAGAGTACCGACCCGTGAAAAGGAGCGTGCGAAACCGATTATAGTGAGTTTCTGTAATCGCTACGTGAAAGAGGATTCTATTGCAGCAGCTAGACAAGCATCCAAAAGCCGTCCTTTGACAGTAAGACGCATAGGTTTGACGGGCAATCAGAAAATACATGTCAATGATCACCCCACACTTGAAAATAAATTGCTTTTATCGAAAACAAAGAAGGCAGCCGCGAATAAGGACTTTCGTTACGTCTGGGTCAAGCACGCCAAGAAAAAAAAAGAAAACCGATTCATCGCACGTGATTATAGTGAAGTCAGAAATGGACCTTGCAAGAATCGTATGATTATTTGTCAATTATATTACAATCTCTTAATAATGTTCTTGTGCGAGATACTATTGGTCGAGTTGTGCTATTCACGTATTCCAACTAAGTCTATCGATGTACATACTGCCGTGTTATGTTTCTATTAAAAACATTTCACTAACTTTTTTAGTCAGATATAATTTAAGCCACGTAGTGTATATAATTCTGCGCATCGTATTGCCCGTTATGACTAATCACTGTCCGGCCGTACCGGCTTTTGTCACTCTTCGTATTTGTATGATTGAAGTGCTCTGTGTTTGACTGTGTCCATTTAAAACTCGTATGTTTTTAAAGTTGCACCGGTGCAAGAAAAGCTGAAAGGAAATCGTCTATCCTGGTATGGGCATGTAATGAGGAGGGATGAAAATCATGTGGCTAGAAAGGTGATGAAGATGAGAGTTGAGGGATATAAGGCAAGAGGAAGACCAAAGAAAAGATGGATGGATTGTGTGAGAGGAGACATGGATGAAAAGGGAGTGAATGATGAGATGACGTCTGATTGGAGAGAATGGAAGAGAAAGACATTCTGCGCCGACCCCAAGTAATATGAGACCAGGGCAGGCAGAAGAAGATGTTTTTACTTAATACCCGCTATAGCGTAATAAGTAACTGCAATTATATTTTAATAAGTATATTTTAGCATTTATTAGTAAAACATTGTAATATAATTATAATGTGTAATAAAACAGTTGTGATTAACTTGATCTCTGACTTCTTAAGCGTTGCGGAGTGCGATGACCCGTTGGTTATCCCCGTAGACCCGCACCATAAACCTTTGATTGTGGAGGTAGGTTTTGTAGAAATTCATCGGTTTGCAGACAAAATAACCTCAAAATATCTTGTCCATAAGGGTAAACGATGCAATTAAAACTGCTCTTAATAAAACAGACTGACATTTATTGTTATGCACTGAGCCGTTGGCACAGTCAGTTAAACATTTTTACGACAGATTATATTCTCTCAGAGATAAATTTATACCTATGAAATCTATCAGGCAAACTTCTCATCCGCGTTGGTATAGTTCAGGCTTTATAAAAGTGGTAAAAAAAATGTCAAAGTACCACCGGAGGTTTAAATTGTATGGTAACATGAGTGACTATCTAACGGTATCTTCATTACGCCGGCGAGCTGTGGACTTAGAACAAACTTGTTTTGACGAATACATTACTAACCTAGAATACACAAACCTAAATAACCCGAGGGCCTTTTGGTCTTTTATTAAAAGTAGAAAAAATACCTCCTCACTGCCTAGTACACTCTACTATTACTATATAATAAGAATGTATCAGCTAATATGGGGCTAGAAATTAGTAATTAATTCGCAATATATTTTAGATCAACTTTTCAGGAGCCAGAAGTAGACAATATGCCTTGTCTACTTGAGTATAGTACTTTAAATGGTAACAGCAGAAGCACAAATTACATCAGTACAATACATTTTTCTCCTGGAAAGGTTATGAAATATTTAAAAGGTTTGGATCTTACTAAATCTGGTGGGGCAGATTACATCCCTCCATTATTTATAACAAGTTTAGCCGATAGTTTGGTTTTACCGCTCTGCATGCTTTTTATAATAGGTCGGTAACAGAAGGTTTAGTTCCATTAAAATGAAAATCGGCGTTCATTACACCAGTATTTAAAAAAGGTGATAAATCTAATGTAGAGAATTATCGTCCAATCTCAAAGTTATGTTTGTTTTCTAAAGTACTAGAACGTATTATTTATATTATCATTTGGTGCTGAGCAACATGGGTTCTTATGCGGCCGATCCACTACATCAAATCTAATCCTATCTCATGATTTTATATCTAAAGGTTAGTTAGGTAGATTGTGTGTGTAGTGATCTATACAGATTAACAAAAATGTTTTGAACGAATTGACCACAAAATACTGTTACTGATTTTTTTGCTGCCGGCATACATGGTAATTTGTACCGCTGGTTCAGCTCGTACATTGAAAATCGCTCTCAATTCTCAATTCTCGGTTGGTGTTCAATCCCATCTGGAATTCTTCAGGGTTCGCTTTTGACCCCACTATTGTTTACTCTATTCACTGGAGATATAAATTCTTGTTTCCTAAATTCTTATATACTTCTATGTATACGCGGATGACATGAACATTCACAAAATTATTAACGATGCATCGGATGTAGGGAAACTCCAAAACGACCTTGATAAATTTGTAGCATACTGCACAGTTGCACACTTAACAAACTACAGTTAAATATCGCAAAGTGTTGTTACATAACATTTAGTCGTCAAAAACTTACCATAGGATCGGGTTACAAACTTCATGATAAATTTATTAGGAAAGTTGACTACGTTAAAGACCTTGGTGTTATCATGAACTCAAAGCTTTTATTCGACATGCCCATCAATCACATTACGAACACGGCGTCGAAGGCACTTGGTTTTGTGATAAGAATGTCTTCATGTTTTCGGTCTCTTAAGACAGTAAACGTTTTGTACTGTGCCTATGTACGTACGTAGCAATCTAGCATATGCGTCACAGGTATGGAACCCTCAATACCAGGTATATATATCATGCATTGAAGGTGCATAAAGAAAAATTTTGCGATACTTAGATTTTAAAGCGAATCAATATTCTATTGACTATGACGAGCGTTGTAAACGGTATCATATTTTACTTCTGGAACTCAGAAGAACCATTAGAAACATAGCCAATGACACGATTGATTGCCTTGAGTTGATGGGTAGCATCAAGCTTGGAATGAATCAATTAGTTTTTCGACAACGTCCGATTTTACACGTTCCCTTTGCTACAACGAAATACAGACGGAACTCTTTTCTTTTACGTAGCGCCGAATCATTTAATCAAATGTCACGGAAATAAGATTTGGATTTATTCTGCACTAACTCGACCAATATTAAAAAACTTATTAATTGTGACTTCTTTAGCAGCGATCGGCATATATAGCCCAGATTGCGTTTTTTTTTTCTGTGTACCTTTTCATTATTATTTTCTTAACTTTTTTGTTATAATTATACGAACTTGTGTTTTGAATCTCATTTTTAGTTACTTTTTTATGGCGGAACATGGCTGCAACATTGGATTTATTGTATGATTGAGCAAGTAGGTATACTTACAACAGTAACTGATGTAATTAATCTTTGTTACATTGCATTTATATGTGGTAGCTTGTAATTCATCATCAGCCCTTAACAGTCCACTGCTGGACTAGGCCTCTCCTTTGAACGGAGGAATTGGCCTACTATACCACGCTGGCCAGACGGGTTGGTATAGGGTTTGTATCAAGTTTTCCTTCTCTTACAGTGCTGTTCTCTGCATAGTATGGTACCTCTGTCGGCTCTTACGACACCCATGGGATGATATGGGGTGGTGACATTCCGTATTCTTAATCCGTCACCACACGGACAAGCTTGTAATTAGCAACTTCTTTTTTATTTAATTAAATGTGTTGTTATTAGTCTGTAAGCTTTCCTAAATAAATAAATATACGGACGTTATAATGTCTTAGAAGTTTCAAAATATCTGTCATTTGACGTCCAAGATGTCAAATGATTAATAGTTTGTAACTTTTACGATATTGCCACGTCCGTATACTCGTATGTATCTAAATACCTGTAAAACTTGCAAATGATTACATATATGGACGTTTGAGGCTAAGCGTATGCTTTTACGTAGATATGCGTATGAATTTGTAACTCAGTGCAGTTGATGCAGATACAGGTAGTCAGTTTCTGCCAGAGCAGAACAGACGCATGTCCACATTGCACCTGAGCCGCAGCATACGCAGCTGTCAGTATGTTCAGGTATTAAATAATCGGATCTACCCTGCGTGGCGTCACCCGAGTCTCAGCATACGCTTAGCCACAATAAAATTTCGTTACAAGTTTGACACTATGTATCATTTGACGTCCAGGGTGTTAAATGAAAAAGGGTTGTATTTAACTGTTAGTCAAAAATACTAATTTTCCACCAAAAATACTAATTGCACCACTAAGCTAAGTTGACGGAGCCCTGCTGCTGAGCAGGGTCACAAGAGAACCTAACATAACCTATTAAGTTTTCTGAGTGGATAAGTTGCCCGAGCGGACGAAACTTTTCATATCAAATGATATTTTGTAAAAAGATCATCATATTTGGTGTACAAATAGTATTTTAGTGTGCAAGTCAGTATTTTAGTGAAATAATAAAGTTTTTTTGCGTAACTCACTTTAGTGTGTTACATAACATTTTTGATACGCTGTTAAAAATATCCCAATGAAAAATAGTTTGAAAATTTACGATATTGTAACGTCCGTATACTCGTAGTATACGACTACGAGTATACGACTACAAGTATACAGTCGTATACTAGTATACGAACATAATATAAAACTTCAAGTAAACGAACGTTACAATATCGTAAATTTTCATGATTTTAATTTTGTATGTCTAAATACGTATATAAAAATGTTGTTGGTTTATGATGCTTAATTATACATACATACATAGACTCACGCCTGTTTCCCCGAAGGGGTAGGCAGAGGCATATTAAACGCCCACTTTTCGCCAGTGTTATGATCCCACGTAATAGGTAGCGAGCCTATTGCCGCTTATCGGGATATTTTGTTTGCCAGAGCCTCGTCCGTTGATCGGCAGGTGCACAACTTGCAGGTGACGTTGGCTTGGGCCCTAAGATCTTGGTGGGAACCCTATGCACCCCTTAATTAGGCGATGCTTAATTAGGGTACTGCTAACCTAATGAGAGCCACCGTTTTCATGCTCTCCACGTAAAATGGTGTAATAATAATAATAACAGCTTTCAAACATCACCTTCATCGAGTAATATAAACAAAAATTGTATTACAAGATGAAAAGAAACCTTACAACCGCAGGGCAGCTTTGTGGCGAGCTGAATGTGTGTGGCGACACTGCGGTCCCGAATGCTTTGAGAGAGTCGGTCAGGGCCTCGTCTCCAGCTTGCTTTTACTGGCTGGTCGGAGTGGATTTCCAAGAGCACCCGCAGGACTCTCAACACTGGCTTGCCTTGGTCGGCCGGCCAGAGGGATCCGCAAGAGCTGCCAGCTCGGGGGTGGAAGTGTCATTCTCAAGGGCGTAACTACGGGGAAACCCGCTCCGAGTCTCCGTTGTCACGAGACCCGCGATGGTGAAACCGGTGCCGCACCGCTCAACACCCCTAGCCACTCGCACCGGTGTTTCCCTTTGGCTGCTTCTATGGCAGAGTTTGTTTGCTTTGGGCGGCTGTTAAGAGAGGGCCCATCCAGTGAGTTGGCGAGTCACCACCTGCCATCCGAACGGATACTATTAGAGTATTACTGGCAGGTGCCATTTTTCATCCATAAAAATTACAAGTCCATCAAACACCCAATCCCATAAACCAATTAAATAAGGCTCCACATATTACAATAGTCTTACATATGCTGCGGCTAGTCCATAGCTGTTCTCAGTAGTGCAGTTGTGGAGGCTCCGCTGCATGTGTCCCATCCCATTTTAGATTAAAGCTCTCTACGGGCCTCTGCACGTTGGATCCATATGCGTGTAAGCGTCCCAAAGGTCCGGTTATTCTTTTAACACTTAATGTTAGAAGAATAGCCGTGTAACAGAGACACATAAGAATAATAATAATAATTCATTTATTCGCAAGAAAATGGTACAGTAACAGGTGTTTATAAATGGTTGGTTACAGCATATTCTGCCCCTTGGGGCGTGCGAATTGAGTGCAGTAAACGGGTACTACATGGGAATATAAAGAACAAATATATTAGAAACATAACAATGAGTGGCACATGAAACAAAATAACATTTTACTAATATGCATCGGTGATAATATTAGTTGCCTAGGGCCTTATCTTCTAGATATTCCTTGACACTATAATAAGTTTTATTTAATAGTATATTAAAAAGTTGTTTTTTAATTTGGGATATAGGTAACATTTTGATACTTAGCGGAATATGGTTATATATTTTAATTGCCATACAGTATGCATTTCTTCTAAATAATTCCAATTTAATAGATGGCAGTTATGTATCATCAAATTTTAAAAACTATTCAGCATGATGTTTTACTAGTAAATCTATTTCTAATATGTATAAGCATGGAACAGGTAAAATCTTTTGTTTTTTAAATAGAGGTTTACAGCTTGTCAGTGTATCGACTCCACATACTGCTCGAATACACTTCTTTTGGGTTATAAGAACTCTGTCAACTTCAACCGAGTTACCCCATACAACAATGCCGTATCTGAGCAGGGAGGATACGTAAGCATGGTATGCAGATAGTGCAGCATTAATGTTTACTGTCAGTCTAACTTTTTTTTAAACCTTTATAAATCGATCTATTTTATTGACTAGTTTTTCTAAATGAGGTTTCCAATTAAAATATTTATCGACCCTGATACCTAAAAATACGCAATTATCAACAACGTTTATGTGCGTGTCATTATGATTTAATTTAGATTTGTTGCATATGTTTGGAACTAAATAATATTTGTTTTTGTCATGTTTATTTTAAGGTTGTTTTAATTAAGCCAGCTTATGGTATTATTGAGTGTCGCTTTTATATTTATTTCTAGATTAAGTTTATGTTTATCTTTAATTATTATTGTTGTATCATCAGCAAATAGTATAATTTCCTGGTTGATTGCATCCGGGAAACCGTTAATGTATACCAGAAACAAAAGAGGGGCTAAAATACTCCCTTAGGGCATACCATAATTGTTTATTTTGTACATCGCTCTGTATTGCTTTTGTTTATTTTCATAAGTTCTGTTTAATTCGACATATTGTATTCGATTTTCTAGATAACTCTCAATCCAGTTATAAACATTTCCACGTAACCCATAATTTGAGAGCTTTGAGAGCAGTTTTTGGTGACAGACGAAGTCAACAGCTTTTGTCATGTCTAGAAACAGACATGCGACTATAGATTTATTATTTAAGGCTTCTGTAATATGCTTTATTAAAGAAAAATATGCCAATGCAGTGGAGCTTTGTTTCCGAAAACCGAACGGTTTTTTATTTAAGATATTACAAGAAGTTAGAAATGTCTCTATTTTGATGTACATAACTTTCTCGAATATTTTTGATAGTATAGGTATGAGTGTAATTGGTCTGTAATTATTGATGTTAGTTTTGGCTCCTTTTTTGTGCATTGGCTTAACAATTGACAGTTAAAGACGATCAGGGAATTTACCTTCTACGAGTGACAGGTTAATGATATAGGTTAATGGTGCTACTAAAGAGTGTGCGCAGGTTTTTAATACCTTTGTACTTATATAGTAGAATGAGTATTTTTTAAGGAGTTTATTATCTTTAATGTGTCAGAGTTGTCTATTGGTGTGAGAAATAAGGGTCTTAGTATTTTGAGATATTTTGGTGATATGGTTAGGTGGGCCTGTATCTTCGTATTTTTTAACATTGCTCCACAGTGATACATAGTAATTGTTAAATAAATTACAAATTTTAATAGGCTTGGTGTAGATCTTTTTGTTAAATTCTATTGATTCTATGTGTGCGCTAGTTATTGCTTTATTATTGTTTGCTTTAATAATTTTCCATGCAGCTGAGCAGCCATTTTTTGCGTTTTTAATGAAGTTTAGATTGTTTATTTGTTGCGCTTTGTTGATACATTGTTTAAATATTGTTGTATAATTGTTATACCTTGTCTTATTCTGTCTTTTATTGTGTCTATCAAGATGATATTTCAAGTATAGCATTCTTTTTCTTATACAACATCGTTTTATAATTTTAGTTAGTTTTCTATTTTTTACGTGTTTGACTACACTTACATTTTTTATCGTTATTTTGGGGAAACATAAAGTATAAAACATGGTGATAGTGTCATGGAAGGTGTTAAATGCTTCATTTGTACTTTGTTGTTCGTATTGAAGTGCAAATTATTAATGCAGTTTTTGAATTTGACCATGTTTTCCTGGCTAAGATCTCTAATGGATTTGTATTGATAGTTATAAGATTTGTTATTTACACTGTACGTCTCAATGTTGATAGTCAACGATTGGGCAGTTTCATGATCAGATAATGCTAGGTAATGAATATTAGATTTACCTTCGTGAACGTTACTTACAATTTGATCTAAACAAGATGATTTTCGCGTCGGTAATGTTATGTGGCTTTTTAATTTATTGTTTTAAGTCATCATCATCCTCTTAGCATTATCCCAGTTTCAATCTGGGGTCCGCTTACTAGTCTAACCTGATTTGGCTGAATATTAGCTTTTCCACGGAGCGACTGCCTGTCTGACCTCCGCAACCCGAAGGGATAGCGATATTCCATGGTTTAGACTAGTGTCAGTTTATTACGTTACTGACGCCCTGTAACGATTGTCAAAGATCTTCCTGACAACCGGGACCGACGGCTTAACGTGCTCTCCGAGGCACGGGACAAGCGATAATTAACAATTCAATACGCACATAACTCCGAAAAGTCATTGGTGCGCGCCGTGGATTCGAACCCGATACCCTCTGCATGGCAGTCTGTTGGTATCTCCACTAGGCTATCGCTGCCTAGTGTTGATCGCTGCCTAGTGTTGTAGTGCTGCTAGTTATTGTTTTAAGTATGGATTGTAATTCACTGGATACCTTTTACCTACTTTAATGTATCAATGTTCCAATCTACACAGATAATAACGTTTTATTAGACTTTTTGCATAGCTTATCAGTGAGTTTTTCAAATTTATTTAAGAATATACTTGTGCTGGATGAGGGTGTTCTGTAAATGCATACTATTACAAGATTAAAAGTAGTAATTTCTTTAGCACTACATTCAAAATGAAGGGGGACTGAAGGTGGTTAGTTGCTTATATGTTTGTATGCCAGGTCATGCTTTATTAGTATGCAGGAGCCTCCTCTGCGTTGGTTAGGGCGTGAGAAAAACAAAGCTAATTTGTAATTGCCTATTCTAAGGTTGGGTTCAGATCCTTGTTTTAAAAAGGTTTCTGTTAAGCAGATAAATTACCTATATTATTCGATAAATCATGTATGGCTACCTCAATAAGCTCTTGTTTATTTATTACGCCTGCTATATTTTGGTGTATTATTGTAGTAGTTCTTGGATTAATTTTATCTGCGAAAACAAATAGTATTTTGGGCCTTTTTTGGTGGTTGTATAGTTGTAAAATAATCAGTTATTTTAGTTTGTTTAGTTTTTGTATTAGCTGGTACATTTGTTTTTGTACAGTGTAGTGGTAAGAGAGAGTATACTCTACTTCCATCTTTGTGGATCATGTAAAATCTTATCTTGGTATATTTCATTGTGTTAATTCATATATTTTTTTAAATTTATTCTTTATGCACAAAAATAGTACACAGGTGGACTTAATGCCTAGTGGCATTTTCTGCCAGTCAACCTTTTGGTGGTGCAGAGATAGATGAGGTAGGTACATTAGCCATGTGGTGAAAATAGGATATCTATTAAATACATATTAATAATTTAGATACATATTATTAACCATAAATATACTATAGATATATATAATTATTCATAGATATGATACACACATAAATAAAATACATAAATATATTACATACATAAATACATAATTATGCTATAGCTGATGAGAGTGATGAGCCAAATCCTTCAACTTATCAAAGAGAAGATTCCGTAGTTTCATTTTAAATGCATAATGGTTGGTGGCAATTCTAACTTCAGGAGGAAGCCGTGTGTTCATTTTGAGTTTATTTGATATAATTTTGTATTTTCTCAAGTGACCTGGTTATTACTTAATAGTAACTATCATAACTACCTCATTAAAAGTGTTCCTAAATAATGATAATTTCAAAGTAGAAGTAAGTAGATAGGTAACTTTAATTTAAGTAACTATTTCTTGTGTCATGATTTATGTCCCTAATTTTACACCATAACAAAATGTCAAATGCGTCTTATTACAAAAAAACGACCTATATGTTATTTTTCAATCGGCGCAGTGATTTAATTTGTGTTAGATTTTATTTTTTGTTTATTGTTTAGCAGGGTATTTATACTAATCACTTGTGCAAATCACAGTTATTTAGACATATATGTACTAATACGGACGTTATAATGTCGTAAAAGTTTCACAATATCTTTCATTTGACGTCCAAGACGTCAAAAGATTAATAGTTTAAAACTTTTACAATATTGCCACGTCCGTATACCCGTATTTATCTAAATACCTGTAAAACTTGCAAATGATTACATATATGGACGTTTGAGGCTAAGCGTATGCTTTTACGTAGATATGCGTATGACTTTGTAACTCAGTGCAGTTGATGCAGACACAGGTAGTCAGCTTCTGCCAGAGCAGAACCTGAGCCACAGCATATGCAGCTGTCAGTATGTTCCGGTATTAAATAATCGTTGCGTCACCCAAATCTCAGCATACGCTTAGCCACAATTTCGTTACAAGTTTGATACTATCTATCATTGGACGTCCAGGATGTTAAATGACAAATAGTTTGAAAATTTACGATATTGTAACGTCCGTATACTACGAGTATACGGACGTTACAATATCGTAAATTTTCACGATTTTAATTTCGTATATCTAAATAGGCATATAAAAATGTTGTTAGTGTAAGATGCTTAATTAGGGTTCTGCTAACCTAATAAGAGCCACCGTTTTTATGCTCACCACGTAAAATCGTGTAAAATCTTATCTTGGTATATTTCATTGTGTTAGTTAATATTGCGAACTTTAATATTATACGGATGTCAGATAATGGAAATATATTTAAATCGTGGGATATTCGGCGTCCGTTTATAATTTGAATCAAATTCGATTACTGACGTCTGTATATCCGTTTTATAAACGTAGGTTGGTAAAGCCTACTGTGTTTGACTTGAGTTTATTTGAGATAATTTACTTATCAGCACTTAACTATCATACCTACCTTATTAAAATTGTTCCTAAATAATAATAATTTGAAATTAGAAGTAAGTAGATACCTTCAATTTAAGCGACTATTTCTTGTGACTGTGATTTTGATCCCTAATTTTACACCAAAACGAAATGTCAAATGTGCCTTATTACCAAAAAAATCTAAATGTTATTTTTCAATCGGCGCGGCGTTTTAATTTGTGTTATATTTTATTTTTCGTTAATTGTTTAAGAGGGTTTAAACTAAGCACTTGTGCGATTCACAGTTATTTAGACGCATATTTACTTATACGTACGTTATAATGTCGTAAAAGTTTCACATAATCTGTCATTTGACGTCCAAGATGTCAAATGATTAATAGTTTGAAACTTTTACGATATTGCCACGTCCGTATACTCGTATTTATCTTAATACCTGTAAAACTTGCAAATGTTTACATATATGAACGTTTGAGGCTAAGCGTATGCTTTTGCGTAGATATGCGTATACTACGAGTATACGGATGTTACAATATCGTGAATTTTCATGATTTTAATTTCGTATATCTATATACGTATATAAAAAATGTTGTAAGTTTATGATGCTTAATTAGGGTACTGCTAACTTAATGAGAGCCACCGTTTTTATGTTCACCACGTAAAATCGTGTAAATCTTATCTTGGTATATTTCATTGTGTAAGTTAATATTGTAAACTTTAATATTATACGGATGTCAGGTAATTGAAATATATTTAAATCGTGGGATTTTCAACGTCCGTTTATATCAAATTGGATTACTGACGTCCGTATATCCGTTTTATAAACGTAGGTTGGTATAGCCTACTGTGTTCGACTTGAGTTTATTTAAGATAATTTTGTATTTTAAGTGACCTGATTATTACTTATCAGTAAATATTATATCTACCTCATTAAAAGTGTTCCTAAATAATAATGATTTTAAATCAGAGGTAAGTAGACAGGTACCTTTAATTTAAGTTACTATTTCTTGTGACTGTGATTTAAATCTCAATGTTATTTTTCAATCGGCGCGTCGATTTAATTTGTGTTAGATTTTATTTTTTGTTTATTGTTTAGCAGGGTTTAATAAATCACTTGTGCGATTCACAGTTATTTACACATATATGTACTTATACGGATGTTATAATATCGTAAAAATTTCACAATATCTGTCATTTGACGTCCAAGATGTCAAATGATTAATAGTTTGAAACTTTTACGATATTGCCACGTCCGTATACTCGTTTGTATCTAAATACCTGTAAAACTTGCAAATGATTACATATATGGACGTTTGAGGCTAAGCGTATGCTTAGATATGCGTATGATTCTCTCCAATACTACGTTAGTACTATTTTTTATATGTGCCAATACTTCTCATAATTTAGAAATAAGTAAATAGGTACTTTACATTTAAGTAAGTATTTCTTGTGATATTATCGTAATAAATTGCATTGATCTCAATATTTGTTTTATTTTCATAACTTTAAACTTCACGCTTACGCTAGCATACCTGCACTATAACATAGAAATAATATTTATCCACCTACTTATTAAATATTAAAGAGAGAAGAGCGGCAACGTTGCACTGTTCATAGGAGTTGCGATAGATAGGAAAACGTAAATTAAATTATGTATATCACGGGAAGCCAGATAATTGATAGTGTTGGCTGGAGTCCTAATTGATTTCACTATGGTTGTTAATATACGTATATTTGTATATCAATATGTGTCAAAATTTCAGAAAAATAATATGCACACAGTATTTAACATTGCCTTAGCGACTAATATTCGCTGTAATAATTCATATTTTTTAAGTGGAACTGGTGGACGTCATAATAATGCGATGTAAAAGGGCGGCAAATAGATAGCGTGATGTAAATATATATATATATATATATATATACTATATATATATATATATATATATATATATATATATATATATATATATATATATATATGTATATGTATGTATATATATATATATATATATGTTACGGTAAGAGTGAATAATTGAAGATTATTAATAATTATCTATTATTATTAATAATTACCGAAAGCCGAGGTTAAAGTGATAAATTAATCACATTTGTCGGTTTTTATTAATAATTTAACCCTAGTAGTGATAAATGTAATAAGTGGCCAATTTTATGTACCACGAAAGACTTTCTTGCTTTGTTGTTTGCTTAGTTTGCAGCTGCTTCTATTTTGGGTGCATGGTCACAAGAGAACCTAACATAACCTATTAAGTTTTCTGAGTGGATAAGTTTCCTAAGCGGACGAGACTTTTAAATGATATTTTGTAGAACATTTTTTTTAAAGTACAGTTAAAAATATCCCTAAATAAATACCTGCTGGTCAAAAAACATTGGGTTTTTATTTATTTTATAACTTTTACCAATATGTGTCGTGAATTATTAATAATTACTACTAAAAGTACTAAATTTCGATCGTTTATTCACATTTACCAAAACATGATTGTGGTTATTATTAATAATTTTGTAAAAATATTAATAATTTTCAATTAATCAGATTTACCGTAACATATATGTATACGGAAATTAACGCGAACATGCATAAGGTATTTACATGCCTTATTTTGCTTGACGTTTCGAGACGGTTGCACGTCCCGTGGTCGCAAGCTGACTGGTGTAACGATGTCACGTCTCCGAGTGCGAGGTAGAAGATTCTATTTCTACCCCCGGGTCGTTGATTTTCTAAGTACCGGCGCAAAACACACTAACCGTATCTTGAACATTCGCCGACTGCGCATTAAAGTGGGGTATTGTTAGCCGAATCACTGGATTCCACGCCGATGACAATTTGAAGCCCTCTTCCCGAATGAAATTTTTATGTTTTCTGATTTCGATCGCCTCACGCACTAGACCATGTTCAGGAGGTACTTAGGAAGAACGGATTCCAGGTACAACGACGAATGACGCGGTCTATCAAGCGAGATAAACATCCGGCGGTAAATAGACAACCGACCTACATGCTCTACATTAGAGGTGTTACGGATAACTGCTTGACCGCGCACAAGTGACTATTCTCCCTTTTTCGAAATTCCGTAGACCGCACACAAGTGACTATTTTCCCTTTTTGGTTACAGCGCTATACTCGGTCTGAATTTACTGTTTTTTTCTATTACGTAATGTTTTAAATCCTTTGTCTCTGTTCTATTCAAATCATTGAACATTTCTTCATGCTAAAAATACGAAGCGAGTCTTAGAATCGTTAACTCGGAACAAAAAATCATGTCTAATGCCACTCTTTGTTTCGCGCGCTCCGTGATTACGTGCTAATCGTATGCGTGTAATTAAATATTTTTATACTATGATACATGTTTTTTTATTTGATTCGGTGTAGATAGAACCCATCTACAGTGAAAACTCATAAAATATGTATGTCATCGATTTACTTTTTAAAATAATCCTGTTTAAAATACACAAAGTGTTTTTTTTAACGATAGTCAATGTTCGCTGCTAAGTATAATAAATAAGAAAATAAATTTCAACAAAGAATTCATACGACTTGAACGAGTCATTCATAAGGTTGAAGAAAAACATCACTTCAACTTACTCATGTTACCGACTTATCAACAATAAATGCTTATGTTAGCGCGCCCATCTGGCGAGCGGCGACGCGACATTTTGTTTAGAACGTGAGTGGTCGAGCGAATTCGGTGAATTGGCGCTAGCGGTCAAGCGGATAAAATAGGAGACAACTTAAAAAACTACTCCATTCCGACTGTATTTACACCAGGGGTCAAAGTATACAACATGGTGGGCACACCAAAGGATGTTCTGCCGCTACAAACCCCAGATGTCTATAAAATCAACTGCAACTGCGGAAGCTCTTACATAGGGCGAACGAAGCAGACTATCGCTGAACGTATGAAGGAGCACATCGCAGCTGTAAAGAACCGTCAAACGAACAAATCGGCGATTGCGAAACATTTACTTTAATCGGGCACCAATCACTGGATTGAATTTCATCGTCCCCAAGTCCTCTCCATGGAAAGCCACTTTTACCTAAGAGTTGTGCGTGAAGCGATCGAAATCAGAAAACATAAAAATTTCAATCGGGAAGAGGGCTTCAAATTGTCATCGGCGTGGAATCCAGTGATTCGGCTAACAACACCCCACTTCAATGCGCAGTCAGCGAATGTTCAATATACAGATACGGTTAGTGTGTTTTACGCCGGTACTTCGAAAATCAACGACCCGGGGGTAGAAATAGAATCTTCTACCTCGCACTCGGAGATGTGACATCGCTACACCAGTCAGCTTGCGACCACGGGACGTGCAACCGTCTCGAAACGTCAAGCAAAATAAGGTATGTAAATACCTAATGCAAGTTCGCATTAATTCCTCTTAAACGTGCAACGCGAGTGTTTAAAAGTTTCTATTAATTCATGTTATTTTATTGTATTTTTGGGTTTTCGTAAATCTGATTGAGTTCATCAACTTTTGTAGTTCATTGTACATCTCATCAGCTATTTCATTACAAAGAACACAAGACTTGTTTTGTCTGTTGTGTGTGTTCACATATTACTAGCAATTATGTATTTTTTTGTTAGTTAACAGGAAAATGGTCGTCATATTGATTGTTTCAGACTTAAGTTACAGGTCATTGCAGATTTAAGCCTGAGCTCCCTCAGATATAAACACTTCACTTATACAAACTGATTTTTAATTGGTTTAGGAAATAAAAACCTCATGTCCGAAATAAAATCATTTATTCGTATTCAAAATCAAAATTCACCTAGCAGCTAAAACAAAAAAGTTATAAAAGTCCGTAACTGTTGGAAATACGTAGTAACGCACGATTATTTCGAGTTGTGTTCTCGAGCGCCGCGCGGTCGTGACCTCGCCGCGCGCGCCGGCACCAGCGCCGTCAGCTGATACCTACAGCGGTTGTAGATAGTAAGTGCGGACCGATAGTGATACGTAATTTACTTAGAAAACATGATTTAGTTAATTACGATGCCAACCATTTTAAATACATTTTTTTTCTTCTTTTGTTTTCTTTTTAAGAACCCAGGATCTAACACTAGGGTGTTAAATCCTGTGTCATGAGGGACATTACAAACCTACCACTAACGGACACAGGAGTCGAAACAACAATTTATGAATCACACAAAGTGTTGTGTCAAACATCGCTTAAACCACTACGCCAACCATGAAGTACAGTAATAAATAATTAGAACAATAAACGTATGTAACTAAATAGCTATAACTATGCAATCATTCTTTCGTACATTACTTGGACTTAGAATCAAAAATCGTCGACATACCAAGCTGTGGGTTCACGAAATCATAATAAACTTGTAGAAGAAAAACGATAAACTAAGAATTATTTGTAACGTTATTAGCCCTAGGTACCTACATTATCTTTTGAATAACTAGACAAAGATTTTAACAATGGGAAAGTTTAGTACTTGCGTATTTCTAACGTATTTATAAGAACACAGTAGGTATTCAATAACACAGACCTACAATGGTTTTCCCCTTTCAGATTTGATGATTGATTTTGGGGCGCTAATTACGGGAAAAATATTTAAAAAAAATCCATCACGTCAAAATTTTTGATTACTCATCATCCTTTATTTTTGCCAAAATTACCTAAGGCTTCCTAGTTATTAATTAATATTTTATTTTAATCGTTTCTTATTTAACAAAAACAGATTTGATGGGATAAGTAGACACTAAGGAATGAGTTCTCATAAATTTAATTAAATAAAACTATTTATTTACTGACATACCCTTATTATCAAAAAATTGTGGATTTTTAAGTCGTTTGCTAAAGACCTTATTTCATGTACTTTTTTTAATAGAAATTAACTGAAATCGTTAGAAGATGGTTAATGAGGGGTCGAAACAGAGAAGAACATTGGACAAAGAAAGAGTGGCCACCGAGGACTGAACTAATCCCTGGAACCAAAAATGTTGTGAGAGACAATTTAGTTCCCCGAGAAAAAGTTTTGCTATTACACATAAAATTGGGGATGATGAAACAATTTGTGAAGGCGCTGAATAAAGAAGGAGAAAGTTTTAAATATCTACACCAAATATTTCCATCTCTGTTCGAAGCTAAACTGAAAGAAGCTATTTTCGTTGGGCCGGACATAAGAAAATTGATGAAAGATACAGATTTCGATAAAAAGTTGAGTGAAATTGAATTAGAAGCCTGGAAATCTTTTAAGGAAGTAGTGAGGCATTTTCTAGGAAACCATAAAAGTGAAAATTATGAATAAATTGTAAAGAAAATGCTTGAAAATTTCGGAAAAATGGGATGTTCGATGAGCATTAAACTTCACTTCCTTAATTCGCATTTAGACTACTTTCCTGATAACTTGGGAGCTGTAAGTGAAGAGCAAGGCGAAAGATTTCACCAGGATTTGAAAGAAATGTAACGTCGCTATCAGGGAAAGTGAAATAAAACAATGATGGCAGACTATTGTTGGTTATTGAAGCGAGATGAACCAAGTCGGAATTTTAAGCGAAAATCTCACAATCGGAGCTTCGGTGAAAAAAAAACCAAGATACCATAAAAGTATTTAATATTTTGAATTTATTTAATAATGTCCCTTGAATGTATTTGTAATGTTTTTAAGTATTATAATTCTTTCTTCATTGTAATAAAAAAATATATATATATATGTAAAGTTGGCCTTTTTCCCGTTTTCACACAAAATGATTTATCAAAAGAACTGAGGGTGATAGGAGAAATCCAAGTACATATTCGTAATCAGCGCACCAAAATACCCCAAGATCAGCAATCAAATCCAAAAGGGGGAAAAACGTTTAAAGGAGAAGTTGCAACTTCCATATAAAATTACCCCACGTCCGACAGCTGAGAAAAATATCTCAAATAATAGATAAAATTGAGTATTAATAAGTTGCATACCTCTGATTGACATCCTTACTGGCTATCATACTTAGAAATTGCTCCAAACATTGTTTCAGGCGCAGTATTAAGTACTTATCTTAAAAATATTATACTTTCAATCATGCATTTCTCTAACGACCATAAAAAAGTGGAATAAAGATTAAACGAATGAACATATTTTTTATAGACTCTAGCCTGTATCCTCGCACACATTAAATTTTCTAAAAGCACCCCTAACAGAGAGTAGCTATCGATAGAGTCCGCTAGGGAGCGCATTTAGAAAATGTATGGAAATTGTTCCCGACGACGACTAGGCTATCGTCCACCGTGACGATCGAGTGCAAACTGGTACTAGACCCTCTGATATCATAATTAATTCCTCATATGTCTCGGAAAATCATATTAACTTCTTCGCTAGTTGCTTCCAACCTCGCAAAGGGAACTCTGCTGGTTTAGATTATGTTCTTCGACATAATCTGCTAACAAGTTTGGTTTAAGCATATTTAGTCCTATTGTTTGACAAAACTCTTCAGTATGTGTGCTTTATTACTAACGTAGTATAATAACTATTATCAAACATGAGTTATTACAGTGTTTAATTGCTTTTTAATCCTATTCTAAAAGTAAAATCAGAAGTTAGTATATTACAGGTTTTCTACTCCTGAATTAATATTTAGAGCAGTTTTTTTATATGTTAGCCAGTAAAGATGATTACCGGAAGTATATAATTTTTTTATACTGATTTTAAGCGATTTTTTGAGATACTTATCGTTGTAGTCGGAACTGGGGCATTTTTGCTACTTCTTCTTTGCAGGTCTGTGCAATTAATAAACCAAAACCTTTGCTGTCTGCTGCCTACAACACAATCAATTTACACCTTTCACACATTGTCTTTTAGTTTCACTTATGTGTTTCTTTCACCTTGTCACCTATCTAAACTGACCGAAGTCTATGAGGCGTTGTACTACAGCTGGAATTGTGTTTAGTGATGGCACTTGGGGTGAGTGAATTCCAGGTGGTCTGGTAATGAATACGTACGCCTCGCCTCTTCCATATTTTCACCAGATATGTAATACACTCGCACCATAGACGCGAACTCAACTCATGAAGCGCGCGCGACGTACGTAACACGGGTACAGTAACGGGATGAAACGTGACGTACGGGCGTCCCGTTGACCTAATTTCGCAAGACTGTCGAAGTGACGAGCAACAAATTGCTACCGACCCCCGCACCCACCCCTATCGCCCCGCGTTGCGATGCGCGCACGCCGGGGGTGGGGTTTAAACCTAAAGTGCAATGTTTATCTGTGTGTGTCGTATGTTTAATATCTATCCGTGCATGTATGTGGCACGATCGAACATACATAGGCGCGCGCGATTTCTTTCATAAGAGTGGTAACTACGAACTCTCGAACCAATAACTTATTATTTTTTCTTACGATTTTTATAGCTTAGATTTTAAATGTTATTAGCTGGTTAGGTTCCATTAACCATTAGGATACAGATAGCTTTCGCTACAAAACCAAGTAAAAATCAGTATGTATAAATAGATAATCCACCCAATATTTTTAAAATAGATATGGCTTTAGGTATTGTTATCAAGGTCTCGATGACGTAAACATCTCCCTCGATTTAAGTAATAAGTAGACCGCTTATTTTTTATACTCTAAAGTGGAGTACAGACTTGTGACATTATTTAAATACCATTGTCGTGCCGTGTAAAGAAATCACAAAGCATTCACAAAAAATAAAGATGCTCAAGTTTATTCGGATACAAAAATTCATTTTGTATCCGAATAAATGTAGTATACAAAAGTTCTCGTGCCGAGCATGTCTAGTGTGAAAGCGGAACGTCTAAGAGTAGCACCATCCGATTTTCTACCAGCTTACTGTAAATAAGAAAATTCATTCGAACTGCGTCGTTAAATGTAATCGAGCGATGTGGAAAGTATTAAAGAAGCAGACGCTATATTGCATAAGTTAAGATGTTACAATGGAAACTTTGGGTGGAACACCAAGTGTGCGCAATTCCTCTTTGGCAAGATACGTCCCAAGTTCTCATCAGGCGAAGTAAAGTTACGTAACATTATACGACGTATACTCACCCATATCGTTAAAATTATATTATACTAATTCAATTGTTTTACTTCATTTGCTGTATCTATTTATACTTACGAGATTACGTTCTATAATGGGGGTGTGCCGCGATGTAAATAATATGATTAGGGATATTGTTATTATATCTTCAGCCTCTGATGATTATAATTATTGATGTCATGGGATACAATGACCCACCGTATCATGATAAGCTATAGGAGTGTAAATAAAGCTGTGTGCTTCTTTATAATAATATAATATAGTATTCCGAAAGACAATTTAAAAATTGTCTTTCGGAATACATACCAAGTACCTTTGTTTGGAGTAACCGATATTTCGGCACTGTTGCAAGCGCCATGTTCACGGATGTACATCATCATATATCCAAATATCGGTTACTCCAAACAAAGGTACGTGGTATATATTTCGAAAGACAATTTAAAATAAGTTTAAATGACCACGAAAGTTTAAATTCCTACATTATAAATTCACGTCTTCAGGGGCCCAATACTTTATAAATAAATATAGTTTCGATATCATGTCAGTGCCATACTTACGTCACAAAAAGCGTATTCTCCTAAATTATCTGATAATTTAACGAAGTTGTAACGAGATCGTAAATTGAAACAAGTGTCAAAATATATGTTAACGACGAACTGTTTATTTCAAATTATACGGTAATGACATTAGGTTATCAGACTACCGCTTCTGAGTCAATTCAAAATATAATATCAATGTCATATAAAAATGGGAGAATACGTCCCCAGGTGTAACATTATAGTTACGAGTACACGCTTTTTAACTAAGGTAGTAAAGGGGCAATGCATGTTGTTACGGTAACACATTCAGATAGATATGTCGTTATAGAGTGAGCTTATATGCGTGAAATACCTAATAGTTGCGTGGTCAGTAAAAAATATGGTCTTAAACAATCTCAATTTTCCAAAACTGGAGAACAACATGAAATTTTGATTATGCATTTATAACTTTCTTACAAATATTGCGTAAATATCAAGCTAAATTATACCCAGTTATATTATTACAAAGCAATATGGTGACACGTTGACAGACTAATAGAAACAGATTGAAGAGACAGTTGTATCTTATATTAGTACAGTCACACACAGCTGCGAGCTGATCATAATTTGTTTATTCCTGATGAAACGATTACATAATCTTTATATTGCAAAAAATATTAATGATATTTTTTTTTTATTCTCTGTCAATGTACAAATATTAACCGTCCATAACCCGTCATCTTTATTATTCATTGAATGTATAATACCCACTTACGCTCATAAGCATGAAGTACCTAGATGACCGAGCCTTGCTCGGTATTTTTTGGTTAATCGTATTCTCTAAAAAATTATCCTATCAAGATACAATTGTTGCTACTTCCTGAAACTTCTTGCATACTAGATTACATAAAAATTGTTGTAGCCGACTCCAAGATTCAGATACCTATATAAACATTATATACAAGAATTTCTCGTTTAAAGGTATTAGATACCACAAGCGGTTACTAAAACTAAACTAATTTCCTAATTGGGCAATCAAAAACAAAAAATATTGAAAGATATGCTAAATCTATCGAAAACGTCCGAGTAACTCTAACAATGAAATATAAGAAGTGCAAAACGTTGAAGAACTAATTGCAAGTACATTTGCTTTACGCTGCATAATGATGGCAACTTTATGACTGACGTCTGGAAAGTCGTCGATTAGTTTTCCTTATAAATATAAATAATACAATTTCATTCTGACTGTATGTATGCGTATAAAAATTTGAGCGGTCACCTTGCCTTTTAAAAGTGGCCCGACTGTTGTGCGTTCGCTCTTCGAATGAGATAGCACTTGGGTGCTGGATAGTGCTCGAGTAGCCTTCATAAATAAAACAATTAAAAAATAAATTATGATTCAGATTTTACCAATGCAGCGCATACACTTACTTACTTTACACTTTAACTTGTTGTCTAAGATTTCTTAAATTATTGTCAACTCTCAATGTTTTACCCCTGATAGGGATCAAATTCATAAGACTAAGCGCAGCAAGGCCGTGATCATCTTAACACTATTCCTACACACATAGACTCAATGCACTCTAAAATCATTTCCCAATAACACGACTAAAAATACAGGTAGTTGAAGAACGGCAATAATATATTCAGAAAGAGCATTGTGAACGACTGTACTCGATGAATGTTGTAGTACTTCTGTGTGTACTAGGCCTTTGCGACGCGATAATACTGCTCTACATTAATTATTTTAGTTGCGGTCCATAGCAAACAAATGTCGCAGAGTAAGATAAAGACACCAACTACATATGTGTAAGGCTAATAAGCTCATATCAAAGGATAAGAACGTTAATTCAATAAATTATGGTGTAGCGCTGAAAAATTAAGACATAATTCTGAAATTATATACAAGAGTCTGATGATAAACATTTCAACTTAAAATGTAATAAGCGCATTAAAGTAAAAAAACAGTTTGGATGAAAGAAACCAAAAAAATAAATAATAGGATACCTATTGCGTTTGACGTTATATCGATACTGATAAATAATTAATTATATAGATTACTAGTATAAGTTTGCTCATATAATATATGTTGTGGTTATTCCTTTAGAAAATTCTCACTATTATAACATAGACTGAAGTATTCCTAGACGACATAATAAACTCATCCCCTATCAAAAACGAACAAAACGAGTCAGGTGAAATTTGGGTGAAATATCTCTGCTTATCCGTATACCTTATACTAACGTGAAGCTACGTATGAACATGGATGATCTAGGTTAAAGCATTAGTCTATTTTGATAGGTTGTTAAGCTGAAGTCTCAACCTTGGTACTATACTCCACTTTGTAAGACTGTTAGTGTTGAAAAGCTTCCAAGTTACTACGTCTCGTTGATTTTTGCTCACCGTTGCCACTGGAGAGCTAAACTTAGTTCTCTTTGAGCACTGTTTCTTGCTTCATCTTTGTTCTGTCTCACGTTTGAATTGTTGGCTTATTAAAGCTTGCAGCTATTTCAAGCCTCTCTGTTTTTGTTCGTTAAATATTTTAGTCTGTTAATTGGATTATAAGATTTGAATAAGGTTTCTTTGACAGTATTGTATGGACGTGAAAGCTAATTAAAATTTGTTATCGGCTCGAGCATACTCGGATTATTTTAAGTTGACTTAGTAAGTAAGGTATGTATGTTGAGCCTTGTTGTACATGTACACTAGTTGGTTACCTCAGTAACCTCTCATTACAGCGCGGTGTGTCTCCGGGTACATGTTGGCGTAACCGTTGCACCTGTCAACTACATGTTTGAATAATTAAGGCTATATGTATGTAAACGAGGTCATAACAACAGCGTTCGCAAGTAATTTCATCTGATTGTAAGAAAAGAAAAGAAATACGCACACAAAGACATTGTTAATATGTTCGTGGGATTAAAGCTATAAAGGACGATTTGGACATAATGAAAAAGATTTTCGTTAAATACAGAGACAAACATCTTTGTGTTTGGGACATTGATATTCGGCAGGGCCGGAGTAAAGTTGGTTCGTTTGTTTCGCTACATTGAGCCAGCGTCGCTCGCTTGCTACATTTCATTAGTGCCCTCTCCCTTTTCGATATTGTTCTACTTGTGTTTATTGCGTGTACATATAGATTAATTAATTTGCGTTATTGATTTTTATTACAATGGATAACGGGTGTGTACTTTTGTATGTTTATTAGATTTTTGATTTCTGCTTATATTCTTTCTTCAGTTTAATCCAATTTGGTAGTGTACCTTTTCTTTCGATTTAGTAACGAACTGTATAATTTGATTAAATTTCAATTACTTGTAAAGAGTAAACCGTTATAATTTCTGAATCTTTAGCTCGATACCGGTTTTAGACAAATCTATGAATGTTTTGTAGGAATAGTTTCAAAACATATATGGCAATATACACAAATAATTGGCATACTTGACACACTATATAGCATAGCCAACATAAAACCGTGGTGAACTTTCGTCGCAACAACAGCATATGCAACACAGTTCTTGTAAAACAAGTAGCCATAAAATATTGTAATCACGTCTGACTAATACCGTATAATGTGTAAATTTCCAGCATTTATAAATCAAGTGTGAGCTTAGTTAATAGCCATTACAAACTCTTGGCCCATATAAAATCAGAGTCAATAGAACTGCTTACAGAGGCGTCGTCTGTAATCTCAAAACTCGCATACCGCGGTCATTAAAACGCTCTCAGGCATACAGATCATTAAATTACTTAAAGCGTTTAATCTTACTTATCTGTCTCGAATAAGTACAAAGTCAATTTCGTTTTCAACAATTGTAGCTTCGTCTTATTGTTCACGAGGTCGACAGTATAAAGCTCAGTTCTATAGAAAAATAAATTTCATTTCGTATTATTTTTTTGTTCACTACCTATTCCTCGCGGTTACTGCAGTGTATTTTATAAATCCTGACAATATCGCCAACAAAACGAAAGAGGTGAAGTAGGCAAAGGAAAAGATGGATAGAAGGTGTGAGAAAAGAGAAGTATAGAAGCGCAAGACATACTGCCTCAACCACAAATAAATCAAACACCTGAATGATGACGATAACATTGACATCATCTATCAAGCCAACTGATCATCCCAAACAGATCAACAAATCACAGACAGACACATCGATTTTGTTTATATGTATGTATAGATGTATAAATCATAGACACGTCTAGAACGAACGAAGCACAGTTAGATGTCCATATAATATTCTTGTGTAAGACGGCCTCGTGTTTGTTAACCGATTGCTAGATTGCCTTGAAATAGCTCTCGAATTCGATCTCATAGTACAAACCACTGACACGTCAGTCGTGTAGCCTGTTATAGGGTGTTTATTTCAACTTCGATAATTTCTTTTATGAAATCGGTCCGAAGGGTGTCAACGAGATCCCATCTGCGTATCTGTCCATACGGGTTGCTATCATGATCCGATAAGAGAGTGCATTATAATTGCCGCCTAAGGCCGCTGAAGCACAAAAGAGCGGATCTGGGTGTAATAGAATAAAACTGATAGAAATACCTACGTACAAACTCTCAGCCTGCTATATCAAATAATAATTAAACATAGTGTTATAGTTATATCTTGTGCTGTGATACGGCACTTCTCGTGATGTTTGACTCCTTAATTTGTTTTTTTTGTCTTATGTTGACTTTAAATATTGGAAAAAGATAATTGTTACTCAACATGCAGAGAAGATTTTATAAGTTTTGTTCCTTTGGGTTAAGCTACGCAAATGAATTCCAGAAATTCATTTATTATTTTACTGTGTATCTTTATTTCTAGCTTCAAGCACTACTGGAGGGCGAAAAAAGACTAAGGAGTCTAAGTTTTAGAATCCACTGCTGGACTTGAGCCTCACAAAATTTCCTTCACAGTAGCACTGTGAATCAATAGAAGGGTTCGGCTTACTTTACCACGCTGGCCAGATGGGTTGATAAAGGGTTTGATGTCAAGGCCGTATAAATTCTGTTTCACTTTTGAATTTATTTGAATGATATTTTACCTATTCAGTGATGACTGGCTCTAAGCGAATTGTTTAAAGCATAAATTCCCGATAATTAAGAAGAGGTTCGTTCTAACAAAAACTATTTAACCTCTTGTATGCCGGAATGCCAGACACAATTAAAAAGCTATTGTGTCTCGCGTAGATCTGCGTTCCGGCATACAAGGGGTTAATATTGAACGAGAAGAAAACTATTTAATAAGGGAAGCTCCTGAAGGCTTATATTAAAGTAAGTTAAACAAATGAGAAAGTTAAGAAAACAAGATAAAGCAAGGGACAAGATAGGTAAGTAATTTACATCAATGTCATCGATAAAAGAGTAAGACTCGGTAAATACCGGCTACTTAGATTTATCTCTTGTGAACAAAACTATGGTATTTTTGTCTTAGATATTTGCTTCGTAATGTAACTGTAAGCTATTGTGATTTGCTACGTTATTATATGACGTAAGTTTAATGTCTGCAGCGTTAACTTTTTGTTGAGTAGCTATATTCGCTTCTGTTTATGGGCCATGAGTTATGTTTTCTTTCAGAAGAGATTTAGCGATCGTTTCTGCTTGTTTTAAGCGAAGATTGGCACTTAATGAGAGAATCTTTGAAGCATCTAGCTAATCAGTTTTGCTTAGTCTCGATGTTTTCATGAATTTATCTTAACATATTTACTTACCTGTTAAATGGTTTAACTTAACATAGCATTGTTTTAAATCGAAATTGGGTTTATTTATTTTCATTGATGGCTAATAATGTAGAAAAACTACCTAATTAGCATGTTAATATGGTAACTGGTAAGGTATACATTTTACCTATTTTTTTTAATAACATATGAGGTGACATACCAGCCGAGGTCGGGGTGACTAAGCACAGTTGGTGTAACCCACACCGATACATAAATATGTTTAATATAAATAATTTCAATTCACTCATAATGAGTAATTTTGTTATCGATACTAGTCAACAAATCGTTTATTGTAAACGTCACGTCACGAAAGTGTTAAATTAATAAAGATTTTTCTTTAAATATGGATGTCTAATAACGTTGATTAAGTTTATTCCAATTCCGCTAAATATAAGGGATAAGTTAAATTACTATTGGTTTTCTGATTTCGATCACCTGCTAGACTTAGCTCACGACTCCACCAGCGTGAATTATACACCTAAACCTTCCTCAGGACTCACACTGTCTCACTGGTGAAATCTCTACGAAAATCGGTAGTTCTTGGGTTTACAAGAAGGACGAAAGGGGTCTTTATTTTATAATATATCTATGACGCATGTATTTAGTCAAAAATGTGTTATTAACATTTCACTAGTGAAATTATAATATCACGGCTCTTGTAAAATCCCTGCGACATCTATAGATATAATGAGTAAGTCAGAAATACGATTAGTGCAAAATTCGTTGTCATTTCAAAATTATTCCGTATTTAGTTTTACTAAAATCTTTTCAGTGGTTCAGCGGTCAGAACGAATCAGTCAGCCCGTCAATACATAATATTTAATTCTGCCATTTATAATGCAATTTAAACAAAAAAATCCAGTTATTATCAACATCCATTTCACCTGCAACTGCCCTCATCCCGTACCGTAATATATTCTAATTCAATTAATGCATTAAAATATGCGGCTAGCAGTGCTGCATCCCTCAAATTAATTAAATCTTCCCGACTTGGCCTCACAGCAGGGTGCCCTACAATATTAAGAGTTAACAATATAAAGAGAGGAGTTATGTTTGTATACGCCTTTCATAACAAATTGCCTTTTTTCTAAAAATATGTAACTTGGTTGCTAGGCAACGCATCTGATTTCCCCGGACTGGTCGCTCAGCTCTTGTCTGTTTATCGAATGCCAAAAATCTTGTCATGCTTAAATTACATTTTTACCTTCGATCAACAATACTACAACAAGATTACGGGTCACGTACAAAATCTTAGCTAAAATCTGTCCACGACATTTGATTTGTACCAAAGAGAGACAAATGTTTTAATACAGTTTTAAGTTCAACCAAATTACAACCGAGACACCGGATAATAAAATCACAAATCGTAAAAATGTTATCTAATACTTACGACCAGTCGTCACAAAAAACGTCATTTTTGTTTATTTTCTTATTTTTTCGAATTTTGAATTCGATTTTTACTACATGGTATGGACTATGACATATATGGACTCGCGCAGTACACTAAAATAATATGAATGAACGTAAAAATTTACTAGTTCTTTACTTTTAAGTTCTGGCCATCTATGTTTGTTAGTAAACATTACTTATAATTTAACTATCTGTTCCCCGCTTCATCGTTATATAATAGCAGTGTAGATAAGCCTTACTGTTTTGTGTATAATGTTTATTTACTTTTTATGCACCGTACACAAAAATGTAAGTACGCCTGTTTTCAAATGTATTAATTGTCGACGGCTCACCAAGCTAGATATCGCAGGATGTGACAAATAAAAGTACACCTTAATTCCATATCTTTATAATCATCTTCAACAACACAAGGTACAAGGATATATCTCGATTTGTGAAAAGTATGCAATCCAACATAACCTCACTTACAACGTTAAGAAAACGGAAATGGTGATATTTAGGTCTGACAGAGGCCCCGACGTAGTCCCATGTGTCCGTCTCAATGGTCAGCCTATAAAAATTGTAGATAGCTTCAAGTACCTTGGTCACGTTGTTACGTCAAATTTGAAAGATGACAAAGACATCGAGCGTCAACGTAGAGCTTTATGTGTGGTAGGAAATATGATCATCAGAAAGTTTGCTAAAGCTCTCCCGGATGTGAGGATGACACTATTTCGAGCATTTTGTCAGACGTTCTATACTTGTCAACTATGGACTAACTACACCAAAAAAGCACACGATAGTATTCGGGTTGCCTATAATAACATTTTTAGACAGTTAAACGGACTGAAACAATGTTGCAGTGCGTCCGGTATGTTTTTTGAGGCGAGAGTCAATTCTTTTGAGGCTATTCAGAGAAGTCGTGTCGCGAAGTTTATGTCCAGGGTTGATAAGTGTAAGAATAATATTGTTAAGAGTCTATCCGAAAGACTATTAATGACCAACATTTACCGACAGTGGTTAAAAATTGCCACATAAATTGTGAATGAATGTATTGCTTATTTTTTTTGTTGCCTATGACCTCATCATTATGCCTATTGAATTTTTATCATGAATGATTTTATTAGTGTGATTTTATTTTATTTTTTATTGTATTGTTATTATTTTTTTTATATCGACTCCTATTACAGCTGACTATTTTCTATGTTTTTATTATGTAAATGTGATTTTTTATGCCGAATGTATTTTAATGCTATGATTTTATATTATTATACTTTTATGTTAATGGTTATGTTCTTGTACGAGTTATATGATTTTTATTTTATTTAATTTAGTACTGATTCGTTGATTATTGTTCTTTTGTAATTTATTTTTGATATATGGACCCCATGTCCGAAATAAAGTGATATTATTATTATTATTATATTTATATTTATTTATTTAGGTTCACCAACAGGCATTTAACATTTAATAAACACATTAAGCCTATTACAATTACATAGGTTCTGAATGCACACCTTTAATAAGTAAACACAACACGCATTATAGTAACTTAATTACATAAACAATATTTTTTTAACAAATACTAAACCGCCTTCAAAATGGGCAAAATTAAAATAGAACCAACCGGAAGGCACTAAGCTTTCAAATACAAAAGGAATAACCAAAACACGTTCAACCAGTCGAAAGTTCTGAGGTAACAAACCCAAAAAAGTACAGTCGAATTGAGAACCGCCCCATTTTTTTTAAGTCAGTTGAAAACAAACTTAAGCGGTGGAGCTACGTAAGGTTTAATCGGGTGACGTGGATATTGATATGGAAAATAGAAATTTAATTTACTTATTAGTTGTAGACAATCAATTTTAATCTAAAATAATTGTATGATATGATGTATTAAATTTTTCATCATAAGACAAATATCAAAACATTGCAGAATTATTTCTACTTTATGTGATACCTGAATTGTTATGATATAAAAAAAAAACAAATTATTCAAATAGCCTTAAACTAATTTTAAACAACCAATTTCGATGTTCTGGTAACAAATTATCAAAAAAATATTACAAGACAAATCGACTCCATGCATCTACTGATCTGGTTTGTGCGTGTGCTATCACTGTTATCTGTGGCTCGTCAAAATTTTTGACGTGCGTCAATTTTTTTTATGGCGGATTAAATCATTAATTTCGTTCAAAATATGATGTAATTTGGTCATTCTAAGCTTAAAATATAGCTTATTTTTTACGTACTTACCAAAAGTAAGACACCCCATCCGTTAAATTGCATTTTTGGGCATTATTTTTGCAACTTTTGATTAGGCACTACGGCATTGTGAAACATGTTGACGTTGGCTGTGTTTCAAACGAACTAAACACAATATACGATCGCGCTGTCAAGCGAGTTGTTATTTGCCGAGGCGGATTTTTTGCACGAACATGATATCTGGTTGTATTATTGTTGATCGAAGACTTCTACGAATAAGTGACTTATAAAAGCTACATGTAATAACGCGTCTTCTGACTGTTTACAGTTGACTAATGTACGAGTAGTATGTTTCCTGTTAATTTGAATCTACACTATTATTATTAACCTAAAGACGTTGTTTATTTGTTTAGTTGTATGCTCTAATCTCAGCTACTTATGATCCGATTTAAATCATTCTATTGTTTTGGATAACCTATTTTTACAGAAAGGCTATAGGTCAAATAACATTATGCTGTAAATCACGGGTGCTGAGCAGAGTAGCCCTAAATAACGCAGTTGTGATCCATAATATTGCGTTAGATCCATTCTAAGAATACTAATTTCATAGTTGAAGTTATATTTGCTAATAGAAATATATTGAAACACATTTTATAGTACTTTTCATATAAAAATAAAAGTAGTAATACCAATGAATACAAATCCAGTTATATAAATCTAGTTGCTATGAATTTATAAGATTCTAATACTTTGTATTTCGTTTATAAATTGAAGCAATATATTTTAATTAAGGCTACCTGGAATCTTATTTGTTGGTCTTTTAGAATTTATGTTGAAAATGAAATTGATTTTCGTATACATTCCAAGTCTTATTACAAATTATGCTTTGTCAAATACGCTTCAATTATTGTGTTATATTGTTACGAATGGCGATATTTGAAAATAATCGCCATCTATCGGTAAATGAACGAACTAGAAGATAATGGATATGTCGGTAGTTTTAAAGTGTTTTATCTATTCTCTGCTAGATGGCGTTGCTGTTTTGTTCTCTGGAAGTATCGACTCTGTTTCTGACTGTTACGAGAACATTCTCGTGAAGACTAGAATGGCCTATTTTGTTATCCGGCCGGTATACATACCGCGTGGACGGGCGAATAGACACAGTACAGTTGAATAATCACAGCGATCAACAAGTGAAGGAGTGCGAAGATTAATTGAGTCGGAAGTGTTTTAATTGGTGTTTTATTAGTGTTGGGAATTAAGTGTGTGGGTGTAAAATTGTGTTAGTGAATAAAGAACAGTTTTGTGGAATAGTACATTTAATTTATCACCGAACCCCAGCGCAACAATATATTCGTTATTTTATTCATATCATTCTATAAAAAACTCGGCAAATAGACGCCATAAGAATAAATATATAATAAGCGACTGGCCGCGGCTTCAACGGCTTGTAGGTCGGTTATCGGGACATAGAAAGCCGTTATGCTAATCTGATATATAAGTTATATAACTGAAAAGTTACATCAAATCCAGTCAGTAGTTTCTGCTTGAAAGTGTAATAAACATTCATTTTTATACTAGTAAGATTTAACAGACGAAAAACGAGGGTAGAATGTTGCGGATAGAACTCTTGTACGTAGAGAAACATAACCAAGCAATACAATAAACACAATAGCGGTATTGAAATCCATCATGCAACTACAGCTTTGTTTGATCATGATTAAGATGTAACGGGTTCTGAATGGATCGTCGCTTGTGTATTAATCAGGCCGTACCCAAATCGTCGATTAATCAAGTTTAAGCATCTGGATGACAACGAACTGTCAGCTTAAGTAGTGTTTAGTTTACGACGCATTATAAACAATCACTGCGGTAACTTGTCTCGACTCGATGCCTTTATTGTGTAATGTTTACATGATTGTATTAATATTGTAAAAACGAATATTCAGCTAAATCTGGTTAGACTAGAAAGTGGACTCCAAACAATATTCAATGTGCTATCCACGATGCGCGATCCAACTTCATGACGTCTGAATTTCGTTTCTTCGAGTTCTTCATATAACTTGGTTTATATATTTAAAATTACTTGAAACGAAGTCAAAATGCGATAAAGGAAAAATTCTTAAAATTATTGTGTAGCTAAGGACTTTACAAACATTCAAGCAACTAACACAAAGGACGAGTAGTAGGAGCACACAAAGTGTAGCTATTGTAGTTTATGAACATCCAATCTACAACACTCGGCACAGTTCTAAACGACGTGACCACCACTTAAACCACTACGCCATGCAATCTAACAGTTTGTTAGAAATTAATTCTGTAATCGCTGCAATATTCTACATAATACCTATTTATTACTATTAATAAACATGATTTGTACTTTAAATTACAGTGTAAAATTATAGTAAGTAATAGTTAGGGCACGAGATAACACTTCCTGTGATCCACAAATTGTTGTAACAAGGCAAGGTGTCCTATGATTGAATGTTTGTAAAACCATGAAAAATAGCACAGTATCCTGTGATCATATACATTTTGAAATAATTATACATCCATGCATCTACGAACTGAGAAGTCCTAAAAATTTTCTTGAGTTGGGCCACCATTACTTCTACTTCTAAACAGGGGATTGAATCCATAATACCTTTGACCTAACGCACTGTCTCTAGAAGTCGCCTAAAGTGGTAATTTCCAACGCTTTCAACGAACAAATCCTTTGTGCAGATCAAATCAAAGATCAACACACGGCAAATATTCGCATAAACTTTTGGTCCATCATACAATTGTGACTATACTATGCATCGTTTACCGTGTATTGAAACGTTTTAAATCGCTTTAGATGCTAATCGAGTAACGTACTATGATAGCGTATTTATAGCGTCAAAAATAACAGCGGCGCACGTAGTCAAACATGTGCACCTTTTATTAAACACGGCTAGGACATTACGTATACACTGTGGAAATCACTCACAAACATTAATTAGCAAACTGAACCGAAATCAGTTGACAATTTATCATGCGGAATTGCAGACCACAATTGCAATTGCATCTGGGCGGCAAGTAAGTAAAAGCCCACGGTTTCCGCCACCAAAACTACACACAGAAGGATGCGTTTTGGCACAAATTTTGCATTATAACCTTTGTAATGTTTGCTTCAGGGCGTGAAACTGCGAAATGCCGACGTATACTGCAACATACGCGTGTATTTAATGTTATTTTTATACCTTTAACTCTTTTACACTACCAGCGATTCTCTCTTTTTATATTTCTTTTTTGCTATAGTAACTGGCGGGCGATAACGCTTACATTGTACGGCGTGGATGTATTTTATATTGGTCTGTCTGCATTGCACAACATATCACACTTTTAGTCTTTCGCACCCCATGTACTTTTTTTTTTGGTTATAGTAATAACTGCATACGATGTGCCAATTAAGCTGTACGTATTGGCAATCATAGGAAACGTAGAGTCGTCTTCACACGGAACAACAACAGCAACAGAGTGATAGAGCTCCGCACTTAGCTGCTTAAGTGTATTTTTTACAGAATGCTTTAATACCGTGATGACTAGCAATCTTTTAATTACCAGTATAATAACGTGCCACGGCACTGACTTGTTGTGCTACAACAGTTCATCTTATACTTGATTAACGTTTTACTACATGCATCAATTTGATAAAATATAGAGCATACTAAAACTGTACCTTTTCAACTGAGCTGCAGTCTTGACATATTTCTCATAAGTAAAGTCCGTCATATTTCGTAAAGTGAAAATACTTTCTTATGGCGTGTGCAGCTTGTGAACTGAAAATAAATGGAGCAAAAGGAAACTTTTACACTAAATTTGAACGTTACCTATTCGCAAATCATAACTTTAAACAATTTCAAAGATTTAAGCTCAGTGCAGATACTACTCAAAAATGAAAATTTAGATTCACCTAAGCCTTAATCGTAGCTAACCCTGGGCAATTTTTTTTTTTTTATTTAATCTGGCAAGTTATAATTTTTGTGGAAAACTTCACAAAAACTTGAAGATAAAAGAAACAAAACAGCGGAAAGCTTTTTCAGGCTGTTATCAAAGGCCACTATCTCTTGACTTGAAAAGTGGAATTATATTTGTTTCTTCTTATAAGGAGTAAATAAGTTAGCGGGACGGCGACGTAATTTAAAAGTTACCTGCAAGTGGTTCATCCTTCCCGAGGCATACTTATTAATTGCCCACCTAAACAAGATTTAACAACAGGAAAAAATGCAAATATCTTGTTTGATGGCAAAAAGTCATTTATGAGAAAATGTTGATCAGTGGCCCCGCTCCCGGCGTGAGCCACGGCGCCGTTTCAACCTCCTATATTTGATGCACATATATTTCACAACATACCTAAGTAGGTACAGTTGTTATGAATTAAAGAAATAAAAGTGCTATCTTTCTGTCTCCTTTCTTCGTTTTAAATTACAAACCTCAGTTACAACGACTTTGCAATTTTCTACTGAGTCTTAGGGTAATACAAATATCAAACAACTTTTTAAAGATTTCGCCTCGTTGTTTGTTTACAATCCTTTCTCCCTCTTCTCAATATATAAATATTTTCGACAAATGCGGTTGCTGGATTAACCGAGTATTATTTTAGATAATAAAATTTGATTAAGTACTTATTATGACCGAAGAGATTTGTTTCTTACAATTTGTGTTCGTTTCATTTAAGTACGGTATTGAAATACACTTTTTTTTTTTTGCCTTTCTAGTAAAAACATCGGTCTGTCCTATTATGCGTTACAATGGCGTTGTGAGTCCAAAGGAGGAATTGACCTACTATACAACGCTGGTCAGACGGGCTGGTAAAGGGCTTGCTCGAGTTATGCGTCTCTTGCTAAAGATACTATTGTCTTCGTGTATTTTCCGTAGTCGCGTTTTACAACACCCATGGAATGAAATATGGTAATGGTACTTTAAATTCTTAACCCGACAGCATATGAACTATGCTACTCTAATCAGAATTACTTACAAAAAAAATGCCTCATAGATTAAAAAAAAAAACAACTGTTGTAGTCCACTATTGGGTAAATAAAGTCTCTTCAATAGCACGTTACTAAGTTCTTCATGTCCAGCCGCTGCCAGCCACTTTGCGTGAATAATCACTACATCAAGCCTTAAGGCTTATACTAATGAATACCAAAATGGATGTATTGAATTCTAATGGAATGTCCCGCAGACTCTAAGACGAAGAATAAAGAAAAAATGTAATGAGCCTTTACAAAAATATTGTATAATCAAAGGACACAAACACAGATGCGAATTAAATGCGTGATACGAGGATAGTCCACAAATTGTGGACTACACTTAGCGCTGTCCGTGTGGGAATCAGACCCACAACATTTAGCATAGGGCTGTCAAATGTATAAAGGAAAAACTAAAATATATAAAAAGAAAACAAAAATATATCGTTTCCAGTGACAAAGCTATATATCCTCGTCACCATGTTAGATGTAGCAGCCATAGATTAAAGAATACTAATTAGAAGTAGTATGTCAGGGATTTTGTACGAGAAGCAATGTCGCCTCTCACACTCAAATACACATTTACCACAACTTAAAAAATTGGGGCAAGTGCGAGTCTGACCCGCGCACCGAGGGTTCCGTACGCATTTTACCTTATTTGTGGTTGGTCGCACGCTAGTCCTCTAAATCTGTATGAGCGCCCAAACAACTAAGAGGACTATCTTAAATGGAGTCTACTATGTATGTATGAGGACAACCTTAAATTTTCCTCTTTTTTATTTTTTGTAATTTTTCCTTTATTTGTGCTGTAAGACCCTGCTTTTGGCCAAATTTCGTGATTCTAGTTCAACGGGAACTACCATATAGGTTTTCGACCCAAAACCTATAGGGTACTTACGGTTGATTTAGAATTGTCAATTTTGTTTAAAGCCAAGGTCTTACAGCACAAGTAAAGGAAAATTCCGAAAATTAAAAAAAGTTGAATATTAAGGTTAATTTTTGTACTTACAAGTTTTCGCAAAAATCTAATTTTGACCATATCTTTTTATCGGGTTGATCCAGGACCCTGATTTTTATACACCTAATATAACCATAGACCTCAGTATCTGGTATAAATTTCAATTTGCTAGGTCTACCCGTTCCTTTGAAAATCGGTGGTGATACACGGACAGACAGACAGACGGACAAGAAAGTGATCTTATAAGGGTTCCTTGTTTTACCTTGTGAGGTACGGAACCCTAAAAACCACAGCGTGATTCGTTAAATACATAAAACACAATTATCATAAAAAGCATTATCTGAAAAATTACACATAAAGAAAAATTAACCTTATTATTAAAGATATAAGAACTGATTTACATTCTTATTGTAGTTTTTAGTCCTACCAAAAACAGAATTTGTGCAAAACCACTGAAAAGATTTTAGTAAAACTAAATACGGACTAATTTTTAAAAGCCAACCATTTATTTGCCTTATCGTATTTCTGACTCATTAATTATATCTATTGATGTCGCAGAGATTTTACAAAAATCGTGATATTATAATTTCACTAGTGACATTATAATATCATCGTTTTTGACTAAACACCTGCGACATAGATATATTATAAAATAAAGACCTCTGTCGTCCTTCTTGTAAACCCAAGAATTACCGATTTTTGTTCAGTTTTAACCGTGAGAATCCCGAGCAAGGTTTAGGTGTACAATATTTACATTAGTGGAGTCGCAGGCTAAGTCTAGTAGAAAATAAAAATCAGAAAACTAATAGGAATTTGACTTGTCCGTAGTATTGAGGGGAATAGGAATAAACTTAATAAACGTTATTAGATATCTTTTCAGAAACTCTTCGTTGATTTTACACTTTCGCGACGTGACGTTTACAATAAACGATTTGTTGACTAGTATCGATTGCAAAATTACTCATTATGAGTGAATTACAATTATTTATACTAAACGTATTTATGTATCGGTGAGGGTTACACCAACTGTGCTTAGTCATCCCGTCACCTCGGTTATTATTTAAAATGTATACCTTACCAGTTACCATATTAACATGCTAATTAGGTACTTTTTCTACATTATTAGCCATCAATGAAATTAAATGAAAATAAAAATACCTAATTTCGATTTAAAACAATACTATGTTAAGTATCTTCATGGGTTTACGCGAATGTGACACATTGAAATTAAACTACAGTTTACGGATTTTATCGTGATGTATTGGTTTCATTTCATGGTACTATGAGATAAGTTATACATTCAAGAAAAAGACAAATATCACCACATGAATTCTGTAAAGAATTCGAAACGTCGGCTAGTAATTAATTAAAAATGTAGTTTCTAGATCATTAGTTTTAAATGTAATAACTCAGTGAAACCAATACATCGCGATAAAATCCGTAAACTGTAGTTTAATTTCAAATACTATGTTAAGTTACAGCATTAAACAGGTAAGAAAAGCTGTTAAGATAAATTCATTAAAACATCGAGACTAAGTAAAACTGATTAGTAAGACATACCCGCTTCGAAGACTCTCACATTAAGTGCCAGTCATCGCTTAAAACAAGCAGAAACGATCGCTAAATCTCTTCTGAAAGAAAACAAAACTCGTGTCCCATAAACAGAAGCGAATGTAGCTACTCAACAAGAAGTAAACGCTGCAGACATTAAACTTACGTCATATAATAACGTAGCAAATCACAATAGCTTACAGTAACATTACGAAGCAAATATCTGAGACAAAAATACCGTACTTTTTTCACAAGAGATAAATGTAAGGAGCCGATATTTACCTAGAGTTACTCTTTTATCGATGACATTGATGTAAATTACTTACCTATCTTGTTCCTTGCTTTATCTTGTTTTCTTAACTTTCTCATTTCTTTGACTAACTTTAATATAGGCCTTTAGGAGCTTCCTTTATTAAATAGTTTTCTTTGCGCACAATATTAAATAGTTTTCGTTATAACGAATCTCTTCTTAGTTATCAGGAATTTATGCTTTAAATAACACACTTAGAGCCGGTCACACCACTAGTTAATATCATTTAGATAAATTGTACAGTATCTTATCTACCAAATAACTGTATCTTAGTAAATTATAATATAGACACATAGCGCGAAGAACCGATGGCCGCTGGGACAGGCGGGTATTGGAGTGGCGACCACGTACCGGAGTACGCAGCAAGGGTAGGCCGCCTCCCGCAAGGTGGACAGACGATCTGGTTAAGATCGCGGAAAGCAGCAGTGGACGTCTCTAGGCTGACATGATGATGATGATGAAAAGGATGTCGGTACAAACTATCAGTGTTTTTGCACTCTTCGATATGAAGTTATATACAATTCTTGCGTTACTTACAGACTGACAGGCAACACATAGCCAAAACTACTGATCCTAAGAAGCTAAAATTTGTAATGTGTTTTTAAGGTGGACGGAGCCGGGGGCGGAGGTAGTCTAGTTCTCTAATAATGCATGAAATTGGAAATTAAGAAACACATTATGTAGGCTGAGATTTTGTACGTATTTCTATTGGTTGAATTACACCCAGCTCCGCTCCTTTCTACTTCAGTTGATAACTAGCCTAATGCGGCAATTATAATGCACTCTCTAAGAAAACTTAAACTTTTTATCGGATCATGAAAGCAGCTCACTGATAGACAGATACGCAGATGGAATTCCGTTGACACTCTTTGGAACCTCTATAAATGGATATATCGAAGTTGAAATAAACACCCTATTACAGGCTAGAGGACTGACGTGTCAGTGGTTTGTACTATAAGATCGAATCCGAGAGCTCTGTCAAGGGAATCTAGCGATCGGTTAACCATCACGAGGCCGACAAAGTCTAGTTACTACCAAGTCGTCTTACACTGGCATATTATATGGACATCTAACTGTGCTTCGTTGTAGCACCACACCGGTCACACATGTTTGATATCTAGACGTATCTATAATTTATACATCTATACATGTAAACAAAATCGAAGTGTATGTCTGTGATTTGTTGATCTGTTTGGGATGGATCCGATGGATCGGAGGATTCCTTCCCCCAGTTGGCTCGATAGATGATGACGATGTTATCGTCACCATTCCAGTATTCAATTTATTTGTGGTTGAGGCAGTATGTCCTTCGCTTTCATACTTTTATGTCCTCACACATGCCATCCATATATTCTTTTGTCTACTTCTCTTTCGTCCCTCTAGTTACCGATGTTTTTAAGATTTATAAAAAATACGGATGTAACCGTGAGGAACAGGTAGCAAACAATATAAATACTAACGCATTTTTTTACATTGAAAATGAGTGAAATTAACTTATTTTGAATTGTCAACCTCGAGGACAAAAAGACGAAGCTACAATTGTTGAACACGAAATTGACTTTGTACTTATTCAAGACAGATTAGTAAGATTAAACGCTTTAAGGAATTTAACGATCTGTATGCCTAAGAGCGTTTTTATGACCGCGGTACATGAGTTTTGAGATTACAGACGACGCCTCTGTAAGCCGTTCTATTGACTCTGATTTTATATGGGCCAAGAGTTTGTAATGGCTTTTAACTATGCTCACACTTGATTTATAAAAGCGTACCCCAATTGCTGGAAATTTACACATTATACGGTATTAGTCAGACGTGATTGCAATATTTTATGGCTACTTGTTTTACAAGAAATGTGTTGGATATGCTGTTATTGCGACGAAAGTTCACCACGGTTTTATGTTGGCTATGCTATATAGTGTGTCAAGTATGCCAATTATTTAAATTACTCTATATGTTTTGAAAATATTCCTAAAAAACATTAATAGATTTGTCTGAAACAATTATCGAACTAAAGATTCAGAAATAATAATGGTTTACTCTTTACAAGTAATTGAAATTTAATAAAATTTTATAGTTCGTTACTAAATCGAAAGAAAAGGTACACTACCAAATTGGATTAATCAGAAGAAAGAATACAAGCAGAAATCAAAAATCTAATAAACATACAAAAGTACACACCCGTTATCCATTGTAATAAAAATCAATAACGCAAATTAATTAATCTATATGTACACGCAATAAACACAAGTAGAACAATATCGAAAAAGGAGAAGGCACTAATGAAATGTAGCAAGCGAGCGACGCTGGCTCAATGTAGCGAAACAAACGCACCAACTTTACTCCGGCCCTGCCGAATATCAATGTTCTAAACACAAAGATCTTTGTCTCTGTATTGAACGAAAATCTTTTTCATTATGTCCAAATCGTTCTTTATAGCTTTAATCCCGCGAACATATATTAACAATGTCTCTGTGTGCGTATTTCTTTTCTTTTCTTACAATCAGATGAAATTACTTGCGCACGCTGTTGTTATGACCTCGTTTACATACATTTTATTTTATATTTTTTATTTATTAAACTTCCTGCACAATACTGTACATAGGCGGACTTAATGCCTTAGGCATTGTCTAACAGTCTACCTTAGGGTGATGCAGAGATAGTTAAGGCAGGTATTAGGTGGAAGTACTTTATAATTGAATTTATATATAACTAGATACTTTAGTAAATAATATACATAACACACTTATATAATACTCATAAATTTAATAATTAATACAATATACTATTTATAATATTATATATATTAATATATTATAACATATATATTTATATTTATATACATAAATATTCAATAAAATATTCTATATACATACATAATCCTGTGATGATTACGATGATTCAGCCAATAACCCACGTTGAATCCATTGACGAGGCTTGTTTTTAAATGTCCAGCGACTGTCTGCCGTCCTGACTTCCAGAGGGAGCGCGTTCCATAGGAGTATAGCTTGAATACATATAGCATTAATTATTCAAGCATGTAGTTGACAGGTGAAACGGTTACGCCAACGAGTACCCGGAGACACACCACGCTGTAATGAGAGGTTACTGACGTAACCAACCATTCTACACGCTCAACTCTATATCTACATACCTTACTTACTAATTCAACTTGAAATAATCCGAGTATGCTCGAGCCGATTACAAATTTTCTTTTTAAGCATTAGAATTAGCTTTCACGTCCATACAAGACTGTCAAAGAAACCTTATTCAAATCTTATAATCCAATTAACAGACTTAAATTTTAAACGAACAAAAACAGAGAGGGTTGAAAGAGCTTTAATAAGAGAAAAGCTTTAATAAGCCAACAATTCAAACGTGAGATAGAACAAAGATGGAGTAAGAATCAGTGCTCAAAGAGAACTAAGTTTAGCTATCCAGTGGCAGCGGTGAGCTAAAATCAACGAGACGTAGCTACTTGGAAGCTTTTCAACACTAACAGTCTCATAAAGTGGAGTGGAGCAGTACCAAGGTTTAGACTTCAGCTTAACAACATATCAAAATAGACTAACGCTTTAACCTAGATCATACATGTTCATACGTAGCTTCACGTTAGTATAAGGTATACGGATAAGCAGAGATATTTCTAGCAAATTTCACCTGGCTCGTTTTTTGTTCACTTTTAATAGGGGATAATTTTATGGGATCTTCCGATTGCCTTATGATTATATGAGCAAACTTATACCAGTGATCGATATAAATGTAAGGACAAACGGAATATATATTATTATTTTATTTTGGTTTGTTTTAACCAAACTGTTTTTCCACTTCTGTATTGCGCATATAACATTTTAAATCGATGTTTTTACCACCAGAATCTTGTTTATAATATCAGAATTACGACTTAATTTTTCAGCGCTACAAAATAATTTATTCAATTAACATTCTTAACCTTTGATATGAGCTTATACGACTTACACATAAATAGTTGGTGTCTTTATCTTACTCCGCGATATTTGTTTGCTTAGGACCGCAAGTAAAATACAACGTGGAGCAGTATTATCACAAAAGCATAGCAGCACACACAGAAGTACTACAACATTCATCGAGTACAGTCGTTCACAATGCTCCTTCGGTATATATTATTCCCGTTCCTTAACTACCTGTATTTTAAGGCGTGTTATTGGGAAATGGTTTTAGAGTGAGATTTAAATTAATTTGTGTAGGAATAGCGTTAAAATTATCACGGCCTAGCTGCGCTTATTCTTATGAAATTGATCCTTATCGGGGGTAAAAAGACTGAGAATTCACAATAATTTAGATAACGAGTTAAACTGTAGAGTAAGTAAGCGTGCTTTGTATGCGCTGTATTGGTAAAATCTAATTCATAATAATTACTTTTGTTAATTATTTTATTTATGAAGGCCACTCGAGCCAAAGTGTTATCTCATTTGAAGAGCGAACCCACAAGAGTCGGCGCAGTTCTAAAAGGCGAGGTGACCGCTTAAACCTTTACGCATACATGCAGTCAGAATGAAATTGTAATATTTTTACTTATATTTATAAAGAAAATGAATCGACGGCTTTGCAGACGTCAGACATAAAGTTTTCATCATTCTGCAGCGTTAAGCAAATAAGCACTAATGGTAGTTTATCAAACGCAACCTAACACTGAACTTTTAATACGCCTTCGTTCAGCACTTCGCAGGAATTGTTCTGTACTTGCAGTTAGTCCTTCAACGGTTTGCACTTCTAATATTTCATTGTTAGAGTTACTCTAAAGTTTTCTATGGATTTAACATTTCTTTGAATTTTTTTCTTCATGCTTAAGACCGTAAGTGGGTATTACATCAGTGTGTACTTAAGATGGCGGGCTTGGGCGGTTTATATTTGTAGACTGATGACAATTCCCCTCACTTTTATTTGCTTTAAAGACCTTGACTGACAACACGCATTGAGTGAAATGGGGTGGTGACACTTTACATTCTTTATCCATCACGACATAGAAAAATATATAAACGTTTTTATAATGAATATTTTTTGCCATGTGAAGTCAATGCAATCGTTTACATCAGAAATAAACAAATTTTAATCAGCTTGCAGCTGTGTGTGACTGTACTAATATAAGATACAACTTTTCTTAGTCTCTTCAATCTGTTTATATTTGTCTGTCAACGTGCCACCATATTCCCTTGTAATAATATAACTGGGTATAATTTAGGACAATATTTACGCATTGTTTGTCATGGGAAAAATCAAAATATATTTTACAAAAACTATTTAATTAATAAGAAAGATGGGAAATTATTAATAGGCTTCGTTTGACTACGGCCACGAACACAATTCAAATATTTTAGACCAGCAGCAAGTCTTATTTTTATTATATTGTTTTAACCAAAATTATCGCTTCTTATTTATTTTTATACATACATACATAGTCTGACGCCTATATCCCCGAAGAGGTAGGCAGAGGTATTTTAAATTGGTAAATAAGGAAAAATGTGACAACTCGATTTTAAAATACAGAGATAAATATCTTCAAATTTACAGAAGAGTAAATTAGAGAAGCTAAAAGGAATGCAACAAAAAAACTATTGTCATAGTCCTCAAATCCCCGTTAGACAATCTGGGATATAGTTAACCGTAGAAAAAATTTTACAATAAAATTGAAAGAATGGTAGAACCATTCATGTCTTGAGGATAAATAATAAAATAGTTGACGATCCTGTACAGATTGCTAATATATTTTCATGTAATTTCAGTAAAAAATCTGTCTTACAATCTTCTGATTCGGGTATTGCCAAAATTTTTTTAACAGAAAACATGAAAAGAATTGCCAATAATATGACTTTTGATCACGTTACACCATTCAAAGTTTTAAAGCTGGTTAAAAAAATGGATTCCAAAAGCTCTTGTGGTTATGATGAAATTCCTTTGACGGTCATTAAAGACAATATTGACATTTTAGCCATTCCTATTGCTGGCGTCTTAAACGCATGTATAGATAGTGGCACATTTCCAGACCAGTTAAAAGTAGCCAGGGTTGTGCCTGTACTCAAAAAGGGATCAAAAACTTACCCGGAAATTTACAGGCCAATATCTGTCCTACCAGTCTTATCTAAAATATTCGAGAAAATCATTAAGTCGAGACTATTAAAGCACCTGAATACATATGAATTTTTAAATAATAGACAGTTTGGTTATAGGAATAATGTTTGTACCGTAGATGCTGTAAATACTTTGGTAGGTGAGATTCTCGCTAGGTTAAATAGTAAGGAGAAAGTTGCAGGCCTATTCCTGGATCTGAGCGCTGCTTTTGACATGGTATATCATCATATCCTTTTAATCCTTTAGAACACTTTGGAATTAGGGATAACATTTTGAAGCTGTTCTCTTCCTACTTGCAAAACAGGAAACAATACGTTGAAATCAAATCAGTGTTAGAGGGAAGGGAAACAATACACAAGTCAAAGTTAATTCCAGTAACTAGAGGCGTGCCGCAGGGATCGGTGCTAGGGCCTGTATTTTTTATTATATTCCTAAACGACATTACTGAATATATCACCAGTTTGAGCCCGAATACTCAGCTAGTCATATTCGCGGACGACACAAACGCAGTGACTTCTTCGAATGATATAAAATGTCTAGACCAACAAGTGAATGACATTTTATCTGCGTTTTGCAAGTGGTTCGATGGGAATAATCTAAAACTGAATATCAAAAAGACAAAGTGTATGCTATTTAAGTCATCAACAAAAAGTAACGAAGAATTAACAATTATTTCGGCTTCAAATAATGTTGAAATGGTGACAAATTTAAAATGTCTTGGCATACACATAGACTCTTTGTTAAATTGGAAATCAGAGCTGACACATATAGTCAATACACTGAGTTGTGCCTGCTATGCCATTAAAAGTTTGATGGATGAATTAACTATCGACCAGCTAAAAATTGTCTATTACGCCTTAGTGGAATCCAAACTAAGGTACAGTATTCTGTTATGGGGTAATAGTTATAAGAATAACATCAATTCAGCTTTTGTTAATCAGAAAAGGGCTATAAGAACCAAGCTGCGTTTTGATCAAATGAAATCGTGCAGAAGCCACTTTAAAGAATTAAAAATATTAACCGTTCCTTGCCTGTATATTCTTGTGCTCATATCCAACTTTATAAAAAATTTAGACAAATTTGAAACAAATGAACAAAAAGAGATTAGGGAAAAGAGTCGTAGAAAAGATTTAACCAGCATTGTTTAGCCTAAACTAAATGTTGTACAGCACAGTTCTGAAGTCCAAACAGTAAGCATTTTTAAAAAGTTGCCAACTAAGATGAAGGAACTCCTTTAAAGGTTTTAAAAATAAGTTAAGAGCGTTTCTTTTGCTAAAAAAATACTACAGCATTGAGGAGTTCCAGAGTGATAACATGTCAAATTCATAACAATTTGTATGGAATTTCAAATAATACTTGACATTACTGTAATTTTATTTTAATTTTAAAGGCCCTATCCCCTATTCCTTCTCCCTCATCCCACTCCTTATCCTATCCCTTTTCCCAACCCCAAGGGGCGGCAATGCACTTGTGACTCCTATGGTGTTGCTTGTGTCCATGGGCGGCGGCAATCGCTTACCATCAGGTGAACCGTCTGCTCGTTTGCCGCCTACTGCCACAAAAAAAAATATCTTCTGACATTAAAATCTTTTTATTGACTGACATTACTATAATTAATTCATTTATTATTATTATATAGCTAATTAACTTGTTGATATTTTATTTGACTTTTATAGGCATTAATATAAATCTTGTAATTATTGAATAGTTATGAGATTAAATTAGATTTGGTTTATGGTATTTAAATTGTTATGGTTTAAGTTCATGATATTTAGTTTGTTTTGGTATTTATTTGTTATCCATCTCTGTCTGGTATGTTCCGATCTAGTATGTAAGTTAATCATTCTACACAATGTATGTTGTACTGAATAAATGAATTGAATTGAATTATTACTATACCCACTTTTCGCCAGATTTATTTTAGTCCCACGTAATAGGGGGCGAGCCTATTGCCGTACCGGGCACATTACCAGACTCCGTGCTGCTACTGAGAATTTCCTTACGGAAAACCCAATAACACTTTGCCCGGACCGAGAATCGAACCCGAGACCTCCCAATCCCACGCGTAACGAGGCAGTCTATTTTTTTTTTTATCAAGAGGTTAAATCAGACATTACATGACAAAATTTCATATTGTTCTTCTACTTTTTCCGGCAATGGAGCTTGTTTAAGATATTGTACTACTCCTCTATAACTGACCGCATATTTAAGCTGACTCATCTATACTGAACTATCTATCTGAATGTTACCGTAACAACATGCATTTTCCGTCGACTACCTTAGAGCCTGTTACTATAATGTTAAACCTGAAGACGTGAATTTATACATTTATATCTGTTCATGGCGTTTAAATCAAATCATTCTAAAGCCTATAAGCTGTTAGCATATAAACTCAATAAAGAAAGGTTTATCTTGAAAAAATTCACTCGCATTAAAGTGTATTGTATCCATTTAAATGCACAAAATATTTAAGCAAACGATTTCAAAACTTTTACGCAGTCTGACTCACACTTGACCTTAGACAATATTCGTATTTTTCTATTGTGTCTGCTGCATGACATTCAAAAAGTTTTAAATAATAAAGCTATTAAGCAACATTTAATTTAATACCTATTTTATAAATGTATAGACGATTTAAATAAATCAACAATACAGTAGGTAAACAATTAATCCCCCCCGTGCGATCTCCACCTTGTCGTGGTGGGGGGGCTCAGTAACCGTGGGTTTGAGGTACACCCACGGTGCAGCTAAGCAGGATGCCGGGAGGGGACGCTCCACGTGGGCTTGTTTGAGGCCTGCGTTGGATGCATCCCAAGGTGCGGGTGCGGGGGACAGTTCTGTTTATCCCTCGCAGTCGGGTGCGGTCGTGGGAGGAGAGACGTGTCAGTGCTGCGTTGCCGGGCGCCCCATCTCCAGCGACCAAATGGGGGCGCACCATCGTTGCGTCGCGGTGGGGCTGCAGAGGAAGAGGAGATGCGGTGTTGCGTTGCCGTCCTCCCTATCCTCTGCGGCCGCTGGGTGTTTTGGCGGCGGAGCCCAACCCCTTCTCCGCCGCCAAGGGGGTTTCGTTCGGGGCACGCCTGACCATCTGGCGGGCCAATACCCGACACATGGGTACATGAGGAGCACGGGTTGGTTTTTAGTCACTAAGAGTCTGACAGTCCCCTTCGTCCTTCCCCTTCCCGGCGGAAGGACTCCATGAGGATTTTCCAACCCGATACCAAAAAAAAAAGGTAAGCAATTAATACGATAATTATAGGTTTGTAGTTACAAACTAGAATTAGTTGTCTCATTCTAGGAAGACTTACGAAATTCCAATTAAGCAATTATGTATAAGACTAAATAAATTGTTCAAAATTTTTTGATGAGTTGCTATCGGTGTGATCTAAGCTTATTTATTTTGCAGTTCGCACAGTATACAAATCCATATTTGTATTTTAATTGCGAAAAAGACTTTCGTGGCTATATCACTGACTAAACCGATTTAGGGAGCGACAGCCGAGTGGACTGCTATGCAGAGGGTATCGGGTTCGAATCCACTGCGCGCACCACAGATTTTTCGAAATTATGTGCGTATTAAATTATTAATTATCGCTTGCCCGTGCCTCGGAGAGCACCCTTAACCGTCGGTCCCGGCTATAATGAAGATCTTTGACAGTCGTTACGGGAAATCAGTACCATGAAATAAACTTTTACTAGTCTAAACAATGGAATATGGCTGTCCCTTCTGTCAAATCTGGTTAGACTAGTAAGCGAACCCCACATCCATGGCGTGAAGAATTGGATGCAACTGGGATAACATTTGGACGATGATGTTGGTGATCACTGAACCAATTATAATGGAATTTTGGTGCGAAATAGGTTAAACGCTCTCGTTTTCAGCCGTTTACAAGTAAAGGACACAAACAATTTGATATATCACCCATAAAGTGAGACATCTAGTATCCCACGCAGCTGAAAATGGACTCTTCTTAATACTATTTCACATGATAAAATTAGATTATATATATTTTTTCTTGTTTTTTTTTTATAGATTACTCCCGCTCTAGGAATAAATCTTGTGTCGCGGGGCACTTTACAAACATACAACCAACGGACACAATGAACACCCAGACTCGAAACATCAATTTATGGATCACACAAAGTGTTGTCTCGTGTGGGAATCGAACCCACAACACTCGGCGCAGTGTCAAGCGGCGAGGCGGCCGCTTAAACCACTACGCCAACCGTACAGTCTTCTAAAACCCTTTCGTCTTATTTTATTTAATCAAACTAAGAAAGTCATCGGCATTCGTTTCTTAAGATATACGAGGCCATGAGAACCATAGTGGCCTAACTACATTTTTTACAATATTGAGTTTATGATCTTTTCCAGTTGAAATTGATCATTTTGATAGAACCAGAGTGGCCTAAAAGTGATACAACGAATATTCACTAAATGGCAATATAATCACTGTTACCGTTTTTAGTCTGCGATCTAAACTTGAAGTGCCATACTGGCCTAAATAAGATAGGCCACTATGGCTTAAGCCCTCTAAAACTTCACTGTCATGATGAAATTAGTTAGGCTACTTTTTGACAGTCTGTTCATGATAAACGTCATTATTCATACACTTCAGCTTGTTAATTCTTTGATCTATTTCGATTTACTTGATTCTCTGTCGGATCACTTCATTACGAATTCGATCCTTCAGAGAAACTCCGAGCATAGCTCTCTCCATAGCTCGCTGAGCGACCTTAAATTGGTGGATCAGTCGCACCGTTAGTGTCCACGTCTAGGCCCCGTAAGTCATAACGGGTGGGAGGCACTTGTTGAAGACCTTGGTCTTAAGGCTTTGCGGTAGGGGTGAGGGGTGACGAAAAGACGTGACGGAGTTTCCTATATGGTGCCTAGCCCAGCCGTATATCTTCTGCCAGCCTCCTTCTCGAAGTTGTTTCTACCGAAATGCACGGTTTGCCCCAGGTAGACGTACTCCTGAACAACTTCGAGAGGGATCCCATTTAGGATAATCGATTCCGGAGAGACATGTTCATTGAACATTATCTTGGTATTGTCCAAGTTCATCCGAAGACCGATGCGACCAGAAGAATCAGCTAGGCTGCTCAGCATATACTGCAAGTCCTGCACGCTTACAGCCACGATAACGATATCGTCTGCAAATCTTAGGTGTGAGAGGTCCTTTCCAGTGCAGCGTCTTGAATTATCCTTATTCTTCATTGTATTTATGTACAATTAGGGGGAAATAACATCTCCTTGTCTCACACCTCGATGCAGGTGGATAGGTTCAGACTGCCGGTTCTATACTTGGACGGTCATAGTCGCGGCATCATACAGACCTCTCAGCACTTGGACATATCGCCAATCGACTTGGCACTGTTGCAAGGACTCCAGGACAGACCAGGTTTCAATGGAGTGAAAGGCCTTCTCATAGTACACAAACATTAAACACAGGGACAGATTATACCCCTCTGTCTTCTGTGTCGTATCCTCCTAAAAAACCGGCCAGTTCGGGCGGCAGAAATTCGTAAAGTCTACGCGCGAATCGGTTCGTAATGACCATTGAGAACAGCTTATAGTCGTGGCTCAAGAGCGAGATAGGTCGATAGTTCTTCAAAGAAGTTTTGTCTCCCTTTTGGAAGAACAAAACGACAATGCTCTTGCTATTCCCTTGGAGTTCTCTCCGAGAAGAGGACAAAATTAAATATGCGCTCCAACGCATATTTGATTCTGTCCTCTGCAGCTCCAGCTGCACAAGTATATGTTTCCCACCTGCCTTTAGCAGCTTCGTCGTTATTCCATCGCCCCGGGAGCTTTCCCATTTTTGAGCTGCCTTAGGGCCACCACGATTACGTCCTAGCTGACATCTGGCAACTCTTCCGTGAAGTGGCGGGTTAAAGTGGCTCTGGGATACGCGGAAAAGGGACTTTACAGATTTGACTGGTATTAAGCTGGATCGTTAATACCCTGATGGAAAACCCACCAGCTGTGAGAAAAAAAGGACTTATTAGATCTTTTGCCCTTTTTACCTCCAGTGCATCACAGCTTTTATATCAGTATCAATGATAATGTGTCAGTAAGAAATGATCAAATAACATAGATGTTGAGGATGACAATGATAGTAGCTAAGAATACTTTTATTGTTAAGTGCACTTGCCGCTTATGTTGTTTTGTTTTATTTTTGAGCTGTTGTGTTTAATAAACAATTGGCCTAATAACCGCTTTATTCTTATCTATTTCTAAAAACCTACTGCCAAAGTGGCCTATCTGTGTATAAAATGTAGAAAAATAGCAATAAAGCTATTTTGTCACTACTAAAATCATAAATTGGTACTTTAATAGGTCAAATAAAACAAAACAGTAATAAAAAGTATGTACTCTGAAGAGTGCTAGATGATTAAAAAAATACTGTTTTTATTTTCTATGGTACTCAAAAAGCTTGCCTATTGAATTAGGCCACTATGGTTCTCATGGCCTTTACGTGTACAACTAAGTGAGCTCTGCATTTTATCAACTTTATTTATGGTAACAATCCAAATGTATTAATTTCTTTGACATTTTCAAAGATTTTCAACACATTTGCTGTGTAAAAACGAAAATAAAAGTTTGGGAATAAAGTTGGGAGCGCTAAGAGTAGAACGCACATGAGACGAATTGTGCAGAATTTAGGCCCGCTTTCTTATATAATTTAATGTGACCAAACGTAATTTCAGACTACGATACTGCAAAACATTATACCACTTTTCTCACCATAAAACGCACCACAATATTATTATAAAGAAGTACACAGCTTTCCTTACGCTCCTATAGCTAAGCATGGCACTGTGGCCTTATTGTATCCCATGACGTCAATAATTATAATCATCAGAGGCTGAAGATATAATTACAATATCCCTAATCATATTATCTACATCGTGGCACACTCCCATTATAGAACGTAATCTCGTACTTAAGTATAAGTAGATACAGCAAATGAATTAAAACAATTGAATTAGTATAATATAATTTTAACGATATGGGTGAGTATACGTCGTATAATGTTACGTAACTTTACTTCGCCTGATGAGAACTAAGGACGTATTTTGCCAAAGAGGAAGTGCGCACGCTTGGTGTTCCACCCAAAGTTTCCATTGTAACATCTTAACTTATGCAATATAGCGTCTGCTTCTATAATACTTTCTACATCGCTCGATTACATTTAACGACGCAGTTCGAATGAATTTTCTTATTTACAGTAAGCTGGTAGAAAATCGGATGGTGCTACTCTTAGACGTTCCGATTTCACACTAGACATGCTCGGCACGAGAACTTTTGCATACTATTTCATTTTGTATCCGAATAAACTTGTGCATCTTTATTTTTTGTGAATGCTTTGTTATTTCTTTACACATTTATGTGTAAGGGGTAGTATCTTTGCTGAGCCATTCCTAAATGAAGCTTGTTATTTGGATACATATTGTTACCATAACCTTTATACGTAGATTTCTAGTTAACTGACAAAAGGCAATTCTTTTCACGACCTTACGTGATATCGACTACTTCCTGGGAATACACGCAATATTCGCAACGAATGGCTCGGAATGATAGCTACTTTAAATGATGTCACAAGTCTGAAATTCACTTTAGAGTATCAAAAATAAGCGGCCTACTTACTACTTAATTCATGAGGGAGATGTTTACGTCATTGAGACCGTGATAACATTACCTAAAGCCATATCTATTTTAAAGATATTGGGAAGATTATCTTTAACTAACAAAAAAATACATATTTATTAGTAATATGTGGACACACACAACAGACACACAATTCTTGTGTTCATTGTTATGAAATAACTGATGAGATGTACAATGAACTACAAAAGTTGATGAAACAATCAGATTTACAAATCACCTTAACAAAAAATAATTACATGAATTAATGTCGCGAATGTGGAATAAAATAGCGTTAACGCCAGAAATATACATTAGTCACCGTACACCAATATTCCAAAGGTTGCTGAACATTGTTGACGGACTTTGACTGTATGCGTAATTAATGAATACAGATTTACATAGAAGCGCAGTTCTTAAGGATTTCGTGTGCCGATTCCAAGTGGGGACTGTCTCCAGTTTAATTCTTAGTTGGCGCTGGCGTCGTTCTCCATCTCTCTCGCTCTCATAGTTAAGATACACTGAAGGAGGGAGAGACAGCTGCCGCAGCGCGACTGCCACGCCGCCAAGCGGTAATTTGAGTCGCAGAAACTTTTTCTTCAAAGCGCCCATATGCAATGCGCCTCTATGATAATATCTGATCTCTTTGGCGTAACTGACATGTACGGACCCCATATTATAATAAGTCGTAGACCAACTACGCTAGTGTTTTGAAAAGTGAACGCCATAGACGTTAAATTAGAAGCCTTTTATTATTTATTTATTTCTTTATTGTACACCAGTAATTACAGAACAAGTACAGTAAATTACTTATATACTAATGGTAAGTACAAGGGCGGTCTTATCGCATAAAGCGATTTCTACCAGACAACCATGGACGGACAGTATCGTTTAAATGGACAGGTAGTATGCGGGCGTACAATGCTAAGACGAAGACAAGCTACTTAAATCTAAAATTAACCTAACTAAACTAAATTAATATAAATAATATTTAGATATAATTACATGTATACATAAATATTATATACATAATACATATAGCAAGTACATAAATAAATAAATATATATTATACATACATTATGCATATTTTACATACGTGTAACAGGAGTGCACAGGATTTTTCAACTTAAGATTTTCTGATGATCTCAAGTACTTCGAATGTGTGTCATGCAAGAATACAAATCTTTCCTTGAGATATAGGGGATATGACGGATTAAATAGTACTTTATACAGGAGACAGAGAATGTGAGTATTCCGGCGAAAGTGGATTGGCAGCCATTTGAGCTTGTTTCGAAATTCAGAGACGTGGTCATATTTACCTAAACCAAATATGAACCGTATACAGAAGTTTTGGAGTCGCTCTAATTTGTCCAGCTGGTCCTCATTGAGATCTAGATAGCTGCCATCGGCATAGTCAAGAATGGGAAGAAGGATAGATTGCACAAGCGCTCTTTTAGTGGCAATTGGGAGAAAGTTGCGTAACCTTCTCAATGATGCGGCAGCAGCAAAAAGTTGTCGACTAATGCTTTGCAGTTGGAATGTCCAAGAAAGTGTTCTGTCAATGTAGATCCCCAAGTTCTTCACTTTTTCACTAAAAGGAAACGGAACACCATCAAAAGATACGAGGGGAAGCGTTGACCAGTAGATCTTGGCAATAAATCTAGAACTACCAACCACAATAACCTGGGTCTTGGTAGGATTAACTCTTAGTCCAAACCTATTTGACCAACCACTTATTCGATCCAGATCGTTATTAATAACTGAAATACCATGTGGTAAGTTCTCAGGCTTAGTCTGATAGTAAATTTGCATATCATCAGCATAGAGGTGGTAGGAAGAAGAAATATGGTTGGAGATAGTATAAATAAAAACTGTGAAAAACAAAGGAGATAAAACGCCGCCCTGTGGTACGCCGGCAGAGATATCACACCAGGTGGAATAGGTGTCATCCAGACGGATTCTTTGACGGCGACCAAACAGGTAACTACGAAACCAGTCAATCACCGATGGAGATATGTTAAGAGAGCATAACCTGGCAAGGAGAACGTCAAAGTCTACAGTGTTGAATACGTTACTAAAGTCTAGTAAACAGAGCACTGTGAGATTGCCATCCTCCTTGCCTCTCCTGATATCATCCGTAATATTGACAAGGGTGGTACAGGTACTATGTCCAGGACGGAAGCCAGATTGAAAGGGATTCAGGATATTATTTCTAGATAGGAAAGCATTCAGTTGGTTATGGATAAGTTGTTCAAGGACTTTGGAAAGGAAAGGTAATATGGGTATGGGACGAAATTCAGAGAAGGATTCAGGATTAGGCTTTTTTGGTAAAGGGATGACTTGAGCATTTTTCCAAGCAGTTGGAAAAACACCATTGGAGATGGAATAATTAAGGATGTGACAAATTATCGACAGGATTTCACCAAGGATGGGAAGGATCATATTACGGGTGATACCGTCACTTCCAACTGCGTTGGATGCTATTGATAGGATGCTCTTCTTAACATCACATTCAGTAAATTGACTAAAGACAAATGGAGTATAATCAGGAGTTGGAAGCGATGAAAGATAATTTAAAGTGTTAATTTTTGTTGTCCTATCATAATTAGACGAAGCGGAGAAGTGCTGGTTAAGCAGATTGATATTAATTTTATTAGGAGCAGTCTCTCTCTCAGTTTGTCTTTGCTTTCCAACCCCAAGTGATTTGAGGAATTTCGATACTTTAGCTGGATCACCGTTTTGTACGGAGTTATGAATGTGCTGGCGTTGTGCATCCCTACACACCCTGTTACAGTGATTTAGCGCTTGTAAATATTTTTCCTTATTTGAATCAGTTGGTTTAGACTGGTACTTTGATTTTGCCACTGCGTTCCTTTGAATAAGTAACCTTATTTCATTGGTAAGCCAGAGCGCTGGACGATATTTTAATTTAATTGACCGTAAGGAAGCATGATAATTATAGAGATCAGTAATCTGCCTTTCAAATATCTCAACCTTATCGTCAATGGTTTCTGCTGTTAATAGCCGCCTCCAGTCGATTGCCAAATAAGACATGATTTCCTGTTACTTGTGACTTACTTGTTTACACACGGAACATAGCGGCCTCCTTTGATGTGACCGATCCTGGCCTGAACGATTTTGCCACTGTCCTGACACATACATGATCTTAAGCCAAGCAGTCGCACGAACATAAATAGTGAAACTAATAAGGGTTCCTTGTAGTTTCATACGGAACACTAAAAAACTGCCAAGCCTATCATCGCACGCAACATTAATTGTAGTAAAGTAACTTTATAACCACAAATGTACATATATTAATTAACTTAGTAACTTGAAGAAAGCCCAATTCAATACACAACAATGCAAAACCAAAGCTTGGGCAGGCGTACATTTTCTATTTAATCTTTTGTAAATCTATCATGTATTGTAATAGCTAAAAGCTTTTGTGCGGTGGTCATACACGCACGTATTTATAGTCTGTTATTGATGACGCGCCATCGACGCGCCCAAATCGATCTAATATCAATAACCCATCGACAAAAAGCCTCTTCGCTACACGGTGAAGGTAATTTTAATTTCAGAATAAACGGTACCAGGGTGTGGTCAAACCGGTAGCTGCCATATTCTATAACGGCTCGTGCTAGCGTCTATTATATAAATATTAATGGACTTGAAGTTGGTCTCTGGTAAAAAAATATTCAGACTGAAATATTTTTCCCATAGAACTCAAGGCTCTGTTGATGTTTAAAAACAAGTGAAGTATATTGATATATGCTCAGGGTTTGTTAAAAATATCAGTTATGTTACTCAGAATTTTCTGCCAAAACAGAAAATCTGATGGTTGTTCTGAGAATTTACTTTCTGGGATCGAATAATAGTCAGGTAAACCTATGCTGCGAACGTGTTTGCATCTCTGGTTACAGTATAATCACTAGTTAAACTAGTACCAACGTTCGACCAACGCGAAATTTAATCGGATTGAGGTGAAAACTGATTCCAGTTTCCATTCAAACACTTTTTTATGCAAACAGGCAGACGAATTGCCTGATGGTAAGCGATTACCGCCGTCCATGGATACCCACAACAGTAGAAGAGTCACAAAAGCATTACCAACCTAGATGTGAAAAGGAGTGGTCAGAGGGGAAGGAAATGGAAATGGCGTCATTTTTTTTTATAGTCTCACGCCTGTATCCCCGAAGGGGTAAGCAGAGGTGTAATATTACACCCACATTTCGCCATGAATTTTTAGGTCCCACGTAATAGGGGGCGAGCCTATAGCCGTACCGGGCACATTACCAGACTCCGTGCTGCTACTGAGAATTTCCTTACGGAAAAACCCAATAACACTTAGCCCGACCCGGGAATCGAATCCGAGACCACCGTGCCAATCGCGGCATAAATGTGCGCGTGGGATTGCCACGCGCACATTTATGCCGCGAGACCAACGAGGCAGTCTCATCTCTCGGGTCATTTTGGAGAATTCATTTTTAAGCAAAACAAAGTCCTGAACACGTATTCTGAGAATAATGCATTCATAACAACTATAATTTTTTCCGTGTAGTGACGGATAAAGAATACAAGCGTCACTACCCCATTTCATTCCGAGGGTGTCGTAAAAGGCCACTAAGGAAATTGCAAAAAGCGAATAATAACTTTGCGAAGAGATGGGAAACTTGAAACCAAACCCTATACCAACTCGTCTGGCCAGCGCGGTATAGTGGGCCAAATACCACCCAATGAGCGCACCAACGAATGAAAGGCCCCCAGTTCCCGGTAGTCCCGCTGTCAACTACGGTAGCGGTCGCGGTAACAGCGGGGCATGGGGTGCTAAGAATCTCCGGGCTACGGCAAACGGCTACCACAAGAAACTGACCCTGGCTACGTACAATGGACGCTCTCTACGGCTGGACCAACACATCACCGAACTCGAAGTAGAACTAGGTCATATAAACTGGCATATATTGGGGTTGTCTGAAGTCTGAAGACAGGGGGAGGACACGATAACCCTTGAGTCAGGCAACCTGTTCTACTTTCGAGAAGGCGATCAGCCCTCTCAGGGACGTGTCGGTTTCCTCGTTAACAAATCTCTCGCTAACAACGTTGTAGAAATCAGCAGTGTGTCGACACGGGTAGCGTACCTGATATTAAGGATCACCGACAGGTACTCCCTGAAGGTGGAACAGGTATATGCGCCGACCTCGACATACTGCGATGGCATAGTCGAAGCCATGTATGAGGACATTACTAAGGCTCTACATCATACCACCAAGACACACTACAGCGTTGTTATAGGGGATTTTAATGCCAACGTGGAAGTACAAGAACGCGGCGAAACGAGAATCGGATCCTATGGCGTGGGGTGCCGAAATCACAGGGGGCAAATGCTGGTCAACTTTCTGGAGTCACAGGGGCTCTTCTTAATGAACTCCTTCTTTAAGAAGAAGCCTCATAGAAAGTGGACATGGCGAAGCCCCGATACTGTGAAAATTAACAAGATAGACTTCATCATGTCTGATCGAAGGTATATATTTAGAGACGTCTCAGTGATCAACAGGTTTAATACCGGTAGCGATCACCGACTTGTCCGAGGCACTCTAAATATAGACTTCAGGGCTGAGAGGCTTCGCATGATGAAGTCTACTCTTAGACCTACTGCGCCTCAGCTAGCAGTAGGATCCGAAAAGTTTCAACTGGAACTTCAAAACCGTTTCGGACTGCTGGAAACCCATGGCACTGTTGACGAAAAAGCCGACGCTGTGGTCAAAACGCTACAGGATGTGTCTCGAAGGGTGTTTCCCGGAAAAAGCGTTAACAAGCAAAGTAAACTCTCACTCGAGACTCTCGAACTTATGAGGCAATGAAGGGGAATGTCATATACGCAGACGTCTTCGACAGATGGAAGAAACCTAAACCGGAAGATCCGGAAGCTGGTGCGACGTGACCTCCGATGTTCCAATACCCGCGCCATTACGGCTGCGATTGAATAGAATCGAGGCACCAAAGTCTTTGCTCGCCAGCTTGGTAGAATTCATCTGTCGAAACTCATTACTGCGGATGGCAAAACCGTAACCTCCAAGTTTGAGATTTTCGCTGAAATTGAGAGTTTCTACAAGGACTTGTACGCATCACGGATGCCTAAACCACGAGACCCAGCGATGATGACCACAGAGCCCAACTCACGCGCTATTACACGGAGAACATCCCTGATGTCAACCAGGGCGAGGTAAGAGTGGCTCTCGAGCATCTCAAGAACCACAAGTCTCCAGGGGATGACTGAATCACCACAGAGCTCTTAAAAGCAGGTGGGACAGCAGTTCTGAAAGAGCTAGCAAGCCTGTTTAATTCCGATATCCACCAAGGCCTAACACCTCAGGCGTGAAGTGGGAGTGCGGTGGTTCTGTTTTTCAAAAAAGGTGACAAAACCCTGCTGAAACACTACAGACCCATCTCACTCCTGAGCCACGTCTACAAGTTGTTCTCGAGAGTCCTAACAAACCGCCTCGCCAGAAAACTCGACGACTTCCAGCCACCGGAACAAGCCGGGTTTCGAAAAGGCTACAGTACCATAGACCACATTCATACTGTTCGGCAGATTGTACAGAAGACCAACGAATACAATCAGCCGCTGTGTATGGCTTTCGTGGACTACGAGAAAGCCTTCGACTCCATCGAAACCTGGGTGGTTCTGGATGCTCTGCAGCGGTGTCGCATCGATTGGCGCTACATCGAGGTGTTGAGATGTTTGTATGACACGGCCACTATGACCGTCCAGCTCCAGGACAGTAAAACCAGCCCCATTGAGTTGCGTAGAGGGGTGAGGCAGGGGCATGTAATATCCCCTAAGCTCTTCACCAACGCACTCGAAGACGTCTTTAAGACGCTCGACTGGACTGGACGGGGCATAAACATTAATGGCGAGTACATATCCCACCTTCGGTTTGCCGACGATATCGTTATCGTGGCAGAGAGCCTGGAAGAGCTGAGTGAGATGCTGCACAGCCTAAATGGAGCCTCTCGACGGGTCGGTCTCGGCATGAACAAATGGCTCGGCATGGATAAAACCAAGATTATGTTCAACGAACACATTGTGCCGGGACCGGTTTATGTCGACGGATCGATGCTCGAAGTTGTTCAAGAGTATGTCTACCTTAGACAAGTAGTCCAGCTTGGTAGAAACAACTTCGAGAAAGAAATCGACCGCAGGATCCAGTTGGGTTGGGCAGCGTTTGGCAAGCTACGTCGAGTTTTCTCTTTGCCCCTACCGCAATGCCTGAAGACCAAAGTCTTCAACCAATGCGTCCTACCTGTTATGACGTACGGTGCCGAGACGTGGACATTCACAGTGGGACTAGTCCACAAACCTAAATTCACGCAGCGAGCTATGGAACGGGCTATGCTTGGCGTCTTTTTGAAGGATAAAATCCGCAACGACGTTATCCTATTTTACTTAAACAAAATAAAATAGCTATATTACTACGGTGGGACAAACATTGGCCGATAACATATTGGCTTCTATTAATATATAATAGTTTTCGGCGGTAGGTGTCAGAAAAGTAACACATGTTGTAAAGTGCAAAGATTTGATTTAATTAAATAAAAGTAATTAAGTGATATTTGTTTGGTTACATTGTGTACAATAATAAATACAGTGTACTTACATTGTCAAAAGTATTATTGCATATGTCATCTTAATCCTGCAAGATACACCACCTGCCAGCACTTCACAAATATTTGAGATCGCACACTATTTGAAAAACCACTTTAACTCATAATGTCTCAACTGGCTGACATCCGTACGGCACAGGATAATCTTGAAGAGTCTTTTTCAAGGAGGATGGCAGAACTCGAGGCACAGCTTCACATTGGTGGTCCGGCAAAGGAGACTGTCGCTAAGGTAGCGGAGGAGTTCCGCACGTTCCGGGAGCTTATGTTTTCGATGCTTGGCCTCCTGAGACGGCAAATCAACGAATGCGCCCATATACTCGACGCGATGGAGACGAGGCACAGACGGGAGGCACTGATTTTTTTTGGGGTTCCAGAAGAAGAGAAGGAGGATTGTCGGGCTTCTGTGCTGCAAATAGTAAATAAGCTGGCGCTCCCTGATGTTACATCGGCTGACATCAACAACTGCCACAGGATTGGAGCCTCCACCAGTGACCGTCGACGACCGATTCTGGTCTGGTTTGAGAAAGCGGATCTTAGATCGGCCGTTTGGAGAGCCAAGACCAAGCTGAAAGGTACAGCAGTGTCGATGAAGGAGTTCCTGACGAGATCACGACAAGCAGTGTTCGGAAAAGCTCGTCAGCACTTTGGAATGCGGGCCTGGTGGACTCAAGACGGCGTAATTGTGGCGAAATCGTTCGATGGTAGCCGCCATAAGTTCACAACAATGGAGCAGCTCAACTCCCTGACGGCGAAGTATCCCAGAGAAGTAGGCGGTTTGGCATCAGCGGGCGAAAGTGGCGTCGCCGTGAGTACTGGTTCTTCAAACGCGAACTCGAAGGCGCGTAAATAACTGTGTCTGCCACTGGTATAGACTTGTCTTGTTGTTTTGGCATTCGGCTTAACAATGTTTATTACATTTCATTGTATTATTAATTAGATGTGACCATAGTTATATAGGTGTTATGCCATCTAGTTTCTTTTACCCACATTATTATTGTTTTTGTTGTTTTACTCCAGAAAAGTCATTACCTATTTTGTTTACATACTTCACACTTCTTACTTATGTCAAGCGTCGATGTCAATTTTGTCAAACTGAAGTTTGCTTGAAATAGTTGCGTTCGGAAACATTGTGTGTATTAAGTTTCGGTGTACATTGTGTTAGCACTAATAACGTTTCGTTACATTTTCTTTCTGCTAAATATTTGTGTGAGCTGGCGAGTGGTGCAGAGATCGTATTATTTTATCTTTGTACCTTAATATTTTGTACCATACATTTAATTTAATAGTATAAGTTATATTTTATTTATTGGTATTTATATATTTTATTTGTAGTTTATGTTTATAATTTGTCTGATAGCGATGTTTATCTATCTGCTAATGAATATTCTTCCAACTCTGATAACGAGAGCTTTTGTTCTGTTGGTGGCATATTGGGGGACTACTTACGACACACTTTTGCGCAGAAATCGTGCTTAATGTTGAATGTTTGCCACATTAATGCGCAAAGCATACCTAGCCACCACAATGACTTGCTTGAAAGTTTTTCTGATGTAAATATTCACGTCGTCCTGATTTCAGAGAGTTGGCTTAAACCAGATCTTTCCTCTACATCTTACTCTCTCCCCGGCTACATCCTAATAAGGAATGATCGTGTCGGTAGGAGAGAGGGCGGTGTAGCAATATACCTCTAGCAGTACTATACCCTATAAAATTCTTGCCTCTTCTTCACCTACTTCTTCACCTGCGGAGTACTTGTTCCTTGAGATTCATGTCAAAGGTGCCAAAGCTGTGCTTGGCGTCGTATATTGTCCACCAACCGTCGATTATTTCTCCAGTATCGAGCCGATACTGGAATCTTTAGGGTCAGAGTATGAACATCACCTCATCATGGGCAACCTCAATACGGATCTCCTTTCCAACCATTCCAGCCGTACCCGTAAAATCCTTAACATCATTGAGTCAGCCAGCCTCCACATTTTGCCATTACAGTCCACTCACCACAATGATAATGGGGAGGACACATGGCTTGACTTAATGCTCACATCCGCTCCTACTTTTGTTTCCTTTCATGGTCAACATCCTGCTCCTGGATTTTCCCGTCACGACCTTATTTTCCTTTCTTATCGCCTAAAACCTACTAAATCCTCTCCCAAAGTTCTGCACAAGCGTTGTTTTGGTCATATGGATGTAACCAAACTCCTTCAGGATGCAGCCGACCTGAATTGGAAAAAGATGGAATCTGCGGCTACGGTAGATGAGAAAGTAAGCATCTTTAATACTGCTGTCTGCAAACTGTATGATGAGCATGCTCCCGTACGGAAGGTAAAGGTGAAACGGCCACCTGCACCCTGGATTACGAGAGGGGTGCGCATGGCAATGAGGCGGAGGGATCGGGCATTCCGAAAATATAAGAGGGAGCGATGTGAAGATAACTGGCTTCTTTTTAAATCTGCAAGAAATCGGTGTAACCAGATGGTTCGCAACGCTTAACGCCAACATATTCTACAAAATATTTCCCCGTCATCCCCCGCCGATATCTGGAAGTTCCTTGGAACTCTAGGTATCGGCAAACGGCGACGTGCTGACATCTGTGGGACGCTCGGTTTGGATGATATCAATAGACATTTCACCACTTCCTCTACATTGGATCATCAAACCTCGCGTCTCACGGTTGCTTTACCTTGTCCCGATATTGAATCCTTCCACTTTTCTCCAGTAGCACCGGATAAGATCAAAAAGGTTATCTTCTCCATCAAGTCCAATGCCGTAGGATGCGACAATATCAGCCGTCGCATGATTACCACCATCCTGGACCATCTCCTTCTTGCTATCTTCCACATCATCAACTTTTCTCTCGATTCTGGCACCTTCCCGTCCCTTTGGCGCAAGGCCTACGTTATTCCTTTGCCAAAAATCCAAAATGCTTCTCTTCCCAATCATTTTCGTCCCATCTCTATTTTGCCTTTTCTATCCAAAGTCCTCGAGTCCTGTGTCCAAAAAGAACTGTCCCGATTCGTTTCCCTAAATAACATGTTAAGTCCTTTCCAGTCTGGCTTCCGTCCTGTTCACAGTACTACCACCGCACTCCTCAAAGTGACTGATGATGAGTATTAGGGAGGGTATGGAGAACACCAAAGTCACGGTGTTGACTTTGATCGATTTCTCTAATGCCTTTAATACCGTCAGTCACGATGTCCTATTATCCCTTCCTTCCCATCTTAAGATCTCATCCGATGCTCTGGATTGGTTCTCAAGTTATCTTTGAGGTCGTCAGCAGTCGGTCCGCCTAGTCCGCATCATCGGAGTGGTGTGACAATAGCTCTGGCGTTCCTCAAGGCGGTATTCTTTCTCCTCTTTTATTTTCTATGTTTATCAATCTCTTAACACCTAATCTTCAATGCGCTTATCATCTTTACGCCGATGACTTGCAGATATACTCTCAGGCTACAATCGATGACGTTTTGGTAGCAACATACATGGTTAACAGAGACCTAGCCGCCTTACAAACTGGGTCCGAAAAATTTGGCCTATCTGTTAACCCAATCAAGTGTCAAGCAATTATATTAGGTAGTCAATGGTCTATCAGAAAACTTGACATTAAATCTCTCCCGAAACTTAGTTATAAAAACACTACTATTGAAATGTGTCCAGTTGTCAAGAACTTAGGATTATATATGGATAGCACTCTAAGTTGGCAAACTCAAGTGACGCAAGTGAGCCAAAAAATTACCGGTACCCTACGTACTCTCTATCGGTTGCGGAACTTTCTGCCGTCCACGACTAAGACATTGCTTGTGCAAGCTTTAATTTTTCCTTTGGTCGACTATGGTGATGTATGTTACTATGACCTGAATGCAGATCTTCTTAACTAACTTGACCGTCTTCTCAATAACTGCATTCGATTCGTTTTCAATCTTAGCAAGTATGACCATGACCATGTAGACTGGCGGAAAATGCCTAAGGCATTAAGTCCACCTTGTATACGCATTGTGTATATAAAGTTTTAAAATAAATAAATAATATAAAGGAAGAAGAACTTGCACGAACAATTCGAGTCGCTTATTCTCCAGCCGATTCATTATTCATGAATCCTACGGACGAAATCGAAGTCGAAATGATAATTAATGGGCTGCAAAACGATAAGGCTTCAGGCATTGGCGGTCTCAGCAATTCTCTGATTAAACATATTAAGAGTCCGCTAACTCATATTTTTAACCTTAGCTTTTCTAGCGGCACCTTCCCAAGGATCTGGAAGACAGCATTAGTTTGTCCTATACATAAAAGTGGTTCAAAAGACATTCTTAACAATTACAGACCAATCTCTCTGCTAGGAACGTTTTCTAAGATACTGGAAAGGCTGGTAAATAAGCGCCTCGTGAATTTCCTGGAATCTCGTAGATTGATTTCAGCCAAACAATTCGGGTTCCGCAAAAACAGAAGCACTGAAGACGCTGTCAAACAACTAACAACGTTGGTGTCTTCGTACCTAGACAGGAGGCTGTGTTGTGTCGGTATATTCCTTGATTTGGCGAAGGCCTTTGACACTGTCTCCATGCCCATACTTCTAAAGAAATAAATAAAGTTGGGAATTAGAGGAATCACACTGGAATGGTTCAAAAGTTACTTATTGGAACAAAAACAGTGTGTAAGGATTAACCATGTTACAAGTGAACCAATTCATTCGTTTCGGTGTTCCCCAAGGAAGTATACTCGGCCCAACACTGTTTCTCCTGTATATTAATGATATTCACGATCTCTTGGTTGACAATGCTGATATGTTGTGCTACGCGGATGATACTGCTCCAATTTTTCACGGACCTACATGGCCTGCAGTTTGCACAATAGCAGAAAAGGGAATGGCTAGGGTTTCACAGTGGCTGGAATAAAATCTTCTAACTTTAAACACCAAAAAAACGGTGTACTTATGTTTCCACAAGAACACTGCCTCTGCTCCAAGCATGGAAACACACATCAAAATTCATAATGGATCCTGTAACGGCTCATCCTGCACCTGTAAAACCCTAAAGCGCATACGAGAAGTAAAATATCTCGGGGTCCAAATTGATGACAATCTAACGTTCAAGACCCACATTGAAAACCTCTCAGCTCGAATTAGTAAAATCATGAGAGTTATACTTAACTTAAGAGACGTAGCATGCTCTGACACCCTTAAAATTGTATATTACGCACTATGTCAATCCTTGATAATCTACTGTATAACATGTTGGGGTAGTGCTGGTAAAACCATTATGATTCAGGCCGAGAGAGCACAGAGATCTGTTTTAAAGGTCATGCTGAAAAAACCTTTCAGATACCCTACCATACAAGTTTATAGGGAGGCTGGGGTGCTCAGTGTGCGTCAACTATTTATACTTCGGACATCTCTATCGAAGCATAAGTCAATTGTCTCATCAAGTGATCGTGAGTCACTCATTAAAAAAAGAGTTTACCGACTGGGGAGTCGGCAATTAACTTTTTATTTTTAAAGCGAGGCATCTTCTGAGGTATCGTAATCTATACTTTTTAGCCAAGTGATAATGATATTATTAGCTTCAGCTAGTGTTTTAGTCGTAATGTCACAGTGCCTGGCAACTACATTGTATACATGCACACACACAAACTGGCCAAAACGCTGAGCAAATCTAGGGTTGATAAGTGGACTCCCCAGTCCACTTATCAACCCTGGATTTGCTCAGCGTTTTTTACGATACCTCAGAAGATGCCTCGCTTTAAAAATAAAAAGTTAATTGCATGTTATGTCATTATTATGTTTATTATGTTCAACATTTTACTTAAGGTTTATGTTTATTACTTGTTACTAAGTTTTAATATGTCATCATTTTTTTTATATTTCTGTCATTTTAGATATGTAACCAAAATTTATCTACGGTTCCTCTTGATAATTATTTCCTGGGTTTCCTCGATACAGGCTTGCCCATTGAGGAAGCCAAAGAAAACTGGAAAAGAATTAAAGCTTTCTGCAAAATATATGCAATGTCACAGAGTTGCTACATTTTCATGCATGGAATTCCAAGACTGATTTAGCTTAGCATATGTAACGCTCAAAAATATATTTAACTTACTCATGCTTTAATTTTTTATTGATTTATAAGTGCGTGTGCATGTAGTTATTCAGTGCCACATAACTAGTTGAGTATGTAAGTATGTCTTACCTTTGTATATTTTGTAGCAATAAACCATTTTTCATTTCATTTCATTTCATCCGACAAAGAATCAAAATTACCGACATAGCCCACAGAATTAGTAAGCTCAAGTGGCAGTGGGCTGGCCATATTTGTAGAGGGACTGATGGCCGATGGAGCAAGCGTGTCCTCGAGTGGAGACCACGACAGGACATGGTAAGCATAAGGTAGGGCAGCCCCCGGCTAGGTGGACCGACGACCTGAAAAGGGTGGCTGGGACGGACTGGATGCGGAAGGCTGCGGACCGTGTACTGTGGTGCGTGTTGGGAGAGGCCTAAATATGTCCAGCAGTGGACTGCGATTGGCTGATTGAGTTTGAGAAATAAAGAAGTCTTTGTAATTAGGTACTAGTTACATGTTATGCTTTCTTTTACACGTTCAATATATAGATCCAAATGTGACCAGATCCAAGGTTTTATTTAAACAATCTTTTCAAGGCTCACCTCGTTTCATACCAATTTAAATAAAAATTGTTCAGCACTTTAGCTGTTATGTGAAAATATCGAAATTGCTTCTACTGCTTTGTTAAAAATAAGAATTTGTAAACAAAAATAGAAGCAATTTATTACCTTACGCTTCCTCTTTGTGTAAATACATCATTAATTCTGGCTTATTTTAAATATTTCAACGTTACAATAATGAGGGATTACGAAGGCATGGATGTTATCAAAGCTGTGCTACTTTCGAGAATATAATAAAACTGGAAGGTTAAAGTTATAGTTAATTGGTGACGTTCTGAAAAATGGAAAGGTCCGAAGCATTCCGGATGCTGTACTGGCGAGCATGTATGAAAAGAGTAATTAATGTAGAGGAAGCGCGTGAGGTTTGTAAGGATATAAGTAAGTGGCGTTCCGTTGTCTCTGCCTACCCCAATGGGAAAAAGGCATGAGTATATGTATGTATGTGTAAAAGTTATAAATCACCAGTCAATTTACCATAATGAATAATAGTTATTGTGACGCGATAAAAACAGCTCCCAGAAAACATTGAGCCATTGATACCGATTTTATAAATTCGATTTTGAAACAACCCAGCCTGTAATATGTGAGTGGTGGGGCAGGGCCTAAGGATTAAAAGTACAGCCATCCTTGAGAAAAGATTTGATAAGTAGGATATCAAAACTTTTTGAGGAAGCGTTCTGATATCAGCAATTGCTCTATAAACCTGTAGCAGCATCTTAAACTATATTATTATTATAGTACTCTTATTGTGTTAACAAATGTACTGAGTAATCCTAAATGGCTACTATAAACTCAAATAATAATGAATTAGATAATCTTTGTGTTAGCAACACTTTCTCTTGCAATCCTCACGAGTGTCTGAATCTGTTAAACACATCTGACAATAATATCCGGAGTGTGAACAAAAACTTTGACAACTTACTACGGAATTCAATATTCGAAATATAGATAGATCTGTAGATTTTAGATTAGTTTTTGACAGTTTTTGATATAGGCTCCATACAAAATATGTCAAACACGAATCGAAAATCTACAGATCTATCTATAGTTCGAATATTGAAAATGGCCGTTAATGACACTAATAACGTTAACTAAAGTACACTTTGACCTCCTTATCTTTACAGAATGCTGGCTATCCAAAGTCACAAATTTACCATATCTGGAAGGATATCAGTCCTTTGCGACAAGCAAATGTCTAAACCAAAACGATGGCATTGTCATTTATGTCAAGCAAGAATTACAGTTCACCATAAAGGAACCCGACTTTAAAAATGCAAACTGTTTAATATGTGATTTAGACCACAAAATAGCAATTATAGCATGCTATCGATCGCCTTCCTATAACACAAAGGACCATATTTCGAACTTCCTAAACAGCCTAAACGCAGTGTACGATGAGTTGTTAAGTCACCCTAATATCGCACTGATAGGTGACCTAAACATAGACATTAAGCAAGGTAACAAAGACTCACACAGTCTTGAGTACTTGATGCTAAACGCTACCCATGGTCTGCTACCAGCCCATCTCAACCCCACGCGATTAGAAAATTGCATTGATCATATTCTCATAAAAACCAACTTACCTGTTGTCTCCCTGGTGCTGGAAGCTTACTTAACGGTCCACAAACCCATAACATTAAGTAATCATAATAGCATTCCGTCTCGGCAAAGTCTTCGCTATACTACCCGACTAAATCTTGAAGCCGTTAAGAAAGACATAGAAAAATTTGATTTCTCACATATTTATTCTATTTCAGATGCCAATGAATCCATGAATAACCTGATTTCAATATTACGATCAATTACAGACAAACATACAACTCGAATAAAACTACCAAAAAAACAAAGAACTATTAAACCCTGGATTACTCCGGGTTTGTTAAAATGTATCACTAACAGAGACAAAATGCATATCTAATCTAAAAAATCACCTGACAATTTAATACTGAGAATATTGTATACTCGTTATAAGAATTACTGCAATGCCTTATTAAAAAGTTTGAAAACGATATACAAGACCAACCAGTTGGAGCAGGCAAAGGGTAATCCGAAGGCTTTATGGAAAGTAATAAAAGACATAACCCACATACAGAAGGAACGTAATAATTCTTGTGAACTACTAAAACTGCGTAATCATCCCCAATTATCCGTAAGCGATGTTTGTAATTACTTTTCCAATATAGGTAAAAATTTGGCGGATAAGATAATATCACAGAACCAACCGAACAAACCTACTCTTGGCGAGAAGGTCTCTGACTCGCCTGTAAACTCCTTGGTTCTCCTTCCAATAGACGAGTCTGAAGTCGTCTCCACCATTCTAAAGATGCGTAGCAACTGTGCTGTTGGCTGGGAGGGCATACCAACCTCAATCTTGAAAGAATGTCGCAATACCTTGGTGCCGCCGATCACCCACATATTCAATCTCTGCATACAGAGTGGTGTTTTCCCTGAAGCCGCTAAAAAGGCCATCGTTCATCCTATCTACAAGTGCGGGGACAGAAACTGTGTCAATAATTATGGACCAATCTCGGTGCTGTCGTCAATATACAAAATATTTGAAAAGATCATAAACAAACAGTTGAAAGCTTTACTTGACAAATACAATATTATAGCTGAAAACCAGTATGGTTTTCGATCCGGTATTTCAACAGAAGACACAGTTCTAGACTTAACAGAATTTATTACCAGAAATTTGAATAATAGAGTCAATTGCTTAGGCATTTTCCGAGATTTATCAAAAGCATTTGTCACAGTTTCTGTTCCTCTGCTTGTGGAGAAGTTAGAACGATTAGGCGTACGGGAAATTATTTTGGCATTCTTTAAAAGTTACCTTTATAACCGCAAAAAGTGTGTAAAGATTGATTCAAATTTTAGTAAAGAACAGAGCATAACCGATGGTATCCCACAAGGTAGTATTTTGGGGCCTACCCTCTTCCTAATTTATGTAAATGATCTCTGTAAGCTACCCCTTCCGAGTTGCAAAACATTTGCCTGCGCTGATGATACCACTATACTCATCTATGGCCCTACTTGGGATGACATTAAAATAAAGGCAGAATCGGCACTTAAAAAAGTTATGACTTGGTTAAATAATAATTTGCTAACCTTAAATTTAAATAAAACGGTATACGTTCCATTCTCAATACGACAGAATACAAAGCCACCAGATACGTTTGTCCTGCCCGTACATTTATTTATTTATTTATTTATTAAACTTCCTGCAATACATTTGCACAAGGCGGACTTAATGCCAAAGATTTTCTACCAGTCAACCTTAGGGTGATGCAGAGATGATAGTGGCAGGTGTGTTTTAGAGAATAAAACAAGAAAACTTAATATAACAATAGAATATTATACAAGGTAATACATATATACGAATATATACGCCCTATATATACATACAAAATACATACATACGAATAAATATACACGTTGAAATATATTAATTATATATAAATACATAACGAAATATATATATTATAACTATAATTTCTACATAAACATAAATATTTCATAAATTAATAAGTGAGCGCTGCTACTGACAAGCTTCCGACAATCCACGATATAACTGACGAACCTTGAACTTGAATGTGTCTCGAGTAGTGGTCATCCTAATTTCAGGAGGGAGAGCATTCCAAGTAGGATATATTGGATATGAAAAGAAGAATGAACTAGATTAGAAGTGTGAGATGGACAAAGAAGAAGAAGGTTATCAGATGATCGCAAGTTCTTAACATGGTTGGAGCAGATATATTGGAAACTAGGCATTAGATAAGAAGGGGCATTAGGAGAGTGGAGAAGTGAGTATAAAGTCGTCAGCGTACGCAAATTCCGTCGCTGACGAATTGGCAACTATTTTAATTCAGTACGGAATCTCGAGACGTGGTCGAACTTACGAAGATTGAAAACGAATCGAATGCAATAATTGAGAAGTCGGTCAAGTTTATTGAGCAGGTCTGCATTCAGGTCGAGATAACAAACATCACCATAGTCAATTATGGGGAAGATTAAAGATTGCACAAGCATTGCTTTAGTTTTTGAAGGGAGAAAGTTTTTCAGGCGATAAAGAGAGCGAAGAGTCCCGAAAACTTTCTGGCTAACTGCTGCAATCTGAGCCCGCCAATCAAGAGTGGCATCTATGTATAAACCAAGATTTTTCACGGTTGTAGCAAATGGTATTACACATCCATTGAAAGTAACAGATGGCAGGCTTGTGAAGTCTACTCTAGAAATCATGCGCGAACTTCCCACAACGATAGCCTGGCATTTGGATGGATTCACGCAAAGACCGAATCGATCAGACCACATCTTTATCGTTTGTAAATCTTGATTAACTTTGTCGATTGCATCTGATAACTTGTCCACCCGTGCCAGAGAGTAAAGCTGCAAGTCGTCAGCATACAGGTGATACGCACACTGAAGTTCTCGAGTTATGAGATTAATAAACAATGAAAATAGAAGGGGAGAGAGAATTCCGCCTTGTGGAACCCCAGCATCCAGCTCACACCAATTCGACGATGTTTCATCAGTGCGAACCGACTGCCGGCGTCCACGAAGATATGAAGAGAACCAATCCCGAGCCTCAGATGAAATATTAAGGTGTGAAAGGATAGCTAGGAGAACATCGTGACTGACGATGTTAAAGGCGTTTGAGAAGTCAACCAAAGCTAACACGGTTACCTCGGCTTTCTCCACGCCCGCCCTAATATCACTTTGAGTCACTTTGAGTAGGGCGGAAACAGTACTGTGTCCAGGCCGAAACCCGGATTGGAGAGGACTAAGGATATTGTTGGATAGGATAAATCTGAAAAGCTGCTTGTGAACACAGGCCTTTAGGATTTTGGATACTAAAGGGAGGATGGATATGGGTCTGTAGTGGCTCGGCATAGTAGGATGGGAGATTTTGGGAAGAGGACGAACGTAAGGTTTATGCCACACGTTGGGATATTGGCAGGAGGACAAGGAGAAGTTGATGATATGGGAGATAGCGGGAAGGAGTTGGTCGAGGTCAGTGGTGACCATGCGACGACTGATCTGATCGTAGCCCACTGCCTTTGACTATCAAGTTAAAATGTCCATCCTATCCATCAGGATAGGATGGACATTTTAACTTCATCTGTGGTTACGGGAGAAAAGCTAAAGAAATTTATATTTAGAGAAGGCAAACTCGCAATGAAGTCAACCGTTTGACGCAGGGTTAGACGATCTAAAGTATTTGAGGTGATGAAATGTTTATTTATATCGTCCAACCCAATAGCCGGCGGAAGATTACACTGCTTCGATCTGCCTATCCCTAGAGTCCCCAAAAATCTCCAGATATCAGCTGGCGATCCGGAGTCAATATTACTAATGATATGTCGGCGTTTGGCATTGCGTATCATCTGGTTGCAGCGATTTCTTGCAGCCTTGTAACTGGACCAGTTGCCATCCGAGCGATTTCTTTCAAATATTCGGAAAGCACGATCTCTTCTCCTCATCGCCATCAGAACCAACCTAGATATCCACGGTGCTGGTGGTCGTTTCATTTTGATTTTTCTTATGGGAGCGTGGTTGTCATAAAGCTGTATAACAGCTTTATTGAACATGTCTACTTTATCATCTATGGTCACTGCCACCATCAAAGGTTCCCAATCGATAGATGAAGCATCCGAGAGGAGCCTCTCCACATTCATCCTACCAAAGCAACGCGTGTGCAAGACCTTAGGTTTGGGTTTAGGGGGTTTAAGAGCGTATGCAAGGAAAATGAGGTCGTGGTGGGAAAAGCCGGGAGCGGGATATTGACCATGGGAAACAACAAAAGAGGGATTGGAGGTTACCATCATGTCCAGCCAGGTATCATCACCATTGATGTTATGGTGAGTAGCTTGAAGTGGTAAAACATTGAGGTTGGCTGACTTCAGGATGTCAAGGAGCTTTTGTCTGCGAGGAAACTGGATAGATAGGAGGTTAGTGTTGAAATCACCCATAATGACATGGTGCTCGTACTCAGACCCTAAAGATTCTAATACCATTTCTAAGTCAGTGAAATAATTAACAGCAGGGGGACAATACATTACTCCAAGGACAACCTTAGTCCTCCTGACCCAAACCTCTAAGAAAAGAAATTCAGCAGTACTAGCATTACTAGAAGAAGAGGCAAGAATTTTATAGGTGTAGTCGCTTCGCAAATAAATTGCGACACCACCACCCCGTTTACCTATACGATGGCTTCGAATTAGAATATATCCTGGCAGAGAGTAAGTAGTTGAAAGAAGTTGAGGTTTGAGCCAGCTCTCTGAAATTAAGATGGCGTGAACATCTACGTCAGAGAATGCTTCAAGGAGATCACTGTAGTGACTTGCCACGCTTTGAGCATTAATGTGACACACGTTCAGTAATTTATTTTGATTGTGGTTAAATGTATTACGGACAAAGTCACCTAGCGATACATCGGTAATTGAATAAAAGCTGTCATCATCAGATGAGACCAAAGAATTATTAGCAGATATAAATAAATCATCTTCAGTAGACATATATAAATAATATATAAATAAATATAATATAAATATATCAATAAAATAAAAATATTTCAACTTAATTTACCTGAGTCTAAACAAAAGAAGGCAATATCATCACTGCACCACCCGCCAGCAGAATCTACACATTGCACCTACGAGTAACATAAAAAAACATACAAAACAGAAAGTTACACAGGCAATTACATCAATATTTCTCAACAGCAAAAAGTTGAAAGATTTTGTATAAAATGTTAGACAATGTTTGTTGAAAATGAAACTTAGAACGCGTACAAACGTTTCGATAATGCACTAACTGGGTATTTAACAGCAATGACGCTAATGACATATGACAGATGTCTTATTAGTTTGACAATTACAAAAACAAGGTGGCAAATTATACCAATAAAACTAGTTAATATATTATTTATGTGGGTAAATAAAAGTTAATGCATACTAGTAAACAATATAGTCAAGTTCTAATAAATCTACAAATAAACATAGCAATAAGATTGCAGTTACGCAATAAAGTTAAGAATGTGCAGAAATACGCTGTTAATAGGGAACTCAGTTCTTACGAGAAACGTTCTTGCCTGTAGAACTGGCACTCCCAGCACCGCTTGTGGTCGCAGTCGAAGGTCCTTCCGTATGTCTTGGATACTTTGCCATCAAGGGATTCAACTCGTCCATGCTGGTGATTTTAGAACGGTTGCCATCCGGAGCCTTTACCACTATGATGCCGTCTTGTGTCCAACAGCACCGCATACCGAAATGCTGATGAGCACGGCCAAACACATGTTGTCGCGGCTTAGTGAGGAACTCCTTGACGGAAACCGATGAGCCCTTGAAAGCTTTCTTCGGCCGCCAGACAGCCAACTTATCCTCAACACTTTTAAAGCGCACCAGAATGGGACGGGCGCGGTCCTTACTCGGACTACCGAGCCTGTAGCATGTCTTGATAGAAGCAATAGAGAAGTTTTTGAGACCCAACATACTGTGTAGGCTCCCAGCAATGAGAGCTGTGCAGTCCTCTCCGGCAGCCTCGGTGAAACCAGACAAGACAAGTGCCTTTCTCCGATGCCTCATCTCCATCGTGTCACACATCTTGACGCAGTCCAAGATTTGTTTTCTTAGTATGCCAAGCATACTGAAAGCAAGTTCCCTGAAGGCCCTGAACTCTTCAGCTACCTTAGCGACGGTGTCCTTGGCCGGCCCACTACTTTGTATTTGGGCCTCCAACTCGTCCATTCGCTTGGCAAAGCAGTCTGCCAGGCTCTTCTGTGCTGCTTGAATCTCCAGTAATTGAGACATATTGATTTCAAGTGCTTCGTACTTGTGAATTGTAAATAACAATGTGCAGTGATCAGCTGGCAGGTGGTGATGTAGCTCAAACTATTTTGTTACATGTAGAAACGTGAGTACAGGTTATTTATAATGTTATGCTCTCACTTAAACAATTCTATTGTGATTAACTTGATCAAAACTAATTAAATCAAAATTTTCAAAATTTGAAAGCTGTTATACTTTTTAACACCTACCGCCCAAAAACAATAACAAAATCTGTGTGCAAATCCGCAAGAACCATGCCCATGTCCTTCACTGGCTAAAGTGAACACAGTTAAATACTTGGGAGTACATCTTGATGACAATCTGAGATGGACTATACACATTAATTCACTCATAAATAGAACAATGAGACTTAAAGGTTCTTTCAAGTCAGTGCGCGACTCCGCTAACTTTGACACCTTGAAAATGGTATACTATGGACTATCTCAATCTATTTTAGGATACTGCGTAACAGTGTGGGGTGGAGCAAACAAGACGCACCTTCTTGGATTGGAGAGAGCACAAAGAGCGTTACTCAAGGTCATGACAAGGAAACCATACAGATACCCTACCGCAAAACTCTATAGCGAATGTAAGGTGCTCAACAGTACGACTGCTCTTTGTGCTTTAATCTACGATACGGAAACACAGGAGTCTCCCCCCGCCTGACCCAAAAAACGAGTCAACCTACCGCAGAGTATTCGGCACAAGACTTCATTTGCGAAACATCATTACTATGTATTGAGTTCCCATATTTATAAAAAACTACATAAAACTCTAAACATACTCGGGCTAAGCAAGCACACACTCAAGCATACAGTAACTGAATGGCTATTAAAACAAGATTATGCAAGTACGGAGTCATTATTGATGTACACCGTGTGAAACCAAAATCAACAATCATACACGCGCGCGCACACACATACACACAAACACTCACACACGCTCAAACACAAACACACACTCACCCTCTCACACACAAACACACGCACACACGCACGTGCACACACACACACCCTCTCACACTCAAACACACACACACTCAAATTCCCGTGTTTGATTTCATAGTTTATCAAATGAGCAAATTACTTGCCCAGCAACATGACACATTCGAAGCCTGATATCGATCTCAAATATATGGCTGAACACTGTCTCTTATGATACAGGTATAACCTTGTATAAGAGACTGGCTTTCTACTATTTGTGCTTAGTTAGTTATATCAGTCCATAAATACTTATAACTGTACCAATGTTGCAATACGTTATTATAATGTTAACCTACCATTGTAACTATGTTTTCTTGGTAATAAATAAATATTATTCTTATTTTTATTTATTTAATTCAACTGCCTTTTTCGAGGGGTAAAATTCGTATCATGCGGGCCTGAACCAAGCGTGGCACGTTAGATAGAGTAAGGTGATGTTATTGAAGATGACGTTAAAAATTTGCGTGTGATGCGGCATGTATTTAGTATAGTGGCTTTTTGTAATAAATGTAGTGAGTTTTTGGGCATGTGAAGGATATTCAAGCTTTGACTCAGGTTTTTTGGAATTACACCAGTTGATGACAACACTATTGGTACGATATGGACTGTACGGGCTCTCCACTGTGTTTTTAGTTCTATGGCTAGATCTTGGTATTTTGCAAGTTTTCCGGCTATTGTTGACTGAATGTTGGGTGAGTGTTGGGGATGGCTATGTCAATAATATAAACAGTGTGGTTAGTTTCATCGTGTTGGGTTATATCTGGTCTATTGTAGTGAATTGTTTTGTCGGTAATTATTGTTCTATCCCAGTATAACTTACAAGTTCCATTGTCGAGTACAGTGTCTGGTTTATATTTATAGTACGGTGTTTTCTTATTTATAAAATTGTTCTGGTGTGCTAGATGTTGGTGTACTATTGCAGCTACTTGATCATAGCGGTGTTTAAAGTCTGACTGAACAAGAAATTAACATGCGCCGGTTATGTGCTGTATGATTTCTGAAGCTGAGTGACAGTGTCTGCATAAATCTGAAGTTTGGTTTGGATCTTTAATAATAAATTTCTTAAAGTTTCGGGTGGTTATAATTTGATCCTGTATACCAAGCATAAAACCTTCCGTTTCTGGAAAAGGTTCTCCTCTCATGAGCCATTTGTTCGACTTTTCCTTGTCGACATAGCTTTGATCCAAATCGTTGCGATGTCTTCCATGGAGACTTTTCGCTGCCCATTTGGTAATATTTTGTTGAAGACTGAATCATTTTTCATTAGGCTGCAAATGTTGGTTTTGTAAGTTTAAAGGAGTAAGCTTTTTATCTATATCTGTGATGTGTTTATGTAAATCTGAGACCTGTGATTTAGAATGAAAGTAGTAGGCACTACTTTCATTCTAAATCACAGGTCTCAGATTTACATATTTGTTTTATATAATGTAGATATCTGCTTATTATGTAGATATTGCATGTGTATTAATCCTCTGCCACCTTCCTTGCGTGGCAAAATAAGCCGTTCTATTGATGATTTTTGATGGTGTTTACGGTGTTTTGTCATGAGTGTGTTTATTGTTCTTTATAGGTTTTTAAGATCTGTTTGTGACCAGCTAATTATTCCAAATGAATACGTGAGTATAGGAATAACAAATGTATTAATGGCTTTAATCAGTTTTTTTGAGTTGAGTTGTGATTTTAATAACAAGTTTAATCGGATCTTGAATTTCTTTGTTAGGTCTGCTTTTGTTTCCTTTTGTAGAATTTTCCGAGACTGTCTGAAGCCTAGATATTTGTAGGCAGTGCAAACATCCGTCGGTTCAATAGTTTCACCGGTCTCTAAAACGTACCTACTATGGTCGATTTTGCCATTTCTTATGGACAAGATTTTGCATTTATCTACACCAAATTGCATGCAAATATCGTTGGAGAACTGCTGAGTGATGTCTGCAAGATGGAATAGATCGTCTTCATTGCTAGCATAGAGCTTGATGTCATCCATGTAAAATAAATGCGTTAGTGAGAATCGGCTTTCAGGAGTAATTAACTGATATCCATGACTATTGTTATTAAGTAGATATGAGAGTGGATTAAGTGCTAAACAAAACCATAACGGACTAAGCGCATCTCCCTGGCATATGCCACGTAAAATGGAAATCGGTTCAGAAGTTACTGTAGTAGAGTTATCTTTTAGTTTTAATACGGTTTTCCAGTTATGCATAGAAGATTTTAAGAATGTGGTGATAGTTGGATTTATTTTATAAATTTGGAGTATGTGTAATAACCAGCTGTGTGGCACGGAATCAAAGGCTTTGCGATAATCTATAAACATGGTATGTATATCAAGCTTTTTGTTACTTGCTTCATTAATTGTTACAGCGTCAATTGTAAGTTGTTCTTTACAACCTTGACTTTACCTCTTAGAACCTTTTTGTTGTTCTGAAATAATATAATATTCGGACAAATGTTTGTATATTGCTTTACTTATACAAGCTGTTAATATTTTATATATAGTCTGCAGACAATTAATTGGACGGTATTTTGAGGGATCGGACGTATTGTTTTCTTTTGGCAGCATGTATGTTATTCCATGAGTAATATAATTTGGCATTTTGTGAGGTGTTTCTATAAATGAGTTAATGTGGTTATATAAATATGGGTGAGTATAAGTAAACATTTTATACCAGTAGTTATGTATATTATCACTACCGGGTGATTTCCAGTTATGTGTCCGGTTGATTACACTTATGAATGTTTCAATTGTTATGTGTTCGAACTCCATTTCAGGAATTTGATCTGTTGCTTCTCTGACACAACGTACCCACTCAGCATTCTCATTATGTTGCATTGGGATCTCCCAGATACTAGACCAGTATTGTCGCAAATTGTCCATTGTTGGAAGTGCCTGCCCTTGGGTGTTTATAATCTGTCTATTGGATGTAGAAAGCCCTCTGTAAAAGATCTTTCATTATTTGTAAACTGCATATTTTGTTTTTTGCGCATTGTGCATGTAAGGTATCTTTTTAGTCTACAAGCTGCTGTATTTATTTTTTGTTTGAGTGTGTCTAAAAAATGTTCTAGTTCAGAGTTTTCGCTTTCGTACTGTGCGTGTATCCGGTATTTACTTTATCTTTCTTTCTAGTCTTTTCTGCCATGGTGGCTTAAAGACCCTTTAGTTCTTTTGTTCAAATTCATTTTAGTACCATTGCATACCACCGTCGCCGTGCAAATCTTGGTGTGTAGTTAAAAACTTCGGTAAAATAGTTTTATTAATATAATCTACTATAGATGCGAATTTTCTGGACGGCTTTTGTCTGGGTAGGTGTGGTCTTGTAGCAGGGTCTGTGTTAATGAAGGTGTTATACGCTAAATCAAACTGTTGGTCAATATCATCGTTGTGTTGTTGGTCAATATCAATGTTAGGCAGTGTTAGTAACATTAGAGTGTGGTTGTTCTTCAGTATTAGTATATGTGTTTTAAGTTAATGATAATTCTATCGCTTCAGATCTTGATTGTGTTGGTGTTGTGATAGTTGCTTGCAGATTGTTGTCTGTGTGATATATGCTTACAGATTCGGTTGTGTTGGACGTTTGCTTGTGTGTGAGGACATTATTTTTAATTTCTCTTATTCTGGTGTCAGGTATCATTTTGTTATTAACTATAGCCCTCCTTTGATCGCATATTCTTTGTTCAGATAAGTGTAGCAAATGTGGGTAAGTTTCAATGAATTTTTCGTGAAGCTTTTTCCTGTGTGCAGTTGTGTTTGTTTCGAGTTCAGTTACTTCATAATAAATGCGAAGTATTGTCTCGTTAATTTCGTTTGATCATTTCATTCTTTGTGAGGTTTGTGTGTGAATAATCAAGGGTGCTTCATTATGTTCTAGATAACAGGCTACTTCATTTTTTATTTCGGTGAGTGTGGTTATTGGTAACAATTTATTGTTAACTATAGCCCTACGTTGGTCTCCTATATTTTGTTTAGATGCATTCATTTCTGGAAAATTGACTATAAAAGCTTGATGTAATGAATCTAAGTATCCATGTGTCTGTGTTTCTAATTTAGTGATAATGAGGTATGTGCGCCATATGAACATATTCATATGAATGGTCCATTTACGTCTTGCGCGTGATTTGACAGTAGTGGGCCCAGCCACATTAGCAATCATTGCTTCATGGGCAACACCTACTGCAAGTGGTGATGAAGATGATGATTTTGATGAAATGCTGCTGTTTTTAGATTGGATTTGGTATGATTTAGGCGAAGAGGTTGGTGAAGTAAAAAGATAGCTTGTGGGCGATGAACTCGGTAATGAGCTTGTATTATCAGTAGTTGTAGGACTTATGACCATAGCATTTTGTCGCTTTGAAATTATGGGTGATTCCCGACGACCCCCGGGGATCGATCTAAGATTATATCTTCGTGTAGTATTATAGTTTTCCATTGTGTTCCCACGAGTAGCAAGAGACATACGGTCGACAGCGGCAGCGCTCTGCATTCACCGCGGCAAGGGGCAAATTAAACTGGAGGTTCCCTGGTCTCCAGAGTTCGCATACTAGCGACTAAGCTCCCCCTTAGCCATGCAGCTCTCGGCGTATACAGTGTCACCTTAGCTTGGGTCCTTCTCCTCCCTACTTCCCTACCAGTGCCACGTTAGCCACGCCAGTAAAGTTTGTGTCGTGTGTCCGCCCCCCACGTGATCAGATGTTCGATCAGGACGTGTTTATTATTATTATTATCCTTCCCTAAATTATCCTATAAATTATTCATATATAAATTCAGATCTTATTAAAAACTTTATCTACATTAATATAATTGTAACATCTGAGACGGAGGATCTCAGGTAGGATGTCGGGGTTCAAGAGAAACACTGCTAGGCTGAACAGGTTCTTTATTATGTCTCACTACCGCTTACATACAGTATGACCGAACTAGGTAAGCACTGGCCTGAGGGCTGGAGTGTAGACTCCTGCTGCTCTCCGACGCTCGCAGGGTAGCCTGCTCGTAGGGTCGCCGGTGAGCTGGCCGAAATGCACGCTGCGCAGGCAGCTCGGTGGTCGAGGAGTAGGCTGAGTGGAGGCTCAGGCGATGCAGCCGATGTGGGCCGAGCGGTAAGGCTCAGACGTTAATGGTGCAGTCAGGCGTCCGCGAAGGTCCTTTTTGGTAATCTATGCGTGCAAAAGTTATAAACTTTAGGCGATACAAATGGATTATGTTCTATTTTAATAAATACTCAGATAGCCCGACAAATCAAAACACTCTTTGTCTAAGCAAATCGCGTAATTTTGAACGTACAAATAAGTGTACAAATTACAACTCGTCCACGCGTCCCATTGCACATCGTGTGTCTGCCAGCCAGCGACGAAGTTTCAAAGGCACATAAGTTTGTCTATAAGGGAATTTATTTAATACATATGATATGGAACTTGAGCGAACAGGTATGGCTTTATTATTTCGTATTTATTTCGATACCAAACTTTTTACTGTGGAGATATTGATGTAATAAAAATATTAGTAAATAGTACAAAAATGTAGAATTAAATTCGTTTACACCAGAGTAATACTATTGTGATTGATGTGGATTGATCGTGAAGTGTGTTTTATCCATTACTTCAGTTTATCAAGCTACCAAGATTCCAATTTTTTGTGCCGTTATCCGCCGTAAGTAATTATTTTGATTTTTTTAGATATGGCGGTCGCGTCCGTGTAAAACGTCCTTTGGCGTAATGAAAAAGTCGCTGGTCGAAAAACCGATGCAATAGATACTGAAACATTTTAAGGACACGACGAATACTGACGAGTTAGACGAAGTATCCAAAGTTCAATTTTGCAAAATAATAAAAAAACTTATGTGGACGATTTGCTTTGTGGACAATTTTATTTGCACCAGAAGTTTAAACTATTTAAGGATTATTTTAAGTTTGTTCTTATATTTTTGGTCTTTGGTTTATTAATTAATTAAAAATATGCATTTATAATATTTCAATGTATTTTCTTTTCATATTTGTATTCAAATATTATTTTTCTTGTTGTAAACATCACAAATGCCGTCTTTTTACTCTCTTACCTCGTAATAGCATGAGTTATGATTCGGCTTCTTGTAACATGTTGTCATGTGTCATGCCTAATACTTTTAAACACTTGAACTGCACAATTTTAGAAAATGATACTTTTGCACGCATAGATTATCAAAAAGGACCTACGTGGTCCGTGGCCTGGCTGTAGGAGGCTCGTAGGCAGGAGCTGATGCGTTGGCGGCGGCTGGTAGCAGCACGGCGCCCGCAGCTCGTAAGTCGAAGCCCGTAGGAAGAATCGTGGCCCGTAGGGAGAACGTCAGCCCGTAGAGAGAAGACAGAAGTAAGGAGAACTGGAAACAGCACAGAGAATACACAACAACCGGTCAGGAACAGGCAGTCCCTAGATCGGCTGTTATGCTTAGGAGACACAGATACTACAGACAGACATATAGGCACACAGACGACTAGAATATGCTTACCCCCAGCGGGACAGTACATAGAAAGTAGAATAATACTTGGTTGTCACTACAACCACCAGCGAGGTGTTTTGTACGGCAAGTGACCGTCCTAGATCGCGCGCACTAATCTTATATAGACCTAGACATATGAGTCACTGATTGAATGTGACCCGAACATTACCATATTTGGTAATATTGCGAACGCTCTGCGGCTAAGCTGGCATTATGCGCCTGCGAGATATTATAACGCAATACGTGGAGTATTACGTTACACATGGCGTAATCACTTAACTGCTCCCCCTACATGATACTGAAGCAAACACGGAATATAAATTTCAGATATAATTTTATATCCAGTAAAGCAAATCCATGAAATTGAACCAATTAGCATGACACCGATTCCTACGCAACATTGTTTGACAGAAGAATTATAATTACAACTGAAAACCTTCCGTGAAATGTCCTCAAGACATTTCAAATTACATGACACAACTTTACCTTAAAGTCGGCAGACTAAATCAGTAAGTTTAATTTCTGTTTCAAAGTGTGACGTCGTGCACCTCCGTCAGGTCTGTGACGTCGAATGTAGGAGGGAGCGCCTCTGCGCGCGCGCGCCCTCACGCTGTATATAAGCAAGCGAAGCCGTTCCTTCTCCCTTTTCTGGCCGCCTCATGACAACGAGCTAAGTGCACCAGCTATTCTGACGACCACCGGGAGCGGACCCTCAACAAACTCCTTACCATTGCCGAATCACGCGAACCCGATTCTATCTCTTTAAATAGCATTTATTAGTAATTTTTTTAATTAAATTCATTTGCTAATGAATGTGTTAGATTCTTTGATGAATTAAATCGATTTTTAATTATAACATTCAACTCACATTTTTCATTCTAACAACACCCAGGGCGATCCAACGTCACAGTGGCGCCCACGGAAATATATAGGTAGGGTTTTGTTGGGAATCTGCTTCCGGTAAGTCCTTTTTATTTTTTATTTTTTTAACTGTGTATGTGTGAAATCGTTCCAAAGCAGTGTTAGTGTTTTAGTGGTATGTGTTTTTGCTTACTACGCTTGGTAAGCATGTTTATATTCTAACTTTTCTGTTGCTGCGTGTGATAATTAAGTTAGTATCAACTGCATAAGTAACAAGTTATAATCGTTTTGCTTGCGGCCACGTGTCAACTAAATGACGCGCTGTGGTCACATTCATTGATCGCATTCTTTGTATTGCGATTTAAGGCCTCTCGTCCTCTAACGACGTGCTAAGGTCACTTTCGTTGATCGTATGCTTCGCGATTAGTATTTTTCATTGCCTGCTACGGTAATTAATTGCTGCTGGTAATTATTGCTATTAATTACTGCTTTGGCTGACTTATGGAACGAATTCAAACCCTCCTTTTTTCCATTTATATCCATTTTTTCTACTAAAGCCTTCTGCTAGTGATTTTGTACGGCGATATATTTCTATATAGTCGGTATTGTTCAATACGTTTACCGCCTACTACGGCGATTATCTTTTAAAATTAACTATTATTTTTCTTTCTTACTAAGAAAGTTGCATCTTTATTATACCACGTGTACCTGCCATAATTGGACTGGTTGAGAATGAACGTACCTAATGATGCTAGCGTGTTTTATACTAGGCATTTAACTAGATTTCCGCGAGCATTTGTTAATCAAACGTACACGTGTCACATGCAGGTTGCTCACTGACAATAATGAACGAATTTAATCTTTGTCTAATTGGTATAAAAATACGAATATCATCGTAGAATTATTGGTTGTTCGTTTTGTCAAATGTTTATTTTGCTACAATCGTTGTTTTTGGTCTTCGATTTTATCTTCTTGTTACTGCCTATGGCTATTTTATTTGAAAATGCATCTATTTATGCATTTACTGTTCATTGTGAACTCAAACATTAAATTTCTGCGTCGCAATTATTGAATTATATTTTTTTTTGTAATTTTTTGTGTCGCTAGGATTGTTTTTTTCAATGTCTGGTTTCTATTGAAATATAAAAAAACATATAATGATAAATAAATGGTAAAATTAAACCGCTGACGGCCGTAAAAATACTTAATTATCAATATGTAACTTGTTCCTTTTTTACAAAATGCTATGCATCTGGTTTTACTTAACCATTTTAAGTAATGCTGGTTATAATGTGTTCTTGTGTTTACGCAAATGTTATTGTATCAAACTGAATTTATCAAACTTAATTGAACTGAAACTAACTTTAACTAAAGTGGGTATTTGCACATAAATTAAATCAATAACTTCTATTCTTGAATAACTAAGTGGCTATTTACATATAAATCAAATAAATAATTTTTATATCTCATAAAATAACGAAAGTGGCTATTTACACAAAAATTAAATAAATAATTGCTATACTTAAATAACTAAAGTTGGTAATTATACATAAATCAATAATTTATATACATACATACATAGACTCACGCCTGTTTCCCCGAAGGGGTAGGCAGAGGCATATTAAACGCCCACTTTTCGCCAGTGTTTTGATCCCACGTAATAGGTGGCGAGCCTATTGCCGCTTATTGGGACATTTTGTTTGCCAGAGCCTCGTCCGTTGATCGGCAGATGCACCACTTGCAGGTGAGGTTGGCTTGGGACCCTAAGTTCTTGGTGGGAACCCTATGCACCCTTATATATTAATACTTTAATAACTAAAGCAAATTAATTGATGTACAAGTTTAAGAATACCCTTTCGTATTTCACAATCAACTATTTTAAACCTAAAAGCTGAATAAAATAATTGAATCTTATTCTATTACAGCATAAATACGTTTATAAACGATTGGGTACAGTGTCATTAACAACAATGTAAGACGCATATGTATGCGAAGTTGTAATTACCTACATATTTGTAGAAGCCAACAATGGTGCTATTGTTTCCGAGTTGGAGCTCACAAGATAACGCATTGTGTTGTGTTAACGATTTATATAAACATGCTAACATAAAACATGAATAAATGTTTCTGTTATAAATTGTTGAAGAAGTTTATTAAACTGAATATTGTTTCACAATCTGTTATTTATCTAACTAAATATCTAACTATAAGATTTGTCTTGGTGATTTCCATATCAAAGATCTTAAATCAACTCACTACAAAGTTTAAGAAAGTAATGATTAATGCTCATCACTAATGATTTAATCACAAAAATAACTTAACGCTTTGTTACAGATAGTATAAAAATCTTTACCTCCCAATTACAGCTAAATTATGTACCCAATTATCTTGTTTCATATAGCTTTAGTAATGACTGGTCGTAATGTAAATTTTTTTTTCCCTTATGCCTCAGTGTTTAAAAGGTTGTTGTCGGATCGGTCTGTGGTTCGATTCTCGCTTGTGTTTTTTTGTGTTTTTTTTTGGCTATGGTAGTGTATACTGTATCATCGATCGTCTCCTGCGGTGATATATTATTCATTACAACCTATTCCGAATTGTGTAATTGCCGTTGATGACTTTGTATCATGTTCGGAAACTAGTTAATTGTCAGCGACAATGGAATGATGATGACTCACGTGTTTACCTGAGCTCAAACTTTCCATCGCCGTAGTCATTGTTTATTTTATTTTAAATGAATACAATTTGCCCTTGCAATTCGAATCGAGCGTGTTAATGAGCAATTTGCTTGTGATATTGCCAACTGATCGTAATATTGTTAGTATCGTAATATCGTAAGATCGTAATATTAGTTTACGACTTATACATTTTCAATTTAATTTTACTTATCGAACTTGGGTTGCCAGGTGTTGCTTGGCAACCTAGGCTGGGTGGCTATTTACTCTAAACCTCACGTATAATACCTCTTTGCGCGTCGTGTATTATAATGAATACGACTCGCATCGGGAATGAATGCTGGCTTGTTCATACGTATGATTGTGTGTAGGCCTTTTGAATGTGATAAATGTCAGGTAATAGGAATGTTCAATGCTTGGTGACGTATGAATGGTCGAGGGTTATACTTGGTTTTTTCTTTTCAGGGTTAGTAGTTGCTTTGTATTTAACCTACTGACACCACTACCACTCATCTGTTTCAGGGTCCCGGAATACAGTTGCCGCCTACCAGCCACAGAATTTTCCCTCTGGAAAAATTTTGGCCTAAACGGGGGAGTGTGTGACGTCGTACACCTCCGACAGGTCTGTGACGTCGAATGTAGGAGGGAGCACCTCTGTCCGCGCGCCCCGCACGCTGTATATAAGCAATCAAAGCCGTTTCTTCTCCCTTTTCCGGCCGCCTCATCACAACGAGCTAAGGGCACCAGCTATTTTGACGACCACCGGGAGCGGACACTCTGTTGAGTGTCCTTACCATCGCCGAATCACGCGACCCTGATTCTATCTCTTTAAATTGCATTTATTAGTAATTTTTTTCATTAAATTCATTTGCTAAAGGATGTGTTAGATTCTTTGATGAATTAAATCGATTTTTAATTATAACATTCAACTCACATTTTTCATTTAACCACACCTAACGGCGTCCAACGTTACAAAAGTTATATTCTTCAATTTGTGAATAATTACAGCGAGGTCCCGGGTCGCGTCTTTAACAAGTTCACAAACGTGACCGGTTTACAGGTTACATAGTTCCTTACATTTTATAGCTTATGACACCGTTACTGCCTAGATTATACAGTGATGTATGGTAATTGTAATAGTATTCGTAATTGCCCTAGAAAAATACCTACTCTATATAAATTTCATTATTTTTATCGCGTAATATTTTCATTTTATAAAAGTAATTTTCTGAGCTATTTGCTTTACAAATTACTAGTGTGTATGCTGTCCTTCAGTTATTTTCCATACATGTATGTGCAGTGGGTTCGTGTCAAGTGCAGTGGGAGGACTAGACCACTTCTATTTGACCTTTTGAATACTTTTTAACAAACACTACGTAATTTATGAAATTATTAATTTCAAAGTAAATACACATTATGATTCAAACATTACAAAGATAGTGTTCATAGAATCAATTTCATTAAAATTGTATTTTGAATGTAAAAATACAATTTTAATGAAATTGTTGCTCTTTCCATACCAGTTCATAACACGACGAGTAAATTCCTCTTGCAAAATAATAATTAGTTTCGTTGTTTCATATCAATTTGTTGCATACACTGGAATTTTCCAAACGTATATAAAACATTCATTGAATTATTCATGCGAGCGAGCCAGTTTATTCAATATATGTAATTAAAGGTAGAATATGCACGCGTCAACATTTCAACAATCACAAACTTTCAATTGGATATATTGTAACCTATTACACCGCAGCAATTAAAATGTTTTGATTTCGAACTGGAAAGTAAGCATCGTACTTCACGACATCTCATTTTACCAACTGCACTATGTACTCGTATGTAACCGTATGTCGTTTTTTGATTTGTGACACACAATATATGATGCATGTTTTTGATTGAATGTATTGCTGGATTCAACAGCTTTACAGTTTAACTTTAGAATAAATCTTTATATATAAAATAATTGCGTTACTGACTGACTGACAGACACGCTACTGGCGAAACTATTGGGCGCAGGAAGCTGAAATTTGGCATGTTTGTTCCTTGGCGACCGTAGAGGTGCACTAAGAAGGGATTTCCCGAAATTCTCACGGGATCAGCGAAAACGGGTAAATTTAAAAAAAATGCAGGCGTAGCTACTGGCGTCCCCTAGTAACTTACAAAATTGCGATGAGAGAAAATAAGTAAATATAATGGCAGAGTGCTTGACTAAAGGAAGTAAATAAAACGAAAATATGCTTTACTTCATCTATAAACGTAAATAAAAAAATAATTTTTAACCTACGATTTACCGCAGATTATCTAAAACTTGATTTTCCATTTTAATTTTTGGATGATCATATGTGTGAAGAGGCGGCGATAGCCGAGTGGATATACCAACAGACTGCCATGCAGAGGGTATCGGGTTCGAATCCACGGCGCGCACCAATGACTTTTCGGAGTTATGTGCGTATTGAATTGTTAATTATCGCTTGTCCCGTGCCTCGGAGAGCACGTTAAGCCGTCGGTCCCGGTTGTCATGAAGATCTTTGACAATCGTTACAGGGCGTCAGTACCTTCTAAACAAAACTGACACTAGTCTAAACCATGGAATATCGCTATCCCTTCGGGTTGCGGAGGTCAGACAGGCAGTCGCTCCGTGGAAAAGCTAATATTCAGTCAAATCCGGTTAGACTAGAAAGCGGACCCCAGATTGAAACTGGGATAACGCTAAGAGAAAGAAGAAGATATGTGTGAAGAGCATAAAAGGCACCTCTAGAGGTATCTGTTTGTGGACATGTCACTTGTGAACTGGTCTAACTTATGAATATGCCCCGCCAACCAAATTGCTGCGAAGTTCTAATGGTTCAATCGCCTCATGGAAACCCGATATTCAGCAATCAGATTGCCTAAGTCAAAATAATAGGGTTTAAACCAATGAGATAAAGTTAGTAGCGTAATACAAGTGGCATAATAGTTACCTTGGCGATTGTGACTATATATTGATTTTATTTATTTAAGTTTTGCTTTCTTCGTCTTCATGATGAATAATATCAAGCATGCCTTTTAATTGTATTATTGCTATTATCTTGCTATATAATCACTTTATGTTATTGTTGGTAAAGGTTTATTATACTCTTGGTGCGCTAAATAATCAAAATCGTTCTACAACGGGACGTCGATGTACTTAGATTCAATTCTTACATATCGTAAACCATTGGAAAGCCCTTTATCTTTCTGTGGACTATGGCAGGCTGATGATGATAATGGAAAAAACAAAAGTGAAATGTGTGTGAACCAAAATATTGTTGTTCCGAGTCTGGGTGTTCCGAGCCTGAGCATTTGTTAATTGTATTGCCAGTTATACTATCCACCTCTAGCACGAAATGGTTATACTCTTGGGAAAAATGCGAACCACGAAACCAACTTGATACTTTCAGGTTAACGTTTCACAAATATTAGCGATAATGTTCATTAAAATAAAATTGAATGCTAAATTAATTTAAATGGAAACTACAAAGTTAAGATCTTGTATTAAAATTCTTACACTAATTATTTCAACACCTGTTGGTTAAAATTTAAATAAAATTTATGAAAAATATGGTAATTAGGTAAGGTTTTGCAACTTTAAGGAGACAACAGCCTGTTCTCAACTAATAACATGATTATGTCTAAGTATAGGTTGAGACGAACTTTATTTTCAGCCTGTAAGCGAAAGTTTGTTCTTTTCATGGGTGTAGGTAACAGTGGTGTCGGAGTTTAACGACAGAAACCGTGACTGACAGTTTTATATAAGCAATTATTTTTCTTTATTTCTTTGAATCTACATATATGTATTAGGTATGTGTAGTTGAAAGCAGAGATAAACCAAAGTGAAAAATCGCTATGCAGAGGGTTTAATTAAGCCACGGCGCGCACAACTGAGTTTTCGAATTTATGTGCGTATCGTTTGCCCCGCGCCTCGGAGAGTTCGCTAAGCCGTCGGTCCCGGCTATAATGAATATCTTTGACTGTCGTTATAGGGTGTCAGTACCCATATGAACATACTGATACTGCACACTAGTTTAAACCAGGGAATATCGCTATCCCTGTGAATCGCAGAGGTCAGATGACAGCCATTCTGGGGAAATGAACTGCCAAAGAGGGTTAGGGTCTAATCAGTTACCAGTAACTGACTTCGGGCTCCAAGACGAAAAGCCTTGCATTGGATACAGCCTGAATAACACTACGAAGATGATGATCATCAAGCATGTGTAGTAGTTACGAGAACAGTCTTTCTTGTGTCCGTTGTTTTGTAATGCTTTCTTCTTCTTAAGGGTTCTATCAGACAGAGAGCGGTCACGCGGTCAAGCGTTCAAGTGGTCAGCTTTGCGTTATTTGTGTTATATTACGTTACATAGACCGCGTGACCGCTCTCTGTCTGATAGGACCCTATGTAACGTAATATAACACAAAGAACGCAAAACTGACCGCTTGAACGCTTGACCGCGTGACCGCTCTCTGTCTGATAGAACCCTTTAAGATTCGTAGCGTTATTTAATTTGTCTCATAGTAAATCGGCAAAGTTAAGTAATGCTTACAGAGGTCACTACTTTGATGGGTGGCCGCTACTAAAGAAGTTGCTTCCAGTTTTTTTCCCAGATATGAATCCCTAGGACATGTCGAACGCCTTTGGGTGGCCTTTAGACTCCAACACCAGAATTGGCTACTTACACGAAAATAAATTAAGAAGTAATAACTTCGTCCCACTGTGAATGTCCACGTCTCGGCACCGTATGTCATAACGTACGGCCCCGAGACGTGGACACTCACAGTGGGACTAGTCCACAAACTTAAAGTCACGCAGCGAGCTATGGAACGGCGTCTCTTTGAATGATAAAATCCGCAACGAAGTTATGCGACAAAGAACCAAAATTACCGACATAGCCCACAGAATTAGTAAGCTCAAGTGGCAGTGGGTTGGCCAAGGCCGATGGAGCAAGCGTGTCCTAGAGTGACGACAACGACTCAGTAAGCGTAAGGTAGGGCGGCCCCCGGCTAGGTGGACCGACGACCTGAAAAGGGTGGCTGGGACAGACTGGATGCGGAAGGCTGAAGACCGTGTACTGTGGTGCGTATTGGGAGAGGCCTATATCCAGCAGTGGACTGCGATAGACTGATTGAGATTGAGAAATAAAGAAGTCTTTGTAATTAGGTACTAGTTACTTGTTATGCTTTCTTTTACACATTCAACATATGTAACCAAAGGGGACCAGATCCAAGGTTTTATTTAAACAACCTCTTCAAGTCTCACCTCGTTCCATACCAATTTTAATAAAAATGATTCAGCACTTTAGCTGTTATGTGAAAATAATGAAATTGCTTCTACTGCTTTGTTAATAATAAGAATTTATAAATAAAAATAGAAGCAATTTGTCACCTTACGCTTCCTCTTTGTGTAAATACATCATTATTTCTGGCTAATCTTAAATATTTCAACGTAACAATAATGAAGGCTTAAGGAGGCATGGATGTCATCAAAGCTGTGCTACTTTCAAGAGTATAATAAAATTGTCTGGTAAAAGTTATAAATCACCAGTAATTTATATTTTTTATTTTTTTTAGACCGCCCCTGTATCCCCGAAGGGGTAGGCAGAGGTGTAATATTACACCCACATTTCGCCATGAATTATTAGGTCCCACGTAATAGGGGGCGACTTAGAAACTTTACCATGGGATCTTATAAGGTCACAAAATGATGTTAACAATATGGTGGAAATGTTTACAGCTTGTATAATGGCGCTATTTGATATCCATGCACCTTTAAAGCAAAAGCTTTTCAAAACTTAATATACACCATGGATAATGTGAAATTGATCTTTAGGTTACGAAACAAAGCTAGAACTAAATATAAAAGAAATAAATCAGAAGTAAAAAAGCAATATTATCTAGAACTAAAACACCAAGCAGTTGTTGCATTACATAATGAAAAATCCGTGTGTTTCTCCGCATCGATGTCATTGTGGAGAAGACGTCGATAGCCTCGGACACCATGTGCTATCCTGCAGCAGAAGCGCTGGTAGAATTCCCCGCCACTCCCATCTGAATGACATAATTCGTCGTGCTCTTGTCGTCTGGCGTACCAGCTGTAGTTGAACCAAATGGTTTGGTACGCGACGACGGTAAGAGACCTGATGGTATGTCATTGTTGCCTTGGAAAATGGGTAGGCCTTTGGTGTGGGGCGCAACCAGCGTAGACACCCTCGCGCCATCACATGTTCCAAGCAAGGGTTCCGCAACTGCGGAAACCCTCAAACGGCGCAAATACAGTAATTTAGTAAATAATTACGTGTTAGAGCAGTTTGGGGTGGAAACGCTAGGCTCATGGGGTCCGAGCGCTCGTTCACTATTCCTTATATTCTAAACGGTTAATCGACGTCTCACGTGACCAGAATGCTGGTTTATTCTTTGCTTAGAGAATCAGCATTGCCATCCAGCGTGGCAATGCTGCCAGCCTTCTGGGCACGCTACCCGATGACATTGATGCGGAGGCATTTTACGACGCCTAAACCTTGTAAATATTTTCAATTTTTAATTTCTTTTTACGGTGTTTTGTACATATAATACTTAGACATTAAGATTACATTAAGCTTCATATAGATTATAAAATGATGTTTCTTTAATGTATATAAATAAAAAATTAAAATCAGCATATTTTGCACAACCTATTAATGACAATCTAAATACTTAATAGTTAATTTACCATAATAAATAATTCATATTTTATCATGTGTATAATATATTTCGATTAAAAATATAACAGATGCGATAAAAACAACTCCCAGAAAACATTGAGACTACCGATTTTATAAATTCGATTTTGAAACAACCCAACCTGTAATATTTGAGCGGTGGGACACAACGGGATTCAACGAGCTTTTGCTGTAAAAATAACAACATCACTGCCAAATCTATACCTGGCCAAGGATTAAAAGTACAGCCAGCCTCGAGAAATTATTTGATAAGTAGGATATCAAGCCTTTTAGAAGAAGCGTTCTGATATCAGCAATTGATCAATAAACTAGAAGCAAAAACTTACAACTTTATCAGCGCTCTATTTATATAGGCATAGTATAGCAAGTACTCCTTAGCTGCCGTAACTACTTACCATCCGATGAGCAGTAGTCCTGCACGATTAGGTATTTATGCCTTAAATAAGTTAATTGTACGCAATTAAGACCCGCTAATTTATTTTGTATGAATTATCCTATAAATCATTCATCCAAAAATGCAGATCTTATTAAAAACTTTCTCTACATTAATATACTTGTAACATAGTGTTAATCACTTGAACGCTCCCCCTATGTGATACTGAAGCAAATACGGAATATAAATTTCAGATATAATTTGATATCCAGTAAAGCAAATCCATGAAATTGAACCAATTAGCATGACACCGATTCCCACGCAACATTGTTTGACAGAGGAATTATAATTACAACTGAAAACCTTCCGCGAAATGTCCTTAAGACATTTCAAATTACATCACACAACTTTACCTTCAAGTCGGCAGACTGAATCAATAAATTTAATTTCTGTTTCAAAGTTATATTCTTCAATTTGTGAATAATTACAGCGGGGTCCCGGGTCGCGTCTTTAACAAGTACACAAACGTGACCGGTTTACAGGTTACATAGTTACTTACAATTTATAGCTCATGACATCATTACTGCCTCAATTACTTCAGTGATGTATGGTAATTGTAATAGTATTCCTAATGGCCCTAGAAAAATACCTACTCTATTTAAATTTCATTATTTTTATCGCATAATATTTTCATTTTATAAAAGTAATTTTCTAAGCTATTTGCTTTACAAATTACTAGTGTGTATACTGTCCTTCAGTTATTTTCCGTATCTATTTGTATGTGGAGTGGGTTCGTGTCAAGTGTAGTGAGTGGACTAGACCACTTCTATGTGACCTTTTGAATACTCTTTAGCAAAAACTACGTAATTTACTACATAATAAAGTTCAAAGTAAATACAGATTATGATTTAAACATTAGAAAAAATTTGCTCATAAAATCTTTATATAAAAACTGACATGGCTTATGTTTGCTAACTTATTTTTAATGAAATTCTTGTTCATTCCATACCAGTGCGAATACATTCCAATTACAAAATAATAATTAGTTTAGTTGTTTCATATCAATTTGTTGCATACACTGGAACTTGAATGAGTACAAAAACAAAGGAACCTGTCTTAATACCTACAATAAACTGTTGGAGATTTAAAAAAATACGAACCAAACTCAAATATAACTGATGTCAAGAAAAAAAATCAGTCGATCAGCACCAACAAGCCGCGACTCCGCGAGTAAAAACCGTCGTTTCCAAAACCGCGGCATATGGCTCACCCGTCGATCACCCACTTTAACAATCACAAAGCTTTAATTGGATAAATTGTAACCTATTACACCGCAGCAATTAAAATGTTTTGATTTGTTAGGATATTTACTATGATTTTTTTGTATAAACCATCCCACCGAAAGCATTTCATTTCGTTCATGTAAAATGTTGTCAAGACGTCATCAAAATATTAGGTTTAGGAGTTATATTTCTACAAAAACTACTGTATGTAACAAAATTATAACATGTGATGGTAGCAAAACAGTCTTGCAAGGATAATGAAACTCACCCTATGAAGCAAAAAGTGGAACATAGAAGTATTTATCAAACTGTCTAATGTTTTGTCAAAATAAGGAACTTAAACCACTCTACATGCGTACACGCTTAGGTTTATAACAAAGACAAATAGCAAGTCCTTCAATTTCACTAGTGGCGTCTAACCAAACAAAAAGTAAATATTCGCTTGAAAGTTTTTCTCTGTTAAAATGTAGCAAACCCTTCCTTGTTCACTGCATAAATCGGGCTTACTGTTAGTGGCAAAGCTGCACAGCCTGACATAGTACTCCCCGTGTACCACGCTCGATGAACCATATACAATACGACGAGCGATTCAGTTTGAATACCGTCCTCAGCTCATCGGTATACAATGAAATTTAAAATACAGAAGTTCACGAACTTGTTTTACAGTCATCTTGAAATTCTACGAGAGCCAAAAGTTTTAGCTTGAGGAGGTGACTAATAGAGTTAAAGCGCAATTTATGCAAAAGCGTTCATAGATTTTCTTGTATCACATTCTCTAGAGGCTACGAATCTGTTAAAGTATCCGAAATAATATTACTACTACCACTACGTGTGTAGCCAAGTATCATGACATGTTTTCAAATATTAGTTGCTAATTTGTTGATTTAGTTTGTTTAAAATCATTTTTTTAAATATATATTTTTATGTTCAATGCCCGCTATTATGATTTATTAGCCATCTATTATTGTAAAAAATTAATAACATGTAAGTGTCTATTCGGCGAGGCCAATAAGGTACTCCTACTTAGGCTATTTTATTTTTTGAAAAGAGGATGAGTGGATGCTCTAAAACCCATACCGATTTCTATAGATAATTAGTACTTTTTAATATTGTATGAACTTGTATATATTGAAAGCAAGAAATATTACCCAGGCTTCCCATTTGATTTCTTTAGGATTTTTTGTGCTTTCAAGGACAGAATTAGCATTCAGTTAATTACCTTTAGCGTCACGATTTTCATAATAACATATTATTATATTATTCACAAAGCCTATTCATCACAATTACTGAATGTAAAATCATTATGTAAAATAAAAGTATGTACTCATTATAACGGCTTATGAATTTTGTGTCATATAAAAATACCTACATATTTTATTAGTTGTGACAAATAAAACGTCACGGCTAATGAAATTAAGGCAACTGAAATTCGGACCTACCGATTTCATTTTTGGTAGCACAACTACCAATGCATGTATGTACCTAATGCATAAAATAATTAGGGAATTAACTTCCATTGATTGGTCGGTTTGCCAAATAATAAATAAATCACGTAGATTACCACGATTAGTTCAAATAATATAATTCTATGTACATATCTAAAATAAATATCTAGCTACAATTAGTTTTGTGTAGACATATTATGTCGCAGCCAACCAGCTTTATCAGCCATGCAATTAATAGCCTAGCTCTTTGTTAAACGGCGCTGTCAAATATACAGCCGTAATACAACATTTAATAAACAGGCTGCTGATTGCTTAGACTATATAAATAGGCTGTCTGGTTTTCTTTTAAGCCTGCACCTAAAAAGAAAAGCCCTGCGAAGCAAGGCTTTGTCAAAATAGCTTACTGAAACAGACAACAGATAATTGGATGCATTTTAATGTCTTGGTTCAAAAGGAGTTCAATGTTATAGATCAAAATAATTTGCATACTTGTTTGATTGAATGCCAATTATTATAGCGGCTAGGCTAGGCTTTTAATGCAACGGCTGATTGAGGTAGTTGGCTGCGACATAGACTATTTAGCACTCATTTTAATTAATAGTGAATGAGGATATTTAGCACGCAACGATCACAACTTTAATAATGACTTAAAACAAAGACTAATTTCAATAGACAGCGTTGTTGCGTCTACTGTATTGATAATACAGAGACTTTTGTCTGAAATTGTAATAACATAAGTATTATAGACTAAACTGCTGTTTTTCTATTTAGTTGGGGTCATATTTGATTAAACTAGACATTAATTAACATTTATTTGATGCTGTAGATACTTTTCTGATTCTGATGAAGAATAAAGTCATTATTTTCGTAAGTGCTGACTTAGTAGTGCCTACTGTAGGAATTAATCAGATCAGGAAAGTAAAGCAACGTTGGCAGATTACCTGTGGGATGGGTGATCGCTTCTTGTGACATTTAGATCAGAGCGCTACCATGCTTCGGTGGGCTCTAGATCCATTGGTCGCGGTTCCTGTTTCAAGACATAAATAGTTAAAATATGTCTAAGTTATAAACTCCATCACAACAGATGGTCACACACGCATACTTGAAGTTTTGTGACGTCGCAGCGGACGCTGTCCTCTCGCCTCTCGACTGGCCCCCTCCTTCTCACCTCAAGCATTAGTAATTTTACTTAAAAATATATAAATAAAGATATCATGAGGTAACTGAGTGTACGTAAGTATAAACTGAGTGTATGTAAGAATAAGAAATAAATAGTAGGTACCTATCTAGACCCCCCCGTGGGATCTCCACCTTGTCGTAGTGGGTTGGCTCAGTAACCGTGGCTTGGACACCCGCGGTGAAGCTAAGAGAGATCCTGGGAGTGGACGCTCCGCGTGGGCTTGGAGGGGCCTGCGCAGGATGCGTCCAAAGGTGCGGGTGCGGGGGACAGTTCTGTCTGTCCCTCGCAGTCGGGCGCGGTCGCGGCAGGAGAGGCAAGTCGGTGTTGCGTTGCCGCGCGCCTTATCTCCCGCGACCAAATGGGTCTCACCATTGTTGCGTCGCGATGGGGCCGCAGAGGAAGAGGAGATACGGCGTTGTGTTGCCGTCCTCCCTATCCTCTGCGGCCGCTAGGTGTTTTGGCAGCGGAGCCCAACACCTTCATCCGCCGCCAAGGGGGTTTTGTTCGGGGCCCGCCTGACCACCTGGCGGGCCAATACCCGTCGGGGGGTAGCGAGGAATGCTTTGGTGATACCTGACCCTCCGACACACGGGTACATGAGGAACACGGGTTGGTTTTTAGTCAGTAAGAGTCTAACAGTCCCCTTCGCCCTTCCCCCAGGGCGAAGGGATTTTCCAACCTGACAACAAAAAAAAAAAAACAAAAAAAAAATGTATCTATCTAGACCGAATTGAAATAAACATTTATAATTGTAATACAATTCAAGCCTAGTCTCAAATAAATACCCTATAATAATATTTATTTAATTTAAGCAGCGATAGCCTAGTGGAGAGACCGACATACTGCTACGCAGAGGGTCCGGGTTCGAATCCACGGCATGCACCAATGACTTTTCGGAGTTATGTGCGTATTAAATGTTTAATTATCGCTTGCTAATCGGTGAAGGAAAACATCGTGAGGAAACCTGCATGTATGAGAGTTCTCCATAATGATCTCGAAAGACATGTGAAGTCTGCCAACCCGCACTAGGTCAGCGTGGTGGACTATGCCTTTACCCTTCTCATAGTGAGAAGAGGCCCGTGCCCAGCAGTGGGACAGTTTATATACAGGGCTGATGATGATGATGATGATGAATATTTATGTACCTACCATTGAAATTATAATAAAAATAACTATTTAATTAGATTTTAGTTTTATAAGTACCAACTAGTTCCTATTAGATTTTAAGTATATAACTAACATGTCTATTTTTATATTTTCATTCCTTACTAAATATATATTGTATCCATGTCCTTATTTTAAGAATGTTGTGCATGTCTGTAATTATATATATAAGCATAAAACTTTGTGAAATTTGTGTTTTTTTTGTGTATATGTTTATTCTGATGACATGCCTTATTAATAAATAAATAAATAAACCTAAACATTGACGAGTTTACTATTAGGTATCGTAATTGTTAGCCCATTACATAATTTGCTGGGCACGAACCTCTCCTCACTATGAGAAGGCTAAGGCCATACGCTGGTCAAGTTTGAGTTAGCAGACTTAGGCATTGCAAAAGCTGTTAACACCTAGAAATATCGACTACCGCCACATTTACCGCTAATCTAATTATGTTACATTTTGCTGAAACTTGATTCTGATTGATCTTTTTCTAGACCGTTTACGGCTCTAAAGGCTAAGACTCACATTTGTGCATCTGTGATTTTTTTATCTATGTCGGAGTAGTCAATTCGTGAATTATATGTGTCGACGGGTTGCTTGATTCTTGGCCGGTATCAACACTTCACATCACAGTTAGTTATAAGTTCACACCAAATCAAATTCAACAAAACTGACTAGAACTATTTTGTATTACTGAACACGAAACGAGTGACAGTTTCTAGGTAATTGTTGTCCGCCCGGAGTCTCCAAGAGAAGTGATTGTTGTTGTGTCGATGTCGCTCCGTTGAACGTCAACCGTCACCCCCCTCTTCAACTGTAGCGAACGTCACACTAGACTCTGTCGAAGCGCGTCATCTTCACACTTCCGTTTCGTAGTCAATTGACGTCCCGTACTGATCATTCCGATATATGAATATATGCTTTTCTTTCTATTTCGTGTTTGACTGCTTGCTGATCGTAACACCTGGTTACCTATGTATATTCGATTTTTAGGATTTCAAATTATTGATTACCACGCCTATGTTTGCTCGATAATCCGATACGGTATTATTGTTTGGGGGAATGGAACGGCTCTATTAAGAGTTTTCATAGCCCAAAAAAAGTGTATCAGGGCTATTTATGGTATGCGATGGGATGAATCTTGTAAGACCTTATTTAAGACTAAAAAAATACTTACTGTGCCTAGCATCTACATTTACGAGATGGCCAAATTTGTCAAATATAATATGACAATGTTTGAAGTTAATTCAAATTTCAATAAAAGGACGACTACACACATTAGTCTGAAAATGCCTGTTCCTTCCTTAGAGTTGTTCCGTAAAAACTGCTCATATATGGCACCTTTAATATATAATTCTTTGCCGCGAGAAATAGTTAAACAGCCTTGCAATAAATTCTGCATTGACCTGAAAAAATGGTTAATTGAGGAGAGCTTTTATATGGTTGATTCTGAATTTTTACAAAAAGGGTCATGTCGATTTTATATATATGGAAATGCACTGTAGATGATTGTATATTTCGGCGCCATGGCACCATCATCAGGACACCCCCAGAGGATCCACAAATGAAAACCACACAAATTTACTGAAAACTGCATTTTAATCTTGAGATGAAGTTCACCATACAATAGTCCGATGAAAAAGTGTCATGGCCGCCCGCCGTCGCATCAGCTTACCCGGTATCAAAACATTATACATTTAATTGCAAGATTTATATTATCGTATGTATGAACTGTCAATTAATCTTTATAATTAAGAAACAATATAGAATTCCAGTTACTTTAGCTAAAGCGTCGAAATAAGTCTTGATAAATTTAATTAGTTATAATATTAATTACCAAAATGTGTTGGCGGGCGACTATTTAAAGACAATATAAACCAATACAGCCTCAAGAAATATATGTAAATACAGAAATGTTACACAATTTATATAATATTAATTACAAGCAAATGCAATTAATATTTTACTGGTTATTTAGTTAAAATTACATTAAAATAATATTAACTTCCGGGTTAGTTATCGTTTAGCCATCTAGATGGCTCTGCTCTACGTTTATGCTTTAACAAACCATCTCAGTGCGCCCATACGGCCATACTGACAACAAGCGCGCTCTCTGCGCTTGCAAAATTACAAAATATAAAGTTTTTATGACTCTACATTCAGGTGGGTCATTGATAAATTACTGGTGTGCGTCTTTAAGATGTGTAGTTATAATCTTAACCATTCACATGCTAGAGCAAGCACCAAGTTACTATCACAATACAATCTCATACAATGACAATACAAAAATGAATTACAGGTTGTACAAAAGTATAGAATAAACGAAAAAGTAAACAGTTTAGACATCAACACACAGTTATTAACAGTGAACTGTTATCAGCAGACAGTTACTGGCAGTTACTAATGTGGTATCAGTAAACAATACAAAATCAGCAATAGTTCTCTAGATTTAAACAGTAAACTTCCAAGTTAATATAGTGATCACAATAAACAAATAAAGTATTGCAGCTTTAACAAAGTACTTTATATAAACAAAATGTAAACAATTTTATCATCAGCCGACAGTACAATATTATCAAACAGTTATCTCAGTTGCAATTATATGATTACACACACATAATAACGAAAGTGAAAAATTATAGCTTGCATAAAATTAACAAACAGAGATGGTAACAACTGAACCACAAGGGACAGTTCAATTCTCAAACAGATTCTCACATTAATAAACATACTATTCAAACAAATAGTTTACAACAATAATAACAGGCAATCGCTCATCTTGAGTCTAGCCTTCCAAACTACAGGCATCATCCACCTCGGATCTAGCCTTACAAACATCAGGCATCACCCATGGCTAAGCCAACTTGTGGCATGACCGACATAGGGATCTAGCCCACAAACGGCATCACCCATTACGGGATCTAGCCAACACACGGCATCACCCATCACGGGATCTAGCCAACACACGGCATCACCCATCACGGGATATAGCCAACACACGGCATCACCCATCACGGGTTCTAGCCAACACACGGCATCACCCATCACGGGATCTAGCCAACACACGGCATCACCCATCACGGCTTCTAGCCAACACACGGCATCACCCATCACGGGTTCTAGCCAACACACGGCATCACCCATCCCGGGTTCAGCCACCCAAACATCAGGCATCACCCATGGCTAAGCCAACTTGTGGCATCACCAACATAGGGATCTAGCCCACAAACGGCATCACCCATCCCGGATCTAGCCATTCAAACAACAGGCATCACCCATTCTGGGATATAGCCCTCAACAAAATGACAATATCACAATTAAAAGAGCACAGAAAAATTACACAAATACAATAACACTGTCATAAAATGAGTTTCAAAAACACAGTTACGGAGAACACAGTTCTATAAAACATTATTTTATATTAAAAAAAAACATTTATATAAAACACATTTATAGAAACCACAGTTATAGAAAACACGGTTATATAGAGCAATTATATAAAACTCAGTAACTTATATAAAGCATAGTCATATGAAGCACAGTTACAAAAAATTCAGTTTAGTCATTATACGCCCATACGGTCGACTGCTCAGTCAGTTGTTGATGTTGATCAGCAACAAAGGTTAGCAAGCAATGCTGGGGTCCAGCTTAGTACAGACAGCGTTCATGCGGCATGTGTGCGCGTAGCCCACAGACGTAACCACCGACGTCATAGGGGTGGGCCACCGTCATCCATACATATTAATCAGTAAAGGACCGCTCGTCCATCCTCTCTTCACGCTAAGTCCAGGACCCAGGTCATCTGCCAGGATGTCATCTTCAACCTGTAACACTCAAAAGGCAGGTGGTGGGCAACAATTCCCACCCAAGTATTAGTTCCATGAACCTTTGTAACTGTAGATGAAATAAACTTCTACTCTTGCAAAGTGGTGCGGCCTATTAAGCTGTATCTATATATCAGGCATGTTCAACCCGTGCATTGGTCTGTAAGTTAGCTTTGCTACAACAGTGTTGGAGGCCATATATTACACCTAAGGTAAAATACAAAAGACAGTAGACACTGAATTTTCTCAGGTTCTGTCTGACAGTGCTATTTTAGGTAATCAAATATTAAAGTTATCAGGATACCCATTTGTAGTTTTGATAAAACAGTTATAACTTAATAATTATATTCAAAATAAGTTTTATCCACATCAAACAAGAAAACAATATGGCAAGAACAAGGAGAGGCCTATGTTCAGCCGTGAACAGTCAGACTGTGGATGATGATCATAAATATGAAATGATTTCAAACTATGTTGCACATTCAAGGATTTCGAAAATACTAGTGCTATAATTATTACTTTCATGTAAGAACCAGTTGAATCCAATATTGAATATGTTTAGGCATAATGCATGCTATAAAATTGTTGAACTGTTTGCCAATTGAGCCATAAAAGAGAAATTTACAAGCTACCGGTATTTCAGAGCAAGATTAGTGCTTTCTTATATCTTTTTTATGATTCCACTCAGTTAAGGAATTTACTATAATAAACCATAACATAAAAGTTAATAAAGACATTCAAATATTGGTATTTTATAATGAATTCAACATTTTATTTATTTATATAAATAAACCTTTATTTTCTGAAATAAATGTTTTTATTTATGATTTCTCTACACATTAACTCTTTCATTAGGTAATTCAACTTTAATTTTATGTATTGTTTTATTATTAATGTGTATAGTAAATATAGTGGTGAATTTATATCTATTTGACATTATATTTAAGGAGATTTTTCTAAATTATGTTAATATTTATTTTAAACTGATAACATGTGATGTTAATGTAATTCTTATTCATTCATACACAATTAATAATCGTTTATCTGAATAAATAAACTCAAACTGACTCTAATCATAACTGACTTGGAAATAAAGCATGAGTAGTCCATACAATTACTTTTATTTGCTGAGAATAGATACTGCTAAATGGGAAAAGAGACATGGATTTTCACATCATGTTCTTTAAACTCACTTATCATTATGGTAATTATGTTGGGTTCCATTGTCTGTTATTATATTACCATATAATCTGTGATATTACCTTAACTTGAGCTCCAAGTTGACATTAACAATTTCAACATTATGTTAAAAGGAAATCATGTAGGCACCTACAGAGTCCACAAATATATAGTAAAACCTATTTTGTAACTTTACAAATATAAGTTTTAATGTTTAACCATTGAGATAACCTATTGACTACCAATTGAATGCATATTCAGCGCATCAATTAGCTTAGACTGAAAGCAAATCAGGTAATTTATACAATGGATCTATATCAGAGCTTCAACTTGAAAAGGGCAGTTATACTGTTCTTTACTAATAATTACATTAGTAGAACCACATAACAACAAAGTTATTTTCTCTTTCTTGTGTAGGTAATAACTTAATAAGTGTGTGACCATCTCTGATGTCGAGTTATACAGAAACTTTCCGACATGGTCGACGGCATAAAATGACTATAAGCACAGTAGCACTGTTAAGTACCAAACGTGGATAAACAACGGTTACTTAATTTTTACTGTATGTTTATCTGGTAATCCTTACTGGTGCAATAGGTAATCATGTAAACAAACAGCACCATAATTTATAAAATGTTAAAGGATGTTTCTGAAAAACTTTAATCATATCAGCTCAGGATAAATACCTCTGTCAGTGCATCAACAACCCGCATCTGCAATCTCTGGTAGAACTCAAAGCAGAACAGCGTTCGCGCCACAGCACACCCTGGTGACTGGCGTAGTCACTCTCGCTCGAATCTATGCTCGCTCGTATGTGGCCTCACGTGCAAGTGTAGACGTGCTCGCCAAATCTCCGACAGTCCGACACACCGTGCCGTCCATGCCAGTGCCGTCTCCGATCAGGGTTGACAAGCGCCAAACACGGCTTCCAAGCGCTTGTCGCATCTGTCTTCAGGTCATCATTGGTATTGGCAGCCAAGCCAAGAGATCCATTACTTTCGCGCCAAATGTATTTCTCGGTGTCTCTTAGGGGGCGCTGATCCCACCGCTGCTTTCGGCGCCATGGCACCATCATCAGGACACCCCCAGAGGATCCACAAATGAAAATCACACAAATTTACTGAAAACTGCATTTTAATCTTGAGATGAAGTTCACCATACAATAGTCCGATGAAAAAGTGTCATGGCCGCCCGCCGTCGCATCAGCTTACCCGGTATCAAAACATTATACATTTCATTGCAAGATTTATATTATCGTATGTATGAACTGTCAATTAATCTTTATAATTAAGAAACAATATAGAATTCCAGTTACTTTAGCTAAAGCGTCGAAATAAGTCTTGATAAATTTAATTAGTTATAATATTAATTACCAAAATGTGTTGGCGGGTGACTATTTAAAGACAATATAAACCAATACAGCCTCAAGAAATATATGTAAATACAGAAATGTTACACAATTTATATAATATTAATTACAAGCAAATGCAATTAATATTTTACTGGTTATTTAGTTAAAATTACATTAAAATAATATTAACTTCCGGGTTAGTTATCGTTTAGCCATCTAGATGGCTCTGCTCTACGTTTATGCTTTAACAAACCATCTCAGTGCGCCCATATATACCTACGTTTTGTGGATTTAAATATGAAGTTGAGCTTTAAATATTTGCATGCCAACTTCATTTGGCGGAATGTGTCGCAGCTCTAAATATAATAATTATTATTGTACCAACTTTTGTATAAACCACATTTTACGCAAATAAATTATTATTATTATTATCAATTGGAGGAGAGGTCTACGTCCAGAAGTGTACTGATATAGGCTGACGATATTAAAGATGTGATGAATGACAAAAAAAATACGATTGTTGTCTTGAGTTTGAAATATCATTAGCATGGTAAGTCTAAAGAGAACAGTAACGATACACTATTCAACCACGAAATCTGTATATATGTATATCAACATTTCCTAGATTTTCAACGTAAGCGAAAGAAACTTTAGATAGTAAAACTACAAACATTTTCAGTTTTATAATATATTTCAGTTAATAAGCACAGAAACAATTACTTTTCTATGCCAAAACTCTAACTCCCACACAAATAATAAAGCCAGCCAAGCTTACTACGAAACAGTCGTAAAAAAATTCGCAGAAAACAAAGTGATCTATTATACTAACAGATATCTTGCAAATCACATAAGCCAACAAGATAATAATCCGAAAACGTTACCAGAATAAGAAAATCTTAGTACTAAGCAATCCCATGCCATACAAGCTTGATATAAATTTACAAATCCATTATGTTGGAACAATGTGTGAGGTTCATGTATGTTTGCGTTTGTGTGTGCGTGAATGAGTGCGTGCATGGCTTGAACTTATTAACACAGTTGATTGCCGTGGCAAATTGGATGGGGACTTGCATGCGCCGCCAATACGGCTAATGATAGTTGCATCAACGTGCTGTGTACGCTGTGCCAGGTTAAACTAGACGAGACAGTTATGTGTTGATCGCTATTAGACATTGAACCATAAGCCGTTTGTTCGACAAACACTGCGTGTTAATGAAGTGATTTACTTCTGTACTGTTGTGCTGTAACCAGCTGGTCACTCTAAAACTTGCAATAGAAGTTTTGTACACGAATAACGATTACTGATAGATGCTGTAATTAGTAAGTAACTAAACAATGGCTATAAGAAACCTCTCTAAAGCCAACGTTGTGCGTTTCAGTGCAGAAAAATTTTCAATAAATCAGCCTATCACATTCCGCTGCTGGACAAAGGCCTCTCCCAACACGCACTACAGTACACGGTCCTCAGCCTTCCGCATCCAGTCGGCCCCAGTCACCTTTTTCAGGTCGTCGGTCCACCTAGCCGGGGGCCGCCCTACCTAACGCTTACCGAGTCATGGTCTCCACTCTAGGACACGCTTGCTCCATTGGCCATCAGTCCTTCTACAGATATGGCCACTGCCACTTGAGCTAACTAATTCTGTATGCTATGACGGTAATTTTGGTTCTTTGTCGAATAACTTCATTGCGGATTTTATCCTTCAAAGAGACGCCAAGCATAGCCCGTTCCATAGCTCGCTGCGTGACTTTAATTTTGTGGACGAGTCCTACTGTGAGTGTCCACGTCTTGGCACCGTACGTTATAAAGAAAAGACTTAATGCTCAAATAAAAATTATAACCAGTCTAGTTGGGGCAGCGATAATCTAGTGGGGATTCCAAAAGACTGCCATGCAGTGGGTATGGGGTTAAGAGCCACGGCGCGCACTAATTTATTTTCGAGGTGATATGTGTATAACATTCTTATTTACCGCTTGAGCATGTTAAGCTGTTGGTCTTGGCTGCCATAAAGATCCATGACAAACTAAGAGGATTTTTGGAAATTTTCCCTCCTAAGAGTTAATCTTTTGAGGTGGTCAGCGTCTGGTTGGAAACTTTTTGTATGTGACATTCACACGGGCGAAGTAGCCAGCAAAAACTGGTACATTATACATTAGAGTTAAGGAAAACCTTAAGAGCTTGAAGAAATATGGAATTAATGTTTCCTTCGTAGGACACAACAAGAGTCAACAGATAGCTGACAGATAGGTAAGTAACATTTCCTCATATTCAATCATCCCATGCTTCTAAGACAAAGGTCAGACAGTATCATTCTATTTCCAAACACGGAGATCTTTTATGCAGCCGCTTAAATTATTATACCACTATAGTCTGGCTATATTTGAACTCGCCAGCAGTTGGACGCTAAAATAGTATATGAGGTAATGTAACTGTCAAAAATCGATTCTGGAATATATGTGAACAAGCAAAGATAGCGTACAGCGGGGTAGCAGCCTTACGCTAGTAACCCACTGTACAGGAAATGCTTAATACTGAGGGACTTATCTAACTTAATTACCTACATTATCCTAAAATCTTACCCTATCACCTATAATATCCTATCCTAGTTATGCTTTTTTTTTTTTGTTGACTACGGTGGTAAACTCTTCTTATGAGTCGTCTCAACTCCGCCAACCCAGCCATTAAAACGGCTGGGCTTGGGACTGGCGGAGGAGGTATGTGGAGGCTCTCCCCTACAGGCGTTCGGGGCATACCCACTAAAAACCACCGCGGTGTCCCTACGGGTCCCGTGTGTTGGCGGGGTCACGCGATTCGCGATTAGCATAATTTCTCGCGACCCCGCCCGGGATTGGCCCGCCGTTGGTGTTGGCGGGCCCCGTCTCGTCATGATCTCGCAATCATCCATCAAACTTCTTGCATCCATCAAACTTCTCGCATCCATCACCTCACAAAGCTACTTGGGAGGCGGCGAGGACACGCGCCGCCTCCCGCCTTTTGGCGGACAGGGAGCAGCCCCAGCGCTCACCGTCCGCAGGCACTGAATTCAGGGTGGTCGGAGGGCGTCTCTTGTTCGACGTCCCCGACGCCCGGACCTACGGTTGGGGAGAGGGCGGTGTATTTCCCTCTCCCGCTCCGCCGCCTCCTTGCTCAGCATGACTGCTTCGCAGAAGGAGGCGACAGCGTTCCAAGACCTCTCACTCCGGACCATAGACAGAACTACGGCCGGGAGCGAGAGGACAACCGTATTCAGAGCCGCTACCAGATCACGGCGCTGTGATGCCCAAGCTGGGCATTCCGCCAAAGTATGCAACGCCGTGTCTTCGACAGGGTCGCGGCTGCTGCCACAATGGTGGCATCCGGGCGTTTCCTCCCGGCCTATCCTCCACAAATACCGGCCAAAACAGCCATGGCCGGTAAGGATTTGAGTCAACCGGAAGGTGAGGACGCCGTGACGTCTCTCCATCCACTCTTCAACCACGGGACTTACCGCCACTATCGTGGCGTGCCCGGCGCTGGGGTGCACAAGTCGTGCCTTCCACTCCGCCACTAGGACTTGGCGGAGCTCCGACCGACGCGCCTCGATGTCACGGTGCGCCGGTGTCTCGCCCTGCTCCAGGGCTTGCTGGCGCCATGTATAGAGTGACGCCAGCAGCTCAGCTTCCAGATCCCAGGGTGGTGATCCGGCTAGGAGGCTCGCTGTCTCGAAGGAGACCGTGCGGTAGGCTCGTATCAACCTGACGGCCATGGCGCGCTGCGGTGCGCGAAGCGCCTTGATGTTGTGGGCCGTCAGGTCGTGCGCCCATATCGGGGCCCCATAAAGGGCCATGGACCGCACTACTCCTTCGTAGAGCCTCCGGCAGGAGGCGGTTGGCCCCCCCAGATTGGGCAGCAGTCTTGATAATCCTGCTGCCGCCCCTAAAAGTTTGGGGGCCAAGCGTCTAAAGTGCTCACGGAAATCCCATCGGCTATCGAGTACGAGCTCCAGGTATTTTAGGCTCGTCCCGACACCGATGTGGACCCCTCCTACCATAATGTGGGCCCCTGCGGGTGGCCGTTTCCGAGGCCCGTGGAAACAAATGGCCTCGGATTTAGAGAGGGCCACCTCTAGACCCAAACGCCGGATGCTTCCAACGATTTATGCGACCCCAGCGGTCGCCCTTATAGCCGCCGCCCGGTACGTCTTATCACTCGCAGTGACGAGGGTGTCGTCGGCGTAACAAGTGACACCCACGCCAGGGAGGAGCGTACCGCGCAGCACCCAGTCGTAGCCGATGTTCCACAGAAGGGGGCCGAGGACCGACCCCTGTGGAACACCGCACGACATAACTCGCCGACTTTGACCGAGATGACTCGGGTAGAGTCACCTCGGGAACGTCGTCTATGTCCGCGTTGGCTGCCTCGGAAGGCGGCGCCGTCATGGGCGGAGGGATATGTTCCGCCCGCGACGGGAACAGAGCGGCCACAACATCTTCGACCAGCTCTGGCCGGAGACTTTCCGTTAGAGGGGGCGCCCAGGAACGTAACTTGTTCCTGACCATCAAATATGGGCTCACCCACGGATCTCGGTTGAGGGTCTCCAGCAATTCCTGGCGGGCGTCTTGCTTTGCGCACCAGATGGCCTCTTTCAAGTTATTTTTGGCCGCTCTGTACTCCTCGTACAATGCCGCCTCCCGGACAGTAAAATCGGGAGGGCGGCGACGCCTCCTGCGAAACCGGGCGTACTGGCGGCACGCTGCGACGCAAATCTTGCGCAGGCGCGCGATGGTGTCGTTCCACCAGTACACCCGGCGTGGCCCAGATGTTCTACGGACTCTAGGCATCGCCGCGTCACAAACTTGTGTCATTGCCCCCCTGAACCAATCGGCCTCCATGTTGATATCGTCAGCCTGGTAGGTGTTGAAACCCAGGCCTGAACTATGGAGGCTTCAAGGAAGGCCTCCCGATTAAGCCTTTTCAAGGCCCAACGCGGACCGCCCTCAATCGGGCCTCTTCGGACCGGGGCGTCGGAGCTGACTGTTTCGGCGGAGACGTCGAACCGAATATAGCGGTGGTCCGACAACGTCTCCACCTCCTCGACGACGCGCCAGTCTCGGATACGGCGTGCTAGTGCGGGGCTCGCAAATGAAACGTCCACAATGGAACCGCCCCGCTGACGCACGCACGTATGTACCGACCCACGATTGAGGACGAGCAGGCCGTTCTCAACGGCCCACTGCTCCAGCAGCTCGCCTCTAGCGTCCGTGGCCGGAGAACCCCAACACGGCGTGAGGACGGCTGCGAGCGACGACGACGTTCAATTCGAGGAGATACTCCTCGAAGTCGGCGAGGGAACGGTTGGGTGAGAAGTAGCCACCCACCACAACCGTATCCTTTACGAGTGCTGCGACGCAGCCCCGCCCTCGGTAGATGTTCTCGAAGGACGGGGTGTGGGCGGCGGCTAACGAAATTAGCGCCACCAAGCCGCTGAGGTCCCCCACCCAATCATCACGGGGGGGATAAAATACGGCTCGGCGACGAGGGTGACGTTGATTGACCACTGCGCCATGCTCTGGAGAAGAAGATCCTGAGCCCTGGCGCAGTGGTTTAAATTCGCTTGTAGAAGGCGTAGTGGAGCCATTAGTCCTGCTCCATATTTCCCGGCGCTTTACTGGCCACGGGAGTGGCACCCTTGTTGGCCGATCGGCCGTCCTTTGCACCGTTTTGTATTTTGGGTGCAGCGCAACTCTTTGTGCCAGCCCTGTGATCGGCCGGCTTGCCCGCCGCCGCACACAAAACGCAGTGCGGCGGGGCCTCACAACTGCCGGCCAAGTGGCCGGGCTGACCGCATCTGAAGCAGCGGCCGCTGCAGTCCACCGCAGAGGTGCACTTGACACCAACGTGGCCACCGCTCAGACAGCGGAAGCACCTCTGCGGTTTTGGCTCCAGGAGCCGCACTTGCGCTGACACCCAACCAATCAAAATTCGACGGCCATCGGCCAACTTTTTGGCAATCGCCACAGGGCAGGTAATTATTGCCGTGCCCATACCGGCACGGCCCGGATGAATAGGGCCGCACCGGATCTGGTCCGGGGGACACTCCCCGGCCTTGGCAACGGCGGCAACAACCTCCTCAGCCACAATCGAGTCATCTAGGCCCCCGATTCGCACCTCGGCGCACTTTTGGGGCCTAGAGATACGGACATCCTCCGCTGGGAGGAGGTCGCGGAGGCTCGAGGCCAAGGCGTCTGCCTGCTGGGCGCTACCAGCCCCAGGCACCTCGATTAGGTGGGCCCCGGTCTGTGTGATCTTACACCTGAGGCCCGTCGTTATTCCGAGCGTGGTGGGGTCGATAGCCCCACGCGCCTTCTTTAAGAGCTCCGCGTAGGTGGTCCCCCGCTCCAAGGCTGCTGGTTGCAGCGTTAGAACAACTGCTGTGGAGCTGGGGGTGCGGAGCTTCTTTGCCGCCTTTTTGGCCGCCTTCTTGGCATTTTGGTTGGCCTTCCTCTTCGCTTTCGCCGCCTTTTCTTTTTCGCCGGCAATTTCCCAGCCATCATTTTTGGAAGCGGTGGCTGCAGGAGCACTTTGTGGGATAGCAGGGGTGGGCCGGGCCTTCTTCTGGCCCCTTTTCCTGCCCCTTTGGGCCTTGGTTTCTTCGGCTTTCCTGGGTGCCGAATTTGTGGCCTGCCGTGTCGCAGCCGCTACAGCCGCGTATGATGTTGACGGCTGCGGGGACGGCTACGGGGGCGGCTGCGGTTGTTGGGCCGCTTGCGTGCTCGCCAATGGAGGCCTTAATAATCTGCCCTCTAGGACGACGAAGCTCTGTCTCATCTGTGCCATTTCTTTGCGTAGGGCGGCCAGTTCATTCATGGGCTCCGGCGCGTTGGTAATGGCACGCTTCTCGACAGCGGTGCGGAGCTCCTCATGTTGCCGTCTAAGGGCCGCGATTTCAGATGCCAGGCGGGAGTTCTCCGCCTGGAGCTTCTTCGCCGAGCCGCACAGCGTCTGAGGAGAACATCCGCAATTTCGGCTATTGCCGCCACCGACTCCTTAAGGGACTTTTGGCCTTTGAGTCCCTTGGACTTCTTGGAGACCATCGTGATGGCCTCCAAGGCGTCTTTGAGACGCGACCGCAAGTTGGTGGCGGTAGCCTCCTTCGGCTCTCCCTCAGAGACCGAAGTCTCTGAGAGGCGCGAGCTTCTTGAAGCGGCCACCTTTTTTGTGGCCGCTTCGATGCGGCGCTCCTCCTCTGCGTCGCGCTCGAGGAGAGTTTTCTCGCAGCTTGGCGGCTGCGAGCTCCGCGCGAGCTCTGCCCAGGCCCACAAAGTGCCCGTGGGTGGGCGGTCTGCCGCGCGTCTTAAAACCCCTCACTCTCGAAAGTTTCGGCGTGGGGGTCCCTTCTTCGCTTGACCCGACTTGGGCTTTCCACGCTGCGCACGCTTACCATCGACACTGTGGAGCTGTCCGACTCGGACAGCTCCAACTGTTGCTCCTTCAGCGCTGTAGTGCGCTCTGCATCTGAACCCGCAGAACTGGGCGTGCGGGTTGGTTCGTCAACCGACTTCGGTATTGTGGTTTTATTTTTAGGTTTAGCACTCATATTAGAACCCACGAGTGCGGGAGAAATAAAAAGTCCACCCGGGCAGAGATCCCGCTATACCTGGGTAAGCCTAATACCTCAAGGGCGGCGGCTGGTGCCCTGAGGGGGCCGCATTAGAGACTGACCTCCCTATCAGCCACGCATCTCCTCGCCGTGCGGCAGCAACTTGAGATTAGGGGATTTTTATAGTGCTTACCTTGCACGTGGCCCGGGCGGTTAAGCCAAGACCCTCGGTCCCGTGGACAGCCGCGAGACGTGACCACAGACACTGAAAACTACGGGATTACGAGATTGGGGTGACGGTGACATCGGGGCAGGGGGGGAAGAACGAAAGAAGGGAAAAGAGAGAAAAACTAAAATTGTAAAATAAAAACAAAAACAAAAGGTAAAATAAAAGGTATAAAAGTAAAAATAAAAGACAAAAAATAAAACGTAAAGTAAACAAAACAAAAAACAAAACGAAACAAAAACAAAAATTTAAAAATAATAAGGCGTCCGAAGACGGAAGAAGAAAGACAACCCCGCTGTCTGCTTGGCGGTAGGGTGAGTACACACCAAGCCCGTCAATGTCCCGTCCCGCGTCCCCTCTGATGACCAGAGGAGTACCGGGAGGGACGTAAAGGCAGTGCCCAACAGGGACACTGCAAAGGAGAGGCGCCGCAAAAGGCGACACCGCCCGCCGACAGTCCCCACGGGTGGAGTCCCGCGGAGACAAGCAGCGCAAGCGCCACTCTTTGGTAACTTTTTAGTGAGGTTTCCTCCCTCTTAGTCCGAAGACCCGCAGGCAGGAGGCCATAAAGCCCCCTGCTAACGCGTTGACCGGATGGTGGCCGGAGTTCGACCATGCCCGCAACCCACAAAAGGCGCAGGAAGCGAGCCCGCCCGCCCAAGTGTCCCCGCAAGACCCCAAAAGGAGCCGTACGGGAACGGGGTGGAAGCGGGATCCTGAAGGACCCCCAATTTCGGGTGATTTTTTAGTGAGCTTGTCTTGCTCGCAGCCCGAAGACCCGCGGGCAGGAGGCCAAAAAGCCCCCTGCTAACGCGTTGACCGGACGGTGGCCGGAGTTCGACCATGCCCGCAACCCACAAAAGGCGCAGGAGGCGAGCCCGCCCGCCCAAGGGTCCCCGCAAGACCCCAAAAGGAGCCGTACGGGAACGGGGTAAAAGCGGGGCCCCGAAGGACCCCCAATTCCGGGTGATTTTTTAGTGAGCTTGTCTTGCTCGCAGCCTGAAGACCCGCGGGCAGGAGGCAAAAAAGCCCCCTGCTAACGCGTTGACCGAACAGTGGCCGGAGTTCGACCATGCCCGCAACCCACAAAAGGCGCAGGAAGCGAGCCCGCCCGCCCAAGTGTCCCCGCAAGACCCCAAAAGGAGCCGTACGGGAACGAGTGGAAGCGGGGCCCCGAAGGACCCCCAATTCCGGGTAATTTTTTAGAGAGCTTGTCTTGCTCGCAGCCCGAAGACCCGCGGTCCCGAAAGAGTCGGGATTACGCGTTGGTAACCGGACGGTAGTCGGAGTTCTACCCATCGTCCGCCCACTGTCAGAATTAGCCGCGAGTAGCAACTTGCTACTCACGTTGCCCGGGGTGCACCACGCGGAGGTTTCTGAGACGCACCCCATCCTAGTTATCCTAACCCTAATTAACTATTTTTATGTCCTAAACCTATCCTAACTTTAATGAAGCTTATAATACGTATAAAATAAAAAAAATAAAAAAAGGTGGTCGTGTTACTACTGTGGTACACTGTGATACAGACCTACGCTTCGTACGCGCCTATAACCCTAACCCTTGTGTCCCTACAGTCCCTAAACTCTAGCCCTACCATACATATTTATATATACTTATATGGATAGGTGCGTGATATCAGTCACCGGAGACCTGTGATGACAGACGGACTGTGGGTAGGAATCAGGTATGGTGGAGATGGTTTTCTGACTGCCAACTCGACAGACTCATCAAGCTGATCAGGTACTGATGCCTAAAGGAGTCTTGGCCACAGTCAGGTGGATGAAGGGTCACGAGTCAAAGTCGGATTAAACTTGTGACTCGTTTATTTCTTAAACTACATGATCTTATATACTCAACTTATCCTATGTACACAGACACTACTTTATAGATGTGTGCTATGTGTGAATTGTGCCATCTCAGCAGTTAGTACATTATGTTTTCTTTATTTAATATAATTCATGAACAATAATATGTGTCCCGGTTATGACTCACGTACGATTATATCGCTGAAATAGCACGTTCATGTGTGAACAGATAGGTACTCCAAGATTACTCCAAGATTAGACCGGTGTTGTACTAGACCTAGCACTAAAATCTGGAGGCAAGACCCTGTCCGACTTTTCAGTAACATACTGTATTATTCTTGGTCGGCACCATAGACCACGTGGGTGGTCAGTCGTATGCAACGAAAAACTTATAGGTAATCGCAGTATAGCTTTTTTGATAAGTCCTTTACTGTTACTGCTGTACGTTTGTGGATTGCTCTACCGCTACCTATTAGACAGGCTCAAACAGTAACGAAATTTAAAGCGATGGTAAAGGAACACTATCTGTCCTTGTAGGTTAAGCTATCATTCTACTATAATAATTTATATCATTATAAGTCGTATTAATATATATTATAGTATGAATATTTGGATGTATGTATATATGTTTAGATGTATATATGTTTAGTTACATAGGTATATGTATGGGGTTTTCATACACCTTAGAATGCTAAGAAATGATAGTTATGATTTGCTTGATAATAACTGATTTATTGTTAATAAAAGTAATGATAGGAATGCTAAACGAGCACGCGCGCGATGAGTGCTTGTTGCGAACTGAAATATGACGATTATGATTTATAGCGAAAAAAAAATGATAGTAAGACAAAATACTCTTTTAAAAATAAAATGCACAAGTTGTTACTAGAAAAATTTTCAAAATCAATATCAGACAAAACTTAATTCAAATATTTACTTCATTTAATATGTGTGTAGACTGGATAATGTGTAAAAACAATCCAATTTTAATAAAAATGTTAACCTCTTTTATATAAGGGCCTACGTCCAGCAATGGACTGCCACAGGCTAGTTAGTTACTTATGTGGTACGCTAATAAATTGACCATAATTTTATAAATGATGTGCAGAATATATATATATATATATATATATATATATATATATATATATATATATATTATGTTATTAAGTTATTATATAGGTATATTATTATTAAGTTATTACATATGTGTGAAAACGGGGGCTACATCTGCCAACAAACTGTTATACAGTTTGGCAGGGTAAACTATTTTGTTAAAAATGTTATCTACCTACCTGAATAAACGATTTTATTATTATTATTATTATTAAGTAAAAAGCTGATGTGGCAAATGTGCGGTGTTGCACCGTACATCTTCCGGGAGAGGAGAGGAAGAGATGCTAGGGTGATGAAGATGCTGATGATAATACAATCAAATATGGTGATGAGTGATACTTAAATATTTACATGTCAATGACTTAAATATATCAATGTATTTCAATAAAACGAGTACGACAGATAGGCGACGTCGCCTTATTAATGAATCGCGGCTGAATGAATGTTGCTGACGATGCAGTGGTCGGCGGCGCGGCGACGGTGGCGGCGGCGGCGGGGGGCGCGGCCGTGTGCGCCTGCTCGTCTCCGGTGACGGTTACTGATATGGTGCGCAGCCGGTGGCGAGCGTATACTACACATACGCTTATGACGATTACGATGGTCACACAGATCAGTACGTACTGTGTGACATCATGAGAAGAAGTTTTCTCAACAAATTCGGCTTCAGCTCCGCTCTCCTTTAATTGCTGGATTCGCTCACCGATTTCTAGTAACTGCGCATGGATGTAGGTTTGATTGTCTATATGGTCATCTTCTGTCGTGCTAGAATTATTTGTGCTAAGCAGCGGCAAATCAATGATGTGATTTATGGGGGGTACATCAATGTTCAACACGTCTGCTTTTATGTTTAGTGCGTTGTTCTGTGGTCTGTGAGAATAAATCGTGAACGATTCGCTTTTAATAACGCAACCATCGCTCAGACTTATTATTCCGCTTCCAGTGAGTTGTTCAGCTGAGACTTGGCTTCCACACATGATCCGAATAGAACATTGGCCGCAACACGAAAATAGGTGTTTATTTATGTCGTGTAATTCCGACCAAGATGTTTTGCACGGGATGGTATCAATTTTACAGTGCTGTGTTACCTCATCTTGTCTACACAGGTTCTTGTCTGACGTCATTCGATAGACAGGCTTCCGTAGAGGGCATAGATAACTCACGTCATCATTCTGGTTGCATTTTTGTAGATCTGATACTGTCATGGTGAAGAAGGAATCCTTTTGCATATTGATTGCTATATACTCGGATATTGTAGTTATGCTGATCATATTGTTCTTGATGTTGTGATGAATTGGTATCAAGTGATATATTTCGTAATAATCTCTAGTTACGAGAGGAATCTTGATTTCAAATATGAAATATTGCTTTGACATTTTTGCCTTGACCTTCATCAGATGATAGAGCCTTGGTAAATCATACGGAATGTTGTTGATCGGTAAATCCAAATCTTTTGGTAATTGGCCAGATATTATATTCAATTCATCTCTGAGTTGTTCAGGGGTGATGAGGTGAAAGTTGAAGATACCGTGATGAAGATCAACCATTAGGTCGAGTAAATATTCCTGTATATTTCGAAGACTGGTTAGTATATTGTTTGTTATTATCGCTGACAGTGTGAAGTCGTTGCCAGATGCCAATTTCTGAACATCGCCCTGGACAATATTCACCGTATTTTCTATGTTATTGATGTGTTGATTGATAAGCTTGTGTTGCTTATTCATGCTATCTTCCACTCGCTGTAATACATTGTACTGTGCTTCGACGATCGAGGTCTGATTTTTCCACAATAATGCTAAGTGTTTTTCATTTGCTCTGATCTGCTCGATGTCTTTTTGATATTGTTCGGCGAAATTATCGTCGAGAACTCCGAATAGCGTACTCGCAAGATTGCCTACTACGTTAATATAGCCACGACGCACTCGGCGACCATTGAACTCGGTAATTTGCTGACCGAGTAACATGTGGTTATAGTGCTCAAGTTCACTGTAGGCATGATGTAACTGTAATAGCAGTATATCACATAACGAAGGCTTTGTTGCCTTTTGACAACTCGTTTCCAGACTACTGATGTACTCCGTGAGTATATTAGAGCCATGCCAGTATGGATTCATGTCATAATAGACTATAAGCTTCCATTCATCTCTGCTAAGATACATGTCTGAGATTTTATCGAAATAAATGCTTTGATTATTTTTTAGCTGTGCTATATTGTACGCGCAGTGTGCCGGTAATATAAATAGCATGGTAAGTAACATGATAGCCATAGTCTTGAACGTTGTTGATGTTTGATGTCTTGATTTCACAGTTATGACATTGGATACGATGTTTTGATTGTTTGATGGCGCGTGCTGCCTTATCTCGTCGTGTACCGGGAGCGGTGATAGCTTTACTATAGGTCGTTTGATGATGCCGCTCTTGGTTTTAACACTTGCTACTCGTACATGACCGTCTTTTCCAGGGTGCAGTTCGACTACCCTGCCTAGGGCCCACTTTCCTGGTGGTAAGTTCGGTTCGTGAATAATCACAATATCGTCAACTTGCTGATTGTTTTTAATCTGTTGCCATTTGCACCGTGATGATAATTGACAAAGATACTCGCTTTGCCATCTCTTCCAAATGTCATTAACCATTCTTTGCGTTAATTGCCATCGAGTGCGGGCGTCCCTTTCCGTTTCTAATATCGTTAGGGTAGGTCCACTCGACAAGAAGTGTGCTGGAGTCAGGAAATTGATGTCTCCTGGATCTTCTGTGAGAGCGCAAAGAGGCCTAGAATTTAAGCATCCCTCTAGTTGCGCTAATAATGTACTGAATTCCTCGTAAGTTAACTTTTGGTCACCGAGTATTCTCCGCAGATGGTATTTTAAGCTCTTTACGGCTGCTTCCCAAAGGCCTCCGGCACTCGGCCATGCAGGAGCGTTGAAATGAAACTCGATGCCCATGTCAGATACTTGAGAATGGAATTCATTGTCCAATATTGATTGTAAATTGATGTATTCTTGCTTCAAGATGCGATTGGCCCCTACAAAGTTCGTTCCATTGTCGCAATATATATGTCGTGGTGTTCCTCGTCGGGCGGACATCCTTCGTAGTGCTGCTAGGAAAGCTGATGATGAGAGGTCCGAAACGAGTTCCAGATGGACCGCCTTTGTCGACATGCAGACAAATACGGTTACATATGCTTTGGTGGTCCTAATTCCTCTTCCCTTATTTGCTTTGACCTCAACATATGCACATAGGTCTACGCCGCTACTGTAGAATGGTCTTGTGGGGTTGACGCGTGCTGCCGGTAGATCGCCCATAAGCTGTGTTTGCTTCACAGGATCATGTCGTCTGCAGATAACACACCTGCGTAGTCGTTTCTTAACGGCTCGGTTGCCTCCTATAATCCAATAATGCTGTCGCAGTCGAGCATGTGTTAAGCGCGCTCCACCGTGGAATGTGTCTCTGTGAGCTTGGTCGATGAGCAGGTTCGTTAGATGACTATCGTGTGGGATGATTAGCGGGTATTTCATGTCCTCGGGAATGTTTGCTTGTTGGATGCGACCACCAACTCTCAGCAATCGATTTTCATCTAAAAACGGTTTTAAGCTGAGTATCTTGCTTTTGCTGTCGATTGTGTTTTGACTCTCTAATGTGCTAATTTCGTTTTTAAATGATAATTGTTGGAAACATCTGATAATTGCGCGTCTTGCCTTTGATAACTCGTCCACTGATAAAAATGCTGTCTTTGTTTTGTTACGTGACACTACACGTAAGACCCAGGTGAGTACTCGAGTTGCACGCGCGAAGCTGCTATGTTTGCTTACGATGTCAGTTATAATATTAAAATTATTGATAACTGTGACATTGCTCTGGACTGATTGTTTCATGTCCAAGTGAGTTACGTAATTATTATTATTATTTTATTATTACCAGTCTAATTTGTGTCCCACTGCTGGGCAAAGACCTCCCCTTCCAACTTCCACCTGTCGCGATCACATGCGAGTTCCCGCCAATCCCTCCGATATGCGTCCAACTCATCCCGCCATCTCCTTCTGGGCCTTCCCCGTTGACGTTTATTTCCACTAGGCATCCACCTTGTAGTTGTTCCTGCCCATAATGGTTCTGGCATACGGCAAACGTGGCCCGCCCAGTTCCATTTTAATTTGGCAGCTGAGTAGCCTACATCGACAATTTGTGTTTTGGAACGTAGCATTGTGTTTCTGATGCGGTCTGTAAGTCTGACTCCCAAAATACTACGTTCCATTGCCCTCTGACAAACCCCGAGTGCGGTCTTTTGCTTTTTCGTTAATGACCAAGTTTGTGATCCGTAGGTGAGAGTAGGAAGAATGCACATGTCCATGAGTTTTCTCTTTAAGCTTAATGGGAGAGATCCTTTCATTAGGGCTTTCATCGACCAATAGCTCTTCCAGGCGTTCTCAGTGCGTCGTGCAACCTCTTTGTCTTGCCTTTCCTGAAAGGAGACTATTTGGCCGAGGTATATATACTCATGGACATGTTCAATCCTCACACCTCCAACCATGATATTACACACTTTCTCATTGGTCATAATTTTGGTCTTTTCCATGTTCATGGAAAGTCCCACTTCGAGGCTAGCCTGGCTCAGTTGGTTGAGCATGAGGAGTTACGTAAACAGGTTGTTTTTTATTTACTTCGGGCTCATGCGAGATAAGCCATGTAGGTCCCGTCCACCACAGTTGATGTTCTTGTAGTTGTTTGGCTGAAATACCTCGGCTGGCGCAGTCGGCAGGATTTTCAGTAGATTTTACGTAATGCCATTGTTCCGGAGGAATGATTGCTTTGATTTGATCCACTCTATTAGCCACGAATGTTTTCCAGCGACTAGAGTCTCCCTGAAGCCAGCCTAGAACTGCAGTCGAGTCAGTCCAACCGAATATTTTGATGTTATGGTTGGGCAAGCTTCTAAGAACCGTGTTCATTAGTTTTGATAGTAGAAGACATGCCATTAACTCGAGCCGCGGCAGAGTTATAGTTTTCTTAACGGGTACCAGACGAGACTTTGCTGCGACAATATTGATAGAGTGATGATATTTACTATTAGAATAACGTTTCACCTTGCAAAAAATTACACAGGCGAAGGCTTTTGTTGACGAATCACAAAAACCGTGCAATTCAATGTTTTCATTTTCTTGAGTTGCTAGCCACCTCTGTACTTTGATCTCATTGATGTTGTCTAAGTCCTCTCGAATTTTCTGCCATTCGTCATTTACTTCTTTTGGTAATTCAGAGTCCCACTGAATTTCCTGTAACCACACCTTTTGAAATAGCAACTTCAGTTTCGTAGTTACCGGAGAAAGCCAACCAAGAGGATCGAAAATTCTTGATATTTCCGATAGTAATGTTCGTTTGCTAAGTGAATTTTGTGACGGTGGGCTAAGTTTGAGTTTAAACAAAAACTGATCTTCAATCGGATCCCATTGTAAACCGAGAGTTTTTGTTGATTCTGGATGCTTGAAATTAAATGCTTGTGTGCTTGATACTGTTTCAACGCCCTGTAAAAGTTCTTGCTTATTGGAGGCCCACTTGCGTAGGTGAAACCCACCAGATTTAAGCAATTTTGTCAGGTCTGATTGCAATTGCTTTGCTGCCGGGATGCTGTGCTGGCCCGAGAGAAGATCATCCATATAGAACTGCTCTTCTAGTGCTTGCTTGGCAGGTGATAGTGGGTAATTGTGACCCTCATCCTTTGCTAACTGCCTTAACGTCATCATAGCGAGGAAGGGTGCGGCCCTTGTGCCATAAGTGACGGTTACTAGGTTGTATTCTTGTAATGGTTCATGACTGTTATTTCTCCAAATGATTTTTTGTAAATTTTGGTCTTCTGGGTGTGTCTTAATCATTCTAAGCATTTTTTCGATATCGGCTGTGAATGCTATTTCATACTGTCTCCAGTTAATTATCAATGACATTAGGTCTCGTTGTAGGTTTGGCCCACTGTACATAAGGTCATTGAAACTATAGCCTGATGACGTCGGCGATGATGCATTTACAACTACGCGTAGCGCGGTCGTAGTGGAGTCGGAGCGCAGTACACAATGATGTGGTAGGTAACACGAGGCCGGCGAGTTCACATTACAGTCATTGTTTACTTGGTGCATATGTCCTAAACGAATGTATTCATTAATAAAAGATTTGTAACCATTCGACAAGTTTTGATTTTTTGATAGCTTTCTCTCTAATTGTAGAAACTGTGCTATTGCTCGCTTCTTGGAATCGCCCAACCTTTCTGTAAAGTTGGGTTTCATTGGATATCTCACAATGTATCGACCATCTGCTTGCCGTGTTGTTTGCTCTTCGTATTGAGTCACACAATAGTGATCCTCTGCTGATAGATTAAGTGGGTTGTCGGCGATGTCTTCAATAGTCCAAAATCTCTGAATATCTTCGAGATTGTTCAGAACCACATTGCACTGAAAAGTCGTGACATTGCCACACAATAACCACCCGAGATGTGTTTGTTGAGCGATTGGTTCGGTCTCGCTATCGCCCTTGATAATTCCGCCCATCATGATGAGGGAATATATTTCCGCTCCCAATAATATGTCTATGGGACGGCTGATATGAAACTCTGGATCTGCCAAATCGATATTTTTCAAATACGGCCATGTTGGTTTCTCGAATGTTTGATTAGGCAAGCTATGCATGAGTTTCTTCATGATCACTACGTTAGCGTTGAAAGTGAAGTCTCCCTGCATCGCTGAGGCTGTGATTTCTAACGCACCCTTGCAGTTATTTTGTTGAGCGCCGAGGCCAAATACGACACCCTTGCAATGGCGACGTGGTAGGCCCAGCCTTTGAGCAGCATCCTCAGTAATTAGGGAGATTTGAGAACCTTGATCAACAAGAGCTCTCATGGTATGATAGGTTCCATCTGCTGCAAGAACCTTGATAAGTGCAGTTGCTAAAAGGATTTCAGATAATTTATTTTGTGAGACATACACATTATTTGACGAATCCTTTGAGTTGCTGGACGGTTGATTTATATATGCTTCATGCAGCAAAGTATTATGCTTTTCAGAACATTTGCGGCATGTTTTTGTTGATGAACATTTCTTGCCTTTGTGGTCATACAAACAGTTTACACAAAGTCGTAATTTGTTTACCGTCTTCAACTTCATTTCGTTAGGTAAATCAAGGAATTCATTACATATGAATATTCCGTGGTCGCCAAACATTGAGGGCATTTATTTGCTGACGATACGTAAAACGATTTCGCTTTCTGATTGCTATACGCATTTCCGTTGCTAGTTGAAGGTTTGTTTGTTTTGTAGTTGTTGCTATGCTGATATTGCCACGGTTTCTTGATAGTATGTGAAGGAGATGATACACTTGGCGTCTGGTTAGGGCTATCTTGTTTCCGCCGAGACGCTTCGAGTGATGTAAATTTATTCTCGAGAAATTCAATGAATTCGCTCAAAGTTGGCAGGCTCTCGAGGATTTTTCAGCGATTCTATATATTCTAAGTGCGTCTCCGAATCCAATTTATGCGACAATATATGAGTAAGAACCGGGTCCGATGATGATATATCCACGCCTAGTGGTCTAATGGCATTTATACACTCATTAGTAGTGTTGTGCATTTTCTTTATTAATGCTGCGGACTGCTGTTGCATGGTAGGTAGAGATAGGAGTATCTGCATGTGAGACGTGAAGATTTTCCTTATGTTGTTATATCGGTGGTTGAGTATGTCCCAACACACTTGATAGTTCTCAGAACTAATTTTCTAATGTTGGATGAGTTTCTCAGCCTCCCATTTGACCTTGTTCTTTAAGAACTGCATTTTTTGTGCTCTTGATATTGATCCATTACTGTGGATCGCTTCGGTAAATAGATCCTTGAATGATACCCACCTGTGTTAGTCTCCATTGAAAGTAGGTATATCCATAGTTGGAGTTATCTTGATCTTGTATGATGAGGACCACATTTTCTTACTTAATGCTTTTTTGATATCGTTGTACTCCTTCTCATACCTATTGAACGAGCGTATGTAATCCTCGTCTTCTTCACCAAGCAAACTGTCTATATCCCAGTGAAGAGAGTCTATGGTTTTCCAACGCGATTCTATGTTCTTTAAAACGTCCTCGAACTCCCACTTTTCTGTTAGATCTTCGTCTATGCTTGTTATGGTACGAGAAGACGCCTTGAAGTTGCTTGTTTGCTTGCGAAGCATTTCTTCTAATTTGCTAGGTGTGCTACGGTCTGTAAATTGACCTATTACCTCTTGCTGTGATTGGATGGTTCCGGCGACCAGTGAAGGCGAAGCACGAACGGCAGACGTAATAGGGCTCGGTGTCGCTTGAGTTACCTCGACCGACGGAATATCAATCTTTAATTTCTTGCTTATAGCCTTGTGTGGTATCTCAAACGACAAAATAGCGCCTGGTCGCGGAGACGTAGGTATGTCGTGGGCTGAGGGATTCTCCATGTACAAGGAGTAATCTTCCAAATAAGACGAAAGCTTTATATAAAACTCCTTTGTCTTTTCATAACATCTTTGTTTGAAGTAATCGTGCTCAACGTCTTGATAATCGACTAGTTGTGTGTTATTGCTGTTGAATTCATTCCAATAGGAATTCAGCATTGCTAACCTTCTCTGGATGTTAGAATAAGTCTTACGCTCAGGTCCATCTTTCTTAAAGTTGACAAGTACTTTCTCAATGCTTTGCATAAGTTGGTACTGAGTAGCGCAAATGTCTTCCATTTTCGATGGTGTGGAAATTCTATTTGATACGAATGCTAATTGAAAAGAAATGCTACTTGATTGGTAATGATGTGAACTGCTGTTCTGATAATTTGGAGTAGGTATTTGCTGCCTCACGACGTATATAGGATAATAAGATTGACTTACCGATGCGACCCGATTTTGGATGGCCGAATAGGTTTAATCCTACTTACACTATACACATAAACACTGCTGATACACTTTATTGTTAATATTGATTGATGATAGTTAGTAACACCGAGTAAAGTCACTGTTCGTTACACGTGTCACTTCTAAAATGCTTGCTATGCTGGATCGCTGCGCAACCGCGTGGCAATTATATAGACACTGTCCGAAATTAATTCACACACGCGAGAACACAGATTCTTTGCTCGAAAAGGACCATCAAGATGTATGGGGTTTTTATACACCTTAGAATGCTAAGAAATGATAGTTATGATTTGCTTGATAATAACTGATTTATTGCTAATAAAAGTAATGATAGGAATGCTAAACGAGCACGCGCGCGATGAGTGCTTGTTGCGAACTGAAATATGACGATTATGATTTATAGCGATACAAGTAAAAAGCTGATGTGGCAAATGTGCGGTGTTGCACCGTACAGTATATATTATAAATTTATAATTAAAATTTAATTTAAATTGTCTTTCGGGATATATACCACGTGCCTTTGTTTGGAGTAACCGATATTTCGGCACTATTGCAAGCGCCATGTTCACGTGGATGCAAACCATATCCATCCAAAGGTTGCCTGGCAGAGATTGCTTTTAGCGATAAGGCCGCCCACTGCACTTTTCTTATAGTCTAAGTTTATGTTATGTAATAATTTTATAGGTGTACAGTAAAGTATATAATAAATAAATATATCCCAGTTCATTAGGGTAGGTAGTTCAGTAGGTAGGGTAGGAAGGTGCAAACATCCTTCCGAATAAACTTTAATAATATAAAATCCAGAGTATTGGTCTCATACCTTTAGGCTTGAGATATTGTGCTTTGAAACAATAGACACAACTGAAATTTTAATTATATGCCAGTCCAGTAAATATTTTGCCAATTATGTACATTTGCAATGCTTTCAAGTCCTACGTGATTGAACTTTTGACTAGATAATAAAGATTCTAATGCCAATAATTAGTCAGTATAATGATGACTAGTTAGATATTACAAACATGTGCAATGATGACGTTAATAAATACGTTTTAAGCTATATGATTACCACAATGGTTGAAATTATTAATATTATATCGTTATTATTTTAAAATATAAAAGTACTTGTGTTTGCCCGATGTTTCATAAATAAACCGCTGTAGAGACAGAATATATTTTCCAACCTAGTGATTTTAAAACTCCTACACCTGATGTTGGATAGCAATTCAGCAGTTGTAACACAATTCTACGATAGTCATGAAATTAATTACAATGCCCATCTTAGTAATGAGCACATTAGTAATTGTCATAGTATTCAATTAATACGTAGCTAGTGTGTTTGTGTACCTCTATGCGTTAGTTAACTAGAGGTAGATACTCACCTTTGTAGGTAACCAATTTCAATCAAGACGAGCACAAATCGATTATTTGGTGGCGCTGCGGCTACCATTGAAAATTATTGATAATTGTAACAAAATTATTTTTATTTTACATTACGACGAAACATTTATATAATCAAGTTAAGACATCTGAACATTTTAATAACTCAACTCGACGTTTTCAATGTTTCAAATGTTCGATTCCATGTGTGATATAGAAATAATTGTGCCGAGTGTAGGTGTTCTTTCATCCTCCCACGACTCAAATATAAAAAAAGTTATATAAAACTTCGTTATATTCAATTTACTACGCAGTCTTAACATTCAAAAGAGAGGTAAGTCAAGCAAAAATTGCATCTACATTAATTCTAGTTTACTACAAATCAGTATCTGAGATGAAAACATAATTTATCACAGCATTTCGGAAACTTCCTCGAACAAGTTGTTATAAATCTGAAATATGTTTTCCATTTAACATAAATTATCTCCTTAAGCGTAAAATTAAAGAAGCTTGAGCATAAAATATGTCATAAAACATGATCCACATGTATTATGTTGTTACTTATTACCAGAGCAGATATTATTATGTTGTATTTTACGAGGCGTAAAATGAACAGTTACAAAAGTATTCACGTATGTACGCGCCATACGGGTGACATTTTATAATGCCTTGCAAACCTGCCGGTAGGGGCGACGTTCTACAATATCTTGTTAACTCATACGACTACTTGTTATAACTCTTGGATTACTTCATAAAAAAAAATTAAAAAATTAAAAACACGACTGCCCTGCAAAAAAAACGAACTAAACAGTTAATAAGAAGTTTAATTTGTGTGTAAAAAGGGAAAGGTTTAGGTGAGTTCTCCCCCCCCCCCCTCCGCCGTGGGATCTTCACCTTGTCGTGGTGGCGGGGGCTCAGTAACCATGGGTTTGAGGTACACCCACGGTGAAGCTAAGCGGGATCCCAGGAAGGAACGCTCCACGTGGGCTTGAGTGAGGCCTGCGTGGGATGCATCCAAAGTGCGGGTGCGCGGGACAGTTCTATCTGTCCCTCGCAGTCGGGTGCGGTCACGGGAGGAGAGGCGTGTCGGTGTTGTGTTGCCGCGCGCCCTATCTCCCGCGACCAAATGGGGGCGCACCATTCGATGCATCGCGGTGGGACCGCAGAGGAAGAGGAGTTGTGGTGTTGCGTTGCCGTCCTCCCTATCCTCTGCGGCCGCTGGGTGTTTTGGCGGCGGAGCCTCACGCCTTCATCCGCCGCCAAGGGGGCTTTGTTCGGGGCCCGCCTGACCATCTGGCGGGCCAATACCCGTTGGGGGATAGCGACGAATGCTTCGGCGATACCCTACCCTCCGACACACGGGTACGAGAGAAAGTCGAGGTGGTTTTTAGTGGTAACACCACATACTCCGGCTCTCATTTCTCCAAGAGTCTGAGATCCGAAGGGACTTTCCACCTCGTAAAAAACAATGTTTTAGGTGAGTAACCTAAGATTTGAATAAAATTGTCATTGCAGTCGGGGGACCTCTTAAATTGGTGTTCCACAAAACGGCCCCCGACAGCAACGACAATTTTATTCAAATCTGGTTACTCACCCAGTTTGTGCCTTATTACCTAAACCTTTCCCTTTTTACACACAAATTAAACTTGCTATTAACTTTTTAGTTCGTTTTTTTTTGCAGGGCAGTCGTGTTTTTTTAGTTCTTTTATTATTATTTTTTATTTGATACATTTTTATTTAAATTTGCATCCCAATTTCGGATGTGCAGTTGCCTGCAATTCTCTTTGTTCAATATTGAATGGCAACTTGGTCTAAATCCCGACAATACTCCAATAATTAGAATGAATATGAATGAACTAGATGGCGTTGTTGTATAAATTACTTAACGGCAGTACATTTCTAATCAAAATATAACGTTATATTAAATGTAATTATTATTTACGTACTCGCTTTCTTATTTTTTAATTCTAGGTAACACTTATTTATAAATAAGAAATATAAATTAATAACAAAACTTATTTATTTACCACAAATAAATAATAGATGGCGTTATTACATTTGTCTTCGCCGTTGAACGCTAGATGGCACGATGATGTTTTTATTTGAAAATGGCTTCACACCCCTACCATCTTGACTTTTTCAAAAATATATATCCAGTGTTACTCGGTATGATGCAAAGATTCTAATGACACCCCATATATTCTAATCTTTCCAGGCATTTAGAAGTTATAGTGGAATAAAGAAACTCACATACCTACATACTTACATATATACATACATACATGAATTCTTAAAACATTACACTCCTTTTTTTGGGCAGTCGTGTAATAACAGTATCGTCCTTTTTATATGCAAGGACTAAATATAGTTCAAAGTTTAAACCTGTCAAATTTATAATGCATAGCTGTAAGACAATTTTTTTACAAAACTTTTGTGTCTAAAATTTGTTTGAACAGAATTATGTCAAATTAAAATAAATAATGTCTAGAAATCATATTTTTAAACTATCAAAATAAAGGATTACGTCTCGTTTTGTATTTAGTATTTGTTTGGTGTTTTTAATTATGGCTTACGTTTTTATAGAGAATTATTTTAAAGAGCGTCGCACAGTGTTTTATGAAGACCATTTTTCGGACACCGTCTTTTTATTAAAGAAGCTAATAGATATATTCAATAAAAAGAAATATTTCGTATTCCCATTAAGCTAGCATCTCTAGTTTTTTAGAAAAACTTTTTTGAAAATCTTCATATTCTGAAGCGGATATTTAGAAAAAAAGATATTCCTTTTAAACTAAGCATGATACGCAATAATAATGTTACAAGCACCGATAGCGTCTCTTTCACTGCACATTTTACGGTTAAAATGAACCTCTTAACATGACTAGATTCAAATTTAAGCGAGATTTTGGATTTTTAGATTTTCTTACTTTTCCCGAAGATTCTACCAAATGTGGAAAAGTTATATATACAGAAATGATGTTTTTTACTTTCCTCATCTACTCAATAAATTTCAGACCCCAAATCCATGGAATCTAGAAGTTATTCCATATAACTGTTTTTGCTAGTTTTTTCATATTTATATTCTGGATTTTAATGATTAAATTTTTATTCGATATTGATTTTATAACTAAATTATATGTTGTAAAGAAAAAAATCTAAAAATCCATAATCTCGCTTAAATTTGAATCTAGTCAAGTTATGAGGTTCATTTTAACTGTAAAATGTGCAGTGAAAGAGACGCTATCGGTGCTTGTAACATTATCATTGCGTATCATGCTTAGTATAAGAGGAATATCTTTTTTTCTAAATATCCGCTTTAAAATATGAAGATTTTCAAAAATGTTTTTCTAAAAAACTAGAGATGCTAGCTTAATGGGGATACAAAATATTTCTTTTTATTGAATATATATCTATTAGCTTCTTTAATAAAAAGACGGTGTCCGAAAAATGGTCTTCATAAAACACTGTGCGTCGTTAGAGTTGATGACAAACATTAGAAAGAAGGTTTTAAGTTGTACGCATATTTTGAGTAGAAGTATTCATTAACACTTTTAACCAAAACAAGCTATTTGTTATAAGGTTGCCGCTAGACTATAACAGAAAAAAAGAGAGAGATCAGAAGAAGGCAAAAGAGGTAAAAGGTAATAAACAGCTCAACGTGTAAAACTGAAGTAAATTACTCCATACGCATATTCTAAAATTACGCTGGCACCATACCCCATTGGGAAGACATCGCCATTACGCAGCAATATTTTGACAAAAAAATAATAATTAGCGAGTTGCCTACATGTTTGCGTGCGGCATGTAATGGGTTAACTGGCCTGTTACAGACGTCATGACTAACAAAGGGTTAACGTAGTCAATTAGCCATCGAAAACACCGCGGCGTGACATTTAGAGGCACTGGGTGGGACTCTATTTGTCATTAATTTAGGGAATGAGGTGACAGGAACACGGGCGCGGTTGGCGAACAAATTAATATTACTGTTATGCCGACGCACCGAACTAGTAATCTAACTATCACTGCTATATTAATCACTTTGTGTAAGATGACAACTATTGAATACTGAACGAAACAGATATGAATTCTTTGCTCACTGATTTGTTTATATTCTTTCATACATACATACATACATAGACTCACGCCTGTTTCCCGTAGGGGTAGGCAGAGACTACGGAACGCCATTTGCAACGATCCTGACATACCTCTCTTGCTTCATTCACTCCCATCAAGTTTCTCATGCATGCTTTTCTGTTTAGGGTACTTCTGACCTGTCCTTTTTTTTAGGATGTCTCCAATCTGGTCAGAGAACGTCCGCCTAGGTCTTCCCCTTCGTCCTGTTCCATTCACACTTGCCTTATATATCTTCTTTGTCAGTCTTTCGTCATCCATTCTCTCTATGTGCGCAAACCATCTTAACATGCCTTTCTCGATGCTTGTCACTACATCTTCTTTTACCCCACACCACTCTCGTATCACACAATTCTTTACTCTGTCGGTCAAAGACACACCACACATACTTCTCAGTGCTCTCATTTCTACAGCATTTATTCTACTTTCAAGTCTCTTCTGCCATACCCAACTTTCACTACCATACATAAGGGTAGGCACTAACACCCCTCTATGCACAGCCAAACGCGCCTTTTTGGACACGTTTTGACTGTTCATAAACGCCTTCAGAGCTCCATTTACACTATTACCTGCATTAACTCTTCTTTCAATATCTTCTTCATTCTTACCATCTCTTGTAAACAACGTACCTAAGTAAACAAACTCATTCACTTGTTCCACTCGCTGTCCATCGATCAAAACATTACAAGCCGTAACGCATTCCTCCTTTTCAAAAACCATAACTTTCGTTTTACTTATATTCACTTTCATTCCTTTCCTCTCTAACGCACCATGCACGATTGTTACCATCTCCTGCAACTCCTCCGCTGAAGATGCAAGTATTACCTGATCATCAGCATAAAGGAGGCATTTGACGTGTAACCCATTCATCCTTAATCCGCAGTCACTATGTTTTAAATCTTGCAAACAACTGTCCATGAAGAGGTTAAACAGCCACGGCGACGCTACACATCCCTGTCTAACACCTTTCTTGATGGTAAACTAGTCAGTGTATGCCCCGTTTATCCTCACACAAGCTCTAGAATCCTCATAAAGGAATTTCAGAGCTCGAATGAGGCTGCTGTCCACCCCATTCATTGACAGCACCGACCACATTTCATTCCTCACCACTTTATCGTAAGCCTTTTCCAAATCCACTAATGCGCAATAGACCTTTTGAATTTTGGCCAAAAACTTTTCGGCTATGCTTCGTAAGGAATAAACCTGATCCGTACATCCCATACCCTTTCGGAATCCCGCTTGTACATCCCATATTTTCTTGTCGGTTACTTTCATAACTCTTTCAATCAGTACCTTTGCATACAATTTGCCAACAATGCTGAGAAGGCTAATGCCTCTATAGTTTTTGCAGTCTTTTTGCGAGCCTTTTCCTTTATAAAGAGGCACAACTACTGTGTGCCTGTGGCCCAGTCATTAGATACTCGGCCGGTGCTCCAGCACAAGTTATATAACCTCTGCAACTGACCAACTATGATGCCCTGTCCAGCCATTAACATTTCGACTGTAATCCTATCATATCCTGCAGCCTTACCTACTTTCATACTTCCCAGTGCCTTCACGATCTCATCCACGCCAATAACGCTTTCATCATTGCTATCGTTACCATTCATTTCATCGATCGGTGTCTCTATCGCCGTTCTTTCAAATAATCCTTCAAAATACTCTTTCCATCTCTTCAGCACGCACGATTCACCATTCACTATCCTTCCATTCTTGTCTACGATCGATGTGTATTCTGAAGATTGAGTTCTTCCTCGAACAGCACGAAAGGATTTCAAGAAAAACTTAATGTTTCTCCGGAAATCGTCAGATAATCTGCTATCAAACTCATCTTTCTTTTCCTCTTTTTTCCTTTTAACCATTTCTTTCACTATTCTTTTTGACCTAACAAACTCTTTTCTTGCTTCATCTATGCCCTCGCTCGTTGCTTTTCTCATTCTTTCATTTGCTCTGACAGCCAACCAATCTAACCAAGCTTTTTTCTTCTCTGACACTGCTGATTGTACATCCTTGTCCCACCATGTATTCTTAACCTTTGGTATTTTCCTTCTCTTGATCACACCGCATACTTCAGACGCTACACATACTACCTCTTCTTTAAAGGACTGCCACAATTCATCCATATCATTTATGCCATCGAACCTCTCAAATCTTGCTAACAATCTTCGTTTATACTCATCTTTCACATCTTTCTCTTGTTGATTTTCTACTTTTATTCTTTCCAAGGCTCTATTTTCGTTATGCTTTCGGTGTCGCCATCCTTCAAAGAGCCCTCTTTTCCGGCTCAACACCAAGAAGTGGTTTGTGTGGATGCCGATACCTCGATACACCCTTGTATCCAACACATTCTTTCTCAATCGTTCATCTACTATTACAAAATCAATCATACTTCTTCTAACATTTTTCGCCTCACGCGTATACATATGTATTCTTTTGTGATCAAACATGGTGTTTGTCACACAAAGGCTCCACTCCAAACAAACCTCAAGCAGTGCTTTTCCATTTTCATTCACACTCTTATCACCCAATGCACCTAACACCTTTTCAAATCCATCTCGTTTTACTCCCACCCATCCATTGAAATCCCCTAACAAGATCAATCTTTCGTTATCCTTATATTTCCTCAAAATCTCTCTTAAACTCTCCCAAAACTCCTGCCTTTCGTCTTGCTCTGCTGTGACATACCCGTAACTATATTGATCGGGGCGTACAGTCAGCTTCATAAATATATATACATTTACGTTATTTTATATAGTTATATTGTCCAAAATTGTTATAATTTTTATTATGTTTTAGGATTTTTACACAAGAAAATCTTGCCTAAATCATAATTTATAAATTAAGTATAATAAACGAGGAGTTTTAATTCATAAAAATCTCAGCAAAGATGTTGAGGTGTGTAGCTAATTTTGGAGTTGACTGTACACCCCAATAATAAAGACACGAGTAAGTCCTACTTTCAATCTCATCCATAGTAGCCTAGCATTTACACATTCAAACTCTTTTACACACTCATTCATTCGCGCAGATAGTATTACACCAACTCCCTTGCAGGCTGTGGTGGTACTATCTACCCCAGACCAATACGCCGTATATGCGCCATGCTGGGTGGTGTCACATCCTTTCCTTTTTGTTTCATTCACACAAAGAACATCAATCTTTCTATCATCCATCATCTGACATACTTCATCCAATTTGCCGTCCATCCCTCCTCCAACGTTCAATGTTGCAAACCGGCTTTCCGTAGGCCGCTTTTCACCCTCGCGGGGAACGAGACGACGTCGCGTCGCCGCCGTATGGAGAAGAAGTAGCTTTTGTTCCCATAGCAATCCCACGAGCTGTAGGGATCTAGACTGTCCACCCCCGCAGAGCCCTTTACGGGGGTAAGGCGGAATATCAGCTGTGCCCTGTGACCGCCAACACAGGCACCCTCCCTTTACGAACAGCTTGCCCTCTGGCCACGAAACCCTCGGCACGGGTCGGTTCACACCTTAGATCGGAGTTTTGTGTCAGATGTGCTCCCTAGAAGTTGGTTTAATTTCGGAGTTTTCCTTCTCCTAGATAGGTTGCCAACCAAGGCTAACGAGGCCCATCTCCCCGAACGTTTGGTTTAATTTCGGAGTTTTCCTTCTCCTAGACAGGTTGCCAACCAAGGCTAACGAGGCCCATCTCCCCGATTCTTTCATATGTAGGCGATTAGGTTGGGTGAAGGTAGCGACAGTCTAGTGGACATACCAACAGCCTGCTATGCAGAGCTTGTCAGGTTTCAATCCAAGGCGCACACCACTGTTATGTGCGTATTGAATTGTTAATTTTCGGTTGCGTCGTTCCTCGGTGAGCACGATAAGCTGTCAGCACTGGCTGTTATAGGACATGAGTACCTTTGTATAAAATGACACTAGTATAAACCATAGAATATTGCTATCCCTTCAGGTTGCGGAGATCAGACAGGCAGTCGCAAAAGCTTATAGTAAGCAGACCCCGGACCCTGACAATATTTAATGTGCTATCCACGATGCGCGAGCCAAATTATACTTGAAAAGAAGTCAAAATGCGCTTTAGATAACATCATAAAAAATATTGTGTAGCGAAGGACTTAACTTGTAACAAGGCAAGGTGTCCGATGATTGAATGTTTGTAAAACCGTGAAAAATGGCACAGTATCCTGAAATCATTTTATAAATTTTGAAATAATTATACATCCATGCAGTACGAACTGAGAAGTCCTGAAAATGTTCTGAGTTGGGCCACCATTACTCCTAAACAGGGGATTGAATCCATAATACCTTTGACCTAACACTCTGTCTATAGAAGTCGCCTAAAGTGGTAATTTCCAACGCTTTCAACGAACAAACCCTTTGTGCAGATGAAATCAAAGATCAACAGTGCACATATTTGCATAAACTTTTGGTCCATCATACACTTGTCACTATACTATGCATCGTTTACCGTGTATTGAAACGTTTTAATTGGCTTTAGATGCTAATCGAGTAACGTACTATGATAGCGCATTTATAGCGTCAAAAATAACAGCGGTGCACGTAGTCAAACATGTGCAGCTATTATTAAACACGGTTAGGACATTACTATGTGACATTATTATGTGGAAATCACTCACAAACATTAATTAGCAAATTGAACCGAAATCAGTTGATAATTTATCATGCGGAATTTCAGACCACAATTGCAATTGCATCCGGCCGGCAAGTAAATAAAAGCCCACGGTTTCCGCAAACTGCACACAGAGGGATGCGTTTTGCCACAAATTTTGCATACTAACCTCTGTGATGTTGGCTTTAGGGCGTGAAACTGCGAAATGCCGACGTATACTGCAACATACGCGTGTATTTAATGTTATTTTTATACCTTTAACTCTTTTACACTACCAGCGATTCTCTATTTTTATATTTCTTTTTTGGTATAGTAACTGGCGGGCGATAAGGCTAACATTGTACGTGTGGATGTATTTTATATTGGTCTCTCTGTCTGTATTGCACAACATATCACACTTTTAGTACTTCGCACCCCGTGTATTTTTTATTTCAGTTATAGTAATAACTGCATACGACGTGCCACTTAGGCTGTAGGTACGTATTGGCAATCATAGGAAACGTTGATTCGCCTTCACACGGAACAATAATTATGTCAACTACTACACCGCAGTGATAGAGCTAAGCGCATAAACTGCTTTAGTGTAATTTTTACAGAATGCCTTAAACCGTGATGACTAACATTCTTTTAATTAGGTACTAGTATAATAACGTGCGACGGTACGGACTTGTTGTGCCACAACAGTTCATCTTATACTGGATTAACATTTTACCACATGCATCAGTTTGATAAAATACAGAGCGTACTAAAACTGTACCTTTTCAACTGAGCTTCAGTCTTGACATATTTCTCATAAGTCCGTCATATTTCGTAAAGTGAAAATACATTCTTATGGCGTGTGCAGCGTGTGAACTGAAAATAAATTGAGCAAAAGGAAACTTTTACACTAAATTTGAACGTTACCTATTCGCAAATCATAACTTTAAACAATTTGAAAGATTTAATATCAATGCAGATAATACTCAAAAATTAAAAATTAGTTTCACCTAAGCCTTAATCCTAGCTAACCCTGGGCAATTTATTAAAACTTCTTTATTTAATCTCGCAAGTTATAATTTTTGTGGAAAACTTCACAGAAACTTGAAGATAAAAGAAACAAAACAGCGTAAAGCTTTTTCAGGCTGTTATCAAAGGCCATTATCTCTTGACCTGAAAAGTGGAATTATATTTTGTTTCTTCTTATAAGGAGTAAATAAGTTAGCGGGACGGAGACGTAATTTAAAAGTTACCTTCAAGTGGTTCTTCCTTTCCGAGGCATACTTATTAGGTGCCCACCTAAACAAGATTTAACAACAAGAAAAAATGCAAATATCTTGTTTGATGACAGAAAGTCATTTATGAGAAAATGTTGATCAGTGGCCCCTCTCCCAGCGTGAGCCGCGTCGCCGTTTCAACCTCCTTTATTTAATGCACATATAATTCACAACATAACTAAGTACAGTTGTAATGAATTAAAGAAATAAAAGTGCTATCTTTCTGTTTTCTTTTTTTCTTTTTAAATTACAAACCTCAGTTACAACGACTTTGCAATTTTCTACTGAGTCTTAAGGTAATACAAATATCAAACAACTTTTTACAGATTTTGCCTCGTTGTTTGTTTACAATCATTTTTCCCTCTTCTCAATATATAAAGATTTTTGACATATACGGTTGCTGGATTAACCAAGTATTATTTTAGATAATAAAATATGATTAAGTACTTATTATGACCGAAGGGATTTGTTTCTTAAATTTTGGTTTCGTTTCATTTAAGTATGGTATTAAACTACACTTATTTTTTTATTTTTTTGCCTTTCTAGTAAAACATCGGTCTGTCTTAATATGCGTTACAATAGTATTGTGAATCCAAAGAAGGACTTTACCTACTATACAATGCTGGTCAGACGGGCTGGTAAAGGGTTTGCTCGAGTTATGCTGCTCTAGCTAAAGATACTATTGTCTTCGTGTATTTTCCGTAGACGCGTCGTACGACACCCACGGAATGAAATAGGGTATTGACACTTTAAATTCTTAATCCGACAGCATATGAACTATGCTACTCTTATCAGAATTACTGCTGTTAATTAATAATTAAGAATTATTGCTGCTACTGAGAATTTCCTAACGGAAAAACCCAATAACACTTTGCCCGACCCGGGAATCGAACCCTAGACTTCCCAATCCTACGCGCACATTTATGCCGCGAGACCAACGAGGCAGTAGTCCACTATTGGGTAAATAAAGTCTCTCCAATAGCACGTTACTAAGTGCTTCCAGAAGTGTCTGGCAGCGGCATTACGCAAAGTGTTGCGTGAATAATCACTACAGATAGTAATGAACACCAACCGAAATGGATCTATTGAATTATAAGGGAATGCCCCGCAGACTCTAAGATGAAGAGTAAAAAAATGTAGGTAATGAGCCTTTACAAAAATATTGTTAAATCAAAGGACACAAAGAACACACAGGTGCGAATTAAATTCGTGATACGAGCATAGTCAACAAATTTTGGACTACACTACTCGTAAGTGCTGTCCGTGTGGCAATCAGACTCACAACATTCAGCATAGGGCCGTCAAATGTATAAGGAAAAACTAAAATATATAAAAAGGAAACAAAAAAATATCGTTTCCAGTGACAAAGCTACATATCCTCGTCACCATTTTAGATGTAGCAGCCATAGAATAAAAAATTCTAATTAGAAGTAGTATGTCAGGGATTTAGTACGAGAAGCAGTGTCGCCTCTCACACACAAATACACATTTACCACAACATAAAACATCGCAGCGTGATTCGTTAAATATATAAAACACAATTACCATAAAAAAGTATTATCTAAAAAGTCACACATAAAGAAAAATTTACCTTATTAGTGAAGATATAAGAACTGATTTACATTCTTATTCTAGTTTTTAGTGTTACCAAAAACAGAATTAGTGCAAAACCACTGAAAAGATTTTAGTAAAACTAAATACGGAATAATTTTGAAAAGACAACCAATTTTTTTCACTAATCGTATTTCTGAATTACTAATTATATCAATAGATGTCGGTCGCAGGAATTTAACAAAAATCGTGATAATATAATTTCACTAGTGACATTATAATATCATCGTTTTTGACTAAATACCTGCGACATAGATATATTATAAAACTAGCCGTTTCCCGCGGTTTCACCCGCGTCCTCAGAGAAATACTTCACGTACCCGAAAAACCCAAATATCTTACGGACCCCTATATTTTTTAAATAAAATATAGCCCATGTTACTCGCAGATAATATAGCTTTCTAATGGTGAAAGAATTTTGAAAATCGGTCCATTCGTTTTTGAGTTTATCCAATACAAACAAACAAACAAAATACAATATTTTTTAAATATTTTATTTATCTACATAAAGACCCCTTTCGTTCTTCTTGTAAACTCAAGAACTACCGATTTTCGTACAGTTTTCACCAATAGACAGTGTGAGTCCTGCGGAAGGTTTAGGTGTATAATTCACGCTGGCAGAGTCGGAAAACATTTAACTTACGTGTAGTATTTAGTGGAATTGGAATAAACATAATAAACGTTATTACACATCTATAACTTTTTAAGAATTTCTAGATTGATTTCTCACACTTTCGTGACGTGACGTTTACAATTAACTATTTGTTGACTAGTATCGATCGCAAAATTACTCATTATGAGTGAATTAAAATTATTTATATTAAACTTAAGTATTTATGTAACGGCGTGGGTTATACCAACTGTGCTTAGTCATCCCGTGACTTCGGCTGGTATGTCACCTCATTTATGTTAAAAAAATAGGTAAAATGTCTACCTTACCAGTTACCATATTAACACGCTAATTGGGTACTTTTTCTACATTATTCACCATCAATGATTACTAAATTTCGATTTCAAACAATACTATGTTAAGTTACAGTATTTAACAGGTAAGTAAATCTGTTAAGATAAATTCATTAAAACTTCGAGACTAAGCAAAATTAATTAGCAAGATACACGCGCTTTGAAGACTCTCATTAAGTGCCAATCTTCGCTTAAAATAAGCAGATACGATCGCTAAAGCTCTCCTGAAATAAAACAAACTCGTGTCCCATAAGCAGAAGCAAATATAGCAACTTAACAAAAAGTAAAAGCTGCAGATATTAAACTTACGTCCTATAATAACGTAGAAAATCACAAAAGCTTACAGTTACATTACGAAGCATATCTAAGACAAAAATACCGAACTTTTTACACAAGAGATAAATGTAAGGAGCCGGTATTTACCTAGAGTTACTCCTTTATCGATGACATTGATGTAAATTACTTACCTATCTTGTTCCTTGCTTTATCTTGTTTTCTTAACTTTCTCATTTGTTTGACTAACTTTAATATAAGCCTTTAGGAGATTCCTTTATTAAATAGCTTTCTTTGCGTACAATATTAAATAGTTTTCGTTAGAACGAACCTCTTCTTAGCTATCGGGAATTTATGCTTTAAATAATACACTTACAGCCAGTCAAACCACTAGGTAATATCATTTAAATAAATTGTATAGTATCTTATCTACCAAATAATTGTATCTTAGTAAATTATAATATAGGCACATAGCGCGAAGAACCGATGGCCGCTGGGACAGGCGGGTTCTGGAGTGCCGACCACGTACCGGAGTATGCAGCAGGGGTAGGCCGCCTACCGCAAGGTGGACTGACGATCTGCTTAAGATCGCGAAAAGCGGATGGATGCGGGCGGCTCAAGATCGGTCTGTGTGGAGAACCTTGGGAGAGGCCTATGTCCAGCAGTGGACGTCTCTAGGCTGACATGATGATGATGATGAAAAGGATGTCGTGACAAACTTTCAGTGTTTTTGCACTCTTCAATATGAAGTTATATACAATTCTTGCGTTACTTACAGACTGACAGGCAACACACAACCAAAACTACTGATCCTAAGAAGCTAAAATTTGTAATGTGTTTTTAAGGTGGACGGAGCCGGGGGCGAAGTGTAGTTCTCTAATATTGCATGAAATTGGGAATTAAGATACACATTAAATCAAAAGAACGCTATTCTACGGCTGGTTTAGAATTCCTGGAATACAGTAAATAATCTTCTGCTGTTCAATGATACTCAGTTTTCCTTTGCGAAGCTTAACCCAATAGGAACAAAACTTATAAAATCTTCTATGAATGTCGAGTATCAATTATCTTTTCCCAATATTTAAAGTCAACATAAGACAAAAAATAAAAATTAAGGAGTCAAACACGATGAGAAGTGCCGTATCATAGCTCCTCCTCCTCCTCAGTCGTTCACTCTTGGCAGAGTGGTCATGGTTTTATGATGCATTTTCTCCAGATGATGTAATCCTCGCGATCTGTCTCCACTTGTTGCGGTCCTCAGCGTTTCGAGAACATTGGACTATGGACGTATCATAGCACAAGATACTTATTGCTAACAAGCACGAAAAATAATGTTATATGTTTAATATCATTTGATATGTAGGCTGAGATTTTGTACGTATTTCTATTGGTTGAATTACACCCAGCTCCGCTCCTCTCTTTTTCAGAGGATTACTAGCCTTAGGTGGCAATTATAATGCCTTCTCTAAAAAAACTTAAACTTTTATCGGATCATGAAAGCAGCCTGCTGATGCACAGATACACAGATGGGATCCCATTGACACCCCTCGGACCTACCTCTATAAAAAGAAATATCGAAGTTGAAATGAACACCCTATAACAGGCTACACAACTGACGTGTCAGTGGTTTGTACTATAAGATCGAACTCGAGAGCTGTGTCAAGGCAATCTAGTGATCGGTTAACAAACACGAGGCCGACAAAGCGCTAGTTACTACCTAGTTGTCTTACACAAGCATATTATATGGACATCTCACTGTGCTTCGTTGTAGCACCACACCGGTCACATATGTTTGATATCTAGACGTATCTGTAATTTATACATCTATACATGTAAACAAATCGAAGTGCCTGTCTGTGATTTGTTGATCTGTTTGGGATGGATCGGATGGAGGATTCCCTCCCCCAGTTGGCTCGATAGATGATGACGATGTTATCGTCATCATACCAGTATTCAATTTATTTGTGGTTGAGGCAGTATGTCTTTCGCTTTCATACTTTTCTGTCCTCACACATGCCATCCATATATTCCTTTGCCTACTTCTCTTTCGTCCCTATAGTTACCGATGTTTTTAAGATTTATAAAAAATACTCGATTACCCGTGAGGAACAGGTAGCAAACAATATAAATAGTAACGATTTTTTTTTAAATGGGTGAAATTAACTTATTTTGAATTGTCAACCTCGAGGACAAAAAGACGAAGCTACAATTTGTTGAAAACGAAATTGACTTTGTACTTATTCGTAAGTAAGATTAAACGCTTTAAGTAATTTAACGATCTGTATGCCTAAAAGCGTTTTTATGACCGCGGTACATGACTTTTGAGATTACAGACGACGCCTCTGTTCTATTGACTCTGATTTTATATGGGCCAAGAGTTTGTAATGGCTATTAACTAAGCTCACACTTGATTTATAAATGCGTACCCCAATTGCTGGAAATTTACACATTATACGGTATTAGTCAGACGTGATTGCAATATTTTATGGCTACTTGTTTTACAAGAACTGTGTTGCATATGCTGTTGTTTCGACGAAAGTTCACCACGGTTTTATGTTGGCTATGCTATATAGTGTTTCAAGTAAACCAATTATTTATATTACTCTATATGTTTTGAAAATATTTCTACAAAACATTCATAGATTTGTCTATAACACGTATCGAACTAAAGATTCAGTAATGATAACGGTTTACTCTTTACAAGTAATTGAAATTTAATCAAATTATACAGTTCGTTATTAAATCGAAAGAAAAGGTACACTACCAAATTGGATTAATCAGAAGAAATAATACAAGCAGAAATCAAAAATCTAATAAACATACAAAAGTAAACATCCGTTATCAATTGTAATAAAAATCAATAACGCAAATTAATTAATCTATATGTACACGCAATAAACACAAGTAGAACAATATCGTAAAGGGAGGAGGCACTAATGAAATGTAGCAAGCGAGCGTCGCTGGCTCAATGTAGCGAAACAAACGCACCAACTTTACTCCGGCCCTGCCGAATATCAATGTCCCAAACACAAAGATGTTTGTCTCTGTATTGAACGAAAATCTTTTTCATTATGTCCAAATCGACCTTTATAGCTTTAATCCCACGAACATATTAACAATGTCTTTGTGTGCGTATTTCTTTTCTTTTCTTACAATCAGAAGAAATTACTTGCGCACGCTGTTGTTATGACCTCGTTTACATACATATAGCCTTAATTATTCAAGCATGTTTACAGGTGCAACGGTTACGCCAACGAGTACCCGGAGACACACCGCGCTGTAATGAGAGGTAACAGTCTATACGTACAACAACGCTCAACGCTATATCTACATACCTTACTTACTAAGTCAACTTAAAATAATCCGAATATACTCGAGCCGATAACAAATTTTAATTAGCTTTCATGTCCATTCAAGACTGTCAAAGAAACCTTATTCAAGTCTTATAATCCAATTAACAGACTAAAATATTTAATATATTATTAATTAATTAATATATTATAATATTCGAACAAAAACAGAGAGGGTCGAAAGAGCTGCAAGCTTTAATAGCCAAAAATTCAACGTTCAAGATGGAGTAAGAAGCAGTGCTCAAAGATAACCAAGTTTAGCTCTCCAGTGGCACCGGTGAGCAAAAATCAACGAGACGTAGCAACTTGGAAGCTTTTCAACACTAACAGTCTTATAAAGTGGAGTATAGTACCAAGGTTTAGACTTCAGCTTAACAACTTATCAAATAGACTAATGCTTTAACCTAGATCATACATGTTAATACGTAGCTTCACGTTAGTATAAGGTATACGGATAAGCAGAGATATTTCACCCAAATTTCACCTGGCTCGTTTTTTGTTCTTTTAATAAAGGGATAATTTTATTATGTCTTCTATGTATATGTCGGCGATAAGCCAGGGTTATGGTGTCCAGACTCCATAATAAAAACACTCACGTTATATTACTTGGTTTATTTTCAGACGATTTCTAGCACAGAATTGCATTAAAATGTGACCCTACAGTCCTTTTTATAAACTAACCGTCATCACTAAATGTTTAACAACTGTCACTTCCTTTTCAACATATAATTGAAATTACTGTATAATTAATTATAAACTAATCAAAAATCGACATTAATATTGTATTGAATTTTGCACAACACCAAATGATTTATTTTACACGAATAACAAATTTATTTTATTAACCAAACGCTGCTTTACAACATTGTCAACAGATGGCGCTATCAACAGGATGCAAATATAAACGCATGTTATTTATTACCGTAAAAATAAGTGTCAGAATAATGTTATTTAATACTAATTGATTTTACTTTGAAAGTTTCTGGAGTTATCTTAATAACTAAGCGATAAATGAAATACCCAATCTTTATAAAACAGATAAGCAGCCAATACAGTGTCTAATATTGTAAAGTAGTGAAGTTCTCAGTTCTGTGTTCACAAATAGTTATTTAAATATCAGTCTTAAATATTATTAACATTTTCGTAACAATATAATCATTATATATTAATTTGCGCCCATACGGCCATTCTGATCCAGCGCGCTCATCGCGCTGATTATTTAACGGTTACAGAATAAACAGCATAACAAACAAAAATAAGGAATATAAAAAGTACATAAATAAGCATTTATCATACAGAATGAACTAAAAGTTATTTACAAGGCTTCACCTAGTCATAGGATCTTAGCCTGAGGCATGCGTCACCCATCACGGGATCTAACAAACAATGCTTCACCCATGGCTAAGCCGATTACGGCATCACCGATTACGGGATCTAGCGCATACAGGCATCACCCACATAGGGATCTAGCTCACGCGGCATCACCCATCATGGGATCTAGCCAACACACGGCATCACCCATCACGGGATCTAGCTAACACACGGCATCACCCATCACGGGATCTAGCCAACACACGGCATCATCCATCACGGGATCTAGCCAACACACGGCATCACCCATCACGGGAACTAGCCAGCACACGGCATCACCCATCACGGGATCTAGCCAACAAGACCAGGATCAAGGATACGCATGGTGGCCACCCAGCGTTTTGGGAAGGATGTTGGATAGGAAAAATAAAATTTTACTCAAACACATAAATGCAAAATTTGCCTCATAAACACATCAATGTATATACATAAAATAATGATCATCGTTCGTCATGATCAGTTATATCAATACAATGCAATTACATAGTTCCAACAACGACAGTGGAGGAGGTAGAGGACCCCCCACGTAACTCGTTATCTGTCGAATCCTCCGCCCATACGGTCAAGCTGCTCATACAGTTGTTGATGTTGATCAGCAACAAAGGTTAGCAAACAATGCTTGACTCTAGCTCGGTACAGCACCCATGCGGCACGTGTGCGCGCAGCCCACACACAAAACCACCGACGTCAAAAGGGCGGGCCACCGACATCCATACATACCAATCAGTAAAGGACCGCTCGTCCATCCTCTCTTCACACTAAGGTCAGGTCATCTGCTAGGATGTCATCATCAACCTGCAACACTCAAAAGACAGGTGGTGGGCAACATTTCCCACCCAAATATTAGTTCCATGAACCTTTATGAATCAAACGCTGCTTTACAACATTCGCAACAGATCAACTATTCGCAGCTATCAAGAGGATGTAAATATAAGCGCATGTTATTTATTACCGTAAAAATAAGTATCAGAATAATGTTATTTAATACTATTTGATTTAACTTTGAAAGTTTCTGGAGTTATCTTAATAATTAAGCGATAAATTAAATACCCAATATTTATAAAACAGTGAAGCAATACAGTGTCTAATATTCTAAAGTCACTACTATTTGTGAACACAGAACTGAGAACTTCACTAAGTTCTCAGTTCTGTGTTCACAAATAGTTATTTAAATATCAATCTTAAATATTATTAACATTTTCGTAACAATATAATCATTATATATTAATTTGCGCCCATATATACTTCAATCTATATCATGTTAACGGGTATTTTTTTAAAAGAATAACCACATTTTAGCCTTCTCAGATATTAAATCTGGGATCTTCCGATTGCCTTATGATTATGTAAGCAAACTTATACCAGTGATCGATTTAAATGTAACTACTATTATTTTGGTTTGTTTTAACCAAACTTTTACCACGTCTTTATTGCGCTTATAACATTTAAAATCGATGTTTTCACCACCAGAATCTTGTATATAATTTCAGAATTACGGCTGAATTTTTCAGCGCTACACAATAATTTATTCAATTAACGTTCTTATTCCTTTGATATGAGCTTATAAGACTTACACATAAGTAGTTAGTGTCTTTATCTTACTCCGCGACTATTGTTTGCTTAGGACCGCAACTAAAATACAATGTCGAGCAGTATTATCGCGTCACAAAAGCCTAGCAGCACACACAGAAGTACTACAACATTCATCGAGTACAGTCATTCACAATGCTCCTTCTGAATATATTATTGCCGTTCTTCAACTACCTGTATTTTAAGGCGTGTTATTGGAAAATGTTATTAGAGTGCTTTGAGTCTATGAGTGTAGGAATAGTGTTAAGATGATCACGGCCTTCCTGCGCTTAGTCTTATGAATTTGTTCCCTATCAGGGGTAAAAAAATGAGAGTTGACAATAATTTAAGAACTCTTAGACAACAAGTTAAAGTGTAAAGTAAGTGTGCTTTGTATGCGCTGTATTGGTAAAATCTGAATCAAAATTTATTTTTTAATTATTTCATTTATGAAGGCTACTCGAGCACTATGCAGCACCCAAGTGCTATCTCATTTGAAGAGTGAACGCACAACAGTCGGGCCTCTTGTAAAAGGCGAGGTGACCGCTCAAACCTTTATAAGCATACACACAGTCACAATGAAATTTAATTATTTATATTTATAAGGAAAACTAATCGACGACTTTCCAGACGTCAGTCATATAGTTTCCATCATTCTGCAGCGTTAAGCAAATTAGTACTTATAGTACTATAACAAACGAAACCTAACACTAAACTTTTAATACGCCTTCGTTCAGCACTTTGCAGGTCTTGTTCTGTACTTGCAGTTAGTTCTTCAACGTTTTGCACTTCTAATATTTAATTGTTAGAGTTACTCGGAAGTTTTCTATAGATTTATCATTTCTTTCAATATATTACAATATCTTTTGTTTTTGATTGCCCAATTAGGAAATTAGTTTAGTTTTAGTAACCGCTTGTGGTATCTAATACCTTTAAACGAGAAATTCTTGTATATGATGTTTATATAGTTATTTTCATGTAATTTAATATGCAGGAAGTTTCAGGTAGTAGCAAAAAATCGATCTTGCTAGGACTATGTTTTTTTTAGAAAACACGATTAACCAAAAAAATACCGAGCAAGGCTTGGTCATCCAGGTACTTCATGCTTATGAGCGTAAGTCATCATCATCATCAGCCCTGTATATAAACTGTCCACACTGCTGGGCACGGGCCTCTTCTCACTATGAGAAGAGGCCCGTACCCAGCAGTGTAGTATTATACATTCAGTCAATAATAAAGATGACGGGTTTTGGACGATTAATACTTGTATAATGACAGAGAGAATGAGGCTGATGACTATTCCCCTCACTTTTTGTATGCTATAAAGACCTTTGCTTACGACTCGCATTCATTTACATACTTTATCTGTCACAACATAGAAAGTATAATATAATAATAATAATGATGATGATGATGATGATGATGATGTCCTCCTCGACGTGTCCGTCGACGGCGACCCCATGGTTCATCTTCTTTGATGTGCTCGGATGTGACTTGCAAAACCAAACTTGTTCTGAAATGTGCGGTCACAGACAGCGCAGTAAAGCTGTCCGCTTTCATTGCGAGTGTAGTTATATGTTGGCCTCGGCTGGGTTTTACGTAGATGGCGTTTAGCGTCAAGATGTTGGAGACGCGACAGTTCAAATGCATCAACACCTTTTCTTATCCGTCGTCGCCACTCAAGCCGGTTAGCAGTGAGCCCTTCCCAATGTTGTATCGGTATGTTGCAGTTTTTAAGATGTCTTTTGAGGACATCTTTATAACGCAAATATTGCCCTCCAGTTTTATTTAGATCAACTAGATATCTCCTGTCGAAGATTTGGCCTAGTGATAAGCGTGACGAAAACCCAACTACTAAAACAACCATCTAGAGGCACACCTGCGAGCGATGCTCCGCTTATCTTAGGAGGTAAACAATTAGAGGAGGTATCATCTTTTCGTTACTTGGGGTGTATAATAATAATAACGTAAGTATAATAAGTAACGAAAGTATAATATAATATAATAATAATTTTTTTTTTTTTAGTGAATGATATATTTAAAAATGTAATTTTAATTTGAAAAATAGGAAATAAAGATGATAATAATAATAATTTTTTATTTGCATAAAATGTAGTACATAAGTTGAAATATATAATAGGAGCCATATACATTTTGTCAAACTGTGACATGCAAATCTTAATTAAAATCCAAAATAATTATATTAACATTAGATATAAATAACTATTAAATTGTAAATTATTTCTTAACCTATTATTACAATTTACACTCATTTTTTACGGCTTCAAAGTATTCTTTTATTGAGTAGAAGGATTTCTCAATGAGCCAGTCTTTAAATTTCTTATAAAATTTGTGTGTAGGTATTTGTTTAAAACTACTAGGTAACGCATTAAAAATGCGTCCACACATTACAATACTACTGTTTAAATACATAGCCGTTCTGGGTACCTTTTGCATTACAATTCTTTCTGGATGTCTGGTGTTACGAGGGTACAAGTCTCTTGCTTTTTTAAAGAAGTTAGGATGTTGCATAACAAATTTAGCTGACTCCAGTATATACATACAGGGTAGAGTGAGTATGCGAGACCGTTTGAAAAGCGGCTTGCAGGACTCCCATGGTGGTATGGCATGAATGGCGCGAACACATTTCTTTTGTGCCAAAAAAGCACGTTGTACCTCAGTAGAGTTGCCCCACAATATGAGACCGTAGTTTAGTACCGAGGATACGTAGCCGTGATATGCCGCTAGCACAGTATGTTCAGTGGAAGTTTTCCGTAGTTTGTAAAGGACATACACGAATCTATTTATTTTACTGCATACATTTTCTACGTGCAGCTTCCAATTTAGATTTTTGTCCAAATGAAATCCTAGGAAAGTTGTGCTTTTGACCTCATTAATTTCCTGATCCTTATAGTTTACGTTTATATTTTTATGTGGATTCCCATACGTGCTAAATTGAATAAATTTTGTTTTATTTAAATTTACTTGCAAATTATTATTTTCGAGCCATATTATTATATTATTAATTGTATTACTAATGTCAGATGAAAATTTATTAATGTCAGCATTTTTATCACATGTCATAATTAAAGAAAAGTCGTCAGCGAATAATATACATGAGTTGGAAGTGATGTCAGGTAGGTCATTTATATAAAGTAAGAATAATAAAGGCCCGAGAACACTGCCCTGGGGAACAGCAAATTTATTAGTGAGAAAGTGAGATTTGTATATTTGTAGTTCTTTTTTATCATTTATTTGTTGTATTACTACTGATTGCTTTCTGCCTATTAAATATGTTTCAAGCCAACTTAGAGCTGGGCCTCTAATACCATATCGTTCAAGTTTTTGCAATAGAAGGTCATGGGACACCAGGTCGAATGCCCTTGTCATGTCAAAAAACACAACTATTACCGTCTTATTACTGTCTTTATTCTCAACTAATTGTTTTACTAAGTCATAGCACGCTAGCGTCGTAGATTTTCCTCTTTGGAAACCGTATTGTTGACTTTTCAAAATATTATGCCTATGAATGAAACCAGTCAACCTTCTATGCATTGCTGATTCAAATATTTTTGACATGATTGGGATCAAAGAAATAGGCCTATAATTATCCAAACATGTTTTTTCTCCCTTCTTAAAAAGTGGTTTTATTACGGATAGTTTAAGAGGTTCCGGAAAGCGACCAACACTAAACGAATGATTGACCAGATGTGTGAGTATTGGAGTAATTTCTTGTGCACAATATTTTAATGTTTTCGTACATATTTCGTCATAACCCTCCTAGTTGGTGTTCTTTAAAGACATGATAATTGTGTGAATTTCATGACAAGTAAAAGGAGTCAAGAATATACTATTGCTTATAGTAGTTTTGCAAGTGTTTTGTATGGAGTTGGAAGATGCAATGGTTGGATTCGAGAATAATTCATTAAATGCATTTGCTATGAGGTATGGGTCATTTAATAATTTACCGTCCTTGTTGATACTGTTTATATTATCCAACACTTTCACAGACTCAGATACCTGTTTTATTAATCTCCAAGATGTTTTACACATATTATTTGAATTTAAGATTATGTTAAGATTTTGATTTTTAATAGATTGATCTATGCATTTTCGCAAAACTTTTGTGTATTTTTTGTATTTAATTATAGTTTCCTTACCAGCATTACCATAGCATTTGTAACGTAGCGATCGTTTTGTTCTGCGACTAACTTTTAGACCCTTGGTTATCCATCTTGATTTACGCGCCTTGTTAGCTATTTTGATTCTTATTTTAGGAAAACATAATACATAGAAAAGAGCAAACATATCATAAAAGGTTTGGAATGCTGATTCGAAATTATCATTGTTGTAAACATCACTAAATGATAAACTCGACAAACATTTTTTAAATTTTTGCATGTATTCTGTAGCATAGTCACGTTTATAAATAAAATATTCGGTCAATGGAGTATCCTTATTAGTCGTGGGGATGTTAAGCAATTGGGCTGTGTTATGATCGGATATCTCGAGATGTAGTAATTCACCAGTTGCAAAAGGCATGTTGCTTATTATGTGATCGATGCATGATTGCTTTCGAGTGGCCTGATTTATGTGTAAGTGTAAATTGTAATTTTTTGTGATGTCTATTAAAATTTTTGTTTCATTTTTATTAGTTTGTAGTATGTCAATATTAAGATCACCAGCCAGTATTATCTTTTTATTATATCTGTATGTCATTTTATAGAGTAGTGTATCAAGTTTATTAAAGAAAATTTTACAGTTTGAGTCAGGTGTTCGATATAAACAGATGATAAACATATTTTGTGAAACTAACTCTATGGCACAACATTCAAAATCTTTGTCTACTGAGAGGTCTGAACAAAATGTGACTTGCTTGTATTGTAGCCCTTGTTTTATTAAAATACATACGCCCCCTCGCTTTTGTTTAGCTTGTCTACAGTAGGAAGCGGCGAGACAATAGCCAGATATATTTACCATTCGTTCATGACCTTTTTGTATAAAAGTTTCAGTCAAACATATTATATCTACATCTTTCTTATTATCTAAAAGTTCATTAAGATTTAATTCTAATAAATGTCGCTTGTTAAGTAAACCCGCTACATTTTGATGTAAAATTCTAAGAAAGCTAGTTTTATTGACGAAAAAGCAAATCATCTGATTCCGTTTGAGTGCTTTGATCCTTTGTCAGAACATTGTGTTTTTGGTGCATTACCTCAGAGATAGAATACGTCGACCCCACATCATACCAGTATGCATTACGCCTAGAAACAGCTTTGTTTGCTTGCACTAAAAATGTTTGATTATAATCAACTAAATCCAGAGCAGAATTGATGTGCTTACAAATGGTATTCCAGTAGTTATATGAATTCTCATAGTCAATATCAATGAATGTACAATGTGTATACTGTTTTGAAATATAACGTAAAAGAGAATTCAATTTATTTTCATTCAAATATTTATTTTTAAACACCTTGATTAAAAATACCTGGCATTTCATAGACTTCAGAAAGGCAGACAATTCAGTCTCAATTAAAAATGGATTTGAGTCATTCTGCCCTATAGACAATATTACTCTGTCATGTTCAGTTATATCATAATGTTTACTACTACTAATTATTTCTTGGGTTGTGGCATTTGGTTTAATAAATGATGAAAATTGGTATTTCGAATAGCGTGTATGTAGTCTTGAGCGAATAAGGTTTTTTGTCAATCTTGACCCTTCTTGACCTCCAAAAATAAATGCCTTCTTATTTCCTAAATGTTTACTTTGTAAAGTTTTGGCAGTCTCAACTATATTTTTGGATTGATCTAGGTTTGGAAGTAGATCATAACATTGTTTTTGATTTTTCAAGGTGTTCGTTTCAATGGCATTTCCGTCTATATTCCCATAATCCGGTTCAGGTATAGTAACGCAGTCCACCGCATCCGTAGTTTCATCTATACTAGGTGTTGGAGTATCAACAAAAGAGTCTGTAAGGCGACGCTTAGCATGAGATTTCTTGCTATGTGGAACTTTGCGTAGTGATGACAAGGGACTCTTGCATATTTGTTTCAGTGCTATTATTTCTTGTGATAACTGTACAATTTGTTTTTTTAGATCTGAATTAATAAACTATAAACAAATAAATTATAAACTTTATTATCATTAGACTGTCTCCGTGGTCCAGTGAATAGGGCATGCGACTGCTAGTCGGAGGTCCCGGGTTCGATTCCCTGGCCGGGCAAAAGTTTAACTGGGTTTTTCCGAATTCTCAGTAGCCGCACGGAGTCTGGTGATCTGCCCGGTAACGGCAATAGGCTCGCCCCCTATTACGTGGGACCTAAAAATTCATGGCGAAATGTGGGTGTAATATTTACACCTCTGCCTACCCCATCGGGAATACAGGCGTGAGTCTATAAATAAAAAATAAAAAAAAAAATATCATTAATATTTTTTGCAATATAAAGATTATGTAATCGTTTCATCAGGAATAAACAAATTATGATCAGCTCGCAGCTGTGTGTGACTGTACTAATATAAGATACAACTGTCTCTTCAATCTGTTTCTATTAGTCTGTCAACGTGTCACCATATTCCTTTCTTATAATATAACTGGGTATAATTTAGCATCATATTTACGCAATGTTTGTAAGAAAGTTATAAATGTATAATCAATATTTCATGATGTTCTCCTTTTTTGGAAAATTGAGATTGATTAAGACCATATTTTTTACTGACCACGCAACTATTATTTCACGCATATAAGCTGACTCTATACTGACAAATCTATCTGATTATAATAATATAGGAATTAAAACTTTCGTGGTCATTCAAACTTATTGTAAATTGTCTTTAGGAATATATACCATGTATCTTTGTTTGGAGTAACCGATATTTCGGCACTGTTGCAAGCACCATGTTCACGGATGTACATCATCATGCATGCATCAGTAACGGACAATTTTAAAAAATAAGTGAATTTATAAATTTATATCTTTTCATGGCGTTTAGATCAAATCATTCTAAAGACCATACGCTGCTAGCCACAATATAAACTCTATAAAGAAAGGTTTATTTCGAAGAAAATTCACTCGCATTCAATTGTATTGTATCCATTCAAATGCACAAAATATTTAAGCAAACGATTTCAAAACTTTTACGCAGTGTGTGACTCACACTTGACCTCACACAATATTCGTATTTTTCTATTGTGTCTGCTGTATGACATTCAAAAAGTTTTAAATTATAAAGCTATTAAGCAACATTTCATTTAATATTTTATGAATGTATATACCATTAAAATACATCAACAATACATTAGATAAACAATTAATACGATAATTACAGTTTTGTAGTTACAAACTAGAATTATTATTTAATTATAATAAAGACTTAATAACTCCAATTAAGCAATTATAAGACTAACTAAATTGTTCTAAATACTTTGATGAGTAGCGCTATCAATGTGAGCTAAGCTTATTTGCAGTTCGCACATTATACAAATCCATACTTGTATTTTAATTGCGAAAATCACTATCGTGGCTATATCACTGAACCGATTATAATGGAATTTTGGTACGAAATAAGTTGACCCCTCTCGTGTTCACCCGTAAACAAGTAAAAGACACAAACAATTTATTAAATCACCTATAGATACCCATACCTTGTCCCTTTTTGGACCAATTATTGTATTTACACAATAAAGATTTATCTATCTATCAAGTGAGTCATCTAGTATCGCCTGTAGTTATAAATGGTCTCATCTAGATATTATTTCATAACACATAACATAACTTTACGCCTTTGATCCCCGAAGGGATTCGGCAGAGGTGTACTATACACCCACACTTCGCCAGTTATGTTTCGGTCCCAACGTAATAGAGGGCGAGCCTGTTGCCATCTACCGGGCACATTGTTAAGCGATAATTAACTACCATTTTCTTAACTATCATTTTTAACACACACATAACTTCGAAAAGTCAGAGGTGTGTGCCCAGGGTAACTGGGGATCTAACCCGAGACCATCGTCTCGGCAGTCCGTTCCGTACATCACGGGGCTATCGCCGCTATATGTACATATATACTATTTCACATGATAAAATTAGATTTTATCATGTGAAGGGTGCATAGGGTTCCCACCAAGAACTTAGGGTCCCAAGCCAACATCACCTGCAAGTGGTGCACCTGCCGATCAACGGACGAGGCTCTGGCAAACAAAATATCCCGATAAGCGGCAATAGGCTCGCCACCTATTACGTGGGATCAAAACACTGGCGAAAAGTGGGCGTTTAATATGCCTCTGCCTACCCCTTCGGGGAAACAGGCGTCTATGTATATGTAAATTTGATTTTATAAAAGTTCTAAAAACCCTTTCGTCTTAGTTTGTTTAATCAAAGTAAGAAAGTCAACGGCATTAGTTTCTTAAGATATACATGTACAACTAAATGAGTTCTGCATTTTGTTAACTTTATTTATGGTAACAGTCCAAATGTATTCATTTCGTTCAAATTTCAAAAGATTTCTCAACACATTTGCTATGTAAAAACGAAAATAAAAGTTTGGGAATAAAGTTGCGAGCGCCAAAAGTAGAACTCACATGACACGAATCATGTAGAATTTAGGACCGCTATTTTATATTATTCGTTGGCGTCATTATCATCATCATTATCAGCCTTTAACAGTCCACTGCTGGACTAGGCCTCTCCTTTGAAAGGAGGAATTGGCCTACTATACCACGCTGGCTAAACGGGTTGGTATAGGGTTTGTGTCAAGTTTTCCTTCTCTTACAGTGCTGTTCTATGCATAATATGCTCCCTCTGTCGGCTCTTACGACACCCATGGGATGATATGGGGTGGTGACATTCCGTATTCTTAATCCGTCACCACACGGACGTGGCGTAGATACTATTTCATGGAAAAAACGTAATTTTGGACTACTACACAGCAAAATATTATACCACTTTTCCATGTCAGAATAGGACTATCTGATCTTACTATAAATACAAGCAAATTCTGGATTAAAATTTAATTGAACATCACTATAAAATATTTTCACCATAATATTATTATAAAGAAACACAAGCTTTCTTTACGCTCTTATCATGGTACGGTGGCCTTATTGTATCCCATGACGTCAATAATTGTATTATAATCGTCAGAAGCTGAAGATATAATTACAATATCCCTAATCATATTATTTACATCGCGGCACACCCCCATTATAGAACGTAATCTCGTAAGTATAAATAGATACAGCAAATGAATTAAAACAATTGAATTAATATAATATAATTTTAACGATATGGGTGAGTATACGTCGTATAATGTTACGTAACTTTACTTCGCCTGATGAGTACTAGGGACGTATTTTGCCAAAGAGGAATTGCGCACACTTGGTGTTCCACCCAAAGTTTCCATTGTAACATCTTAACTTATGCAATATAGCGTCTGCTTCTTTAATACTTTCCACGACGCTCGATTACATTTAACGACGCAGTTCGAATGAATTTTCTTATTTACAGTAAGCTGGTAGAAAATCTGATGGTGCTACTCTTAGACGTTCCGATTTCACACTAGACATGCTCGGCACGAGAACTTTTGCATACTATTTCATTTTGTATCCGAATAAACTTGTGCATCTTTATTTTTTGTGAATGCTTTGTTATTTCTTTACATATTTATGTGTAAGGGGTAGTATCTTTGCTGAGCCATTCCTACCATAACATTTATACGTAGACTAGAGGACGCCAGCAGCAACGCCTGCATTTTTTTTTAAATTTACCCGTTGAAATTAAACTACAGTTTACGGATTTTATCGCGTTATATTGGTTTCACGTGTTATTACATTTAAACCGAATGATCAAGAGACTCAATTTTTATTACTAGCCAACGTTTCCAATTCTTTACAGGATTCATGTTCACGGCAGACTGAGGTGATATTTGTCTTTGTCTTGAATTTAAAAGTTATCTCAAATTACCCGAACATTTTTCAACTATAAGGAGGACTTCGAGGCGCGAGCCCTGCAGACTGCCACCATCACATCGAGGTTCTACAAGCGGTATGTAGATGACACTTTTACAATTTTACCAACAAATAGTGTTAATGTACTCCTAGACCATCTTAATTCTATTCATAACCACATAAAATTTACAATGGAATTAGAGGCAAACAATTCTTTAGCTTTCTTAGATGTACTTGTTATCAGGAAAAAAAACAACTCTTTGAGCCACACTGTGTATAGGAAAAAGACACATACAGATAGGTACTTAAACGGTAAATCTCACCACCATCCTAAACAGTTAGCTACCGTAGGAATGTCTTTGTTTCAGAGCCCGGGGGATCTGTGACAAGAAACACCTGACGCGCCAACGTCACAGATCCCCGAAGAACAAGCCAGCCACAGTAGAGAGACAACCTGCTGTCCTCCCATACATCAAGGGCGTGACTGACAAGATTGGCTACATCTTGAAGCGAGCTTCAATCAAAACTTTCTACAAGCCGCCAACGAAGATAAGCCAATTATTACCATCTGTCAAGAGTCAGTTACCCTTACAAGAGGCCGGGGTTTACAAGATAGACTGTGAGTGTGGGCTCTCATACATTGGACAAACCAAGAGACGCATAGGCATTCGACTAAAGGAACATATAGCTGACATTAAACACAAACGCTCGACGAAGTCTGCTGTGTGTGAACATGTAGAACAAGGAACCAACCATTACTTGTGATTTGATAAACCACAGATACTCGCAAAAGAACACCGCTTTATTCCAAGAATGATACGTGAAGCTATTGAAATTAAAAAACATCCTAATTTCAATAGGGAAGATGGTTGGAACGTTCCTCCAGCTTGAGACCCTGTTATCAGGCTAATGACACCCAAGAAGGACAAAGTCACCATAAGACATCAAGACACAGTGAGCACATTCTGCGTAGATAGTAACACCAATAGTTGAAAAATGTTCGGGTGATTTGAGATAACTTTTAAATTCAAGACAAAGACAAATATCACCTCAGTCTGCCGTGAATATGAATCCTGTAAAGAATTCGAAACGTTGGCTTGTAATAAAAATGTAGTTTCTAGATCATTCGGTTTAAATGTAATAACAAGTGAAACCAATATAACGCGATAAAATCCGTAAGCTGTAGTTTAATTTCAATGTGTAACATTCGCGTAAACCCAAGAAAATATTAAATTTACCCGTTTTGGCAGATCTCGTGGGAATTTCGGGAAATCCCTTCTTAGTGCACCCCTACGGTCCCCAAGGAACATACATGCCAATTTTCAGCTTCCTGCGCCCAATAGTTTCGGCTGTAGCCTGTCTCTCAGTCAGTCAGTAACGCAAGGATTTTATATATTAAGATTTCTAGTTAACTGACAAAAGGCAATTCTTTTCACGACCTTACGTGATATCGACTACTTCCTGGGAATACACGCAACGAATGGCTCGGAATGGTTCTTCAAAATATGATGTCACAAGTCTGAACTTCACTTTAGAGTATCAAAAATAAGCGGCCTACTTACTACTTAATTCATGAGTGAGATGTTTACGTCATTGAGACCTTGATAACATTACCTAAAGCCATATCTATTTTAAAGATATTGGTTAGAGTATCTTTATATAAGTGTTGTGTTTATATCTGAGGGAGCTCAGGCTTAAATCTGCAATGACCTGTAACTTAAGCCTGAAACAGTCAATCACCGCTATTTATTTCGGATAAAAATATGACGACCATTTTCCTGTTAACTAACAAAAAAATACATTATTGTTAGTAATATGAGGACACACACAACAGACACACACAACAGACACACACAAGTCTTGTGTTCGTTGTAATGAAATAGCTAATGAGATGTACAATGAACTACAAAAGTTGATGAAACAATCAGATTTACAAATCACCTTGACACAATATAATTACATGAATTAATATCGCAAATGTGGAATGAAATAGCGTTAACGCCAGAAATATATATTAGTCACCGTACATCAATATTCCAAATGTTGTTGAACATTGTTGACAGGCATTGACTGTACGCGTAACCAATGAATACAGATTTACATAGAAGTGCAGTTGTTCTTAAGGATTTCGTGTGCCGATTCCAAGTGGGGACTGTCTCCAATTTGTCTTTCGCTATATATACCACGTACCTTTGTTTGGAGTAACCGATATATCGGCACTGTTGCAAGCGCCATGTTCACGGATGTACAGTACTCGCCAAATTTTATGGCCGCTCCGAACCTAGCCGCATTGCGCTGCGCAGAACACAAAATCAGGTATCAGCGGGACGTACGCGGGGCGTGGAGGCAGGGCACACCCGCGCGCGCTGTCTTCCACCCGCTAGCGTCCACGCCTACCGCGCGTTAGTGTGAGTGTGCTACGTTCGTACACGACTCACATAATCGCTGAGCCCTGACAGTATCGTCGCGTTTAAAATTGTTTCGTAGTGTTAGGCCCTTCTCTCACGAAGCTATTCAAATGCTACGGGACTGAGATGCAAACCATGATCGAATACAGGAATGCTACTCGTTACCGCACACGGTGCTGCGCAAATGAGACTATATTTTATCATTAGAAGAACAACATTCGTACGACGATGTCTAGTGACTCTAGCGATGAAGACAATTTTATTCTGTATTTATATTACAAGAATTAACGAAAATATAAAAGAAGATTCTGGGTGCATCCGTACATCGAAAAAAATATCAATTGTAGGGCATTTGTCGAGGGACTAGTCGTCATTTTTATAGAATGTCAATAGAGTCATATTATCATTTGAATCTTAATCTGAGAAATTATCTTGCCAACTATCTAATAACCCCACATGCTTCGCTTCCTTGGCAATAAAATTATTGTGTATAAATTTAATGTATACCTATAAATAACCTGTAATATTGTTTTTTTCTAAATTTCAATCCACGCCTTTTATGTCAGCTTATAATTATACAAACATGGAAAATTTTCTAACTCCTGCACAAAAATAATATTAAATGTTTGTTCCGCCGCCATTTTGTAATGCGACGCATATACTACTCGGGTAGCGTGCGACCAGCAAGATAGTAGCGTGCGACTGACATCAAACGCGTCGTCATAGTGTCTCGTCGTGTGCGAAATTAGCTGAATATGTATGGCGGCTACTGACAAGCGACGCGTAGGATACGGGTACGAAACACAAATCGTTTGAGAGTCGCTTCGTGAGAGAAGGGCCTTACTTATTTATTGTTTCTCGTCGCTATCGTTGTTTCTTGTTGTTATTTGTACTGATATAGTTACCATTGTCATTGATCATGCCTTGCGGTCGTTTTAATGTTTTACGTCGCCAAACACGGAAAATAGTGTATGACGTATTAACGTTTATGAAGGAAAGAAGTCTAGGCTTAAAAGTCCCTTCACCTAACTGAATTTACATTACTCGAATTTGATTGAATATTTAATTAAACAATATAATATAGCAAATCTAACAACGTAACTGAAGATTTTAATTTTCAATAATTACAATTAATATATTTTCTTGGTTATGACATGTCCACCCGACTGTACCATGCGCAAGTTTGTACCGATGGCTACATTCAGAGCGGCCATAAAGATTGGCGAGTACTGTACTGAGGGTATTGCGGGTGGATAAATGTTACGAGCAAGTATAACGGTCTACCCGCTTTTTTACTCGTTTTTTGCGTTCAACACGACTAGCACTGTTATCACTATCGCACTGTACCCGATCACGACATATTACACTCACTACGTCGCGCGCTTTGACTTTGTTCTTTTCACGGGTTTAACATAGACGTACCACTGGATGCCAGATACTCGACAGTTGAAACCCATCCTCTCTATTGAAATTTTTGCACTTTTTAATTTAAAATTAGTATAAATGACCACGTAAGTTTAAATTCCTATATTGTCTCCAATTTAGTACGTAGTTGGCGTAGTTGGCGGCGCTGGCGTCGTTCTCCATCTCTCTCGCTCTCGTAGTTAAGATACACTGGAGGAGAGAGAGACAGCTGCCGCAGCGCGACTGCCACGCCGCCAAGCGGCAATTTGAGTCGCAGAAAATTTGTCTTCAAAGCGCCCATATGAAATGCGCATCTATGTAAATATCTGAGCTATTTGGCGTAACTGACATGTACGGACCCCATATAATAAGTCGTAGACCATGAATCTACGCTAGTGTTTTGAAAATTGAACGCCATAGACGTTAAATTAAAAGTCTTTATGCCAAATAAGACAACCTTTCCTGTTACTTCTGACTTACTTCTTTACACACGGAAGATAGCGGCCTCCTTTGATGTGACCGATCCTGGCTTGAACGATTTTGCCACTGTCCTGACACATACATGATCATAAGCCAAACAGTCGCACGGACATAAATAGTGAAACTAATAAGGGTTCCTTGTAGTTTCATACGGAAAAACTGCCAAGCCTTTCATCGCACGCAACATTTATTGTAGTAAATTCATTTTATAACCACATACATATATTAACTTAGTAACTTGAAAAAAGCCCAATTCAATACACAACAATGCAAAACCAAAGTTTGGGCAGGCGTACATTTTCTATTTAATCTTTTGTGAATTCATCATGTATTGTAATAGCTAAAAACTTTTGTGCGGTGGTCATACACGCACGTATTTATAGTCTGATATTGATGACGCACCATCGACGCGCCCAAACCGATCAAATATCAATAACCCATCGACAAAAAGCCTCTTCGCTATACGGTGAAGGTAATTTTAATTTCAGAATAAACGGTACCAGGGTGTGGTCAAACCGGTAGCTGCCATATTCTATAACGGCTCTTGCTATCGTCTATTATATAAATATAAATGGACTTGAAGTTGGTCTCTGGTAAAAAAATATTCAGACTGAAATATTTTTGCCATAGAACTCAAGACTCTGTTGATGTCTGAAAACAAGTGTAGTATATTGATATATGCTCAGGGTTTGTTAAAAATATCAGTTATGTTACTCAGAATTTTCTGCCAAAACAGAAAATCTGATGGTTGTTCTGAGAATTTACTTTCTGGGATCGAATAATAGTCAGGTAAACCTATGCTGCGAACGTGTTTGCATCTCCGGTTACAGTAAAATCACTAGTTAAACTAGTACCAACGTTCGACCAACGCGAAATTCAATCGGATTGTGGTAAAACCTGATTCCAGTTTCCATTCAAATACTTTTTTATGCAAACAGGCAGACGGATTGCCTGATGGTAAGCGATTACCGCCGTCCATGGATACCCACAACATGAGAAGAGTCACAAAAGCGTTACCGACCTAGATGTGAAAAGGAATGGTCAGAGGGGTGGGATGAAGGAAATGGGAATGGAGTAATTTTGGAGAATTCATTTTTAAGCAAAACAAAGTCCTTAACACTTATTCTGAGAATAATGCATTTATAACAATTTACACTTGGTTATAAAGCGCAGGACACAACAATTATCTGCAAATACACGCGCAAACATAAAGTTCTGCCAACAGTCTGTACAGTTTTATAAAGAGAAACTGACTCATATCAAAAGTTAGCTGAAAATGTTTGCATAACCAAACAAATAAGTATGAAAGACCAGCAAACTGAATAGCAGACGGTAGATGCAAATAATACAAATCTTTAATCAAGCAAACTGCTCCCAAACGTACAACTGCTATTCAAACAAGACAGCACTAGCTCATATTTGGCTCACGCTCGTATGCAACGTACATGAGATATAAATATTAGAGTGAACAAACACACCTATGTCCATTTGCAGGTAAGCAATGCATGCAAACGAGGTCCATTATTAAGAAAGCCCAGCCTGATACGGAATAGAGGCCTAATATAAATAGGCCTGACCACTCAGCTTATATTGTTCGCCACTCGCTAATTATTATTAATGATAGCGAACGTTTATGAAAAGTTGTGGCGAGGAAAGTCTCATTCACGATATTTAAACGACGCGTGTATGGTACTGTTAATCAGTAATGTGCTGACAGAGGTTATATAATTTTTCATTCTGGTTTTGGAAATTCATGTAGAGCTTTCTTACCAAGTAATATTATAATAATAAATAGACTGCTATGCAAAGAGAGAGAATGTTCGTATCCATGGCGCGCATAACTCACTTTTCGAAGTTATGTGCGTGTTAAATTGGTGATTATCGATCTCAACGATCTTTTACACTCCTTATAGAGGGTAAGCACCTCCGAATAAACTGACAGTACTCTAAATCATATAACTGTGCTATGTCTTTGTGATGCAGGGGTCAGACAGCAGTCGCACTGTGGACATGGTGAAATCTGGTTGCACTAGTAAGCGAACCCTGAGATGCAACTTGAATAACGCTAGGAAGATGACAAACATGTAAAATATGACACAATATGTCAAATATGACACAATATGTTTTTCCGATTAAAAGGTTAACCAGTATTGTGATGACCAACATTCAAAGTAACCAATCAGCAAACTTTCGCTACCCAAATTAAAAATAACACAAAAGCGTAAGTTTGTATGGACATCCGTACATGTCTTTTGAAATGTACATTAGAAAACACAATTATTTATCATGTTTGTTTGTTTTTCATGAAAATTTTAAACCCTGTTTCGGTTGGAATATTTTGCCGACAGTCAAAGTCAAGTCAATTTACTATTCAAAATATAGATCGCAAAGTGGGTAAATTGTCGATATTTACGGTAAATTAACATTTTCCCCAGTAAAGCCTTCGTAGGCACAGACAAACACTGTTACGTAATTTACTAGCATAACATTCAACGGCACTAATACCTAAGCATTAGGTCTCTTTATTCTAAATCACGGACAATAATCACCGGCTTATAAAACGATACTAAGATCAATCCAAACAGTGAAAAGTCGTTGTCAAATGATGGAAGTATTATAGTATTATAACAGTTTTCTTAAAAATATTAACTTGAACTTCGTAATGAGTGAGATTTAATAAGATTCGACGAAAATTCTAATAAGCGCGCTCAGTTCGTATTAAAGGTAGGTAGTCGTTAAAGCTTCGACCAACAATACTTATTACAATTTCTATCTACGTATGACAATAACTGTAGATATAACGTAATAAAATATTGTGTACCTGAGCTCGGTACACCTGAGGTTAAATTGGGAAGTCAGCTCAGTTAAGATGTTATTACGTAATAACAGCGCGGGTGATATTCACTACTTTTACTCCACTTAATCTTCTGCATCATCCATTGTGGCATCATGGACCTTCTTGGATTTCCCATGATCCGTCAGGGTGGCCCATGCAACCCTTTGACCACAGTGCAGACTACAAGGATGTACCCGAACGGAAGTCTGTTTCTCATCCCGTGATTGTGGAGGTTGCTGAATCTCCGAGCTATGCACTCGCACTACGCATGTCATCGTGGTCTAAGTTACTCCGCGCTATCGTTTATGTCTGTAGGTTTCTTAGGCACCTACCTAATGGGACTTTTGTTTCAAGTACTGATCTTGAATTTGCAGAATGTAAGTTACTACGAGCTGTACAGGCTGTTCATTTTAGTAACGACATTCAAAATTTGAAAACTAATGTACCTTGTTCTCCCGCTATTCATAGACTCAAGCCGTTTCTCGATGAGCACGGCGTCATACGCGTTGGTGGTCGTCTGTCAAATTCAGATGAACCTTATAACTACGAGCATCCTTGCATTCTACCGCGTCATGATCATGTTGTCGACCTTCTTGTTGATTTTTATCACAAGAAGCATCTCCATGCTGGTCCAGAGTTGCTTGGCATAAATATTGGGTTTTAGCTGCTCGGCGAATAATTTGTCACAGAATACATAAATGTAACGTCTGTTTCAAATTTCGTCCGCGTCCGATTTTCCCTCCCATGGCAGATCTTCCTAGCCAACGCGTCAATCAAGTTGATAAAGCGTTTACACATACCGGTTGTGATTACGCAGGACCACTGCAGTATACGCCAGTGCGTGGTCGAGGTACTAAAAGCCGTAAAGCTTGGTTATGTATTTTTACATGCTTAATGACACGCGCTACGCATATTTAAGTTGCAACAGATTTAAGCACGGTGTCATTCCTGGCAGCCCTTAAACGATTTCTTTCACGGCGCGGCCCTTTACAGTGTTTGTATACGGATAACGGCACTTGTTTCGTGGGCGCAGGCTCTTATTTACGCGACCTTTATAAGTTTCTCAGGGAAGAATATCGTACTCGTCTTCAGGAAGAACTTTCCATAAATCATATTGACTGGAAGTTTATTCCGCCAGCATCACCACATTTCAGTGGATGTTGGGAAAGCATGGTCAAAGTAATTAAAACGCATCTCTTCAAAGTTATAGGTCAACAGATCCTCTCTTACGAAGAGCTTTTAACTGTCCTTGCACAAGTTGAGGCGCTGATCAACTCGCGTCCGCTCACGGCATTGAGTAGTGACCCTGCAGAACCATCCGCGTTAAGCCTTGCACATTTTCTGAACACAGTGCCATTATCGTCATTTCCGGCTCCTGAAACAGACTCTTTAAGCCAGAGACATACTCTGCTGGATAAACTCGTGCAGTCGTTCTGGCGGCGCTGGCGTGCGGAATATCTCCACCAATTTCAGGCTAGATCCAAATGGAATAGTCCTGCATCCCCTATACAGAAGGGTACGTTGGTCGTCATAATACATGATAATGCTCCGCCGCTTTCATGGCCGTTAGCCATCGTAGAGAAACTGCATACTTCCAAAGACGGTACAACCCGCGTTGTTACCGTGAAAACCGCGAAGGGGAGCTACGTGCGCCCAGTTGTACGTCTCTGTCCGCTTTCAACTCAGTGAGATCTAGCCTGAAGTTAGATCCACCTCTTAGTTTAAGTTTTAAGTTTGTAGTTTTCGTTATAATTGTTTCGCTAAAGTTAATTTAAATTAATTTTAATATCATATCGCTGTCTTAGCCTATTGATGGGTTATGCGGTAGTACATCCAACATAGCTAAGTTCAATTTAATTTTTTTTAAAGGCAACCCTTTAGGGCCGGGGGGATATGGTAGTGCCATCTATCTTTTCTGTTGCTAGTTAATTATGTCAACACCTAGCTAATAAATTCCTTTGCATACCGCAGTGTCGGGACGAGCGATCTTTTGTCCCTTTCTATCCCATTCCCTCCCAAAGGCACGACTCGCTCTAATTGGTCGCAGAATTCAACGAAGCTACGACGGAGTCAAGGATCAATCGTCACTCTGATCGGTTGCGTCCCTACGCCGACCCGCGCCGCGCCGAATACGTGCAGCACCGCAATATTCTACCGCTATTTTATACTATAAATGAGAACTAAACCAACCGCGGGTGCAGTGGAGTGATCAGTGCAGCTTCAGGATTCTCGAAGACACCAGCAGGCCGCCATTTTGTAAAGAAGAAGACTGACTTACTAGGTAAGGTGTGCTCCCATACCTCAGCCTCCTATTCCTCCCATGAACCCAATCCTTTTTCCTATTCTAGGCGATCATCAGCCAGCCTTAATACAGTCCACAATATTAATATTTTTCCAAATCGCCTAATACGAAATACAGTTCGGTGCATAGCCGAACCACCGATCTTCCATCAAAGTCTAATTGGCATCTTAATACGATCGTGGGTTAAAACGTGCACCAAACATAATTCATTATATTACGCACCCCTATGACGGGTAATAATAAATGATTGGACATTTAATATTGCTGGTAGAGCTTAGTCTACAAGATAATGGTGCTTCTTCGAGACATGACGTCAGATTCATTGAAAACTACGCAATAACTGAAATTAAAAGGGCATTAGTTAAGTTGCTATAATAGACCAGCGAAGTCTGGGAATTTGCAATATGATATACCTGTTATTTTAGGTGCGCTATTATTTATAGAATAGATGGTATGTATTTTGTTGTATCTATTTATTTGTTTTACAGTATGTGGAGCAATATAATAAGACAACCACACATCACCTAAAGGGTTTTAAAAATATTGATATATTTAAAGAGCGACATTATAGAGAAAGAACCTTTTCGATCTACTGGACAGCCCTTTTAGACGTCGTAATGACTATAAAAACTGATCAAAAACGTAATACTTACACGAAGTTTAAATAAACTTTATTTGTAGGTCTATAAAGTAGCGTCACCGAAGACAATAATTTTGACACCCAATCTATACTATAATAAAATTGTAGAGGTGAAAAGTCTGTACATTAAAGATATTTTGACGATAATTAGCTAAAAAATCTAGGAAAATGCTAAAAAGCAATACTTGATATTTTTTAGAATTTATGTCTGTCTGTCTTTCCCTATGTTGCTAAAGATCTCTAAAATGGCGAAATTGATTTCAATAAAACTTACACTCATGTACAAAGGATACTCAACCCTATAAAATAGTATATGTTACATCACAATCGATTGAGTGGTTTTCGGTGTACAGCTTGACCTCTCCTTTGTACGTAGTCCCAAACAAAACAGGGATCATCCAAAACTGGTTATTTATGTGGTGCCATCTATGATCATTATAAGTACATACATACATACATAGACTCACGTCTGTTTCCCCGAAGGGGTAGGCAGAGGCATATTAAACGTCCACTTTTCGCCAGTGTTTTGATCCCACGTAATAGGTGGCGAGCCTATTACCGCTTATTGGGACATTTTGTTTGCCAGAGCCTCGTCCGTTGATCATTATAAGTTTGTTAGTAAAAGTATAGTTAGTCTCAATAGGTACCTTTAAAGTTTTTTATGGCTATTTACCCGACTTTTCAAAAGGACGCGATTGTTAATTTCGTCAGTATATTTTTATGTATTTTCGATAAATAAATTACTGGAATATTGCATAATTATAGTTATCCTTCCGACCGATAGATGTCACTATTTTCAAATAATTTTCTAGCAAAATAAATGTATCTTGCAAAAAAGACAATAATTATGTGTCAGGTACCTTTCTGTTATTAAAAAAATACTAGATTATAATATTCGGCACTTTCATGAACAAAGTCTCTGTGTCAAAATTTATTACAATATCCAATTAATTTAAACAGTCAATCTTATTTATTTCAAATTATTATGTTTATATAATGGTTATATAATCATTTAATTTTATTTTAATTGATAAAAATAATGACTATAGATTCTTTTTTCAATAAATTGTCGATTAGTTATTTTCTATCTCGGTCGATTTGTATATGTAAACATAGATGGCGTTGAGATGAGATTACTTGGATTGGTGTCTTTGTCGTTTCTTTTGAATATTTGATAGTTGCATGTGATTGTGTTTCTTTGATTTCTTACGTTCGTTCGTGTTCTGTTCATATACCTACAGGTGTCTCATTATTCCCAATTTCCCACTCCTCACGTCACGTAACTGTGTTTCGTCTAGAACATGCTAGCTGGACAAAAGTCATTGTCTAATTACCTGAAATTTATTACCTGAGCCTTTTACCAGATACCCAGGTGCCCCAATTCTGAGAATTCTTTTGGACACGTGTCAACTACTGATAAGGTAATGAGGTTAGTATATAAGGAAAGGGTAAGAAAAGCACTTATTAATTGCATTTTTGCGTGTACGGAAGTAACATCATATGTCAGTGAGTTTAAGTTTTTTCGAAAGTGTTAGTAATGGATCATCAAGTTAAAGGTATGTTCTTATTATTTCTAATAAGAAAATAGGTTTACATTTCCCCATTTTTTTTAAATAGCTCGAGTTTAAAGAAGTTTGTCAAATTTTGATGATTTTCTGAATTCATTGGACTAGAAACTACTTGTACCCTCTTGTAGCCGGGCTAGATTTTATATATAGCATAGCCATATCTGTTAGCTTTTAAATTTTAGCTTTTTAGCTTTTTTTTTTCATCTTAGCCTGCACACTTGAGTACAACTTTGTCATTTTGTCTGTTTTCTAGAATACGAATTCTCAGTCTCGAAAATGGAGTTTTTTGATGAATGGCAGAAACATGCTAAAGAGAACCGCAACAGTAGACTGTGTGAGTTTATAGTGATGAAACATGATCTTGTTAATATCACGGAAGCATCTGAGCGGGAAATTAAAATGACAATTGGAAGATTGTCATCCAAATACACAGAAAAATGGGAAAAATGTGGGAAATACCGTAATCGCTTCCTGACTAAGAATTCTGAGTGGTTGTCTGGGTATTTTACATTCAAAGCATCTGTCCACCTCTCAACACCATCATCATCAAGTAAGAGTTCGATTCGTGGACGTCCATCAATAGATTTTCCTGAAGCAAGTGAAAAAACGAAAAGGAGACGCGTGGAGGACCTACTACACACGCGAGATGTAAACCAGCTAGTAGCCGCTGCTGAAATATCGGCACGATTATCCGGACATCGGAATTTGGCTACTGTGATTAAAGAAGCAAGCCATAGTCTGGAAAAGTGCCAAGAAATGAAAATATATGTGGGTGAAAAGGTACGCCAACAACCAAGATGTTTGTCCAAAGAGGAGGCTTTGGCATATTATGTGGATGCCAAATCCACGAGCCACTCTTATAAAAAAACGAGGAAATGGAGCATCAAGGCAGGACACCAGGTATTTCCATCATTTTATAGTGTTAGGCAGGCAAAAATTGAATGCTACCCTCCCGAGGAACAGATTTTTATAAGCAAAACGCGTGCAGAAATTAAACTTCAGGCGGTTTTAAATAAAACAGCTGAACGTCTAATTTGTGCACAGCGTGAAGTTTTAAAATCTGTAGATTCTGGCTCATCACTCTCCCTTGTTAGCAAGTGGGGGTGTGATGGAAGTTCCGGTCATAGCACTTACAAACAAAAATTCTCAAACAGTGAAGACACAGATGAGTTTTTGTTTATGTTCTCATTCGTGCCACTTCAGTTACGAGACAATAGTGGTAGAGTTGCTTGGCAGAATCCTCGACCATCTTTTACCATGTATTGTCGACCGATTAAGTTTATTTTCTCCAAAGAAACAACAGATTTTACTGTAATAGAAACCAATAAGATTTTGGAGGAAATAAACCAATTGGTGCCAACAATAGGTAATATAGATGGTAAAGAGATATCGGTCAAGCTCGAATTACTGTTCACGATGATTGATGGTAAAGTGTGCAACGCTATGACTGAAACTTCGTCAGCACTTAAATGTTACATTTGTGGAGCTACTCCAAAATTTATGAATGATGAGTCTAGGGAATTTGTTGTAAATAAGGAAACTCTTGGTTTTGGTATATCTCCCCTTCACGCTTGGATCCGGTCTTTTGAATGTTTGCTTCACATAAGCTATCGTCTTGAAATTAAGAAATAGCAACTTCGAGGTCAAAGTGACAAAGAAAATGTGAAGCAACGTTCGGCTCGTATCCAAGAAAGGTTTAAGGTTGAAATGGGTTTAATTGTAGATAAACCAAAACCAGGATTTGGTAATACGAATGATGGGAATACTGCTCGTCGGTTTTTTGAGAATCCTGAACAGGCTTCAGATATTACAGGTGTAAATGTGACACTAATTAAGAACTTTGGCACTATCCTTAGAACTTTAGCTTCGGGTTACGATATTGCTGTTGTTAAATTTAATTCTTTTACACAGGACACAAAAAAATTGTATCTTAGTCTCTATTCGTGGTATAAAATGTCTGTTACTATGCACAAAATTCTTGTGCACAGTGTAGAAATTGTGAGATCGGCTCTTTTACCTATTGGGCAGCTTTCTGAAGAAGCTCAGGAAGCGCGTAATAAGGATTATAGGAGGTTCCGGGAGCACAATACTCGAAAATATTCACGTATTGCCACGAATGGGGATTTACTTAATATGTTGCTAATTACATCTGATCCTGTGATAAATGGCCTTAGGGAAGTGCCGAAAAAACCGACGAGTAAACTTCCTTCTGAGGTTTTAGAATTAATTATACCCCCTCCTGTAAATGTAAGGTCTAGTGTAAGTCATTGTAGTTCTCATCAAAATATGTCAGATTATATGGTAGATGATTCTTCAGAATAAGAATTTAGTGATGCAGAATAAATAGAAGTTGTAAATAATATTTTACTAATGTTTTTTTAAGCTGTGTACCTTATCTAACTTTATTATTAGTTGTCAACATATTGTTTTTTAACTGCATATTTTTTAAGTAAAAAGTATTGTTAGTGAGTAGGTAGTAATAATGCCCTATTATGTAATTAGAAGCCAAGTCCTTAGTAGCACAATATTTTATGACTATTGTTATTTTTTTTCATTGTTATTTTTTACCTGTCTGGCAATAAAAGATTAATCGCTATTATACATTTTTTTTGTTGGCACACGTGACCCTACCTCCTGTTTTTTGGTGTTATATGCGCTAATACCCCATTAGAATATCATAATAAAGCCGTACGAACTAAAAAACCTCAATAAATATTTTTGTCCAGCTAGCATGTTCTAGACGAACCACAGTGGCGTACGTGGGAATCTTTGAGCGGGAGACTGAGGCCTGAATTCAGATACCTCTTGAGTTACTCAACGGGGCGATCTTACTTTCGGCAGGGCTGGATATTCGTAGTCCTGTGTGTATTTTCTAAATAAATCGCAATGACAGACACTTGAAACAGCTAAAATCGACCTCCGAACATGTTGTTTTTCACATGGTCACATAATTATGTGGTATGTTCACGAGTGAGCGGTAAAAATAATTTACATGTTCTATGTGAAGGTGGTAAAACAGTTAATGTTGTGTATAAATAAATTGTCTAAAGATATATATTAGGTATATAATCAGCTATATATATAAAAGAAAGTCGTGTTATTTACACTATTTATAACTCAAGAACGGCTGAACCGATTTGCCTGAAAATTGGTAGGAAGGTAGCTCAGAACCAGGAAAAACACATACGATACAACAAAATGCAAAAAACAATCTGGGAGGGATTTTAGAGAGGGTCGAAGTTTGTAGGGACAAACTTCCTACCGATTAACAGTAAGCAAGCATGCGCTGTAAGAATTGAGTGCTGCGCATGTGCTATCTGTCAGTACTGTCACATTATACATTGTCATAATATGGTGCACCGTAGAGGTGCACCGTCATTACTTCGTGCGCTTACTTATTTAAACTAATACTTATTGTAACAGCCTTGGCTAATCTCTACTTATATTAGGTACAATTGCGAAAATTTGTATGTATCTACCTATGTACCAATTTCACGCTAAACCGGCTGAACCAATATTCTCTACTCATAAATGCGAAAGTGTGTATAGAGATATATCGGACCATGGCTTTGACATTTGACTGTATGCTAAGTGATGTTGTTGAGCACCTTTTGGTAAATAATGTGATGAATACTGACCAAGTTTCTTCGTACCCTATAGAGTTTCTGAACTCCTTCCAATTATCAGGAGTACCTTCACGCAACCTGAGACTGCACGCTGGTGTTCCAGTCCTGTTAATGCGGAATCTTAATGCACCAAAGCTTTGTAATGGCAAACGGCTACAAGTAACACCTAGGACGAAACATTATAAAAGCTTTTCGCGATTAAGGATTCCGTAGTGGAGGTATCGACTTACCATAGCCATTATCTTCGACTTACTATTAATAGTATTTGTATCAACGATTAAGCTATATTTGCGGTTTTTAAGATGTGCTTTATTTCAAAAACTGTGACTACAATTATCGTTTAAACCAATTTTCTTTGGAAGTTTTTATTACGATCTACAGCATATTTTTTTTTTTGATATGTCACTCTCTTAATTTAAAAGTTAGAGGGACACACACACCCATTTTACCACTTTGGAACCGTATATCTTTCAAAAGATTGACTTCGAGAAACAATGGTTTTAGGAAACTCCAAGTAATTTTTACGACCCATTTTCCACATCAGTTCCATGTATGAAGAGCCCTCCTTAATATTCAATATTTTTTTATTTTCTATAACGTCGTAAAGCGGTTCACAGAATACATCTACCTACCAATTTTCAAATGTGTAAACTGAATAGTTTCGGCATAACGTGACTATGATATACGGATAGACTGACAGACATAAGCGCGTCTGTAAAGACTTCGTGTTTAGCCATTTTTGACTACGGAACTCTAAAAATACTGTTTACCGAAACTGAAATGTTTTAAATACTTCTTGCGGTTATATTTATTATTAGTTGCTATGAACAGAATTGAAACGAAAATTACTATCGAACGATGAAAGAGTTTTGTGTTACCCCGAATTTAACGTGAGCGAAGCCGCGGGCAAAAGCTATTTGAGAAATAAAACTCACATAAAATTGTTGATTTCTAACCTATAAAAGCTTCACTCCATATTTCATTGTAGACACCACTGCAATTTAAAAAAATATAAATATGAAATAGTGTAAATCCAAGTTTCGAGCCTGCTGCCAACTCCATTTGCACTGCAGAAAGATGAGCTATATCAATGTAATATAACAAGATATAGAAATGAACTGGATAGTAAGCATCGTACTTCACGACATCCCATTTTACAAACTGCACTATGTTTGTATCTGTATGTCGTTTCGAGATTTGTGACACATAATATATGATGTATGTTTTTGATTATATGTATTGCTAGTTGCGAGATAGTTCTACAGTTTAACTTCGGAATAAACAACTAACAAAATCGCGTTGAGAAAAAGGAAGTAAATACAAAGTAAGAATGCTTGAGTGAATTTTATAAACGTTAATAAAAATACTTTTAAGGCGCTGTCCTAAGCGACTGTTTTGGTAAATGAGGGGGTGAAGCAGGGGAGGTGAAGGGAGCTTAGCTCCGTCTACTGCGGGGCGCCCCCCTTCATTCTCGTCGCGTGCGGCCGTATTCTGGCGACATCCGTATTCCAATATTTCAAAATCGCAAGCAAAACGTTTTAGCATATTGAATTGAGAACCTGATATTAAAATTTATATTACATACATCAATCTATTTGTACAATATAGGCATAGCGCAATTTTTGTTCTCAGTGCAGCCATGAGCAAAACTGGTTTACATTAGACGTTATAGGTATTAATAGTTGACGAAAGTAGGTTAATACCTACGTGCCGTAAGATGATAAAAATAATTAAGTCAGTTCCATGTATGGAGAGGCCATTATTATGTTTGTTTTGTTTTTGTATAAAAATAGTGAAGCAGTTCATAGAATACCTACATATAATTCCATTCCTGCCAGTTTTCAAATCTGTTTTGCAATAAATTGGCTGTGACATACGGGTGGACAGACAGACAGACATTGCGAATCTATAAGGGTTCCGTTTTTACAATTTTTGGCTACGGTACCCTTAAAAACACAATACTGCTCTACTAAGCGCAAAAGCCGTATCTCAACTATAAAGCGAGTTACGAGATAATTGAAGTTTAGTAAAAGTTGATTTCTTTTATTTATTAATGGATGTTTATTGTTATTATAGGTATAATTATTATGATAAAGGTTTCGAAATACGTCGCCGTTTTTAGGGGTTGTGAGTGATTGGAGAGGGAGGAGGGGAGGTCTTGAAACCACCCTCACCATTTTCAATTGCCGGAAATACTTGGTTTCCTCTGAAAAAAAAACTCCAAACATCGGTGTGTATGGCACTGCCAACTTCCACATTCATCACACTAGTTTAATAAACTAAGGTTGACGGAGCCCTGCGAAGGGCTCCTATTTTCGGATTAAGGGTCAAAAGAGAACCTAACATAACCTATTTAGTTACTTATTACAGTCGCACCTAACCCTAGGCACTCGAAAGCAATGACGCACAAATTTGACATTAGCTGTCAATATGATCATTCCAAGATGACAGTTTTGCGTTTCGTTTCACGTTTTTCACATAAAACCTAAAAAGGACATTTGTAAAACTGTACTTAAGTATAAAAACTACGTTCCGTTTTGCATAATTGCCGAAGTATTTATGAAATTTTGGAAATTGTTTAAAAATATTTAGACGCAACTCCGGCAGCCAAAATTACTTTTAGGGGATTACGAACTACCTTAAGCCCCCTACACTACCAATACCCTCAAATTCAGGCTACTCGTTTCGAAACCCAATCCATTATTATTTTTCAAAATAGATGAAACATCAAAAATATATGTGGATATACCTTATTCATGAGACACTGCTATGTCGCTTAGAAAATTATAGAATTAGAATTTGAGTTACTGCTTTTTCGTTAGCTCTCGTCATACATGTTTGTATAGAAAAATATAAAAAAATTCTTTCGCTTCAAATATATGTTGTTTCAAAGAAAATAAATATTAAAAGATATTTATTTATATTCATTTATAATTTATTAACGAAATACTGAGTTTACAGCTCATCAAAAGTTAGCTGTCTGCTACAACCCGGCAGGTTTTCTTTATTCTCATCGAATGTTAAAGGCAGTGTGTGAGGTGATAAGGCTTCAATACTTATTATTTGCTGTTGTTCACGAGGCACAGTTTCATTTACTTTCCTTTTACGGCTTGGTATTGTAGAAATTTCAAGCATTGATGAAACATTTTCCTCTCCGTGATCTCGCAATGCCATCCCTTGAGCTTGACGAGAATCAACAATTTCAGGCAACTGATATAAATTCATATATACCATTTTCCACATTCAATATACCAAATCATATAAAACGCTACAAGCTTCTCCCAGAAAACATCATCTCTTTCTATAATTTCTATTTTTAGTGGTATACTTTCGCCACTCCACACAGCAAATAAACACTTTTGTTTGCGTGTAACGTGGCGTTGCCCCTGAATTTGGTAATAACAATTACAATATTTGTTTAGACTAGTCAGTTCACTTTTTATCATGTTTCCATATTTGTATTTTATTTGCTCTTATACTATTCTCCAGGCCATTCTTATAGGCAACTTTAGAACATAAAATTTCCACAATCATGTTTGGACCTATTAATCCATCTGGCGTGGCACCAATAACCGAATAATCCACAAGGCTCGATTGTTACATTTTCTTGCTTCGCCAGTTGTTGCAAAGCCAGTTGTTCATTTTAGATTCCATGCGCAACTGATTTTATATTGCAAATATTTTATTTGTACTAAATATTTTTTACTAAGTTGGCTTTACTGCTGTTATCTCTTCTTTTTACCACTATACAAAAATTTCAATCTGTCAACATATTCTTACGCAATTCGAACCAGTCACTGCTATCCCTCTTGTAATTTTTGCTTATCACTACGGAATTTGAGTCAAATTTGTTAAAAAAATTGTTTGGCATTTCTTGGCTAGCTCTTGAACAGATCGTGTTAGGAATGACTGAAGCCAAATGTGTGTAAGACGTTGCAGAACTGTTATCTTTAACTTCACTGTAATAACAATAATAATAATTAGTTACGTACTTTATTATTAAAATAATACTATATCTTGTATTATAGCAAACAGAGAAGTTACCTTCTTACTTATAAATGATTGATTTTAGAAATTAAAAATATATTAGATGTACTGAGACATACCTAATAGTTTATGAATAATCAAAGTTTTACCCGATGTACCTAAAAAGGTTTATGTTCAAAACACAATAATACAACATTCGTTACCGCTTGTGTGCGGATTGCGGAGCGCCATATTAGCGCTGTCATCATTATTGTTCGCCGTGGCGGCATCTTAGCGCTCCAGGCGCTCTGAGAAGCTAATGAATTTGAAATATAGGTACATAAAATGATTCGATTTTATGTTATTACTCTTTCAAAAATTGAAAACTGTGGCAGCTATGTAATGTGAGAATAATTTATATAATTATAGTATGCATAATCGATAATAAGTAACATAGTTAGTCATAAAAGACTCTTATGAAAATAATTTGTGAAAAATGTTACATATTTCATAATCACTTGGCCATGGATGAATTTCTATTTTATTACGACGCTTTCTTGTACAAATCCTTTGTAGAACTTCATTTCTCTAATTGTCCATATTTTATTCTTCTAACTATGTATTTATAAGCACAGAAACATTAACACATTAAACGCAACAAGAGTATAAACTTAGGTCCTAATTATATGTGCCCATAGTTACATGAAAAGCCTATTTGATTCAAAGTATTCAGTCTATAACATAAAACATGAAATTACGAACTCAAATCGGCGTATTATAATAACAAACAGGTTTACGTAAAATTTCATGCAGCGGAGACGCAAGCGACATGACCTATCTCTCACAGGGCTCATAGCCGAATGATGAGGTCTGGGCGGGGCGTAAACTAGCAACTGACACTCAGTACACCGCTTATGCTAATAAGGTTTAAATTGCTGAAGTGTTTGATGTTGATGGGATCTACCGAGCGTCACAATCATAGACGTTTGGCAGATTTTATTAAATTTTACAAAATATACACGTATAGTATGAAAATAAATAGGGTAATTCTTTAGTTCATTAGATTTCCTACAATATTATCAAAAAAAATATGACAGCTTACCATCAAAATATTGCAAACAGTGAGACGAAAGATTATTTTCTGCCTCGATTTTGTGATTTTTTTACCGTGATTCTATTTTACGTACATGAAAAATTCTTTCAAAAGTCTTTTGTTCAGACTTTTGACTTTAAGCTCTAATTTTTGCTAGTTTGTAATATGTACCGTTATGGCTAGATGCGCGACGAAAAATTTGGTGTTTCACGGCTTCTGTGGTATAACAGCGCCTTAACCTACGATTAATTGCAGCTTATCATAAACATGATTTTCCATGTAAATTTTTGGCAGGTCATATGTACGAGCATAAAAGGCACCTCTATCTAGAGGTATCTATTTGTGTCATATCCACACATCACCTAAAAGGTTTTAAGAATATTGATATATTTAAAGAGCGACATTATAGAGAAAGAACCTTTTCGATCTACTGGACAGCCCTTTTAGACGTCGTAATGACTATAACAACTGATCAAAAACGTAATATTTACACATAGTTTAAATAAACTTTATTTGTAGGTCTATAAAGTAGCGTCACCGAAGACAGTAATTTGACACCCAATTGAGAAATAAAACGCACCAAAAAATGTTGATTTCTAACCCATAAAAGCCTCACTCCATATTTCATTGTAGACACCATTGCAATTTAAAAAAATATAAACGTGAAATAGTGTAAATCCAAGTTTCGGGCCTGCTGCCAACTCCATTCGCACTGCAGAGAGATGAGCTATATCAATGTAATATAACAAGATATAGAAATGAACTCGAAAGTAAGCATCGTACTTCACGACATCTCATTTTACAAATTGCACTATGTTTGTACGAGTATCTGTATGTCGTTTTGTGATTTGTGACACATAATAAATGATGTATGTTTTTGATTATATGTATTGCTAGTTTCAAGATAGTTCTACAGTTTAAATTTGGAATAAATAACTAACAAAATTGCGTTGAGAAAAAGGAAGTAAACACAAAGTAAGAATACTTGAGTGAAATTTATAAACGTTAATAAAAATACTTTCAACCTACGATTAATTGCAGCTTATCATAAACATGATTTTCCATATAAATTTTTGGCAGGTCATATGTATGAGCATAAAAGGCACCTGTATCTAGAGGTATCTATTTGTGGAACTCCCACTTGTATACAGGTCTAACTTATGAATATGGCCCGACAATCAAACGGTTGCAAAGTTCTGATGATTCAATTGCTTCGTGGAAACTCGAATTTCACCAATCTCATTGAAATTCGAAGTAAAAAAAATAGGTTTTAGACCAATGAGACTAAATAAGTAGTGTTATACAAGTGGCATAATAGTTACCTAGGCGATTATGAATATATTTTTCGAGAGATTCAGTCGTGGACTATGGCTGGCTGATGATGACGATAGCGAAAGCGCCGTGAAATGACCCTCATATTGTTGTTTCGAGTCTTGCTGTTCTTCGTGCCCGATCGTTAAATGTGTTCATTGCCTTTTTAGTAACACACGCGTAACACTATCCGACCCTAGCACAAAAAAATGTTAATGCTGTTGGGAACAATGTGAACCACGAAACCAACTTGATAATTTCTCGTTAACGTTTCATAAATAGTAACGATAATGTTTATTAAAATTAAATTGAATGCAGAATTAATTTAAATGGCAACTACAAAGTTAAGATCTTGTATTAAAATTGTAACACTAAGGATTTCAACACCTGGTGGTTTAAATTTAAATAAATGTTATGGTAATTAGGTAATAGAGGTGTTGCAACTTTAAGGAGACAACAGTCTGTTCTCAACTTATAACACAATTATGTCTAAGTATAGGTTGAGACAAACTTTATTTTCAGCCTGTAAGCGAAAGTTCGTTCTTTTCATGGGTGAAGCTAGCAGTGGTGTCCTAGTTTAACGACAGAAACCGTGACTGACAGTTTTATTTAAGCAATTATTTTTCTTTATTTCTTTGAATCTACATATATGTATGTGTAGTTGAAAGCAGAGATAAACCAAAGTGAAAAATCGCTATGCAGAGGGTTTAATTAAGCCACGGCTCGCACTTCTGACTTTCCTAATTTATGTGCGTAGCGTTTGCCTCGGAGAGCACGCTATATCGTCGGTTCCGGCTATAATGAAGATCTTTGTGATAGTCACTATAGGGTGTCAGTACTCATAAGATTATAATGACACTGCATACTAATCTAAACCTAGGAATATCGCTATCCCTGCGAATTGCAGAGGTCAGATGACAGTCATTCTGGGGAAAAGGTAATGTACTGCCAAAACTGGTTAGGGTCTAATCAGTTACCAGTAAGCGGACTTCGGGCTCCAAGACGAAAAGCCTCGCATTGGATGCAGCCAGAAAAACACAACGACGATGATGATAATCAAGTATGTGTAGTAGTTACGAGGACATTTTTTCTTGTGCCCGTTGTTTTGTAATGCTTTCTTCTTCTTAAGATTCTTAGCGTTACTTCATTTGTCGCATAGTAAATCGACAAAATTAAGTAATGCTTACAGAGGTCACCACTTTGATGGGTGGCCGCTACTAAAGATGTTGCTTCCGGTTTTTATCCCTGATATGAATCCTTAGGACATGTCAAAGGACTTTGGGTGGCCTTTAGACTCTGACACTAGAATTGGCTACTTACACGAAAATAAATAAAGAAGTTATGACGTACGGCACCGAGACGTGAACATTCACAGTGGGACTAGTCCACAAACTTAAAGTCACGCAGCGAGCTATGGAACGGGCTATGCTTGGCGTCTCTTTGAAGGATAAAATCCGCAACGAAGTAATCCGCCAAAGAACCAAAATTACCGACATACTTAGCCCACAGAGTTAGTAGGCTCAAGTGGCAGTGGGCTGGCCATATTTGTGAAAGGACTGATGGCAGATGGAGCAAGCGTGTCCTAGATTGGAGACCACGACTCGGTAAGCGTAAGGTAGGGCGGCCCCCGGCTAGGTGGACCGACGTCCTGAAAAAACTGGCTGGGGCAGACTGGATGCGGAAGGCTTAGGACCGTGTACTGTGGTGCGTGTTGGGAGAGGCCTATGCCCAGCAGTGGACTGCGATAGGCTGATTGAGATTGAGAAATAAAGAAGTCTTTGTAATTAGGTATCTACTAGTTACATGTTATGCTTTCCTTTATACATTCAATATATGGAACCAAAGGTGACCAGATCTAAGATATTATTTAAACAACCTTTTCAAGGCTCACCTCGTTTCATACCAATTTAAATAAAAATGATTCAGCACTTTAGCTGTAACGTGAAAATAATGAAATTGCTTCTACTGCTTTGTTAACAATAAGAATTTATAAATAAAAATAGAAGCAATTTGTCACCTTAAGCTTCGTCTTTGTGTAAATACATCATTATTTCTGGCTTATCTTAAATATTTCAACGTTACAATAATGAGGGCTTACGAAGGCATGGATGTCATCAAAGCTGTACTACTTTCAAGAGCATAATAAAAATGGCAGGTAAAAGTTATAAGTTTCAAGTTCGTTTACCATAAAATTGTAATTACGTAACGTGTGCGATTATTCCGATATATAATAACAAAAAAAATTGGGCAAGTATGAGTCTGACTCGCTCACGAAGGGTTCCGTACCATCATCTATTAACGAAAATCACGTTTGATGTATGTATACTTAAATATTTTTTTAAGTTTCTGTGGCACCACTGGCACCACACATCAACGGCACGGAGTGAGCGGAATCGCTCCGCTTATGAAAGTTGGACCACACCATAAAATCATACGATGTTTGAGTGCAGATGTCCGGCAAGTTACACGTGCCGCAGGCACGAACTCGCCGCGTGATTTTTGTTCCTGGTGGACGGCAAGTGTCCTTGACGCGCCGTGCACGGCGCGGGCGCAAGGCAGTCGGCGCGGAGTGGAGCTACAACACACCGCTTCCAACCTGCTTAGAGCTTATACGCGTCGCGCTATATCATTGTTGCTAATTCATTTCATTTCTTTTGTATGTTCCATGTATAGTTTTAAATTTAGTTAATATATAATTTCATTTGCAATCATAATAATATTCTTCATTCTTCGCGTATCTTCTTGCTTCTTTCTCCTTACCTTATTATTCATTAAATACGTAGCTATACCCGCTTAGTGAGTTAAAGTCAGTGCTTTAACACGGGTTCAATTCCCGTACGTAGTTAGTGTAGGCTAGTACTGGCATACACTACATTTCTACCTGTTTATTAAGATCGAGTAACAAATTGCTTAAAAATTACGTTTGTTGTATGGGAGCCGCTCTTTATTATTAACGTTTTTTAGGGTTCCGTAGTCCACAAGGAACCCTTATAGTTTCGTCATGTCCGTCCGTCTGTCCGTCCGCAGCCTAGCTCAAAGACGCCTGGTGCTAGAAAGCTGATATTTGACGTTAATATAGACATAGGATATTGCAACAAAACTGTAGCATAAAATTTAGGAAAATATTTTTTTTATGGGTATCTCCCCTACACATATAGTGGGGTTGAATTTTTTTTTGGTTGAGTACCCCATTATGTGGGGTATCATTGGATAGATTTTAAAAAAATATTATTAGTTTGCTCAAATCATTTTTCGATCAAGTGATTGGTTTGTCAAATATCAAGCTTTGAAGTGAAAAAAATTGTTAGACTCAAGTGTCCCCCCCCTCTGCCGGCTAAACTATTAATTTGGAAGAGGTGAAAATAATCACAAATGTAGTAAATATAACGAATTTAAAAGGAAAACTATCACGGCTAAGTAGATGTCACTAGTTTACGAGTAATCATCGGTTAACTTATAAACACCTATTTCTGTGAGTTTACATTGGGCGCGCTGGCTTAATCTTAAAGATATACGTACTTTGGTATGTAATGTACTACGGTACTACGTATGTATAGTAGTAGTATGTCTTGGAAACCACATTTTATGTTTACAATACATAACTGGATACATACCTAGTATTTTTCTAAATAAAACTTAGGTTCTTATAATAGTCTTATTAAAATTATTTTTTCAGCAAAATTAATAGTCGGATTTGTTGTACATTAATACCCTTTGCAGCAAGTCATTATGGCCAACTACAGAACCCTACATTGCGCGTGGCCCGACACGCACTTGGCCGGTTTTTTATTTAATGATTTATTTTGAAAGGTAATATACAACTACATATTCTTTGAACATTTTAAGCGTTTACCTGTTACCGTTGGTAATTTTGAGCAAAAAATACGAAAAAAACACGTTTATTGTATGGGACCCCCCTTAATATTTTCATTTTTAGTATTTGTTGTTATAGCGGCAACCAAAATACATAATTTGTGAAAATTTTAGGTTTCTAGCTATCACGGTTTATGAGATACAGCCTGGTGACAGATAGACAGACAGACAGCGGAGGCTTAGTAATAGGGTCCCGTTTTTTACCTTTTAGGTAAGGAACCCTAAAATGAATAAAAGAAGGACCCCAGAAAACATAGGAACCACCTCTTTTATGAATTTTGTATAAAATATGTATAGGCTACGAAACTGCCTTACAAGCTTTGGATTGTGGATTTGACATAAAAGAAGCTGAGACTTTTTGCATGCTGTAATACTTGAAAAGTGAGACACAAAAAGTTTGAACGAGAGATTTCGCTGCAGAAAGAACAACAGAGCTGCCTATGACTAAAGAGTGAAAAAAAGAAGTAAGAAGAGCCAGTCTTGTGAAAAGAAGTACTATGCTACCAGCACCAGCTGGTCCACAAACTAGTAGCAGAGTAAGACTTTCTGAAATATTATGAGCACTATTTCTAAATAGGTACTAGCTTTTGCCCGCGGGTTCGCTCACGTTAAATTCAAATTCAAAATCCTTTATTCATTTTGGTCACAATGTGACGCTTATGAACGTCGAATTGGGGGTAACACAAAACTCCTTCATCGTTCGATAGTAATTTTCGTTTTAATTCTGTTCATAGCAGATATAACCGCAAGACGTATTTAAAATATTTCTGTAAACAGTATTTTTTTGAGTTCCATACTCAAAAATGGCTAAACACTGAATCCTTATAAGCGCGCTATGTCTGTCAGTCTATCCGTATCACAGCCACTTTATGCCGAAACTATTCAGTTTACAAGTTAAAAGTGGTAGGTATTCTGTAAACCGCTTTACGACGTTATAGAAAATAAAAAAATATTGAATATTAAGGGGGGTCCTCATACATGGAACTGATGTGAAAAATGGGTCGTTAAAATTACTATAAGGTTCCTAAAACCATTGTTTCTCAAAGTTAATCGTTTGAAAGATATACGGTTCCAAAGTGGTAAAATTTGTGTGTGTGTTCCTCTAACTTTTAAAGTAAAAGAGTGACGAATCTAAAAAAAATATATGCAGTAGATTGTTATAAAAACTTCCAACGAAAATTGGTTTGCGGTTTTTAAGATGTGCAGTTTATTTCAAAAACTGCTGACTACATACCGTTCGAACCAATTTTCGTTGGCCCGCCAGATGGTCAGGCGGCCTCGAACAAAATCCTTTTGGCGGCGGATGAAGGTGTTGGGCTCCGCCGCCAAAACACCCAGCGGCCGCAGAGGATAGAGAGGACGGCAACGCAACACCGCATCTCCTCTTCCTCTGCGGCCCCACCGCGACGCAACGATGGTGCCCCCTCATTTGGTCGCGGGAGATAGGGCGCGCGGCAACGCAACACCGACATGCCTCTCTTCCCGCGACCGCGCCCGACTGCGAGGGACAGACAGAACTGTCCCCCGCACCCGCACTTTGGACGCATCCTACGCAGGCCTCACCCAAGCCCACGTGGAGCGTCCCCTCCCGGGATCCCGCTTAGCTTCACCGTGGGTGTACCTGAATCCCACGGTTACTGAGCCACCCCTCCACCACAAGGTGGAGATCCCACGGGGGGGCTTTAGTGATATATGGTAATTGTAATAGTATTCCTAATAGCCCTAGAAAAATTCCTACTCTATTTAAATTTCATTATTTTTATCGCGTAATATTTTCATTGAATAAAAGTAATTTTCTGAGCTATTTGCTTTACAAATTACTAGTGTGTATATGGAATGGGTTCATGTCAAGTGCAGTGGGAGGACTAGACCACTTATATTTGACCTTTTGAATACTTTTTAGCAAACACTACGTAATTTATTAAATTATTAAGTTCAAAGTAAATACACATTATGATTTAAACATTACAAAGATATTGTTCATAAAATCATCTTATATGAGAATTCTGACATGGTTCATATTTACTAACATATTTTGAATGTAAAAATACAATTTGAATGAAATTTTTGTTCTTTCCATACCAGTTCATAACACGACAAGTACATTCCTCTTGCAAAATAATAATTAGTTTCGTTGTTTCATATCAATTTGTTGCATACACTGGAATTTTCCAAACGTATATAAAGCATTTATTGATTTACTCATGCGAGCGAGCCAGTTTATTCAATACATGTAATTAAAGGTGGAATATGCACGCGTCAAAATTTCAACAATCACAAACCTTCCATTGGATATTTTGTAACCTATTACACCGCAGCAGTTAAAATGTTTTGATTTCGAACTGGAAAGTAAGCATCGTACTTTACGACATCTCATTTTACAAACTGCACTATGTGTAACTGAATGTCGTTTTGTGATTTGTGACACACAATATATGATGCATGTTTTTAATTACATTTATTGCTGGATTCAAGTAAGCTTTACAATTTAACTTTAGAATAAATAACTTATAAAATTGCGATGAGAGAAAATAAGTAAATATATTGGCAGAGTGCTTGACTAAAGGAAGTAAATAAAATGAAAATATGCTGTACTCCATCTATAAACGTAAATCAAAAATATTTTCAACCTACGATCTATCGCAGATTATCTAAAGCTTGATTTTCCATTTTAATTTTTCGATGATCATATGTGTGAAGAGCATAAAAGGAACCTCTAGAGGTATCTGTTTGTGGACATGCCACTTGTAAACTGGTCTAACTTACGATTATGCCCCGCCAACCAAATTGCTGCGAAGTTCTAATGATTCAATCGCCTCATGGAAACCCGATATTTAGCTATCAGATTGCCTAAGTCAAAATAATAGGGTTTAAACAGCGTAATACAAGTGGTATAATAGTTACCTTGGCGATTGTGACTATATCTTGATTTAATTTCCTTTTAATTTTTGCTTTCTTCGTCTTCATGATGAATGATGCCAAGATGATGTCAAGCATGCCTTTTAATTGTATTATTGCTATTAACTTGCTATATAATGTTCTTTATGTAATTGTTGGTAAAGGTTTATTATACTCTTGGTGCGCTAAATGAATAAAATGGTTCTACAACGGGACGTCGATGTATTTAGATTCGATTCTTACATAGCGTAAACCATTGGAAAGTCCTATACCTTTCCGTAGACTATGGCAGGCTGATGACTATAATGGAAAAAAACACAAGGGAAACGTGTGTGAACCAAAATGTTGTTGTTCCGGGTCTGGGTGTTCCGTGCCTGAGCATTTGTTAATTGTATTGCCAGTTATACTATTAGATGGATAGTATAACTGGCAATACAATTAACAAATGCTATAGCACGAAATGGTAATACTCTTGGAAACAATTCGAACCACGAAACCAACTTGATAATTTAAGGTGAACGTTTCACAAATTGTAACGAATGTTTATTAAAATTAAATTGAATGCTAAATAAATTTAAATGGCAACTACAAAGTTAAGATCTTGTATTAAATTTGTTACACTAATGATTTCAACACCTGTTGGTTAAAATTTAAATAAAAGTTATGAGAAATATGGCAGTTAGGTAATAGAGGTGTTGCAACTTTAAGGAGACAACAGTCTGTTCTCAACTAATAAGATGATTATGTCTGAGTATAGGTTGAGACGGACTTTATTTTCAGCCTGTAAGTGAAAGTTCGTTCTTTTCATGGGTGTAGCTAGCAGTGATAAACCAAAGAGAAAAATCGCTATGCAGAGGGTTTAATTAATCCACGACGCGCACTGCTGACTTTTCGAATATATGTGCGTATCGTTTGCCCCGTGCCTCGGAGAGCACGATAAGCCGTCGGTCCCGGCTATAATGAATATCTTTGACCGTCGTTGTAGGGTGTCAGTATTCATATGAAAAAACTGATACTGCACACTAGTTTAAACCAGGGAATAACGCTATCCCTGTGAATTGCAGAGGTCAGATGACAGTCATTCTGGGGAAAAGGTAATGTACTGCCAAAACTGGTTAGGGTCTAATTAGTTACCAGTAAGCGGACTTCGGGCTCCAAGACGAAAAGCCATGCATTGGATGCAGCCAGAATAACGCTACGACGACGATGATGATCAAGCATGTGTAGTAGTTACGAGGACAGTCTTTCTTGTGTCCATTGTTTTGTAAAGCTTTCTTCTTCTTTAGATTCGTAGCGTTACTTAATTTGTCTCATAGTAAATTGGCAAAGTTAAGTAATGCCTGCAGAGGTCACTACTTTGATGGGTGGCCGCTACTAAAGATGTTGCTTCCGGTTTTTGTCCCCGATATGAATCCTTAGGACATGTCAAAGGCCTTTGGGTGGCCTTTAGACTCCGACACCAGAATTGGCTACTTACACGAAAATAAATAAAGAAGTTATGACGTACAGTGCTGAGACGTGGACACTCACAGTGGGACTAGTCCACAAACTTAAAGTCACGCAGCGAGCTATAGAACGGGCTATGCTTGGCGTCTCTTTGAAGGATAAAATCCGCAATAAGTTATCCGACAAGGAACCAGAATTGTCGGTAATTCTGCGGTAGCCCACAGAATTAGTAAGCTCAAATGGCAGTGAGCTGACCATATTTGTAGACGGACTGATGGCCGATGGAGCAAGCGTGTCCTAGAGTGGAGGCCACGACTCGGTAAGCGTAAGGTAGGGTGGCCCCCCGCTAGGTGAACCGACGACCTGAAAAGGGTGGCTGGGACAGACTGGATGCGTGTACCGGGGCGCGTGTTGGGAGAGGCCTATGTCCAGCAGTTAACTGCGATAGGCTGATTGAGATTGAGAAATAAAGAAGTCTTTTGCTTTCTTTTACACACTCAAAACAACGTAAGGTCCAACATCCAAGGTTTTATTTAAACAACCTTATCAAGGCTCACCTCTGTTCATACCAATTTAAATAAAAATTATTCAGCAGTTTAGCTGTTATGTGAAAATAATGAAATTGCGTCTAATGCTTTGTCAATAATAAGAATGTATAAATAAAAATAGAAGCAATTTGTCACCTTACGCTTCATCTTTGTGTAAATACATCTTTATTTCTGGCTTATCTTAAATATTTCAACGTTACAATAATGAGGGCTTACGAAGGCATGGATGTCATCAAAGCTGTGCTACTTTCAAGAGTATAATAAAATTGGCAGGTAAAAGTTATAAATTTCAAGTTCATTAAATCATATAATTACGTAATATGTCCTATTATACCTGTAATAAAAAGAGAATCAAAAAAAGACCCCAGAAAACCCCAAAATATGCATAGGCTACGAAACTGCCACACAAGCTTTGGATTGCGGATCAAACATAAAAGAAGCTGAGACTTGTTGCCACATGTTAGCCTGTAATACTTGAGAAGTGAGACACAGAAAGTTTGAACGAGAGATTTCGTTGCATAAACCAACAACAGAGCTGCCTATGCTGTGCATGACTAAATAGTAAATGTACAGCCAGCCTTGTGAAAAGAAGTGCTATGCTACCAGCAACTGATCCATAAACTAGCAGCAGAGTAAGACTTTCTGAAATATTATCAGCACTCTTTTTGTATTGGTATATATAGTATTACAAGCGTTACCAGCCGCCGAGCACTAGATAGGCTACCATAATCGTGTAAACGCATGTACCTCCTAGGTAATTCTTCCTGCGATGCATATGCAAGCGACAACATTTCAACAATCACAAAGCTTTAATTGGATATATTGTAACCTATTACACCGCAGCCATTAAAATGTTTTGATTTGTTAGGATATTTACTATGATTTTTTGTATAAACAATCCCACCGAAAGCATTTCATTTCATTCATATAAAATGTTGTCAAAACGTCATCAATCATCTTATCTTCATCAAAATGATATATAATATATAATGATGAAAGATTTAGGAGTAATATTTCTACAAAAACTAATGTATGTAACAAAAGTATAACATGTGATAGTAACAAAACAGTCTTCCAAGGATAATGAAACTTATCCTATGAAGCAAAAAGTGGAAAGCAGAGAAAGCATATAATTATTCATCAAAATCTCCAACCTTTTGTCGAAATAAGGAACTTAAACCACTCTACATGCGTACACGCTTAGGTTTATAACAAAGACACAAATAGCAAGTCCTTCAACTTCACTAGTGGCGTCTAACCAAACAAAAAGGAAATATTCGCTTGAACATTTTTCTCTGTTAAAATGCAGCAAACCCTTGCTTGTTCACTGCATAAATCGGGCTTACTGTTAGTGGCAAAGCTGCACAGCCTGACATAGTACTCCCCGTGGACCACGCTCGATGAACCATATACAATACGACTAGCGATTCAGTTTGAATACCGTCCTCAGCTCATCAGTATACAATGAAATTTAAAATACAGAAGTTCACGCAACTTGTTTTACAGTCATGTTGAAATTCTACGAGGCCAAAAGTTTTAGCTTGAGGAGGTAACTAATAGAGAACGTTAGAGCGCAATTTATGCAAAAGCGTTCATAGATTTTCTTGTATCACATTCTCTAGAGGCTATGAATCTGTAATCATCATCATATCAGCCAAACGACGTCCACTGCTGGACATAGGCCTCCCCCAAGGTTCTCCACACAGACCGGTCTTGAGCCGCCCGCATCCAACCTCCTCCCGCGATCTTGACAAGATCGTCGGTCCACCTTGCGGGGGGCCTACCTCTGCTGCGTCGTCCGGTACGTGGCCGCCACTCCAGAACTTTTCTGCCCCAACGGCCATCGGTTCTTCGAACTATGTACCCTGCCCACTGCCATTTCAGCTTGGCTATCCGGAGAGCTATGTCGGCGACTTTGGTTCTACTGCGGATCTCCTCATTTCTGATTCGATCTCGCAGGGAAACTCCAAGCATAGCTCTCTCCATCGCCCTCTGAGTGACCTTGAGCCTTCTGATAAGGCCCATAGTGAGCGACCACGTCTCTGATCCGTAAGTCATCACTGGCAACACACACTGGTCAAAGACTTTCGTCTTGAGACACTGCGGGATATCGGACGAGAAGATATGTCGTAGCTTCCCGAACGCTGCCCAACCGATTTGGATTCGACGATTGACCTCCTTCTCGAAGTTGGACCTACCTAATTGGACTACTTGTCCCAGGTAGATATACTTGTCGACAACTTCGAGCATAGAGTTCCCAACCTGAATAGGAGCAGGTACAACATGGACGTTCGACATGATTTTCGTCTTGTCCATGTTCATTTTAAGACCTACTTGTTGGGAGACTCTACAGAGGCCATCGAGCATTGTGCCTAGGTCTTCCATGGTCTCAGCCATGACTACGATATCGTCTGCGAATCGAAGGTGAGTGATGTACTCGCCGTTGATGTTGATGCCGAGTCCATTCCAGTCCAGAAGCTTGAAAACATCCTCCAGCGCAGTGGTAAACAGTTTCGGGGATATGACATCCCCCTGTCTCACCCCTCGCTGGAGTTGAATAGGTTTCGAACTCTGGTCCTGGAGGCGGACTGACATAGTGGCGTTTTCATACAAACACTTCAGCACTTCGATATATCGGTAGTCAATCCGGCACCGTTGGAGAGACTGTAGCACCGCCCAGGTTTCGATCGAATCGAAGGCTTTCTCATAGTCCACAAACGCCAAGCATAGGGGCTGGTTATACTCCTCGGACTTCTGTATAACCTGTCGCAGCGTATGTATGTGGTCTATGGTACTATAGCCTTTACGGAAACCGGCTTGTTCGGGAGGCTGGAAGTCGTCTAGCTTGCTCTCGAGACGATTCGTGATGACCCTCGAAAACAGCTTGTAGACGTGGCTCAGAAGTGTGATGGGTCTGTAGTTCTTCAAGAGGGTTTTATCCCCTTTCTTAAAGAAAAGCACCACCACACCTCTGTGCCACGCCTGTGGCGTTTTACCCTCGAGAATGACGGAATTAAATAGCTTCCGGAGGGCTTCTCTAGCGGGTGCACCGCCGGCCTTCAGAAGCTCACTCGTAATTCCGTCATCTCCCGGCGCCTTGTTGTTTTTAAGCTGTTTGAGAGCCACACTAATCTCGTGCATGCTGACGTCCGGGATATCTTCGGTATAGTGTCGGGTCAATCCAGCTCTAGGGTCTGACGCTGGAGTGCTTGCGGGTTGTTGCGTTGTCGTGTATAGCTGTCCATAGAACCTTTCGATCTCCTCCAAGAGCTCAGGCTTGGACGATACGATTCTGCCATCCTCCGTCTTCAGCTTTGTCAGCTGACTCTGCCCAACAGACAGATCCCTCTGGAACACTTTGGATCCCTTATTCCGCTCGATCGCCTCACGAACACATTTTGTGTTGTATTGGCGGAGATCGCGAGTCAGAGACTTAGAGATCTGTCTATTGAGGTGCCGATATTTCGGCATGTCGTCGGAGGATAGCAGAACCATCTTGCGCCTTTCCTCTAACAGCTCGAGGGTCGGATCCGAGATCTTTTTGGTTCTCTGGCTTTTCTGGGGCTTAAAAAATTTAGCCCCTGTTGTATGGACAGCATCCACGAACCCGTTACTGTACACGTCCACATCTACGCATTCACCCAGGCATTCGAAACGGTTCTTGAGTTCGAGCTGAAAGCTCTCGGGGTTTTGGATATGAACCGGTGCCGGTCGGAGCGTGGAATTTATCAACCTCGACCGTTCGAGGCTTGTGCAGATATTCAATGTGCCTCTTACCATTCGGTGATCGCTCCCCACTTTAAGTGAATTGATCACGGAGACATCATTGAATATCTGCCTCTTCGTCGACATGATAAAGTCGATCTCATTTTTGGTTACACCGTCTGGACTTACCCAGGTCCACTTGCGACATTCTCGCTTCTTGAAGAAGGAATTCATCATACAGAGTCCTTCCTTCTCCATAAAGCTAGCCAGCAAGTGACCCCGGGAATTCCGATGCCCATAACCAAATGGCCCCACTCTCAGCTCATCACCGTCGCGTTTGCCCAGTTTCGCGTTAAAATCTCCCATGACCACGGTGTATTGGGTTTTGTAGCCATGTATAGCCCGAGATATGTCCTCGTACATGGCTTCCACCTCCTCATCGGGGTGCGACGAGGTCGGAGCGTATACCTGTATGACCTTCAGCGAATACCGCTTGGATATTCTGAGTATAAGGTACGCTACCCTGCTCGACACACTCCCGATATTTACCACGTTGGTCACGAGAGATTTGTGGACGATGAACCCGACACCACCTTGGGACTGTTGGTCGCCCTCCCGGTAGAAGAGCAAGTTACCGGAATTGAGAACTATCGAGTCCTCCCCCTGTCTTCGGACTTCAGATAGGCCTATGATATCCCATCGCAACTTGCTCAATTCTTCTTCCAGCTCGATAATCTTCTCGTCGGTCCGCAGTGTGCGCGTGTTCAGTGTTGCCAGGGCCAATTGTCGTTGGTGGTGGCAGCCCGATCTCTTCCGGAGATTCTTCGCACCCCTTGCCCCGCCGTTACCATGGCCGCTACCATAACCAAGACTAGCGGAACGCCGGGGACTAGGGGCCGGTTTTTAATGGTGTGATTCATAATTGGGGGGATATGCCATAATCACCACGCTTGGCAGGCGTATTGGCGATCGCAGTGGCGGAAGTTCTTAGTGCTGGACGCTGCTGCCCATCTAGCATCTCAGGATTTCCTTCCGCCAGGTTCGGATGGTTTGACCGCCATCTTTCGGTTGACTGCTTGCGCTGGGGGAGATATTATGACGAGTATCTACTCGTCAGAGTAACTCCCCCAGTGGGCGGTGGGGTCGTCACGTCCCGACGCCCAGGCCAATCTGTAAAAGTATCCGAAATAATATTACTACTACCACTACGTGTGTAGCTAAGTATTATGACATGTTTTCAAATATTAGTTGCTAATTTGTTGATTTAATTTGTTTAAAATCAATTTATTTTTTTAATTTATATTTTTATGTAAAACGCACGCCATTATGATTTATTAGCCATTACTATTATTTAAAAAATAAATAACATGTAAGTGTCTATTCGGCGAGGCCAATAAGGTTCTCCTACTTAGGTTATTTTATTGTTTGAAAAGAGGATGAGTGGATGCTCTTAAACCGATACCGATTTCTATAGATAATTAGTACTTTTTAATATTGTATGAACTTGTATATATTGAAAGCATGAAATCTTACCCAGGTTTCCCATTTGATTTCTTTAGGATTTTTTGTGCTTTCAAGGACAGAATTAGCATTCAGTTAATTACCTTTAACGTCACGATTTCCATAAATAACATATTATTATATTATTCACAAAGCCTATTCATCACAATTACTGAATGTAAAATATGAAAAATAAAATTATGTACTCATTATAACGGCTTATTAATTTTGTGTCATATAAAAATATCTACATATTTTATTAGTCATGATAAATAAAACGTCACGGCGAATGAAATTAAGGCAACTGAAATTCGGACCGACCATATGTAATGCATAAAATAATTAGGGAATTAACTTCCATTGATTGGGCAGTTTGCCGAATAATAAATAAACCACGTAGATTACCACGATTAGTTTAAATAATATAATTCTATGTACATATCTAATATAAATATCTAGCTACAATTAGTTTTGTGCACATACATATGTCGCAGCCAACTAGCTTTATCAGCCGTTCAATTAATAGTCTAGCTCTTTGTTAAACGGCGCTGTCAAATATACAGCCGTAATACAACATTTAATAAACAGGCAGCTGATTGCTTAGACTATATAAATAGACTGTCTGGTTTTGTTTTAAGCCTGCACCTAAAAATAAAAGCCCTCCGAAGCAAGGCTTTGTCAAAATATCTTACTGAAACAGTTATATATATCTTAACGTTTCCATTTTAGAATTCTCATAAGTATAATATTTTCGTAAGTGCTGACTTAGTAGTGCCTACTATAGGAATTGAAGGGCAATTTACAAAAACAGCACAACTTTTTAGCAGCAATTCTACAGGAAGGAAAAAAAACTTTCTCCAATCCATACATATTTTTCGTTTTATAAGTTAGAACTTTTGATCATTTATTCATGTTAAAGTATTGTATTGAATAAGTCACATTTTTTATTATTTATACCTACCGCTATGGAATAAAATGATAAAATGTCATTCGTTTTGTAAAAAAAATGCTTTTATGTTAATTTCGTAAAAATAAAAGTAAAAGTTTTGCAATGAAAGACATCCAATTAATCATAATTAATTAGTTTATTGCCATACAAAACACTTGCAGCCATTATACAGTCTAATTAACTTATTATTTATTCTTCTACTTCACTTACATCTTCATTAACAATATCAACATCTTCTTCTTCCTCTGCTACAATTTCACATATTTAATCATAAATAATCATCTTGTGGGGTTCACTCAAAAACGTTTCAATCTCTGAATATCCTTAGCTTTATTAGGATTTAACGGAATTTGAGCCTTGTACAATGGACTAAAATTCAGTTCCAAAGGCAGAGTAGGCTTTGTTCCTACATTGATTCTTGTCTATTCTCAAGTAAAGTTATACTTAACCAAGACAAATGGTGATTCTTGGTCTATTTTTATCATTCTTGCAGCTTTAAATTTCATAGCTGGTTTACAAGTTTTTAATAAATAAGGCTCTAGTGCCTTTTCAGATCAAAAAACATGTCATGAGTGATACTTTTTACTTCATAATTTTTTCACAAAAACTACTTAACTGCGTTCAGATACGTCGTTTTTGTAAAATTTGCACGCAGTTGTGAAGTTTTAGTAAAATATGTGTTTTTTCACAGTGTGATTCTGAGCTCATTACGCTGTTTTTGTAAAACCGAATTAAACTATCTAGTGTAACTTTTTCCATAGATCATATTGCCATCATAAAAAAAACCTTCAAATCTAAGTTACGTAGTTTTTGTAAAATACCCTTCAATTAGTCATATCAGTAAAGTTAAGCAACGTTGGCAGATTACCAGTGGAATGGGTGATCGCTTCTTGTGACATTTAGCTCAGAGCGCTACTATGCTGTCGCGGTGTGGCCGCAGAGGAAGAGGAGATGCGGTGTTGCGTTGCCATCCTCCCTATCCTCTGCGGCCGCTGGGTATTTTGGCGGCGGAGCCCAACACCTTATTCCGCCGCCAAGGGGGTTTTGTTCGGGGCCCACCTGAGCATCTGGCGGGCCAATACCCGTTGGAGGGTAGCGACGAATGCTTATCCGATTCCCTACCCTCCGACACATGGGTACATGAGAAGGTAGAGAAAGACCGTGGTTACACCACTCATTTCCCCAAGAGTTGGAGATCCGAAGGGATTTTCCACCTCGTAAAACAAAAAAAAAGCAAAAAAAAGGTACCTATCGAGACCCCGCCGTGGGATCTCCACCTTGTCGTGGTGGGGGGGCTCAGTAACCGTGGCTTTGATACCCGCGGTGAAGCTAAGAGAGATCCCAGGAGTGGACGCTCCGCGTGGGCTTGGAGAGGCCTGCGCAGGATGCGTCCAAAGGTGCGGTGCTCAAAGTCGGGCGCGGTCGCGGGAGGAGAGGCGTGTTGGTGTTGCGTTGCCGCGCGCCTTACCTCCCGCGACCAAATGGGGGCTCACAATTGATGCGTCGCGGTGGGGCCGCAGAGGAAGAGGAGATGCGGTGTTGCGTTGCCGTCCTCCCTATCCTCTGCGGCCGCTGGGTGTTTGGAGCCCAACACCTTCATTCGCCGCCAAGGGGGTTTTGTTCGGGGCCCGCCTGACCATCTGGCAGGCCAATACTCGTCGGGGGGTAGCGAGGAATGCTTCGATGATACCCGAGCCTCCGACACACGGGTACATGAGGAACACGGGTTGGTTTTTAGTCAGTAAGAGTCTGATAGTCCCCTTCACCCTTCCCCCAGGGCGGAGGGACTCCACGAGGATTTTCAAACCCGACAACAAAAAAAAGACAGACTGCTACGCAGAGGGTCCGGGTTCGAATCCACGGGACGCACCAATGACTTTTCGGAGTTATGTGCGTATTAAATTTTTTATTATCGCTTACTAATCGGTGAAGAAAAACATCATGAGGAAACCTGCAGGTCTGAGAGTTCTCCATAATGATCTCGAAAGACATGTAAAGTCCGCCAACCCGCACTAGGTCAGCGTGGTGGACTATGGCCTTACCCCTCTCATAGTGACAAGAGGCCCCTGCCCAGCAGTGGAACAGTTTATATACAGGGCTGATGACGATGATGATGATGATGATGAATATTTATTTACCTACCATTGAAATTATAATAAAAATAACTATTTAATTAGATTTTAGTTTTAAAAGTACCAACTAGTTCCTATTAGATTTTAAGTATATAACTAACGTGTATATTTTCATATTTTCATATATTGTATCCATGTCCTTATTTTAAGAATGTTGTGCATGTCTGTAATTGGCATAAGCATAAAACTTTGTGTAATTTGTGTTTTTTTTTTGTGTATATGTTTATTCTGTTGACATGCCTTATTAATTAATAAATAAATAAACCCAAACATTGACGAGTTTACTATTAGGTATCGTAATTATTGTCAGCCCAGTACATAAACTGCTGGGCACGAACCTCTTCTCACTATGCGAAGGCTAAGGCCATACGCTGGTCAAGTTTGAGTTAGCAGACTTAAGAGGTGTATATACGCCGTTGACCTTGCTCGTACTACTGGTTAGTTGTCCACGCGCGATTTGCGAGTATCGGTGACGTAAAAAAATCCTTAGAAAATAATAAGTAAAGTTATTTGCAAAAATAAGCTGAAGGTTCCCTTGGTGTTCTAATATATAAGAGGATGATTCAATTTAAACAATCTTATGATTGATAGATTAGGAGAAAAAAGGTAAAAACTACAAAAACAGAGGTTACTTTGCATATTTTATTCAGATATTTAAAATACTTTTTTTTAGGATTTGGTACCGAAGATTGTTCTGAGAATTTATTTTGTGGGATCGAATAACCTATGCTGTGAACGTGTTTGTATCTCCGGTTACAGTAAAATCACTAGTTACACTAGTACCAACGTTTGTCCAACGCGAAATTTAATCGGCTTGAGGTAAGAATCTGGTTCCAGTTTCCATTCAAATACTTTTTTATGCAAACAGACAGACGGATCGCCTGATGGTAAGCTATTACTGTCGTTCATGGATACCCACAATATGGGAAGAGTGACAAAAGCGTTACCTACCTACATGTGAAAAGGAATGGTCAGATGGGTGGGATGAAGGAAATGGAAATGGGGTCATTTTGGAGAATTCATTTTTGAGCAAAACAAAGTCCTAAACACTTATTCTGAGAATAATGCATTTATAACAATTTACACTTGGTTGTAAAGCGCAGGACACAACAATCGTCTGTAAATACACACGCAAACATAAAGTTGTGCCAACAGTCTGTACAGTTTTATATAGAGAAACTGACTCATAACAAAAGTTAGCTAAAAGTGTTTGCATAACCAAACAAATAAGTATGAAAAGGCAACAAACTGAATAGCAGACGGTAGATGCAAATAATACAAATCTTTAATCAAGCAAACAGCTCCCAAACGTACAACTGCTATTCAAACAAGACAGCAGTAGCTCATATCTTGCTTATGCATTTTGCGTATGCAACGTACATGAGATATAAATATTTGAGTGAACAAACACACCTATGTCCACTTGTAGGTAAGCAATGCATACAAAAAACGTCCATTATTCAGAAAGCCCAGCCTGATACGGAATAGAGGCCTAATATAAATAGGCCAGACCACTCAGCTTATATTGTTCGCCACTCGCTAATTATTATTAATAATAATAGCGAACGTTTATGAAAAGTGTGGCGAAGAAAGTCTCATTCACGATATTTAATCGACGCGTGTATGGTACTGTTAACCAGTAATGTGCTGACAGAGGTTATATTATTTTTCATTCTGGTTTTGGAAATTCATGTAGAGCTTTCTTACCAAGTAATATAATACTTTAAATAGACTGCTATGCAAAGAGCATCGTGTTCGCATCCATTATATATAATATAATAACTCAGTTTTCGAAGTTATGTGCGTATTAAATTGGTGACTAATGATCTCGACGATCTTTTACTCTCCTTATGTGGGGTAAGCACCTCAGAATAAACTGACAGTACTCTAAATCATATAACTGTGCTATCTCTTTGGGATGCGGCGGTCAGACGGCAGTCACAGTGGACATGGTGAAATCTGGTTGGACTAGTAAGCCAACCCTGAGATGCAACTTGGATAACGTTAGGAGGATGACGAACATGTAAAATATGACACAATATGTTTTCCCCATTAAAAGGGTAACCAGTATTGTGATGAACAAAATTCAAAGTACCCAATCAGCCAAAACTTTCGCCTCCCAAATTAAAAATAACACAAAAGCGCAGGTTTGTATAGACATCCGTACATGTCTTTTGAAATTTACATTAGAAAACACAATTATTTAGCATGAAAATTCTAAACACCGTTTCGGTCGGAATATTTTGCCAACAGTCCATTTACTATTCAAATATAGTTCGCAAAGTGGGTAAATTGTCGATATTTACGGGAAATGAACATTTTCCCCAATAAAGCCTTCGTAAGCACAGACAAACACTGTTACGTAATTTACTAGCATAACATCAACGGAACTAAGGCTGGTTTCAGAGTCACGCGTTTGACCGGCGCCGGCCACACGCGCGCGCTTACAATTACACTAGATCAGTAGTAGCGTTTCATAGTCACGCAGTTCAAACGCGCCGCGTGTGAGACGCGCGCGCCGGCCGCGCTGCCGAAGCTTCATACATTGCAATGAGAAACGCGGACTCGTTTCACAGTAGTTCGCGCGCCAAACGCGCTGTTGAGACGCGCTGGCCGACGGCGCGTGCCGCGCGCGTCACTCTGAAACCTGCCTAATACCTAAGCATTAGGTCTCTTTATTTTTAATCACGTTCAATAATCACCGGCTTATAAAACGATACTAAGAACAATCCAAACAGCGAAAAGTCGTTGTCAAATGATGGAAGTACTTTAGTATTATGTATAACAGTTTTCATGAAAATATTAACTTGAACTTCGTAATGAGTGAGATTCAATAAGATTCCACGAAAATTCTAATAAGCGCGCTCAGTTCGCATTAAAGGTACGTAGTCGTTAAAGCTTCGATCAACAATACTTACTACAAATTCTACTCAGAACAATAACTGTAGATATAACGTAATAAAATATTGTGTACCTGGGCTCGGTACACCTGAGGTTAAATTGGGAAGTCAGCTCAGAGTCTTTAAGATGTTATTGCGTAATAACAGCGCGGTTGATATTCACCACTTTTTGCCATTATTAGCTAAGGTCAAGGTTAAAAGTTTCAGCAAGAAAAAGTAATCTCCGAATGGTATTAATACTAACCATTTAGCACTTAATATTACGATGGAGTGGAATTGGCTTAAAACAGCAATTTCGGCAAATGTGTTTTTATTGTAACAGAGTGTAGTGTTATAACTATTTTAACGCAATCGGATTGAAATCTCTTTGTATATTTTTGTGAATATAAAGCTGAATGTATTTTAAGGACTAGGCAGCATCTATTCAGCTAATTACACGAATATAATAGATTCCACCACGTGAAGTGGGGTACCGTACTTAATGGTTAAGATATTGTTCTCAAGGTCGAGAAATCAGGGTCTCAATGTCGTTTGAATGGTGTATACGCCCTCTAATACAAGCATTTCAAATGAAAAGGTTATCAAGAATAATATTATTTAGCAGCGTTATTAATTAGATAATTATTTATCCATGTTATTTTAACTGCAATATTTTCATTTTACAGATCAACATGTCTCAACACGTCAGTGCTTACAGAAATAAATCTTATCAAAATTAAAATAATTTATACCTACAACTTCACACATAAAACTTAATTCAAACTTCTGTAGACTTAATTCTGCAAATAAACCACTTAGCCTTTTCTTTGTTCTTTCATTGACTCTTTCGTAACAAAATAGATATTTTCCCAAAATAAGTATAATACCAATCTATACTAGATCGAGGCCAATTAGTATCGAGTAATCCTTATTGCTTACAAGTAAGATCAAATTAATCCGATCTTCCATCGAAGTTTAATTGGCATCTTATTACGAGCGTGGATTAAAACATGTACCGAACATAATTCATTATATTACGCACCCCTATGACGGGTAATTATAAATGACTAGAGGACGCCAGCGGCTTCGCACGCACATATTTTCGAAATTCCCGTTTTGCCCGATCCCGTGGGAATTTCGGGAAATCCCGTCTTAGTGCACCCCTACGGTCCCCAAGGAACATACATGCTAAATTTCAGCTTCTTGCGCCGAGTAGTTTCGGCTGTAGCTTGTCTGTCAGTCAGTCAGTAACGCAAGGATTTTATATATTAAGATTGGACATTTAATATTGCTGGTAGAGCTTATGTAACGGGTTCTAGAATAGAAACGCAGTAGAGGTTCTAGGTGCGTTTATTTGCCGAGTATTGTCTCACTTCCCTTGCACGAGTATGACCGACCAACAACACGACACTGGCCTGAACACTAATGGCTGCAGTCTCCCACGCTGTTCCCTCCGGTAGTGAGCAGGGCAGGCTGTTCGAAGGGCTGCGCGTAGCGGCAGATCCTAGCAGGCTGTTGGTTCAGCTGGCAGGCGCTGACGGTCTGAGTGCGATGAGCAGGGCAGGGCCAGACTCTTCGGCAGAGGTGACACCGAGGACGATGCAGGAAAGTGTAGCGGTCTAGGTAGCGTAGCCCGGAGCTTTAAGGTAGACCTGGAACCTGAAGGAAAGCAGCATTAGGAGAGCCACAACCAATAGAGTCAGGCAGGCGGCGTCAGCCAGCCTCAGCTAGCAGGTAGAGAAATGGGCAGTACGCTAGTGCAGTAAATGTAGTAACTCACCCACAGCTGGGGATCAGAATACCCGTACAACGTATACGGATAGAGTAGCGGTAGTAGGTCAGTATAGATTAGCGGTGCCGGCCTCTCTGTCGGCCCCTTTATATGCTATCTCTGTCGGGCCCTCCATCAGAGTTGAAGTCGCTACTAAAGGATTTTAAATATATTGATATATTTAAAGAGCGACATCATAGACAAGAAACCTTTTCGATCTACTGGACAGCCCTTTTAAACGTCGTAATGACAATAACAATTGATCAAAAACGTTATACTTACTCATAGTTTTAATAAATTTTATTTGTAGGTCTATTGAGTAGCGTCACCGAAGACAATAATTTGACACCGAATTGAGAAATAAAATGCACATAAAAATGTTGATTTCTAACCCATAAAAGCCTCACTCCATATTTCATTTCAGACACCACTGCAATTTAAAAAAATATAAATGTGAAACAGTGTAAATCCAAGTTTTGGGCCTGCTGCCAACTCCATTCGCACTGCAGAAAGATGAGCTATAACAATGTAAAATAACAAGTTATAGAAATGACGTGGAAAGTAAGCATAGTACTTCACGACATCTCATTTTACAAACTGCACTATGTACTCGTATGTAACTGAATGTCGTTTTGTGATTTGTGACACACAATAATTGATGCATGTTTTTGAATAAATGTATTGCTGGACTCAAGATAGCTTTACAGTTTAACTTTAGAAAAAATAACTTATAAAATTGTGATGAGAGAAAATAAGTAAATATAATGGCAGAGTGCTTGACTAAAGGAAGTCGCCATCTATAAACGTAAATCAAAAAATATTTTCAACCTACGATTTATCGTAGATTATCTAAAACTTTTTATTTATTTGTAATTAGGAGTAATAATAATAATAACATTTATTTCTCGCCAAACAAGGTACATACAAGGGTCTTAAAAACTAAGTACAAAGTCAAAGTCAAAAAGTCAAAGTATTATTTATTGTGAACAATAGGTAGTGTACATAATACAGTTGATACAATTTTTAAAATAATCCAATTCAGCTATGTCCCGCCCATTGGGCATGCAATAGTTACATTAATTAAACTAGGTACATACATTAATACATTTTAGGAGTTATGTCTATATTAATACAAATGTCACAGAAATCACAATAATTATGTAGAAGTAAAGTACTGAACACATCACGGTCAGGTATTCTACTGATACATATTATGTAGCGAAATGGAGCAGTGATTTATCATTTATCTAGTATTTTACTGAGTAATAACATTTGCTGATTAACAAGTCCTGTAATTGTATTTTAAATTTAATTATTTCTGTTACCATTCTGATTTCTCTCCGTATATTATTAAAAATACGTGACGCTGTACAAAATAAACTATCGTGCATCAGATGTGTTTTGCTCGGCACTATTTGTAATTTGTCTTGATGTCTTAAAAAGGTACGATAATTGAATAGTTCAGAACTATTTTTAACAAATAATGCGGCCTCTAGAATATATAAATATGGCAAAGTTGAAATGTTAAGTTTTTTTAAATATGGTACGCATGAATCAGTTTCGTGCAGGTTGAACATAGCCCTCAAACATCGTTTTTGTGCAACGAATGCAAGGCCCTTGTCTGTACTGTTACCCCAGAATATTACACCGTATCTAAGAGTTGAACTGACGTAGCCATGGTAAGCGGTCAACAAAGTTTCTTGATTAGCTATGTTTCTCAATCTGTTTAGAGTATATGAAAACTGGCTTAGCTTTTTACAAACATAATCAACATGTGATTTCCAATTAATTTTGGTCAATTAATGGTCGATATGTAACCCTAGAAATTTTGTAACTTCGGTTTCTTGTACATCACTGTCTAAATATCGGATTTTTAATGGAGTTGTGCGCTGAGTACGTATTTTAAAATTCATTGCTTTTGTTTTATCGATATTAATTATTAAATTATTTTTTGTAAGCCAGTCTACTATTTTTATTAAGGTTTGATTAATGTCAAGTTCTAAATAAGTTGTATTATTATTGGTAAAGAGTATTGTGCTATCGTCTGCAAATAGTGTTATGTCATGTTTAGTTATTGATGGCATGTCATTTATACAACGTGTAACGGAAATAACGCACATCCTCAGACACCCCAATTAGAAAACCTTGTTATTATCATAATGCATGCATTGAAATATTTTTTTTATTAGCCTAAACATTGTTTTTGATCGAAAGTATTAACTTCATTATAAGTAAAATGCGTGGTCACTACAAACCTGCGCACGCACACAATCACACGAAACGTTTGCTGTGGTAAACAAACGACAGTGAAATACGATACGGTCTATCATTTTTTAACATCGTTAGTGGCTATTGTGACTATCTTAATTTAATCATAATAATCATACCTAGTTAGCATTATTGATACATTAGAAATTAAAGTAAAAGGGTATCAATGAGAGAATTAAAGAAGAACGGCGTGTTTAAAGTTGTGAATCATAATTTTTTTACAATAAAAGAATAACCAAATGACTCACAGGCTTATTGTCACTTGTTCGGCGTCCTCTTTTTAAAATGCTGACATCAGGTGTCCACCACCCGGCTTAAATATTCCTTTAGTTCACACACACAATGTTTTTTTTCACTGTTTCAAAAGCAGCTGATATCTTATTTTAACTCCCCGGCACTTGTTGTCTCGACACAATCAACTAGTGGTTTAATAGGTATGTCCCCATAAAGCAAAAGTCTCCAGGGGCGTCAAGTCAGGCGACCTAGGAGGCTACTGGACAGGACCGCCGCGATCGATCCAGCGCTCCTTGTATTCGGCTTCATGATGATCTCGAACGTTTTACGTAAAACGCGCGGGGGCACCATCATGTTGATAATACACATTTTGTAAAGAAACAAGTAAACTTGTTAAACATTTTTTTTCACTACACTCACAGAGAATCCAAGTAGATGACTAATTTTATTTATCTAAGCGCAACAATGGCCGCCCGGCCGGCGCTGTACCTACCAGCGCGGGCGACCGACGTGACGGTGACAAGTGAGACACATTACGTCTCGCTCTTTCCCGCTGTTAATACGTAAGCGAAAGAAAGATGATAGATATTTTGGTGGTCAATTGTGTGTTATTGTTTTGTACCGGCTGTTATGTTGTATTAATGTGTGCGTTCCTGTACGTGGAACCACTAAACAAATGCATTTAAAAAGAAGCCGTTCTACGTTGACTTAAGGTTTATTTTCGTATATTTCGCCTTTTCAAAGCAATGAGTGACTATAATTTACGTAATTTTAATTATTTTAGGATTAAAAAAAATGATATTAAAAATGTCAGAAATGGATTCAGTAGCTGATTCTGAACAAAGTACTTTCAAGATGTGCATTAAACTTGTTACATGTTGTATAGACAAGGAAAAACAAAGGGCCCAAGATACTCCCTTGTGGGACACCAAACTGTGCAATAAAGACAATAGAATTTTTATAAATCATCATTGGGCTAGTTAAAATTATGGCGGGTATGATATATGATACCTGAACTAGGAGAATCCTGTGTCTCAGGCTATCAACCCTCCACCGCTGGCAAGTATAACAAATAAGTAATATTTTTTAGATTGTGTGTGTATGTATGCGCGCGCGCGTGCGTGTATGAGTGTGGGTGTAATCAGTGTAATGTGAGAGAGTATGTGTGAGTATGAGTGTAATTGTGTGCATGTGAGAGTATCAATGAATCTGCGTGTGGTCCACGTTATAAAATAAACATACTAAATAGCTTACACTCGTAGAATATTTTCTTTGGCACAGTAATCAAGTGCTGTTAAATATTTTTTAAGGAATGATTTTAGACAATTACTGTTCATTTTGTAAATTTGATTCAAGTCATTGAAGAACCGGTATATAAATGGACTCAAGTAAAATAATTGGCGTCGAGTGAACATTCTCTTGAAGGGAGGAACAGGTGTGCGGATTCGCCTTTTTCCTTGAGCTATTTTGGAGGGGTCAATAAATTTATGAATATCCAAGACTGAGTTGAGGATAAATAATTGGCGTACGATGAGCAAACGCAATTCTTCATACATTTTTGGGTGAGGTATTTCCTAGGCTTGCGGAACATGACTTTGATCACCGCTCGCTGTGCTCTTTCCAATCCGAGAAGATGAGAGGAGGCAGCTCCACCCCATGTCGGAATGCAGTATGACAAAAGAGATTGACATAGAGCATAGTAAACCATAATTAAAAGATTGCTATCTGCTGAGTCTCGTAGGTTCTTAAATATTGGAAGTAGTTTTCGTAATCTTTTACTGAGAGCTGATATATGCAGTTTTTCCAGTTTTTTCAGTTTCCAGTTTAAATGATTATCAATAATAACGCCCAGATATTTGTGTGTATCGGTTTTGCCAATAATAGTACAATTGCAATTGTTGTCTTGGTTGTGTTTACATTGCGATGAGTGCACTTTTATACTGAAGTCGGTTATTGAATTCGTTGCACTTGATATTCTGAAACAAATGTTCTAAGTTTTTGATATATTAATAGTTAGCAGGTGATTGTCAAGCCACTGCATCACCCGTCTTAATCCATTCTCAGCAAACTTTTGGACTTGTAGCCACGTATTTCCTCGAAAAATATCGTCAGCAAAGGCTAGTACATCTCCAGTGTCTATTTGTAACTTACAAAGACTGTTAACGTAACCTGAAAATAGAGTCGGACCGAGTGTACAATCTTGCGGAACGCCATAAGTTACCGGTAGACTGGTACTATAAGTGTCAGCTACCTTAACAACTTGACTTCGACCCTTTAAGTAGTCACGCAGCCACTTAAGTGCCGTCCCACGTATACCCAGGCTCTCTAAATTGCTCAAAAGGATTGTGCTGGACACGGTGTCGACAGCTATTTGGAGGTCCAAAAATATCGCTACACACTTTTCGCCACTGTCCACTGTAATGGTGTTGCTGGCTACACCAAATTAATTAATAATATATAGTTCTTAGGTCGCATACTTGTTTCCACATGTGTTTGTCTTATCGCTACGACGGCGCCAACGTTATGCAATTAGTAAACTCATAAATTCTAAGAGGTTGACAAATTTATAAGAATTATGTGACAGGCATATGAGTAAAGAAATAGTCATGAAATATGAGAAAATATTGGCACTGTAGTGTTCACACGCGGTATAGTTGAGGATCATAAAAAAGGGGATCAACGATAAGAAATGGGCCCTATCAGGTAGTAAGGGTTCGAGAGGCGTTGCGTTAGTTGTGTTTGACTGGACAGTCGGGCCTTAGGAGGCGGGGCTAGTCGGGTCCCAGGACAGCGTGACGTGGTAGTGGTGGTGTTGGATGGGACAGTCAAGGTTGGGACGCGGAACTAGGCGGATCTCGCGGACAGTGAGTCTTAGGACGCGGAAGAGGGCAGATCTCGGGAACGGACTCGCGTGGTAGTTCAGGCAGTTGGTCTTATGGCGCGAGAGAGATCGGACCTGACCTAGCGCGTAAGAGGTTCGGTGTTGGTCGATAATTAGTGCTTAGTGATATCGAAGAACAAGGCGAGCGGCTTCAAGAGAAGGTGATCAGCACAGGGCAAGGGGTAAGTTTGGCAGTGACGCAGCTAAAAGTCCGGTGAGTATCTGTTATTCACTTTACTGTAATTTATTGCATGAACTGTATAACATTAATAACTCTGTTGTGTATCTATGTCTATATCACACCATATATATATACCAGGCTGACTAAAATATAAAGTTCTCTATGAGATATTGTACATAATTATATTATCAATAACCGCGTGTACCATTAGTAGTGGTTCGTACCTTGTTGATGATGGATGTAAAGACGAGCGATGCATGATGGGAGTCTCCGTATTCGCGATCAGGTGGTAGAATGCAGGACTTTCACAATCGCTGTCTAAACCTGCGTACAGGCCAGTACATAGCAGCTGACAAGGTTTTAAAGAGCGAAAGAAGAGCCACCTGTCGGTCACGCGGTAGCAGTAAGACCGTGCGGCTAATCTAGCGGCGATTGTAACGAGAGCTCCCCTGCAAACTATGCGCGATGGCTTAATACGTTCTAATTGACTATGTTTGTATGGGCTTCAATGTTGTGACTTGCGGCAAGGAGGCGTTTTGTGACATCAGTTCTGAGACTGTTACTGTACGCTCAATACTATACACTGGATATCGCTGAAATACTCGGCGCCGATAATACTATATGAATAATATACCTGGATCATGTTCTCCGTCTCCCTGGAGCTGCCGTCTCTGAGATACGCTGCCTTGTACTCAAGTACCAATATGTGAAGCATGAATATATGGAGAGTGATTTTGTGATGACAAACCAATACTAATGTATCGCTGTCTTTAGTATTTTGATGTCTACCTTTCATTCAATTATAAGCGTTTACGTTTGGTAAATGCTGTCAGTAGAGGAATATAGAGGAAGGGACGAATTCCATAGTTCCTGCGCGGGCGTGGGGCGCGGGAACCCTGGCCACAAAATTACTTGGCGGGGCTGGCATTTTAAACCCAGTTATTAAGAAAACTAAAATTTTAATCAGCCTGGGGTCCATAGGATTCCGTTACATTTGGTGCCGTGACCAGGATCCTCGTCATAAAATGTTCTGATTCACTTCAGAACAACGAGGAAGAACTTAAGGGTTACTACACGAACACAACGTAGAAAAATGCAAACACAACGTAGAGAAATAACCATACACAGCGTAGGAAAATATCAAATTAATTAGACACAACGTACCATTCATTAATCTATAGACAATCATGTTCATTTCAGAAAGACGAAATAATATTTAAGTCACGGCCATTATCTCAATATTTAATAGTCCGAGGGGGGCGATATTGCGCCTAAGTGCCACACTTTCCCATGTGTTATTTATTTTTATGGCACTGTGGTTCCTCTTATAATATCGCTGTATCGTGAAAGTAAACATATAACTGACTACATATGTTGAAACGCTTTACATGAATGCTGCTCATGCGTGTCATTTATACTGTATGTCGAGTTCGAGTCTCGATAGTGGTTATATTATTGGGTACATAGAAATGCTTTCCATAAAGCGCGACAATCATCTTAATATTTAATAATCGGAGGAGGTCTCTCTCGCACGTGTTATTTATTTTAATAGCATTTTCCTCTTATAACATCGCTGCATTTGGAAAGTTATCATATAATTGGCTACATAGATCCACCGCTTTACATAAAGCTCATGCGTGTCATTTATACTGTATGTCGAGTTCGATTCTCGACAGTGGTTATATTATTGGCTACAGAAATTCTTTACTTTTGTATATATCGAATTCGACTCTCGATAATAAGCATATTATTGGTTACAAGCACTTGCGTATCAGGATCGCTGTTTGAGTCCGATTCGTGATGCAGACTAACGATGGTTGAAACTAATTTTGGATAAGGAAAGAGAAGGATTCTATATTATATAGATTATATTTATAGGATATCTGGTGTGGGACATTAACATGGCTTGAGATTAATATATAATGCACACCAGAATATTCCGTGGAACACCTAGGTGTAGTTAAATCAGGTTAGACTCCTGAGTAATGTCTGTGACGATAACTATATTGATGTGCAACGTCAACAAACTAGTCACCGTATTATTAATAGCGTGTTCGATAACTGTATATAATAAGAGGGAATTATTTAAGGATAAATAATGTATAATATTTTGTTGGAGTTGCGGGACAGGAATTTATTACAACAAACATACTGAAATAGCGGGTTCGACTCCTGTTGCTACGATATTTTGAAATGTTTTCAACAAACTTACTGAAATAGCGGGTTCGACTCCTGTTGCTACGATATTATAAAAATGTTTTCAAAAGACTTACTGAAATAGCGGGTTCGATTCCTGTTGCTACGATATTTCAAAATGGTGTCAACAAACGTATTAAATAACGAAATCTAGTAATAATATCTATCTTATGCATACGCGTTCTTTGGACAAGCATCTATTAGTTTATTACATTGGTTGGGTTGAGATTCTTACAGAATGCATAGGGGTTTTATTGATGAAGTTTACACGAGCTTTAATTGAGAAAAGGATTATTCTGAGGTCATATATCAGTAAATTTTGTTTCCTAACGTGTTAGCAAGTAGATTAGGGTACTATTAGCCCACTGCAGTATTTTGGTATACCTTATAAAAGCTCTAGGTTCGATTCCTGAGCATTGGTGAAAGTCGGCGGATATTATACTCATGTATCTAATGATCGGCGTCGGCTTTATAGAAGTCGTACAATGTGATTTTAAATATTTTGGGTTCGATTCCCAAACATAAAAAAATGCACACTATTGTTGAACACGAAACTATTTTGTTAATTGTTGTTATTATAGCAGGAATTAATACTTCGCCGATAATGTGCGTCTGGAGCTGGGTTTAGTGACCATTATTTTAAAATGTTTTATTTTAAAATTGTTGCCCAAACTAGAAAGGCAATGCAACAAGCCGACATCTGGCACATTTTGTTTCCAAATGCCAGCGTGTGAAAAAAAAAGGATAAAACAAACAGGGAAATAAATTTAAGATGTTTATTAGTTAAAAGAAAGAAGGCTAGAAAGGAACTATTGTTCTTTTGTATTATTGATGTGCTTTGTCCAAACGCGCCAACGCGCACGTGAAAAGGACAGGATGGGCTACTTTGTTAAGATATGATTGCGCATGTGGCGCATTGTTTTAAGGAACTGAATGGCTTTAGAAAGTCATTTACGCCGTTTTTTAGGATGGTTTCGATTCCCATCGTGAAAGGAGCCATAGTTCTTTTGTATTATTGATGTGCTTTGTCCAAGGGCCAAGATCGGCTACTTTGTTAAGATATGACTGCACATGTGCTGCATTGTTTTGAAAAACTGAATGGCTTTTGTAAGTCATTTCTGCCGTCTTTAGTATGGGTTCCATTCCCGCCGTGCGTCATATGAAATAGATATTCTACACGTGTTAATTCTAAGCATCAGTATTTTACCTAAATGTTACAGTTTAGGCTATCTCAGATTTTGGTTTAGCTGAGTATTTACAATACTTATTCATCTGCGTTAAAATGTGATTGCCAGTGGCAATGATGTATGTATTTGTTATACCGGGTATATTGTACACATACCTTTTAAGAGCGCTCAATTTACCAGGGTTCGAGCCCCAGGTTTGCTTGGAGCTTGACATTGAGTTCATATTCCTCATGAGATTCGAGAGGTGTGTAAGCAGTATGCTAAAAACGTCTTGATACATACTAGACTCATAAACATAGTTTAGCCCTATCGTGTGATATTCGTAAACAGCTAACTTGATTCTGGAGTTCAAATAAAAATAATATTTTGTTGCTAGACTCATGCAAAATACTTACTACGCATCCGTACTGAAAAATATTCATTAGTGATCCACATCACATTATCCAATCATCTGTTAGTTTGTATCCGGGTTTAGCACACAAATAGAAGTCGTATTTTATATAACTAATCTTGGAAATTTGATACTCGTGCCATTTCATTTAAAATTCCAGGACCCAACGTCATCTTCCACACACACTACCACACGTGGTGTTGCGACCGTGGAGCTGTGATTACAAAGCAGTGGCGTTCCGGTAACGTGAAAGGCAGCTGCAGTATGCATCGAAGGACATATCTCACATTGGATCATCTTACACAGAGCTAAGTTTTCATTATCTTTACTAACTATAAACGCGCACATCGACTAACTTCAAGCAAGTGGATTCCCTCTGATCCGAACTCTCAGATATACAATATTAAACGAAGATTTAAGTTACATAGGGCCTTATGTGTGTCGTTAATTATATAGAACTTTTCTTTATGACATAATATATTTGGCAACTGCACCCAACTACACGAGTAATAAGAGTGATTGTTATTTACGTTAACTAAAATCAGAGCCTTAATAATGAGGTAGACATAGTGCCGATACACTTGATGATGCAAATGGAGAACTGATTGCAGCGGCCATCTCGCCGGACGTTGTGGGTTCGAACCCCGCGCGTACAATTCAAGCTAAATGGGAATCATTCCTAGTGTGGGACCGAGTTGAGAATTGTTTAGTTGTAAGGACTGCCGAGCTATCGACTGGGGAAACCACTGCTGCACTGTACTATTGTTTACGACTATTTAGCTCATTATATAAAACTATTGCAACTACTTGTCTGTCACTTTTGATAAAACTAGTCTCTTATACGAGTGTGTGCGAACTATTCCAGCCACTGCTACCTGACGCTATGTACACCCGCTACTGAACCCGATTTCGACGAGTGACAATGGCGAATCAGGTACCCTGATCATACCACGCTGCCCGTTTGTCAAGAAGACATCTGGTATGTACACCTCCATTCTAAGCATGGATAGGATGTCTTATAGATTGTACTACTATTTTGAGAATTTAATGCTAAAACGCCATCTGGCTTATTGGAATACATAGGTTACGGGCCACTGGTGATCTCGGTTATGTGCACAAGTTCCAATAAGAAGTTTAGGTCTGAGGAGAAGTTTAGTAGTATACAGATGGATAAGAGTTTTGATAATTTCTCATAGGCATAGTAAAACGTTCATATTTGATTAGGCACAGTTGAGGCAATAATTGCTATAGGATACTTATAAGCAACAATATTGTCATAATATGGAGATGGCTGAAGTATAGTTAGTTAGTTATTGTATCGTACGGAGTGACCTTAGCAAAGGTATGGTAGGGTTATTATTGTCAATCAACTATGAGTTAGGATAAGTGGTATTGAAGCAGTGGTTATTTATTGGAAGTTGTATGTTACTTGCCGATAGTTAATGGTGGAAGACAAGATGCAGTTTTAACTGGCGTACTCTAATACATATGCTATTGTATCTGTAGTGAAAGCTCATACGCTATGACTTAGTCTACGCGTCTGATTTTCAGAGGGGGGAATGTAATGGTGTTGCTGGCTACACCAAATTAATTAATAATATATAGTTCTTAGGTCGCATACTTGTTTCCACATGTGTTTGTCTTATCGCTACGATGGCGCCAACGTTATGCAATTAGTAAACTCATAAATTTTAAGAGGTTGACAAATTTATAAGAATTATGTGACAGGCATATGAGTAAAGAAATAGCCATGAAATATGAGAAAATATTGGCACTGTAGTGTTCAAATGCGGTATAGTTGAGGATCATAAAAAAGGGGATCAACGATAAGAAACGGGCCCTATCAGGTAGTAAGGGTTCGAGAGGCGTTGCGTTAGTTGTGTTTGACTGGACAGTCGGGCCTTAGGAGGCGGGGCTAGTCGGGTCCCAGGACAGCGTGACGTGGTAGTGGTGGTGTTGGATGGGACAGTCAAGGTTGGGACGCGGAACTAGGCGGATCTCGCGGACAGTGAGTCTTAGGACGCGGAAGAGGGCAGATCTCGGGAACGGACTCGCGTGGTAGTTCAGGCAGTTGGTCTTATGGCGCGAGAGAGATCGGACCTGACCTAGCGCGTAAGAGGTTCGGTGTTGGTCGATAATTAGTGCTTAGTGATATCGAAGAACAAGGCGAGCGGCTTCAAGAGAAGGTGATCAGCACAGGGCAAGGGGTAAGTTTGGCAGTGACGCAGCTAAAAGTCCGGTGAGTGTCTGTTATTCACTTTACTGTAATTTATTGCATGAACTGTATAACATTAATAACTCTGTTGTGTATCTATGTCTATATCACACCATATATATATACCAGGCTGACTAAAATATAAAGTTCTCTATGAGATATTGTACATAGTTATATTATCAATAACCGCGTGTACCATTAGTAGTGGTTCGTACCTTGTTGATGATGGATGTAAAGACGAGCGATGTATGATGGGAGTCTCCGTATTCGCGATCAGGTGGTAGAATGCAGGACTTTCACAATCGCTGTCTAAACCTGCGTACAGGCCAGTACATAGCAGCTGACAAGGTTTTAAAGAGCGAAAGAAGAGCCACCTGTCGGTCACGCGGTAGCAGTAAGACCGTGCGGCTAATCTAGCGGCGATTGTAACGAGAGCTCCCCTGCAAACTATGCGCGATGGCTTAATACGTTCTAATTGACTATGTTTGTATGGGCTTCAATGTTGTGACTTGCGGCAAGGAGGCGTTTTGTGACATCAGTTCTGAGACTGTTACTGTACGCTCAATACTATACACTGGATATCGCTGAAATACTCGGCGCCGATAATACTATATGACTAATATACCTGGATCATGTTCTCCGTCTCCCTGGAGCTGCCGTCTCTGAGATTCGCTGCCTTGTACTCAAGTAGCAATATGTGAAGCATGAATATATGGAGAGTGATTTTGTGATGACAAACCAATACTAATGTATCGCTGTCTTTAGTATTTTGATGTCCACCTTTCATTCAATTATAAGCGTTTACGTTTGGTAAATGCTGTCAGTAGAGGAATATAGAGGAAGGGACGAATTCCATAGTTCCTGCGCGGGCGTGGGGCGCGGGAACCCTGGCCACAAAATTACTTGGCGGGGCTGGCATTTTAAACCCAGTTATTAAGAAAACTAAAATTTTAATCAGCCTGGGGTCCATAGGATTCCGTTACACCACTGATTTCGTAACTATCTCTGAGAGCCTCGCAACTGCATCTTCGGTACTTTTGCCCGTGCGGAAACCATATTGAGTGGACGCTAAGAGATCACCGTTTTCCAAGAATTTTGTTAGCCGGATATTAACAACTTTTTCCAGGATTTTACTAATGGCACTTAATAGTGATATAGGTCTATAATTTGTCACTGTATCTGCCTCACCACCCTTGAAAACAGGCACCACGGCGGCATTTTTAAATATATCTGGGAAAACACCCGTTGAAATGCTTAGATTGCACAGATGTGCAATTATGGTACATAAGGTCACACGAGAGTTTTTAAGTACAATGTTTGGAATTGAGTCCAAGTCTGATGCACTAATATTTTTCAAATTGGAGATAATTTTGTTTATTTCAATATACCTATACTAGGTATAAGGAATTATGATTATTTGATGTTATAATTTTATCTGCTAAGCGGGATTCAGATGTATTATTTCTATTTAGACTATTGGAAGCTAGTTCTCTACCGATAGAGGTAAAGTATCGATTGACAATGTCGAGAGATTCATTCGGTGACGATGAAACAAGATATAGTAATGCTGAAGCTTGTATGCGATTCTTATTGATACTACATAACTCCTTGAGTGTATCCCAAGTCCCCTTAATATTTTTGTAATTTTGATTAAAATTTTTCTTGTAATAGTTCACTTTTAATTTTTTTGCTATTTGGTTACATTTATTACGATAGTTTAACTACTTTCTTTTTATTATTTTTTTATTTATATTTATATTTTTTTTATTCTTTTTATTTAATTATTATTCGGATCCAACTTGGAAACACTGTGCAGGTGATCTCTAATTTTGAAACATTTAATAATACTTACTGTGATCCAGGGTTTTAGTGGCTGTCGACGTTTAGCAAAGGTAGTTGTGTTTGTATTTAGGCTTATGAGCTTCTGGAGGGCATCGATAAGCATTTTTGCGGCTGTATTTGTGTCCGTAATTTCAAAGAAAGGCGTCCAATCTTTTGATTGTATAGCTTTTGCCAATGCATCATAATTTGTTTTGGTTCTGGTAATCCGATTTAAAGAGGTTGGTTTCTTCGAAAGTGAACTATCATATGTTAAAAACAATGGACAGTGATCGGTGATATCTGTTGCTAGTACAAAACATTCGGACGGTCTGCTGGACCAGACCATATATACCCGGAATTCCTAACACACCTCGGCAAAGTAGGCAAACGCTGGTTACTGATGTTTTTCAATCAAATATTGGACACTTGCGCCCTCCCAGAGATTCTAAAGAGATCTAAAGTGATCGCCTTGTTGAAACCCGGTAAGTCACCAGATGAAGCTGCGAGCTATAGACCAATATCGCTGTTATCCATAACCTACAAACTACTTGAACGGCTAATGTACAGCAGACTTTACACCGCGGTCGACTCCGCAGTCCCACCTGAACAAGCTGGCTTCAGAAACAACAGAAGCTGCGCCGATCAAGTTCTGGCTCTATCCTCCCTCATCGAGGCTGGCTTCCAACGCGGTCTGAAGACTTCCGTGGCCTTCGTGGATCTAAGTGCTGCTTACGATACAGTGTGGATAGAAGGACTCCTAAATAAAGTCGGTAAAATCATACCATGCCGGAAAACCCTAGCACTGCTAAGATCACTTCTCGGCCCTCGCTACATCCAAGTTAACGTAGGAGACAAAGTAAGCAGCTACAAAATCCTAAAGAATGGTCTTCCCCAGGGATCAGTCTTAGCACCACTTTTATTTAATATCTATATTAGCGATATGCCAGACACAGTATGCCAAAAATTTGCGTACGCCGATGATTTAGCTCTGGCTTTCCAGGCGAAACACTTTGAGGCGGGTGAAACAGCACTCTCTAACGATCTCAAGGTTATGGGCGATTACTATGCGAAATGGCGGCTTTGCCGAAACCCCTCTAAAACAGAGGTAACATGTTTCCACCTTACCAACTGCCTGGCCAACAAGAAGTTGAATGTATCTTTTTGTGGAATACCCGTCAAACACAACTTTAACCCTAAATACCTAGGCGTGACATTTGACCGTTCTCTAACATTCAGACAACATCTCGACAATGTGGCGCAAAAACTGAAAACCAGACTGAACATTATTAGGAGCCTATCAGGAACAACATGGGGCGCCTCCGCCTCAGTCCTGCGAACATCTGTCCTAGCTCTGGTTTACTCTACCGCGGAGTACTGTGCGCCTGTATGGTACCGAAGTGTGCACACCAAAAAGGTCGACACCAAACTCCACGAGGCCATGCGGATCATAACAGGGCTAATAAAGACCACCCCACTCCCATGGCTCCCAGTACTAGCGCACATCCCACCACCGGACCTGCGTAGATGCAACGCGGCGGCAGCTGAGTGGCACAAGTGCTCGAGACCCAGCATGCCAATCCGCAAAACGCTTAACCATCTACCGGCGCACCGCCTGGCATCAAGACATCCAATTTGGACAGATGAACGTTTGGGGACCAATTTCGACGTCAAAGCGGAGTGGCGAGCCTCTTGGGAGCTTTTCGACCACCCCCAAAAAGAGCTGATCGCAGACCCAAACACAAAACCCCCTGGTTTTGATGCTCCTCGTCCAATGTGGGTGAAACTAAACAGATTTCGAACCGGACACGGACGATCCAACCATCACCTTCACAAATGGGGGCTCAGAGAGTCGCCATCCTGCGAGTGCGGAGAGCCAGACCAAACTCTAGCCCACATCGTGAATGATTGTCCGCTCCACTGCTTCCCTGGCGGTATGTCCGAGTTGCACCAGCTCTCTGCAGCGGCCAAAGACTGGCTAATAAACCTAAAAATAGACATATAGGATCCAGCGCAAAGAACGCCATACGAAATGATGATGAGTACAAAACATTGGTGGTGGCCGCTTAGTTTGCACTATAAAGTGATCCAGACAGGTATTACCGTGAGTAGGAATGTCGATACCTTGTTGTAGGCCATGTGAGCCCACTATTTCAAGATAGTCTCTAACGGTGTTGTTGTTGGTATCCAAAGTGTCGATATTTATGTCCCCTGTCAGTACGATGTTTCTGGATTTAGTAGTTGTTAACAAAGTGTTTAAAGCATCTAGGAATATATTTAGATTTTTGAAACAATAGGGGCGATAAATACCCACAACCGATAGATTACCTACTTTCGCCAATAAACAGTTGGCCTCATCGAGATCAATTTCTTGTACTGATGCTTTAATATTCGTGTTAATGTACATAATGACTCCGTTATTCTAGTTGAAGCTTCGTTCGGTAAAGTACATAGAAAAACCGTCTATTTTGGGGGGATTCGAGTTTTCCAGCATTCAGTAAGGACAATAATGTCAACTTTGGTGTTCAATCTGGTGACATATATATAAAAATTGTCTAAATTTTTGTTTACGCTTCTTATATTAAATGAAATTGTGTTTAATCTATTAGTGTTATTCAATTCTCGCGCAAGATGACTGGGATTTTCAATGACTTTACATGTGTTCGGATAGCAACTGTCGATTTCCTCGAATAATTGTCTGTTATCCATTAACTATTATAGTATGTGTGAGGGTGATCAGCAAAGAATATCCAGAAAATTTTTGGTAGGCCATATAATTCTAAATTGAAGAAGTTATACCATGCGAATTCTTCCACGAGTACATTAAGAAATATTTTTAATAAATATATTGGAATATGTGTGCGAACTTTATGGATTTTTCTATGTCGAGATTCTTTTTATAAATATTATTGTTTTGGGTCTTTATATCTGAATTGTGTTTTTCTAAACTGTCTAGGCGTGTATTTTTTGTGCGTGTGTTGCGTGTTCACATCTAAGGGCTCTGATCATCTCACGTGGTTCTTCTCGAATTATTGTTCGTACATCTAAACATTCAGGTCCTGATTGTTCTTCAGTAATTCGTCTACGTTTTGTATCACTTTAAGTAATATGTGAGACATCTTCTGTAGCACGGTCGTAGGTATTTATTTTGTTGACATCTGATTCTGACATGCTATGCGACTTGTTTAAGGGAGGCGAACGTGCAAGATTCGGCATTTTAGAACGTGACTATGTTAATGAAATTGATCACAGTCGGTTAAACAAAGTCGTATAATTTTTACCCTTTATCGCTATCGCTTATGAATTATGGCAACTGCGAATTGTGACGTACGTACTGTTAGTTGATGCGGAGCGGTGACTCAAGCGCAGCGTAGCTCGCTAACCTGCTGCCGTCGCTGGTGTTGTATCTTTCTAACACGTCGTGCGTACTGGAGTACTAGTAGCGGGGTATGGGCGCCTGGTACTTGTACAGAGTTTTGAAGCACGTAATATTTTAAAAATAATTAAAATTCAGTAACAATTTGCACCGGTTCACACGTCTACGCTTTCGCGGTCCAGGGGGGAGAGTAACATAATTATGTACAATAAAATAAAGCTAATTATATAACTAAACTATCCTAAACTATAAAAAAGCAAAAGAGGAAATATTAAGTATGAAAAGAAAAGTAAATATCTAAAACTTGATTTTCCATTTTAATTTTTGGATGATCATATACATGTTTGAAGAGCATAAAAGGCACCTCTAGAGGTATTTGTTTGTGGAAATGCTACTTGTAAACTGGTCTAACTTATGAATTTGCCCCGCCAACCAAATTGCTGTGAAGTTCTAATGATTCAATCGCTTCATGGAAACCCGATATTCAGCTATCTGATTGAAATTCAAAGTCAGAATAATAGGGTTTAAACCAATGAGACTCATTAAGTTAATAGCGTAATACAAGTGGCATAATAGTTACCTTGGCGATTGTGACTATCATCATCATATCAGCCAAACGACGTCCACTGCTGGACATAGGCCTCCCCCAAGCTTCTCCACACAGACCGGACTTGAGCCGCCCGCATCCAACCGCCTCCCGCGATCGGTCCACCTTGCGGGGCCTACCTCTGCTGCGTCGTCCGGTACGTGGCCACCAATCCAGAACCTTTCTGCCCCAACAGCCATCGGTTCTCCGAGCTATGTGCCCTGCCCACTGCCACTTCAGCTTGGCTATCCGGAGAGCTATGTCGGCGACTTTGGTTCTACTGCGGATCTCCTCATTTCTGATTCGATCTCGCAGTGAAACTCCAAGCATAGCTCTCTCCATCGCCCTCTGAGTGACCTTGAGCCTTCTGATAAGGCCCATAGTGAGCGACCACGTCTCTGATCCGTATGTCATCACTGGCAACACACATTGGTCAAAGACTTTCGTCTTGAGACACTGCGGGATATCGGACGAGAAGATATGTCGTAGCTTCCCAAACGCTGCCCAACCGAATTGGATTCGACGATTGACCTCCTTCTCGAAGTTGGAACCTACCTAATTGGACTACTTGTCACAGGTAGATATACTTGTCGACAACTTCGAGCGTAGAGTTCCCAACCTGAATAGGAGCAGGTACAACATGGACGTTCGACATGATTTTCGTCTTGTCCATGTTCATCTTAAAACCTACTTGTTGGGAGACTCTACAGAGGCCATCGAGCATTGTTCCTAGGTCTTCCATGGTCTCAGCCATGACTACGACATCGTCTGCGAATCGAAGGTGAGTGATGTACTCGCCGTTGATGTTGATGCCGAGTCCATTCCAGTTCAAAAGCTTGAAAACATCCTCCAGCGTAGTGGTAAACAGTTTCGGGGATATGACATTCCCCTGTCTCAGCCCTCGCTGGAGTTGAACATTTCAGCACTTCAATATATCGGTAGTCAATCCGGCACTGTTGGAGAGACTGTAGCACCGCCCAGGTTTCGATCGAATCGAAGGCTTTCTCATAATCCACAAACGCCAAGCGTAGAGACTGGTTATAGTCCTCGGACTTCTGTATAACCTGCCGCAGCGTATGTATGTGGTCTATGGTACTATAGCCTTTACGGAAACCGGCTTGTTTGGGAGGCTGGAAGTCGTCTAGCTTGCTCTCGAGACGATTCGTGATGACCCTCGAAAACAGCTTGTAGACGTGGCTCAGAAGTGTGATGGGTCTGTAGTTCTTTAAGAGGGTTTTATCCCCTTTCTTAAAGAAAAGCACCACCACCACTATGTGACTATATATTGATTTAATTTCTTTTTAAGTTTTGCTTTCTTCGTCTTCATGATGAATGATATCAAGCATGCCTTTTAATTGTATTATTGCTATTAACTTGCTACATAATCTCTTTATGTAATAGGCTAGTGGACAAAAAAATATGTATAAGTCCGTCCTTTAGATTATTCAAAAATAAGCGATACGTATTTTTTTATTTGTAAATTAAACCAAAAATGACCAAGATATAGCTCATTAATGTTACTTATAACGTCACGCCGTGCTGCATTTTTTCGCACTAGATGACGTCACACGTAACTTTAATGGGCTATATCTTTGTTATTTTTTATTTAATTGAAAAAAAAATATTTTGTCCGTGTCCAATATTTTTTTGTAATCTAAAATACGGACTAAATAAAATGTAATTATTTTGACCCTGGAAACTACCCTATTGTTTGGTAAAGGTTTATTATACTCTTGGTGCACTAAATAAATAAAATTGTTCTACAACGCGACGTCGATGTACTTAGATTCGTTTCTTGCCCAACGTAAACAATTGGCGAGGCCTATATCTTGCTCTGGACTACGGCCGGCAGATGATGATAATGGAAAAAGCCACAAGTGAAATGTGTTGGAACCAAAATATTGTTGTTCCGAGTCTGGGTGCCTGAGCATTTCTTAATTGTATTGCCAGTTATACTGTCCACCTCTAGCACGAAATGGGAATACTCTTGGGAACAATGCGAACCACGAAACCAACTTGATAATTTCAGGTTAACATTTCACAAATAGTAACGATAATGTTTATTAAAATTAAATGCTAAAAGGGTGCATAGGGTTCCCACCAAGAACTTAGGGTCCCAAGTCAACCTCACCTCCAAGTGGTGCACCTGCCGATCAACGGACGAGGCTCTGGCTAACAAAATGTCCCGATAAGCGGCAATAGGCTTGCCACCTATTACGTGGGATCAAAACACTGGCGAAAAGTGGGCGTTTAATATACCTCTGCCTACCCTTTCGGGGAAACAGGCGTAAGTCTATGTATGTATGTATGAATGCTAAATTAATTTAAATGGTAACTACAAAGTTAAGATCTTGTATTAAAATTGTTACACTACTGATTTCAACACCTGTTGGTTAAAATTTAAATAAAAATTATGAGAAATATGGTAATTAGGTAATAGAGGTGTTGCAACTTTAAGGAGACAACAGTCTGTTATTAACTTATAACATGATTATGTTTAAGCATAGGTTGGGACGAACTTTATTTTCAGCCTGCAAGCGAAAGTTCGTTCTTTTCATGGGTGTAGCTAATAGTGGTGTCTGAGTTTAACGACAGAAACCGTGACTGACAGTTTTATTTAAGCAATTATTTTCCTTTATTTCTTTAAATCTACATATATATTATTATGTATGTGTAGTTGAAAGCTGAGACAAACCAAAGACAAAAATCGCTATTCTATTTTTATTTTTATTATAATAGGCGGCAAACAAGTAGACGGATCGCCTGATGATAAGCAATTACCGCCACCCATGGACGCAAGCAACACCACAGAGTCACAAGTGTGCTGCCGCACCTTGGGGTTGGGAAAAGGGATATGATAAGGAGTGGGATAAGAGAGAAGGAATAGGGGATAGGGCCTCCGGCACTCTCACTGATCTAACAAAACGCAACAGTTTAGGTACTGTTACTTTACGTAAATTTTCTGGGTAGTGAGAGGGTAGTACTTCCCCAGTCGAGCCCATTCATGCTGAAATCAGCAAGGCTCTACTACCGTTGATATGCAGAGGGTCTAATTAAGCCACGGCGCGGACTACTGACTTTTCGAATTTATGTGCGTATCGTTTGCCCCGTGCCTCGGAGAGCACGCAAAGCTCGGTCCCGGCTATAGTGAATATCTTTGACTGTCATTATAGGGTGTCAGTACCCATAAGATCCCATAAGATTATAATAACACTGCATACTAATCTAAACCTAGGAATATCGCTATCCCTGTGAATTGCAGAGGTCGGATGATAGTCATTCTGGGGAAAAGGTAATGCTGCAAAATGGTTAGGGTCTAATTATTTACCAGTAAACGGACTTCGGGCTCCAAGATGAAAAGCATTGGATGCAGCCAGAACAACACTACGACGATGATGATGATCAAGCATGTGTAGTAGTTACGAGGACAAGCTTTCAAGTATCCGTCGTTTTGTAATGCTTTCTTCTTCTTAGTTCGTAGCGTTACTTAATTTGCCTCATAGTAAATCGACAAAGTAAAGAAATGCTTACAGAGGTCACCACTTTGATGGGTGGCCGCTGCTAAAATTGTTACTTCCGGTTTTTGTCCCAGATATGAATCCTTAGGACATTCAAAGGCCTTTGGGTAGCCTTTAAACGCCGACACCAGAATTGGCTACTTACACGAAAATAAATAAAGTTATGACGTACGGTACCGAGCCGTAGACACTCACAGTGGGACTGTGGCATTTACATCTGAGCGCTACCGTGCTTCGGAGGGCACGTAAAGCTGTCGGTCCCGGTTCTTGTCCAAGGATAAGGATCGTTAGGCCACGTCGGAGGCCTTCGGGCGGTCTGAAAACTCCGACACTAGAGTTGGCCACACGCTCACACGAAAAACAAAAAAACAAACAGTCCACAAACTTAGAGTCACGCAGCGAGCTACGTAACGGGCTATGCTAAGCGTCTCTTTGAAGGATAAAATCCGCAACGAAGTTATCCGACAAATAACCAAATTACTGACATAGCCCACAGAATTAGTAAGCTCAAGTGGCAGTAGGCTGGCCATATTTTTAGAAGGACTGATGGCCGATGGAGCATGCGTGTCCTAGAGTGCAGACCATGACTCCGTAAGCGTAAGGTAGGGCAGCCCCCGGCTAGGTGGACCGACGATCTGAAAAAGGTGGCTGGGACAGACTGGATGTGGAAGGCTGAGGACACGGTCCTCAGCCTTCCGCATCCAGTCTGTATTGTGGTGCGTGTTAGGAGAGGGCTATGTCCAGCTGTGGACTGCGATAGGCTGATTGAGATTGAGTAATAAAGAAGTCTTTCTAATTAGGTACTAGTTACATGTTATGCTTTCTTTTACAGATATACAGATCCAAGGTTTTATTTAAACAACCTTTTCAAGGCTCACCTCGTTTCGTACCAATTTAAATAAAAATGATTCAGCAGTTTAGCTGTTATGTGAAAATAAAAAATGAAAATGAAATTGAATTTACTGCTTTGTTAATAATAAGAATTTATACATAAAAATAGAAGCAATTTGTAAACCTTACGCTTCCTCTTTGTGTAAATACATCATTATTTCTGGCTTATCTTAAATATTTCAACGTTACAATAATGAAGGCTTACGAAGGCATGGAGGTCATCAAAGATGTGCTACTTTCAAGCATATAATAAATTTTTCAGATAAAAGTTATAAATCTCAAGTTAATTTACCATAATAAGTAATTGTAATTATATTTGCGTTTATTATTATTCCTATAAAAAGCAGAAGCGAAAACAGACAGCACGCAGAAAACACGGAGAGTACCGATTTTATGAATTTTCTACAAAATATGTATAGGCTACGAAACTGCTTTTGGATATCGGATTTAACACAAAAGAAGCTGAGATTCAAGAAGTGAGACACAACAAGTTTGAACAAGAGATTTCGCTGCAGTAAGAACGATAGAGCTGCCTATGTTCTGCATGACTAAAGAGTAAAAGTACAGCCAGTCTTGTGAATAGAAATGCTATGCTACCAGCAAGTGATCCACAAACTAGCAGCAGAGTAAGACTTTCTGTAATATCATCAGCACTTTTTTATATAGGTATATATAATTCCAGCAAAAGTGTTCGTTAGCCGCCATAACTATCATAATCACCCTAATGTACCTACTAGGTAATTCTTCCCTTACTGCCAAAACAAGAGAACTATGAATATAATTCATTCATCCAAAAATACAGATCTTATTAAAAAATTTCTTTACATTAATATACTTGTAACATCGTGTAATCAATTAACCGCTCCCCCTACATGATATTGAAGCAAACACGGTTTATAAATTTTAGATATAATTTGATATCCAGTAAAGCAAATCCATGAAATTGAACCAATTAGCATGACACCGATTTCCACGCAACGTTGTTTGACAGAGGAATTATAATTACAACTGAAAACCTTCCGCGAAATGTTCTTAAGACATTTCAAATTACATCACACAACTTTACCTTAAAGTCGGCAGACTAAATCAATAAGTTTAATTTCTGTTTCAAAGTTATATTCTTCAATTTGTGAATAATTACAGCGGGGTCCCGGGTCGCGTCTTTAACAAGTTCACAAACGTGACCGGTTTACAGGTTACATAGTTACTTACATTTTATAGCTTATGACACCGTTACTGCCTCAATTATTTCAGTGATGTATGGTAATTGTAATAGTATTCGTAATTGCCCTAGAAAAATACCTACTCTATATAAATTTCATTATTTTTATCGTATAATATTTTCATTTTATAAAAGTAATTTTCTAAGCTATTTGCTTTACAAATTACTAGTGTGTATGCTGTCCTTCAGTATCTATTTTCAGTATCTACTTGTATGTAGAGTGGGTTCGTGTCTAGGGTAGTGGGTGGACTAGACCACTTCTGTGTGACCTTTTGAATACTTTTTTAGCAAACACTAAGTAATTTACTAAATAATGAAGTTCAAAGTAAATACGGATTATGATTTAAACTTAAGAAAAATGTTGCTCATAAAATCTTTATATAAAAACTCTGACATGGCTTATGTTTGCTAACTTATTTTGAATGTAAAAATACAATTTGAATGAAATTCTTGCTCTTTCCATACCAGTGCGAACCCATTCCAATTGCAACATAATAATTAGTTTAGTTGTTTCATATCAATTTGTTGCATACACTGGAACTTGAATGAGTACAAAAACAAAGAAACCTGTCTTAATACCTAGAATAAACTGTTGGAGATTTAAAAAAATACGAACCAAACTCAAATATAAATGATGTCAAGAAGAAAAAAACAGTCGATCAGCACCTACGAGCCGCGACTCCGCGAGTAAAAACCGTCGTTTCCAAAACCGCGGTATACGGCTCGCCCGTCGGTCACCCACTTTCACAATCACAAAGCTTTAATTGGATATATTGTAACCTATTACACCGCAGCCATTAAAATGTTTTGATTTGTTAGGATATTTACTATGATTTTTTGTATAAACCATCCCACCGAAAGCATTTCATTTCATTCATGTAAAATGTTGACAAAACGTCATCAATCATCTTATCGTCATCAAAATATGTGATTTAGGAGTTATATTTCTACAAAAACTACTGTATGTAACAAAAGTATAACATGTGATGGTAGCAAAACAGTCTTCCAAGGATAATGAAACTCATCCTTTGAAGCAAAAAGTGGAAAGCAGAGAAAGCATATAATTATTCATCAAAATCTCTAACGTTTTGTCAAAATAAGGAACTTAAAACACTCTACATGCATACACGCTTAGGTTTATAACAAAGACACATATAGCAAGTCCTTCAATTTCACTAGTGGCGTCTAACCAAACAAAAAGTAAATATTCGCTTGAACATTTTTCTCTGTTAAAATGTAGCAAGCCCTTGCTTGTTCACTGCATAAATCGGGCTTACTGTTAGTGGCAAAGCTGCACAGCCTGACATAGTACTCCCCGTGGACCACGCTCGATGAACAATGTACAAAACGACGAGCGATTCAGTTTGAATACCGTCCTCAGCTCATCGGTATACAATGAAATTTAAAATACAGAAGTTCACGAAACTTGTTTTACAGTCATCTTGAAATTCTACGAGAACCAAAAGTTTTACCTTGAGGAGGTAACTAATAGAGAACGTTAGAGCGCAATTTATACAAAAGCGTTCATAGATTTTCTTGTATCACATTCTCTAGTGGCTATGAATCTGTAAAAGTATCCGAAATAATATTACTACTACCACTACGTGTGTAGCCAAGTATTATGACATGTTTTCAAATATTATTTGCTAATTTGTTGACTGAATTTGTTTAAAATCAATTAAATTTTTTTAATTTATATTTTTGTGTAAAATGCACGCCATTATGATTTATTAGCCATTACTATTATTGAAAAATAAATAACATGTAAGTGTCTATTCGGCGAGGCCAATAAGGAGAAACTTAGGCTTTGAAAAGAGGATGAGTGGATGCTCTAAAACCGATACCGATTTCTATAGGTAATTAGTACTTTTTAATATTGTATGAACTTTTATATATTGAAAGCAAGAAATATTACCCAGGCTTCCCATTTAATTTCTTTAGGATTTTTGTGCTTTCAAGGACAGAATTAGCATTCAGTTAATTACCTTTAACGTCACGATTTCCATAAATAACATATTATTATATTATTCACAAAGCCTATTCATCACAATTACTGACTGTAAAATATGTAAAATAAAATTATGTACTCATTATAACGGCTTATGAATTTTGTGTCATATACATACATACATACATAGACTCACGCCTGTTTCCCGGAGGGGTAGGCAGAGACTACGGAGCGCCATTTGCAACGATCTTGACATATGTCTCTTGCTTCATTCACTGTGTCATATAAAAATACCTACATATTTTATTAGTCATGACAAATAAAACGTCACGGCTAATGAAATTAAGGCAACTGAAATTCGGACCGACCGATTTCATTTTTAATAGCACAACTACCAATGCATGTATGTGATTCATAAAATAATTAGGGAATCAACTTCTATTGATTGGTCGGTTTGCCAAATAATAAATAAATCACGTAGATTACCACGATTACTTCAAATAATATAATTCTATGTACATATCTAAAATAAATATATAGCTACAATTAGATTTGTGTATACATATTATGTCGCAGCCAACTAGCTTTATCAGCCGTTCAATTAATAGCCTAGCACTTTGTTAAACGCCGCTGTCAAATATACAACCTTAATACAACATTTAATAAACAGGCTGCTGATTGCTTAGACTATATAAATAGGCTGTCTGGTTTTCTTTTAAGCCTGCACCTAAAAATAAAAGCCCTGCGAAGCAAGGCTTTGTCAAAATAGCTTACTGCAACAGTTATATATAGCGTTTCCATTTGAGACCATGAGAACCATGGTGGCCTAACTATTTTTTTACAATATTGAGTTTATGATTTATGCCAGTTCAAATTGATCATTTTGATAGCACCAGAGTGGCCTAAAAGTGATACAACGAATATTCACTAGATGGCAACTTAATCACTGTTATAGTTTTTAGTCCGTGATCTAAACTTGAAGTGCCATACTGGCCTAAATAAGATAGGATAATATTGTAAAAAAATTAGTTAGGCCACTATGGTTCTCATGGCCTCATTTCAGAATTCTCATTTGTATTATTTATTCATAACTATTCTCAAAAGAACGAGTTTAATACATCGAATAACAAAAAGGTTGAGTTAATGATAATTGGGTACATTTTAATGTCTTGGTTCAAAAGGAGTTCAATGTTATAGATCAAAATAATTGGCATAGTTGTTTGATTGAATGCCAATTATTATAGCGGATAGGCTTTTAATGCAACGGCTGATTGAGGTAGTTGGCTGCGACATATACTATTTAGCACTCATTTTAATTAATAGTGAATGAGGATATTTAGCACGCAACGATCACAACTTTAATAATGAGTTAAAACAAAGACTAATTTCAATAGACAGCGTTGTTGCGTCTACTCTATTGATAATACAGAGACTTTTGTCTGAAATTGTAATAATATAAGTATTACAGACTAAACTGCTGTTTTTTCTATTTAGTTAGGGTCTCATTTGATTAAACTAGACATTCATTAACATTGATTTGATGCTGTAGATACTTTTCTGATTCTGATGAAGTTATTCTTCATGTCAGTCATTATTTTCGTAAGTGCTGACTTAGTACTACTGTAGTTTTACCAGTGGGATGGGTGATCGCTTCTTGTGACATTTAGCTCAGAGCGCTACTATGCTTCGGTGGGTTCGTAGATCCATCGGTCGCGGTTCTTGTCTCAAAACATAAATAGTTAAAATATGTCTGAGTTATAAACTCCATCACAACAGATGGTCATACACGCATACTTGAAGTTTTGTGACGTCGGCGTCGTAGCGGATGCCGTCCTCTCACCTCTCGGCGGGCCCCCTCCCTTTCACCTCAGGCATTAGTAATTTTATTTTAAAATATATAAATAAAGATATCATGAGGTGACTGATTGTACGTAAGTATAAACTGAGTGTATGTAAGAATAAGAAATAAATAGTAGGTTCCTATTTAGACCCTCCGTGGGATCTCCACCTTGTCGTGGTGGGTTGGCTCAGTAACCGTGGCTTGGACACCCGCGGTGAAGCTAAGAGAGATCCCGGGAGTGGACGCTCCGCGTGGGCTTGGAGGGGCCTGCGCAGGATGCGTCCAAAGGTGCGGGTGCGGTGGACAGTTCTGTCTGTCCATCGCAGTCGGGCGCGTTCGCGGCAGGAGAGGCGAGTCGGTGTTGCGTTGCCGCGCGCCTTATCTCCCGCGACCAAATGAGGGCTCACCATTGTTGCGTCGCGATGGGGCCGCAGAGGAAGAGGAGATACGGCGTTGCGTTGCCGTCCTCCCGGTCCTCTGCGGCTGCAAGGTGTTTTGGCAGCGGAGCCCAACACCTTCATCCGCCGCCAAGGGCGTTTTGTTCGGGGCCCGCCTGACCACCTGGCGGGCCAATACCCGTCGGGGGGTAGCGAGGAATGCTTCGGTGATACCTGACCCTCCGACACACGGGTACATGAGGAACACGGGATGGTTTTTAGTCAGTAAGAGTCTGACAGTCCCCTTCGCCCTTCGCCCATGGCGAAGGGATTTTCCGACCCGACAACAAAAAAAAAACAAAAAAAAATGTATCTATCTAGACCGAATTGAAATAAACATTTATAATTGTAAAACAATTCAAGTCTAGTCTCAAATAAATACCATAAAATAATATTTATTTAATTTAAGCAGCGATAGCCTAGTGGAGAGACTGACAGACTGCTACGCAGAGGGTCCGGGTTCGAATCCACTTCATGCACCAATGACTTTTCGGAGTTATGTGCGTATTAATTTTTTAATTATCGCTTGCTAATCGGTGAAGGAAAACATCGTGAGGAAACCTGCATGTATGAGAGTTCTCCATAATGATCTCGAAAGACATGTGAAGTCTGCCAACCCGCACTAGGTCAGCGTGGTGGACTATAGCCTTACCCTTCTCATAGTGAGAAGAGGCCCGTGCCCAGCAGTGGGACAGTTTATATACAGGGCTGATGATGATGATGATGATGAATATTTATGTACCTACCATTGAAATTATAATAAAAATAACTATTTAATTAGATTTTAGTTTTATAAGTACCAACTAGTTCCTATTAGATTTTAAGTATATAACTAACATGTCTATTTTTATATTTTCATTCCTTACTAAATATATATTGTATCCATGTCCTTATTTTAAGAATGTTGTGCATGTCTGTAATTATATATATAAGCATAAAACTTTGTGAAATTTGTGTTTTTTTGTATATATGTTTATTCTGTTGACATGCCTTATTAATAAATAAATAAATAAACCCAAACATTGACGAGTTTACTATTAGGTATCGTAATTGTCAACCCATTACATAAACTGCTGGGCACGAACCTCTCCTCACTATGAGAAGGCTAAGGCCATACGCTGGTCAAGTTTGAGTTAGCAGACTTAGGCATTGCAAAAGCTGTTAACAGCTAGAAATTTCGACTACCGCCACATCTACCGCTAATCTAATTATGTTACATTTTGCTAAAACTATTGATCTTTTTCTAGACCGTTTACGGCTCTAAAGGCTAAGACTCACATCTGTGCAGATTTTTTTATCTATGTCGGAGTAGTCAATTCGTGAATTATATGTGTCGGCGGGTTGCTTGATTCTTGGCCGGTATCAACACTTCACATCACAGTTTGTTATAAGTTCACACCAAATCAAATTTAACAAAACTGACTATAACTATTTTGTATTACTGAACACGAAACGAGTGACAGTTTCTAGGTACTTGTTGTCCACTCTGAGTCTCCAAGAGAAGTGATTGTTGTTGTGTCGCTCCGTTGAACGTCAACCGTCACCCCCCTCTTCAACTGTAGCGTACGTCACACTAGACTCTGTCGAAGCGCGCCATCTTCACACTTCCGTTTCGTAGTCAATTGACGTCCCGTACTGATCATTCCGATATATAAATATATGCTTTTCTTTCTATTTCGTGTTTGACTGCTGATCGTAACACCTGGTTACCTATGTATATTCGATTGTTAGGATTTCAAATTATTGATTACAATTGGAGGAGAGGTCTACGTCCAGAAGTGTACTGATATAGGCTGACGATATTAAAGATGTGATGAATGACAAAAAAATTACGACTGTTGTCTTGAGTTTGAAATATCATTAGCATGGTTAGTCTAAAGAGAACTGTAACGATACACTATTCAACCACAAAAACTGTATATATGTATATCAACATTTCCTAGATTTTCAACGTAAGCGAAAGAAACTTTTGATAGTAAAACTACAAACTTTTTCAGTTTTATAATATATTTCAGTTAATAAGCACAGAAACAATTACTTTTCTTTGCCAAAACTCTAACTCCCACACAAATAATAAAGGCAGCCAAGCTTACTACGAAACAGTGGTAAAAAAATTCGCAGAAAACAAAGTGATCTATTATACTAACAGATATCTTGCAAATCACATAAGCCAACAAGATAATAATCCGAAAACGTTAGCAGAATAAGAAAATCTTAGTACTAAGCAATCCCATGCCATACAAGCTTGATATAAATTTACCAATCCATTATGAAGGAACAATGTGTGAGGTTCATGTATGTTTGCGTTTGTGTGTGCGTGAGTGAGTGCGTGCATAGCTTGAACTTATTACCACAGTTGATTGCCGTGGCAAATTGGATGGGGACTTGCATGCGCCGCCAATACGGCTAATGATAGTTGCATCAACGTGCTGTGTACCCTGTGCCAGTTTAAACTAGACGAGACAGTTATGTGTTGATCGCTATTAGATATTGAACCATAAGCCGTTTGTTCGACAAACACTGCGTGTTAATGAACTGATTTACTTCTGGACTGTTGTGCTGTAACCAGCTGGTCACTCTAAAACTTGCAATAGAAGTTTTGTACACGAATATCCTAAAGGAGTCTTGGCCACAGTCAGGTGGAGGAAGAGTAATGAGTCAACGTCGGATTAAACTTGTGACTCGTTTATTTCTTAAACTACATGATCTTATATATGTACTCAACTTATCCTATGTACACAGACACAACTTTATAGTTGTGTCTGTCTCAGCAGTATGTACCTTACGCGAGTACATGATGTTTTCTTTATTTAATATAATTCATGAACAATAATATGTGTCCCGGTAATGACTCACGTCGGATTATATCGCTGAAATAGCATGTTCATGTGTGAACAGATAGGTACTCCAAGATTAGACCGGTGTTGTACTAAACCTAGCAGTAAAATCTGGAGGCAAGACACTGGCCGACTTTTCAGTAACATACTGTATTATTCTTGGTCGGCACCATAGACCACATGGGTGGTCAGTCAGCAACGAAAAACTTATAGGTAATCGCAGTATATCCCAGTTCATTAGGGTGCTTTTGCTAGGCAAACATCCTTGCGAAAAAACTATAATAATATAAAATCCAGATCATTGGTCTCATACCTTTAGGCTTGAGATATTGTGCTTTGAAACAATAGACACAACTGAAATTTTAATTATATGCCAGTCCAGTAAATAGTTTGCAAATTAGGTACATTTGCAATGCTTTCAAGTCCTACGTGATTGAACTTTTGACTAGATAATAAAGATTCCAATGTAATGCCAATAATTAGTGAGTCTAATGATGACTAGTTAGATATTACAAGCATGTGCAATGATGACGTTAATAAGTATGTTTTTAACCGACTTCAAAAAAAGGAGCAGGTTCTCAATTCGTCGGAATCTTTTTTTTGTACATATGTTCCCCGATTTCTCTAAGACGCTTGGACCGATTTCAAAAATTCTTGTTTTGATTGAAAGAGTATACCTCCCAGTAGGTCCCATGATCATCAGGTCAGGATCTGATCATGGAATCCTGAAAAAATCGGAGGAACTCTTCAAACTTTATAAGCACACTTGAAGCGATTTGACGATAACAACCCAATGCCGTCGAGTTTGGGCTCGTTTGAGTCGTCTTTACATAGACTTTGATGCTGGATGATTTCAATGGTCTGATGATAGAGCTGGAAGGTAACCATGAGATCTTTGTGATACAACAACCCAATATCATCGAGTTTAGAGTCGTTTAATTCGTCTTTACATGGACTTTGGTACTGGATGTTTTCCAGGGTCTGATGATTGACCAGGAAGTTGCCCTTGGGATCTTTGTAATACAAAGACGCAATCCCATTGAGTTTGGTCTCGTTTGATTCGTCTTTACATGGACTTTAGTGCTGAATGTTTTCCAAAGTCTGATGACAGAGCAGGAAGGTGCGCATGGGATCTTTGTAATACAATAACGCAATCTCATCGGGTTTAGGCTCGTTTGTTTTGTCTTGGCAAACACTTTGGTACTGGATGATTGCCGGGATCTGATGATGGAATTTAGAACGTGTTTAGGCTAGTTAGTTGAAAACAAAAAAAATATTTGAAATTGCCAGAAAGGTACAGGTCTACACTTCAGAATTGAGGCACGTAAGGAAGGCCTCCCCATCATGTACCACCTACACTATCCTATGTAGCTACTTACCACCTATCACTATTTTTTTATTAGTGTACCACTAAAAAGCAAAAAATATAAAATATTTTTAAATAAAAAAAAACCGACTTCAAAAATCACTAAGGAACTAAAAAGCAAAAAATAATTGGTTTTGGAGCAAAACTTTTTGAAGTCGGTGCCAAGCCCTTACGCAAAAAGTTACTAAACTACAAACTACCGATTCTATCAACAACGAAAGTTATATAAAAAAGTGTAGAGGTTTTATAGTCAGATCAGAAATACTTGGCTTGGCACCGACTCCAAAAAGTTTTGCTTCAGAACCAATTACTTTTTGCTTTTTAGTTCCTTAGTGATTTTTGAAGTCGGTTTTTTTTATTTAAAAATAATTTTTTAAGCTATATGACTACCACAATGGTAGTAAATTATTATTATTAAGTATATAGTTATTATTTTAAAATATAAATGGTAGCGCCATCTACCTTCCTATCTATAACTTATCGCATCAACATCAATCGTTCCATGCTGTTCTAGTGCGAGCGATATCATATTTCCGTCCCTGTCTTTCATTCCCAAAGAAGGGGCACTGCCTTCCGCGGATTCGTCGCCGCGATCGTCGACGCGAGTGACAGTCTAGAACATTCCGCTCGCTGAGAACGCCGTCTCGTTCGTATCGCGCCGCATCGCTGTATGTGATTATTACCGCATATATAAACCGCTCGCAAGTGGGAGTGACGGTGAATTGAAGTGAAAACAAGCAGCTGCATCACGAAACCACCAGGAGACTCCCCTACGGAAACGAAGAAGGTTGTATAAGGTAAGTGCCCTCCATCCTTGAAATATCCTATACCCACTCAATCACCCCTTCCCGTAACCATCTCCTAGGCGGCGAAGAACCGCTATCCTCTGTATACAGTCCATTTCCTTCTCCAAGTCGCCTAGAACCCTACGGTTTCGGTGTAACGCCGAACCATTTTTTGATCCATACGAGTCGGATTCATTTACGTTTTATACGTTATACCGCTATACCTAGGCAGTTATAGCACCTAGCTATACTTCTCATATATTCACATAACCGTCACATGGTTATTTCCGCCCGCATTAGTAGGTAAACTTTTATGTAGCTACCTACTTATTAAATTATTATTTCTGCAACTATCATAGTTGTCTTATAAATCTCATATTTCAATCAACTTTAATTCCTCGGCTCTAAGGTGTTGCCTACTTAGCCTACTTAGGTAAAATAATAGATACATTAGATATTCTTATTTTGTTTCGGTCTCATTAGCTTATACTTACGTAACCATGTCACAACAAAAGAAGTCACGCGTGTCGGAAGACAAAGAGAGGACAATCTTAGAAGCAAAACGCAATATTTTATTTGAGCGCATTCAAAACATCTATGAAAGATCAAAAACCGCATCAATGTCTGACAGTAATAGTGAAGCCTTTCTCAGTTATTGTATGACAGTAGATAGTATTCGAACAGATTTTCATAAGTTGTTAGACGATTATAACGCAAGATTACTTTCTATCAATCCTGATGAAGAACCGAACTATCAGGCGTATACCTCATTCGAAGATCTTTATTGTATTATTAAGCGTATACAATCGCAATTGGAGGGTAAATGTTCAGCAGAGCCCGTTGCCCGCAAACCGAGATTACCGCCAATCGAGATTATGTCGTTTGACGGAGATATACGAAATTGGCCGTTATTCTATGCGAGTTTTAAGTCTAAAGTACACGATAATGGTTCTCTGACAGGTTGTACTATTTAATAGGTAAACTGTCACCGAAAGCCCAGTCCGTATTTGCAGGTGTCACACCCAGTGCTGAGAATTATCAGGTCATATTTCAGTCACTACTTGACAGATATCAGGACACGCGCGTCCTAGCGTCTACATACTTTGACCAAGCTTTAAATCTCAAACTGTCCGGCAACGCGTCTGTCTCGAATTTCCAGCTGTTTATTGATAACTTCGTAACCGCGGTTAATTCTCTTAGGAATTTAGAATTAGAAGATCTTTCCGACTTTATGTTGTTTCAACTCGCTTTAAAAAAGTTTGACACTGATACAATTCGCGAATTCGAGATGACGGAACGCAATAATAAAATACCTACACTAGATAGTTTTATTTCGTTCATAAAAGATCAGTGTCGAATATTTCATAATACGCAGTCTGGTTCACCTGGCCCGTCTAACACTAACAGCAACAAACAAAGGTTGAATAAATCGCGAAATAGTAATAATAACTCGGTCCCTAATCCACAATCTTACGTAACATGTTCGGAATCTAATAGTAATAATTCACAGAAGTGTCTGTGCAGTAATATAGTGCACGACCACTTATACAAGTGTCCCGCCTTCGATAATTTGCATGCAACCGCTCGTTTTAAATGCGTAAAAGATAACAAAGCTTGCATTAACTGCTTAAGCATAAAACATAAAACAAGTAATTGTTCTAGTAAGACAAAGTGTCGATCATGTAATCAAAAACATCATACACTGTTACATTTCGATAAAGATAACCGGTTGTCAAGCCGAGCCGCTAACCTTGACACACTTGCGCCGCAAGTGCTGACCACGGTAGCTGCGCCTTCCGCGTCTGAGGGCGAAGTATCGTTGTGTATGACATCCATTGCGCGGGCGACGCGCACGCGAGGACGGCACTCGCGCATCTATAATGATCCGCGCAGGGCCAAAACGCAGTGTACGGCGTCTAAGACGGTACTGTTAGCGACAACGCAAGTTATCGTATATGATGTTAATGGGTCGCCGCACATGGTACGTTGTCTGCTAGATAGCGCATCTCAGACCAATCTAATAACATCGGAATGCTTCAAACGCCTCGGATTATGGAATAACTTTAAAAATACTAACTCAACCGTCAAAGGGATAGGCGGATCAGAAAAGCATTGCAGGGGTTCCGTAGATATTAAAATACATTCGCGTTTTGATAGGAATATTAATTTTAACATTTCTTCGCTTATCGTGGAGCGTATCACGGACGCATTGCCGAACGCTAATGTAGACGTAGCATCACTCACTCATCTCGAGTCATTGCCGCTAGCCGACGCGGAGTTTGCGAATCCGGCAGGCATTGATCTTTTGATCGGAGCTTCAATATTTCCGCACTTGCTACTAACTAAAATAGTACGTAGTGAGCGATATGATTTACCGCCCGCTATTGAGACGGTACTTGGGTATGTGATTATGGGTACTGTACCTACGTTACATACTTCTCATTGTATTACGTCTTGTTGTTGTTCTGCTCTTCAAGAGATCAAGGTGGGTGCTAAAACTGCGTGTAAGATAAAGCACTAATTAGCTATGCTATGCTATGCTACGCTATGCTATGCTAAGCTACGCTACACTATACTACACTACACATCCGCTTTGTATATAGATGACATTGCCTGTAATGTCATACCCGCTCCGCTAGCAATTTCGCTTTGTGAAGAGCTTATTCAGCTTTTCAAGCGAGGCCAGTTTGATCTTGTCAAATAGACAAGCAACTCTAAGGAGGTTCTCGCACGCATACCAGATTCTCATAAAGCTTCTCCAGACATTGAGTTTGAGAAGTCTGTACCGCATAAGGTTCTCGGTTTACACTGGGACAAATCCTGTGATAGTTTTCGGTTTGACGTCTCACCACCAGATGATAAGTGCACCAAACGCACTATGCTGTCCACAGTGGCTCGACTATGGGACATAATGGGTTTTGTGGCTCCCACAATTTTGTACGCCAAGCTCTTGATCAAAGAGCTTTGGCTATCAAAGTGTGATTGGGATGAAACACCCCCTGACCATATTGTCGCCGCTTGGGGCCAGTTTGTATTGAGCTTACCGCGCTCAGTCAAATTACTATTCCGCGTCATCTTGGGTTGGTAGATGGATGTACCAGCAACTTAATAGGTTTCGCTGACGCCAGCGAGCGTGCTTACGGCGGAGTCGTATATCTGCAAGTCCGCATTGGTTCTAACTCTCGTCTCGTCTCGCCTGTTAAAACCATTTCGGTTGCGAGACTGGAGTTGTGCGCGGCCCTTCTGCTGTCTCCGTTGCTCCACAAGGTTCAAGACACAGTTTTGCCCCACTACTCTATTAATAAATATACGCATTTTCCGACTCCAAGGTAGTGCTCGCTTAGATTCGTTCTTCTCTTCACCGCTAGCAGACTTTTGTCGCCAACCGCGTTAGTAAATTGATTGAACTTGTTCCCGCTACTTGTTTCAATCACGTCGCGGGTTATCGTACTCGTCTTCAGGAAGAACTTTCCATAGATCATATTGACTGGAAGTTTATTACACCAGCATCACCACATTTCGGTGGATGTTGGGCAAGCATGGTCAAGGTAATTAAAACGCATCTCTTCAAAGTTATAGGTCAACAGATCCTCTCTTACGAAGAGCCTTTAACTGTCCTTGCACAAGTCGAGGCACTGATCAACTCGCGTCCGCTTCCAACTCAGTGAGATCTAGCCTGAAGTTGGACCTACCTCTTAGTTTAAGTATTTAGTTAGTAGTTTTCACTATTATTGCGTTTGTAGTTTTCGCTAGAGTTAATTTAGATTAATTTTATTGTCATATCGCTGTCTTAGCCTATTGATGGGTTATGCGGTAGTACACCCAACATAGCTAAGTTCAATTCTATTTTTTTAAAGGCAACCCTTTAGGGCCGGGGGGATATGGTAGCGCCATCTACCTTCCTATCTATAACTAATCGCATCAACATCAATCGTTCCATGCTGTTCTAGTGCGAGCGATATCATATTTCCGTCCCTGTCTCCCATTCCCAAAGAAGGGGCACTGCCTTCCGCGGATTCGTCGCCGCGATCGTCGACGTGAGTGACAGTCCAGAACATTCCGCTCGCTGAGAACGCCGTCTCGTTCGTATCGCGCCGCATCGCTGTATGTGATTATTACCGCATATATAAACCGCTCGCAAGTGGGAGTGACGGTGAATTGAAGTGAAAACAAGCAGCTGCATCACGAAACCACCAGGAGACTCCCCTACGGAAACGAAGAAGGTTGTATAAGGTAAGTGCCCTCCATCCTTGAAATATCCTATACCCACTCAATCACCCCTTCCCGTAACCATCTCCTAGGCGGCGAAGAACCGCTATCCTCTATATACAGTCCATTTCCTTCTCCAAGTCGCCTAGAACCCTACGGTTTCGGTGTAACGCCGAACCAATAAAAGTACTTGTGTTTGCCCGATGTTTTATATATAAACCGCTGTAGAGACAGAATAAGTTTTCCAACGTAGTGATTTTAAAACTCCTACAACTGATGTTAGATAGCAATTCAGCAGTTGTAACACAATTCTACGATAGTCATGAAATTAATTACAATGCCCATCTTAGTAATAAGCACATTAGTAATTGTTCAAAAATATATATCCAGCGTTACTCGGTATGATGTAAGGATTCTAATGATACCCCATACATCCTAATCAGTCCAGGCATTTAGAAGTTATAGTGGAATAAAGAAACTCACATACCTACATATATACATATATACATACATCCATGAATTCTTAAAACATTACACTCCTTTTTTTGGGCAGTCGTGTAATAACAGTATCGTCCTTTTTATATGCTTGGACTAAATATAGTTCAAAGTTTAAACCTGTCAAATTTATAATGCATAGCTGTAAGACAATTTTTTACAAAGCTTTTGTATCTAAAATTTGTTTGAACAGAATAATGTCAAATTAAAATAAATAATGTCTTCAAATCATATTTTTAAACTATAAAAATAAAGGATTACGTCACGTTTATTTAAGAAATTTCTTTATAATTATACATTAAATAAACATAATTTTATAATCTATATGTAGCTTAATCTAATTTTAATGTCTAAGTAGTATATGTACAAAAAAAACTCTGTATACGTTTTGTATTTATTACTTGTTTGGTGTTTTTAATTATGGCTTACGTTCTTATAGAGAATTATTTTAGAGAGCGTCGATAGAGTTGATGACAAACATTAGAAAGAAGGTTTTTAGTTGGCCGCATATTTTGAGTAGAAGTAATTCATTAACACTTTTAACCAAAACAAGCTATTTGTTATAAGGTTGCCGCTAGACTATAACAGAAAAAAAAAGAGAGATCAGAAGAAGGCAAAAGAGGTAAAAGGTAATAAACAGCTCAACGTGTAAAACTGAAGTAAATTACTCCATACGCATATTCTAAAATTACGCTGGCACATTACCCCATTGGGAAGACACCGCCATTACGCAGGAATATTTCGACAAAAAAACATAATTAGCGAGTTGCCCACATGTTTGCGTGGGGCATGTAATGGGTTAACTGGCCTGTTACAGACGTCATGACTAACAAAGGGTTAGCGTAGTCAATTAGCCATCGAAATTAAAAATATATAAATAATTTTAATTCACTCATAATGAGTAATTTTGCGATCGGTACTAGTCAACAAATCGTTTATTGTAAACGTCACGTCACGAAAGTGTGAGAAATCAATCTAGAAATTCTTAAAAAGATATAGATGTGTAATAACGTTTATTATGTTTATTCCAATTCCACTAAATACTACAGGTAAGTTAAATTACCTTCTATTGGTTTTCCGACTCTGCCAGCGTGAATTATACACCTAAACCTTCCTCAGGACTCACACTGTCTATTGGTGAAAACTGTACGAAAATCGGTAGTTCTTGAGATTACAAGAGGAACGAAAGGGGTCTTTATGTAGATAAATACAATATTTAAAAACAAAAATTGTACTTTTGTTTGTTTGATGTTTGTAATGGATAAACTCAAAAACTAATGGACCGATTTTCAAAATTCTTTCACCACTAGAAAGCTATATTATCTGCGAGTAACATAGGCTATATTTTATTTAAAAAATATAGGGGTCCGTAAGATATTTGGGTTTTTCGGGTACGTGAAGTAGTTATCTCAGGACGCGGGTGAAACCGCGGGAAACAGTTATAACGGGAAATAGTATTTAGTCAAAAACGATGATATAATATTGTCACTAGTGAAATTATAATATAACGATTTTTGTAAAATCCCTGCGACCGACATCTTTGTAGATATAATAAGTAATTCAGAAATACGATTAGTGAAAAAAGTTGGTTGTCTTATCAAAGTCAAAGTCAAAGTCAAAAATCATTTATTCATCTAGGTCACAAAGTGACGCTTATGAACGTCAAATTTTAATGTTCATTACTTAATGCTTCTACATTTACATTTACTGCCCATTCGCAAAGCAATAGGTAGAACCACGAGAAAGAACGGGCAATAAAACTCGTGGCCACTCTTTTTAATCGCCAGTGTTATGTTACATATTTTGTTTTTGTAAGGAGCTGCAACTGTTTCACATTGTAATTAATTACTTGTAAATAGTAATTAGGAACATACATAATATTTAAATAATTAATGCAGTTACCAATTTAACTGCTGTAGTAGCCTTCCAGTGTGAATATTGTGTAACAGGAGCATCCACTTACGTCTTATAATGTAGGCAACTCGCGACCATGTTCATAACTATATGGTGGAAATATATGTTACAGAAGTGACTGCATATGAATACACAAAATTACTAAAACATTAGTTTACAGCCCATAATCACGAGTTATTTTCATCTTACAGTGCAGTAAAACTTTAATAAAATTAGTGGAACAACAATGCAAATGTAAATGTAGTACCTAAGTTGAATGACCTAATAATACATGAACAGTAATTTAAAAGAACTAGAAATATTATATAAAGATTAACTGAAAAATGCAAAGTATCTATATAATTCTAATTAGGTATAAAGATCATGAGTTGTCTAGCGTAAGTGACCAGCTATCCTTATCACTGAAATAATCATTAATAGTATAATAACCTTTCTTAATAAGGCAGTCTTTTATTTTAGTTTTAAATGTACTAAATGGTAATTCTAAAAGACTAATTGGTATTTTATTGTATATACGAATACCTAGCCCTACAAAAGAATTATTAACTTTATGTAAACGATGATAAGGGGCATATAACCTATGCCTGTTTCGAGTATTTATGTTATGTATATCGCTTTTTGTGGTAAATAAACCTATATTTTGCCTAATGTACAAAATATTAGCAAATAAAAATTGCGAGGCTACTGTAAGAATTCCTATAGACTTAAAGCGTTCCCTAAGAGTATCTTTTGCACCTAACATGTATATTGCTCTTACCGCTCGTTTTTGTAGAACGAAGATATTCTGAATATCCGTAGGACATAACACTGTGAAAATAGCTAAAATAAACTAAACGAGCCGTGTCGATGTCAGTAAGTTGCCTAACTTTTCTGACGGCATACGCAGCAGAGCTTAGCTTTCCTGCAAGACATGCTATATGTGCACCCCATTGTAACTTATTATCTAGTGTAATACCTAGGAACACTGTAGAGTCTACTGTGTCAAGTTCCTCCCTATCTAGCATAATATTAGGTCCCAGTTGTCTTACATTAGGTAAAGCAAATTTAACGCATTTAGTTTTCCTAGAATTAAGTCCTAGGTTATTTGCTGTAAACCATTGTGTAACTTGTAATAGTGCATTATATACATCATCAAATTGTTTTCTATTCCTATCTAATTTAAAAATAAGTGACGTATCATCTGCAAAAAGTACAACATTACAGATGTTTTTTAAATAAAAAGGTAAGTCATTAATATATACAAGAAATAGAAAAGGACCTAAAATTGAGCCTTGTGGAACGCCTAGCTGTGTAGGTAATTTAGAGGATGTAGTCCCATTTACATCGACACACTGAAATCTCTGCCGCAGGTACGAATTGACAACACTAAGTGCGGTTTTCTCTACGCCATAGTGGCGGAGCTTACGCAGTAGCGTGTCGTGCTGAACGCAGTCAAATGCTTTAGATAGGTCACATATCAAAATTATTCCGTATTTAGTTTTACTTAAATTTTTTCAGTGGTTTTGCACTAATTCTGTTTTTGGTAACACTAAAAACTAGAATTAGAATGTAAATCAGTTCTTATATCTTTACTAATAAGGTAAATTTTTCTTTATGTGTGTCTTTTCAGCTAATACTTTTTATGGTAATTGTGTTTTATATATTTAACGAATCACGCTTTGATGTTTTAAGTTGTGGTAAATGTGTATTTGTGTGCTAGAGGCGACACTGCTTCTCGTACTAAATCCCTGACATACTACTTCTAATTAGAAATCTTTATTCTATGGCTGCTACATCTAAAATGGTGACGAGGAAATGTAGCTTTGTCACTAGAAACGATATTTTTTTGTTTTCTTTTTATATATTTTAGTTTTTCCTTATACATTTGACGGCCCTATGCTGAATGTTGTGAGTCTGATTGCTACACGGACAGCACTTAGTGTAGTCCAAAATTTGTTGACTATGCTCGTATCACGAATTTAATTCGCATCTGTGTGTTCTTTGTGGCCTTTGATTTATCAATATTTTTGTAAAGGCTACCTACATTTTTTGTTATTCTTCATCTTAGAGTCTGCGGGGCATTCCATTAGAATTCAATAGATCCATTTTGTTTGGTATTCATTAGTATATGTAGTGATTATTCACGCAAAGTGTCTGGCAGCGGCTGGACTTGAAGAACTTAGTAACGTGCTATTGGAGAGACTTTATTTACCCAATAGTAGACTACTGCCTCGTTGGTCTCGCGGCATAAATGTGCGCGTAGGATTGGGAGGTCTCGGGTTCGATTCCCGGGTTGGGCAAAGTGTTATTGGGTTTTTCCGGTAGGAAATTCTCAGTAGCAGCACGGAATCTGGTAATGTGCCCGGTACGGCAATAGGCTCGCCCCCTATTACGTGGGACCTAAAACTTCATGGCGAAATGTGGGCGTAACATTACACCTCTGCCTACCCCTTCGGGGATACAGGTAGATATACGTGAGTCTATAAATAAATAAACAGTGGACTACAACAGTTGCATTTTTCAATATATCTGGCATAAATTTTATTTTGTAAGTAATTCTGATAAGAGTAGCATAGTTCATATGCTGTCGGATTAAGAATATAAAGTGTCATTACCCTATTTCATTCCGTGGGTGTCGTACGACGCGACTACGGAAAATACACGAAGACAATAGTATCTTTAGCAAGAGCAGCATAACTCGAGCAAACCCTTTACCAGCCCGTCTGACCAGCGTTGTATAGTAGGTCAAGTCCTCCTTTGGATTCACAATACTATTGTAACGCATATTAAGACCGACCGATGTTTTACTAGAAAGGCAAAAAAATAAAAAATTAAGTTTAGTTCAATACCATATACAATTTTGATAATGATTTTGATAATGATTTTGATAATGATTTTGATAATGATTTTGATAATGATTTTGATAATGATTTTGATAATGATTTTGATAATGATTTTGATAATGATTTTGATAATGATTTTGATAATGATTTTGATAATGATTTTGATAATGATTTTGATAATGATTTTGATAATGATTTTGATAATGATTTTGATAATGATTTTGATAATGATTTTGATAATGATTTTGATAATGATTTTGATAATGATTTTGATAATGATTTTGATAATGATTTTGATAATGATTTTGATAATGATTTTGATAATGATTTTGATAATGATTTTGATAATGATTTTGATAATGATTTTGATAATGATTTAATTGAGTAACGTCCTATGATAGCGCATTTATAGCGTCAAAAATAACAGCGGCGCACGTAGTCAAACATGTGCAGCTATTACATTACACGGCTAGAACATTACGTATGCACTGTGGAAATCACTCACACACAAACATTAATTAGCAAACTGAACCGAAATCAGTTGACAATTTATCATGCGGAATTTCAGACCACAATTGCAATTGCATCCGGCCGGCAAGTAAATAAAAGCCCACGGTTTCCGCAACCAAAACTGCACACAGAGGGATGCGTTTTGCCACAAATTTTGCATACTAACCTCTGTGATGTTGGCTTCAGGACGTGAAACTGCGAAATGCCGACGTATACTGCAACATACGCGTGTATTTAATGTTATTTTTATACCTTTAACTCTTTTACACTACCAGCGATTCTCTGTTTTTATATTTCTTTTTTGGTATAGTAACTGGCGGGCGATGAGGCTAACATTGTACGGCGTAGATATATTTTATATTGGTCTCTCTGTCTGTATTGCGCAACATATCACACTTTTAGTACTTCGCACCCCGCGTATTTTTTATTTCAGTTATACATAGTAATAACTGCATACGACGTGCCACTTAGGCTGTAGGTACGTATTGGCAATCATAGGAAACGTTGATTCGCCTTCACACGGAACAATAATTATGTCAACTACTACACCGCAGTGATAGAGCTAAGCGCATAAACTGCTTTAGTGTAATTTTTACAGAATGCCTTAAACCGTGATGACTAACATACTTTTAATTAGGTACTAGTATAATAACGTGCGACGGTACGGACCTGTTGTGCCACAACAGTTCATCTTATACTGGATTAACATTTTACCACATGCATCAGTTTGATAAAATACAGAGCGTACTAAAACTGTACCTTTTCAACTGAGCTGCAGTCTTGACATATTTCTCATAAGTCCGTCATATTTCGTAAATTGAAAATACTTTCTTATAGCGTGTGCAGCGTGTGAACTGAAAGTAAATTTAGCAAAAGGAAACTTTTACACTAAATTTGAACGTTACCTATTCGCAAATCATAACTTTAAACAATTTGAAAGATTTAATCTCAGTGCAGATAATACTCAAAAATGAAAAATTAGTTTCACCTAAGCCTTAATCCTAGCTTACCCTGGGCAATTTATTAAAACTTCTTTATTTAATCTCGCAAGTTATAATTTTTGTGGAGAACTTCACAGAAACTTCAAGATAAAAGAAACAAAACAGCGTAAAGCTTTTTCAGGCTGTTATCAAAGGCCATTCACCTCTCCTCTCTTGACCTGAAAAGTTGAATTATATTTTGTTTCTTCTTATAAGTAGTAAATAAGTTAGCGGGACGGAGACGAAATTTAAAAGTTACCTTCAAGTGGTTCTTCCTTCCCGAGGCATACTTAATAGGTGCCCACCTAAACAAGATTTAACAACAGGAAAAAATGCAAATATCTTGTTTGATGACAGAAAGTCATTTATGAGAAAATATTGATTAGTGGACCCGCTCCCAGCGTGAGCCGCGTCGCCGTTTCAACCTCCTTTATTTAATGCACATATATTTCACAACATAACTTAGTACAGTTGTTATGAATTAAATAAATAAAAGTGCTATCTTTCTGTCTCCTTTCTTCGTTTTAAATTACAAACCTCAGTTTCAACGACTTTGCAATTTTCTACTGAGTCTTAAGGTAATAGAAATATCAAACAACTTTTTACAGATTTTGCCTCGTTGTTTGTTTACAATCATTTCTTCCTCTTCTCAATATATAAAGATTTTTGACAGATACGGTTGCTGGATTAACCGAGTATTATTTTAGATAATAAAATATGATTAAGTACTTATTATGACCGAAGGGATTTGTTTCTTAAATTTTGGTTTCGTTTCATTTATGTATGGTATTGAACTAAACTTAATTTTTTATTTTTTTGCCTTTCTAGTAAAACATCGGTCGGTCTTAATATGCGTTACAATAGTATTGTGAATCCAAAGGAGGACTTGACCTACTATACAACGCTGGTCAGACGGGCTGGTAAAGGGTTTGCTCGAGTTATGCTGCTCTTGCTAAAGATACTATTGTCTTCGTGTATTTTCCGTAGTCGCGTCGTACGACACCTACGGAATGAAATAGGGTAATGACACTTTATATTCTTAATCCGACAGCATATGAACTATGCTACTCTTATCAGAATTACTTACAAAATAAAATTTATGCCAGATATATTGAAAAATGCAACTGTTGTAGTCCACTGTTTATTTATTTATAGACTCACGTATATCTACCTGTATCCCCGAAGGGGTAGGCAGAGGTGTAATTTTACGCCCACATTTCGCCATGAAGTTTTAGGTCCCACGTAATAGGGGGCGAGCCTATTGCCGTACCGGGCACATTACCAGATTCCGTGCTGCTACTGAGAATTTCCTACCGGAAAAACCCAATAACACTTTGCCCAACCCGGGAATCGAACCCGAGACCTCCCAATCCTACGCGCACATTTATGCCGCGAGACCAACGAGGCAGTAGTCTACTATTGGGTAAATAAAGTCTCTCCAATAGCACGTTACTAAGTTCTTCAAGTCCAGCCGCTGCCAGACACTTTGCGTGAATAATCACTACATATACTAATGAATACCAAACAAAATGGATCTATTGAATTCTAATGGAATGCCCCGCAGACTCTAAGATGAAGAATAACAAAAAATGTAGGTAGCCTTTACAAAAATATTGATAAATCAAAGGCCACAAAGAACACACAGATGCGAATTAAATTCGTGATACGAGCATAGTCAACAAATTTTGGACTACACTAAGTGCTGTCCGTGTAGCAATCAGACTCACAACATTCAGCATAGGGCCGTCAAATGTATAAGGAAAAACTAAAATATATAAAAAGAAAACAAAAAAATATCGTTTCTAGTGACAAAGCTACATTTCCTCGTCACCATTTTAGATGTAGCAGCCATAGAATAAAGATTTCTAATTAGAAGTAGTATGTCAGGGATTTAGTACGAGAAGCAGTGTCGCCTCTAGCACACAAATACACATTTACCACAACTTAAAACATCAAAGCGTGATTCGTTAAATATATAAAACACAATTACCATAAAAAGTATTAGCTGAAAAGACACACATAAAGAAAAATTTACCTTATTAGTAAAGATATAAGAACTGATTTACATTCTAATTCTAGTTTTTAGTGTTACCAAAAACAAAATTAGTGCAAAACCACTGAAAAAATTTAAGTAAAACTAAATACGGAATAATTTTGATATGTGACCTATCTAAAGCATTTGACTGCGTTCAGCACGACACGCTACTGCGTAAGCTCCGCCACTATGGCGTAGAGAAAACCGCACTTAGTGTTGTCGATTCGTACCTGCGGCAGAGATTTCAGTGTGTCGATGTAAATGGGACTACATCCTCTAAATTACCTACACAGCTAGGCGTTCCACAAGGCTCAATTTTAGGTCCTTTTCTATTTCTTGTATATATTAATGACTTACCTTTTTATTTAAAAAACATCTGTAATGTTGTACTTTTTGCAGATGATACGTCACTTATTTTTAAATTAGATAGGAATAGAAAACAATTTGATGATGTATATAATGCACTATTACAAGTTACACAATGGTTTACAGCAAATAACCTAGGACTTAATTCTAGGAAAACTAAATGCGTTAAATTTGCTTTACCTAATGTAAGACAACTGGGACCTAATATTATGCTAGATAGGGAGGAACTTGACACAGTAGACTCTACAGTGTTCCTAGGTATTACACTAGATAATAAGTTACAATGGGGTGCACATATAGCATGTCTTGCAGGAAAGCTAAGCTCTGCTGCGTATGCCGTCAGAAAAGTTAGGCAACTTACTGACATCGACACGGCTCGTTTAGTTTATTTTAGCTATTTTCACAGTGTTATGTCCTACGGATATTCAGAATATCTTCGTTCTACAAAAACGAGCGGTAAGAGCAATATACATGTTAGGTGCAAAAGATACTCTTAGGGAACGCTTTAAGTCTATAGGAATTCTTACAGTAGCCTCGCAATTTTTATTTGCTAATATTTTGTACATTAGGCAAAATATAGGTTTATTTACCACAAAAAGCGATATACATAACATAAATACTCGAAACAGGCATAGGTTATATGCCCCTTATCATCGTTTACATAAAGTTAATAATTCTTTTGTAGGGCTAGGTATTCGTATATACAATAAAATACCAATTAGTCTTTTAGAATTACCATTTAGTACATTTAAAACTAAAATAAAAGACTGCCTTATTAAGAAAGGTTATTATACTATTAATGATTATTTCAGTGATAAGGATAGCTGGTCACTTACGCTAGACAACTCATGATCTTTATACCTAATTAGAATTATATAGATACTTTGCATTTTTCAGTTAATCTTTATATAATATTTCTAGTTCTTTTAAATTACTGTTCATGTATTATTAGGTCATTCAACTTAGGTACTACATTTACATTTGCATTGTTGTTCCACTAATTTTATTAAAGTTTTACTGCACTGTAAGATGAAAATAACTCGTGATTATGGGCTGTAAACTAATGTTTTAGTAATTTTGTGTATTCATATGCAGTCACTTCTGTAACATATATTTCCACCATATAGTTATGAACATGGTCGCGAGTTGCCTACATTATAAGACGTAAGTGGATGCTCCTGTTACACAATATTCACACTGGAAGGCTACTACAGCAGTTAAATTGGTAACTGCATTAATTATTTAAATATTATGTATGTTCCTAATTACTATTTACAAGTAATTAATTACAATGTGAAACAGTTGCAGCTCCTTACAAAAACAAAATATGTAACATAACACTGGCGATTAAAAAGAGTGGCCACGAGTTTTATTGCCCGTTCTTTCTCGTGGTTCTACCTATTGCTTTGCGAATGGGCAGTAAATGTAAATGTAGAAGCATTAAGTAATGAACATTAAAATTTGACGTTCATAAGCGTCACTTTGTGACCTAGATGAATAAATGATTTTTGACTTTGACTTTGACTTTGATAAGACAACCAACTTTTTTCACTAATCGTATTTCTGAATTACTTATTATATCTACAAAGATGTCGGTCGCAGGGATTTTACAAAAATCGTTATATTATAATTTCACTAGTGACAATATTATATCATCGTTTTTGACTAAATACTATTTCCCGTTATAACTGTTTCCCGCGGTTTCACCCGCGTCCTGAGATAACTACTTCACGTACCCGAAAAACCCAAATATCTTACGGACCCCTATATTTTTTAAATAAAATATAGCCTATGTTACTCGCAGATAATATAGCTTTCTAGTGGTGAAAGAATTTTGAAAATCGGTCCATTAGTTTTTGAGTTTATCCATTACAAACATCAAACAAACAAAAGTACAATTTTTGTTTTTAAATATTGTATTTATCTACATAAAGACCCCTTTCGTTCCTCTTGTAATCTCAAGAACTACCGATTTTCGTACAGTTTTCACCAATAGACAGTGTGAGTCCTGAGGAAGGTTTAGGTGTATAATTCACGCTGGCAGAGTCGGAAAACCAATAGAAGGTAATTTAACTTACCTGTAGTATTTAGTGGAATTGGAATAAACATAATAAACGTTATTACACATCTATATCTTTTTAAGAATTTCTAGATTGATTTCTCACACTTTCGTGACGTGACGTTTACAATAAACGATTTGTTGACTAGTACCGATCGCAAAATTACTCATTATGAGTGAATTAAAATTATTTATATTAAACGTAAGTATTTATGAAACGGCGTGGGTTATACCAACTGCGCTTAGTCATCCCGTGACCTCGGCTGGTATGTCACCTCATTTATGTTAAAAATATAGGTAAAATGTCTACATTACCAGTTACCATATTAACATGCTAATTGGGTACTTTTTCGACATTATTCACCATCAATGATTACTAAATTTCGATTTCAAACAATACTATGTTAAGTTACAGTATTTACCAGGTAGGTAAATCTGTTAAGATAAATTCATTAAAACATCGAGACTAAGCAAAATTAATTAGCAAGATACACGCGCTTTGAAGACTCTCTCATTAAGTGCCAATCTTCGCTTAAAATAAGCGGAAACGATCGCTAAAGCTCTTCTGAACGAAAACAAACTCGTGTCGCATAAGCAGAAGCAAATATAGCAACTCAACAAAATGTAAACGCTGCAGATATTAAACTTACGTCCTATAATAACGTAGCAAATCACAATAGCTTACAGTTACATTACGAAGCATATCTAAGACAAAAATACCGAAATTTTTTTCACAAGAGATAAATGTAAAGAGCCGTTATTTACCTAGAGTTACTCCTATATCGATGACATTGATGTAAATTACTTACCTATCTTGTTCCTTGCTTTATCTTGTTTTCTTAACTTTTTCATTTGTTTGACTAACTTTAATATAAGCCTTTAGGAGATTCCTTTATTAAATAGTTTTTTTGCGTACAATATTAAATAGTTTTCGTTAGAACGAACCTCTTCTCAGCTATCGGGAATTTATGCTTTAAATAATACACTTACAGCCAGTCAAACCACTAGGTAATATCATTTAGATAAATTGTACAGTATCTTATCTACCAAATAATTGTATCTTAGTAAATTATAATATAGGCACATAGCGCGAAGGAACGATGGCCGCTGGGACAGGCGGGTTCTGGAGTGGCGACCACGTACCGGACGACACAGCAGGGGTAGGCCTCCCGCAAGGTGGACCGACGATCTGCTTAAGATCGCGGGAAGCGGTTGGATGCGGGCGGCTCAAGATCGGTCTGTGTGGAGAACCTTGGGGGAGGCCTATGTCCGGGTCCTCCGCGGGGAGCTGCGATCCGGACTGAGCGTCATTAGCTACGCCGATGATACTCTAGTCACAGCCCGCGGTGATACTTTCGAGGAGGCCGCTCGTCTAGTCTCGATAGGAGCCACTCAAGTAGTCGCGCGTATTGAGGCTTTAGGACTACAAGTGGCACTTAATAAGACGCAGGCTCTAGTATTTTGTGGGCCCCGCCGTTGTCCACCCAGCGGCGCCTCTATAATGGTGGGTTCGGCACGCGTACCGGTACAAAGCCAGATGAAATATTTGGGCTTAGTCCTAGACAGGCGGTGGCGCTTCGACGAGCATTTCAGCCAACTTGCTCCAAAACTCCTTGGCACTGCATCCGCACTTGGGCGGCTATTACCAAACTTGGGTGGACCCAGCGTCAAATGCCGGCGACTGTATACTGGGATCATCCGGTCGATGGCATTGTATGGCGCACCCATATGGGCGGACTCTTTGAACGCCCAGTGCAGGACTCTCTTGCGACGTCCGCAAAGAGTTATGGCGATCAGAGCAATACGCGGTTACCGTACGGTGTCAGCTGACGCAGCCTGCGCGCTGGCCGGAACGATCCCATGGGACCTGGAGGCTGAGGTGCTTGCCGATGGCTATTTCAAGGTCATGGAGTTCCGAGAGGCCACGGGAAACTGTCCGCCCTCGGAAGATATTACGGCTTGGCGAATCCGAGCCAATCAACAAGCGGTTCAAAAATGGACGTCACGATTGGAGGCACCGACAGCCGGCCTTCGAATCGTCAGTGCGCTTAGGCCTTTACTGGCACAGTGGGCTGGGCGACAGCATGGGACCCTTTCTTTCCGGCTGGTGCAGGTATTGTCGGGGCATGGTTGCTTCGGCAAGTACCTGCACACGGTCGCTAGGAGGGAATTGAGTCCCGCCTGTCACCACTGCGATTGCAGCGAGGACACAGCTCAGCACACGCTCGAGCTGTGTCCCGCCTGGGCGGTGCAGCGACGTGATCTCGTCACTGTTGTCGGAGATGATCTCTCGCTGACAGCCGTGGTCCGAGCCATGGTAGAAAGTGAGGGTAAGTGGGCTGCGGTCGCATCCTTCTGCGAGGACGTCATCTCGCGGAAGGAGGCGGCGGAGCGGATTCGTGAAGACAACAGCCTGGCGGATCCGATCCGTCGCCGGCGGACTGGCAGGCGGAGGCGCGCATTTGCGCGCCTGATACCACCGTAGCTAAGGCTGCGGGTGAGAGAACGGGGACTCTCTCACCCGCCAATGGAGCCCATGAGGATGGCGTCGCCCTACAATTAGGGCTTCGCATTAATGAAAGTGCTTGGTTCTTACTTCGAGCGAGTATCGCTGGGTGGGTTGCCGAAGAGTGCGAAAGTTTTCCGGGGATCCACCCATAAAGCGATGAGGAGGCACTCCGTGAGGTTTTAGTCGGTATGCCAAAAACAGCCGGGGGAGCCCGACATAACCCCACATTCTCCCCGTGAATGAGGGGGTATGCGTAACGCATTTCCTCACGTAAAAAAAAAAAAAAAAAAAAAAAGGCCTATGTCCAGCAGTGGACGTCTCTAGGCTGACATGATGATGATGATGAAAAGGATGTCGGGACAAACTCTCTGTGTTTTTGCACTCTTCAATATCAAGTTATATATATTTCTTGCGTTACTTACAGACTGACAGGCAACACACAGACAAAACTACTGATCCTAAGAAGCTAAAATTTGTAATGTGTTTTTAAAGTTGGACGGAGCCTGGGGCGTAGTCTAGTTCTCTAATAATGCATGAAATTGGAAATTAAGATACTCATTAAAATAAAATAACGCTATTCTGGGGATGGTTTTAAATTCGTGGAATACATTTAATAATCTTCTACTGTTCAAGGATACTCGGCTTTCCTTTGCGTAGCTTAACCCAATAGGAACAATACTTATAAAATCTTCTATGAATGTCGAGTATCAATTATCTTTTTTCCAATATTTAGAGTCAACATAAGACAAAAAAATCAAATTAAGGAGTCAAACATCATGAGAAGTGCTGTATCATATCACAAGATACTTATTAGTAACAAGCACGAAAAATACTGTTATATGTTTAATAATATTTGATTTGTAGGCTGAGAGTTTGTACGTATTTCTATTGGTTGAATTACATCCAGCTCCGCTCCTCTCTGCTTCAGAAGATTACTAGCCTTGGTTGTCAATTATAATGCACTCAACTTAAACTTAAACTTTTTATCGGATCATGAAAGCAACCCGCTGATAGACAAATACGCAGATGCACGCAGGCACCCTTCGAACATACGTCTATAAATGGATATATCGAAGTTGAAATGAACACTCTATAACAGGCTACACGACTGACGTGTCAGTGGTTTGTACTATAAGATCGAATTCGAGAGCTGTGTCAAGGCAATCTAGCGATCGGTTAACAAACACGAGTCTGACAAAGCTCTAGTTAATACCTAGTCGTCTTACACAAGCATATTATATGGACATCTAACTGTGCTTCGATGTAGCACCACACCGGTCACATATGTTTAATATCTAGACGTATCTATAAGTTATACATCTACACATATAAACAAAATCTGTCTGTCTGTGATTTGTTAAACTGTTTGGGATGATCAGTTGGCTCGATAGATTATGACCATGTTATAGTCATTAATCCAGTGTTCAATATTATTGTGGTTGCGGCAGTATGTCTTGCGCTTCTATACTTCTCTTTTCTCACACCTTCCATCCATATTTTCTTTTGCCTAGTTCAACTCATTTGACGATGATAGATGATATTGTCAGGATTTATAAAATACACTGGAGTAACCGCGAGGAATAGGTACTAAACAAAAAAATTATATAGAAATGCAATTTATTTTTTATTTAAAGTGTTAGAACTAAGCTTTACACTGTCGATCTCTTAAACAAAAATACGAAGCTACAATTGTTGAAAACAAAATTGACTTTGTACTTATTTGAGACAGATTACTAAGATTAAACGCTTTAAGTAATTTAACGATCTGTATGCCTAAGAGCGTTTTTATGACCGCGGTACACGAGTTTTGAGATTACAGACGACGCCTCTGTAAGTCGTTCTATTGACTCTGATTTTATATGGGCCAAGAGTTTATAATGGCTATTAACTAAGCTCACACTTGATTTATAAATGCGTATTCCAATTGCTGAAAATTTACACATTAAACGGTATTAGTCAGACGTGATTGCAATATTTTATGGCTACTTGTTTTACAAGCTCTGTATTGGATATGCTGTTGTTTCGACGAAAGTTTACCGCCGGTTTCGTTGGCTATGTCTAGCATACCTTAGCTACATAACGTATCAAATATATAGCAGCATTTATAGAATAAGTTTATTTTGAAAATGTTCGTAATAAAAAATCTCAAGTGAAACAGGTATCGACTGAACCGAAACTAATCATTAGGATAACAACAACTTGCTCTGTACTACTATTAATATTTTAATAAAATAATAAATTTCAATACCGAATTTAATTAAAGAAAGAAAAGTAAAGTCTACCAAATTGGATTACCTAATCAGAACAAAAGAACACAAGCAGAAATCAAAAATCTAATAAACATACAAAAGTACACACCCGTTATCCAATGTAATAAAAATCAATAACGCAAATTAATTAATGTATATTTATACGCAATAAACACAAGTAGAACAATATCGAAAAGGGAGGAGGCATTAATGAAATGTAGCAAGCGAGCGACGCTGGCTCAATGTAGCGAAACAAACGCACTAACTTTACTTCAGCCCTGCCGAATATCAATGTTCCAAACACAAAGATGGTTGTCTCTGTATTGAACGAAAATCTTTTTCATTATGTCCAAATCGTTCTTTGTAACTTTAATCCCGCGAACATATTAACAAGGTTTCTGTGTACGTATTTCTTTTGTTTTCTACAAATTACAAAATTACTTGCGCACGCTGTTGTTATGACCTCGTTTACATACATATAGCCGTAATTATTCAAACGTGTAGTTGACAGGTGCAACAGTTACTCCAACATGTAGCCGGAGACACACCGCCATGTAATGAGAGGTTACTGTGGTAACCAGCCAGTCTAGACGCACAACAACGCTATACGCAGTGCCCCCACCAAGTCGAGCAAGAAAGTGGCACGGCCTTACCATCCTTTTCTCGAAGCAATTCAGGCCATTTTCGACCCCCTATAACTTCGTTGCGGATAAAACAAGAAGTCTGATTTTTTTTTTGTAACCATGCAGGCATTGTATAAGCATGGTGTATTTCAAATTTCATTCAATTTGAACCAGTAGTTTAAGAATTATAACGAGTCAAAATTCTTAATTTTGTCACTCACAAAGTCTAAGGCATTTCTAGCAGACAGAGAAGCTTCAAATTTAGAATACGATTAATTTTTAGTATATGAGTCAAGGAAAAATTAAAATATTTTTCAATTTCTGTTCAGTTTTCGAGATACATCAACTGCATAAATAACTTTGTAATCCCATATAATAAAATAAAAGGATTACATAATTACATTTGCAGTTAAAGCTTTAATTAAGAAAATTCGTTGTTGTTGTACAAGAAGTAGAAGGTACCGAAAAGGACAAAAGTAAGACTATCTACAAAAAGAAATGAGATCCCATAAAAACAACACTTGTCAAAAACAGGTTAAGCGAAATAAAACTGTTTAAAAATACCAAGTCTTGCGACCGTAAAAAGTTGTGAGATCCATGTAATACCAAGTCGGTTAATTAAAAATCTTTAATGTTTTAAATAAGTATATTGACTTGGCAATCGCATTAAACAATCTTATTTATATGAGTCTTACTTATGAGATATATTGTGTTTTCATGCGATGGCCAAGTCAATCTATTTAATTAAAACATTAAATATTTTTAATTAAACTGGTATTAGGTACATGGATCTCACAATTTTTTACGGTTGCGAGACTTGGTATTTTTGATAAGTATTATTTTTATGGCATACATTACTTACTAAGTCAACTTAAAATAATCCGAGTATGCTCGAGCCGATAACAAATTTTAATTAGCTTTCACGTCCATACAAGACTGTCAAAGAAACCTTATTCAAATCTTATAATCCAATTAACAGACTAAAATATTTAACGAACGAAAACAGAGAGGGTTGAAAAAGCTGCAAGTTTTAATAAGCCAACAATTCAAACGTGAGACAGAACAAAGATGGAGTAAGAAACAGTGCTCAAAGAGAACTTAGTTTAGCTCTCCAGTGGCACCGGTGAGCGAAAATCAACGAGACGTAGCAAATTGGAAGCTTTTCAACACAGTCTTATAAAGTGGAGTATAGTACCAAGGCTTAGACTTCAGCTTAACAACTTACCAAAATAGACTAATGCTTTAACCTAGATCATTCATATATCATACGTAGCTTCACGTTAGTATAAGGTATACGGATAAGCAGAGATAGTTCACCCAAATTTCACCTGGCTCGTTTTTTGTTCCCTTTTCATAGGGGATAATTTTATTATGTCTTCTAGGTATACTTCAGTCTATGTCATGTTAATGGGCATTTTTTTAAAAAAATAACCATATTTTAACCTTCTCAGATATTAAATCTGGGATCTTCCGATTGCCTTATGATTATAATAATGAGATTATACCAATGATCGATGTAAATGTAACGACAAACGGAATATACTATTATTTTATTTTGGTTTGTTTTAACCAAACTGTTTTTCCACGTGTTTATTGCGCTTATAACATTTTAAATCGATGTTTTTACCACCACCAATCTTGTATATAATTTCAGAATTACGACTTAATTTTCAGCGCTACACAATAATTTATTAAATTAACGTTCGTAACCTTTGATATGAGCTTATACGACTTACACATAAGTAGTTGGTGTCTTTATCTAACTCTGCGGCATTTTTTGCTTAGGACCGCAACTAAAATACAACGTAGAGCAGTATTATCGCGTCACAAAAGCCTAGCAGCACACACAGAAGTACTACAACATTCATCGAGTACAGTCGTTCACAACGCTCCTTCTGAATATATTATTGCCGTTCTTCAACTACGCGTATTTTTAAGTGTGTTATTGGGAAATGTTTTTAGAGTGCATTGAGTCTACGAGGGTAAAAAAAATTGAGAGTTACTTATAATTAAGAACTCTTAGACAACAAGTTAACGTTTAAAGTAAGTAAGTGTGCTTTGCATGCCCTGTATTGGTAAAATCTGAATCATAATAATTTTTTTTTTATTTTATTTATGAAGGCTACTCGAGCACTATCCAGCACCCAAGTGCTATCTCATTTGAAGAACGAACGCAAAACAGTCAGGCCACTTTTAAAAGGCGAAGTGACCGCTTAAACCTCATACATACAGTCAGAATGAAAACTAATCGACGACTTTCCAAACGTGTAACGTTGGGTAGCCACTGTGACGTGGTTAAATGACCAAATTATAGGTAGTTACAAACATAGAACCAGGGTCGCGTGATTCGGCGTAATCTTCGGGAATCCTGGGAATACGTTTTCGATGTCGCTCAGGAAGACAGCTGGTGTACTTAGCTTGATGCCACGGGCAGCCGACTAGAGAGAGATGGCCGGTCATTGCTGCACGGCCGTATTTAAAGGCTCGAAGTGGAGTGCCTGAGGTGAGGGACGAAGGTGGAGACGACCGGCCGCGAGGTGCGACGTCACAAACGTCAGTCATAAAGTTTTCATCATTCTGCAGCGTTAAGCAAATTAGCACTTATAGTAGTATAACAAACGAAACCTAACACTGAACTTTTAATACGCCTTCGTTCAGCACTTCGCAGAAATTGTTCTGTATTTTCCGTTAGTTCTTCAACGTTTTGCACTTCTAATATTTCATTGTTAGAGTTACTCTAAAGTTTTCTATGGATTTAATATTTCTTTCAATATTTTTATTTTTAATTGCTCAATGAGGAAATTTGTTTGTTTTTAGTAATGAGTTGTATTATATACAGGTTTAAAAGTATAAGGTATCTCTTATACCTTTAAAAATAATCTTAATGTCGGTTTACAGAATCTGAATCTCGGAAACGGCTGAGAAAATTTTCATGAAATGAAGTATACAGGTATTTTCAGGGGCGATAAATAGACTATTTTTATATTATTTTTTTAGAAAACACGATTAACCAAAAAAATACTGAGCAGGGCTCGGTCATCCAGATACTCCATGCTTGTGGGCGTAAGTGGCTACTACATCAGTCACTTGACTGCAGTCAGTGCTTGAGATGACCGGTTTGGGCGGTTGATATTTTGTAGACTGATTACTGTTCCTCTCACTTTTACTTAAATGAAATGCGTGAAATGGGATGGTGGCACTTTACATTCTTTATCCGTCACGGCATAGAACAATATATAAACTTAAATATTTTTTGCTATGTGAAGTTAATGTAATCGTTTTCATCAGGAATAAACAAATTATGATCAGCTCGCAGCTGTGTGTGACTGTACTAATATAAGATGCAACTTATCTTAGTCTCTTCAATCTGTTTCTATTAGTCTGTCAACGTGTCACCAAATTTCCTTGTAATAATTTAAACTGGGTATAATTTAGGATAATATTTACGCATTGTTTATCATGGGCGAAATCAAATAAAATATACTTATTCTACAAAAACTATTTAATTAATAAGAAAGATGGGAATTTATTAATAGGCTTCGTTTGAATACGGCCACGAAATCAATTCAAACATTTTAGACCAGCATCAAGTCTTATTTTTATTATATTGTTTTACCCAAAATAATCACTTATCATTTATTTTTATCGAGAGATTAAATAAGACATTACATGACAAAATTTCATTTTGTTCTTCTACTTTTTCCGACAATGGAGCTTGTTTAAGATACTATACTACTCATCTATACTGAACTATATATCTGAATGTTATCGTAACAACATGCATTGTCCGTCGACTACCTAAGAGCCTGTAACTATAATGTTACACCTGAAGACGTGTATTTATAAATTTATATCTGTTCATGGCGTTTAAATCAAATCATTCTAAAGCCTATAAGCTCAATAAAGAAAGGTTTACTTTAAGAAAATTCACTCGCATTAAATTGTATTGTATTCATTCAAATGCACAAAATATTTAAGCAAACGATTTCCAAAATTTTACGCAGTAGACTCACACTTGACCTTAGACAATATTCGTATTTTTCTATTATGTCTGCTGTATGACATTCAAAAAGTTTTAAATTATAAAGCTATTAAGCAACTGGTTCGGCGTTACACCGAAACCGTATGTTCTAGGCGATTTGGAGAAGGAAAATGGACTGTATTAGGGCGAGTTCTGCTCGCCTAGAAAGGAATAGGGAAAGAGGATGTAGGATTGGAATGGGAGAGATGATTGTGAGTAGGTATAGGATGTTCCAAGGACATCTACCGCTACCAGCAACATTTCATTTAATACCTATTCTATGAATGTTTAAATAAATCAACAATACATCAGATAAACAATTAATACGATAATTACAGTTTTGTAGTTACAAACTAGAATTATAACAGTTGAGTCATTCTACTAAATACTTACTAACTCCAACTAAGCAATTATGTATAATACTAAATATATTGTTCTAAATATTTTGATGAGTTGCTATAGATGTAATCTAAGCTTATTTGTAGTTCGCACATTATACAAATCCATATTTGTATTTTAATTGCGAAAATGACTTTCGTGGCTATATCACTGACTGAACCAATTAAGGCAGCGACAGCCGAGTGGACTGCTATGCAGAGGGTATCGGCTTCGAATCCACGGCGTACACCATTTTTTCGAAGTTATTTGCGTATTAAATTATTAATTATCGCTTGCCCCGTACCTCGGAGAGCACCCTTAACCGTCGGTCCCAGCTATCATGAAGATCTTTGACAGTCGTTACGGGAAATCAGTACCATCAAATAAACTTTTACTAGTCTAAACCATGGAATATGGCTAACCCTTTGGGTTGCGGAGGTCAGACGGCAGTCATTGTGTAGAAAAGCTGATATTCTGTCAAATCTGGTTAGACTAGTAAGCGGACACCGCCTCCATGGCGTGAAGAATTGAATGCAACTGGGATAACGCTTGGACGATGATGTTGGTGATCACTGAACCGATTTTAATGTAATTTTGGTGCGAAATAAAATAAAGAAAAAAAAAACAAGTAAAGAACACAAACAATTTGATAAATCACCCATCAAGTGAGACATCTAGTATCCCACGTAGCTGAAAATGGACTCATCTTAAAACTGTTGCACATGATACAATTATATCATATAAAAGTTCTAAAACCCTTTCGTCTTATTTTGTTTAATCAAACTAAGAAAGTCATCGGCATTAGCTTCTTTATGATATACATGTACAACTAAATGAGCAGTGCATTTTGTTCACTTTATTTATGGTAACATCCTAAACATTTTGTTGAAATTTTCAAGGATTTCTCAACACATTTGCTGCGTAAAACGAAAATAAAAGTTTGGGATTAAAGTTGCGAGAGCCAAAAGTATAACTCACATGAGACGAATCGTGTAGAATTTAGGACCGCTGTTTTATATTACCAGTTGGCTTAGATACTATTTAATGTGGCAAAACGTAATTTTAGACTTCGATATTGAAAACCATTATACCACTTTTCCATCTCAGAAAAGTACTGTCCGATCTTACAATAAATACAAATAAATTCTTGCTTAAAAATATCCTTGAATATCACTATAAAATATTTTCACCAAATAACGCACCATAATATTATTATAAAGAAGCAAACAGCTTTCTTTACGCTTCTATAGCTGATCATGGTACGATGGCCTTATTGTTTCCATGACGTCAATAATTATAATCATCTGAGGCTGAAGATATAATTACAATATCCCTAATCATATTATTTACATCGCGGCACACTCCACTTATAGAACGTAATCTCGTAAGTATAAGTAGATACAGCAAATGAATTACAACAATTGAATTAATATAATATAATTTTAACTATATGGGTAAGTATGCGTCGTATAATGTTACGTAACTTTACTTCGCCTAAGTTAGTTAAAGTTAGTACTCAACTAGCGAAGTATTTTGCCAAAGAGGAATTGCGCACACTTGGTGTTCCTCCCAAAGTTTCCAAACATCTTAACTTATGCAATATAGCGTCTGCTTCTTTAATACTTTCCACGACGCTCGATTACGTTTAACGACGCAGTTCGAATGAATTTTCTTATTAACAGTAAGCTGGTAGAAAATCGGATGGTGCTACTCTTAGACGTTCCGATTTCACACTAGACATGCTCGGCACGAAAACTTTTGCATACTATTTCATTTTGTATCCGAATAAACTTGTGCATCTTTATTTTTTATGAATGCTTTGTTATTTCTTTACACATTTATGTGTATTCTTTGCTAAGCCATTCCTAAATGAAGCTTGTTATTTGGATACATATTGTTACCATAACCTTCATACGTACATTTCTAGTTAACTGACAAAAGGCAATTCTTTTCACGACCTTATGTGATATCGACTAATTCCTGGGAATACACACAATATTCGCAACGAATGGCTCGGAATGGTACTTTAAATGACGTCACACGTCTGAACTCTACTTTAGATTATCAAAAATAAGCGGCCTACTTACTGCTTCATTCACGAGGGAGATGTTTACATCATTGAGACCTTGATAACATTACCTATAGCCATATCTATTTTAAAGTTATTTGGTAGATTATCTATTTACATAACTATAGTGTTTACCTATATCTGAGGAAGCTCAGGCTTAAATCTGCAATAACCTGTAACCAGTGGCGTAGGAAAGGAGAGCGCGGCGGGGGCGGTCCGCCCCGGGTGTCATCCTTTATTTTGGGGTGCCACCCATCCAAAAAAATGGTGACACCCCAAACTCAACCAACATAGGCACTAGCTCAACACTACGATTGACCATTGATTCCTAACGTACCTAATTGTTAGGAATCGACTAATAAAAAAAAAGATCGCCCGACAACTTCCGTCCCTTTTTTTTTTTATCGAGGTGGAAAATCCCTTCGGATCTCCGACTCTTGTGGAACTGAGAGCCGGAGTATGCTGTGTTACCACTAAAAACCACCTCAACTTTCTCATGTACCCGTGTGTCGGAGGGTCGGGTATCGGCGAAGCATTCGTCGCAACCCCCCGACGGGTATTGGCCCGCCAGATGGTCAGGCGGGCCCCGAAAGAAACCCCCTTAGCGGCGGATGAAGGTGTTGGACTCCGCCGCAAAAACACCCAGCGGCCGTAGAGGATAGGGAGGACGGCAACGCAACACCGCATCTCCTCTTCCTCTGCGGCCCCACCGCGATGCAACAATGGTGCGCCCCCATTCGGTCGCGGGAGATAGGGCGCGCGGCAATGCAACACCGACACGCCTCTCCTCCCGCGACCGCACCCGACTGCGTGGGATAGACAGACCTGTCCCCCGCACCCGCACGTTGGACGCATCCTACTCAGGCCTCACTCAAGCCCACGTGGACCGTCCTCTCCCGGGCTTAGCTTCACCTTGGGTGTACCTCAAACCCACGGCTACTGAGCCCCCCACCACTACAAGGTGGAGATCCCACGGGGGGACAACTTCCGCCCCGGGTGCCACCCAAGCTGGCTACGCCACTGCCTGTGACTTAAGTCTGAAATAATTAATCACCGCTATTTATTTCGGATAAAAATATGTCGACCATTTTCCTGTTAAAACAAAAATCAATACATAATTGATATTAATATGTGGACAAACACAACAGACAAACATAAGTCTTGTGTTCGTTGTAATTAATAGCTGATGAGATGGACAGTGAACTACAAAAGTTGATGAACACAATCAGATTTACAAAAAACCTTAATACAATAAAATTACATCAATTAATGTCGCGAATGTGGAATAAAATAGCGTTAACGCCAGATATATACATTAGTCACCGTACACCAATATTCCAAAGGTTGCTGAACATTGTTGACAGGCTTTGACCGTACGCGTAACCAATGAATACAGATTTACCTAGAAGCGCAGTTCTTAAGGATTTCGTGTGCCGACTCCAAGTGAGGACTGCCTCCAGTTTAGTTTGTAGTTGGCGCCGTTGGCGGCGCTAGCGTCGTTCTCAGTCTCTTTTGGTCTCGTAGTTAAGATACACTGGAGGAGAGAGAGACAGCTGCCGCAGCGCGACTGCCACGCCGCCAAGCGGCAATTTGAGTCGCAGAAAGTTTGTCTTCAAAGCGCCCATATGAAATGCGCCTCTATGTAAATATCTGAGCTCTTTGGCGTAACTGACATGTACGGACCCTATATAATATGTCGTAGACCATAAATAGAATCTACGCTAGTGTTTTGAAAAGTGAACGCCATAGACGTTAAATTAGAAGCCTTTTTGCCAAATAAGACAACATTTTCTGTTGCTTCTGACTTACTTGTTTACACACGGAAGATAGCGGCCTCCTTTGATGTGACCGATCCTGGCTTGAACGGTTTTAGCACTGTCCTGACACATACATGATCATAAGCCAAACAGTCGCACGGACATAAATAGTGAAACTAATAAGGGTTCCTTGTAGTTTCATACATTACCACTATAAAACCGCCAATCCTATCATTGCACGTAACATTAATTATAGTAAAGTAACTTTATAATCACATACATATATTAACTTAGTAATTTGAAGAAAGCTCAATTCAATACACAACAATGCAAAACCAAAGTATGGGCAGGCATACATTTTCTATTTAATCTTTTATAAATCCATCATGTATTGTAATAGCTAAAAGCTTTTGTGCGGTGGTCATGCACGCACGTATATAAATACGTCAGTTATTGATGACGCCCCATGGACGCGCCCAAATCGATCTAATATCAATAACCCATCGACAAAAAGCCTCTTAGCTACACGGTGAAGGTAATTTTAATTTCAGAATAAACGGTACCAGGGTGTGGTCAAACCGGTAGCTGCCATATTCTATAACGGCTCTTGTTATCGTCTATTATATGAATATTTATGGACTTGAAGTTGGTCTCTAGTAAAAAAATATTCAGACTGAAATCTTTTTGCCATAGAACTCAAGGCTCTGTTGATGTCTGAAAACAAGTGTAGTATATTTGTGGGCGCTAATAAGATAGGATAAGGCTTGGAGAACTTACGATTTGGAGCGGATTAATGGAGCTTGATTAGGGTGTTTTCCTCGATAGCTTGAAGCGGAGCAGTGTTGTCTTCCAAGATCTTAGAAGCTGGTAAGCCACCCACAAGATCATTTCACATGCACAGCACTTTTAAATAGTTTAGTTTATAGATTTAGCTAAGCGGAGCCGCGTAAATGCACACGAGTTGTGAGGAGCGGTTTTTGAGGGACACTGATGTAAGTAGAGAGGGTATGTGGGCAGGAAAGTATGGGAGTGTAGAATAATTAAGGATTCTGATTGGTTTCCGGGTGTTAAAGAATGAATTTGAATGAATTATTGAGTGAGGTGATTATGAATGTTGCTAGACTAATAATATTTGTTTTTATTAGTACGTGTTTGAGTAAATGGCTTACTGTCCATAAATACTTTAAATTTAATAACATATTTTATTTTGGCACAGACAATATTGATATATGCTCAGGGTATTTTAAAAACTTCAGTTATGTTACTCAGAATTTTCGGCTAAAACAGAAAATCTGATGGTTGTTCTGAGAACTTACTTTGTGGGATCGAATAAAATTCGGCTAAACCTATGCTGCAAACGTGTTTGCATCTCCGGTTACAGTAAAATCACTAGTTTCACTAGTACCAACCTTCGAACAACGCAAAATTTAATCGGATTGAGGTAAAAACTGATTCCAGTTTCCATTCAAATACTTTTTTATGCAAACAGACAGACGGATCGCCTGATGGTAAGTGATTACCGCCGTCCATAGATACTCACAATATGAGAAGAGTGACAAAAGCGTTACCTACCTAGATGTGAAAAGGAATGGTCAGAGGGGTGGGATGAAGGAAATGGAACTGGGGTCATTTTGGAGAATTCATTTTTGAGCAAAACAAAGTCCTAAACACTTATTCTGAGAATAATGCATTTATAACAATTTACACTTGGTTGTAAAGCGCAGGACACAACAATCGTCTGTAAATACACACGCAAACATAAAGTTTTGCCAACAGTCTGTACAGTTTTATAAAGAGAAACTGACTCATAACAAAAGTTAGCTGAAAATGTTTGCAAAATTAAACAAATAAGTATGAAAGGCCAGTAAACTGAATAGCAGGCTCTCAAATCTTTAATCAAGCAAACAGCTCTCAAACGTACAACTGCTATTAGTTAACTCATATTTGGCTCATGCTCGTATGCAACGTACATGAGATATAAATATTAGAGTGAACAAACACACCTATGTCCACTTGTAGGTAAGCAATGCATGCAAACGAGGTCCATTATTCAGAAAGCCCAGCCTGATACGGAATAGAGGCCTAATATAAATAGGGCAGACCACTCAGCTTATATTGTTCGCCACTCGCTAATTATTATTAATGATAGCGAACGTTTATGAAAAGTTGTGGCGAAGAAAGTCTCATTCACGATATTTAATCGACCCGTGTATGACACTGTTAACCAGTAATGTGCTGACAGAGGTTATATATTTTTTCATTCTAGTTTTGGAAATTCATGTAGAGCTTTCTTATCCAGTAATATTATACTTTTAATAGACTGCTATGCAAAGAGCATCGTGTTCGTATCCATTATATATAGTACGTATATATATAGTATAACGTCGGAATCATACTTCGGCACGAATGGGTCAGGCTCGACCGGAGTGATACCACGGCCTCACAGAATACCGGCGTGAAACAACGCTTGCGTTGTGTTTCGCCGAGTGAGTGAGGATACCGGAGGCCCTATCCCCCAATCCCCTCTATGATGGTGCAGTTGAAAAACTTTTTGCTACCCCAGGAGGGTACCAACTGCACTAGCGTTGGAGAATCCCTCTCTGGACGTCCGCGTTCAGGACACAACGCATATAAGCGTGGACGCCAAAGCCGCCCCTCGTACTCTGGGAGGGGGCAAAACTGCGCTCGAAAATTCCATTAAAAGGAGGAAAAATATCCTGGCACCCCCTGCCACACTGGCCGTGGACTTCTGCAATATCAGGGGATTACACACCAACCTTAATGCTGTCCACCACCACCTCCAGACAACAAAGCTGGCCTTGCTCTTCTTGACTGAGACGCAGATATCGCCTCCAGCAGACACTTCCTACCTTACTTACCCTGGGTATGGACTTGAACACTCCTTTCTGTCCAAAATCGCTTGAGAAGAGAATCAATATTATTTTCTTGAAGAACAGAACAACAGCAAGACGTAATGTATTGAGAAGTATGTAACGTAGGTACGGTACCCATAATCACATACCCAAATACCGTCTCAATAGCGGGCGGTAAGTCATGTTGCTCACCACGTACCACGTCAGTTAGTAGCAAGTGCGGGGATATTGCAGCTCCGATCAAAACATCAATGTCTGCCGGATTCGCAAACTCCGAGTCTGCCAGCGGCAATGACTCGAGGTGTGTGAGTAGCGATATGTCCACATTAGCATTTGGCAATGTGTCCGTAATACGCTCCACGATTAAAATTGATATCCCTATCAAAACGCGAATGTATTTTAATATCTACGGAACCCTTGCAATGTTTTTCTGAACCGCCCATCCCTTTGACCACTGAACTAGTATTTCTAAAGTTATTCCACAATCCGAGGCGTTTGAAACAATCCAATGTTATTAAATTGGTCTGAGACGCGCTATCGAGTAGACAACGTACCATGTGCGGCGACCCATTAACATCATAAACGATAACTTGCGCTGTCGCTAACAGTACCGTCTTGGACGCCATACACTGCGTTTAGGCCCCGCGCGGATCATTATAGATGCGCAAGGCCGTCCGCACGTGCGCGTCGCCCGTGCGATGGACGTCGTACACAACGATATATCATTCTGAATCGTGGGAGGCGCAGTTATCGTAGCCTGCACCTGCGACGTAAATGTGTCAAGGTTAGCAGCTTGGCTTGACAACGGACTACCTTTATCGAAGTGCAACAATGAGTGGTGTCTCTGATTACATGAACGACATCTCGTCCTACTAGAACAATCACTCGTTTTATGCTTTATACTTAAGCAATTAATGCATGCTTTGTTATCTTTTACGCACTCGAAACGAGCAGTTGGATTTAAACCATTAAAGGCGGGACACTTGTAGAAATGGGCGTGTACTATATTACTGCACAGACACTTCTGTGAATTAATTTTATAAGATTCCGAGCATGTTACGTAAGATTGTGGATTAGGGACCGAGTTATTATTACTATTTCGCGCTTTATTCGACCTTTGTTTATTAGACGGGCTAGGTAAACTAGACTGCGTATTATGAAATATTCGACACTGATCTTTGATATACGAAATAAAACTATCTAGTGTAGGTATTTTATTATTGCGTTCCGTCATCTCGAAAGCACGAATTGTTTCAGTGTCAAACTTTTTTAAAGCGAGTTGAAGCAACATAAAGTCGGAAAGATCTTCCAATTTTATCTATAAACAGCTGAAATTCGCGACAGACGCGGCACCGGACAGTTTAAGATTTAAGGCTTGATCAAAGTAGCTAGACGCCAGGACGCGAGGGTCTTGATATCTATCAAGTAGTGACTGAAATATGACCTGATAATTTTCAGCACTAGGTGTGACACCTGCAAATACGGACTGGGCCTTCGGTGACAGTTTACCTATTAAATAGTACAACCTGTCAGCATCTGTCAGAGAACCATTATCGTGCACTGTGGACTTAAAACTCGCATAGAATAACGGCCAATTTCGTATATCTCCGTCAAACGACATAATCTCGATTGGCGGTAATCTCGGCTTGCGAGCCGCTGCAGCGGGCTGTGTCGAATATTTACCCTCCAATTGTGATTGTATTTGCTTAATGATACAATAAAGATCTTCGAATGAGGTGTACGCCTGATAATTCGGTTTTTCATCAGGATTAGTAGAAAGCAATCTTGCAATATAATCGTCTAACAACTTATGAAAATCTGTTCGAATACTATCTACTGTCATACAATAACTGAGAAATGACTCCCTATTACTATCAGAAGTTGCGGCGGTCTTTGAACGCTCGTAAATGTTTTAAATACGCTCAAATAAAATATTGCGTTTTGCTTCTAAGATTGTCATCTCTCTGTCTTCCGACACGCGTGACTTCTTTTGTTGTGACATGCTTACGTAAGTATAAGCTAATGAGACCGAAACAAAATAAGAATATCTAAAGTACCTATTATTTTACCTAAGTAGGCAATACTTTAAAGCGGTGGAATTAAAAATTGCTTGAAATATGAGATTTACAAGACAACTATGATAGTTCCAGAAATAATAATTGGGTAAGTAGGTAGCTACATAAAAGTATATTACCTACTGATGCGTGCGAAAACAACCATGTGACGGTTATGTGAATGGACTAGGAGTATAGCTAGGTGCTATAACTGCCTAGGTATAGAGATATAACGAGGTTTTACGTATAAAACGTAAATGAATCCGACACGTATGGATTAAAAATGTTTCGGCGAACCGAATGTTCCTAGTCGATTTGGAAAAACTATTAATATTGTGGACTGTAGGATTTTAGTTCTCATCTACTAGGAAATGAGGAAGTGAAAAGGTGATGTGGATAGGAGCCTCTTACCTTGCACGGCAGTCTTCTTCTTCTCAGAAGGGCAGTCTCCTGGTATCTTCAAGTATATTGAAGATGCTTGAATCACTCCACTACTCAAATCGCTTCACTCGCGAGCGGTTTTGTTGCGTTTTTTTGGTATAAGCGGTAGTAATTATATATGGCGGTACGAACTGCGGTATGCGGCGGACCCGAGTTCGGCGCGTCTCGAATCTTCCAGTATGTTCTTCGTCGCCGTTGAGCAGAGCGGCCAATAGCGAGGCGTTTTAGGAGGGGATTCATGAAAGGATCGCTCGGATTGGCCGAGCAGCGACGAACCATTGACGTTGACATAATTAACTAGCAATGGAAAAGATAGATGGCGCTACCAGTGTCAACATATCGACCGAAGTCCAGTTCCGCGGTCACTTAGAGGGTAAGGCTAAGTTAGCCTCGAAGAAGCTTGGCGTGCTAAATAGATCGAGACGGTATTTCACTCCGGCCCACCGCTTGCTCCTTTATAAGGCGCAGGTCCGGCCGCATATGGAATACTGTTCTCATCTTTGGGCAGGGGCACCCCAGTACCAGCTTCTCCCTCTGGACCGCATCCGACGGAGAGCCGCTCAAATTGTCGACTGCCAAGATATTTGCAGTCAGTTAGACCCCTTGGCGCTGCGTAGAGATGTAGCCTTGCTATGCATCTTTTATCGCTACTACTATGGGGAGTGCTCCGAGGAATTGTTCAAATTAATCCCTGCCGCCTCTTTCCGCCATCGTTCTACGCGACAGCATTTCCATCCCCATCATTAAGATGGTTGGCAATCCACAACGGTGCGTTTCTCTAGAAACTTTCTGCCTCGCACCTCTAAACTGTGGAATGATCTGTCGCCTGCGGTTTTTCCGAACCAATACGACCTTCAAACCTTTAAGAAAAGAGCGTATTCCTTTTTAAAAGGCCGGCAACGCACTTGTGACTCCTCTGATATTGCGAGTGTCCTTAGGCGGCGGTAATCGCTTAAAATCAGGCGATGCGTCTGCTCGTTTGCCCCCTATTCCATAAAAAAAACTAGAGGATGCCAGCAGCTACGTTTTGGCCGATCCCATGGGAATTTCGGAAAATCCCTTCTTTGTGCACCCCTACGGTCCCCAAGGAACATACATGCCAAATTTCAGCTTCCTGCGCCCAATAGTTTTGGCTGTAGCGTGTCTTTCATTCAGTAAGTAACGCAAGGATTTTATATATTAAGATAATAACTCACTTTTCGAAGTGATGTGCGTATTAAATTGGTGACTATCGATCTCAACGATCTTTTACACTCCTAATGGAGGTAATAAACTGACAGTACTCTTATATAACTGTGCTATTTCTTTGGGATGTGGAGGTCAGACGGCAGTCGCACTGTGGACATGGTGAAACCTGGTTGGACTAGTAAACGAACCCTAACATGCACCTTGGATTGTCCAAGGTGCATAGAGGATGACGAACATTAAAATGACACAATATGTTTTCCCCATTAAAAGGGTAACCAGTATTGTGATGAACAAATTTCAAAGTAACCAATCAGCAAATTTTCGCTACCCAAATTAAAAATAACATAAAAGCGTAAGTTTGTATAGACATCCGTACATGACTTTTGAAATTTACATTAAAACTAGAAAACACAATTATTTCTCATGAAAATTTTAAACCCCGTTTTGGATTGGCATATTTTGCCAGCAGTCCATTTACTATTCAAAATATAGTTCGCAAAGTGATTTTATTGATTTTTTCGCAAAGATTGTCGATATTTACGGTAAATGAACATTTTCCCCAGTAAAGCCTTCGTAGACAAACACTGTTACGTAATTTACTAGCATAATACCAACGTAACTAATACCTAAGCATTAGGTCTCTTTAGTCTAAATCACGAACAATAATCACCGGCTTATAAAACGATACTTAGAACAATGTAAACAGCGAAAAGTCGTTGTCAAATGATGGAAGTATTATAGTATTATAGCAGTTTTCTTGAAAATATTAACTTGACCTTCGTAATGAGTGAGATTTAATAAGATTCGACGAAAATATTTAGGTAAATTAAAATAATTATGTAGTAGAGCCTTGCTGATTTCAGCATGAATGGGCCGGCTCGACCGGGGTAGTACTACCCTCTCACAGAAAATCGACGTAAAGTAACAGTACCTAAACTATTACGTTTCGTTCGTTGATTAAGAGTGCCGGAGGGCCCTATCCCCTATTCCTTCTCCCTCATCCCACTCCTCATCCTATCCCTTTTCCCAACTCCAAGGGGCGGCAACGCACTTGTCACTCCTATGGTGTTGCTTGTGTCCATGGACGGCGGTAATTGCTTACCATTAGACGATCCGTCAGTACAGGGCAGTACTACCCTCTCACAGAAAATCGACGTAAAGTAACAGTAACTAAACTGTTGCGTTTCGTTCGGTGAGTGAGAGTGCCGGAGGCCCTATCCCCTATTCCTTCTTCCTCATCCCACTCCTCATCCTATCCCTTTTCCCAACCCCAAGAGGCGGCAACGCACATGTGACTCCTGTGATGTTGCTTGTGTCCATGGGCGGCGGTAATTGCGTACCATCTGGCGATATTGATAGTTATATATCTATGTTATTTTAACTGCAATATTTTCATTTTACAAATCAACACGTCAGTGCTTACAGAAATGAATCTTATAAAATTTAAAATAATTTATACAACTTCACACATTAAACTTAATCCAAACTTGCTAGACTTAATTCTGCAGATAAACCACTTAGCCTTTTCTTTGTTTTATTTCATTTACTATTTTGTAATAAAATAGATAGTTTTCAAAAACATAATACCAAATTTACACCAGATCGAGGCCAATTAGTATCGAGTAATCCTTATTGCTTACAAGTAAGATCAAATTAACCCGATCTTCCATCGAAGTCTAATTGGCATCTTATTACGAGCGTGGATTAAAACATGTACCGAACATAATTCATTATATTACGCACCCCTATGACGGGTAATTATAAATGATTGGACATTTAATATTGCTGGTAGAGCTTAGTCTACAATATAATGGTGCTTCTTCGAGACATGACGTCAGATTCTTTGAAAACTTCGCAATAACTGAAATTAAAAGGGCATTCGCATAAGTGGCTATAATAGATAAGCGAAGTCTGGGAATTTGCAATATGACATACCCGTTCTTTTAGGTGCGCTATTGTTTATAGAATAGATGGAATGTATTTTGTTGTATGTATTTATTTGTTTTACAGTATGTGAAGCAATATAATAATACAACCACACATATCCTAAAGGATTTAAAAAATATTGATATATTTAAAGAGCGACATTATAGAGAAAAAACCTTTTCGATCTACTGCACAGCCCTTTTAGACGTCGTAATGACTATAACAACTGATCAAAAACGTAATACTTACACATAGTTTAAATAAACTTTATTTGTAGTTCTATAAAGTAGAGTCACCGAAGACAGTAATTTGACACCCAATTGAGAAATAAAACGCACATAAAATTGTTGATTTCTAACCCATAAAAGCCTCACTCCGTATTTCATTGTAGACACTAGGTACTGCAATTTGAAAAATATTAATGTGAAACTGTGTAAATCCAAGTTACGGGCCTGCTGCCAACTCCATTCGCACTGCAGAAAGATAAGCTATAACAATGTAATATAACAAGATATAGAAATGAACTGGAAAGTAAGCATCGTACCTCACGACATCTCATTTTACAAACTGCACTATGTGTAACTGTATGTCGTTCCGTGATTTGTGATACACAATATATGATGTATGTTTTTGAATATATATATTGCTAGTTTCGAGATAGTTCTACAGTTTAACTTAGGAATATACAACTAACAAAATTGCGTTGAGAAAAAGGAAGTAAATACAAAGTAAGAATGCTTGAGTGAAATTTATAAATGTTAATAAAAATACTTTCAACCTACGATTAACTGCAGCTTATCATAAACATGATTTTCATATAAATTTTTGGCAGGTCATATGTTTAATGAGCATAAAAGGCACCTCTATCTAGAGGTATCTATTTGTGGAACTCCCACTAGTATACAGGTCTAACTTATGAATATGCCCTGTCAACCAAACGGTTGCAAAAATCTCATGATTCAATCGCTTCATGGAGACCCGATATTCAGTAATCTGATTGAAATTTAAAGTCAAAATAATAGGGTTTAAACCAATGAGATTAAGTTAGTAGCGAGCAAGTAGTTATACTTTAGACCTTAACAGCTTCCCTAACCATTAGGGGTATGTAGTGGTGTCTGTCGAAAGCACCTGAGGGTTGTGTAACTTAATCCAGTGGTCGGTACCCGAAATTAAAAAGTTCAATACAGAGGATGGGTTTCAACTGTCGAGTATCTGGCATCCAGTGGTACGCCTATGTAAAACCCGTGAAAAGAAAAAAGTCAAACCGCGAGCTGACGTAGTGAGTGTAGTATGTCGTGATCGGGTACAGTGCGATAGTGAAAACAGTGGCAGTGGTGTTGTACGCAAAAAACGAGTAATAAAGCGGGTAGACCGTTATACTTGCTCATAACATTCATCCACCCGCAATAACCTCAGTACATCCGTGAACATGGTGCTTGCAACAGTGTCGAAATATCGGTTACTCCAAATAAAGGTACGTGGTACATATCCCGAAAGACAATTTAAAATAAGTTTAAATGACCACGAAAGTTTAATTTCCTATATTAAGTTCCTATATTAACCTTCGCGATTGTGACTATATATTGATTTAATTTATTTTTAAGTTTTGTTTTCTTCGTCTTCATGATGAATGATATCAAGCATGCCTTTTAATTGTATTATTGCTATTAACTTGCTATATAATCTCTTTATGTGGTTATTATTGGTAAAGAATTATTATACTGTGTGGTTGACGGCATAGAATACAAGTGTCACCACCCCTATCTTCCCGTGGGTGTCGTAAGAGGTGACTAAGGGATAACACGATGCAAATACCATCTTTGCGTAGAGACGGAAAACTCGACATCAAACCCTATACGACTGCCTCGATGGTCTCGCGGCATAAATGTCCGCGAGGGATCGGGAGGTCCCGGGTTCGATTCCTGGGTCGGGCAGTGTTATTGGGTTTTTCTGTCACGAAATTCTCAGTAGCAGCACGGAGTCTGGAAATGTGCCCGGTACGGCAATAGGCTCGCCCCTTATTACGTGGGACTAAAGAATATCTGGCGAAAAGTAGGTGTAGAAATACACCTCTGCCTACCCCTTCGGGAATAAAAGGCGTGACGATATGTATGTATGTAAGTAATTATTATACTCTTGGTGCGCTAAATAAATAAAATGGTTCTACAACGGGACGTCGACGTATTTAGATTCGATTCTTACCTAACGTAAACAATTGGAGAGGCCTATATCTTTTTGTGGACTATGGCAGGCTGATGATGATGATGATGAAAAAAAAAACACAAGTGAAATGAGTGTGAACCAAAATATTGTTGCGCCGAATCTGGGTGTTCCGTGCCTGAGCATTTGTTAATTGTATTGCCAGTTATACTATCCACCTCTAGCATGAAATTTTAATACTCTTGGGAACAATGTGAACTACGAAACCAACTTGATAATTTCAGGTTAATGTTTCACAAATATTAACGATAATGTTAATTAAAATAAAATTGAATGCTAAATTAATTTAAATGGAAACTACAAAGTTAAGATCTTGAATTAAAATTCTTACACTAATTATTTCAACACCTGTTGGTAAATTGAAATAAAATTTATGAAAAATATGGTAATTAGGTAAACAACTTTATGGAGACAACAGTCTGTTCTGAACTAATAACATGATTATGTCTAAGTATAGGTTGAGACGAACTTTATTTGCAGCCTGTAAGCGAAAGTTCGTTTTTTTCATGGGTACCTATTGCTAACAGTGGTGTCGGAGTTTAATGACAGAAACCGTGACCGACAGTTTTATTTAAGCAATTATTTTTCTTTATTTCTTTGAATCTACATATATTAATGTGTTGTTGAAAGCAGAGATAAACCAAAGAGAAAAATCGCTATGCAGAGGGTTTAATTAAGCCACGCCCACTACTGACTTTTAGAATTTATGTGCGTATTGTTTGCCCCGTCCTCGGAGAGCACGCTAAGCCGTCGGTCCCGGCTATAATGAATATCTTTGACCGTCGTTATAGGGTGTCAGTACCCATATGAACATACTGATACTGCACACTAGTATAAACCAGGGAATATCGCTATCCCTGTGAATCGCAGAGGTGAGATGACAGTCATTCTGGGGAAATGTACTGCCAAAGGGGGTTAGGGTCTAATCAGTTGCCAGTAAGCGGACTTCGGGCTCCAAGACGAAAAGCCTTGCATTGGATGCAGCCAGAATAACACAACCACGATGATGATGATCAAGCATGTGTAGTAGTTACGAGGACAGTCTTTCTTGTGTCCGTTGTTTTGTAATGCTTTCTTCTTCTTAAGATTCGTAGCGTTACTTAATTTGTCTCATAGTAAATCGGTAAAGTTAAGTAATGCTTACAGAGGTCACCACTTTCATGGGTGGCCGCTACTAAAGATGTTACTTTCGGTTTTTGTCCCAGATATGAATCCTTAGGACATACAAAGGCCTTTGGGTAGCCTTTAAACGCCGACACCAGAATTGGCTACTACACGAAAATAAATAAATAAGTTATGACGTACGGGGCCGAGACGTAGACACTCACAAGGGGATTAGTCCACAAACAGCGTCCAGCAACAGAGTCACGCAGCGAGCTATGGAACGGGCTATGCTTAGCGTCTCTTTGAAGGATAAAATCCGCAACGAAGTTATCCAACAAAGAACCAAAATTACCGACATAGCCCACAGAATTAGTAAGCTCAAGTGGCAGTAGGCTGGCCATATATTTAGAAGGACTGATGGCCGATGGAGCAAGCATGTCCTAGAGTGGAGACCATGACTCGGTAAGCGTAACGTAGGGCGGACCCGGCTAGGTGGACCGACGACCTGAAAAGGGTGGCTGGGACAGACTGGATACGGAAGGCTGAGGACACGGTCCTCAGCCTTCCGCATCCAGTCTGTATTGTGGCGCGTGTTGGGAGAGGGCTATGTCCAGCTGTGGACTGCGATGGGCTGGTTGAGATTGAGTAATAAAGAAGTCTTTCTAATTAGGTACTAGTTACATGTGCATATGTTATGCTTTCTTTTACAGGTATAAAGATCCAAGGTTTTATTTAAACAACCTTTTCAAGGCTCACCTCGTTTCGTACCAATTTAAATAAAAATGATTCAGCAGTTTAGCTGTTATGAGAAAATAATGAAATTGCTTCTACTGCTTTGTTAATAATAAAAATTTATACATAAAAATAGACGCAATTTGTCACCTTACGCTTCCTCTTTGTGTAAATAAATCATTATTTCTGGCTTATCTTAAATATTTCAACGTTACAATAATGAAGGCTTACGAAGGCATGGAGGTCATCAAAGCTGTGCTACTTTCAAGAATATAATAAAATTGTCAGGTAAAAGTTATAAATCTCGTGTTAATTTTCCATAGTAAATAATTGTAATTATATTCGCGTTTATTATTATTCCTATAAAAAGCAGAAGCGAAAACAGACAGCACGCAGAAAACACGGAGACTACCGATTTTATGAATTTTCTACAAAATATGTATAGGCTACGAAACTGCTTTTGGATATCGGATTTAACACAAAAGAAGCTGAGATTCAAGAAGTGAGACACAACAAGTTTGAACAATAGATTTCGCTGCAGAAAGAACGATAGAGCTGCCTATGCTATGCAGGACTAAAGAGTAAAAGTACAGCCAGCCTTGCGAATAGAAGTGGTATGCTACCAGCAAGTGATCCACAAACTAGCAGCAGACTAAGCCTTTCTGAAATATCATCAGCAATCTTTTTACATAGGTATACAAGACCCATCACCAAGCCGAAGTCTACTCGTTGTGGACATCATACCAAGTCATACTAACTAAAAACCTGTAACCAAAAGTCTCACATTTTTAAACCGCAATTCAAAGCGCGCGCGTGCAATGGTCGAAATACCTACTTATCCATGGGGTCATTTAGCATCTAAAGAACATATTGGCGGGGTAAATGCATCGATTTTGTACCTAATTAGAAAAATTCCATACTAACTTTGAGCCCCAATATCTCCTGAACCATTAATTTCCCAGGTATGGTGCCCAAGTAAAAAATGTTTGTAGTTATTGGTACAACATGGGATTTCAGTTTTCGTTAAGGGTCTTTTTACACCCTGTATATAATTCCAGCAATACAAGCGTTCGTTAGGCGCCATATAACTATCATCATCACAACTTATCATCCGCCGAGAACTAAATGGGCTACCACGACTGTACCTACTAGGTAATTCTTCCCGAACTGCCAAAACAAGAGAACTATGAATATGATTCATTCATCCAAGAATACAAATATTATTAAAAACTTTCTTTACATTAATATACTTGTAACATCGTGTAATCACTTAACCGCTCCCCCTACATGATATTGAAGCAATCACGGAATATAAATTTCAGATAAAATTTTATATCCAGTAAAGCAAATCCATGAAATTGAACCAATTAGCATGACACCGATTCCCACGCAACATTGTTTGACAGAGGAATTATAATTACAACTGAAAACCTTCCGCGAAATGTCCTTAAGACATTTCAAATTACATCACACAACTTTACCTTCAAGTCGGCAGACTAAATCAATAAGTTTAATTTCTGTTTCAAAGTTATATTCTTCAATTTGTGAATAATTACAGCGGGGTCCCGGGTCGCGTCTTTAACAAGTTCACAAACGTGACCGGTTTACAGGTTATATAGTTACTTACATTTTATAGCTTATGACACCGCTACTGCTTCAATTATTTCAGTGATGTATGGCAATTGTAATAGTATTCGTAATTGCCCTAGAAAAATACCTAATCTATATAAATTTCATTATTTTTATCGCATATATATTAATTTTATGAAAGTAATTTTCTAAGCTATTTGCTTTACAAATTCAGTTATTTTCCATACTTGTATGTGGAGTGGGTTCGTGTCAAGTGTAGTGGGTGGACTAGACCACTTCTATGTGACCTTTAATACTTTTTTAGCAAACACTACGTAATTTACTAAATAATGAAGTTCAAATTAAATACAGATTATGATTTAAACATAAGAAAAAAATTCTCATAAAATCTTTATATAAAATCTCTTACATGGCTTATGTTTGCTAACTTATTTTGAATGAAATTCTTGCTCTTTCCATACCAGTGCGAACATATTCCAATTACAAAATGATAATTAGTTTAGTTGTTTCATATCAATTTGTTGCATACACTGGAACTTGAATGAGTAAAAAAACAAAGGAACCTGTCTTAATACCTTCAATAAACTGTTGGAGATTAAAAAAAATACGAACCAGACTCAAATATAACTGATGTCAAGAAAAAAAAAATCAGTCCATCAGCACCTACGAGCCGCGACTCAGCGAGTAAAAACCGTCGACTCCGAAACCGCCGTACATGGCTCGCCCGTCGATCACCCACTTTCACAATCACAAAGCTTTAATTGCATATATTGTAACCTATTACACCGCAGCAATTAAAATGTTTTGATTTGTTAGGATATTTACTATGATTTTTTGTATAAACCATCCCACCGAAAGCATTTCATTTTATTCATGTAAAATGTTGTCAAAACGTCATCAATCATCTTATCGTCATCAAAATATGTGATTTAGGAGTTATATTTCTACAAAAACTACTGTATGTTACAGAAGTATAACATGTCATGGTAGCAAAACAGTCTTCCAAGGATAATGAAACTCATCCTATAAAGCAAAAAGTGGAACGCAGAGAAAGCATATATTATTCATCAAAAACGTTAGAACGTTTTGTCGAAATAAGGAACTTAAAACACTCTACATGCGTACACGCTTAGGTTTATAACAAAGACACAAATAGCAAGTCCTTCAATTTCACTAGTGGCGTCTAACCAAACAAAAAGTAAATATTCGCTAGAACATTTTTCTCTGTTAAAATGCAGCAAACCCTTGCTTGTTCACTGCATAAACCGGGCTTACTGTTAGTGGCAAAGCTGCACAGCCTGACATAGTACTCCCCGTGGACCACGCTCGATGAACCATATACAATACGGCGAGCGATTCAGTTTGAATACCGTCCTCAGCTCATCGGTATAGATTAAAATTTAAAATACAGAAGTTTACGAAAGTTGTTTTACAGTCATCTTGAAATTCTACGAGAACCAAAAGTTTTAGCTTGAGGAGGTGACCAATAGAGAACGTTAGAGCGCAATTTACGCAAAAGCGATCATAGATTTTCTGGTAACACATTCTCTAATGGCTAAGAACCTGTAAAAGTACCTGAAATGATATTTCTGTATATTAGTTGAAAATGTGAAGACACTACAACTACTACTACGTGTGTAGCCAAGTATTATGCCATGTTTTCAAATTCTAGTTATGATTATTATGATTACGCCATTATAATTTATTAGCCAAGACTATTATTGTAAAAAATAAATAACATGTAGGTATGTGTCTATTCGGTTAGGCCAATAAGGAGAAATATAGGCTATTTTATTTTTTGAAAAGAGGATGAGTGGATGCTCTAAAACCGATACCAATTTCTAAAGATAATTAATACATTGTAAATTGATAGCAAGAAATTTTACCCTGGCTTCCTTTTTGAATTATTTAGGATTTTTTATGATTGCAAGGACTGACTTAGTTTTCAGATAATTACCTTTAACCCCACGATTTCCATTAATAAAATATATTATTCAGAAAGCCTGCTCATTACAATTACTGAATATAAAATAACATTGTGTAGATACTTATTATAATGGCTTATGCAGGCTTATGAAATTTGTGTCATACAAAAATACATATTTTATTATTCATGGCAAATAAAACGTCACGGCTAATGAAATTAAGGCAACTGAAATTTGGACCGGCAATAGTAAACTGTTTGGCTCGCTTCATTTTCGGTGGCACAACTATTAATATAATATGCCCAATGTATTGTATGTATGTGATTCATAAAATAATTAGGGAATTAACTTCCATTAATTGGTTAGTTTGCCAAATAATAAATAAATCACGTAGATTACCACGATTACTTCCAATAATATAATTCTATGTACGGTCGCGATCTAAAAATGTTTACCACTTTTCAAATTACATTCTTTGTCACGCTGGGTTCAGCAAGGTCTAAAATGCTGTATCTGAGTAGGTACTTATTACCTTTCAATCATTGGTAAGGCATCGATTCAAACAAAAAGAGTATGTATATTTTTAGGTCGATGAAATAATTTGACATAGTGACAGAATTGCATTTATTTTGCTGTAAGACCTAGCGCGCACTGGTGACTTTTGTTAGCGTGACTGTTTTGTCACTCTTATCAAGTCCATGGATATGTATGGAGATGCGCGCATGTTACGACGTGACAACTGGGTGACATTTGTGTACGCCGACCGGCGAACAAGCCCGTGACGGAACTGTCACCGCGTCGTTAGGTTTTTATAGCGGTGCGCGCACTGGTGACAATTTGATAAATAAGCTGACATATTTTATATTTGACTAGCTTTTGCCCGCCGCTTCGCGCGCGTTAAATTCGGGGTAACACAAATCTACTTTTAGTCTCAAGTTGTGTGAAGACACTTTTGATTATTCTAAAAACTTCAGAACTTGGTCAGTATCTATGACATTTCTACCATTATTTATATTAACATTATTTATATTAACGCAGGTCCTAAAGTGCGAAGTAATTCATCAAAGCTTGTAACATTCATACATACATACATACATATCGTCACGCCTTTTATCCCCGAAGGGGTAGGCAGAGGTGTATTTCTACACCCACTTTTCGCCAGATATACTTAAGTCCCACGTAATAAGGAGCGAGCCTATTGCCGTACCGGGCACATTTCCAGACTCCGTGCTGATACTGAGAATTTCGTGACAGAAAAACCGAATAACACTGCTCGACCCAGGAATCGAACCCAGGACCTCCCGATCCCACGCGAACATTTATACCGCGAGACCAACGAGGCAGTCGTATAGGGTTTGATGTCGAGTTTTCCGTCTTTACGCAAAGATGGTATTTGCATCGTGTTATCCCTTAGTCGCCTCTTACGCCACCCACGGGCAGATAGGGGGTGGTGACAATTGTTTTCTATGCCGTCAACCACACGGCTAACACGGCTTGTAACATTCATTCGGAAATAACTAAAAAAAATATTTGGATGTTCTCGAAGTTACATAATATAGAACTTTCCACGTAGTAGCTTGTCACTCCAAAGGGGGTGTACGCAGTATTTTCTGCGTTTTCTTTTTTCCGGAGTCTCATGAGTTCACAGAGAACGACCGTCTCTTCGAAATCCATATCGGCAAATGAAGCTAGGATTTCAAAAAAGTTTTGTCACTGTCATCCTTCGTGAGCGCACCTCACTTGGGCTCTGACTTGGGTGACGTGACGTGACGGTGACAAAAACTTTTTTGTCTTCGTGACAAAAGTCACCAGTGCGCGCTAGCTCTAAAAGTTCTGTGTTTTAATATTATTATAAAAACACTTACTTATTATTATAAAATGGTACAATCAAAACAAAAGCTCTCTTATGTTATCAGTATGCGCTTTAACGTGACTAGCATACCATCCACTATCATTATAGCTCACAGTCTGACCGCGCCCTGATTTTCGCTAGACGATATCATCATCATCATCACCCTAGCATTTTCTTAGTTGCATCCCAAGCTTGCGCTTCGGAGCCCAGGGCCTGCTATTACTGGTCTACCGAGATTTGACTGAATATCAGTGTTTACACGGAGCGACTGCCATCTAACATCATTCTAAGGTTAGACCAGTAGTCAGTCATATTTGAGGGCACTGACTTCGCACTAATGACTGCCATAGATCATGACAGCCGGGACTGCTTAACGTGCTTTCTGATGCATGGGGGTGAAACACCGCCAACTTCGGGCTAATTATTAAGAATTTCTTGACAGAAATTCCTAATAATTTGTCACCAAGAAATTCTTAACAGAAAACCTTAGCAAAATTTTCCGAGCCCGACCCGCGAATCGAACCGAGACCTCATGATCAGCTGTTGTATGCACTACCGCTAGACCAAAGGCAGTCTTACGCTAGACGATATAAATATTGTATTTTTTCAAAAAGGTTTTATATTCAGGATGTCGTATTTTCGCCATCCCTTCGAATATAATCTGTCAATGTAAAAGTCATTTGATAAACTTATTAATTACAAATACCAAAATCGTAAATAGCAAGTTTAAAATTACATTATTTGAAGACTACAAATATTTTAGTTTCAGTGTAAATATCACGCTTGTAATTAAATGAACGTATATTATAAATGTGGAATAATAAATCGTTATTGACACCAGTTGCTACGCAACGCATGTTATCATAGATTGCTTGCCTAGTACAACATCGTCGTCCTTGTGTCATTGATGTGTTCATGCAATTATAAACCTTAAGGTGGTAAACACTTTCAGACCGCGACTGTACATATCTAAAATAAATATCTAGCTGCAATTAGTTTTGTGTACATACATATGTCGCAGCAAACTTTATCAGCCGTTCAATTAATAGCCTAGCTTTTTATTAAGCGGAGCTGTCAAATATACAGCCATACCGTCTAATACAACATTTAATAAACTGGCTAGCTCACTGCTTAGTCTTTGGTTTTCTCATAAGCCTGCACCCAAAAATAAGAGCCGTGCAGGGTAGGGTTCTGTCAACATAATTTACTGAAACAGTTTTATAAAGCTTTTCCATTTCAGAATCCTAATTATACATCTTTACTCATCACTATTCCCAAAATAACAAGTTTCAATAAAAAAAGGTTTGAATCACTACACAGTATAAAACAAAGTCTGTCTTCTGTATGTCTGTCCCAATGTATGCTTATCTTAAAAACTACGCAACGGATTTTAATGCGGTTTTTTTTAGTAGATAGAATAATTCAAGAGGAAGGTTTATATGTAATTGACGCGGGCGAAGTTAGTAAGGTAATTCAATGTTATAGATCAAATGATTTGCATAGCTGTTTGATTGAATAGCAGGATCTCCAGTCAGGGTCTCCTTTCATGCCAATTAATATAGCGCCTAGGTTTTTAATGCAACGGCCGATTGAGCTAGTTGGCTGCAACATAGACTATTTAGGACTCATTTTAATTAATAGTGAAGAAAGGTATTTAGTACGCAACTATCACAACTTTAATAATGACTTAAAACAAAGACTAATTTCAATAGACACATACGTCTAGTGTATTGAGAATCTCTTCTTCTCTGTCGTTTCGCTCTTGGCAGAGCTGTCGTGGTCACGTTGAGGCGTCCACATTGGTGATAGAGGCGGACACAGCTTTTTTCACGATCTCCCGCCAACTCTCTCGGTTAGCAGACTGTCTGGCGCAGTTTGACACGCAGTCACCCACTGCGGATTTCACCTGATCAGTCCAGCGCATAGGTGATCGTCCGCGCGATCTAGTTCCCTCTACTTTTCCTTGTACGACTAGCCGCTCTATTGAGTTGTTATCGCGTCTAGAGATATGGCCAAAGAACTGTAGTATTCGCGTCTGCACTATGGTCGATAGACGCTTTGTGATGCCGAGCTCCTGCAGTATGGATACGGATTGGTGCGGAACTCTGTCCACGATATGCCAAGCATCTTCCTCCAGCACCACATCTCTAGAGCATCTATCTTCCGCTTTTCCAACTCACGCACTGTCCATGTCTCTGCTGCGTAAAGGAAGATTGGGAATACTAGCGTTCTCATGACCCTGACTTTGGAGGCTTTGGTTATGTTTCGGTTCCTCCAAACCTTCCTCAACTTCTCCGCTGCGGCTCTGGTTATGGCCATTCGACGCTTCACTTCATCTACGCAACCTCCATTGTTTGAGATTAAAGCCTCAAGATATACGTATGTTTGGACTACATCGCAATTCGCAATCTGCGTAACTTCTGGCGAATTGTCATTGGCACGATCCACGATCATAATTGGTCTTGGATCGGTTGATCTTCAATCCAAACGATAGACTTATGCGTTCCATTTTCTGAACTAATGCCTGCATGTGGACCGCGTTACTAGCAAATGAGGTGATGTCATCTGCGTATCGCAAATTCGAGATCTTGTATCCACCAATCACAACACCATCGGTCCAGTCTTCAAGAGTGATTCGCATTATAAGCTCGGTGTAGATGTTGAAGAGCAAAGGTGAAATTATGCATCCTTGTCGCACACCCGCCCTTGGGTGAAAAGTATCTGAGAAGAGGTCATCTGTCCGCACCGATGCTGTTCCCCCTTCGTAGAGTCCCCTGAGTAAGTGTACGAGGTGTTGTGGTGTACCCATGTCCAGTAGTGTTTTCCATAGTGTTGGCCATTTTACCGAATCAAACGCTATATAATACGTATTGAGAATACAGAGACTAATTAGGAGAAATTCATAATTTACAAATTTCCAAGTATTCGAAAGCGTATATTTTTTTCTGTTATTGTAATAGTACTAATAATATAGGTATTATAGAATAAACAGTTGTTTTTCTATTCAGTCAGGGTCACATTTGATTAAACTAGACATTAATTAACAATTATGAAGGAAAAAGTCATTGTTTTCGTAAGTGCTGACTTAGTAGTGCCTACCGTAGGAATTAATCAGATCAGTAAAGTAAAGCAACGTTGGAAGATCAACAGTTGGATGGGTGATCTCTTCTTGTGACATTTAGATCAGAGCGCTACCATGCTTCGGTGGGCTCTAGATCCATTGGTCGCGGTTCCTGTTTTAAGACATAAATAGTTAGAATATGTCTGAGTTATAAACTCCATCACAACACATGCTCACAAACAATATATAAATAAAGATATCATTAGGTGACTGAGTGTGCGTAAGTATAAATTGAGTGTATGTTAGAATAAGAAATAAATAGTAGGAATCTATCTAGACCGACTTTAAATAAACATTTATAATTGTAATACTAATATACACCATACCAATAATATAATGATATTTATTTACCTACCATTGAACTTATAATAAAAATAACTATTTAATTAGATTTTAGTTTTATAAGTACCAACTAGTTCCTATTAGATTTTAAGTATATAACCAACATGTCTATTGTTATATGTTCATTCCTTACTAAATATATATTGTATCCATGTGCTTATTTTAAGAATGTTGTGCATGTCTGTAATTGGCATAAGCACAAAACTTTGTGTAATTTCTGTTCTTTTTAGGGTTCCGTACCTCAAGGTAAAAAAAGGAACCCTTATAAGATCACTTTCTTGTCCGTCTGTCTGTCTGTCTGTCGGTCTGTCTGTCTGTCTGTCTGTCTGTCTGTCCGTGTGTCACCACCGATTTTCTCAGGAACGGGTGGACCTAGCAAATTGAAATTTGTACCAGATATTGAGGTCTATGGTTGCTATTAGGTGTATGAAAATCGGGGTCCTGGGTCAACCCAATAAAAAGATATGGTCAAAATTAGATTTTTGCGAAAACTTGTAAGTACCAAAATTAACCTTAATTTTCAACTTTTTTTAATTTTCGGAATTTTTCCTTTACTTGTGCTGTAAGACCTTGGTTTTGACCAAAATTGACAATTCTAGGTCAACCGTAAGTACCCCATAGGTTTTGGGTCGAAAACCTATATGGTAGTTCCCGTTGAACTAGAATCACGAAATTTGGCCAAAAGCAGGGTCTTACAGCACAAATAAAGGAAAAATTACAAAAAATAAAAAAAGTGGAAAATTTAAGAGTGTAACCATACATAATCGACTCCATTTAAGATAGTCCTCTAAGTTGTATGGGCACTCATACAGATTTAGAGGACTAGCGTAATTCAACCTCAAATAAGGTAAAATGCGTACGGAACCCTCGGTGTGCGAGTCAGACTCGCACTTGCCCGAATTTTTTTTTTGTGTTTATGTTTATTCTGTTGACATGCCTTACTAATTAATAAATAAATAAACCTAAACATTGACGAGTTTACTATTATCGTAATTGTCACGCCTGTATATAAACTGCTGGGCACGAACCTCTCTTCACTATGAGAAGGCTAAGGCCAGAGCAGACTTAGGCATTGCAAAAGCTGTTAACAGCTAGAAATAGCCATTGCTACTAGAGGATGCCTGCAGCTACGCTCGCACATTTTATTTTAATTTATACCTTGCTACACGATCCCGTGGGAATTTCGAGAAATCCCTTCTTAGTGCACCCCTACAATCTCCAAGGAACATGCATGCCAAATTTCAGCTTTCTACGTCTAATAGTTTAGACTGTAGCTTGTCTGTCAGTTAGTCAGTAACGCAAGGATTTTATACATACAGATTTTGTTAAAACTATTGGTCTTTGTCTATACCGTTTCCGGCTCTAATGGCTAAGACTCACATCTGTACAGTTTTTTTTATCAATGTCGGAGTAGTCAATTCGTGGATTATATGAATATATGCTTTCCTTTCTATTTCATATTTGACTGCCGGTCGTAACACCTGGTAAAGTAAAAATTGAATTTACATTTATGAAATGTATATTTGACGATATTAATGATGAATGACAATAAAATTACAACAATGTTGTCTTGAATTTGAAATATTATTAGCATTTTAAGTCTAAAGAGAACTGTATCGATACACTATTCAACAACGAGAACAATTATTTATCAACATTTCCTAGATTTTCAACGTAAGTGAAAGAAATTTTAGTTATAAAAACTACATTTTATTTAGTTTAATAATATATTTCAGTTAACAAGCACAGAAAAAATTACTTTTCTATGCCAAAACTCTAACTCCCACACAAATGATAAAGGCAGGCAAGCTTACTGCGAAACAGTCGTAAAAAAATTTGCAGAAAACAAAGTGATCTATTATACTAACAGATATCTTGCAAATCACATAAGCCAACAAGATAATAATCCGAAAACGTTAGCAGAATAAGAAAATCTTAGTACTAAGCAATCCCATGCGATACAAGCTTGATATAAATTTACAAATCCATTATGTTGGAACAATGTGTGAGGTTTATCTACGTTTGCGTTTGTGTGTGCGTGAATGAGTGCGTGCATAGCTTGAACTTATTAACACAGTTGATTGCCGTGGTAAATTGGATGGGGACTTGCATGCGCCGCCAATACGGCTAATGATAGTTGCATCAACGTGATGTGTACCCTGTGCCAGTTTAAACTAGACGAGAGAGTTATGTGTTGATCGGTATTAGATATTGAACCATAAACCGTTTGTTCGCTAACACTGCGTGTTAATGAAGTGATTTACTTCTGGACTGTTGTGCTGTAACCAGCTGGTCACTCTAAAACTTGCAATTGAAGTTTTGTACACGAATAACGATTACTAATAGATGCTGTAATTAGTAAGTAACTAAACAATGGCTATAAGAAACCTCTCTAAAGCCAACGTTGTGCGTTTCAATGCAGAAAAAGTTTCAATCAATCAGCCTATCGCATTCCGCTGCTGGACGAAGGCCTCTCCCAACACGCGCTACAGTACACGGTCCTCAGCCTTCCGCATCCAGTCTGCCCCAGTCACCTTTTTCAGGTCGTCGGTCCACCTAGCCGGGGGCCACCCTACCTAACGCTTACCGAGTCATGGTCTCCACTCTAGGACACGCTTGCTCCATTGGCCATCAGTCCTTCTACAGATATGGCCACTGTCACTTGAGCTTACTAATTCTGTATGCTATGACGGTAATTTTGGTTCTTTGTCGAATTACTTCATTGCGGATTTTATCCTTCAAAAAGACGCCAAGCATAGCCCGTTCCATAGCTCGCTGCGTGACTTTAATTTTGTGGACTAGTCCTACTGTGAGTGTCCACGTCTTGGCACCGTACGTTATAAAGAAAAGACTTAATGCTCAAATAAAAATTATAACCAGTCTAGTTGGGGCAGCGATAATCTAGTGGGGATTCCAAAAGACTGTCATGCAGTGGGTATGGGGTTAAGAGCCACGGCGCGCACTAATTTATTTTCGAGGTGATGTATGTATAACATTCTTATTTACCGCTTGAGCATGTTAAGCTGTTGGTCCTGGCTGCCATAAAGATCCATGACACACTAAGAAAGGATTTTTGGAAATTTTCCCTCCTAAAAGTTAAACTTTTGAGGTGGTCAGCGTCTGGTTGGAAACTTTTTCTATGTGACATTCACACGGGCGAAGTAGCCAGCAAAAACTGGTATATTATACATCAGAGTTAAGGATAACCTTAAGAGCTTGTACAAATATGGAATTAATGTTTCCTTCGTAGGACACAACAAAAGTTAACAGGTAGCTGACAGATAAGTAACATTTCCTCATATTCAATCATCCCACGCTTCTAAGACAAAGGTCAGACAGTATCATTCTATTTCCAAACACGGAGATCCTTTGTGCAGCCGCTTAAATTATTACACCACTATAGTCTGGCTATATTTGAACTCGCCAGCAGTTGGATGCTAAAATAGTATATGAGGTAATATAACTGTCAAAAATCGATCCTGGAATATATGTGAACAAGCAAAGATAGCGTACAGCGGGGTAGCAGCCCTACGCTAGTAACCCACTGTACAGGAAATGCTTAATACTAAGGGACTTATCTAACTTATTTACCTACATTATCCTACCATCTTACCCTATCACCTATATCCCATCCTAGTTATCCTTTCTTTTTTTTTGGTATCGGGTTGGAAAATCGTCATGGAGTCCCTCCGCCCTGGGGGATGGGCGAAGGGGACTGTCAGACTCTTACTGACTAAAAACCAACCCGTGTGCCTCATGTACCCGTGTGTCGGAGGGTCGGGTTTCGCCCAAGCATATGTCGCAACCCCCCGACGGGTATTGGCCCGCCAGATGGTCCGGCGGGCCCCGAACAAAACTCCCTTGGCGGCGGATGAGGGTGTTGGGCTCCACCGCCAAAACACCAAGCGGCCGCAGAGGATAGGGAGGACGGCAACGCAACACCGCATGTCCTCTTCCCCTGCGGCCCCACCGCGACGCATCGAATGGTGCGCCCCCATTTGGTCGCGGGAGATAGGGCGCGCGGCAACGCAACACCGACACGCCTCTCCTCCCGCGACCACGCCTGACTGCGAGGGACAGAAAAACTGTCCCTCGCACCCGCCCCTTTGGACGCATCCTGCGCAGGCCTCCGTCAAGCCCACGCGGAGCGTCCTCTCCTGGATCCCTCTTAGCTTCACCGCGGGTAACCAATCCACGGTTACTGAGCCCCCCCACCACGACAAGGTGAAGATCCCACGGGGGGGATCCTAGTTGTCCTAACCCTAATTAACTATTTTTATGTCCTAAACCTATCCTAACTTTTACTTAGCTAATAATAAGTATAAAATAAAAAAAGTGGTCGTGGTACTACTGTGGTATACTGTGATACAGACCTACGCTTCGTACGCGCCTACAACCCTAACCCTTGTGTCCTTACAGTCCCTAGACCCTAGCCCTACCATACATATTTATATATACTTATATAGATAGGTGCGGGATATCTGTCACCGGAGACCTATGATGACAGACGGACTGTGGGTAGGAATCAGGTATGGTGGAGATGGTTTTCTGACTGCCAACTCGACAGACTCATCAAGCTGATCAGGTACTGATGGCTAAAGGAGTCTTGGCCACAGTCAGGTGGATGAAGGGTAATGAGTCAAAGTCGGATTAAACTTGTGACTCGTTTATTTCTTAAACTACATGATCTTATATACTCAACTTATCCTATGTACACAGATACTACTTTATAAATGTGTGCTATGTGTGAATTGTGCCATCTCAGCAGTATGTACCTTACGTGAGTACATGATGTTTTCTTTATTTAATATAATTCATGAACAATAATATGTGTCCCGGTTAAGACTCACGTAGGATTATATCGCTGAAATAGCATGTTCATGTGTGAACAGATAGTACTCCAAGATTAGACCGGTCTTGTACTAAACCTAGCACTAAAATCTAGAGGCAAGACCCTGTCCGACTTTTCAGTAACATACTGTATAATTCTTGGTCGGCACCATAGACCGCTTGGGTGGTCAGTCGTATGCAACGAAAAACTTTTAGGTAATCGCAGTATATCCCAGTTCATTAGGGTGCTTTCGCTAGGCAAACATCCTTGCGAATAAACTATAATAATATAAAATCCAGATCATTGGTCTCATACCTTTAGGCTTGAGATATTGTGTTTTGAAACAATAAACACAACTGAAATTTTAAATATATGCCAGTCCAGTAAATAGTTTGCCAATTAGGTACATTTGCAATGCTTTCAAGTCCTACGTGACTGAACTTTTGACTAGATAATAATGATTCTAATGCCAATAATTAGTCAGTCTAGTGATGACTAGTTAGATATAACAACCATGTGCATTGATGACGTTAATAAATATGTTTTAAGCTATATGATTACCACAATGGTAGGAAATTATTATTATTAGGTATATCGTTATTATTTTAAAATATAAAAGTCCTTGTGTTTGCCCGATGTTTCATATATAAACCGCTGTAGAGACAGAATAAGTTTTCCAACATAGTGATTTTAAAACTCCTACAACTGATGTTAGATAGCAATTTAGCAGTTGTAACACAATTCTATAAAGAAATTAATTACAATGCCCATCTTAGTAATGAGCACATTAGTAATTGTCATAGTATTCAATTAATACGTAGCTAGTGTGTTTGTGTAACTCTATGCGTTGGTTAACTAGAGGTAGACACTCACCTTTGTAGGTACCCAATTTCAATCAAGACGAGCACAAATCGATTATTTGGTGGCGCTGCGGCTAACATTGAAAATTATTGATAATTCTAACAAGTTCTCTACGCTTTGTAGGCTTATAATCACAACAAGTTCTCTATAACAAAGACTTAGCATAAAGAAAAGCTATTTTAAACCTGTTATAAAAACAAACCCGCCGTCCTGGCAACGCTTTTATAAATGTAAAGTAATAATTTTTATTTTACATTACGACGAAACAGTTATATAATCAAGTTTAGACAACTGAACATTTTAATAACTCAACTCGACGTTTTCAATGTTTCAAATGTTCGATTCCATGTGTGATATAGAAATAATTGTGCCGAGTGTAGGTGTACTTTCATCCTCCCACGACTCAAATATAAAAAAGTTAGGTATATAAAACTTCGTTATTCTCAACTTACTATGCAGTATTAACATTCAAAAGAGAGGTAAGTCAAGAAAGTCACAAAAAATTCCATCTACATTAATTCTAGTTTACTACAAATCAGTATCTGAGATGAAAATATAATTTATCAGAGCTTTTCAAAAACATACCTCGAACAAGTTGTTATAAATCTAAAATATATTTTCCATATAACATGAATTATCTCCTTAAGCGTAAAATGAAAGAAGCTAGAGCATAATATATGTCATAAAACATGATGACGACTACTTGTTATAACTTTAGGATTACTTCATAAAATAATAATTAAAAAATTAAAAAACACGACTGCCCTGCAAAAAAACTAACTAAAAAGTTAATAACAAGTTTAATTTGTTTGTAAAAAGGGAAAGGTTTAGGTGATTACCCCCCTCCCGTGGGATCTCCACCTTGTCGTGGCTCAGTAACCATGGGTTTGAGGTACACCCACGGTGAAGCTAAGCGAGATCCCAGAAAGGGACCCTCCACGTGGGCTTGAGTGAGGCCTGCGTAGGATGCGTCCAAAGTGCGGGTGCGGGGGACAGTTCTGTCTGTCCCTCGCAGTCGGGTTCGGTCGCGGGAGGAGAGGCGTGTCGGTGTTGTGTTGCCGCGCGCCCTATCTCCCGCGACCAAATGGGGGCGCACCTTTCGATGCGTCGCGGTGTGGCCGCAGAGGAAGAAGAAATGCGGTGTTGCGTTGCCGTCCTCTCTATCCTCTGCGGCCGCTGGGTGTTTTGGCGGCGGAGCCCCACACCTTAATCCGCCGCCAAGGGGGTACCGCCAGGTTACCGCCTGACCATCTGGCGGGCCAATACCCGTTGGGGGGTGGCGACGAATGCTTCGGCGATATCCTACCCTCCAACACACGGGTACAAGAGAAAGTCGAGGTGGTTTTTAGTGGTAACACCACGTACCCGGAGTACGTGGTGTTACCACTAAAAACCACCTCGACTCTCATTTCCCCAAGAGTCGGAGAGTCGGAGATCCGTAGGGATTTTCCAACTCCTTAAAAAAAATGGTTTAGGTGAGTAACCAGATTGGAATACAATTGTCATTGCAGTCGGGGGACGTCTTAAATTGGTGTTCCATAAAACGGCCCCCGACTGCAACGACAATTTTATTTAAATCTGTTTACTCACCCAGTTTGTGCCTTATTACCTAAACCTTTCCTTTTTTATACACAAATTAAACTTGTTATTAACATTTTAGTTCGTTTTTTTTTGCAGGGCAGTCGTGTTTTTAAATTTTTTTATTATTATTTTTTATTTGATACATTTTTATTCAAATTTGCATCCCAATTTCGGATGTGCAGTTGCCTGCAATACTCTTTGTTCAATATTGAATGGCAACTTGGTCTTAATCCCGACTCCAATACTTAGGATGAATATGAATGAACTAGATGGCGTTGTTTTATAAATTACTTAACGGCAGTACATTTCTAATCAAAATATAACGTTAAATTAAATGTAATTATTATTTACGTACTCACTTTCTTATTTTTTATTTCTAGGTAACACTTATTTATAAATAAGAAATATAAATTAATAACAACACTTATTTGTTTACCACAAATAAAATTAAATAATAGATGGCGTTATTACATTTGTCTTCGCCGTTGAACGCTAGATGGCACGATGATGTTTTTTAATGGAAAATGGCTTCACACCCCTATCATCTTGACTTTTTCAAAAATATATATCCAGTGTTACTCGGTATGATGTAAGGATTCTAATGATACCCCATACAACACAATCAGTCCAGGCATTTAGAAGTTATAGTAAAATAAAGAAACTCACATACATACATACATGAATCCTAAAATCATTACACTCCTTTTATTGGGCAGTCGTGTAATAACAGTATCGTCCTTTTTATATGCTAGGACTAAATATAGTTCAAAGTTTAAACCTGTCAAATTTATAATGCATAGCTGTAAGACAATTTTTTACAAAGCTTTTGTATCTAAAATTTGTTTGAACAGAATAATGTCAAATTAAAATAAATAATGTCTTCAAATCTAATCTTTTAAACTATCAAAATAAAGGACTACGTCTCGTTTTGTATTTAGTACTTGTTTAGTGTTTTTAATTATGGCTTACGTTTTTATAGAGAATTATTTTAAAGATCGTCGTTAGAGTTGATGGCAAACATTAGAAAAAAGGTTTTAAGTTGTGCGCATATTTTGAGTAGAAGTAATTCATTAACACTTTAGCCAAAACAAGCTATTTGTTATAAGGTTGCCGCTAGACTAAAACAGAAAAAAGAGAGAGATCAGAAGAAGGCAAAAGAGGTAAAAGGTAATAAACAGCTCAACGTTTAAAATAAAGTAAATTACTCCGTATGTTTATTCTAAAATTACGCTGGCACCATACCCCATTGGGAAGACACCGCCATTACGTACGCAGCAATATTTCGACAAAAAAAACATAATTAGCGAGTTGCCCACATGTTTGCGTGCGGCATGTAATGGGTTAACTGGCCTGTTACAGACGACGTCATGACTAACAAAGGGTTAACGTAGTCAATTAGCCATCGAAAACACTGCGGCGAGACATTTAGAGGCACTGGGTGGGACTCTATTTGTCATTAATTTAGGGAAAGAGGTGTCAGGAACACGGGCGCGGTTGGCGAACTAATGAATTCTACTGTTATGCCGACGCGCCGAACTAGTTATCTAACTTTTGCCGCTATATTAATCACTTTGTGTATGATGACAACGATTGGATACTGAACGTAAACAGATACGGATTCTGTGCCCACTGATTTGTTTATATTCTTTCATATGTAGGCGTTTAGTTTGGGTGAAGGCAGTGACAGTCTAGTGGAGATACCAACAGCCTGCCGTGCAGAGCTTGTCAGGTTTTAATCCAGGGCGCACACCACTGAATTTTCGGAGTTATGTGCGTATTGAATTGTTAATTTACGGTTGCCCCGTTCCTCTGAGGGCACGATATGCTGTCGTTGCCAGCTGTCATAGGGTATTAGTACCTCTGTATAAAATAACACTAGTCTAAACCATGGAATATCGCTATACCTTCGGGTGGTGGATGTCAGACAGGCAGTCGCCCCATGGTAAAGCCAATATTCAGTGAAATTCGGTTAGACTAGTAAGCGGACCCCGAATCCTGACAATATTCAATGTGCTATCCACGATACGCGATTCAAATTCATGACGGCTGAATCTCGTTTCTTCGAGTTCTTCATATAACTTGGTTTATATATTTATACTTGAAAAGAAGTCAAAATGCGCTTTAGGAAAAATTATAAAAATAATTGTGTAGCGAAGGAATTTACAAACATTCAAGCAACTAACACAAAGGACGTGTAGTAGGAGCACACACAAAGTGTAGCTATTGTAGTTAATGAACATCCAATCTACAACACTCGCCACAGTTCTAAACGACGTGACCACCACTTAAACCACTACGCGATGCAATCTAACAGTTTGTTAGAAATTAATTCTGTAATCGCTGCAATATTCTACATCATTATCATCATCATCATCAGCCCTATATAAACTGTCACACTGCTGGGCACGGGCCTCTTCTCAATATGAGAAGGGTAAGGCCATAGTCCACCACGCGGGCCTAGTGCGGGTTGGCAGGCTTCACATGTCTTTCGAGAACATTATGGAGAACTGTCAGACATGCAGGTTTCCTCACGATGTTTTCCTTCACTACATAATATTTATTTTTTATTTATTTATTCTTCATGTACACAAAGTATATAGGCGGACTTAATGCCATAGGCATTATCTTCCAGTCTACCTTAGAGTGGTGCAGAGAGAGAGAAGAAGTAGGTGTGTTATATGATGTAGGTTACGAAAAGTTACTAATTATTGAATTAAATTTATTGGTCCTAGTAAAAAATTATACATACTTACATAAATATATATATTAATAATAATACATAAACGTAATACATACAGATTAAATTACAAATATTATAACAAATAATATACATATATACATAAACATATGATACATGTTAATATACATATATACATAAACATATGCCTGGTTAAGATAGTGGCTTAGGATACATTCGCGGACTCAGCTAACAAGAGTTCTTTTACTTTGGACTTCAATATGAATTTGGGTTTGGCCATTCTGATCTCAGGAGGTAGAGCATTCCAAAGAAGAATAGATTGAATGGTGAAAGAAGTATTTAGTTTAATTTAGTAATTAGTTTTTGGGAGAAATTCGAAAGGATATTTGAGAGGATGAGGGGTAGCTTAAGTAAAAATTATTTCGTACTTTTCAGTGGGTCGATTTTTTTTAAAGGCGGTTCTCTTTTTTTTTAAAAAAGAAACTAAATACCTATTTAATATTTTTGTTGCGATTTTTAAGTTTTCATTTTCGTTTTGTTTTTTTTCTTATTTCATACTTTTTAGTGATAGGTACTCCATTTACTTTAGGTTTTGGGCTAGTTAATAGTTTTTTTATAATTAGATTCTTCAATTATTTTAGTGATACATTTTCTGCTAGTATCAGCATAGCATAGCATAGCAGTCTGTAATCATGACTTTGACATCATCATCATCATCATCAGCCTTTAACAGTTCTCTGCTGGACTAGGCCTCGCCTTTGAAAGGAGGAATTGGCCTACTATACCACGCTGGCCAAACGGGTTGGTTTAGGGTTTGTTTCCAATTTTCCTTCTCTTACAGTGCTGTGCTCTGCATAATACGCTCCCTCTGTTGGCTCTTACGACACCCATGGGATGATCGATTTTAAACTTACGCGATTTGTATACATCATACAATATTATTTAGCGGGTCTTAGTCGCGATAATTTATTTATTTCAAGGCATAAATACCTCTGTTATTCTCCTACGTTTTTTGAGTCCTTCCGCGACCACAACCGTTGCAAGCCGGTAGAATCGTAGGAGAATAACAGAGGTATTTATGCCTTGAAATAAATAAATTATCGCGACTAAGACCCGCTAAATAATATTGTATTACCCATGGGATGATATGGGGTGGTGACATTCCGTATTCTTAATCCGTCACCACACGGAATGCCGTCACCACACGGAATTCCGTCACCACACGGACTTTGACATAGGTACCTACTTTTATTCTGTGTGCTTATGGGCTTAGGCTTGATGCTGCAAGAGAGAGATGAGTCTAGGGAATCAGCCACATACGGAAGGACGCCCTTCGCAAATGCTGCTCCGGCTGATCCAAACAAATGCGGCGGATTTGTACATACTATTGAATTGGCTGTGAGCTCTTATATTATGCTCCGGAGAAATATGTCAATAACAGATGGCTTAGCGAACGGGGCAATGGGTGTTCCTAAAGGATTTAAATAGCCGGCACTAAGACGAGATAAACTTGAGCCAGGTGAACTGCGTGATGTCATTTTGATATTATTTGACGATCCATCAATAGCATTGCGTCTTAAAGATGATGATGGATACATTTCCATAGCTCCAGTGACAGCGATCTATCAAGACAGTCGTAGTTATGGTGATATCGAGAGGCGAATGTTGCCAGTTATATTGAGTTAGGCTGTGACGGTACACAAGTTGCAAGGATGTACACTTAGTTCTGCGGTAATCGAACTAGCGCCTAAAATCTTTGCTAAAGGCCAATGCTATGTTGTCTTGAGTCGGCTTAAAAGTGGCTTTAAATGATATTGACTCGAACAAATTACTCAACCATCCCCACGACATCAGAGCCTTATCCGAAATGACAAGAATGAGAAATATGCTCTCGCATTAGATACTTTCACCGACTTTCTTAGTTTTTTGTTAATCGCACAGATTTATACACGTACACACGTACACACATACTCACACACACGTACATTAATACAAATACACACACGCACGCGCGCGCGCACACACACGTACACACGTACAAACACACACACATAATACATACAAACATACTAAGAACCAATATATTGTTATGTATATACGGGTCAAACTGAGAACCTTATTTTTTTGGAAGTCGGTTAAAATACTAAAACTATCTCCTAAGTGTAACAAATACTTTTTTCTGAAAACCGCATAAAAATCGGTTCAGCCAAACTCGAGTTAATCGTGGGCAAACTTACATATGTACGGGTCAAACTCAGAATCTGCTTTTTTTGAAGTCGGTTAAGGGCCTAAAACCTTCTCCTAAGTGTAACAAATACTTTTCTGGAAACCGCATCAAAATCGGTTCAGCCAAACGCGAGATAATCGCGGACAAACATACACACATACATACATACATACATACATACATACATACATACATACATACATACATACAGGTCAAACTGAGAACCTCTTTTTTTGAAGTCGTTAAAAAGGAAACTTTTACACTAAATTTGAACGATACCTATTCGCAAATCATAACTTTAAAGAATTTGAAAGATTTAATCTCAGTGCAGATACTACTCAAAAATGAAAACTTAGATTCACCTAAGCTTTATAATCCAAGCTAACCCTGGGCAATTTATTAAAACTTCTTTATTTAATCTCGCAAGTTATAATTTTTGTGGCAAACTTCACAGAAACTTAAAGGTAAAAGAAACAAAACAGCGGAAAGCTTTTTCAGGCTGTTATCAAAGGCCATTATCTCTTGACCTGAAAAGTGGAATTATATTTTGTTTCTTCTTATAAGTAGTAAATAAGTTAGCGAGACGGAGACGTAATTTAAAAGTTACCTTCAAGTGGTTCTTCCTTCCCGAGGCATACTTATTAAGTGCCCACCTAAACAAGATTTAACAACAGGAAAAAATGCAAATATCTTGTTTGATGACAGAAAGTCATTTATGAGAAAATGTTGATTAGTCGCCGCGCTCCCGGCGTGAGCCATGTCGACGTTTCAACCTCCTATTTAATGCAATATATTTCACAACATAACTAAGTACAGTATGAATTCTTCTTTCTCTTAGCGTTATCCCTGTTTCAATCTGGGGTCCGCTTACTAGTCTAACCGGATTTGGCTGAATATTAGCTTTTCCACAGAGCGACTGCCTGTCTGACCTTCGCAACCCGAAGGGATAGCGATATTCCATGGTTTAGACTAGTGTCAGTTTATTTTAGAAGAAACTGACGCCCTGTAACGACTATCAAAGATCTTCATGACAACCGGGACCGACGGCTTAACGTGCTCTCCGAGGCACGGGACAAGCGATAATTAACAATTCAATACGCACATAACTCCGAAAAGTCATTGGTGCGCGCCGTGGATTCGAACCTGATACCCTCTGCATGGCAGTCTGTTGGTACAGTATGAATTAAAGAAATAAAATTGCTATCTTTCTGTCTCCTTTCTCCGTTTTAAATTACAAACCTCAGTTACAACGACTTTGCAATTTTCTACTGAGTCTTAGGGTAATACAAATATCAAACAACTTTTTACAGATTTCGCCTCGTTGTTTGTTTACAATCCTTTCTCCCTCTTCTCAATATTTAAAGATTTTCGACGGATGCGGTTGCTAGATTTACCGAGTGTTATTTTACATAATAAAATATGATTCAGTACTTTTCATGACCCGAAGAGATTTGTTTCTTAAATGTTGGTTTCGTTTTATTTAAGTACGGTATTGAAATACACTTCTTTTTTTATTTTTTTGCCTTTCTAGTAAAAACATCGGTCTGTCCTAATATGCGTTACAATAGCATTATGAGTCCAAAGGAGGACTTGACCTACTATACAACGCTGGTCAGACGGGCTGGTAAAGGGTTTGCTCGAGTTATGCGTCTCTTGCTAAAGATACTAATATCTTCATGTATTTTCCGTAGTCGTATCTTTTAAGATATGGGTGTTGTAAACCCCACGGAATGAAATAGGGTAATGGTATTTTAAATTCTTAATCCGACAGCATATGAAGTATGCTACTCTTATCAGAATTACTTACAAAAAATATGTATGCCAGATAGATTGAAATAAAAAAACAACTGTTGTAGACCACTATTATAATATTCTATATAATATAATATTCTACCACATACATACATCACCATCTAGTCCCAAACTAAGCAGAGCTTGTACTATGGGTACTAGACAATGGATAGAAATACATATATACTTTCTTTTTTGTAAATAAATACATTATACATAGAAACATCCAGACCAAGATAAACATCCATGTTCATGCACACAAATGTTTGACTTGAGCGAGAATCGAACCCACGACTATCGGCGTAGCAGTCGCTTACACTCCCGCTGCGCCAACCGGTCGTCAAGGGTAAATAAAGTCTCTCCAATAGCACGTCACTAAGTTCTTCAAGTCTAACCGCTGGTAGCAACTTTGCGTGAATATCAATCATCAATACTAATGAATACCAAAATAGATCTATTGAATTCTAATGGAATGTCCCGCAGACTCTAAGACTGATGAAGAATAAACAAAAATGTAATGAGCCTTTACAAAAATATTGTTAAATCAAAGGACACAAAGAAAACACAGATGCGAATTAAATGCGTCATACGAGCATAGTCAACAAATTTTGGACTACACCAAGTGCTTTAAGTGTGGATATCCGACCCACAACATTCGGCGCAGTGCCGTCAAATATATAACAGCAAATGTAAAATATATAAAAAGAAAACAAAAATATATCGTTTCCAGTGACAAAGCAATATATCCTCGTCACCATTTTAGATATAACAGCAATATTTTATTCATTTAATCGGACCGTTAACCTCATAGTACTCTCTCGTGGGAGTGTAACGCCACAAAATTTGAATAAAATAATAAATACACATCACGGACGAACCCATCTAGATATGTACACAAACAATGACTAATGTTAAAGGTTTTTAATTTCCCGAAAGCTTTAATTAACAAAGAGTAACAAAACAAGAGGTACATTATTAATATCACGTATTTACATGACAACGAAATTAAAAACGAGCTCTCATTTCCTTTCCATCCATTTGCTTAATGGACTTATACGGCACGGGGGACTTTCGCAACAACTTTCATCACACTAAAAGCACGGAAAATGCCCTCAGATTAATAAACCTCATAACATTTTATCTTGGCTGTAAAAGCATGATGCATTCACGATTCAACTAGTTAACGTATCTTCAGATGGCTTTGATTTTTGTCAAGGGAAGCTATAAAAAATATAGAACGTTATCCGATATGATTTTTCTATTTAATCAAAATAGGGCTGTTAGCAAACAGAATAAATATCTACTTCTTAATTCAACCATTTATTTGGTCATTAATGAATTAGTCACACGGTAGGTATTTATAAACGCAATGCACCTATTGAATTTAAATGAAAAGCTTTCTTGTACCGAACTAAGGCCTGATAATTAATTACCAATTTGTGTTAGGTACAACACAGAGATAAAATGTTATTTTCTTAAAAACATTTATATAAATAATGTACATAAACATTATACAATCAGAAAGCCTTTTGCTTGGTTGTAGCCTTAATTTTACCTCAGGGTTTAACCTTTTGGCACACCATATTTTAACAAAAAATATTAGTAAGACGTAAGTAAGTAGGTACCTTACTAACTTAAGCTTATTAAATTTAAAACTGCACAATAGAACAGAGTCTTTTTATCTTATTAATTCAAGACTACATTTCATGTGAGGCATACTTACTTAGGCAGGATGGAGAGTGGTGAGACTGACAGCCTGCTACGTAGAGAATCTCGGATTCGAATCCACAGCGCACACCAATTACGTTTCCAGGTTAAGTAAACATCGTGTGGAAACCTGCATTTCTGAGAGTTCTAAATAATGCGCCAAAATGATATGTGAACTCCGCCAACCCACAGTTGGCCATGATGGTGGACTATAGCCTTACTCTTCTCATCGTGAGATGTGGCCCATGCCCCACAGTGGGACATTTTATATACAACACTTAATACGCGCATGTAAAGTGTTTTCCTAAACGAGGTTATCTTACTAGCTGTACTACTACCATAGAGTCAAATGTTGTTTGTCATAAAACACTTTATTACTAAAATTGGTGACTTGCGTCCAATCAATGCCATCTCGCACATGCTGCTGGATTACCACTGTGCAACCCACCCAACAATTGACAAACTAAGTAAAGAGGTAATAAATAAAGATAGTAAATATGTAACAGAAAGCGGATACTTTCCCGGACTCCATGTTTGTAATAAACATATTTGTTAAGGAAAAATTCTACGGGTAAGGAAGTTTTCAACCTGATTAGTAATACAAGCTTGCAAAAATTCATCAATTAATGCACGTTAAACATGTGTACTCGCAGGTAAACTCTGTAGAAGCATAAAACCTGTCCTATCAGTCTTCTATTGGAGTTATTCCAAAATACAAAGAGGTAGGTATCGTATATCTACTATTGGCCAATATTGGTTTTTATTCCATCTGTGGTATCCTATATCCATTTATTGAATATCGTTCCGCTTCAAACGAGTATTTGATCCTCTTCAATACGAGACTTTGCTGTCTTCGGGTATCGTCATTGGATCGTGTCTATAATATTAGAACATATTAAAATACTTGTCGTGCTATTGCCAGGCAATTTTAAAAACATAAACGCATAAGGGGTGCTAACGTTGTGCTAGATTAAAAAAACTTTTGTCAGATGGGTTTCGCAGGAGTAATTTCTACTGGTCTGTAAATTAAATTCTAGAGACATAAAACTAAAAAACTGTGAGGCAATACCTGCGATGTAGTAAGGGTTAATAAAATGTGCTTCAACTTTAACCTATATTGCCAAACCAAAAAGGAACCTAATTTTGTATATAATAAACGTATATTTGTCGGCTAAGCTAGTGGTAGGGCTTAAAAAAAAGACATATTTTTGTTTCTGTTCAAAGAGTTCAACAAAACATTCTTACGTTAAAAGTATAAAAATATCAAAGCAGAATAAAGTAATTAATTTAATAAGACAATCGGTACCACGCTCGTATTACATGTGCACATAATTTATTCATAACTTACCCATATTAATCTTTTTAGGTAAAATCGTATCCTCCAAGTATTATTTACTTAATCATATTGAAGAGTGGAATTAAAACTTTCATTATAAATTCACACAATAGGTATTGGTTGAGTATTACAACTGTATTTATAGAGGCGTACATATTGTATACTTATTTATGAGCGGCTTATAACATAGTTTCTAAAGGTACTGTAATGGTCCATGTATTAAACTGTTGTAAATAATAGAGATCCTTTATGAACAGTGATGTACAGTTTACAGACAATGCTGCCCTCATTGTTGGAGCATAATATTATTATTTATTGTCTTCAAGGAATATGTTACAATACACGCTTTCAATCACAGTAAAGAAAATGTACCTACTGGGAAATTTGGGTAAGGTCTGTATTGTCTCATTACAAATACTATTTCAAAAATAGAAAGTAAAGTGTCTCAAGGTTAGCACCTTGTATAAGTTTACACCGGTGGTAGACAAAGACAAGAGATAAGGTGAAGTCACATAATATACGAGCTTCAACCAGGACTCGTACACGTCATAGCTATTGAATGGAGAATCAAGCTCGTATTTACAGTTTTTCTTATCCAACTCTTGGTTATATTAATCTAGTTATAATATTATCTTGAAACTATAATATCCATTCATGATCTAGGGGAAAATTAATGAATTCTTTACAAGTTCCAATTAAGTATGTAGAATTGTAGATATTATTTGATTTCATACTGTTCAGGTAAGTTTTGTGCGCTCAGAACGACACTTGACTTGCCGTTTGTAATATCGGTAAGTCCAGGTAAAGGCTGCAGAGGGCGCGTAAAGTCGTATGTTCTTTTCGCAGGAGAAGAATCTTTAAGCCATGTCGGAGACCTTCGAGCACTCCCTGACCGCCGGCGCACAGCGCTGGCCACAAACTCATACAAAAAAGAAAAAAGTACGTAACTTACTATTTCGAAAATAAGAACCTGTATATATACCAATTATATATATATATATAAATTATGATTGTTTTATGTACGGTATAATATTTATTAATTATGTTACATTTATAAGTATAATTATATTTCATATTATTCTGATATAAAAATATTTTCTCCTATCAACATATGATTTTTTCACAATCACTGTTCCACAAGGTACGCCATTACCCACTATTTCAGCTTTGATATTTAATATATATTTCCGAACTAGGTTGTCTGGAAGAAATAGCAATGTGCGATAAGACCGCCCTTGTGCCACTAGTTTTGAGGTTTTTGATGTTATTTATTGTAATATTGTGTATTTACTGGTGTACAATAAAGCGTTTTTATCTTATTTTACACATACATACATACATATCGTCACGCCTGTTATCCCCGAAGGGGTAGGCAGAGGTGTATTTAAGCCGTGTGGTTGACGGCATATAATACAAGTGTCACCACCCCCTATCTTCCCGTGGGTGTCGTAAGAGGCGACTAAGGGATAACACGATGCAAATACCATCTTTGCGTAGAGACGGAAAACTCGACATCAAACCCTATACGGCCTCGTTGGTCTCGCGGCATAAATGTGCGCGTGGGATCGGGAGGTCCCGGGTTCGATTCCTGGGTCGGGCAGTGTTATTGGGTTTTTCTGTCACGAAATTCTCAGTAGCCGCACGGAGTCTGGAAATGTGCCCGGTACGGCAATAGGCTCGCCCCTTATTACGTGGGACTAAAGTATATCTGGCGAAAAGTGGGTGTAGAAATACACCTCTGCCTACCCCTGCGGGGATAAAAGGCGTGACGTTATGTATGTATGTATGTTTTACGTAAAGTGGGTGTAGAAATATCTTATCTTATCTTATCTTAACCTTGATAAGTAGATACTGATTGCCTTCAAGCAAAGCTCGTGAATATATCTCATTTATATGGATACCACTAGGTACCTACTATCTTAGTCTGGCCAATAGTTATCGATATTGACAAAATATGGGTAATCTGAGGTGAAATTGCAATATTGTCGATTCAAACACAGATCCATCCTAAGGTTGCCTGGAAGAGATCGCTTTCAGCGATAAGGCCGCCATTTGTACATTCTGTTTGTGTTTTGTTTAGTTTTATAATGTAATTTTTGTAAGGTGTAAATATTTAAAAAAATATAGAATATTCACCTTCCAACCAAGTTAACTGCATATTACAAGTAATATTGAGATTAAAGGTAAAATAATTTTAATCAAAGTTTGGTGAAAGTTAAAACCAAAAATAGTGCATGTTTAAAAATTATCTACATTAGCATTTTAAGGGAGCCAAACTAAACTGCGACGATGAACAGTATCTGAAATATTTTTTTTATTTATAAATGCTGCATTATCTACGAGGATATTTGTAAAAGATGTACATGAAATCAATTTATTCATATGTTATGTAATAACTTAATAAGCAACAACATGGTCTTACTAAACTTGTTAAAATTCTCGTTCTTCACATATAAATCTACATGCAATTAAAAAACCATGCAACAAACAAACCTGATCTCGTCATTACTAGTAAACGTACTGGCATCCCGAACCCGGAGTGGGTTTGGGATGCCAGAACGATGAAGTTCTTATCGGCTCAAAATGAATACTACTTTGCATACAGTTTTGCGACTTTTTGATTTGCTTATTGATTGCCTGTAGTCAAAAGCTGCAATAAAGTTGCTAGATCAGCTATCCGATTGTAATTTCGCTTTAAAGCTGCATCATCAGAAGTGAACGCCCGGACGTTGATAAAGAATCTGAGTGGCCGAATATTTTCATCGTCGCAGATGCGTAGAGGTTCTAAACGCGTCGCATTCCGCCGTCGATAGCTCATAGAGGAATGATGTTGTCAGGCGAAGTATTCGATGCAATGCAGACGAACACTTTAGCTGAGTGCAAAGCTGCTGATAAACCAGCAAGAACAATTTGCAGCTGAAATGCTTGTAAGCATTTATCTATATTTTATAAATCAAAAGACGACTTGTTATATGCAATACAATTTTGCATTATTTGCAAGGAAGTGTCAAGTCTTGTAGGAAATACTCCTGTAAAACTTCACAATCCAAATTGTGGACCGGATTAGTGAATGGACATCTCAAACGATGGCTATACCTATAATTTATATCTCCATCCATTTATCTCCATTGGCACACATATCCTCATAACCAGAGATCACCACAAAATAGACATTACACTCCCAGTAGTAATGTCCAAATGACAACTGAAACCAATAAACAACATATCCAAGTAACCAAATATATTCCGACTAACACATAAACACGTGTATATTAAGATGATAAATTACGACACAAACAATTGTACATAAGCACTTACGCCGCAAACAATTTCACATTATAACATACTACGTCGAATACGGCTCTAACCTTATTTTTAGGTCCACATTCAGCATACACTGCGAAGGAAGCCGTGGGTCCATCTCAGTACTGATTTTCAATGTGGCGAGCAGATCGCTCCGAGCATACCCACCTCGTCAACATCGCTCCCCTCCCGCATCCAGACACCACGACTTTGATCCGGAGAAGACTGAAACGCCCCGCTCGGGAACTGATACCAGTTCCCTCGAGCGGGGCGTCATAACCACCACCACCACCACACCAGCTAGACGACCAGCCGCCGCCCTCTCGCAGGCGACTAACTGGGCCTCTCCCAACGGAGACTCGCCCGGTTGGTCAGCCTCGAGGGCGGCCAACCCAATGACCGGCCCATAGTAATGGGCCGCGCAGATTACCTCCTTAAGGAGTCTACCTCCCAAAGGTACCCCCACTACCCCGAAGGGGGTGGTGAGAAGAACACCTACGACGATGAGTGACACTCAGTTGTCTCCCGGCAGTTGAAATGTGAACATCAGACGAACAAGTGTTGCCAATTCTAAATAGACAAATTCGTTTGACGTTTTGACATTTGACACTGTCAAACGGGTAAATAGAGTATAAAGTGTGAACAGATTCTGTTCAGTTCCGTCCCGGCAACGGCTAACTAAGGTACGATATAATTCTAACTTTTATATTATTGTGTTTATATATTGTGTTGTTCCTAATAATGTGTTTCACAATTCTTTATTGTTATTGTGGTGTTATTTAGAGTATTGTCAATATAGACAATGTAAAGTTAATGTAATATAGCGTAGCTATTGTATAATTGATATTGTGGGTGGTTTTGTCAGTTGTGAGATGTTATAAGTTTAGAACTTGGAATATCATATAATAGAATCGATTCATATGCTGTAAAATAAGCCATATCAATTATATATGTACCTATGGTGAATATTAAAGTGGTAAATATTGAATATATATACATAGTAAATATACCTAGAGTATTATTAAAGATATACCTGTGGCCAATATTACTAAATGAATTATATTGTTGCTAATCCATTGTATTTGGTTCGGCGTTACACCGAAACCGTAGGGTTCTAGGCGACTTGGAGAAGGAAATGGACTGTATAGAGAGGATAGCGGTTCTTCGCCGCCTAGGAGATGTGGGAAGAGGTGATTGTGAGTGGGTATAGGATATTTCAAGGATGGAGGGCACTCACCTTATACGGTAATCTTCTTCGTTTCCGAAGGGCAGTCTCCTGGTGGTTTCGTGATGCCCAACTGCTTGTTTTCACTTCAATTCACCATTTGCGAGCGGGTTTTCCTTGGTGGAAGCGGTAATAAATCACATACAACGGTGCGGCGCGGTACGGTATCGCGGACACGTTCTCAGCGAGCGGAATGTTCTCGACCCTCACTCGCGTCCGCGATCGCGTCGACGAATCAGGCGAAAGGCAGTGCCTCTTCCAGGGAGTGGGAGACAGGGACGGAAATATGGTATCGCTCGCACTAGACAAGCGTGGAACGATTAATCTTGATGCGATTAGTTATGGATAGGAAGGTAGATGGCGCTACCATATCCCCCCGGCCCTAAAGGGTTGCCTTTAAAAAAAATAGAATTGAACTTAGCTATGTTGGGTGTACTACCGCATAACCCATCAATAGGCTAAGACAGCGATATGACAATAAAATTAATCTAAATTAACTTTAGCGAAAGCTACAAACGCAATAATAGCGAAAACTACTAACTAAATACTTAAACTAAGAGGTAGGTCCAACTTGAGGCTAGATCTCACTGAGTTGGAAGCGGACGCGAGTTGATCAGTGCCTCGACTTGTGCAAGGACAGTTAAAGGCTCTTCGTAAGAGAGGATCTGTTGACCTATAACTTTGAAGAGATGCGTTTTAATTACTTTGACCATGCTTGCCCATCATCATCAGCCTTTGATAGTCCACTGCTGGACTAGGCCTCTCCTTTGAAAGGAGGAATTGGCCTATATGGACTATACCACGCTGGCCAAGCGGGTTGGTATAAGGTTTGTATCAAGTTTTCCTTCTCTTGCAGTGCTGTTCTCTACATACTATGCTCCCTCTGTCGGTTCTTACGACACCCATGGGATGATATGGGGTGGTGACAATTCGTATTCTTAATCCGTCACCACACGGACAATGCTTGCCCAACATCCACCGAAATGTGGTGATGCTGGTGGAATAAACTTCCAGTCAATATGATCTATGGAAAGTTCTTCCTGAAGACGAGTACGATAACCTGCGACGTGATTGAAACAAGTAGAGGGAACAAGTTCAATCAATTTACTAACGCGGTTGGCGACAAAAGTCTGCCTGCGGTGAAGAGAAGAACGAATCCAAGCGCGCACTACTTTGGAGTCGGAAAATGCGTATATTTATTAATAGAGTAGTGGGGCAAAACTGTGTCTTGAACCTTGCGGAGCAACTGAGACAGCAGAAGGGCCGCGCACAACTCCCGTCTCGCAACCGAAATGGTTTAACAGGCGAGACCTTAGACTTGGCACAAACTAACTGCACCGAGTAGTTAGAACCAATGCGGACTTGCAGATATACGACTCCGCCGTAAGCACGCTCGCTGGCGTCAGCGAAACCTGTTAAGTTGATGGTACATCCATCTACCAACCCAAGATGACGCGGAATAGTAATTTGATTGAGCGCGGTAAGCTCAATACAAAACTGGCCCCAAGCGGCGACAATATGGTCAGGGGGTGTTTCATCCCACTCACACTTTGATAGCTAAAGCTCTTTGATCAAGAGCTTGGCGTACAAAATTGTGGGAGCCACAAAACCCATTATGTCCCATAGTCGAGCCACTGTGGACAGCATAGTGCGTTTGGTGCACTTATCATCTGGTGGTGAGACGTCAAACCGAAAACTATCACAGGATTTGTCCCAGCGTAAACCGAGAACCTTATGCGGTACAGACTTCTCAAACTCAATGTCTGGAGAAGCCTTATGAGAATCTGGTATGCGTGCGAGAACCTCCTTAGAGTTGCTTGTCCATTTGACAAGATCAAACTGGCCTCGCTTGAAAAGCTGAATAAGCTCTTCACAAAGCGAAATTGCTAGCGGAGCGGGTATGACATTACAGGCAATGTCATCTATATACAAAGCGGATGTGTAGTATAGTATAGTGTAGCGTAGCGTAGCTTAGCATAGCATAGCGTAGCATAGCATAGCATGGCGTAGCATAGCATAGCATAGCATAGCATAGCATAGCATAGCATAGCATAGCATAGCATAGATAATTAGTGATTTATCTTACACACAGTTTTAGCACCCACCTTGATCTCTTGAAGAGCAGAACAACAACAAGACGTAATACAATGAGAAGTATGTAACGTAGGTACGGTACCCATAATCACATACCCAAGTACCGTCTCAATAGCGGGCGGTAAATCATATCGCTCACTACGTACTATTTTAGTTCGTAGCAAGTGCGGAAATATTGAAGCTCCGATCAAAAGATCAATGCCTGCCGGATTCGCAAACTCCGCGTCGGCTAGCGGCAATGACTCGAGATGAGTGAGTGATGCTACGTCTACATTAGCGTTCGGCAATGGTTCCGTGATACGCTCCACGATAAGCGAAGAAATGTTAAAATTAATATTCCTATCAAAACGCGAATGTATTTTAATATCTACGGAACCCCTGCAATGCCTTTCTGATCCGCCTATCCCTTTGACGGTTGAGTTAGTATTTTTAAAGTTATTCTATAATCCGAGGCGTTTGAAGCATTCCGATGTTATTAGATTGGTCTGAGATGCGCTATCTAGCAGACAACGTACCATGTGCGGCGACCCTTTAACATCATATATGATAACTTGCGCTTTCGCTAACAGAAGTCTTAGACGCCATACATGGCGGCCTAGCACTGCTCTGATCACTACAAGCGCGCGAAGGCCGTCCGCGCGTGCGTGCCGCCCGCGCAATGGATGTCGTACACTACGATATCTCATTGCGAGGCGTGGAAGGCGCAGCTACTGTGTTCTGCACTTGCGTGAGTGTGTCAAGGTTAGCGGCTTGACTTGACAACCGGTTATTTTTATGGAAATGTAACAGTGTATGATGTTTTTGATTACACGAGCGACATCTCGTTCTACTGGAACAATTACTCGTTTTATGTTTTATGCTTAAGCAATTAATGCAAGCTTTGTTATCTTTTACGCTTTTAAAACGAGCAATTGGATTTAAATCATTAAAGGTGGGACACTTATAGTAATGGTCGTGCACTATATTACTGCACAGACACTTCTGTGAATTATTACTATTAGATTTCGAACATGTTACGTAAGATTGTGGATTAGGGACTGAGTTATTATTACTATTTCGCTATTTATTCAACCTTTGTTTGTTGTTGTTAGTGTTAGACGGGCCAGGTGAACCAGACTGCGTATTATGAAATATTCGACACTGATCTTTTATGAATGAAATAAAACTATCTAGTGTAGGTATTTTATTATTGCGTTCCGTCATCTCGAATGCGCGAATTGTATCAGTGTCAAACTTTTTTAAAGCGAGTTGAAGCAACATAAAGTCGGAAAGATCTTCTAATTTTAAATTCCTAAGAGAATTAACCGCGATTACGAAGTTATCAATAAACAGCTAGAAATTCGAGACAGACGCGTTGCCGGACAGTTTGAGATTTAAAGCTTGGTCAAAGTACGTAGACGCTAGGACGCGCGTGTCCTGATATCTGTCAAGTAGTGACTGAAATATGACCTGATAATTCTCAGCACTGGGTGTGACACCTGCAAATACAGACTGGGCTTTCGGTGACAGTTTACCTATTAAATAGTACAACCTGTCAGCATCTGTCAGAGAACCATTATCGTGCACTGTAGACTTAAAACTCGCATAGAATAACGGCCAATTTCGTATATCTCCGTCAAATGACATAATCTCGATTGGCGGTAATCTCGGTTTGCGGGCAACGGGCTCTGCTGAACATTTACCCTCCAATTGCGATTGTATACGCTTAATAATACAATAAAGATCTTCGAATGAGGTATACGCCTGATAGTTCGGTTTTTCATCAGGATTGATAGAAAGTAATCTTGCGTTATAATCGTCTAACAACTTATGAAAATCTGTTCGAATACTATCTACTGTTATACAATAACTGAGAAATGCTTCGCTATTACTGTCAGACATAGATGCGGTTTTTGATCGTTCATAGATGTTTTGAATGCGCTCAAATAAAATATTGCGTTTCGCTTCTAAGATTGTCATCTCTTTGTCTTACGACACGCGTGACTTCTTTTGTTGTGACATGCTTACGTAAGTATAAGCTAATGAGAACGAAACAAAATAAGAATATCTAATGTACCTATTATTTTACCTAAGTAGGCTAAGTAGGCAACACTTTAGAGCTGAGGAATTAAAGTTGATTGAAATATGAGATTTATAAGACAACTATGATAGTTGCAGAAATAATAATTTAATAAGTAGGTAGCTACATAAAAGTTTACCTACTAATGCGGGCGGAAATAACCATGTGACGGTTATGTGAATATATTAGGAGTATAGCTAGGTGCTATAACTGCCTAGGTATAGCGGTATAACGTATAAAACGTTAATGAATCCGACTTGTATGGATCAAAAAAATGGTTCGGCGTTACACCGAAACCGTAGGGTTCTAGGCGACTTGGAGAAGGAAATGGACTGTATAGAGAGGATAGCGGTTCTTCGCCGCCTAGGAGATGTGGGAAGAGGTGATTGTGAGTGGGTATAGGATATTTCAAGGATGGAGGGCACTCACCTCATACGGTAATCTTCTTCGTTTCCGAAGGGCAGTCTCCTGGTGGTTTCGTGATGCCCAACTGCTTGTTTTCACTTCAATTCACCATTCGCGAGCGGGTTTTCCTTGGTGGAAGCGGTAATAAATCACATACAACGGTGCGACGCGGTACGGTATCGCGGACACGTTCTCAGCGAGCGGAAGTTTCTCGACCCTCACTCGCGTCCACGATCGCGTCGACGAATCAGGCGAAAGGCAGTGCCTCTTCCAGGGAGTGGGAGACAGGGACGGAAATATGGTATCGCTCGCACTAGACAAGCGTGGAACGATTAATCTTGATGCGATTAGTTATGGATAGGAAGGTAGATGGCGCTACCAGTATTAATGTTATATTTGATATCTTGAACTACCCGCAACTTTGCTACCCAATATTATAAATATGATATAGTTTGTACTGCTTTTATAAACAATTACTATTAAAAGAATTGCCAAGAGTGGCGGTAAATGTAAATCTATCTTTATCTAAGATATATTCTTGTGACAAACTGAATAAATGAAAGTAAGAATTGATAGTTGTCTCTTTTATTTTTCAAACCATTGACAAATATGACTAAAATACTATATATAGGCCGTATACCTTGTATCTATACATATGTAAATAATAACCATTCTATTACACGCGGCATCGTTGCACAGAGCACGTCAAACACTGATATAACTACGATACGTCTTAGTTTACGTATTCAATGTTAAAAAAAATCTAAATTTGTTTGCCCGTAGTAACAGTATTAAGAAGTAACAACAATGAAGCGTTCATGAGGTCAATTAATGCTGGCTTTATTAGAAAATATGCACAAGACAATAAACATTCCAGAAAATTACGAAGGTAATTATCAGTTTTACACTTTGAGTATATTATAATGATAAACTTTGTTTTCTCTGATCATATGTAATAAATACGTTAAATTTAATTATGTGTAGATTATTTATTTTTCACTTACACCAGCATACAAGGTTCATGTTGTTTATTCGCGTACTTTGTATAGTGGTTTAAGGAAATTTTTGCGGTTATTACTAACTATATTTAAAAAATTAATTAACACACTAATTTTGATTTATTTTAGATTCGCATGCGGTACCACCATGCGAAATATGTGAAGAATTGAACCTAAATTTTAAAATATGGCACGGAACCAAAGAGTCGACCGATTTATATGTAAAAAATATTTTTGCTAACGAAAATGTAACCCAAAAGGCAGGTAAGAGACTAGGATAGAAAAATGCAATCTGATTTTATTATTTATGAATTCTTTTCAATAAATTTTGCACTTGCATCAGTATGCAAGGTCTGATTTGGTGTTATTTTTTCATTTATCTTGTAAACTGATATAACTTACGTTCTTTAACGCAAAAATTTATTAATTTATACAATCAATAAAAAAATATTAATACAATTAATAATGCTGCTACTGAGAATTTCGTGACAGAAAAACTCAATAACACTGCCCGACCCAGGAATCGAACCCGGGACCTCCCGATCCCACGCGCACATTTATGCCGCGAGACCAACGAGGCAGTCGTATAGGGTTTGGTGTCGAGTTTTCCGTCTCTACGCAAAGATGGTAATTGCATCGTGTTATCCCTTAGTCGCCTCTTACGACACCCACGGGAAGATAGGGGGTGGTGACACCTGTATTCTATGCCGTTAACCACACGGCGACTATTTTTTTATTTTAATTTTCCAATGCAAAGGCTATTGATTTATTTCTCCTTTGTGAGAATAATAACAACTATTAAGCATAGGTCTGTTGAAGCTCTCTGACTATATTATGTTAAGAAAAGCTTAGTTTTTATTTTCTAAGATGTTTCTCTTTTTATTATGTATTTTTACCATTACTGACTGTGATTGTTGTTACGATAGATAACTATGGGACCAGACAATAATTTGATTATGTCTGAAAGACTGATTAGTCATAGTAAGTAGTAAAGACAATTTAAATAAATAATAAATGACAGTTTCTACTTTAAGTTCGGAATATATATTTTTTATTTTGTTAATTTTAGCCTATTGATTTATTTTTCCTTTGTGAGAATAATAGGACATAATAAGCATAGGCTTGTTCAGGTTACTATTTGAAAAAACAACTATTTTGAGTTTTAATTATTTGTTTTCCATTACCCCATTCCAAAATTTTAAGATAATAACCAAATAACAATATAAAAAACTGTTGCAAGTAGTTTTCTAGTACTAAACAAACTATTGCAAGTGTTTAAAAGTCTATAAAAAAATGATAAAAGATGTTTTTGTTAATAGTATATGCTTACATGAGCTCAATAGATAAAATAGTTCATTTAAACAAGGTAATTACCTTTCATTTTCCTTAATTATGTGTAAAAACAAGTACACTATATACTGGTATAAGTGGTTACTTGTACCAGTTTACCGGTTCAATCATAGTAAGGAAAATAAGCTACATTAATGCAAGTCATGCTATTTTCTAAAGTATACAAAAATAAGAAAATCAAATAATGCAGTATTTTTCATATGAAATTCAAATACAATATTACAAATTTTCAATTATTTCTATTGATTTTTGTCAAAATTACAAGCTATAGAACGTTTAATCCGCTCTCCTGTAAAGTTGTGTGTTTGCACTTGTACTAGTATACGTAGGACCCGTCGATAGGTACCACACAAGCTTTATTTTTTGTTCAATTCCAAAGTCAGTATTAAGTTGTGCCATGGAACGCACATATAGGCACATTAGTTGCACCCCTCCTCTAATGCATGCGTTTTGCATGCATTAGAGGAGAGTTACATTTTTAAATCGGTCAAGTGCGAGTCGGACTCGCGCACCGTCGGTTCCGTACAAACCTGCATATATAATTATTTAAAAAATATGTGATGTAACTAAAAATTTAAGGTTTTCGATTTTTTTACGTTTGAACCTTGCTTTATGCCAAATTTCAAGATTCTAGGTCGCCTGGAAATACCCTTTAGGTTTGACTTGAGCATCTATATATTAAAAGAATTTGTGTTTTATAATACGAGTCGGCCAGCCCGTTCTACGCAACCGATTCGCATGTTTTTTTTTAAATGAAAGCTCTTGCTGTATTAATTTGTCATCAAGCATTAGAAATTACCTAACTTGCACATTCATCAAGTTATATGCAAAAACAGTTTGCTCCCATACATTTATTACGTTTTCGTAGCCGTAGTCAATGACTTTCTGCTTCTATATATCTGGTGCTCATTGAGGTAGGCGTTTCGTTATAGGCCTAAAACACGCGCTGAAAAGAGCTCTTTCATTTGATGGTATGCTCATTTAAATTGGGTAAGTTTGAAGGAAGATATGTGTGGACATTGAACTTATTTTTCAATATTTTCCTATAAATTTCTTAAGATTCCATTGCTTTCTCTCTACATGGACGTTTCTAAATTCAAAAATATTTTTATGGCATCTAATAAGTTCCTTGCGGTAACTGCCAGGAAAAACGTTATGCCTCCTTAAGGTGACCTTGCCTTACTTTCATACGGGTGTGAGTGTGGTGGTGTGTAAAGTTATACCCGATGTTAGTCAAATTATCACTTTAGTGAATTATCGCTGATGGCAGGTAATATTTCTTGAATGTTACCAGTTAACCCTCAATGTTGGGTGAACTGATCTATGATGTTGAGGAATTTTCCTTACGTTTTATGTTAGGAAAATTTTTGTGTTTTTAAATTACGGACTTTCTTCGGGCATCTGAATTTTTTTCATGTGGAACATATTACAGCGGTTCATAGTACTATTGTCTGTTGACTACATCTCAGAAATTAGAGGATTCGTAGTTCAAGCAAACACTTTTTACAAATCACAAACATATTTATTTCCATTTCTACAATTTTTACGGAACCACTTGGAATTACAATAGAGTTGTACTTACTTGCTAGGGTTATTTTTAATCCAACTGTGTCTCGCTCGAGAATTATTACACAACCGTTCACTTCAACGCTCCGAACTCGACTGCCGTGCTGTTCTTTCCGTTACCCTACAGTTAACATTTTAAAACGGAAATGGTGTTGCCAGAAATTAAAACGTAATTCAATACAACGAAAACATTAATTAAATATTCGGAGTTGCCAGTAGTCAAAAATATAGGCTAACAGCTCGGCCGTCCTGTTCCAAGTGCGTCCTCGCGCATACCTCTTATTTAAATACATTCAATCAATATAGTAGAGTAAAAGAAAAGCAAATGTATACAAAAATCAAATAACATATTCAATAAACAAAACAACTTCATTCTCAATTTAATTTATCTATGTTATTCAGGATTTGACTTAAACACTGATTATACTAATAACATTCCATTTATTTATCATCTACTTCATTTGGTTCCATCTCTTTACTGCTATCATTATTATCACTTTCACTACTATCTAGGTTCCTAGAGAATGATAACCATGGTTGGATTTTATCAATTGCTACCACGGCCTCGTATCTGCGACCGTGTTTGCGTGTCATGGGAGTATCCTCGATTACATATCTTTCGTTTGGAAGCACTTTCATTACGCGGTATAGACCTTGAAATTTAGTAACTAATTTTTGAGATCTGCCATCATGAGGAACTTGCCTCTCAACGCGAACTAAGTCTCCTACTTCATACTTTGTCCCTGATTTCCTACTCCTATTAAACCTTTCAACGTCTTTTAGTTGCTGCGCTTTTATATTCTGATCTAACTCTTCTCTAACAGTACTCAAATCTTCGGGATTAATTACGTTAGTCGTATCGGATATAACGGAGCTCAAGATGCTTTCAATCCTGCTAGTTATGTTAAAACCAAACAGAAGTTCAGAAGGGCTTTTTTGTGTAGTCTTATGTATTGTAGTATTTATTCCCACTTGAATATCACAAACATATTCATCCCAAGATCGTTCATCCTTATTATGGGTACAAGTTGATATAGCGTCTAGTATTGTCCTATTGAATCGCTCAACTTGCCCATTTGCCCTTGGTGTTGCAACAGCGTTAGTATTATGCTTAATTCCGAACAGCGTGGTAAACTCTTTAAACGTTTTGCTGGTAAAACTCGTCCCTTTATCGGTGATAAGACGCGTCGGGACCCCAAAATAACTGATGTGATCTTTCAAGACATGTATACTAGTAAAAGATTTGGTATTTTTGACGGCGGTTATGTTGACGAATTTCGTAAAACTATCAACCAGAACCAATAAATAACAGTTACCTCTCTTGCTCTTAATAAACGGGCCTAGGTGATCCGCGTGTACCGTATGGAAAGGTACACCCACCTTTTCGATAGGATGTAACCCTCCTTCTCGTTTACCCCCGGGAGTTTTATGGTGAGCGCATTCTAGACAAGACCGTACGTATTTCTTCGTAAATTGACGTATTTTTGGAAACCAGTAATGTTGTTGTATACGATGTAGTGTTTTATCAAAGCCGTAGTGCCCTATATCATCATGGTTTCTTTTTAGTATTTGCCATCGTACACCCTTTGGAACCAACCATCTATCTCATCACCGGCTATGCGATACACGCGTCCATTTTTAAGCTTATAATTTTTACATATATCCGTTACCGTTTCCGAAGCCTTGTCCTCTAGTACATTTTTAATTCTCTGCACCTCTTATTCCGCGCCCTGCACGGTAATGATCCAGTCCTGTTCCGAGGTTTCAATGCTCAGTATGTCTAATATATGTGATTCAGAAGCAGGGGCCGCCACGGGGCTGCGACTCAGCGCGTCAACGTGTGCCATTCGAGACCCGGGGCGGTACTCGATTGAGCAGTCAAATTCCTGCATCTGTACCCACCACCGTGCAACTCGCGGAATCAGATCACGTTTAACAAATGTAGATCGTAACGCACTACAATCGCTATAAATCGTAAACGGTATTTCAAGCAAATATACTCTAAACCTACTTAAAGATGCCACCACTGCTGAGGTTTCAAGCTCGTAAGAGTGGAGTTTGCATTCGTCTGGAGAAGTTTTACGGCTAAAGTATGATACTGGGTGAAACGCTTCTTTGGAGTCACTTTGCATAAGTATACCTGCTAGCCCATCTTTACATGCGTCGGTGTGTAATTGCGTTACTGCTAAAGGGTCATATAAAGCCAATAATGGTCGTTGCATAAGGAGAGTCTTTACTGAGTTAAACGCTTTATCTTCGTTACTCCCCCACGTCCAACTAACGTTCTTTTTTAATAAATTTGTCCACGAAGAGGTAATTATGGCAAAGTCTTTAATAAACCGTCTAAAGAAACCGGATAAGCCCCAAAAATTGTCTTAATTCGTGTATATTCTTAGGTGTCGCGAATCTAGAAACCGCTTCCGTTTTCCTACTTCCCGGACGAATACCCGTTGAATTTACCTCAAAGCCTAGAAAATCTAAAGTATCTACAAAAAAGTTGCATTTACTAAGCCTAAGTGTTAAACCTCCTTGCTTGAGGAGTTCAAGTACTTCTTCTAATCTAGCTAAGCCTTCAGACACACTTTTACAGGGTATTAGAATATCGTCCATATAGACGATCGCGTATTTTATTTTGGCATCATGAAGAATTTTATTTATTGTTCTTTGAAAGACGGATGGCGCATTAACCAGACCAAATGGCATGCGGTTATACTCAAATTGACCGTCAGGGGTTACGAACGCATTCTTGTGGCGAGATTCTTCACAGATAGGAATTTGATAATATCCCGAAGCTAAATCGAGTGACGTGAATAGCTTGTTGCCTACCAATTGATCTAGTTGGTCTTCGATACGTGGGAGAGGGTAGCGATCTTTTTTGATTTCCTATTAAGCGCTCGATAATCTACGCATAAACGCTTTTTCCCAGTCTTTTTCTGGACTAACACAATAGGGCTAGCATAAGGCGATGAAAATTCCCTAACTATTCCGTTATCCAACATCTCTTGTACCATGTTGTTTACCAGTGCTCTTTCCGAATAAGATAAACGATAGGGTCTATATACTATAGGATTGGAATCTTCCAGATCAATAACCATTTCAGTTACCTGAGTGAATCCAAGGTATTTTAATCCTTTTGAAAAAGAGTTTTTGTATTTGTTTAATAGTTCCTCTAATTGTAAACGTTCCTCGTTATTAAGACTTTCACCACACTTGATTTGTTCATCGGCATTAATAGAATTAAAAGACATGTGATAGCAATCAAGGACCACAGAGGGCTCGTCACTACAGCTTTCGATTGAGCGTCAGTAGGGTATTTTCTGTAATAGCAATACCGGCATCAGATACATTATACACCAGTACTACACCGTTTCCCTCTTTGATACTGTATTGACCCGGTAACAAAAAGTATTGTCCCCCTCCTATCCACCTAAGGGAACCGGGCACTGACCCGGGCTCACTCCTGCCCTCTAACCTGGGCCACTCCTGCCCTCTAGCCTGGGCTCACTCCTGCCCTCTAACCTGGGCTCACCATCCTTATCCATACTGGCTAACAACCCTTCACCTTGGTTGTACTTCAACAGGTATGCAGTCGTATCTGAAACGTATCAAAAGAAAAGCTTAGTGCATATTCCTGAAGCATTTTACTACACAAATTTTTGTCGTGTTTATATGCCAAAACCACTCCTTGTAACCACAATCTTCTTGCAAAGGGGCATGGATGACAACAGAACAGAAAAGAGATTTTCTCCAGTTTCCTTTAAATAAATACACAAATGTAATTGGGCGCTTGACTAGCATCGGAATATTGAGATATTGTTTGTAGTTGGTATAATAAACGCCAGTTAGCCATACGCATATTGAAAAAGAAGTTACAAGCTATCAAAGTTACTAGATGTCCGCTGTTTTTGTCCCTTTTTCCGCGGAACAATTATTTGGATGCGGCCATTGCCCATTAAGCACTATGAACATCAGAGGTGTGCAGTCACATTTTAAACTTGGCCTATCCATCCATTAAGCAAAATTAAAATACCTGAAAGTAGTCCAATATAGGAGCAAAATATATACTATTGTCGCTGTGCTACGCAATTCTTGCCCTGGTTTATATTAAATAATAAAAAAATTAAATAAATTATTGTCAAATACCCAATTGTGAAAAGTAAATACGGTGCCTATGTAATAGCATCTTTGAACTCAACTATGCTGATAACATAATGTTAAAGCGTGGTATAATCGGCTAATCAATCATTACAACAAACACAAACTACACCCGTCCGTATTTGGGATGCATACTTCTATAATTAATCATTTTTATGAATATGCTTCATTCGACACCCTTCTGGAATGTGGTCTTATATCCTCATTGTAAACTTAATAGTCAATACCATCGTTCAATATGTACAAAAAAAAGAGAAGTCATCATTACATTTGCATGCGTCAAAAATCGCCAGGGTAAAAAAAAAATCGTATAGAATCTTAAGCGGCATTATCGGAATTTCTATAACGTATTTACGTAAAATTCATATTCTAATTCAATTCATCGTATTTTACTGGTGAACAACAACAAAAAAATGTCGTAGGAATAGTCTTTTTATCCGATATATTTCGCCACTAAAAGCAAATACAATCCTTTATCACTATTATATTTTTAACCATCACGAAATTTATAGTAGGTAGTAGGAAATAAGTATATCTGTTTGGTGCACTTGTGGCACGCCCAATTTATTTTTAATCTTAAATCGTGATCTAATAATAATTGTGGACGTGAACAAAAGAAAATTCATGAGTATTCTCTTACGATCCCACTTCTGGCCTGTTGACTACAGCTCAGAAATTAGAGGATTCGTAGTTCAAGCAAACACTTTATACAAATCACAAACATATTTATTTCCATTTCTACAATTTTTACGCAACCACTTGGAATTACAATAGAGTTGTACTTACTTGCTAGGGTTAGTTTTAATCCAACTGTGTCTCGCTCGAGAATTATTACACAACCGTTCACTTCAACGCTCCGAACTCGACTGCCGTGCTGTTCTTTCCGTTACCCTACAGTTAACATTTTAAAACGGAAATGGTGTTGCCAGAAATTAAAACGTAATTCAATACAACGAAAACATTAATTAAATATTCGGAGTTGCCAGTAGTCAAAAATATAGGCTAACATGTCATATAATTATATTATTACAAGTGGTAGTTATGGTAGAAATTGTAGCTTTGGTAAGAATAGTAGTTTTGGGAGAAAAGGTAGGTACTTTAGACAGCACCGGCGGTTTTGGTAGAAATGGTAGTTTTGAAAATATGGCAGATATGATAGTGTTAGTACGAATAATAGTTTTGGTACAAATAGTAGTTTTCATAGGAATGGTATTTTCGGTAGGAATAGTAGTTTTGGTAGAAATTGTATTTTTGGCATATATCGTAGTTTTCGTAGCAATGTTACTTACGATTGCTACCAAAGCTACCATTCCTACCAAAACTACAATTTCAACCAAAACTATAAACGTCATTATTACATTTATAAATTATGAAGGATTAATCACACCCATACACAAAACAAAATAAATCGTGCTTCTCACAGAAATATTTAGCTGGATAACAGAAATAAAACCTATTTTATTACTTATAAAAAAAAATTGTTTATCTATATTTTTAATTTTGATCGTAAAATATTGACAGATAAAGAAAAAAAATGAAGTTAGCGTAAGCTAGTTACATAAGTTTCTGATTTAATAACGTATTTTTTGTGAGTTGTTGTGTTTTCAATTATAATGATGGTTCTTCGAAGGAAATTTAAAAATACTCAGAGAAAGTTTGAACAAAGAATCTTGGTCAATGACGACCCTGTTGGCGATTTGGTACCGGATGGTCTTCCTACTGCTAAAAAAATACGAGTTGTAACGGATTCAGATTTGATGAATTCTACCATCAACAATTTTCAAGTGATTTCCATTCTTGGTGACGGTAATTGCTTATTCGGCGCAATTTCCTATTGTTTATATGCAAGTGAGAATAAACATTATGAAATTCGTTTGGCCACTGTTGATAACATTGACAATAAGTGGGATGTATATAGTAACTTCATTGTTGGGGACGAAGCATATGGCCAGACCATTACAAATGCAACCGATTACAAACGTGTGATGGGTGCCAATGGACAGTACGCAGGGCATGCTGAACTTCAGAGTGTAAGTGAGCTATATCCCGAGTGTCAATTCAGAGTTCACCTGGAAAACAGTAATACGATTACTGACTATGGTACTTGCGAAATTGTTCATAACTTGCTCTTTTCTGGGCACCTGGACGAAGGACATTACATTAAAGAATGGTAGGGCAGCACAGTCATATTGAAGAACTTTCTTTCGTCAATGTTCAGTTATACATATTATATATATCAAAAAAGGTCAAAAGGTCTATTGCGCATTCGTGGATTTGGAAAAGGCTTACGATAAAGTGGTGAGGAATGAAATGTGGTCGGTGCTGTCAATGAATGGGGTGGACAGCAGCCTCATTCGAGCTCTGAAATCCCTTTATGAGAATTCTAGAGCTTGTGTGAGGATAAACGGGGCATACACTGACTGGTTTACCATCGATAAAGGTGTTAGACAGGGATGTGTAGCGTCGCCGTGGCTGTTTAACCTCTTCATGGACAGTTGTTTGCAAGATTTAAAACATAGTGACTGCGGATTAAGGATGAATGGGTTACTCGTCAAATGCCTCCTTTATGCTGATGATCAAGTTATACTTGCATCTTCAACGGAGGAGTTGCAGGAGATGGTAACAATCATGCATTGTGCGTTAGAAAGGAAAGGAATGAAAGTGAATGTAAGTAAAACGAAAGTTATGGTTTTTGAAAAGGAGGGATGCGTTACGGCTTGTAATGTTTTGATCGATGGACAGCGAGTGGAACAAGTGAATGAGTTTGTTTACTTAGGTACGTTGTTTACAAGAGATGGTAAGAATGAAGCAGATATTGAAAGGAGAGTTAATGCAGGTAATTGTGTGAATGGAGCTCTGAAGGCGTTTATGAACAGTCAAAACGTGTCCAAAAAGGCACGTTTGGCTGTACATAGAGGTGTGTTAGTGCCTACCCTTATGTATGGTAGTGAAAGTTGGGTATGGCAGAAGAGATTTGAAAGTAGAATAAATGCTGTAGAAATGAGAGCATTGAGAAGTATGTGTGGTGTGTCTTTGACCGACAGAGTAAAGAATTGTGTGATACGAGAGTGGTGTGGGGTAAAAGAAGATGTAGTGACAAGCATTGAGAAAGGCATGTTAAGATGGTTTGGGCACATGGAGAGGATGGATGACGATAGACTGACAAAGAAGATATATCAGGCTAGTGTGAATGGGACAGGACAAAGGGGAAGACCTAGGAGAACGTTCTATGACCAGATTGGAGACATCCTGAAAAAAGGACAAGTCAGAAGTACCCTTAACAGAAGAGCATGCATGAGAAACTTGATGGGAGTGAGTGAAGCAAGTGAGGTATGTCAGGATCGTTGCCAATGGCGTTCCGTAGTCTCTGCCTACCCCTCCGGGAAACAGGCGTGAGTCTATGTATGTATGTATGTATATATCAATATTGCACGTCAAACCCTTCAGTAATGCCAAGGTGGAAATTTCACGATACCTAAGGTGCAACGCAAAGCCAATGTTGTGAGAAAAGAAGTTTTGTGATATACATACTTTTGGTAAGAATATCATCTTTTACTTATTAGATAAGGCTATAATGTACTCATCATGTCTATATGTAAGAGCTTTTTTATAATATTAAAATATGCTGTGGAGCAGCACGGGTCCTCTAGTTTGATATGAATTTCAATTTTATACCTCTATGGGTTCATGAGGAAAGGGGTAGTTAGTTAGTTACCTTTAAAATTATTAAAAATATTTAAATTATATGATGTAACAAAAGAATTACGGTTTTCGGATTTTTCCCTTTATTTGTGCTATAAGACATTGCTACGTACCAAATTTCAAGATTCTGAGTTCACGGGAAGTACCTTGTAGGTTTTGATTCCCTTGCGAGAAGTTGCGAGTTTGAAAATATGCTTAAATTGCTGTCTGTTGATTGCGTTGACATAGAAGTTTGATTTTATTACAGCTTAACGGTGTTTTAAACCTGAGTATTTGATATGAATTTTAATTTAATTACTCTACGCGTTTATAAGGAAAGAGGTAGTAACTGTTTTTTTTTATGTTATAATTATATGCTGTGACTAAAAATGTACACTGTACGTGAGCTTAAGGTAGACCTGGAACCTGAAGGGAAGCAGCATTAGGAAAGCCACAACCAATAGAGTCAGGCAGGCGGCGTCAGCCGGCCTCAGCCAGCAGGTAGAGAGATAGGCAGTACACTAGTGCAGTAAATGAAGTTACTCACCCACAGCTGGGACCAGGATACACGTTCGACGTAGGGTCAGTACTTAATCGTAGGTATGTAGTAGAAGCGACGTTAGAGTAGCGGTGCCAGCCTCTCTGTCGGCCCCTTTATATACCGGCCCTTCCATCAGAGTTGGAGTCGCTACGTGACCATATTTGGTCAGGGTTCGCGAGCGCGGACGATGGCCTTCTCTGATTGGCCGAGCGTATGGACGGTAATATGACGCAGATGCAGTAGGTACCGGACATACGTTACAATACCGCCCGCCTTAGGAGAGGATTTTATGTGGCTAACAAGAAAAATCCGACTAGCTGCGTTAGGTCTACGAGTCCACTACTGTCCAAGCTAAGACGGCATATAGAAAGAAAGAAGGGAAAGTCTTATACGGTTTGTAACAAATAGTAAGGCGCCATAGTGTATAAGTTTTAGGTCCTTTATGTGCCAAAACCCAATAGAATTTCCAGACGCGTCCGACAACTCGTAAACGAGAGGCGACTTTTTAGTAATCACTGTGCACTTCACGAATTTAGGGGCTAGTTTCTTACAGAAGGACTTATCCTTGTCACTCTGATAAAAAGTTCTTTTCCACACAGTGTCTCCCACATTAAACGCAGCTGGTTTACGGCGTAAATTATAAGTCTGGGAATTCCTAGCATGAGCTTGAATGAGGAGTGCCTGAACTTTGTCAAATATGCCTGATAAGTGACCTACATTTTCTGCGTAATCGTCCCTAGGTATGTATACTATACCCTCAGCGTCTGTGTCGACATAGTGTGAGCCGCATGGAACTAATTCACGTCCATAGACTAAAAAACTAGGTGTGTAGCCCGTGACTTCATTAACTGCGGTGTTTAATGCAAACTGCACCTTTGGTAGGAGAGTGTCCCATAATCTCTGGTCATTACCTACAAACGCCGCTAAGGTAGAACCAATGGTTTTATTATAGCGTTCGACCGTACTCACATGTGGGGAATATTTAGGAGTATAAGGAATTTTGTACTTGTGCAACATAGCTTTTAAAGTAGCACTTACAAACTGTTTGCCATTGTCCAATATAATTGTAGATGGTATACCATGAACTAAAAACATTTTTCTTCCAAAATATTAGCTATTATTTCAGCAGTTGCGCGCCTGATAGGAAAAAGAAGACAGTATTTACTAAAACAACAAGTTACTACAAAGATGTAGGCATTTTGTTTTCTTGTGACGGGTAATGGCCCCACCAAATCTACACTAATGGTTTGGAAGGGTCGTGAACACACTTTGGGTCATCCCATGGTTCCTAATGGTGCATGGTTTTGATGTTTGTGCGCGATACAAGTGTCGCAAGAATTTATGAACTTTACCACGTCAGCGTGCATTTTGGGCCAATAGTAACGCAGTGCTAAGCGCTTATAAGTTTTAAATATACCGAAATGCCCCGAAGTGGGTTCGGCATGGTTCTCTAATATGGCATTATTTCGATCAGAAGAAGGTAGCACTTCTTTCCATTCGAACTCCTTACGTAGCATACACCTAGATTTTATCAAACGATACAATTTATTATTTTTAACAGAATAGTCTGGATAGTCATTAGGCGAAGATAAACAACCATTGTAGGTGGCTGAATACCATGGATCAGTGTCAACATTAGGGTTGTTCACGTTATTATTATTATTATTCGCGTTAATTATATTTACAGGTAGGGATCGTGATGCTTTATTTCGAAGTTAAAGGCTGACAGAAGAACCGACCACCGAGCTAATCTACCAGTCGGGTTGCTCAAGTTTAGGAACCATTTCAGTGCGGCATTGTCAGTATACACAACAAACTTTAACCCGTTATCTAAATAACAGCGCCAATATTCGAGGGCTGTTAGAACTTTTTGTTTTCGGATTTTTTCCTTTATTTGTGCCATAAGACATTGCTACGTACCAAATTTCAAGATTCTGAGTTCACGGGAAGTACCTTGTAGGTTTTGATTCCCTTGCGAGAAGTTGCGAGTTTGAAAATATGCTTAAATTGCTGTGTCTGTTGATTGCGTTGACATAGAAGTTTGATTTTATTACAGCTTAACGGTGTTTTAGACCTGAGTATTTGATATGAATTTTAATTTAATTACTCTACGCGTTTATTAGAAAAGAGGTAGTAACTATTTTTTTATGTTATAATTATATGCTGTGACTAAAAATGTACACTGTACGTGAGCTTAAGGTAGACCTGGAACCTATAGGGAAGCAGCATTAGGAAAGCCACAACCAATAGAGTCAGGCAGGCGGCGTCAGCCGGCCTCAGCTAGCAGGTAGAGAGATGGGCAGTACACTAGTGCAGTAAATGTAGTTACTCACCCACAGTTGGGACCAGGATACACGTTCGACGTAGGGTCAGTACGTAATCGTAGGTATGTAGTAGAAGCGACGTTAGAGTAGCGGTGCCAGCCTCTCTGTCGGCCCCTTTATATACCGGCCCTTCCATCAGAGTTGGAGTCGCTACGTGACTATATTTGGTCAGGGTTCGCGAGCGCGGACGATGGCCCTCTCTGATTGGCCGAGCGTATGGACGTTAATATGACGCAGATGCAGTAGGTACCGGATATACGTTACAATACCGCCCGCCTTAGGAGAGGATTTTATGTGGCTAACAAGAAAAATCCGACTAGCTGCGTTAGGTCTACGAGTCCACTACTGTCCAAGCTAAGACGGCATATAGAAAGAAAGAAGGGAAAGTTTTGTACGGTTTGTAACAAATAGGCGCCATAGGGTATAAGTTTTAGGTCCTTTATGTGCCAAAACCCAATAGAATTTCCAGACGCGTCCGACAACTCGTAAACGAGAGGCGACTTTTTAGTAATCACTGTGCACTTCACGAATTTAGGGGCTAGTTTCTTACAGAAGGACTTATCCTTGTCGCTCTGATAAAAAGTTCTTTTCCACACAGTGTCTCCCACATTAAACGCAGCTGGTTTACGGCGTAAATTATAAGTCTGGGAATTCCTAGCATGAGCTTGAATGAGGTGTGCCTGAACTTTGTCAAATATGATCAGTGTCAACATTAGGGTTGTTCACGTTATTATTATTATTATTCGCGTTAATTATATTTACAGGTAGGGATCGTGATGCTTTATTTCGAAGTTAAAGGCTGACAGACGAACCGACCACCGAGCTAATCTACCAGTCGGGTTGCTCAAGTTTAGGAACCATTTCAGTGCGGAATGGTCAGTATACACAACAAACTTTAAACCGTTATCTAAATAACAGCGCCAATATTCAAGGGCTGTTAGACCTGCTAATGTCTCCCATTCTGTTATACTGTAGTTTTGTTCCTGTGCATTTAGTGACCTACTCATGTAAGCGATAGGTAGTTCCACGCCATCTATTTCTTGTGTAAGCAACCCACCGATGCCACTCGCACTCGCATCTGTGTGAACTTGAAAAGGTTTCTCGTAATCGGGACACGATAATATTGGTGCGGAGCTTAACAATTGTTTGAGTTTTTTTTATTTTTCGTATACTTTATTTAATAGTGACACATGAGCATTAAAAGATGGCGATATAAGCACGATATCATCTAAAAAAACGAATACAGAGTTTTCGAACTCAGGACCAAACGCATCCACCAAACGCTGTTGTGTCGCAGGCGCATTCATTAAACTAAACGGCATAGTCACAAATCTAAATGTTCCTCTAGTAGGCACAAAGAACGCAGTCTTATCACGATCACATTTGCGAAGAGGCGTCTGCCAAAATGACTTAGATAAGTCTATACTACTTAGATACCTAGCATTCCTAAGATTGTCTAAAATTTCGGATACATACGGCAGTTTGTACGCGTCTTTTTTAGTTATAGAATTAAGTTTCCGACTATCTAAACAAAACCTTAGTTTACCGTCCTACTTAGGCGTTAGTAAAATAGGTGACGACCAAGGACTTTCGCATTTTTCTACCACTCCCAATGCAAGCATTTCGTCTAATTCGTCAATAATTATTTTTAATTTCGCCGGCGGTAGCCTATAATATCTTTGGCGTATCGGCGCAGAATCGCCGGTGTCTATTGCATGTTCTATTAAGTGAGTTCGTCCTAACCCGGTTTGTTCAGTAGAAATCGACTCGTATTGCTTTATAATTGACTTAGCCGTTCTTTGTTGTGACTCACTCAAGTCACTAAAATATTGCAATACCTTCGTGTTAGTTGGCTTATTTTCACTTATTACACTACACGGCAATGTTTTAGACATGCATACGGATGCGATATGATTAGGCAGTAATTTAAATAGTTTCCAGAAATCGATGCCTAAAATCAAATTACTTGTAACTTCGCTACGTGACCATATTTGGTCAGGCTTCGCGAGCGCGGACGATGGCCTTCTCTGATTGGCCGAGCGTATGGACGGTATTATGACGCAGACGCGGTAGGTACCGGACATACGTTACATATTTTTTTTTATATGATGTAACTAAAAATTTACGGTTTTTGGAAATTTTCCCTTTATCTGTTCTATATGACATTGCTTCGTACCAAATTTCAAGATTCTGAGTTCACGGTAAGTACCCTGTAGGTTTTGATTCCCTTGCGAGTAGTTGCAAAAAAATAGGCGGCTTAAATTGCTGTTTCTTTTTATTGCGTTGACATAGAAGTTTGATGTTGTTACAGCTTAAAGGTATTTTACACCTGAGTTGAATTGAATATCTCTACGCGTTCATGAGAAAATGCATAATGTGGTTGCTTAATCCAAAAGCTTCGTCACCCACAAATACATACGGGGTTCGTCTATTGGAACCAAACAGTGGCTGCGGATCAGGCAATGGTAGGTCATTGTTAATGAGTTTCTCATATAGTTTTGAATTTTGAAAAACAGTGTAATCCCATTTTTTACGGTATGCGCCAATGTCGATAAAAATAAATTTGTAGTTTGAGTCCTCAACAGCTAAAAGGACTATAGAGAAAAAGGCTTTGTAATTTAAAAAAAGCGAGCCACTATTAGCAGGATTACGCATGCGAATATGCTTCCCATCGAGGGCACCGATGCAGTGAGGAAAATTCGCCCTTAAATCGAAACTAGATGCAATATTTTTGAGTCTTTCTGTTGTTAGTTCGGGAATGTTGTATTGAAGAAGATTTTTCCATATAGCACGACAAACTCTCCTAATCATATATATAATCGTAGATTTTCCCCGTTTGAATTTGTACTCCAAATCTTGTAGTGAATTTCCACTTCCTAGATACCTGTAACAAAAACGTTTATTTAAATAATAAAATCTCATGTAATCTTAATGTTAATATTTTATTTTTAGGTAATGATATAGTGAAGAAATGGAGAAGTGTCAAAGATAAGTTCTATAAATATTTAAAAAAGTTAAAAGAAGCTTCTAAATCTGGCTCAGCTGCTAAAAAACTGAAAAAATATCATTTTTACAATCAACCTTTATTTTTAACAAAAGTGGCACAGAATGAGACAGACAGTGGCTTAGACGCAGCTGGAGAAACCAACACCGATTCTACAAGTGATATTGCACCGGAGTCTTCACGTTATGTTCCTATCACCCACAATAGAACGATGCAAGCTGATGATTTCGAAAAGAAAGCATTAAAAGCCCTTAAGGAGCCCGAAGGTCGCCACTTGTAATTTTTTGAGGGTTTTGCCATCAATTCAAGATTTCACAGACCTTCAAACTCTCACCTTCCAAAGCAAAGTGTTACAAATTATCACTGAAATGCGGCATGGCTCAATGTACCAACAATCATCATCATTTAGGTTTGAACAAACGTCTCAACAGCCTTCATCACACGGGTATCATACAAGAAATTACACAAGTACATACACTCCAACAGACTTGAGCTCAGATTATAATTTATTGACATCTCCAGGTGAAACATCTCAAGACAGCGTAGAGTACGATTTTGCAAATTTGTAATTAAGATTTCTCAAGATTACTATTAAGAAGATTAATAAGATTGAGTATGATTATTAACATTTCCTTTTTTTGATCGTTTTGAAAATTTAAAAGTATTATTATTCAAAAAAAATAATTTTCATTACTTACCTCAAAGTGATACCCAGCATTTCTATTGGCTCCACTGGAGTCCTCATGTTAGTCTACTGTTTCCGTATATGTGGTTCTAAAGATTTCAATAAACATTCGAAACTTAACACACTCATTCGAAAGAAATTGTAAAACTTATTTTCGTCTAAGAGCAACTCTTTATATTCTTGGAGAAAAAACTGTCCATCACTGTTCCTTAGTGCAATAAAAGGACAGATCCAGTATCATCGTACGCTTCTTCGTCGATTTCGGCGGTGGCGTAATAGTAGGGCCAACAACAGACGTCTTTTACGATCCATTTTCATTAAAAGACTGTCCAACGCTGCTACGGCGCCGCTGCGACATAACAACGTTACGGCGTCGCACCGCTCGTGTGCCCGCTGACACGGTGAAATCTTTGCGGTGCGACGCCGCAACGCATCGTGTGCCCCCGCTCTTAGTACTATAGATTTGACACTGCGATGGATTTGACAGTCGGTAGGTTCCAATGTGAAACATTCCAAAATCAACAACTACTTACAAATAAAAAATTTACTAATAAAACATTTTCTATTGGACTAAATTGTGAATCTAAACCATTCTCAAGTCCCTTTGAACACAAACAAGAAATGTCATCACAATCGGTCCAGGAGGAGTTCAGTGACATACACACGCACACAAGAAATATATATATAAAGATACTTATTTAATCGCGCCTACTACCACATACTGAATTTGATTGCAAACTATATTACAATACTTGCTATATATTACAAACAGCACTAGCTCCATTTTAATTACCTTTTTAATGACCTGATTCGTAGAGCATCATACTGATCGTCTAATTATTATATTTGTTAGTCGTATAGCACACGTCTGCGGTGAATTACTCTACATTAATCCTAAACGACATAATAAACATATTCGTCATAATAAAAAGGCGGTTTTATGTCTAGAAAACGTTCATATGTCCTCAATTAAGTTCGCTCTATTTCTGTAAAACGCTCCGTACGCCTCACCAAGTGGAAACCAATATTACGTTGGGATTGGGAAACTACCATATGAATGTTGTTTATTAAATTTGTACACAAAATTGGCAATTGAAATCAGTTTCATTATGTATAAGGATTTTGTGTAGATAAAATTAATGAATGGGTGCATAGGGTTCCCACCAAGAACTTAGGGTCCCAAGCCAACCTCACCTGCAAATGGTGCACCTGCCGATCAACGGACGAGGCTCTGGCAAATAAAATATCCCGATAAGCGGCAATAGGCTCGCCACCTATTACGTGGGAACAAAACACTGGCGAAAAGTGGGCATTTAATATGCCTCTGCCTACCCCTTCGAGGAAACAGGCGTGAGTCTATGTATGTATGTATGTAAAATTAATGAGTAAAGCCTTAATGTAGATAAGTTACACGCGTAACTTAGTTCACGTAAGACATATTTAAGTACAAAGAAAATAGTATTTTATTTTATTTTATTTTACACATTTTAGGGAAACTTACAGCTAGAATACACAGTAGAATATACAATAACAGAAATACGGCCAGTTACAAGTTTCCACAGATAGAATATGTTTACAAAGAAAAAGAAACTGGGTAGACAGCATTATTTAAGCTTCTCAGCATTAATCAAAGTAATTATTACTTAAAGTTTTTTTTAATTTAAGAGTGCTAGTGTTGAAAATGTCGATATCAGCATTCCGACTCACGTCATTGTATAAACGAGCAGCCCTAGCCAGGTATGAATTCTGTCTATAGGTGGTCTTAACATCAGGGATGTGTAACAATCTAAATTTGCGCAAGAATGCAGATGGGACGTGCAGGCCTATTTTATTCACCAGCTCAGGAGTATCAACTGTGCCGTTCATAATATTGAATAGGAATGTCAGATCCGCAATGTTCCTCCTAAGAAACAATGGAAGAGTGTGGAATTTCTTGCAGCGCTCTTGGTAAGTAGGTTTGTAACACTTTGAGCGATATTGAATGTACCTCATGAATTTTTTCTGTATGCTCTCAAGACGGTCTACGTAAATGTTATAGGCAGGGTTCCAGATTTGAGAAGCATATTCCAAGTGACTACGAACGAGTGAACAATATAGAATTTTCATAGTTTTAATATTATTAAATTCTGCAGACACTCTCATTATGAAGCCTAATGCTTTAGAGGCCTTGCATACTATGTTATGAATGTGTGTATCAAAAAGAAGTTTTGAATCGAATGTAACGCCCAAGTCCTTTATTTCATTGACCCTGTTTACTACCGTGTCAAAGAGTTTGTAGTTGATGTGAAGGGGGACGGTCTTACGCGTGAATGAGCAAACGTAACACTTGGAGACGTTCAGATCTAATTTGTTTAGTGTACAGTAATTTTGAAATCTATCCAGGTCATCCTGCAACAATGCAGCATCGTCTAGGTTTGATACTTTTTTCATTACCTTCATATCATCTGCATATAATAAGATTTTCGAGTGTATAAAGCAAGAATTGATATCATTTATGAAGATGTTGAACAAAAGAGGCCCCAACAATGATCCCTGGGGAACTCCGGAGGGGATAATAGTTGCTCTAGACGAGTAGCCATTCAGTACCACTGTTTGACACCGATTATCCACGTACGACGCGAACCATCTGTAGAGATTACCTCTAATGCCCATGGAGTATAACTTGTCCATTAAGATTGCATGGTCGATCCGGTCAAAACATTTTTGGTAATCGGTGTATATAACATCTACCTGAGACCCCTGAGACATATTATGTGATAAAAAATCACTACAGAGAACGAGATTTGACGTTGTAGATCGCCCTCTTAAGAAGCCGTGCTGATGTTCAATAAAACTTAATTTCAATGCAGAATAAGTTTGCTTATAAACAATTCTTTCCAGGATCTTTGCAAATACACATAACTTTGATATCGGTCTGTAATTCTCGACAGATGTTTTAGGTCCCTTTTTGTATATGGGTGTTACATACGCCGATTTCCAGACGGTGGGTACTACGCCCGCAGTGAATGTTTTTTTAAATAATAAAGTGAGTGGAATGGCAAGACTTTTAGCGCATTTTGCAATAAACACCGGAGAAATGCCATCTGGGCCAGCTGACTTGTTCAGATTAACATGTTGTAGAAGCGAGACTACTTCTTCATCGCGAACGTCAATGTCACTTATGTGTAAAGCATCGATACCTACCTCCGTACAGATACCTGTACCAGTTAATGACTGGAAGCTAGCGCGTATTGTGCTCCGTTTGTCACAACTAAGGCCTTCCGTGTGGTGACGGAGTAAGAATACGGAATGTCACCGCCCCCCATGTCATGGGTGTCGTAAGAGCCGACAGAGGAAGCATATTATGCAGAGAACGGCACTGTAAGAGAAGGATAACTTGATACAAACCCTATACCAACCCGTTTGGCCAGCGTGGTATGGTAGGCCAATGTCTCCTTTCAAAGGAGAGGCCTAGTCCAGCAGTGGACTGTTAAAGGCTGATGATGATGATCATGAAGGCCTTCCTTGAGTGTGAGCTCGGCGTTCACTTTGACAGAGTTAACGCCGAGCGCACGCCGCGCACACGCTGGGCGCCCACTCGAGGAACACACGCACACTTAACCCCTTGTATGCCGGAACGCAGATCTACGCGAGACACAATAGCTTTTTAATTGTGTCTGGTATTCCGGCATACGAGAGGTTAATGTGAGGCTGGCCTAAGCTTCTAAAGGAACTTAATTGAGAACTATAACCCGACTACGGAAAAAGGGTCCTAAAAAGGACGAAACAAGAAATAGCTCATTCAGATATAAATCCAGAAAAGTATAAGTACAGAAATGCTCAAGCGAGAGCCGTAGTCGCACCTATTGCATACCTAATGTGGGTACCAGGAACACTTACTTGTGGGACCACGGCTCTTTCTTAAGCATTTCTGTAGGTACTTATACTTTTCTGGATGGATTTATTTCTGAATGAGCTATTTCTTGTTTCGTCCTTTTTAGACCCTTTTTTACGTAGTCGGGTTACAGTTTTTAAACTTATTTTTAGGGTTCCGTACCTCGAAATGAAAAAAACGGAACCCTTATATGATCACTTTGTTGTCCGTCCGTCTGTCAAGACCTTTTCTCTTAGTAACGCATGGAGGTATCAAACTGAAATTTATATCAAATAGCCAAGTCTACTGTCCCTTAAATCTGTGAAAAAATCAAATTTCTAAGCCAACGCAATCAAAAGATACAGCCGTTTATGCTGCAAATTGCCGCAAATTTATTGTAGTGGCTGCTGACGCTACAAATTACCTATATACAAGGCATGATATTGTGTAAGTGCGGCGCAGTAGTCGTCTTCCCGCTCTTGTATAGTTAGGTCGTAGCTTTATAGTTTATTTATATTTAAATGTGGTACCACAGTAAACATACATATTGCAGTATGTGTCATTCTTTAATTTATCTCCACTCTACACATCATAAACCCCTACATTGATGACCCCTGACATCGAAGACGCAACCTTTGGCTCAGCTTCGGCAACGCGGCATCGACGCACGTGCACATGGTTAGCGGAATCAAATAAGTGCATGTACAGCGTGGCAACAACGTGCAGTCAAGCAGCATGGACACGGAGATAGTCTGAACTCATGGGAGACGACTCGCCCTTTTCACTACGACCGAAAGGGCTTACGACCTAACTGCGGTGAACATCAGAGTCAGGACACGTGCGACCCAAATTTGAAACAAGGTACACGACGATCTGCCGACAGCAGCGAACACGGCAATATGGGCAGCAGGAGAATTCTGGAGCGGCATACGACGGCGGCGGCACTCTGCAGGACAGTGCGTACGTCGAGGCATGAGGCGTAAGGCGTGCTGACCTTGGTGGTGAGGCAGCATTCTGCACCAAGACGGACAATACGCAGCCTACTCCGAGGACGAGGAACGACATGGGACTGGCGGTGGCACTCTACGGGCTCTACGGGACAGTGCACGCGTCGATGCGGCTGATCACACTTGGAAGCGAGGATGGATACCGCTCAGTGTTGGATAGCGCATCCCTGTCATCCCTCAGTACGGCCCAGGTAGAATACGAAGATCACTGGCGGAATCGGTGAACGTATTTGCTTCTTCGTACGACTAGCTCTCTGTACAAGCGGCTTACGAAGAGCAAATGAAGTTCGACAGTAACGGCAGTTATGTTCAGTTATATTGTGTTTTAAATTAAAAGTTACTTTATGTCAGTTCTAAAAATAAATTCTTAGTTTTATAGACATAAAGAGTCCAACATGTTGAATTCGTACATTGTTTTACTTCGTTTGCATTCTCAGAACTAGCGCTCCGGTAACTCGATACACGTTAATGATATGACGCGATTCGCGAGCGCTAGCAGAAGTTACTGGTTATTATTTTATGTTGTTCATTTTTGTACCTATGTTTATATTGATCTCTCGTATTGTTAAATTGTTACATATTACTTTCGTTATTTTTCTTTTTTATAAAGGGGGAGTATTGTAGCGGCTGCTGACGCTACAAATTATATACAAGGCACGATATTGTGTAAGTGCGGCGCAGCAGTCGTCTTCCCGCTCTTGTATAGTTAGATCGTAGCTTTATAGTTTATTTATATTTAAATGTGGTACCACAGTAAACATATATATTGCAGTATGTGTCATTCTTTAATTTATCTGCACTCTACACATCATGAATCCCTACATTTATAAACTCGCAAGTTGAAATTTGATACGAAGCAATGTCTTATAGCACAGATAAAGGAAAAATTCCAAAAACCGTTAATTTTTAAGTACATCATACCATAAAAATATTTTAAGTATTTTTAAAGTTATTACCATTTTCTCATGAACGCGTAAAGGTATTAAATTGAAATTCATATCAAATACTCAGGTGTATAATACCTTAAAGCTGTAACGAAACCAAACTTCTATGTTAACGCAATAAAAAGAAACAGCAATTTAAGCCGCATATTTTCTTGCAACAACTCGCAAGGGAATCAAAACCTACAGGGTACTGACCGTACCCGTGAACTCAGAATCTTGAAATTTGGTACGAAGCAATATCTTATAGTGCAGATAAAGGAAAAATTGCGAAAACTGTAATTTTTTTGTTACATCATATAAAATATTTGTATTAATTTTAAAGTTACTACCCCTTTCCACATGAACGCGTAAAGTTATTTAATTGAAATTCATATCAAATACTCGGGTCTTAAAATTTATTTTATTATAGCTTAAAGGCATTATTTAAGCTATAATAAAATCATTTTTTTATCTCAACGCAATCAAAAGAAACAGTAATTTTAGCATATTTTCAAACTCGCAACTACTGGCAAGGGAATCAAAACCTACAGGGTACTTCCCGTAAACTCAGATTCTTGAAATTTGGTATGAACTAACGTCTTATAGCTATAATTATAGCACAAATAAAGGAAAAATTGCGAAATTTGCAAATTTTTAGCTACATCATATGATAAAAATAATATTAATAATTTTAAAGTTACAAGCCCCTTCCTTATGAATGTGTAGAGGTATTAAATTGAAATTAATATCAAATACTCGAGTCTATAATATCTTTAAGCTGTAACAAAATCAAACTTCTAAGCCAACGCAATCAAAAGATACAGCTGCTTAGGCCGTAAATTCTTGCAAATTTTCGAAACTCACAAGGGAATCAAAACCTACAGGATACTTCCAGTGAACTTAGAATCTTAAAATTTAGTACGAGGAAACTTTTTACAGCACAGATTAAGGAAAGGTTTCCAAAAATGTAAATTTTTAGTTACATCATACCTATAATAAAAATATTTTTTAAATTTTAAAGTTACTACCTCTTTCCTCATGCACGCGTAGAGGTATTAAATTGAAATTCATATCAAGTACTAAGGTCTATAACACCGTGAAGCTGTAATAAAATCAAACTTCTATGTCAACGCAATCAACTGAAACAGCAATTTAAGCATATTTTCAAACTCGCAACTACTCGCAATGGAATCAAAACCTACAGGTTACTTCCCTTGAACTCAGAATCTTGAAATTTGGCACGAAGCAACGTCTTATAGCACAGATAAAGGAAATATTGCAAAAAGCCGTACATTTTTAGTTACATCATATAATAAAAATAAAAAATAATTTTAAAGGTAAGTACTACCCCGTTCCTCATGAACCCGTAGAGATATAAAATTGAAATTCATATCAAATGCTCAAGTCAAAACTAAAGGGTACTTCTAGTTGATCTAGAATCTTGAAATTTGGCATAAAGCAACTTTTTATAGCACATAGGCAAAATTTCGAAAACCTTAAATTTTTAGTTACATTACATATTTTTTTTAATAATTATATATACCTACAGGTTTGTATGGTACCCTCGGTGCGCAAGTTCGACTCGCACTTGACCGGTTTTTTTAAAACCTCAATCACAAAAAACAAAAATACATAGAAAAAAAATCGAAACGAGCGAGCGTATGTCCTTCCTTGTGACGCAAAACAACTGAGCGGTGCCGCTCCGACGTCGCAACGCGTTCATCCCTCGCCGCCTCGTCTTGGTGGTTGCAAGTCCGGTGCAGCGCCGGAGCGCATCGTGTGACATGCCACAGATATTTCTATGTAAGACGTTGCAGCGACACCGCTCCGGCGCCGCACCGCCGCCGCAATGCATCGTGTGCCCCCGCTCTCATTTCGTCAAGGGGTAGACTCGATCGAAACCTTACCTGAATAATAAAACATAAAAAAATAAAGATTTCGAGTCGTATATATCCGCAAAATTCGGATTGTCGAGTATTTTGTTAAATTCTAATAGTTCTAACAGACAAATCGCAGTCGCCATATTGCCCACTCTAGCGAAACGTCACTAATACCGGATAACATTTTGAGTACTACTAAGTCTTACTACTAAGTAGGTAGTTTGTATGCGTAAATACTTTTAGCAGTTATATTTATTCAACAGTTAAGACGACAATTATAAGTATCCGCCCAATAAAGGAGATTTGTGTTACCCCGAACATAGATGATATAGTATAACTAGAGAACCCCTAATTTACGCGAGCGAAGCCGCGGGCAAAAGCTAGTTTTTATATAAAAGTGAAGCATAGGAACATAGTAAAAGCATGAGAAAATTGGAAAACTAAGTATAAGTATAAGTTTAAGTCTTTATACCTACACGGTTGACTTTAGCGCAGTATTTGTTAATCTATCAAAAATGAGCCGGTGTTAGTCGTCAACGTATAAGTCTACATACTGGGCTGTAGTGATTTCCCTTGCCACCTCATTATAAAAATACCCTAGAATAATAGTTGACACACACTTCAGTGCTATGATTTAGTTGGTAGAGGGTGGTGGCAGGTTTTGATGAATGGTTGATGCTAAATATTTCACAAACTGATGTTAGAATAAGTATTTCTAATGTTTTTAAAGATCTATCCAACAATATCACATACAATACAATGGACGAATGACAAAATAAAACGTTCGTATTAACAGCTCTGCAGGCGTGGTCAAAATAAGTCCCCGTGCCAGATATAGCTCTATAGTGTAACAAAGTCTTCGAGTCTACCACTGAGGGATGAACGGATATGGTAAAACTATAAGGATTTCTAGCAGGATACGTATACGCAATTCTAAAAATGAAAATTAAACTGAACGATTGTCAATGTGAGAGTTTTTTATCATGAACCGCTTCTCTAATTCTGAGAATTAAAGAGCTGCCAGCAAATGAATAAATAAAGTAACCAATAAAAAAAATGTTAATGTTTATTTCTGGAAATCATGCGAAGATTAAGATAGATTTTCACATTGATTTTCGTCGTTAAAACCTTCCATGTAGTATTTTAGGTAATTTAGTATCTACTCAATAAACATGAGTCTATAAACCACAGCCGTCAACTAATTAGTGGCACGAATATTGCTTCAGTAAAAGGTTTTGTAAAATCCTCTCTTAGTGTTACACACCCCAAAACAGAACGGAGCAAATAAGCCAAATTTCAGCTTGCGCTTAGTAGTTTCGGCTGTGCGTTGTCAGTACCGGAATCAGTCCTCCGCAAACATGACCTTTGTAGGCAGCTCGACACTTCTTAAAAAAAAAAACTATATTGTTTTTGCACTTTAAGCTAGTCCTATACCAATGTACTCTGTGAGCTAGTCTAAGATCCGTAGAAGAGCGACCTTCACCGATTTGATAATTGGATGAAAAGTATTTTATATAAAATTTTGCATGTTAACAAATATATCGCGTATGGGTTCTTTTTTTTGCGATTTTTCCTGACAGGCAACCCAATATCATCGTGTTGGCAGTGAAGTAGCGTTCATTCAAATATAAGATTTGTCTATTAAACAATTTGAAAAATATAACTAGAATCAACTTAAAAGTCGCCAGGAAAAATTTTCAACCTGTGAAGGTCGCTCTTTTACGGATCTCTTCCTACAGGCACCGCACACAAATAAACCCATTTTGATAAACACCAAAATGCGTTTCATTATTATAAACGTAACAGGTGGACAGACTACAATTATACATGTTCACAAAAAAGGGATTGCCGGATTGATTTAAAATAATGTCTTGACCGAGGTGAACCGCTACAGGTATCTGAGGTATTAATTAAATTTTAATTAAACGAATGTTTGCAAGTTGCGGTGATTAAAATTAGACATAATTTTATTAACAGAGTGACACGCATTTTGCGTTTGCGGTATTGGATACCAAAATATTTTTTTTAGCAAAAAATGTCCAATACGAGGCAATAACATTTTTATCCAAAAATATTAATAGTAAAAAAATTGCTTGCGCTTCATTGATATGCAGTTTATACCAAACTTGCGCCAATATTTTTACAGCCAGCTATTTTATATGTATTTATAAAAAGTTTTAAAAACGTATTTTAATTTTAAAAAATATGAAATTAAAACATGTTATAAGTGTCTCTGTATTCGTTATGAGCTTAGTATTGCCACCAAATGTTGTTTGAGAAATGGCTGAACCTGAACTAGAGTTCATAGATGACGTAGTGGTTTATGTGATCGCTTTGCTTCTTCACATTGCACCAAGTATTGTACATTGGACCACTAGGGGCAACACTTTGTGTGATGCACAAATCGTTGTCTTGCATCTGGTTGTTCTTTGTATCCATTGGTTTAATGTTTGTAATGTCCCAGGTAAAACTGTAGTTATTCCTAGGGCGGAGAGTTTGGATTCCCACTCGGGACAACATATTGTGTTATCCAAGATGTTGCGCCGAGTCTGGATGTTATTTGAATTGTAAAGTCCCAAAGCAATGCAGAATTTGCTCCAATGTTGGGAGCTGTCTTAAAAAAGAAAACTCACACAAAGTGTTGAGTTGAAAGAAGACCCCTTAGACCCAGCGCCATCGGTGCACTAAATCCTTAAACAGTAGATACTAATTAATGTAAACTACCGCGTATACTAAAATAATATTGCGAAAACAAACAGTAGCGATAGTATGGGATCTATCTAGAAATATCTGGGTATATAGAACACTCCTTGCTAATTTGGTATTGCTGCTGCGGTCGCTGTGAAAAAAAGTTTATGAATAGGTACTAGCCCAGTGGCAAAACTCTTGTAAAATAAAAGGTGAGTGCCATTGTACTCCTAAACTGCTGTTAATTAAATTTGAATAAAGCAAAGTGTGGTACGCAAGCACCTAACAGTTTTTAATTTGAAATAACGAGAATTATAACCCGTAGCTTTACAGAAATTAGATTGGACCAAGTTCTGTAGACGAAAATTCTTAAAACTTTCTTTTACGGTAAGTTACTGAGAGTTATTATTGTATTCTTTGTTCTTTGTTCGCGAATTCTGTTTGCTAAGGTGTATCTTCCGTCTTGTCTTGTCTCTCTTACACAAAAGTTGTGCCGGTGATTTAATATTTCTTATAACTTTTTGTGTTACGATGTCTAAGTATGTAGGAGGGTATTTTTGTACTGATTATGTACGGTGTACTTTCCAAAAGCTTCAATATAGGGTAAATTATCATCACCTCACCTCCTATTAGGGGAAATACTTGTAAAGAGCAGAGTACGGCTTAGTGAAAGTGTTAGGTATAAAGTTTGGAGCGCAGCGTATTAGTATACGGTTTGGCAAGTAGCCATTGCTAATGTAAACTTAAGTCAGTATAAAGAACAATGGCAGAATTTGGTCTGGGTTTGTTGTGGCGACCTTAAACTTCATATGAACAAAACAATTTTTTTTTTCTACGATTTTTAATATTTTCACTTTGTCTCGTTAAAGCTGGAGTATTTTATGATGATAAAAAGCATTCCAATTGATTACGAATACTTTATTATTTAATTGCTGCCAAGATTGCTGCCATAGACAATGGTGGCACAGGAATAGACGTGAGTGCTATATCCGTATCGATTATTAAATAAGTAATCGAAACGATCGACCTTTATAGAGTTGGTTTGGTTTAAAATGCAGTTGTTTAATATTTAATCAACATTATATCAATAAGCTAATATTTTTGAAGCAAAACAACGTTTAAATCAAATAAAAACGTCACAGCATCGTTTTAATGTTGTATCGATTTCACATAAAATCGATTTAAAATGTGCAGCTCCGCTTTTGCCTTTGACTGTGCCAGTAAGATGCTACAAAATACTTCCGCGTTTTGATGTCAATCTGACATAAATGTCATTTGATAATTCAAACCAGGGAGCATGTATACTTGCTCCTTGATTCAAACGTACCTACCTACATTGTTTAACTTTCATACTATAACTTTCCTTTTACCTACATTGTTTATTCTTAACTAAAAATTCAAACACCGATATCTTCTTTTTCCACCTTTCCTGAGTGAAAATAGAATCATTTATAGACTCTGTTACTTACGCCAATTTTCTTGATATATTTTTATTACTGTACGCTTTAATTTAATTTCAGACATTTTGATGTATGGAGATCTGCCATTGTCCTTTAGTTTATATACATATGTACATGATGAAATACTCGAGAGATTAAATATGATTCTTGTGATGATAGGTTTTAATAGGATACGAGCGAGAAATTATTTAAAAAAGGAACATAAGTTTGTATATAAAATAACCATGCATGTACCTATTGTATTATCTACAATATACTGGGTGTCACAAGACCCATCACCAAGTCGTTTGGGACATCATGCCAAGTCAAACTAAGCAAAATAATACCTGGGAAAAGATCTTTTAGAGTTTTCATATTTTTAAGCCGCAATTAAAAGTGCGCGCGTGCAATGCTTGAAACACCTACTTATCCATGGGTGCATAGGACATTAGTATAACAAATTAGCTAGGATAAATGCATCGATTTTGTACCTAATTAAAAAAAATGTATTGTGACTTTGAGTCTCAATGTCTCCCGAACCAGTAATTTCCCAGGTATGGTGCCGAAGTAAAAAATGTTCGTAATTATTGGTACAATATGGGATGTCAGTTTTCGTTAAGGGTCTTTTTACATCCAGTATTTCGCTGTTAGCAGCGTTAATAATAAAAATTGTTTTAGCTGTATGACCTCTATCCGTATTGTCGAGTAGTAACTCGAGTTTCATTTTTAGAACTTGACAAATACTCAACCAAACGGACTGTACCAAAAATATGGATATGCGTCAAAGCTGATCAAAGCAATATGCAGCATAAAACCACTTTATTTGAATTAAATTAAAATATGGATCAAAATAGGCTTTCCAGCTTTCCATATCAGAAAAATCATATAGTTAAGTTAAGTTAATAGTTAACTGCATATCGTTTTAATAATGTAAGCTCGCGTGAAATGTGTTTCCAAATGCTTTCATACTATAAAATCGAATATTCTGTCTGTTCATATCGAAACCGTTACACTAATAATGATGTTTTGAGTAAATATGGCCAAGTAGCTAGGGTACATAGGCTATTCTTATCTGGGGAAATAAATGGATTATATCACAAGAAACGATTAGTTAATTTTATCCCAGCAAAACATTTTTTTATTTTTTTTATTTATTTGGGACAAAAAACAGTTATACATTGCAGTCTTTACAAATAATTTTGTACTTAAATATTAAAAACGTACAACCCACACCATTGTCCACGAAATTACACGTGAAGTGGAGAAGATAACGGACGTGTATTATGCAAAAAAGACATTTAAATTGAATCTAAGTTATGAAGAATGTACATTATTGATCAGCAAGAAATTCGGATGCATGTTTCTTAAAGTTAGAATGAGTGAGAGCGAATATGTCTAAATTCATGAAATGTGAGTTGTACGTTGTCAAGAACCGGCGAAGAGGCGCACGCTCGCCAGCATTACTTCTACACTTTTCTGTGTAGAATAATCGAGGAACGTGCACCTCCCTCTGAATTAACAGTCCTGCGTACAAATTTTTTTTTTTGACCATTTCTATTCTTTGCCTGTATTTTGAGTAAAAAGGGCTCCAGATAGGTACAGCATACTCTTACTGAGAACGGACTAAATCTTTATATAAGAAAAGGTAAGTAGCAGGGTTTTTGAAGTCTGTACAGGAGCGCATGACAAAACCATACATCTGAAAGGCTTTACTAATAATGTTGTCGACATGGATATCTAAGTGTAATTTAGAATCTAGTAGTATGCCCAGACCACGGGTACATTCGGTTTTTCTTAGCTTTGTGTTATTTAGTGTGTATGCAAAGTTAACCGGATTCTCGTTTTTTGTAAAATATATATAGTTACATTTTGGTAGATAGACTTAAGTGTAGTTTATTAACAGTCCAGTTTTGTGAAAGCCTGTAAAGATCCTGTTGCAGTAAGATACACTCCTGAATGTTCGTACAGGCCTTAAAGATTTTCATGACGTCAGCATACATGAGGAATTTAGAGTAAACTATACAATATTTTATAGCATTAATAAACAAAATAAAAAGGAATGGGCCTAGTACTGAACCCTGGGGCACACCGGATTCGACGACTGCGTAATCGGTCTCGTGACCATTGACAACAACCTTTTTAGTCTTACGGAATTTGTATGATGTGAACCATCTGAGTAAATTGCCTCTATCATTGGCAGCGTAATTACTTAAATATATATACTCACGCCTTCTTCCCGTCGGGGTAGGCAGAGACATCAGAACGCCACTTGCTCCTATTCTCACAAACCTCACGCGCTTCCTCCACACTCATTACTCTTTTCATACATGCTCGCCGGTTTCGGGTACTTCGGACCTTTCCGTTTCTTAGGATGTCTCCAATTTGGTCGACGAATGTCCGCCGAGGTCTGCCGCGACCAACTTGCCCACACACATTTGCCTTATATATCTTCACGGTAGACTGTATCGACTGGAAGTTCTTGGAAGTTCTTTGGTTCTTGAAGGTCCAGTTATTCCAGTGCTCGATGGTCCAGTGCTCGAAGGTCGTAGGACCAGTGTTGGCGCCGAGCCCCGTAACTACTTGCAGCCCCAGGTGTCTCGGACAAATGATACTCAGTTTTCTGTAGTGGACTGTATATTGCTTGAATGGCGATGTTTACAAAAAACAAACAAATACAATATATTAAAACCGCGACGCGGCGAGCGTGCTTTCGCTTCGTTCAGTGGTCTAAGATGGGTGTGTAGGTGGCCCCCCGCGCGACATCGCGCGAGCCCGAGAACCGGTTCGACGTCACGGCGGTTCGGGTTCATGGAGGCCCGATCACACATCATTAATTTCTCCCTAGATTCTGGTACCTTCCCTTCCTTGTGGCGCAAAGCCTTTAGAATCCCACTGCCCAAAATCTAAAATCCTACTCTCCCTGAAAACTTTCGACCTATTTCTATCTTACCGTTCCTTTTCAAAGTGCTAGAGGCCTGTGTGCACAAGCAGCTATCTTGGTTTGTACATCACAACAACTTGTTGAGTCCCTTACAATCGGGCATCAGACCAGGTCATAGCACAACGACTGCCCTCCTTAAAGAGACTGGCGATATTCGTGAAGGTTGTATGGAAGATACCAAACTAACTGTGTTAGTGTTGATTGATTTTTCCAATGCCTTCAATACCGTCAGTCACGATATCCTATTACATATCCTATCCCACCTCAAGGTCTCGCCTGGAGCTCGGGATTGGTTTTCAAATTATCTTCGAGGTTGCCAGCAGTCTGTCCGCGTCGACGAGTCCTCGTCAAGATGGCTTGACACTACCTCTGGCGTTCCTCAAGGCGGAATTCTTTCACCTCTTTTATTTTCTATATTTATAAACCTCCAAACACAAAATCTTTAGTGCGCCTGCCATCTGTACGTAGGTGACTTGCAGATTTACTCACAAGTAAACGCGGACTGCATTTCTGAGGCCATCGGTAAGATCAACGACGATTTGGCAGCTATATTGACCTGGTCGGACAACTTTGGTCTAACTGTCAATCCTAAAAAGACTCAGGCGATCATTGTGGGTAGTCAGTGGATTTTAAATAGACTTGACTTCTTGTCTCTGCCTGACATAACATTTAATGGGACCACCATCAGTCTGTACCCTACAGTCAAAAACCTCGGGCTACATTTAGATAACGCGCTGAATTGGCAAGCTCAGATAACCCAGGTGAGTCAGAAGGTCACTGGTTCTCTGCGTGCCCTCTACCGCCTAAGGAACTTTTTACCATCCGAGACCAAGACAATGCTTGTGCAAACTTTAATTTTCCCACTGATCGACTATGGCGATGTATGTTACTTTGACCTGAATGCAGATCTCCTTAATAAACTTGACCGTCTTCTTAATAACTGCATTCGATTAATTTTCAATCTTCGCAAGTATGACCATGTGTCTACTTATCGCTCCCAACTAAAGTGGCTTCCTATTCATCATCGCCGTAGTTTGCATGCTCTCACTTCTCTTTATACTATCCTTACCTCCCCCACCTCTCCGCAGTATTTAGCCCCCTATTTTCAACTTTTGTGCACTAACCATGAACGAAATCTCCGTTCTGCTAACAACCTTCTTCTTACGGTCCCTTCTCACAACTCCAATTTTCTTCACTCTTCTTTCACTGTCCAATCTATCCTTCTTTTTATTAGCTGAGTCGGCAAGTGTATCATAAAACATATAAATGTCAAATTAATTTAATATATTTATGTATATTTATTTATCTCTCTCTCTATGTGTATATATATATATATATAGGTTTATAATTTGAATATATATATATATATATATATATATATATATATATATATATATATATATATATATATATATATATTTGTGTATAATTTGTAATTATGTGTTATTTGTTTGCATGTATTAAACTACAAAGAACAATGGCAGGATTATACCTCTGAAGTATTAAAAGCGTCTATAAACGTAACTTATGAAAAACTTATTGTCGCACGAGTGATTGATTTCCACGGGGTAGCCGGGATCGATCACTCGCCGAGCAATTAAAGAGAGATAATAAGGTTGACTTACGGGAAATAAATAAAAAATATCACCAGGAAAGTTTAAACTCGCGTTATAATTCCAGTTATTCGATGGCTTTAGTTATACAAAAAAGAACTGACAATTAAGATTAACAGATGAGACAATTATCCAGGGCGTGGGCGACGTTGGCACTTCACAGGTCTTCGGATGATGGTAGTACTCAACTGGCGGTGCTGGCCGGAGGAAAAGGGGCGAAGCCTCGTGTCCGCTGTATTTATAGGGCCGGCGCGGAGGGGCTAGAGGGAACGGCCCATTGCTGTGCGTCACTCGTAGCGAGGCTCGCGGCGCAGGAGCGCGATGTGACGTCACCCCCCCCCCCGTTAGGCCGGGATTTTCCCTAAGGAAAATTCCCTAGCCCAACGGGCGTAGCAGCCCTGAAGATACTCCCTGAAATTAGAGAAAACAAGGGCATGAATACCTTGAACAAGTGACAACCCTATACGCTAATTAGGATACCTAAATAATAATGACCCACGCTTGCATTCTTCACGCGTACAACGGCAGTCTGAATTTGAACATAAACATTTATCATTCATAATTCATCACACATACCTACATGTAAATGCCGAGGCCAGTGTAATAGCCTAATATTAAAGATAACAATCTATGGAGAAGCGCTTAGGGTAATTATTAGGTAATAATGATTTGTAGATATAAGAAACTTGATCTAGCCCTACGAGTTATAAATCTTGGGTTCGGCCTTTGCCACTAGATAAGTAAACTTTTTGAATATAGGTAGGTATAACAACAGATTTTTCGTAAAGATGAACAAAAATAATACAAGCCGCAGACACGACCGGACCGCTCAATGTCAAAGGAAAGAAATTAATAAATATTTTGCTCTAATTAATAACTAGAACACGACCAGTAATCATCTTTTGAGTGTAAACAATGGCGCGTCGCTGAGTGAACGCGCGTGCGTCATAACGACAACTAGGTACCATCTAAATGGTAGGTACTATTCGACTGTTCCGAGCTCGCGACGCACGGTTAGTCACAATGATCGTTTATAAAGTACCTATAATAACAATTTGATTATGGAATTTATACAGAATTAAGAATAACAACAGAACTTCAGAACAAGGCACAGCGAAAAACAATACGCCAATCAAGATGCATTTCAACAAATAGATTTGCGGAAAGAAAATACACATGCGAGAATCGAACTTGTATGCTCAGCTAATAGCGACCTTTTAACCACTGATCAACAGGGTAAAAAAAACAATATATTTAGTTTATGGTTAGTATTTTTTAAAACAATGTTCAACATAACATTTGAGTACACAATTGCGCAGCAATTTGAAAAATAGTATTGTTTACGAGAAAAAAAATATTTGCTACCCACCACAGAAAATATCAATTTATAGTAGGCACTACTACAAACGGTAATATAAATTAGAAACGTTCGTTTGAAAAAAATAAACAATGAATAGGTAGAAGGTATTCTTATTGTTGTTTTTATACTTTTATTATTCTTTGTAATTAATCAACTTTAAATCCTTGATGTGCCAATCGCCTAAAGGTTTTCCAGCCATGTCGTTAAGTTTGTATACTAGAGGTGTTTTTTTTGAGGCAATCTTACATTTAATAAATTTAGGCGCCAATTTCTTGCTTAAGTATTTATCCTTATCACTAAGAAGAAACGTTCTGCGGCAAACTATATCACCGACATTGAATTCTGCCTGTTTACGGCGAAGATTATAAGATGAACAATTTCGTTGGTGGGCCGACAACAGAGCTGAATGTACCTTCTCGAAAATAGAAGATAAATAGCCTAAAGTTTCGGCATAGCCGTCCCGTGGTTCAAGCACCATATCGGAATTAAATTCCTTATCAATATACTGAGAACCACATGTTATGACCTCCCTACCAAAAACAAGGAAATTAGGAGAATAACCAGTAACCTCACTAACTGCGCAGTTAAGGGCGAATTGAACTTTAGTGATTAGAGTGTCCCAGATTCGATGATCAGATTCTATGAAAGTTGAAATAGCTGTCATAATGGTTTTGTTGTAACGTTCAACTGAGTTAACGTGGGGAGTATACAACGGTGTAAAATGCAAATTTGGAATTTTATATTTTGACAACATGCTTTTAAAGGTTGCGCTAATAAATTGTTTACCGTTATCCAAAACAATAGTAGATGGAATTCTATGCACCAAAAATACATTTTCCTCAAGAATTTTTGTTATCACTTCTGCAGTTGCCCGTTTAATGGGGAAAAGTAAACAATATTTGGAGAAACAACAACTGACCACAAATATAAAAGTGTTTTGTTTCCTGCTGGGAGGCAATGGACCAATCAAATCAATACTAATCGTCTGAAAGGGCTTTTGACATGATTAGGGTTTTCCCATTAGACCTAAATTTGGGTGATTTTGGTGTTTATGGGTGATACAAGGTTCACATGAACTGACGAACTTGACAACATCAGTGTACATACCAGGCCAAAAGTAATTAAGTGCGAGACGTTTGTATGTCTTAAAAATACCCAGATGTCCAGCAGTGGGCGAAGAATGATTCTCCCTTAGAATGTAATTTCTTTGGTCAGACGGAATAACCTCTTTCCATTGAAATTCTCTAGTGAGAGGGTTTAATGTTTTTTTAAAACAATACAATTTATTGTTTATTACTTGATAGTTAACAAAGAAAGTCGGAGAACTTAAACAGCCTTTATAGATATTTAAATACCAAGCATCATTAGTAGAAACTGGTAAATTCTGATTAGAATTAATATCTATATTTATATCGTTAGCAATAGCAGAAACGGGTAAAGAGAGAGACAGAAAATCAGGTAAAACGTTATCGGTACCCCGACGATGATGTATTTCGAAATTATAGGAAGATAAGCGAACTCCCCATCTGGCTAACCGGCCAGTCGGGTTATTTAAGGTCAAGAACCATTTCAAAGCAGCGTGATCTGTGAAAACAATAAACTTTTTACCATTTTCAACACAACAACGCCAGTGTTCTATAGCAGATAGAACAGCCAGGGCTTCGCGCTCTGTGGCACTGTAATGTTTTTCTTGCTTAGTGAGTGATTTGCTATAGTACGCTATGACTCTTTCCTCACCATTTAACCTTTGACAGAGGATCGCGCCAAGTCCAAAATCGCTAGCATCTGAGTGTATTTCAAAAGGTTGCGAGTAGTCAGGACAAGCCAACACCGAGGAGGAAATCAAACAATTCTTTAGGTTATTAAACGCCTCATTAGCCTCTGTCGTCCAACAGAATGGAGGTGCGTTTTTACTTTGAGATGTTAACTTATTTAAGGGTGCAGCAATAGAGCTAAACTTCGGTATAAAACGCCTGTACCACGAGGCTGCGCCTAAAAAACGACGTACTTCTTTTCTATTAGAAGGAGTGGGATAATTTTTCATTGAATTTACTTTATCCGGATCGGGATGCAATCCACTAGAGTCGACAACATAGCCTAAATATTTTAGTTTATCTCTAAAAAATTTACATTTTTCGGGATTAATTGTTAAATTAGCGCTTTTTAGTTTATCAAGAATGCGTAATAAAAGAGTAATATGCTTGTTGAAACTGGAAGTGATACAGATTATGTCATCGATAAAACAGAAAACCTTATTTTCAAATTCTGGACCATAAAATAAAATATCAACTAATCGTTGTTGAGTAGCTGGCGCATTCGTAAGACCGAAGGGCATTCTTTTGAATTGAAATGTGCCACGCGTAGGAATATAAAAGGCTGTTTTGCAACGGTCCTCTTCTTTAATTAATGTTTGCCAAAAAGATTTAGACAAATCTAAACTAGACAAGTATTTAGCATCTCTCAGATTATCTAAAATTTCCGAAATATAAGGCAAGCTATAAGCATCTTTTTTTGTAACGGAATTTAATTTACGACTGTCCAAACAGAAACGCAGTTCACCATTCTTCTTAGGGGTCAAAATGACAGGGTTTGACCACGGGCTTTCAGATCGTTCAACAACATCCTCTGAGAGCATGTCGTCAAGATGCTTTATTAAAATTCTTTGTTTATCGGGAGACATGCGATAAAATCTTTGCCGAATAGGGGGGCAATCACCTGTATCCATTGAATGAGAAATAATATTTGTGCAACCGAGACCCCGCTTCTCGTATGAAATATCGGTAAATTTAGAAATAATGTTGTCAGCGGTAGCTCTCTGGTCGACTGTAAGATGATCATAAGAAACAAGATGTGTAGGGGGAACTGCCTGCAACTCCATTACTTGAGCGTCAGACTTGTTCACAATCAAAACAGACTCTAATTTGTTAGGAAATAGGCCAAAGCTTCGCCAAAAATCCATGCCAAGGATAAGGGAATTTTGAATCCCAGGTACAACATGAACTTCTAAGTTAATCAATTTATCCTGAAACTCAAAGGGTAGAAACACCGATCCCAAAGACTCAAATCGTTCGCCGCCAGCTGTTATTAACCTTAAAGGTTTCGATTTATCCAAAACATCGTCTTTCAAAAATAAGTTATGCAAATAATTACCTAAAATTGTAACGCAAGATCAAGAGTCTAAAAGACCAGTGGTAGGTATTCCGTTTAATTTTAGAGTAACGTAAGGTAAATATTCTACTTTAGAATTACGGATTGAGGATATATGATAGCTACTAAAGAATTTTTTTAAAAAGTCCAACCAATTATTCCACTCTGTTTTATTACAATTAGTTGTATAATTTGATTTTCCACAATCCTTGTTAACTAGTTTTTTGAAACTGTAGGGGTCGACTTAGATTTACAATTGGGGCAGTCTGACACCTTGAAACCCTTTGTACCGCACTTAAAACAGATTAGGTACTGTGGTTGACGGCAATTACGTAATGAGTGCGAATTGCATCTACAACGCACGCAAAAAAAAATATTTATATTAGAAGTACTCGATACGGCGTTAACTTGTGGTACAGACTTGTATCTCGATGTATCAGCGACAGAGTTATATTTATTGAAGTGATTATGATTGTAAACATTTTTGTTTGAAGAAAAATTAGAAAACGGATAATTATACGCTAGATCAGGTGCTACAGTATTCTTTGAAACTTTAGGGGGTTCAGAAAATTGCTTACTGCGACTTTGGTAATTTTCGAAAAGACGACAAACTTCGACCAGACTATCAACATCAACAACCTTTGCAGTGAGCAGACAATTAGTGTAACAAGGTCTTATATTATTTAGCGAAATTTCTAGCTTCTCCAAATCAGCGATAGGAGAACTAAGTCGCGAAAACAGACCGTGCATTTTTGCCACGTAAATAGTTATTGATTCGTTTTCACCCTGTGAGCGCTGACGAATCTCCGTCATAAGCTGATAATCGTAGTTATGCGGACTAAAATCTCGTTTCAAAAGTTCGCAAAGTTCTAACCAAGTCTTTACATTATTTTTAACAGAACGATACCAAACTAATGCGTCACCCGAAAATATTTCAAAAGCGAAAGACAATATCTTGTCGTGAGGAATAGATCTACAGGACATAAATTCATCAATTTTTTCAATAAAAGATCTTACACATGATTTACCGTTAAATTTGAATTTACCTAATTCCGAAAAAAGCTTACGGTCGTAATTATAGGAAGTGTTTCCCTCTGCCACTGAGCAATCCGTCCGCGAATTACGTCTCGTGATTAATTGTAATTTCGCATATAAGTCGTTAAATTTATTCCACACAGACTCAATTTTTTTAATATCAAGACTGCCAGTATTCACCCTATTCAGTCGATGAAAACAATGGTGCAGCACGGTTTCAACCTTCTGTTAAAGCTCGGAAGTATAGTTTGCTTCCAACATAGATAAGTGTTTAGTTGATCTTAATAGCGACTTTTCCACTTCTGCCACATCCTCCTCTGGTGGGAAGGGTGAAGATAATATATCCTCTGAGGGAGTTTTAACTGAAAGTTTAGCGATTTGTTTGCGGGGATCGTCAGGCTTTGAAACGCCGCGTATTGTGGTCTCATATTCTAATTCCGCTTTAGTTAATAATGAGAAATTTATAATGTAAGCCATTATTACAAAACAATAATAAAAAATCTAAGTATTTACGCCGGCACTAGAAAAATAAATTAAATATCGCTAGAAAATCGAATACCGTGCTAAAAAAAGCTGAAGTACACTAAATTATACAATGGTGTGATGATTGGTCAAGGAAGAAAAAATTTCTTAAAGGTCACTCAAAGGTTGAATCAGAATATTTTTTCGCAAACACGTGGCTCGTTAGTTCAACGGCTAAGCGGTTAGAACCGGTTGGCGGCTCAACACGCTGCCCACGGTGGAAACGTGATTTTAGACAGACGTTAATTAAATCACCGTTATGTTATTTACACAGTTAAATTGCTTATGGCCAACAAAAATAGATAGAAACTGTACCTGTACGCAATTCACCACACCAGAATATATGCACACACAGGAGAAAAATATACAAGAGAAAAATAAATTATTTCACTCACCTGTAAAGTGCCAACTTACGTTTTAAAAATTATATATATAATATAATTTAAAATTCTATTGGGCACCAATGTCGCACGAGTGATTGATTTCCACGGGGTAGCCGGGATCGATCACTCGCCGAGCAATTCAAGAGAGATAATTAGGTTGACTTACGGGAAATAAATAAAAAATATCACCAGGAAAGTTTAAACTCGCGTTATAATTCCAGTTATTCGATGGCTTTAGTTATACAAAAAAAGAACTGACAATTAAGATTAACAGATGAGACAATTATCCAGGGCGTGGGCGACGTTGGCACTTCACAGGTCTTCGGATGATGGTAGTACTCAACTGGCGGTGCTGGCCGGAGGAAAAGGGGCGAAGCCTCGTGTCCGCTGTATTTATAGGGCCGGCGCGGAGGGGCGCGAGGGAACGGCCCATTGCTGTGCGTCACTCGTAGCGAGGCTCGCGGCGCAGGAGCGCGATGTGACGTCACATTATTAATAAAATTATTTCGTATTTTGTACGTTTTTAGTTTCAACTATAAAAGCGTACGTTAAATTATCTAAATTGATAAACTATTTATTGAATACATTCATTTCCGGTGCTTGTTTAATGTCATTTTCAGAGTTACCATTTACAAAACAATCGTATTTGTTTAATAGAAAAAAGGTAAGTAATCTTTTTAACCTACATCTAGAAACAATTCACGATAATGATAAAAAAATATTTTATTTATATTATATTGTATAAAAAGAAGATTTTATTTATGATATAAATAAATATATTTTTTTTACTTGATCTAAGATATCATTTAATTAGAGGTATCAGTAGGCAATTGAAAGATAATTAAGGACAACACTAAGTGAAAATGTCTACATTGTCAGTATCCTTACTCCTTGCCCTTGTCTATGATCCCTATAGACCGTGCCACGAGAACATAGACTTTTTGAAACAAAGAATTTCTACTAAGTAACTTAGCGACAGATCTGTCAAAAAGAAATAATGTCAAATCCAATAAGCGCAACGGTACACAAATATGTGTCATTGCAAAGTAATATGTCAATGGATCGGGTTTTTATCGATATATGCGCTGCCAACAGTGTTTTGTGGTACAGTCAGCATCAAAAGTCGATGACCACATTCAGATTTTCAAAATCAATGAACATAATATCACCCATAAATCGCTCAACAAGAAGGGCACCAGTATTAAATGAACACAATTAAAGTTCAAAACTAACTAAACACTACTTGTCAAAGGTCACTGAACACCATTTTGTCAAAAATTGCTGATCGTTATAATATCCGAAAACATTTAGAATCATCAGTTTGAATTTATACCATCGACGTAATTATAGATTTTTAGTTCGATTGAATTGTAACCTTATTCGTAAAGCATAAGACTTATTTTCAAAAATCACGCAGATTCCGTACAAATTCATACCGTCGACTTAGTTTATGATTTTTATAGTTACGATTGAATTAGAACCCAATCCGAGGGTCTAGTACGAAATTTACACGGTGATGATAGGCTAGTCGACGGGAACAATTTTCATCATCATTCTCTTAGCGTTATCCCAGTTTCAATCTGGGGTCCGCTTACTAGTCTAACCGGATTTGGCTGAATATTAGTTTTTCCACAGAGCGACTGCCTGTCTGACCTCCGCAACCCGAAGGGATAGCGATATTCCATGGTTTAGACCAGTGTCAGTTTATTTAGAAGGTACTGACGCCCTGTAACGGCTGTCAAAGATCTTCATGACAACCGGGACCAACGGCTTAACGTGCTCTCCGAGGCACGGGACAAGCGATAATTAACAATTCAATACGCACATAACTCCGAAAAGTCATTGGTGCGCGCCGTGGATTCGAACCCGAAACCCTCTGCATGGCAGTCTGTTGGTATCTCCACTCGGCTATCGCTGCCTTTTGACGGGAACAATTTTCATACATTTCCTTAATGCGCCTTCTATCGATCGCTACTATCCGATAAGGGCGCTTTTAGAAAATCTATGGAAATAGGGTTGTTTCCAACTAGTCAAATCAAGCACTTTTAATTAAATGTCAAACAAACGACCTTTGTCAAGGGTTTTGTATGAAATATGATATAGTGACGTCATAGTGTTTTGCTGTCAAGCAGAATACTTATTATCAATAAATTGACGATAAAAAACTGTTAAATTAAGTTTTAACATTAATTGATGAATTACAGACATGTTTCACTAGATAAAAATACTTGTATAATTTATTTCACATGCAAGAAACTTCCGTAACGATCGCGTGCAAAACTCGTGGTTTGTTTGAAAAACAAACGCTTGGTAGACCCCCTATATACCTACATATAAGACTCATTTTCAAAATTCACACAAATTCTGTTTTAATTCAATTCTTTGTAAAACTGTTTACCCTCGAATATAAAATAATATTTCTACTTAATTATCACTTTGTATCGAATGTAGACAATTGCGGTTGCAATTATTTATTATCTATAAAATATTGTATTAGCTTAAAAGTATATAGCTTATATTATATAAAATTATTTACTTCATAATACTTTAATAATAATATAATTAATCACATTAGTTTATCAAATGTAACGACCTCCTTTATTTAGTTCTCGGACGTCACTGGCCGTACTGGCCGAATGACTGGTGACGTGGTGTTATGCTTTTTTTACCATAACTTTGTTTAGCTACTTTTGAAAAGTCATGGTCACCTACTTATGCCCTTTTAAGACAATCATTCATTTCTGACGCTTGTCATGTTGAGCAATTTAGGTGTATTATGGTGTACAGCGATATTGAAAATCTAAATGTGGTCATCAACTTTTGATGCTGACTGTACCTACTGGAATATGTCAGACGCCTGGAATGTCAACTTTTTGCGTTAATCCATTAATTTTTTTCATTCTTAGGCATTTATCAGAGGATAAAACATATTTTTTGGGTGTTAAGAATATTTTTGGTGTCGCAATGCTCGTCCTACGATCGGCATCTCGGAAAAGCGGGTGCAGAATTGCAGATGGCAAACTATTATATAACGATTTTGTTTAAGTTCATTGTGACGTTTTCATTAAAATCTCTATCTAAATCTGTAATATTATTCACTAGTGGTATTTTTTTATATTTTACGATAGCTTAGCTGTTAACTATACGATCGAGTACCATGTTTGTACTTTATTATTGACATACATGGCTCTCTTTTGTTGTATTGCATTTACAGAATTAGTTACGTGTGAAAAAAATCGGCAAATTCATGAAAATACTTCCGGGAAATTCGAATACTCAGACACAAAATAAAATATGTTTATTTCTGTAAAATTAGAAAAAAAATTGTCACGACAAGAAGTCATAGATAATAAAATATAAATTCGAATACTTAGTAGCATAATTGAGCATTGAAACAAAAAAAACTACTGTTCAAAAAGCATAAAAGTTCACTAAGGCATAAAATCTCAAAAACAACTGTTAGAAACAAAGGTTGTGAAACCCTGAATGTGTGTTTGCAAAAAGTCTATCTTCTCGTGGCACCATTTATAGTCTGTGACATTGTCAACGTTCTTTTCTTTCCGAAAAGCTTGTTTGGTAGTGTTCTCGTTGTTTTCGCAATTTTTTGTTGAATTATCTTTATTTTTGATTCTTGCTTACTCCCTGGACTTGATTCGGTGCCCCATACGACGACTTGTGCTTTCTTACGGACTATCTGCGCTCAAAACATCTGGACCTATAGCTTTTTCTACACGGACTTCGATTGTGCCTTAAGTTTTTGTTATGATGCGAAGTAGCAGGCCTAAACGCATATTGTGCATGAATGTAACATTTGCGTCAATACTCTCCGGCGATATCGCATCTTAGATCACAACACAAGAGTTTGTACTTTGCTCTGCAACTGGGTTTATCCACAAATCGTAAGTTTTTAAACATTATTATACTTACTTACCAATTCAGCGTTAGTAAGTTTCAGCGAATTTTCAAATCAGTTTAAAATATTACAAAATTCGGTAACATTAGTCTATCTAGATGTAGTGTGATGCGTTTTCTTTGCCTGTAGTAATAATTGCTTTTCTTAATTTTTAGATTACTGATGATTATGTTTGTGAAGCATGTTGGGAACTCGCTATGGATTGAGTAAATCAGAGTTTGCAACAAGATGCTAATGAAGATGAACAAGCTGGACCGTGTCCACGAGGCCATAGAAATGTGTGCCTTCTGTGTGGATGTTCATTAGTACGAAGGCAAAGTGACAAAATATTAAAAGATAGCCCGACCGAACTACAACAAAACATGATAAATATTATCCAAATGAAAAAAGAACCACGTCAGGTCCATTCATTTTTAATTAGTATTTAATAAATAATAAATCCTTTTGCAGTGTTTTATTACTAAAGAGTTTAATAAGTCTATTGGTGTCTCTTTAAAGCAATCTAATACAAATTGTCTGTTTTTTATCAATTATGGAGTAAGTATTTGATTACCTACAAAAACATTCCTTTATTTCATTTGCAGCTGTCACCTTCAGATAAGGTTTGTCATACCTGTTGGTGGCGCACTAAGAGAGATCCCATATCCTTATCCTTACTAATATTATAAATTGTTTGTTTGTTTGTTACGCACGAAAAAACTAATGAACCGATTAGAATGAAACTAGGCGCACAGATAGACCATAACCTGGAATAGGATATAGTATACTTTTTATCCTGGTATTGAGTTCCTGTGGGATAATTTTCGACTTCCACGCGGGCAAAAGCTAGTTCCTTATAAAAGCAAGTGACTTGTACCTTTTTATTACAGAGATCTAACATCATGCCATGACGTCTAATATTAAGAAACCTGCCTCACTTGTACGCCATGGCGACGTCGCATGTGTATGTATATGAAGTTTAAAATAAATAAATAAATAAAATATCGTCTAGTATTCTATAATACCGTTTATTAAATAGCGATGATTTTATGAGTGTGTACCTACTATACAAATATTATAAGGACTATCTACGACTTCAGAAGTCTTTGAATAACACTAAGCCCACCCAGATAAAAAGGGACTTCACTTTTGTGTTTGATGTACAGTATCTATATAATTCACTTGATGTGAGATTTACTTAGTCAAATCTAGGAACAGAAAAGACAGAAAACCGCGCTGTAAGACGCTATACAAGGGACTGTCTTGATATTGAAGCCTTTGTTTATCCTTAAGCCGAGTTTCCCTTTATATTATTACCAACATTTATTTGTTTACTAATGAAATACTAAGAATATTGAAATAAACAACATTTAGAACCAGAAATGATATCGTCATACTGAACATGTCTGAAATATGCAATAGATAATTTCATGTCATGTTCACATTCAACACAATGTAAACGTGTAGTTGTTTGATTTAAATTTTAATAGTCAAGAGGATTGAGTTGACAATTTAGAAACATACATAATTTTTAAACTTTCGGGATTTGTACACATCATAAAAAGCTTGTTTAATGGGTCTTCTGTTACCTGCGAGCACGACCGGTGATCGGCCGAAACGTCAGAATATATAGAGGTATTTATAACTTAGTAACTTAACTATGTTAGTTACCACAAAGCTCGCGAGACACGTAAAATAAAGGTGTAGGTAGGTAGGTAGGTATGATGAATTTATAAACATTTTAATAAAACTATAGAATGAGGTTTTGTTTGATGGTATTAGGCACGATTCTCATAGACCTACTAAAATAAGTTTCACAGTTTCAGGTTTACATATTACTCATATGGATTACTGTGGAGCAGTGCCAAATAAGCTCTTTTTGCACTGGTTTTGCCCGGGTACCAAAAATGTGTTAATACGATTGTGACTTCATTTCATAGCATTGACCCATTGGTCGAAACTATAGATAATAATTATTATAAGATATAAATTTTCCAAGTGGTCTGTGGTGTTGTCTCAATAGTTTCGGAATAAAGTGGCTATGGCAAATAAACTGACATGGCGAATCTATACAAAATATGTCCTAATTAACTCATTAACAATGGTGGCACTGGTTACGATTTGATTTGTCCATGCTAAGGTATGCATATATTTCATGTACCATAATGATTGTTTAACCCAGAGAGTGCACGTATGACATCAGTGATTTTCAGTTTATTATTTATAAATGATGTCCACATTGTTAATCACTTTATTTTATCAACACGCTACTGTTTAAACGCATCCCGTGCTGGTATCACGGTTCAAGAGAAACAAGTTTACTTTTGTTTTTGTGGTAATAAAGCCTTCATTGTAGCAATACTATCTTAACATTTTATACGGCGCATAATGAACTGACATAGATACGCTGAAATTAACAAAATACATCCGATTTATCACTAAAATTAGTTTTCTCAATATCGATCTTAGTAGGCAAGAAGATGACAGGCAGCAAACTACATATATTAGTAGATTGTTACTATGCAGGAAAATACTCCTAAAAGAGATGTTGAGTTTAAATAAGCTCGAGACATACTGCTGATATAATAGGTAAACCAATAATAACAACCGTTTTATCAAAATAGAATTGTCAGCCAGGAAAACCTGGATGAGAATCAGTTTCGCGGCCATAGCTTTAACAGTTCGCTTCACAAACTACCTGTAGGTTATGAATATGAATTCTGTACCACATTCCGCCGCGTGCACTCTCTACAATCACAGATACCTACTAAAACTTGTAAATGGGAGTGTGAAGTTTCATCACATGAACACAACAGTGCCACAAACGTCAGATTAATCACACGATTTACATGTTCATGAGAACGAGAATTATTCATTTCTTTGCCACCCTATTAGACCTTTCGGTACACCGCAAACTAGCAAAAATTTATATGTATTTGAATGTAATAAAGCAGCTTTGTGAATAATTGTGGACGAAAAGATTTGAACGTATACCAGCCAAGCTCTTGATTTGTAGCTCTGTCATAATTCTATTAATTGTAATAGTCGTTGTTGTCCTTGAAGGAAAGCTACTGTTGCCTGTATTTGAGCGCCGCGTGCAGTTCAGCTTGTACCTATAAAATATTATTATAAGAAGGGCAACAATTAGGAGCTTGAGTAAGAAAGAGAATCATAGAAGACATTTCTAGGCGAAAGTTTAGCGTGAGTTCTATAAATAATCGAAATTGCATATTTTGTGATTGAACGTTGGTGTTTATTTTTTATATATGGTATTAATTTCAGGGGTGACAAGATAAACCTGAACAGAACTGCACAATTTAACTTCAACCGGTGTACACATTATCGTTTGTAATATACTTAATGTATAAAATACTTAACATTTTTGTTTGATATTATAAAAACACTTGAAATCAGTATTTAAAATGAGCTATACAACATTTGTATAGGGAAAAGAAAATAAGCTTTGGGAAAATATCGTGTGGGAACCCGCATGTCTGCAAATTCGCCATAATTTTCTCGAAAGACATGTGATCTCCCAACAACAATCAGCCAACCCACACTTGGCCAGCGTGGTGGTCTATGGAATTACCCTTCTCATAGTGAGAAGAGGCCCGTGCCTAGGACTGGGTCAGTTAACATACAGGGCTGATAATTATGATGAAACTTTAGCAGTCTCATTACTTTTGATAACTTAAAAAAAATAACGTTTTATTACATAGACTCACTATTAAATAGACTAAAACATTTAAATTGGTACAAACCCAGTAACAGTAGAATCACTGTATCACCCAAATACTAATTAGCTTATCAATTTTGGCAAGCTCGCGGCATCTCGATGGAGTAAAGCCACTAGCCGATGTCAATCTGACGATAAATTAACTTAATTGTCAACGATTTATTGGACAACTGATGCATCCTATTGGGACCGGAATGAATGCCGTCAGCCTTGCCATATAATTAAATAGCTATTTCTGGAACTTTGGCGTTCCCTAAGGTCCCAATATAGGACTGCCTATGTATTTTGCTTTTCATTCAAACGTACAATTTAGTACGTAGGTAAGTAATGTTTGAAATAGTATGACTTCGTCAACTGAGACGGATGTACATGCATTCTGGGTGAAAGGATGTTTGTTGTGTACACAGACCAAGCTGTAATTAATATTATGATGAGTTAAATTATGTTTACATTTCCGCCTAATAACGGTGACATATGCAAACAAAGCCTCTCTGTGCTGTAATGAAACACAACCAAACGTTATATCTTTGTTAAAAAATGCACTGGCCTATATTGCTGACAGCTCCAAAAAATAAATGTATGCTGCATTTAAAATAACAGGCGCTTAAATTTTGACACGTTCGTGCCCTCCCCTGTGTGGCCGTAAACCGCGAAAGTTCGTTCAGTGTAATAAAAAGTTAATACTTGGCGCAGGCGGGTTGGGTTGGATTGCGCATTACTTGCTACATTATAAACAAGCCTGGCTGTGACACCCCTCCTTTATGACCCCCTCTCGGCGGACGGCATGCATAATTAAATCTACGCGGTCAAATTAGCAATTTGGACCTCCAACAATAGCACATAGTTCAGTTTAAGCGTCTTTATTGTCCAAACAAATTTATTCAACCATTACTGTGCTCAATTAGCGCACAGTAACTACACTGAAACAATTTCAGGACTTGTTTTTATTATGTCTTCGTTACGCCAGTTTCGTTCCATCGCAAACGAGATTGTTTTAAGCCCTTTTAATAATGGATAAAATATCTTAAAGTTAACTTTTAATTCTACTGTAGCGCGCTACGGCCAGGGAGCACTCGTGACTAACGGATCTACATACTGATAATTGTAATAGTATTGCTTTGTTCTTCGCTTCGGGTAGAATTTAATATTAGGAGATAGTGCACTATTTACTAGTTCCATTGTGGCAAGATATTGTATTGTTTTTATTCCGTTTGTATTGTAGGTAGCTAGGGATATATGCAGGTGAATAACAACTTCTAATTATGTTTCTTGTAATCGTAACATTACTTCTAATACCGTAATATCCAACGACATTGTTTTGAAATTACTTTTTGGTTTTGTAGATTAATAAATCTTTGTAGGGAGAAGGGGAGGCAACCGCGCTGGTCGATAGATCGGGGAAGCAATGTTGGCAACTCTTAGGCTGGTCTACATTTATGAAAAACAAAGTTTACATGATTATCTTGGTAGTGACCTGCAATACAAATGACTCAGGTATAACATAAAAGAACTATTTATCTTATATTTTCTCATCCTCTTTTTTACGATAAGGGGTAAGAATTATTGCCTTTCTACGTCTCAAGCAAAATAACTTTGCGGCTGAATCTTGAGCTACTTCTGAGCAATTTTTTTTGCTAGGTGGTGGCTAATTGTTAACATTTACCGTTGTTCATGCAATACGTAGTCAAGTTTATTTATTTTCATGAGTGATTATCACCACTTTAAAATAGATATATGTCGATTGTCTGCACGGGGAAATAAAAATTGCATATCACAAAAATAGCCAAGTAATGTCTGAGTGCCAACGTTCATCTGGTCATTCGGGCCATTGTTTTAATAAAATTGTAGTGCTTTGATGATTTCGGCATAAATGGGTTCCCTCAACCGGAGATGCACTAATCTCTCATAAATATCGACGTAAAGTAACAGTATTTAAACTGTTGCGTTTCGAGTGCGAGTGCCAGAGCCCTCATGTCTTCTTCCTCACCTCGTTTCTCCTCGTGTTCCTTTCCCCACAAGACTGGCAATGCACTTGTGAATTATCCGGTGTTGCAGGTGTCTATGGACAGCGGTAATTGCTATCAGCCAATCTGTTTGCTCGTTTGTCCCCTATAAATTGGAAAAGAAGAAATGTATAGAAGAAATTATTGTGAAACCAAAACAAAATTTTTAATTGTTCAGTGTTCAATTTCACACAATAATTACTTTGTTTCATTTTATTTATAGACTTTCCCCCGAAGAGCTAGGCCGAGGTGTAATATTACAGCCACATTTCGCCAAGAATTTTTAGGTTTCACGTAATAGTGAGCGAACTTATTGCCGTTACCGGGCACATCACTAGACTCCGTGCTGCTACTGAGAATTCGGAAAAACTCAGTAACGCTTTTTGCCCAACCTGAGAATTGAACCCGGGCCCTCCGATCAGCAGATGCATACGATATACGATCCACTGGACCACGGAGGCAGTCAAGTACAATGATTACACAAATATAAATTAAATAAGGATCGGTTTTTAGTCTTTTTACACATTTATTTCTAATCTGATGTACTAGGCACCAGAAGTAAATTAGAATACAGACACACCATTTTACTGTTCTCAGGTATCATTACCATTTTCAATTTGCATTTATCGATGCTTATCATACCATTGCAATTATAGTTTTAGCGCAAATACATAAATATTTATGTTCTTGCAATCAAACTCCCAATAAAGTACGGTGTCGATAAGTGTATATAAATTTAGCAGTCGCGCGGTAAAGCGGGCGTGCGCCGGTCTGATAAAGGATTTGAGGGTGTTTTTCAATCGGGTGACGCCGCAATCCTGTCATATTATTAGCGATAGATATCGTAATGCCAAACATATAATCTTAAATCACTCAGTAAAATAAACAATTTTACGCTCAACGCGTTTTACTAGTTTGTTTCGTACACGCTGTGTATTATGTCTGACTTTTATTACTTGACTCGGCCCATAACTACTTCCATTTTTACATTCAATACATAATTTTAGCGTCTAAGTATAGTTTGTGTTGCCATATATTTTATATAATATTATCAAATAACAATATTTTTAAGTTATATGAACATGGTGAAATATTGCAATAAATTAATTAAACGGATACTGGAATATATTCTAGGTACGGTAACTGTAAAGTAAAAAAAATGCATAAATTCACAAGAGAACTGTACTTTTGTAAAGCTAAGGTACCTAATCCTTAACAAAAATGTAATTATCACAACACTCGAAATAAATATCTTAATACAAAAAAAAGTTTTCGTAGAGAAACACCTTTTTATGGAAAACGAGAGAATACCGTAATGGTTTACTAATGTTTGCCATAATTTAAAATGCCATAATTTCATATGCCATACTGGTATTTGCCATAATTTCATTAGAAATAACGATTCAGTTGCCATAATCGTGAAATGACATAAAATGACTTTCACTAATGCCATTGGTCATAATCGATCAAGTGTCATAATAATTTAAATCCATAAATGTATTTGCTATAATTTTCGTTTTTAATAATGCCATTTTCCATAACTTTTAATCACCATCCAGTTTAATAAACTAAGGTTGACGGACTTTTTTCGGATTAAGGTTCAAAAGAGAACCTAACATAACCTATTTAGTTACTTATTACAGTCGCACCTAACCCTAGGTACTCGAAAGCAATGACGCACAAATTTGACATTAGCTGTCTATATCATTCATACAAGATGGCGGTTGCGTTTCGTTTCACGTTTTTCACATAAACCCTAAATATCGCTTTTATTGATTCCACTATAAACTGAGGTTGACGGAGCCCTGCTTCGCCAGGCTCTTATTTTCGGGTTAAGGGTCAAAAGAGAACCTAACACAACCTATTTAGTTACTTTCACATAAAACCTAAAATTACGTTCCGTTTTGCATATTATAATGAAGAATTTTTGGAAATTGTTTTCCAAATATTTAGACGCGCCTCCGGCAGCCAGAATTACTTTTAGGGGATTAAAACTAACTCCCTTAAGAGCCCTACACCACCTATACTCTCAAATTTGGGCAGCTCGTTTTGAAACCCAACCTAAAATTTTTTATTCACAATTAAACCTACAACTAATCCTCATATGGCGTCTACTAAATAAGCTCTAAAAAAAAAAAACCACGAAGACTAAGTTGCTTACTACTTGACTGACGGCCATTTTCAATATTCGAACTATAGATAGATCTGTAGATTTTAGATTCGTGTTTGACATATTTTGTATGGAGCTTATGTCAAAAACTATTTACTTCTAACCTAACCTATCCGAGTCGGATTGCACCGAGTCGGGGTGTTAACGATAATTAATTTCAACCTAACAATATTATGTATTATTTTCATAATTATATCAAATTTTAATTATGTCAAAAGTCGATTATTAGATGTGTTACTTATGGAAACTAATTATTATGATAAATGTTGTTATAGAAAGTAATTTTATGGCAAATAAAAGTTATCACTGTTGAGTTGTTAAGGCAAACGTTATTAGTATAAATGATAATAGTGCAAGTGAATATTATGATCAGGGATGATTATGGCCAACAATATTAGTGCAAATGAATTTATGGAAAACGAGAGAATACCGTAATCAGTAATAATATGAACATTATTTTTGTTGTTAATTATAAAAAAACTTATGATCGCTCGCAATGCGAAAGTATCGCTTGTTTGATATCAATCTTAGGGGAAAGGATTAAATTAATATAAATTAATTAATTTGTTGCTACTGTCAGCAAAACAATGGCATAGAACCAATAATAATAACGGGTAAGATACTCATGGCTACTTTTAATCACCAATGATTACATTTTGTTATATTTATTTTAACTGTGAAATCTCTAAGATACTTCTCTGTCAAAAATGTACCGGAAAAAAACAATAATACACAAAATGTTTATTACAGAGCAATAGTTATAGCAATATACTCATGCAAACACACGTGCATGCATAATAAAGGAGATCACCCAGCTCCAGTCAAATTTAGGCTTATTCTAAAAGTGCCGGCCATTGATATATATTATGTACTAAATATATGTCAATGGTGCAGGCCAAGTAAAATAAACTTAAAATTTTATTATAGAATATTACGAGATAAACACTTTTTATTCCTACACTAAGGTTCTAAGTGCAGTCTGTGAGATCATATTCGAGCTCAAAGAATCTATTCTGTTCCTGAAATAAATCCTAAGTAATTATTGTTATTTTTTTGCCTAAAATAATGTACAAGTTGCAATTTAAATGGCATCAGGTAATGACAGGTAGTAAGCCAAGAGCGAAATATCTGATTGATAAGCATTACTGCCTCACAGAAAGAGACGGTGACGTTCCAAGCCTTCACGCACCAGACCGTGGGCAGGGCAGGTAGCGAGGGTACGACTGTAACAATTGCCGCGATCAGTTTACGGCCAATTCGAAACATGACCAGTGAAAACTCCAGCGGAATAACAATTGCAGTAGGATGTACCCGATTAGAATTTTTCAATAAATAGTATATTGTACCTAGGGCAAGAAATAAAGATGGGCAAAGCAAACCAGGTGAACAGGATTGATATACGTATCCATTTGGGTTTGGCTGCTTTCGATAAACTGGCATTTGCTTTTACGAAGCAACAAAAAGCAAGAATATTCAGCCAGTGCGTCCTGCCAATGCTCACCTACGGAGCCGAAACTTGGGTTAGTACAGAGGCAGCGCTACAGAAACTTGAAGTTGTTCAAAGCGCGATGGAGAGTAAACTGGCAGGAGTGACACTCAGAGACAAAAAGACGAATAAATAGCTCCGAAAAGAAAGTCTAGTATCAGATGTTGTCAAAAGAGTAGCGGCCGGACATGTAGCCAGAAATCCCGAAACATGGTGCAAGCAAATATTAAAATGACAACCATGAGATTGTAAACGACTAGCTGGAAGACTGCAAATGAGATTGAAAGAAGACATCATAAAAATAGCGGGCAGTAATTGGTTGAAGACTGCCCAAAACAGGACTGAAAGGAAGTTATACAAGGTTATATAGCGGGTCTTACTCGCGATAAATCTTATATTTAAGGCATAAATACCTCGGTTTTTTGCCAACGTTTCGGCTAACTTGCTTCAGCCGTGGTCGCGGCGGAACTGGTGAGCTCAGCGCCGTCCTTGTGTTGTGCGGGTTTTGGCACCTACCCTCACTGGATTTTTATTTTTGTTTTTAACCGCACTGTCGGTACCTCGACACACTACACTAATGACGTCTATACACTGTTGAGCTGTATCATTACGGCGGTGTTTACACTTATTGATGATTGGATTCCAAGTTGTTGATAATCTAAATCCATCCTCTCGGTTGAAATTCTTGTGTTTTTTGATTTCAAACGCTTCACGAACTATCCTGGAGTAATAGTGACGTTCGGTGGACAAGACCTGTGGTTGATGTAGTTCTATCCAGTGGTTTGGTCCAGACTCCAATAAATGTTCAGCTATAGCGGACTTATTTACTTGTCGATTTTTCACAGCTGCGATATGTTCCTTGGCCCTTTCCGCAATTGTTCGCTTGGTCTGTCCGATATAGGAGCTACCACAACTGCAATCGACCTTGTAGACGCCAGGTGTCTGAAAAGGAATGACATCCTTTGGGATGCGCAGATTGTGTGCTATCTTGGAAAGCGGACTATATACAGTCTTAATGGAGTATTTCTTTAGTACGGTTCCAACTTTGTCCGTTACTCCTTTTAGGTAAGGCATGTAAGCCGGCACCCTGCTCACCTCAGGTTTACGGTCCCTCCTCTTCAGACGGTATATCTCATTCTTGTATCCGTTACGTCTAAGTACCTCCTGAACATGTGAGAGCTCACTGTTTAAGTGTTCAGGGTCACAGAGGTCATACGCCCTGTTCACTAGGGAGGTCACAACGGATGCCAAGTGTCGCGGGTGATGATGCGAAAACGCGTTGAGATACCTGTCAGTGTGTGTCGGTTTTCTGTATACAGTGTGTCCCAGGGTACCATTGTCTTTAACTGTCACTTTTACGTCAAGAAAGGACAACGATCTATCCACCTCCATTTCAAATGTAAATCTGATGTTCGGATGCATGGAGTTTAATCTATGTGCGAATTGTTCTACGTCTTTCTTATTGCCCTTCATTATACAGAATACATCATCGACGTACCTTTTCCATAGCTTCACATTGGATGCCTGCATGTCTATGAATTCTTCGAAGTACTCCATCCAGATGTTGGCCATTACCGGTGCTACTGGGCTACCCATAGCCACCCCGTCAATCTGGAGATAATGTTGTCCTCTGTATAAGAAGTAGTTTCCTTCTAAGCAATTCTTTAGCAGAACAGTGTATGCTTTAGATATACCGTTTTCCTCTAACTTCCTCTCAACGATCTCAAGGCAATCTTGAACTGGAACATTGGTAAATAGTGACTCCACATCAAAACTCACCATCACCTCGTCTGGTTCCATTGTCACGCTCTTGATGATGTCAATAAAGTGGCGAGAGTCCTTGACGAAAGATGCCGTCTTACCTACTAACGGTTACAGTACCTTGCTTATGTGTTTCGCCAAACCGTATGTGGGTGAATTTATATGGCTCACGCAGAGGTACATCCATCTTATGAACTTTGGGTAAACCGTATATTTTGGGTGGTTGCACTATTTGAGGTTTGTGTAGACGTTCATAATCATCTTCCGTGAATAAGTGTTTGTGGTCCCTTATTAAAGTCCTGATGCGTTTTGTTACTCTGGCCGTCGGGTTATAAGACACATGTTTGTATATAAGTGTATCACTCAACAGATTCCTTATTTTATTGTCATAGTCACAAGTATTCATCACCACAGTGGCGTTGCCCTTATCAGCTTTAAGCACTAAAATGTTCGTGTCATCACGCAATGTTTTTAGTGACTGACGCTCTTCTGTGGAGATATTGGGTTTCGGGGGCTTCGATTTACGTAAAATAACGGCAACATCCTGTCTAAGTGTATCCGCATCGTTAAACGGTAACTTGTTGCGCGTTATAACCTCCTCGATGCTGCTTATGATATTCTCGTACGGAATCCGTTTAGGTGTTAAAGCGTTATTTAACCCTTTAGCCAGTACGCTTTGAGTCGTGCTATCAATAACGTAATCCGATAAATTAATTACCGTTTGCTGATTGTCGGGGTATCCATTTTTACCGGCTTGCCTCTCCTTACGGTTCCTTAATTTATCGAACTTCTTGTTGTGACGTTTAGTACGCAGATCGTAAATGCGACTAGCTTGATTGTACGTGACACGATCGCACAAGTTGTAGTCACTATTTGAAAACACTTCACAACACTTTGTATGAACTTTATATAAGTCACACTGTACCCCACACAACTCGTACCGACAGTTGCGGATTAATTGTCTCAAAAGACGTACACTGGCATTATGTAGAATGCCCTCGGAATGCGGAATATCTTTACGTTGTTTAATACGTACTCCAACGGGTAATAATTGGCTATCACGACACTTCGTCAAAAAACTTAGTGAAGTTTCTAGACATACCCGCTTTATCCGAAGGGATTCAAGATTTTTAATTATTATCACATTTTCCGGCCCGTAACGGTTTGCAATAAACGATTTTAAACTTTCGCGATTAGTATACATTATACAAGGTTATATAGCGGGTCTTACTCGCTATAAGTCTTATATTTAAGGCATAAATACCTCGTTTTTTTGCCAACGTTTCGGCTAACTTGCTTCAGCCGTGGTCGCGGCGGGACTGGTGAGCTCAGCGCCGTTCTTTAAACAGTGAGCTCTCACATGTTCAGGAGGTACTTAGACGTAACGGATACAAGAATGAGATACACCGTCTGAAGAGGAGGGACCGTAAAACTGAGGTGAGCAGGGTGCCGGCTTACATGCCTTACCTAAAAGGAGTAACGGACAAAGTTGGAACAGTACTAAAGAAATACTCCATTAGGACTATATACAGTCCGCTTTCCAAGATAGCACACAATCTGCGCAGCCCAAAGGATGTCATTCCTTTTCAGACACCTGGCGTCTACAAGGTCGATTGCAGTTGTGGTAGCTCCTGTATCGGACAGACCAAGCGAACAATTGCGGAAAGGGTCAAGGAACATATCGCAGCTGTGAAAAATCGACAAGTAAATAAGTCCGCTATAGCTGAACATTTATTGGAGTCTGGACCAAACCACTGGATAGAATTACATCAACCACAGGTCTTGTCCACCGAACGTCACTATTACTCCAGGATAGTGCGTGAAGCGGTTGAAATCAAAAAAACACAAGAATTTCAACCGAGAGGATGGATTTAGATTATCAACAACTTGGAATCCAGTCATCAATAAGTGTAAACACCACCGTAATGATACAGCTCAACAGTGTATAGACGTCATTAGTGTAGTGTGTCGAGGTACCGACAGTGCGGTTAAAAACAAAAATAAAAATCCAGTGAGGGTAGGTGCCAAAACCCGCACAACACAAGGACGGCGCTGAGCTCACCAGTCCCCGCCGCGATCACGGCTGAAGCAAGTCAGCCGAAACGTTGGCAAAAAACCGAGGTATTTATGCCTTAAATATAAGATTTATCGCGAGTAAGATCCGCTATATAACCTTGTATAATGTATACTAATCGCGAAAGTTTCAAATCATTTAGTGAAAGGAAGTTGTTGTAGGGGTCTACACCAAAATGGTCGGAAAAGGCTTAAGATGGTGATGTTCACGGCACTGGGGACGCATAAGCGGGGCATTCCGCCAACATTTGCAGCGCCGTTTCTTGGACAGGGTTGCGCTTACTGTCACTATAGTGATATCCAGGCGTTTCCTCCTGGCCTTTTCTCTACAAGAACCGGCCGAAACAACGGAAAGTGAGAACGTCGCGACGCAACATTTCTTCAACCACATGGTGCCATGCCTGAATACATCTGTACCTGGCCGGTCATAGGCTGGTTTCAGAGTCATGCGTTTGATCGGCGCCGGCCACATGCGCGCGCTTACAATTACACTAGATTAGTAGAAGCGTTTCATAGTCACGCAGTTCAAACGTGCCGCGTGTGAGACGCGCGCGCCGGCCGCGCTGCCGAAGCTTCATACATTGCAATGAGAAACGCGAACTCGTTTCACAGTGGTCCGCGCGCCAAACGCCGCTGTTGAGACGCGCTGGCCGACGGCGCGTGCCGCGCGCGTCACTCTGAAACCAGCCATAGACATTCCTATTAAAGGTTTAGACGATATTTTTTATATTTGGTCAGGTTATAGGTATTTAAAAAAATGTTTTTTACTTTTTTAAAGAGTCCACTGTATTTTAAGGCACAGGCAGGCATATTTCACGTTAGGCTGAAAACGTATAGTTGACCACATTAACACCTCTTTGATTTATCACTTTTGTCAAAACAAAACTGCTCTACGGTACTTTGAGACATACATTCAAACCTAAATATTGTCTCAGAGAATTGAAGTTTGGGTGTAATAGTTAAAAATGTTTACAACAGTGTGTTCTATTAAAATAACATAATTTTATTGATTGGCCGGCAAAATAAAAATTAGCCCAATTTGGGTGATCTCCTTTAGGCGCTGCCATCGGCAAGTAGTAGTGAAAAAAAGTAAAAATTATACATACATACATACGCTTGAAATCATACTCCTACACCCCACAACGCATATTTTCCGCCAACCAATAATAAACTCTAGTTTTCGTTATTATTTGTCAGTCAGATTGATATACTTACCTACCGAACATTTCTAAGCTGTGACACCAGTGCATTCTTCTTCGGCGTGAGAAATAATTACGATAATATTATTAGGTGTCCATTGTTCCGTGTTTGGTAATAGTGTGGAAATCAATGATATTATTGGTGGAAATAGTCAGTAGAATTATTGAATATACTTATACGGAAATTCATAAATCTGCCTATCTATTATCAAAACTTTTTTTTTGTTTTTGATCGCGCTAATCTTGTAACTAGCAGGCCAATTTCTAAGATTTTTTTGCCTCTCTAGCCCATTTGTTGAGGAAGGTTATACCAAATAACATCACGCTACTACCCACGAGGGTGGTGCAGTAACCATAAATACCACTATGCAGGTCACTGCGGATATTTGTATTTTTTTAGGTAGCTAGGTACGTATAAAATTCGCTTGTATAGCTTTTAGGCACATCTCACATTTTTATTTCCGTATATAGGTACACAGAATAAAAGTGTGTATTATTGTATTAGGTAGGTACCCAATACAAAAAATAATACTATAAATCATCCCCAATACACAACAAATCAATAATTTTCTTAAGTACTGGTACCTAACTATGCTGGTACCTACCTATGTTATCTTGTCCAATAATCAAAACGATATTTTCAAAACTATACTAATTACCTATATACACTCTTATTACTTACTAAAAATGTATAATAACTATTTACAAACTAAACCTAGATATAATATATCAATAAGTGATGATGACATTCGTAACTGACGATATAATAATTCGTAATCCTGCGGTGTGCTCTGCAAACTAGCGATACGTCCCGTCTCCATTACATCCCGCTCGGGACTGAACGACGCCGGAGAGAGCGCGTCGGCAGTAGGAAATTACATATTTTCGGTATTAAATTTTTGTATATATTAAAATGCATAATGTGATGGCCGAGAAACATCCGCTTTTACATGACTTTTCTTTTGGTATACTTTTAAAAATCTAATCCCAATACAACTCAAATGAAACGTGAAGAATTGGTTAAACAGACCTGTATTCGCGATTATTTTCTATCGTATAAAATGTCAGTAATCGTGTTTCGAATGGCCGACAAATATAGATCTAATGCTGTAGAATAAAATATATTTTTTTCCGAATTTAAATCTCTGTTATTTACAAATAAAACGCGTTTGAACACGCTAGATAACACTGTATATTGGGAAATCCTCGCCTTAAAATGGTTTTGTTTGTGACTTTACCGGAGCTGTCTCATCAAGAGCTTTAATAGCTCAAAAATTCACTTCGTGAACCTAGAATAAATTTAAACTTTTAGTCTAATCTTGTTGACTGAATAAAGTTTCAAGATAAAATATCATCTATAGCAACAGAGTACATAACATTATTAAGTTTTAAAGTGTCTTTCCGAGAGATGTACCACATACAAGACGTACATCTCGAGACTTCCGAGTATCTGATATTTCGACACTGTTTCCGTCAGTGTGATTTCATATTATGGTAATGGCGCTTTAAGTCCTTGCTTACTACGAGTATAGCCAACGCACGTCTCACCTCGATTGCAATAGAATTTGAGACAGGAATTAGCCCAATTTAAGTTCTTAAAAAAAATTGGCACCAGCTAATCAGTGTTAGAACAGTACAGCCCCCAGTGCCGAAATTTCTACGTGGGACTTTTGCCGAAAGATAATTGAAAACTAATGTTAATAACCATGAAAGTTGTAATTCCTATATTACCAAAGATAACATGAATGACACAGACACGAAGTTTTACGAACAAGATTAGGATCTAAACTCTAAGCACAACAGAGATTTACATAATGTGTGTACATTATTTTTTTCCAGTCCAAAAGGACGGTCGTTCTAAATTGATGTGTGTGAGTTACTTAATGCGGGATGTTTTGTTTGTTTTATTTGTAAATGTACCTAATATCGGGATTATATCTGTTAGTCTGTACATATCATATCTTAATGTAATACGTGTCCTTATTTTACGTTTTGTTGATGCGTAACCCACGTTACGTATGCAAAAATAGGGTACAAGGATTGTACATTTTATCTGGCATTTGCATAGGTAGCTACTGTTTTCCTCTAAATTAATCTGGTTATCTCATAGTGTTCATAAAACATCATGAAGTATATAATTCTTATTTTTATTTATTTTTTTATAGTCTCACGCCTGTATCCCCGAAGGAGTAGGCAGAGGTGTAAATATTACACCCACATTTCGCCATGAATTTTTAGGTCCCACGTAATAGGGGGCGAGCCTATTGCCGTTATCTGGCACATCACCAGACTCCAGGCTGCTACTGAGAATTCAGAAAAACCCAGTAACACTTTTGCCCGACCCGAGAATCGAACCCGGGACCTCCTATCAGCAGTCGCATACGCTATCCACTGGACCACGGAGGTAGATGTTATTCGATGTAATTAGATAGATAGATAGATTAACACTTTATTGTACACCAGTAAACATAAGGAGATACAATATTTAATAAAGTAACTTGAAACTAGTTGCACAGCAGCACAACAACAGGGCGGTCTTATCGCAAAATGCGATCTCTTCCAGGCAACCTAGTTTGAAATACAATTAATAACAGTACAATAGTGTGGGTTTTTACATAAAAAGTATATATGTATGTTTATGCGGTATCTAGTACCTACAGTATTTACAAGCTCTGCTTAGTTTGGGACTAGATGGTGTTCTGTGTATGTGGTAGATGTTTTTTATTTTTTTTATTTAGCCTATACACGTGTCCCACTGCTTATTATTTATTATATTTTATATCGCAATCACGGTTTTGCTCGATAAGAACTTAAACAAAATGGACAGGGAGCCGATAACAAGAAATACCAAAGGTTGTAAGTACATAAAATGTAAAGTTCTGTTTGAGTATTAATCTAATAGAAATGAATTCTTGAAGTAAAAACGCAGCTTCTTGAAAAGTGAAGATGAGAATTTATTATGATCGTGAAAAAAGGGATCATCCAGTTCAGATATTCTTGCCTCATACAAAACCTAGAGTTCTACTGTCGAGGTGGTAAATCACTAAAATAATTTCTACTAATTTACTGCAGGCAATAAATTACATGACGACTTCAAATTTAAATATCTGCAATACATACACTTAAGTCTCCTCTTGGCAATCAACAAACCTTCGTATGGTACAATGTGAAAGGGAGGTATGGTTTCAGTGATCTACTGACGTAGCCAATGGTGTCTTCACCCACCTTATTACACACAATAATTTCTTATTACACTCAACTCCTCTTTCGCCACCCCCAGATTAGGAACCCAGGCTTCAACTGGTCAAAAACGTTAAAACGTGCCAAACATCAGGTACCTAATATTAATATTTCGTAACAAATTAAGCTACCTTGTTAATTCTGTTGCACAAAAGGTGCTCAATTATAGTTTTATCATTAATTTTATAATGGCCTACAGAATGGGGGTGCCTAGGGGCCAATTCCGCATAGTGATGAATTTTTGCACAGGGGAGGCGTTGACGCGCCGGGCCGCGGTTAAACGTGTGCAGTCATTTTAATACATATTAAGTTAATTTGGCACCCGAAGGGAAGAGCATATTTGTACAAAATTATATTTGCTTTGACTTTATCATCGCAGTTATTTTTTGTACGTTTCATGAGAGTGATAAACCATAAGGCGATTCGTTTATATATAACGTAGACACTTAACGAGAGATTTTGTTCCAAAAGAACAGAAAGAAATCGACAGCCATTAATTTGTCATTATAATGACAACAAATCTTGTCGGTTAAAATTGCTTTGATGGCGCACAAATTACTCCATCATAGACAAATATAATAATGAAAATCAATTATACAAGGCAAAGCATATTAAGAATCGCCAAAACCAATCAAGTCCTCCATAAAGTTCTGTAGTCTTTTCCGTCTCTTTGATTATCATTATCATTTGATCAATAACGTTTAAAGTAATTTACCAACTTTATTTAGCGATTCAAATAAGTTTGATTTGCTTTGAAATTATTCCAAGATTTGTTCATCCAAATGTAAAAATTACGCTAAGCTCGTGACTGCTTATTTGTACTGTTTAATCAGTTTCTAATTAGTTGATAAATTATTAATTAGATTACCAATTCGCGGATCGGAAAGACTGAACAATGCATAGATTATGTTTTAATAAGCTCTGTTTATGTTATGAATAATACAAATTACAATTGCTAAATATGTACCATGTTCTTCAGGGCTTCAGCGTTTAGTATATCTGATAAGATACATTGCAGTTTTGGTTGTGAAAACACAACATAAAGAAATGTGCGGGATAGCAAAAATAAAATCTAGACGTCCTTATGCTTTGTGATGTTCAATACACAGGTACAATAGGTAAATGCAATTTGACGAATTTATCAAAAATAGAAAATAAATAACCAATAGTGTTCTTTAACTTTGCAGACGTCGAGTTGAGTATTACTTTAGCTTTGTATTTTCTTTTGTGAATGTATTGTTTTTGTACATGTACTTAGTTCTATTTTTAGAGTAAGTATTGTATTACAAAACTTTAATTGTTACAGGCAGGGCTCGAAAGTTTTGTAGTATTGTTTAAAACAAATGATAAAGGCTACTTTTATCCCCCTGTACTAGCTTTTAAGCGAGAATACAAAGTGGTGTTGTCAGCCTTCTCAAATTTGTAGAAGCTAAACTGAGAAGTACGTAGCCCTCCAGATGATCACACCCAGATAACTTTATACTGTGTTTATGTGCGGCTATCGGAGTTTTTTTAAGGAGATGAGCTGAGGGGAAAATCTGTACGGTTCATTATAGTAACTTGTTAAAATTGTAAAGCCGTTTGGTATTTTCTTTGTTAAGTTGCGAGATCGACTGATAAAGATGAATAAAACAATGTTATTAATATCTTTAAGCTCAGCAATTACATTTAAAATTTTATTTCTAACTTACTTACCATGGGATGTAATATACTTTCGGAAACTTTACACAAAGCTCGTCGTAGATAACAGTTACAAACAAATACAATAAATAAATTGTCATGATAACTAAGTATTCTGATACTAGCTTGTCTAATACATCGTCAATAGAGCAGACAGCATGCTGCACTAATATGAATAACTAACGTCATCGTCATCTTTGTATCTTCCAGGTTGCGATCCAGAGCCCTCGCCATAGAGCATAGATATTTACATAGAAGCGCATTTCTTATGGGCGCTCTGTAGACAAACTTTCTGTGACCCAAATTGCCGCTTGGCGGCGTGGCAGTCGCGCTGTGACAGCTGTCTCTATGAGTGCAAGAGAGACGAACGTTTCTCATGTGTATCTTATCTACGAGAGCAAGAGGGACGGAGAACGTCGCCAGCGCCGTCAACGGCGCCAACTACGTACTACACTGAGGACAGTCGCCAACTCGCCACTTGGCATCGGCACACGAAATCCTTAAGAAATGCGCTTCGATATGTAAATCTGTATTCATTGCCCTCGCCGTGGAGTAAAAAACGAATGGAGTAAACAAAATAATGCGCTATAGACCACCTGTATTCTGTCAAAACAGTCTTCTTAGTTTACTGGTCACGCTAGTGCAGCCTAGTGTCACAACACTGCACTAATCTATCTTATTATAAACAACTTAAACAATATTGAATTTGTATCGTACAAGTTGTCAATTTACTAGAAAACAAAATAATAACATATCTAAGGCCTAGCGAAGATGATTTTTCAATAGAAATGACAGTAAACATAGACGGATAATGTTGTTACTTTCGTACGAATAGTCAAGGTTTCTCCTTCACTCAATAGATGGCGGCATCTGATGCAAACGTGAAAAATGAATTGGGGTTAAAAACTGTTCAACATGGGGTATAATGGACTGTTTTGTGCATACCTCAACCTTTTAACTAGTATACGTAACGACGTGTGAGAAAATAATAATATTTTTAATAAAACAAATAACATAACTATCACAACTAGGTAGGTACTTATGTATCAAAATGTATAAATGTTGCTTATGGTGTATCATGATAATAACTCTCTATCAATCTATGTATGTGTTTTATGACGAGTACTTATATATTCATATCTATGGCGGATTAAGAATACAGTGTTACTAACGAATTTCATTCCATGGGTGTCCGTAGGGGCGATTAATATATTTTACGAAGAAAATAGTATCATTGCGAATAGACGAAAAACCGACAGCAACCCTTGTATCTCGTCTGGCCACCTTGGTAAAGTAGGCACAATTCTCGTATGGATTCATAGTGCTACTATGAAGCAAATAAGGAAAGGCTTACGTCCAGCAATGGAATGAGAAAGATTGTATGATATGATTTAAGTATATTATCATAAATTAGAGAATGTGGAATCATAATCATGTGCAGGGCAGTAACCCTTAATATCGAGGGTATAACCTAGAGCTCAGCTAGTCAAACAACAAAGACAAAAATATAACAGTCTACTACATTTTGCCGATAATGTACCAAGTAAATATATAAAAACGTATACCTATGAACTGAAGTTCTTTGTCACTGAATATGTTACATATTTATTGGTTGATGTTTTGCTTAAATATTCTTGGAATTTTACAGGTAGTAGAGCTTTGCTGATTTCAGCATGAATGGGCCGGCTCGACCGGGGAAGTACCACTCTCTCACAGAAAATCGACGTAAAATAACAGTACCTAAACTGTTGCGTTTCGTTCGGTGAGTGAGAGTTCCGTAGGCCCTATCCCCTATTCCTTCTCCCTCATCCCACTCCTCATCCTATCCCTTTTCCCAATCCTAAGGGGCGGCAACGTACATGTGACTCCTGTGGTGTTGCTTAGCTTGTGTCCATGGGCGGCGGTAATTGCTTACCATCAGGCGATCCGTCTGCTCGTTTGCCGCCTGTTACCATAAAAAAGAAGCTATTCAGAGCTTATGTATAGAGAAGCTACGTCTCAATTTTCGAAGAAATCTGATTCGGTATCCTTCCATAGCATAGATATCGTGTGTCTAAGGGTGGAAAAGGTAGGTAGCTATTGTTACCAATGGCATAAATCAATATCACTACCGATATTGCTTCTATAGATGTTATGCATCTCTATAAACAATGTCTCTTTTTAGGGTTCCGTACCTCGAAAGGAAAAAACGGAACCCTTATAGGATCACTTTGTTGTCCGTCCGTCTGTCAAGACCCTTTTCTCAGTAATGCGTGGAGGTATCAAACTGAAATTTATACTAAATACTCGAATCTACGGTTCCATAGAGCTGTAAAAAAATCAAACTTCTAATCCAACGCAATCAAAAGATACAGCCGTGTATGCTGCAAATTGCAGCATATTTACAAACTCGCATTGGAATCAAAACCTACAGGGTACTTCCCGTGAACTCAGAATCTTGAAATTTGGTACGAAGTAACGTCTTATATCACATATAAAGGAAAAATTACGAAAACCGTACATTTTTAGTTACAGCATATAAAAAAATATTTTATATAAATTTAAAGTTACCACCCCTCTCTTTTGAACGCGTGGAGGTATTAAATTGAAATTCATATCAAATACTCAAGTATATAACACCATTAGGCTGCAGCAAAATCAAACTTCTTCGTCAACGCAATAAAAAAAAAGAGCAATATAAGCATATTTTATAACTCGCAACTACTCGCAAGTGAATCAAAACCTACAGGGTACTTCCCGTGAACTCAGGATCTTGAAATTTGGTACGAAGCAACGCCTTATAGCACATATAAAGGAAAAATTGCGAAATCTGTATTTTTTTAGTTACAGCATATAAAAAAATATTTTTGATAAATTTAAAGTTATTACCCCTTTCTCTTGAACGCGTGGAGGTATTAAATTGAAATTCATATAAAATACTCAGGTATATAACACCGTTAGGCTGTAACAAAATCAAACTTCTATGTCTACGCAATCAAAAGAAATAGCAATATAATCATATTTTCAAACTGGCGTCCACTCGCAAGGGAATCAAAACCTACAGGGTACTTCCCGTGAACTCAAAATCTTGAAATTTGGTACGAAGTAACGTCTAATAGCCCAGATAAAGGATGCGGAAGGCTGAGGACCGTGTACTGTGGTGCGTGTTGGGAGAGGCCTATGTCCAGCAGTGGACTGCGGTAGGCTGATTGAGATTTTAAATAACCCAGACGCTGCAAACGGCCATTGTGAATGCTTGCATTTCGAAATGTTTAATGTCAGAGTGATAACTGTATATAGGTCACCACAATGTCCAATTAATGTTGCAATAAAATGCATAAAACAGCAGGTATAATTCATGTTCTCGTCTGATTGTCGTGGGAGACTTCAATATTGATTTTAGTATGAATCCCCAAAATTGAATTTTCACATATTTTTCATCTATAAACATGTTTCCGTTAATACACTAGCACAACACGAAGTAGTATATTTATAGATAACGTTTTTTCGAACTTCAATGTTCAATGTGGTACTTTCATACCTTTTTCGGTCTCCATTTACAGATCTGGTTCAAATTTGATACTTAATTCCATACTTTAGAATTTTCATTTCCTTTATATGTTTTTTTTTAATTTACATACGTAACATAACTTCACGCCTTTTTATCCCTGAAGGGGTAGGCAGAGGTGTATTACACACCCACACTTCGCCAGTTATGTTTCGGTCCCCATGTAATAGAGGGCGAGCCTATTGCCATCTACCGGGCACATTACTAAGCGAGCGATAATTAACATTTTAAATACACACATATTTAACTCCGAAAAGTCAGCGATTTGTGCCTGGGGTACCTGGGGATCGAACCCGAGATCATCGTCTCCACAGTCCGTTACCTACACCACTGGGCTATCGCCTCTTACTTATTTTTGTTATTTATTTAAGAATATTGATTATTGTTTTATTTTATGTGTAAATAGTCACCCTAGTTTAATTTTCATCGCAAATAAATACTATAATTATTAAAAATACATAATTAGTTAGGTTACTTAATTAGATTTCTAATAGTTACTAAAACTTTGTAAATCAATAACTTTGATAAAAAATCTTACCATCATTCATCAGCAGACTTTTGCAAGGCTGCTGCAAGGCTGGTATAGGTATTTAAGTTATATTATAAAATAAGCGATAATGTTAATATAAAATAAAGGATGACTGATTACAAACGACAAATACACCTTTTTCTTTAATTTATGCTCCTCCAGCTTTCCATACTGTAATGTTATGGATTTCATTTTGCAATAAAAATACCATTACTATGACTGGTGAACTTTTACTTATATACCTACAGGTTTGTACGGAACCCTCGGTGCGCGAGTCCGACTCGCACTTGACCGGTTTATTTCTGAATCAAGTTACTTAAAAAGCTTAGGCCAACCTCACATTGGGTGTGCGTGTTCCTCAAGCGGGCGTCCGGCTTGAGCCCGACGTGCGGTCGGCGTTCACTCTGTACTAGGACGTGAACGCACGCCAGACGCACGCCGAGCGCTCGTTCAAGGAACGCACATGCCCAATGTGAGGGAGTCCTTACTTGTTAAAAACGTAATACCATTTTCTTTGTAAAGATGTCTCAAGTTAACTAAGTTAAGCCTATCTACATTAAGGCTTTACTCATTAACTTTACCTACACAAAATAACCTACCTTATACATAATGAATCTGATTTAAATTGCCAATTTTGGGTACAAATTTAAAAAACAACATTCATATTATGGAAGTTTCCCAATCCCAACGTAATATTGGATTCCACTTGGTGAGGCGTACGGAGCGTTTCACACAAATATAGCAAACATAATTGAGGACATATGAACGTTTTCTAGACATAAAACCGCCTTTTAATTATGACTGATATGTTTATTATGTCGTTTAGATTAATGTAGAGCAATTCACCGCAGACGTTTGCTATACGACTAACAGATATAATTAAACGACTATCAGTATGATGTTCCACGAATCAGGTCAGTAAAAAGGTAATTAAAATGAAGCTAGAGCTTTTAAATTAATGCTTAATAATAGGTACTACTTACTGTTTGTAATAAATAGCAAGTTTTGTAATATAGTTTGCAATCAAATTCAGTATATGAGCACACATATATATGTACTGGTAACAGAGTAGGCGTGTTTAAATAAGTATTTTTATATAAAAGTGAAGCATAGGAGCATAGTAAATGCGTGAAAAAATTGGGAAACAAATCAATTGCTTGTAGGTCTAAATAAGTCTTTAGTCCTACGACGACTTTAGCGCAGTATATTTCAAAAATGAGTCGGTGTCAGTCGACTTTTACTCGTCATCTTAGCTGTAGTGATTTCCCTTGCCATCTCATTATAAAAATAATCAAGAATAATAGTTGACACACACGTGTGTGAAAGGCAGCGATACCCTAGTGGAGATACCAACAGACTGCCATGCAGAGGGTATCGGGTTCGAATCCACGGCGCGCACCAATGACTTTTCGGAGCTATGTGCGTATTGAATTGTTAATTATCGCTTGTCCCGTGCCTCGGAGAGCACGTTAAGCCGTCGGTCCCGGTTGTCATGAAGATCTTTGACAATCGTTACAGGGCGTCAGTACCTTCTAACATAAACTGACACTAGTCTAAACCATGGAATATAGGGGTCCTTCGGGTTGCGGAGGTCAGACAGGCAGTCGCTCCGTGGAAAAGCTAATATTCAGCCAAATCCGGTTAGACTAGTAAGCGGACCCCAGATTGAAACTGGGATAACGCTAGGAGAATGATGAATAGTTGACACACAAGTCAGTGCTATGATTTAGTTGGTAGAAGGTGGTTTCAGTTTTTGATTAATGGTTGATGCTAAATATTTCGCAAACTGATGTTAGAATGAGTGTTCCTAATGCTTTATGGATCTATCAAACGATATCACATACAATACAATGGACGAATGACAGAGTACAACGTTCATTTTAATAGCTCTGCAGGCGTGGTCAAAATAAGTCCCCGTGCCAGGAATAACTCTATAGTGTAACAAAGTCTTCGAGTCTACCACTGACGGATGAACGGATATCGTGGAACTGTAAGGATTTCTACGCAACCCTAAAAATTTAAATTAAACTCAACGATTGTCAATGTGACAGTAGGTTATCTTGAACCGCTTCTCTGATTCTGAGAATATAGGAACTACAAGCAGATGAATAAATTAATAAAGTACCAAGTTAAATAATTTTAATGTTTATTTCTGGAAACCATGTGAAGATTAAAATAGATATTCACATTGATTTTTGTCGTAAAAACCTTCCATGTAATACTTAAGGTAATTTAATATCTACTCAATATACATATGCCTATAAACCACAGCCGTCAAATAATTAGTAGCACGCATATTGCTTCAGTAAAGATATTTAATATGAATAGTTTTGAACGTAGAGGCTCTTCCAGTTCACTCTAGTTGGCGTTTCTGTTTGTTTTGCGACTAATTAGACAAAGTTGGCGAACTTGGGCGTTTGTCGATTCATTCGGGCGAGCACAGGCTAAGGTTCCCATCTGTCTCGTGGGAATAACCAGCTTTACTTTATTAAGCATATTTGTGATTGACTTGACTTGGCTGTGTTATGTATCTAATATTCATACAAACTCCAAGGGGGTTAAAGCCGAAATAGCATTAATTTACGAAAAGTATTTTTGGATAAGTATAAAGTTTTAATGTAAATATTCCTACATGTGCAAAAGTTTTATCGGAAAACATTTTCGCTTCATATAAGGATGATTCTCATATTGTTGTCAGCGTAACGAAGTTGTAGCAATACCGAGTAATTCATCGATGTCTATTTTACAGCTCAAGTGTGTATTGAAATATACATTTTCGTCGGTTGGCTCTCTGAAATTTACTTAGAACTATACTTCGCCCACGGTTTCAGCCGCGTGGGACGTTTTTATTTCCTTACGGAGAGAGTTTCTATAAATCCTCTCTTAGTGCTCTCCTACATACCCCAAAACAGAACGGAGCAAATAGGCTTAATTTCAGCTTGCGCTTAGTAGTTTCGGCTGTGCGTTGTCAGTACCGGAATCAGTCCTCCGCAACCATGGCCTTTGTAGACTAGTCGACACTTCTTAAAAAAAATACACTCTATTGTTCTTGCACTTTAAGCTAGTCTAAGATCCGTAGAAGAGCGACCTTCACCGATCTGACAATTGGATGGAAAGCATCAAATTTTGCATGTTACAAACTATACCGCGAATGGGTTCTTAAAAATAAATCGGTCCAAGCTAATCAATATCATCGTGTTGGCGGTGAAGTAGCCGTCATTTAATTTAATATATAATGGGTTTATTAAAGTTGGACGGACTTCAATAATACATGTTCACAATAAAACGGATTGCCGGACTGACGGATTTCAAATACTGTCTTGACCGAGGTGTACCGCTACAGGTATCTGAGGTATTAATTAAATTTTAATTAAACGAATGTGTGCAAGTTGCGGTGATTAAAATTGGACATAATTTAAGTAACGGATTGACACGCATTTCGCGTTTGCGGTATTGGATACCAAAATTAAATTTTTAGCAAAAAATGTCCAATAAGATTTTTATCCAAAAATGTGAATAGTAAAAAAATTGCTTGCGCTTCATTAATATGCAGTGTATAGCAAACCTGCGCCAATATTTTTACTGCTAGCTATTTTATATGTATTTATAGAAAGTTTTAAAAACGTATTTTAATTTTAAAGAATATGAAATTAAAACATGTTATAAGGGACTCTATATTCGTTATGAGCTTAGTATTGCCACGGAATCTTGTTTGAGAAATGGCTGAACCTGAACTAGACTTCATAGATGACGTAGTGGTTTATATGATCGCTTTGCTGCTTCACATTGCACCAAGTATTGTACGTTGGACCACTAGGGGCAACACTTTGTGTGATACACAAATCGTTGTCTTCCGTCTGGTTGTTCTTTGTATCCGTTAGTTAAATGATTGTGACGTCCCAGGTAATACAGGAGTTATTCCTAGAGTGGACAGTTTGGATTCCCACTCGGGACAACATATTATATTATCCAAGATGTTGCGCCGAGTCTGTGTGTTATTTGCATTGTAAAGTCCCAAAGCAATGCAGAATTTGCTCCAATTGTGGGAGCTGTCTTAAAAAAGAAAACTCACACAAAGAGCGAGCTGGAAGAAGAACACTTAGACCCAGCGCTATCGGTGAACTCAATACTTAAACATACATACATATCGTCACGCCTTTTATCCCCGAAGGGGTAGGCAGAGGTGTATTTCTACACCCACTTTTCGCCAGATATACTTTAGTCCCACGTAATAAGGGGCGAGCCTATTGCCGTACCGGGCACATTTCCAGACTCCGTGCTGCTACTGAGAATTTCGTGACAGAAAAACCCAATAACACTGCCCGACCCAGGAATCGAAGCCGGGGCCTCCCGATCCCACGCGCACATTTATGCCGCGAGACCAACGAGGCAGTCGTATAGGGTTTGATGTTGAGTTTTCCGTCTCTACGCAAAGATGGTATTTGCATCGTGTTATCCCTAAGTCGCCTCTTACGACACCCACGGGAAGATAGGGGGTGCGCCGTGTGGTTGACGGCATAGAATACAAGTGTCACCAATACTTAAACAGTAGATACTAATTAATGCGAACTGCCGCGCACACTAAAATAATATTGCGAGAACAAACAGTAGCGATAGTATGAGATTTATCTAGAAATATCGGGGTACATAGAACACTCCTTGCTAATTTGACATTGCTGCTGCGGTCACTATGAAAAAAAGTTTATGAATACTAGCCCAGTGACAAAACTCTTGTAAAATAAAAGGTGAGTGCCATTGTACTCCTAAACTGTTGTAAATTAAATTTGAATAAAGCGAAGTGTGGTACGCAGGCACCTAACAGTTTTAATTTGAAATAACGAGAATTATAATCCGTACCTTTACGAAATTAGATTGGACCAAGTTCTGAAGACGAAAATTCTTACAACTTTCTTTTAGGGTAAGTTACTAAGAGTTATTATTGTATTCTTTGTTCTTTATTCGCGAATTCTGTTAGCTAAGGTGTATTCGTCTCCCTTACACAATAGTTGTGCCGGTGATTTAATATTTCTTATAAGTTTTTGTATAACGATGTCGAAGTATGTACGAGGGTATTTTTGTACTGATTATGTGCGGCAGTACGGCGTAGATTCCAAAAGCGTCAATATAGGGTACATCATCATCAGGAGTTGTCCAATGGAATTTTATGTAAGGGGACGGCTTACAACGTAATCTGATGGAACTAGTTACCAGTAGTTTCATACGGAATGAGACCCTCTCACCTCCTATTAGGGGAAATACTTGTAAAGCGCAGAGTACGGCTTAGTGAAAGTGTTAGGTATAAAAAAATTTCAAAGTTAATCGGTTTCTTGTTTTTTGTAAAAGATATATAGTGACATTGTGGTAGACTAAGATGCAGTTTATTAACAGTACAGTATTGTAAAAGCCCGTAAAGATCTGTTCCAGTAGGATACACTTCTGAATGTTCGTACAGGCCTTACAGATTTTCATATCGTCAGCATACATGAGGAATTTAGAGTTAACTATACAATATTTTATATAATTAATAAAAAAAATAAAAAGTAATAGGACTAGTACTGAACCCTGGGGCACATCGGATTCGACGACTGCGTAATCAGACTCGTGACCATTGACAACAACCTTTGGAGTCTTACGGAATATGTATGATGTGAACCATCTGAGTAAATTGCCTCATTAACAGCGTGATTACTTAAAGGATTTGGAGAAGTCCGACGACTGGCTTAGACTTATTCTAGAAAATGATAAAATAATAATAAATATTACTAATAAACTATGTCATATGCCTGGCATTCCTATAATATTGTTTGGTCATCTATTTTTCTTTTTATTTAGAGAACATTGCACTGTTGTTTATGGTAAAATTCTTCAAAATATCAATATATTTAGGCTATGGTATAAATACAGGATAAATACTGTATGCACGAATTACCACATTTACAAGCGTTTGAAAAAACTTCGATGAACAGCTTGCGTTCGTTTCCACCCGCAGGCGTGCATCAGACAACGCAATACATTCTTTCATAAATTTAAAAATGGTTCCATTCTACAAAGTGAGAAAAATATGCGTAAAGTTAGAACTCAACGAGTGACGATTCAGTTTTGCCGGCAATACAGCCAAAATATGTCGGTAGAAGCAAAAAATAAACCGGTCAAGTGCGAGTCGGACTCGCGCACCGAGGGTTCCGTACAAACCTGTAGGTATATAAGTAAAAGTTCACCAGTCATAGTAATGGTATTTTTATTGCAAAATGAAATCCATAACATTACAGTATGGAAAGCTGGAGGAGCATAAATTAAAGAAAAAGGTGTATTTGTCGTTTGTAATCAGTCATCCTTTATTTTATATTAACATTATCGCTTATTTTATACTATAACTTAAATACCTATACCAGCCTTGCAGCAGCCTTGCAAAAGTCTGCTGATGAATGATGGTAAGATTTTTTATCAAAGTTATTGATTTACAAAGTTTTAGTAACTATTAGAAATCTAATTAAGTAACCTAACTAATAATGTATTTTTAATAATTATAGTATTTATTTGCGATGAAAATTAAACTAGGGTGACTATTTACACATAAAATAAAACAATAATCAATATTCTTAAATAAATAACAAAAATAAGTAAGAGGCGATAGCCCAGTGGTGTAGGTAACGGACTGTGGAGACGATGATCTCGGGTTCGATCCCCAGGTACCCCAGGCACAAATTGCTGACTTTTCGGAGTTAAATATGTGTGTATTTAAAATGTTAATTATCGCTCGCTTAGTAATGTGCCCGGTAGATGGCAATAGGCTCGCCCTCTATTACATGGGGACCGAAACATAACTGGCGAAGTGTGGGTGTGTAATACACTTCTGCCTACCCCTTCAGGGATAAAAAGGCGTGAAGTTATATTACGTATGTAAATTAAAAAAAACAAATAAGGGAAATGAAAATTCTAAAGTATGGAATTAAGTATCAAATTTGAACCAGATCTGTAAATGGAGACTGAAAAAGGTATGAAAGTACCAAATTGAACATTGAAGTTCGAAAAAACGTTATCTATAAATGTACTACTTCGTGTTGTGCTAGTGTATTAACGGAAACATGTTTATAGATGAAAAATATGTGAAAATTCAATTTTGGGGATTCATACTAAAATCAATATTGAAGTCTCCCACGACAATCAGACGAGAACATGAATTATACCTGCTGTTTTATGCATTTTATTGCAACATTAATTGGACATTGTGGTGACCTATATACAGTTATCACTCTGACATTAAACATTTCGAAATGCAAGCATTCACAATGGCCGTTTGCAGCGTCTGGGTTATTTAAAATCTCAATCAGCCTACCGCAGTCCACTGCTGGACATAGGCCTCTCCCAACACGCACCACAGTACACGGTCCTCAGCCTTCCGCATCCTTTATCTGGGCTAAAAGACGTTACTTCGTACCAAATTTCAAGATTTTGAGTTCACGGGAAGTACCCTGTAGGTTTTGATTCCCTTGCGAGTAGACGCCAGTTTGAAAATATGATTATATTGCTATTTCTTTTGATTGCGTAGACATAGAAGTTTGATTTTGTTACAGCCTAACGGTGTTATATACCATTTTTTTTTTTTTTTTTTTGTTCACTACGGTGGTAAACTCTCCTTATGAGTCTTCTCAACTCCGCCAACCCAGCCATTAAAACGGCTGGGCTTGGGACTGGCGGAGGAGGTATGTGGAGGCGTTCGGGGCATACCCACTAAAAACCACCGCGGTGTCCCTACGGGTCCCGTTTGTTGGCGGGGTCACGCGATTCGCGATTTGCATACTTTCTCGCGACCCCGCCCGGGATTGGCCCGCCGTTTGTGTTGGCGGGCCCCGTCTCGTTATGATCTCGCAATCATCCATCAAACTTCTTGCATCCATCAAACTTCTCGCATCCATCACCTCACAAAGCTACTTGGGAGGCGGCGAGGACACGCGCCGCCGCCCGCCTTTTGGCGGACAGGGAGCAGCCCCAGCGCTCACCGTCCGCAGGCGAATTTACGGGAAGTACCCTGTAGGTTTTGATTCCCTTGCCAGTAGTTGCGAGTTTGAGAATATGCTAAAATTGCTGTTTCTTTTGATTACGTTGAGATAGAAGTTTGATTTTGTTACAGCTTAAATGTTTTATAGACTCGAGCATTTGATATGAATTTCAATATAATAACTTTACGCGTTCATGAGGAAAGAGGAAGTAACTTTAAAATTAATACAAATATTCTTTTTGTATGATGTAACAAAAAAATTACGGTTTTCTCAATTTTTCCTTTACCTGTGCTATAAGCCGTTGCTCCGTACCAAATTTCAAGATTCTGAGTTCACGGGAAGTACCCTGTAGGTTTTGATTCCCTTGCGAGTTTCGAAAATTGCGGACATTTGATTTTTTTACAGCTCCATGGGACAGCAGATTTAACTATTTGATGTAAATTTCAGTTTGATACCTTCACGCGTTTCTGAGATAATGTGTATTGACAGATGGACGGGCAACAAAGTGATCCTATAAGGGTTCCGTTCTTTTCATTTCGAGGTAACCCTAAAAATGGCGCTAAATATTCCTCACCATCCTAATATTGACTGATTAGGATTTAAGTTCTTCGCTTTGAAACTCTTGCACCGCTTCCTGGTCTTGCCAGATTTGGCAGAATATAAGATTGTCCACCAAACTATTGCTATGGAACTTCGATTATTAAATCGTTATGCCACTCATTATATGGTAAGACTTGTATGCTTGTGTTTTCACTGTTTTGACTTTGTGATTGAAGAAAGTACTTTTAATTTTTTGTCATGCGACGGTAATCTCTTATTACGGGTTTACCATCATCGCTCAAACTTGGGTTTTGACCGTAGCAGAGGGGGTATGTGCGGTTTCAGATTAGCGTTTTATACGCGCGTATAAGCTCGTTTTTGGAAGCACATGTAGGCGCGTATAGGCGCGCCTTTTGGCACACGCGCTACACGTACGAGCGTTGACGCGCTTCTAAGCTCGTATAACCACGAGCCGTCAAAATCCATGTTGACATTGACAAGACGTCACTACCGTTTCGAGCGAACACGCCCGTTTACGTGAGTCTGGTTTTTTGAAGCGCGTATTGTAGCGCGCGTGTAAGCGCGTATGCTAAAACGACCGTATACGCGCAGAAAAATACGCTAATCTGAAACCGCCCTATGTGTGACTCGACATGTTCGGCCTACGCACTAAAGCCACCGTGGTGTCCTCGACTTCCTTTAGAGGCGTGGGCACGCAAATCTACCACAGATTGGTTTATGTACTTATATGAAATGGTATATGGTATGTGCTGGTGAGGTTTCACCGGGACATGCTTGAAGGTGCTGACTCTCCAAAGACCAATATGATAGATGGGAGTTGGGACCGACGGTTAATACGTGATGTGTTATAAAAACATTATCTAGCAACAAATCTCACAAACTAGCAACATAAAGTTCAAACATTTGTTCATGAATGTATCAAACAGTGAGCTAATTTGAGCGCTCAGCTTCGCGAAACTACAACGACGGTGGTATGTGCTGACGCGAAGTTAGCGAGGCTTACAAAGGCTGCGAACTATGTGCAGTATCTGAGGCATGCATTCGACAATGGGGCTCGATACACATAATCTACGCTTAGTGCGACGGAGGGCTACTTACTGCTTGCTGTACACTTGTTTCTGTATTATGCGAGATAATTCAGTGTAAGCCTTAATATAGAGCTCGTTTTCAGTCCTGTCTTATTGTGAATGAATGCTTGGGAATATGCATGGGAATTTATACGGGAATTCAAAAGCGAGTAGTAAACACACAACCATTGTTTTAATTATCCACATGTTCATACACGTAGATTAATTTTATTGTGTATGGTTTATAAATATATCTCTATAAAGGTGTGATTTTAATTAAATACGCGATCTGACTGAACTTTCATCGTATAACATAATCAAATGAAAGTAGAAACATGCAATTTGGCCAGTTGGTTCCATGTAAAAACGTAGGCAATCCTTTCCAGGAAGGATTTTTATAATATTGTGACGGCCGGTGTCATGCCAAGCTGTCATCACTACCGTTGCCAAGGACTTCTGACGTCTACACCAGCCTGGCGCAAGTTCCTAAGAAAAAACCGAATGTATGAAACGTGCTATCTTTTTAATGGCTACTATTATATGTATAAAACGTGAAGATAGCATCCTTCACTATGTACCCTTGGAACAGTATTCTTTCAAAGTTAGACGGGTTATACGTACATCACCGCCTTGGCTGTCAATAGAGTCAAATGTCACAACTGTCACATTATTATCCAGATTGAACTTTGCCGCGTTATGTAGTTTGTTTATAAAACGTAAAAAACATACTGTAAAAGTGCTTTGTGTATACCAAATAAATGTGATTTTACACTTGTAGTGTTAGTGTTACTATATTTATTTGATTAGCATCGAAAGGAGCGCAATGAAAACAAGCAAAATAACGTGCGAAATATGACATACAACAACATGCCGGTCAGGCAATGAAAAAAGGGTAGGTATTTATGGCAAAATGTCCCTTGATAAAGATCAATGAATATTTATAATGTTATATAATGTGATATATTTCAATGAAACATAAAAAATAAGGAAATATTCTAAGGTTTCATATCCTAGTACTTTGTAGGTAAACAATAGTGCTGCCTGTCAGTTATCGATAATCCGTTATTAGAAATTGGCACAAGGACTAAAAATTATATTCTTTTTTTTGCTTTTTAGATGTAATAAAGGGTAGCTGCAACTGGAAACCAAGACTTGATTTATGTGCCCATTGAAAAATTACATCAGTTGAACTATGTGTGTGGCAAGCATTTTAAGCCGAAAGACTTAAAAAAAAGGGAACTCAAGACAGAAAAACAGCTGTGCCTTGTATCTATAGACATTTATTTAAATCCTATTACAGAAGAAATGTTGAAAACCTTTCCATGTACATACATATATCTTTTAGTTCTGCGTATTTTTCTTCGCTAATCTAGAATAGATTTATATAATAGGCTACTTTGTTTGAATAAACACATAAATATTAAATACATCTTTTATTTGTTTTGGAAAAGTATAATTCTAGTCGAAACATAATTATAATTATTTCTTACCGAATATTATCGATATCGATATTTCGTTAATCACTAGAGGGTACATCCCTATATTGACAATGCTGACAACATAAAAACGATGTCAATTAGTATCTTTATGTTGGTACGAGTTCTCCCTGCACGTTTCATACAAAGCTGAAAGTCTCGCATGATCTATGGCACATCCGCCTCTTCTTACGTAGTATTTGTATACTCTTTGGTCTACACGACAAACTAGCCGGTCATCAAACACCATAATTTATTAGCAAAGAGGTTTGAAGACTATTTTATTATTTGGAAATGAGTTTTTAGTGTATTTAATTTTATAATCTATATGTAGCTTAATAAAGTCCCCGACATGACGTTAAACCATGGATGATGTATCTCTATGGATTTGACAAGCAAAGAATAATACCGTGACAGACCGAGATAATGACATACAGAAATACATAAGAGTAAAAGAGACAAAGATAGCATTTTTGTCTTTGTCAGAGTTCTCGTTTTTTTTGCTGGTCACAACTGAATATTGTGACCAACAAACGTTTGAGCTCTTGATAATCTCCGCGAAAAATTGTGTTATTGTTGTTATTAATTGTGAATGCTTAGTGAAAATATCATTGGTTCAGATTTATTATGGTGATTTGTTACATTTTAGGCTGTAAAAGCCATAGTGAGAGTAAATGTGAGAACATAACCATTTATTCGTAAGTACGATATTTTAGTTATAATATCTATTTATAGATGAAAATATTGATAGAATGATACAAATAGAGTATTATTACATAAGGAAATAATTTCTAAATTACATCAATAAACCAAAAAAATCTATTTTATTATCACCGCGATTTTAGTATTACACAATCGAATTTAATAGGTCGTTGAATGTTGAGCTAGCCAAAAGTCATCGATTCTTTTTAATTTTACAGCGTTAAATGTTTTTTAGGGATACCACGAAAGCGTTTGGCAAATTACCCAATTTTTGGGTAATTTGCCGTTACTTGGTTTCATATGAACCTAAGATTAATTATTTAATTTGTTTTCTGATTCTTTGTAGTAATGAAATTATTTGATTATAGATTCCCAAAGAACTGCACGATCCAAAAATAATTGTGGATACGTGCAACAGGAGGAGAAAACTGGGATCCGAATAATTATGCAAGAGTATGCTCTCAACATTTTGAACAAAAGTGTTTCAGGAAAACTCCCCTCAATACGTACTTATTTGGAATCATTCTCGAATGATAAAGAAGAGAAAATAAGTTTGGCGAGTGAAGCCAGTCCCAAATATTCGACACTTTTGTTATACATAGATAATAATATTAAGTATAAAAAAAACTTATCGCACACCTTATGGATGGATTTAAACGTTGTAAGGTCAGCTATGTTTATATTTTTTTGTTGGGCTGTAAATTATATTATATAGAAGTTTGTTACTATTCGTTGCAAAAATACCTAAACGGATATAGATGGAACTTTTCGAGTTAGCTCATAAATTCATCTAAATACCAAATTGATTAAAAATTAAAGGAGAACGCGGTCTCAGATGTCTGGTAAGGTATTCCGGAACGACCGGTTGGCGCAGCGGGAGTGTAAACGACTGCTACGCCGAAGGTCGCGGGTTCGATTCCCACACAAGTCAAACATTTGTGTGCATGAACATGGATGTTTGTCTTGGTCTGAGTGTTTCAATGTATAAATGTATGTATTTACAAAAAAAAGTATATAAGTATGTTTATCCATTATCTAGTACCCATAGTACAAGCTCTGCTTATTGGGACTAGATGGTGTTGTGTGAATGTGGTAGAATATTATTATTATTATTCAGGTTTGATACAATGTTACTTAAAAGTTAATATGTACTTCGTAAAATAGGGTAGTTTCCAGGGTCAAAATTATTACATTTTATTTAGTCCGTATTTAAGATTATAAAAAAATATTGGACACGTATTTTTTCTTTTTTCGATTAAATAAAAAATAACAAAGATATAGTCCATTAAAGTTACGTGTGACGTCATCTAGTGCGAAAAAATGCAGCACGGCGTGACGTTATACGTAACTTTAATGAGCTATATCTTGGTATTTTTTTGTTTAATTTACAAATATTTTATAAATTAAACGCTTATTTTTTAATATTCTAAAGGACGGACTTATAAAATTTTTTTCGTCAACTAGCCTATTGTAGGGTAAACATTTACAACATCTGGTAACACCAACTCAGGATGTACTCTATGTCCGTCGTTTACGGGTGTACGCAAATGTCGAGTCCATTTGATTCTTGGTCCTAGCGTTAAACTGTGTCGCGCCTTACGGCCTGGCGTTAAATTGTGTCGCTTTCATCTAGAGCATGTGAACAGTAGTTCTAAACGGTCCTGATGAAAGAAAGCGCTAGTATCAGCGTGGGATATTAGTGCATTCGGTTTGGTGGCGGATGAACGACCAAAAATTGGTCGTCAACGGCAGCAACCATAGGCCAAGTTAGAAGGCCTACTGCGCACCCACCAACCCGCCTTAGACAAGCGTGGTGAGTTACAATGTCTAAACCCCCTTCCACAAAAACATGAACCATAACATTGCCAATCCAGTGCCAGTGTACACTTGCGTACTGCCAATAGCTGTGCACTGCCTAGTGCCCGGCAGCTCCAGCCAGTGCACAGCTAGTGGCAGTACGCAAGTGTACACTGGGGCCAGGGGTGATAATCTCCGGGCGGGAACCTACTGCCAAATAACCCAAGCTTGCAAAAAGAATATGAACAAACTTAACATCATAACATATAACGTGCGTACTCTACGTACCGAGGAAAGACTCTTAGAACTCGAAAATGCAATGCAATCTCTTCGGTGGGATATTATGGGACTAGCAGAAGTTAGAAGAGAGGGCGAAGATATCTTGGATAGAAAGAACAACATATTTTATTACCATGCTGATACAAATACTAGAGGCGGCGTTGGTTTCCTAGTCTCTAAAAGGTGGAAAGACAACATAACTGAATTCATTGCTTATTCTAATAGAATAGCTTTGTTAAAAGTACCAATAGCAAAAAAAGAAAATACTGACCATAATCCAAGTTTATGCCCCTACGTCCTCATACAGCAATGAAGATGTTGAAGCTTTCTCTGACCTACTCAACAAAGCCTGCGATGAACACCGAGGAACATGGACATTAATCATGGGAGACTACAATGCAAAAATAGGCTCAAGGTGCACAACCGACAATGCTGCCATTTTAGGACCCCATGGTTTAGGCAGCAGAAACGAACGTGGTCAGCGACTTATAGAGTTTGCATTCGGACAAAATTTAAGAATCAGCAATAGTTATTTCCACAAAAAGTCTCAGCGTCGATGGACTTGGCTATCTCCAGATGGTTATACAAAGAATGAGATTGATTTCTGTCTTTCCTCTAGCAAACACATTATTAACAATGTAGAAGCAATCAATAATATTAAATTTAGCTCAGATCACAGACCATTGAGAATGGTTCTTAAGTTCAATATGAAAATCCAAAGAAGTAAAATGATTAAAACAATAAATAAAAGACCAGAAAAAGCAGTACTCCTAGCAAACAGGGACCAGTTTAATCTCAATCTACAAAATAGTTTTAGTGCATTAGAAACAGATAGTAAGGCAGACAATTCAGTAGAAACACAATATAGAAATATCCAAACCGCTATTAAAACAGCCAATCTAAAAACACAACAACTTAAGAAAAAGAAAAGAATTCTTACCAACCACACACTGTGTCTAATTGAGGAGAGACAGAAATGTCCCTTTCAATCCGTTAATTACAGAGCGTTAGATCGGAGAGTTAAGCGAAGTATTCGCAAAGATATTCGATCCTTTAATACGCAAACAGTTTGTATAGCTCTAAAAACTAACAACTCCCTGAGATTAGCAATACGTGGCCTAGAAACATACAAAAATTCAATCATAAAATTAAACGATAGTAACGGCATAACAAAGAGCAATAAATCTAAAGTTATCGAAATTTGCACCCAATACTATAGAAACTTATATTCCGATAGTACCCCGCCTATAAACAAAACCTACCAGTGTCCAGAAGAGTTCCCAATGATCACTGAATCTGAAGTTCACCGAGCGTTAACAACTTTGAAATTCAATAAAAGTCCAGGTCATGACGATATTACAACCGAGTCATTAAAAGTTGGAGAATTAACGTTAAAACCATATATTACCAAATTGTTTAATACGATCTTGGAAACCGGTTTGTTCCCACAGAATTTTTGCCATTCCGAAATAATCCTACTTCATAAGAAGGGATCTAAATCAGATCTGAACAACTATCGTCCCATCAGTCTCATATCGCATTTATACAAGATTTTTATCAAAACAATAGAATTTAGAATATCAGGCAAATTAGATCTTCACCAACCTCCTGAACAAGCCGGTTTTCGACCCGGCTTATCAACCATAGATCACTTACACACTATTAATCAAATTATTGAAAAACATTTAGAATTTCAGCTTCCTTTGTATCTTGCATTCGTTGACTATTCCAAAGCATTCGATAGTTTATCACACATTAGCATATTTAATTCATTTCAGAGGCAGGGTATCGACGACACAATTGTCCACTTACTCCAAAACATATACAAGAACAGCACAGCAGCAATAAAATTACACACAGCTGGGCCATCGTTTCCCATTCATAGAGGTGTTAAACAGGGTGATCCGCTATCTCCAAAATTTTTTACTGCAGCGCTGGAAGATGTCTTTTTAACACTTAACAATGACTGGCAGAACAAAGGCATTCTCATCGGGGAGAGGCGATTAACTAATCTACGCTTCGCCGATGACATTGTCATATTTTCGGATTCGGCAGCTGAGTTAGGCCTCATGCTCAACCAACTGAGCCAGGCTAGCCTCGAAGTGGGACTTTCCATGAACATGGAAAAGACCAAAATTATGACCAATGAGAAAGTGTGTAATATCATGGTTGGAGGTGTGAGGATTGAACATGTCCATGAGTATATACACCTCGGCCAAATAGTCTCCTTTCAGGCAAGGCAAGACAAAGAGGTTGCACGACGCACTGAGAACGCCTGGAAGAGCTATTGGTCGATGAAAGCCCTAATGAAAGGATCTCTCCCATTAAGCTTAAAGAGAAAACTCATGGACATGTGCATTCTTCCTACTCTCACCTACGGATCACAAACTTGGTCATTAACGAAAAAGCAAAAGACCGCACTCGGGGTTTGTCAGAGGGCAATGGAACGTAGTATTTTGGGAGTCAGACTTACGGACCGCATCAGAAACACAATGCTACGTTCCAAAACACAAATTGTCGATGTAGGCCACTCAGCTGCCAAATTAAAATGGAACTGGGCGGGCCACGTTTGCCGTATGCCAGAACCATTATGGGCAGGAACAACCACAAGGTGGATGCCTAGTAGCAATAAACGTCAACGGGGAAGGCCCAGAAGGAGATGGCGGAATGAGTTGGACGCATATCGGAGCGATTGGCGGGAACTCGCATGTGATCGCGACAGGTGGAAGTTGGAAGGGGAGGTCTTTGCCCAGCAGTGGGACACAAATTAGCCTAGTAATAAAAATAATAATGTAGCTTAATCTAATCTTAATGTCTAAGTAGTATATGTACAAAAAACCGTAAAAACAAATAAAAAATTTAAAATATTTACAAGGTTTAGGCGTCGTAAAATGCCTCTGCATCAATGTCACCGGGTAACGTGCCCAGAAGGCTGGCAGCATTGCCACGCTGGATGGCAATGCTGATTCTCTGAGCAAAGAATAAACCAGCCTTCTGGTCACGTGAGACGTCGATTAAACGTTTAGAAATTTCCCGGAATAGTGAACGAGCGCTCGGACCCCATGAGCCTAGCGTTTCAACCCCAAACGGCTCAAACACGTAATTACTCACTAAATTACTGTATTTGCGCCGTTTGAGGGTTTCCGCAGTTGCAGCAGCAGCGCCAGCATGGCCTCCCGTGCTTGGAACATGTGATGGCGCGAGGGTGTCTACGCAGGTTGCGTCCCACATCAAGGGCCTACCCATTTTCCAAGGCAACAATGACATACCATCAGGTCTCTTACCGTCGTCGCGTACCAAACCATTTGGTTCAAGTACAGCTGGTACGCCAGACGCGACAAGAGCACGACGAATTATGTCATTCAGATGGGCGTGACGGGGAATTCTACCAGCGCTTCTGCTGCAAGATAGCCCATGGTGTCCGAGGCTATCGACGTCTACTCCACAATGACATTGATGCGGAGAAACACACGGAGCACCTAAACGAAGACAAGTGGCGATACGGAACGTCTCATCGTCCAACATGGTTCCAGTGTTGGACGATGGTAGTGCTCGAGCCACAGACCCGATTCCCATTCTCCCACAGCCAGCAAGCCAGCACGCTCTGCAACGTTAAAAGATGCATCTAAAAGACTTTTCCTTACAATTTCACAAAGCGGCGCATCCCACTGTCTTTGGGAGAATAGGTTGGTAGGCAAATCAGTGCTTGGACAAGCCATTTTCCAGGCGTTTACAGCTTCGGATTTGCACAGCACTTCTGAGTTAACTAGTGTAGGTGATAAAAATTTTCTAGTTAACTCTTCCGTGCTGTGAACCGAAGACAGAAACGCCGGTAAACTGACACTAGAAATTTTGCGTATACCGAACCCACCCAGACGTATAGGCAATGACGCTTATAGCCAGGCTGGGTCGTCCAAGTCCACATTTAGTATTCTCTTTAAAGTAGTTTGGATAATTTTGTCGACTTGTTCTAAAAGTGCATATTTTTTCCAAAGTTGGGAAGATCTTAAAGCATGTGTGAATTTTGGGACGAAAAGACAATATCGAATAATAGTATAGGCCGAATGTACATTAATTTTGAATAGGCGATCTGAAATATCACAAAAATTTTGAATTTTTTCCTCTATGAAAGAATGGAAAGATTCTTCAAAAACTGGAGAACCTAGGAGGCGAAGAGAACTCTTATCAACAATTTTGATGTCTGAAGCCAAATGATTAAATTTAGATATAATCGAATGTTTTTTGAAGAGTCTGTTGTATTTATAAACAGCTCACATTTACTAGAATTTAGTTCCAAACCAATAGATGCGAATTTATTTTTAAGAAGAGCTAAATCTTGTTATACAATGTCTGGATTCCCTCCTAGGGTCCCGTCATCTAAAAACCATACATTAAATTTAAAATTTACTTGCCGAATTATGGGGTGTATTGCTAAACTAAAAATGACTGGTCCAAGAGGGTCACCTTGTTGACACCCAACTGCTGATTCCAATAGCTTATCCTGATATAATAATTTTGTGGGGTACCTGTAACATTGCCAAAGAAATTTAAAAATTTTAGGGGTTTCTAATTTTGCTTGTGCCAACAAAGTGTCCCTATTCACTGAATTGAAGGCGTTTTTTAAGTCAACCTTCAAAATGACCTCTCCATCACCACTTCCAAGGTACGTAGAAAGGGCATGTATAGCAGCCTCGCAACCCCCTTTGGAACCAAAACCTAGTTGGAGGGGTTGGCATTTTTCCGATAGCTCCCTGCTGTTAAATTTACAGCATATCTTGGCTGCTATACGCCGATATGTGCAACCCACGGCAATGGGACGTATGCCACCATCCCTCTTGTTAAGGGCGCACAAGTTTGCCCCATACAAGATGTCAACGATGGCGTCGTCCACATTACCGGAGAGCATCATATTTATTAGCGCAGTCAACTCCCTCAGAAGTGTATCGCCAGCCACCCAGCACTGGCACACACAATGTCTTTCAGGTGCTGGGGCGTCAGTGCATCGAGGCCTCCGGCCGAGCCACTCCGGAAGGAGCCAACCGCTGCTAACACGTCGTGTTCAGATGTTCTGATTCCCTGTCGGGAGTTTCAGGGAAGGAGAGATCATTAATAGGCGCTGGATGCTTGCTCTTCAGACCCGCAAGCGTGTCTGGAGAGCAAGGCGCCACCTCATCGCTACTGAAAAGGAGTCTAGAAGCGCCCCGTATATCGCCCTCCCTTAATTTAGATTCTACATATTGATACAGCGACTTCTGCTTGTTAAACGTAAATTTTGAATCTAAAGAGTGTGCCGAAACTTGACAATTATATTTAATTTGGGATGTCAACGAATTTTGGCCGGCCTGATTTTTATCAACATGTAGAATCCTATAAGGGAAAGTCAGTAATTGCTCCCAGGCTGTTCTCGAGTTCTCCCTGACGACAAGACCAATACATTCCGCTAATTTTTTGGATACTGATGGTCTTGCCCCACGGGGAACTCTTTTCACAACCGGGATCTAATATTTTAATTTTGATAGCGTTTGCCAAAAAGGAATTTGTGTGGTGTCTCCTAATACAGGTTGTGAAGATATTGTGGAGCCAGAAAGTGCATTTTGGGCTTTATGTACTTTACCAAAATGCACTTTCAGGCCCCGCTTACCTTTGAAAAAGCGGTCCTGGGAGCAATCCGGAAAGCGCACCAGACCAGTCAACGATGTGGTAGGTTGACTAGCACTCACGACCACATCGCCAGTGCCATCACAACATTGCATTCGTTATATTACTACCTATATATAATATTTACAAAAAAATATCACAAAAATAAATTCACATTTTAACAATATTTACAAAACAAACTGTCACACTATGTCAAGAACTGTCACGAAGGCAGAGATAATTATTGCGACCAAGGTAGCGACCAACATACGGTCGCTTACATTTACGAAGCGAGGCACGGCTGGCAGCTTGAGCGATTTGCGATTTTAATCCGCTTTACATATTTATACATTTAAAACAAAACCTCTTGTTCGACTATGAATGATCTTGAGTTAATAACACAGAGAATGGTTTATAATCTCGTTCAGAGCAGACAGAAATAATTATTTTCTTAGTGAAATTATTCAGCACGCAGACATGTCATATTGTTTTTTCATGTCATATTGAGGAAATTAGTCAATCTAGAGATTCCGGTGCGGGGTGCGGTGTTATTAAACAGGAAGTTTATTATTAAATCCCGCTATGAGATATAATATTAGTGTTCATATTTGGTGACTTATGTTGAATTTATGAACATTATCATAAATATATTGACAGTACAACAGTGCGTGTTCGTGGCAAAGGAGAATGACCAAAACTGGGCTATTTTGTGGCACGTTTGCTTCTAAACCATTCATATCTAGAAAATCTTCTTTTATTTTATAATTTTACATACATTAATTTTAATTTAAAGCAAAACGGGGATTTTAGTTCAAAATTAAAAGTATCTGCGTTGTTCCGGTCGTGACATCGCCATTTCATATTCAAAACTCATTTTGCATATTTAGGCAAATGTTTACAGTTTCTTGCAAACCCCTTTTAATAGGGAAAAACTATATTCATAGTGAAAACAGGGTGACATAACAAAAGTTCTAATAAGCAAAATAACACCAAAATCTTATGATATTTTGAAAAATGTATTGTGGTGAAATATTTTCTATAAATAATATGTTTATCCTTTTTGCAACATATTACCCACGAAATAATGTTTTGTACTTATCGAAAATATGGGAACATATTTTTATTATACTGGCATCTGTAATGTCTTACGCAAAGAAATATAACCTTATTACTAGTCCAACCTCTCTGGTCTTACGTCAGTTATTTTGACATGAAAACAGTCATTTTGCTTTTTCACCTATGCTCTATTATATATCTCTTTATTGGAAAATAAGTAATTTACGTCGTTTATATTGACTTGAACAATCCTTTGTGGACCAAACAAGTTTATTTCGTGTTATCAAGACTCGTCGGTTGACTAAAGTATGAGACAGTCTTTATTGGTAACATTAGTATGTCGTCTGGACTTAGAACAACTAGCCGTGGTGAGGATTGCAGTTATGTTAACTTTTCCTTTGCGGTACCTCGGCAGCAACACGTCCGTTCTTTGGACAAGCTATCTGATTCGGAGCTCAATATTTTGACATTATGGATAGCGCCAGTCTGTGTAAGTGTTGTTTACTTCTCTTCTCAATTCCTACAATTCTCTCGTGCTCTCCTCACCGAATATTCAAACTACTTTAATTGTTTGTTTCAGGAATTGAACGGAGTCTTATGTTTAGAATGCTACACATTAATTAAAGCTGAGGTAACTTATGAGGTCATACCTGCACCACATTATGGTATACGATATACAAGCTCCTCCTTCATTTTGACGTGATTTATTGAAGAAGATTTAGGTATAATAACAAATAAAATGAAGAATAACATAAAAACTGTGTTTCATTTACATAATAAGCATAAAACAGTGTTGTTTTAATGCCAACTTTGTAATAAGGTCCAATGGAATGAGCTTATCTTTTGCGAACTAGCCTCACTGAAATTCTCATTAATTGAACCACATGGTATTGAGAATTCTCAGTAACAAATATATCAGACTGGAAAAACCGCAAACTAATATAATGTACAAGCGTTTGTTTCGTAGCTCCACTTCTTTTTACAACTATTTTCTATATTGTATAATATACAAAGAGGCTTCTAATAAATTCCGGTAATATGATCCGTCAGGAAATTCTCAGTAGCAGCACGGAGTCTGGTAATGTGCCCGGTACGGCAATAGGCTCGCCCCCTATTACGTGGGACTTAAAACAATTCATGGCGAAATGTGGGTGTAATATTTACACCTCTGCCTACCCCTTCGGGGATACAGGCGTGAGTCTATAAATAAAAAATAAATAAAAATGATTAAATCATATCATCACCGTCCTAGAGTTATGTCGGTTGCATCCAAGACTTCAACGCCTAGGAGCCCTGGGTCCGCATACTAATCTAACCATATATGACAGAATATTAGCTTTTCCATAGTCTGACCGCCATAACCCAAAGGGAAAGCGATATTGTATGGTTTAGACCAGTAAGTATCGGTTTATTGGAGGGTACTGACTCCCCGTAACGACGTGCGATGGGGAAAGATCTTCATGACAACTGGGACTTCGAAGCACGGGGGATAATTAACTAATTTATTACTACTTATATGATTAAATCATGTAACTATCACAATACTTAACCTCAAAATATTTGAAATCTTTAATGTCCGATAGCTAAGAACTGCCGCCGAATATCGTATTAATTTTTTCCTAATTTAATTAGGAGTATATTTACTATATAGTACTCGTCAAATCATCGAGAAGCAAACTTAGCCCATCTTCCATACAAATTTGGTCATTCTCCTTTCAGTTTTTAGTTCGATGACTTATACACTCTGTCAAGTGTTCGCCAAATTCACCAGTCATTGACAACAAGGCGATGGCCGTGCGGATAACACATCCCGTTCACGTTCTGATGGCGTGGGTTCAAATCCTAGTCATAACAGTTATGTGGATTATGGTTTTTATGAAATTTGGAAAATGTTTATGAATATTTGGCAAATATTTAAAAAAAGATTATTTAAATATTTCGAGTAAAAATTAGAAAATTCTAGAAATTTCAGGAAGGAATGGAAAGGTTAAAAAGAGACAGGAGATGGAAAAACAAATTTAAATATTTCGAATAAAGATTAGCAAATTCTAGAAACTTCAGGAAGGAATGGAAAGGTTAAAAAGAGACAGGAGATAGAAAAACAATTGAATTATGAAATGACAATCGAAATTAATTGATCTAGAACATTCCTAGGGGTATATAAGGCGGTGTAGACGCGCTGAGCGCCAGGTTAAGTTGAGAAGTGGTAAAGTGAAGAAGAAAAGAAAGAAGTAAAAGGAAGAAAGAAGTAGTAGTGAAATAAAGTGAAGTGAAAGTATAGTGAAGTGAAGTGCAGTGCAAAAGACGCTAGTGTTGGTGCTGTCCGCGTCAAAATTGAACGACGCGTCGTGTGTGTAAAGTCGAATAAAGTGTCATCAGTGCTACTCGGTGTTTCCTTCCAATCCTGTTACCTCGTCCGTAACAATATTCCATCCCCAAGGGGGTTAAGTGGAGGTTCAAAATTTGTTGGAAAATGTGTTTATTTTGAAGCCGCCTTAGCTTAGTAGAACAAAAAAGTTAATAAATTAAAAGATTGAAGTTTTATAAAACGGTTTAAATTAGTCATCTGAGATTCTGTAGTACATGGTCTCGTAAGTCGGACAGCCGTAGTCGATGAAATTATTAAACAGGCAGTGCAGAGGCGACAAGATCGTATATGGCACATGGAGAGCCACTTTATCACAAATGTAATATTACTACATTCAATATCTATTAGATGTACATATAAACATATAATATGCATTAGCATGAAGGCCGATCGACGGTTGTTATTTGACGTTGTTGAATAATCATAGTGCTTTGGGCAAGAGATTTTAAGTCATCATCATCATCATCCTTTAACAGTCCACTGCTGGACTAAGCCTTTCCTTTGAAAGGAGGAATTAGCCTACTATACCACGCTGGCCAAACGGGTTGGTATAGGATTTGTATCAAGTTTTCCTTCTCTTACAGTGCTGTTCTCTGCATAATATACTCCCTCTGTCGGCTCTTACGACAGCCATGGGATGATATGGGGTGGTGACATTCCGTATTCTTAATCCGTCACCACACGGAATACGCTTTGATTACTACTGCTAATGAATTAAATGTTAAGTCATATTACCTATAATATGGATGAGCTAAAATAAATACTAGTGTAAAATAGCGAATTTGCTGTGTGGTGGTGGATTAAAGATAGAAAGTATGAGATGACTAAGAAAAGTACATGAAGAAAATAAAATCTTACGGCAGAGAAAGTAAACTCGGCACCAAACCCGTACACGTGGTGTAGTATGCCAAATCCTTCTATTGCGTCACAATGCTATTGTGACTTAAATAAGGAGTAGTCTATCTCAAACTGTGGACTACAAAATAGCAATACGAATAAAATTCTCTCATTTATTTATCCCTGAAATGTTGACGTGGCCAAATCGTTCTTATATCCAACCGTGGTATTCTGTTTATGACATGCTTGCATTCAAGATAAGAAAGATAATTACAAGAAAAATATCGTTAAATTCGACTTCAGTAATGATCAAAGCGTAGTTCGGTCTGATTATATTACTGCAGTTTCTTTCGTAAGAAAACCATTGCAGTATTTTGTTATTCTGTTTATACAGAATAACAAAATACTGTACTGGTTTTCTCGGTCAGTCGGTGGTTGAGATGCAAAAATATCTTGTCTTATTATCAAGACGAGATATTTTTGCATCCAGATAGATATAAACAGAATAAGAAAATACTGCACTGGTTTTTTTACGTATGTCTTGTAGTGTGGTGTGGTACCAATTTGGCATTTCATAACAACGAGAGCTCAATTTAATGCGGAATCGATACAATGATGCAACGAAAAACGAATACTGTTACTTTTTAATTGAGTTATGTTCACAATACCCCATGGTTTTGCTGGTATGCGGTAACACGGCGACACACTTATATTTCAACAACTCATCAACCGTATTGAGCTCATACACTGTATTGTTTTTAATTCGAGAACGGATTTGATATACGACAGATAATTGGAAAATTCATTTAGGTGTGCAAAATAATAACAGAGCAACTAAACAACGCCATTGTACAGAGTTATATGGAAGTAGGGAGTGAAACTAAGTTAGTTGAAATAGGCGGAGTGGAATTTCACCTTTCAATCATTGTAGAAACGTTATCTTCTTAATATATAAAATCCTTGCGTTACTGACTGACTGACAGACACGCTACAGCCGAAACTATTGGGCGCAGGAAGCTGAAATTTGGCATGTATGTTCCTTGGGGACCGTAGGGATGCACTAAGAAGGGATTACCCGAAATTCCCACGGGATCGGTCAAAACGGGTAAATATAAAAAAAATGCAGGCGTAGCTGCTGGCGTCCTCTAGTAATATGATATGTTCGTACAGAAAATCATTGTGTTTCATTAAAATTAGTAGGGTTGTCATAATAACAAGGGTTCTCGCGTTTGTCCAACACGCGGCGTCGGTGTCGGCATCGCGGGGAACAACAAAAGGGTCCGAGCAGATATGAAACGGAGTCTTAGAATGAAAACTTTGCTATTGTTACTGCTGAGCCATGGGTCGCCGCATTGTTCAAGTTATATTAAAGTGGGAGTTTAATACTTCAAAGGATTACTGTAAGATGTGGTCACGAGGCTATTACAGCCTGCCTGGGACTGCTTCGAGATCTTAGATTAATATAACGTCACAATGACGGCCAAAGAGGAGCATCCTTGTTATGATTAAATCTAATGAATTGTCTGATAATCTTATGGAATTGCTTCTCTCTATATTTTCTTTTGGAGTATTATGTGGCACTAGTTGGAGGCCTTTGTGCAAATTTTAATTAGAAATTGATCTTACTTTTGTCACTTATACTTAGCATGTAAACGTTAAACGATTCTATTAAATGATGATAGACAAGTACCAGAATGAAGCGCAATAAGAGCAGCCTCATCCAATAGAAGCTCCACTACGGGCATTTCCCGTACTAGCCTCGCTTTCAAATAAAAAGCAACCAACTGGATCAAATGGACCAACTCTGTCTCTAAACTCAGATTTCTAGCACATATATACCTACTATACCGATAATTGTCGATATAAAATGTTTGTGAACTGAAGTGTCCACCAACTCGATAAAAGATTTTATTTTACAAGTAGTTTTATTTTAAAAGGTTTTCATAAAAAAGGGTGCATAGGGTTCCCACCGAGGGTGCATAGGGTTCCCACCAAGAACCTAGGGTCCCAAGCCAACCTCACCTGCAAGTGGCGCACCTGCCGATCAACGGACGAGGCTCTGGCAAACAAAATATCCCGATAAGCGGCAATAGGCTTGCCACCTATTACGTGGGATCAAAACACTGGCGAAAAGTGGGCGTTTAATATGCCTCTGCATACCCCTTCGGGGACACAGGCGTGAGTCTATGTATGTATGTTAAAAGGTTTTTATTGTAGGCTATGTCCGACTAAGTTGCTTTTTATCGCATTTGTGTGTTAGACAGTTTTGGACTTTGAAACGGTTTGTAAATGAAAACTTTTCGATGTATTTGCTTCTTAGGCAATAAGTCTCTTCGCGTGGAAGTATGTATTCGGTGTCATATTGTGTGCAAAATTTTACAGTACGTATTATATAGAGGCAGATAATGTTTCTTATTTAAAGTTTATCTTATTCAATTTACCATGTTACCTCCGGGGTAATTATGTGACTTCATGAATTGCCAATAAAGTTTATATATTACCATGTGATTTTAAAAATTATTCATTGTGCTGGTTATGCTTTAGCGTTCGACTAAGTCAATTGATTTTATCTTTATTATTGCGACGCGTTTAGTAGATGTCTAAAACACAACACTTGGAAGTTTCAACATGAATATCACAAAGACCTAGTGGTTTTAGAATATAAGTATCTGAAAGAGTGCATGCTCTCAAAGGACGAAGGAGCAAGTATGTTTTATCTTGTCCGCACAATTAAGAGGATAGATATGCGCAGCCAGGCTGACTTGAAGCAGTTGGAATGGGGCAGAACATTTCACAGGCGATAAGAAGTTCCCAGATAAATATAAAATGTGAATAACATTATCAAATTTCATAATGCTGGTGCAATGCTGATAACAAAGGCATAAAACGGCCTTTGTCCTTTAACGTTGGCATAAAATCTCTTTCTTTTCGCATTGACAAAGCATAAACAATACCTACCATAATTTAGTTCTCAGAATACTACCTTGAGTGCCAAGCTTTTCTACGAATGTTTAAATGATACACAAGAAAACAAGTTCGATAAATTCTACCGATAAAATTGTATGGCGCTTCATCCATCATTATATTTCTAAACACGTGTAGCTCATTGAAGGCTTCTTCACGGATAAGATTTTTTCCTAACTTGTTCGAACTTGTTTCACAGTGATAATAAACTAATAAAACAATGAAAACTACTTGTATTTATCAGTTCTGTTTGAATGTTTATTCAGGTATACGCAAACAGGTCTCTGTCCATCTATGAGGATGGCCGTGACAAAATTTGCTAGAGCAGCTATCTGATTGTAATTCCGCTTTATAGGTGCACTGCACCAGCTGAAGTGAACGTCCGGACGTTGATCAAGAATCTGAGTGGCCGAATATTTTCATCGTCGCAGGCGCGTAGAGGTTCGAAACGCGTCGCATTCCACCGTCGATAGCTCACAGAGGAATCATGTCGTCAGGCGAAGTATTCGATGCGACGCGGGCGATCACTTAAGCTCAGTACAAAGCTGAAATAAACAAAAAAAAAACAATTTGCAGCTGAGCTGCTTGTAAGCAGTTATTTGCCATGCCAAACATGTCATGTTAAATCCAAGTCCTGTAAAAAATACACTCCTGTAAAACTTAACAATTCCAATTTTTGCCTGGGTTAATAGTTTTTGATACAAAGTAATGTACATAAAAACGAACCTGTTCACAAAGCGGTATGCCTTCAAGCGAATCTCGTGAATGTTTCTCATTTATATGGATACAACTAGGTACGATCTTAGGCTGGCCAATAGTTATCGATATTGGCAAAACATGGATATTCAGAGGTGAAATTGCAATATTGTTGATTCAAATAAAGATATTGCAAAATGTTAGAATATTCATCTTCCGATCTGGGTAACTACACATGCAGTATTGAGATTAAAGGTAAAATTATTTTAATCAAAGTTTGTCGAAAGCTAAAAACACAAGATTTTAAATTTGTGATAGTGAACAGTATCTGAAACAATTTTTAATTTATTAGTGCTGCATTATCTTCAAGGATATTTGCAAAAGATGAACGAAGCCTTTAATAGTCCACTACTGGACTAGGCCTCTCCTTTGCAAAGAGGAATTGGCCTACTATACCACGCTGGCCAAGCGGGTTGGTATAGGGTTTGTATCAAGTTTTCCTTCTCTTACAGTGCTGTTCTCTGCATAATATGCTCCCTCTGTCGGCTGTTACGACACCCATGGGATGATATGGGGTGGTGACAATTCGTATTCTTAATCCGTCACCACACGGACGTTGGTTTGTTTACAGAAGTATTAATTAAAACAGGGTCACATGTTGACACTGAACAAGTTGGTGAGCGTTGGAACCCTCCAATTTACAACCCTATAAATTATATATTATAACTACGAATATTTAATTTTATCTTAAGGGTCATTATATTATACAGTGAAAAATGTGTGCACTGAGTATATTAATTAATTGAATGGAATTCAAAGTTTCATTCATAGCTTTTTTAATAGAAATCTACCTCAAGTATAATTGACTATAATAAAATATGTAATATTATAACAAATAGATATTAAAAAACTTCATTTCCAAAGGCTTCCATCACGTTCTGTTATCTGTGTAATTTACACACCGTTAACTTAAGACGTACTAAAAAATACAATAGGGTATTTGACTAAAAAAATCTAATTAGTCCGTCAGTTAGATTATCGAAAAATATTGAATACGTATTTTTTCTTTAGTCACGTAAACAAAAAATGAAGACTACAAACTTCGCTGAAAACTCGTGTGACGTCACTTGCCTGTACACTTTTTACTGGCAAGTGACGTTACAAGCCACCACTCCTAGACGTTTCTCCATCTTTGATGCGTTTTATCTTCGTAATTTTTTACTGATTCGAAAAAACAAAAAATACGCATCCAATATTTTTCGATAATCTAACTGACGGACTTATTAGATTTTTTTAGTCAAATACCCTATTAGTTGACCAAAATGACTTATCTATTCTTTAGTAACTTTCAAATATAGTCGTATTTCTGTACCGTAAAGCAAATTTAATTCAGTATAATATATTCGGCACCGCTCTTGATTCTATTTTTGTTACAAAATCATCGTCACTTCTGTTATCTAGTTGAAATTAGAAAGAAGCGTCCAGCGATATTAATTTGGTTGGGTTAATTTTTATAATATTGCAACACCACTTAACTGTCATTCGCATGCCGGCTTGAAATCGTAAAAAGTTCGCCTTTGTTTTTTGTAAAAAAATGTTTTGGTTGGTGTTTTCGTGGTGGAAAACTTGGTACGTCACATCTGTTTTAGCTGTACTTAAGGTAAGACATATTAACGCAATCATTAAACTTCTTAGGATGTATGTATTATCATGTCAGTATTGTGATTGAGTGTAGAAGCAAGTCTTAACTTGAACAGTAAAAAAATATGGCCGCAAATATTAAAGTTCGTCATTTCTGTGATCGTCACATCTGTTATCAGTGTGATAACAGATGTGACGTAAGATCACCGAAGTGACGAAATTTTAGTTTTATTGTAATTAAATTTCTTTAAATATCAATAACACTCACTTATTAACTAAATTAAAAACAAAATGAATAGGGTACTTTAATAAGGTAATACTACGTACTTAGACGAAACAATACGCCACTCTAAAGCATTCAAGTTCATATATATTTTTTATTCTAGTTATATCTACAATATGGCACAGCGTACATACCGAGCATCCAAAAAGGACAACAATTTAGAGCTAAAAAAGCTACAGAAACGTAGGGAGCAAGTGAAAATTGCAATGAGATGACATCGACAGAAGTTAACAGAACAACAGCTAGAAGAATAATTATGTGTACCTATGTAATGATGTGTACCTATGCATGTACCTACATTAATAATTAATGTAGGTACATGCATAGGTACACATCAGCTGACGGCGAGTCTGCACCACAGTTTGGCGCGCTTCTATAATTATATTATGTAACTATATCATTCATAGGTATATTTATTTACTTTATTTTATTTATGCAACTAAGTATGTGTGTATATTTTCACTAATTAGATAATCCATATATATATATATATATATCACTACACATCACACAATACACATTCACTGAAACACCTCACACGGATTGCATGTTGTGATCGGCACGGCGATGGTTGCGCATCCGGGATGTCCGGAAGGGGCTGGAAGAATACCAGCGTCCGGTATGCACTAGCATCACTGGACATAGTGCTGATCCAGCCACCTTTTTTGGCCAGCGATGGGACACATACCTCACTATATTCTATTGTAATTGTTTTTTGTTTCTTTTTTGTTTTTTTTTTTTGTTTTCATTTATTTATTTTCTTTTATATAAATGTTCTATGTTTACTAATTGTTGTATATGTACCTACCTACTTGCTTTCTATTATGTGTCCTATGTGCTGTTTCAAAATAAATTTTTCTTTTCTTTTCTTTTCTTTTCTTTTCTTTTCTTTTCTTTTCTTTTCTTTTCTTTTCTTTTCTTGTCTTTTCTTTTCTTTTCTTTTCTTTTCTTTTCTTTTCTTTTCTTTTCTTTTCTTTTCTTTTCTTTTCTTTTCTTTTCTTTTCTTGTCTTTTCTTTTCTTTTCTTTTCTTTAAGAAAGAAGAAGGAAAGACAGAGAAAGATACCAACGGAAAAAGGAAGATGGACAGGTAAAAACCATTAATCAATTTACTCCACGTACTCAGAAAATAATTAGAAAGCAGTGGAAAGAAAGGTCTAAAAGATATCGAGACAATAAAAAAGCATTTCAACGCATTCATCAACAGACTGAAAATTTTATTGAGAATGATACCCCACCCGGCAGTCCCGCTACATCCACATCTAGATCAAGAGCCAATCTGGTAGGAAAATAGCTAAAAAGAATAGAAAATATCTAAAGCTAGAGGATAATCTACTTAAAGAAAAATTGCGTCTATTAGAAAATAGAGTAAAAAAGTATAAAATGCGTTATAACAGAGCTATTGAAAGACAAAAAGTGGGTCAAATTACGCTTGACACATGTAACAAAAAAAACAAAGTAAATAAAGTGAAGCAACAGATTATAGAATTTTTTGAAAATGCTGAATGTAGCAGATTGACAGCAGGAACCAAAGAAATGATTACAAGAAAAAAAGTTAAAAAGCAAATACCCTTGCTAAACGATTCACTGCTCAATTTATATGCAAAATTCAAATCTACAATAAATCGTAAAATATCTTATTCCCTATTCTGTCGCTATCGCCCTTTTTGGATAATTTCTCCTAACGCAAAACAGCGAGACACATGGTTATGTATTCATCACGCTAACATGGAACTAATAACTACGGCATTAAAAACTGCTAACGTAATTAATGAAAATACCCTTGTAGCTCTCGTGAAGACAATCTATTGTGAAGGAAAATTAAAAGAAGAATGTTTACTTAGAAAATGTAACGATTGCAGAGAAAAGAAAATTCATTTCAATTCCAATAATAACAATAATCCAATAACGTACTTTAGATGGATCACCAAAAAAATGCCAGTAACTATAAAAGGAGCAGAAAAATTATGTCAAAAAACCATCAAAGAAAAGGTTTTAAGTTCAAGAACCGATTTAGTTGATAATTTGCTTTTAAAGCTACCGGTATTCATGACACGTTTAAACAACATCTACCATCAATAGAGAGCTATAAATCATGCAAAGAGAAGAGTTGGTCAAGAAACAGTCGTATTGCACATAGATTTTGCAGAAAATTATATTAGCAAATATGCTGAAGAAGTACAAGCGGTCTTTTGGGGCATCTAAGCCTCAAATATCCCTCCATACTGCAGTATTATACCACTTTGGAGAGTATGATTCGATAATTACTCCGTTTTGCACTATTTTCGAAAACCTACGACATGATCCAGTTTTCATATGTAATCATTTAATTCCAATTTTAAATATTATTAAAACCTTACATCCGAACTTAAAGACATTGCACTTTGTAAGTGATGGACCTTCTTCCCAGTATCGCAATAAATCCATGTTTTTTCTAATGGCTAATTTTCTTGCCGTATACTTAAATGTTCAGAACCTAATCTGGCATTATAATGAAGCTGGACATGGCAAAGGTTCACCGGATGGGATTGGTGCAACAGTAAAACGAACGGCAGACCAATCTGTAGCTAGGGGCAAAGATGTAGCAAACTTCCAACAACTGATTCAGTGTTTGGAAGAAAATAGTAATGGTGTACAAATTATACCTATAGACGAAGACAATGTTATAACTATAGAAAATTTATTGGCAAAAAGCTTAACACCGGCATTTAAAGGCACTCTTAATGTCCAACAAGTGACATGGAATAAAGACAGCCCCGGTCTTTTGCATGCACGAAAACTTAGCTGCTTCGAGTGTCGCCTAGATCAAATTTGTTCTCATTATGAAATGGGTGTGATTAGTACAGAGTACAGTCAAATCTCTACTGATCGAAGCCAAGAATTTGCTCATCCCCATCGCACCATCAATCTGATCAAGAAATATCTGAGGAGCCCGGTCCGTCGGGACTTTTTTCACACACTGAAAATGGATCTCAAGCACGCTGCGTAGATACTGATGATGAAGATTTGGTTACGGTCTCAATTCCAGCAAAACGAAGCCGTAACTTCTATTTTAAATCGTTCAATGATTCTTCATCTAAAATAATTCAAACGAAGAAATTAAGAAAAAACAATCAATTGATCAGGTGTTTAGTGAAGCTTCGGACTTTACAAAAAGAAGTCGTTTTAATATTTTCGCATCTGATTCGTCTGATGAAGACATATTTTAAAATCACGAAAGTGAAAGCTAAGTCTGATTATTTATAATTATATAAGTACTAAACAGTTGTACCTGATTAGTAATTATTCCACGAAAGTATACCTTTATATTATTGGATCTCAAATTAGAGATTTATTTCTTAGAAGGTGACAATGAAGACGTCACTTCTGTGATCTTATTTCAAGTTTTTTTTTGTGTCATCTTGTAATTTTCAAGAATAATTATTTTTTGGTTTAATTGATAACAATGTTGATTTACAATTATCGCTTATTACAAATTCTTGGTTATTTGTAAACCAGAATTATTTAGAATATCATCATTTCTGTTACGTATTGCGTCACATCTGTTATCGTCCTTTTTTATTTAATGTCAATTTTCTCGTAATTACAACATAAATTACCTCTGTTAGTAATTATTTTGTTGATTATTAATGTTATTAAACAGATTAAATCTAATAAGCATATGAAAATCGATGTTTTATTTTATTTTTATTTTTTCCCCTAAAAGTAGAATGACCCTTAAATAAGTATATTTATTTAAGCCAAATAGACGTAACTCTCTAAAAAATATACACTCAATGTAGAAGTATTTAAAGTTATTAAAAGGCGCATGTTTTATAACTTTCTTTCAAAACCATAATTTTTACTCATAATTGAAGGGCATTGAAGCAATATTGGAATTTAAGAAACTGTCGCAATGTATAAGAACGCCGAAAGACAGTCTTCCCTTAGAAAAGCCAGGTGTATACAAGATTGACTGCAGCTGTGGGAGTTCCTATATAGAGCAAACAAAACGCACCATCTCTTGCCGGATAAAGGAACATATCAGGGCAGTCAAAAATAATGAGCCACATAAGTCAGCCATAGCTCAACACCTCTTACACTCGGGTACCGACCACTAAATTTAGTTACACAACCCTCAGGTGCTTTCGACAGAACGCCACTACATACCTCGAATGGTTAGGGAGGCTATTGAAATTAAAAAGTTCAAAAAATTCGATAGAGAGGATGGGTTTCAACTGTCAAGTATCTGGCATCCAGTGGTCCGTCTATGTAAAACCCGTGAAACGAAAAGACTCAAACCGCGAGCTGACGTAGTGAGTAGACAGTGTAGTATGTCGTGATCGGGTTCAGTGCTATAGCGATAACAGTGCTAGTCGTGTTGTACGCAAAAAACGAGTAAGAAAGCGGGTAGACCGTTTTACTTGCTCGTAACATTCATCCACCCGCAATAACCTCAGTACATCCGTGAACATGGCGCTTGCAACAGTGCCGAAATATCGGTTACTCCATACAAAGGTACGTGGTATATATCCCAAAAGACAATTTAAAATAAGGCATTGAAGCAGTTAAATATTGATACCAAGATTGGAAGAATTGACGCCACTGCGTGTTATTCCCTCTCTGTCTAATTAACTAGCTTGATATGAAGAAATTGACTGAGCTGTGCTTTCTATTCGATGTTGTTTTATTATATTTTCTTATTTTTGTAATTAAAATATTTTTTAGTTAACTATCTACCCGATAACATAGTACATTGCAGCCCACAGCTTGATTTTTTTCTGTAACTAATTAACATTATTAGATCACTATACTATTAAAACGTCATGAATAATTAACATGTGATTTATCAAGGTAGCGTTGTAAAATAACTGAGCCAATTATTAGTAGACTTTAGAATTAGGAGTTCATGAACAATGTTACCGGGTATTATCGTTTCAGCAGTTTGAATCGACTAATGAATGTTTCTTGTGAAATTACTGATCTCCCTCTGATATTAATAGGCAAATCTATTACTTTTGATCTAATAGATGATAAGGATGGTTTCAAATTTCAATGAACTGCCAGATTTCATTGTTGTATTGCTAAGCGACGGCTTGGCTAAGTATTCGTTATTGGAATCTGTTTATTGTTTAGTTGAAACTTGGATTTCTTATCTATTTTTAGGCGCATTGACTATGATCCGTTAGGATCGCTTAGCGAACTGTCGTTAGCTTTGTTAATGACTTCATCTGTGCTATTCAAATATTATATAACGGCTGCGTATGGATATTAAATAATAATATCCTTCTCCTATTACAAATGCAAACGTTGTTTGTGAGGATGGTTGGATGAATATTAATTACTCTTTCACACAAAACCTACCCATTGAACAAATTTTACTGAAGCTTTGTAGTAATGTAGTGTATACATAAGAATAGTATATATGCTACCTTTTGTTGCGACAACAGAGGCGCTGCCCGTGTGGGTAGGTACACGGGCAGCGCCGTTGGTGGAAGCTAGTTAATTAATACATAAGTTTATAATTATTCAACTAAATATTTACTTGGCTTTTGAGCAGATTTGTTTCCTTCATATCTGCCTATTTGTTTGCTTGTGCAGATATCACGCAAATATTAGTGAATGGATGATCTGATAAAAATATTAGACTATCTACCTACCTATACCTACTTCAGTATTCAATACGATATTTTGACTTGTGCAGTGAAACAGGTTTCATACATTTCTGATCTCTAGAACCGTAAGATTTAGAGCTGAAACAAAATGGTTATCCCGGACTTATTAACATATAGCGCAAACCGTGGCAAAATTAAACACTAGTTTCTTGCAAAAAAAGTATGACGCCGACGCCGCCGACGCCTTGCGCCGCCACTGATATCGATCTAAAGAGGACGCAAAAAGCAATCCTACCAATCTACTAAAATTTTAAAATTTTGTTTCGGTGGCCTGTTATGAAATGTTAGCACATTTTCTTTATATTAGTAAATATTGTGGTTCGGCATCATATTGCTTATTTTCGTCTAGTAATTATGTATTATATTCTACGAACAGCATCAGAGCCCCAAATCCTTCCTTCCCCTCTTCTGATTCCTTACATACCGCTCCTATATCTTCTAGCCGGGGGTACGCAAAGCCTTAAAAATATTTTTATGCCAATATTCTTAGATACCCAATAAACCAGGTGTAAAGACTGAGTTATGTAAGAATTTAACTCTCTCCGACCGTCCCGACGGACATCCTCAGCATGTAAAATAGGAAACGAGAATATCTACTATAGGCAATAGTGTATCGAGGGGGCCAATTTTTACAAAATATGTAAGGGCTTATCATTAGGTGAACTTCGGGCACATCTATCAGCGCCTTTTTGATAGAAAACATTGTCCAAATTTTCATTAAAACATTTAACACAAACCGCCGCCGCGCCGGTGTACTGAAGAACGGATGCCTGTAGCTCCCCAATGTTGATATTCTGTCTGAGGGTTCTGTAAGCTAATTATCCCGCCATTATTCAATTGTCTGGGTTTATTACCTAGTACAAAGGCCTCCTAATAAGACGTTAAATAAGATTGTATAGTTCGCGTGTAACTTTATGCGTAGTTTCAGGCTACGCAATGACAACGATGGTGAGGTTTCCGACAAGAATTTTCAAGTTAATAGAGATTGCTTAGAAGTTTTACATAACATAACTTCACACCTTTATCCCCGAAGGGGTAGGCAGAGATGCATTCCACACCCACACTTTGCCAGTTATGTTTTGGTCCCAATGTAATAGGGGGCGAGCCTGTTGCCATCTACTGGGCACATTATTAAGCGCGCGATAATTAACATTCTTAATACACACATAACTTCGAAAACTCAGCGGTGTGTGCCCGTTCGATCCCCTTAGAAATTTTAATGTTAAAATATCATCCCGAACTGGGTGCCATGACTTTTAAGTACTCTATGGTCCACGCAAATAAAGTAGCCGGCAAAGTTAATTTTATTCATTACCACATCGTAGCGTTATCTCCTTAGCATCCAGGAACTTCACCTTAGAGTCCCAGGTCCACATTCTAGTCTTACCAGATGTGATATTGTCATATAGGCTACATTGTGAGTCACGAATGGGCAGACAACTGCTATTTGCTGCACCTGAAGCCGCTACTGCGTGTTATTCCTGAAAAAGACGAGATTGAAAAGCACGCACCTCTGCGCGAGAGGTGGCGCGAGGATCTGCAATTGCTTTCTGATTACTTAGACTTTAAGGTACGTAATCAGTCTTCTGTAATTATTTTCTTGTTTTTTTTATATTGAGCATTTACAGCGAATATTGCAAATCACTTAAAGATCTGACGACCGCTAATGTGTTTTCTCTAATATTAAGTACGCGTGAAAGTTGAGTATTATCTACTCAGGACGATGTTCAACACAAAGACTAATTAGTTTTAGAAACTTTTTACTTAAACTTTTTCTAGCCTAGAAACACGGCAGTTAAACAGATCTAAGTCATGTTTGCAAGACATTTGATATTATATAGTCCTGATTGTTCATCGCTGGGGACACACGTTTTAAGCGTGTCTTGTGGGACTTTAATATTATTATGTTGACGGTGAAATCAATAAGCTTTACAAGTTTTATTATTTCGGGGTTTTGAAAAATTACCACCTAGCTATCAGTTAAACATATTGCGAATTCAATGTATTGGCGTATCGTAAAATGCAATGGTTTATGCACACAGTCACAGACATGTCAAAACTTGAGCACAGTTTGCGTCGGGGGTTAAAAATAATCTTGATCAGAAGATCTTTGTGATCAAGACGTTTCACTAGAACTCAGATTTCCTACTGTTACCATACACAGTTCAAGTGTCTATAAAGCCTATTAATACTTAGGTCGTATAGACAACACAAGTGTAACCTTCTGTAAAGCAAATACCCAATAAAATGAGACTAAACCCCTTTCAAGGTCTAGAGAATTATAGAGTATTGTGTGAATAGGAGCCGTACTTGGGGGTAAAGACAAACTTTTTGTTTTGACGAGTAGCTAAGTACGTACTCTCGGATTTCAGTGCAGTGGAGTGTACGGCGCAGTTGAATGTTTCAACTGTAATCCTTTGCACGCGTTTTAAACATGTTGCCTCTTCACAATCAAGTTTATCTTTATCCGAGATATTAGAGCGTTATTTTATAGGCTGAACTGGAATGTGTTTGAAGTTTAATATGTACACGCTCGTGTAGAATTTTGTAGCCTTTGCGATTGCGACTATATTTTGTATCGCGTAATGAACGTTACTTAATGTTAAGAAGTAGAAACCTATAAAAAGAGTTAGGTAGTCATATATCTATCATGCTACTCTTAAAAAGGTTGTGCTATGGTCTGTTGCTCTTATCTTGTTTTTAACTAAATATACGAAGCATTTTAATAATATATTAGTGTCATCGGCCCCATGTTGGGTGCCAATAATATTTATGTATAACTCATTTTGTCCATTCTTATAAACTAAATCGGAATGCTACTCCTTGCGGTGTTCATTTCATATACATGTCGTGGACAGCATTGTGAAGTTCATATCCATAATCGAATACTTTCACCAGACTGTCCGTACATGTGAGGGCGGTCGCTACGTCACGGAGAGCGGGGCCCTCACGGGGGCACTGCGCGACTACCTGCAGGCCATCCTGCTCCTGCGACCGCAAGACACCGTTAACTTCACCCGGCACTACTTCAAGACTGTACTCTCGGCGCTTGACCTACCACTCGATGACTACATCGATCCCGTCTCGAGACATGTTAGGTACTATTTCTTCGAAGATTAGTTTCTATAAATATTTTAACGTCATCTAAAAATTCCTTTTTTAAATAATTTTACATGGTTTAGAACTTGTGTATTTTAAATGAAGAAGCTTTGTTTGACTTGAATAGCAATTTATTTTTTATCATCATATGAAAACATTCTGAAGGCGTATTTGTTGTAGATTTTGTATATTTACGAAATTAAAGTTACTCTAAACCACTTTTTGGCGAAATTAAACGTTTTCCAGAGTAAAAGTTTAGTCGGATTTTATTCCAGCCTAATTTTCCTTTTAGCCACGTTACAATTCGTAATTCACGGGGAGTGTAATCGTGCTAATACTATTGTTAATCGTGTGTGCGCACAGCGCGGACTACAAATGCTAGAATACGTGCGAATAAATGTTGTATAAAGTAAAGCAGTAGTTTTCCTACGACAATAACGTGCCCACAACACAAGTGTCGACGCCATATATCACGCGCACTATTCCACTATAACGAATGATTTCGACCGATATTGCTGTTAGTAATCACCGTGCTTACCAGGTGTATCGTAGTCGCTAAAATATTGTTAATTGAACCAATGGACACAGCCGTTCTCAAGGAACAAACTCATATGCTTTCTCATCTATATGCAAATATTACATCGTACCCCTTGGGAACAAGTGTATGAATAAAAATATGCTCAAAAAGATTGTTAGTTTTAAATTACACATAATAAATGATACAAGTACATTCGCTATGCGACTCCACGTAATATAAAGCTCAAATAGTTTATATCTTTATTGCCTATCACTGTTTTATGAAAAATTGTCTATCTCAGTTTCATACATATGGAAAGATTTATGAGAAAACGTGTCTAATATTGCTTTCTTAGATATTCTTAGTAGTTTATTTTATATACATATATTCAACAGAGGGATTTGCGTATGTCACGCAAGATCCCAAACAAAATGACAAAACTGCGCTGGAGAAGGCCGTGGGACACGGAAAGAATTTAAATTTTTTGTTCCTTTTGCACAAAGGAATTTATTATTAAGCTCCACAAGCATATGATATCAGCTTATCACAAGCATACGATATTATGGGAAGGACAACCCCAGTTTTGACGCACCTTGCCTTCAAAGGCGCATTTTATTATAAATATGGGTATCATACGCTTTCTTTTTCAATTACTTGACAGCTCGTGATGTTATGACCGTTCCATTATTTTGTATTCAGATATCGTTTCATATTTATTGCTTGTACCAAGGAGGTATTCATATTTTTTGGGAAGATTCATATTTAATGGTGTGGAGGTGTTCATGTATTTTATTGGCAGAGACCTTGTCTATGTGTATGTGTTAGGATTTATAATATTACTTATATGCACTTTTTATGTATTTCGACACTATTAAGCTCCATCAACTTAAGTCAGATAAGCGTTAGAAGTTTAAATTAACTTGTTAGGACGGGTCTATTGCTGACCAATACAGTTTACAAACAAGACTAGATGAGCCTCTAGCAGCTATTGCATACAAATTGGCAACCCTAAGATTACAATATGTGAGTTGAATTTCGCTTTAGTTATATGTTGGAGAATGTAATAATCTTAGGAGGGTTATAATGTGAGGGAAGTTTAATCCGAGTTTTATGTTGAAATCATTTAAAATTAATGTTGTTGGAGAAAATGTAGCGGACGGCATATAAGTAACTGTGGGCTCAGAAACTGCAACATATCCGTAATAATCAGCTTAAAGTGTTGTCTGTGGTACGGAGAGTGCGGAGTGTTCAGGTGACGCTAAGCTTTTTTTTATTTCTTTTTTATAGTATAAGGCGGCTAGCGAGCAGACGGATTGCCTGATGGTAAGCAATTACCGCCGCCCATGGACACAAGCAACACCACAGGAGTCACAAGTGCGTTGCCGCCCCTTGGGGTAGTTAAAAGGGATAGGATAAGGAGTGGGATGAGGGAGAAGGAATAGGGGATAGGGCCTTTGATAGCTTCTTTGGATACGTTCGTGTTGCATTTTGTACTCACTGTTTAATCATATACCTAAAACGTTTTAAGTATTATGTGAATTTGCGGCGCTATAAGAGGATTGGAGCAAAGAGTTACGAGCTAAATTTAATTTTATAGTGAACATCACGTTATTCAGATAACAATATAGAATATTGGACTTTGTTTTATTTGTGTAAAATTCGTTCTCTATTTGTCAGATGCATATTAACTCAATGGATGCCTTAGATGGATGCATATATCGAATTGCCTTTTATTCTCCACACATATTTTCCTGTTTTTCTTTCACGTCTTGAAAGACGACGATTTATTTATTCACACAGCAATTAATTGCAATTTTGTCGCTTTTTCATACTTATATGAATAAAGTTAAATACAAAAATGGTTAATTCGTAAATATACCCAGAGTTCTTCACAATTCATATAGTACTTTTAGATACATTTACCAGGTGGTTTACGGTCTGCTTTCTCGTGTATATCGACGTGCTATAGGGATCTGCGTTGGTAAACGTTACATACGCAATCTGTAAACATAATATGGTAGGAGGTCATACTGAAAGAGAAAGAAAGCTCTGAGTCTCATCCATAACAAACATTCAACTTTTGAAACGCTGGCAATATTACAGATACCTAATAATGTTTATAATCAACTAGCTTTTGCCCGCGGCTTCGCTCACGTTAAATGCGGGGTAACACAAAACTCTTTCATCGTTCGATAGTAATTTTCGTTTTCATTCGGTTCACAGGAACTCGCACGCACTAATAAGAAACATAACCGCAAGAAGTATTTCAAAACATTTCTGTAAACAGTATTTTTAGAGTTCCGTAGTCCAAAATGGCTAAACACGGAATCGTTACAGACGCGCTATGTCTGTCAGTCTATCCGTATGTCACACCCTCACAGCCACTTTATGCCGAAACTATACAGTTTACACATTTGAAAATTGGTAGGTAAGTATTCTGTGAAGCGTGTTTGAAATAGAATTAGTTTATTATAAGTCAAATCGATTAGATCGATTGAGTAACATTTGTTTAGTCTATTGAAAATTTCTGACAATGGTCACACTGAACTGTCACTTCCGTTCGCTTCCGCTTGAAAAATTAACACGCCGTTTGCAAGCTCGCGTGCCTTGTACCTAAATTAAATTGATCGCCCTTTGAATTAACGCGAATTGAATCAACTCGTAATTAACTTAATACGTAATTGCCGCTTTTGACTTCCGGCAAGGTTTGTTGTAAATTGATGACATAGTGAACTTTTGTGAAAAGTTTTGTGAACCGCTAACGTGCATCGTGGTCTGGAGAAGGACTTCGCCGAATTGTAAACTGGTATCCATTGATTCTCTTGTTATTTTGGCCAAAATTATAAGTTAATCTATAGGTCCACTTCAAGAACATCACCAGGATATATAAGGTAAAATCTTCTTATAACTACTTTATAATTTGTCATCGCTGAGAATCTCAGCAATATGTGTCAGACATTTGATTACTTTAGGACAACTGGATGAATATAAATTAGCTTCCACTGTGCTTACAACCAATTCCCAGTAAGCCTACGGTAATTCTAGACATAATTTTGGTGCAGAGCTGTAGTTGAAATTTAGCCGCTGTTGCATTACTGAGTATAAACTCAGATTGGTATGAGCTTGTATCTTATCACCTTGTAGACAGTATTGTAGTGTTTGTCAGGTCAGTTATTGTCTAAAATACATAATATTTAATTGTATAAGTTGACCTAGATAATTAGAAACACATTGTCACATAACCTCAATCAGTAATTGTTGATTTGTATTGTTGGAAAATCTAACTTAAATTTGTTGTTGCATTAATAAGTTAGTTTGTTTGGATACATAACAGCTGTATGTATCAATAAATTTAGTAAATTTAGTTTATTGCATGTATTCATAAACATTGTAATAATCAAACTTGACCTTGCCACTTGGGCGGGTCACATAAATAAACTTTGTTTTGTTATAATATAGATAATATTGCTAGGTAACACATATTCTGTGCTTACTTACTATTGTATATCTCAAATAACACAGCCAGTCTGTCTGTTGCAAATAACTAATTAATTAATTTGAAGTTTCAACTTTTAATTTGTTATAAGTTATAACTTTGATAACTTTTGTGTTTGATTCTTCAATATATTGAAACTATTAATTTTGTTGGACAGTAGATACCTGTCACTTGCCTGCACTTGCAGTAAACAGGCTAATACTTTGTTGGTTTCAAAGAATTGAGAAAAATTAAGTTTTGATTGTTAATATTGTTTAACGCTTGTCCGGGCTCTTTGAATTTTGATTATGTCAGCTATCAAGGACTTGCGTGCGGCTGCTGGTGCTATTGCATCAGATTTGCGCTGGTTTGCCTCGGCCAATGCTTTAGTGAACCGGCCTGATCGCCAGCAGGCCTTACTTCAGAGGTACGAGCGGATTGATGATCGCCTGGCAAGTGTGGAACAGCAAATCCGCACTTTCAGCACTTGCTGTCTTGAAGTGTCAATCAATGATTTCACCGCTGACCAGCGAAATAAGGTCAGCGAAGACTATGCCCAGGTCTTAGACCTGTATGATGCTGTCTCCAATACTGCGAGACAACTAGTTGCCGATAGGGAAGGGCAACCCGGCCTGAAGCAGGAGCTTCCTAGGTCAGCACCGGGGCTGGTGAGTAGGCTCCCTACTTTGGACCTCCCCTATTTTGATGGTTGCCTAGGAAGCTACCTGGGCTTCATTAATTTGTTCGACAGCCTGGTCAATGATAGGGCTGACCTTCGGCCGGCGCAAAAGTTGGCCTATCTAATGTCGGTTCTGGATGGGGAGGCTAAGGGCCTCATCCAGCATCTGCCCGTGTCTGACGAGGCGTACCAGACGGCTCGGGACCTAATCACCCGTAGGTACCATAATAAGCGTGGCCTCGCCGACACGCACATTGAGCAGATTTTGGGCTTGCCGACGCTCACCCGGGTCTTTGGGTTGCGCACCCAACTGTTGAACCCGTTCTTGGTGGCCATCAACGCACTTAAGTGCCTTGACCTGCCCGTGGACCAATGGTCCTATCTATTGGTGCACATTGTGCTGAAGAAACTGCCTGCCGACCTGAGGTCGCGTTTTGAACAGCGCTTTGGTGGGGATAGCGCGACCCATTTGCCCCCCTTTGCTGACCTGGAGAAGTTCCTGGAGGATGAGTGCCGGGTCTTGGACAACTCCGGTGGTGACACGCCGGCTAAGTCGCAGCCGCCCAAGGTCAAGGAGCAGGCTCGCGTTCACACCCGAGCCAATGTTGACCGGCGCCCTCCTCGCTTTGCGGTCACGCAGAGCCCAGCGGAGTGCTCCTACTGCAAGGTCACGGGGCACAGAACGGCCAGTTGTAGGGCATTCTTGGACCTACATGTCGCCTCTCGTAGGCGCATCGCGAATGCCCGCCGCCTTTGCTTCTCTTGTTTGGGGTCCCACTACCAGCGAGACTGCCCAAACTCTCGCCCCTGTCCTCACTGTGGAGGACAGCATTTGGACATTCTTTGTATGAATGCCAGAGAGGTTGGCCGCTTGTCCAACCAGCCGACGCCGCGCACGGGCGGATGTTTTGAAGGTGGCAGCCGAGGCTCACCGGCGCGTAGCCGAGAGTCGCCTCGCTCAGTTGATCGCCACTCGCCCCGCTTGGAGAACCGTAGCGTGCGCACGCCTCCTCTCTCTCGCGCACCTGAATGTGCGACCGCGCAACGTCACCAGCACCATGACTGCTGCCCCAGGTATTCCCCTCCTTTGGCGGAGCGTCTCCGCCTTGACTCGCGCCCACCTCGTTTTGGGCGGGTGCGTCATTATGACCCCCCACAGATGGCGCGCGGATCGAGTCATCGCGCCTTTAAGGACTTCAAGCCGCACCCTCGTTTTGACTTGCCTGGTCCTGGCCAACGGTCGCCGCCCAGGCAACAATAGGTCATTGACCCCTGCCCTATAACTCCAACCTCCCCCATTGAGACCGTTATCCTACCAACGGTTGCTGTTAGGGTCTGGGGACCCACGGGGACCTCTGTTGTTGTCCGTGCTATATTGGACACAGGTTCACAAGGTTGCATTGTTTCCACTTATTTGGTAGGGCAGGTTAATTTAAATATGGGTTCTTTTCCAAATTGTATACGGGGCATAGGGGACGTAGCCTCTAATGTTGAAGGGCAAGTTAAGGTTTTGTTTGGCCCTGTTGAATCTTCACACCCGAGGATTAAAACCTCGGCTATTGTGTTGAAGAATATTTTGGGTATGCATCCACAGAAGCAGCTACCTGCTTCTGTGGTGAATTTGACATCGGGATTGGAACTGGCAGACCCCAAATTTGACACACCGGGACAAATCGACTTGTTGATTGGCTCTGATGTCCTCGGTGGAATTTTGATTGGTGGGAAAAGGGTCTTGGTGCCAAATGGTTTGACTGCCATCCCGACCATATTTGGATTTGCTTTGATGGGACCTGTACCTAGGGACCCCCCTCCACCTGAACTTGACAATTTGTTGGCTGTAGGCTCCGCTCTCTCTGATGCGGTTCAGAGGTTTTGGGAGGTAGAGGAGCCGCCTCAAGCTGCCCGTTTGAATCCAGAACATGAGGAGTGCGAGCTGTTCTTCCAGAACAACACTGGTCGACTCCGTTCTGGTCGGATTACTACGAGGCTACCCTTCCTGTCTGTTCGGCCTCCGCTTGGTGAGTCACGACCTTTAGCCGAAAAGAGGTTGTTGGCCATGGAGCGTCGCATGGGTCGTGATCCGGAGCTCAGACAGAAGTATATTGAGTTCATGAGGGAATATGAACAGTTGGGACACATGTCTGTGTCAAATTTGGATTGGCGTTCGGTGGAGCATTACTTTCTCCCGCATCATGCGGTATTGAAGCCATCGACTGGCAAGCTGCGCACAGTGTTTGATGGTTCTGCGCAGACTTCAACAGGCGTATCCTTGAACCAGTGCTTGCATTCTGGTCCCAAGTTGGTCAAGGACCTTTGTGACGTCATCACCAGCTTCCGACGACATCAGGTTGTCTTTGTGGCCGACATAAAAATGATGTTCAGGCAGACGATTACCCGCCCTGATGACCGTCGCTTCCAGCTGATCCTTTGGAGAGAGTCTCCTCGCGATCCCATGGTCGTCTACGAGCTCAATACAAATACGTACGGGTTAAGGTCAAGCCCCTACTTGGCAATACGTTCTCTTTGGGAGCTCGCAGACCGCGAAGGCCTACGTTTCCCACGAGCCTCCGCCATCTTGAAGGACGATATTTACGTCGATGACATTTGCTCGGGCGCCTCATCAGCGGACGAGGCGATCCTCCTGCGGGACGAATTGATAGGTATTTTGGCCTCCGCTGGTTATGAGTTGCGCAAATGGATTTCCAACTCACCAGCGCTTTTGAAAGGCTTGCCAGAGGATCATCAGCAGGATCCACATTTGTTTGAGATTGTTGACAACCCCGCCATGATGGCTGTTCTCGGCGTTCAGTACAGACCAGTCCAAGACATCTTTACATATAACGTAGACTTGAAATTGCCGTGTTCTTGGACTAAACGTCTCGTATTGTCTACTGTCGCCAGAACCTTTAATCCGAACGGTTGGATCTGTCCAATTATATTTTGGGCAAAATGCTTCTTGCAGAAGCTTTGGACAGCAGGATTGACTTGGGATGAACCTCTACACGGCACTCTTGTTGAGGAATGGACCTCCTTTGTATCCTCACTTCCTGCCGTCAACGAGATCTCCTTGCCTCGTCCCATCCTTCCTCCCGGGAAGTACAAGACCACCCTTCACGGGTTTTGTGACGCCTCGGAACGTGGTCACGCGGCCGTGGTGTACTTGCGCACAGTCAGTGCCTCGGGTCAGGTGAGAGTCTCCCTGATCATGGCGAAGAGCAAGGTAGCACCCCTTCGGACATCTTTGACCATTCCGAAATTGGAGCTCTCGGGAGCAGCACTTCTTGTACGCTTGTTGAACCACGTGTCCAGTACTTTGGGTAAAAGCATTTGCATTAATGGGACCTACGCCTGGACAGACAGTCAAATTGTTCTTTGTTGGTTGAAGGCTTCTGTCCACACTTTGGAGTGTTTGTCGCTAATCGCGTTTCCCAAATCCAGAAATCCGAAGTCAAACTTGTTTGGAGACATGTGCCAGGTGAGCTCAACCCCGCTGATTGTGCCTCGCGCGGATGCTTGACGCCTAGTTTGATAGGTCATTCGCTGTGGTGGGGTCCGGAATGGTTGAGTCGACCAGAAATTGATTGGCCTCGAACGCCAGTTTTGAATACTTCTAATTTGCCGGGTCTACGAACACTCGCTCTTGAGAAGGTGGAATGCGCCTTCGACCCCGATTTTTTGTTGAATCGCTACAGCTCCCTTGACAAGTTGTTAGGTGTCACTGCTTGGATAAAGCGTTTTGTTTTTAATTTTAGGCACCCACAACAGAAACGACTGACACCGTTTCTCTCACCACAGGAACGACAGGAGTCCCTCACCTTTTGGGTTCGTTCTGTGCAATTGGCGCACTTTGAGAAGGAGATTGCTATCCTCAAGTCAGGGAAATTGAAATTATCGGGCGCTGTATCTAAATTGAACCCCTTTTTGGACGATACGGGTCTCTTGCGCGTTGGAGGGCGTCTCAAGAACGCCAACCTCCCTTACGGAGCACGTCACCCCCTTTTGTTACCTAAGGACGGTCATTTGGTACGCTTGTTGGTAACTGACCGTCACCTTAAAAATTCGCATGCTGGTTGTAATGCCTTGTTGGCCATTTTGCAACGCGAGTTTTGGATTTTGTCTGCCCGAAGAATTATTCGGAGTGTAGTCTTTCGCTGCATCCCTTGCTATAAGCTCAAGGCTTCTACCATGCAGCCCTTGATGGGGGACTTACCGGCAGATCGCGTAACTGAAAGCAGGACGTTTGACGGTGTTGGCACGGACTTCGCTGGTCCTTTTTTGTTGAAAACGTCGAAACTTCGAAACAGCAAGACTGTCAAGGCCTACTTGTGTGTTTTTGTTTGTCTTTCCACAAAGGCCGTACACTTAGAACTGGTCTCCTCGCTTACGACCGAGGCGTTTGTAGCCACATTTGACAGATTTGTATCCCGCAGAGGGCTGCCTTCCTTGATCCGTTCTGACTGCGGCACTAACTTCAAGGGCACTTATAATTATCTGAATGATGTTGTTAATTTTCTTGAAACCAACAAAGCTGATATAGGTGATAGGCTTGCCCGACGTGGGATAAATTGGTTGTTTTCCCCACCAAATTGTCCACACTGGGGTGGTATATTTGAGGCCGCCGTAAAATCGGCCAAAACACACTTGCGCAGGACAATCGGTGAATCTGTCCTTACATTTGAGGAACTCGCAACTGTGTTTTGTAAGATTGAGGCCGTTTTGAACTCTCGGCCATTGTGCCCGATCTCCTCAGATCCGAATGATTTGGAGGCCCTTACGCCGGGCCATTTTTTGATTGGTCGCCCACTTGTCGCCTTGCCTGAGTACCCCTACATTGATACGAGACCTGGTCGTCTCTCGCGTTTTGAATTGGTACGCCAGATTACTCAGAGCTTTTGGAAACGCTGGAATTTGGAATATTTGCACATACTCCAGCAACGCGTTAAGTGGACCGACAAGACCGATCCACCCAAGATTGGAGACCTCGTTTTGATCAAGGAGGCTAATCTTCCGCCACTCAGATGGCGCAGGGGGCGCATCCTTCATTTGGTAACTGGGGCTGATGGAGTTCCCCGATTTGCTGAGGTCTTGGTGGACGGTTCGATTCTGAGAAGAGCGGTTGCAACATTGTCACGTCTACCAACCGATTAGCGGACCGGTAGGCCGGTCCGGGGCGGGTGGATGTTTGAAATAGAATTAGTTTATTATAAGTCAAATCGATTAGATCGATTGAGTAACATTTGTTTAGTCTATTGAAAATTTCTGACAATGGTCACACTGAACTGTCACTTCCGTTCGCTTCCGCTTGAAAAATTAACACGCCGTTTGCAAGCTCGCGTGCCTTGTACCTAAATTAAATTGATCGCCCTTTGAATTAACGCGAATTGAATCAACTCGTAATTAACTTAATACGTAATTGCCGCTTTTGACTTCCGGCAAGGTTTGTTGTAAATTGATGACATAGTGAACTTTTGTGAAAAGTTTTGTGAACCGCTAACGTGCATCGTGGTCTGGAGAAGGACTTCGCCGAATTGTAAACTGGTATCCATTGATTCTCTTGTTATTTTGGCCAAAATTATAAGTTAATCTATAGGTCCACTTCAAGAACATCACCAGGATATATAAGGTAAAATCTTCTTATAACTACTTTATAATTTGTCATCGCTGCGAATCTCAGCAATATGTGTCAGACATTTGATTACTTTAGGACAACTGGATGAATATAAATTAGCTTCCACTGTGCTTACAACCAATTCCCAGTAAGCCTACGGTAATTCTAGACAAAGCGCTTGAATATTGTTTAAAAAATATTGAATATTAAGGGGGAATCTTCATACATGGAACTGATGTGGAAAATGGGTCGTTAAAATTACTTTGAGGTTCCTAAAACCATTGTTTCTCAAAGTCTATCGTTTGAAAGATATACGGCCTCAAAGTGGTAAAATAGGTGTGTGTGTCCCTCTAACTTTTAAAGTAAAAGAGTGACAAAAACTTCCAACGAAAATTGGTTTGAACAGTATGTAGTCAGCAGTTTTTGAAATAAAGCACATCTTAAAAAACGCAAATAAAGCTTTTTCGTTTATACAAATACTATTAATAGTTAGTCGAAGATATTGGCTATGGTAATTGGATACCTCCACTACGGAACCCTTCATGAACGAGTCTGACTCGCAATAGCGAATAGCTTTTATAATGTTTTGTCCTAGGTGTTACTTGTAGCCGTTTGCCATTACAAAGCTTTGGTGCATTAAGATTCCGCATTAACAGGACTGGAACACCCACGTTCAGTCTCAAGTTGCGTGAAGGTACTCTTGATAATTGTAAGGGAGTTCAGAAACTCTATAGGGTACGAAGTAACTTGGTCAGTAGGTGTTCACTATTCATGACATTATCTACCGAAAGGTGCTCAACAACATCACTTTAGATACAGTCAAATGTCAAAGTCATGGACCGATATATGTCTATACACACTTTCGCATTTATGAGTAGAGAATATTGGTTCAGCCGGTTTGGCGTGAAATCGGTACATACATACATACATACCTACACATTTTCGCATTTATACCTAATATTAATAGGGATTAGCCAAGGCTGTTACAATAATTATTAGTTTATATAAGTAAGCGAACGAAGTAATGACAGTGCACACAATGTATACTATGACAGTACTGACAGATATACGATAGCTCATGCGCAGCACTCAATTATTACAGCGCATGCGTTCTTACTGTCAATAGGTAGTAGGTTTGTCCCTACAAACTTTGACCCTCTCTAAAATCCCTCCCAGATAATTTTTTGCAACTAATTATATCCTATGTGTTTTCCTGGATCTGAGCTACCTCCCCACCAATTTTCAGCCAAATCGGTTTAGCCGTTCTTGAGTTATAAATAGTGTAACTAACACGACTTTCTTTTATATATATATAGATGTTGTACGCTTTAATTTTAACATATGATTGTATGCGCACAAAATTACCAACACCTAGAAATGAGAGTTTCTTCTCCAAGATCATGAGTCAGGTATAAGAAAGAGTTCTCTATTCATTTAGTTCCTGTTTCTATTGTCCATATTTGTATACTTATATACATGAGATGATCTATAGATCTGTATGACTTATTTTTTATCTTTCATCTCAGTTCTCAATATTTAACTCTCGAATAAGTATACTGCTTAAACATTTAAAGTGCTTATTGATCTATTGGATAATTTAATAAGTGCTATTATAGTCTTCCATTTAGAATAAGGAAATTATTTTCCTTCCTGGGTATTTTAATAAATCTTATTCTTATATTCATCTCGTAATACGAAATAACATAAACACCATAACACCATACCACACAAGCTTTATTTTTTGTTTAATTCTGAAGTCAGTGTTGTGCCATGGAACGTACATATAGGCACATAAGTAACAGTTTTTTTTAAATAATATAAAATGAAAAAAGAAAGTAACACCCCTCCTCTAATGCATGCGTTTTGCATGCATTGTACATTTTTATTTCAGGGAGGTTATAGTAGAAATATTAAAATCACTTAGTTATTAACGGCAATAAACATACATATGGGAATGTCAATGGAACATAAAAAAGGTAATCTGCATTTTCCCCTTAAGTACGCTTGTTAACACTTATATTGCGCATAAAAGCGCTTTTAACCTACTTTCCCTACTTATACTGATATCGTGATAATGGCAACACGATACTGTATCTCAAAGTATCGACGATTTTATCTTGATCTTTGACCCAGATTTATTGCAACACATTTTCATATTAAATTTTTAACGGCGCCGTATTTTTGGAGTATCTGTGGCTAAGTAGTTAATATATCTAATATCTTCTTTATTTGCTACTAGCTTTTTCACGCCGCTTCACGCGCGTTAAATTCGAGGTAACACAAATCTACTTTCAGTCTCAAGTTGTGTGAAGGCACTCCTGATTACTCTAAAGACTTCAGAAACTCTATAGGGAACAAAGTAACTCGGTCAGTATCCATGACATTATCTACCGAAAGGTACATAATAACATCACCTTGCATACAATCAAATGTCAAAACCATGTTCTAATACATGTCCAATATATATCTATAAACATTTTCGCATTTATAATATTAGTAGGGAAAAACGTTTCAGCCGTTTAAGCGTAGTATATAATTTATTAGTTTATATATGCGAACAATTTAATCACCGTGGACAATATGACATTATGTATGATGTGACAGTACTGACAAATATACCATAGCACATGCGCAGCATCTGAGCTCTTTGGCAGCACTCAATTATTAGCGCATGTGTTCTTACTTCCAAGAGGTAAATTTATGGTAGCCTATGTCCGTCTCCATGGTCCAATATATCTCTATATTAAATTTCAACAAAATCGGTTTAGCCGTTTTAGCGTGAAAACGGAACATACATACATGCACACTTTCGAATTTATCATATTAAGTAGGGATTAGTAGGGATAACTACGAGTACCTATTATAAATTGGCGAATTTTAGATCCAAAATGTATTTGTGTTTGCAATATATTTGCTATACCTATTTTGTATAAATTGCGGCTTAATATTATTGAGTTTTATTTGCTATATTATGAGGAACAAAAAACAGATAATTGTCGATAGTATTACAGTTAAGGTACTTTACGATGAGTCGCGGCTAAAACGCGAGCGGGCTCCACCAGGCACAATAGTCTGGACTTCTTATGCGATAGAATCCCAAATTACTGACTTGTCGTCTTTTGAGGCATTTAGGGTGGATCCACTAACCAGGTTCGAGAGGCTGGAGGGGGCTACGAGAATCGTGGTTAGCATACTTTGACGGTATCCTAAAAGGAACAATCTTCTGGTCTGGTCAGATCACCATTCCCATGCACTACAAAGAAGTACAATACGTAAGTAAATACGCGTTATTAAGTCAAGCTTCTTCCTTTGAATTTTCAGAAGCAAAGACCTTTTATCTTGATCTTAGATGTGACATACGATGTGATTTAAAATTTAGAAACTTACAGTAAAAGTGCAGTAGGCATCTTGAACGATTAACCACCGGTGTCAATATCCGGTATATCCATGGCTTTGGAGATTAGAGATGCATATTTGTCATAAACTCCATACAGAATAATTATGTCAAATATGTATCTCTAATCTTCAAGTCTATGGACAAATCATATATTAGGAACAGCCATTGATTTAATGTTAATCAATTCACTTATTGCCGACGAAGTCCTTAGTGTGTTAGTAATAATTTTAAACTTAAAAATAATGTTAGTTAAATGCAAATAATAGCACAGAATATTGATCTGCATCTATAGCTATACCATCGATGACGGTATGTGCCATAACAAAAGTTTAGGAAGCACTGACCTGTTCAAGTGTACAGGTAACAAATAGCCGAGCGCAGCCCTTATAAGATGTAGTTTGACGCGAGCATTCGCCTAAAGTGCTTCACATGGTACTACGACACTTACTGGGCGCCAGTGAGTGAAGTATATCTTTATGTAACTATTGTACCTCTGTATAAGTAGGTATACATTTATAATAGTCATCCGTTACTGACTGTCTGTAAGATAACGCACAGCAAAAACTATTGGGTGCAAGAAGCCGAAATGTGGCATGTAGGTATGTTTTTGGGGACCATAGAGGTAAGACCGTAGAGTAAAGAGAAACGGCTAAATATTAAAAAAATGCGCGGACCTAGCTGCGAACATCATCTAGTATTATTTTATAGCTTTAATAAAAAGATGTATGTACCTACTATTAAAATAAAACAAGGACTATCTGCGACTTCAGAAGTCTTTGAATAACACTAAACCCACACAGTTAAAAATTGACTTCACTTTTGTGTTTGATGTATAGTATCTATCTAATTTACTTGATGTGAGATTAACATCGTCCAATCTAGGAACAGAATTATTATTTATATTATTACCATCATTTATTTGAAATTCTAAGAATATTGAAGTAAACAACATTTAGAACCAGAAATTATATCGTCATACTGAACGTGTCTGAAATATGAAATAAATAATTTCATGTTATGTTCACATTCAACACAATGTAAACGTGTAGTTGTTTGATTAAAATTTTACTAGTCAAGAGGATTCAGTTGACAATTTAGAAACATACATAATTTTAAACTTTCGGGATTTGTTTACATCATAAAAAGTTTGTTTAATGGGTCTTCTGTTACCTGTGAGCACGACCGGTGGTCGGTCGAAACGTCAGGAAATATAGAGGTATTTATAACTTAACTACGTTCGTTACGACAAAGCTCGCGAGACACGTAAAATACTTAAACTTGTATGATGAACTTATAAACATTTTAATAAGACTATAGAATGAGATTTTGTTTGATGGTATTAGGTACGATTCACATAGACCTACTAAAATGAGTTTCACAGTTTCAGGTATACATATTACTCGTATGGATTACTATGGAGCAGTGCCAAATATGTTCTTATTACAGTGGTTTTGCAAGGGTACCAAAAATGTGTAAATACGATTGTGACTACAATTTATAAGATTCACCCCTTGGGACTAGATGGTGTTGTATGTATGTGGTGGAATATTATTATTACCCATCGGCCGAAACTAAGTATGCACATAGATGAAAATTGTAAGTGGTAAATATTTCCAAGTGATCTGTGGTGTCTCAATAGTTTCGGAATAAAGTGGCTATGACAAATAAACTGACCTAACTGAAAAAAATTTCCTAACTGACTCATCGGCAATGGAGGCACCGTTTGCGGTATGATTTATCGAAAGGAAAGTATGAATATATTTCACAGTTACCATAATGATTGTTTAACCCAGAGAGTGCGCGTATGACATCAGTGATGTTCAGTTTATTATTTGTAAATGATGTCTACATTGTTAATCACTTTATTTTATCAACACGCTACTACTATGAATGAACGCATCCCGTGCTGGTATCACGGTTCAAAAGAAACAAGTTTACTTTTGTTTTTGTGGTAATAAAGCCTTCATTGTAGCAATACTATGTTTACATTTTAGACGATGTGTATCACTTTAAGATATACACTGAAGGAAAGCTACTGTTACCTGTATTTGAGCGCTGCGTGCAGTTCAGCTGGTACCTATAAAATATTATTATAATAATAATATTTTATAGGTACTAGCCCTTTTCTTGCCCTTCTTATAAGAATGGCAAGAATTAGGAGCTTGAGTAAGAAAGAGAATCATTAAATTTCTAGGTGAAAGTTTAGCGTGAGTTCTATAAGTAATCGAAATTGCATATTTTGTCATTGAACGCTGGTGTTTATTTTTTATATATCTGTGGTATTTATCTCTGGGGTCAGATATGAGCCTGAACAGAACTGCACAATTTAACTTCAACCGGTGTACTCATTATCGTTTGTATTATACTTAATATATAAAATACTTAATATTTTTGTTTGATATTACAAAAACACTTGAAATCAGTATTTAAAATGAGCTATACAAAATTTGTAAAGGGATAAAAGAAAATGAGATTTGGGAAATTATCGTGTGGGAACCCGCATGTTTGCATATTCTCCATAATGCTCTCGAAAGGCATGTGATCTCCCAACAACAATCAGCCAACCCGCACTTGGCCAGCGTGGTGGTCTATGGAATTACCCGTCTCATAGTGAGAAGAGGCCCGTGCCTAGGACTGGGTCAGTTAATATACAGGGCTGATGATTATGATGAAGCTTTAGCAGTCTTATTACTTTTGATTACTTAAAAAAAGTAACATTTTATTACATAGACTCACTATTAAATAGACTAAAACATTTAAATTGGTACAAGCCCAGTAACAGTAGAATCACTGAATCACCCAAATACTAATTAGCTTATAAATTTTGGCAAGCTCGCGACATCTCAATGGAGTAAAGCCACTAGCCGATGTCAATCTGACGATAATTTAACTTAATTGTCAACGATTTATTGGACAACTGATGCATCCTATTGGGACCGAACTGAACGCCGTCAGCCTTCCCATATAATTAAATAGCTATTTCTGGAACTTTGGCGATCCCTAAGGTCCCAATATAGGACTGCCTATGTATGTTGCTTTTCATTCAAACGTACAATTTAGTACGTTGGTAAGTAATGTTTGAAATAGTATCACTTCATCAACTGAGACTGATGTACATGCATTCCGGGTGAAAGGATGTCTGTTGTGTACACAGACCAAGCTGTAATTAATATTATGATGAGTTACATTATGATTACATTTTTTCCGCCTAATAACTGTGGCATGTGTAAACAAAGCCTCTCTGTGCTGTAATGAAACACAACCAAACGTTATATCTTTTGTTAAAAAATGCAATGGCCTATATTGCTGACAGCTCCAAAAAATTAATGTATGCTGTATTTAAAAAAATATATTTTTAAATAAAAAAAACTGACTTCAAAAACACTAAGGGACTAAAAAAAAAAAATTATTGGTTTTGGAGCAAAAATTTTTGGAGTCGGTGCCAAGCCAAGTATTTCTGATCTGACTATAAAACCTCTACAATTTTTTATATAACTTTCGTTGTTGATAGAATAGGTACCTAGTTTAAAATTTAGTAACTTTTTGCGTAAGGGCTTGGCACCGACTTCAAAAATTTTTACTTCAGAACCAATTATTTTTCTTTTTTAGTTCCTAAGTGTATTTGAAGTCGGTTTTTTTTTTTATTTAAAAATATTTTTTATTTTTTGCTTTTTAGTGGTATTCTAATAAAATTTTAATAGGTGGTAAGTAGGTACATAGCATAGTGTAGGTGGTACATGATGGAGAGGCCTTCCTTACGTGCCTCAATTCTGAAATGTAGACCTGTACCTTTCTGGCAATTTCAAGTTTTTTTTATTTTCAACTAACTAGCTTAAACACGTTCGTTTTAGATCCCGGAAATCATCCAATACCAAAGTATTTGCCAAGACAAAACAAACGAGTCTAAACACGATGAGATTTCGTTATTGTACTACAAAGATCCCATGACCACCTTCCTGCTCTATCATCAGAGTTTAGTAAATATTCAGCACTAAAGTCCATGTAAAGACGAATCAAACGAGCCCAAACTCAATGGGATTGCGTCTTTGTATTACAAAGATCCCAAGGCCACCTTCCTACTCCATCACCAGACCCTGGAAAACATCCAGTACCAAAGTCCATGAAAAGAACAATCAAACGACCCTAAGCTCGATGAGATTGGGTTGCCTTCCAGCTTTATTATCAGACCATGGAAATCATCTAGCATCAAAGTCTATGTAAAGACGACTCAAACGAGCCCAAACTCGATGGGATTGCGGCATTGTATTAAAAATATCCCATGGCTACTTTCCTGCTCCATCATCAGAGTTTGGTAAACATTCAACACTAAAGTCCATGTAAAGACGAATCAAACGAGCCCAAACTCAATGCGATTGTGTCTTTGTATTACAAAGATCCCATGACCACCTTCCTGCTCCATCATCAGACCCTGCAAAACATCCAGTACCAAAGTCCATGTAAAGACGAATCAAACGACCTCAAACTCGATGAGATTGAGTTATTGTATCACAATGATCTCATGGTTACCTTTCAACTCTATCATCAGACCATGGAAATCATCCAGCATCAAAGTCTATGTAAAGAAGACTCAAACGAGCCCAAACTCGACGGCATTGGGTTGTTATCGTCAAATCGCTTCAAGTGTGCTTATAAAACTTGAAGAGTTCCTTCGATTTTTTCAGAATTCCATGATCAGCTCCTGACCTGATAACCATGGGACCAACTAGGAGGTATACTCTTTCAATCAAAATAAGAATTTTCGAAATCGGTCCAGGCGCCTTAGAGAAATCGGGGAACATACATAAAAAAAAGATTCCGACGAATTGAGAACCTCCTCCTTTTTTGAAGTCGGTTAATAACAGGCGCTTAAATGTTGACACGTTCGTGCCCTCCCCTGTGTGGCCGTAAACCGCGAAAGTTCGTTCAGCGTAATAAAAAGTTTATACTTGGCGCAGGCGAGTTGGGTTGGATTGCGCATTACTTGCTACATTATAAACAAGCCTGGCTGTGACACCCCTCCTTTATGACCCCCTCTCGGCGGACGGCATGCATAATTAAATCTACGCGGTCAAATAAGCAATTTGGACCTCCAACAATAGGACATAGTTCAGTTTAAGCGTCTTTATTGTCCAAACAAATTTATTCAACCATTACTGTGCTCAATTAGCGCACAGTAACTACACTGAAACAATATCAGGACTTGTTTTTATTATGTCTTCGTTACACCAGTTTTGTTCTATCGCAAACGAGTTTGTTTTAAGTCCTTTTAATAATGGATGAAATATCTGAAAGTTAATTTTTAATCCTACTGTAGTGCGCTACGGCCAGGGAGCACTCATGACTAACGGATCTACATACTGATAATTGTTATAGTATTGCTTTGTTCTTCGCTTCAGGTAGAATTTAATATTAGGAGATAGTGCACTATTTATTTTTGTTTTTATTCAGTTTGTATTGTAGGTAGCTAGGGACATATGCAGGTGAATAACAACTAACCTAATGGAAGGAAAGAGGAACCCACCACGCACCCTCGAATTGACCACCCCAACTATTGCAATAGAAAAAGGTTGACAATATCGAACTCCTCTAAAAGGATAAGGGATATAGGAATGATATGGGTTCCAGGAAGATACCTGACTTGCAGTATCCCGCTGTATGCGCCGGCTATTCTTCGACACGTGTTTCGCCTCTGCACGAGGCATCCTCAGGAACGATGGGCAACGACTGAGCGCTTTCCAACCGTGGGCATGTCTTATAAACGATTGTACTTTCTAATCCCCTCCCTCCGTTGCTCGACTGATGTGAGTCATTATGACGGTGTGCGAATATATTCAGCAATGGGGACCCGTTAAAGTTGGTTTGATCGTTCAGTAATGTATGCTTGTCCCGCTTTAAAATCTCTAATTGTTCCAATACGCACATTCTAATACCCTTTTGACAAGTGTGTATGACGTCAAATGAATGTCCGCTATTTAAGGTATGACCCGATTCAAGTAAATGTTCGGCAAAATGAGACTTTTCCGGCTGGTTGTTTCTAAACGCCGCTAAATGTTCTTTATATCTCAGCTCAAAACTTCGACCCGTCTGTCCTATGTACTTATTTTGGCATTGGTCGCATGTTAAGCAGTAAATACCGGACTTTTTGTTCTTGCATACTTTATCTTTACCATTGCAAAGAAATTTTAACGTTTTGTATGGTTTATAGGCTGATCTGATACCGTTCCTCCCCAGTATACGTGCCATACGGTCAGTTATGCTTCCAAAATAGGTAAGAACAGCGGTATTATTTATAGGTTCTTCTATAGAGGGATATAAAAGTGACTTGGCCATTCTAAGTTGTTTTCCTCTAATCATCTTGTCAATTAGGCGTTTACTATACCCGTTGGATTGAGCTATATGATAAATAATATTTAATTCTCTGTTATATGATTCTACTAGAGGACGCCAGCAGCTACGCCTGCATTTTTTTTTAAATTTACCCTTTTTGGTCGATCCCGTGGGAATTTCGGGAAATCCCTTCTTAGTGCACCCCTACGGCCCCCAAGGAACTTACATGCCAAATTTAAGCTTCCTGCACCCAATAGTTTCGGCTGTAGCGTGTATGTCAGTCAGTCAGTAACGCAAGGATTTTATATATTAAGATATTCAGTGGTACATTTAATAATCTATGAATCATACTGTGAAATGCTGCCATTTTGTGTTGCGATGGATGACAGGACGATGCTGGTATTGTACTATCTGTATACGTCGGTTTACGATAAATTTCAAATGAGTGTGAGGTACCCTCCCTTTTGATAGTCAAATCTAAGAAGTTTATTGAGCTGTTTTGTTCTATCTCCAATTCGAACTTAATTTTGGGGTGTATACTATTAATTCTTGTAAGAAAACAGTGAAGCTGACGTTCTGTGCCGTTCCAAGCCAGCAAAATATCGTCCACGAATCTATAATAATATAAGATGTTCGGTTCTTTTACCAAATGCTCGTGTTCGTAGTTATTCATAAAGATATCTGCTAACAACGGACTAAGCGGTGAACCCATGGCCAAACCCTCCTTCTGTAAGTAGTACTCGTTGTTGAATTGAAAATAATTTTGTTTACTGCATAACTCGGTTAATTTCAAAATATTCTGAATCTGTTTTGTTTTGTTTTGAATCTGCTTTCGAACACCATTTTCACACGTGACGAGAACTCACTTTTGGAGAAGGGATTAAAGTATAGTATTCCTCAAAAAGTTACGCAATATTCTTTGGAAACATTGGCGGTGGATGCAGAAATAGCTATTACCAGAAATAAAAAAGATAACATAGTCAAGAGTTTAGCTGCCCATCAGTTACAAACATACAAATCGACTAATTTCATTAACTGCGAATTAAAAATATATAAATCCATCCAAAATAAAATTCAACAAAATGATTTGGTGGTAAATAAGGCGGATAAAGGCAACACCGTAGTAATTATGTCTAGATCGCAGTATAATAGCAAAGTACAAGATGTAATACACACCGAAGATTTCCAGCGTCTGCCCTACGGTCCTACCAAACGATTTCATGCAGAATTAAAACTCAGTATCAAGTCAAGTACTTACCTTTTTCCACAAAACTGCTATTTAGCGAAAAGTCTTATACCGATGAACCCTCAGTGTCCGCTGTTGTATGGTTTACCAAAAATACATAAAGATCAGGTGCCCATCCGTCCAGTCGTCTCATATGTCAACGCTCCAGCTTATAAATTAGCGAAATATTTAAACGGATTGATTAAAGAGAAGACGTCATTCACCGCAAAATACAGCCTGGAAAATAGTTATGATTTGATTAGCAAAATAAAACACATCTGTCTACCTAGAAACACAAAACTCGTGTCTTTGGATGTAAAAAGCTTATTTACAAATGTCCCGTATAAAGAATGTTTAGTTATAATTAAAAATCTGCTGGGAAGAAATAGAATACACCCAGAACAGATTCAGAATATTTTGAAATTAACCGAGTTATGCAGTAAACAAAATTATTTTCAATTCAACAACGAGTACTACTTACAGAAGGAGGGTTTGGCCATGGGTTCACCGCTTAGTCCGTTGTTAGCAGATATCTTAATGAATAACTACGAACACGAGCATTTGGTAAAAGAACCGAACATCTTATATTATTATAGATTCGTGGACGATATTTTGCTGGCTTGGAAGGGCACAGAACGTCAGCTTCACTGTTTTCTTACAAGAATTAATAGTATACACCCCAAAATTAAGTTCGAATTGGAGATAGAACAAAACAGCTCAATAAACTTCTTAGATTTGACTATCAAAAGGGAGGGTACCTCACACTCATTTGAAATTTATCGTAAACCGACGTATACAGATAGTACAATACCAGCATCGTCCTGTCATCCATCGCAACACAAAATGGCAGCATTTCACAGTATGATTCATAGATTATTAAATGTACCACTGAATATAGAATCATATAACAGAGAATTAAATATTATTTATCATATAGCTCAATCCAACGGGTATAGTAAACGCCTAATTGACAAGATGATTAGAGGAAAACAACTTAGAATGGCCAAGTCACTTTTATATCCCTCTATAAAGGAACCTATAAATAATACCGCTGTTCTTACCTATTTTGGAAGCATAACTGACCGTATGGCGCGTATACTGGGGAGGAACGGTATCAGATCAGCCTATAAACCATACAAAACGTTAAAATTTCTTTGCAATGGTAAAGATAAAGTATGCAAGAACAAAAAGTCCGGTATTTACTGCTTAACATGCGACCAATGCCAAAATAAGTACATAGGACAGACGGGTCGAAGTTTTGAGCTGAGATATAAAGAACATTTAGCGGCGTTTAGAAACAACCAGCCGGAAAAGTCTCATTTTGCCGAACATTTACTTGAATCGGGTCATACCTTAAATAGCGGACATTCATTTGACGTCATACACACTTGTCAAAAGGGTATTAGAATGTGCGTATTGGAACAATTAGAGATTTTAAAGCGGGACAAGCATACATTACTGAACGATCAAACCAACTTTAACGGGTCCCCATTGCTGAATATATTCGCACACCGTCATAATGACTCACATCAGTCGAGCAACGGAGGGAGGGGATTAGAAAGTACAATCGTTTATAAGACATGCCCACGGTTGGAAAGCGCTCAGTCGTTGCCCATCGTTCCTGAGGATGCCTCGTGCAGAGGCGAAACACGTGTCAAAGAATAGTCGGCGCATACAGCGGGATACTGCAAGTCAGGTATCTTCCTGGAACCCATACCATTCCTATATCCCTTATCCTTTTAGAGGAGTTCGATATTGTCAACCTTTTTCTATTGCAATAGTTGGGGTGGTCAATTCGAGGGTGCGTGGTGGGTTCCTCTTTCCTTCCATTAGGTTACAATGGAGTTCCGCCAAGTAACGCCTGATTCAATCAACTATATGAATAACAACTTCCAATTATCTTTTAATAGTAACATTACTTCTAATACCGTAATATCCAAAGACATTGGTTTTGAAATTAATTTTTGTTTTTGTAGATTAATAAATCTTTTTAGGGAGAAGGGGAGGCAACCGCGCTGGTCGATAGATCGGGGAAGCAATGTTGCCAACTCTTAGGCTGGTCTACATTTATGAAAAACAAAGGTTACATGGTGATCTTGGTAGTGACCTGCAATACAAAGGACTCGGTTATAACGTATGAGAACTATATCTTATATTTTCTCGTCCTCTTTTTTACGATAAGCGGTAAGAATCATTGCCATTCTACGCCTTAAGCAAAATAACTTTGCGGCTGAATCTTGAGCTACTTCTGAGCAATTTTTTTTGCTAGGTGGTGGCTAATTGTTAACATTTACCGTTGTTGATGCAATACGTAGTCAAGTTTATTTATTTTCATGAGTGATTATCACCACTTTAAAATAGATATATGTTGATTGTCTGCACGGGGAAATAAAAATTGCATATCACAAAAATAGCCAAGTAATGTCTGAGTGCCAACGTTCATCTGGTCATTCGGGCCATTGTTTTAATAAAATTGTAGTGCTTTGATGATTTCGGCATAAATGGGTTCCCTCAACCGGAGAAGCCCTAATCTCTCATAAATATCGACGTAAAGTGACGTAAGTATCTATACAGTTGCGTTTCGAGTGCGAGTGACAGAGGCCTCATGTCTTCTTCCTCACCTCGTTTCTCCTCGTGTTCCTTTCCCCACAAGTCTGGCAATGCACTTGTGAATTATCCGGTGTTGCAGGTGTCTATGGACAATGGTACACGGTAATTGCTATCAGGCAATCTGTTTGCTCGTTTGTCACCTATAAATTGGAAAAGAAGAAATGTATAGAAGAAATTATTGTGAAACCAAAACAAAATTTTTAATTGTTCAGTGTTCAATTTCACACAATAATTACTTTGTTTCATTTTATTTATAGACTCACGCCTTTCCCCCGAAGAGGTAGGCCGAGGTGTAATATTACAGCCACATTTCGCCAAGAATTTTTAGGTTTCACGTAATAGTGAGTGAACTTATTGCCGTTACCGGGCACATCACTAGATTCCGTGCTGCTACTGAGAATTCGGAAAAACACAGTAACACTTTTTGCCCAACCTGAGAATTGAACCTGGGTCCTCCGATCAGCAGATGCATACGATATACGATCCACTGGACCACGGAGGCAGTCAAGTACAATGATTACACAAATATAAATTAAATAAGGATCTGTTTTTAGTCTTTTTACACATTTATTTCTAATCTGATGTACTAGGCACCAGAAGTAAATTAGAATACAGACACACCATTTTACTGTTCTCAGGTATCATTACCATTTTCAATTTGCATTTATCGATGCTTATCATAACATTGCAATTGTAGTTTTAGCGCAAATACATAAATATTTATGTCCTTGCAATCAAACTCCCAATAAAGTACGGTGTCGATAAGTGTATGTAAATTTAGCAGTAGCGCGATAACGCGGGCGTGCGCCGGTCTGATAAAGGATTTGAGGGTGTTTTTCAATCGGGTGACGCCGCAATCCTGTCATATTATTAGCGATAGATATCGTAATGCCAAACATATAATCTTAAATCACTCGGTAAAATAAACAATTTTACGCTCAACGCGTTTTACTACTTTGTTTCGTACACGCTGTGTATTATGTCTGACTTTTATTACTTGACTCGGCCCATAACTACTTCCATTTTTACATTCAATACATAGTTTTAGCGTCTAAGTATAGTTTGTGTTGCCATGTATTTTATATAATATTATCAAATAACAATATTTTTTACATGGTGAAATATTGCAATTAATTAATTAAACGGATACTGGAATATATTCTAGGTACGGTAACTGTAAAGTAAAAAAGATGCATAAATTCACAAGAGAACTGTAGTTTTGTAAAGCTAAGGTACCTAATCCTTAACAAAAATGTAATTATCACAACACTCGAAATAAATATCTTAATACAAAAAAAAAGTTTTCGTAGAGAAACACCTTTTTATGGAAAACGAGAGAATACCGTAATGGTTTACTAATGTTTGCCATAATTTAAAATGCCATAATTTCACATGCCATACTGGTATTTGCCATACTGGTATTTGCCATAATTTCATTAGAAATAACGCTTCAGTTGCCATAATCGTGAAATGACATAAAATGACTTTCACTTATGCCATTGGTCATAATCGATCAAGTGTCATAATAATTTAAATCCATAAATGTATTTGCTATAATTTTCGTTTTTAATAATGCCATTTTCCATAACTTTTAATCACCATCCAGTTTAATAAACTAAGGTTGACGGACTATTTTCGGATTAAGGTTCAAAAGAGAACCTAACATAACCTATTTAGTTACTTATTACAGTCGCACCTAACCCTAGGTACTCGAAAGCAATGACGCACAAATTTGACATTAGCTGTCTATATCATTCATACAAGATGGCGGTTGCGTTTCGTTTCACGTTTTTCACATAAAACCTAAATATCTCTTTTATTGATTCCACTATAAACTGAGGTTGACGGAGCCCTGCCTCGCAGGGCTCTTATTTTCGGGTTAAGGGTCAAAAGAGAACCTAACACAACCTATTTAGTTACTTTTACATAAAACCTAAAATTACGTTCCGTTTTGCATATTAGAATGAAGAATTTTTGGAAATTGTTTTCAAAATATTTAGACGCACCTCCGGCAGCCAAAATTACTTTTAGGGGATTAAAACTAACTCCCTTAAGATCCCTACACCACCTATACTCTCAAATTCGGGCAGCTCGTTTTGAAACCCAACCTCAGATTTTTATTCACAATTAAACCTACAACTAATCCTCATATGGCGTCTACTAAATAAGCTCGAAAAAAAAAACCACGAAGACTAAGTTGTGACTAAGTCTTCTAACCTAACCTATCCGAGTCGGATTGCACCGAGTCGGGGTGTTAACGATAATTAATTTCAACCTAACAATATTATGCATTATTTTCATAATTATATCAAATTTTAATTTTGTCAAAAGTCGATTATTAGATGTGTTACTTATGGAAACTAATTATTATGATAAATGTTGTTATAGAAAGTCATTTTATGGCAAATAAAAGTTATCACTGTTGAGTTGTTAAGGCAAACGTTATTAGTATAAATGATAATAGTGCAAGTAAATATTATGATCAGGGATGATTATGGCAAACAATATTAGTGCAAATGAATTTATGGAAAACGAGAGAATACCGTAATCAGTAATATTATGAACATTATTTTTGTTGTTAATTATAAAAAAACTTATGATCGCTTGCAATGCGAAAGTATCGCTTGTGTGATATCAATCTAAGGGGAAAGGATTAAATTAATATAAATTAATTAATTTGTTGCTACTGTCAGCAAAACAATGGCATAGAACTATAATAACGGGAATAATAATAACGGGTAATATACTCATGGCTACTTTTAATCACCAATGATTACATTTTGTTATATTTATTTTAACTGTGAAATCTCTAAGATACTCCTCTGTCAAAAATGTACCGGAAAAAAACAATAATACACAAAATGTTTATTACAGAGCAATAGTTATAGCAATATACTCATGCAAACACACGTGCATGCATAATAAAGGAGATCACCCAGCTCCAGTCAAATTTAGGCTTATTCTAAAAGTGCCGGCCATTGATATATATTATGTACTAAATATATGTCAATGGTGCAGGCCAAGTAAAATAAACTTAAAATGTTATTATAGAATATTACGAAATAAACACTTTTTATTACTACACTAAGGTTCTAAGTGCAGTCTGTGAGATCATATTCGGGCTCAAAGAATCTATTCTGTTCCTGAAATAAATCCTAAGTAATTATTGTTATTTTTTGCCTAAAATAATGTGCAAGTTGCAATTTAAATGGCATCAGGTAATGGCAGGTAGTAAGCCAAGAGCGAAATATCCATAGATTTATTAATTATAGTAGATATGCCCTCTAGACGAAAATGTATCGGAAACCTGTGTCGCCAGTTTGCCCCTACCACACGGCTACTACTACACATACACTTTAGTAAAATCAATAGAAACGCAGTCGCGCACACACTCGCATTTTTTTAATCAGAACGTGCAAAAAAAACAATTATAGACTTTATCATGTCAAACATAGCGTTTATATTCCATGCGCCGTCAAACTTACTCACACAAGAACATTTAACGCTATCACGTTAGTAGATCTGCACAAGCACATCACTAAATCGCTCACGCGTCGACCGGCCGCTTCGAGTTGCAGTGGCCGGTCTACGCGATGTATTCATTGGCTAGTCGCACGCGACGTTCGCAGTGAATGAAATACATTGCGCAATCGCCTACGTAGTACTAGATGGTACCCACGTATTGCCAGTAATGTATTTTTGTTTTATTTGCTTGCGATAGTATCATTTTTGTCTACAAACTACATAATACTATTGTAATAACTACAATTATTACAAATATCATTTGTATTTTAAGGTTTTTGGACTAACCGGTGAAAAGAAATCCCTTCTCGAACCACATTACATGCCTGGCTTCTTTTTCTACACGTTATAACAGCGCAAGATGGCATTTTTTTTTCTCGGAGCTTCGTACGCTGTCACAATATGAGTGCGATTGTTGACCGGCCAAACAAATTTTGTCGAAATATGAGCGTTTGCTCACACGCACGGCGCGCCTGCCACGCCCACAAGGCCATTCTACTCCTGTTAACTGTTCTGTGGAAATATCTGATTGATAAGCATTACTGCCTCACAGAAAGAGACGGTGACGTTCCAAGCCATCACGCACCAGACCATGGGCAGGGCAGGTAGCGAGGGTACGACTGTAACAATTGCCGCGATCAGTTTACGGCCAATTCGAAACATGACCAGTGAAAACACCAGCGGAATAACAATTGCAGTAGGATGTACCCGATTAGAATTCTTTAATAAATAGTATATTATACTTAGGGTAAGAAATAAAGATGGGCAAAGCAGACAGGTGAACAGGATTGATAAGTATACGTATCCATTTGAGTTGGGCTGTTTTCGATAAACTGGCATTTGCTTTTACAAAGCAACAAAAAGCAAGAATATTCAGCCAGTGCGTCCTGCCAAAGCTCACCTACGGAGCCGAAACTTGGGTTAGTACAGAGGCAGCGCTACAGAAACTTGAAGTTGTTCAAAGCGCAATGGAGAGAAAACTGGCAGGAGTCACACTCAGAGACAGAAAGACGAATAAATAGCTCCGAAAAGAAAGTCTAGTATCAGATGTTGTCAAAAGAGTAGCGGCCGGACATGTAGCCAGAAATCCCGAAACATGGTGCAAGCAAATATTAAAATGACAACCATGAGATTGTAAACGACTAGCTGGAAGACTGCAAATGAGATTGAAAGAAGACATCATAAAGATAGCGGACAGTAATTGGTTGAAGACTGCCCAAAACAGGACGGAAAGGAAGTTGTTGTAGGGGTCTACACCAAAATGATCGGAAAAGGCTTAAGATAGGACGCATAAGCGGGGCATTCCGCCAACATTTGCAGCGCCGTTTCTTGGACAGGGTTGCGGTTGCTGTCACTATAGTGATATCCAGGCGTTTCCTCATGGCCTTTTCTCTACAAGAACCGGCCGAAACAACGGAAAGTGAGAACGTCGCGACGCAACATTTCTTCAACCACATGGTGCCATGCCTGTATACATCTGTACCTGGCCGGTCATAGGCTGGTTTCAGAGTCACGCGTTTGATCGGCGCCGGCCACACGCGCGCGCTTACAATTACACTAGATTAGTAGTAGCGTTTCATAGTCACGCAGTTCAAACGCGCCGCGTGTGAGACGCGCGCGCCGGCCGCGCTGCCGAAGTTTCATACATTGCAATGAGAAACGCGAACTCGTTTCACAGTGGTCCGCGCGCCAAACGCGCTGTTGAGACGCGCTGACCGACGGCGCGTGCTGCGCGCGTCACTCTGAAACCAGCCATACTAAAGGTTTAGACAATTTTTATATTTGGTCAGGTCTTAGGTATTTAAAAAAATGTTTTTTTACTTTTTTAAAGAGTCCACTGCATTTTAAGGCACAGGCAGGCATATTTCACGTTAGGCTGAAAACGTATAGTTGACCACATTAACACCTCTTTGATTTATCACTTTTGTCAAAACAAAACTGCTCTACGGTACTTTGAGACATACATTCAAACCTAAATATTGTCTCAGAGATTTGAAGTTTGGTGTAATAGTTAAAAATGTTTACAACAGTGTGTTCCATTAAAATAACATAATTTTATTGATTGGCCGGCAAAATAAAAATTAGCCTAATTTGGGTGATCTCCTTTAGGCGCTGCCATCGGCAAGTACATACATACATACATAGTCTCACGCCTATAACCCCGAAGAGGTAGGCAGAGGTGTATTTCTACACCCACTTTTCGCCAGATATACTTTAGTCCCACGTAATAAGGGGCGAGCCTATTGCCGTAGTAGTGAAAAAAAGTTAAAATTATACATACGTACGAAATCATACTCCTACACCCACAATGCTTATTTTCCGCCAACCAATAATAAACTCTAGTTTTCGTTATTATTTTTCAGTCAAATTGATATACTTACCTACCGAACATTTCTAAGCTGTGACACCAGTGCATTCGTCTTCGGCGTGAGAAATAATTACGATAATATTATTAGGTGTCCATTGTTCCGTGTTTGGTAATAGTGTGGAAGTCAATGATATTATTGATGGAAATAGTCTACAGAATTATTGAATATACTTATACGCAAATTCATAAATCTACCTATCTATATCAAAACTTTATTTTTATTTTTGATCGCGCTAGTCTTGGAACTAGCAGGCCAATTTCTAAGATTTTTTTGCCTCTCTAGCCCATTTGTTGAGGAAGGTTATACCAAATAACATCACGCTACTACCCACGAGGGTGGTGCAGTAACCACAAATACCACTATGCAGGTCACTGCGGATATTTGTATTTTTTTAGGTAGCTAGGTACGAATAAAATTCGCTTGTATAGCTTTTAGGCACATCTCACATTTTTATTTCCGTATATAGGTACACAAAATAAAAGTGTGTATTATTATATTAGGTAGGTACCCAATACAAAAATAATACTATAAATCATCCCCAATACACAACAAATCAATAATTTTCTTAAGTACTGGTACCTAACTATGCTGGTACCTACCTATGTTATCTTGTCCAATAATCAAAACGATATTTTCAAAACTATACTAATTACCTATATACACTCTTATTACTTACTAAAAATGTATAATAACTATTTACAAACTAAACCTAGAAATAATATATCAATAAGTGATGATGACATTCGTAACTGACGATAAAATAATTCGTAATCCTGCGGTGTGCTCTGCAAACTAGCGATACGTCCCGTCTCCATTACATCCCGCTCGGGACTGAACGACGCCGGAGAGAGCGCGTCGGCAGTAGGAAATTACATATTTTCGGTATTATATTTTTGTATATATTAAAATTCATAATGTGATGGCCAAGAAACATCCGCTTTTACATGACTTTTCTTTTGGTATACTTTTGAAAAAACAGACTTATATTCGCAATTATTTTCTATCGTATAAAATGTCAGTAATCGTGTTTCGAATGGCCGACAAATATAGATCTAATGCTGTAGAATAAAATATTTTTTTTTTCGAATTTAAATCTCTGTTATTAACAAATAAAACGCGTTTTAACACGCTAGATAACACTGTATATTGGGAAATCCTCGCCTTAAAATGGTTTTGTTTGTGACTTTACCGGAGCTGTCTCATCAAGAGCTTTAGCTCAAAAATTCACTTCGTGAACCTAGAATTAATTTAAACTTTTAGTCTAATCTTGTTGACTGAATAAAGTTTCAAGATAAAATATCATCTATAGCAGCAGAGTACCTAACATTATTAAGTTTTAAAGTGTCTTTCCGAGAGATGTACCACATACAAGACGTACATCTCGAGACTTCCGAGTATCTGATATTTCGACACTGTTTCCGTCAGTGTGATTTCATATTATGGTCATGGCGCTTTTAGTCCTTGCTTACTACGAGTATAGCCAACGCACGTCTCACCTCGATTGCAATAGAATTTGAGACAGGAATTAGCCCAATTTAAGTTCTTAAAAAAAATTGGCACCAGCTAATCAGTGTTAGAACAGTACAGCCCCCAGAGCCGAAATTTCTACGTGGGACTTTTGCCGAAAGATAATTGAAAACTAATGTTAATAACCATGAAAGTTGTAATTCCTATATTACCAAAGATAACATGAATGACACAGACACGAAGTTTTACGAACAAGATTAGGATCTAAACTCTAAGCACAACAGAGATTTACATAATGTGTGTACATTATTTTTTACAGTCCAAAAGGACGGTCGTTCTAAATTGATGTGTGTGAGTTACTTAATGCGGGATGTTTTGTTTGTTTTATTTGTAAACGTACCTAATGTCGAGATTATATCTGTTAGTCTGTTCATATCATATCTTAATGTAATACGTGTCCTTATTTTACGTTTTGTTGATGCGCAACCCACGTTACATATGCAAAAATAGGGTACAAGGATTTTACATTTTATCTGGCATTTGCATAGGTAGCTACTGTTTTCCTCTAAATTAATCTGGTTATCTCATCCATCATCAGCCTTTACCAGTCCACTGCTGGACTAGGCCTCTCCTTTGAAAGGAGGAATTGGCCTACTATACCACGCTGGCCAAATGGGTTGTTATAGGGTTTGTATCGTATCAAGTTTTCCTTCTCTTACAGTGCTGTTCTCTGCATAATATGCTCCCTCTGTCGGCTCTTACGACACCCATGGGATGATATGGGGTGGTGACACTCCGTATTCTTAATCCGTCACCACACGGATCTCATAGTGTTCATAAAACATCATGAAGTATATAATTCTTATTTTTATTTATTTTTTTATAGTCTCACGCCTGTATCCCCGAAGGAGTAGGCAGAGGTGTAAATATTACACCCACATTTCGCCATCCCACGTAATAGGGGGCGAGCCTATTGCCGTTATCTGGCACATCACCAGACTCCGGGCTGCTACTAAGAATTCAGAAAAACCCAGGAACACTTTTGCCCGACCCGAGGATCGAACCCGGGACCTATCAGCAGTCGCATACGCTATCCACTGGACCACGGAGGCAGATATTATTCTATGTAATTAGACAGATAGATAGATTAACACTTTATTGTACACCAGAAAACATAAGGAGATACATTTAATAAAGTAACTTGAAACTAGTTGCACAACAGGGCGGTCTTATCGCAAAATGCGATCTCTTCCAGGCAACCTAGTTTGAAATACAATTAATAACAGTACAATAGTGTGGGTTTTTACATAAAAAGTATATATGTATGTTTATGCGGTATCTAGTACCTACAGTATTTACAAGCTCTGCTTAGTTTGGGACTAGATGGTGTTGTGTGTATGTGGTAGATTTTTTTTTAATTTTTTATTTGGCCTATACACGTGTCCGACTGCTCATTATTTATTATATTTTATATCGCAATCACGGTTTTGCTCGATAAGAACTTAAACAAAATGGACAGGGAGCCGATAACAAGAAATACCAAAGGTTGTAGGTACATAAAATGTAAAATTCTGTTTGAGTATTAATCTAATAGAAATAAAGGTGTAAACGAATTACCTTATGGTTTATCACTCTCAAGTGATAAACCATAAGGTAATTCGTTTATATATAACGTAGACACTTAACGAGAGATTTTGTTCCAAAAGAACAGAAAGAACTCGACAGCTCGACTTGTCATTATAATGACAACAAATCTTGTCGGTTAAAACTGCTTTGATGACGCACAAATTACTCCATCGTAGACAAATATAATAATGAAAATCTACTAGGCAAAGCATACTAAGAATTGCCAAAACCAATCAAGTCCTCCATAAAGTTTTGTAGTCTTTTCCGTCTCTTTGATTATCATTATCATTTGATCAATTACGTTTAAAGTAATTTACCAACTTTATTTTGCGATTCAAATAAGTTTGATTTGCTTTGAAATTATTCCAAGATTTGTTCATCCAACTGTAAAAATTACGCTAAGCTCGTGACTGCTTATTTGTATTGTTTAATTAATTTCTAATTAGTTGATAAATTATTAATTAGATTGAAGACCGGAGTGGAAAAAGGCGAAAGTCGTACCTATATATAAATCTGACAAGAAAGATATAATTTCCAACTATAGGCCCATTTCAATCCTCTCCACATTTGCTAAAATCTTTGAATCAATGATATGTCCCTACCTCCAATCACATTTTAAATTATATCTCAGTGAACATCAACACGGATTTGTTACCTCAAGATCTACATCTACCAATCTGATGTCGTTTACTGAATGTCTTGTAAAAACGATAGATATAAGTAATCAGTACGATGTTATATACACTGATTTTAGCAAGGCGTTTGACAAAATATTCCACTCTATTTTAAACTACAAGCTATCAGCATACGGTGTTAATGGCTGCTTACTTGAGTTACCTAAAGTCGTATTTAGCGAAACGAGAATTTTATGTAGTTGTCAACGGCTTTCAATCGCATTTGGCTCCTATTTTATTTAATTTATTTATAAATGACCTTCCCCGTTGTTTCATTTATTCGGAATGTTTCTTATACGCCGATGATTTAAAGTTTGCAAGGAAGATTGAGAAATGTAGCGATGTTGTACTTTTGCAAAACGATCTGGACAGAGTGATCGAATGGTGTAAAATTAATAAAATGGAATTGAATGTAAAAAAATGTTATCACGTGAAATATTCCAGAAAGATCCACTATATTCCTTCAGACTATTTTATAAATGGCGAAAAAGTTGTAGAATTAGAGACTGTTAGAGATCTAGGAGTGACATTCGATAAAAAAGTCACCTTCACGAAACATATTGAAAATATAATTAAAAAATCTTCTAGGGTGTTAGGATTTGTTATAAGAAATACCAAAGTATTCAAAAGCAACACAAAAATAATGCTATATAATAGCCTGGTCCGAAGCATTCTAGAGTACTGCAGTGTTCTATGGAGGCCTCACTATGCAGTGCATGCATTGCGCTTGGAACGTGTTCAGAAGCGATTTCTATGGCACCTTGCATTTGCTATTGGCAAATCAAAAACTCTACACTCGTATAATATATTTTTTTTTTATTTCATCCGAACGTGCGACTATGCAGACGCGTTTTTTGCTAACGTTAAAATTAATTAAAATAAATACGAATAATAATTACTTTTACCAAATTGCAGTGTCAATAAGTAAATTAAAGTGTGTCGCGAGTGATTTGTGCATACTTTTCATAAACTGCGAATATGAAATAGAAACATTTGTGTGGACGATTTATACTGAATAACAGATATGTCTGTGCCTGGATTTAGCCCTTTTGGCAAAAGCCGAATAACTACGCGAAGTCCTCCACCAACACCGAGTCAAGCATCCCAAACTCTTGACCCAAACCCACCTGCACCTGAGAATTATGACCTACCTGCTGAAGTTATACCAACTACAGAGATCCAAAGATGGATGTGCACAATTGAGTCCTATTTGAACGAAATTAGCTCCATCACCTCAGAGAGCAAAATGAATTCTGACCAGAAGTTGCGTGTAGCTCACGAGTGCCGTAAAATAACAGCAGTATCGGCTCAAATGTCCACCCTGTACCAAAGTCTCAAGCAGAAAACTATTTTAGCTCACGCAACTATTCAACACCTGCAAGAAAAGCAAGACTTGACGAGTTCTTTGCAGCAGTTCAAAGAGGCCGTAGAAGAAAAGCTGAAACCAGTCGAGCACCACTCTTTTGCTGACATGGTGAAAAAGAGCGCAAACAATTTTGTCCGCCCAAACACTTTGAGCTCTCTTGCCATCTACCCTAACGACAAGAACAAAAGTAGTGACGAAACGAAGTCCCTCGTCCAAAAAATTATATCTCCTGAAGAGATGAAGTTACATGTTCGTGCTGTAAGAAAAGTGAAGAATGGGGGCGTTATAATTAGCACGGAGTCAAAAGGAGACATCGAAAAGCTTAGGAAGTCAGAGAAACTTGTCTCGTCTGGCCTCACCGTCGAAGAGCCTACTAAATAGCCCTAGAATAGCTGTAGTTGGAGTTCCCGATACTCTAACGGAAAAAGAAGTTTTTGAGTGTATCTACAAACAGAATATAGCCGATAAGTTCCCGAACTCTACACGTGAGTCCTTTATGAAAGCTGTGAAACTAAACCACAAAGCCGGTAAGAAAAATTTGCCAACCTGTACCTACGTCCTAGAAGTTGCCGCTAGCATCCGAAAATGTCTTATTAACCAAGGTCGTATCTATATTAATTGGACGTCATGCCCGGTTAAAGACTTCACTTTTGTGACTAGGTGCTTTAATTGCCAACAGTTTGGTCACGCAGCTAAATATTGCCGTGACACTAGTCCCACATGTCATCATTGCGGAGAGCTTGGCCACTCTTTTAAGGAATGTAACAGCAAAACCTCACCTCCTAAGTGTGCTACTTGTAAACGCTTCAAGAGGAAATGTGATCATGAAACGGGAGAAATAGGTTGCGCGGCACGTAAATATGCAGAGGACAATTATATTAATAGCATAGATTATGAGGGCGCCTAAGAGCGTCACCGGTAAAGTTTATTAATAGGCACTTAAAACTAGTTTGTATTTTCTTAATTATTTATAAGGTCTTTAATAAAGTTATGGATAATCGAGTACTTATTGATCTAGATAACTACTGTGTATCAAATAGTATGACTTGCAAAGTAGAAGAATGCAAAAGTTTATTACCCGAGTCTGATAAAAACTTAGTTGTAATGACACAGAACATCAGAAGTATTTATAAGAATATACACGCACTAGAATTACTCCTACAGACCATTAATATAAACTGTGACATAATTGTCCTAACCGAATGCTGGCTGTCTAAGCGAGCTTACTGCTTACCATCTTTAGATGGCTACAACTCACACTCAACTGAGAACATAATTAACCAAAATGATGATGTAGTGGTCTATACAAAAGAACACTTAAATGTTATTGTTGCAAAGCCACAAATTCAGGACTGTAATTGTTTACTTATTACAATTAATTCTGACACTGCTATTTTAGGAGTGTACAGACCTCCTTCGCTAACTACTGACACATTTTTGCGATCTCTCGACTTAGAATTAAGTAAGTTATCAGCATATAAGAATATTATAATTACGGGGGACATCAACATAAATATCCTGTCAGGAAATTGTAATCTTCAAGGAGACGACTATTTAAATATCTGCTCTTTCCATGGTCTTTTGCCGGCGCATACCTTCCCCACACATCAAAGTGGATCATGCCTGGATCATTTTATTATTAAAACTAAACAGCCATCTACTACTTTAGTTACTAAATCAATTATCATGTACGAAACTTAATTGCATACCTAGCTATACAAAAGTGAACATGACAGGCCTTGAAAAAAGCATTCGCAATACAAATTTTGCCCCAGTTTACTTTTATACCGACGTTAACGAATCAATCTCTTACCTAATAGCTTCCATACAGTACGCAATTAGAAATAACACATACACAGTAACATTGTCGCGTAAATATCGGAATATAAAGCCATGGATTACTCCGGGTCTTCTCCGCTGTATTAGACACAGAGATAATTTACACATAAAAGTTAAAAAGGCACCTGAAAATGAGATTCTGGCTATAACATATAGGCGATATAGAAACTTTTGCAACAAACTTCTTAAAAAACTAAAGGTCGACTACGATAAATCTCAGTTGAATAAAGCAGGTAACAACACTAAGCTAGTATGGAAATTCTTAAAAACGCGTTCATTTACTGCAAAATCATTTGAGCAATCATTAGACTTGCTCAAAAACCGATCAAATCCTACAGCAGCACTAGATGAAATCAACACATTCTTTTCCGATGTTGGCAAAAATCTAGCAGACAGAATCTCTTTTTCCCATCATTCATCTACTAACCATGCTTCGATCACCTCACCTATTTCTAGGCTTAAATCTTTTGTTATGCTGGATACCGATTTAGACGAAGTTATCCAAGTCATTACTGGGTTAAAAGATACTTCTGCGATGGGATGGGATAACATCCCCACAAACATAATCAAAAGGCTTAAGCACATTCTTGCACCGCCACTAACACACATATTCCAAATATGTTTGTCTGACGGAATATTTCCAAAATGCTTAAAAAAGGCTATTGTTATACCTGTGCACAAAGCAGGCGACAAGAGCAGTGTAAATAATTATCGGCCTATATCTATATTACCAGTACTGTCTAAAATATTAGAGAAAATAATAAACAATAGACTAATAAAATATCTTGAAACCAACAACATTCTTTCAGACAGACAATTTGGTTTTAGGCCTCACAGGTCAACAAGCCAGGCAGTTGAGCAACTGAATGACCACATTACATCTAATTTAGATAGTGGACAGCATGCTATTGGGATATTTCTAGACCTTGCTAAAGCTTTTGACTCTGTATCGTCTTCTATACTGCTAAAGAAACTTGAATCTGTCGGTATATGAGGTAAGCAGTTAGCACTGTTTACTGATTACCTCTCTGACAGGTATCAATGTGTAAAAATAGGCAACAAAGTAACGATGTCCCTAACACTAAATTTGGTGTCCCCCAAGGAAGTATATTAGGAGCTACTCTGTTCTTGATATATACACCGCTATTTTTTAATTAGTACAAACACTTTAAGGACAGATTAGCGAAGATATTATTATCATATATGTGACGTAAGAATTTCATAATATCAATAAAGAGCAAAGTTATTATCATTTGTGTATTGTAGAAAATCTCACTTAAATCGTAGTCATATTTTACAATCCATTCACTAATTCATTGATAATATTCCATCCTGCTCATTCGCATTCTCTCTGTCGCACTTATGATGTAGGTAGCCATAGAAAATAAAATGAAGAAAAATAATAAATGTAGGTAGTTATTTTTTAATTTTGTTAATTCTACCCTCTCCTTCATACTTCATTCGGGCTTAGGACCGGTAAAATTTATCGTTTAACAAGTAATTAAATACGGAGGTATGTAATTAGAAAGCAAACAAATATCAAAATAAAAGAAGGTGTTCTGGACTAAAAGAAAAGAGTAATTTTGGCGTATTTATGAAGTTAGAATCATCTGCTATTTACAAATATTATTTTATCATAATCATGTCAACCTAGAGACGTCCACTGCTGGATATAGGCCTTCCTCAAGGTGTGTGGAGCACACAGACCGATTTTGAGCCGCCCGCATCAAATTATTATTTACTTAAGTACGTATTATTTACTAAACTTACAAGTATTTCCATTGTCCTTCGAAATGTCCACCGCCGTTGTCAAAAGCATCCAATATGCACTGTTTTAATTGTTTGACACTGACCGGATCACTTTTGTACACTCACAATAAGATGTCCATGGGTACACAGCTGCACTCGCGATTTTTCCACTCAAAAAGTACGCAAGAAGCATAGCTACATATTCCCGTGATATGAACTGATATGATAGGCCATCGCGTCGGACAAACGTAGACAAACAATTAACTTTTGCAACGAAATTAGATACGCTCACTTTTGCTAACAATTTAGTACTGTTTATCGCATCGTCGGGGCGTGGCGCAGGCGCAGAGGGGCGGGGGAGGGGGAGGGGAATTTATCAATGGTTCATTTTACTATGATACTCATAGTACTCGGGTCGGTCATAGTATTAGTATTGCATTTACCAATTATCACGTATTTTTGTGGACAGTTTTGAGACAGTTTTGGGACTTAGTGTTTTTATTTTTTAACTACATAAATATGATCAGTTAAAGATACTTAGTGCTGTGTTAAATTTTTTGTACTAATTAAAAAATAGCGGTGTATAAACGACCTTTGCAACCTAAAACTTCAAAATGGTGTCATTATGTCATATGCAGACGATACAGCACTTATTTTTACTGCAAAGTCACTTGATGAGGTATATGAACTGGCTCAACATGGCTTCAACACCGTCAACACTTGGCTATTTAAAAATTTACTGACCCTAAATGCCCATAAAACAAAGTACATTAATTTTACAATGAAAAATGTTAGCAGACACAACTCATCTAACTGTTTAATGGCTCACAACACGTTTCATTCAAATGCTGACACTGCATGCGCTTGCCCTACTTTAGAAAAAACATATTATATAAAATATCTAGGTATTACGCTTGATACTAATCTTAATTTCCGCAAACATATCGAATCATTATGTAAAAGAGTACGGAAACTCATTTTGATATTTAAAAATGTACGCGACGTGGTAAACTTTAAATTGTTAAGACAGGTTTACACTGCACTATGTGAATCAATCATCTCATACTGTATAACTTCATGGGGAGGGGCAGCTAAAACGATCCTACTGCCTTTGGAACGAGCCCAAAGAGCTATTTTAAAGGTAGCAACCCTTCGTCCTTTCATTTTTCCCACTTATGAGTTATATCAGTCTACCGGAGTTCTAACTGTGCGCCAATTATTTATTTTACGCACCATACTAAAACAACACACCCTTCTTCCTTATACACCAATCCCATCAGGCAAAAGACGGAAAGATCTAGTCTGCATCAAACCTCGAGGTAAACATGTTTATGTAAATAGATTCTTTGCTTTCCTCGGACCTTTCCTATATAATAAATTAAATAAAACCTTAGATTTATATAGCATAAGTTATAAGCAGTGTCACCATATTGTTACAAAACACCTAATGACAATGACCTACTCTGATACAGAGAATTTGCTTACAGTTATAAAATAGTGTGTAAGTACCTACTCTAAGTTACAATAAATCATATTAAGTCTATTTCCTATTACATATTAGCAGTTCATGATTATTTTGTAAAAGCATAGCCCTATAATATTATTATCTACGATTTTTCCTGAAACACAGGTGTTACAGCCTAGTTCAGGTAAACATTAAAATAGCTATATTTACCAAATATAATGTATTACCGTTATAAATAAAGTACATACGCATGAATGTACCACAATTTAATATTAGCAATTATCATAGACATTATACTTAATCATACAATTTTATTATTTTTAATGTAATACTTTCCTATGTAATGAGTGACGTTTATTTTATTGAATAAAGTTTATTATATTATTATAATACACGGCTTCAGTATGTTGGATTGCTCTCGTTGTCTAGTCGCGCTGATGTAACTGACAGCCTATTTCTGTACCAACTCCTGCATAATAAAATTGATTGTCCGAATCTTCTGGGACTATTAAGGTTACATGCTCCGTCTCGTTATCCCAGATATATGATCACACCTTTATGTCCACCATTTAGGAGAACAGTGCTTGGCTCTAACTCACCGATATGTAGACTATGTAAGGCCATAAATGATTGCAGTGATATAATAGACATACATCATGATAGCTTGGGTAAGTTTTGCAAAACTGTTATATCTCACGCAAGCAAAAAATTGTATTGAATGATAATGCTATTATTGTTTATCATGCAAATTTTAATATTTATATTGTTATTATTCTGGAATAATATTGGCTTAATTTTCTTTTATTTGTTATTGTAATTTAAATTGTTTTATTAGTTGTTAATCATTTAAATTTATTATATTAGAAATTATTTTGTGAAATTGTATTACCTTATATTACGCATGTGGTGTTAGCCTGTAAGTAGTTGCTACATTTATAATTTAAGATAATAATATTGTAACAAAACATGTATTGATGTAAGCTTCTGTTGGCTAATCTTATAAAAATAAATAAATAAATAAATATTCTTGGAATTTTACAGGTAGTCGAGCTTTGCTGAATTCAGCGTGAATGGGCTGGCTCGACCGGGAAAGTACTACCCTCACACAGAAAATTGACGTAAAGTAACAGTACCTAAACTGTTGCGTTTCGTTCGGTAAGTAAGAGTTCCGGAGGCCCTATCCCCTATTCCTTTTTCCGCATCCCACTCCTCATCCTATCCCTTTTCCCAATCCCAAGGGGCGGCAACGCACTTGTTACTCCTGTGGTGTTGCTTGTGTCCATGGGCGGCGGTAATTGCTTACCATCAGGCGATCCGTCTGCTCGTTTGCCGCCTATTACTATAAAAAAAGAAAGCTATTCAGAGCTTATGTAAGCTACGTCTCAATTTTCGAAGAAATCTGATTGGGTATCTTTCCATAGCATAGATATCGTGTGTCTAAGGGTGGAAAAGGTAGGTAGCTATTGTTACCAATGTCATAAATCAATATCACTACCGATATTGCTTGTATAGATGTTATACATCTCTATAAATAATGTCTCTTTTTTCTCAATCAAGTTTCTTTAGAAGCATAGGGCAACCTCACATTGGGTGTGCGTGTTCCTCGAGCAGGTTTGAGCCCGACGTGCGGTCGGCGTTCACTTTGTAGTACGAAGGGAACGCACGCCAGACGCACGCCGAGCGCACGTTCAAGGAACGCACATGCACAATGTGAGGGAGTCCAAGTACCTACAGAAGAAGAGTGACAAACGTAGCACAATACCATTTTCTTCTTAAAGATGTCTTAAGTTAACTAAGTTAAGCCTATCTACATTAAGGCTTTACTCATTCACTTTACCTACACAATATCCTTGTACATAATGAATATGATTTCAATTGCCAATTTTGTGTACAAATTTAATAAACAACATTCATATGGAAGTTTCCCAATCCCAACGCAATATTGGTTTCCACTTGGTGAGGCGTACGGAGCGTTTCACAGAAATAGAGCGAACTTAATTGAGGACATAATAATATGAACGTTTTCTAGACATAAATACGCCTTTTCATTATGACGAATATGTTTATTATGTCGTTTAGATTAATGTAGAGTAATTCACCGCAGACGTGTGCTATACGACTATCAGTATGATGCTCCACGAATCAGGTCATTAAAAAGGTAATTAAAAAGGAGCTAGTGCTTTAAATTTAATGCTTGGTAATAGGTACTGCTATAAGAAATATATTATAGCAAGTTTTGTATATTTTATTTGTATTCCTTTGTAATTTTGTTTGTAATAAAATTCTGTATAAACGTACACATAGGTATTTTTAGGGTTCCGTACCTCACAAGGTGAAAAAAGGAACCCTTATAAGATCACTTTCTTGTCCGTCTGTCTCTCCGTCTGTCTGTCTGTCTGTCCGTTTGTCAACACCGATTTTCTCAGGAACGGGTGGACCTTGCAAATTGAATTGACCTAGCAATTTATACCAGATACTGAGGTTGGTAGCGCCATCTACCTTCCTATATATAACTAATCGCATCAACATGAATCGTTCCACGCTTGTCTAGTGCGAGCGATATCATATTTCCGTCCCTCTCTTTCCCTCTCCCTGGAAGAGGCACTGCCTTGCGCCTGATTTCGTCGACGCGATCGTGAACGCGAGGGACAGTCTCGAACATTCCGCTCGCTAAGGACGCCGTCTCGATACCGCTCCGCGCCGCACCGCTGTATCGCCGTCTCGTTCGTACCGCGCCGCTCCCGTATGTGTTTATCGCTTCCACCAAGGAAAACCCGCTCGTGAGTGAAGTGAAAACAAGCAGCGACAACAAGAAAACACCAGGAGAAAAAGAAACGAAGAAGCTATAAGGTAAGTGCCTTCCATCCTGGAAATATCCTATACCCACTCCATCTCCTCTTCCCTTAATTCCCTCCTAGGCGGCTAAGAACCGCTATCCTCTCTATACAGTCCATTAATCCTTCCCAAGTCGCCTAGAACCTAACCGGTTTTGGCACCACGCCATACCATTTTTTTTTGATCCATACGAGTCGGATTCATTTACGTTTTATACGTTATACCGCTATACCTAGGCAGTTATAGCACCTAGCTATACTCCTAATATATTCACATAACCGTCACATGGTTATTTCCGCCCGCATTAGTAGGTAAACTTTTATGTAGCTACCTACTTATTAAATTATTATTTCTGCAACTATCATAGTTGTCTTATAAATCTCATATTTCAATCAACTTTTATTTCCTCAGCTCTAAAGTGTTGCCTACTTAGGTAAAAGAATAGATACATTAGATATTCTTATTTTGTTTCGGTCTCATTAGCTTATACTTACGTAAGCATGTCACAACAAAGGAAGTCACGCGTGTCGGAAGACAAAGAGATGACAATCTTAGAAGCAAAACGCAATATTTTATTTGAGCGCATTCAAAATATCTATGAAAGATCAAAAACCGCATCGATGTCTGACAGTAATAGCGAAGCATTTCTCAGTTATTGTACAACAGTAGATAGTATTCGAACAGATTTTCATAAGTTGTTAGACGATTATAACGCAAGATTACTTTCTATCAATCCTGATGAAAAACCGAACTATCAGGCGTATACCGCATTCGAAGATCTTTATTGTATTATTAAGCGTATACAATCGCAATTGGAGGGTAAATGTTCGGCAGAGCCCGTTGCCCGCAAACCGAGATTACCGCCAATCGAGATTATGTCGTTTGACGGAGATATACGAAATTGGCCGTTATTCTATGCAAGTTTTAAGTCTACAGTGCACGATAATGGTTCTCTGACAGATGCTGACAGGTTGTACTATTTAATAGGTAAACTGTCACCGAAGGCCCAGTCCGTATTTGCAGGTGTCACACCCAGTGCTGAGAATTATCAGGTCATATTTCAGTCACTGCTTGACAGATATCAAGACACGCGCGTTCTAGCGTCTACGTACTTTGACCAAGCTTTAAATCTCAAACTGTCCAGCAACGCGTCTGTCTCGAATTTCCAGCTGTTTATTGATAACTTCGTAACCGCGGTTAATTCTCTTAGGAATTTAAAATTAGAAGATCTTTCCGACTTTATGTTGCTTCAACTCGCTTTAAAAAAGTTTGACACTGATACAATTCGCGCATTCGAGATGACGGAACGCAATAATAAAATACCTACACTAGATAGTTTTATTTCGTTCATCAAAGATCAGTGTCGAATATTTCATAATACGCAGTCTGGTTCACCTGGCCCGTCTAACACTAACAACAACAAACAAAGGTTGAATAAATCGCGAAATAGTAATAATAACTCAGTCCCTAATCCACAATCTTACGTAACATGTTCGGAATCTAATAGTAATAATTCACAGAAGTGTCTGTGCAGTAATATATTGCACGACCATTACTATAAGTGTCCCACCTTTAATGATTTAAATCCAATTGCTCGTTTTAAAAGCGTAAAAGATAACAAAGCTTGCATTAATTGCTTAAGCATAAAACATAAAACGAGTAATTGTTCCAGTAGAACGAGATGTCGCACATGTAAACAAAAGCATCATACACTGTTACATTTGGATAAAAATAACCGGTTGTCAAGCCAAGCCGCTAACCTTGACACACTCGCGCCGCAGGTGCAGCAGACCACGGTAGCTGCGCCTTCCGCGTCTGAGGGCGAAGTATCGTTATGTATGACATCCATTGCGCGGGCGACGCGCACGCGAGGACGGCACTCGCGCATCTATAATGATCCGCGCAGGGCCAAAACGCAGAGTACGGCGTCTAAGACGGTACTGTTAGCGACAGCGCAAGTTATCGTATATGATGTTAATGGGTCGCCGCACATGGTACGTTGTCTGCTAGATAGCGCATCTCAGACCAATCTAATAACATCGGAATGCTTCAAACGCCTCGGATTATGGAATAACTTTAAAAATACTAACTCAACCGTCAAAGGGATAGGCGGATCAGAAAGGCATTGCAGGGGTTCCGTAGATGTTAAAATACATTCGCGTTTTAATAGGGACATTAATTTTAACATTTCTTCGCTTATCGTGGAACGTATTACAGACACGTTGCCAAACGCTAATGTAGACGTAGCATCACTCACTCATCTCGAATCATTGCCGTTAGCCGACGCGGAGTTTGCGAATCCGGCAGGCATTGATCTTTTGATCGGAGCTTCAATATTTCCGCACTTGCTACTAACTAACATAGTTCGTAGTGAGCGATATGATTTACCGCCCGCTATTGAGACGGTACTTGGGTATGTGATTATGGGTACCGTACCTACGTTACATACTTCTCATTGTATTACGTCTTGTTGTTGTTCTGCTCCTCAAGAGATCAAGGTGGGTGCTAAAACTGTGTGTAAGATAAAGCACTAATTAGCTATGCTATGCTATGCTGCGCTATGCTGCGCCATGCTGCGCTATGCTGCGCCATGCTGCGCTATGCTGCGCCATGCTGCGCCATGCTGCGCTTTGCTGCGCCATGCTGCGCTATGCTGCGCCATGCTGCGCTATGCTGCGCCATGCTGCGCCATGCTTCGCCATACTGCGCCATGCTGCGCCATACTGCGCTTTGCTGCGCCATGCTGCGATATGCTGCGCCATGCTGCGCTATGCTGCGCCAAGCTGCGCCATGCAGCGCTATGCTGCGCCATGCTGCGCTATGCTGCGCCATGCTGCGCTATGCTGCGCCATGCTGCGCTATGCTGCGCTATGCTGCGCTATGCTACGCTATGCTAAGCTACGCTACGCTACACTATACTATACTACACTTCCGCTTTGTACATGGATGACATTGCCTGTAGTGTCATATCCGCTCCGCTAGCAATTTCGCTTTGTGAAGAGCTTATTCAGTTTTTGAAGCGAGGCCACATACCAGATTCTCATAAAGCTTCTCCAGACATTGAGTTTGAGAAGTCTGTACCGCATAAGGTTCTCGGTTTACGCTGGGACAAATCCTGTGATAGTTTTCGGTTTGACGTCTCACCGCCAGATGATAAGTGCGCCAAGCGCACTATGCTGTCCACAGTGGCTCGACTATGGGACATAATGGGTTTTGTGGCTCCCACAATTTTGTACGCCAAGCTCTTGATCAAAGAGCTTTGGCTATCAAAGTGTGAGTGGGATGAAACACCCCCTGACCATATTGTCGCCGCTTGGGGCCAGTTTTGTATTGAGCTTACCGCGCTCAATCAAGTTACTAATCCGCGTCATCTTGGGTTGGTAGATGGATGTACCGTCAACTTAATAGGTTTCGCTGACGCCAGCGAGCGTGCTTACGGCGGAGTCGTATATCTGCAAGTCCGCATTGGTTCTAACTACTCGGTGCAGTTAGTTTGTGCCAAGTCTAAGGTCTCGCCTGTTAAACCATTTCGGTTGCGAGACTGGAGTTGTGCGCGGCCCTTCCGCTGTCTCATTTGCTCCGCAAGGTTCAAGACACAGTTTTGCCCCACTACTCTATTAATAAATATACGCATTTTCCGACTCCAAGGTAGTGCTCGCTTGGATTTATTCTTCTCCTCACCGCTGGCAGACTTTGTCGCCAACCGCGTTCGTAAATTGATTGAACTTGTTCCCGCTACTTGTTTCAATCACGTCGCGGGTTATCGTACTCGTCTTCAGGAAGAACTTTCCATAGATCATATTGACTGGAAGTTTATTCCACCAGCATCCCCACATTTCGGTGGATGTTGGGCAAGCATGGTCAAAGTAATTAAAACGCATCTCTTCAAAGTTATAGGTCAACAGATCCTCTCTTACGAAGAGCCTTTAACTGTCCTTGCACAAGTCGAGGCACTGATCAACTCGCGTCCGCTTCCAACTCAGTGAGATCTAGCCTGAAGTTGGACCTACCTCTTAGTTTAAGTATTTAGTTAGTAGTTTTCGCTATTATTGCGTTTGTAGTTTTCGCTAAAGTTAATTTAGATTAATTTATTGTCATATCGCTGTCTTAGCCTATTGATGGGTTATGCGGTAGTACACCCAACATAGCTAAGTTCAATTCTATTTTTTTTAAAGGCAACCCTTTAGGGCCGGGGGGATATGGTAGCGCCATCTACCTTCCTATATATAACTAATCGCATCAACATGAATCGTTCCACGCTTGTCTAGTGCGAGCGATATCATATTTCCGTCCCTCTCTTTCCCTCTCCCTGGAAGAGGCACTGCCTTGCGCCTGATTTCGTCGACGCGATCGTGAACGCGAGGGACAGTCTCGAACATTCCGCTCGCTAAGGACGCCGTCTCGATACCGCTCCGCGCCGCACCGCTGTATCGCCGTCTCGTTCGTACCGCGCCGCTCCCGTATGTGTTTATCGCTTCCACCAAGGAAAACCCGCTCGTGAGTGAAGTGAAAACAAGCAGCGACAACAAGAAAACACCAGGAGAAAAAGAAACGAAGAAGCTATAAGGTAAGTGCCTTCCATCCTGGAAATATCCTATACCCACTCCATCTCCTCTTCCCTTAATTCCCTCCTAGGCGGCTAAGAACCGCTATCCTCTCTATACAGTCCATTAATCCTTCCCAAGTCGCCTAGAACCTAACCGGTTTTGGCACCACGCCATACCAGAGGTCTATGGTTCCTATTAGGTGTATAAAAATCAGGGTCCTGGGTCAACCCGATAAAAAGATATGGTCAAAATTAGATTTTAGCGAAACCTTGCAAGTACCAAAATTAACCTTAATTTACAACTTTTTTATTTTCGGAATTTTTCCTTTACTTGTGTAAGACCTTGGTTTTAACCAAAATTGACAATTATAGGTCAACCGTAAGTACCCTATAGGTTGTGGTTCGAAAACCTATATAGTAGTTCCCATTGAACTAGAATCACGAAATTTGGCCAAAATAGGGTCTTACAGCACAAATAAAGGAAAAATTATAAAAAAGTGGATAATTTAAGGGTGCCCCCATACATACATAGTAGATTCCTTTTAAGATAGTCCTCTAAGTTGTATGGGCGCTCATACAGATTTAGAGGACTAGCGTAATTAGCACCAATGTGGACTTAGAGTACTGTAATTTTGCAAGAAGTAAGGTCTTACAGTATGAAGACAAGAATAACTCCAAGAACGGTTTTGTAGATAGGAATGTACTTAAATATTTTCGCGATTACTGCTAAAGTTAAGGAGGTCATTCATGTTAACAGTAGAAAAACTTTTCTTGTACTTATTTTAGCAATATTCTATAATGGCACTCGACATTAAAAACGGGCAAAATTCGTCTTGATACACGATGTAATGCGTACGGAACTCTCGGTGCGCGGGTCAGACTCGCACTTGCCCGATTTTTTTTTATAATAAAGTGAAGCATGCATAGGAACTTAGTAAGGCGTGAGAATGTTGGAAAACTAATCACGTGCGTGTAGGTCTAAATAATATGTCTTAGTCTTAAGAAGGACTCTAGCACAGTATTCGTTTAATCTTTCAAACATGTCTGGCAGCCAACTCTTACGTCTTAACTTATAAAGCCTACTTTGCTGTACTAATTTCCCTTGACACATCATTATAAATATACCACACCACTATCTAGAATAGTTGACATGACATCCACTTCAGTGTTTCGATTTAGTTGGTAGAGGGTTGCGGCAGTTTATGATTAATGGTTAATGCAAAATATTTCGGTAAGTGATGCTAGAATAATTGCTAGGTAGGAAAGCTCTAACGCTTTTAAAGACGCTTTACGCTTTGCCATCCAACGCAGTATAGTTATCAACTTATGTATTAATACTAGGTTCGAATTTACAACTTTGAAGATATTTGCAATGTGTTACAGTGCCATATTTAGCGCTTTCATTTTTGTCTTCAAGTTCACCACAGACGGACGAACGAATATGGTGCAACTATAAGGGTTTTTAGCAAAATACGACCACGCGATCCTAAAAATGAAAATTAAACTGAACGATTATCAATGTAAGGTTATCTTGAACGCGTCTTTTATTCTAAGAATTCAATAATTGCCAGCAGATGAATAAATAAAGTAATGAGATAACTTATTTTAATGTTTATTCTTAGTAATTATGGACCACCTTGGTCAGAACCATATCGTACCTGAGCCGTCGTCGAAGGAGAGTAGAACGAACTAGACGAGCTTGTCACCTTGCTAGCACCTTATTTGGACGTTTGATAGTTTAACTGTCATACATGGAAAACTTACAGCTAAAAATATTGAGTTTATCATCAGTTTTGCACATGTAAGCCAATTATAAATTTTCACTTATAGCTATAGAGTGCACATTCTAGTGAGCAAAACAGAATTCCCGACATTTTTTACATATTTACAGTATACATACATTATACATATCGAACGCATTTCAATTATTCCTTGAAAAATTGATAACTTAGACACCTCCTTGCATTATCATCATCATGTCAGCCTAGAGACGGCCACTGCTGGACATAGGCCTCGCTCAAGGTTCTCCACACAGACCGGTTTTGAGCCGCCCGCCACAAATTATTATTTACTTAAATAGGTATTATTTACTAAACTTACAAGTATTTCCATTGTCCTTCGAAATGTCCACCACCATTGTCAATACACAGATCACATTCTTTTCACTTCGTCAAAAGCGTTCAATATACGCTGTTTTAATTGTTCGACACTAACCGGCTTACTTTTGTACACTCACAAAATGATGTCAATTCACAGATCACAGTCTTTTCACTTCGTCAAAAGCGTTCAATATGCGCTGTTTTAATTCCGTGCGCGCGCGCTCGGCGAACGGTCGTTGCAGGTGTGTGCAATAAATATTTAATTTATTTCTTACGATAATAAAGCCGATCGCTTTTAACAATGGTGCAGTGTAAGAAATGTAAACTGTTTGTGTCTATTAGTAAGGATGAAATTGTGAAATGCAGAGGCGAGTGTGACGGAGTATTCCACAAAAAATGCGTGCGTAATAATAAAAATTTTGCGATGAAGGAATTGTGTGAGGAATGTCTCAAATGTGCAAACAACGCAACGCAAAGTTTCTCTACCCCGAAAATAGCTGTAAACCCAGGTGCATCTTCGGGTGACGAAGTCCTAGCGGAGGTTAATAAAAAGCTTGAAGTTATTTATAGTATGGAAAAGAAACTAGCCGAGCTCACAGAGACCGTCGACTTCTATGCAGAAATGTACCAGAGCATGGTAGAATTTAAAGAAGTAACAGAAAAGAAGATTAAATCTCTCGAACAAAAAAATGTTTTCTTGGAAAAATGTAACAAAGCTCTTGAAGAGAGGGTTGAGGAATTGGAATTGAAGGAAAAAGAAAAATCGTTAGAAATATGTGGATTAGAGAATAGAACCAATGAAAACACAAAGCAAGTGGTACAAGAAGTTGCAAAATTATTAAACCTTAACCCAGAAGATATTGAGGAGGCAGAGAGGATAGGCAAAGAAAAAAGTGACGATCCGAGACCGAGAATAATTAAAGTCAAACTACGTACAAAGAGCGCTCGTGTTAAATGGATGGCAGCCAAAAAGGAGCATATTATCACCAATCGTAAACTACACCCGAATGGCACTGACAAGAGAATTTACATAAACGAAGATATTCCAAAGAAAAAGCGACAATTACTATGGCTAACCCGCAATACATTGAAAGACAAAGGATTTCAATACATCTGGGTCCAAAACTGCAATATATTGGCAAAGAAAAATAATGAAGAAAACAAAATTTATAACATTAGGACGGAGAGCGATTTGGATAGCATCAAATAATAATAATTGTGGGGCACCCGCGCTGGTTAGCGCGCAGGTGTTCTAAGGGCATATACACACCTGACAGTTTTATTATAAAATTCAATCCTTTAACAAACTTGTCATATGACACTGAAACAACGTATAATAGGTTTTATCATATTGAAGAATTAAATAAATACTCAGTGGCACATACTGGAATTCACATAATTCATCTCAATATTCGATCTCTCCGAAAGCATTTTAGCGAATTACTAGTATTATTAGAGGCTAATAAATATAGAATAGATATCATTATACTTAGTGAAATAAATATAAAATTAGAAGAACTACCCCTATATAAAATAACAGGATACGAAGCATACATAGTGACCAGAGAAAATAAAAGAGGCGGAGGAATTTTGATATATGCGAAAGATGTCCTTGATTTCAGTGCAGTGAAAGTAAACACGTCAGCTGTGGAAACTTTACATGGAAAGCTAAGACAAGGTAATCGAACTCTGCACATAATAGCCCTATACAGACCACCGAACAAAAACAAAACTCACTTCATCGAACAAATTGAAAACCTGCTTGGAAAAATACCACCCACGGAAAACCTAATTGTGATTGGAGATACAAATATTGACCTACTGAACAATCAAATGACTTCAGTTATATCAAGATACAAAAACGCCTTGTCTGCATACGGCCTAAGCTGTGCAATTCCTAGAACCGAAGTAACGCGCGAGGCGATCGTCAACGGACAGAGCGAGACGTCATGTCTTGACCACGCGTGGGTGCGAGAGGGACGGAACGCGACTGCCGCGGCCTACGTGCTCGAGTCGTATATATCGGATCATCATGCGGTTGGCGTGTTGGTGGATTTGCATAAGGGCATAAATGTAAACAAACAAAACAGAAACAATATGGTGCGGGAAGTGATAAGTGATAAAATTGTTAGACAAAAACTTGACGAGTACGATTGGTCACAACTGTTGTCAATTACGTGTCCTTTGGTAATTTATGAAACTATAGTTACGATTTTTAATGCAATATATAATGAGAGTACTATTATAGTGCCGGTGTGTAATAAGCGTCAAACGCAGCCATGGGTAGATAGGTATTTATTTAATATGTTAAGCCAAAGAGATAATTTATTTAGAACGTGGAAACAGTCACCTAAAGATATGAATAAGCGTCTCGAGTACACAAGATTTAGAAACAAAGTTAACAAATTAGTGATAGAAGCTAAGCGTAAATATAGGCAGTCGGAAATTCAAAAGTGTAACGGTGATTACAGAAAAATATGGGCAAAAATAAATTCGTGGTTGGGACGGGAAAAACCAAACTTAGACAACGTAATATTAAGATATATGGGTAAGCACGACAATATACCTACTATTTGTACTAATTTCGCTAGAACATTTACAAATGAAATAAAAAACATTAAGCACTACTGTAACACAACATTTTTGGATAGGAATGAATATATTAAACCGAGTTTGGTCAGTTTTAGATTTAAAAAAGTTAGTTCATTAGATATCGAAAAAATTATAAATACTTTATCTTTTGGAAAATCAGCTGGAATAGACAAAATAAGAGTGCAAGATATAAAGTATTTATGTAAAACATTAAGCCCGATCTTGGCAAATTTTATCAATATGTGTATATGTCAGAATGCCTATCCCGAGCAATTAAAATATGCCATTATCAGACCCATTTATAAGTCTGGGAACCATCTAGATTATGTAAATTATAGACCTATCGCTATATTGCCTGTGTTGGACAAAATTGTTGAAAAAGTAATAGTCGGTCAGGTAAAAAAATTCTTGGAGAATCATAACCTGTTATCAGACGCGCAGCACGGCTTCAGGAAGGGACGCAGCACGGCGACAGCACTGAGCCGGTTTGCGGACCATGTCAACGAGAGTCTCAACTCAGGTAAACAGCTTATTGCACTCTTTATAGACTTTAAAAAAGCCTTCGATACCTTGGACCATAATGTGCTACTGCAGGCAATGGACGAGTGCGGAATCCGAGGGCCAACCAATGATTGGTTTAGGAACTATCTCTCCAATAGAAAGATCCGTACAGTAGTCAATGGAGTCGCGGGAGATGAGGCGCTCGTTGATTTGGGTGTGCCGACCGGCTCAGTGTTTGGTCCCGTAGGCTATATAATGCATGTGAACAGCGTATCTAATGTAGTTAAGGGGTGCCAGGTGTATATGTACGCTGACGACATGTGCTTACTGTGTGCATCTAAAGATCTGCCTGAGGCTCAAAAGAATATCCAAAGTGACTTTGAACGCATTACACAGTGGGCACATGACAACGGTATTATACTCAATATAAATAAAACAAAGTTAATGCATATACACTCACCGTACAATCAGCGTGCTAAGTCCATTAAGATGGAAGATATAACAATAATAGGTCACACATATGAATGTTTACATATAAATAAAATAAATTGCAACTGTACACGCATAGAATTAGTTGATACATTTAGATATCTGGGATTAACTGTGGATAGAAATTTCAACTGGAAACCGCATGTTGATGAGGTAAGTAATAGGCTTAGATCTGTGCTAGGCAAACTGTTCCAACTTAACAATGTCATCAACAAGCGCACAATGTTAATTATTTATTATGCCCTTGCTGACTCAGTACTGAGTTACGGTCTTAGTGTGTATGGACGCACATTCTTAACATATATCAGGCAAATTCAAAGTATACAAACAAGACTAATTAAATACTTAGTAAGTAAAAAAGTAAAAACAATGTGTAACAAAGACTATGAAAAATTGTACCCAATATGTAAAATATTGCCAGTTGATGTTAAAGTAGATTTCTTAATAGCCACAGAATATTATTATACAGACAAGTATAAAAGTAAAACTGATAATCCACACCATACAAGAAATGTAACAAAAGGAAAGCTGTTTCAGCCAAGGGCTAATAATTATTACGGAGCGAGAATGAACATGTATCTGGTGCCAAAAATATTTAATGAAATAGAACTGTTAAGAACACAACCTAACTTATGTAAAACCCGATTAAAACTAAAGCTGAAGGCTATGATGCTCGGTGAATGTGATAATACTATTAGCGAGGTCCATTCCCGAGATACAATAGATTATGTAAGTAGGGTTTAGTATAATAACTAACGAAACATTAAGTACTTATGTTAATTTAATTAATTAATTTTAAGGTGTTGTACTTTTTATATTTTTATATTTTAATTTAGTTTTATTTAAATTCATATGTCAACGAGCGTATCTCGCCAACAAGCTGTTGTAGCTTGGCGAGAGTAATGTCATTTTATATTTTTTACTATTAAAAAGAAATAAATAAAAAAAAAAAAAAAAAAAAAATTGTTCGACACTAACCGGCTTACTTTTGTACACTCACAAAATGATGTCCATGGGTACACAGCTGCACTCGCGATTCCTCCACTCAAAAAGTACGCACGAAGAATAGCTACATATTCCCGTGATATTATGAACTGATAAGCCATCGCGTCGGGAAAACGTAGACAAACAAATTGCAGCGAAAAAATCGATAGGTACGCTCTCGTCCGCTAGCAATTTAGCACTGTTTGTGGCATCCGAGCGCGGCGCGCGCGCAGTGGGACAGGGGGGAATTTATCAATAGAATAGTTTACAACTGTTACTAGTTATGCATTAACCAATTATTACGTTTTTTTGTGGACAGTTTTGAGACAGTTTTGGGACTTAGTGTTTTTAGCGTTTTCGTACAAAGGAGTGAGAGTCTCCAGGAGTGAGATGGGTCTGTAGTTCTTCAAAAGTGTTTTATCGCCTTTCTTGATAAAAAGCACCACCACAGTACTGTGCCATGCCTGTGGCGTTTTGCCTTCAAGTACGACAGAATTGAATACCTTTCGAAGTTTTTCCACGGCAGGTGCGCCGCCAGATTTCAAAAGCTCTGAAGAAATTCCGTCATCACCCGGCGCCTTGTTGTTTTTGAGTTGATTTAGGGCCACACTAATTACGTGCATGCTGACGGGATGTCATATCCAGGATATCTTCGGAATAGTGTCGGATCAATCCAGCTCTAGGGTCAGTGGCTGGAGTAGTAACAGGCGGTCGTGTAGTCGTGTAAAGCTGACCAAAGATCAGTTCGATCTCTTCCAGGAGGTGAGGTTTGGACGAGATAATTCTGTCACCATTGGTCAGCTGCACAGACATAGATCTACATAGATAACGCAAATGCATGCACTTCGCGTGTCTGAACTCCGACCAAGCGTCGAGCTTGGTCGCCACTAACTTCAGTCCCCGCGCGTCCGTTTTACCGTTAAGTAAACTTTATTCACATTACGTTGCCGCATTTGCTTCGGACGTTTGATCTGACGTTGTGTATTAGGAGACGATGAATATCGCACAAGCGATACTGTCGCGCATCGCTTCGACTTCGTGATACAGGCAACGTCACAGTAGGTATTAAAATGGCGGCACGCTTGGTTTCAATACAAATCGTGATAGTTGCGTTATCTATGTAGATCTATATCTGTGGTCAGCTGACTTGCCTGATAGACAGATCTCTTTTGAACACTTTGGAACCGTTATTCTGCTCGATTGCCTCTTGAACACACTGTGTTATATTGGCAGAGATTGCGAGTCAGAGACTTAGAGATCTGTCTATTAAGCCGCCGATACTGGTTCGGCGTTGCACCAAACCGTGTATACTAGGCGATTTGGTGATATGGAAAAATATTAATTATTGTGGACTGTATAAAAGATGGCTGGTAAATCGCCTATAGGAGAGGTTTCATGGGAGGAATAGGAGGCGGAGATATGGGAGCACGCCTTACCTTGTAAGTCAGTCTTCTTCTTTGCAAAATGGCAGCGTCTTCGAGCGTCCTGAAGCTGCACGGATCACTCCACTACACCCGCGGGCGATTTAGTTCTCGTTTATAGTATAAAATAGCGGTAAAATATTGCGGTGCTCCATGTATTCGTCGCGGCGCAGAGCTGAACCAGGATGCAGCCGGTCAGCGTGACGGTTGATTTTCGACTTGGATCACAGCGTCATTGAATTCCGAGACCAATTAGAGCGAGGCGTGCCTTTGGGAAGGAAAGGGATAAAAGATCGCTCGTTTGACACTGCGGTATGCAAAGGTATTTATTAGCTAGGTGTTGACATAATTAACTATCAATAGAAAAGATAGATGGCGCTACCATATCCCCCCGGCCCTAAAGGGTTGACTTTAAAAAAAAATTGAACTTAGCTATGTTGGATGTACTACCGCATAACCCATCAATAGGCTAAGACAGCGATATGATATTAAAATTAATCTAGAGTAACTTTAGCGAAACAATTATAACGAAAACTACAAACTAATTACTTAAACTAAGAGGTAGATCTAACTTCAGGCTAGATCTCACTAAGTTGGAAGCGGACAAAGACATACAACAGGGCGCACCTAGCTCCCCTTCGCGGTTTTCACGGTAACAACGCGGGTTGTACCGTCTTTGAAAGTTTACAGTTTCTCCACGATGGCTAATGGCCATGAAAGCGGCGGAGCATTATCATCTACTATGACGACCAACGTACCCTCCTATATATATGTATAGGGGATGCAGGACTATTCCATTTGGATCTAGCCTGAAGCTGGTGGAGATATTCCGCATGCCAGCGCCGCCAGAACGACTGCACGAGTTTATCCAGCAGAGTATGTCTCTGGAGCAAGCTTGAAGAGTCTGCTTCAGGAGCCGGAAATTACAATAATGGCACTGTGTTCAAAAAATGTGCAAGGCTTAACGCGGATAGTTCTGCAGGGTCACTACTCAATGCCGTGAAAGGACGCGAGTTGATCAGCGCCTCGACTTGTGCAAGGACAGTTAAAAGCTCTTCGTAAGAGAGGATCTGTTGGCCTATAACTTTAAAGAGATGCGTTTTAATTACTTTGACCATGCTTTCCCAACATCCACCGAAATGTGGTGATGCTGGCGGAATGAACTTCCAGTCTGTATGATTTATGGAAAGTTCTTCCTGAAGACGAGTACGATATTCTTCCCTGAGAAACTTATAAAGGTCGCGTAAATAAGAGCTTGCGCCCACGAAACAAGTGCCGTTACCCGTGTACAAACACTGTATAGGGCCGCGTCGTGAAAGAAATCGTTTAAGGGCTGCCAGGAATGACACCGTGCTTAAATCCGTCGCAACTTCAATGTGCGTAGCGCGGGTCGTTAAGCATGTAAAAATACATAGCCAAGCTTTACGGCTTTTAACACCTCGACCACGCACTGGCGTATACTGCAGAGGTCCTGCGTAATCACAACCGGTATGTGTAAACGCTTTATCAACCTGATTGACGCGCTGGCTAGGAAGTTCTGCCATGGGAGGGAAAATCGGACGCGGACAAAATTTGAAACAGACGTTACATTTATGTATTCTGTGACGAATTATTCGTCGAGCAGCTAAAACCCAATATTTATGCCTAAGTAAGGACATAAGCAACTCTGGACCAGCATGGAGATGCTTCTTGTGATAAAAATCAACAAGAAGGTCGACAAAATAATCATGACGCGGTAGAATGCAAGGATGCTTGTAGTTATAAGGTTCATCCCAATTTGACAGACGACCACCAACGCGAATGACGCCGTGCTCATCGAGAAACGGCTTGAGTCTAAGCATAGCAGGAGAACAAGGTACATTATTTTTCAAATTTTGAATGTTGTTACTAAAATGAACAGCCTGTACAGCTCGTAGTAACTTATATTCTGCAAATTCAAGGTCAGTACTTGAAACAAAAGTCCTATTAGGTAGGTGCCTAAGAAACCTACAGACATAAACGATGGCGCGGAGTAACTTAGACCACGATGACATGCGTAGTGCGAGTGCATAGATCGGAGATTCAGCAACCTCATCAATCACGGGATGAGAAACAGACTTCCATTCGGGTACATCCTCGTCCTCTGCACTGCGGTCAAAGGGTTGCATGGGCCACTCTGACGGATCATGGTAAATCCAAGAAGGTCCACGATGCCACAATGGATGATGCAGAAGATTAGGAGACAGGCAATCAGCGGGGTTCTCAATACCCGCGACGTGATTGAAACAAGTAGCAGGAACAATTTCAATTAATTTACTAACGCGGTTGGCGATAAAAGTCTGCCAGCGGTGAGGAGAAGAATAAATCCAAGCGATCACTATTTTGGAGTCAGAAAACGCGTATATTTTATTGATAGGGTAGTGGGGCAAACTGTGTCTTGAACCTTGCGGAGCAACTGAGACAGCAGAAGGGCCGCGCACAGCTCCAGTCTCGCAGCCGAAATGGTTTTAATAGGCGAGACCTTGGACTTGGCACAAACTAACTGCACCGAATAGTTAGAACCAATGCGGACTTGCAGATATACGACTCCGCCGTAAGCACGCTCGCTGGCGTCAGCGAAACCTATTAAGTTGATGGTACATCCATCTCCCAACCCAAGATGACGCGGAATAGTAATTTGATTGAGCGCGGTAAGCTCAATACAAAACTGGCTCCAAGCGGCGACAATATGGTCAGGGGGCGTTTCATCCCGCTCACACTTTGATAACCAAAGTTCTTTGATCAAGAGATTGGCGTACAAAATTGTGGGAGCCACAAAACCCATTATGTCCCATAGTCGAGCCACTGTGGACAGCATAGTGCGTTTGGTGCACTTATCATCTGGCGGTGAGACGTCAAACCGAAAACTATCACAGGATTTGTCCCAGCGTAAACCGAGAACTTTATGCGGTACAGACTTCTCAAAGTCAATGTCTGGAGAAGCTTTATGAGAATCAGGTATGCGAGCGAGAACCTCCTTAGAATTGCTTGTCCATTTGACAAGATCAAACTGGCCTCGCTTGAAAAGCTGAATAAACTTTTCACAAAGCGAAATTGCTAGCGGAACGGATATGACATTACAGGCGATGTCATCCATATATAAAGCGGAAGTAGCAACAGCTGCTGCGGTGGGAAAGTGATCGCCTTCATCAGCGATCAACTGGCGAACAACTCGTAACGCGTGATATGGGCTAGACTTGAGTCCAAAACAAACACGATTGAACTGATACACGGATAAAGGTTCCTTATTGTCAAAACGATAAAAAATCCGTTGAAATCTACGGTCAGATTCGCGAACGCCGATATTGAGAAACATTTGGCAGCAATCAGCTGAAGGAGCGATTTGGAAAAGACGAAACTTTATTATGATGTTAAATAAATCACCCTGTAGATTAGGGCCGGCATGCAAAATGTCATTAATCGACTGACCCGATGTAGTCCTACAACTAGCATCTAAAACCACACGAAGTTTAGTAGAGGTTTTATCTTCGCGAACTACGCCGTGATGTGGGATATAATATGAGGGAAGAGAATTGCCCTCGTTATTTACAACAACACTCAAAAAACCTTTAATTAGGTAGTCACGAATGACGTCATTATAGGCGCAGCGTAACTTAAGTGATGCATCAAGTTTAAGTTCTAAACAATGAAAACGTCTAAGCGCAGCAGCGTACGAGTCGCCTAACGAATAAGGGTCACCATAGAATGGCAACGCCACAACGTATCTGCCACTGTCGTCACGAACACAATCGAGATCCTTACGGCTCATCGAGGGCGGTGCGATAATCTCTTCAAGCTCCCAAAATCGCTTGAGAAGAGAATCAATATTATTTTCTTGAAGAACAGAACAACAACAAGACGTAATATAATGAGAAGTATGTAACGTAGGTACGGTACCCATAATCACATACCCGTCTCAATAGCGAGCGGTAAATTATATTGCTCACTACGTACTACTTTAGGTAGTAACAAGTGCGGAAATATTGAAGCTCCGATCAAAACATCAATGTCTGCCGGATTCGCAAATTCCGCGTCTGCTAGCGGCAATGTCTCAAGATGTGTGAGTAGCGATACGTCCACATTAGCGTTCGGCAATGTGTCCGTAATACGCTCCACGATAAGCGAAGAAATGTTAAAATTAATATCCCTATCAAAACGCGAATGTATTTTAATATCTACGGAACCCTTGCAATGTTTTTCTGATCCCCCGATCCCCTTGACTACTAAGTTAGTATTTTTAAAGTTATCCCACAGTCCGAGGCGTTTGAAACAATCAGAAGTAATAAAGTTACTCTGTGATGCGCTATCGAGTAAGCAACGAACTATGTGCGGTGCGTTATTAATATCATAAACGATAACTTGCGCTGTTGCTAATAGAACCGTTTTGGACGCCGTACACTGCGGCTTAGCATCGCGCTGAGCATGACAAGCGCGCGAGGGTTGTCCGCGTGTGTGCGCCGCCAGCGCAATGGACGTCGTACACAACGATACCTCGCACTGAGACGCGGAGAGGGAAGCCACCTGTACCAGATACTTTGGCATATTGTCGGCGGCATGCAGAAGCATCTTATGTCCTTCCTGTATAAGCTCGAGGATCGGACCAGAGATTTGATGGGCTACGATGGCTGGAAAATGTCAAAACGATGTTAGTCGACAAATGTTACTATGACATTAATGATTCTTTAAATGATAAATTTTGACATTTTATTCCTTACATTTATTGTATTCTATGACTATTTCTTATATGACATTTTATTCTCTTTCTCGTTTCCACGGGTATTGTTCTAACCACGTCGTCAAAACAATACCCGGCCCTTTGGAAGGCTTACACGGGGACATGGGTCCAACGTGCAGAGGCCCTTAGAGATTTTTAATCTAAAATGGGATGAGACACATACCGCGGAGCCGCCACAACTGCACTACTGAGTACAGCTATGGACTAGCCGCAGCAAATGTAGGACTATTGCAATGATGTGGAGTCTAATTTACTGGTTTATGGGGATGGGTGTTAAATGGACTGGTAATAATGATACTATGACATTTTATTATTATTATGATTAATTATTACTTTTTGTGTGAGTATGTGACTTTTACTTGTATATTATTTTTATTTTTATGCAAATATTGTATGCTCAGATGGCAGGACATGGTAGCAATCAATTATATTATGTGAACATCCTCTTTACCTGTGTTCCACAATAAATTATTTAATTTGATTTGATAACTTTTTCATCGACATGATGAAATCGATCTCATTTTTGGTGACACCATCTGGACTTATCCAGGTCCACTTGCGGCATTCTCACTTTTTGAAAAAAAGATCCATCATGAAGAGTCCTTGCTTTTCCATGAAGCTAGCCAGCAAGTGGTCCTGCGAGTTCCGGTGTCCATATCGAAATTGCTCCACCCTCAGCTCATCACCACTCGTTTGCCTAGTTTCGCGTTAAAATCTCCCACGATAACGGTGTAATGGGTTTTGAAGCTTCAAATAGCCCGAGATATGTCCTCATACATAGCTTCTACCTACTCATCGGCGTGTGACGAGGTCGGAGCGCATACCTGTATGATTTTTAATGAATATCGCGCCGAATCTCTGGTCGGACATTTATCGCACCCCTTGCCCGCCGTTACCATGGTCGCTATCTGAGTCAGGAATAGCGGGGCCGCCGGGAACTAGAGGCCATTTTTTTCGTGTGTGTCTCATTTTTGGGAGATTTTGCCTTGATCGCAACGCTTGGCAGACGGATTGTCGATCGCATCGGCGGCAGTCTTTGATACTTAACGCTGCTGCCTATACAGTATCTTGCCTTTTACTTTCACCTTACTTTGGATGGTTTGACCGCCATCTGCCGATTGACTGGCTGCAATGGTGGATCCGCGGCTATTCTTATGCAGTTCCTGCCCGTCAAAGGTAGTCACTCCACCTAGTCTGAGGGAAAATAGCAAACCAACAAGGCAGTGATAATCATTTAATAAATATGACTAATTCGTTGGACTGCTATTCTACCCTCAAACTCGGTGGAAGTATTAAGGAAGATAATAATTATTAATCATTACACAAAAATTGACAAATTTTAGCTCGTAAGGTTCCCCGACATATTTGATTTTGCGGGTACACGATCCGATGACGCACGCTTGCACGCTATAAGCTCTCCGAGCAAAATAGCCAACCTCCCTGCGCGCATATCCCATTCTCGCGCGCATATGGCATCCCAGCACACTCCCATAATGAATGAAGCGCGAGAAACGGATAACGTTTTCTAGTTAGGGAACGTGGGCTAGCCATGAAGTTAAGACTGACTAATATTGTTTTGAAAAAAATCCATGTTAGGAGTAAATAACGCTTTTTTACGAATTGTTTTGAGAAAATCGCAATATTGATTACTTGACAAAAATACCGTTATGGTCGTCTAACCAGAGTTAAAATAAGGTTTTCATCATAAATAGTTTATAGCATTGTTTTATTCCTGTTTTATAAAAATTGATCCTTAACTATAAACTAGTTATACGCTCTTTGCGTATTTGTAGTCAAGAATATTCAATTAACGTAGTTTAAGCTAGTAAAAAATTTAAAAAATATTAGTCAAATTTGGCATCTAAGGTACTTAAACGTGCATTAAGCTAAGAAGCGTGGTATAGTCACTTTTTAGTCCAGCATTTTTTGCATATTTTGTCATTTAACAGTAAATCATGTTTTAATATCTCTATAACTGTAAGTGATAGAGATATGGTTCCTAGACAGAAAGATAGAGAATTTAAAATTGTAATACTTTGCATTAAAAACTCAAAATCGACCATTTGAGGGTTAACGGGGTTCTAGTTAAAGGACGGCAGTATTGGTTTCAGTTGTCATTTGGACTTTACCACTGGGAGTGTAATGTCTATTTTGTGTTGATCTCTGATTATGAGATGTGTGTGCCAATGGAGATAAATGGATAGAGATATTAATTATAGGTATATCAATGGTTCGAGTTGTCCATTCATTAATCCGGTCCACAATTTGGATTGTTAAGTTTTACAGGAGTGTTTTTTTACAAGACTTGACACTGCCTTGCAAATAATGCAAAATTTTATTGTATATAACATGACATGTTTCGATTTATAAAATATAGATAGATGCTTACAAGCAGCTCAGCTACAAATTGTTTTTGCTGGTTTATTTCAGCTTTGTACTGAACTTAAGTGTTCGTCCGCGTCGCATCGAATACTTCGCCTGTCGACATCATTCCACTGTGAGCTATCGACGGCGGAATGCGTAGCGTTTCGAACCTCTACGCGCCTGCGACGATGAAAATATTCGGCCACTCAGATTCTTGATCAACGTCCGGACGTTAATTTCAGCTGGTGCAGCTTTAAAGCGGAATTACAATCTGATAGCTGCTCTGGCAAATATGTGTCACGACTTTTGACTGTAGGCTGTCAATAAGCAAAACAAAACGTTGCAAAGCTGTATGCAAAGTCGTAGTACCAAATTCATTTTGAGCCGACAACAATGGAGTGGATTTGGGTGCCAGAGCGACAAAAGACTAGCAGTGACTACTTTTGTCTTTTTTGTACTTATAAGTTTGTGGCCAGCGCTGTGTGCCGGTGGTCATGGAGCGCTCGAAGGGCTTCTTCTTAAAGATTCTTTTCCTGAGACAAGAAATCGAACCAATGACTTAACGTGCCCTCTGCAGCCCTTAGCTGGACTAACTACATTAAAAACGGCAAGTCAAGTGATGTTCGGAGCGCAAAAAACTTACCTGAACAATATAAACATTATGAAATCAAAATTTATTTACAATTCTTCATACTTTTTTTAATACTTTAACTAGAGGACGCCAGCAGCTACGCCTGCATTTTTTTTAATTTACCCGTTTTGGCCGATCCCGTGGGAATTTCAGGAAATCCCTTCTTAGTGCACCCCTACGGTCCTCAAGGAACATACATGCCAAATTTCAGCTTCCTGCGCCCAATAGTTTCGGCTGTAGCGTGTCTGTCAGTCAGTCAGTAACGCAAGGATTTTATATATTAAGATTGGAACTTGTAAATCTTCCATTATTTATTTTTCTCTACTTCATGAATGGATACAGTATATAGTTTTAAGATGGTAGGTATTGTAATCAAGAGCTGTATAAGAAAATCTGTAAATACTAGCCTTATTCTCCATTGAATAGCTATGACGTACATGAGACTATTGCAATATATATATAGCCAATCACGGAACCTAGATATTTGTAATATTTTCAAGAGGTTGCACGTGAGAGATATGTAATGGTATTAGTATTTTTATTCATCTATTAATACATAATATGTGTAAGAAGTATTGTGGTAAGTGTAAGTAGGCAGCGATAGCCTAGTGCAGATACCAACAGACTGCCATGCAGAGGGTATCGGGTTCCAATCCACGGCGCGCACCAATGACTTTTCTGAGTTATGTGCGTATTGAATTGTTAATTATCGCTTGTCCCGTGCCTCGGAGAGCACGTTAAGCCGTCGGTCCCGGTTGTCATGAAGATCTTTGACAATCGTTACAGGGCGTCAGTACCTTCTAAATAAACTGACACTAGTCTAAACCATAGAATATCGCTATCCCTTCGGGTTGCAGAGGTCTGACAGGCAGTCGCTCTGCGGAAAAGCTAATATTCAGCCAAATCCGGTTGGATTAGTAGGCGGACCCCAGATTGAAACTGGGATAACGCTAAGAGGATGATGATGATGTGTAAGAAGTATTGTAACACGGCAGTGGCAGTTAAATGACACTTTTAATTTAATTTTTTCATTTCATTTATTCAATAACAATTTACAATTGTGTTTAAATGTGACTTAAAATTAACATAAATTCATTAAAATTAAAGAAAAATATATAAATTGGTCCATTAAAAAATACATTTAAAACAATTACGGTTGACACTGTCATGATGTTTTACAGTTAAACTGTCAAACGTCTAAATAAGGTTTATGCTAGCAAGGTGACAAGCTCGGCTAGTTCGTTCTACTCTCCTCCGACGACGGCTCAGGTACGATATGGTTCTGACCAAGGTTCTGACTATTTAACTGCTACTGTTTCAATATTCTGTGTTACTTGTTCTTTGGTTTTATCACCTAGGAAACAATGTAAGATAGTGTTATCATTATCTTATTAAAGGACAATGGCAGATCTCCATACATCAAAATGTCTAAAATTTTATTTAAGCGTAGAGTAAAAACAATATATAAAAAAATTCGGCGTAAGTAACAGAGTCTATAAATGATTCTATTTTCACTCGGGAATGCCGAAAAAGAAGATATCGGTGTTTTAATTTTTAGAATGAACAATGTAGGTACGTTTGAATTATCAAATGACATAATATATCAGATTGACAACAAAACTGAAGCACGTAGCATTATGCACGAAGTAGTCATCGTGTGGTAGGTCAAGCGCCGAGAGTACAGTCTTGAAGTAGTGCCGGGTGAAGTTGACGGTGTCTTGCGGTCGCAGGAGCAGGATGGCTTGCAGGTAGTCGCGCACTGCGCCCGAGAGGGCATCACTCTCCGTCACGAAGCGACCGCCCTCACATGTACGGACAGTCTGGTAAAAGTATTCGATTATGGATATCAACTTCACAATGCTGTCCACGGCATGTATATGAAATGTACACCGCAAGGAGTAGCATTCCGATTTAGTTTAAAAGAATGGACAACATGAGGTATACATAAATATTATTGGCACCCAACATGGGGCCGATGTATACACTTTATTATTATAACGGTTCGTATATTTAGGTGAAAAACAAGATAAGAGCAACAGTCCATACTGTAATTTCCTTTTAATGATGCATGCGAGGCACATTTTATACCCAAGTCATTTTATAGGTTTCTACTACTGAAAAATAGCTAACGTTCATAATGCTTACAAAATAGAGCCCCAATCTCAAAGGCTACAAAATTCTACACACGTATGAACACATCAAACTTCAAACACATTCACGTTCAGCCTATAAAATAACGTAATGTAATATCGCGTATAAAGGTAAACTTGATTGTGAAGAGACAACATGTTTAAAACGCGTGCAAAGGATTACAGTTCAAACATTCAACTGAGCCATACGCTCCACTGCACTGAAATCCGAGAGTACGTACTTAGCTACTCGTCAAAACAAAAAGTTTGTCTTTACCCCGAGTGCGGCTCCTTTTCACACAATACTCTATAATTTTCTAGACCTTGAAAGGTTGTTGAAAGGGGTTTATTCTCATTTTGTTGGGTATTCACTTTATAGAAGGTTACACTTGTGTTTTCTATACGATCTAAGTATTAATAGGCTTTATAGACACTTTTTTGTTTTGGTGTCGGGTCCGAAAATCCTCATGGAGTCCCTCCGCCCTAGGAGAAGAGCGAAGAGGACTGTCCATCTCTTACTGACTAAAAACCAACCCGTGTTCCTCATGTACCCGTGTGTCGGAGAATGTACTATTTCTTCGAAGATTAGTTTCTAAAAATATTTTAACGTTATCTAAAAAGTTTTTTTTTTAATAATTTAACATAGTTTAGAACTTGTTGTACGTTTAGAACTTGCCCAGTCTCATTAACAATGAGACTGGGCGAGCTAAATTAGTAGATAACAATTATGAATAAAAATTTAATGGTGAAATTATTACTAGGAAAAATGATGTTGCTCAGACTTTTAACAATTTCTTCATAAACATACCAGTGAACACAACCAGCTGTCTAGATTCATGTCCAAGCAAAGCAGAAATGTTGGTTAGGGGCAATGTGAATGAGTGTGATGTGCTTTTTAATTTTAAATATATTGACACCAATGACATACTGAAAGTATTCAAGACACTTAACAATAAAAAATCTGTTGACTTATGGGGCATTTCGGTTAAACTTGTTCAACACATTATTTCTAGCTTAGCTCCATATTTAGCTGCATGATTCAACAGATGCGTAGATACAGGGGTATTTCCTGATCTAATGAAACACAGTAAAGTGATACCCTTATTCAAAAAGGGATCCAAGAGCGACCCTAGTAATTTTCGGCCAATTTCTATCTTGCCTGCTATTAGTAAAATTTTTGAAAAGATTAGTTTTGCATCAATTAGAGAGCCACTTTCACACAAATAATTTATTTCACAGTGAGCAGTATGGCTTCACTAAGGGTCGCTCCACCGTTGATGCCGGTGTAACTTTGTTAAAGCATATTTTTAATGCTTAGGAAAACTCGAAGGATGCCATTGGTGTTTTTTGTGACCTGTCAAAGGCGTTTGATTGTGTAGAACATAATACACTTTTACGTAAATTGTAACTTTATGGTATTAGAGATACCGCACTCAATCTTGTTGCCAGCTACCTTAGAGATAGAATTCAGTATGTAGATGTTAATGGGAGTAGGTTTCTAGGTTTGCCAGTGGGAATGGGCGTTCCACAGGGCTCTATTCTCGGTCCATTTCTTTTTTTAATATATATTAATGATTTGCCGTTCTTTGTTCAAAATTTATGTGATATTGTTTTGTTTGCCGACGATACGTCACTAATTTTTAAAGTTGATCGCAATTCAAGTAACTTTGATACCGTCAATAACACTCTTGCACAAGTATTAGATTGGTTTTCGACAAATAATTTGGTACTAAATTCTAGCAAAACGAAATGTGTTAAATTCTCTTTGCCTAATGTCAAAAGTGTTCCTACTAATATAATTTTAAATAAGGAAACAATTCAACTAGTCGAATCAACCGTATTCTTAGGTCTAACTTTAGATAGTAAGCTTCAGTGGGGCGCCCAAATATCCTGTCTCGCAGTAAAACTTAGTTCTGCAGCGTTTGCAGTTAGAAAAGTTAGGGAATTCACAGATATAGATACTGCTAGACTAGTTTACTTTAGTTATTTTCACAGCGTAATGTCTTACGGAATAATGTTATGGGGTACAGCTGCTGATATACAGACTATTTTTGTCATTCAAAAGAGGGCAATACGTGCAATTTATAAGTTAGGTGCTAGAGACATACACACACATACACAACGTTACGCCTTTTATCCCCGAAGGGGTAGGCAGAGGTGTATTTCTACACTATAGGTGCTAGAGATTCATAAATAAATTAAAAGAAGATAAATTTAAAGAAGTAGATATATTGACAGTTGCATCGCAATATATACATGCTAACTTAATTTACATTAAGAAAAACTTAATACTTACCGCAAAAATAGTGATTTGCATAAAGTGAATTCAAATTCAAATTCAAATTTTCAAATTCATTTATTAGTGTGATTTTTGGTTACACGTTACATGTGGTCTTAATACACTTTAAAGCATCTCAAAAATCTACCATGATGGTGTACACTGTTTCACATTTATTTTATAATAATTACTAATTAAAAAAAATAAAAAAAATATCAGAATTATCATAAGTCCAGAAATATAAAAATCTAATAATTGCAACATAACAACATAATTTGGGAAACTAACAATAAGAATTCACAATAATTAATTGGAATAATAAATAATGATAAAATAATACAAAATTATATAGAAACAAAATCATTAAAATTATGGACTTCAATGTCAAATATTAACATCTTTTCATTAAGGAATTCGTCAATGGTAAAGTGAAATGTCTCTAGCTAATTAAATTATAAAAAACACAAAGTCAGAAATAAATAAATAGAAATGTCAACTTAAAATTTATCATTAAAGAATTCGTCAATGGTATAATAACATTTTTCTTGTAATAGATATCGTAATTTTTTCTTAAACTGAATTTATTATAGATAAATCTTTTAGTGCATTTGGTAATTTATTAAATATTTTTGGGGCCATACAAAGTATACTTTTGTGCATTAAGGCGGTCTTTGAAGGACGAACACATAGCTCATGTCTGTATTCTTTTCTTATCATTTTGTGTCGCTGTTCAGACGCTTTTCTAAATAAATGCATATTCTTTTTGACAAATAAAGCAGTTTCAAAAATGTATAAACAAGGTAAAGTCAATATTTTTAACAATATAAAATAAGGTTTACAGCTATCAGTTACGTCTATACCGGTAATAGCCCTAATGCATCTTTTTTGTGACTTAAACACTGTTTCCTTATTGCAGGAGTTGCCCCAGAACATAACTCCGTAGCGTAATATAGAATCGACATATCCGTAATATGCAGTGACTACCGCTGCTTGATTCACAACTTTTTTTAATTTATACAAGGCAAAAGCAAATTTACTGACCTTTTTAACCAATAATGAAGTGTGTTGTTTCCAATTAAGTTGATTGTCGATTGTTAAGCCTAAAAATTTAATATTTACAACTTCTTCTATATTTTCATTCTTAAATATTATATTTAGTTTCGAATTAGCTACTCTTTGACGGAAATTCATAACTTTTGTTTTATTTAAATTTATAATTAAGTTATTTTGTTCTAACCAGTTAACGGCTTGGTCCAATGCATTGATTATGTCAGTCTCGAAGTCCATATTATTAATGTCACGTTTAACAATCATAGTACTATCGTCAGCAAACAATGTCATAGGATAGGGTATATTCCGGGGAAAGTCATTTATATATATATTAAAAATAATAAAGGCCCTAGCACACTGCCTTGAGGGACTCCACAAGTTATTATTCGCTCACTAGATATATATTTTATAACGGTTTTATTAAATTTAGATATTCTACTTATTTCTTTACATTGTGTTCTATTTTTTAAATAAGAATTTATGAGTGCCAACACATTACCCCTTATTCCGTATGCATTTAATTTGCTCAGCAGTAAGTCATGGTTGACCAAGTCAAATGCCTTGGTCATATCCATGTATACTGCTGATATTGGGATTCTATCATTCATGTTAGCTATGATGTCATTAAGGAAGTCGTATATTGCCATATTTATCGAATGACCTTTCCTAAATCCTTTTTGTTCTTTTACAAGTATATTATGTTTGTTCAAGTATCCATCTATGGATCTATAGATCCATTTTTCGAATATCTTGGATATTATTGGGATAAGAGCTATGGGCCTGTAATTTTTAATTTCTTTCGTATCGTCTTTTTTAAATAAAGGTTTAATGATAGTAGGTTTAAGCTTATCAGGATAGGTCCCAGATTCAATACTTAAATTTATTATGTAGCTAAGAGGATCAGATATAAGTGCTGCTACATACTTTAAGACCTTTGTCGAAATATCATCGTATCCTACACTATTTTGATTTTTTAAGTCTTCTATAATTCTATTTACTTCATCTGATGTGATAGGGGCTAGAAACATTGACTGTGTATAGAAATTTATTTTATTGTCAGTCAGTCGTGTAGAAGTGGATGACAGTTTTTCTGCTTGGTCTATGAAGTAGTCGTTAAATGTATTTGCTATGTCTTTGGGTGTAGTGAATTTAACTCCGTCATAATTTATTTCTGTTATGCACTCTGGAGGAGAGTTACTTCTGTTTTCATTGATTATTCTCCATGTCATTTTCGATTTATTATATGCTGTTTGGATTTTGTGGTTATTTTTTGCTAATTGAGTCAATTTTATTATTTTCTTAAATCGGGTTGAATATTTTTTTAGTTTCGTCACATTTGTCTTTGATGGATTTAATCTATGATGCCACAACAGCTGTCTTTTTCTTTGGCTACACAGTCTAATACCAGGTGTTAACCAATTAGGATTTAATTTCCTTTTTTTGAACATAATTGGGAAACATAAATTATAAAATAATTGGAACATTTCTAAAAAGTTGTTATATGCTACATTAGGGTCATTAGCGAGATAGACATCAGAAAAAGAAATCGATTTCAAACAATCCTTGAATTTCATCAAGTTTTCATGACTGAAGTCGCGTACCTTTATATTCCAACTTTTGATAATACATGTCTTCTTTACAGGAATCTTTAAAGTTTGTGCGGTGTGATCCGACATATGTAAATCAAGAATACTATGGGTACATTTTCGTGAGATGTTATGTGCAAAATTGTCAATACATGTTTTGCTTTGTAATCTGGTCGGTTGATTAATTTGTAAACTAAGATTGTACTTTAATAGGAAACTGGTAAATTCAACAGATAAATTATCCTGTTTTAAAATATTAATATTAAAATCGCCACATAGAATTACCTTTATGTTCGAGTTGTAACAGTATTTCGATAAAAGAATATTCAATCTAGAGTAGAAAACCTGTAAATTATTTAACTTTGGTACTCTATACATACAAATAATAATAATGTTATGGGGTATTACTTCAATTGCACAAACTTCGACAGCGCCTTCAATTGACGTTTTACTGATATCTTTAAGCTCTTTGTATTGAGTGCCATATTTTACCAAGATACAAGCTCCTCCTCTTTTGGTATTTCGTGTGTAGTAAGCGGCTAATTTATAGTTAGGTACCGAGAGAAGCTCCTCGTGTCCTCGCTCGATAAAGTGCTCCGTAATGCAAATTATGTCAATACTATTTCTTTGTTCAGTTAACTCTTGCAGGTGCAGAGTTAGTTGATCCGCTTTGTTGATGAGTCCCGCAATATTTTGATGCATAATAATCAAATAGTTATAGAAAAAACGTGTCGGACTGCTTCAATTCTGAACTGGAAGAATGAAATATTGTTTTGTTATTTTCGGTCTCGATTTCAATTATGGTCCTCTTGAGATTAGTAAAAATATTCTTCATTCCTGTTCCATTTATGTGTCCTTGTTGCGCAGAGAACATTTCATAGCCACAAGTTAATTCTGCATTTGAGTCCAGTAAATAGGCATATTCGTAAGTTAAGTTGTCAAGATATAGGAGATGATTAAAAGTTTCTATTCTGGTGTTATAATTGCCATATCTGTATGTCGGAAGGCAAATTATCACATTGGTATTTTTTATATTTCCAATGGTTTCTCTAATAAGAAATATAATGTCGTGATAATTTTCAGTCCTTATGAAGTTCATCTCTCCCATCATTATAACACAATAGTCATTTTTATTGAAGTTTTTTATTTTATTATCAATGCCGAGTAACATTTGCTGAATATCAGCGCCTGGATATAGATAGTGGCAGTAATTGAACGTATCAAAAGTGTCCTCAATTAAGTTACTCAATCTATTCCTTTTATTATTGCTAATTATACATAAGTTATTCCTTTTTTTGTCCTTTCTTATCAAACGATTTTTATTGCCTTGAAGGTTCGTCATTAATTGTGTATCATCTTGTGTTGATTTGTCAGCGATATGCGAGGTCAAATAGTTTTGTTTAATTTTTACAGTCTTTGGAGTTGTCTGTGGGCTGCTATTTATAGCGTTTGTTTTATTTCTCCTTTTTTTACTAGTTATTGGAGATGAATTGTTATCGCTTACTATATCAGACGTAATTTTTTTATACATATTTTTCTTTCTAGTTAATTCATCGATGGTGTTTTTAAGTTGAGTATTTTCTAAGTTTAAACTCTCCACTTCTGCGTGTGCTGCCTCTAAATCTAATGTTAATTTCTTTATTTTGTTCTGTAGTTTAGTAACTTCATCGCAATGCTCTTCGTCTGACATTTCCGGCAAACTATTGCTAGTGGTACAATTTAAATCAGTAGATATGTTTGAATCGTTATTTGTATCAATTGTATCCGAATGTCTGCGTTGGCGCTGACGCCGCTGAGTGATATTTCCGAAGAAGTTCATTGTAAGATAATTAATTAACAATTTTAAGAATCTCAAAAAGCTATCGCGGCTAGCGAGGTTCGAACGCTCGACAACGTGTACAGCAGCTGCCTGTATGCGTGATCACACCAACTGAACAGTTACTAGTGTAGTTGAAATTGGTGATCGTTATATGCGATAAAGTTTTTTAACTAATAAAAAGTCGTTAGGAATGACTCATGCCAATGGATTTTTTTCTAACAACACTATTGATTCAAGTTTGAGTTCCGAGTTGATTTTATTACTTTTGCTCACTTATTATTATGCACTTGTTTACACTATTGCTTCACATGAGTTTATATTTTATGATATTGCTTGTATAAAGTATTTTTATCACGCATCACAAATGTTTTCTTTTCTTCCTTGTTTTACCAGATTTTACGATGATAACATTTACACTTATTATTTACAACTTGCTTAACGTTTTTGGTGCACACTTAATGTTATAACACTTAGTTTTTTTATTATTGGTGATTTTTTATAACAGAGAACAACAACTCAGGTGCTTGTAGCTAAAGCGCAAAGAGTGAACACAAGGAATAAGCATAAACTGGTGGGAACTAACTACCGTCTACATAAAGTTCAGAACTCATTTGCGGGGATTGGTATACAATTTTTCAACAAATTGCCTCTTGAAATAATGAATTTACCCATGCACAAATACAAACGGACAATTAGGAACTTTCTTTTACAAAGGGGTTATTACACTACTAAGGAATTTTTAAATGATAAGACACCGTGGGGATAGGCTTAGGCTTGTTTAACTCACGATTATTTTATTTACATGTTAAGTGGAGGTGCCTCGTGAACACATGATTTTTGCAGGATTTGGATATTTTTATGATTTGTTGAATGTAGTTTAACATTATTAATCCCTGATCATATCATTGTTAACTTGTCACCTTCACAAAATTCTTTCTACATTTGCATTCCTTCACGCGTTTCACTAATTTATGTTAATAATAACGATCTGGAAAATGGAGGTAATTGGCGTTCATGGTCAGTATATCAATAGATTGTTTCTTACTGCTGGTCCGTATACCGTTGTCGTCATGCTCACTAAAATGTCATTTCTTGTGGTGGCGTCGTGTGTCGGGTCATCCCTGTCCCTCTAATATGGCGAGAGGGATGATGGCTGGCACATGCGTCATACTCGTGAACGGGTGCTACTTGTGATGACTGGTCGATGACGGTCTTGCGGGCTGGTATTAGATTTTAATATTTAACTGCATTATTTCCATCATGGTTCTGATCACTTTGGCGGATTGCCTGCATCATTAGGTATATATAATGTAAGTGGATGCTCCTGTTTCACCATGTCTATTCTGAGGAGGCTAACCAAATGAACATCTAAAGTATTAGGCTTGAGTATTATTATGTACAGTAAATATATATTTACTGTACTTGTATATACAAGTGATATAGAAGGTGTAATAGTTGCAGCACCTTACAAAATGTAAATTATGTGTATTATGCAAAACCTGGCTATGAAAAAGAGTGACCGTGAGTTTTATTGCCCGTTCTTTCTCATGGTTCTAACTATTGCTTAGCGAACGTGGCGGTAAATGTAAATGTAGAGTCTATAAGTAATTATTTTATAAATTTATTATTTTGACGTTCATAAGCGTCACATTGTGACCCAAATGAATAAAGGATTTTGAATTTGAATTTGAATTTGTTTATTTTAAATGAAGAACCTTTGTTTGGCTTGAATAGCATTTTATTTTTTATTTTCTAATGAAAACATTCTGAAGGCGTATTTGTTGTAGGTTTTGTATATTTACGAAATTAAAGACACTGTAAACCACTTTTTGGCGAAATTAAACGTTTTCCAGCGTAAACGATTTGTCGGATTTTATTTTAGCCGATTTCTCCTTTTAGCCGCTACAACGTTACAATTCTTAATACACGGGGAGTGTAATCGTGCTAATACTTTTGTTAAACATTTGTGCGCCAAGCGCGGACTACAAATGCTAGAATACGTGCGAATAAATGTTGGATAAAATATAGCAGTAGTTTTTCTACGACAATAAAGTGCCCACAACACAAGTGTCGACGCCATATATCACGGGCGCTATTCCACTATTACAAATGATTTCGACCGATATTGCTGTTAGTAATCACCGTGCTTACCAGGTGTATCGTAGTCGCTAAAATATTGTTAATTGAACCAATGGACACAGCCGTTCTCAAGGAACAAAGTCATATGCTTTCTCATCTATATGCAAATATTACATTTTACCCCTTGAGAACAAGTATATTAATAAAAATATGCTCAACAAGATTGTTAGTTTAAAATTACACATAATAAATGATACAAGTACATTCGCTATGCGACTCCACGTAATATAAAGCTCAAATAGTTTACATCTTTATTGCCTATCACTGTTTTATGAAAAATTGTCTATCTCAGTTTCATACAACGAATATGGCAAGATTTATGAGAAAACGTGTCTAATATTGCTCACTTAGATATTCTTAGTAGTTTATTTTATATACATATAGTCAGCAGAGGGATTTGTATCCCTCCAAACAAAATGACAAAACTGAGCTGGAGAAGGCCGTGGGACACGGAAAGAATTTTAAATTTTTGTTCCTTTTGCACAAAGGAATTTATTATTAAGCTCCCTTATCACAAGCATACGATATTATGGGAAGGACAACCCCAGTTTAGACGCACCTTGCCTTTCAAAGGAGGATCTTTTTATAAATATGGGTATCACACGCTTTCCTTTTCAATTACTTGACAGCTCGTGATGTTATGACCGTTCCAGTATTTTGTATTCAGATATCGTTTCATATTTATTGCTTGTACCGAGGAAGTATTCATATTTTTTGGGGAAGATTCATATTTAATGGTGTGGAGGTGTTCATGTATTTTATTGGCAGAGACCTTGTCTATGTGTATGTGTTAGGATTTATAATATTACTTATATGCACTTTTTATGTATTTCGACAATATTAAGCTCCATCAATATCCAAGCGGTATTCGCTGAAGGTCATACAGGTATACGCTCCGACCTCGACGCACCCCGATGAGGAGGTGGAGGCCATGTACGAGGACATATCTCGGGCTATACATGGCTTCAAAACCCATTACATTGTGGTCATGGGAGATTTTAACGCGAAACTGGGCAAACGCGACGGTGATGAGCTGAGAGTTGGGCAATTTGGTTATGGGTATCGGAATTTCCGGGATCACTTGCTGGCTAGCTTTATGGAGAAGGAAGGACTCTACATGATGAATTCCTTCTTCAAGAAGCGAGAATACCGCAAGTGAACCTGGGTAAGTCCAGACGGTGCCACCAAAAATGAGATCGACTTTATCGTGTCGACGAAGAGGCAGATATTCAATGATGTCTCCGTGATCAATTCTTAAAGTGGGGAGCGATCACCGAATGGCAAGAGGCACATTGAATATCTGTACAAGCCTCGAACGGTCAAGGTTGATAAAGTCCACGCTCCGACCGGCACCGGTTCATATCCAAAAACCCGAGAGCTATCAGCTCGAACTCAAGAACCGTTTCGAATGCCTGGGCGAATGCGTAGATGTGAACGAGTACAGTTCATGAGAGTTCATCCGTGTGGTGACGGATTAAGAATACGGAATGTCACCACCCCATACCATCCCATGGGTGTCGTAAGAGCCGACAGAGGGAGCATATTATGCAGAGAACAGCACTGTAAGAGAAGGAAAACTTGATACAAACCCTATACCAACCCGTTTGGCCAGCGTGGTATAGTAGGCTAATTCCTCCTTTCAAAGGAAAGGCCTAGTCCAGCAGTGGACTGTTAAAGGCTGATGATGATGATGATGAACGAGTACAGTAACGGGTTCGTGGATGCTGTCCATACAACAGGGGCTAAATTTTTTAAGCCCCAGAAAAGCAAGAGAACCAGCAAGATCTCGGGTCCGATCCTCGAGCTGTTAGAGGAAAGGCGCAAGATGGTTCTGCTATCCTCCGACGACATGCCGAAATATCGGCACCTCAACAGACAGATCTCTATGTCTCTGACTCGCGATCTCCGCCAATACAACACAAAATGTGTTCGTGAGGCGATCGAGCAGAATAAGGGATCCAAAGTGTTCCAGAAGGATCTGTCTGTTGGGCAGAGTCAGCTGACAAAGCTGAAGACGGAAGATGGCAGAATTGTATCGTCCAAGCCTGAGCTCTTGGAGGAGATCGAAAGGTTATATACACGACAACGCAACAACCCGAAAGTACTCCAGCGTCAGACCCTAGAGCTGGATTGACCCGACACTATACCGAAGATATCCCAGACGTCAGCATGCACGAGATTAGTGTGGCTCTCAAACAGCTTAAAAACAACAAGGCGCCGGGTGATGACGGAATTACGAGCGAGCTTCTGAAGGTCGGCGGTACACCCGCTCGAGAAGCCCTTCGGAAGCTATTTAATTCCGTCATTCTCGAGGGTAAAACGCCACAGGTGTGGCACAGAGGTGTGGTGGTGCTTTTGTTTAAGAAAAGGGATAAAACCCTCTTAAAGAACTACAGACCCATCACACTTCTGAGCCACGTCTACAAGCTGTTTTCGAGGGTCATCACGAATCGTCTCGAGAGCAAGCTAGACGACTTCCAGCCTCCCGAACAAGCCGGTTTCCGTAAAGGCTATAGTACCATAGACCACATACATACGCTGCGGCAGGTTATACAGAAGTCCGAGGAGTATAACCAGCCCCTATGCTTGGCGTTTGTGGACTATGAGAAAGCCTTCGATTCGATTGAAACCTGGGCGGTGCTACAGTCTCTCCAACGGTGCTGGATTGACTACCGATATATCGAAGAGCTGAAGTGTTTGTATGAGAACGCCACTATGTCAGTCCGCCTTCAGGACCAGAGTTCGAAACCTATTCAACTCCAGCGAGGTGTGAGACAGGGGGATGTCATATCCCCGAAACTGTTTACCACTGCGCTGGAGGATGTTTTCAAGCTTTTGGACTGGAATGGACTCGGCATCAACATCAACGGCGAGTACATCACTCACCTTCGATTCGCAGACGATATCGTAGTAATGACTGACACAATGGAAGACCTAGGCACAATGCTCGATGGCCTCTGTAGAGTCTCCCAACAAGTAGGTCTTAAGTTGAACATGGACAAGATGAAAATCATGTCGAACGTCCATGTTGTACCTGCTCCTATTCAGGTTGGGAACTCTACGCTCGAAGTTGTCGACAAGTATATCTATCTACCTGGGACAAGTAGTCCAATTAGGTAGGTCCAACTTCGAGAAGGAGGTCAATTGTCGAATCCAACTCGGTTGGGCAGCGTTCGGGAAGCTACGATATATCTTCTCGTCCGATATCCCGCAGTGTCTCAAGACGAAAGTCTTTGACCATTGTGTGTTGCCAGTGATGACTTACGGATCAGAGACGTGGTCGCTCACTATGGGCCTTATCAGAAGGCTCAAGGTCACTCAGAGGGCGATGGAGAGAGCTATGCTTGGAGTTTCCCTGCGAGATCGAATCAGAAATGAGGAGATCCGCAGTAGAACCAAAGTCGCCGACATAGCTCTCCGGGTAGCCAAGCTGGAGTGGCAGTGGGCAGGGCACATAGCTCGAAGAACCGATGGCCGTTGGGGCAGAAAGGTTCTGGAGTGTCGGCCACGTACCGGACGACGCAGCAGAGATAGGGCCCCCGTAAGGTGGACCGACGATCTCGTCAAGATCGCAGGAGGCGGTTGGATGCGGGCGGCTCAAGACTGGTCTGTGTGGAGAACCTTGGGGGAGGCCTATGTCCAGCAGTGGACGTCGTTTGGCTGATATGATGAAGCTCCATCAACTTAAGTCGGATAAGCGTTAGAAGTTTAAATTAACTTGTTAGGACGGGTCTATTGCTGGCCAATACAATTTACAAACAAGACTAGATGAGCCTCTAGCAGCTATTGCATACAAATTGGCAACCCTAAAATTACAATATGTGAGTTTAATTGTCGCTTTAGTTATAAGTTGGAGAATGTAAATAATCTTAGGAGGGTGGGTTATAATGTGTGGGAAGTTTAATCCTAGTTTTATGTTGGAATCATTTGAAATTTAATGTTGTTGGAGGAAATGAAGCGGACGGAATATAAGTAACTGTGGGCTTAGAAACTGCGACATATCCGTCATAATCAGCTTAAAGTGTTGTGTGTGGTACGGAGAGTGCGGAGTGTTCAGGTGACGCTAAGCTTCTTTGGATACGTTTGTGTTGCATTTTGCTCCTACGTGAACTTACGTAAGTGGGTATTCGAGTGTGCAGTGTACACTCTGTTTAATCATATAAAACTATCAAACTAATCATCTAAAACGTTTTAAGAATTATGTGAAATTGCGGCGCTATAAGAGGGCCTGGACCAAAGAGTTACCTACGAGCTAAATTTAATTTTGTGGTAAACATAACGTGATTCAGATAACAATATACAACTTTGGATGAAGTATATTCATGTAATTTTGAAGCTCTATTTGTCAGATGTGTACATCGCACTGCTATTCTTCTTCATTTTTTTCTGTCCGACTTTTAAATCTTGATAGACTACGAGTTCATTATTCTCATATTATTTTGCAAAATCCCACATCTGCGAATACATTTTGTTAAATACTAAAATGGTTGTCTCGCAAATACAGCGACGTAGAGATGAATTACATGCGCAATACACACTTCATTACGTGCTGCTTTCTGGTGTATATCAATGTGCTGTAGAGATCACCGAAAGTGACATTAAACAAAATAATATCGATCAATGTTGGCAAAAGTAGCATAAGCTACAGAATGGTCTACAAAATATATACATAGGTATAACGACTTACCTAACGCAATATGCATATATTTGATAGGTCCCATAAGTAAGCGTCACACCCGTTTGAATTTCCAACTTTCGCACTAGGAGCCTATAATTTTTATTTTTAACATCAACTTTGAATTATTATTATCACTGTCAAGTACCTCCGAGAGCACGTAAAACCGTCGGCGTCGGTTCCGGCTGATATGAAGTTCTTTGACAGGCGCTATAGGGAATCATTACCGCTGAGTTTACTGACATCAGTATCTATCTAAATATTGGAATATCGCTATCCCTTTGTAGGTAGTTTTGTGGAAAAGTTAATATTCAGTCAAATCCGGTTAGGCTAGCAAGTGGAACTGGGATAACACTAGGAGGATGGTGAATGCTACGCGCCTTAAGATTATTATAATTTTATTATGTGTGTTTTTGATTTATTAACTCACGCCTGTATCCCCGAAGGGGTAGGCAAAGGTGTAATACCTATTACATCCACATTTCGCCATGAATTTTTAGGTCCCACGTAATAGGTGGCGAGCATATTGTCGTACCGGGCACATTACCAGACTCCGTGCTGCTACTGAGAATTTCCTAACGGAAAAACTCCATAGCACTTTGCCTGACCCGGGAATCGAACCCGAGACCTTCCAATCCCACGCGCATATTTATGCCGCGAGACCAGCGAGGCAGTCCATTATGTATGTATATGAACAAAATACCATAAATCTGGGAATTAAAGAGAGAGTCCAAAATTCTTTCAGTTTTTGTTTCGCTTGAAAATATTCGTACGAGGGTCAAACTGAAAGTTCTTAGAACTGGCCACTTATAAACAATATAATAAAAAAAATATTCTAAAATTTGAAAATAGAACTCTTTGCCAATATTACTGAGTATATATTTCATTCATTTGTCATTTGTTTTACGATTTGGCGGCAAATTGAAAATTTTCTGTGTCACGTCAACATGAATTTAACACGAGAAAATTTTTGTGCAATTATTTTTTATGACTTTCGATGTCATTTAAGTCAACAAGAAAGTTATGATAGACTACGATTGGCCTTTCACGATGAAGCCCCATCTCGTGCGACTGTTTACAACTGGTTTAATGAGTTTAAACGTGGTCGCACTAATCTCACTGATGATGTACGTGAGGGACGGCCTTCTACGGCGACGACTGAAAATAACATCTGTGTTGTGCGGCGTATGATAGAGACTGACAAAAGAGTGACCTATCAGCAGATTCGGACAAGCTTAGGCATCGGTATGAGTCAAGTGCACAAAATCCTCCACGAACATTTAGCGGTCAGGAAGCTTTGCGCCCGGTGGATACCTCATAATTTGACTAAGGCTCAAAAACTCCATCGTGTGGATTGGTGCCGTAAAATGATTGAAAGATTTTACGGAGGTGACTCAAATGCTGTGTTCGACATACTAACAGGTGACGAAAGCTGGATTTACTGTTATGATCCTGAAACCAAAAGACAATCTGCTCAGTGGGTGTTTCCTTTCGAGGAGTTGCCAACTAAAGTGAAGAGAGATCGAAGTGCGGGAAAAAAAATGGTGGCCTCGTTCTTTGGAAGGATAGGTCATTTCGCAACAATTGTGTTAGAGGATCAAAAAACAGTTTCTGCAGAATTACTACTTACTACTACCAATTGTTTGCCACTTGTCTTGGAAAAAGTTCGAGAGAAACGACCTCGCAGTAGGATCCTCCTTCACCACGACAACGCCTCGTCGCACACCGCCAAGCGAACGATCGACTATTTGGCGACATCAAACGTTGAATTACTGGGTCACCCGCCGTATAGCCCCGACCTCGCGCCTTGTGATTTTTATTTATTTCCAAAAATTAAAGAAAAACTTAAAGGAAAGCGGTTTATGAATGCTGAAGAAGCGGTGGCTGCGTATCGCGATGCCATTGAAGAGACCCCTAAGGACGAGTGGGCAAAGTGCTTTTCCCAGTGGTTCCATCGCATGCAGCGGTGTATTGACGTCAATGGACAATATTTTGAAAAGATATAATAAAACTAATAACTGGCTAATGTAATCAGTTTTTGATTTTCTAAGAACTTTCAGTTTGACCCTCGTATAAGTAATTCAATTCAATTCAATGTTTATTGCGTTCCATAATGTAATGAACATACACCCTGTCGGGCACAGCAATTTTTGGAAGAGAGGAAGAGCGCTATTTTTATATAATGTCAATAATGTGTTTAGGTAGGTATACGTATAATAATATAGTTTATTTATCTTAGTCAGAAAATCTAATTAGTTGACTAGAAGAAGGAATGAAAATTATTTACTCGCTAGAATTTTTAACTTATTTATTTATCGTTCATTTTATTATGTATTAAGTGCAATTTGTTTTTATTAGTGTATGATAATGATAAAATGTTTATTTATTATTTTATGATTCTAAAATTATTAATATTATTATTACAGTATTTTTAATATATTATCTACTATAATATATTATTAAATTTAAGTTTTTATATAAAATATAATTAAATAAATATGCTTTATGTAAGTATGTATAGTTTGAAATTATTAATATTGTTATCATTGTTAATGTATTATTTATTCGTAGGCATAATTTAAATTTAATAGTTATTTAAAATGTAATAAATTTGTTTTATATACAAATAGTTTAAGATAAATAATATTAGTCTCCTTTAATTTCATTTTTTATTATTAGGTGTTATTTAATTTAAGTAAATAATAAGTACATTAATGTAATGTGTGAACAGTTTAAAATTATTGTTAATGTGTATAAAATGTGTTTATTTAACAGTAAGTATGATCTAATTTAATTAACTATATATAATGGTATAATGTGTTATATATAAATGTATAATTTTGTAATATAATATTTTATTTTTATAGTAGTAACATTATTTTTGTTTATCGTTTAAATGTTCTTGTACACTGTAGTAGCCTTTATTGAGTAGAAAGTCTTTTAATTTTTTAAGAAAGGTATTGATTTTATTTTCGCTTGTAATCGGTCTAGGCAGTTTATTGTATATTTTTACTGCTTCCAATGTATGCCCTTCTAAATTAAAATTTTCATTTACCTGTGTCTTTTGGTAGGGGTAAAATGGTATTAATTTAGTTTTTGAAAAATTTACTTCTAGATTGTGGTCCCTCATCCAGTTTACTGTTTTGGTAAGCTTAGAGTTAAGGAGAAGAGATTGAGAGAAGGAATTTAAATATAGATTATTCTAACATGAAACAAGTAGAGAAATGACATCTGCAAACAAGACGCAAAGCCCTTCTATGGTTTTTGGCAGTTCGTTTATATAAATTAGAAATAATAAGCATCCTATCACACTACCCTGAGGGATAGAAGCTTTCGTATTTATGCTATGGGATCAGATTTTTTCTATTATGCTTGTTTTATGATTAAAATATTCTATCTCAATTATTTGTTGTCTGCCCGATAGATAGGATGTTAGCCAAGTACTTATATGTCACGAAAAATTATCAATAGATCTATAGATATTCTTTAGCTTATTCTTTTATCTTCCATCCTCGTTCATTATAGTTCAGAATACCTATTCTGCTTTAAGAGTATTCTATTCGATGATTTCAACTTAATATGCTATAGCGATATTTTGTTAAGAAAAAGTCATTTCCCTGCGTAATTTTATATATTTTATTCTTATATTTACGTGAGATAACGCAAACACTACACATATCTACAAGCTTAATTCTTTGTATTTCGAAGACAGTGTTAAGTTGTGCCATAGAACGCATATATTATAGGCAAATACGTAGGTAATACCCCTTCTCTAATGCATGCAAAAGCCTGCGTACGTTATTATTTCAGGAAGGTTGTAGTATAAATATTAAAATCACTTAGTTATTTACGGCAATAAACAGACTATAAACCACTTATAACGGTTATTAGTGATGTGGGAATGTCAATGGAACATAAAAAAGGTAATCTGCATTTTCCCCATAAGTACGCGTGTTAACACTTATATTGTGCATAAAAGTGCTAATAACGTACTTTCCCTACTTATACCGATATCGTGATAATGGCAACACGATACTGTATCTCAAAGTATCGACGATTTTATCTTGCTCTTTGACCCAGATTTATTGCAACACATTTTCATATTAAAATTTTAACGGCGCCGTATTTTTGGAGTGTTGGTGGCTGTGTAGGTAATATATCTAATAACTTATTTATTTGCTATAACTGCGAGTAGTATAAATTGACGAATTTTAGATCAAAAATGTATTTGTGTTTGCAATATAGTTGCTATACCTATTTTGTATAAATTTTGGCTTAATGTTATTGAGTTTTATTTGCTTTATGAGGAACAAAAAACAGTAATGTTTCGAGACTATTATTGTTAGAGTACTTTACGATTAGTCGCGGCCCCTGCTAAAACGCGTGCGGGCTCCACCAGGCACAATCGTCTGGACTTGTTATGCGATAGAATCCCATATTACTGGCTTGTCGTCTTTTGGGGCATTTCGGGCGGATCCACTAACCAGGTTCGAGAGGCGGGAGGGGGCTACGAGAATCAGGGTAAGCATTCTTTGCCGGTATCCTAAAAGGAACAATATTCTGGTCTGGTCAGATCACCATACCCATGCACTACAAAGAAGTACAATACGTAAGTAAATACGCGTTATTAAGTCAAGCTTCTTCCTTTGAATTTTCAGAAGCAAAGACCTTTTATCTTGATGTTAGATGTGACATACGATGTGATTTAAAATTTAGAAACTTACAGTAAAAGTGCAGTAGGCATCTTGAACGATTAACCGCCGGTTTCAATATCCGGTATATGCATGGCTTTGGAGATTAGAGATGCATATTTGTCATAAACTCCGTACAGAATAATTATGACAAATATGTATCTTCAAGTCCATGGACAAATCATATATTCGGACCGGCCATTGATTTAATGTTAATCAATTCACTTATTGCAGACGAAGTCCTTTGTGTGTTAGTAATAATTTTAAACTTAAAATAATGTTAGTTAAATGCAAATAATAGTACAAAAATATTGATATGCATCTATTGCTATACCATTAATGACGGTATGTGCCATAATAAAAGTTTAGGAAGCACTGACCTGTACAAGTGTACACCTGTACATTTGTACAGGTCAGTGCTTCCTAAACTTTTGTTATGGCACATAGGGCTGCCATCGGGCTGCTGGATTGGTAGGTACCAAATAGCCGATCGCAGCCCTTATAAGATGTAGTTTGACACGATCATTCGCCTAAAGTGCTTCACATGGTACTACGACACTTACTGGGCGCGGGTGAGTGAAGTATATCTTTATGTAACTGTTGTACATTTGTATAAGAAGGTATATATAATATTCATCCGTTACTGACTAACTGTAAGATAACGCACAGCAAAAACTATAGGGTGCAAGAAGCTGAAATTTGGCATGTAGCTATGTTTTTGGGGACCGTAGAGGTAAGAGAGAGGTAAGACCATAGAGTAAACAGAAACGGCAAAATATAAAAAAATGCGCGGACCTAGCTGCGAACATCATCTAGTATTCTTTTATAGCTTTACTAAAAAGATGTATGTACCTACTATAAAAATATTATAAGGACTATCTGCGACTTCAGAAGCCTCTGAATAACACTAAACCCACACAGATAAAAAATTGACTTCACTTTTGTGTTGTATGTACAGTATCTATCTAATTTACTTGACGTGAGCTTAACATCGTCAAATCTAGGAACAGAAAAAATAGAAAACCGCGCTGTAAGACGCTATTTAATGGACTGTCTTGATATTGAAGCCTTTGTTTTTCCTTAAGCCGAGTTTCCCTTTATATTATTACCAACATTTATTTGAAATTCTAAGAATATTGAAGTAAACAACATTTAGAACCAGAAATGATATCGTCATACTGAAAATATCTGAAATATGAAATAAATAATTTCATGTCATGTTCACATTCAACACATTGTAAACGTGTAGTTGTTTGATTTAAATTTTACTAGTCAAGAGGATTGAGTTGACAATTTAGAAACATACATAATTTTAAACTTTCGGGATTTGTTTACATCATAAAAAGTTTGTTTAATGGGTCTTCTGTTACCTGTGAGCACGACCGGTGGTCGGTCGAAACGTCAGGAAATATAGAGGTATTTATAACTTAACTACGTTCGTTACGACAAAGCTCGCGAGACACGTAAAATACTTAAACTTGTATGATGAATTTATAAACATTTTAATAAGACTATAGAATGAGATTTTGTTTGATGGTATTAGCACAGTCAATGTGGTATTAGGTACGATTCACATAGACCTACTAAAATGAGTTTCACAGTTTCAGGTATACATATTACTCGTATGGATTACTATGGAGCAGTGCCAAATATGTTCTTATTACACTGGTTTTGCAAGGGTACCAAAAATGTGTTAATACGATTGTGACTACAATTTATAAGATTCACCCCTTGGGACTAGATGGTGTTGTATGTATGTGGTGAAATATTATTATTACCCATCGGCCGAAACTAAGTATGCACATAGATTAAAATTGTAAGTGGTAAATATTTCCAAGTGGTCTGTGGTGTCTCAATAGTTACGGAATAAAGTGGCTATGACAAATAAACTGACCTAACTGAAAAAAATGTCCTAACTGACTCATCGGCAATGGAGGCACCGTTTGCGGTATGATTTATCGAAAGGAAAGTATGAATATATTTCACAGTTACCATAATGATTGTTTAACCCAGAGAGTGCGCGTATGACATCAGTGATGTTCAGTTTATTATTTGTAAATGATGTCTACATTGTTAATCACTTTATTTTATCAACACGCTACTACTATGAATGAACGCATCCCGTGCTGGTATCACGGTTCAAAAGAAACAAGTTTACTTTTGTTTTTGTGGTAATAAAGCCTTCATTGTAGCAATACTTGCATGTTTACATTTTAGACGACGTGTATCACTTTAAGATATACACTGAAGGAAAGCTACTGTTACCTGTATTTGAGCGCCGCGTGCAGTTCAGCTGGTACCTATAAAATATTATTATAAGAAGGGCAAGAATTAGGAGCTTGAGTAAGAAAGAGAATCATTAAATTTCTAGGTGAAAGTTTAGCGTGAGTTCTATAAGTAATCGAAATTGCATATTTTGTCATTGAACGCTGGTGTTTATTTTTTATATATCTGTGGTATTTATCTCTGGGGTCAGATATGAGCCTGAACAGAACTGCTCAATTTAACTTCAACCGGTGTACTCATTATCGTTTGTATTATACTTAATATATAAAATACTTAATATTTTTGTTTGATATTACAAAAACACTTGAAATCAGTATTTAAAATGAGCTATACAACATTTGTAAAGGGATAAAAGAAAATGAGCTTTGGGAAATTATCGTGTGGGAACCCGCATGTTTGCATATTCTCCATAATGCTCTCGAAAGGCATGTGATCTCCCAACAACAATCAGCCAACCCGCACTTGGCCAGCGTGGTGGTCTATGGAATTACCCGTCTCATAGTGAGAAGAGGCCCGTGCCTAGGACTGGGTCAGTTAATATACAGGGCTGATAATTATGATGAAGCTTTAGCAGTCTTATTACTTTTGATTACTTAAAAAAAGTAACATTTTATTACATAGACTCACTATTAAATAGACTAAAACATTTAAATTGGTACAAGCCCAGTAACAGTAGAATCACTGAATCACCCAAATACTAATTAGCTTATAAATTTTGGCAAGCTCGCGACATCTCGATGGAGTAAAGCCACTAGCCGATGTCAATCTGACGATAATTGAACTTAATTGTCAACGATTTATTGGACAACTGATGCATCCCTTTGGGACTGAACTGAACGCCGTCAGCCTTCCCATATAATTAAATAGCTATTTCTGGAACTTTGGCGTTCCCTAACGTCCCAATATAGGACTGCCTATGTATGTTGCTTCTCATTCAAACGTACAATTTAGTACGTTGGTAAGTAATGTTTGAAATAGTATCACTTCATCAACTGAGACTGATGTACATGCATTCCGGGTGAAAGGATGTCTGTTGTGTACACAGACCAAGCTGTAATTAATAGTATGATGAGTTACATTATGTTTACATTTTTTCCGCCTAATAACTGTGGCATGTGTAAACAAAGCCTCTCTGTGCTGTAATGAAACACAACCAAACGTTATATCTTTTGTTAAAAAATGCAATGGCCTATATTGCTGACAGCTCCAAAAAATTAATGTATGCTGTATTTAAAAAAATATATTTTTAAATAAAAAAAACTGACTTCAAAAACACTAAGGGACTAAAAATGAAAAAATAATTGGTTTTGGAGCAAAAATTTTTGGAGTCGGTGCCAAGCCAAGTATTTCTGATCTGACTATAAAACCTCTACAAATTTTTATATAACTTTCGTTGTTGATAGAATAGGTACCTAGTTTAAAATTTAGTAACTTTTTGCGTAAGGGCTTGGCACCGACTTCAAAAATTTTTACTTCAGAACCAATTATTTTTTCTTTTTTAGATCCTTAGTGTATTTGAAGTCGGTTTTTTTTTATTTAAAAATATTTTTTATTTTTTGCTTTTTAGTGGTATTCTAATAAAATTTTAATAGGTGGTAAGTGGGTACATAGCATAGTGTAGGAGGTACATGATGGGGAGGCCTTCCTTACGTGCCTCAATTCTGAAATGTAGACCTTTACCTTTCTGGCAATTTCAACTTTTTTTTTATTTTCAACTAACTAGCTTAAACACGTTCGTTTTAGATCCCGGAAATCATCCAATACCAAAGTGTTTGCCAAGACAAAACAAACGAGTCTAAACACGATGAGATTTCGTTATTGTACTACAAAGATCCCATGACCACCTTCCTGCTCTATCATCAGAGTTTGGTAAATATTCAGCACTAAAGTCCATGTAAAGACGAATCAAACGAGCCCAAACTCAATGGGATTGCGTCTTTGTATTACAAAGATCCCAAGGCCACCTTCCTACTCCATCACCAGACCCTGGAAAACATCCAGTACCAAAGTCCATGAAAAGAACAATCAAACGACCCTAAGCTTGATGAGATTGGGTTGCCTTCCAGCTTTATTATCAGACCATGGAAATCATCTAGCATCAAAGTCTATGTAAAGACGACTCAAACGAGCCCAAACTCGATGGGATTGCGTAATTGTATTAAAAATATCCCATGGCTACTTTCCTGCTCCATCATCAGACCCTGCAAAACATCCAGTACCAAAGTCCATATAAAGACGAATCAAACGACCCTAAACTCGATGAGATTGAGTTATTGTATCACAATGATCTCATGGTTACCTTTCAACTCTATCATCAGACCATGGAAATCATCCAGCATCAAAGTCTATGTAATGTAAAGAAGACTCAAACGAGCCCAAACTCGACGGCATTGGGTTGTTATCGTCAAATCGCTTCAAGTGTGCTTATAAAACTTGAAGAGTTCCTTCGATTTTTTCAGAATTCCATGATCAGCTCCTGACTTGATAATCATGGGACCAACTAGGAGGTATACTCTTTCAATCAAAATAAGAATTTTCGAAATCGGTCCAGGCGCCTTAGAGAAATCGGGGAACATACATAAAAAAAAAGATTCCGACGAATTGAGAACCTCCTCCTTTTTTGAAGTCGGTTAATAACAGGCGCTTAAATGTTGACACGTTCGTGCCCTCCCCTGTGTGGCCGTAAACCGCGAAAGTTCGTTCAGCGTAATAAAAAGTTAATACTTGGCGCAGGCGAGTTGGGTTGGATTGCGCATTACTTGCTACATTATAAACAAGCCTGGCTGTGACACCCCTCCTTTATGACCCCCTCTCGGCGGACGGCATGCATGATTAAATCTACGCGGTCAAATAAGCAATTTGGACCTCCAACAATAGGACATAGTTCAGTTTAAGCGTCTTTATTGTCCAAACAAATTTATTCAACCATTACTGTGCTCAATTAGCGCACAGTAACTACACTGAAACAATACCAGGACTTGTTTTTATTATGTCTTCGTTACACCAGTTTTGTTCTATCGCAACCGAGTTTGTTTTAAGTCCTTTTAATAATGGATGAAATATCTGAAAATTAATTTTTAATCCTACTGTAGTGCGCTACGGCCAGGGAGCACTCGTGACTAACGGATCTACATACTGATAATTGTTATAGTATTGCTTTGTTCTTCGCTTCAGGTAGAATTTAATATAAGGAGATAGTGCACTATTTATTTTTGTTTTTATTCAGTTTGTATTGTAGGTAGCTAGGGACATATGCAGGTGAATAACAACTTCCAATTATATTTTAATAGTAACATTACTTCTAATACCGTAATATCCAACGACATTGTTTTTTAAATTAATTTTTGTTTTTGTAGATTAATAAATCTTTTTAGGGAGAAGGGGAGGAAACCGCGCTGGTCGATAGATCGGGGAAGCAATGTTGCCAACTCTTAGGCTGGTCTACATTTATGAAAAACAAAGGTTACATGGTTATCTTGGTAGTGACCTGTAATACAAAGGACTCGGTTATAACGTATAAGAACTATATCTTATATTTTCTCGTCCTCTTTTTTACGATAAGGGGTAAGAATCATTGCCATTCTACGCCTCAAGCAAAATAACTTTGCGGCTGAACCTTGAGCTACTTCTGAGCAATTTTTTTTGCTAGGTGGTGGCTAATTGTTAACATTTACCGTTATTGATGCAATACGTAGTCAAGTTTATTTATTTTCATGAGTGATTATCACCACTTTAAAATAGATATATGTCGATTGTCTGCACGGGGAAATAAAAATTGCATATCACAAAAATAGCCAAGTAATGTCTGAGTGCCAACGTTCATCTGGTCATTCGGGCCATTGTTTTAATAAAATTGTAGTGCTTTGATGATTTCGGCCTAAATGGGTTCCCTCAACCGGAGATGCACTAATCTCTCATAAATATCGACGTAAAGTGACGTAAGTATCTATACTGTTGCGTTTCGAGTGCGAGTGACAGAGGCCTCATGTCTTCTTCCTCACCTCGTTTCTCCTCGTGTTCCTTTCCCCACAAGTCTGGAAATGCACTTGTGAATTATCCGGTGTTGCAGGTGTCTATGGACAATGGTACACGGTAATTGCTATCAGGCAATCTGTTTGCTCGTTTGTCCCCTATAAATTGGAAAAGAAGAAATGTATAGAAGAAATTATTGTGAAACCAAAACAAAATTTTTAATTGTTCAGTGTTCAATTTCACACAATAATTACTTTGTTTTTTTTTTATTTATTGACTCACACCTTTCCCCCGAAGAGGTAGGCCGAGGTGTAATATTACAGCCACATTTCGCCAAGAATTTTTAGCTTTCACGTAATAGTGAGCGAGCTTATTGCCGTTACCGGGCACATCACTAGACTCCGTGCTGCTACTGAGAATTCGGAAAAACTCAGTAACACTTTTTGCCCAACCTGAGAATTGAACCCGGGCCCTCCGATCAGCAGATGCATACTATATACGATCCACTGGACCACGGAGGCAGTCAAGTACAATGATTACACAAATATAAATTAAATATGGATCGGTTTTTAGTCTTTTTACACATTTATTTCTAATCTGATGTGCTAGGCACCAGAAGTAAATTAGAATACAGACACACCATTTTACTGTTCTCAGGTATCATTACCATTTTCCATTTGCATTTATCGATGCTTATCATAACATTGCAACTGTAATTTTGGCACAAATACATAAATATTTATGTCCTTGCAATCAAACTCCCAATAAAGTGCGGTGTCGATAAGTGTATGTAAATTTAGCAATCGCGCGGTAAAGCGGGCGTGCGCCGGTCTGATAAAGGATTTGAGGGTGTTTTTCAATCGGGTGACGCCGCAATCCTGTCATATTATTAGCGATAGATATCGTAATGCCAAACATATAATCTTAAGTCACTTGGTAAAATAAACAATTTTACGCTCAACGAATTTTACTAGTTTGTTTCGTACACGCTGTGTATTATGTCTGACTTTTATTACTTGACTCGGCCCATAACTACATCCATTTTAACATTCAATACATAGTTTTAGCGTCTAAGTATAGTTTGTGTTGCCATGTATTTTATATAATATTATCAATTAACAATATTTTTAAGTTATATGAACATGGTGAAATATTGCAATAAATTAATTAAACGGATACTGGAATATATTCTAGGACGGTAAATGTAAAGTAAAAAAGATGCATAAATTCACAAGAGAACTGTACTTTTGTAAAGCTAAGGTACCTAATCCTTAACAAAAATGTAATTATCACAACACAATAAATATCTTAATACAAAAAAAAAGTTTTCGTAGAGAAACACCTTTTTATGGAAAACGAGACAATACCGTAATGGTTTACTAATGTTTTCCATAATTTAAAATGCCATAATTTCACATGCCATACTGGTATTTGCCATAATTTCATTAGAAATAACGCTTCAGTTGCCATAATCGTGAACTGACGTAAAATGACTTTCACTAATGCCATTGGTTCTAATCGATCAAGTGTCATAATAATTTAAATCCATAAATGTATTTGCTATAATTTTCGTTTTTAATAATGCCATTTTCCATAACTTTTAATCACCATCCAGTTTAATAAACTATGGTTGACGGACTATTTTCGGATTAAGGTTCAAAAGAGAACCTAACATAACCTATTTAGTTACTTATTACAGTCGCACCTAACCCTAGGTACTCGAAAGCAATGACGCACAAATTTGACATTAGCTGTCTACATTATTCATACAAGATGGCGGTTGCGTTTCGTTTCACGTTTTTCACATAAAACCTAAATATCGCTTTTATTGATTCCACTATAAACTGAGGTTGACGGAGCCCTGCTTCGCCAGGCTCTTATTTTCGGGTTAAGGGTCAAAAGAGAACCTAACACAACCTATTTAGTTACTTTTACATAAAACCTAAAATTACATTCCGTTTTGCATATTAGAATGAAGAATTTTTGGAAATTGTTTTCAAAATATTTAGACGCACCTCCGGCAGCCAAAATTACTTTTAGGGGATTAAAACTAACTCCCTTAAGATCCCTACACCACCTATACTCTCAAATTCGGGCAGCTCGTTTTGAAACCCAACCTCAGATTTTTTATTCACAATTAAACCTACAACTAATCCTCATATGGCGTCTACTAAATAAGCTCGAAAAAAAAACCACGAAGACTAAGTTGTGACTAAGTCTTCTAACCTAACCTATCCGAGTCGGATTGCACCGAGTCGGGGTGTTAACGATAATTAATTTCAACCTAACAATATTATGTATTATTTTCATAATTATATCAAATTTTAATTATGTCAAAAGTCGATTATTAGATGTGTTACTTATGGAAACTAATTATTATGATAAATGTTGTTATAGAAAGTCATTTTATGGCAAATAAAAGTTATCACTGTTGAGTTGTTAAGGCAAACGTTATTAGTATAAATGATAATAGTGCAAGTAAATATTATGATCAGGGATGATTATGGCAAACAATATTAGTGCAAATGAATTTATGGAAAACGAGAGAATACCGTAATCAGTAATATTATGAACATTATTTTTGTTGTTAATTATAAAAAAACTTATGATCGCTTGCAATGCGAAAGTATCGCTATCAATCTTAGGGGAAAGGATTAAATTAATATAAATTAATTAAATTGTTGCTACTGTCAGCAAAATAATGGCATAGAACTAAAATAACGGGAATAATAATAACGGGTAATATACTCATGGCTACTTTTAATCACCAATGATTACATTTTGTTATATTTATTTTAACTGTGAAATCTCTAAGATACTCCTCTGTCAAAAATGTACCGAAAAAAAACAATAATACACAAAATGTTTATTACAGAGCAATAGTTATAGCAATATACTCATGCAAACACACGTGCATGCATAATCAAGGAGATCACCCAGCTCCAGACAAATTAAGGCTAATTCTAAAAGTGCCGGCCATTGATATATATGTACTAAATATATGTCAATGGTGCAGGCCAAGTAAAATAAACTTAAAATGTTATTATAGAATATTACGAAATAAACACTTTTTATTACTACACTGAGGTTCTAAGTGCAGTCTGTGAGATCATATTCGGGCTCAAAGAATCTATTCTGTTCCTGAAATAAATCCTAAGTAATTATTGTTATTTTTTTGCCTAAAATAATGTGCAAGTTGCAATTTAAATGGCATCAGGTAATGGCAGGTAGTAAGCCAAGAGCGAAATATCCATAGATTTATTAATTATAGTAGATATGCCCTCTAGACGAAAATGTATCGGAAACCTGTGTCGCCAGTTTGCCCCTACCACACGGCTACTACTACACATACACTTTGGTAAAATCAATAGAAACGCAGTCGCGCACACACTCGCATTTTTTAAATCAGAACGTGCAAAAAAAACAATTATAGACTTTATCCTGTCAAACATAGCGTTTATATTCCATGCGCCGTCAAACTTACTCACACAAGAACATTTAACGCTATCACGTTAGTAGATCTGCACAAGCACATCACTAAATCACTCACGCGTCGACCGGCCGCTTCGAGTTGCAGTGGCCGGTCTACGCGATGTATTCATTGGCTAGTCGCACGCGACGTTCGCAGTGAACGAAATACATTGCGCAATCGCCTACGTAGTACTAGATGGTACCCACGTATTGCCAGCAATGTATTTTTTTTTTATTTGCTTGCGATAGTATCATTTTTGTCTACAAACTACATAATACTATTGTAATAACTACAATTATTACAAATATCATTTGTATTTTAAGGTTTTTGGACTAACCGGTGAAAAGAAATCCCTTCTCGAGCCACATTACACGCCTGGCTTCTTTTTCTACACGTTATAACAGCGCAAGATGGCATTTTTTTTTCTCGGAGCTTCGCCTGCCACGCCCACAAGGCCATTCTACTCCTGTTAACTGTTCTGTGGAAATATCTGATTGATAAGCATTACTGCCTCACAGAAAGAGACGGTGACGTTCCAAGCCATCACGCACCAGACCATGGGCAGGGCAGGTAGCGAGGCGGCCAATTCGAAACATGACCAGTGAAAACTCCAGCGGAATAACAATTGCAGTAGGATGTACCCGATTAGAATTCTTTAATAAATAGTATATTATACCTAGGGCAAGAAATAAAGATGGGCAAAGCAAACAGGTGAACAGGATTGAAAAGTATACGTATCCATTTGAGTTGGGCTGTTTTCGATAAACTGGCATTTGCTTTTACGAAGCAACAAAACGCTAGAATATTAGGCCAGTGCGTCCTGCCAATGCTCACCTACGGAGCCGAAACTTGGGTTAGTACAGAGGCAGCGCTACAGAAACTTGAAGTTGTTCAAAGCGCAATGGAGAGAAAACTGGCAGGAGTGACACTCAGAGACAGAAAGACGAATAAATAGCTACGAAAAGAAAGTCTAGTATCAGATGTTGTCAAAAGAGTAGCGGCCGGACATGTAGCCAGAAATCCTGAAACATGGTGCAAGCAAATATTAAAATGACAACCATGAGATTGTAAACGACTAGCTGGAAGACTGCAAATGAGATTGAAAGAAGACATCATAAAGATAGCGGACAGTAATTGGTTGAAGACTGCCCAAAACAGGACGGAAAGGAAGTTGTTGTAGGGGTCTACACCAAAATGATCGGAAAAGGCTTAAGATAGGACGCATAAGCGGGGCATTCCGCCAACATTTGCAGCGCCGTTTCTTGGACAGGGTTGCGGTTGCTGTCACTATAGTGATATCCAGGCGTTTCCTCATGGCCTTTTCTCTACAAGAACCGGCCGAAACAACGGAAAGTGAGAACGTCGCGACGCAACATTTCTTCAACCACATGGTGCCATGCCTGTATACATCTGTACCTGGCCGGTCATAGGCTGGTTTCAGAGTCACGCGTTTGATCGGCGCCGGCCACACGCGCGCGCTTACAATTACACTAGATTAGTAGTAGCGTTTCATAGTCACGCAGTTCAAACGCGCCGCGTGTGAGACGCGCGCGCCGGCCGCACTGCCGAAGCTTCATACATTGCAATGAGAAACGCGAACTCGTTTCACAGTGGTCCGCGCGCCAAACGCGCTGTTGAGATGCGCTGGCCGACGGCGCGTGCTGCGCGCGTCACTCTGAAACCAGCCATAGACATTCCTACTAAAGATTTAGACGATTTTTATATTTGGTCAGGTTATAGGTATTTAAAAAAATGTTTTTTACTTTTTTAAAGAGTCCACTGCATTTTAAGGCACAGGCAGGCATATTTCACGTTAGGCTGAAAACGTATAGTTGACCACATTAACACCTCTTTGATTTATCACTTTTGTCAAAACAAAACTGCTCTACGGTACTTTGAGACATACATTCAGACCTAAATATTGTCTCAGAGATTTGAAGTTTGGTGTAATAGTTAAAAATGTTTACAACAGTGTGTTCTATTAAAATAACATAATTTTATTGATTGGCCGGCAAAATAAAAATTAGCCCAATTTGGGTGATCTCCTTTAGGCGCTGCCATCGGCAAGTACATACATACATACAAAGGCTCACGCCTATAACCCCGAAGAGGTAGGCAGAGGTGTATTTCTACACCCACTTTTCGCCAGATATACTTTAGTCCCACGTAATAAGGGGCGAGCCTATTGCCGTACCGGGCACATTTCCAGACTCCGTGCTGCTACTGAGAATTTCGTGACAGAAAAACCCAATAACACTGCCCTACCCAGGAATCGAACCCGGAACCTCCCACGTCCCCACGCGCACATTTATGCCGCGAGACCAACGAGGCAGTCGTATAGGGTTTGATGTCGAGTTTTCCGTCTCTACGCAAAGATGGTATTTGCATCGTGTTATCCCTTAGTCGCATCCCTTAGTCAAAAGTATACTTTTTTTTTGGTATACTTTTGAAAAAACAGACTTATATTCGCAATTATTTTCTATCGTATAAAATGTCAGTAATCGTGTTTCGCATGGCCGACAAATATAGATCTAATGCTGTAGAATATAGAATAGAATAATTTTTTTTCCGAATTTAAATCTCTGTTATTTACAAATAAAACGCGTTTGAACACGCTAGATAACACTATATATTGAGAAATCCTCGCCTTAAAATAGTTTTGTTTGTGACTTTACCGGAGCTGTCTCATCAAGAGCTTTAGCTCAAAAATTCACTTCGTGAACCTAGAATTAATTTAAACTTTTAGTCTAATCTTGTTGAATGAATAAAGTTTCAAGATAAAATATCATCTATAGCAGCAGAGTACCTAACATTATTAAGTTTTAAAGTGTCTTTCCGAGAGATGTACCACATACAAGACGTACATCTCGAGACTTCCGAGTATCTGATATTTCGACACTGTTTCCGTCAGTGTGATTTCATATTATGGTCATGGCGCTTTAAGTCCTTGCTTACTACGAGTATAGCCAACGCACGTCTCACCTCGATGGCAATAGAATTTGAGACAGGAATTAGCCCAATTTAAGTTCTTAAAAAAAATTGGCACCAGCTAATCAGTGTGAGAACAGTACAGCCCCCAGTGCCGAAATTTCTACGTGGGACTTTTGCCGAAAGATAATTGAAAACTAATGTTAATAACCATGAAAGTTGTAATTCCTATATTACCAAAGATAACATGAATGACACAGACACGAAGTTTTACGAACAAGATTAGGATCTAAACTCTAAGCACAACAGAGATTTACATAATGTGTGTACATTATTTTTTCCAGTCCAAAAGGACGGTCGTTCTAAATTGATGTGTGTGAGTTACTTAATGCGGGATGTTTTGTTTGTTTTATTTGTAAATGTACCTAATAACGGGATTATATCTGTTAGTCTGTTCATATCATATCTTAATGTAATACGTGTCCTTATTTTACGTTTTGTTGATGCGCAACCCACGTTACATATGCAAAAATAGGGTACAAGGATTGTACATTTTATCATTTTTTTTTTTTTTGGTATCGGGTTGGAAAATCTTCATGGAGTCCCTCCGCCCCGGGGGGGAAGGACGAAGGGGACTGTCAGACTTTTACTGACTAAAAACCAACCCGTGCTCCTCATGTACCCATGTGTCGGATGGTAGGGTTTCACCAAAGCATTCCTCGCTACCCCCCGACGGGTATTGGCCCGCCAGATGATCAGGCGGGCCCCGAACGAAACCCCCTTGGCGGCGGATGAAGGTGTTGGGCTCCGCCGCCAAAACACCCAGCGGCCGCAGAGGATAGGGAGGACGGCAACGCAACACCGCATCTCCTCTTCCTCTGCGGCCCCACCGCGACGCAACGATGGTGCGCCCCCATTTGGTCGCGGGAGATAGGGCGCGGGGCAACGCTACACCCACACGCCTCTCCTCCCGCGACCGCACCCGACTGCGAGGGACAGACAGAACTGTCCCCCGCACCCGCACCATGGGACGCATCCTACGCAGGCCTCTACCAAGCCCACGTGGAGCGTCCCCTCCCGGGATCCCGCTTAGCTTCACCGTGGGTGGCTTCTAACCCACGGTTACTGAGCCCCCCCACCACGACAAGGTGGAGATCCCACGGGGGGGTGTACATTTTATCTGGCATTTGCATAGGTAGCTACTGTTTTCCTCTAAATTAATCTGGTTATCGCATAGTGTTCATAAAACATCATGAAGTATATAATTCTTATTTTTATTTATTTTTTTATAGTCTCACGCCTGTATCCCCGAAGGTGTAGGCAGAGGTGTAAATATTACACCCACATTTCGCCATGAATTTTTAGGTCCCACGTAATAGGGGGCGAGCCTATTGCCGTTATCTGGCACATCACCAGACTCCGGGCTGCTACTAAGAATTCAGAAAAACCCAGGAACACTTTTGCCCGACCCGAGGATCGAACCCGGGACCTATCAGCAGTCGCATACGCTATCCACTGGGCCACGGAGGCAGATATTATTCTATGTAATTAGACAGATAGATAGATTAACACTTTATTGTACACCAGTAAACATAAGGAGATACAATATTTAATAAAGTAACTTGAAACTAGTTGCACAACAGGGCGGTCTTATCGCAAAATGCGATCTCTTCCAGGCAACCTAGTTTGAAATACAATTAATAACAGTACAATAGTGTGGGTTTTTACATAAAAAGTATATATGTATGTTTATGCGCTATCTGTACCTACAGTATTTACAAGCTCTGCTTAGTTTGGGACTAGATGGTGTTGTGTGTATGTGGTAGATTTTTTTTTAATTTTTTAGTTAGCCTATACACGTGTCCCACTGCTCATTATTTATTATATTTTATATCGCAATCACGGTTTTGCTCGATAAGAACTTAAACAAAATGGACAGGGAGCCGATAACAAGAAATACCAAAGGTTGTAGGTACATAAAATGTAAAGTTCTGTTTGAGTATTAATCTAATAGAAATGAATTCTTGAAGTAAAAACGCAGCTTCTTGAAAAGTGAAGATGAGAATTTATTATGATCGTGAAAAAAGGGATCATCCAGTTCAGATATTCTTGCCTCATACAAAACCTAGAGTTCTACTGTCGAGGTGGTAAATCACTAAAATAATTTCTACTAATGTACTGCAGGCAATAAATTACATGACGACTTCAAATTTAAATATCTGCAATACATACACTTAAGACTCCTCTTGGCAATTAACAATCCTTCGTATGGTACAATGTAAAAGGGAGATATGGTTTCAGTGATCTACTGACGTAGCCTATGATGTCTTCACCCACCTTATTACACACAATAATTTCTTATTACACTCAACTCCTCTTTCGCCACCCCCAGATTAGGAACCCAGGCTTCAACTAGTCAAAAACGTTAAAACGTGCCAAACATCAGGTACCTAATATTAATATTTCGTAACAAATTAAGCTACCTTGTTAATTCTGTTGCAAAAAAGGTGCTCAATTATACTTTTATCATTAATTTTATAATGGCGTACAGAATGGGGGTGCCTAGGGGCCAATTCCGCATAGTGATGAATTTTTGCACAGGGGAGGCGTTGACGCGCCGAGCCGCGGTTAAACGTGTGCAGTCATTTTAATACATATTAAGTTAATTTGGCACCCGAAGGGAAGAGCATATTTGTACAAAATTATATTTGCTTTGACTTTATCATCGCAGTTATTTTTTGTACGTTTCATGAGAGTGATAAACCATAAGGTGATTCGTTTATATATAACGTAGACACTTAACGAGAGATTTTGTTCCAAAAGAACAGAAAGAAATCGACAGCCATTAATTTGTCATTATAATGACAACAAATCTTGTCGGTTAAGACTGCTTTGATGACGCACAAATTACCCCATCATAGACAAATATAATAATGAAAATCAATTATACTAGGCAAAGCATACTAAGAATCGCCAAAACCAATCAAGTCCCCTATAAAGTTCTATAGTCTTTTCCGTCTCTTTGATCATCATTATCATTTGATCAATTACGCTTAAAGTAATTTACCAACTTTATTTTGCGATTCAAACAAGTTGAATTTGCTTTGAAATTATTCCAAGATTTGTTCATCCAACTGTAAAAATGACTCTAAACTCGTGACTGCTTATTTGTATTGTTTAATTAATTTCTACTTAGTTGATAAATTATTAATTAGACTGAACAATGCATAGATTATATTTTAATAAGCTCTGTTTATGTTATGAATAATACAAATTACAATTGCTAAAAATATACCATGTTCTTCAGGGCTTCAGCGTTTAGTAGATATTTCTGATAAGATATATTGCAGTTTTGGTTGTGAAAACACAACATAAATAAATGTGCGGGATAGCAAAAATAAAATCTAAACGTCCTTATGCTTTGTGATGTTCAATACACAGGTTCAATAACTGCAATGAAACTCAGCGGGCAAGAAAAGAGTTCAAATTAAATTATAAAACAATTTTTTAATTGGATGGAATTTATTGTAGTTGGAGTTTATCAGGTTCATAAAGGATTACAAACAGACAGGACGATAACGGGACTTTACTTTATAATAAACATAGAAATGCAGTGCTAGTTCAAATTGACAAAGTCAATCACGATCCTTAGTCAAATACATATAAGTAGTAAACATGCAAGGTACATCGTACTTATATACTAAAGAGGCAGCCACCCACAGTCACTCGAGTGTTATATCGCCACTACTATTGCATCCTTACGAGGTTGAATTTGGAGACAGCCTTAGTGCCCGTCAACGTTATATTAGGAAATTGTGTTCAAAATATCAAGTTACCAAAGCCGGCGGCGGTTTAAACTGTGTATTGATATTATGTCAGCAAGCCTGTATTATAATGTCGCTTAGTGAGAAAGATTTAAATTGCTATATTTTGGAAAAAATATTGATAAAAGCTCTCTGTACGAAAAGGATAAACGTGGAAATTATTTTCTGCTGGGATAATGAAGGACTTATTTGCATATAATAGATTACTTCAGCGGCATAAAAGCGACAATGTGCTTATGAACGATACAACCAATTGCAAGGTTTTTGTGTTCTGTTGGTGTGCACAAACAGGGCAGGCTAGAACGTCGTAGACAGAATAAGAGACTTTACCGTTTTAAAAATGTATTAAAATTTAAAGTTCTTTTTTTTCTTCCACATTCACACAACACCATCTAGTCCCAAACTAAGCAGAGCTTGTACTATGGGTAGGTACTAGATAATGGATAAACATACATATATACTTTTTTTTTGTAAATACATACATATTATACATAGAAACACCCAGACCAAGACAAACATCCATGTTCATGCACACAAATGTTTGACTTGAGCGGGAATCGAACCCGCGACCTTCGACGTGGCAGTCACTTACACTCCCGCTACGCCAACCTAATAACATCATTGTCCTAGCGTTATCGGTTGCATCCAGGACTTACGCCTTGCGGAGCCTGGGGTCCGTTTACTAGTCTAATCAGATATGACAGAAAATGAGATACATATAATAGAAAGAAAATCAGAAACATATTTATACAGACATGTATTATATTTCCTACAGAGCGACTACCATCTGACCTCCGCAAACTAAAAGGCAAACTATATTCCATTGCTTAGACTAGAAGGTACCAGTTTATTTGAGGGTACTAACTCCCCGTAACGACTGTCAAAGAAAAATCTTAGATACAGGCGCGACCGACGGCTAAACGTGCTCTCCGAGGCACGGGAAAAGCGAAAATTAACCATTTCATAGCTATTTGGAAGAAAATATTATAAGGAAAATATAACTACAGAAACTTGTCAAGCCATAAGCTCTATATAGCTAAGTCGTACAGCTTTAGAAAAAAATCTAAATCTAGTTAGATAAGTTAAGCCTATTTACCTCTTCAATGACATCGTGCAAGTAGATAAATACCCCGGGGACAGACCGACCCATGTTATACAATATACATGCGTACAAACTACTTACAAACTTTATAATTTGACGAGTTCTAAACAAAGGTGAATAGAATTTGACGAATTTATAAAAAATAGTAAATAAATAACAAATAGTGTTCTTAAACTTTGCAGACGTCGAGTATTACGTTGGCTTTTTATTTTCTTTTGTGAATGTAGTGTGTTTTTGTACATGTACTTAGTTCTATTTTTAGAGTAAGTATTGTATTACACAACTTTAATTGTTACAGGCAGGGCTGGAAAGTTTGTAGTATTGTTTGAAACAAATGATAAAGGCTACTTTTATCCCCCTGTACTAGCTTATAAGCGAGAAAACAAAGTTGTTGTCAGCCGTCTCAAATTTGTAGAAGCTAAAATGAGAAGTACGTGGCCCTCCAGATGATCACACCCAGATAACTTTATTCTGTGTTTATGTGCGGCTATCGGAGTTTTTAAGGAGATGAGCTGAGGGGAAAATCTGCACGGTTCACTATAGTAGCTTGTCAAAATTGTGAAGGCGTTTGGTATTTTCTATGTTAAGTTGAGAGATCGACTGAGATTAAGGTGAATAAAACAATGTTATTAACATCTTTAAGCTCATCAATTACATTTAAAATTTTATTTCTAACTTACTTACCATGGGAAGTAATATACTTTCGGAAACTTTACACAAAGCTCGTCGTAGACAACAGTTACAAACAAATACAATAAATAAATTGTCATGATAACTAAGTATTCTGAAACTAGCTTGTCTTATACATCGTCAATAGAGCAGACAGCATGCTGCACTAATATGCATAACTAACGTCATCGTCATCTTTGTATCTTCCCGGTTGCGATCCAGAGCCCTCGCCAGGGAGTAAAAAACGCATGGAGTAAAAAAACAATGCGCTACAGAGCACCTGTATTCTGTCAAAACAGTCCTCTTGGTCACGCTAGTGCTGATGTCAAAACATTGCACTAATCTATCTTATTATAAACAATATTGAATTTGTATCGAACAAATTGTCAATTCACTCGCAAAATAATTACTTAACTAAGGCCTAGCGAAGGTGATTTTTCAATAGAAATGACAGTAAACATAGACGGATAATGTTGTTACTTCCGTACGAATAGTCAAGGTTTCTCCTTCACTAAATAGATGGCGGTATCTGATGCAAACGTGAAAAATGAATTGGGGTTAAACATTTCAACATGGGGTATAATGGACTGTTCTGTGCATGCCTCAACCTATTAGCTAAGTTGTATAAGTAACGAAGTGTGAGAAAATAATAATCTTTTTAATAAAACAAATAAGATACCTATAACAATTAGGTACCTACTCATGTATCAAGATGTATAAATGTTGCTTATGGTGTATCATGATAATTACTCTCTATCTATGTTTTATGACGAGTACTTATAGAGTCATATCTATGGCGGATTAAGAATACAGTGTTACCAGAGACTAGTAAAGAAGTTCTTACTCGTCATAAAACATAGATAGAGAGTAATTACCACACTGGCCAGATGGGTTGGTACAGGGATTGCCCTGTACCAACCCATCTGGCCAGTGTGGTACAGTAGGCAAAATTCTCTTATTGATTCATAGTGCTACTGTGAAGCAAATAAGGAGAGACTTACGTCCAGCAATTGATTGAGAAAGATTGTATGATATGATATCATTTGAATATCTGAATATTATTTAAGATAATGTGGAATCATTATATATTTATATAATAAAGCTGATGAGGTTGTTTGTTTGGTTGAACGCGTTTGTCTCAGGAACTACTGGTTCGATTTAAATAATTAATTGTGTGTTGGATAGTCCATTTATCGAGAACGGCTATAGGCTATATAACAACACGCCACAAGCCACGGGTAAGGCGTAGTACCCTTATATATAACCTAGGGTATACCCTAGAGCTCGAAGAGGCCTCGCGGCAGATCAAAGGTTGGGTAGCAAACCGATAATTTTTTTTAATGAACAGTGGACAACAACAGCTCTCGATAGAGAGAGGTAGAAAGAGGGTAGGAAGGCCTTTGCCTTAATAATAATAACCTAGAGCGCAGCTAGTCAAGCAACAAATTCAAAAATATAACAGTCTGCTACATTTTGACAATATTATCTACCGAGTTACTTGATGAAAACTTATACCTATTCCTAGTTATTCAGAGCTTATGTATAGAGTAGCTACGTCTCAATTTCCGAAGAAATCTGATTGGGTACCTTTCCATAGTATAGATATCGTGTTTCTTAGGGTGTAGAAGGTAGGTAGCTATTGTTACCAATAGCATGAGTCAAATCAATATCACTACCGATATTGCTTCTAGAAATCTCTATAAACCATGACACTTTTTTCTCAATAAAGTTTTTAGAAGCATAAGCCAATCTTACATTGGGTGTGCGTATGCCTCGAGTCCAGCGTGTTCCCGGCGTGCGCTTGGCGTTTACTCTGTAGTACAAAAAGAATACCGGATGCATGCTCAAGGAAGGCCTTAGTTGTGACAAACGGACCACAATACTATTTTCTTTGTACTTAAATATGTCTTACGTGAACTAAGTTACGCGTGTAACCTATCTACAATAATAAGACTTTACTCATTAATTTTACCTACACAAAATCCTTATACAAAATTAATCTGATTTCAATTGCTAATTTTGTGTACAAATTTAATAAACAACATTCATACGGAAGTTTCCCAATCCCAACGCAATATTGGTTTCCACTTGGTGAGGCGTACGGAGCGTTTCACATAAATAGAGCGAACTTAATTGAGGTCATATGAACGTTTTCTAGACATAAAACCGCCTTTTCATTATGACGAATACGTTTATTATGTCGTATAGATTAATGTAGCGTAATTCACCGCTGACGGGCGCTATACGACTATCAGATATAATTAAACGACTATCAGTATGATGCTCTTTGAATCAGGTCATTAAAAAGGTAATTAAAATTAGGCTTGTGCTTTTAAATTAATGCTTGGTAATAGGTACCTACTACTATTTTAAATATAAAGCAAGTTTTGTATTGTAGTCAGTAATCAAACTCGGTATATAATCTCACATATTAGGCTTTTATTTATTTATATAAAGGCAAATAGTATGGGAATAAAGTAATGCGTGAGAATGTTGGAACACCGATCAAGTGCGTATAAGTCCAAATACAACATCTTGGTCTTAAGAAGGACTCAAGCGCAATATTCATTTAACCTGCCGCAAAAATGAGTCACAGGTAGTCGACTCTTACTCGGCCTTGTGTCGCTTGTGAAGCCTACTTAGCTGTACTAATTTTCCTTGACACTTCATTATAAATATACCACACCACTATCTAGAATAGTTGACACCCACTTCAGTACTATGATTTAGTTGGAAGAGGTTGTCGGCAGTTTATGATTTATAGTTAATGCTAATTATTCGCAAACTGATGCTAGAACAAGTGTTAGTTAGGAACGCTCTATCGGTTTTTAAAGATCTATCCAACCCAGTATAGTTACCGACGTATGTATTTATACTACGTTCGCATTCAAAACTTTGAGTGTATTTGCAATTTGTTACAGTGCCAGATTTGGCGATTTAGTCTAAAATAGTCTTCAGGTTAACCACAGACGGACAAACGAATATAATGAAACTATAAGGGTTTCTAGCAAAATACGACTACGCAATCCTAAAAATGAAAATTAAACTGAACGATTGTCAATGTGAGGTTATCTTGAAACGCGTCTTTTATTCTAAGAATTCAAGAATTGCCAGCAGATGAATAAATAAAGTACCGAGATAACTTATTTTAAGGTTTATTCCTGGAAATTATGGAAAGATTAAGATATTATGTACATCTTTATATTGATTTTGGTCGTGAAAACTTTCCATGTAATATTTTAGGTAATTCACTATCTACTCAATAAACATCTTAATATATAAAATCCTTGCGTTACTGACTGACTGACAGACACGCTACAGCCGAAACTATTGGGCGCAGGAAGCTGAAATTTGGCATGTATGTTCCTTGGGGACCGTAGGGGTGCACTAAAAAGGGATTTCCCGCAATTCCCACGGGATCGGCCAAAACGGGTAAATTTAAAAATTATGCAGGCGTAGCTGCTGGCGTCCTCTAGTATGCCTATAAACCACAACCACAACAACAAATTATTAGTAGCACGAATATTGCTTCAGTAAAGATATTCAATATGAATAGTTTTGAACGTAGAGGCTCTTCCAGTTCACTCTAGTTGGCGTTTCTATTTGTTTTGCGACTAATTAGACAAAGTTGGCGAACTTGGGCGTTTGTCGATTCATTCGGGTGAGCACAGGCTAAGGTTCCCATCTGTCTCATGGGAATAACCGGCTTTACTGTATAAAGCATATTTGTGATTGACTTGACTATGTTATGTAGGTACCTGATATTCATACAAACTCCAAGGGGATTAATGCCGCCGAAATAGCAATAATTTGCGTAAAGTACTCTGGGATAAGTATAATATTTTGATGTAAATATTCCTTGTTGTGCATAAGTTTTATCGGAAAATATTTTTGCCCTCGTATGATGATGAATCTCATATAGTTGACGGCGTAACGGAGTTGTAGCAAAACCGAGTAATTTATTGATATACATCGATATTTTTTTTTTCAGCTCAAGTGTGTATTGAAATATACATATCAATTATCATCGCAAAATATTGGTTAGCTCTCTGAAATTTGATTAGAACTAGACTTCGCCTGCAGCTTCGCCTGCGGCTCCGCCCGCCTGCGATGTTGTCATCCCTTTAGGAAGGAAGATTCCAAAAATCTTCTCTTAGTGCTCCCCTGCAATCCTCAAAAACAGAACAAGCATGACACATTTCAGCTTCTTGTGCCCAGTTCTTTCGGTGGTACGATGTCTGTGAGTAACGAAAGAGTTTTATATATATATTGATGATATAGCAAGCAGGCATTGAGGTAACAAGTAATAGATCAATGCAAGCAGGCATCTAATAACATTATCTACTACTGCAATTATAGTGCACACACATACATACATACATTACGCATAGGGTCCCACCAAGAACTTAGGGTCCCAAGCCAACTTCACCTGCAAGTGGTGCACCTGCCGATCAACGGACGAGGCTCTGGCAAACAAAATATCCCGATAAGCGGCAATAGGCTCGCCACCTATTACGTGGGATCAAAAACACTGGCGAAAAGTGGGCGTTTAATATGCCTCTGCCTACCCCTTCGGGGAAACAGGCGTGAGTCTATGTATGTATGTATGTAATTATAGTAAAAAAATATTTTTTTTGAGGTAAGTATCTGTCTCTATAATGAGTCCTCCTCAACCACGACCCGTTGTAAGCGGGTTGACACTTGACACACTCAAAAAACTTCAATTCTTTCACTCTTAAGTTTTCAAAACGTCTTTATTATCGTAACAGATGGATAGATTTATTTTTGCATTAACAATGTTCACCATAAAATGGTTTGCGGGATTGATTTGAAATATTGTCTTGACCAGGATATACCGCAACAGGTATCTGAGGTATTAATTAAATTTTAATTAAACGATGCATGCAAGTTGCGGTGATTAAAATTAGGAAATTGATTGATTAAAATTGAACATAATTAACGAAGTGACACGCATGTTGTGTTTGCGGTATTGGATACGAAAATTAAAAGTTTAGCAAAAACAGGTGTCATACGAGGCAATAACATTTTTATAAAAAAAAAAGTGAATAGGTAATAATAAAATTGCTTGCGCTCCATTGATATGCAGTGTATGGCAAACTTGCGCCAATATTTTTACAGCTAGCTATTTTATATGTATTTATAAAAAGTTTAAAAATCGTATTCTAATTTTACAGTATATGTAATTAAAACATGTTATAAGTGACTCTGTATTCGTTATGAGCTTAGTATTGCCACCAAATGTTGTTGGAAAAATGGCTGAACCTGAACTAGAGTTCATAGATGACGTAGTGGTTTATGTTATCGCTTTACTGCTTCACATTGCACCAAGTATTGTACGTGGGACCACTAGGGGCAACACTTTGTGTGATACACAACTCGTTGTCTTGCGTCTGGTTATTCTTTGTATCCGTTGGTTTAATGTTTGTAACGTCCCAGGGAATACAGGAGTTATTCCTAGGGCGGACAGTTAGGATTCCTACTCGGGACAACATATTATATTATCCAAGATGTTGCGCCGAGTCTGTGTGTTAATTGAATTGTAAAGTCCCAAAGCAATGCAGAGTTTGCTACAATTGTGGGAGCTGTCTTAAAAAAGAAAACTCACGCAAAGCGTTGAGCTGAAAGAAGACCACTTAGACCCAGCGCCATCGGTGAACTCAATACTTAAACAGTAGATACTAATTAATGCAAATTACCGCTCACACTAAAATAATATTGCGAGAACAAACAGTAGCGATAATATGAGATCAATCTAGAAATATCTGTGTATATAGAACACTCCTTGCTAATTTGGTATTGCTGCTGCGGTAGCTGTGAAAAAATGTTTATGAATACTAGCCAAGTGACAAAACCCTTGTAAAGTAAAAGGTGAGTGCCATTGTACTTCTAAACTGCTGTAAATAAAATTTGAATAAAGCGAAGTGTGGTAAGGCACCTAACAGTTTTTAATTTGAAATAACGAGAATTATAATCCGTAGCTTTAGGAAATTAGATTGGAACAAGTTCTGTAGACGAAAATTCTTAAAACTTTCTTTTACGGTAAGTTACTAAGAGTTATTATTGTATTCTTTGTTCTTTATTCGCGAATTCTGTTAGCTAAGGTGTATTCGTCTCCTTTAGACAAAAGTTGTGGCGGTGTTTTAATATTTCTTATAACTTTTTGTATAACGATGTCTAAGTATGTTCGAGGGTATTTTTAAACTGATTATGTACGGCGTAGTTTCCAAAGGCGTCAATATAGGGTACATCATCATCAGGGGTTTGCCAAGGGTATTTTATGTAAGGGGTCGGCTTACAAAGTAATCTGATGGAACCAGTAGTTACCAGTACTTATACGGAATGAGACCCTCTCACCTCCTATTAGGGGAAATACTTGTAAAGCGCAGAGTACGGCTTAGTGAAAGTGTTAGGTATAAAGTTTGGAGTGCAGCGTATCAGTATAAGGTTTTTTTTTTTATTTTTTTTTTTAAAAGACAACTCCCGCAGTAGGACTAAATCCTGTGTCGCGGGGGACTTTACAAACATACAATTAACGGACACAATGAACACCCAGACTCGAAACAACAATTTGTGAATTACACAAAGTGTTGCCTCGTGAATCGAACCCACAACACTCGGCACAGTGTCAAGCGGTGAGGTGGCCGCTGAAACCACTACGCCAACCGTGCAGTCAAAGGTTTGGCAAGTAGCCGTTGCTAATGTAAACTTAAGTCAGTATAAATTTAGTTTATATAACATAACTTCACGCCTTTTATCCCCGAAGGGGTAGGCAGTGGTGTATTTCACACCCACACTTCCCCAGTTATGTTTCGATCCCAATGTAATAGGGGGCGAGCCTTGTGCCATCTATGGGGACATTGTTAAGCGAGCGATTATTAACTTTTTTAATACACACATAACTTCGAAAATTCAGAGGTGTGTGCCCGGGGTAATTGGGGATCGAACCCGAGACCATAGGCTCGGCAGTCCGTTACGTACACCACTGGGCTATCGCTGCTGTTTATATAGTGTTAGTTTATATATACATGATTAAATACTCGAGGGATTAAACATGACTCTGGTAGGTTTTTAATTGGAGATGAGCGAGAAATTATTTAAAGAAAGGAACATAAGTGTACCTATATACAGAATAACCATGCATGTACCTTTTGTGTCATTTACAAGATGGTATGACTTCTTTCCGTATCGTAATTTGGGATACCCTCGGCAATCTTTCTGCTACTGGATTGAGTACTTTTTAGTGGTTCCAGTTAGTTTAGCTAGGTAGTAGAGCCTTGCTGATTTCAGCATGAATGGGCCGGCTCGACCGGGGAAGTACTACCCTCTCACAGAAAATCGACGTAAAGTAACAGTACTTACCTAAACTGTTGCGTTTCGTTCGGTGAGTGAGACTGCCGGAGGCCCCATTCCCTATTCCTTCTTCCTTATCCCACTCCTCCTCCTATCCCTTTGTTAACCCCATGGGGCGTTAACGTACTTGTGACTCCTGTGGTGCTGCATGTGTCTATGGGCGGCGGTAATTGCTAACCATCAGGCGATCCGTCTGCTTGCTTGCCGCCTATTGTTATAAAAGAAAAAAAAACAGTCATTCAATCAATGTTATCATTCCAGAAGCTTAAGACCCTGTTTGGATACCACTTATGGATAGGCCTTATCTTTCAGATGAATTGATATAATTATGTTATCTGACAAATAAATTTAACAGCATCTTATTAGATAGCAGTAAAAATGGGCTTAACCCGCCGTATATCACCACCTAACGTGCCGTACTAGGTGAGGTTTACGTACCGCCTTGACACGTAAACCCCACCTAGTACGGCACGTTAGGTTCGACACCAAAAAAAATAGGCTTATCGACCTGCTACATTTTATACCGACGAATCTTGCTTTTCTGTATCTTTTTGGGGCACATTGAACGTTGAATTAATTTCCTTGAATTACATTAGATCATTTCGGCGGTGGTTTCTGTGGATATTCAAGAGGATTTTTCGGGTCGTTATTTGCCAGGAAACTAATTATCTCATTGATAGGTACATGATTTAAGTCTTGTAACCAATATGAATACATTTGTCAACGGCTAGTAGTAAAGCTTGTATCTCATTGTAACGCACATGCTATAAAATTAAGGTGCCTATATCGCACAGACTCACAGAGAACGACCAATAACTCGAGTTTTATTTTAACAACTTGACAAATACTTAATCAAACAGACTGTAATAAAAAAAAACAGATATGCACCGAAGTAATAGAGTATGCCTCTTTTGCTGTGATTGATGCATAAAACTCTTTATTTAGTTCTATAAAACACAAAGGAAAATATTTATACGAATATTGATCAAAAGGTGCTTTCCATATAGAAACATTCATAAAATTAAATTAATAGTCGACTACATATCGTTTTATATCGTTTTAATAATGTAAGCGCGTGTGAAATGTGTTCAGAGGTCTTGTATTGCTTTCATACTTATTTTTTTCCAGGTAGTAGAGCCTTGCTGATTTCAGCATGAATGGGCCGGCTCGACCGGGGAAGTACTACCCTCTCACAGAAAATCGACGTAAAGTAACAGTACCTAAACTGTTGCGTTTCGTTCGGTGAGTGAGAGTGCCGGAGGCCCTATCCCCTATATCCTTCTCCCTCATCCCACTCCTCATCCTATCCCTTTTCCCAACCCAAAGGGGCGGCAACGCACTTGTAATTCCTGTGGTATTGCTTGTGTCCATGGGCGGCGGTAATTGCTTACCATCAGGCAATCCGTCTGCTCGTTTGCTGCCTATTACGATAAATAAATAAATAAAAAAAATACTATAACATCGAATATTCTGATTGTTAATATCTAAACCGTTAAACTAATACTGAACAGCCAGACGCAAGACAACGATTTGTGCATCACATAAAGTGTTGCCCCTAGTGGCAATAAAACACTTGGTGCAATGTGTAGCAGATAAGCGATCACAGAAACCACTACGTCATCTATGAACTCTAGTTCAAGTTCAGCCACTTTGTCAAACAACATTTGGCGGCAATACTAAGCTCAAAACGAATACAGACTTACTTATAACATGTTTTAATTTCATATTCTTTAAAATTAAAATACGTTTTTAAAACTTTTTATAAATACATATAAAATAATTGCCTCCGTGGTCCAGTGGATAGCGTGTGCTACTGCCGATCGGAGGTCCCGGGTTCGATTTCCGGGTCGGGCAAAAAGTGTTACTGGGTTTTTTCGAATTCTCAGTAGCAGCCCGCGGAGTCTGGTTTTGTGCCCGGTAACGGCAATAGGCTCGCCCCCTATTACGTGGGAATTAAAAATTCATGGCGAAAGGTGGGTGTAATATTACACCTCTGCCTACCCCTTCGAGGATACAGGCGTGAGTCTATAAAAAAAAATTGCTGGCTGTAAAAATATTGGCGCAAGTTTGCTATACACTTTTTTTTTTTTGGTATCGGTTTAGAAAATCCTCATGTAGTCCCTCCGCTCTGGGGGAAGGCCGAAGGGGACTGTCAGACTCTTACTGACTAAAAACCAACCCGTGTTCCTCATGTACCCATGTGTCGGAAGGTCGGGTTTCACCGAAGCATTCCTCGCAACCCCCCGACGGGTATTGGCCCGCCAGATGGTCAGGCGGGCACAATGCGGCGCCCCCATTTGTTCGCGGGAGATAGAGCGTGCGGCAACGCAACACCGACACGCCTCTCCTCCCGCGACCGCGCCCGACGTCGAGGGACAGACAGAACTGTCCTCCGCACCCGCACTTTGGACGCATCCTACGCAGGCCTCACCCAAGCCCACGTGGAGCGTCCCCTCCCGAATCCCGCTTAGCTTCACCGTGGGTGTACCTCAAACCCACGGTTACTGAACCCTCCACCACGACAAGGTAGAGATCCCACGGGGGGGAAGTTTGCTATACACTGCATATCAATGCAGCGCAAGCATTTTTTTACTATTCACATTTTTTGGATAAAAATGTTATTGCCTCGTGTTGGACATTTTTTGCTAAATATAAAATTTTGATATCCAATACCGCAAACGCAAAATGCGTGTCACTCCGTTAATAAAATTATGTCCAATTTTAATCACCGCAACTTGCATACATTCGTAAAAATTTAATTGTATTAATTACATTTTCAAGAATGTATGCAAGTTGCGGCTCAAATACCTGTAGCGGTACACCTTGGTCAATCAAGACATTATTTTAAATCAATCCGGCAATCCGTTTAATTGTGAACATGTATTATTGTAGTCTGTCCACCTGTTACGTTATTAAACCCATTTTGATAAACTTGTGTGCGGTGCCTGCTTAAAGTGCAAGAAGAATACTCCAAAAAGAAATGAGATCCCATAAAAATAATACTTGTCAAAAATACCAAGCCTCGCGACCGTAAAATGTTATGAGATCCATGTAATACCAAGTCGGTTAATTAAAAATCTTTAATGTTTTAAATAAATATATTGACTTGGCAATCAATCAATAGAGTCCAAAGTCCCTAGCTGGTATTTCGCTGAACTATCCCAAAGGTTATAAAGAACAGTACTCCATGCAGGAGCGGACTTGTGCTTTGTAAAGATTAAGCAACTGATCCGGCGTAAAGTACATAAGAATAGTAGAAGCATTTAAAGGTAATAAAAGGCGCATGTTTTATAACTTTCTTTCAAAACTATAATTTTTACTCATAAGAAGATTGATAACAAGATTGAAAGAATTGACGCCACGGCGTGTTATTCCCTCTCTGTCTAATTAACTAGATTGCTATGAAAAAATTGACCGAGCTGTGTTTTCTATTCGATGTTGTTTTATTATATTTTCGTATGTATATCATTAAAATATTTTTAGTCAACTATCTGCCCAAGAACATAGTACATTGCAGCCCAAAGCTTCAGTTTCTTCTGTAACTAAATAACAGTTAACTAATATTGGATCACTATCCTATTAAAACGTTATGAATAATTAACATGTGATTTATCAAGGTAGCGTTGTAAAATAACTGAGCAAATTATTAGTAGACTTTAGAATTAGGAATTCTTGAAAAATGTTACCGGGTATTATTGTTTCAGCGGTTTGAATCAATTGGAACATTGGTGAATAGTGACTCCACATCAAAACTCACCATCACCTCGTCCGGTTCCCTTTTCATGCTCTTGATAATTTCAATAAAGTGGCGAGAGTCCTTTACGAAAGAGTGCGTCTTGCCTTCCAATTCAAGATTGCCTTGACGTCGTAGAGAGGAAATTAAGGGAAAACGGTCTGTCTAACGAATACATCGTTCTACTTAGGAATTGCTTGGATGGAAACTACTTCCCATATCGTGGACAACATTACCTCCAGATCGATGGAGTGGCTATGGGTAGCCCTAAAGCACCGGTAATGGCCAACATCTGGATGGAACACTTTGAGGAATCCATAGACATGCAGGCATCAAATGTGAAACTATGGAAAAGGTATGTCGACGATATCTTCTGCATCATGAAGGGCAACAAGCAGGACGTAGAACAATTCGCAAACAAATTGAACTCCATACATCCGAACATCCGATTCACATTCGAAATGGAGGTAGACGGATCGTTACCCTTTCTCGACGTTAAAGTGACAGTGAGAGATAATGGTACCCTTGGACTCACTGTATATCGGAAACCGACACACACCGACAGGTATCTCAACGCGAACTCGCACCACCATCCGCGGCACTTGGATTCCGTTGTGTCGTCGTTAGTGAACAGAGCATATGACCTATGTGACCCTGAACAATTAAATAGTGAGCTGTCACATGTTCGGGAGATACTTAGGCGCAACGGATACAAGAAAACATACCCTGTTGGAAGAGGAACGAGCGTAAGCCTGAAGTAAGCAGAGTGCCCGCTTACATACCGTATCTAAAGGGAGTGACGGACAATGTTGGAACAGTACTCAAGAAATACTCCATTAAGACTGTATACAGTCCCCTCTCTAAGATAGCACACAATCTGCGTACCCCAAAGGATGTCATTTCTCTCCAAACACCTGGCGTTTACAAAGTCAACTGCAGCTGTGGTAGTTCATACATCGGGCAGACTAAGCGTACAATCGCTGAAAGAGTAAAGGAACATATCGCAGCTGTAAAAAACCGACATATCAACGAGTCGGCGATAGCTGAGCATTTGGTGGCGTCTGGACCAAACCACTGGATAGAACTCCATCAACCACAAGTCTTATCTACCGATCGTCACTATTACTCCAGAATAGTACGTGAAGTGGTAGAAATCAGGAAATATAACAATTTCAACCGGGAGGATGGATATAGATTATCGGCTACTTGGAATCCAGTCATCAGCAAGTGTAAACACCGCCGCAGTGATAAATCTCAACAGTGTGTATACATCATTAGTGTAGTGTGTCGGAGTACCGACATTGCGAACTTAAATAAAGACCAAGTGAGGGTAGTTGCCGAAATCCGCACTTCCACAAGACGGCGCTGAGCTCTAATCAGTCTCTCTCTCCGCGACCACGCTCGGTGCAAGACGAGCGAAACGTCGGAAACAAATAGGTATTTATACCTTAAATAAGTTACGTCAACGCGATTAAGACCCGTTAAATTATTTTGTATATAGTTGAAACTTTGTTTTGTTAGGTAAGTAACTATTTTTAGGCGCATTGACTTTGTTCCATTAGGATCGCTTAGCGAATTGTCGTTGAATTTGTGAACTACCTCATCTGTTCTATTCAAATATTAAATTTAACGGATGCGTACCTATGGATATTAAATAATAATATCCTACTCCTATTACAAATGCAAACGTTGTTTGTGAGGATGGATGGCTGAATATTCATTACTCTTTCACACAAAAGCTACCCATTGAACAAATTTTGCTAAAGCTTTGCAGTAATGTATGCAGTTGTATACATAAGAATGCTACCTTTTGTTGCGACAGAGGCATGTATCTCTGTTGTCGCAACGTCTGACGCCCGTGTACCCGCACGGGCGGCGCCGTTGGTGGAAGCTAGTTAAATGATACATAAGTTAATAATTCCACTAAATATTTGCTTGGCTTTTGAGCCAATTTGTTTCCTGCACATCTGCCTATTTGTTTGATTGTGCAGATATCACGCAAATATTAGTGAATGGATGATCCGATGAAAATATTAGGCTATCTATACCTACTTCAGTTTTTAATACGATATTTTGACTTGAGCAGTGAAACAGGTTTCATAAATTTCTGATCTCTGGAACCGTAAGTTTTTACATATAAGAGAGCTGAAAATGGTTATCCCGGACTTATTAATATATAGCGTAAATCATGGCAAAATTAAACACTAGTTTCTTGCGAAAAAGGTACTCTCTCAGTATAAGCTTTCGAACTTTCGGGGGCTTATAAAAATTCGTCGCCGAAGGTTTTAATTCAGTTCAATTACGTCACATTAAATAACTATCTATTGCTATCATAAATAGTATCGCAAAGGAAACCAAGCTAAATATTATCCATTTCACAGGTCTGCCACGGTGTTAGTCAAGCCATCGTGAACGGTACCCCGCTATTCGTTGCCAAAGTGGAACGTCACATTATAGAGCCTTCCGGATATATTCACCAGTCGTTGCCTGTGCTTACTCTTAAAGGTAAAGACGAGACTGACAATGATATAAGTGGTAAAGAGTTAAACACTGCTGGTTCTAGCTCTAATAGGTTGGCTTAACCGGGTAAGTACAGCCTCTTTGGTACGTACATAAAAAGGCAAAAATTTATTCAGCCAATACACCAAAATTTTAAAATACCGTTTCGTTTCTAAGGCCTATTAAGAAATGTAAGCACATTTTCCTTCAAATAGTAAATATAATTTTGAGATTGTGGTTCAGCATCTTATTGCTTATTATCGTCTAGTAAATTACATATTCTACGAACAGCATCGGCGGCCTAATCATCTTTCCTTCCCCTCACCTGAGTCCTTACTATACTGCTCCTTTTCTAGGTGGGTACGCAAAGTCTTACAATTATTATTATGCCAATATTCATTGATACTCACTAAACCAGATGTAAAGATTGAGTTGGGTGAGAATTTAACTCACTCCGACCGCCCCGGCGGCGGACATTCTTGGTATGTAAAACGGGAAACGAGAGTATTTATAGGAAGAAGGCCGGTTTTTACAAAATAAGAGCTTATCATTAGGTGAACTACGGCGCGTCTATCATCGCTTTTGAAAACAATGTCAAAATTTTTCATTAAACCATTTAACACAAACCGCCGCTGGTTTTTTTTATGGCATAGGCGGCAAACGAGCAGACGGATCGCCTGATGGTAAGCAATTACCGCCGCCCATGGACACAAGCAACACCACAGGAGTCAAGTGCGTTGCCGCCCCTTGTGGTTGGAAAAAGGGATAGGATAAGGAGTGGGATGAGGGAGAAGGAATAGGGGATAAGGCCTACGGAACTCTCACTGACCGAACGAAACGCCACAGTTTAGGTACTGTTACTTTACGTCGGTTTTCTGTGAGAGGGTAGTACTTCCCCGGTCGAGCCGGCCCATTCATGCTGAAATCAGCAAGGCTCTACTACCGTGAAAACGGTGTATTGAAGAACGGATGCCTTTAGCTCTCCAATGTTGATATTCCGTCTGAGGGTTCTGAAACCTAATTATTCCGCCATTATTCAATTTTCTGGGTTTATTACCTAGTACAAAGGCCTACTAATAAGACTTTAAATAAGATTGTATAGTTCGCGAGTAACTTTATGCGTAGCCTGAAGACAACGATGGTGGGATTTTCGACAAGAATTTTCAAGTAAATAGAGATTGCTTAGAAATTTTAATGTCAAGATATCATCGCGCAAAAAACTTTCAAATACTCTATGCTCCAACACAGATAAAATAGCCCGTAAATTTCATTTTATTCATTACCACAACGTAGAGTTATCTCAGTTGCATCCAGGAATTTCGCCTTAGAGTCCTAGGGCCTGTCTAGTCTTACTATAATTGATTTTGTCATAGTAGGCTACGTTGTGCGTCACGAATGGGCAGACAACTGCTATTTGCCGCACCTGAACCCGCTACTGCGTGTCATTCCTGAAAAAGACGAGATTGAAAAGCACGTACCTCTGCGTGAGAGGTGGCGCGAGGATCTGCAATTGCTGTCTGATTACTTAGACTTTAAGGTACGTAATCAGTCTTCTGTAATTATTTTCTTGTTTATTTATCTTGGGCATTTACAGCGAATATTGCAGATCACTTAAAGGTCTGACGACCGCTAATGAGTTTTCTCTAATATTAAGTACGCATGAACGTTAAGGATTCCTCAGAACGATGTTCAACACAAAAACTAATTACTTTTAGAAACTTTTTAAGTCGTGTTTGCAAGAAAGTTTATATTCTATAGTCCTGATTGTTCATTGCTGGGGACACACCATGTTTTTAACGTGTCTTGTGGGACTATAATATGATACCGGTAAAATAAATAAGCTTTACAAGTTTTATTCTTCTAGGCTTTCGAAAAATCGCCACCTAGCTATCAGTTAAACATATTGCCAATTCGATGTATTGGCGTATCGTAAATTGCAATGGTTTATGCACACATTCACAGATATGTCAAAATTTTAGCACTGTTTGCGCCGGGTGTTGAAAATTATCTTGGTCAGAAGATTTCTGTGACCAAGACGTTTCATTAGAACTCAGATTTCTTACTGTTACCATACACGGTTCAAGTGTTTATTAAGCCTATTAATTCTTAGGTACAGACAACACAAGTGTAACCTTATATAAAGCTAATTCCCAACAAAATAAGAACCCCTTTCAAGGTTTACAGAATTATACAGAATTGTGTGAATTGGAGCCGCACTCCACTCGCAACTTTTTGTTTTGACGAGTAGCTAAGTACGTACTCTCGGATTTCAGTGCAGTGGAGCGTGCTGCTCAGTTGAATGTTTGAACTGTAATCCTTTGCACGCGTTTTAAACATGTTGTCTCTTCACAATCAAGTTTATCTTTATACGTGTTTATATGAGATACTAGAGCGTTATTTTATAGGCTGAACTTGAATGTGTTTGAAGTTTAATAGGTATGTACACGCTTGTGTAGAATTTTGTAGCCTTTGCGATTGGGACCCTGTTTTGTATCGCGTAATTAACGTTACTTAATGTTCAGAAGTAGAAACCTATAAAAAGAGTTAGGTAATCATATATCTATCATGCAACTCTAAAAAAGTTTGTGCTATGGTCTGTTGCTCTTATCTTGTTTTTAACTAAATATACGAATCATTATAATAATAAATATGAGCTTTTTAAAAGCTATTTAACAAACCGGACACAATTTGTTACTATGGGTGGTCACAATAGCGACGTAGACTACATTCAATATGGAGTCCCGCAAGGCAGTATTTTAGGGCCTACACTCTTCCTCGTGTTTATCTACGATCTCTGCAACCTCGATATTCCTCACGCGAAAACCACATCTTACGCTGATGACACTGCAATAACATTTACAGCCAACTATTGGTTCGAACTACAGTCGAAGGCACAAAGTGGCTTTAATTTGGTACTAAAATGGCTTTATACACACACCATGACACTAAATACTGACAAAACCCACTTTGTCACTTATTCTCTGAGCCCTATTTCCCAGCCTGTAGTTCGAATCTCGCTCCTAGCTCATTCATGCTCCCTAATGCCTCAACTCAACTGCCAGTGTCCGTCACTTACACCTGTTGACCAAATTAAATATCTCGGCGTAGTAATTGATAAGTACTTAAACTTTAAAGCACACATCAATAATCTCACAGGCCGAGTAAGAAAACTCATATACATTTTTAAAACACTGCGACACGTAGCTAACGCATCAATTATTCGGAGGGTATATTTTGCTCTTTGTCAAGCACTCATTACTTATTGTATTTCCTGTTAGGGTGGAGCTGTAAAAACAGTCATGAAACCATTAGAGATCGCTCACAGAGCCATACTTAAAGTAGCCACATTTAAACCGATCCTTTTTCCAACCGCCGAACTGTATAAATCCTGGAAAGTTCTAAATATACGGCAACAGTATTTATTACATATAACTCTACTCCAACACTCTAAAACACCACATCGTCAAATTACCAACCGGCGGAAAAACAAAATCTGCACTATTCCACCTCCACATACCTCTTTTGTAAAAAGATTCTCTGTCTATCTAGCCCCATTCATACATAATAAAGTGAATAAAAAAATTTCAATCTTCGGACTCTCGCTCTACAACTGCAAGAAAACTGTTCAGGCTTTTCTCCTAGAGCTGGATTATGATGGTACTGAATTATTCCTTACCATATAATCAGGCACCATAAAACACACACACACACACACACACACACACACGCACACACACACACACGCGCACACACACGCGCGCGCGCGCGCAAACACACACACACACACACACATGCGCACACACGCACCCACTAATACTATTTTTATTATATAATAATATTTTAGCTTTTAGAATTTGTATTCATTGCTTTTAGTATACATACTAACCTTTGTTTCTAGATAAATAACAAAAAGGGGATCGGCACTGTTTTTCCTTATCACAGGCTAATCTGTAGCCTATTTAGGAAAACAGTACTACACCCATTTTTGTTGTGATCATTATGTATTTTAATAACTAGTGAATACATCTTGTGTAAAACTTACAATCCCAGTGTGTAAATAAACGTTTTTATTATTATTATTATTATAAAGTGACATCGGCCCCATGTTGGGTGCCAATAATATTTATGTATACCTCATTTTGTCCATACTTATAAACTAAATCGGAATGCTACTCCTTGCGGTGTTCATTTTATATACATGCGTGGACAGCATTGTGAAGTTGGTATCCATAATCGAATCTTTCACCAGACTGTCCGCACATGTGAGGGCGGTCGCTACGTGACGGAGAGCGGGGCCCTCACGGGGGCAGTGCGCGACTACCTGCAGGCCATCCTGCTCCTGCGACCGCAAGACACCGCCAATTTCACCAGGCACTACTTAAAGACTGTACTTTCGGCACTTGACCTACCATTCGATGACTACTTCGATCCCGTCTGAAGACATAGTACCTAACAGGTACTATTTCTTCGAAGATTAGTTTCTATAAATATTTTATCTAAAATGCCTTTATAAGTAATTTTACATAGTTTAGATTTTGTTTATTTTAAATGAAGAACCTTTGTTTGGCTTGAATAGCAATTTATTTTTTATTTTCTAATTCAAATATTCTGAAGGCGTATTTGTTGTAGGTTTTGTATATTTACGAAATTAAAGTCACTGTAAACCACTTTTTGGCGAAATTAAACGTTTTCCAGAGTAAACGTTTAGTCGGATTTTATTTCAGCCGAATTTTACTTTTAGCCACGTTACAATTCTTAATTCACGGGGAGTGTAATCGTGCTAATTCTTTTGTTAATCGTGTGTGCGCACAGCGCGACTACAAATGCTAGAATACGTGCGAATAAATGTTGAATAAAGTATAGCAGTAGTTTTCCTACGACAATAACTAGCCCACAATACAAGTGTCGACGCCATATATCACGGGTGCTATTCCACTATAACGAATGATTTCGACCGATATTGCTGTTAGTAATCACCGTGCTTACCAGGTGTATCGTAGTCGCTAAAATATTGTTAATTGAACCAATGGACACAGCCGTTCTCAAGGAACAAACTCATATGCTTTCTCATCTATATGCAAATATTACATCGTACCCCTTGGGAACAAGTGTATGAATAAAAATATGCTCAAAAAGATTGTTAGTTTACACATAATAAATGATACAAGTACATTCGCTATGCGACTCCACGTAATATAAAGCTCAAATAGTTTATATCTTTATTGCCTATCACTGTTTTATGAAAAATTGTCTATCTCAGTTTCATACAACGAATATGGCAAGATTTATGAGATGTCTAATATGCAATTCTTAGTAGTTTATTTTATATGCATATATTCAGCAGAGGGATTTGCGTATGTCACGCAAGATCCCTCCAAACAAAATGACAAAACTGCGCTGGAGAAGGCCGTGAGACACGGAAAGAATTTTAATTTTTTGTTCCTTTTGCACAAAGGAATTTATTATTAAGTTCCCGTATCACAAGCATACGATATTATGGAAAGGACAACCCCAGTTTAGACGCACCTTGGCTTTCAAAGGTGGATTTTTTTATAAATATGGGTATTATACGCTTTCCTTTTCAATTACTTGACAGCTCGTGATGTTATGACCGTTCCATTATTTTGTATTCAGATATCGTTTCATATTTATTGCTTGTACCGAGGAGGTATTCATATTTTTTGGGAAAGATATTTGGTGAGGAGGTGTTCATGTACTTTATCGGCAGATACTTTGTCTATGTGTATGTGTTAGGATTTATAATATTACTTATGCCCATATGCACTTTTTATGTATTTCGACTAGTGCAACTGATCCAGAGAAATGTACCTACTCATTAAGAGACATGCGGCAAGTTATACCTTCATCTATGATAAAGTATCCCAAAATTTTAGTAGAATATTTTCAATTGCGGTAGTTTTTGCTAACTCTTTAGGGAAATGTATCAAAAGGTATTTAACCTATAATATTAGAACGATTAAGTATTAGATAACCGACTTGTATAATATAACATCGGTCGGTATGTTTTAATTTCTGCTCTCTGTTACCTACTAACTAACTTCTATGTTGGTATCATCTATCGGTATGACAAAAATATTGCAATATTGGTAAATAAAGCCAGAAGTAATTTTATTAGCAACAGAAACAAAGAGGGGCCACCCCCTAAAATTAAGTGGCACCTGTTGGAAAGGCCAGAATATGGAAGGAAATTTAGAGAGCGAGTTGTGAATAAAATGATAGCGATGGACGACATGGAATATAAAAGTGTGAATGAATGTTGGAGTAACATGGCAGGGTGTATCACAAGTGCAGCGAAAGATATTTTAGGAAAATTGAAAGGAAAAGGTACGATCGATAGGGATACATGGTAGTGGTCGACAGAAGTACACAATTCGACGTACGCATCCATCTAAGGCTTAGATGGATGCATACATCGAGTTGCCTTTTATCCGCCACACATATTTTCCTGTTTTTCTTTCACGTCTTGAAAGACAACGATTGAATTATTCACACAGCAATTAATTGCAATTTTTGTAACTTTTACATACTTATATGAGTAAAGTTAAATATTAAAATGGTTAATTCGTAAATATACCTAGAGTTCTTATTATAGGTACGTAGAATTCACATACACATACTATTTTTAGATACATTTACCAGGTGCTTTACGACCTGCTTTCTCGTGTATATCGATGTGCTATAGGGATCTGCGAAAGTGATACAAAAATTAAGCGATCAGCGTTGGTAAACGTTACATACGGTACAACACGGTCTACAAAATAAATATATAACTACCTAACGCAATCTGTAAACATTATATGGTAGGAGGTCATACTGAAAGAGAAAGAAAGCTCTGAGTCTCATCCATAACAAAAATTCAACTTTTGAAACGCTGGCAATATTACAGATACCTAATAATGTTTAAAATCAATGTTATACGCTTTAATATTAACATAATTATGTATGCGCACAAAATTACCAACACCTAGAAATGAGAGTTTATTCTACAAGATCATGAGTCTGGTATAAGAAAAGAGTTCTCTATTCATTTAGTTCCTGTTTCTATTGTCCATATTTGTATATTTATTTATATGAGATGATATATAGATCTTTGAGCCCTGACTCAAAGATCTATATGGCTTATTTTTTATCTTTCATCTCAGTTTCCAACTCTAATATCTAACTCTCGAATAAGTATACTGCTCAAAAATTTAAAGTGCCTATTGATCTATTGGATAATTTAATAATTACTATTATAGACTTCCATTAAGAGGAAATTATTTTCCTTCCTGCGTATTTTAATCAATCTCATTCTTATATTCATCTCGTAATACGAGATGACATAAACACCATAGGTACCACACAAGCTTTATTTTTTGTTCAATTGCGAAGTCAGTGTTAAGTTGTGCCATGGAACGCACATAATAGGCACATTAGTAACACCCCTCCTCTAATGCATGCGTTTTGTTAGATGAGGGGTACATTTTTATTTCAGAAAGGTTGTAGAAGAAATATTAAAATCACTTATTTAGTTATAAACACACAAACTATAAACCACTTATAATGGGTATTAGTGATGTGAGAATGTTAATGGAACATAAAAAAGGTAATCTGCATTTTCCCCAGAAGTACGCGTGTTAACACTTATATATGCAGAAGAAAAAGCGTGGGCGATAACACGGACCCCTGCGGCACACCAGCATTCACCTGGAGAAACTTCGATGACTCACCGTCACTAAAGACTCGTATACGGCGCTCATGCAGGAAGCTGGCAACCCAGTTGCACAATCGAGGCGGCAAGCTGTAGGCTGGAAGCTTGGAAAGAAGCGCACGATGCCAGACTCTATCGAAGGCTTTGGAGATGTCGAGACTAATAGCCAACAACTCCCCATGCCTGTCCATCGCCTCACCTCAAAGGTGTGTGACATACGCTAGAAGATCACCAGTTGATTGTTTCGGTCTGAAGCCATACTGACGATCACTGATGAGAGAGTGATCTTCTAGGTAGCGAACGAGTTGGTTGTTGATTAATCGTTGAAACACCTTGCAGAGTATAGGGGTGATAGCAATGGGTCGATAGTTGCCTGGATCAGAACGATACCCTTTCTTGGGAATCGGTTGTACGTTCGCCTCTTTCCAAGCCTGCGGCACTACGCCAGAGGCATATGATAGGCGATACAGGCGTGTAAGCATTGGAGACAACTCGGCTGCGCATTTTCTAAGCACAGCCGCTGGAATTCCGTCAGGTCCACTGGCTTTCCGGACATCGAGAGATCGCAGTGTCGCGCGAACATCGCATTGCCTGATTTTATTATCAGGTATGGAGTGGCCGCAGTAGGAAATCGAAGGCGGCTGCGCACTACGATCATCGATTTGAGAGTTGGTCGCAAAGAGATTGACAAGCAGGTCAGCTTTCTCTTGCGGCCCATGGGCCAGTGATCCTTCAGGGCATCGCAACGGCGGCAGTAAAGGCTAGCAGAAATTAGATTGCACGGCTTTGGCCAATCGCCAGTATCCCCGGCTGCCCGTGGGGTGCAACATGAGTTCTTGACTAAACCGTGCAATGCGCTGGGCATCCGCTCTTATGTATGCCCTCTTGCAGACCTTGGTGGCTCTATTATAGGCTGCCTTGATGAGATGGATGATGGATTCCTCATTTCAAAGGAGATGCCTAGTCCAGCAGTGGACTGTTAAAGGCTGACGATGATGATGAGATGGACATTCGGATCGCGACGAGACCGAGCCCTGATCCAAGCGCGGTAAGCCGACTGTTTTTGTTTAACAGCATCGGCGCACTCGCGATCGAACCAGGGCCGTACTCCGCTGCTGCTGGAGACGTCAGTGGATGGAATATAATATTCCATACCCAACATGATTTCCCCAGCAACAGCAGACGCACTCTCTGACAGATCCCTCCCACCAAAGCAGCGTTGAGACCACGGGATGGACGCATAATAGTCTCGCAGGCCATCCCAATCTGCAGACGAGGAGTGCCACAAGCGGCGCTTTGCCTTCAATGGTTGTGTAATAGACACTTACATGTTGTTTATTTTTTACAATAATAGTTACAGCTAATAAATCATAATGTTGTGCGTTTAACGTAAATAATATAAGTACAAACAACTACATTGATTTCAAACTGCAATTATATTATAGCAACTACAATTTGAAAACATGGCATACCTAATATCTGGCTACACACGTAGTAGCAGTGTCTTCAAATTTGAAACTAGCATACATAAATATTATTTCGGATACTTTTAGAGATTCTTAGCCACAAGACAATGTGTTACCAGAAAATCTTTGAACGCTTTTGCATAAATTGCGCGTCAACGTTCTCTATTATGTAGTTACCTCCTCAAGCTAAAATTTTGCTACTCGTAGAATTTCAAGATAACTGTGAAACAAGTTTCGTGAACTTCTGTATTTTAAATTTCATTGTATACCGATGAGCTGAGGACGGTGTTCAAACTGAATCGCTTGCCGTATTGTATATGGTTCATCGAACGTGGTCCACAGGGAGTACTATGTCAGGCTGTGCAGCTTTGCCACTAACAGTAAGCCCGATTTATGCAGTGAACAAGCAAGGGTTTGCTGCATTTCAACCGAGAAAAATGTTCTAGCGAAGTTACTTTTTGTTTGGTTAGATGCCGCTACGGAAATTGAAGAACTTGCTATTTGTGTCTTAGTTATAAGCATAAGCGCATACGCATGAAGAGTGGTTTAGTTCCTTATTTCGACAAAATGTTACAGTTTTTGATGAATACATGCTTTCACTGCTTTCCATTTTTTGCTCCATAGGGTGAGTTTCATTATCCTTGAAAGACCGTTTCGCTACCATCCCATGTTATACTTTTGTTTCATACAGAAGTTCTTGTAGAAACAACTCCTAAACCACATATTTTTACCAAGGTGTCGTTTGCGAAGATAATTGATGACGTTTTGACAAAATTTTACATGAACGAAATGAAATGCTTTCGGTGGGATGGTTTATACAAAAAATCATAGTTAATATCCTAACAAATCAAAACATTTTAATTGCTGCAGTGTAATAGGTTACAATATATCCAATTGTGATTGTTGAAATGTTGTCGCGAGCATATTCCACCATGAGTAAATTAATGAATATTTTATATACGTTTGGAAAGTTGCAGTGTATGCAACAAATTGATATGAAACAACGAAACTAATTATTATTTTGCAAGAGGAATGTATTCGTAGTGTAATGTATGCAAGAATTTTATTCAAATTGTATTTTTACATTCAAAATATTTTAGTAAATATGAACCATGTCAGAATTTTCATGTAAGATGATTTTATGCACAAAATCTTTCTTATGTTTAAATCATAATCTGTATTTACTTTCAACTTAATAATTTAATAAATTACGTAGTGTTTGCTAAAAGAGTATTCAAAAGGTCATATAGATGACATATAAGTGGTCTAGTCCACCCACTGCACTTGACACGAACCCACTCCACATACAAGTAGATACGGAAAATAACTGAAGGATAGCATACACACTAGTAATTTGTAAAGCAAATAGCTTAGAAAATTACTTTTATAAAATGAAAATATTATGCGCTAAAAATAATGAAATTTACATAGAGTAGGTATTTTTCTAGGGCAATTACGATTACTATTACAATTACCATACATCACTGAAGTAATTGAGGCAGTAACGGTGTCATAAGCTATAAAATGTAAGTAACTATGTAAGCTGTAAACCGGTAACGTTTGTGAACTTGTTAAAGACGCGAACCGAAACCCCGCTGTAATTATTCACAAATTGAAGAATATAACTTTGAAACAGAAATTAAACTTATTGATTTAGTCTGCCGACTTCAAGCTAAAGTTGTGTGATGTAATTTGAAATGTCTTAAGGACATTTCGCGAAAGGTTTTCAGTTGTAATTATAATTCCTCTGTCAAACAATTTTGCGTGGGAATCGGTGTCATGCTAATTGGTTCAATTTCATGGATTTGCTTTACTGGATATAAAATTACATACATACATACATATCGTCACGCCTTTTATCCCCGATGGGGTAGGCAGAGGTGTATTTCTACACCCACTTTTCGCCAGATATACTTTAGTCCCACGTAATAAGGGGCGAGCCTATTGCCGTACCGGGCACATTTCCAGACTCCGTGCTGGTACTGAGAATTTTGTGACAGAAAAACCCAATAACACTGCCCGACCCAGGAATCGAACCCGGGACCTCCCGATCCCACGCGCACATTTATGCCGCGAGACCAATGAGGCAGTAGTATAGGGTTTGATGTCGAGTTTTCCGTCTCTACGCAAAGATGGTATTTGCACCGTGTTATCCCTTAGTCACCTCTTACGACACCCACGGGAAGATAGGGGGTGGTGACACTTGTATTCTATGCCGTCAACCACACGGTATATAAAATTATATCTGAAATTTAAATTCCGTGTTTGCTTCAGTATCATATAGGGGGAATCTTTAAGTGATTACGCGATGCTACGATTTTATCAATGTAAAAGAAAAGTTTTTAATAAGATCTGCATTTTTGCTTGAATGAATTATAGTCATAGTTCTCCTGTTTTGGCGGTGAGGGAAGAATTACTTAGGAGGTACATGCGTCAACACGATTGTGGTAGCCTATCTAGTGCTCAGCGGCTGGAAAATATTTACGGTAGCTAACGAACGCTTGTATTACTGTCATTATATATACCTATATAAAAAGAGTGCTGATAATATTTCAGAAAGTCTTAGTCTGCTGCTAGTTTGTGGATCACTTGCTGGTAGCATAGCACTTCTTTTCACAAGGCTGGCTGTACTTTTACTCTTTAGTCTACATAGCATAGGCAGCTCTGTTGTTCTTTCTGCAGCGAAACCTCTCGTTTTTGTGTCTCACTTCTCAAATGTTACAGGCTAGCATGTGGCAAAAAGTCTCAGCTTCTTTTAAGTTAAATCCGATATCCAAAAGCAGTTTCGCAGCCTATACATATTTTGTACAAAATTCATAAAATCGATATTTTCCATCTTTTCTGGGAGCTGTTTCGCTTCTATTTTTTCTATAGGAACAATAATAAACGCAAATATAACAATTATTTATTATTGTAAATGAACTTGAGACTTATGACTTTTATTTGCCAATTTTATTACATGCTAGAGGACGCCAGCAGCTACGCCTGCACATTTTTAAATTTACCCGTTTTGGCCGATCCCGTGGGAATTTCGGAAAATCCCTTCTTAGTGCACCCCTGCGGTCCCCAAGGAACATACATGCCAAATTTCAGCTTCCTGCGCCCAATAGTTTCGGCTGTAGAGTGTCTGTCAGTCAGTCAGTAATCCAAGGATTTTATATATTAAGATATTCTTGAAAGAAGCACAGCTTTGATGACATCCATGCCTTCGTAAGCCTTAATTATTATAACTTTGAAATATTTAATATAAGCCAGAAACAATGATGTATTTACACAAAGAGGAAGCGTAAGGTGACATATTGCTTCTATTTTTATTTATAAACTAGCTTTTGCCTGCCGCTTTGCGCGCGTTAAATTCGGAGTAACACAAATCTACTTTCAGTCTCAAGTTGTGTGAAGGCACTCCTGATTATTCTAAAGATTTCAGAAACTCTATAGAGTGCAAAGTAACTCGGTCAGTATACATAACATTATCTATCGAAAGGTACGTAATAACATCACCTTCAAATGTCAAAGCCATGTTCTAATACATGTCCATATATATGTATAAAAATTTAGGCATTTATAATATTAATAGGGCAAATCGTTTCATCCGTTTAAGCGCAATATAAGTATAATTTATTAGTTTATTTAAAAGAACAATTTAATTACCGTGCACAATATGACATTATGTATGATGTGACAGTACTGACAGAAATACGATAGCACATGCGTAGCACTCAATTATTAGCGCATGCGTTCTTACTTCCCAGAGGTAAATTTGTGCCGTACAAACTTCTACCCTCCCTACAATACCTGCCAGTTTAATTTTTGCAACTTATAGTAGCCTATGTCCGTCTCTATGGTCCAATATATCTCTATATTAAATTTCAACAAAATCGGTTCAGGCGTTTTAGCGTGAAAACGGAACATAATATGTACATACATACATACATTAACACTTTCGAATTTATAATATTAAGTAGGGAAGTAGGGATATCATTAGAGACTTTCTTTATACACAACATTATCTAACTGATTTACCACCCTCATATAGAACATGTAAATTATTCTTACGGCTTAGGTACTCTTGAACATGCCACATATAACTGACGATGTGAAAAACAACATGTTCGGGGGTCGATTCCAGCTGTTTCAAGTTTGTGAATATCCAGCCCTGCCGAAAGTAAGATAGCCCCGTTGAGTTACTCAAGAGGTATCTGAATTCAGGCCTCAGTCTCCCACCCACGGATTCCCACGTACGTAAGGTGTGGGAATTTGGTAATAATGAGACACCTGTATAAGTACAGAACACGAACGAACGAAAGAAATCAAAAAAACACATCCACATTCATTATTCAAAAGAAACAACTAAGACACCAATCCGACGAAAACGAAAGAAAATTAACCGAGAAACTACTCAATCCACGGAGAATCTTAACACCGCCATTCAGAAAACGCCATCTATGTTTACATATACAAACCGACCGAGATAGAAAATAATATGGACTAATCGACAATTTATTGAAAAAAGGATCTATAGTCATTGTTTTTATCATTTAAAATAAAATGAAATGATTATATAACTATTATATTAACATAATAATTTGAAATAAATTAGATTGACCGTTTAAATTAAGTGGACATTGTAATAAATTTTGACACAGAGACTTTTTGTTTATGAAAGTGCCGAATATTATTCTCTATTATATTTTTAATAACAGAAACATACCCGACACATAATATTGTCTTTTTTGCAAGAAACATTTATTTTGCTAGAAAATTATTTGAAAATAGTGACATCTATCGGTCGGAAGGATAAGTATAAAATATGCTCGGTTCCAGTAATTTATTTTTCGAAAATACGTAAAAATATACTGATGAAATTAAGAATCGCCTCCTTTTTTAAAGTCGCGTAAATAGCCATAAAATACTTTAAAGGTACCTATTTAGACTAACTTTACTTTTACTAACAAACTTATAATGATCATAGATGGCACCACATATATAACCAGTTTTGGATGATCCCTGTTTTGTTTGGGACTACGTACAAAGGAGAGGTCAAGCTGTACACCGAAAACCACTCAACCGATTGTGATGTAACAGACATTATTCCGTGTGGTGACAGATTAAGAATACGGAATGTCACCACCCCATATCATCCGGGGTGGGTGTCGTAAGAGCCGACAGAGGGAACATACTTATTATGCAGAGAACAGCACTGTAAGAGAAGGAAAACTTGATACAAATCCTATACCAACCCGTTTGGCCAGCGTGGTATAGTAGGCCATTCCTCCTTTCAAAGGAGAGGCCTAGTCCAGTAGTGGACTGTTAAAGGCTGATTATGTTATACATTATTTTATAGGTTTGAGTATCCTTTGTATAGGTCGGTTCACAAAAGTTGACCAGATGTACATTCGTGCACCAATGGCGTGGCTCCATTCTTGACGCATTTAGGGAATGCGTCAAGAACGGAGCCACACCATTGGCATTCCACCCGCGCCTCACCCCGCACCTCCACGGAGACCTAAAAAATGATTTCTGCGCAGTGGTCATCTTTCGTGAACCGACCTAAACATGAGTGTATGTTTTATTGAAATCAATTTCGCCATTTTAGAGATCTTAAGCAACATAGGGAAAGACGTCGGACAGACAGACAGACAGACATAAATTCTAAAAATTATCAAGTATTGCTTTTTAGCATTTTCCTAGATTTTTTAGCTAATTTTCGTCAAAATATCTTTAATGTACAGACTTTTTCACCTCTACAGTTTTATTATAGTATAGATTCTTATTATTAACAAAGCGGTAGAAGCAATTTCATTATTTTCACGTAGCAGCTAAAGTGCTGAATCATTTTTATTTAAATTGGTATGAAACGAGGTGAGCCTTGAAAAGGTTGTTCAAAAAAACCTTGGATCTTGGACCTTTGGTTCCATATATTGAATGTGTAAAGGAAAGCATAACATATAACTAGTACCTAATTACAAAGACTTCTTTATTTCTCAATCTCAATCAGCCTATAGCAGTCCACTGCTGGACATAGACCTCTCCCAACACGCGCCACAGTACACCGTCCTAAGCCTTCCGCATCCAGTCTGCCCCAGCCACCTTTTTCAGATCGTCGGTCCACCTAGCCGGGGGCCGCCCTACCTTATGCTTACCGAGTCGTGGTCTCCACTCTAGGACACGCTTGCTCCATCGGCCATCAGTCCTTCTACAAATATGGCCAGCCCACTGCCACTTGAGCTTACTAACTCTGTGGGCTAAGTATGTCGGTAATTTTGGTTCTTTGTCGGATAACTTCGTTGCGGATTTTATCCTTCAAAGAGACGCCAAACATAGCCCGTCCCATAGCTCGCTGCGTGACTTTAAGTGTGTGGACTAGTCGCACTGTGAGTGTCCACGTCTCGGCACCGTACGTCATAACTTCTTAATTTATTTTCGTGTAAGTAGCCAATTCTGGTGTCGGAGTCTAAAGGCCACCCAAAGGCCTTTGACATGTCCTAAGGATTCATATTTGGGACAAAAACCGGAAGCAACATCTTAAATCAAAGTGGTGACCTCTGTAAGCATTACTTAACTTTGCCGATTTACTATGAGACAAATTAAGTAACGCTACGAATCTTAAGAAGAAGAAAGCATTACAAAACAATGGACACAAGAAAGACTGTCTTCGTAACTACTACACATGTCATGCTTGATCATCATCATCTTCGTTGTGTTATTCTGGCTGCATCCAATGCAAGGCTTTTCGTCTTGGAGCCCGAAGTCCGCTTACTGGTAACTGATTAGACCCTAACCCTCTTTGGCAGTACATTACCTTTTCCCCAGAATTACTGTCATATGACCTCTGCAATTCACAGGGATAGCGATATGGTTTAAACTAGTGTGCAGTATCAGTATGTTCATATGGGTACTGACACCCTATTACGACAGTCAAAGATATTCATTATAGCCGGGACCGACTGCTTAGCATGCTCTCCGAGGCACGGGGCAAACGATACGCACATAAATTCGAAAATTCAGTAGTGCGCGCCGTGGCTTAATTAAACCCTCTGCATAGCGATTTTTCTCTTTGGTTTATCTCTGCTTTCAACTACACATGCATATATGTAGATTCAAAGAAATAAAGAAAAATAATTGCTTAAATAAAACTGTCAGTCACGGTTTCTGTCGTTAAACTCCGACACCACTGCTAGCTACACCCATGAAAAGAACGAACTTTCACTTACAGGCTGAAAATAAAGTTCGTCTCAACCTATACTTAGACATAATCACGTTATTAGTTGAGAACAGACTGTGGTCTCCTTAAAGTTGCAACACCTCTATTACCTAATTACCATATTTCTCATAACTTTTATTTAAATTTTAACCAACAGGTGTTAAAATCGTTAGTGTAACAATTTTAATACAAGATCTTAACTTTGCAGTTACCATTTAAATTAATTAAGCATTCAATTTAATTTTAATAAACATTATCGTTACTATTTGTGAAACGTTAACCTGAAATTATCAAGTTGGTTTCGTGGTTCGCATTGTTCCCAGGAGTATTACCATTTCGTGCTAGAGGTAGATAGTATAACTGGCAATACAATTAACAAATGCTCAGGCTCGGTACACCCAGACTCGGAACAACAATATTTTGGATCACACACATTTCACTTTAGTTTTTTTTTCATAATCATCAACAGCCTGCCATAGTCCACAGAAATATATAGGCCTCTCCAATTGTTTACGTTAGGTAAGAATCGAATCTAAATACATCGACGTCCCGTTATAGAACCATTTTATTTATTTAGCGCACCAAGAGTATCATAATACTTTACCAACAATTACATAAAGAGATTATATAGCAAGATAATAGCAATAATACAATTAAAAGGCATGCTTGATATCACTTGTATTACGCTACTAAATTAATTTCATTGATTTAAACCCTATTATTTTGACTCCGAATCGGGTTTCCATGAAGCGATTGAATCATTAGAACTTCCCAGCAATTTTGTTGGCGGGGCATTTCCACAAACAGATACCTCCAGAGGTGCCTTTTATGCTCTTCAAACATATGATCATACAAAAATTAAAATGGATAATCATGTTTTAGATAATCTGCGATAAATCGTAGATTGAAAATATTTTTTGATTTACGTTTTTAGATGAAGTACAGCATATTTTCATTTCATTTACTACCTTTAGTCTAGCACTCTGCCATTATATTTACTTATTTCCTCTCATCGCAATTTTATAAGTTTTTTATTCTGAAGTTAAACAGTAAAGCTGTTGAATCCAGCAATACATTTAAACAAAAACCATCATTAGACCTGTCTTTTTATATTATACACCATATATTGTATGTCACAAATCACAAAACGACATTCAGATACAAACATAGTGCAGTTTGTAAAATGACATTTCGTGAAGTTACTTACTTTCCAGTTCATTTCTATATCTTGTTATATTACATTGTTATAGCTCATCATTCTGCAGTGCGAATGGAGTTGGCAGCAGGCCCGAAACTTGGATTTACACTGTGTCACATTTATGTTTTTTTTAAATTGCAGTGGTGTCTACAATGAAATATGGAGTGAGGCTTTTATGGGTTAGAAATCAACAGTTTTATGTGCGTTTTATTTCTCAATTCGGTGTCAAACTACTGTCTTCGGTAACGCCACTTTATAGCAATACAAATAAAGTTTATTTAAACTATGCACCATTATTACGTTTATGATCAACTGTTAGGGTCGGAACATATCTGACGGAAGATGCGTCGCGTATTATCGGTCGCGTAACGCCAAAACATACAAATATATAGAAAAACATTCAATCTTTCACACCTGACCGAAGATCCGTTAGTACGTCGAGCGTACAGCGTCTGTTCCGTTTCCGTCAACGCATTATCGGCCGACGTCGCGCGCACCACGCACCACGTGAATTTTGACTGCCGCGTTGGGCGACGTTTTAAAATTAAACCCTTATAGTCAATACGACGTTAAAAAGGGCTGCGCAGTTGATCGATAAAGCTTGTTGACTATAATCATCATCATCATCCTAGCGCTGTCCCGGTTGCGTTCCAAAACCTACGCCTTGGAGCCCGGGGTCCGCTTTCCGGCAATATCTCCTCTACTTCGCACGGTCTTCAGCATCCCTGATGGTTAGTTTATTGGCACGCATATCATCCCTTACGACATCAAGCCCTTCCCTGTTTACCGGGGCCCGGCGGATGGCAAGACATTTGTTGCTCACGTAAGATGCCGGTTGACGTAAGACGTGGCCACTCCAGCGTAGAAGACACTCTTGCAGTTTGTCAGCAATGTCACGGACATGAAGGCTACTCCGGGTGCGGGAGTTCCTAATGCGGTCCTTCCACGTGAATCTACACTTCCAGCGCAGCGTGTTCATCTCCGTGACTCGAAAACTATGCTTGTGTCGCTCAAGCACAGGCCACGTCTCACTACCATATAACAGGACAGGTCTAATGATGGATTTACAAACCTGTCCTTTGAGTTTAACCGGCATTTGGGTTCACAAATGACACCGATCACCTCATGCCATTTGGCCCAGGCTGCCGAAATGCGTGCCTTGACGTAGCAATCGATGTCACCAGATGCGTGGAGTACTGATCCCAGGTACTTGACCAGGTCCTTTCGCTCGACAATGTCTCCGCCTATGCGAATTGACGCGGGATCTGTACTGTTGCAGGCCAAGTACTCGATCTTCGCTTGTTGAATATAATGTCGCTGTTTAAATATATGTATCAATATTTTAAAATTCTTTTACGTGTGGTTGTCTTATTATATTGCTTCACGATTGTACAATAAATAAATAGATATAACAAAATACATTCCATTTATTCTATAAACAATAGCGCACCTAAAAGAACGGGTATATCATATTGCAAATTCCCAGACTTCACTTGTCTATTATAGCAACTTATACTAATGCCCTTTTAATTTCAGTTATTGCGAAGTTTTCAAAGAATCTGACGTCATGTCTCGAAGAAGCACCATTATCTTGTAGTGTAGACTAAGCTCTACCAGCAATATTAAATGTCCAATCATTTATTATTACCCGTCATAGGGGTGTGTAATATAATGAATTATGGTCGGTACACGTTTTAATCCATGCTCGTAATAAGATGCCAATTAGACTTCGATGGAAGATCGGATTAATTTGATCTTACTTGTAAGCAATAAGGATTACTCGATACTAATTGGCCTCGATCTAGTATAGATTGGTATTATATATTTTTGGAAAATATTATTAAGTTACAATACAGTCAATGAAATAAAACAAAGAAAACGCTAAGTGGTTTATCTGCAGAATTAAGTCTACAGAAGTTTGAATCAAGTTTAATGTGTGAAGTTGTATAAATAATTTAATTTTGATAAGATTTATTTCTGTCAGCACTGACGTGTTGATTTGTAAAATTAAAATATTGCTGTTAAATAACATGAATAAATACTTATCTAATTAATTACGCTGCTAAAGAATATTATTCTTGATAACCTTTTGAAGTGAAATGCTTGTATTAGAGCTCGTATTCACCATGCAAACGACATTGAGACCCCGATTTCTCGACTTTGTGAACAATATCTAAACCATTAAGTACGGCACCCCACTTTACGTGGTAAAATCTATTGTATTCGTGTAATTAGCTGAATAGATTCTGCCTAGTCCTTAAAATACATTCAACTTGATATTCACAAAAATACACAAAGAGATTTCAATCCGATTGCGTTAAAATAGTTATAACACAACACGCTGTTACAATAAAAACACATTTGCCGAGATTGCTGTTTTTAAGCCAACTTCGAATCCGTCGTAATATTAAGTGCCAAAAATAGCTAGTATTAATACCATTCGGAGATTACTTTTCTGGCTGAAACTATTAACCTTGAACTTAGCTAATAATGGCAAAAAGTGGTGAATATCACCCGCGATGTTATTACGCAATAACATCTTAACGACTCTGAGCTGACTTCCCAATTTAACCTCAGTGTACCGAGCCCAGGTACACACTATTTTATTACGTTATATCCACAGTTATTGGTATAAGAAGAAATTGTACTAAGTATTGTTGGTCGCAGCTTTAACGACTACGTACCTTTAATGCAAACTGAGCGCGCTTATTAGAATTTTCGTCGAATCTTATTAAATCTCACTCATTATGAAGTTCAAGTTAATATTTTCAAGAAAACTGTTATAATACTATAATACTTCCTTCATTTGACGACGACTTTTCGGTGTTTGGATTGTTCTTAGTATCGTTTTATAAGCCGGTGATTATTGTTCGTGATTTAGAATAAAGAGACCTAATGCTAAGGTATTAGTTTCGTTGATATTATGCTAGTAAATTACGTAACAATGTTTGTCTGTGCCTACGGAGGTTTTACTGGGGAAAATGTTCATTTATCGTAAATATCGACAATTTACCCACTTTGCGAACTATATTTTGAATAGTAAATGGACTGTTGGCAAAATATTCCAATCCAATCGAAACGGCGTTTAAAATTTTCATGATAAATAATTGGGTTTTCTAATGCAAATTTCAAAAGACATGTACGGATGTCCATACAAACTAACGCTTTTGTGTTATATTTAATTAGGGTAGCGAAAGTTTGCTGATTGCTTACTTTGAATTTTTTTCATCACAACACAGGTTACTCTTTTAATGGGGAAACATATTGTGTCATATTTTACATGTTCGTCATCCTCCTAGCGCTAGCGTTATCCAAGTTGCATCTCAGGGTTCGCTTACTAGTCCAACCAGATTTCACCATGTCCACAGTGCGACTGCCGTCTTACCTCCGCATCCCAAAGAGATAGCACAGTTATATGATTTAAAGTACTGTCAGTTTATTCTGAGGTGCTTACCCTCCATAAGGAGTGTAAAAGATCGTCGAGATCGATATCATCATCGTCAGCCTTTAGCAGTCCACTGCTGGACTAGGCCTCTCCTTTGAAAGGAGGAATTGGCCTACTACACCACGCTGGCCAAACGGGTTGGTATAGGGTTTGTATTAAGTTTTCCTTCTCTTACAGTGCTGTTCTCTGCATAATATGCTCCCTCTGTCGGCTATTACGACACCCATGGGATGATATGAGGTGGTGACTTTTCGTATTCTTAATCCGTCACCACACGGAAACGAGATCGATAACCACCAATTTAATACGCAATACATAACTTCCAAAAGCGAGTTATGCGCGCCATGGATACGATCACGATGCTCTTTGCATCGCAGTCTATTAAAAGTATAATATTACTTGGTAAGAAAGCTCTACATGAATTTCCAAAACCAGAATAAAAATTATATAACCTCTGTCAGCACATTACAGGTTAACAGTACCATACACGCATCGATTAAATATCGTGAATGAGACTTTCTTCGCCACAACTTTTCATAAACGTTCGCTATCATTAATAATAATAAGCGAGTGGCGAACAATATAATAAGTTGAGAGAAAAACAATCAGGAAAGACAATTGTTGTGTCTTGCGCTTTATAACCAAGTGTAAATTGTTATAAATGCATTATACTCAGAATAAGTGTTTAGGACTTTGTTTTGCTTAAAAATAAATTCTCCAAAATGACCCCATTTCCATTTCCTTAATCCCACCACTCTGCCACTTCTTTTCACATCTAGGTAGGTAACGCTTTTGTGACTCTCCTCATGTTGTGGGTATCCATGGACGGCGGTAATCGCTTACCATCTGGCAATCCGTCTGCCTGTTTGCATAAAAAAGTATTTCAATGGAAATTGGAATCAGTTTTTACCTCAATCCGATTAAATTTCGCGTTGGACGAACGTTGGTACTAGAGTAACTAGTGATTTTCATGTAACCGGAGATGCAAACACGTTCACAGCATAGGTTTAGCCGACTATTATTCGATCCCACAAAGTAAATTCTCAGAACAACCATCTTTTCTTTAGGCAGAAAATTCTGAGTAACATAACTGAATTTTTTAACAAATCTTTAGAGCATGTATCAATATACTATACTTGTTTTCAGACATCAACAGAGCCTTGAGTTTTATGGCACAAATGTTTCAGTCTGAATAATTTTTTTACCAGAGACTAACTTCAAGTCCATAAATATTCATATAATAGTCCATAAATATTCATATAATAGAGATAGCAAGAGCCGTTATAGAATATGGCAGCTACCGGTTTGACCACACCCTGGTACCGTTTATTCTGAAATTAAAATTACCTTCACCGTGTAGCGAAGAGGCTTTTTGTCGATGGGTTATTGATATTAGATCGATTGGGGCGCGGCGATGGTGCGTCATCAATAACAGACTATACGCGTGTTACGTGCGTGTATGACCACCGCACAAAAGCTTTTAGCTATTACAATACATGATGGATTTACAAAAGATTAAATAGAAAATGTACGTCTGCCCATACTTTGGTTTTGCATTGTTGTGTATTGAATTGGGCTTTCTTCAAATTACTAAGTTAATATATGTATGTGGTTATAAAGTTACTTTACAACAATTAATGTTGCGTGGGATGATAGGACTGACGGGTTTTTAGTGTTCCGTATGAAACTACAAGGAACCCTTATTAGTTCCACTATTTATGTCCGTGCGACTGCTTGGCTTAAGATCATGTCTGTGTCAGGACAGTGGCAAAATCGTTCAGGCCAGGATCGGTCACATCAAAGGAGGCCGCTATCTTATGTGTGTGAAGAAGTACGTCAGTGGTTACAGGAAAGGTTGTATTATTTGGCAGAAAGGCTTCTAATTTAACGTCTATGGCGTTCACTTTTCATAACAATTGCATAGATACATGGTCCACGACTTATTATATGGGGTCCGACATGTCAATTACGCGTACAATCAAAGCCTGTCAAAAATATTCAGCAACCTTTGCAATATTGGTGTACTAATGTATATTTTTGGCGTTAACGCATTATTCCACATTCGCAACATTAATGCATGTTTAAGAATATACATATACATATATATATATATATATATATATATATATATATACGGGAATTAACGCGAACATGCATTAGGTATTTACATACCTTATTTTGCTTGACGTTTTGCGACGGTTGCACTTCCCGTGGTCGCAAGCTGACTGGTGTAGCGATGTCACATCTCCGAGTGCGAGGTAGAAGATTCTATTCCTACCTCCGGGTCGTTGATTTTCGAAGTACCAGCGTAAAACACATTAACAGTATCTGTAAATTGAACATTCGCCGACTGCACATTAAAGTGGGGTGTTGTTAGTCGAATCACTGGATTCCACGCCGATGACAATTTGAAGCCCTCTTCCCGATTGAAATTTTTATGTTTTCTGATTTCGATCGCTTCACGCACAACTCTTGGGTAAAAGTGGCGTTCCGTGGAGAGGACTTGGGGACGATGAAATTCAATCCAGTGATTGGTGCCCGATTGAAGTAAATGTTCCGCAATCGCCGGTTTGTTCGTTTGACGGTTCTTTACAGCTGCGATGTGCTCCTTCATACGTTCAGCGATAGTCCGCTTCGTTTGCCCTATGTAAGAGCTTCCGCAGCTGCAGTTGATTTTATAGACACCTGGGGTTTGTAGCGGCAGAACATCCTTTGGTGTGCCCACCATGTTATATAATTTGGCCTCTGGTGTAAATACGGTCGGAATGGAGTAGTTTTTTAACTTGTCTCCTATTTTATCCGTAACACCTCTAATGTATGTGTCGGTTGTCTATTTACCGCCGGATGTTTTTCTCGCTTGATAGGCCGCGTCATTCGTCGTTGTACCTGGTATCCGTTTTTCCTAAGTACCTCCTGAACATGGTCTAGCTCTAGCTTCAAATGTTCAGGGTCACAAAGGTCATGTGCTGAAATGAAATGAAATACTTCTTTATTTCGTGTAAACTTAGCAACTACTTACGAAACGTCATTAAAAAAAATCATTTTATACAATTATTTTTGTGTGTCGAATTAGAACAGCGCAGTCCCAAGCGTTTTGGTCGTCTTTATATTCAGATATTTTATAATATGCTTTTGAACACAATTTCGCTTTTACAATAATTTTGAACTTATTTATAGATAGGTCTCTTATATTATAAGGGAGCTTGTTATAAAAGCGTATACATTGCCCCATAAAACAGCTACTTATTTTGTGGGACGAGTGCTATGAACTACGAGATTATTCCTGTGTCTTGTATTTACAGAGTGTATATCACATTTTTTACAAAATTTGTAAATATTTTTATGTACATATAGCAGATTTTCATAAATATATTGTGATACAACAGTTAGAATGTTTATTTCTTTTCTCTTAGAGAAACTCTTGGACCGAGGTTATAAATTCTCCTTACAGCTCTTTTCTGCAGAACGAATATGGTATTTAGGTCTGCAGCATTCCCCCAGAGAAGAATTCATTACGACATTAAGCTATGAAAGTAACTGAAATAAACCATTCTGTTTCTAAATCTGTGAGGCGTCTAATTGTCTTAACTGCATAAGCTGCAGAACTGAGTTTGCCCAATAGCCTTTCTATATGTGGACCCCATTGTAGTTTGGTGTCCAGCATAATACCTAAAAACATAGTTGTCTTGACGGGCTCAATCCTAGATTCATTAAGTTGTACATTGGTTGTCATATGTTTAACATTGGGCATTGAAAATTTTAAAAGTTTAGTTTTCTTATTATTAAGTAATAGATTATTTACATTAAACCAATTAACAACTTTAGAGAGTGCATTGTTTACTTCGTCAAAGTTACTCTGTCGTCATTTAATATTATAAATCAAAGAGGTATCATCCGCGAACAATACAATCACATGATTATTCTTAAAGTAGTAAGGTAAATCTTTAATATATATCAAGAATAGAAATGGTCCGAGAATTGAACCCTGCGGACACCCATTTTCAAAGCAGAACCTGGAGATGTCTTACCATTAACCTCGACCTTCTGGATTCTGTTGCCCAAATAAGAAGTCAGGAGATCGAGAGCTTTATTCTTAATGCCGTAATGAATAGTTTCCTGATAAGAGTATCATGATGCACACAATCAAAGACAAGTCGCAAAAAGTACCTAACGCATCTTGCGACTTCTGCCAAGCTGCAAAAATACTTTTCAGTTACTCAACTGCTGCGTCAGTAGTTGAACAACCCCTCGTAAATCCGAACTGTTTCTTGTGAAGAAGATTATGTCTATTGAAATGACTAAGCAACTGACTAAGAATTAGTTTCTCAAAAATTTTGCTAAGTGTTGGCAATACAGAAATAGTTTGAAAATTTGAGGGGTCTGATGTGTCACCAGATTTAAATAAAGGCGTTATTTTGCTATACTTCATTAAATCAGGAAATGTTCCAGAAGTGACACAACCATTGAACACTGTTGCAAGATGTGGAGCAATTAATGTAATAATAGACGAAACAGTATTTACTGACAATCCGCACAGATCCTTTGTCTTTTTCATATTAATAGTTTTAATTTTTTTAAGAACATCATCTGTAGTAACAGCAACAAATTCAAAGGCTGTAACACATTCCAGCACGGAGTCTTTAAGCAGCATTTCAGCAGACATGGAAGACTATTTGAGTGACTCTGTTGTTACAATGGGTATAATTATTAGCAAAAAACTTTTCAAATTCTGTCGCTACTTCCAAGTCCTCTGCAATACTCACATTATAGATATTTAGTAGGTAGTCGCGACTGCGTGCTTTGGCTCTACAAGTTTTCTATTGATCACATTCCATGTTGCTTTTATGGTATTTTCAGCGCTTGTTATTTTATTTTTCAAATAAATTGATTTTTCAGCATAACAAGCTTGTCTATAGTTCGTTCGCCTTAAGAATGCAGTGAGTCGTCAGTACAACTACAAGATAAAAGTGTGTACACAGTGGTGTTAAATTCAAACAAATTATATTTTAAAAGATTAAGTTTAATGAATTTATAAAAATACACTTATAAGTTGAAAATCAAAATTAAATCATTAATATCATATTTTAATCTATTTTATTTACTGCATTCTTAACGCGAACGAACTATAAATGTTTTTCAGTATTTTTTTACATAATTAATAAAGGCTGGACTATTATTAAAAGTTTTTTCATTATAAAGTTCATATAACCTAATCCGACTTTTATGAATGCCTTCAGTTGCCCAATCACTAAACATCAGACGGTCAGTTACATTTAATTTTTTAGGTTTAAATACAGTAGAAAATTCATCAATAATCAAATTAAATAATGAATTATATAACTGATCCGGATGGTCATGAATAGGCAACCAACGCATTTTATTTGATAGATTATTTTAAAAAATTTCTAATCGGTTTTCATTTATAGGTATAAAATTAATAATTTTACTCTGAATCTTAGGGCTTTTTCTTGGACAACAGATTAACTGCCCACAGTGATCAGACTGTAACATATTAATTGAGGATTTTTGTAAAGGCTTAGTGTTAATAAATATATTATCAATACAGGTAGCACTTGTGACAGTCACTCTAGTTGGTTCTAAAAAGTATGACTAAGGCCCACTTGCACAACGATTCTTAAATTGAATTAAGATGTATTTAACGAGAAAAAAAATATTAAACACCACTAGCGTCTTGCACAACGAAAAAATTGTCGAGTAATATGATTTAAGAACTGTCAAAATTAATTACCGAAAATCGGCTGTTTAGGGGCTAATTTCATTTAAGAACTGTCACACTGATGTTGGCATCTTGTCATTAGCGACGAAAATTATCTATAATTATATAACTGGACCGGACGACGCAGCAGGGGGAGGCCTATGTCCAGCAGTGGACGTCTCTAGGCTGACATGATGATGATGATGATATAACTGATAACAATGTACCTACTTGTGTTATTGTTAACCCTAGAATCCTACACTATTTGGCGCACATGTTATTCCTACACTGGGGTACTGGAACACCCCATACTAAAACGCCTGCAATCCTTAAAATAAAAAAAAAACAATTAATGAAAATACGTTTTATTAAACATAATCGGTAACTTCAGATCACAAATCAGCCTTATTACACAAAGTTAAATGTAGTTTGAGCAATAGCGCTTGTAGGATTTGGTCCTTTTTTGAGAATCACTGCAATGGACTAAGTTGGCATCCGGTAACGGTACTCCAAATGTTCATGTATCAGTTCCAAACCTAATTTCAAAACTGTCTGCTGAAACTTTATATTTGGCTTATTATTTGATCTTGAACACTTGTAAAGAACCCAGTCCCAACTTCTATTTATTCCTCGCCAGATTTGTGGTCTAAAATAGAGCTTATTTCTTCGTAATTCAAACCTCTGACAGCCATCCGAAACAAAATAAATAAACTTCATTGAATTTTACCTTCATAATATCTAAAAATATCTGTATTTAATTCATATAAGACTATTGTTTTAATAAATAATCAAATTTAATAATTTATTACATATAAATGCATCAATCGTAATAAATAAATAATCTTACGATTTTAATGCACTGGGGTACTGGCGTACCCCACAGCACTTATACAGGCGACCACACAACGCGGTCTCTCGTCGCGGTATTGACGTAACGCGAGCGGTTGACACCAAACTAAAACACTCCTACGAGCGAATTCGTGGATATTAAAGAAATTGAGATATTTAGAAAACAAATCGGTGTGGGGTGCACCTGCACCCCATGTAGGGTTCTAGGGTTAATGCTCAAAAGTTTCTAGTTATTATTTGTCAATTGTCATTTCGTTGCTAGGCGACGACAATGCGTTTTGTTTTATGCTCAAAGTATATATAGTCTAAGGTTTTATGCGAAACCATACGCATAACATCGTTAAAATCGTAACAAAAAGGCTTCATGCCATGAAACAAAACGAAAGAAACTTCTTTACCGACATCATAAAATGTTTAACTAAATCTAAGCGTTGTTGTCGTTGTGCAAGAGGACGCTAAATACTTTTAACTTAAATTATTTTATGCTGTTAATTCTGTTCAACGAATTTAAATTAAGGAGTGACTTAAATCAAACGTTACGCAAGTGGGCCTTAAATTGTAAGATTTAAATAGATTTAAGAGGTCAATTGATAAAGAAAATTTCTCTAAAATGTTAATGTTGAAGTCACCACAAATAGCAACCGTTTTATGGCAATTATTAACTTGCTTAGTGCATCCTCCAAAATTACTATAAAACTTTCAAAATGTGCATATGGAGGCTTGTATACACTCATAACAATGAACTGATCAAATTCGACACAAGATATCTCTATAACTCGCTCAACAGAGAGGCTTACAATATCAGACCTTTCTATAAATTTTAAAAGTTTATTTATTATAATTAACGAGCCTCCTCGAATATTTTTTTCTCTGCTGAATGAGCTTGCAACCTGGTATCGCGAAAAGGCAAAAGACTATATTCAAGAATACAGTGTTTTTGCTTAACGTAAGCGTTTATTCTGCTTGGTTTGAGGTCTACTATAGCATAATATTTTTATTTTTCCTATACGACGTTTATTTATAGAGATATAAGTACTACAATAAAAATCCATGTATTTATAAAAAAATCAACCTTAACCTAAGCAAAAGACTGTATAGCCTGCTACAGTGTTTTGCCATACTAAACTGGCCAGAGCGCGCATTTTACGTATTTTATTACTATCTTTCTCGCTCTTAGGGCTCGCGCTGATGTTAGAGCAGTACCACTGCAAACCACGCACTGCGTGATCGGTTTGTTTTGATTCAAATTAGTGCGCTTTAAAAAGTGCCATTGTAATGTAATTTACGTATATTTTTTGCATAAAACATATAAATATGAGTGATTTACGGAGCAAGATAATAATCAATCTTTCTTTAAAAAATTAACAATATCATAAAACAAGTTCGTCGTTTTTTTAAACAATTTTCTTCAATTTATTTTAACATCTCTAATTTTTTTTAAATATTTTAACACGGCTGTTATCACTATTAAAATACCTACACAATGATACCAATTTCATATAATTTTATGTTTACTATATTATGGGAAAGGCCAAAAACTGTATGAGAACTATTTTATTTTTTTTCTTGAAATCGTCTTTATCATAATACAGCCTTTTGCCTTTTCACGGTAGTGGTGGTTATTGAAATTGAAAATGAACTGGTGGCCTTTTAGCCAATGTTCTGAAATACATTAAATGTCAATATTGTAACAGTTCATGAACAATTCCAACTCTAACTCCTTTCCCATCAACCCTTGTATATTTTGATGCACCAGGTTAATACAATTTTTTAAATTATTTTTTGTACAATGTGTGGTTGATGAAAGTGTGTTTTTCTTACTTATATTTAAATTTGTCAATGTCTTGTCTATGTTATTGCCAGAGATTGACCCTATTGTCTCATAACTTAATTTAAAGGAACGGATTCCAAGCTTATATTCAATGCCAAATTTTTGGCTGTGTTGTGTTCTTTGAATATATTGAGATAGATAGCAACTATCACATGTCAAATAAAAACTTCTAATGAAAGCATTAGAGTCAATAAAGTCAATAAAACCATTGTATGTAATTTACAATTTAATTTATATCTATACTCGTAGTAATTTTCGGCCTGCGGCAACAACTTACTATAGGGAAATGCAAGTAAAATATTTTTTCTAAATTGATAGAAATACCTTTTTATAGTATTAAGATTTGCATTACCCCTTCTCCCAATAAATATGATTATTGTTGAAATAGGATAGTATGTTTTACTCAAGATGTTTTGTAAAATATGTGAAAAACTTGCTCCAGGTATACAAAAGTTGGTAACTGTTTGACCTGTCCTTTGTCTCAACAATTGGCTCATGTTTCTACCTATCTCATCACTAAACATTACTAAATTGTTGGTGTTTGTCTTTGTATTGTGATGTGAGAAGTGCTCTGTTTTTTAGTGACGTCACAACGGATTGCAGGTGTTGAGGGTGGTGGTGCGACGTGGCGTGCAGGTATCTATCTGTGTGTGTAGGCTTCCGATATACGCAGCGTGTTAAGGACCCATCTGGTCTCACAGTCACTTTGACATCCAAGAATGACAACGATCTGTCAGTTTCCATTTTGTAGGTGCACCTCATTTTCGGATGAATGGAGTTAAGGTGTTGCACATATTGATCTACTTTCTGCTTACCTCCTTTTACGATACTAAAGATGTCATCCACGTATCTTTTCCAAAGCCTGATGGTCTTGGGTTCAATGCTAAGCTCCTTTTCTTCAAAATGTTGCATCCAGATATTAGCCAGTACTGGGGCTACTGGACTACCCATTGCGACACCATCAAAATCAAAAATCATCAAAATCAAAATCAAAATCATTTATTCATCTAGGCCACAAAGTGAGCTTATGAACGTCAAAATTTAAGTTAATTACTTAATGATTCTACATTTACATTTACTGCCACGTTCGCAATGCAATAGGTAGAACCACGAGAAAGAACGGGCAATAAAACTCATGGCCACTCTTTTCAAACAAATATAATGGTGGTACATTTTATTTTTGTAAGGAGCTGCAACTGTTTCACATTGTTGACATCTACTAGTAAAATTTTTAGTAGCTATTGATATCATACTCAAGCAGTAAATGATGTTCATATGGTAAGCCTCCCAAAGTAAATATGGTGAAACAGGAGCATCCACTTACGTCTTTTTAATGTAGGCAACTCGTGAACATGGTCAGAACTATGGTAGAAGTGAATGAAGCAGAAAGTAACGGTATTATGAAACCAAAGCAATCGACAACCTATTAGTTAGCCCATGACCACGAGTTACCCACATTTTACAAATCCGCAAAGTTATAATGAAAGTGTGGAACATGAATGCAAAATATAGTATGAAATGAGAATATCGTAATTAACTACACTATAAAATAAAACTACTAATTATTGACCTAGTCAAAAGCGAACAACTACTTCCAAGCGCTCCTGTCATCAAAATAATCCTTCAAACTGTAATATGCCTTATTTATAAGATTCTTTTTAACTTCTGCCTGAAACGAACTTAATGGCAAGTCTAAAATATAAGTTGGAAATTTATTGTATATGCGAATACTGAGCCCAATAAAAGAGCTATGCGTTTTGTGCAAACGAAAATACGGAACACATAATTTATGTCTATTTCTAGTATTGATATTGTGTCTGTCACTATTCATTTTATAAGAATTTATGTTTAGTCTTACATGCATAACACTGGCATAAATATATTGTGACGCTACAGTAAGAATACCAATAGTTTTAAATTTTTCTTTGAGTAAGACTCTTGTCTTTAACTGGTAAATGGCCCTAACTGCCCGTTTCTGCAATATAAAAATATTTTGGATATCAGCAGTTCTACCCCATAACAATATGCCATATGACATACCACTATGAAAATAACTAAAATAAACCAATCTAGCCGTATCGAAATCGGTCAACCTACGAACCTTCTTAACGGCATAAGCAGCTGAGCTAAGTTTCCCTGAGAGATATGTAACATGCGCACCCCATTGTAACTTCGAATCAAGTGTTAATCCTAGAAATAATGTGGATTCAGTTGTTTCGAGTACATCATCATTTAAAACTATGTTAGGACCAAGGTTTATGACATTAGGCAGAGCAAACTTAACACATTTTGTTTTTTTTGGCGTTCAGTACTAGATTGTTTACATTTAGTCACTTGAATGAGTGCACTGTTGATTACGTTAAAGTGTTCCTTATTTCTATCTTCTTTAAATATCAAAGAAGTATCGTCAGCAAACAGTACAACGTCACAAATGTTTCTCAAGTAAAAAGGTAAATCGTTTATGTAAACAAGAAACAAGAAAGGCCCTAGGATGCTGCCCTGTGGCACTCCAAAATTAACAGGTAAGCCACTGGATTTTGAGCCATTTATTTCAACACATTGGATCCTGTCACTTAAGTACGACTTAATGACATCCAATGCTTTAGTCTGGACGCCGTAATGTCTAAGCTTGCACAAGAGCGTCTCATGGCAGACACAAGCGAATGCTTTCGAAAGGTCGCAGAACACACCAACAGCATTTTGGGAACTCTCCCAAGCACTGTAGATATGTTTGAGTAACGCTACTCCTGCATCTGTTGTCGAAAGACCCTTGGTAAAACCATATTGCTCACCATGAAGGAGGCTGTTTTGATTAAAATGTCTTAGTAGTTGCTTGAGTATGATCTTTTCAAAAATCTTACTAAAAGCAGGTAGTATCGATATTGGCCTATAATTACTAGGATCAGTCTTATTGCCGGATTTGAACAGAAGTATTATTCTACTATGTTTCATAAGATCTGGAAAACTGCCAGATTTAATACACTTATTGAATAAGTTGCTTAAATAAGGAGTCACTACATCAATTATACTTGTCAAAACCTTAACAGAAATGCCCCAGAGATCACCTGTATTTTTAGACTCTAAAGACTTAAAAGTATTTATAATATCGGTAGAACTAATACTTCTTCTTTCTCTTAGCGTTATCCCAGTTTCAATCTGGGGTCCGCTTTCTAGTCTAACCGGATTTGAATGAATATTAGCTTTTTCACGGAGCGACTGCCTGTCTGACCTCCGCAACCCGAAGGGATAGCGATATTCCATGGTTTAGACTAGTGTCAGTTTTATTTAGAAGGTACTGACGCCCTGTAACGATTGTCAAAGATCTTCATGACAACCGGGACCGACGGCTTAACGTGCTCTCCGAGGCACGGGACAAGCGATAATTAACAATTCAATACGCACATAACTCCGAAAAGTCATTGGTGCGCGCCGTGGATTCGAACCCGATACCCTCTGCATGGCAGTCTGTTGGTATACCCACTCGGCTATCGCCGCCGATATCGGTAGAACTAATACTATGAAATTTAAATATTACTTCACATTTTCCTACACTAGACTCTAATAGGTTTTCTGCGACTATAGCTGATGATTTTAATTCTCTAGTAGTAGTAAGTGATATGCTAGCAAAAAAGTTATTAAATGTGTGTGCGACATCTTCGTCATTATGAATTAATTTATAATTATCAATAAGACTAAAACTATTACTTCTTAATGTTGTCTTACCTGTTGTTTCATTAATAGCTCGCCAGGTTGCCTTAACTTTATTCGAAGATTGTTTAATTTTATTCCTAACGAATATAGCTTTAGCTGTCTTGCACACTCTTTTAAATATTTTAGAATAATTCCTAACATACTCAGTGAAGTTTAAATCAGAATTGTGTTTTTTCATACCATACAACTCATAAATTTTTGCTCTGCTTTTGTAAATACCCGCAGTAGCCCACTCATTAAAAGCTCGAGATTCCTTAATTACTTTCTCCTTAGTCTTAAAAGTATTCTGAAACGTGTCATTAACTATATTAAATAAATTGTTAAAATTCTTATTTGGCGAATCTATTTCTATTAAGTCAGGATTCATAGTATTCATTCCAATCAATACTTTATTCCGGAATTCATTAAACTTATGCCTAGGTAATGGCCTAACCAACACTCTCTGTACGATGCTATCATTGTAATATGGAAACCTAGCTAATTGACCACAGTGATCCGAAGTTAATTCAGAAGTAACTACTCTATCTGAAACAATACAATTACTAAATATGTTATCAAGACAGGTGAAAGATGTTGCTGTGATTCTAGTTGGTTCAAGAAATATTTTTTTCAAATTAAATGATCTAAAAAGGTTTAAAAATCTACAAGTCATTATTGAATTTTCAAGAATGTTAACATTAAAATCACCACAAACTATAATCCCTTTCTTATTGCTCCTAATTTTACTAATTGCATCTTCCATAACAGATTCAAACAAATTAAAGTCACTTAATGGAGGACGATATACACATATAATAATATGCTGCTCAAGCTCAATGCATGACAGTTCCACCGTGCGTTCTATAGACAAGCTAGCTATGTCTTTCCGTTCTTTACATGTTAAACTGAAACAATAATCAATGATCCACCATGAATAGCTTGTTTCCTAGAGAAGGCACTGTGTACTGTGTATTGTGTGTTATTTATGAATTTAATCTGGTATTCTTTAAGACAGTGTTCCGTAATGCACATAACTTTAATACTATGATTTTCTAAATATAAACCTAATTCTAAATCCTTGCCAGATAGACCTTGTATGTTTTGATGTGCTACAGTCAGTTCAATATGTCTACCCTTTGTCCTGTTCTTAAGTTTAAAGAACTTGTGTCAGTATTCTCAATAGAAGAATTATAAGGATAGGAACTATTTACAGAAACTAAATTCTTGGATACCCTACATGTACCTGTGTCATTTTGTATATTATATGCTAATAATTTAGCAACTTGTATTTTATAAAATAGTGGCAGATACATAGTATCTTTAGTCAATGTAAAATTATTAATAAAATTATTGATGTCAAAAAATAAAATAAAATCCTTATATTGCCATGTCAAATTGTATAACATCAAGTTATGTTCATGAATATGTCTATTCATCATAGCATTTAAACTATAAGCATAAGGCAAAGTCATACTAATAAATTTGCAATCATATGTTCTGTGAAGCGATAACATAACTTCTGAGTTCTGTTCAATTAATTATATCTTTTTTAGTCACCATTTGACTATCACCGTATGAGATAATTATTGTGGACTCCCTACCAAATATTGTTGTATTTAATTAGATGTGAAAAAGAAGACTCTGGATAGCAATAATTAATAATATTGTGTTGTTTCAATTCACAATTTATTAAACTACCTAAGCCTAAACCTAACCTATCAGAGAACATATAAACTTTATTTGTGCCATTCCTACCTAAGGAAGACCTATCTTTTGTATTATTTGCTAAATAATAACTTTTGTCAATATCAAAAATATTCTGAGACTCACAAGTGGGTATGGTTGATTTTATGCTATTTAGGCAAGTATTGGTGTTTGTCAAAGCTTTCACAAACTCAAGATTTTGCCTACCTACCTGAGCTATCTCATCATATTTCCTAATATAATCCTGAACCTCATTTTGATATTGGGTTTTCATCCTATCTATTTGAGACTGTAAAGAGGTAATTTGACCTTTGAGATCCCTAGTATGTTGATCATACAGCATTTTACTATTTATCAACTCTGTGTTGTACTTTTCTAAGTCTAATAACAATTCTGAACGCTCAGAAACTAAAACTTTATATTGCTGGGATGTTACTTTATTTTTCTTGTATTGTTTTAGGCTAAAGATTAGTTTCCTAATGTGTTTGTTTAGTTTATTATATTTTCTATGTCGTTTCAGGCCACTTGTGTTTAATTTAAATGGTTTAGTAGATCTGTGACCTTTTTTTTTGTTTTACGAGGTGGAAAATCCCTTCGGATCTCCGACTCTTGGGGGAAATAAGAGCCGGAGTATGTGGTGTTTCCTCTAAAAACCACCTCGACTTCCGCCATGTACCCGTGTGTCGGAGGGTGGGGCATCACCAAAGCACTCGTCGCCACCCTCCGACGGGTATTGGCCCGCCAGATGGTCAGGCGGGCCCCGAAAAAAACCCCCTTGGCGACGGATTAAGGTGTTGGACTCCGCCGCCAAAACGCCCAGCGGCCGCAGAGGATAGGGAGGACGGCAACGCAACACCGCATCTCCTCTTCCTCTGCGGCCCCACCGCGACGCATCGAATGGTGCGCCCCCATTTGGTCGCGGGAGATAGGGCGCGCGGCAACGCAACACCGACACGCCTCTCCTCCCGCGACCGCACCCGACTGCGAGGGACAGACAGAACTGTCCCCCGCACCCGCACCGTTGGACGCATCCTGCGCAGGCCCCTCCAAGCCCACGCGGAGCGTCCCCTCCTGGATCCCTCTTAGCTTCACCGCGGGTGACCAATCCACGGTTACTGAGCCCCCCCACCACGACAAGGTGGAGATCCCACGGGGGGGAGTAGATCTGTGACCTAAGCTAGTACCTACAACCTCTGTATAAAGGTTCTGAGTTTTTCTACTGTTTAATTCCTCAACAGTCTGTTCTAGGGATTTAATATTTATTATAGATTGTTCTAAACAGCATTCAAGTTCCCTAATGCGACTCATAGACCATGAATGGCCATCATTGCTAGCGGTCAATAAATGTATTTCCTCCTGTAACCTATCTCGCTGGGCCAGTGTGTCCATATACTCAATATGGAGTTCTGCAAGCTGAGCCTTCAGGTTGGAAACCCTATCGTTGACAATCCTGATGTCCTCTTCACAGTCTGCACGCTCCTTCAGTTGGTGTATATTCTCCTCCTGGCACTTCCTTAATTCTATCAAGGTTATTCTCAGCTTGTTCTCTAGATTCTTCGCTGTGGCCTTCCGGGTCATCATAGTGCTCATTGTGGAATGGCTCATAGCCAAGGATACGCCAAACACCTATGGACAGAAAGATAAACAAGATGTCAGAAAAGAGATAAGTCAGTAATGAGTAGGAGTTTATAGATATAGATAAATAAATAAATATATTTATTTAAATAAATATTTATAGCTAGAAGGACAGTAGACAAATAACAGAAAAAGAAAAAATATTATTGAAAGTAAAGGTGTTATTCAATTTTTAATTAATTAGGCAAAATATGTAGGTAGTAAATGAAAAATATAGTCTTGGCAAATTTACTAATTTGTATCAATTTTTATATTATATTACTTATAAAGATATTATATATAGGGGCCTTGTTAAAGATACAAACACTTAAATAAATGTGAAGTGTAAGTGTAGTAGGTGTTTGTATGGGGCGTTTGTTCAGTCAGTCAGTTCAGTTTCAAACACCAAACTCAATGTCTTTCACAATTTTATGCACAGTATGATAACATAAATGATATTTAAGCATTTAATATTCATTTAAAATAAAATAAAACTTTTAAAATTACAGAGCTACGTAATTTTACGTCTGACGTTTACAGTGTTGCCAGCCAAAAAAAAAAGATCGATCTGGAGGTAATATTGGCCTTGGAAGAGGAAGTAGTTGCCATCTAAGCAGTGTTTTAGTAGATCAATATAGTTGTGAGGCATATCATTGTCACTCATTCTGTCCTTCACTACGTCCAGACATCCCCTTATTGGAACATTGGTAAAGAGCGACTCAACGTCAAAGCTTACCATTACATCTTCCGGTTCCAAACGGATGGACGGATAAGTTATGTAAATATACCTATGCATGTTCGCGTTAATTCCCATATATATATATATATATATATATATATATATATATATATATATATATATATATATATATATATATATATATATATATATATATATATATATATATATATTTATATATGTGTGTGTGTGTGTGTGTCTAGAATTACCGTAGCCAGGCAGGAAGGTGTATCAGAAGTGCGCAGTGGAAGATGTAATACATCCACCTGACCACGATAGACAATGATCCAGACACAATGCCCTGCGTTGCACAGTGATGAATTGAAATCAATCAATATCAATATTATATTTCACTTACCCGATATCCTTGCTGATGTCAGGCTTGAGCTAAATTAGACACATTCATACAAGTATATTGGCCAAAATAAATGAATGAAGCATCTTATACTTAGCTATTAAGCTGCAAACGCGACGTTTTCAGGACACGTTGGCACGTGGACGTTGATACCGGATTCACAATTTTCACAAATGTCAATCAATAGTTCACAATCAATTTACCGTTGCCAGCACTAGATCAGGCGGCATTCAAGACGGTTTACTCAATTTAATTCAATTCGCGTTAATTCAAAAGGCGATATTTTACGTACGAGACGACCAAGACCGGCGTGTAAATTTTTCAATGGTGGCAACGGACGTGACAGTTCAGTGGGACCATTGTCAGAAATTTACAATAGACTAAACAAAATGTTACTCAATCGATATAATCGATTTGACTTATAATAAAAACAAATTCTATTTCAAACATCCACCCGCCCCGGACCGGCCTACCGGTCCGCTAATCGGTTGGTAGACGTGACAATGTTGCAACCGCTCTCCTCAGAATCGAACCGTCCACCAAGACCTCAGCAAATCGGGGAACTCCATCAGCCCCAGTTACCAAATGAAGGATGCGCCCCCTGCGCCATCTGAGTGGCGGAAGGTTAGCCTCCTTGATCAAAACGAGGTCTCCAATCTTGGGTGGATCGGTCTTGTCGGTCCACTTAACGCGTTGCTGGAGTATGTGCAAATATTCCAAATTCCAGCGTTTCCAAAAGCTCTGAGTAATCTGGCGTACCAATTCAAAACGCGAGAGACGACCAGGTCTCGTATCAATATAGAAGTACTCAGGCAAGGCGACAAGTGGGCGACCAAGCAAAAAATGGCCCGGCGTAAGGGCCTCCAAATCATTCGGATCTGAGGAGATCGGGCACAATGGACGAGAGTTCAAAACGGCCTCAATCTTACAAAACACAGTTGCAAGTTCCTCAAATGTAAGGACAGATTCACCGATTGTCCTGCGCAAGTGTGTTTTGGCCGATTTTACAGCGGCCTCAAAAATACCACCCCAGTGTGGACGATTTGGTGGGGAAAACAACCAATTTATCCCACGTCGGGCAAGCCTATCACCTATATCAGCTTTGTTGGTTTCAAGGAAATTAACAACATCATTCAAATAATTATAGGTGCCCTTGAAGTTAGTGCCGCAGTCAGAACGGATCAAGGAAGGCAGCCCCCTGCGGGACACAAATCTGTCAAATGTGGCCACAAATGCCTCGGTCGTAAGCGAGGAGACCAGTTCTAAGTGTACGGCCTTTGTGGAGAGACAAACAAAAACACACAAGTAAGCCTTAACAGTCTTGCTGTTTCGAAGTTTCGACGTTTTCACCAAAAAGGGACCAGCAAAGTCTGTGCCAACACCGTCAAACGTCCTGCTTTCAGTTACGCGATCTGCCGGTAAGTCCCCCATCAACGGCTGCATGGTAAGGCCTTGAGCTTATAGCAAGGGATGCAGCGAAAGACTACACTCCGAATAATTCTTCGGGCAGACAAGATCCAAAACTCGCGTTGCAAAATGGCCAACAAAGCATTACAACCAGCATGCGAATTTTTAAGGTGACGGTCAGTTACCAACAAGCGTACCAAATGACCGTCCTTAGGTAACAAAAGGGGGTGACGTGCCCCGTAAGGGAGGTTGGCGTTCTTGAGACGCCCTCCAACGCGCAAGAGACCCGTATCGTCCAAAAAGGGGTTCAATTTAGATACAGCTCCCGATAATTTCGATTTCCCTGACTTAAGGATAGCAATCTCCTTCTCAAAATGCGCCAATTGCACAGAACGAACCCAAAGGGTGAGGGACTTCTGTCGTTCCTGTGGTGAAAGAAACGGTGTCAGACGTTTCTGTTGTGGGTGCCTAAAATTAAAAACAAAACGCTTTATCCAAGCAGTAACACCTAACAACTTGTCGAGGGAGCTGTAACGATTCAACAGGAAATCGGGGTCGAAGGCGCATTCTACCTTCTCAAGAGCGAGTGTTCGTAGACCCGGCAAATTAGAAGTATTCAAAACTGGCGTTCGAGGCCAATCGGTTTCTGGTCGACTCAACCATTCCGGACCCCACCACAGCGAATGACCTATCAAACTAGGCGTCAAGCATCCGCGCGAGGCACAATCAGCGGGGTTGAGCTCACCTGGCACGTGTCTCCAAACAAGCTTGACTTCGGATTTCTGGATTTGGGAAACGCGATTAGCGACAAATATGTACCTCCAAGGTGTGGACAGAAGCCTTCAACCACCAAAGAACAATTTGGCTGTCTGTCCAGGCGTAAGTCCCATTAATACAAATGCTTTTACACAAAGTGTTAGACACGTGGTTCAATAAGCGTACAAGTAGGGCTGCTCCCGAGAGCTCCAATTTCGGAATGGTCAAAGATGTCCGAAGGGGTGCCACCTTGCTCTTCGCCATGATCAGGGAAACCCTCACCTGACCTGAGGCACTAACTGTGCGCAAGTACACCACGGCCGCGTGCCCACGCTCCGAGGCATCACAAAACCCGTGAAGGGTGGCCTTGTACTTCCCGGGAGGAAGGATGGGACGAGGCAAGGAGATCTCGTTGACGGCAGGAAGTGAGGATACAAAGGCGGTCCATTCCTCAACAAGAGTGCCGTGCAGAGGTTCGTCCCAGGTCAATCCCGCTGTCCAAAGCTTCTGCAAGAAGCATTTTGCCCAAAATATAATTGGACAGATCCAACCATTTGGATCAAAGGTTCTGAAGACAGTAGACAATACGAGACGTTTAGTCCAAGAACACGGCAATTTCAAGACTACGTTATATGTAAAGATGTCTTGGACTGGTCTGTACTGAACGCCGAGAACAGCCATCATGGCGGGGTTGTCAACAATCTCAAATAGATGTGGATCTTGCTGATGATCCTCTGGCAAGCCTTCCAAAAGCGCTGGTGAGTTGGAAATCCATTTGCGCAACTCATAACCAGCGGAGGCCAAAATGCCTATCAATTCGTCCCGCAGGAGTATCGCCTCGTCCGCTGTGGAGGCGCCCGAGTAAATGTCATCGACGTAAATATCGTCTCTCAAGATGGCGGAGGCTCGTGGGAAACGTAAGCCTTCGCGGTTTGCGAGCTCCCAAAGAGAACGTATTGCCAAGTAGGGGCTTGACCTTAACCCGTACGTATTAGTATTGAGGTCGTAGACGACCATGGGATCGCGAGGAGACTCTCTCCAAAGGATCAGCTGGAAGCGACGGTCATCAGGGTGGATAATAGTCTGCCTGAACATCATTTTTATGTCGGCCACAAAGACAACCTGATGTCGTCGGAAGCTGGTGATGACGTCACAAAGGTCCTTGACCAACTTGGGACCAGAATGCAAGCACTGGTTCAAGGATACGCCTGTTGAAGTCTACGCAGAACCATCAAACACTGTGCGCAGCTTCACAGTCAATGGCTTCAATACCGCATGATGCGGGAGAAAGTAGTGCTCCACCGAACGCCAATCCAAATTTGACACAGACATGTGTCTCAACTGTTCATATTCCCTCATGAACTCAATGTACTTCTGTCTGAGCTCCGGATCACGACCCATGCGGCGCTCCATGGCCAACAACCTCTTTTCGGCTAAAGGTCGTGACTCACCAAGCGGAGGCCGAACAGACAGGAAGGGTAGCCTCGTAATGATCCGACCAGAACGGAGTCGACCAGTGTTGTTCTGGAAGAACAGCTCGCACTCCTCATGTTCTGGATTCAAACGGGCAGCTTGAGGGGGCTCCTCTACCTCCCAAAACCTCTGAACCGCATCAGAGAGAGCGGAGCCTACAGCCAACAAATTGTCAAGTTCAGGTGGAGGGGGGTCCCTAGGTACAGGTCCCATCAAAGCAAATCCAAATATGGTCGGGATGACAGTCAAACCATTTGGCACCAAGACCCGTTTCCCACCAATCAAAATTCCACCGAGGACATCAGAGCCAAATAAACAAGTCGATTTGTCCCGGTGTGTCAAATTTGGGGTCTGCCAGTTCCAATCCCGATGTCAAATTCACCACAGCAGCAGGTAGCTGCTTCTGTGGGTGCATACCCAAAATATTCTTCAACACAATAGCCGAGGTTTTAATCCTCGGGTGTGAAGATTCAACAGGGCCAAACAAAACCTTAACTCGTCCTTCAACATTAGAGGCTACGTCACCTATGCCCCGTATACAATTTGGAAAAGAGCCCATATATAATTTAACCTGCCCTACCAAATAAGTGGAAACAATGCAACCTTGTGAACCTGTGTCCAATATAGCACGGACAACAACAGAGGTCCCCGTGGGTCCCCAGACCCTAACAGTAACCGTTGGTAGGATAACGGTCTCAATGGGGGAGGTTGGCGTTATAGGGCAGGGGTCAATGACCTATTGTTGCCTGGGCGCGACCGTTGGCCAGGACCAGGCAAATCAAAATGTGGGTGCGGCTTGAAGTCCTCAAAGGCGCGATGACTCGATCCGCGCGCCATCTGTGGGGGGTCATAATGACGCACCCGCCCAAAACGAGGTGGGCGCGAGTCAAGGCGGGGACGCTCCGCCAAAGGAGGGGAATACCTGGGGCAGCAGTCATGGTGCTGGTGACGCTGAACAGCACATTCAGGTACGCGAGAGAGAGGAGGCGTGCGCACGCTACGGTTCTCCAAGTGGGGCGAGCGATCAATTGAGCGAGGCGACTCTCGGCTACGCGCCGGTGAGCCTCGGCTGCCACCTTCAAAACACCCGCCCGTGCGCGGCGTCGGCTGGTTGGACAAGCGGCCAACCTCTCTGGCATTCATACAGAGAATGTCCAAATGCTGTCCTCCACAGTGAGGACAGGGGTGAGAGTTTGGGCAGTCTCGCTGGTAGTGGGACCCCAAACAAGAGAAGCAAAGGCGGCGGGCATTCGCGATGCGCCTACGAGAGGCGACATGTAGGTCCAAGAATGCCCTACAACTGGCTGTTCTGTGCCCCATGACCTTGCAGTAGGAGCACTCCGCTGAGCTCTGCGTGACCGCAAAGCGAGGAGGGCGCCGGTCAACATTGGCTCGGGTGTGACCGCGAGCCTGCTCCTTGACCTTGGGCGGCTGCGTCTTAGCCGGCGTGTCACCACCGGAGTTGTCCAAGACCTGGCACTCATCCTCCAGGAACCTCTCCAGGTCAGCAAAGGGGGGCAGATGGGTCGCGCTATCCCCACCAAAGCGCTGTTCAAAACGCGACCTCAGGTCGGCAGGCAGCTTCTTCAGCACAATGTGCACCAATAGATAGGACCATTGGTCCACGGGCAGGTCAAGGCACTTAAGTAAGGTTCAAAAGTTGGGTGCGCAACCCAGAGACCCGGGTGAGCGTTGGCAAACCCAAAATCTGCTCGATGTGCGTGTCGGCGAGGCCACGCTTATTATGGTACCTACGGGTGATTAGGTCCCGAGCCGTCTGGTACGCTTCGTCAGACACGGGCAGATGCTGGATGAGGCCCTTAGCCTCCCCATCCAGAACCGACATTAAATATGCCAATTTTTGTGCTGGGCGAAGGTCAGCCCTGTCATTGACCAGGCTGTCGAACAAGTTAATGAAGCCCAGGTAGCTTCCTAGGCAGCCATCAAAATGGGGGAGGTCCAAAGTAGGGAGCCTACTCACCAGCCCCGGTGCTGACCTAGGAAGCTCCTGCTTCAGGCCGGGTTGCCCTTCCCTATCGGCAACTAGTTGTATCGCAGTATTGGAGACAGCATCATACAGGTCTAAAACCTGGGCATAGTCTTCGCTGACCTTACTTCGCTGGTCAGCAGTGAAATCATTGATTGACACTTCAAGACAGCAAGTGCTGAAAGTGCGGAATTGCTGTTCCACACTTGCCAGGCGATCGTCAATCCGCTCGTACCTTTGTAGTAAGGCCTGCTGGCGATCAGGCCGGTTCACTAAGGCACTGGCCGAGGCAAACCAGCGCAAATCTGATGCAATAGCACCAGCAGCCGCACGCAAGTCCTTGATAGCTGACATAATCAAAATTCAAAAGAGCCCAGACAAGCGTTAAATAATATTAACAATCAAAACTTATTTTTTCTTAATTCTTTGAAACCAACAAAGTATTAGCCTGTTTACTGCTGGTACAAGCAAGTGACAGGTATCTACTGTCCAAAAAAAATAATAGTTTTGTAGTGCACTGTGTGTATGTGTATGGGTAATTTAGGTGGAGACAAGTGAAACGCTCGGATGTTATAAGCCAACTGAATATTTATTTCATTGTATAAAGTCGATACATAGGTACATAGGTACACCTTACGCACACGATTACAATTTGCATTCGCAGCATTCTCACACATATACAATACCCCACAATATTCCCCCCTTTTTTTAAAAAAAATATAAAATATTTTTTATAAGTTCTCTCAATGTTACATAATTATAATATTACATATAATCTTTAAATAGAAAATGCAATTATTTACTTTATACAATATTAAACTGTAATTAATATTCACCTGAAAACATTACTTTACTAGTTATTAATCATGTTAAGACAGTTTTGAACAAGTACATAGCAACAGTTAGTATTTAGATTATACTAGAATGCATTGATGCATAATATATATATCTACAACAGTCAATCAAGTCAACACATATAATTTACTGGTTTCATTACACAAGTAGATCAGACTACGCTGTTATACAAATTTCTTACAGCTAATGATTATAATAAAACTATTGTTAAGCACTTACACTTGTTTACTTTATCGTTTATTCACTTTATTTTAAGAACACCTCACTTAACCAATGTTTAGATTAAATAAATCATTTTTGTTGTTTTTTGTTAAATCCCGGTTGCGCTTGTTGTGGCGGCACCTGAATTGCTGCTGTACTATGCCACACTGTCATTTCCCTTTGAAACATTTTTCTGGCACCTTGCTTACATTTTTTGTATATTAAATATGCTAAGTAGACGCTAACCAATATCATAATGGCCATGGCTATCGTACCATATTTTCCAACGATTGCTCACTTTGCGAAGTGCTAGCACCATTTGCTCCATTTTGGGCAATGATTACTTCTTCCGTTTTCTTTTCAACACTGTATGACTTGCCCATTTTTACAAGTTATAGGTAAAATAATTACAATAGTTATCTTTGACGTTACAAATGATATTATGAAATGATGTTTAATAAAAGTGTTACAACATGTTATTCATATTCAACTTACATAGTTGCGACACCTACCTAATACAATTTTTTTGCTATGCTGCATAAATTATATACTACTTACATTATTAGGATTTGCCTGTTGGAATTTTTATTATTTTATAACATTTCAATTTGTATTTTATTAATCTAAAAATCTTACTGGTCTTTTGACTACTCTTCCAGATTTCGTAACTTTCTCACTATTTTGTAAATTATTTTGTACTGAAATATTTTGTTCTAACAAATATGCTGGTTTTAATCTATCTATAGAAACTGAAATGACTCTATTTTCTAACTGAACTTTGAAAACTTTTTCTGATCTTTCTATCACCTTGTAAGGACCTTCATAAGGACATACTAACGATTTTTTTATTTTATCCGTTCTAATAAATACGTGTGAACAATCTCTAAGGTCTTTATGTACAAAAAATGTTTTAGATTCGTTATTTCTTATACCTACAGGTCTGTATTGCTTCATGACGTCACTGATACGCTGTAATACATTGTAAGAATCATAGTTACCATTGTTTACGTCTGATAAGAACTCTCCTGGCAAACGCAGGGCTCGACCATAAACCATTTGAGCAGCGCTTACGCCTGTATTTCGCTTGATGGCTGCACGAAGTCCTAACATAACTCTAGGTAGTTCGCGTGCCCAATTTTTATTACCGTCCAATCTAGCCATGAGTGAAGCCTTTAAACATCTATGGTACCGTTCGACCGCTCCGTTACTTTGCGGATGGTATGGGGTCGTCCTAATCTTTTCAATACCTAAATAAGCCATTAATTTTTCAAATAATCTACTTTCAAATTGTCTGCCCTGGTCACTGGTAAGTTTAACAGGGCAGCCAAACCTGCATATCCACTCTGTATATAATTTCTCTGCAACAGTGTCGGCTTAGATTTCCTTTATCGGATATGCCTCCGGCCAGCCGCTCCCTCTGTCTACTATCGTTAAGCAATACCTATACTCATCCATTGTGATGGGGAGAGGTCCTACTATATCAATATGTATGTGCTCAAACCTATCCACTGGGGGATATGTACCATAATTAGAAGTGGTGTGCCTATTTACTTTAGATCGCTGACAACTGAGACAGGTTTTTGACCAGAGTCCAATGTCTCGATTCATGTTCTGCCAAAAGAACTTTTCCTTAATCATCTGGCGAGATGCACGTACGCCAGGATGACTAAGGTTATGGATCGCCTGAAATACATTTTTTTTAAAACTCTCTGTTAAACATGGTCTCGCGTTTTCCTTTGAAATTTCACAATATATGTAACGATTAGAATTCGTAACTAAAAATTTTTTGAATTTTTATCTAGAATTATTAAAAAAATCTTTGAGCTCAGAATCCTGATCTTGCTCTAAAGCTAATTTTTCATAGTCTACTATAATTAATTTGCGTTATTGATTTTTATTACAATGGATAACGGGTGTGTACTTTTGTATGTTTATTAGATTTTTGATTTCTGCTTGTATTCTTTCGATTTAGCAACGAACTGTAAAATGTTGCTAAATTTCAATTACTTGTAAAGAGTAAACCGTTATAATTTCTGAATCTTTAGTTCGATACCTGTTTTAGACAAATCTATGAATGTTTTGTAGGAATATTTTCAAAACATATAGAGCAATATACACAAATAATTGGCATACTTACCACACTATATAGCATAGCCAACATAAAACCGTGGTGAACTTTCGTCGAAATAACAGCATAATTATGCAACACAGTTCTTGTAAAACAAATAGCCATAAAATATTGCAATCACGTCTGACTAATACCGTATAATGTGTAAATTTCTACCAATTGGGGTACGCATTTATAAATCAAGTGTGAGCTTAGTTAATAGCCATTACAAACTCTTGGCCCATATAAAATCAGAGTTACAGAGGCGTCGTCTGTAATCTCAAAACTCATGTACCGCGGTCATAAAAACGCTTTTAGGCATACAGATCATTAAATTACTTAAAGCGTTTAATCTTACTTATCTGTCTCGAATAAGCACAAAGCCAATTTCGTTGTCAACAATTGTAGCTTCGTCTTTTTGTTCACGAGGCCGACAGTATAAAGCTCAGTTCTAAATAAAAAAATAATTTCATTTCTGTATAATTTTTTGTTCACTACCTATTCCTCGCGGTTACTGCAGTGCATTTTATAAATTCTGACAATATCGCCAATAAAACGAAAGAGGTCAAGTAGGCAAAGGAAAAGATGGATGGAAGGTGTGAGAAAAGAGAAGTATAGAAGCACAAGACATACTGCCTCAACCACAAATAAATTGAACACTGGAATGATGACGATAACATCGACATCATCTATCGAGCCAACTGATCATCCCAAACAGATCAACAAATCACAGACAGACACTTCGATTTTGTTTAATGTATAGATGTATAAATCATAGACATGTCTAGAACGAAGCACAGTTAGATGTCCATAATTATAATATGCTTGTGTAAGACGGCCTCGTGTTTGTTAACCGATCGCTAGATTGCCTTGAAACAGCTCTCGAATTCGATCTTATAGTACAAACCACTGACACGTCAGTCGTGTAGCCTGTTATAGGGTGTTTATTTCAACTTCGATATATCCATTAATAGAGATCGGTCCGAAGGGTGTCAACGAGATCCCATCTGCGTATCTGTCCATGCGGGTTGCTATCTTGATCCGATAAAAAGTTCAAGTTTTCTAAGAGAGTGCATTATAATTACCGCCTAAGGCCGCTGAAGCAGAAAATCGCATCTGGGTGTAATAGAATAGAACTGATAGGAATACGTACAAACTCTTAGCCTGCAATATCAAATAATATTAAACATAGTGTTATAGCTATATCTTGTGCTGTAATACGGCACTTCTCGTAATGTTTGACTCCTTAATTTGTTTTTTTTGTCTTATGCTGACTTTAAATATTGGAAAAAGATAATTGATACTCGACATGCAGAGAGGATTTTATAAGTTTTGTTCCTATTGGGTTAAGCTACGCAAATGTATTCCAGAAATTAATTTATTATTTTACTGTGTATCTTTAAGTATTTATAGCTTCAAGCATTACTGGAGGGCGAAAAAAGACTAAGGAGTCTAAGTTTTAGAATCCACTGCTGGACTTGAGCCTCACAAAATTTCCTTCACAGTAGCACTGTGCATCAATAGGAGGGTTCGGATTACTTTACCACGCTGGCCAGATGGGTTGGTAAAGGGTTTGATGTCAAGGCCATATAAATTCTGTTTCACTATTGAATTTATCTGAATGATGTTTTACCTATTCAGTGGTGACTGGCTCTAAGCGAATTATTTAAAGCATATCGATAAATAAGAAGAGGTTCGTTATAACGAAAACTTTTAAATATTGTACAAGAAGAAAATTAGGGAAGCTCCTAGGCTTATATTAAAGTTAGTCAAACAAATAAGAAAGTTAAGAAAACAAGATAAAGCAAGGAACAAGATAGGTAAGTAATTTACATCAATGTCATCGATAAAAGAGTAAGACTCGGTAAATACCGGCTTCTTAGATTTATCTCTTGTGAACAAAAGTACAGTATTTTTGTCTTAGATATTTGCTTCGTAATGTAACTGTAAGCTATTGTGATTTGCTACGTTATTATATGACGTAAGTTTAATGTCTGCAGCGTTTACTTTTTGTTGAGGAGCTACATTCGCTTCTGTTTATGGGACATGAGTTTTGTTTTCTTTCAGAAGAGCTTTAGCGATCGTTTCTGCTTGTTTTAAGCAAAGATTGGCACTTAATGAGAGTCTTCGAAGCGGGTGTATCTAGCTAATCAGTTTTGCTTAGTCTCGATGTTTTAAAGAATGTATCTTAACAGATTTACTTACCTGTTAAATGCTGTAACTTAAAATAGTATTGTTTTAAATCGATATTTTGTATTTTTATTTTATTGGTAGAAAAAGTACCTAATTAGCATGTTAATATGGTAACTGGTAAGGTATATATTTTACCTATGTTTTTAAATAATAAATGAGGTGACATACCAGCCGAGGTCACGGGATGACTAAGCACAGGTGGTATAACCCACGCCGATACATAAATATGTTTAATATAAATAATTTCAATTCACTCATAATGAGTAATTTTGCTATCGATACTAGTCAACAAATCGTTTGTTGTAAACGTCACGTCACAAAAGTTTTAAATCAATGAAGATTTTTTTTTTAATAAATCGATGTCTAATAACGTTTATTAAGTTTATCCCAATGCCACTCAATACTATGGATAAGTTAAATTACTATTGGTTTTCTGATTTTTATCACCTGCTAGACTTAGCTCGCGACCCCGCCAGCGTGAATTATACACCTAAACCTCAGGACTCACACTGTCTATTGGTGAAAACTGTACGAAAATCTGTAGTTCTTGAGTTTACAAGAAGAACGAAAGGGGTCTTTATTTTATAATATGTCTTTGACGCACTAATTTAGTCAAAAATGTGTTATTAAAATTTTACTAGTGAAATTATAATATCACGGCTTTTTTAAAATCACTGCGACATCTATAGATATAATTGGTGAGTCAGAAATACGATTAGTGAAAAAATTCGTTGTCTTTTCAAAATTATTCCGTATCTAGTTTTACTAAAATCTTTTCAGTGGTTCAGCCGTCATAACGAAACAGTCAGCCAGTCAATATATATAATTCTGCCATTTATTATGCAATTGAAACAAAACAATACCAGTTATTATCAACATCCATTTCACCTGCGACTGCCCTCATCCCGTACCGTACATACATACATACATAGACTCACGCCTGTTTCCCGGAGGGGTAGGCAGAGCACGGAACGCCATTTGCAACGATCCTGACATACCTCTATTGCTTCATTCACTTCCACGTACCGTAATATATTCTAATTCAATTAATGCATTAAAATATGCGGCTAGCAGTGCTGTATCCCTCAAATTAATTAAATCTTTCTGACTTGGCCTCACAGCAGTTTGCCCTACGGTATTAAGAGTTAACAATATAAAGAGAGGAGTTATTTTCGTATACGCCTTTCATAACAAATTGCCTTTTTTCTAAAAATATGTAGCTTGGTTGCTAGGCAACGCATCTGATTTCCCCGGACTGGTCGTTCAGGTCTTGTCTGTTTATCGGATGCCAGAGATCTTGTCATGCTTAAATTACATTTCTACGAATGAGTGACTTATAAAAGCTACATGTAATAACATGTCTTCAGACTGTTTATAGTCGACTAATGTACGAGTAGTATGTTTCCTGTTAATTTGAATCTACACTATTATTATTAACCTAAAGACTTTGTTTATTTGTTTAGTTGAATGCTCTAATCTCAGCTACTTATGGTCCGATTTAAATCATTCTATTGTTTCGGATATATTTTTACAGAAAGGCTATAGGTTAAATAACATTAAGCTGTAAATCACGGGTGTTGAGCAGAGTAGCCCTAAATAACGCAGTTGTAATCCATAATATTGCGTTAGATCCATTCTAAGAATACTAATTTCATAGTTGAAGTTATATTTGCTAATAGAAATATATTGAAACACATTTTATAGTACTTTTCATATAAAAATAAAAGTAGTAATACCAATGAATACAAATCCAGTTATATATATTTAGTTGATATGAATTTATAAGGTTCTAATACTTTGTATTTCGTTTATAAAGTGAAGCAATATATTTTAATTAAGGCTACCTGGAATCTTATTTGTTGGTCTTTTAGAATTTATGTTAAAAATGAAATTGATTTTGCGTATACATTCAAAGTCTTATTACAAATTATGCTTTGTCAAATAAGCTTCAAATGTTGTGCTATATTGTTACGAATGGCGATATTTGAAAATAACGCCATCTATCGGTAAATGAGCGAACTAGAAGATAATGGATATATCGGAAGTTTTAAAGTGTTTTATCTATTCTCTACTAGATGGCGTTGCTGTTTTGTTCTCTGGAAGTATCGACTCTGTTTCCGACTGTTACGAGAACATTCTCGTGAAGACTAGAATGGCCTATTTTGTTATCCGGCCGGTATAAATACCGCGTGGACGGGCGAATAGACACAGTACAGTTGAATAATCACAGCAATCCACAAGCGAAGGAGTGCGAAAATTAAGTGAGTCGGCAGTGTTTTAATTGGTGTTTTATTAGTGTTGGAAATTAAGTGTGTGGATGTAAAATTGTGTTAGTGAATAAAGAACAGTTTTGTGGCATACTACATTTAATTTATCACCGAACCCCAGCTCGTAACAATATATTCGTTATTATATTCATATCATTCTATAAAAAAGTCAGCAAATAGACGCCATAAGAATAAATATATAATACTAGCTACTGCCCGCGGTTTCGACGGCTTGTAGGTCGGTTATCGGGACATAGAAAGCCGTTATGCTAATCTGATATATAAGTTATATAACTGAAAAGTTACATCAAATCCAGATTCCAGTCAGTAGTTTCTGCTTGAAAGTGTAATAAACATTCACTTTTATACTAGTAAGATTTAACAGACGAAAAACGAGGCTAAATGTTGCGGATAGAATTCTTGTACGTAGAGAAACATAACCAAGCAGCACAATAGTTATCCTGTTATATATTTACCCGACTGCGCGACGCAAAGGAGGGTAATGTGTTTATCAGTCTATGTATGTATGTATGTATGTTTGTTTCTATGTGGCGTTCTAGAGACCAAATGCGTAGGCCGATTTTGATGATTCTTACGTCAATCGATTCGCCTTAACCTTGTGAGTGTCACTAAATACATGACAGTAATCAAAATTCACCACAGCGACAGCTAGACGCCATATTGTCAAATGGAAAAAAATTAATGTCGATGAACTATGTCAAGTGGGGTGTCGTTGAATAGGTATTTTAAAATCATCTTTAGGTTTCTTTTATCATTTTTCATTTTAAATAATAGTTTAGGATATATAACGATTTAAAGATGTTTAACAAAAAAAAATCTCGCTAATTTTCATACTTATTGATTTAAGTTTTTATTTCAAGTATAAACGATATACAAACACTCGATTGCGAAATTTGCCATCTTATAACGAAGTCAATGAATCGTAACTAAAAAGTATAAAATAAAAAAAATAATTTAAAGAAAAACAAAAAACCCGACTGCATAAAAACTAATTTTAAAAAATACGTGAAAATATTAACTTAAATAAAAACTAAAAAGAAAGAAACAAGCCCAGAAGTTTAGAAGTAATATGCAGAACAGAACGACTTACAGTCGGGCCCTTTGGGAAGATTTGATTGGTAAAATTTGAATGGGCCCCGACTGTGAGTCGTTCTGTTCTGCATATTACTTCTAAACTTCTGGGCTTGTTTCTTTCTTTTTAGTTTTTATTTAAGTTAATATTTTCACGTATTTTTTAAAATTAGTTTTTATGCAGTCGGGTTTTTTGTTTTTCTTTAAATTATTTTTTTTAAGGTGGGTATTGCTGTAAAATGTAGGTAGGTAATGTTGTGTAATGTGTACCCGTATTAATAAGATTATTTGTACATGCCTACAAACTTACTTGTAACAGGTTATAGTTATATGTACTTACTTACCTTTGTTTGTAATCGACGATTGTACGATGAGATGTGACAATAAAAGGAATTACTTACTTTACTTACTTACTTACTTACAATAGCGGTATTGGAATCCATCATGCAACTACAGCTTTGTTTGATTAAGATGTTACGGGTTTTGAATGGATCGTCGCTTGTGTATTAATCAGGCCGTTCCCAAATCGTCGATTAATCAAGTTTAAGCATCTGGATGACAACGAACTGACAGCTTAAGTAGTGTTTAGTTTACGACGCATTGTAAACAATCACTGCGGTAACTTGTGTCGACTCGATGCCTTTATTGTGTAATGTTTACATGATTGTATTAATATTGTAAAAACGAATATTCAGCTAAATCTGGTTAGACTAGAAAGTGGACCCCGAACAATATTCAATGTGCTATCCACGATGCGCGATCCAAATTCATGACGTCTGAATTTCGTTTCTTCGAGTTCTTCATATAACTTGGTTTATATATTTAATACTACTTGAAACAAAGTCAAAATGCGATTTAGGAAATTTTTTAAAAATTATTGTGTAGCTAAGGACTTTACAAACATTCAAGCAACTAACTCAAAGGACGTGTAGTAGGAGCACACAAAGTGTAGCTATTGTAGTTTATGGGCATCCAATCTACAACACTAGGCACAGTTCTAAACGACGTGACCACCACTTAAACCACTACGCCATGCAAACCAACAGTTTGTTAGAAATTAATTCTGCATTCTACATAATACCTATTTATTACTATTAATAAACATGATTTGTAATCTAAATCACAGCGTAAAATTATAGTAAGTAATAGTTTGGGCACGAGATAACACTTCGTGTGATCTACAAATTGTTGTAACAAGGCAAGGTGTCCGATAAGTGAATGTTTGTAAAACCATGAAAAATGGCACAGTATCCTGTAATCATATTATAAAATTTTGAAATATTTATACATCCGTGCAGTACGAACTAAGAAGTCCTAAAACTTTTCTGAGTTGGGCCACCATTACTTCTACTTCTAAACAGGGGATTGAATCCATAATACCTTTGACCTAACAGACTGTCTCTAGAAGTCCCCTAAAGTGGTTATTTCCAACGCTTTCAAAAAACAAACCCTTTGTGCAGATCAAATCAAAGATCAACAGACGGCACATATTCGCATAAACTTTTGGTCCATCATACAATTGTCACTATACTATGCATCGTCTACCGTGTATTGAAACGTTTTAAGGGTGCTTGTACACGGTGCATGTAGCTGGAGCAAGTAAAGGTGCGGGTTACATGCGTGAGTAATATGCGCAAACTACTTGTTCAAGTTACCCGCTTGTTCTTGTACATGGTGCAAATAACTGGAGCAAGTAAAGACGCGGACTACTTGCGCAAGCTGTATGTACATGTTATTTGTTCGTGGTCAAGAGGTACATGTGCATGCTATTCGCGCGGTAGCTTTACGGCTTGAATCGCGTCAAAATATCTCAACGAACGAAAAATCTTTTAAAATCATATGTTAAAAATGTAATTTTAACAAGTAACATGCGCGAGTGACCCGCGCGCGCCGCAGAGCACGCGAGTTAGTTGCGCGGGTGGCCCGCTTTGATACATGCTCGAGTCGCTGGACCCGCACATTTGTTTAAACGATATGTTTACCGTGCATATAACCCGCGCAAGTGCCTCAACATGCTCAAGCTACATGCGCCGTGTAGAAGCACCCTAATTTGCTTTAGATGCTAATCGAGTAACGTACTATGATAGCGCATGTATAGCGTTAAAAGTAACAGCGGAGCACGTAGTCAAACATGTGCACCTATTATTAAACACTGCTAGGACATTACGTATGCACTGTGGAAATCACTCACAAACATTAATTAGCAAATTGAACCGAAATCAGTTGACAATTTATCATGCGGAATTTCAGACCACAATTGCAACTGCACATTTGCTACTTGCGGAGGCGGCAAGTAAATAAAAGCCCACGGTTTCCGCCACCAAAACTGCACACAGAGGGATGCGTTTTGGCACAAATTTTGCATAATAACCTTTGTGATGTTGGCTTCAGGGCGTGAAACTGCGAAATGCCGACTTATACTGCAACATACGCGTGTATATAATGTAATTTTTATACCGTTAACTCTTTTACACTACCAGCGATTCTCTCTTTTTATATTTATTTTTTGGTATGGTAACTGGTGCTCGATAACGGTTACATTGTACGGCGTGGATGTATTTTATATTGGTCCATCTGCATTGCACAACATTACACAATTTTAGTATTTCGCACCCCATGTACTTTTTTATTTTTGTTATAGTAATAACTGCATACGATGTGCCACTTAAGCTTGTACGTATTGGCAATCATAGGAAACGTAGAGTCGTCTTCACACGGAAGAACAACAATAACGGAGTGATAGAGCTCTGCACTTAGCAGCTTAAGTGTAATTTTTACAAAATGCTTTTATACCGTGATGACTAGCAATCTTTTAATTACCAGTATAATATCGTGCCACGGTACGGACTTGTTGTGCAACAATAGTTCATCTTATACTGGATTAACATTTTAACACATGCATCAGTTTGATAAAATACAGAGCGTACTAAAACTGTACCTTTTCAACCGAGCTGCAGTCTTGACATATTTCTCATACCTAAGTAAAATCCGTCATATTTCGTATAGTGAAAATACTTTCTTATGGCGTGTGCAGCTTGTGGACTGAAAATAAACGGAGCAAAGGGAAACTTTTACACTAAATTTGAACGTTACCTATTCGCAAATCATAACTTTAAACAATTTTGAGAGATTTAATCTCAGTGCAGATACTACTCAAAAATTAAAAATTAGATTCACCTAAGCCTTAATCCTAGCTAACCCTGGGCAATTTATTAAAACTTCTTTATTTAATCTCGCAAGTTATAATTTTTGTGGCAAACTTCACAGAAACTTAAAGGTAAAAGAAACAAAACAGCGGAAAGCTTTTTCAGGCTGTTATCAAAGGCCATTATCTCTTGACCTGAAAAGTGGAATTATATTTTGTTTCTTCTTATAAAGAGTAAATAAGTTAGCGGGACGGAGACGTAATTTAAAAGTTACCTTCAAGTGGTTCTTCCTTAAGTGCCCACCTAAACAAGATTTAACTACAGGAAAAAAGCAAATATCTTGTTTGATAACAGAAAGTCATTCATGTGAAAATTTTGATTAGTGGTCCCGCTCCCGGCGTGAGCCGCGTCGCCGTTTCAATCTCCTATATTTAAATTTTAATGCACATGTATTTCACAACATAACTAAGTACAGTTGTTATGAATTAAAGAAATAAAAGTGATAGTCTTTCTGTCTCCTTTCTTTGTTTTAAATTACAATCCTCAGTTACAACGACTTTGCAATTTTCTACTGAGTCTTAGGGTAATACAAATATCAAACAACTTTTTACAGATTTCGCCTCGTTGTTTGTTTACAATCCTTTCTCCCTCTTCTCAATATATAAAGATTTTCGACATATACGGATGCTGGATTAACCGAGTATTATTTTAGATAATAAAATTTGATTAAGTAGTTTTCATGACCCGAAGAGATTTGTTTCTTACAATTTGTGTTCGTTTCATTTAAGTACGGTATTGAAATACACTTAATTTTTTTTTGTCTTACTGCTAAAAACATCGGTCTGTCCTATGCGTTACATTAGCATTGTGAGTCAAAAGGAGGACTTGACCTACTATACAACGCTGGTCAGCCGGGCTGGTAAAGGGTTTGCTCGAGTTATGCGTCTCTTGCTAAAGATACTATTGTCTTCGTGTATTTGCCGTAGTCGCGTCTTACTACACCCACGGAATGAAATAGGGTTAACTTTATATTCTTAATGTGATAGCACATGAACCATTGTATACTACTCTTATGAGAATGTGTTTATTATATACTAGATGTCGCCAGCGGCTTTATTTATATTCATATTAAACGTATTTATGTTTCGGTGTGGATTATACCAACTGTGCTTAGTCATCCCGTGATCTCGGCTAGTATGGCACCTCATTTATTAAAAAAAAAAATTGTTAAAAGTATACCTTACCAATCACCTTATTGACGTGCTAATTAGGTACTTTTTCTACATTATTCGCTATCAATGATTACCAAATTTCGATTTAAAACAAAACTATGTTAAGTTACAGTAATTAACAGCTAAGTTAATCTGTTATGATAAATTCATTTATTCAAACATCAAGACTAAATAAAACTGATTAGCAATATAATTATAACCGCTTCGAAGACTCTCACATTAAGTGCCGATCATCGCTTAAAACTAGCAGAAACGATCGCTAAAGCTCTTCTGAAAGAAAACAAACCTCGTGTCCCATAAACAGAAGCGAATGTAGCTACTCAACAAAAAGTAAACGCTGCAAACATTAAACTTACGTCATATAATAACGTAGCAAATCACAATAGCTAACAGTTACATTACGAAGCAAATATCTAGGACAAAAATACCGTACTTTTTTCACAAGAGATAAATGTAAGGAGCCGGTACTTACCTAGAGTTACTCTTTTATCGATGACATTGATGTAAATTACTTACCTATATTATTCTTTGCTTTATCTTGTTTTCTTAACTTTCTTATCTGTTAGACTAACTTTAATATAAGCCTTTAGGAGCCTCCTTCATTAAATAGTATTCTTTGCGTACAATATTAAATAGTTTTCGTTAGAACGAACCTCTTCTTAGTTTAGCGGGAATTTATGCTGTAAATAATACACAGTCAGTCAAACCACTAGGTTATATCTAAATGATATTATCTAGTGGTGTGACAAATTGTACAGTATCTTATCTACCTAATAATTGTATCTTGGTAAAAGGATGTCGGGACAAACTCTCAGTGTTTTTGCACTCTTCAATATCAAGTTATATACAATTCTTGCGTTCCTTACAGACTGACAGGCAACACACAGCCAAAACTACTAAGAAGATAAAATTTGTAATGTGTTTTTAAAGTGGACGGAGCCGGGGCGTAGTCTAGTTCTCTAATAATGCATGAAATTGGAAACTAAGGGCTCCCGCGGACTAGCTTCTTCTAGCATCGGCGACCGGCGAATTTGCAACCGTATCGATGCTGCATCGCGTTTTAGCGACTCTCTGCGTTCGGACGCGGCGACCGTAGTTTTGTAATGTGTTGTTGGTGGTCGGTCTAGTCGACTATCGATAATTGGATTTATTTCTTCATGATTTTCAAACCATTTAAGTAATACAGATTGGTAGTAACATAAATAATATATACTAGTATAAATAAATGATCATTATTACAATAATGTTAAAACATGACCTGTTATTATTAGACTTTTACTATCAAAAATTTGCAAGTTATCGATAGTCTACATAATTTTTATGCTCTAAAACAATCAATAGCATGAACAGTATTGCACTAATTACTTCGTATTAATGTATGTAATAAAAGATTATTGGTAGCGCCATCTACCTTGCCATCGAGAACTAATCACATCAACGTCAAACGTTCCACGCTTATTTGTCCAATGCGAGCTATGCCTTTTGTTTCCGTCCCTGTCTATCCCATTCCCTGGAAGGGGCACGCTTTTCGCGGATTGGTCGCCGCGATCATCGACGCGAGAGACAGTCTAGAATAATCCGCGTCGCGACGAACTGTACCGCACCGCCATAATTTTACCGCTCCCGCTTTATACCAAAAACCTAACAAAACCGCCCGCGAGTGAAAGTGATTTGTGTAGTGGAGTGATTCAAGCAGCTTCAATATACTCGAAGACACCAGGAGGCTGCCATTTGCAAGGAAAGAGGACTGACGTACAAGGTAGGTGTGCCCTCATCCTTCAGCATCCTTAGAATATCCTATACCCACTCACACTTTTCCGCTTTCCCTCATTTCCTAGTCGCCGAAGAACCGCCATCCTACAGTCCACAATATTAATCCTTCTCGAAATCGACTAGGAACATTCGGTTTCGGTGTAACGCCGAACCAATGATACTCTCTGAAAATAACTTACGTAAGTACGTAATTGTGGGCTGAAGGTAACAAATACCGACTTCAGCTCGGTTGATATTTCCATCGATACAAAGAAAGAGGTGGGTATTACAGTTTCATCATAATCATATGGTAAGGGCTGCCTCGTCAAAATCTAGTACAAAACTCTAGGTCGTGTATTGCCTTTAAAAACTTACTTCGAAAAATGACATTCGTGTCTATTGTATGATATTGTCGATGATTCTTTGATACGGTTCTTAATTTTCCTTTTTAAGACTATTTTACAGACCAGCTTTTGCCCACGGCTTTGCCTGCGTGGATATTACTTATGGCAGCAGAACGTAAGCTATGTGCTATTTTGTTGTGCATCCATAAGCTATACTGCAATTTTTACTCAAAATCCGTTCAAAAGATTTTGCATGAAGGAGTAACAGCGTCGATAGCCTAGTGGTGTACGTAGCCGACTGCCAAGACGATGTTCTTGGGTTCGATCCCCTGGTACTTCGGGCATACACCTCTGATATTTTGAAGTTATGTGTGCATTATAAATTAATTATCGCTCGTTTAATGATGTGCTCAATATATTGCAATAGGCTCGCCCTCTATTACATTGGGACCGAAACATAACTGGTGAAGTGCGGGTGTGTAATACACCGCTGCCTATCTCTTCGGGGATGAAAGGCGTGAAGTTATGTTATGTTATGAGTAACAAGCATCCATCTATCCGCAAAAACTTTTGCGTTTTAACAGTTTATTAACTAAACCATCAGTGGCTAACCACTAATACCACACATAAGAGAAGTGATATTTGTTTTTATGGAGTAATTAATATTACTTCCTAAGATAAAAATTTAATTCATATTTTGTTATCATCATCATTATCAGCGTGCTTTAATCCATAGCTGGATCTCCAGCACAAGACCATGAGTTTATTACACCTCCAAGCAAAAACCCGGCAATCAAAAAGTCTAAATTTTACAGAAGAAAAGATTTACTGATTTTATCAAATATCTTTTCAGTGAGTTGGACTATTAAAGTCATTGATGTATTAAATGAAAGCTATTTCTTTTCGAAATATAACTGTGTCACTATTATTGAAAATCCTTTTATTGAAAACCTAGTAATATACGAAAATAAATAATACCAAATATGTTATACCTACAATTTAACAGTAATAGTACTTGCGGGATTATTGCAGTAAATTTAGCAAATAAAATAATTCATAATGGTTATATCACGGACTTCTACGGCGTTATTTTATATTGAAGGGCTGATACGTAACGTGTTTTTGCGTTGAGTTATTGTGGTACTAGCAAATAATTTAAAATCGGTATTAATAGATAGCGTTATTATTACGAGAAACATTAGAACAATTGTGTTATTGTTACCACTCGATACTGACTTAAAAAGAATATTTATATGTAATATTAGAAGGTAATAAACGAAAAATATATCGATTATAAGTAATATTCAGAATGAAATTTGACACTTTCATTTGACGCTAACATTTATTAATAAAAACAATCCAATAAATCAAATCATGAAATCAACTTTGAGCTACACAATCTCTTCAATTTAGTTCTTTTTCTTAAATATTTTTGATTCCCGCTTCAGAAAGTAACTAAATTTAATACAACATTTTACTTACAAAACTAACTAGCAAAATGTTGCAAATACTGCCTCGGTGGAAATTATGCGCGTATGTTTTGTTGCATGCACGCATTCCAAGATTAATAAGTGATACAAAATCTTGAATCTATTTGATTCTAAGAAAAAATTTTTTCATATTTATTAATTATTTCATTCAGTGCTTAATAAAGTTTAAACACAAGAGTAACCCTTTCTTAAAATGGGATAGGTAAATTAGAGAACTGTAATGTGATCACGATAAATTTTATAGATTCACTCATACAAAGATATCGCAGCTAAACGAAATCGGCAGTGGTATTTTAAGTGATTTTTTATATGCTCATAAACTCACTGTTTATGAGCATATACTATAATAATAATAATAATAATAAATGTTTATTTCATTAACAATAAGTACAACAAATTGGGTAGTTGAAGTCACCTTGTAAGCAAAGACAATATGCTTGTGATAGGTGGCTTCGCTCTTCAAACGAACCGTCACCTTGTACTAAATATTTACTTAAATCTATTCATAAACAACTTACAAAGATAAAAATTAAAATTAAAATTAAGATCAAAATTAAAATTTACGTAAGGGTGTGTGTATGTGAGATGCATGTGTGTGTGTGTGTGTGCGTGCGTGCGTGCGTGCGTGCGTGCGTGCGTGCGTGCGTACGTGCGTGCGTGCGTGCGTGCGTGCGTGCGTGCGTGCGTGCGTGCGTGCGTGCGTGCGTGCGTGCGTGCGTGCGTGCGTGCGTGCGTGCGTACGTGCGTGCGTGCGTGCGTGCGTACGTGCGTGCGTGCGTGCGTGCGTGCGTGCGTGTGTGTGTGTGTGTGTGTGTGTGTGTACATAGAGATCTGTGTAGAGCCCCAGTTCAGTCATCGTAAGATCTTTTCGACATGATCGTAGCTCAGTGATTTCAGCCATCTAGTTAGGGTTTTCTTACAGTCTGTATATGTTTGGGGGTATATGATTAAATCTTTGTTTACAAGATTGTATATGTGCGAGGATTGATGTGGGTACTGTCGCGATGCAAATGTTGACTTGATTACAACGGGGGGAGCAACTAAATATTTCCGTCTAGTGTTCATTTTTGATGGGTCGTAGGGCAGAGATTTGTGTTTTTTAAGAAGTAGTTGTAATATATACAGTTTTCTTACTGATAGGAGATCTGCAGTCAGGTACAGACATTCGGTAGAAAACCTATATGGCTTGAAGAACATTACTTTTAGCATAGATCTCTGAGCTCTCTCCAAATCCAAGAATTTTATTTTTGTTGCGCCACCCCAGACTGTTACGCAGTAACCTAGAACTGATTGCACCAGGGCAGTATAAATTTGTTTTAGAAGATCCGGTGTGGTTACATGTCGCAGCGTCTTAAAGGTCCAGATAAGTTTTCTGACTCTATTCATTATAAGCTCTATATGCATGTGCCACGATAGTCGTTGGTCAACCATTACACCGAGATATTTTGTCTGTTCTACTTTCATGATAACTTTACATGAACAGACAGAGTTGGGAGCGTTTGAGCATTTGTGTATTCTCATTTGCAATTCAGGGTGAGGTTGGGTTATACTATATTTTGTAAAACATACGTAATAAGATTTTGATGCGTTTAATGTAAGAAGATTTTGGTCAAGCCAGTCAGCAATCTTCACCAACCCGGTTTCTGCTAGTCTAAATACTTCAGGCCAGCTCTTATCAGCAAAAACGACGGCTGTGTCGTCTGCGTAAGAGAATACATGACCGCCTTTGATCTTCATATTGCAGAGGTTGTTTATATAGATAAGAAACAGTGTCGGACCGATGACACTACCTTGTCCAACTCCGTACGACACTGTTTCTTCTGTGCTAACAGTATTTCCAATTTTAACCTGTTGTTTCCGATCGGTAAGATACCCTTTAAATAACTCTAGAGGTGCACCTCTTACACCTATATCTTCTAGCCTGCGTAAAAGCATTGAGACGGAGACTGTATCAAAGGCTTTTTTTAAATCTAGGAAGACAGCCAGACACTTGCTACCACTGTCCACTTTTTCAGTTACAGTGGCCGCAAGTGCCAGGACAGCATCTTCTGTTGATAAGCCTTGCCTAAAGCCGTATTGAGAAGTTGAGAGTACGTTTTGGGTCTTCAGATATTTTATTAGTCGCGAGTTTATAAGCTTTTCGATTATTTTTGAGAGAGATGGTAGGACCGAAATTGGTCTATAGTTTGATGGGTCGCTTTTGTTACCACTCTTATAGACAGGCGTAATAAGAGCTTGTTTTAAGGGAGATGGAAAGATGCCCTGTTCGAAGCATAAGTTAGCCAGATGCGCAATCAATGGGGCAACTATATGATGAGAAGCTTTTAGAAAATTAACAGGTATTTTATCCCAGCCGGGGGCGCTGTCATTTTTTAAGGACATAATTATTGAGGTGACTTCGTTTGGGTCTGTGCCTAAGAGTACGAAAGAAGTGACAGGAGGACTTTTTATTTCTTTATCGTGGTTGTTTTGCACAGGGCAAGGGACTTGTAATAATATATCGTTTGCAAGGAGTTGACCTATGCTTGCAAAGTAACTGTTGACAGTGTTAACTGATTCCTGGGGGGAGCCCGCGATATTTAGTAGTTCCAAGCTGGTTGATTTTATAGGTTTTCGTTGAGTAATATTATTTATCGTACGCCATAGTTTCTATTGTATTTTCGTTTTTGCTTTTTAATTATACAGTTGCAGTAGTTGCGGTATCTTTTAAATGTTATTTTTAATACTTCGTTATACGGATCTCGTCGAAGTTTTTTGTGAATGTTGTTACGATTTATGATACAGCGTAGCAGACCAATAGTCATCCATGGTTTGATCATTTTACAGCGAAGGGGTACCGTTATAATAGATGTCGCTGCAGTTAAGCATTTCTGGAGTGTGTAAATTATATTATATGTCAGCGTGTTGGGATCCGTTTCATCTTATAACTCTGTTAGGTTACTGTTTTTAAGATTATTTAGCGCAAGGTCAAGATTTAAAGTTGTTTTAGTTTTAGATGGTTTAGTGTTGTTATATGTATTTTTAGTTATTTTCAAGTAAATCATATGATGGTCGGTAATAGAAGAATTTATGACAACTATGGTTGCTGATGTATAAGTTTGATTTAATTTTATGTTAAAATGGTCAAGACAATTCTTGCCTCGAGTGGGTAAGTGATGGCCAGGGAGAAGTCCATGCATGGCTAACATATTTAGGTAATTGAGTCTATTTGAACGTTCTTGTGAGGGTTCATCATGCGTATATATCAGATTTATGTTTATATCACCAGAGATTATGATCGTTTTGTTTAAGTTAATTGTACTTAGATGTAAGCTTAATGAGTTTATAAAGTCATCAGCATTTGTTTTTGATGGTGATCTATATATACCAAGGATAACTAGATCGGTTGATATATCGATTTGTAAACAAGATGCATGGGTCAAAATTATTTCTTTAACGGTGGCGTTATGTATGTTTCTGACATATGCAACTACTCCATCTGCTCTGTTTAAGTGATTAGTAGATTGATACGATGTGTAATTATGTAATTGAGGCGTGGTTTTATTAGCGTTTATTCTGCACTCATTAAGAATAATTAAGTCGATATTAGTTTTAAGACACGCTAGAGTTATTTGTAGATCGTCAAAGTTAGAATATATACTCCTGATATTTTGAGATACAATAGAAAAATCCAATTTGTTAGATCTAATCTTATTTGCAAAATCTGCTGTTGTGTATTCGTAAACCTGAGCTATTTCTGTACTATCGATTTGGTTTATTGTTTGTAGTGTATTATCCATGTTTACTTTGGTTTAGTGTACTGGCAGGTATCACTACTAAAGCGCTATGCGAGTAAGCAACGATATAATATGGGCTGTGAGTATGAAGTAGCGTATGGGTAATAAGAGTGTACATTAATAAATATGAAAACATAATTGAGGCAGGTTTATGTACATTTATATGTAAGTTAGTGTATGTGTGCTTGTGAACGTGTGTGTGTATGTGTGTATATGTGAGCATGTATATGGTTGGGTACTTTTTACACATGGTTAAAATATGACAATTAGACACTATTTGTAAGTTAATATTACATGGTGCAATACTGTTACACAATGATATATAGAAGAAGCATGCAAACATAATATCTCTATAGTTTGTAGTTAGGAATACACTTAAAAAGGAATAACATATTTCAGGTATATAAAACTGGAAAATAGTCTTGTTGGACGCATTATTCGTTAGTATACCTTGTAGGTATTGATACAGTATTCCAAAATAATATTTTATAATTAAGTTCAGACACTTTACTATGTGGAATCTAAGTGTTATACGGTATATCAGACAGCCTAGTCATACGAGTTGCATCAAGTTATTAATTTGAGATTCACTTTTGATGATGATGGTAGGTGATGACTCGTCCTTTTTAAGATGAATTTTGCCGAAAGAAGTCCAACAGAATTTGTAATTTTTGGACTTAGCTAGATCTCGAGCTAGATAGTGTAAGCGAGCGCCCTTCGTAGTGAGATGTTCCGCCACGTATATAGGCGTAGATTCATTTTTGTTATAGCCAAGGTGTTTAACGCAAAGCTTTTCTTTGTGAGTCCTGTTAAAATGTTTAGCGGAGTTCAAGAGCTCGGTTTTTAGGATAGTTGTAGTGAGTTCAAGAATTATAGGGCCGTTTTGGTTGTTACTACGTTTGTTTTGTACTCGATATATGTCACTAATATCAGTTTTTTCAATTTTACACTCAGTAGTGCTAGATAAATTGATTGCCATAGTTATCAGGTCTTCCTTGGATTCTTTAGGTAATTTAGGGACATTTTTTATCTCAATACTAGATTTCCGACTTCCTCGCTGGAGTTCTTCGATCTTTTCCTCTAAAATAACGATGTATTCATTGTCTTTCTTTGCCTGTAATTCAAGCTGCTCTAGCTTCTTCTTCAGCTCTTCATTTTGGGCAGACAGAAATTCTATGGAATGTTCGATACTGGAGTTTGTCTTCTTTATCTCCATCAACGTAGGGTGTATCTTGTTAATCTCCGCCTGTTGGCTTGCCATTAGAGAAGATATGTGATCCATCATTTCATCCTTAAATGTTTGAAGTTGTGACTCGAAAGCATCTTCTTGACCATCGGCGGGGCTTACTCGTTTGTTGCGATTTGAGATATAAATATTAGGGGGAGTGAAGAATTCCTATTGGTTGTGAATATTCGGGTCCGAGAGTGATTTGTTTCCAATTTCTTCCATTTCGTAGTTCTTTATAATAATATTTTCAAAAGCGAGCGATATGTGGTACTGAGATTAACTATAAATTATAGGATAAATTGATAGAAGATGTACTCCGGAACTCCGATTGTTGTTCAAAGTACCAGGGCTTTATAGGCGCTATGGAATAAATCCGCTCCGATTTTCTAGTGGGGCGTGTCCTTGTGGTAGGCGCGCACAGTGGTGGCTGCAGCAGCCAGTAGCGGGTGTTGTGTGGTTGGTGAAAGGACCTCGCTTGCAATGAAGGGCGGGGCCTTGAGCTCTCCGCCAGGATGGCGTCGCTTGCGCAAATTCTGATTGATTGGTTGAAAACAAGAGGTGTTTACGATACCTTGTGTATGGACAGGTAGCTTCACGGTACTAGGAGGCCAGCCGACGCGTAGAGGTTGCTTGTTATTTCACAGTCGATACAGTTGACTCTTTCACTGTTATGCACTCCTATTTTTTTGTGTCGGATTTAACTGAATTAATATTTGTTATTTATGGTAAATTAAAAGAAAATAACACAGGTGAGTACGTCTGCACCTAGCGGCGGTCCGAGGAGAGAGGTAGAGGATATACTATATATATATATATATTCACAGAATCACTGCTACCTAACTTAATCACTTGTGGGAGTTTTTAGATAAGCGTAGGGTTATAGCTCATGATTCAATAAATCGTCGCAAGCTAGGAAATTTTCTGACAAGATGTGGAATGAAAGAATACGCAGTAAAAGACAAAAAGGTTGGTGCAAACTCGAAAGTATGTTCAGTAAATTTCATGTTTTAACAATAATAACTTATTTAGTCAATGTCAACTTTACAAAAAGTTGGTATTATTAAAACCATACAATATAAAAGTTTAAAACATAATACCAATGTAATTGATAGTGAATTCTACAAATTCATATTGAATGAATCTATTTTCGCAGTCATCTCTGCTATAAAGTCTGACACTGTCTGTGGGGCCATATTATAATGAGTTGCATGTCGCCAATGGATCTTTGGTCTCCTTTGTCGTAACCCAGGCGTATATTATGAATATGCAGTCACTATCTAAAACAAATAAAACAACCATTAATGATGATGATGCTTTTTTGGGTTTACGCGAAAGTTACACATTGAAATTAAATTACAGTTTACGGATTTTATCGCGTTATATTGGTTTCTGGCGGTAATAACTAGTGAAATCAATATAACGCGATAAAATCTGTTAACTGTAATTTAATTTCAATGATAATGATGTTATTATTAAGTCATACTGCATGTTCATTTTTTTAACAATTTACTTATAAGGTTACTATGTACTTAAAAAGGGTATATTCTGTCTATAATGGAGCCACAATAAAGTAATTGCCACATTCATCAACTTATTAGCATGTTTGATATAAAACACTTCTTACCTTAAGCTTAATACTCAAAGTGGTGGACGTCATAAGCTGCTTAAACAATGGTCTCAATTCCTCATAAGACATAAGACCATTATGTACTTTAGAGAGGCGAAATCTTTTGATGAATTTTTCTTTGTCCAATGTTATGTAAGGATCCAACTGATTTCTACCTTGACACCTTTGTTTACGACTCGCAGTGCTAGTTTTATTATCATATTACTATCACACAAACCAAATAAAACTAAACTAGAAACTAGAAATTTGTAAGATTTAGTTCACTATTATAAAAGATTTGACCCTAAAACCCAAAGAATCGATCTATAAATGATCTCAAAATGTTTAAAATGCACATACAACATCTAAAAACCCAATTATAAATCTAACTATTCAGTTAATACATTACAAATTGTAACTTATATTGAATCGCTAAATTTGACAGCCAAGCGGTTCAGTTTAAGCTAACGAAGCACGTCATGGTACGGTCTATTATGACAAATGAATAAATGGTTTAAGATTTCGGTTCAAACGCTATTCAACTCACAGCTGCGTCACATTGAAACATAAACATCATAACTGAGTCGTCATAATGAGATCATAGTACGATATTGCGCTTCTATTCAGTTTAGGTCGTAAACTGAATCGCTATAAGAGGTCATGGTCAAGCCATTTAGACAAGGATTGATAAAAAGAATAGTAACTCTGAGGAATAGCTCCACTTCTCCATAAACTCTCTGCATGCAAAGCTTTGCTTATTGGTATACGTTGGTGGTATGCGTGTTGCAACAGCACATTATCCATATATATAGCTGCATCGTGAGTACTCGTACGCTGTCGTCCTCTTTATCTAGCTGTCGTATAATCATATATTAGGAGCTAATATCGAGCATCGCGTAAATATCTGCGTGCAAGTCCAGCGCTCTAAATTCAACTGTGTATATAAACAAACTTTACGCACCGGACCGATGGAAAAGGACACTTGTTGGGGGCGTGGCATATATCTATTATTGTCTATCAGCTACCAAAAGAAAAAGACAACTGCACTCTGCAAACTATTGCGCGGCTAGACAAAAACAATAATATCTAGAACAGAGCTAGTTGTATTGAAATTTGGAATAAATTGACCGTATTGAAATATTACGTACATTAATGAGCCAATACCCATCTTAAATAGCATTGTTTGTGCATATTACGGAATACGTATTTTAAAATTATTTCAACACTAAACCCCATAAACACGTTTACCAAAGACGTCATGAAAATTATTTACGCCAATGACCCGGTAATCGCAATTTACCAAAATAAAATATAAATGGATATTCTATATTTATTTTCCAAACAAAATCAACAATTATATGAAAAGTAGCTTAATTATGTCCTAAAATTAAAATAAGCCTATTTAATATATACAATACGAAAAATAAAATAAATTAAAATTAAATTTAGAAGGCGTCATGGAAGTCATCCGCATCGCAGTTAATCGGAAGCGTGCCCAGAAGACTGGCGGCATTGCCTCGTTGTATAGCAATGCTTATCTTTTGTGCTAAATACGTGCCAGCCCTCTGGTCACCCGAGGCGTCGATCAGTCTCTTTGCGAGATCCCTAAAAAGGGATCTCGCACTTGGACCCCATGGCCCCAAGGTTTCGACCCCAAACGGCTCAAATACATAATCTCCTACAAGATTTACGTATTTGCGCCGTTTGAGGGTCTCTGCTGAAGCAGCAGCAGCGCCCGCACAACCTGCTGTGCTGGGAAGATGGGATGGCGCAAGGGTATCGACACATGTCGCGTCCCATACCAAAGGCCTACCCAGCTTCCACGGCAGTAAAGACATCCCGTCCGGTCTCTTGCCATCGTCGCGTGCCAAGCCCTGAGGTTCAAGTTGGGCTGGAACGCCAGCGGTGACAAGAGCACGGCGCGGAATGTCGTTGAGGTTGGCGTGTCGTGAAATACGACCCGCGCTCCTGCTGCATGACAGACCATGGTGACCAAGGCTATCGACAGCCTATCCGCAGTGACAGCGATGCGAAGAGACACATGACGCGCCTAAACGGAGGCAAGTAGCGAAGCGGAAGGTTGTATCGTCCAACATGGTACCTATATTGGACGATGGCAGTGCCTGAAGCCAGAGGCCCGATTCCCATTCTCCCACAGCCAACAGGCGAGCACGCTCCGCAGCGTTGGCCGATGTATTGAGGAGTTTTTCTCGTACCACGCTGCAAAGCGGCCCATCCCATTGCCTCTGGGAGAACAAGTTTCGGGGTAACTCAGTTCCTGGACAAGAATTTCTCCAAGCGTTCATGGCATCGGCCTTACACGGCACCTCAGAATCAACCAGTGTAGGTGCTAAGATTTTCCTGGTCAATTCTGCAGTGCTGTGGACCGATGACAAGAACGCTGGCAGCCTTACGTCAGAAATTTTGCGAACGCCGAGGCCGCCTAAGCGCACAGGTAAGGACGCCTGTTGCCACACTCGGTCGTTCAGAGCCAAATTTAAAATTTTACTTAGGGTATTCTGTATAATTTTGTCAATTTGAATGAGTGGAGTCGGATTTTTCCAAAAAGGTGAAGACCGTAACGCGTGTGTAAATTTAGGGACAAAAAGACAATATCGAATAATAGTAACAGCCGAATGTATATTAATTTTGAGTAGCCTGTCTGAAACATCATTAAAATTTTGAATTTTTTCCTGTATAAAGGAATCAAAACCGTCGTCTAAAATTGGGGACCCCAGGAGGCGAAGAGAACTTTTTTCAACTTGGGTGATATTGGGTGCCAGATATTGGAATTTTGAAAGAATAGAGGATTTATCTAAATTGTCATTAATAAAAATTTCGCATTTGCTTGTATTCAACTCTAAGCCTATGGATAAAAATTTCGATTTCAGGAATGCCAGATCTTGATATACAGTGTTTACGTCACCTCCCAGGGTTCCGTCATCAATATAAATTGATTTTTCGTAAAGATCTACAATAGATATTTTGCTGAAATATTAATTAACATAACATAACATATCTTCACGCCTTTTATCCCCGAAGGGGTAGGCAGAGGTGTATTACACACCCACACTTCGCCAGATATGTTTCGGTCCCAATGTAATAGGGGGCGAGCCTATTGCCATCTATCGGGCACATTATTAAGCGAGCGATAATTAACATTTTTAATACACACATAACTTCGAAAAGTCAGAGGTGTGTGCCCGAGGTACCTGGGGATCGAACCCGAGACCATCGTCTCGGCAGTCCGTTACGTACACCACTGGGCTACCGCCGCTTTTTCATTATTAATTATTTTGTCCGCTGAAATATTAATTATTTTGTCTAAATTCCGAACAATAAACATGTGTGTCATGATTTCTTTGTAAATATCATTAGAAAAACTGAAAAAACTAATAAGGTGTATTCTAGTCCATAGATGCCGAATTGGACATAACAGCATAAAACCCATAATAGCCCATTACCAAGTTCTTGGTTGGGGGCATCGATTTTTTTTCCAATTGCAAATGAAATGATAAAATGTGTTTGTTTGAATAAGAATAATTTCATATTTATTAACACAGGATTTATCTTCATTTTATAAATGTTAATTCTAAGTAAGTTCGCACATGAGGATTTATTATAAACACTATCATAATTTTATCGATGTTTTTCGACATAGGTTTAGTTTTAGGCAATCCAATCACTTGTCGAATTAACCCTATAATAACATCCTTATTTTCATTCTGTAATCAAATTAACACTTTGGGGTAAAATTACCCCATACGACTATTAAAAAGTAGCAGTACCTTTACAAAAAAATATTTTGTGGTTTACATAATAAAGCTTACTAAATTATACGATTTTTTTAAGAAACATCCATCTGTATATAAAAATGCTTGCCTTACTGACCGACTGGCAGACAACGCCAGCTAAAACAATTGGACACAAGAAGCAGTAATTTAACATGTATATTCCTTGTGGAATATAAGATTGTGCTTAGAAGGGATTTTCCGAAATACCGACGGAATTGTGTAAAGTAATGCAGGCTAGACGGATATTTTTTACGCCACGTGACTGCCATCTTTAGTGAATACTCGATAGGAGATGACACTGCCTTCGCAGAAAAATAATACAAAAACAAGTTTTATGCGCCTGGGGTGAAAAATTACCCCACGGTGTTACGTAAGGGTTAAAAAATAAGTGACAACCTACGGTAAGGAGCCGTCCATTAATTATGTGAGTCTCGATAGATGGAAGGGAGACAGAAGTGTAGAGTAATCAGTCTACAAAATATCAACCGCCCAAACCTGTCATGTTAACCCTATACTTGACGATGTGCATTTAAATGCACACTTTTTTTTAAATATTCTACAAGCAAAATTAAGAACATTTTTTGTTTATTTACTACTCATTCACCCATGAAATGCCCTTATTTAACATAAAAAAATATAACTGAGCACTGGCGATACTTGGTGTACGCAGTATATCGCAAGATAGTGGAGCGTGCGCTTGCGTCTACTGCCTATAAGGTAAAAATCGATTGAAATCATATTATTTATTAACGAAATTGAATAAAAAAGTGATAAAAACAGTACCTAAATATACAGTCTTGTGAATTAAATATAGATTTTTTCAATTTGAAATAGTTTATTCGGAAAATTTTTCATTTGATCTTGTATGTGTCTTTAAATGCACATTGCCAACTATTTACAGACCTACCAACACTAGGCTGTGTGCATTTATAGATACATTGCCAGTTTGAAGGACATTGCTTTTAAAAGAACATTATGAATTTCAATTAAATTATTTCTTTCTATTAGCTGTTCATTTTTTATATTTCTTTATTTTCTAGCCTTCTACAAGGACTTCGAGAATTTTGGCGTTGGTACCTAAGTCTGCAGCTAGTTCCGACATAGAAAAAAGTAGTTCTTTGGAAAATGAACTTCATTATGCATGTTCAGTGCCATACTTCGACAATTTATTTACTTCAGTAAAATTTCTGGAACATTTGAGAAATGTTTAGCTACGGTATTTTTGCTTTAGGGACTATCAGGAAAAACAGGAGCTGCAGCCAAACTACCTACCTACTGATAAAAACCTAAAAAAAAAGTCGTGGATCTTTTGCCCAAGTCGTTTCGAAACCAAAGATGTAAAGCGAATGAAACTAAAAAACTTTCGATGTGCCATAAGTAATGATCTCACCACCTTTCAAAGAACTAAGAAGTTTTCAAATACGTCCAGAGGTTCGAAATTTGTTACACCGCAGACGTCTGACTACGGCAGATATGACCACTTTGGACACTTGCCATCATTACAAATAAAGGCAGATGCAAGAATTGCATAAAAGTCAGACTAAATTAATATGTGTAAAATGCAACGTGAGGCTTTGTTTGGTATATGGTCGTTATTGTTTTTATGATTATCATACAAAATAATAATAATACATTTCATTGTTGACATGTCTGATTACTAATCTCTCATTATTAATAGTATTTTGTGTGTTTACAACATTTGTAGTACTTAAAGATGTTTTTTAGTGTTTAAAAGGACCTAAAAGGTCATAGACAATTATGTTGTTGTCTTTATTGCTCATATTTGATCTCGTTACTAGTAGTTTTTTTTAATAAACCGTTGTTTCATCTTAAATAAGTCACGTTTCAATTTCGTCTACACATGGCAATGTGCATTTAAATGCACACGTTTTTTTTTTCGACGAAGCTGGCAATGTGCATTTAAATGCACATTCTATATTTCCAAAACTATATATGTATGATTTTTTTTTGCATTTTTTAGATGTATTTGACACGTATTAGACGCGATATATGTGAAAAAAATAATGAATATATACAAACAAAACCTTTGCCAAGTAAAGGGTTAAGTACACACTGATGTAATACCCACTTACGCCCATAAGCATGGAGTACCTGGATGACCGAGCATTGGTCGTTATTTTTTTGGTTAATCGTATTTTCTAAAAAAAAACATCCTACCGAGATCGATTTATCGGCCCTGAAACTGCCTGCATACTCAATTATATTACATGACAACTGTCGGAGTCGCTTCCAAGATTAAGATTATATTTAAACATAATACAAGAATTGCTCGTTTAAAGGTAAATATCACAGCCGTTACTAAAAACAAACAAAGAACAATGGCCACTTCTCATACATTGAATGACCTGATAATGAATTATTGCGTATAAAGATAAAATGTACGAAAACAAGTAGCTCTATGATCAAGAAATTATACTGTTAAGACAGTTTTTCTTATAAAGGTCTAGGAATTACATAATACACCGAAATAAGTTCGTATTAATTTGACAGATTCTCCCATGTGTCCAATGTCACCGGCGGCGTCTTTACGTCAAAAACGTTCCGTTGCATCCTTATCCAATGTTTTCAACGGCAGAAATACATTTATATTTATATTTTTATATCTTTTAACATAAAAAGTACATTCATTTATGATCAGCTTTTAACAACTTGATACGATTTATATATAAAATTAAGTTTTCTCGAGGATTTGTCAAAACCAGTTGATAAAGATGTGGTATAAGTGAAATGGAACGTAGCTAAACAAGGAAGTATTATCGGGCACAGATAATATAACAATGCAGCGAATAAAAAATATTTTGATAAAGATGCGTTCACGAGCTCTAGAACATCTTTACAACCCAAAACTTTTATTTTTACCTAGACTTCTATAAAATATAATTGTTAGTGAAATCATAACACTAAAAAATAACCTTAATTTTAAAATAAGTTTTATCTCTATACATGTTTAGGTCTAAAATGGCCATTCTTCTTTGCTAACTGAGCAATTAAAAACATAAAATATTCAAAGAAATGCTAAATCTATAGACAACTTCCGAGTAACTCTAACAATGAAATATTAGATGTGCAAAACGTTGAAGAACTAACTGCAAGTACAGAACATTTCCTGCGAAGTGCTGAACGAAGGCGTATTAAAAGTTCAGTGTTAGGTTTCGTTTGTTATACTACTATAAGTGCTAATATGCTTAACGCTGCAGAATGATAGAAACTTTATAACTGCCGTCTGGAAAGTCGTCGATTAATTTTCCTTATAAATATAAATAATACAATTTCAATGTGACTGTGTGTATGCGTATAAAGGTTTGAGCGGTCACCTCGCCTTTTAAAAGTGGCCCGACTGTTGTGCATTCGCACTTTAAATGAGATAGCACTTAGGTGCTGGATAGTGCTCGAGTAGCCTTCATAAATAAAATAATTAAAAATAAATTATAATTCAGATTTTACCAATACAGCGCATACAAAGCACACTTACTTTACACTTTAACTTGTTGTTGTCTCAGAGTTCTTAAATTATTGTCAACTTTAATTTTTTTTACCCCTGATAGGGATCAAATTCATAAGACTAAGCGCAGCAAGGCCGTGATCATCTTAACACTATTCGTACACACATAGACTCAATGCACTCTTAAAACATTTCCCAATAACATGCCTAAAAATACAGGTAGTTGAAGAACGGGAATAATAATACTTAACTTTTAACTACCTGTATTTTTAGGCATGTTATTGGGAAATGTTTTAAGAGTGCATTGATTCTATGAGTGTAGGAATAGTGTTAGGATGATCACGGCCTTGCTGCGCTTAGTCTTATGAATTTGATCCCTATCAGGGGTAAAAAAAATTAAAGTTGACAATAATTTAAGAACTCTGAGACAACAACAAGTTAAAGTGTAAAGTAAGTGTGCTTTGTATGCGCTGTATTGGTAAAATCTGAATTATAATTTATTTTTAATTATTTTATTTATGAAGGCTACTCGAGCACTATCCAGCACCTAAGTGCTATCTCATTTAAAGTGCGAATGCACAACAGTCGGGCCACTTTTAAAAGGCGAGGTGACATAAAGACGCCGCCGGTGACATTGGACACATGGGAGAATCTGTCAAATTAATACGAACTTATTTCGGTGTATTATGTAATTCCTAGACCTTTATAAGAAAAACTGTCTTAACAGTATAATTTCTTGATCATAGAGCTACTTGTTTTCGTACATTTTATCTTTATACGCAATAATTCATTATCAGGTCATTCAATGTATGAGAAGTGGCCATTGTTCTTTGTTTGTTTTTAGTAACGGCTTGTGATATTTACCTTTAAACGAGCAATTCTTGTATTATGTTTAAATATAATCTGAATCTTGGAAGCGACTCCGACAGTTGTCATGTAATATAATTGAGTATGCAGGCAGTTTCAGGGCCGATAAATCGATCTCGGTAGGATGTATTTTTTTAGAAAATACGATTAACCAAAAAAATAACGACCAATGCTCGGTCATCCAGGTACTCCATGCTTATGGGCGTAAGTGGGTATAACATCAGTGTGTACTTAACATGACAGGTTTGGGCGGTTGATATTTTGTAGACTGATTACTATTCCTTTCACTTTTTATATGCTTTAAAGACCTTTACTTGCGACACGCATTGCGTGAAATGGGATGGTGACACTTTACATTCTTTATCCGTCACGACATAGAAAAATATATACCTAAGCTTTATATGAATATTTGTTGCCATGTGAAGTTAATGTAATCGTGTTCATCAGGAACAACAAATTATGATCAGCTCGCAGCTGTGTGTGACTGTAGTACTATAAGATACAACTTATCTTAGTCTCTTCAATCTGTTTCTATAAGTCTGTCAACGTCTCAACATATTCCCTTGTAATAATATAACTAGGTCTAATTTAGCATAATATATAAAAGGCTTTGTTTGAATACCTCCACGAAAACAAATCAAACATTTTAGACCAGCAGCAAGTCTTATTTTTATTGTGTTGTTTTACCCAAAATAATCACTTATTATTTATTTTTATCGAGAGGTTAAATAAGACATTACATGACAAAATTTCATATTGTTCTTCTTGTTTTTCCGGCAATTTAGCTTGTTTAAGATACTATACTACTCCTCTATAACTGCCCGCATATTTAAGCTGACTCATCTATACTGAACTATCTATCTGAATCTGTCCGTAACAACATGCATTTTCCGTCGACTACCATAGAGCCTGTAACTATAATATTAATCCTGAAGACGTGAACTTATAAATTTATATCTGTTCATGGCGTTTAAATAAAATCATTCTAAAGCCTATAAGCTGTTAGCCACAATATAAACTCAATAAAGAAAGGTTTATCTTGAAGAAAATGCACTCGCATTAAAGTGTATTGTATCCATTCAAATGCACAACATATTTAAGCAAACGAATTCAAAACTTTTACGCAGTGTGACTCACACTTGACCTTAGACAATATTCGTATTTTTCTATTGTGACTGCTGTATGTCATTCAAAAAGTTTTAAATAATAAAGCTATTAAGCAACATTTCATTTAATACCTATTTTATGAATGTATAGACGATTTAAATAAATCAACAATACAGTAGGTAAAAAATGAATCCCCCCCGTGGGCTCTCCACCTTGTCGTGCTGGAGGGGCTCAGTAACCGTGGGTTTGAGGTACACCCACGATGGAGCTGAGCGGAATCCCGGGAGGGGACGCTCCACGTGGGCTTGCTTGAGGCCTGCGTAGGATGCGTCCCAAGGTGCAGGTGCGGGGGACAGTTCTGTTTGTCCCTCGTAGTCGGGTGCGGTCGCGGGAGGAGAGGCGTGTCGGTGCTGCGTTGCCGCGCGCCCTATCTCCCGCGACCAAATGGGGGCGCTTCATCGTTGCGTCGCGGTGGGGCCGCAGAGGAAGAGGAGATGCGGTGTTGCGTTGCCGTCATCCCTATCCTCTGCGGCCGCTGGGTGTTTTGGCGACGGAGCCCAACACCTTCTCCGCCGCCAAGGGGGTTTCGTTCGGGGCCCGCCTGACCATCTGGCGGGCCAATACCCGTCGGGGGGTAGCGAGGAATGCTTCGGTGAAACCCTACCCACCGACACATGGGTACATGAGGAGCACGGGTTGGATTTTAGTCAGTAAGAGTCTGACAGTCCCCTTCGTCCTTCCCCTTCCCAGCGGAGGGACTCCATGAGGATTTTCCAACCCGATACCAATAAAAAAGATGATGGGGAGGCTTTCTTTACGTGCCTCAATTCTGAAATGTAGACCTGTACTTTTCTGGCAATTTGAAGTATTTTTTTGTTATCAACTACCTAGCCTAAACACGTTCGTTTCAGTTCCATCATCAGATCCCGGAAATCATCCAATACCAAAGTGTTTGCCAAGATAAAACAAAAGAGCCTAAACACGATGAGATTGCGTTATTGTTTTACAAAGATCACATGGCCACCTTCCTGCTCTATCATCAGAGTTTGGTAAACATTCAGCACTGAAGTCCATGTAAAGACGAATCAAACGAACTCAAACTCAATGGGATTGCGTCACTGTATTACAAACATCCCATGGCCACCTTGCTGCTCCATCATCAGACTCTGCAAACCATCCAGTACCAAAGTCCATGTAAAGACGAATCAAACAATCCTAAACTCGATGAGATTGGGTTATTGTATCACAAACATCACATGGTTACCTTCCAAGTCTATCATCAGACCATAGAAATCATCCAGCATCAAAGTCTATGTAATGACGACTCAAACGACACTAAAGTCCATGTAAAGACGAATCAAACGAGTTCAAACTCAATGGGATTGCGTCATTGTATTACAAAGATCCCATGGCCACCTTCCTGCTTCATCATCAGACCCTGCAAAACATCCAGTACCAAAGTCCATGTAAAGACGAATCAAACAACCTTAAACTCGATGAGATTGGGTTATTGTATCACAAAGATCTCATGGTTACCTTTCAACTCTATCATCAGACCATGGAAATCATCCAGCATCAAAGTCTATGTAAAGACGACTCAAACGAGCCCAAACTCGACGGCATTGGGTTGTTATCGTCAAATCGCTTCAAGTGTGCTTATAAAATTTGAAGAGTTCCTTCGGTTTTTTTAGGACTCCATGATCATATCCTGACCAACTAGGAGGTATACTCTTTCACTCAAAAGAAGAATTTTTGAAATCCGTCCAGGCGTCTTAGAGGAACATACATAAAAAAAAGATTCCGACGAATTGTTAACCTCCTTCTTTTTTGAAGTCGGTTAAAAATAAACTTTTACTAGTCTAAACCATGGAATATGGCTGTCCCTTTGGATTGCGGAGGTCAGACGGCAGTCACTCTGTAGAAAGGCATATATTCTGTCAAATCTGGTTAGACTAGTAAGCAAACGCCGCCTCCATGGCGTGAAGAATTGGATGCAACTGGGATAACATTCGGACGATGATGTTGGTGATCACTGAACCGATTATAATGGAATTTTGGTGCGAAATAGGTTAAACGCTCTCGTTTTCAGCCGTACACAAGTAAAGGACACAAACAATTTGATAAATCACCCATAAAGTGAGACATCTAGTATCCCACGTAGCGGAAAATGGACTCATCTTAATACTATTTCACATGATTAAATTAGATTATATATATTATATTTTTTCTTGTTTTTTTTTAAAGATAACACCCGCTCTAGGAATAAATCCTGTGTCGCGGGGCACTTTACAAACATACAACCAACGGACACAATGAACACACAACACAGACTCGAAACATCAATTTATGGATCACACAAAGTGTTGTCTTGTGTGGGAATCGAACCCACAACACTCGGCGCAGTGTCAAGCGGCGGGGCGGCCGCTTAAACCACTACGCCAGCCGTACAGTCTTCTAAAACCCTTTCGTCTTGTTTTATTTAATCAAACTAAGAAAGTCATTGGCATTAGTTTCTTAAGATATACGTGTACAACTAAATGAGCTCTGCATTTTATCAACTTTATGTATGGTAACAGTCCAAATGTATTCATTTCTTTGATATTTTCAAAGATTTTCAACACATTTGATAGATAGATAGATAGATGTATTCTTTATTGCACACCAAAGTAAAGTACATTTTATATAGTGACTTAAAGCTAAGTTTCATGTACAAACGGCGGCCTTATCGCCAGGGGCGATCTCTGCCAGGCAACCTTGGGATGGACAGGAATGATTAAAGCATTATTGTGGGCATGGTGTAGCTTTAAAGTGAAATAATTATGAATAAGATTATCCTAAATAAGATACACATATATACATAAATAAATATACCTTTTACTTACATACATAAAATACATACATAATTTATACAAATACAATTAAACTTATATCAATATACTAAATAATATAGATACAGTTTATACAAGTGATGAACTCAGACGATAATTAAGTTGATATATTTGTCAATCCTTGAAATAGTGCTTCCTTACCAAGTCTTTGAAAATATTTCATTTGCTGGGTAAAAACGAAAATAAAAGTTTGGGAATAAAGTTGGGAGCGCCAAGAGTAGAACGCACATGAGACGAATTGTGTAGAATTTAGGACCGTTTTTTTATATAATTTAATGTGACAAAACGTAATTTTAGACTACGATACTGCAAAACATTATACCACTTTTCTCACCATAAAACGCACCATAATATTATTATAAAGAAAAACACAGCTTTCCTTACGCTCCTATAGCCAAGCATGGCACGGTGGCCTTATTGTATCCCATGACGGCAATAATTATAATCATCAGAGGCTGAAGATATAATTACAATATCCCTTATCATATTATTTAGATCGCGGCACATCCCCCATTATAGAACGTAATCTCGTACATAAGTATAAGTATATACAGCAAATGAATTAAAACAATTGAATTAGTATAATATAATTTTAACGATATGGGTGAGTATACGTCGTATAATGATACGTAACTTTACTACGCCTGATGAGAACTAGGGACGTATTTTGCCAAAGAGGAATTGCGCACACATGGTGTTCCACCCAAAGTTTCCATTGTAACATCTTAACTTATGCAATATAGCGTCTGCTTCTTTAATACTTTCCACGACGCTCGATTACATTTAACGACGCAGTTTGAATGAATTTTCTTATTTACAGTAAGCTGGTAGAAAATCAGATGGTGCTACTCTTAGACGTTCCGATTTCACACTAGACATGCTCGGCACGAGAACTTTTGCATACTATTTCATTTTGTATCCGAATAAACTTGTGCATCTTTATTTTTTGTGAATGCTTTGTTATTTCTTTACACTTTATGTGTAGGGGGGTATCTTTGCTGAGCCATTCCTAAATGAAACTTGTGATTTGGATACATATTGTTACTATAACCTTTATACGTACATTTATAGTTAACTGACAAAAGGCAATTGTTTTCACGACCTTGCCTGATATCGACTACTTCCTGGGAATACACGCAATATTCGCAACGAATGGCTCGGAATGGTACTTTAAATGCTGTCACAATTCGGAACTCCACTTTAGAATATCAAAAATAAGCGGCCTACTTACTACTTAATTCACGAGGGAGATGTTTAAGTCATTGAGACCTTCATTACGTTACCTAAAGCCGGTAGATTATCTATTTATATAAGTGTAGTGTTTATATCTGAGGGAGCTCAGGCTTAAATCTGCAATGACCTGTAACTTAAGTCTGAAACAATCAATCACCGGTATTTATTTCGGATAAAAATATGACGACCATTTACCTGTTAACTAACAAAAAATACATAGTTGTTAGTAATATGTGGACACACACAACATACACACACAACAGACACACAAAAGTCTGGTGTTCGTTGTAATGAAATAGTTGATGAAATGTACAATGAACTACACAAGTTGATGAACACAATGAGATTTACAAAAAACCTTAATACAATAAAATGACATGAATTAATTTCGCGAATGTAGAATAATGCGTTAACGCCAAAAATATACATTAGTCACCGTACACCAATATTCCAAAGGTTGCTGAACATTGTTGACAGGCTTTGACTGTACGCGTAACTGACATGTTCGGACCCCATCTGTCGTGAAAAGGCAAAAGACTGTATTCAAGAATACAGTGTTTTTGCTTAACAACACCTATTCAGCTTGGTTTGAGGTCTACTTTAGCGTAATATTTTTATTTTTACTATACGACGTTTATTTATAGAGATATGCTATACTAAAAAACGATGTATTTATAAAAAAATCAACCTTAACCTAAGCAAACTGTATAGCCTGATACAGCGTTTTGCCATACTAAACTGGCCAGAGCGCGCATTTCACGCATTTTATTGCTATCTTTCTCGCTCTTAGGGCTCGCGCTGATGTTAGAGCAGTACGACTGCGAACCACGCACTGCGTGATCGGTTTGTTTTGATTCATATTAGTGCGCTTTAAAAAGATAAAGATAAAGATTTATTTATTTTTGGCATACACATAACAACAAAAAAAAATGTAAGTACAAAAAATAAGGAAACAATTTAGAAAACATACATATAAAAAGAAGAAGAAAATAAATCAAACAGAAACTAAACAAGTCAAGAAAATAATAAGAATAGAAAGAGATACATGACAAAATAAAACAAAGACAGAGGTAGGTGTTTGCGTGTAGCCAAAAAATGGACCTGGTTCAGCATATGCTAGGCGAATGCCTGGCGCCGATTTTCAACCAGTCCCTCTAGTGACTCACGCATGTGATATCAGTAAATATATAAAAGATAGGTACAATAAAACGTAAACATCACATCAAATAAAGTAAATATATAGGTATGATACGTATTTAGATAAAATAGTACATATATACTATAAACATAAATATTAATACATATGGATATAAAAGTGTGTGTGTATTAAATAGTATAATTATATGAATAATACATAATATGAACATTAAAAATGCTGTGCAATGCTGGTTAAGTCGAATAGCGACGCGCGCGCTATGATCTTACGGCCAGAAAGGCGGGGCGGCGCGGCGGAAGGCGCGGGCGTGTTGTAAACAAAGCCTTCACCATCAGCCAGTCGCCGCGTCACAGCCGGCAAAACTGCTCGTACCGTTCCCATAGAATAAGGCTCGCATATGGCGAGCGTCCGGTAAACTATTAATATGCGAGTGTATACATACATATAAGTTGCAGACAGTACATTAACTTGTGTGAAAAAAAATAAAATAAATAAAACATGAACCAAACTATTACGGTAAGTACAGTTACATTATATCTTAATTGTTCCGGTTTACCTACGGACAGCGAGACTTAGAGCGGCAGGAGATTAAAAAAAACATCTTATTTATATTTGTTTCAGGTTGCTCCTACGAGTTTCTCACACAGCGTCAGCGTACGTAATACCCAGAGCGTACGTTCACAATAATGGAGCGGAAAACAGAATATGAACCTTCTTGAAATGGAATAGTATTGACAAGCATAATTGTAAGTTAAAACAATTAACTTCAATAACAACTATGTATAACTATGTACTTAATCATATCATATTTCCATAGTAAATTTAATGGTATGTCAATTTATTTGTCAACAATAAGTATAAGAATCGTATTAATAAAATAGTAATATATTATAGTTTATAATAATGTCACGAGTTATTGAATTATTATATTATAATATGTTTATGTACACAATTATTAGAAAGTCATGTCAGGAGTTATAAAAAATAATATCGTATACCTTAAATTAAAAAAAAAATATATATATATATATATATATATGTAATGAAATGTAATAATATAAATAATATAAATCGAACGAAATGTCACGAACTTATTATATTGATTATAATAGTCGCAATTATATTCATAATTATTTGATTATACTAAGTAGTTACCTAATGTTAATTATTATTTAGTTGACTTTAATTTCAAATTAAGGAGACATTCATTTCAATGTTACCCAGTTGCCGCTGCTTTTCCATAAGATGTTTTTTTAGGTTTCTCCTGAATGAGGGTAATGATGTGAGATCACGTAATGGAGGGGGGATATTATTCCAACATTTTGAAGCAGCATAGCGAAAGCTTCCTCTAAATGCTTCTGTACGATGAAGACCAATTGATAATTGCTTAGAGCACTTTCTGTTGCTTTCATTTCTATTTGTCACCCACCTGAGTTTGTCGTATAAATATTGCGGTTGTTTTAATTTAATGACACCAAACATGAGACAAGCCAAATGCAGTTTCCTACGTGATTTCATTTTCAAGACCAAGTTTTCATTAAAATATGGCCTTGCATGACTTCTAAATGGCATTGAAAAACAGAAACGTGCGCACGCATTCTGCACCCTTTGTATCTGTCTGTCTGTACGCGCTAAGAGCCTTGGACCATACACAGCATCAGCATAGTTTAGCTTGCTTAATATTAATGAGTCAACTAACTGTACACGCATTTCCTTCGACAGATAGGGACGCATTTTATACAATAGTCTTAGCCTATAAATACAGTTCTGTACCGCATCACCTATATGCTTCTCAAATCGAAGGTCAGAGTCCACCAACAGTCCCAGATTCCGGGCCTCACACACTCGCTCTATCGGACTCCCTCTCAGATGCAGGTTGACTGGCGAATGCAACAAACTCAAATTATGTTTCGTGCCGAATGTAATGTATTTCGTCTTTGATGGATTTAACAACAAGCAGTTACTCTCGGACCATACGGCTATTCGCTCAAGATCTTCATTTAAGTCTTGTATAGCCTTTCCAAGGTCTCCAACCTTAAACGATAAGTATATCTGAACATCATCCGCATAAATATGATAGTTACACTTTTTAATTGAGTTCTTGATGTCCGCGCAATAAAGGCTGAAAAGTATAGGCCCTAAAATTGAGCCCTGCGGCACACCTCTCGTTGAAGAGGCAAGTGACGAGGTCAGAGTGGCTCCATCTGTAGTATTGAGCTCCACAAATTGCATCCTGTTAGTCAGGTAGCTATTGAACCACATTAGTGTGCTGTTGTCAAATCCATAAAAGCGTAGCTTGGATAATAATAAATTTACGTTTATGGCATCGAACGCGCGGGAATAGTCCAACAGAACCAGAATAGTGCACATTCCTTTGTCCTGGGCAGCCAGAATATTATCCGTAACATCTAAAAGGGCCGTGGTGGTTCCCCGAAACCGTCTAAATCCCGATTGTAGTGAAGGTAAAATATTGTTCCTTTCCAAAAACTCGGTAAGCTGTCGGCTTATAACCTTCTCCAAGACCTTAGAAAGACAGGGCAAGATGCTTATCGGCCGTAAGTCCTGTACGCTAGTAGGGTTAGATGTTTTAGGTATCGGTCTTACACTAGCTATCTTCCATGTATCGGGTACTGTGGACGTTACAATTGCACGATTAATAATGTCTGTTATAGTCTGCAGCGTGTGCGCTAACGTTATTTTAATCATGGTCAAGTTAATTCTATCGAAACCCTCGGCGTTTGATTTGAGACCCTGTATGATGCGACTGACAACATCTTGATCTACAGTTACCAAGCTAAATGTGGCGTCACTAAACCTATGGTATTCATAATACGTTAGATAAGAAATGGTAGTGTTTGTATTACCAGGCACAGTCAAGAAAATAGAATTCATGGTTTCCGGATCACTAAAATGCGGAGGAATATCAGACCGCTGTTTAGGCGGTAAAATTGAGTTCTTTAAATTTTTCCATAGCTTCTTTGGATTTTTTAATTGATTATTAATGTTATATTTATAATACGCAACTTTTTCATTAAATACCGCTGTATTAACTGCAGACTTTAACTGCCTATAATAATGTTTACTAGTTTCAGTCTTTACTCGCCGAAATTTAGTCAGTGCATCGTCTCTACGCCTCATCATTAATCTGATCGTGTCAGTTATCCATGGATAAGAACGACCCCTCACGACGCACACCCTAACAGGAGCGTGTATGTCAAAAATCATAATCAGCCATTCATTCAATGCACTCACCATATCGTTCACATTTTCCAGGTCAGATATAAGATCCCATCTTATTTTATCTAAGTGACTACTCATAGTTTCACTGCAAATGTTTGCAAATGAACGTTTTCTATACATTTGCGGTAGCAACTTGTGCTTCCTAATGTTGAGTTCGCAACTTATAAATGAATGACTATTCACTAATTTGAATGTTTCGATCCTGATACATCTCGCACTTAGGTCCGTGTATACCAAATCAATTAAAGTCTCACTGTCCTCGGTAAAATGAGTAGGAGACGATACAAGCTGAGCGAGACCTACGCAACCAAAAAAATCATTCAGCTTCCTCACCTTAGCGTCCTTATTATTTTGCATATTAACATTAAAGTCTCCCAATAAAATGAAATGATCGCAGTGTCCCAAGGTACTTAGCGTAAGACTAATTGCATCGATAAATAAGTCCAAATTAAGCCACGGAGGACGATAAGCCGTGCCAATGGCGATCTTCTTTCCGTGCAGCGAAAGTGTGAGCCACATCTGCTCCACGGAATCGAACCTAGGATCGAAAGTACGCGTCCACGTACGCGCACTTATGCCGTGTTTTATATAGAAACCTACGCCGCCGCCGCGACCGCCGCGAACATTCTCTGGCCGCGGTGTGTGGCGGAAGCGATAACCTGATAATATAGGCCCGCGTGCCTCTTCTCCTCGTCTCAACCATGTCTCATTTATAGCTAAGATGTCGACCGGGTCACGCTCAACCATTGCTACGAAGTCCTCATGGTTCGTACCAAGGGAGCCCGCGTTCAGCAATCCAACTCTAAAGTATTTATTAGTAACTGCCATTATAACTACGTATCACACTGCACCGTAATTTATATAGTAAAATAAAAGATGTGTTACTATTACTGTGTACTATAAACAACCGTCCGTCGCTAGCATCGTTAATTGCAAAACTTATTGTATTAGGGAACCAACACCACGCATAAATGTACATAGCACTTTGTAATCTGTTTGTAATGTTTCTGTGTGTTATAAATATTAAGTTTAACGAGTAAATAAATGTATAATAAATAATAATATGTAAATATGTTATACATGTAATAATGATAGTTTTGCTCAGTGATACAGGATAAATTAAGTAACTATAATAGGAAATGTTTGTATGCATAATAATTGTATAATTGTAATTTTGGTCAATAAAGAAATTAATAGTTGTATAGATATTATAAGGTAACAATTTAAATAATAATAAAAACAATTCAGGCAAGCTCCATAGATAAAATATAATCAAACTTGTTTTTAGCCAAAAAAATTGTCTATATCATTATCAGAAAATATACGATACGTAGGTGCCCCGTCCTCTCTCTTAGCGAACACTTTCCCATCCCTTGACCACACATATCTCCATTGCTGACGGCGACCAGCCTCACGAGCCCGACGAAACAGCTGATGATTGACGCGAGTCAGGCGTTCGTTTATATAAATGCGACGTTGCGAGCCCGCCACACCGATATCTGTTGTTGTGAGTACTCGGCGCACGCGAGCCGCACTAAGCAATGCGTCGCGAGTTGCGCGCCGCGTTAGTCGTACAGCGAGCATTCGCGGCCGGTGCGCAGATGGCTCAGTAGGGAGGCTGGCTGACTCAACGTTATTTCGGAGCGCAGACCCAATGCGCTCGACGTGCACGATGTCATGATCCTGTATATCGACGCCCAGCTTTGTTGCCACCAGCTTAACAACGTGAGCAGCACTCTCGCCCTTTTGCTCGGGTAGCCCCGCCACAAGGACATCATTGAGCAACAATTGTTGGTCCCTGTCGTTCAGTTCTCGTCGCAGCTCGGAAACAGTCTCCTCAAGATGGTTGTTAGTTGAGGTCTTGTCTTCTAACGACTGTTCTATAGCTGCGACTCTCGACTCCACAGTAGCCACCTGAGTCATGCATCTGCTTATTGTATCCTTAAATGCTGCTATTTCATCTCGGTACTGACGGACTTCGTTTCTTATGGCAGATATCTCCTCTCTAAGCGCCCTAAGCTCATGCGCCAAGTCTCCGCCATGCTGCGCATGAGAAGAGAGTTCACCTTGGGTGTTAGACATTTTTATAGGTGTGGCAAAGTTATCCTCTCTAGACAAGGTAGAAGCAATGGGCGAACTGCAACCAGGACATGTCCAGCTGCCAACTGCGGAGTCCGGTGCTGGGGCACATGCGCGATGAAATATGGATGGGCATTTAGTACATCGCATACAGTCATTCAGGGTCTTAGCAGAAATGACTTTGCCGCAAGAAGCGCACTTCACCATGATTGTTGATCGTGCTAAAGTCTCGGTAAAGCGCAAAGACAGTTATTTTGTTTAATGTATTGTTTACAGTTCTACGCAGCGAGTAGCCAACGCACATAGAAATTATTAGTGTCTTAATAGTTCCTGCAACAATTCACAGATGTCACTGTTCTCAAGAAAACTTTTAAGGCTGTATAGAAGGCTGTATACTGATATGTCAGTGTTCACAACTTGAAAATTACAACCACTGAGCACCACACCATTTAACAGTTACAGTATATTTAAGTAAGATTGATTGTAGCTTAAGTTAACGTTTTTTCTATATATACTAGGGTAGATTCACTGTCAGTCAATGTTATTGATATTTTAGATATAAGTTTTATTTGATTTAAAGTTTATTTTGTCACTGTATAACACTACTAATTGTTTATTGTACACTATACTGTAGGTTTACGAATAAATTATTCCTGAAAGCACTGTCTTTATATTTTTAAAAACTGACAATCACCGTAAGCAAACAGCTGATATCAACGTCCGTGACGTCACTCTCCAAAAAAAAAGTGCGATTGTAATGTAATTCACGTATATTTTTTGCATAATACATATAAATATGAGTGGTTTACGGAGCAAGATAATAATCAATCTTTCTTTAAAGAATTAACAATATCATAACACAAGTTCGTCGATTTTTAAAACAATTTTCTTCAATTTATTTTAAAATCTCTAACTTTTTATTAATATTTTAACACGGCTGTAATCACCATTAAAATATCTACACAGTGATACCAATTTCATATAATACTAGAGGACGCCAGCAGCTACGCCTGCAATATTTTTAAATTTACCCGTTTTGGCCGATCCCGTGGGAATTTCGGGAAATCCCTTCTTAGTGCACCCCTACGTTCCCCAAGGAACTTACATGCCAAATTTAAGCTTCCTGCGCGCAATAGTTTTGGCTGTAGCGTGTCTGTCAGTCAGTCAGTAACGCAAGGATTTTATATATTAAGATTATGTTTACTATATTTTGGGAAAGGCCAAAAACTGTATGAGAACTATTTTTTTTTCTCAATATCGTTTTTTTCATAATACAGCCTTTTGCCTTTTCACGATAGCCATATAATAAGTCGTAGACCATGAATCTACGCTAGTGTTTTGAAAAGTGAACGACATAGACGTTAAATTAGAAGCCGTTATGCCAAATTAGACAACCTTGCCTGTTGCTTCTGACTAACTTCTGAACACACGGAAGATAGCGGCCTCCTTTGATGTGACCGATCCTGGTCTGAACGATTTTGCCACTGTCCTGACACAGACATGATCATAAGCCAAGCAGTCGCACGGACATAAATAGTGAAACTAATAAGGGTTCCTTGTAGTTTCATACGGAACACTAAAAAACCGTCAATCCTATCATCACACGCAACATTAATTGTAGTAAAGTAACTTTATAACCACATACATATATTAACTTAGTAATTTGAAGAAAGCTCAATTCAATACACAACAATGCAAAACCAAAATATGGGCAGGCGTACATTTTCTATTTAATCTTTTGTTAATCCATCCGTGTGGTGACGGATTAAGAATACGGAATGTCACCACCCCATATCATCCCATGGGTGTCGTAAGAGCCGACAGAGGGAGCATATTATGCAGAGAACAGCACTGTAAGAGAAGGAAAACTTGATACAAACCCGCACCAACCCGTTTGGCCAGCGTGGTATAGTAGGCCAATTCCTCCTTTCAAAAGAGAGGCCTAGTCCAACAGTGGACTGTTAAGGGCTGATGATGATGGTGATGATGAAATCCATCATCTATTATAATAGCTAAAAGCTTTTGTGCGGTGGTCATACACGCACGTATTTATAGTCTGCTATTGATGACGCACCATCGACGCGCTCAATCGATCTAATATCAAAAACCCATCGACAAAAAGCCTCTTTGCTACAAGAGGCCTAATATAAATAGGCCAGACCACTCAGCTTATATTGTTCACCACTCGCTAACTATTATTAATGATAGCGAACGTTTATGAAGACTTGTGGCGAAGAAAGTCTCATTCACGATATTTAATCGACGCGTGTATGGTACTGTTAACCAGTAATGTGCTGACAGAGGTTATATTATTTTTCATTCTGGTTTTGAAAATTCATGTAGAGCTTTCTTACCGAGTAATAATATACTTTAAATAGACTGCTATGCAAAGAACATCGTGTTCGTATCCATTATATGTATATATGTCGGCGGGTTGCTTGATTCTTGGCGAGTATCAACACTTCACATCACAGTTTGTTATAAGTACACACCAAATAAAATTTAACAAAACTGACTAACTATTTTGTATTACTGAACACGAAACGAGTGACAGTTTCTAGGTACTTGTTGTCCGCCCGGAGTCTCCAAGAGAAGTGATAGTTGTCGTTACTCCGTTGAACGTCAACCGTCATCCTCCCTCTTCAACTGTAGCGAACGTCACACCAGACTCTGTCGAAGCGCGCCATCTTCGCACTTCCGTTTCGTAGTCAATTGACGTCCCATACTAATGATCGTGCCGATACGGCCATCCTACAAGGCACACATCCCTGTGTGTTAATCTGTAACAAAATATTACACGCACAGTATCACATTGCTCGGTCACTCCTGACTTAACCCAGGTAAGGGTTGAATCAAACCAGTTAACACTGGTGGTGGATTCCAATATTTTTTTTTTTTACAAAATTACCTCCTACATTACATTTCTAACTATTATAGGAGCGGGATTCAGAGCATCACTGACAATACAGTCAATTACCATAGACTCACTTTCTACCACATACACACATCACCATCTAGTCCCAAACTAAGCAGAGCTTGTACTATGGGTACTAGATAATGGCTAAACATACATATATACTTTTTTTTTGTAAATACATACATATTATACATAGAATCACCCAGACCAAGACAAACATCCATGTTCATGCACACAAATGTTTGACTTGAGCGGGAATCGAACCCGCGACCCGAGTAATCCTTATTGCTTACAAGTAAGATCAAATTAATCCGATCTTCCATCGAAGTCTAATTGGCATCTTATTACAAGCGTGGATTAAAACGTGTATCGAACATAATCCATTATATTACACACCCCTATGACGAGTAATAATAAATGATTGGACATTTAATATTGCTGGTAGAGCTTAGTCTACAAGATAATGGTGCTTCTTCGAGACATGACGTCAGATTCTTTAAAAACTTCGCAATAAATGAAATTAAAAGGGCATTAGTATAAGTTGCTATATTAGCCCAGAGAAGTCTGGGCATTTGCAAAATTATATACCCGTTCTTTTAGGTGCGCTGTTGTTTATAGAATAGATGGAATGTATTTTGTTGTATCTATTTATTTTTTATATTTTTCGTGGAAAAATATAATAAGACAACCACACAACACCTAAAGGGTTTTAAAAATATTGATATTATATTTAAAGAGCGACATTATAGACAAGAAACCTTTTCGATCTACTGGGCAGCCCTTTTAGACGTCGCGTCGTAATGACTATAACAATTGATCAAACACGTAATACTTACACATAGTTTTAATAAACTTTATTTGTACGTCTATAAATAAGCGTCACCGAAGACAGTAATTTGACACCGAATTGAAAAATAAAACGCACATAAAATTGTTGATTTCTGACCCATATAAGCCTCACTCCATATTTCAAGACACCACTGCAATTAAAAAAAAATATAAATGTGAAACAGTGTAAATCCAAGTTTCGGGCCTGCTGCCAACTCCATTCGCACTGCAGAAAGATGAGCTATAACAATGTAATATAACAATATATAGAAATGAACTGGAAAGTAAGCATCGTACTTCACGACATCTCATTTTACAAACTGCACTATGTGCAACTGAATGTCGTTTTGTGATTTGTGACACACAATATATGATGCATGTTTTTGATTAAATGTATTGCTGGATTCAAGTTAGCTTTACAGTTTACCTTTAGAATAAATAACTTATAAAATTGCGATGAGAGAAAATAAGTCAATATATTGGCAGAGTGCTTGACTAAAGGAAGTTAAATGAAAATATGTTGTACTCCATCTATAAACGTAAATCAAAAAATATTTTCAACCTACGTTTTATCACAGATTATCTAAAACTTGATTTTCGATTTTAAATCATATTGAAGAGCATAAAAGGCACTTCTAGAGGTATCTGTTTGTGGAAATGCCACTTGTAAACTGGTCTAACTTATGAATATACCCCGCCAACCAAATTGCTGCGAAGTTCTAATGATTCAATCGCCTCATGGAAACCCGATATTCAGCAATCAGATTGCAAAACTCAAAATAATAGGGTTTAAGCCAATGAGATAAAGTAAGTAGCGTAATACAAAGGGCATAATAGTTACCGTGGCAATTGTGACTATATATGGATTTAATTTCATTTTAAGTTTTGCTTTCTTCGTCTTCATGATGAATGATATCACATAGCAATAATTATTAACTTGTTATATAATCTCTTTACGTAATTGTTGGTAAAGGTTTATTAAACTCTTGGTGCGTTAAATAATTAAAATGGTTTTACAACGGGGCGTCGATGTACTTAGATTCGATTCTTACATAGCGTAAACCATTGGAAAGGCCTATATCTTTCTGTGGCCTATGGCAGGCTGATGATGATGATGAAAAAAAACACAAGTGAAATGTGTGTGAACCAAAATATTGTTGTTCCGAGTCTGGGTGTTCCGTGCCTGAGCATTTGTTAATTGTATTGCCAGTTATACTATCCACCTCTAGCATGAAATGGTAATACTCTTGGGAACAATGCGAACCACGAAACCAACTTGATAATTTCAGGTTAACGTTTCACAAATATTAACGATAATGTTAATTAAAATAAAATTGAATGCTAAATTTATTTAAATGGAAACTACAAAGGTAAGATCTTGTATTAAAATTCTTACACTAATTATTTCAACACCTGATGGTTCAAATAGAAATAAAATTTATAAAAAATATGGTAATTAGGTAAGGTGTTGCAACTTTAAGGAGACAACAGTCTGTTCTCAACTAATAACATGATTATGTCTAAGTATAGGTTGAGGCGAACTTTATTTTCAGCCTGTAAGCGAAAGTTCGTTCTTTTCATGGGTGTAGCTAACAGTGGTGTCGGAGTTTAACGACAGAAACCGTGACCGACAGTTTTATTTAAGCAATTATTTTTCTTTATTTCTTTGAATCTACATATATGTATGTGTTGTTGAAAGCAGAGATAAACCAAAGAGAAAAATCGCTATGCAGAGGGTTTAATTAAGCCACGGCGCCCACTACTGACTTTTAGAATTTATGTGCGTATAGTTTGCCCCGTCCTCGGAGAACACGCTAAGCCGTCGGTCCCGGCTATAATGAATATCTTTGACCGTCGTATAGGGTGTCAGTCAATGTGGGTGTGTTCAGGTGTCATATGAACATACTGATACTGCACACTAGTCTAAACCAGGGAGTATCGCTATCTCTGTGAATCGCAAAAGTGAGATGACAGTAATTCTGGGGAAATGTACTGCCAAATAAGGTTAGGGTCTAATCAGTTGCCAGTAAGCGGACTTCGGGCTCCAAGACGAAAAGCCTTGCATTGGATGCAGCCAGAATAACACAACAAAGATGATGATGATCAAGCATGACATGTGTAGTAGTTACGAGGACAGTCTTTCTTGTGTCCGTTGTTTTGTAATGCTTTCTTCTTCTTAAGATTCGCAGCGTTACTTAATTTGTCTCATAGTAAATCGGCAAAGTTAAGTAATGCTTACAGAGGTCACCACTTTCATGGGTGGCCGCTACTAAAGATGTTGCTTCCGGTTTTTGTCCCAGATATGAATCCTTAGGACATGTCAAAGGCCTTTGGGTGGCCTTTAGACTCCGACAACAGAATTGGCTACTTACATGAAAATTAATAAAGAAGTTATGACGTACGGTGCCGAGACGTGGACACTCACAGTTGGACTAGTCCACAAACTTGAAGTCACGCAGCGGGTTATGGAAAGGGCTATGCTTGGCGTCTCTTTGAAGGATAAAACCCGCAACAAAGTTATCCGACAAAGAACCAAAATTACCGACATAGCCCTCAGAATAAGTAAACTCAAAAGGCAGTGGGCTGGCCATATTTGTAGAAGGACTGATGGCCGATGGAGCAAGCGTGTCCTAGAGTGGAGACCACGACTCGGAAAGCGTAAGGTAGGGCGGCCCCCGGCTAGGTGGACCGACGACCTCAAAAGGGTGGCTGGGACAGACTGGATGCGGAAGGCTGAGGACCGTGTACTGTGGCGCGTGTTGGGAGAGGCCTATGTCCAGCAGTGGATTACGATAGGCTGATTGAGATTGAGAAATAAAGAAGTCTTTGTAATTAGGTACTAGTTACTTGTTATGCTTTCTTTTACACATTCAATATATGTAACCAAAGGTGACCAGATCCAAGGTTTTATTTAAACAACCTTTTCAAGGCTCACCTCGTTTCATACCAATTTAAATAAAAATGATTCAGCACTTTAGCTGTTATGTGAAAATAATGAAATTGCTTCTACTGCTTTGTTAATAATAAGAATTTCTTAATAAAAATAGAAGCAATTTGTTACCTTACGCTTCCTCTTTTTGTAAATACATCATTATTTCTGGCTTATCTTAAATATTTCAACGTTACAATAATGAAGGCTTACGGAAGCATGGACGTCATCAAAGCTGTGCTACTTTCAAGATTATAATAAAATTGTCTGGTAAAAGTTATAAATCACCAGTTAATTTTTTTTCTATTTTTTTTTATAGACTCATGCCTGTATCCCCGAAGGGGTAGGCAGAGGTGTAATATTACACCCACATTTCCCCATGAATTGTTAGGTCCTACGTAATAGGGGGCGACTTAGAAACTTTACCATGGAATCTTATAAGGTTACAAAATGATGTTAACAATATGGTGGACATATTTACAGCTTGTGTAATGTCGCTATTTGATATCCATGCACCTTTAAAGCAAAAGCTTTTCAAAACTAAATATATACCATGGGTAACAGATGAAGCTGATCTTTAGGTTACGAAGCAAAGGTAGAACTAAATATAAAGAAAATAAATCAGAAATAAAAATGGAATATTATCTAGAACAAATACACTAAGCAGTTGTTACATTACATAATGAAAAATCAGCATATTTTGCACAACATATTAATGGCAATCTAAATACTTAATAGTTAATTTACCATAATAAATAATTGATATTATATCGCGTGTATTATATTTCGATTAAAAATATAACAGACGCGATAAAAACAGCTCCCAGAAAACATTGAGACTACCGATTTTATAAATTCGATTTTGAAACAACCCAACCTGTAATATTTGAGCGATGGGACACACTGCCAAATATATACCTGGCCAAGGATTAAAAGTACAGCCGGCCTTGAGAAATGATTTGATAAATAGGATATCTAGCCTTTTAGAAGAAGCGTTCTGATATCAGCAATTGATCAATAAACTAGAAGCAGAAACTTACAACTTCATCAGCGCTCTATTTATATAGGCATAGTATAGCCAGTACTCCTTAGCTGCTGTAACTACTTACCATCCGACGAGCAGTAGTCCTGCACGATTGTGTTAACAAATGTATGTACTGAGTAATTCTTCACTAAATTATCCTATAAATCATTCATCCAAAAATGCAGATCTTATTAAAAACTTTCTCTACATTAATATACTTGTAACATCGTGTAAATCACTTAAACGCTCCCCCTGTGTGATACTGAAGCAAACACGGAATATAAATTTCAGATATAATTTGATATCCAGTAAAGCAAATCCATGAAATTGAACCAATTAGCATGACACCGATTCCCACGCAACATTGTTTGACAGAGGAATTATAATTACAACTAAAAACCTTCCGCGAAATGTCCTTAAGAAATTTCAAATTACATCACACAACTTTACCTTAAAGTCGGCAGACTAAATCAATAAGTTTAATTTCTGTTTCAAAGTTATATTCTTCAATTTGTGAATAATAGGGTAGTTTCCAGGGTAAAAATAATTACATTTTATTTAGTCCGTATGTTAGATTATAAAAAAATATTGGACACGTATTTTTTCTTTTTTCGATTAAATAAAAAATAATAAAGATATAGCCCATTAAAATTACGTGTGACGTCATCTAGTGCGAAAAATGCAGCACGGCGTGACGTTATACGTAACTTTAATGAGCTATATCTTGGTCATTTTTGGTTTAATTTACAAATAAAAAAATACGTATCGCTTATTTTTGAATAATCTAAAAGACGGACATATAAAATTTTTTTCGTCAACTAGCCTATTACAGCGGGGTCCCGGGTCGCGTCTTTAACAAGTTCACAAACGTGACCGGTTTACAGGTTACATAGTTACTTACAATTTATAGCTTATGACACCGTTACTGCCTCAATTACTTCAGTGATGTCATCATCATCATCCTCCTAGCGTTATCCCAGTCTTATCCTGGGGTCCGCTTCTAGTCTAACCGGATTTGGCTGAATATTAGCTTTCCCACGGAGCGACTGCCTGTCTGACCTCCGCAACCCGAAGGGATAGCGATATTCCATGGTTTAGACTAGTGTCAGTTTATTTTAGAGGTACTGACGCCCTAAAACAACTGTCAAAGATCTTCATGACAGCCGGGACCGACGGCTTAACGTGCTCTCCGAGGCACGAGACAAGCGATAATTAACAATTCAATACGCACATAACACATAACTAATTACTTCAGTGATGTATGGTAATTTTAATAGTATTCGTAATTGCCCTAAAAATACCTACTCGCGTAATATTTTCATTTTATAAAAGTAATTTTCTAAGCTATTTGCTTTACAAATTACTAGTGTGTATGCTGTCCTTCAGTTATTTTCGGTATCTACTTGTATGTGGAGTGGGTTCGTGTCTAGTGTAGTGAGTGGACTGGACCACTTCTATGTGACCTTTTGAATACTTTTTAGCAAATACTACGTAATTTACTGCAATTCAATGCAATGCAATGCAATACTTCTTTATTTCGTATAAACTTTACAAGTACTTACGAAACGTCATTAAAAAAAAGCATTTTATACAATTATTTTTGTGTGTCGAATTAGAACAGCTCAATCCCAAGCGTTTTGGTCGTCTTTATATTCAGATATTTTATAGTATGCTTTTGAACATAATTTCGCTTTAACAATAATTTTGAACTTATTTATAGATAAGTTTCTTAAATTATAAGGGAGCTTGTTATAAAAGCGTATACATTGCCCCATAAAACAGCTATTTATTTTGTGGAGACGAGTGCTATGAACTATCAGATTATTCTTGTGTCTTGTATTTACAGAATGTATATTGGTAGCGCCATCTACCTTTCCATCGAAAACTAATCACATCAACGTCAATCGTTCCACGCTTGCTTGTCTAATGCGAGCGATACCATGTTTCCGTCTCTGTCTATCCCATTCCCTGGAAGGGGCACGCCTTTCGCGGATTGGTCGCCGCGATCATCGACGCGAGAGACAGTCCAGAACATTCGAGAAGCTGAGAAGGTGTCCGCCATACCGTACCGCACCGCGCCGCTTCCGCTATAATTATTACCGCTTATAAAAAACTCAACAAAACCGCTCGTGAGTGAAAGTGATTTGTGTAGTGGAGTGAATCAAGCAGCTTCATCTCGAAAACACCAGGAGGCTGCCATTTGCAAGGAAAGAGGACTGACGTACAAGGTAGGCTCATCCTTCAGCATTCTTAGAATATCCTATACCCACTCACAATCCTCTCTCCCATTCCAATCCTAGGCGACTAGAACTCGCCATCCTTTAGATACAGTCCATTCCTTCTCCAAGTCGCCTAGAACCTACGGTTTTGGTGTAACGCCGATTAATATATCACATTTTTTACTAAATTTGTCAATATGTTTATGTACATATAACAGATTTTCATAAATATATTGTGATACAACAGTTAGAATGTTTATTTCTTTGAATTTTTCTCTTAGAGTAACTCTTGGACCGAGGTTATAAATTCCCCTTACAGCTCTTTTCTGTAGAACGAATATTGTATTAAGGTCTGCAGCACTCCCCCAGAGAAGAATCCCATACGACATAAAGCTATGAAAATAACTGAAATAAACCATTCTAGCTGTTTCTAAATCTATAAGGCGTCTAATTGTCTTAACTGCATAAGCTGCAGAACTGAGTTTTCCGGATAGCCTTTCAATATGTGGACCCCATTGTAGTTTTTATTACTACTGTAGCATCACAATATATTTATGCCAGTGTTATGCATGTACGACTACATATAAATTCTTACAAAATGAATAGTGACATACACAATATTAATACTAGGAACAGGCACAAATTATGTGTACCATATTTCCGTTTACACAAAACGAATAGCTCTTTTATTGGGCTTAGTATAAGAATGTATAATAAGATACCAAGTAATATTTTGGACTTGCCTTTAAGGTCGTTTCAGACAATTGTTAAAAATAATCTTTTGCTGAAGGCATATTATAGTTTAAATGAGTATCTTGACGACAAGTACGCTTGGAAATAAATATTATTTTATTAGGTCAATTTCTTTTTATTATTAGGTCAATAGGCAGTTTTATAGTTAATTACCGTATTCTCTTTTATACTACATTTGCATTCTTGTTCTACTCTTTTTATTATAATTTATCGGATTTGTAAGGTGAGGGTAACTCGTGGTCATGAACTGCTAACTATTAGATTGTAAATTGCTGCAGGTTCATATACCATTACTTTTCGGAACATACTGTTCCACCATAGATCAGAACAGTCATGTTCGCGAGTTGCCTACATCAAAAGACGTAAGTGGATGCTCCTGTTTCACCATATTCACTTTGGGAGGCTTACTAAATTAACATAATTTATTGCTTGAGTATGATATCAATAACTATTAACTTTTGCAATAGTAGATAACTCACAATGTGAAACAGTTGCAGCTCCTTACAAATATAACATGTAAAAGAATTATACTGGCAGTTAAAAAGAGTGGCCACGAGTTTTATTGCCCGTTCTTTCTCGTGGTTCTACCTATTGCATTGCGAACGTGGCAGTAAATGTAAATGTAGAATCATCTAGTAATTAACTTTAATCTTTGACGTTCATAAGCGTCACTTTGTGACCTAAATGAATAAATGATTTTGAGTTTGAGTTTGAATTTGGTGTCGAGCATAATACCTAAAAACAGGGTTGTCACGACGGGCTCAATCCTAGATTCATTAAGTTGCACATTGGTTTCCATTTGTTTAATATTAGGCATAGAAAATTTTAAAAGTTTAGTTTTCTTATTATTAAGTAATAGGTTATTTACATTAAACCAATTAACAACTTTAGAGAGTGCATTGTTTACTTTGTCAAAATTAACCTGTTGTCGTTTAATGTTAAAAATCAAAGAAGTTTAATGTTAAAACACAATCTCATGATTGTCTTTTACATAATTAGGTAAATCGTTAATATATATCAAGAATAGAAATGGACCTAGAATTGAACCCTGCGGGACACCCATTTTTAAAGCTGAACCTGAAAATGTCTTACCATTAACTTCGACCTTCTGGATTCTGTTGCCCAAGTAAGAAGTCAGGAGATCGAAAGCTTTGTTCCTAATGCCGTAGTGATATAATTTCCTGATAAGAGTATCATGATGTACACAATCAAAGGCTTTTGATAAGTCGCAAAAATACCTAACGCATCTTGTGACTTCTCCCAAGCCGCAAAAATACTTTTCAGTAACTCAACTGCTGCGTCAGTAGTTGAACAACCCCTCGTAAATCCAAACTGTTTCTTGTGAAGAAGATTATGTCTATTAAAATGATTAAGCAATTGACTAAGTATTACTTTTCAAAAATTTTACTAAGAGTTGGCAATACAGAAATAGGTCGAAAATTTGAGGGGTCTGATGTGTCACCAGATTTAAATAAGGGTGTAATTTTACTATATATTTCATTAAATCAGGAAATGTTCCAGAAGCACTCATCGGTATAAAAACTAAATAATGAAGTTCAAAGTAAATACAGATTATGATTTAAACATTAGAAAAAATTTGCTCATCAAATCTTTATATAAAAGCTCTGACATGGCTTATGTTTGCTAACTTATTTTGAATGTAAAAATACAATTTGAATGAAATTCTTGCTCTTTCCATACCAGTGCGAACACATTCCAATTGCAAAATAAAAAATAGTTTAGTGGTTTCATATCAATTTGTTACATACACTAGAACTTTTCAAACGTATATAAAACATTCATTGATTTACTTATTACTTGATTAAAGGTGGAATATGCACGCGATAACATTTTAACAATCACAAAGGTTTAATTGGATATATTGTTACCTATTACACCGCAGCAATTAAAATGTTTTGATTTGTTAGGATATTTACTATGAATTTTTGCATAAACCATCCCACCGAAAGCATTTCATTTCGTTCATGTAAAATGTTGTCAAAACGTCATCAAAATATGTGGTTTAGGAGTTATATTTCTACAAAAACTACTGTATGTAACAAAAGTATAACATGTGATGGTAGCAAAACAGTCTTGCAAGGATAATGAAACTCACCCTATGAAGCAAAAAGTGAAACGCAGAGAAAGCATATAAGTATTCATCAAAATCTCTAACGTTTTGTCGAAATATGGAACTTAAACCACTCTACATGCGTACACGCTTAGGTTTATAACAAAGAAACAAATAGCAAGTCCTTCAATTTTACTAGTGGCGTCTAACCAAACAAAAAGTAAATATTCGCTTGAACATTTTTCTCTGTTAAAATGTAGCAAACCCTTGCTTGTTCACTGCATAAATCGGGCTTACTGTTAGTGGCAAAGCTGCACAGCCTGACATAGTCTAACTCCCCGTGGACCACGCTCGATGAACCATATACAATACGACGAGCGATTCAGTTTGAATTCCGTCCTCAGCTCATCGGTATACAATGAAATTTAAAATACAGAAGTTCACGAAACTTGTTTTACAGTCATCTTGAAATTCTACGAAAACCTAAAGTTTTACCTTGAGAAGGTAACTAATAGAGAACGTTAGAGCGCAATTTATGCAAAAGCGTTCATAGATTTTCTTGTATCACATTCTCTAGAGGCTATGAATCTGTAAAAGTATCCGAAATAATATTACTACTACCACTACGTGTGTAGCCAAGTATTATGACATGTTTTCAAAGATTTGTTGCTAATTTGTTGATATAATTTGTTTAAAATAATTTTCTTTTAATTTATATTTTTATGTAAAACGCACGCCATTATGATTTATTAGCCATTACTATTATTGTTAAAAATAAATAACATGTAAGTGTCTATTCGGCGAGGCCAATAAGGCGAAACTTAGGCTATTTTATTTTTTGAAAAGAGGATGAGTGGATGCTCTAAAACCGATACCGATTTCTATAGATAATTAGTACTTTTTAATATTGTATGAACTTGTATATATTGAAAGCAAGAAATATTACCCAGGCTTCCCATTTCATTTCTTTGGGATTTTTTGTGCTTTCAAGGACAGAATTAGCATTCAGTTAATTACCTTTAATGTCACGATTTCCATAAATAACATATTATTATATTATTCACAAAGCCTATTCATCACAATTACTGAATGTAAAATATGTAAAATTAAATTATGTACTCATTATAACGGCTTATGAATTTTGTGTCATATAAAAATACCTACATATTTTATTAGTCATGACAAATAAAACGTCACGGCTAGTGAAATTAAGGCAACTGAAATTCGGACCGACCATATGTAATGCATAAAATAATTAGAGAATTAACTTCCATTGATTGGTCGGTTTGCCAAATAATAAATAAATCATGTAGATTACCACAATTAATTCAAATAATATAATTCTATGTACATATCTAAAATAAATATCTAGCTACAATTAGTTTTGTGTATACATACTTCAGCCGTTCAATTAATAGCCTAGCTCTTTGTTAAACGGCGGCGCTGTCAAATATACAGCCGTAATACAACATTTAATAAACAGGCTGCTGATTGCTTAGACTATATAAATAGGCTGTTTGGTTTTATTTTAAGCCTGCACCTAAAAATAAAAGCCCTGCGAAGCAAGCCTTTGTCAAAATAGCTTACTGAAACAGTTATATATAGCGTTTCCATTTCAGAATTCTCACTTGTATTATTTATTCATAACTATTCTAAAAATAACGAGTTTAATAAATCGAATAGGTAACAAAAAGGTTGAGTTAATCATAATTGGATACATTTTAATGTCTTGGTTCTAAAGTAGTTCTGCTTTCTGCTTCTCAAATGTTATAGATCAAAATTATTTGCATATTTGTTTGATTGAATGCCAATTAATATAGCGGCTAGGCTTTTAATGCAACGGCTGATTGAGGTAGTTGGCTGCGATATAGACTATTTAGCACTCATTTTAATTAATAGTGAATGAGGATATTTAGTACGCAACGATCACAACTTTAATAATGACTTAAACCAAAGACTAATTTCAATAGACAGCGTTATTGCGTCTACTGTATTGATAATACAGAGACTTTTGTCTGAAATTGTAATAATATAAGTATTATAGACTAAACTGCTGTTTTTCTATTTAGTCAGGGTCACATTTGATTAAACTAGACATTAATTAACATTGATTTGATGCTGTAGATACTTTTCTGATTCTGATGCAGAATAAAGTCATTATTTTCGTAAGTGCTGACTGAGTAGTGCCTACTATAGGAATTATTAGTCATATCAGTAAAGTAAAGCAACGTTGGCAGATTACCAGTGGGATGGGTGATCGCTTCTTGTGACATTTAGCTACTATGCTTCGGTGGGTTCGTCGATCCATCGGTCGCGGTTCTTGTCTCAAGACATAAATAGTTAAAATATGTCTGAGTTATAAACTTCATCACAACAGATGGTCACACACGCATACTTGAAGTTTTGTGACGTCGTAGCGGACGCCGTCCTCTCACCTCTCGGCTGGACCCCTCCCTCTCACCTCAGGTATTAGTAATTTTATTTAAAAATATATAAATAAAGATATCATGAGGTGACTGAGTGTACGTAAGTATAAACTGAGTGTATGTAAGAATAAGAAATAAATAGTAGGTACCTATCCCCCCCGTAGGATCTCCACCTTGTCGTGGACACCCGCGGTGAAGCTAACAGAGATCCCAGGAGTGGACGCTCCGCGTAGGCTTAGAGGGGCCTGCGCAAGATGCGTCCAACGGTGCGGGTGCGGAGGACAGTTCTGTTTGTCCCTCGCAGTCGGGCGCAGTCGCGGGAGAAGAGGCGTGACGGTGTTGCGTTGCCGCGCGCCGTATCTCCCGCGACCAAATGGGGGCGCACCATTCGATGCGTCGCTGTGGGGCCGCAGAGGAAGAGGAGATGCGGTGTTGCGTTACCGTCCTCCCTATCGTCTGCGGCCGCTGGGTGTTTTGGCGGCGGAGCCCAACACCTTATTCCGCCGCCAAGGGGGTTTTGTTCGGGGCCCGCTTGACCTGGCGGGCCAATACCCGTCGAAGGGTAGCGACGAATGCTTATGCGCTTCCCTACCCTCCGACACACGAGTACATAAGAAAGTCGAGGTGGTTTTTAGTGGTTACACCACTCATTTGCCCAAGAGACGGAGATCCGAAGGGATTTTCCACCTCGTAAAACAAAAAAAAACAAAAAAAAATTACCTATCTAGACCCCGCCGTGGGATCTCCACCTTGTCGTGGTGGGGGGGCTCAGTAACCGTGGCTTGGACACCCGCGGTGAAGCTAAGAGGGATCCAGGAGGGGACGCTCCACGTGGGCTTGATGGAGGCCTGCGCAGGATGCGTCCAAAGCGGCGGGTGCGAGGGACAGTTCTTCTGTCCCTCGCAGTCGGGTGCGGTCGCGGGAGGAGAGGCGTGTCGGTGTTGCGTTGCCGCGCGCCCTATCTCCCGCGACCAAATGGGGGCGCACCATCGTTGCGTCGCGATGGGGCCGCAGAGGAAGAGGAGATGCGATGTTGCGTTGCCGTCCTCCCTATCCTCTGCGGCCGCTGGGTGTTTTGGCAGCGGAGCCCGACACCTTCATCCGCCGCCAAGGGGGTTTTGTTCGGGGCCCGCCTGACCATCTGGCGGGCCAATGCTCGTCGGGAGGTATAGCGGAATGCTTCGGTGATACCCGACCCTCCGACACACGGATACATGAGGAACACGGGTTGGTTTTTAGTCAGTAAGAGTCTGACAGTCCCCTTCGCCCTTCCCCTAGGGCGGAGGGACTCCATGAGGATTTTCAAACCCGACAACAAAAAAAAACATTTATAATTGTAATACAATTCAAGTCTAGTCTCAAATAAATACCATATAATAATATTTATTTAATTTAAGCAGCGATAGCCTAGTGGAGAGACCGACAGACTGCTACGCAGAGGGTCCGGGTTCGAATCCACGGGACGCACCAATGACTTTTCGGAGTTATGTGCGTATATTTTTTTTATTATCGCTTACTAATCGGTGAAGGAAAACATCGTGAGGAAACCTGCAGGTCTGAGAGTTCTCTATAATGATCTCGAAAGACATGTGAAGTTCGCCAACCCGCACTAAGTCAGCGTGGTGGACTATGGCCTTACCCTTCTCACAGTGAATATTTATTTACCTACCATTCAAATTATAATAAAAATAACTATTTAATTAGATTTTAGTTTTATAAGTACCAACTAGTTCCTATTAGATTTTAAGTATATAACTAACGTGTATATTTTTATATTTTCATATATTGTATCCATGTCCTTATTTTAAGAATGTTGTGCATGTCTGTAATTGGCATAAACATACAACTTTGTTTAATTTTTTTTTGTGTATATGTTTATTCTGTCGACATGCCTTATTAATTAATAAATAATTAAACCCAAACATTGACGAGTTTACTATTAGGTATCGTAATTGTCAGCCCAGTACATAGACTGCTGGGCACGAACCTCTCCTCACTATGCGAAGGCTAAGGCCATACGCTGGTCAAGTTTGAGTTAGCAGACTTAGGCATTGCAAAAGCTATTAATAGCTAGAAATATCCACTACCGCCACATCTACCGCTAATCTAATTATGTAACATTTTGCTACAACCATTGATCTTTTTCTAGACTGTTTACTTGACTTTAGAGCCGTAAGGCTCTAAAGGCTAAGACTCACATCTGTGCAGATTTTTTTATCAATGTCGGAGTGGTCAATTCGTGGATTATATGAATATTTGCTTTTCTTTCTATTTCATGTTTGACTGCTGATCGTAAAACCTGGCTACCTATGTATAATCGATTTTTAGGATTTCAAATTATTGATTACAATTGGAAGTGTACTGATATAGGCTAACGATATTAATTATGAATGACAAAAAAATTACGACTGTTGTCTTGAATTTGAAATATCATTAGCATGGTAAGTCTGAAGAGAACAGTAACGATACACTATTCAACCACGAAAACTGTATAATTATAATAGGTATCAACATTTCCTACATTTTCAACGTAAGCGAAAGAAACTTTAGATAGTTAAACTACAAACTTTTTCAGTTTTATAATATATTTCAGTTAACAAGCACAGAAACAATTACTTTTCTAAGCCAAAACACTTACTCCCACACAAATAATAAAGACAGCCAAGCTTACTACGAAACAGTCGTAAAAAAATTCGCTGAAAACAAAGTGATCTATTATACTAACAGATAATAATCCGAAAACGTTAGCAGAATAAGAAAATCTTAGTACTAAGCAATCCCATGCGATACAAGCTTGATATAAATTTACAAATCCATTATGTTGGAACAATGTGTGAGGTTCATGTATGTTTGCGTTTGTGTGTGCGTGAGTGACTGCGTGCACGGCTTGAACTTATTAATACAGTTGATTGCCGTGGCAAATTGGATGGGGACTTGCATGCGCCGCCAATTCGGCTAATGATAGTTGCATCAACGTGCTGTGTTCCCTGTGCCAGTTTAAACTAGACGAGACAGTTATGTGTTGATCGCTATTAGATATTGAACCATAAGCCGTTTGTTCGACAAACACTGCGTGTTAATGAAGTGATTTACTTCTGGACAGTTGTGCTGTAACCAGCTGGTCACTCTAAAACTTGCAATAGAAGTTTTGTACACGAATAACGATTACTGAAAGATGCTGTAATTAGTAAGTAACTAAACAATGGCTATAAGAAACCTCTCTAAAGCCAACTTTGGGCGTTTCAATGCAGAAAAAGTTTCAATCAATCAGCCTATCGCAGTCCACTGCTGGACAAAGGCCTCTCCCAACACGCGCCACAGTACACGGTCCTCAGCCTTCCGCATCCAGTCTGCCCCAGTCACCTTTTTCAGGTCGTCGGTCCACCTAGCCGGGGGCCGCCCTACCTTACGCTTACCGAGTCATGGCTCTAGGACACACTTGCTCCATTGGCCATCAGTCCTTCTACAGATATGGCCACTGCCACTTGAGCTTACTAATTCCGTATGCTATGACGGTAATTTTGGTTCTTTGTCGAATAACTTCATTGCGGATTTAATCCTTCAAAGAAACGCCAAGCAAAGCCCGCTCCATAGCTCGCTGCGTGACTTTAATTTTGTGGACTAGTCCTGCTGTGAGTGTCAACGTCTTGGCACCGTACGTCATAAAGAAAAGATTTAATGCTCAAATAAAAATTATAACTAGTCTCGTTGGGGCAGCGGTAATGTAGTGGGGATCCAACAGACTGCCATGCAGTGGGTATCGGGTTAAGAGCCACGGCGCGCACTAATTTATTTTCGAGGTGGTGTGTGTCCATTCTAATTTACCGCTTGAGCATGTTAAGCTGTTGGTCCTGGTTGGCATAAAAATCCATGACACACTAAGAGAGGATTTTTGGAAATTTTCCCTCCTAAGAGTTAAACTTTTGTGGTGGTCAGCGTCTGGTTGGAAACTTTTTCTATGTGACATTCACAAGGGCGAAGTAGCCAGCAAAAACTGGTATATTATACATCAGAGTTAAGGATAACCTTAAGAGCTTGAACAAATATGGAATTAATGTTTCCTTCGTAGGACACAATAAAAGTTAACAGGTAGCTGACAGATAAGTAACATTTCCTCATATTCAATCATCCCACGCTTCTAAGACAAACGTCAGTCAGTAACATTCTATTTCCAAACACGGAGATCCTTTATGCAGCCGCTTAAATTATTACGCCACTATAGTCTGGCTATATTTGAACTCGCCAGCGGTTGGACGCTAAAATAGTATAATATTACATATATTAGACCAAGGTCGATAATTGTTGAAACAAAAAAAAATTACAGTAGGATGAAACCCTTTAGAAAAGGAGGGGAATATGATAAAAATGAAAGGAAAAATAAATTACCGTCGATCGGGTGGGTGGGTTTTTAAGGGTAAAAATGGTTTATCTTGATTTCCGGCAAAACTACAAGTCCTCTGGAAAAAAGTTAAATGGCAAAGTTGTAGGTAATAAAAAGATCTACAACTTTTGTTTCAGCAATGTTTTCACATAACCTCAAAATTTAGGTGAAAAATTCAAATAACCAAGTTTTTGGTATTTTATTTTTCTTTTTCAAAAAATTTTTTTTGTGTACGCTATTTGGTGAAAACTTACCTTATTATATCCCAAATACACTGTAATTTATTTGATTTAAAATATTTATTTTTTCATCTTATTTTAACTTAATATACAAAAAAAGCACCCTAATTTTCAATCGAAAATTCTCACGTCAAATATAAGCTTTTTCCAAAAAGTCTGGAGGCTTTTTTTTTCTGCTGCGAAATAGCAGGTATGTAGTAAGGCCCAGACCCTCCAAGGTCCGTCCCCACTTCTCTATGAAATACCTTACAATGGGCTAAAATTTACCGTAGGTCACTCAGGTATATAAAATTATCTTAAAACTGCAATAAATAGGCATCTAAAAATATTATTTAAAGAAGATTCTACAACTTTCTCAAAATATTGTAGATGTCTTATTAAATATTAACTTTATTAACTTCTTTGTTTGGTAATTATAGTAGTATATTTTAATTTGCATTTTTTTCGTTTATCAATGTAACAAGAAATCTTACGTTTTTTGAGTAATTAAAGTGTAAATTTTAATAAATAGCTCAAAATTGTACATAATGATTTAAAAAAAATTCCAATTTGAGTTTTTTTTAATTTTTTGCATTTTCTGTGAACATTTAAGGCCGATTCACACATATCAGTGAAGTCACAGTTCCGTCACAGTACCGGCACCGTGATAATTATTCTTTCATACATTTTCTATGACCATATCCACACCTGTCAGTGTCAGTGACGACACAGTACTCTCAGTACTCTCATAGAAAATGTATGAAAGAATAATTATCACGGTGCCGGTACTGTGACGGAACTGTGACTTCACTGATATGTGTGAATCGGCCTTTACTGTAGTAATGTATATTTTTTTACACCATCAGAAAGTAGAGATTTCAACGAACAAAAAACATCCAGACTTTTTGGAAAAAGCTGATATTTTGACGTGAGAATTTTCGATTGAAAAGCAGGGTTCTTTTTTGATATTAAGTTAAAATAAGGCGAAAAAATTAATATTTTAAATCAAATAAATTTGTGTATTTGGGACATAACTTTTTTCCATAGGACTTGTAGTTTTGCCGGAAATGAAGATAAACCATTTTTACCCTTAAAAACCCACCCCCTCCCATTTCCCGAACTCGGATCGACTGTAATTTATTTTTCCTTTCATTTTTATCATATTTTCTAATGGGTTTCATCCTACTGTAATTTTTCTTCATTTTTTACTTTTTTTGAAGGCTTCGGTCCTGGTCTAAAGAGGTAATGTAACTGTCAAAAATCGATTCTGGAACATATGTGAACAAGCAAAGATAGCGTACAACGGGGTAGCAGCCCTACGCTACTAACCCACTATACAGGAAATGCTTAATAGTAAGGGACTTATCTAACTTATTTATCTACATTATCCTAACATCTTACCCTATAACCTATAATATCCTATCCTAGTTATCCTTCTTTTTTTTTTTGGTGTCGGGTTGGAAAATCCTCATGGAGTCTGCGGGGGAATGACGAAGGGGACTGTCAGACTCTTACTGACTAAAAACCAACCCGTGCTCCTCATGTACCCATGTGTCGGCGGAGGGTAGGGTTTCACCTAAGCATTCCTCGCTACCCCCCAACGGGTATTGGCCCGCCAGATGGTCAGGCGGGCCCCGAACGAAACCCCCTTGGCGGCGGATGAAGGTGTTGGGCTCCGCCGCCAAAACACCCAGCGGCCGCAGAGGATAGGGAGGACGGCAACGCAACACCGCATCTCCTCTTCCTCTGCGGCCCCACCGCGACGTAACGATGGTGCGCCCCCATTTGGTCGCGGGAGATAGGGCGCGCGGCAACGCAACACCGACACGCCTCTCCTCCCGCGACCGCACCCGACTGCGTGGGACAGACAGAACTGTCCCCCGCACCCGCACCTATGGACGCATCCTACGCTGGCCTCACGCAAGCCCACGTGGAGCGTCCCCTCCCGGGATCCCGCTTAGCTTCACCGTGGGAGAAAATCAAATCCACGGTTACTAAGCCCCCCCACCACGACAAGGTGGAGATCCCACGGGGCGGGGGTATCCTAGTTATCCTAACCCTAATTACCCTAACCCTAATTAACTATTTTTATGTCCCAAACCTATCCTAACTTTTACTTACTTTATAATACGTATAAAATTAAAAAAAGTGGTTGTGGTACTATTGTGGTATACTGTGATACAGACCTACGCTTTGTACGCGCCTATAACCCTAACCCTTGTGTCCCTACAGTCCCTAGACCCTAGCCCTACCATACATATTTATATATATTTATATAGATAGGTGCAGGATATCTGTCACCGGAGACCTATGATGACAGACGGACTGTGGGTAGGAATCAGGTATGGTGGAGATGGTTTTCTGACTGCCAACTTGACAGACTCATCAAGCTGATCAGGTACTGATGGCTAAAGGGGTCTTGGCCACAGTCAGGTGGAGGAAGAGTAATGAGTCAAAGTCGGTTTAAACTTGTGACTCGTTTATTTCTTAAACTACATGATCTTATATACTCAACTTATCCTATGTACGCAGACACAACTTTATAGTTGTGTGCTATGTGTGAATTGTGCCATCTCAGCAGTATGTACCTTACGTGAGTACATGATGTTTTCTATATTTAATATAATTCATGAACAATAATATGTGTTCCGGTAATGACTCACGTAGGATCATATCGCTGAAATAGCATGTTCATGTGTGAACAGATAGGTACTCCACGATTAGACCGGTGTTGTACTAAACCTAGCACTAAAAGCTGAAGGCAAGACCCTGTCCAACTTTTCAGTAACATACTGTATAATTCTTGGTCGGCACCATAGACCACGTGGGTGGTCAGTCGTATGCAACGAAAAACTTATAGGTAATCGCAGTATATCCCAGTTCATTAGGGTGCTTTCGCTAGGCAAACATCCCTGCGAATAAACTATAATAATATAAAATCCAGATCATTGCTCTCATACCTTTAGGCTTGAGATATTGTGCTTTGAAACAATAGACACAACTGAAATTTTAAATATATGCCAGTCCAGTAAACAGTTTGCCAATTAGGTACATTTGCAATGCTTTCAAGTCCTACGTGACTGAACTTTTGACTAGATAATAATGATTCTAATGCCAATAATTAGTCAGTCTATTAGTGATGACTAGTTAGATATTACAACCATGTGCATTGATGACGTTAATAAATATGTTTTAAACTATATGATTACCACAGTGGTAGGAAATTGTTATTATTATATCGTTATTATTTTAAAATATAAAAGTACTTGTGTTTGCCTGATGTTTCATATATTAAATCGCTGTAGAGACAGAATAAGTTTTCCAACGTAGTGATTTTAAAACTCCTACAACTGATGTTAGATAGCAATTCAGCAGTTGTAACACAATTCTACGATAGTCATGAAATTGATTACAATGCCCATCTTAGTAATGAGCACATTAGTAATTGTCATAGTATTCAATTAATACGTAGCTAGAGTGTTTGTGTAACTCTATGCGTTGGTTAACTAGAGGTAGACACTCACCTTTGTAGGTACCCAATTTCAATCAAGACGAGCACAAATCGATTATTTGGTGGCACTGCGGCTACCATTGAAAATTATTGATAATTCTAACAAGTTCTCTACGCTTTGTAGGCTTATAGTCACAACAAGTTCTCTGTAACAAAGACTTAGCATAAAGAAAAGCTATTTTAAACCTGTTATAAAAACAAACCCGCCATCCTGGCAACGCTTTTATAAATGTAAAGTAATAATTTTTATTTTACATTACGACGAAACAGTTATATAATCAAGTTTAGACAACTGAACATTTTAATAACTCAACTCGACGTTTTCAATGTTTCAAATGTTCGATTCCATGTGTGATATAGAAATAATTGTGCCGAGTGTAGGTGTTCTTTCATCCTCCCACGACTCAAATATAAAAAAAGTTATGTAAAACTTCGTTATATTCAATTTACTACGGGGTATTAACATTCAAAAGAGAGGTAAGTCAACCAAAAATTCCATCTACATTAATTCTAGTTTACTACAAATCAGTACCTGAGATGAAAATATAATTTATCAGAGCTTTTCAGAAACTTACCTCTAACAAGTTGTTATAAATCTAAAATATATTTTCCATATAACATAAATTATCTCCTTAAGCGTAAAATGATAGAAGCTAGAGCATAAAATATGTCATAAAACATGATTCACATGTATTATGTTGGTACTTATTACCAGAGCAGATATTATGTTGTATTTTACGACGCGTAAAATGAACTGTTACAAAAGTATTCACACGTATGTACGCGCCAGACGGGTGACATTTTATAATGCCTTGCAAACCTGACGTTCTATAATATCTTGTTAACTCATACGACTACTTGTTTTAACTTTAGGATTACTTCATAAAATAATAATTAAAAAATTAAAAAACACGACTGCCATTTGTTCAATATTGAATGGCAACTTGGTCTAAATCCCGACAATACTCCAATAATTAGGATGAATATGAATGAACTAGATGGCGTTGTTTTATAAATTACTTAACGGCAGTACATTTCTAATCAAAATATAACGTTATATTAAATGTAATTATTATTTACGTACTCACTTTCTTATTTTGTATTTCTAGGTAACACTTATTTATAAATAAGAAATATAAATTAATAACAACACTTATTTACACTGCTAGGTATCACTATTGACTCCCAAATAAATTGGAAACAACATATAAATAAATTAAGAAACAAGCTAGCAAAATTTACATATGCGCTCCGTGAAATAAAAAAGACCACTGATTGAACCACCGCACTCACCACCTATTACGCCTACGCCTACTCTTGGTTATCTTATGGAGTAATCCTGTGGGGAAATAGTACCGACGCAGCCACCATATTCATCCTACAAAAGAAATTACTACTAATATTAGTTAACATAGAAACAACAGACTCATGTAAACCACATTTTCATAATCTCAAAATTCTAACCTTACCTTGCATCTATATTTTAGAAATAAGTAAATTTGTTCGAAAGTACCCTGACTTCTTCACAAGAAGAGAAGATATACAATCTAGAATAACTCTAAGACACAAAGATAGATTGGTATTACCATCTTCACACCTCACTATGCACTCCACAAGCCCGTATGTAATGTCAATAAAAATTTACAATAAGCTGCCAGAAAATATAAAAAAGGAAACTAATTACAATTCATTTATAAATAAATTAAAACTATTTCGGCATAGTAAAACTTATTATAATGTCAAAGATTTTATGAATGACACCAAAATAAAAATCTAATAATCTAATCCATTGCTTAATATTTAAAATAATAAATTATCGCTTACACATACATATTTGACATAACGATTCAGTATAATATTAAAATGCACAAACAAAATAATTTTATTATATTAAGGCGCTGTCCTAAGCGACTGTTTTGGTAAATGAGGGGGTGAAGCAGGGGAGGTGAAGGGAGCTTAGCTCCGTCTACTGCGGGGCGCCCCCCTTCATTCTCGTCGCGTGCGGCCGTATTCTGGCGACATCCGTATTCCAATATTTCTAAATCGCAAGCAAAACGTTTTAGCATATTGAATTGAGATACTGATATTAAAATTTATATTACATACATCAATCTGTTTGTACAATATAGGCGTAGCGCAATTTTTGTTCTCAGTGCAGCCATGAGCAAAACTGGTTTACATTAGACGTTATAGGTATTAAATGTTGACGAAAGTAGGTAAATACCTACGTGCCGTAAGATGATAAAAATAATTAAGTCAGTTCCATGTATGGAGAGGCCATTATTATGTTTGTTTTTGTATAAAAATAGTGAAGCAGTTCATAGAATACCTACATCTAATTCCATTCCTGCCAGTTTTCAAATCTGTTTTGCAATAAATTGGCTGTGACATACGGGCGGACAGACAGACAGACATTGCGAATCTATAAGGGTTCCGTTTTTACAATGTTTGGCTACGGTACCCTAAAAAACACAATACTGTACACAATCTACTAAGCGCAAAAGCCGTATCTCAACTAAAGCGAGTTACGAGATAATTGAAGTTTAGTAAAAGTTGATTTCTTTTATTTATTTATGGATGTTTATTGTTATTATAGGTATAATTATTATGGCAAAGGTTTCGAAATACGTCGCCGTTTTAGGGGTTGTGAGCGATTGGAGAGGGAGCAGGGGAGGTCTTGAAACCCCCCTCACCATTTTCACTTGCCGAAGATACTTGGTTTCCTCTGAAAAAAAAATCTCCAAACATCGGTGTGTATGGCACTGCCAACTTCCACATTCATCACACTAGTTTAATAAACTAAGGTTGTCAAAGCCCTGCGAAGGGCTCCTATTTTCGGATTAAGGGTCAAAAGAGAACCTAACATAACCTATTTATTTACTTATTACAGTCGCAAGGCACTCGAAAGCAATGACGCACAAATTTGACATTAGCTGTCAATATGATCATTCCAAGATGGCAAATTTGCGTTTCGTTTCACGTTTTTCACATAAAACCTAAAAATTACATTTGTAAAACTGTACTAAAATATAAAAACTATGTTCCGTTTTGCATAATTGCCGAAGTATTTATGAAATTTTGGAAATTGTTTAAAAATATTTAGACGCAACTCCGGCAGCCAAAATTACTTTTAGGGGATTAAAACGAACTACCTTAAGCCCCTACACTACCAATACCCTCAAATTCAGGCGACTCGTTTCGAAACCCAACCCATTATTATTTTTCAAAATAGATGAAACATCACAAATATATGTGGATATACCTTATTCATGAGATGTCGATGTCGCTTAGAAAATTATAGAATTAGAATTTGAGGTACTGCTTTTTCGTTAGCTCTCGTCATACATGTTTGTATGGAAAAATATAAAAATGTATTTCGCTTCAAATATGTGTTGTTTCAAAGAAAATAAATATTAAAAGATATTTATTTATATTCATTTATAATTTATTAACGAAATACAGAGTTTACAGCTCATCAAAAGTTAGCTGTCTGCTACAACCCTTCAGGTTTTTTTTATTCTCATCGAATGTTAAAAGCAGTGTGTGAGGTGATAAGACTTATTATTTGCTGTTGTTCACGAGGCACAGTTTCATTTACTTTCCTTTTACGGCTTGGTATTGTAGAAATTTCAAGCACTGATGAAACATTTTCCTCTCCGTGATCTCGCAATGCCATCCCTTGAGCTTGACGAGAATCAACAATTTCAGGCAACTGCCAATTCATATAAAACGCCACAAGCTTCTCCCAGAAAACATCATCTCTTTCTATAATTTCTATTTTTAGTGGTATACTTTCGCCACTCACACACACAGCAAATAAACACTTTTGTTTGCGTGTAACGTGGCGTTGCCCCTGAATTTGGTAATAACAATTACAATATTTGTTTGGACTAGTCAGTTCACTTTTTTATCATGTTTCCATACTTATATTCTCCAGGCCATTCTTATAGGCAACTTTAGAACATTAAATTTCCACAATCGTGTTTGGACCTATTAATCCATCTGGCGTGGCACCAATAATCGAATAAACCACAAGGCTCGATTGTTACATTTTCTTGCTTCGCCAGTTGTTGCAAAGCCAGTTTCATTTTTGATTCCATGCGCAACTGATTTTACATTGCAAATATTTTATTTGTACAAAATATTTTTTACTAAGTTGGCTTTACTGCTGTTATCTCTTTTTTTTACCACTATACAAAAATTTCAATCTGTCAACATATTCTTACGCAATTCAAACCAGTCACTGCTATCCCTCTTGTAATTTTTGCTTAACACTACGTAATTTGAGTCAAATTTGTTAAAAAAATTGTTTGGCATTTCTTGGCTAGCTCTTGAACAGATCGTGTTAGGAATGACTGAAGTCAAATGTGTGTAAGAACTGTTATCTTTAACTTCACTGTAATTACAATAATGATAATAAGTTACGTACTTTATTATTAAAAAAATACTATATCTTGTGTTATAGCAAACAGAGAAGTCACCTTCTTACTTATAAATTGAAAAGATTTTAGAAATTAAAAAGATATTAGATGTACTGAGACATACCTAATAGTTTATGAATAATCAAAGTTTTACCCGATGTACGTAAAAGGTTTATGTTCAAAACACAATAATACAACATTCGTTACCGCTTGTGTGCAGATTGCGGAGCGCCATATTAGCGCTGTCATCATTATTAATCGCCGTGGCGGCATCTTAGCGCTCCAGGCGCTCTGACAAGCTAATGAATTTGAAATATAGGTACATAAAATGATTCGATTTTATGTTATTACTCTTTCAAAAATTGAAAACTGTGGCAGCTATGTATTGTGAGAATAATTTATATAATTATATTATGCATAATCGATAATATATAAGTAACATAGTTAGTCATAAAAGACTCTTATGAAAATAATTTGTGTAAAAATGTTACATACTTCATAATCACTTGGCCATGGATGAATTTCTATTTTATTACGACGCTTTCTTGTACAAATCCTTCGTAGAACTTCATTTCTATAATTGTCCATATTTTATTCTTCTAATTATATATTTATAAGCACAGAAACAATAACACATTAAACGCAACAAGAGTATAAACTTAGGTCCTAATTATATGTGCCCATAGTTACATGAAAAGCCTATTTGATTCAAAGTATTCAGCCTATAACATAAAATATGAAATTACGAACTCAAATGCGTATTATAATAACAAACAGGTTTACGTAAAATTTCGTTTAGCGGAGACGCAAGCGACATGACCTATCTCTCAAAGGGCTCACAGCCGAATGATGAGGTCTGGGTGGGGCGTAAACTAGCAACTGACACTCAGTACGCCGCTTATGCTAATAAGGTTTAAATTGCTGAAGCGTTTGATATTGATGGGATCTACCGAGCGTCAAAATCATAGACGTTTGGCAGATTTTATTTAATTTTACAAAATATACACGTATAATATGGAAATAAGTAGGGTAATTCTTTAGTTCATTAGATTTCCTACAATATTATCAAAAAAAATATGACAGCTTACGATCAAAATATTGCAAACAGTGAGACGAAAGATTATTTTCTGCCTCGATTTTGTGATTTTTTTACCGTGATTCTATTTTACGTACATGAAAAATTCTTTCAAAAGTCTTTTGTTCAGACTTTTGACTTTAAGCTCTAATTTTTGCAAGTTTGTAATATGTACCGTTATGGCTAGATGCGCGACGAAAAATTAGGTGTTTCACGGCTTCTGAGGTATAACAGCGCCTTAAAAATAAACAATTAAATATATAAAAATAAATAGTTACTTACTCTACCAATTATAATTTTTATAGCAACCGACACCAGAGTTGGCCACACACTCACACGAAAAACAAAACAAACAAAATTTTAGAAAACAATCTATTGAATGTTATTTATGTACAAATGATTTTATTATAAACTATGCTGTGCCCAACAGGGTCCATAATTGTATCTAGCTTAAGAATTTATGTACCATCCACCTGTAAACACATTATGGAAAAGCAATAAAGTATTGAAGTACCACAAATAAATAATAGATGGCGTTATTACATTTGTCTTCGCCGTTGAACGCTAGATGGCACGATGATGTTTTTTATTTGAAAATGGCTTCACACCCCCACCATGTTGACTTTTTCAAAAATATGTATTCAATGTTACTCGGTATGATGTAAGGATTCTAATGATACTCCATACAACCTAATCAGTCCAGGCATTTAGAAGTTATAGTGGAATAAAGAAACTCACATACATACATACATACATACATGAATCCTGAAAACATTACACTCCTTTTATTGGGCAGTCGTGTAATAACAGTATCGTCCTTTTTATATGCTAGGACTAAATATAGTTCAAAGTTTAAACCTGTCAAATTTATAATGCAATTTTTTACAAAGCTTTATTTTTTTACAAATTTTAGATACAAAATATCTAAAATTTTTTTGAACAGAATAATGTCAAATTAAAATAAATAATGTCTTCAAATCTAATCTTTAAAATTATCAAAATAAGTCTACGTCTCGTTTTGTATTTAGTACTTGTTTGGTGTTTTTAATGATGGCTTACGTTTTTATAGAGAATTATTTTAAAGAGCGTCGTTAGAGTTGATTACAAACATTAGAAAAAAGGTTTTAAGTTGTACGCATATTTTGAGTAGAAGTAATTCATTAACACTTTTAGCCAAAACAAGCTATTTGTTATAAGGTTGCCGCTAGACTAAAACAGAAAAAGAGAGAGATCAGAAGAAGGCAAAAGAGGAAAAAGGTAATAAACAGCTCAACGTGTAAAACTGAAGTAAATTACTCCCTATGCTTATTCAAAAATTACGCTGGCACCATAACCCATTGGGAAGACACCGCCATTACGTACGCAGCAATATTTGGACAAAAAAACGAAAATGAAAACTTGAAAATCGCACCAAAAATGTTTACTAGGTATTTAGTTTCTTTTTAAAAAAAAGGGAACCGACTTCAAAAATTCGACCGACTGAAAAGTACGAAATAATTTTTACATACGCTAATACATAGTATATAACTTATACAAAATACTTAGTTTTTGAAGTCGGTGCCAAACCAAATCCCTCTAAAAGCCAATTGTTTGGCATCATCCTTTCCAAACCAGCGCATTCAATCTACATAGTACTTACAGCCCAAAATAGCTAAGAAGTATAATTATTTTATAATTAAGCATTTATTTCATACTTTTTATATATTTTATATACTCGTATATGTTGCTTTTTAGAGTATATAGGAAGATTATCTTAAATTTTATTAATTCAGATATTTTTTGAGGCTTTATTGATTTGATATATTCGTCGTATTATTTTCTCTGTTTGCCAGTTATCTTTTTTGTTTTTTATGCTTTGGCACCGACTTCAAAAACTAAGTATTTTGTATAAGTTATATACTATGTATTAGCGTATGTAAAAATTATTTCGTACTTTTCAGTCGGTCGAATTTTTGAAGTCGGTTCCCTATTTTTAAAAAAGAAACTAAATACCTAGTAAACATTTTTGGTGCGATTTTCAAGTTTTCATTTTCGTTTTGTTTTTTTTCTTATTATTTTTATTTCATACTTTGTAGTGTTAGGTACTTCGTTCATTTACTTCAGGTTTTGTGCTAACTACTCTTTTATTTGTTTCATACTTTTTAGTGATAGGTACTCCATTTACTTTAAGTTTTGGGCTAATTAATAGTGTTTATAGTTAGATTCAATTATTTTAGTGATACGTTTTCTGCTAGTATCAGTTTGTTATTCTGTGTGCCTATGGGCTTAGGCTTCATGCTGGAAGAGAGAGATGAGTCTAGGGAATCAGTCACATACGGAAGTACGATCCAAACAAATGCGGTGGACTTGTACATACTATTGAATTGGCTATGAGCTCTCGTATTATGCTCCGGAGAAATATGCCAATAAAGGATGGCTCAGCGAACGGGGCAATGGGTGTTCTTAAAGGATTTAAATGGCCGGAACTATGAAGAGATCAACTTGAGCCATGTGAACTGCCTGATACCATTTTGATATTATTTGATGATTCATCAATAGCATTGCGTCTTAAAGATGATGATGGATTCATTTCCATAGCTCCAGTGACAGCGACCTATCAAGGCAATCGCAGTTATGGTGATAACAAGAGGCGGATGTTGCCAGTCATATTGAGTTGGGCTGTGACGGTAGACAAGTTGCAAGGATGTACACTTAGTTCCACGGACCTAGGGCCTAAAATCTTTGCTATAGGCCAATGCTATGTTGCCTTGAGCCGGGTCAAATCCCTAAAAGGCATGGCTTTAAGTGATATATACAACAGAGCCTTATCCGAAATGACAAGAATGAGAAATATGCTCTCGCATTAGATTCTTTCATCGACTTTATTAGTTTTTTTGTTAATCGCAGAGACATAGACACGTACACACGTAGACACACACACACACACACGCGCACGCGCGCACACACACACACACGCGCGCGCGCGCACACACACACACACACACACACACACACTCGTACACACACACACACACACACACACACACACACACACACACACACACACACACACACACGTGCACATACAAATACAGAAACGCGCGCGCGCGCAAACACGTACACACGTACAAACACGCACACACATAATACAAACAAACTGAGAACCTTCTTTTTTTGAAGTCGGTTAAGGGCCTAAAACCTTCTCCTAAGTGTAACAAATACTTTTCTGAAAACCGCATCGAAATCGGTTCAGCCAAACGCGAGACAATCGCGGACAAACATACATACATACATACAGGTCAAACTGAGAACCTCCTTTTTTTTGAAGTCGGTTAAAAAACATAATTAGCGAGTTGCCCACATATTTGCGTGCGGCATGTAATGGGTTAACTGGCCTGTTACAGATGACGTCATGACTAACAAAGGGTTAACGTAGTCAATTAGCCATCGAAAACACTGCGGCGTGACATTTAGAGACACTGGGTGGGACTCTATTTGTCATTAATTTAGGGAAAGAGGTGTCAGGAACACGGGCGCGGTTGGCGAACTAATTAATTCTACTGTTATGCCGACGCGCCGAACTAGTTATCTATCTATCGCCGCTATATTAATCACTTTGTGTATGATGACAACTATTGGATACTGAACGTAAACAGATACGGATTCTGTGCCCACTGATTTGTTTATATTCTTTCATATGTAGGCGTTTAGTTTGGGTGAAGGCAGTGACAGTCTAGTGGAGATACCAACAGCCTGCCGTGCAGAGCTTGTCAGGTTTTAATCCAGGGCGCACACCGCTGAATTTTCGGAGTTATGTGCGTATTGAATTGTTAATTTACGGTTGCCCCGTTCCTCTGAGGGCACGATATGCTGTCGTTGCCAGCTGTCATAGGGTATTAGTACCTCTGTATAAAATTACACTAGTCTAAATCATGGAATATCGCTATACCTTCGGGTGGTGGAGGTCAGACAGGCAGTCGCCCCATGGTAAAGCTAATATTCAGTGAAATTCGGTTAGACTAGTAAGCGGACCCCGAATCCTGACAATATTCAATGTGCTATCCACGATGCGCGATTCAAATTCATGACGGCTGAATTCCGTTTCTTCGAGTTCTTCATATAATTTGGTTTATATATTTATACTTGAAAAGAAGTTAAAATGCGCTTCAGGAAAAATTTTAAAGTAATTATGTAGCGAAGGACTTTACAAACATTCAAGCAACTAACACAAAGGACGTGTAGTAGGAGCACACAAAGTGTAGCTATTGTTGTTTATGGGCATCCAATCTACAACACTCGGCACAGTTCTAAACGACGTGACCACCACTTAAACCACTACGCCATGCAATCTAACAGTTTGTTAGAAATTAATTCTGTAATATAAAATGAAATGAAAAAAAAAATGAAATGAAAATGAAACTGTATTCTACATCAACGAGCGCCTTACGAAAAAGAACCGGGACTTGTTTCGTAGGGCGCGGGGTGTCGCCCGTGACCTTGGATGGAACTATGTCTGGTGCCGACGGGGACGTACTTATGTGCGTAAGAGCCAGGGAGACAAAGCGTATTGCATTCGGGAAGACACGGACTTTGAGAGTGTTTTCGGTCCGACCCTATAATAGTTTAACTAACATCAAGATTCATGTAATGTGTAAAATCTCTAAACTGTTTCGGTTGCCATGGGCCATTTCTTTTTGTATTAATACGGTTATGTTTGTAAAGTATCTCACAACTGTGCTATCACCGAGGTCAAAGTGTCATTTCAGATTCCATAATAACTTTGATGATATATCATATATATGTGTGTACATACAATTTTATTATATTTTTACGTCACTGGTCACACTACAACAAGTTTATTTCTTCGTTAGTATATTATACAAAGTCAACCTAATATATTTCACTGATTCGTGTGCGGAAATGTTTAAATATACATTGTTACATAATGGGTGAGAAATATTTTAAAATAGGTTTTATAAATATAGGTTCATTAGGCACCAACCATGATGATTTTATCGCTATGATGCAACGATACCAATTAGATTTAATAGCCATCAACGAGACGTGGTTGCGTCCGGGCGAGGACGGGAGAGCCCCTACGGTGCCCGGTTACTATCTCCGTCATATACCACGGCCAGCCAGCGTTCGCTCGGGCCGAGGTGGAGGGGTCGGATTTTATATCAGGCGTGGTCTCAACGTGCGCATACTCACTATAGCGGTCGATCCTAGGTTCGACTCAATAGAACAGATGTGGCTTACTGTCACGCTCAACGGGCAAAGGGTAACGATTGGGACTGCGTACCGGCCGCCGTGGCTCGATTTAAATCTTTTCCTTGATGCTATGACCGACACACTGGCGTCACTTACCAACTCTGACTATTGCATTTTATTAGGGGACTTCAACGTCAATATGCTCACTGGGACGGACTCTAGAGCTAAGGCGATTGAGGAGTTTCTGAGCAGCCTTAGCCTATCGCAAATTGTTACTGTTCCAACACATTTCACAGAGTCAAGTGAATCCCTAATTGACCTTATTTGCACAAATCTACGAGCTAAAAAAATTACAACCGAATCATTAGGAAATATATGTGGACACTCTTTAATTTTGTGCGAATTTATTATACGGAGGGAGCGGTTTAAACCGTATAAAGTAAAATACAGACCGCTGAAATATGTCAATCTACAATGTTTACGGGATAGCCTATCCCGCGTGGCTTGGAGCAGGATTTTGCATCTTGACACGGTTAACGAGATGGTTGACACTTTTAATGCCTACCTACTTAGAGTATTTGATGCATACGCGCCAGTTAAGACAACTCTTATCAGAGAACCATCTTATCCCTGGATTACAGACACTATAAAATTGATGATGAAATTGAGGGATAACGCGTTAAATGCATATCGCAACTGTAAATCAGAAAACAAAAAAGCATATTATAAGCAGCTGAAATCACTTGTATCGTCGTCTTTATACAATGAAAAAGTAGCATATTTTAAATTTAATATCAATAGTAAAATTAATGATCCAAAAAAAATATGGAAAAATATTAAAACCACTTTACTGCTAAATAAAAAAGGTATTGACCTTCCCTCTCACCTTTCAGACCCGAATTTAATTAATAGCCATTTTTTAAATGTGCCAGGTAACCCAGTAGTAAAAATCTCGGCTATGACATTCTTTGAATTTAATAAACATAGCGATGCCGTCTTTTCCATATTACCGGTAAGCCCTGTAGTTATTTCCAAATATCTCTCGGCACTCAAATCTAACGCAGAGGGTTGTGACGGTATTAGCTTAGAGATGTTGATGCTATCTCAGCCTTATTCGTTATCAGCAATTACTCATATAATAAATTCATCTATACTGACGGCAACTTTCCCTGACACCTGGAAATTGGCTGTAGTCAGGCCACTGCCGAAAAATCATAACCCTGATGACGTTAAAGACCTAAGGCCTATCAGCATTCTCCCCTGTTTGTCCAAGGTAATTGAGAAAGTGGTAAGTGGGCAACTGTCTCAATACTTGGAGGAAAATAAAATATTACCGACGCTTCAGTCGGGCTTTAGGAAGGGCCGTGGGACCGCTACCGCGTTGCTTGATGTGACAGATAACATTCTTTCTGCACAGGATCGGGGTATGTGCACGTTACTAGTTCTACTAGACTTTTCGCGTGCTTTTGAAAGTATAAATATTTCCTTGCTTCTTTCAAAATTAAATTACTATGGCTGTGACAACAGAACGGTCAATTGGTTCCATAGTTATCTGTCACACCGTGGGCAGACGGTGGAGGTGCGTCGTCAGTCTGATGGTGAAATGGTAGTCTCAGATTACAGTCCACTCGTGAGGGGTGTTCCACAGGGATCAATCCTGGGACCTTTACTCTTTATCATGTATTGTGCTGACATAACTAACTGCATAATTAATTCGCAGTATCACATCTACGCTGATGACATTCAGGTGTATGTGTCTTTTAAGCCTAATCAGTATGCTATGGCTATAAAGAGTTTAAAGCAGGACCTCGATAGAATTGTGGAGTGGGCTGAGAATAACTCTTTGGTGCTGAATCCAAAAAAGACAAAATATATGATTTTTGGTACACAAAACCAACTCCGTTCATTACCGGTCTTTAGCATTACGCTCATGGGGTAGGTAGTTGAGAGAGTGAGTGAAGCCCGCAACCTAGGTCTGAATATTGACTCGAATCTAAGATACGAGAAACATGTCGCTGAAGTAGTACGTAACTGTTTTTACAGGTTGCGTATTCTTTACAAAATGCGACCATATTTATCCGAAGATTTGCGAGTACGATTGGTCGAATCGTTAGTTCTCTCCAAATTAAATTACGCGGACATTGTGTATGGACCACGTCTGCTGGCTCGCACGGATCGTTTGATCCAGAGAGTCCAGAACGCCACCGCTCGTTACTGTTTCGCAATAGGACGTAGAAGTCATGTAACGCCTTTTTTAAATGATAAGTTCATACTTAAAATGAAATCACGGCGTAAGTTACACTTGGCATCCCTTATGTTTGGTGTCGTTCATTGCCAGCAGCCAGTCTATCTTTTTAATAAAATTAGTTGGGTTACGAGCAGACGCGACTGTGCTAGCAGGCAGTGTTCGCAACAGCTTTCTATATTGCCTCATAAAACAGCAGCATTTAGAGGTAGCTTCCGTTATGCGGCTTCCAAAATATGGAATAATCTGCCCCCGCCTATAAGGTCTCTTAAAACAATTGGCACTTTTAAAATTCATCTGCGGAGATATCTTATTGACGCACAGCGGAAGCTAGGTATAATCAATTTAAACTTGTCGCATATATGATACTTATATGGTACTGAACAAAAAAAACACATACAAAATACTTCTAGTACATATTACGTGGCTGATGTGTACTGAAGACTGGTAGCCGGGTGCCCGTGGTGTTTGTGGCTGTGCTGACCGACTTTTTCTTCACTAAGAGCGTTGATTGTCTTTCCCATCACAAATCAGGCGGGAGGGGTGACCTGAAAGTATATAAAAAATATAGATGTATTTTGGTATCGATTGCTGTAAATATGTATATGCTTAGTATGTCATGATTGTTATGTGGACAATAAATTTATGTATATGTAAAGTTTGGTAACTGACACGATATATATTTTCTCGTTATGTTTGTGTTGCAATCTATGTAATTATTGTTAGCTCTTATAGACACTTACCCATGGATTGCGGCCATCGTGCTATGTCAGGTGTAGATTTCCTTACTTAATAAGCTTTTTGTACCGACCAATTATGCAAGGAAATGAGATTGGATCGACTTACTCGTAGGTAACGCTTACTCTAAGGCAATAATGTAGGTACTGCGTTGTTTACAGTAATAATGTTACAAACTCGTTATTATAATTAACGTAATCTTTTGTTATTGCACTACGATCGTGTGACTGTACAGCGCAGTGCGTGTGCGCGCCGCGCGTGCGGTGAGCAGTCTGTCGGTTGTCTCTTTTTGTCGCCGGATGATGCGACGTAGACTCCGCCCCACATGCTGCCCGCGCCGCCCGCACCCGCGCTGCAGGCTGCTATGCGTGATGTTGTTTATTGTTACTGTGTACACTTTTTTAGTACTTACCTGCCTATATCGATACATAATTGTATTTGTCTAGTTTAGCTATCCTCTGTCTTGCGCCTTCGTGAGTCACTCAGGGCCCCGTAGAATATCAGTGCCAGCAGGTCTGGTGTTATGTTGAACGGGGTCCCATTACTGCCACGACCTGGCCTTAGTTGTTGCTAATGTTATTATTATGTAGATGTTTTTTATTATTATTTTTTTTTTTTTTTTGTGTGCCTTTCTTTTATTATGTAATTTGTCTGGTTGTGGCAGCAATAAATCATTTTTCATTTCATTTTCATTTTTATTTATATAAATAACATAACGGTGATTTAATTAACGTCTGTCTAAAATCACGTTTCCACCGCGGGCAGCGTGTTGAGCCGCCAACCGGTTCTAACCGCTTAGCCGTTGAACTAACGAGCCACGTGTTCGCGAAAAAATATTGTGATTCAACCTTTAAGTGACCTTTAAGAAATATTTTCTTCCTTGACCAATCATCACACCATTGTATAATTTAGTGTATTTCAGCTTTTTTTAGCACGGTATTCGATTTTCTGGCGATATTTAATTTTTTTTTCTAGTGCCGGCGTAAATACTTAGATTTTCTATTATTGTTTTGTATAATGGCTTACATTATAAATTTCTCATTATTAACTAAAGCGGAATTAGAATATGAGACCACAATACGCGGTGTTTCAAAGCCTGACGATCCCCGCAAACAAATCGCTAAACTTTCAGTTAAAACTCCCTCAGAGGATATATTATCTTCACCCTTCCCACCAGAGGAGGATGTGGCAGAAGTGGAAAAGTCGCTATTAAGATCAACTAAACACTTATCTATGTTGGAAGCAAACTATACTTCCAAGCTTCAACAGAAGGTCGAAACCGTGCTGCACCATTGTTTTCATCGACTGAATAGGGTGGATACCGGCAGTCTTGATATTAAAAAAATTGAGTCTGTGTGGAATAAATTTAATGACTTATATGCGAAATTACAATTTATCACGAGACGTAATTCGCGGTCGGATTGCTCAGTGGCAGAGGGAAACACTTCCTATAATTACGACCGTAAGCTTTTTTCGGAATTAGGTAAATTCAAATTTAACGGTAAATCATGTGTAAGATCCTTTATTGAAAAAATTGATGAATTTATGTCTTGTAGATCTATTCCTCACGACAAGATGTTGTCTTTCGCTTTTGAAATATTTTCGGGTGACGCATTAGTTTGGTATCGTTCTGTTAAAAATAATGTAAAGACTTGGTTAGAACTTTGCGAACTTTTGAAACGAGATTTTAGTCCGCATAACTACGATTATCGGCTTATGACGGAGATTCGTCAGCGCTCACAGGGCGAAAACGAATCAATAACTATTTACGTGGCAAAAATGCACGGTCTGTTTTCGCGACTTAGTTCTCCTATCGCTGATTCGGAGAAGCTAGAAATTTTGCTAAATAATATTAGACCTTGTTACACTAATTGTCTGCTCACTGCAAAGGTTGTTGATGTTGATAGTCTGGTCGAAGTTTGTCGTCTTTTCGAAAATTACCAAAGTCGCAGTAAGCAATTTTCTGAACACCCTAAAGTTTCAAAGAATACTGTAGCACCTGATCTAGCGTATAATTATCCGTTTTCTAATTTTTCTTCAAACAAAAATGTTTACAATCATAATCACTTCAATAAATATAACTCTGTCGCTGATACATCGAGATACAAGTCTGTACCACAAGTTAACGCCGTATCGAGTACTTCTAATATAAATAAAATTTTTTGCGTGCGTTGTAGATGCAATTCGCACTCATTACGTAATTGCCGTCAACCACACTACCTAATCTGTTTTAAGTGCGGTACAAAGGGTTTCAAGGTGTCAGACTGCCCCAATTGTAAATCTAAGTCGACCCCTACAGTTTCAAAAAACTAGTTAACAAGGATTGTGGAAAATCAAATTATACAACTAATTGTAATAAAACAGAGTGGAATAATTGGTTGGACTTTTAAAAAAAATTCTTTAGTAGCTATCATATATCCTCAATCCGTAATTCTAAAGTAAAATATTTACCTTACGTTACTCTAAAATTAAACGGAATACCTACCACTGGTCTTTTAGATTCTGGATCTTGCGTTACAATTTTAGGTAATAATTTGCATAACTTATTTTTGAAAGACGATGTTTTGGATAAATCGAAACCTTTAAGGTTAATAACAGCTGGCAGCGAACGATTTGAGTCTTTGGGATCGGTGTTTCTACCCTTTGAGTTTCAGGATAAATTGATTAACTTAGAAGTTCATGTTGTACCTGGGATTCAAAATTCCTTTATCCTTGGCATGGATTTTTGGCGAAACTTTGGCCTATTTCCTAACAAATTAGAGTCTGTTTTGATTGTGAACAAGTCTGACGCTCAAGTAATGGAGTTACAGGCAGTTCCCCCTACACATCTTGTTTCTTATGATCATCTTACAGTCGACCAGAGAGCTACCGCTGACAACATTATTTCTAAATTTACCGATATTTCATACGAGAAGCGGGGTCTCGGTTGCACAAATATTATTTCTCATTCAATTGATACAGGTGATTGCCCCCCTATTCGGCAAAGATTTTATCGCATGTCTCCCGATAAACAAAGAATTTTAATAAAGCATCTTGACGACATGCTCTCAGAGGATGTTGTTGAACGATCTGAAAGCCCGTGGTCAAACCCTGTCATTTTGACCCCTAAGAAGAATGGTGAACTGCGATTCTGTTTGGACAGTCGTAAATTAAATTCCGTTACAAAAAAAGATGCTTATAGCTTGCCTTATATTTCGGAAATTTTAGATAATCTGAGAGATGCTAAATACTTGTCTAGTTTAGATTTGTCTAAATCTTTTTGGCAAACATTAATTAAAGAAGAGGACCGTTGCAAAACAGCCTTTTATATTCCTACGCGTGGCACATTTCAATTCAAAAGAATGCCTTTCGGTCTTACGAATGCGCCAGCTACTCAACAACGATTAGTTGATATTTTATTTTATGGTCCAGAATTTGAAAATAAGGTTTTCTGTTTTATCGATGACATAATCTGTATCACTTCCAGTTTCAACGAGCATATTACTCTTTTATTACGCATTCTTGATAAACTAAAAAGCGCTAATTTAACAATTAATCTCGAAAAATGTCAATTTTTTAGAGATAAACTAAAATATTTATGCTATGTTGTCGACTCTAGTGGATTGCATCCCGATCCGGATAAAGTAAATTCAATGAAAAATTATCCCACTACTTCTAATAGAAAAGAAGTACGTCGTTTTTTAGGCGCAGCCTCGTGGTACAGGCGTTTTATACCGAATTTCAGCTCTATTGCTGCACCCTTAAATAAGTTAATATCTCAAAGTAAAAACGCACCTCCATTCTGTTGGACGACAGAGGCTAATGAGGCGTTTAATAACCTAAAGAATTGATTGATTTCCTCCTCGGTGTTGGCTTGTCCTGACTACTCGCAACCTTTTGAAATACACTCAGATGCTAGCGATTTTGGACTTGGCGCGATCCTCTGTCAAAGGTTAAATGGTGAGGAAAGAGTCATAGCTTACTATAGCAAATCACTCACTAAGCAAGAAAAAAATTACAGTGCCACAGAGCGCGAAGCCCTGGCTGTTCTATCTGCTATAGAACACTTGCGTTGTTATGTTGAAAATGGTAAAAAGTTTATTGTTTACACAGATCACGCTGCCTTGAAATGGTTCTTGACCTTAATTAACCCTACTGGCCGGTTAGCCAGATGGGGAGTTCGCTTATCTTCCTATAATTTCGAAATACGTCATCGTCGGGGTTCCGATAACGTTTTACCTGATTTTCTGTCTCGCTCTTTACCCGTTTCTGCTATTGCTAATGATATAAATATAGATATTAATTCTAATCAGAATTTACCAGTTTCTACTAATGATCCTTGGTATTTAAATATCTATAAAGGCTGTTTAAGTTCTCCGACTTTGTTAACTATCAAGTAATAAACAATAAATTGTATTGTTTTAAAAAAACATTAAACCCTCTCACTAGAGAATTTCAATGGAAAGAGGTTATTCCGTCTGACCAAAGAAATGACATTCTAAGGGAGAATCATTCTTCGGCCACTGCTGGACATCTGGGTATTTTTAAGACATACAAACGTCTCGCACTTAATTACTTTTGGCCTGGTATGTACACTGATGTTGTCAAGTTCGTCAGTTCATGTGAACCTTGTATCACCCATAAACACCAAAATCACCCAAATTTAGGTCTAATGGGAAAACCCAAATCATGTCAAAAGCCCTTTCAGACGATTAGTATTGATTTGATTGGTCCATTGCCTCCCAGCAGGAAACAAAACACTTTTATATTTGTAGTCAGTTGTTGTTTCTCTAAATATTGTTTACTTTTCCCCATTAAACGGGCAACTGCAGAAGTGATAACAAAAATTCTTGAGGAAAATGTATTTTTGGTGCATGGAATTCCATCTACTATTGTTTTAGATAACGGTAAACAATTTATTAGCGCAACCTTTAAAAGCATGTTGTCAAAATATAAAATTCCAAATTTGCATTTTACACCGTAGTATACTCCCCACGTTAACTCAGTTGAACGTTACAACAAAACCATTATGACAGCTATTTCAACTTTCATAGAATCTGATCATCGAATCTGGGACACCCTAATCACTAAAGTTCAATTCGCCCTTAACTGCGCAGTTAGTGAGGTTACTGGTTATTCTCCTAATTTCCTTGTTTTTGGTAGGGAGGTCATAACATGTGGTTCTCAGTATATTGATAAGGAATTTAATTCCAATATGGTGCTTGAACCACGGGACGGCTATGCCGGAACTTTAGGCTATTTATCTTCTATTTTCGAGAAGGTACATTCAGCTCTGTTGTCGGCCCACCAACGAAATTGTTCATCTTATAATCTTCGCCGTAAACAGGCAGAATTCAATGTCGGTGATATAGTTTGGCGCAGAACGTTTCTTCTTAGTGATAAAGATAAATACTTCAGCAAGAAATTGGCGCCTAAATTTATTAAATGTAAGATTGCCTCAAAAAAATCACCTCTAGTATACAAACTTAACGACATGGCTGGAAAACCTTTAGGCGATTGGCACATCAAGGATTTAAAGTTGATTAATTACAAAGAATAATAAAAGTATAAAAACAACAATAAGAATACCTTCTACCTATTCATTGTTTAATTTTTTCAAACGAACGTTTCTAATTTATATTACCGTTTGTAGTAGTGCCTACTATAAATTGATATTTTCTGTGGTGGGTAGCAAGTGTTTTTTTTTTCTCGTAAACAATACTATTTTTCAAATTGCTGCGCAATTGTGTACTCAAATGTTATGTTGAACATTGTTTTAAAAAATACTAACCATAAACTAAATATATTGTTTTTTTTTACCCTGTTGATCAGTGGTTAAAAGGTCGCTATTAGCTGAGCATACAAGTTCGATTCTCGCATGTGTATTTTCTTTCCGCAAATCTATTTGTCGAAATGCATCTTGATTGGCGTATTGTTTTTCGCCGTGCCTTGTTCTGAAGTTCTGTTGTTATTCTTAATTCTGTATAAATTCCATAATCAAATTGTTATTATAGGTACTTTATAAACGATCATGGTGATTAACCGTGCGTCGCGAGCTCGGAACAGTCGAATAGTACCTACCATTTAGATCGTGCCTAGTTGTTGTTATGACGCACGTGCGTTCACTCAGCGACGCGCCGATAAATAAATGCCTAACTAATGACTCACCATTGTTTACATTCAAAAGGTGGTTACTGGTCGTGTTCTAGTTATTAATTAGAGCAAAATATTTAATAATTTCTTTCCTTTGACACTGAGCGGTCCGGTCGTGTCTGCGGCTTGTATTATGTTTGTTCATCTTTACGAAAAATCTGTTGTTATACCTAACTATATTCAAAAAGTTTACTTATCTAGTGGCAAAGGCCGAACCCAAGATTTATAAGTCGTAGGGCTAGATCAAGTTTCTTATATCTACAAATCATTATTACCTAATAATTACCCTAAGCGCGTCTCCATAGATTGTTATCTTTAATATTAGGCTATTACACTGGCCTCGGCATTTACATGTAGGTATGTGTGATGAATTATGAATGATAAATGTTTATGTTCAAATTCAGACTGCCGTTGTACGCGTGAAGAATGCAAGCGTGGGTCATTATTATTTAGGTATCCTAATTAGCGTATAGGGTTGTCACTTGTTCAAGGTACTCATGCCCTTGTTTTCTCTAATTTCAGGGAGTATCTTCAGGGCTGCTACGCCCGTTGGGCTAGGGAATTTCCCTTAGGGAAAATCCCGGCCTAACGGGGAGGGGGTGTGACGTCACATAGCGCTCCTGCGCCGCGAGCCTCGCTACGAGTGACGCACAGCAATGGGCCGTTCCCTCGCGCCCCTCCGCGCCGGCCCTATAAATACAGCGGACACGAGGCTTCGTCCCTTTTCCTCCGGCCACCACCGCCAGTTGAGTACTAGCATCATCCGAAGACCTGTGAGGTGCCAACGTCTCCCACGCCCTGGATAATTGTTTCATCTGTTAATCTTAATTGTCAGTTCTTTTTTTGTATAACTAAAGCCATCGAATAACTGGAATTATAACGCGAGTTTAAACTTTCCTGGTGATATTTTTTATTTATTTCCCGTAAGTCAACCTAATTATCTCTCTTTAATTGCTGGGCGAGTGATCGATCCCGGCTACCACGTGGAAATCAATCACTCGTGCGACAGCCTTTTTAAAAAAGCCGGTAACTACTAGCTTAGTAGAACATAAAAGTTAATAAATTAAAAGAATAAAGTTTCAGAAAACGGTTTAAATTGGCGACAAGATCATATATGGCACTTGGAGGGCCAGTCTAACTCAACATGGAATATTTCGTTCCTTGTCTATTAGAGTTATATTGATATACCTAGTGCTTATTAGCATAAAGTGCTATTGAAGGCCTATTGACCTGATTGTTAGTTTACGTTGTTTTAGCGCATTGAGGCAAGAGATGTCATCATATTATGGCATAGCATATTATGCATCATAACTGATGTGTGGATGGGCTAAACTAATTTCAATGTAAATTAGCAATGTATTTAGCGTGAATAAAATTATGAAGTAAGAGGTGACTAAGAAAAATACATGAAAAAAAAAAACTTGCGGCAGATAGAAAACTCGACACCAAACCCTATGTAAACCTTCCGTACAGCGTAGATTAGGAGAAGCCCATCTGTAACAGTGGATTACAAAATAGCAATACGAATAAAATTCTTTAATTTATCCATCCCCGAAATTTTGTCAAAGTATACTTCAAGCAAATCGTTCTTATATCCGATCGTGTTATTCTGTTTATGACATGCTTGCATTCAAGAAAAGAAAGATAATTACAAGAAAAGTATCGTTCATTTCGATCTCCATTTTACGTTGATTTCAGTAATAATCAAAGCGTAGTTCGGTCTGATTATTACTGCAGTTTCTTTTGCAAGAAAACCAATCAGTATTTTGTTATTCTGTATAACAAGACAAGACATTTTTGCATCCAGACTACCGATAAGTGGTCTGGATGCAAATGTCTTGCGTTACCAATTTGGTATTTCATAACAACGAGAGCTCAATTTAATGCGGAATCGATATTATGATGCAACGAAAAACCAATATTGTTGCTTTTCAATTGAGTTATGTTCACATGTTTGTTCATTGTTTTGCTGGTATGCGGTAACACGGCGACACACGTATATTTCAACAACTCATCAACAGTATTGAGCACACTGTATTGTTTTTAATTGAAGAACGGATTTGATACACGACAGATAATTGGAGAATTCAATTAGATGCGCAAAATAATAACGGAGCTACTAAACACCGCACTTGTACAGGGTTATATGGAAGTAGGGAGTGAGACCAAATTAGTTGAAATAGGCGAAGTTAAACTTCACCTTTAGATCATTGTGGAAACGTTATAATTTGATATGTTCGTACAGAAAACGATTGTGTTTCATTAAAATTAGTAGGGTTGTCATAATAACAGGGACCGAGCAGATATAAAACGGAGTCTTAGAATGAAAACTTTGCTATTGCAACTGCTGAGCCATGGGTCACCGCATTGTTCAAATTATATTAAAGTGGGAGTTTAATATGTACTTCAAAGGATTGCTGTTAGATGTGGTCACGAGCCTATTACAGCCCTGCCTGGGACTGCTTCGAGATCTTAGATTAATATTACGTCACAATGACGGCCAAAGCGGAGCATCCTTGTTATGATTAAATCTAATGAATTGTCTGATAATCTTATGGAATTGCTTTGCTCTACATTTTCTTTTGGAGTATTGTGTGCCACGAGTTGGAGGCCTTTGTAGAAATTTTGATTAGAAATTGATCTTACTTTACTCACTTATACCTAGTATATATACGTTAGACGATTCTATTAAAAGCTATCATCAGATGTACTACTGATTGTCTTTAGGATACAAATTCAAGTAAAGTAAAGATAAATTGAGTAGAGCGTGTAGCAATGTTGATAAAAGCTCTCACCTAATTATCAATTCATAAAAAAGTAGCAGCATTAGAACCTGCTGCATTCTATGCTCAGGACAATCAATTACATAAGTATAAGCCGTAATCGACACATATATTTTTCATCACTCCACACCCATATACATATAAAATGTCATATACCAGTGGATCGCATTACGTTGGAATAAAATTCGCACGAGTACCGACTGAAAATTGAGCCAAATAGGGCTGCTTGACTCTGGGTATGATAGTCAAGTACCAGAACGAAACGCAATAAAAGCAGCATCATCCAATAGAAGCTCCACTACGGGCACTTCTCGTACTAGCCTCGCTTTGAAATAAAATGCACCTATTATATGGACCAACTCTGTCTCAACACTCAGATTTTTAGCACATATATACCGATACTTGTCGATATAAAATGTTTGTGAACTGAAGTGTCCACGGTTACTCGATAAAAGTTTTTATTTTACAAGTTAAAAGGTTTTCATTGTAGGCTATGTCCGACTAAGTTGCTTTTTATCGCATTTGTGAGTTTGACAGTTTTGGATTTTGAAAAGTAATGTAAATTAAAACTTTTCACTGTATATGCATGATCCTTAGGCAATAAGTGACTAGGCGTAGGAGTATGTATTCGGTGCCATATTATGTGGGAATTTAACAGATCTAGGTATTATATAGAAGCAGTGAATGTTTCTTACTAAAAGATTAATTTATTCAGTTTACCAACGTACCTTGGGAGAAATAATGTGACTACATAAATTGCCTTTAAAGTGGATACGATATCATGTGATAAAAAATTATTCATTTGGGCAGTTATTCTTCAGCGTTCGACTAAGTCAATTTATTTTATCTTTGTAACCACGTCACATTTAGTAAATCTTTAAAACAGATCACTTGAAAATTTCAACAACAATATCACGAAAGCTAAGTTAATAGTGGTTTTAGAATATAAGTCTCTAAAAAGTGGATAATTTCAAAAGATGAAGCGGCAAGTACCTGCCTATGTTTTATCTTGTCCGCACAATTAAGAAGATAGATATGCACCAACAGGCTGACTTGGAGCAGTTGGAATGGGGCGGAACATTTCTCAGGCGATAAGAAGTTCTCAGATAAATATAAAATGTGAATAACATTGTCAAAGTTCATAATGCTGTTGCAATGCTGATAACAAAGACATAAAACGGGCTTTGTCCTTAAACGTTGGTGGCGTAAAATCTTTTTGATATTGGCAAAGCATAAACAATAAAATCATAATTTTGTTTTTAGAATACTGCCTTGAGTGCCAAGCTTTTCTACAATTGTTATGATACACAAGAAAACCAGTTCCATAAATTCTGTTGCATCCTTGTATTTGTACACACGTGTAGCTCATTGAAGGCTTCTTCAATAAGATTTTTTCCTAACCTGTTCTAACTTGTTTCACTGTGATAATAAACAAATAAAACGATGACAATTACTTGTATTTATCAGATCCTTTTGAATGTTAATTCAGGCATACGGATATTCATTATGTATAACAACCAACTTACTTGACTATTATGATTATTCCTGGGCTTGCTTATATTGTCTAGACAAGCCGCTCTTAGCGATAAGGGACCTACAGTTTATTACTACAATATGTTGTGTACCTAATCCTAAAATAGCTGTCTATAAATAATTACCTATATTATGCCTATCTAACTGCTCTAATCTGATTTAGCAATAAAAAATAATATCTAACTGTCGTATTCCAATAATAAACACATTTTCTGAGCGAGTTTCATTTCAAGAGCTCGTTACGTCGCCAAAGTAATTCTCAATGATAAAATAATAGGTACAAAGAAATTAAATGGTCTAAAGTGAATATTTCAACTGCAAATCAGAATATAAACTTGCAATCTCGGCATAGCATAGTATCGCTTTAGCAATCATGCTATTCATAAATCCGCGTTTAATGATTTGTACAAGCCAAATGGGTATTATAAAAAGTCTGCCATCAGCAAGAAGTTTTAGATGAAATATCAGTGTTTTAATGCCCTTCCCCGTCAGTATTTGCTTTAAAATTTTCCGCCGTAGGTAAGACACGTGCTGCACCTGTGCCACTATTTCAGGAACTCAATACTTATTGAGTTAAGAAAAAAAGATACCTTAATTAGAACATTGAAGTTCGTTATCCATTTCACTTTGATGGAAAACATCCTAAGTAACGCAGACGGGTACATGGCTGTAAACGAGCCTCGACTTCATCTAATCTGTTTTAGCGAACTTCCAATTTGAACTCTTCACAATGACATTTCTGTTTGAAAACAGAGCCTTACCATCGAGGCCATCCATATATACTCGAAGGTATAGAAGTATAACTATATATTGTTTAGTAAAGTATCTCACCTTAAAATCTCGATATAAACAGGATGATGTGGCGGAAAAGTTTTATTTTCTCCCATTTGTTATTAACGATTCAAGAAATTCAACAACAACATCTCTTGCAATATGGTTAGAGCTGTATTCGACGTAGTATGTTATAATGTGAAATTATTTGCGGCGTAAGTGCTTATGTTTGTGCAATTGTTTGTGTCGTAATTTATCATCTTAATACACACGTGTTTATGTGTTAGTCGGAATATATTTGGTTACTTGGATATGTTGTTTATTGGTTTCAGTTGTCATTTGGACATTACCACTGCGAGTGTACTGTCTATTTTGTGGTGATCTCTGGATATGAGGATATGTGTGCCAATGGAGATAAATGGATAGAGATATAAATTATAGGTATAGCCATACGCGTCTGCGACGATGAAAATATTCGGCCACTCAGATTCTTGATCAACGTCCGGACGTTCACTTCTACTGGTGCAGCTTTAAAGCGAAATTACAATTGGATAGCTGCTCTAGCAACTTTTGACAACAGGTAGTCAATAAGCAAAACAAAAAGCTGTATACAAAGTAGTTGCACGGAATTCATTTTGAGCCGATAAGAACTTCATCGTTCTGGCACCCCAAACCCACTCCGGGTTCGGGGTGCCAGTACGATTACTAGTAATGACGAGATCAGGTTTGTTTGTTGCATGTTATTTGAATTGCATGTAGAATTATATGTGATGAACCACGAGAATTTTAACAAGTTTTTGACTAATAAGACCATGTCGTAGCTTATTACATAACATATTATGAATAAATTGATTTCATGTTCATCTTTTGCAAATATCCTTGTAGATAATGCAGCACTTATAAATAAAACAATATTTCAGATACTGTTCATCGTCGCAGTTTAGTTTGGCTCCCTTTAATTGCTAATGTTGATAATTTTAAAATATGCACTATTTTTGGTTTTAACTTTCACCAAACTTTGATTAAAATTATTTTACCTTTAATCTCAATACTACTTCTAATATATAAGGCAGCGATAGCCTAGTGGAGATACCAACGGACTGCAAGGCAGAGGGTATCAGGTTCAAATCCACGGCGCGCACCGATGACTTTTCGAAGTTAAGTGCGTATTAAATTGTGAATTATTGCTCGTGCCTCGGAGAGCACGTTAAACCGTCGGTCCCGGCTGTCATGAAGATCTTTGACAGTCGTTACGGGGAGTCAGTACCCTCAAATAAAGTGATACTGGTCTAAACCATAGAATATCGCTATCCTTTTGCGTTACGGAGGTCAGTCGGCAGTCGCTCTGTGTAAAATTTTATAATCTGTCATATCTGGGTAGACGGACCTCAGACTCCAAGGCTGCAAGTCTTGAATGCAACCGGGATAACGCTAGGGCGATGATGACTACTTGGAATATGCAGTTACCTTGGTTAGAAGATGAATATTCTAACATTTTGCAATATCTGTGTTTGCATCGCCAATATTGCAATTTCGCCTCAGAATACCCATATTTTGCCAATATCGATTACTATTGGCCAGACTAAGATAGTAGGTACCTTACCTTGTATCCTTATAAATGAGAAATATTTACGATCTTTACTTGAAGGCATTCCGCTTTGTGAACAAGATCGTTTTTATGTACATTACTTTGTGTCGAAATCAGTACCTACTTATCAAGGTTCTCATTTTCGAAATAGTAAGTTTACGTACTTTTTAGGGTTCCGTACCTCGAAATGAAAAAACGGAACCCTTATAGGATCACTTTGTTGTCCGTCCGTCTGTCAAGACACTTTTTCTCAGAAACGCGTGGAGGTATCAAACTGAAATTTATATCAAATAGTCAAGTCTGCTGTCCTATGAAGCTGTGAAAAAATCAAACTTCTAAACCAAAGAAATCAAAAGATACAGCCCTTTATGCTGCAAATTTACGAAACTCGCAAGGAAATCAAAACCTACAGGGTACTTCCCGTGAACTCAGAATCTTGAAATTTGGCACGAAGCAATGTCTTATAGCACAGATAAAGGAAAAATTGCGAAAATAGTACATTTTTAGTTACATCATATAAAAAAATGTTTTATTAACTTTAAAGTTACAACCCCTTTACTCATGAACGCGTTAAGTTATTAAATTGAAATTCATATCAAATACTCGGGTCTATAATACTTTTAAGCTGTAACAAATTAAACTTCTATCTCAACGCAATCAAAAGTTACAGCAATTTTACTATATTTTCAAACTCGCAACTACTCGCAAGGGAATCAAAACCTACAGGGTACTTCCCGTGAACTCAAAACTTGAAATTTGGTGTAGCAATGCAAAGGTCGAAGCAATGTATTATAGCACAAATAAAGGAAAAATTGCGAAAACACTAAATTTTTAGTTACATCATATAAAAAAATGTCTTATTAATTTTAAAGTTACTACCCCTTTACTCATGAACGCGTTAAGTTATTAAATTGAAATTCATATCAAATACTCGGGTCTATAATACTTTTAAGCTGTAACAAATTAAACTTCTATCTCAACGCAATCAAAAGATACAGCAATTTTACTATATTTTCAAACTCGTAACTACTCGTATGGGAATCAAAACCTACAGGGTACTTCCCGTGAACTCAGAATCTAGAAATTTGGTACGAAGCAATGTCTTATAGCACAGATAAATGAAAAATGCAAAAACAGTAAATTTTTAGTTACATCATATAAAAAAGATGTTTTATTAATTTTAAAGTTACTACCCCTTTCCTCATGAATGCGTTAAGTTATTAAATTGAAATTCATATGAAATACTCGGGTCTATAATACTTTTAAGTTGTAACAAAATCAAACTTCTTTCTCAACGCAATCAAATGATACAACAATTTTACTATATTTTCAAACTCGCAACTACTCGCAAGGGAATCAAAACCTGCAGGGTACGTCCCGTGAACTTAGAATCTTGAAATTTGGTAAGACGCAATGTCTTATAACACAGATAAAGGAAACATTGCGCGAAAACAGTAAATTTTGAGTTACATCATATAAAAAAATGTGTTATTAATTTAAAAGTTACTACCCCTTTCCTCATGAATGCGTTAAGTTATTAAATTGAAATTCATACCAAATACATGAGTCTATAATACTTTTAAGCTGTAACAAAATTAAACTTCTATCTCAACGCAATCAAAAGATACAGCAATTTTACTATATTTTCAAACTCGCAACTACTCGCAAGGGAATCAAAACCTACAGGGTACTTCCCGTGAACTCAAAATCTTGAAATTTGGTGTAGCAATGCAAAGGTCGAAGCAATGTATTATAGCACAAATAAAGGAAAAATTGCGAAAACACTATTTTTTTAGTTACATCATATAAAAAAATGTCTTATTAATTTTAAAGTTACCACCCCTTTCCTCATGGATGCGTAAAGTTATTAAATTGATATTCATATAAAATATTCAAGTCTATAACGTTCAGCTGTAGCAAAATGAAACTTCTCTGTCAACGCCATCAAAAGAAACAGCAACAGGGTACTTCCCGTGAACTCAGAATCTTGAAATTTGGTACGAAGCAACGTCTCGTCAACGTCAACGTCAACGTACAGATAAAGGAAAAATTACAAAAACCGTAAATTTTCAGTTATATCATACAATAAAAATATTTTTAATAATTTTAAATTTACTATCCCTTTACCAAAGTCATCGACATATCTCTCCGAATAGCCAGGCTGAATTGGCAATGGGCAGGACACATAGCACGAAGAACCGATGGCCGTTGGGGCAGGCTGGTTCTGGAGTGGCGCGACCACGTACCGGACGACGCAGCATGGGTGAGCTTCCCGCAAGGTGGGCCGACGATCTCGTTAAGATCGCGAGAAGCGGTTGAATGCGGGAGTCTCAAAATCAGTCTGTGTGGAGAACCTTGGGGGAGGCCTATGTCCAGCAGTGGACGTCTCTAGGCTCACATGATGATCCCTTTCCTTATGAACCCGTAGAGGTAGAAAATTGAAATTCATATCAAATGCTCAAGTCAAAGCTAAAGGGTTATTCCAGTCGATCTAGAATCTTGAAATTTTGTATAAAGCAACGTTTTATAGCACATAAGAAAAAATTTGAAAACCTAGTTAAATCACAAGATTTTTTAAATAATTTATATATCTACAGGTTTGTACGGAAGCCTCGGTGCGCGAGTCCGACTCGCACTTGACCTGTTTATTCTTTTTTGTATGAGTTTGCGGACAGCGCTGTGTGCCGGCAGTCAGGGAGTGCCGGAAGGTCTCCGACATGGCTTAAAGATGCTTCTCCTGCGAAAAGAACATACGACTTTACGCGCCCTCTGCAGCCTTTACCTGGACTTACCGATATTACAAACGGCAAGTCAAGTGTCGTTCTGAGCGCACAAAACTTACCTGAACAGTATGAACATTATAAAATCAAATAATATCTACAATTCTACATACTTAATTGGAACTTACAAAGAATTCATTAATTTTCCCCTAGATCATGAATGGATGTAATAGTATAATCAAGAGTTGGATAAGAAAAACTGTAAATACGAGCCTGATTCTCCATTGAATAGCTATGACGTGTATGAGTCCTGGTTGAAGCTCGTATATGTAACTTCGCCTTATCTCTTGTCTTTGTCTACCAGCGGTGTATGCTTATACAAGGTGCTAACCTTGAGACATTTTACTTTCTATTTTTGAAACAGTAATTGTAATGAGACAATACAGACCTTACCCAAATTTCCCAGTAGATACATTTTCTTTACTGTGATTGAAAGCGTATATTGTAACAGATTTCTTGAAGACAATAAGTAATAATATTATACTCTAACAATAAGAGCATCATTGTCTGTAAACTGTACATCACTGTGTATTTAATATATGGACCATTACAGTACCTTTGGAAACAATGTTATAAGCCGCTCATAAATAAGTATATAATATGTATGCCTCTATAAATACAGTAAGAATACTCAACCATTACCTATTGTGTGAATTTATAATGAAAGTTTTAATTCCCCTCTTCGATATGCTTAAGTAAATAATACCTGGAGGATACAATTTTACCTAAAATGTGCACATGTGATACGAGCGTGGTACCGATTGTGTTATTGAATTAATTAATTTATTCTGCTTTGATATTTGTATACTTTTAACGTAAGAATGTTTTGTTGAACTCTTTGAACAGAAACAAACTTATATTTCGTATTTTTTAAGCCCTATCACTAGCTTAGCCGACAAACATAAGGTTATTACATACAAAATTACGTTTTTAATAGTTTGGCTCTTGTGTCAGGCGAACAATATAGGTTAAGATTGAAGCACTTTTTATTAACCCTTACAACATCGCAGGTATTGCCTCACAGTTTTTCAGTTTTATGTCTCTAGAATTTAATTTACAGACCAGTAGAAAGTACTCCTGTCAAGCCCATCTGACTAAAGATTTTTTATCTAGCACAACGCAACGTTAGCACCCCTTATGCGTTTATGTTTTTAAAATTGCCTGGCAATAGTAAGACAAGTATTTTAATATGTTCTAATATTATACACACGATCCAATGACGATTCCCGAAGACAGCAAGTCTCGTATTGAAGAGGATCAAATATTCGTTTGAAGCGGAACGATATTCAATTAATGGATATAAGATACCACAGATGGAGCTAGAAACCAATATTGGACAATAGTAGATATACTTTACCTACCTCTTTGTATTTTGGAATAACTCCAATGGAAAACTAATTGGACAGGTTTTATGCTTCTACAGAGTTTACCTGCGAGTATATTTGTTTATTATTCCTAAATTGATGCATTTTTGCAAACTTGTACTGCTAATGTGGTTGAAAAATAACCGTAGGCTTTTTACTTTACAAAAATCGTTATCTCGGCGGCATCCAAGACTTACGGGTGAATTTCAACAGGTCCAATAAAATCTTCATTTCCGTGGATTTTTTATTCTTCAACTTTAGAACAAGATAAAATAGTGTTTACTCAAGTTTTTGATAATATATGTAATCTTGCTTAATATCTAGCAGATAGCTTAAAAAACTAACGAGATATACAAGTTTAAAAATTTCGTGCCACGGCGATGAAACATGCCTGCACGGCAAGGAAACATGCGTCCACGGCAATGAAAGAACTGTGCCACGGGAATGATAGAATCAATCCACGGTAATGAAAAAATCCTACAACACACATTTTTTAATATAATATAATTACCTGAAATAGATACATCTTTGGCTCTGAGAGAGAAAGGCATACACAACACACACATACGCTCTTTTTACCTTCGCCTCAATAACCTTCTCGCATCGGAATAAAATTAAACAAAAAGTGAATAGAATCAAAGCAACCTTTTATTTTAAGTTCCTTCACACAAAAAATAAAATAATAAAAATTAACAAATAAAGATACTTTTCTAAATTATGCAATAGCTATTGCTAACAATATACAGAGTGTAAAAAGATCCTTAACGAAAACTGAAACCTCATATTATACCAATCATTACGAAAATTTTTACTTCGGCACCTTACCTGGGAAATTACTGGTTCAGGAGATATTGAGGCTCAAAGTTACTATGGAAATAGATAGGTATAACATCGATGCAATTACCATGCCAACCTGTTCTATGGATGTCCTATGCACATGGATAAGTAAGTTTCGAAAATTGTATGCGCACAATTTTAATTGCGGCTTAAAAAAAATATTATTTGAAAAAGAAAACATTTCCCAAGTTTTGGGCCTTGTGACATCCTGTATACTTAACTTTATATAATTTAACAGGGTCGCTTCTTAATTTTGCGTCACTTTTGTTCGGCCAATCTTTTCTTTCATTTCTCTCCTCTTCCGATAGTTTCGGTTTAGGCATCTTGGCTTTCTAAAAATAAACAATCCATCATGTTTATAATTAGACTGTAGTATCTGTGAGTGAGTGAGTGAGTGCGTGTGATTGTGTTGTGTGTGTGCCTGTGTGTGTGCGTGTGCGCGTATGTTTGAATGTCTATCGTGTGATGGAGTACCAAATATAAGTATGAATATCATTTTGTAAGGTTAACGTGGAAATATCTTTTTGTTGTTGACTGTACTATACAGATAGTTTTTTTTTCTTAATCATGCCGTGGCGATGAAAACGTAAGTCACGGAAATGAAACAACTGGTCATGGCAATGAAACTAAATTGTTTTAAAAGGCATGGCAATGAAATTTTGTTTCATCGCTGTGTCTTTTTTTCATTGCCATAGCAAATTTTGCCCACGGAATCCACGGCAATGAGAGTATGGCGATGAAAATTAACGCAAAAACATCAAGTAACCAAAAATCTATTCATAATTCACAGTAATTAACAGGTCATAAATAAACATAAGAATGGCATTCTATCGAATGCTTAATCAAAAGGACAAACTTATTCAAATAGAAGTTAGACCTATCCACGGCGATGAAAGGAAAAATGTCCAGTAATATAAAAATCGAATACTTACATTTATGGTGCAAAAACGCAGGCACGTGTACACGTCGTTCCACGTCGAGGACCAAGCGACACTATTATGCAACGTTTAGCGCATAGGGGTGGGAGACGCAAGTCCTTAGATAAAAAAATATTCCTAAATATATTAAGGACACGGCGATGAAAGCTAGGTCTAGGACAAATGCATTTTCATTAACCATTCGCTGTATTGTTTAAATATATGAATATAATATGTCTTCGGTAACAATACTTTAACTATTCACGTATCAAATAAAACTAAGTTTTTGTATAAATAACTAATAGATTTTTATCAATAACGTATAATACACATCAAGGTGATGTGTGGACAAACACGGCGATGAAAGATTTCAAGGTTTAATGTTTTCTAGAGTATCTATTAATCCTATTTAATTAAATTTTTAGTGCTACACATAGATTACTATTTCACCTAACCAGAAAAAAATATTAGAACATTATAACTATGTTTTATAGTACCGATTTCATTGATGCCACGTAATTTTTGTTCCCGGGAAATTCACCCTTACACGCCTAGGAGCTCGGGGTGTCTTCTGATACATACTATTTATTATTAATTACCTCTTTGACCATCAAACTCGGTGGGTATTTGAAGGTACTGACTCCTAGTAACGACTGTCAAAGATCCTCATGACAGCCGGGACCGACGGTTTAATGTGCTCTCCTAGGCACGAGGCAAGCGATAATTAACAATTTAATACGCACATAACTTCGAAAAGTCAGTGGTGCGCGCCGTGGTTTCAAACCTGATACCCTCTGCATGGAAGTCCGTTGGTGGGCTAGGCTATGTTATATTTATTCTATTCGTATATATTTTATATGTAGGAATCAGCATCAGTGTACAGACTCTCGGTGAAGATAAAGACAAACTGCTGGTTCAAGTTGTATCGTATTCGTCAAAAGAAGGTGCGAAGACTGGCTCCAAGCTTGACTCTATTTTGGACTGCAATCTTCATACTATGGAAGAGAATTGAACTCTGAGTGTTGATTTGTAGATGTGTCCCGTTTTGGTAATGCATCTGCAACTCATAATAGTTCTCGTTAATCTGGAATGATTATTGTTATTATTATACTAAACTTTGATAGGATTACGTTACATTAATTAAAAAGCCTCGATATCATCACTGTGCATCTTTTATGTCGTGGTAAATCCCATTAGTAGACTGTTAGTGAATCTGCATATCTTATTAACTTGAATTGATATTATTTATTAGATATTTTAATGATATCTTGACTAATATAAATAATTCTCAATTCTCAGACATATAACGAAGAACAATCTAACCAAGGAGAGAAGGAGCTATATGGCGATATGTGCGAATGGTTATTACAACAAAGTGACTCGAATTTGTGGCGACAAAGACGTTGTCAAACGTTTCTATCATACGTTTGAGAAGGCTCATGACTTCCTTCTGGAAGGTGCAAATGTACTTTTGCGATATTTTGGAATCCGCCGGGGCAACATCAAGACTGACACTGTTCTCATAGATGGAGTCATCTGCGAAAGTGTTTATGTGAGTCTGTTTGTAACATGAATACTATTTAGAACCATAGGGTTGATGACTATTAACAAACTATAAAAGTTAATAATTTTATCACTTATGTAATATATGTTATAATAATCGGTAAGTCACCCGCCGCGTCGATCTAGCTGTTTGTTTGTTAATTCGCGTACAAACAAGAAAACACCTCTCAACGGATTTTTATGTGGTTTTACCAGTATATAATTAATTCATTCGTGATGGTGCACCGACACAAAGTAAGTCTTGGCCTCTGATACGAGATCTCTCCATCTTTTCCTGTCGTGCCGTGGATACATTCCTTCCAGTCCATTTTAAGAAATCCTGCTAGATCTTTAAGGACTTCGTCATTCCAGCGATATCTAGGACCAATATAATATACTTAGGTAAAATTTGTGAAGGCTTGGTATAAATTATATATTATAACTACGAATATTTAATTTTATCTTAAATAAGTATATTTTATTATATATAAAATAGATATATATAAAATAGACGTACATAACTCTCTAAAAAATATACACTCAATGAAGAAGCATTTAAAGTTAATAAAAGGCGCATGTTTTATAACTTTCTTTCAAAATCATAATTTTTACTCATAATTGAAGGGCATTGAAGCAATATAGGAATTTAAGAAACTGTCGCAATGTATAAGAACGCCGAAAGACAGTCTTCCCTTAGAAAAGGCAGGTGTATACAAGATTGACTGCAGCTGTGGGAGTTCCTATATAGAGCAAACAAAACGCACCATCTCTTGCCGGATAAAGGAACACATCAGGGCAGTCAAAAATAATGAGCCACATAAGTCAGCCATAGCTCAACACCTCTTTCACTCGGTTACCGACCACTGGATTTAGTTACACAACCCTCAGGTGCTGTCGAGAGAACGCCACTACATACCTCGAATGGTTAGGCAGGCTATTGAAATTAAAAAATTAAAAAAATTCAATAGAGAGGATGGGTTTCAACTGTCAAGTATCTGGCATCCAGTGGTCCGTCTATGTAAAACCCGTGAAACGAAAAGACTCAAACCGCGAGCTAACGTAGTGAGTAGTGAGTGTAGTATGTCGTGATCGGGTTCAGTGCTATAGCGATAACAGTGATAGTGGTGTTGTACGCAAAAAACGAGTAAGAAAGCGGGTAGACCGTTTTACTTGCTCGTATCATTCATCCACCCTCAATAACCTCAGTACATCCGTGAAGATGGCGCTTGCAACAGTGCCGAAATATCGGTTACTCCATACAAAGGTACGTGGTATTTATCCCGAAAGACAATTTAAAATAAGGCATTGAAGCAGTTAAAGATTGATACCAAGATTGGAAGAATTGACGCCACGGCGTGTTATTCCCTCTCTGTCTAATTAACTAGCTTGATATGAAGAAATTGACTGAGCTGTGCTCTCTATTCGATGTTGTTTAATTATATTTTCATATTTTTGTCATTAAAATAATTTTTTTGTTAACGATAACATAGTACATTACAGCCCACAGCTTGATTTTTTTTCTGTAACTAATTAACAGTGAACTAATATTAGATCACTATCCTATTAAAACCTTATGAATAATTAACATGTGATTTATCAAGGTAGCGTTGTAAAATAACTGAGCCAATTATTAGTAGACTTTAGAATTAGGAATTCATGAACAATGTTACCGGGTATTATCGTTTCAGTAGTTTGAATCGACTAATGAATGTTTCTTGTGAAACTATTGATATTAACAGGCAAATCTATTACTATTGATCTAATAGATGATAAGGATAGTTTCAAATTTCAATGAACTGCCAGATTTCATTGTTGTATTGCTAAGCGAAGGCTTGGCTAAGTATTCTTTATTGGAATCTGTTTATTGTTTAGTTGAAACTTGGATTTCTTATCTATTGTTAGGCGCATTGACTATGATCTGTCGTTGACTTTGTGAATAACCTCATCTGTGCTATTCAAATATTATATAACAGCTGCGTATGGATATTAAATAATAATATCCTTCTCCTATTACAAATGCAAACGTTGTTTGTGAGGATGGTTGGATGAATATTAATTACTCTTTCACACAAAAGCTACCCATTGAACAAATTTTACTGAAGCTTTGTAGTAATGTAGTGTATACATAAGAATAGTAGATATGCTACATTTTGTTGCGACAGCTGAGGCGCTGCCCGTGTGGATAGGTACACGGACAGCGCCGTTGGTGGAAGCTAGTTAATTGATACATAAGTTTATAAATATTCAACTAAATATTTACTTGGCTTTTGAGCCAATTTGTTTCTTTCACATCTGCCTATTTGTTTGATTGTGCAGATATCACGCAGATATTAGTGAATGTATGATCTGATGAAAATATTAGACTATCTACCTACCTATACCTACTTCAGTTTTCAATACAATATTTTGACTTGTGCAGTGTATGTCACTGCACAAGTCAAGTTGGTTTCATACATTTCTGATATTTGGAACAAGATTTTACATATAAGAGAGCTGAAGGAAAATGGTTATCCCGGACGTATTAACATATAGCGCAAACCGTGGCAAAATTTAACACTAGTTTCTTGCGAAAAAAGTACTTTCTCTCTACCTTTCTAAAATTCGCAGGCTTTTCAAAATTCGTCGCAGAAGATTTTAATTCAGTTCAATTACAGTAAAGTCACATTAAAAAACTATTTTGTTGTTATCATAAACAGTATCGCAAAGCAAACTAAGCTAAATATTTTTCATTTCACAGGTCTGCCACGGTGTTAGTCAAGCCATCGTGAACGGTACCCCGCTATTCGTTGCCAAAGTGGAACGTCACATTATAGAGCCTTCCGGATATATTCACCAGTCGTTGACTGTGCTTACTCTTAGAGGTAAAGATTAAACTGACAATGATTTTGGTAGTAGAGACTACTGGTTGCAGCTCGAATAGTTCGGCTCAGCCGGATATGTAGAACCTTCTTATCCTTACAGTATATCGATCTAAAGAGGACGCAAAAAGCAATCCTGCCAAGTCCACTAAAATTTTGTTTCGGTGGCCTGTTATGAAATGTTAGCACATTTTCTTTAAATTAGTAAATGTTAGTAAATATTGTGGTTTGGCATCATATTGCTTATTTTCGTCTAGTAATTAGGTATATATTCTACGAACAGCATCAGAGGCCCAATCATCCTTCCTTCCCCTCTTCTGATTTCTTACATACCGCTCCTATATGTTCTAGCCGGGTACGCAAAGCCTTAAAATTATTTTTATGCCAATATTCTTAGATATAAATCAGGAGTAAAGACTGAGTTATGTAAGAATTTAACTCACTCCGACCGTCCCGACGGACATTCTCAGCATGTAAAATAGGAAACGAGAATATCTATAGGCAAGAGTGTATCGAGGGGCCAATGTTTACAAAATATGTAAGGGCTTATCATTAGGTTAACTTCGGGCATCTATCAGCGCCTTCTTTGATAGAAAACATTGTCCAAATTTTCATTAAAACATTTAACACAAACCGCCGCCGGTGTGTTGAAGAACGGATGCCTTTAGCTCTCCAATGTTGATATTCCGTCTGAGGGTTCTGTAAGCTAATTATCCCGCCATTATTCAATTGTCTGGGTTTATTACCTAGTACAAAGGCCTCCTAATAAGACGTTAAATAAGATTGTATAGTTCGCATGTAACTTTATGCGTAGCTTCAGGCTACGCAATGACAACGATGGTGAGATTTTCGACAAGAATTTTCAAGTTAATAGAGATTGCTTAGAAATTTTACATAAAATAACATAACTTCACACCTTTATCCCCGAAAGGGTAGGCAGAGGTGCATTCCACACCCACACTTCGCCAGTTATGTTTCGGTCCCAATGTAATACGGGGCGAGCCTATTGCCATCTACCCGGCACATTATTAAGCGAGCGATAATTAACATAATTAACAATTTCTTAATACACACATAACTTCGAAAACTCAGAGGTGTGTGCCCGTTCGATCCCCTTAGAAATTTTAATGTTAAAATATCATCCCGAACTGGGTGCCATGACTTTTAAGTACTCTATGGTCCACGCAAATGAAGTAGCCGACAAAGTTAATTTTATTCATTACCAGATCGTAGCGTTATCTCCTTAGCATCCAGGAACTTCGCCTTAGAGTCCCAGGTCCGCATTCTAGTCTTACCAGATGTGATATTGTCATATAGGCTACATTGTGAGTCACGAATGGGCAGACAACTGCTATTTGCTGCACCTGAACCCGCTACTGCGTGTTATTCCTGAAAAAGACGAGATTGAAAAGCACGCACCTCTGCGCGAGAGGTGGCGCGAGGATCTGCAATTGCTTTCTGATTACTTAGACTTTAAGGTACGTAATCAGTCTTCTGTAATTATTTTCTTGTTTTTTTTTTATATTGAGCATTTACAGCGAATATTGCAAATCACTTAAAGATCTGACGACCGCTAATGTGTTGTCTCTAATATTAAGTACGCGTGAAAGTTGAGTATTATCTACTCAGGACGATGTTCAACACAAAGACTAATTAGTTTTAGAAACTTTTTACTTAAACTTTTTCTAGCCTAGAAACACGGCAGTTAAACAGATCTAAGTCGTGTTTGCAAGACATTTGCTATATATAGTCCTGATTGTTCATCGCTGGGGCCACATGTTTTAAGCGTGTCTTGTGGGACTTTAATATTATTATGTTAACGGTGAAATCAATAAGCTTTACAAGTTTTGTTATTTCAGGGTTTTGAAAAATTACCACCTAGCTATCAGTTAAACATATTGTGAATTCGATGTATTGGCGTATCGTAAAATGCAATGGTTTATGTACAAGGTCACAGACATGTCAAAACTTGAGCACAGTTTGCGACGCGGGTTAAAAATAAATGATCAGAAGATCTTTGTGATCAAGGCGTATCACTAGAACTCAGATTTCCTACTGTTACCATACACAGTTCAAGTGTCTTTAAAGCCTATTAATACTTAGGTCGTATAGACAACACAAGTGTAACCTTCTATAAAGCAAATACCCAATAAAATGAGACTAAACCCCTTTCAAGGTCTAGAGAATTATAGAGTACCAGAGGACGCCAGCAGCTACGCCTGCATTTTTTTTTAATTTACCCGCTTTGGCCGATCCCGTGTGAATTTCGGGAAATCCCTTCTTAGTGCACACCTACGGCCCACAAGGAACATACATGCCAAATTTCAGCTTCCTGCGCCCAATCGTTTCGGCTGTAGCGTGTCTGTCAGTCAGTCAGTAACGCAAGGATTTTATATATTAAGATTGTGTGAATAGGAGCCGCACTCGGGGTAAAGACAAACTTTTTGTTTTGACGAGTAGCTAAGTACGTACTCTCGGATTTCAATGCAGTGGAGCGTATTGCGCAGTTGAATGTTTGAACTGTAATCCTTTGCACGCGTTTTAAACATGTTGTCTCTTCACAATCAAGTTTATCTTTATACGAGATATTGCGTTATTTTATAGGCTGAACTTGAATGTGTTTGAAGTTTAATATGTACACGCTCGTGTAGAATTTTGTGGCCTTTGCGATTGCGACTCTATTTTGTATCGCGTAATGAACGTTACTTAATGTTAAGAAGTAGAAACCTATAAAAAGAGTTAGGTAATCATATATCTATCATGCTAGGTACTCTAAAAAAGGTTGTGCTATGGTCTGTTGCTCTTATCTTGTTTTTAACTAAATATACGAAGCATTTTAATAATATATTAGTGTCATCGGCCCCATGTTGGGTGCCAATAATATTTATGTATAGCTCATATTGTCCATTCTTATAAACTAAATCGGAATGCTACTCCTTGCAGTGTTCATTTCATATACATGCCGAGGGCAGCATTGTGAAGTTGATATTCATAATCGAATACTTTCACCAGACTGTCCGTACATGTGAGGGCGGTCGCTACGTGACGGAGAGCGGTGCCCTCACGGGCGCAGTGCGCGACTACCTGCAGGCCATCCTGCTCCTGCGACCGCAAGATACCGACAACTTCACCCGGCATTACTTCAAGACTGTACTCTCGGCGCTTGACCTACCACTCGATGACTACTTCGATCCCGTCTCGAGACATGTTAGGTACTATTTCTTCGAAGATTAGTTTCTATAAATATTTTAACGTTATCTAAAAAGTCCTTTTTTAAATAATTTTACATAGTTTAGAACTTGTTTATTTTAAATGAAGAACCTTTGTTTGACTTGAATAGCAATTTATTTTTTATCATCAAATGAAAATATTCTGAAGGCGTATTTGTTGTAGATTTTGTATATTTACGAAATTAAAGTTACTCTAAACCACTTTTTGGCGAAATTAAACGTTTTCCAGAGTAAAATTTTAGTCGGATTTTATTTCAGCCTAATTTTTCTTTTAGCCACGTTACAATTCGTAATTCACGGGGAGTGTAATCGTGCTAATACTTTTGTTAATCGTGTGTGTGCACAGCGCGGACTACAAATGCTAGAATACGTGCGAATAAATGTTGGATAAAGTATAGCAGTAGCTTTCCTACGACAACAACGTGCCCACAACACAACTGTCGACGCCATATATCACGGGCGCTATTCCACTATAACGAATGATTTCGACCGATATTGCTGTAAGTAATCACCGTGCTTACCAGGTGTATCGTAGTCGGTAAAATATTGTTAATTGAACCAATGGACACAGCCGTTCTCAAGGAACAAACTCATATTGTTTCTCATCTATATGTAAATATTACATCGTACCCCTTGGGAACAAGTGTATGAATAAAAATATGCTCAAAAAGATTGTTAGTTTTAAAATAAACATAGTAAATGATACAAGTACATTCGCTATGCGACTCCACGTAATATAAAGCTCAAATAGTTTATATCTTTATCATCACATCAGCCTTAATAGTCCACTGCTGGACTAGGCCTCTCCTTTGAAAGGAGGAATTGGCCTACTATACCACGCTCACCACACGGACGAATATAATTATATCTTTATTGCCTATCACTATTTTATGAAAAATAGTCTATCTCAAAGTTTCATACAACGAATATGGCAAGATTTATGAGAAAACGTGTCTAATATTGCTAACTTAGATATTCTTAGTAGTTTATTTTATATACATATATTCAGCAGAGGGATTTGCGTATGTCACGCAAGATCCCTCCAAACAAAATGACAAAACTGCGCTGGAGAAGGCCGTGGGACACGGAAAGAATTTAAATTTTTGTTCCTTTTGCACAAAGGAATTTATTATTAAGTTCCCGTACCACAAGCATACGATATTATGGGAAGGACAACCCTAGTTAAAACGCACCTTGCCTTTTAGGGGCGGAACATATCTGACGGAAGATCCGTCGAACGTATCTTCGGTCGCGTATATTCCGTCAAATGAGTCGGTACACACCTGACGGAAAATGCGTCGAGCGTATCTGCACACATTTGCTAAAAGCGTGGCTATTATGCACACATACAAGTTTGTTCGTGCAGGGCCGTACTCAGGGCAGCTCAATATTTTACTGTCATATTCTTTTACCTAATCATTTTTCGTGTTCCCTGATGTTATGTAGTCACTGAAGACCGGTAGTTATTTATATTGTAATTCGAGTTTGACTATTAAAAATATGTCGGACTTAAGAGATTTTTATAGTAGCCAACAAGCGTTATTTGAATATATTTCCTATATAGGTATGAAGGTTCAAAATTAAAAGACGATGATATGATTTGGTTACGGTTTTTAAGAAAATTTATACAAATGATATAGAAGGGGTTACAGTTGCAGCGCATGACACAAAATGTTTTCTATGTAGGTATTTTAATATATAAAGTTTGGAAATTAAAAGGCGTAGCCGTGAGATTTATTGCTTGTTCTTTCTCATGGTTCTAACTTCTACGCCTCTACGTCGCATTAACTGTAAATGTAGAATCTTTGGTAAAAGAGGATTTTGGTTACAAATCGTGTTCTTCATGTTTTATATTCTATATTTTTTTGTTTAATAAGACAACTCCCGCACTAGGAATAAATCCTGTGTCGCGGGGGACTTTACAAACATACAACTAACGGACAATGAACACTCAGACTCAGACAAATTCTCAGTGCTGGCTTTTAGGTATTTTTTAGAAAATGTTATTAAAATCATAAATAATTCTACCAGACTCATTACGACGGCAGTAATTCCCGTAGACCTTTAGAACCTCATACCTAAAAATTGGCCCACGATCCAGGCTAGCAAGTATGCGTAACACTATATTATTCTACACATTTCGTTTCTAAAAAAATAAGTATGGTCTGGCGGCCCTGGAATCTTACTCTACTACGCGTCACTCAAAATCACCGATCTGGGAATGACATGGATATGGCATGTCCAATATTTACGAATTTAGCGTGCCTACCTACGAAATTAGCGTGCATACCTACGAAATGTTGGGCAATTTAAAATGGCTGCGATTTAGGTTGTACTCCAGAATATAATCGATATCGATATGGAACCGGTCAGAGGAAACCTAGACATTTTTGTAGTAAGTTACTTTAGTTAGTTTAAATCTTTTGCCAGATTAGTTTATTTCATAATGCAAATGTGGGCAAACATGGCAAAGTGAAGAACGACCCTTGTATCAAACATGTAACAAAATATTCTCTGAGAGCCAATATCAATACTGTGTCGCTGAGAAAGTACCGGACATGAATAGCACCATACATACGGTAATGAAACACACAGCCTGAAGCACTGATTTATCTGGTTTTTAGACATATTTATGCACAAAAACAAAATTATTATTAGATTTCACAGCAGACGTACCACAAACCTTGGCAAAAAATATGGCGACAGTGGCACGAATGACATTTCTTATAAAATCAGTAAACTAGGGCTATCTCCTTTTTTCTGACAGAGATATCCCTAAGACAAAACGAGACAACACTATGTTTGGTGGCTTTATGTCGATTTCGTATATATGTGTATAAAAAAAATCATGGTGAAATGTGGGTGTAATATTACACCTCTGCCTACCCCTCCGGGGATACAGGCGTGAGTCTATAAAAAAAAAAAATATATGATTATATGTGTATAATGTAATTTTTCTATATGTACCTACTATTTGCCCTCTCCATGTATATTCCTTACTCAATGGTCAAAATTCACGTGGTGCGTGGTGCGCGCGACGTCGACGGATAATCCGTCAGTACGCTCGACGTACTAACGGATCTTCGGTCAGGTGTGAATGGTTGAACGTTTTTCTATACATTTGTATGTATTGACGTTACGCGACCGATAAAACGCGACGGATCTTCCGTCAGGTATGTGCCGGCCCTTAAAGGAGGTTTTTTTTATAAATATGGGTATCATACGCTTTCCTTTTCAATTACTTGACAGCTCGTGATGTTATGAACGTTCCATTATTTTGTATTCAGATATCGTTTCATATTTATTGCTTGTACCGAGGAGGTATTCATATTTTTTGGAGAAGATATTTAATGGTGAGGAGGTGCATGAATTTTATCGGCAGAGACCTTGTCTATGTGTATGTGTTAGGATTTATAATATTGCTTATGCACTTTTCATTTATTTCTAGTGCAACTGTTCCAGAGAAATATACCTACTCGTTAAGAGACATGAGGCAAGTTACCCCTACATCTATGATATGTATTAAAAAGTATCCCAAATTTTTTAGTAGAATATTTTCAAATGCTGCAGTTTTTGCTACCTCTTTAGGGAAATGCATCAGTGGGTATTTTTAAAGTATAATAATCGAACGATTAAGTTTTAGATAACCGACTTGTATAATATAACATCAGTTGGTATGTTTTAATTTCTGCTCTCAACTTTGTAGGTACTACACCTATCGGTACGACAAAAATATTGGTAAATAAAGCCGTTTGCCGCCGATTCTCGCTTCCATAAGCGTAATATATGTTTAAATAAGATTTAGCGACAATGACGACAGTAGGTCTAATAAGTATTTTAAATATCCAACCATTAACGAACACTCAACCTTTTTAACATGCTTTTTTTAGGTCGACATGTATGTAGCTAACTATGTAATGGAATCTAAGCTAACTAATTTAACCATCTTCTAAGGGTCGTAGCGTAGTGAAAATTGGCAGCTGTATGTAGGTCTGATGACAATACAATAATATGGTACTGTCGAACTGATCTAATGATGGAGCCGGAAGATATAAACTGGAATTCGACATGTATGTAACTATGTAATGGAATCTAAGGTAACTAATTTAACCATCTTCCAAGGGTGGTCGTAGCGTAATGAAAATTGGCAGCTGTATGTAGTTCTGATGACAGTACAATAATATGGTACTGACGAACTGATCTGAAGATGGAGCCGGAGGATATGAACTGGAATTTCATGATGGAAAATCGAATGATAGCTGTTTTGGATTTGTTAGAAAAGTCTGGTAATGAACTTTGACCACGATTAGGTTTCAAGGTCTCATTATAAAGCCGGAAGATAGGCACTGGCATTCCATGATAGAATATTGTATCATAGTAGTGTTTGCACTTGTGAGAAAGGCTTTATTTATTGTTATTAAGCTTACAGGGTATGCTTAGTTGAATTTAAGTAGACACCATTGCAAGTTTGACCTGTCGTTAAGTAGGTACATACGAGTCTGGGTGAACTTTGTGTCCGATGATGGAATGTTAATAAAATTATCCGCGACACAGTATTTATAAATTATGCAACAGCGGTGATTAATATAAATTCATCTAGAATTATTCGTATGCCTGTTCTAGTTTGCGAACCTAATATCCTGTCATATCAGGTTAGACAAAGCGAACCCTCGAACCCCAAGACGAAAGTCTTGGATACAAGCGAGATAATGCTAGGACATTGATGAGTAGCCTTGTTTGCCAATAATTTTAATGTATAGGAGAGGCTGATTACTTTATCTCATAACATAGCACTAAATTGGAGGACAGTTACTTGTTTATCCTGTGATAGACCTAGAGTCAGAGGCTTTTGTTGGCCAATAGACCCCGAATGCGAGCATAGCCGACTTGTGGGAGGAGGAACGGGTGCAATATATAATACGGCAAGCGGTGAAAACATTATTCGGCTAAGCTCCACTAGATTATATCAACAAAATGACTGTACCTATATTTTAAGATTTTTATAATTTATGTGTATTTTTATTGTGTATCTTTTGGGTAAAAATAAATTAAATTAAATTAAATTATAGCGGGTTGAATTAAGCTGAAATTTTACTCATTATTTATAACACGTTCCTGTATAAATCGATACTCAAAAAATTCTAGAATTTTAAAATAAGTGTGTTTATTTGATACATTTTACGATTTAGCATCTAAATCTATTTACTTAATAGGTATAATTAGTGACTAAAGTATATATATTTATCAAAAATAAAAAAATCTTTCTAACTGTTCAGAATCGTTTTTATTCCTATGAAGCGCAACAAAATCGAATGAAAAAAATTAAGATGTTGAATACCTATAAGTATGATCATGAAGAGGCGGATACTAGGATAGTTTTTCATGCATCCAGAGTAACACCGGGATCAAAGGTTTTTATTAAATCTTGCGATACCGACGTTATGATTATTTTGCTTGGAAACATACATACATAAATTGGAACTATCAGAAGTTTGGATAGCACGATCAACAAATAAAAAAAATCAAAAGACCTCGATTGCCTTAATTGCACGGAATTGGCCAAAAAATTAGGAACCACACTATGCCGAAGCCTACCAGCTTTTTATGCGTATACTGGCTGTGATTACACAGCGGCATTTTATCAGAAAGGTAAAGTTCAGCCATTAAAACTGTTCTCCAAAAATGAATCATACCAAAACATATTCGCGTCACTACTAGATGAAGCTGATATTTTTATAAATGAAAAAAATGCAGTCTGTTCAGGAGTTTACCTCTCATATGTATGGTACAAAAAATTGCACTAGTGTGAATAACGCCAGGTATCGCATTTTTATAAAAAGTTATTCCGCTAAAAGATAATGAGCACTTTAAAAAAAAAGTAAAAAGTTATGACTCTAACAATTTGCCACCATGCTGGTCTTCTTTAACACAAAAAAATTTACAAACGATTTATGTCAATTCTATGTGGCTTCATGCGACTGATCAAGATTGCTTAAAATTGCGTCCTGAAAACTGTGGTTGGCTCTTAGAAGATAATCATTTAAAACCAATTGGGTTTGTTGGGGTCCAAACACCCTTGAAAATTGATGACATCGCACAAGTCGTGGATAATGGAGATGGAGAAGAATTATTAGAATCTGATAATCAGTATTCAACTTTCGATGATTCTGATAATGAATAATAAAATTAACAAGAAATATTTTGTAATAAACGCTTTTAACTACATAAATGTATTTTTTTTTCTATATTGTTTTTTTTTCTTTTATGTGTTGTGTCCTGTTCTACCCCACGGACCTCGGACGCTCTACTTTCTCTCTTGCGCCTATCAAATGGCTAAAACTCTAAAAGTTTTTAGCTTGGCAACAATACCTTAAGTAAGATTTTTTGCTGGCAAGTCTATATGATTGATTTTGTAAGAAAATTATCTAACCTTTGATATAAATTTTGATTGGTTAGCAGATCGGTGGAGTCACCTTTATTGACTTGCCTGTTCACATCTGCTTGCCAGGTAGCCATACACAAAAATGAGTAGGCAAGTCTACCTAGGCATATTCTGTGTGTTAAAAACTATCAGTTAAAATAAAATTCATTTGGTTATCAAAAGAGTGAAAGTGATGAAATAAAATCCATTAAAGTTAATTAAATTAAAAATAGCCATGATCACTTTTTGATAGGCAAGTGATCATTGGCATTTTTGTTTATTAATACATAAAAAATACGTCTCATCTAGTTATCAGATCGGTGAAGGTCGATCTTCGACGTCTCTCCTACTAAGTACCTAGACCCTTTTAAACTTACGTAAAGACACAACCAGATTGCTATGGAGCCTTCTGCGTAGCAATCTAACCCACACCGCGCACGACTTATCGAAGTTGTGTGTTGGTCAGCGCGCAGCGTGGTGAACTACATATATTCTAACCCTTTTTATTATGAGAAGAAAGTGCGCACAAGTCTGTGCTCATTATAATCATAGATATAAATAGAGATAGTTACGTAATAATATTTCCGCTCGGTGCCTTCAATCCTAGAATATCAAAATGAATTTAAATTTTGTTTACAATAATACTATTAAGCTCCATCAACCTAAGTCGGATAAGCGTTAGAAGTTTAAATTAACTTGTAAGGACGGGTCTACTGCTGGCCAATACAGTTTAAAAACAAGACTAGACGAGCCTCCAGCAGCTATTGCATACAAATTGGCAACCCTAAAATTACAATATGTGAGTTGAATGTCGCTTTAGTTAAAAGTTGGAGAATGTAATAATCTTAGGAGGGTTATAATGTGTGGGAAGTTTAATCCTAGTTTTATGTTGGAATCATTTAAAATTTAATGCTGTTGGAGGAAATGTAGCGGACGGAATATAACTGTGGGCTTAGAAACTGCGACATATCCGTCATAATCAGCTTAAAGTGTTGTCTGTGGTACGGAGAGTGCGGAGTGTTCAGGTGACGCTAAGCTTCTTTGGATACGTTCGTGTTGCATTTTGCTCCTACGTGAACTTACGTAAGTGGGTATTCGAATATGCGGTGTACACACTGTTTAATCATATATCTAAAACGTTTTAAGTATTATGTGAAGTTGCGGCGCTATAAGAGGATTGGAGCAAAGAGTTACGAGCTAAATTAAATTTTGTGGTGAACGTCACGTTATTCAGATAACAATATAGAATATTGGACTGTGTTTTATTTGAGTAAATTTGGTTCTCTATTTGTCGGATGCATATTAACTCAATGGATGCCTTAGATGGATGCATACATCGAATTGCCTTTTATTCTCTACACATATTTTCCTATTTTTCTTTCACGTCTTGAAAGACGACGATTTAATTATTCACACAGCAATTAATTGCAATTTTTGTAATTTTGTAACTTTAACATACATATATGAGTAAAGTTAAATATTAAAATGGTTAATTCGTAAATATACCTAGAGTTCTTCTTATTATAGATAGGTACGTACAATTCATATACTATTTTTAGATACATTTACCAGGTGCTTTACTGGCTGCTTTCTCGTATAGATCGAAGTGCTATAGGGATCTGCGAAAGTGATACAAAAATAGCCATCAGCGTTGGTAAACGTTACATACAGTACAAAACGGTCCACAAAATAAATATAATATAATATTCTACCACATTCACATAACACCATCTAGTCCCAAACTAAGCAGACGCTTGTACTATGGATACTAAATATATAACTACCTAACGCAATCTGTAAACATAATATGGTAGGAGGTCCTACTGAAAGCGAAAAAATGCTCTGAGTCCCATCCATAACAAGCATTCATTTTTTGAAACGCTGGCAATATTACAGATACCTAATAATGTTTATAATCAATGTTATACGCTTTAATATTAACATATGTATGCGCACAAAATTACCAACACCTAGAAATGAGAGTTTCTTCTCCAAGATCATGAGTCTGGTATAAGAAAGAGTTCTCTATTAATTTAGTTCCTATTATTATTGTCCATATTTGTATAATTATATACATGAGATGATCTATAGATCTGTATGACTTATTTTTTATCTTTCATCTCAGTTTTCAATATCTAACTCTCGAATAAGTATACTGCTAAAAACATTTAAAGTGCCTATTGATCTATTGGATAATTTAATACGTACTATTATAGTCTTCCGTTTAGAATAAGGCAATTATTTTCCTTCCTGCGTATTTTAATAAATCTTATTCTTATATTCATCTCGTAATACGAGATAACATAAACACCATAGGTACCACTCAAGCTTTATTTTTTGTTCAATTCCGAAGTCAGTGTTAAGTTGTGCCATGGAACGCACATATAGGCACAATTAAGTAACACCCCTCCTCTAATGCATGCGTTTTGCATCCATTAGAGGAGGGGTACATTTATATTCCAAGAAGGTTGTAGTAGAAATATTAAAATCACTTAGTTATGTACGGCAATAAACACAGACTATAAACCACTTATAACGGTTATTAGTGATGTGGGAATGTCAATGGAACATAAAAAAGGTAATCTGCATTTTCCTCATAAGCACGCATGTTAACACTTATATTGTGCATAAAAGTGCTATTAACCTGCTTTCCCTACTTATACCGATATCGTTATAATGGCAACACGATACTGTATCTCAAAGTATCGACGATTTTATCTTGCTCTTTGACCCAGATTTATTGCAACACATTTTCATATTAAATTTTTAACGGGGCCGTATTTTTGGAGTGTTGGTGGCTGCGTAGTTAATCTATCTAATATCTTCTTTATTTGCTATAACTACGAGTAGTATAAATTGACGAATTTTAGATCCAAAATGTATTTTTCTTTGCAATATAGTTGCTATACCTATTTTGTATAAAGAACAATGGCAGAATTCGGTCTGGGTTTGTTGTGGCGACCTTAAACTTCATATGAACAAAACAAATTGCTTTTTTTTCTACGATTTTTAATATTTTCGCTTTGTCTCGTTAAAGCTGGAGTATTTTATGATGATAAAAAGCATTCCAATTGGAACAACTAGGTACCTACTTTAATACATCATCTTAGCTACTTTATTATTTGATTGTTGCCATTAGACGTGAGAGCTATTGATCCGTATCGATTATTAAAATATAATTATTAAAATACAGTTATTTAATCTTTAATTAACATTATATCAATAAGCTAATCATTTTTGAAGCAAAACAACTTTTAAATCAAATAAAAACGTCACAGCATCGTTTAAATGTTGTATCGATTTCACATAAAATCGATTTAAAATGTGCAGCTCTGCTTTTGTCTTTGGCTGTGACAGTTAGATGCTACAGAATACTTCTGCGTTTTGATGTCAATCTGACATAATTTCATTTGATAATTCAAACATACCTACATTGTTCATTCTTAACTAAAAACTAAAACACCGATATCTTGTTTTTCCGGGTTTCCCGATTGAAAATATAATCATTTATAGACTCTGTTACTTATGCCAAATTTTTTTAAATACTTTTTAGTACGCTTCAATTTAATTACAGACATTTCGATGTATGGAGATCTGCCATTGTCCTTTTGGCTGAATATTATTCAGTTTTATTTGCTTTATGAGGAACAAAAACAGTAATGTTTCGAGACTATTACTGTGAGGATACTTTACGAGGAGCCGCGACCGCGGCTAAAACGCGAGCGGGCTCCACCAGGCACAATAGTCTGGACTTGTTATGCGATATAATCCCATATTACTGGCTTGTCGTCTTTTGGGGCATTTCGGGCGGATCCACTAACCAGGTTCGAGAGGCGGGAGAGGGCTACGAGAATCGTGGTAAGCATACTTTGCCGGTATCCTAAAAGGAACAATCTTCTGGTCTGGTCAGATCACCATACCCATGCACTACAAAGAAGTACAATACGTGAGTAAATACGCGTTATAAAGTCAAGCTTCTTTCTTTGAATTTTCCGAAGCAAAGACCTTTTATCTTGATCTTAGATGTGACATACGACGTGATTTAAAATTTAGAAACTTACAGTAAAAGTGCAGTAGGCATCTTGAACGATTAACCGCCGGTGTCAATATCCGGTATATCCATGGCTTTGGAGATTAGGGATGCATATTTGTCATAAACTCCATACAGAATATGTCAAATATGTATCTCTGATCTTCAAATCCAGGGACAAATCATATATTAGGACTGGCCAGTGACTTAATGTTAATCAATTCACTTATTGCAGACGAAGTCCTTTAAGTAACAGTTTTAAACTTAAAAATTGAATAATGTTAGTAAAATGCAAATGGTAGCACAAAAAGTAGCAATCTGCATCTATCGCTTCACATTCAGTGATGGTATGTGCCATAATAAAAGTTTTGGAAGCACTGACCTGTTAGTACAAGTGTGCAGGTACCTACCAAATAGCCGTGCGCAGCCCTTGCAAAATGTACCTAGATTGACGCGAGCATTCCCCTAAAGTGCTTCGCGTGGTACTGCGACACTTACTGGGCGCGAGTGAGGGAAGTATATCTTTATGTATCTATTGTAAATCGGTATATATAATATTCATCCGTTATTGACTGATTGTAAGATAACGCAAATAAAAACTATTGGGTGAAAATAGCTAAAATTTGGCATGTAGGTATGTTTTTGGGGATCGTAGAAGGGAATTCCCGAAATTCCCACGAGATCGGCAAGAAACGCCTAAATATAAAAAAAGGACCTAGCTGCGAATATCGTCTAGTATTCTTTAATAGCTGTAATAAAATAGCGATGATGTTATGAGTATGTGAGGTACATACTAAAAAAATATTATAAGGACTATCTACGATTTCAGAAGTCTTTGAATAACACTAAACTCACACAGATAAAAAAGGGACTTCACTTTTGTGTTTGATGTACAGTATCTATATAATTCACTTGATGTGAGATGGACATCGTCAAATCTAGGAACAGAAAAGATAGAAAACCGCGCTGTAAGACGCTTTACAAGGAACTGTCTTGATATTGAAGCCTTTGTTTATCCTTAAGCCGAGTTTCCCTTTATATTATTACCAACATTTATTTGTTTACTAATGAAATTCTAAGAATATTGAAGTAAACAACATTTAGAATCAGAAATGATATCGTCATACTGAACGAGTCTGAAATATGAAATAAATAATTTCATGTCAAGTTCACATTCAACACAATGTAAACGTGTAGTTGTTTGATTTAAATTTTACTAGTCAAGAGAGATTTAAGGTTGACAGTTTAGAAACATACATAATTTTAAACTTTCGGGATTTGTATGCATCATAAAAAGTTTGTTTAATGGGTCTTATGTTACCTGCGAGCACGACCAGTGGTCGGTCGAAACGTCAGAAAATATAAAGGTATTTATAACTTAGTAACGTAACTAGGTACCTAAGTTGGTTACGACAAAGCTCGCGAGCCACGTAAAATAAACGTGTTGGTATGATGAATTTATAAACATTTTAATAAAACTATAGAATGAGATTTTGTTGATGGTATTAGGCACGATTCACATAGACCTACTAAAATGAGTTTCACAGTTTCAGGTATACACATTACTCGTATGGATTACTATGGAGCAGTGCCAAATATGTTCTTATTACACTGGTTTTGCAAGGGTACCAAAAATGTGTTAATACGATTGTGACTACAGTTTATAAGATTCACCCCTTGGGACTAGATGGTGTTGTATGTATGTGGTGTAACGTAGGATCGCCTTTGAGTTTGGTTAGAATGAAAAATGTGAGTTGAATGTTATAATTAAAAATCGATTTGATTCATCAAAATAATCTAATACATCCTTTAGCAAATGATTTTACTTAAGAAAAATTACTAAAAAATGCTATTTAAAGAGATATAATCAGGGTCGCGTGATTCGGCGATGGTAAGGAGTCTTGTTGGGGACTCGCCTTCGAGGACGTCCAGGAAGAGTAGCTGGTGTACTTAGCTCGTTGTCTGCAGGTGGCCGGAAAGGGCAAAAGGAATGGCTTCGCTTGCTTATATACAGCGTGCGGGGCGCGCGGGCAGAGGCGCTCCCTCCTACATACGACGTCACACACTGACGGAGGTGCACGACGTCACAGTGGTGGAATATTATTATTATTATTTTCTTTATTTATCATTCATCAAATTAAAATTTCATTTTTAAATATACAATTGACAAAAAAAAATACATTTAAAAACATAAAAATAACCGTGGGGTCCCACCAGCATCGGGCACAGGGTCCAAGCTGCCGGTGGTTAGGGCTCCAGAGACAGGAACTTCCTCACAATACGTGCCGTGTCTAGAAGTACTGCCTTCTGCATCAGACCCTTGACCCAAGCACCCGACGTGAGCCTCTTTAGGTGACGGTCGAGGCTCTTGGCTATTAGACCATTAACGGTCACGACTATCGGCACAATAACTGCTGAAAGCTCTAAAAAATAAATGTTTGCTGTATTTAAAATAACAGGCGCTTAAATTTTGACACGTTCGTGCCCTCCCCTGTGTGGCCGTAAACCGCGAAAGTTCGTTCAGTGTAATAAAAAGTTAATACTTGGCGCAGGCGGGTTGGGTTGGATTGCGCATTACTTGCTACATTATAAACAAGCCTGGCTGTGACACCCCTCCTTTATGACCCCCTCTCGGCGGACGGCATGCATAATTAAATCTACGCGGTCAAATTAGCAATTTGGACCTCCAACAATAGGACATAGTTCAGTTTAAGCGTCTTTATTGTCCAAACAAATTTATTCAACCATTACTGTGCTCAATTAGCGCACAGTAACTACACTGAAACAATTTCAGGACTTGTTTTTATTATGTCTTCGTTACGCCAGTTTTGTTCCATCGCAAACGAGATTGTTTTAAGCCCTTTTAATAATGGATGAAATATCTTAAAGTTAACATTTAATCCTACTGTAGCGCGCTACGGCCAGGGAGCACTCGTGACTAACGGATCTACATACTGATAATTGTAATAGTATTGCTTTGTTCTTCGCTTCGGGTAGAATTTAATATTAGGAGATAGTGCATTATTTACTAGTTCCATTGTGGCAAGATATTGTATTGTTTTTATTCCGTTTGTATTGTAGGTAGCTAGGGATATATGCAGGTGAATAACAACTTGCAATTATGTTTCGTTTAATCGTAAACTTCTAATACCGTAATATTCAACGACATTGTTTTTGAAATTACTTTTTGTTTTTGTAGATTTATAGATAAATCTTTAAAGGGAGAAGGGGAGGCAACCGCGGTCGATAGATCGGGGAAGCAATGTTGCCAACTCTTAGGCTGGTCTACATTTATGAAAAACAAATGTTACATGGTTATCTTGGTAGTGACCTGCAATAGAAAGGACTCGGTTCTCGTCCTCTTTTTTTCGATAAGGGGTAAGAATCATTGCCATTCTACGTCTCAAGCAAATTAACTTTGCGGCTGAACCTTGAGCTACGTCTGAGATTTTTTTTTGCTAGGTGGTGGCTAATTGTTAAAATTTACCATTGCTCATGCTCGTAGTGAAGTTTATTTATTTTCATGAGTGATTATCACCACTTCAAAATATATGTCGATTGTCTGCACGGGGAAATAAAAATGGCATATCACAAAAAAAAACCAAGTAATGTCTGAGTGCCATCGTTCTTCTGGTCATTCACGGCATAGTTTTAAGTGTAGAGCTTTGCTGATTTCGGCATAAATGGGTTCCCTCAACTGGAGAAGCACTAATCTCTCATAAAATATCGACATTAAGTAGCCGTATCTATACTGTTGCGTTTCGAGTGCGAGTGCCAGAGGCCTCATCTCTTCTTCCTCACCCCGTTTCACCTCGTGTTCCTTTCCCCACAAGTCTGGCAATGCACTTGTGAATTATCCGGTGTTGCAAGTGTCTATGGACAGCGGTTATTGCTGTCAGGCAATCTGTTTGCTCGTTTGTCCCCTATAAATTAAAAAAGAAGAAACGTATAGAAGAAATTATTGTGAAACAAAAACAATTTTTTTATTTGTTCAGTGTTCAATTTCATACAATAATTACTTTGTTTCATTTTATTTATAGACTCACGCCTTTCCCCCGAAGAGGTAGGCCGAGGTGTAATATTACAGCCACATTTCGCCATGAATTTTTACGTTTCACGTAATAGTGAGCGAGCTTATTGCTGCTACCGGGCACATCACTAGACTCCGTGCTGCTACTGAGAATTCGGAAAAACTCAGTAACACTTTTTGCCCGACCTGAGAATTGAACCCGGGCCCACCGATCAGCAGACGCATACGATATACGATCCACTGGACCACGGGGGCAGTCAAGTACAATGATTTCACAAATATAAATTAAATAAGGATCGGTTTTTAGTCTTTTTTACACATTTATTTCGAATCTGATGTACTAGGCACCAGAAGTAAATTAGAATACAGACACATTATTTTACTGTTCTCAAGTATCATTACCATTTTCAATTAGCATTTATCGATGCTTATCATAACATTGCAACTGTAATTTTGGCGCAAATACATAAATATTTATGTCCTTGCAATCGAACTCCCAATAAAGTGCGGCGTCGATAAGTGTATGTAAATTTAGCAGTAGCGCGGTAAAGCGGGCGTGCACCGGTCTGATAAAGGATTTGAGGGTGTTTTTCAATCGGGTGACGGCGCAATCCTATCATATAATTAGCGATAGATATCGTAATGCCAAACATATAATCTTAAATCACTCGGTAAAATAAACAATCTTACGCTCAACGCGTTTTACTAGTTTGTTTCGTACACGCTGTGTATTATGTCTGACTTTTATTACTTGACTCGGCCCATAACTACATCGATTCGTACATTCAATAGATAGTTTTAGCGTCTAAGTATAGTTTGTGTTGCCAAGTATTTTATATAATATTATCAAATAAGAATATTTTATGTTATATGAACATGGTGAAATATTGCAATAAATTAATTAAACGGATACTGGAATATATTCTAGGCACGGTAACTATAAAATAAAATAAAAATATAAATTCACAAGAGAACTGTACTTTTGTAAAGCTAAGGTACCTAATCCTTAACAAAAATGTAATTATCACAACACTCTAAATAAATTTTTGAATACAAAAATAAGTTTTCTTAGAGAAACACCTGTGTGTTCACATACTAATCACATAAATTAGAAAACGTTTCAACGCAACATACGGGTAAAGAACATAAATTCTGAAGTTCCTCACTTAAAATGTTTTGTTTGTGACTTTACCGGAGCTGTCTCACCGACAGCCTTAGGTCAAAAATTCACTTCGTGAACCTAGAATTAATTTAAACTTTTAGTCTAATCTTGTTGACCGAATAAAGTTTTAAGATAAAATACCATCTAAAGGTATAGCAGCAGAGTAGATACCTAACATTATTAAGTTTTAAAGTGTCATTCCGAGAGATGTACCACATACAAGAGGTACGTCTCGAGACTTCCGAGTATCTGATATTTCGACACTGCTTCCGTCAGTGTGAGTTCATATTATGGTTTATGGTCATGGCGCTTTAAGTCCTTGCTTACTACGAGTATATCCAACGCACGTCTCACCTCGATTGCAATAGAATTTGACGCAGGAATTAGCCCACTTTAAGTTCTTAAAAAAAATTGGCACCAGCTAATCAGTGTTAGAACAGTGCCGAAATTCCTACGTGGGACTTTTCCCGAAAGATAATTTAAAACTACCATGAAAGTAGTAATTCCTATATTACCAAAGATAACATGAATGACACAGACTTGAAGTTTTACGAATAAGATTAGGATCTAAACTCTAAGCACAACAGAGATTTACACAATTTGTGTACATTATTTTTTTACAGTCCGAAAGGACGGTCGTTCTAAATTGATGTGAACGTGATGTAAACGTACCTAATGTCGGGATTATATCTGTTAGTCTGTTCATATCATATCTTAATGTAATATGTGTCCTTATTTTACGTTTTGTTGAAGCGTTACATATGCAAAAATAGGGTACAGAGATCGTACATTTTTATCTGGCATTTGCATAGGTAGCTACTGTTTTTCCTCTAAATTAATCTGGTTATCTCATAGTGTTCATTAAACATCATGAAGTTTGATATTATTCTATGTATAATATAAGATGTTTCTGTGTATATATGTATGTAGATCGATAGATAGATAGATAGATAGATTAACACTTTATTGAAAAACCAGTAATAATAAGGAGATACAATATTTAATTAAATAACTTAAAACTAGTAGCACAACAGGGCGGTCTTATCGCAAAATGCGATCTCTTCCACAACCTAATCTTAATACACGCTACAGCTGACAGACATGCTACAGCTGAAACTATTGGACGCAGGAAGCTGAAATTTGGCATGTATGTTCCTTGAAGACCGTAGGGGTGCACTAAGAAGGGATTTCGCGAAATTCCCACGGGATCGGCCAAAACGGGTAAATTAAAATAGAATACAGGCGTAGCTGCTGGCGTCCTCTAGTTTGAAATATAATTAATAACAGAACAATAGTGTGGGTTTTTACAGAAAAAGTATAAACATATGTATGTTTATGCGGTATCTAGTACCTACAGTATTAACAAGCTCTGCTTAGTTTGGGACTGCTTAGTTGGTGTTATGTGTATGTGGCAGAATATTTTATTTTTTAGTTAGCCTATATAATGTGTCCCACTGTTTTGCTTGATTAGAATTCAAACAAAATGGACAGGGAGCCGATAACAAGAAATACCAATTGCGTACATAAAATGTAAAGTTCTGTTAGAGTATTAATCTGATAGAAATGAGTTCTTGTAGTAAAAACGCAGCTTCTTGAAAAGTGAATATGAGAATTTATTATGATCGTGAAAAAAGGGATCATCCAGTTCAGATATTCTTGCCTCTTACAAAACCTAGAGTTCTACTGTCGAGGTGGTAAATCACTAAAATAATTTCTACTAATTTACTGCAGGCAATAAATTACATGACGACTTCAAATTTAAATATCTGCAATAGGTAAATACACTTAAGTCTCCTCTTGGCAATTAACAAACCTTCGTATGGTACAATGTAAAAGGGAGGTATGGTTTCAGTGATCTACTGACGTAGCCTATGGTGTCTTCACCCACCTTATTACACACAATAATTTCTTATTACACTCAATTTCTCTTTCGCCACCCCCAGATTAGGAACCCAGGCTTCAACCAGTCAAGAACGTTAAACCGTGCCAAACATCAGGTACCTAATATTAATACTTCGTAACAAATTAAGCTACCTTGTTAATTCTGTTACAAAAAAGATGCTCAATTTACTTTTTTCATTAATTTTATAATGGCGTACAGAATCGGGGTGTCTAGGGGCCAATTCCGCATAGTGATGAATTTTTGCATAGGGGAGGCGTTGACGCCGCCGCCGGGCCGCGGTTAAACGCGTGGAGTCATTTTAATACATAATAAGTTAATTTGGCACCCGAAGGGAAGAGCATATTTGTAAAAAATAAATTTGCTTTGACTTTATCATCGCAGTTATTTTTCGTACCGTTTCATGAGAGTGATAAACCATAAGGTGATTCGTTTATATATAACGTAGACACTTAACAAGAGATTTTGTTCCAAAAGAACAGACAGAACTCGACAGTCATTTATTTGTCGTTATAATGGCAACAAATCTTGCCAATTAAAATTGCTTTGATCACGCACAAATTATCCCATCACAGACAAATATAATAATGAAAATCAATTTTACCAGGCAAAGCATACTACGAATCGCCAAAACCAATCAAGTCCTCCATAAAGTTCTGTAGTCTATTCCGTCTCTTTGATCATCATCATCATTTCATCAATTATGTTTATAGTAATTTACCAACTTTATTTTGCGATTCCAACAAGTTTAATTTACTTGGAAATTATTCCAGGATTTGTTCATCCAACTGTTAAAGTGACGCTTAACTCGCAACTGCTTATTTGTATAGTTTAATTAATTTCTATTTAGTTGATAAATTATTAATTAGATTACCAATTTGCGGATCGGAAAGACTGAACATAGATTATGTTTTAATAAGCTCTCTTTATGTTATGAATAATACAAATTGCTATTGCTAAAATATATACCGTGTTCCTCACGGCTTCTGTGTTAGTATTTTTGATAGGATATTCTGCAGTTTTGGTGTAAAAACACAACAAAAACAAATGTGCGGGCTAGCAAAAATAAAACCAAAACTTCCATATTATGCTTTGTGGTGTTCAATGCACAGGTATAGGTAGGATAGACACAAAACTCAGCGGACCAGAAAGGAGTTCCAAACAAATTAAGTAAAAACAAACGAATTGCATGGAAATGAATAGTGCAAACTATTTTAATGTGAGTACTGTTAGACTTAGCCCGTGATTCCGCCCGTGTGAAGTATACGTAAACCTTTCTCAGGAATCACATAATAACTGTAGGGGAAAATTTTACAAAAAACCGTTACTATAGCTCGAGTTTATCACGTTCCTACAGAATTACAAACAGACAGGATGATAACGACTTAATTTTATAATAAGTATAGAAATGCACCCATATTGTCTTTTTCGATCTTCGATATGACGATCCTTAGTCAAATACATGTAGTAAACATGCAAGGTACATCGTACTTATATACCAAAGAGGCAGCCACCCACAGTCACTCGAGTGTTATATCGCCACTACTTACGAGGTTGAATTTGGAGACACTCTTAGTGCCCGTTAACGTTATATTAGGAAATCCTGTTCAAAATATCAAGTTACCAAAGCCGGCGGCGGTTTAAGCTGTGTTGACATTATGTCAGCAAGCCTGTATTATAATGTCGCTTAGTAAGAAAGATTTTAATTACTACTATTTTGGAATAAATTATTGATAAAAGCTCCCTGTACGAAAGGGATAAACGTGTAAATTATTTTCAAATAGGATAATGAAAGACTTATTTGTATATAATAGGTATTACTTCAGCGACATAAAAGCGTCAATGTGCTTATGAACGATGCAACCTATTGCACGGTTTTTTGTATTCTATTGGTGTGCACAAGCAGAACATGCTATAACGTCGTAGACAGAATAAGAGACTGTACCGTTTAAAAAATGTATTAAAATTGTAAGATTAACATCATTGCTAGCGTTATCCCGGTTGCATCCAGGGCTTACGCCTTGAGGAGCCTGGAGCTCGTTTACTAGTCAGTACAGAAAAATTAGATTCATATAATAGACAGAAAATTAGATACATATTTATACACACACTAGCTTTTGCCCGCAGCTTCGCTCGCGTAAATTCGGGGTTCTCTAGTTATAGTATATCATCTATGTTCGGGGTATCTAACACAAATCTCCTTTATTGGGTGGATACTTCTATAATTATTGCCGTTTTAACTGTTTCAGAAATATTACTACAAAAAGTATTTACACATAAAAACTACTTACTTAGTACTAAGACTTAGTTGTACCTCTTTGGTAGTAGTACTCAACAGGTACTCAAAATATCATACGGTATCAGTGACGTTTTGCTAGAGTTGGTGGCCAATATGGCGACTGCGGTTTGTCTGGGAATTCTGTCAGAACCATTCGAATTTAACAAAATACTCGACAATCCGAATTTTGCGGATATAAGTTGTCAACTCGAAATATTTATGTTTTCATGTTTTATTATTCAGGTAAGGTTTCGATCGAGTCTACCGTACCCCTTGCCGAAATTACTAATATAAATTTGACACTGCGATGGTAGCGCAGTCAGTCGGTTCCAATGTGAAACATTCCACAATCAACAACTACTTACAAATTAAAAATTAACTAAAAATACATTTGCCAGTGAACTAAATTGTGAATCTAAACCATTCTCAAGTCCCCTTGAACACACACATAAAATATCATCAAAATCGGTCCTGTCATTTAGGAGGAGTTCAGTGACATACACACGCACACAAGAAATATATATATAAAGATATATTGGAACGAAGTTCCTTATCGCGCGTTGCGAAAGGGGGCTAGACGGAAAAAATTAAGACGAAAAGTTGTAAACAGTGTGGTTCAATGCGAAATAGAAAGACGAAACGAAAATATCTGGCTTGCTTCTCTTCTTGTATGCTGCTACAACACCTTCGGAAACATCACTCGGCTGGTTACGTTTTTTGACAAGTGCATCGACCACTACGCATCTATGCCCTCCTAGTACCTGTGGATAGCAAAACGTGTCGTTACAACTTTTCGTCTTAATTTTTTCCGTCTAGCCCCCTTTCGCAAGGCGCGATAAGGAACTTCGTTCCAATATATCTTTATATATATATTTCTTGTGTGCGTGTGTATGTCACTGAACTCCTCCTAAACGACAGGACCGATTTTGATGATATTTTTTGTGTGTGTTCAAGGGGACTTGAGAATGGTTTAGATTCACAATTTAGTTCACTGGCAAATGTATTTTTAGTTAATTTTTAATTTGTAAGTAGTTGTTGATTGTGGAATGTTTCACATTGGAACCGACTGACTGCGCTACCATCGCAGTGTCAAATCTATATTAGTAATTTCGGCAAGGGGTACGGTAGACTCGATCGAAACCTTACCTGAATAATAAAACATGAAAACATAAAGATTTCGAGTCGGCAACTTATATCCGCAAAATTCGGATTGTCGAGTATTTTGTTAAATTCGAATGGTTCTGACAGAATTCCCAGACAAATCGCAGTCGCCATATTGGCCACCAACTCTAGCAAACCGTCACTGATACCGTATGACATTTTGAGTACCTGTTGAGTACTACTACCAAAGAGGTACAACTAAGTCTTAGTACTAAGTAAGTAGTTTGTATGTGTAAATACTTTTTGCAGTAATATTTCTGAAACAGTTAAAACGGCAATAATTATAGAAGTATCCACCCAATAAAGGAGATTTGTGTTAGATACCCCGAACATAGATGATATACTATAACTAGAGAACCCCGAATTTACGCGAGCGTAGCTGCGGGCAAAAGCTAGTGTCTGTATAAATATGTATCTAATTTTCTGTCTATTATATGAATCTAATTTTTCTGTACTGACTAGTAAACGAGCTCCAGGCTCCTCAAGGCGTAAGCCCTGGATGCAACCGGGATAACGCTAGCAATGATGTTAATCTTACAATTTTAATACATTTTTAAAACGGTACAGTCTCTTATTCTGTCTACGACGTTATAGCATGTTCTGCTTGTGCACACCAATAGAATACAAAAACCGTGCAATAGGTTGCATCGTTCATAAGCACATTGACGCTTTTATGCCGCTGAAGTAATACCTATTATATACAAATAAGTCTTTCATTATCCTATTTGAAAATAATTTCCACGTTTATCCCTTTCGTACAGGGAGCTTTTATCAATAATTTATTCCAAAATAGTAGTAATTAAAATCTTTCTTACTAAGCGACATTATAATTCAGGCTTGCTGACATAATGTCAACACACAGTTTAAACCGCCGCCGGCTTTGGTAACTTGATATTTTGAACAGAATTTCCTAATATAACGTTAACGGGCACTAAGGGTGTCTCCAAATTCAACCTCGTAAGTAGTGGCGATATAACACTCGAGTGACTGTGGGTGGCTGCCTCTTTGGTATATAAGTACGATGTACCTTGCATGTTTACTACATGTATTTGACCAAGGATCGTCATATCGAAGATCGAAAAAGACAATATGGGTGCATTTCTATACTTATTATAAAATTAAGTCGTTATCATCCTGTCTGTTTGTAATTCTGTATGAACGTGATAAACTCGAGCTATAGTAACGGTTTTTTGTAAAATTTTCCCCTACAGTTATTATGTGATTCCTGAGAAAGGTTTACGTATACTTCACACAGGCGGAATCGCGGGCTAAGTCTAACAGTACTCACATTAAAATAGTTTGCACTATTCATTTCCATTCATTTAGTTTGTTTTAAACTTAATTTGTTTGGAACTCCTTTCTGGTCCGCTGAGTTTTGTGTCTATCCTACCTATACCTGTGCATTGAACACCACAAAGCATAATATGGAAGTTTTGGTTTTATTTTTGCTAGCCCGCACATTTGTTTTTGTTGTGTTTTTACACCAAAACTGCAGAATATCCTATCAAAAATACTAACACTGAAGCCGTGAGGAACACGGTATATATTTTAGCAATAGCAATTTGTATTATTCATAACATAAACAGAGCTTATTAAAACATAATCTATGCATTGTTCAGTCTTTCCGATCCGCAAATTGGTAATCTAATTAATAATTTATCAACTAATTAGAAATTAATTAAACTATACAAATAAGCAATTGCGAGTTAAGCGTCACTTTTACAGTTGGATGAACAAATCCTGGAATAATTTCCAAGTAAATTAAACTTGTTGGAATCGCAAAATCAAGTATAAGAATATAAATTCTTTATAATACACACTCTATTATTTCAATCCAGTATAAAATACGTGATAACTTACTGTACACATGCGTCGCGTTACGGTGCACAGCCCGACTGACAGTATGGCGGCGCATACTCCAGTTGACGAGTATGGACGTTCTGCTTTTGTGAGTAGGTGTCTTTGTATGTGTGAGAAGCACTCACAAAACGCTTAAAATGTCGATGCTGTGTGACACTACGAAATCAAGATTTTGATATGTTGTGGCACTGTGATGTCACTATACGAGCATTATATGAGAAACGGAGGTTTCCTTACGTACTGACTGATAGAGAAATATAAAATTTGACGTATCGATACGTTGTGCGACATTGTATCTCGATTTTTTTACGTATCCATACGTTCTGCACGCGAAAGTGTTAACGCGCGTTGCGAAAGGGGGCTAGATGGAAAAAATTAAGACGAAAAGTTGTAACGACACTTTTTGCTATAGTAAGCTATTGTAAGCCGTGCGGCGTGCGCATGTTTCTCTGTCTGTCTCACTCTCTCTCTTATAGAAAGCAAGTATCATGTTCATGCTTTCTGATCACGAAAATGACATCTATTTGGGAATCCAAGATGGCGGACGGGACATTTTTAATAAAATTAATATGGGTATAATTTTTTGGGCTATCCTGCATTCTGATAACGTAAATGACATTTATTTGGGGATCCAAGATGGCGAACGGGACATTTTTTGTAAAATTAACAATTATTACTAAAATTAAGCCTACTGATTAAGTTTAATAAATCTAGAGAAAATAGCACATATGGCACTTACAACATTTCTGCTTACACCAAACCGTATGCAACAACAGATGAGATAATGAAATGCTGTGAAAACCTGAAATTGAACGATTCTGATAATTTTATCAGAATCGTTCAATTTCAGGTTTTCATATCATTTTATTATATGCACGGGTGAAAATGACACAAACCCTATGAAAGTTGTAACTGAACTATCAGTTATTCTAAAAAAGTTTTGTAACTATACTGTAATTTTATCTAATGTACGTAACAACAGATACTTAAATGTCAAAATGCTGAACAACTTGCTAAAACTAACTTGTAAAAACTTCTCAAATTGTTACTTCACAGATGCATTTCATACTTTTCATAATAACATACACTTTACATGTCAGAAAATTAACTTAATTATAGACTCTATTGATTATGATCACAAATACTTGCCCAAGAACACTAATAAACCCTTTAGTCAATCCCATCTTGCCCAGCAAAGGAGGGGAGGTGTCTGTATTATGTGTAAAGAATACCTATCAATCAACAAAATACCTTGGCTGAAAACATTAGCAACTGAACTTCATTTTGAATGTTGTGGAGTAGAGTTACCCCAGTATAAGTGTATAATAATTTGTATATATAGAATACCAAATTCCAATCCCAATATATTTCTGAAAAACTTAGAATTAATTTTAACTAAAGTACGGTCAAAAATAAAGAAGAAAATAATTATTTTAGGCGATTTTAACATAAATTTATTGAAAGGATCACGGGTTCGAGATGAATATTTGGCAACTTTACAAATTTATAACTTCCAGACACACATAAATGAACCAACTAGAGTTAATTCCTGTTTGGATCAAATAATAAGCAATGCTCCCAATGCTACAGGTAGAGTCTTACCCTTAGGCCTCTCGGACCATGAAACATGCCAAATTTTGCATCTGCCTGTTAATTACAAATGTATACCCAAAAGGCAATGGTTTACATATAAACGTGACTATAGCACAGAAAATTTAAAAACTTTTACCCATTCTATACAGCAACTGTCTTGGTCAGATATATATGAGTATTCTGATGCAAACACTGCATTTAAAAGCTTCCATGACACTTTCACTCTATTTTTTAACCTTTGTTTCCCTATTTATAGGGTAAGAGTTAACAGAAAAGGCAATAAGCAGCCTTGGATAACCACAGGCATTAAAATCTCATGTGCTATAAAGAGAAAAATACGATACATGTATAACCGTAAGGCTCTGAGCCATTCCTACAAAAAGACTTATACTGAATACTCTAAAGTTCTCCAAAAATGTATAAATATTGCTCAAAAACTAAATAATGTGCGCTTACTAAAAAACTCAAAAAACATATGTAGAGACTCATGGAGAGTAATCAAAAGCCAAACGTATAATTTGCATAACAGTCAACAAATTGATAAATTAAATATTAACAACAATATTATTACAAATCCAAAAGAAATAGCTAACTCGTTTAATAGCTTTTTTATTGGGCTGACTAACAGAAATGACCCTAATAACAGTAACATACGGTCTGTCGGAAACCCGATATGCTCTGCTAGTGCTAGCATCTATTTGGTACCTGTCACATGTGATGAAGTTCATAAAATTATACTATCCTTAAAGAATACAAAATCTGCAGGGTATGATGGAATCACCACCGATATTCTAAAACACTGTGCAACTACAATTACTCCCCCTTTATGCTACATTATTAATTTATCACTATCGCAAGGTATCTTTCCAGAAAGTCTAAAAATATCTGTAGTGAAACCAATATTTAAAAAAGGTTGTAATGCGTCACCTAATAATTACAGGCCTATTGCACTGATTCCAATACTAGCAAAAATTTTCGAAAAGGTAATGCATAAACGACTCACTAATTTCTTGAATAAATTTAATGTAATAAGTACAGAACAACACGGGTTTCAAAAAGGGAAATTCAACACCTTAGCCACATTTAAATTAGTAAATAAAATCACCGAAAATATAGATAAAAACATAAACACATGCGCCATTTTCTTTGACATGAGCAAAGCTTTTGATTACGTATCACATTATCTATTGCTCCAGAAGCTTTACACATGTATGGTATTCGTGGTGTAGCCCACAAATGGCTACAAAGTTATTTAAGTTATAGGCAACATTATGTCGAGATAACAAATATCAACAAAGATAACCATGAAATAGCATACAAGTCAAATTTAACTTCCAATACAGTCGGGGTGCCACAAGGCAGCATATTAGGCCCATTGTTATTTCTGCTATATATAAATGACCTCCCTAATGTTACTGACCACTATTGTACACTCTTTGCAGACGATATAGCTTTAGTTGTAAGTCAAAAGCATACTAAAACTGACAACAATTTCCAAGATGATGTTAATGAAGCAGTAGAACGTATAATAATTTGGCTGGAATCCAATAATTTAAAAATAAACCTAGAAAAAACAAAATATATACATTTCTTTAATAGAAAAAAAAACCACAACTGTCTAAATATACAGTATAGGAACAAGACACTACTAGAATCACAGAATTTGACCTTTCTGGGTATATGCCTTGATAATCAACTAACCTGGAAGTTGCATATAAATATAATATGTTCAAAGATAAACAGGTATGTCTATGCACTCTGGAGATTAACAAAAATATCAAGTCGGAAAATTGCTATTCAGGCATACCATGGTTATGTGGCATCAATTCTTAGATATGGTATTTTATTGTGGGGTGCCTCAGTAGATTTTAATAAAATATTTTTATCACAAAAACGGCGTATTCGGGCAATATGTCTGTAAGCCTCTCTTTAAGGAATTGAAGCTACTCACTGCACCTAGCATGTATATTTTAGAATGTAGCACATTTGTAAAAAATAACATACATTTATATAAAACTTTTGGTGATTTTTGTAAATTTAATACTCGCTATCCAGATAAATTATTATTACCTAGTATAAGGACAGAACTGTACAGAAGGAATTGCTATCCAATGTCAATAAAAATATATAATAAATTACCAAGGGAATTGAGGGATATGCCTCGAACTATCTTTCGTCGAAAGTTATATGCCTGGCTGGCGGATAGGTGCTTCTATAGCGTCCAGGAGTACCTTGACCCCTAAGTCTGCATGTTACGACTTGGCAGTTAATCCCTCATAATATGTATGTAAAGTGTTCTGTGATGCCTGTAATCTTTTTTATTGTTTGTATTTTTATTTAAATGTATTTTGTAATGTTAACTTTGAATTTAAATTATAATGTATCGAACTGTATAAGTAAGTTTAAATCTCACACGCCAGTAATGGCCAATATGTGGATACTTAATATTATGTTTACCACCTGTATGTCTACCCATATTTTGTGAGTAAATAAATGGTTTTAAATGGTTTTTTTTATATTACATTATATTTGGTAATAATAAAAAAAAATATTATTATAAATTAAAAACAATATATTACAATACCACCACTAATTAATCGAAAGGAACTTCGATCCATCCGGGTGTCCCTTGACACCTCTCAAGCAGTTTTTATATTTCCTACAGAGCGACTACCATCTGACCTCCACAAACTAAAGGGATAGCGATATTCCATAGTTTAGGTACCAATTTATTTGAGGGTACTGACACTCCGTTACGAATGTCAAAGAAAAATCTTAGATACAGGCGCGACTGACGGCTTAACGTGCTCTCTGAGGGACGGGAAAAGCGAAAATTAAGAATTTTAGAACTATTTGGAAGAAAATATTATAAGGAAAATATAACCACATAAAACGTGTCAAGTCGTAAGCTCTATGTAGCTAAGTCGTAGAGCTCTAGACAAAAATCTAAATCTTAATATATATATATATCTTGTGTGCGTGTGTATGTCACTGAACTCCTCCTAACCGACTGGACCGATCTTGATGAAATTTTTTGTGTGTGTTCAAGGGGACTTGAGAATGGTTTAGATTCACAATTTAGTCCACTGGAAAATGTATTTTTACTTAATTTTTAACTTGTAAGTAGTTGTGGATTTTGGAATGTTTCACATTGGAACCGACGGACTGCGCTGCTATCGCAGTGTCAAATCTTATATTTATAATTTCGTTAAGAAGTACATCGAAACCTTACCTGAATAATAAAACATTAAAAAATTAAGATTTCGCGTCGACAACATATATCCGCAAAATTCGGACTGTCGATTATTTTGTTAAATTCGAATGGTTTTGACGGACAAATCACAGTCACCATATTGGCCACTAGCGAAATGTCACAGCTATACCGGATAACATTTTGAGTACTACTAAACTACTAAGTCTTAGCACTGTAGTTTGAACCTATGTGTAAATCCTTTTTAGCTATATTTCTTAAACAGTTAAAACGACAATTATGGAAGTATCCACCGAATAAAGGAGATTTGTATCAAATATTAAAAAAATATATTAAAAAAGATTGTCATTTAATTTCAGTCCTTTCCGACAGTTGGTGCTGCGATCGACTTGATAAAATTATTTTGTTATCATCTGTATTTTATAAAATCCTTGCGTTACTTACTGACTGATAGATACGCTACAGCCGAAACTACTGGGCGCAAGTACGTGAAATTTGGCATGTGTGTTCCATGAGGAGTGTAGGGTAGCACTAAGAGAGGATTGTTGGCAATTCCTCCCCTGAAGGGGTTAAACACGTTTTCAGAGTTTGTATGAAACTTTTTATTCCTTCAACGGATTTACTTCAAACTTTGTATGTTGGTGCCTCAAATGATGTTAGTGAACACTTAGGAAATCTTTTTGGAAATTCTTACCCTCTGGGGATAAAAGGGGAGTCAAAATTTGTATGAAACCTGTTGAATAATTCAAGGGATTAACTTCATACGTTGCATATTGTTGCCTTAAATTACGTTAGTGAACACAGATTTATTTATTTTGGAAAATCTTCCCCTAAAAAGGTGGAAAAGGGAGTCAGAGTTTGTGTAAAACCCTTTATTTTTCAATGGAATCACTTTAATCTATCTATATAAAATCCTTGCGTTACCGACTGACTGACAGATACGCTACAGCCGAAACTACTGGGCGCAAGTACGTGAAATGTGTGTTCCATGAGGAGTGTAGGGTAGCACTAAGAGAGGATTGTTGGCAATTCCTCCCCTGAGGGGGTTAAACACGTTTTCAGAGTTTGTATGAAACTTTTTATTCCTTCAACGGATTTACTTCAAACTTTGTATGTTGGTTCCTCAAATGATGTTAGTGAACACTTAGGAAATCTTTTTGGAAATTCTTACCCTCTGGGGATAAAAGAGGAGTCAAAATTTGTATGAAACCTTTTGAATAATTCAAGGGATTAACTTCATACGTTGCATATTGTTGCCTTAAATGACGTTAGTGAACACAGATTTATTTATTTTGGAAAAGCTTCCCCTAAAAAAGGTAGAAAAGGGAGTCAGAGTTTGTGTAAAACCCTTTATTTTTCAATGGAATCACTTTAATCTATCTATATAAAATCCTTGCGTTACCGACTGACTGACAGATACGCTACAGCCGAAACTACTGGGCGCATGTATGTTCCTTGAGGAGTGTATGGGAGTTCGTTCAAGACCTTTTATCGAAGCGAAATATACGCGTGCGAAGCAGCGGGCAAAAGCTAGTCTAGTTATATAAGTTAAGCCTATTTACCTCTACAATGACATCGTGCAAGTAGATAAATACCCCGGGGACAGACCGACCCATCTTATACAATATACATGCGTTCAAACTACTAACAAACTTTATAATTGGACGAGTTCTAAACAAAGGTAAATGGAATTTGACGTATTTATCAAAAATAGTAAATAAATAACAAATAGTGTTCTTAAACTTTGCAGACGTCGAGTTGAGTATTACTTTAGCTTTTTATTTTCTTTTGTGAATGTATTGTTTTTGTTCATGTACTTAGTTCTATTTTTAGATTAAGTATTGTATTACAAAACTTTAATTGTTACAGGCAGGGCTCGCAAGTTTTGTAGTATTGTTTGAAACCAATGATAAAGGCTACTTTTATCCCCCTATTCTAGCTTTTAAGTGAGAAAACAAAGTGGTGTTGTCAGCCTTCTCAAATTTTTAAAAGCTAAACTGAGAAGTACGCGGCCCTCTAGATGATCACACCCAGATAACTTTATACTGTGTTTATGTGCGGCTATCGGCGTTTCTTAAGGAGATGAGCTGAGGGGAAAATCTGCACGGTTCATTATAGTAACTTGTTAAAATTGTGAAAGCGTTTGGTATTTTCTTTGTTAAGTTGAGAGATCGACTGATATAAAGGTGAATAAAACTTTTTTTTTTTTAATCTATTTTATTATAAGGGCTTTTAAACCAAAAGGCTATGTCAGCCCCATCGTAACCTAAACTTACATACCTACTACATTATAAACTAGACAAACATCACAGGGTATCATTGTTGCAAAACCATATCTACAATAAATTCTGCTGCCTTGCTTAAAGGTTCAGCCAATATACTATTAAAAGCTCCTAAATTATTAGTTTTTATTTTAAAATTGTGCATCAATGACTCCCTTGCTACTCTATATTTAACACACTCCGCAAGAATATGATGGACATCATCCAACTTGCCACAAACTTCGCAGTTAGGTGAACTTACTTTTTTCATAAGAAATGCAAATCTTTTAGTTGGATAATGTCCAGCACGCAATCGAAGTAACGTTATGATACTTACCCTATTTAATTTGCATTCAGAGCAAAACCATGGAATACGAGGAGGCTGACATTGGAGTGTTTTAAACCAAATACCTTTTTCCTTGCTTCTCTCGTCAAAATATTCTTTAAAACGCATGTAACACTTTTTTTTTTAATTTTGGTAATATTTCCGTATGAAAGGGTAAAATGAAAAAATTGGACCCCTCTGTAGTCGCTAATTTAGCTAATCTGTCAGCCTCCTCATTACCTTTTAATCCTATATGAGAAGGAACCCATTGCAACCTTAGTGTCACATTTCTAATACTTAATTCATGAAAAACCCTAACCTATAGTAAGACCGCCCTTTTATTTTCTTTGTATATGTATCTTAAAATTTAACTTAAATACTTTAGTAAGAAAACAAAACAAATGTTATCTGTAAAAGCTACTATGTCATCAAAGAATATCTAAACGTTATTAATCTATAAATCGTAGCTATCTGAAAGTACAAAGTTCTTTATTATATTCCACAAAAATTAACTGTAGGAAAATCTATAAATGTAACTTATCATAATCAAAATTGATATCTATATTAATAATACACTAAAATGTTATCAATTTAGAATAATAAATGCAGCAGACCCTATTAAAGCATGTTACTATAAAATATCTTTTAACTATAATATATCAAATGCACCTAGGTATAATATATAGACTATTATAGTATATTACTAAACTGCTCCTCTCGCCTAAAAGTGTTCCATAATAATTGTGTCCTAATTGTAAGTCTACCACCCGTAAATGTACAGTATGCAATGCTATAAACTGAATTGACCTGAATGTATTGCAGGTAGGTACAAACCGTACAAAAGTATAACTAGTAATCAAGAATGAACCAATTTAGTTAATAGTTTATTTATGTTACCAATAGTCAGTGAACTGCCTAAAGTTTAACTAGACGCCAATGCCAGTAAAAGTACTCTTGGTAAGAAACGGTATAATAAATAGTCGTGTAGAAAGTCAAACCAGACACTAGTTAGAATTCGGACCAGTTGGTTAATATTTCAATATCTATAAGTCAAATATACATACCTAGATTTATTAATTTAGGTCGCAACACTTAAAAACATCAATGTACTTATACAAATACTTATTATATTAAGCAGAATATCTTATTTAATTTCATCAATTTCAGTTTAATTTATCAATTGTATCATGTGATTGTGGCTATTTTCATTCCGTTTACACAATCAGAACACTGACATCGTTTTTAATTCGTTTTTTTTTACGTATTTTACGTTAGGTATCTGGTTCATTCAGTTTCATTATAATTAAGATTTGACGATTTGTAAGAGGTTTGGTATAAAAATAGTAAGCTCACATGTAAGTAGGTATTGTTTAAAATAAATAAAAAAAACCCTTCAAGCACCTAGAATGATTAAATACCATTTTAATCATTATTGCCATGGTCTCCTACAATTGAACCACACAAAGTACATGTACACATATGTATATCTTTGCATAAAAATATCTCTAAATAGCTTATCTATCGCAGTGTTTATACCAGAGATACTAAATTGAAAAGATAGTTCATTACCGAGAGCTAATCCTAAGATTGACTTTTACTATATGGTCTAAATAGGTTTACAGTTTAATACATGGCACTTCATAATAAAAATACATAATTTCAATGAATAAAAGCAGATATAAATAAATACCGACTCATATTTTATTAATTTATTGAATTTATTTGTACTATTTCCGAGAGTGCATAAATAAACTATGAGAATGTTTTCGAAAAAAAATCAGTGATGTAATTTGGAACTATTTTCAAATTTAATCAATTTAGTTGAATAGCTTATTTCAGATCTATTTAATTAGACAGATGTCTGCATTTATTACACATTTCATTTTAACTATGTTATAAATAACAGGAAATTATCAACCAAAATAACACTACTTGAAAATATTGGATACACTGCCATCTAATAGTGCCAGACATAAGCAAAATGATGTCACTTTCTTTAACAAGTCAATTTAATCCTTTGTAATATAAAAACATTCTTCAATAACTACTTTTTAATAAAAATACCTTGAGCTATATATTTAGACGTAGCATATATGACTCCTCAGGCCTCAGGAGGATGAGGTATGTTTAAAAAATAAAAGGAAATAGTTACTAAACGAAACTATCATTTTATCGATATGATCTAGCTAGACACAGACCCGCTTGATATAATATAGAATATTTCGGTACCTACACACAAAAGTTCGCTTGTAGTAATAGTTATACAAAACTCATAGATTATCTTTACAACATGTCATTCAAATGTGATGCCTCTGAGACAAATGGAAGCTATTTGGTTTTGTTCTTCCTATAGAAATCAAAGTGACAAAATCATAAGTATGTCTATTGCAAGTAAACTGGTGGAAATTATCTGGGTACATGACAATTACTCACTACACAATTATAGAAAGTGCATTATTAATTGTAATTCTATACACAAATTTTTGTGCCATAAACAATTATTAACCAGTTAAAAATACGAGTAAGTATATTTCAAAGATATGTTGAAGATAAATATACAGTTTGGTATTCTTATCTTCAGGGCAACACATTCAAGAGCTTAACATTAAATTATTTTTATTTTTTTCCTTTCGTTATAGTTTGGATCCGATTTAATAAAACTATATAGCATAAACTGATTAATTTGGTAATTGTGGCGAAAATTTAACAACAGCTTATTGAACAGAGCTAAGGCACATTCCTACACCGCAATATTGGTCTGTATGTAATGAATACACAGCCAACAAAATTAATGAAGAAATCTCTGAAATGTATTCTACCTACCATCATTTCATATTCGACTTGTAATGAAAAGATTCTTCAGAGCTCTTAATTCTTGGAATTCAAATATGCAGGACGATTACGCTAATCAGTACTAACACTAGAAAGAGTTAACAAAGCACAACACAGCCAATGCTCATACCGAGTCTCTGTCAATCACTACAAATGTTGCCTATTTAAATTCCAACAGATTAGAACAATATCGGCTACTTTAAAAATCTATTATACATTTTCTGTAACTACATTTTCTGTAAGTACATTTTTGATGAACATGTTAAAATAACCTGGTACAACAGTCATATTTTTCGACCATTCATGGCTATAATCTTGGTGGAAGTACATTACCAGCATTTGCAGTTGGTTGTTGCTGTTGGCTTCAGCATACTGTTGCAGATCGTTAAGATATGTAGTCGGTACTCATCCACCGGCTTGCTCTCGGCAACGTTGTTACTGGATCGTAGGGCAATCGTTCTCCGTCGTCAGCTGAACAGTGCAGTGACGGGCTTAGGCAGAATCATGACATCACGATGAGGAGACTCTGGAACTTGCAATTGGATGTATTAGTACTGTGGGCGCAAATTTATCCCACTTCTGATGTCAGAATCATAGAAGCTTCCTATAGTGTAGAGACAGTTTTGATAAATAAAAGAGACAACTATCAAATCATACTTTCATTTATTCAGTTTGGCACAAGGATATATCTTTAGATTACGTCGTGATTCTACATTTACATTTACAGCCCAGTACGCAAAGCAAAGACATAGAACCAAGAGAAAGAACGGGCAATAAAACTCTTGATCATTCTTTTCAATAACTATATATAACAATAATTAACAAACAGTGGTACAGCCAATTTATATCAAATATCAATGTTGTGGGTAGGTTTATATTACTAGAAAGGTCTGTCTTACAACAGAACATAATAAGCATTATTTAGCATCAATACAATTTACTAAATGTTTACCACAGGTATATACCTAATGAATCTCATTGATACGACTTGATCCACAGTATATTATTCTATCCTATATTACAATCTATAATATCTCACAAACGATCAAACTACCCACAAAAAAATATCAATAAGATAATGATTACACTATCTTACATTTTTTCCTAGATGATGAAACAAAAGAACAAGCAACACAGAATATTGGAACACAGTGGCAATTAAATAGTCAGAACCATATCGTACCTGAGCCGTCGTCGAAGGAGAATAGGACGAGCTAGCCGAGCCTGTCGACTTATATAGGTACACCTTATTTACACGTTTGACAGTTGAACTGTCAAACGTCATGTCAGTGTCATTTAGTTGCCACTATCCTCTTACATATTACGTATAAATACTTGGATATCAGTAATTTCAGCCCAAAGCCTAGATATTATTACATATCTCTCACGCGCAACTGGAATAAAATAATGTTATTCACATCTTTAAGCTCAGCAATTACATTTAAAATTTTATTCCTAAATTACTTACTTACCATGGGATGTAATATACTTTCGGAAACTTTACACAAAGCCCGTCGTAGATAACAGTTACAAACAAATACAATAAATAAATTGTCATGATAACTAAGTATTCTGATACTAGCTTGTCCAATACATCGTCAATAGAGCAGACAGCATGCTGCATTAATATGAATAACTAATGTCATCGTCATCTTTGTATGTTCCCGGCTGCGATCCAGAGCCCTCGCCGGGGTGTATAAAACGCATGGAGTAAAAAAAATGCGCTAAAGACCACCTGTATTCAGTATTCTGTCAAAACAGTCCTCTTAGTTTACTGGTCCAGCTAGTGCTGCTGCCTGGTGTCGCAACATTGCACTAATCTATCTTATTATAAACAACTTAAACAGTATTGAATTTGTATCGCACAAGTTGTCAATTCACTAGCAAAATAATAACATATCTAAGGCCTAGCGTAGATGATTTTTCAATAGAAATGATAGTAAACATAGACGGATAATGTTGTTACTTTCGTACGAATAGTCAAAGTTTCTCATTCACTCAATAGATGGCGGCATCTGATGCAAACGTGAAAAATGAATTGGGGTTAAACTTTTCAAGATGGGATATAATGGGCTGTTTTGTGCATACCTCAACCTATTAACTAGTATACGTAACGACGTGTGAGAAAATAATAATATTTTTAATAAAACAAATAAGATAACTATCACAATTAGGTACTTATATATCAAGATGTATCAATGTTGCTTATGGCGTATCATGATAATTATACTCTATCTAGGTATGTGTTTTATGACGAGAACTTATAGATTCATATCTATGGCGGATTAAGAATACAGTGTTACTATCGAATTTCATTCCGTGCTATTCCGTAGGGGCGATTAATATCTATATTTTACGAAGAAAATAGTATCATTGCGAAGAGACGGAAAACCGACATCAACCCTTGTATCTCACCTTGGTAAAGTACTCTCTTATTGATTCATAGTGCTACTATGAAGAAAATAAGGAGAGGCTTACGTACAGCAATGGAATGAGAAAGGTTATAATAATATTGTACCACATTCACACAACATCATCTAGTCCCAAACTAAGCAGAGCTTGTACTATGGGTACTAGACAATGGATAAAAATACAAATATACTTTTTTTTTGTAAATACATACATATTATACATAAAATCACCAAGACGACGACAAACATCCATGTTCATGCACACAAATGTTTGACATGAGTGGGAATCGAACCTGCGACCTTCGACATAGCAGTCGCTTACACTCCCGCTACGCCAACCGGTCGTCGAGAATGTGAAATCATAATAATATACTAATACTAGAGGATGTCCGCAGCTACACCCGCAAACCATTTTTTTATTAAATATAGCCGTTTCTTTCCCTTGCTGATTCTGTGGCAATAACAGGAAATCCCTTGTTAGTGCATTACTACAATAATTGAGTAATGCACTAAGAAGGGCCTATACATGCCTAATTTCAGGTTCCGCACAATAATTTCCGCTGTACGCTGTCTGTCAGTCAGTCGGTAACAGAATTTTACATATAATAAAGCTGATGCGTTGGTTTGTTTGATTGAACGCGCTTATCTCAGGAATTACTGGTCCGACTTGTATAATTCGTTATACTTTGGACAACCCATTTATCGAGGACGGTTATAGCCTATATAACAACACGCCACAAGCGACGGGTGCGGGGCAGTAACCCTAAATATCGAGGGTATAACCTAGAGCTCAGCTAGACAATCAACAAAGACAAAAATATAACAGTCTACTACATTTTGCCGATAATGTACCGAGTAAATATATGAAAGATCGCTTAATCCGTGTAGTGACGGATTAGGAATACGGAATGTCACCACCCCATATCATCCCATCGGTGTCGTAAGAGCCGACAGAGGTAGCATATTATGCAGAGAACAGCACTGTAAGAGAAGGAAAACTTGATACAAACCCTATACCAACCCGTTTGGCCAGCGTGGTATAGTAGGCCAATTCCTCTTTTCAAAGGAGAGGCCTAGTCCAGCAAAGGACTGTTAAAGGCTGATGATGATGATGATGATGATGAAATGTATGAAAACTTACACCTATGAACTGAAGTACTTTGTCACTGAATATGTTACATATTTATTGGTCGATGTCTTGCATAAATATTCTTGGCATTTTACAGGTAGTAGAGCTTTGCTGAATTCAGCATGAATGAGCTGGCTCGACCGGGGAAGTACTACCCTCTCACAGAAAATCGACGTAAAGTAACAGTACCTAAACTGTTGCGTTTCGTTCGGTAAGTGAGACTTCCGGAGGCCCTATCCCCTATTCCTTCTTCCGCATCCCACTCCTCATCCTATCCCTTTTCCCAATCACAAGGGGTGGCAACGCACTTGTTACTCCTGTGGTGTTGCTTGTGTCCATGGGCGGCGGTAATTGCTTACCATCAGGCGATCCGTCTGCTCGTTTGCCGCCTATTACTATAAAAAAAAGAAAGCTATTCAGAGCTTATGTAAGCTACGTCTCAATTTTCGAAGAAATGTGATTGGGTATCTTTCCATAGCATAGATATCGTGTGTTAAGGGTGGAAAAGGTAGGTAGCTATTGTTACCAATGTCATCATAAATCAATATCACTACCGATATTGCTTCTCTAGATGTTATGCATCTCTATAAACAATGTCTCTTTTTTGGGTGTGCGTGTTCCTCGAGCAGGCGTCCGGCTTGAGCCCGACGTGCGGTCGGCGTTCACTTTGTAGTACGAAGGGAACGCACACCAGACGCACGCCGAGTGCACGTTCAAGGAACGCACATGCCCAATGTGAGGGAGTCCAAGTACAGAAGAAGAGTGACAAACGTAGCATAATACCATTTTCTTTGTAAAGATTTCTAAAGTTAACTAAGTTAAGCCTATCTACATTAAGGCTTTACTCATTAATTTTACCTACACAAAATCCTTATACATAATGAATCTGATTTCAATTGCCAATTTTGTGTACAAATTTAATAAACAACATTCATTTGGAAGATTCCCAATCCCAACGTAATATTTGTTTCCACTTGGTGAGGCGTACGGAGCGTTTCACAGAAATAGAGCGAACTTAATTGAGAACATATGAACGTTTTATAGACATAAAACCGCCTTTTCATTATGACGAATATGTTTAATATGTCGTTTAGATTAATGTAGAGTAATTCACCGCAGACGTGTGCTATACGACTAACAGATATAATTAAACGACTATCAGTATGATACTCCACGAATCAGGTCATTAAAAAGGTAACTAAAATGGAGCTAGTGCTTTTAAATTAATGCTTGGTAATAGGTACTACTTACTGTTTGTAATATATAGCAAGTTTGTTAAATATAGTTTGTAATCAAATTCAGTATGCGGTAGTAGGCGCGATTAAATAAGTCATCATCATCAGCCTTAAACAGTCCACTGCTGGACTAGGCCTCTCCTTTGAAAGGAGGAATTGGCCTACTATACCACGCTGGCCAAACGGAGTAGTATAGGGTTTGTTTCAAGCTTTCTTTCTCTTACAGTGCTGTTCTCTGCATAATATGCTACCTCTGTCGGCTCTTACGACACCCATGGGATGATATGGTAACATTCCGTATTCTTAATCCGTCACCACACGGACTAAATTAAATAAGTATTTTTATATCAAAGTGAAGCATAGGAACATAGTAAATGAATGAGAAAATTGGGAAACTGCTCAACCGTGTAGGTTTAAATAAGTCTTTAGACCTTCACGGTTGACTTTAGCGCAGTATTTGTTTAATCTTTCAAAAATAAGCCGTTGTTAGTCGTCAACGTATAAGCCTGCTGGGCTGTAGTAATTTCCCTTGCCACCTCATTATAAAAATACCCTAGAATAATAGTTGACACACACTTCAGTGCTATGATTTAGTTGGTAGAGGGTGGTGGCAGGTTTTGATGAATAGTTGATGCTACATATTTCACAAACTGATGTAAGAATAAGTATTTCTAATGTTTTTAAAGATCTATCCAACAATATCACATACAATACAATGGACGAATTGCAAAATACAACGTTCGTATTAATAACTCTGCAGGCGTGGTCAAAATAAGTCCCCGTGCCAGATATAGCTCTATAGTGTAACAAAGTCTTCGAGTCTACCACTGACGGATGAACGGATATGGTGAAACTATAAGGATTTCTAGCAGGATACGACTAAGCAATCCTAAAAATGCAAATTAAACTGAACGATTGTCAATGTGAGAGTTGGTTATCTTGAACCGCTTGTCGGCAAGGTTTGATAATGAGTATGGGGAATGCAACTTAACGCCAATAGATATTGAAATTTGAATAAAATGAGCGGGCAAATGTAATGTTTAGAAACTTACCTATCAAGACGTAGACATCACTTTTTATCATGGATAGCTCTGTTTGACCACGATGCCAAGCATTTGTCAGTATGGTTCATCCACAACCCTTTCAGTGTGACCTGTAGGTTAAAAAGTCATATGATTCCACTGTCTGGCAGTCTAGCATTACACTCCTATCAATTTCTATTTAAGATTACAAATATATAACTACCAATCATAATATATCTTCTTTATAATTACACAATACCTGTAAACGTGTCTTTCACCGATATTAGGTCTTTATAATAACACAATACCTGTAAACGGGTCTTTCACCGATATCAGGTCTTTTTAATAACACAATACCTGTAAACGGGTCTTTCACCGATAGCAGGTCTTTTTAATAACACAATACCTGTAAACGGGTCTTTCACCGATATCAGGTCTTTAGGTAGACGTCTCTACCCTTTTCTCAGCTGAGGCGGTAAACGTCTTTACCCTCAGCTGAGCTCTAAACACATCTTTACTATTACAATACAGCATTACCATACAATACATTTAGAATCACTAGATACGTAGAAACAATAGGATCCCACATAATTAGCTTTACAACATTAGCTACTCACAAACAGTAGGAATCACAAAATACTTAGCTCCAGCGCCCATTTTGTGGTTTCATCAGACCAGCAGGCAATGATATATATGAAACTCCACACACATATTTATTACTGATTTTTACACAATATACAACATGTTTTGAATGACAATGTCAATACTATGAAGTCATAAAGTAACTTCGTATTCTTCGTACATCAAGTTCAAACCTCAAACGTAGAACCGTCGACAATGCTGTGGCCAGTACTTACATAGAGGTTAGCTATTATTTACTCTTTCTCTATGGCCTATGGCTCATCATAAATTTATTAATGTTGCTGCCATGTACACTATATACAAATCGCGAGAAATCGCGACACTCCCGCCGGGCAAGATTACAAGACTATATACAAATCGCGATAAATCGCGACACCGCAGAATTAAAGAGCTGCCAGCAAATGAATAAATAAAGTAACCAGTTAAATAATTTTAAAGTTTATTTCTGGAAATCATGCGAAGATTAAGATAGATTTTCACAATGATTTTCGTCGTTAAAACCTTCCATGTAATATTTTAGGTAATTTAATATCTACTCAATAAACATGAGCCTACAAACCACAGCCGTCAACTAATTAGTAGCACGATGATTGCTTCAGTAAAGATATTTAATATGAATAGTTTTGAATGGAGAGACTCTTCCAGTTCACTCTAGTTGGCGTTTATGTTTGTTTTGCGACTAATTAGACAAAGTTGGTGAACTTGGGCGTTTGTCGATTCATTCGGGCGAGCACAGGCTAAGGTTCCCATTTTTCTCATGCGAATAACTGGCTTTACTGTATTAAGCATATGTGTGATTGACTTGACTCAGCTGCGTTATGTATCTGATATTCATACAAACTCCAAGGGTATTAATGCCGTCGAAATAGCATTAATTTTCGTAAAGTAATTTTGGATAAGTAAATATTCCTTGTTGTGAAAAGTTTTATCGGATATAATTTTTGCTTCATATAACATAAGGATGATTCTCATATTGTTGTCAGCGTAACGAAGTTGTAGCAATACCGAGTATTATATAGATGGCTATTTTACAGCTCAAGTGTGTATTGAAATATACATTTTAATCGTAAAATATTGGTTGGCTCTCTGAAATTTACTTAGAACTAGACGTCGCCTGCGGTTTCAGCCGCTTGGGACGTTTTTATTTCCTTAGGGAGAGAGTTTCTAAAAATCCTCTCTTAGTGCTGCCCTACACGAACGGAGCAAATATGCTAAATTTCAGCTTGCGTTTAGTAGTTTCGGCTGTGCGTTGGCAGTACCGGAATCAGTCCTCCGCAACGATGACCCTTGTAGGCAGCTCGACACTTCTTAAAAAAAGGCACTATATTGTTCTTGCACTTTAAGCTAATCTAAGATCCGTAGAAGAGCGACCTTCACCGATCTGATAATTTGATGAAAAGTATTTTATATAAAATTTTGCATGTTAACAAATATATCGCGTATGGGTTCTTAAAAAAATCCGGTCCAAGCTAAAAAAAAATATATAAGCCGTATTTTTTTTTAGCTTGAGCCGGATTTTTACTGACAGGTTTTTCGTAGGCAACCCAATATCATCATGTTGGCAGTGAAGTAGCGGTCATTTTAATATAAGATTTGTCTATTAAACAATTTGAAAAATATAACTAGTATCAACTTAAAAGTCGCCAGGAAAAATTACAACCTGTGAAGGTCGCTCTTTTACGGATCTCTTACTACAGGCACCGCACACAAATAAACCCATTTTGATAAACATCAAAATGGGTTTATTAACGTAACAAGTGGAGAGACTACAATTATACATGTTCACAATAAAAGGGATTGCCGGATTGATTTAAAATAATGTCTTGACCGAGGTGTACCGCTACAGGTATATGAGGTATTAATTAAATTTTAATTAAACGCATGTTTGCAAGTTGCGGTGATTAAAATTAGACATAATTTTATTAACAGAGTGACACGCATTTTGCGTTTGCAGTATTGGATACCAAAACAATTTTTTAAGCAAAATATGTCCAATACGAGGCAATAACATTTTTATCCAAAAATATGAATAGTAAAAAAATAGCTTGCGCTTCATTGATATGAAGTGTGTAGCAAACCTGCGCCAACATTTTTACAGCATTTTTTTTAATTTTTTTACAGCGTTTTTAATTTTTTTATATGTATTTATAAAAAAATTAAAAACGTATTGTAATTTTAAAGAATATGAAATTAAAACATGTTATTAGTACCTCTGTATTCGTTATGAGCTTAGTATTGCCGTCAAATGTTGTTTGAGAAATGGCTCAACCTGAACTAGAGTTCATAGATGAAGTAGTGGTTTATGTGATCGGTTTGCTGCTACACATTGCACCAAGTGTTTGATTGCCACTAGGGGCAACACTTTGTGTGATGTACAAATCGTTGTCTTGCGTCTGGTTGTTCTTTGTATCCATTGATTTAATGTTTGTAACGTCCCAGATAATACTGTAGTTATTCCTAGGGCGGATAGTTTGGATTCCCACTCGAGACAACATATTGTGTTATCCAAGATGTTGCGCCGACTCTGGGTGTTATTTGAATTGTAAAGTCCCAAAGCAATGCACAATTTGCTCCAATTATGGGAGCTGTCTTAAAAAAGAAAACTAACACAAAATGTTGAGCTGAAAGAAGACCACTTAGACCCAGCGCCATCGGTGCACTCAATACTTAAACAGTAGATACTAATTAATGCAAACTACCGCGCACACTAAAATAATATTGCGAGAACAAACAGAAGCGATAGTATGAGATGTATCTAGAAATATCTGTGTATATACAACACTCCTTGCTAATTTGGTATTGCTGCTCCGGGCGCTGTGAAAAAAGTTTATGAATACTAGCCAGTGACAAAACTCTTGTTAAGTAAAAGGTGAGTGCCATTGTACTTCTAAACTGCTGTAAATTAAATTTGAATAAAGCGAAGTGTGGTACGCAGGCACCTAACAGTTTTTAATTTAAAATAACGAGAATTATAATCCGTAGCTTTACGAAATTGGATTGGAACAAGTTCTGTAGACGAAAATTCTTAAAATTTTCTTTTACGGTAAGTTACTAAGAGTTATTATTGTATTCTTTGTTCTTTATTCGCGAATTCTGCTAGCTAAGGTGTATTCGTCTCCCTTACACAAAAGTTGTGCCGGTGATTTAATATTTCTTATAACTTTTTGTATAACGATGTCTAAGTATGTACGAGGGTATTTTTGTACTTATTTTGTACGGCGTAGTTTCCAAAAGCGTCAATATAGGGAACATCATCATCAGGGGTTTTCCAACGATATTTTATGTAAGGGGTCGGCTTACAACGTAATCTGATGGAACTCGTTACCAGTACTTATACAGAATGAGACCCTCTCACCTCCTGTTAGGAGAAATACTGGTAAAGCGCAGAGTACGGCTTAGTGAAAGTGTTAGGAATAAAGCTTGGAGTGCAGCGTATCAGTATATGTTTTGGCAAGTAGCCATTGCTAATGTAAACTAAAGTAAGCCAGTATAAATTTAGTTTATATACATATATGTACATGATGAAATACTCGAGAGATTAAATATGATTCTCGTGACGATAGGTTTTAATAGGATACGAGTGAGAAATTATTTAAAAAAGGAACATAAGTGTAGATATAAAATAACAGTTCATGTACCTATTGTATCATCTACAATATACAGGATGTAACAAGACCCATCACCAAGCCGAAGCCTACTCGTTTTGGACATCATGCCAAGTCATACTAAGCAAAAATAATACCTGGGAAAGGATTTTTTAGAGTTTTCATATTTTTAAGCCGCAATTAAAAGTGCGCGCGTGCAATGCTTGAAACATCTACTTATCCATGGGTGCAAAGGACATCAATAGAACAAATTAGCGGGGTAAATGCATCGATTTTGTACCTAATTAAAAAAATTGAATTGTGACTTTGAGACTCAATTTCTCCCGAATCAGTAATTTTCCAAGTATGATATTAAGTAAAAAATGTTCGTAATGATTGGTACGATATGGGATTTCAGTTTTCGTGAAGGGTCTTTTTACATCCTGTATTTCGCTGTTAGTAGCGTTAATAATAAAAATTGTTTTAGCTGTATGACCTATCCGTATCGTCGAGTAGTAACTCGAATTTTATTTTTAGAACTTGACAAGTACTTAACCAAACGGACTGTACCAAAAAGATTGATATGTATCAAAGCTGATTAAAGCAATATGCAGCATAAAACCACTTTATTTGGTTCTATTAAAACACAAAGGCAAATATAATACGACAAACGCGAATATTGATCAAAATGTGTTTTCCATATAAAAAATTCATAGAATTAAATTAATAGGTAACTGCATATCGTTTTAATAATGTAAGCGCGCGTGAAATGTGTTCGGAGCTGTTATATTGCTTGTATACTATAAAATCGAATATTCTGTCTATTCATATCTAAGCCGTTACACGAATACTGATGTTTTGAGTAAATATGGCCAAGTAGCTAGGGTATATAAGGCTATTCTTATCTGGGGAAATAAATGGATTATATCACAAGAAGCGATAAGTTAATAATTTTATCCTAGCAAAACATTTTTTATTTTACTTATTTGGGACAAAAAGCAGTTGTACATTGCAGTTTTTTACAAATAATTTAGTACCTAAATATTAAAAACGTATAACCCACACCATTGTCCACGAAATTACACGTGAAGGGGAGAAGATAACGGATGTGTATTATGCAAAAAGACATTTAAATTGAATCTAAGTTATGAAGGATGTACATTATTGATCAGAAAGAAATTCGGATGCATGTTTCTTAAATTTAGAATGAGTGAGAGCGAATATGTCTAAATTCATGAAATGTGAGTTGTACATACATACATACATATACTCACGCCTTTTTCCCGTCGGGGTAGGCAAAGACAATGGAACACCATTTGCATCTATCCTTACAAACCTCACGCGCTTCCTCTACATTCATTACTCTGTTCATACATGCTCGCCGGTTCCGGGTGCTTCGGACCTTGCCATTCTTTAAGATGTCCCCAATCTGATCGACGACTGTTCGACAAGGTCTACCGCGTCCGACTTGCCTACACACGTTAGCCTCATAAATTTGATGCGTCACTCTTTCTTCACTCATTCGCTCCACGTGCCCAAATCATTTCAGCATTCCTTTCTCAATTCTTGTCACGACATCTTCTTTCAGGCCATATCGCTCTCGTATTACTGCATTCGGAATTCTATCAATCAGTCTTACCCCACACATACTACGCTGTGAACGCATCTCAACTGCGTTAATTCTACTTTCATGCTTTTTCTGCCACACCCAACACTCACTACCGTACATGCTTGCGTGCCTAACAAGCACTCCATTATGAACCGCCAGTCGCACCTGTTTTGGCACAGTCTGGCCGTTCATGAAGGCATGCAGCGCTCCATTTACACAGTTTCCCGCAGTCACTCTCCTTTCAATATCTCCTTCACATCTTCCATCTCTTGTAAACATGCTACCCAAATATACAAATTCTTCAACTTGTTCAATGTTTTCATCTTCAATCGAAATTTTACACTCAGTCACATTTTCACCCTTCTCAAACACCATCACTTTCGTCTTTCTTGCATTTAATTTCATACCTTTCGCTTTAAAGCTCTCATTCATGCAGTTCATCATTTGTTGTAACTCAGTCGCCGACGACGCAAGAATGACTTGATCATCGGCGTACAAGAGGCACTTAACACGCAATCCTGCCATATCGATCCCGCATTCCATTTCCCTCATATCATCCATGAATAAATTGAACAACCAGGGCGAGGCTGCACACCCCTGTGTGACACGTTTGGAGATGTCAAACCAGTCTGTATAGGCACCGTTAATCCGGATACAGGCTCTAGAACTACTGTACAGAGATTTCAGAGCCCTAATTATAAAATTGTCTACCCCATACATAGATAGCACCTTCCATAATTCCTTTCTATTCACTCTATCATAAGGCTTTTCCAGGTCTATGAACGCGCAATATACCTTCTGGTTTTTTTCCGTACAGTTTTCGGTTATGCAGCGTAAGGAAAAGACCTGATCCGTACATCCCATTCCCTTCCGAAATCCCGTTTCCACATCCCATACCTTCTCATTAGTCACATTTACTACCCTGTCCACCAATATTCTGGCATACATTTTCCATACAACACTGAGAAGGCTGATCCCGCGATAATTTTGACTTTCCTGCTGCGAACCTTTTCCTTTATAAATTGGGACAAGTACTGCCTTTGTCCAGTCATCTGGGACCTGGCCCTGCTTCCAACACAGGTTAAAAAGGCGATGCAGCAGGTTTACTATTAGTCCATCGCCAGCCTTTAACATTTCAATCGTCACCTTATCACACCCAGCAGACTTGCCGGACCTCATACCTATTAGCGCTTTCATAATTTCATCATCATACATATCTATCATCTCTTCTTGCATAGTGCAAGAAGAGATGATAGATATGTTCACTCACATCTTTCTCAAATAAACTCTCAAAATAGTCCTTTCAGCAATGTAGTTTCATTTTTTCTTCATTCATGACTTCACCTTTTTCATTCCTAATAACTTTCATCGATCCATTCATATCTTTGCCCCGCGCTTCTTTGACTAGTTTCCAAAACAGTTTTATATTGGCTCGGAAACTTGAGCCGAATTGATCCTCATATTTCTTCTTTGTCTCATTCTTCTTCCTCTCTATACATTCTTTAAATTTTGCTTTCACACATCTATACTTGTCCTTCATTTCTTGCACAATATCTTCATTCATACCACCGCTCGCTCTATTCGTTGCTTCTATTGCTATTATATCCAACCACGCTTTCTTCTTTTCCTCAACCATAGTGTGTGAGTTGTACGTTGTCAATTAACGGCGAAGAGGCGCATGCTCGCCAGCACTACTTCTACACTTTTCCGTGTAGAACAATCGAGGTACGAGCACCTCCCTCTGAAGAACAGTCCTGTGTACAAAATACTCTGCTTGTATTTTGAGTAAAAAGGGCTCCAGATAGGTACAGCATACTCTTACTGAGAACGGACTAAAACTTTATATAAGAAAAGGTAAGTAGCAGGGTTTTTGAAGACTTTACAGGAGCGCATGACAAAACCATACATCTGAAAGGCTTTACTAATAATGTTGTCGACATGGATATCTAAGTGTAATTTAGAATCTAGTGTTATGCCCAGTAGTTCTTAGCCTTGTGTTATTTAGTGTGTATGCAAAGTTAACCGGATTCTTATTTTTTGTAAAATATATATAGTTACATTTTAGTAGATAGACTAAAGTGTAGTTTATTAACGGTACAGTTTTGTGAAAGCCTGTAAAGATCCTGTTGCAGTAACATACACTCCTGAATGTTCAGCCTTAAAGATTTTCATGTCGTCAGCACACATGAGGAATTTAGACTTAACTATAAAATATCTTATAGTATGAATAAACAAAATAAAAAGTAATGGGCCTAGTACTGAACCCTGGGGCACACCGGATTCGACGACTGCGTTATCGGACTCGTGACTATTGACAATAACCTTTTTAGTCTTACGGAATTTGTATGATGTCAACTATCTGAGTAAATTGCCTCTATCATTGACAGCGTAATTACTTAAAGGATTTGGAGAAGTCGGATGACTAGCTTAGACTAAATCTAGAAAATGATAAAATAATAATAAATATTACTAAGATACTATATCATATGCCTGGCAATCCTATAATATTGTTCGGTCATCTATTGTCCTTTTTATTTAGAGAACATTGTACTGTTGTTTATTAAATTACATTATAATTTTAAATTAAATTATTTAAAATTCTTCTAAATACCAATATATTTAAGCTATGGTATAAATACAGGACAAATACTGTATGCACGAATTACCACATTTACAAGCGTATGAAAAAAAAACCTCGATGATCAGCTTGCATTCGTTTCCACCCGCAGGTGTCCATCAGGCAACGCAAAACATTCTTTCATGAATTTAAAAATGGTCCCATTCTACAAAGTGAGAGTAAAGTTAGAACTCATCGAGTGACGATTCAGTTTTGCCGACAATAAAGCCAAAAATATGTCGGTAGAAGCGAAAATTTTTAACGGCAGTTTAATTTCGCGGGACGTGTGTCAGAGGGAATTTTGTGAAACGTCAAACTTGTGACTGTAAAACATTAATAGAAATTAAATCGATGTGCCGTTATAAAAATTGTCACTTTGCCACTTCAATTAACTTTATAGATTAGTTCGATATAGCTGTTGATTATCTAGTAATAGGCAGAAATAGGCACTGTATTTAAGCGCTTAGCTTAAAATTACAAAAGTAAAAGGGCGCTCAATAATTCTCACCAACCTCAATGACCTATCATTGACGTAATTAGGTTTTAAGACCTTCGCATTGGAAGTTGGGCGTCGCTTCCGAGCCAAGGCAGATGTGACAGAATATAAGCTTGCCAAAAAACTCACAAGGATCTGGTGTGGACAGTATGTGCGACTCCTGAGGCATGTTTTTTCTTATGGAATGGGCGGCAAACGAGCAGACGGATCTCCTGATATAGTATTTTCGCTGTATGATGATATGCATGACAGTTCATGACTGATAATTATAATGATGTAACCTAAGGAAATTTAATCAATTATTTGTAAATATCGAATTAACTGGCAAAGGACATGGAATCGTAGTTACCGATTTTAGATCTTCGAAATAAATTCATATCAAAAGTGTTTTGGCAAATACATTTTCACAAATAAAACGCAGTACATAATTTTAAAATTCTTTTTTAATTAATCCGGTCACTGTCACTCGAAATGAAGCTCATATCTGAATCGGAATCTTCTCCGACTGAGATAATTTATTGCTGATCTGGAATTCGGTCGAGTTGGACATATTTATCCCAGTCGGTAAATATTGGCGATTGTGTTTTTTCTACGACATTCCTACAATTTTCTGCGGTTACATTTTGGCCCCCGTTTGCACGCTCTCGTTCTAAGAAGGTCCTCAAACGAAGCACTAACTCACGGCTTTGAGAGTTTAAAACTATATTTTTTGTTGTTTTCGGCATTGTACATACCAAATATAACACAATAAAAAAATAAAAAATAACACGCCAAACAGAAAGAAACATTAAGACTGCGCCGAGCAAACAAAGCGCGCGGGAAAGAGGTATTTACAGCAGCGCTCTAGTCGTGTGAGTCGTTACGCACACAAAGACAAGTTCGCTCGACGCCCCGCCCGCTTGCAGTTGCGTGACAAAAGTTAGTAACTTAGGATTTGCTAAAATTGAGTCGCTGTGTTGAGTGACTAGAATATACAAATACAGTGTATTAAGATGTTTTAATGTAGGTATCTATCTAAATCCCATCTCTAAATCTAGTAATCTGTATTATATACTCGTAAAAAATAATGTTATTTATCCTCTTACTACTCATCCGATTGTGATGAAATTTTGGTTTTGTAGTTTGCACGCCCGGGAATTCAAACAAACATAGGTATATAGGTAGGTAGTATATATAGCAAGGTAGATGGGTAGGTAGGCATCTTAATAATAAAACCAGTGTGTAATAAAAAATCTATAATTACCTAATGTAAAAGACACCTTGCTTATTTAACCATTTTAAGTTTTCAAAAACATACAAAGCCACAGGGAAATGCGATATATTCATTATACTGGGTGTAACGGAAAAGTCGGGTCATATAATTATTAGGTCCTTACCTACATATGAAATTGGCGTTTTTTACGGGAGTTTGTAATTAATCGAAGTATGCACCGTTGTTATTTATGCACTTTTTCTTGCCATCTCATAGGTAGTTCATTGATCCCTTCATTATTTACAGATGGACAATAAAGTCCAGTTCCAGTTTTCATTATTGACAGGCTCCTTCTGGGTAAGCTCGCTCCATCGTAGACTTTGTCTCTGTCATCTCTGATCTAGACTAGAGTCAAAGACGAATCCATCTCAAATAAAAAAAAGTTCTTGCGATTTATTGCGCTTTTTTTTTCCGTTTCGTTGTTTCTTTAGATTGTAGTTTACGTTTCGAATCTTTTTGTTTATTCTTTTCATTGATCGCGTCAAGAATATATTTAGGTTCCCTGATCTCCATTTGTCTATCTAACCGAGAATCAAGAATTTCCGGTAGTAAGCAATCAAAATATAATCTTTCAGTTTTTCTTCCATTTTACACCAAAATTCTTTATCTTCCTCAATAACTTCAACCTTCATGTTCACTCAAGTGAACATGAAGGTTGAAGTTATTGAGGAAGACAAACATGCATATTTGCAGTTTGGACTCAAGTCCAAACTGCAAATATGCATGTTTGTCTTTGTGTAACGTGTAGTTGTCCTTGCGCTTGGAAGTACCAATCGTGATTTTTATTTAGGTTGATATTACCTTCCTTGTCCCTTTTCCAGAAATTATTTTTTTTTCTATTATGCCATCGTCAACACTCATGTCTCTAGCTGAGTAAGGGCATTTGATTTCGACAATTTTGTCGTTTCCTACAATTCCATCCGGACTTGCTCCTAAAAAAGGTAAATTTCGGTCTATAAATAATCCACACATCCGTATGGGAGTTCCAATATGTAGCTCCAGTTGATCACGCGCAAGATGTTCATAGTTTTGACCGTGTTTGATAGATTTTACATGATCTAAATTTTTTTCTGTCACAATGCTTTTGACCAGGGGCCCGCATTTTATATTCCCTCGTTTACACACTTTCCCAAAAACAGATGCCGTGAGCCGCAGTTTCCGTTCCTGACGCCATTCCATTGAATCGGCCTGCAGAATTGTTCTTCTTTCTAATTCATGGCGATCATTGTCGGCTAACGTTATAGCTTCCATATGATTAGACTTAGCAAAATCAAAATCGGCCTCACTTATGTCGGGTTTTTCACAATATTCGCCATAATTTCTGTCATTCCCACTAGTAGGAATTTTGGTTCTTTTGCTAAAAGGTTTATATGATAATCTACGTTTTGCCGAAGCTGATCTTTTAAGATCTCTCTTGGCTTCGAGACGTTTTATGTGTTTGTTGGGACTCTTTAGTAAATTTTTTTTACTTAGGTATGACAGTGGTTGTCTCGAATTGAATGACACCACTGATGCAGCACATCGTCCAGCATACGACTGCCTACCTGAATAATTTATTCTTTTTCCACCAATGAACTTCGCTACGATACTATTAAAAACTTCAGCAATGTTGCTATTTACATTATGCATCAAACTTGTAGCATTATTCACGAGTCTGGAAGTGAATTTTAATATGGCTGAAAATATAAAGCCACCCTCTTTATTTTTCATCGTTGTAACTAAATTTTCTTCTGTCGATGACTCCACTTCGTTCAGTTTTCTACAATAATAAGGTTTGCATGAGCTATGATTTCCAAAAACGTGATGTGATCCGTTCAACAAATCCTGCTTTAGTTCCAAAACTTTTTGAGAAAAAGTTTTGTCGTTTTGCGAATATATATGTTTTACAGCACTAGTAACTGAACGCCTTAAACGCAGTATGTTTTGTTGAACAGCTTTTCGGTACCTTAATGGGTAGCTTGTGTTTCTGGTCAGCTCATCTAATTTAGTGCAGTAGTTCCGCAATAAGTGATTAGTGCATTCTATTTTCTCCACTAACACGTTGCCATAAGGTTTGGATTTTTCTATATTTTTATGTGTACTAGCATCACCGTCAGCTATCAATCTTGAATAAATAAGTCCATGTGTATCTTTCGAAGTTTTGAAACCTTCAACCAGAGCTGTTGATTCCATGGCACTTGAACCCGTGTAATTTTTAAAGCAGATGTGTTCTGGAATCGTAAATTTCCTATTCTCAGCTCTAGCACAAACCATGCAATATTGTTTTTTTTAACTGCCATATATAACATTTTTCTTGTCCTATAACCAATTATTACTACAGCACCCGATAAAGCATTATAATTCTTTCGATACGATCTTTTAGACCAGCAGCCGTCAGCAACCACAGTTATCATTGGTACTCCGTTCAAATCCGTTTCCCCGTTGAGAATAGCTAGATCGTACTCTTCTTTAGCTGCTTCCTCCATGCTTTTTTCTTTGGCTAATTCCCATAGTCCACAGACTTTGTTATGGCATTTGGCGTATAATTTATCGGACATACAGGGAACAATTTGTTAATTTTATTTTTTTTTCACACATTTGGCAAGTAAAATAGAATTTCGATAGAAAGCCTTTGTGATTTGCAATTTCTTGTAGTTGTTTATAGAGGTATGCAAAATCTACTAATCTATTTCCATTTATTATGATCTCGTCTTCATCTTTAGTTTCTTCTTCTATCGAAATGTTTGAATATGGTTCGGGATGTTTTGAAGAATCCTGAAAGAAAATAAGAATATTGTAAGTAGTCCTAAAAGCCACGGGCAGAAACTTGTATCAAGGTCCAAGACACGTTTAAAAATGTAATGTATCTAAAATAAATCAACTTACATCGAGATTGTTGCATGGAATATCATTGCTAACTGAAGGTTCTTCAGCAACGTATTGACAAGGTTCTTCATTAGTCAGCGTCCCTAAAAATGTAATGTAACTGTTATAGTAAGTATAAATAATATTATTAAATTATCACATTTTATATTTATACTAGAGGACGCCAGCAGCTACGCCTGCATTTTTTTTAATTTACCCGTTTTGGCCGATCCCGTGGGAATTTCGGGAAATCCCTTCTTAGTGCACCCCTACTGTACCCAAGGAACATACATGCCAAATTTCAGCTTCCTGCGCCCAATAGTTTCGGCTGTAGCGTGTCTGTCAGTCAGTCAGTAACGCAAGGATTTTATATATTAAGATTATTAACCTAACTCTTAAAATGTTGTAACCGACTAAAGGGAATATAAATTACAAAATACATAAATAATCGCAAAATACATGTATATGAATTACTTATGCCAGCAAATACTGGCCTCAGTGACTAAGACTTTTTCAAATTTCACTTTAAAATAAAAAATTGGGCGTCATTGACAATAGTGAAGAAAAACATCGTGAGGAAACTTGGACTTGTAGGTATTATTTAAATTAAAATCACTAAACTGTCTAGTTTTCTGTATGAGAAAATGCCTTTGCTCTGCTGTGGGACAGTACAGGCTAGTATTATTATTATATATATTATAAATTTAACTTACGGCGTTGGAAAAGTTTTCAGTTTCATTTTCTTTGTTTGCACCAGAAACAGATCTACAATAAAACAAATATCTTGTAATAACCAAAGTTTCAAATATAATAAAGCATATCTTAGAACTGGAAACTGGGGTTTTTCTTGAATGTGCAGGTTCAAGATATACAGGGTTATTTGTAAAACACTAACAACCTTTCAGGACTGTATTACTAACATCATAAATAACAACTTTTGTTCTGTGACTTTATACAAAACATAGTTAATTTACCAAAAACAAATCTTCAAGATTTCGTTGTTCTATCTAACACATTTCAATTATGTATTTTTCTATAGACGCAAGCGCATCAAGAACCCCGTCACCTGATCCCCGCTTCCCTCCGCTATTGTACTATAACTTGCTTTGCATAGACTTCATAATATTTAGAACATTCCATTTTTTTTTTGTATGAAAATCTGATGAACTAAAATATGATAAATTTTTAAAAGTCATAGAACAAAAGATGTTCTTTATGATGTTAGTAACATGGTCCTGAGAGGTTGCCAGTGTTTTACAAATATCCCTGTATAATTATGTTCGTAATAATAGCTTATTTATCAGAATTCAAAAATACTTCATAATAAATCATTCAAATAAGCTTTAATCATAATGGTGGAAGTAATAATTCCATGCGTATCGATTGTTTGATGAAAAATTGCATCCGCCATCTTGAATTTTAAAATGCTTGCCAGATTTGGAATCGTCAGTCCCAAAAACCCATTACACGACACCCATATCGAATATTTGTGAAAAAGTTGCATCGGCCATCTTGGATTTTAAAATGCTTGCCAGATTTGGAATCACCAACCCCAAAAACCCATTACACGACACCCATGTCGAATTTTTGAGAAAAAGTTGCATCGGCCATCTTGGATTTTAAAATACTTGCCAGATTTGGAATCACCAACCCCAAAAACCCATTACACGACACCCATGTCGAATGTTTGAGAAAAAGTTGCATCGGCCATCTTGGATTTTAAAATGCTTGCCAGATTTGGAATCGCCAGCCCCAAAAACCCATTACGCGATACCCATATCGAATATGTGATAAAAAAAATTAATAAAGATTACATCTGCCATTATGAAAAAAAAAGCTATGGTAAATGAAAATAAAATCGTAAAATAAAAATACGTACCTTTTATGAAAACGGCTTTTTTTTCGGAAATGAGCGCCAACTTTCTTCTTATAATATTTTTCCTTACGTTTTCCCATTTTTTACTAAAACAAATATATAATATTGTATCTAGACAGTAAAAAATATAACACAACAAATAACAACATAATAAAAAAGTAATACTAAAAAAACAAAAACTGTGACTTACACTATTCAACTGTTTGCGGCAAGGTACACAATAGATCTCGAATTATCGTTAGCGGCGCGTCGCTCCACGATGAGACGTGACCTCTCTCTGAGCTCTCATGGACGACTGAATTGTCGACCGGTGTTAGCCCATGTACGTTGCGTATGATTCAAAACAGCGCATCAAATAACAAAAAAATGTATAATAAAATAACCAAGTGACATTTCGAAAATCTAAAAACTATGAATTGTAGTATGATCATTAGAGATTAATATGAATTGAAGTTTGTGAAAAAATTCAACAGTTTAATATCATAATTTAATTAAACGCGAGCACGCCATTTCATGATTTTTGACCAACTTTACTTATTTTTTGTTTATAAACTATACAATATTTTTTATTTTTGCCAACTATAATCGTTAGCACATTCATTGTGGCGTTTATTACATATTTTTTTATGGTAATCATGGTAATAGTATTGATTATATCTCTTTAACGGTGACGACTGTTTTGAATTATTTTGCTCGGCGCAGTCTTAAGCGCATACAAGGCAGATGCACTCGTACTGACGTTTTCGATCACAAGATGGCCGCTCCTATTCATCGAGTTCATGTCAATTCAATGGTGTCAATCTCTACTGACAGAGGTTCCGTTTTATGCATCTGACATTTTGAGGATTATTATTAAATAATTTATTTACAGTTAATAATAATTATAAAAATAGAGAGAGACATACTAGTATCAATTTACTTTGCAATTTTATTAGATATTTTTTATAATTGTTTTTTTTTGCCAATTTATTTTCATAAGTTGAAAGTAGTATGCGTAACATGTAAAATGAGAACTGTCACGCATATCATCATACAGCGAAAATACTATAGTAAGTGATACCGTTGTCCATAGACTCAAGCAGCACGAAAGGAGTCACAAGCTCGTTGCCGCCCATTCGGATGGGAAAAGGAATAAGAGGAGGAGCGGGATGTGGGAGAAGGGATAGGGCCTCTGAAACTCTCACCCACCAAGCAAAACGTCTGTTTCTTTACGGCGATGTACTGTGAGAGGGTCGTGCTTGACTTCCCTTAGAGGCGAGGTGACGCAACTACAGTGTGGTATGACAGTTGTGATCGACGACGGATAATATGTGACCAGTTATAAAAACATTATACAAGTCTAGCAACAAATCTTACAAACCAGCAAGATATAGTTGAAACATTCGCTCATGAATGTATCATTCACTGAGCTAATTTGAGCGCTCACATACCCCTACCGTTGTAGTTGCTTCGCAGCAACTACAACGGTAGGGGTATGTGCTGACGCGAAGTTAGCGCGGCTTACAAAGGCTGCAAACTATGAGCGGTATCTGAGGCATGCATTCGACAATGGGGCTCGATACACATAATCTACGCTTAGTGCAATGGATGGTTACTTACTACTTGCTGTACACTTGTTTCTGTATTATGCGAGATAATTCAGTGTAAGCTTTAATATAGAGCTCGTTTTCAGTCCTGTCTTATTGTGAATGAATGCTTGGGAATGGAGGGAATGCACGGGAATTTACATGCTTGTAGATTAATTTTATTGTATACGGGTTTATAAATACATCTCTAAAAAGGTGTGATTTTAATCAAATACACGTTCTGATTGAACTTTCATCGTATAGCAATAGCATAAGCATATAAACCAAAAGCTATACCAACTCGTCTGGCCAGCGCGGTATAGTAGGCCAAATACCACCCAATGAGCGCACCAACGAATAGGCCCCCAGTTCCCGGTAGTCCCGCTGTCCGCAACTACGGTAGCGGTCGCAGTAACAGCGGGGCAGGGGGTGCTAAGAATCTCCGGGCTACGGCAAACGGCTACCACAAGAAACTGACCCTGGCTACGTACAATGGACGCTCTCTACGGCTGGACCAACACATCGCCGAACTCGAAGTAAAACTAGGTCATATAAACTGGCATATATTGGGGTTGTCTGAAGTCCGAAGACAGGGGGAGGACACGATAACCCTTGAGTCAGGAAACCTGTTCTACTTTCGAGAAGGCGATCAGCCCTCTCAGGGCGGTGTCGGTTTCCACGTTAACAAATCTCTCGCTAACAACGTTGTAGAAATCAGCAGTGTGTCAACACGGGTAGCGTACCTGATATTAAGGATCACCGACAGGTACTCCCTGAAGGTGGTACAGGTATATGCGCCAACCTCGACATACTGCGATGACATAGTCGAAGCCATGTATGAGGACATTACTAAGGCTCTACATCATACCACCAAGACACACTACAGCGTTGTTATGGGGGATTTTAATGCCAAAGTGGGAGTACAAGAACGCGGCGAAACGAGAATCGGATCCTATGGCGTGGGGTGCCGAAATCACAGAGGGTAAATGCTGGTCAACTTTCTGGAGTCACAGGGGCTCTTCTTAATGAACTCCCCCTGATACTGTGACAAGGAACGAGATAGACTTCATCATGTCTGGTCGGAGGTATATATTTAGAGACGTCTCAGTGATCAACAGGTTTAATACTGGTAGCGATCACCGACTTGTCCGAGGCACTCTAAATATAGATTTCAGAGCTGAGAGGCTTCGCATGATGAAGTCTACTCTTAGACCTACTGCGCTTCAGCTAGCAGTAGGATCCGAAAAGTTTCAACTGGAACTTCAAAACCATTTCGGACTGCTGGAAACCAATGGCACTGTTGTCGAGAAAACCGACGCTGTGGTCAAAACGCTACAGGATGTGTCTCGAAGGGTGTTTCCCGGATAAAGCGTTAACAAACAAAGTAAACTCTCGCACGAGACTCTCAAACTTATGAGGCAAAGATGGGGAATGTCATATGCGCAGACGTCTTCGGCAGATGGAAGAAACCTAAACCGGAAGATCCGGAAGCTGGTGCGACGTGACCTCCGATGTTCCAATACCCGCGCCATTACGGCTGCGATGGAAGAGAATCGAGGCACCAAAGTCTTCGCTCGCCAGCTTGGTAGAATGCATCTGTCGAAACTCAATACTGCGGATGGCAAAACCGTAACCTCCAAGTTCGAGATTCTCGCTGAAATTGAGAGTTTCTACAAGGACTTGTACGCATCACGGATGCCTAAACCCACGAGACCCAGCGATGATGACCACAGAGCCCAACTGACGCGCCATTACACGGAGGACATCCCTGATGTCAACCAGGGCTAGGTAAGAGTGGCTCTCGAGCAGCTCAAGAACAACAAGTCTCCAGGGGATGACGAAATCACCACAGAGCTCTTAAAAGCAGGTGGGACAGCAGTTCTGAAAGAGCTGGCGAGCCTGTTTAATTCCGTTATCCACCAAGGCCTAACACCTCAGGCGTGGAGTGGGAGTGCGGTGGTTCTGTTTTCCAAAAAAGGTGACAGAACCCTGCTGAAAAACTACAGACCCATCTCACTCCTGAGTCACGTCTACAAGTTGTTCTCGAGAGTCCTAACAAATCGCCTCGCCAGATAACTCGACGATTTCCAGCCACCGGAACAAGCCGGGTTTCGAAAAGACTACAGCACCGTAGACCACATCCATACTGTTCGGCAGATTGTACAGAAGACCAACGAATACAATCAGCCGCTGTGTATGGCTTTCGTGGACTACGAGAAAGCCTTCGACTCCATCGAAACCTGGGCGGTTCTGGATGCTCTGCAGCGGTGTCGCATCGATTGGCGCTACATCGAGGTGTTGAGATGTTTGTACGACACGGCCACTATGACCGTCCAGCTCCAGGACAATAAAACCAGCCCCATTGAGTTGCGTAGAGGGGTGAGGCAGGGGGATGTAATATCTCTAAGCTCTTCACCAACGCACTCGAAGACGTCTTTAAGACGCTGGACTGGACTGGACGGGGCATCAACATTAATGGCGAGTACATATCCCACCTTCAGTTTGCCGACGATATCGTCATCGTGGCAGAGAGCCTGGCAGAGCTGAGCGAGATGCTGCACAGCTTACATGGAGCCTCTCGACGGGTCGGTCTCGGCATGAACTTGGATAAAACCAAGATTTTGTTCAACGAACACATTGTGCCGAGACTGGTTTATGTCAATGGATCGATGCTCGAAGTTGTTCAAGAGTATGTCTACCTTGGGCAAGTAGTCCAGCTTGGTAGAAACAACTTCGAGAAAGAAATCGACCACAGGATCTAGTTAGGTTGGACGGCGTTTGGCAAGCTACGTCGAGTTTTCTCTTCGCCCCTACCGCAATGCCTGAAGACCAAAGTCTTCAACCAATGCGTCCTACCTGTTATGACGTACAGTGCCGAGACGTGGGCACTCACTAGTCCACAAACTAAAAGTCACGCAGCGAGCTATGGAACGGGCTATGCTTGGCGTCTCTTTGAAGGATAAAATTCGAAACGAAGTTATCCGGCAAAGAAATCGGCCCAGTCCGTATTTGCAGGTGTGACACCCAGTGCTGAGAATTATCAGGTTATATTTCAGTCACTACTTGATAGATATCAGGACACGCGCGTCCTAGCGTCTACCTACTTTGACCTAGCTTTAAATCTCAAACTGTTCGGTGCCGCGTCTGTCGCGAATTTCCAGCTGTTTATTGATAACTTCGTAACAGCGGTTAATTCGCTTAGGAATTTAATATTGGAAGATCTTTCCGACTTTATGTTGCTTCAACTCGCTTTAAAAAAGTTTGACACTGATACAATTCGCGCATTCGAGATGACGGAACGCAATAATAAAATACCTACACTAGATAGTTTTATTTCGTTCATCAAAGATCAGTGTCGAATATTTCATAATACGCAGTCTGGTTCACCTGGCCCGTCTAACACTAACAGCAACAAACAAAGGTTGAATAAATCGCGAAATAGTAATAATAACTCGGTCCCTAATCCACAATCTTACGTAACATGTTCGGAATCTAATAGTAATAATTCACAGAAGTGTCTGTGCCGTAATATAGTGCACGACCACTTATTCAAGTGTCCCGCCTTCGATAATTTGCATGCAACCACTCGTTTTAAATGCGTAAAAGATAACAAAGCTTGCATTAATTGCTTAAGCATAAAACATAAAACAAGTAATTGTTCTAGTAAGACAAAGTGCCGCTTCTGCAATAAAAAACATCATTCATTGCTTCATTTCGATAAAGATAACCCGTTGTCAAGCCAAGCCGCTGACCTTGACACACTTACATCGCAGATGCAGGCCACGGTGCCTTCCCCCTGCACGCCTCAGGGCGAGGTATCGTTGTGTACGACGTCCATTACGCGGGCGACGCGCACGCGAGGACGGCACTCGCGCATCTATAATGATCCGCGCAGGGCCAAAACGCAGTGTATGACGTCTAAGACTGTTCTGTTAGCGACAGCGCAAGTTATCGTATATGATGTTAATGGGTCGCCGCACATGGTACGTTGTCTGCTAGATAGCGCATCTCAGACCAATTTAATAACGTTTGAGTTATTCAAACGCCTCGGATTATGGAATAACTTTAAAAATACTAACTCAACCGTCAAAGGGATAGGCGGATCAGAAAAACATTGCAAGGGTTCCGTAGATATTAAAATACATTCGCGTTTTGATAGGGACATTAATTTTAACATTTCTTCGCTTATCGTGGAGCGTATCACGGACGCATTGCCGAACGCTAATGTAGACGTAGCATCACTCACTCACCTCGATTCATTGCCGCTAGCAGATGCGGAGTTTGCGAATCCGGCAGGCATTGATCTTTTGATCGGAGCTTCAATATTTCCGCACTTGCTACTAACTAACATAGTAAGTAGTGAGCGATATGATTTACCGCCCGCTATTGAGACGGTATTTGGGTATGTGATTATGGGTACCGTACCTACGTTACATACTGCTCATTGTATTACGTCTTGTTGTTGTTCTGCTCTTCAAGAGTTCAAGGTGGGTGCTAAAACTGTGTGTAAGATAAAGCACTAATTAGCTATGCTATGCTATGCTATGCTATGCTATGCTATGCTATGCTATGCTATGCTATGCTATGCTATGCTATGCTATGCTATGCTATGCTATGCTATGCTATGCTATGCTATGCTATGCTATGCTATGCTATGCTATGCTATGCTACGCTATGCTATGCTGTGCTATGCTATGCTACGCTATGCTATGCTATGCTACGTTATGCTATGCTAAGCTACGCTACGCTACGCTACGCTACACTAAACTATACTACACTTCCGCTTTGTATATGGATGACCTTGCCTGTAGTGTCATACCCGCTCCGCTAGAAATTTCGCTTTGTGGAGAGCTTATTCAGCTTTTCAAGCGAGGCCAAACTGATCTTGTCAAATGGACAAGCAACTCTAAGGAGGTTCTCGCACGCATACCAGATTCTCATAAAGCTTCTCCAGACATTGAGTTTGAGAAGTCTGTACCGCATAAGGTCCTCGGTTTACGCTGGGACAAATCCTGCGATAGTTTTCGGTTTGACGTCTCACCGCCAGATGATAAGTGCGCCAAGCGCACTATGCTGTCCACAGTAACTCGACTATGGGACATAATGGGTTTGTGGCTCCCACAATTTTGTACGCCAAGCTCTCGATCAACGAGCTTTGGCTATCAAAGTGTGAGTGGGATAAAACACCCCCTGACCATATTGTCGCCGCTTGGGGCCAGTTTGTATTGAGCTTACCGCGCTCAATCAAATTACTATTCCGCGTCATCTTGGGTTGGTAGATGGATGTACCATCAACTTAATAGGTTTCGCTGACGCCAGCGAGCGTGCTTACGGCGGAGTCGTATATCTGCAAGTCCGTATTGGTTCTAACTACTCGGTGCAGTTAGTTTGTGCCAAGTCTAAGGTCTCGCCTGTTAAAACCATTTCGGTTGCGAGATTGGAGTTGTGCGCGGCCCTTCTGCTGTCTCAGTTGCTCCGCAAGGTTCAAGACACAGTTTTGCCCCACTACCCCATTAATAAATATACGCATTTTCCGACTCCAAAGTAGTGCTCACTTGGATTCATTCTTCTCCTCACCGCTGGCAGACTTTTGTCGCCAACCGCGTTAATAAATTGATGGAACTTGTTCCCGCTACTTGTTTCAATCACGTCGCGGGTTATCGCACTCGTCTTCAGGAAGAACGTTGCATAGATCATATTGACTGGAAGTTTATTCCACCAGCATCACCACATTTCGGTGGATGTTGGGAAAGCATGGTCAAAGTAATTAAAACGCATCTCTTCAAGGTTATAGGTCAACAGATCCTCTCTTACGAAGAGCTTTTAACTGTCCTTGCACAAGTCGAGGCACTTAGACACTTAGAGATCTAGCCTGAAGTTGGACCTGCCTCTTAGTTTAAGTATTTAGTTAGTAGTTTTCGCTATTATTGCGTTTGTAGTTTTTGCTAAAGTTAATTTAGAATTATTTTATTGTCATATCGCTGTCTTAGCCTATTGATGGGTTATGCGGTAGTACACCCAACATAGCTAAGTTCAATCCTATTTTGTTTAAAGGCTACCCTTTAGGGCCGGGGGGATATGGTAGCGCCATCTACCTTCCTATCTATAACTAATCGCATCAACGTCAATCGTTCCATGCTGTTCTAGTGCGAGCGATGTCATATTTCCGTCCCTGTCTCCCATTTCCGAAGGAGGGTCGTATTGAGCACCCTAAAAATTTCGCAGGTGCACAGCAAGTGTTGGAAAGAACAAAGCTTTTGCTTAAGGATTCTTTTGTCGGCATCTAAAAAGGATTAAAAATAATTACTTGTGCCGCAAAAAGCAATAAAACACCTGGGTGCCATAAAGTTTGGTATTTTTGCAATTTTTGACTTTATATATCAGTTCGCTAATGCCCTTCGTTGTGGACACATCCAGTGGTTTAGTTTGCTTTTGGTGATTGTTTGCGGAAGATTAGAGTGATATCGTTATAATATGCCAAAAAGAAACGAACTTTCGTTAGACAAACGTGTGCAGATACAAGTTCTGCATGAGCAAGGGAAATCACAAGTAGAGATTTCCAGAACTGTGAAATGTTCGCGCCGATCCGTGCAATATGCTATTGAGCGATTCTCTGCTACCGGATCTCATCGGAATAGGCCTAGAACCGGGCGCAAACGCATCACTACAGACCGTCAAGATCGTCAGTTAATGAGAGAGTCATTAAAAATAGGAAAAAAACTTCTTCCGTGCTTGCTGCTGAATTGTCAGTAGAAATTAGGAAATGAATTTCTGCTCGCACAATTCGCAGACGACTTCAGGAAGCTGGTTTGAGAGGGTGTAAAGCCAGAAAGAAGCCATGGCTCTCGGATGACAACAAGAAAGCTCGATATGAATGGGCTTTAAAACACCGAAGTTGGCCTGCAGAAGATTGGTCAAATGTCGTGTGGTCAGACGAATCAAACTTTGAGGTAAGTTAGTTAATTTAATGTCCTTACAATATTTAATAAACATTTTGAAAAAAATCCTCTTTACTTTAATTTAATATTTTTCTCGGGACTCAATATTTTTCTCGTTGTTGCCGATTTTTGGGACACCTGGTGTGACTTTTGTGCGGCGCCGGGTAGGTGAAGAATTTAAACCAGAGTGTGTAGTACCAACTGTAAAACACGGTGGCGGCAGCATAATGGTTTGGGGCTGCATGACTGATTGTGGAGTTGGCGAATTGTTCGTGTGTGAGGGACGCATGAACTCTGAAAAGTACATAAATGTACTAGAATCTGCGTTGTTGCCTTCATTCACCACACTTTTTGGAGACACAAATATGGATGGCGTTAAATTCCAGCAGGATAACGCCCCGTGCCACAAGTCTGCTCGCTCGATGACATGGTTTCATGAAAATTCAATTGAACTTCTGGACTGGCCTGCCCAGTCCCCGGACCTTAATCCCATAGAGCATTTATGGGGTTTATTAAAGCGCAGAGTCCGGCGCCACACTATTAACAACAAACAAGAGCTAAAACGCTGCTTGCGTCTGGAGCTGCCGTAATTAAAGCAAAAGGTGGACCCACAAAATATTGATTATGTATTAATAAATAATGATATAAACATATAAAAATTGTTTCATTTCATTTCGGTTTGACCCTGTTAAAAAAACTGAATGGTGACATGGGTGCTCAATACTTTTGGCCAAGGCTGTAAGTATAGCGATATAACGTATAAAAACCTAAATGAATCCGGCTCGAAGGACCAAAAAAATGGTTCGGCGATACACCGAAACCGTGGTTCTAGGCGACTTGGAGAAGGAAATGGACTGTATACAAGGATAGCGGGTTTTAGCCGCCTAGGATTGGAATGGGAGAGATGATTGTGAGTGGGTATAGGATATTCCAAGGACGGAGGGCACTTACCTTATACGGCGATCTTCTTCGTCTCAGAAGGGTCTCCTGGTGGTTTCGTGCTGAATTCACTTCACTACACAGTCACTTCCACTTGCGAGCGGTTTATATAATCGGTAATAACTATAGCGGGAGCGGCGCGGTGATCCGGTATAGCGGACGCGTATCGCGAATCGAATGTTCTTGAAAGTTCTGGACTGTCTCTCGCGTCGACGTTTGCGGCGACCAATCCGCGAAAGGCAGTGCCCCTCCTTCGGGAATGGGAGACAGGGACGGAAATATGGTATCGCTCGCACTAGAACAGCATGGAACGATTGACGTTGATGCGATTAGTTATAGATAGGAAGGTAGATGGCGCTACCACTTATAGAATTGCTTCGCTCTACATTTTCTTTTGGAGTGTTGTGTGCCACGAGTTGGAGGCCTTTGTGGAAATTTCGATTAGAAATTGATCTTACTTTAGTCAATTATACCTAGTGTTTAAACGTTAGACGATTCTATTAAATGCTATCATCAGATGTACTACTGATTGTCTTTAGGATACAAATTCAAGTAAAGTAAAGATAAATTGAGTAGAGCGTGTAGCAATGTTAATAAAAGCTCTCACCTAATTATCAATTCATAAAAAAATTTAGCAGCATTAGAAGCTACTGAATTATATGCTCAGGACAATCAATTACATAAGTAAAAGCCGTCATCGACACATATATTTTCCATCACTCCACACCCATATACATATAAAATGTCCGATACCAGTGGATCGCATTACGTTGGAATAAAATTCGCACGAGTACCGACTGAAAATTGAGCCAAATTGGGCTACTTGACTCTGGGTATGTTAGTCAAGTACCAGAACGAAGCGCAATAAGAGCAGCATCATCCAATAGAAGCTCCACTACGGGCACTTCTCGTACTAGCCTCGCTTTCAAATAAAAGCAACTATTATATGGACCAACTCTGCCTTTAAACTCAGATTTCTAGCACATATATACTGATACTTGTCGATATAAAATGTTTGTGAACTGAATTGTCCACGGTGACTCGATAAAAGATTTTATTTTACAAGTTAAAAGGTTTTCATTGTAGGCTATGTCCGACTAAGTAGCTTTTTATCGAATTTGTCTGTTTGACAGTTTTGGACTTTTTAATGTATATGCATGCTCCTTAGGCAATATGAGACTAAGCGTAGGAGTATGTATTTGGTGCCATATTATGTGGGAATTTTACAAATCTAGGTATTATATAGAAGCAGTGAATGTTTCTTACTAAAAGATTAATTTATTCAGTTTACCAACGTACCTTGGGAGAAATAATGTGACTACATGAATTGCCTTTAAAGTGGATACGATATCATGTGATGAAAAATTATTCATTTGGGCAGTTATTCTTCAGCGTTCGACTAAGTCACTTTATTTTATCTTTGTAACCGCGTCACATTTAGTAAATCTTTAAAACAGATCACTTGAAAATTTCAACAACAATATCACGAAAGCTAAGTTCATAGTAGTTTTAGAATATAAATCTCTGAAAAGTGGATAATTTCAAAAGATGAAGCGGCAAGTACCTGCCTATGTTTTATCTTGTCCGCACAATTAAAGATTGTATTGAAGATAGATAATTATGCACCAACAGCCTGACTTGGAGCAGTTGGAATGGGGCAGAACATTTCTCAGGTGATAAGAAGTTCTCAGATAAATATAAAATGTGAATAACATTGTCAAAGTTCATAATGCTGGTGCAATGCTGATAACAAAAGCATAATACGGGCTTTGTCCTTAAACGTTGGTGGCGTAAAATCTGTTTTCATTTCGCATTGACAAAGCATAAGCAATACCTATCATATTTTTGTTTTTAGAATACTGCCTTGTGTGCCAAGCTTTTCTACGATTGTTATGATACACAAGAAAACCTGTTTCATTTGCATATTTGTATTTGTACACACGTGTAGCTCATTGAAGGCTTCTTCAATAAGATTTTATCCTAACCTGTTCGAACTTGTTTCACTGTGATAATAAACAAATAAAACAATGACAATTACTTGTATTTATCAGATCCTTTTGAATGTTAATTCAGGCATACGGATATTCAATATGTATAACAACCAACTTACTTGACTATTCTGATTATGCCTGGGCTTGCTTATATTGTCTAGACAAGCCGCTCTTAACGATAAGGGACCTACAGTTTATTACTACATGTTGTGTACCTAATCCTAAAATAGCTGTCTATAAATAATTACCTATATGCCTACCGCTCTAATCTGAATTAGCAATAAAAATTGGTTGCCTGTAAAGTCGGTATACGGGCGAAAGTTTTACGTGACAACGACTTTGAGTGGTAAAATAATTTTAATGTGAATATTCATTCGTATAGTAGGAAGAAGGATGAAAGACGCGTGCCTTTCACTTTTTATGTCTGTCTCTCTCGCTCTTAGGCGGGACGCGTGCCTCTCACTCGCTCTCATTGTGAGCGCATAACGTGAGCGGAGCGTAACGCAGTTTCTTGAAGTGTCACCCGGCAAACCAATTTATAAGACGTTGTCACGTCAAAAATAATATCTTACTGTCGTATTCCAATAATAAAGACATTTTCTGAGCGAATTTCATTTCAAGAGCTCTTTACGTCGCCAAAGCAATTCTCATTGATAAAATAATACAAAGAAATTAAATGGTCTAAAGTGAATATTTAAACTGCAAATCAGAATATAAACTTGCAATCTCGGCATACTGTAGTATCGCTTGAGCAATCATGGTATTCATAAATCCGCGTTTAAAGATTTGTACAAGCCAAATGGGTTCTATAAAAAGTCTGCCATCAGCAAGAAGTTTTAGATGAAATATCAGTGTTTTAATGTCCTTCCCCATCAGTATTTCCTTTACATTTTTCCGCCGTAACTAAGACACGTGCTGCACCTGTGCCACTATTTCAGGAACTCAACACTTATCGAGTTAAGAAAAGAAGATAAAACTAAGTAGTGTAACTTAATTAAAATATTGAAGTTCGTTATCCATTTCACTTTGATGGAAAACGCCTAAGTAACGCAGACGGGTACATGGTTGTAAACGAGCCTCGACTTCATCTAAACTGTTACAGCGAACTTCCAATTTGAACTCTTCACAATGACTTTTCAGTTTGAAAACAGAGCTTTACCATCGAGGTCTTCCGTATATACTCGAAGGTATAAAAGTACAACTATATATTGTGTAGTAAAGTACCTCACCTTAAAATCTCGATATTAACAGGATGATAAGATAAGATAAGATAAGATAAAAACACTTTATTGTACACCAGTAAATACACAATATTACAATGGATTACATCAAAACCTTAAAACTAGTGGTACAAGGGCGGTCTTATCGCACATTGCGATTTCTTCCAGACAACCTAGTTCGGAAATATATATTAAATATCAATGCTAAAATAGTGGGTAATGGCGTACCTTGTGGAACAGTGATTGTGAAAAAAATATTATAGTGGATGGGAGAAAATATTTGTATATCAGAATAATATGAAATATAATTATACTTATAAATGTAACATAATTAATAAAAATAATACCGTACATAAAAATAAATGTTAAATTTATAAATATAAATATGCATACAATATATATACCTATATAAATATATAAAATTATATATATACATATTTATAAATAAAATACTAATATTGATATATACACAAACAATACATGGATGAATAAATACGTAAACTAAACTATATACTAGGTATGGGTATGTGTGTTTATCAGTCATGATGAATCTGCCATATAGTGCTTAGTGATTTTTGAGATACATGGGATAGGAAGGGTTAAAAAGAATATTAAAAAGAAGACAAAGAATGTGAGTATTCCGTCGAAGGCGGATTGGTAGCCACTTGAGCTTGTTACGAAATTCAGAGACGTGATCATATTTACGTAAACCGTATATGAATCTTATACAGAAGTTTTGAAGTCGCTCAAGTTTATCTAGCTGGTCCTCATTGAGATCTAGATAGCTGGCATCGGCATAGTCAAGAATGGGTAGAAGGATGGATTGCACAGTGCAATTTTAGTGGATATTGGCATGAAGTTGCGCAATCTTCTCAATGATGCTGAGGCAGCGTAGAGTCGTCGACTAACATTTTGTAGCTGCACAGTCCAAGACAGCGTTTTGTCAATGTATATCTCCAGATTCTTCACATCATTACTTATAGGAATTACAACGCCACCAAAAGACACCTGGGGAAGCATTGACCATTGAAACTTTGTCATCATTCTGGAACTGCCGATAATAGTAACCTGGGTTTTAGCAGGATTAATCTTAAGTCCATATCTATTGGTCCAGTGTGTAATTTCAGCCAAGTCATTATTAATAATTGAGATTGCTGATGGCAAGTTGTCAACCTTCGCTTGAGAGGAAATTTGCAAATCATCTGCATATAGGTGGTAGGAAGAAGTTAAATTATTTGAAATTGAATAGATAAAAATTGAGAAGAGTAAAGGAGATAAAACGCCGCCCTGAGGGACCCCTGCAGCGTTGTCGCACCATGGAGAAAATATATCATCCAGATGAATGCGCTGCCGGCGTCCAAACAGGTAACTACGAAACCAGTCGATCACTGATGGAGATATGTTAAGAGAGCTTAAAATGGCAAGGAGAATGTCAAAGTCAACAGTATTAAATGCATTGCTAAAGTCCAGCAAACAGAGAACTGTTAGCCTGCCACCCTCCATGCCTGACCTTATATCGTCCGTAATGCTGACAAGGGCAGTTGTAGTACTATGACCCGTGCGGAAACCGGACTGAAAGGGATTGAGGATATTGTTTTTAGAAAGGAAGGAGTTAAGTTGGTTATGGATGAGACGTTCAAGGACTTTAGAAAGGAAGGGTAGTATAGATATGGGTCGATAGTCGGAGAAAGAAACAGGAGTGGATTTTATAGGTAAAGGAACTATATGAGCCTCTTTCCAAGCTGTTGGAAACACGCCATTTGAAATGGAATGATTGAATATATGGGAAACAATAGGTAGGATCTCATCGAGGATAGGGAGAATCATATTGCGGGTGATATGATCACTGCCGATGGCGTTAGATGTTATGGACATGATGCTCTTCTTAACATCACATGCAGTAAACTGACTAAAGACAAAAGGAGTATAGTCAGGAGTTGGAAGCGATGAAAGATAATTTAAGGTATTCCTTTTTGTTGTCCTATTAAAATCGGACGAAGCAGAGACATGCTGATTGAGCGAATTAATATCAATATCGGAAGAATACTTGTTTTGATTTTGCTTCCCAACATTGATCTAAGAAATTTCCATACTTTAGCAGGGTCACCATTTTGAACAGAACTATGAATGTGCTGGCGTTGTGCATCCCTACACAGCCTATTGCAGAGATTTCTAAGCTTTGTATACTTTTCTTTATTAGTTTCAGAAGGCTTAAATTTATATTTCGATTTTGCAGCTGTTTTTTTCTGAATAAGTATGCTTATTTCTTTGGTAAGCCAAGGCGATGGTGCATGTTTCAGTTTAATAGTGCGAATCGGTGCAGGAATATCGTATAATTCAGTAAGCTTACTCTCAAATATTTGAATTTTGCAGTCAATAGAGTCAGAGTCAAGTAAAGGTTTCCAATTTATTGCTTTGACATCGTCGCATAGACGTTCAGTATCTATACCACTAAAATTGCGTAGCAAGAGAGTTCTTGACTTTGCCTTGGGAGGACGAACTTTGTAAGATAGATAGATAAGATCATGGTAAGAAAATGCATCAGCATCACATTGGCCGTGCTTAGCGACATGACCAAGCGATGAGACGAAGATGAGGTCTAAAAGTGAGGGGGCAGAATTAGGGAAGTGATGAGTAGCATTCAGGGGAAGAATATGCAAATTACTAGAAACAGAAATAGAATAAAGAGATGAAGAGCGTGAGTCGTTCTTAAGGAGACAGGTGTTGAAGTCACCCATGATTATAGATTGACTGTAAGAGGGAGATAGTGTGAGTAAGAGATTTTCAAAGGAGGATTTTGGTGTGATGCAGCTCGACTTCCAGGAAGAGATGCTCACCGGCATTGGATGGAGGCGGTTGCGAAAATACATTTACCACAAAGTAGGTAAAATAAGAGCGTATATATACGCTCTTATTTTACCTGGTAGTGGTGGCGGTGGTGTTGCCATATATATGGCAACACCACCGCCACCACTACCAGTACGGTCATTTCTAATGAGTTGGAAGCCGGGCAAAGAATAAGAAGCAGAAGGAAGACATGGCTTAAGCCATGATTCGGAAACCAGTATAGCATGGATGTTCTTACAGTCAAAGTTTGCCAGCATATCAGGGAAATGGGCGGGAATACTCTGAGCATTGATATGAATCACATTAAAGTTACTCGGAAAACAAAGTTTGCAGGTTGTCTGCCAAAGAAGGAACGCTAACAAAACTTTCGTTGTCGGAGCTCACTGAAAAGTATTCATCACTATCACTATCGCAATCTAAACACAACATTATATTTAAAGTAAATAAATATATTTATAAATATATAAAATAATGTATGTTAAATAAAATAAAATAAATAAATATGAAAATAGATACGATAAGTTAAAAATAGTCTTGCACAACCAAATTTTACAAAGTGCACCTGCCAGTTAAATAATAATGTACTAACAATTAACAGAAACAGCGTGGATAAAACGCAAACGAAAAAAAAATAGGAAAACAGAAGGTGAGCATAATCCCAGGTAGCAAGAAAATAGAAATAAAGAAAAGAAAAAAAAAATAAGTTACAAGTAATCTGAAATCTGACCACGGAAAACTACTGCGGCGTGTAACATTAGCCCAAACCAATGTGTATCCGATTTCTGAACGTAATATTTCAACTGTCATAGCAATAATTGACAATAGTGACGTCTAAAAAGTTAATTTTATGAGAATAAGTTATAAGAAGTCGGTATTACGGTAATAATTGTGATATTAAATAAGAAAATAAATCTGATACATGTTAAAAATAAATCATGTGGGTAACACAAGTCGTAAACAGAAATAAATGTATAACCACCTACCTGGGATTACGTACAATATGAAAGAGGAAGATAACAAAAATACAAAGCACTATTTTTTAGTCGCAGCAGCTCTTCTCGATTTTGCCGGCTCATTTTTCGAGGAGGACGGCCCTGGTTTCGACTGGTCTATGGCAAGAAGATGATCAAGCTTTTGTAAATCTACCAGGGAGCTGACGCGATGTTGCTCGCCTTGTGCACCTAGGACGTAAATGTTGTCTGTTGTGGACGTAAATTCTTTTGTCCAGCATTTCGAGACCCCAAATTTCTCCCACGCAGCCACGAAGGTGTCATGTCGGGCTTTGGTCAGGAATTCAGACGCTGTGTTGCCGGAACCCTTGAGCTTTGGTTTAGAGAACCAAGCTTTGTCACGGACCAAGACACTCTGAAATTTCACCAAGACTGGACGGTGTCTATTTGGAGCTGAGGGTCTTCCCATGCGGTGACAGCGCTTGATGGAGCTTGGTGCAAATTCTTCGAGCTTCAAGTGGGACTTCATGATATCGGTAACAGTCTGCACCAGGTCCTCGTTCTTTTCTTCTTTCACACCATGGAAAAGTAGGATTTTACGGCGGCTTTGCATTTCCAGGTGATCTACAGTGTGCACCAATAACTGCACCTGTTGCTGTAGGCCTTTCAATGCATCCGTTACAGAAGTCCGGAATAAGGCAAATTCAGGAGCCAAACTAGCCAAGTTGGAAGGAGGGTTAGTGTTGTTGAGCAGTTTATCCTCAAACTGAGTCATCCTCTGGTGAAATGTATTGTTTAAGTTATCAATAGTGCTGTGTAATGCTTCCATGGTTAATTGTATGTACGGTGAATTTAGACAGGAGATAACTTTCACTGGCAGGTAGCGTGTTATAATGAACTATATTAAATCATAAAAATACTGAATTTGTGTTTAAATTAATTATTAAAAGATTATAAAAACGAGAGCTAAAATTTTTACTTGTGGTCACAACTACCCCCAACAAAAAAAAGTGGCGGAAAAGTTTTATTTTCGCCCATTTGTTATTTACGATTCAAGAAATTCAACAACAACATCTCCTGCAATATGGTTAGAGCTGTTTTCTACGTAGTATGTTATAATGTGAAATTATTTGCGGCGTAAGTGCTTATGTCCAATTGTTTGTGTCGTAATTTATCATCTTAATATACACGTGTTTCTGTGTTAGTTGGAATATATTTGGTTACTCGGGTGTGTTGTTTATTGATTTCAGTTGTCATTTGGACATTACCACTGCGAGTTTAATGTCTATTTTGTGGTGATCTCTGGTTATGAGGATATGTGTGGCAATGGAGATAAATGGATAGAGATAATTACAAACCATTGTTTGAGATGTCCATTCACTAATCCGGTCCACAATTTGGATTGTGAAGTTTTACAGGAGTATTTCCTACAAGACTTGACACTTCCTTGCAAATAATGCAAAATTGTATTGCATATAACAAGTCGTCTTTTGATTTACAAAATATAGATAAATTCTTACAAGCATTTCAGCTGCAAATTGTTCTTGCTGGTTTATTTCAGCTTTGCACTCAGCTAAAGTGTTCGTCTGCATTGCATCGAATACTTCGCCTGACGACATCATTCCTCTGTGAGCTATCGACGGTGGAATGCGACGCGTTTCGAACCTCTACGCGTCTGCGACGATGAAAATATTCGGCCACTCAGATTCTTTATCAACGTCCGGGCGTTCACTTCTGATGATGCAGCTTTAAAGCGAAATTACAATCGGATAGCTGCTCTAGCATCTTTATTGCAGCTTTTGACTACAGGCAATCAATAAGCAAATCAAAAAGTCGCAGAACTGTATGCAAAGTAGTAGTACGGAATTCATTTTGAGCCGATAAGAACTTCATCGTTCTGGCATCCCAAACCCACTCCGGGTTCGGGGTGCCAGTACAATTACTAGTAATGACGAGATCAGGTTTGTTTGTTGCATGTTCTTTTAATTGCATGTAGATTTATATGTGAGGAACGAGAATTTTAACAAGTTTAGTAAGACCATGTTGTAGCTTATTAAGTTATTACATAACATATAAATAAATTGATTTCATGTTCATCTTTTGCAAATATCCTCGTAGATAATGCAGCACTTATAAATAAAAAAAATATTTCAGATACTGTTCATCGTCGCAGTTTAGTTTGGCTCCCTTTAAATGCTAATGTAGATAATTTTAAAACATGCACTATTTTTGGTTTTAACTTTCACCAAACTTTGATTAAAATTATTTTACCTTTAATCTTAATATTACTTGTAATATGCAGTTAATTTGGTTGGAAGATGAATATTCTATTTTTTTTTTAATATTTACACCTTACAAAAATTACATTATAAAACTAAACAAAACACAAACAGAATGTACAAATGGCGGCCTTATCGCTGACAGCGATCTCTTCCAGGCAACCTTAGGATGGATCTGTGTTTGAATCGACAATATTGCAATTTCACCTCAGATTACCCATATTTTGTGAATATCGATAACTATTGGCCAGACTAAGATAGTAGGTACTTAGTTGTATCCATATAAATGAGATATATTCACGAGCTTTGCTTGAAGGCAATCAGTATCTACTTATCAAGGTTAAGATAAGATAAGATATTTCTACACCCACTTTTCGCCAGATATACTTTAGTCCCACGTAATAAGGGGCGAGCTTATTGCCGTACCGGGCACATTTCCAGACTCCGTGCTGCTACTGAGAATTTCGTGACAGAAAAACCCAATAACACTGCCCGACCCAGGAATTGAACCCTCCCGATCCCACGCGCACATTTATGCCGTGAGACCAACGAGGTAGTCGTATAGGGTTTGATGTCGAGTTTTCCGTCTCTACGCAAAGATGGTATTGGCCCTTAGTCGCCCTTAGTCGCCTCTTACGACACCCACGGGAAGATAGGGGGTGGTGACACTTGTATTCTATGCTGTCTACCACACGGCTTAAATACACCTCTGCCTACCCCTTCGGGGATAAAACGCGTGACGATATGTATGTATGTATGTGTAAGATAAGATAAAAACACTTTATTGTACACCAGTAAATACACAATATTACAATAAATAACATCAAAAACCAAAAACCTTAAAACTAGTGGCACAAGGGCGGTCTTATCGCACATTGCTATTTCTTCCAGACAACCTAGTTCGGAAATATATATTAAATATCAAAGCTAAAATAGTGGGTAATGGCGTACCTTGTGGAACAGTGATTGTGAAAAAATCATATGTAGATAGGAGAAAATATTTGTATATCAGAATTATATGAAATATAATTATACTTATAAATGTATCATTATTAATAAATATTATACCGTACATAAAACAATCATAATTTATATATATATATATATATCATCATTCTCTTAGCGTTATCCCAGTTTTCAATCTGGGGTCCGCTTTCTAGTCTAACCGGATTTGGCTGAATATTAGCTTTTCCACAGAGCGACTGCCTGTCTGACCTCCGCAACCCGAAGGGATAGCGATATTCCATGGTTTAGACTAGTGTCAGTTTATTTAGGAGGTACTGACGCCCTGTAACGACTGTCAAAGATCTTCATGACAACCGGGACCGACGGCTTAACGTGCTCTCCGAGGCACGGGACAAGCGATAATTAACAATTCAATACGCACATAACTCCGAAAAGTCATTGGTGCGCGCCGTGGATTCGAACCCGATACCCTCTGCATGGCAGTCTGTTGGTATATCCACTCGGCTATCGCTGCCTCTATATATATATATATATAATTGTATATATACAGGTTCTTATTTTCGAAATAGTAAGTGTACGTACTTTTTTCTTTTTTGTATGAGTTTGTCGCCAGCGCTGTGTGCCGGCGGTCAGGGAGTGCTCGAAGGTTTCCGACATGGCTTAAAGATTCTTCTCCTGCGAAAAGAACATACGACTTTACGCGCCCTCTGCAGCCTTTACCTGGACTTACCGATATTACAAACGGCAAGTCAAGTGTCGTTCTGAGCGCACAAAACTTACCTGAACAGTATGAACATTATAAAATCAAATAATATCTACAATTCTACATACTTAATTGGAACTTGTAAATAATTCATTAATTTTCCCCTAGATCATGAATGGATGTAATAGTTTCAAGATAATATTATAACTAGATTAATATAACCAAGAGTTGGATAAGAAAAACTGTAAATACGAGCTTGATTCTCCATTCAATAGCTATGACGTGTACGAGTCCTGGTTGAAGCTCGTATATTATGTGACTTCGCCTTATCTCTTGTCTTTGTCTACCACCGGTGTAAACTTATACAAGGTGCTAACCTTGAGACACTTTACTTTCTATTTTTGAAATAGTATTTGTAATGAGACAATACAGACCTTACCCAAATTTCCCAGTAGGTACATTTTCTTTACTGTGATTGAAAGCGTGTATTGTAACATATTCCTTGAAGACAATAAATAATAATATTATGCTCCAACAATGATTGTAAACTGTACATCACTGTTCATAAAGGATCTCTATTATTTACAACAGTTTAATACATGGACCATTACAGTACCTTTAGAAACTATGTTATAAGCCGCTCATAAATAAGTATACAATATGTATGCCTCTATAAATACAGTTATAATACTCAACCAATACCTATTGTGTGAATTTATAATGAAAGTTTTAATTCCACTCTTCAATATGATTAAGTAAATAATACCTGGAGGATACGATTTTACCTAAAAAGATTAATGTGGGTAAGTTAAGAATAAATTATGTGCACATGTGATACGAGCGTGCTACCGATTGTCTTATTAAATTAATTACTTTATTCTGCTTTGATATTTTTATACTTTTAACGTAAGAATGTTTTGTTGAACTCTTTGAACAGAAACAAACATATGTCTTTTTTTTAAGCCCTACCACTAGCTTAGCCGACAAATATACGTTTATTATATACAAAATTAGGTTCCTTTTTGGTTTGGCTCTTGTGTCTGGCGAACAATATAGGTTAAAGTTGAAGCACATTTTATTAACCCTTATAACATCGCAGGTACTGCCTCACAGTTTTTTAGTTTTATGTCTCTAGAATTTAATTTACAGACCAGTAGAAAGTACTCCTGCGAAACCCATCTGACAAAAGGTTTTTTTAATCTAGCACAACGTTAGCACCCCTTATGCGTTTATGTTTTTAAAATTGCCTGGCAATAGCACGACAAGTATTTTAATATGTTCTAATATTATAGACACGATCCAATGACGATTCCCGAAGACAGTAAAGTTTCGTATTGAAGAGGATCAAATACTCGTTTGAAGCGGAACGATATTCAATAAATGGATATAGGATACCACAGAAGGAGCTAAAAACCAATATTGACCAATAGTAGATATACGATACCTACCTCTTTGTATTTTGGAATAACTCCAATGGAGGAATACTGATAGGACAGGTTTTATGCTTCTACAGAGCTTACCTGCGAGTACACATGTTTAACGTGCATTAATCGATGAATTTTTGCAAGCTTACTAATACTACTACTATACGAATCAGGTTGAAAACTTCCTTACCCGTAGATTTTTTCTTTAACAAATATGTTTATTACAAACATGGAGTCCGAGAAAGTATCCGCTTTCTGTTACATATTTACTATCTTTATTTATTACCTCTTTACTTAGTTTGTCAATTGTTGGGTTGCACAGTGGTAATCCAGCAGCATGTGCGAGATGGCATTGATGGGACGCAAGTCACCAATTTTGGTAATAAAGTGTTTTATGACAAACAACATTTGACAACATAGGAAAACGCTTTACATGCGCGTATTAAGTGTTGTATATAAACTGTCGCACTGTGGGGCACGGGCCACATCTCACGATGAGAAGAGTAAGGCTATAGTCCACCATCATGGCCAACTGTGCGTTGGCGGAGTTCACATATGTTTTTAGCGCATTATTTAGAACTCTCTCTCAGACATGCAGGTTTCCACACGATGTCTACTTAACCTGGGAAAGTAATTGGTGTGCGCTGTGGATTCGAACCCGAGATCCTCAGCGTAGCAGGCTGTCAGTCTCACCACTCTCCATCCTGCCTGAGTAAGTATGCCTCACATGAAATTTAGTCTTGAATTAATAAGATAAATAAGACTCTGTTCTTCTGTACAGTTTTAAATTTAATAAGTTTAAGTTAGTAAGGTACCTACTTACTTACGTCTTAACTACTAATATTTTTTGTTAAAATATGGTGTGCCAAAAGGTTAAACCCTGAGGTAAAATTAAGGCTACAATCAAGCAAAAGGCTTTCTGATTGTATAATGTTTATGTACCTTATTTATATAAATGTTTTTAAGAAAATAACATTTTCTCTCTGTATTGTACCTAACACAAATTGGTAATTAATTATCAAGCCTTAGTGCGGTACAAGAAAGCTTTTTACTTAAATTCAATAGTTGCATTGTGTTTATAAATACCTACCGTCGGACTAATTCATTAAGACCAAATAAATTGTCGAATTATAAAGTAGATATTTATTCTGTTTGCTAACAGACATATTTTGATAAAATAGAAAAATCATATCGGATAACGTTCTATATTTTTATAGCTTCCCTGGACAAAAATCAAAGCCATCTGAAGATACGTTTACTAGTTGAATCGTGAATGCATCATGCTTTTACAGCCAAGAGAAAATGTTATGAGGTTTATTAATCTGAGGGCATTTTCCGTGCTTTTAGTGTGATGAAAGTTGTTGCGAAAGTCCCCCGTGCCGTATAAGTCCATTAAGCAAATGGATGGAAAGGAAATGAGAGCTCGTTTTTAATTTTGTTGTCATGTAAATACGTGATATTAATAATGTACCTCTTGTTTTGTTACTCTTTGTTAATTAAAGCTTTCGGGAAATTAAAAACCTTTAACATTAGTCATTGTTTGTGTACATATCTAGATGGGTTCGTCCGTGATGTATATTTATTATTTTATTAAAATTTTGTGGCGTTATACTCCCACGAGAGAGTACTATGAGGTTAACGGTCCGATTAAATGAATAAAATATTGCTGTTATATCTAAAATGGTGACGAGGATATATTGCTTTGTCACTGGAAACGATATATTTTTGTTTTCTTTTTATATATTTTACATTTGCTGTTATATATTTGACGGCACTGCGCCGAATGTTGTGGGTCGGATATCCACACTTAAAGCACTTGGTGAGGTCCACAATTTGTTGACTATCCTCGTGTCACGCATTTAATTCGCATCTGTGTTTTCTTTGTGTCCTTTGATTTAACAATATTTTTGTAAAGGCTCATTACATTCTTGTTTTTTCTTCATCAGTCTTAGAGTCTGCGGGACATTCCATTAGAATTCAATAGATCCATTTTGGTATTCATTAGTATTGATGATTGATATTCACGCAAAGTGGCTACCAGCGGCTAGACTTGAAGAACTTAGTGACGTGCTATTGGAGAGACTTTATTTACCCTTGACGACCGGTTGGCGCAGCGGGAGTGTAAGCGTCTGCTACGCCGATGGTCGTGGGTTTGATTCTCGCTCAAGTCAAACATTTGTGTGCATGAACATGGATGTTTATCTTGGTCTGGATGTTTCTATGTATAATATGTATTTATTTACAAAAAAGAAAGTATATATGTATGTATTTCTATCCATTGTCTAGTACCCATAGTACAAGCTCTGCTTAGTTTGGAACAAGATGGAAATGTGTGTATGTGTTAGAATATTATATTATATAGAATATTATAATAGTGGTCTAGAGCAGTTGTTTTTTTATTTCAATCTATCTGGCATACATATTTTTTGTAAGTAATTCTGATAAGAGTAGCATAGTTCATATGCTGTCGGATTAAGAATTTAAAGTACCATTACCCTGTTTCATTCCGTAGGGTTTACAACACCCATATCTTAAAAGACACGACTACGGAAAATACATGAAGATATTAGTATCTTAAGCAAGAGACGCATAACTCGAGCAAACCCTTTACCAGCCCGTCTGACCAGCGTTGTATAGTAGGTCAAGTCCTCTTTTGGACTCACAATGCTATTGTAACGCATATAAGGACTGACTGATGTTTTTACTAGAAAGGCAAAAAAATAAAAACAGAAGTGTATTTCAATACCGTACTTAAATAAAACGAAACCAAAATTTAAGAAACAAATCTCTTCGGGTCATGAAAAGTGCTGAATCATATTTTATTATGTAAAATAACACTCGGTAAATCTAGCAACCGCATCCGTCGAAAATCTTTATATATTGAGAAGAGGGAGAAAGGATTGTAAACAAACAACGAAGCGAAATCTGTAAAAAGTTGTTTGATATTTGTATTACCCTAAGACTCGGTAGAAAATTGCAAAGTCGTTGTAACTGAGGTTTGTAATTTAAAACGGAGAAAGGAGACAGAAAGACAGCAATTTTACTTCTTTAATTCATAACAACTGTACTTAGTTATGTTGTGAAATATATGTGCATTAAATAGGAGGTTGATAGGGCGACATGGCTCACGCCGGGAGCGTGGCCACTAATCAACATTTTCTCATAAATGACTTTCTATCATCAAACAAGATATTTGCATTTTTTCCTGTTGTTAAATCTTGTTTAGGTGGGCACTTCATAAGTATGCCTCGGGAAGGAAGAACCACTTGAAGGTAACTTTTAAATTACGTCTCCGTCCCGCTAACTTATTTACTCTTTATAAGAAGAAACAAAATATAATCCACTTTTCAGGTCAAGAGATAATGGCCTTTGATAACAGCCTGAAAAAATTTTCCGCTGTTTTGTTTCTTTTGCCTTTAAGTTTCTATGAAGTTTGCCATAAAAATTATAACTTGCGAGATTAAATAAAGAGGTTTTAATAAATTGCCCAGGGTTAGCTTGGATTATAAAGCTTAGGTGAATCTAATTTTTCATTTTTGAGTAGTATCTGCACTGAGATTTAATCTTTCAAATTCTTTAAAGTTATGATTTGCGAATAGGTAACGTTCAAATTTAGTGTAAAAGTTTCCTTTTGCTCCATTTATTTTCAGTTCACAAGCTGCACACGCCATAAGAAAGTATTTTCACTTTACGAAATATGACGGACTTTACTTGTGAGAAATATGTCAAGACTGCAGCTCAGTTGAAAAGGTACAGTTTAAGTACGCTCTGATTTTTATCAAGCTGGTGCATGTGGTAAAATGTTAATCCGGTATAAGATGAACTGTTGTAGCACAACAAGTCCGTACCGTGGCACGTTATTATACTGGTAATTAAAAGATTGCTAGTCATCACGGTATAAAAGCATTCTGTAAAAATTACACTTAAGCTGCTAAGTGCAGAGAGCTCTATCATTCCGTTATTGTTGTTGTTCCGTGTGAAGACGACTTTACGTTTCCTATGATTGCCAATACGTACAAGCTTAAGTGGCACATCGTGTGCAGTTATTACTATAACAATTATAAAAAAGTACACGGGGTGCGAAATACTAAAATTGTGAAATGTTGTGCAATGCAGATAGACCAATATAAAATACATCCACGCCGTACAATGTTATCGACAGCCAGTTACTATATTAAAAAATAAATATAAAAAGAGAGAATCGCTGGTAGTGTAAAAGAGTTAAAGGTATAAAAATTACATTATATACACGCGTATGTTGCAGTATACGTCGGCATTTCGTAGTTTCACGCCCTGAAGCCAACACCACAAAGGTTATTATGCAAAATTTGTGCCAAAACGCATCCCTCTGTGTGCAGTTTTGGTGGCGGCAACCGTGGGCTTTTATTTACTTGCCGCCTCCGCAAGTAGCAAATGTGCAGTTGCAAATGTGGTTTGAAATTCCGCATGATAAATTGTCAACTGATTTCGGTTCAATTTGCTAATTAATGTTTCCGAGTGATTTCCACAGTGCATAGACGCTATAAATGCGCTATCATAGTACGTTACGCGATTAGCATTTAAAGCGAATTAAAACGTTTCAATATACGGTAAACGATGCATAGTATAGTGAAAATTGTATGATGGACCAAAAGTTTATGTGAATATGTGCCGCGTGTTGATGTTTGATTCGATCTGCACAAAAGGGTTTGTTCGTTGAAAGCGTTGGAAATTACCACTTTAGGCGACTTCTATAGACAGTCTGTTTGGTGAAAGGTATTATGGATTCAATCCCCTGTATAGAAGTAGGAGTAACGGTGGCCCAACTCAGAAAATTTTAAAAGTTCTCCGTTCGTAGGTACTGCATGGATGTATAATTATTTCAAAATGTTTAATATGATCACAGGATACTGTGCTATTTTTCATGGTTTTAAAAACATTCAATCAACGGACACATTGCCTTGTTACAACAATTTGTAGATCACACAAAGAGTTATCTCGTGCCCAAACTATTACTTACTATAATTTTACGCTGTGATTTAGATTACAAATCATGTTTATTTATTTATTATTATTTATAGACTCACGCCTGTATCCCCGAAGGGGTAGGCAGAGGTGTAATATTGCACCCACATTTAGCCATGAATTTTTAGGGTCCACGTAATAGGGGGCGAGCCTATTGCCGTTCCGGGCACATTATCACATTACTCATGTTTATTACATACATACATACATACATAATCACACGCCTATAACTCCGAAGAGGTAGGCAGAGGTGTATTTCTACACCCACTTTTCGCCAGATATACTGTAGTCCCACGTAATAATGGGCGAGCCTATTGCCGTACCGAGCACATTTCCAGACTCCGTGCTGCTACTGAGAATTTCGTAACAGAAAAGCTCAATAACACTGCCCGACCCAGGAATCGAACCCGGGACCTCCCGATCCCACGCGCACATTTATGCCGCGAGACCAACGAGACAGTCGTATAGGGTTTGATGTCGAGTTTTCCGTCTCTACGCAAAGATGGTATTTGCATCGTGTTATCCCTTAGTCGCCTCTTACGACACCTACGGGAAGATAGGGGGTGGTGACACTTGTATTCTATGCCATCAACCACACGGCATCATGTTTATTAATAGTAATAAATAGGTATTACTTTCAATACTTATGTTCTAACCATGAACGCAGCATTCGCTCCTCTACTAATCTTCAACTCATGGTACCTTCTCACAGATCTGATTTTCTCCACTCTTCTTTCACCATTCAATCTATTCTTCTATGGAATGCTCTACCTCCTGAGGTCAGAATGGCCAAACCCAAATTCATATTGAAGTCCAAAGTAAAGGAACTCTTGTTAGCTGAGTCCGCGAATGTATCCTAAGCCACTATCTTATGGGCACCAGGCATATGTTTATGTATATATGTATATTAACATGTATCATATGTTTATGTATATATGTATCTTCTTCTTTCTCTTAGCGTTATCCCAGTTTCAGTCTGGGGTCCGCTTTTCTAGTCTAACCGGATTTGGCTGAATATTAGCTTTTCCACGGAGCGACTGCCTGTCTGACCTCCGCAACCCGAAGGGATAGCGATATTCCATGGTTTAGACTAGTGTCAGTTTGTTAAGAAGGTACTGACGCCCTGTAACGACTGTCAAAGATCTTCATGACAACCGGGACCGACGGCTTAACGTGTTCTCCGGGGCACGGGACAAGCGATAATTAACAATTCAATACGCACATAACTCCGAAAAGTCATTGGTGCGCGCCGTGGATTCGAACCTGATATCCTCTGCATGGCAGTCTGTTGGTATATCCACTCGGCTATCGCTGCCTGTATATATGTATATTATTTGTTATTTTACTTGTGATTTAATGTGTATGTATTACGTTTATGTATTTTTATTATAATATATATTTATGTAAGTATGTATAATTTTTTACTAGGACCAATAAATTTAAAATAAATAAGCGGGTCTTAATCGCGTACAATTAATTTATTTAAGGTATAAATACCTATTTGTTTCCGACGTTTCGCTCGTCTTGCACCGAGCGTGGTCGCGGAGAGACTGATGAGAGCTCAGCGCCGTCTTGTGGAAGTGCGGGTTTCGGCACCTACCCTCACTTGGTCTTTATTTAAGTTCGCACTGTCGGTACTCCGACACACTACACTAATGACGTCTACACACTGTTGAGATTTATCACTGCGGCGGTGTTTACATTTGCTGATGACTGGATTCCAAGTAGCCGATAATCTATATCCATCCTCCCGGTTGAAATTGTTATATTTCTTGATTTCTACCGCTTCACGTACTATCCTGGAGTAATAGTGACGATCGGTGGATAAGACTTGTGGTTGATGCAGTTCTATCCAGTGGTTTGGTCCAGACTCCAACAAATGCTCAGCTATAGCCGACATATTAATATGTCGGTTTTTCACAGCTGCGATATGTTGTTGTTGCAGTAAAGGAACATATCGCAGCTGTGAAAAACCGACATATTAATAAGTCGGCTATAAATGCTAATCGCGTAACGTACTATGATATTTATTTATTTATTTATTTATGCTTTATTGTACACCAGAAATATTACATAAGACATCATACAATATAAGCGAAGTACAATGGGCGGCCCTATCGCTTATAGCGATCTCTACCAGGCAACCTTTGGATGGAAATATTATTGGTCGGAAAATAGTGGTAGTTGTAGGTGTAACAGTCATAATACTTAGAATACATAGATATCTCTAAACACATATATATATATATCTATTCATATACTCTACTCTATATACCTACATACAAATACATATATACATAAGCATACAAAACATAAATATATAAAGGACATAATTATACACACATGAACTATAGCAATGCCTCAATTAAAGAATATTTTAGAATGGACTGTAAACTATAATGAAAGATAATATTCCTTCACTAAGGATTTAAATTTAGCTACTGTCTTAGCTTGCCTAATGTGCAGCGGTAATTTATTCCACAAGCGAACGGCAGTTACGGTGAAGGAATTGTCATAAAAAGCCGTGGAATGTACCGGCATTTTAAGCCTCAAATTTTCTGATGACCTTAAATATCTATCATGTGTATCATGAAGGAACTCAAATCTTCCTTTAAGATAGGAGGGAGTTGAAGGGTTAAACAGTATATTGTACAGTAAAGTGAGAATGTGAGCATTCCGGCGATGTCGAATTGGTAACCACTTGAGCTGCGTTCGAAATTGTGAAACATGGTCGTATTTGCGCAAACCAAATACGAATCGTATACAGACATTTTGAATTCGCTCAAGTTTATCTAGCTGGTTTTCGGCGAGGTCTAGATAGCTGACATCTGCATAATCAATAATGGATAACAGAAGAGACTTAGCGAGCGCAATTTTAGTAGCAGTGGGCAGAAAGTTTCTTAGTCGCCTCAGTGAACCAACTGAAGCAAACACCTTACGACTCACTTCTTGTATCTGCGGTCCCCAAGTAAGAGTCGAGTCGATAGTGAGACCCAGATATTTTACTTTGTCTTGTATAGGGATAATCGTGCCATCAAACATTATATGAGGGAGTAGTGACCAGTCAATTTTACTTTTCATTCTAGAGGTACCAACAACAATGATTTGAGTTTTGGTGGGATTAAGTTTAAGCCCAAAAGACTTGCTCCACTTGCTGATTAGTGCCAAATCACTGTTAATGATATCTAAAGAATGTGACATCTGCGACAGTGTTGACTGCGTGTATATCTGGAGATCATCTGCATAAAGGTGATAGGAACAGCGAAGGTTATTACAGATAGAATTTATGAATATTGAGAAGAGTAAAGGAGACAATACGCCACCCTGGGGCACACCGGCATTTGTATTACACCAAGAAGAAAGTGAATTCTCGATATGTATACGTTGTCGGCGGCCACACAGGTAACTACGAAACCAATCAATCACCGTAGGAGATATGTTAAGAGAACAAAGGCGTCCAAGAAGAATATCAAATCTACCTTATTAAAGGCGTTACTAAAATCAAGTAGACATAAAATTGTGAGCTGTCTGCCGTCCATACCAGCCCTGATGTCGTCTATAACATTGACTAAGGATGTGACTGTGCTATGTCCCGAACGGAAACCGGATTGAAAGGGATTTAGAAGATTATTCTTACAGAGGAAGGAGTTAATTTGGTGGTACACGAGACGTTCGAGGACTTTAGAGAGGAATGGCAGGATAGAAATGGGCCGATAATCGGAATAGGATGAAGGATGAGAAATTTTTGGTATAGGGGTAATTTGGGCGTCCTTCCATATCGATGGAAATAAACCACTGGACAAGGTAAAATTGAAGATGTGGGTAGTTATGGGTAGGATTGCGTCAAGGACAGGAATGATCGTGTTACGGCTGACACAGTCACTACCGACTGCGTTGGACGTGATTGATACTATGCTCTTCTTAACATCACTATCAGTGAACTGATTAAAGACAAATGGTGAATAACTAGGGATAGGCAATGATGAAAGATAATTAATAGTGCTTGTCTTAGTAGTCCTATCGATGAAGGACGAAGCAGAGAAATGTTGATTGAGCAAGTCAATATTGAAGTCAGTAGGATTAATGTGTTGACGTGCTTTGCCGACCCCCAGGGTTTTAAGAAATTTCCAGACCTTTGCTGGATCTCCGTTTTGTACAGAGCTGTGGATATGTTGGCGTTGTGCGTCCCTACACACCCTATTGCAGTGATTTCTGATTGCAATATACTTTTGGAGATTTAAAGCATCAGGTCTAATTTTGTACTTAAATTTAGCTGCAGCTTTCTTACGTATCAGCTGCTTGATGTTTTCTGTGAGCCACGGCGATGGAGGATGTTTTATTTTAACGGGTCGAATAGGTGCATATTTGTCATACAATTTTGTGATTTGACTTGTAAAGATGGCAACTTTTTCATCAACAGAGTTCGAATTAATAAGTTGATGCCAGTCAATATCACTAGCATCTTTACAGAGATTATTTATATTGATGTTACGGAAATTGCGCTGCATTAATATTTTAGGCTTAGCCTTTGGAGGGCGGATTTGGTATGATAGAAAAAGTAAGTCATGATAGGAGAACATGTCTGCCGGGTATTGCCCGTGCGTGGCGACATGTTCCCTTGAGGAAACTAAGATAAGATCTAGAAGAGAAGGTGAAGAATTTGGAAAATTTTGAGTTGCATTTAAAGGGAGAATTGACAAGTTACAGCTTAAAGATGTCGAAAGGAGAGAAGAAGAGCGGGAATCATTTTTAAGGAGACAGGTATTAAAGTCACCCATTATGATAATGTGATTGTAAGAGGGCACAAGATTGACCAGCATGGTTTCAAAAGAAGAAAAGAAATCTATATGTAATGAAGGACAATAATAAACGCCGAGTAGGACTTTAGTGCGGTTTAATACAACTTCCAGATACAAATGTTCCCCAGCATCTTGTGGCGGTGGTTGTGCTGACATATCAACAATTGTATAAGGGATATATGAGCGGAGGTAAATGGCAACACCGCCACCACCCCCAATCGCTCGGTCATTTCTGATAAGTTGAAAACCAGGTAGGGAGTATAATGTTGAGGGAAGACAGGGCTTAAGCCATGACTCAGAAACAAGGATAGCGTGAATGCTCTTACAATCAAGATTGGCCAGCATATCAGGGAAATGTGCCGGAATGCTTTGGGCATTGATATGAACGACATTGAAATTTTTAGGTACATCAGAAAATTATGAATTAAGGCAATCAGCTAGCGACGGCACACTGGAAAAGCTATCATCTAGGCTACATACGGAGTGGAAACTATCGTCGTCATTTATAGAATTATCAATGGTGAATATATGTTATGAACGCAATATATATAATAAAAATATATTAAATAAGAGTATGTATAAATACTTAATAATAGTTATGAATGATTAAATATTAAATAAATTAAAAGTAATAATAATTAAATAAAAAATATTTACCAATAATACACCACCCGCCAGTTGTGCTGATAACAAACTAAAAATATACAAAAACAATAACAAACTTATGCATCTAGTCCGGGTAAAACGTTAAAAAGTTTATCAGTTACAATAAAGTTGAAAATGAAGAAGATAGTGGAAAACAAACAATAGTGAAGAGACTAAAGTTACATTATTGAAGAATAGAAATGTATTAACGTATGTCTTAAAAGCCTTGTACCCAATAAGGCATTTTAACTATAAGATGACAGTTACAAATATATGACGTTTGACAGATGACAAGCAGAGAAAAAAGCAAACACCGACAGAATTATATTTTACATAAATAAAATAAAAGTAATGAAGTAACGAAGGTAGATAAGTGGGTACAGACTGGAAAATAATATATAATTGATAATTACCTACTACCCGGACTGAAAAACAGGCAAAGAAACGAGAATATTACGTCTTCTTTTGGGCAGCCGCTCGTTTGTTCTTTGCGGCTAGCTTCGACGATGCGGATGGCTTCTCTACGCCCTTCTGCTCGATTTTAAGCAACTCGCCGAGGCTTACCACACGGTGAAGTGAACCATCAGGCGCCAAGACGTGGATGATGCCTTCCCTGGTCCAGCACTGCGTTACGCCGTACTTTTGTCTCGCCGCCATAAAAGTCTCATGCCGCTGCTTGGTCAGGAACTCCGAAATTGTGATGCCAGTGCCCTTGAGTTTTGTTTTATCAAACCAAGCCTTGTCACGTATGGATGCGCTGTTTAGTTTTAAAACAATGGGCCTGGGTTTATGGTTATTTGACAAGCGCCCCATTCTGTGGCAACGTCGGATGTCAGTACTCGTCAGATCGGTTTTAAGATGCTCCTTGAAGACGTTAGCCACCACTTTGGATGTGTCCTCTTTGCTGTCCTCGGTCACGCCATGAATCAGCAAAATCTTTCTTCTGGATCTCATTTCCATGGTGTCCATTGTGTTTGAAAGAATATCTATCTGGCGTTGAAAACTATCCAGAGCCTCCATAACAAAATCTTTGAATGATTGGTATTCTGAGGCCAATCCTGTTAATGATGGAGAGCTTTGTGACCGTGGTAACTCAGCCTCAAAATCTGCCATCCGCTTGAGAAACATGTTTCTTAAATTGCACATTGAATCTTGAAGTGACTCAGCCATAGTGAAGTGATATTAGTTTATTGTGCACGTAGGATGTTGTCAACACTGTACTGGCAGGTAATGAATGTATTTAATTGTCTAATATCATTAAACTTCCTAAAATAACACTTAAACTATTTTATTTTAATATTTAAAAGTAGAGCTAAGAACTGTAGATACAACTACCCACAGTTGATACTTTTTTTAATGATAGTGCATTTATAGCGTCTATGCACTGTGGAAATCACTCGGAAACATTAATTAGCAAATTGAACCGAAATCAGTTGACAATTTATCATGCGGAATTTCAAACCACATTTGCAACTGCATCCGGGCGGCAAGTAAATAAAAGCCCACGGTTTCCGCCACCAAAACTGCACACAGAGTGATGCGTTTTGGCACAAATTTTGCATAATAACCTTTGTGGTGTTGGCTTCAGGGCGTGAAACTGCGAAATGCCGACGTATACTGCAACATACGCGTATATCTAATGTTATTTTTATACCTTTAACTTATATACAGTACCAGCGATTTTCTCTTTTTATATTTCTTTTTTGGTATAGTAACTGGCGGGCGATAACGCTAACATTGTACGGCGTGGATGTATTTTATATTGGTCTGTTTGCATTGCACAACATCTCACACTTTTAGTCTTTCTCACCGTTCCTTTACTGCAACAACAACATATCGCAGCTGTGAAAAACCGACATATTAATAAGTCGGCTATAGCTGAGCATTTGTTGGAGTCTGGACCAAACCACTGGATAGAACTGCATACACCACAAGTCTTATCCACCGATCGTCACTATTACTCCAGGATAGTACGTGAAGCGGTAGAAATCAAGAAATATAACAATTTCAACCGGGAGGATGGATATAGATTATCGGCTACTTGGAATCCAGTCATCAGCAAATGTAAACACCGCCGCAGTGATAAATCTCAACAGTGTGTAGACGTCATTAGTGTAGTGTGTCGGAGTACCGACAGTGCGAACTTAAATAAAGACCAAGTGAGGGTAGGTGCCGAAACCCGCACTTCCACAAGACGGCGCTGAGCTCTCATCAGTCTCTCCGCGACCACGCTCGGTGCAAGACGAGCGAAACGTCGGAAACAAATAGGTATTTATACCTTAAATAAATTAATTGTACGCGATTAAGACCCGCTAAATTATTTTGTATGATGTATACAAATCGCGAAAGTTTCAAATCGATCAATAAATTTAATTCAATAATTAGTAACTTTTCGTAACCTACATCATATGACACACCTACTTCTTCTCTCTCTCTGCACCACTCTAAGGTAGACTGGGAGATAATGCCTATGGCATTAAGTCCGCCTATATACTTTGTGTATATGAAGAATAAATAAATAAAAAATAAATATTATGTAGTGAAGGAAAACATCGTGAGGAAACCTGCATGTCTGAGAGTTCTCCATAATGTTCTCGAAAGACATGTGAAGTCTGCCAACCCGCACTAGACTAGCGTGGTGGACTATGGACTTACCCTTCTCATAGTGAGAAGAGGCCCGTGCCCAGCAGTGTGACAGTTTATATATAGGGCTGATGATGATGATGATAATGATGTAGAATATTGCAGCGATTACAGAATTAATTTCTAACAAACTGTTGGTTTGCATGGCGTAGTGGTTTAAGTGGTGGCCACGCCGTTTAGAACTGTGCCGAGGTTTGTAGATTGGATGTTCATAAACTACAATAGTTACACTTTGTGTGCTCCTACTATACGTCCTTTGTGCTAGTTGCTTGATTGTTTGTTAAGGCCTTCGCTACACAATTATTTTTATAATTTTTCCTAAAGCGCATTTTGACTTCTTTTCAAGTATAAATATAAAAACCAAGTTATATGAAGAACTCGAAGAAACGAAATTCAGCCGTCATGAATTTGAATCGCGCATCGTGGATAGCACATTGAATATTGTCAGGATTCGGGGTCCGCTTACTAGTCTAACCGAATTTCACTGAATATTAGCTTTACCATGGGGCGACTGCCTGACTGACCTCCACCACCTGAAGGGTTAGCGATATTCCATGGTTTTGACTAGTGTAATTTTTTACAGAGGTACTAATACCCTATGACAGCTGGCAACGACAGCATATCGTGCCCTCAGAGGAACGGGGCAACCGTAGATTAACAATTCAATACGCACATAACTCCAAAAATTCAGTGGTGTGCGCCCTGGATTAAAACCTGACAAGCTCTGCATAGCAGGCTGTTGGTATCTCCACGAGACTGTCACTGCCTTCACCCAACCTAAACGCCTACATATAAAAGAATATAAACAAATCAGTGGGCACAGAATCCGTATCTGTTTACGTTCAGTATCCAATAGTTGTCATCATACACAAAGTGATTAATATAGCAGCGATAGTTAGATTACTAGCGGCGCGTCGGCATAACAGTAGAATTAATTAGTTCGCCAACCGCGCCCGTGTTCCTGTCACCTCATTCCCTAAATTAATGACAAATAGAGTCCCACCCAGTGCCTCTAAATGTCACACCGCAGTGTTTTCGATGGCTTATTGACTACGTTAACCCTTCGTTAGTCATGACGTCTGTAACAGGCCAGTTAACCCATTACATGCCGCACGCAAACATGTGGCCTACTCGTTAATTATGTTTTTTGTCGAAATATTGCTGCGTACGTAATGGCGGTGTCTTCTCAACGGGGTATGGTGCCAGCGTAATTTTAGAATAAGCATATGGAGTAATTTACTTTATTTTACACGTTGAGCTGTTTATTACCTTTTACCTCTTTTGCCTTCTTCTGATCTCTCCCTTTTTTTATTTTAGTCTAGCGGCAATCTTATAACAAATAGCTTGTTTTGGCTAAAAGTGTTAATGAATAACTTCTACTCAAAATATGCGTACAACTTAAAAAAAAAATTCTAATGTTTGTCATCAACTCTAACGACGCTCTTTAAAATAATTCTCTATAAAAACGTAAGCCATAATTAAAAACACCAAACAAGTACTAAATACAAAACGAGACGTAGTCCTTTATTTTGATAGTTTAAAAATATGATTTGAAGACTGTAGTTATTTATTTTAATTTGACATTATTCTGTTCAAACAAATAGATACAAAAGCTTTGTAAAAAATTGTCTTACAGCTCTGCATTATAAATTTGACAGGTTTAAACTTTGAACTATACTAGTCCTAGCACATTAAAAGGACGATACTGTTATTACACGACTGCCCAAAAAAAGGAGTGTAATGTTTTCAGGATTCATGTATGTATGTATGTATATATGTAAGTATGTATGTATGTGAGTTTTTTATTCCACTATAACTTCTAAATGCCTGGACTGATTAGGATGTATGGGGTATCATTAGAATCCTTACATCATACCAAGTAACACTGGATATATATTTTTGAAAAAGTCAAGGTGGTAGGGGTGTGAAGCCATTTTCAAATAAAAAACGTTCAACGGCGAAGACAAATGTAATAACGCCATCTATTATTTATTTGTGGTAAACAAATAAGTGTTGTTATTAATTTATATTTCTTATTTATAAAAAGGTGTTACCTAGAAATAAAAAGTAAGAAAGTGAGTACGTAAATAATAATTACATTTAATTTAATATTATATTTTGATTAGAAATGTACTGCCGCTAAGTAATTTATAAATCAACGCCATCTAGTTCATTCATATTCATTCTAATTATTGGAGTATTGTCGGGATTAAGACCAAGTTGCCATTCAATATTGAACAAAGAGAATTGCAGGCAACTGCACATCCGAAATTGGGATGCAAATTTAAATAAAAATGTATCAAATAAAAAATAATAATTAAAAAATAAAAAAACACGACAGCCCTGCAAAAAACGAACTAAAAAGTTAATAACAAGTTTAATTTGTGTGTAAAAAGGGAAAGGTTTAGGTAATAAGGCACAAACTGGGTGAGTAACCAGATTTGAATAAAATTGTCGTTTCAGTCGGGGGCCGTTTTGTGAAACACCAATTTAAGAGGTGCAATGACAATTTTATTCAAATCTGGTTACTCACCTAAACCTTTCCCTTTTTACACACAAATTAAACTTGTTATTAACTTTTTAGTTTGTTTTTTTTTTGCAGTGCAGTCTTGTTTTTAATTATTATCTTATGAAGTAATCCAAAAGTTATAACAAGTAGTCGTATGAGTTAACAAGATATTATAGAACGTCGCCACTACCGGCAGGTTTGCAAGGCATTATAAAATGTCACCCGTCTGGCGCGTACATACGTGTGAATACTTTTGTAACAGTTCATTTTACGCCACATAAAATACAACATATCTGCTCTGGTAATAAGTACCAACATAATACATGTGAATCATGTTTTATGACATATTTTATGCTCGAGCTTCTTTCATTTTACGCTTAAGGAGATAATTTATGTTATATGGAAAACATATTTCAGATTTATAACAACTTGTTCGTGGTAAGTTTCTGAAGAGCTCTGATAAATTATATTTTCATCTTAAATACTGATTTGTAGTAAACTAGAATTAATGTAGATATAATTTTTGGTTGACTTACCTCTCTTTTGAAAGTTAATACCGCGTATTAAATTGAATATAACGAAGTTTTATATAACTTTTTTATATTTGAGTCGTGGGAGGATAAAAGAACATCTACACTCGGCACAATTATTTCTATATCACACATGGAATCAAAAATTTGAAACATTAAAAACGTCGAGTTGAGTTATTAAAATGTTCAGTTGTCTAAACTTGATTATATAACTGTTTCGTCTTAATGTAAAATAAAAAGAATTATTTTACATTTATAAAAGCGTTGCCAGGACGGCGGGGTTGTTTTTATAACAGGTTTAAAATAGCTTTTCTTTATGCTAAGTCTTTTTTTACAGTGACCTTGTTGTGACTATAAGCCTACAAAGCGTAGACAAATTGTTAGAATTATCAATAATTTTCAATGGTAGCCGCAGCGCCACCAAATAATCGATTTGTGCTCGTCTTGATTGAAATTCGGTACCTACAAAGGTGAGTGTCTACCTCTAGTTAACCAACGCATAGGGTTACACAAACACACTAGCTACGTATTAATTGAATACTATGACAATTACTAATGTGCTCATTACTAAGATGGGCATTATAATCAATTTCATGACTATCGTAGAATTGTGTTACAACTGCTAATTGCTATCTAACATCAGTTGTAGGAGTTTTAAAATCACTACGTTGGAAAACTTATTCTGTCTCTACAGCGGTTTATAAATGAAACATCGGGCAAACACAAGTACTTTTATATTTTAAAATAATAACGATATAATAATAATAATTTCCTACCATTGTGGTAATCATATAGCTTAAAACATATTTATTAACATCATCAATGCACATGGTTGTAATATCCAACTAGTCATCATTAGACTGACTAATTATTGGCATTAGAATCATTATTATCTAGTCAAAAGTTCAATCACGTAGGACTTGAAAGCATTGCAAATGTACCTAATTGGCAAACTATTTACTGGACTGGTATATAATTAAAATTTCAGTTGTGTCTATTGTTTTAAAGCACTACTATTGTGCATCTCAAGCCTTAAGGTATGAGACCAATGATCTGGATTTTATATTATTATAGTTTATTCGCAAGAATGTTTGCCTAGCGAATGCATCCTAATGAACTGGTATATACTGCGATTATAAGTTGTTCGTTGCATACGACTGAACACCCAGGTGGTCTATGGTGCCGACCAAGAATAATACAGTTTGTTGCTGAAAAGTCGGACAGGGTCTTGCCTCAAGATTTTAGTGCTAGGTTTTGTAGGTACCACACCGGTCTAATCTAGGAGTACCTATCTGTTCACACATGAACATGCTATTTCAGCGATATGATCCTACGTGAGTCATTACCGGAACACATATTATTGTTCATGAATTATATTAAATATAGAAAACATCATGTACTCACGTAAGGTACATACTGCTGAGATGGCACAATTCACACATAGCACACAACTATAAAATTTTGTCTGCGTACATAGGATAAGTTGAGTATATAAGATCATGTAGTTTAAGAAATAAACGAGTCACAAGTTTAATCCGACTTTGACTCATTACTCTTCCTCCACCTGACTGTGGCCAAGACTCCTTTAGCCATCAGTACCTGATCAGCTTGATGAGTCTGTCAAGTTGGCAGTCAGAAAACCATCTCCACCATACCTGATTCCTACCCACAGTCCGTCTGTCATCATAGGTCTCCGGTGACAGATATCCCGCACCTATCTATATAAGTATATATAAATATGTTTGGTAGGGCTAGGGTCAAACAAAACGACATTCAGTTACACATAGTGCAGTTTGTAAAACGAAATGTCGTGAAGTACGATGTTTACTTTCCAGTTCATTTCTATATCTTGTTATAGCTCATCTTTCTGCAGTGCGAATGGAGTTGGCAGCAGGCCCGAAACTTGGATTCACTCTTTCTCATTTATATTTTTTTTAATGTGTGGTGTCTACAATGAAATATGGAGTGAGGCTTTTATGGGTTAGAAATCAACAATTTTATGTGCGTATTTTTCTCAATTCGGTGTCAAATTACTGTCTTCGATGACGATACTTTATAGACCTACAAATAAAGTTTATTAAAACTATGTGTGTTTGAAATAGAAATATTATTTATGATAAGTCAAATCGATTATATCGGTTTAGTAACGTTTCGTTTAGTCTATTGCAAATTTTGACTATGGTCACACTATGAACTGTCATTCACTTTTATTGGTTCATTGTCGTCGTGAAAAAAAATTGTCTTGCGCTCGCGCCGTTTTGTCTCTCGCGTGGTTTTGTAATTGAAGGAAATTTAAAAACCCCTTTGAATTGCCGCTAATTGATCTGCCGGCATCGGTTTATTTGTGATAAAAGATTTGTGAAATATTGAACATTGCAAAAATTGTGTGAATCCGGTGTCGACGTCCACGTGCCATCGTGTCTTGAAGACGTCGCGTTTGCAGCCTAATAGCTAAGTATTTAGATAATTCACCAGCTAATATTGGCCAATTTTAGATCTGTGTGTGTTTCTAGTTTAGCTCCAAGCCTGACATCCAGTGAAGATTTGGTAAGTAAATTAAAATTGTACTCTTGTAATTCACTGTGCAATAACAGTACAGTTATGTCAGAGATTTATTGTGACTGACAAGGACTGATGAATATAATCACGCTTCCACCAATCTCTGCAAACAATCCCAGTCCTCTCTAGCCAAACTCTAGACATAATTTTTGGTAGCAGAGCGTAGTTGATTATCTTACCGCTGTTGTATCTAGCTGTTGATTGTTTCTAAATTCAGATTGGTATTGTATGAGCTATATATCTCATTTGTTAACAGTGTTGTGGTGTTCTCAGGTCAGTTTTGCCTAAAATACATAATATTTTTTGACCTACATGAATTTAAACACACTGTCATACATAACCTCAAATCAGTAATTGTTTGACTTGTATTGTTGAAATCTAGCTTAAATTTGTTGGTGTTAGGTAACACAAACTGGTGTCTACAGTTGTAATATATAACACACTTAGTCTGTCTGTTGCAGTAATTAATTAAATAATTTAAGGTTCAACTTTTAATTTGCTGTAAGTGATAACTTTGATAACTTTTGTCCTCATGTCAATATATTGAAACGAGCAGATCTTGAGCCTGTTATTAATTTTGTTCGGCAGTAAATACCTGTCACTTGCTTGCACCAGCAGTAAACAGGCTAATACTTTGTTGGTTTCAACGAATTAACAAATATTAAGTTTTAATTGATTGTATTATTTAGCGCTTGTCTGAGCTCTTTTGAAACTTAATTATGTCAGCTATCAAGGACTTGCGTGCGGCTGCTGGTGCCATTGCATCAGATTTGCGCTGGTTTGCCTCAGCCAGTGCCTTGGTGAACCGGCCTGATCGCCAGCAGGCCTTACTACAAAGATATGAGCGGATCGATGATCGCCTGGCAAGTGTGGAACAGCAATTTCGTACTTTCAGCGCTTGCTGTCTCGAAGTGTCAGTTAATGACTTCACCGCTGACCAGCGAAATAGAGTCAGCGAAGATTATGCCCAGGTCGTAAGCCGGCTTGAAGCAGGAGCTTCCTAGGACAGAACCGGGACTGGTGAGTAGGCTTCCTACTTTAGACCTCCCGCATTTTGATGGCTGCCTAGAAAGCTACCTGGGCTTCGTTAATTTGTTTGACAGCCTGGTCAATGATAGGGCTGACCTTCGGCCGGCACAAAAATTGGCATATTTAATGTCGGTTCTGGATGGAGAGGCCAAGGGCCTCATCCAGCATCTGCCCGTGTCTGACGAGGCGTACCAGACGGCTCGGGACTTAATTACCCGTAGGTACCACAATAAGCGTGGCCTCGCAGACACGCACATCGAGCAGATTTTGGGTTTGCCCACGCTCACCCGGGTCTTTGGATTGCGCACCCAACTTTTTAACCCGCTTTTGGTGGCAATCATTGCACTTAAGTGCTTGGACCTGCCCGTGGACCAATGGTCCTACCTATTGGTGCACATTGTGCTCAAAAAGCTGCCTGCCGACCTGAGGTCGCGTTTTGAACAGCGCTTTGGTGGGGATAGTGCGACCCATCTCATCCCTTTGCAGACTTGGAGAAGTTTCTCGAGGATGAGTGCCGGGTCTTGGATAACTCCGCAGCCGCCCAAGGTCAAGGAGCAGGCTCGCGTTCACACCCGAGCCAATGTTGACCGGCGCCCTCCTCGCTTTGCAGTCACGCAGAGCCCAGCGAAGTGCTCTTACTGCAAGGTCACGGGGCACAGAACGGCCAGTTGTAGGGCATTCTTGGACATGCATGTCGCCTCTCGTAGGTGCATCGCGAATGCCCGCCGCCTTTGCTTCTCTTGCTTGAGGTCCCACTACCAGCAAGACTGCCCAAACTCTCGCCCCTGTCCTCACTGTGGAGGACAGCATTTCGACATTCTCTGCATGAATGCCAGAGAGGTAGGCCGCTTGTCCAATCAGCCGACGCCGCGCACGGGCGGGTGTTTTGAAGGTGGCAGCCGAGGCTCACCGGCGCGCAGCCGAGAGTCGCCTCGCTCAATTGATCGCCGCTCACCCCGCATGGAGAACCGTAGCGTGCTCACGCCTCTTCTCTCTCGCCCACCAGAATGTGCTACCGCTCAACGTCACCAGCACCTATTATGCGTATTCCCCTCCTTTGGCGGAGCGTCCTCGCCTTGACTCGCGCCCACCTCGTTTTGGGCGGGTGCGTCATTATGACCCCCCACAGATGGCGCGCGGATCGAGTCACCGCGCCTTTGAGGACTTCAATCCGCACCCTCGCCGCCCAGGCAACAATAGGTCATTGACTCCTGCCCTAAAACGCCAACCTCCCCCCCCATTGAGACCGTTATCCTACCAACGGTTGCTGTTAGGGTCTGGGGACCCAAGGGGACCTCTGTTGTTGTCCGTGCTATATTGGACACAGGTTGACAAGGTTGCATTGTTTCCACTTATTTGGTAGGGCAGGTTAAATATGGGTTCTTTTCCAAATTGTATACGCGGCATAGGATATTTTGGGTATGCATCCAAAGAAACAGCTACCTGCTGCTGTGGTGAATTTGACATCGGGATTGGAACTGGCAGACCCCAAATTTGACACACCGGGACAAATCGATTTGTTGATTGGCTCTGATGTCCTTGGTGGAATTTTGATTGGTGGGAAACTGGGTTTGACTGCCATCCCGACCATATTTGGATTTGCTTTGATGGGACCTGTACCTAGGGAACCCCCTCCACCTGAACTTGATAATTTGTTGGCTGTAGGCTCTGCTCTCTCTGACGCGGTTCAGAGGTTTTGGGAAGTAGAAGAGCCCCCTTAAGCTGTCCGTAAGAATCCAGAACATGAGGAGTGCGAGCTGTTCTTCCAGAACAACACTGGTCGACTCCGTTCTGGTCGGATCATTACGAAGCTACCTTTTCTGTCTGTTCGGCCTCCGCTTGGTGAGTCACGATCTTTAGCCAAAAAGATATTGTTGGCTATGGAGCGTCGCATGGGTCGTGATCCGGAGCTCAGACAGAAGTATATTGAGTTCATGAGAGAATATGAACAATTGGGACACATGTCTGTGTCAAATTTGGATTGGCGTTCGGTGGAGCATTACTTTCTCCCGCATCATGCGGTATTGAAGCCATCAACTGGCAAGCTACGCACGGTGTTTGATGGTTCTGCGCAGACTTCTACAGGTGTATCCTTGAACCAGTGCTTGCATTCTGGTCCCAAGTTGGTCAAGGACCTTTGTGACGTCATCACCAACTTCCGACGACATCAGGTTGTCTTTGTGGCCGATATAAAAATGATGTTCAGGCAGACGATTATCCACCCTGATGACCGTCGTTTCTAGCTGATCCTTTGGAGAGAGAATCCTCGCGATCCTATGGTCGTCTACGAGCTCAATACCAATACGTACGGGTTAAGGTCGAGCCCCTACTTGGCAATACGTTCTCTTTGGGAGCTCGCAGACCGCGAAGGCGTTTCCCACGAGCCTCCGCCATCTCGAAAGACGATATTTACGTCGATGACATTTGCGCGAGCGCCTCCACAGCGGACGAGGCGATCCTCCTGCGGGACGAATTGATAGGTATTTTGGCCTCCGCTGGTTATGAGTTGCGCAAATGGATTTCCAACTCATCAGCGCTTTTGGAAGGCTTGCACGAGGATCATCAGCAGGATCCACATTTATTTGAGATTGTTTACAACCCCGCCACTATAGCTGTTCTAAGCGTCCAGTACAGACCAATCCAAGACATCTTTACGTATTACATAGACTTGAAATTGCCTTGTTCTTGGACTAAACGTCTCGTGTTGTCTACTGTTGGATTTGTCCTGTCATATTTTGGGCAAAATGCTTCTTGCAGAAGCTTTGGACAGCAGGATTGTCTTGGGATGAACCTCTACGCGGTACTCTTGTTGAGGAATGGACCTTTTTTGTATCCTCACTTCCTGCCGTCAATGAGATCTCCTTGCCTCGTCCCATCCTTCCTCCCAGGAAGTACAAGGCAACCCTTCACGGGTTTTGTGATGCCTCGGAGCGTGGTCACGCGGCCGTGGTGTACTTGCGCACAGTCGGTGCCTCAGGTTAGGTGAGGGTTTCCCTGATCATGGCGAAGAGCAAGGTTGCACCCCTTCGGACATCTCTGACTATTCTGAAATTGGAGCTCTCGGGAGCCGCACTACTCATACGATTGTTGAATCACGTGTCTAACACTTTGGGTAAAACCATTTGTATTAATGAGACCTACGCCTGGACAGACAGCCAAATTGTTCTTTGTTGGTTGAAGGCATCTGTCCACACTTTGGAAGTATTTGTGGCTAATCGCGTTTCCCAAATACAAAAATCTGAAGTCAAGCTTGTTTGGAGACACGTGCCAGGTGAGCTCAACCACGCTGATTGTGCCTCGCGCGGATGCTTGACGCCTAGCTTAATAGGCCATTCGTTGTGGTGGGGTCCGGAATGGTTGAGTCGACAAGAAATTAATTGGTCTAGAACGTCAGTTTTGAATGCTTCCGATTTGCCGGGTCTACGAACGCTCGCTCTTGAGAAGGTGGAATGCGCCTTCGACCCCGATTTTTTGTTGAATCCCTACAGCTCCCATGACAAGTTGTTAGGTGTTACTGCTTGGATAAAGCGTTTTGTTTTTAACGTTAGGCACCCACAACAGAAACGACTGACACCGTTTCTCTCACCACAGGAACGAGAGGAGTCCCTCACCCTTTGGATTCGTTCTGTGCAGTTGGCGCATTTTGAGAAAGAGATTGCTATCCTTAAGTCAGGGAAATCGAAATTGTCGGGCGCTGTATCTAAATTGAACCCCTTTTTGGACGATACGGGTCTCTTGCGCGTTGGAGGGCGTCTGAAGAACGCCAACCTCCCTTACGGGGCACGTCACCCCCTTTTGTTACCCGCGGACGGTCATTTGGTACGCTTGTTGGTAACTGACCGTTACCTTAAAAATTCGCATGCTGGTTGTAATGCTTTGTTGGCCATTCTGCTACGCGAATTTGGGATTTTGTCTGCCCGAAGAATTATTCGGAGTGTAGTCTTTCGCTGCATCCCTTGCTATAAGCTCAAGGCTTCTACCATGCAGCCCTTGATGGGAAACTTACCGGCGGATCGCGTAACTAAGAGCAGAACGTTCGACGGTGTTGGTACGGACTTCACTGGTCCCTTTTTGGTGAAAACGTCGACGCTTCGAAACAGCAAGACTGTTAAGGCCTACTTGTGTGTTTTTGTTTGTCTTACCACAAAGGCTGTTCATTTAGACCTGGTCTCCTCGCTCACGACCGAGGCGTTTGTAGCCGCATTTGACAGATTTGTATCCCACAGAGGGCCTTCCTTGATCCGTTCTGATTGCCGCACTAACTTCAAGGGCACTTATAATTATTTGAATGATGTTGTTAATTTCCTTGAAACCAACAAGGCTGATATAGGCAATAGGCTTGCCCGTCGTGGATAAATTGGTTGTTTTCCCCACCAAATTGTCCACACTAGGGTGGTATATTTGAGGCCGCTGTAAAATCGGCCAAAACACACTTGCGCAGGACAATCGGTGAATCTGTCCTTACATTTGAGGAACTCGCAACTGTGTTTTGTAAGATTGAGGCTGTTTTGAACTCTAGGCCATTGTGTCCGATCTCCTCAGATCCGAATGATTTGGAGGCCCTTACGACGGGCCATTTTTTGATTGGTCGCCCACTTGTCGCCTTGCCTGTGTACCCCTATATTGATATGAGACCTAATCGTCTCTCGCGTTTTGAATTGGTACGCCAGATTACTCAGAGCTTTTGGAAACGCTGGAATTTGGAATATTTGCACATACTTCAGCAACGCGTTAAGTGGACCGACAAGACCGGTCCACCCAAGATTGGTGACCTCGTTTTGATCAAGGAGGCTAACCTGCCGCCACTCAGATGGCGCAGGGGGCGCATTCTTTGTTTGGTAACTGGGGCTGATGGAGTTCCCCGATTTGCTGAGGTCTTGGTGGACGGTTCGATTCTGAGGAGAGCGGTTGCAACGTTGTCACGTCTACCAACTGATTAGCGGACCGGAAGGCCGGTCCAGGGCGGGTGGGTGTTTGAAATAGAAATATAGGTTTAGTAACGTTTCGTTTAGTCTATTGTAAATTATGACTATGGTCACACTATGAACTGTCATTCACTTTTTTTGGTTCATTGTCATCATATCAGCCTTAATAGTCCACTGCTGGACTAGGCCTCTCCTTTGAAAGGAGGAATTGGCCTACTATACCACGCTGGCCAAACGGGTTGGTATAGGGTTTATATCAAGTTTTCCTTCTCTTGCAGTGTTGTTCTCTGCATAATATACTCCATCTGTCGGCTCTTACGACACCCATGGGATGATATGGGGTGGTGACATTTCGTATCCTTAATCCGTCACCACACGGACAATTGTCGTCGTGAAAAAAAAATTGTCTTGCGCTCGCGCCGTTTTGTCTCTCGCGTGGTTTTGTAATTGAAGGAAATTTAAAAACCCCTTTGAATTGCCGCTAATTGATCTGCCGGCATCGGTTTATTTGTGATAAAAGATTTGTGAAATATTAAACATTGCAAAAATTGTGTGAATCCGGTGTCGACGTCTACGTGCCATCGTGTCTTGATGACGTCGCATTCGCAGCCTAATAGCTAAGTATTTAGATAATTCACCAGCTAATAATGGCCAATTTTAGATCTGTGTGTGTTTCTAATTTAGCTCCAAGCCTGACATCCAGTGAAGATTTGGTAAGTAAATTAATATTGTAATCTGGTAATTCACTGTGCAATCACAGTACAGTTATGTCAGAGATTTGTTGTGACTGACTAGAACTGATGAATATAATCACGCTTCCACCAATCTCTGCAAATAATCCCAGTCCTTTCTAGCCAAACTCTAGACAATGTGTAAGTATTACCTTTTTGATCAATTGTTAATAGTCATTACGACGTCTAAAAGGGCTCTCCAGTAGATCGAAAAGGTTTCTTGTCTATAATGTCGCTCTTTAAATATATCAATATTTTTAAAATCCCTTAGGATATGTGTGGTTATCTTATTATATTGCTCCCCGAACAGTACAAAAAATAAATAGATACAACAAAATACATTCCATCTAATAAACAATAGCGCACCTAAAAGAACTGGTATATCGTATTGCAAATTCCCAGACTTCGCTTGTCTATTATAGCAACTTATACTAATGCCCTTTTAATTTCAGTTATTGCGAAGTTTTCAAAGAATCTGACGTCATGTCTCGAAGAAGCACCATTATGGTGAAGACTAAGCTCTACCAGAAATATTAAATGTCCAATCATTTAATACTACCCTTCATAATGGTGCGTTATATAATGAATTATGTTTGGTACATGTTTTAATCCATGCTCGTAATAAGATGCCAATTAGACTTCGATGGAAGATCCGATTAATTTGACCTTACTCGAAGCACTTTTACTTTTTTATATACCTTCGTTGAGTACAGACGTGTTGAAAATAAGTATTAAAATAAACAAATAACTTGCTGAATCGTGACCTTATCTTCTTCTTCGTATCAATAGTTCACGTTAAATTTTCTTTTCCCAGAACTTGGCCACGGTGACGGCATTGTCTGAAGCCACTTTAAGGTCTTGTTTGCTGCAGGTAGATGGGCAAAGGGGGCAAGAAAGCAAATGTGCCATAGACTGGGATGGAGCTCCACAGTCGCATTGGACCAGTGAGTGGTCTATAAATCCCCATCTAGCCATGTTTTTCCTACAGCGCCCGACCTGAGTTCTCGAGCGATTAAGCGATTTCCAGGTCGACCACTGCAAGTTGTGACCAGGAGGCAGGCTTTCTTTCGCTGCAGGGAAGTTTAGTGCGGCCGGGTACTTAGAGCCCCACAGTTGCTCTCTTGCCAATTTTGGGTTGTCATTTGTGGCAGCAGTTATTCTTAAAAAGCTTTTTCGGCTTTTAAGGCGGGCGCGAGGCATCTCATGGCCATACAGTGAGTGTCGCAGGTCTGTTTCTTGCCTATGTTTCTCCACTGCGCAGGCTATTTCCCGTCGCACATTCGGTGGAGCGACGCCTGCTAGAGGGTATAGCAAATGGAGCGGGGCTGGTTTCAGACAGCCCGTTATGATTCGGTATGTCTCATTTAGGGCTACATCTACTTCCTTTGCGTGGGCGGATCGGTGCCACACTGGGCACGCGTATTCGCCTGCGGAATACGAAAATGAGAGCCCTGTGGTTCGGAGAACATGCGGGGCCGCTCCCCAGGCTGTTGAAGTTAGACGTCGCAGCAGATTATTCCTCGCACAGACTTTTTGCTTGGTGTTTAAGCAGTGGGCCTTGTATGTTAGCGCTCTGTCCAGGGTGATGCCCAGGTAGCGTGGACGAGGGCAGTGCTCTATGTTAACGCCTCGCCATGATAATGAGAGTGCTCGCTTTGCATCCCGGTTACGTAAGTGGAACGCGCAAGACTGGGTTTTTGACGGATTAGGCCGTAAGGCGTTTTTGGCGTAGTACTTGTCAAGCGCGTCCAATCCTACCTTGAGCGATATTTCTACATCTTCAAAGCTCGATGTTTGAGCTGCTAGTGCGAGATCATCAGCATACAGAAAACTTTTGGTACGCGGTGTTTTTGGCTGGTCGTTTGTGTAAATATTAAATAACGAAGGAGGTAGAACGCTGCCTTGTGGGAGCCCGTTTTTTTGCGTCCGCCATCGGCTCTTTTCTCCATTCAAGTGCACTTGGAACCGCCGGTTATTTAAGACCACACTCAAGATGTCAACAAACCCTTTGTCTTGTGTTGTATCGTAAACTTTTGACAACAGTTTTCTAATGTTTACGGTGTCATATGCAGTTGTTAGGTCAACAAAGACAACACCGGTAATTTTGTTGGTTTCGAATCCGTCTTCAATGTAGGCTAGTGCAGGATTTGCCTGGTCGGAATCCAGCCTGTTCTGGTATTAATACCTGTTCTAAAACTGGTGTGAGGCGGTTTAACAGCATACGCTCAAAGAGCTTAAAGTCGTGGCAAAGTAATGATATGGGACGGTAACTTTTTGGGTCTGAAGGGCTTTTGCCTGGCTTAAGAAGAGCAATTACTTTTGCTCGCCTCCATATTTTGGGTATTTTCAACTCCTTCAGACAGCAGTTGAACAAGGCTAAGAGCCACGATACAGCTATTGGACCTAGATGTTTTATTTGTTCCGTCGTTATATCATCTATACCCGTAGCTTTACCAGATTGCAAGGTCTTGATGCTGGAGATGATCTCTGGGAGGACAAACGGCTTGCTTATGGTGTCGCAGGTGTTAGTGACATTGTTTAATTTGGACCTTTGTACTTTGTACCTCATCTGCTAACACGTGACCTTATTAGTTCCGTTAACTGTAATAAGTGTTATACATGTGTAATGTGCATAGATATAACATGAATATGTCTCACGCGTAATTAGTAAACTAAAATACAAAATGGACAAGAGCCCCTTCACCCGGAGTAGCAGGACCTTGCGCTCCCCGCCTCCTACACCGCCGGCAGGGCTCGCACCTGCACCCACAACGAGACCTAATGCGCCGAGTCAAGGTGAAGATGTTTACGAGGTGATGCCCACACCGGAGATACAGTCGTGGATGTCGATCATTGAACAAAGCCTCAATGAGATATGTTCTATTGTAGCTGATGGTAAGATGAACACGGAGCAGAAACTACGAATTAATTATTTATGCCGTAAAGTGGACAATGCAAAATCTCATATGGCAGTACGGTACCAGTCCCTGAAACATAGAACAGTCCAAGCCTAGCTATCACATCAGCTGCAGGACCTAAAACGGACCGTTGAAGAATCACCGAAACTTCTCTCTACAACATCTTTTGCTGATATGGAAAAAGAAGGTACAAACAATTATATTCAGCCGATTAAATTGAATAGCATAGCCATTTACCCTGACGATAAATTGAAGACCAGTGAGGAAACAAAATCACTTGTTCAAAAAGTTATCAGTCCTGAGCAGATGAAGCTTCATGTTCGCGGCCTACATAAGATCAAAAACGGCGGTGTTATAATTAGGACTGATACTAAAGACGACATACAGAAGCTCAAACAGTCAGTGCAGCTCACGAACTCAGGCCTTAAGATCGACGAGCCTCTTAAGCGGAAACCGAGGGTGGTTGTCATAGGTGTGCCCACATCAATGCAAGAAAAGGAAGTATTTACTTGCCTGTACCACCAAAATCTAGCCGATGTGTTGCCGGAGTGCAATCTAGAGACCTTTTTCAATTCGGTAAGATTGAGCCACAAGTCGGGCAAAAAGGACGCTGAGACCTGCAACTACATTATAGAAGTCTCTGCAGAAATCAGAAAAGCTCTCATAACTAAAGATAGAGTTTTCGTAAACTGGTCTTCATGCCCTGTAAAAGACTTTACATTGGTAACACGATGTTTTAAGTGCCAGCAATATGGCCATGCCGCTAAGACCTGTCGGGAAGCTATATACATTTTTAGACATTGCGGTGATCGAGGCCACTCTATAAAGGATTGCGCAAAAAAGGCAGACGAACCACAGTGTGCTACATGCTTGCACTACAAAAAGCCGAGCAATCATATTAAAGGATGCATTGACTGTCCAGCTAAAATCATGGCCGAGAGGAGATACATCAATACCATTGATTATGGAGACACCTAAGTTCTCTGTATAGTACACACCAAACTCATTTTACGATACGATTTTTATATATTTAATTTACTATTTTTATAAACTTAACACCTCATTAGAATAATTAACCTACTAACATAATATTGTAAATACATGACTGTAGTTTATAAGTGCGCATAACTATTACATTACGTTATAAATAATGCGAAATTGACTAACACTGCCTTGTTCGCGATTCTGCTGACTCGCAGTTTTACAAGTCTATTGCAGTTTTGTATAACTTGCACAACACGCTAATATATGTATCTAATATATGATCAATGATTATTCTTTTGTACCTAATAATTAGTAACTAAGTTTTATGTTTTACCTTAAATTTATTGTATACTGTCATATATTGTAATTCTATTGCTGTATTTATGAAATACAAATCATAAATTTGTTAAGAGGGACCCGACTGCCTGTGATACAGTTTTTAACTAGTACAGGAGTCTGGTGTTCTTTCAAATACTTTGAAAACTGTAGCCTTAAAATTAATATTATAATATAAGAAAACTATTTGTATCTGTGCTTTCTGAGAAATAAATATTATTATTATTCTCTTTATTTCAACCTTTTCTCATAATAATATTTTACATTTCTATGTTATTTAGAAAAAACAAATATAAAAATATAAAATAAAATTACGGGGCTCACCGGTATCGGGTGCAGGGACCAAACTACCGGTGGTTAGGGCTCCAGAGAGAGGAACCTCCTGACGATACGAGCCGTGGCCAGCAATACTGCCTTCTGTATAGAGGACTTAATCCAGCCGTCTAACGCGAGCCTCTTGAGGTGGTGATCGAGGCTCTTGGCAATGAGACCATTAACTGACACGACTATCGGTACAATGATCGCCGAGTCCACATCCCACATGTCGACAATCTCGTGAGCCAAATTCAAATATTTTATTTGTTTATCTTTCTCGGCTTTCACGAGATTCTCGTCATGTGGAATGGTGACATCGATGATCATTGCAAGGCGCTTAGATCGATCTATCACTACTATGTCTGGCTTGTTAGCCACAATAGTTCTATCAGTAATGATAGATCGATCCCAATACATGGTGGCACGACCATTTTCAAGAACTGGGTCGGGCACATACCTGTAGTACGGTATTTCAGAGTCGACAAGTTGGTACTTTAAGGCAAGTTGCTGGTGGACAATCCTGGCCACTTGGTTGCGTCTATGCAAATACTCGCCGTTGGCAAGCCGAGAACAACCAGATACTATATGTCTGAGAGATTCACCAGGCTGGTGACATGCCCGACATATGTCAACCGTCCCATCCCTCAGGATATACTTCCGGTAGTTATTCGTCATGACAACCTCGTCCATAATCGCAAAGACAAAACCTTCTGTTTCGGCGAAAAGATCGCCAAAACGTAGCCAGGACACAGAAGCTGGTAAGTCTACATCGGGTCCATGCAGGGCCCGATAAAAACGTCCATGCAGCTCTTTACCTTTCCATACCTCCTTGCGCTCCTTAACACCAAGTACGGCAGGTTTGCGCCAGTTCTCCTTAGCCAGACTCAGCGGGGTAAGCCCGTTGTCCACAGTGACCACATCACGGTGGACACCCGCGTCAGTGCTGAGAAAATATTCCCTGAGATTGCACACCTCGCGGTTATGGAGGGTCTTGGCACTTAAGATGCCGCGACCCCCGCACTTCCGCGGGATGTACAATCTCATTACTGACGACCGCGGGTGATGCATCCGGTATGTAGTCAGCAGACAACGGACTTTTCTATCCAAGGCATCAAGTTCTGTTTGAGTCCACCTAAGTATGCCGAAGGAGTACATTAAGACTGGCATGGCCCAACCGTTACAGGCGCGCACCCTGTTGCCGCCTGATAAAAAACTATTTAAGATTTTTCTCAAACGGCCAAAGAAGCGCTCCTGCAACGCCTGTTTCATGCCAGTCTCAGCAATACCTAGTGCCTGCGACATACCTAGATATTTGTAGGTTTCGGTTGCAGAGAGAGATCTAAGTTGTGTGAAATCTGAAAGTTCTATACCATCAGATTCCACAACCCTGCCCTTCTTTACATGCAAGACCGCACATTTATCTACACCGAACTCCATCTTGATAGACTTACTAAAGTTTTCAGTTACCTTTATTAACTCTGTCAACTGGAGGTCAGTGGAGGCAAATAGTTTTAAGTCATCCATGAAAAGAAGGTGAGATATTACTTGACCTCTGCTGTGCAACCGATAGCCTAGCCCTGAATTCTCGAGCAAAGTGCTAAGAGGATTCAGTGCTAGACAAAACCACAAGGGACTCAAACTGTCACCTTGGAAGATCCCTCGTTGAATCTTAATAGGATCGCCGCATCCGAGAGTCCGTCGACACCCTGGATAGCGAAGAACCGTACTCCACTGCCCCATACACGTCTTCAGGAAAGTGCATAGAGTTGAATCAACTTTGTACAACTCTAGCACTCTCAAGAGCCATGTATGTGGCACAGAGTCGTAGGCCTTCTTATAATCTATCCAGCATGTCGCTAGATCCTTTCGGCTACGGCGAACCTGTTGGCTAATGGTCATGTCTATAAGGAGTAGCTCTTTAGTACCACGCGACCCACTTTTACATCCATTTTGAGAACTGGACATGATTTTATTAGTATATATATGTTTGGCCAGTTTAGTTCTCAAAATGGATGTAAAAAGTTTATAGACCGTCGGTAGGCAGGTTATAGGTCTATAATTTTTTGGGTCCGTGGTACTTCCTGTTTTAAAAAGCAGGTGGGTAATGCCAGTTGTTAAGAAAATTGGAAGCGTTCCTGATTCTAGAGATGATTGGAATTGGGACGCCAAACGAGCATGTGCACTACGCAGCCACTTCAACCAAAAGTTGTGCAATCCGTCCGGACCTGCCGCTTTCCAGTTTGGTAACGGACGGACTGCACAACTAACATCTGTAGCTGAAATAGCTACGGCATCCATATTAGGGATTGTCGCACATGATCGCTCAACATCCCTAAACCAACCATCTTCCGTGTGGCTAACGGGGGTCGACCAGATGCTACTCCAGAACGTATTTGTAGTTTCATTATCTGGTAGACTCCCATCATCCACACCTAGACCGGAACGCTCCCAATTTCTATACACCCACCTTTCATCCTTTTGGAATGTGCGATTCTGGGAATATCTGCCTATACGTTTTTTATAGCGTTTGATACGATTTGCCCACGCATAAATCTTCTGCTTCAGGAAGTCGATGCGTTCTGTGACCCGCGACGCGTATTCTCGTGGCCTAATACCCGTTCCTGCAAAGGCGCGGGTCACAAAACGCATCACTCTCGGGCGAGTATTGCCCGACCTGAAGCAGATCAGCTTGCCAATGAGTGCCCTAGACTCAGCGATACGACGCTCAATCCTGCACTGCCAAGCCGGCACAGCATTATTTCGGGTAGCCATATCAATGTTGCTTTGTATGTTGACATTGGCTATCCGACATGCCGCTACAGCTGCACAGTACAGAATTGAGTGTGTATCACTGAGATTTTCACTATTGTCTAGGTATGTAGACAATAGTGAATCCAGGGCACACACCAGCGCCAAATTTTTCTTATGCGTGGGCAAACGCGGCAGACGAGGCCTATTTACTAAGGCCTCGTAACGATATTCCCTGATGGCACATTCCAAAGTACTCCTTACATTATCCATGTACTGGGCACTTACTTGTATATCCCCACCATTCACTTCTTCAACACTTTGTTGCCTTAGTGTGTCAATTGTCACTGCCGTTACACATTCACGTGTGGAAGGAGGAATGGGAGGGTTACCTTGCAAGCCTGAGCGTAGCCTCTCAAGTGCATCGTCATCCAGCAAACGACAGCGCTGGATTGCGCGCACTTGATCCGACAGTCGCTGCGCCGAAACGTTGACGGCCGGTTCCAAGTCCTGAAACAGAGGCAGCATGCGATCACGGTACGCCGTAAGGTTGGTACCCCCCTCTGTAGCCACATAATATGCCCGCATGACATTCTCATTCATGGATCTAGTCCACCTCATGCGGTGCACATCACCACCGGTAGCGGGGGCCCTGTTCGAGACCGATGAGCCTCGGGGTCCTAAGCCATTCGGTGGCCGGCCTCTCCCTCGCCGGCGGACAGTTGGTGGCGACGACGGCGGGGAGAAAAACTCGTCGCTAGATGCGCTCGACGCCTCAACACTCACCGGCGATGCTGCTGCTGGTGCCGGCGGCTGTGAGGCGGAGCTGAGCGACGAGTCCGGAGGTGTTAAGCGTGCTGCAGCTGCTTTTCTAGCTCTGGTCAACATTTATACCAACTTTTCTTGCTTTTATATTTGTTTTTGTTTGTAATGTTTGTTTTGACATATAGTGTCATCTTCACTGTATTTATCTAATATTATTTCTTAAATTTTAATGGCTTTTATATGTAAATCCGTATATTTATTCGGTATTCTTACTTCTTGTTGATAAATAAATTTATAAATTGTATTGTAAAACTGTAATATAAATTAAAATAAAAATATGCAAGAAAATTATGTTGTTGACTTTAAGGTGTTGCCAGAATATTATTATTATTATTATAATAAGGATTACTCGATAATAGTTGGCCTCGATCTAGTATAGATTGATATTATATATTTTTGGAAAATATAATTAAGTTACAATACAGTCAATGAAATAAAACAAAGAAAACGCTAAGAGGTTTATCTGCAGAATTAAGTCTTCAGAAGATTGAAAAAAGTTTCATGTGTGATGTTGTATAAATTAATCAAATTTTGATAAGATTTGTTTCTGTTAGCACTGACGTGGAGATGTGTAAAATAACACTTATGAATTTAAATAACATAGTTAAACCATTATCTAATTATTTACACGGCTAAATAATAATATTAGTGATAACGTTTTCAAGTGAAATGTTTGCATTAGACCCCGTATACAACATTCAAACGACCTTGAGACCCTGATATCTCGACCTTGAGAACAATATTTTAACCATTAAGTCTGGTACCCCACTTTACGTGCTGAAATCTATTATATTCGGATAATTAGCTGAATAGATTCTGCCTAGTCCTAAAAACACATTCAGCTTTATATTCACAAAAAAAATATACAAAGAGATTTCAATCCGATTGCGTTAAAATAGTTATAACACTTCACTCTGTTACAATAAAAACACATTTGCCGAAATTGCTGTTTTTAAGCAAACTTCGACTCCGTCGTAATATAAAGTGCTAAAAATGGCTAGTATTAATACCATTCGGAGATTACTTTTCTGGCTAAACTATTAACCTTGACCTTAGCTAATAATGGCAAAAAGTGGTGAATATCACCCGCGCTGTTATTACGCAATAACATCTTAACGACTCTCAGCTGACTTCCCAATTTAACCTCAGGTGTGCCGAGCCCAGGTACACAATATTTTATTACGTTATATCCACAGTTATTGTTATAAGTAGATAGAAATGGTACTAAGTATTGTTGGTCGAAGCTTTAACGACTACGTACCTTTAATGCGAACTGAGCGCGCTTATTAGAATTTTCGTCGAATCTTATTAAATCTCACTCATTACGAAGTTCAAGTTAATATTTTCAAGAAAACTGTTATAAGCTGCTTTAATACTTCCATCATTTTACAACGACTTTTCGCTGTTTGGATTGTTCTTAGTATCGTTTTATAAGCCGGTGATTATTGTTCGTGGTTTTGAATAAAGAGACCTAATGCTTAGGTATTAGTTCCTTTGATGTTATGCTAGTAAAATATCTAACAGTGTTTGTCTGTGCCTACGAAGGCTTTACTGGGGAAAATGTTCATTTACCGTAAATACAACAATTTACCCACTTTGCGAACTATATTTTGAATAGTAAATGGACTGTTGGCAAAATATTCCAATCGAAATGGGGTTTAAAATTTAAATTTAATAATTGTGTTTTCTTATGTAAATTTCAAAGGCATGTACGGATGTCCATACAAACTAACGCTTTTGTGTTATTTTTAATTTGGGTAGCGAAAGTTTGCTGAGTGATTACTTTGAATTTTGTTCATCACAATACTGGTAACCCTTTTAATGGGGAAAACATATTTTGTCATATTTTACATGTGCGTCATCCTCCTAGCGTTATCCAAGTTGCATCTGAGGGTTCGCACTAATAAAGTTAGGCAGTTTGGACTAGTAAAGTCCAACCAGATTTCACCATGTCCGCAGTGCGACTGCTGTCTGACCTCCGCATCCCAACGCGATAGCATAGATGGATGATGTAGAGTACTGTTAGTTTATTCTGAGGTTCTCGCTCTCCATAAGGAGTATAAAAGATCGCCAATTTAATTCAAAGTCAAAGTCAAAATCATTTATTCATCTAGTCCACAAAGTGACGCTTATGAACGTCAAAATTTAAGTTAATTACTTAATGATTCTACATTTACATTTACGGCCACGTTCGCAATGCAATAGGTAGAACCACGAGAAAGAACGGGCAATAAAACTCATGGCCACTCTTTTCAAACAAATATAATGGTGGTACATTTTATTTTTGTAAGGAGCTGCAAGTGTTTCACATTGTAGACATCTACTAGTTAAATTTTTAGTAACTATTGATATCATACTCAAGCAGTAAATGATGTTCATATGGTAAGCCTCCCAAAGTAAATATGGTGAAACAGGAGCATCCACTTACGTCTTTTTAATGTAGGCAACTCGCGAACATGGTCAGAACTATGGTAGAAGTGAATGAAGCAGAAAGTAACGGTATATGAAACCAAAGCAATTGACAACCTATTAGTTAGCCCATGACCACGAGTTACCCACATTTTAAAAATCCGTAAAGTTATAATGAAAGTGTGGAACATGAATGCAAAATATAGTATGAAATGAGAATATGGTAATTAACTACACTATAAAATAAGACTACCAATTATTGACCTAGTCAAAAACGAACAACTACATCCAAGCGCTCTTGTCATCAAAATAATCCTTCAAACTGTAATATGCCTTATATATAAGATTATTTTTAACTTCTGCCTGAAACGAACTTAATGGCGAGTCTAAAATATGAGTTGGTATTTTATTGTATATGCGAATACTGAGCCCAATAAAAGAGCCATGTGTTTTGTGCAAACGAAAATATGGAACACATAATTTATGTCTATTTCTAGTATTGATATTGTGTACCTATGTCACTATTCATTTTATAAGAATTTATATTTAGTCTTACATGCATAACACTGGCATAAATATATTGTGACGCTACAGTAAGAATACCAATAGTTTCAAATTTTTCTTTGAGTGAGACTCTTGTCTTTAACTGGTAAATGGCCCTAACTGCCCATTTCTGCAATATAAAAATATTTTCGATATCAGCAGCTCTACCCCATAACAATATGCCATATGACACAACACTATGAAAATAACTAAAATAAACCAATCTAGCCGTATTGACAACGGTCAACCTTCTTAACGGCATAAGCAGCTGAGCTTGGTTTCCCTGAGAGATATGTAACATACAGCATGAAATTCGCACATAACTTCGAAAAGTAAGTTATTATACTATATATAATGGATACGAACACGATGTTCTTTGCATAGCAGTCTATTTAAAGTATAATATAATATTACTCGGTAAGTAAGCTCTACATGAATTTCCAAAACCAGAATGAAAAATAATATAACCTCTGTCAGCACATTACTGGTTAACAGTACCATACACGCGTCGATTAAATATCGTGAATGAGACTTTCTTCGCCACAATTTTTCATAAACGTTCGCTATCATTAATAATAATTAGCGAGCGAAACAGAGAAGAAGAACAGAACAGAACTTTGTTGTGTCTTGCGCTTTACAAACAAATGTAGATTGTTATAAATGCATTCTTCTCAGAATAAGTGTTTAGGACTTTGTTTTGCTTAATAATGAATTCTCCAAAATGACCCCATTTCCATTTCCTTCATCCCATCCCTCTGACCATTCCTTTTCGCATCTAGGTTGGTAATGCTTTTGTGACTCTTCTCATGTTGTGGGTATCCATGGACAGCGGGAATCGCTTATCATCAGGCAATCCGTCTGCCTGTTTATATAAAAAAGTATTTGAATGGGAACTGGAATCAGTTTTTATCTCAATCCAATTAAATTTCGCTTTGTTCGAACGTTGGTACTAGTTTAACTAGTGATTTTACTGTAACCGGAGACGCAAACACGTTTGCAGCATAGGTTTACCTGACTATTATTCGATCCCAGAAAGTAAATTCTCAGAACAACCATCAGATTTTCTGGTTTGGCAGAAAATTCTGAGTAACATAACTGATTTTTTTAACAAACCCTGAGCATATATCAATATACTACACTTGTTTTCAGACATCAACAGAGCCTTGAGTCCTATGGCAAAAATATTTCAGTCTGAATATTTTTTTACCAGAGACCAACTTCTAGACCATTAATATTCATATAATAGACGATAGCAAGAGCCGTTATAGAATATGGCAGCTACCGGTTTGACCACACCCTGATACCGTTTATTCTGAAATTAAAATTACCTTCACCGTGTAGCGAAGAGGCTTTTTGTTGATGGGTTATTGATATTAGATCGGTTTGGGCGCGTCGATGGTGCGTCATCAATAACAGACTATAAATACGTGCGTGTATGACCACCGCACAAAAGCTTTTAGCTATTACAATACATGATGGATTTACAAAAGATTAAATAGAAAATGTACTCCTGCCCAAACTTTGATTTTGCATTGTTGTGTATTGAATTGAGCTTTCTTCAAGTTACTAAGTTAATATATGTATGTGGTTATAAAGTTACTTTACTACAATTAATGTTACATGCGATGATAGGTTTGGCAGTTTTTTAGTGTTCCGTATGAAACTACAAGGAACCAGGGGCGGCTGTACCTTAAGTGCGCTCGTACGCTGAACTACCAGTTTTTAAAAGGTCTATGAATAAACAAAGTAGGTACATAGGGATTAATCTATAAGTAGTAATGTCTGATTAGAGATCTATTATAAAACATTAAGGAAATAATGACAAAACAATTCAAACTCTTTGCCAATGTATTTAAGACATGTTTTACGGCGTCACAAATAGTCCCCGTGCGATCGACGCAGCGCACGCCGCACGCTCATACAACTTCTACGAGACACGGGCGAAACGCCTGGCGCGTGAGACAGAGATAGTTCAATATAAAATGTACCGTGAAATAACATCTTCCCGTGCGGCGCACGGGCGGGCGACCCGAAAACTCGAAAGCGGGCGAGGTTTGACGAAGTTCCTTTTGTTTTGTTTACACCTATGTTTTAGTATTAACTATATCAGTTGTGATTTAGTAAGTTTGAGTAAATAACTTTAAAAATTAGTAAAAAATAAAACATTGACTCGATTCGATCAATTAGATAGGTATTAAATAGGCAGTGTCAAGCGCTCCCTTTTTATAATTTGAAACTAGAGTGTAAATTGGTACCTACAAAACTATTACGCGATGTTTTATGACTGAAATTATTTAATTATTATTTTCTTTGCGTATTAATTGAATTTATTTAAATACATTCAAGAGTAGGTAGGTAAGTAAGTACTTAAGTAGGTTCCTAGTTTGTAGCTAATATAGACAAAATGTTGTTTTACTTTATCTTAGAAATCGAATAGGTATTTATAACTTAGGCCCAGTTTCACCGTTGTCGTACATATAAGTATGCCTATAAATTAGTTACAACAAACTTCCAACGTTAATTTATCTGGAAAGTAGTCCGATCCATGGGCGGCTAAACGGGGCTTCAGGGTGCTGGTAAAGTGCACCACCACTTCTCTGACCCACGAGCCGCCACTACAAGGAACCCTTATTATTTTCACTATTTATGTCCGTGCGACTGCTTGGCTTATGATCATGTATGTGTCAGGACAGTGGCAAAATCGTTCAGGCCAGGATCGGTCACATCAAAGGAGGCCACTATCTTCCGTGTGTAAACAAGTAAGTCACAAGTAACAGGAAATGTTGTCTTATTTGGCATAAAGGCTTTTAATTTAACGTGTATGACGTTCACTTTTCAAAACACTAGCGTAGATCTACGACTTATTATATGGGGTCCGTACATGTCAGTTACGCCAAAGAGCTCAGATATTTACATAGAGTCTCAGGCATTTCATATGGGCGCTTTGAAGACAAACTTTCTGCGACTCAAATTGCCGTTTGGCAGCGTGGCAGTCGCGCTGCGGCAACTGTCTCTCTCTCCTCCAGTGTATCTTAACTACGAGACCGAAAGAGACGGAGAACGGCGCCGCCAACGGCACCAACTACGAACTAAACTGGAGACAGTCCCCACTTGGAGTCGGCACACGAAATCCTTAAGAACTGCGCTTTTAGGTAAATCTGTATTCATTGGTTACGCGTACGATCAAAGCCTGTCAACAATGTTCAGCAACCTTTGGAATATTGGTGTACGGTGACTAATGTATATTTCTGGCGTTAACGCTATTTTATTCCACATTCGCGACATTAATTCATGTATTGTATTAAGGTTTTTTGTAAATCTGATTGTGTTCATCAACTTTTGTAGTTTACTGTACATCTCATCAGCTATTAATTACAACGAACACAAGACTTGTGTGTGTCTGTGTTTGTCCACATATTACTATTAATTATATATTTTTTTGTTTTAACAGGAAAATGGTCGACATATTTTTATCCGAAATAAATAGCGGTGATTGATTGTTTCAGACTTAAGTTACAGGCAGTTGCGTAGCCAGCTTGGGTGGCACCCGGGGTGGAAGTTGTCGGGTGACCTTTTTTTTTTCTTTTTATTAGTCTATACCTAACAATTAGGTACGGGCTAACTTCCCCGGGCTACTGGTCAATCGTAGTGTTGTTGCCTATGTTGGTTGAGTTTGGGGTTTCACCCTTTTTTGGATGGGTGGCACCCCAAAAAAGGGTGACACCCGGGGCCGACCGCCCTCGCCGCCCTCCCCCTTCCTACGCCACTGGTTACAGGTCATTGCTGATTTAAGCCTGAGCTTCCTCAGATATAGGTAAACACTACAGTTATATAAATAGATAATCTACCAAATATCTTTAAAATAGATATGGCTATAGGTAATATTATCAAGGTCGCAATGATGTAAACATCTGCCTCGTGAATGAAGCAGTTAGTAGGCCGCTTATTTTTGATACTCTAAAGTAGAGTTCAGACTAGTAACATTATTTAAAGTACCATTCCGAGCAATTCGTTGCGAATATTGCGTGTATTCCCAGGAACTAGTCGATATTACGTAAGGTCGTGAAAAGAATTGCCTTTTGTCAGTTAACTAGAAATCTACACATAAAGGTTATGGTAGGAATGGCTCAGCAAAGATACTACCCCTTACACATAAATGTGTAAAGAAATAACAAAGCATTCACAAAAAATAAGGATGCACAAGTTTATTCGGATACAAAATGAAATAGTATGCAAAAGTTCTCGTGCCGAGCATGTCTAGTGTGAAATCGGAACGTCTAACGTCTAAGAGTAGCACCATCCGATTTTCTACTAGCTTACTGTAAATAAGAAAATTCATTCGAACTGCGTCGTTAAATGTAATCGAGCGTTGTGGAAAGTATTAAAGAAGCAGACGCTATATTGCATATGTTAAGATGTTACAATGGAAACTTTGGGTTGAACACCAAGTGTGCGCAATTCCTCTTTGGCAAAATACGTCCCTAGTACTCATCAGGCGAAGTAAAGTTATGTAACGTTATACGACGTATACTCACCCATATCGTTACAATTATATTATATGAATTCAATTGTTTTAATTCATTTGCTGTATCTACTTATACTTACGAGATTACGTTCTATAATGGGGGTGTGCCGCGATGTAAATAATATGATTAGGGATATTGTAATTATATCTTCAGCTTCTGATGATTATAATTATTGACGTCATGGGATTCAATAAGGCCACCGCGCCATGCTTAGATATAGGAGCGTAAGGAAAGCTGTGTACTTGTTTATAAAAATATTATGGTGCGTTTTATGGTGAGACAATTTTTCAATAATATTTTAAGAAAGAATATGTTTGTATTTATTGTAAGATCAGACAGTCCTATTCTGAGATGGAAAAGTAGTATAATGTTTTGCAGTATCGTATTCTAAAATTACGTTTTGTCACATTAAGTAGTATCTAAGCCAACGAGTAATATAAAACAGCGGTCCTGAATTCTACACGATTTGTCTCATGTGAGTTCTACTTTTGGCGCTCGTAACTTTATTCCCAAACTTTTATTTTCGTTTTGACACAGCAAATGTGTTGAGAAATCTTTGAAAATTTCAAAGAAATAAATACATTTGGACTGTTACCATAAATAAAGTTGACTAAATGCAGTGCTCATTTAGTTGTACATGTATATCTTAAGAAACTAATGCCGATGACTTTCTTACTTTGATTAAACAAAATAAGACGAAAACGTTTTAGAATTTTGATATAATCTAATTTTATCATGTGAAATAGTATCAAGATGAGACCATTTATAACTGCAGGTGATACTAAATGACTCACTTGATAGATATATAGATAAATCTTTATTGTGTAATTACAATTGGTCCAAATAGGTATGAATATCTATAGGTAATTTAAAAAATTGTTTGTGTCCCTTACTTGTGTACGGGTGAACACGAGAGGGGTCAACGGGTCAACTTATTTCGCACCAAAATTTCATTATAATCGGTTCAGTGATATAGCCACGAAAGTCATTTTCAAAATTAAGATACAAATATAGATTAGTTTATTGTGTGAATTGCAAATAAGTTTAGCTCACATTGATAGCGGAACTCATGAAAATATTTAGAACAATTTAGTTAGTCTTATCGTCGGTCAAATAACGAAAGGGCGTATCCAACAAAATTTTTAATTTTGAGGTATTAGCACCATCGACATTTATAGGTCAAGTTACAGTATGTCACGAAGAGGCGTAGCCAAAACTGCAATGAAACCGCACTTATAGACCGTTGCGAAAAGCCCTATCTACTTTTCCTTCTAATTCAAAAAATCACGAAGGGACATATCGCTAGTTACGCCTGTTCATGCATAATAATGTTTTTTTACGAAGAGGCGTAACATAATTTTGCGCGAGTGAAACCAAGATCTGTCGAAAATAGTTTCTGTTGTAACTGCTGGAAACCCATGACACTGTTGACGAGAAAACCGACGCTGTGGTCAAAACGCTACAAGACGTGTCTGGAAGGGTGTATCCCCTGGAAAAAGCGTTAACAATCAAAGTAAACTCTCGCTCCAGACTCTCGAACTTATGAGGCAAAGAAGAGGAATGTCATATGCGCATACGTAACCTTAACGAGAAGATCCGGCAGCTGGTACGACGTGACCTCCGACGTTTCAATACCCGCGCCATTACGGCTACGATTGAACAGAATCGAGGCATCAAAGTCTTCGCTCGTCAGCTTGGGAGAATTTATCTGTCGAAACTCATTACTGCGGATGGCAAAACCGTAACCTCCAAGTTCGAGATTCTCGCTGAAATTGAAAGTTTCTACAAGGATTTGTACGCATCACGGATGCCTAAACCTACGAGACCCAGCGATGATGACCACAGGGCCCAACTCACGCGCCATTACACGGAGGACATCCCTGATATCAACTAGGGTGAGGTTAGAGTGGCTCTCGAGCAGCTTAAGAACAACAAGTCTCCAGGGGATGACGGAATCAACATAGAGCTCTTAAAAGCAGGTGGGACACCAGTTCTGAAAGATCTGGCGACCTTGTTTAATTCCATTACCCACCAAGGCCTAACACCTCAGGCGTGGAGTGGGAGTGCTGTGGTTCTATTTTTCAGAAAAGGTGATAAAACCCTGCTGAAAACCTATAGACTTATTTCGCTCCTGAGCCACGTCTACAAGTGGTTCTCGAGAGTCCTAACAAACCGCCTCGCCAGAAAACTCGACGACTTCCAGCCACCGGAACAAGCCGGGTTTCGAAAAGGCTACAGCACCGTAGACCACATCCATACTGTTCGGCAGATTGTACAGAAGACCAAAGCTCCATCGAGGTGTTGAGATGTTTGTACGACACGGCCACTATGACCGTCCAGCTCCAGGACAGTAAAACTAGCCCCGTTGAGTTGCGAAGAGGAGTGAGGCAGGGGGATGTTATATCCCCTAAGCTCTTCACCAACGCACTCGAAGACGTCGTTAAGACGCTGGACTAGACTGGGCATAAACGATATTGTCATCGTGACTGAGAGACTGGAAGAGCTGAGCGAGATGCTGCATACCCTATATGGAGCCTCTCGACGGGTCGGTCTGGGCATGAACTTGGATAAAACCAAGATTATGTTCAACGAACACATTGTGCCGGGACCGGTTTATGTCGACGGATCGATGCTCGAAGTTGTTCAAGAGTATGTCTACATTGGGCAAGTAGTCCAGCTTGGTAGACAACTTCAAGAAAGAAATCGACCACAGGATCTAGTTAGGTTGGACCGCGTTTGGCAAGCTACGTCGAGTTTTCTCTTCGCCCCTACCGCAATGCCTGAAGACCAAAGTCTTCAACCAATGCGTCCTACCTGTTATGACGTACGGTGCCGAGACGTGGGCACTCACTAGTCCACAAACTAAAAGTCACGCAGCGAGCTATGGAACGGGCTATGCTTGGCGTCTCTTTGAAGGATAAAATTCGAAACGAAGTTATCCGGCAAAGAACCAAAGTTACCGACATAGCTCACAGAATCAGTAAGCTCAAGTGGCAGTGGGCTGGCTATATCTGTAGAAGGACTGATGACCGATGGAGCAAGCGTGTCCTAGAGTGGAGACCACGCCTCGGCAAGCGTAAGGTAGGGCGGCCCCCAGCTAGGTGGACCGATTACCTGATAAAGGTGGCTGGGACAGACTGGATGCGGCAGGCTGAGGACCGTGTACTATGGCGCGTGTTGGGAGAGGCCTATTTTCGGCAGTGGACTGCGATAGGCTGATTGATTGATTCGTTAGGTGATCTTACTTTACACAGAGAATAATACATCACTCGATTTGATGAAAGAAAAAAATATTAATGCATACCGAAGTTTTCAATTTCACTTCAAGCTATACCTACGTGGACGTATGTGAAATTACTGATATTAGGGGTACATCACGAAAAGGCGTAAGTGAAACGTTTTTCAAAAAAATATAATTATCCTTATAATTAACTACAGTACACTGAAACTACAGTTAATAATATGCTCAATCTTAGCCACATATTTGCATAAATATCATACCAAGCACATTAAATCTTAAGACATAAAGTTATGACAGTACATAACGTGATGATTTCATAAAAATGGCTCTGCTGTAAAATTTACTAAAACACAGTTACGCCTTTTCGTGATTCGACCGACGTTATAATTGCTTAATTGGAGTTAGTAAGTCTTTATTAGAATGACACAACTGTTATAATTCTAGTTTGTAACTACAAGTGATGGTGTTTGAAAAAGATGAAAGCGTGACTGAGTGTAATATTACGATTGGTGGTGAAATTGTAGAGCAAGTAAAGGAATTTGTATATTTGGGTAGCGTATTTACAAGGGACGGAAGATGTGAGGGAGACATTGAAAGGAGAGTGACTGCGGGAAATCGTGTAAATGGAGCACTGTGGGCGTTTATGAACGGTCAGACGGTGCCAAAAGAGGCACGATTGGCGGTTCACAATGGAGTGCTTGTCCCCACGTTGATGTATGGAAGTGAGAGCTGGGTTTGGCAGAAAAAGCATGAAAGTAGAATTAACGCAGTTGAGATGCGATCACTGCGTAGTATGTGTGGGGTAATACTGATTGATAGAATTCCGAATGCAACTATACGAAAGAGCAGTGGACTGAAAGAAGATGTGGTGACAAGGATTGAGAAAGGAATGCTTAGGTGGTTTGGACACGTGGAGCGAATGAGTGAAGAAAGAATGACGAATCAGATATATAAGGCAAATGTGTGTGGGCAAGTCGATCGCGGCAGACCTCGGCGGACATTCTTCGACCAAATTGGAGACATCCTAAGAAACGGAAAGGTCCGAAGTACCCGCAACCGGCGAGCATGTATGAAAAGAGTAATGAGTGTAGAGGAAGCGCGTGAGGTTTGTAAGGATAGGAGCAAGTGGCGTTCTGTTGTCTCTGCCTACCCCGACGGGAAAAAGGCGTGAGTATATGTATGTATGTATGTCATGTATGAGACTGACACACTGCGTAAAAGTTTTGAAATCGTTTGCTTAAATATTTTGTGCATTTGAATGGATACAATATACTTTAATGCAAGTGAGTGAGTAAATGAATTTTCGTCAAGATAAACCTTTCTTTATTGAGTTTATATTGTGGCTAACAGCTTATAGGCTTTAGAATGATTTGATTTAAACGCCATGAACAGATATAAGTTTATAAATTCACGTCTTCAGGTGTAACATTATAGTTACAGGCTCTATGGTAGTCGACGGAAAATGCATGTTGTTATGGTAACATTCAGATAGATAGTTCAGTATAGATGAGTCAGCTTAAATATGCGGGCAGTTATAGAGGAGTAGTATAGTATCTTAAACAAGCTCCATAGCCGGAAAAACAAGAAGAACAATATGAAATTTTGTCATGTAATGTCTTATTTAACCTCTCGATAAAAATAAATAATAAGTGATTATTTTGGGTAAAACAATACAATAAAAATAAGACTTGCTGCTGGTCTAAAATGTTTGATTCGTTTTCGTGGAGGTATTCAAACGAAGCCTATTATATATTATGCTAAATTATACCTAGTTATATTATTACAAGGGAATATGTTGAGACTTTGACAGACTTATAGAAACAGATTGAAGAGACTAAGATAAGTTGTATCTTATAGTACTACAGTCACACACAGCTGCGAGCTGATCATAATTTGTTGTTCCTGATGAACACGATTACATTAACTTCACATGGCAACAAATATTCATATAAGGTTTAGGTATATATTTTTCTAAGTCGTGACGGATAAAGAATGTAAAGTGTCACCATCGCATTTCACGCAATGCGTGTCGCAAGTAAAGGTCTTTAACGCATACAAAAAATTGAGGGGAATAGTAATCAGTCTACAAAATATCAACCGCCCAAACCTGTCATGTTAAGTACACACTGATGTAATACCCACTTACGCCCATAAGCATGGAGTACCTGGATGACCGAGCATTGGTCGTTATTTTTTTGGTTAATCGTATTTTCTAAAAAAAAACATCCTACCGAGATCGATTTATCGGCCCTGAAACTGCCTGCATACTCAATTATATTACATGACAACTGTCGGAGTCGCTTCCAAGATTCAGATTATATTTAAACATAATACAAGAATTGCTCGTTTAAAGGTAAATATCATAAGCCGTTACTAAAAACAAACAAATTTGCTAATTGAGCAATTAAAACATAAAATATTCAAAAAAATGCTAAATCTATAGAAAACTTCCGAGTAACTCTAACAATGAAATATTAGGAGTGCAAAACGTTGAAGAACTAACTGCAAGTACAGAACATTTCCTGCGAAGTGCTGAACGAAGGCGTATTAAAAGTTCAGTGTTAGGTTTCGTTTGTTATACTACTATAAGTGCTTATATGTTTAACGCTTCAGAATGAAGGAAACTTTATGATGCCGTCTGGAAAGTCGTCGATTAATTTTCCTTATAAATATAAATAATACAATTTCATTGTGACTGTGTGTATGCGTATAAAGGTTTGAGCGGTCACCTCGCCTTTTAAGTGGCCCGACTGTTGTGCATTCGCACTTCAAATGAGATAGCACTTAGGTGCTGGATATTGCTCGAGTAGCCTTCATAAATAAAATAATTAAAAATAAATTATTATTCAGATTTTACCAATACAGCGCATACAAAGCACACTAACTTTACACTTTAACTTGTTGTTGTCTCAGAGTTCTTAAATTATTGTCAACTCTCAATTTTTTTACCCCTGACAGGTATCAAACTCATAAGACTAAGCGCAGCAAGACCGTGATCATCTTAACACTATTCCTACACTCATAGACTCAATGCACTCTTAAAACATTTTCCAATAACATGCCTAAAAATACAGGTAGTTGAAGAACGGGAATAATAATATATTCAGAAGGAGCATTGTGAACGACTGTACTCGATGAATATTGTAGTACTTCTGTGTGTGCTGCTAGGCTTTTGTGACGCGATAATACTGCTCTACGTTGTATTTTAGTTGCGGTCCTAAGCAAACAAATATCGCAGAGTAAGATAAAGACACCAACTACTTATGTGTAAGTCGTATAAGCTCATATCAAAGGTTACGAACGTTAATTTAATAAATTATTGTGTAGCGCTGAAAATTAAGTCGTAATTCTGAAATTATATACAAGATTGGTGGTGGTAAAAACATCGATTTAAAATGTTATAAGCGCAATAAACACGTGGAAAAACAGTTTGGTTAAAACAAACCAAAATAAAATAATAGCATATTCCGTTTGTCGTTACATTTACATCGATCATTGGTATAAGTTTGCTCATTACCTATTATAATCATAAGGCAATCGGAAGATCCCAGATTTAATATCTGAGAAGGCTAAAATGTGACTATTCTTTTAAAAAAATGCCCATTAACATGACATAGACTGAAGTATACCTAGAAGATATAATAAAATTATCCCCTGTGAAAAGGGAACAAAAAACGAGCCAGGTGAAATTTGGGTGAAATATCTCTGCTTATCCGTATACCTTACACTAACGTGAAGCTACGTATGATCATGTATGATCTAGGTTAAAGCGTTAGTCTATTTTGATAAGTTGTTAAGCTGAAGTCTAAACCTTGGTACTACCACTTTATAAGACTGTTAGTGTTGAAAAGGTTCACTCCTGCAACACGACGGCGAAATTGACCGAGATGTTCGGCAAAGGATCAACTCAGGATGGATGAAGTGGCGACAGGTCTCGGGCACAATATGCGATCCTAAAATGCCTTTGAAATTCAAGGGACGCATATATAAGGCGGTTATAAGGCCTGTCGTATTGTATGGAGCTGAGTGTTGGGCTACTAAGAAGATGGATGAAAAACGATTACATGTGGCAGAGATGAGAATGTTGCGATGGATGTGTGGAGTTACGAGAATGGATAAGATTAGGAATGAATACGTGAGAGGTAGTCTGAAAGTGGCGCCTATAGACGAGAAAGTGAAAGGAAGTCGTTTGGCTTGGTATGGACATATTATGCGAAGAGATGATATGTATGTAGGTAAGCAAGTGATGAATATGAAGGTAGAGGGATGGAAAGGGAAAGGGAGGCCAAGGAAAAGATGGATGGACTGTGTGAGGATGGATATGAAAGAGAAAGGGGTAAATGATCAGATGACGGGCGACAGAAAAGAATGGAAGCGAAGGACGTACTGCGCCGACCCCAAATAGATTGGGACCAGGGCAAGAAGATGAGTGTTGAAAAGCTTCCAATTTGCTACGTCTCGTTGATGGTGCCACTGGAGAGCTAAACTAAGTTCTCTTTGAGCACTGTTTCTTACTCCATCTTTGTTCTGTCTCACGTTTGAATTGTTGGCTTATTAAAGCTTGCAGCTCTTTCAACCCTGTCTGTTTTCGTTCGTTAAATATTTTAGTCTGTTAATTGGATTATAAGATTTGAATAAGGTTTCTTTGACAGTTTTGTATGGACGTGAAAGCTAATTAAAATTTGTTATCGGCTTGAGCATACTCGGATTATTTTAAGTTGACTTAGTAAGTAATGTATCCCATAAAAACAATACTTGTCAAAAATATCAAGTCTCGCGACCGTAAAAAGTTGTGAGATCCATCAAATATTTAATGTTTTTAATTAAATAGATACACACAATATATCTCATAAGTAATACTCATATAAATAAGATTGTTTAATGCGATTGCCAAGTCAATATACTTATTTAAAACATTTTAAATTAACCGACTTGGTATTACATGGATCTCACAACTTTTTACGGTCGCGAGACTTGGTATTTTTAAACGGTTTTATTTAGCTTAACCTTTTTTGACAAATATTGTTTTTATGGGATCTCATTTCTTTTTGTAGATAGTCTTACTTTTGTCCTTTTCGGTACCTTCTACTTCTTGTACACCAACAACGAATTTTCTTAATTAAAGCTTTAACTGCAAATGTAATTATGTAATCCTTTAAAATTATATGGGATTACAAAGTTATTTATGCAGTTGATGTATCTCAAAAACTGGACAGAAATTGAAAAATATTTTGATTTTTCCTTGACTCATATACTAAAAATTAATCGTATTCTAAATTTGAAGCTTCTATGTCTGCTAGAAATGCCTTAGACTTTTGATGATCGGTCAGTGAGTGACAAAATTAAGAATTTTGACTCGTTATAATTCTTAAACTACTGGTTCAAATTGAATGAAATTTGAAATACACCATGCTTATACAATGCCTGCATGGTTACAAAAAAAAATCGGACTTCTAGTTTTATCCGCAACGAAGTTATAGGGGGTCGAAAATGGCTTGAATTGCTTCGAGAAAAGGATGGTACGGTCGTGCCACTTTTTTGCTCGACTTGGTGGGGGCACTGCCGTGCCCCCAGATGTAGACATAGCGTCGAGCGTTGTTGTACGTCTAGACTGGCTGGTTACCACAGTAACCTCTCATTACATCGCGGTGTGTCTCCGGCTAGATGTTGGCGTAACCGTTGCACCTGTCAACTACACGTTTGAATAATTACGGCTATATGTATGTAAACGAGGTCATAACAACAGCGTGCGCAAGTAATTTTGTAATTTGTAGAAAAGAAAAGAAATACGCACACAGAAACATTGTTATATGTTCGCGGGATTAAAGCTATAAAGAACGATTTGGACATAATGAAAAAGATTTTCCTTCAATACAGCGACAAACATCTTTGTGTTTGGAACATTGATATTCGGCAGGGCCGAAGTAAAGTTGGTGCGTTTGTTTCGCTACATTGAGCCAGCGTCGCTCGCTTGCTACATTTCATTAGTGCCTCCTCCCTTTTCGATATTGTTCTACTTGTGTTTATTGCGTATACATATAGATTAATTATTTTCGTTATTGATTTTTATTACAATGGATAACGAGTGTGTACTTTTGTATGTTTATTAGATTTTTGATTTCTGCTTGTGTTCTTTTGTTCTGATTAGGTAATCCAATTTGGTAGACTTTACTTTTCTTTCTTTAATTAAATTCGGTATTGAAATTTATTATTTTATTAAAATAATAATAGTAGTACAGAGCAAGTTGTTGTTATCCTAATGATTAGTTTCGGTTCAGTCGATACCTGTTTCACTTGAGATTTTTTATTACGAACATTTTAAAAGTAATCTTATGCTATAAATGCTGCAATATACTTGATACGTTATGTAGCTAAGGTATGCTAGACATAGCCAACGAAACCAGTGGTAAACTTTCGTCGAAACAACAGCATATCCAACACAGAAAAACAAGTAGCCATAAAATATTGCAATCACGTCTGACTAATACCGTTTAATGGTGTAAATTTCCTACAATAGGGGTACGCATTTATAAATCAAGTGTGAGCTTAGTTAATAGCCATTACAAACTCAAGAGTTTGTAATGGCTATTAACTAAGCTCACACTTGATTTATAAATGCGTATTTATAAATGCGTATTTTTATATGTATGGGCCAAGGCCCATACATATAAAATCAGAGTCATCAGAGATCGTTAAATTATTTAAAGCGTTTAATCTTACTAATCTGTCTCGCATAAGTACAATTTTGTTTTCAACAATTGTAGCTTCGTATTTTTACCCGACTGCGCGACGCAAAGGAGGGTAATGTGTTTATCAGTCTATGTATGTATGTATGTAAGTATGTATGTATGTATGTTTGTTTCTATGTGGCGTTCTAGAGACCAAATGCGTTGGCCGATTTTGATGATTCTTACGTCAATCGATTCGTCTTAACCTTGCGAGTGTCACTAAAGACATGACAGTTATTAAAATTCACCACAGCGTCAACCAGACGCCATATTGTCAAAATGAAAAAAAAATATGTCGATGAATTATGTCATGTGGGGTGTCGTTGAATAGGTATTTTAAAATCATCTTTAGGTTCCTTTTATCATTTTTAATTTAAAATAATAGTTTAGGATATATAACGATTTAAAGTTGTTTAACAAAACAATCATTCTCGCTAATGTTGTTACTTATTGATTTAATTTTTACTTCAAGTATAAACGATAAACAAACAAAAAAAGCAGTGAATAACTAAAAAATATAAAATAAAAAAAATAATTTAAAGAAAACAAAAAACCCGACTGCGTAAAAAATAATTTAAAAAAATACGTGACAAAAATAACTTAAATAAAAACTAAAAATAAAGAAACAAGGCTAGTACTTTAGAATTCTAATGCAGAACAGACCGACTCGCAGTCGGGGCCCATTCAAATTACCAATCAAATGTTTCCAAGGGGCCCGACTGTGAGTCGTTCTGTTCTGCATTAGAATTCTAAACTACTAGCCTTGTTTCTTTCTTTTTAGTTTTTATTTAAGTTATTTTTGTCACGTATTTTTTTAAATTATTTTTTACGCAGTCGGGTTTTTTGTTTTCTTTAAATTATTTTTTTTTTGTTTAAGAGGTCGACAGTGTAAAGCTTAGTTCTAACACTTTAAATAAAAAATAAATTGCATTTCTATATATTTTGTTTGTTTAGTACTATATATAGTCCTCGCAGTTACTCCAGTGTATTTTATAAATCCTGACAATATCATCTATCATCATCAAATGAGTTGAACTAGGCGAAAGAAAATATGGATGGAAGGTGTGAGAAAAGAGAAGTATAGAACCGCAAGACATACTGCCGCAACCACAATAATATTGAACACTGGATTAATGACTATAACATCGTCATCATCTATCGAGCCAACTGATCATCCCAAACAGTTTAACAAATCACAAACAGACACTTCGATTTTGTTTATATGTGTAGATGTATAAATTATAGATACGTCTAGATATCAAACATATGTGACCGGTGTGGTGCTACATCGAAGCACAGTTAGATGTCCATATAATATGCTTGTGTAAGACGACTAGGTATTAACTAGAGCTTTGTCAGCCTCGTGTTTGCTAACCGATCGCTAGATTGCCTTGACACAGCTCTCGAATTCGATCTTATAGTACAAACCACTGACACGTCAGTCGTGTAGCCTGTTATAGAGTGTTCATTTCAACTTCGATATATCCATTTTTAGATGTCTGTTCGAAGGGTGCCTGCGTGCATCTGCGTATTTGTCTATCAGCGGGTTGCTTTCATGATCCGATAAAAAGTTTAAGTTTAAGTTGAGTGCATTATAATTGACACCCAAGGCTAGTAATCCTCTGAAGCAGAGAGGAGTGGGGCTGGGTGTATTTCAACCAATAGAAATACGTACAAACTCTCAGCCTACAAATCAAATATTATTAAACATATAACAGTATTTTTCGTGCTTGTTACTAATAAGTATCTTGTGATATGATACAGCACTTCTCATGATGTTTGACTCCTTAATTTGTTTTTTTTTGTCTTATGTTGACTCTAAATATTGGAAAAAGATAATTGATACTCGACATTCATAGAAGATTTTATAAGTATTTTTCCTATTGGGTTAAGCTACGCAAAGGAAAGCCGAGTATCCTTGAACAGCAGAAGATTATTAAATGTATTCCAGGAATTCAAAACCATCCCCAGAATAGCGTTATTTTATTTTAATGTGTATCTTAATTTCCAATTTCATGCATTATTAGAGAACTAGACTACGCCCCAGGCTCTGTCCACTTTTAAAAACACATTACAAATTTTAGCTTCTTAGGATCAGTAGTTTTGCCTGTGTGTCGCCTGTCAGTCTGTAAGTAACGCAAGAAATATATATAACTTGATATTGAAGAGTGCAAATACACAGAGAGTTTGTCCCGACATCCTTTTCATTATTATCATCATCATGTCAGCCTAGAGACGTCCACTGCTGGACATAGGCCTCCCCCAAGGTTCTCCACACAGACCGATCTTGAGCCGCCCGCATCAAACCGCTTCCCGTGATCTTAAGCAGATCGTCGGTCCACCTTGCGGGAGGCCTACCCCTGCTGTGTCGTCCGGTACGTGGTCGCCACTCCAGAACCCGCCTGTCCCAGCGGCCATCGGTTCTTCGCGCTATGTGCCTTTATTATAACTTACTAAGATACAATTATTTGGTAGATAAGATACTGTACAATTTATCTAAATGATATTACCTAGTGGTTTGACTGGCTGTAAGTGTATTATTTAAAGCATAAATTCCCGATAGCTAAGAAGAGGTTCGTTCTAACGAAAACTATTCAATATTGTACGCTATTTAATAAAGAAAGCTCCTAAAGGCTTATATTAAAGTTAGTCAAACAAATGAGAAAGTTAAAAAAAACAAGATAAAGCAAGGAACAAGATAGGTAAGTCATTTACATCAATGTCATCGATAAAGGAGTAACTCTTGGTAAATACACATTTCTCCTTACATTTATCTCTTGTGAAAAAAGTACAGTATTTTTGTCTTAGATATTTGTTTCGTAATGTAACTGTAAGCTTTTGTGATTTGCTACGTTATTGTAGGACGTAAGTTTAATGTCTGCAGCGTTTACTTTTTGTTGAGTTGCTACATTTGCTTCTGCTTATGGGACACGAGTTTGTTTTCTTTCAGAAGAGCTTTAGCGATCGTTTCTGCTTGTTTTAAGCGAAGATTGGCACTTAATGAGAGAGTCTTCGAAGCGGGTGTATCTTGCTAATCAGTTTTGCTTAGTCTCGATGTTTAAATGAATTTATCTTAACAGATTTACTTACCTGTTAAATACTGTAACTTAACATAGTATTGTTTTAAATCGAAATTTAGTAATCATTGATGGTGAATAATGTAGAAAAAGTACCCAATTAGCATGTTAATATGGTAACTGGTAAGGTAGACATTTTACCTATTTTTTTAACATAAATGAGGTGACATATCAGCCGAGGTCACGGGATGACTTAGCACAGTTGGTATAACCCACGCCGTTACATAAATACTTACGTTTAATATAAATAATTTTTATTCACTCATAATGAGTAATTTTGCGATCGATACTAGTCAACAAATCGTTTATTGTAAACGTCACGTCACGAAAGTGTGAGAAATCAATCTAGAAATGCCAAAAAAATATAGATATTTTATAAAGTTTATTATGTTTATTCCAATTCCACTAAATACTACGGGTAAGTTAAATTACCTACTATTGGTTTTCCGACTCTGCCAGCGTGAATTATACACCTAAACCTTCCTCAGGACTCACACTGTCTATTGGTGAAAACTATACGAAAATCGGTAGTTCTTGAGTTTACAAGAAGAACGCAAGGGGTCTTTATGTAGAAAAATACAATAAAATTTTCCGCTTTATAATATTAGTCTACACGAATTCTAAGAAAACTTAAGAGGAAAAATTTGTATTTTTCTTTGTTTGTAATGGATAAACTCAAAAACTAATGGACAGATTTTCTAAATTCTTTCACCATTAGAATTATCTGCGAGTAACATAGGCTATATTTTATTTTAGAAAAATTAGGAGTCCGTAAGATATTTGGGTTTTTCTGGTACGCAAAGTAGTTCTCTCAGGACGCGGGCGAAACCGCGGGTAACTGCTAGTTTAATAATATATCTATGTCGCAGGTATTTAGTCAAAAATATTGGTATTATAATGTCACTAGTATAATTATAATATCACGATTTTTGTAAAATCCCTGCGACATCTATAGATATAATTAGTAAGTCAGAAATACGATTAGTGAAAAAAATTGGTTGTCTTTTCAAAATTATTCCGTATTTAGTTTTACTAAAATCTTTTCAGTGGTTTTGCACTAATTCTGTTTTTGGTAACACTAAAAACTAGAATAAGAATGTAAATCAGTTCTTATACTTTACTAATAAGGTTAATTTTTCTTTATGTGTGACTTTTCAGATAATACTTTTTTATGGTAATTGTGTTTTATATGTTTAACGAAGCACGCTGTGGTGTTTCATGTTGTGGTAAATGTGTATTTGTGTGTGAGAGACGACACTGCTTCTCGTACTAAATCCCTGACATACTAATTCTAATTAGTATTCTTTATTCTATGGCTGCTACATCTAAAATGGTGACGAAGATATATAGCTTTGTCACTGGAAACGATATTTATTTGTTTTCTTTTTATATATTTTAGTTTTTTCTTATACATTTGACGGCCCTATGCTGAATGTTGTGGGTCTGATTGCCACACGGACAGCACTTAGTGTAGTCCAAAATTTGTTGACTATGCTCGTATCACGAATTTAATTCGCATCTGTGTGTTCTTTGTGTCCTTTGATTTAACAATATTTTTGTAAAGGCTCATTACATTTTTGTTTATTCTTCGTCTTTGAGTCTGCGGGACATTCCATTAGAATTCAATAGATCCATTTTGGTATTCATTAATATAAGCCTTAAGGCTCGATGTAGTGATTATTCACAAAAAGTGGCTGGTAGCGGCTGGACTTGAAGAACTTAGTGACGTGCTATTGGAGAGACTTTATTTACCCAATAGTGGACTACAACAGTGGTTTTTTCAATCTATCTGGCATAAATTTTATTTTGTAAGTAATTCTAATAAGAGTAGCATAGTTCACATGATGTAGGATTAAGAATTTAAAGTAACATTACCCTATTTCATTCTGTGGGTGTCGTAAGATGCGACTACGGAAAATACACGAAGTCAACAGTATCTTTAGCAAGAGCAGCATAACTCGAGCAAAGCCTTTACCAGCCCGTCTGACCAGCATTGTATAGTAGGTCAAGTCCTCCTTTGGACTCACAATACTACTGTAACGCATATTAGGACAAACCGATGTTTTATTAGAAAGGCAAACAAATCAAAAAATAAGTGTAGTTCAATACCATACTTAAATGAAACGAAACCAAAATTTAAGAAACAAATCCCTTCGGTCATAATAAGTACTTAATCATATTTTATTATATAAAATAATACTCGGTTAATCCAGCAACCGTATCTGTCAAAAATCTTTATAAATTGAGAAGAGGGAGAAAGGATTGTAAACAAACAACGAGGCAAAATCTGTAAAAAGTTGTTTGATATTTGTATTACCTTAAGACTCAGTAGAAAATTGCAAAGTCTTTGTAACTGAGGTTTGTTATTTAAAAAGAAGAAAGGAGACAGAAAGATAGCAATTTTATTTCTTTAATTCATAACAACTGTACCTACTTAGGTATGTTGTGAAATGTATGTGCATTAAATATAGGAGGTTGAAACGGCGACGCGGCTCACGCCGGGAGCGTGGCCACTGATCAACATTTTCTCATAAATGACTTTCTATCATCAAACAAGATATTTTCATTTTTTGCTGTTGTTAAATGTTGTTTAGGTCGGCACTTAATAAGTATGCCTCGGGAAGGAAGAACCACTTGAAGGTAACTTTTAAATTACGTCTCCGTCCCGCTAACTTATTTACTCCTTATAAGAAGAAACAAAATATAATTCCACTTTTCAGGTCAAGAGATAATGGCCTTTGATAACAGCCTGAAAAAGCTTTCCGCTGTTTTGTTTCTTTTATCTTCAAGTTTCTGTGAAGTTTTCCACAAAAATTATAACTTGCGAGATTAAATAAAGAAGTTTAATAAATTGCCCAGGGTTAGCTAGGATTAAGGCTTAGGTGAATCTAATTTTTCATTTTTGTGTAGTATCTGCACTGAGATTAAATCTTTCAAAATGTTTAATGTTATGATTTGCGAATAGGTAACGTTCAAATTTAGTGTAAAAGTTTCCTTTTGCTCCATTTATTTTCAGTTCACAAGCTGCGCACGCCATAAGAAAGTATTTTCACTTTACGAACTATGACGGACTTTACTTATGAGAAATATGTCAAGACTGCAGCTCGGTTGAAAAGGTACAGTTTTAGTACGCTCTGTATTTTATCCAACTGATGCATGTGGTAAAATATTAATCCAGTATAAGATGAGCTTTTGTTGCACAACAAGTCCGTACCGTGGCACGTTATTATACTGGTAATTAAAAGATTGTTAGTCATCACGGTATTAAGGCCTTCTGTAAAAATTACACTTAAGCAGTTTATGCGCTTAGCTCTATCACTGCGGTGTTGTTGTTGACATAATTATTGTTCCGTTTGAAGACGAATCTACGTTTCCTATGATTGGCAATACGTACAGCTTAAGGGACAACGCATATGCAGTTATTACTATAACTAAAATAAAAAGTACACGGGGCAGTACTAAAAGTGTGATATGTTGTGCAATGCAGACAGACCAATATAAAATTCATCCACGCCGTAAAATGTAAGCGTTATCGCCCGCCAGTTACTATACCAAAAAAGAAATATAAAAAGAGAGAATCGCTGGTAGTGTAAAAGAGTTAAAGGTATAAAAATAACATTAAATACATGCGTATGTTGCAGAATACGTCGGCATTTCGCAGTTTCACGCCCTGAAGCCAATATCACAAAGGTTATTACGCAAAATTTGTGCCAAAACGCATCCATCTCTGTGCAGTTTTGGTTGCGGAAACCGTGGGGTTTTATTTACTTGCCGCCCGGATGCAATTGCAATTGTGGTCCGAAAATCCGCATGATAAATTGTCAACTGATTTCGGTTCAAGTTGCTAAATAATGTTTGTGAGTGATGTCCACAGTGCATGCGTAATGTCCTAGCCATGTTTAATAATACGTGCACATATTTGACTACGTGCGCCGCTATTATTTTTGACGCTATAAATGCGCTATCATAGTACGTTACTCGATTAGGATCTACAGCGAATTAAAACGTTTCAATACATGGTAAACGATGCATAGTATAGTGACAATTGTATGATGTAACAAAAGTTTATGCGAATATGTGCCGTCTGTTGATCTTTGATTTGATCTGCACAAAGGGTTTCTTCGATGAAAGCGTTGGCAATTACCACTTTAGGCGACTTCTAGAGACAGTCTGTTAGGTCAAAGGTATTATGGATTCAATCCTCTGTTTAGTAGTAGAAGTAATGGTGGCCCAACTCAGAAAAGTTTTAGGACTTCTCAGTTCATACTGCACGGATGTATAATTATTTCAAAATTTTATAGTATCATTACAGTCTACTGTGCCATTTTTCATAGTTTTACAAACATTCAATCATCGGACACCTTGCCTTGTTACAACAATTTGAGAATCACAGGAAGTGTTATCTCGTGCCCTAACTATTACTTACTATAATTTTATACTGTAATTTAAATTACAAATCATATTTATTAATAGTAATAAATAGGTATTATGTAGAATATTGCAGCGATTACAGAATTAATTTCTAACAAACTGTTAGATTGCATGGCGTAGTGGTTTAAGTGGTGGTCACGTCGTTTAGAACTGTGCCGAGTGTTGTAGATTGGATGCCCATAAACTACAATAGCTACACTTTGTGTGTGCTCCTACTACACGTCCTTTGTGTTAGTTGCTTGAATGTTTGTAAAGTCCTTAGCTACACAATAATTTTAAGAATTTTTCCTTTATCGCATTTTGACTTCGTTTCAAGTAATTTTAAATATATAAACCAAGTTATATGAAGAACTCGAAGAAACGAAATTCAGACGTCATGAATTTGGATCGCGCATCGTGGATAGCACATTGAATATTGTTCGGAGTCCACTTTCTAGTCTAACCAGATTTAGCTGAATATTCGTTTTTACAATATTAATACAATCATGTAAACATTACACAATAAAGGCATCGAGTCGAGACAAGTTACCGCAGTGATTGTTTATAATGCGTCGTAAACTAAACACTACTTAAGCTGACAGTTCGTTGTCATCCAGATGCTTAAACTTGATTAATCGACGATTTGGGTACGGCCTGATTAATACACAAGCGACGATCCATTCAAAACCCGTTACATCTTAATCATGATCAAACAAAGCTGTAGTTGCATGATGGATTTCAATACCGCTATTGTGTTTATTGTATTGCTTGGTTTTGTTTCTCTACGTACAAGAGTTCTATCTGCAACATTCTACCCTCGTTTTTCGTCTGTTCAATCTTACTAGTATAAAAGTGAATGTTTATTACACTTTCAAGCAGAAACTACTGTCTGGATTTGATGTAACTTTTCAGTTATATTACTTATATATCAGATTAGCATAACGGCTTTCTATGTCCCGATAACCGACCTATAAGCCGTCGAAGCCGCGGGCAGTAGCTTATTATATATTTATTCTTATGGCGTCTATTTGCCGAGTTTTTTATATAATGATATGAATAAAATAACGAATATATTGTTACGGGCTGGGGTTCGGTGATAAATTAAATGTACTATTCCACAAAACTGTTTTTTATTCACTAACACAATTTTACACCCACACACTTAATTCCCAACACTAATAAAACACCAATTAAAACACTTCCGACTCAATTAATCTTCGCACTCCTTCGCTTATTGATCGCTGTGATTATTCAACTGTACTATGTCTATTCGCCCGTCCACGCGGTATTTATACCGGCTGGATAGCAAAATAGGCCATTCTAGTCTTCACGAGAATGTTCTCGTAACAGTCAGAAACAGAGTCGATACTTCCAGAGAACAAAACAACAACGCCATCTAGTAGAGAATAGATAAAACACTTTAAAACTACCGATATATCCATTATCTTCTAGTTAGCTCATTTAACGATAGATGGCGTTATTTTCAAATATCGCCATTCGTAACAATATAACACAACAATTGAAGCGTATTTGACAAAGCATAATAATTTGTAATAAGACTTCGAATGTATACGAAAATCAATTTCATTTTCAACATAAATTCTAAAAGACCAACAAATAAGATTCCAGGTAGCCTTAATTAAAATATATTGCTTCAATTTATAAACGAAATACAAAGTATTAGAACCTTATAAATTCATATCAACTAGATGTATATAACTGGATTTGTATTCATTGGTGTTACTACTTTTATTTTTATATGAAAAGTACAATAAAATGTGTTTCAATATATTTCTATTAGCAAAATATAATAGAAATATATTGAAACACATTTTATAGTACTTTTCATATAAAAATAAAAGTAGTAATACCAATGAATACAAATCCAGTTATATACATCTAGTTGATATGAATTTATAAGGTTCTAATACTTTGTATTACAACCAGATATCATGTCCGCGCAAAAAAACCGTCTCGGCAAATAACAGCTCGCTTGACAGCGCGATCGTATATTGTGTTTAGTTCGTTTGAAACACAGCCGACGTCAACATGTTTCACAACGCCGTAGTGCCTAATCAAAAGTTGCAAAAATAATGCCCAAAAATGCAATTTAACGGACGGGATGTCTTACTTTTGGTAAGTACATAAAAAATAAGCTATATTTTAAGCTTAGAATTACCAAATTATATCATATTTTGAACGAAATTAATGATTTAATCCGCCATAAAAAAAAATTGACGCACGTCAAAAATTTTGACGAGCCACAGATAACAGTGATAGCACACGCACAAACCAGATCAGTAGATGCATGGAGTCGATTTGTCTTGTAATATTTTTTTGATAATTTGTTACCAGAACATCGAAATTGGCTGTTTAAAATGTGTTTAAGGCTATTTGAATAATTTGTTTTTTTAATATCATAATAATTCAGGTATCACATAAAGCAGAAATAATTCTGCAATGTTTTGATATTTGTCTTATGATGAAAAATTTAATACATCATTACGCCAACGGTACCACTTATGATTTCACATTTATAATAAAATTATTTTAGATTAAAATTGATTGTCTACAACTAATAAGTAAATTAAATTTCTATTTTCCATATCCCTATCCACGTCACCTGATTAAACCTTACGTAGCTCCACCGCTTAAGTTTGTTTTCAACTGACTTAAAAAAAAAGGAGGCGGTTCTCAATTCGACTGTACTTTTATGGGTTTGTTACCTCAGAACTTTCGACTGGTTGAACGTGTTTTGGTTATTCCTTTTGTATTTGAAAGCTAAGTGCCTTCCGGTTGGTTCTATTTTAATTTTGCCCAATTTGAAGGCGGTTTAGTTTTTTGTTAAAAAAATATTGTTTATGTAATTAAGTTACTATAATGCGTGTTGTGTTTACTTATTAAAGGTGTGCATTCAGAACCTATGTAATTGTAATAGGCTTAATGTGCTTATTAAATGTTAAATGCCTGTTGGTGAACCTAAATAAATAAATAAATATAAATAGCCTTGTACCATGAAGATTGAAGATGATTATAAAGATATGGAATTAAGGTGTACTTTTATTTGTCACATCCTGCGATATCTAGCTTGGTGAGCCGTCGACAATTAATACATTTGAAAACAGGCGTACTTACATTTTTGTGTACGGTGCATAAAAAGTAAATAAACATTATACACAAAACAGTAAGGCTTATATATACTGCTATTATATAACGATGAAGCGGGGAACAGATAGTGAAATTATAAGTAATGTTTACTAACAAACATAGATGGCCAGAACTTAAAAGTAAAGAACTAGTAAACTTTTACGTTCATTCATATTATTTTAGTGTACTGCGCGAGTCCATATATGTCATAGTCCATACCATGAAGTAAAAATCGAATTCAAAATTCGAAAAAATAAGAAAATAAACAAAAATGACGTTTTTTGTGACGACTGGTCGTAAGTATTAGATAACATTTTTATGATTTGTGATTTTATTACCCGGTGTCTCGGTTGTAATTTGGTTGAACTTAAAACTGTATTAAAACATTTGTCTCTCTTTGGTACAAATCAAATGTCGTGGACAGATTTTAGCTAAGATTTTGTACGTGACCCGTAATCTTGTTGTAGTATTGTTGATCGAAGGTAAAAATGTAATTTAAGCATGACAAGATTTTTGGCATTCGATAAACAGACAAGAGCTGAGCGACCAGTACGGGGAAATCAGATGCGTTGCCTAGCAACCAAGCTACATATTTTTAGAAAAAAGGCAATTTGTTATGAAAGGCGTATACAAACATAACTCCTCTCTTTATATTGTTAACTCTAAATATTGTAGGGCACCCTGCTGTGAGGCCAAGTCAGGAAGATTTAATTAATTTGAGGGATGCAGCGCATATTTTAATGCATTAATTGAATTAGAATATATTACGGTACGGGATGAGGGCAGTTGCAGGTGAAATGGATGTTGATAATAACTGGTTTTTTTTTAATTGCATTATAAATGGCATAATTAAATATTATATCGTGGGTATAATGGAAGAACTAAATAACTCAAAATATCAAGTTTCGAGATAATCGCGATTTACTGTTTTTTTTACTCTTTTTTTTACATCACTAAGAAATGGAGAACAATTTTACCGTCGGCGATTTTATATGTTTTTAGCATGTTTGCTGTCGATTCTATGCTTGATAAAACTAGCTTTAATCATGAACCAAAAAAATATTAAAAATAAAAAACCAAGTCATCCAATTTTGCCACACCAACATACTGCAAACATACCGTAGTTAGCTAATTCTATAATGTAGTTATTCAGTTTTCCCACACATTAAATAAATGTGAATACATGAATTTGGGTCAACTAAGTACACTTATTGAGTTTTGAACCTAAAGAAATATTGAAACACGAAAGTTAGGCATTCTTAGTGAAAGTTTATTTGTTTAATTTTATCACTGATATTGATCTCACATGAAATAAAAACCTGGATTGGAAGTAGTAACATTTTATATATAAAAAAATAAACGTAAAATTACATCATAAAAAATTAACAGAATTAGGTATGACAACAAAATATTATAATTATGTAATAAAATCAACTAAATGACTTATTATAAATCTTCAAAAATCAACTAAAACAAAAATAACTTGCCTTTGCATTAAAACATACTAGGGTAGTCTGAAAAGTTTCCGACCTCAACCTGAAAGAAGCAGCACTCGTCAAAAAAAGTGTTGTGGATGTAATTTTACTTCTTGTGGCAGTTAACCACCAACATTTCAGCTATTTTGCAGCAGTAGTTGCTATTTGACAGCCATACGATTAAGTCGATGTGAGTGTGTTTTGTGAAAATGGGAAATGTTGTATCGAGCTGGCATTACATTCTTGTTTTTAAAAGGCACTAGGTACGCCGACGCCATTCAAGTTTGATAAAAACTCTGTTTATGGGGACTCTCTGCTCCATCATGATCGCGCTAGCCTTATCCCGGTTGCATCCAAGACTTACACGTCTTAGAGTCCGAGGTCCGCTTATTGATCGAATCAAGTATGACAGAATATCAACTTTTCCATAGAGCGACAACCGTTTGATAAAAAGGGATAGCGATATTCCATGGTTTAGACCAGTATCAGTTTATTTGAGGGTACGGAATCCCCGTTACGACTGTCAAAGATCTTCTAGACAGCCAGGACCGACAGTTTAACGTGCTCCGAGGCACGGGGCAAGCGATAATTAACAATTTAATACGCACTTAACTTTGAAAAGTCATTGGTGCGTGCCGTGGATTCGAACCCCATACCCCCTGCATGGACAACAACTATTAGTACCTCCACTAGGCTGGCAATCGCTGCCTCACTGCTCCATCATTTACTTCAATGAAATTTTGGGCAGCTGAATTTAAACCTGGTCATAAGAGCTAGGGAGTTAAGGTCCGGGACGTCCAAACACTGCAACCACTGAAGATAACCTCTCAAAATTTCACCAGATGGTGCTAGACGACCGCTGAATTGAGTAAAAGATATATATATATATATATATATATATATATATATATAGCAGAGGATATGAAAATGACCAACAAATGAATTAGTTACATATTAAATGAAGATTTAAGCATGAGCAAGCTCCCAGCGCGATGGGTGCTGCGTTTGCTCACGTTAAGACCAAAACCGCGTTGACCCGTCGAATGAACTTTTTTTTAAAGCTCTGTTTGCGTAGCTAAGGCCTAATAAATCCAAGTTGTGGTCCAAATAAAGACTGTAGATGAAACGTGGATACACCATTATACGCCCAAATAAATAATACATACCAAACAGTAAATTGCTAAGGAGGAACCGACTCCAAAGGACAAAGGCCGTTTATTCTGCTGGGAAAGTGACGCTGACTGCTTTTTGAGATGTTCATGGAGAGAGATCGAAAGGGATAACTTTTACTGCAGCATACTATGCTTAATTACTAGACAAATTGAAGGAAGAAGTTGAGCAAAAAGGTCCACATTTGTACAAAAGACTATATTACTGACATAAATCTTCGTGTATTTTATATTTATTTTGTCGCTGATTGCCTCCATGGCACAGTAAATAATCTATACGTCTGTTGATCGAGAGGTCTTGGGTTCGATTCCCGGGTTAGGCAAGAGTGTCGGTAACTGATTTTTCTCTCTAACTCCGATGGGCCATCGATAGCTTCCATCCCTTCAAAGCAGCCGGACTGGACGGCATCTTCCCTGGGTTATTACAATGGGGGGGTGAACTGGTCCGCAAAAGACTTCTGGCAATCATGAGGGCTAGCCTGGCCCTTAGATATGTACCGAAGAATTGGAGGGAAGTCAAACTAATTTTCATACCAAAACCAGGCAAAACAGAGTACACAAATGCAAAGTCCTTCAGACCAATAAGCCTGACCTCCTTCATGCTTAAAGCCTTGGAAAGGCTATGCGAGAGGGAATTAAGAAGTGGGGCACTTAAACACCTACCTCTACATGCCAATCAACATGCATACAGCTCAGGGAAATCGACGGAATCGGCCTTACATCAGGTCGTGAACCAGATAGAAGCTGCTATACAACAAAAATGCATCTGTCTGGGCACCTTCATTGACATAGAAGGAGCCTTTGACAAGACAAACTTCTCCAGTATAAGCAACGCCCTAGCCAGACATGGTGTGGATCAGATGCTCATACAGTGGATCCAAAACATGCTCAGCAAAAGAGTAGTGCGCCTGCACGGCGACTCCCAGACAGCCTTGATAACTAAAGGTTGCCCGCAGGGCGGTGTACTCTCCCCGCTATTGTGGAACTTAGTCATCAATGAACTCATAGACAAACTCAACGCGAGATATTTTTACACAATAGGATATGCAGATGATCTGACCATTCTCACCTCAGGTAAGGTAACTAGTACAGTGTACGACCTTACTCAACAGGCTCTACGCATAGTAGAGTGGTGGTGTAATGAGTACGAATTATCAGTAAACCCGAACAAGACCGAACTAGTTATGTTCACACACAAACGTGCGCTGGGTACTTACCGACTGCCCAGGCTATTCAACACAGAGCTCAAGCTGTCTACCGAGGTAAAGTACCTGGGAGTCACTCTTGACAGCAAATCGACATGGAACAGCCACATGGAAAATAAGCTCAATAAAGCCAGCATCGTCTTCTGGCAGTGCAAGAAGATGATAGGTAAACGATGGGGCCTATCCCCCAAAATTGTCTTATGGCTCTATAAGACAATAATACGTCCGATGATAAGCTACGGCGCAGTAGTGTGGTGGCCTCGGACCAACCTAACAACGGCCGCCAACAAGCTTCAAAAGCTTCAAAGACTTGCATGCCTAGCGGCCACGGGCTGCATGAAAACTACACCTACAGCGGCACTCGAAGTGTTGCTGGACTTGCCTCCATTGCACCTGTTCATACAACAGGAAGCAACGATGTCGGCGATCCGGCTAAGAGCTCTGAAGCTCTGGAAAGACACTAACACACCGCACACTAGCAACTTAAACACACTCTTTAAAGAAGTTCCTCTCACACAAGCCATTGGCGACCGAATACCGAAACAATTTGTTTTCGATAAGAAATACAAAATCCAACTGTACGAGGATCTACACGAGGGAGCGGTTGGCCACAACGAGCTCACGATCTTCACAGATGGGTCTAAGACGGATACAGGTACGGGTTCAGGAGTATTCTCCGAGGACCTTAACATCAACATCGCAGCACCGCTGGGAGCCTACAACACGGTCTACCAGGCCGAATGTTTTGGCATAATCCTAGCTGCAACAGCAATCATGGCACGTGAGGTAAGGGAACGATCCATTAGGATCCTCTCAGATAGTAAGGCTGTTCTCTCAGCCCTCAAAAGCCATACTATCACCTCGGCACTCACGCTTGAATGCCACCAGAAACTAACAGAGGTAGGTAAACTAAACAAATTAACACTGCAATGGATCAAGGGCCACAGTGGCTCAAGAGGGAATGACGCAGCCGACGTACTTGCCAGAAGAGGGGCCACTTTAGAGGTGGTGGGACCCGAGCCCATTATTCCCCTCCCTTCTGGTTTTTATCGCAACCTGGTAAGGAATAGGACCAGGACCCAACACAACCAGTCCTAGATTGGTATTGAAACATGTAGGCAGGCCAAGGAGGCTCTTCCCGCAGTAGACGGTAAGATAGCCAAACAAATCCTCCGGCTGTCCAAACAACAACTGCGGACAGTCACGGCCGCCTACACAGGACACGGATTCTTTAATAAACACCTATTTACTATAGGTATCACCGACAGCCCGCTGTGCAGGGCCTGTATGGCAGCAGACGAGACGGCAGCCCACCTGCTCCTCGACTGCCCTGAGATCGCACAGTACAGGCAGCAGTACCTGACGAGATACAGCACCCTGAGGGAGGCAGTGGGCCACATCAAGAGTCTGCTGGCCTTCCTCGAAGAGCTGGGGTGGCTCGAATGAAGACACCATTCCCACCTGCACGCAAAATACACGCCAAGACGTGGAGTTGCGGAAACAGCCCGTGCCATCAAGTATCAAGTAACTGATTTTTCTGAATTCTCAGTAGTAGAACGAAATCTGGCTATGTGCCGGGCACAACGTCAAAATACCTCCTTTTTACGTAGGACCTAAAAATGCATGATATGGCCAAATATGGGTGTAATTATTACAACTTCTGTCTACCTTTTCGGAGTATCGGTTTGCTACGTCACGCCTTGCTCGCTATCTCGCGACGTATTTTCTCACCTTTAGGCTTTCATAATAGGAAGGGGGCGTATAATGGTCAAACAAGTATATTAACTACTTCTTCTCATTTAGCTCATTTCATCAGCCTATCACTCCTAGAGGTGGGCCTCCCCAGGGTATGCCACATGACCATTCTGGCGGCCAGCACTACGCTTGCTAAGGCGTGGCCTTAATTTAAGAACCTGCTTTTCAAACGACTGGCCATAAGTTCCCCCATTCAATTTGCTATAACTCTGATCTATGTCAGTTTCTTTGGTCTTCTGCCGGATAATCTCGTTCTGGAAATTATTCATCAGCGAAATCCTATTATCCTTTATCCATTGTCCTTTTCATAGCTCTCTGAGAGACATGTAGTGTAGGCAGTGCTTTGTAGGATATCCCAGTTCCAATGGGGTTGGAGGCATTTTCGTAATCCACAAAAGCCAGCCACAGCGGCCGGGTTTACTCTTCGGATTTCTAAATAACCTATGAAAATTATGCTCTGTATGGATTTGGCCCACGGTACTAAATCCTTTAAGAAACCTAGCCTGCACCGGTGGCTGGAACACATCAAATCTTGATGTCAGAAAAAAGTAGGGAGGGGTGTCCACACCGCCCAGTCTTAAAGAGCTGCTCTCTGAGGCACAAGGCAAGCCATAATTAACAAATGAATTGGCTCGCTACACGTTTTGGGCAACTGTAAGTGAAGTGAGCAGTTGTACTACATAAATAAATAAATAAATTGAAACACATTACTTCGAAAATTTACTGCCTAGAATTCTAACACGAGCCCTGTGAATGGCAGTCTGTTGATATCTCCACTAGGCTATCGCTTCCAACCTTAGGAACATAACATGTCTAATAATAGTATATCTGAGGGTATTTGACTAAAAAAATCGAATAAGTCTGTCAGTTAGATTATCAAAAAATATTGGATACGTATTTTTTGTTTTATCAAATCAGTAAAAAATTACGAAGATAAAACGCATCAAAGATGGAGAAACGTCTAAGAGTGGGGGCTTGTAACGTCACTTGCCAGTAAAAAGTGTACTGGCAAGTGACGTCACACGAGTTTTCAGCGAAGTTTGTAGTCTTCATTTTTTGTTTACGTGACTAAAGAGAATATACGTGTCCAATATTTTTTGATAATCTAACTGACGGACTAATTAGATTTTTTTAGTCAAATACCCTAGCATATTGCATGTACTACTACTTTAAGTTGCAGTGAGTTTAGAATCTAAATCGATCATTCTGCTGTATTCTGCTACTTAGTGATTTAGTTATATTTAAGTAATTTTATTTTAATTGGAGCAAAATTTTCGTGGAGCCTCTAGAGATGCTTCGTGGAGCCCTGGCGCTCCGCGGAGCACACTTTGAGAATGGTTGATCTATAGGTTTACATTATTTCGCGCTAATTTGTACTACTGAATTGCACGATAACTTTGCTTACTTGCGTATAAATAGAAATATTAAAAAACTTCACCTATTGACATTTATTTGATTGGAATCTCTTATAAATTTACATTTTCTCAAAGAAGAAATAAATAAAAATACTTATTTAAAAACCGAATGAATGCTCATTAATGCCCGAATTAAATAACTCAAGTTGTTGAGTTTTTCTTCAACTTGACTAGTTTCATTAAAATATTTTCTTGCGCGGAAGAACTAAATAACTCAATTTAGCTAATTTATTTCATACTCAAGTGATCAGAAGTCACAGTTGTTCATTTATTTATAGAGTTAGTCATTTTTTCTACTAACATTTAATGTTCATTTATACTTATCTATTTCTATAATTGAAACACAAAAATGGCTTTATTTTTGGACTGGGTTAAGATATAAGAATGTTTGTTAGACCAAAAGATGCGGCACATTTTGGGGTTCACGAAAATGGTAAAAGGTCAATTTGGCCAAAATCTGAGTTATTTAGTTCTTCTATTATACCCACAGTCAGAACGAATCAGTCAGTCAGTCAATATATATTGACTGACTGACTTATTCGTTCTGACGGCTGAACCACTGATAAGATTTTAGTAAAACTAAATACGGAATAATTTTGAAAGGACAACGAATTTTGCACTAATCGTATTTCTGACTTACTCATTATATCTATAGATGTCGCAGGGATTTTATAAGAGCTGTGATATTATAATTTCACTAGTGAAATGTTAATAACACATTTTTGACTAAATACATGCGTCATAGACATATTATAAAATAAAGACCCCTTTAGTCCTTCTTGTAAACCCAAGAACTACCGATTTTCGTAGAGATTTCACCAGTGAGACAGTGTGAGTCCTGAGGAAGGTTTAGGTGTATAATTCACGCTGGTGGAGTCGTGAGCTAAGTCTAGCAGGTGATCGAAATCAGAAAACCAATAGTAATTTAACTTATCCCTTATATTAAGTGGAATTGGAATAAATTTAATCAACGTTAATAGACATCCATATTAAAAAAAATCTTTATTGATTTAACACTTTCGTGACGTGACGTTTACAATAAACGATTTGTTGACTAGTATCGATAGCAAAATTACTCATTATGAGTGAATTGAAATTATTTATATTAAACATATTTATGTATCGGTGTGGGTTACACCAACTGTGCTTAGTCACCCCGACCTCGGCTGGTATGTCATCTCATTTTTTATTAAAAAAAATAGGTAAAATGTATACCTTACCAGTTACCATATTAACATGCTAATTAGGTAGTTTTTCTACATTATTAGCCACCAATGAAAATAAATGAAAATAAATATACCAAATTTCGATTTAAAACAATACTATCTTAAGATACACCATTTAACAGGTAAGTAAATCTGATAATATAAATTCATTAAAACATCGAGACTAAGCAAAACTGATTAGCTAGATGCTTCAAAGATTCTCTCATTAAGTGCCAATCTTCGCTTAAAACAAGCAGAAACGATCGCTAAATCTCTTCTGAAAGAAAACATAACTCATGGTCCATAAACAGAAGCGAATGAAGCTACTCAACAAAAAGTAAACGCTGCAGACATTAAACTTATGTCATATAATAACGTAGCAAATCACAATAGCTTACAGTTACATTCCGAAGCAAATATCTAAGACAAAATACCGTACTTTTGTTCACAAGAGATAAATCTAAGGAGCCGGTATTTACCGAGTCTTACTCTTTTATCGATGACATTGATATAAATTACTTACCTATCTTGTTCATTGCTTTATTTTGTTTTCTTAACTTTCTCATTTGTTTAACTTACTTTAATATAAGCCTTCAGGAGCTTCCCTTATTAAATAGTTTTCTTCTCGTTCAATATTAAATAGTTTTCGTTAGAACAAACCTCTTCTTAATTATCGGGAATTTATGCTTTAAACAATTAGAGCCAGTCATCACTGAATAGGTAAAATATCATTCAAATAAATTCAAAGTGAAACAGAATTTATACGGCCTTGACATCAAACCTTTTACCAACCCATCTGGCCAGCGTGGTAAAGTAAGCCGAACCCTCCTATTGATTCACAGTGCTACTGTGAAGGAAATTTTGTGAGGCTCAAGTTCAGCAGTGGATTCTAAAACTTAGACTCCTTAGTCTTTTTTCGCCCTCCAGTAATGCTTGAAGCTAGAAATAAAGATACACAGTAAAATAATTAATGAATTTCTGGAATACATTTGCGTAGCTTAACCCAAAAGGAACAAAACTTATAAAATCTTCTATGCATGTCGAGTAACAATTATCTTTTTCCAATATTTAAAGTCAACATAAGACAAAAAAATCAAATTAAGGAGTCAAACATCACGAGAAGTGCCGTATCACAGCACAAGATATAACTATAACACTATGTTTAATTATTATTTGATATAGCAGGCTGAGAGTTTGTACGTAGGTATTTCTATCAGTTTTATTCTATTACACCCAGATCCGCTCTTTTGTGCTTCAGCGGCCTTAGGCAGCAATTATAATGCACTCTCTTATCGGATCATGATAGCAACCCGTATGGAAAGATACGCAGATGGGATCTCGTTGACACCCTTCGGACCGATTTCATAAATGAATATATCGAAGTTGAAATAAACACCCTATAACAGGCTACACGACTGACGTATCAGTGGTTTTTACTATAAGATCGAATTCGAGACCTGTTTCAAGGCAAACTAGCGATCGGTTAACAAACACGAGGCCGACAAAGCTCTAGATACTACCTAGTCGTCTTACACAAGAATATTATATGGACATCTAACTGTGCTTCGTTCGTTCTAGACGTGTCTATCATTTATACATATTTACATACATATATTATAAACAAAATCGAAGTGTCTGTCTGTGATTTGTTTATCTGTTTGGGATGATCAGTTGGCTCGATAGATGAGGTCGATGTTATCGTCATCATTCAGGTGTTTAATTTATTTGTGGTTGAGGCAGTATGTCTTGCGCTTCTATACTTTTCTTTTCTCACACCTTCTATCCATCTTTTCCTTTGCCTACTTCACCTCTTTCGTTTTGTTGGCGATATTGTCAGGATTTATAAAATACACTGCAGTAACCGCGAGGAATAGGTAGTGAACAAAAAATTAATACAGAAATGAAATTTATTTTTTATATAGAACTGAGCTTTATACTGTCGGCCTCGTGAACAAAAAGACGAAGCTACAATTGTTGAAAACAAAATTGACTTTGTTCTTATTCGAGACAGATAAGTAAGATTAAACGCTTTAAGTAATTTAATGATCTGTATGCCTGAGAGCGTTTTTATGACCGCGAGTTTTGAGATTACAGACGACGCCTCTGTAGACTCTGATTTTATATGGGCTAAGAGTTTGTAATGGCTATTAACTAAGCTCACACTTGATTTATAAATGCTGAGAATTTACACATTATACGGTATTAGTCAGACGTGATTGCAATATTTTATGGCTACTTGTTTTACAGGAACTGTGTTGCATATGCTGTTATTTTGACGAAAGTTCACCACGGTTTTATGTTGGCTATGCTATATAGTGTGTCAAGTATGCCAATTATTTGTGTATTGCTCTATATGTTTTGAAACTATTCCTACAAAACATTCATAGATTTGTCTAAAACAGGTATCGAACTAAAGATTCAGAAATTATAACGGTTTACTCTTTACAAGTAATTGAAATTTAATCAAATTATACAGTTCGTTACTAAATCGAAAGAAAAGGTACACTACCAAATTGGATTAATCAGAAGAAAGAATATAAGCAGAAATCAAAAATCTAATAAACATACAAAAGTACACACCCGTTATCCATTGTAATAAAAATCAATAACGCAAATTAATTAATCTATGTGTACACGCAATAAACACAAGTAGAACAATATCGAAAAGGGAGGAGGCACTAATGAAATGTAGCAAGCGAGCGACGCTGGCTCAATGTAGCGAAACAAACGCACCAACTTTACTCCGGCCCTGCCGAATATCAATGTTCCAAACACAAAGATGTTTGACTCTGTATTGAAATAAAATCTTTTTCATTATGTCCAAATTGTTCTTTATAACTTTAATCCCGCGAACATTATAACAATGTCTCTGTGTGCGTATTTCTTTTCTTTTCTTACAATCCGATGAAATTACTTGCGCACACTGTTGTTATGACCTCGTTTACATACATATGGCCTTAATTATTCAAACATGTAGTTGACAGGTGCAACGGTTGTGCCAACATGTACCCGGAGACAAACCAGCCAGTCAGTAGTAATCAGCCAGTCTACACGTACAACAACGCTCAACGCTATATCTGCATACATTACTTACTTACTAACTACTTCAACTTAAAATAATCCGAGTATGCTCGAGCCGATACCAATTTTTAATTAACTTTCACGTCCATACAAGACTGTCAAAGAAACCTTATTCAAATCTTATAATCCAACTAACAAACTAAAATATTTAACGAACAAAGACAGAGAGGGTTGAAAGAGCTGCAAGCTTTAATAAGCCAACAATTCAAACGTGAGACAGAACAAAGATGGAGTAAGAAACAGTGCTCAAAGAGAACTAAGTTTAGCTCTCCAGTGGCACCGGCGAGCAAAAATCAACGAGACGTAGCTACTTGGAAGCTTTTCAACACTAACAGTCTTATAAAGTGGAGTATAGTACCAAGGTTTAGACTTCAGCTTTACAACCTATCAAAATAGACTAATGCTTTAACCTAGATCATCCATGATCATACGTGTAGCTTCACGCCAATATCAGATGTACGGATAAGCAGAGATATTTCACCCAAATTTAATCTCACTCGTTTTTTGTTCGCCTTCTATAATTCGTGTATTGATGTTTTATATTAATACTCCAGACTATGTCATATTAGTGAGAATTTTCTAAACGAACATGATAGCCTTCTCAGAAATTAAATCTGGAAGATTATGATTGCGCAAAACATTATTATACGAGCAAACTTATACCAGTGATGGATATAAATGTAACGTCAAATGGAATCTGATGGGAGTGAATGAAGCAAGAGGGATATGTCAGGATCGTTGCAAATGGCGTTCGGTAGTCTCTGCCTACCCCTCCGGGAAACAGGCATGAGTCTATGTATGTATGTCAAATGGAATATACAATACTTTTTCTTTGTTTAAACCAAACTGTTTTTCCACTTCTTTAATGCGCTTAACATTTTGGTCAGAATCTTGTAAATCATTTCAGAATTACATACATACATACATACATAGACTCACGCCTGTTTCCCGGAGGGGTAGGCAGAGACTACGGAACGCCATTTGCAACGATCCTGACATACCTCACTTGCTTCGCTCACTCCCATCAAGTTTCTCATGCATGCTCTTCTGTTAAGGGTACTTCTGATTTTTCCTTTTTTCAGGATGTCTCCAATCTGGTCATAGAACGTTCTCCTAGGTCTTCCCCTTTGTCCTGTCCCATTCACACTAGCCTGATATATCTTCTTTGTCAGTCTATCGTCATCCTTCCTCTCCATGTGCCCAAACCATCTTAGCATGCCTTTCTCAATGCTTGTCACTACATCTTCTTTTACCCCACACCACTCTCGTATCACACAATTCTTTACTCTGTCGGTCAAAGACACACCACACATACTTCTCAGTGCTCTCATTTCTACAGCATTTATTCTACTTTCAAATCTCTTCTGCCATACCCAACTTTCACTACCATACATAAGGGTAGACACTAACACACCTCTATGTACAGCCAAACGTGCCTTTTTGGACACGTTTTGACTGTTCATAAACGCCTTCAGAGCTCTATTCACACAATTACCTGCATTAACTCTCCTTTCAATATCTGCATCATTCTTACCATCTCTTGTAAACAACGTACCTAAGTAAACAAACTCATTCACTTGTTCCACTCGCTGTCCATCGATCAAAACATTACAAGCCGTAACGCATTCCTCCTTTTCAAAAACCATAACTTTCGTTTTACTTACATTCACTTTCATTCCTTTCCTTTCTAACGCACAATGCATGATTGTTACCATCTCCTGCAACTCCTCCGTTGAAGATGCAAGTATAACCTGATCATCAGCATAAAGGAGGCATTTGACGAGTAACCCATTCATCCTTAATCCGCAGTCACTATGTTTTAAATCTTGCAAACAACTGTCCATGAAGAGGTTAAACAGCCACGGCGACGCTACACATCCCTGTCTAACACCTTTATCGATGGTAAACCAGTCAGTGTATGCCCCGTTTATCCTCACACAAGCTCTAGAATCCTCATAAAGGGATTTCAGAGCTCGAATGAGGCTGCTGTCCACCCCATTCATTGACAGCACCGACCACATTTCATTCCTCACCACTTTATCGTAAGCCTTTTCCAAATCCACGAATGCGCAATAGACCTTTTGATCTTTGGCCAAAAATTTTCCGGCTATGCTTCGCAAGGAAAAGACCTGATCCGTGCATCCCATACCCTTTCGGAATCCCGCTTGTACATCCCATATTTTCTTGTCGGTTACTTCCATAACTCTTTCAATAAGTACCTTTTTTAATTTCAATTTTTTTAATTTCAGAATTATGACTTAATTTTTCAGTGCCACACAATAATTTATTCAATTAACGTTCTTATCCTTTGATATGAGTTTATACGACTTACACCTAAGTAGTTGGTGTCTTTATCTTACTCTGCGATATTTGTTTGCTTAGGACCACAACTAAAATACAACGTAGAGCAGTATTATCGCGTCACAAAAGCCTAGCAGCACACACAGAAGTACTACAATATTCATCGAGTACAGGCATTCACAATGCTCCTTCTGAATATATTATTATTCCCGTTCTTCAACTACCTGTATTTTTAGGCATGTTATTGGAAAATGTTTTAAGAGTGCATTGAGTCTATGAGTGTAGGAATAGTGTTAAGATGATCACGGCCTTGCTGCGCTTAGTCTTATGAATTTGATCCCTATCAGGGGTAAAAAAATGGAGAGTTGACAATAATTTAAGAACTCTGAGACAACAACAAGTTAAAGTGTAAAGAAAGTGTGTTTGTACGCGCTGTATTGGTAAAATCTGAATCATAATTTATTTTATTTATGAAGGCTACTCGAGCACTATCCAGCACCTATGTGCTATCTCATTTGAAGTGCGAATGCACAACAGTCGGGCCACTTTTAAAAGGTGAGGTGACCGCTCAAACCTTTATACGCATACACACAGTCACAATGAAATTGTATTATTTATATTTATAAGGAAAGTTTCCATCATTCTGCAGCGTTAAGCATATAAGCACTTATAGTAGTATAACCAACGAAACCTAACACTGAACTTTTAATACGCCTTCGTTCAGCACTTCGCAGGAAATGTTCTGTGCTTGCAGTTAGTTCTTCAACGTTTTGCACTTCTAATATTTCATTGTTAGAGTTACTTGGACGTTTTCTATAGATTTAGCATTTCTTTGAATATTTTATGTTTTTAATTGCTCAATTAGCAAATTTGTTTGTTTTTGTAACGGCTTGTGATATTTACCTTTAAACGAGCAATTCTTGTATTATGTTTAAATATAATCTGAATCTTGGAAGCGACTCCGTCAGTTGTCATGTAATATAATTGAGTATGCAGGCAGTTTAAGGGCCGATAAATCGATCTCGGTAGGATGTTGTTTTTTTAGAAAATATGATTAACCAAAAAAATAACGACCAATGTTCGGTCATCCAGGTACTCCATGCTTATGGGCGTAAGTGGGTATTACATCAGTGTGTACTTAACATGACAGGTTTGGGCGATTCCCCTCCGTGGGATCTCCACCTTGTCATGGTGGGGGGCTCAGTAACCGTGGATTGGTTACCCGCGGTGAAGCTAAGAGGGATCCAGGAGGGGACGCTCCGCGTGGGCTTGACGGGGCCTGCACAGGATACGTCCAACGGTGCGGGTGCGGGGGACAGTTCTGTCTGTCCCTCGCAGTCGGGCGTGGTCACGGGAGGAGAGGCGTGTCGGTGTTGCGTTGCCGTGCGCCCTATCTCCCGCGACCAAATGGTGGCGCACCATTCGATGTGTCGCGGTGGGGCCGCAGAGGAAGAGGAGATGCGGTGTTGCGTTGCCGTCCTCCCTATCCTCTGCGGCCGCTTGGCGTTTTGGCGGCGGAGCCCAACAACATCATCCGCCGCCAAGGGGGTTTTGTTCGGGGCCCGCCGGACCATCTGGCGGGCCAATACCCGTCGGGGGGTTGCGATGTATGCTTGGGCGAAACCCGACCCTCCGACACACGGGTACATGAGGCACACGGGTTGGTTTTTAGTCAGTAAGAGTCTGACAGTCCCCTTCGCCCATCCCCCAGGGCGGAGGGACTCCATGAGGATTTTCCAACCCGAAACCAAAAAAAAAAAAAGGTTTGGGCGGTTGATATTTTGTAGACTCATTACTATTCCCCTCACTTTTTTGTATGCGTTAAAGACCTTTACTTGCGACACGCATTGCGTGCAATGGAATGGTGACACTTTACATTCTTTATCTGTCACGACATAGAAAAATATATACCTAAACCTTATATGAATATTTGTTGCCATGTGAAGTTAATGTAATCGTGTTCACCAGGAACAACAAATTATGATCAGCTCGCAGCTGTGTGTGACTGTAGTACTATAAGATACAACTTATCTTAGTCTCTTCAATCTATTTCTATAAGTCTGTCAACGTCTCAACATATTCCCTTGTAATAATATATCTAGGTATAATTTAGCATAATATATAATAGGCTTCGTTTGAATACCTCCACGAAAACAAATAAAAAATTTTAGACCAGCAGCAAGTCTTATTTTTAATGTATTGTTTTACCCAAAATAATCACTTATTATTTACTAGAGGACGCCCGCAGCTACGCCTGCAATTTTTTTAAATTTATCCGTTTTGGCCGATCCCGTGGGAATTTCGGGAAATCGCTTCTTAGTGCACCCCTACGGCCCCCAAGGAACAATCATGCAAACTTTCAGCTTCCTGCGCCCCATAGTTTTGGCTGTAGCTTGTCTGTCCGTCAGTCAGTAACGCAAGGATTTTATATATTAAGATTTTTATCGAGAGGTTAAATAAGACATTACATGACAAAATTTCATATTGTTCTTCTTGTTTTTCCGGCGCTTGTTTAAGATACTATACTACTCCTCTATAACTGCCCGTATATTTAAGCTGACTCATCTATACTGAATTATCTATCTAAATGTTACCGTAACAACATGCATTTTCCGTCGACTACCATAGAGCCTGTAACTATAATATTAAACCTGAAGACGTGAATTTATAAATTTATATCTGTTCATGGCGTTTAAATCAAATCATTCTAAAGCTGTTAGCCATATAATAAACTCAATAAAGAAAGGTTTATCTTGAAGAAAATTCACTTGCATTAAAGTGTATTGTATGAATACAATACACTTGCACAAAATATTTAAGCAAACGATTTCAAAACTTTTACGCAGTAGACTCACACTTAACCTTAGACAATATTCGTATTTTTCTATTGTGTCTGCTGCATGACATTCAAAAAGTTTTAAATAATAAAGCTATTAAGCAATATTTCATTTAATACCTATTTTATGAATGTATAGACAATTTAAATAAATCAACAATACAGTAGGTAAACAATTAATCCCCCCCGTGGGATCTCCACCTTGTCGTGGTGGGGGGGCTCAGTAACCGTGGGTTTGAGGTACACCCACGGTGAAGCTCACCGGGATCCCGGGAGGGAACGCTCCACGTAGGTTTGCTTGAGGCCTGCGTAGGATGCGTCCCAAGGTGCGGTTGCGGGGGATAGTTCTGTTTGTCCCTCGCAGTCGGGTGCGGTCGCGGGAGGAGAGGCGTGTCAGTGCTGCGTTGCCGCGCGCCCTATCTCCCGCGACCAAATGGGGGCGCTTCATCGTTGCGTCGCGGTGGGCCGCAGAGGAAGAGTAGATGCGGTGTTGCGTTGCCGTCCTGCCTATCCTCTGCGGCCGCTGGGTGTTTTGGTGACGTAGCCCAAAACCTTCTCCGCCGCCAAGGGGGTTTCGTTCGGGGCCCGCCGGACCATCTGGCGGGCCAATACCCGTCGGGGGGTAGCGAGGAATGCTTATGTGAAACCCTACCCTCCGACGCATGGGTATATGAGGAGCACGGGTTGGTTTTTAGTCAGTAAGTCTGACAGTCCCCTTCGTCCTTCCCCTTCCCGGCGGAAGGACTCCATGAGGATTTTCCAACCTGATACCAAAAAAAAAATATTAATACGATAATTACAGGTTTGTAGTTACAAAGTAGAATTAGTTTTCTCATTCTAGGAAGACTTACGAAACTCCAATTAAGCAATCTTAATATATAAAATCCTTGCGTTACTGACTGACTGACAGTCACGCTAGAGCCGAAACTATTGGGCGCAGGAAGCTAAAATTTGGCATGTTTGTTCTTTGAGGACCGTAGGGATGCACTAAGAAGGGATTTCCCGAAATTCCCACGGGATCGGCTAAAACGGATAAATTAAAAAAAATTGCAGGCGTAGCTGCTGGCGTCCTCTAGTTATGTATAAGACTAAATAAATTGTTCAAAATTTTTTGATGAGTTTCTATCGGTGTGATCTAAGCTTATTTATTTTGCAGTTCGCACAGTATACAAATTCATATTTGTATTTTAATTGCGAAAATGACTTTCGTGGCTATATCACTGACTAAACCGATTTGGCAGCGACAGTCGAGTGGACTGCTATGCAGGGGGTATCGGGTTCGAATCCACGGCGCGCACCACTCATTTTTCGAAATTATGTGCGTATTAAATTATTAATTATCTCTTGCCCGTGCCTCGGAGAGCACCCTTAACCGTCGGTCCGGGCTATAATGAAGATCTTTGACAGTCTTTACGGGAAATCAGTACCATGAAATAAACTTTTACTAGTCTAAACCATGGAATATGGCTGTCCCTTTGGGTTGCGGAGGTCAGACGGCAGTCATTCTGTAGAAAAGCTGATATTCTGTCAAATCTGGTTAGACTAGTAAGCGAACCCCGCCTCCATGGCGTGAAGAATTGGATGCAACTGGGATAACATTTGGACGATGATGTTGGTGATCACTGAACCGATTATAATGGAATTTTGGTGCGAAATAGGTTAAACGCTCTCATTTTCAGCCGTACACAAGTAAAGGACACAAACAATTTGATAAATCACCCATAAAGTGAGACATCTAGTATCCCACGTAGCTGAAAATGGACTCATCTTTATACTATTTCACATGATTAAATTAGATTATATATATTTTTCTTGTTTTTTTTAAAAGATAACTCCCGCTCTAGGAATAAATCCTGTGTCGCGGGGCACTTTACAAACATACAACCAACGGACACAATGAACACCCAAACTCGAAACATCAATTTATGGATCACACAAAGTGTTGTCTCGTGTGGGAATCGAACCCACAACTATCGGCGCAGTGTCAAGCGGCGAGGCGGCCATTTAAACCACTACGCCAGCCGTACAGTCGTCTAAAAGCTTTCGTCTTATTTTATTTAATTAAACTAAGAAAGTCATCGGCATTAGTTTCTTAAGATATACGTGTACAACTAAATGAGCTCTGCATTTTATCAACTTTATTTATGGTAACAGTCCAAATGTATTCATTTCTTTGAAATTTTCAAAGATTTTCAACACATTTGCTGGGTAAAAACGAAAATAAAAGTTTGGGAATAAAGTTGGGAGCGCCAAGAGTAGAACGCACATGAAACGAATTGTGTAGAATTTAGGACCGCTTTTTTATATAATTTAATGTGACAAAACGTAATTTAAGACTACGATACTGCAAAACATTATACCACTTTTCTCACCATAAAACGCACCATAATATTATTGTAATTTCCTTACGCTTTCCTTACGCTCCTATAGCTAAGCATGGCACGGTGGCCTTATTGTATCCCTATGACGTCAATAATTATAATCATCAGAGGCTGTAGATATAATTACAATATCCCTAACCATATTATTTACATCGCGGCACACCCCTGTTATAGAACCTAACCTCGTAAGTATAAGTAGAAACAGCAAATGAAGTAAAACAATTGAATTAGTATAATATAATTTTAACGATATGGGTGAGTATACGTCGCACAGTGTTTTATGAAGACCATTTTTCGGGCACCGTCTTTTTATTAAAGAAGCTAATAGATGTATTCAATAAAAAGAAATATTTCGTATCCCCATTAAGCTAGCACCTCAAGTTTTTAAGAAAAACTTTTTCGAAAATCTTCATATTTTAAAGCGGAAATTTAGAAAAAAAGATATTCCTCTTAATCTAAGCATGATACGCAATAATAATGTTATAAGCACCGATAGCATCTCTTTCACTGCACATTTTACAGTTAAAATTAACCTCATAACTTGACTAGATTCAAATTTAAGCGAGATTTTTGATTTTTAGATTTTCTTACTTTTCCCACAGATTCTGCCAAAAGGGGAAAAGTTATATATACAGAAATGATGCTCTTTACTTTCCTCATATACTCAATAAATTTCAGACCCCAAATCCATGGAATCTAGAAGTTATTTCAAATTAACTGATTTTGCTAGGGTTTTCACATTTGTATTCCGGAGTATAATGATAAAATTTTTATTCGATATTGATTTTATAGCTAAATTATATGTTGTAAAGAAATCTATATTGAATAAAAATTTAATAATTAAAATCCAGAATATAAATATGAAAAACCTAGCAAAAACAGTTATATGGCATAGCTTCTAGATTCCATGGATTTGGGGTCTGAAATTTATTGAGTATATGAGGAAAGTAAAGAGCATCATTTCTGTATATATAACTTTTCCCCTTTTGGCAGAATCTTCGGGAAAAGTAAGAAAATCTAAAAATCCAAAATCTCGCTTAAATTTGAATCTAGTCAAGTTATGAGGTTCATTTTAACTGTTAAATGTGCAGTGAAAGAGACGCTATTGGTGCTTGTAACATTATTATTGCGTATCATGTTTAGTTTAAGAGGAATATCTTTTTTCTAAATATCTGCTTTAAAATATGAAGATTTTCAAAAAAGTTTTTCGAAAAAACTAGAGATGCCAGCTTAATGGGGATACGAAATATTTCTTTTTATTGAATATATATATGAGCTTCTTTAATAAAAAGACGGTGTCCGAAAAATGGTCTTCATAAAACACTGTGCGTCGTATAATGTTACGTAACTTTACTTCGCCTGATGAGAACTAGGGACGTATTTTGCCAAAGAGGAATTGCGCACACATGGTGTTCCACCCAAAGTTTCCATTGTAACATCCTAACTTATGCAATATAGCGTCTGCTTCTTTAATACTTTCCACGACGCTCGATTACATTTAACGACGCAGTTCGAATGAATTTTCTTATTTACAGTAAGCTGGTAGAAAATCGGATGGTGCTACTCCTAGACTTTCCGATTTCACACTAGACATGCTCGGCACGAGAACTTTTGCATATTATTTCATTTTGTATCCGAATAAACTTGTGCATCTGCATATTTTTTGTGAATGCTTTGTTATTTCTTTACACATTTATGTGTAGGGGGTAGTATCTTTGCTGAGCCATTCCTAAATGAAGCTTGTTATTTGGATACATATTGTTACTATAACCTTTATACGTACATTTATAGTTAACTGACAAAAGGCAATTGTTTTCACGACCTTAGGGCCTCCGCAGACTAGCTTCTTTTAGCATCGGCGACCGGCGATTCAGTCGCTTTTTAGCATCCAGATGCAGCGTCCGAATTCTTACACCGCACAATGGAAGATGCCGATCGCGGCGACTTGTCACTTAAAATAATAACGTAAGGGTCGTCCATTAATAACGTGATTTTATGTCTTTCCAATTTTAAACTTACTCTGTGATGATGATACCTGGGTAGGTTGGAGGCTTTACCACCTCTCCTCACTCTTTATCAAAAGTTTATTTTTTATACAAAGTAAATAAAAAAATATTTTATCCAAAAAAGTCATTGCGAGCTACTGGTTTCAAAATTGAAGCTAAAATAAAAAAATATGACACTCATTATTCTCTTCATCTCTTACCTGACTTCAATTTTTTTGGGTCGGCACTGTATGGACATACATTCTCTTCCATACTTCTCTCTGTCACCAGTCATCCGATCACTTCCCCCTTTTCTTACATATCTATTCTCACACAGTTATTTCATCTTTTATTTGGTCGCCCCCTCCCTATTCCTCTCTACCCTCCTATTTATCACTTGTTTACCTAAATACCTACATAATCATCCACTCTTCTCATAAGATGTTTCTAAAATGCAAATATTTTCATCCATGGACGCTACTTGCAGACTACTTTGATATTTTCTCTATTTTGGCATGGTAAAAAATTAATAATTTGTCATGCATCATTACCTTTAAGAACGCTATTTTAAAAGTATACTGGCTCATTTAAGTCTTAACTTGCAATAATTGCAATTTGATCTTGCTATAATAATAATCTTGCAAAATATAAAAGCATATCAAACATAAAGAATTCCAGAAATGGATCAGAAAATTCAGAGACCGGTGCAGCTACATAAAAAGATAATATCCAGACCAAACTGAGGATATCTTCCTTTTTGAAGTGGGTTGATTAAAGCATCCCAGAGTATCCAAAAGCAACGAAAGATCTTAATACAGGACTTTTCTGAATCCCTGCCAATCGAACGAACGATCGTTGTTTTATGATGCGTATAGGATAAAAATCTCTGGCTCAAGAAAAACAAGGACACTTGATATCTGTCTACACTTATTTGTCCCTTCCACCTATCAAGGCTCACGTGATTAAAGGATGACTCCTTACCATAGGTTGTCACTTATTTGTTAACCCTTAAATAACACTGTGGGGTAATAAAATTGTTCACCCCAGGGGCACAACTTGTATTTTTTCTTGCGATGGTAGTGTCATCTCCTAAAGTTGTCAGTCACGTGGCGTTAAAAAAAAACTTCCATCTAGTCTGCTTAGCTATATGAGAAAATTACCCCAGGGTGTCAGTTTACGCATGCACTAATTTCTCATCAATTCAGTCAAATGTTTGATAAACTAAGCTTACAGAGCCCTGCGAAGCTCCTTTTTCAGCGTCACAAGAAAACCTAAGATAACCTATTAAGTTTTCTGAGTGGATAAGTTTCCGGAGCGGACGAGACTTTTCATATTGAATGATATTTTGTAGAACGATCGTTAATTTGGTGTACAATTAGTAATTTAATGAAATAATTAAGTTTTTTAACATAAAGCACTTTAATGTTATTTAAAATTGTTGATGCTTTGTTAAAAATATCCCCATGTAAACTACAAAAATAATTTATTTTGCACACTACAACTTTTATTAGCCGTTTGGGGTAATTTTACCCCAAAGTTTTATTTATTATTCTGTAACTGAAAATAAGGATGTTATTATAGGGTTTGACTAGTGACTAGCTTAAACAGAATAAATGTCGATAAAATTATGACAACGCTTATAATAAATATGTAAGTTTTTATTAAGGCAGTACACTACCTAGGGTGATGTACTAGATTTTGACGAGGCGACCCTTATCATAGGTTATGATAAAACTACACTACCTACTGCTTTCTTTATACCGATGAAAATATTAATTAAGCTAAAGTCAGTATTTTTACCTACATCCAAAAACCAGTTCTCGTATTACTTTCAGAGAGCATCATCTATCAATTCAAACGTTAATATTAATACCTACGAAGAAATGAGTGCAGTACTGTCCATGCCATCTATTGTTTAGAGCTTAAAATGTAGAGTATAACTTGCCAGTTTTCGATAGTATAAGTCTATTAATAATAGTACATAATTTAACATCATTGTAACGAACATCATTTAATTATACTGCTATATTTATGTTTTTTGATAGAAACCTATATTACTGATATAGTACAATTATTGTATGACAACGATGAAAAAATAAATTAATTTATCGATAGTCGACTCGGCCGATCACCAAAAACACACTACAGCACTACGGTCGCCGCGTCCGAACGCAGAGAGTCGCTAAAACGCGATGCAGCATCGATACAGTTGCAAAATCGCCGGTCGCCGATGCTAGAAGAAGCTAGTCGGCGGTGGCTCTTACCTGATATCGACTACTTCCTGGGAATACACGCAATATTCGCAACGAATGGCTCCGAATGGTACTTTAAATGCTGTCACAATTCTGAACTCCACTTTAGAGTATCAAAAATAAGCGGCCTACTTACTACTTAATTCACGAGGGAGATGTTTACGTCATTGAGACCTTGATAACATTACCTAAAGCCATATCTATTTTAAAGATAATGGGTAGATTATCTATTTATATAAGTGTAGTGTTTATATCTGAGGGAGCTTAGGCTTAAATCTGCAATGACCTGTAACTTAAGTCTGAAACAATCAATCACCGGTATTTATTTCGGATAAAAATATGACGACCATTTTCCTGTTATCTAACAAAAAATACATAATTGTTAGTAATATGTGGACACACACAACAGACACACAAAAGTCTGGTATTCATTGTAATGAAATAGTTGATGAAATGTACAATGAACTACAAAAGTTGAGGAACACAATCATTTACAAAAAACCTTAATACAATAAAATGACATGAATTAATTTCACGAATGTGGAATAATGCGTTAACGTCAAAAATATACATTAGTCACCGTACACCAATATTCCAAAGGTTGCTGAACATTGTTGACAGGCTTTGACTGTACGCGTGACTGACATGTTCGGACCCCATCTGTCGTGAAAAGGCAAAAGACTGTATTCAAGAATACAGTGTTTTTGCTTAACAACGCTTATTCAGCTTGGTTGGAGGTCTACTATACCGTAGTATTTTTATTTTTACTATACGACGTTTATTTATAGAGATATGCTATAATAAAAAACCATGTATAAAGGATAAAAAAATCAACCTTAACCTAAGCAAAAGACTGTATAGCCTGATACAGTGTTTTGCCATACTAAACTGGCCAGAGCGCGCATTTCACGCATTTTATTGCTATCTTTCTCGCTCTTAGGGCTCGCGCTGATATTAGAGCAGTACCACTGCGAACCACGCACTACGTGATCGGCTTGTTTTGATTCAAATTAGTGCGCTTTAAAATGTGCGATTGTAATGTAACTCACGTATATTTTTTGCATAAAACATATAAATATGAGTGATTTACGGAGCAAGATAATTATCAATCTTTCTTTAAAAAATTAACAATATCATAACACAAGTTCGTCGTTTTTTAAAACAATTTTCTTCAATTTATTTTAAAATCTCTAACTTTTTATTAATATTTTTAACACGGCTGTAATCACCATTAAAATATCTACACAATGATACCAATTTCATAAAATATTATGTTTACTATATTTTAGGAAAGGCCAAAAACAAACTGTATGAGAACTATTTTAATTTTTTTCTCAAGATCGTCTTTTTCATAATACATATAATAAGTCGTAGACCATGAATCTACGCTAGTGTTTTGAAAAGTGAACGCCATAGACGTTAAATTAGAAGCCGTTATGCCAAATTAGACAACCTTGCCTGTTGCTTCTGACTTATTTCTTTACACACGGAAGATAGCGGCCTCCTTTGATGTGACCGATCCTGGCCTGAACGATTTTGCCACTGTCCTGACACAGACATGATCATAAGCCAAGCAGTCGCACGGACATAAATAGTGAAACTAATAAGGGTTCCTTGTAGTTTCAAACGGAACACTAAAAACCGTCAATCCTATCATCACACGCAACATTAATTGTAGTAAAGTAACTTTATAACCACATACATATATTAACTTAGTAATTTGAAGAAAGCTCAATTTAATACACAACAATGCAAAACCAAAATATGGGCAGGCGTACATTTTCTATTTAATCTTTTGTAAATCCATCATGTATTGTAATAGCTAAAAGCTTTTGTGCGGTGGTCATACACGCACGTATTTATAGTCTGCTATTGATGACGCACCATCGACGCGCTCAATCGATCTAATATCAATAACCCATCGACAAAAAGCCTCTTTGCTACAAGGTGAAAGTAATTTTAATTTGAGAATAAACGGTACCAGGGTGTGGTCGAACGGTAGCTGCCATATTCTATAACGGCTCTTGTTATCGTCTATTATATGAATATTTATGGACTTGAAGTTGGTCTCTGGTAAAAAAATATTCAGACTGAAATATTTTTGCCATAGAACTCAAGACTCTGTTGAAGTCTGAAAACAATTAGTTTATAGATATATGCTCAGGGTTTGTTAAAAAAATCAGTTATGTTACTCAGAATTTTCTGCCAAAACAGAAAATCTGATGGTTGTTCTGAGAATTTACTTTCTGGGATCGAATAATAGTCAGGTAAACCTATGCTGCGAATGTGTTTGCATCTCCGGTTACAGTAAAATCAATAGTTAAACTAGTACTAACGTTCGACCAACGCGAAATTTAATCGGATTGAGTTAAAAACAGATTCCAGTTTGCATCCAAATACTTTTTTATGCAAACAGGCAGATAGATTGCCTGATGGTAAGCGATTACCGCCGTCCATGGATACCCACAACATGAGAAGAGTCATAAAAGCATCTCCAACCTAGATGTGAAAAGGAGTGGTCAGAGGGGTGGGATGAAGGAAATGGAAATGGGGTCATTTTGGAGAATTCATTTTAAGCAAAACAAAGTCCTAAACACTTATTCTGAGAATAATGCATTTATAACAATCTACATTTGTTTGTAAAGCGCAAGACACAACAAAGTTCTGCTAACAGTCTGTACAGTTTTATAAAGAGAAACTGACTCATATCAAAAGTTTACTGAAAATGTTTGCATAACCAAACAAATAAGTATGAAAGGCCAGCAAACTGAATAACAGGCGGTAGATGCAACTAATACAAATCTTTAATCAAGCAAACAGCTCCCAAACGTACAACTGCTATTCAAACAAGACAGCACTAGCTCATATTTGGCTCATGATCGTATGCAACGAGCATGAGATATAGATATTAGAGTGAACAAACACACCTATGTCCACTTGTAGGTAAGCAATGCATGCAAACGAGGTCAATTATTCAGAAAGCCCAGCCTGATACGGAATAGAAGCCTAATATAAATAGGCCAGACCACTCAGCTTATATTGTTCACCACTCGCTAATTATTATTAATGATAGCGAACGTTTATGAAGAGTTGTGGCAAAGAAAGTCTCATTCACGATATTTAATCGACGCATGTATGGTACTGTTAACCAGTAATATGCTGACAGAGGTTATATTATTTTTCATTCTGGTTTTGGAAATTCATGTAGAGCTTTCTTACCGAGTAATATTATACTTTAAATAGACTGCTATGCAAAGAACATCGTGTTCGTATCCATTATATATATGTCGGCGGGTTGCTTGATTCTTGGCCGGTATCAACACTTCACATCACAGTTTGTTATAAGTTCACACCAAATCAAATTTAACAAAACTGACTAACTATTTTGTATTACTGAACACGAAACGAGTGACAGTTTCTAGGTACTTGTTGTCCGCCCGGAGTCTCCAAGTGAAGTGATAGTTGTCGTTACTCCGTTGAACGTCGACCGTCATCCCCCTTCTTCAACTGTAGCGAACGTCACACCAGACTCTGTCGAAGCGCGCCATCTACGCACTTCCGTTTCGTAGTCAATTGACGTCCCATACTAATGATCGTGCCGATACGGCCATCCTACAAGGCACATGTCCCTGTGTGTTAATCTGTAACAAAATATTACACGCACAGTATCACATTGCTCGGTCACTCCTGACTTAACCCAGGTAAGGGTTGAATCAAAACAGTTTTAGGATTCCAATATTTTTTTTTTACAAAATTACCTCCTACATTACATTTCTAACTATTATAGGAGCTGGATTCAGAGCATCACTGACAATACAGTCAATTACCATAGACTCACTTTATAATCAAATCAAATAATTAAAGCTTTACATGTGATTCATAATCATTCAGTAACCTTCAGTTAACAAACCAGGCACTCAACCAGCCACTCTGTTGCCACCATTCAGTAACCTCCAGTTACTAAATCAGGACTTACATCAGTCACTCGGTTGCCACCTATTTATCTGCGCATCCTCACAAGGATCTTCAAGTCCCTCCTGGACTTTATGGTTTCCTATGAAACCCATATATCTGCGCATCCTCACAAGGATCGCCAAGTCCCTCCTGGACTTTATGGTTTCCACGAAACCCCAACACCAGAGTTGTCTGCCTACCGCGTACTCACGGACAACTGCCTTCACAGTTTTATTGAATCCGATCTGTACTGATTTGCGGCTACAAATCAACCTCTGACATTGAATCACACAAGCAATCAAACACCAGAATCGTCTGCCTACCGTGTACTCACGGACAACTGCCTTCACAGTTTTATTGAATCCGATCTGTACTGATTTGCGGCTAGAAATCAACCTCTGACATTGAATCACACAAGCAATCAAACACCAGAATCGTCTGCCTACCGTGTACTCACGGACAACTGCCTTCACAGTTGTATTGAATCCAATTTGTACTGATTTACGGCGACAAATCGACCTCTGACATTTAATCACACAACCAATCAACATGTAAGCCTAGTTTTCTACTGTCTCGTCAGTATTAAGGTTCACACTTTGCTCTCTTCAAGATCGTCAATTATGCTCTGATCCTCTGGCCCAAAGTTTCAGTATCAAAATCAATAATCAGGAAACTCAAAGTAAAACTGACATTTCCCTATAGCTGTATCTCTCAAGATATTATTTCAAACCAAGTAAACCCTAACACTTAAGCTCTACATGTGTTCATGCCTATGCATAGCCTAGTAACCTCCAGTTACTTTACTTTCTGCGAATCCCACATGGGAACGCCGAGTCCAGGACTCTATTGTTTCCACTGAAATCCGACCTCCGCCAGAGCTGACTGTAATACCGCCTACTCACGGACTACTAAGTTAGTAGACGCCGTTCTACCGAGCTACGGCTACACGTCAGACTCTGGTACGGTCCGATCCGATCATCATGTAAACCTAAATATTTTCTTCAATATAAGAACTATTTTGTTCTACCTCAATTTCGTCAGTTGTACTTTGATCTTCATGCATTTTTCTCAACCTGTCGAGTGCGTACTTATAGTTACGCTTAGAATTAAGGGCTTTGCGATTATAACGATCATCGTAAAGAACTTCTGTGACCTCAAATGGGCCTTTATACTTTAAGATATTTCAAACCAAGTAACTAAAACATTAAAGCTAAGGTCTTTGGACTCTACATCTTTTAACCAAATTCCTTTAATAAACTACCTTCACTTTCATTGCCAGTTTCGGCCAGTTATGCTTCAGCTATACCAGTTACCAGGCTCCTCAAAGTCACATACAGCCTCACACAGGCCCTGCGCCACAGACGGGCTGCGCTCCACACACGGGCCGCGCGTCACACACGGGCCGCGCGTCACATACGGGCCGCGCGCCACACACGGGCCGCACGCCATACACTGACCGCGCCGGCCAGCTGACCGCGCCGGCCACCAGGCTGCGCCGGACACCAGGCTGCGCTAGCCACCAGGATTACCTAAAAAGGAAATAAATCTACCATTAGTATTTCAGAGATTCGTCTCATTATATACCCACTAAATAGAGTATCCGTTCTTTCAGACTAACTCAACGTCCGCATTTCGTCAATTTTAAGCGATTATCAAATTCATTTACAACTTCACAACTGCACAGAACGTAACTCCCGTCTATACTCTCAATGAGCTATGTCAAAACTGGATTTGACCACTGACAAAAACTAAAACCAAATGCGAACATGGCGAGAACCAATAAGCTACTTTCGGACAAACTGATTTCCTTTGGCTATATAGAGGCAACGACTACAGTTCTGAGATAACCAATCGACAGTCCATGAGTACTTTCAGATTCTCGCAACACGCTCTTGTCATACGACACAGAAACCAGAGGTATAATTTTAGCGATCAAAAATCAAATGAGAGCTATTATCCGTGATTGCGATCAACGACCACACTTTAATGTACTTGGCTCTAGGAATAAAAGGAAATTATTATCGTAAAACACTAATTCTAGTCGTTCGGCTATTTCTGGCCCAAGACAGTGGGGAATAAAGCTACTCTGATCAAAATCATTACAGTTTCTAATGAAAATCACAACTAACTCTTTCTCTCGAAGGTGACATGTTGAACAACACGCATACTCGTTAAAATAATAGGAAACCCATTAAAATATTGCATTGCTCATACTCTGACATCCATCGGGTCTTCAACATCACGCTATACGGTTACACAACACCACCCGGATAATCATTTCGAGCGTAAAAAAGTAATCTTAAACTAGGTTTGTTCAACATGTTGCTTTGGTTTTCCTTATCACATAGCAGACTATAAGAAAATGTTACTAGGCTGTGATACTCTAGATGTTAAATTTACTACCAAGTATCCAACGTCTTTTCACCGTTATAATTTTGTCATAGATAGTCTAAATACGAAGCTTATCCTAACTTAATCATTAGCGATACAGCAACGCACCTTTCACGTTCAAGACGATGGACAACGTTTGTGATACTATGACAAATGCACTAACGGCTGTCTTGTTTGACGGAGACTATGACTAACACAAAAGTTCCAGGGTAAACTAGGCTAACCAGAAAGGTACTTTACCGGTCCAACCAACGGCAACGCATGGCTAAATATGCAGTCGCACAAATGGCTTATCCAGTTTATGCAAATCTACACTGACGGTAACGTGGGTACCACAAAATTATCACAACAACGACTAACAAAGTACCCATTTAATGAGAATAAGGTTAAGCATACAATCATCACTAGCGATCACTAACCTAGTTCTACCTACAATGAAAATTAAAATCTCTGAAACTGATTATCGTAACGCACTACGATGATAACTCCATCATTTTCTTCTACGTCTTATAATCGAGTTTAACAGCTTCTACTAGAAACACTATCACTCCTAAACGTCCTAAGCATAATTTGAAATTGGCTAGAGAACTCGGGGCACTTGATAAAAATTCCCAGCGTATCACATGAATTTAAAAAACACACAGTAGGTAACTTTCACGAGTAAAATCTTAAAATTTAATTTAATTTTACTAGTGGTGTCATCTAATAATCACAGTAAGAAACATTTTAATGTGCCATGTTAAAAATTTATGCACACAAAAAAGCAGGTGTAATTGCAACACTGAGATCGTCTCTACAACTCAGAATTACAACGAGTTACAGTGTCACTTTTCATTTAGGCTCTGATCACGTTAAAACGAAAACCGTCACGTATTATCAACACCACGAGTCGAGAAAATAATTGTGGACAATCAATAGCATTCGCTACGCAGCCTAAAAAATTAGGTAGTAAAGAATTGACTGTGGTGCCAAAAACTTTGCTTCGTCTCGAGGGACTTAAAGATAAACTCACAGACACACTACCATATTTGTGCTATAATGAAGATCCTAATGAGTTGTACAATTCTTTCTTTAACATGTACTGTAATATTTTCAACTCTATCTTTATCCCTAAGAAGATCTAAGTTGTTGGTAATACAACCTTCAGTAAATGGGCAACCACTGGTATTAATAAAAGTAGAAATAGGCTTTACGAGTTGTATGAACAGAAAGTTATTAAGAAAAATTTTGAACAGTTTTGTAAATATGTAAGAAATTATTCTAAGTTATTCAAAAAGATTTGTCGAGAAGCTGTCTTAGCTTCTCGACAAATTTTTATTTAAAGTCTAAAATTAAAAATAGTGAAAATAAAATAAAAGCAACATGGGACATTATTAACAATGAGACTGGAAGATTCAAGAATAAAAGTAATAACTACATTCTTCACTTTGATAACAAGGTATTCAAATCAGATTTTGAGGTTGCCACAGCTTTCGAAAATTTCATTACAGACATTCCAGTCTCAATTACAAAGTCCCTGAACTCGTCTCCTAATGATGCCGAATTTCTATTAAAACAAAATGTCAAAATGTGTACTATTGGATTTAGTTTTACTTATATTACCGAAATAGATATTGTTAAAACTTTTAATACACTTAATTTTAAGAAAACAAGTGATTTTTGGGGTAATTCTGTTGTGATTACGAAATCCATAATCAATTCAGTAGCACCTGAACTAGCAATAATTTTCAATAGATGCATTGACTGTGGTGTGTTGCCTGATCTCATGAAAATTAGTAAAATATTTCCATTATTTAAATCAGGTAGCACATCTGACCCCACTAATTATCGACCAATATCTGTGCTACCCAGTTTTAGTAAAATTTTTGAAAAGCTTATGCTAGACCAGCTCCAAATTCATTTTAATAATAATAAACTGCTTCACAGTAAACAATTTGGTTTTACTAAGGGTCGCTCAACAACCGATGCTGGTTTTGAGCTTTTAAATAGTATTTTCGATGCTTGGTTGGAGTCGCATGATGCTCTAGGAGTTTTTTGCGACTTATCTAAGGCATTTGATTGTGTTTTTCATGAAACATTGATCAGGAAATTACATCACTATGGAGTTAAGAACACTGCTTTAGATCTTTTAATTTCGTATTTAAGTAACAGGATACAGAGAGTAGATGTTAATTGAAAACGTTCTATGGGTTCAGTGGTCACAATGGAAGTGCCGCAAGGTTCAATTCTTGGTCCATTCCTTTTTATTATATAAATTAATGATCTGCCATATATTATGAAAAACAATGAAGAGATAGTGTTATTTGCTGATGATACATCACTTATATTTAAGCTAAGACGACAACACTCAACTAATGACGATGTAAATGACGCTCTCTCTGAAGTAGTTAATTGGTTATTGGTGCTAATAATTTACTTTCAAACGAAAGAAAAACAAAATGTATTAGATTTCCAACACCTAATGTAAAAAAAGTTGAAACCAATATACGGATGAATGGAGAAGAGTTGAATCTTATAGATAACACCGTTTTCTTAGGCATAACTTTAGATTCTAAGTTACAGTGGGGCCCACATATAAGTAAGTTGTCGAATAGACTTAGCTCTGCAGCGTACGCGGTTTATAAGATTCGTCAGTTAGCAGATATAGATACAGCCAGATTAGTTTATTTCAGTTATTTTCACAGTATAATGTCATACGGCATTTTATTATGGGGCAATGCCGTCGGTCCCGGCTGTCATGAGGTTCTTTGACAGTCGTTACTAGGAGTCAGTACCCTCAAATACCCGCCGAGTTTGATGGTCAAAGAGGTAATAAATAATAAATAGTACCTATATATCTGATGACACCCCAAGCTCCTAGGCGTGTAAGTCTTGGATGCCGCCGAGATAACGAATTTTGTAAAGGAAAATTATATTAGAACATATTAAAATACTTGTCTTGCTATTGCCAGGCAATTTTAAAAACATAAACGCATAAGGGGTGCTAACGTTGTGCTAGATAAAAAAATCTTTAGTCAGATGGGCTTGACAGGAGTACTTTCTACTGGTCTGTAAATTAAATTATAGAGACATAAAACTGAAATACTGTGAGGCAGTATCTGCGATGTTGTAAGGGTTAATAAAAAGTGCTTCAACCTTAACCTATATTGTTCACCAGACACAAGAGCCAAACCAATAAAAACTTAATTTTGTATGTGATAACCTTATGTTTGTCGGCTAAGCTAGTGATAGGGCTTAAAAAATACAAAATAAATGTTTGTTTCTGTTCAAGGAGTTCAAAAAAACATTCTTACGTTAAAAGTATACAAATATCAAAGCAGAATAAATTAATTAATTCAATAAGACAATCGGTACCACATTCGTATCACATGTGCACTTTTTAGGTAAAATTGTATCCTTCAGGTATTATTTACTTAAGCATATTGAAGAGGGGAATTAAAACTTTCATTATAAATTCACACAATAGGTATTGGTTGAGTATTATAACTGTATTTATAGAGGCATACATATTGTATACTTATTTATGAGCGGCTTATAACATTGTTTCCAAAGATACTGTAATGGTCCATGTATTAAACTGTTGTAAATAATAGAGATCCTTTACCCTCATTGTTAGATCATAATATTATTATTTATTGTCTTCAAGAAATCTGTTACAATACACGCTTTCAATCACAGTAAAGAAAATTTATCTACTGGGAAATTTGGGTAAGGTCAGTATTGTCTCATTACAATTACTGTTTCAAAAATAGAAAGTAAAGTGTCTCAAGGTTAGCTCCTTGTATAAGCATACATCGGTGGTAGACAAAGACAAGAGATAAGGCGAAGTCACTAACACGAGCTTCAACCAGGTCTCATACACGTCATAGCTATTTAATGGAGAATCAGGCTCGTATTTACAGTTTTTGTTATCCAACTCTTGATTATATTAATCTAGTTCTAATATTATCTTGAAACTTTGGATGGATGTAATCATCCATTTATGCTCTAGGGGAAAATTTATGAATACTTTGTAAGTTCCTATTAAGTATGTAGAATTGTAGATATAATTTGATTTTATAATGTTCATACTGTTCAGGTAAGTTTTGTTCGCTCAGAACGACACTTGACTTGCCGTTTGTAATATCGGTAAGTCCAGGTAAAGGCTGCAGAGGGCGCGTAAAGTCGTATGTTCTTTTCGCAGGAGAAAAATCTTTTAGCCATGTCGGAGACCTACCGGCACTCCCTGACCGCCGGCACACAGCGCTGGCCGCAAACTCATACAAAAAATAAAAAGTGCGTATACTTACTATTTCGAAATGAGAACCTTGATAAGTAGGTACTGATTTCTACACAAAGTAATGTACATAAAAACGAACTTGTTCACAAAGCGGTATGCCTTCAAGTGAAGCTCGTGAATATTTCTCATTTATATGGATACAACTAGGTACCTACTATAACAGTTATCGATATTGGCAAAATATGGGTATTCTGAGGTGAAATTGCAATATTGTCGATTCAAATACAGATATTGCACAATGTTAGAATATTCATCTTCCAACCAAGGTAACTGCATATTCCAAGTAGTCATCATCGCCCTAGCGTTATCCCGGTTGCATCCAAGACTTACTCGTACAGCCTTGGAGCCCGAGGTCCGCTTACTGGTCTAACAAGATACGACAGATTATCAACTTTTCCACAGAGCGACTGCCGTCTGACCTCCGTAACCCAAAGGGATAGCGATATTCTATGGTTTAGACCAGTTTGAGAAGTGACCCCATATTCTTCTACGATGTGGAAACATGGACAATACGAGCCAGAGAACGGCAAAGGATTGATGCATTCGAGATGTGGTGCTGGAGACGCATGCTGAGGATACCCTGGACCGCCAAGCGCACCAATGCATCGATCCTTTCGCAGCTTCGTGTCCAAACACGCCTTTCCACCATCTGCCAGCAGCGCATAATATTGACCTACTTTGGCCACATAATTAGGAGGGGTAAAGAGAGCCTTGAAAAGCTGATCGTTGTTGGGAACACGGAGGGTAAACGAGCCCGGGGACGGTCCCCAACCAGATGGAGCGATCAAGTGAGAGACACATCATCAACCACGTTTTGCTCTGTCGCCCGAGACGCGATGAACAGGCACCGGTGGAGGTAGATCATCGAAACCAGGTGCAAACCATCCACATCCGCCGATGACCACGATCCTCAGTCATGAGGGACCAACCACAGAGAGAGTCCAGTATCAGTTTATTTGAGGGTAATGACTCCCCGTAACGACTGGTCAAAGATCTTCATGACAGCCGGGACCGACGGCTTAACGTGCTCTCCGAGGCACGGGGCAAGCGATAATTAACAATTTAATACGCACTTAACTTCGAAAAGTCATCGGTGCGCGCCGTGGATTTGGACCCGATACCCTCTGCATTGCAGTCCGTTGGTATCTCCACTAGGCTATCGCTGCCTTATATATTAGAAGTAGTATTGAGATTAAAGATAAAATAATTTAAATCAAAGTTAGGTGAAAGTTAAAACCAAAAATAGTGCATATTTTAAAATTATCCACATTAGCATTTAAAGGGAGCCAAACTAAACTGCGACGATGAACAGTATCTGAAATTTTTTTTTATTTATAACTGCTGCATTATCTACAAGGATATTTGCAAAAGATGAACATGAAATCAATTTATTCATATGTTATGTAATAAGCTACAACATGGTCTTACTAAACTTGTTAAAATTCTCGTTCATCACATATAAATCTACATGCAATTAAAAGAACATGCAACAAACAAACCTGATCTCGTCATTACTAGTAATCGTACTGGCACCCCGAACCCGGAGTGGGTTTGGGGTGCCAAAACGATGAAGTTCTTATCGCCTTAAAATGAATTCCTTACTACGACTTTGCATACAGCTTTTTGTTTTGCTTATTGACTGCCTGTAGTCAAAAGTTGCTAGAGCAGCTATCCGATTGTAATAACGCTTTAAAGCTGTACCAGCGGAAGTGAATGTCCGGACGTTGATCAAGAATTTAAGTGGCCGAATATTTTCATCGTCGCAAACGCTTATGGCTATACCTATAATTTATATCTCTATCCATTTATCTCCATTGGCACACATATCCTCATAACCAGAGATCACCACAAAATAGACATTACACTCCCAGTGGTAATGTCCAAATGACAACTGAAACCAATAAACAACATATCCGAGTAACCAAATATATTCCGACTAACACATAAACACGTGTATATTAAGATGATAAATTACGACACAAACAATTGTACATAAGCACTTACGCCGCAAACAATTTCACATTATAACATACTATGTACGTAGAATACAGCTCTAACCATATTGCAGGAGATGTTGTTGAAATTCTTGAATCGTAAATAACAAATGTGAGAAAATAAAACTTTTCCGCCACATCATCCTGTTTATATCGAGATTGTATAATTGTACTTTTATACCTTCGAGTATATACGGGTGGCCTCGAAGGTAAGGCTCTGTTTTCAAACTGAAATGTCATTGTGAAGAGACAAATTGGAAGTTCGCTAAAACAGATTAGATGAAGTCGAGGCTCGTTTACAGCCATGTACCCATCTACGTTACTAAGGGCATTTTCCATCAAAGTGAAATGGATAACGAATTTCAATGTTCTAATTAAGTTACACTACTTAGTTTTATCTTCATTTCTTAACTCGGTAAGTGTTGAGTTCCTGAAATAGTGGCACAGGTGCAGCACGTGTCTTGGTTATGGCGGAAAGGAAACTTAAAGGAAATACTGACGGGGAAGCAAATTAAAATACTGATATTTCATCGGAAGCTTCTTGCTGATGGCAGACTTTTTATAATTGTTGTTTGTTTTTCGTGTGAGCGTGTGGCCAACTCTGGTGTCGGAGTTTTCAGACCGCCCGAAGGCCTCCGACATGGCCTAACGATCCTTGTCCTTAGACAAGAACCGGGACCGACAGCTTTACGTGCCCTCCGAAGCATGGTAGCGCTCAGATGTAAATGCCACTCACGGTCACCCATCCAGGTAGTGACCTGTGCAAGCGTTGCTTAACTTTGTCGATCTGTTACGAACGACAAGCCAAGTCTCGCTATGAACGCTACAGTTTTTATAATAGTTACCCATTTGGCTTGTACAAATCTTTGAACGCGGATTTATGAATAGCATAATTGCTAAAGCGATACTATGCTATGTCGAGATTGCAAGTTTATATTCTGATTTGCGGTTGATATATTCACTTTAGACCATTTAATTTCTTTGTATTCTTTTATCATTGAGAACTGCTTTGGCGACGTAGCGAGCTCTTGAAATGAAACTCGCTCAGAAAATGTCTTTATTATTGGAATACGATAGATAGATTATATTATTTTTTATTGCAAAATCAGATTACAGAAATGAGCGGTTAGGTAGGCAGATAAAAATAAAAAATTAAAAAATCTTATTCGTGAAGAAGCCTTCAATGAGCTACACGTGTTTAGAAATAGAAGGATGATATACAATTTTATCAGTAGAATTTATCGAACTTGTTTTTATGTGTATCATAACATTCGTAGAAAATCTTGGCACTCCAGGAAGTATTCTGAGAACAAAATTATGATAGGTATTGTTTATGCTTGGTCAATGCGAAAAGAAAGAGATTTAATGCCAACGTTAAAGGACAAAGGCCGTTTTATGCCTTTGTTATGAGCATTGCACCAGCATTATGAAATTTAACAATGTTATTCACATTTTATATTTATCTGAGAACTTCTTATCGCCTGAGAAATGTTCTGCCCCATTCCAACTGCTTCAAGTCAGCCTGGCTGCGCATATCTATCCCCTTAATTATGCGAACAAGATAAGGCATACTTGTTTCTTCGTCTTCTGAGAGTATGCACTCTTTCAGATTCTAAAACCACTATGAACTTAGCCTTCGTGTTATTCATGTTGAAACTTCCAAGTGATGTGTTTTAGACATTAACTAAATGCGTCGCCATATTAAAGATAAAATCAATTGACTTAGTGGAACGCTAAAGCATAACCAGCACGATGAATAATTTTTAAAATCACATGATATTATATAAACTTTAAAGGCAATTCATGAAGTCACATAATTACCTCGAAGGTAACATGGTAAACTGAATAAGATAAACTTTAAATAAGAAACATTATCTGCCTCTATATAATACGTACTGTAAAATTTTGCACACAATATGACACCGAATATTATACATACTCCCACGCGTAGACACTTATTGCCTAAGAAGCATATACATCAAAAGTTTTAATTTACAAACCGTTTCAACGTCCAAAACTGTCTAACACACAAATTCGATAAAAAGCAACTTAGTCGGACAAAGCCAAATATGAAAACCTTTTAACTTGTAAAATAAATTCGGTGTAACCGTGGACACTTCAGTTCACAAACATTTTATATCGACAAGTATACCGATACTTGTCGATATAAAATGTTTGTGAACTGAAGTGTCCACGGTTACACCGAATTATAGTATATATGTGCTAGAAATTTGAGTTTAGAGACAGAGTTGGTCCATATAATAGTTGCTTTTTATTTGAAAGCGAGGCTAGTACGAGAAGTGTCTGTAGTGGAGCTTCTATTGGATGATGCAGCTTTTATTGCGTTTCGTTCTGGTACTTGACTATCATACCCAGAGTCAAGCAGCCCAATTTGGCTCAATTTTCAGTCGGTACTCGTACGAATTTGATTCCAACGTAATGCGATCCACTGGTGTCCGTAATTTATACAGGTATGGGTGTGGGGTGATGAAAAAATATTTATGTGTCGATGAAGGCTTAAACTTAAGCTGTTGATTGTCCTGAGCGTAGAATGTAGCAGAACCTGCTTGCTGCTACAATGTTTTTATGTAGTGATAATTGGGTGAGAGTTCTTATTAATTTTGCTACCCGCTCTACTTAATTTATCTTTATGTTACTTGAACTTGTATCCTTAAGACCGTCAGTAGTATTCCGATGATAGTAGTTAATACAATCGTCTAGCGTATAATGTGCTAGGTATAATTGACTAAAGATCAATTTCTAATCAAAATCTTCACAAAGGACAGACACACAATGCTCCAAAAGAAAATGTAGAGCGAAGCTATTCCATAAGATTATCAGACAATTTATTAGATTTAATCATAACAAGGATGCTCCTCTTTGGCCGTCATTGTGACGTAATATTAATCTCAGATCTCGAAGCAGTCCCAGGCAGGGCTGTAATAGCCTCGTGACCACATCTAGCAGTAATCCTTTGAAGTATTAACTAAAATAGACTGCCTCGTTGGTCTCGCGGCATAAATGTGCGCGTGGGATCGGGAGGTCCCGGGTTCGATTCCTGGGTCGAGCAGTGTTATTGGGTTTTTCTGTCACGAAATTCTCAGTAGCAGCACGGAGTCTGGAAATGTGCCCGGTACGGCAATAGGCTCGCCCCTTATTACGTGGCACTAAAGTATATCTGGCGAAAAGTGGGTGTAGAAATACACCTCTGCCTACCCCTTCGGGGATAAAAGGCGTGACGATATGTATGTATGTATGTATGTATTAAACTTGTACTTTAACCCTAGATAGCTAACCTCCGTCGAATCTACGGTCACTGCGAAATAATATTGTTGTATTTTTTTAACGACGCGTCCAAACGTCTCGGCTCTCTAAACGGCCATTTTCAATATTCGATCCATACATGGATTTTGAGGTTCGAGATTCGTGTTTGACAAATTTGTATGCAGCTTATGGCAAAAACGAATCTAAAATCTACAGATCTATCTATAGATCGAATATTGAATTCCGTAGTTAGTCAACTCAATCGCTGGTGAGGTCGTTGCAGTGAAGCACACGACAAACTTATAAGTACCATAAATTTAGAGATACGTAACTTAGGCCCGTCGTTTCGACGGGTGGTGAGCTTTAGTGTTAATTTTTTATTAGAGAGCGCAGATGTATTTTTGAAGCGAATTGTTTTTGTGGAGTCATGATATAAATCTAAAAGATTTATATCATGACTTCGTATAATAAAGATAGAATAACAAATCTACTACACCAAAAACTTAGTGACGAGTGCGAGAATCATGGATGAAAGCAGCAAGAGCGAAGATATGTTGGATGAAGATGATGTCCAAAGTGACGGAAATTATGAACCTTTGGAATCCGAAGAAATACATCCACCAAATGATCTTCGAGTGGTGAAAACCGTAAAAGGAAGACGTGTGACAAGTGTCACTATGAGAAAAAGATCATGACTAAAAGTATTTACGCAAGCTCTAAGGTGGCCATATGCGGTGAACATAAAATTTATTTTGTGCTACTTGTACCAAAAATAAATAAATAGTTTTATATTTTAATTACATATTATGTTTCTAAGTGCCATGGATAACCAAAAAAACTGAACTTTATTTTTATATTTTTCGATGATTCAGCATGTTAAAACTGTTGATTAGAGAAAATGACTATTTCTTTCAGAGGTTTAAGAGTAATTTTTAAAAGAGTCTATTTTTAAAAGTAAATAAATAATGTTAACTCTAAAAACGTATTTTTATTATCAATCCTATAAATAAACTTTAATGGAAGACAATAGCTTAATTATATTTATATTTCATGAAAAAATAATAGTTTTTCAAATACCCGTTGTTTCGATGGATGGTTAGCTTAAATAGTGTACACCAGAAGGTTAGCTATCTAGGGTTAATATAACTTGCAGTAACAATAGCGAAGTTTTAATTCTAAGACTCCGTTTTATATCTGCTCGGACCCTTTTGTTGTTCTCCGCGATGCCGATGCCGACGCCGACGCCGCGTGTTGGATAAACGCGAGAACCCTTGTTATTATGACAACCCTACTAATTTTAATGCAGCAAAATCGTTTTCTGTACCAACATATCAAATTATAACGTTTCTACAATGATTTAAAGGTGAAAGTCTACTCCGCCTATTTAAAATAATTTGGTTTCACCCTACTTCCATAAAACCCTGTACAATGGCGTTGTTTAGTTGCTCTGTTATCATTTTGCACACCTAAATGAATTTTCTAATTATCTGTCCTGTTTCAAATCCGTTCTCCAATTAAAAACAATACAGTGTATGAGCTCAATACGGTTGATGAGTTGTTGAAATATACGTGTGTCGCCGTGTTACCGCATACCAGCAAAACAATGGGGTATTGTGAACATAACTCAATCAAAAAATAACAATATTGGTTTTTCATAGCATCATTATATCGTTCGTCGACGAAAGATATTTTTGCATCCAGACCACCGACCGTTTGGATGCAAAAATATCTTGTCTTGTAAAACAATAGGGTATTGTGAACTTAATTAAAAAGTAACAATATTGGTTTTTCGTTGCATCATTATATCGATTCCGCATTAAATTGAGCTCTCGTTGTTATGAAATACCAAATTGGTACCGCAAGACGGTCTGGATGCAAAAATATCTTGTCTTGTTATACAGAATAACAAAATACTGTACTGGTTTTCTTACGAAAGAAACTGCAGTAATAATCAGACCAGAATCAGAAAAGCTAATATTCAGCTAAATCCGGTTAGACTAGTAAGCGGACCCCAGATTGAAACTGGGATAACACTAAGAGAAAGAAGAAGTTTGAGATGGGCTTCTCCTAATATACGTAACAATAGCATTGTGAGGCAATAGAAGGATTTGGCATATCTACGATACTACGCTGTACGGGTTTGGTGCCGAGTTTTCTTTCTCTGCCGCAAGATTTTATTTTCTTCATGTACTTTTCTTAGTCACCTTATACTTTCTACCTTTAATCCACCACCACACAGCAAATTTGCTAATTTATACTGGTTTATTTTAGCTCATCCATATTATTATATGACCTAACATCTCTTGCCCAAAGCACTATGATTATTCTACAACGTGAAATAACAGGTAGCCCAGTGGTGTACGTAACGGACTGCCGAGACGATGGTCTCGGGTTCGATCCCCAGGGCACACACCTCTGACTTTTCGAAGTTATGTGTGTATTAAAAATGTTAATTATCGCTCGCTTAATAATGTGCCCGGTAGATGGCAATAGGCTCGCCCCCTATTACATTGGGACCGAAACATATCTGGCGAAGTGTGGGTGTGTAATACACCTCTGCCTACCCCTTCGGGGATAAAAGGCGTGAAGATATATGTGAAATAACAACCTTCAATCGGCCTTCATGCTAATGCACATTATATGTAGGTATACCTACATCTAGTAGATAATGAATGGAGTGATATTAAATTAGTGATAAAGTGTCTCTCCATGTGCCACATACGATCTTGTCGCCTCGGCACTGCCTGTATAATAATTTCATCGACTCCGGCTATCCGACCTTTTAAAATCCCACCTTTTTAGGGTTCCGTACTTCACAAGGTAAAAAAAGGACCCTTATAAGATCACTTTCTTGTCCGTCTGTCAAATGTAAAAAAAATAAAATGTAAAATTACAAAAAATTAAAGAAGTGGAAAATTTAAGTTTGTCCCCATACATAGTAGGCACCATATAAGATAGTCCTTTAAGTTGTATGGGCGCGTTGTATTTCTGTTCAAAATTACTAACGGTAACAGGTCTTCTTCTTTCTCCTAGCGTTATCCCAGTTTCAATCTGGGGTCCGCTTACTAGTCTAACCGGATTTGACTGAATATTAGCTTTTCCACGGAGCTATAAAAAACTGTACTGGTTTTCTTACGAAAGAAACTGCAGTAATAATCAGACCGAACTACGCTTGGATCATTACTGAAGTCTAAGGAAAATGAAGATCGAAATGAACGATATTTTTCTTATAATATCTTTCTTTTCTTGAATGCAAGCATGTCATAAACAGAATATCACGATTGGATAACATAACGATTTGGCCACGTCAAAATTTCAGGGATAGATAAATGAGAGAATTTTATTCGTATTGCTATTTTGTAGTTCACAGTTTGAGATGGGCTTCTATAGCCCAGTGGAGATACCAACGGACTGCAATGCAGAGGGCATCGGGTTCGAATCCACGGCGCGCACCAATGACTTTTCGGTGTTATGTGCGTATTGAATTGTTAATTATCGCTTGTCCTATGCCTCGGAGAGCACGTTAAGCCGTCGTTCCCGGTTGTCATGAAGATCTTTGCCAGTCGTTACAGGGCATCAGTACCTTCTAAATAAACTGACACTAGTCTAAACCATGGCATATCGCTATCCCTTCGGGTTGCGGAGGTCAGACAGGCAGTCGCTCTGTGGAAAAGCTAATATTCAGCTAAATCCGTTTAGACTAGTAAGCGGACCCCAGATTGAAACTGGGATAACACTAAGAGAAAGAAGAAGTTTGAGATGGGCTTCTCCTAATTTACGTAACAATAGCATTGTGAGGCAATAGAAGGCTTTGGCATATCTACGATACTACGCTGTACGGGTTTGGTGCCGAGTTTTCTTTCTCTGCCGCAAGATTTTATTTTCTTCATGTACTTTTCTTAGTCACCTTATACTTTCTACCTTTAATCCACCACCACACAGCAAATTTGCTAATTTATACTGGTATTTATTTTAGCTCATCCATATTATTATATGACCTAACATCTCTTGCCCAAAGCACTATGATTATTCTTCAACGTGAAATAACAACCTTCAATCGGCCTTCATGCTAATGCACATTATATGTAGGTATACCTACATCTAGTAGATAATGAATGGAGTGATATTAAATTTGTGATAAAGTGTCTCTCCATGTGCCACATACGATCTCGTCGCCTCTGCACTGCCTGTATAATAATTTCATCGACTACGGCTGTCAGACTTACGAGACCATGTACTACAGAATCTCAGATGACTAATTTAAACGGCTTTATAAAACTTTAGTCTTTTAATTTATTAAGTTTTATGTTCTACTAAGCTAGTAGTTACCGGGTTTTTTATAAAGGCGGCTTCAAAATAAACACATTTTCCAACAAATTTTGAACACCGACTTAAACCCCTTGGAGATAGAATATTATAAAAATCCTTCCTGGAAACGTTAAAGTCGTTCCTACGTTTTTACTAGGAACCAACTGGCCAAATTGCATGTTTCTACTTTCATTTGCTTATGCTATACGATGAAACTTCAGTCAGATCGCGTATTTGATTAAAATCCCACCTTTTTAGGGTTCCGTACTTCACAAGGTAAAAAAAGGACCCTTATAAGATCACTTTCTTGTCCGTCTGTCTGTCTGTGCGTGTGTCACCATCGATTTTCTCAGGAAAGGGTGGACCTAGCAAATTGAAATTTATACCAGATACCAGGGATGTTACGGATATGGAATTTCGGATATGGATACGGATATGGATATTGGAAAAAAAAAAATATCGGTTTCGGTTTCGGATCCGGATATGAAATTATTTCGGCTTATCCGGTAGTTTCGGATAGTTTCGGTTACGGATATTAGATTTTTAACTTATTTCAAAAATAACATACAAATAGATAATATAATGGTTTTATTTATAGCTTAGGTCATCATTTGGTAGGTACTACAGTCAGCCTTTGAGTAATTATTATAGGTAGTTACTTACTATAAAGTAAATTTTAGGTGTAATCTAAGTAAATAAAATTAAAATACTATAACAAAATTCTTATACTTAATTATTCATTTCGTGTTAAATTGAAAATATTTGGAATGCACAAGTAGTTATTTAGTTACTATAATTGAAGTACTTAAGTATAACATAACAATCTAGCTAAGATAGGGATTCTTTTATTATTTATTATATTTAGTTAGTTACTTAACTTTAACTTAGTCTAAATCATAGTTTTAATAATCAAAACGGAGCAAAGGTAAATTATACTTAACAAAAAGTAACTTCGCAGCCTTATCACCAGAAAGTCGATTTCGTAAGGGATCGTAAATTAACCCAGCAGCACTGAAAAGCTGCTCACTTGGTACACTACCAGGAGGCGGAGAGAGATAGGTACTGTCTTACTAAAGTACTTAAACTGTTGTACTTGATATGCATTTTCCACCACAAAAGTGGATTTTCACTAATTGTCAACCTTTTTTCTCTATTGTAATCATTCAGTAATGTTTTTTAATAATGAATTAATTGTGCACAGCATCGTGACCATCTATGTTTTGCTCTTCCTCGTCACTTGTACTTAATATTTCAGCTAGACAAGACTGAATGTATGACTAATTGCTTGTGCTTGCTAATAGCAGCTCACTCCGTGATCTCTTAGGTGAAAGAAGACCTTCATTATGAGAAGTTCTTGTACACCCAAGGATCCCTAGAATCTCTGACTGCACTTGTTCCTTAGTAATTTCTGTAAAAATCTTGCGCTTGTACCGTGGATCTAGATAAGTAGTTATTGTGTATATTTTATTATTCTCAATATCCTGAAATCTGACACTGATGTCTTAGATCATTTTTGTAATCATTAATTTGAAGTTTTCAGAAGTATTTTCCTTATTCTTTTCTGTTTCTAATGTGTTTTTAAGAGTAAAGATAAATGGAATCACCGAAGCTATTGTTGCAGTAGCACTACTTAACTCCTCTCTAATTTCGTCAAATGGCTTCAGTACTGTAATACACTTTTCCAAGTCGAGCCATTCATTAGCAGTAAGAATTGGTATAGTATGCACGCCCGAATATAGTATCAAGGAGTCTTTTAATTTCAATATTCTTTTCATCATGTAGTAAGTTGAATTCCATCTAAGAAAAAATTAAACATGTATGTATGTCAAATAAAACAACAAACAGAAAAAAACATTATCTACCTAATAAAATTTAGATAAAAGGTAGGTAGGTGTATTTAGAATAAAAATATCTCACCGTGTAGAACATTTCTGAATTATACCTAGTCCTGTTTGGTTCAGTCTTTCTGTTTGAATTTCTTTCAATTCATTTTGAGCAAGTGAGTGAGTCGCAATTTTCTTACACTTTGTAATCACTGGCGAGAAAATTCTACGGGTTCCATTGCCAAGCGAACACATAATTGTAGTTGATGAATAGTACAGTTTGCATCAGTGGAATTTGCCGTATTCATAGCTTTTATCATATTACATGTCTATGTCGCGTAAAATACAATGAACTGACTGAACAGTGCTTAAGACCCAATCTTGCAAAATATTGTTTAAATTATTTGCTATAATTTCACCTGTGTGCCGACCCTCTAATAATTGTTCATACTTGAGTATTATAGAAACTCTTTCATACTCGTAGTTATTTGTGATACGATATGAGCAGTAAGGCTTAGTAATGAGACATTTGCGCTGGGCTCAGACCACACATCTGTAGTAAATGATAGCTTTTCAAATTGCTTGAGTAATTCCTGAACCTTCAACTTCATTTTATTGTAGATGTCAGTACACAGTAAATTAGTAAAAAACTGCCGACCTCTTAAATTATAACGTGGTAATGCTGCCTGCATTAATCTTTACAGCCCCACACCTTCTACAAAATTAAATGGCAAGTTTTGTAACGCAATCATCTCAGCCACTAATTTATCAATTTCATTTTGTTTGGTATTACTTTGATCCCAGGCACCTTTATTTTTTAATGAGTCTTTTAGTGACGACTGTTTTTTACACTCTTGTAAAGGTATCAGCTGTTTGGATGTTTGTGGTTGTGGTTGGTGATCTTTTTCCAGTAGCATAAGTTCGTTGTATTTATTAATGTGTTGTGATTTAAGGTGGAGTTTTAACGATGTAGTGCCACTTCCTTTCCGTGACAAGTTTTTACCACACTGTTTACATTTTGCAGAATCTACATTCACTTGATAAAAAAATGACCATATTACACTAGACTTAGGACGCATTTTGTTCAGATTAATGCACACTACACACACACACAAAATTACTTTCACAACACTTATTTTTCAATTTATTTAACTAAGTATTCGTAATTTTGTGTACCTAATTAAATTGCTTAATAGTTATGACTTGAACAACAGAAGAAAACAATCAATCCAAAGAAGGCGCGCGCCGTTTGTCGAAAAAAAATCCTAGACGTAACGTGTCTCATTTAGACTCCACCCCTATCCGATATTATCCGAAATATTTATTTCGGTTTCGGTTACGGATACGGATATTTTTTTATTTCGGATATCCGATAGTTTCGGTTACGGATATGGATACCCTTAACATCCCTGCCAGATACTGAGGTCTATGGTTCCTATTAGGTATATAAAAATAAATAAATCAGGGTCCTGGGTCAACCCGATAAAAAGATATGGTCAAAATTAGATTTTTGCGAAAACTTGTAAGTGCCAAAATTAAAATTGATTTTCAACTTTTTTTAATTTTCGGAACTTTTCCTTTACTTGCGCTGTAAGACCTTGGTTTTAACCAAAATTGACAATTCTAGGTCAACCGTAAGTACCCTTTAGGTTTTGGGTCGAAAACCTATATGGTAGTTCCCGTTGAACTAGAACCACGAAATTTGGCTAAAAGCAGGGTCTTACAGCACAAAGAAAGGGAAAATTACAAAAAATTAAAGAAGTAGAAAATTTAAGGGTGTCCCCATACATACATAGTAGGCACCATATAAGATAGTCCTTTAAGTTGTATGGGCGCGTTGTATTTTTGTTCAAAATTACTAACGGTAACAGGTCTTCTTCTTTCTCCTAGCGTTATCCCAGTTTCAATCTGGGGTCCGCTTACTAGTCTAACCGGATTAGACTGAATATTAGCTTTTCCACGGAGCGACTGCCTGTCTGACCTCCACAACCCAGAGGGATAGCGATATTCCATGGTTTAGACTAGTGGCAGTTTATTCAGAGATAGGTACTGACTCCCTATAACAACTGTCAAAGATCTTCATGATAACCGGGACCGACGGCTTAACGTGCTCTCTGAGGCACGGGGCAAGCGATAATTAATAAGTAAATACGCACATAACGCCGAAAAGTCAGTGGTGCGCGTTTAGGATTCGAACCCGATACCCTCTGCATGACAGTCTGTTGGTATCTCCACTAGGCTATCGCTGCCTGTACTAACGGTAACAGGTAGACGCTTAAAATTTTCACAGAGTATGTAGTTGTATATATTATTACGTTTCAAAATAAATAATTAAATAAAAATGGTAAATAATAAAGGGGGGCTCCCATACAGCAAACGTTATTTTTGAAGCAATTTGTTACTCGATCTTAATAAACAGGTAGAAACTTAAAAAATATTTAAGTATACATACAACAAACGTGATTTTATTTTATAGATGATGGTACGGAACTCTTCCTGCGCGAGTCCGACTCGCACTTGCCCAATTTTTAGAGATATATTTATAAACCATACACAATAAAATTAATCTACGTGTGTGTTTACTACTCGCTTTTCAGTTCTCGTATAAATTCCCATGCATATTCCCAAGCATTCATTCACAATAAGACAGGACTGAAAACGAGCTCTATATTAAAGCTTACACTGAATTATCTCGCATAATACAGAAACAAGTGTACAGCAAGCAGTAAGTAGCCATCCGTCGCACTAAGCGTAGATTATGTGTATCGAGCCCTATTGACGAATGCATGCCTCAGATACCGCACATAGTTCGCAGCCTTTGTAAGCCTTGCTAACTTTGCGTCAGCACATACCACCACCGTTGTAGTTTCTGCGAAGCTGAGCGCTAAAATTAGCTCACTGATTCATGAGCGAATGTTTGAACTTTATGTTGCTAGTTTGTAAGACTTGTTGCTAGATAATGTTTTTATAACACATCACGTATTAACCGTCGGTCCCATCTATCATATAGGTCTTTGGAGAGTCAGCACCCTCAAGCATGTCCCGTTGAGGTAGCACATACCATATACCATGGCATAAAAGTGCATATACCAATCTGTGGTAGATTTTCGTGCCCACGCCTCTGAAGGAAGTCGAGGACACCACGGTGGCTTTAGTGCGTAGGCCGAACATGTCGAGTCGCACGTACTCCCTTTGCTAGGGTCAAAACTCAAGTTTGAGCGATGATGGTAAACCCGTAATAAGAGATTACCGTCGCATAACAAAAAATAAAAAGTACTTTCTTCAAGCATAAAGTCAAACAGTCAAAACTCAAGCAGACAAGTCTTATGATATAATGAGTGGCGTAATGATTTAATAATCGAAGTTCGATAGCAATCGTTTGGTGGACAATCTTATTTCTGCCAAATCTGGCAAAACTAGGAAGCGGCGCAAGAGTTTAAAGCGAAGAACTTAAATCCTAATCGGTCAATATTAGGATGGTGACAAATATTCAGCGCCATTTTATTATTTATTATATCCCTTAAATACAGTGCAGCTTTATACCTAACTATTACCAGATAACATCAACAGCTATCTCGAACAAATCTAAAAAATAATTGAAGTGGCAAAGTGACTATTTTTATAACGGCCCATCGATTTAATTTCTGTTTTACAGTCACAAGTTTGACTTTTCACAGAATTCCCTCTGACACACGTCCTGCGAAATTAAACTGCCGCGATGCCGCTGACATTTTTTTTCGCTTCTACCGACATATTTTTGGCTTTATTGTCTGCAAAACTGAATCGTCACTCGTTGAGTTCTAACTTTACGCATATTTTTCTCACTTTGTAGAATGGGAACATTTTAAAATTCATGAAAGAATGTTTTGCGTTGGCTGATGGACGCCTGCGGTTGAAAACGAACGCAAGCTGTTCATCGAGTTTCTTTTTTATCTCGTATATGCCTAAGCATAAATTTATTTCTAAATTGATGAATTTTACCATAGAGAACCGTGTTATTAAGGCGCTCAATTACAATGTTCTCTCAATAAAAAGGACATCAGAAGACCGAATAATACTAAAGGATTTCCACCAGGAAATCCTTTAGTATTATAAATAATAATAAATACTACTAAGAAACTACGTCTTATACCAATACGACGTAGTTTCTTAGTAGTATTTATTATTATTTAAGATTTAATCTAAGCTAGTCATCGACATCTCCAAAACTTTTACGTAGTTACACTATTAGCGCCTTTTTTTTTGTTTTACGAGGTGGAAAATCCCTTCGGATCTGCGGCTCTTGGGGAAATGAGAGCCGGAGTATGTGGTGTAACCACTAAAAACCACCTCGACTTTCTCATGTACCCGTGTGTCGGAGGGTAAGGAATCGCATAAGCATTCGTCGCTACCCCCCGACGGGTATTGGCCCGCCAGATGGTCATGCGAGCCCCAAACAAAACCCCCTTGGCGGCGAAATAAGGTGTTGGGCTCCGCCGCCAAAACACCCAGCGGCCGCAGAGGATAGGGAGGATGGCAATGCAACACCGCATCTCCTCTTCCTCTGCGGCCCCACCGCAACGCATCGAATGGTGCGCCCCCATTTGGTCGCGGGAGATAGGGCGCGCGGCAACGCAACACCGAAACGCCTCTCCTCCCGCGACCGCGCCCGACTGCGAGGGACAGACAGAACTGTCCCCCGCACCCGCACCGTTGGACGCATTCTGCGCAGGCCCCTATAAGCCCACGCGGAGCGTCCACTCCTGGGATCTCCCTTAGCTTCACCGCGGGTGTCCAATCCACGGTTACTGAGCGCCCCCCACCACGACAAGGTGGAGATCCTACGATCCTACGGTGGACACTAATAGCGCCTTGCTAGGATAAAATTAACTTATTGTGTCTTGTGATGTATTATTTCATGAAACACTGACATTTAATGTCTTTTTTTTTTTAGTTTTAAGTATAAATGATTTTTAATTAATTTATGTAATGATAACTATTCCAAATGTAATGCTAATTATTCAAAATGTCATTCTTAATGTGATTCACAAGAAATGTTTAATATTTGCACGCCTTATGTGGCAGAATATGCTGGACGTTAAATTTATAACCACATGATACCATATTCTAGAAAATCAACGCTATTCTATTCTATTCTTTCCGGAGATAATAATAGCGTATGTACTTCACTAGTTGGTAATATTTACTCAAAACAGTAGTAACAACAGTCAGTATTAGTTTAACGGTTTAGATTATTATTTATTATTAAAAATCAGAATATTCGATGTTTTAGTATGAAAGCTATAAACACATTTCACGCGCGCTTACATTATTAAAACAATATGTAGTCAACTATTAATTTAATTCTATGAATTTTTCTATATGGAAAGCACCTTTTGATCAATATTCGTGTTTGCCGTACTATATTTTCCTTTGCATTTTATAGAACTAAACTAGCTGACCCAGCGAACTCCGTATCGCCTTTTTAAGAGTTTTTATTTCATTCCCTTTATTTCAAGACCCTTTTAAAAAGTTACCATTCACTTAGCGCTTAATCTCTTATCATTTCAGAGTTTATAAATGATCAACAAACAAACATAGATTTTTATATAATATTGAATTCCCCATTCCTTAAAATATCGGACACGATAACCATATTAAAAAAAAACCCGTCCGCCATCTTTGATTTTTTATCCGCCATCTTTGATCACGAAATAGATGTTGTATTTGGATTCACCATCCCTTAAAACATCAGAGCCGATACCTATATTGATTTTTAAAATTTTTCCCACCCGCCATCTTTGATTTCCGATCCACCATCTTGAATTACGAAACAGATGTTGTATTTGGATTCTTCATCCCTTATAATATCGAAGGCGATACCCATATTGATTTTTAAAATTTTCTCATCTGCCACCTTTGATTTCCCGTCCGCCATCTTGGATCACTAAATAAATTTCATATTATTAATCAGCGTCCCGAAAATCTCGAAAACGATACCCATATAGATTGTATCCTTTTCGTTTAGCCTTTTTTGCCTTTGACCCAACCCTCCCTCTCCTCCTTTGTCCATTTTATTATTTTTGACTGGCCCCTAAAAGTTGTGGCGTAATTTTATATAGCCTATAGCCTTTCGGAATAATTGGGCTATCATAGGCAATAACAATTTTTAAAATCCGACTGCTAGTTCCTGAGATTAGCCGACATTATCTTTTAACCTTTTTAGCCTATCGCTCGGCCCCACAGGGTCGAAGCGTTATGTTATATAGCCTATAGCCTTCCGGAATAACTGAGCTATCGTATACAAAAATATTTTTTCAGATCCGACCAGTAGTTCCTGAGATTAGCACGTTCAAACAAACAAACAAACAAACAAACTCTTCCGCTTTATTATATTACTACCTGACCCAGCGAACTCCGTATCGCATTTTTAAGAGTTTTTATTTAATTCCCTTTTTTCCAAGCCCCTTTTCCAAAGTAACCATTGACTTAGCGCTTAATCTCTTATAATTTCAGAGTCTATAAATGAGGAACAAACAAACATAGATTTTTATATAATAGTTTTTATAAAATATTGAATTCCTTAAAATATCGGAGACGATACCCATATCGACTTTAAATAAAAATCCCGTCCGCCATCTTTGATTTCCTATCCGCCATTTTTTTTCACGCAATAGATGTTGTATTTGGATTCACCCTCCCTTTAAACATCGGAGACGATACCCATATTGATTCTTAAAAAATTTCCCATCCGCCATCTTTGATTTCCCATCCGCCATATTGAATCACGAAATGGATGTTGTATTTGGATTCCCGATCCCTTTAAACATCGGAGACGATACACATATTGATTTTTAAAATTTTTCCCATCCGCCATCTTTGACCACGAAATAGATGGTGTTTTTGAATTCCCCATTCCTTAAAATATCGGAGTCGATACCCATATCGACTTAAAAAAATAATCCCGTCCGCCATTTTTCATTTCCTATCCGCCGTCTTTGATCACGAAATAGATGTTGTATTTGGATTCTCCATCCCTTAAATCATCAGAGACGATACCCATATTGATTTTTTTAATTTATCTCATCCGCCATCTTTGATTACCCATCCACCATCTTGAATCACGAAACAGATGTTGTATTTGAATTGGCCATCCCTTTTAACATCGCAGACGACACCAATATTGATGTTTTAAAATTTTCCTATCCGCCATCTTTGATTTCCCATCCGCCATCTTTGATCACGAAATAGATGTTGTATTTCGATTCCCCACCCCTTAAAATATCGAAGGCGATACCCATATTGATTTTTAAAATTTTCTCATCCACCATCTTTGATTTCCCGTCCGCTATCTTGGATCACTAAATACATTTCATATTATTAATCAGCGTCCCGAAAATCTCGAAAACGATACCCATATAGATTGTATCCTATTCGCTAAGCCTTTTTTGCCTTTGAAATTCTCGTTGACCATTATATTATTTTTGTCTGGCCCCTAAAAGTTGTGGCGTAATTTTATATAGCCTTTCGGAATAGTTGGGCTATCATAGGCAATAACAATTTTTAAAATCCGACTGCTAGTTCCTGAGATTAGCCGACATTATTTTTTAGCCTTTTTAGCCTTTTGCCCGGCCCCAAAGGGTCGAAGCGTTATGTTATATAGCCTATAGCCTTCCGGAATAACTGGGCTATCGTATACAAAAATAAGTTTTCAGATCCGACCGGTACTTCCTGAGATTAGCGCGTTCAAACAAACAAACAAACTCTTCCGCTTTATTATATTAGTATAGATAGATGTAAAAGCAAAATATGGTTATTGTGGGTTATCCTTTAAAGATAGACATATACCATTGCGGACTTTTTTGTAGATCTATTAAAGAGGTACAATCCCATCATACATTGTTTTGTTATAACTCAAAAGGTTTTGGCAGCGTTTTCGAGGAAACGTCCCGATCGCCTTAATTTTTGCCGGCGCGTTGAACTAATATAGTCGTAATATTGTCAGTTTGCACAAAACCTAAACTTATTATACACTAAAACCTTCCTCAGGGATCACTCTCGATGTTGTTGAAAACTATATAAAAAATTGTCCAGTACTTTTCGAGTTTTGAGCGAACAGACAGACAGACAGACGCGGCGGGGGACTTTGTCTTATAATATGTACTAGGTGACCCGGCGAACTCCGTATCGCCTTTTTAAAGTACCTTTCTTAAGACGGCGGATGGGTAATCAAAGATGGCGGATGGGAAATTTCAATAAAATAATATATTGATTTTCCATCTGCCATATTTAATGACGAAACAGTTGTTATACCTATACGAATGCCACATCCGTTATAACGGTGGAGCCGATACCCATATTGATTTAATAAAATTTTACCATCCACCACCTTTGGTTTTCCATCCGCCATCTTCGATTTCCCAATTGCCATCTTTGATCACGAAATATATGTTGTATTTGCATTCCTTATAGCTTAAAACATCGGAGAGGATACCCATATTGACTTTATTTTTTTTTATACGCCATCTTTGATCACGAAATAGATGGTGTATTTGGATTCGCCATCCCTTAAAACATCGGAGACGATAACCATATTGATTTTTTAAAACTTTCCCGTCCGCAATCTTTGATTTTCCATCCGCCATCTTTGATCACGAAATAGATGGTGGATTTGGATTCCCCATCCCTTTAAATCAGCAGAGACGATACCCATATTGATTTTAAAAAAAAATCCCATCCGCCATCTTTGATTTCCCATCCACCATCTTGAATCACGAAACAGATGTTGTATTTGGATTCCCCATCCGTTTTAACATCGCAGACGATACCAATATTGACTTATTTTTTATTTTCCCATCCGCCATCTTTGATTTCCCATCCGCCATCTTTGATTACGAAATAGATGTTGTATTTCGATTCCCCACCCCTTAAAATATCGAAGGCGATACCCATATTGATTTTTAAAATTTTCTCATCCGCCATCTTTGATTTCCCGTCCGCCATCTTGGATCACTAAATAAATTTCATATTATTAATCAGCGTCCCGAAAATCTCGAAAACGATACCCATATAGATTGTATCCTATTCGTTTAGCCTTTTTTTGCCTTTGACCCAACCCTCCCACTTCTCGTTTGACCATTTAATTATTTTTGTCTGGCCCCTAAAAGCTGTGGCGTAATTTTATATAGCCTTTCGGAATAGTTGGGCTATCATAGGCAATAACAATTTTTAAAATCCGACTGCTAGTTCCTGAGATTAACCGACATTATCTTTTAGCCTTTTTAGCCTTTTGCCCGGCCCCAAAGGGTCGAAGCGTTATGTTATATAGCCTATAGCCTTCCGGAATAACTGGGCCATCGTATACAAAAATAATTTTTCAGATCCGACCGGTAGTTTCGCGTTCAAACAAACAAACTCTTCCGCTTTATTATATTAGTAAAGATATTTTTTTTTAATATTTGATACAAATCTCCTTTGTGGGCCGGATACTTCCATAGTTGTCGTTTTAACTGTTTAAGAAATATAACTGCAAAAAGTATGTACACATACAAACTACTTATTAAAGACTGTGTTATCCGCTAGTTATCCGGTATCTGTGACGTTTCGCTAGATCGGCAAATATGGCGACTGTGATTTGTCTGTCAGAACCATTAGAATTTAACAGAATACTCGACAATCCAAATTTTGCGGATATATGTTGTCGACTCGAAATCTTTATTTTTTAATGTTTTATTATTCAGGTAAGGTTTCGATGTACTCCTTGACGAAATAATTATTATAAGATTTGACACTGCGATAGCAGCGCAGTCCGTCGGTTCTAATGTGAAACATTCCAACATCCACAACTACTAACAAATTAAAAATTAAGTACAATTAACATTTTCCAGTGGACTAAATTGTGAATCTAAACCATTCTCAAGTCCCCTTGAACACATACAAAAAGTTTCATCAAGATCGGTCCAGTCGTTTAGGAGGAGTTCAATTACATACACACGCACATAGGAAATATATATATTAAGATACAGATGTACAATAGATACATAAAGATATACTTCCCTCACTCGCGCCCAGTAAGTGTCGTAGTACCATGTGAAGCACTTTAGGGGAGTGCTCGCGTCAATCTAGGTACATTTTGCAAGGGCTGCGCACGGTTATTTGGTAGGTACCTGTTCACTTGTACAGGTCAGTGCTTCCTAAACTTTTATTATGGCACATACCGTCATTGATGGTGTAGCGATAGATGCAGATCCATACTTTTTGTGCTATTATTTGTATTTTACTAACATTATTTTTAAGTTTAAAATTGTTACTAACACACTAAGAACTTCGTCTGCAATAGGTGAATTGATTATCATTAAATCAATGGCCGTTCCTAATATATGATTTGTCCCTGGATTTGAAGAATAGAGACACATATTTGACATAATTATTCTGTATAGAGTTTATGACAAATATGCATCTCTAATCTCCAAAGCCATGGATATACCGGATATTGCAACCGGCGGTTAATCGTTCAAGATGCCTACTGCACTTTTACTGTAAGTTTCTAAATTTTAAATCACATCGTATGTCACATCTAAGATCAAGATAAAAGGTCTTTGCTTCGGAAAATTCAAAGAAAGAAGCTTGACTTTATAACGCGTATTTACTCACGTATTGTACTTCTTTGTAGTGCATAGGTATGGTGATCTGACCAGACCAGAAGATTGTTCCTTTTAGGATACCGGCAAAGTACGCTAACCACGATTCTGGTAGCCCCCTCCCGCCTATCGAACCTGGTTAGTGGGTCCGGCCCCAAATGCCCCAAAAGACGACAAGTCAGTAATTTGGGATTCTATCGCATAAGAAGTCCAGACTATTGTGCCTGGTGGAGCCCGCTCGCGTTTTAGCCGCAACTCATCGTAAAGTACCTTAACTGTAATACTATGGACACTTATCTGTTTTTTGTTCCTCATAATAAAGCAAATAGAACTCAATAATATTAAGCCGCAATTTATACAAAATAGGTATAGCAAATATATTGCAAACACAAATACATTTTGGATCTAAAACTCGCCAATTTATAATAGGTACTCGTAGTTATCCCTACTAATCCCTACTTAATATTATAAATTCGAAGTGTGTATGTATGTATGTTCCGTTTTCACGCTAAAACGGCTGAACCGATTTTGCTGAAATTTAATATAGAGATATATTGGACCATGGAGACGGACATAGGCTACCATAAATTTACCTCTTGGAAGTAAGAACACATGCGCTAATAATTGAGTGCTGCCAAAGAGCTCAGATGCTGCGTATGTGCTATCGTATATTTGTCAGTACTGTCACATCATACATAATGTCATATTGTGCACGGTGATTAAATTGTTCGCATATATAAACTAATAAATATATACTACGCTTAAACGGCTGAAACGATTTTCCCTACTAATATTATAAATGCGAAAATGTTTATAGATATATATTGGACATGTATCAGAACATGGTTTTGACATTTGATTGTATGCAAGGTGATGTTATTATGTACCTTTCGGTAGATAATGTCATGGATACTGACCGAGTTACTTTGTACCCTATAGAGTCTCTGAAGTCTTTAGAGTAATAAGAAGTGCCTTCACACAACTTGACACTGAAAGTAGATTTGTGTTACCTCGAATTTAACGCGCGTGAAGCGGCGTGAAAAAGCTAGTAGCAAATAAAAAAGATATTAGATATATTAACTACACAGCCACCGATACTCCAAAAATACGGCGCCGTTAAAAATGTAATATGAAAATGTGTTGCAATAAATCTGGGTCAAAAAGCAAGATAAAATCGTCGATACTTTGAGATACAGTATGTATCGTGTTGCCATTATCACGATATCGGTATAAGTAGGGAAAGTAGGTTAATAGCACTTTTATGCACAATATAAGTGTTAACACGCGTACTTAAGGGGAAAATTCAGATTACCTTTTTTATGTTCCATTGACATTCCCATATGTATGTTTATTGCCGTTAATAACTAAGTGATTTTAATATTTCTACTACAATCTTCCTGAAATAAAAATGTACAATGCATGCAAAACGCATGCATTAGAGAAGGGGTGTTACTTTCTTTTTTCATTTTATTTTATTAAAAAAATACTATTACTTATGTGCCTATATGTACGTTCCATGGCACAACACTGACTTCAGAATTAAACAAAAAATAAATCTTGTGTGGTACCTATGTGGTGTTTATGTTATTTCGTATTACGAGATGAATATAAGAATAAGATTTATTAAAATACGCAGGAAGGAAAATAATTTCCGTACTCTAAATGGAAGACTATAATAGCACTTATTAAATTATCCAATAGATCAATAGGCACTTTAAATGTTTAAGCAGTATTCTTATTCGAGAGCTAGATATTGAGAACTGAGATGAAAGATAAAAAATATGGCATGTAGATCTATAGATCATCTCATGTATATAAGTATACAAATATGGACAATAGAAATAGGAACTAAATGAATAGAGAACTCTTTCTTATACCAGACTCATGATCTTGGAGAATAAACTCTCATTTCTAGGTGTTGGTAATTTGTGCGCATACAATCATAGGTTAAAATTAAAGCGTACAACATGTATATATATATAAAAGAAAGTCAAGTTAGTTACACTATTTATAACTCAAGAACGGCTGAACTGATTTGGCTGAAAACTGGTGGGGAGGTAGCTCAGATCCAGGGAAAAACACATAGGATACAATTAGTTGCAAAAAAATTATCTGGGAGGGATTTTAGAGAGGGTCAAAGTTTGTATGGACAAACCTACTACCTATTGGCAGTAAGAACGCATGCGCTGTAATAATTGAGTGCTGCGCATGTGCTATCGTATATCTGTCAATACTGTCACAGTATACATTGTCATATGGTGCACTGTCATTACTTCGTTCGCTTACTTATATAAACTAATAATTATTGTCACAGCCTTGGCTAATACATACATACATACATAACGTCACGCCTTTTATCCCCGAAGGGGTAGGCAGAGGTGTATTTCTACACCCACTTTTCGCCAGATATACTTTAGTCCCACGTAATAAGGGGCGAGCCTATTGCCGTACCGGGCACATTTCCAGACTCCGTGCTGCTACTGAGAATTTCGTGACAGAAAAACCCAATAACACTGCCCGACCCAGGAATTGAACCCGGGACCTCCCGATCCCACGCGCACATTTATGCCGCGACACCAACGAGGCAGTCGTCTAGGGTTTGATGTCGAGTTTTCCGTCTCTACACAAAGATGGTATTTGCATCGTGTTATCCCTTAGTCGCCTCTTACGACACCCACGGGAAGATGGGTGGTGACACTTGTATTCTATGCCGTCAACTACACGGTTAACCGGCTGAACCAATATTCTCTACTCATAAATGCGAAAGTGTGTATAGACATATATCGGACCATGGCTTTGACATTTGACTGTATCTAAAGTGATGTTGTTGAGCACCTTTCGGTAGATAATGTCATGAATAGTGAACACCTACTGACCAAGTTACTTCGTACCCTATAGAGTTTCTGAACTCCTTACAATTATCAAGAGTACCTTCACGCAACTTGAGACTGAACGTGGGTGTTCCAGTCCTGTTAATGCGGAATCTTAATGCACCAAAGCTTTGTAATGGCAAACGGCTACAAGTAACACCTAGGACAAAACATTATAAAAGCTATTCGCTATTGCGAGTCAAACTCGCTCATGAAGGGTTCCGTAGTGGAGGTATCCACTTACCATAGCCATTATCTTCGACTAACTATTAATAGTATTTGTATAAACAACAAAGCTTTATTTGCGGTTTTTAAGATGTGCTTTATTTCAAAAACTGCTGACTACATACCGTTCAAACCAATTTTCGTTTGAAGTTTTTATAACGATCTACAGCATATATTTTTTTTAGATTTGTCACTCTTTTGCTTTAAAAGTTAGAGGGACACACACACACCTATTTTACCACTTTGAGGCCGTATATCTTTCAAACGATAGACTTTGAGAAACAATGGTTTTAGGAACCCCAAAGTAATTTTAACGACCCATTTTCCACATCAGTTCCATGTATGAAGATTCCCCCTTAATATTCAATATTTTTTAAACAATATTCAGGCGCTTCACAGAATACTTCAATTTTCAAATGTGTAACTTCTTGCGGTTATGTTTCTTACTAGTGCGTGCGAGTTCCTGTGAACCGAATGAAAACGAAAATTACTATCGAACGATGAAAGAGTTTTGTGTTACCCCGCATTTAACGTGAGCGAAGCCGCGGGCAAAAGCTAGTTGATTATAAACATTATTAGGTATCTGTAATATTGCCAGCGTTTCAAAAGTTTAATGTTTGTAATGGATGAGACTCAGAGCTTTCTTTCGCTTTCAGTAGGACCACCTACCATATTATGTTTACAGATTGCGTTAGGTGGTTATATATTTATTTTGTAGACCGTTTTGTACCGTATGTAACGTTTAACTACGCAGATCCCTATAGCACGTCGATATACACGAGAAAGCATACCGTAAACCACCTGGTAAATGTATCTAAAAGTACTATGTGAATTGTGAAGAACTCTGGGTATATTTACGAATTAACCATTTTGGTATTTAACTTTATTCATATAAGTATGAAAAAGCGACAAAATTGCAATTAATTGCTGGGTGAATAAATAAATCGTCGTCTTTCAAGACGTGAAAGAAAAACAGGAAAATATGTGTGGAGAATAAAAGGCAATTCGATGTATGCATCCATCTAAGGCATCCATTTAGTTAATATGCATCTGACAAATAGAGAACGAACTTTACACAAATAAAACACGGTCCAATATTCTATATTGTTATCTGAATAACGTGATGTTCACCATAAAATTAAATTTAGCTCGTAACTCTTTGCTCCAATCCTCTTTTAGCGCCGCAAATTCACATAATACTTAAAACGTTTTAGGTATATGATTAAACAGTGTGTACAAAATGCAACACAAACGTATCAGAACAAAGACGCTTAGCGTCACCTGAACACTCCGCACTCTCCGTACCACAGACAACACTTTAAGCTGATTATAACGGATATGTCGCAGTTTCTAAGCCCACAGTTATATTCCGCCCGCTACATTTCCTCCAACAACATTAATTTTAAATGATTCCAACGTAAAACTCGGATTAAACTTCCCTCACATTATAACCCTCCTAAGATTATTACATTCTCCAACTTATAACTAAAGCGACATTCAACTCACATATTGTAATTTTAGGGTTGCCAATTTGTATGCAATAGCTGCTAGAGGCTCATCTAGTCTTGTTTGTAAACTGTATTGGCCAGCAATAGACCCGTCCTAACAAGTAAATTTAAACTTCTAACGCTTATCCGATTACGGTCGATAGAGCTTAATAGTAATATTGTAAACAAAATTTCAATTCATTTTGCTATTCTAGGATTGAAGGCACTGGGCGGAAATATTATTACATAACAATCTCTATTTATATCTATATTTACTATGAGAATATTTCATTTTTATTTTTGTAATCGTTTTAGCACTTAATGTCGAAGGAAATCATTTATGGAACTCATAGCTATTGATTACGTACATGAATTTATATGAATCAGCTTTTTAACCTTAATGATTTAATCTTTATCTTACCTATATCTCGGTTGCTAAGTAAAAAAAATAGTTAAGCATCCCACGCGGTTCCCATTTATTTTACTATAAACACAGATCAACATTTTAACATCAACATTTTTTAAAAATTCATGAATTCGTGACTCAGCTTAAAGTTTAATTATTACAATGATTTTAGTATAGCAAACTAAAATATATTAGTCACGATTTTTATTACGTAAATAGATTTAGATGCTAAACCGTAAAAAATTATCAGAGACACACTTATTTCAAAATTCTAGAATTTTATGAGTATGGATTTATACAGGAACGTATTATAAATATGAGTAAAATTTTAGCTTAATTCAACCCGTTATAATCTAGTGGAGCTTAGCCGAACAATGCTTTCACCGCTTGCCGTATTAAATATGTAACCCGTTCCTCCTCCCACAAGTTGGCTATGCTCGCATTCGGGGTCTATTGGCCACCAAATACCTCTGACTCTAGGTCTATCACAGGATCCCCCCCGTGGGATCTCCACCTTGTCGTGGTGGGGGGGCTCAGTAACCGTGGCTTGGACAGCCGCGGTGAAGCTAAAAGAGGTCCCGGGAGTGGACGCTCCGCGTGGTCTTGGAGGGGCCTGCGCAGGATGCGTCCAAAGGTGCGGGTGCGGGGGACACTTCATCCGCCGCCAAGAGGGTTTTGTTCGGGCCCGCCTGACCATCTTGCGGGCCATTACCCGTCGGGCAGTAGCGACGAATGCTTCGGCGATACCCGACCCTCCGATACATGGGTACATGAGGAACACGGGTTGGTTTTTAGTCAGTAAGAGTCTGACAGTCCTCTTCGCCCTTCCCCAGGGCGGAGGGACTCCATGAGGATTTTTCAACCCGACACCAAAAAACAAGTCTATCACAGGATAAACAAGTTAATGTACTCCAATTTAGTGCTATGTTTTTTTTAATAGTAATAGGCGGCAAACGAGCAGACGGATCGCCTGATGGTAAGCAATAACCGCCGCCCATGGACACAAGCAACACAGGAGCCACAAGTGCGTTGCCGCCCCTTGGGTATGGGAAAAGGGATAGGGTGAGGAGTGGGATGAGGGAGAAGGAAGATGGCATAGGGCCTCCGGCACACTCACTCACCGAACGAAACGCAACAGTTTAAGTACTGTTACTTTACGTCGAATTTCTGTGAGAGGGTAGTACTTCCCCGGGTCGAGCCGGCCCATTCATGCTGGAATCAGCAAGGCTCTACTACCTTGATTTATGTTATGAGATAAAGTAATCAGCCTCTTCTATACATTAAAATTATTGGCAAACAAGGCTACTCATCAACGTCCTAGCATTATCTCGCTTGTATCCAAGACTTTCGCCTTAAAGTTCGAGAGTCCACTTTCCAGTCTAACCAGATATGACAGGATATTAGGTTCACAAACTAGAACAGAAATACGAATAATTCTAGATGTGTTTATTAAACAACGCTGCTGCATATTTTATAAATAATGTGTCGTGGAGAATTTTACACGAATTCCATCAACGGACACAAAGTACACCTAGACTCGAAATAAAAGCTTAAGACAGTGATGCGACCGGTTCAATTGTATATATACCATCTTGTCGCATTTACAATCATGTCCACTTAAAATTCAACTGAGCATACCTCGTAAGCTTACTTACAAGAAGTTTTCGTGTTAGTTAGTGGTTAGATATTTAAAATATTTCTAAGGCGTCGCTATCAATAAATCTTATTTAAACATTACACTTCACGTAGTGAGAATCGATCGAAAATGTTATTTTTCCATTATTGCAATATTTTTGTTCTACCAATAGATCTTCCGAGAGCAAAAATTAAAACATAAATTGTACCAGTGGGTTATCTAATAACCGTTTTTATACATGTCATGGATGTCCAAGAAGCTTGCCATATGTCTCTTAATGAATACATGTTTCTTGGCTAGTTGTATTAGTGGATATAAAAGTATATATGTGCATAAGTATTATCATAAATCCTAACACATACACATAAACATGGTTTCTGGCGATAAAATACATGAACCCCTCCAAACCAAATATCTTCCCCAAAAAATATGCATACCTTCCCGGTACAGGCAATAAATATGAAACGATATCTGAATACAAAATAGTGGAACGGTCATAACATCACGAGCTGTCAAGTAATTGAAAAGGAAAGCGTATGATACCCATATTTATAAAAAAAACCTCCTTTGAAAGGCAAGGTGCGTCTAAACTGGGGTTGTCCTTCCCATATTATCGTATGCTTGTGATACGGGAACTTTATAATAAATTCCTTTGTGCAAAAGGAACAAAAAATTAAAATTCTTTCCGTGTCCCACGGCCTTCTCCAGTGCAGTTTTTGTCATTTTGTTTGGAGGTATTTTGCGTGACATACACAAATCCCTCTGCTAAATATATGTATATAAAATAAACTACTAAGAATATCTAAGTGAGCAATATTAGACACGTTTTCTCATAAATCTTGCCATATTCGCTGTATGAAACTGAGATAGACAATTTTTTATAAAACAGTGATAGGCAATAAAGATATAAACTGTTTGAGCTTTATATTACTTGGAGTCGCATAGCGAATATACTTGTATCATTTATTATGTGTAATTTAAAAACTAACAATCTTTTTGAGCATATTTTTATTCATACACTTGTTCCCAAGGGGTACGATGTAATATTTGCATATAGATGAGAAAGCATATGAGTTTGTTCCTTGAGAACGGCTGTGTCCATTGGTTCAATTAACAATATTTTAGCGACTACGATACACCTGGTAAGCACGGTGATTACTAACAGCAATATCGGTCGAAATCATTCGTTATAGTGGAATAGCGCCCGTGATATATGGCGTCGACACTTGTGTTGTGGGCACGTTATTGTCGTAGGAAAACTACTGCTATACTTTATCCAGCATTTATTCGCACGTATTCTAGCATTTGTTGTCCGCGCTGGGCGCACACACGATTAACAATGGTATTAGCACGAGTACACTCCCCGTAAATTACGAATTGTAACGTGGCTAAAAGGAAAATTCGGCTGAAATAAAATCCGACTAAACGTTTACTCTGGAAAACGTTTAATTTCGCCAAAAAGTGGTTTACAGTGACTTTAATTTCGTAAATATACAAAACCTACAACGCCTTCAAAATATTTGAATTAGAAAATAAAAAATTAATTGCTATTCAAGCCAAACAAAGGTTCTTCATTTAAAATAAACAAAATCTAAACTATGTAAAATTACTTATAAAGGCATTTTAGATAAAATATTTATAGAAACTAATCTTCGAAGAAATAGTACCTAACATGTCTTGAGACGGGATCGAAGTAGTCATCGAGTGGTAGGTCAAGCGCCGAGAGTACAGTCTTGAAGTAGTGCCTGGTGAAGTTGACGGTGTCTTACGGTCGCAGGAGCAGGATGGCCTGCAGGTAGTCGCGCACTGCGCCCTCGAAGGCCCCGCTCTCCGTTACGTAGCGACCGCCCTCACATGTACGGACAGTCTGGTGAAAGTATTCGATTATGGATATCTACTTCCCAATGCTGCCCTAGGCATGTATATGAAATGAACACCGCAAGGAGTAGCATTCCGATTTAGTTTATAAGAATGGACATAATGAGGTATGCATAATTATTATTGGCACCCAACATGGGGCCGATGTCACTTTATTATAATAATGCTTCGTATATTTAGTTAAAAACAATATAAGAGCAACAGAACTTTTTTAGAGTTGCATGATAGATATATATATCGATACACACAAATATCTGGGCGTTATTATAGATAATCATTTAAACTGGAAACCGCATATATCGGCTCTTGGTAAAAGACTACGAAAACTACTTCCAATCTTTAAAAACCTACGAGACTCAGCAGATAACAATATTTTAATTAAGGTTTACTATATGCTCTATGTCAATCTCTATTGACATACTGCACTCCGATGTGGGGTGGAGCTGCCTCCTCTCATCTTCTCGGACTGGAAAGAGCACAGCGAGCGGTGATCAAAGTCATGTTCCGCAAGCCTAGGAAATACTCCACCCAAAAAATTTATGAAGAATCGCGTTTGCTCACCGTGCGCCAATTATTTATCCTCAACTCAGTCTTGCGTATACATAAATTTATTGACCCCTCCAAAATAGCTCAAGGAAAAAGGCGAATCCGCACACCTGCTCCTTCCTTCAAGACAATGTTCGCTCGACGCCAACTATTTTACTTGAGTCCATTTATATACCGGTTCTTCAATGACTTGAATCAAATTTATAAAAAGAACAGTAATTGTCTAAAATCATTCCTTAAAAAATATTTAACAGCACTAGATTACTGTGCCACAGAAATTATTCTACGAGTATAAGCGATTTAGTATGTTTATTTTATAACTTGGACCACACGCAGATTCATAGATACTCTCACATGCACACAATTACACACATACTTACACACACTCTCTCACATTACACCCACACTCACACACGCACGCGCGCGCGCATACATACACACACAATCTAAAAAATATTACTTAATTGTTATACTTGCCAGGGGTGGAGGGTTTATAGCCTAAGACACAGGATTCTCCTAGTTCAGGTATCAGCCCGCCATAATTTTAACTAGCCCAATGATGATTTATAAAATTTCCATTGTTTTTGTACCTAGTTTTTAAGACCTTTGTATGTACCTTGTTTGGCGAGAAATAAATGTTATTATTATTATTATTATATGATTACCTAACTCTTTCTATAGGTTTCTACTTCTTAACATTAAGTAACGTTCATTACGCGATACAAAATAGGGCCCCATCGCAAAGGCTACAAAATTCTACACGAGCGTAAGATCGCGAACATATTAAACTTCAAACACATTCAAGTTCAGCTTATAAAATAACTCTCCAATATCTCGTATAAAGATAAACTTGGTTGTGAAGAGACAACATGTTTAAAAGGCAAAAAAAAACATTGTTTCACTTCTCAATAATTTTAATGACGTGACACTTATATTGACAAAACATAATTCAAACTATAAAAAGAATACAGAACACATTAGGCTTGATACATATTACAACAGGAATGCGTTACGGCTTGTAATGTTATGATCGATGGACAGCGAGTGGAACAAGTGAATGAGTTTGTTTACTTAGGTGCGTTGTTTACAAGAGATGGTAAGAATGAAGAAGATATTGAAAGAAAAGTTAATGCAGGTAATAGTGTGAATGGAGCTCTGAAAGCGTTTAAGCACGTTTGGCTGTGCATAGAGGGGTGTTAGTGCCTACCCTTATGTATGGTAGTGAAAGTTGGGTATGGCAGAAGAGACTTGAAAGTAGAATAAATGCTGTAGAAATGAGAGCGCTGAGAAGTATGTGTGGTGTGTCTTTGACCGACCGATAGAATAAATAATTGTGTAATACGAGAGTGGTGTGGGGTAAAAGAAGATGTAGTGACAAGCATCTAGAAAGGCATGTTAAGATGGTTTGGGCACATGGAGAGGATGGATGACGAAAGACTGACAATGAAGATATAAAAGGCAAGTGTGAATGGGACAGGACGAAGGGGAAGACCTAGGTGGACCTTCTCTGACCAGATTGGAGACATCCTAAAAAAGGACAGGTCAGAAGTACCCTAAATAGAAGAGCATGCATGAGAAACTTGATGGGAGTGAATGAAGCAAGATAGGTATGTCAGGATCGTTGCAAATGGCGTTCCGTAGTCTCTGCCAACCCCTCCGGGAAACAGGCGTGAGTCTATGTATGTCATCATCATCATGTCCTCCTCACCGTGTCCGGTGACGGCGACTCCTTCAAACTAGTCTGGATTGTTGTTGCGGTGGGCGCGTATGTGACTTGCAAAGCCGAACTTTGTTTTGAAAGTTCGATTACAAGGCCCACAATAGAGCTGACCCGCCGAATTGTAAGTGTAATTGTAATGTGGCTTGGGTCGGGACTTACGTAATTGGCGCACGGTATCAAGGTTTTGGAGTCGTTCTTCTTCGTACCTATCGGCGTTTTTATAGATGGTACGCCGCCATTCCGATCGGAGACGTGCACGCTTCTCCCAGCTGTCTGCAGGTATATCACAAGCAACAAGGTTACGTTTCAGAACATCTTTGTAACGCAGATATTGTCCACCCTGTTTACGTTTCCCACAAGAGAGCTCGGAATAGAAAACTGCCTTTGGAAGCCTCTTGTCATCCATACGTGAAACGTGGCCGCTCCATCTCAGTTGCTGCTTTATGACGAGCATTTCTATTCCGGGCACAGCAGCCCGTCTCAATACCTCAGTGTTTGGAACCCGGTCTCGCCATTTGAACCGCAGAATATACCTCAGACACTTGAGGTGGAAAGTATCTAATTGTTTGATATCTGCTTTATAGCAGCACCAAGTCTCTGAGGCATACAATAATGTGGGCAAGACAATGGCTTTGTACACCATAATTTTGGTAGTCAATTTAAGATCGTGTGAGTTCCAAACACGTGTTCGCAGTTTTCCAAAAGCTGCTGCAGCACTGGCTATTCGGGCGGGTATTTCCGCTGCCAAGGTGTTGTCATTTTTTATACGGCTTCCCAAAAACTTGAAGTGTGAGACTTCATCTAACATTGCGGATTCCAAGATGATGTTGTACGAATCTCTCTGACATCCTCTGACAGGTTGCTGTAGGACCTGAGTCTTGCTTGTATTTATGACCAGACCAAAAGTGCGGCATGATGTGTGTAGAGATTCTACGTACGCTTGCAAAGACTCCATAGAATCGGCCATAATACAAACGTCATCTGCATACAAGATGTCCAAGACTGAAAGTTTCGCAACATGTTGTTTAGCTCTAAAGCGGGAAATATCGAAAACACTCTTATCAGTTCTTGAATTAATCTGTATACATCCGGTACAAGTCTTCGCTGCGTCCTTCATTACAGAAGCGAAATATAACGCGAATAGAGTAGGTGCCAAGACACAACCCTGTTTCACGCCACTGGTCACTGGAAATGGGTCTGAAAAGTTATTTTCGTGTCGAACTCTCACCATCATGTTGTCATGAAAACGGCGTATCAAGTTTAATAACTTTTCAGGACAGCCAGCTTTCTTTAAAACGATCCACAGAGCCTCACGCGGGATCCTGTCAAAAGCCTTCTCCAAATCGACAAAGCACATGAAAAGGGGACGATGCTGTTCCAAACATTTTTCTTGAAGTTGTCTTACAACAAAAATCGCATCCACTGTACCTCTGCCCGTGCGAAATCCACATTGGCTTTCAGGAAGTATAGTTTCTGCGTGTCGAGACAAACGGGTGTTAATTATATGGGCCAGAATCTTCCCAGCTGCCGAGAGAAGAGAAATGCCTCTGTACGAACCGCAATCAGCTATATCGCCTTTGCCTTTGTACAATTTACAGATGGAGGCATCTTTCCAATCCTGTGGTATTATTTCATGTTCCCATATTTTAAGTAGAAGTTGGAACAATCTATTACTTACATGAGGGCCACTATATTTGTATATTTCGATTGGTAGACCATCTAATCCAGATGCTTTGGCATTCTTCATTTTTCTTAACGCTGCACTATATTCGTCAAAAGATGGTAAATCCGCTAGGTAATCAGCTGTGGGCAAACTTTCGAGGGACTTGATAATGTATGTCTGTAGTCTGTGTGCTGGGATTTAAAACGTCACTAAAGTGTTCTGCCCATCGGGCCAATATATCTTTATGGTCAGCTATCCGACTACTTCTGTCCTTGTTGTACATGGCTGTAATTTTCTTCGTTTTTGGTCCGAATATGGTTTGCAGGCATTCAAAGAATCTACCGGATTGGTTTGTGTCGGCATAATTCTGGATTTCTTTGGCTTTGTCTACCCACCATTGATCTTTAAGAGCACGCACTTTAACTTTTAGACTGTGATGAGCTTTCTTCCGTTCAGAAATATCAGGTAATTGAAGAGCACGTCTATATTCCTCAACAAGTTTCTTGATTTCAACATCGGAGTCATCAAACCAGTCTTGGTTTTTCCGTTCTGGTTTCCCAAGAACTTGTGAGGCACAGCCATATAAATTATCTGCGTATAAGCGCCACGTTTCCTCCACCGACGCATCGGCTGTTATCTCTGGCATACCGGTACGAAAAGCTTCATCCAGTTCCTCTATGAGTTGTTTATTGCGAATTAGTTTTTCGCCACATATTTTTGGTGAAAATTTGTGTGCAGCTCTACGCGATGTTTTCAAGTGCAACCGCAGCTTGGATCGAACGAGACGATGATCAGTCCATCCCTGAGCACCCCTCATTGATCGAGTAATAAGTACGTCTCTTAGGTCCTTTCTGCGTACTATCACATAATCTAAAAGGTGCCAGTGTTTTGATCGGGGATGCATCCACGTGGTCTTAAACTTTTCTGGCAATCGATAGAAAGTGTTCGTGATAGCGAGACCAAATTCAGCGCATAAAGTAAGAAGGTCACGACCATTAGCGTTGCATTTTCCTACCCATGGCGCCCAAGAACTCCTTCCCAAGCATCGCGATCATTTCCGACTCGAGCGTTAAAATCACCCAACAAAAGGATTTTGTCCGCAGCGGGTATTTTGGTGAGAGTTTGACTGAGTTCAGAGTAGAATTTGGACTTCTCCTCATCTGAAGATGGCAGTGTAGGTGCATATACGCTTATCAGATGAATATACTTCGTTGATGATAGTTGAAGTCTTAAAACAATGATTCTATCGCTGACCCCCTTCGGTAATTCCAGCAATTTTCGAGCTAAGTGATTTCGCACAGCAAAGCCAACTCCGCTTCCTGCTCTCTTAGAAGCTGGTTTTCCACTCCAGTAGTAGGTATACCCCCCGAGTTGCTCACATAATTCGCCCGAATCACTGAGGTGCGTTTCACTAACAGCGGCTATGGCTACGGCGACGGATGAGCCGATGGTGGGGGGAGGAGCTGGTGTTTCCGAACCTTAGTTGGCATCTGCACGTGGGCGGTCTTCTGGTGATGGTCGTTCCTATGTATGTATGTATGTAATAAACGTATATTTTTCGGCTAAGCTAGTGATAGAGCTTAAAAAATACAAAATATATGTTTGTTTCTGTTCAAAGAGTTCAACAAAACATTCTTATGTTAAAAGTATAAGAATATCATAGCAGAATAAAGTAATTAATTCAGTAAGACAATCGGTACCACGCTCGTATCACATGTGCACATAATTTAATCATAACTTAACCACATTAATCTTTTTAGGTAAAATCGTATCCTCCAGGTATTATTTACTTAAGCATATTGAAGAGGAGAATTAAAACTTTCATTATAAATTCACACAATAGGTATTGGTTGAGTATTATAACTGTATTTATAGAGGCATACATATTGTATACTTATTTATGAGCGACTTATAACATAGTTTCTAAAGGTACTGTAATGGTCCATGTATTAAACTGTTGTAAATAATAGAGATCCTTTATGAACAGTGATGTACAGTTTACAGACAATGCTGCCCTCATTGTTAGATCATAATATTATTATTTATTGTCTTCAAGAAATCTGTTACAATACACGCTTTCAATTACAGTAAAGAAAATTTATGTACTGGGAAATTTGGGTAAGGTCTGTATTGTCTCATTACAATTACTATTTCAAAAATAGAAAGTAAAGTGTCTCAAGGTTAGCACCTTGTATAAGTTTACACCGGTGGTAGACAAAGACAAGAGATAAGGCGAAGTCACATATACGAGCTTCAACCAGGTCTCATACACGTCATACCTATTCAATGGAGAATCAAGCTCGTATTTACAGTTCTTCTTATCCAACTCTTGGTTATATTAATCTAGTTATAATATTATCTTGAAACTATTACATCCATTCATGATCTAGGGGAAAATTAATGAATTCTTTACAAGTTCCAATTAAGTATGTAGAATTGTAGATATTATTTGATTTCATAATGTTCATACTGTTCAGGTAAGTTTTATGCGCTCAGAACGACACTTGACTTGCCGTTTGTAATATCGGTAAGTCCAGGTAAAGGCTGCAGAGGGCGCGTAAAGTCGTATGTTCTTTTCGCAGGAGAAGAATCTTTAAGCCATGTCGGAGACCTTCGGGCACTCCCTGACCGCTGGCACACAGCGCTGGCCACAAACTCATACAAAAAAGAAAAAAGTACGTACACTTACTATTTCGAAAATAAGAACCTGCGTTGCCCGAATCTATCAGACGGGCTAAATCCGTAAACATGTTTAAAAATCTCGTCACTCTGCACTATATGGCAGATTCATCATTACTGATAAACACACATACGCATAGTATATAGTTTAGATTACGTATTTATTCATCCATGTATTGATTGTGTATATATCAATATTATTATTTTATTTATAAATATGTATATATACAATTATATATATAAATTATTATTGATTTATGTACGGTATAATATTTATTAATTATGTTACATTTATAAGTATAATTATATTTCATATTATTCTTATTTACAAATATTTTCTCCCATCTACTATATGATTTTTTCACAATCACTGTTCCACTAGGTACGCTATTACCCACTATTTTAGCTTTGCTATTTAATATATATTTCCGAACTAAGTTGTCTGGAAGAAATAGCAATGTGCGTTAAGACCGCCCTTGTACCACTAGTTTTGAGGTTTTTGATGTTATTTATTGTAATATTGTGTATTTACTGGGGTACAATAAAGTGTTTTTATCTTATCTTATCCTAACCTTGATAAGTAGATACTGATTGCCTTCAAGCAAAGCTCGTGAATGTTTCTCATTTATATGGATACAACTAGGTACAACTATCTTAATCTGGCCAATAGTTATCGATATTGGCAAAATATGGGTAATCTGAGGTGAAATTGCAATATTGTCGATTCAAACACAGATCCATCCTAAGGTTGCCTGGAAGAGATCGCTTTCAGCGATATGGCCGCCATTTGTACATTCTGTTTGTGTTTACTTTTATAATATAATTTTGTAAGGTGTACAATAAAGAATAATCTATCTTTCTATCTATCCATCTCGAAAATAAAAAATAAATAGAATATTCATCTTCCAACCAAGTTAACTGCATATTACAAGTAGTATTGAGATTAAAGGTAAAATAATTTTAATCAAAGTTTGGTGAAAGTTAAAACCAAAAATAGTGCATATTTTAAAATTGTCCACATTAGCATTTAAAGGGAGCCAAACTAAACTGCGACGATGAACAGTATCTGAAATATTTTTTTTAATTATAACTGCTGCATTATCTACAAGTATATTTGCAAAAGATGAACATGAAATCAATTTATTCATATGTTATGTAATAAGCTACAATATGGTCTTACTAAACTTGTTAAAATTGTCGTTCCTCACATATAAATCTACATGCAATTAAAAGAACATGCAACAAACAAACCTGATCTCGTCATTACTAGTAATTGTACTGGCACCCCGAACCCGGAGTGGGTTTGGGGTGCCAGAACGATGAAGTTCTTATCGGCTCAAAATGAATTCCGTACTACTACTTTGCATACAGCTTTGCGACTTTTTGTTTTGCTTATTGACTGCCTGTAGTCAAAGGCTGTAATAAAGTTGCTAAAGCAGCTATCCGATTGTAACTTCGCTTTAAAGCTGCACCATCAGAAGTGAACGTCCGGACGTTGATCAAGAATCTGAGTGGCCGAATATTTTCATCGTCGCAGGCGCGTAGACGTTCGAAACGCGTCGCATTCCGCCGTCGATAGCTCACAGAAGAATGATGTCGTCAGGCGAAGTATTCGATGCAATGCAGACGAACACTTTAGCTGAGTGCAAAGCTGAAATAAACCAGCAAAAACAATTTGCAGCTGAAATGCTTGTAAGCATTTATCTATATTTTATAAATAAAAAGATGACATGTTATATGCAATATAATTTTGCATTATTTGCAAAGCAGTGTCAAGTCTTGTGGAAAAACACTCCTGTAAAACTTCACAATCCAAATTGTGGATCGGATTAATGAATAGACATCTCGAACCATGGCTATATCTATAATTTATATCTCTATCCATTTATCTCCATTGCCACACTATCACCACTAAAAAGACATTAAACTAGCAGTGGTAATGTCCAAATGACAACTGAAACCAATAAACAACACATCCGAGTAACCAAATATATTCCGACTAACAAACAAACACGTGTATATTAAGATGATAAATTACGACACAAACAATTGTACATAAGCACTTACGCCGCAAACAATTTCACATTATAACATACTACCACAGTATAAAGACATATGGATTATTTGACTGTGATACTACGTAGAATACAGCTGTAACCATACTGCAGGAGATGCTGTTATTGAGTTTTTTGAATCGTAAATAACAAATGGGAGAAAATAAAACTTTTCCGCCACATCATCCTGTTTATATCGAGATTGTAAGGTGAGGTACTTTACTACACAATATATAGTTGTACTTTTATACCTTCGATTATATACGGAAGGCCTCGATGATAAGGCTCTGTTTTTAAACTGAAATGTCATTGAGAAGAGTTCAAATTGGAAGTTCGCTAAAACAGATTAGATGAAGTCGAGGTTCGTTTACAACCATGTGCCCGTCTGCGTTACTTAGGCGTTTTCCATCAAAGAGAAATGGATAACGAACTTCAATGTTCTAATTAAGTTACACTACTTAGTTTTATCTTCTTTTCTTAACTCGATAAGTGTTGAGTTCCTGAAATAGTGTCACAGGTGCAGCACGTGTCTTAGTTACGGCGGAAAAATTTAAAGAAAATAGTGACGGGGAAGGACACTAAAACACTGATATTTCATCTAAAACTTCTTGCTGATGGCAGACTTTTTATAGTACCCATTTGGCTTGTACAAATCTTTGAACGCGGATTTATGAATAGCATGATGGCTAAAGCGATACTATAGTATGCGGAGATTGCAACTTTATATTCTGATTTGCAGTTGAAATATTCACTTTAGACCATTTAATTTCTTTGTATTATTTTATCATTGAGAATTGCTTTGGCGACGTAAGAGCTCTTACACACGAGCGGCATGTTCCCAACGGCAGAGGTAACTGCAGCCGTCGACGCGCGTCGGCGGCAATCGTCGACGCGTCGACGGCTTCCGTTGACTAGTCCACGGCAGCCGTCGACATTTAAACTTCGTAGATCAGCGGCAGCCGTCGTCTGCTGACTGCTATCTTAGTATAGGAGTCAGTTGTTAAATGGATTCCGAAGAAGAAACACTGTTATTGCTTTTACTTCGTCGACTATGCAGTCGACTGACAAAATGGCGGACGCGGCAAACTACAACTGCCGTTGGGAACATGCCGCTCGTGTGTAAGAGCTCTAACGACCTCTTGAAATAAAACTCGCTCAGAAAATGTATTTATTATTGAAATACGACAGTTAGATATTATTTTTAATGCTAAATCAGATTAGAGCTGTTAGATAGGCATATAGGTAATTATTTATAGACAGCTATTTTAGAATTAGGTACACAACATGTTGTAATAAACTGTAGGTCCCTTATCGCTAAGAGCGGCTTGTCTAGACAATATAAGCAAGCCCAGGAATAATCAGAATAGTCAAGTAAGTTGGTTGTTATACATATTGAATATCTGTGCTTATGAGGAAGGATAGAGACCTGTATTCGTATGCCTGAATTAACATTCAAAAGAATCTATACTAATATAATAAAGCGGAAGAGTTTGTTTGTTTGTTTGTTTGAACGCGCTAATCTCAGGAACTACCGGTTGGATCTGTAACATTATTTTTGTATACGATAGCCCAGTTATTCCGAAAGGCTATAGGCTATATAACATAACGCTTCGACCTTTTGGCGCCGGGCAAAAGGCTAAAAAGGCTAAAAGGCTAATCTCAGGAACTAGCAATCGGATTTTAAAAATTGTTAATGCCTAAGGCTATATTAAATTACGCCACAACTTTTAGGGGCCAGACAAAAATAATAAAATGGTCAAACGAGAAGGGGGAGGTTTGGGTCAAAGGCAAAAAAAGGCAAAACGAATAGGATACAATCTATATGGGTATCGTTTTCGAGATTTTCGGGACGCTGATTAATAATATGAAATTTATTTAGTGATCCAAGATGGCGGTCGTGAAATCAAAGATGGCGGATGAGAAAATTTTAAAAATTTATATGGGTATCGCCTTCTATATTTTAAGGGGTGGGGAATCGAAATACAACATCTATTTCGTGATCAAAGATGGCGGATGGGAAATCAAAGATGGCGGATGGGAAAATTTAAAAAGATCAATATTGGTATCGTTTGCGATGTCAAAAGGGATGGGGAATCCAAAGATAACATCTGTTTCGTGATTCAAGATGGTGGATGGGAAATCAAAGATGGCGGATGGGAAAAATTTTAAACTCAATATGGATATCGCCTCAGATGATTCAAGGTATGGAGAATCCAAATACAACATCAATTTCGTGATCAAATATAGCGGATAGGAAATCAAAGATGGCGGACAGGAAATCAAAGATGGCGGACGGGATTTTTTTTAAAGTCGATACGGAGACGATATCTCCGATATTTAAAGGAACGGGGAATTCAAAAACGCCATTTATTTTGTGATTAAAAATGGCGGATGGGATTTTTTTTTAAATCAGTATGGATATCGTCTCCGATGTTTAAAGGGATGAGAATCCAAATACAACATCTATTTGATTCAAGATGGCAGGTGGGAAATCAAAAATGGCAGATGGAAAAAAAATTTAAAATCAATATGGGTATCGTTTCTGATGATTTAAGGGATGGTGAATCCAAATACAGCATCTATTTCGTGATCAAAGATGGCGGATAGGAAATCAAAGATGGCGGACGGTATATTTTTTTAAAGTCGATATTGGTATCGTCTCCGATATTTTAAGGAATGGGGCATTCAATATTATATAAAAATCTTTGTTTGTTTGTTCATCATTTATATACTCTGAAATTACAAGAGATTAAGCGCTAAGTCAATGGTATTTTGGAAAAGGGGCTTTGAAAAAGGGAATTAAATAAAAATTCTTAATAAGGTGATACGGAGTTCGCTGGGTCAGCTAGTCTGATATATACAAGTAATTGTCATTGTTTCATTTGTTTATAATCACAGTGAAACAAATTCGAACAGGTTAGGAAAAAATCTTATTGAAGAAGCCTTCAATGAGCTACACGTGTGTACAAATACAAGGATGCAACAGAATTTATGGAACTGGTTTTCTTGTGTATCATAACAATCGTAGAAAAGCTTGGCACTCAAGGCAGTATTCTAAAAACAAAATTATGATAGGTATTGTTTATGCTTTGCCAGTATCAAAAAGATTTTACGCCACCAACTTTTAAGGACGAAGCCCGTTTTATGCTTTTGTATTAGCATTATGAACTTTGACAATGTTATTCACATTTTATATTTATCTGAGAACTTCTTATCGCCTGAGAAATGTTCCGCCCCATTCCAACTGCTCCAAGTCAGCCTGGTGGTGCATATCTATCTTCTTAATTGTGCGGACAAGATAAAACATAGGCAGGTACATGCCGCTCCATCTTTTGAAATTATTCACTTTTCAGAGACTTATATTCTAAAACCACTATGAACTTAGCTTCCGTGATGTTGTTGTTGAAATTTGCAAGTGATCTGTTTTAAAGATTTAGTAAATGTGACGCGGTAACAAAAATAAAATCAATTGACTTAGTCGAATGCTAAAATAATAACTGCCCAAATGAATAATTTTAAATCACATGATATCGTATCCACTTTAAAGGCAATTCATGTAGTCACATTATTTATCCCAAGGTACGTTGGTAAACTGAATAAATTAATCTTTAAGTAAGAAACATTCACTGCTTCTATATAATACTTAGAGCTGTAAAATTTCCGCATAATATGGCACCGAATACATACTCCTACGCTTAGTCACTTATTGCCTAAGGAGCAAGCATATACATTGAAAAGTTTTAATTTACAAAACGTTTCAACGTCCAAAACTGTCAAACACACATATTCGATAAAAAGCTACTTAGTCGGACATAGCCTACAATGCAAACCTTTTAACGTGTTAAATAAAATCTTTTATCGAGTAACCGTGGACACTTCAGTTCACAAACATTTTATATCGACAAGTATCGGTATATATGTGCTAGAAATCTGAGTTTAGAGGCAGAGTTGGTACATATAATAGTTGCTTTTTTTTGAAAGCGAGGCTAGTACGAGAAGTGCTCGTAGTGGAGCTTCTATTGGATGATGCTGCTTTTATTGCGTTTCGTTCTGGTACTTGACTATCATACCCAGAGTCAAGTAGCCCAATTTGGCTCAATTTTCAGTTGGTACTCGTGCGAATTTTATTCCAACGTAATGCGATCCACTGGTATCTGACATTTTATATGTATATGGGTGTGGAGTGATGAAAAATATATGTGTCGATGACGGGTTATACCTACTTATGTAATTGATTGTCCTGAGCATAGAATGCAGCAGGTTCTAATGCTGCTACATTTTTTTATGAATTGATAATTAGGTGAGAGATTTTATCAACATTGCTACACGCTCTTCTCAATTTATCTTTACTTTACTTTAATTTGTTACCGAAAGACAATCAGTAATACATCTGATGATAGCATTTAATAGAATCGTCTAACGTATATATACTAGGTATAAGTAAGTAAAGTAAGATCAATTTCTTATCAAAATTTCCACAAAGGCCTCCAACTCGTGGCACACAATACTCCAAAAGAAAATGTAGAGCAAAGCAATTCCATAAGATTATCAGACAATTCATTAGATTTAATCATAACAAGGATGCTTCTCTTTGGCCGTCATTGTGACTTAATATTAATCTAAGATCTCGAAGCAGTCCCAGGCAGGACTGTAATAGCCTCGTGACCACATCTAACAGCAATCCTTTGAAGTATTAAACTCTCACTTTAATATAACTTGAACAATGCGGCGACCCATGGCTCAGCAGTAACAATAGCAAAGTTTTCATTCTAAGACTCCGTTTTATATCTGCTCGGACCCTTTTTTTGTTCCCCGCGATGCCGACGCCGACGCCGCGTGTTGGATAAACGCGAGAACCCTTGTTATTATGACAACCCTACTAATTTTAATGAAACACAATCGTTTTCTGTACGAACATATCAAATTACAATGTTTCCACAATGATCTAAAGGTGAAATTCCACTCCGCCTATTTCAACTAATTTAGTTTCACTCCCTACTTCCATATAACCCTGTACAAGTGCGGTGTTTAGTAGCTCCGTTATTATTTTGCGCACCTAAATGAATTTTCCAATTATCTGTCGTGTATCAAATCCGTTCTTCAATTTAAAACAATACAGTGTGCTCAATACTGTTGATGAGTTGTTAAAATATACGTGTGTCGCCGTGTTACCGCATACCAGCAAAACAATGGGGAATTGTGAACATAACTCATAATAGCGATTCCGCGTTAAATTGACCTCTCATTGTTATGAAATACCAAATTGGTACCGCAAGACGGTCGGTGGTCTGGATGCAAAAATGTCTTGTCTTGTTATACAGAATAACAAAATACTGGTTGGTTTTCTTGCAAAAGAAACTGCAGTAATAATCAGACCGAACTACGCTTTGATTATTACTGAAGTCAAAGGAAAATGGAGATCGAAATGAACGATATTTTTCTTGTAATTATCTTTCTTTTCTTGAATGCAAGCATGTCATAAACAGAATATCACGATTGGATATAAGAACGATTTGATTGACGTATACCTTGTAAAAATTTCGGGGATGGATAAATTAAAGAATTTTATTCGTATTGCTATTTTGTAATCTACTGTTAGAGATGGGCTTCTCCTAATCTACGCTGTACGGAAGGGTTGCATAGGATTTGGTGTCGAGTTTTCTATCTGCCGCAAGATTTTATTTTTTTCATGTATTTCTGTTAGTCACCTCTTACTTCGTATTTTTATCCTCGCTAAATACATTGCTAATTTACATTGGAATTTGTTTAGCCCATCCACACATCAGATATGATGCATAATATGCTATGCCATAATATGATTTAACATCTCTTGCCTCAATGCGCTAAAACAACGTAAAATAACAATCAGGTCAATAGGCCTTCAATAGCACTTTATGCTAATAAAGTTATATCAATATAACTCTAATAGACAATGAACGAAATATTACATGTTGAGTTAGACTGGCCCTCCCTGTGCCATATACGATCTTGTCGCCTCTGCACTGCCTGTTTATTAATTTCATCGACTACGGCTGTCCGACTTACGAGACCATGTACTACAGAATCTTAGATGACTAATTTAAACCGTTTTCTGAAACTGTATTCTTTTAATTTATTAACTTTTATGTTCTACTAAGCTAGTAGTTACCGGGTTTTTTATAAAGGCTGCTGCAAAATAAACACATTTTTTTAATTTGTTTGAACCGCTACTTAACTGAATATTATAAAAATCCTTCCTGGAAAAGGCAACCCTTTACACTGCGTTTTTACAAGGAACCAACTGGCCAAATTGCATGTTTCTACTTTCATTTGCTTATGCTATTGCTATACGATGAAAGTTCAGTCAGATCGCGTATTTGATTAAAATCACACCTTTTTAGAGATATATTTATAAACCCATATACAATAATATTTATCTACATCTATGAACATGTGGATAATTAAAACACAGATTGTGTGTTTACTACTTGCTTTTCAACTCCCGTATAAAATCCCGTGCATTCCCTCCATTCCCAAGCATTCATTTACAATAAGACAGGACTGAAAACGAGCTCCATATTAAAGCTTACACTGAATTATCTCGCATAATACAGAAACAAGTGTACAGCAAGCAGTAAGTAGCCATCCGTCGCACTAAGCGTAGATTATGTGTATCGAGCCCTATTGTCGAATGCATGCCTCAGATACCGCACATAGTTGGCAGCCTTTGTAAGCCTCGCTAACTTCGCGTCAGCACATACCACTACCGTTGTAGTTGCTGCGAAGCTGAGCGCTCAAATTAACTCAGTGAATGATACATTCATGAGCGAATGTTTAAACTATATCTTGCTGGTTTGTAAGATTTGTTGCTAGACTTGTATAATGTTTTTATAACTGGTCACATATTATCCGTCGTCGGTCACAACTGTCATACCACACTGTAGTTGCGTAACCTCGCTTCTAAGGGAAGTCAAGCACGACCCTCTCACAGTACATCGCCGTAAAGAAACAGACGTCTTGCCCCTTCTCCCACATCCCGCTCTGCCTCTTATTCATTTTCCCATCCCAATGGGCGGCAACGAGCTTGTAACTACTTTCGTGCTGCTTGAGTCTATGGACAACGGTACCGCTTACTATCAGGAGATCCGTCTGCTCGTTTGCCGCCCATTACATAAGAAAAAACATGTCTCAGGAGTCGCACATACTGTCCCCACCAGATCCTTGTGAGTTTTTTGGCAAGCTTATATTCTGTCACATCTGCCTTGACTCGGAAGCGACGCCCAACTTTCAATGCGAAGGTCTTAAATCCTAATTACGTCAATGATAGGTCATTGAGCTTGGTGAGACTTATTGAGCGCCCTTTTACTTTTGTAATTTTAAGCTTAGCACTTGGTTCGGCGATACACCGAAACCGCAGGTTCTAGGCGATTTGGAAAAAATGGACTGTATCTAAAGGAAGAGGATGTAGAATTGGAATGGGAGAGATGATTGTGAGTGGGTATAGGATATTCCAAGGATGGAGGGCACTTACCTTATACGGCAATCTTCTTCGTCTCAGAAGGGCAGTCTCCTGGTGGTTTCGGGATGTAGCTGCTTGATTCACTTAACTACATAAATCACTTCCACTTGCGAGCGGTTTTATAAGTGGTAATAATTATAGCGGGAGCGGCGCGGTGCGATACGGTATGGCGGACGCGTATTTAGCAAATCGAATGTTCTGGACTGTCACTCGCGTCGACGATCGCGGCGACCAATCCGCGAAAGGCAGTGCCCCTTCCAGGGAGTGGGATAGAAAGGGACGGAAATATGGTATCGCTCGCACTAGACAAGCATGGAACGATTGACGTTGATGCGATTAGTTATAGATAGGAAGGTAGATGGCGCTACCATATCCCCCCGGCCCTAAAGGGCTGCCTTTAAAAAAAATAGAATTGAACTTAGCTATGTTGGGTGTACTACCGCATAACCCATCAATAGGCTAAGACAGCGATATGACAATAAAATTAATCTAAATTAACTTTAGCGAAAACTACAAACGCAATAATAGCGAAAACTACTAACTAAATACTTAAACTAAGAGGTAGGTCCAACTTCAGGCTAGATCTCACTGAGTTGGAAGCGGACAGAGACGTACAACAGGACGCACGTAACTCCCTTTAGCGGTTTTCACGGTAACAACGCGGGTTGATCAGTGCCTCGACTTGTGCAAGGACAGTTAAAAGCTCTTCGTAAGAGAGGATCTGTTGACCTATAACTTTGAAGAGATGCGTTTCAATTACTTTGACCATGCTTTCCCAACATCCACCGAAATGTGGTGATGCTGGTGGAATAAACTTCCAGTCAATATGATCTATGGAAAGTTCTTCCTAAAGACGAGTACGATAACCCGCGACGTGATTGAAACAAGTAGCGGGAACAAGTTCAATCAATTTGCTAACGCGGTTGGCGACGAAAGTCTGCCAGCGGTGAGGAGATGAATAAATCCAAGCGAGCACTACTTTGGAGTCGGAAAATGCGTATATTTTATTAATGGGGTAGTGGGGCAAAACTGTGTCTTGAACCTTGCGGAGCAACTGAGACAGCAGAAGGGCCGCGCACAACTCCAGTCTCACAACCGAAATGGTTTTAACAGGCGAGACCTTAGACTTGGCACAAACTAACTGCACCGAGTAGTTAGAACCGATGCGAACTTGCAGATATATGACTCCGCCGTAAGCACGCTCGCTGGCGTCAGCGAAACCTATTAAGTTGATGGTACATCCATCCACCAACCCAAGATGACGCGGAATAGTAATTTGATTGAGCGCGGTAAGCTCAATACAAAACTGGCGCCAAGCGGCGACAATATGGTCAGGGGGTGTTTCATCCCACTCACACTTTGATAGCCAAAGCTCTTTGATCAAGAGCTTGGCGTACAAAATTGTGGGAGCCACAAACCCATTATGTCCCATAGTCGAGCCACTGTGGACAGCATAGTGCGTTTGGTGCACTTATCATCTGGTGGTGAGACGTCAAACCGAAAACTATCGCAGGATTTGTCCCAGCGTAAACCGAGAACCTTATGCGGTACAGACTTCTCAAACTCAATGTCTGGAGAAGCCTTATGAGAATCTGGTATGCGTGCGAGAACCTCCTTAGAGTTGCTTGTCCATTTGACAAGATCAAACTGGCCTCGCTTGAAAAGCTGAATGAGCTCTTCACTAAGCGAAATTCCTAGCGGAGCGGGTATGACACTACAAGCAGTGTCATCCATATACAAAGCGGATGTGTAGTATTGTATAGTGTAGCGTAGCGTAGCTTAGCATAGCATAGCGTAGCATAGCGTAGCGTAGCATAGCATAGCATAGCATAGCATAGCATAGCATAGCATAGCATAGCGTAGCATAGCATAGCTAATTAGTGCTTTATCTTACACACAGTTTTAGCACCCACTTTGATCTCTTGAAGAGCAGAACAACAACAAAACGTAATACAATGAGAAGTATGTAACGTAGGTACGGTACCCATAATCACATACCCAAACACCGTCTCAATAGCGGCCGGTAAATCATATCGCTCACTACGTACTATGTTAGTTAGTAGCAAGTGCGAAAATATTGAAGCTCCGATCAAAAGATCAATGCCTGCCGGATTCGCAAACTCCGCGTCTGCTAGCGGCAATGACTCGAGGTGAGTGAGTGATGCTACGTCTACATTAGCGTTCGGCAATGCATCCGTAATACGCTCCACGATAAGCGAATAAATGTTAAAATTAATATTCCTATCAAAACGCGAATGTATTTTAATATCTACGGAACCCTTGCAATGTTTTTCTGATCCGCCTATCCCTTTGACGGTTGAGTTAGTATTTTTAAAGTAATTCCATAATCCGAGGCGTTTGAATAACTCAAACGTTATTAAATTGGTCTGAGATGCGCTATCTAGCAGACAACGTACCATGTGCGGCGACCCATTAACATCATATACGATAACTTGCGCTGTCGCTAACAGAACAGTCTTAGATGCCATACATCGCGGCCTAGCACTGCTCTGATCACTACAAGCGCGCGAAGGCCGTCCGCGCGTGCGTGCCGCCCGCGCAATGGATGTCGTACACAACGATATCTCATTCTGAATAGGCGCAGTTATCGTAGCCTGCACCTGCGACGTAAGTGTGTCAAGGTTAGCGGCTTGGCTTGACAACGGATTATCTTTATCGAAATGTAGCAATGAATGATGTTTTTTATTGCATAAGCGACACTTTGTCTTACTAAAACAATTGCTTGTTTTATGTTTTATGCCTAAGCAATTAATGCAAGCTTTGTTATCTTTTACGCATTTAAAACGAGCGGTTGCATTCAAATTATCGAAGGCGGGACACTTGTATAAATGGTCGTGCACTATATTACTGCACAGACACTTCTGTGAATTATTACTATTAGATTCCGAGCATGTTACGTAAGATTGTGGATTAAGGACCGAGTTACTATTTCGCGATTTATTCAACCTTTGTTTGTTGCTGTTAGTGTTAGACGGGCCAGGTGAACCAGACTGCGTATTATGAAATATTCGACACTGATCTTTGATGAACGAAATAAATGTATGTATCTTTGATGAACGAAATAAAACTATCTAGTGTAGGTATTTTATTATTGCGTTCCGTCATCTCGAATGCGCGAATTGTATCAGTGTCAAACCTTTTTAAAGCGAGTAGAAGCAACATATTGAAAAAATATTAAAAAACGTAGTAGTGACAGCAAAAAAATTAAATTACATAAAAAGACTTAAAAATTCAGAAAATAAGGTAAAAACAATGTGGAATATTATAAACGAACGTACCAACAAAAAAAGAAAAAAGGAAGAGTCTAACATAAAATTAAAAATAAATAATAATAATGTCACCGACCCTCAAATCATAGCTAATACATTTAATGATTTCTTCGCATCAATTGGAAAAAATACAACCCACACCAAAAATGACAGGCAGTGTAGCTCTTATGTGATATCACCTACCGAAAATACCATGTACCTAAGTCCTGTAGAACCCTATGAAATTTACACCTTAATAAAATGCTTAAAAAATAAACAAAGCCATGGCTTCGACGAATTACCATCTATGCTAATAAGACAATGTGCAGAAGAATTAACTTTGCCATTTTACTTATTAATAAATCAATCTTTTGAAGAAGGCCAATTCCCTGATTACTTGAAGAAAGCTATACTTAAACCAATTTATAAGAAAAATTCACACAACGACCCCAGTAACTATCGTCCTATCGCTCTGCTACCTACCGCCTCGAAGATATTCGAAAAAGCAATGTGTAATCGCGTTTACAATTTTTGTGAGAAATATGAGATATTCAATGAATGTCAAAATGGATTTAGGAAAAACAAATCAACAATATTAGCCATTTATAAATTTATACAAGAAGCCCAAAACATTATTAACAACAAAAAATACGCGGTTGGAATTCTATTAGACATGACTAAGGCCTATGATAAAGTCCAATACAGCATACTCCTTAGAAAATTACAGGATATAGGAATTCGCGGAAAAGCTCACGAGTGGTTTCAGTCTTATTTAAGAAATAGAGAACATCTAGTAGAAATAGAATACTTCAACCATTCCACGAATGAAATACAACATGTCAGATCAAGTAAAAAAATAATCAATGCGTCGATTCCACAAGGTAGCGTAATTGGGTGTCTTTTGTTTCTCATTTATATCAATGATTTGCCCAAAACAATAGATGGACCGTGTGTTCTATTTGCAGACGACATCTCACTCCTAACAACCTGTCAAAATAATAATAAATTAAATGAAAAACTAACAGTAACGCTTGATAAAGCAGTAACTTGGATGGACGAACACAATCTGGAAATTAACTTCTCAAAAACCAAAATAATGTCCTTCCATCCCTACCAAAAACCTCCACTAGAAATAAATTTTATTTACAATAATATAAAAATAGAAACCGTACCAGAATTTACATTACTAGGATTATCCATAGACACTAACATAAACTGGAAATCACACATTAAGAAAATGAGAGCAAAGATTTCAAAATTTACATACGCCCTTGCTGAAGTTAAAAAGACAACAGACCTGCAAACTGCCCTTGCTACATACTATGCATATGCTTATGCATGGTTTAGCTACGGCATAATACTGTGGGGCAATAGCACAGATGCACACTCTTTACAATTCAAAAAAAGCTGGTTAGAATTTTAGTGAACATCGACGATACAGATAGTTGCAAACCCCATTTCAAAGAGCTCAATATCTTAACTTTACCCTCCATATATATCTTGGAAATGTGCAAATTCGTAAGAAAAAATCTAAACATGTTTACCAAGAGAGAAGACACCCAATGTAGGTACGCACTACGCCATAGGGATAGACTTAAACTGCCCACCTCACGTTTAAAACAACACACAGACAGCACATATGTAATGTCTATAAAAATTTATAATAAATTGTCTGAAGAAATTAAAAACCAACCTAAATTTAACCTATTTATAAAAAAATTAAAAACACTACTATTAAACAAATGTTATTACAATTTAAATGAATACTTGACTGACAAAATACAATAATATAAATTATAATAATATAAATAATAATAATACCTGCAAAAATAATAATAAAATCACTGACATAACTGACAAATTACATTAATATTAGCAATAAAAATAAAGATAAACATATAATAATTGACACAACTCGCAAATTATATTAATATAATAAACGTATCTTTAAAAATAATATTAAAACTACAAACATAACCAATAAGTTGCAGACATATTATATACAATTGTACTATCAATCTATAAAATTAATATTATACCCACTATACCTACAAATACACATAGAATAATTATAAAGCAATGATCATTATAATAAAATGGAAAGATGCTAAAAATTAATTAAAATACAGTATATATACATTGCTATAAGTAATACAACTGTCATGCTATATTAGAAATAATGCAAAATTAATATAATTATAATTAAATATGAAACAGAATAAATCCAGAACAATGCAGCTAAAGCCCTCTTCCTCCCTTCTACATTTGCTGTGCCTGACAGGGTCCATGATGATACCATGTATTATTTTTATAACACCAAATTAACATTGTGGAATGCAAATAAAGTATTGAGTATTGAGTATTGACATAAAGTCGGAAAGATCTTCTAATTTTAAGTTCCTAAGAGAATTCACCGCGGTTACGAAGTTATCAATAAACAGCTGGAAATTCGCGACAGACGCGTTGCCGGACAGTTTAAGATTTAAAGCTTGGTCAAAGTAGGTAGACGCTAGGACGCGCGTGTCTTGATATCTATCAAGTAGTGACTGAAATATGACCTGATAATTCTCAGCACTGGGTGTGACACCTGCAAATACGGACTGGGCCTTCGGTGACAGTTTACCTATTAAATAGTACAACCTGCATCCAGCATCTGTCAGAGAACCATTATCGTGCACTGTATACTTAAAGCTCGCATAGAATAACGGCCAATTTCGTATATCTCCGTCAAACGACATAATCTCGATTGGCGGTAATTTCGGCTTGCGGGCCGCGGCGACGGGCTCTGCTGAACATTTACCCTCCAATTGCGATTGTATACGCTTAATAATACAATAAAGATCTTCGAATGAGGTGTACGCCTGATAGTTCGGTTTTTCATCAGGATTGATAGAAAGTAATCTTGCGTTATAATCGTCTAACAACTTATGAAAATCTGTTCGAATACTATCTACTGTCATACAATAACTGAGAAATGCTTCGCTATTACTGTCGGAAATAGATGCAGTTTTTGAGCGTTCATAGATGTTTTGAATACGCTCAAATAAAAAATTGCGTTTTGCTTCTAAGATTGTCATCTCTTTGTCTTCCGACACGGCGTGACTTCTTTTGTTGTGACATGCTTACGTAAGTATAAGCTAATGAGAACGAAACAAAATAAGAATATCTAATGTACCTATTATTTTACCTAAGTAGGCTAAGTAGGCAACACTTTAGAGCTGTGAAATTAAAAGTTGCTCGAAATATGAGATTTACAAGACAACTATGATAGTTCCAGAAATAATAATTGAATAAGTAGGTAGCTACATAAAAGTTTACCTACTGATGCGGGCGGAAACAACTATGTGACGGTTATGTGAATATATAAGAAGTATAGCTAGGTGCTATAACTGCCTAGGTATAGCGATATAACGTATAAAAACGTAAATGAATCCGACTCGTATGGATAAAAAAAATGGTTCGGCGATACACCGAAACCGTAGGTTCTATGCGATTTGGAAAAAATGGACTGTATCTAAAGGAAGAGGATGTAGGATTGGAATGGGAGAGATGATTGTGAGTGGGTATAGGATATTCCAAGGCTGGAGGGCACTTACCTTATACGGCAATCTTCTTCGTCTCAGAAGGGCAGTCTTCTGGTGGTTTCGGGATGAAGCTGCTTGATTCACTTCACTACACAAATCACTTCCACTTGCGAGCGGTTTTATAAGCGGTAATAATTATAGCGGGAGCGGCGCGGTGCGATACGGTATGGCGGACGCGTATTTAGCGAATCGAATGTTCTGGACTGTCACTCGCGTCGATGATCGCGGCGACCAATCCGCGAAAGGCAGTGCCCCTTCCAGGGAGTGGGATAGAGAGGGACGGAAATATGGTATCGCTCGCACTAGACAAGCATGGAACGATGGACGTTGATGCGATTAGTTATAGATAGGAAGGTAGATGGCGCTACCAGCACTTAAATACAGTGCCTATTTCTGCCTATTACTAGATAATCAACAGCTATATCGAACTAATCTATAAAGTTAATTGAAGTGGCAAAGTGACTATTTTTATAAGGGCACATCGATTTAATTTCTATTAATGTTTTACAGACACAAGTTTGAAGTTTCACAGAATTCCCTCTGACACACGTCCCGCGAAATTGAACTGCCGTTGAAATTTTTTCACTTCTACCGACATATTTTTGACTTTATTGTCGGCAAAACTGAATCGTCACTCGTTGAGTTCTAACTTTACTCTCACTTTGTACAATGAGACCATTTTTAAATTCATGAAAGAATGTTTTGCGTTGCCTGATGGACGCCTGCGGGTGGAAACGAATGCAAGCTGTTCATCGAGGTATTTTTCGTACGCTTGTATATGTGGTAATTCGTGCATACAGTATTTGTCCTGTATTTATACCATAGCTTAAATATTTTGGTATTTTGAAGAATTTTACCATAAACAACAGTGCAATGTTCTTTAAATAAAAAGGACAATAGATGACCGAACAATATTATAGGATTACCAGGCATATGACATAGTTTCTTAGTAATATTTATTATTATTTTATCATTTTCTAGATTTAGTCTAAGCTAGTCAGCGGACTTCTCCAAATCCTTTAAGTAATTACGCTGTGTTTCAATGTTAGAGGCAGTTTATTCAGATGGTTCACAATATACATATTCCGTAAGACTCCAAAGGTTGTTGTCAATGGTCACGAGTCCGATTAAGCAGTCGTCGAATCCGGTGTGCCCCAGGGCTCAGTACTAGGCCCATTACTTTTTATTTTGTTCATTAATGATATAAAATAGTGTCGACATGAAAATCTATAAGGAATGTACAAACGTTCAGGAGTGTATCTTACTGCAACAGGATCTTTACAGGCTTTCACAATACTGTACTGTTAATAAACTACACCTTAGTCTACCAAACGTCAATACAATTATATTTTACAAAAAACAAGAATCCGATTAACTTTGCATACACACTAAATAACACAAAGTTAAGAAAAACTGAATGTTCTCGTGATCTGGGCATACTACTAGATTTTAAATTACTTAACAACATTATTAGTAAAGCCTTTCAGACGTATGGTTTTGTCATGCGCTCCTGTAAAGACTTCAAAACCCTGCTACTTACATTTTCTTATATAAAGTTTTAGTCCGTTCTCAGTTAGAGTATGCTGAACCTATCTGGAGACCTTTTTACTCAATATACAGGCAGAGGATGGAAATGGTCCTTAAAAAAATTTCTTCGCACTACCTATTACAAGCGTTTTAATTCTCGGATTTCTTATGCAGATCTTCTAAAACATTTTAGGTCCTTAAGCCTGGAGCATAGACGCACATTACTTATGATAATTATGCTGTATGGCATATGCAACATTAAGTATAATTGTACTGTATTATTGAACAGGCTATGTTATTTTCGCAGTACCCAGGACTGTTATTCAGAGGGAGGTGCGCGTACCTCGATTATTCTACACGGAAAAGTGTAGAAGTAAGTAATGCTGGAGAGCGTGCGCCTCTTCGCCGTTAATTGACAACGTACAACTCACATTTCACGAATTTAGACATATTCGCTCTCACTCATTCTAAATTTAAAAGACATGCATCCGAATTTCTTGCTGATCAATAATGTACATCCTTAATAACTTAGATTCAATTTAAATGTCTTTTTTACATAATACACGTCCGTTATCTTCTCCACTTCACGTGTAATTTCGTGGACAATGGTGTGGAATATACGTTTTTAATATTTAAGTACTACATTATTTGTAAAGACTGCAATGTACAACTGTTTTTGTCCCAAACAAATATAATAAAAAATGTTTTGCTAGGATAAAATTAACTTGTCGCTTCTTGTGATATAATCCATTTATTTCCCCAAATGAGAATAGCCTATGTCACGGTAATAATATCTAACAGTATTGTAACTCCATACAAACGCACGAAACTCGAGTTATACCTACGCGCCTAGAGCAGAGTACCCATTAGACTGTGCGGACTGTGCCAAGAGTACCCACAGCCACGATCGTGCCGCAGCTCGCATGCGGCGCGTCTGGTAGGTATATAACTCACGAAGGCGGCCGAGTTACAATACTGTTAGATTATATTACCGTGCCTATGTACCCTAGCTACTTGGCCATATTTACTCAAAACATCATTATTAGTGTAACGGTTTAGATATGAACAGACAGAATATTCGATTTTATAGTATGAAAGCAATTGCAAACACATTTCACGCGAGCTTACATTATTAAAACGATATGCAGTTAACTATTATATGATTTTTTTATATGGAAAGCTGGAAAGCCCATTTTGATCCATATTTGCGTTTGCCGTACTATATTTGTGTAATAATTTTAATTTAATTCAAATAAAGTGGTTTTATGCTGCATATTGCTTTGATCAGCTTTGATGCATATCCATATTTTTGGTACAGTCCGTTTGGTTGAGTATTTGTCAAGTTCTAAAAATGAAACTCGAGTTACTACTCGACGATACGGATAGAGGTCATACAGCTAAAACAATTTTTATTATTAGCGCTGCTAACAGCGAAATACAGGATGTAAAAATACCCTTAACGAAAACTGATATCCCATATTGTACCAATAATTACGAACATTTTTTACTTCGGCACCATACCTGGGAAATTACTGGTTCGGGAGACATTGAGGCTCAAAGTCACAATACATTTTTTTTTAATTAGGCACAAAATCGATGCATTTACCCCGCTAATTTGTTATATTGATGTCCTATGCACCCATGGATAAGTTGGTGTTTCAAGCATTGCACGCGCGCACTTTTAATTGCGGCTTAAAAATATGAAAACTCTAAAAGATCTTTTCCCAGGTATTATTTTTGCTTAGTATGACTTGGCATGATGTCCCAAATGAGTAGGGTTCGGCTTGGTGATGGGTCTTGTGACACCCAGTATATTGTAGATGATACAATAGGTATATACATGAATGGTTATTTTATATCTACACTTATGTATGTTCCTTTTTTAAATAATTTCTCGCTCGTATCCTATTAAAACCTATCGTCACAAGAATCATATTTAATCTCTCGAGTATTTCATCATGTACATATATGTATATAAACTAAATTTATACTCACTTAAGTTTACATTAGCAATGGCTACTTGCCAAACCGTATACTAATACGCTGCACTCCAAACTTTATACCTAACACTTTCACTTAGCCGTACTCTGCGCTTTACAAGTATTTCCCCTAATAGGAGGTGAGAGGGTCTCATTCCGTATAAGTACTGGTAACTAGTTCCACCAGATTACGTTGTAAGCCGATCCCTTACATAAAATACCCTTGGAAAACCCCTGATGATAATTTACCCTATATTGAAGCTTTTGGAAAGTACACCGTACATAATCAGTACAAAAATACCCTCCTACATACTTAGACATCGTTACACAAAAAGTTATAAGAAATATGAAATCACCGGCACAACTTTTGTGTAAGAGAGACGAATACACCTCAGCAAACAGAATTTGCGAAAAAAGAACAAAGAATACAATAATAACTCTCAGTAGCTTACCGTGAAATAAAGTTTTAAGAATTTTCGTCTACAGAACTTGGTCCAATCTAATTTCTGTAAAGCTACGGATTATAATTCTCGTTATTTCAAATTAAAAACTGTTAGGTGCCTGCGTGCCTCACTTCGCTTTATTCAAATTTAATTTACAGCAGTTTAGTAGTACAATGGCACTCACCTTTTATTTTACAATAGTTTTGTCGCTTGGCTAGTACTCATAAACTTTTTTTCACAGCTACCGCAGCAGCAATACCAAATTAGCAAGGAGTGTTCTATATACCCAGATATTTCTAGATAGATCTCATACTGTCGCTACTGTTTGTTCTCGCAATATTATTTTAGTGTGCGAGGTAGTTTGCATTAGTTTGTATCTACTGCTTAAGTATTGAAGGCACGAACATCGCACGAGGCCGAAACCGGGGGCGAAGTGTACTTCTAAGTTAATTTTAGAGAGCCAACTAATATTTTGCAACAAAATTGTAGATATTTTTTAATACACAGTTAAACTGTAAGATATGAATCGATAAAATCCTCGTTATTGATACAACTTCATTACGCTGCCAACTATATAAGATTCATCCTCATACGAGCGCAAAAATGTTTCCGAAAAAACTTCTGCACAACAAGTAATATTTACATCAAAACATTATACTTATCCAAAAATACTTTACGAAAATTAATGCTATTTCGACGGCATTAATCCCCTTGGAGTTTGTATGAATATTAGATACATAACACAGCCGAGTCAAGTCAATCACGAATATGCTTAATACAGTAAAGTCGGTTATTCCCATGAGAAAGATGGGAACCTTAGCCTGTGCTCGCCCGAATGAATCGACAAACGCCCAAGTTCGCCAACTTTGTCTAATTAGTCGCAAAACAAACAGAAACGCCAACTAGAGTGAACTGGAAGAGCTTCTACGTTTAAAACGATTCATATTAAAGATCTTCACTGAAGCAATATTCGTGCTATTAACTAGTTGACGGCTGTGGCATATGTTTATTGAGTAGATATTAAATTACCTAAAATATTACATGGAAAGTTTTTACGACCAAAATCAATGTGAAGATATACATATCTTAATCTTTCCATAATTTCCAGGAATAAATTTTAAAATAAGTTATCTCGGTACTTTATTTATTCATCTGCTGGCAATTCTTGAATTCTTAGAATAAAAGACGCGTTTCAAGATATCCTCACATTGACAATGGCTCAGTTTCATTTTTATTTTTAGGATTGCGTAGTCGTATTTTGCTAGAAACCCTCATAGTTTCAGCATATTCGTTCGTCCGTCTGCGGTTAACCTGAAGACTATTTTAGACTAAAGCGCTAAATCTGACACTTGTAACAAATTGCAAATACGCTCAATGTGTGTTGGATAAATTTAAAATTAAAATTAATAACCGATGGAGCTTTTCTAACTAACACTTATTCTAGCATCAGTTTGCGAATATTTAGCATTAACTATTCATCATAAACTGCCGCCAACCTCTTCCAACTAAATCATAGCACTGAAGTGGATGTCAACTATTCTAGATAGTGGTGTGGTATATTTATAATGATGTGTCAAGGGAAATTAGTACCGCTAAGTAGGCTTCACAAGTGACACAAGGGCGAGTAAGAGTCGACCACCTGCGACTCATTTTTGCGGCAGATAAAATTAATATTGCGCTTGAGTCCTTCTTAAGATCAAGATGTTGTATTGATGATCGTGTTCCAACATTCTCAAGCATTACTATGTTACCAGGCTATTTGCCTTTATATAAAAATAAATAAAAGCTGAATATGCGAGCTTATATACTGAGTTTGATTACTGACTATAATACAAAACTTGCTTTAAATTTCTAATAGCAGTACCTATTACCAAGCATTAAATTAAAAGCACTAGCTCTATTTTAATTACCTTTTTAATGACCTGATTCGTGAGGCATCATACTGATAGTCGTTTAATTATATCTGTTAGTCGTATAGCACACGTCTGCGATGAATTACTCTACATTAATCTAAACGACATAATAAACATATTCGTCATAATGAAAAGACGGTTTTATGTCTAGAAAACGTTCATATGTTCTCAATTAAGTTCGCTCTATTTCTGTGAAACGCTCCGTACGCCTCACCAAGTGGAAATCAATATTACGTTGGGATTGGGAAACTTCCATATGAATGTTGTTTATTAAATTTGTACTCAAAATTGGCAATTGAAATTAGATTAATTATGTATAAGGATTTTGTGTAGTTAAAGTTAATGAGTAAAGCCATAATAGGCTTAGTTTAGTTAACTTAAGACATATTTACACAGGAAATGGTATTGTGCTACGTTTGTCACAACTATGGACTCCCTCACATTGGGCATGTGCGTTCCTTGAACGTGCGCTCGGCGTGCGTCTGGCGTGCGTTCACTTCGTACTACAGATTGAACGCCGACCGCACGTCGGGCTCAAGCCGGACGGCCGCTCGAGGAACACGCACACCCAATGTAAGGTTGGCCTAAGCTTCTAAAGAAACTTGATTGAGAAAAATGAGACATTGTTTATAGAGATGCATAACATCTATAGAAGCAATATCGGTAGTGATATTGATTCATGCCATTGGTATCAATAGCTACCTACCTTTTCCACCCTTGGACACACGATATCTATGCTATGGAAATATACCCAATAAGATTTCTTCAAAAATTGAGACTTAGCTTCTCTATACATAAGCTCTGACTAGCTAAATTCCAAGAATATTTAAGCAAAACATCAACCAATAAATATGTAACATATTCAGTGACAAAGAACTTCAGTTCATAGGTATAAGTTTTCATATATTTACTCGGTACATTATCGGCAAAATGTAGTAGACTGATATATTTTTATCTTTGTTGATTGACTAGCTAAGCCGTCGGTTACACCTGCGTTATTTAGGGCTACCACATGAGTACTACACAGGGCTACTGCACCGCACCCGTCGCTTGCGGCGTGTTTTTTACAGCCGATAGCCGTACTCGATAAATGTGCTACACACAATAAATTATACAAATCGAACCAAAAAAATCTCAATAGCTTTATTTAGTATATTAGTATAATGATTCCACATCCTCGAAAAATATATTATAATATACATTATATTATAACATATCATACAGCCTCTCTTGCTTCGCAGTAGCACTATGAATCAATAGGATAATTTTATTGTACCTACTGTGCCACGGTACCTAGATGGTTTGACACACACACAAACGCACACACACACAAGGTTTGGTGTCGAATTTTCCGTCTCTTCACAATGATACTATTTTCTTCGTAAAATATATGAGTCGCCTCTTGTGACACCCACGGAATGAAATTGAGTAGTAACACTGTATTCTTAATCCACCATAAATATCGATCTTTAAGTACCTACTCGTCGTAATACACATAGAGAGTATTTATCACGATGCACCATAAGTAACATTCATACATCTTGATACATAAGACTAGGTACTGTGTGTCATAACTAGTGATGTACTGGATCGTTAAAAAAGTATATCCGCGGATACGGATCGGAATACCGATATTTGGCGTCAAGATCCGCGGATATGGATACGGCTACGTAGCTTTATTTTCTTACTGAATCGATCTCGGTGCGCGCGATCTTGAAACGATAGTTGACGTCACGCATGCCCGGCGGAACAATAGACAGATCATGTTTCGACTTGTATTGAAATTATATAAAAAAATCTCTGAATGGAATTTAATAGCTTTTTAATTCTGCCTAACCACATATAGCATTCCATCCTATCAATTGAAAATTAATAAGGAGAAAGATCCGTACAAGATCCGCGAAATAAGTAACGGATACGGATACAGATCTTTCTGCTTCCTCGTATATCCGCGGATACGGATACGGATATCCGGAACATCGCTAAAAACTCTCCTATCTGTTTTATTGAAAAGATTATCATTGTCTCACACGTCGTAAAATATACTGGCTAACAGGTTAAGGCATACACAAACCATCCTATTTTACTCTATGTTGTAAAAGTTTAACCCCAATTTATTTTAGTGAAGTGAAGGGGAAACCTTGACTCTTTGTACGAAAGTAACAACTTTATCCGTCTATGTTTTTACGATAATTTCTATTATAAAATCATCTTCGCAGGTCCTTAGATCTGTAATTGCGTGGATATTGTCAATTTGTACAAATTAAATATTATTATCGTTGCATATAATAAGATAGATTAGTGACACCAGGCTGCAGCACTAGCATGACTAGTACAGATGTTTTTGACAGAATACATTCAAGTGTTCTGTGGCGTATGTTATGTTGCATATGTTGGCGTATGACAGATTTTTACTGCATGCGATTTTTTACTCCAAGTCGAGGCCCCTGAATCAGAACCAAGACCACAGAGTACCTTTGAACAGGTCGATGCTAAGATGATGATGTTAGTTATGCATACCTACAACAGCATACTGTCTGCTCGACTGACGACTTGTACTTATAAGACAAATTAGTATCAAAATACTTAGTTATTATGACAATTTATTTATTTTATTTGTTTGTAACTGTTGTCTACGATGTGCTTTGTGTAAAGCTTCCGGAAGTATCTTACATCCCATCGTTAAGAATACATCAATATTACAGAAATAAATGTCGGATTGTAATCGCTGAGCTCAAATAAGTTAATAACATTGTTTTATTACCTTAATCTCAGTCAACCTCTCAACTTAACAAAGAAAATACCAAACGCCTTCACAATGTTAACAAGTTACTATAATGAACCGTGCAGATTTTCCCCTCCGCTCATATCCTTAACAATCTCCGATAACCGCACATAAACACAGTATAAAGTTATCTGGGTGTGATCATCTGGAGGACCGCGTACTTCTCAGTTTAGCTTCTACAAATTTGAGAAGGCTGACAACACCACTTTGTTTTCTCGCTTAAAAGCTAGTTCAGGGGATCAAAGTAGCCTTTATCATTTATTTCAAACAAAAAATAAAAATAATAAAAATACTACAAAACTTTCGAGCCCTGCCTGTAACAATTTAAGTTTTGTAATACAATACTTACTCCAAAAATAGAACTAGGTAAGTTCATGTACAAAAACACACTACATTCACAAAAGAAAATAAAAAGCCAAAGTAATACTCGACGTCTGCAAAGTTTAAGAACACTATTTGTTATTTATTTACTATTTTTAATAAATTCATCAAATTCTATTCACCTTTGTTTAGAACTCGTCCAATTATAATGTTTTTAAGTAGTTTGTGCGCATATATATTGTATAACATGGGTCGGTCTGTCCCCGAGGTATTTATCTACTTGCACGATGTCATTGAACAGGTAAATAGGCTTAACTTATATAACTAGATTTAGATTTTTGTCTAAAGCTCTACGACTTAGCTACATAGAGCTTACGGCTCGACACGTTTCTGTGGTTATATTTTCCTTATAATATTTTCTACCAAATAGTTATAAAATAGTTAATTTTCGCTTTCCCCGTGCGGTCGCGCCTATATCTAAGATTTTTTTCTTTGACAGTCGTTACGGGGAGTCAGTGCACTCAAATAAACCGGTACCTTCTAGTCTAAACCATGGAATATCGCTATCCCTTTAGTTTGCGGTGGTCAGATGGTAGTCGCTCTGTAGGAAATATAAAATATGTCTGTATAAATATGTATCTGATTTTCTGTCTCTTATATGTATCGGATTTTCTGTCTGTTATATGTATCCGATTTTCTGTCATATCTGATTAGACTAGTAAACGGACCCCAGACTCCCCAAGGCGTAAGTCCTAGATGCAACCCGGATAACGCCAGGACAATGATGGGATGACTAAGGCTGTCTCCAAATTCAACCTCGGTAGGATATAATAGTAGTAGCGATATAACACTCGAGTGAATGTGGGTGGGTGCCTCTTTGGTATATAAATACGATGTACCTTGCATGTTTACTACATGTATTTGACTAAGGATCGTCATATCGAAGATCGAAAAAGACAATATGGCTAGCGGTGCATTACTATACTTATTATGCTACTGCTACATCTGCGTTAGCGTTAACGTTGATGGCAATGGCCAACTACGCGTTTATTTATTAACGCGACGAAAACGCAACGATTAACGCGTTAAAAATGCGCCTTGGCTACATTAAGGTTACAATGCCGTTAAGCGTTAATTCCTCGTGAATTCACACGTTAAGGACTTTTCAAAAAACGAACCATTAAAAAACGAATATGCACGCTCCTTAAAGGTTCTAATTTTGAATTGTAAAGTAAACAGTCCTTACTCTGTGCTCGCATCCCGTCGAATGAAACGGCGTTAATGTAGACAACATCACTTAGCGCGTTAAATTGCGCGCTAAAACCCTTTGATGTATCCAAAAAACCGATACCCGAGCTATCGCTTAACGTTTAACGCCATTAGTAATGCCGTTAGTACTTTAACGCGTTAAAACGTTGGCCACATCTACGTGGCGCCTAAATTAACGCGCTAATTAACGCGTTAAGACGCAGGTGTAGCAGGGGCATTATAAAATTAAGTCGTTTTCATCCTGTCTGTTTGTAATTCTGTATGAACGAGATAATTTTTTTTTTTTTTTTTTTTTTTTTTTTTTTTTTTTTTTTTTTTTTTTTTTTTTTTTGGCGGTAGGTGTCAAAAAGTTAACAGCTGTTAGGAAATACCAAGTTTTTATTTAATTAATTAAAACCATAAAAGTGAGTTTTTATTATTGTATTGTTTCACAAAATACAGTACTTACATGGACAGTATTGTTTATGTAATAATCATCATCCAATAAACTACACCACCTGCCAGCACTTCACATACACACTTGATTTCTCAAAAAAAAAAAAAAAAACATTGAAGAAGCAACAATGTCACAGCTTGATAACATCAAAATGGCTCAGAACAGTCTGGAGGAGTCCTTCTCAAGGAGGATGGCAGAGCTGGAGGCACAACTTCAAGTTGCTGGTCCGGCAAAGGAAACAGTTGCGAAGGTAGCCGAGGAATTCCGCACCTTTAGAGAACTTATGTTTTCAATGCTCAGCCTCCTGCGCAAACAAATTAATGAATGCTGCCATAGCATTGATGCCATTGAGACTAGGCACAGGCGCAAGGCTCTTGTATTTCTCGGGGTGCCAGAGGATGAGAAAGAGGACTGCAGGGCTTCGGTTCTGAAAATTGTCCACAGTCTGGCACTTCCCACTGTGGCGGCACCGGACATCAATGTTTGCCATAGAATTGGTTCGCTCAAGAAAGATCAACGGCGACCGATATTAGCCTGGTTTACCAATGGGGATGTCAGAACAGCTGTGTGGAAGGCCAAGACCAAACTGAAGGGATCAGCTGTATCAGTCAAGGAGTTCCTGACGAAACCACGGCAGGCAATCTTCACAAAGGCCCGTCATCACTTCGGGATGCGGGCGTGTTGGACACAGGACGGCGTTATCGTGGCCAAAGCATCCGATGGTAGCCGCCTTAAAATAACCACCATGGAACAGCTAGATTCCGCGATGCTGAAGCACTCCGGGGCTGCAAGCGGTTCATCATCGGCGAGCAGGAGCGACTCTGCGAGTGCTGGTACGTCCAACACAAGCACAAAACCGCGTAAATAGTAAATCTGTCTTGTCTTGTTACGTCCTTATTTATTTAATGTGTTAATATTAATTATATTTATTGACTCGTGTTTCCTTCCAACAATTTAAAATTTCTTTAGTTTGTTTACTCATTAGCCGCCGTTACCCACAATTATAATTTGTAAATTTAATTTTGTTTACTTTGCTAATACAGACGAGAGTGACATGACAAGTGTGACAACAGCTGTCAATAATGTCAATTCGCGAAAGGTATGAAGGCATTCTGCGTTCAGAAACGTTTTTTTTTTTTTTTCATTTCACTTGGTTTTTATTAATACTTTACCTGTTTTATTGTTGCTTTGTTTTGTTTAGTTTGTGTGAGCTGGCGGGTGGTGCAGAGATGTGTAGCTCACTTGTTAATTAGTATTACTTTTTTTATTGTTATATTCTTGATAATTAGGTATATATTATTAAGTATATTAGTATAATTTTATATATTTTATATTTATTATTACATACTATTATGGATTATTATTCGGATGACGATGCATATCTGTCTGCTAACGAATCAGCTGACATAAGTATTAACGATAGTTTTTGTTCCACTGAAGGCACTTTAGGTGACTGCCTGCGACAATGCTTTGTTACCCAGCAATCCCAGCCATTGCTAAATGTTTGTCATATAAATGCGCAAAGCATACCTAGTCATCACAATGACTTACTGGAGACATTTACTGGTACAAATGTACACGCCGTCCTGATTTCGGAGAGTTGGCTAAAACCTGAACTACTCTCTACGTCTTACTCTCTACCCGGCTTCGTTTTAATACGGAATGACCGTACTGGCCGGAGAGGGGGTGGTGTCGCCATTTATCTCTGCAGTGCCATTTCATTTAAAATTATTGCGTCCTCACCGGCTTTTTCACCTGCAGAATACTTATTTCTGGAAATCGACGTCAAAGGGGCTAAAGCCGTTCTTGGCGTTGTGTATTGTCCACCGGCTCTTGATTATTTCTCCAGTATCGAACCGATACTGGAATCTTTAGGGTCAGAGTATGAACATCACATCATCATGGGCGATTTCAACACCAATCTCCATTTTCCCGAATCCAGCCGTTCCCGTAAACTCCTTGATATAATTGAGTCAGCCAACCTCCACATTCTGCCACTACAACCCACTCACCACAACACTGATGGGGAGGATACGTGGCTCGACTTGATAATCACGTCTACTCCTGCCCTAGTTTCCCTCCATGGACAATTTCCAGCTCCTGGTTTTTCCCGTCACGACCTTGTATTCCTCTCATACCGCCTAAAACCCCCCAAATCCTTGCCTAAGGTTTTGCACAGGCGTTGTTTTGGTCGTATGGATTTAGGCAAACTCCGTGAAGACGCGGCGAATCTTAACTGGGCAACTATGGAAGGTTCCTCGACAATAAACGAAAAAGTTCGCATTTTTAATGATACAGTTTGTGAACTATACGATGTCCATGCCCCTATACGGAAAGTTAAATTAAAACGACCACCGGCACCCTGGATTACCAGGGGTGTACGCATGGCAATGAGGCGTAGGGACCGGGCCTTCCGGATCTACAAAAAGGATCGCTGCGATGATAACTGGAACCTGTTCAAGTCTGCAAGGAATCGGTGCAATCAGATGGTACGCAATGCTAAACGCCAATACATTCTGCATAATATTTCTTCCTCTTCCCCTGCCGATATCTGGAAGTTCCTCGGAACTTTAGGTATCGGCAAACAGCGACGTGATAGCTGTCTTGGGACACTCAGTCTGGATGACATCAATACACATTTCACAACCACCACCACATTAGATCAACAGACTGAGTGTCTCACAGTAAACTACTTAGCTTGTCTAACCCGACCCAACATAGAATCCTTCCACTTTTCTCCACTAGCCCCGGATGAGATCAAGAAGATAATCCTTTCTATAAAGTCTAATGCGGTGGGATGCGACGGCATCAGCCGGCGCATGATCACTGCCATCTTAGACCAACTCCTTCTAGCCATCTCCCACGTTATAAACTTTTCTCTTACTTCTGGCACCTTTCCAGCCCTGTGGCGTAAAGCTTATATTATTCCTCTGCCTAAAGTCCAAAACCCTTCTCACCCGAATCACTTTCGTCCTATCTCTATTCTTCCTTTCTTGTCCAAAGTCCTTGAGTCCTGTGTCCAAAGGCAATTGTCTAGATTTGTCTACACAAATAACTTATTAAGCCCCTACCAATCTGGGTTCAGGCCTGGACACAGTACTACAACGGCCCTTCTCAAAGTGACTGGCGATATTAGGGAGGGCATGGAGAACACCAAAGTCACTGTGTTGGCTTTGGTTGATTTTTCGAATGCCTTTAATACCGTCAGTCACGATGTCCTACTATCCCTCCTTACCCATCTTAAGATCTCATCCGAGGCTCTGGATTGGTTCTCAAGTTATCTTCGAGGACGCCAGCAGTCTGCCCGCCTCGACGAGTCCTCGTCAAAGTGGCGTGACAATAACTCTGGTGTTCCTCAAGGCGGTATTCTTTCTCCTTTATTATTTTCAATTTTTATTAATCTCCTAACTCAAAATCTTCAATGCGCTTATCACCTGTATGCCGATGACTTGCAGATATACTCTCAGGCATCTGTTGAAGACGTGTCATCCGCAATTCTCAAAGTTAACCGAGATCTAAGCGCCATACAGAGCTGGTCAAACAAGTTTGGATTGTATGTGAACCCTAGCAAATGCCAAGCAATTGTAATTGGTAGCCAATGCTTAATTAAAAGATTGGACGTCTCAACTTTGCCACCAATAGTTTATGATGGTAATATCATAAATATGTGCCCAGTAGTCAAAAACCTTGGCCTACACATGGACTGTACGTTAAGCTGGCGAAACCACGTCACTCAAACTAGCAAAAAGATTACCGGTACTCTACGTGCTATCTATCGCCTAAGGAACTTCCTACCACCCAAAACTAAGACAATGCTTGTGCAAACTTTGGTATTTCCCTTGATCGACTATGGTGATGTATGCTACTATGACCTGAATGCAGATCTTCTTAATAAACTTGACCGTCTTCTCAATAACTGCATTCGATTTATTTTCAATCTTCGCAAGTATGACCACGTGTCTACTTATCGTTCCCAGTTGAAGTGGCTTCCTATTCGTCAAAGACGCAGTCTGCGTGCTCTCACTACTCTCTATTCTATCCTTATGTCTCCCAATACTCCCAACTATTTAAGTTCTTACTTCCAGTACTTATGCAGCAACCACGATCGTAACCTTCGTTCAACTAATAACCTTCTCCTTCTTTGTCCTTCACATAGATCTTCTTTCATCCACTCTTCTTTTCCTACTCAAGCTATTCTTCTTTGGAATGACCTTCCTCTCGAAATCAGGACGTCCACTACTAGGTATTGCTTTAAGACAAAGGTAAAGCAGCTTTTATTGGCTAAGTTAGCAGAAGTATCGTAACATTTATATGTATTTATTTATATATGTATATATAATATGTATGTGTATGTAAGTATATGTATGCATTTCTATATTCGATGTATGTATGTAATATTATTATTATTTAATGTTATGTAATGTATGCTCATCCATCATATCTATTAAATATAATATAATAAAGTCAAACTCCACTTTTAAATACACCTACCATTAATCTCTGCACCACTCTAAGGTAGACTGGCAGAAAATGCCTAAGGCATTAAGTCCACCTTTATACGCTATGTGTGTATATAAAGTTAATAAATAAATAAATAAATAAGATAAAATCGAGCTATAGTAACGGGTTTTTGTAAAATTTTCCCCTACAGTTATTACATATATGATTCCTGAGAAAGGTTTACGTATACTTCACACGGGCGGAGTTACGGGCTAAGTCTAACAGTACTCACTTTAAAATAGTTTGCACTATTCATTTCCATGCAATTAGAAATTTGTTTTATACTTAATTTGTTTGCTCTTTTTTGGTCCGCTGAGTTTTGTGTGTCTATTGTACTAACCTGTGTATCACAAAGCATATGGAAATTTTGGTTTTATTTTTGCTAGCCAGTTTTGGTTGTAAAAACACAACATCAACAAATTTGCGGTGTTTATGTTGTGTTTTTACAACCAAAACTGCAATGTATCTTATCAGATATATACTAAACACTGAAGGCGTGAGGAACACGGTATATATTTTAGCAATAGCAATTTGTATTATTCATAACATAAAGAGAGCTTATTAAAACATAATCTATGCATTGTTCAGTCTTTCCGATCCGCGAATTGGTAATCTAATTAATAATTTATCAACTAATTAAAAATTAAAATTAAACAATACAAATAAGCAGTCACGAGTTTAGCGTCATTTTTACAGTTGGATGAACAAATCTTGGAATAATAAATTGCAAAATAAAGTTGGTAAATTACTTTAAACGTAATTGATCAAATAATGATGATGATCAAAGAGACGGAAAAGACTACAGAACTTTATAGGGGACTTGATTGGTTTTGGAGTATGCTTTGCCTTGTATAACTGATTTTCATGATTATATTTGTTTATGATGGGCTAATTTGTGCGTGATCAAAGCAATTTTAATCGGCAAAATTTGTTGTGACATAAATGACTGTCGAGTTCTTTCTGTTCTTTTGGAACAAAATCCCAAGTTAAGTGTCTCCGTTATACACTCGCGTGCAAGTAAATCGACTCAAGCCTCAAGTGCGCATAAAAAGTGATATAACTTAAAAATGCCTTATTTCACCTCTATATAATGTTTTACATAATTAAAGCCTAGTAATTGAGCTTTAAAATGATGTAAGTTGCATGAAAATCGATTCAGTAGGTTAGTAAAAAAGGTGAATGTCAAAGATATTGTAAAAAAATTTGAAAATTCATACTATTTCACAGTATGGGGTTATTGGGTATAAATGAAACAAAATGTGCATAAGATAAAAAATTTATTCGTGTCAATATTTGGTGTTCCTTCCTCTAGCCCTGATCACTGCTCTCAAGCGATTCTTCATCGACCTTATCAACATTTTAATTGATGATTGTGGTATTCGGCCCCACTCTTCTACCAACGCAGTCTTGAGCTCATTGATGTTTGTCGTAGCTGGATTCCTCGCCCTAACTTTACTTTTGAGCTCGTCCCATATGTGATCAATGGGATTTAAATCAGGGCTGAGCGCTGGCCAATCCATAGTGTGAATTCCAACTTCACTCAGGAACTCACGTGTGGCCCGAGCAGTGTGACATCGGGCATTGTCATGCATCAAGATGAAATTATCCCCAATAAAGCCTTGATAAGGGACAATTTGATCCAGTAGAACATTTTCAATGTAACGATCACTGGTCAGACCTCCTCCCCGGCCCCCCCCCAGGAACGAAAACAAGGTCCGTTTTTGCTTCTAAGGAAATTCCAGTCCACATCATGCAAGAACCGCCACCATATGCAACGGTTTCAACAAAGCAGCACTGTGAAAACCGTTCACCAGGACGGCGATACACCCGACCTCTCCTGTCGCTGCCATGGAGACACATCCTCGTCTCATCTGTGAACAGGACCGACTGCCATTGCTCTATGCTCCAATCCAAGTGCTCTCGAGCAAAGCTGCAAAGTGAAGGCGTGCTTGACGGTGGGCTGTGGTCAACTTCGGGCCTGTAGCGGGTCTTTTCGGAGTAAGGTTAGCTTCCTTCAACCTTCTTCTACCTGTCCACTGACTGACAGTTACTCCGCGAACTTGAAGTAGCTCCTGCTGCACATCCATGCCGGTAAGGTGTCGATTACGGCGAGAGGTCGAGACCAAAAACCGGTCGTCACGCTCCGAGGTGCAACGGCCTCGGCTGGTATTAGGCCGCCGAGTGAACGCACTGCTCTCTTGAAACCTCCTGTACACTCTCGAGACAGCAGACTGACTCATATTCAACCGACGAGCTCCTGCAGCTCCTCGCGGGTTAACCCTTCTTGCAACAGGGCAACGACTTGAGCGGCTTCTTCAGGTGTTGTATCCATAATTTTCTCCAAATGATGGCTTCAATTTGCAGAAATGTGTTCAGGTCAACGTCTAGTGAGCGACTGATAAGAAAAAACGATTACAGGGGGATTTTATAGCGGGTTGTGTCGCGCAAGCTGTGTATAGAGCGCAGAGCAGTTTATGGGAGGTTGCGTTCAGTTGCATTCTAAGGACATGTGTTTATATAAATTACTAAAATTATGCTACCATTTTAAAGCCTAATTATTGGGCTTTAATAATGTAAAACATTATATAGAGGTAAAATAAGGCATTTTTAAATTATATCACTTTTTATGCGCACTTGAGCCTTGAGTCGATTTACTTGCACGCGAGTGTATATAAACGAATTACATTATGATTTATCTCATGAAACGTACAAAAAATAACTGCGATGATAAAGTCAAAGCAAATATATTTTTGTACAAATATGCTCTTCCCTTCGGGTGCCAAATTAACTTATTATGTATTAAAATTACTCCACACGTTTAACCGCGGCCCGGCGTCAACGCCTCCCCTATGCAAAAATTCATCACAAGAAAAGCAAAAATTCATGACGGCTGTGGTTTTTAGGCATATGTTTATTGAGTAGATATTAAATTACCTAAAATATTACATGGAAAGCTTTTACGACCAAAATCAATGTGAAGATGTACATATCTTAATTTTTCCATAATTTCCAGGAATAAACTTTAAAATAAGTTATCTCGGTACTTTATTTATTCATCTGCTGGCAATTCTTGAATTCTTAAAATTAAAGACGCGTTTCAAGATATCCGCACATTGACAATGGCTCAGTTTAATTTTCATTTTTAGGATTGCGTAGTCGTATTTTGCTAGAAATCCTCATAGTTTCAGCATATTCGTTCGTCCGTCTGCGGTTAACCTGAAGACTATTTTAGACTAAAGCGCTAAATCTGACACTGTAACAAATTGCAAATACGCTCAATGTTTTGAATGCGAACGTAGTATTAATACATATATCGATAACTGTACTGTGTTGGACAGATCTTTAAAATTAAAAACCGATAGAGCTTTTCTAACTAACACTTATTCTAGCATCAGTTTGCGAATATTTAGCATTAACTATTCATCATAAACTGCCGCTGCTTCCAACTAAATCATAGCACTGAAGTGGATGTCAACTATTCTAGATAGTGGTGTGGTATATTTATAATGATGTGTCAAGGGAAGTTAGTACCGCTAAGTAGGCTTCACAAGTGACACAAGGGCGAGTAAGAGTCGACCACCTGCGACTCATTTTTGCGGCAGATAAAATTAATATTGCGCTTGAGTCCTTCTTAAGATCAAGATGTTGTATTGGACCTACACGCACTTGATCGTGTTCCAACATTCTCAAGCATTACTATGTTACCATGCTATTTGCCTTTATATAAAAATAAATAAAAGCTGAATATGCGAGCTTATATACTGAGTTTGATTACTGACTATAATACAAAACTTGCTTTAAATTTCTAATAGCAGTACCTATTACCAAGCACTAAATTAAAAGCACTAGCTCTATTTTAATTACCTTTTTAATGACCTGATTCGTGAGGCATCATACTGATAGTCGTTTAATTATATCTGTTAGTCGTATAGCACACGTCTGCGGTGAATTACTCTACATTAATCTACACGACATAATAAACATATTCGTCATAATGAAAAGGCAGTTTTATGTCTCGAAAACGTTCATATGTCCTCAATTAAGTTCGCTCTATTTCTGTGAAACGCTCCGTACGCCTCACCAAGTGGAAACCAATATTACGTTGGGATTGGGAAACTTCCATATGAATGTTGTTTATTAAATTTGTACTCCAAATTGGCAATTGAAATTAGATTAATTATGTATAAGGATTTTGTGTAGGTAAAGTTAATGTGTAAAGCCATAATAGGCTTAGTTTAGTTAACTTAAGACATATTTACACAGAAAATGGTATTGTGCTACGTTTGTCACAACTACGGACTCCCTCACATTGGGCATGTGCGTTCCTTGAACGTGCGCTCGGCGTGCGTCTGGCGTACGTTCACTTCGTACTACAGATTGAACGCCGACCGCACGTCGGGCTCAAGCCGGACGCCCGCTCGAGGAACACGCACACCCAATGTGAGGGTGGCCTAAGCTTCTAAAGAAACTTGATTGAGAAAAATGAGACATTGTTTATAGAGATGCATAACATCTATAGAAGCAATATCGGTAGTGATATTGATTTATGCCATTGGTAACAATAGCTACCTACCTTTTCCACCCTTGGACACACGATATCTATGCTATGGAAAGATACCCAATAAGATTTCTTCAAAAATTGAGACTAGGTTTCTCTATACATAAGCTCTGAATAGCTAAATTCCAAAAATATTTAAGCAAAACATCAACCAATAAATATGTTACATATTCAGTGACAAAGAACTTCAGTTCATAGGTATAAGTTTTCATATATTTACTCGGTACATTATTGGCAAAATGTAGTAGACTGATATATTTTTATCTTTGTTGATTGACTAGCTAAGCCGTCGGTTACACCTGCGTTATTTAGGGCTACCACATGAGTACTACACAGGGCTACTGCACCGCACCCGTCGCTTGCGGCGTGTTTTTTACAGCCGATAGCCGTCCTCGATAAATGTGCTATTTAACACACAATAAATTATACAAATCGAACCAAAAAAATCTCAACAGCTTTATTTAGTATATTAGTATAATGATTCCACATCCTCGAAAAATATATTATAATATACATTATATTATAACATATCACACAGCCTCTCTTGCTTCGCAGTAGCACTATGAATCAATAGGATAATTTTATTGTGCCTACTGTGCCACGGTAGCTAGATGGATTGACACACACACACACACACGCACACACACACAAGGTTTGATGTCGAATTTTCCGTCTCTTCACAATGATACTTATTTTCTTCGTAAAATATATGAGTCGCCTCTTGTGACACCCACGGAATGAAATTGAGTAGTAACACTGTATTCTTAATCCATCATAAATATCGATCTATAAGTACCTACTCGTCATAATACACATAGAGAGTATTTATCACGATGCACCATAAGTAACATTCATACATCTTGATACATAAGACTAGGTACTGTGTGTCATAACTAGTGATGTACTGGATCGTTAAAAAAGTATATCCGCGGATACGGATCGGAATACGGATATTTGGCGTCAAGATCCGCGGATATGGATACGGCTACGTAGCTTTATTTTCTTACTGAATCGATCTCGGTGCGCGCGATCTTGAAACGATAGTTGACGTCACGCATGCCCGGCGGAACAATAGACAGATCATGTTTCGACTTGTATTGAAATTATATAAAAAAATCTCTGAATGGAATTTAATAGCTTTTTAATTCTGCCTAACCACATATAGCATTCCATTCTATCAATTGAAAATTAATAAGGTGAAAGATCCGTAAAAGATCCGCGAAATAAGTAATGGATACGGATACAGATCTTTCTGCTTCCTCGTATATCCGCGGATACGGTTACGGATATCCGGAACATCACTAAAAACTCTCCTATCTGTTTTATTGAAAAGATTATCATTGTCTCACACGTCGTAAAATATACTGGCTAACAGGTTAAGGCATACACAAACCATCCTATTATACTCTATGTTGTAAAAGTTTAACCCCAATTTATTTTAGTGAAGTGAAGGGGAAACCTTGACTCTTTGTACGAAAGTAACAACTTTATCCGTCTATGTTTTTACGATAATTTCTATTATAAAATCATCTTCGCAGGTCCTTAGATCTGTAATTGCGTGGATATTGTCAATTTGTACAAATTAAATATTATTATCGTTGCATATAATAAGATAGATTAGTGACACCAGGCTGCAGCACTAGTATGACTAGTACAGATGTTTTTGACAGAATACATTCAAGTGTTCGGTGGTGTATGCTATGTTGCATATGTTGGCGTATGACAGATTTTTACTGCATGCGATTTTTTACTCCAAGTCGAGGCCCCTGAATCAGAACCAAGACCACAGAGTACCTTTGAACAGGACGATGCTAAGATGATGACGTTAGTTATGCATACCTACAACAGCATACTGTCTGCTCGACTGAAGACTTGTACTTATAAGACAAATTAGTATCAAAATACTTAGTTATTATGACAATTTATTTATTTTATTTGTTTGTAACTGTTGTCTACGATGTGCTTTGTGTAAAGCTTCCGGAAGTATCTTACATCCCATCGTTAAGAATACATCAATATTACAGAAATAAATGTCGGATTGTAATCGCTGAGCTCAAATAAGTTAATTACATTGTTTTATTCACCTTAATCTCAGTCAATCTCTCAACTTAACAAAGAAAATACTGAACACCTTCACAATTTTAACAAGTTACTAGAATGAACCGTGCAGATTTTCTCCTCCGCTCATATCCTTAAGAAACTCCGATAACCGGACATAAACACAGTATAAAGTTATCTGGGTGTGATCATCTGGAGGGCCACGTACTTCTCAGTTTAGCTTCTACAAATTTGAGAAGGCTGACAACACCACTTTGTTTTTTCGCTTAAAAGCTAGTATAAGGGGATAAAAGTAGCCTTTATCATTTGTATTAAACAATACTACAAAACTTTCGAGCCCTGCCTGTAATAATTAAAGTTTTGTAATACAATATTTACTCTAAAATGGAACTAAGTACACATACTAAAACAATACATTCACAAAAGAAAATAAAAAGCTAAGACTCAACTCGACGTTTGCAAAGTTTAAGAACACTATTTGTTATTTATTTACTATTTTTGGTAAATTCGTCAAATTTCATTCACCTTTGTTTAGAACTCGTCCAATTATAAAGTTTGTAAGTAGTTTGTTCGCATGTATATTGTATAACATGGTTCGGTCTGTCCCCGGGGTATTTATCTACTTGCACGATGTCATTGAAGAGGTAAATAGGCTTAACTTACATAACTAGATTTAGATTTTTGTCTAAAGCTCTACGACTTAGCTACATAGAGCTTACGGCTCGACACGTTTCTCTGGTTATATTTTCCTTATAACATTTTCTTCCAAATAGTTCTAAAATAGTTAATTTTCGCTTTCCCCGTGCCTCGGAGAGCACGTTAAGCCGTCGGTCACGCCTGTATCTAAGATTTTTTCTTTGGCAGTCGTTACGGGGAAGTAGTACCCTCAAATAAACTAGTACCTTCTAGTCTAAACAATGGAATATCGCTATCCCTTTAGTTTGCGGAGGTCAGATGGTAGTCGCTCTGTAGGAAATATAATACATGTCTGTATAAATATGTATCTGATTTTCTGTCTATTATATGTACATATCTGATTTTCTGTCATATCTGATAAGACTAGTAAACGGACCCCAAGCTCCGCAAGGCGTAAGCCCTGGATGTAACCGATAACGCTAGGACAATGATGTTAATCTTTCAATTTTAACTCATTTTTTTAAAACGGTAAAGAGTCATATTCTGTCTACGACGTTCTAGCCTGTCCTGTTTGTGCACACCAACAGAACACAAAAACCGTGCAATGGGTTGTATCGTTCATAAGCACATTGTCGCTTTTATGCCGCTGAAGTACCTACCTATTATATGCAAATAAGTTATTCATTATCCCAGCAGAAAATAATTTCCACGTTTATCCTTTTCGTACAGGGAGCTTTTATCAATTATTTTTCCAAAATATAGTAATTTAAATCTTTCTCGCTATGCGACATTATAATACAGGCTTGCTGACATAATATTAACACACAGTTTAAACCGCCGCCGGCTTTGGTAACCTGATGTTTTGAACAGAATTTCCTAATATAACGTTGACGGGCACTAAGGGTGTCTGTGGCTGCCTCTTTGGTATATAAGTACGATGTACCTTGCATGTTTACTATATGTATTTGACTAAGGATCGTGATAGGCTCTGTCAATTTGAACTAGCACTGCATTTCTATGTTTATTATAATGTGAAGCCCCGTTATCGTCCTGTCTGTTTGTAATCCTTTATGAACCTGATAAACTCCAACAACAATAATTTCCATCCAATTAAAAGTTTGTTTTAATATTTAATTTGAACTCTTTTCTTGCCCGCTGAGTTTCATCTGAATATACCTAATTTGATCTTAATTTTTTTCCTATTGTACCTGTGTATTGAACATCACAAAGCATAAGGACGTTTAGATTTAATTTTTGCTATCCCACACATTTCTTTATGTTGTGTTTTCACAACCAAAACTGCAATATATCTTATCAGAAATACTAAACGCTAAAGCCCTGAGGAACATGGTATATTTTTAGCAATTGTAATTTGTACTATTCATAACATAAACAGAGCTTATTAAAACATAATCTATGCATTGTTCAGTCTTTCCGATCCACGAATTGTTAATCTTATTAATAATTTATCAACTAATTAGAAATTAATTAAACAATACAAATAAGCAGTCACGAGTTTAGCGTCATTTTTACAGTTGGATGAACAAATCTTGGAATAATTTCAAAGCAAATTAAACTTGTTTGAATCGCAAAATAAAGTTCGTAAATTACTTTAAACGTAATTGATCAAATGATGGTGATGATCAAAGAGACGGAAAAGACTACAGAACTTTATAGGCGACTTGATTGCTTTTGGCGATTCTTAGTATGCTTTGCCTAGTATAATTGATTTTCATTATTATATTTGTCTATGATGGAGTAATTTGTGTGTGATCAAAGCAATTTTAACCGCAAGATTTGTTGTCATTATAATGACAAATTAATGTCTGTCGAGTTCTTTCTGTTCTTTTGGAACAAAATCTCTCGTTAAGTGTCTACGTTATATATAAACGAATCACCGGTTTATCACTCTCATGAAACGTACGAAAAATAACTGTGATGATAAAGTCAAAGCAAATATATTATTGTACAAATATGCTCTTCCCTTCGGGTGCCAAATTAACTTATTATGTATTAAAATGACTCCACGCGTTTAACCGCGGCCCGGGCGTCAACGCCTCCCCTATGCAAAAATTCATCACTATGCGGAATTGGCCCCTAGACACCCAGATTCTGTACGCCATTATAAAATTAATGAAAAAAGTATGATTGAGTACCTTTATTGTAACAGAATTAACAAGGTAGCTTAATTTGTTACGAAATATTAATATGAGGTACCTGATGTTTGACACATTTTAACGTTTTTGACTGGTTGAAGCCTGGGTTCCTAATCTGGGGGTGGCGAAAGAGAAATTGGGTGTAATAAGAAATTATTGTGTGTAATAAGGTGGGTGAAGACACAATAGGCTACGTCGGTAGATCACTGAAACCATACCTCCCTTTTATATTGTACCATACGAAGGTTTGTTAATTGCCAAGAGGAGACTTAGTGTGGTACTGACTAAAGTGTATGTATTGCAGATACATATTTAAATTTGAAGTCGTCATGTAATTTATTGCCTGCAGTAAATTAGTAGAAATTATTTTAGTGATTTACCACCTCGACAGTAGAACTCTAGGTTTTGTATGAGGCAAGAATATCTGAACTGGATGATCCCTTTTTTCACGATCATAATAAATTCTCATCTTCACTTCAAGAAGCTGCTTTTTACTGCAAGAATTCATTTCTATCAGATTAATTCTCTAACAGAACTTTACATTTTATGTACCTACCACCCGCAATTGGTATTTCTTGTTATCGGCTCCCTGTCCATTTTGTTTAAATTCTAATCAAGCAAAACAGTGGGACACATCTATAGGCTAACTAAAAAATAAAATATTCTGCCACATACACACAACACCATCTAGTCCCAAACTAAGCAGAGCTTGTAAATACTGTAGGTACTAGATACCGCATAAACATACATAAGTTTATACTTTTTCTGTAAAAACCCACACTATTGTTCTGTTATTAATTATATTTCAAATTAGGTTGTGGAAGAGATCGCATTTTGCGATAAGACCGCCCTGTTGTGCAACTAGTTTTAAGTTACTTAATTAAATATTGTATCTCCTTATGTTTACTGGTGTGAGAGTGTTAATCTATCTATCTATCTATGTACATACATATATACACAGAAACATCTTATATTATACATAGAATAATCTCTTACTTCATGATGTTTAATGAACAATATGAGATAACCAGATTAATTTAGAGGAAAAACAGTAGCTACCTATGCAAATGCCAGATAAAAATGTACGATCCCTGTACCCTGTTATTGCATATGTAACGTGGGTTACGCTTCAACAAAACGTAAAATAAGGACACGTATTACATTAAGATATGATATGAACAGACTAACAGTATAATCCCGACATTAGGTACGTTTACAAATAAAATAAACAAAACATCCCGCATTAAGTAACTCGCACAATTTAGAACGACCGTCCTTTTGGACTGTAAAAAAATAATGTACTCACATTATGTAAATCTCTGTTATGCTTAGAGTTTAGATCCTAATCTTGTTCGTAAAACTTCGTGTCTGTGTCATACATGTTATCTTTGGTAATATAGGAATTACTACTTTCATGGTAGTTTTAAATTATCTTTCGGGAAAAGTCCCACGTAGAAATTTCAGCACTGTTCTAACACTGATTAGCTGGTGCCAATTTTTTTTAAGAACTTAAAGTGGGCTAATTCTTTCGTCAAATTCTATTGCAATCGAGGTGAGACGTGCGTTGGCTATACTCGTAGTAAGCAAGGACTTAAAGCGCCATGACCATAATATGAAATCACACTGACGGAAACAGTGTCGAAATATCAGATACTCGGAAGTCTCGAGATGTACGTCTTGTATGTGGTACATCTCTCGGAAAGACACTTTAAAACTTAATAATGTTAGGTACTCTGCTGCTATAGATGATATTTTATCTTAAAACTTTATTCAGTCAACAAGATTAGACTAAAAGTTTAAATTAATTCTAGGTTCACGAAGTGAATTTTTGATCTAAAGCTCTTGAAGAGACGGCTCCGGTAGAGTGTGTTTGTCTACTACAAAACATGCTGTGTGAGAAACTTTAACGAATGTTCTTTACATGACATGTATATTGTGTTAAAATTAAGTGATTAGATATGTCACTCAGGAAAGAAACAATTATATTGTGTTCTACAAATCTGCTTCGAGTTTCAGCGTTAGATAATTACTATATTTTAATAGCTTCAGACGTCCTAAAGTTATCCTTAGCACGTGCAAAACTCTACCAACATACCACATTTGACTTGTAAAATGTTTTATTTATTATTTTGCTACTGATCCCAAAATTCATTTCGGTAATCGTTTTATCTATTGTTATATTTTGTCTTGATTTTATTATTTCATAATAATTATTATATAAAATGCTTGGCAACACAAGCTAAGCTTAGACGCTAAAACAATCTATTGAATGTACAAATCGATGTAGTTATGGGCTGATTCAAATAATACAAGTCAAACATAATACACAGCGTGTACGAAACAAACTAGTAAAACGCGTTGAGCGTAAAACTGTTTATTTTGCCGAGTGATTTAAGATTATATGTTTGGCATTACGATATCTATCGCTAATAATATGACAGGATTGCGGCGTCACCCGATTGAAAAACACCCTCAAATCCTTTATCAGACCGACGTACGCCCGCTTTACCGCGCTACTGCTAAATTTACATACAATCGACACCGCACTTTATTGGGAGTTCGATTGCAACTACATAAATATTTATGTATTTGAGCCAAAATTATAGTTGCAATATTATGATAAGCACCTATAACTACCATTTGAAAATGGTGATGATACCTGAGCACAGTAAAATTGCGTGTCTGTATTCTAATTTACTTCTGGTGCGTAGTACATCAGATTAGAAATAAATGTGTAAAAAAGGCTGAAAACCGATCTTTATTTAATGTCTATTTGTGTAATTGTTGTACTTGACTGCCTATTTGGGCCAGAGGATCGTATATCGTATGCGTCTGCTGATCGGAGGTCCCGGGTTCGATTCTCGGGTCGGGCAAAAAGTGTTACTGAGTTTTTCCGAATTTTCAGTAGCAGCACGGAGTCTGGTGATGTGCCCGGTAACGGCAATAAGCTCACTCACTATTATATGGACCTAAAAATTCATGGCCAAATGTGGGTGTAATATTACACCTCTGCCTACCTCTTCGGGGAAAAGGCGTGAGTCTATAAATAAAATAAAATAAAGTAATTATTGTATGATATTGAACACTAAACAAATAAAAAAATTGTTTTTGATTCACAATAATTTCCTCTATACATTTCTTCTTTTTCATATTATAGGGGGCAAACGAGCAAACAGATTGCCTGATGGTAAGCGATTACCGCTGTCCATAGACACCTGCAACACCGGATATGTCACAAGAGCATCGCCGGACTTTTGCGGAAAGGAATACTAGGAGAAACGGGGTGAGGAAGAAGGAAGAAGACATGAGGCCTCTGGCACTCGCACTCGAAACGCAACAGTTTAAATACTGTTGCTTTACGTCGATATTTTATCAGAGATTAGTGCTTCTCTGGTTGAGCGAACCCATTTATGCCAAAATCGGCAAAGCTCTACAATTAAAACAGTGGCGCGAATGACTAGAAGAACGATGGCACTCAGACATCACTTGGCTATTTTTGTGATATGCCATTTTTATTTCCCCGTGCAGACAATCGACATACGAGTATATTTTGAAGCGGTGATAATCGCTCATGGATAATAATAAACTTAACTACGCATTGCATGAACAACGGTAAATGTTCACAATTAGCCACCGCCTATCAAAATAAAACCGGTCAAGTGCGAGTCAGACTCGCGCACCGAGGGTTCCGTACAAACCTGTAGGTAGGTATATATAATAATTTTAAAAAATATGTGATGTAACTAAAAATTTTGGGTTTTCAAATGTTTTCCTATGTGCTATAAAACGTTGCTTTATGCCAAATTTCAAGATTCTAAATCGACTGGAAATACCCTTTAGTTTTGACTTGAGCATTTAATATGAATTTCAATTTTATACCCCTACGGGTTCATAAAGAAAGGGGTAGCACCTTTAAAATTATTAAAATATTTTAATTATATGATGTAACTAAAAATGTATGGTTTTCGCCATTTTTCCTTTATCTGTGCTATAAGAGTTTGCTTCGTGCCAAATTTTAAGATTCTGAGATCACGGGAAGTACCCTGTAGGTTTTGATTCCCTTGCGAGTAGTTGCGAGTTTGAAAATATGTTTAAATTGCTGTTTCTGTTGATTGCATTGACAGAAGTTTGATTCTATTACAGTTTGACGGTGTTATAGACCTGAGTATTTGATATGAATTTCAGGGTAGAAGTCAAAATAATTAACCGCAACTCACGTAAAATCCAGTTGGTAAAGTTACTCACATATACAAAAATGTAACTCACGGAAAAATAGGAAGCATTCAGACCGAAACAAAATACTTTACAAAGAATAACTTTTATTAAAGAATATACGCCTGTTGAGTATATAAATGAGTCTAATAACTGAACGTATTTTGCTCCTGAACATTATAATTAGTATTATTTATCATACTATAATATTTATTTTAACGTATTTTTAATCAGCTTGAGGTTTATTTTTGTATAGTATGCTAATTAATAAGACCTATTTTTATATAATATACTTATCAGTAACATAATCGGGGAACTTTAAGCATAGGTAGCCTAATAATATGACATTTACTTATTTTTAAAAAAAACAGCTTCTTACTTACGCGGTTTCACCGTTTTAAAATGATTTTTCAAAATAATAACCTATCAACTATTTAACAATCTGAGATCTAAAAATATAATTTACCAAATTTTGTACTTCCTAATATGAATGGGAAATCTTAAGAACTAAACTAAAGTCATATGGATATAAAAATAATAAATATAAATAATAATTTACTATTTACCTACCTCGTGTTAAATATCAGTGAATAATTTGTGTTATTCACAAGTCCTGTAAGTAACAGTGTGCGATATGAAGTAGCCCTTAGTTGTGTTACGTTATCTACAGGAACAGGTTATCTAAGCTTGACCATTAACCAGTGTATCGTACAATCACTATAGTATGCTCTAACTGATAGCGTATTTAGATTTCCTAAATTCACACAAAATTTCGAAGAAACGTCTCGTTTTTCACAGGAACATTTTTTGATATTTTTTGTGTGCGTACACTTTTTCATCCAAAACTCAAAGACGCGACAAGATGGCGTCTTGAAAGTCCCGTGATATTTAGAAAAGTGTTGCTAGAGGATAATAAAAGTGCGAACTGGTAGTTTTTATTACTGAGAACAACTAAAACGCCGTTATCTGGAGTTATTCACAGGATCAATATTTATACTTTTATTTTAAGTAAGAATTTTATAATGGAATAAATGATAAATTACAATTTTATATAAAGAAAATATTTGTTGCGATATTGATTTATATTTTTATTAAAAAAACGAAACATAAATCTATAATTTAGATCATTTTATATTTTTTTAATTGGCAGAACGCGCGAGGGCTCTTTCTTTTTGTATGGACCAGAAATTCTTGACTTATGTTAAATATATTTTTTACGGTTTAATTAGATTCGAACCATTACAGAAATGATTTAATTATATAGAATATTAATGTACTTTAAATAAAAATTGGTTAATAGAAGGTTTTGATCTCTCTTGATCTTCAAATAGGCCATTAAAGATAGAGGACATGTTTTTTTTTAACCCATGTATGATTATTTTGACTTCTACCCTCCAATTTAATGACTCTACGCGTTCATGAGGAAAGAGGTAGTAACTTTAAAATTTTAAAAATGTTTTTATTATATGATGTAACAAAAAATTTACATTTATGGTTTTTTTCCTTAATCTGTGCTATAAAAAGTGGCCTCGTACCAAATTTCAAGATTCTAAGTTCACAGGAAGTACCCTGGAGGTTTTGATTCCCATGTGAGTTTCGAAAATTTTTCGAGAATTTGCGGCATAAACAGCTGTATCTTTTGATTGCGATTGCTTAGAAGTTTGATTCTGTTACAGCTTAAAGATATTATAGATTTGAATATTTGATATAAATTTCAATTTAATACCTCTACGCGTTCATAAGGAAAGGGCTAGTAATCTTTATTTTTTATTATATGATGTAACTAAAAAGTTACGGTTTTCGCAATTTTTCCTTTATGCGTGCTATAAGACATTGCTTCGTACCAAATTTTAAGATTCTGAGTTCACGGGAAGTACTCTGTAGGTTTTGAGTTTCGAATATTTGCGGATATTTGCAGCATAAACGGCTGTATCTTTTGATTGCGTTGGCTTAGAAGTTAGATTTTTTTCACAGCTTCAAGGAACAGCAGATTTGACTATTTGATAAAAAAATCAGTTTGATACCTCCACGTGTCTCTGAGAAAAAGGGTCTGATGAGGGACAGACGGACGGACAACAAAGTGACCCTATAAGGGTTCCGTTTTTTCATTTCGAGGTACACACCCCTAAAAATTGCTCAGAAGTAGCTCAAGGTTCATCCGCAAAGTTAATTTGCTTGAGACGTAGAATGGCAATGATTCTAACCCCTTATCGAGTAAAAAGAGAACGAGAAAATATAAGATAAATAGTTCTTATAAGTTATACCTGAGTCATTTGTATTGCAGGTCACTACCAAGATAATCATGTAACCTTTGTTTTTCATAAATGTAGACCAGCCTAAGAGCTGGCAACATTGCTTCCCCGATCTATCGACCAGCGCGGTTGCCTCCCCTTCTCCTTAAGAAGATTTATTAATCTACAAAACAAAAAGCAATTTCAAAAACAATGTCGTGGGATATTACGGTATTAGAAGTAACGTTACGATTACAAGAAACATAATTGGAAGTTGTTATTCACCTGCATATATCCCTAGCTACCTACAATACAAACGGAATAAAAACAATACAATATCTTGCCACAATGGAACTAGTAAATAGTGCACTATCTCCTAATATTAAATTCTACCCGAAGCGAAGAACAAAGCAATACTATTACAATTATCAGTATGTAGATCCGTTAGTCACGAGTGTTCCCTGACCGTAGCGCGCTACTGTAGAATTAAAAGTTAATTTTTAAGATATTTTATCCATTATTAAAGGGGCTTAAAACAATCTCGTTTGCGATGAAGACATAATAAAAACAAGTCCTGAAATTGTTTCAGTGTAGTTACTGTGCGCTAATTGAGCACAGTAATGGTTGAATAAATTTGTTTGGACAATAAAGACGCTTAAACTGAACTATGTCCTATTGTTGGAGGTCCAAATTGCTAATTTGACCGCGTAGATTTAATTATGCATGCCATCCGCCGAGAGGGGGTCATAAAGGAGGGGTGTCACAGCCAGGCTTGTTTTTAATGTAGCAAGTAATGCGCAATCCAACCCAACCCGCCTGCGCCAAGTATTAACTTTTTATTACACTGAACGAACTTTCGCGGTTTACGGCCACACAGGGGAGGGCACGAGGTTGTCAAAATTTAAACGCCTGTTATTTTAAATGCAGCATACATTTATTTTTTGGAGCTGTCAGCAATATAGGCCAGTGCATTTTTTAACTAAAGATATAACGTTCGGTTGTGTTTCATTACAGCACAGAGACGCTTTGTTTGCACATGCCACCGTTATTAGGCGGAAATGTAAACATAATTTAAGTCATCATAATATTTTAATTACAGCCTGGGCTGTGTACACAACAAACATCCTTTCACCCGGAATGCATGTACATCAGTCTCAGTTGATGAAGTGATACTATTACAAACATAACTCACATACTAAATTGGACGTTTGAATGAAAAGCAAAATACATGGCCAGTCCTATATTAGGACCTTAGGGAACGACAAAGTGCTAGAAATAGCTATTTAATTATATGGGTAGGCTGACGGCATGCAGTTCGGTCCCAATAGGATGCATCAGTTGTCCAAGAAATCGTTGACAACTAAGTTAATTTGTCGTTAATTTTCATTAGTAATTGGGTGATTCAATGGTTCCACTGTTACTGGGTTTGTATCAATTTAAATGTTTTAGTCTATTTAATAGGGAGTCTTTGTAATAAAACGTTATTTTTTTAAGTAATCAAAGTAATGAGACTGCTAAACCTTCATCATAATCATCAGCCATAACTGACCCAGTCCTAGGCACGGGCCTCTTCTCACTATGAGAAGGGTAATTCCATAGACCACCACGCTGGTCAAGTGCGTTGTCTGATTTTTGTTGGGAGATTACATGTCTTTATGTTATAGGTACAAGCTGAACTGCACGCGGCGCTCAAATACAGGAAACAGTAGCTTTCCTTCAAGGACAACAACGACTATTACAATTAATAGAATTATGACAGAGCTACAAACCAAGAGCTTGGCTGGTATACGTTCAAATCTTTTCTTCCACAATTATACACAAATCTGCTTTATTACATTCAAATACAAATAAAGGGAAATGGGCAAAAATGTATGGAACGTGGTACCCGCTCCAATAGTCATCATTAATATATAATTGAAAATACATTTTCATGCAGAAAAATGTCTACCATGGCGCCTGTCCTATTCACGTTTGGTAAGCAGTAATCTCACTAAGTTTTATAAATGAGAACTTACTACAAACTACTTATATTAGTAAAATAAAGCTGAAATAAGATAGAATTAGACGATGATATAACACACTTAGGATTCTATTATTAAAAGAAATAAGAAAACAAGCGTTCTTCAAATAAAAATCATATATTTTAGCAATAAGTGAGTAGATTTAAAACATTACATTTCGGATCAACTATAACAGCATTGAGGAAAGATGCCACAGCAGTAAATCCCGTATGCCTCGCATAGCCTAGGTACCATACGTTGGACACTATATGTGCACAAGTGCCCATCGTACGCCGCCCGGTTAAACATATGCAATACTGTTGGATAATATTAAGTATTTGCACTGTTGATCAATATATAACAAAAATATGTTTTTATACGGACATGTCGAGACTGGATTCGTCCACGCAAAAGCTAGGCGTCTTCGTGTATGCCATATTCTGGCAGATCATCAAGTTCTCTGTACGTTTCAATTATATACAGACCATTTGATAAAGGCTCGGCATAGTAAGATCTTGCCAGCTTGAGTTGGTATGTACCTAGCGCTAGTACAATTATATCCTCTTCCGTCATTAAAGGGAAGTTTTCTGTCGCTTCCATCCTCTGAAAATCTACTCTTCTGTGGTTAAGCAGTTTTCTCTCTACATACATATGCAGAAGATTCGGGGTATCTATTTTCTGCCTTATAATATTGACGAATTCGTCTGCGAAGGAGGGGTGCATGCCAAAGTCTTACGTAAACGCGTTATTAATAGAAAACATGAACGGAAATGCAGAAAATATTACCTTCGTACTCATTTCCTTACATAGATAAGTGGTACCTAATATACTCGTATATGTATGTTTGTTGCCGGGCCACGGGACTGTCTAAACAGGTTACCGTGGCCCTGGAACGCACAGGGAAACCGAAGGAACAGGGTTTTTATTAGTTAGTAAGACTGCCGTTTATCTCCAAACTCAATCAGATTTGAGACTGGCAGCTATAGTAAATATTGTTCCTCTTGGTAAGACCTTTTAAACGACACTACAATCATATCTATTGGAGCCGGGTACCATTTTGGCCATTCTACTTTTAGCTAGTTTGCGGTGTACCGAAAGGTTTATTAGGGTGGCAAAGAACTGAATAATTCTCATCCTCATGAACATGTAAATCGTGTCATTAATCTGACGTTCGTGGCACTGTTGTGTCCATGTGATGAAACTTCACGCCCGCATGTACAAGTTTTAGTAGATATCTACGATTGTAGAGAGTGCACGCGGGCGGGATATCGTACAGAATTCATATTCATAGCCTACAGCAGGCTTAGCCAAGACGTCTTTCTGCAAACGTTAACGCAAAAAAATGTATAGAGTGAACGAAAAGTCACGTGATCTAATCAAAGAAATAGAAAAGTCGTAGCCAAATACACAATGCATAAAAAGCATTCGCATCGATAGAATAAACTCATCGTTTCTGCGATGTCAACCGCAAAATGGTAGCCAAGTTGCCGATTTCGGCCAAAAGTAACGCTATTAGCGTCGATTGCGTACGAATAACAATCGAATGATAGAACCCTGCAGAAACCGCAAAAAAGAATGCCACAGATGGTCAGCCTGTACTCGGCCTTGAGCTCCTTGTTAGGGCCTCGCTGAATCACCATGCCTAAAACATTGTTTAACTATTTCAGACTCATAAAGGGCCCATTTATACAGCAAGGGGCCACTCACGGCAAAGTGTTCTCCAAGTAAGTTGCCTATCGCGACTCACGTCATTGTTTATGTTTCAAATTCCTTAGAGAGTCAAAGTTTTTAAGTAATAAATATTATTTAAACTTTAAAAAACTCTAAATGTTTAAGATTATATAATATGTAGAACTATATATAACTTAAAACAAATAAACAAATCTTCTGGTTCAAACTTTTGTTTCACTTACATAAATATTTACATTACCTTGATATTTGACGCGCTTGACGCTTCAAACAACGCAAGGCATATACTAGTAACCATGTTGTGTCGCAGAATGTGCGTGTGACACTAACGCGTGGTGTTGGCTACCAATTTTACGTTTTCTTCGATTGCAAACGCGTTTGCGTTTGAAATCGGAGAAAGGCGATGGAAACGATACGTTTGAGTTTTGGCTAAGCCTGCAGGTCTGGTAGTTTGTGAAGCGAACTGTTAAAGCTGAGGCTGCAAAACTGATTTTCATCCAGGTATATCAGCAGTATGTCTCGAGCTTATGTAAACACAACGTCTTTTTTTGGAGTATTTTCCTCCAAACCTAGTATACATAAATACATACATAGACTCACGTCTGTTTACCGGAGGGGTAAGCAGAGACTACGGAACGCCATTTGCAACGATCCTGACATACCTCTCTTGCTTCCATAGTATCAATCTACTAATACAGTTTGCTGCCTGTCATCTTCTTACCTGCTAAGATCAAAATTGAGAAAACAAATTTTAGCGCTAAATCGGATGTATTTTGTTAATTTCAGCGTATCTATTTCAGTTCAGTGTATAATTTAAAGTGATATACGCCGTCTAAAATGTAAAGATAGTATTGCTACAATGAAGGCTTTATTACCACAAAATCAAAAGTAAACTTGTTTCTTTTGAACCGTGATACCAGCACGGGATGCGTTCAAACATAGTAGCGTGTTGATAAAATAAAGTGATTAACAATGTAGACATCATTTACAAATAATAAACTGAACTTCACTGATGTCATACGCGCACTCTCTGGGTTAAACAATCATTATGGTAACTGTGAAATATATTCATACTTTCGTTTGAACAAATCATTCCCCATACGGTGCCACCATTGCGGATGAGTCAATTAGGACATTTTTTGTATAGATTCGCCATGTCAGTTTATTTGTCATAGCCACTTTATTCCTCGGAAATATTTACCACTTACAATTTGTATCTATGTACTTAGTTTCAACCAATGGGTAATGTTTAAATACAATTATTGCATTAAAACTAACTATAACTAAGTGGCTATTTACACATAAATTAAAACAATAAATACGATTCTTAAATAACCCTATGGGTAATAATAATAATAATATTCCACCACATACTTACAACACCATCTAGTCCCAAGGGGTGAATCTTATAAATTGTAGTCACAATTAGGGAATGCAATCTCGATCTCGCGAGATCTCGGCCTTTTTTAGCGAGATTAATCTCGGTCGAAAAATTGGCGAGATCTCGCGAGATTTACGAGATTGCACTCGAGCATAAAAACGTCTTATTAGAAGCGCGAACTGACTCGGACGGAGTTGCAATCTGTCGGTATCAACATTAATAAAAAAATGAAATGAATTTATACGAGTCCGGGGGGTTAAAAGGCAAAATTTTTGCAGTTCGTGGATGTCTGCCTGAGAACTGCGAAAATTTCAATTAGCGTTGAATCCGAAAGGGCCTTCTCAGCGGCTGGTTATCTTGCCAACAGAAAAGGAAGCCGTTTAGCAGACGATTCTTTGGACATTTTGTGCTTCTGAAGGAGCTACTTTGAAAATAATTCGTAATAATAGCTTGTGATTTGAACTGAACCAATCTTTCCTTTGATTGGTATATTTTGTTAATTAGGATCTGTAATTTCTAAAAGTCTGTATAATTGGTATATTTTTTTTATTAATCTGTAATATCTAAAAGATCTACTGAGTAGATATAGCTTTATTTACCTAATTGATAATAATACCTCAGTTTAGTAACATAGATTTTTTTGACCTCTCGTTGTTTTGTTTGTTATAAAAGAAATGTTTTATTACTAAAAGATTTTTGTTTGAAATTAAAAGCGAAGACTGGTTGTTTCTTTCCTTTCTTATTTGACAGATCCGTCCGTAAAATTTTACTTCATAAAACTTTATTAAAAGAGTATAGACAGATAGGTACCTACGTCAAACAATGTTTGAAGCATAAAAGTCTATTGAAAAATTCGTGATAAATAATGTTTCCCATAATACTTAAAATGGTTATTATTTTTGTCCTAATTAATCAAATATTGCGATTATTTACAAAAATAAGACATCCATATTGCCAATCTCGCAAGATCTCGAAATTGGCGAGATCTCGCGAGATTGGCTTCATAATCTCGCGAGATCTCGCTTGAGCCCAAATCTCGCGAGATGTGCATTCCCTAGTCACAACGTACGAGTATTAACACATTTTTGGTACCCTTGCAAAACCAGTGTAATAAGAACATATTTGGCACTGCTCTATAGTAAACTATAGTGCTCTGCTCGTAATCCATACGAGTAATATGTATACCTGAAACAGTGAAACTAATTTTAGTAGGTCTATGTGAATCGTGCCTAATACCACAGTATAAAGACATACAGTAGTTCGACGCCTTTCATCTGGGACTGCCACATGTAAAAAATACTTACTTATTCAAACACCGTCTATTTATTTTAGAAGAATATTACAATTGCTACGCTACATGAATATTATAGTGTAAATCACTTATTTATTATATAACAATAATTAACGATAAATAATTATTATAAAACAGTTTGCAATTTTTCGTGCGGTGACAGATTTGCATACAAAGTGTCAGTCAGCACCTATTTCATCCCGCAGGTGTCGTGGGAGGCGGTTAAGGATATAAAGCATTTTTCAGATATCGTTATCGTACAAACCAAGTTAAAATAAAGCGATTGACATAGCGGTGGTTTAATGGATGGATAACCATGAGATCAGCTTGCAGAGCCTATGTTATCGATATGAAGTATTTTGCAGATTTTTTTTGTGCAAACTACGTTAAGGTCAAGCAATAGACATCACGGTCATTTTATGGATGGGTGACCGAGCTATGAGATTACGGAGAACATGTGTCGGGTTTATAAAAGGGGCCCGAAAAGATGGTTATTTTTGAGCTAGGATGCGCCGTTACCAAGATACATAATAATATTTGATAGGTACTTACCTAATACGAAGGTACTAGGTACTTAGTGCATGAAATTAAAATCACTCTTGAATCGAATATTATCTTACAAGGCATATTTTCTTACGTCTCGTCTGCCATTTTGTTTACGTACAATAATTCTGTGATTTGGCCAGACATCAGATAATATTGTAAAAAGTTAGTAGATTAGTAGGAACGTGCACATTATTTTAAGTGGGTAATCATACATTTCAAAATAATACAAATAATTATAATTAATGAAATTGTATTTTTTGGTATAAGTAAATTGATAAAATCGCAGATTTTTTTAAATCCTTATTTATTTAAATCTTTTAACAGCATAAAGAATTGCAATGTCTCACAGCACAAGTCGTATGCACCTTCTTAATTAATATTCATAAGCAAATAAATAAGACTGCCTCGTTGGTCTCGCGGCATAAATGTGCGCGTGGGATTGGGAGGTCTCGGGTTCGATTCCCGGGTCGGACATAGTGTTATTGGGATTTTCGTTAGGAATTTCTTAGTAGCAGCACGGAGTCTGGTTATGTACTCGGTACGGCAATAGACTCGCCCCCTATAACGTGAGACCTAAAAATTCACGGCGAAATGTGGGTGTAATATTATACCTCTGCCTACCCCTTCGGGTATACAGGCGTGAGTCTATAAACAAAATAAATAAATAAGTAATGAACAAAAAACAAGCACGCGCCAGCCCCCAAAACATGTACCTAGTTACGAACTAAGGCGATATACGTAACTAGGTATCACTCTTCCTGCGTCTCACCTCTTGCCCCCCGCATGATTGACCGTCTAGACGCGTTCGTCAAACGACTGTATGGATTATTAGACTGTGCTAATACCATCAAACAAAATCTCATTCTATAGTTTTATTAAAATGTTTATAAATTCATCATACCTACACGTTTATTTTACGTGGCTCGCGAGCTTCGTCGTAACTAACGTACCTAGTTAAGTTACTAATTTATAAATACCTCTATATTTTCTGACGTTTTGACCGACCACCTGTCGTGCTCGCAGGTAACAAAAGACCCTTTAAACAAACTTTTTATGATGTATACAAATCCCGAAAGTTTAAAATTATGTACCTATGTTTCTAAATTGTCAACTCAATCCTCGTGACTAGTAAAATTTAAATCAAACAACTACACGTTTACATTGTGTTGAATGTGAAGATGACATGAAATTATTTATTTCATATTTCAGACATTTTCAGTATGACGATATCATTTCTGGTTCTAAATGTTGTTTACTTCAATATTCTTAGAATTTCAAATAAATGTTGTTAATAATATAAAGGGAAACTCGGCTTAAGGATAAACAAAAGCTTCAATATCAAGACAGTCCCTTGTATAGCGTCTTACAGCGCGGTTTTCAATTTTTTTTGTTCCTAGATTTGACGATGTTACTCACATCAAGTAAGTAAATTAGATAGATACTGTACATCAAACACAAAAGTGAAGTCAATTTTTTATCTGTGTGGGTTTAGTGTTATTCAGAGACTTCTGAATAACACTAAACCCACACAGATAAAAAATTGACTGTCGCAGATAGTCCTTATAATATTTTTATAGTAGGTACATCTTTTTATTAAAGCTATAAAAGAATACTAGATGACGCTCGCAGCTAGGTCTGCGCATTTTTTTAAATATTTAGCCGCTTCTCTTTACTCTACGGACTTACCTCTCTCTTACCTCTACGGTCCCCAAAAACATACCTACATGCCAAAGTTAGCCTAACCTAGTTTTTGCTGTGCGTTATCTTACAGTGAGTCAGTAACGGATGAATATTATATATACAGATGTACAATAGTTACATAAAGATATGCTTCACTCACTCGCGCCCAGTAAGTGCCGTAGTACCATGTGAAGCACTTTAGGCGAATGCTCGTGTCAAACTACATCTTATAAGGGCTGCGATCGGCTATTTGCTACCTGTACACTTGTACAGGTCAGTGCTTCCTAAACTTTTGCTATGGCACATACCGCCAATGACGGTATAGCAATAGATGCATATCAATATTTTTGTGCTATGATTTGCATTTAACTAACATTATTTTAAAGTTTAAAATTGTTACTAACGCACTAAGGACTTCGTCTGCAATAAGTGAATTGATTAACATTAAATCAATGGCCGGTCCGAATATATGATTTGTCCATGGACTTGAAGATTAGAGATACATATTTGACATAATTATTCTGTATGGAGTTTATGACAAATATGCATCTCTAATCTCCAAAGCCATGGATATCATCATCATCAGCCTTTAACAGTCCACAGCTGGACTAGGCCTCTCTTTTGAAAGGAGGAATTGGCCTACTATACCACGCTGGCCAAACGGGTTGGTATAGGGTTTGTATCAAGTTTTCCTTCTCTTACAGTGCTGTTCTCTGCATAATATGGTCCCTCTGTCGGCTCTTACCACACCCATGGGATGATATGGGATGGTGACATTCCGTATTCTTAATCCGTCACCACACGGACATGGATATAGGTACCAGATACAGCACCCTGAGGGAAGCCGTGGGCCACATCAAGAGTCTGCTGGCCTTCCTCGAAGAGCTGGGGTGGCTCGAATGATGACACCATTCCCACCCGCACGCAAAATACACGCCAAGACGTGGAGTTGCGGAAACAGCCCGTGCAATCAAGTATAGGTACCGGATATTAAAACCGGCGGTTAATCGTTGCGACTCATCGTAAAGTACCCTAACAGTAATACTCTCGAAACATTACTGTGTTTTGTTCCTCATAAAGCAAATAAAACTGAATAATATTTTTATTTATTTTTATTTATAGACTCACGCCTGTATCCCCGAAGGGGTAGGCAGAGGTGTAATACTACACCAACATTTCGTCATTAATTTTTAGGTCCCACGTAATAGGGGGCGAGCCTATTGCCGTACCGGGCACATCACCAGACTCCGTGCTGCTACTGAGAATTCCCTAACGGAAAAACCCAATAACACTTTGCCCGACCCGGGAATCGAACCCGAGACCTCCCAATCCCACGCGCACATTTATGCCGCGAGACCAACGAGGCAATAATATTAAGCCAAAATTTATACAAAATAGGTATAGCAACTATATTGCAAACACAAATACATTTTGGATCTAAAAGTCGTCAATTTATACTACTCGTAGTTTTAGCAAATAAAGAAGTTATTAGATATATTAACTACACAGCCACCAACACTCCAAAAATACGGCGCCGTTAACATTTTAATATGATAATGTGTTGCAATAAATCTGAGTCTGAGAGCAAGATAAAATCGTCGATACTTTGAGATACAGTATCGTGTTGCCACTATCACGATATCAGTATAAGTAGGGAAAGTAGGTTAATAGCACTTTTATGCACAATAAGTGTTAACACGCGTACTTATGGGGAAAATGCAGATTACCTTTTTTATAATCCATTGACATTCCCACATCACTAATAACCGTTATAAGTGGTTTATAGTCTGTTTATTGCCGTAAATAACTAAGTGATTTTAATTTTCATACTACAACCTTCCTGGAATAAAAACGTACGCGGGCTTTTGCATGCATTAGAGAAGGGGTATTACCTACGTATTTGCCTATAATATATGCGTTCCATGGCACAACTTAACACTGTCTTCGAAATACAAAGAATTAAGCTTGTAGATATGTGTAGTGTTTGCGTTATCTCACGTAAATATAAGAATAAAATATATAAAATTACGCAGGAAAATGACTTTTTCTTAACAAAATATCGCTATAGCATATTAAGTTGAAATCATCGAATAGAATACTCCTAAAGCAGAATAGATATTCTGAACTATAATGAACGAGGGTGGAATATAAAAGAATAAGCTGAAGAATATCTATAGATCTATTAATAATTTTTCGTGACATATAAGTACCTACTTATACAAATATTTTCAAGGGAAACAGAAACAGAATGAATTTTGGACTCTCTCTTTAATTCCCAGATTTACCTATGGTATTTTGTTCATATACATAATTGACTGCCTCGCTGGTCTCGCGGCATAAATATGCGCGTGGGATTGGGAGGTCTCGGGTTCGATTCCCGGGTCGGGCAAAGTGCTATTGAGTTTTCCGTTAGGAAATTCTCAGTAGCAGCACGGAGTCTGGTAATGTGCCCGGTACGGCAATATGCTCGCCACCTATTACGTGGGACCTAAGAATTCATGGCGAAATGTGGGTGTAATAGGTACTACACCTCTGCCTACCCCTTTGGGGGTACAGGCGTGAGTTAATAAATCAAAAACACACATAATAAAATTATAATAATATTAAGTTTTTATTATAATAATATTCACCATCCTCCTTGTGTTATCCCAGTTCCACTTGCTAGCCTAACCGGATTTGACTGAATATTAACTTTTCCACAAAACGACTGCCTGTCTTACCTCCACAACGCAAAGGGATAGCGATATTCCAATATTTAGACTGGTGTCAGTTAACTCAGCGGTACTGATTCCCTATAGTGACTGTCAAAGAACTTCATATCAGCCGGAACCGACGCCGACGGTTTTACGTGCTCTGTGAGGTACTTGACAGTGATAATAATAATTCAACGTTGATGTTAAAAATAAAAATTATAGGCTCCTAGTGCGAAAGTCGGAAATTCAAACGGGTGTGACGCTTACTTATTGGACCTATAAAATATTTGCATATTGCGTTAGGTAAGTAGTTAGACCTATGTATATATTTTGTAGACCATTCTGTAGCGTACTGTTATATCCTTCAAATGTATGGGATAACGCTGACGCAATACACCGTCAGCGCATTAAGTAATAATTAAGTAGTTTGTTAATTGTTTGGCTTTCACAGTTCAAGTCAGTCTCGTCTCAACCTCGGCTAAGGCCACTTGTCCTTTAGAAATAAAATCTATGTAATTTCAAAAGTTAAATAAAAGGCCTTCAGCCCGAATTATAAATAGTTTTTTTTTAAAAAGACTCTAAAAGTATGCCGTGTGGTTGACGGCATAGAATACAAGTGTCACCACCCCCTATCTTCCCGTGGGTGTCGTAAGAGGCGACTAAGGGATAACACGATGCAAATACCATCTTTACGTAGAGACGGAAAACTCGACATCAAACCCTATACGACTGCCTCGTTGGTCCCGCGGCATAAATGTGCGCGTGGGATCGGGAGGTCCCGGGTTCGATTCCTGGGTCGGGCAGTGTTATTGGGTTTTCTGTCACGAAATTCTCAGTAGCAGCACGGAGTCTGGAAATGTGCCCGGTACGGCAATAGGCACGCCCCTTATTACGTGGGACTAGAATATATCTGGCGAAAAGTGGGTGTAGAAATACACCTCTGCCTACCCCTTCGGGGATAAAAGGCGTGACGATATGTATGTACTCTAAAAGTTTCCCGTATAACATTGGTGGCAGCTCAAAGGGATTTTCAAAATCCTGGTTCGCCTCTATCGCACTAAACGAACAATTTTTGCAACAGTGAACAATACAAACCTTCTAAACGCATATCGACGTCGCGCAAAACTCTTAGAAATTCGTCGCTGTATCCTCTGTTTCCCTCCGCTGTGTCGTGATCTATATCCGTGTGAAGAGTTCTACTGCCGTGCCGATATTGCTGGTCGCTGTTTCTCACCTACTGCCGAGTCCTGTCGCCGTATCCTGTTGCTGACGTCACCGTATCCTTTAAATATACTCACCGTAGAAGCAAGGTATTCCACCAGCCATCATGAACGCTGCTCCTGTAATCGCCGTGTTCCTGTAAGTTTTTGATATTCATACTTACCTCATACTGAAGATAATTGTGCAAGTGATTAGTGCCAGTGAATAATTCAATTACCTGTGATCGCGTAATTCGAAAACAATCGCCCTCAAAGTGCTTAATTATATTTCCCATAGACTAGTAACTAGAAATGAAATATTATTTTAGTCGCGAGAGCTGTGCAACATTCCTTTCTTATAGCTCATTCGGTCCTCGAGTCGTATCTTTGTTTAGACTAACCGAGTTCCCGAAACTGAGGCACTTAACATGCCTAAAGACGAAACTACTACGGTCTCTAAGGAGATCGACTTAAATGTTTTTATTAAGTTTATTAATAAATTTGACGGCAATAGAGAAAAACTAAATGCCTATTTAAATAATTGTAGAAATGCTATTAACCTTGCGTCGCCGGCTCAACAATCCATATTATTGACGTATATTATTAGCCAACTCGAAGGGCGAGCCGAAAGCGCATGTTTGATAAAAGAATTCGAGACATGGCAACAACTGGAGGACTTCCTAAAGTCACAATTCGGTGAAAGAAAACATTATGCTGCACTGCTCTCCGATCTTCAAGATTGTCGCCAATCTAATAACGAAACAGTCAACCAGTTCGCTCTTCGTGTAGAATCATGTCTCTCAAAGTTACTTACCGAAATCAATGTTTCAATACCAACCAAAAAGAAAGGGGAACTGGCTGGCCGTGTCGCTGCTATGCAAGACCTAGCATTATATACCTTTATCAGCGGATTAAACGCGCGCCTGTCTACTGTGGTCAGATGCCGTGATCCCGAAACGCTCAATGACGCAATCAATTTCGCTGTTTCCGAAGAAAAGTTATTACAAGCTTCGTTTAAAAGAAATGCCACACCTTTTAACTATAACCGCGCACCCCAGCGACAACCGCAGCAACATAAAAACTTTACACAAAGTGCAATGACCGCTGCGAATAAACCAAGTTATCAAGGACCTTCACCTAGCTCAGGTCCACCAGTATGTCGCTACAGTAAAGCCGTTAGTCACACTATTGACGCTTGTCGGAAGCGTGAGTATAATAATCGGTATTTCGGCAACAAATACAACCAACAAGCCGACCAAAACAACCGCCCATCCACGAGCTACCAGAAGACCAATCAACCTATACATAACGTCGACCTAATCGATGAACAAAACCCCGAAGATGATTTAAACGAATAGTGGGCTCACGTCGGTGTCTCGTGAGACCCAATCCGCAGCTGGTATGCTTAGAATATGATAACGACACCCTTTCTAGTTCCATGGACCACACGGGTAACCAGCCCCAAATAAGCGTCTCCTATTCAACCGCTGTTCCTAAATCATCCACTAACGGACAGGGTAACCAGCCCCAAACTCATAGTGGCCCTTACACTGTTTCTAAATCATCCACTAACGGACAGGGTAACCAGCCCCAAACTCATAGTGGCCCTTACACTGTTTCGCAATCAGTCACTAACGAACAGGGTAACCAGCCCCAAACTCACAGTGACGTTACTATATCAAACCCTGACTCTCTCGTAACCACTAATGTCCCATTCGTGGAGACTTCTCCAGTGTCCAGCGCAGCATCTGAAAAACATAATATTGAAATGTGTACATACAATATCACAACAAATCCAAAGAAAAAGTCCTTACCTTTTGTAGAAGTCCAAACCTCCGTATCGTCGAAACCCTTGAAACTTCTTATCGATAGCGGTGCGTCTATTAGCCTTATCAAAATAAATACCATCGAACAAATGCCTGAAATTGAGAATCGTTACGTTACTTTCCATGGTCTAGGTAATACAAAAAATATAATGCGCACATTAGGTTATATATTAATAAACTTTGATGCGCTTAGTCATCATTTTCACATGGTTCCAAATATAGATTTTCCATATGATGGAATAATAGGCAATGACTTCTTTTCAAAAAACAATTGTAAAATCGATTATGCAGAAAATGCATTCATTATTAACAAAGTAACACTTACCTTACAATTCTCAGAACCAAATTATATTATCTTGCCCCGTACTGAAACTGTAATAGAATGCCTAGTGTCAAACCCAGAACTAAAAGAAGGTATTGTTCTTGACCAAAATCAAATCGAGTCCCTTTTAATAGTCAATTGTATAGTTAAGGTTAAACCAAACTGAAGAATTAATATTTCTGTCGTTAATATCTCAGAATCTCCAATACAAATAAACTCTGATTTCAAAATTGATCTTCTACCATTAGATAAAAATTACTCGCATAACATTTTTCACGTACCTTACTCTGAATCAAAGCAAAACGACACCTTTAACCGCACCCAAAACGTGCTTGACCTATTACGAGTGTCTCATTTGAATACCGAAGAATCAGATGCCTTATATGAACTCTGTTCCTCCTATTCTGACATCTTTCATCTGCCTAATGATCGTTTGACGCGTACCGATGCCTTACAGCACAAAATACCAACCTCCTCTTCAACTCCTATTAGCACTAAATCGTACAGATTTCCAGACGCCCACAAAAGGGAAGTGGAATCCCAAATTAATAAAATGCTTCATGAGGGTATCATTCGACCTTCAACATCCCCTTGGTCTATATGGGTGGTCCCTAAAAAGACAGATGCCTCAGGCCAACGCAAATGGCGTGTAGTTATTGATTATCGGAAGTTGAACGATATCACCATAGGCGATTCCTATCCGATACCAAACATTACCGAAATCCTCGATCAACTAGGCAAATGTAGATACTTCAGCACATTAGATCTAGCCTCTGGATTTCATCAACTGAAAATGTCAGAAGAAGACGCTCCTAAAACAGCATTTTCAATTCCACAAGGACACTTTGAATTCACGAGAATGCCTTTCGGGTTGAAGAACGCACCCGCAACATTTCAAAGACTGATGAATTCTGTACTGTCCGGTCTTCAAGGTATACAATGTTTTGTTTATCTTGATGATATTGTTATTCATTCATTTGACCTTGACCTTCACATTAAACACCTCGCTAACGTATTCGACAGACTACGTACTTTCAACTTAAAACTTCAACCAGACAAATGTGAGTTCCTCCGCAAGGAAGTGTCTTACCTTGGTCATACTATCACAGATAAGGGCGTAAAACCTAATCCAGAAAAAACTAAAGCTGTCGCTGACTTCCCTGTACCCAGATGTCCCAAGGACATTAAATCGTTTCTAGATTTAGTTTCCTATTATTGCAGATTTATCCCAGACCTATCTAAATTAGCCAAACCCCTTACCAACCTTCTCAAGAAAAATGTCCCATTCAACTGGAATAATGAACAGCAATTAGCCTTTGAAAGCTTAAAACATGCCTTAGTCTCTGCCCGCGGTTTAGCCTATCCCGACTTTACCAAGTCCTTTGTCTTAACTTGTGATGCGTCAAATTTCGCTATCTCCGCAATTTTATCTCAAGGCGAAATAGGAAAGGATCGCCCTATAGCCTATGCCTCGAGAACATTAAACAAAGCCGAATGCAATTATAGCGTGACAGAGAAGGAGTGCTTAGCTATTCTCTTTGGTACCCAAACCTTTAGACCCTATCTATATGGTCGTCGTTTCAAAATTGTAACAGACCATCGCCCACTTAAGTGGTTATTCAATTGTAAAGACCCTGGCTCCAAATTAGTTAGATGGAGACTAAAACTGGAAGAGTTCGATTATGAAATTGAATATAAGAAAGGGAAAATCAATAGCAATGCAGACGCATTATCACGTTATCCCGTTAACCCTATCACTGAAGGAGAACCTTCCACCTCTAGCATGAATGACAATACAACCACTAGCCCGGAACCAGAGATTCTTCAAGATGTCCTGGACGACCTTATTGACCTAGGTGCTCTAGATCCAAGTCCATCAAATCCACTGCCTAACATAGACTTCGACCTTCTAAGCCGTCCTACTCCCACAGATTCCCCTGCTACAACATCAGAAGATACTACGATTCCTAATAGCGAATATTCAGACTTCTTGAAATCTTTTAATAATAAAAATGAAACTTATAATAGAAAGGTACTAGAACATAACGAAAATATATTATAGTATTTCCCCTAAATTTAATATAATAAGCGATAACTGTTGTAATGTAAGTCGATTTAAAGAACTAAATCTCCCGAAATCTAGCATAAATAATATAAAGCTAGATAACCTTAAGAGCTAAACGCGAGTTTTATAATGCGTTAAAGTATATGATTCAATGCAGTTAACACAATCAGAAAAATATATGATATTCTTCAGGATATAATCTAGTTAAGTACTGTGTTGAAAACATAATACAACAAACTTTTATCGATACAAAAAAATCACAAAGATACCTCTAAAAAAATTATTTTAACGTGTAAAAACCATATTAAAATACAAACAATTATTCTGATTTTTTTATAAATTATTCATCAAGCAATATACTAACGAAATACTGTTTTATTTTTTTAATCCAATCAATACATTTTCTGTAATTAATTTATTTCATGTTTTTTTAAAGTTCTGAACGTCCCGCCGTCGTCGCGCTTCTCTTTCTTATGTATACAATCCGACAGGGACAGCAACAGCTCAGCTCAGTAGCTGTACTCGGCGCCTTAAAGACCTTAAAATTGTATCAGACCAAATCATAAGTGATCTTCAGAATGTAGCTCTAAATGACAATAGTATCAATAACCATATTAGTTTTCCAATTTTAAGCATTTTATCAATACTACTTTGTATATTTCTGTTGATTGTGTATAATTGTAAAAAGAGCAAGTGTTCTAGGCTTCTAAAGGTCAATTGTAAAGAAAACCCTAATCCTGAAGTAGAATTTCAAACTGTTGCAACCCAACAAGCTCGTCTTCGTGTTGAATAGTTTACCGGAAACTTAAATTTTCCGTAAGTTTCCTCTTAGCGTTGGGGTTGTTATATCCTTCAAATGTATGGGATAACGCTGACGCAATACACCATCAGCGCATTAAGTACTAGTTAAGTAGTTTGTTAATTGTTTGGCTTTCACAGTTCAAGTCAGTCTCGTCTCCTCGGCTAAGGCCACTTGCTCTTTAGAAATAAAATCTATGTAATTTCAAAAGTTAAATAAAAGGCCTTCAGCCCTAATTATAAATAGTCTTTTTTAAAAAGACTCTAAAAGTTTCCCTATAACAGTACGCTACTTTTGCCAAAATTGTTCGATATTATTTTGTTTTATGTCACTTTCGGTGATCTCTACAGCACATCGATATACACCAGAAAGCAGCACGTAATGTAGTGTGTATTGCGCATGTAATTCATCTCTACGTCGCTGTATTTGCGAGACAACCATTTTAGTATTTAACAAAATGTATTCGCAGATGTGGGATTTTGCTAAATAATAAGAGAATAATGAACTCGTCGTCTATCAGGATTTTAAAGTCGGACAGAAAAAAATTAAGAAGAATAACAGTGCGATGTACACATCTGACAAATAGAGCTTCAAAATTACATAAATATACTTCATCCAAAGTTGTATATTGTTATCTGAATCACGTTATGTTTACCACATAATTAAATTTAGCTCGAAACTCTTGCTCCAATCCTCTTATAGCGTCGCAAATTCACATAATACTTAAAACGTTTTAGGTATATGATTAAACAGTGTGTACACCACATACTCGAATACCCACTTACGTAAGTTCACGTAGGAGCAAAATGCAACACGAACGTATCTAAAGAAGCTTAGCGTCACCTGAACACTCCGCACTCTCCGTACCACAGACAACACTTTAAGCTGATTATGACGGATACGTCGCAGTTTCTAAGCCCACAGCTATATTTCGTCCGCTACATTTCCTCCAAAAACATTAAATTTAAAATGATTCCAAAATAAAACTAGAATTAAACTTTCCACTCATTATAACCCTCCTAAGATTATTACATTCTCCAACTTATAACTAAAGCGACATTCAACTCACATATTGTAATTTTAGGGTTGCCAATTTGTATGCAATAGCTGCTGGAGGCTCGTCTAGTCTTGTTTGTTAACTGTACCTACCTATTGGCCAGCAGTAGACCCGTCCTAACAAGTTAATTTAAACTTCTAACGCTTATCCGACTTAGGTTGATGGAGCTTAGTAGTATTATTGTAAACAAAATTTCAATTCATTCAAATCAAATTTCATCATTCATGAAGGCACTGAGCGGAAATATTATTACGTAACTATTTCTATTTATATCTATATTTATTATGAAAATATTTTATTTTTATTTTTGTAATCGTTTTAGCACTTAATGTTGAAAGAAATTATTTATGGAACTCATAGCAGTTGATTACCTACTTGAATTTATATGAATCAGCTTTTTACTTTAATGATTTAATCTTTATCTTACGTATATCTCGGTTGCTAAGTAAAAAAAAAAATAATTAAACATCCATTTCCGAAATGTTATTTTACTATAAACACAGATCATCAATATTTTTTGAATAATCATAAATTCGTGACTGAGCTAAAAGCTAAATTATTACAATGAGTTTAGCATAGCAAACTAAATATGTGTAAAATATACTTTAGTCACGAATTATATTACGTAAATAGATAGATGCTAAATCGTAAACATGTATCAAAGAGACACACTTATTTTAAAATTCTAGAATTTTACGAGTACCTATGGATTTATACAGGAACGTGTTATAAATATGAGTAAAATTTCAGCTTAATTCAACCCGTTATAATCTAGTGGAGCTTAGCCGAATAATGCTTTCACCGCTTGCCGAATTATATCTGCCACCCGTTCCTCCTCCCACAAGTCAGCTATGCTCGCATTCGGGGTCTATTCGGGCCAACAAATGCCTCTGACTCTAGGTCTATCACAGAATAAACAAGTTACTGTCCTCCAGTTTAGTGCTATGTTATGAGATAAAGTAATCAGCCTCTCCTATATATTAAAATAATTGGCAAACAAGGCTACTCATCAATGTCCTATGTATGTATTATGTCCTATGTATGCATGTATTATGTAGCTTGTATCCAAGACTTTCGTCTTGGCGTTCGAGGGTTCGCTTTCTAGCCTCACTAGATATGACAGTATATTAGGATCGCAAACTAGAACAGAAATACGAATAGTTCTAGTTGTATGTTTATTAAACACCGCTATTGCATATTTTATAAATACTGTCGCGGAGAATTTTACAAACATTCCATCTACGGACACAAAGTTCAGCCAGACTCGTATGTACTTACCGAAAGGTCACACTTGCAATGGTGTCTACTTAAAATTGAACTAAGCATACCCCGTAACCTAACCTAACAATAAATTAATACTTAGTTCGACAAACTGGTACTTTGAACAGACTGTTTAATGTAGAGCCACCTACTATAGTCAAGCTGCAGCTCAAGTTAGAGCGCCAATCTGTGTAACCTGCTTCCCGTTACATCAGTTCACTTGATTTTTTAACAAGTTAAACAAGAACGTCTTTCCTGTTCCAGCGCCCCACGCTTTTACAATCAAATATTATAATTATAAAAGCACATAGCTTACACTTCAGTCCAGAAATAGAGACAACTTGAACGATCCATAATTTATTTTTTTCTTTTACGCGCATTTATTAAAGCGTGTTTTTCTGGTGTTTTTTAAACTATTAATTTATTTTATACTTTTTGGTCTTTGATAACGAAATATTTTTAACATTTATACATTTATTTCAAGTACGCGAATGAGCCCGCATCCTCTCCATCTCCGCCAGTGCATCTGTATTGCATGGTGTTTTATCTGTCAGCTTAGAACAATGTAGCTCTTCAATCAAAGTGATTTTACTCTACTTGGGGTCACATACGCCTGTCCAGCCGCAAAAGTACGGGACCCTTAGTACACCACTGAGTGGTCTACAATATATAATTAGTTTGTTATAACCTTGAAACCTGATCGTGTTCAAATTCCATTACGTGGCCTTTCTCACAAGTGCAAACACTACTATGATACGATATTCCATCATGGAATGCCAGCGCCTATCTTCCGGCTTTATCATGAGACCTTGAAACCTAATCGTGGTCAAATTTCATTACCAGACTTTTCTAAGAAATCCAAAACAGCTATCATTCGATTTTCCATCATGAAATTCCAGTTCATATCCTCCGGCTCCATCTTCAGATCAGTTCGTCAGTACCATATTATTGTACCGTCATCAGAACTGCATACAGCTGCCAATTTTCATTATGCTACGACCCTTGGAAGATGGTTAAATTAGTTAGCTTAGATTCCATTACATAGTTACATATGTACATGTCGAGTTCCAGTTTATCTCTTCCGGCTCCATCATCAGATCAGTTCGACAGTACCATATTATTGTATTGTCATCAGACCTACATACAGCTGCCAATTTTCACTACGCTACGACCCTTGGAAGATGGTTAAATTAGTTAGCTTAGATTTCATTACATAGTTAGCTACATACAAGTCGACCTAATAAAAGCGTGTTAAAAAGGTTGAGTGTTCGTTAATGGTTGGATGTTTAAAATACTTATTATACTGTCGTCACTGTCGCTAAATCTTATTTAAACATATCTTACGCTTAAGGAAGCGAGAATCGGCGGCAAACGGCTTTATTTACCAATATTTTTGTCGTACCGATAGGTGTTGTAGTACCTACATAGTTGAGAGCAGGAATTAAAACATACCACCTGATGTTATATTATACCAGTCGGATATCTAAAACTTAATCGTTCGATTATTATAGGTTAACAATACCCACTGATGCATTTCCCTAAAGAATGCCTAAAGAGGTAGCAAAAACTGCAGCATTTGAAAATATTCTACTAAAAAATTTGGGATACTTTTTAATAGATATCATAGATGTAGGGGTAACTTGCCGCATGTCTCATTATGAGTAAATACATTTGTCTGGATCAGTTGCACTAGAAATAAATAAAAAGTGCATATGGGCATAAGTAATATTATAAATCCTAACTCATACACATAGACAAGGTCTCTGCCGATAAAATTCATGAACACCTCCTCGCCATTAAATATCTTTTATCATTCCCAAAAAATATGAATACCTCCTCGGTACAAGCAATAAATATGAAACGATATCTGAATACAAAATAATGGAACGGTCATAACATCACGAGCTGTCAAGTAATTGAAAAGGAAAGCGTATGATACCCATATTTATAAAAAAATCCTCCTTTGAAAGCCAAGGTGCGTCTAAACTGGGGTTGTCCTTCCCATAATATCGTATGCTTGTGATACGGGAACTTAATAATAAATTCCTTTGTGCAAAAGGAACAAAAATTAAAATTCTTTCCGTGTCCCACGGCCTTCTCCAGCGCGGTTTTGTCATTTTGTTTGGAGGGATCTTGCGTGACATACGCAAATCCCTCTGCTGAATATATGTGAATAAAATAAACTACTAAGAATATCTAAGTGAGCAATATTAGACACGTTTTCTCATAAATCTTGCCATATTCGTTGTATGAAACTGAGATAGACAATTTTTCATAAAACAGTGATAGGCAATAAAGATATAAACTATTTGAGCTTTATATTACGTGGAGTCGCATAGCGAATGTACTTGTATCATTTATTATGTGTAATTTAAAACGAACAATCTTTTTGAGCATATTTTTATTCATACCTACACTTGTTCCCAAGGGGTACGATGTAATATTTGCATATAGATGAGAAAGCATATGAGTTTGTTCCTTGAGAACGGCTGTGTCCATTGGTTCAATTAACAATATTTTACCGACTGCGATACACCTGATAAGCACGGTGATTACTAACAGCAATATCGGTCGAAATCATTCGTTATAGTGGAATAGCGCCCGTGATATATGGCGTCGACACTTGTGTTGTGGGCACGTTATTGTCGTAGGAAAACTACTGCTATACTTTATCCAACATTTATTCGCACGCATTCTAGCATTTGTAGTCCGCGCTGTGCGCACACACGATTAACAATAGTATTAGCACGATTACACTCCCCGTGAATTACGAATTGTAACGTGGCTAAAAGGAAAATTAGGCTGAAATAAAATCCGACTAAACTTTTACTCTGGAAAACGTTTAATTTCGCCAAAAAGTGGTTTACAGTAACTTTAATTTCATAAATATACAAAATCTACAACAAATACGCCTTCAGAATGTTTTCATATGATGATAAAAAATAAATTGCTATACAAGTCAAACAAAGGTTCTTCATTTAAAATAAACAAGTTCTAAACTATGTAAAATTATTTAAAAAAGGTCTTTTTAGATAACGTTAAAATATCTATAGAAACTAATCTTCGAAGAAATAGTACCTAACATGTCTCGAGACGGGATCGAAGTAGTCATCGAGTGGTAGGTCAAGCGCCGAGAGTACAGTCTTGAAGTAGTGCCGGGTGAAATTGACGGTGTCTTGCGGTCGCAGGAGCAGGATGGCCTGCAGGTAGTCGCGCACTGCGCCCGTGAGGGCACCGCTCTCCGTCACGTAGCGACCGCCCTCACATGTACGGACAGTCTGGTGAAAGTATTCGATTATGAATATCAACTTCACAATGCTGCCCTCGACATGTATATGAAATGAACACTGCAAGGAGTAGCTTTCCGATTTAGTTTATAAGAATGGACAAAATGATTTATACATAAATATTATTGACATGGGGCCGATGACACTAATATATTATTAAAATGCTTCGTATATTTAGTTAAAAACAAGATAAGAGCAACAGACCATAGCAAAACCTTTTTAAGAGTAGCATGATAGATATATGATTACCTAACTCTTTTTATAGGTTTCTACTTCTTAACATTAAGTAACGTTCATTACGCGATACAAAATAGAGTCGCAATCGCAAAGGCTACAAAATTCTACACGAGCGTGTACATATTAAACTTTAAACACATTCAAGTTCAGCCTATAAAATAACGCTCCAATATCTACACTAATCTACACTTATCTACACTTAATATTATAAAGAGGAAAAATTTGTATTTTTATTTGTTTGTAATGGATAAACTCAAAAACTACTGGACCGATTTTAAAAATTCTTACACCATTAGAAAGTTACATTATCTGTGAGAAACAAAAGCTATATTTTATTTTAGAAATAATAGGGGTCCGTAAGATATTTGGGTTTTTCGGGTACGCGAAGTAGTTCCCTCAGAACGCGGGTGAAACCGCGGGAAACGGCTAGTCTCGTTTAAAGATAAACTTGATTGTGAAGAGACAACATGTTTAAAACGCGTGCAAAGGATTACAGTTCAAACATTCAACTGCGCCGTACGCTCCACTGCACTGAAATCCGAGAGTACGTACTTAGCTACTCGTCAAAACAAAAAGTTTGTCTTTACCCTTAGTGCGGCTTCTATTCACACAATACTCTATAATTCTCTAGACCTTGAAAGGGGTTTAGTCTCATTTTGTTGGGTATTTGCTTTATAGAAGGTTACACTTGTGTTGTCTATACGACCTAAGTATTAATAGGCTTTATAGACACTTGAACCGTGTATGGTAACAGTAGGAAATCTGAGTTCTAGTGAAACGTCTTGATCACAAAGATCTTCTGATCAAGATCATTTTTAACCCCCGACGCAAACTGTGCTCAAGTTTTGACATGTCTGTGACTGTGTGCATAAACCATTGCATTTTACGATACGCCAATACATCGAATTCACTGTATATTTAACTGATAGCTAGGTGGTAATTTTTCAAAACCCCGAAAGAATTAAACTTGTAAAGCTTATTGATTTCACCGTTAACATAATAATATTAAAGTCCCACAAGACACGCTTAAAACGTGTGTCCCCAGCGATGAACAATCAGGACTATATAATATCAAATGTCTTGCAAACACGACTTAGATCTGTTAACTGCCGTGTTTCTAGGCTAGAAAAAGTTTAAGTAAAAAGTTTCTAAAAGTAATAAGTCTTTGTGTTGAACATCATCCTGAGTAGATAATACTCAACTTTCACGCGTACTTAATATTAGAGAAAACACATTAGCGGTCGTCAGATCTTTAAGTGATTTGCAATATTCGCTGTAAGTGTTCAATATAACAATAAACAAGAAAATAATTACAGAACACTGATTACGTACCTTAAAGTCTAAGTAATCAGAAAGCAGTTGCAGATCCTCGCGCCACCTCTCACGCAGTGGTGCGTGCTTTTCAATCTCGTCTTTTTCAGGAATAACACGCAGTAGTGGGTTCAGGTGCAGCAAATAGCAGTTGTCTGCCCATTCGTGACTCACAATGTAGCCTATATGACAATATCACATCTGGTAAGACTAGAATGCGGACCTGGGACTCTAAGACAAAGTTCCTGGATGCTAATGAGATAACGCTACGATGTGGTAATGAATAAAATTAACTTTGCCGGCTACTTTATTTGCGTGGACCATAAAGTACTTAAAAGTCATGGCAAACAGTTCGGGATGATATTTTAACATTAAAATTTCTAAGGGGATCGAATGGGCACACACCTCTGAGTTTTCGAAGTTATGTGTGTATTAAGGCCTGTTCAGACCTAAGCGGTATTCGCTACCGTCTGCGGCAGAGAAAACCCAGTGGGTATGCGGTAATATTACTGTTCAGACCTAAGCGGTATTCGCTATCCTTGTGGGTAGAATAACGCGCGGTAGTCGAGTTTCGCTCAGAGAGGTAAGAACTAGCCGCGGTACTTGATACCAAATACCTGAGCGAAACCCGCGCGGTATGTACCTCTACCCACAGCGGCAGCGAATATCGCTCAGGTCGCTCTAGCCACGGTACTTGATACTAAATACCTGAGCGAAACCCGCGCGGTATGTACTTCTACCCACAGCGGCAGCGAATATCGCTCAGGTTTGAATAGGCCTTTAAGAATGTTAATTATCGCTCGCTTAATAATGTGCCCGGTAGATGGCAATAGGCTCGCCCCCTATTACATTGGGACCGAAACATAACTGGCGAAGTGTGGGTGTGGAATGCACCTTTGCCTACCCCTTCGGGGATAAAGGTGTGAAGTTATGTTATGTTAAATTTCTAAGCAATCTCTATTAACTTGAAAATTCTTATCGAAAATCTCACCATCGTTGTCATTGCGTAGCCTGAAGCTACGCATAAAGTTACACGCGAACTATACAATCTTATTTAACGTCTTATTAGGAGGCCTTTGTAATGCGTAATAAACCCAGACAATTGAATAATGGCGGGATAATTAGCTTACAGAACCCTCAGACGAAATATCAACATTGGAGAGCTAAAGGCATCCGTTCTTCAATACACCGGCGGAGGTCTGTGTTAAATGGTTTAATGAAAATTTAGACAATGTTTTCTATCAACGAAGGCGCTGATGGATGTGCCCGAAGTTAACCTAATGATAAGCCCTTACATATTTTGTAATAATTGGCCCCCTCGATACACTCTTGCCTATAGATATTCTCGTTTCCAATTTTACATACTGAGAATGTCGGAGTGAGTTAAATTCTTACATAACTCAGTCTTTACACCTTGTTTATTATGTATCTAAGAATATTGGCATAAAAATAATTTTAAGGCTTTGCGTACCCGGCTAGAAGATATAGGAGCGGTATGTAAGGAATCAGAAGAGGGGAAGGAAGGATGATTGGGCCTCTGATGCTTTTCGTAGAATATAATATATAATTACTAGACGAAAATAAGCAATATGATGCCGAACCACAATATTTCCTAATATTTACTAATATAAAGAAAATGTGCTAACATTCCATAACAGGCCACCGAAACAAAATTTTAAAATTTTAGTGGATTGGCAGGATTGCTTTCTGCGTCCTCTTTAGATCGATATAGTCACTGTAAGGATAAGAAGGTTCTATTGATCCGGCTGAGCCGAACTATTCGAGCTGGAACCAGAAGTCTTTACTATAGGTCGGTTCACGAAAGATGACCACTGCGCAGAAATCATTTTTTAGGTCCCCGTGGAGGTGCGGGGTGAGGCGCGGGTAGAGTGCCAATGGCGTGGCTCCATTCTTGACGCATTCCCTAAATGCGTCAAGAATGGAGCAACGCCATTGGTGCACGAATGTACATATGCGCGACGGCCGCCATTTGTGGTCAACTTTCGTGAATTTACCTATACCAAAATCATTGTCAGTTTAAACTTTACCTCTAAGAGTAAGCACAGTCAACGACTGGTGAATATATCCGGAAGGCTCTATAATGTGACGTTCCACTTTGGCAACGAATAGCGGGGTACCGTTCACGATGGCTTGACTAACACCGTGGCAGACCTGTGAAATTGATAATATTTAGCTTAGCTTTGCTTTGCGAAACTGTTTATGATAACAATAGATAGCTATTTAATGTGACTTTACTGTAATTGAATTGTAAATCAAGGTAGTAGAGCCCTGCTGATTTCAGCATGTATGGGCCGGCTTGATCGGGGTAGTACTACCCTCTCACAGAAAATCGACGTAAAGTAACAGTACCTACCTAAACTGTTGCGTTTCGTTCGGTGAGTGAGTGTCGTAGGCCCTATCCCCTTTTCCTTCTCCCTCGTCCCACTCCTCATCCTATCCCTTTTTCCAGCCCCAAGGGGTGGCAACGCACTTGTGACTCCTATGGTGTTGCTTGTGTCCATGGGCGGCGGTAATTGCTTACCATCAGGTGATCCGTCTGCCCGTTTGCTACCTATTACCATAAAAAAAATAACTGAATTAAAATATTCTGCGACGAATTTTGAAAAGCCTCCGAATTTTAGAAAGCTTATACAGAGAGAGTACTTTTTTCGCAAGAAACTAGTGTTTAATTTTGCCACGGTTTGCACTATATGTTAATACGTCCGGGATAACCATTTTGTTTCAGCTCTCTTATATGTAAAATCTTACGGTTCTAGAGATCAGAAATGTATGAAACCTGTTTCACTGCACAAGTCAAAATATCGTATTGAATACTGAAGTAGGTATAGGTAGGTAGATAGTCTAATATTTTCATCAGATCATCCATTCACTAATATCTGCGTGATATCTGCACAATCAAACAAATAGGCAGATGGGAAGGAAACAAATTGGCTCAAAAACCAAGTAAATATTTAGTTGAATAATTATAAACTTATGTATCAATTAACTAGCTTCCACCAACGGCGCTGCCGGTGTACCTAGCCACACGGGCAGCGCCTCTGTTGTCGCAACAAAAGGTAGCATATATACTATTCTTATGTATACACTACATTACTACAAAGCTTCAGTAAAATTTGTTCAATGGGTAGCTTTTGTGTGAACGAGTAATTAATATTCATCCAACCATCCTCACAAACAACGTTTGCATTTGTAATAGGAGAAGGATATTATTATTTAATATCCATACGCAGCCGTTATATAATATTTGAATAGCACAGATGAGGTCATTCACAAAGCTAACGACAGTTCGCTAAGCGATCCTAACGGATCATAGTCAATGCGCCTAAAAATAGATAAGAAATCCAAGTTTCAACTAAACAATAAACAGATTCCAATAACGAATACTTAGCCAAGCCGTCGCTTAGCTTGAAATTTGAAACCATCCTTATCATCTAATAGATCAATAGTAATAGATTTGCCTATTTATATCAGAGGGAGATCAGTAGTTTCACAAGAAAAAGTCATCAGTCGATTCAATCTGCTGAAACGATAATACCCGGTAACATTGTTCATGAATTCCTAATTCTAAAGTCTACTAATAATTGGCTCAGTTATTTTACAACGCTACCTTGATAAATCACATGTTACTTATTCATAACGTTTTAATAGGATAGTGATCTAATATTAGTTCACTGTTAATTAGTTACAGAAGAAATTCAAGCTGTGGGCTGCAATGTACTACCTATGTTATCGGGTAGATAGTTAACTAAAAAAATATTTTAATGACAAAAATAAGAAAATATAATAAAAGAACATCGAATAGATAGCACAGCTCAGTCAATTTCTTCATATCAAGCTAGTTAATTAGACAGAGAGGGAATAACACGCCGTGGCGTCAATTCTTCCAATCTTGGTATCAATATTTAACTGCTTCAATGTCTTATTTTAAATTGTCTTTCGGGATATATACCACGTACCTTTGTATGGAGTAACCGATATTTCGGCACTGTTGCAAGCGCCATGTTCACGGATGTACTGAGGTTATTGCGGGTGGATGAATGTTACGAGCAAGTAAAACGGTCTACCCACTTTCTTACTCGTTTTTTGCGTACAACACGACTATCACTGAACCCGAACCCGATCACGACATACTACACTCACTACTCACTACGTCAGCTCGCGGTTTGAGTCTTTTCGTTTCACGGGTTTTACATAGACGGACCACCGGATGCCAGATACTTGACAGTTAAAAACCCATCTTCTCTATTGAAATTTTTGAACTTTTTAATTTCAATAGCCTCCCTAACCATTCGAGGTATGTAGTGGCGTTCTGTCGAAAGCACCTGAGGGTTGTGTAACTAAATCCAGTGGTCGGTACCCGAGTGTAAGAGGTGTTGAGCTATGGCTGACTTATATGGCTCATTATTTTTGACTGCCCTGATGTATTCCTTTATCCGGCAAGAGATGGTGCGTTTTGTTTGCTCTATATAGAAACTCCCACAGCTGCAGTCAATCTTGTATACACCTGGCTTTTCTAAGGGAAGACCGTCTTTCGGCGTTCTTATACATTGCGACAGTTTCTTAAATTCCTATATTGCTTCAATGCCCTTCAATTATGAGTAAAAATTATAGTTTTGAAATAAAGTTATAAAACATGCGCCTTTTATTAACTTTAAGTGCTTCTACATTGAGTGTATATTTTTTAGAGAGTTACGTCTATTTGGCTAAAATTAAATATACTTATTTAAGATAAAATTAAATATTCGTAGTTATAATATATAATTTATAACCCTCCAACGCTCACCAACTTGTTCAGTGTTAACATGTGACCCTGTTTTAATTAATACTTCTGTAAACAAACCAAAATCTAAATGCATTATTAAACATACTTTAAAGCAAAACTAAATTAGAAAACAAAAATAAAGTAATAATATTTAGTGACGAGTTTGGAAAAGGTATGGGTCAGTTTTTGGCAAACACATATAGTGACGGATTAGTGATGAATTACTGTATGCCTGGGTTAAATTCTATAGCCATTTTAGATAAAATTATCAGTTGTAATTTTTACCAGGATACAACTTTACTGATTCTACTTGGTAAAAGAGGATCTTTAAATAAAAAACTATTATATATTTATTACAGTAAATTAAGTGAATTTTATTAAAGTGAATTTTAATATTAAAGATTTAAATAAAATTATTATGCTAACTTTACCCTTTAGTAAATCGTTGCCACAGAAAGAAAATAATATTAGACATAATCTTAATACAAATCTTTGTACATGGTCTTATAACAATAATCAATTCCATGTATTTGACTGTAACAATTATGTTAGTAAAAGTGTATATTTGACGCAAGATCCTTGCTATCTGAATTCCTTTTTTAAAAGACAACTAGCAGCTTCGCTAGCATATTGTATTAATATTTCAGCCAAGAATTTGGCTAATAAACCTGTTGCTCCTATACAGCAACTAAATGACATTCATAATAATTCAGCCAATATTTTGGCTACACAACTTGGCATGTCAATTAATTTAAATTAAATAGTACGACAATAGAGACTAACTCTTGCAATGACACTTTAATTAATAATAAACCAGAAAGTACAAATAAGACAAATTCAAATAATTATTATAGGTCTGGGAATTCACGAGTTATAAAACTAGTTCATCAAAATATTCAAGTGATGTTGAATAAAGATTTAAAAATTGAATTGTTCATGAACGGTGAATACATTGACATTTTGTGTATAACAGAACATTGGCTTAAAGATTACCAGTTCATGTGCAACTTCAATAACCCCTTAGTTGGTAGTTCGTTCAGCAGACAAAATGCAATACATGGTGGATCGTTGATTTTAGTTAATAAACAACTTAAATTTAAGAATCGTATTGACATTGTGAATTTTTCAGTTGAACGGACAGTTGAAATAGCCTGAAATAGCCTGTGTGGAGTTGGAGCAACTTGTTGTATTGAGTGTGTATAGACCACCATCTTCCATCTATGATAATTTTGAAACTATCATGGATGATGTACTACGGAAGCTATGTCAACATAATAAATCAGTACTTGTGTGTGGTGCTTTTAATATTAACTTACTAGAACAGTCTTCGAATAGCCAAAAAATTAAAAATTTGTTCAAATCATACAATCTAGATTGCTTATTTTTGCAACCCACCAGGATAACTTCTACCACCTATACTTGTATAGATAATATATTTACAGATATAATACCAATGAGTAAACAAATAATTAAGAAATTAACATCTTATCATTGTGGACAATCAATAGCATTCGCTACGCAGTCTAAAAAAGTAGGTAGTAAAGAATTGACTGTGGTGCCAAAAACTTTGCGTCGACTCGAGGGACTTAAAGATAAACTCACAGACACTACCATATTTGTGCTATAATGAAGATCCTAATGAGTTGTACAATTCTTTCTTTTACATGTACTGTAATATTTTCAACTCTATCTTTATCCCTAAGAAGATCTCAGTTGTTGGTACTACAACCTTCAGTGAATGGGCAACCACTGGTATTTATAAAAGTAGAAATAGGCTTTACGAGTTGTATGAACAGAAAGTTATTAAGAAAAATTATGAACAATTTTGTAAATATGTAAGAAATTATTCTAAGTTATTCAAAAGATTTGTCGAGAAGCTAAGACTCTTTATTTAAAATCTAAAATTAAAAATAGTGAAAATAAAATAAAAGCAATATGGGACATTATTAACAATGAGACTGGAAGAGTCAAGAATAAAAGTAATGACTACATTCTTCACTTTGATAACAAGGTATTCAAATCAGATTTTGAGGTTGCCACAGCATTCGAAAATTTCTTTACAGACATTCCAGTCTCAATTACAAAGTCCCTGAACTCGTCTCCTAATGATGCCGAATTTCTATTAAAACAAAATGTCAAAATGTGTACTATTGGATTTAGTTTTACTTATATTACCGAAAGAGATATTGTTAAAATTTTAATAAACTTAATTTTAAGAAAACTAGGGATTTTTGGGGTAATTCTGTTGTGATTACGAAATCCATAATCAATTCAGTAGCACCTGAACTTGCAATAATTTTCAATAGATGCATTGACTGTGGTGTGTTTCCTGATCTAATGAAAATTAGTAAAATAATTCCATTATTTAAATCAGGTAGCAAATCTGACCCCACTTATTATTGACCAATATCTGTGCTACCCACTTTTAGTAAAATTTTTGAAAAGCTTATTCTAGACCAGCTCCAAATTCATTTTAATAATAATAAACTGCTTCACAGTAAACAATTTGGTTTTACTAGGGGTCGCTCAACAACCGATGCTGGTGTTGAGCTTTTAAATAGTATTGCGATAGGCGATGCTTGGGAGGAGTCGCATGATGCTTTAGGAGTATTTTGCGACTCATCTAAGGCATTTGATTGTGTTTTTCATGAAAAATTGATCAGGAAATTACATCACTATGGAGTTAAGAACACTGCTTTAGATCTTTTAATTTCGTATTTATGTAACAGGATACAGAGAGTAGATGTTAATGGAAAACGTTCTATGGGTTCTGTGGTCACAATGGGAGTGCCGCAAGGTTCAATTCTTGGTCCATTCCTTTTTATTATATATAATAATGATCTGCCATATATTATGAAAAACAATGAAGAGATAGTGTTATTTGCTGATGATACATCACTTATATTTAAGCGAAGACGACAACACTCAACTAATGACGATGTAAATGACGCTCATTCTGAAGTAGTTAATTGGTTTAGTGCTAATAATTTACTTTTAAACGAAAGAAAAACAAAATGTATTAGATTTTCCAAGCCTAATGTAAAACAAGTTGAAACCAATATACGGATGAATGGAGAAGAGTTGGATCTTATAGATAACTCCGTTTTCTTAGGCATAACTTTAGATTCAAAGTTACAGTGGGGCCCACATATAAGTAAGTTGTCGAATAGACTTAGCTCTGCAGCGTACGCGGTTTATAAGATTCGTCAGTTAGCAGATATAGATACAGCCAGATTAGTATATTTCAGTTATTTTCACAATATAATGTCATACGGCATTTTACTATGGGGCAATGCCGTCGGTCCCGGCTGTCATGAGGTTCTTTGACAGTCGTTACTAGGAGTCAGTATCCTCAAATACCCGCCGAGTTTGATGGTCAAAGAGGTAATAAATAATAAATAGTACCTATATATCTGAAGACACCCCAAGCTCCTAGGTGTGTAAGTCTTGGATGCCGCCGAGATAACGATTTTTGTAAAGGAAAATTATATTAGAACATATTAAAATACTTGTCTTGCTATTGCCAGGCAATTTTAAAAACATAAACCCATAAGGGGTGCTAACGTTGTGCTAGATAAAAAAAATCTTTAGTCAGATGGGCTTGAAAGGAGTACTTTCTACTGGTCTGTAAATTAAATTATAGAGACATAAAACTGAAATACTGTGAGGCAGTATCTGCGATGTTGTAAGGGTTAACAAAAAGTGCTTCAACCTTAACCTATATTGTTCGCCAGACACAAGAGCCAAATCAATAAAAACGTAATTTTGTATGTGATAACCTTATGTTTGTCGGCTAAGCTAGTGATAGGGCTTAAAAAATACAAAATATATGTTTGTTTCTGTTCAAAGAGTTCAAAAAAACATTCTTACGTTAAAAGTATACAAATATCAAAGCAGAATTAATTAATTCATTCCATAAGACAATCGATACCACGTTCGTATCACATGTGCACTTCTTAGGTAAAATTGTATCTTTCAAAGTATTATTTTCTTAAGCATATTGAAGAGGGGAATTGAAACTTTCATTATAAAGGCATATTGTACACTTATTTATGAGCGGCTAATAACATTGTTTCCAAATATACTGTAATGGTCCATGTATTAAACTGTTCTAAATAATAGAGATCCTTTACCCCCATTGTTAGATCATAATATTATTATTTATTGTCTTCGAGAAATCTGTTAAAATACACGCTTTCAATCACAGCAAAGAAAATTTATCTACTGGAAAATTTGGGTAAGGTCTGCATTGTCTCATTACAATTACTGTTTCAAAAATAGAAATTAAAGTGTCTCAAGGTTAGTACCTTGTATTAGCATACATCGGTGGTAGACAAAGACAAGAGATAAGGCGAAGTCACTTATACGAGCTTCAACCAGGTCTCATACACGTCATAGCTGTTTAATGGAGAATCAGGCTCGTATTTACAGTTTTTGTTATCCAACTCTTGATTATATTAATCTAGTTCTAATATTATCTTGAAACTTTGGATGGATGTAATCATCCATTTATGATCTAGGGGAAAATTTATGAATTCTTTGTAAGTTCCAATTAAGTATGTAGAATTGTAGATATAATTTGATTTTATAATGTTCGTACTGTTTAGGTAAGTTTTGTTCGCTCAGAACGACACTTGACTTGCCGTTTGTAATATCGGTAAGTCCAGGTAAAGGCTGCAGAGGGCGCGTAAAGTCGTATGTTCTTTTCGCAGGAGAAGAATCTTTAAGCCATGTCGGAGACCTACCGGCACTCCCTGACCGCCGGCACACAGCGCTGGCCGCAAACTCATACAAAAAAGAAAAAGTACGTACACTTACTATTTCGAAAATGAGAACCTTGATAAGTAGGTACTGATTTCTGCACAAAGTAATGTGCATAAAAACGAACTTGTTCACAAAGGGGTATGCCTTCAAGTGAAGCTCGTGAATATTTCTCATTTATATGGATACAACTAGGTACCTACTATCTTAGTCTGGCCAATAGTTATCAATACTGGCAAAATATGGGTATTCTGAGGTAAAATTGCAATATTGTCGATTCAAATACAGATATTGCACAATGTTAGAATATTCATCTTCCAACCAAGGTAACTGCATATTCCAAGTAGTCATCATCGCCCTAGCGTTTTCCCGATTGCATCCAAGACTTACTCGTACAGCCTTGGAGCCCGAGGTCCGCTTACTGGTCTAACAAGATATGACAGATTATCAACTTTTCCACAGAGCGACTGCCGTCTGACCTCCGTGACCCAAAGGGAAAGCGATATTCTATGGTTTAGACTAGTTTGAGTAGTGTCCCCATATTCTTCTACGGTGTGGAAACATGGACAATACGAGCCAGAGAACGGCAAAGGATTGATGCATTCGAGATGTGGTGTTGGAGACGCATGCTGAGGATAACCTGGACCGCCAAGCGCACCAATGCATCGATCCTTTCGCAGCTTCGTGTCCAAACACGCCTTTCCACCATCTGCCAGCAGCGCATAATATTGACCTACTTTGGCCACATAATGAGGAGGGGTGAAAAGAGCCTTGAAAAGCTGATCGTTGTTGGGAACACGGAGGGTAAATGAGCCCGGAGATGGTCCCCAACCAGATGGAGCGATCAAGTGAGAGACCCATCATCAACGTTTTGCTCTGTCGCCCGAGACGCGATGGACAGGCACCGGTGGAGGTAGATCATCGAAACCAGGTGCAAACCATCCACATCCGCCGATGACCACGATCCTCAGTCATGAGGGACCGACCACAGAGAGAGACCAGTATCAGTTTATTTGAGGGTACTGACTCCCCGTAACGACTGTCAACGTCACTGACGTCTAGGGCAAGTGACCGATCTAGATCGCGCACCCATCTTATATAGGTATAGGCCTATGAGTCACTGATTGACTGTGGCTCTGAACATTACCATATAAGGTAATATTGCGAACGCTCTGCGGCTAAGCTGGCGTTAAGCGCCTGCGAGATATTATAACGCAATACGTGGAGTATTACGTTACATCGGCACTATGTCTACCTCATTATTAAAGCTCTGATTTTGGTTAATGTTAATAATAATTACCCTTATAGGTGGATGCATTTGCCAAATATATTATGTTGTAAGAAATTTCAATATAATATTAACGACACACATAAGGCCTGTGCAACTTAAACCTTCGTTTAATATTGTATATCTGAGACTTCTTTTTTTTTTTTTTTGTCACTTCAATTTCTTTAGTCTTTTTTTGATCTTTTAAAGTCCAGACAAAAAAAAGGGTTTAGTATGCAAGTACAATGCAGGAAATCACCTGACGCTTTTGACTGACTCGGCCCACTGATGGCCCGCATTCAACAGCAATCGTACGGCTCAACCTTGATTGAGGGAGCCAGCACGATCTGTATCACTATGCCTCCACGCCATCAGAAGGTGTATGCATAAGCATGTCAGCCTAAGCCATCAGACAGGTTGCCACAACTATTTGTTTATATGTTTAATAATGCCCACATCATACAACTTTACATGCTAATACACAGCAAAATACATGTTGTACACAATATGTAAAATTATAAAAATTTATACAATAAAATGTCATATATTTAAATGTCAGAAAATATTATTGAATGTCAATTTAAGAATGTCTAAAAAATAAAATAATAATATATTACGAGTACTTAAGTAGTTTTAAATGTCATGATAATATTAGAACTAGATTAATATAATCAAGAGTTGGATAACAAAAACTGTAAATACGAGCCTGATTCTCCATTAAATAGCTATGACGTATATGAGACCTGGTTGAAGCTTGCCTTATCTCTTGTCTTTGTCTATCACCGATGTATGCTAATACAAGGTGCTAACCTTGAGACACTTTACTTTCTATTTTTGAAACAGTAATTGTAATGAGACAATACAGACCTTACCCAAATTTTCCAGTAGATAAATTATCTTTACTGTGATTGAAAGTGTGTATTTTAACAGATTTCTTGAAGACAATAAATAATAATATTATGATCTAACAATGAGGGTAAAGGATCTCTATTATTTACAAAAGTTTAATACATGGACCATTACAGTATATTTGGAAACAATGTTATAAGCCGCTCATAAATAAGTATACAATATGTATGTCTTTATAATGAAAGTTTTAATTCCCCTCTTCAATATGCTTAAGTAAATAATACCTGAAGGATACAATTTTACCTAAAAAGTGCACATGTGATACGAACGTGGTACCGATTGTCTTATTGAATTAATTAATTTATTCTGCTTTGATATTTGTATTTGATATTCTGCTTTGATATAAGTAAACAAAACTGATCTCGTCATTACTAGTAATCGTACTGGCACCCCGAACCCGGAGTGGGTTTGGGGTGCCAGAACGATGAAGTTCTTATCGCCTCTAAATGAATTCCGTACTACGACTTTGCATGCAGCTTTTTGTTTTGCTTATTGACTGCCTGTAGTCAAAAGTTGCTAGAGCAGCTATCCGATTGTAATAACGCTTTAAAGCTGTACCAGCGGAAGTGAACGTCCGGACGTTGATCAAGAATTTAAGTGGCCGAATATTTTTATCGTCGCAGACGCTTATGGCTATACCTATAATTTATATCTCTATCCATTTATCTCCATTGGCACACATATCCTCATAACCAGAGATCACCACAAAATAGACATTACACTCCCAGTGGTAATGTCCAAATGACAACTAAAACCAATAAACAACATATCCGAGTAACCAAATATATTCCGACTAACACATAAACACGTGTATATTAAGATGATAAATTACGACACAAACAATTGTACATAAGCACTTACGCCGCAAATAATTTCACATTATAAAATACTATGTACGTAGAATACAGCACTAACCATATTGCAGGAGATGTTGTTGTTGAAATTCTTGAATCGTAAATAACAAATGGGAGAAAATAAAACTTTTCCGCCACATCATCCTGTTTATATCGAGATTGTAAGGTGAGGTACTTTACTACACAATATATAATTTTATTGTACTTTTATACCTTCGAGTATATACGGGTGGCCTCGATGGATGGTAAGGCTCTGTTTTCAAACTGAAATGTCATTGTGAAGAGTTCAAATTGGAAGTTCGCTAAAACAGATTAGATGAAGTCGAGGCTCGTTTACAGCCATGTACCCATCTACGTTACTAAGGGCATTTTCCATCAAAGTGAAATGGATAACGAATTTCAATGTTCTAATTAAGTTACACTACTTAGTTTTATCTTCTTTTCTTAACTAGGTAAGTGTTGAGTTCCTGAAATAGTGGCACAGGTGCAGCACGTGTCTTGGTTATGGCGGAAAAACTTAAACGAAATACTGACGGGGAAGCAAATTAAAACACTTGTCGGAGATTGGAGAACGGAACGTCAAATCTTCTTAGATTTTGGCGTATTCGGAAACGATGGTTGGCAACACTGAACACTAAGGTCGGCGGTTGACGGCTGTCAATGTCATTAAATGTTTTATAAGCGAACGTCGAGCTGTCAAGGGCACTTTTTGGCGACAGACACAGCGGAGGAAACAAGTGTAGCCTACCTACGTCCGACTTCGCCGCGTTTCCAAAAGTAATCCATTTTCATCCGAGCTACGTGTGCATATTTAGTTTGTGAAGTAAACTAATTAGTTTGAGTAAAACCTATTGAGTGTATACCGAGTCTTATTTTCCTGAAATGTACGATGGAGGAAGACCTGAGAGACATTCTCCTACGTTACCTACCCTATACGTTATCAGAAGTGGGATACGAGCACAACGACCCACGTGTTCAAAATCAAGACGCCAGTAACGAAAAATAGCTGGAACTACAAAATTGCAATTTTCTGACTATGATCCAAGCCATGAAAATACCTACTACATCGTCACATGGCCTTTGTTTACCGGACTTCGATCCTGAGCAACAAGATGTAGATGCACGTGCTTTGGTGACGGCTGCAGACATGTTATTGGACAATCGAGATCCGCATTGCGCCCCACTTATGGTCGCACTAAGCCGGGCCTTGAAGGGAGGAGCTTCGATCTGGCTATCTACCGTGCCGTTTCCTGGGATGGACCTGTTCAATGAAGTGTGCCAACAAGGCGCGAGCGAAGATGGCTGCTAACGCTGCTATGTTGGCGAATCAGCTGGGTTTTCTACTGCAACCGGGGTGAGCGTATTTTGTCTGTTTTTTTTTTCTTTTATTTTTTTGGTACATCAAATTTTATTTACTTACGGTAGTTGTTAAACACTCTTAGTTAGAAGAATACTGCTACACGTTTAACCTTGGAAATGTTATAATCGTTTTGATGATGTCGCCATCACATCGTGGCTAGTGTTGTGGGTTCGATTCCTGCACAAGACATTTGAGTTGTGGGACCGTTAGACTTTCAAAGTGTCGTGTTTCTCATGGCATGATCTCATGAATAATCTTCTTTGTAATAGTATCGAGAGTGAGCGTAACAGGCCGACTTGCATAGCTTCAAGCAAGTGCGTTTGAGTGAAACGTGTTAGCCTGACCATAGTCGAAGGTTATTACTAGCTCCATTATTTTATCGACTCGTGGTGTTGGTAATCCCTAATGGTTTTCGTTTAAACGTCATCAGAGCCTAAGTAAAAAGCGGCACTTTTACTCGTTGTAGTTCTGAGTTTTACAGACGATCTCGGTGTTGCAATTACACCTGCTTCTTTGTGTGCATAATTTTTTTAACATGGTACATTAAAATGTTTCTTGCTCATGATTATTAGAGGGCACCACTAGTAAAATTTAATAAAATGTTAAGATTTTACGCATGAAAATTACCTACGGTGTGTTTTTAAAATTCATGTGATACACTGAGAATTTTTATCAAGTGCCCCGAGTTCTCTGGCCAATTCCAAGCTGGGACGTTTAGGAGTGATTGTTTTTCTAGTAGAAGCTGTTAAACTCGATTATCAGTTGTAGAAGAAAATAATTGAGTTATCACCGTAGCGCGTTATGATAATCAGTTTCAGAGATTTTAATTTTCGTTGTAGGTAGAACTAGGTAGCGATGATTGTATGTTAACCTTATTCTCATTAAATGGGTACTTTTTAGTCGTTGTTGTGATAATTTTGTGGTACCCGCGTTTCCGTTGGTGTAGATTTGCATAAACTGGATAAGGCGTTTGTGCGGCTGCATGTGTAGCCTAGCGTTGCCGTTAGTTGGACCGGCAAAGTGCCTTTCTGGTTAGCAAGTTTACCTATGAGCTTTTGTGTTAGTCATAGTCTCCATACTAGATACCAGACTATCCATGACAAAGTTATAACGCTGAAAATACTGGTTGGTTACTTGGTAGTAAACTTAACATCTAGAGCATCAGCCTAGTAAGATTTTCTTATAGTCTATGTGATATGGAAAACCAAAGCAACATGTTGAATAAACCTAGTTTAAAATTACTTTGTTTAACGCTTGAAATGATTATCCGGGTGGTGCTGTGTAACGGGTTGGAGGTTAAATAGCGTGATGTTGAAGACCCGATGGATGTCAGAGTATGAGCAATGCAATATTTTAATGAGTTGCCTATTATTTTAACGAGTATGTGTGTTGTTCAACATGTCAGCTTCGAGAGAAAGAATAAGTTGTGATTTTCATTAAAACCTGTAGTGATTTTGATCAGAGTACCTTTATTCCTACTGACTTAGGTCAGGAATAGCCGAACGACTAGATCGAGTGCTGTGCGATTATGTTCTTTTATTCCTAGAGCGAAGTGCATTAAGGTGTGGTCGTTGATCGCAATCATGGATACCCTGCTACTCAAGTAGCTCTCATTTAATTTTTGATCGCTAAAATCATCTACCTCTGGTTTGTGTCGTATGACAAGAGCGTGTTGCGAGAATCTGAAAGTACTCATAGACTGCCGATGGTGGTCATTATCATGGTTATCTCAGAACTGTAGTCGTTTCCTCTATGTAGCCAAAGGAAATCAGTTTGTCCGAAAGTAGTTTATCAGTTCTCGCCATGTTCGTATGTGGTTTAAGTTTTTGTCAGTAGCCAAATCCAGTTTTGACATAGCTCATTGAGTATGGATGGGAGTTACATTCTATAAAGTTGTGAAGTTGTAAATGAATTTGATAATTACTTAAAATTTACGAAGTGCGGACGTTGAATTACTTTGAAATACTCTATTTAGTGTGTATACAATGAGACGAATCTTTGAAATACTAATGGTAGATTTAATTCCTTTTGGGTGAGCCTGGTGGCTGGCGCGGCCTGATGGCCGGCGCAGCCTGGTAGCTGGCGCGGCCTGGTGACCGGCGTAGCCTAGTGGCCGGTGCGGGCTGGAGGCCGGCGAGGCATGATGGCTGACGCGGCATGGTGGCTGAGGCGGCCTGGCGGCCGGTGCGGCCTGGTGGCAAGTGTGGCATGGTGGCCAGCAGCTTGTGGCGCGCGGCCCGTGTGTAATGCGCGGCCCTGTGTGTTGCGCGGCCCGTGTGTGTCGCGCGGCCCGTGTGTGTCGCGCGGCCCGTGTGTGGCGCGCGGCCCGTGTGTGGCGCGCGGCCCGTGTGTGGCGCGCGGCCCGTGTGTGGCGCGCGGCCCGTGTGTGGCGCGCGGCCCGTGTGTGGCGCGCGGCCCGTGTGTGGCGCGCGGCCCGTGTGTGGCGCGCGGCCCGTGTGTGGCGCGCGGCCCGTGTGTGGCGCGCGGCCCGTGTGAGGCGCGCGGCCCGTGTGTGGTTTTTGTCAGTGGCCAAATCCAGTTTTGACATAGCTCATTGAGTATGGATGGGAGTTACATTCTATAAAGTTGTAAATGAATTTGATAATTACTTAAAATTTACGAAGTGCGGACGTTGAATTACTTTGAAATACTCTATTTAGTGTGTATACAATGAGACGAATCTTTGAAATACTAATGGTAGATTTAATTCCTTTTGGGTGAGCCTGGTGGCTGGCGCGGCCTGATGGCCGGCGCAGCCTGGTAGCTGGCGCGGCCTGGTGACCGGCGTAGCCTAGTGGCCGGTGCGGGCTGGAGGCTGGCGAGGCATGATGGCTGACGCGGCATGGTGGCTGAGGCGGCCTGGCGGCCGGCGCGGCCTGGTGGCGAGTGTGGCATGGTGGCCAGCAGCTTGTGGCGCGCGGCCCGTGTGTAATGCGCGGCCCTGTGTGTTGCGCGGCCCGTGTATGTCGCGCGGCCCGTGTGTGGCGCGCGGCCCGTGTGGCGCGCGGCCCGTGTGTGGCGCGCGGCCCGTGTGTGGCGCGCGGCCCGTGTGTGGCGCGCGGTCCGTGTGAGGCGCGCGGCCCGTGTGTGGCGCGCGGCCCGTGTGTGGCGCGCGGCCCGTGTGTGGCGCGCGGCCCGTTTGTGGCGCGAGGCCCGTATGTGGCACCGCGCCTGTGTGAAGCCTGTATGTGGCTTTGAGGAGCTTGTAAAAGCTTGTACTGGTAAAGCTAAAGCCTATCTGGCCGAAACTGGCATTGGTTAGAAGATGTAGACCTTAGCTTAACTGAATATTGAATTAAATTTAGTGGTGCTTCTTTCTGATTAGTGAACAGTGGTTGGTATCATTACTAAGTTGGTAAACGGACATGTCGCTCGATTTAGGTGATGTGTTCGTTGTATTGCTCGTTGGAGGCAATAAGTAATCTAAGAGTCACTCGAGGGAGGTGACATGGTTTAAGTCACTCGATGGAGGTGGCGTGAGTTGCTACGCTCGTGTAGGTGATAGCAACGACGGTGAAGGAAAACATCGTGAGGAAACCTGCATGTCTGAGAGTACTTCGGAGTGTGCTCGAAAGACATGTGAAGTCTGCCAACCCGCACTTGGCCAGCGTGATGGACTATGGCCTAATTGTCACTCGATGTAGGTGGCAATGGGTCGCTATCGCTCGTTATAGGTGATAGCGACGACAATGTGTACGTCACTCGATGGAGGTGATATGAGTTGCTACGCTCGTGTAGGTGATAGCAACGACGGTGAAGGAAAACATCGTGAGGAAACCTGCATGTCTGAGAGTACTTCGGAGTGTGCTCGAAAGACGTGTGAAGTCTGCCAACCAGCACTTGGCCAGCGTGGTGGACTATGGCCTTACCTTTCTCATAGTGAGAAGGGGCCCGTGAACCGTGACACTTTTCGCTGATTAAAGTTTGTGATATAATTCTCTGATACTGTTCACTAATGAGAGAGTCGCTTTCATAATAATGTGATGTTCTAGTATGATATAGTTGAAAAAAAAAAACTTGATGTTGTGGTTTATTTAACTAAACGATGGTCAGGGTGGGCCGAGCAAAGACCTTGAGATATTGCAGAACGTTTTCCCTTTTGCAGGAGCATCACCCAGGGCACCTACGAGATGGTCTGACACGAACATGAAGGCGGAGGGCGGCAGCATGCAACGAGCCTTACACCTGTGTACAGACTGGAGACACATATGTGGTCGCGATCTTCAGCAGTGAGGCACCGAGGACGAAGAAGGAGCATCACACAGGGACGTGTGACGTGTCAAGATGGCCGTGTCGGAGATTGGAGAACGGAACGTCAAATCTTCTTAGATTTGGGCGTATTCGGAAACGATGGTTGGCAACACTGAACACTAAGGTCGGCGGTTGACAGCTGTCAATGTCATTAAATGTTTTATAAGCGAACGTCGAGCTGTCAAGGGCACTTTTTGGCGACAGACACAGCGGAGGAAACAAGTGTAGCCTACCTACGTCCGACTTCGCCGCGTTTCCAAAAGTAATCCATTTTCATCCGAGCTACGTGTGCATATTTAGTTTGTGAAGTAAACTAATTAGTTTGAGTAAAACCTATTGAGTGTATACCGAGTCTTATTTTCCTGAAATGTACGATGGAGGAAGACCTGAGAGACGAAGAACGCCCACATTCTCCTACGTTACCTACCCTATACGTTACACTGATATTTCATCGGAAGCTTCTTGCTGATGGCAGACTTTTTATAATAGTTACCCATTTGGCTTGTACAAATCTTTGAACGCGGATTTATGAATAGCATAATTGCTAAAGCGATACCACAGTATAAAGACATTGACTGTGGTAATACTCAACTCGACGTCTGCAAAGTTTAAGAACATGTCGGCGATACGCCAGGGTTATCGTGTCCAGACTCTAATATAATAAAAACTAACACGTAATAATTATTAGTTTATTTTCAGACGACATTTCCCACCCAAGTATTAGTTCCATGAACCTTCGTAACTGTAGATGAAATAAAATTCTACTCTTACAAAGTGGTCCGGTCTATTAAGCTATGTCTATATATCAGGTATGTTCAACCTGTGCATTGGTCTATAGTTATCTTAGCTACAACAGTGTTGGAGCCCATATTTTACGCATAAAATAGACACTCTGAATTGTCTCAGGTGACAGAATCTGTGCCATTTCAGATAATTAAATATAAAGTTATCAGGATACCCATATTTTGCAGTTCTGATAAAACAGCTAAAACTTAATATATTCAAAATAAGTTTTATCCACATCAAACAGGAAAACAAAATGGCAAGAACAAAGAGAGGCCTATGTTCAGCCGTGAACAGTCGGACTGTTGATGATAAATATGAAATGATTTCAAACCATGGAGTTCCAAGGATTACGAAAATACTAGTGCTATAATTATTACTCATGTAAGAACATGCTTAATCCAATATTGAATATTTTTAGGCATAGTGCAAGCTGTGAAATTGTTGAACTGTTTGCCAACTGAGCCATAAAAGAGAAATTTACAAGCTACTAATATCTCAAAGCAAGAGTAGTGCAGTCTTATTTCTAAAAATAATTCCACTCTGTTTGTATAGTTAATATGGTGGTGAGTTTATATCAATAGTGTTATTTGACTTTATATTTAAGGGAATTTTCAAAATAATGTTAATTTTAAACTGTTAGCATGTGGTGCTAATGTAATTCTTATTTATTCATACACAATTAATAATTGTTTATCTGAACAAATAAATTTAAACTGACCAATCACAACTGACTCAGAAATAAAGCATGAGTAGTCCAGACAATTACTTTTATTTGCTAAGAATAAATACTGCTAAATGGGAAAAGAGATATGGATTTTCACATCATGTTCTTTTAACCCACTTATCATTATCCTAATAATCATATTCCTAACCGTCTTGTATCCCACAAGAGCTAAGCAATAAATAAGGTTGGCACTAAATTTTATTGGTTTATCACTGGTTGTCATCTTGAATATAGATGCAACTAACTTTTCAAATGAACTCACAAATAAAATAAATTGTATTTACTAAGTAAAACACTAAGGCTTGGCGTATTTATACGAGATTAGCAGTCACCTGCCTTAAGACTTTCAACCTAAAATGCTTAGAGGTGAACTATTATAGAACCTGAGTGCATATGTCCATAAAGAAATCTACTGTCCAGATCTCATGTTGGTCAGCTGAATCTGCAGGGATCCTCTGCGGCTACTACCGAACTGCCAGTCATCGCGGGACAGATGGGTCTGGACCTCATACTCGTCCAGGAGCACTACACCCACAGTATGATTCTATAGTGCGGCTCAAACCCGAAGGCCGGGATATTAGTACTGAATCCGGACATAGCAGTCACAATCCTGGACTATTTGAGTGGCGAATACTGCACTGTAGCACATATAGACACAGGTGTCCAAAACCAGAGTGTCTACGTGGTCTCGGCGTACTGCCAGTACAGCCACGACATCTCAAGACACCTCGAACACCTTACCCACGTGCTGGATCAGCTGGCGGGACAGAAGGTCCTAATAGGTATGGACAGTAATGCACATTCTCCGCTCTGGCACTGCGAACGTCGGCAGTATGAAGGGCGAGGACCAGACACCGAATACCGGAAGGCACAGATGGAGAGCTTTATCCTCGGGCGAGGACTGTTACTACATAACACCGAAGGACAGCCCCCCACCTTTCACGGTCCCAACGGATACTCGAACGTGGATTTAACACTCACCACGAGAGGAATCTCGGTGTCAGAGTGGAGTGTGCACGAAGGTGCCAGCATTAGCGACCACCAGCTAATCACATTCGTCATCGCCTTTAGCGGTTCAACGGACAATTACGAGCGGCCCGCAGAAATGGAACCACGCAGATTCCGGGACAAAGGAGTAAACTGGGAGAGGTTTACGGATGCCCTTCAGTACAGAATGGGTAAATTACGTACTCGAAGACCAGCGGAACAACTAAGTCAACAGTACACGGAAATCTTAGTGCAGACAGCCCAGGATGTGCTGGGTGAGGCAAAAAAGTTGGTCTCAAACAGATACGAGTGGTGGTCGACGGCGCTAGATGAAATGCGACGCGAGGTCTATAATGCCCGGCGAGCGTGGCAGAAGTCGCGTAGATCGGGCGGAGTCATTGACAGTCCACTGCACAACCATCTCCGCAGTACACGTCGCAAATACAAGGATGCCATGAAGGATGCAGAAATGCGACATTTCCGCCTCACTGCAGACTCGGGAAACGAGGACCCATGGGGCTTAGCTTACCGAGCCGCTACTGGAAGACTGCGACCACCCCCAAAGGTCTTACACGGCATCAAACTTTTGGAAGGTCACACCGGCACAACCAGGGAGACTATGTCTGCCCTGCTCAGCTCGCTATGCCCTGATGACGATCCCAATCGGGACACTGAGTACCAGCGGCAAGTGAGACTCGCGGCAGCATGCGCCCCCTCAGGAAGTGAAAGCGAACGCCCAACCGAACAGGCGCTCAACCACATCATGCAACATCTACCGAACACCTCCCCTGGGTTAGATGGACTAACTGCACGCATCATCAGACGCGCGTGGAGCGTCAGTAAGATGGAAACCCTGGCGGTTTATTCCGCATGCATAGAGGAAGGGGTCTTCCCCACTGTCTGGAAAGTAGGGCGCCTTGTCGTCCTGCCAAAGGGCAACGACAAGCCTCTGTCAGATCCAAAGGCTTACAGACCGATAACCTTGTTATCCATTCTGGGTAAAGTCCTGGAGCGGCTAATTATTGTCTGCGCCCCCTGCTTGCACCGGAGCATTTCTCCGCTTCAACATGGCTTTCGGCGTGGAAAGTCCACGGTGACGGCGCTCAACGCAGTGCTGGACCGAGTCACGAGTACCGTCGAAAGCTATGTTCAAGTGGTGCTGCTGGACATCTCGGGGGCCTTCGACAACGCCTGGTGGCCCATGATACTGGTAAAATTAAAACAGCGCGGGTGTCCGCCGAACATATTTAAAATTATAGTCAGCTATTTTTCCAACCGAACCGTCGGTATGTTCATGGGTAGCCAGGTGGTGTGGAAGAGGACCACAATGGGATGTCCACAAGGCTCGGTGCTTGGACCAACATTCTGGAACGTTTTGCTCGATGATGTCCTACGACTGCCGATGCCGGGGCGGGTGAGCGTAGTGGCATACGCCGATGACCTCACCATGGTTATCGAGGCACCGTCCAGAGCGGCTATAGAGCGAAATGCTGCGACTTCACTCCGGATAGTGAGCGAATGGGGGCAGAGAAATCGTCTCGCCTTCTCAGCGGGGAAATCAAAAACGCTAACGCTCAAGGGCAAATTTAAGCGTCCGCCAACGGTCCGCATGGACGGGGCCTCGATAGCACATGTGAGTAGTGCGAGGCTACTGGGAGTAGAAATCGACGAGGCTAGCTCCTACGTGCCGCATGCAAAATTAGCCGGCTATAAAGCTGTGAACGCCTTCGGGAAGATGTCGAGGATCTCGGCATCGACCTGGGGCATAAAATACAAGGCTCTCAGAATCTTGTACGCAGGCACATACGTTGCCATAATAACATATGCTGCGGCCGTATGGTGGCGACGCTCGTCGAATTACGCGGTGCGGGCGGCCTTGCTGCGTACACAACGTCCGGCATTGGTATTGTTGACGAAGGCCTACAGGTCTGACAGTACCGCGGCGCTGCCCGTGCTCGCCGCGGTGCTTCCGGCGGACCTGGAGGTTTTTCGTGCGGGGCGTCTCGCGCAGGACGGTCTGGGGTTGGTAGGCGGGGAGCGTAGAACTTTGAAGCGGGAGCTGACGGAGGTTGTCGTTGCCCAGTGGCAGGCGCGGTGGTCAGCTGAAGAAAAGGGAGCTGAGCTCCGGCAGTTCTTCCCTGACGTAAGGGACAGGCTTTCCCAGGGGTGGGTTGAACCTGAGTATGTTGTATCGCAAATGCTGACGGGCCATGGCTGCTTCAAGAAGCGACTATTTGACATGCGGCTAGTTGACAGCCCGGACTGCTACTGCGGCGCGCCGGAAGAGACCAGGGACCACATCTTGTGGGAATGTCCGCTGTATGAGGAGGAGCGAGCAGAGATGCTCGAAGGATGGCTGCGGGAATCAGTGGGTCCCGTGTGGCACCCGGACTTAGTAAGCAGCGCGGAGGGATTTAGAAGACTGCGCGCGTTCGCGCACACTTGGCACCGTAAAAGGAAGGAACTGGAGGACTAACTAGACTGCGCGAACGCGAAGCTCTGTGAATGTAGTGTGCTGCCCCAATAGGGGAGAGTGGGCATAGATCAGGGACAGGACAAAGAACTTGTAGGGAGTCAAGAAAGAGCGCGTGGGAAAGAGCAGACGCAAGTACCGCGCGCTCCTCCCATGATTCGGCCCGTATGCCGCAAGGCGGGTAGGGCCATGAGGTGGTGGTGGGAAGTGTCCAGATCTCATGTTTCTAGATTCAGTTATTCGGGTTAAGCAGGGACTTATCATGGTCGGAACAAATTGTTCTATACAGGTATAAAATTAAGCGACAAATGTTAAGATATGTCGGGTTCCCTTGTCCTATTATATAACCTTAACTTGAGCTGCAAGTAGACAGTAACAATTTCAACATAATGTTAAAATGAAATCTTGTAGGGGTACCTACAAGATTTCATTTTAACATTGTACATTATTAATAAAACCTATTTTGTAGCTTTACAAATATTAGCTTTAAAAATGTGTATCACAAATTTATTTTTATATCTACCTTCTGAATATATATCTGTACTAATATAATAAAACTGAAATTTATTTTGTTGAATGCACTTATCTATGAAACTACTGGTTTTATGCAAATAATTATTTTTGTGGTGGATGGTCATTTATCAAGAGAGGCTTCATATAATCGCGCCGTGAGCACTAGCCATAAGTAATGCAGTTTAGCCTTATGTAATATGTAACCAAGGGCTATAAATAATGTTTTGATTCCTTTAATGTTTTACTATTGAGATAACCTATTGACTACCAATTGAATTCATATTCAGTAGCTTATTTAAACTGAAAGCAAATCAGGTAATTTATACAATGCATCTATATCAGAGCTTCAACTTGAAAAGGGGAGTTATACCGTTCTTCACTAATAATTACATTAGTAGAACCACATCTAACAACATAACTATTTTCTCTTTCTTGTGTAGATAAGTAAGTTTTACAGAAAATTTCCGACATGGCCTAACGATTAATAAACAGACAAGAGCACAAGCCGACGGCATAACATGACTATAAGCACAGTAGCACTGCTATGTACCAAACGTGGATAAACAACAGTTACCTATAAGTTCTATTTGGGGTGTAACGTTCGTAATTTTGACTGTATAATGTTTATCTGCTAATCCTTACGGGGATAGTAGGTAATCGTGTAAGCACCATAATTTATAAAATTAGGATGTTTCTCAAAAACTAATCAAATCAGTTCTGGATAAATACCTCTAGTCAGTGCATCAGCAACCCGCATCTGCAACCTCTGGTAGAACTCAGAGCAGAACAGCGTTCACGCCACAGCACGACCCGGTGCGTGTACCCCGTAGTAGTCGCTCTGTCGCTCTCGCTCGCACGTGGCCTCACGTGAAGTGTAGACTTGCTCGCCATAACTCCGACACACCGTGTGGTCTCCGATCAGGGTTGACTATTGCCAAACACGGCTTCCAAGCGCTTGTCGCATCAGTCTTCAGGTCATCATTGGTAATGGAGGCCAAGCCAAGAGACCCATCACTCTCGCGCCAACCGTAGATCCCGAAGTCTCTTAGGGGGCGTTTATCCAACCGCTGCTGTCGGCGATACGCCAGGGTTATCGTGTCCAGACTCTAATATAATAAAAACTAACACGTAATAATTATTAATTTATTTTCAGACGACTTCTAGCACAGAATTGAATTAAAATGTGACCTACAGTCCTTTTTATAAACTAACCGTCATTTACACTTAATGTTTAACAACTGCCACTTCCTTTTCAACATATAATTGAAATTACTGTACAATTAATTATCAAAAATCAACATTAATATTGTTATGAATTTTGCACAACACCATATGATTTATTTTATACGAATAACAAATCTATTTTAATAATCAAACGCTGCTTTACAACATTCGCAACAGATGGCGCTATCAACAGGATGTAAATATAAGCGCATGTCATTTATTACCGTAAACATAAAAATAAGTATCAGAATAATGTTATTTAATACTAATTGATTTTACTTTGAAAGTTTCTGGAGTTATCTTTATAACTAAGCGATAAATTAAATACCCAATATTTATAAAACAGTTAAGCAGTCAATACAGTGTCTAATATTCTAAAGTAGTGAAGTTCTTAGTTCTGTGTTCATAAATAGTTATTTAAATATCAATCTTAAATATTATTAACATTTTCGTAACAATATAATCATTATATATCTATTAATTTGCGCCCATAAACACTATTTGTTATTTATTTACTATTTTTGATAAATTCGTCAAATTCTATTTACCTTTGTTTAGAACTCGTCCAATTATAAAGTTTGTAAGTAGTTTGTACGCATGTATATTGTATAACATGGGTCGGTCTGTCCCCGGGATATTTATCTATTTGCACGACATCGTGCACAGTGCCATCATTGTAGAGGTAAATAGGCTTAACTTATATAACTAGATTTAGATTTTTGTCTAGAGCTCTACGACTTAGCTACATAGAAACTTAAACTTTCGTGGTCACTTTAATTACTTTTTACTGTTCCTATGGGATATATACCACCTACCTTTGTTTTGAGTAACCGATATTTCGGCACTGTTGCAAGTGACACGTTTCTGTGGTTATATTTTCCTTATAATATATATATAATATAATATATTTTTTTCGTGGGTAGGTGTGAAAAAGACAACATCGTTTTTGGCAATAGTGATTTAAAAATAATATTTAAATTCAATTAAGTGATTAATCTTCCACTTACAACTCTATGCGCTAATCTAGTATTAGTACTTACATTTGTGAATATTTATGTGACAAAATATTTTATTGCACACCACCTGCCAGCTGACACCTCTTTTCACTTTTCATAAAACAATAAATTTGGCCACACAATATACTTCATAATGTCTCAACTATCCGAGATTGCATCAGTCTAGAAGTCCTTAGAGGAGAGCTTTGCTAAAAGAATGGACGACCTGGAGGCGCAGATACAGAACAGTGGACCGGCGAAAGACACTGTGGCAAAGGTTGCGGAAGAATTCAGATCATTCAGAGAGCTTATATTCAACATCCTTGGCTTATTGCGAAAACAGATTGATGAGTGCTCCAAAATGTATGATGGAATGGAAACTAGACACCGCCGTAAGTTTCTTGTCTTCTCCGGTGTTGCTGAATCTGACAAGGAGGATTGCATGGCTGTTATCCTTGACATCTTCGGGAATAAGCTGGCTTTAAAAGACATCACGGCTGCCTCTATCAAATCAAGCCACAGATTAGGTAATGTCACCAATCCTTGTTCATTTTCGTGACGCTGCTACAAAAGCAGCAGTCTGGAAAGCCAAAACGTCACTCAAGGGATCCTCTGTATCCATCAAGGAATTCTTAACGAAGTCGCGACAGTCTATCTGCGGCAAAGCGAGACTGCACTTCGGGATGCGATCGTGTTGGCCGCAGGCTGGAGTAATCATCGTCAAAACCCCGGACGGTTCCCGCTCGAAGATCACTTGTATGGACGAGCTCAATACGTTGATGGTGAAATGCCCCAAAAGTGCTGTCGCCCCGTCGCTGAATGCAGCCAACAAAGGAGCAACAGGTGGTAATTCCAAAACTGCCCCAAGGAAAAACTGAAGCACACTGATCACTTGAGTATTAACTGTCCTACCAATTTAATGTTAATTGATAATTTGTCACCCTACGTTTAAACAATTGTATTTACAATCACATTATCCTTGCTTTTAGCTCGTTTTGTTATTGTGATTTGCTAAACTATTTATAAGAGGTCTCTCACTCAAATCTCTCAATGTCAAATTTAATTGTCAAAATTGTCAATTATTGACGTTTCGTTTCCAGTAGCGCATTCGCTTATTTTATTATGGAAAACGTATAGTTAGCCTGTTTCGATCGACTAAATAATTCCTTTTGTCTATAGTTTTATGTGTCGTCGTAAAATATCTTGATCTATAGACCACTTTTGGTTGACTTTAAATTTATCATATTTTATAGTTAAAGCGTCCATTGAGTTCGGTATTCATTGAATATTGTTTTATAATGTGTATTCATTTTTCTTTTGTGTTTTAAGGTGCCCGTTACTGCTGGTGGGTGGTACAGAGATACCACATAAGTTAGATTTTGTGTTATTACTAATTATTATTATCTTATATTTATTTATTATATTATATTTATTTAATATATTATATTTATTTATTATAATATTTCTACTGATAACGATGATTCGTTCCATTCTGCCAATGACTCTTCTGAAGATAGTTTCTGCTCAACTTCTGATAATACGCTCGGTGACTTTGTATGCAGCACTTTTGAACAACAATCCAAACGTACATTTAATGCTTGTCACATTAATGCTCAAAGTGTGCCAAGCCACTATAGCGACCTTTTGGAGGCTTTCAGTCAATCAGTTGGCTCAAGCCTCAGCTTCCTTCCACCAGTTATTCCCTTCCAGGTTATGTCTTGGTCCGTCACGACTGCCCCGACAGGAGGGGTGGCGGTGTCGCAATATACCTGCGCAGTGAATTTTCTTTTAAAATTCTTACCGTTTCTTCGTATAATTCTTTCCCTTCAGCAGAGTTTCTTTTCTTAGAGGATTGGGTCAAGGGAGCCAAAACTGTTCTTGGTGTTATTTACTGTCCCCCATCCATCGATTACTTCACCGATTTGAAATCGGTATTAGAATCTTTAGGGTCTGAGTATCAACATTATATCATCATGGGAGATTTCAATACTGATCTCCTTGCCCATAGATCCCCTCGCACCCTTAAACTCCTTCAAATCGTTGAGTCTGCCAGTCTCAGCATTTTACCCCTCCAAGCCACGCATCATAACCTTAATGGGAATGATACCTGGCTAGACTTAATGATTACCTCCGATCCTTCTCTTGTCCCTATCCATGGCCAATATCCCGCCCCTGGTTTCTCCCATCACGATTTAATATTCCTGTCCTATATCCTCAATCCCCCCAAAATCCAACCTAAAGTGTTGCGCATGCGTTGCTTTGGGCGGATGGACGTGGTTAAGCTACAAACCAATGCTGCTTCTATCAATTGGGAGCCTCTAATGACTGCAGCTACCATCGACCATAAGGTTGAAATATTCAACGATATTGTTTTGAAATTGTTCGACGTACATGCTCCAATTAAGGCGGTGAAGCTGAAGCGTCCACCCGCACCTTGGATATCGAGGGGAATTCGGATGGCGATGAGGCGCAGGGACCGTGCGTTTCGACGGTATAAGAGAGATCGTACTGAAGCAAATTGGACTTCATACAAGACTGCGAGGAATCGCTGCAATCAGATGATACGTAATGCCAAATGTCGCCACGTACTCAATACTATCACTTCGTCGTCACCGGCTGATATCTGGAAATTTCTTAGAACTTTTGGGGTAGGTAAATTAAAGCAGACTGGTCTTCCTAAGATGCTTAGCTTGGACGATAGCAATCGTCATTTTATTTCTACACACCTATTGGATCGACAAACTATGCGCCAAACGGTTGACTATGTTGCCGGTTTGCCTTGTCCAGATATCGACGAGTTCAAATTTTCTCCAGTCACCGCAGGTGAGATCAAAAAATGTATCCTGTCAATCAAATCTAAGGCAGTTGGATGTGACAACGTCAGTCGACGTATGATCACCAGTGCCCTGGATCGTTTACTACCAGCCATATGCCACATCATAAATGCTTCCCTTCTGTCTGGTACGTTTCCTCATTTGTGGCGGAGAGCCTTTTTCCGTCCTCTACCTAAGATTGCCAATCCATCCCTTCCTGAGCACTTCCGTCCCATTTCCATACTCCCATTCCTATCCAAAATCCTAGAAGCATGCGTACATAAGCAGTTGTCCATGTTCGTGCATCAAAACAATATCCTTAGTCCACTCCAATCCGGATTCAGATCTGGACATAGTACTGTATCTGCCTTGCTTAAAGTGACTGACGATATTGGGGCAGGAGTGGAGAATTCCAAAGTCACAGTGCTGACTTTGGTTGACTTCTCAAATGCCTTCAATACCGTCAGTCACGACGTCCTTCTGGCCATCCTTTCCCACCTCCGGATCTCATCTGTGGCGCTGGAATGGTTCTCATCATATCTTCGTGGTCGCCAGCAGTCGGTTCGAGGTGAGGAAGCATCTTCCAACTGGTGTGAAACTGATTCTGGCGTTCCACAAGGCGGCATCTTATCTCCACTTCTTTTTTCACTATTTATCAATCTCATTACTCAAGAACTTCGTTGTGCGTATCATCTGTATGCTGACGATTTACAGATTTATTCCCAGGCGAAAGTTGACAACCTATCCATCGCAATTGATGATGTGAATCGAGATCTAGTTTCGATCAACGAATGGTCAGCGAGATTCGGGCTTCGGGTTAATCCAACCAAGTGTCAAGCTATTGTCGTGGGAAGTCCACGTATGTTGGCACGTTTAGACTTTACTTCACTACCCCAAATAATCTTTAATGGCTCTGTGATACCATTTAGCCCCTCTATTAAGGATCTCGTTTGCACATCGATGCAACTCTAGACTGGAAAGTTCAAGTGTTGAAAGTCAGCAAGAAAGTGGTCAATACTTTACGTTCTCTCTATCGGCTGAAGAATTTCCTCCCGATCAAGACAAAGATAATGCTTGTGCAAACTTTGGTATTCCCTGTTATTGACTATGGTGATGTATGTTATCTCGACCTGAGTGCAGATCTGCTCAACAAACTTGACCGACTTCTCAATAATTGCATTCGGTTCATTTTCAATCTTCGTAAATTTGATCACGTATCAAATTACTGGTCCCAACTGAATTGGTTACCAATTCGTCAGTGCCGGGACTTAAGAGCATTGACTACCCTTTTTTCTCTTCTCCACTCTCCTAACGCACCTTCTTACTTGATGCCTAATTTTAAATATCTATGCTCCACTCACACTAAGCAGTTAAGGTCCTAATAATCTTCTTCTTCTTTGTCCTTCCCATCGATCTAGTCTCTTACATTCATCTTTCACTGTCAAGTCCATACATCTTTGGAACGCGCTCCCACTGGAGGTCAGGACGAGCCCGAGCCGTGCTATCTTTAAATCTAGAGCCCGCAGATTGTTTCTCGAATCATTGTCCGGAGCTCTCACTAGTCAGTAGCAACATCCAAGTAAGTTTTATTCTTAATTCTACACCTGCTACATCATCTCTGAACCACCTGAAGGTTGACTGGCAGAAAATGCCTCAGGCATTAAGTCCGCCTTATGCAAATTGTTTGCAGGAAAGTTTAAAAAAATAAAAATAAATAATATTTTCTTCCAAATAGTTCTAAAATAGTTAATTTTCGCTTTTCCCGTTCCTCTTAGAGCACGTTAGACCGTCGGTCGCGCCTGTATCTAAGATTTTTTCTTTGACAGTCGTTACGGGGCGTCAGTACCCTCAAATAAATTGGTACCTTCTAGTCTAAACCATGGAATATCGCTATCCCTTTAGTTTGCAGAGGTCAGATGGTAGTCGCTCTGTAGGAAATATAATATATGTCTGTATAAATATGTATATGATTTTCTGTCTATTATATGTATCTGATTTTTCTGTACTGATTTGTAAACGGACCCCAAGCTCCCCAAAGCGTAAGTCCTGGATGCAACCGGGATAACGCTAGATCAATGACATTAATCTTCCAATTTTAATACATTTTTAAAGCTGTAAAGTCTCTTATTCTGTCTACGACGTTCTAGTCTGTCCTGCTTGTGCACACAAATAGGACACAAAAACCGTGCTATTGGTTGCATCGTTTATAAGCACATTGTCGCTTTTATGCCGCTGAAGTAGTTGCCTACATATGCAAATAAGTCCTTCATTATCCTGTCAGAAAATAATTTCCACGTTTATCCTTTTCGTACAGAGAGCTTTTATCGATTATTTTTTCCAAAATATAGTAATTTTAATGTTTCTCACTAAGCGACATTATAATACAGGCTTGCTGACATAATATCAACACACAGTTTAACCCTATACTTGACGATGTGCATTTAAATGCACACTTTTTTTTAAATATTCTACAAGCAAAATTAAGTACATTTTTTATTTATTTACTACTCATTCACCCATGAAATGCCCTTATTTAACATAAAAAAATATTACTGAGCACTGGCGACACTTGATGTACGCAGTATATCGCAAGATAGTGGAGCGTGCGCTTGCGTCTACTGCCTATAAGGTAAAAATCGATTGAAATCATATTATTTATTAACGGATGTAAATATAAGCGCATGTCATTTATTACCGTAAACATAAAAATAAGTATCAGAATAATGTTATTTAATACTAATTGATTTTACTTTGAAAGTTTCTGGAGTTATCTTTATAACTAAGCGATAAATTAAATACCCAATATTTATAAAACAGTTAAGCAGTCAATACAGTGTCTAATATTCTAAAGTAGTGAAGTTCTTAGTTCTGTGTTCATAAATAGTTATTTAAATATCAATCTTAAATATTATTAACATTTTCGTAACAATATAATCATTATATATCTATTAATTTGCGCCCATAAACACTATTTGTTATTTATTTACTATTTTTGATAAATTCGTCAAATTCTATTTACCTTTGTTTAGAACTCGTCCAATTATAAAGTTTGTAAGTAGTTTGTACGCATGTATATTGTATAACATGGGTCGGTCTGTCCCCGGGATATTTATCTATTTGCACGACATCGTGCACAGTGCCATCATTGTAGAGGTAAATAGGCTTAACTTATATAACTAGATTTAGATTTTTGTCTAGAGCTCTACGACTTAGCTACATAGAAACTTAAACTTTCGTGGTCACTTTAATTACTTTTTACTGTTCCTATGGGATATATACCACCTACCTTTGTTTTGAGTAACCGATATTTCGGCACTGTTGCAAGTGACACGTTTCTGTGGTTATATTTTCCTTATAATATATATATAATATAATATATTTTTTTCGTGGGTAGGTGTGAAAAAGACAACATCGTTTTTGGCAATAGTGATTTAAAAATAATATTTAAATTCAATTAAGTGATTAATCTTCCACTTACAACTCTATACGCTAATCTAGTATTAGTACTTACATTTGTGAATATTTATGTGACAAAATTTTTTATTGCACACCACCTGCCAGCTGACACCTCTTTTCACTTTTCATAAAACAATAAATTTGGCCACACAATATACTTCATAATGTCTCAACTATCCGAGATTGCATCAGTCCAGAAGTCCTTAGAGGAGAGCTTTGCTAAAAGAATGGACGACCTGGAGGCGCAGATACAGAACAGTGGACCGGCGAAAGACACTGTGGCAAAGGTTACGGAAGAATTCAGATCATTCAGAGAGCTTATATTCAACATCCTTGGCTTATTGCGAAAACAGATTGATGAGTGCTCCAAAATGTATGATGGAATGGAAACTAGACACCGCCGTAAGTTTCTTGTCTTCTCCGGTGTTGCTGAATCTGACAAGGAGGATTGCATGGCTGTTATCCTTGACATCTTCGGGAATAAGCTGGCTTTAAAAGACATCACGGCTGCCTCTATCAAATCAAGCCACAGATTAGGTAATGTCACCAATCCTTGTTCATTTTCGTGACGCTGCTACAAAAGCAGCAGTCTGGAAAGCCAAAACGTCACTCAAGGGATCCTCTGTATCCATCAAGGAATTCTTAACGAAGTCGCGACAGTCTATCTGCGGCAAAGCGAGACTGCACTTCGGGATGCGATCGTGTTGGCCGCAGGCTGGAGTAATCATCGTCAAAACCCCGGACGGTTCCCGCTCGAAGATCACTTGTATGGACGAGCTCAATACGTTGATGGTGAAATGCCCCAAAAGTGCTGTCGCCCCGTCGCTGAATGCAGCCAACAAAGGAGCAACAGGTGGTAATTCCAAAACTGCCCCAAGGAAAAACTGAAGCACACTGATCACTTGAGTATTAACTGTCCTACCAATTTAATGTTAATTGATAATTTGTCACCCTACGTTTAAACAATTGTATTTACAATCACATTATCCTTGCTTTTAGCTCGTTTTGTTATTGTGATTTGCTAAACTATTTATAAGAGGTCTCTCACTCAAATCTCTCAATGTCAAATTTAATTGTCAAAATTGTCAATTATTGACGTTTCGTTTCCAGTAGCGCATTCGCTTATTTTATTATGGAAAACGTATAGTTAGCCTGTTTCGATCGACTAAATAATTCCTTTTGTCTATAGTTTTATGTGTCGTCGTAAAATATCTTGATCTATAGACCACTTTTGGTTGACTTTAAATTTATCATATTTTATAGTTAAAGCGTCCATTGAGTTCGGTATTCATTGAATATTGTTTTATAATGTGTATTCATTTTTCTTTTGTGTTTTAAGGTGCCCGTTACTGCTGGTGGGTGGTACAGAGATACCACATAAGTTAGATTTTGTGTTATTACTAATTATTATTATCTTATATTTATTTATTATATTATATTTATTTAATATATTATATTTATTTATTATAATATTTCTACTGATAACGATGATTCGTTCCATTCTGCCAATGACTCTTCTGAAGATAGTTTCTGCTCAACTTCTGATAATACGCTCGGTGACTTTGTATGCAGCACTTTTGAACAACAATCCAAACGTACATTTAATGCTTGTCACATTAATGCTCAAAGTGTGCCAAGCCACTATAGCGACCTTTTGGAGGCTTTCAGTCAATCAGTTGGCTCAAGCCTCAGCTTCCTTCCACCAGTTATTCCCTTCCAGGTTATGTCTTGGTCCGTCACGACCGCCCCGACAGGAGGGGTGGCGGTGTCGCAATATACCTGCGCAGTGAATTTTCTTTTAAAATTCTTACCGTTTCTTCGTATAATTCTTTCCCTTCAGCAGAGTTTCTTTTCTTAGAGGATTGGGTCAAGGGAGCCAAAACTGTTCTTGGTGTTATTTACTGTCCCCCATCCATCGATTACTTCACCGATTTGAAATCGGTATTAGAATCTTTAGGGTCTGAGTATCAACATTATATCATCATGGGAGATTTCAATACTGATCTCCTTGCCCATAGATCCCCTCGCACCCTTAAACTCCTTCAAATCGTTGAGTCTGCCAGTCTCAGCATTTTACCCCTCCAAGCCACGCATCATAACCTTAATGGGAATGATACCTGGCTAGACTTAATGATTACCTCCGATCCTTCTCTTGTCCCTATCCATGGCCAATATCCCGCCCCTGGTTTCTCCCATCACGATTTAATATTCCTGTCCTATATCCTCAATCCCCCCAAAATCCAACCTAAAGTGTTGCGCATGCGTTGCTTTGGGCGGATGGACGTGGTTAAGCTACAAACCAATGCTGCTTCTATCAATTGGGAGCCTCTAATGACTGCAGCTACCATCGACCATAAGGTTGAAATATTCAACGATATTGTTTTGAAATTGTTCGACGTACATGCTCCAATTAAGGCGGTGAAGCTGAAGCGTCCACCCGCACCTTGGATATCGAGGGGAATTCGGATGGCGATGAGGCGCAGGGACCGTGCGTTTCGACGGTATAAGAGAGATCGTACTGAAGCAAATTGGACTTCATACAAGACTGCGAGGAATCGCTGCAATCAGATGATACGTAATGCCAAATGTCGCCACGTACTCAATACTATCACTTCGTCGTCACCGGCTGATATCTGGAAATTTCTTAGAACTTTTGGGGTAGGTAAATTAAAGCAGACTGGTCTTCCTAAGATGCTTAGCTTGGACGATAGCAATCGTCATTTTATTTCTACACACCTATTGGATCGACAAACTATGCGCCAAACGGTTGACTATGTTGCCGGTTTGCCTTGTCCAGATATCGATGAGTTCAAATTTTCTCCAGTCACCGCAGGTGAGATCAAAAAATGTATCCTGTCAATCAAATCTAAGGCAGTTGGATGTGACAACGTCAGTCGACGTATGATCACCAGTGCCCTGGATCGTTTACTACCAGCCATATGCCACATCATAAATGCTTCCCTTCTGTCTGGTACGTTTCCTCATTTGTGGCGGAGAGCCTTTTTCCGTCCTCTACCTAAGATTGCCAATCCATCCCTTCCTGAGCACTTCCGTCCCATTTCCATACTCCCATTCCTATCCAAAATCCTAGAAGCATGCGTACATAAGCAGTTGTCCATGTTCGTGCATCAAAACAATATCCTTAGTCCACTCCAATCCGGATTCAGATCTGGACATAGTACTGTATCTGCCTTGCTTAAAGTGACTGACGATATTGGGGCAGGAGTGGAGAATTCCAAAGTCACAGTGCTGACTTTGGTTGACTTCTCAAATGCCTTCAATACCGTCAGTCACGACGTCCTTCTGGCCATCCTTTCCCACCTTCGGATCTCATCTGTGGCGCTGGAATGGTTCTCATCATATCTTCGTGGTCGCCAGCAGTCGGTTCGAGGTGAGGAAGCATCTTCCAACTGGTGTGAAACTGATTCTGGCGTTCCACAAGGCGGCATCTTATCTCCACTTCTTTTTTCACTATTTATCAATCTCATTACTCAAGAACTTCGTTGTGCGTATCATCTGTATGCTGACGATTTACAGATTTATTCCCAGGCGAAAGTTGACAACCTATCCATCGCAATTGATGATGTGAATCGAGATCTAGTTTCGATCAACGAATGGTCAGCGAGATTCGGGCTTCGGGTTAATCCAACCAAGTGTCAAGCTATTGTCGTGGGAAGTCCACGTATGTTGGCACGTTTAGACTTTACTTCACTACCCCAAATAATCTTTAATGGCTCTGTGATACCATTTAGCCCCTCTATTAAGGATCTCGTTTGCACATCGATGCAACTCTAGACTGGAAAGTTCAAGTGTTGAAAGTCAGCAAGAAAGTGGTCAATACTTTACGTTCTCTCTATCGGCTGAAGAATTTCCTCCCGATCAAGACAAAGATAATGCTTGTGCAAACTTTGGTATTCCCTGTTATTGACTATGGTGATGTATGTTATCTCGACCTGAGTGCAGATCTGCTCAACAAACTTGACCGACTTCTCAATAATTGCATTCGGTTCATTTTCAATCTTCGTAAATTTGATCACGTATCAAATTACTGGTCCCAACTGAATTGGTTACCAATTCGTCAGCGCCGGGACTTAAGAGCATTGACTACCCTTTTTTCTCTTCTCCACTCTCCTAACGCACCTTCTTACTTGATGCCTAATTTTAAATATCTATGCTCCACTCACACTAAGCAGTTAAGGTCCTAATAATCTTCTTCTTCTTTGTCCTTCCCATCGATCTAGTCTCTTACATTCATCTTTCACTGTCAAGTCCATACATCTTTGGAACGCGCTCCCACTGGAGGTCAGGACGAGCCCGAGCCGTGCTATCTTTAAATCTAGAGCCCGCAGATTGTTTCTCGAATCATTGTCCGGAGCTCTCACTAGTCAGTAGCAACATCCAAGTAAGTTTTATTCTTAATTCTACACCTGCTACATCATCTCTGAACCACCTGAAGGTTGACTGGCAGAAAATGCCTCAGGCATTAAGTCCGCCTTATGCAAATTGTTTGCAGGAAAGTTTAAAAAAATAAAAATAAATAATATTTTCTTCCAAATAGTTCTAAAATAGTTAATTTTCGCTTTTCCCGTTCCTCTTAGAGCACGTTAGACCGTCGGTCGCGCCTGTATCTAAGATTTTTTCTTTGACAGTCGTTACGGGGCGTCAGTACCCTCAAATAAATTGGTACCTTCTAGTCTAAACCATGGAATATCGCTATCCCTTTAGTTTGCAGAGGTCAGATGGTAGTCGCTCTGTAGGAAATATAATATATGTCTGTATAAATATGTATATGATTTTCTGTCTATTATATGTATCTGATTTTTCTGTACTGATTTGTAAACGGACCCCAAGCTCCCCAAAGCGTAAGTCCTGGATGCAACCGGGATAACGCTAGATCAATGACATTAATCTTCCAATTTTAATACATTTTTAAAGCTGTAAAGTCTCTTATTCTGTCTACGACGTTCTAGTCTGTCCTGCTTGTGCACACAAATAGGACACAAAAACCGTGCTATTGGTTGCATCGTTTATAAGCACATTGTCGCTTTTATGCCGCTGAAGTAGTTGCCTACATATGCAAATAAGTCCTTCATTATCCTGTCAGAAAATAATTTCCACGTTTATCCTTTTCGTACAGAGAGCTTTTATCGATTATTTTTTCCAAAATATAGTAATTTTAATGTTTCTCACTAAGCGACATTATAATACAGGCTTGCTGACATAATATCAACACACAGTTTAACCCTATACTTGACGATGTGCATTTAAATGCACACTTTTTTTTAAATATTCTACAAGCAAAATTAAGTACATTTTTTATTTATTTACTACTCATTCACCCATGAAATGCCCTTATTTAACATAAAAAAATATTACTGAGCACTGGCGACACTTGATGTACGCAGTATATCGCAAGATAGTGGAGCGTGCGCTTGCGTCTACTGCCTATAAGGTAAAAATCGATTGAAATCATATTATTTATTAACGAAATTGAATAAAAAAGTGATAAAAACAGTACCTAAATATACAGTCTTGTGAATTAAATATAGATTTTTTCAATTTGAAATAGTTTATTCGGAATTTTTTTCATTTGATCTTGCATGTGTCTTTAAATGCACATTGCCAACTATTAACAGACCTACCAACACTAGGCTGTGTGCATTTATAGATACATTGCCAGTTTGAAGGACATTGCTTTTAAAAGAACATTATGAATTTCAATTAAATTATTTCTTTATATTTTTTATATTTCTTTATTTTCTAGCCTTCTACAAGGACTTCGAGAATTTTGGCGTCGGTACCTAAGTCTGCAGCTAGTTCCGACATAGAAAAAAGTAGGTAGTTCTTTGGAAAATGAACTTCATTATGCATGTTCAGTGCCATACTTCGACAATTTATTCACTTCAGTAAAATTTCTGGAACATTTGAGAAATGTTTATCTACGGTATTTTTGCCGTAGGGACTATCAGGCAAAACAGGAGCTGCAGCCAAACTACCTACCTACTGATAAAAACCTAAAAAAAAAGATCGTGGATCTTTTGCCTAAGTCGTTTCGAAACCAAAGATGTAAAGCGAATGAAACTAAAAGACTTTCGATGTGCCATAAGTAATGATCTCACTACCTTTCAAAGAACTAAGAAGTTTTCGAATACGTCCAGAGGTTCGAAATTTGTTACACCGCAGACGTCTGACTACAGCAAATATGACCACTTTGGACACTTGCCATCATTACAAATAAAGGCAGATGCAAGAATTGCATAAAAGTCAGACTAAATTATTATGTGTAAAATGCAACATGAGGCTTTGTTTGGTATATGGTCGTTATTGTTTTTATGATTATCATACAAAATAATAATAATAAATTTCATTGTTGGCATGTCTGATTACTGATCTCTCATTATTAATAGTATTTTGAGTGTTTACAACATTTGTAGTACTTAAAGATGTTTTTTAGTGTTTAAAAGGACCTAAAAGGTCATAGACAATTATGTTGTTGTCTTTATTGCTCATATTTGATCTCGTTACTAGTAGTTTTTTTTTAATAAACCGTTGTTTCATCTTAAATAAGTCACGTTTCAATTTCATCTATACATGGCAATGTGCATTTAAATGCACACGTTTTTTTTTCGACGAAGCTGGCAATGTGCATTTAAATGCACATGCTATATTTCCAAAACTATATATGTATGATTTTTTTTTGCATTTTTTAGATGTATTTGACACGTATTAGACGCGATATATGTGAAAAAAATAATGAATATATACAAACAAAACCTTTGCTAAGTAAAGGGTTAAACTGCCGCCGGCTTTGGTAACTTGATATTTTGAACAGAATTTCCTAATATAACGCTGACGGGCACTAAGCGTGTCTCCAAATTCAACCTCGTAAGGATGTAATAGTAGTGGCGATATAACACCCGAGTGACTGTGAGTGGCTGCCTTTTGGTACATAAGTACGATGTACCTTGCATGTTTACTATATGTATTTGACTAAGGATCGTGATAGGCTCTGTCAATTTGAACTAGCACTGCATTTCTATGGTTATTATAAAGTGAAGTCCCGTTATCTTCCTGTCTGTTTTTAATCCTTTATGAACCCGATAATCTCCAACTACAATAATTTCCATCCAATCAAAAATTTTTTTTATAATTTAATTTGAACTCTTTTCTTGCCCGCTGAGTTTCATCTGAATATACCTAATTTGATCTCATTTTTTTTCCTATTGTACCTGTGTATTGAACATCAGAAAGCATAAGGACGTTTAGATTTTATTTTTGCTATCCCGCACATTTCTTTATGTTGTGTTTTCACAACCAAAACTGCAATATATCTTATCGGAAATACTAAACGCTGAAGCCCTGAGGAACATGGTATAGATTTAGCAATTGTAATTTGTATTATTCATAACATAAACAGAGCTTATTAAAACATAATCTATGCATTGATCAGTCTTTCCCATCCGCGAATTGGTAATCTAATTAATAATTTATCAACTAATAAGAAATTAATTAAACAATACAAATAAGCAATCACGAGTTTAGAGTAATTTTTACAGTTGGATGAACAAATCTTGGAATAATTTCAAAGCAAATTCAACTTGTTTGAATCGCAAAATAAAGTTGGTAAATTACTTGAAACGTAATTGATCAAATGATAATGATGAACAAAAAGACGGAAGACTACAGAACTTTATAGGCGACTTGATTGGTTTTGGCGATTCGCGGCCTGCCCTGCGGCCCCACCTCGCGGTGGAGGAGATGCGGTGTTGTCAAGTTGGCGTCCTCCCTATCCTCTGCGGCCGCTGGGTGTTTTGGCGGTGGAGCCCAACACTTTCATCGGCCGCCAAGGAGGTTGTGGCCTTCGGGCTATCCGCCTGGGTGTCAGGGTACAATGCTAACGCGACCTCCTGGCGCCCCCAAAATGGCGTTGAAGTATGCGCTGAGGTTTTAGTTGGTATTACGGCCTAGCACTCCAGCCGTCGAGTCCCACATACGTGCGTAAATGCATTTCCACAGCGAAGAAAAAACCGTGCCGTGTGGTTGACGGCATAGAATACAAGTGTCACCACCCCGCTACACCATCTTTGCGTAGAGACGGAAAACTCGACATCAAACCCTATACGACTGCCTCGTTGGTCTCGCGGCATAAATGTGCGCGTGGGATTGGGAGGTCCCGGGTTCGATTCCTGGGTCGGGCAGTGTTATTGGGTTTTTCTGTCACGAAATTCTCAGTAGCAGCACGGAGTCTGGAAATGTGCCCGGTACGGCAATAGGCTCGCCCCTTATTACGTGGGACTAAAGTATATCTGGCGAAAAGTGGGTGTAGCAATACACCTCTGCCTACCCCTTCGGGGATAAAAGGCGTGACGATATTTATGTATGTATGTAGAAAAAAAAGCTACTAGATACCGCATAAACATAGGTACATATATAATTTTTTTCTGTAAAAACCCACACTATTGTACTGGTAATAATGTATTTCAAACTAGGTTGCCTAGAAGAGATCGCATTTTGCGATAAGACTGCCCTGTTGTGCAACTGGTTTCAAGTTACTTTATTAATTATTGTATCTCCTTATGTTTACTGGTGTTCAATAACGTGTTAATCTATCTATCTATGTACATACATAAACATCTTATATTATACATAGAATAATATTTAATTTCATGAAGTTTAATGAACACTATGAGATAACCAGATTAATTTAGAGTAAAAACAGTAGCTACATTATGCAAATGCCAGATAAAAATTTACGATCCTTGTACCCTATTTTTGTATATGAACGTAGGTTACGGTTCAACAAAATGTAAAATAAGGACACGTATTACATTAAGATATGATATGAACAGACTAACAGATATAATCCTGACATTAGGTACGTTTACAAATAAAATAAACAAAACATCCCGCATTAAGTAACTCGCACACACCAATTTAGAACGACCGTCCTTTTGGACTGTAAAAAAATAATATACACACATTATGTAAACCTCTGTAGTGCTTAGAGTTTAGATCCTAATCTTATTCGTAAAACTTCAAGTCTGTGTCATTCATGTTATCTTTGGTAATATAGGAATTACAACTTTCATGGTAGTTTTAAATTATCTTTCGGAAAAAGTCCCACGTAGAAATTTCGGCACTGTTCTAACACTGATTAGCTGGTGCCAATTTTTTTTAAGAACTTAAAGTGGGCTAATTCCTGCGTCAAATTCTATTGCAATCGAGGTGAGTGCGTTGGCTATGCTCGTAGTAAGCAAGAACTTGTAGCGCCATGATCATAATATGATATCACACTGACGGCAACAGTGTCGAAATATTAGATACTCGGAAGTCTCGAGATGTACCTCTTGTATGTGGTACATCTTTCGGAATGACACTTTAAAACTTAATAATGCTAGGTACCTACTCTGCTGCTATATAGATGGTATTTTATCTTAAAACTTTATTCAGTCAACAAGATTAGACTAAAAGTTTAAATTAATTCTAGGTTCACGAAGTGAATTTTTGACCTAAAGCTGTCGGTGAGACAGCTCCGGTAAAGTCACAAACAAAACATTTTAAGTGAGGAACTTCAGAATATGTTCTTTACCCGTATGTTGCGTTGAAATGTTTTATACAACCAACAGTGCTAATTTATGTGATTAGAGTATGTGAACACACAGGTGTTTCTCTATGGAAACTTTTTTTTGTGTTCAAAAATGTATTTCGAGTGTTGTGATAATTACATTTTTGTTAAGGATTAAGTAGGTACCTTAGCTTTATAAAAGTTCAGTTCTCTTGTGAATTTATTCAATTTTTTTTATTTTATAGTTACCGTGCCTTGAATATATTCCAGTAACCGTTCAATTAATTTATTGCAATATTTCACCATGTTCATATAACTTAAAATATTCTTATTTGATAATAAAGATAAAATACTTGGCAACACAAACTATACTTAGACGGTAAAACTATCTATTAAATGTACGAATCGATGTAGTTATGGGACGAGTCAAGTAATAAAAGTCAGATATAATACACAGCATATACGAAACAAACTAGTAAAACGCGTTGAGCGTAAAATTGTTTATTTTACCGAGTGATTTAAGATTATATGTTTGGCATTACGATATCTATCGCTAATAATATGACAGGATTGCGGCGTCACCCGATTGAAAAACACCCTCAAATCTTTTATCAGACCGGCGCATGCCCGCTTTACCGCGCTACTGCTAAATTTACATACACTTATCGACACCGCACTTTATTGGGAGTTCGATTGCAAGGACATAAATATTTATGTATTTGCGCCAAAATTACAGTTGCAATGTTATGATAAGCATCGATAAATGCAAATTGAAAATGGTAATTATACCTGAGAACAGTAAAATGGTGTGTCTGTATTCTAATTTACTTCTGGTGCCTAGTACATCAGATTAGAAATAAATGTGTAAAAAAGGCTAAAAACCGATCTTTATTTAATTTATATTTGTGTAATTATTGTACTTGACTGCCTCCGTGGTCCAGTGGATCGTATATCGTATGCGTCTGCTGATCGGAGGTCCCGGGTTCGATTCTCAGGTCGGGCAAAAGTGTTACTGAGTTTTTCCGAATTTTCAGTAGCAGCACGGAGTCTGGTGATGTGCCCGGTAACGGCAATAAGCTCACTCACTATTATATGGACCTAAAAATTCATGGCCAAATGTGGGTGTAATATTACACCTCTGCCTACCTCTTCGGGGAAAAGGCGTGAGTCTATAAATAAAATAAAATAAAGTAATTATTGTATGATATTGAACACTAAACAAATAAAAAAAATGTTTTTGATTCACAATAATTTCCTCTATACATTTCTTCTTTTTCATATTATAGGGGGCAAACGAGCAAACAGATTGCCTGATGGTAAGCGATTACCACTGTCCATAGACACCTGCAACACCGGATAAGTCACAAGAGCATCGCCGGACTTGTGGGGAAAGGAATACTAGGAGAAACGGGGTGAGGAAGAAGGAAGAAGACATGAGGCCTCTGGCACTCGCACTCGAAACGCAACAGTTTAAATACTGTTGCTTTACGTCAATATTTTATCAGAGATTAGTGCTTCTCCGGTTGAGCGAACCCATTTATGCCAAAATCGGCAAAGCTCTACAATTAAAACAGTGGCGCGAATGACTAGAAGAACGATGGCACTCAGACATTACTTGGCTATTTTTGTGATATGCCATTTTTATTTCCCCGTGCAGACAATCGACATACGAGTATATTTTGAAGTGGTGATAATCGCTCATGGATAATAATAAACTTAACTACGTATTGCATGAACAACGGTAAATGTTCACAATTAGCCACCGCCTATCAAAAAAATTGCTCAGAAGTAGCTCAAGGTTCAGCCGCAAATTATAATAACGCTTGAGACGTAGAATGCCAATTATTCTTACCCCTTATCGAGTAAAAAGAGAACGAGAAAAAATATAAGAAGTTCTTATAAGTTATACCCGAGTCATTTGTATTGCAGGTCATACATATATATCGTCACGCCTTTTATCCCCGAAGGGGTAGGCAGAGGTGTATTTCTACACCCACTTTTCGCCAGATATACTTTAGTCCCACGTAATAAGGGGCGAGCCTATTGCCGTACCGGGCACATTTCCAGACTCCGTGCTGCTACTGAGAATTTCGTGACAGAAAAACCCAATAACAATGCCCGACCCAGGAATCGAACCCGGGACCTCCCGATCCCACGCGCACATTTATGCCGCGAGACCAACGAGGCAGTCGTAGAGGGTTTGATGTCGAGTTTTCCGTCTCTACGCAAAGGTGGTATTTGCAGCGTGTTATCCCTTAGTCGCCTCTTACGACACCCAAGGGAAAATACGGGGTGGTGACTCTTGTATTCTATGCCGTCAACCACACGCAGGTCACTGCCAAGATAATCATGTAACCTTTGTTTTTCATAAATGTAGACCAGCCTAAGAGTTGGCAACATTGCTTCCTCGATCTATCGACCAGCGCGGTTGCCTCCCCTTTACCCTAAAAAGATTTATTAATCTACAAAACAAAAAGCAAAATTCAAAAACAATGTCGTTGGATATTACGGTATTAGAAGTATTGTTACGATTACAAGTAACATAATTGGAAGTTGTAATTCACCTGCATATATCCCTAGCTACCTACAATACAAACGGAATAAAAACAATACAATATCTTGCCACAATGGAACTAGTAAATAGTGCACTATCTTCTAATATTAAATTCTACCCGAAGCGAAGAACAAAGCAATACTATTACAATTATCAGTATGTAGATCCGTTAGTCACGAGTGCTCCCTGGCCGTAGCGCGCTACAGTAGGATTAAAAGTTAACTTTAAGATATTTCATCCATTATTAAAAGAGCTTAAAACAAACTCGTTTGCGATGGAACAAAACTGGCGTAATGAAGGCATAATAAAAACAAGTCCTGAAATAGTTTCAGTGTAGTTACTGTGCGCTAATTCAGCACAGTTATGGTTGAATAAATTTGTTTGGACAATAAAGACGCTTAAACTGAACTATGTCCTATTGTTGGAGGACCAAATTGCTAATTTGACCGCGTAGATTTAATTATGCATGCCGTCCGCCGAGAGGGGGTCATAAAGGAGGGGTGTCACAGCCAGGCTTGTTTATAATGTAGCAAGTAATGCGCAATCCAACCCAACCCGCCTGCGCCAAGTATTAACTTTTTATTAGACTGAACGAATTTTCGTGGTTTACGGCCACACAGGGGAGGGCACGAACGTGTCGAAATTTAAGCGCCTGTTAATTTAAATGCAGCATACATTTATTTTTTGGAGCTGTCAGCAATATAGGCCAGTGCATTTTTTAACAAAAGATATAACGTTTGGTTGTGTTTCATTACATTACAGAGAGGCTTTGTTTGCACATGCCACCGTTATTAGGCGGAAATGTAAACATAATTTAACTTAACATAATATTAATTACAGCCTGGTCAGTGTAAACAACAAACATCCTTTCACCCGGAATGCATGTACATCAGTCTCATTTGATGCAGCGATACTAATTCAAACATTACTTACGTACTTAATTGAACGTTTGAATGAAAAGCAAAATACATAGGCAGTCCTATATTCGGACCTTAGGGAACGCCAAAGTTCCAGAAATAGCTATTTAATTATATGGTAAGGCTGGCGGCGTTCAGTTCGGTCCCAATAGGATGCATCAGTTGTCCAATATCCATAGATATATAAAAAATAAACACCAGCGTTCAATGACAAAATATGCAATTTCGATTACTCATAGAACTCACGCTAAACTTTCACCTAGAAATTTAATGATTCTCTTTCTTACTCAAGGTCCTAATTCTTGCCCTTCTTATAATAATATTTGATAGGTACAAGCTGAACTGCACGGGGCGCTCAAATACAGGAAACAGTCGCTTTCCTTCAGTGTATATCTTAAAGTGATATACGCCGTCTAAAATGTAAAGATAGTATTGCTACAATGAAGGCTTTATTACCACAAAAACAAAAGTAAACTTGTTTCTTTTGAACCGTGATACCAGCACGGGATGCGTTTGAGCGATATGTAATACTTAATAATATCTAGGCTTTGGGCTGAAATTACTGATATCCAAGTATAAGAGGATAGTGGCAACTAAATGACACTGACATGACGTTTGACAGTTAAACTGTCAAACGTGTAAATAAGGTGTACCTATATAAGTCGACAGGCTCGGCTAGCTCGTCCTATTCTCCTTCGACGACTGCTCAGGTACGATATGGTTCTGACTATTTAACTGCCACTGTGTTTCAATATTGTGTTGCTTGTTTTTTTGTTTAATCATCTAGGAAATAATGTAAGATGGTGTAATCATTATCTTATTGATATTGATTGTGGGTAGTTTGCTCGTTTGTGAGATACTAAAGATTGTAATATAGGATAGAATAATATACTGTGGATCAAGTTGTATCAATGAGATTCATTACATACCTGTGGTATACATTTAGTAAATTTTATTGATACTAAATAATGCTTATTATGTTCTGTTGTAAGACAGACCTTTCTAGTAATATAAAACTACCCACAACATTGATATTTGATATAGATTGGCTGTACCACTGTTTGTTCATTATTGAAAAGAATGACCAAGAGTTTTATTGCCCGCTCTTTCTCTTGGTTCAATGTCTTTGCACTGAACTGGGCTCTAAATGTAAATGTAGAATCACGACGTAATCTAAAGATATATCCTTGTGCCAAACTGAATAAATGAAACTATGATTTGATAGTTGTCTCTTTTATTTATCTAAACTGTCTCTACACTATAGGAAGCTTCCCTGATTCTGACACGTTCATTCATAGTAGCGTGTTGATAAAATAAAGTGATTAACAATGTAGACATATTTTACAAATAATAAACTGAACATCACTGATGTCATGCGCGCACTCTCTGTGTTATACAATCATTATGGTAACTGTGAAATATATTCATACTTTCGTTTGGACAAATCATACCACAAACGTTGCCACCATTGCCGATGAGTCAATTAGGACATTTTTTTGTATAAATTCGCCATGCCAGTTTATTTGTCATAGCCACTTTATTCCGAAACTATTGAGACACCACAGACCACTTGGAAATATTTACCACGTACAATTTTTATCTATGTGCATACTTAGTTTCGGCCGATGGGTAATAATAATATTCCGCCACATACATACAACACCATCTAGTCCCAAGGGGTGAATCTTATAAATTGTAGTCACAATCGTATTAACACATTTTTGTTACCCTTGCAAAACCAGTGTAATAAGAACATATTTGGCACTGCTCCATAGTAATCCATACGAGTAATATGTATACCTGAAACTGTGAAACTCATTTTAGTAGGTATATGTGAATCGTACCTAATACCATCAATCAAAATCTCATTCTATAGTCTACTTAAAATGTTTATAAATTCATCATACAAGTTTAAGTATTTTACGTGTCTCGCGAGCTTTGTCGTAACGAACGTAGTTAAGTTATAAATACCTTTATATTTCCTGACGTTTCGACCGACCGACCACCGGTCGTGCTCACAGGTGACAGAAGACCCATTAAACAAACTTTTTATGATGTATACAAATCCCGAAAGTTAAAAATTATGTATGTTTCTAAATTGTCAACTCAATCCTCTTGACTAGTAAAATTTTAATCAAACAACTACACGTTTACATTGTGTTGAATGTGAACATGACATGAAATTATTTATTTCATATTTCAGACATGTTCAGTATGACGATATCATTTCTGGTTCTAAATGTTGTTTACTTCAATATTCTTAGAATTTCAAATAAATGATGGTAATAATATAAAGGGAAACTCGGCTTAAGGATAAACAAAGGCTTCAATATCAAGACAGTCCCTTGTATAGCGTCTTACAGCGCGGTTTTCAATTTTTTCTGTTCCTAGATTTGACGATGTTAATCTCACATCAAGTAAATTAGATAGATACTGTACATCAAACACAAAAGTGAAGTCATTTTTAACTGTGTGGGTTTAGTGTTATTCAGCGACTTCTGAAGTCGCAGATAGTCCTTATAATATTTTTATAGTAGGTACATACATGTTTTTATTAAAGCTATAAAATAATACTAGATGATGTTCGCAGCTAGGTCCGCGCATTTTTTTTATATTTAGCCGTTTCTCTTTACTCTACGGTCTTACCGCTCTCTTACCTCTACGGTCCGCAAAAACATACCTACATGCCAAATTTCAGCTTCTTGCACCCAATAGTTTTTGCTGTGCGTTATCTTACAGTCAGTCAGTAACGGATGAATATTATATATACCTACTTATACAAATGTATAAAGATATACTTCACTCACTCACGCCCAGTAAGTATCGTAGTACCATGTGAAGCAGTTTAGGCGAATGCTCGCGTCAAACTACATCTTATAAGGGCTACGATCGGCTATTTGGTACCTGTACACTTGTACAGGTCAGTGCTTCCTAAACTTTTGTTATGGCACATACCGTCAATGATGGTATAGCAATAGATGCAGATCAATATTCTGTGCTATTATTTGCATTTAACTAACATTATTTTTCGTCGTCTGCAATAAGTGAATTGATTAACATTAAATCAATGGCCGTTCCTAACATATGATTTGTCCCTGGATTTGAAGAATAGAGACACATATTTGACATAATTATTCTGTATGGAGGTTATGACAAATATGCATCTCTAATCTCCAAAGCCATGGATATACCGGATATTGAAACCGGCGGTTAATCGTTCAAGATGCCTACTGCACTTTTACTGTAAGTTTCTAAATTTTAAATCACATCGTATGTCACATCTAAGATCAAGATAAAAGGTCTTTGCTTCGGAAAATTCAAAGGAAGAAGCTTGACTTAATAACGCGTATTTACTCACGTATTGTACTTCTTTGTAGTGCATGGGTATGGTGATCTGACCAGACCAGAAGATTGTTCCTTTTAGGATACCGACAAAGTATGCTAACCACGATTCTCGTAGCCCCCTCCAGCCTCTCGAACCTGGTTCGTGGATCCACCCTAAATGCCTCAAAAGACGACAAGTCAGTAATTTGGGATTCTATCGCATAAGAAGTCCAGACTATTGTGCCGGGTGGAGCCCGCTCGCGTTTTAGCCGCGACTCATCGTAAAGTACCTTAACTGTAATACTATCGACACTTATCTGTTTTTTGTTTCTCATAATAAAGCAAATAAAACTCAATAATATTAAGCCGCAATTTATACAAAATAGGTATAGCAAATATATTGCAAACACAAATACATTTTGGATCTAAAATTCGCCAATTTATAATAGGTACTCGTAGTTATCCCTACTAATCCCTACTTAATATTATAAATTCGAAAGTGTGTATGTATATGTATGTATGTTCCGTTTTCACGCTAAAACGGCTGAACCGATTTTGCTGAAATTTAATATAGAGCTAGAGAGATATGATATTAATATATATTGGACCATGGAGACGGACATAGGCTACCATAAGTTGCAAAAAATAAACTGGGAGGGATTGTAAGGAGGGTAGAAGTTTGTACGGCACAAGTTTACCTCTTGGAAGTAAGAACGCATGCGCCAATAATTGAGTGCTGCCAAAGAGCTCAGATGCTGCGCATGTGCTATCGTATATATTTGTCAGTACTGCCACATCATACATTATGTCATATTGTGCACGGTGATTAAATTGTTCGCATATATAAACTAACTAGCTTTTGCCCGCGGCTTCGCGCGCATTACATTTGGGGTACTTAACACAAATCTACTTTCAGTCTCAAGTTGTGTGAAGACACTCCTGATTATTCTAAAGACTTCAGAAACTCTATAGGGTACAAAGTAGCTCGGTCAGTATTCATGACACTATATAGGTTCCTACCATTATATCTACCGAAAGGTATATAATAACATCGCCTTGCATACAGTCAAATGCCAAAGCCATGTTGCAATACCTGTCCAATATATATCTATAAACACTTTCGCGTTTATAATGTAAGTAGAGAAAATTGTTTCAGCCGGTTAAGATAGTATATAATTACTAGTTTATATATGCGAACAATGTAGGTAATAACCGTGCATAATAAGTACCTATGACATTATGTATGATGTGTCAGTACTGACAGATATACGCACATGCGCATTCCATTATTATAGCGCATGCGTTCTTACTACCAAGAGGTAAATTTATGCCTAACAATCTTCTAGCCTCCTTACAATCCCTTCCAGTTTAATTTTTGCATCTTATGGTAGCCTATGTCCGTCTCCATGGTCCAGTATATCTCTATATCAAATTTCAACAAAATCGGTCCAGCTCGGTCAAATTTATAATATTAGTAGGGATAAACTATATACTACGCTTAAACGGCTGAAACGATTTTCCCTACTAATATTATAAATGCGAAAATGTTTATCTTAATATATAAAATCCTTGCGTTACTGACTGACTGACAGACACGCTACAGCCGAAACTATTAGGCGCAGGAAGCTGAAATTTGGCATGTATGTTCCTTGGGGACCGTAGGGGTGCACTAAGAAGGGATTTCCCGAAATTCCTACGGGATCGGCCAAAACGGGTAAATTAAAAAAAATGCAGGCGTAGCCGCTGGCGTCCTCTAGTAGATATATATTGGACATGTATTAGAACATAGTTTTGACATTTGATTGTATGCAAGGTGATGTTATTATGTACCTTTCGGTAGATAATGTCATGGATACTGCCCGAGTTACTTTGTACCCTATAGAGTTTCTGAAGTCTTTAGAATAATCAGGAGTGCCTTCACACAACTTGAGACTGAAAGTAGATTTGTGTTACCTCGAATTTAACGCGCGTGAAGCGGCGGGAAAAAGCTAGTAGCAAATAAAGAAGATATTAGATATATTAACTACACAGCTACCGATACTCCAAAAATACGGCGCCGTTAAAATTTTTAATATGAAAATGTGTTGCAATAAATCTGGGTCAAAGAGCAAGATAAAATCGTCGATACTTTAAGATACAGTATCGTGTTGCCATTATCACGATATCGGTATAAGTAGGGAAAGTAGGTTAAAAGCGCTGTTATGCACAATATAAGTGTTAACACGCGTACTTATGGGGAAAATGCAGGTTACCTTTTTTATGGTGCATTGACATTCCCATATGTATATTCATTGCCGTTAATAACTAAGTGATTTTAATATTTCTACTTCAACCTTCCTGCAATAAAAATGTACAAAGCAAAACGCATGCATTGGAGGAGGGGTGTTACTTTCTTTTTTTCTTTTATTTTATTAAAAAAAACTGTTACTTATGTGCCTATATGTACGTTTCATGGCACAACACTGACTTCGGAATTGAACAAGAAATAAAGCTTGTGTGGTACCTATGTGGTGTTTATTTTATCTCAAATTACGAGATGAATATAAGAATAAGATTAATTAAAATACGCAGGAAGGAAAATAATTTCCTTATTCTAAATGGAAGAGTATAATAGTACTTATTAAATTATCCAATAGATCAATAGGCACTTTAAATGATTAAGCAGTATACTTATTCGAGAGTTAGATATTGAAAACTGAGATGAAAGATAAAAAATAAGGCATATAGATCTTTGAGTCAGGACAAAGTAAAGTATACAAATATGGACAATAGAAATAGGAACTAAATGAATAGAGAACTCTTTTCTTATACCAGACTCATGATCTTGGAAAATAAACTCTCATTTCTAGGTGTTGGTAATTTTGTGCGCATACAATCATATGTTAAAATTAAAGCGTATAACATCTTAATATATATATATATATATATATATATATATATATATATATATATATATATATATATATATATATATATATATATATATATATATATTTCTTGTGTGCGTGTGTATGTCACTGAACTCCTCCTAAACGAATGGACCGATCTTGATGAATTTTTTTGTGTGTGTTCAAGGGGACTTGAGCATGTTTTAGATTCACAATTTAGCCCACTGAAAAATGTATTTTTAGTTAATTTTTAATTTGTAAGTAGTAGTGGATTTTGGAATGTTTTACATTGGAACCGACACGGACTGCGCTGCTATCGCAGTGTCAAATCTTATATTAATAATTTCGTCAAGGAGTACATCGAAACCTTACCTTAATAATAAAACATTAAAAAATTAAGATTTTGAGTCGACAACATATATCCGCAAAATTCGGACTGTCGAGTATTTTGTTATTGTAATGGTTCTGACAGACAAATCACAGTCACCATATTGGCCAGCCTAGCGAAACGTCACAGATACCGGATAACATTTTGAGTACTACCACAGAATAGATAGTACTAACGTAGTACTAGTAAGTCTTAGTACTAAGTAGTTTGTATGTGTAAATACTTTTTGCAGTTATCGATACTAATATATTTATATATTGTATAATAATATATTATAATATAATATATTATAATATATTAATATACTAATATATTAATATATTATATACTAATATATTCCTTATTTGATTTTGTTTTTGATTTTAAATTTTGATCTCTAGTTTAAATATTGTTATCTGCACTTATGTAGTCCTAACATTATAGATATTATTTTGTTAAACGTCATGCATATCTGTTATCTGTGTAGTTACATAATATTCGAATACTGAAAATGTTATTATTCATAAGAAATAATGTAATTATGCTGTTGATGTGCATAATATAAATAAATAAATAATAAAGCGGAAGAGTTTGTTTGTTTCTTTGAACGCGCTAATCTCAGGAACTACCGGTTGGATCTGAAAAAATATTTTTGTATAAGATAGCCCAGTGATCGCAGCTGTAAAGAACCGTCAAACGAACAAATCGGCTATTGCGGAACATTTACTTCAATCGGGCACCCATCACTGGATTGAATTTCATCGTCCCCAAGTCCTCTCCACGGAACGCCACTTTTACCCAAGAGTTGTGCGTGAAGCGATCGAAATCAAAAAACATAAAAATTTCAATCGGGAAGAGGGCTTCAAATTGTCACCGGCGTGGAATCCAGTGATTCGACTAACAACACCCCACTTTAATGCGAAGTATGTAAATACCTAATGCATGTTCGCGTTAATTCCCGTATATATATATACACGCTGATTTTTTATTGGTTTAGGAAAAAGAAACCTCATGGCCGAAATAAAATCCTCTATTCATATTCAAAATCAAAATTCACCTAGCACCTAAAACAAAAAAGTTATCAAAGTCAGTAACTGCTGGAAATACGTAGTACACACGGTTGTTTATGAGTAGGTAGTGTTCGAGCGCCGCGGGGTCATGACCTCGCCGCGCGCGCCGGGCGCAGCCGTCAGCTGTTGTTTGTTACCTACAGCGGTTGTAGGTTGTAGGTAGTTAGTGCGCTACGTAATTTACTTAGAAAACACGATTTAGGTAATTACGATGCCAACAATTTTAAACACATTTGTTTTCTTATTTTGTTCTCTTTTTAAGAACCTCTCCCGCATCCTAGTGCTAAATTCTGTCTCACGAGGGACATTACAAACCTACCAATAACGGACACAGCAGTCGAAACAACAATTTATGAATCACACAAGTTGTGTCAAACATCGCTTAAACCACTACGCATAAATAATTAAAATAATAAACGTATGTAACTAAATAGTATTCAATAATTTCTTGGAACATTACTCGGACTTAGAATCAAAAAACGTCGGAACAAGCTGTGGGTTTACGAAATCATGAACTAGTAGAAGAAAAACGATAAACTAAGAATTATTCGTTACGTTATTAGACATAGGTACCTACATTATCTTTTGAATAACTAGACAAAGATTTTAACAATGGAAAAGTTTAGTACTTGCGTATTTCTATGGTATTTATAAGAATGTAATCACAGAAGGTATTCAATAATGAATAAACCAAATTTTTACCTTTGCTGTTTGCTGCCTATGTACTCGTACATCACAATCAATTTACACCTTTCACACATTGTCTTTTGTTTGTATGAGGCGTTGTACTACAGCCACAGAATAAACAGTACTTACGTATAAGCAGCCAGGATTGTGTTTGGTGATGGCACTTAGGGTGAGTGAATACCTCGCGTGCGCAACGATTCCAGGTGGTCTGGTAACGAATACATGCGCCTCGCCTCTTCCATATTTTCACCAGACATGTAATACACTCGCACCATAGACGCGAACTCAATATTGGAATATTCATAATGCCGATCCATTACGAAGCGCGCGCGACGTAACACGGGTACAGTGATGGGGTCGAACGTGACGTACGGGCGTCCCGTTGACCTAATTTCGCGAGACTGAAGGCTGTCGGAGCGACGAGCGGCAAATTGCAAGCAACCGCCCCCGCCCCTACCCCTGTCGCCCCCCGGGTTCGCCTTGTGATGCGCGCACGCCGGGGTCGGGGTCTGTACCTACAGTGCAATATTTATCTGTGTGTGTCGTATGTTTAATATCTATCTGTGTAGGTATGTGTGTGGCACGATCGAACATAGGTACATCGGCGCGCGCGATTTCTTTCATAACTACGAACTCTCGTAACAATAATTTAATATTTTTGTTACGATTTTTATAGCTTAGATTTCAAATTTTATAAGCTGGTTAGGTTCTGTTAACGATAAGTAATAAGATGGCTTTCGCTCCAAAACCAATTAATAATCAGCGTGTATATATATATATATATATATATATTCTTAAACATGCAACGCGAGTGTTTAAAAATTTCTATTTTACTTTTTATTTTTAGTTTTATGTACCTATATATTCTTAGACAGTATGATTATTTAAGAAAGTTATGTATATAGTTATAATTAATCATCTGTAATGTACCTAATTATGAAAATCTTTGTTTATTTTGTTCATCATTTATATACTCTGAAATGATAAGAGATTAAGCGCTAAGTCAATGGTAACTTAGGAAAAGGAGCTTTGAAAAAAGGGAATTAAATAAAAATTCTTAAAAAAGGCTATACGGAGTTCGCTGGGTCAGCTAGTCTATATATATATATATATATATATATATATATATATATATATATATATATATATATATATATATATATATCTATAAAAGAAAGTCGTGTTAGTTACACTATTTATAACTCAAGAATGGCTGAACCGATTTGGCTGAAAATTGGTGGGGAGGTAGCTCAGATCCAGAAAAAACACATAGGATACAATTAGTTGCAAAAAAAATATCTGGGAGAGATTTTATTTTAGAGAGGGTCAAAATTTGTAGCGACAAACCTACTACCTATTGACAGTAAGAACGCATGCGCTGTAATAATTGAGTGCTGCGCATGTGCTATCGTATATCTGTCAGTACTGTCACAGTATACATTGTCATATGATGCACTGTCATTACTTCGTTCGCTTACTTATATAAACTAATAATTATTGTAACAGCCTTGGCTAATCCCTACTAATATTAGGTATAAATGCGAAAATGTGTAGGTATGTATGTATGTACCGATTTCACGCCAAACCGGCTGAACCAATATTCTCTACTCATAAATGCGAAAGTGTGTATAGACATATATCGGACCATGGCTTTGACATTTGACTGTATCTAAAGTGATGTTGTTGAGCACCTTTCGGTAGATAATGTCATGAATAGTGAACACCTACTGACCAAGTTACTTCGTACCCTATAGAGTTTCTGAACTCCTTACAATTATCAAGAGTACCTTCACGCAACTTGAGACTGAACGTGGGTGTTCCAGTCCTGTTAATGCGGAATCTTAATGCACCAAAGCTTTGTAATGGCAAACGGCTACAAGTAACACCTAGGACAAAACATTATAAAAGCTATTCGCTATTGCGAGTCAGACTCGCTCATGAAGGGTTCCGTAGTGGAGGTATCCACTTACCATAGCCATTATCTTCGACTAACTATTAATAGTATTTGTATAAACGACAAAGCTTTATTTGCGGTTTTTAAGATGTGCTTTATTTCAAAAACTGCTGACTACATACCGTTCAAACCAATTTTCGTTGGAAGTTTTTATAACGATCTACAGCATATTTTTTTTTTAGATTTGTCACTCTTTTACTTTAAAAGTTAGAGGGACACACACACCTATTTTACCACTTTGAGGCCGTATATCTTTCAAACGATAGACTTTGAGAAACAATGGTTTTAGGAACCCCAAAGTAATTTTAACGACCCATTTTCCACATCAGTTCCATGTATGAAGATTCCCCCTTAATATTCAATATTTTTTAAACAATATTCAAGCGCTTCACAGAATACTTACCTACCAATTTTCAAATGTGTAAACTGTATAGTTTCGGCATAAAGTGGCTGTGAGGCTGTGACATACGGATAGACTGACAGACATAGCGCGTCTGTAACGATTCCGTGTTTAGCCATTTTTGACTACGGAACTCTAAAAATACTGTTTACAGAAATGTTTTGAAATACTTCTTGCAGTTATGTTTCTTATTAGTGCGTGCGAGTTCCTGTTAACCGAATGAAAACGAAAATTACTATCGAACGATGAAAGAGTTTTGTGTTACCCCGCATTTAACGTCAGCGAAGCCGCGGGCAAAAGCTAGTTGATTATAAACATTATTAGGTATCTGTAATATTGCCAGCGTTTCAAAAGTTGAATGTTTGTTATGGATGAGACTCAGAGCTTTCTTTCTCTTTCAGTAGGACCTCCTACCATATTATGTTTACAGATTGCGTTAGGTAGGTATATATTTATTTTGTAGACCGTTTTGTACCGTATGTAACGTTTACCAACGCAGATCCCTATAGCACGTCGATATACACGAGAAAGCAGACCGTAAACCACCTGGTAAATGTATCTAAAAGTACTATGTGAATTGTGAAGAAATCTGGGTATATTTACGAATTAACAGGAAAAGTGAAAGAAAAACAGGAAAATATGTGTGGAGAATAAAAGGCAATTCGATGTATGCATCCATCTAAGGCATCCATCGAGTTAATATGCATCTGACAAATAGAGAACCAACTTTACAGAAATAAAACACAGTCTAATATTCTATATTGTTATCTGAATAACGTGATGTTCACCATAAAATTAAATTTAGCTCGTAACTCTTTGCTCCAATCCTCTTATAGCGCCGCAAATTCACAAAATACTTAAAACGTTTTAGGTATTTGATTAAACAGTGTGTACAAAATGCAACACGAACGTATCCAAAGAAGCTTAGCGTCACCTGAACACTCCGCACTCTCCGTACCACAGACAACACTTTAAGCTGATTATGACGGATATGTCGCAGTTTCTAAGACCACAGCTATATTCCGTCCGCTACATTTCCTCCAACAACATTAATTTTAAATGATTCCAACATAAAACTCGGATTAAACTTCCCTCACATTATAACCCTCCTAAGATTATTACTTTCTCCAACTTATAACTAAAGCGACATTCAACTCACATATTGTAATTTTAGGGTTGCCAATTTGTGTGCAATAGCTGCTAGAGGCTCATCTAGTCTTGTTTGTAAACTGTATTGGATTAATAAAATAAAATTAAACTTCTAACGCTTATCCGACTTAAGATGATGGAGCTTAATAGTGTCGAAATACATAAAAAGTGCATATAAGTAATATTATAAATCCTAACACATACACATAGACAAGGTCTCTGCCAATAAAATACATGAACACCTCCACACCATTAAATATGAATCTTCCCCAAAAAATATGAATACCTCCTCGGTACAAGCAATAAATATGAAACGATATCTGAATACAAAATAATGGAACGGTCATAACATCACGAGCTGTCAAGTAATTGAAAAGGAAAGCATATGATACCCATATTTATAAAAAAATCCGCCTTTGAAGGCAAGGTGCGTCAAAACTGGGGTTGTCCTGCCCATAATATCGTATGTTTGTGATAAGGGAGCTTAAAGGAACAAAAAAATTAAATTCTTTCCGTGTCCCACGGCCTTCTCCAGCGCAGTTTTGTCATTTTGTTTGGGATCTTGCGTGACATACGCAAATCCCTATGCTGAATATATGTTTATAAAATAAACTACTAAGAATATCTAAGAAAGCAATATTAGACACGTTTTCTCATAAATCTTGCCATATTCGTTGTATGAAACTGAGATAGACATTTTTTCATAAAACAGTGATAGGCAATAAAGAAATAAACTATTTGAGCTTTATATTACGTGGAGTCGCATAGCGAATGTACTTGTATCATTTATTATGTGTCATTTAAAACTAACAAACTTTTTGAGCATATTTTTATTCATACACTTGTTCCCAAGGGGTACGATGTAATATTTGCATATAGATGAGAAAGCATATGAGTTTGTTCCTTGAGAACGGCTGTGTCCATTGGTTCAATTAACAATATTTTAGCGACTACGATACACCTGGTAAGCACGGTGATTACTAACAGCAATATCGGTCGAAATCATTCGTTATAGTGGAATAGCGCCCGTGATATATGGCGTCGACACTTGTGTTGTGGGCACGTTATTGTCGTAGGAAAACTACTGCTATACTTTATCCAACATTTATTCGCACGTATTCTAGCATTTGTAGTCCGCGCTGTGCGCACACACGATTAACAATAGTATTAGCACGATTACACTCCCCGTGAATTATGAATTGTAACGTGGCTAAAAGGAAAATTAGGCTGAAATAAAATCCGACTAAACTTTTACTCTGGAAAACGTTTAATTTCGCCAAAAAGTGGTTTACACTAACTTTAATTTCGTAAATATACAAAATCTACAACAAATACGCCTTCAGAATGTTTTCATATGATGATAAAAAATAAATTGCTATACAAGTCAAACAAAGGTTCTTCATTTAAAATAAACAAGTTCTAAACTATGTAAAATTATTTAAAAAAGGTCTTTTTAGATAACGTTAAAATATCTATAGAAACTAATCTTCGAAGAAATAGTACCTACCATGTCTCGAGACGGGATCGAAGTACTCATCGAGTGGTAGGTCAAGCGCCGAGAGTACAGTCTTGAAGTAGTGCCGGGTGAAATTGACGGTGTCTTGCGGTCGCAGGAGCAGGATGGCCTGCAGTTAGTCGCGCACTGCGCCCGTGAGAGCACCGCTCTCCGTTACGTAGCGACCGCCCTCACATGTACGGACAGTCTGGTGAAAGTATTCGATTATGAACATCAACTTCACAATGCTGCCCTCGGCATGTATATGAAATGAATACTGCAAGGAGTAGCATTCCGATTTAGTTTATAAGAATGTACAAAATGACGTATACATAAATATTATTGGCACCCAACATGGGGCCGATGACACTAATATATTATTAAAATGCTTCGTATATTTAGTTAAAAACAAGATAAGAGCAACAGACCATAGCACAACCTTTTTAAGAGTAGCATGATATATATATGATTACCTAACTCTTTTTATACGTTTCTACTTCTTAACATTAAGTAACGTTCATTACACGATACAAAATAGAGTCGCAATCGCAAAGGCTACAAAATTCACACGAGCGAGTACATATTAAACTTCAAACACATTCAAGTTCAGCCTATAAAATAACGCTCCAATATCTACACTAATCTACACTTATCTACACTTAATATTATAAAGAGGAAAAATTTGTATTTTTGTTTGTTTGTAATGGATAAACTCAAAAACTACTGGACCGATTTTAAAAATTCTTACACCATTAGAAAGCTACATTATCTGTGAGTAACAATGGCTATATTTTATTTAAGAAATAATAGGGGTCCGTAAGATATTTGGGTTTTTCGGGTACGCGAAGTAGTTCCCTCAGAACGCGGGTGAAACCGCGGGAAACGGCTAGTATCGTTTAAAGATAATCTTGATTGAGAAGAGACAACATGTTTAAAATGCGTGCAAAGGATTACAGTTCAAACATTCAACTGCGCCGTACGCTCCACTGCACTGAAAACTGACAGTACGTACTTAGCTACTCGTCAAAACAAAAAGTTTTTCTTTACCCCGAGTGCGGCTCCTATTCACACAATACTCTATAATTCTCTAGACCTTGAAAGGGGTTTAGTCTCATTTTGTTGGGTATTTGCTTTATAGAAGGTTACACTTGTGTTGTCTATACGACCTAAGTATAAATAGGCTTTATAGACACTTGAACTGTGTATGGTAACAGTAGGAAATCTGAGTTCTAGTGAAACGTCTTGATCACAAAGATCTTCTGAACAAGATTATTTTTAACCCCCGACGCAAACTGTGCTCAAGTTTTGACATGTCTGTGACCTTGTGCATAAACCATTGCATTTTACGATACGCCAATATATAGAATTCGCAATATGTTTAACTGATAGCTAGGTGGTAATTTTTCGAAACCCCGAAATAATAAAACTTGTAAAGCTTATTGATTTTACCGTTAACATAATAATATTAAAGTCCCACAAGACACGCTTAAAACGTGTGTCCCCAGCGATGAACAATCAGGACTATATAATATCAAATGTCTTGCAAACACGACTTAGATCTGTTTAACTGCCGTGTTTCTAGGCTAGAAAAGAAAAAGTTTAAGTAAAAAGTTTCTAAAACTAATTAGTTTTTGTGTTGAACATCGTCCTGAGTAGATAATACTCAACTTTCACGCGTACTTAATATTAGAGAAAACACATTAGCGGTCGTCAGATCTTTCAGTGATTTGCAATATTCGCTGTAAATGCTCAATATAAAAAAAACAAGAAAATAATTACAAAAGACTGATTACGTACCTAAAAGTCTAAGTAATCAGAAAGCAATTGCAGATCCTCGCGCCACCTCTCGCGCAGAGGTGCGTGCTTTTCAATCTCGTCTTTTTCAGGAATAACACGCAGTAGCGGGTTCAGGTGCAGCAAATAGCAGTTGTCTGCCCATTTTTTACTCACAATGTAGCCTATATGACAATATCACATCTGGTAAGACTAGAATACGGACCCAGGTCCGTATTCCACATCGTAGCGTTATCTCCTTAGCATCCAGGAACTTTGCCTTATAGTCCCAGGACTATAAGGCAAAGTTCCTGGATGCTAAGGAGATAACGCTACGATGTGGTAATGAATAAAATTAACTTTGCCGGCTACTTCATTTGCGTGGACCATAGAGTACTTTAAAGTCATGGCACCCAGTTCGGGATGATATTTTAACATTAACATTTCTAAGGGGATCGAACGGGCACACACCTCTGAGTTTTTGAAGTTATGTGTGTATTAAGAATGTTAATTATCGCTCGCTTAATAATGTGCCCGGTAGATGGCAATAGGATCGCCCCCTATTACATTGGGACCGAAACATAACTGGCGAAGTGTGGGTGTGGAATGCACCTCTGCCTACCCCTTCGGGGATAAAGGTGTGAAGTTATGTTATGTTAAATTTCTAAGCATCTCTATTAACTTTAAAATTCTTGTCGAAAATCTCACCATCGTTGTCATTGCGTAGCCTGAAGCTACGCATAAAGTTACACGCGAACTAAACAATCTTATTTAACGTCTTATTAGGAGGCCTTTGTACTAGGTAATAAACCCAGACAATTGAATAATGGCGAGATAATTAACTTACAGAACCCTCAGAAGGAATATCAACATTGGAGAGCTAAACGCATCCGTTCTTCAGTACACCGGCGCGGCGGCGGTCTGTGTTAAATGGTTTAATGAAAATTTGGACAATGTTTTCTATCAATGAAGGCGCTGATAGATGTGCCCGAAGTTCATCTAATGATAAGCCGTTACATGTTTTGTAAAAATTGGCCCCCTCGATAAACTCTTGCCTATAGATATTCTCGTTTCCAATGTTACATACTGAGAATGTCCGCCGGGGCGGTCGGGGTGAGTTAAATTCTTACATAACTCAGTCTTTACATCTGGTTTATTGTGTATCTAAGAATATTGGCTTAAAAATAATTTTCGACGTAAAGTAACAGTAGCTACCTAAACTGTTGCCTTTCGTTCGGTGAGTGAGAGTGCCGGAGGCCCTATCCCCTATTGCTTCTCCCTCATCCCACTCCTCATCCTATCCCTTTTCCCAACCCCAAGCGGCAGCAACGCACTTGTGACTCCTATGGTGTTGCTTGTGTCCATGGGCGGCGGTAATTGCTTACCATGAGGCGATCCGTCTGCTCGTTTGCTACCTATTACCATAAAAAAAACTGAATTAAAACCTTCTGCGATGAATTTTGAAAAGCCTCCGAATTTTAGAAAGCTTATACAGACAGACAACCGACGATCTTGTCAAGATCGCGGGAGGAGGTTGGATGCGGGCGGCTCAAGACCGGTCTGTGTGGAGAACCTTGGGGGAGGCCTATGTCCAGCAGTGGACGTCGTTTGGCTGATATGATGATACAGACAGAGTACTTTTTTCGCAAGAAACCAGTGTTTAATTTTGCCACGGCTTGCGCTATATGTTAATACGTCCGGGATAACCATTTTGTTTCAGCTCTCTTATATGTAAAATCTTACGGTTCTAGAGATCAGAAATGTATGAAACCTGTTTCACTGCACAAGTCAAAATATCGTATTGAATACTGAAGTAGGTATAGGTAAGTAGATAGTGTAATATTTTCATCAGATCATCCATTCACTGATATTTGCGTGATATCTGCACAAGCAAACAAATAGGCAGATATGAAGGAAACAAATTGGCTCAAAAGCCAAGTAAATATTTAGTTGAATAATTATAAACTTATGTATCAATTAACTAGCTTCCACCAACGGCACTGCCCGTGTACCTACTCACATGGGCAGCGCCTCTGTTGTCGCAACAAAATGTAGCATATCTACTATTCTTATGTATAAACTATATTACTACAAAGCTTCAGTAAAATTTGTTCAATGGGTAGCTTTTGTGTGAAAGAGTAATGAATATTCATCCAACCATCCTCACAAACAACATTTGCATTTGTAATAGGAGAAGGATATTATTATTTAATATCCATACGCAGCCGTTATATAATATTTGAATAGCACAGATGAGGTCATTCATAAAGCTAACGACAGTTCGCTAAGCGATCCTAACGGATCATAGTCAATGCGCCTAAAAATAGATAAGAAATCCAAGTTTCAACTAAACAATAAACAGATTCCAATAACGAATACTTAGCCAAGCCGTGTCGCTTAGCTTGAAATTTGAAACCATCCTTATCATCTAATAGATCAATAGTAATAGATTTGCCTATTTATATCAGAGGGAGATCAGTAGTTTCACAAGAAAAAGTCATTAGTCGATTCAATCTGCTGAAACGATAATACCCGGTAACATTGTTCATGAATTCCTAATTCTAAAGTCTACTAATAATTGGCTCAGTTATTTTACATCGCTACCTTGATAAATCACATGTTACTTATTCATAACGTTTTAATAGGAAAGTGATCTAATATTAGTTAACTGTTAATTAGTTACAGAAGAAATTCAAGCTGTGGGCTGCAATGTACTACCTATGTTATCGGGTAGATAGTTAACTAAAAAAATATTTTAATGACAAAAATAAGAAAATATAATAAAAGAACATCGAATAGATAGCACAGCTCAGTCAATTTCTTCATATCAAGCTAGTTAATTAGACAGAGAGGGAATAACACGCCGTGGCGTCAATTCTTCCAATCTTGGTATCAATATTTAACTGCTTCAATGTCTTATTTTAAATTGTCTTTCGGGATATATACCACGTACCTTTGTATGGAGTAACCGATATTTCGGCACTGTTGCAAGCGCCATGTTCACGGATGTACTGAGGTTATTGCGGGTGGATAAATGTTACGAGCAAGTAAAACGGTCTACCCGCTTTCTTACTCGTTTTTTGCGTACAACACGACTATCACTGTTATCGCTATAGCACTGAACCCGATCACGACATACTACACTCACTACTCACTACGTCAGCTCGCGGTTTGAGTCTTTTCGTTTCACGGGTTTTACATAGACGGACCACCGGATGCCAGATACTTGACAGTTAAAAACCCATCCTCTCTATTGAAATTTTTGAACTTTTTAATTTCAATAGCCTCCCTAACCATTCGAGGTATGTAGTGACGTTCTGTCGAAAGCACCTGAGGGTTGTGTAACTAAATCCAGTGGTCGGTACCCGAGTGTAAGAGGTGTTGAGCTATGGCTGACTTATATGGCTCATTATTTTTGACTGCCCTGATGTGTTCCTTTATCCGGCAAGAGATGGTGCGTTTTGTTTGCTCTATATAGAAACTCCCACAGCTGCAGTCAATCTTGTATACACCTGGCTTTTCTAAGGGAAGACTGTCTTTCGGCGTTCTTATACATTGCGACAGTTTCTTAAATTCCTATATTGCTTCAATGCCCTTCAATTATGAGTAAAAATTATGGTTTTGAAATAAAGTTATAAAACATGCGCCTTTTATTAACTTTAAGTGCTTCTACATTGAGTGTATATTTTTTAGAGAGTTACGTCTATTTGGCTAAAATGAAATATACTTATTTAAGATAAAATTAAATATTCGTAGTTATAATATATAATTTATAACCCTCCAACGCTCACCAACTTGTTCAGTGTTAACATGTGACCCTGTTTTAATTAATACTTCTGTAAACAAACCAAAATCTAAATGCATTATTAAACATACTTTAAATAAATTAGAAAATAATATACTTGAAAGCAAAACTAAATTAGAAAATAAAAATAAAGTAATAATATTTAGTGACGAGTTTGGAAAAGGTATGGGTCAGTTTTTGGCAAACACATATAGTGACGGATTAGTGATGAATTACTGTATGCCTGGGTTAAATTCTATAGCCATTTTAGATAAAATTATCAGTTGTAATTTTTACCAGGATACAACTTTACTGATTCTACTTGGTAAAAGAGGATCTTTAAATAAAAAACTATTATATTTTTATTACAGTAAATTAAGTGAATTAAATTTAAATAAAATTATTATGCTAACTCTGCCCTTTAGTAAATCGTTGCCACAGAAAGAAAATAATATTAGACATAATCTTAATACAAATCTTTGTACATGGTCTTATAACAATAATCAATTCCATGTATTTGACTCTAACAATTATGTTAGTAAAAGTTTATATTTGACGCAAGATACTTGCTATCTGAATTCCTTTTTTAATATTTCAGCCAAGAACTTGGCTAATAAACCTGTTGCTCCTATACAGCAACTAAATGACATTCATAATAATTCAGCCAATATTTTGGCTACACAACTTGGCATGTCAATTAATTTAAATTAAATAGTACGACAATAGAGACTAACTCTTGCAATGACACTTTAATTAATAATAAACCAGAAAGTACAAATAAGACAAATTCAAATAATTATTATAGGTCTGGGAATTCACGAGTTATAAAACTAGTTCATAAAAATATTCAAGTGATGTTAAATAAAGATTTAAAAATTGAATTGTTCATGAACGGTGAATACATTGACATTTTGTGTATAACAGAACATTGGCTTAAAGATTACCAGTTCATGTGCAACTTTAATAACCCCTTAGTTGGTAGTTCGTTCAGCAGACAAAATGCAATACATGGTGGATCGTTGATTTTAGTTAATAAACAACTTAAATTTAAGAATCGTATTGACATTGTGAATTTTTCTGTTGAACGGACAGTTGAAATAGCCTGAAATAGCCTGTGTGGAGTTGGAGCAACTTGTTGTATTGAGTGTGTATAGACCACCATCTTCCATCTATGATAATTTTGAAACTATCATGGATGATGTACTACGGAAGCTATGTCAACATAATAAATCAGTACTTGTGTGTGGTGCTTTTAATATTAACTTACTAGAACAGTCTTCGAATAGCCAAAAAAATAAAAATTTGTTCAAATCATACAATCTAGATTGCTTATTTTTGCAACCCACCAGGATAACTTCTACCACCTATACTTGTATAGATAATATATTTACAGATATAATACCAATGAGTAAACAAATAATTAAGAAATTAACATCTTATCATTGTGGACAATCAATAGCATTCGCTACGCAGTCTAAAAAAGTAGGTAGTAAAGAATTGACTGTGGTGCCAAAAACTTTGCGTCGACTCGAGGGACTTAAAGATAAACTCACAGACACTACCATATTTGTGCTATAATGAAGATCCTAATGAGTTGTACAATTCTTTCTTTTACATGTACTGTAATATTTTCAACTCTATCTTTATCCCTAAGAAGATCTCAGTTGTTGGTACTACAACCTTCAGTGAATGGGCAACCACTGGTATTTATAAAAGTAGAAATAGGCTTTACGAGTTGTATGAACAGAAAGTTATTAAGAAAAATTATGAACAATTTTGTAAATATGTAAGAAATTATTCTAAGTTATTCAAAAGATTTGTCGAGAAGCTAAGACTCTTTATTTAAAATCTAAAATTAAAAATAGTGAAAATAAAATAAAAGCAACATGGGACATTATTAACAATGAGACTGGAAGAGTCAAGAATAAAAGTAATGACTACATTCTTCACTTTGATAACAAGGTATTCAAATCAGATTTTAGGTTGCCACAGCATTCGAAAATTTCTTTACAGACATTCCAGTCTCAATTACAAAGTCCCTGAACTCGTCTCCTAATGATGCCGAATTTCTATTAAAACAAAATGTCAAAATGTGTACTATTGGATTTAGTTTTACTTATATTACCGAAAGAGATATTGTTAAAATTTTAATAAACTTAATTTTAAGCAAACAAGTGATTTTTGGGGTAATTCTGTTGTGATTACGAAATCCATAATCAATTCAGTAGCACCTGAACTTGCAATAATTTTCAATAGATGCATTGACTGTGGTGTTTTTCCTGATCTAATGAAAATTAGTAAAATAATTCCATTATTTAAAACAGGTAGCACATCTGACCCCACTAATTATCGACCAATATCTGTGCTACCCACTTTTAGTAAAATTTTTGAAAAGCTTATTCTAGACCAGCTACAAATTCATTTTAATTATAATAAACTGCTTCACAGTAAACAATTTGGTTTTACTAGGGGTCGCTCAACAACCGATGCTGGTGTTGAGCTCTTAAATAGTATTGCGATAGGCGATGCTTGGGAGGAGTCGCATGATGCTTTAGGAGTATTTTGCGACTTATCTAAGGCATTTGATTGTGTTTTTCATGAAAAATTGATCAGGAAATTACATCACTATGGAGTTAAGAACACTGCTTTAGATCTTTTAATTTCGTATTTATGTAACAGGATACAGAGAGTAGATGTTAATGGAAAACATTCTATGGGTTCTGTGGTCACAATGGGAGTGCCGCAAAGTTCAATTCTTGGTCCATTCCTTTTTATTATATATAATAATGATCGGCCATATATTATGAAAAACAATGAAGAGATAGTGTTATTTGCTGATGATACATCACTTATATTTAAGCTAAGACGACAACACTCAACTAATGACGATGTAAATGACGCTCATTCTTAAACGAAAGAAAAACAAAATGTATTAGATTTTCCACACCTAATGTAAAACAAGTTGAAACCAATATACGGATGAATGGAGAAGAGTTGGATCTTATAGATAACTCCGTTTTCTTAGGCATAACTTTAGATTCAAAGTTACAGTGGGGCCCACATATAAGTAAGTTGTCGAATAGACTTAGCTCTGCAGCGTACGCGGTTTATAAGATTCGTCAGTTAGCAGATATAGATACAGCCAGATTAGTATATTTCAGTTATTTTCACAGTATAATGTCATACGGCATTTTACTATGGGGCAATGCCGTCGGTCCCGGCTGTCATGAGGTTCTTTGACAGTCGTTACTAGGAGTCAGTATCCTCAAATACCCGCCGAGTTTGATGGTCAAAGAGGTAATAAATAATAAATAGTACCTATATATCTGAAGACACCCCAAGCTCCTAGGCGTGTAAGTCTTGGATGCCGCCGAGATAACGATTTTTGTAAAGGAAAATTATATTAGAACATATTAAAATACTTGTCTTGCTATTGCCAGGCAATTTTAAAAACATAAACGCATAAGGGGTGCTAACGTTGTGCTAGATAAAAAAAAACTTTAGTCAGATGGGCTTGACAGGAGTACTTTCTACTGGTCTGTAAATTAAATTATAGAGACATAAAACTGAAATACTGTGAGGCAGTATCTGCGATGTTGTAAGGGTTAATAAAAAGTGCTTCAACCTTAACCTATATTGTTCGCCAGACACAAGAGCCAAATCAATAAAAACGTAATTTTGTATGTGATAACCTTATGTTTGTCGGCTAAGCTAGTGATAGGGCTTAAAAAATACAAAATATATGTTTGTTTCTGTTCAAAGAGTTCAAAAAAACATTCTTACGTTAAAAGTATACAAATATCAAAGCAGAATTAATTAATTAATTCAATAAGACAATCGATACCACGTTCGTATCACATGTGCACTTCTTAGGTAAAATTGTATCCTTCAAGTATTATTTTCTTAAGCATATTGAAGAGGGGAATTGAAACTTTCATTATAAAGGCATACATATTGTATACTTATTTATGAGCGGCTTATAACATTGTTTCCAAATATACTGTAATGGTCCATGTATTAAACTGTTGTAAATAATAGAGATCCTTTACCCTCATTGTTAGATCATAATATTATTATTTATTGTCTTCAAGAAATCTGTTAAAATACACGCTTTCAATCACAGTAAAGAAAATTTATCTACTGGAAAATTTGGGTAAGGTCTGCATTGTCTCATTACAATTACTGTTTCAAAAATAGAAATTAAAGTGTCTCAAGGTTAGCACCTTGTATTAGCATACATCGGTGGTAGACAAAGACAAGAGATAAGGCGAAGTCACTTATACGAGCTTCAACCAGGTCTCATACACGTCATAGCTGTTTAATGGAGAATCAGGCTCGTATTTACAGTTTTTGTTATCCAACTCTTGATTATATTAATCTAGTTCTAATATTATCTTAAAACTTTGGATGGATGTAATCATCCATTTATGATCTAGGGGAAAATTTATGAATTCTTTGTAAGTTCCAATTAAGTATGTAGAATTGTAGATATAATTTGATTTTATAATGTTCATACTGTTTAGGTAAGTTTTGTTCGCTCAGAACGACACTTGACTTGCCGTTTGTAATATCGGTAAGTCCAGGTAAAGGCTGCAGAGGGCGCGTAAAGTCGTATGATCTTTTCACAGGAGAAGAATCTTTAAGCCATGTCGGAGACCTACCGGCACTCCCTGACCGCTGGCACACAGCGCTGGCCGCAAACTCATACAAAAAAGAAAAAGTACGTACACTTACTATTTCGAAAATGAGAACCTTGATAAGTAGGTACTGATTTCTGCACAAAGTAATGTGCATAAAAACGAACTTGTTCACAAAGGGGTATGCCTTCAAGTGAAGCTCGTGAATATTTCTCATTTATATGGATACAACTAGGTACCTACTATCTTAGTCTGGCCAATAGTTATCAATATTGGCAAAATATGGGTATTCTGAGGTGAAATTGCAATATTGTCGATTCAAATACAGATATTTCACAATGTTAGAATATTCATCTTCCAACCAAGGTAACTGCATATTGCATGTAGTAAGTAGTCATCATCGCCCTAGCGTTTTCCCGATTGCATCCAAGACTTACTCGTACAGCCTTGGAGCCCGAGGTCCGCTTACTGGTCTAACAAGATATGACAGATTATCAACTTTTCCACAGAGCGACTGCCGTCTGACCTCCGTAACCCAAAGGGATAGCGATATTCTATGGTTTAGACTAGTTTGAGTAGTGACCCCATATTCTTCTACGGTGTGGAAACATGGACAATACGAGCCAGAGAACGGCAAAGGATTGATGCATTCGAGATGTGGTGCTGGAGACGCATGCTGAGGATACCCTGGACCGCCAAGCGCACCAATGCATCGATCCTTTCGCAGCTTCGTGTCCAAACACGCCTTTCCACCATCTGCCAGCAGCGCATAATATTAACCTACTTTGGCCACATAATGAGGAGGGGTGAAGAGAGCCTTGAAAAGCTGATCGTTGTTGGGAACACGGAGGGTAAATGAGCCCGGGGATGGTCCCCAACCAGATGGAGCGATCAAGTGAGAGACCCATCATCAACGTTTTGCTCTGTCGCCCGAGACGCGATGGACAGGCACCGGTGGAGGTAGATCATCGAAACCAGGTGCAAACCATCCACATCCGCCGATGACCACGATCCTCAGTCATGAGGGACCGACCACAGAGAGAGACCAGTATCAGTTTATTTGAGGGTACTGACTCCCCATAACGACTGTCAACGTCACTGACGTCTAGGGAAAGTGACCGATCTAGATCGCGCACCCATCTTATATAGGTATAGGCCTATGAGTCACTGATTGACTGTGGCTCTGAACATTACCATATAAGGTAATATTGCGAACGCTCTGCGGCTAAGCTGGCGTTAAGCGCCTGCGAGATATTATAACGCAATACGTGGAGTATTACGTTACATCGGCACTATGTCTACCTCATTATTAAAGCTCTGATTTTGGTTAATGTTAATAATAATTACCCTTATAGGTGGATGCATTTGCCAAATATATTATGTTTTAAGAAATTTCAATATAATATTAACGACACACATAAGGCCTGTGCAACTTAAACCTTCGTTTAATATTGTATATCTGAGAGTTCATTGTTTTTTTTTTGTCACTTCAATTTCTTTAGTCTTTTCTTGATCTTTTAAAGTCCAGACAAAAAAAAGGGGTTTAGTATGCAAGTACAATGCAGGAAATCACCTGACGCTTTTGACTGACTCGGCCCACTGATGGCCCGCATTCAACAGCAATCGTACGGCTCAACCTTGATTGAGGGAGCCAGCACGATCTGTATCACTATGCCTCCACGCCATCAGAAGGTGTATGCATAAGCATGTCAGCCTAAGCCATCAGACAGGTTGCCACAACTATTTGTTTATATGTTTAATAATGCCCACATCATACTCACAACTTTACATGCAAATACACAGCAAAATACATGTTGTAAACAATATGTAAATTTATAAAAAAATAAACAATAAAATGTCATATATTTAAATGTCAGAAAATATTATTGAATGTCAATTTAAGAATGTCTAAAAAATAAAATAATAATATATTACTTAAGTAATTTTAAATGTCATGATAATATTAGAACTAGATTAATATAATCAAGAGTTGGATAACAAAAACTGTAAATACGAGCCTGATTCTCCATTAAATAGCTCTGACGTGTATGAGACCTGGTTGAAGCTTGCCTTATCTCTTGTCTTTGTCTATCACCAATGTATGCTAATACAAGGTGCTAACCTTGAGACACTTTACTTTCTATTTTTGAAACAGTAATTGTAATGAGACAATACAGACCTTACCCAAATTTTCCAGTAGATAAATTATCTTTACTGTGATTGAAAGCGTGTATTTTAACAGATTTCTTGAAGACAATAAATAATAATATTATGATCTAACAATGAGGGTAAAGGATCTCTATTATTTACAACAGTTTAATACATGGACCATTACAGTATATTTGGAAACAATGTTATAAGCCGCTCATAAATAAGTATACAATATGTATGCCTTTATAATGAAAGTTTTAATTCACCTCTTCAATATGCTTAAGTAAATAATACCTGAAGGATACAATTTTACTTAAAAAGTGCACATGTGATACGAACGTGGTACCGATTGTCTTATTAAATTAATTAATTTATTCTGCTTTGATATTTGTATGGTATGTAACAAACAAAACTGATCTCGTCATTACTAGTAATCGTACTGGCACCCCGAAACCGGAGTGGGTTTGGGGTGCCAGAACGATGAAGTTCTTATCGCCTCAAAATGAATTCCGTACTACGACTTTGCATGCAGCTTTTTGTTTTGCTTATTGACTGCCTGTAGTCAAAAGTTGCTAGAGCAGCTATCCGATTGTAATAACGCTTTAAAGCTGTACCAGCGGAAGTGAACGTCCGGACGTTGATGAAGAATTTAAGTGGCCGAATATTTTTATCGTCGCAGACGCTTATGGCTATACCTATAATTTATATCTCTATCCATTTATCTCCATTGGCACACATATCCTCATAACCAGAGATCACCACAAAATAGACATTACACTCCCAGTGGTAATGTCCAAATGACAACTAAAACCAATAAACAACATATCCGAGTAACCAAATATATTCCGACTAACACATAAACACGTGTATATTAAGATGATAAATTACGACACAAACAATTGTACATAAGCACTTACGCCGCAAATAATTTCACATTATAAAATACTATGTACGTAGAATACAGCACTAACCATATTGCAGGAGATGTTGTTGTTGAAATTCTTGAATCGTAAATAACAAATGGGAGAAAATAAAACTTTTCCGCCACATCATCCTGTTTATATCGAGATTGTAAGGTGAGGTACTTTACTACACAATATATAATTTTATTGTACTTTTATACCTTCGAGTGTATACGGGTGGCCTCGATGGATGGTAAGGCTCTGTTTTCAAACTGAAATGTTATTGTGAAGAGTTCAAATTGGAAGTTCGCTAAAACAGATTAGATGAAGTCGAGGCTCGTTTACAGCCATGTACCCATCTACGTTACTAAGGGCATTTTCCATCAAAGTGAAATGGATAACGAATTTCAATGTTCTTATTAAGTTACACTACTTAGTTTTATCTTCTTTTCTTAACTAGGTAAGTGTTGAGTTCCTGAAATAGTGGCACAGGTGCAGCACGTGTCTTGGTTATGGCGGAAAAACCTAAACGAAATACTGACGGGGAAGCAAATTAAAACACTTGTCGGAGATTGGAGAACGGAACATCAAATCTTCTTAGATTTGGGCGTATTCGGAAACGATGGTTGGCAACACTGAACACTAAGGTCGGCGGTTGACAGCTGTCACTGTCATTAAATGTTTTATAAGCGAACGTCGAGCTGTCAAGGGCACTTTTTGGCGACAGACACAGCGGAGGAAACAAGTGTAGCCTACCTACGTCCGACTTCGCCGCGTTTCCAAAAGTAATCCATTTTCATCCGAGCTACGTGTGCATATTTAGTTTGTGAAGTAAACTAATTAGTTTGAGTAAAACCTATTGAGTGTATACCGAGTCTTATTTTCCTGAAATGTACGATGGAGGAAGACCTGAGAGACATTCTCCTACGTTACCTACCCTATACGTTATCAGAATTGGGATACGAGCACAACGACCCACGTGTTCAAAATCAAGACGCCAGTAACGAAAAATAGTTGGAACTACAAAATTGCAATTTTCTGACTTTGATCCAAGCCATGAAAATACCTACTACATCGTCACATGGCCTTTGTTTACCGGACTTCGATCCTGAGCAACAAGATGTAGATGCACGTGCTTTGGTGACGGCTGCAGACATGTTATTGGACAATCGAGATCCGCATTGCGCCCCACTTATGGTCGCACTAAGCCGGGCCTTGAAGGGAGGAGCTTCGATCTGGCTATCTACCGTGCCGTTTCCTGGGATGGACCTGTTCAATGAAGTGTGCCAACAAGGCGCGAGCGAAGATGGCTGCAAACGCTGCTATGTTGGCGAATCAGCTGGGTTTTCTACTGCAACCGGGGTGAGCGTATTTTGTCTGTTTTTTTTTTCTTTTCTTTTTTTGGTACATCAAATTTTATTTACTTACGGTAGTTGTTAAACACTCTTAGTTAGAAGAATACTGCTACACGTTTAACCTTGGAAATGTTATAATCGTTTTAATGATGTCGCCATCACATCGTGGCGAGTGTTGTGGGTTCGATTCCTGCACGAGACATTTGAGTTGTGGGACCGTTAGACTTTCAAAGTGTCGTGTTTCTCATGGCATGATCTCATGAATAACCTTCTTTGTAATAGTATCGAGAGTGAGCGTAACAGGCCGACTTGCATAGCTTCAAGCAAGTGCGTTTGAGTGAAACGTGTTAGCCTGACCATAGTCGAAGGTTATTACTAGCTCCATTATTTTATCGACTCGTGGTGTTGGTAATCCCTAATGGTTTTCGTTTAAACGTCATCAGAGCCTAAGTAAAAAGCGGCACTTTTACTCGTTGTAGTTCTGAGTTTTACAGACGATCTCGGTGTTGCAATTACACCTGCTTCTTTGTGTGCATAATTTTTTTAACATGGTACATTAAAATGTTTCTTGCTCATGATTATTAGATGGCACCACTAGTAAAATTTAATAAAATGTTAAGATTTTACGTTTTTTTTAAGTCTATCTACTAAAATGTAACTATATATATTTTACAAAAAACAAGAATCCGGTTAACTTTGCATACACACTAAATAACACAAAGCTAAGAACTAATGGGCATACTAGATTCTAAATTACACTTAGATATCCATGTCGACAACATTATTAGTAAAGCCTTTCAGATGTATGGTTTTGTCATGCGCTCCTGTACAGACTTCAAAAACCCTGCTACTAACCTTTTCTTATATAAAGATTTAGTCCGTTCTCAGTAAGAGTATGCTGTACCTATCTGGAGCCCTTTTTATTCAAAATACAGGCAGAGTATTTTGTACCCAGGATTGTGCTTCAGAGGGAGGTGCGCGTACCTTGATTTTTCTACACAGAAAAGTGTAGAAGTAATGCTAGCGAGCGTGCGCCTCTTCGCCGTTAATTGACAATGTACAACTCACATTTCATGAATTTAGACTTATTTGCTCACACTCATTCTAACTTTAAGAAACATGCATCCGAATTTCTTGCTGATCAATAATGTACATCCTTCATAACTTATGTAGATTCAATTTAAATGTCTTTTTTGCATAATACACGTCCGTTATCTTCTCCACTTCACGTGTAATTTCGTGGACAATGGTGTGTGTTATACGTTTTTATTATTTGAGAACTAAATTATTTGTAAAGACTACAATGTATAACTGTTTTTGTCCCAAATAAAAAAAAATAAAAAATGTTTTGCTAGGATAAAATTAACTTATCGTTTCTTGTGATGTAATCCATTAAATTCCCCAGATAAGTATAGCCTATGTACCCTAGCTACGTGGACATATTTACTCAAAACATCATTACCTATTAGTTTAGGTAACGGTTTAGATATGAACAGACAGAATATTCGATTTTATAGTATGAAAGCTATTTCAAACACATTTCACGCGAGCTTACATTATTAAAACGATATGCAGGTAACTATTAATTTAATTATATGATTTTTTTATATGGAAAGCTGGAAAGCCCATTTTGATCCACATTTGCGTTTGCCGTACTATATTTGTGTAATAATTTTAATTTAATTCAAATAAAGTGGTTTTATGCTGCATATTGCTTTGATGCATATCCATATTTTTGGTACAGTCCGCTTGGTTGTGTATTTGTCAGTTCTAAAAATGAAACTCGAGTTACTACTCGACGATACGGATAGAGGTCATACAGCTAAAACAATTTTTATTATTAACGCTGCTAACAGCGAAATACAGGATGTAAAAAGACCCTTAACGAAAACTGACATCCCATATTGTACCAATAATTACGAACATTTTTTACTTCGGCACCATACCTGGGAAATTACTGGTTCGGGAGACATTGAGGCTCAAAGTCACAATACAATTATTTTTAATTAGGTACAAAATCGATGCATTTACCCCGCTAATTTGTTATATTGATGTCCTATGTACCCATGGATAAGTAGGTGTTTCAAGCATTGCACGCGATTATTTTATATCTACACTTATGTTTTTTGTTTTATTCCCGCTCGTATCCTATTAAAACCTATCGTCACAAGAATCATATTTAATCTCTCGAGTATTTCATCATGCACATATATGTATATAAACTAAATGTATACTGACTTAAGTTTACACTAGCAATGGCTACGCTGCACTCCAAACTTTATACCTAACACTTTCACTTAGCCGTACTCTGCGCTTTACAAGTATTTCCCCTAATAGGAGGTGAGAGGGTCTCATTCCGTATAAGTACTGGTAACTAGTTCCACCAGATTACGTTGTAAGCCGATCCCTTACATAAAATACCCTTGGAAAAACCCCTGATGATAATTTACCCTATATTGAAGCTTTTGGAAAGTACACTGTACATAATCAGTACAAAAATACCCTCCTACATACTTAGACATCGTTACACAAAAATTTATAAGAAATATTAAGTCACCGGCACAACTTTTGTGTAAGAGAGACGAATACACCTTAGCAAACAGAATTCGCGAATAAAGAACAAAGAATACAATAATTACTCTCAGTAACTTACCGTAAAAGAAAGTTTTAAGAATTTTCGTCTACAGAACTTGGTCCAATCTAATTTCTGTAAAGCTACGGATTATAATTCTCGTTATTTCAAATTAAAAACTGTTAGGTGCCTGCGTACCACACTTCGCTATATTCAAATTTAATTAATAGCAGTTTAGAAGTAGGTACAATGGCACTCACCTTTTATTTTACAAGAGTTTTGTCACTGGGCTAGTATTCATAAACTTTTTTTCACAGCAGCAATACCAAATTAGCAAGGAGTGTTCTATATACCCAGATATTTCTAGATATATCCTATACTATCGCTACTGTTTGTTCTCGCAATATTATTTTAGTGTACGCGGTAGTTTGCATTAATTAGTATCTACTGTTTAAGTATTGAGTGCACCGACGGCGCTGGGTCTAAGTGGTCTTCTTTCAGCTCAATACTTTGTGTGAGTTTTCTTTTTAATACAGCTCCCACAATTCGAACAAATTCTGCATTGCTTTGGGACTTTACAATTCAAATAATTCCCAGACTCGGCGCAACATCTTGGATCACATAATATGTTGTCCCGAGTAGGAATCCTAACTGTCCGCCCTAGGAATAACTCCTGTATTCCCTGGGACGTTACAAACATTAAAGCAACGGATACAAAGAATAACCAGACGCAAGACAACGAGTTGTGCATCACACAAAGTGTTGCCTCTGGTGGCAATCAAACACTTGGTGCAATGTGTAGCAGCAAAGCGATCACATTAACCACTACGTCATCTATGAACTCTAGTTCAGGTTCAGTACATTTCTCAAACAACATTTGACGGCAATACTAAGCTCATAACGAATACAGAGTCACTTATAACATGTTTTAATTTCATTTTCTATAAAATTAAAATACGTTTTTAAAACTTTTTATAAATACATATAAAATAGCTGGCTGTCAAAATATTGGCGCAGGTTTGCTATACACTTTTTTTTCTTTTTTGTTTTACGAGGTGGAAAATCCTTTCGGATCTCCGACTCATGGGGAGATGAGAGCCGTAGTATTTGGTGTTACCACTAAAAACCACCTCGACCCTTCTTATAATAATATGTTATAGGTACAAACTGAACTGCACGCGGCGCTCAAATACAGGAAACAGTATCTTTCCTTCAAGGACAACAACGACTATTAAATTAATAGAATTATGACAGAGCTACAAACCAAGAGCTTGGCTGGTATACGTTCAAATCTTTTCTTCCATAATTATTCACAAAGCTGCTTTATTACATTCAAATACATATATGCTGCTTTATTATATTCCGAGGGTAGGGTTTCACCGAAGCATTCGTCGCTACTCCCTACCTATTGGCCCGCCAGATGGTCAGGCGGGCCCCGAACAAAACCTCCCTTGGCGGCAGATGAAAGTGTTGGGCTCCGCCGCCAAAACACCCAGCGGCCGCAGTGGATTGGGAGGACGGCAACGCAACACCGCATCTCCTCGCGTCGCGGCCCCACCGCGACGCAACGATGGTGCGCCCCCATTTGGTCGCGGGAGATAGAGCGCTAGGCAACGCAACACCGACACGCCTCTCCTCCCGCGACCGTGCCCGACTGCGAGGGACAGACAGAACTGTCCCCCGCACCCGCACTCCTGCGCAGGCGCCTCCAAGCCCACGCGGAGCGTCCACTCCCGGGATCTCTCTTAGCTTCACCGCGGGTGTCCAAGCCGCGGTGTGGTTACTGAGCCCCCCCCACCGCGACTAGGTGGAGATCCAAGAGGGGGAGGTTTGCTATACCAATGAATCTGCATATCAATGAATTACTATTCAAATTTTTGGATAAAAATGTTATTGCCTCCATGACATCCCGCTGTCCCCATCGTGGGTACAGCTTCAGTGGGGACAACAGGAATACACCATAAATCTAACCCAGTAAAAAAAGATACAGGGTAACAAACGTTTTCAAAAGTGGATTTTTATAATCATTTATTGCAATGGTACGTGGTTTAAAGTGTGATTAATGAGCGCGCTACTGCTGTACCGATAGAGCGACAGGTCACAGTCACTAGCGTCCCCGCTCCACGCCCCACTCCCGCGCCCTATCTATTGCGGCAGGGAATCATTTTATCTGTCTGGGTTACATTATTTTTTATTTTGAATCCTAACTATCCTTTCCTACGTCCTATTTTTAGGGTGCTCTAATCTCCATTAAGTTTGCAATTGGCAACATTTTAAATCTGTTTAAAACAAACAAATCCTATAATTAAATGATAAAAATATCCACACTTTAATACTTTTGTTACCCTGTATCTTTTTTTTTGCTGGGATAGATTTATTTGGCCCCATAGTAAAAGTTGCAATAAATGGTTAGTACTTTCGTTTGGAATAGGTTTCAATTATGCACAACAGGTTTCATATTTTTGGACCAGCAGTCAAAGGAAAAGTTGCATTATCTTTTAGCATATTTGTTCCTTTCTGATTTTGGGTGTATAGGGGAAACCTAAGAGAGGATTTTTTGAAACTCCCTGATAAAAACGTCACACGTGGCCGAAACCGCGGGTGAAGTGTAGTTCTAAGTAAATTTTAGAGAGCCAACTAATATTTTGCGACAAAAATTTAGATATTTTTTAATACACAGTTCAACTATAAAATAGGCATCGATAAAATACTCGTTATTGATACAACTTCGTTACGCTGCCTTTAACTATATAAGATTCATCCTCATACGAGCGCAAAAATGTTTTCCGATAAAACTTCTTCACAACAAGGAATATTTACATCAAAACATTATACTTATCCAAAAATACTTCACGAAAATTAATGCTATTTCGACGGCACTAATCCCCTTGGAGTTTATAAGAATATAATATATTATATATTCGTTTTCCCTATGTAAGAGCTTCCGCAGCTGCAGTTGATTTTATAGACACCTGGGATTTGTAGCGGCAGAACATCCTTTGGTGTGCCCATCATGTTGCATACTTTGGCCCCTGGTGTAAATACGGTCGGAATGAAGTAGTTTTTTAACTTGGCTCCAATTTAACCGTAACACCTCTAATTTAGGGCATGTAGGTCGGTTGTCTATTTACCGCCGGATGTTTTTCTCACGTGATAGGCCGCGTCATACGTCGTTGTACCTGGTATCCGTTCTTCCTGAGTACCTCCTGAACATCGTCTAGCTCTAGCTTCAAATGCTCAGGGTCACAGAGGTCATGTGCCCTGTTTTTTAGTGACGTCACAACGGATTGCAGGTGTCGAGGGTGGTGGTGCGACGTGGCGTGCAGGTATCTATCTGTGTGTGTAGGCTTCCGGTATACGCAGTATGTTAAGGACCCATCTGGTCTCACAGTCACTTCGACATCCAAGAATGACAACGATCTGTCAGTTTCCATTTCGTATGTGAACCTTATCTTCAGGTGAATGGAGTTAAGGTGTTGCACCTGTCTACCTTCGTGAGAGAAGGCCCTTAGACAAGCTAGTATCAGAATACTCAGTCATCATGACAATTTATTTATTGTATCAATTTGTTTGTAACTGTTACCTACGACGAGCTTTGTGTAAAGTTTCCGAAAGTATATTACATCCCATGGTAAGTAAGTAAGTTAGAAATAAAATTTTGGGAAGGCTGACAACACTACGTTATTTTCTCACTTAAAAGCTAGTACAGGGGGATCAAAGTAGTCTTTATCATTTGTTTCAAATAATACTACAAAACTTTCGAGGCCTGCCTGTAACAATTAAAGTTTTGTAATACAATACTTACTCTAAAAATAGAACAAAGTACATGTACAAAAACAATACATTCACAAAAGAAAATAAAAAGCTAAAGTAACACTCAACTCGACGTCTGCAAAGTTTAAGAACACTATTTGTTATTTATTTACTTTTTTTGATAAATTCGTCAAATTCCATTTTCCTTTGTTTAGAACTCGTCCAATTATAAAATTTGTAAGTAGTTTGTACGCATGTAGGTATATTGTATAAAATGGGTCGGTCTGTCCCCGGGGTATTTATCTACTTGCACGATGTCATTGAAGAGGTAAATAGGCTTAACTTATAAAACTAGATTTAGATTTTTGTCTAAAGCTCTACGACTTAGCTACATAGAGCTTACGGCTCGACACGTTATTCTGGTTATATTTTCCTTAGGTATAATATTTTCTTTCAAATAGTTCTAAAATAGTTAATTTTCGCTTTCCCCGTGCCTCGGAGAGCACGTTAATCCGTCGGTCACACCTGTATCTGAGATTTTTTCTTTGACAGTAGTTACGTGGAGTCAGTACCCTCAAATAAACTGGTACCTTCTAATCTAAACCATGGAATATCGCTATCTTTTTAGTTTGTGCAGGTCAGATGGTAGTCGCTCTGTAGGAAATATAATACATGTCTGTATAAATATGTATCTGATTTTCTGTCATATCTGATTAGACTAGTAAACGGACCCCAGGCTCCACAGGGCGTAAGTTCTGGATGCAACCGATAACGCTATGACAATGATGTTAATCTTTCAATTTTAATACATTTTTAAAGCGGTAAAGTCTCTTATTCTGTCTACGACGTTTTAGCCTGTCCAGTTTGTGCACACCAACAGAACACAAAAACCGTGCAATTGGTTGTATCGATCATAAGCATATTGTCGCTTTTATGCCGCTGAAGTACCTACCTATTATATGCAAATAAGTCCTTCATTATCCCATCAGAAAATAATTTCCACGTTTATCCTTTTCATACAGGGAGCTTTTATCAATATTTTTCCAAAATATAGTAATTGAAATCTTTCTCACTAAGCGACATTATAATACGGGCTTGCTGACATAATATCAACACACAGTTTAAACCGCCGCCGGCTTTGGTAACTTGATATTTTGAACTGAATTTCCTAATATAACGTTGACGGGCACTAAGGGTGTCTCCAAATTCAACCTCGTAAGGATGTACTAGTAATCGCGATGTAACACCCGAATGACTGTGGTTGACTGCCTCTTTGGTATATAAGTACGATCTACCTTGCATGTTTACTATATGTATTTGACTAAGGATCGTGATAGGCTCTGTCAATTTGAACTAGCACTGCATTTCTATGTTTATTATAAAGTGGAGTCCCGTTATCGTCCTGTCTGTTTGTAATTCTTTATGAACCTGATAAACTCCAACTACGATAATTTCCATCCAATTCAAAGTTAGTTTTTCTTGCCCGCTGAGTTTCATCTTAATATACCTAATTTGATCTCAATTTTTTTCATATTGTACCAGTGTATTGAATATCACAAAGCATAAGGACGTTTAGATTTTATTTTTGCTATCCCTTCTATCGCTATGTGAAAACACAACATAAAGAAATGTGCATTTCTTTATGTTGTGTTTTCACAACCAAAACTGCAATATATGTATCTTATCAGAAATACTAAACGCTGAAGCCCTGAGGAACATGGTATATATTTAGCAATTGTAATTTGTATTATTCATAACATAAACAGAACTTATTAAAACATAATCTATGCATTGTTCAGTCTTTCCGATCCGCGAATTGGTAATCTAATTAATAATTTATCAACTAATTAGAAATAAGTTAAACAATACAAATAAGCAGTCACGAGTTTAGAGTCATTTTTACAGTTGGATGAACAAATCTTGGAATAATTTCAAAGCAAATTAAACTTGTTTGGATCGCAAAATAAAGTTGGTAAATTACTTTAAACGTAATTGATCAAATGATAATGACGATCAAAGAGACGGAAAAGACTACAGAACTTTAAAGGGGACTTGATTGGTTTTGGCGATTCTTAGTATGCTTTGCCTAGTATAATTGATTTTCATTATTATATTTGTCTATGATGGGGTAATTTGTGCGTGATAGAAGCATTTTTAATCGGCAAGATTTGTTGTCATTATAATGACAAATTAATGGCTGTCGATTTCTTTCTGTTCTTTTGGAACAAAATCTCTCGTTAAGTGTCTACGTTATATATAAACGAATCACCTTATGGTTTATCACTCTCATGAAACGTACAAAAAATAACTGCGATGATAAAGTCAAAGCAAATATATTTTTGTACAAATATGCTCTTCCCTTCGAGTGCCAAATTAACTTATTATGTATTAAAATTACTCCACACGTTTAACCGCGGCCCGGCGTCAACCCTCCCCTATGCAAAAATTCATCACTATGCGGAATTGGCCCCTAGACACCCCGATTCTGTACGCCATTATAAAATTAATGAAAAAAGTATAATTGAGCACCTTTTTTGTAACAGAATTAACAAGGTAGCTTAATTTGTTACGAAATATTAATATTAGGTAGATACCTGATGTTTGGCACGTTTTAACGTTTTTGACTGGTTGAAGCCTGGGTTCCTAATCTGGGGGTGGCGAAAGAGGAATAGAGTGTAATAAGAAATTATTGTGTGTAATAAGGTAGGTGAAGACACCATAGGCTACGTCAGTAGATCACTGAAACCGTACCTCCCTTTTACCATACGAAGGTTTCTTAATTGCCAAGAGGAGACTTAAGTGTATGTATTGCAGATATTTAAATTTGAAGTCGTCATGTAATTTATTGCCTGCAGTAAATTAGTAGAAATTATTTTAGTGATTTACCACCTCGACAGTAGAACTCTAGGTTTTGAATGAGGCAAGAATATCTAAACTGGATGATCCCTTTTTTCACGATCATAATAAATTCTCATCTTCACTTTTCAAGAAGCTGCGTTTTTACTTCAAGAATTCATTTCTATCAGATTAATACTTTAACAGAAATTTACATTTTATGTACCTACAACCCGCATTTAGTATTTCTTGTTATCGGTTCCCTGTTTTGTTTAAGTTCTTATCGAGCAAAACCGTGATTGTGAAATAAAAGATAATAAATAATGAGCAGTGGGACACGTGTATAGGCTAAATACAAAATATAAAAAAAAAACTGCCACATACACACAACACCATCTAGTCCCAAACTAAGCAGAGCTTGTAAATACTGTAGGTACTAGATACCGCACAAACATACATATATACTTTTCCTGTAAAAATCCACACTATTGTACTATTATTAATTGTATTTCGAACTAGGTTGCCTGGAAGAGATCGCATTTTGCGATAAGACCGCAACTAGTTTCAAGTTACTTTATTAAATATTGTATCTCCTTATGTTTACTGGTGTACAATAAAGTGTTCAAGGTGATTTTCCACCAGAGTGGCGAGACGAGGCGAGGCGAGGAGAGAATTGAAATTTGTATGGCAAATTTTCAATTCTCGCCCAGCGCATCTTTGGTGGAAACAGTGTGGATTGACGAGAATATGCGAGGCGTGAATTGAAATATTTGTTTGTGTAAAAAATGAACCGTATTGCTTCCGATATAGAGTATAAATTAACTTTGAAGAAACACGCTCCTCGCGATATAAATTGCGTGTGTATTGCAAGACGAACTCAAACAGCACTGTACCTATATCTTTATCTAATGCAGCCTGCGGGCGGCGCGGCGGTCACGCGCGAGCTCGCGATGGCTATTTTTAGTGGAAAAGGGTCAGTGCGATTTCAATTCTCTTCTCGCCTAGTCTCGTCTCGCCACTCTGGTGGAAAATCACCTTTAATCTATCTATCTATTTAATTACATACATATATACACAGAAACATCTTATATTTTACATAGAATAATATCTGCCTCCGTGGTCCAGTGGATAGCGTATGCGACTGCTGATAGGAGGTCCCGGGTTCGATTCTCGGGTCGGGCAAAAGTGTTACTGGGTTTTTCCGAATTCTCAGTACCAGCCCGGAGTCTGGTGATGTGCCTGATAACGGCAATAGGCTCGCCCCCTATTACGTGGGACCTAAAAATTTATGGTGAAATGTGGGTGTAATGTAATATTTACACCTCTGCCTACTCCTTCGGGGATACAGGCGTGAGACTATAAAAAAATAAATAAAAATAAGAATAATATATAACTTCATGATGTTTTATGAACACTATGAGATAACCAGATTAATTTAGAGGAAAAACAGTAGCTACCTATGCAAATGCCAGATAAAAATGTACGATCCCTGTACCCTATTTTTGCATATGTAACGTGGGTTACGCTTCAACAAAACGTAAAATAAGGACACGTATTACATTAAGATATGATATGAACAGACTAACAGATATCCTAATCTTGTTCATAAAACTTCGTGTCTGTATCATTCATGTTATCTTTGGTAATATAGGAATTACAACTTTCATGGTCATTAACATTACTTTTAAATTATCTTTCGGGAAAAGTCCCACGTAGAAATTTCGGCACTGGGGGCTATACTGTTCATTTACTGTTAATTTTTTTAAGAACTTAAAGTGGGCTAATTCCTGCCTTACGTCTCACCTCGATTGCAATAGAATTGCAATCGAGGTGAGACGTCCGTTGGCTATATATACGCCATGACCATAATATGATATCACACTGACGGCAACAGTGTCGAAATATCAGATACTCCGAAGTCCCGAGACGTACCTCTTGTATATGGTACATCTCTCGGAAAGACACTTTAAAACTTAATAATGTTAGGTACTCTGCTGCTATAGATGATATTTTATCTTGAAACTATATTCAGTCAACAAGATTAGACTAAAAGTTTAAATTAATTCTAAGTTCACGAAGTGAATTTTTGACCTAATTTTTGGCTCTTGATGAGACAGCTCCGGTAAAGTCAAAAACAAAATATTTTAAGTGAGGAACTTCAGAATATGTTCTTTACCCGTATGTTGCGTTGAAATGTTTTATATAACCAACAGTACTAATTTAAGTGATAAGAGTATGTGAACACACAGGTGTTTCTCTACGAAAACTTTTTTTTTGCATTAAGATATTTATTTCGAGTGTTGTGATAATTACATTTTTGTTAAGGATTAGGTACCTTAGCTTTACAAAAGTACAGTTTTCTTATGAATTTATGCATTTTTTTTACTTTACAGTTACCGTACCTAGAATATATTCCAGTATCCGTTTAATTAATTTATTGCAATATTTCACCATGTTCATATAACTTAAAAATATTGTTATTTGATAATATTGTATAAAATACATGGCAACCCAAACTATACTTAGACGCTAAAACTATGTATTGAATGTAAAAATGGAAGTAGTTATGGGCCGAGTCAAGTTATAAAAGTCAGACATAATACACAGCGTGTACGAAACAAACTAGTAAAACGCGTTGAGCGTAAAATTGTTTATTTTTCCGAGTAATTTAAGATTATATGTTTGGCATTACGATATCTATCGCTAATAATATGACAGGATTGCGGCGTCACCCGATTGAAAAACACCCTCAAATCCTTTATCAGACCGGCGCACTGTGTTTCGTCTAGAACATGCTAGCTGGACAAAAGTCATTGTCTAATTACCTGAAATTTATTACCTGAGCCTTGTACCAGATACCCAAGTGCCCCAATTCTGAGAATTGTTTTGGACACGTGTCAACTACTGATAAGGTAATGAGGTTAGTATATAAGGAAATGGTAAGAAAACCACTTATTAATTGCATTTTTGCGTGTACGGAAGTAACATCCTATGTCAGTGAGTTTAAGTTTTTTCAAAAGTGTTAGTGATGGATCTTCAAGTTAAAGGTATTTCCTTTTTATTTCTAATAAGAAAATAGGTTTACATTTCCCCATTTTTTTTAAATAGCTCGAGTTTAAAGAAGTTTGTCAAATTTTGATGATTTTCTGAATTCATTGGACTAGAAACTACTTGTACCCTCTTGTACCCGGGCTAGATTTTATATATAGCATAGCCATATCTGTTAGCTTTTAAATTTTAGTCATCTTAGCCTGCACACTTGAGTACAACTTTGTCATTTTGTCTGTTTTCTAGAATACGAATTCTCAGTCTCGAAAATGGAGTTTTTTGATGAATGGCATAAACATGCTAAAGAGAACCGCAACAGTAGACTGTATGAGTTTATAGTGATGAAACATGATCTTGTTAATATCACGGAAGCATCTGAGCGGGAAATTAAAATGACAATTGGAAGATTGTCATCCAAATACACAGAAAAATGGGAAAAATGTGGGAAATGCCGTAATCGCTTCCTGACTAAGAATTCTTAGTGGTTGTCTGGGGATTTTACATTCAAAGCATCTGTCCACCTCTCAACACCATCATCATCAAGAAGAGTTCGATTCGTGGACGTCCATCAATAGATTTTCCTGAAGCAAGTGAAAAAACGAAAAGGAGACGCGTGGAGGACCTACTACACACGCGAGATGTAAACCAGCTAGTAGCCGCTGCTGAAATATCGGCACGATTATCCGGACATCGGAATTTGGCTACTGTGATTAAAGAAGCAAGCCATAGTCCGGAAAAGTGCCAAGAAATGAAAAGATATGTGGGTGAAAAGGTACGCGAACAACCAAGATGTTTGTCCAAAGAGGAGGCTTTGGCATATTATGTGGATGCCAAATCCACGAGCCACTCTTATAAACAAACGAGGAAATGGAGCATCAAGGCAGGACACCAGGTATTCCCATAATTTTATAGTGTTAGACAGGCAAAAATTGAATGCTACCCTCCCGAGGAACAGATTTTTATAAGCGAAACGCGTGCAGAAATTAAACTTCAGGCGGTTTTAAATAAAACAGCTGAACGTCTAATTTGTGCACAGCGTGAAGTTTTAAAATCTGTAGATTCTGGCTCATCACTCTCCCTTGTTAGCAAGTGGGGGTGTGATGGAAGTTCCGGTCATAGCACTTACAAACAAAAATTCTCAAACAGTGAAGACACAGATGAGTTTTTGTTTATGTTCTCATTCGTGCCACTTCAGTTACGTGACAATAGTGGTAGAGTTGCTTGGCAGAATCCTCGACCATCTTCTACCATGTATTGTCGACCGATTAAGTTTATTTTCTCCAAAGAAACAACAGATTTTACTGTAATAGAAACCAATAAGATTTTGGAGGAAATAAACCAATTGGTGCAAACAATAGGTAATATAGATGGTAAAGAGATATCAGTCAAACACGAATTACTGTTCACGATGATTGATGGTAAAGTGTGCAACGCTATGACTGAAACTTCGTCAGCACTTAAATGTTACATTTGTGGAGCTACTCCTAAATTTATGAATGATGAGACTAGGGAATTTGTTGTAAATAAGGAAACTCTTGGTTTTGGTATATCTCCCCTTCACGCTTGGATCCGGTCTTTTGAATGTTTGCTTCACATAAGCTATCGTCTTGAAGTTAAGAAATGGCAACTTCGAGGTCAAAGTGACAAAGAAAATGTGAAGCAACGTTCGGCTCGTATCCAAGAAAGGTTTAAGGTTGAAATGGGTTTAATTGTAGATAAACCAAAACCAGGATTTGGTAATACGAATGTTGGGAATACTGCTCGTCGGTTTTTTGAGAATCCTGAACAGGCTTCAGATATTACAGGTGTAGATGTGACACTAATTAAGAACTTTGGCACTAACCTTAGAACTTTAGCTTCGGGTTACGATATTGATGTTGTTAAATTTAATTCTTTTACACAGGACACAAAAAAATTGTATCTTAGTCTCTATTCGTGGTATAAAATGCCTGTTACTGTGCACAAAATTCTTGTGCACAGTGTAGAAATTGTGAGATCGGCTCTTTTACCTATTGGGCAGCTTTCTGAAGAAGCTCAGGAAGCGCGTAATAAGGATTATAGGAAGTTCCGGGAGCACAATACTCGAAAATATTCACGTATTGCCACGAATAGGGATTTACTTAATATGTTGCTAATTACATCTGATCCTGTAATAAATGGCCTTAGGGAAGTGCCGAAAAAACCGACGAGTAAACTTCCTTCTGAGGTTTTAGAATTAATTATACCCCCTCCTGTAAATGTAAGGTCTAGTGGAAGTCATTGTAGTTCTCATCAAAATATGTCAGATTATATGGTAGATGATTCTTCAGAAGAAGAATTTAGTGATGCAGAATAAATAGAAGTTGTAAATAATATTTTACTAATGTTTTTTTAAGCTGTGTACCTTATCTAACTTTATTATTAGTTGTCAACATATTGTTTTTTAACTGCATATTTTTTAAGTAAAAAGTATTGTTATTGAGTAGGTAGTAATAATGCCCTATTATTTAATTAGAAGCCAAGTCCTTAGTAGCACAATATTTTATGACTATTGTTATTTTTTACCTGTCTGACAATAAAAGATTAATCGCTATTATATTTTTTTTTTGTTGGCACACGTGACCCTACCTCCTGTTTTTGGTGTTATATGCGCTAATACCCCACTAGAATATCATAATAAAGCCGTACGAACTAAAAACCTCAATAAATAATTTTGTCCAGCTAGCATGTTCTAGACGAACCACAGTGCGGCGCACGCCCGCTTTACCGCGCTACTGCTAAATTTACATACACTTATTGACACCGCACTTTATTGGGAGTTCGATTGCAAGGACATAAATATTTATGTATTTGCGCCAAAATTACAGTTGCAATGTTATGATAAGCATCGATAAATGCAAATTGAAAATGGTAATGATACCTGAGAACAGTAAAATGATGTGTCTGTATTCTAATTTACTTCTGGTGCCTAGTACATCAGATTAGAAATAAATGTGTAAAAAGACTAAAAACCGATCCTTATTTAATTTATATTTGTGTAATTATTGTACTTGACTACCTCCGTGATCCAGTGGATCGTATATCGTATGCATCTACTGATCGGAGGGCCCGGGTTCAAATCTCAGGTCGGGCAAAAAGTGTTACTGAGTTTTTCCGAATTCTCAGTAGCAGCACGGAGTCTAGTGGTGTGGCCGGTAATGGCAATAAGCTCGCTCACTATTACGTGAAACCTAAAAATTCATGGCGAAATGTGGCTATAATATTACACCTCGGCCTACCTCTTCGGGGGAAAGACGTGAGTCTATAAATAAAATGAAACAAAGTAATTATTGTGTGAAATTGAACACTAAACAATTCAAAATTTTGTTTTGGTTTCACAATAATTTCTTCTATACATTTCTTCTTTTCCAATTTATAGGGGACAAACGAGCAAACAGATTGCCTGATAGCAATTACCGCTGTCCATAGACACCTGCAACACCGGATAATTCACAAGTGCATTGCCAGACTTGTGGGGAAAGGAACACGAGGAGAAACGGGGTGAGGAAGAAGACACGAAGCCTCTGGCACTCGCACTCGAAACGCAACAGTATAGATACTGTTACTTTACGTCGATAGTTTATCAGAGATTAGTGCTTCTCCGGTTGAGGGAACCCATTTATGCCGAAATCAGCAAAGCTCTACAATTTTAATAAAACAATGGCCCGAATGACCAGATGAACGATGGCACTCAGACATTACTTGGCTATTTTTATGATATGCAATTTTTATTTCCTCGTGCAGACAATCGACATATATTTTGAAGTGGTGATAATCACTCATGAAAATAAATAAACTTGGCTACGTATTGCATGAACAACGGTAAATTTTAACAATTAGCCACCACCTAGCAAAAAAATTGCTCAGAAGTAGCTCAAGGTTCAGCCGCAAAGTTAATTTGCTTGAGACGTAGAATGGCAATGATTCTTACCCCTTATCGAAAAAAAGAGGACAGGAACCGAGTCCTTTGTATTGCAGGTCACTACCAAGATAACCATGTAACCTTTGTTTTTCATAAATGTAGACCAGCCTAAGAGTTGGCAACATTGCTTCCCCGATCTATCGACCAGCGCGGTTGGCTCCCCTTCTCCCTAAAAAGATTTATTAATCTACAAAAACAAAAAGTAATTTCAAAAACAATGTCGTTGGATATTACGGTATTAGAAGTAATGTTACGATAAAACGAAACATAATTGGAAGTTGTTATTCACCTGCATATATCCATAGCTACCTACAATACAAACGGAATAAAAACAATACAATATCTTGCCACAATGGAACTAGTAAATAGTGCACTATCTTCTAATATTAAATTCTACCCGAAGCGAAGAACAAAGCAATACTATTACAATTATCAGTATGTAGATCCGTTAGTCACGAGTACTCCCTGGCCGTAGCGCGCTACAGTAGGATTAAAAGTTAACTTTAAGATATTTCAGCCATTATTAAAAGAGCTTAAAACAAACTCGTTTGCGATGGAACAAAACTGGCGTAACGAAGACATAATAAAAACAACTCCTGAAATTGTTTCAGTGTAGTTACTGTGCGCTAATTGAGCACAGTAATGGTTGAATAAATTTGTTTGGACAATAAAGACGCTTAAATTGAACTATGTCCTATTGTTGGAGGTCCAAATTGCTAATTTGACCGCGACACTGCGTAGATTTAATTATGCATGCCGTCCGCCGAGAGGGGGTCATAAAAAAGGGGTGTCACAGCCAGGCTTGTTTATAATGTAGCAAGTAATGCGCAATTCAACCCAACCCGCCTGCGCCAAGTATTAACTTTTTATTACACCGAACGAACTTTCGTGGTTTACGGACACACAGGGGAGGGCACGAATGTGTCAAAATTTAAGCGCCTGTTAATTTAAATGCAGCATACATTTATTTTTTGGAGCTGTCAGCAATATAGGTCAGTGCATTTTTTAACAAAGATATAACGTTTGGTTGTTTCATTACAGCACAGAGAGGCTTTGTTTGCACATGTCACCGTTATTAGGCGGAAATGTAAACATAATTTAATTCATCATAATATTCTAATTACAGCCTGGTCTGTGTACACAACAAACATCCTTTCACCCGGAATGCATGTACATATGTCTCAGTTGATGCAGCGATACTAATTCAAACATTACTTACGTACTAAATTGAACGTTTGAATGAAAAGCAAAATACATAGGCAGTCCTATATTCGGACCTTAGGGAACGCCAAAGTTCCAGGAATAGCTATTTCATTATATGGGAAGGCTGACGGCGTTCAGTTCGGTCCCAATAGGATGCATCAGTTGTCCAATAAATCGTTGACAATTAAGTTAATTTATCGTCAGATTGACATCGGCTAGTGAATTTACTCCATCGAGATGCCGCGAGCTTGCCAAAATTTATAAGCTAATTAGTATTTGGGTGATACAGTGATTCTACTGTTACTGGGTTTGTATCAATTTAAATATGTTAGTCTATTTAATAGGGAGTCTATGTAATAAAAGGTTTTTAAGTAATCAAAAGTAATGAGACTGCTAAAGCTTCATCATAACATCAGCCCTGTATATTAACTGACCCAGTCCTAGGCACGGGCCTCTTCTCACTATGAGAAGGGTAATTCCATAGACCACCACGCTGGCCAAGTGTGGGTTGGCTGATTGTTGTTGGGAGATCACATGTCTTTCGAGTGCATTATGGAGAATATGCAGACATGCGGGTTCCCACACGATAATTCCCCAAAGCTTATTTTCTTTTATCCCTATACAAATTTTGTATAGCTCATTTTAAATACTGATTTCAAGTTTTTTTGTAATATCAAACAAAAATATTTAGTATTTTATACATTAAGTATAATACAAACGATAATGAGTACACCGGTTGAAGTTAAATTGTGCAGTTCTGTTCAGGCTCATATCTGACCCCAGAGATAAATACCATAGATATATAAGAAATAAACACCAGCGTTCAATGACAAAATATGCAATTTCGATTACTTATAGAACTCACGCTAAACTTTCACATAGAAATTTAATGATTCTCTTTCTTACTCAAGCTCCTAATTCTTGCCCTTCTTATAATAATATTTTAAAGGTACAAGCTGAACTGCACGTGGCGCTCAAATACGGGAAACAGTAGCTTTCCTTATACGTCGTCTAAAATGTAAAGATAGTATTGCTACAATGAAGGCTTTATTACCACAAAAACAAAAGTAAACTTGTTTCTTTTGAACCGTGATACCAGCACGGGATGCGTTCATTCATAGTAGCGTGTTGATAAAATAAAGTGATTAACAATGTAGACATAATTTACAAATAATAAACTGAACATCACTGATGTCATACGCGCACTCTCTGGGTCAAACAATCATTATGGTAATTGTGAAATATTTTCATACTTTCGTTTGGACAAATCATAGCGCAAATGGTGCCACCATTGCCGATGAGTCAATTAGGACATTTTTTTTTGTATAGATTCGCCATGTCAGTTTATTTGTCATAGCCACTTCATTCCAAAACTATTGAGACAACACCACAGACCACTTGGAAATATTTACCACTTACAAATTTTATCTATATACTTAGTTTCAACCGATGCGTAATAATAATAATAATATTCCACCATATATAAATTGTAGTCACAATCGTATTAACACATTTTTGGTACCCTTGTAAAACCAGTGTAATAAGAACATATTTGGCACTGCTCCATAGTAATCCATACGAGTAATATGTATACCTGAAACTGTGAAATGTGTCATTTTAGTAGGTCTATGTGAATCGTGCCTAATACCATCAAACAAAAACTCATTCTATAGTTTTATTAAAATGTTTATAAATTCATCACACCTACACCCTTATCTTACGGGGCTCGCGAGCTTTGTCGTAACTAACATAGTTAAGTTACTAAGTTATAAATACCGCTATATTTTCTGACGTTTCGACCGACCACCGGTCGTGCTCGCAGATAACAGAAGACCCATTAAACAAACTTTTTATGATGTATACAAATCCCGAAATTTTAAAATTATGTATGTTTCTAAATTGTCAACTCAATCCTCTTGACTAGTAAAATTTAAATCAAACAACTAAACTTTTACATTGTGTTGAATGTGAACTTGACATGTAATTATCTATTGCATATTTCAGATATGTTCAGTATGACGATATCATTTCTGGTTCTAAATGTTTTCTTCAATATTCTTAGAATTTCATTAGTAAACAAATAAATGTTGGTAATAATAAGGGAAACTCGGCTTAAGGATAAACAAAGGCTTCAATATCAAGACAGTTCCTTGTAAAGCGTCTTACAGCGCGGTTTTCTATCTTTTCTGTTCCTAGATATGACGATGTTCATCTCACATCAAGTGAATTATATAGATACTGTACATCAAACACAAAAGTGAAGTCCCTTTTTATCTGTGTGGGTTTAGTGTTATTCAAAGACTTCTGAAATCGTAGATAGTCCTTATAATATTTTTTAGGAGGTACATACTCATAACATCATCGATATTTTTACAGCTATTAAAGAATACTAGACATGTTCGCAGCTACGTCCGCGCATTTTTTTATATTTAGCCGTTTCTTGCCGATCTCGTGGGAATTTCGGGAATTCCCTTCTACGGTCTCCAAAAACATACCTACATGCCAAATTTCAGCTACTTGCACCCAATAGTTTTTGCTGTGCGTTATCTTACAATCAGTCAATAACGGATGAATATTATATATACCGATTAACAATAGATACATAAAGATATACTTCCCCCACTCGCGCCCAGTAAGTGTCGTAGTACCACGCGAAGCACTTTAGGGGAATGCTCGCGTCAATCTAGGTACATTTTGCAAGGGCTGCGCACGGCTATTTGGTTGGTACCTCTACACTTGTACTAACAGGTCAGTGCTTCCAAAACTTTTATTATGGCACATACCATCACTGAATGTGAAGCGATAGATGCAGATTGCTACTTTTTGTGCTACCATTTGCATTTTACTAACATTATTACATTTTTAAGTTTAAAACTGTTACTTACAGGACTTCGTCTGCAATAAGTGAATTGATTAACATTAAATCAATGGCCAGTCCTAATATATGATTTGTCCCTGGATTTGAAGATCAGAGATACATATTTGACATATTCTGTATGGAGTTTATGACAAATATGCATCCCTAATCTCCAAAGCCATGGATATAGGTACCGGATATAGAAACCAGCGGTTAATCGTTCAAGATGCCTACTGCACTTTTACTGTAAGTTTCTAAATTGTAAATAACATCGATACACATCTAAGATCAAGATAAAAAGTCTTTGCTTCGGAAAATTCAAAGGAAGAAGCATGACTTAATACGCATTATTACTCACGCACACGCACGCAACAAAATGAAGCCTCTGCTTATTGTACTTCTTTGAAGAGCATGGGTATGGTGATCTGACCAGACCAGAATATTGTTCCTTTTAGGATACCGGCAAAGTATGCTAACCACGATTCTCGTAGCCCCCTCCCGCCTCTCGAGCCTGGTTAGTGGATCCGCCCCAAATGCCCCAAAAGATGAGAAGCCACTAATATGGGATTCTATCGCATAACAAGTCCAGACGATTGTGCCTGGTGGAGCTCGCTCGCGTTTAAGCCGCGGCCGCGACTCATCGTAAAGTACCCTAACCCCTAACAGTAATAGTCTCGAAACATTACTGTTTTTTGTTCCTCATAAAGCAAATAAAACTGAATAATATTCAGCCAAAAGGACAATGGCAGATCTCCATACATCGAAATGTCTGAAATTAAATTGAAGCGTACTAAAAAGTATTTCAAAAAAATTGGCATAAGTAACAGAGTCTATAAATGATTATATTTTCACTCGGGAAACCCGGAAAAACAAGATATCGGTGTTTTAGTTTTTAGTTAAGAATGAACAATGTAGGTATGTTTGAATTATCAAATGAAATTATGTCAGATTGACATCAAAACGCAGAAGTATTCTGTATCATCTAACTGTCACAGCCAAAGACAAAAGCAGAGCTGCACATTTTAAATCGATTTTATGTGAAATCGATACAACATTAAAACGATGCTGTGACGTTTTTATATGATTTAAAAGTTGTTTTGCTTAAAAAATTATTAGCTTATTGATATAATGTTAATTAAAGATTAAATAACTGTATTTTAATAATTATATTTTAATAATCGATACGGATCAATAGCACTCACGTCTATTCCTGTCACACCATTGTCTATGGCAACAATCAAATAATAAAGTAGCTAGGATGATGTATTAAAGTAGGTACCTAGTTCGTAATCAATTGGAATGCTTTTTATCATCATAAAATACTCCAGCTTTAACGAGACAAAGCGTAAATATGAAAAATCGTAGAAAAAAAAGCAATTTGTTTTGTTCATATAAAGTTTAAGGTCGCCACAACAAACCCAGACGGAATTCTGCCATTGTTCTTTATACAAAATAGGTATAGCAACTATATTGCAAACAAAAATACATTTTGGATCTAAAATTCGTCAATTTAAACTACTCGTAGTTATAGCAAATAAAGAAGATATTAGATATATTAACTACGCAGCCACCAACACTCCAAAAATACGGCCACGTTAAAAATTTAATATTAAAATGTGTTGCAATAAATCTGGGTCAAAGAGCAAGATAAAATCGTCGATACTTTGAGATACAGTATCGTGTTGCCATTATAACGATATCGGTATAAGTAGGGAAAGCAGGTTAATAGCACTTTTATGCACAATATAAGTGTTAACACGCGTGCTTATGAGGAAAATGCAGATTACCTTTTTTATGTTCCATTGACATTCCCATATGTATGTTTATTGCCGTTAATAACTAAGTGATTTTAATATTTCTACTACAACCTTCTTGGAATATAAATGTACCCCTCCTCTAATGCATGCAAAACGCATGCATTAGAGGAGGGGTGTTACTTAGTTGTGCCTATATGTGCGTTCCATGGCACAACGTAACACTGACTTCGGAATTGAACAAAAAATAAAGCTTGTGTGGTACCTATGGTGTTTATGTCATCTCGTATTACGAGATGAATATAAGAATAAGATTTATTAAAATACGCAGGAAGGAAAATAATTGCCTTATTCTAAACGGAAGACTATAATAGTACGTATTAAATTATCCAATAGATCAATAGGCACTTTAAATGTTTAAGCAGTATACTTATTCGAGAGTTAGATATTGAAAACTGAGATGAAAGATAAAAAATAAGTCATACAGATCTATAGATCATCTCATGTATATAATTATACAAATATGGACAATAATAACAGGAACTAAATTAATAGAGAATTCTTTCTTATACCAGACTCATGATCTTGAAGAAGAAACTCTCATTTCTGGGTGTTGGTAATTTTGTGCGCATACATATGTTAATATTAAAGCGTATAACATTGATTATAAACATTATTAGGTATCTGTAATATTGCCAGCGTTTCAAAAGTTGAATGCTTGTTATGGATGGGACTCAGAGCTTTTTTTCGCTTTCAGTAGGACCTCCTACCATATTATGTTTACAGATTGCGTTAGGTAGTTATATATTTAGTACCCATAGTACAAGCGTCTGCTTAGTTTGGGACTAGATGGTGTTGTGTGAATGTGGTAGAATATTATATTATATTTATTTTGTAGACCGTTTTGTGCTGTATGTAACGTTTACCAACGCTGATGGCTATTTTTGTATCACTTTCGCAGATCCCTATAGCACTTCGATCTATACGAGAAAGCAGCCAGTAAAGCACCTGGTAAATGTATCTAAAAATAGTATGTGAACTGTACGTACCTATCTATAATAAGAAGAACTCTAGGTATATTTACGAATTAACCATTTTAATATTTAACTTTACTCATATATGTATGTTAAAGTTACAAAATTACAAAAATTGCAATTAATTTATGTGTGAATAATTAAATCGTCGTCTTTCAAGACGTGAAAGAAAAATAGGAAAATATGTGTAGAGAATAAAAGGCAATTCGATGTATGCATCCATCTAAGGCATCCATTGAGTTAATATGCATCCGACAAATATAGAACCAAATTTACTCAAATAAAACACAGTCCAATATTCTATATTGTTATCTGAATAACGTGACGTTCACCACAAAATTAAATTTAGCTCGTAACTCTTTGCTCCAATCCTCTTATAGCGCCGCAACTTCACATAATACTTAAAACGTTTTATATGATTAAACAGTGTGTATACCGCATACTCGAATACCCACTGACGTAAGTTCACGTAGGAGCAAAATGCAACACGAACGTATCCAAAGAAGCTTAGCGTCACCTGAACACTCCGCACTCTCCGTACCACAGACAACACTTTAAGCTGATTATGACGGATATGTCGCAGTTTCTAAACCCACAGTTATATTCCGTCTGCTACATTTCCTCCAACAACATTAACTTTAAAATGATTCCAACATAAAACTAGGATTGGACTTCCCACACATTATAACCCTCCTAAGATTATTACATTTTCCAATTTACCTATAACTAAAGCGACATTCAACTCACATATTGTAATAGGGTTGCCAATTTGTATGCAATAGCTGCTAGAGGCTCATCTAGTCTTGTTTGTAAACTGTATTGGCCTGAGTAGACCCGTCCTAACAATTTAATTTAAACTTCTAACGCTTATCCGTCTTAGGTTGATGGAGCTTAATAGTATTATTGTAAACAAAATTTCAATTCATTTTGCTATTCTAGGATTGAAGGCACTGAGCGGAAATATTATTACGTAACTATCTCTATTTATATCTATATTTATTATGAGAATAGACTTGTACCCAGTCTCTTCTCATAATAAAAAGGATTAGAATACACCTAGTTCACCACGCTGCGCGCTGACCAACACACAACTTTCAAATTCAAAAGTTTTATTGCTCTCCATATGTATTACGGCCCTGTCACGACCTTGCCGCTCTGAGCGGCGGCTTAGCGCGGGGCGTCTAGCGGCAAGATCAAATGTATGAAGACGTTCGAAGCACGCCACGAGCCGCCGCGCACAGCGATAACGCGCGCGTTTTTTTTGGCGCGATTGGCTGCGCGGCGAGCGGCGCGGCGTGCGGTGCGGCGAGCGGCGGGAACAAATGTACTGCGACCGAGTCCGACGCCACGACTCCAAGCGGCACAGACAGCGTTACGCGAGGGACGAACTAGGCGGTTAAACTATTTGTTAAATATTTTGTGGCGGTAATGAATACGGAGACATTTAAAGTCGAAATTTTTAAACGGTCGCGTGTGTGGATAGCAACACATCCGCTGTATAAATACAAAAATGTTAATAAAACGTTTCGAGATGTAATGAAACAATGTTTTACAGAATGTAATGGTAGGTTTTAATATAAATCGCAAACATTAAAACATTGAGTAATGTACATATGTACCTATTTAGGTACAGACACAGCTACTATGAAAGTTAAAAGGTGATTTACCTACCTACTTAACGTAATCTACGTTGTGTAGGTACCTATTCAACGCCTCATTAATTGCGAATATGTATTATTCCTTTGATATAAAATACTTGTAAGAAATGAAGATCCAATGTCGACAATTTTGTAGGTATACCGTATAGTTACACAAAGATATTTTGGGTATCGCCATATTTATGGGTAACTCCGTCGGCCCAAATACGTCCACATTTGCCGCTTCGTTTACCGCTGCTGTAGGGTCGTGGCGTGCACGACGCTCTGCCGCGCCGCCCGCCGCGACGCGCGCCGCTTAGACCGATCTCGTGAACAGGCCCTTAGAAGTTGTACAAAGATAAGGTATAGACCAAATATGAACCCTGTCGGGCACGGCAAAATAGATAGAAGAGGAGAAAGGAGGAAGCCACTGTTGTTATTAAAATATTGAAAAGATATTGAACACAATTATTTTTAATTAATTAATTTTGTTTAAATAAATAATAAATAATAATAATAAATAATATAACTATAACTTCGATAAGTCGTGCGCGGTGTGGGTTAGATTGCTACGCAGAAGGCTCCATAGCAATCTGGTTGTGTCTTTACGTAAGTTTAATAGGGTCTACTCAATGATATTAGAAAAGTCGTAGATACTTTACCTACGTAGTAATCAATCTGTAGAAACGGTACACTAACGCACACATTGATAACTCCATATTTTATTTTAATTTCGGTTGACAAGATGTGTCAGTTTCACTATGACAGCGTCTCGCGACGTCACACACACATATGTCAGACTTGCCAACTGGCTTATTTTTAGCGTCCTGCTTTTAGTACGCCTATAACGTATCTTCTTCTTTTTATTTGTAACATCGTTGGGTTTACTAGCCTAGTTCTACACTATCAGCTGAATTTAAGGCAGAGTAGTGAAGTTCCTCTTTAGCGCTATAGTGAAAATAAGTAGAGGATAAATAAGCCAAACGTCATAGTAATTTACAAGGATATACATAATCTGGGACAAACTTTAAGCGATATCAATATTTGCTTCGTCGCGTTGAATAGTGCCTAAACTTTGATATGCCGCCATAAATGCTAGAATTACATTGTTTATACTTTAGGATTATTAATATTTTTGTAATCGCTTTAGCACTTAACGTTGAAGGAAATGATTTATGGAACTCATAGCTGTTGATTACCTACTTGAAATTATATGACTCTTTTTAGCCTTTTAACCTTACTGATTTAATCTTTATCTAACGTAAGTATATCTCGGATGCTAAGTAAAAAAAAATAGTTAAGCATCTCACGTGGTTCCCATTTCCGAAATGTAATTTTACTATACATAGTCTAAGATTTTACTATAAACACAGATCATCAATATTTTTTGAATAATCATAAATTCGTGACTCAGCTAAAAACTTAATTAGATTAGATTAGATTAGATTAGATAATACTTTATTGTACACCATACACAGAAATTTTACAGAGACAAGAGAAATAGTTAAGTTTACAATTTAAATGCACAATGGGCGGCCTTATCGCTAAAAGCAATTTCTTACAGGCAACCTTTGGATGGACAGAAATTGTTCAAGGTTTTAAGGTTCACTTTGCTATTGACTGGAGTGGTGTTATTGTTGAATAGAAAAACGAACGTCCTCTCTGCGTAATATGTTTATTGAGACTGGTTTATTGTAAATCGTTCACATCTTTATATAATGCTTTAATGAATTGGACATACCGCCCACCAAAAACAACAGTTTTTAAATTATTCCGAATCCAAAGTTCCAATTTACAATATAGTTGTATTATAAATATTAATTTACCTATTAACAAATCTTCAGTGGACTGTAACAATACAAGTATCGAATGAATTAACTATGTAGGCATCATTATTGTAACAACAACAATAGATGTATATGACAATCACTGCACGTGAAAAATACAACTGTAATAATATTCATAATTATGTTAACAATCAAAATATACATTAATCCTATCACCTAACCGCCCACCGTTCTCAACTATCTTTTGCTTCTTTCGGCAGTGGTATTAATTTGTACAAAGGTCGCTTTAACTGATTGTTGCCTGCAGTCTGAACAGTGACCACTCTTACCATACCGTCTGCACCGGGATGCAATTGTATGACCCTGCCAAGTAACCATTTTGTTGGAGGCAAATTTTCTTCCTTGACGATCAGTATGTCTCCAATGTTAGGCGATGGGACTTTAGTTTGCCATTTATATCTCTGTTGTAATGTATGGAGATATTCGGACTGCCATCGCGACCAGAAATCTTGTGTCAATCGTTGAATGAATTGCCATCTTGTTAATAGACTGATCTTATTGTCTTCGTAACTAATATCCGGAACTCCAATCAGTGGTTCTCCTATTAAAAAATGACCGGGTGTTAGCGGCGTTTCGGTACTGTTTTCGATTTGACACAAAGGACGGGAATTGAGCATTGCCTCAACCTGTGACAAAAGGGTGGCCATTTCTTCATATGTCAGCTTGGTGTCTTTGTTTATGCGGGCTAAGTGTCGTTTCGCCGACTGAATTCCTGCTTCCCATAAACCACCACAGGTTGGCATCTTTGGTGGTATAAAATGCCACGTTGTGCCATCATTTGCTAATAGCGCCGCTGCTTCTTTAGCCACATTGTCCTTGCCTGCCTGAAACATCTCTCGCAGTTCTTTAGCAGCACCAACAAAATTAGTCCCGTTGTCGCTCCATAAATGTGAACACTGGCCTCTTCTTGCGACAAATCTGCGAAACGCTGCAATAAATCCTTGTGTGGTTAGATCTGTAACCGCTTCCAAATGAATGGCTCGTGTGACCATACACACAAACAAGCATATATAGCCTTTAGTCGCATGGTAACCACGACCTTTAGAAGTTCGTAAAAATATGGGTCCAGCGTAATCCACCCCGCTGTTCTTAAATGCTCGGTTTTGAGTTACTCGAACAGCTGGTAACTGGCCCATGAATTGATGGCTAGCTTTGGCCTTATCGACAATACATGTCTTGCAGTTATGAACACACTTCCTTACAGCCGATTTTAAACCGATAACCCAATACTTGTTTCTCAAAAATGCCATCATGACTTGAATGCCACCATGTAGCGTACGTATGTGCGCTTCATAAACTAACAATTTAGTTATATGCTGGTTTGCAGGTATAATCAGAGGATGTTTAGTGTCATCTGGTATAGATGCATTTTGCAATCGACCTCCAACCCGCATTAAGCCATTCTCGTCTAGAAATGGAGAGAGTGTAATAAGAGAACTCTTCTTTTTTACTCTTCCACCTTTTCTTAATTCTTCAATCTCTCTTTGGTAAATTAAATTTTGATAATATCTTATACATTCTTCTAATATATTGTTAAGTTCTGACACTGTTAAATAAGTTTCCTTTCTCTCTAATTTGTTTCTTCTTACGAATCTTTTACAATATGCCAAAACTCTTTTCATCTTTGAGATAGACGAAAATCTCTCCCAGATAGGTTTTTCCTCTAAAGTAACATGACAAGTTGTCTTAAGCTCTAGTGTAGTCTCTGGATAATCATATCTAGCCATTTCTATAGTCTGTTCCTTTAACCAGTCAGGCCCAGTCCACCATAACTCATGTGATGCTAATTCCCTTGCCTTGATTCCTCGTGTTGCAATATCAGCAGGATTGTCAGCGGATTGAACATGATTCCACGCCTCTTTGTCTAATATTCGTGTTATGTCTGCTACTCTATTCGCAACAAAGGTACGCCACCGATTAGGCGATGATTGTAGCCAAGACAGGACAACAGTAGAATCAGTCCATAAGTAGATGTTGGTTTTAGGTATCTTCAAAACATCTACTATATCAGCTATCAATTCGGCCAATAAGGCTGCTGCGCATAGTTCTAGTCTTGGCACTGAGAGTTGTTTTAATGGGGCAACTTTAGATCGAGACGCAATCATCGTGACATGGACTCTGCCATCATCAATCACTCTGAGGTATGTAACAGCTGCATATGCTTGAGTGGACGCATCTGCAAAGCCATGTAGTTCTGTTATCCTGAAATTAGCCGGTGTTGTTCTAAACCATCGTGGTAATGTAAGGTTTTGCAAATGTATTAGCTCACTTCTATAGCTCAACCAGTCTTGTTTTACATCAGCCGGCAGTTCATCATCCCAATCTAAAGTAAGTAACCACAACTTCTGAATCAAAATCTTAGCCATTATAATCACTGGTGATAGCCAACCAAAAGGATCAAATAGACGGGCAACGTCAGAAAGAACAGATCTTTTTGTTATCGGGCTCCTGAGTTCAGGTAAGTGCACAGTAAATTTAAATATGTCGTCTTTTCTATCCCATGTTAGACCAAGAATCTTTACAATCTGATCTAGTTTTATAACCATGCTGTCCTTTGTACATTGATTTCCTTCTTGTAGATTTTTCAAAACTTCTTCAGAATTACTAGACCATTTTTGCATTTGAAACCCTCCTCTTCTTAATATTGTTCTAATTTCTTTACACATTTTTATTGTCTTCTCTGTGTTTTCATGTCCCAGCATCAGATCGTCCATAAAGAAAGAATTCTTGATAAGCGGTGCTGTTTCAGGAAAATGCAAAGCCTCGTCATCAGCTAACTGGCTCAAAGTGCGTACAGCCAAGTATGGTGCTGCCGCCGTTCCAAAAGTAACAGTAGTTAACTTGTAAGTTTGTAATTCCTCTTCAGGGTTGTCACGCCAGACTATACTTTGAAGGCTCATGTGCTCTTCTGTCATTTTGATCATTCTGTACATCTTAACGATGTCTCCAACCACACATATCTTATGGGTACGCCAAGAGATGATTAGGCTGCGAATATCGGGCTGTAAAGTGGGTCCAACCATCATAGCTTCATTAAGAGAATGTCCATTAGAACCCTTCGCAGATGCATCGTAAACTACACGAACCTTAGAGGTTTCTTTGTCATCACGAATAACAGCGTGATGAGGAAGAAATATCGAATGTTTGTCTTCAGTTGATTTTACCATGTGACCCATGTTTATGTACTCGTGAATGACCTTTGTGTATTCTGTCTTTAACCTTGATGATTTTGTGAATTTTCTTTCTAATTGTTTAAATCTATTTATTGCTGTTTGTTTTGTGTCTCCACATAACTTCACTGTCTCTTCAATATTCTGTTTTAGAGGTAAGTGTACTGTATATCTTCCATTGATTCTTTTAGTTGTGTTTCTATATATTTGTTCACATTGTTCTTCTTCCTGTGTGAGTACACTCCTTTTCTTGTATAAGTTCGTCTCGATTTCCCAGAACTTCTTTAACATATTGTTGTCATCTGACACCATGCTCGTAATGTGTAGTGTAGTAATGTTGTGTTTGTCTTTAATTGATTTGTCTTCGCTTTGACCTGAAAGTATCCAACCCAATGTTGTCTTCTGAGCTACTATGCCATCTGACAATCTCATCAAACCGACTTCTATTATTTTACAAAAAATGTCTGAGCCGAGCAAAATATCTATTTTACCCGGTTTGTTAAACATTGGGTCTGCCAGTAATAAAGTTTGGAGTTCGGGCGACTTCATTACGACGTATTTTGAAGGTAATGTTGTAGACACCGATTTTAATACGTAAGCTTTCACGTGAATAAACTTCTCCCTTTCATGGCGCGATGTTATAGTCAGGTCAACTACATGTTTGATGGGTATCATATTTGCCTCTCCAACCCCTGAGACTGCACCATTTATTCTCTCCTTCGTCAGTCCTAAGAGTTCAACTACTCTAGAAGACACGAATGAAGCCTCTGAGCCTTGGTCGATCAATGCACGAAGTAGATGTGTGTTACCGTCGCTTGAAATGACATTTACTTGTGCTGTAGCCAACAACACTTGACGACCAGGTTGTTTCTTGAAGTAGTGCGCGCTCGTAACCCTTTGTTCTGGTTGTTCTTGTTGTTTATCACTCTCCGGTGTTGCTTCCTTAGCTTGGTGTAAAAGAGAATGATGCTTCCTATTGCAAACTCGGCACGTTTTCCTTTGTTTACAGTTATAAACATTGTGATTCGGTACTAAGCAATTGTAGCAAAGATGATTATTTTTTACGAATTCACGTCGCAGTTGCACTGATTGTTTTGCAAACTCTTTGCAGTTAAATATATAATGTTCACCCTTGCAGTATGTACATGACAGCGAAGAATTGACATTGGTGTGCGCAGATTGTAATATACCGTTTGCATTATCCTTTGCTGTGACGTGATATGTTTTGTGATGTTGTGTCTTCTCTCTTGTAACTGTAGAAGCCATGGGGGCTATGAGTTCGAGCGTACGGAACTTAGACTCGAGAAACCTTTTAAACTCCTCCCACGTAGATAACTCGTCGCTATTGTCCTTATAAGCTTGCTCCTCCCAACATTTCAATGTCTCTGAGTCCAGTTTCTGCCCAACCAGAAAAACGATTACAGGATCCCAAGAGTCAGTGCATATTTTCAAATTACGTAGGTTGTTGATACATTCAACCGTGGTATCTAGCAAAGCTTTTATTTGACTAGCCGATGGATTGGTTATCTTTTTTTGACTAAACAATCTTTTGAGGATAGATGACACAATCATTTTTTTGTTGCCGAACCGTCCCTTAAGTAACTCCCAAGCTTGTGCATAATTGTTTTCCGTTATTTGGATGTGACGCAATAACATTTCAGCTTCGCCGGAAACGCTTGTCTTTAAATAATGAAGTTTCTGTACATCGCTAATGGAAGTATTGTGGACAAGAGCTGTAAATAAATCTTGGTATGTGGGCCATTCATCATATCTCCCTGAGAAAGTTGGTAATTGTATTCTTGGTAGTTTCGCGAACGGTAGCTGGTCATTTTGTGATAAATTAGACGTATTAGAAGTTTCCGCTATTCTCTGTTTTGACTGCATGCTTGATAACAGATCGGATAAATCTGCATGTAAACAGAGATACATTTCTTCATACGTGTAAAATTCTTCATTGAGAAAGTAAGGCAACACGCCGCGCTGCTCACGTGGAGTAATCTTCATAAGATTGTTATTAGTTTGCTTGAACGAATCCCAATACTCGTCAATACATTTTATTCTCGCCTTAATATAACCTTCCGTCAGTCGGTGTTTCGGGCACTTTTTCATGTTAACTTGCGCTTTTTGTAACATACCAGCCGCATCTTCTAACGCCGATAAATATTTTGCCTGTTCCGGAGTAGGTGACGTCATTTTGCAACCAAAAAATGTCCAAATTCCACAGAAACACGTTCACTTCAATGTCTTATAATCAGTTTTTATGCACAAAGTCTTTATTATGTTATAAAATGTATTCACTAACTCACTTGTAAACAAGTTTGCATTCAATAAAAAGGTATCTATTGTTTTCGCGCGACCGAGTCCGCCGGCCACTCCAATCAATGATCCGGTTCGTTTAGACCATATGTTCAAGGTTTTAAGGTTCACTTTGCTATTGACTGGAGTGGTGTTATTGTTGAATAGAAAAACGAACGTCCTCTCTGCGTAATATGTTTATTGAGACTGGTTTATTGTAAATCGTTCACATCTTTATATAATGCTTTAATGAATTGGACAGAAATAGACTAGAGAAATATAATAATTCAATGGTGTAGTAATAAAGTTACTTGCTTAAATTAACATATACATACGGTGCATAAATACATAATAAATACATATTAATATACGTGATAATATACATAATACATAATAATACATACATACATAATAATATACATACATACATATTACAGTTTAGATATTATAGTAAAATCATGCTATAAACAATGACTTAGTTACTAGCTAGGAAATGTTGTTTTAAAGCCTTTTTAAATATGCCTATTGACTTTGCTTGCCTAATTTCTAATGGCAACGCATTCCACAAGCGCACTGCCTGGACAGCAAAGGATTTACTAAAGAAGTTTGTTGAATGCGTTGGCATGTGCAGTCTCAGATTCTCTGACGACCTCAGGAACTTTGAATGTGTGTCATGGAGGAACTTAAAACGTTCTTTGAGATACAGGGGAGTGCTAGGATCGAATAAAACGTTATACAATAATATAAGAATATGAGTATTCCTGCGAAGACGAATTGGGAGCCACTTGAGCCACTTGAATTATTACAATGATTTTAGCATAGCAAACTAAACATGCGTAAAATATAGTCACGAATTATATTACGTAAATAGATTTATATGCTAAATCGTAAAAATGTATCCAAGAGACACACTTATTTTAAAATTCTAGAATTGTATGAGTATGGATTAATACAGGAACGTGTTATAAATATGAGTAAAATTTCAGCTTAATTCAACCCGTTATAATCTAGTGGAGCTTAGCCGAATAATGCTTTCACCACTTGCCGTATTATATACGCCACCCGTTCCTCCTCCCACAAGTCGGCTATGCTTGCATTCGGGGTCTATTGGCCAACAAAAGCCTCTGATTCTAGGTCTATCACAGGATAAACAAGTAACTGTCCTCCAATTTAGTGCTATGTTATGAGATAAAGTACTCAGCCTCTCCTATATATTATAATTATTGGCAAACAAGGCTAATCATCAACGTCCTAGCATTATCTCGCTTGTATCCAAGTCTTTCGTCTTAAAGTTCGAGGGTCCGCTTGCCAGTCTAACCAGATATGACAGGATGATAATTCACAAACTAGAATAGAAATACGAATAATTCTAGATGTATGTTTATTAAACACCGCTGTTGCATATTTTATAAATACTGTGTCGCGGAGAATTTCACAAACATTTCATCTACGGACACAAAGTATGTATGTACCTACTTACCGACAGGTCACACTTGCAATGGTGTCTACTTAAAATTCAACTAAGCATACCCTGTAAGCTTAATAACAATAAATTAATACTTAGTTCGACAAACTGGTACTTTGAACAGACTGTTTAATGTAGAGCCACCTACTAGTCGTGCTGGAACTCAAGTTAGAGCGCCAATCTGTGTAACCTGGTTCCCGTAACATCAGTTCACTTGATTTTTTAACAAGTTAAACAAGAACGTCTTTCCTGTTGCAGCGCCCCACGATTTTACAATCAAATATTATAATTATAAAAGCACATAGTTTACACTTCAGCCCAGAAATAGAGACAACTTGAACTATCCATAATTTATTTTTTGTTTTTACGTGCATTTATAAAAGCGTGTTTTTCTGTTGTTTTTAAAACTATTAATTTATTTTATACTTTTTGGTCTTTGATAACGAAATATTTTTAACATTTATACATTTATTTCAAGTACGCGAATGAGCCCGCATCCTCACCATCTCCGCCAGTGCGTCTGTATTGCATGGTGTTTTATCTGTCAGCTAAGAACAATGTAGCTCTTCAATCAAAAGACCACTAAGTGATTTTACTCTACTTGGGGTCACATACGCCTGTCCAGCCGCAAAAGTACGGGACCCTTAGTACACCACTGAGTGATCTACAATACCTACATAATTAGTTTGTTATAACCTTGAAACCTGATCGTGTTCAAAGTCTATTACGTGGCCTCTCTCACAAGTGCAAACACTACTATGATACGATATTCCATCATGGAATTCCAGTGCCTATCTTCCGGCTTTATCATGAGACCTTGAAACCTAATCGTGGTCAAATTTCATTACCAGACTTTTCTAAGAAATCCAAAACAGCTATCATTCGACTTTCCATCATGAAATTCCAGTTCATATCGTCCGACTCCATCTTCAGATCAGTTCGTCAGTACCATATTATTGTACTGTCATCAGACCTACATACAGCTGCCAATTTTCACTACGCTACGACCCTTGGAAGATGGTTAAGTTAGTTAGCTTAGATTCCATTACATAGTTAGCTACATACATGTCGACCTAAAAAAAGCGTGTTAAAAAGGTTGAGTGTTCGTTAATGGTTGGATATTTAAAATACTTATTATAGTGTCGTCATTGTCGCTAAATCTTATTTAAACATATCTTGCGTTTAAGGAAGCGACAATCAGCGGCAAACGGCTTTATTTATCAATATTTTTGTCGTACCGATAGGTGTTGTAGTACCTACATAGTTGAGAGCAGAAATTAAAACATACCAACTGATGTTTTATTATACAAGTCGGTTATCTAAAACTTAATCGTTCGATTATTATAGGTTAAAAATACCCACTGATGCATTTACCTAAAGAGGTAGCAAAAACTGCAGCATTTGAAAATATTCTACAAAAAATTTGGGATACTTTTTAACACATATCATAGATGTAGGGGTAACTTGCTTCATGTCTCTTAATGAGTAGTAGGTATATTTCTCTGGGAACGGCAATCATTACCTGCCCCGTGGCGATTGCCAAAAAGTTGACCGATGGCCGTCGAATTTTGATTGGTTGGGTGTCAGCGCAAGTGCGGCTCCTGGAGCCGAAACCGCAGAGGTGCTTCCGCTGTCTGAGCGGTGGCCACGTTGGTGTCAAGTGCACCTCTGCGGTGGACTGCAGCGGCCGCTGCTTCAGATGCGGCCAGCCCGGCCACTTGGCCGGCAGTTGTGAGGCCCCGCCGCACTGCGTTTTGTGTGCGGCGGCGGGCAAGCCGGCCGATCACAGGGCCGGCACAAAGAGTTGCGCTGCACCCAAAATACAAAAGGGTGCAAAGGACGGCCAATCGGCCAACAAGGGCGCCACTCCCGTGGCCAGTAAAGCGCCGGGCAATATGGAGCAGGACTAATGGCTCCACTACGCCTTCTACAAGCGAATTTAAACCACTGCGCTAGGGCTCAGGATCTTCTTCTCCAGAGCATGGCGCAGTGGTCAATCAACGTCGCCATCGTCGCCGAGCCGTATTTTATCCCCCCCCGTGATGATTGGGTGGGGGACCTCAGCGGCTTGGTGGCGCTAATTTCGTTAGCCGCCGCCCGCACCCCGTCCTTCGAGAACATCTACCGAGGGCGGGGCTGCGTCGCAGCACTCGTAAAGGATACGGTTGTGGTGGGTGGCTACTTCTCACCCAACCGTTCCCTCGCCGACTTCGAGGAGTATCTCCTCGAATTGAACGTCGTCGTCGCTCGCAGCCGTCCTCGCGCCGTGCTCTTCGCCGGGGACCTCAACGCCAAGTCTACGGCTTGGGGTTCTCCGGCCACGGACGCTAGAGGCGAGCTGCTGGAGCAGTGGGCCGTTGAGAACGGCCTGCTCGTCCTCAATCGTGGGTCGGTACATACGTGCGTGCGTCAGCGGGGCGGTTCCATTGTGGACGTTTCATTTGCGAGCCCCGCACTAGCACGCCGTATCCGAGACTGGCGCGTCGTCGAGGAGGTGGAGACGTTGTCGGACCACCGCTATATTCGGTTCGACGTCTCCGCCGAAACAGTCAGCTCCGACGCCCCGGTCCGAAGAGGCCCGATTGAGGGCGGTCCGCGTTGGGCCTTAAAAAGGCTGAATCGGGAGGCCCTCCTGGAAGCCTCCATAGTTCAGGCCTGGGTTTCAACATCTACCAGGCCTGACGATATCAATATGGAGGCCGATTGGTTCAGGGGGGCAATGACACAAATTTGTGACGCGGCGATGCCTAGAGTCCGTAGAACATCTGGGCCACGCCGGGTGTACTGGTGGAACGACACCATCGCGCGCCTGCGCAAGATTTGCGTCGCAGCGCGCCGCCAGTACGCCCGGTTTCGCAGGAGGCGTCGCCGCCCTTCCGACTCCACTGTCCGGGAGGCGGCATTGTACGAGGAGTACAGAGCGGCCAAGAATAATTTGAAAGAGGCCATCTGGCGGGCCAAGCAAGACGCCCGCCAGGAATTGCTGGAGACCCTCAATCGAGATCCGTGGGGGCGCCCATATTTGATGGTCAGGAACAAGTTACGTTCCTGGGCGCCCCCTCTAACGGAAAGTCTCCGGCCAGAGCTGGTCGAAGATGTTGTGGCCGCTCTGTGCCCGTCGCGGGCGGAACATATCCCTCCGCCCATGACGGCGCCGCCTTCCGAGGCAGCCAACGCGGACATAGACGACGTTCCCGAGGTGACTCGGGTAGAACTCCGAGCGGCGGTGTTGAGGATAAAAAACACCGCCCCAGGACCCGACGGCATTCCTGGCTGAGCGTGGGTCCTGGCAATGGAGGAGCTCGGACCCCGACTGGGGAGACTCCTCACGGCGTGCCTTGAGGGGGGCCAGTTTCCACGAGCCTGGAAGACGGGGAAACTGGTCCTCATCAGAAAGGCAGGGCGCCCGGCGGACAGCCCGTCCGCCTATCGGCCCATAGTGTTGTTGGACGAGGTCGCGAAGATTTTCGAGTTCATCATCGCGGAGCGCCTCGTTCACCACCTTTCCACGGTGGGCCCGGATTTGGCGGACGTGCAGTTCGGTTTCCGCCGAGGGCGCTCAACAATTGACGCGATAAAATCAGTGAGGAGTCTGGCGGAGGAAGAGGTTTCAAGGGGCGGGGTGGTCCTGGCGGTGTCTTTAGACATCGCCAACGCCTTCAACACCCTGCCCTGGAGTTGTATTCTAGAGGCACTCACCTACCATCTAGTGCCTCCATACCTCCGCCGTATAGTCGGGGATTATCTCAATGAAAGAGCAATTGTCTACCCGAGTCATCTCGGTATTAGTCGGCGAGTTATGTCGTGCGGTGTTCCGCAGGGGTCGGTCCTCGGCCCCCTTCTGTGGAACATCGGTTACGACTGGGTGCTGCGCGGTACGCTCCTCCCTGGCGTGGGTGTCACTTGTTACGCCGACGACACCCTCGTCACTGCGAGTGATAAGACGTACCGGGCGGCGGCTATAAGGGCGACCGCTGGGGTCGCACAAGTCGTTGGAAGGATCCGGCGTTTGGGCCTAGAGGTGGCCCTCTCTAAATCCGAGGCCATTTGTTTCCACGGGCCTCGGAAACGGCCACCCGCAGGGGCCCACATTATGGTAGGAGGGGTCCGCATCGGCATCGGGAAGAGGCTAAAATACCTGGGGCTCGTACTCGATAGCCGATGGGATTTCCGCGAACACTTTGGACGCTTGGCCCCCAAACTTCTCGGGGCAGCGGCAGGCTTATCGAGACTGCTGCCCAATCTTGGGGGACCAACCGCCTCCTGCCGGAGGCTCTATGAAGGAGTCGTGCGGTCCATGGCCCTTTATGGGGCTCCGATATGGGCGCACGACCTGACGGCGCACAACATCAAGGCGCTTCGCGCACCGCAGCGCGCCATGTCCGTCAGGTTGATACGAGGCTACCGCACGGTCTCCTTTGAGGCAGCGAGCCTCCTAGCCGGATCACCGCCCTGGGATCTGGAAGCTGAGTTGCTGGCGTCACTCTATACATGGCGCCAGCAAGCCCTGGAGCAGGGCGAGAGACCGGCGCACCGTGACATCGAGGCGCGTCGGTCGGAGCTCCGCCAGGTCCTGGTGGCGGAGTGGAAGGCACGACTTGTGCACCCCAGCGCCGGGCACGCCACGATAGCGGCGGTAAGTCCCGTGGTTGAAGAGTGGTCGGAGAGACGTCACGGCGTCCTCACCTTCCGGTTAACTCAAATCCTTACCGGCCATGGTTGTTTTGGCCGGTATTTGTGGAGGATAGGCCGGGAGGAAACGCCCGGATGCCACCATTGTGGCAGCAGCCGCGACCCTGTCGAAGACACGGCGTTGCATACTTTGGCGGAGTGCCCAGCCTGGGCATCGCAGCGCCGTGATCTGGTCGCGGCTCTGAATACGGTTGTCCTCTCGCTCCCGACCGTAGTTCTGTCTATGGTCCGGAGTGAGAGGTCCTGGAACGCCGTCGCCTCCTTCTGCGAAGCAGTCATGCTGAGCAAGGAGGCGGCGGAGCGGGAGAGGGAAATACATCGCCCTCTCCCCAACCGTAGGTCCGGGCGTCGGGGACGTCGCACAAGAGACGACCTCCGACCACCCTAAATTCAGTGCCTGCGGACGGTGAGCGCTGGGGCTGCTCCCTGTCCGCCAAAAGGCGGGAGGCGGCGCGTGTCCTCGCCGCCTCCCAAGTAGCTTTGTGAGGTGATGGATGCGAGAAGTTTGATGGATGCAAGAAGTTTGATGGATGATTGCGAGATCATAACGAGACGGGGTCCGCCAACACAAACGGCGGGCCAATCCCGGGCGGGGTCGCGAGAAAGTATGCTAATCGCGAATCGCGTGACCCCGCCAACACACGGGACCCGTAGGGACACCGCGGTGGTTTTTAGTGGGTATGCCCCGAACGACTTTAGGGGAGAGCCTCCACATACCTCCTCCGCCAGTCCCAAGCCCAGCCGTTCTAATGGCTGGGTTGGCGGAGTTGAGATGACTCATAAGGAGAGTTTTACCACCGTAGTGAACAAAAAAAAAAAAAAAAAAAAAAAGGGTATATTTCTCTGGATCAGTTGCACTAGAAATAAATAAAAATGCATATGGGCATAAGTAATATTATAAATCCTAACACATACACATAGACAAGGTCTCTGCTGATTAAATTCATGAACACCTCCTCACCATTAAATATCTTCCCCAAAAAATATGAATACCTCCTCGGTACAAGCAATAAATATGAAACGATATCTGAATACAAAATAATGGAACGGTCATAACATCACGAACTGTCAAGTAATTGAAAAGGAAAGCGTATGATACCCATATTCATAAAAAAATCCTCCTTTGAAACGCAAGGTGCGTCTAAACTGGGGTTGTCCTTCCCATAATATCGTATGCTTGTGATACGGGAACTTAATAATAAATTCCTTTGTGCAAAAGGAACAAAAATTAAAATTCTTTCCGTGTCCCACGGCCTTCTACGGCGCAGTTTTGTCATTTTATTTGGAGGGATCTTGTGTGACATACGCAAATCCCTCTGCTGAATATATGTAAGTATATAAAATAAACTACTAAGAATATCTACGTTTTCTCATAAACCTTGCCATATTCGTTGTATGAAACTTTGATATACACTATTTTTCATTAAACAGTGATAGGCAATAAAGATATAAACTATTTGAGCTTTATATTACGTGGAGTTGCATAGCGAATGTACTTGTATCATTTATAATGTGTAATTTAAAACTAACAATCTTTTTGAGCATATTTTTATTCATACACTTGTTCTCAAGGGGTACGATGTAATATTTGCATATAGATAAGAAAGCATATGAGTTTATTCCTTGAGAACGGCTGTGTCCATTGGTTTAATTAACAGTATTTTACCGACTACGATACACCTGGTAAACATGGTGATTACTAACAGCAATATCGGTCGAAATCATTCGTTATAGTGGAATAGCACCCGTGATATATGGCGTCGACACTTGTGTTGTGGGCACGTTATTGTCGTAGGAAAACTACTGCTATACTTTATCCAACATTTATTCGCACGTATTCTAGCATTTGTAGTCCGCGCTGTGCACACACACGATTAACAAAAGTATTAGCACGATTACACTCCCCGTGAATTACGAATTGTAACGTGGCTAAAAGGAAAATTAGGTTGAAATAAAATCCGACTAAACTTTTACTCTGGAAAACGTTTAATTTTGCCAAAAAGTGGTTTAGAGTAACTTTAATTTCGTAAATATACAAAACCTACAACAAATACGCCTTTAGAATGTTTTCATATGATGATAAAAAATAAATTGCTATTCAAGTCAAACAAAGGTTCTTCATTTAAAATAAACAAGTTCTAAACTATGTAAAATTATTTAAAAAAGGACTTTTTAGATAACGTTAAAATATTTATAGAAACTAATCTTCGAAGAAATAGTACCTAACATGTCTCGAGACGGGATCGAAGTAGTCATCGAGTGGTAGGTCAAGCGCCGAGAGTACAGTCTTGAAGTAGTGCCGGGTGAAGTTGACGGTGTCTTGCGGTCGCAGGAGCAGGATGGCCTGCAGATAGTCGCGCACTGCGCCCGTGAGGGCACCGCTCTCCGTCACGTAGCGACCGCCCTCACATGTACGGACAGTCTGGTGAAAGTATTCTATTATGAATATCAACTTCACAATGCTGCCCTGGGCATGTATATGAAATGAACACTGCAAGGAGTAGCATTCCGATTTAGTTTATAAGAATGGACAAAATGAGTTATACATAAATATTATTGGCACTCAACATGGGGCCGATGACACAAATATATTATTAAAATGCTTCGTATATTTAGTTAAAAACAAGATAAGAGCAACAGACCATAGCACAACCTTTTTAAGAGTTGCATGATAGATATAATGATTACCTAACTCTTTTTAAAGGTTTCTACTTCTTAACATTAAGTTAAAGGCTACAAAATTCTACACGAGCGTGTATATATTAAACTTTAAACACATTCAAGTTCAGCCTATAAAATAACGCTCCAATATCTCGTATAAAGATAAACTTGATTGTGAAGAGACAACATGTTTAAAACGCGCGCAAAGGATTACAGTTCAAACATTCAACTGCGCAGTACGCTCCACTGCATTGAAATCCGAGAGTACGTACTTAGCTACTCGTCAAAGCAAAAAGTTTGTCTTTACCCCGAGTGCGGCTCCTATTCACACAATACTCTATAATTCTCTAGACCTTGAAAGGGGATTAGTCTCATTTTATTGGGTATTTGCTTTATAGAAGGTTACACTTGTGTTGTCTATACCACAGAGCAGATACAAAGAGGAGATGTTGTAATATAACTTCCCTAGGAAAAAACGCGTGACAATTTGCGGGGTGAGGGGGTGTTAGATCCCGCCCATTTCTTTATTTTCCATCTACCGTTCAATAGCAAAACTACTCGCTAACTCTGTTGATTTTACTTTGAGGTTACGCAACTATCTGACACTAGGTGTCACTAAAAGTGCAGGATGCAACAGGGTCGTACTCAGGATTTTAGTAGGCCATCTTGATACGTATTTTTTATTGAAATGAAAACACAAAAAAATTGGGCAAGTGGGAGTCGGACTCGCGCACGAAGGGTTCCGTACCATCAACTATAAGCTAAATTATTTATTTTGAAAGGTAATATACAACTACATATTCTGTGAAAATTGTAAGCTTCTACCTGTTACCGTTAGTAATTTTGAGCAAAAAATACGTAAAAAACACGATTATTGTATGGGACCCCCCTTAATATTTTCATTTTTTTATTTTTTGTATTTGTTGTTATAGCGGCAACCGAAATACATAATTTGTGAAAATTTCAGCTTTCTAGCTATCACGGTTTATGAGATACAGCCTGGTGACAGACAGACGGACAGACAGACAGACAGACAGACAGACAGCGGAGGCTTAGTAATAGGGTCCCGTTTTTTACCTTTTAGGTACGGAACCCTAAAACATGTTTGAATAAAATGGTTTTTGATGAATGACGAAATAGTTCCCTTCTTTAATTTTCTAAGGCCCTTTTTTGTCACTATGAAGTCTTCATCATTAAAATGGCAAGAACTTTTTGTATATTTAGTCGGAGACCAATCGTGTCTGTTAATTTTTGTAATCCACTGCTGTCTTAGATCATCTTCGGATGGAAATCTAGAACATAGGTACATCATTTGAAATTTAACTAAATAAACTAGGTGGGCATTAAGTGCTTTAAGAGTAAGGCCCAACGAACGTTATTTTGTGAGTTGTGAGTCGCGTAAAATGAGTCGGCGGAATTTACGCTGCATTCAGCGTATCCTACTCCGTATCACCTAACTATTAGAATTCATTCTTAGTTCGGGTTCGGGAATAACGTAAGTCCTTAGGTGATATGGCGTAGAATACACTCGCAACTTCAGGGTGTTTGTACTACACGGCGACGCACAGTGTGTTGGACTTTAGTATGCAGCCGAATTCCGCCGACTCATTTTACGCGACTCCCAAAATAACGTTCATTTAGCCTCACCCGTAATTAATTAAATAACAACTACCATACCAGTTGTCTCACGGAGGGAAAGTACTTTATTTAAATAAATTATTGTTGATAAAATATTTAGTTTATAGGAGACTAGCTGTTACCCGCGACTTCGTCCGCGTGGTATTTTCATTAGTTTTTTTGTGAGATCTTATTTTTTTCCTAAATTTAAAGCCTAAGATACTCCCTGTTACATCAGGTATCTGCCAGTTAAAGTCCCATCAAAATCGGTCCAGCCGTTTCAGAGATTAGTCGGAACAAACAGACAGACAGACAGAAATGGTAAAAAAGTTGTTTTGGTATATGTACCGTAGGTATAATATACAACCATAACCACTTAGTAAAAATCGGTTATTTTAATATTACAAACAGACACTCCAATTTTATTCATTCGTATAGATGTATAGATTTGTATATATTGTATTTTTATGTCTAGCGTATTTAATGTTTTAAGTACTTTCCATGTATGATACAGCCGCGGGACAATCGGATTGGATTCTAATTCCGGCCCTGTCTTTTTGACATTTCATGTTTAATGTTCATAATTGACGAAAGATGGCGGCCTGTTTAAAAAATGATATAAAACTAAAAAAACAATATTTTGGCAATTAAAGAATCTTTAGGAATTAAAGTTTAACAAATTTCAGTACATATGATTATTAAAATACATTAATGATGAGCTCTACATACATAAATATTCTAAGTTCACGTAGCAGAAAGTGTCGCCATCTAATGTCGGGTAGAATTATACTTGAAAACGCCGAAGCTAAGAGATTTTTCTAGAACTATTTCAATAAATTACGCATAAAATTACTTATGAATGAAATGTGATGCCATCCATAGCACCAGAACATCTATCCGAGTAGTTTTTACATGACAAAACACAACACTTCATCTTTTTTTTCTTTTAGCGCGAATGTAATGCTGTTTAAAGGGAACGTTTACGATGTGCACAGGGCGAATGCCAACAACCAACTGACTTAGGCTACGCCCACGTGATGACGTCAGGACCTAGTTGAAAATCACAGTGCACAGTTGTTTAGGCCATCTCCTCTTTGTATCTGCTCCGTGGTCTATACGACCTAAGTATTAATAGGCTTTATAGACACTTGAACTGTGTATGGTAACAGTAGGAAATCTGAGTTCTAGTGAAACGTCTTGATCACAAAGATCTTCTGATCTAGATTATTTTTAACCCCCGACGCAAACTGTGCTCAAGTTTTGACATGTCTGTGACTGTGTGCGTAAACCATTGCATGTTACGATACGCCCATACATCGAATTCGCCATATGTTTAACTGATAGCTAGGTGGTAATTTTTCAAAACCCCGAAATAATAAAACTTGTAAAGCTTATTGATTTCACCGTTAACATAATAATATTAAAGTCCCACAAGACACGCTTAAAACGTGTGTCCCCAGCGATGAACAATCAGGACTATATAATATCAAATGTCTTGCAAACACGACTTAGATCTGTTTAACTGCCGTGTTTCTAGGCTAGAAAAAGTTTAAGTAAAAAGTTTCTAAAAGTAATAAGTCTTTGTGTTGAACATCATCCCGAGTAGATAATACTCAACTTTCACGCGTAGGTACTTAATATTAGAGAAAACACATTAGCGGTCGTCAGATCTTTAAGTGATTTGCAATATTCGCTGTAAATTTTCAATATAACAATAAACAAGGAAATAATTACAAAAGACTGATTACGTACCTTAAAGTCTAAGTAATCAGAAAGCAATTGCAGATCCTCGCGCCACCTCTCGCGCAGAGGTGCGTGCTTTTCAATCTCGTCTTTTTCAGGAATAACACGCAGTAGTGGGTTCAGGTGCAGCAAATAGCAGTTGTCTGCCCATTCGTGACTCACAATGTAGCCTATATGACAATATCACATCTGGTAAGACTAGGATGCGGACCTGAGACTCTAAGCTACGATGTGGTAATGAATAAAATTAACTTTGCCGGCTACTTTATTTGCGTGGACCATAAAGTACTTAAAAGTCATGGCACCCAGTTCGGGATGATATTTTAACATTAAAATTTCTAAGGGGATCGAATGGGCACACACCTCTGAGTTTTCGAAGTTATGTGTGTATTAAGAATGTTAATTATCGCTCGCTTAATTATGTGCCCGGTAGATGGCAATAGGCTCGCCCCCTATTACATTGGGACCGAAACATAACTGGCGAAGTGTGGGTGTGGAATGCACCTTTGCCTACCCCTTCGGGGATAAAGGTGTGAAGTTATGTTATGTTATGTTAAATTTCTAAGCAATCTCTATTAACTTGAAAATTCTTGTCGAAAATCTCACCATCGTTGTCATTGCGTAGCCTGAAGCTACGCATAAAGTTACACGCGAACTATACAATCTTATTTAGGGGCGGAACATATCTGACGGAAGATCCGTCGAACGTATCTTCGGTCGCGTATATTCCGTCAAATGAGTCGGTACACACCTGACGGAAAATGCGTCGAGCGTATCTGCACACATTTGCTAAAAGCGTGGCTATTATGCACACATACAAGTTTGTTCGTGCAGTGTACTCAGGGCAGCTCAATATTTTACTGTCATATTCTTTTACCTAATCATTTTTCGTGTTCCCTGATGTTATGTAGTCACTGAAGACCGGTAGTTATTTATATTGTAATTCGAGTTTGAGAAGAGAGAAACCTAAGAGATTTTTATAGTAGCCAACAAGCGTTATTTGAATATATTTCCTATATAGGTATGAAGGTTCAAAATTAAAAGACGATGATACGATTTGGTTACGGTTTTTAAGAAAATTTATACAAATGATATAGAAGGGGTTACAGTTGCAGCGCATGACACAAAATGTTTTCTATGTAGGTATTTTAATATATAAAGTTTGGAAATTAAAAGGCGTAGCCGTGAGATTTATTGCTTGTTCTTTCTCATGGTTCTAACTTCTACGCCTTTACGTCGCATTAACTGTAAATGTAGAATCTTTGGTAAAAGAGGATTTTGGTTACAAATCGTGTTCTTCATGTTTTATATTCTATATTTTTTTTGTTTAATAAGACAACTCCCGCACTAGGAATAAATCCTGTGTCGCGGGGGACTTTACAAACATACAACTAACGGACAATGAACACTCAGACTCAGACAAATTCTCAGTGCTGGTTTTTAGGTATTTTTTAGAAAATGTTATTAAAATCATAAATAATTCTACCAGACTCATTACGACGGCAGTAATTCCCGTAGACCTTTAGAACCTCATACCTAAAAATTGGCCCACGATCCAGGCTAGCAAGTATGCGTACACTCATAGCACATACTAACACTATATTATTCTACACATTTCTTTTCTAAAAAAATAAGTATGGTCTGGCGGCCCTGGAATCTTACTCTACTACGCGTCACTCAAAATCACCGATCTGGGAATGACATGGATATGGCATGTCCAATATCTACGAATTTAGCGTGCCTACCTACGAAATTAGCGTGCATACCTACGAAATGTTGGGCAATTTAAAATGGCTGCGATTTAGGTTGTACTCCAGAATATAATCGATATCGATATGGAACCGGTCAGAGGAAACCTAGACATTTTTGTAGTAAGTTACTTTAGTTAGTTTAAATCTTTTGCCAGATTAGTTTATTTCATAATGCAAATGTGGGCGAACATGGCAAAGTGAAGAACGACCCTTGTATCAAACATGTAACAAAATATTCTCTGAGAGCCAATATCAATACTGTGTCGCTGAGAAAGTACCGGACATGAATGGCACCATACATACGGTAATGAAACACACAGCCTGAAGCACTGATTTATCTGGTTTTTAGACATATTTATGCACAAAAACAAAATTATTATTAGATTTCACAGCAGCCGTACCACAAACCTTGGCAAAAAATATGGCGACAGTGGCACGAATGACATTTCTAATAAAATCAGTAAACTAGGGCTATCTCCTTTTTCTGACAGAGATATCCCTAAGACAAAACGAGACAACACTATGTTTGGTGGCTTTATGTCGATTTCGTATATATGTGTATAAAAAAAATCATGGTGAAATGTGGGTGTAATATTACACCTCTGCCTACCCCTCCGGGGATACAGGCGTGAGTCTATAAAAATAAAAAATATATGATTATATGTGTATAATGTAATTTTTCTATATGTACCTACTATTTGCCCTCTCCATGTATATTCCTTACTCAATGGTCAAAATTCACGTAGTGCATGGTGCGCGCTACGTCGACGGATAATCCGTCAGTACGCTCGACGTACTAACGGATCTTCGGTCAGGTGTGAATGGTTGAACGTTTTTCTATACATTTGTATGTATTGGCGTTACGCGACCGATAAAACGCGACGGATCTTCCGTCAGGTATGTGCCGGCCCTTAACGTCTTATTAGGAGGCCTTTGTACTACGTAATAGACCCAGACAATTAAATAATGGCGGGATAATTAGGTTACAGAACCCTCAGACGGAATATCAACATTGGAGAGCTAAAGGCATCCGTTCTTCAATACACCGGCGGCGGTTTGTGTTAAATGTTTTAATGAAAATGTTTTCTATCAACCAAGGCGCTGATAGATGTGCCTGAAGCTAACCTAATAATAAGCCCTTACATATTTTGTAAAATATGGCCCCCTCGATACACTCTTGCCTATAGATATTCTCGTTTCCTATTTTACATGCTGAGAATGTCCGTCGGGGCGGTCGGAGTGAGTTAAATTCTTACATAACTCAGTCTTTACACCTGGTTTATTGTGTATCTAAGAATATTGGCATAAAAATAATTTTAAGGCTTTGCGTACCCGGCTAAAAGATATAGGAGCGGTATGTAAGGAATCAGAAGAGGGGAAGGAAGGATGATTGGGCCTCTGATGCTTTTCGTAGAATATAATATATAATTACTAGACGAAAATAAGCAATATGATGCCGAACCACAATATTTCCTAATATTTACTAATATAAAGAAAATGTGCTAACATTCCATAACAGGCCACCGAAACAAAATTTTAAAATTTTAGTGGATTGGCAGGATTGCTTTCTGCGTCCTCTTTAGATCGATATAGTTACTGTAAGGATAAGAAGGTTCTACTGATCCGGCTGAGCCGAACTATTCGAGCTGGAACCAGTAGTCTTTACTATAGGTCGGTTCACGAAAGATGACCACTGCGCAGAAATCATTTTTTAGGTCCCCGTGGAGGTGCGGGGTGAGGCGCGGGTGGAGTGCCAATGGCGTGGCTCCGTTCTTGACGCATTCCCTAAATGCGTCAAGAATGGAGCAACGCCATTGGTGCACGAATGTACATATGCGCGACGGCCGCCATTTGTGGTCAACTTTCGTGAATTTACCTATACCAAAATCATTGTCAGTTTAAACTTTACCTCTAAGAGTAAGCACAGTCAACGACTGGTGAATATATCCGGAAGGCTCTATAATGTGACGTTCCACTTTGGCAACGAATAGCGGGGTACCGTTCACGATGGCTTGACTAACACCGTGGCAGACCTGTGAAATGGATAATATTAGCTTAGTTTGCTTTGCGATCCTGTTTATGATAACAATAGATAGCTATTTAATGTGACTTTACTGTAATTGAATTGTAAATCAAGGTAGTAGAGCCTTGCTGATTTCAGCATGAATGGGCCGGCTCGACCGGGGTAGTACTACCCTCTCACAGAAAATCGACGTAATAAACTGTTGCGTTTCGTTCGGTGAGTGAGAGTGCCGGAGGCCCATCCCCTATTCCTTCTCCCTCATCCCACTCCTCATCTTATCCCTTTTCCCAACCCCAAGGAGCGGCAACGCACTTGTGACTCCTATGGTGTTGCTTGTGTCCATTAGCGGCGGTAATTGCTTACCATCAGGCGATCCGTCTGCTCGTTTTCTACCTATTACCATAAAAAAAACTGAATTAAAACCTTCTGCGACGAATTTTGAAAAGCCTCCGAATTTAAGAAAGCTTATACAGAGAGAGTATTTTTTCGCAAGAAACCAGTGTTTAATTTTGCCACGGTTTGCGCTATATGTTAATACGTCCGGGATAACCATTTTGTTTCAGCTCTCTTATATGTAAAATCTTACGGTTCTAGAGATCAGAAATGTATGAAACCTGTTTCACTGTACAAGTCAAAATATCGTATTGAATACTGAAGTAGGTATAGGTAGGTAGATAGTCTATTTCATCAGAGCATCCATTCACTGATATTTGCGTGATATCTGCACAAGCAAACAAAGAGGCAGATGTGAAGGAAACAAATTGGCTCAAAAGCCAAGTAAATATTTAGTTGAATAATTATAAACTTATGTATCAATTAACTAGCTTCCACCAACGGCACTGCCCGTGTACCTACTCACATGGGCAGCGCCTCTGTTGTCGCAACAAAATGTAGCATATCTACTTTTCTTATGTATAAACTACATTACTGCAAAGCTTCAGTAAAATTTGTTCAATGGGTAGCTTTTGTGTTAAAGAGTAATTAATATTCATCCAACCATCCTCACAAATAACGTTTGCATTTGTAATAGGAGAAGGATATTATTATTTAATATTCCTACGCAGCCGTTATATAATATTTGAATAGCACTGATGAGGTTATTCACAAAGCCAACGACAGTTCGCTAAGCGATCCTAACGGATCATAGTCAATGCGCCTAAAAATAGATAAGAAATCCAAGTTTCAACTAAACAATAAACAGATTCCAATAACAAATACTTAGCCAAGCCGTCGCTTAGCAATACAACAATGAAATCTGGCAGTTCATTGAAATTTGAAGGCATCCTTATCATCTATTAGATCAATAGTAATAGATTTGCCTATTCATATCAGAGGTAGATTAGCAGTTTCACAAGAAACATTCATTAGTCGATTCAAACTGTTGAAACAATAATACCCACTAACATTGTTCATGAATTCCTAATTCTAAAGTCTACTAATAATTTGCTCAGTTATTTTACAACGCTACCTTGATAAATCACATGTTAATTATTCATAACGTTTTAATAGGATAGTGATCTAATATTAGTTAACTCTTAATTACTTACAGAAGAAACTGAAGCTGTGGGCTGCAATGTACTATGTTATTGGGTAGATAGTTAACTAAAAAAATATTTTAATGTCATAAATAAGAAAATATAATAAAACAACATCGAATAGAAAACACAGCTCGATCAATTTCTTCGAATCAATCTAGTTAATTAGACAAACAGGCCAGGGAATAACACGCCCTTCCCCCCCGTAGGATCTTCACCTTGTCGTGGTGGGAGGGCTCAGTAACCGCGGGTGAGGTCCAACACCCACGGTGAAGCTAAGCGGGATCCCGGGAGGGGACGCTCCACGTGGGCTTGCGTGGGGCCTGCGTAGGATGCGTCCCAGGGTGCGAGTGCGGGGGACAGTTCTGTCTGTCCCTCGCAGTCGGGTGCGATCGCGGGAGGAGAGGTGTGTCGGTGTTGCGTTGCCGCGCGCCCTATCTCCCGCGACCAAATGGGGGCGCACCATCGTTGCGTCGCGGTGGGGCCGCAGAGGAAGAGGAGATGCGGTGTTGCGTTGCCGTCCTCCCTATCCTCTGCGGCCGCTGGGTGTTTTGGCGGCGGAGCCCAACACCTTCATCCGCCGCCAAGGGGGTTTCGTTCGGGGCCCGCCTGACCATCTGGCGAGCCAATACCCGTCGGGGGGTAGCGAGGAATGCTTCGGTGAAACCCTACCCTGCGACATGGGTACATGAGGAGCACGGGTTGGTTTTTAGTCAGTAAGAGTCTGACAGTCCCCTTCGCCCTTCCCCCCCCCCCAGGCTGGAGGGACTCCATGAGAATTTTCCAACCCGACACCAAAAAAAAGGAATAACACGCCGTGGCGTCAATTCTTCCAAACCTGTTATCAATCTTTAATTGCTTCAATGCCTCATATTATGAGCAAAAATTATGGTTTTCAAAGAAAGTTTTAAAACATACGCCTTTTATTAACTTTAAATGCTTATACTATTCTTATGTACTTTACGCCGGATCAGTTGCTTAATCTTTACAAAGCACAAGTCCGATCCTGCATGAAGTACTGTTCTTACCTTTGGATGGTTCAGCGAAATACCAGCTTGGGACTTTGGACTCTATTGAGAGGAAAGCTAGGAGACTCATTGGCGATGACCAATTGGTTAACACAAAACTCCAAAGCCTGGAGCATCATCGCACTGTTGCCAGTCTGTCGGTTTTTTATAGGTTACATTTCGGAGAGTGTGCAGAGGAACTACATAACCTAATTCCTCCATCCCCTTTTTACCATCGAACAACCAGACAAACTAATCATCGTCACCGTTATATGGTTGACATCCCATCCATACGCACGAAACGCTTTGCTTCCTCATTTATTATGCGTACTGCAAAGGTATGGAACTCCTTGCATGAGTCTGTGTTTCCCACAGAGCAAATACAGAGTATTTGCTTCGTGGTGTTTCCTGATGAGTACAATCTGGGTGATTTCAAGTCGCGAGTGAATAGGTACCTTCTAGGCAAGCGTGCTCCATCTTCGACCGTTTCATAGCTTAACATCAGGCGAGATCGCGGTCAAACGTTAGCCTATCAGAAGTAAAAAAGAAAAAAGTCGCTGGAATGACGAAGTCCTTAAAGATCTAGCAGGACTTCGTAAAATGAACTGGAAGGCATGTATCCACGACACGACAGGAAAAGATGAAGAGATCTCGTATCAGAGGCCAAGACTTACTTTGGGTCGTTGCACCATTACGAATGAATGAATGAATTATACTGGTAAAACCACATAAAAATCCGTTGAGAGGTGTTTTCATGTTTGTACGCGAATGAACAAACAAACAGCTAGACCGACGCGGCGGGTGACTTACCTATTATAATTACATAATATATTACATAAGCGATAAAATTGTTTACTTTTATAGTTTGTTAATAGTCATCAACCCTATGGTTCTAAATAGTATTCATGTTACAAACAGACTCACATAAACACTTTCGCAGATGACTCCATCTATGAGAACTGTGTCAGTCTTGATGTTGCCTTTATACCGGCGGATGCCAAAATATCGCAAAAGTACAACATTTGCACCTTCCAGAAGGAAGTCATGAGCCTTCTCAAACGTATGATAGAAACGTTTGACAACGTCTTTGTCGCCACAAATTCGAGTCACTTTGTTATAATAACCATTCGCACATATCGCCATATAGCTCCTTTTCTCCTTGGTTAGATTATTCTTCGTTATATGTCTGAGAATTGAGAATTATTTATTTTAGTCAAGATATCATTAAAATATCTAATAAATAATATCAATTCAAGTTAATAAGATATGCAGATTCACTAACAGTCTACTATTGGGATTTATCACGGCATAAACGATGCACTGTGATGATATCGAGGCTTTTTAATTAATGTAACGTAATCTTATCAAAGTTTAGTATAATAATAACAATAATCATTCAAGATTAACGAGAACTATTATGAGTTGCAGCTGCATTACCAAAGCGAGACACATCTACAAAGCAACACTCACTCTGATCGATTCTCTTCCATCGTATGAAGATTACAGTCCAAAATAGAGACTAGCTTGGAGCCAGTCTTCGCACCTTCTTTTGACGAATACGATACAACTTGAACCAGCAGTTTGTCTTTATCTTCACCGAGAGTCTGTACACTGATGCTGATTCCTACATATAAAATATATACGAATAGTATAAATATAAACAAAGGTGTATGAGTTTTTTAGGGACTGGAAAAGCAATATACAGCACAGAACACAAAGCATGGAAAAGCTCATTCAACGATATAGAATAGCCTAGTTGAGATACCTACCAACAGACTACCCTTTGTGGGTATCGTGTTCGAAACCACGGCGCGCACCACTGATTTTGCTAAGTTATATGCGTATTAAATTATTAATTAACGCTTGCCTCGTGCCTAGGAGAGCACATTAAACCGTCGGTCCCGGCTGTCATAAGGTTCTTTGACAGTCATTACTAGGAGTCAGTGCCATCACATAAACTGATACTGGTCTAAACCCTGGAATATCGCTATCCCTTTGGGTTGTGGAGGTCAGACGGCAGTAGCTCTGTATAAAAGCTGATTTTCAATCATATCTGGTTAGACTAGTAAGCGGACCCCGGGCTCTTGGACGCTTGGATGATAAAGCTGTTATAAATATAGAGTATACATAAGTATCTTATGATTGTCTCGATCACATTTAGGTATAGGTCGGTTCATGAAAGATGACCACTGTGCAGAAATCATTTTTTAGCTCCCCGTGGAGGTGCGGGGTGAGGCGCGAGTGGAATGCCAATGGCGTGGCTCCGTTTTTGACGCATTCCCTAAATGCGTCAAGAATGGAGCCACGCCATTGGTGCAAAAAAGTACATATGCGCGACGGCTGCCATTTGTGGTCAACTTTCGTGAACCGATCTGTACCTAAATTCCAACCATCGTTTGTTCGCTGAGGAGACGCTCCTCTCCTGACAACATCATTTTGATAGATTTACATTGGAAAGAGTGAAACTGGCAAATAAACTGTCGGATAAAACGGGCTTCTTCAAAGAAGGCTTGTTAGTTTTTTTGTTGGGCAAATTGTACACACGTATACAGCTTTCCAATATCATAGTTAAAAACCTATGAAATATCTACTGTTAAAATAAACCAAGTACCTCCAACTGCACTGCAGCAATCTAAAGATGGTTTTCTAATTTTCTTTTCATACTTAGGAGCCTTTACTCCGTGTATTTCACATATATCTTCTTGTGACTTTCTGTCATGAAGTCCTTGGATAACGAATTTTTCTGGTTCTTTTGGTTTCTTGTCTATAAGATTATGTTTTCCATAAGCATAATCAAAAAACGTATGCTTTGGATCAACATCATGACACCATCGATAGCCATGTTTACCAGCGCGAACTCTTTTAAGTTTCTTGTCTCCTGTTTTAGGACAAGTACAGACTATGTCTGATAATCCTGTTTGCAAATCGTCGCAAGTACAAATCTTTGGTTTTTCTGGTACTGCATCACAAACACACGGATCAGTACATTCGCAAACATAAAAACATTTGCAATTTTCTGGATTGCCACAGGTACATATATTTGCAGGGAAACAATTACATAAGCTTGGTGATTCAGCATCGCAAGTACACTCTCTAGGCTTTTCACATTCACATATTGGTGAATTATCTTCGTGTTTGCAAGGTTCCTGACAAGCATCACTTACGCTATCGGCTGAATGACACTCGCAAGTACGTTGCAAGCCACAGATACAAGCGATACGGCAAACACATTGGGCACCTTTTTTACAACGACACTTTTTCGGTTTGTCTATTTCCTGGCAATCACATGGCTCTTGTTCACTTTCTTCTAGGATGGTTTTATAATCATAATATCCTTGTTCACCCTCACAGAAGCGTACCGAACTCATAGATTCGATAGACATGTCATCTTTAGCCTTCATCGGCTTTGGTTTATGCTTACATTTGCAAATCGGATAAGGAGATACGAAAGGAGGACAGACACACGGTCTTTCTACTTTGTGGCAAATACATTCTGGCACAATTTTGCCATCAGGGTCACAGATACACACTTCAGCCGTCTTACATGTACATTCCACCTTCGGTGGCCCGGGCTGACAAACGCATATATCTTTTAAATCACGACATGTACATTCAACTTGTGTTTTAGCGCCGCAATAACAAGGCATATTTGAGAAACATGGGCATCTACCATATTTATCCCTCTTACAACTACAAAGGACATCGGCCTTTGCAGCAAAATTGATTTGTGGTAATCCATCTACCATCACCAGACTATCTTTACTGTGCTGAACTGGGGGAGGCTTTTTACAGTCTGGGAAGAAAAAGAAAAAGAAATCTCCATCGTATTCCTCTTCTCCTTCATCAATTGATTCCTCTTCTATGGGATCCTTAACATGACGCGGCTCAATATCTTTATCATCTTTGGACGTTTTGGTTGACGTTGATTCGGCACATGTCCAATCAGATGTCGATGAAAGTTGTTCATCAAATTCACCCACGTAATGTCCGCAACTTATAACCAAAGATTCATCAAAACATATTTCCGATTTCAGTTTATCATCTGTAAAATAAATGAATATAAGTTGGCATTGAACTAGCATTCTTAATATTTTGATCCCAGTTGAACATCTCGCTATTAAAATCATGCAGAGCACATTTATGAGCGTGTCCAGATCTGAATGATAAATCAGAATCTTGCATATTCTCGTGGCGCGCAAACGGTGCATTCATGGCGCATTTGACGCGTATTTTATAAAATCACTTTCACACTTGGAATAAATTCTGTATAGCGGGGATCTTACAGAATCCAAATATTGGACACAAAGCTCACCCAGGCTCGGAACAACTTTTAATCGATCACATAAAGTTTTAACCCTGGTTGAGATCGAACCCACAATATTCAGTTCTGAACTGCGGTGGTAAGATGGCAGTCGTACTGCGGCAAAGCTAATAATTAAAGCTAGACCCAACGGAAATCATCTAATTCTCTCTAACATGGCCTCAGATTATTAGAACAAAAGGAACATGGCCTTGATCTACAGTTGAGAAAAGAGCGAGACATTCCCTCTCCTTACGATCGATGCCTCAAAGAAAGAGATTACCGGGCAATTTTTATTTACCTATTTTGATTACTCACCTAAATAATAAGGCAGCTGCTGTGATAAATCTATCAATGATATATGGGATTTCACCGACATTTTACGAAGTGTTCGGATTTTTTTCTAATATTTCGTCATTATTTTCACACTTCGCTATTTTTCTTTGTCAGATGACATTTATTTTGTAAAAATGACATAAAAACCAAAAAACATATTGACCAATATTGACTCTGAAATTATAAAGAGGTTTTTGTGTAAGGTTATCATAGTGTTAATAAGCACTACGATTTCAGAAGCCTCTTTGAAGTATTATGGCCCGGCTACACGCTCCGTCTTGCCTGCGATCATGCCTGTACAAACCTGTTTGCGCAGGTAAGCGCGCACGTGTGGACGGTAAGACGGTAGCGCGCGCAGTCCTGAAAGCACGGCTTGTGCGATCGTCGACGTGCTGAAGATTTGGACTGCGCAAACTTTACTTGCACGGTTTTACTTGAACGTGTGGCCGGTTATTCAAGCCGCGCAACAGTCCGACGTAATTATTTTCGAGATTGTATTTACCTGCGCAAACAGGTTTGTACAGGCATGATTGCAGGCAAGACGGAGCATATAGCCGGGCCATTAGCCACTACAGTGTGCTCTGTCTTTCTGTACAGTCATGAGTGCACAAACCGGACTGCGCAAGCAAGACGGAGCGTGTAGCCGGGCCATAAAGAACACACCTTATGGTATAGTTTCAGAATCAGTATGTTGCGTAGATACATGATATTATTTGGTTCGTTCCATGGTTTAGATCAGTATCAGTTCGTTTGGGGGTACTGACTCCCCGTAACGACTGTCAAAGATCTTTATGACAGCCGAGACCGATGTTTAACGTGCTCTACGTGGCACGGGGCAAGCGGTAATGAATAATTTTATACGAACTTAACTTCTAAATGTCATTGGTGCGCGCCGTGGATTCAAACCCGATACCCTCTGCATGGCAGTCCGTTGGTATCTCCACTTGGCTATCGCTGCTTTTTTTATGAGCACGTGTATGTACATACATAAGTATTACAAACCTACCTACATACATGTGACCTTTAATTTTCGAAATGCGGTCTCTATGGATAGCTACCAACCCTTATTTTGGAAGCTTTAAAGCGTCTGGTAAAAATTACCGCCACCGGAATGAGACTGGCAGTATTATTTGTGAATTTTTAATAATATTTTCTAAAACTTACATGAAAATCAGGGTTTATTCCCATCTTCCCCCGCATGCCTCCCCCCGAACGGGGGAAAATGGGCATTTTCATGTCATCTTCCCCCGAGTTTGTAATCGGGGGAAGATAGGAAGTTGCATTCCCATCTTCCCCCGCATGCCTGTCACCGAACGAGGGAAAGTGGGAATGCTTGTTTCATCTTCCCCCGATCTTGTCATCGGGGGAAGATAGGAAGTTCTATTCCCAACTTCCACCGCATGTCTGCTCCCGAAAGAAGGAAAATGGAAATGCTTGTGTCATCTTCTCCCGAAATTGTAATGGAGGGACGAAAAGAAGTTTCATTTGTCCCCGAAATAAGTTTAATAATTATTTTTGTTCACCAACGTATGGCTCGAATAAAATAAACATGGTTTTTACTGGAACTAATAAAACAAAGCTTGATTGGTATTATACAATACAGTCATATTTATGAGTAAATATGAAAGTACTGTTTGTTGATCGTCAATGCTCTCGTAATGTATTTTTCGTTAAAGAGCTTTACAATGTGTCAACAAAATACTCGCTTCTATTATTTTCAAAAATTTTGCGCTCCGTAAGCGTGAGGAGTGCGAGCGAGACTGACAATACAAGAAAGATTTATGACCCATCAGCTCATATTTTGCGCTCTCCTATAACACTGTGCGAGTGAGATAGTGAGACCTCCGTATTGTGTCGTGCTCCGACGGGGCAAGGGATGTGATACAACCATCAGTTACCTGTTTCGTTTTAGTTGAGTGTGGTAGTGAATTTTGTGTTTCGGGACATTGTGAAATGTAAGTACATACTACGTATTTTATAAATATTCTCTTGTCTGTTAATGAATGTAGGTGTTTGTTTATAATTTAAAACGTAGAAATGATATCATGATATCATGCTTATTAAATTAAATTTTTGATACGCTTGAGAACACTGTTTAAGATATAGTGAGCACAATAATTATTTAATAATTTAAGTGTCCCTGATCAACTAAGATTAGCTTGGTCCGCCATTTTGGGATAAAGTCAAAATGGTCAAAACATTAAAATGGCTGTTGTATATTAACGTATTTAAGCCCCTATATTATTACGTCTGCAACGGTGCTCTAAGTGTCACTTTATGTTCAGATATATTTATTAAAACTAATATTTTGCTATTGTTATATCGTTGTTTACTTTATATAAAAAAAACAATATTTTATCCGCTGCCATCATCCAATTCCGATGAAACTTTTTTGCACTTCATAGCCCACATGCTCGTGAAGGTTATAGGCTATATAACAATTAACATTAATACGATATCTATAAAATAATACTAGCTGACCCGGCAAACGTTGTTTTGCAATTTTTTTTTTTTTTTTTGAAAAATAGATATTGGCCGATTCTCATAGATACCGGATAAGCACAAAAAATTTCATCAAAATCGGTCAAGCCGTTTCGGAGGAGTATGGGAACGAAAACTGTGACACGAGAATTTTATATATTAGATATAAAGTGGCTTAAATAAGATAGGTACGACAGCAATTTTAATGTTTTCACCATTTTGACTTTAGCCCAAAATGGCGGACCAAGCTAATCTTGGTTGATCAGGGACACTTAAATTAATAAATAATTATTGTGCTCACTATATCTTAAATAGTGTTCTCAAGCGTATCAGAAATTTAATTTAATAAGCATGATACTCGTCATTTCTACATTTTAAATTATAAACAAACACCTACATTCATTAACAGACAAGAGGATATTAATAAAATACGTAGTACTTAGGTACATTTCACAATGTCCCGAAACATAATATTCACTACCTCACTCAACTACAACGAAACAGGTAACTGATGGTTGTATCACATCCCTTACCCCGTCGGAGCACGACACAATAGGGAGGTCTCCCTATCTCACTCGCACAGTGTTGCAGGAGAGCGCAAAATATGAGCTGATGGGTCATAAATCTTTCTTGTATTGTCAGTCTCGCTCGCACTCCTCACGCTTACGGAGCGCAAAATTGTTGAAAATAATAGAAGCGAGTATTTTGTCGACACATTGTAAAGCTCTTTAACGAAAAAAATATTACGAGAGCATTGACGATCAACAAACAGTACTTTCATATTTACTCATAAATATGACTGTATAATACCAATCAAGCTTTGTTTTATTAGTTCCTGTAAAAAACACGTTTATTTTATTCTAGCCATACGTTGGTGAACAAAATTAATTATTAAACGTATTTCAGGGACAAAATAAATGAAACTTCTTTTCGTCCCTCGATTACAAGTTCGGGAGAAGATGACACAAGCATTTCCATTTTGCTTCTTTCGGGAGCAGACATGCGGGGGAAGTTGGGAATAGAACTTCCTATCTTCCCCCGATGACAAGTTTGGGGGAAGATGAAACAAGCATTCCCATTTTCCCTCGTTCGGTAGCAGGCATGCGGGGGAAGATGGGAATGCAACTTCCTATCTTCCCCCGATTACAAATTCAGGGGAAGATGACACGAAAATTCCCATTTTCCCCCGTTCGGGGGGAGTCATGCGGGGGAAGATGGGAATAAACCAAGCACTGAGAATTTGATAAAAGTTAGTATGTACCATTTTTAAATATAAATAAGTATGCGTACACTCATAGCACAAACTAACACTACATTATTCTATACATTTCGTTTCTGAGAAAATAAGTAAGGTCTGGCGGCCCTGGGATCTTGGACTATTATAAGCTATTATAACGACATTTTCTAAGAACAACTCGCTAAGTGGCACTTAGAGAGTTATACAATTGTTGCATTTTCGGGATCTACGACCTCGATTCTATATGACCGTATATAACAGACCCAAAAAAAATATTAATTTGGCATCCTAAGTATGTACGACTTTTACATTTGCATAAGTGTATATCTCTAGTCTTGCCATAAATATCATCATCATCATATCAGCCAAACGACGTCCACTGCTGGACATAGGCCTCCCCCAAGGTTCTCCACACAGACCGGTCTTGAGCTGCCCGCATCCAACCTCCTCCCGCGATCTTGACAAGGTCGTCGGTCCACCTTGCGGGGGGCCTACCTCTGCTGCGTCGTCCGGTACGTGGCCGCCACTCCAGAACCTTTCTGCCCCAACGGCCATCGGTTCTTCGAGCTATGTGCCCTGCCCACTGCCACTTCAGCTTGGCTATCCGGAGAGCTATGTCGGCGACTTTGGTTCTACTGCGGATCTCCTCATTTCTGATTCGATCTCGCAGGGAAACTCCAAGCATAGCTCTCTCCATCGCCCTCTGAGTGACCTTGAGCCTTCTGATAAGGCCCATAGTGAGCGACCACGTCTCTGATCCGTAAGTCATCACTGGCAACACACACTGGTCAAAGACTTTCGTCTTGAGACACTGCGGGATATCGGACGAGAAGATATGTCGTAGCTTCCCGAACGCTGCCCAACCGAGTTGGATTCGACGATTGACCTCCTTCTCGAAGTTGGACCGACCTAATTGGACTACTTGTCCCAGGTAGATATACTTGTCGACAACTTCGACCGTAGAGTTGCCAACCTGAATAGGAGCAGGTACAACATGGACGTTCGACATGATTTTCGTCTTGTCCATGTTCATCTTAAGACCTACTTGTTGGGAGACTCTACAGAGGCCATCGAGCATTGTGCCTAGGTCTTCCATGGTCTCAGCCATGACTACAATATCGTCTGCGAATCGAAGGTGAGTGATGTACTCGCCGTAGATGTTGATGCCGAGTCCATTCCAGTCCAGAAGCTTGAAAACATCCTCCAGCGCAGTGGTAAACAGTTTCGGGGATATGATATCCCCCTGTCTCACCCCTCGCTGGAGTTGAATAGGTTTCGAACTCTGGTCCTGGACGCGGACTGACATAGTGGCGTTTTCATACAAACACTTCAGCACTTCGATATATCGGTAGTCAATCCGGCACCGTTGGAGAGACTGTAGCACCGCCCAGGTTTCGATCGAATCGAAGACTTTCTCATAGTCCACAAACGCCAAGCATAGGGGCTGGTTATACTCCTCGGACTTCTGTTTAACCTGCCGCAGCGTATGTATGTGATCTATGGTACTATAGCCTTTACGGAAACCGGCTTGTTCGGGAGGCTGGAAGTCGTCTAGCTTGCTCTCGAGACGATTCGTGATGACCCTCGAAAACAGCTTGTAGACGTGGCTCAGAAGTGTGATGGGTCTGTAGTTCTTCAAGAGGGTTTTATCCCCTTTCTTAAAGAAAAGCACCACCACACCTCTGTGCCACGCCTGTGGCGTTTTACCCTCGAGAATGACGGAATTAAATAGCTTCCGGAGGGCTTCTCTAGCGGGTGCACCGCCGGCCTTCAGAAGCTCACTCGTCATTCCGTCATCACCCGGCGCCTTGTTGTTTTTAAGCTGTTTGAGAGCCACACTAATCTCGTGCATGCTGACGTCCGGGATATCTTCGGTATAGTGTCGGGTCAATCCAGCTCTAGGGTCTGACGCTGGAGTGCTTGCGGGTTGTTGCGTTGTCGTGTATAGCTGTCCATAGAACCTTTCGATCTCCTCCAAGAACTCAGGCTTGGACGATACGATTCTGCCATCCTCCGTCTTCAGCTTTGTCAGCTGACTCTGCCCAACAGACAGATCCCTCTGGAACACTTTGGATCCCTTATTCTGCTCGATCGCCTCACGAACACATTTTGTGTTGTATTGGCGGAGATCGCGAGTCAGAGACTTAGAGATCTGTCTGTTGAGGTGCCGATATTTCGGCATGTCGTCGGAGGATAGCAGAACCATCTTGCGCCTTTCCTCTAACAGCTTAAGGGTCGGATTCCAGATCTTTTTGGTTCTCTGGCTTTTCTGGGGCTTAAAAAATTTAGCCCCTGTTGTATGGACAGCATCCACGAACCCGTTACTGTACACGTCCACATCTACGCATTCACCCAGGCATTCGAAATGGTTCTTGAGTTCGAGCTGAAAGCTCTCGGGGTTTTGGATATGAACCGGTGCCGGTCGGAGCGTGGACTTTATCAACCTCGACCGTTCGAGGCTTGTACAGATATTCAATGTGCCTCTTACCATTCGGTGATCGCTCCCCACTTTAAGTGAATTGATCACGGAGACATCATTGAATATCTGCCTCTTCGTCGACATGATAAAGTTGATCTCATTTTTGGTTGCACCGTCTGGACTTACCCAGGTCCACTTGCGGCATTCTCGCTTCTTGAAGAAGGAATATATATTGTAACAAAGAAAAACATATTTTTTTAATTGCAAATAATATTTATTACTTTAACAGTGTGTTAGTTTAATACATAAATATAAAACAATTTAAAATATAAAAAGCTTATTTGAAGTGGTCTCCATTGGTTGCAATACAGTTCTTTAAACGTTGAAGCCAGTTATCAATAGAAGCACGCACTCTTTCCATGGGAAAATTCTTCACTGCCAATCGTATGCATTGTTTTGGGGACTCCAATTCATCACAATTAATAAATGTTTATTTTAATTCGGACTAGATAGGTATTTACTATTTATTTCTTATTCTTAACTTTAATTATTTTATCCCGAAAACGTGTGGGATTGTCATATAATATATCCAAGTCTAATATTCGCCAGAATTGGTTGTAAACGGTGGTCAGGCTTACAATTGGGGAACGAGAGCCTAAGTTAGTTCTTTGAGTGGGAACATTAAAGAAGACCATTTCCTTCTAGCATTTACTTTTGGGACAGAAATGTTTATGCGATCCAGTAAACCCTCACAGTGGTATGTGCCTTTTATTATTTTTTGTAGTAGAAGGAGATCCAACATCATCCGCCTATCCTGCAAGGTGTACATTTTAAAGTAAATCAGTCTGTGATCATAAGAGCATCTTGCGCTAATGCCTGGACTGACAAATGCCAGGTACCTGGTAAATGAGCGTTGAATGGACTCAATGCGTTGCACGTGGACGGCGTATTGGGGATTCCAAACGGTGCTGCCAAATTCAAAGACGGTTCTTACTAGAGCATTGAATAGCCGTATCTTAGACGTTGAATACCTAAAGGCTTTGGTATTGCGTTTAATAAAACCCAACATTTTGGCTGCTCTATTTACTATGTTGTTATAGTGAGGAATGAATTTGAGTTCTGAATCCAAGACAATGCCCAAGTCACGCACTTGTTGTGTAACTGCGATCAGAACCCCGTTGATGTGATATTGAGTTGGTAGGTATTTTCTTTTTTTTTGTGAAACGAATATGTTGGCATTTGGCAGCGTTAAGCATCATGTTGTTTTCGATGCACCATTCATGAACACGATCAAGGTCAGCTTGCATCAATATCATGTCGTCATTTGAATCAAGCTGTCTAGAAATTTTCATGTCATCTGCAAAGAGGGAACATTGACAGTGGCGGATACGTTTGACTATATCATTGATAAAGAGAAGGAACAAAATTGGTCCTAGATGGGAACCCTGAGGAAGGGACTTTGCAAAATATTTTTTAGAATCGTGTCCTCTCACTACCACAGTATACTCCCGGTATATGCGAGTATATCCGTCCGATTAAGATTCAAACCAACCTAACAAATTATCGCAAATTCCATATTGCGACCGAAGTTTAATAATCAGGATATGATGGTCCACCAGATCGAATGCACTTGCAAAATCAGTATATACTGAGTCAATTTGGTAGCCTTTATCGACACCTTCCATGATAGGCGTTATGTAAGATAATAAATTAGTTTCGATTGATTTATTAGCTTGGAAGCCGTGCTGCTCTAAAGTTAGCTGAGTTTTAGTGTGCTTAGTCAAAATTGGGTAGATGAGGGACTCAAATATTTTTGAAAAGCAAGACAATATTGATATCGGTCTGTAATTTCTGTGACTTCCCTTTGCGTACCGCTTCAGTAGTTGTTTCGATTTTACCACGTTATTCTTTTTTATTTATCAGTTAAGAAATGACCAGTGCGTCTCTTATAGGTTGCAAGTTCTAAGTCATCTTTTAAAATACGCGACATGGTTCTAGGTGCTAACTTCATCTCCCGAGATAAAATCTTTTGCTTTCGGACAGGATTTCTTCGAATTATTTCCCTTACTGCTTTGAGCACCTTTTTCGTACGAACGCTTCGTGGACCGCCAGGTCCTTTTCTGTCACAAACAGAAGAGGTCTCTTTGTAGGTGCCTATTAATAGCCCGGTACACAAACATCTGACTAATACCAAGTGCATGGAGAGTTTTAAAAATTGCTTTTGGCTCCATACCTACTTTGTGTAATGCAATCACAGCTATTCGGTTCTCTTTATCACCCCGCTTCATTTTAATATCGCAAAATACTTATTGTACTTAGGTACAATAGTCCGGTCAATATAGACATTTGAAATAACAAAAATTGCCGGAGAGCCAAATATTGGTGGAGAGCTAGGGTTTACCATTACAAATAAATACTTAAAAGTCCCCATCGATCCTATGTGTGCTACAAAAGTTATTCGGGGTCAAACGTCAAACCTTGAGGGTTTTTGGATTTTTCTCGAAAACGGTAAGTTTTATTAAAATAAAACCTTAAGCAAAGTTGTAGATCTTAAAATTCTCTACAAAAATGGCAATGATTTTTTCCTAAAAGTTACCATTCCTGAGATATCGCGATTCTAAGAGTCACATCATACATGATATGCAGGCATTTCCACACCACCTGTGAAGTAGTGTACTCGGCGCGTTTTTTTACCGTGGTTTCCCCTGTAGGTCTACTCCACTAACTGTCATGACAATTTTAGGATAATTTAAGGGAACAATACCCGACATGTTCTAGATATTACCTTATTATTGATATTGCTATTGATTATTGCGTTAACTATTGTTTTGATTTCTTTAGATATTTTAATCAGATTCATACTCTTGAAAGTCTACTTCAACAGTCATGTCTTCTTCGATTTCTTCTTCTTCCTCTTCTTCTTGTTGAATGTTCAAAAATTGTTCAAGTGTGGCTGAATCATTGATCTCTTCATTAAAATCACAGGAATCTTCCTCAACTAGACATTTGAATTTAAATTATTCGAAAAAAAAAGATTTGAGCGCCAAAGTATGTATTTACAGAAATTGATTCCACACCTCGAACAATACTTACGGAAGTAATTCGCTTTATTCTTGCGGTTTATAAAGCTCCAAAAAACATTACTTGCATTGATAAATATCGTTACTTAACTTTTGTAAAAAATACGCGAAACAAGAAACAAGTACAACTATCATGTCTTCCTCCAGCATCGGCATCAGCTATTCAACACTTGTATCGAGTATACTATCAAGTTCAAACATGGCTAGGTAATCAACTGAACCCAGAGGACTGGGGTTGGAAATTAATAGATAATACTCTGGAGCCGATTCAAACTTTACTCCCACGTGCTCCAGAAAAACTCCTCAATACTATTTTTTGCAATTGCAAAAAAAGTTGTAGTGCCAAATGTGGCTGTAAAAAAGTCGGGTTGCTGTGTTCTCCAGCGTGTACCAATTGCCAAGGTCAGTCTTGCTCAAATGTCTAGTTGAGTACAATTGAGGCAAATTCCTGTGATTTTAATGAAGAGACCAATGATTCAGCCAAATTTTAACCATTTATGAACATCCAGCATTCTTGCTGATGCATGCTTCTGAAGAGGAAGAAAAAGAAATCGAAGAAGACATGACTGTTGAAGTAGACTTTCAAGAGTATGAATCTGATTAAAATATCTAAATAAATCAAAACGATACTTAACCCAATAATCAATAGCAATATCAATAATCAATATCAATAATAAGACAATCTCTAGAACTTGACGGGTATTGTTCCCTTAAATTATCCTAAAATTGTCATGACAGTTAGTGGAGTAGGCCTACAGGGGAAACCACGGTAAAAAAACGCGCCGAGTACACTACCTCACAGGTGGCGTGGAAATGCCTGCATATCATGCATGATGTGACTCTTAGAATCGCGATATCTCAGGAATGGTAACTCTTAGGAAAAAATCATTGCCATTGTTCAAGGTTTTAAGGTTCACTTTGCTATTGACTGGAGTGGTGTTATTGTTGAATAGAAAAACGAACGTCCTCTCTGCGTAATATGTTTATTGAGACTGGTTTATTGTAAATCGTTCACATCTTTATATAATGCTTTAATGAATTGGACATACCGCCCACCAAAAACAACAGTTTTTAAATTATTCCGAATCCAAAGTTCCAATTTACAATATAGTTGTATTATAAATATTAATTTACCTATTAACAAATCTTCAGTGGACTGTAACAATACAAGTATCGAATGAATTAACTATGTAGGCATCATTATTGTAACAACAACAATAGATGTATATGACAATCACTGCACGTGAAAAATACAACTGTAATAATATTCATAATTATGTTAACAATCAAAATATACATTAATCCTATCACCTAACCGCCCACCGTTCTCAACTATCTTTTGCTTCTTTCGGCAGTGGTATTAATTTGTACAAAGGTCGCTTTAACTGATTGTTGCCTGCATTCTGAACAGTGACCACTCTTACCATACCGTCTGCACCGGGATGCAATTGTATGACCCTGCCAAGTAACCATTTTGTTGGAGGCAAATTTTCTTCCTTGACGATCAGTATGTCTCCAATGTTAGGCGATGGGACTTTAGTTTGCCATTTATATCTCTGTTGTAATGTATGGAGATATTCGGACTGCCATCGCGACCAGAAATCTTGTGTCAATCGTTGAATGAATTGCCATCTTGTTAATAGACTGATCTTATTGTCTTCGTAACTAATATCCGGAACTCCAATCAGTGGTTCTCCTATTAAAAAATGACCGGGTGTTAGCGGCGTTTCGGTACTGTTTTCGATTTGACACAAAGGACGGGAATTGAGCATTGCCTCAACCTGTGACAAAAGGGTGGCCATTTCTTCATATGTCAGCTTGGTGTCTTTGTTTATGCGGGCTAAGTGTCGTTTCGCCGACTGAATTCCTGCTTCCCATAAACCACCACAGGTTGGCATCTTTGGTGGTATAAAATGCCACGTTGTGCCATCATTTGCTAATAGCGCCGCTGCTTCTTTAGCCACATTGTCCTTGCCTGCCTGAAACATCTCTCGCAGTTCTTTAGCAGCACCAACAAAATTAGTCCCGTTGTCGCTCCATAAGTGTGAACACTGGCCTCTTCTTGCGACAAATCTGCGAAACGCTGCAATAAATCCTTGTGTGGTTAGATCTGTAACCGCTTCCAAATGAATGGCTCGTGTGACCATACACACAAACAAGCATATATAGCCTTTAGTCGCATGGTAACCACGACCTTTAGAAGTTCGTAAAAATATGGGTCCAGCGTAATCCACCCCGCTGTTCTTAAATGCTCGGTTTTGAGTTACTCGAACAGCTGGTAACTGGCCCATGAATTGATGGCTAGCTTTGGCCTTATCGACAATACATGTCTTGCAGTTATGAACACACTTCCTTACAGCCGATTTTAAACCGATAATCCAATACTTGTTTCTCAAAAATGCCATCATGACTTGAATGCCACCATGTAGCGTACGTATGTGCGCTTCATAAACTAACAATTTAGTTATATGCTGGTTTGCAGGTATAATCAGAGGATGTTTAGTGTCATCTGGTATAGATGCATTTTGCAATCGACCTCCAACCCGCATTAAGCCATTCTCGTCTAGAAATGGAGAGAGTGTAATAAGAGAACTCTTCTTTTTTACTCTTCCACCTTTTCTTAATTCTTCAATCTCTCTTTGGTAAATTAAATTTTGATAATATCTTATACATTCTTCTAATATATTGTTAAGTTCTGACACTGTTAAATAAGTTTCCTTTCTCTTTAATTTGTTTCTTCTTACGAATCTTTTACAATATGCCAAAACTCTTTTCATCTTTGAGATAGACGAAAATCTCTCCCAGATAGGTTTTTCCTCTAAAGTAACATGACAAGTTGTCTTAAGCTCTAGTGTAGTCTCTGGATAATCATATCTAGCCATTTCTATAGTCTGTTCCTTTAACCAGTCAGGCCCAGTCCACCATAACTCATGTGATGCTAATTCCCTTGCCTTGATTCCTCGTGTTGCAATATCAGCAGGATTGTCAGCGGATTGAACATGATTCCACGCCTCTTTGTCTAATATTCGTGTTATGTCTGCTACTCTATTCGCAACAAAGGTACGCCACCGATTAGGCGATGATTGTAGCCAAGACAGGACAACAGTAGAATCAGTCCATAAGTAGATGTTGGTTTTAGGTATCTTCAAAACATCTACTATATCAGCCATCAATTCGGCCAATAAGGCTGCTGCGCATAGTTCTAGTCTTGGCACTGAGAGTTGTTTTAATGGGGCAACTTTAGATCGAGACGCAATCATCGTGACATGGACTCTGCCATCATCAATCACTCTGAGGTATGTAACAGCTGCATATGCTTGAGTGGACGCATCTGCAAAGCCATGTAGTTCTGTTATCCTGAAATTAGCCGGTGTTGTTCTAAACCATCGTGGTAATGTAAGGTTTTGCAAATGTATTAGCTCACTTCTATAGCTCAACCAGTCTTGTTTTACATCAGCCGGCAGTTCATCATCCCAATCTAAAGTAAGTAACCACAACTTCTGAATCAAAATCTTAGCCATTATAATCACTGGTGATAGCCAACCAAAAGGATCAAATAGACGGGCAACGTCAGAAAGAACAGATCTTTTTGTTATCGGGCTCCTGAGTTCAGGTAAGTGCACAGTAAATTTAAATATGTCGTCTTTTCTATCCCATGTTAGACCAAGAATCTTTACAATCTGATCTAGTTTTATAACCATGCTGTCCTTTGTACATTGATTTCCTTCTTGTAGATTTTTCAAAACTTCTTCAGAATTACTAGACCATTTTTGCATTTGAAACCCTCCTCTTCTTAATATTGTTCTAATTTCTTTACACATTTTTATTGTCTTCTCTGTGTTTTCATGTCCCAGCATCAGATCGTCCATAAAGAAAGAATTCTTGATAAGCGGTGCTGTTTCAGGAAAATGCAAAGCCTCGTCATCAGCTAACTGGCTCAAAGTGCGTACAGCCAAGTATGGTGCTGCCGCCGTTCCAAAAGTAACAGTAGTTAACTTGTAAGTTTGTAATTCCTCTTCAGGGTTGTCACGCCAGACTATACTTTGAAGGCTCATGTGCTCTTCTGTCATTTTGATCATTCTGTACATCTTAACGATGTCTCCAACCACACATATCTTATGGGTACGCCAAGAGATGATTAGGCTGCGAATATCGGGCTGTAAAGTGGGTCCAACCATCATAGCTTCATTAAGAGAATGTCCATTAGAACCCTTCGCAGATGCATCGTAAACTACACGAACCTTAGAGGTTTCTTTGTCATCACGAATAACAGCGTGATGAGGAAGAAATATCGAATGTTTGTCTTCAGTTGATTTTACCATGTGACCCATGTTTATGTACTCGTGAATGACCTTTGTGTATTCTGTCTTTAATTTTGATGATTTTGTGAATTTTCTTTCTAATTGTTTAAATCTATTTATTGCTGTTTGTTTTGTGTCTCCACATAACTTCACTGTCTCTTCAATATTCTGTTTTAGAGGTAAGTGTACTGTATATCTTCCATTGATTCTTTTAGTTGTGTTTCTATATATTTGTTCACATTGTTCTTCTTCCTGTGTGAGTACACTCCTTTTCTTGTATAAGTTCGTCTCGATTTCCCAGAACTTCTTTAACATATTGTTGTCATCTGACACCATGCTCGTAATGTGTAGTGTAGTAATGTTGTGTTTGTCTTTAATTGATTTGTCTTCGCTTTGACCTGAAAGTATCCAACCCAATGTTGTCTTCTGAGCTACTATGCCATCTGACAATCTCATCAAACCGACTTCTATTATTTTACAAAAAATGTCTGAGCCGAGCAAAATATCTATTTTACCCGGTTTGTTAAACATTGGGTCTGCCAGTAATAAAGTTTGGAGTTCGGGCGACTTCATTACGACGTATTTTGAAGGTAATGTTGTAGACACCGATTTTAATACGTAAGCTTTCACGTGAATAAACTTCTCCCTTTCATGGCGCGATGTTATAGTCAGGTCAACTACATGTTTGATGGGTATCATATTTGCCTCTCCAACCCCTGAGACTGCACCATTTATTCTCTCCTTCGTCAGTCCTAAGAGTTCAACTACTCTAGAAGACACGAATGAAGCCTCTGAGCCTTGGTCGATCAATGCACGAAGTAGATGTGTGTTACCGTCGCTTGAAATGACATTTACTTGTGCTGTAGCCAACAACACTTGACGATCAGGTTGTTTCTTGAAGTAGTGCGCGCTCGTAACCCTTTGTTCTGGTTGTTCTTGTTGTTTATCACTCTCCGGTGTTGCTTCCTTAGCTTGGTGTAAAAGAGAATGATGCTTCCTATTGCAAACTCGGCACGTTTTCCTTTGTTTACAGTTATAAACATTGTGATTCGGTACTAGGCAATTGTAGCAAAGATGATTATTTTTTACGAATTCACGTCGCAGTTGCACTGATTGTTTTGCAAACTCTTTGCAGTTAAATATATAATGTTCACCCTTGCAGTATGTACATGACAGCGAAGAATTGACATTGGTGTGCGCAGATTGTAATATACCGTTTGCATTATCCTTTGCTGTGACGTGATATGTTTTGTGATGTTGTGTCTTCTCTCTTGTAACTGTAGAAGCCATGGGGGCTATGAGTTCGAGCGTACGGAACTTAGACTCGAGAAACTTTTTAAACTCCTCCCACGTAGATAACTCGTCGCTATTGTCCTTATAAGCTTGCTCCTCCCAACATTTCAATGTCTCTGAGTCCAGTTTCTGCCCAACCAGAAAAACGATTACAGGATCCCAAGAGTCAGTGCATATTTTCAAATTACGTAGGTTGTTGATACATTCAACCGTGGTATCTAGCAAAGCTTTTATTTGACTAGCCGATGGATTGGTTATCTTTTTTTGACTAAACAATCTTTTGAGGATAGATGACACAATCATTTTTTTGTTGCCGAACCGTCCCTTAAGTAACTCCCAAGCTTGTGCATAATTGTTTTCCGTTATTTGGATGTGACGCAATAACATTTCAGCTTCGCCGGAAACGCTTGTCTTTAAATAATGAAGTTTCTGTACATCGCTAATGGAAGTATTGTGGACAAGAGCTGTAAATAAATCTTGGTATGTGGGCCATTCATCATATCTCCCTGAGAAAGTTGGTAATTGTATTCTTGGTAGTTTCGCGAACGGTAGCTGGTCATTTTGTGATAAATTAGACGTATTAGAAGTTTCCGCTATTCTCTGTTTTGACTGCATGCTTGATAACAGATCGGATAAATCTGCATGTAAACAGAGATACATTTCTTCATACGTGTAAAATTCTTCATTGAGAAAGTAAGGCAACACGCCGCGCTGCTCACGTGGAGTAATCTTCATAAGATTGTTATTAGTTTGCTTGAACGAATCCCAATACTCGTCAATACATTTTATTCTCGCCTTAATATAACCTTCCGTCAGTCGGTGTTTCGGGCACTTTTTCATGTTAACTTGCGCTTTTTGTAACATACCAGCCGCATCTTCTAACGCCGATAAATATTTTGCCTGTTCCGGAGTAGGTGACGTCATTTTGCAACCAAAAAAATGTCCAAATTCCACAGAAACACGTTCACTTCAATGTCTTATAATCAGTTTTTATGCACAAAGTCTTTATTATGTTATAAAATGTATTCACTAACTCACTTGTAAACAAGTTTGCATTCAATAAAAAGGTATCTATTGTTTTCGCGCGACCGAGTCCGCCGGCCACTCCAATCAATGATCCGGTTCGTTTAGACCATATGTTCAAGGTTTTAAGGTTCACTTTGCTATTGACTGGAGTGGTGTTATTGTTGAATAGAAAAACGAACGTCCTCTCTGCGTAATATGTTTATTGAGACTGGTTTATTGTAAATCGTTCACATCTTTATATAATGCTTTAATGAATTGGACAGCCATTTTTGTAGAGAATTTTAAGATCTACAACTTTGCTTAAGGTTTTATTTTAATAAAACTTACCGTTTTCGAGAAAAATCCAAAAAACCTCAAGGTTTGACGTTTGACCCCGAATAACTTTTGTAGCACACATAGGATCGATGGGGACTTTTACGTCTTTATTTGTAATGGTAAACCCTAGCTCTCCACCAATATTTGGCTCTCCGGCAATTATTGTTATTTGACCACTATTTTTATATCTAAATTGACCGGACTACAATGTATTTGCGCCAAAACGAGAAAAGAAAATACAATAAACAATCGTATAAAAACGACAGATTCCAAATTCAAATGTAATATATTTTTTATTGTAACAGTATTTATGGCCAGACTAAGTATATGATAGTCTAAGTACTTATTGTACCTATGTGAGGGCACCGGTTTATTTACTCATGTGGTGAGGGGAACAGCGGCGCGGGCAGGGAGGCCATCTGCCATTTAGTCAGTTTCGCTGTTTCGCTGCGTACTTCTAATGATATAATCTACGCCAGTACATCCAGAGTAGGTAACAAGGTGTTGTTTGTTGAATGAATATAATAAAACATCATGAATTTTTTATGTTTATTTATAAATTATAGCAATGTTACAATTAGTTCTAAAATATAATTTTTTAATGGGAGTACTTATTGCATGATTTAATGTAGGTAGTTAGCTATGTAATATCTATTTTAATGTTTTTCTTATTAAAATATTGAAATCCGACGCAAAACTTTTTAACTACCGCAGATAAATAGTTTTGCCTTGGACAATGTTATCTCAGCTTTCATTTATTTGGCACATAATTACCGAAGCCGTGTGGTTGACGGCATAGAATACAAGTGTCACCACCCCCTATCTTCCCGTGGGTGTCGTAAGAGGCGACTAAGGGATAACACGATGCAACTACCATCTTTGCGTAGAGACGGAAAACTCGACATCAAACCCTATACGACTGCCTCGTTGGTCTCGCGGCATAAATGTGCGCGTGGGGTCGGGAGGTCCCGGGTTCGATTCCTGGGTCGGGCAGTGTTATTGGGTTTTTCTGTCACGAAATTCTCAGTAGCAGCACGGAGTCTGGAAATGTGCCCGGTACGGCAATAGGCTCGCCCCTTATTACGTGGGACTAAAGTATATCGGGCGAAAAGTGGGTGTAGAAATACACCTCTGCCTACCCCTTCGGGGGTAAAAGGCGTGACGATATGTATGTATATGTATAATTACCTACTTGTGCGTCGAATTTACCACTAGAGTAAATAATCTAACTGCCACTAAAAGAAATATGCACGGTATTCGTTTTACAAATATTTTTACCCGACTGCGCGACGCAAAGGAGGGTAATGTGTTTATCAGTCTATGTATGTATGTATGTATGTATGTATGTATGTTTGTTTCTATGTGGCGTTCTAGAGACCAAATGCGTAGGCCGATTTTGATGATTCTTACGTCAATCGATTCGTCTTAACCTTGCGAGTGTCACTAAAGACATGACAGTAATCAAAATTCACCACAGCGACAGCCAGACGCCATATTGTCAAAATGAAATAAAATAAAGTCGATGAACTATGTCAAGTGGGGTGTCGTTGAATAGGTATTTTAAAATCATCTTTAGGTTCCTTTTATCATTTTTCATTTGAAATAATAGTTTAGGATATATAACGATTTAAAGATGTTTAACAAAAAAAAAATTCTCGCTAATTTTCATACTTATTGATTTCGGGTTTTTTGTTTTTCTTTAAATTATTTTTTTTATTTTAACTACCAGTAAGTAAATGTAATGTAGTATGCGTTGGATTTGTAATAAAAATAACTACGTTAAAAACAACCGACTTCAAAAACGAAAAAGTGAAAAATAATAAAGATTTAACATTAATTAAATACTACCTATTATTTATATGTGCTATTTACTAATATAATAAAATACTAAAAAGGTTTGAAGTCGGTGCCAAGCCTTAAAACAAATAATAATATTTTAATCACTTAAATGAATACGAGCAAATTAATACAAAGGAATGACTACGGTAAAGATAAAGATGCATAAATAAACCTAATTAAGAGCAATTTGATCTTCATATTATAAGCAGCTTCAGTTAATACGAAGAATAATGAAAAAATTAATACGAAAATGTATTGAACAGAATGTGAATTCATGTGAATTATGAAATGCCTTCTTTAATTTCAAGGCTTTTGAAATTTGATTTGGCACCGACTTCAAACCAATTAGTAAATAGCACATATAAATAATAGGTAGTATTTGATTGATGTTAAATCTTTATTATTTTTCACTTTTTCGTTTTTGAAGTCGGTTGTTTTTAACGTAGTTATTTTTATTTAATACTTTTTAGTGAACCTATTGTTGTATTGTCAACTAGTTATAGGTAGACCTACAAAAGGTGCTGGGCGCCTTAAAATATAGATCTCAAGAAACGGGAACGGATAAAAGTAGTCATCTCTGTAAAAATGCTCTTCGGGACACAGTTTTAAGTTCTTGTGAGACTATTAAAGATCCTGAAAAACGTTTGTTGGCCAGGAAAGCATATATATGAAATCACGTTAACGTCAAGTCTAGACTCGGTAAGATCCAAGAGCGTCTAGCGAATGAGCCTTTTGAGCAGAGAGCTAATAGACTTGGTCTCATTAATAATCGACAAATCATGGCATTACCGCATGATTTACGTCTTTGAAGTTACCATTATCATCATTGTGCAATTCAAATAGATTTTTATAATTACTGAGTTCGTATCGCCACCTTCTGACTCCTTCATCGGGCGAGAACGAGCCCAAACTCTACAAAATTTTGTCAATTAATTACTGAGTTCCTATATATTTTTTTTATAGCATAAGGCGGAAAACGAGCAGACGGATTGCCTGATGGTAAGCAATTACCGCCGCCCATGGACACAAGCAACACCACAGGAGTCAAAAGTGCGTTGCCGCCCCTTGGGGTTGGGAAAAGGGATAGGATAAGAAGTGGGATGAGGGAGAAGGAATAGGGGATAGGGCCTCCGGCACTCTCACTCACCGAACGAAACGCAACAGTTTAGATTCTGTTACTTTACGTCGATTTTCTGTGAGAGGGTAGTACTGCCGCCCATGCGATAATCACAGTAAGTCACATTTTTGTCGATATTGAGTTAAGTACATATTCAGAAAGTAGAGATCGAGATCTACAATTCTGTATATTCAGAATTTGATTACAGTAAGACACAATAGGCGCCAAGATGCACTTATTATGAATGCAGTATGGGCACATACGGTTGATTTTTGCATAAAGTTAAATCAATTCACCTAGGTTTTACTACAGTAAGCAATCTTACTATAAATATTATAAAGTTACGATTTTATTACACCAAGTACGACTTAAACATATTAACAGTAAGTGGCACTTGTCGTTACTATATTAAGTAATTGGAATAAAACATACTATTGCATTACCTTAGCATAACAACAGCAAGTGGAACTTACTGTGATTATGTTTAGGAATACCTCATATTATGTGTAGACTTGTCTAGAACAAATAATTTAAGTGCATTACTTACTGTATATATTTTAAGATTTTTAAGGCGTTTAGTTCGTCGCGTCGTTGTCCGTGTGGTGACAGATTAACAATACGAATTGTCACCACCCCATATCAGCCCATGGGTGTCGTAAGAGCCGACAGAGAGAGTATATAATGCAGAGAACAGCACTGTAAGGGAAGGAAAACTTGATACAAATCCTATACCAACGCGCTTGGCCAGCGTGGTACAGTAGGCCAATTCCTCCTTTCAAAGGAGAGACTATTAAAGGCTGCTGATGATGAGTTCTTCGCACCTAACCTCAGGCACTAGCTGTTGATAATAATATTTAATTTATTTTTCGGGATTTAAAACTTCGGGATTTTAAACTTTCGACCAAACAACCATTCGGCGTTTCAATTATCGGGATTTCATCCATCGGTATTTTAAAATTCGGTCTTTTAAAATTCGGGATTTTGATACATAACCATTTAAATATTATGTCTAATAATCACTATGGCGTTTAAATATTATGTCTAACTAGAGGACGCCAGCAGCTACGCCTGCAATTTTTTTTAATTTACCCGTTTTGGCCGATCCCGTGGGCATTTCGGGAAATCCCTTCTTAGTGCACCCCTACGGTCCCCAAGGAATATACATGCCAAATTGCAGCTTCCTGCGCCCAATAGTTCCGGCTGTAGCGTGTCTGTCAGTCAGTCAGTAACGCAAGGATTTTATATATTAAGATTATTATTATGACAATTAAAATATGAAAAACAACACGTATGGCACTCGTATCTTATGGTATCTAAGTTTCGGGCAATTAAAAGTATGTCGTGTCTTTTAGGGCAAACAAAACATTCGGGCAAATGAAATTTGGGTACCTAAATGAAATTTGGGAATATGAGATTATGGTATATAATCTTCGGGTAAACAATAGGCAACCCTTAAACTTTCTTAGTGTAACTTTGGAAAATATATTTTTAAAATTACATTTTACTAGTCATTTAAAACACTTTTAAGGTTTTTTTAAACTTCTACAAATAGGTTATAAAACTTATTAAATGAATGATAGGACTGATGAAGAATAATTTGTAAGACTGATTTGTTTTAGTTAGTGTAACTAAGATCTCATCATTTATATGAAGATTTTAATTTTTTTTCTCGTTCTGAAAGGTAAATAAGCCTTATCAGAAATAAAAGTGCCTTTGTCTTTTTATGTTTTTTGCTGTGTACAAAGAAGTACAGCTAATAGTTTAATAAGAGTTTCATGGAAAAACTATAAACGTGTTATGTTTTAGAGATAGTGCTTAGTTTGTTTGATATTGTTTAATGCACGAAGAAGTTTTGTACAAATACGAATGATTACCTTTGGTTACGTTAAGCCATTTTTAATGCTATAAATAATTAAATAATAGAACTGATTTTATAATTTTCTAGTTTCACAAAGTTATTTGTACTTGTTTTATTAAACTGTGATTTCATAACATCAGTTATGTTTCATTTTCTTACAAATAATTAAGAAAAATGTAATTAAAGTTGGTGTCGGTGCTTTATGAGGGATGCTGTAATTTTACATATTTCTTCTAGCTATAATTACAGTAAGTGCCTAAGTTACTGTAAGCAAAAAATATCATTTTTGTTTTTCTATTTAAACATTTATCTTATTTCATAATCATTGTTACAGTATGTACCTACAACTAAAGATAGTTACAGTAAGTCACACACTTACTGTAGTAATAATAAGAAAATGTTTTTATTTATTTTCTTCATTATTTAACATAAATATATTTTTAAGATTTACAACACATTTATTACATGTAATTAAAAAATAAAATAGAACACCTATAAAACATGCCTATATTTACGTTATACATTTGTAAGAACTTAGATTTTATCTATATTAAGGCAGAAATGCTAAAAATTAAGAAAAAAACTTTAAGCGCGTTTTTCTCTAAACTGTCTTCATGTCACTTACTGTGTTTATCACAAGCACGGCAGAGTACTTCCCCGGTCGAGCCGGCCCATTCATGCTGAAATCAGCAAGGCTCTACTACCTATAAAAAATAGTCGTATTAACGTAGTCGTAGATAATATTCCTATGGCCACCTTTCGATTCCATCATCAGAGCAGCTCTATGTCATAATAACTTTTCTTTGTCATCCAATTTAAATACGTATACAAAACCCAACTCCCGATGTCTGACATATTTTTTTATAGACTCACGCCTGTATCCCCAAAGGGGTAGGCAGAGGTGTAATATTACACCCACATTTCCCAAAGAAAGAAATCGCCAGAAGGCTGATCGATGCTTCCCGTGACCCGAGGACTGGTTTATATCTCGCTGAGAGAATAAGCATTGCCATTCAACGTGGCAATGCTGCCAGCCTTCTGGGCACACTACCGCTCGACAGCGTTGCGGAGGAATTTAATTTTTTATTATATTTTATTTACTTTTCATACTTTTGCTTCTTTATAGTTTAGGATAGTTTAGTTATATAATTAGTTTTATTTTATTGTATATTATAATGTAAATCCTACATAAAGACCAATTATACTTTAGTTTATCTAAAGTCTACCTAAGATAAAAAAAAAATATTTGCCAAATATACATAAACATTTTCCAAATTTCATAAAAATTCAAATCGACTAACTGTTTTGATTGGGATTTGAAACCATGCCTTCAGAACGTAAAGCGGATGTATTATCAGCACAGCCATCGCCTTGTTATCAATTAGAGGCGAATTTAGGGAACACTTGACAGAGTGCTTACGTCATCTAACTGTCATTTCCAAATAATGAAATAGTCTTCAAACCTTTTTGCTAATTATTAAGTTTGAGTACCGGCCAGTTTGTCGTGTCGACGCATAAAGTCAAAGAAATATAACCTTAAGTCATAGAAGTAACACTAAATAACAACAGCGGTTGCTATGATTGATATCTTCTTTCTAATGGCACATGCAGTATGATAGAAAGAGCTGTCGATAGGTTTAGCAGCACGCTCTTATAGCAGCCTCGTGGTAGGCAGTGGAAGCCAAACGGTAGACAAAACATAGAGTTAGGAAACCGAGTGTTGTTCGTAACAGTGATGATTTATCGATAAATATTTTTGGTCAAATGTCTAACTTTAGTATGTGTCGATATATTTAAGCCGTAGAAGTAAACAACTAAGATATTGAAAGAACAATGGCCACTTCTCATACATTGAATGACCTGATAATGAATTATTGCGTATTTAGATAAAATGTATGAAAACAAGTAGCTCTATGATCAAGAAATTATACTGTAAAGACAGTTTTTCTTATAAAGGTCTAGGAATTACATAATACACCGAAATTAGTTCGTATTAATTTGACAGATTCTCCCATGTCCAATGTCACCGGGCGGCGTCTTTACGTCAAAAACGTTCCGTTGCATCCTTATCCAATGTTTTCAACGGCAGAGATACATTTATATTTATATTTTTATATCTTTTTACATAAAAAATACATTAATTTATGATCAGCTTTTAACAACTTGATTCAATTTATATATAAAATTAAGTTTTCTCGAGATTTCGACAAAACCAGTTGCTAAAGATGTGGTATAAGTGAAATGGAACGTAGCTGAACAAGGGAGTATCAAAGAAAAATAACCTTATTAAGTCATAGTCCAACCTCTCTGGGAAATATTATCATAGAGATATAAGAATAGAGTTAGAGTGGCAGAGTGGGGCCAATTCGTGTCCGCCGGTGGGAGAGAGAACGCTACAGTTAAAGGCATCTCTCTCTAACAGTACATGCACAACATCAACATTACGCAATGGCGTGCTAGCTGTAACTATTATTTATATCAGTTTATTAGTAATCGTATTAATAGCGTAATAGCACAGCACGCTAATTTTATTTCGCATCTAATAGCAAGTTCATTCGGCTCTTGTTCGTGCTTAAAATAGCATATAGCATATATGTAGAATCAAACATCGTGCCGACGCGACGGCGCATCGCACTCCGCACGTTTGCAGCGCTGCGATTTGCGATATTTGCGATCAGTCTTCGCGTGCTAACGCGAGCAGCCAGACGTGAACTTGCGTAGCGTGCGAATTTTAGCGGCTCGACGGCTCGCGCGATTTAAGTAGGTAGGCATATAAGTACGCGAGTTATTTAACGTTCTAAAAAGTTAAGTGTTTTGTGTTTGATTAAAAAAACTGTGATAGTACACGTAATACTGTGTATCTATGAATGATCTGTGTAACATGTGTGTTAAAATGATTTAAATAACTGAATATAAATTAAAGAAAAAAGTAATTATTACATTTTATACTTAGAAGAAATGTACAAATATGTATATGTATTGTTTATTCATGTGTAATATTACAGTTCACCATGTTATCTGCCCCCCGCGTTAAGTTTTCAGACTTGTTAGGCAAATAGCATGTTCGTCGACGCTATATTAACCAACGTTCAAATATGAATAGCGTGACAGCGCGTTAAATCGTACATGTGCTAAAACTAGCGGTCACACGAAGGGTGTTGACGCTTAGCACGATAGCATGCTATATTATAGCATTTTTAATAGCATGCTAAAAAGTTTTACCATATAGTTCATAGCATGCGATTGATAAATAGCGGATTCGAACATAATTACTTTAACTGTTGCGTTCTCTCTCCCACCGGCGGACACGACACAGTATTGAGTTAGGTACTATTCTGCCACTCTATCCTTTATATCTCTACTAGAGGACGCCAGCAGCTATGCCTGCGTTTCTTTTTTTAATTTACCCGTTTTGGCCGATCCCGTGGGAATTTCGGGAAATCCCTTCTTATTGCACCCCTACGGTCCCCAAGGAACATACATGCCAAATTTCAGCTTCCTGCGCCCAATAGTTTCGGCTGTAGCGTGTCTGTCAGTCAGTCAGTAACGCAAGGATTTTATATATTAAGATGAGTATTATCGGGCACAGATAATATAACAATGCAGCAAATAAAAAATATTTTCATAAGGATGCGTTCACGAGTTCTAGAACATCTTTACAACCCAAAACTTTTCTTTTTACCTTGGCTTCTATAAAATATAATTGTTAGTGAAATCATTACACTAAAAAATAACCTTAATTTTAAAATAAGTTATATCTCTATACATGTTTAGGTCAAAAATGGCCATTCTTCTTTTAGTTTTTGCTGTCGACGCCGGACAGTGCTTTACAAAGACTTGCCAGACGGACAGTAGGTACTAAAAATTTCACGTGTTTAATTGTTCGTTTTAGCCATAAAATCAATTGACAAAAAGTATTCATAAACTAATGAGCGATGCGTTGCGATGAGATGCTAAGAAACTGTCACTTAGATTATGTATTGTACGAATTATACCAGATTGGCAAATGTGTGCCTCGCATCATATCACGTTGCTTGCTATCGCTTACGTTGGACACTGCTCGATTTTTTTAGAGTTGTAGGTAATCCGATTTGTGATCCGCCAGCACAAATGATTCGCCTTTATGTAAATATTAGTACAACAGTGAACTACTTTGACAACCCAGTTGGCGTGAGTGCAACCGACTGCCACGCCGAAGCTTGCGGGTACGATTCAGTTTTACATTCATGTCCGATAGTTTGTTTCCGTATTTATCCCTCATCCAAAAAACATCGATATCTCCTTTCACTGTCAAATCCCATCACTCCTTAATGATGGGATTTGACAGCACGGCTATTTCGAGAATGCAGTCAAAGATATGAGTCTGTAAGGAGTCTATGCCTTCTTAAAGGAGACGCGGAATTAGACGTTATGATTAACCAACTAAGACCAACTTACATTACATGTTGCACGTTCGGTACAAAGAGATTGGATGGTTTAGACTAGAGAGAACATGCCCTATAAATTTCCTTATACCGAACGTGCAACATGTAATGTCAGTTGGTCTTAGTTGGTTAATCATAACGTCAAATTACGCGTCTCATTTAAAGAGGCATAGACTCTTTACATACTCATATCTTTGACTACATTCTCTAAATAGCCGTGCTGTGATCTGTCATCAGTGTAAAATTTGTTGGACGGTTGTGTTTTCATTTTTAATAACTTTTTTGCATTTAACTAGTAAGTAAGCTTATAATAATTAAATAGTGTACTCATTAATTAATACACATCGTGGATGTGATATCGGGATGTGGATTCCGCTATTCTCGGAACGGAAATAACAGGAGAAACTTTATCTTCTAGCAGTGAGTCGGATATTTCCAACAAATTTATTTACTTTTCTCGTATTAATGCTATAATGAGTGTTAAGTTTACACAGTATCATTGTATTGCAAATCAAAGGAACAGCTTGCATACGTATGTGTTATGAATTTAACCCACACATTGTTATTTTGTACATTTATTGATTTAATAGCCTTAGTGATGGGATTTGACAGTGAAAGGAGATATCGATGTTTTTTTAATGAGGGATAAATACGGAAACTATCGGACATGAACGTAAAACTGTAGCTGGAAGCGACAGCGGGTAGCCGCGGTTGCTAAGTTGGCAATAAACAAAGACGTCCAGCGGTCTAATTTTCTATCGCGCGTTTGATAGTAAGCGCAGTTTAATGTACATAATTTACTTAGATACCTACCTTAAAAGTAGCTCTATTAACCTAAAGCCAAGTGTTCCAGTGTACGCACGTGTGTGTAGGCTTACATTTTAGCATCTTTAAAATAGTAGATGGATTAGGGATGTGAGTAGCATGTTTTATTATTAAGATGGTGTTTTTTATTACAGGTTGCCTATTAATGACGTCACAAGAAAACATATGCCGTCGGACGGCCTAGTTTGATTTAGCAGAAGTACCATCGTATTTGTTCACGTCATTTTGAGAAAGACTGTTTTTTAAAGACAGAAAGCACCTGGCGTCGTTTAAAACCGAAAGCTGTGCCTACATTACATTTATGCCCGGACATTGCACACCCGGTAGAATTATTTATCCAAAGCTAAACAAAAAGTATGTAATTTTAGTTTGAACATATTAATAAAATATAATAATTACAACGATTTTAATTAATCTACCTTCTTCTATATTATTTATCATATTAGTGCTATCCTGACTGATCAAAGACGTCTTGCCTTGTAGTCCGCTACATAATATTCTACCATAAAATATAATATTCTTTCACATTCACACAACATTATCTGGTCCCAAACTAAGCATATCTTGTACTACGGGTACTAGACAATGGATAAACATGCATATATCATCATCATCATCAGCCTTTAACAGTCCACTGCTGGACTAGGCCTCTCCTTTGAAAGGAGGAATTGGCCTACTATACCACGCTGGCCAAGCGGGTTGGTATAGGGTTTGTATCAAGTTTTCCTTCTCTTACAGTGCTGTTCTCTGCATAATATGCTCCCTCTGTCGGCTCTTACGACACCCATGGGATGATATGGGGTGGTGACATTCCGTATTCTTAATCCGTCACCACGCGGACAATAATTAATGCATATATACTTTTCTGTAAATATATTACATATTATACATAGTACCATCCAGACCAAGACAAACATCCATATTCATGCACACAAATGTTTGACTTGAGCGGGAATCAAACCCGCAAGCTTCGGCGTGGCAGTCGGATTACCTACAACTCTAAAAAAATCAAGCAGTGTCCAACGTTAGCGATAGCAAGCAACGTGATATGATGCGACGCAAACAAATTGCCAAAGCCTGCCGTGCCGCATTAGCCAATCTGGTATAATTCGTACAATACATAATCTAAGTGACAGTTTCTTAGCATCGCATCGCAACGCATCGTTCATTAGTTTATGAATACTTTTTGTCAACAGATTTTATGGCTAAAACGAACAATTAAACACGTGATTTTTTTAGTACTGTCTGCCTGGCAAGTCTTTGATGCAATGAATCGATGAAAGCACTGTCCGGCGTCAACAGCAAAAACTACAATTTCAATATTTTAGTTGTTTACTTCTACGGCTTAAATATATCGACACATACTTACTGAAGTTAGACATTTGACCAAAAATATTTATCGATAAATCATCACTGTTACGAACAACACTCGGTTTAATAACTCTATGTTTTGTCTACTGTTTCCCTACCACGATGCTGCTATAAGAGCGTGCTGCTAAACCTATCGACAGCTCTTTCTATCATACTGCATGTGCCATTAGAAAGAAGATATCAATCATAGCAATCGCTGTTGTTATTTAGTGTTACTTCTATGCCTTAGGTTATATTTCTTTGGTTCGGTACAAAGAAATATAACCTAAGGCATAGAAGTAACACTAAATAACAACAGCGGTTGCTATGATTGATATCTTCTTTCTAATGGCACATGCAGTATGATAGAAAGAGCTGTCGATAGGTTTAGCAGCACGCTCTTATAGCAGCCGCGTGGTAGGCAAACAGTAGACAAAACATAGAGTTAGGGAACCGAGTGTTGTTCGTAACAGTGATGATTTATCGATAAATATTTTTGGTCAAATGTCTAACTTTAGTATGTGTCGATATATTTAAGCCGTAGAAGTAAACAACTAAAATATTGAAATTGTAGTTTTTGCTGTCGACGCAGGACAGTGCTTTGCAAAGACTTGCCAGACAGACAGTACTAAAATAATTCACGTGTTTAATTGTTCGTTTTAGCCATAAAATCTATTGACAAAAAGTATTCATAAACTAATGAGCGATGCGTGGCGATGAGATGCTAAGAAACTGTCAGTTAGATTATGTATTGTACGAATTATACCAGATTGGCTAACGCGGCACGGCAGGCTTTGGCAATTTGTTTGCGTCGCATCTTATCACGTTGCTTGCTATCGCTAACGTTGGACACTGCTCGATTTTTTTAGAGTTGTAGGTAATCCGACTGCCACGCCGAAGCTTGCGGGTTTGATTCCCGCTCAAGTCAAACATTTGTGTGCAAGAATATGGATGTTTGTCTTGGTCTGGATGGTACTATGTATAATATGTAATATATTTACAGAAAAGTATATATGCATGTTTATCGATTGTCTTGTACTCGCAGTACAAGATATGCTTAGTTTGGGACCAGATAATGTTGTGTGAATGTGAAAGAATACTATATTTTATGGTAGAATATTATGTAGCGGACTACAAGGCAAGACGTCTTTGATCAGTCAGGATAGCACTAATATGATAAATAATATAGAAGTAGGTAGGTTAATTAAAATCGTTGTAATTATTATATTTTATTAATATGTTCAAACTAAAATTACACACTTTTTGTTTAGCTTTGGATAAATAATTCTACCGGGTGTGCAATGTCCGGGCATAAATGTAATGTAGGCAGAGCTTTCGGTTTTAAACGACGCCAGGTGCTTTCTGTCTTTAAAAACAGTCTTTCTCAAAATGACGTGAACAAATACGGTGGTACTTCTGCTAAATCAAACTAGGCCGTCCAACGGCATTTATCCAAAGTTTTCTTGTGACGTCATTAATAGGCAACCTGTAATATAAAACACCTTCTTAATAATAAAAAATGCTACTCACATCCCTAATCCATCTACTATTTTATAGATGCAAAAATGTAAGCCTACACACGCGCGTACACTGGAACACTTGGCTTTAGGTTAATAGACGCTACTTTTAAGGTAGGTATCTAAGTAAATTATGTACATTAAACTCCGCTTACTATCAAACGCGCGATAGAAAATTAGACCGCTGGACGTCTTTGTTTATTGCCAACTTAGCAACCGCGGCTACCCGCTGTCACTTCCAGCGACAGTTTTACATTCATGTCCGATAGTTAGTTTCCGTATTTATCCCTCAATGGAAAAACATCGATATCTCCTTTCACTGTCAAATCCCATCACTAAGGCTATTAAATTAATAAATGTACAAAATAACAATTTGTGAGTTAAATTCATAACACATACGTATGCAAGCTGTTCCTTTGATTTGCAACACAATGATATTGTGTAAACTTAACACTCATTATAGCATTAATACGAGAAAAGTAAATAAATTTGTAGGAAAATTCCGACTCACTGCTAGAAGATAAAGTTTCTCCTGTTATTTCCGTTCCGAGAATAGCGGCATCCACATCCCGATATCACATACTCGATGTGTATTAATTAATGAGTACACTATTTAATTATTATAAGCTTACTTACTATTTAAATGCAAAAAAGTTATTAAAAATGTAAACACAAACGCCCAACAAATTTTACACTGATGACAGATCACAGCACGGCTATTTAGAGAATGTAGTCAAAGATATGAGTATGTAAAGAGTCTATGCCTCTTTAAATGAGACGCGTAATTTGACGTTATGATTAACCAACTAAGACCAACTGACATTACATGTTGCACGTTCGGTATAAGGAAATTTATAGGGCATGTTCTCTCTAGTCTAAACGTCCAACCTCTTTGGTTCGGTATAAGGAAATATGGCGAGCATGTTCTCTCTAATCTAAACGTCCAACCTCTCTGCATAAAGTGTAGACCAGAGAGGTTGGACTAGGTTTTGACTTAATAAGGTTATATTTCTTTGGTGTAGACGTCAGTAGTCCTTAGTAACCGTAGTGATGACAATTTGACATGACACCAGCCGTCACAATTATTATTCATAGGAATTTCAGCCTTAAGGATAGGTGAAAATAAGTAAAAAAATGCTCATAAAATAAAAACTACTGGGACTAAATGAATAAAATTTTTATGGGACCAATTCGAAACTATTGCGCATCAAACCAAAAAAGAATTACGTAAATCGGTTCAGAAACCTCGGCGAAATCGGTGTACATACTTACATCGAAAAAACAAAATATACCAGCCGAATTGAGAACCTCCTCCTTCTTTTTTTGTTTGAAGTCGGTTAAAAAGGTATATATACGTGAGTATTAGGTATCTTGAGGATTGGTCGCGACGAGTGCTTTGGTGATGCCCCACCCTCCGACACACGGGTACATGGCGGAAGTCGAGGGGGTTTTTAGTGGAAACACCACATACTCCGGCTCTTATTTCCCCCAAGAGTCGGAGATCCGAAGGGATTTTCCACCTCGTAAAACAAAAAAAAAAAAAAAAGGTAAGTATCTTGAGGATAAGTGAAATAATTAAAAAAATCTAAAGACACTATTCAAAACTTCATAAAAAAAGAAGGATATAGGTATGCCAATTTTTGTATTGATAACTGCCGTAGGTATTAAAGGAGTTATCAACATTTAAATTTTCAATCCGCTCTCCTGTTATATTAAGTTATTATGTTTTTTTCAGTTAGTATTATTAAGTAAGCTTAGGACGTGTCGATTTACAGTACCTATATAAAAAGGTACCTACTAAGGAGCAAATACATATATATGCTCCTTGGTACCTACTCTGTAGTGTCGATAAAGTGTTCCTTTATGAACCACAGACGTATAAAGAAAAGTACCTATCTGTTATTATATACGTCTGTGGTATGATCGTCTTATCCTGATGGAACGTTTTTATTCTCATTGGAAGATTTTTGGTCTCGTTTTCAATCTGTCCATGAGAGAAGCAATGTTCTCTCAAGTCAATACCCGCTTTGAGAGATTGCCCCTGAGACTTACTTATTGTCATGGCAAAGCAGACTTTTAGGGGAAACTGTAATCGTTTAAATTCGAACGGGATATCATTAGGTATTAATGGGATTCGTGGTATAAATACAGTTTCCCCTTTCGCACACCCAGTTAATATAGTGGCTTCCACTATAATGCGATGTAACGCTTTCATTTGCAGTTTCGTACCGTTACAAAGTTTTGGTAGTTTTAAATTTCGCAACAACATAAGTGGAGTGCCCACACGCAGAATAAGCTTAATTTAAAAATTCTACAGGGTAATTAGTAGCGTCATCTGTTTTAACCACAGTACTATTCAGTAATCTGTGCCACAGTATCAATCGAAGTATAAACCTTTTCTTCGCCCTCAAACGACATGAGCAGGATATCGTTGATAGCTGCTGCTTGCAGCTTTATCGTTCTTTGGAGTAAGTATGGCACGCTCACATAACCATTCAATAGGCTTGTTATGTACCTAATGAATAATGTCTGGATAAACTTTAGACAGTAATTCTTATTCGTTCCATTAGGTACTGTTAGTTTAAACTAATACATTTACATCCTCCATCATCCCTTATTTTATCCCAATGGGGGTTGAATTTATCAAAATCCTATTTAAGCGGACGTCTTCATCATAGTAATAATCTTTAATTTCAGTTCAAACAGTCGAAAATCTAAGAAGATTTAAACAAACTTTCATTCCCTATTTTATCCCCTTAGGGGTGGAATTTATCAAATCCTTTCTTAGGGCATGCCTACGTCATAGTAGCTATATGCATGCAAAGTCTCAGTCCGATCGGTTTAAAATTGACAAAGTTTCATACAAACTTTCATCCCCTATTTTATCCCCTTAGGGGTGGAATTTATCAAATCCTTTCTTAGGGCATGCCTACGTCATAGTAGCTATATGCATGCAAAGTCTCAGTCCGATCAGTTTAAAATTGACAAAGTTTCATACAAACTTTCATCCCCTATTTTATCCTCTTGGGGGTAGAATTTATCAAAATCCTTTCTTAGCGGATGCCTACGTTATAACATGTACCTGCATGCCAAATTTCAGCCCGATCCCTCCAGTGGTTTGGGCTGTGCGTTGATAGATCACTATGTCTGTCAGTCACCTTTGAGTTTTATATAGGTATCTAAGATTATATTATTCAAATACAGGGTGTTTTATAACCCCCCGTCCGATCAATGAAGGGGTTGTAGAGTAGCGTAAAATGATGAGGTATTTGTCATTATTTCCTGCATATTCAAGATAAAATTTTCCCATGTAAATTTAATTAATTTTAAATAATATCATATCAGATTACCCATGGCAACACTGAAGACTCATAAATCGTAATAGCTAGGTATCTACCTAAAGTTCATAAAGTTAAAAAGCGGCGCCTTTGAGTGCATAGGCCAGCCGACCGCCTCCTTTGACAAAAGCCGCCGTCACGAGTCATCGTCATTTACACGTGCCAAGTATTATTTTAGGTATAACAGATTTTATGCACTTGATGCAAAAGCTGATCTCTTGCTTCGATGGTGTAGGCTATGGTGTAGGTAAAACAAAACGCAGTATTTAGGTTGTCTGTTTGTTTCGTGCGAGTGCGTGGCCAACTCTGGTGTCAGTGTTTTCAGACAGCCCGAAGGCCTACGATTCTTTGATTCGGCTTAACGTTCTGTCGGAGAAACCCGGTAGCGCTCTCATGTAATGTCACACGTGGTCACCCAATTAAGAGAAAACTTTTGCAAGCGTTGCTAACTTTGCCGACCTATTACGATCGGCAAGCCAAGTCGCGCTATGGCTATGACGGTACTTACCTATGTTAATAACAACTTTTTAATTGGTTTAATCTTACGTAAGTAGGTGCCTACCTTAAATTGATAAAAATATCAACTTGCTGTAAGTTGCTACGGCCATTCTCCGCATGTCCTCCGCTCACGTCCAGACACTTACGGCACCTTTGCACCATCTTTGAACACACACTACTTAACACTCCTGGGCTTAACACTCCTGGCTCTTTGAAAAGCTGCAACGATGCGAGCACCACACTGAAGCCGTTGAAACGCGCGTACCGACGGCACGGGTAGACCCCGTCGTCTAACATACCGTTCCTCGTACTCCCTATGAGCTCCTGCTTAATTACATTTACTCCTACCTAAACACATCAAAATGTTAAAATATTCAGGATTTGAATACGAAATACCTAAAGAATTTACTACCTATTTCACAATTTAAAGAGATCCGGAAGTCTAATCAAAAGGAATGCTCGCGAAAGACTGAGTAGTCAAGTAGGCAAATTGGTAATAATTCGTAATCAAATAGGTAAATAATTAGAGATGTAACCAATGATATTCATTGGAGTAATGTTTTTATCGATATTTTATGTTATTGTTTACCTGATACAATATCGGTAGGTAAACCCCTAAAAGGTTAGCTTTGTGTAATTGCATGTTTTTCTGTACAATAAAATATTCCATGGTTAAGACCAGTATCAGTTTATTTGAGGGTACTGACTCCCCGTAACGACTGTCAAGGATCTTCATGACTGTTGGTCCGACGGTTTGACGGAAGAGGATTTCGAGACACGGGGCAAACGTTTATTAACAATTTATTACGCACGTAACTTCGAAAAGTCTTAATAACTTATTATGTACACACATACATACATACACACATAACATCACGCCTTTTATCCCCGAAGGGGTAGGCAGAGGTGTATTTCTACACCCACTTTTCGCCAGATATACTTTAGTCCCACGTAATAAGGGGCGAGCCTATTGCCGTACCGGGCACATTTCCAGACTCCGTGCTGCTACTGAGAATTTCGTGACAGAAAAACCCAATAACACTCTCGACCCAGGAATCGAACCCGGGACCTCCCGATCCCACGCGCACATTTATGCCGCGAGACCAACGAGGCAGTCGTCTAGGGTTTGATGTCGAGTTTTCCGTCTCTACACAAAGATGGTATTTGCATCGTGTTATCCCTTTGTCGCCTCTTACGACACCCACGGGAAGACATAACTTATTATGTATTATTATTATTATTGATACGCACCGTGGAATCGAACCCGATACCCTCTGCATAGCAGTCCGTTGGTATCGCCACTAGACTATTGTTACCAGTCACCTAACATGTCACGTTAAAATTAAATAAATCGATATTGTCTGTTGATCGTAAACATCACTAGAGCGGTCCCTTTGTGTACGGCGGCTCGCTTGACGGTAAAATTGCACAATTTGAAGGCTGTTTTCACAGCTGCCGGGAGACTCGTACGGGCAGTCCGTGCGCGGAAGGCCCATACGGATCACGCCCGCAGCACTCTGAAACGTGGGTTCATTCAGTACGATACGATTGCTAACGGGAGACAATCACTTAAAAAGATGAATCATGAAAGCAAAAAATGATTGTACAGAGTACTCCCGGAGCACGGTCGTTCCGTGTCGAGATAGCGGCAAAGTGCGGGCGGAACCGGGCGCGGGACGCGGGTGGCTTTGTACGGGCTCTCCCTGGAGCGGGTCGCGTGCGCACCAATCCGCGTCGCTGTGAAACAATGTTCTAACTCCTCATGTGTGCTCCTGCTCCGGGCGCCCGTAGTAGCAGTACGGGTCTCCCGGACAGCTGTGAAAACAGCCTTTAAAGGCGGCATGCCCTTTGATACGGAAAGCGGCGAAAGCCGACGATATTTTAATAGAATTAATAGAATCATCTGTTGAGGGGAGTGTTGTTAGCTTAGAGAATTTTCCCCTAATTCGGGGTAATGTTTCTCCATAGTACTGTGCTAAGGAAATAAATTCTGATGTTTTATGATGAGCTAGATTTTTTTTATTATTTTTCCTGGTATGCCTGATAAGTCAGTAATATGTCCTTTCGGGATCGGACAGGGGGTTATGAAACACACTGTATATACGAAATGGACATAAAGCCACCAAACATAATGTTGTCTCGTTTTGTCTTAGGGATATCTCTGTCACAAAAAAGAGATAGGCATAGTTTACTGAATACATGCATCATGGCGATATTGGCGATATTTTATTGGAAATGTCAATCGTGCCAGTGTCGCCACATTTTTTGCCAAGTTTTGTGGTACATCTGCTGTCAAAGCGTTGTGTATCGAACATAATAATTTTGTTTCTGTGCATAAATATGTCTAAAAACCAGATGAATCAGTAGTTCAGGCTTTGCTAGACATCGTAAAATCATGCCTAAGTGTTGAATTAAACTGTGCAGTGCAAGATAAAGCTATAACCAACACAAATGTTACTCTTCTCAGGTAAGTAGTAAGTGACAACAAGTTTTGACTTATATTGTTGAATTGGCATTTGAATTGGATTAGGATTTGTACAAAATATTGTTATAAGAGGTTCTTTCATACAATATTATTTTGCGGGTCTTAGTCGCGATAATTTATTTATTTCAAGGCATAAATACCTCTGTTATTCTCCTACGTTTCTACCGGCTTGCAACGGTTGTGGTCGCGGAGGGACTGATGTCAGCTCAGCGCCGTCCTTGTGAAGCGCGGGTTTCGGCAGCTACCCTCACTTGTTTTGTATTTTTGATATTTCTAGTTCTATCCACACTGTCGGTACTTCGACACACTACACTTATGACGTCTACACACTGATGAGTTGTGTTACTGCGGCGTTGTTTGCATTTGTTGATAACTGGGTTCCAAATGGTATCGACCACAAACGAACGATCGCTGAAAGGGTCAAAGAACATATCACAGCTGTCAAAAATCGACAAATTAATAAATCTGCCATAGCTGAGCATTTGCTGGAATCTGGACCAAACCACTGGATAGAATTACATCAACCACAAGTCTTATCCACCGATCGCCACTATTACTCCAGGATAGTACGTGAAGCGGTTGAAATCAAAAAACATGGAAATTTCAACCGGGAGGACGGATACAGACGTGGTCGATACCACTTGGAACCCAGTTATCAACAAATGCAAACAACGCCGCAGTAACACAACTCATCAGTGTGTAGACGTCATAAGTGTAGTGTGTCGAAGTACCGACAGTGAGGATAGAACTAGAAATATCAAAAATACAAAACAAGTGAGGGTAGCTGCCGAAACCCGCGCTTCACAAGGACGGCGCTGAGCTGACATCAGTCCCTCCGCGACCACAACCGTTGCAAGCCGGTAGAAACGTAGGAGAATAACAGAGGTATTTATGCCTTGAAATAAATAAATTATCGCGACTAAGACCCGCTAAATAATATTGTATGATGTATACAAATCGCGAAAGTTTAAAATCGATTAAGAGGTTCTTTTTATAGTTAATTTAACAGTTTTTAGACTTTTTAGCTTCGTTATGGCCTAAATGTTGTTATTTTCGTAGTTTGGAAATTTCCATGTTTACGTATTAAAGGTTAGTAGTGATGTTACTGCTAATGTCGATATGGGTTATCGACATAGCCACAATACTTTCATAAACTATAATATTGTTAAAAATATTTCATGTCTGTAAACGGAAATAAATAGAACATTCCACCAATTTTGTTTGCACCTAATTATGGAAAAGCCATATTTGACTAACTTATTTTGCCCTGATTACATTAAACCCAAAACCGCTGCATCCTGCCATAATATGTTGAGGAAAATTAGGCAGTTAAAATAATTATATTATGTTTTTTGCCAACAGATAACATTAACAGCAACTGTATGCGAGAATCCTAGTAATGAAACGTTGAATAAAATATTTTATTTATAAATAAAAGCAAATAAATAAAATTGATCAATCAATTTAGTTTTTTCTTATCCCCTGATGGTATTTCAATGCGACTGTGTGTTTCAGTACGGTATGTATGGTGCCATTCATGTCCGGTACTTTCTCAGCGATACAGTATCGATATTGGCTACCAAAGAATATTTTGTTACATGTTTGATACAAGGGACGTTTTTCGCTTTACCATGTTCGCCCGCATTTGCATTATGGTATAATAAAACTAATTTGGCAAAAGATTTAATCTAACTAAAAAAACTTACTACAATATCAATTTACATATTTTTCTAAATCTACAATACTGTATTATTTACCTCTAACCGGCTCAATGTCAATATCGATAATATTCTAGAGTACCTACAACCCAAACGGCAGCCATTTTGTTCGCTAACTTTTCGTATGGTATATATTATGTACATGGTACGGTATGTGTATGGTACGGTATGCACGCTAATTTCGTAGGTATGCCCGATCCATGTAATTCACAGATCGGTGGTGCATAGAGGTATAGACGAGTATACACACACATGAAACAAGCAAACACAGATGTATGTACAAAGTTATAGGCATAGATTATACCAAAGAAATATACAAAGAGGTTGGACGTTTAGACTAGAGAGAACATGCCCTATAAATTTCCTCATACCGAACGTGCAACATGTAATGTCAGTTGGTCTTAGTTGGTTAATCATAACGTCAAATTACGCGTCTCATTTAAAGAGGCATAGACTCTTTACATACTCATATCTTTGACTACATTCTCTAAATAGCCGTGCTGTGATCTGTCATCAGTGTAAAATTTGTTGGGCGTTTGTGTTTACATTTTTAATAACTTTTTTGCATTTAAATAGTAAGTAAGCTTATAATAATTAAATAGTGTACTCATTAATTAATACACATCGAGTATGTGATATCGGGATGTGGATGCCGCTATTCTCGGAACGGAAATAACAGGAGAAACTTTATCTTCTAGCAGTGAGTCGGAATTTTCCAACAAATTTATTTACTTTTCTCGTATTAATGCTATAATGAGTGTTAAGTTTACACAATATCATTGTGTTGCAAATCAAAGGAACAGCTTGCATACGTATGTGTTATGAATTTAACTCACAAATTGTTATTTTGTACATTTATTGATTTAATAGCCTTAGTGATGGGATTTGACAGTGAAAGGAGATATCGATGTTTTTTCATTGAGGGATAAATACGGAAACTAACTATCGGACATGAATGTAAAACTGTCGCTGGAAGCGACAGCGGGTAGCCGCGGTTACTAAGTTGGCAATAAACAAAGACGTCCAGCGGTCTAATTTTCTATCGCGCCTTTGATAGTAAGCGCAGTTTAATGTACATAATTTACTTAGATACCTACCTTAAAAGTAGCGTCTATTAACCTAAAGCCAAGTGTTAGTGTACGCGCGTGTGTAGGCTTACATTTTTGCATCTATAAAATAGTAGATGGATAAGGGATGTGAGTAGCATTTTTTATTATTAAGAAGGTGTTTTATATTACAGGTTGCCTATTAATGACGTCACAAGAAAACGTTGGATAAATGCCGTTGGACGGCCTAGTTTGATTTAGCAGAAGTACCACCGTATTTGTTCACGTCATTTTGAGAAAGACTGTTTTTAAAGACAGAAAGCACCTGGCGTCGTTTAAAACCGAAAGCTCTGCCTACATTACATTTATGCCCGGACATTGCACACCCGGTAGAATTATTTATCCAAAGCTAAACAAAAAGTGTGTAATTTTAGTTTGAACATATTAATAAAATATAATAATTACAACGATTTTAATTAATCTACCTACTTCTATATTATTTATCATATTAGTGCTATCCTGACTGATCAAAGACGTCTTGCCTTGTAGTCCGCTACATAATATTCTACCATAAAATATAATATTCTTTCACATTCACACAACATTATCTGGTCCCAAACTAAGCATATCTTGTACTGCGAGTACTAGACAATCGATAAACATGCATATATACTTTTCTGTAAATATATTACATATTATACATAGTACCATCCAGACCAAGACAAACATCCATATTCATGCACACAAATGTATGACTTGAGCGGGAATCAAACCCGCAAGCTTCGGCGTGGCAGTCGGATTACCTACAACTCTAAAAAAATCGAGCAGTGTCCAACGTCAGCGATAGCAAGCAAAGTGATATGATGCGACGCAAACAAATTGCCAAAGCCTGCCGTGCCGCATTAGCCAATCTGGTATAATTCGTACAATACATAATCTAAGTGACAGTTTCTTAGCATCTCATCGCCACGCATCGCTCATTAGTTTATGAATACTTTTTGTCAATAGATTTTATGGCTAAAACGAACAATTAAACACGTGAATTATTTTAGTACTGTCTGTCTGGCAAGTCTTTGCAAAGCACTGTCCTGCGTCGACAGCAAAAACTTCAATTTCAATATTTTAGTTGTTTACTTCTACGGCTTAAATATATCGACACATACTAAAGTTAGACATTTGACCAAAAATATTTATCGATAAATCATCACTGTTACGAACAACACTCGGTTTCCTAACTCTATGTTTTGTTTACTGTTTGCCTACCACGCGGCTGCTATAAGAGCGTGCTGTTAAACCTATCGACAGCTCTTTCTACCATACTGCATGTGCCATTAGAAAGAAGATATCAATCATAGCAACCGCTGTTGTTATTTAGTGTTACTTCTATGCCTTAGGTTATATTTCTTTGGAAATATAACCTAAGGCATAGAAGTAACACTATATTTCTTTGGAAATATAACCTAAGGCATAGAAGTAACACTAAATAACAACAGCGGTTGCTATGATTGATATCTTCTTTCTAATGGCACATGCGGTATGATAGAAAGAGCTGTCGATAGGTTTAGCAGCACGCTCTTATAGCAGCCTCGTGGTAGGCAAACAGTAGACAAAACATAGAGTTAGGAAACCGAGTGTTGTTCGTAACAGTGATGATTTATCGATAAATATTTTTGGTCAAATGTCTAACTTTAGTATGTGTCGATATATTTAAGCCGTACAAGTAAACAACTAAAATATTGAAATTGTAGTTTTTTGCTGTTGACGCCGGATAGTGTTTTGTAAAGACTTACCAGACAGACAGTACTAAAAAAAATCACGTGTTTAATTGTGCGTTTTAGCCATAAAATCTGTTGACAAAAAGTATTCATAAACTAATGAGCGATGCGTTGCGATGCGATGCTAAGAAACTGTCACTTAGATTATGTATTGTACGAATTATATCAGATTGGCTAATGCGGCACGGCAGGCTTTGGCAATTTGTTTGCGTCGCATCATATCACGTTGTTTGCTATCGCTTACGTTGGACACTGCTCGATTTTTAGAGTTGTAGGTAATCCGACTGCCACGCCGAAGCTTGCGGGTTTGATTCCCGCTCAAGTCAAACATTTGTGTGCATGAATATGGATGTTTGTCTTGGTCTGGATGGTACTATGTATAATATGTAATATATTTACAGAAAAGTATATATGCATGTTTATCGATTGTCTAGTACCCGTAATACAAGATATGCTTAGTTTGGGACCAGATAATGTTGTGTGAATGTGAAAGAATATTATATTTTATGGTAGAATATTATGTAGCGGACTACACGGCAAGACGTCTTTGATCAGTCAGGATAGCACTAATATGATAAATAATATAGAAGTAGGTAGATTAATTAAAATCTTTGTAATTATTATATTTTATTAATATGTTCAAACTAAAATTACACACTTTTTGTTTAGCTTTGGATAAATAATTCTACCGGGTGTGCAATGTCCGGGCATAAATGTAATGTAGGCACAGCTTTCGGTTTTAAACGACGCCAGGTGCTTTCTGTCTTTAAAAAACAGTCTTTCTCAAAATAACGTGAACAAATACGATGGTACTTCTGCTAAATCAAACTAGGCCGTCCAACAGCATTTATCCAAAGTTTTCTTGTGACGTCATTAATAGGCAACCTGTAATAAAAAACACCTTCTTAATAATAAAAAATGCTACTCATATCCATCTACTATTTTATAGATGCAAAAATGTAAGCCTACACACACGCGCGTACACTGGAACACTTGGCTTTAGGTTAATAGACGCTACTTTTAAGGTAGGTATCTAAGTAAATTATGTACATTAAACTGCGCTTACTATCAAACGCGCGATAGAAAATAAGACCGCTGGACGTCTTTGTTTATTGCCAACTTAGCAACCGCGGCTACCCGCTGTCGCTTCCAGCTACAGTTTTACATTCATTTCCGATAGTTAGTTTTAGTAATGGTCGTTATTACAATAACAGTTATGGTAATGCATTATTTGAGCTTAATGAATAATGAGTTATTGCATACTGAGTTATCCTGTTATCATTATAAACTGTTATCGTGCTAAAATGACAACAGGATAGGTAAGAGTAGGCATGCAATATGCACACCAAGAGTGTGTGAGAGAGATGACGATAGGCGCACGTGCTGTTATCGTGCTAAAATGACAACAGGATAGGTAAGAGTAGGCATGCAATATGCACACCACGAGTGTGTGAGAGAGATGACGATAGGCGCACGTGCGCTCGAGTTTCGCCGAGTCGCCGCTCCCGAGCCTCGCGACTATCCCAGCGCCAACCTTACGGCGTTATAATCTTTCACGAAACGTAATAAAGGTCATACTTGCTTAAGTTATTTTTGGGAATCTTATTATTTTAGTTATCCTGTTATTGTTATGGATTGTCAAGTTGTCACTGTTGTCTGTTGTCGACGTTGTCGTTGTCGTAAAGTACATATTTAATGTATATACTTATATCGGACCAATGCTTTCTTTACAGTGTTTGTGAAACAATAACAGGATAACGACAACAGTTTACAATAACAGTTATTACATAATAACGCAACAGGATAATTCATTATTGCAAAGCAACCGTTACTGCCATTACTAGTTAGTTTCCGTATTTATCCCTCATTCAAAAAACATCGATATCACCTTTCACTGTCAAATCCCATCACTAAGGCTATTAAATCAATAAATGTACAAAATAACAATTTGTGAGTTAAATTCATAACACATACACGTATGCAAGCTGTTGCTTTGATTTGCAATACAATGATATTGTGTAAACTTAACACTCTTATAGCATTAATATGAGAAAAGTAAATAAATTTGTTGGAAAATTCCGACTCACTGCTAGAAGATAAAGTTTGTCCTGTTATTTCCGTTCCGAGAATAGCGAAATCCACTTCCCGATATCACATACACGATGTGTATTAATTAATGAGTACACTATTTAATTATTATAAGCTTACTTACTATTTAAATCCAAAAAAGTTATTAAAAATGTAAACACAAACGTCCAACAAATTTTACACTGATGACAGATCACAGCACGGCTATTTAGAGAATGTAATAATAATAATAATTAATATAATGGCCACCAAAAAACGTCAACAAGACAACCTGAATTTTCTCTTAGTCCATTTAATTTGTATTTTATTTCATAATTCAGAGTCAATATATTATATTTCCGACTACAAGAACTTCTTTTTATAATAAATATCATAATAAATTACAGAAACCATAAAATACATTAAGAAAATAATTACCAAAAATATTGTGAAGATGACATCTAATGTCAAAAGAAAACCATACAAAATAAATATAAACAAATAAACAACAGATGTAAACACATAATGTAAACAAATAAACAAATAAAATGATGAGAAAATGTTGACGAGAGCAGCTGCTGCACGCCTGAGATCCCCGGACTTGTCGCTCAGCTCCGCCTCGCAGCCGCCGGCACCTGCACCAGCGTCGTCGGCGAGTGCTGAGGCGTCGAGTTCGTCGAGCGACGAGTATTTCTCTCCGCCGACGTCGCCACCACCTGTACGTCGGCGAGGGAGAGGCCGGCCACCGACACGCTTGGGACCCCGAGACCCACCGGTCTCGAACAGGGCCCCCGCTACCGGTGGTGATGTGCACCGCATGAGATGGACTAGTTCAATGAATGAAAACGTCATGCGGGCATATTTTGTGGCCACAGAGGGAGGAACTAACCTCAGTGCGTACCGTGATCGAATGCTGCCTTTGTTTCAGGCGCTTGAGCCAGCTGTCAACGTGTCAACACAACGGCTATCGGATCAAGTGCGGGCCATCCAACGGTGTCGCCTGTTGGATGATACCGTGCTTGAGAGACTTCGCTCTGACGTGCAGAGAAGTCTCCCCATCACTTTTTCGGCGCAGACTGACCCAGTGGTTGCGCAGCAACAACTGTTAAATCCGGCTGCTGAAGAGGTAGATGACGAGACTTCTCATGTAAGTACCCAGTACAACGATCAGTTAAGGAGTGCTTTGGAATGTGCTATTGCGGAATACCGATCCATGGATCCAAATGTTCGGCCTCGTTTGCCTCGTTTGCCCATGCATAAGAAAAACATAGCGCTGGTGAGTGCCCTAGATGCATTACTATCAATTTATTTTGAGGATAGTGAAAATCTCAGCGACACACACTCAATCCTGTATTGTGCGGCGGTTGCGGCGTGTCAAGTAGCGGGGGTTAAATTTCATGTAAATAACACCGCTATTCGACAGACCGCTGCTGTGCCAGGTTGGCAACGCAGGATTGAGCGTCGTATCGCTGAGACTAGGGCACTCATTGGCAAGCTCACTTGTTTTAGGATGGGCAATACCCGACCGAGAGTGATGCGCTTTGTAACTCGAGCCTTTGCGGGAACTAATATCAGCTCCCAAGATTATTTATCTCGGGTTACAGAGCGCATCGACACCCTAAAGCAAAAACTTTATGCATGGGCAAACCGTATAAGGCGATACAAAAAAAGAGTGGATCGGTATTGCCTGAATCGCACATTCCAGAGAGACGAGAGGTGGGTGTACAGAAGATGGGAGCGACCTGAGTCCACGGCCGGTGACGTTGATGGGGGTCGACCGGGTGATGATGCTACTAATACATTTTGGCGCAGCATCTGGTCGACGCCTGTCAGCCACACTGAGAGTGATTGGATTGGGACTGTTGAGCGAGTATGCGAACAAATACCAACAATGGAGCCAATATCAATAACAGGTGATGATATAGCCAGTGCAGTCCGTTCGTTACCAAACTGGAAATCAGCGGGACCGGACGGGCTGCACAATTTTTGGCTCAAATGGCTCCGTAGTTCGCATACTTGCTTAGCATCTCAATTCCAGTCATCACTGGAATCGGGATCGCTACCAGATTTTCTAACATCCGGCGTCACTCACCTACTCCATAAGTCTGGTAGTGCCACGGACCCCAAGAATTACAGGCCGATAACCTGTTTGCCAACGATGTATAAACTCCTTACATCCATTTTGAGAACGAAATTGTCGAAACATGTAACTGATAATTCAATTTTATCTGTCTCTCAAAATGGATGTAAGAGTGGGGCCCGTGGCACTAAAGAACTCCTGCTGATAGACATGGCCATTAGCCAACAGGTGCGCCGTAACCGAAAGAATCTATCGACATGCTGGATAGATTACAAGAAGGCCTACGACTCCGTGCCACATACATGGCTTTTGAGGGTGCTGGAGTTGTATAAAGTAGATGCAACTCTATGCACCTTTTTAAGATCATGTATGGGGCAATGGAGGACCGTACTGTGCTATCCAGGGTGTCGATCGAGTTTGGGTTGCGGTGCTCCAATAAGGATCGAGCGAGGTATATTCCAGGGCGATAGTTTGAGTCCATTGTGGTTTTGTCTGGCCCTGAACCCCCTAAGTACCTTGTTAGAGGCTTCAGGGCTAGGCTATCGGTTAAGGAGAGGAGGTCATGTTACATCTCACCTCCTTTTCATGGATGACCTGAAATTATTTGCCCCCAACAATTTCCAACTGACAGCATTACTTAAGGTAACCGAAGCCTTTAGTAATTCTATCAGGATGGAATTTGGTGTGGATAAATGTGCGGTCATGCATGTGAAGAGAGGCAGGATTATGGAATCTGCAGGGATACAACTCTCAGATTCCATACAACTTAGACCTCTCTCCTTAACCGAGACCTACAAATACCTGGGTATGTCGCAGTCTTTGAATATTGCTGAGACTGACATGAAACAGACGTTGCAGGCTCGTTTCTTTGGCCGCCTGAAAAAGGTACTTAACAGTCTTTTATCAGGTGGCAACAAGGTGCGGGCCTGCAACGGGTGGGCCATGCCAGTCCTAATGTATTCCTTCGGCATACTCAGGTGGACCCAGACTGAACTAGATGCCCTGGATAGAAAAGTCCGGTCAATGCTGACTGCATCTCGCATGCATCATCCACGCTCATCAGTAATGAGGCTGTACATCCCGCGGAAATGTGGGGGTCGAGGCTTTCTATGTGCTAAGACCCTTCACAACCGCGAGGTGTGCAACCTCAGAGAATATTTTCTGCAGATGAGTGTGGATGTGCATCGTGATGTAGTCGCTGTTGATACCGGACTTACCCCGCTCGCTCTGGCAAAAGAGAACTGGCACAAACCTGCAGTACTCAGTACTGATGACCGAAGAGAAATATGGAAGGGCAAGGAGCTGCATGGACGGTTCTATGGAGCTTTACATGACCCAGACGTCAATTTTAAAGCTTCCATAGCCTGGTTACGTTTCGGTGATCTCTTCGGAGAAACCGAAGGTTTTGTCTTTGCAATTATGGACGAAGTTGTCATGACAAACAACTACCGAAAGTATATACTGAGGGATGGTACGGTTGACATATGTCGGGCGTGTCACCGGCCCGGTGAATCTCTCAGGCATATAGTATCCGGTTGTTCGAGTCTTGCCAATGGTCAGTATTTGCACAGACACAACCAAGTGGCCAGGATAATCCATCAGCAACTAGCCCTTAAATATGATCTCATTGGTTCTGAGGTACCGTACTACAGATATGTGCCCGACCCAGTTCTCGAAAATGGTCGTGCATTGTTGTACTGGGACCGGTCTATCATTACAGACAGGACTATTGTAGCCAATAAGCCTGATATTGTAGTGATAGACCGAGCAGAGCGACTCGCAATGATAATCGATATCACCATACCGCATGACGGCAATCTCGTGAAAGCAGAAAAAGAAAAAGAGATTAAATATTTGGACCTAGCTCACGAGATTGTTGACATGTGGGATGTAGATTCGGCGATCATTGTACCGATAGTCGTGTCGGTGAATGGTTTAATCGCCAAGAGCCTCGACCAACACCTAAAGAGGCTCACACTAGGCAGCTGGATCAAGTCTTTGATTCAGAAGGCAGTCCTTCTCGACACGGCACGCATCGTGAGGAAGTTCTTGTCTCTGAGGCCCTAACCACCGGTGGCTTGGTCCCTGTACCCGACACTGGTGGGTCTCCGTGGTCCCTTTTATATTTCTAAAGGATTTTTTTTATTTCAAATGAAATATACTTTATTAATATAAAAGAAACTATGAGTAAGATAATAAATGGAGTGAATAATAATAATAATAATTTATTTGCATTAGTATTTGTAGTCAAAGATATGAGTATGTAAAGAGTCTATGCCTCTTTAAATGAGATGCGTAATTTGACCTTATGATTAACCAACTAAGACCAACTGACATTACATGTTGCACGTTCGGTATAAGGAAATATAGCGAGCATGTTCTCTCTAGTCTAAACGTAATCCAACCTCTTTGGATTATACAGATGTCAGATATAGGTTATAGGCGCTCTGACACTTCTGACAGTTTACTGAACCCACCTGACGTCTCAGTGCTGCCGCCTAGTGGACATCACTTCAGAAAACCCTCATTTCAAACCAGCCCAATATTTAAATGGCGTTAAATATAATGGCCACCATAAAACGCTTTGATACCCAAAAGCAGGTTTTTTAACCAAAAACATTACCCTTCCTTTTGGCTTCCGTAGTCGGGTAAAAATATATGTATACTAGCTGACCCGGCAAACGTTGTTTTGCAAAATTTTTTTTTTGAAAAATAGATGTTGGCCTATTCTCATAGATACCGGATAAGCACAAAAAATTTCATCAAAATCGGTCAAGCCGTTTCGGAGGAATATGGGAACGAAAACTGTGACACGAGAATTTTATATATTAGACTTAACACCAGAAAAATAAAGTCCAAAATTACAATAGTACTAGCTATTTTAGTCACGACCGCACTTCAAATCGTATTCGAACACCAAATGTAGTAAATGATCACCAAATAAATAGGTTAAGTTAGGTTCTCTTCTGACCCTTAATTCAAAAATAGGAGCCCTGCGAAACAGGGCTCCGTTAACTATGTTTATTAAATTAAAGTAGGTGGTGTAACCAAATGCAATTTATGTGCTGGTATTTCATACAACTAACAAAAAATCTTTAAATTATAATTATACATTAAAATATTGAATGCTCGTTTAATTTTGGTGATCATTTACTACTTTTGGGTTAACAATGATTTATTTCGAGTCATTTTCATGTCATAGGATAGCGAAATGTTAAAGCTTTGGTTAGAATTTTACCTTAAAATGCGGGTTTCATGTTGGTGATCATTTACTATTTTTGTCTGTTATATGCAATGTTATATGTATGTTACTATATCTGGTGGTAAGTTAAACGTAAGCCTATTAGCCTATTTAAATCAGCAATCACAGTACTTTTTATAGGTACGTGTAACAGAACGTAATCGCTAAATCACGTTTCGTTTTATGAAATGTTTTAGAATTTCACATTGAGATTTATTTTATACTTATGTTTGGATTATTTTATTAATTTATTGCCAACATATTACAAGCTACATACTTATGTTATTTTATTACAATATGACGATAAAATCAAATATTTTTGACAGTATTTTCGAAACAGCAACAACCTTAAGTTGTAGCTATATCTGCGTTGCGCAGAACGACCGAACGACCGACTTGACAGATGATGTGGCCTAACGTCTATCGAATTTTTTAAGAAATATTAATATAGAATAATTACAATGCGAAAATGATTGTGTTAAAACTTATTTTATTTACATTATTTATGACAGGGTCACACTGCAAACACCCTGATAAGGTTTATTGTGCGAATGAAGGATGTACGGGTAAGTTATGTTAAGTACAATACATGTCAGTTTTCATGTGATACTTAACTTTCTAATAACAAAAAGCGTTTAATGACTGTTTCAGAACCCATTTCCAAGGCGAAAACCTTACTTCATTACAGCAGTGCTGATCCTGACCATATATCTTTTCGTGGCAACAGCGATGCGCTTGTGTATATGAAATCAGCTGGTACACATCCTGAGTTATGGTTTGTGAGTGTAAATGGCAAATCTGGCTTCGCGAGCTCTAGGTTTTTAAGAGAACAGAAGATATTAGTAAAGAATCCTCAAATAATAGTACCATATGAGCCTAAACAGCAAGAAAATGTTCAGCCTGATAAAGTTTTACAAGCTCATGAAGTTTTTGAAGGGACTACAATATATACCACAGAAGCAGCTGTTAACAATGCGCAGCAAGATACTACTGAGTCCCCAGTGACTTCTGCCAGTGAAAACTTACTTACTCCATCTCTTGACAGCCAAGAAACAACACAAAATGCAAATGTAGATAATAGTATTCCAAATGTTCCTAGTCAAGAACAGCAAGATGAAAATCCAAATTCTGAACCTCAATTGCCAACAGATTCAAATGTAGATTTTAGTACCACAACTGAACTTCCAAAGCAACCAGAAACACCAACGGCAAGTGATGAAGAAGACCAAAGTGAGGAACCATCTGGCTATGAGGAACTCGATTCAGCTGAAGAAGTTGATGATGATCCTGAGGAAAATGAACAGACAAATGTGCAAGACATTCACCAAGAACTTCCCAAGGAATTACCTGCTGAAGCACCTGCTCAACAAGTTTTATCAACTGTAAGTGGTACTTTAAACAGTGAGCCTTTATTAGAAGTGCCTGAAAACAAAGAATTTAATAGTTTGAGTGAACCTGATCAGACTGACAGCAATGAACAAAATATATCCACAACTAATACTAATGTAGAGAATGAGCAGCTAAACCCAGATACTACCAATGAGTCTAACTTGCCCAATGGTGATGCCAATCCAATGAATATACCAGAAGCAGAGCAACATAAACAAAGCATGCAGCAAGATAATATAGACCCTGTTCAAACTACTACAGAAGCTAGCCAAGATCAATCTAATGTCGAAGTTGCTCAAGCTGATGAAACAACTTTGTCCCCGCCTGAACTATTATCACCTGACGTTGGACAATTACCTGTACAAGAACCAGTCCAAGTTATTCCAGAAGCAGTGCCCGTTTTGCCTGTAGAAATTCCTCCTAATACATTGCCTGCTCCTCCTCCACCACCAGATACAATACCTCCTCTTCCTCCTGTATATGAATCTCTTCCTACACCACTGCCCATCACCACAGAAACAATTCCAGCATTCTATCCCTCTCTGGGGCAAACAATACCTGCACCGGAAATCACTCCACCTGCTGAAGTAACAAATGAACCTCAAGTGCCTGAAAATCAGTACAAACCAGAACAAGAACCAGTATTACCCGACGCATACACTTCAGCACCACCATACTATACTAGTGAAGAGCCAAGCTCACAAGAAACTACTACAGAGACAACACCATCGCAAGATCCATATAATTCAGCTCAAGTTAGTGATGAAAACACCCAAACTAGTACTGAACAATCACAAGAAGAACCGGTAACAGAGGCAACTGTGCAAGATGAAAGTTCAGAAGGATTCTTCTCAAATATGTATTCAACTGTAGCAGATATTTTTCCATCTTCTACAGAGGCACCTCCCTCTATTTATAACACTGAAGAGTATCCCACATATGAAAATGAAAAGAATGAGAAGACTGAAGGTAATGAAGGCTTTTCATTTTTGAAGTATATTCTGCACACCTATTATTCTATCATGGGGACAAGCGAAGAATCCAAAGCTCTGTTTGCTTCTGTTGGTGAGTTGATAAATTTATTGTGTTATAAAGTTTTAGGCTATTAGAAGCTGTTATTCTGTTTATACTGGTTAGAGAGCAAACCTGCAAGGGGTGCAAGGCGAAAGTTTTGGGTGCAACCAAGATTATTAAATTATGTGCTATGACATCTACACTAATATTATACAGAGGAAAAATTTGTATTTTTGTTTGTAATGGATAAACTCAAAAACTACTGGACCAATTTTAAAAATTCTTTCACCATTAGAAAGCTACATTATCTGCGACTAACATAGGCTATATTTTATTTTAGAAAAAATAGGGGTCCGTAAGATATTTGAGTTTTTCGGGTACGCAAAGTAGTTCCCTCAGGACGCGGGTGAAACCGCGGGAAACGGCTAGTCTTAGATAATTATATATTTGTAACAAACCTATATACCATTTAAATGGTCAATTGATAAAATAAAATGTCAAAAAACATTAATCAGTGATACAAATATGTCACTCCTAATGATCTTTGACTTCTGTAACTGACCTAGATTTACCACACATAAATTAACCAAACATGAGTGAGCAGCTTCCTAAAAAGAACTTATTTATTGATGATTGGCCGTTTGTCTTATCAGTACCAATGATATCCATCTGATTAACATAATAATATTCATGAATCATGACATAAGTAATGATTGCGGTATATTTAATTATTTAAATATAATATTTAAATAATTAACTGAATAAATACAGGGGCTTATGTACCTATTGCCATATCAGCCAAATGCAAAAATTTATATAAAATCCTCTCCCTTCATTTGGTACCCTAAATAAATTTTGATACAGGGAGTGTCTAAGATCTTATTTTTTCTTGTTCATTGAATGAGTTCACAGAGGCCACCTATATGTGAAGTGGTAATGTATAGCTATGTTATTTACTCAGATTTATTATTATTAGGTTCATCTGTAACAATGGTTTGTTGTGTGTGATAAATGAATAAATAAAGATATGCTATATCACCAGTGATCGGATAATCGGATGCATATTCACCTAAAGTTCATTTTTTGCTAGGATATTATGGAAGCGGCTTCTTTAAACATATTTTTTTTAATATAAATCACGGGATTCCAGAAAATTCGGGAATGTGAAACTACTCTGTAACATGGTGAGAAAACGACGTCTTTAACATGTGGTTTTCATTTTAAAAAAACTGGTCTCCAGGATTACATAATTATTTATGTGTATTTACTTGAAGTTAATTTTAAGCTCCCCATCAATTTATGAATATGTTGAGTGTTAGAGGAATGGTAGGCAGTGGGTGTTAATTAAAAAAACATATATAATATGTATCCTAAACTTTCAACTTAGTCGTTTATTATAATACTGTCAGTCAGACTCAGTTGAGCGCGGGAGTTCGTTGGTGATGCTGTTGTAAGTTAATAATTATTAAGAGATTGAATGGTTTTTCTTTGTAATTCTTATTTATTATTTGTTTGAGATAAATGTTTTGAAAATTGAAGAAAATTAAGAGGATTTTATTATTTTTAGAACTTTTTTTGGTACAAAAGTTAAAATAAGTAAATATACCTACACCCAATTTGATTCTATAATAAAAACACTAAATTCGTCGATTCCAAAATCCCGGTACTTTTTCGATGTATTCCTTATTAGCCAACACCTTACAATAAGTAAATATACCCGCACCCAATTTGATTCTATACTTAGTAAAAAAAACGAAATTAGTCGGTTCCGAAATCCCGGGATTTTTTCGATATAAAAGTGCATTCCATAATAGCCAACACCTCAACTTTAGGTAAATATGCATCCGATTATCCGATCGCTATATATCACTGAACAATTTTCAAAGCTTTATAATTATTTGTTGTAGTCTAGGGTCTGCCTCACTACTTGCAAATAATTTCTTAATTAATTACTCATCTTACAACTATTTTATCTGGATAGACATGTTGCAGTAATTCAAGTAATCTCTTTGCTGTTTTGAGATAACATACATATATAGTGTGAATCACAAAATATTGTTTTAAATCTGGGTGTTGTACGTGTCCACTGGCTGAATGAGTGTAGGCTCTCGGGACACAGGATTTATTCCTAGTGTGGTAGAAGCCTAAAAAATGCTTATTCATGAAACAAGGCCTCAGTATACCGTTACACACTTGTACTTTAGATATATTCTATCTGTGTTTACATTGGTTTCAATCAGATAAGTTTTTTATCTATTGTATCAATGATGATTCAACGTGATAACCAGGTACAATAGAGAATCTTAAGTAGTAATAAGTTTCAGTAACAACAGTCTTATCTGCTTTATCTGATTCTTTACACAACTATTCATACAGTACCTTATGTGAAATGTCTGTTTATAAAAATATAAGGTGTTTAATATTGATAAGGGAAATCAATGTATAAGAATTTATTTTATAATACCTAGTTATTGCAATACATAAAGTGCGGAAATTATATTATAAAATGTATAAGCAAACGAAAGAATGCAGGATGCATTTAAAATTAAGTTGGGAAAGGATAGGGATCAATCACATTAGGAATACTGCAACTTTATGTCAACTTTCTGTCAGAGGGTAGTAATACCAAGGTTTACCCTAGTCCAGGGTTTCTTAAAGTGGGGTCCATGAACCCCTTTAGGGGTCCGTAGCATGAGAACCAGGGGTCCGAGGTGTCCTCAGTAAATACTCAACATATTTATTTGGAATTTGTGTTTTAAACTCCCGCCATGAACGAACTCCCAGTGACGAGCGTCGGGCAGCGAAAGTATTTTTTTATATAAAATGGCTTGTTTTTTTACCTTAAGTTTTTCGTTAGTAGGGAATTTTTTACATTCTGGTAGTGGTCCGTGTCTGAGAAAAGTTTAAGAAAGCCTGCCCTAGTCTAACAGTAAAAAAACATCATATGCTTAATCTATTATAATCGATTTTACAGGCGAAACATGCTACACTGATGAGTACTGTGACGGAAGATCGAATGATGGCACCAATCGATTATTAACGTTCTTATTGACGACCGCCACTTCTGTTCTGCTGTTTACTCTGGGATATTACTACATAGACAACAGGCGGCAAGACGGCCGGCTCATTGGGCAGATCAATTCGTTACAGAGAGATTTGCTATTTACAACTAAGGTAAGATTTAAACATCAACATCAGTATTAAGATGCATAACGATCTGGTCATAAAATCTTAAGAAAGTGAGTTGTTAATACTAATATTATTTTAAGTTGTAAAGCATTTATGATATATTACTCCATAAAGTGTGAATGATTTACTGGCTGCCGATTTTGCATCCTGCTTTCTGAATGAATGATGTCTTCATTGAAGTTGATATCAACTTACAAAAGTAACTTGATTAATGCTTATCCATAAACTGTTTAGATGCGTAATTTTTGTCCTAATACAATCTACTAATTTCAGGAGTGTGAGATTCTCAAAGAAGAACTATCTTCTACAAAGAACAAGCTAGCCGGTATAGAAGACAGTTCATTTGGCATGGATGACATGGTCCAATCACTTAAAGAGGAGATTAATGAACTCAAAGCTAATAACGAGAGGCTACGGAATTCCTTAGACGACAATGAGAAACTGCTCAGAGTATCGGAGAATACTGCTGGCGAGTTACAGAACACTTTGAGCGAAGTAGAAAATACTCTCAGTGAGCTCTTGGCTGAAAGAGCTAATTCTGAAGAGCAAATAGTGGAGTTAAATGGTAAGATATACAATAATTCTTAGAGTTCATACTCGATCTTAATAGAATATTATATTCTGCATTGATCATCAATGAACATTTACGTGATCGCAAACTAGAGAGGGCCTGTATACTTGTACATACAAAAGGCATACAGATCTTATTATTGATAGTCTGGTAACCTTCATAACCAAAGTTGGCTTCATACAATTACAAGAGAATACATAAAAGTTAGACACAAAGTTTAGGCCTATATTTTTTACGATTGGTTTTAAACACGCTGTATAATATCTGATTTCCTAGTGTGCATTTTGTATGTGTAGACAACAAAGAATACTTAATTGTCCTAGAATCCCTAAAAAACTAATGAGGCAATGAAATTCAAGTTTTCAAACTGAACAATTTTATTTTGTCTTAACAATGAAGTAGCTAGATATGTTTGTTAAACTTTAGTAACAGGAATGAAAAGATTAAGGTGATCAGAAAGAAAATAATTAAGCAGTTAACCTTGCGAACGTAAGAATCAGTCATTCACTTTTACAACGGATATCTCAGACATATTGATAAACGTCATACGCGCGTAAAAATGGATTTATGATAAGGACCACTATGTTATGTTTGTGGGAAATTGTATTTTCAAGGTCTGCATAATTCGTAGTGTTTTCTCGCGAGCGTGAACTCGTCTTACAATAATAATTATTCGTCTTATCCTCATAAAAAAATTGGCCAAGGGTTCCGTACCATCATCTATAAAAGAAAATCACGTTTATTGTATGTATACTTAAATATTTTTAAGTTTCTACCTGTTTATTAAGATCGAGTAAAAAATTGTTTAAAAATTACGTTTGTTGTATCGGAGCCCCCTTTAATATTAACTTTATTTTTATTCAATTCTTTATTTTGAAAGGTAATATATACAACTATATTTTCTGTGAAAATTTTAAGCGTCTACCTGTTACCGTTAGTAATATTGAACAAAAGATACGGAATAAACACGTTTACTGTATGGGACCCCCCTTAATATGTTATTTTTTAATTTTTAGTATTTTTGTTATAGCGGCAACGGAAATACATAATTAGTGAAAATTGCTTTCTAGCTATCACGGTTTATGAGATACAGCCTGGTGACAGACAGACAGCGGAGGCTTAGTACCTAATAGGCTCCCGTTTTTACCTTTTAACGAAACCCTAAAAATCTAGTGCACTTGGAATAAATCCTGTGCCGCGGGTGACTTTACAAACATATAACCAAACACATTACGGTTGACATGTCTTTAAAGACAAAAACACCTTAATAAAAATAGAATTAAAAAAAAAGCCATGCCAACCGTGGAGTCTTTAATAATATCATAGAGATTTGAAAATAAAGGTAAAATACGTTCTACTCTTCTCGACGTTTGGGCATGGGTTACCCCAGACGTAGTCACCGAGTGACTAGTATCATTCAACCCGGCATTGCGGCAGTTTGAAAGTATTTAATCTCTGATTCACGTAAGCTACTGTAATGCACACAATTAAAAATATCGAAAACATTTACCCCAATGCCAATTTGTAATCTTACATGGTATAATATCTTAAAATGGTTATGAATGCAAACTAAAACAGAAATTATTTATTTTCCTTATAGCACTCCATAAATTGTGTCCCAAACTGTGTACATGAACCCTTCGATATAGTTACCTATATATGAAATATAACTTTATAAGTATAATATTATATGCAATATAATAATTTTTAATTAATTGTTAAATATTTATTTTTCAGGTAAAGTGCAGGCATTCGAAGAGGAATTAATTTCAGTCAGTCGTGACAGAGATAATTTCCAACTGAAGTATGTGTCGGCAGAAACTGCACTAGAAGAATTCAAGAAACAGAAAAAACAATTAGAAGATGTAAATCAACAAATGTCTGAAGCCAAAAACACAATAGAACTACAGAAACATGAAATTGATGCTCTGAAAGTAAGTTGTTGTCAAGTTGAAATTATCTGTTTGTAAAGAATTCTATTATTAATTTGAAATTTCTAAATTGACAAGATTTGTACAAATTTCTTTATATAGTCCGTTCACAGTTATTTTTTACCTCTAGCTGTTAGATTGGCCAACCTGGGCGTTGTGTTGCTATATTCTGTATATAATACTCCCATTTTAAATATACAGTATTCCTAATAATGTAGGTACTTATTTTTTTATTGCCTACGCGATCGTATTAAATATTTGGAAGTAATATTTGTAACAAAACCTCTTGATATTGGCATGGCTTTATGCATATACATTTATTTTACATACATACATACACATACATATCGTCACGCTTTTTATCCCCGAAGGGGTAGGCAGAGGTGTATTTCTACACCCACTTTTCGCCAGATATACTTTAGTCCCACGTAATAAGGGGCGAGCCTATTGCCGTACCGGGCACATTTCCAGACTCTGTGCTGCTACTGAGAATTTCGTGACAGAAAAACCCAATAACACTGCCCGACCCAGGAATCGAACCCGGGACCTCCTGATCCCACGCGCACATTTATGCCGCGAGACCAACGAGGCAGTCGTATAGGGTTTGATGTCGAGTTTTCCGTCTCTACGTAAAGATGGTATTTGCATCGTGTTATCCCTTAGTCGCCTCTTACGACACCCACGGGGGTGGTGACACTTGTATTCTATGGCGTCAACCACACGGCAATATTTATTTTCTTACGAAAACTAATTTCCCATGAAGATAAGTAGTTATAATAAATATTTTGTCTATTTAATATACAAAGGTAAACGCATCAGAATTACGTCAATGTGAGGTTTTAATAGGGAACATTACGCAAAGCTCGACGCAGATGGCAGCACAAGCAACTACAGTAAACGAACTATCGTAGCGCGCTTTTCAAATATTGTCATCAACAAGACAACAATATATCTATACTTATTTATATAGGCAAAACAGTTACAACAGGTGTAATTATCAATAACAATAAAAATGGTACAATGTCATAATTGCCAAAACTCATAGTTTACTGTAGTCGGTGATACCGCCATCTGGTGGTTTAACTTGGCAGTAATCTTCCCTATTATCAAATACAAAAACTGCAAATTTGATTTTCATATTTATTTTGAATAAGAATGATGTGGGTGTAATATTACACCTCTGCTTACCCCTTCAGGGAAACAGGCGTGAGTCTATAAGAATGATCCATGTGGACTGCCAATGTTATGATGATTCGTAACTGCTGTCAGATTCTCAGACTGCCAATGATGATTCGTAAAGTGCTATCAGATTCTGTATCAGACTCAGAATTTAATTCTATTATGAACCTGTCCATTTCAGCATCCGTAGACCCATCTGTTTCACAAAGCTTGTCTTCAATGTGGCGCACATGTTTGCATTGTTTTTGCCAGTCTTCTGCAGTGATAGATTGAAAAGCTTCTTCAGCTAAATTCACAATGTTGGTTGCCTCTTGTCCTACATTTTTGCTTGTGACTCGTCTTTTAATGAGACTCCACATAAATTCAATTGCGTTTAGCTCGCAGTGGTATAGCGGTAATCTAACCACTTTGTGGCCCTGGGTAACCCTATTTTACATACCTGTCATCACAGAGTACAATTCCAACATAAAGAAAACAAACACTGACATTTGTCAGAGTTAAAATAACTGTGAACGGACTGTATTTAAATTCTATTCTGTTAAGGGAGTATCCATTAATTACGTGGTTTCCGAAAGGATGAATTGGCTTGTAAAAATCGCCATCATCATCATCAGCCTGCCATTGTCCACTGCTGGATATAGGCCTCTCCAGTGGCTCGCCACTGAGCCCGATTTTCGGCTCTTCGTGTCCAGCCGCTGCCAGCCACTTTGCGTATATCGTCACTCCACCTAGCCAGAGGGCGTCCTGCATTACGTTTGCCAAGGCGTGGTCTCCACTGGTGGCGGGAAAATCGCCAAGTGTAGTGAATTTATAGTCTCTGATCTTTCAACCAGCGAGCGCGTGACGATGATATATGAGGGTAAAAAGCCTTATCCAGAAGTGGTGAGACCTGGTCCTTAAAATCTTCAGGTAAATAATGTGTTTTTGCTTGACGATTTCAGGATGCCATCAAGGAATTGAAGAGTGGTGTCCCATCAGATGTGGATGTGACCTCTCTTATCGATCACACTGAAATCAAAGCTAAGCTGTCCAAAGCCTTACAGGAGAAAAAGGCTTTTGAAACTAAGTATGAGGTAAGATCTATAATCTATACTAAGTTTGTAATAATATATTTATTTATTAATTGTACGGGGATATTCAAAAAGGTATAGGTAAGTACTTAAAACGTTTTACTAAATCAAGTTTCAAATTGTAATCCTCATACAGGTATTATGCCACGTAAAATCAATAACATTGCATGGTAAATGGTGCATTAGCCAGATTTTGAACCATGATCTTTCATTCACATTGACTAATACAAGGAACAATGGGCAATTCCATAGCTAGGCTTTTTTACGCAACACCTTCTGCATGGTTGAAACTATGCAATCACCGCGGAATACCCAAATCCCGATTTTCATATATTGATAAAAAGAGATTCGTTTTTGTATTTGCAGACGGAACTCAAAGAGAAAACTCGGTTAGCAGAAGAACTGCAAACAACCCAAGAAACACTGCACACCACTAGTCAAAACGCCACTGAGGCTCTTACTAGGCTAGATGTATTAGGCAAATACTTCCAGGAGAGGGAAAGTGAACTTCTAAAGTAAGTAGTAAAACATACCTTATGTCGTAGAGGCTAATTGAAAGAAAAGACGTGGTAAAAGATCGTGGCATGAATTTTGTCCTTTGGCCGCAAAAAAAGAAGGAATCACATTCTATGCATTTTTCGTCGCTCCTACGCTAATCTAAAAAATTGGGCAAGTGCGAGTCGGACTCGTACACAAAGGGTTCCGTACCATCTATACATATTATAAAACTAAGTCCCCCGCCGCGGTGTGTCTGTCTGTTCGCTTAAAACTCGAAAAGTACTGGACAAATTTTTATACGGTTTTCAACAACATCGAGAGTGATCCCTGAGGAAGGTTTTAGTGTATAATAAGTTTAGGTTTTGTGCAAACTGACGATATTACGACGATATTAGTTCAACGCGCCGGCAAAAATTTAGCCGATCGGGAGCTTTCCTCGAAAACGCTGCCAAAACCTTTCGAGTTATAACAAAACAATGTATGGTGGGATTGTACTCGGGGAGTTCAATGTATTCTCGATATCGAGGTGATATACTAATGATAAGGGTAATTTAATTATCTCATTAGTTAATGACACTCTTTGAGGGCATAAATACAAAATTTCATTTAATTGCCACCATTAGTATTCAAGATATCATTGCGAAAAGACAACTATGATGACTGATTCGACAATGATGAAAAAAATCGAGCATCGTGCAGTGATAAAATTCCTCACAAAACAAGGAAAAACTCAAAAAATTATCCATGAAGAAATGGTGGCTGTTAACCAAGATTCTGCGCCTTCATTATCTACAATTCAGAAGTGGTCAAGTGAATTCAAACGGGGTAGAGAGAGCATTGAAGACGACTCCCGCGCTGGTGGGCCAATTTGTGCCGCTACTGAAGAAAACGTCAAATTAGTCGAAAAACTTGTACTTGAAGATGCCCTTGTAATAGTGAAAACATTAGCAGAAATGACTAAGCTATCCGTGGGTGTCATTCACACAATCCTTCATGAGCGCCTGAATTTGTCAAAGGTCAGTGCAAGATGGGTGCCGCGAATGCTCACCGCGCTACAGAAACAAGTGCGAGTTGACTGTTGTAAGGAGTTTTTGGACCTCTGTGGTGAAAATCCGCAAAGTATTTTCGATCGGATTGTTACTGGTGATGAAACGTGGGTTCATCACTATGACCCTGAGAGCAAGCAAGAGTCTATGCAGTGGCACAAAAAAGGATCAGACCCGCCGAAGAAGTTCAAAGTCACTCCGTCAGCAGGAAAGCTCATGGCCACGGTATTTTGGGATTCTAAGGGAATCTTGCTAATCGAGTACACAAAAAATGGTCAAAGTATTACTGCTGCATCATACGCAACCACCCTGCGTAATTTAAAGGTGGCAATTAAAGAAAAAAGACGTGGAAAATTAACCGCAGGTGTGTTGCTGCTTCACGACAACGCGCCGGTTCACAAGGCGCGCCTTGCCCAGGCTGCTGTGCGGGAGTACGGATTTGAAGAAATCAATCATCCACCCTACAGTCCGGACCTGGCCCTTAGTGATTATTATCTATTCCCTAATCTTAAAAAAATTGGGCAAGTGCGAGTCGGACTCGCGCACAAAGGGTTCCGTACCATCATCTATAAAAGAAAATCACGTTCGTTGTATGTATACTTAAATACTTTATAAGTTTCTACCTGTTTATTAAGATCGAGTAACAAATTGCTTAAAAATTACGTTTGTTGTATGGGAGCCCCCCTTTATTATTTACTTTTTTTAAATTTAATTATTTATTTTGAAAGGTAATATACAACTACATATTCTGTAAAAAATTAAAGCGTCTACCTGTAACAGTTAGTAATTTTGAGCAAAATATACGAAAAAAAACACGTTTTTTGTATGGGACCCCCCCTTAATTTTTTATTTTTTTTTATTTTTAGTATTTGTTGTTATAGCGGCAACCGAAATACATAATTTGTGAAAATTTCAGCTATCTAGCTATCATGGTTTATGAGATACAGCCTGGTGACAGACAGACAGACAGACAGACAGACAGACAGACAGACAGACAGACAGACAACGGAGGCTTAGTAATAGGGTTCCGTTTTTTACCTTTTAGGTACGGAACCCTAAAAAGACCTTCGTGGAAAGCATTTTTCGGACGATGAAGAGTTGAAGAACATTTTTCGGGCCATGAAGAAAAATATTTTTCAGAGGGAATTGAAAAGTTACTTTCACGAACAAATAAATGTATTGAGATGTTAGGGGAGTATATTGAAAAATAAAATTTATTCAGAATTTTCCGCCTTTTCCTTCATACCTATACCGAGAATACATTGAACTCCCCTCGTACCTCTTTAATAGATCTACAAAAAAGTCCGCAATGGTATATGTCTATCTTCCAAGGATAACCCACAATAAACATATTTTGCTTTGACATCTATCTATCGATACTAATATAATAAAGCCGAAGAGTTTGTTTGTTTGTTTGAACGCGCTAATCTCAGGAACTACCGGTCGGATCTGGAAAAATCTTTTTGTATACGATAGCCCAGTTATTCCGGAAGGCTATAGGCTGTATAACGTAACGCTTCGACCGTTTGGGGCCGGGCAAAAGGCTAAAAGATAATGTCGGCTAATCTCAGGAACTAGCAGTCGGATTTTAAAAATTGTTATTGCCTATGATAGCCCAATTATCCCGAAAGGCTATAGGCTATATAAAATTACGCCACAACTTTTAGAGCCCCGACAAAAATAATAAAATGGTCAAACGAGAAGGGGAGGGTTGTGTCAAAGGCAAAAAAAGGCTAAACGAATTGGATACAATCTATATGGGTATCGTTTTCGAGATTTTCAGGACGCTGATTAATAATATGAAATTGATTTAGTGATCCAAGATGGCGGACGGGAAATCAAAGACGGCGGATGGGAAAATTTTAGAAATCAATATGGGTATCGCCGTCGATATTTTAAGGGGTGGGGAATCGAAATCCAACATCTATTTCGTGATCAAAGATGGCGAATGGGAAATCAAAGAAGGCGGATGGAAAAATAAAAAAAAAACAATATTGGTATCGTCTGCGATGTTAAAAGGGATGGGGAATCCAAATACAACATCTGTTTCGTGATTCAAGATGGCGGATGGGAAATCAAAGATGGCGGATGGGAAAAATTTAGAAAGTCCATATGGGTATCGTCTCTGATGATTTAAGGGATGGTGAATCCAAATACGACATCTATTTCGTGATCAAAGATGGCGGATAGGAAATCAAAGATGGCGGATGGGATTTTTTTTTTAAATCAATATGGGTATCGTCTCCGATTTTTAAAGCGATGGGGAATTCAAATACAACATCTATTTTGTGATTCAAGATGGCGCAGGGGAAATCAAAGATGGCGGATGGAAAAATAAAAAAAATCAATGTTGGTATCGTCTGCGATGTTAAAAGGGATGGGGAATCCTAATACAAAATCTGTTTCGTGATTCAAGATGGCGGATGGGAAATTAAACATGGCGGATGGGAAAAATTTAAAAAGTCCATATGGGTATCGTCTCCGATATTTTAAGGAATGGGGAATTCAATATTTTATAAAAATCTATGTTTGTTTGTTCATCATTTATAGACTCTGAAATGATAAGAAATTAAGCTCTAAGTCAATGGTAACTTTGGAAAAGGGGCTTGGAAAAAGGGAAATAATAAAAACTCTTAAAAAGCGATACGGAGTTCGCCGGGTCAGCTAGTCATCTATAAAAGAAAATCACGATCGTTGTATTTAAACTTAAATACTTTTTTTAAGTTTCTACCTGTTTATTAAGATCGAGTAACAAATTTCTTAAAAATTACGTTTGTTGTATGGGAGCCCCCCTTTATTACTTATTTTTTTTATTTAATTATTTATTTTGAAAAGTAAAATACAACAACATATTCTGTGAAAATTTAAAGCCTCTACCTGTTACAGTTAGTAATTTTGAACAAAAAATACGAAAAAATCACGTCTGTTGTATGGGACCCCCCTATTATTTTCATTTATTTTATTTTTAGTATTTGTTGTTATAGCGGGAACCGAAATACATAATTTGTGAAAGTTTCAGCTTTCTAGCTATCACGGTTTATGACATACAGCCAGGTGACAGACAGACAGACAGACAGACGGACAGACAGACAGTGGAGGCTTAGAATAGGGTCCCGTTTTTTACCATTTAGGTACGGAACCCTAAAAAAAATGTACACTGACGTTAGCACTCAACATCCGTGCCGCGATCTATTACAACTAATATTATTATAAACTAGCTGTCGCCCGCGGCTCCGCCCGCGTGGATGTCGGTTATCACGATAAAATCTATCCTATGTCCTTCCTCGGGTCTTTAATTGATAGAAGATTTAGTTTTAAATATTGATCTCCCAACAGAAAATCCTCATCATACTGGACAACTTCTGCCAAGCCGTCAAGTCTGCATATGGTGTAGAGCACATGGGCTCTTATAGTCCTCGTCAAATGTTTCAGATCTTCGATTTTTTTAAGTCAAAAGAAAATGCTCATCAAACTGAACAAGTTTTGCTAAGACGTCAAGTCTGTATATGTTATAGTGTAGCTGGGCTCTTGGAGTTCTACATCAGATGTTCGAGATCTTCAAATTTTAATATCTCATCAGAAAACGCTCATCAGGCGTAATGTTTTTTGCCAAACCGCATTTTTTTATGTCTTATAGTTTCGCTGGGCTGTCGTGGTTCTGCATCAGGTGTTCCATTTTCCAAAATCTATTATAGCCTTTATGTTGACCAGACCTAAGAGCAATATAACAAAAAAAGTTTGATTAAAATCCTTCCAGTAACTTCGGAGATTAGCGTGTACAAACAGACAATTTTACTCCATGACTGATTCTTAGCCAAACTGATAATTTTTTTGTAAATATATTCAATGTACAGAAATATTTTTCTACTGTTTTATTATATGTATAGATGAAAAAGTGATTATTACATTCATCGCCGAAGAGTTTCTCAATTGTTCAGTCATAATATATTTACATCTTGTTTCTACTTTCAGAGAGCTTAGCGCAAAAGAATCTTTATGGTTAAGCAAGCAAGGCGAATCAGCTAGTACTGTAGAAAAAATTGAACTCCTGCAACAAGAAGTGCAGAGATATAAGTAAGTATTCTCGAAACCAATTTCTCTATTAGTTCATTATTAATTTGCCTCATTTTCTAGCTTAGACGCCATCCATAAGTTACGTTGCACCATATAGTAGGGAGTAGGTAGTCGACGAAGTGTGACTGTGTGACAAGGGGTAGAATGGGTTCCAAACACCAACACGTCACATTTCAAAATCTAATATATCTTCGCATCAAAACAAGGAATTTGACCTACCGATATAAAGGATGTGTGTAAAGTCTACTACTAGTAAAGGTACGAGTTCTTATCTAACTGCAGAAAACAGCAGCAGCCGACGCGTCATTGCGTCACGTCGCTTGCTACAGAAGATATTTCATAGAAAGAAACCATTAGGCCTCCCTCACATTGTTCATGAGCGTTCCTCGAGCTTCTGTTCGGCGTCCACTTTGTACTACAGAGTGAACGCCGAGCGCACGCTGGGCGTACGCTCGAGGAACGCTCACGCCTAATGTGAGATCGGCCTTAGTGTCGCGGCGACATGTCGTTAGCTGCTGCTGTCTGCGGTAGGTTACGAACTAGTACGTTAAGACACGATATAGGTATCTTTAATAAATATTTGGTCATTACAAATATATTAGTTTTTTATTATTTTTTACTAACTTATTTTTTTTGATTTTATAAAGAAATGGATTAAATTGTAACAAACTTATTTCAGTACTGTTATTTAAAGATGGAGATTGCAAGATGATATGTGACGTCGTTTTCATAAATGTGACCAGCTGTGACAAGGATGGGGAAAAGGTCAAAAAGCTATGAAAACTGGTGTGTCGTAGTTATGGATGGCTCACATAGCTTCACACACTATGTTTGCACACATCTTAGTTTGGTGCAATGTAGACACACTTATAATACACCGAGTTTATTTTAAATATTAAAATTATTCTTTTACATTGAGGGTTTTCTGAAAATACACCCACCAGGCGGCAGCACTGAGATTTTAGGGCCAGAAATATGTCAAACATGTTAGATCGCCTCTATTTTCGGATATGTGTTTGTTTGTTTCGTTTAAGTACTTATTATTTTATTTGAATGCGTGCAGAGAGAAGTGCGACGCGCTGACGCTGGAGCTGGCGGAGGCGGAGTCGTCGCGTCGCAGCGCCCTGAGCGCAGTGGAGGCGCGCGCGCACGCCGCCTGGCTCGAGGCGCGACAGGCCAAGCGTGACGCCGACGCCGCGAGGGACGACGCCGCTGCGCTGAGACGCAAGCTCGCCGCGCTCTCCAGCGTCGCCGCCGCCGACGGCGCCGTGTCGCCGCACCACAGTGAGTGTCGTCTATATAGCTACCCGCCACTACAAGCTCGCCGCGCTCTCCAGCGTCGCCGCCGCCGACGGCGCCGTGTCGCCGCACCACAGTGAGTGTCGTCTATATAGCTACCCGCCACTACAAGCTCGCCGCGCTCTCCAGCGTCGCCGCCGCCGACGGCGCCGTGTCGCCGCACCACAGTGAGTGTCGTCTATATAGCTACCCGCCACTACAAGCTCGCCGCGCTCTCCAGCGTCGCCGCCGCCGACGGCGCCGTGTCGCCGCACCACAGTGAGTGTCGTCTATATAGCTACCCGCCACTACAAGCTCGCCGCGCTCTCCAGCGTCGCCGCCGCCGACGGCGCCGTGTCGCCGCACCACAGTGAGTGTCGTCTATATAGCTACCCGCCACTACAAGCTCGCCGCGCTCTCCAGCGTCGCCGCCGCCGACGGCGCCGTGTCGCCGCACCACAGTGAGTGTCGTCTATATAGCTACCCGCCACTACAAGCTCGCCGCGCTCTCCAGCGTCGCCGCCGCGGACGGCGCCGTGTCGCCGCACCACAGTGAGTGTCGTCTATATAGCTACCCGCCACTACAAGCTCGCCGCGCTCTCCAGCGTCGCCGCCGCCGACGGCGCCGTGTCGCCGCACCACAGTGAGTGTCGTCTATATAGCTACCCGCCACTACAAGCTCGCCGCGCTCTCCAGCGTCGCCGCCGCCGACGGCGCCGTGTCGCCGCACCACAGTGAGTGTCGTCTATATAGCTACCCGCCACTACAAGCTCGCCGCGCTCTCCAGCGTCGCCGCCGCCGACGGCGCCGTGTCGCCGCACCACAGTGAGTGTCGTCTATATAGCTACCCGCCACTACAAGCTCGCCGCGCTCTCCAGCGTCGCCGCCGCCGACGGCGCCGTGTCGCCGCACCACAGTGAGTGTCGTCTATATAGCTACCCGCCACTACAAGCTCGCCGCGCTCTCCAGCGTCGCCGCCGCCGACGGCGCCGTGTCGCCGCACCACAGTGAGTGTCGTCTATATAGCTACCCGCCACTACAAGCTCGCCGCGCTCTCCAGCGTCGCCGCCGCCGACGGCGCCGTGTCGCCGCACCACAGTGAGTGTCGTCTATATAGCTACCCGCCACTACAAGCTCGCCGCGCTCTCCAGCGTCGCCGCCGCCGACGGCGCCGTGTCGCCGCACCACAGTGAGTGTCGTCTATATAGCTACCCGCCACTACAAGCTCGCCGCGCTCTCCAGCGTCGCCGCCGCCGACGGCGCCGTGTCGCCGCACCACAGTGAGTGTCGTCTATATAGCTACCCGCCACTACAAGCTCGCCGCGCTCTCCAGCGTCGCCGCCGCCGACGGCGCCGTGTCGCCGCACCACAGTGAGTGTCGTCTATATAGCTACCCGCCACTACAAGCTCGCCGCGCTCTCCAGCGTCGCCGCCGCCGACGGCGCCGTGTCGCCGCACCACAGTGAGTGTCGTCTATATAGCTACCCGCCACTACAAGCTCGCCGCGCTCTCCAGCGTCGCCGCCGCCGACGGCGCCGTGTCGCCGCACCACAGTGAGTGTCGTCTATATAGCTACCCGCCACTACAAGCTCGCCGCGCTCTCCAGCGTCGCCGCCGCCGACGGCGCCGTGTCGCCGCACCACAGTGAGTGTCGTCTATATAGCTACCCGCCACTACAAGCTCGCCGCGCTCTCCAGCGTCGCCGCCGCCGACGGCGCCGTGTCGCCGCACCACAGTGAGTGTCGTCTATATAGCTACCCGCCACTACAAGCTCGCCGCGCTCTCCAGCGTCGCCGCCGCCGACGGCGCCGTGTCGCCGCACCACAGTGAGTGTCGTCTATATAGCTACCCGCCACTACAAGCTCGCCGCGCTCTCCAGCGTCGCCGCCGCCGACGGCGCCGTGTCGCCGCACCACAGTGAGTGTCGTCTATATAGCTACCCGCCACTACAAGCTCGCCGCGCTCTCCAGCGTCGCCGCCGCCGACGGCGCCGTGTCGCCGCACCACAGTGAGTGTCGTCTATATAGCTACCCGCCACTACAAGCTCGCCGCGCTCTCCAGCGTCGCCGCCGCCGACGGCGCCGTGTCGCCGCACCACAGTGAGTGTCGTCTATATAGCTACCCGCCACTACAAGCTCGCCGCGCTCTCCAGCGTCGCCGCCGCCGACGGCGCCGTGTCGCCGCACCACAGTGAGTGTCGTCTATATAGCTACCCGCCACTACAAGCTCGCCGCGCTCTCCAGCGTCGCCGCCGCCGACGGCGCCGTGTCGCCGCACCACAGTGAGTGTCGTCTATATAGCTACCCGCCACTACAAGCTCGCCGCGCTCTCCAGCGTCGCCGCCGCCGACGGCGCCGTGTCGCCGCACCACAGTGAGTGTCGTCTATATAGCTACCCGCCACTACAAGCTCGCCGCGCTCTCCAGCGTCGCCGCCGCCGACGGCGCCGTGTCGCCGCACCACAGTGAGTGTCGTCTATATAGCTACCCGCCACTACAAGCTCGCCGCGCTCTCCAGCGTCGCCGCCGCCGACGGCGCCGTGTCGCCGCACCACAGTGAGTGTCGTCTATATAGCTACCCGCCACTACAAGCTCGCCGCGCTCTCCAGCGTCGCCGCCGCCGACGGCGCCGTGTCGCCGCACCACAGTGAGTGTCGTCTATATAGCTACCCGCCACTACAAGCTCGCCGCGCTCTCCAGCGTCGCCGCCGCCGACGGCGCCGTGTCGCCGCACCACAGTGAGTGTCGTCTATATAGCTACCCGCCACTACAAGCTCGCCGCGCTCTCCAGCGTCGCCGCCGCCGACGGCGCCGTGTCGCCGCACCACAGTGAGTGTCGTCTATATAGCTACCCGCCACTACAAGCTCGCCGCGCTCTCCAGCGTCGCCGCCGCCGACGGCGCCGTGTCGCCGCACCACAGTGAGTGTCGTCTATATAGCTACCCGCCACTACAAGCTCGCCGCGCTCTCCAGCGTCGCCGCCGCCGACGGCGCCGTGTCGCCGCACCACAGTGAGTGTCGTCTATATAGCTACCCGCCACTACAAGCTCGCCGCGCTCTCCAGCGTCGCCGCCGCCGACGGCGCCGTGTCGCCGCACCACAGTGAGTGTCGTCTATATAGCTACCCGCCACTACAAGCTCGCCGCGCTCTCCAGCGTCGCCGCCGCCGACGGCGCCGTGTCGCCGCACCACAGTGAGTGTCGTCTATATAGCTACCCGCCACTACAAGCTCGCCGCGCTCTCCAGCGTCGCCGCCGCCGACGGCGCCGTGTCGCCGCACCACAGTGAGTGTCGTCTATATAGCTACCCGCCACTACAAGCTCGCCGCGCTCTCCAGCGTCGCCGCCGCCGACGGCGCCGTGTCGCCGCACCACAGTGAGTGTCGTCTATATAGCTACCCGCCACTACAAGCTCGCCGCGCTCTCCAGCGTCGCCGCCGCCGACGGCGCCGTGTCGCCGCACCACAGTGAGTGTCGTCTATATAGCTACCCGCCACTACAAGCTCGCCGCGCTCTCCAGCGTCGCCGCCGCCGACGGCGCCGTGTCGCCGCACCACAGTGAGTGTCGTCTATATAGCTACCCGCCACTACAAGCTCGCCGCGCTCTCCAGCGTCGCCGCCGCCGACGGCGCCGTGTCGCCGCACCACAGTGAGTGTCGTCTATATAGCTACCCGCCACTACAAGCTCGCCGCGCTCTCCAGCGTCGCCGCCGCCGACGGCGCCGTGTCGCCGCACCACAGTGAGTGTCGTCTATATAGCTACCCGCCACTACAAGCTCGCCGCGCTCTCCAGCGTCGCCGCCGCCGACGGCGCCGTGTCGCCGCACCACAGTGAGTGTCGTCTATATAGCTACCCGCCACTACAAGCTCGCCGCGCTCTCCAGCGTCGCCGCCGCCGACGGCGCCGTGTCGCCGCACCACAGTGAGTGTCGTCTATATAGCTACCCGCCACTACAAGCTCGCCGCGCTCTCCAGCGTCGCCGCCGCCGACGGCGCCGTGTCGCCGCACCACAGTGAGTGTCGTCTATATAGCTACCCGCCACTACAAGCTCGCCGCGCTCTCCAGCGTCGCCGCCGCCGACGGCGCCGTGTCGCCGCACCACAGTGAGTGTCGTCTATATAGCTACCCGCCACTACAAGCTCGCCGCGCTCTCCAGCGTCGCCGCCGCCGACGGCGCCGTGTCGCCGCACCACAGTGAGTGTCGTCTATATAGCTACCCGCCACTACAAGCTCGCCGCGCTCTCCAGCGTCGCCGCCGCCGACGGCGCCGTGTCGCCGCACCACAGTGAGTGTCGTCTATATAGCTACCCGCCACTACAAGCTCGCCGCGCTCTCCAGCGTCGCCGCCGCCGACGGCGCCGTGTCGCCGCACCACAGTGAGTGTCGTCTATATAGCTACCCGCCACTACAAGCTCGCCGCGCTCTCCAGCGTCGCCGCCGCCGACGGCGCCGTGTCGCCGCACCACAGTGAGTGTCGTCTATATAGCTACCCGCCACTACAAGCTCGCCGCGCTCTCCAGCGTCGCCGCCGCCGACGGCGCCGTGTCGCCGCACCACAGTGAGTGTCGTCTATATAGCTACCCGCCACTACAAGCTCGCCGCGCTCTCCAGCGTCGCCGCCGCCGACGGCGCCGTGTCGCCGCACCACAGTGAGTGTCGTCTATATAGCTACCCGCCACTACAAGCTCGCCGCGCTCTCCAGCGTCGCCGCCGCCGACGGCGCCGTGTCGCCGCACCACAGTGAGTGTCGTCTATATAGCTACCCGCCACTACAAGCTCGCCGCGCTCTCCAGCGTCGCCGCCGCCGACGGCGCCGTGTCGCCGCACCACAGTGAGTGTCGTCTATATAGCTACCCGCCACTACAAGCTCGCCGCGCTCTCCAGCGTCGCCGCCGCCGACGGCGCCGTGTCGCCGCACCACAGTGAGTGTCGTCTATATAGCTACCCGCCACTACAAGCTCGCCGCGCTCTCCAGCGTCGCCGCCGCCGACGGCGCCGTGTCGCCGCACCACAGTGAGTGTCGTCTATATAGCTACCCGCCACTACAAGCTCGCCGCGCTCTCCAGCGTCGCCGCCGCCGACGGCGCCGTGTCGCCGCACCACAGTGAGTGTCGTCTATATAGCTACCCGCCACTACAAGCTCGCCGCGCTCTCCAGCGTCGCCGCCGCCGACGGCGCCGTGTCGCCGCACCACAGTGAGTGTCGTCTATATAGCTACCCGCCACTACAAGCTCGCCGCGCTCTCCAGCGTCGCCGCCGCCGACGGCGCCGTGTCGCCGCACCACAGTGAGTGTCGTCTATATAGCTACCCGCCACTACAAGCTCGCCGCGCTCTCCAGCGTCGCCGCCGCCGACGGCGCCGTGTCGCCGCACCACAGTGAGTGTCGTCTATATAGCTACCCGCCACTACAAGCTCGCCGCGCTCTCCAGCGTCGCCGCCGCCGACGGCGCCGTGTCGCCGCACCACAGTGAGTGTCGTCTATATAGCTACCCGCCACTACAAGCTCGCCGCGCTCTCCAGCGTCGCCGCCGCCGACGGCGCCGTGTCGCCGCACCACAGTGAGTGTCGTCTATATAGCTACCCGCCACTACAAGCTCGCCGCGCTCTCCAGCGTCGCCGCCGCCGACGGCGCCGTGTCGCCGCACCACAGTGAGTGTCGTCTATATAGCTACCCGCCACTACAAGCTCGCCGCGCTCTCCAGCGTCGCCGCCGCCGACGGCGCCGTGTCGCCGCACCACAGTGAGTGTCGTCTATATAGCTACCCGCCACTACAAGCTCGCCGCGCTCTCCAGCGTCGCCGCCGCCGACGGCGCCGTGTCGCCGCACCACAGTGAGTGTCGTCTATATAGCTACCCGCCACTACAAGCTCGCCGCGCTCTCCAGCGTCGCCGCCGCCGACGGCGCCGTGTCGCCGCACCACAGTGAGTGTCGTCTATATAGCTACCCGCCACTACAAGCTCGCCGCGCTCTCCAGCGTCGCCGCCGCCGACGGCGCCGTGTCGCCGCACCACAGTGAGTGTCGTCTATATAGCTACCCGCCACTACAAGCTCGCCGCGCTCTCCAGCGTCGCCGCCGCCGACGGCGCCGTGTCGCCGCACCACAGTGAGTGTCGTCTATATAGCTACCCGCCACTACAAGCTCGCCGCGCTCTCCAGCGTCGCCGCCGCCGACGGCGCCGTGTCGCCGCACCACAGTGAGTGTCGTCTATATAGCTACCCGCCACTACAAGCTCGCCGCGCTCTCCAGCGTCGCCGCCGCCGACGGCGCCGTGTCGCCGCACCACAGTGAGTGTCGTCTATATAGCTACCCGCCACTACAAGCTCGCCGCGCTCTCCAGCGTCGCCGCCGCCGACGGCGCCGTGTCGCCGCACCACAGTGAGTGTCGTCTATATAGCTACCCGCCACTACAAGCTCGCCGCGCTCTCCAGCGTCGCCGCCGCCGACGGCGCCGTGTCGCCGCACCACAGTGAGTGTCGTCTATATAGCTACCCGCCACTACAAGCTCGCCGCGCTCTCCAGCGTCGCCGCCGCCGACGGCGCCGTGTCGCCGCACCACAGTGAGTGTCGTCTATATAGCTACCCGCCACTACAAGCTCGCCGCGCTCTCCAGCGTCGCCGCCGCCGACGGCGCCGTGTCGCCGCACCACAGTGAGTGTCGTCTATATAGCTACCCGCCACTACAAGCTCGCCGCGCTCTCCAGCGTCGCCGCCGCCGACGGCGCCGTGTCGCCGCACCACAGTGAGTGTCGTCTATATAGCTACCCGCCACTACAAGCTCGCCGCGCTCTCCAGCGTCGCCGCCGCCGACGGCGCCGTGTCGCCGCACCACAGTGAGTGTCGTCTATATAGCTACCCGCCACTACAAGCTCGCCGCGCTCTCCAGCGTCGCCGCCGCCGACGGCGCCGTGTCGCCGCACCACAGTGAGTGTCGTCTATATAGCTACCCGCCACTACAAGCTCGCCGCGCTCTCCAGCGTCGCCGCCGCCGACGGCGCCGTGTCGCCGCACCACAGTGAGTGTCGTCTATATAGCTACCCGCCACTACAAGCTCGCCGCGCTCTCCAGCGTCGCCGCCGCCGACGGCGCCGTGTCGCCGCACCACAGTGAGTGTCGTCTATATAGCTACCCGCCACTACAAGCTCGCCGCGCTCTCCAGCGTCGCCGCCGCCGACGGCGCCGTGTCGCCGCACCACAGTGAGTGTCGTCTATATAGCTACCCGCCACTACAAGCTCGCCGCGCTCTCCAGCGTCGCCGCCGCCGACGGCGCCGTGTCGCCGCACCACAGTGAGTGTCGTCTATATAGCTACCCGCCACTACAAGCTCGCCGCGCTCTCCAGCGTCGCCGCCGCCGACGGCGCCGTGTCGCCGCACCACAGTGAGTGTCGTCTATATAGCTACCCGCCACTACAAGCTCGCCGCGCTCTCCAGCGTCGCCGCCGCCGACGGCGCCGTGTCGCCGCACCACAGTGAGTGTCGTCTATATAGCTACCCGCCACTACAAGCTCGCCGCGCTCTCCAGCGTCGCCGCCGCCGACGGCGCCGTGTCGCCGCACCACAGTGAGTGTCGTCTATATAGCTACCCGCCACTACAAGCTCGCCGCGCTCTCCAGCGTCGCCGCCGCCGACGGCGCCGTGTCGCCGCACCACAGTGAGTGTCGTCTATATAGCTACCCGCCACTACAAGCTCGCCGCGCTCTCCAGCGTCGCCGCCGCCGACGGCGCCGTGTCGCCGCACCACAGTGAGTGTCGTCTATATAGCTACCCGCCACTACAAGCTCGCCGCGCTCTCCAGCGTCGCCGCCGCCGACGGCGCCGTGTCGCCGCACCACAGTGAGTGTCGTCTATATAGCTACCCGCCACTACAAGCTCGCCGCGCTCTCCAGCGTCGCCGCCGCCGACGGCGCCGTGTCGCCGCACCACAGTGAGTGTCGTCTATATAGCTACCCGCCACTACAAGCTCGCCGCGCTCTCCAGCGTCGCCGCCGCCGACGGCGCCGTGTCGCCGCACCACAGTGAGTGTCGTCTATATAGCTACCCGCCACTACAAGCTCGCCGCGCTCTCCAGCGTCGCCGCCGCCGACGGCGCCGTGTCGCCGCACCACAGTGAGTGTCGTCTATATAGCTACCCGCCACTACAAGCTCGCCGCGCTCTCCAGCGTCGCCGCCGCCGACGGCGCCGTGTCGCCGCACCACAGTGAGTGTCGTCTATATAGCTACCCGCCACTACAAGCTCGCCGCGCTCTCCAGCGTCGCCGCCGCCGACGGCGCCGTGTCGCCGCACCACAGTGAGTGTCGTCTATATAGCTACCCGCCACTACAAGCTCGCCGCGCTCTCCAGCGTCGCCGCCGCCGACGGCGCCGTGTCGCCGCACCACAGTGAGTGTCGTCTATATAGCTACCCGCCACTACAAGCTCGCCGCGCTCTCCAGCGTCGCCGCCGCCGACGGCGCCGTGTCGCCGCACCACAGTGAGTGTCGTCTATATAGCTACCCGCCACTACAAGCTCGCCGCGCTCTCCAGCGTCGCCGCCGCCGACGGCGCCGTGTCGCCGCACCACAGTGAGTGTCGTCTATATAGCTACCCGCCACTACAAGCTCGCCGCGCTCTCCAGCGTCGCCGCCGCCGACGGCGCCGTGTCGCCGCACCACAGTGAGTGTCGTCTATATAGCTACCCGCCACTACAAGCTCGCCGCGCTCTCCAGCGTCGCCGCCGCCGACGGCGCCGTGTCGCCGCACCACAGTGAGTGTCGTCTATATAGCTACCCGCCACTACAAGCTCGCCGCGCTCTCCAGCGTCGCCGCCGCCGACGGCGCCGTGTCGCCGCACCACAGTGAGTGTCGTCTATATAGCTACCCGCCACTACAAGCTCGCCGCGCTCTCCAGCGTCGCCGCCGCCGACGGCGCCGTGTCGCCGCACCACAGTGAGTGTCGTCTATATAGCTACCCGCCACTACAAGCTCGCCGCGCTCTCCAGCGTCGCCGCCGCCGACGGCGCCGTGTCGCCGCACCACAGTGAGTGTCGTCTATATAGCTACCCGCCACTACAAGCTCGCCGCGCTCTCCAGCGTCGCCGCCGCCGACGGCGCCGTGTCGCCGCACCACAGTGAGTGTCGTCTATATAGCTACCCGCCACTACAAGCTCGCCGCGCTCTCCAGCGTCGCCGCCGCCGACGGCGCCGTGTCGCCGCACCACAGTGAGTGTCGTCTATATAGCTACCCGCCACTACAAGCTCGCCGCGCTCTCCAGCGTCGCCGCCGCCGACGGCGCCGTGTCGCCGCACCACAGTGAGTGTCGTCTATATAGCTACCCGCCACTACAAGCTCGCCGCGCTCTCCAGCGTCGCCGCCGCCGACGGCGCCGTGTCGCCGCACCACAGTGAGTGTCGTCTATATAGCTACCCGCCACTACAAGCTCGCCGCGCTCTCCAGCGTCGCCGCCGCCGACGGCGCCGTGTCGCCGCACCACAGTGAGTGTCGTCTATATAGCTACCCGCCACTACAAGCTCGCCGCGCTCTCCAGCGTCGCCGCCGCCGACGGCGCCGTGTCGCCGCACCACAGTGAGTGTCGTCTATATAGCTACCCGCCACTACAAGCTCGCCGCGCTCTCCAGCGTCGCCGCCGCCGACGGCGCCGTGTCGCCGCACCACAGTGAGTGTCGTCTATATAGCTACCCGCCACTACAAGCTCGCCGCGCTCTCCAGCGTCGCCGCCGCCGACGGCGCCGTGTCGCCGCACCACAGTGAGTGTCGTCTATATAGCTACCCGCCACTACAAGCTCGCCGCGCTCTCCAGCGTCGCCGCCGCCGACGGCGCCGTGTCGCCGCACCACAGTGAGTGTCGTCTATATAGCTACCCGCCACTACAAGCTCGCCGCGCTCTCCAGCGTCGCCGCCGCCGACGGCGCCGTGTCGCCGCACCACAGTGAGTGTCGTCTATATAGCTACCCGCCACTACAAGCTCGCCGCGCTCTCCAGCGTCGCCGCCGCCGACGGCGCCGTGTCGCCGCACCACAGTGAGTGTCGTCTATATAGCTACCCGCCACTACAAGCTCGCCGCGCTCTCCAGCGTCGCCGCCGCCGACGGCGCCGTGTCGCCGCACCACAGTGAGTGTCGTCTATATAGCTACCCGCCACTACAAGCTCGCCGCGCTCTCCAGCGTCGCCGCCGCCGACGGCGCCGTGTCGCCGCACCACAGTGAGTGTCGTCTATATAGCTACCCGCCACTACAAGCTCGCCGCGCTCTCCAGCGTCGCCGCCGCCGACGGCGCCGTGTCGCCGCACCACAGTGAGTGTCGTCTATATAGCTACCCGCCACTACAAGCTCGCCGCGCTCTCCAGCGTCGCCGCCGCCGACGGCGCCGTGTCGCCGCACCACAGTGAGTGTCGTCTATATAGCTACCCGCCACTACAAGCTCGCCGCGCTCTCCAGCGTCGCCGCCGCCGACGGCGCCGTGTCGCCGCACCACAGTGAGTGTCGTCTATATAGCTACCCGCCACTACAAGCTCGCCGCGCTCTCCAGCGTCGCCGCCGCCGACGGCGCCGTGTCGCCGCACCACAGTGAGTGTCGTCTATATAGCTACCCGCCACTACAAGCTCGCCGCGCTCTCCAGCGTCGCCGCCGCCGACGGCGCCGTGTCGCCGCACCACAGTGAGTGTCGTCTATATAGCTACCCGCCACTACAAGCTCGCCGCGCTCTCCAGCGTCGCCGCCGCCGACGGCGCCGTGTCGCCGCACCACAGTGAGTGTCGTCTATATAGCTACCCGCCACTACAAGCTCGCCGCGCTCTCCAGCGTCGCCGCCGCCGACGGCGCCGTGTCGCCGCACCACAGTGAGTGTCGTCTATATAGCTACCCGCCACTACAAGCTCGCCGCGCTCTCCAGCGTCGCCGCCGCCGACGGCGCCGTGTCGCCGCACCACAGTGAGTGTCGTCTATATAGCTACCCGCCACTACAAGCTCGCCGCGCTCTCCAGCGTCGCCGCCGCCGACGGCGCCGTGTCGCCGCACCACAGTGAGTGTCGTCTATATAGCTACCCGCCACTACAAGCTCGCCGCGCTCTCCAGCGTCGCCGCCGCCGACGGCGCCGTGTCGCCGCACCACAGTGAGTGTCGTCTATATAGCTACCCGCCACTACAAGCTCGCCGCGCTCTCCAGCGTCGCCGCCGCCGACGGCGCCGTGTCGCCGCACCACAGTGAGTGTCGTCTATATAGCTACCCGCCACTACAAGCTCGCCGCGCTCTCCAGCGTCGCCGCCGCCGACGGCGCCGTGTCGCCGCACCACAGTGAGTGTCGTCTATATAGCTACCCGCCACTACAAGCTCGCCGCGCTCTCCAGCGTCGCCGCCGCCGACGGCGCCGTGTCGCCGCACCACAGTGAGTGTCGTCTATATAGCTACCCGCCACTACAAGCTCGCCGCGCTCTCCAGCGTCGCCGCCGCCGACGGCGCCGTGTCGCCGCACCACAGTGAGTGTCGTCTATATAGCTACCCGCCACTACAAGCTCGCCGCGCTCTCCAGCGTCGCCGCCGCCGACGGCGCCGTGTCGCCGCACCACAGTGAGTGTCGTCTATATAGCTACCCGCCACTACAAGCTCGCCGCGCTCTCCAGCGTCGCCGCCGCCGACGGCGCCGTGTCGCCGCACCACAGTGAGTGTCGTCTATATAGCTACCCGCCACTACAAGCTCGCCGCGCTCTCCAGCGTCGCCGCCGCCGACGGCGCCGTGTCGCCGCACCACAGTGAGTGTCGTCTATATAGCTACCCGCCACTACAAGCTCGCCGCGCTCTCCAGCGTCGCCGCCGCCGACGGCGCCGTGTCGCCGCACCACAGTGAGTGTCGTCTATATAGCTACCCGCCACTACAAGCTCGCCGCGCTCTCCAGCGTCGCCGCCGCCGACGGCGCCGTGTCGCCGCACCACAGTGAGTGTCGTCTATATAGCTACCCGCCACTACAAGCTCGCCGCGCTCTCCAGCGTCGCCGCCGCCGACGGCGCCGTGTCGCCGCACCACAGTGAGTGTCGTCTATATAGCTACCCGCCACTACGAAGTGTTTGCTAATGAGAGCGCTTTTATGCTGCACCAGGCGAGAGGGACTTTGCTTAACGTTAAGAGGAACAGTAAACGAAAAATACATTGAACTTTTATCGTTATGACGCCAATAGGCGTTCTATCTCAATACTGTCCCTGAAGATGCGAATGATGCTCTTGTAGCAAAATATGATATTCTATGCTATATTTTTTGCTATACCAGCAGATACTATTTGTATGATCTCTTTGAAGTTAAATTGATTGTTAAATTTATTTCCTCATCTGCATATTAAAATGGGTTATTTACTACATTGCTAATGATTATAAATTAAATACATCTTTGACTGGGGTCAGTTAAGTCGTGTGCTCAATGTGATCGATATGACAACGATCGACCTCATTGTGAGTAGCAATGATTTACACAACTCTACAATTGAAAATTGTTCGTAGCGGTTGTATAATAATTAGGTGATTTCGATTATCAAATGAATATTTTACTATTCTTACAAAGAAAAGTTCAGTCCATTATTTCCTTGGAATTATACATTCAACTTTGTTGATTGTATCTTTAACAGAGGAAGAGTTATTCATTGGGCCATAATCGATATCATGCTTGTTTTAACTTTAAACAATAGTTTAAGGTAACTACAGCTAGCAACGGACATTCTAAATGTAAATTAGATGCACGTGTTCAACGATCGTCGCGTAGCAACAGCTGATATAATTATTGTGAATGAAATCCGGGTTAAGGGCACAAGTAGATATACAACGATTGAATTACGTAATTGTAATAATTTACAATCTTGTGTAACAACAAGACATGTTATCTCTTTGATATAACAAGTAATTGAGTACATGTATTGTTCTGCTGATGATTGTCTATTTGATACATTTTAATACTTGCTGCTGTTTAGTGCGTTTCATCTTAATGTTCCTATGCCGTCATGTCGGCAACAGTGCAAATAAATGTTGCTTTATTATCCTGAATTTTCTTTGAATTCAGGGAGATTTTATTATTCAGTAATCAAAGAGAGATATTTATGTGTATACCTTCCTTACAAATGAGAATGCAATTGCGAATCTAAATGGCTTTAATTATGTAGGTATTTAAAGCTTGTTCTTTTAAAATGTCTAAATGTCTACTTCTGAAATAGAAATCAATTTTACTTTACAAAAATTAACATCATACCAAGTGTTGTCCCTTATGGAGATAGCACCCAAATATATCTGACCCAGGGTAAATGGAACTTATGCATTCACCACGCTATTTAACCCTGGGTCAAACGGCAAGGCTGCATACTATGTGTAGTCGAGCTGATTATGAAGATAATATGGAAGTGGCATGAAGTCCACCTTTGTACACAAGGTTTAAATTAATAAATATGACCAATAAAAACACTATGTTGAGAGTGATAGCTAAAGATAACAATATTTATTTATGACAATAATTTTGTAGTGTTGAAATATTTTTCGACGCCAAGTTTTGGGCCGTTAAAGAGGATAAAAGTTATAACTATAATTATGTACACATCATGCTCACCAGTTTACTTGATTAAACTGTGTAATATTTTAAGTAATGTAGAATATTTGTTCGCACAGAGGTGGCGTCGCCGCTGGACAGCGTGGAGAACCCGGTGATCCCGCCGCCGCTCCCGCCTATGTTCCTGCCGCCGCCGCTGCTGCCACCGCTACCGCGCCCGCCGCCGCTCGGCAGGCTACCCTCGCCGCACCCTCCTAGGTATGAGCCATACAAACATTTATGCCTTCGTTAACCACATTACGGAATCAGTTGTGTTCTTGTTATTTCTGATATTAAGGAAAGTTATCTACTCTATGTATACATGCTTCAAGTGTCTGTTGTAAGTGCACTTAGTGCATGTGTACAAAGTATAACAGAAATGTTATATCCTTTACCTTATCTTTTTAATTTTATTGTATGTAATGAAAAATCTTATATTGTTTCTAAGAGTGCTAAGTTATACATACAAATACATACAATAAAGACGGCGCCAGCACTACGCGGTTATTACTGCAATGTAAAGAATGTCAGCTTATGTGCGACGTCGTAAACAACCGTCGCCGCACCTACACACGCCGTATAGAAAGCCTTACTACACATGGTAATGCTTGCATAGCATCCTCTCATCATCGTCCTAGCGTTATCCCGGTTGCATCGAAGACTTACACGCCTTGAAGGCCGGGGTTCGCTTACTAGTCTAACCAGGGGCAGGGGGGCGATTCAGAATCTTTCGATATCTCATTTGACATTCGATTCCGTTAATTGTCAAACGGGCTACCTCATTTTTTGTCATAACTATCACATTTCCTATCAATTTTATGCATTCAGTATGAAGTAAATTAATAAATAAACCGAATTCAATGAATATTTGTTCAAAATATCTTTGATAGGCGGCTAAAAGACGAGGACAATAATTTGACATATCGTACGATTACTTGTCGTGACATTCTGAATCGACCTGCAGGTATGACAGAATATCAACTTTTACACAGAGCGACTGCCGTCTGACCGCCGCAACCCAAAGGGATAGCGATATGCCATGGTTTAGACCAGTATCAGTTTATTTGAGGGTACTGACTCCACGTTAACGACTGTCAAAGATCTTCATGACAGCTGGAACCGGCAGTTTAACGTGCCCTCCGAGGCACGCGATAAGCGATAATTAACAATTTTATACGCACATAACTTCGAAAAGTCATTGGTGCGTGCCTTGTATTCGAACCCGATACCCTCTGCATGGCAGTCCATTAGTATCTACACTAGGCTATCTCTACCTACTTATGATGCTTATCGTATCTTATGATATTATATTTAATTGTAGGTACGGCGAAAGGCGCTACACGCCCGACAGCCGGTACTCGCCGGAGAGCCGCTACTCGCCCGACAGCCGCTACTCGCCCGAGACAGTGCGGTACTCGCCCGACAGTCGCTACTCGCCCCGCTCGCGGCGTGATCCTTACCCGCCCCGATCGCGGCGGCGGTCCCGATCCAGGGAAAGGTGAGGTTATCAATAGTTTATTTAATGGTAATTGCTGCTGGACAAAAGCAACATAGGTGATACATACCTAAGTTACAAAATCTGGTGGAATAGCCTGACTCATATAGCCAGACATCTTGTTTTTTTTCTCCTGGTATAATATTTTTTGTCACTGTCTAGCTGACCCTGCGGTTATACCCGCGTTGTTTAGGGCTACTGTTTGGCACTCGTCGCTTAAAGCGGATTTTATATAGCCTACAGCCTTCCTCGATAAATGGGCTTTCCAACACAAAAATAATAGTCCAGTAGTTCCTTAGGTTAGCGCGTTCAACCAAACAAACTCTTCAGCTTTATAATAATAATATTCTACAGTGTAACGTATGTCCGGTACTTACCGCGTTTGCGTCACAGTACCGCCCATACGCTCGGCCAATCAGAGAAAGCCATCGTCCGCGCTCGCAAAGCCTGACCAAATATGGTCATAAACGGACTCTCACCCTGATGATGGGCTCAGTATATAAAGGGGCCGACAGAGAGGCCGGCACCGCTACTCTAACGTCGCTTCTACTACCTACCTACTATAACTAAGCGTACCTACTGACCCTACGTCGTATCTACGTGTATACTGGTCCCAGCTACGGGTTCCAGGTTCACCTTAAGACTCCGGCTACGCTCCTAGACCGCTACACTTTCCTGCATCACCTTCGGCGTCACCTCTGCCGAAGAGTCTGGCCTGCCCTGCTCATCGTACTCGCACCGCCGCACAGTGTATTATTTTGCCTTAGTTGCGGACATGCTCGTTTTATGTGTTTTTTGTAAAGCTAACAATCAAACTAAGGCCCTATTAAAACACCGCCGGCTCCAACTTCTATAGTTTAAGAGAAATTAAATAAATCGAGAAAAATCCTTAAAAACCATAGAAACACAATATCTCGTTTTTGGATTTGAATTTTACATGAAATGTTTTAAGGTGTGATAGGTATTCACTATAGGAACCATTTTTTTCTTGTAAACTTTAAAAATCTTGCTCACACAGGCGAGAATATATATTTTTCTATGATTTTGTAAATATTTTTTTTCTGTCGATTCTCTTCATGGTCGCGTTTTTTTTAAATGCTTAAATGTTGATCATTATAATAACTATCGCCACAAAAAAAATCAAACCCGACAAACCCAGGATTACGGAAATATTGAATTTTAAAAGTGTGGGCTAGGGTTGTCAATCAATACTGTGAGCAACATACAATACTTACTTCATGCTTACTCATTATGATTCATTATTTTTGACTTAGGTTTAGCAATTGTGGGTTTAAATAGTGATGTGTATAGTTTACTTAGTTTAAGTTTATATAAAAAGAGTGCAGAACGTTAGAGTCAATATAAAAAAATATTTGCGGTGGAATTCGATCACTTTTGTTTTGTGATCTATCTTCGATGAAGGATATTATGTGGAATTGGGTAATAATAATATAGGTATCTACTAATAAGATAAAGGTAATAATAATATAACATTCTACTACAGACACGCAACACCATCTATCCATCACCATGAGGCAGCGATAGCCTGGTGAAGAGACCAAGTCTCGGGTTCGAATCAACGGTGCGCACCATTGACTTTTCGAAGTTATGTGCGTATTAAACTCTTAATTGACGTTTGCCCCGGGCGTCGGAGGGCACGTTATGACGTTAGTCCCGGCTGTCATCAAAATATCTTTGACAATCGTTACGGGGAATTAGTACTCTCCAACATAATAACTCTGGTCTAAGCCATAGCATATGGATATCCCATATGCTATGGCCCCTTCGGGCTGCGGAGGTCAGACGGCAGTCGCTCTGTGGAAAAGCTAATATTCTGTCAAATCTGGTTGGACTAGAAAGCGGACCCCGAGCTAGAGCTGGTTGCATCCAACACTTACGTCTTGGAAGACGTAAGTGTTGGATGCAACCGGGAAAAACGCTCGGAAGATAATGATGATGAAGACACGCAACACCATCTAGTCCCAAACTAAGCAGAGCTTGTATTTTGGGTGAACTAGACCATGGATGAACATACAATGACATAATTATTATACATTTTCTTTTGTAAATACATACATAATATAATACAAAGAAACACCTAAACCAAAGACCAACATCCATGTTCACGCACACAAATGTTTGACTTTAACGGGCATCGAACCCACGACCTTCGGCGTGGTAGTCGGTTACACACCCGCTATGCCATCGGCTTGTCAATTCAATCGCATTGGCGAGCATAATTGAATAACCGATTGAACTAATCAACTTAAATATAAACTACTTTGGGACAACCCTATTTCCATAGAAATTTAAAAAAAACTTAGAAACGCAATATCTCCGAGATCTCGCTAGATACATATCTAGAATTTTCTCAAGTTGAAGGTACTACACCTATGTATATAATGTAAACAAAAAAAAATACGACCCACAAATAGCTAATTTATTATAATTCTTTTTCGTTTTTTAACAAAATAATTATTTATAATTGTTCCTGTGATGTTAGAAACTTGAAAATTTTACACTGTATATATTTCGATCCAACAATTAATATGTATTTTACTAGAGACGGACATTTGCTTTATTCAAGAAATGCAGACAAAAAACTTTTTCAGAAAGGTCAGTGACCTTTCTCTAAAATATTTATAACTCCTAAGTGAAGTGAAATATCAAAACGGGTATTTTTTGAATGCTTTAGAATGGTTTAATCTATACGGGGAAAAAATAAAACTGGCATGTCCGCAACTAAGGCGAAATAATACACTGTGCGCCGGCGTCTGCCAGCTGAACCAACGGCCTGCGAGGATCTACCGCTACGCGCAGCCTTCGAGCAGCCTGCCTACACACTACCAGAGGGAACAGCGTGGGAGACTGCAGCCCTTAGTGTTCAGGCCAGTGTCGTGTTGTTGGTCGGTCATACTCGTGGCAAGGGAAGTGAGACAATACTCGGCAAATAAACGCATAGAACCTTTTCTGCGTACTACTACCAGAACCCGTTACAGTGGCGCCTACGTGGGTTATTGTCTCGCTTTCCGTGCTCGAGTTCTCTTCTAGCAGGTCTCCATTATTGTAAGCGAGGAGGTGCGGCTACAGTGAACCGGTACGTATTGCTATACTAATTGTCTACCTTTTAGTGTAACTACCTACTACGTACTAGTTCGCAAATTTGAATCTTAACTTTTTTCTAATTAGTCCTAACGGTCGAACTTTTACGCCTAATCGTAAAGTAGGCCATTTGTAAGGGCGGAACGCTAACGCAGTAAATGTAGTGCTTACCCGTAGCTGGGACCAGGATACATGTAGATACGACGTAGGGTCAGTAGGTACGCTTAGTTATAGTAGGTAGGTAGTAGAAGCGACGTTAGAGTAGCGGTGCCGGCCTCTCTGTCGGCACCTTTATATACCGAGCCCTCCATCAGGGTGAGAGTCCGTTTATGACCATATTTGGTCAGGCTTTGCGAGCGCGGACGATGGCTTTCTCTGATTGGCCGAGCGTATGGGCGGTACTGTGACGCAAACGCGGTAAGTACCGGACATACGTTACAACAGCATTCACAAAACACCATCTAGACCCAAACCACAGTCAAATAATCCATACAGTCGTTCGACGAACGCGTCTAGACGGGTCAATCGTGCGGGGGACAAGAGGTGAGACGCGGGAAGAGCGGTACCTACTTACGTATGTCACCTTAGTTCCTAACTAGGTACATGTTTTTGGGGGCTGGCGCGTGCTTGTTTTTTGTTCGTTACTTATTTATTTGCTTATGAATATTAGTTAAGATGGTGCATACGACTTGTGCTGTGAGACATTGCAATTGTTCATGCTGCTTAAAGATTTAAAAAATAAGCATTTAAAAAATCTGCGATTTCATCAATATACTTACACAAAAAATAAAAACTTCATTAATTTTAATTATTTATATTATTTTGAAACGTATGTATGTACCTATAACCACTTAAAATTATGTGCACGTACCCACTAATCTACTAACTTTTTACAATATCTCATGTCTGGCCAAATCTAATACTAATATATAAAACTGAAGAGTTTGTTTGTTTGGTTGAACGCGCTAATCTCAGGAACTACTGGACCGATTTGAAAAATTATTTCAGTGTTGGATAGGTCATGTATCGAGGATGGCTATAGGCTATATAAAGGGAGCGAAGCAGTAGCCTAAAATAACGCGGGTGTAACCGTGGGCATCATCTAGTCATATATAAAGCTGAAGAGTTTGTTTGTTTGGTTGAACGCGCTAATCTCAGGAACTACTGGTCCGATTTGAAAAATTCTTTCAGTGTTAGATAGCCCATTTATTGGGAAAGGCTATATGTTACATAAAATCACGCTATGAGCGACGGGAGCGGAGCAGTAGCCTTAAATAACGCGGGTGTAACCGCGGGCATCCTCTTGTCAGAGAATAAAGTAGTAATTACTGTTAACAACATGGCAGACGTAAGAAAATAAGCGTTGTAAGCCAATATTCGATTCAAGCGTGATTTTAATTTCATGCCATAAGTACCTAACTAAGGTAAGTGTACCTATCAAATATTAGTATGTATCTTGGTAACGGCCCGTCCTAGCTAAAAAATAACCATATTTTTGGCCCCCTTTTATAAACACCACACATGTTCTCAGTAATCTCATAGCCCGGTCACCCATCCATAAAATGACCTTGATGTCTAGTGCTTTACCTTAACGTAGTTTGCTCGAAAATAGATCTGCAAAATACTTCATACCGATAACATAGGCTCTGCAAGCTGATCCCATGGTTGCCCATCCATTAAACGACCGCTATATCAATCGCTTTATTTTAACTTGGTTTGTACGATATCCACCTAGTAAGTATATCTGAAAAAATGCTTCATATCCTTAACCACCTCCTACGACACTTGCGGTATGAAATAGGTGCTGACTGACACTTTGTATGCAAAGCTGTCACCGCAAGTGCAAACTAAATGCAAACTGTTTTATAATAATTGTTTATCGTTAATTATTGTCATATAATAAATAAGTGATTCACTCTATAATATTCATGTAGCGTAGCAATTGTAATATTTTTCTAAAATAAATAGACGGTGTTTCAATAAGTAGGTAGGTATTGTTTAAATGTGGCAGCCCTAGCCTCCTTACCCTTGTCTAGACGTTGTCGGCTTTTTCTACGAGATCAAAGGCGTCAAACTACTGTATGTCTTTATATACTGTGCCCAAACTAAGCGGAAGCTTGTACTATGGGGTACTAGACAATGGATAAACATACGTAATTATATACTTTATAATTGTATCGATGTATAAAAGTTAGTAACTACATACCTTGCGCTATTGCTATACAATTCTCACAGGTAGTAGAGCCTTGCTGAATTCAGCATGAATGGGCCGGCTCGACCGGGGAAGTACTACCCTCTCACAGAAAATCGACGTAAAGTAACAGTACCTAAACTGTTGCGTTTCGTTCGGTGAGTGAGAGTGCCGGAGGCCCTATCCCCTATTCCTTCTCCCTTATCCCACTCCTCATCCTATCCCTTTTCCGAATCCCAAGGGGCGGCAACGCATTTGTGACTCCAGTGGTGTTGCTTGTGTCCATGGGCGGCGGTAATTGCTTACCATCAGGCAATCCGCCAGCTCGTTTGCCACCTATCACTACAAAAAAAAACTGTCAAGTCATTCCATTTATTACCGTGTATATAAATGTCCAGGTATGAAGAAACCCGCGGTTCGCGGTCTCGCAACGGGCCGGCGCCCCCGGCGGACACAGAGACTGAATACAACTCCGACAGTCCCACCAGAGAGCCGCGCAGACGTCCTCGATACTCAGGGAGACATTCAGGTGACTATCGCTCACATTAACCTAATATATAAGAAACAAAAATATCAGAAGAGCATGCATGAGAAACTTGATGGGAGTGAAGGAAGCACGAGAGATATGTCAGGGGCCCTAGCCAAACGGCATTCGCTCAGATATCTACTTTCGCTAACGCTTGGTTGCCATGGCAACATAAGGAATTCCTTCTTCGTTAACCACGTGATATATCGAAGGCTTATGTCAGTTCCATACATTTTTGCACTTAGCGATTAGCGATATCGTTAATCGAATGCCATTTGGCTAAGGGGGCAGGGTCGTTGCAAATGGCGTGCCGTAGTCTCTACCTACCCCTTCGGGAAACAGGCATGAGTCTTTGTATGTATGTACCATGGGGTCCCGATACGAAGATTTTATTTTTAGTTTTCAAAAGCAATCACAGATAGCGCTACGGGTAATGATTTCTAAATCGGTGGTCAATAAACATAAGATTTGAGTAAAATTTGAGCAAACAAAATGAAAAGTAAATCATATTTGGCACGTTAATAACATTTTACACAGTTTCATTGCATTAATAGATATTTTGAAATTCAATATTTTACATCCTCAGCAACGCCCACCACTAGCACAATAATTTGCCATCTAGTTTTCAATCAACAAATGATTGCCAGAGTGTATCACTAGATGGCACTATTGTCGAGTAAATTCGACGGCAATATTGCATTTAGTATAGAAACCAGTAATATTAAAAAAAAATTGGCTTTATTAGACCCTATAAGAAAAAAAGGGTCGCGGTATTTTGCACCTAACGAAAAGTTGTCGGCATTTGCCCGGCGTCCACTGTCGCCATCTAGTGTAAATTTGACGGAAATAAAATAGCCTCACGAATAGCCCCAGGAAGGTCTCAGATTTTTGTTCGTGACCGTGTATCTGTACTAGTATAGTATTATATTATCTGTGGTATGTACAAATAGCTAGGCACCTTTAATCTAAATTATAGTGGCAATACAGTACCAAAAATTTCATGAACTTTCTTGTGATCTTGTGTAAATTTTGGATATTTCTGGGACTTTTACAAAGTTGACATATTTTTGTACTAAAAAGCGGAACGTGTTCATAACGCTCTTTTTTTAGTACCGTGTCGCAACTTTTGGGTCGATTACTAAGCCCACTTTTTAATTTCAAAATAATAAAAGTTAGTAGTAATTGCCATCGTCATTTCAAAATTATATTACACATTTTAAACTTTTCTCGTATATTGTGTGCACTGAAAAATAATAAACCGGAAAACGTCAACACCAAGAAGCAAAAGACTTGAATCGTCATTTTCGTCTTCGTTGAGGACGCTGGTTACTTTAACAGCTTTTGGCAGTATATCTGCGAATCTGGAGGCACGGCAGTGCCCGCGCCAAGTCGAACAAAAAAGCGGCACGGCCGTACCATCCTTTCCTCGAAGCAGTTCAGACCATTTTGACTCCCTATAACTTCGGTGTGGATAAAACTAGAAGCCTGATTTAGTAACCAAGCAGGCATTGTATAAACATGGTGTATTTCAAATTTAATTCAATTTGAACTAGTAGTTTAAGAATTATAACAAGTTTTAATTTTGTCACTCATTGACCGATCATCAAAAGTCTAAGGCACTTATAGCAGACAAAGAAGCTTCAAATTTAAAATATAATTAGTGTTTAGTATATGAATCAAGAAAAATACAATATTTTTCAATTTCTGTCCAGTTTTCGAGATACATCAACTGCATAAATAACTTTGTAATTCCATATAAATATATAGGGTTACAAAATTACATTTGCAGTTAGGGCTTTATTTAAAAAAAATCTGTGTTGGTGTACAAGACGTAGAAGGTAGCGATAAGGACAAAAGTAAGACTATCTACAAAAAGAAATGAAATCCCATAAAAACAATACTTGTCAACAAAACCAAGTCTCGCAAACATAAAAAGTTGTGAGATCCATGTAATACCAAGTCGGTTAATTAAAAATCTTTAATGTTTTAAATAAATAGACTGACGTAGCAATTGCACGAAACAATCTATTTTATATAATGTATTACGAGATATATTGTGTTTTCATGCGATGGCCGAGTCAATCTATTTATTTGAAACATTAAAGATTTTTAATTAACCAACTTGGTATTACATGGATCTCACAACTTTTTATGGTTGCGAGACTTAGTTTTTTTGACAAGTATTGTTTTTATGGGATGTATATTTTATGAAGTAGATTTTATTATGGTCTGTTAGATTATTATTAAATATGCCATTTTGTGTTTCAGGTCCAAGCTCAGGGTCCGGTTGTTCGTCAGAATCAGACAAATGAAACAGTCAAGGTATCATTAGGTTACTATAAAAGATCTACGTGATGTATTTGTGATGCCAAAATTGTTTACGGTGATTACATATGTATTACTTGTGAAATAAACATTTTAAAGCTTATGACGTGCGTTAAATCTACAGCTTAAGGGTAGTTTTCATTTTTAATATTCGATTTTAAAATCCTAATTTCTTCCTGGCGATTTCTTTTTAAACAGAGAATGTATGATTTGGATAAGATTGCAATTTGTTTTTAAATCATCTCTATTAAGAATGCTCTGGCGTACCTAATATTACCTAAATGTAGTATCTTATTAACTACTGTTTAAATGTACTGGGCTTGCGACTGTACTTCAAGAGCAATATTTTATTAATAGTTCTTTATGAAATAACCAAGATAAATCCATTGTAGAAACAGATGTTACTGACATTATTTATTGTTGAGAGATTGACATTTTCTACCCACAAAAAATGTTTGAGCCATACTACTCTTTGAAAGACTGCTGCATGCGATTTGGCAACATTGAAATAATATAATTACTATTGGCAAGTCGTTGATATATAGAATAGTAATTTGTGGTATTTATATGTACATATTTATATATTATATGAAACAATAACTGAGTGGAACATAATACGACATTCGAAGATTACAAGTACCTTTAAATTTTTAAAAGACCACGTTATGGTACAGATATAATACTCCTTGGTGCTGTCTATTACGATGTTTTTTTAAATTGTCATAATTATACCTCCGCAAGCCATTTAAATGCATTTAAAAACTCTGAGAGACCAAAGAGTTTCAATCATTTGTCTATTGTTGTACCTGATTTTCTGTTTCTTTCTAGTTATGGAATTTTTCGCTAACATATTATGTTCCTAACGTATAAAATGGGTCAACATGTGTTTGATTTGACGAATTAAATTAGATTGTACTTACAATTCATCTAATGCCTTACACATTAACTGATAATGTTGCCACATGAGAAAATTTAGCAATAAACTAGTATTGTAATATAATCAGTCCGTCATAAGAATTGCAATCTTTAATTTATTGAACACTTGTTGTTTGGTTAGTCAGTTAAATGTATTATAATTATTAGATACGATTTAATAAATAATTTTATCATTTTATATAAGACTTTCTTTTAAACCCTTTTCATAACTTTGAGAAAGCTAATAATCACCTAGTGAAATAATAATTTGGCAACCACCGAATTATAATCTGAAATTGAAAACTCCAATAAAAAGTAATAAATCTGTGTAAGTATATCAAATCCTTGCGTTACTGAATTAATGACAGAAGCTACAGCCAAACCTATTAGGCGCAAGAAGCTGGAATTAGGGATGTAAGTGCCTTTGGGACTGTTGGGGTGCACTTAGAAGGGATTATCCGAAATTCCTTCGGGAACAGGCAGAAAAGGTTAAATTTAAAATATGTACGGGCGTAGCTGCGGTATTCCTCTAGTATTTTAAATATGACACGAAATAATGCTACATTCTTCAAATCTCCTCTAGCTTACCTAAGTGCTGGGAAGAGAAGCATAGGCGTAGCGAGGTTCAGGCAGGGTGAGCGGTGCTCCCTAGCAAGGACTAAAGGCCGGCGCGCACTGACGTCGCGGCATGGCACGGCATGGCAAAGGATTTTATTACTGATCAAGTCATTTTGATTCTTATTTCAATGAGATTAGAATTCATATTACTTTATTTCGATACAATCGTACCGCGGCCCGCCGTGGCATGCCGCGGGACGTCGCCGCGCGTCGCGGCACGTCGCGGCATACTTCGGGACGCCGCGGTATGCCAAGGCGTCCTGCAGTGTGCCACGATGTAATCAGTAGGTAAATAAGTTCCTGAATTCACCGTTAGCAAATCTTGTTCTCCATAAATAATGTATCTAGAATTGTTTTCTCTTCAACATATCAGTTGGTATTTATCGTTCTTCATCTTCAGCAAGAAGTGCAATTGATACTAAATTTTAGTCAATTGGATGCCTCGGTATGACGCGGCATGCCGCGGTATGCCACGACGTGCCATGGCGGGCCGCGGCGTCCTTCGGGCTACCGAAACATGCCGTGCCACGCCGTGCCATGCCGTGCCGTCAGTCGACGCTGGCCTTAAAAAAACATCGTTATGTATACATATGTCACCGGAAAAAATAAGAATCGTAAAGGACAAAGGCAGATCTTCATACATCAAATTGTCTGAAATTAAATTGAAGCGTACAGTAATAAAACATATATCAAAAAATTCGACGGTTAAAAGATTCTATTTTTACTCGAGAAAGCCGAAAAAAAAGATATCGGTGTTTTAATTTTTAGTTAAATGAACAATGTACGTTAGAATTATCAAATGACATATGTCATTTTGAAGGATATATTCTGTAGCATCTAACTGTCACAACCAAAGACAAAAGCAGAGCTGCACATTTTAAATCGATTTTATGTGAAATCGATACAACATTAAAACGATGCTGTGACGTTGTGACGTCGTGCCTCGGCGCTTGCGAGCCCCGCTACGATGACGCACTGCAGTGGGGAGCCCTCTCCCGCTTGCCGACCATATATATACCAGCGACACACGTGGTTGGGCCTTTTTTTCTGCTGCGAGACACACGTCAAAGCTGAGTACTCATCCGAGGACCAGTGGAGTGTCAACCTACGACCTACGCCCTGGATAATTGTCTAGTCGGTTAACCTCAAGTGTCAGCTCTTTTATGTAATCAAAACCATTGTAATTCTGGAATATAACGCGAGTATAATCTTTCCTGGTGATATTTTTTATTTATTTCCCGTAAGACAACCTAATCATCTCTTTTTAATTGCTCGGCGAGTGATCGATCCCGGCTATCCCGTGAAAATCAATCACTCGTGCGACAACGTTTAGTTCCATTTTTATTTGATTTAAAAGTTGTTTTGTTTCAAAAATATTAAATAATTATATAATAATATTAATTAATAAAATAACTGCATTATAATAATTATATTTTAAACCAAGCCAACCCTATAAAGGTCGATCGTATCGATTACTTATTTAATAATCGACACGGATCAATAGCACTCACGTCTATTCCTGTCACACCATTGTCGATGGCAACAATCAAATAGTAAAGTAGGTACCTAGTTCGTAATCAATTGGAATGCTTTATAAATATCCTAGGAAATTTATAAACTTTCATAGGATTCTAAACGAGAGATAAATAATTGTATTACTTTAACCAAGCCTGGCGCACTTCGCATTTTAGGTACAAACTTACAAGTACCTCCGCCACCCATGACTACATGGTTGGATAAGAGGGTTGCCACTTGCCGCGCGCCGCTCACATTAGACGTCACGCAACGAGTGCGACCGCTCCGTATTCTCATGCGCCGTGTTCGAACATTGTTCAAATTATATAAACGCCTTTAACAAAATGAACGTAAAAATATACTGCTTCGCATTTGGCTGCTTAAATAACAACACGGATCCGAACCTGTACTCATCTGAATAAAGAAATTAACACTTATGCGTGGCTAGTCTGTCGACATTTTTAATACATAATTATGTTACAATTATACTGACATCGTCAAATAGTTTTCTGAGGCCCAATTCTCGTAATTAGATGTCATAAATGGTATTCTCGTAACTCAACTAACACTTAAATGACATCGGGACCGTAACGAAAACTGAATAAAGTGTGAACGGTGTCCTGCTAAACCAGTCGCATCGCATTGTGCACCCCGCCTGGCACCCGGCACCCGCGTGACCCAAAATTAAAATTAAATCGCAAATCAGTCAAAATGCGAGAATTAACCTTCCGATGTCGGGTATGAAATGTCATTTGTTTTGAATAGAATATTTTTTTAAAGCACAACCCTAACCGCATCAGAAAAGATAAAAAAGACGTGTCGGAAAGAGACACACGATGTAGGTTAATATATGTAAATTGTAGGCGCTTAGCGCTGTGCGCGCTAAATTGCGCTTTATTTGGTCACAGCTAGAATTGTTATTTATTTACACGCTAGTGCTAAGAGCGCCTTCTGTACTTTAGTACTTGTTTATATTCTGTGCTTTAACGCAAACATTTCCGTAAATTTATCAATTTGCAACGCCTCTTCGTAAATCTATAAACTGACGGAAATCTATTCGTAACATTCTACACGGTTCGACCAATCACAGAAAAACTTTTAATTTTACGCTTCTTTAAAATACGACAAATAACACACTGCTCTCTGATTGGTCGCTCGGTGGTGATAATGAAGGTCGGCATCAGTTCAACTTAATAGATTATGCTAGGTTTTCTTGTGACCCTGAAAAAAATAGGAGCCCTGCGAATCAGGGCTCCGTAAACTTAGCCTGATTAACATCGCTAAAGTTCAGGTTTATTCGTAAAAGTGGCGAAGAATGGCGGTGACGAGGAAGGAAATTGAACACGTGACTCATTCAACCAATCAGAGCGCACATGCCGTTCGGTCATTGCTTACGTATTATTTTACGAATGAATTCGGTGAGTTTATTAATTTACGAAAATATGGGCGTAAAATAATACAATTTATCTCTCGTTTAGAATCCTACGAAAGTTTATAAATTTCCTAGGAAATTTATAAATTTACGGTTCTTGTTATTTTCCGGTGACATATATATGAACTGAGTTTCCTTTCACCTGACCAGCTCCCCCTGCCATTTTATCATAACCTCCACTCCAATTTCAGACACAATAACATTGTGAGTCACTGGGAGCATTTGGCTTACTATATCACGCTGGTCAGGCATGTGAGTGTAAGGTTAGGGGTCGAGTTTTCCATCTCTTACGAAGACATTATTTGTTTCATGTATGTATTTAGTCTCTTACAACACCCACGCAATGAAATGGTATAGTCACACATTCTAGGCATGAGACCGATATATCAAAACGAAACTGAAATCCGATTGCAGTCAGAAATCGTATCGTATCGATATTCCAACATGAGAAAACCGATTTTAGAAAACGTAAAACAATACCACGAAAACGCAAACAATCTAATCCAAACCAAACGGAAACTGTGCAAGCGCAACCAAACTACAAAGTAAATCTAAAGCTTACGTTTCGATAGTTTTCATATTCATTCGTTCTCTTTCACTCTACCCAACGACTACTTAGTTAGAATGAGAGAGAGCGAATTTCATATCCTTTTCTTTCTTACTTAGTGATCCGTTTAAAGAGCAAAAGAGATGAAGCGAATATCGATCGTTGCCAAGCAAGCCAGTCGTAGTACCTAGTGCGTTATGGATTTTGGCGGTTTTATGAATTGCAGATTGAATAGAAAAAATAAAACTAAACATCGAGGCGATAAGATCTAATTCAGATTGCAACTATTTAATGTTTGTTTTGAAAATTGCAAATAGTTTTAATAGTTATTAGGGATTTATGTTTGGAGAGTTTTGACTTGATCGATGTTTATTTGTTCACTTGACCTAGGTGACACGTGCAGTTCGGTGCGCGCGTAATAATAATAAAATTAAGTACCTATATTTGGTTTTCGTGAAAGTTATACTATTAGGATTTAAAAAGTTTTATTGTTACGTTGTTAGGATTGTAAAGTGTAAATAAATAGAAACAATTGGTGTTGCGTAATTTTAGTTTGTTTGGCGACTGAGTTTTTTAACAATTAGTTTTAGGTAGTTAGTAGGTTAGGATTGTAAAGTGTAAATAAATAGAAACAATTCGTGTTGTGTAATTTTAGTTTGTTTGGCGACTGAGTTTTTTAACAATTAGTTTTAGGTAGTTAGTAGGTTAGGATTGTAAAGTGTAAATAAATAGAAACAATTCGTGTTGTGTAGTTTTAGTTTGTTTGGCGACTGAGTTTTTTAACAATTAGTTTTAGGTAGTTAGTAGGTTTTCTTTTTCAATATGTCACGCAAACCAAGCGAAATATGGACGCATGACATGACAATACAATAAGAATTCGATTGTTTGCGTTTGTCTACGCAACTAGTTACTACGCTCGTCGCTCCGACATCCGCTACAGAAATCGATTTCTAAAATCGGTTTTTGAAATCGATTTCAGTATCTGAAATCGAATTTGTATCGGTTTGCGGAAAAAAATTGTTTGCCTGTAAAGTCGGTATACGGGCGAAAGTTTTACGTGACAACGACTTTGAGTGGTAAAATAATTTTAATGTGAATATTCATTCGTATAGTAGGAAGAAGGATGAAAGACGCGTGCCCTTCACTTTTTATGTCCGTCTCTCTCGCTCTTAGGCGGGACGCGTGCCTCTCACTCGCTCTCATTGTGAGCGCATAACGTGAGCGGAGCGTAACGCAATTTCTTGAAGTGTCACCCGGCAAACCAATTTATAAGACGTTGTCACGTCAAAATCCGAAAACGCCCATGCCTAACACATTCTTATACAGGGTGGCGCTACCATAGGGGCATTTATTTAAAAAGGACGTATCATTGATGCCTATAAAATGTTTTATATCACCAAAAAAGACCCTGAGGCCAAAATAAAAAAATAGAAATTTCAAACAAAATAAACTAGGTATACAATATGAGGTACAAAACGAAACACCATGTGTAGTCCAATATGACATTAGATTACTGACCTTTATAAGAACGGCGACGTGTGCTATGCGGCAGACGGAGGTAGTTCACATTTATTGACGAATTACCTATTTCAGTAATTCTACACGTCACTCCAATGACTCCAATGAAATTTGGTTACTCATTAGGCAAGCACTGGTGTCTTTTTCATATCAACAAAAACCCACTTAACACAAACCCACGTAAAAGGTAGCACAAAATTTTCAAATTCTCAAAATGGTTGCCATTGTTATCACGAATTACCTATTTCAGTAATTCTACACATCACTCTAATGAAATTTGTTCAGTAATTAGGAAAGCACTGGTGTCTTTTTCATATCAACAAGAACTCACGTAACACAAACCCACATAAAAGGTAAATTAAATTTTCAAATTTTCAAAATGACCGCCATTGTTATTAATACATAAATTGCATCGCCACAGAATATTTTGGCGTACTTTATGGAGCAAATCACTATTTGCGGCCAGATTTTTTAATTTATTGAAAGCATGCTCAATCCTCGCTTTCAAATGTTCCACACTGGTCACGTCAGTAGAATAGACTTCTTCCTTAATGTGACCCCACAAAAAGAAGTCTAATGGCGTGAGGTCCGGCGATCTCGCAGGCCATCGAGTCGGGCCGTAGCGTCCTATCCACTGGTGGCCAAACATTGCTGACAGGCGCTCCCTGACAACCACCACTGAATGCGCCGGTGCTCCGTCCAATTGATACCATAGTCGCCGGTAGGTATCTAATGGAAGCTGGTCCGTATAGTCAGCAACTGCGCCGTCAAGCAATTCTAGGAATTTTGCTGCGTTGAGGTTACCGTCAATAAAGATTGGACCCACGATCGTGTTTCCGTGAATCCCAGCCCAAACATTCACAGAAAATCTGTACTGGTGAGTCACCAGTACAGATTTTCTGTGAATCCACATCTGTTTCGTGAGTCTGGTCACCAGTGGTGACTAGACTCACGAAACAGATGTGGGTTCGTCTGGCTCCAATGGCGAAGGTTATGGCGGTTCCACATACCATTACGCGTAAAAGTGCTTTCATCCGTCCACATTGACATTTTTTATAAATTTCCTGTCATGGGATACCTTGTCAAGCAGCCATTGACAATAGGTTTGCCTTGGAGTCATATCCCGCGGTAACAGTGCATTTACGGGCTGGAACTTGAAAGGTCGGCGTTTCTCTCGTTTCAGAATCTTGTGAACGGTCTTATGATGTAAACGGAACCTTCGCGCCGCTCTCCGTAAACTGCATGTTGGCTCACGACTAAAATGATCCAGTACTTGTTGTTGCCGTGACGCTGCTACTTCACGAGATGGGACTCCTCGTCTTTGAATCATAGGCCGATTCTCTCCGAACCGTTGTACAGCCTGAACAATAGTGCGGGCGTTCACTGAGCATACTCTACTAGCACCATACTCAGTATGTTCGCAATGCCATAGCTGCATTGCACAAGCACTCCCTATAAATAAGTATCATATCCGCATATTCGGACGACGTAAATTTGGTCATTATTATTAAAAATAATGCAAAAATAACGAATGATTAAGTTCACTTAACAACAACACAAATAACCTTTAATTAGGCGCGCGGGGTCGCCGCGACCCCAAGTGATCTTTAACATAAGTTACTTTTTTAACTATTAATACTGGCAACCCGAATTTCTTGCTAGCTTTCTAACTCTTTACTCTCCACGTGATTCAGTGTCGCCCGCGCCGTGGAATTTATCGCACGCACTGCACTGGAGGGGCTTGGGGTCGCGAAGACCCCGCGCGACTAATAGTGTAGTTCAAATTTAGGTAAGTGAATATTTGTATATTATGGTTTTTAGCATTTTTTCATCTTATATTGTGAATTTTAAAAATATGTAACTGCTTACCACCATTTTGTACACAATTATAGATTCATATGAAATATACAAAATTGTGTATTTTATGTTTTTGGTTGGTAAACACACGCTATTACATTTGCTTTTTCTCTATGCTTATATACTACGAAAGCTTGTTTATCAAGTTTTTTTAACAGTAATTTATCTTTCTCAGATTTATTTCATCATGGCCCATAGGCAGAGTCTTCGACTTGAACAAATTAGTGCGATTCTTGAAGATGAAGAAAAAGCTTTCGATGAGACAGAAAAAAAAAAAAAAACTAAAGCTGTTGTATTATTGTCGTCTATACATCATGATGATATCCTAGACGAGGGCGAATATAAGAAGCCGGAAATGATTTTATTCTATAATAAAACAAAGGGGTGCAAATTACTAGTTGTGTTCCACATATAACGTTGCTCGGTGGACGAAGAGATGGCCTATGGTAATTTTTTCCATTTATTCAATGTGTCTGCTATAAATGCATTCGTTATTTATAATTTCAACAATAATGAGGCTACTATAAACAGATGAATTTTCCTTAAAGTATTAGCAACAGAATTAGTAAAAGCACATATATTAGCAAGAGCAATAGTTCCGTCCGTGCCCAGTGCTTTGAAAAAACGATTGTCAGAACCTGAAGTTGCGACTCCTTCAACGTCTAAAACTGGATTGCACTCAACAAAAAGAGGAAGGTGCTACATCAATCCACAAAAAGGAGTCAAGAAAACGAACGCAAAGTGCAAATAAGTGCAATAAATTTATCCGTGGCGGTCATACAAAGAAAATTTGTTATAATTGTTGAATTTTTATAGTACTTACGAAAAACATATTTTTCTATTGTTTCAAACATCTTTCTGAGATTTTATTTTTATTTTTCTAAAATATTAATAAGAAATAAGTAGAATAAAAACAATTAAAGTAGATTCCTAATTAAGATCTTTCTTTTTTCATACCTATCAATTTGGGGTAACTGCAGACCCCGTGCGACTAACAATGTTAGTTTATTGGCGCGCCTAATTAAAGGATAAATACAATCACACACTTAAATATCTAAAACGACTTTCGCATAAAGTTAATAAAAGCGCGCGCGCAATCAGATCGACTTATTAACTCAATAGTTTTTGCGGCACTAAACTTTTGATGAGTCACCTCACCGATCACCGATGCGCCGCTGGCGCCGACTTGTCTACATGGAATTAGGGATGCCCAATAGGTACTGTGAATGTCGATATTTTTGGTACGTTAACAACAAAGTAACACAAAATGTTTTTATGTACAATGAACTATGCATTCTTTATTTGTATTAACAATAACGCTATTGCTTAATAGTGTTGCTAATACGACACAGTTAAACAAGTTTATGAAATACTATGCACATACTTCAATTAGTTCAGTACATAGTTATTATAATTCTTAAGCAGATTGTTGAACCCATTAGACCATTTAAAAAATACTATACGGAAAGAGCTAAAATAGTCAATAATTATTAACTTATTTCAAATTATTAAATAAGTGAATATCTTTACATGTTTATCATTGTTTACCTATTAATAAAAACGTCGTCTTTATTTGTACCACACTTTGAAATTTTTGAACGTAAAGTCATTGATAAGACGATTACATTAACGTTAAATACAAACAATGTCGATACAATAAACAACAAACTTTTACGGTGCGTATTTTTTATCGATACTATTGACAATATTTTGTTCATAATTGGACTACTCTATTTGGCTCCACTATGTTTGTCCTCGTCACACGTAGTGCATTTACTGTAAGAGTGAGTTCCTACTCACTCTTACAGTAAATGCACTACGTAAATGCATACCTAATCAGATGTTTTCGTGCTTGCGGAACCGATCCATTTTATTATTAAGTATGTAACTTTATTGAAAAGGTAATTAGAAAGTTTTGCTCTGTTAAAAATGTTACGCATTAACTCGGGCGCAAAAACTTACAACGCCGAGTCTTAGGTACCTCCGAGGCGAAGCGACGTTGCACGAAGACGTCACCGTCCTAAGTCGTCGAAGGGTCAACGCAGACAGAGAGGAATAATCCCCGCGCGGTCTCGGGCATTTTCTTTACGGATTGCGTATGCTCATGATTGCGCGCTACCTCGCGAGCCTGCGCGAGTAAAACGTTCTGGGTTACCACTCTACAGTAAATATTTTGTCGCGAAAGTTCGTTAAACCCTGAAAATACGCGTACGATGCGGGCGCCGACTCGACGCCGCGCGGGGATTTCCGCGTATCTTCGAGGACGCGTGAATATTTTTTATCAGGTTCAAACATTTATAAACTTTATAATAGAATTAAATTATGAGTCTGATACAGAATCTGACAGCAGTTACGAATCGTCATTGGCAGTCCGAGAATCTGACAGCAGTTACGAATCATCATAACATTGGCAGTCCACATGGATCATGCTTATTAAAAAAAAATGAAAATTAAATTTGCAGTTTATGTATTTGATAATTAAAACCTCACATTGGCGTAATTATGATGCGTTTACCTTTGTATATTAAATAGAAAAAAAATATTATAACTATTTATTCTTATTCTTATTTATCTTCATAGGAAATTAATTATTTCGTTAGAAAATAAATGTAGGTACATGCGTATAGCCATGCCGATATCAAGAGGTTTTGTTACAAACATTCCAAATATTTAATACGATCGCGTAGGCAATAAAAAAATAAGTACATTTTTAGCAATACTGTATATTTAAAATGGGAGTAATAAATACTAAAATAAAGCAACACAACGCCCAGGTTGGCCAATCTAACAGCTAGAGGTAAAAAATAACTGTGAACGGACTATAGTACCTAGCGAGTCGCGGCGCGCAATGTAGGGTCGTTGACCGTTTTGTACCAGCTGTATGGAATTCAAAGCATGTGCAAAAATTGCGAAACTTAAAATCGATATTGTGGCTAAACTACTGCACTGATTTAATTGATTTTTGGTACAAGGCTTAAGAATGTTGTAAGCTATGCCTTTGTTCAAAAAGTGCCCCTATTAGCAAGACCCTGTATAGTAACGCATTCTTAATCCGCCACTGCACGGATTTATGAATCTTTTTTTCTTTCTCCTAGCGTTATCCCAGTTTCAACCCGGGGCCGCTTACTAGTCTAACCGGATTTGACTGAATATTAGCTTTTCCACAGAGCGACTGCCTGTCTGACCTCCGCAACCCAAACGGATAGCGATATTCCATGGTTTAGACTAGTGTCCGTTTATTCAGAGATAGGTACTGACTCCCTGTAACGACTGTCAAAGATCTTCATGACAACCGGGACCGACGGCTTAACGTGCTCTCCGAGGCACGGGGCACGCGATAATTAATAATTCAATACGCACATAACTCCGAAAAGTCAGTGGTGCACGCCGTGGACTCGAACCCGATACCCTCTGCATGGCAGTCTGTTGGTATCTCCACTAGGCTATCGCTGCCACATCGGATTTATGAATAATAATAATAATAATAATAATTCTTTAATAATTCTTTACAATAATTCTTTACAATGTTTCCACTGGTCCCAAACTAGGCTAGGCCTGTATCTTGGGAACCATGATAGTTAGCACATCAATTATTTCATACAAAAATACTGTCAATCTTTTTTACAATTGTATTAATTATAATGTTATTAAGATACAATTTAATTAATTAAAAATAAAATTGAAAATTAATAATGAATACAAAATCAATTAGACAAAATAATAACAATAATAATAATAATATGTCAAAAAGGGTTAAAAATAAGTTATTTATTCATTTGATGTCAATATTTAATTAGTACAGTTTGTCCTATTAAAGCAATAAATATAATAAGTAGGTATTCAGTGGAGTGCACCTGTTAATGCCTCATATACGTGTATAATGTGTTTTGTGTGAGTGACTTTAAATAATGAATGTATGTCAATGTTATTTATGTAAGAATTTTTAAAAGATTTTCTGTGTATGTATAATCACAGGTCATTAAAAAATGAGTAACCATTGACTTGCATTGCCGTCTTTTATGGTAATGAAAATTTAGTGTGGCATTAATTTTGTTGTAAAGATACGGACCTGTGAAACAGAAGAATCGTCGGGTGAATGAGTGTCTAGGTTGTATGTCTCTAATAATAACATCGGTGCCACATCTGCGACGAGATTGGTCACGACATTCTATAGGGGTGAGCGAGTGTTGTTTCAGGATACAGTTCTTAATATATAGTTGTCTCACTGTAAGCAATTCCCAGGACCGATAAAGATCGTGTGTGGGATATAATATGGGGCGGAAGGAACTAACCTTTAATATAGCTCTTTGTGCAATTTCCAAAGGCAAAAGATGTGATTTCGATGCGCCACCCCAGCATGAAATACAGTACGTAATCAAAGATTCGCACAACGTCATATACACTTTCTTCAGTATCTCAATGCTCCCCACATGTCGAAGGTTTTTGAATATGTATATAAGCTTTCTTAGTCTAATCTGCAGTACCCTTATATGACTGTGAAAGGTCAATGCCGAATCAATTAACACACCAAGGTATTTTACTTCTAGTTTTCTAGATAAGACAGGACAGTTACAGAGGCCACTGTCCGCTGAATCAGCCTGACAATCAGAATGATACACCACACCTAATTCGGATAGAATATTATTATTAATATTAATATTACGCATGTAGAATGGCATACACATTGTTTTCTTGCCGTTTAATGTAAGCACATTCCGTTTAAGCCAGTGTGTTACAGCATTAAATCCTTTTTGTGCTAGAATAAATGTGTCTTTCCATGTATAGGACGAAAATATCAACGCGGTGTCATCTGCGTAAGACATTATAGTACCCTGTTCTAGATTAAGTTCGCATAGGTCATTTAGATATATTAGAAACAAGGTAGGACCAAGTACTGAGCCCTGAGGGACGCCAAAGGACAAAGGTAAGTCAGTACTAGTGTAAGATTGTAGTTTAAGACACTGCTTTCGGTTGCTGAGATAGTCCTTTAATAATTCAAGCTGCACTCCCCTGATTCCCAAACATTCCAGTTTCTTTATAAGGAGCGGCACAGACACTGTATCGAAAGCCTTGGCTAGGTCTATAAAAATAGCCAAGGCCTTCTTCCCTTCATTAAGGGCTCTCACAGCATAGTCGGTTAAACAATGTACCGCATCTTCTGTCGATCTACCAGCACGAAAACCGAATTGGCGCTCGGATAATAGACTATTTGCCTCCAGATACTTAATGAGTCTATTGTTAATAATTCGCTCTAAGAGTTTTGATATAGCTGGCAATATCGCAATTGGCCTATAATTACAAATGTTATGTCGGTCACCCTCTTTATGTATAGGGATAACTATAGCTTTCTTCAATACGTTCGGAAAAACACCATTATTTAGGCATTTATTAAATAAATGAACTAACGGTCGAGTAATCAAACTCTTTGCAGCCTTGAGCAAACTATTAGGTATTTTATCATGTCCAGCAGGGAATATATGGCACTTATTTATTTCCCATAATTATATGTTTATTATTTAGAATATTAATTTTATTTCAACATTATTTTGTATATTCGTTTGCACCTACCGTCATTTGCCACTACATGTAGACGCCTTTTTACGTTCGTAGGTAATGCGAGAGTGGCGTTTAATAAAATACACTACGTTAAAAAACCGACTTTATTATAATCTCCTCAACATAGTTATAGTTATAGTTGGTCGTGGGTTTTCCGCACTTAGCCACTTATTTGGGCCATTGTGCGTATGTGGCGACTTCATTGACGCCGACTACTCATACCACCTTAGTTCCTTCCAGAAAGCCATTAGTTGGCTGGTGTCGTTTAAAGCACTCATGGTTCTGGGGTTGTTCAGCAGCTTTGCCCGTTGATCGCTCACACTTGCACAGTGCAGAATGACGTGAGCGGGTGTTTCTTCGGTTTCCATACAGCCCCTGCACAGTGGGCTGTCCGTAACGCCTATGTTGAATAGGTGCTTGTTGAGTGGACAGTGGCCGGTTATTATGCCCGTCAGATGCTTTAGTGTTTTCCTATTAGAATGCAGCAGCTTGTGTGAGAGTCGCTTGTTCAAGCAGGGGATGGCATCTTTTGTTTGTCTGCATTCTTTTACGTTTGCCCACTGTTTTCGTGTTCATGTGCTGTTCTCTCACGTAGCCACGTTTTGATTTGGCTTGCTGGTATCGGTACAATCGGCTCGGGTCCCATTATCATTGTGTCCGATCCTTGCCGTGCCAGTTGGTCTGCGGCGTCATTGCCTGCGGAGTTGCTCTGCGTCTCCTCAACATATATAAACTAAAATTATTAAGGAAAACTCAAAAACTACCTACTCGTCAGGTCTTGATCATAAAAATAATTATCAAAATCGGTTCACCTAGTAAAAAGTTTTGAGGTAATACATTTAAATAATTAAATCAAGAGCGAGTCGGACTCACCCATGAAGGGTTCCGTAGTAGAAGTATCTTCACCTAACCATATACTACTATCACTTCTTCACCAGGACAAATAACTTTGTGTTCCGTAGTGTTTGTATAAATGACAAAGTTATATTTGCAGTTTTCGAACATTTGCCATATCTCAAAAACTGCTTAGTTTGAACGATATGTAGTCACATATCGTTCAAACTAATTTTTACGATCTTCACTGTAGATCGTAAAAACTTCCAATGAAAATTGGAAGATTTTTTATTTGAATCACATGTATATTCCTTATTTACCTACTAGTTATTTTTTTTTGGTAATGTAATCTTACATATTACGTACGACGCCTCCCCGAACATTTTTCTACGCCTCCCTAGGGGGGCGTGCCCCCCTGGTTGGGAAGTCCTGATCTACAGCATATATTTTTTTTAGATGTGTCTCTGTTTTACTGTTAATGTTAGGAAGTAGGGGGACACTCATGGGAAACACATTTTACCACCGTGGAAGCGTCTATATCTTTCAAACGATTGCGTTTTAGAAACAGGTTTTATGAACCTCATTTTTAAAAACCTATCTAATGACACGCCGCATGTATGTAGCTATATGACTGATGGAAAAAATATTTTCACGTCAGTTCCATGTGTTGAGAGAACCCTTAAAAATTAATTCCTATTTAATTTTTGTATAAATATTGTGAAGCGGTTCACAGAAAACATCTACCAACTAATTTTCAAATATATAGTCTTAATAGTTTCGGAATAAAGTGGCTGTGACATACGCACAGACAGACAGACAGACAGACATGGCGAATCTTAGGATAAGGTTTTTGTCATTTTTGGCTACGGAACCCTAAAAATACCGTTGAATTGAAGACCTCCTCCTTTTTGAAAGGGGTTAAAAAGAAAATTTTAAATAAATAAAAATGTTAGTGTATCTAAATCATTGCGGTACTTAATTATCTACACTATTATGCAAACCAAAAGCATTGTTTGTGAATTGTATATTTTTCCATCAAAAGACTTCGTATCGGATTTTACGACTGAAGCGACCTTGTCGCTTTGTCTCACAAATACTGTGTGATCCCAGACAATTAAGTACATGCTTACATAAGCAACACATGACTTACTTATGTGTGCTAATAAAATAACAGTAAATAATACGCACGAAGATAACGGTTGTTTTGATAGTTACATAAATGATAACACGCATTTTGGTATAACATTTAATAATTATGTATATGTAGAGTCATTGTGGCAACAGTGGGTCACACTTTTTTTTAAATCAAATAACTCCGTAACTGTACGAGAAAAATACGTTAAATCCAAATTATAGATAAGTAAGTTACTTAGCTACATTTTTGTTAAAAAGTTTCTTAAAAATCTTTTGAGGTTATTAAATAAATTATAATTTTTTTTTAAATAGATTTTTGACCCACTGTGCCCTTAGGTGGATACACAGTGGATCTATCCTCCTCCCCGTGGGATCTCCACCTTGTCATGGTGGGGGGCTCAGTAACCAGGAGATAGAGGGATCCAGGAGGGGACGCTCTGCGTGGGCTTGGAGGGGCCTGCGCAGGATGCGTCCAACGGTGCGGGTGCGGGGTACAGTTCTGTCTGTCCCTCGCAGTCGGGCGCGGTCGCGGGAGGAGAGGCGTGTCGCTGTTGTTTGGTGCCGCGCGCCCTGTCTCCCGCGACCGAATGGGGGCGCACCATTCGATGCGTCGCGGTGGGGCCGCAGAGGAAGAGATGCGGTGTTGCGTTGCCGTCCTCCCTATCCTCTGCGGCCGCTGGGTGTTTTGGCGGCGGAGTCCAACACCTTAATCCGCCGTCAAGGGGGTTTTGTTCGGGGCCCACCTGACCATCTGGCGGGCCAATACCCGTCGGAGGGTGGCGACGAGTGCTTCGGCGATGCCCTACCCCCCGACACACGGGTACATGGAGAAAGTCGAGGTGGTTTTTAGTGGAAACACCACATACTCCGGCTCTTATTCCCCCAAGAGTCGGAGATCCGAAGGGATTTTCCACCTCGTAAAACAAAAAAAAAATGTGGATCTATCCTGAGGGAACAGTGAATCACGAGGATTTTGGAATACAAAAGGATAGGTAATTTCTAATATTTTTATTTTTTTTATCAAATCAGTTTTTAGGTTATAATTAACATAATCAGACTTCAATACTTTAGCAAAAGATATATGATTATTACAATTTACAGCTCTTTTAGCTGTAAATGTAAAATTACAATATTTATTTTGGCATTCCACAAACTTGGTGACATTTGATTGTTGTTAATTTTGATTAGAATGATAATATTCTGAGATCTTTGATTAAATATATAAAAAGTGTTGATGAAAAAACAGCAAAACTGAAAATTAACTTCTTCTTTCTCTTAGCGTTATCCCAGTTTCAGTCTGGGGTCCGCTTTCTAGTCTAACCGGATTTGGCTGAATATTAGCTTTTCCACGGAGCGACTGCCTGTCTGACCTCCGCAACCCGAAGGGATAGCGATATTCCATGGTTTAGACTAGTGTCAGTTTATTTAGAAGGTACTGACGCCCTGTAACGACTGTCAAAGATCTTCATGACAACCGGGACCGACGGCTTAACGTGCTCTCCGAGGCACGGGACAAGCGATAATTTATAATTCAATACGCACATAACTCCGAAAAGTCATTGGTGCGCGCCGTGGATTCGAACCTGATACCCTCTGCATGGCAGTCTGTTGGTATATCCACTCGGCTATCGCTGCCTTATTAACTAATAACAAAAAAATAAGCACTCATTGCTCCTTAAACTATTTTAAACCTTCAGGATGACCCAATAACAGAAAAGTTTACTGTCATGATAATCCTTAACGTACTGTCAAAAGAGGCCTTAATAACCATTTATTGCATTAAAATTATAACTCGGGGAATAAGATCAATAGTTAAAGAACCAGAAACAACAAAACTAACTTTTTTTTTTTACTTTTTCACCCTCAAACCACAAATTGATTTCTGTAACGCACACCACAGTACAGACCAACGCACTGACTGGCATTAATAGGTTCATAGCCGAGCACGAGTCTATTGCGAAATGGATGCAGCTGTCTACTCTATCTGTCCAATATCGCATTGACTCAGACTCGCCCCTTTGACTCACTGTTGGCACAATGACCCTACATTAAATATGAATAAAATGCGTAATTTCACAAAATTTAAGCCCGAAGTAGTATCGGTGTTCAGGGTACGACGTTCCATGGGACATAGCTGCCAGCTTTTGGCTCGTCGAGCTGAAAATAAAATATGTTACTCGTATTAGAACACATTTTTAAAATACGCAGTGACCTTTAAACAAAGATTCTTAAGCCTATTTCGTCTATCTTTTCTACAAATCGTATTTTCTATAAAAAGTCATAATTATCATCGTCTTAACGTCGTTCATCCACCTTTGAAATCAACGGCTGATAGTAATACCTTCAAGTTTGAATTAGTTCTATCGTGTCCTTTCTGTAGTTGTTTCATTGAAAAGTCCAGATTAATTGAAACCCACATCACATCTGTTATATTCAACATGTGAATTACCTTTCTTGTCATATGGTCTTCACAAGCCATGCGAATACGAGCAGACGTTGCAGGTGATTCGAGATAGAATTCCTCTGACGCGCCCGTGTCGCGGCGAGCCGCTCGTATCGCCTCCTTAATGGCGAAGTACACCGATGACGCCAAGAACAATGGTGGCTCACCCACAGCCTAGAAAACAAAAGCAATTCTTGTAAAACAGAACTTTAAACAAATTGTTCATACTCATGTTTATTAAAGATTTATTTTTTGTTCTCACCTTAGACGAATACACAGCCTTTGGATTTGAAGCACCTTTAAGTAAAGATACGTTAAACTCTTGAGGAATGTCGCCGAAACCAGGAATTTTATAAGCACCCGGCCCTCTTGAGTAAAGAGTACCGGTCGGCGAATAGATCAGCTCTTCCATTGTAAACAAACCATAGCCCTGTATGAAAGCACCTTCGATTTGTCCAATATCAATAGCTGGATTTATACTTTCACCGAGGTCCATTACTATATCACTTCTTATGACCTGGTGGTCGCCACTGAGGCAATCGATTTCTACTTCCGTACATGCGGCAGCAAATGTATAATAATTAAAAGCCTTGCCCGAATTCTCTTTGAAATTGTAACCAATTTCTGGAGTTGCGTAAAAACCTGATGCGGCCAAACTGACTCTATCAATCCACGCTTGTAAAACCCAGTCTTCCCATTTGCCGCTTGGGTTCTTGTCTTTGAATGGTTGCAACCGTTTGTTTATTTGCTCACACGCTTTAACGACTGCCATTCCGTTGAGATCAGAGCCAAGACTAGCAGCCGTAGCTGAGGTATTGGGTACTTTGTCTGTGGACGTTTCACTAATGTGGATCTTCGAAGCGTCTATACCAAGACACCTGGAAGCGACTTGTATCATCTTTGTATGAAGCCCTTGACCCATTTCTGTGCCTCCATGAGACAAAAGAACTGATCCATCAACGTAAATGAGTATTAAAGCCCCCGCTTGATTTAACTGTTTCTCAGTGAAGCCAATGCCGAATTTTGTTGGTATAATAGAAATACCACGTTTTCTCCATCGGTGTTCCCTGAAAGATACAACACAATTAATTATCATCATGCATAAGATGACGCATACACAAACCCACACACCCAAAATATTTCTATACAGATGAAATCAACTTACTTATTAAACTTCTCAATATTTTTCCTTCTCTCAGCAATGTTGCTTTTCTCTACACATTCGTCCCAACACCTTTGCAACGTACAATTCTCCAATACTTGCCCGTAGTGAGTTATGGAATTCTCAGTGTATAAGTTTAACCTTCTTATATCTTCAGGTCTCTTCCCTAACTTATGTGCAATATCTTCTACAATATTCTCAGCACCGAACATTCCTTGCGGACCACCAAATCCACGGAACGCAGTATTTGAAGGTAAATTAGTTTTACAGACGATTCCAGTCACATCTGCATTTGGAATGTAATAGGCATTCTCGTAAAAGAACATAGCTCTTCCGACCACCTGTAAAGACCAATAATATTTTATTAATATACTTAATAATTACCTATATTTGCCCGTCTTCGTTGCGTTGGGTCTTATTTGAGATATGATGAGATGGTCTTACTCCCTTAGTAGGTCACATATTGCACTTTTCAAAGATTTCGTACCAAATTAATAACGACAATGTAAATTAAAAGACTGAATATTAACTGTCACTGATTATGTCATGATTTCTGTGGTGGTCTACGTTTCTGAACGGCTACGGCTTTGAGATTATATTAAGAATTAAATTACAACTTAAGACCAATTAAGCATGACGCTGCCAACGTTGGTCAACTACACACGGATCGTTCGATTTGCTTAATCACATCTGCGTCTAGAACCCGTATCGGTTTACCTTTGAACCATATCACCAAAGAATTTTATCAAAACAGTAAATATAAAAGGTTATACTTACAGAGCCTGACAGATCTGTGGAATATCCTCCGTTATTGTAGATAACTACTTTGGCTCCCATTATTTTACCTTCTTGAGTCACCGCAACCTTATATTTAACCAAGAAAGGATGACGAGTGCCCGTCATTTGCATGTCCTCGTCACGATCAAGCATACATCTTACAGGTTTCTGGAGTTTGTGGGCCGCTAATGCAACAGGTAAAGCGATTAGCATACCACGAGATTCTTTGCCGCCAAATCCACCACCTATACGCTTTACACGTGCGACAATTCTGTTCATAGGTACGTGTAGAATATGGCTCACCAATTTCTGTAACAAAGTAAGCCCATTATAGCAAAATCAATCTTCGCTGTGATGAACAAAAGTTTTAGTTAACACTTATATACAACTTACCGCGATTTCAGAAGGATGTTGACTGGAGCAAAATATTTCTAATTCATCATCTTCCTTTTTCGGAATCGCGAGAGCAGCGTGCGTTTCTAAGTAGAAGTGCTCTTGTCCACCCATTCGACATTGACCTTCTATTGTGATATAATCGCTATTTTCGAAGACTTTATTGACTTCGCCTCTCTTTATGGATTTTGGATATTGTCTGAAAAATGAATTATGCTCAATTGCGTCTTCTATAGTAACAATAATGGGTTGAATTTCTTCATATTGAATCTCAACCATTCTAGCCGCTTCTTGTGCTGTAGCCTGATCTTGTGCTACAATAACGCCGATAGTCTGACCTTGACTAGTTACTGTCTCACTTATAAATAATTCCTCGTCGTGGAAGATTGTGCCGATAGTATTCTGTTCAGGCGTCAGATCTTTTGCTGAGAAAAATGCCACCACTCCGGGTTTTTGTAACGCCTTTTCCGCATTTACTGAGATTAATTTAGCATGTGCTTTTGTACTTAGAACAAAAGCTAAGTATAGCTCACCTTCCGCAATCGGAATATCGTCGCAATAAATCGCTTCACCAGTTGCTTGTTTAAATGCTGACATATGTGTTATAGGTCTTCCAACTGCATCACTTTTAACCTGCTTGTCACCAACTAGGTCAAAATATTGAGAGCTTTTAGGTATTTCTCCGTGAAACTGTTCAGCCCCACTGCTGTGATATGGTACAACCAGTTCTTTGTGGATGTAATCTTTAGATATCTCTTTAGCGATAGATAAATATGCTTTCATGAATAAGCTCATTTTCAAAGTTCTACGAAATTGTATGTTGCCACCAGGTGCAGAGGGACTCAATGGTAACTCGTCTACTAAAGAAGCAAATGCATTTTGTAACATCGTTTCATTCCACTTTTCTCCTTTTAAAGCCTCGCTTGTTTTTGTAGCAATTTTCGTAACGGGCGCCATGCCACCAAAGGCTAGATTTATATATTTTATAGTGTCTGTATTATCCTCAAATTCAACATTAATCGCAGCAGTAACGATAGAAATATCGTCTTCTCTTCTCTTGGCTTGTTTATAAGCTTTCACGTATTGATACCTATTAGAATAAGGTATTTCGATTGACAGCAAAATTTCCTCAGGCTTCACTACATTTCTGCGGTAACCAGTGAAAAAGGTTTCATCCATTAAAACCGAACGAGGCTCTCCATTTTCACTTAAAAGATTGAACTTTACTTTTAACGACATCAAAATAGGATTTATATCTGATATAGGACTGCCTGTCATTATATTACCACCAAGAGCGGCAACATTTCTGATTTGTTTACCTGCAAACCAGTATAACATGTCCACAATAGCTAAAAAGGTGCGTGTTTTGTAACTAGGTAAATTGTTTATATATTTTCTCATCGTTTGTTCGATGTCCATTAAGGTTACCGCGGCACCTACTGTAATTCCCTTCTCAGTTTCAACAATTTGATTCATTTCTGGTACGCAGTTAGGCATAATTATAGTCGGATACACTAAGTGCTTAAATTTAACTTCAACACCGACCTCAGTGTTTCCTACCACTATTTTTGCGTCGGTATGAATGTTTTTTAACTTCAACATTGTGCTTAAGTCAATTGGCCGATACCATGTAGTTTTTGGACCTCTGTATATAAGATACTGTTCATCATACAAAGATGAAAGTTTTAGTTCAGGTGGAAATATTGGTTCTTGAGTAGAATCGTATGGTAAGAACGATAATCTATCGAAAATATGATCTGTTTCACTTTTATCTTCTTCTTTGCCTGTTTTATTTCTACAACAATCTTTACCCATGCCACAGACACCGTTCTGACCGTTTTCCGTACCATCAGAACTGTTGCTTATACGATTCTCTTCCCAATCTTCCAGGAAAGTTTTATAGCCCTCTATGATAGCTCGGTATCCTGTACATCTGCAAAGGTTACCTTGGAACGCAACTTCTAAATCGGTAAACGAGATATTACTTTTAGTCCTTAGTAAACTGTACATGGACATGACAATGCCTGGCGTACAAAAGCCACATTGTGATCCGTGAGCCTTAGCTATGCGTTCTTGTACTGGATGTAGTCTGGTTCTTGTTGATCCAATACCCTCTACTGTAGTTACCGCTAACCCATGCATCGCACATACTGGCGCTAGGCATGCATTTACTGCAAGGTGACTGAGTATGTAGGTTAAAGAAAATTATATTATCTAGAATAACAATAAATGCAAAAAACATATTGTTATCAATAAGGTGCTTATCAAATCAAACATTATGGTTTATGAAACTTCTACTAGTAGATTTAAAGATATTGTTATCTTAAAAATTATAGCACTGAGTATACTGTATTTATTTATCACTGTAAGACAATCTGTCGTAACAACAATTAAATAAATACTAACATCCCTACAATAATTAAAAAAAACTTTTTTATTATTTTATAGACTCACGCCTGTAACCCCGAAAGGGTAGGCAGAGGTGTAATATTTCAACCACATTTCGCCATGAATTTTTAGGTCCCACGTATTAGGGGGCGAGCCTATTGGCGTTACCGGGCACTTCACCAGATTCCGTGTTGCTACTGAGAATTCGGATAAACCCAGTAAGACTTATGCCCGACCCGGGAATCGAACCCGGGACCTCCGATCAGCAGTCGCATACGCTATCCACCGGACCACGCAGGCAGTTTTACTTCTGTAAAATAGATCTTTCTCGGGATATTTCCAGATCAATCTAATTAATATTTATTTAAACGAATACTCTTCCAACGTAGAACGGCAAACAGTAGTTACGAAAGAAATTCCCATTTATCGGGACTGGACATTTTCGATCCCGCGGGATCCTGGTATTTGCGGGGTCCCGCGTGATTAATAAAACTTCGCAAATAATTGATAACTTTAGACGGCACTTAAATGAAACAAATCAAAGTTTCATACTCAAAATATTTAATGATTTACTAACTTATTTAAAATTGACAAAACTTGAAAATATTCTAAACATCTTCCATCTTGCATTAATACCTACCTCCACACAGCGACAGTACCTACTAGAAAAATCTTTATATACAGTTTCCTACATATTTTTATCACTATTTACTTGAATATAACAAGCAGGAATTACAGAAGATTTAAGTTTTCACTGAAGGTATTTATCTATTTAAAACTTGACAAATAATTTGTTGCGATGCGTCTGTGTCATCATAGTAAAACTAATAAAATCGTAAATAAAAACACTTCGTTTAGGTGTCCCGAGTGTTTGTTGTGTTTTCGACTGCAATCAAAGTGATCGTCAAGGTGCAAGTCCGATTTGGGCTGGAGACTGCAACCGCAGGCGACATTGCGGCTGGTGGCTGTTCACTGTCATATTGCCTGCGGTCGCGATTGGAATAAATTTCATAGAGATTTATAAAAACTAGTGGTGTCGCTTAAAGTCTGCGGTTACAGTTTGCGGTCTGCAGCCCATCCCGGACTTGCACCTCCATTCATCAGTTGGCGCGAAGCCGTGTGCGCTATGCTAACACATGAATTTCGCTACTCTTCAATCCCGCTAATCCTGCGCGGATCCCGTTCATTTCTCGAGCGGGGTTAATCCTGCACAAGGCATGCGGGATCCCGGTATCCCGGTATTGCATTCCCTAATCGGACCCAATAACGTGCCTTGAGCAAGCCCACTTAGTTTTGAAATTATTATTTGCATATTATTTTGAAAGGATACATGACTTTCTTCTCTTTGCGATTGTATTTAGAAACCATGACGGTGCAAGCGCCGCAGCCTCCCTCGGCGCATCCTAATTTGGTGCCAGTGAGGCGAAGTTTCTTCCGTAGATACCAGAGCAGTGTCCATTCTGGGTCGGGGTTTGGCTCTATGACCTGAAAAGATAATTGAGCTTATCGTGAATGTTTGTTACAATGTGATTAAAGCCACAGTAGAGCATTGTAATTCGACGGCGGAAAGCAAAAACGTAGTCATCCACAATAACGAAAATATTGACCAGAGCAAAAACACAGTTACCTACACTTTTTTTAAAAAAAATCATAAGTAGCGTGTATTTTTCACTTAGGCTTGTGATTTTTTGATATTATACTTTTTTAACTCATGATGGAAACCAAACAATTTACGGGTTCACCCCCTCAAGCCGGGCTCTTCAAGGGGCTCAGCCTAGGGAGAGTGTGATGACTCCCCGACGAGAAGCGCCGGGACTACCCACTAAAACCACCATGATGTTCCTCTATCCGATCTCATTGAATGGCGGGGTCACGAGAACTACGTTAGCATTAGGTACTGCCGCGACCCCGCCTGAGCTGGCCCGCCGAGGCGGACCCCGTCCCTCACATGCATCCATCATACTTGACCTCATACATCCTCTTTCATACTACGAGCGGAAAAGAACGACGCAGTCTACTAACGCTACGAGAGGCGCCCGCGGAACACGTGCGCCGCCTCTCGGGCCTCGCGGAAGGCGGGCGGCACAACAGGCCCCCCGTCCGCAGTTGATATTATACTTGATATTTTTTTCTCAACATAGCTCTATCTCTCAAACTTCGTTCTTACAATTATTTTTCAGCATTTTGTTGACTACGACATTTTAAACTATTTTTACAGAACGTAAAAACTCTGTTAGCTTGTCTGGCTTAACCCCATTTTTAGGGCCTGTTCACGAGATCGGTCTAAGCGGCGCGCGTCGCGGCGGGCGGCGCGGCAAAGCGTCGTGCACGCCACGACCCTACAGCAGCGGTAAACGCAGCGGCAAATGTGGACGTATTTGGGCCGACGGAGTTAACCATAAATATGGCGATAACCAAAATATCTTTGTGTAACTATACGTCCGTGTGGTGACGGATTAAGAATACGCAATGTCACCACCCCATATCATCCCATGGGTGTCGTAAGAGCCGACAGAGGGAGCATATTATGCAGATAACAGCACTGTAAGAGAAGGAAAACTTGATACAAACCCTATACCAACCCGTTTAGCCAGCGTGGTATAGTAGGCCAATACCTCCTTTCAAAGGAGAGGCCTAGTCCAGCAGTGGACTGTTAAAGGCTGATGATGATGATGACTATACGGTATACTTACCTACAAAATTGTCGACATTGGATCTTCGTTTCTTACAAGTATTTTATATCAAAGGAATAATGCATATTCACAATTAATGAGGCGTTGAATAGGTACCTACACAACGTAGATTACGTTAAGCAGGTAGGTAAATCACCTTTTAACTTTCATAGTAGCTGTGTCTGTACCTAAATAGGTACATTACACAATGTTTTAATGTTTGTGATTTATATTAAAACCTACCATTACATTCTGTAAAACATTGTTTCATTACATCTCGCAACGTTTTATTAACATTTTTGTATTTATACAGCGGATATGTTGCTATCCATACACGCGACCGTTTTAAAATTTCGACTTTAAATGTCTCCGTATTCATTACCGCCACAAAATATTTAACAAATAGTTTAACCGCCTAGTTCGTCCCTCGCGAAACGCTGTCCGTGCCGCTCGGAGTCGTGGCGTCGGACTCGGTCGCAGTACATTTGTTCCCGCGGCTCGCCGCACCGCCCGCCGCGCCGCACGCCGCGCAGCCATTCGCGCCAAAAAAAACGCGCGCGTTATCGCTGTGCGCGGCGGCTCGTGGCGTGCTTCGAACGTCTTCATACATTTGATCTTACCGCTCGCCGCCCCGCGCTAAGCCGCCGCTCAGAGCGGCAAGGTCGTGACAGGGCCGTTAAGGAAAGCAAAAACCTGGAAAGCAGCTATAAGTAATTGAAACAAGGCTGCCCGACTGTAGGTACACTGTAAACTAACTAAACTAAATCTCTTATATGATTCTTCTTTTTCTGCTTGATGTTTGATAAGTATATTCATCTCTTCTTCAGATTTACAATCGTAGCTTTAGCGACAGCCTTTAAAACCCATTTTTTCAAAATGTTAGTTTTATAACTACTATTCATCGTCAAATTACGAGACCCGGACCATGCCCGGACCATTCGAAGCAGTTTTTTTCTGATTCGAACAGTGCAATAAAAAAGTATTTCATAATTTGTGGACTACAACGTTTTCGCTTTCCGCCGTCGATATATATGTACTTAAATTTTCTCATAAAAGGACATCGAATTTCACTTCACAAACTCAAATTAAATGCAGGCATTTAAGTTAAAACCCATTTTTTCAAAATGTTAATTTTTTTACTACCATTAATCGTAAAATTACGAGACCCGGGCCACACGAAGCCATATTTTTTTTCTGATTCGAACAGTGCAATAAAAAAGTATTTCATAATTTGTGGACTATAACGTTTTCGCCTTGCGCCGTCGATATATGTACAATTTTGTCATAAAAGGAAATCGAATTTCACTTCTCAAACTCAAAAATATATTTGTAACCGGTTATTAGGTGACAGAGCTCTGAGGCAATGTAGGTACGTGGAAAATACAAAGAAATTGAGAAAATCCCCCTTCTTTTAAAGTCGGTTTTAAAAGAGAACGCCTTATGAATTATAATATATCGGAAGATTTTGATTTTATATTGTCGTCTCAACTAGATAAAATCATATGACGTAATATTGATAACTCTAATTTTAATAAAAATAACCCAAATAAATGTCGAGACACGATGCAGTCGCGTGCATGTGTTTACGAAAGATGGATAGTTGGATACATTAAAGTATGTTATTGTCATTAAACCATAAACACTATGTAAACTACTACTATCACAAGATATAAATTAGTCGTCAGCATTTTTTTATATTTACATCCCAACAATGCCGTAAATAGGTACGTCCAGGCACGGGGCGCAGACCCTGAGCACAAAACCCAAGTACCTACTCTCGTTTATTTGAAGAACAATTTAATATTAGATAATTGCTTCACAACTCTCCTTAAACTTGCTATAGAAAGGAGTCGAGGCGAATAACCCCCTTGAATGGAGAATTTAAAAATTTTGTAAATAACTAGACTTTTCCCACGACTCCACCCACGTGAGAGTTTTCACCCTCATCGGAGAGAAATTTCCTAAAAAGCTCTTATCATATCTTATTTCCTATTGTTTCCCTAGACTTCCTAAAGAACATTATTGCCAAATTGCTTTCGCCGAGCAATTTCGCGCTGTGCTTTATGCACTGCCAGTCAGTCAGTAACGGCAGAGTTTTATATGTACTTACTTATAATATTGATTGATAGCAAAGTTATCAAGTGGAATTTCACAAAGGGATGACTTGCGATAGATATCTAAGTAGGTATCTAGACTACTTACGCACGGAAACGATTAGATCTACTGATGATAATAATATTTTTTTATCACTGATGATTACCGATAGTGAAAGAAATTCACAGAGTGTACCTAGCGTAGGTATATTTTTAGATACCAAAACCAATGGAGGTGACCAATACCGGTCGAATTTAATTTGAAATGCCTGAGGGATCTAAATAAGCAGTATAGAAATCAACTTTACAGTCCGTAAGAAAAACTTGCTTAGTAAAGGAATCCGGTGTCCGATCATTTGACAAAAAACAAATGACAAATTTTCATTTGAAAAATAACATTTGACAAACTTATACTTGATAAAATTATCATTTTACAAACTATTGTTTAATAAACTACTCATTAGACACAATATTTACTAAAAAAAATTATGCTAAACATTAATTTACAAATTGATTATTTTTTAAACATGTTAGTTGGCAAAACAACGTAAAGCATAAATAGAGGAAAAGGTGGCAATGTCAATGTGGCCAATGCAGGTATATTGATATTTATAGTTTAGAAACGTGCCATCTAGATTTTTTTTGGTGCAACGCGAAGGTCCTGTGACATTGTAGATTTTAACCCAGTAAATCCGTGAGGGAGTGTTACGTTTTGTTTTTCTACATACCGGTCGAAACACGCAAGTGGCAAACTTTTATTGTTGCTCTGCATTTTATCACATTTTATTGGAAATAAGTGAGTTTTAGCTTTGGTGCTTTGTACATTGTGTTTAATAAACGTTATTCTACAGAATTTTGAAGGTAATTATTTAAAACGTTTGATATAATATTTATGTTATGATTTGTTTATAAATTCTTGCGTTTTTGCAATTTGGCCCCCTCATATTGTTTATATTATGGTCCCCGGGGCCATATTACATATAGGGCCGTATTATACCTTCCTTGATTTTTTATTTTCCGCTTTCAGATGCCTCGACAATGTGTGTTATCTCCACCTTCAAAGAAAAGGAAAACATGGGATTCTAACCAAATGAAAAAAGCAATTGAAGCAGTCAGAACAAAGGTCGTGGGGTATAAAAAGGCTGTAAAAATATTTTCTGTTCCAAGGTCTACACTAAAACGATTAGTAAAGGACTCTCAAGAATCTCTGGAGTTACAAGTTGCGCTCTTGGACGTAGTCAAGATGGCGGGGGCAGCAGTAGCAGTAACTCTGAAAGTAACGCAGTCGAAGACAACAACTCTGAATATGAGGAACATGCCCATTCGTATAGCTTACCTAAAGATTCAGATACGATCTGCATATTCTGTGAATCCAGATAATCCAACGATAGATATGGGAGGAGTGAATTCAATGCCAGAGTTGCGGTTTATGGGCTCATACAGCCTGTACAGGTCCTGAAGACGAATATTATTTTTGCGATTTTTGCCGTTAGTTTCAATTCAATTAATACATTTAATATGACCCCCAGGGTGCCATATAACCCGCACTTGATCTCATGTTGCCAAATCTGTTCTTTTTCAAAATACATAAGTTTTCACCTATCCCATGACAGTTTTATTTATTACATAGTAAGACATGTATAGGCTAATAGGTAAGGAACAGTATAGCATATTTATTACATTTCTGAGTCTCGTATTTTATACATCATGCCTCAAAAATATAGGGGGGAGGGGCACATTACCACCATCTCCTCGGAAAAGGTGGCAATGTGGCCCCTGCAGGTATATTGACCCCCTTCGATATTTATAGTTTAGAAACGTGCCATCTAGTTTTTTTTTGGTGCAACGCGAAGGTCCTGTGACATTGTAGATTTTAACCCAGTAAATCCGTGAGGGAGCGTTACGTTTTGTTTTTCTACATACCGGTCGAAGCACGCAAGTGGCAAACTTTTATTGTTGCTCTGCATTTTATCACATTTTATTGGAAATAAGTGAGTTTTAGCTTTGGTGCTTTGTACATTGTGTTTAATAAACGTTATTCTACAGAATTTTGAAGGTAATTATTTAAAACGTTTGATATAATATTTATGTTATGATTTGTTTATAAATTCTTGCGTTTTTGCAATTTGGCCCCCTCATATTGTTTATATTATGGTCCCCGGGGCCATATTACATATACGGCCGTATTATACCTTCCTTGATGTTTTATTTTCCGCTTTCAGATGCCTCGACAAAGTGTGTTATCTCCACCTTCAAAAAAAAGGAAAACATGGGATTCTAACCAAATGAAAAAAGCAATTGAAGCAGTCAGAACAAAGGTCGTGGGGTATAAAAAGGCTGTAAAAATATTTTCTGTTCCAAGGTCTACACTAAAACGATTAGTAAAGGACTCTCAAGAATCTCTGGAGTTACAAGTTGCGCTCTTGGACGAAGTCAAGATGGCGGGGGCAGCAGTAGCAGTAACTCTGAAAGTAACGCAGTCGAAGACAACAACTCTGAATATGAGGAACATGCCCATTCGTATAGCTTACCTAAAGATTCAGATACGATCTGCACATTCTGTGAATCCAGATAATCCAACGATAGATATGGGAGGAGTGAATTCAATGCCAGAGTTGCGGTTTATGGGCTCATACAGCCTGTGCAGGTCCTGAAGACGAATATTATTTTTGCGATTTTTGCCGTTAGTTTCAATTCAATTAATACATTTAATATGACCCCCAGGGTGCCATATAACCCGCACTTGATCTCATGTTGCCAAATCTGTTCTTTTTTAAAATACATAAGTTTTCACCTATCCCATGACAATTTTATTTATTACATAGTAAGACATGTATAGGCTAATAAGTAAGGAACAGTATAGCATATTTATTATATTTCTGAGTCTCGTATTTTTTACATCATGCCTCAAAAATAAAGTGGGGGGCCACATTACCACCTTCTCCTCTAACATTTGACAAAATGCATTGCTTGGTAAATATTTTATAAACCAAAATCTACGTTAATAAAACAATGTGTGAGTAGAGTCAACTGAAACAATGGCTGGTAAGGTTAGGTTAGAACTGCAACCACAACGCGCACGAGCCGAGCGAGGGAAGCGAGCGTGCCGCGGCAGCGCTCTGCAAGTGCCAGAACCGAATTCTACTTATTGCGCTTGATTCAGGCAGTGTTTATTTTTTTTTAAGACTTAAGTTTCTATGGAATTAGTAATAATACAAAATTATAACTTGCCTATAAATAATCTGTACAAGAAGAAAATTGCAACCATGCAATTTAATATTTTCTAAATTTCGCGTAAATATTGGTTAGAAATTAGTTATTTTTAAAAACTAATAATTTATCTTCTAACTTTTTGTACAATCACCAATTTGGCAAACGAATTATTTAGTCATTTGAATATTTTTTAAATAATAATTTAACAGTTTAATTATTTTCTGAGTAAAACATTTGCGAAACCTGTAATATGTCAAATGATTGTTTTTAAAGTAATATGTTTGCGAAATGAAAGTTTGTCAAATGATTAGCTTTTCAAACGTTTGTTCTTTTTGAAAATGATCTTTTGTCATACGTTTTTTGTCAAACAATAGTAAACCAAGGAATCCTAATAAAACCCTAACCTAACCCTAGTATTTTTTTCAGATTTCAGCAAGTAAATTAGAATCACCAGAAACTGAATGCCAAAAATAAGATCAAGCATTGCATAAGGGTTCAAATATAATTATGATTATATTCTGCTATCTCTAGCCCTGTGGTACAGAAAGAGAGTGTGGATCAATAAGTCTCATGCTAGATTTCCGTTTTGATTTAAAATTGACATTGGGTTTTACAAGTCACCAGTACCATGGCCGTGTGTGTATTTTTTTTTCTTATTATTTATTAAATCTTTATATACCTACATAGCGTATACAGGCGGTGTTGACTTTATATCATCAGCATAATACCTATGACTGGTATTTTATTTAATAATGAACCACCTAAAACATGATGTATAATGATTACCTAGGTATATATTTTATCTTTAATCTCATTTGGATTGTATCTCTTCGCGTGGCAATACCTAATTGATTAATGCTGATTAAAATTACTAATAATTTGTATAGGTATTCATTGATACCCAACTAATTTAGAAATTATCGGCGTGATACGGTAATTAGTAAAATTTTTAGACGGTAAGGCGCCTAACATTTGTGCGTGTTACAGTTCTTTTGATTATCTGTTACAAGTCTGGTCCCAGCTTTAATGTCAGTCATTAAAATGTACGTGGATATTAGGTATTCTGTTAATGGTATTCCATAGCAAAATTTAGGAATAAAATAGATTTATAAGGCTCTAGACAGACGGACCGTATTTCAACTGCAATCCAACTGCAATAGCGGTTCGGATGCAGTTCGGATGCAGTTTGAATGCAGTTGACTCGACTGCAATAGAACTGCAAACCAACTGTGCAGTTCGATTGCACGCCGACTGCAATTGAACTGCATTCGGACTGCACGTTTGGTTTGCAGTTCTATTGCAGTCGTGTCAACTGCATTCAAACTGCATCCGAACTTCAATTGCAGTTGAAATGCGGTCCGTCTGTCTAGATCCGGCGTGGATATTCTTATTTTTCTATATCAATACTGTTATTACCTGTATCATATTTTCTTTCAAACGTATTGTTATTATATTAATTGTACTATATTTGTTCAATAGAAGGAGGTGAACTATATGGGCTACATGCTATTAACTAGTCTCTGATGCTACATATTGAGTTATATCAGTTTAACACAGGTTATGGCTAGCCACTGTTAGGATTCAATCGACGCTATAGACGAATAAATATAGCATGACTTAAATAACGACTTTATTAGTTACTTAAAATATATACCAAATTATATGGCCAAATACAAGATTGTAACGCCATAGGTATAATAAGAACCAAAGTCGCTGACGCTCTCAAAATCGCCAAAGTGAAGCGTCCGTGGGCAGGGCAAATAGCTCAATGAACCGATGGCTGTTGAACATAGAAACGGCTGTTCTATACATTCTGTCTTGTCGAGTTTACAGTTCAATTTTGTATTGTACGGTCCCGCTGACTTCTTTTCATAATAAAGAATATAAAGACCCGCTGAGAGCTTAATACTAAAAATTACCTTAAATTTTAATGAAGCAAGTTTTTGCCCATCGTTCAATCTGTCAATCAAAGTCCAGATAGGTATAGAAAGTCTGTCTCCAAGGCTTTTTTAATTCTGTGTATCAAGTTCGCTTCAGCTTATAATATTGCTTACTAGTAGTTTCGAATTTGATACTGGAACTTAACAGCAGCCTTAACGTGAGCTTTGGATATTGACCTTGCTCGATAACTTGTTAGGTATCCAGTATCCTACACCTACTTATCTATCTATAACGTATATGAAATCGGTGCGCCAAAGTTCACCTAAATTTTCAACTCCGATAATTGGAAATCCGAAAATGTTCTTCCTAACATTTTTCTTCCTAACAATCACAATTCCTAACTACTCTGCCTCTAATGTTCATAATTCCGAAGCATTCAACTTCATAATGTCAGTAGCAATAAACATCTATTAAACTTTTATTTGTGTTCCTATATTTTTCAACAAACCCATCTTTTACACTATTATTCAAAGTCATATCTTTTTTGTTTAGATTTCTTTTTATTCATAATTATATACATTAATATTGCACAACTTTATTTTCACATTACATGTATAACATAATCGTATGTATAAGAATATTATAGTACCTACCATGGTAGGTACAAGCAGTTAAATACATGTTTACATATAGGTACACATTTCAATTAAATTAGTTTAATATTAGCGGCTATAGCTTTCAAATAATCACTTTTATTGGTGTATTTTGCTTTCTAGAAACAAATCGATCCTATTCATAATTATTGGTTTAGGTTAGGTCAGAACTGTGACCAACTACGCGCGAGCCGAGCGAGCGAAGCGAGCGGTGCCGCGGCAGCAGCCGGCGAGCGCTACCTCGATATTGGTCGCGAAAGTTTTCTAGCTTTTTTTTTTCATAGTGCCCCCAAGACGACAGTCTAACCCACTTGGTAAAAGTTTCTTTCTGAGTATGAGTGAAAATTTATATATTTATTTTTATAGTCTCACGCCTGTATCCCCGAAGGGGTAGGCAGAGGTGTAAATATTACACCCACATTTCGCCATGAATTTTTAGGTCCCACGTAAGGGGGTCGTAAGTAGGGGGCGAGCCTATTGCCGTTACCGGGCACATCACCAGACTCCGAGCAGCTACTGGGTATTCGGAAAAACCCAGTAACACTTTTGCCCGACCCGGTAATCGAACCCGGGACCTCCGATCAGCAGTCGCATACGCTACCCACTGGACCACGGAGTGAGTGAAAATATTATGATAATTATGTTTAGGAATAAAAGCGTTATGATAAAAAACAGTAGGAGTTTAAATAAATTTACATTAATGATATTATTAATTAAAATTTTCGGAAACATGAGTGTTATGAACATCACCGGTTGCACTACAAATACTATGAATGAAAACTTTAGGATGAAAAATTTTAGGAAGAGTGATCATTCGGATTACAAATCGTTAGGAAGAACAATTTCGGGTAAACAACTTTAGGTGAGCCAATATGGACCCATATGAAATAATACAAGACTACCTTGATGAATAACTAACAGCAAATAATAATAGTAACATTGATCTTGATCGTTTTGATGTAAATTTATAATACATGTCCTCACTTATTAATTCCCTGCCATCACAAATGCGCATATATTTTGTGCGTGTCTGTTTGTTCATTTTTCTCATAAACATTGACAATACAGCGATATGAACGATATCTGTCGGATCAACTACCTTTACACAAGTGTAACGCCTCGCCGAATGCCAAGCCGAGCCACGTGTACGCCAAAGTCAAAGCCAAGCCAAGCCATGCCACGCCACGCTGGTTATTCTCCATAACCGGATGCCAAGCTTCGCATTATAAATATTCGAGGAGCTCATTCTTGTACGCATTCATTTACCAACCACAAAGTAGGACGAATCTCTGTCAGCCTGCATATATACATATACTGTATTCTGATTTGCAATAAACCAATAATTTACCAGTGTTACCTATACGTGTTTGTATTATCCTTCTGTTTCACTCAGAAGTGGGATGAAACGTTATCGCTCTAATACGACTGGCCAAGGAGTCCGTCCGCCTGGGTGGACTGATCAAGCACACCGTCAAAGCAGCGAGGATGAAGAATATGGAGACTGCCCACCACCACCTGCTAGAAAACTATTGCCTATAAGTGCCTACTTGAAAATGAAGTCGATAGGGCGATACACGAACTCGGTCAAGAAACCTTGCCGCTCAGTCACTTCAAAGGTCATCGTGCGGCATCGCTAATACCTGAATTCGACCCCGATAGTGAGGATTGCACAGTAGCCACGTGGTTAAAGAAAATCGATCAGTTGGGAGACATACACGGTTGGAATGACAAAGTAAAAGCCTTCCACCTTCAAGATAAACTTCGTGGTCAAGCCAGGAAGTGGTACAATAGACTCGAAGAGTATAATCACTCCTGGGAAGGATGGAAATGTCTGTTGATACGAGCTTTCCCGAAACATCGTGACTACAATGCACTGCTGGATGAAATGGTGACCAGAAAGAAACTACCAAATGAGACTTTTACGAAATATTACCATGACAAAATTGCCATGTGTTTTCGTTGTAACCTATCGGATGCCACTAGTGTATCCTGCATCATCAGGGGCCTGCCAACTTCTCTCCAACCTAACGCACGCGCGTTTCAATGCCAGCGCCCAGATGAATTATACGAGTCGATTCTTTGTGCTCTTGACGACTACCGCGCACCGACATTTGAACCACGCGCATTGCACAAAGACAGCAAATAAATGCCAACACCAGAGAAGAAGATTAACCCAGAAGTTGATCCCTGTCCTCGATGCAAGAAGATTGGCCACATTCTGCGGAATTGTACATTACCCGATCAGCGAGTATGCTTTAAATGTGGAATGCAAGGTCATATTGCTACCCGCTGTCTCAGCTCTTCCAATGCACTTACCTAGCCTTTAGCCGATCCAAATAGCATCGTTAAAGAAATCAAGATGTTACAAAATTTTAACGAGACCTACAAGAAACTTGCGAAGGTAAATGGTGTTCACCTGAAGGCATACATTAACACTGGAAGCCAAGTGAACGTCATCAACACTCAGATCGCTAGCCTCTTGGCACTCAATATTACACCTACAAGAACCATCTTGAAGGGCTTTTCCGGTGGTTAACTCACGAGCCACGGTGAAGTGGAGTTTGACCTCGAAATTGATAACATACAGATGCGATGCACAGCACATGTAACGGACGTCGACATGCAAGGCATTCATTTGTTGGTTGGTCAGCCAATTATCAACGCTGAAAACATGTCTCTGATGGTTACTAACGGGACAGCTACACTAAGATTGGATCCTGGTTCATCAAAAGAATTTGATGTGGTCGAGGGTATCCAAAAATTCAAAGTCGTAACGTCAAGTAAAGAATCTCTTCCGCCTGGTACCTCGATCATCAAAGTTCAGGTGCTAGGAAACGTGGATGGAAATGATGTCTGCACCGCGCCACGTCACTACGAGCTTCAAGAAATTTCCTATTCGTTACCAGCTACATTACTCCGCGGCAGTGAGGGCTACCTGAAAGTCCTCAATACTAGAGCCGAAAACATCATCTGGGAAGCCGGCGAAACACTAACGCGTGCAGACAGCTGCGATGAACCACATCCGTGTAATAATCAGGTGAGCCAGGCCAAGCCATTACCTAACTTGCCTAGCATTTTGCCAAATAAGCCAAATTGTGTAAGCATAATTTTTCCAATAATATGCAGCCTGCTTTCATCTTAGCCATGAACCAGGTGCCTAATATTACCATTGGCGGGATACCGATAGTCGATATCAGTATGGGCAATTGAAATGAAAATGATCGTAACAGCTTAATACATTTATTATTACATTATAAACACACTTTTGCGAATAGCACAATAGATCTTGGTTGCACTAATTTGTTACATCTTAATATATAAAATCCTTGCGTTACTGACTGACTGACAGACACGCTACAGCCGAAACTATGGGGCGCAGGAAGCTGAAATTTGTTATGTATGTTCCTTGGGGACCGTAGGGGTGCACTAAGAAGGGATTTCCCGAAATTCCCACGGGATCGGGCAAAACGGGTAAATTTCAAAAAAAATGTAGGCGTAGCTGCTGGCGTCATCTAGTATGAAAATAAAACTCAACACATCATAGCCCGTATACCGCCAACCTTATAGGTTATCGCACGCAGAACAGTAAATAGTCAATTCCAAAGTCCATGATCTATTAGATGCGGGTATCATAAAGGAATCCGAGTCGGATGCCTCTCCGGTTATTTTAGTTAAGAAAAAGAACGGCGATAGTCGGTTCTGTGTTGATTATCGCGCCCTTAACGCAATAACCATAAAAGATCGTTATCCACTGCCAAACATCCACGATCAGGTTACAAAGTTAGCCGGTATGAGATATTTTACAAGCCTCAATATGGCTCAAAGTTACCATCAATTATCCATTGCACCCGAAGACACTCACAAAACTGCTTTTATTACGCCGCAGGGTCATTATGAATATTTACGTGTACCGTTCGGTTTAGCTAATGCTCCTTCGGTTTTCATGCGTTTAGTTAGCAAGATAGTTGACTCAATTCGTTGCCAACAGACACAAACTGACAGTTCCCCGAATGAAATTCTTGCAGTTTTAGATGATTTATTACTACCCTCAGTCGATATTAATTCTGGTTTAAAAATGTTAGAATTGGTATTACAAAAGTTCCTAACGGAGAATCTTAAATTTAATATGATAAAATGTTCATTCTTGCAATATAAAGTGACTTATTTAGGAAATGACTCACGCCTGTATCCCCGAAGGGGTAGGCAGAGGTGTAATATTACACCCACATTTCGCCAGGAATTTTTAGGTCCCACGTAATAGGGGGCGAGCCTATTGCCGTACCGGGCACATTACCAGACTCCGTGCTGCTACTGAGAATTTCCTAACGGAAAAACCCAATAACACTTTGCCCGACCCGGGAATCGAACCCGAGACCTCCCAATCCCACGCGCACATTTATGCCGCGAGACCAACGAGGCAGTCACAGTAGGACATGAGATTTCTGAAAATGGTGTGCAACCTACAGATCTCAAATTATTGGCAGTTTCCCAGTTTCCTGTGCCTAAAAATGTACATGAAGTGCGTCAATTCATTGGCCTTTGTAGTTACTTTCGTAAATTCATATATAAATTCGCGGTTAAAGCTCGCCATTTAACAGAATTAACCAAAAAAAAAGTGTCATGGCCCATGGCTATGGAGTGTAAGCAAGGCAGTAGTTTTGAAGAATTAAAGAAATGTTTGTGCTCTAAACCAGTGCTAGCTTTATATGACCCAACATTATGTACGGAAATTCATACCGATGCATGCAAAATGGGTATAGCAGGTATATTATTACAGCGTCAGTCCAATAATACTTTACGCCCTGTTATGTACTTTAGTACAGTGACATCTAGAGAGGAAACTATGTACCATAGTTATGAGCTAGAAATGCTAGCTGTTGTGGAACCCTTGCGTAACTTCCGAGTTCCATACACGTAAAGGTGGTAACCGACTGTACTGCCGTCCGTGCAACCCTTACAAAGCGTGACATCATCCCACGTATTCCTAGATGGTGGCTGTTGATACAGAAGTATGATATTAGCGTTAAATATAGACCTGGTGAACGTATGACACATGTAGACGCCTTAAGTAGGAATCCGATTGATGCCGTAAATATCAATCGCCTCGAAGTCGCAGATTGGTTTTATACTGTCCAGTCTCAAGACGATAAATTGAAAAATATTATCGAACAGCTAAAAGCCGGGTCAGCCGCATTCGACATTGTAAATAATTATGAAATATCAGACGGTAGGTAGGCTAAAAGCCGGGTCAGCCGCATTCGACATTGTAAATAATTATGAAATATCAGACGGTAGGTAGGCTAAAAGCCGGGTCAGCCGCACTCGACATTGTAAATAATTATGAAATATTCAGACGCATTTACAAAATTTGTTATCCCGGCACCTACTCGGTTAATTAATTCAGTAGAGACGATTAGAATACTCAGAAAAACTTTTACATTGTTTGGCTATCCAGATAGGTTAGTAACGGACAATGGAAAAGCTTTTACTAGTAGAAACTTAAAAAAATTCGCGACGGACAAACAATTCAAACATATATACATTAAATGCTATTGCTTGCCCGCGTGCCAACGGACAAGTTGAACGCACTATACTTAATGCTTTACGTGCCACTGATCCTAGTGAGGCAGCTAACAACTGAGCAAACTGTCTGCCCGATGTTATTTGGGGTATAAATAACACAGTAAACGATACCACTGGGTTTAAACCGTATGATTTGATGTTTGCGCGTAATGGTAGACCAGCGTGTGATGTAGCCTCTTCGGATCGAGTTTCTGAACCAATCCAGTCTAAACGCAATAAAGCTAGTGCGCGCATTGATAGAGCCAGTGCTAGGATGAAACATAATTTTGATAAACGTCGCAAAAGGTGCCATATTTACAAAAGGGGAGACTTGGTTCTATGGAGACAGGCACCAACAAGCAGTGCTGCTAGGGTTAACACAAAGCTAGACTATTTATATTCAGGGCCTTATGTTGTAACTAAAGTCGTTGGTAATGACAGATAGGATTAGGAGTATAAAGGGGTTGCGAGGTTACAAAAACTTTACTGGGCTGGTTTCAGCAGATTCCTTGCGACCTTACCATAGTGTAGCTCCTGTATCTGACAGTGCAAGCAGCTCTGATGATCAATTAGACACAGAAGATCTCATTGACTTACTAGAGAACTAATCAAACTTGTATGCCCCATTGCGGGAGCAATTGTTACAGGATGGCCGATTGTAACGCCTCGCCAAATGCCAAGCCGAGCCACGTGTACGCCAAAGCCAAACCAAGCCATGCCCCGCCACGCTGCCAAGCACTGCACCGGATGCCAAGCCTGCCAATGACCGTTGGTGACGTCACATCCTACTGCCAAGCTTCGCATTATAAATATTCGAGGAGCTCATTCTTGTACGCATTCATTTACCAACCACAAAGTAGGACGAATCTCTGTCAGCCTGCATATATTATATACTGTATTCTGATTTGCAATAAACCAATAATTTACCAGTGTTACCTATACGTGTTTGTATTACCCTTCTGTTTCACAAGTCAAGAAATAAGAGCTGGGTATAATGACGTATCGTGCCTTTCAAAACACGTTTTATTTCGACGTAAGGTCAACCGGTAATCAACTAATGACGCTTATGGAGCATCTATCTGATGGTTATTTTTGGTAAAAGATTCTGGTAGGATATTTTTTACTAGACATAATTGCCGGATGTCTTACTCTTATAGTCGCCATATCTAACTCTGGTTGGCTATAGGTACCAACGTGGGTAGAAACATTTTCTGTCATATACTCGTTGGTATTGCCCAAGTGGGTTTATATCTTTAGTATCTTGGTAATCTTTGCATATTTTCAGTTGGATACCTAAACATATCTCAAAACACATTAAATTATTAAAGATCCGTCCGCATTTTAATGTAAAAAATTGTACATATTGTTACATATAGGAGTGATGGACAACGACGAGCCTCAGTCGTTGCCCATCACTCATAGTCGGCGCATCCAGCGGGATACTGCAAGTCAGTTATCTGCCTGGAACCCATACCATTCCTATATCCCTTATCCTTTTAGAGGAGTTCGGTATTGTCAACCTTTTTCTGTTGCAATAGTTGGGGTGGTCAATCCGAGGGTGCGTGGTGGGTTCCTCTTTCCTTCCATTAGGTCACACTCACGATCAAATTCAAGCTGTCAGCTAGGTACCTATGTAAATCATTACCATCGAGTCGGGTCTCATTTGTGTTGGATGGAGGATTACCCACCCATTCTCACAAACTTTTTGCGTTCTTAAAATAGTTATAGAAAGTCACGAAATGTTCAAAATATTAGGCTTAAAATCTGTCAGTCTGGTATAAGCTGACTTTAATTTCAAAATATCCCGAACCAGGATTCATAATCTTAAGAAACTGACGGATCTGACCTTTACCTAGACTGGTTCATGTAGGTGGCAAAACAGGTGTTGGATTGTTGTAGGATGGATAATTGCCTCATAAGCTAGGTATGGTGAGACCAAACCCGCTAGAGCCACTCGACTTGATTCTAGTACTAATTGCTTACAATCAAAATAGGGATGCTACGATTCGAGGATGTCATGCCTACTAATTAATAGAGGCCATTAAAAACTAAGACGTAAGTAAGTGTACCTGTCACAACGGAGTGATTTAGCTGCGCTTCGAGTAAACATTTAAGCATCTTAATTTTAAAAGCGCAAGTTACTTACCCTAGCCCACAAACGCCAGTGATGCCTATTTACTAACAGACCGTCACGCGCATTACCAGCCGTAGGAAAAAAGTAAGGAAGAGGAAGTTGTCCCCGTCTCTGAGCCCAGACCTCTGTCTCATTTTGTTCGTTTTCACCATTCTCAAAAAGTAAGAAGAGATGATGGGATCAAGCTAAGATGGCTTGGGCGCTGTTACTAGTTAATCTATCTACATAATTTTATTATATTAGGTATTTGGCATTTATTAGCTTGATACTTTTACCTGTTACTTAGGTTGTGCCACAAATAACTTATCTTAGACCTGAGATGGATCTTAAATTTCGCTATCTGTCCACACGCATTATCACAGCTTACAATCAAAAATATCTCTAATACGAGATATTTTTGATTGTAAGCTTAAGGTAATTAATGCAAGCCCTATTTATTTTGATTTGAGAGTAATTAATTGTTAGTAGGTGAGTGTAGAGAACTCCCAGAAACTTCTGTTATTTGAATTGTACTTGTTGCTAATCTTTGGTATGAATGATAGTAGACTCTTACAGTCTATAAACATCTATTGTATCTACCACTTATGTACTTGTCTGACGAAACTCATCCAGATAATAATAAATTGCATGCAGAAGGCATAAAATACTTTACCAAGCCGTTGTCATTACAATAACAATATAGAGATACTAATATCATGTCAGAAATATTGATGTTTTGACTTACCTTCTTTCCATTCACATAGAAAATTAACTCCGTAAAAGCATCACTGCTTTCTTCTTCAATGTTTAACAAACCCATCTTGTCATTAGCAGTTGTTATATTGTTTAACACGTGTCACTGAATGTCGGTTTGGCGCACTACTGACTGGCTGGCAGTATGGTAGCAATGAGCGATGATACAAGCACTGTGAGCGAGCTCGTCAGTTTGCTATCCACCGCGGCCTAGTATCACGCGGTCACTCAATTAATCAACTCGTTATCTTGCTACGTATTATTGAACTTATAACAAACTTGTGAAATATTTGCTTGTCTTTACCAATCATCTCAACGTGAGCTCGTTATTAACAACAGTTAATAAGCCAGTTTTAAGTGTAACGAAACAAGCTCTGTAAATTGCCTTTAAAATGCAGTTGCCCACACAGAAACAAGAAAAAGAAACTGTAGGATTGTTTCCTATAACTTGTTCTGATATCGAGAGATCTTAAAGTCGAAAACCACAAGTTGTTATAGACAATTCAACTCAGTTGTGCGCACGGCCCTATGTGTGGGTAAACCTTGTACATATACAAGGTACAGTCGGGTACAAATACAAATACAGTTATATACGGGTTAAAAAAAACCAGTTATTTCGTAATTTAATGTTTATTTACATACATACATACATATATAGACTCACGCCTGTTTCCCGGAGGGGTAGGCAGAGACTACGGAACGCCATTTGCAACGATCCTGACATATCTCACTTGCTTCACTCACTCCCATCAAGTTTCTCATGCATGCTCTTCTGTTAAGGGTACTTCTGACTTGTCCTTTTTTCAGGATGTCTCCAATCTGGTCAGAGAACGTCCGCCTAGGTCTTCCCCTTTGTCCTGTTCCATTCACACTTGCCTTATATATCTTCTTTGTCAGTCTATCGTCATCCATCCTCTCCATGTGCCCAAACCATCTTAACATGCCTTTCTCAATGCTTGTCACTACATCTTCTTTTACCCCACACCACTCTCGTATCACACAATTCTTTACTCTGTCGGTCAAAGACACACCACACATACTTCTCAGTGCTCTCATTTCTACAGCATTTATTTTACTTTCAAATCTCTTCTGCCATACCCAACTTTCACTACCATATATAATGTTTATTTATTGAACATTATTCTGAATCGCTACTTGAAAAATCAAATGATGAAGTTTCGGATTTGCTGCTCTCACCAAGGTCAATTATGATTTCTGACTCCATGTCAAAATGTCTATAGTATTCTTCTTCTTTCTTTTGTACATGTCGACAAGTATTACCCCACATCCCTTCATCAATTTCACTTATACGTTCATTTATGAGTTTCATTATTTCCGTCACATTTTGGTCGACATTATGTGAAGCAATATAATTTTTTTAAATTCCCCACACATTTTCTATGGGGTTTAGTTCAGGATGATATGGTGGCAATCGAAGAACTTTTATGCCATATTTCTGAAGTATGTCGTCAATCTTGTAACAGATATATTTTTCTTTATTTTTTTAAATCAAATCATACAGTTCAATTTTTTTCATATCTTGATTAAAAGCTATATTTTTTTCTGTCAGCCATCTCTGCATTTCAATTTTTTTGGAATTAGAATTTGGGGCTCTGTCATTTTGAACGTTATGGTATGAGGCATTATCAAGCATAACCACAGAGTTAGGTGGAAGATTCGGTACTAGACGTTCTTTTAGCCACTTTTCATAGTTTTCTGCGTTCATGTTAGAGTGGTAATCACCAGAAACACTATTTGCTTAGTATGTCAATAGTGCGTTAGGTACCCAACCTTGTTCTGAACCAGCTTGCACAATGATAATTCTTTGTCGTTTCGACAGGTTTCTCTTTAAAGGTGGTCCATCTTTATTACCCCATCCTTTGTTTTGCACATGATTAGTTAAGATGTAGCTCTCATCTGTAAATACGATACACCGATTTTCTTGACGGTATCTGAGTAATTTTTTTAGGTAGGAAAATCGTAGTTTTTGGATGTCATGCCGCTCTATAATAACACGTCTGTTATCCACAGTTTTTCGCCATTTGTTTCCCATCTTTAACAAAGCTGTACGCAGAGTCGAAATACTTCCATCATAGATAAGTTTATCTTGAAATATTCTTTTCAACTTTAGTCGTCGTGACACGTCTTGCTCGGACGACGACTGCCGCGTCACTGCCACACGAATGAAAGTTGTATATTTACAAGCCCACGCACACATAGGGCCGCGCGCATAACTGAGTTGAACTATCTGTAAGTATCGTTAAAACCACAGAACATAATCATTAGCGCCTTGCTCCGTGATTATTGAACTGGCGATTCCACCACATTTTAAATCAATATTTAACTCATTTGTAAAAACTTCTTGTTATTTTTTTAATATTTCCCCCTAAATTAGTTAAGTATCTACAACCACGATTTAAACCATGTTGAAATAGAAACATGATAAATTATATTAGTAATAATTCTTACGTAAGTATCATTTCGATGTCCTATAATCAGTTTTACACGATTTTCTCTACAATTTCTGTAATTGGCAGACTTTGGACAAGTGACTTTGGAAGGAGTATGTAACAATTTTCAAAAATTTAGTAGTTACGTAATCTAAAGTTATTCTGTAACTCGCTGATTTTGACACAAGTAAGTAAAAACTTGAAAATTGCTCTTAACGTCTTACCGCCGCATTCAATATCCGATACATACATGGATTTAGAAATTAGAGATGCATATTTGACATAAGCTACGTTTCTCTAATCCCAAATCTATGGATAGGTCATATAATATTGGGACTGGCCATTGATGTGTCTAGACAGAAAATTAGCTTTCATCATTATCAGTCTTGTACATAGTCAGTCACAATGTTGGTTCCCAAGGCTGACTTGTTATTATGAGGAGGGTCAGTGACATAGTTCACCACGCTAGCCAAGTGTGGTTTGGCAGTCTTTACCTGCTTGACCACGCAAAGTGACTATTGTCCCTTTTTTGGACAAACAAATGAGCGCGTAAACTGTAATTTTTCCCACGCTTTTCCGCTGCGCACTTATGTTTGTGGAACTCGGATAACTAAACCGATTGCGGTATGTTGCATATCAATAGACGCGTAATTAAATGAGCTTTCCAATGATATAAATTAAAACCATATAATATGGTTGAAGCCCACGCAAGGGCAGTATAAAGAGAAAATTAGAATTTTTTTCCCGCCATTTTTGAGCGCGATTTTATATTTCTGACATATTCCTTTTTCTCGTCGTTTTTTATTATGGGAGGTACATAAATATTATACACAGTTAGAAAGGTAATTTAATTTACTTTTAGAGTAAATAAATATAATGTAAAGAAACATTTTAATATTAAACATAAAAAAATAAAACTAAGATTTTTTTTATTGGCGCCAATTTTCAGATTTTATTTTTTAAAATACCTTTTTATGTTATATATTAGATTCAAACCTAGATAACTTTCTTTCCAACTAGATTTTCAAGTATAAAAACCAATTCTGATAAGAATCTGATAAGAATTATTTTATTGGAATCTGCACAGGTGTTTACTTTTTCCCGCCAAAAAAAACTGAAGTTCCCGCCAAAAGAACAATGGCAGAATTTGATCTGGGTTTGTTGTGGCGGCCTTTAAATTCATATGAACAAAATAAATTGTTGTTTTTTCTACGATTTTTAATATTTTCACTTTGTCTCGTTAAAGCTGGAGTATTTTACCTACCTACATTGTTTAACTTTCATACTATAACTTTCCTTTTACCTACCTTGTTCATTCTTAACTCAAAATTCAAACACCGATATCTTTTTTTCCGCCTTTCCTGAGTGAAAATAGAATCATTTATAGACTCTGTTACTTACGCCAAATTTTTTGATATATTTTTTATTACTGTTCACTTCAATTTAATTTCAGATATTTTGATGTATGGAGATCTGCAATTGTCCTTTGCGATAGTTAATATCTCATAAATAATATGAGTATTATATATGTTATCAAAGGTTTATTTATATAATCATAATAAAAAAATAATACAACGCATAAATGTAACATTATATACATACATTGTACTTAAACTTTTTTACATAAAATAAAAAAAATGCCGTTTTTAGGAGAATTTTTTGACTAGAATTAAAGTAATACACAATATTTATTTATATTTTTAATGTAACTTCATAATTAATCAGTTAATTTACAATTAAAACAAAAGTATCATATATAATTACATAATTTGTTTACAATGATATTTTAATCCATAATTACGCCCCGCGCGCGGAATGCAAAGTCAGCTAAATATATATTTTTTTTAAGCAAGTATTGCTATAACTTATTTTATTACATAGATAATATCACCAGGTATATGAAAAAACAAAAACAAGCAATTTTCTGCTAATACTTTTATTATGTTAAGCAAAAGTGACGAGTAAGTCGTTAAAGACGACATTGTTTACGTTACGGCCGCTCGCCTAAAGTAAACATTTCATTCAAACGTAATTTGTTTCGTACCATTAGAATGAGTCATTCATTAGGTTGCAGAAAAATCAAACACCACTCCTTTCACGTTATTAACAATCGAACAATTAAAGACGACATTGTTTACGTTACGGCCGCTCGCCTAAAGTAAACATTTCATTCAAACGTAATTTGTTTCGTACCATTAGAATGAGTCATTCATTAGGTTGCAGAAAAATCAAACACCACTCCTTTCACGTTATTAACAATCGAACAAAAACTAATTTATTGAGCGCGCCCGTCTTCAAGTGGCGGCGCGCACTTGAAATTGTCGATGCTGAGTAAGCACTTAAAAATGTTGAGAGGGCAAGCGGGTGTCTTTTGCGAACACTATAGTGAACCAAATGTGCAAGTTATCTGACGATGTTTTTATTCACCGTTTAGCAAGCGATAAATTCGCAAGTCAGTATTGCGCGCCGTAGGTTAAACCAGAGACTATCTGCGTAGCAGACAGTTAGTCAGTCCGCTAACCTGCCAAGTGCGCCGCCTACAATTGCCATTAGAATCTTATACCTAAGTATACGAGTAGATTCACCTGAATAAGTAAATTTATTAGTCAATATTGTGAAATAAAAATAAATGAGATACCTACATAATTACAGTCGTTAAGGCTGCCTTCACACTAGCGTTTGTCCAGCGTAGGCGTTCGATGAACGTATGCGCAGCGCAGACGCTGCGACAACGCGGCGCGTGCGTCGCGTTGTCGCCGCTTCTCTACTGGAACAATCAGTACGCTGCGCTAACGCCGCGTGTGCGCGACGTATTAATAATAATAATAATAAAAATAATAAATTGTTTTATTTCCAATAAGTGCAAATACATTTACAATTCAGATGTTATAAGTAAAAAGCGATAAAATCATGATTGCCTGTACTAGGTTGAAAACCTGTGCTTCAGGTGATGAAGTGAAATTATCTTAGGTATATATGGTAAAACTACATTAAAATAACTATAGCTAAAATACAAATAGATGTACAAAACTATGTTCTTGTTTCTATTTTAATATTGTAAGTAACTCTTCTGTCTGTTCATAGGACATATCTTGTAAATAATTACAGAGTGTTTTTTTACAGTTATAATAGTTTAAGGTATATAAACTTATGACTCTATTTAATTTGTTATATAAAAATGGAGCCATAAATGTGTAAAATCTATTCGTAAAAGTAAATTTTGAGGTTGGATGTGAGATGCAGACTAAATCTTTCCGCCTCTTGTTAGTATTGTGTGTATCATAGGGTAACATAGCATGTTGTTTTAAATATGAATGCATGATGAAGAGTTGGCGAACAGTTAGCACTTGACAGGAACTATATAACAGGGTTGTGGGAAAAAGAAAGGGGCGAGAGTTTGCTACTTTTAGGATCGTTCTTTGTGCTCGCTCAAGAGGCAGTAAGATTGTTTTCAGAGCACCACCCCAAGAAGTTATGCAATATTGGATTATAGATTGTACATAGGGCCAAATACACTTGTGTGATTAATTTTGAGTCCGCAAATGTCCTTAGTTTTTTAAATACATAAATTAATTTCCGGACTCGATTTACTAAGTTTGTAATATGGTCACGGAAGGAAAGTGTTTCGTCAAAAGTGATCCCGAGATATTTAATGTTGTTAGTATGGACGATAGTAGGACAGTTACATGCTATTACTGTGTTCACAAATGGCGTTGTGCATTCGTGTGCGTATAGTTGAGGTTTAGTAACCATTTGTTTACTCTTGCACATGACAAAATGAATATACATACATACACACATACATACATATCGTTACGCCTTTTATCCCCGAAGGGGTAGGCAGAGGTGTATTTCTACACCCACCTTTCGCCAGATATACTTTAGTCCCACGTAATAAGAGGCGAGCCTATTGCCGTACCGGGCACATGTCCAGACTCCGTGCTGCTACTGAGAATTTCGTGACAGAAAAACCCAATAACACCGCCCGACCCAGGAATCGAACCCGGGACCTACCGATCCCACGCGCATATTTATGCCGCGAGACCAACGAGGCAGTCGTATAGGGTTTGATGTCGAGTTTTCCGTCTCTACGCATAGATGGTATTTGCATCGTGTTATCCCTTAGTCGCCTCTTACGACACCCACGGGAAGATAGGGGGTGGTGACACTTGTATTCTATGCCTTCAACCACACATGAATAAATGAATATATTTTGTTTTTTCCGCATTTAATGTGAGTAAATTACGATGTAGCCAGTTGTTTACTATATTAAAGCCTGACTGCGCTTTCTCATAAAGTTCATTGACAGTTGTGGCGGAAAATACAAGAGCGGTATCGTCAGCGTAGGATATTAATTTGCCGTGATCTAACTGAATGTTACACAAGTCATTAATATAAATTAGGAACAGTGTGGGCCCAAAATACTTCCTTTGGGCAAACCAAATTTAGGGTTTTTTTGATAATTGCTCGTAATTTTATCTATTTTTACACACTGATGCCGATCGTTTAAGTAGTCTGCAAAAAGTTTAAGCTGCGTTCCTCTTACACCAAGGTACTCCAATTTGTGTAGAAGTGAAGAAATACATACAGTATCGAATGCTTTGGCTAAGTTGAGAAAGATCCCTAAGGTGTAGTTGCCTTTTCCAAGTTCCTGTGTAATATAATCAGTCAGGCTATGTACGGCGTCAGACGTTGATAATTTTGTTTGGAAGCCGAATTGGGAAGATGAGAGATAATGTGTCTTTTCAAGGAAGTTAACTAATCGGTTATTAATAATCTTTTCTAGTATTTTAGATACCGAGGGAAGTAATGATATTGGTCTATAATTGATAACCTGGTCCTTGTCTCCAGATTTATAGATCGGAATAACTACTGCCTTTTTGAGGCATTTAGGAAAGATACCCTCGGATAGGCGTTTTTGAAAAATGCATGTTAGGGGGGGAATAAAAATGTGCATAACACGTTTAAGGACCTTGTTACTTATACAATCCCAACCAACAGCACTGTTGTCCTTTAATCCTGTGATTATTTGTGCTATTTCGTGTTCGTCAGTGTCCAACAGTACAAAAGATGACGTACAACTACTCGATTTCTGCAACGGTGCAGTCTGGTGGCCAATTTGGTTAGTTTTAATTTCAGCCAAGTTTTTGCCCACGTTAACAAAGTATTCATTGACGTGATTGGCAGAAGAAAGCGGTGAGGTGTTTGGTAATAATAAACTCGGATGTGATATATGTTGTTTTGAGATACAAGTGACGTCTTTTATATGTTCCCAGATAAGTTTAGGGTTTTTACCAGCCCTATTAAATTTTTCTTTATCGTAATTAGATTTTATTTTTTTGAGAAGATTATTGAAGAAATTTCTGTAAATCTTGTAAGCTAATTGAAGAATTAAGTTATTAGGATATTTCTTAGTCTTTTCGTGTAGTTTATCGCTGTTTCTTATGCATCGGATTCGCCCGGGTGTAATCCATGGCTTTATATTATAGTTTTTCTTATTAACTGTTATTTCTGTTGTGTTATTTAAAATGGCTTGCTGGACAAATTTTATAAAATGCGATAGTGACTCATTTGGGTCGGCAGTCTTATAAACGATACTAAAGTCAATATTGCATAAATCACATTCCAGTTTGTTTATGTTTAGCTTAGACTTTGTCCGGGGACGAATTGGCTTAAGCAGTGTTAAATTTAAGGTAAGTAGGACAGCATGATGATCAGTGATAGTTGAATTAGTAACAAGCGTATTATATTGATGATTAGATTTTACAAACATATGATCGATACATGAACCACTATTATGTGTAGGCAGTGTGTGAGCCGGTAGTAGCCCATGGTATGCGCAGATATTAAGATAGTCTTGGGTACATGTATCGTGATATTCAGATCCAATATTAATATTTATATCTCCTGTTAGTATTACATTTTGGATAGAACAAAGCGCCTGAAGTGTACTATGGAGGGAATTTTGGAATGCGTCTAAATTCCGTTGCGCTGGTGATCTATACATAGCAATAATTGCTGTGTTGGGGCCAATTTTAATCACTAAGCAATTACATTCCTGTAAAATTGGTTGTTCGATAGTCACTTTTAGCGAGGATTTGGCATAGACAACAATTCCATCAGCATCGGTCAAAATGACTTTAACCCCACTTCTCTCTCAATGGATTTAGCAGTAGCATTAAGAAATTTTAAGCATGTAAATATTATATTATTAGGAGTTACACATAATCCATATCTTAATGAGTGGGACCGTAATGCCTGTAGCGTTTTTCACATTGCTCAGAATGTGGTCGATACATGTATTTATTCTAGTGGGTGTGATGATATGAAAGTAGAGCCCATAGTTTGATATAATATCCTCCAGTTTAATCGAGTCTCTATCCTCCTTTAAGGTATCTATATTGAGATCACCAGTGACAACAATTTTTTTTTTATGCTTTAATAATAATCTATACAGTAAAGACTCTAGTTTTTCGAAAAATAGGTAACTATTTGACCTTGGCACTCTATAGATACAAATAACAATACATTCCAGACTAGGGATTTCTACACCACAAAACTCAAATATTCTTTCCATACTAAATTCTTTGATAAAATCTAAATTTTTGGTTTGTAATGATTTATTTACCAGAATGCAGACACCTCCACGTTTCTCTTTTTTTCTAGAAAATGAGCTGTCAACTGAAAAGTTTTTTAAACATATATTTTGTTCATCGCCAGACTTCACAAAAGTTTCAGAGAAGCACAAAATTTCTATGTTCATATTTTCCATAGTGAATTCATTGAGACAAGCTTCAATGGCATCAGTTTTACTTAACAACCCTGCAATGTTTTGATGTAATATAAATGATACATTAGACGATTGCTTATTATTTACGAAAAAAGGTGGAATCTTTTTTATAAGAAATATTACAATTGGCAGTACTTACTTTAACTTTTGTATAAGAGGGTTCTGAACTTGTGGTTTTATTTATTATAGGGAAGTAAAAAGGTATGGTACCCTTTTTCTGTGAATTTGCTGTCAGAACATTTCTTTTAGTATACAAGTATTTATTTGCATAATCATTACAGTCAATTAAGAAGTTTATTTGGTTTGACAAAATATTTAGGTAAGCAGTTCTATTAAATATATTTTGGGACACTGATACATATTTACACACACACATTATTACAATTTTTTTGTAGTAGTTGATTAAAAAAAGGTTGTTATAACCATGGAATAATTACCAACTACGATCAAAAAATAAAATATCTGCAATACAGCAAAACATTAAAAAAGTGTATTGCTATTTCTAAAAGAAAACATATTTTAACTACATAAAATGCTCTAAAAATAAGGGCAAAGCCACTTGGGATGTAATTAAAAATAAAGTAGATGCAGTAAACATCCACAAGCAAATAGACTTTATAAGACACCATAACAATCTAGTTTCAGACCCAGTCACTATAGCAAACCTTTTCAACGAGTTCTTTATTTCAGTGTCTGACACGTCACATACTGGTATTCCTAAATACCCTCGAACACGAATAATCACAAATGATAAAAGTATTTCTTTACATCCCTGTACACCCTCTGAAGTTAATAGAACCCTCAATTCACTTAATAACAAAAAATCAGTATGTTACGATGGAATATCGACATTGATTCTTAAATCCTGTGCTATGTTAATATCATCAATTTTGTGTTATTTAGTTAATATTTCTTTCTCGCATGGAATTTTTCCTAAAGAATTAAAAATATCTGTCGTCAAGCTCCTACATAAAAAGAACCGTACAAAGGATATGAGTAACTACAGACCAATCACCTTAATACCCATATTTTCCAAAATCTATGAAAAGCTTATGCTCTCCAGACTATCACAGTTCATAAATAAACATAAACTAATAAATCAGGAACAGAATGGCTTTCAGAAGGGCAAATCCACATCTTTGGCAGCATTCTCGTTGGTAAAAACGATTACTGAAAATGTAGATAAAAAGCAACCTGCTACAGTCATATTCCTAGATATGAGCAGGGCTTTTGATCTTGTCAATTTTGAAAAACTTCTAAACATGTGTGAATGCTATGGCATCCGAGGGGTTGCTCTGGGCTGGATACGAAGTTACCTATACAACAGATCCCAGTGTGTAGAAATAGCCCACATAAACAATAAATCGATGCTGACATCTTACAGATCTCAATCCTTAAATATTTCTCGTGGCGTGCCTCAGGGTAGCATACTGGGCCCGCTACTTTTTTTAATACATATCAACGAACTTCCCAAAGTTACTCCACATAAATGTGTAATATTTGCCGACGATGTATCTATAGCTATACCCAAAACTGATAACACTATGGAGCATGAAAATATTGTAACTTCGACAATCAACAATATAGTAACATGGCTTTCACAAAATGACTTGCAAGTGAATTTTTCTAAAACGAAGTATCTACAGTTTTCAAATTATATGTAAAAACCACAATCTCTTAAACTAACATATGGAGGTGAAGAAATACAACAAAATTCCTCTATAAAATTCTTAGGCCTTATATTAGATGAGCACTGCAACTGGAAGCAGCATATTGATGCGGTTTGTAAAAACTAAATAAATTAGTGTATGCCCTTAGCCAACTAAAGAAGAATTCAGAGACTAACACAGCTCTGGCAGCTTACCACGGTCATGTAGGCTCTGTATTTAAATACGGATTACTGTTATGGGGTAACTCAACGGATATCAATAGGGCGTTCATTATGCAAAAGAAATGCATTAGGGCGATATGTGGCGTGGGACCCTTAGAGTCATGTAGACATCTATTTAAAAACCTTAATGTGTTGACTCTAGTGTCCATGTATATATTAGAAATAGGAATATTTGTAAGAACCCAAAAACACTTTTTTTAACAAATTAAGTGAAAATTGTAAATATGCACATAGAGACCCCACAAAGTTGAAGGTGGAGTCATGTAAGAGCACTTTTCACCATAAAAATTGCTTCATAACTTCTATCAAAGTGTATAATCATATTCCACGCCCAATACGAGAGCTACCTCTTACCCAATTTAAAAAGCGATTGAAGCTTTGGCTCATCGAAAAATGTTTTTACACATTAAAAGAATTTTTAAATTAATAAAACAATAATATTGTATTATGTAATATAATGATGAGTAAATTGAAACTAATTTATGTAATTCTCTATTTTAAATATCAATCTAAATGTTATAATTTAATAAATAATACTACCTATGTTTAATATAATTATGATGACATTATATAAGTACCAAGCATGTTTTCTGTTGTTCATATAAATTGTGTATATTTTATTTACGTTTTAAATTTACTTAATTAATAATTTAATTTTAATTGTATTTAAAAAAAAGCAAAAATGTATTATAGTGTCAATAAATGACTCATCATAATTTTCGCATGCCTACTGAGGGCGAAATATGTTAAGGACACAAAGAATAATATAACACCTTTGTAACCAGATCTCTGCGAATAAAGATTTCATTTCATTTCATTTCATTTCCATCATTCTGATTGTGGTTTATTGTTGTGTAATATGTACTGTATCCCTGGATTTCTGGTAACTTGCTTTGTCGGTTAGATATCCAACACTCCGTCAGCACTATTATGTCGCATGCAAAGTCTAGTCTACTTAAGAAAACATTAAAGCTCTCTATATTTTTGGAAATACTGCGAATATTTTGTGTTAGTATTGTTAGTGAGTTTTGGTAGCTGGAAAGATACTTTCTGCACTCCTCGACCTCACATGATTGTGCTTGGGGTACAAATATATTATCTAATTCCGTAATTAACTCTACATCCATAACAAAAACTTATAATAAAAGTGCTTACAAACAATTAAATGTGTGGTGCTCTTAGGCGCCAACATAATCTATGGAGTTGATGTACATGTGTTCGGCTGCTTTTTTAGCTGGGCATTCGACATCTCCAGTCTTGTGTTCATGGGGCTTCTTAAAGCGCAGGCATGTTGCACATTTGGGAGACTCTGCTTTCTTCGTGCAGTCCTGGATTGAATGACCTTCTTCTCCGCAATGGCCACAAATAGATGTCGTGGATTTGCATGTTTTAGATGCATGCCCATACTGATGACACTTGAAACACCTTGTGACGAAAGTGAAGTCTCTCACAGGGCAGGATGTCCAGTTTACATATACTCTGTCCTGCGTAATAAGGGCTTTACGTATGTTTGCGGGTAGCTCAATGATGTAGTTGCACGTAGCCGCATTTCTCTGGCCTGATTTGTGACTCAGTCTTATAGAGGTCATAAATACTTCTCGTGTCAAAGAAGGAATTTTTTCAGCTACGTTTTGCTCGTAAATGCATTTCAAGACCTCATTCTCATCCATGGATGTAGGAACTCCTAAAACTATAATGCGGGGCTTGCGCTTCTGTGGTTCATCAACGGTAAGGCCTTTTGAAGCAAGCTGAACAGTTTCCTTCACTTTTATTATGTCTTGTGTGGACTCAGTGCTGATTATCACACCTCCATTTCTTGTTTTGCGAACGCCTCGAACTTTAAGATTCAATTCCTCCGGACATATTATATTTTGAACCAAGTTTTTGGTATCGTCACTCGTCTTAGAACTATCGCTGGGATGGATTGCAACGGACCCTTCTTGACCATGTCCGCAAAAGATGTGCTACTCGTATTTTGTTTGGTAGATTGCTGTACTGCTATCTTAAGGTCAGTCAAACTGATGCTTAGTGCTTCTTTTTCGGCTAGGGCTTGGAGGGAGAAATGCGTCTGAATTGCCTTTTGCTTTAAGGACTGGTAGTGCACATACATGTGTGCAGTTTGCTGTGTCACCTTACGGCACAAGGAATTGATTTAGATTTTTTGGTCTGTGTTTAGTTTACCGTCAGATGCAATGGAACAAATCTCATTTAGATACTGGTCAATAAAGTCCAACCAATTGTGCATATCGGGTGTCGAAACAACTTCCATCTTTTCACTTTGCTCACTCTTGGGCTTCTGAGACGACATCGGTGGTGGAGAGCGGCACGTTTTGCTACTCCTGTTAAAGGGGCTGCTATCCATTTTTAGAAACACATATACATACACGTGTATACAACACTAATACTTTGTCCGTTTTATTATGACATCACTGTAACTAGAATGTGCATAGTACGTTAAATCACTAAAACTAGGTCACTTTATTTTAATTGTTATTTTAAGTAATTTTGATGAGCACGTCTGTATGCGTCGAACTCTAAATAATATATCATTAATGATAATACCGAAACGACAACGATATTGTGTAACGTCTGCGCCGCGCTAGCGCAGCGTTTAATTAACTGCAGAGTAAACGTTACGACAACGCGACGCACGCGCCGCGTTGTCGCGGCGTCTACGCTGCGCATACGTTGATCTAACGCCTACGCTGGACAAACGCTAGTGTGAAGGCAGCCTGACTCCCAATCATGTTGTGTAAGTTAAAGTAGAATTAAATTAGTGGTTGACAATTAAGTTTCATAACAACTGCTATTGCTTTGGCTGTTGCGTTGTTATGGTGATAGTAAATTGAGCTGGATACTGCTTAATTTATAATTACCATAACTAACACAATAGCCACAACAAAAGCAGTCGTTATGAATCATAATTATCAACGTACAATAAAAGCTATTTAATATTCTTTGGAGTATCCTAAACCTCTACCTAAGGACAATAATAAGCTCTTTACTATGTCTACACGGCTTCACACACTTTGAGTTTAGGTACAATATATATAATATTTTACTTGAAACTCCGGACGATGTCTGTGATTTACATGAAAATATATTACATTGTTTATGTCCTTGATTGCCTAATGTGGAAGGATACAAGAGAAAATAATGCATAGGTAAATAAAACAATAACTAATATTCAACGAACACTTTTATAAATAGAACACAATAGACAGAATAAAGCTAGCCATTCTGCCAATTTTTTTGACTTAGCCAAGCCAAAACGTTTAACTAAGCAAGACTTAGGCCACTTAGGGCCAGTTTTACCACTGTCCAATCAGTTCCGGTTTTATTACTTGACAGATAAATTCATACTTACGTTCTTATTTTGAACTAGCTGACCCGGCGAAATTCGTACCGCCTATGAGTCGATACTTGAATTTTTTTTTCTTATTTTCTCTCCTTAAGAACCAGTGGCGTAGCGTGGGGGGGGCCGGGGGGGCCATGGCCCCGGGCGGCACATTTAAGGGGGCGGCAAAAGAGGCCGTGAAAAAACAATTAATACTTGGCGCGCGCACTGACACGATCCCAGTAGGATCATGCGGGGGCGCGGACGCAGTAGGTAGAAAGAACAACAATCGAAAATTGATTTTCATTACTTGAAGACATGCTTGTGTCCGTTTATTAATTCTTGAATAGTTTGCAATATTCCGGTGATCTGCGAGCCTGTTATGAGTAATTTTATGAATAAATCCATACTTATATCAAGGCCGGGCCGCCCCTGTGTGCGATGTGTGCCGCCCCTATCGCCACATGGCGCAACGCGTGCCAGATAAAATAATACAACATAATCTTTATAGTTGAATTGGGAAGAAAGCAGGTACAGGTCTCCTAAGGCAATAGCCACACCTGCGGTTTAACTATACGCTATTTGAACTTTGACTCCAATATTTTAGATATTTACGTTAAAATCAAAGCCGATTATTTCACATACTACAAACGCCTTCTGCTCATTTTTGGACACACCACCCCAATTCTCGGCAGCGTCGTTATTCCCCGGAAAAGGACGCGGTGGCGGGTACGGCGGTGCATGTGTTCTGTAAGACTATAGGGCTACGGCAGGCTACCAAAATCAATTATACAGTATACCTTGCGTCTTATAACGAACATAATCTACGGCAAAAGATCACCTCGTCGAGCTCAAGGTAAAATTAAGTCACATAACGTAGCACATACTGCGGTTATCAGAAGTCCCATGACAGGGGGAGGACATGGTAACTCTAGAGTCTGGTGACTTTTGCTACCATCGAGAAGGCGACGTACTCTTGGTGTGGTCGGTTTACTGGTCAGGAGGAACAGTTTGTGGAAGTCGGTATTTGTCGACCCGGGTAGCGTACCTCGTACTTAAACTCACCAATAGGGGCGGTCTAAAGGTGATGATTCAAGTATGTGCGCGCAACTCAAGTCACCCTTATGCTCCTGCTGCACCTGCGTCTTAACGCGTCAATTAGCGCGTTAATTTAGGAGCTACATAGATGTGGCCAACGTTTTAACGCGTTAAAATACTAAATTCTGACGCGAATTTGTTAACGCGTTTACTAACGCGTAGTTGGCTATAGCCATTAACGTTAACGTCAACGCAGGTGTAGCAGTAGCATTACGAGATGGCTGAGGCCAGGCCATGCAGGTACCAGGACACTGTTAAGGCAATACCTAGTAAGACCAAAGCTCAGTACTTCAACGCGAAAGTGGAAGTACAAGAACGCAACGAAACGAAAATCGGAGGCCACGCGCGCGGCGTGGGGCACGTGAAACATATGGCCGAATGCTAGTTAACTACCTCGTAGCAGAGGTCCTTTCCTTAATGAACTCCTTTTGGAAGAAGAAGCCTCACAGGCAGTGGACGCCAAGACGCCAGGGATGGCCAATCCGCGATAATGTGACAAGCAAGGTGAAAGACTATATCAAGACGGACCAAAACCACATAATTATTAAAAGACGGTGATCAATACGATAAACACCTGAAGCGATCACCGACGAGTACGAGGCTGTCTTAATATAAACCTCAGAACTGAAAGGGCCCAGTCAATGAAGCCTTCTCTCAGACTTACATTGCTCCTCCCACCGACAGCATTAAGCAGAGGACGGCCACAGTGGTCATGGTATTAGAAGATTCGTCTCGAAAGATCTGCTCCGCATAGAGAAAAAAACAAGTACCTAGTCGAAACTGCCAGCCGAGACTCGAACTGATGAGGAAAAGACGCGAGATGCCATCCTGTCGGCTGTCTTCGACAAATAAGTACGAAATCTTACGCAACGAGACCTACGACGCATTAACACTCGGGCCATCGAGGCTGCGATCGAGAAAACCCCGGGGATCAAAAGTCTTCCGTCTGCAGTTGAAGAGACACAATCAAACGACACTTCAATCGCGGATGGCCGCATCGTGAACTCAAGATCGAGATACTCGAAGACGTTGAAAGGTTTTATCGACACTTGTTTACCTCGCGGGCAGACCGACGATCACAGTGCCCTACTGACGCATCACCGTCACCAGCCGTCCCGAATGTCGAACAGAGTGAGTTGTGGTCGGCTTCTAAAAACAACAAAGTGATGACGGAAATTCATCGACATTTAACTTATTAAAATCCTTTAAGCCGTCTAGGCCTAGACTAAGTTATACATATATTGCAGCAGAGAAACGGCCGCTGCTGTGCGCGAACCATTAACACCGCTGAGAGCGGTTTGTTTCTTTGCCGTAATATGATTATACTGTATGCTCTATTATTATATTCGAGCAAGTGAGACGAATCAAATGACAATATTTCTTTTTTAATCCTTTAAGCCGTTCAGCGTGTAAAGCCAAACTAAAGGACATACCTACTGATAAACATACAAACATACCAAAAGGGGTAAAAAGGGGGCGGCGAATTGCCGAACGGCCCCGGGCGGCAGAAACCCACGCTACGCCACTGTTAAGAACCATCTTCGTACTTTAAGGAATACCTATTATAAAAAAATAATTAGCGAAATCGGTTCAGCTGCTCTCGAGATTTGAGCTTAGCAACACATTCAGCGATTAATTTTTATATTATAGATTTGTAGGGCGAAAACGATTTCTTTAGTCTACCTCGAACTATATCACAGAGATAAGGGTAGAACTAAACCAAGAAGTAGTAGTTTATGAATATTTCTAGAATCCCTGCCACTATTATCATTATGATTTTCTAACGCATTATGAAAGTCTAATGATTATTTTTCTTCTCGATTGCGGGACGCTAGGATTGATTTGCTTGCCCCGTGCTTCAGAGAGGATAACATGCCATCGGTCCCGGCTATCATAAAGATACTTATTTGACAGTCGTTATGAGGAGTCCCGTAGAGCACCTACTCTGAATATACTGACACTGGGCTAAGTCAAGGCCTTTGTGTAGCAGAGGTCAGAGGCCAAATTCTCCTAATGATATTTGTTCAAAATACAGTTTCAATATAATGTCAGTGTCATACTCATGATGCAAATGGTATTCTCGTTCAATTTTACGATAATGACATTAAATAAGCAGAATACCGATTCTGAGTCAATAGGCGCCCCACAGACCGAGCAGCCTCGCGCGGAAAATGCTTCGCGAGGCTGCTCGGTCTGTGTGGACGTGGCTCGGTCGAGGAAAGCGCACGGCAGCCGCGGCCGGCCGCACGCGTGCGCCCGAGCTACCGAATTAGACACGTCCACACAGAGCGCGCAGCCTCGCGAGGAATTGACGCGCGAGGCTGCGCGCTCTGTGTGGACGTGCCCCGGCCGAGGCAAGCGCGTGTGCCGCCGCGGGCGAGCGGCCGAGCCATCGAGTTTGGTTTTTTGTTTTGCCGCGGTCTGGACTCTGTTTCGTGCCTCGCTCGAACATAATAATCCCTAGTAATAATATAAATTCGCAAGTGTGTTTGTTTGTTGGACATTTTTTTTATAGACTCACGTCTGTATCCGCATAAGGATAGGCAGAGTTGTAATATTATTACATCCACATTTCACCATGAAATGTTTAGGTCCCACGTAATAGGGGACGAGCCTATTGCCGTGAACGGGCACATCAGCAGACTCCGTGCTGCTTCTGAGAGTTCGGGAAAACCCAGTAGGTAACACTTTTGCCCAACCCGGGAATCGAACCCGGGATCTCCGCTCAGCAGTCGCATACCCTATCCACTGGTCACTGAATGACGGAGGATACATTCATCATAAAATTCTCATCTTTGACGCTATTTATTGTACCAATAATAATCCTTCAGTCTGTGCTTTGGTTACAGTAGATATCCTTTCCTACAGACATTTATTTCCTATAATTCATTCTATATTTTTTTTCATGTCTACTTATTCCATCCTTTAGGTATAACAATAATCGACGACCGGTTGGCAAAGCGGAAGTGTAAGCGATTGCAACGCCGAAGGTCGCGGGTTCGATTCCCGCTCATGTCAAACATTTGTGTGCATGAACATGAATGTTTGTCTTGGTCTGGGTTTTCTATGTATATATATTTACAAAAAAAAGTAAGTATAAGTAAATATGTATGTTATGGCCCATTATTACCATTGTCTAGTACCCAAAGTAGGTACAGCAATTGGCGTCAGTCAGGCAGCCGGCTAGTAAAAACACATGCCACAACCCTATTGCAGTATGACCATTTCCAAGTACTATATTTATAAAAACAAAATTTAAAAATAAGAGAGGAGAGGCCAACGATCTCACATTGATACGTAGACCGATAGATGGCAAATGTACTATTTCACTCTAATTCACAAGTTGACAATTCGATACATGCGCAATAATACATAATAGTTTTCAACTATATTTTCATGTTCTGAATTCAAACTTTATGACAACTACAATTTTGTTTTTTCCTACGGTGCCGAAGCTGCCGCGCTCTAGGCCGCGTTCACATTTGTCTGATGTAATCTGTCGTGACGTCGTCTGTCGTGTCGCGACAGACAATATCCCGGTCTGCGACAGAGAGGGGGGGATGGGGACGGTACAGCGCGAATGAAGAGATTGGACTCAGATTAATTGTAAAAAACATTTATTTAATTATAACAGCTTAACAGTATATTTAAAATATAAAATAGTAATCGCTAATGTTAGATCTACAAAGGTATTTATAATAAATTAATGCTAAGATGACAATAGGATTATCTAGATAATTTGGTGGGGAGAGATGTGCTGACGAAGCTAACATTGTTGGGTTCCGTACAGTTAACGCGCGCGACACAACTCGTCAGACTAATGTGGACACGCCAATATCTGTCGTAAAGCTTCAGACGGGCGTTTGCAATTGTGCGCAATGGACGACGAACTAATTGCTTCCTTTTTATAATATTATTCTTATACAGTACCTATAGATGAGCTAATTGAATACGAAATAATGTAATCCTATGTAAATATTTTATGGATATAATTGGAGATCTACTTAATCTGAATCGGATAATTCATCAAAAACATTGCGAAAGTGTGAACTTCACGAGAGTCAAGACAGAACTGATTTAAAATTGCGTCAGATCGCGACAGACGGTTACAGTCAAATGTGAACGGGAAGTAATTACGACAGAGACCGTCACGAGAGATCACGTCAGATAAATGTGAAGGCAGCTTTATTCTATGGCCTCGCTCGTTCGGGGACCGTTTCCTCGCGCGGCAAATGCCTCGCGAGGCTGCTCGCTCTGTGTAGACCCACCTAATTCAAAATACAGGGTGTTTCATAACCCCCCGTCCGATCAATGAAGGGATTGTAGAGTAGCGTAAAATGATGAGGTATTTGTCATTATTTCCTGGAAATTCAAGATAAAATTTTCCCATGTAAATTAAATTAATTTTAAATAATATCATATCAGATTACCCATGGCAACACTGAAGACTCATAAATCGTAATAGCTAGGTATCTACCTAAAGTTCATAAAGTTCAAAAGCGGCGCCTTTGAGTGCATAGGCCAGCCGACCGCCTCCTTTGACAAAAGCCGCCGTCGCGAATCATCGTCCTTTACACGTGCCAAGTATTATTTTAGGTATAACCGATTTTATGCACTTGATGCAACAGCTGATCTCTTGCTTCGATGGTGTAGATAAAACAAAACGCAGTATTTAGGTTGTCTGTTTGTTTCGTGCGAGTGCGTGGCCAACTCTGGTGTCAGTGTTTTCAGACTGCCCGAAGGCCTACGACATTGCCTAACGATTCTTTGATTCGGCTTTACGTTCCGTCGGAACCCGGTACCTAGCGCTCTCATGTAATGTCACACGCGGTCACCCATCTAAGAGAAGACTTTGGCAAGCGTTGCTAACTTTGCCGACCTATTACGATCGGCAAGCCAAGTCGCGCTATGGCTATGACGCGACGGTACTTACCTATGTTAATAACAACTTCTTAATTGGTTTAATCTTACGTAAGTAGATGCCTACCTTAAATTGATAAAAATATCAACTTGCTGTAAGTTGCTACGGCCATTCTCCGCATGTCCTCCGCTCACGTCTAGACACTTACGGCACCTTTGCACCATCTCTGAACACACACTACTTAACACTCCTGGGCTTAACACTCCTGGAACGTTGCGATCCTGGCTGCAACGATGCGAGCACCGCACTGAAGCCGTTGAAACGCGCGTACCGACGGCACGGGTAGACCCCGTGGTCTAACATACCGTTCCTCATACTCCCTACGAGCTCCTGCATCATTACATTCACTCCTACCTAAACACATCAACATGACGTTAAAATATTCAGGGTTTGAATACGACATACTTTAAGAATTAACATTTCACAATTTAAAGAGATCCGGAAGTCTAATCAAAAGGAATGCTCGCGAAAGACTGAGCGGTCAAGTAGGCAAATTGTTAATGATTCGTAAATCAAATAGGTAAATAATTAGAGATGTAACCAATGATATTCATTGGAGTAATGTTTTTATCGATTTTTATGTTATTGTTTACCTGATACAATATCGGTAGGTAAACCCCTAAAACAAAATGTCCCAATAAGCGGCAATAGGCTCGCCACCTATTACGTGGGATCAAAACACTGGCGAAAAGTGGGCGTTTAATATGCCTCTGCCTACCCCTTCGGGGAAACAGGCGTGAGTCTATGTATGTATGTATGTAAGCCCCTAAAATGTTAGCTTTGTGTAATTGCATGTTTTTATTAACTGTTATTCAATCAAATATTCCATGGTTAAGACCAGTATCAGTTTATCTGGGGGTACTGACTTCCCGTAACGACTGTCAAGGATCTTCATGGCTGTTGGTCCGACGGTTTGACATCCTCTTCCGAGGCACGGGGCAAACGTTTATTAACAATTTATTACGTAACTTCGAAATGTCTTACTAACTTATTATGTATTATTATTATTATTGATACGCACCGTGGAATCGAACCCGATACCCTGCATGGCAGTCCGTTGGTATCGCCACTAGCATAGATTATACAGATATACTGGTATAGATGCGCAACTCCCTCTAAGGAAAAGTTCAATAGGCATCCTCTACTCTAGATGGCGCACAAACAATTTTATTATTATTCCGATCGCATAGATGGCGTTAGTAGTGGATTCATTTTTCAAAATAAAATAAATGTTTAATTTCGGTGTTAATAAATAAGTAAATGACAACTATTATGTAAAATATGCAATTTAAAAGTAAAAAAATATAAAAATTACAAAAAGTAGTTCTAGATTAGCGTGGATTCGATCCACGGACTTTTAAGTTATGAGCCTAGCACTCTTACACTGCGCCACGCAGATCTTAACGATGTGGGCGAAATTACCGTTCAGTTATCGCTACAGATATTTCTAGGTATATATGTAATTTTTTTCTTGCAATCTGCGGTAGATGGCGCTGATCTATATGAAATTTACCCATGTATGGAGCTTTCACGGCCCTGGCCACTAGATTATTGTTACCAGTTTGTAACATGTCACGTTAAAATTAAATAAATCTATATTATCTGTTGATCGTAAACATCACTAGAGCGGTCCCAAAGAAATATAACCTTAAGGCATGGGGTCTCATTCCTTAGAACGTTTTCCGTCATTCTTAACTCTCTCAACAGAAGGCTTTACTAGTATCGATTGTTATTGATGAATTTCATGCATAAATGATAAATAAGAAAATAAAGTTCTAAAATATGATATTTATTAATTAAAAAATCCCTTTATTACGATTAAATAAAAAAATGAAACATTTAATTGAATATGAATATTTTTGAAAAATATGATGTGCACTTCGTTGCTCTGGTGGCCAAAATACGTACTAGCTTGTAGTAAAACGTTACAATGAGTTAACTTTCACTCGGCATTCATAGATGGCGCTTTTACGTATGTATATATTTATTTTTATTTAATTTGGTATTAATCTGTAGATGGTAAAATAAATAAATATTTATTAAATAAACATCAAATATTTGAAAAAGTAAGATATTATGTTAACCAATGAACGGCCATGAGCATTTATTTTAAAAAGTACCTGTATAGGTACCTAGTCGAGCGATTGCGTTTTGTTTTTACATTTAAGTACGTAAAAGTAGTGTAATTTAAATTTTATACATAATAAAAACTTACTGTGTTTGTAGTAGTATTATATAATAATTTTCATAAATTATGTTAATCAATATGCGTCTTACATTTATAGGTACCTACCTATAGTCTGTTCAAGATACGAAAAAATAATATGTAAACAAACCATAAAATGGTTCTTTTAATGTCGCCTTCGCAACAAAAGTAGATTTAAGTTAAATACTCCAAGCGAAAGATGCAGTTAGTTTTACAAAAATACGCCTGTCCCTTCAATTCATAAAATTATACTGTATATTTTTTACCTTTTATTTTTTTCGTAGGTATCTTGAACAGACAATAGCAACTAATAAACAGTTGATGTTGAGTATGTTGTAAATCAAGCTAATGAAAAAAACAAAACGCATTTTTAAACTTTGATAGCCGACTTCTCTAGAAGTCTAGAACTTATTCGCTTGGTTCCCGATAGGTACCTATAGTATTAAATTTATACTATACCTATCGGGAACCAAGTCTGCACTTTTCGGCTTGCGTTCATTTAAAACGTATTGAAGTTACAAATTTGCCACTCGAATTACAATCTTAGTTCATAATCTATATGTACAACCGTTACTTTCCGATTACGTTACACACTCTTCGCACACTGAGCGTCAGTAGCGATTGCGCCGTCGAAGCGTCAATTTCATATTTAAAGTACCTTACTTGCTGTGAATACCCACACTTCGGGGATTGATATTAGAACGGTCAGACATTCCTTTTTTATTGTTTTAAGCATTATTATTAGTAATTAGTGATTTTTACTATATTTTGAGATAGATTTTTCAATGTTTAACGTATTGTTTTAAGAGAAAATAGGAGGCCGCCAATAGAATACCAATTTTGAATTAAAACCGGATTCTCGGCCGTGGCCGACTAAAAGTAAATGCAGTCTGTTTTATAATTTCCAATTGTACTAATTCCATTGCCTTAATAAGAGAATTTGCAACGCATATAGGCAAATAAATCTATTTTACGTTTAATCGCCAAATACCGGCCGGGGTGATCTTAGTTGAATCTCGAGAAATAATGTACACAAAATAGAGGCTGGCTTTAGAAACATTAAAGATCGTAATGTCGACCAGCCTCGAATTCGAGCCCAACTATACAGGCTGATTACTTTTCTTATTTTCTCAAAATTAAATATTTATTATACGTTTATTTATTTATAATATAAAGAGTTAAGTTTAAATGTAGGAGTTGATATTATTGAAAACATTTATATTAGCTTATTTTGGTATGGAAATATAAGATATAAATTGCTCTTTGGAACTTGCTACCTTAACCCATGTTATACGTAGCTTAAAAATATAAATATATTCAATAATGATACTCTGGGCCAAAAATGGTATGAATTATTTTTGAAAAGATATCCAGAACTAATTACAATTATTTTGATGTTTACTTTTTTATAAATTGTAATACTTACCTAACGTTATTTAAGTGCAAATAAAAAAATACTTTACCTACTATTAAACAAATACGATTAATAACGTATACTTAGTGAGACTCCTGCCAAAATAAATCATATTAATAATATTTATCCGTCTTAATTTAAAACATCCTTTACCCGGCCGATATTTGGGCAAAACGCGACCGACCATGGCCCGTGAATGGCCGACTTTAGGGTTTTTTCGTTCTCGACGCATATAAACCTTAGTACTTTTTCCTTGTAGTAGAAATGTCAACCTTATGCCCATAAACATGAAATAGATTTATCAAACTATCCTAAACCGCATCGGAAGCTATCCTTTCGTTGCAAATTGATGGTGCCAGACTGATTCCAAAACAGAAAAACCGTAAGGATGCCAACATTTAGCGTATTTACCCTACTACGTTACGGTCGGGAGTCGGTAATACGCGAAACGTGTTCGCGTACGTTCAAGTAAAAAATACTTTGAAAGTGTTGCAAATATTTTAGTGTTTTGCGCGACAAAGTTCCGTAAATGTATGGCGGTAAGGAATAATATCCCATGAAAGTAAAAGTACTCCGTTACGATCGTGGATCGGCAAAACGCGAGACGCGATCGCGTACGTTTAATTCAAGTAAGAAATACTTTGAAAGTGTTGCAAGTATTTAAAAAAAAATCGTTACAATCAGCTTCATAATTACGAATCCTACAAAATAAATGATTTTATAATAGTTAAATTTAGTTTTTTATCTAATTCTGTTTATCCACTTTAATGGAGGAATAAAAAACGACCTAATTTATCAATTTATAAATATTAATTGGCCAACATCTGGATTTGAGTTAATTATCTAAATAACTAACTTGCACGTTTGCATAACTTGCTTGTAAGGCCGAATTAATAAACCAATTGTAATGACTAGCTTTTGCGCGCGACTTCGTTCCCGTGAAAGTTGAAGAGAAAAAATTCCAACGTTTTTGCAAGTTTTTTTGTTAGTTGACGAGGTATCATGGTTTCATAAATAAAAAAATAAAATGAACTGTTGTTTCATTTCTACATTTTAATAGTTACCTACCTATTCCCCTTTTGCAATCTCGACGTTCGCTTCGCCAGGGGTTCGCCATTTAGGTTACATTAATTTCGCCTGAATACCAATTTAATTAAGAATATAATAATACAAATAAAGAATAACAATTTTCACGAAGCAGAACTCAAAGGAAAGCAACACCTAGTATAGTAATATACCTATTATATTATCTGTAGCATGCACCACCGACCCTGGGACCACCGACCATCAGACCAAGGCAACCTCACAAGGTCATAGGTTTTGTCAAGTCTATTCAAACTAGCCCAAACACTACTAGTTTCTCATGTATAGTTTAGGAGTTTCAGTGACCACCTGCCGGCTTCATCATCAGACCAAGGCAACCTCACAAGGTCCATAGATTTTGTCAAATCTATTCAAACGAGCCCAAACACTAATAGTTTATCATGTGTAGTTTAGGAGTTTCTGTGACCACCTTCCGGCTTCATCATCAGACCAAGGCAACCTCACAAGGTCATAGGTTTTGTCGGTTTTATCAAGTCTTGTCAAACCAGCCCAAACACGACTAGTTTATCATGTGTAGTTTAGGAGTTCCTGTGACCACCTTCCGGCTTCATCATCAGACCAAGGCAGCCTCACAAGGTCATAGGTTTTGTCAAATCTATTCAAACGAGCCCAAACACTACTAGTTTATCATGTGTAGTTTAGAAGTTCCTGTGACCACCTTCCGGCTTCATCATCAGACCAAGGCAACCTCACAAGGTCATAGGTTTTTTCGGTTTTATCAAGTCTTGTCAAACGAGCCTAAGCACGACTAGTTTATCATGTGTAGTTTAGGAGTTCCTGTGACCACCTTCCGGCTTCATCATCAGACCAAGGCAGCCTCACAAGGTCATAGGTTTTGTCAAATCTATTCAAACGAGCCCAAACACTACTAGTTTATCATGTGTAGTTTAGGAGTTCCTGTGACCACCTTCCGGCTTCATCATTAGACCAAGGCAACCACACGAGGTCATAGGTTTTGTCAAGTCTTGTCAAACGAGCCCAAACACTACTAGTTTATCATGTGTAGTTTAGGAGTTCCTGTGACCACCTTCCGGCTTCATCATCAGACCAAGGCAACCTCACAAGGTCATAGGTTTTGTCAAGTCTTGTCAAACGAGCCCAAACATGACTAGTTTATCATGTGTAGTTTAGGAGTTCCTGTGACCACCTTCCGGCTTCATCATCAGACCAAGGCAACCTCACAAGGTCATAGGTTTTGTCAAATCTATTCAAACGAGCCCAAACACTAATAGTTTATCATGTGTAGTTTAGGAGTTTCTGTGACCACCTTCCGGCTTCATCATCAGACCAAGGCAACCTCACAAGGTCATAGGTTTTGTCGGTTTTATCAAGTCTTGTCAAACCAGCCCAAACACGACTAGTTTATCATGTGTAGTTTAGGAGTTCCTGTGACCACCTTCCGGCTTCATCATCAGACCAAGGCAGCCTCACAAGGTCATAGGTTTTGTCAAATCTATTCAAACGAGCCCAAACACTACTAGTTTATCATGTGTAGTTTAGAAGTTCCTGTGACCACCTTCCGGCTTCATCATCAGACCAAGGCAACCTCACAAGGTCATAGGTTTTTTCGGTTTTATCAAGTCTTGTCAAACGAGCCTAAGCACGACTAGTTTATCATGTGTAGTTTAGGAGTTCCTGTGACCACCTTCCGGCTTCATCATCAGACCAAGGCAGCCTCACAAGGTCATAGGTTTTGTCAAATCTATTCAAACGAGCCCAAACACTACTAGTTTATCATGTGTAGTTTAGGAGTTCCTGTGACCACCTTCCGGCTTCATCATTAGACCAAGGCAACCACACGAGGTCATAGGTTTTGTCAAGTCTTGTCAAACGAGCCCAAACACTACTAGTTTATCATGTGTAGTTTAGGAGTTCCTGTGACCACCTTCCGGCTTCATCATCAGACCAAGGCAACCTCACAAGGTCATAGGTTTTGTCAAGTCTTGTCAAACGAGCCCAAACATGACTAGTTTATCATGTGTAGTTTAGGAGTTCCTGTGACCACCTTCCGGCTTCATCATCAGACCAAGGCAACCTCACAAGGTCATAGGTTTTGTCAAATCTATTCAAACGAGCCCAAACACTACTAGTTTATCATGTGTAGTTTAGGAGTTCCTGTGACCACCTTCCGGCTTCATCATCAGACCAAGGCAACCACACAAGGTCATAGGTTTTGTCAAGTCTTGTCAAACGAGCCCAAACACGACTAGTTTATCATGTGTAGTTTAGAAGTTCCTGTGAACCCCTTCCGGCTTCATCATCAGACCAAGGCAACCTCACAAGGTCATAAGTTTTGTCAAATCTATTCAAACGAGCCCAAACACTACTAGTTTATCATGTGTAGTTTAGGAGTTCCTGTGACCACCTTCCGGCTTCATCATCAGACCAAGGCAACCTCACAAGGTCATAGGTTTTGTCAAGTCTTGTCAAACGAGCCCAAACACGACTAGTTTATCATGTGTAGTTTAGGAGTTCCTGTGACCACCTTCGGGCTTCATCATCAGACCAAGGCAACCTCACAAGGTCATAGGTTTTGTCAAGTCTTGTCAAACGAGCCCAAACACGACTAGTTTATCATGTGTAGTTTAGGAGTTCCTGTGACCACCTTCCGGCTTCATCATTAGACCAAGGCAACCACACAAGGTCATAGGTTTTGTCAAGTCTTGTCAAACGAGCCCAAACACTACTAGTTTATCATGTGTAGTTTAGGAGTTCCTGTGACCACCTTCCGGCTTCATCATCAGACCAAGGCAACCACACAAGGTCATAGGTTTTGTCAAGTCTTGTCAAACGAGCCCAAACACCACTAGTTTATCATGTGTAGTTTAGGAGTTCCTGTGACCACCTTCCGGCTTCATCATCAGACCAAGGCAACCTCACAAGGTCATAGGTTTTGTCAAGTCTTGTCAAACGAGCCCAAACACGACTAGTTTATCATGTGTAGTTTAGGAGTTCCTGTGACCACCTTCCGGCTTCATCATCAGACCAAGGCAACCTCACAAGGTCATAGGTTTTGTCAAGTCTTGTCAAACGAGCCCAAACACGACTAGTTTATCATGTGTAGTTTAGGAGTTCCTGTGACTACCTTCCGGTTTCATCATCAGACCAAGGCAACCTCACAAGGTCATAGGTTTTGTCAAGTCTATTCAAACGAGCCCAAACACTACTAGTTTATCACGTGTAGTTTAGGAAATCCTGTGACCATCTTCCGGCTTCATCATCAGACCAAGGCAACCTCACAAGGTCATAGGTTTTGTCAAATCTATTCAAACGAGCCCAAACACTACTAGTTTATCATGTGTAGTTTAGAAGTTCCTGTCACCACCTTCCCGGCTTCATCATCAGACCAAGGTACATTCACAAGGTCATTCATCACTGCAGCATTTCAATGTTACCGTAACATAGCCACCAAACTTACGTAAGTATGTCAAATATCAGCTTTATGGAACAGTGTACAAAGTGCATTCCAAATTTTGAACGGAAAGACACGAAGTCATAAAAATATCGCTAGATGCTTTATCGGTACATACGTAAAATAGGTACCTACTAGATCGGTTGAACAAGGTGAAATATCATAATATTGACATTTTAGACAGAATGCTTTTTTTTTATAGCGCCATCTCTTCTTTTTAATTTAAAATAACATTGCTTACAAAATGAGACGTAAGATGTCGCTACCATCGACTCCCATTTTTTCGTCGCTAGCGCCATCTGTTGTATTATTTACGGTATTAACAAGTACTTATAAAAATAAAGGTCTAATATTAAGAATCTAACGTGGCCAATTTTTATGGACGACTTGCGGCATCTGTACTGTAAAGTATTATATTTATCTATGCTTAAGGCATGTCCAACCTCTCTGAGCGGTCCCTTTGTGTAGGGCGGCTCACTTGACGGTAAAATTGCACTATTTTAAGGCTGTTTTCACAGCTGTCCGGGAGACCCGTACGGGCAGTCCGTGCGCGGAAGGCCCATACGGATCACGCCCGCAGCACTCTGAAACGTGGGTTCACTCAGTACGATACGGTTGCTAACGGGAGACCGTCACTTAAAAAGATGAAAGCAAAAAAATATTATTTCTTAGATTCTACATACTACGGGAATTACCAATTATTATAATTATTATTTACTTATTTAACAAGTCTCTGATATCACCTTACTTCAAATCGCTCAGGTTATTATTTCTATACGTTATTGTGTTAAAAATAGAAGTGTTAATTCCTAAGTTCTATCATCATGATCAGCCCTATAGATACATATACCGTCCCACTACTGGGCACGGTCCTTTTCTCACTATGAGAAGTGTAAGGCACTAAGGCTATATAGTCCACCACGCTGGCCAAGTGTAGGTTTGACAGACTTCACATGTCTTTCGAGAACATTAGAGATGCAGGTTTCCTCACGATGTTTTCCTTCACAGATGAGCAAGAATCAGAATCATTAATTTGTTAAATATAGAAAAAAAATTAAAGGTGGTTACATTTGTTACAGTACCTACACTATGTTTTGTCTTTAGGACATAAGTACAAACATTTGAAAAAATATAAACATATTTTTTTTATACATTAAATCAATTGTCATAATTATAAAAAAAAACCACAAAAAGTAATAGGAAATAACTTTAAATTAATTATTATAATTTCAATTTATCATTAAAAAAATCGAATGTGTTATAAGTTATAACTTTTGTCAATCAGAAATTTACTTAATTTGTTTTTAAAACTGTTGGTCGGCATGCTTTTAGTTTCATTGGGTATTTTATTACATATCCTTGACGCAATACAAAAAAAATCTTCTTCATCAAGGATGTTTTACATTTGACATAAGACAAGTGATTAAAGTATTGAGCACGCATTGGATTCTTTCTTACAGTAGATAGTTTTGTAAACAATTCAGAATTACTTTTCACAAATAATGCAATTTCTAATATATATAACGATGGCAATCTAAGTATTTTTAAGGATCCACAATAAGGTATACAGTTTTCAATCGGTTTAAGACCACACATTGATCATAAACATCGTTTTTGCATCTTAGGCGATTCTCACACTGCACCGCATCACGCAGCGTGGTGCGCGGCGACGAAGAAAACTACCGCACGTGAATGCGTTTTCAGTGTGTTAAACTATGCGTATTTTCTATACAAAGTGATGTACTTTCAAGCAACGTAACAAAACGCACTTCCGCACGACGCTGAGTGATGCGGTTCAGTGTGAGAATCGCCTTAAATACCTACTAGCTCTCTGTCGGTAGACCGTCCCCAAAAAATAATACCGTAACATAGAACGGAGGCTACTAAACCATGATAAACCTTTAACAAAGTCTCAATACTAACTTTTTTTGAAAGTTGAAAAAGTACGTATGCCGATTGACTTAATCGCTCACACACTTCCTCTATTTGGGGTTTCCATGTCAGCTTATTATCAATAGTAATACCTAAGAATTTACAGCTATTTACTAGTGATGTGCCGAGTCGCTGTTTTGATGGATATAGTCGTCATGACTCGATTCCCTGATTCGAGACCAGTACTCGAATTCTATGTTTGGTATTCGAATATTGACTCGAATCCAGCTGGACTCGAGTCTAGAAATTCGAGTCCAGAATTTGAGTCTGAAAATTCTAGCCCAGAACTAGAGTCCGATTTTAGATCAAAAGGGAAAAATGATAAGTAGTTAACTGCAAACAGCGTGAAGGTTAGGTTAAGTCTTATGACACAACAATAATAAACAATATTTTTTTGACTGGGATAGAGAGTTCTTGTCCTTGTTCACTGGCGTTCCATCTCCAGAACCAGAAGCTATACTTAATAAATCGTAATCACTTTGAGCTGGGTAGTTGAAGAATTGTCAATCTGAGTCGAGTAAATATTGATGAGATTTTTTTAGATGCTTTAACAAATTAGTTGTTTTTGAAATCTTTAAATACGGAGTCACAGTTTTTGCTCTTTATTTTACCGCCGTCTACTTTCTCAAAACACTTCTATACTCCTGAGGTTTTTTTCTGTGCCATTCTAAAATAAAGTTAATTACAATCTTGTCACTTCACTTCCGGTATTAATAAACAATTAAATAAATTCACTCAGTAGATTTCAGCACTCACAATAACTGCTAACTGACACAAAATAAAGAAATCGAAACAAAAAAGATGCAGGTTCTAACTCGTTTGTATTATTAGACACTTCATTGCTTAATTGTTTATAATATATCATTGTTGCTTAAGTAAACAGTTTGCGACTACGAGCGAGTTAACCAAACTCGAACACGAGACGTGAGTCAGTTGGACTCGCATAAATAGAATCGAGTTAGCGAGTACGAATCGATTGTTCCTGACACGAGTACCGGGATCGAGTCCGGCGTACTCGAATTAAAATAAATTGGTATCCGAGTAGACAAGTTCTAAGCAGGAATCGAGTCTGACTCGAGTCAAACCGTACTCGGCACGTCGCTACTATTTAGTTCTTCTATGTAAAAATCTGTATAAGTTACTTTAATATTTTCATTTTTACGGCGCTGATGGCAATTCATAACTTTAGTTTTTGTTAGATTGATGACTAACTACGGAATTCAATATTCGATAATAAAATTTTATTATCTATAGATAAATCTGTAGATTTTAGATTCGTTTTTGACATAAGCTCCATACAAAATATGTCAAAAACGAATCTCGAATCTCAAAATCCACGTATGGATCGAATATTGAAAATGGCCGTAAATTATTATGACTAAGGGGCGATTTTTCAATCGTCAGATAAAGAGATGAATAACTATTCCACTGATAAATTTATTGGACTGTATAACAGTCCATTAAAATTGTGTCAATTTTTCAATAGTCTTTTATTCCCTGGGCAACTATCTGACCGAATAACATCATCGTACCCGTCACTAACTTCAGAGAGGTGAAACAAATATATCAGATAAGTGCATGTAAGAGCAGAACAGGAAATTTGAGCAGGACAGGAAACAGAAGCTTCATTGCCTGTCCTACTCTAACCGTCAAAATGATGGTTGTCATCTATGGTTGTCATTATTTCAGGGTTCTGTTTATTTATGTATGTTTGGACTGTGGTATTTTCGCGGAATTTGTGAGCTGTTCGTTTTCAATCAAATTATATTGTAATAACAATGCCAGCGTTCGTCAATGGGAAATGAAAGACATTCAACTACTAGTATAGAAAAATACAAGTACATATGTTATAGAAATTAAAACGACTGATGCGGTAACTAATCAGGACAAGGAATGTGCGTGGAAAGATAGAAAGTGCTTCTAATTCATGTGGTGTGTCTACAAATAACCTTTTAGTGCCAAAAATTAAAGTTTAAATACGAGAGTATAAGAAATCGTCTCTTCAAATACTAGCCAACGCTCCCAGAGTGACCAAAGAAAGAATTTTGGGCATCTGTTTTAACATAACAGGACACCTTTACATTTAAGTAACATTTAAGACTTATGAACGTAATAATATATTGCTGTTAAATAGTACCATGTGCCCTAAATTTTGGTAGTTGAATAATTGTAAACTAGTCTTTAGTGAAAAAGTGAGTTAGTACCTAGGTATTTAAGTTGTAATTCGCTTTTGAAAATGTAAGTCTGTATTTTTATGCCATAAATGTGTGTATTAGGTATAATAAATGTATGAAATACATGCTATCTGATTTGTTTCACTATTTCAAAATATCAGCTCTTCATTGAATCCAATATAGGTATTAAAATGATGCCCCACGGTCTTACAATTCTTTATCACCTTCTAGGTTGATTAATATACCTATTCGTTTATAATAGTCTCCTCTTCGATTGTTGCGTCGTCAAAAATATGAAAAATGACCATATTTTCCATATTTCGTAATATATACCACGCCCAAAATCCAACCAAATGTATCTCAACGTCAACTTAACAGTCAAATAAGCGGTTATCTGACCGAGGATCGGGCAGTTAAATTTATTCCTTAGTTTGGTGATTTATTCGACGAATAAACCCTATCTGACCATTGAAAAACGTAATATTACGCTATCCTTAGAATAAATACTATCTGGTTGTTTATCTGAGGATTGAAAAATCGGCCCTAAGCCAATTTATAATTTTATCAAGCGAATTATTGATGTCATCTTGATAGCAGTTTAAGTCAGAGCATTCTATGATGGCTGTGCTGTAATCTGCAAACAAGATCATTTTATGACTCAACACTTTTGGCAGATCGTTAATATATATTAGAAAGACTATCGGGCCACTAGCCACTGAGGCACACCAAACTTTGTTTGTCGTAGTCCAGAATTATATTTTATTTCTAATTTATTAAGGACATATTCTAGCAGTTTCTGTACATTGATATCTATTACTAAGACATCGTAAACATACAACTTTTTGAAAAGTATATTATGGTTTACGTAATCGAAGGCTTTGGTCATATCGCTATAAATAGCACATACTGGGTTACGTTTATCCATGGATGTCATGACACTTAGTAAGAGGCCATAATTATATTGCCATTTTAATATTAGTATTTTTACGGAAGCCTTTTTGTTCGTTGCAAAATAATTTATATTTTTCGAAATACGTGTACAGTGAATTATAGATAACCTTCTCGAATATTTTAGAGAATACTGGTATTTTTTTGCAGAATGCTAAGAAAGTCGTTGCTCTGGCAAAAGCGGCAGCTCAGGAGGGCTTATGCAATAACCTAGAGAGTCCGGCGGGTCAAAAACAACTGTACCGCCTCGCTAAAGCTAGAGCGAGGAAAGCAAGGGATGTATGTCAGATAAAGTGTATAAAAGATGAGACTGGAGCGGTACTTTCCGCGGATGACAAAATTAAGGATAGATGGAGAAATTACTTTACGAGACTGATGAATGAAGAGAATGATTGGAGTGGTTTGCTTGAGAATGTACCTGTGAATGAGGGGCTGATAAGAAAGGTAAGTGAGGAGGAAGTGAGAGTAGCAGTAAATGAAATGAAGAATGGAAAAGCTGTGGGGCCGGATGGAATACCAGTTGAAGTATGGAAGACACTCCAGGTAGATGGATGGAAGTGGTTAACTTTATTCTTCGATAAGTTGTTGGTGGAAGAGGCCATACCTGATGAATGGTGTAACAGCTCGCTGGTTCCCATCTATAAAAACAAAGGTAATGTGCTGGAGTGTAACAACTATAGAGGAATAAAGCTAATTTCACATAGTATGAAAGTTTGGGAGGATGTGGTTGAACGAAGATAGAGAGAAGAGAGTGTCATTTCACAAAACCAATTCGGTTTTATGCCTGGTCGAGGAACAACAGATGCCATTTTTGCGATCCGCCAACTCTGTGAAAAATACCGAAGTGCTCACAAAAACTTGCACATGGTTTTTGTGGATCTCGAAAAGGCATATGATCGGGTACCTCGTGAGGTTTTGTAGTGGGCCCTTAAGAAGAAAGGTGTGCCTGGGAAGTATGTACAGTTGATCCGAGCAATGTACAGTAGATGTACAACCTACGTCCGGTCTACAGCGGGAAATACCGGCAACTTCAATGTGGCTGTAGGCTTGCACCAAGGCAAGGGTCGGCTCTTAGCCCTTACCTCTTCCTGCTTATAATGGACGCTCTCACGGCGGACATACAGGAAGAGGCTACCTGGTGTATGCTGTTCGCCGACGACATTGTGTTGATTGCCGAGAGTGCTCCTGAGGTCCAGGGTAGACTGACAAAGTGGTGGCAAAGGCTGGAGAGTGTTGGCCTGAAAGTCAGTATACGCAAAACTGAGTACATGTTTTGCGACTTCGGCGGTCTCTCCAGTCCCACGCCCATATCCGTTGGTGGAGAGCCCATATCGGTCTGCTCCGACTGCCGGTACCTCGGGTCACTTATTCAAGGGGACGGGGAAATAGACCGCGACGTCACGAACCGGATCAACTCAGGTTGGATGAAATGGCGACAGGTCACAGGAACAACTTGTGACCCACGGATGCTCCTTAGGTTAAAGGGAAAAATCTACAAATCCGTAATAAGGCCTGTCGCACTGTATGGATCGGAATGCTGGGCCTTGAAGAAGACGGATGAAAGAAGATTGCATGTAGCAGAGATGAGGATGTTGACAAGGATGGATAAAATTAGAAATGAGTTTATTAGGGGAAAGTCTGAAAGTTGCACCGGTGCAAGAAAAGCTGAAAGGAAATCATCTATCGTGGTATGGGCATGTGATGAGGAGGGATGAAAATCATGTGACTAGAAAGGTGATGAAGATAAGAGTTGAGGGATATAAGGCAAGAGGAAGACCAAAGAAAAAATGGATGGATTGTGTGAAGGGTGACATGAATGAAAAGGGAGTGAATGATGAGATGACGTCTGATAGGAGAGAATGGAAGAGAAAGACATTCTGCGCCGACCCCAAGTAATATGGGAACAGGGCAGGCAGAAGAAGAAGAAGACTGGTATTTTTTTGCAATTGGCCGATAATTTTTACATCTAATTTGTTATCACACTCACAAGGTAAAAAAAGAAACCTAATAAGATCACTTTCTTGTCCGTCTGTCTGTCTGTCTGTCCGTTTGTCACCACCGATTTTCTCAGGAACGGGTGGACCTAGCAAATTAAAATTTATACCAGATACTGAGGTCTATAGTTGCTATTAGGTGTATAAAATCAGGGTCCTGGGTCAACCCGATAAAAAGATATGGTCAAAATTAGATTTTTGCGAAAACTTGTAAGTACCAAAATTAACCTTAATTTTCAACATTTTTTAATTTTCGGATTTTTTTCCAAACTTATCAAATTTGGTTTTAACCAAAATTGACAATTCTAGGTCAACCGTAAGTACCCTATAGGTTTTGGTCGAAAACCTATAAGTATGGTAGTTCCCGTTGAACTAGAATCACGAAATTTGATCTTACAGATCTTACGGATCTTACAGCACAAATAAAGGAAAAATTCCAAAAAGTAAAAAAGTGTAAAATTTAAGGGTGTCCCCATACATACATAGTAGACTCCATTTAAGATAGTCCTCTAAGTTGTATGGGCGCACATACAGATTTAGAGGACTAGTGTAATTAGCACCAACCTCAAATAAGGTAAAATGCGTACGGAACCCTCGGTGCGCGGGTCAGACTCGCACTTGCCCGATTTTTTTAAATAGTGGCTTGTTTACGACTTTCTTTAACTTTTCTGGCAATATTCCATCAGTCCATATTGACTACGGATTGCGATATGCTGAGTATATCGGCGCAAAACAAAACAGCCCTAAACATAAAACCATATTGTCAATCGATAAAGATACACAGACTGACACCTTAAAGGAAAATATATTAAATGTAAGCCTGATGTCCTCTCCTCAAAAATCGAATGAGCTTTTTCGTGTATAACTTCATAAAAATATGTTGTCATAAATTGTACGCTACAACTAAATTAAGGTTCTTTTATAACAAAGCGAATATATTTTGTACTAAAGATAACTACACTGAAGAATAGTTAATTAAATACGTTACGTTACGTTAATTTTTCTCACAAAAATACCTTGCAAAACGTTGCAAATACTGACTCAGTGGAAGTTACGAACGTATGTTTTGTTTGCTAGCATTCCAAGGTTAACAAGTAATACAATATCAAGGCCTATTTGATTTTTAGAAGTATTGTTTCCATATTTATTAATTAAGTATTGCTTTTTATGCTTAATTAAGTCTGAACCCAAGATTAAATCTTTCTTAAAATGGGATACGTAAATTAGAGCACTATATTGTGATCACTATTATCTTTATCTCTCTTCTTTACTATGAAATAATAATAGATTCACTCATACAAAGATTTCGCAGGTAAACGAAATCGGCATTGGTGAACCTTTGCGTCAAAGAGTACCTAACCAACAACCAACTTGTGCACTTGTGGGATTTTTAAGATAAGTTTAAGGATATAGTTCTGTGATTCAGTAAATCGTCTCAAGCTAGGGGACTTTAACACAGGATTTGGAAAGAAATCCCCTTAATTTAAATGCACATTGTAAGGGTACAGTAAAATTGGAAAGAATGGTGCAACGTATGTTCAGTAAATAAAAAAATCAATACTTTATTAGTTCACATAAAACTTATATAATCAAAACCATATAATATAAAAGTATTGTACCAATAAAATTGACATTATGGAGTGATAGTGTTTCCTACAAATAAAAAATGTTCTTCAAGTTAGTAGGTACCTAGTGCTAGTTAGGCAATAGCAGTATGAGTGCCACCCAGAACATCATGAAAACCTTGATAAAACCTGAAACAAGTACAAAAATAAGTATTAATTCAATAGGTACTATTGAATTCTGTTGATTACTTAAACTTTTAACAAAGGCATACTTTACCTAAGTTTTAATAAGCTCTTCTTATATTTTGGACAAGCAGAAATAATTCTTTATCATTCGAGAAGAATCTTTTTCTGCAGTCCCCTCTGCTATAACCGCTGCCACTGTCTGTTGAGCCATAGAATAATCTGCATGTCACCAATCGGTCTTTGGTCTCCTGCGTTTCACCCAGGAGCAGAAAATGTCAGTGCAGTCACTATCTACAACAAATAAACTAAACAATGATATGTTATCAATAAGTCTCTAAGTCAAGTAACTATTGACTTGTAAGTTAAAGATACTATGTAAGTACAAAAAGCATATTTACTAAAGATTATGTAACGGGTCTGAATCGTGTTAATGAACGAAAAGAAAGATGAAATACCTTTCTATTTTTCCGACGTTTCGGCATGGGTTACACCAGCCGTGGTCACGGGATGACTGATGTTCATCTGCGCTGCCTCCGAGAAGTGCGGGTTTTGGAAACTACCCTCACTTGGTCTTCACAATTATTAACATTTATATGTTCGGAACTGTCGGTACTTCGACACACAACACTAATGGTATCTACACACTGACGCGTAATGTCACCTCGTCGGTGTCTACATTTGCTGATGACAGGATTCCAAGATGTAGATAAACGGTAACCATCCTCCCGGTTGAAATTTGCGTGCTTTTTTATTTCAACCGCTTCCCGTGCTATTCTTGAAAAATAGTAACGGTCTGTGGAGAGAACCTGGGGCCGATGCAGCTCAATCCAGTGATTGGATCCTGACTCCAATAAATGCTCAGCTATGGCCGACTTGGTGGTTTGTCGGTTTTTGACGGCCGTGATGTGTTCCTTAACTCGTTCGGCGATGGTACTTTTTGTTTGCCCGATGTAGGAACTACTACAGCTGCAATCCACCTTGTACACGCCTGGTGTTTGAAAAGGGATGACATCCTTTGGAGTACGCAGGTGATTTGCTACTTTGGAGTACGGACTATATACAGTCTTGATGGAGTATTTTTGTAGTACTGTTCCAACTTTATCCGTTACTCCTTTTATGTAGGGCATGAACGCTGGCGACTGACTGAAGTGAACAGAGTTCACTTCAGTCAGTCTCAACCTTTTCCTTGACCTTCGCATATTGTGTTTGTAACCGTTTTGCTTGAGTACCTGAGAACATGTGTGAGCTCACTATCTAAGTGTTCGGGGTCGCAAAGGTCATATGCTCTGTTTGTCGAGGAAGCAATAACGGATTGCAAATGTCGCGGGTGATGATGTGAATTTGCGTGTAAGTACCTGTCCTGTAAACAGTGTGTGACAGCTTTCCATTTTCTCTCACCTTGATCTTCACATCGAGGAAGGCCAACGATCTACAAGAAACTACAAATTATTACGTAGGTACTGTTGTCAATGTTATCATCACGCGACTGGTCTGAGCCCCGTTCGCGTGCGCACTCGCAGACTGCGCGAAGCTAGTTTCGTTCGAACGATCGCATAATAATATTGATAGTTTGTGTCATTGTGTGAATTTTATACGCCGTACCTACACAATTCGAAACACATAGACTCATTCCGTTGCATCCCGCTCTAACCCGCTAGGCGAGGCGAGTGGGAACAATGGACACATGCATACAACACCGCACACTGTGGTATGTGGTGTCACTAAACACTTTTTATTATATATTTGTAATGTTGCTGCTCAATCAAGCAAAGACTTATTTCAGTACTTACTATGTATAGGCATCTTCCTATTGTTGTGATCTTGGTTTTAGATGATATTGTGATGTGCGTTGTATTAATCTGTTATTTACCTTTTATAAAGTGCACTGACTTGATGTTGTAACGTTAGATAGAGGGCGTTTTATTGAAAACCAGCGCTGTAGTATACTTATACGTAGGTATATTGCAGCAAAAAGCTGAATAAAACGACCCGTTGTTAGCGGAATTTCTGTAATCTTATTTTTGTATTTCTTTATTTTTTGTGTGTAATTATTATAAATATAATATAATGTACTTAGGTGCTTATTTCTCAAGCGGTTAACGTGTACTTACTTATGCTTTTTGTTTTTTTTTTTTAGGAGCACTGTATATCTACTTATTTATAATATTATCATGTTTATAACTTGTGCATGTATCTTTTTTGCTAACAATAAAAAAAAAATAACTTAACTAACTAACTAACTTTTTATCTGTCTGTCTCCATTTCATAAGTGAACCTTATATTAGGGTGTATGGAGTTCAAGTGATCTGCTAATTGTTCTACAACACGTATGTTACCCTTTATAATACAGAACACGTCATCGACGTATCTTTTCCATATCTTTACGTGAAACGCTTGTAGTTGAATCCTTTCTTCAAAATGTTCCATCCAGATGTTGGCTATTACCGGTGCGACAGGGCTACCCATGGCCACTCCGTCGATCTGGAGGTAATATTGTCCACGATATAGAAAATAATTCCCGTCTAGGCAGTGTTTCAGTAGAACAATTTATTTTTCAGACAGACCGTTTAGCCTCAGTTTACTCTCGACCATATCAAGGCAGTCATGAATTGGAACGCTTGTGAATAGTGACTCAACATCAAATCTCACCATCACTTCATCGGGTTCTACTTTCATGCTCTTGATGACGTCTACAAAATGGCGAGAATCCTTTACAAACGACGATGTCTTACCTACTAATGGTTGCAGTACCGCCGCAATGTGTTTCGCTAGGTCGTAAGTGGGTGAATTGATCTGACTTACGATCGGGCGTAGAGGCACGTTATTCTTGTGAATTTTCGGCAAACCATATATTTTCGGCGGTTGGACGGTCTTAGGTCTATAGAGGCGTTCAAATACATACATCGTCCGTGAAAAGATCTTGGTAGTCCTTGACAAGCGCTCATATACGTTTTGTGACTCTGGCCGTGGGATTATATGACACCGGCTGATATGTGGACACTTTGCTTAATAGATCCCGCATTTTATTATCATAATCACCGGAATTCATTACTACGGTGGCGTTTCCCTTATCGGCCTTAAGCACTAAAATATCCGTGTTTTCATGCGCTTTCAGTGCTTGACGCTCTTCCGTACTAACATTCGGTCTCGGTAGCTTCGACTTTCGCAAGATAACTGCAACATCCTGTCTCAGTGTGTCCGCGTCGTTGGATGGTAATTTGTTGCGCATTATAACTTCCTCGATGCCACTTATGATATTTTCATACGGAATCCGTTTGGGTGTCAGAGCGTAATTTAATCCTTTAGCCAATATGTTCTGTGTGGCTGTGTCTATGTTCTGTGTGGCTGTGTCTATGTTTGTGCTCGATAGATTAATAACCGTGTCGCTTTGGTTACGCTCTCCACTTTTGTGAAAATACCTGTCGCGCTGACGTAGCAATTTTGTGTATTTCGCCTCATGTTTGATGCTACACAATTCATGAATACGGCTCGCTTGGTTGTATGTTACACGGTCGCACAGATCAAAATCTTCGCGTGATAACACAGCACTACACTCCACATGTAAACTGTATAGTTCACACTGCACACTATTTATATTGTACCTACAGTTCCGAATTAATTGTCTCAGGAGACGAACACTCGCGTTTTTTAGAATTCCTTCTGAGTGTGGTATCTCTATTCGTGGTTTAATACGCACTCCCGAGGGTAGTACTACACCGGCATCGCGACATTATATATGTATGGATCCGACTGTTCTCCAGCTTAGCGCCTTTTTTTACTACGTGAAGTGCTAGATACATTATCACATTCAATAAACCGAATAAAACTAGAGTCCTTAACACATCGATTCACAAATTTCACAATAGGAGTCTAAGTAAGATTTAACACAGTATTATCGAAGTTCTGTCACAGAAACCAATCTAAAATTAACTTAAACTGATTTAAATCCACTTGACTAAAACCCAATTATAATTCCAACTATCCAGTTTATACACTACAAATTGTAACTTATATTGAATCGCTAAATCTGACAGATACGCGGTTCAGTTTAAGCTGGCGAAGCACGTCATGGTACGGTCTCCTACTGCAAATGAACGAATGGTTTAAGATTTCGGTTCAAACGTAATCCAACTCACAGCTGCGTCGTATTGAAATAAACATCATAACTGAGCCGCTATAATGAGGTCTATAATGAGGTTATACTGACTACAGTAAGTGTTTCGACAGGATCGACCATTTCATACTATTTCAGAAGCTTCAGCAGGTAGGCATAAGAGGCGACCTCTTCAGGTGGTTCTCGTCGTATGTAGCAAACAGGTGCCAGACGGTCGTCCTCAATGGCTATTCAACTGCTCGAATGAGCATACCATCTGGCATAAGCCAGGGTTCTTTGTTTGGTCCACTCCTGTTTACTTTGTTTATACACGACATATCAAACTGTTTTCATTTTTCAAAAATTATTCTTTACGCCGACGATATGAAGAACAGAACTATTCAAGACACGTTGCGTCTTCAAGACGATTTAAACCGGTTTCAAGAATACTACACTCACGAAACACGAACAAATTAGATTTAAATGTATCAAAATGTTTTGTGTGTACGTTCACGCGTAAACCGATATTTATTTCGGCCAATTATAAAATAAGAGATTCGTCTTTACCCACTATATCTGGTGTAACTGACTTGGGTGTAGTCTTCGATTCAAAACTCTTGTTCGACGCCCATATCAATACTGTAATTAAAAAGGCATCAAAAGCGTAAGGTTTCGTATTGCGAATGTCAACTGAGTTTAAATCAATTAAAACAATTAAAATATTATATTGCTCATTCGTGCGTAGCCACCTCGAATACGCGTCCCAAGTGTGGAACCCAAGTTACAATACCTATATAGATCGCATAGAGAATATCCAAAGAAGGTTTCTCCGCTTTCTTCAGTAGGTATCGCACAAAAACATACGTGCACGATTATTCTTCTCGCTGCAAAAAAATCCATTTATTTCCGGAGAGAAGGCGCGTGGCTGACGTAACCTTCCTTTTCCTTATCAATATATTGAACGGTACGATCGACTGTCCCGAGTTACTTGAGCAAATGGGCTTAGTTGCCCCCGCGGTGACGCTTCGTAAGCGCGATCTTTTACACATACCACGCGCAAATAGTAGGTACAGGCAGAATAATTATTTAATACGTGCGAGCAGATGTTATAACTCCATCGCCGATGATGTTGATATATTTAACACTTCGGCTTCTAAAACTAAACGGTTGCATAATAACCGTTTCTTTGCGAGTTAAATATGTAAAATCTCAAATGTATACGTAAAATCATATGGATAGTTTGTATAGATAGGTAGTATAAACAATAAGTTATCTATGTATAATTGTATGGTTTAAACAATGCACAAATTGGTGTCCTTTCTTGTGCACGTTCGTATCCTTAACTTTTATTGTATAGCTAGGAACCATTTGTGAAAACTTTTAATTAGCCTTTAGATATTCTATAAGCAATTTGTTATTTTTTAAGACAGTTGTTAGTTTTCCGAAAAAAATAAAATAAAATATAACGGTGACGATAATTAGTTTGTCTGGTCGTCCGTGGAAAAAGGGGATGGAGGAATCAGGTTATGTAGTTCCTCAGCACACTCTCCGAAATGTAACCTATAAAAAACCGACAGACTGGCAACACTGCGACGATGCTCCAGGCTATGGAGTTTTGTGTTAACCAATTGGTCATCGCCAATGAGTCTCCTAGCTTTCCTCTCAATAGAGTCCAAAGTCCCTAGCTGGTATTTCGCTGAACCATCCCAAAGGTGAGAGCAGTACTCCATGCAGGATCGGACTTGTGCTTTGTAAAGATTAAGCAACTGATCCGGCGTAAAGTACCGTCTCACCTTGTTCAGGATACCTAATTTCTTGCCAGCCAGTTCGGCTTTGACTCTACGACATGTTACATGTTTAATGCACTTCCTGAAAGTACTTTGTTCAGTATCGGCTACTGAATCTATTTCCGTCATTTTTAATATTGTTTATTTTTGTCCTAAAATAATTAAAATAACGTTAATTATTGTAGTCACTAATTTCTTTAAATGGTTGAGCTATTCGAAATTAAACCTTAAGTCAAAGCAGAACGGCTTTCTTTAAATGCCTTAGTAAAATGGTTCCACGTTGACGTCCACGAAAGCACACATTAATACAACACAATAGACGGCAAAAGACAATAATACACAATTGACCACCAAAATATCTATCATCCATCTTTCGCTAACGTAGGTAATAAACAACGGGAGACATACTTAATGTCTCGCTCGCGCTGGCCCATGACAAGCTCTGGCGATGCGCTGAGACATGTTATGGTGCGTTTCCATGGTTGCCAAGGCTCGACAAGCGTCCTCAAGCACAAGCGTGTAAAGAGGGCGTTTGGCTTGGCTTGCGTGATCTTGTGGACTCTTGTACAGGATCCGGTCTAGTGTCGGTTTTTGGACACAGATCAAAGGGCGCTTGCGGCAAGCGCTTGCGACGCGTTCACACGTTGGCGCGTGCTTAGTAGCCGCTGTTATTTCGCAACGAACGCACGTCTAGTTCTGTCTCAAAATGAGTGGCTGGTCGAACTTCTTTTGCTTGTTTGTATGATTAATTGATTATGCACTATATCTCTCCCAGAGGAATGTCACAGAGGGCACATAATAATAATATGCAGGTGTATTGACATACCTAATGTCGTAACCTGTATGTCACCAGTAATATTTCGAGTCTATGTTGGTAAGGTTTTCCACAGAGGGTAAGAAAGAGGCCCTGGCAATCTACATCATACAAAATAATTGCTTTTGCTTTACTTTAAGTGTATTTCAAATAAAAGTAGGTTGAACCAAACGTTATAGCCGATACAAGTTCGGTGTCCGCCATGCTTGGATGTACGTAACACACTGACGCATTCACAAGCGTGTAAACGACTTCCAAATGCCAAGCGAGATTTGTGGACGCCTGGGGCTTGTGGATGCTTGTTGAGCCTTGGCAAGCATGGAAACGCACCTTTATGACAAGTACAACCGGAAATATCTATCAGTGAGTGTTGTGAAAACATTTTTTTAAAGTTGACTTGTTTATAAAATGTGTATAATTAAATAATTATCAACAAGACGGTGCCGGTGTGGAATGTTCGATATCATCTTGAAGTTGACTTGACACCCCTTTATTTGGTGTCGGGTTGGAAAATTATCATGGAGTCCCTCCGCCCTGGGGGAAGGGCGAAGGGGACTGTCAGACTCTTACTGACTAAAAACCAACCCGTGTTCCTCATGTACCCGTGTGTCGGAGGGTCGGTATCGCCAAAGCATACCTCGCTACCCCCCGAACGGGTATTGGCCCGCCAGATGGTCAGGCGGGCCCCGAACAAAACCCCTTTGGCGGCGGATGAAGGTGTTGGGCTCCTCCGCCAAAACACCCAGCGGCCGCAGAGGATAGGGAGGACGGCAATGCAACACCGCATCTCCTCTTCCTCTGCGGCCCAATGGTGCGTGCCAAACGCAACAATGGTGCGCCCCCATTTGGTCGCGGGAGATAGGGCGCGTGGCAAAGCAACACCGACACACCTCTCCTCCCGCGACCGCACCCGACTGCGAGGGACAGAAGAACTGTCCCTCGCACCCGCATCATTGGACATATCCTGCGCAGGCCTCCGTCAGGCCCACGCAGAGCGTCCACTCCCGGGATCTCGCTTAGCTTCACCGTGGGTGACCTAACCACGGTTACTGAGCCCCCCACCACGACAAGGTGGAGATCCCACGAGGGCGTGAATTGACACCCCTGGACTTTCTCATTGTGGAGAAATATTAAATCAATACTTTATTGTGACGAGAGAACAAGTGCCGAGTAGTTAATTAATTAAAGATACTTACTAGTAAGGCTTACATCCCAGGAGTCCCGGTCTCGAAAATTTCGAGAGTCTCAACGATTTTGCTGTGTTTTCGAGACTCGAGACTACTACCTTCAGTTTTCGAGACTTTTGAGACTTAAGTCAAATAATAACCATTGTTAAAAAACTATCGTGATTTACCGGTGTTGGCAAAAAAAAAATCAGTCCAGGCTAAAAAAGAACTTGCCAACAGCTTTTCCTGATAGTGTTTTCTCAGACAACCCTATATCATTGTGTTCGCAGTGAAGTAGCGCTCATTTGTATATAAGATTTGTCTATTAAACAAATTGATAAATATTACTAGTATCAACTTAACTGTCGAAGTGTAATACCTGCCAAGGAGAAAATAGACAATCCAATGTTTACGTACCCTTTAGGTACCCTATCGTTAGTACTAAAGGAGTACGTTCATTCGTGTAAAGACTGCCATTGCGTATAACGTTTTATTCACTGAACTCGTATGTTAAATGAAAAGTCAATTTTTTAATACTTTTCCCAGTCTGTACAGGATTTTTTTTGCCAACTCATTCGCGATATATATTTATTACATGCAGAATTTGATCTATAATACTTTTCATCCATTAACCAGCTATAATCAGATCCTTTCGATCTGAAAACACATTGGATGTATTTTGCTTCCTACGTGACTATTACAAAAATAACTTGTATGTATTTGATGAATTATGTAACAGTAGGTATCTTGATTAATAAAGTACATTATTTAAACATTGTATTAACTGCCTAAATGCTTAACCTATGAGTATAAAACTTTTTTTCTAAAGAGTCTCGAAAGTCTCATTATTCCCGGGAATTTCGAGACCAGGCTGAGTCTCGAAATTTTTTCCCGGAACTAGAAAATGTATCGAGACTGAAAGCCTTACTTACTAGCTGCTATTGAAACAGTGAAAAGATGTGATTTGTGAGGAAACAGTGAAGTGTTAAGTGGACTAAAATGTGATTTAAGCCTGTAAACAGTTATTTGATTATTCTATTATTGTAACTATTTAGATTCTCAACTTTAAACACGCCGTTCTTGTTTAATTCTCTCATTGATATTCTTTTACTTTATATATCAATAATGCTAACTAGGTATGATTAAGTTAAGATAGTCACTTACGATGTTAAGAAACAATAGGTCGTGCATGTTAATAACAAACAATAAATAATTCGACGGGTTTTTCCGAATTCTCAGTAGCAGCACGGAGACTGGTGATGTGCCCGTTAACGGCAATAGGCTCGCCCCCTATTATGTGGCACCTAAAAATTCATGGCGAAACATGGGTTTAATAAAAAATAAATATAAAAATATTTCAATGCATGCATTATGATTATAACAAGGTATTCTAGTTGGAGTGTCTGAGAATATGCGTTATTTTCGTTACACGGTGTATATAAGAACCAAAATTTAAATTAGAGGTCAACGTGACGCCAAGGAGTTCCAAGCGATCGGTGATCTGCACAGGTACATTTCGGCAAGTCGGAGTCAGATGAAATTGACTCCGTTTCGTGGAGAATAGACACGCCTGGGTTTTGGAGGTATTAAACTTCACTTGATTGGCATCGCCCCAGTCGGAGACCGCCTTCAAAGTCAAGTTCAAACGCTCAATCATGCCTTTCCTTAGTGACTGTATTTCTGCTACACTGGCACGTGCACTGGATATATATCTCTCTACAACCGTGCTGTCATTTGCATAACCGAAGATGCCTGGTTTCAACAGATCGTTGATGTGAAGCAGGAAAAGTTTTGCAGAGAGAACTGATCCCTATGGGACTCCGGCGTTAATTGGCATTCGGTCTGACGAACAGCTATCGACGACTACCCGAATGGACCGATCCCTCAGGAAATCTGATATCCAAGCGCACAGATCAGGGGTAAGGCCAAATGCTGGAAGCTTGCCGATGATACTATCATGCCAGACCTTATCAAAAGCTGTTTCCAGCTGTTAACCTGCTTCACCGTGTATCTCGATGGCCTCACCCCAAAGATGCGTGGCATACACTAGAAGATCTCCTGTGGACCGATTTCGCCGAAACCCGTACTGACGGTCGCTGAGGAGGCTATTCGATACTAGGTATGCCAGGAGTCTATTATTCAGTACACGTTTCATGCTCTTACAGAGTAAGGAAGTGACCGAAATGGGTCTGTAGTTGTTTAGGTCAGCTCGGCTACCCGTTTTGGGCACTGGTTGTACATTGGCAAGCTTCCACGATCTTGGCACTATGCCAGTTGCCAGAGAAAGGCGAAAAAGGCGAGTCAATACGGGAGACAACTTGGCGCACAGATTTTTAGTACTATGGCTGGAATGCCATCTGGACCACTGGCCTTGTTCACGTCAAGAAGCCGCAGTATTTTACGAACCTCTGTTTATTTGTGTGGTCTAGACGCGAAGATTGTGGCAAATAAATTCGCCTTGTCCTCAGCAGCGTGGGCTAGTGATCCGTCTGGCCTTAGCAGTGGTGGTAGTGAGGGACGGCAGAAGTTTGATTCCACCGATTGCGCCAGGGACCAAAACGCTTTACTACCAGCTGGGTAACAGGCAAGTTTGTTTCCTATTCGGCGAATGTGGTTGTATTTAGCCATCTGGAGCACTTTCTTACAAGACTTAGCAGCCCTGTTAAAGGCTCTCTTCTTCTCTGGTATATCTTTAGCCTTGAATTTGCGTGCTTCAGCCAATGTTACGTATGCCTCATGTTTTAACGCTTCGGCACGTTGGCATTCGGATCCGAACCACAGTTTTGCTTTACTTGACAAAGGCAAGTCTGAGAACAGAATAAAGTATTCCATGCCCTGCCGCAACACTTCTGTCACTGCATTCGCGCTTTCTGAAGGATCATCCGAAGAGAAGCAAATGGACTGCCAAGGATAGCAAAAAATGACCGCATCTTATCCCAGTCTGCTGACTTGTATCGCCACACCCGTCGAGAGCCACTTGGGTCTTGAACAGGTGGGGTGTACATGGACACAGATTTTACCAAACAATGGTCAGAGCTGCTTAACGGTGAAGACACCGACACGGAATACTGGTCTGGCTGAGTTGTCAGCAGAAGGTCTAGGCAATTGGCTGTTTGGCTGTCTACATCAGGAACTCTCATTGCTCCCTGTACGTAAGCAAGGTTTTGCGTTTCTCTTCCGTCAGTGCTCTGATGTCCTAGCCAAACGGCATTCGCTCTGATATCTACATTCGCTAACGCTTGGTTGCCATGGCAACATAAGGAATTCCTTCTTCGTTGACCACGTGATATAACGAAGGCTTATGTCAGTTCCATACATTTTTGCACTTAGCGATGAGCGATATCGTTAATCAAATGCCATTTGGCTAAGAGGGCTGGTATGGGAAAAGCCACTCCTGGTGATGAGCATTAAAATCTCCCAGTAATACTAATTGCGCCGTGGGGTACTTCTGAAGAGCAGCATCCGCCGTCTCACTAAGATATTCTGAGAGCCTACTAGTCTCCCGATCTCCACTGTGCGACCGGTAGACACAGGTATAGAGAATCTTCTCATGCCCAATGTCCACCAGAACCCACAACACGAAAAAAATGGGGTCTTCAAGGCATCGGAGTCGCCGACAGCACACGTCGTCGCGGGCGTACACACAGACACCAGCGCGGGGTTTTTTGTGCTCCAGGTTATACCCGGGATATGACAGGTACGCGTACGCCACGTCAGACGGATTCGCTATCTGCGTTTCCGAGAGGAATAAGAGCGCGGGTCTCTCAGTCTCAAGATGGTTATGGACTGCGTCGAGATTGGAGTGCAGACCTCAAATATTAGTGAGGTGCACTTTGAGCGAGAGGGAGTGCAACCGCTGTTTAACGCTACTCTTATGCCTTATTGTCTTCATATTTGTAGTGAGGGAATAGGAGGAAGCACGGAAGTGGAACGACGCCCACCGCCCCCAACCACAGACTCACACTAAATCAGCCACACCAAAGGTTCACTGGTCTGGAAAATGCTGGGTCAACCGAGCCCCCCGATCCTATCAATAGGGCCCTCGCATCCGGTTGCCAACCGGCACCATGGCGTGGGTTCGGGACTTTTCGTCAGATGGCGGGGCAGCCTCTAGCAAGCCGTAAGTGGCTTTCTTACTACTTGGGCCCCCTACTATCTGCGGTCGGCCAAGCGGTGCACCGTGCCTTGGCTGCAGCTACCTTCCAAAACCAGCGAACCAATGCGGCAGATATAGTATGCGTCAGAACGGTTTACTAGCGATCGGCAACTATTCGGACCCGTCTTCCCTATTGGCTACACCGGCTCAAATACCGGAACACGGTAATACCGTTTGGCTGAAAGACTAGCCGGTGGGTGGTTACAAGCCGGGACCGAAGCCTACCACCGATCTTGTTGTGTCACCTGATTAGCCCCACCCAGGGGCCACGCGTAGGGAATCAAGGTTCAGGGTGCTCTCCTACGGACGTGGGTGACTCGACCCCCGAAATTTTTGTCCATATAATTAGGTAATGTTCTTTTTTATGGTCTTTGTTATTATTATTTTTTTTGTCACTATTGTTTTTTGTTATTATTGCTTGTATTATATATCTTATAATGTGTAATGTGTGTAGGTTAAATAAATAATATTTTCATTTCATTTTCAAATGCTGTAGTGACGCTTTGCATTTTCAATCACTATATGGATTCTTCACGAATTTATGATATTTATTTATTAGTATTTACTTGGGTTTGCGCGAATGATAAACATTGATCAATATAAACTACGGATTTATTTCAAACGGCTTATTATTCCTCTGCATATAGGATATAGACCGACATTGTACGTTTATATGAGAACGTTTGTTTAAAATCTGATGATTTAATTTTCTCCTCAAAATATATAAACTAATTATTAATGATAACTTAACAACGACTTGTCAGGTCTTGATTAAATAAATGGGATCACATGAAAAGATCATCAAAATCGGTTCAAATAGTATAAAGTTTTGAGGTAACACATAATTATAAAAAAATACCGTTGAATTGTGAACCTCCTCCTTTTTGAAGGCGGTTAGAAAGAAGTTTAAATAAATTACAAGACCAGTATGGTAACCTATTGAAATTTCTGTTACCCGACTCTTAAAACCCCGAAAACGGTTGGTAGAACTTTTAAAAGACAGATGTAATAAAGGACAACTTTTTATAATTCCTTTTTTAATTTCCCAGATGAATCAATTTTCAGGTGCACTAAAACCAAATTTTCAAAAAGTATTTTTTTGTTTCCCATATTCTCATAATCCAGATATAGTTATACCAGATTCTCAGAATCCTTATTTTTTGTTTCCCATCGTACCATTTTCCAAATAAACTATTACCAAATTTTCATAATCTTTTTATTAGGTTCCCATACAAGTACAAATACAGTAGGTTAGGTTAGAACTGCGACTAGAACCGACTCGCTATTGTTTTACTTGCCCATTACAGATAGGTTAAGGTTAAGTACCTTGTAATTCCTCCAATAGTTTATTCCTGGATATCGTTTATTTGAATTTAAAAAATCTGGATATTGTTTGTCTGGATCAAAATTTGTGTTTTAAAAATCTGGCTTTCGTGTCGATTACGGTCATCTGGATTTTGTGCATTTAGATTTCGTGTGTCTGGAACTCATTCGTCTGGATTCTAAAACGTCGTAGAAATGAATAAATGGGCAAATGAAATTCGGAGTTGCGATTATATGGTAAAGAAAACTGCGGAATCTAAAAAAGCGGGATTATTAAAAATAGTCCAGACGTTTTCGGGTTATCGTATTCGGAATATTAAAATTCGGGAATAAGATAGGCAGTACTTATTAATTCTACATTATTATGCAAATCAAAAGCATTAAAAGACTTCATATCGGATTTATGACTGACTGAAGCGGCTTTGTCGCACGAATACTGAAGTGATCCCATACAATTACATGCTTACATAACATATCTTATGTGCGCTAATAAAAGAACAGTAAATAATACGCACCAAGATAACGGTTGTTTTGATAGTTACATAAATGATAACACGCGTTTTGGTATAACATTTAATAATTAAGTATATGTACATTAAATATGAATAATATTATTTGACTTAAAATTACTCAACGCGTAATTTCACAACATTTTAGCTCGAAGTAGTATTGGTGTCTAGGGTACGACGTTCCATGGGACATAGCTGCCAGCTTTTGGCTCGTCGAGCTGAAAATAAAATATATTACTCGTATTTGAACACATTTTTTAAATACGCAATGACTTTTAAACAAAGATTCTCAAGCCTATTTCGTCTATCTTTTCTACAAATCGTATTTTCTATCGCCTCTTTTTTTAGTCCATGTGAAAAGTCATCATTATCATCGTCTTAGCTTCGTTTCCTTTAAAATCACGGCTGATAGTAATACTTTCAAGTTTGAATTAGTTCTATCGTGCCCTTTCTGTAGTTGTTTCATTGAAAAGTCCAAATTAATTGAAACCCACATCACATTTGTTATATTCAACATGTGAATTACCTTTCTTGTCATATGGTCTTCACAAGCCATGCGAATACGAGCAGACGTTGCAGGTGATTCGAGATAGAATACCTCCGACGCGCCAGTGTCGCGGCGAGCCGCTCGTATCGCCTCCTTAATGGCGAAGTACACCGATGACGCCAAGAACAATGGTGGCTCACCCACAGCCTAGAAAACAAAAGCAATTCTTGTAAAACAGAACTTTAAAGAAATTGTTCATACTCATGTTTATTAAAGATTTATTTTTTGTTCTCACCTTAGACGAATACACAGCCTTTGGATTTGAAGCACCTTTAAGTAAAGATACGTTAAACTCTTGAGGAATGTCGCCGAAACCAGGAATTTTGTAAGCACCCGGCCCTCTTGAGTATAGAGTACCGGTTGGCGAGTAGATCAGCTCTTCCATTGTAAACAAACCATAGCCCTGTATGAAAGCACCTTCGATTTGTCCAATATCAATAGCTGGATTTATACTTTCACCGAGGTCCATTACTATATCACTCCTTATGACCTGGTGGTCGCCACTGAGGCAATCGATTTCTACTTCCGTACATGCGGCAGCAAATGTATAATAGTTAAAAGGCTTGCCCGTATTTTCCTTGAAATTGTAACCAATTTCTGGAGTTGCGTAAAAACCTGATGCGGCCAAACTGACTCTATCAATCCACGCTTGTAAAACCCAGTCTTCCCATTTGCCGCTTGGGTTCTTGTCTTTGAATGGTTGCAACCGTTTGTTTATTTGCTCACACGCTTGAACGACTGCCATTCCGTTGAGATCAGAGCCAGCACTAGCGGCCGTAGCTGAGGTATTGGGTACTTTGTCTGTCGACGTCTCACTAATGTGGATCTTTGAAGCGTCTATACCAAGACACCTGGAAGCGACTTGTATCATCTTTGTATGAAGCCCTTGTCCCATTTCTGTGCCTCCATGTGACAAAAGAACTGATCCATCAACGTAAATGAGTATTAAAGCCCCAGATTGATTTAACAGTTTCTCAGTGAAGGCAATGCCGAATTTTGTTGGTAAAATAGAAATGCCACGTTTTCGCCATCGGTGTTCCCTGAAAGATACAACGCAATGAATTATCATCATGCATACGATGACGCATACAAACACCCACTCACACAACTTTTATATCTAGGTATACATATGAAATCAACTTACTTATTAAACTTCTCAATATTTTTCCTTCTCTCAGCAATGTTGCTTTTCTCTATACATTCGTCCCAACACCTTTGCAACGTACAATTCTCCAAAACTTGCCCGTAGTGAGTAATGGAATTCTCAGTGTATAAGTTAAACCTTCTTATATCTTCAGGTCTCTTCCCTAACTTATGTGCAATATCTTCTACAATATTCTCAGCACCGAACATTCCTTGCGGACCACCAAATCCACGGAACGCAGTATTTGAAGGTAAATTAGTTTTACAGACGATTCCAGTCACATCTGAATTTGGAATGTAATAGGCATTCTCGTAATGGAGCATAGCTCTTTCGACCACCTGTAAAGGCCAATAATATTTTGTTAATATACTTAATAATCGTCGTTGCGTTGGGTCTTACTTTTTTCGAGGCGATGAGCTGGTCTTACTCCCTTAGTAGGTCACATATTGCACTTTTCAAAGATTTCGAACTAAATTAATAACAAAAATGTTAATGAAATGACTGAATATTTACTTTCACTGACTATGTCATGATTTCTGTGATGGTCTACGTTTCTGAAGGGCGGGTTTGTGATTATATTATGAATTAAATTACAACTTAAGACCTATTAAGCATGACGCTGCCAACGTTGGTCAACTACACACGGATCGTTCGATTTGCTTGATCACCTTTGCGTCTAGAACCCGTATCGGTTTACCTTTAAACCATATTACCAAAGAATTTTGTCAAAACAGTAAATATAAAAGGTTATACTTACAGGGCCTGACAGATCTGTGGAATATCCTCCGTTGTTGTAGATGACTACTTTAGCTCCCATTATTTTACCTTCTTGGGTCACCGCAACCTTATATTTAACCAAGAAAGGATGACGAGTGCCCGTCATTTGCATGTCCTCGTCACGATCAAGCATGCATCTTACAGGTTTCTGGAGTTTGTGGGCCGCTAATGCAACAGGTAAAGCGATTAGCATACCACGAGATTCTTTGCCGCCAAATCCACCACCCATACGCTTTACACGTGCGACAATTCTGTTCATAGGTACGTGTAGAATATGGCTCACTAATTTCTGTAACAAAGTAACCCCATTATAGCAAAATCAATCTTCGCTGTGATGAACAAAAGTTTTAGTTAACACTAATATACAACTTACCGCGATTTCAGAAGGATGTTGACTGGAGCAAAATATTTCTAATTCATCATCTTCCTTTTTCGGAATGGCGAAAGCAGCGTGCGTTTCTAAGTAGAAGTGCTCTTGTCCACCCATTCGACATTCACCTTCTATTGTGATATAGTCGCTATTTTCGAAGACTTTATTGACGTCGCCTCTCTTTATGGATTTTGGGTATTGTGGGAAAAATGAATTATGCTCGATTGCGTCTTCGATAGTAACAATAATGGGTTGAATTTCTTCATATTGAATCTCAACCATTCTAGCCGCTTCTTGTGCTGTAGCCTGATCTTGTGCTACAATAACACCGATAGTCTGACCTTGACTTGTTACTGTCTCACTTATAAATAATTCCTCGTCGTGGAAGATTGGACCGATAGTATTCTGTTCAGGAGTCAGGTCTTTTGCTGAGAAAAATGCCACCACTCCGGGTTTTTGTAACGCCTTTTCTGCATTTACTGAGATTAATTTAGCATGTGCTTTTGTACTTAGAACAAAAGCTAAGTATAGCTCACCTTCCGCAATCGGAATATCGTCGCAATAAATCGCTTCACCAGTTGCTTGTTTAAATGCTGACTTATGTGTTATAGGTCTTCCAACTGCATCACTTTTAACTTGCTTATCACCAACTAGGTCAAAATATTGAGAGCTTTTGGGTATTTCTCCATGAAACTGCTCAGCCCCACTGCTGTGATATGGTACAACCAGTTCTTTATGGATGTAATCTTTGGATATCTGATTAGCGATAGATAAATATGCTTTCATGAACAAGCTCATTGTCAAAGTTCTACGGAATTGTATGTTGCCACCAGGTGCAGAGGGGCTCAATGGTAACTCTTCTACTAAAGAAGCAAATGCCTTTTGTAACATCGTTTCATTCCACTTTTCTCCTTTTAAAGCCTCGCTTGTTTTTGTAGCAATTTTCGTAACGGGCGCCATGCCACCAAAGGCTAGATTTATGTATTTTATAGTGTCTGTATTATCCTCAAATTCAACATTAATGGCAGCAGTAACGATAGAAATATCGTCTTCTCTTCTCTTGGCTTGTTTATAAGCTTTCACGTATTGGTACCTATTAGAATAAGGTATTTCGATTGACAGCAAAATTTCCTCAGGTTTCACTACATTTCTGCGGTAACCAGTGAAAAAGTTTTCATCCATTAAAACCGAACGAGGCTCTCCTTTTTCACTTAAAATATTGAACTTTACTTTTAACGACATCAAAATAGGATTTATGTCTGATATAGGACTGCCTGTCATTATATTACCACCAAGAGCGGCAACATTTCTGATTTGTTTACCTGCAAACCAGTATAACATGTCCACAATAGCTAAAAAGGTGCGTGTTTTGTAACTAGGTAAATTGTTTATATATTTTCTCATCGTTTGTTCGATGTCCATTAAGGTTACCGCAGCACCTACTGTAATTCCCTTCTCAGTTTCAACAATTTGATTCATTTCTGGTACGCAGTTAGGCATAATTATAGTCGGATACACTAAGTGCTTAAATTTAACTTCTACACCAACCTCAGTGTTTCCTACCACTATTTTTGCGTCGGGATGACTGCTTTTTAACTTCAACATTGTGCTTAAGTCAATAGGCCGATACCAAGTAGTTTTCGGACCCCTATATATTAGATACCGTTCATCATACAGAGATGAAAGTTTTAGTTCAGGTGGAAATATTGGTTCTTGGGTAGAATCGTATGGTAAGAACGATGATCTATCGAAAATATGATCTGTTTCACTTTTATCTTCTTCTTTGCCTGTTTTATTTCTACAACAATCTTTACCCATGCCGCAGACACCGTTCTGACCGTTTTCCGTACCATTAGAACTGTTGCTTATACGATTCGCTTCCCAATCTTCCAGGAAAGTTTTGTAGCCCTCTATGATAGCTCGGTATCCTGTACATCTGCAAAGGTTACCTTGGAACGCAACTTCCAAATCGGTAAACGAGATATTACTTTTAGTCCTTAGTAAACTGTACATGGACATGACAATGCCTGGCGTACAAAAGCCACATTGTGATCCGTGAGCCTTAGCAATGCGTTCTTGTACTGGATGTAGTCTGGTTCGTGTTGATCCAATACCCTCTACTGTAGTTACCGCTAACCCATGCATCGCACATACTGGCGCTAGGCATGCATTAACTGCAAGATGACTGAGTATGTAGGTTAAAGAAAATAATATTATCTAGAAAAAACAATACATGCAAAATACATATTGTTATCAATAAGGTTCATAATTATCAAAACAAACATTATGATTTATAAAAAAACTTCTACTTGATCTAAAGATTTGTACATATAACTTGATTGAAAGATATTGTTATCTTAAAAATAATCGCACTTTACTGTACCGACCTACTTATATACTTATTTATCACTTTAAGACAATCTTCCTTAACAACAATAAAATACATGCGAACACCTCTAAAATAATTTAATTACACTTTATTTTATTATTTCTATAAAATAGCACTGTGTCGGCATATTTCCGGACAATTTTAATTAAGCGGAGAATCTTCCGACGTAGAACGGCAAACAGTAGTTACGAAAGAAATTCCCATTTACCAGCACCAATACCGTGCCTTGAGCAAGCCTACATAGTTCATGGCGCTGTGAAAATTTGAAATTCCTTTTTGTATTTGTATATTATTTTGAAAGGATACATGACTTTCTTTTCTTTGCGATTGTATTTAGAAACCATGACAGTGCAAGCGCCGCAGCCTCCCTCGGCGCATCCTAATTTGGTGCCAGTGAGGCGAAGTTTCTTCCGTAGATACCAGAGCAGTGTCCATTCTGGGTCGGGGTTTGGCTCTATGACCTGAAAAGATAAGTGAGCATATCGTGAATGTTTGTTACATTGTTATTGTAATGACAGTAAAGCATCATATAAAAGATATAATTTTGAGAAAAAGGCCATCCAATTTCACTCCTGGAACTTGGATGGGACCAACGAGCAAGTATATCCTTGCAAACAAAAACAGATTTCGAAACCGGTTATTAGGTGACGAAGTTCGGAGGTAATGAACGGGAAAAATAGAACTGAATTGAGAATACATAGGTATCCTTCTTTATTGAAGTCGGTTTAAAAGAGAACGCCTTATAAATTATAAAATGTATCGGAAGACTGCCTCCGTGGTCCAGTGGTTAGCGTATGCGGCTGCTGATCGGAAGTCCCGGGTCGGGCAAAAGTGTTACTGGGTTTTTCCGGATTCCCAGTAGCAGTACGGAGTCTGGTGATGTTACCGGTAACGGCAATAGGCTCGCCTCCTATTACGTGGGGCGTAAAAAATCATGGCGAAATGTGGGTGTAATAGTACACCTCTGCCTACCCCTTCGGGGATACAGACGTGAGTTTTATAAAAAATAGAAATAAGATTTTCATATTTTATTGGTGTGGTCTGAAGTAGATAAAATCATGTTAAGTAATACTGATAACTCCAACTTAAATAAAATAAACCAAATATCAGTGGCGGATCTACGGAGGGGGGCTGCACTAGCCCCGGGCGGCAGCTCATGGGAGCGCCACGGCATAGGTATAGCGCAAAATTGGAATTTGTTGGAAATCTGTTGGAAGAGGGCGCCATTATCAAGATATTTGCCCCGTTTAAAAAAAATAAAAAACATAGATCCCTTACTGCCAAATACATATATTTATGTTGATACACGATGCAATCGCGTGCATGTGTTTACAAAATATAGGTAGAATACAACATAATATGTTATTGGCATTAAACAAAAAACGACTACTATTACCTAATATAAATTATTCGGCAGCTATTTTTAATGTTCACTCTAATACACATTGCAACAGTGTCGTAGGTAACTACGGCATATTAGGGTGCAGACCATCAATAGGTATACATGTACTAACGTACGCGTTCGTGCAGACCCTGATGAGGCACAATAGTGGCCCAATTATCTCATACCTATATTTTGAGTATTTTTTTTATATTATTCAATTAATTCACAGCTGTCTTTCAAAACTTCCTCTAGAAAGGAGTTGGGGCGAAAACCCCCTTTGTTATTGAGAATTCAAACTTTTATAAATTAATAGACTTTGCTTGCGGCTCGACCCACGTGAGACTTATGACGGAAATTTCCAAAAATGATCTATTAAACTGATCTTATTTCTTAATGCTGCCCTACACTCCATAAGGAACATTATTGCCAAATTGCTTTCGCCGATCAATTTTTCACTGTGCTTTATCTGTCAGTCAGTCAGTAACGGCAGAGTTTTATTGGTACTTACTTATAATATTCATTGATAGCAAAGTTATTAAGTAGAATTTCAAATAGGGATGACTTGCGGTAGCTATGTAGATATCTGAGTAGGTATCTAGTCTACTTAGAGCCCGCGCGCATTAGCGCGGAAACGGTTAGATCACTGATTACCGATATTGAAAGAAATTCACAGTGTACCATAGTGTAGCATAGGTATATTTTTAGGTACCAAAACCAATGGAGCTGACCAATACCGGTCAAATTTAATTTGAAATGCCTGAGGGATCTGAATAAGCAGTATAGAAACAACTTTACAGTCCTTGAGAAAAACTTGATTAGTAAGGAATCAAAAAAAATCAGAAAAAATCTGTGAAATGACTAGGGTAGGTTAGGGTTTTATTAACCCTAACCTACCCTAGTCATTTCTCAGATTTCAGCAAGTAAATTAGAACCACAAGAAACTGAATGCCAAAAATAATATCAAGCATTGCATAAGGGTGATAAGGGTACAAATATAATTATGATAATATTCTGCTGTCTCTAGCCCTGTGGTACAGAAAGAGACTGCGGATCATAGCGTACCTATACAGGCGGACTTAATGCCGTGGGCATTGTCTCTCAGTCTACCTGACTTGACTTATCATCAGCATAATACCTATGTCTGTTATTTAATAATGAACCACCTAAAACACGCTGTATAGTGATAATATATTTTATCTTTAATCTCATTTGGATTGTATCTCTCCGTTTGGCAATACCTAAATGATTAAAGCTGATTTACAATGACTGATCATTTGTATATTCATTGATACCCAACTAATTTAAAAATTATCGGCGTGATGCGGTAATTAGTAACATTGTTATACGGTAACGCGCCTATTTTTTGTCCGTGTTTGCAGTTCTTTTGATTATCTGTTACAAGTCTGGTCCCAGCTTTAATGTCAGTCATTAAAATGTACGTGGATAATAGATTATAGGTATTCTGTTAATGGTATTCCATAGCAAAATCAATCCTTTTAAAAATGGATTAGGAAAAAAATAGATTTATTAGGCGTGGATATATTCTTACTTATCTATATCAATACTGTTATTACCTGTATCATATTTTCATATTATAGCGGCGATAGCCCAGTGGTGTACCTACGTAACGGACTGCCGAGACGATGGTCTCGGGTTCAATCCCCAGGTACCCCGGGCACACACTTCTGACTTCTCGAAGTTATGTGTGTATTAAAAATGTTAAATATCGCTCGCTTAACAATGTGCCCGGTAGATGGCAACACAGGCTCGCCCCCTATTACATTGGGACCGAAACATAACTGGCGAAGTGTGGGTGTGTACAATACACCTCTGACTACGTCTTCGGGGATAAAAGGCGTGAAGTTATGTGTCATATTTTCATTCAAACGTATTATTATTATATTAATTGTACTATATTTGTTCAATAGGAGGAGGTCAACTGTACGGGTTACATATCGAGTTATATCAGTTCAACACAGGTCATGGCTAGCCACTGTTAGGACACAATCGACGCTATAGACGAATAAATATAGCATGATTTAAATAACGACTTTATTAGTGACTTAAAATATGTACCAAATTATATGGCCAAATACAAAATTGTAACGCCATAGGTATAATAAGGCATGTATTTAATGCGGCATCTAAGTAAAACGAATACAAGTCTCAAAAATAATTAGAGTGGGTACCGTATATAATGGGTTGGGAGCTAATAAGAAGTATCGTAATAAGTAAAAGCTAGCATATTAATATGTCAGTTATAAGCTTCGTTTTAATTTCAACTAGCAGTATTTTTTTTTGGGAACTGAATTAGTATCTAAGCGGAAACTTGATGATGAATAAAACATAGAAAATGGGCATTCATAAATAATACAAATTTCAATATTTGGCAAATGATTTTATCTTAACTGAAGTGTTTCGTATAAGTAAATAAGACGCTTCAGTCTTTTAAGCCAAGTTGACGGAGCCCTGCTTAGCAGGGCTCCTATTTTTGGGTACAGGGTCACAAGAAAACCTAACATAACCTACCTACCTACCTAACCTACTACTAACATTATTAGTCGCCAAGTAATTATTTATAGCTCCTCGGCTAATATTTCAATTGACTGCTAGTTTTTAGTTTTTATAACACCCTTAGTTTTGAATCTTATTTAATATAATAGTCGCGAAAATATATAATCGCTAGCAAGTTATTTTATTAGTTGCAAACATTTAGTCACCTTTTAAGTTATTAGTCACTTGGAAAATTATAAGCTGTACCTATAATAAGAACCAAAGTCGCTGACGCTCTCAAAATCGTCAAAGTGAAGCGTCCGTGGGCAGGGCAAATAGCTCAATGAACCGATGGCTGTTGAACATAGAAACGGCTGTTCTATACATTCTGTCTTGTCGAGTTTAAAGTTCAATTTTGTATGGTACGGTCCCGCTGACTTCTTTTCATAATAAAGAATACAAAGACCCGCTAAGAGCTTAATACTAAAAATGACCTTAAATTTTAATAAAGCAAGGTTTTGCCCATCGTTCAATCAAAGTCCAGATAGGTATAGGAAGTCTGTCTCCAAGGCTTTTTTAATTCTATGTATCAAGTTCGTTTCAGCTTATAATATTGCTTACTAGTAATTTCAAATTTGATACTTGAACTTAACAGCAGCCTAAACGTGAGCTTTGGATATTGACCTTGTGCGATAACTTGTTAGGTATCCAGTATCCTACACCTACTTATATATCTATAACGTATATGAAATAATACAAGACTACCTTGATGAATAACTAACAGCAAATAATAATAGTAACATTGATCTTGATCGTTTTGATGTAAATTTATAATACATGTCCTCACTTATTTATTCCCCGCCATCACAAATGCGCATATATTTTGTGCGTGTCTGTTTGTTCATTTTTTTCATAAACATTGACAATACAGCGATGTGAACGATATCTGTCGGATCAAGTACCTTTACACAAGTCAAGAAATAAGAGCTGGGTATAATGACGTATCGTGTCTTTCAAAACACGTTTTATTTCGACGTAAGGTCAACCGGTAATCAACTAATCACGCTTATGGAGCATCTATCTGATGGTTATTTTTGGTAATAGGTTCTGGTTGAATATTTTTTACTAGACATAATTGCCGGATGTCTTATAGTCGCCATATCTAACTCTGGTTGGCTATACCAACATAAGTAGAAATATTTTCTGTCATATACCTACTTACTCGTTGGTATTACCCAAGTGGGTTTATATCTTTAGTACCTATCTTGGTAATCTTTGCATATTTTCGTTAGATACCTAAACATCTCTCAAAACACATAAAATTATTAGATCCGTTCGCATTAAATTTTAATGTAAAAAATTTTACCTATCTTACTATTAGGACCGTTCTTCATCATACCATTTATCAATTTTAAAATGTACTTAAACATATTGAGTTGATCACAATTTAAAATCAAAACTCGGAACTTGTGAATCACACTGCCAGCTGTGGATATCGCAATCCGATACTTTAGTCAATCAGATGCATACTTCAATCAATCAAATACTTAAGCCAATAACTTGCTGTTTCAGAAGCATGATACATGCATTCATATGACACCATAGACTTGCGTAGGTATATTAAGGAAAATTCGCCGAGTACAAAGAAGCAGCTGCTAAGTATCATTCACAAGATAAACCGATAAGCAATGACGGTGGAGTTATCTCGTCATAGTTGTGTTTGTGTCGCGAGGGCGCTGCGGGTCAGGTCTATCAGGGACACTCAGCCGACGACCCTCCACTGACTGACAAATAAAAACATGTAAGCTGATATTAACATGACGCAATTATTTGACTCCGTATTTTATAACAATGTTGAAAATTATTCGCTTTGTTACTGCGCAGTGCGTTCTTCAGGATTAGAAAACACTTAAGTGCACACTCACGGTCAAATTCGAACTGTCAGCTAGGTACCTATGTCATTTATTACCACCCAGTGTGGGTCTCATATGTTGGATGGTGGATTACCCACCCATCCTCAAAAACCTTTTGCTTTCTTAAAATAGTTATAGGAAGTCACTAAATGTTCAAAATATTAAACTTAAAATCTGTCAATCTGGTATAAGCTCACTTCAATTTCAAATATCCCGAATCAGGATTACTGATCTTAGGAAACTGACGGATCTGACCATTAACTAGACTGGTTCTTGTAGGTGGCAAAACAGGTGTTGGATTGTTGTACGAGTAGGATGGATAATTGCCTCATAAGCTAGGTATGGTGAAACCACAAAATGAAACCACAATGCCGCTAGAGCCACTCGGCTTGATTCTAGTACTTATTGCTTACAATCAAAATAGGTATGCTACGATACGAGGATGTCATGCCTACTAATTAATAGAGGCCATTAAAAACTAAGACGTAAGTAAGTGTACCTGTCACAACGGACTGACTTAGCCGCGCTTCCAGTAAACATTCAAGCATCTTAATTTTAAAAGCGTAAGCTACTTACCCTAGGCCACAAACTCCAGTGATATTTACTAACAAACCTTCACACGCATTACCAGCCGTAGGAAAAAAGTAAGGAAGAGGAAGCTGTCCTCGGCTCTAAACCCAGACCTCTGTCTCATTTTGTTCCTTTTCACCATTCTCAAAAAGGAAGAAGATGGCTTGGGTGCTGTTACTAGTTAATCTATCTACATAATTTTATTATATTAGGTATTTGGCATTTGTTAGCTTGATACTTTTACCTGTTACTTAGGTTGTGCCACACATAACTTATCTTAAACCTGAGATGGATCTTAAATTTCGCTATCTGTCCACACGCATTATCACACGAAGAGATATTTTTGATTGTAAGCTTAAGATAGTTAATGCAAGCCCTATAAAATAAAATTGGAAAATACCAATGATACCGCCATGCGCCATAACTAATCAATCAGGCATATTTGTCAATGGCAATGCATTTATTAAGTTGGAACCTACCTACATAGTTTAACTTTAACTAGGTAGGTACTCAAAAACTTTTCATGATGTTTCAAATAAATAAAAACAAGCAATAAAAATGTAACATAGCTGCAGCTGATTAGCCAAGACACACACACACTCACACACATACAAAAGTATAATAGGTAGGTCAATAACAAACAAAAACATGTTTAGTACACATGCACATAGGTATGTGTACACATGCAATATGTAAGTGTTTTGCAACAGTTCATTCAGATGTTGTTTATGAACCATGAAGGTTTTATTTATTAAGGTGGAATATAATATGTATGAAATGTATCATATTGGATTTGAGTGTCCTTTTCAGCAAATACTTCAATTCTTGTACCTTGGCTTAGTAGGGACTAGGGACTAGGTACTTCTTAGTTAGGTTTCGTTAATAGCGCACACTTTTCTTACTCTGAATTTAAATGCAGCGTTTTTGTGTGGAATTTAACCCCACATATAACAGTTTGTCTGATTTACGAATGTTTGTTTCTAGATTGAACGTCCTTTGCATCCGGTGTTTTAATCTTTTTACCTAAGTTTCTTCACGGTACCAGATTTACCTAGGTACCTATTCCTAATGTGAGAATTATTAAAAGAATAAAAAAAAAGAAAAATACTTCTTATCTTACGTAAACTACTCGAAACTGGAGCCAATGAAATAAAATTGATTATAATATGTGACCTTAAAGTGATTGGAGACCTATGTTAATTATAATTAAGAAATATGTGGTACAATTTATGATTAGATAATAATATAGTGACCACTGACCATAGCAACAATAATGACAAATAGGTTCATCTAAATTATCTTTTTAGGTAAACAATTCATGATGACTATTGATGACCTATTGATATCTGAACGCGCCAGCTGTAATAATGGTAGATAAAACGTCTAAAATTTAACATATCTTGCGTAAACTTATTGCTAGAATCTCTTAAACTGACTCCCTTCGCAATTATTTCTCTTGGCCCCTTAAGGCGCCGAGTACAGCTACTGAGTTGAGCTATTGCTGTCACTGTCGGATTGTATACATAAGAAAGAGAAGCGCGACGACAACGGGACGTTCAGAACTTTAAAAAAACATGAAATAAATTAATTACAGAAAATGTATTGATTGGATTAACGAAATAAAACAGTATTTCGTTAGTATATTGCTTGTTGAATAATTAGTCAAAAAATCAGAATGATTGTATGTATTTTAATATGGTTTTTACTCGTTATTTTTTTAGAGGTATCTTTGTGATTTTTTTCTATCGATTAAAGTTAGTTGTATTATGTTTTCAACACAGTACTTAACTAGATTATATCCTGAAGAATAATTATATATTTTTCTGATTGTGTTAACTGCATTGAATCATATACTTTAAAGCATTATAAAACTCGCGTTTAGCTCTTGTAGTCCCCTTAACACAACCTAGGTATGTACCCTAAGATTAATGTGCCTACTTTCTATGGCTATGCTATGTGCTGAGAATATATATTTAATCGATGTGGCTAATTTTATACCTATCTTAGATTATTATCTCATATCTTAGTTATCACACTTTATACTGCCAGTCTTCTGGGCACGCTTTCAATTGACTGCGATGCGGATGAGTTTCATGACGCCTTCTAAATTTTAATTTTTAATTTTTTGAATTTTCCCTTGTATATATTAATTCGTTTTTTTATTATTTTAAGATTTAATTTAATTATATTGTTAACTTTATACTTAGATTTCAAAAGCGCGATATTTATAAACTACTTAACGACGCTAGTACACACTTATTTAATTCGCTACATGGATAAATATTTGTCTACCACGAATAGATATATGGTAAAACACTAGAATTCAATAGTAGGTGCTCATTCAGCAAAAAGAATGGATATAAGTACCTCTATTGAACAAACTTAAGATAATGATCCTATTCTACGAAGCTTCCATGGCAGAAACTATCCTGATTGATGTGAGAGCAATTAATTGTTAGTACGAGTAGTTAAGTATAGAGAACACCCAGAAACTTCTGTTATTTGAATTGTATTTGTTGCTAATCTTTGGTATGAATGATAAGAGACTCTTACCGTATATAAAGAGGTATGTCTATAAACATCTATTGTATCTACCACTTATGTACTTGTCTGACGAAACTCATGCAGATAATAATAAATTGCATGCAGAAGGCATAAAATACTTTATCAAGCCGTTATCATCACTATAACAATATAGAGATACTAATATCATGTCAGAAATACCTATTATGTTTTGACTTACCTTCTTTCCATTCACATAGAAAATTAACTCCGTAAAAACATCACTGCTTTCTTCTTCAATGTTTAACAAACCCATCTTGTCATTAGCAGTTGTTATATTGTTTAACACGTGTCACTGAATGTCGGTTCGGCGCACTACTGACTGACTGGCAGTATGGTAGCAATGAGCGATGATACAAGCACTGTGAGCGAGCTCGTCAGTTTGCTATCCACCGCGGCCTAGTACCACGCGGTCACTCAATTAATCAACTCGTTATCTTGCTACGTATTATTGAACTTATAACAAACTTGTGAAATAGTTGCTTGTCTTTACCAATGATCACAACGTGACCTCTTTATTAACACAACAGTTAATAAACCTGTTTTTCTGTAAAAAAATCTTCCGACATTGATATTACCTACTTTTTATAATATATGATCGTCATATCTCTATGTTAAGTTATGTAACGAAACAATCTATGTAAATTGCCTTTAAAATGCAGTTGCCCACACAGAAACAAGAAACAAAATTGGATTGTTTCCTATAACTTGTTCTGATGGCGAAGGATCTTAAAGTCTAAAACCACAAGTTGTTATCGTTAAAACCACAGAACATTATCATTAGCGTCTTGCTCCGTGATTATTTAGCTGTACGATTTCACCACATTTTAAATCAATATTTCACTAATTTGCAATAACTTATTATTTAGGTGATATTTTTTTAAATATTTCGCCCTGAAGATAAATATTTTTAAATCAACAAAAAAATAAGTTAGAAACAGAAACGTGATAAATGATAATTAGGTAGATACCTACCTACCTACTTAAGTATCATTTGGATGTCCTAAATTTCGTGGTGCAAGAAAGTGGATCTTTTTTCAATTACTTACGACTTAGCGATAGATCATCAGATTCAGGTCGGCAAAACCGATTTGCACCATGTTTGTTTCTGATTCGAGTTTGTTTTACAAACTTTGGACAAGTAACTGGATTTCGGGATTTAGTCGAGCGCGTCAGATATTGATAACAATCCTTGGCCTACGTATTTCGAATAAAGTAGGAATGTTAATCTGATCGTTTGCATAATAGAGGTGGTCGTACGTAAGAGTTAAAAAAGTAAAAAAATAATCGGGCAAGTGCGAGTCTGACCCGCGCACCGAAGGTTCCGTACGCATTTTACCTTATTTGAGATTGGTGCTAATTACGCTAGTCCTCTAAATCTGTATGTGCGCCCATACAACTTAGAGGACTATCTTAAATGGAGTCTACTATGTATGTATGGGGCACCCTTAAATTTTCCACTTTTTTTATTTTTTGTAACGGGAACTACCATATAGCTTTTCGACCCAAAACTTATAGGGTAGGTACTTACGGTTGACCTAGAATTGTCAATTTTGGTTAAAACCAAGGTCTTACAGCACAATTAAAGGAAAAATTCCGAAAATTTAAAAATGTTGAAAATTAAGGTTAATTTTGGTACTTACAAATTTTCGCAAAAATCTAATTTTGACCATATCTTTTTATCGGATTGACCCAGGACCCTGATTTTTATATATACACCTCAGTATCTGGTATAAATTTCAATTTGCTTGGTCCACCCGTTCCTGAGAAAATCGGTGGTGACACACGGACGGACAGACAGAAGGACAAGAAAGTGATCTTATAAGGGTTCCTTTTTTTACCTTGTGAGGTACGGAACCCTAAAAAGAAAATTAATCGAGCGTGTCAGATGTTCTAAGGGGATGTTAAGTGAACCTAAAAAAATGGCTCTCATTGAATAATATATTATGACGATTTGGATGCGACGCAAACTCGTGGCCATTATTATAGAACTTGCAAAAATAATTCGCCGTTTTGAAATACTCAAGCGCGTCAAATTAATATATATATGCTTCATCCTAACGTCCTAGACATGCTTTCTCATAATCTGACACTTATCTGGAGGGATTAATGCAACAGTGTTCTTTTTCTTTTTTTACAATTTGGAAAATCTATAGCCACTCCCCCAACCGATGAAAAGGTATACATTATTTATATTTTTATTTTTTTATCATCTAAGCTTTGCAACCCAACAAGGGTGTCGCCAAGGGGGTCAGAGGGGGGCAGCTGCTCCCCCCTACAGATTCAAAAACCCTACAATTCATACTTTTCTCATTTTCCATAACAGTTTGCCCCCCCCCTAGGAAATCGACTGGCGAAGCCCCTGCAACCCTATGACGCTCGAGTAATTCCTAATTTAGCATTGTGGGCTCTCCTACTACTAGCGTGCGATAGCAGAAAAGTTGTATTCATCACCATCCATCCATCCACCATCCACCATGTCAAGATCCTTGCAAATGGCGTTCCGTAGTCTCTGCCTACCCCTCCGGGAAACAGGCGAGAGTCTATGTATGTATATATGTATGTACTTGCGCAAGTTATTGGTGGTAAAACTAGAAACCCTCTGCGTAGCAGTCTGTTAGTCAGTCCGCTAATCTACCGCCGCCTAAAGTTACCATTAGAATCTTATATACGACTAGATTAACCTGTATAAATAAATTTATTAGTAAATATACATACATACATAGACCCACGCCTGTTTCCCCGAATGGGTAGGCAGAGGCATATTAAACGCCCACTTTTCGCCAGTGTTTTGATCCCACGTAATATGTGGCGAGCCTATTGCCGCTTATCGGGATATTTTGTTTACCAGAGCCTCGTCCGTTGATCGGCAGGTGCACCACTTGCAGGTGAGGTTGGCTTGGGACCCTAAGTTCTTGGTGGGAACCCTATGCACCATTAGTAAATATTGTGAAATAAAAATAAATTGCATACCATGATACCAACCTAATTACTGTCGTTAGCTCCCAATCATGTAGGTAATTTAATTTAAAGTAGAATTAAAGCTGTGGTTGACAATTAAGTTTCATAATTATCGCTCTTGCTCTAGCTGTTGGCCTTGGTTATGGTGGTAATAAATTGAGCTCGGTAAGACTTAATTTATAACTAACACAATAGCCACAACAATACAGTCATTACGCATCTTAATTATCAACGTACAATAAAAGCTATTTAATATTCTTTGGAGTATCCTCAACCTCTACCTAAGGACAATAATTAGCTTTTTACAATGTCTGTAGACATTGTAAAGAGCTAATTATTGTCCACAGCTTCACACACTTTAGGTTTACAATACAAATACCTAATATTTTACTTGAAACTATGGACGATGTCTGTGATTTACATGAAAATATATTCCATTGTTTATGTCCTAGATTACCTAATGTGGAAGAATACAAGAGAAAATAATGCATAAAACTATAAATAATATTCAACGAACACTTTTGTCAATAGAACACAATTGATAGAATAGAATAAAGCTAGCCATTCTGCCAATTTTCTTGACTCGGCCATTTTCAATATTCGAACTTTTTATAGATCTGTAGATTTTAGATTAGTGTTTGACATATTTTGTATGGAGCTTAAGTCAAAAACTGTCAAAAACGAATCTAAAATCTACAGATCTATCTATAGTTCCAATATTGAATTCCGTAGTTAGCCAACACATTTAACTAAGCAAGACTTAGGCCACTTAGGGCCAGTTTCACCACTGTCCAATACTATTCTTTTTTCTATTGTCCAATCAGTTCCGGTTTAATTACTTGGCAGATAAATTCATACTTACGTTCTTATTTTGAACTAGCTAACCCGGCGAACTCGTACCGCCTATGAGTCGATTCTTTAATTTCTTTTTTGTTCTTATTTTCTCTCTGTAAGAACCATCTTCGTACTTCAAGGAATATGATAAAAAAAGAATTAGCGAAATCGGTACAGCTGCTCTCGAGATTTGCGCATAGCAACACATTCAGCAATTAATTTTTAGGTATATTATAGATTTACATTGCGATAACGCGAACTATATCACACTGATAAGTGTAGAACTAAACCAAGAAGTAGTAGTTTATGAATATTTCTAGAATCCCTGCAACTATTATCATTATGATTTTATAACGCATTTTGAAAGTCCAATGATTGTTTTGCTTCTCGTTTGGGGGACCCTAGGATTGATTTGCTTGCCCCGTGCTTCAGAGAGGATAACATGCCATCGGTCCCGGCTATCATAAAGATACTTACTTGACAGTCGTTATGAGGAGTGGGTCTGGGTACCTACTCTGAATATACTGACACTGGGCTAAGTCAAGGCATATCGCTTACCCTTTGTGTAGCAGAGGTCAGAGGCCAAATTCTCCTCATATACCTAATGTCAGTGTCATACTCATGACGCAAATGGTATTCTCGTAAATTCACTGATATTTGAAAGTTATTGGAATGTTATCGTGACTAGATCGTAAATTGAACAATGTGTCAACGCGAACTATATAAATTCAATTTTACGATAATGACATTAAAAGGTCGGCACATATCTGACGGAAGATGCGTCGCGTGTCATCCGTCGCGTAACGCGAAAGTCGACAAATATATGATAAATCATTCAACCTTTCACAGTACTTGCCGAAAGCAGAAACTAACTAGACGCGTAATGTATCAGGTCTAATTTGACGGAATAGACGCAACCGATGCAGATACGCTCAACGTATTTTCCGTCAGATATGTACCTACCAACCCATCTGACGGAATAGATGCGACCAATGATACGATCGACGCATCTTCCATCAGATATGTTCCGACGCTTAAATAGCAGAATACCAATTCTGAGTCAATTCAAAATATAGTCTCCTTTCGTTCAAAATATAGTTTCAATGTCATATAAAATACGAGAATTAGGGATTCAGAGCGACTGACGCTCTATGGAAAAGCAAATTATGCTCACAAATTTCATTAGGTTGGAAATCGGACTCTGGGTTCCGATGTAAATATCATGGCTGCAACTGGGATAACGATAGATGATTTGTAATGTTGAGGATCCTCTATAGAGAATACAGTTCATATTATAATCCATCTCCAAACATTTGATCCTTCTTTAAGTATGATATCCACATAATGTGCAGTGTACCTACATAAAGGGGTCGAGTTGGAAGGACACAAATAAACTAGTCCTTAATTCATAATGGACAAGTTCCTTTTATCCATTCATCCAACACGCTTGTGATGAGATAAGTACTTTAATGCTAGCATCAGTTCACCTGGTTCACCACAAGCATTGAAAAAATAAGTACCTAGGTCATTTTCTTCGGAATGGATAAGTATATATTTCTTAGATTGTACATACTTATTACGGGAATTACCAACAAGTCTCTGATATCACCTTACTTCAAATTGCTCAGGTTATTTTATCTATAGGCTATTGTGTAAAAAATAGAAGTGTTAATTCCTAAGTCCTATCATCAGCTCTGTAGGTACATATACCGTCCCACTGTTGGGCACGGTCCTCTTCTCACTATGAGAAGGATAAGGCACTAAGGCCATAAAGTCCACCACGCTGGCCAAGTGCGGGTTGGCAGACTTCACATGTCTTTCGAGAACATTATGAAGAACTCTCAGAGGTGCAGGTTTCCTCACGATGATTTCCTTCACAGATAAGCAAGAATCAGAATCATTTATTTGTTAAACATCGGTAAAAAAATTAAAGGTGTTACATTTGTTACAGTACAGTATGTTTTGTCTTTAGGACATACAAACATTTGAAAAAAGATAAAAATAAAATTTTGAGTACATTAAATCAATTGTCATAATTATAAAAATCATTCACAAAAATAATAGGAAATAACATTAAATTAATTATTATAATTGCAATTTATCATTTAAAAAATCGTCCAATGTGTAATAACATTTCTTAATCAGAAATTTACTAAATTTGTTTATAAAACTGTTTGTCGGCATGCTTTTAGTTTCATTGGGTATTTTATTATATATCCTTGATGCAATACAAACTCTTCTGCATCAAGGATGTTTTGCATTTGACATGAGACAACTGATTAAAGTATTGAGCACGCATTGGATTCTTCCTTACAGTAGATAGTTTTGTAAACAATTCAGAATTACTTTTTTCAAATAATATATATAATATATAATAATAAATCATTTTATTTCGCGTGGCATAGACGCATAGATAAATACCTTAGAGTCTAACATACATACAGTGGTTGTTAGTATAAATATACTTATAAACTATGTTAGTATTGCTTCACTTGCACGTTGTTGTTGTGCGTTCGTGTGGCACTTGTCCGCGGAAGCGACGGAACACCACACCCTTCGGCCAAAACTCCTCCTTCATAATAGCATGCAGAAAGCACGTCGGGACCCGCACCACAAACGCCTTAAAGTTGACGTTGCGTCGCGACTCCAACAGCTGCACTCTCGGCATGTACTTCGACTTCTGGCGCACGTACTCCGCGATGTCCTCCGCCTTAGTGGTGTAGTGCAGGCGAGAGACATAGACGGGTGTGTTCGGTGCGGCAGCGCGTACATTTGCACCAGACTACACAGGAGCCGTACCGCAGCAGTTCTTGTTGGTTTTCTGACGACGCTTCCTCCTCTGCGCCGTCATAAAACCATCATCTGCGTCCTCGTCGCGTTTCGTTGCCGTCTCCGGCATGGACTTCAGCGTGGAAGCAACGGGGGTGCTCGCAGTTACCTGCTGAGCCTCTATTTGCTTAGTTCGCGCGGCGATACATGGAGGCGCCGCGGGGCCGGGGGCAGGGCTGCGGGGCACTTGTGTAGCGCACTCAGCAGTCACAACATTCCGCGGCGACAAAACTGCTGACGCGAAACTTGCGACCGATGTGTCGACGCATGCACCTCGGCGCGTGTTGACGTTACTACGCGCCGGTGACCCAGTTAAGTTGACAACCTTGGGTAGGTCGTCCACCTCCGTGCGCAAGAGTGCAACGGTGTCTTGGGATGCCTGTAGCTTCTTATGTACATCCGCTAAACTTGCATTCAGAAACACAATATCCTTCAACAGGCTTGTGACATCGACGTGGTCGAAAGTGACGGCAGGCAACTTGTTCAAGTCCCTCGCCACAAACGTCGGCACGTCGTCAGGATCGGTCTCTTTCAGCAGCGTGATAATGTCCTGCAAACTTTTCTTTGTCCCGTCACGTCTGCGGGACACCATCTGGTCGCATTTGTTTAGCGACCTGTACAGAAGCAGCTTGGCAGCCGCTATGTCGTCCTCGCTGAAGTTGCTGGAACAGATCTGGATAGCCGACACCTCGTCCATGACATCCAGCTTCTGCTGCAGGAACGCCAGCAGCTCGTTCGCCACAAGTTTGTCACTCATGGTGATAAAAATTGCGAGCGTCGGCTTGCGCCGCGCTAAACAATAAAATTAAATATATTTGCGCGTTACACGTCCGCCTTAGAGCGCGGTCTGCAACGCTTGCAGCGTAATGCAACTTCTAATATATATAACAAATAATATACAGGGTGTCACAAGACCCATCACCAAGCCGAAGTCTACTCGTTGTGGACATCATGCCAAGTCATACTAACCAAAAATAATACCTGGGAAACAATTTTTTTTAAAGTTTTCACATTTTTTAAACCGCAATTAAAAGCGCGCGCGTGCAATGCTCGAAATACCTACTTATCCATGGAGTTATAGGGCATCTGAAGAACGTATTGGCGGGGTAAATGCATCGATTTTGTACCTAATTAGAAAAATTCCATACTAACTTTGAGCCTCAATATCTCCTGAACCAATAAATTCCCAGTAATGGTGCCGAAGTAAAAAATGTTCGTAGTGATTGGTACAACATGGGATCTCAGTTTTCGTTAAGGGTATTTTTACATCATTTATATATAACATATAAAAATGGCAATGTTAGTATTTTTAAGGATCTAAAATAAGGTAAACAGCTTTCAATTGGTTTAACACCACACATTGACCTTATACATCGTTTTTGCATCTTAAATAATAGCTCTCTGTCGGTAGACCGTCCCCAAAAATAATACCGTAACGTAGAACGGAGGCTATTAAACCATGATAAGCCTTTATCAAAGTCTCAATATTAACTTTTTTTGAAAGTTGAAAAGGTACGTATGCCGATTTACTTAATCGCTCACACACTTCCTCTATTTGGGGTTTCCATGTCAGCTTTCATGTATTATCAATAGTAATACCTAAGAATTTACAGCTATTTACTTCTTCTATGTCAAAATCTTTATAAGTTACTTTAATATTTTGATTTTTACGGCGCTGATGGAAATGCATAACTTTAGTTTTTGTTAGATTGATGACTAAATTATTATGACTAAGCCAATTTACAATTTTACGAAGCGAATTATTGTTGTCATCTTGATAGCGGTTTAAGTCAGAGCATTCTATGATGGCTGTGCTGTCATCTACAAACAAGATCATTTTATGACTCAACATTTTTGGCAGATAGTTAATATGTATATACTAGAAAGAGTAGTGGCCCGAGCACTCTACCCTGAGGCACACCAAACTTTGTTTGTCTTAAATTTTATTACTAATTTATTCTTAGGACATATTCTAGCATTTTCTGTACATTGATAGCTATTACTAAAATATGATTTTATTAGTTGGAGGATGTTTCCTCTGACACCGTAACCATACAACTTTTTCAAAAGTAGGCATATTATGATTTACGTAATGGAAGGTTTTGGTCATATTGGTATAAAGACATAAAGACATATTTATTTCTGCATTTTGGTTGTTTACAACACTTATACATGTCAAGACCCTATTCTAGATGATGCCGGCCTTTCCTAGCTAAATGACTTCTTGAGAAGAAAGGCCGAAACAAACTCAGAGTCATTGTTTTTTTTTGTCACTTCAATTTCTTTAGTCTTTTCTTCATCTTTTAAAGTCCAGACAAAAAAAGGGTTTAGTATGCAAGTACAATGCAGGAAATCATCTGACGCTTTTGACTGACTCGGCCCACTGATGGCCCGCATTCAACAGCAATCGTACGGCTCAACCTTGATTGAGGGAGCCAGCACGATCTGTATGCCTCTCACTCACTATGCCTCCACGCCATCAGAAGGTGTATGCATAAGCATGTCAGCCTAAGCCATCAGACAGGTTGCCACAACTATTCGTTTATATGTTTAATAATGCCCACATCATACTTACAACTGTACATGCTAATTACATAGTAAAATACATGTTGCAAACAATATGTAAAAATAATAAAATTTAAACAATAAAATGTCATATATTTAAAATGTCAGAAAATATTATTGAATGTCAATTTAGGAATAATAATATATTACTTAAGTAATTTTAAAAAATAATAAAAATTTAAACAATAAAATGTCATATATTTAAAATGTTAGAAAATATTATTGAATGTCAATTTAGGAATAATAATATATTACTTAAGTAATTTTAAATGTCAAAAGAAAATAAATAAAATAACAATGTCAAATCAAACAATGTCAAAACAAAATAAATAAAATTACAAATGTCAAATTAAAAATGTCAAAATGTAAAAATATAAGTATTACAAATGTAAATAAAAATATCATGTCACTAATCTCAAAATGTTAAAATTCATAATTTTTAAACTCAATTCCAGGCATTTTTGTCTGCTAAATAATCTTTAACTGTGTAATAAGCTTTTGAACACAAGCTCTGTTTAATAAATACTTTGAATTTATTAATACTTAGTTCCTGAATATTGCCTGGAATTTTGTTGTAAAAACGTATGCTTTGACACTTGTATGAGTTACTTATTTTTTGTAGTCTAGTTGAAGGTAGAACTAGTTTGTTTTTATTTCGTGTATTTAATTTATGAATGTCGCTGAGTTTGGAAAACATATTTATATTTTTCTTGACATATAACAAGTTCTCATAAATGTATTGAGATGCGACAGTCATTATCTTAATTTCTTTAAATTTTTCCCTCAGTGAATGCCTTGAACCAAGACTGTAGATTGCACGAATAGCCCGCTACTGCAGTACAAACACAGTTTGAATGTTAGCTGCGTTGCCCCATAATAAAATGCCATATGACATTATGCTGTGGAAATAACTAAAATATACTAATCTGGCCGTATCTGTATCAGTTAACTGACGAATTTTATAAACCGCATACGCTGCAGAGCTAAGTCTATTCGACAACTGACCTATATGTGGGCCCCACTGTAGCTTAGAATCTAAGGTTATGCCTAAGAATACGGTGTTATCTATAAGATCCAACTCTTCTCCATTCAAACATATGTTAGGTTTAACTTGTTTTACATTCGGTCTTGAAAATCGTATACATTTTGTTTTTTTTTTTCATTTAACAGTAAATTGTTAGCAGTAAACCATTGAACTACTTTAGAGAGAGCGTTATTTACATCGTCATTATTTGATTTTTGTCGTCTAAGTTTAAAAATAAGTGATGTATCATCAGCTAATAACACTATCTCTTTATTATTTTGCATAATGTATGGCAAATCATTAATATATACAAGGAAAAGGAATGGACCAAGAATTGAACCTTGCGGCACTCCCATTGTGACCACTGAACCCATAGAAACTTTTCCATTTACCTCAACTCTCTGTACCCTATTACTCAAATATGATGTTAGAGATCCAAAGCAGTGTTCTTAACTCCATAGTAATGTAATTTCCTGATCAATGTTTCATTTTGCTAAACGTGGGTAGCATAGATATTGGCCTATAATTTGTGGGGTCAGATGTGCTACCTGATTTAAATAACGGAATTACTTTACTACTTTTCATTTGATCAGGAAACACACCACTGTCAATGCATCTATTGAAAATCATTGCCAGTTCAGGTGCTACTGTGTTGATTATGGATTTCGTAATCACAACAGAATTGCCCCAAAGATCACTAGTCTTCTTCAAATTAAGGGTATTAAAAGTTTTTTACAATATCTCTGTCAGTGACATAACTAAAACTAAATCCAATGTTACAACTATTGACATTTTGTTTCAATAGAGATTCGGCGACATTAGGGGAAGAGTTGAGGGATTTAGTGGTTGAGACTGGAATGTCTGTGAAGAAATTTTCAAATGCTGTGGCAACCTCAAAATCTGATTTTAATATCTTTTTATTTAATTGAAGAGGGTAATCGTCACTTTTAATCTTGACCCTTCCAGTCTCATTGTTTATAATATCCGACGTTGCTTTTATTTTATAGTCACTGTTTTTAATTTTTGATTTGAAATAAAGTGTCTTAGCTTCACGACAAATCTTTTTAAATAACTTAGAATAATTTCTTACATATTGACAACATTGTTCATCATTTTTATTAATTACTTTCTGTTCATATAATTCGTAAAGCTTGTTTCTACTTTTATAAATTCCAGTGGTTGCCCATTCACTGAAGCATGTAGTACCAGCAACTGAGATCTTCTTAGGGACAAAGATAGAATTTAATATAGTACAGTACATGTCAAAGAAAGAATTGTACAACTTATTAGGATCGTTATCATAGCATAAATATGATAGTGTACTTGTGAGTTTATCCTTAAGTCCTCCCAGACGACGCAAAGTTTTTGGCACAACACTCAATTCCTTTCTACCTACTTTTTTAGACTGCATAGCAAATGTTATAGATTGTCCACAATGATCTGATGTTAATTTGTTAATTATTTGCTTTCTAACTGGTACAATGTCTGTAAATATATTGTCTATACAAGTAGATGTCGTAGAAGTTATCCTGGTGGGTTCCAAAAATAAGCATGCAAGATTATATGACTTGAACAAATTCTTAATTTTTTGGCAATTCAGGGAATCTTCTAGTAAATTAATATTAAAATCACCACCTACTATTATAGATTTATTTTGTTGGCATAGCTTCCGTAACACATCATCCATGACACTTTCAAAGTTATCATAGAAGGATGATGGTGGCCTATACACCCTCAACACAACAAGTTGGTCAAAAGTCTTTGCTTCCACACAGGCTATTTCAACTGTCCGTTCAACAGAGAAACTAACAATGTCATTACGATTCTTAATTATACTTATAAATAGCACATTCTGGGTTACGTTTATCCATGGATGTCATGACACTTAATAAGAGGTCATAATATTGCCATGTTAATATTTGTATTTTTACGGAAGACCTTTTTGTTCGTTGCAAAATAATTTATATTTTTCGAAATACGTGTACAGTGAATTATATATTACCTTCTCGAATATTTTAGAGAATACTGGTATTTTTGCAATTGGCCGATAATTTTTTACGTCTAATTTGTATTTTTTTTAAATAGTGGCTTGATAACATCTTTCACATACTTTATTACATTTGTAGAAATGTCGTTATTTCCAACAGTATTGGTGTTATTAAGAGAGTTTATTTTAATAATGTCATAATGAGTAACTGGTGGCATAAATATTGATTGCGATGTCAAATTATCAAAAACAAATTTATTATTAAATAGATGCATGTCAGTTTTAATTTTATCCTCAGTTTCGTCACTAAAAAATTATTAAATTAATTTGCGATTTGAATTGGGTCCGTCAAATATGAATTACTAGCTTTTGCCCGCGGCTTCGCGCGCGTTAAATTCGGGGTAACACATATCTACTTTCAGTCTCAAGTTGTGTGAAGACACTCCTGATTTATTCTAAAGAGTCAGAAACTCTATAGGGTACCAAGTTACTCGGTTAGTATCCATGACAAATGTCAAAGCCATGTTTCAATACATGTCCAATATATATCTATAAACACTTTCGCATTTATAATTTTAGGAGGTAGAAAAAATCGTTTCAGCCGTTTCAGCGTTGTATATAATTATTCATTTAGATATGCAAACAATGTAATCACCGTGCACAATATGACAATGTATGATGTGACAGTACTGACAGATAGCACATGCGCAGCACTCAATTATTCGCGCATGCGTGCTTACTTCCAAGAGGAAAATTTCTGCCGTACAAACTTCTATACTCCCCTCCCAGTTTAATTTTTGCAACTTATGGTAGCCTATGTCCGTCTCCATGGTCCAATATATCTCTATATTAAATTTCAACAAAATCGGTTCAGCCGTTTTCGCGTGAAAACGGAACATACATACATACATACAAACATACATACATACACACTTTCGAATTTATAATATTAATTAGTAGGGATTTCGTTTTATGGAAGATATTGTTACGAGCTGGGGTTCGTGATAAATTATGTACACTATGCCAGAAAAACTGCACTTTATTTACTGACACAAACACTATACACACTTATTTCTCAACACGAATAAAAACACACTTATTTCAAACACTTTTCCACTCCACTAAACACTTCCGACTTACTTCCTTCGCTTCTTGTTTATCGCTCCGATATTCAATTGAAACTGTCTCTATTCGCCTGTCGGCCCGGTATTTATACCGGCCGGACAGGCAACTAGCTCTTTCTAGATCTCCCGCGAATATTCTTGTGAGTCGGGAACAGTCGACATAGTCCAACGCCATCTAGTAGACAGTAGACGAAACCGCTTTAAACCACCGATACGTCTAATCTCTTCAATCCTTCACGGATAGATGGCGCCATTCGTAACACTGCCCCCCTCTTAAACGTGTTCGTCTCGAACATCGTTGGACCCATAGTAACGAGCCAACCGGTCCACATGAACTATCTTCGGTGCACCTCGCGACCCCTTCTGGATTCGATAGGTAACGTCGTTCATCCTGGTAATTATGCGATATGGCCCGTCCACCTGGCTAGTAACTTAGACGATTTACCTTTGCTTCGTACTGGGTTATGAAGCCACACCAATGATCCCTCATCGAAGCCTTTGTTGTTCGCCTTCCGGTCGTAGCGAGTCTTCATCTTCTCAGACACCTGTTGTCCTGACTCCCGGAGTTCCTACATTGTACACCTTGAATGCACCTCTGCTACGAGTATGTGGCCCCTTCACAGCCGCACAACTTGTGCATTTGCGGCACCAATCTTCGACGTCATTCCGACAGTGGAGCCAATAAAACCGCTCTCGGACCTTAGTAAGCGTCTTCTTAACACCCATGTGACCTCCCGAAGCACCATTGTGATAGAGCCGCAGTACTTCCGGCACCTTAGTCTTGGGCACTACCATTTGCAGATGGCATTGGTAACCTCGAGCGTTTTCCCATTTGCGGCACAGAACTCCATCCTGGACAACCAAGCTTTCCCACTGTGCCCAATAACCTTTGGTGACAGGGCTCATTGCTGCGATATCACTCCATTTGGGCCTAGGAGCGCCTGATTTCTTCCATTCGAGAATCGGCTGTACGTCCTGGTCTTCTTGCTGAGCACTCTGCAAAGCTTCTTTCCATCCGTCGCTCAGATCCGTCTTCAACATTCTCACTAGCGCTGCCGGCTTCGCTTCCTGTTTTGCACAGTGTTTGCGTTGGTCGGGGTAAGCGCTACCTGTCAGAGCATCTGCGCTATGTTGCTCTTGCCGCCAGACAGATACGTCAGGTGACCCCTTTGGTGGAGACAGGGTACCAACGTGCCGCTTACGCTTTGGGCAGCTCAAGCGGATATGGCCTCTTTCCCCGCAGTTGTAGCACCGTGGTGAAGAAACAACTTCCCTGATACGGTAAGTTCGATCCTCGTGACGCGCTGCTTTCACCTCCAGAGCGTAGGCTAAGGCTGCCTTCAGGGACTTGAAGTGCCCAAGTCTTACCGCTGCTCTAACTTCCAGGTCCCGGATCCCATCCGTAAACGCTTGTACGAGGTTCCCGTCAATAAGCGCAGGCGACGACTGGTATGCCTTCCTGACCAGCCTTTCCACCTCTAGAGCCCACTGCTGCAGAGTTTCTCCGGTGCGTTGTGTCCTGTCCTTCAGCTGAGCACGATAAACGTGTTCGAGGTGCGCGTCACCGTATCTCGCCTCCAGCGCCTCCAGAAGCTTCTCGTAGGTGACGTCTTGCCCAAGTGCCTCCAACACTGCCAAGGCCCGGTCGCGAAGGCCCAAGGTTAGGGCGGTTAAGGCCTGATCTTTGGTCCACCCATTCGATCGCATCACAGCCTCAAACTGGATCTTGTATGCAGACCATGATGACGAGCCATCAAATGGTGGAACCTTAAACCCACGAGGTGGGGGCGCTACAGTCGCAGTCACTTCATTGCATCCGAGCCCACGCAATCTCCTCTCCACTTCAGCGACACAGGTCTCGTGATGGTCGTGTACACGCTTCTCTGTAGAGGCGACGCGAGTCTCCAGCTGGTCGTGTACGAGCTTCTCCACGTCGCTGATACGAGCCTCGTGCTGCTGGAGCTCCTCCTTTACCACCTTCAGGTCCTTCCCTACAGCGGCGCTGAGGTCCTTCATCACCACCAGCTGTTCCTCCAGACGGCGGGCCTGCTCCTCCTTGTCACGCTGTAATTGTTCCTCTAGGCGGCGCGCGTGCTCCTCTTGACGGCGAGCCTGCTCCTGCATGAACGCCATCAGAGCCGCGATGTCGGTCACCGTCACGGAGTGTGTTGCGCTTGCAGGCTCCACTGCAGCCGCGGAGTCGCCTGATCCACCAGACGATGGAGAAGGAACGTCTCCGAAGCGTCTCTGGTCCAGGTCTTGCTGGCGCTGGTTCCTGGTCCGCATTCCTTCAGTTTCTTCTTTCGGTATAACCGGCATAATTTATCCCTTTCACCAATTTGTTACGAGCTGGGGTTTGTGATAAATTATGTACACTATGCCAGAAAAACTGCACTTTATTTACTGACACAAACACTATACACACTTATTTCTCAACACTAATAAAAACACACTTATTTCAAACACTTTTCCACTCCACTAAACACTTCCGACTTACTTCCTTCGCTTCTTGTTTATCGCTCCGATATTCAATTGAAACTGTCTCTATTCGCCTGTCGGCCCGGTATTTATACCGGCCGGACAGGCAACTAGCTCTTTCTAGATCTCCCGCGAATATTCTTGTGAGTCGGGAACAGTCGACATAGTCCAACGCCATCTAGTAGACAGTAGACGAAACCGCTTTAAACCACCGATACGTCTAATCTCTTCAAGTTCTATCCTTCACGGATAAATGGCGCCATTCGTAACACTATAATTATGTTTTTATGGTAAGCAAAATGTTGAATTGTTTATTATTTGCCATGCAGCTTTTTGAGCAGCAAGTGATAATTAATAATTTAATACGCACTTAACTTCGAAAAGTCATTGGTGCGTGCCGTTGATTCGAACTCGAGACTCTCTGAGTAGCAGTCTGTCGGTCTCTCCACTCGGCTATCGCTGATTATGCGTTTATTTCCTATAGGTATCATAAGACAACTCATGGGTGGGTACACCGCTCAAGCGGTCATGTGAATTCAAAACAAGCAGAGTTTATACTTTGTCAACGTTATAGTTATTTGAAACTCGTTTTGTTGTCGGCCTTAGCAGCTGCTGGTTCAATCAGAATTAAAACCACACGGTTCCTTAAAAGCTTGTGGTTGCAATCACAAGCTTGAAATTAATATAGTTAAAATTTTTCACCGTTTTATTCAGCGATACCTATCATTATTAATTTTGTAAGCGGACCCCGGGCTCCAAGGCATTGGCCTTGGATCGCAACTGGGACAACGCTAGAATGATGATGATGATCATTATAACGATTACTAGTAGGTAACTAGGTACTCATTTATGAATAAGTAGATACTTCGCTCAGTTGTAGCTGTAGGTAAGCAAGATTGTAGTGTGCGACTTGTACCTGAGGCCGTTCCGCCGTTGTACTCCACATCAAAAAAAGAAACTCGTAATATAATATTGTTACGAATTGCGTTATTTGAAAATAACGCCATCTATCGGTGAATGAGAGAACTAGAAGAGAACTGATATATCAGTGTTACATCTACTCTCTAATAGATGGCGTTGCTGTTGATACTAAAACAATGCATTAACTTTAGAACGCTCGCACGTTACCAGCACTTTCCTGAAGCATCTCGAACAGACTAGTTATGTGTTCTAGGGAATGCAATCGATCTCGCGAGATCTCGGCCTTTTTTAGCGAGATTAATCTCGGTCGAAAAAGGGCGAGATCTCGCGAGATTTACGAGATTGCACTCGAGCATAAAAACGTCTGATTCGAAGCGCGAACTGACAGTATCGGCATTAATAAAAAATGAAATGAATTTATACGAATCCGGGGGTCTAAAGGCATACTTTTGCAGTTCGTGGATGTCTGCCTGAGAACTGCGGTTTTAATTAGCGTTGAATCCGAAAAGGCCTTCTCAGCGGCTGGTTATCTGGCCAACAGAAAAGGAAGCCGTTTAGCAGACGATTCTTTGGACATTTTGTGCTTCTGAAGGAGCTCCTTTGAAAATAATTCGTAATAATGGCTTGTGATTTGAACTCAACCAATCTTTCCTTTGATTGGTATATTTTGTTAATTTCTAATAGTCTGCCTTACTGGTATATTTTGTTAATTAATCTGTAATATCTAAAAGGTCTACTGAGTAGATATAGTTTTATTTACCTAATTGATAAATTATCTCAGTTTAGTAACATAGATGATAATAAGAACATTTTTTTTTTGACCTCTCGTTGTTTTGTTTATAATAAAAGATATTTTTTATTACTAAAAGATTTTTGTTTGATATTAGAAGCGAAGACTTGTTATTTCTTTTATTTCTTATTTGACAGATCCGTCCGTAAAAGTTTACTTCATAAAAGTTTATTGAAAAAATATAGACAGATAGGTACGTCAAATAATGTTTGAAGCATAGAAGTCTATTGAAAAATTCCTGAAAAATAATGTATTATCTTATAATACTTATAATGTTTATTATTTTTGTCCTAATTTATTCAAATATTGCGATTATTTACAAAAAAAAACATACAAAACTGCCAATCTCGCGCAGCAATTGGCAGCCAGCACCTGTTTTAGAATTATCCGTTCACAGTTCTTTTTATATTTAAACGTGTACATCGTTTGTCATTCATTTATTATCGTAGCCAGTTATGCTCGGGCCACACTACCTTACCGTCTACCGGGCTATTACCGCCATAATTATGGCAATAAATTACCGTTAAATTACTGCGTGAAGTCGTGTGGTTACACTAGAGTTTACCGAGATATGCCAATAAACTAGGCGGTAAAAATATCATTTTTCAAGATGGCGGATGAAGCTGCAGCTGTTTGGTATTTTATGAGTGCCAATTATTTTAACATGAATCTTTTAAATTTTTAGCTTTCTGTCGAGTATCCCAGAGAGACGGTTCGGATTGCAATAACTCCAAAAATTCGAGCGCTTTTTCATTTGACCACTCCATATCGGTAGATACGTGCGTCGTCGTCGAACTCGTGTTGCACACTGAACAAACGGTAGTGTGGCCACAAACGCATTAATTACTGCGGTAATCTTCTTTGATGTGCGAAAAAAGATCGCCGCCGGAGCTATTGCCTACCGGCATATGCCATATTGATTGGCATTGTAAAATTATGGCCATAAATCGCGGTTACACCTAGGCGTTGTTGAAATTATGGCAATAATTATTGGCATATCCCGGTAGTGTGGCCCGAGCATTATAAACTAACACAAAATATTTAGTTTTATAGTAGGTAGGGTTGTATAAGTAGGTAACATTTGTAACTATTACGAATTTGATAATTATTTTATTAAAAGTATATTACCTGTATACAATAAGACTTAAACACAACAATTTGTTTGGTTTTATTAAATATCATTAAAATTTATCTTATAAACCGATTGCAATCGGTTTTAAAGATTTGTAAAAGTAGAAAAGTTTAGTTCGGTATAATATTACTTATATTTATTATGAAACAACGTTCCACGGTTTTCCATTTGTCGAAATTGTAGGCTTTACCTGTAAAAAAAGAAGAAGTTCATTAAAGTATATGAAAAATAATATACTAATCCATAATAAACACATGCTTAACAAAAAAAAATATCACCTTAAAAAATTAGGCCTCTAGGTTTTACCTAGATGCTACGAAGCTACCTATTGGATATCTGTTTAGGTTGTAGCAGCGGTTAACCAGACAAGATCATGCAGTGGTCCTCTCATAATATTTAATTTTTACTACAAAGTTACTAAACCTGATTGGAGACGAGGTCAAACAGGTAAGACATATTCAGGTAAAAAGAATTTTGTCATGTCATGTGTGTCGAGATTAGCGTAACGTTACCTTTTCGCAGGATATTTACACCATTCTAATAATACCCTTATACAAAAGTCTGAAGTTTTTTTTTATTACCTGTTTAGTGATTTCATCTTCGCAAGCCATTCGTATCCGAGCGCAAGTCGCCGGTGAATCTATCGTGAACTCCACCGATGCTCCGCTGTCTGACCGAGCTGCAGCTATCGCTTCTTTTATCGCAAAGAATACCGACGCAGCAAGGAATAAAGGTGGTTCGCCCACAGCCTGGAATAACAACATAAAGTACGCATTTAGCTATACTTAATAAAAAAAAGTATGTTTTTAATCTGACTTAGGCAATGAAGCTATTTATTAGCAAATAAATAAATCTCATAAATGTAGTCTCAGTAAAACCAATACATTCGTGAAATCTGTAATCAATGTCAAATTTTCGCGTAAACCCAAGATAATACTATTATTGATGTCATAAATTACTTACTTTGGAAGAGTACACTGCTCGCGGATTAGGCGCACCCTTCAACAGAGAAACATTAAATTCCTTGGGAATGTCAGAAAAGCCAGGTATTTTGTATACACCAGGGCCTCGCGATAAAACTTCGCCGCTATCCGAAAATACCATCTCTTCCAGCGTGTAGAAACCATAGCCTTGCATGAAGGCTCCTTCAATTTGGCCAATATCTATAGCCGGATTCAAACTTTCTCCAACGTCCATAACAATGTCTGTTCTGAGTACTTGATGATCGCCAGTCAAGCAGTCAACGATAACTTCAGAACAAGCCACTCCGTAAGTGAAATATTCATAAAGATTACCAGAGTTTGTTTCAGGATTATATTCTATTTTCGGAGCCGCGTAAAAACCAGTTGCTGATAATTGCACCCTATTTACGTATGCATCTATAACCCAATCTTCCCATTTTCCATTTGGATTCTTAACTTTGAAAGGTTCCAATCGTTTCTTTAGGATTTCACACGCTTCTAGTACGGCCATGCCGTATAAATCTGAACTGATACTCCCAGCCGTTGGTGAACTGTTTGGTACTTTATCTGTAGACATCTCGCTTATGTGAATCTTTGTATAATCAACCTCAAGTGCTCTCGATGCCACTTGTACCATTTTAGTAAAAAGTCCTTGGCCCATTTCTATGCCTCCAATAGAGAGTAGCACCGATCCATCCTTATAAATTAACAATAACGCTCCTGCTTGCATTAGGACATCGACTTGGAATGATATGCCATACTTTGTGGGTACTAATGTGATGCCTTTCTTTTTCCATCTATTTTGCCTGTAATTTAAATGAAGTATTAATGAATAAAAAAATAAGAAATAATGACTGAAACGTTAATTGCGTGACCCATGGCAATAAAGAAATACGAGTGGAGAATAATTCTATAGTGCATAAAACTTCTTTTTATACAATTCACTACGCGGGCGAAACGATATTGAGGTACTTTAAGCCGGATTTGCGCACTATCGTAATTATCTAACGGTCTAAGGGCGCGAATATGTGGAATACGCCTGTCTAATGAATTGTCAGTTTATGTGTTTACACTTGATATACCTCCAGTCAGTCTTATGGCACTTACCTGTTAAACTCCTCGACATCCCTTTTCCTTTGCCAATAGTTAGACGATGCAATGCATTCTTGCCAACATCTCGATAAGGTGCAGTAGGTAAGCTTTTGATTGTAGTGAGTCATTAAACCTTCTTGGTATAAATTAACTTCAACGATCTCTTCGTAGGTTTTATTCAATGTTGCAGCAATATGTCTTATCATAGTTTCCGCGGCTAACATTGCTTTTGGAGCCCCAAATCCTCTAAAAGCGGTGTTTGAAGGCATGTTTGTTTTACACAGATACCCAATTACTTCAACATTCGGTATGAAATAGCAATTATCGACGTGAGCTAATGCTCTCTCCATCATCTAAAAAAATCAAACAGTATTATAGTTATTTTACTAATTAACCAGTATTATATTAATGTCCGTGTGGTGACGGATTAAGAATACGGAATGTCACCACCCCATATCATCCCATGGGTGTCGTAAGAGCCGACAGAGGGAGCATATTATGCAGAGAACAGCACTGTTAGAGAAGGAAAACTTGAAACAAACCCTATACCAACCCGTTTGGCCAGCGTGGTAGTTATAGTAGGCCAATTCCTCCTTTCAAAGGAGAAGCCTAGTCCAGCAGTGGGCTGTTAAAGGCTGATGATGATGATGATGATATTAATAACCAAGCTATTTTAAAATTATTGCGTGGACGATATTTAAATTGAGCGAAAATATCTTTAGCAAATGAACACCACAAACAAATTAAAAACTAAATCATAAAATAAAACATAAATCATAAGTCCCCTAAGACAATGTTGAATCTAAAGATGCTTCAATATTTGAAATTATGATTGTTATGATACTTACCGAGCAAGATATATCCATGAAGTTGCCTGCGTTACTATAAATTTCGAATCTTGCTCCATTTATTTTACCGTCATCATTAAACCCAACCTTATATTTGATCAAACATGGATGCCTGTAACCTGTGACTTGCATGTCTTCATCTCTGTCTAATACTGACCTCACCGGCCTCTTCAATTTATACGCGGCGATGGCCACAGGTATAGCTAAAATTGACGCTCTTGTTTCTTTGCCGCCAAATCCACCACCAACTCGTTTGACCTTCGAGATAACTTTATGATTTGGTATTCGAAGAGTTTCTGACGCAATGTGCTGCAATAAACATGCTAAGTTTAATAACTTTATTACTCTTTACAATAAAACATAAATCAAACTGGAACTTAACTCACAGCAATATCTTCAGCATTTTGTGTAGTAGCAATGATTTCTAACTCGTCTTCTTTTCTAATTGCATATGCGGATACTGTTTCCAAATAAAAATGCTCTTGAGCTCCGTTTCTTACATATCCTTCTACAACATGGCTTGAATTTGAGAACGCTCCATCTGCGTTTCCTTTGCGAAGTATTCGCGGATAGCCCGAAAAGAAAGAACGTTGGGCTATCGCATCTTCTAAAGTGATAATAACTGGTTCTAATGGCTCGTAATTAACAACCACTAAATCTCTTGCTTTTCTAGCTATAAATTCTGATGTTGCAACTATTGCGCCTATTACACATGCCCGAGATGTAACTATTTTACTAGAAAAAACTTCTTCATCTTTTATGATTGGACCCATTTTATTACATTCTTCATCTAAATCTTTAGCTGACAAGAATGCTTCTACTCCTGGTACCAATAAAGCTTTGCTAGGGTCAATAGATATTATTTTCGCATGTGCTTGTGTACTAAAAATTAATTTCAAATACAGTTCTTTTTCCAGCGGCGGCAAATCGTCACAGTATACGGCTTCCCCTGTGGCTTGCTTCTGAGCTGATAAATGTGCTATAGGTAAGCCAACTGCATCAGAAAATGACTGTTTTTCATTTTTAATTTCAAAATACTGTGAACTGTTTGGTTCTACCGGCAGTATTTCTCCAATAGCGCTAATGTCTCTATCAGTATATAACTTAATGCCATTGGGCGCACGTACCTTTTGCAAAATATATAAGTAAAATCTAAAAAATAAACTTAAACAGAGAGACTTTCTATAATCAGCCATCCCTCCAGGTACTGAAATGTCTAGCTGCAGTTCATCGGTTAACAAATTAAATGCTGTATTTAACATATTTTGGTTCCATTCGCATCCTACAAGTGCTTTGGAAGTTCTAGTTGCGCATAAGGTAGTGGGTCCCATACCGCCATAACATAATTTCGCGTCTGATATCGTTTTAGAAGTTGGGTCAAATTTTACATTAAACGCTGCTGTCACTATAGAAATATCATCATCTTTTCTTCTTGCTTGTTTATATGATTTGAAGTACTGCATGTTTTCAGTGAATGGAATTTCAACAGATACGACAATCTCGTCATTTCTAACAATAGTGCTTCTGTAGTCATTGAAAAATGTTTCGTTTATGATAATTTTCCTACGCCCTCCGTCATTACTCTGAACATGTAGTACGGCAGCACAAGCCATTAATATAGGATTTAAATCTGATATCGGACTGGCTGTTATTATATTGCCAACTAATGAAGCAACATTCCGAACTTGATCACCAGCAAACCAATGGAGCATACTTTTTATTGCTTTGAAAACTTTAGCTTTATTAGTATTGATTTTAATTTGGTCTTCTAGAAAACCATTTAACTGTGTTAATGTTTTAGTAGCACCTATAACCACTCCAGTATGAGAAACATGACAAACATTCATTTCAGGTATTAATGACGGGTATAGTAATATTGGATATACTTTCTTCTTAAATTTTGTCTCGACTCCTATTTCAGTATTACCAACGACAATCTTGGACGAAGGGAACTGTGATTTTATGGAGAGCAAATCCTTGAGCCTTTTTGGTCGTATCCAAACCACATTTTCTCCCTTGTAATACAAATATTCTTGACTATAACTCGGATCTAATTTTAATTCTGGTGGGAATATGGGTTCTTGCGTTGAATCATATGGTTGGAATAGTGACTTATTAACTAATTGATTGTGACTCTTATTCTCATTATTACGACAGCAGTCTTTTCCCATCGCACATAGTCCACTAGTTTTGTTTTTATTTTCATGGTTGTAATGTCTCTCCCATCCTTCAGTAAATGTTTTGAATCCTTCAATGATCGGTCTGTAACCAGTGCATCGACAAAGATTTCCTTGCAAAGCAGTTTCTATATCAGTATAATTGATTTTTGTATTATTTCTTAGTAGCGTGTACATTGACATCACAATGCCCGGAGTACAAAAGCCACATTGAGATCCGTGTGCTTTAGCTATTCTTTCTTGGACTGGATGCAAGCGATCTTGAGTAGAACCAATTCCCTCAACAGTAGTGACTGCTAAGCCGTGCATAGCTGCAACAGGAGTCAAGCATGCATTCACAGCTATGTGCCTATATTAGATAGAACATGAGTTAAAGATGTTTGTCAACAAATTGTACTTTGGATAAAGAGAGATCAAGGGTTAGATCACGCTTTGATTTATTTTAATAAGCAATAACAATGTTGTATATTTTATCAACATGAGGTTATTCTAGATGCACACATAAAAATATCTATGTGTGCCTCTTAAACTAACAAGCTGGATGTATATGTGTAATAGTGTGTGTTGCCTTTAGTTTTTTTTACAGAACACTCACCCTCAATTTCGAGTAGGTACCTATGCATAATCTACGAGTAGTAAGTAAAAATACCTAAAGCAAAAAATAACTTGAGTAGGTAAGAATAAAATTACGTACAGGCCCTTCTCGTCACATTTACTAAGCAACGCAGATAAATGTATAATTAATAAAATAAATGTCACTTAAGAGAGATAAATAACTGGTCGTTTTTTTTTTATTTATTTATTTATAGACTCACGCCTGTATCCCCGAAGGGGTAGGCAAGGTGTAATATTACACCCACATTTCGCTGGTCGAATACCTAAGTATAATATGCGCTAATCAGGCACTGCCCGAATGCGTCATCAGCCGTGTAGTCTCGGGTCTTGGGGCCCCACGCGGTCCAGCCTGGGCTGTCTGAACTTAGAAAATAACTAAATAAAATTAGCCCCATTGCTACCTTCCTACAGGTAATATAATAATAGGTAGCATTTTTTGTCTTATCCTTTAATATATTAATGATATCTACTTAAGCGATAGAAATGATGTAATGTTATCGACGGCGTTGTGACATAAGGAATTTACATACATCGCCAATAAGCATCTCACGAATTGTTTTCTCTCGATGTTCAAAATGCGAGTAGGCAGTTTTATTTTGTGTCTCGTTCCGTTTAGTAAAGAGCCCGTAGTTATCCTAATGATAAGTTGTGACTACTGCTGAAAGACTTCGCTAGAAGCGTACCTAGCCAAACTGGCGCGTGGCGTAAGAATATTGCTCAATATTGCAGATTTGCAGAATATCGGGACATTGAATTAATTCTCTTATTCTATAGACTCTACGCCACTAACGCACCTAATACCAACAAAAAAACTTTATTTCAATATGTTAGTTTCATGTTTTAAAAACTTTAGTCTTGAGTAAAACTGCAAACCGACCAACATAACGAAACTGAAATAATGATAGATGACTTGGTCGAATTTTTATTCATTATATTTATTAGAATAATTCACAAGAATTTTAACGTCTAGGTGTCTCCTTCGTGTCTGTTTAATATGATAAAGGATATGAATTTATAACAGATGTTGGGTGACGCAATGGCGACCTCCCAGATCGATCGCCTTCTTCCCGTCGGGTCTAGACACAGATGCGTCTAGTTTAGATTATTTTATTTTCTCTTAACTCTTTTGCACATTAATATACCTACTACTAATTCTTTGCTTTTTTGAGAATAGGTAAAGCTCGTCAGGTGACATCGAGACGAACATTTTGAAGTGTTAATTAGTTTCACAGTGCACAGAGAGGGCTTTCTTTGTATTATGATTTATGAAGCATACTAGGTAAGTGAGATCTGTTACTGTAGCACCATGTACCTTTTAAAATCCGACTCTAATTTAATTAACAAAGGCTACGTTGATACATTCCTTCTTCTAAACATTTTAATTTGGCAATAGATTATATATAAGTAGGTACATAACGTCATAACAAAGGACTTTTTTTTTAAAAGGATACTGGACACGATCTTCCGTCTTCAAATACTGGGACACCATAACTGTGCAAGCGCCACAGCCACCTTCGCCGCATCCATATTTGGTGCCAGTAAGTAAAAGCTTCTTCCGAAGATACCACAGCAATGTCCATTCTGGATCCGGTGCCGACTCTATCACCTAGAAAAGTATCAATGACAATACATAATACAAAGTCTTAGATAGACAGGCTATGTCAGGTTGCGATCTTTTGAATATTGCGTTTACAAGGCGCACAAGTTTACCAAGGTAAGCAGGTTGGCAGCAAGAAATTAATTGTCTTGGTGTTTTGCAACGCCCTAATACAATTTAAAAAAATGTTCGCCGAAAAGGTACGACGAACGAATTTGTTGGAGTAGTTTAACTGGCTGCCTCCATTCGACCAATGTGCCGCCTGCTGTGCGGGTTCGATTCTTATAAGAGACAACACTTTGTGTGGGCTTTACATTTGAATTCTTCGTGTTCTTTGTTTGCACTATTGTCAAATTAAGTATAAGTATGGTAATTATCTTTCAAACAGCTTTATACCTAGATTCGTACTTACTAATTTTTAGGGTTCCGTACCTAAAAGGTAAAAAACGGAACCCTATTACTAAGCCTCCGCTGTCTGTCTGTCTGTCTGTCCATCTGTCTGTCACCAGGCTGTATCTCATAAACCATGATAGCTAGAAAGCTGAAATTTTCACAAATTATGTATTTCGGATGCCGCTAAAAATAAAAAAATGAAAATATTAAGAGGGGGTCCCATACAAAAAACGTGTTCTTTTTCGTATTTTTTGCTCAAAATTCCTAACTGTAACAGGTAGACGCTTTAAATTTTCACAGAATGTGTAGTTGTATATTACCTTTCAAAATAAATAATTAAATTTTAAAAAGTAAATAATAAAGGGGGGCTCCCATACAACAAACGTAATTTTTAAGCAATTTGTTACTCGATCTTAATAAACAGGTAGAAACTTATAGAGTATTTAAGTATACATACAACGAACGTGATTTTCTTTTATAGATGATGGTACGGAACCCTTCGTGCGCCAGTCCGACTCGCACTTGCCCAATTTTTAAATGTTTTCTACAACAGTTTCACAAGTCAGAAATAACAAAATACCAAAACTAGAAACAAGTACTTGTGTATTACGAACAGTTAGTAAGAACAGGTTCAGATATCTGATTTCTGTTGGTTGATATGTGACACCAAATACCTATGTGTCGAATTGGTCTGACTTCTAACAGATATCGAGGCGTTTTCTCAGTCGTTTCTTTAAGAGTGCAAGGACTTACTTTTAGCAGATACTGTGAAATACACATAGGTATCAAGTATTTCGGTAGGTATCTACATTCTCTTCTGTTGATTGCGTGCTGTAAGCGAGAATGGTTGCGCCTAAGGCAGACTAATAAGTGGCTACAAGGATTTTGAAGCTTAATCGTTATGAGCATGCAATTTATTTAATTACCGTCATATTAGAATCAAATCAGTAGATACTTGCAATTAGCTAAGTTTTAGTGAAACATCTACATTATAACATATAATATCTACATAGTTATATTTAAGAATAATAACAATGTTTACATAATTTTAAAGATAACTGTTAGCAAGATTAGATACCTACATAGCTGCCTTATGTTACAATTTACCTAATTAAATAACTGGGTAGGGTCGTTAATAAGACAACCGAAAAAATATCGTAAAAGTAATTAATTATATGATTCATTTCAGTTTAAAACGAAAACGTAAACGTTTTTATAAAAGCACGTCAATAAATTACATTACCATAGGTGCCTATGACCCCCCGCCGTGGGATCTCCACCTTGTCGTGGTGTCTCAGGCTCAGTAACCGTGGTTAGGTCACCCACGGTGAAGCTAAGCGAGATCCCGGGAGTGAACGCTCCGCGTGGGCTTGACGGAGGCCTGCGCAGGATGCGTCCAAAGGTGTGGGTGCAAGGGACAATTCTTCTGTCCCTCGCACGCAGTCGGGCGCGGTCGCGGGAGGAGAGGCGTGTCGGTGTTGCGTTGCCGCGCGCCCTATCTCCCGCGACCAAATGGGGGCGCACCATCGTTGCGTCGCGGTGGGGCCGCAGAGGAAGAGGAGATGCGGTGTTGCGTTGCCGTCCTCCCTATCCTCTGCGGCCACTGGGTGTTTTGGCGGCAGAGCCCAACACCTTCATCCGCCGCCAAGAGGGTTTTGTTCGGTGCCCGCCTGACCATCTGGCGGGCCAATACTCGTCGGGAGGTAGCGAGGAATGCTTCGGTAATACCCGACCCTCCGACACACGGGTACACGAGGAACACGGGTTGGTTCTTAGTCAGTAAGAGTCTGACAGCCCCCTTCGCCCTTCTCCCAGGGCAGAGGGACTCCATGAGGATTTTCCAACCCGACACCAAAATAAAATAAAATTAAAACATTTTTATGTTAAACGGTTGTATTACGATAAAAAATATGTATTTAGGTTATGTACTAAAAGCTAAAAAATCATTCGGCAAGTCCTAGCTACCAGATCGCACCAATCTTCTCATCAATCTGGTGTATTGATCAGACAAATATAAAATCGTTGGGCGTAGCGTATCCAGAGTAAACATTTTGATAGAAATTTCACGCGCCCAACGATTTTATATTTATTTGATCAATACCCCAGATTGAGGAGAAGATTGGTGCGATCTGGTAGCTAGGACTTGCCGAATTATTTTTTAGCTTTTTTTAGCTAGAAATAGAAGGACATCTTGTGGACCAATATACTGTTTAGGGTACAGACCAGCAAACTGGCAGTAATACCTACAAAATACAATTTGCGGCATTGCACAGTAGGTAATTTCGCTTTGCATTGCAACATTTTAAACGTTTGTAGTTTTGTCTCATAATTACCCCGCCTGACCCTAGATAAACGTAATCAATCACTACAAAAAAATGTTTACAAAGTTTTACTCATTATCTGTAGATACCGAGCTGCTACGCTTCCTTGAGCCGTAGCGTAATGTTATTATGGCCTGTCACCTTTCTGAATATTATTTAATAACATACATACATACATAGACTCACGCCTGTTTCCCGGAGGGGTAGGCAGAGAGTACGGAACGTTATTTGCAACGATTCTGACATATCTCTCTTGCTTTCTTCAAATTCCTCATGCATGCTCTTCTGTTTAGGGTACTTCTAACCTTGCCTGTTTTAAGGATGTCTCCAATCTGGTCCGAGAACATTCGTCTAGGTCTTCCCCTTCGTCCTGTCCCATTCACACTTGCCTTATATTATTTAATAAAGTGCAGTTTTATTTCAGATTTAACAGCCTTGAGTCTCTGAGCGCAATCAAACAAACCAACTAGCTCTTCAGTTTGAATTATCTGATTTAAATGAAACTAGATTAAAATCCCCACAACAAAATAAAAACTGCATTGCTATAATTAAAGGGCAATTAATAAAATATTTACCTACCATCACTTGCCCTGCATGGCTGATATGTCAACAAAATACATTTTGATGCTGCAAGTTAGTTTAGTTAGTGATAGATGTGATCTTATGCTCATAAATAATATCTATTTTATTTATGAGCATTATGATCTCATCTGGCATCAATATGATAGTTATAAAGCATTTATAACAAAAGCAATTTACCTTTTTTCCATTGACAAAAAAGGTCAAGGTCTTCTGTGCATCTTTTGGAACCAATGTATTCATGATATCCATATTAATTTGTCACTATTACTGAATTATTTCGGTGAGTTGTGACCGGTTAAATATTTATATTGAAAAACATAACTAGGACACGGCGTCCGATTCAATGTGCCGCCTAGGCATCACTGCCGGTCAGGCGCTCACACTGTATCAAACTATCAATATTCACGAACGTTCCTTAGTTCGAAGCGAGCAAATGCCATCTAAGAACAAGGCATTGTTACATGCGTTTACTTACATTATGTAATTTGATGTAACATAGTATATCTACCAACTGAATAGATAGTATTCTGCCATAAATTGATGATGCGTGAAGATGTGAAATGTGTGGCACTGTGGACGTTAGGTACACTACGCTTTAAATAGGCTACCTTCATACATAATTTAATTCTAACAAAAAGGGGACAATTGGAAAATTATTGATGAGATAGGATTGATAGGATCTACATAGTAGGTATAAACATTTCAGAGTTTCTGAATATCTATTAATACTTATTTGCCGAGGCGGCTTGTGGGTGCGGCGAACAGGGCAACCGCACAGGACTTCGCTCTGACAGAGACATAATCTAGTTAAAAAACTTACTATAGCAAAAACACGTGTAACTAACATTTGTAGGTATAACTGGAAGAACAGGATATCGACATTAATTTTAGTGTGGCACTTCGTTTTTAACCAAAAGGTAAGTAAGTAATAGCCGATACAATACAAGTTGTAGTAGGTAGACTAAATAATAATAAAAAATAAAAATGTTTATTTTCAATAACAACAAATAAATTTTTACAATTTAGGTAATTGAAGTCACCTGTTAAGCTAACAATATGCTTGTATTTTTTTTTTCATGGTAATGGGCGGCAAACGAGCAGACGGATTGCCTGATGGTAAGCAATTACCGCCGCTCATGGACACAAGCAACACCACAGGAGTCACAAGTGCTTTGCCACCCCTTTGGGTTGGGAAAAGGGATAGGATGAGTGGGATGAGGGAGAAGGAATAGGGGATAGGGCCTCCGGCACTCTCACTCACCGAACGAAACGCAACAGTTTAGGTACTGTTACTTTACGTCGATTTTCTGTGAGAGGGTAGGACTTCCCCGGTCGAGCCGGCCCATTCATGCTAAAATCAGCAAGGCTCTACTACTACCTGGAAAAATGTGATAGGTGGCTCCGCTCCTCAGAAGAACCGACGACGGGTACTTTTTATTATTAACAAATTATACAGTCTAAACAGTTTCTCGGCGCACTTCCCATGAAGGAGACAGTCGAAAACGCAGAGAGAACTAAAGTCTCTCCATTGCTGCAATGGCTCTAATCTAGCCGTGAGATTAGGGCCATCGACGATTCGAATCGCACGCCTCAGAAGGGAACTCAAGTGGATCTTGTTGATATTTTAGCGCTTCAGCCCAGAGATGTGAGCAATACTCCACAAGTGGCCAAACCTACGTTTTATAAAGCGTAACTCGTTGCTTTGGCGTCAAATAAAAAGAATAACGTTCTGTCCCCTCCTTTCGAAAGCTTTGCCTAGAGAGTTCTCCACTTTAGACACAAGTCAAACCGTTTTTCATGGATTTGGCTCTGAGGGATATTCTAGAGGTTGGTGTACCGCGCGTCACCAGTGTAGTCATCTACGATTTTATTCAAATCAGCAATGCATGTTCTCAATCGACTGGTCATTGATATGGTTTACCATTGTTTGACAAAAAACGTATGACAAAAGATCATTTTACAAACAACGTTTGAAAAACTAATCATTTGACAAACTTTCATTTCGCAAACATATTACTTTAAAAACAATCATTTGACATAATATGTACAGGTTTCGCAAATGTTTTACTTAGAAAATAAGTAAAATGTTAGGTATATACCTAATTATTTTAAAAATAATCATTTGACTAAATAATTCGTTTGCCAAATTGGTGATTGTACAAAAAGTTAGAAGATAAATTATTAGTTTTAAAAAATAACTAATTTCTACCTAACCAATACATACCTGCCTACTTGAAATTTTGAAAATTATTAGTTGCATGGTTGCAATTTTCATCTTGGACAGATTATTTATAGGCAAGTAATAATTTTGATTAATACTAATTCCATAAAACTTAAGTCTTCTAAAAAAATACACACTGCCTGAATTAATTAAGCGAAATAAGTAGAATTCGGTTCTGGCATCATCGCAGTTCTAACCTAACCTAACCAGCCATTGTTTCAGTTGACCCTACACAAAGATTTTTGTATTATCGTAGATTATGGTTAGTAAAATATTTACCAAGCAAGGCATTTTGTCAAATGTTATTTATGCTTTACGTTGTTTTGCCAAATAACATGTTTAAAAAAATAATCAATTTGTAAATTAATGTTTTAGCGTAATAACTTTTTTATAGTAGGTAAATATATTGTCTAATGAGTAGTTTATTAAACAATAGTTTGTAAAATAATAAATTTATCAAGTATAATTTTGTCAAATGTTATTTGTCAAATGAAAATTTTTCATTTGTTTTTTGTCAAATGATCGGACACCCATTGATATGTCAGGATGGACAGCGTTGAATTGAGCACTAAGCTTTTTTCGACAAATTTCATTTTGGAACAGGAGCGTCTACTACGACTTTGGTACTCCGATGGTCCGAAAAGCTGACAACTTTTCCACAGCTAGCAATATGCATATGAGTCCCTTGGAGACTCCTTAGGATGGAAGCTTAACTTGAAATGGCCTGTGCCAAACCCCGTCAAAAGCCTTGGCTGTATCGAGACCAGCACTGAGAGTTTTGCTTCCGCTCTACAAAGTTGCCCACCGGTGCGTAAGATACATTAGACGACTACCAAATTAAGTGCATATGAAGTATTCTATTTACTATTCGCTTTATTACTTTGGAAGCAGAGACGTTACTGCTATTGTGCCTGTAAGTCGACGGGTCTGACTGTTCACCCTTTTTAGAGATCGGGAGAGACAAGAGCTAATTTCCTTGAGGATTTAACCTTTTGGGCTGTGTACGAAATACGGCACAGGCACGTTAGAATGGGGGACAACTCAGGGGCGCACGTCTTCAGAAGCACTGCCCAGCAGTCTGCTGGCCGGGCCACTTGACTTGTGAATGTCCAAAGGTCTTAGCTTCCGCCTGACTACGCGTTGCGTAATAATTTCAGGTAAGGAGCTTTCACACCATTGGGATGGGAGCAGAGAGGCTTAATTATTATCCAAAATGTAGCGCTCATAGCGTAACTTAGCTCGGCGTTCATTATAGGTCGGCAAAGTTAAGCAACGCTTGCACAGGTCGCTATTTGGATAGGTGAATGCGTGTGGCATTTACAGAGCGCTTGTCTTCGTGTAGCATTTACCTTTTTTGAGCTCTACAGTGTTTCGGAGAACACGTAAAGCTGTCGTTCCCGGTTGTTGTTTGAGGACGAGAATCGTTAGGCCATGTCGGGGGCCTTTAAGCGGTCTATAAACTCCGACACCAGAGTAGGCCACACGCTCAGACGAAAATGAACGTGAATGAATGATATCCAAAGTCTAGTTCGATGCAAATAGTTGGACCAGCCTTGTTCTTTGCACTATGGGCCAGACTATCAGGCAGCCATAACTGTTAGACACCGATAGCTGTTTGGCATAGATAGATGTTAAGCAGCGATAGCCTAGCGGAGATACCAACAGAATGTCATGCAGAGAGTATCGGGTTCGAGGCAAATAGTTGGGCCAAGACCAACCTTGTCCTTTGCACTATAGGCCATAGGTACCTACCTAATAATGATTATATTCAATTTAGTATTTGATTGATATCAAGTAACTTCGAAAGCAGTGAATATAAAATCGTAGTGAAAATCTGTTTATTACACTAATTTTTTCCCTTCCTTCCACTCGACACCACCAAAACGACACCATCGGTGGTGTCGTATGGAATCACTAGCCCATACGACACCACCGACTAATAGTGAGGTTACCTACATACAAAGTTGTTGATATGAAAACTCCAATTAAGTTCAAGCAGTTTCATTAATGAGGTATGTCATTTGATAAAGTTTATATTTATCTGTCACTCAAATGGTCATCTTGACATTGTTCATTGCAATTTGCATATTATTGTCTTTCCGTCCGAATATTTTAATTTTTCATCACTAGGGTGGTGTCGTATGGACTAGAGATTCCATACGACACCACGGATGGTGTCGTTTTGGTGGTGTCGAGTGGAAGGAAGGATTTTTTCTACTTTTATTGGGTATTTTTGTGTTCCCTAGGGCCCCCAATTCTTCTGTACCCAATGCACGGCTTCAGACGGCCCTGTTCACCTGGTCATAAAGTCAATTACTGAAATGAGATCTGGAGTACCAAGAGAACCAGGTTTGATGCAAAGCATGTGAAAGGGGCAAAAATTTTACCGTGGTACTTCATGGTATCGAAGAAGACATGACATTACCAGGGCACGACTGTTCAATGTATCAAATATGTGCTACATAGACAAATGATTGGTATCGAGAGCGAGATCAATCATTTATATAGGATATGATATAATAATACGTTGCTATAGCTGCAGTTTATAGCCACAGATTATATATACCTACAGTTATACCTACCTTAATACTGGTGGAAACTGGTTCAACCAAGCTGTGTTTTTAGACCTCCCTCAAAATGGGCATGTGCTGAACGACCTCCGGGCGCACGCTCCAGTAACGCGCACGCCCGATGTAAAGTCAGCCAATGGATAAATGCGTGCTGTGTCATTGTGAATACCAATTGTCCAAGTACCAAGCGTTTGTCACCGAAATTAATAGCCCGAACCCTCGCCCAGCTATCACGTGGCTTCGCATATAAGGCTATTGGCTATCATAATGATAGCCAATCATAATCGCCCCTCTACGGCGTAGCTTAGCATCAGTGGATGCTCGACTTTAGCTTCCTCGCACCATAGATGCATAGCGCATCTCAGGTGGCAAAGTGATTTTGGTAAAAACCTAACCTAGGACTTAGAGGTCACGAAGGCAAAATTGTTCTTACTCTCTTCTCTCAAATCCCCTGCCCCGATTGTTACTCAATCACATTTTCATACAGTAACGAAAAGGACAGAATACGCAAAGAGGAATCACCTACTAGAATCCACAAGTTTGTATCTTCTATCTAATGATATTTTTACCAATTTCTTATTTAATTGCCTATTTGTTTAGTCTAACTTTCCTCACATTCTAGAAGAGTGTGGTTAAAGTTGCTTATTTAATTTTGAACTTGTGCAAAACAATATCCAATCGATTAAGTATAATCTAGTTATTTGTTTCATTAATATAAATTGATCTTTGGTAGGTATATTATTTCCTACCTATTTGGACGCTACTGATTCTAAAGACATTCCAATAACAAAGCTAGTTCAGCAAGTGCTACATACTGGCATGTTTTCTCCAAATCTAAAAACGCATCCTTTAGTTGACGCTGACAATATCTATCACAGTGAATCTTACTGTGGCATGTCTAATCATTAATTCGGATGCCAAATGGTGCATTCCATGATAGAACAAGTCCTGCAGGAAAATAAGAACAGACTTATAGACAAGAAAGTACTGCTGTTTGGCTTTCCTAGACGTAGGTACAACAGTCTTTAGGGTTTGGCATAAAGAACATCATCCTGCAACATAAGATCATTGTTGTCTCATAGTCTCTTTGAGATTTCAGAATCTCAAATCTCAAACCGATTACCTATCTCAAGTCGGAGAAAACGACTGCACAGCCAAATTCTACGAAATACATATTTTGGATTTGTACCACAAGGCTCTGTTCTGGGATCCGTAATATTCACAAAATGCACACATCTGACAAACAATAAGTCAGGTCCACATGTAATAGTAAATGGCGCACAACTTCTACACCATGACACCGACAAGGACGACAAGAAAGCCCAGATGGGCATGCCTTAGCCAAAAAAATCCTCCGGCTGTCCAAACAACAACTGCGGACAGTCACGGCCGCCTACACAGGACACGGATTCTTTAATAAACATCTATTTACTATAGGTATCATCGATAGCCCGCTGTGCAGGGCCTATATGGCAGCAGACGAGACGGCAGCCCACCTGCTCCTCGACTGCCCTGAGGTAGCACAGTACAGGCAGCAGTACCTGACCAGGTACAGCACCCTGAGGGAAGCCGTGGGCCACATCAAGAGTCTGCTGGCCTTCCTCGAAGAGCTGGGGTGGCTCGAATGATGACACCATTCCCACCCGCACGCAAAATACACGCCAAGACGTGGAGTTGCGAAAACAGCCCGTGCAATCAAGTATCAATCAAGATGGGCATGCCTCTTGACTGCAGACTCATCTGGACGAAGCACATTCGAGCCAAATAAGAAGTTTTTACAAATAGGATGCAAGACGCCTTTATTCACCTAAGTAAATGAACAAAGTAAACTCGCCCTCTTCCGCTTTGCTGTCTCTTTCCTCAGCATTACGACCTCTTATAAAAAGACAGCGATAATCAAGACTTTTCCGCTGCCTACCACAGTATGTACCAATGCCTGAAGCGAAAGCGCAGTCAAAGTTACGAACAGACCACCGCAACATGACCGCAACCCTGCTGTGCTCAGGAAGGGCACTGTAGCCGCATCTGACGATTCTGATGGCCATGTCAGGTCTCCTGCTGACACTAAGACACCATCCATCCACCATCATGTCGGACCTAGGATATGGCAGCATTGTAAGTACAATTCTACAGGACCTAGTTGCCTGGCAGTTCTCTGTACCAGTCGCTTTGACTGATCCGAATTTTACATTTTAAGAAGCTTTTACAAAATAGGCTTCTGCTCTGTTTATGAATGGATAGGATTTACAAAAACAAGTACATTTGAACTTGCAACATTTATTATCTAAACTAAAAATCTAACATGTACAATCTAATATAACTTATTTCTATTTACTTATGGTGACTATTCATTGTACAAGCATATTTATTAGCAGTTCATAGAAAATATTGAGTAAAAAAGTAATACTTGAAACTACTTAAAACTATTTGGTTACATTAACAGGTTAATTTTCAATAGGATATGGCCTAACTCCTAGCTCAAACAATGCAATTAAGCATATTGAAAAAGGAGTCAATGCAAGGAAACAAATGCTCATTTTCTGACTTACAGATTTGAATTTGATGGCTGTTTTATGATACACCATAGAAGTTTATGTTTATGATGCCTAATAGATGCATACTAGCTTTTAAAGTGTTAAGAAGGTAAACATTTATTGCACTCATTGTCATGTCTTAAATTTAAAGTAAAATGGTAAGTAATTACAATGTCCACCACAAATTGTCAACACAGAATTAAAATTCCATAGATATATTCCCATTTCAAGAAAATTGTAATAAGGTTTGATGATTATAGTTAACATTGTGAAGTTCTTTGCAACTCTGAAGACAAAAACAGAGGCCACATTAAGCAGGATTGTATTTACAACTGATGTATTCCCATTAGAAAACTAATAACATTCTGGCTCCATTCTAGAGTTCTACACCCTGTGGCAATAATGGGAATATTTGTAAAATATTACAGAATTTGTTCAACATTATCATGATTAGTCCTCTAAGCAGATTTAAGTACACCTTTCTGCTCCAATTCTCTTTCAACTGCAGTACCTTCATACAAGATTTTATCCTTCAATGCTTCCTGTAGCAGCTGAGCATCAAATCTTTCTTTGGACCACTGATATCTACAGAATGACCAATAAATCATTGTAGTAAGTGAAAAGGTTCCTACTCCTATGTGCTGCGATAACATTGGCCGAGATGTTTTCAAAAATGCTGCTATGCCAACACCAACTCCAGTTGCAATGCCATAGAGAAAGCTTTCTCTAAAACACGGTATTTTAGATACATCTCTACCAAATATGACCAATCCCTGCAATGATATATAAAAGATAAACTATTAACCTATAAAAAAAATCTAGTAGTTTTACTTATGTTATTTTACTTAAGTACTATTTTACTTATGTTATTTTACTTAAGTACTATTGAGCTGTAACTGTAACTAAATATCCAATTTAATATTGGATATTTAGTTACAATTACAGCTCAATCAAATAGCAAAATTTGTTTCAATGAAAATGAAAAGCAAGTTTTACAAAAAACTTTCATAGATTTGAGTTCCAAGCTCATATTAACCTTTTTTTCCTCTTCCTCGTCTTCTATCATACTCTTAACTACTGTATCCATTATTTATAAATAATTTAATTTACAATTTTGTCGTTAAAATAGCTCTGTATAGAATCAAATCATGGAAATTGCAATCTAAATATTCCAAAAGATAAATATAACCTCAATGGGCTCAATGCTATCAACTGTCATATGTAGTTGACTATGACATATGACTTACTTCAAGGGAACAAGGCTTTTGATACACAGAGATAGTCAATAGTGAGGGGGCTATTATCTGGTTACTTTGGTCCATACTATTTTTTATGAATTTAACTTGATCTGAGGAAATAACGGGTATTTCTTTTAATAATTAAATTTTTGTGAAGGCATTTCACCTTGTTTGAATAATTTATTCTTTCTTCATTTCTTTCTCTTCCTTACACGCCATCGCTACTAATTAACTCCATTACGAAATGTTTACACCAAAGAAATATAACCTATGTTTTTTTTTTTTTTTGTTTTACGAGGTGGAAAATCCCTTCGGATCTCCGACTCTTGGGGGAAATAAGAGCCGGAGTATGTGGTGTTTCCACTAAAAACCACCTCTACTTCCGCCGTGTACCCGTGTATCGGAGGGTGGGGCATCACCAAAGCACTCGTCGCCACCCTCCGACGGGTATTGGCCCGCCAGATGGGCAGGCGGGCCCCGAACAAAACCCCCTTGGCGACGGATTAAGGTGTTGGACTCCGCCGCCAAAACGCCCAGCGGCCGCAGAGGATAGGGAGGACGGCAACGCAACACCGCATCTCCTCTTCCTCTGCGGCCCCACCACGACGCATCGAATGGTGCGCCCCCATTTGGTCGCGGGAGATAGGGCGCGCGGCAACGCAACACCAACACGCCTCTCCTCCTGCGACCGCACCCGACTGCGAGGGACAGACAGAACTGTCCCCCGCACCCGCACCGTTGGACGCATCCTGGATCCCTCTTAGCTTCACCGCGGGTGACCAATCCACGGTTACTGAGCCCCCCCACCACGACAAGGTGGAGATCCCACGGGGGGGAAAGAAATATAACCTAAGGCAACCTAGTCCAACCTCTCTGGTTTACACCATACGCACTTTGCGAGTCGTCTTTTTCTTCCTACCTACAGTCCGTTCACAGTTATTTTACCTCTGACAGATGTCGGTGTTTATTTTCTTTATGTTGGAATTGTACTCTGTGATGACAGGAATGTAAAATAGGGTTACCCGTGCATAACATTTTACCCAATATTAGTGGAAATGCTTCAAAAATTCAAATGCTTGAAGCTCATGGCCGCAAAGTGGTTAGATTACCGCCATACCACTGCGAACTAAACGCAATTGAACTTATGTGGAGTCTCATTAAAAGGCGAGTCACAAGCAAAAATTTAGGACAATTGGCAACCAACATTGTGAATTTAGCTGAAGAAGCTTTTCAATCTATCACTGCAGAAGACTGACAAAAACAATGCAAACATGAGCGCCACATTGAAGAAAAGCTTCGTGAAACAGATGGGTCTACGGATGCTGAAATGGACAGGTTCATAATAGAATTAAATTCTGAGTCTGATACAGAATATGACAGCAGTTACGAATCATCATAACATTGGCAGTCCACATGGATTATTATAATAGACTCACGCCTGTTTCCATGCAGGGGTAGACAGAGGTGTAATATTACACCCACATCATTCTTATTCAAAATAAATATGAAAACTAAAGCAGATTTTGTATTTGATAATTAGAACCTCACGTTGGCGTAATTATGATGCGTTTACCTTTATATATTAAATAGACAACATTTTTATTATAACTACTTATCTTCATAGGAAATTAGTTATTTCGTAAGAAAATAAATGTACATGCATATAGCCATGCCAATATCAAGAGGTTTTGTTACAAACATTACTTCCAAATATTTAATACGATCGCTTAGGCAATAAAAAAATAAGTACATTTTTAGCAATAATGTATATTTAAAATGGGAGTATTATATACCAAATATAACAACACAACGCCCAGGTTGGCCAATCTAACAGCTAGAGGTAAAATAACTGTGAATGGACTATAAAAGCTTTTTTACTATTCGATCGCCAGGGTGCTAGGAAGCAAAGGAGGTCGGGACGTGCCGGTCGCCCTTTATGGGCAGGCGCACGATGCGCATATATACGCAGTAATATATATGTCAATGCATATATAGCGAAACGCAGGGCAGCGCATTTTTCACTGTCAAACTATTATTGACATTATTCTCGTTTCAAAATTATGTCCAAAATCAATCAACACAACAGTTTTTAATTCATGCACACACAAACACTAACATACAAACAACTATTGTTGGGGTTCCGTAGCCAAAATTCATAAAAAACGGAAACCTTATACCCAAATTCATTGCTTACTGTAGTCGGTGATACCGCCGCCATCTGGTGGTTTAACTTAGCAGTAATCTTCACTATTACTTATGATTCTACATTTACATTTACTGCCATGTCTCTCTGTCACAGCTATTTATTCTAGTGATGTGCCGGATGGTTAAAAATTTATATCCGCATATATAGATCGGAATACGGATATTTAGTGTCAAGATCCGCGGATATGGATACGGATCTTTATTTTCTTACTGAATCGATGTCGGTGCGCGCGACCTTGGAACGATAGTTGACGTCACGCACGCCCGGCAGAACAATAGCCAGATCCTGTTTCGACTTGTATTGAAATTATATTAACAATACTCGTAACGGAATTTAATAGTTTTATAGTTCGTACTAACTCGGGTTGTGTCAATTGAAACTAAACTTAGTTGAAGCAACAGTTTAATGGTATTACACAAATGGTTATAGTTACAATGAACACAAATACGAACACTTTTAACAATACGCGCGGTCGGCGACGCAGCGCCGACGTGCGTGCGGTCTCTATATTACGTACGGCTCGACTGACTCTAGCGAAGCGCCTGGGCGAGGGCGCGCGCGCAGGCGTCGGAGGGTGAGCGGCGCGGGATGCGCGGGACATGGTCGCGCCGTCCGCTCCGTTACCTACAGCGTGAAGCGCTGTGGAACTCTTCGCGTACGAGAGGCCCGAATAGGTGGCTCAGGTATGACATTATTACGCGCTATATCCTCTCCCTCCAAGTCAGCGGAAGGCTTTGGAGCTGGCTTGGAAACTGACTGGCGCGGTCTACCTTTTTTCCTAGAATAAGCTACTACATCGGAATCACCCACGTACGGGGGTGAGACTGGCATGATACTTGCCTCGAGGTACGTTGTCCTTGTCTACGACCTCAAAGGTAGTCGCGGAAACGATCTTATTAATGCGATAGGGACCTTCACGTCGCGGGGCGAATTTGTTTGTAAAACCTTTGGCTGCTTGGCTTAAACGATGACTCTCCACGAGCACGAGGTCACCCTCCTGATACTCAGGTCCAGGACGACGGTGTATATCCGCGGTTTCTTTACGGATATCCTGTTGACGTTCAACTCTCCACTTTACTTCCTGTAAGTTGTGAATGAAGTCACGTAGATACAGCGTGATCTGTGGTACGTAGTTCTCCTGGTCAACGATGCTTCTTAAATCGTGCTCTACCCTTACGGGCGATCGAAACTCACGTGCAAAAGTAAGGTAAGCGGCGGAGTGTCCGGTAGTTTGATTTAATGAAGTATTTAAGGCGAATCGCACAGCGGGCAAAATTTCAGGCCAACGACGATGCTCTGGATCTATCAGAATCGCCAACATCTGTTTCATCTCTCCATTCTTTCGTTCTGCGGGGTTACACTCGGGATGATAAGCAGGAGTTAAGTTTTGCTTGACGATAAAGGACATGCATCACCTTTTGCATCACTGCAGATACAAATTGCACCCCGCTGTCTGAAATAACTCGATGGAGAAAACCGTATCTCATAAAAACTTCTTCAATTAGCACCTTGGCGCAACTTTCTGAGTTGCCTCTACCAAGGGAAACAATTCAACCCATCTACTCGCAGTGTCCTCGATTAAGAATATCCACCTCTCTCCCTTGCTTCCTTCAGGTAAGGGACCAAATAAATCCATAGCAAGGACTTCGAAGCGTTGCTGAGGAGCAGGCGTCTGCAGCAGGCCAGCTGGCTTAAGGTTAGAGGGTTTAAACTTCTGACATAAGTCACAAGACTTGAGGTATTTGGCCACATACTGACGCATATTGGGAAAATAAAATCTCTCCCTGATTCTTTTCAGGGTACGCTCTAAGACCAAATGTCCAGCCGTGGGTGCGTCATGTAATTCCTTCATAATTTTAGCACGCATAGACTCTGGAACAGCCAGTTGCGGCTCTTCAGATTCTCCATCCGGATCAAAGCGAAACAGCACTCCTTGAGTTAGATAATAACCTCTGTCTGTCCATCGGGCGGCAGCATCATTAACTTCGAAGTCATATATTTTTCAGTTCAGGATCTTCGAGCTGAGCTGCGCGGATCTCCTCAGAGTTTCGGTGAGGTAAGTCGACGGCAACTGGACAGATATCGCAATTGGGACAAGCGTGTGGCATACAGGACGACTCAAAGTATCAGCCACTACATTTATTTTTCCGGGAGTGTATTCAACATCAAGGTTGAAAGCTTGAATTTTCATGGCCCACTTAGCTAGGCGTCCGCTAGGCGTCCGCTAGGCGTCCGCTAGGCGTCCGCTAGGCGTCCGCTAGGCGTCCGCTAGGCGTCCGCTAGGCGTCTTCAATGATAACAGCCACTTTAAAGGCTGATGGTCGGTAGCGACGCCAATTTGGGAACCTTCCAGGTAACCTCGAAACTTGTCGAGGGCCCACACCACAGCCAGTGCCTCCCTCTCCGTCGTAGAGTAATACCTCTCTGCCGACGTCAATAACCTGCTTGCGTATTCAATAGGTCTTTCAGACTTCGGATCTGGGCCTTGCATGAGCACAGCGCCGATGGCATATGCACTGGCGTCGGTGCGCAGAATAAAAGGTTCTTCGAAGTCCGGCTGACGCAAGATGGGGCTAGTGGTGAGTCTTCGCTTTAGCTCTTCGAAGGTCTCATCTTCACCCCATTTCCAGGGTCTATTTTTCTTCGTAAGGTCTGTCAGGTGCCGTGCGACTTCAGAAAACTGGGAAATAAACGTACGGAACCATGCATGCACAGGTTTGTATCTTAACTCTTTCAGATTAGTTGGCGGCTCCATATCCATCACAGCTTGGACCTTCGTAGGGTCAGATTCTATACCATGAGAAGAAATTACATGACCCAGGTATGTTACCTTCTCTCGGGCAAAAACGCACTTTTCTCTATTAGCCTTCAGATTGAAGTATCGCAGTCGATCAAAGACCTGCTGCAAATCACGCAGGTGATTCATCAGGTTATCTGATATAACCCAAATATCGTCCAAGTACGCCACAACTGTTACATCTTTAAGACCAGATCGAAATCTGTCCATCAAGCGCTGGAAAGTGGACGGAGCATTTTTCAGTCCAAACGGCATGCGACGAAATTAAAATGTACCGAACGGTGAAACAAATGCAGTCTTGTGTTTATCTTCTGGGGCAACACTACACTGAAAGTAGCCAGATTTTAAATCTATTGTAGACATAACACATCCACTTCTAGTCGTGGAGATGATATCGTCGATCAGAGGCAGCGGATACTTGTCTGTACGCGTCACCGCGTTTAATTTTCTATAATCGACGCAAAATCGTGTCTCGCCATTTTTCTTAGGTACGTATCAATACGACGGGCGAAGTCCATTCCGATTCAGCTTCTTCTATCCCCTCTTCTTCTAGCATCTTATCTATCTCAGCTCTCATTATCGATTTCTTCGCAGGTGACACCCGATAAGGTGGCGTAGAAATAGGTGCGGCGTTCTCCGTATCGATCCTGTGAACGGCAAAAGGAGTAGGCCCTCCCCTGCACTAAAGATATCTTCATTAGCTCTCAGGAGTGCAGCTACCTTTTCTTTATTAGCTGTTGATAGAAAGACGCCCTCGCACTCACGGAGGTCAACCGTAGAATTACTTACGACGTGATCAACACTTTCGTATTCTAAATCATAAAAACCTTTACCGCGTAATGTATACTGATTATTCTGAAAGTCGAGTATCATGCCAGCATCCTGTATAAAATTCATACTAACAGTGATTCAGTAGCGCCGGGCAATACCATAAATAATGTCGAAACTGACACACCCTGTATTTTAACATTAACTAGAGCCATTTCTACAGTTTCAACACGTCTACTACCATCTGCAAATTTTAACTCAGTCTCTACACAAGTAAACAATTGACCATTATCACGTAAGTGTCTAGTTAAACTCTCACTCGCGACAGATTGTTTGGCACCCGTATCGAGCAAGGCGGTACCAACAGCACTATATATTTCGACCTCGAAAATTGGTCGCAGACGTCTTAGGTCGCACCGTATTCGGCGACGCCGGGGACTGGGCAGCGCGTCGTTGTTTGCAGACCTCGCAGTTCGATCGAATCACCCCGGGCGCACCGCATCCGAAGCATGCGATGGTCGGGTGATCTGGTTGTGATTGAAGTAGTTCATTTTTAACGCTGTCTGAGGGTTTGAATAGCTTACGGCAGTCGTCCTTCATGTGGCCGTAAAGTTTGCAGAATGAGCACCGTGGTCTCGGTTTGCTGGCGCGTGGCGTACCGATACAGTTAGACGCCGAAGTTGATCCAGCCGAGTCACCGATAGCGATAGGTAACGGTGCGCTATGGGAGTAGGTATTCTTCTTGTCTTCTTCTAAAACCTCTTCAGCCACTCGAGCATTTTGGAGCAGCTCGGCAAATGATGTGAACGTGGTTCTGCCTACTCTCTCGCGTATACGTCTATGTAGCAAGCCGTATACCATATCTAGTAGCACTGGGTTCTCTGGCAGCGTATGGAGTGGGAGTTGTGCGAACAAAGCCCTTATTCTGCACACAAAAACATCCGTTTTCTCCTTGGCTTGGGATTTACTGAAGATTTCCCTATAAACACGGTGAGGTGGCATACGTGGCCCAAAAGTTTGGCGCAGTAAGTGTAATGCCTCTTCCCAGTGTAAGTAAGCGAGTGCCTCTCTGCCACCAGGTAGCGGCGAAGTCGGTAAATAACATTGGTAAGCCTCTCAATGCTATTTCATTCCTTATGTTAAGGCAATCTTTATAAATTTCTATGGCATTAATGAACGCTATAACGTCACCAGCACCATCAAATCGTGCCGTACAATTTGAGAAATTTCCATTACTTACGGTTACCGACGGTGTAGCGGACTGCGGCGCGCCCTGAAGCGGGGGCAGCAGCCGCAACGTTTGTAATAAAAAGGCAAACTGTTGATCCGTCATCACGATATTGGGCTGTGATGAGGTGGCGGGCGGCACATGCTCGTGCGGCATTGGTGAGTAGACAAGCAGCGGCGGAGGTGATGGGGCGAACTCGCTGGCGGACGCTTCTTGTCCAGCCAGCGGCGGCATTGACGAACGCTCGTCAACGAAAACGCTTCCACGAACAGACGACGGCGTTTCGCCGTCTCCGTGCGCTCCGGTAGCAGAGTACATCTCTGAGTTCTGCTGTTGACTCGACCGTGTAAACACCATTTTAACACAACAGATCACAACTCTATCAAAGTTTTATACGATATTGCAACACGTTGGGACGCCAGGTTATAGTTCGTACTAACTCGAGTTGTGTCAATACAAACTACACTTAGTTGAAGCAACAGTTTAATGGTATTACACAAATGGTTAAAGTTACAATGAACACAAATACGAACACGTTTAACAATACGCGTGCGGTCTCTCTATTACGTACGGCTCGACTGACTCTAGCGAAGCCGAAGCGCCCGGGCGAGGGCGCGCGCGCAGGCGTCGGAGGGTGAGCGGCGCGGGATGCGCGAGACATGGTCGCGCCGTCCGCGCCGTTACCTACAGCGTGAAGCGCTGTGGAACTCTTCGCGTACGAGAGGCCCGAATAGGTGGCTCAGTTATGACATTATTACGCGCTATAGTTTTTTAATTCTCCACCATCATTTTAATGCATCATGCATTCCATCCTATCAATAGGGAAGATTACTGCCAAGTTAAACCACCAGATGGCGGTATCACCGACTACAGTAAACAATGAATTTTGCCAAGTATGACATTTGAGTGACAACTTGACAACTCGTTTAGACTTCAAACTTTGGATGCGCGATCTCCTTATCTCATCTCAAACAAGTCACTAAAACAGAAACATTGTACCATTTTTATTGTTATTGTTATTTACGTATACGAGAACTATTTTGTCTGTATAAATAAGTATAGATATATTGTTGTCTTGTTGATGACAATATTTGAAAAGCGCGCTACGAAAGTTTGTTTACTGTAGTTGCTCGTGCTGCCATCTGCGTCGAGCTTTGCGTAATGTTCCCTATTGAAAATTAATAAGGTGAAAGATCTATAAAAGATAAAAAAAGAAAAGAAACGGATACGGATATCGATCTTTCTTCTTCCTCGGATATCCGCGGATACGGATACGGATACGGATATCCGGAACAGCACTATTTTATTCCAAAACTATTGAGGCTACAGATTTGAACATTGCTAACTAGATGTATTCTGTGAACGGCTTCGCGATTTTTATGTAAAAAAGAAATAAATAACTTTTTATATGGAAATTACTTCAATTTATTTATTTCATCGATCATATACTTGCGATCAATATACCTACCCCATGCTTGCGAGCTTGAGTTGCGACTTTAAAAATGACACTGAGGTTTCTAAAACCATTGTCTCTCAAAGTCAATCCTTTGAAAATTTGTGTTGCAACTGGAACTTGGAACTACGGAACCCTTCATGGGCGTGCCCGGCTCGCTCTTGATTTAATTATTTGATAGTTGATTAGGGACTATTTCACTATGAGAAAAAAAATTAAGTCGCGAATAGTTTAACAGTGCTAAATGCTCTGCGCTACGATGTAAACCGGGCCTAACGTGATTCATGTTCACTATCTTCACAACACCATATGGTTGGGTTATGTAATATGCATAATGCATGCATAAAAAAATACTTAACAAACAAATTAAGTAAATAACAAACAAAGGTATCAAATATACTACGTTTTAAATATGCCGTTGAAGAATAATGTATTTTACTTTATTAGTTTAAAAAACACGCTTCATTGCGCACCGATGTGGAAAGATAACAAAATTAAGAATGGCAACAATTATTTGTAGTCACCTACTTTTACATATATTTAATTTTAATTAAATATTTATCAATCTTCAATCTAATAAGCCAGATGAAACTACTGGTGTCCGGAACATCTCACTATCTCACAATAGAATTTGATGCTGCATAGTGCATGGATGCTGCACAATGCTGCACTTCAAACATCATCGATAAAATGTCAATTTGACTTACAAAACTGAAACGAGTTCGATTAATAGCATGAAAATTATTTTATCTCTTTTACTCTTATGGTATTCAATGTAAGCCATCCTGCTGTCAGTTCAAAAAATATCTATATCTCGGCGAAAGGGCCATTCGGTTGGCTGGCTGACTTATATTTAATTTCAGTCAAGCTTTTATCAAGATCTGAAAGCTTAAGTTTTAGTATTAAAATTCTTGTGCTCTGTTAAAACTTTCGATTAAGTAGAACCTAATTGAAATTTTCAGTAAGGAATTGATTCGGTTTATCGCGAGTAAAAATCAGTTTCGTAAACGCAAGTGATAAGTTTAGATTTAGAAAGCTTATCGGCAGGTTTGTGTATGCTGAAGAGGAAAGACTTCATCTGAAAACATTTTGTGTTATAAACCGTGTTGACAAATAATAATCTTATATAATGCGCCGCCAGTGAGAGATATCTACAACACATTTCCTACATTTTATGATAGGTAAGTACATAACTATCAATAGCAAGTTATCATATCTATCAAGATATCCACCACTAGAAGGGTATCAATTACAGGTCATGCTTCAGTACAGTTTGTAATTGAATGTAAATAATTTACTTACCTTGTAAGTACTTATAAGTAAAAAAATATATGTGGAATCTTATGAGATTCTTATTGGTTTGCAAAATGATATTGCAAATTTGAAATTCGATATAAATATGCTTAACATTTTGCTAATAAATACATACTAACTTAACTTATTTTCGTTCTGTACTAACATAGTATTTTATAAAATAATTAAGTACTTGAATAATCTAATAGATAATATATAAATAATATATTATTCAAGTACTTAATTATAAAATAATTAAGTACCTACTTGAATAATATATTTTACCTAATTCATCAGGTCATTCTGAATGAAAATTATGTTGAATATTAAAGTATATTATTTTAGTTAGTTGTGAACCCAAAATATTTGTAAAAAGCAAATCAATGTAAAATTAAATATGTAAGTATTGATTTACTTTCTATAATAATTATAGTATTAGTTTTTCAAATTTTTAGATCAATAAACCTTGTTTTAAATTTTCTATAATGTTACTCCCCTACATGTTAAAGTGGCTAGAAATGGATGTCAGCCAACAAAAATATATCTGGGTAGTGAAAATTGGCAAACAGCCTAATATCCTCTAAATTACATAAACAAATACCGAGATACTTCATCATATCCACTTAGTTTTGTTGAACCAAAACTTATTTTTTACAAACAATTTGATATTACATTTACATAAAATTAACAATTTCCTCATTAGTTGCTCTGAGAAGAATGTCAGTTAAAAGCTTTACTAAAACTGTCTAACAAAAGTTATGTTTTGAAGTCTTCTTTAGATATTTTCAAATTAAATTTGGCTTTTTACACTGTTACATTAAAATATTATTTGAACTTGTTACAGTATTCTATCAGATTAATATTTCATGTTATTTAGTCTTTCAAATTGGTATACATGAACTGACATATTAAAAAATAATGATACAGTAAGGACTGGAATGAATATAATTATTGTAATTCAGCCAAATACATATAGTTAAATTGTTGTGATTATATTGAATCTTTTACCAATTTATTTACAATTTGTTTATATAAAGATAAATTCAGTTGAAGTAATAGTTAGGTAGTCTTTAACATTCTTTATGAATCACACTTTTTTGCAGATTAAAAGCAATGTTCAAAATAATTATTATCATTACAGACAAGGAATTTTTAAATAAATGTATCATATCTATGCTGTAATTTTACTTATCGCGCTCTTTTGAGGAAGATTCTAAGAGCAGCAAAATCACACAAATAAGATTGCTGTAAGTAATTTATGAAAAATAGTTTTAGTGAATATTTTCAACTCAAATGTTTTCCTATTCTTGTTACATTATGAAGGTTGCGAAATGCCCTACTAAACACTTTGTAACACACAGATGTTAACCAAAATTTTATCCGATAAGCATTATTTACTAATTAGGTACCTTAAATATTTAAATAATATGTATGTGAGTATTTTGAAACAGTTTGTAAACTATATATACTGAGCTTACAACATTATATTTTACAATACAAGCTGAATAAACAATTATTGTATTCACAATTTTCTATACTGTTTTTAAGTACATTCACGTTTGCAGATACTAACAATAATTAGGATGTGGAGTTGAGTGCACTACATGTTTAATTTAAATATCTGCCACATTACTTAAACAGGAAATAATTTATTAGTGCTTTCATTTCTGGCTAACAGTAAATTCTGCTTCGTCATAAATTAATAGTGATAATTTAAAGTAAAGATTTTGCTTGTTAGTTGATAGGTATTCAAAAATAAAATTGAAAGTCATGTTATTGTATAGCTAGGATAGGTAGAATTGCATCACAACCAATTACACAATCACATATTTCAGTAATTAGAACCACATTGCAGGGGTGTGCTTTGAGTCATCAAGGTTCACTAAGCACCACTTGCCCGAGACTGATCTGGTCCCACTCTGAAGTCCTTTGTTTGAACTAGCAATCGCAAATTGTCACTGTTAGGTACCGTTTTTCGTGTTGTGTTGACCATTGGTTTGGATTGTCCATTTGGCTTAATATAATTGGCATCAACAATTTATCCATACAGTAACTCCGCAGGTAGATGGCGCGCCTAAGTATAGAGTTAAGAGTCGTTTAGTACGACCAATCAAATGGGAAGTCATAAAATACTCATCAGGCTTCTAACATCGTAGTTAACGACTTTCATATAAAAGACTAGGGCTGCCAACTATATCAAATACATAGGCGCCAAAGTTATAATTACTCCTTTCAACAATGACGCGGTTAATTTTATTTAATGGTTCAACACAATTACAAGGGTCAAGTCACCAGCTGTTTAAGTGTTGAGTAATTCAACCTTCGCAACGTTTCCTAAGATTCCGACCGGAAGATAGAGTTCTTTGTAACTAATCTGTACAAACTGTGCCACCTATTTCTATATAGGTTTAATTAATTGAGCAACTCTAGCATGAAATGTAGGATGGTTAGTCCGCAAGCTCCGTTTACTAATTAGATCGGACGGTTATTATTACTACGCAAAGTGTTAACACTCTAGTTAGCAGGAAATATGAGGATTGAAGGGTGAATAGTGAAGTAGGTATGTCACCTTCGCGCTTCGTTTGTAACATATTTAAATAACGGCGCTAGTTATTTCCACTGAACTATTATCTAACAAAATACAGTGTGTTAATGACAGAAGCAAAAATAGCTACCCGAATGACGCCTGGATATGTTTCGAACGAACAAGATCAACTATTTATAGACTCGACTATGCTGTTTTACCATAGTTCTTCGATCAGATTCGTCTCTGTATTAAATATTAAAGCTCCACCCATGGGTCGCTTTAATTTAAAGAGAGTAAGAAAATCCTAAGCATTATCATCGTAAGTCCACCAAAATGTCCAATGATGATCCTCTTTACTTCTACTTAATCAATAATAATCGTGCTCTTTTTTTACGAAGATTGTATGAGCAGCAAAATCAAGCGAAATAGATTGTATCTAGGTACTTGAAAGAATAACAGCAGAAAAGATGGCTCGTAAACGAAGAGTGTAAAAACATAAAACTGTTGAATATCACCTTGAGTAACAACGATCGGCGGCGCCTCGACGCAAACGATCACCCGCCCACTGCAAATAGATTTTACAATCAACCTATTGACACGAATAAATGTCCTCTTCAGTTCAGCCGAACCGACATATTTACCTATATCAAAACAATCAGAACTAATTATCATATACATTGGACCAATATAGTGGGTATAAATTGAATAAATAAATAAGGCAAGGTAATCATTTCGGGGGAGTGTGGGGACATATCATAAACGTGCTGCACGTGTATCATAAAATATGATGGACAGATTGCTCAGCTCGTTGTGCGATCTGTCTGCACAGTTCTCTAGATGTCATGTAGTACGTAGATGTAATGATTACGTCACAGTCACACGACTGAATAATTTAGGTTCAGGACTGGCGCCGACCGCCATAACTTCTTCGATCATGCATGTGTTTTGCCCACCCTCTGACAGTAATAGATCGTCTACATATCGACAGTTAGTAGATAAGTTGGTACTCGGTATCACGATATAAGAGGCTTTGTGTTCGTTTGTTAATTTGACTGTGGATGCTAGTCTTTAGATCTTTTGTACATTGCGAAGCTGCTTCCTGCTCTAATTAAAATTTAATTCGTTGTACAACGAACTCCTGAGCAATATACCTATTAGATAACCGTGCTCAGAATTTGACTCGACAGTATCTAGTCGTATCTTAAGAAACCTATTTATTTTTTACACGTTAAACAGGTAAATATGTAGTATCTAAATCAAAATCCTATGTGCTCATACAAATATGCCAAGTTTGAGTCAATGCCACTAGTTTATGTGTCATAATTGTCCATCCTAGAATCGTCTCCTTTACATTTCCTCTTAAATCTACTAACTGTTTCAGGACATAATTTTTCTACGTTTCTGAATCACTATTATTTGCTGACCGATGATTGTATTTTTATCTATCAATTTGTTTCGTTTAACACCTGACTATAATCAAATTTTCGTTATCATTTTGATGATAATCATATATTTGTCCTCCTTTATTTTACGGCAAGAATAAATTGCATTTGAGCAGTTATCTGTTTATTTATGGAATGTCAGTACATTGTTTCTTCATACATATTTCACCTTTATTTCCATCAATATCGCATTTGTAAGTGATAAACTTGTAATTTACAAAATGTCCTTCAAACACGGAAGAAGTTTTTGTGCGGTATCTGTTAATAGTTGCACATCAGATTGTTTAGTTGACCAATGTCCAACATCAACTTTTTTTGCCCATCAGCAATTTTTTTTATTGGAAACACGTTCGCGGCAATATTGTAGTATGTCTTTCTCTTTGATAAATGGTGGTTGGATGTTGTGTATTGTGTCTGCAAAATATTTGTGCGTATTCTAGACTTTTATAAATAGAGCAGTTGCAAAATGGACTTCATAGTGAGTACAATATTGATTTATTAACGATTTTATACCGCTTTACTCAAATTTGAATCGATTTATCTATTAAATTATAGTCGTATATCTTATGAGTATGATCCATTCACAGAATTTTGCGTTATTTTGAAAACATTACCTAAGTACTTACAGCTAATACAGAGTTTCGAGTTTACAAGAATTCGTTTCTTATGTTTTAACTTGAATGTACAAACAAGGCCTTTTGTACAATTTAATACTTGTATAGAAATATAGAATGTTTAAGGCTATTTCTACCCAAATTTAGTTTAATATTGACAGTGAATGCTCAACTTGGTAAACACTTGGATACACTTATATTCCATTTACTTACTATGTAACTATAACTATTTGCTGTGTACAAATTGAATACACATACTTATTATGTTTATTACATAACAAATATGAGACGATTTTGACATATTTTTCCAAAACAGCTCGCGCACCTTCAGCTTAGATGTAAGCCGATTAGTTGACATCTTCTTTTCTGATAGAGCGTATTCCGCAAAAAAATTGAGGCGCTATTAAGGACTGTTTTACGCCTTTCTTCAATATTAGTTCGTGTTCGATACGGTCAACCTCGTCTAATTGATCAAATTTTAAATATTATGCTTTTATGCATGCAGTAAAAATTAAATTAGGTTCTATATGAAATTTTGCTGCCTCCCATGTATGAAAAGAAAATAAAGGGTTTTTAACTACCTGTGTGTCAAAATTCATATAAATCAGTTTTTGTGATTGAGGTGCAAACATCAAAATTCCAAACATAGGTACATTTTTTTTATTATTTGCATAGTGTGACAGTCTTATGCGACAAGAAAACAAAACAAAAAAATTACACATCGTGCGATAAGTTGATGAATTGATAATAATTCTTGGGCTCAGATTGAGGCTCAGATTGATTGAATAACATTATTACTAGTTTGCAACAGCAACTTGGCGGGGAATACGACAGTTGCTGTAGTAAAGTATTATTTCTACTTAATAGTTTTAACCAAGGGCAGCCACTGCGGACAAGTAGTTAATCTAAAGTAGGTTTTACAATGTTCTGTAGATGAATCCGAAAACCAGTTTATTCTCTTGTCGTAAGAACGTGTATTTCTTGTAGAATTAGTGTTCTGCGTGCGGATTTCTTCCAAGTTATTGTTGAAGAGTTTATATGCACAAAAACGTAAGTCGTTGTGCAACTAGAGTGTATACACTACGCGGTTAGTCATTGTCTGCCTACATAAAAGTGAAGGGATTCAACACAGTCGTTTTGCAATCGCCAGCGTAGGTGATATGATACTCTCGTTCATTAAAGAAAGTAATAATTAATTACTAGATTTGCGTCATTATGTATGTTCGTTCGCTGTTTACGTTATCAGTTTATTTGTACAGAAGATAATTTTATCATTAGGTACGTTTTCACTTTGAATATGACTATGTTACCGAGTAAGTGTTAACAGAATCTAAAATATGAGCGATAAACATTTTATTACATTCGAAAAGGTTTTCTTATCTTTGCTATAAAATACTTTGCGCGTATACTTTTTACTTGCCTTTCGCATATTTTTACATCTTTAACAATTCACTTAGGACCTCAAAAAAATCTGAAGTGGGTTCGGTTTATTTAGCCTAATCGTTATAATTTTCTTTCGTTGATGGATGAAATAACTATACAAATGTTAATTATTAATCATTCTGCCTTGTTGATGTAGGTAAATATTGATACAATAAATATATCACTCAATTATCCACTTAACGCAAACTGTAGACCACTTACATTATCGATTGTTTCTTCTGAAGTTAAAATATTGTTATAGCTTTCAAAACATTACGTACAATTACTATTGCATCTATTTATAACGTTTTGCTTTCAGACGGCAAAAGATTTATGAATAACAAATTAACTAAGCAGAAACAACGCCTACGCTCGCGTGCAATTTAATTAAACCGTGATTGTTTTAGGTTTTAGAAGTAGAAGTATTTGGGTTCGGAATACATTCTCCTAAGCTAACAAGCTGTGTACTGTGTACATCTCGTTATTGTGTTTGGAATGTGTTTAAGACAAATAATGAATGGGCCGGTGGGCAGAAGCAGTGCTTTGTAGGTAGGTACCTAGGCGCGCGACCTTCGGCAATTTCTGTAGTGTTGAAACTTTCAGCTAGTTAGTCAGTGGCGTCGATCGCTGATTCAGAATACTCGTGGTTCACGTGTTCACGCGCCTGAAATAGTGCACTACAGTAATTAGTGAAGTGTTATTGTTCTGTTGTTATGTACTGTCGCCTATACTTGGCACCTGAGTTCGCATTCATTTTAGGTGTAGCATATCAACGCAGCGTACAAACACGACGCACTGACGATGGCAAATAAAAAGCTACACCTAAATTAAATGTTTGCATAATAACAACTTTTCTGCTGATAAGTTTTGTAAACAAGTGCTCATAGCAACGGTGACTGATTATTTTTAAGTGTTTTCTCGTGTGTGTGCATTTTAAAAGGAATATTTAAAATTTAAATGATTTGATTGCGGATTGAGACTGTCTGAAATTTGACGTAAGTACTTGTACATGTATAATATTGGTGTACATATGGCTTGTTTTATACACTTTGTCAACATATTTATTATTTTCACTTTATTTCTTATAATTGTTTGCACTTTTCTAAAAAGGGGACGATTAAAAGGAGTATACTAATTATGATTTAATATTTATTAATAATTATTGTACTATACAACTTATCATTGATATAATACGTAAGAATGCATGGCCACATACATTTTATTAACAATACGAACAATAATATAATGAGATCAGTTCCGCTACGCTTAACATTACATATTCGGATACACATAAATTTATTTCAAACGAGCATATTATATAGCATACATTTTAAGGAAATATAACCAGAATATATTTCAGGGTTTAACATAGCAATAATTAATAGGTACCTGTATTAAATGTAGAGTTTCTTGCACGTGCTATTTAGATAGGCACTATTCTGTCAATTTTGATTTTAGCTAAATGTAATTTGATTTGTATCAATAAGGACTGATTCAATGCGTCAATATAATAAGGACATACAATAAAATTCTGAACCAAAATACCTATTAAGTATTTTACAAAATTATGTTACAATTTGTTTCTTTGACTGACAGAGTAAAGAATTGCGTGATAAGAGAGTGTTGTGGGGTAAAAGAAGATGTAGTGACAAGCAGATTGGAGACATCCTAAAAACAGGACAGGTTAGAAGCACCCTGAACAGAAGAGCATGCATGAGGAATCTGATGGGAGTGAATGAAGCAAGAGAGATATGTCAAGATCGTTGCAAATGGCGCTCCGTAGTCTCTGCCTACCCCTCCGGGCAACAGGCGTGAGTCTATGTATGTATGTTTGTTACAATTTCTTGCACAAAACAAAAAAAATTGTACAAAGGCGGACTTAATGCCCAGGGTATTCTCTACCAGTCGGATATAGTGTATTTAATATTTAACAAATCAGTCATTAGCAGATTAATTTAAGCATGTAATATACGCTTTCTAATTTTATTGTTAACTTGTTACTTATACGATCACTTGAATTGTCGCATCTGTACATTGTCTATTGTCAACAGTCGCAAGAAAACCGAACGCGCAAACTGACAATATCGCATTGTCCACTTATATTTTATAAGATTTTTACACAAATGAAATCATAGCGTTGACTACACAAAATTTGCATACTATGAAATTAATTCAATTAAATTGAGTCACAATATTCACATAAAACATAATGTAGGTTAATTACGTACTTGCAGTGTCAAGACGATTTCTTAAGAATACACTAGGCACCACGGCACCCACAATGCATATTTAATTTTGGGAATGTTTCATATTTAATTGAAGCTTCAATAGGTCAGTGATGACATGTTTGCCTGGTATAGTCTGGTTCAATGCCAAAACACTATTAATGTGGAACGGTTGCACTTTATTCTCGATATTTATCTCTCACAATTTCGGCAACAATGTCCCTGGGTATCATAGTGGCGCTCGCGGTTTTGGTGAGCGCCGCTTTGGCACTCCTCCCTGGCCTCCTACTGAAGTACACGTAAACATTGTACACTAGCTGCCTCGTGTCTGCCGGCAACTCCACGCGACTGTCTTCAGCACAGTCAGCCATTCTTGCGCTGCTATATAGTCTTCTCCAACTGAACATTGTCCATGCAGTCATTGCTTCGTCTCCGTATTGCGCCGTTTTGACGTACAATTTGAATACTGTTGTAAAAAGCAAATTCTTATTTATTTTAAAACACCGTAATCCAATTAATTTAAAAGTTGTTTCTCAGCTAACACACCGCCACAGATACGTACAAAACTTGTTCACTTATTTAACTTGTATCTCCGGGGATTCAGCGAATTGATCAGGGATTTATGAATGTGTGTATAAAGGATAGGTTATCGCTTCAAATATATCCGTTCAATCGGAAAGCCGCTCGCACACTGGTAGTACACAGGCCTCAAAAGACCACATTTACAAACCAGTCACATGGTCGTGACATCCGTTGTGTTACAAACGTGATCACAATGCTGTAGGAATTAACGATACCGCGCAAGTAGACCAAGATGTGGTGACTTTGTATGCGCACTCGCATCGCTGTCGACAACCTTGGCCAGATATAGCATTATATCCGTTATAATAAAAATGTATTATTGCTTACAACAAATATGTACATCGCCATTTTGAAATACACCGTTGCTTTATAAACGGACACGTTTAGAAATGTTCCCGTTTAATTTTAGAATTCGTGAACTGTTTTCTAAATTGTGCGCCAAGGTAGTTTCACGGATATAACACAAGATATTTACAAAATATAGGATTGATACTGCGTAAAAGTAAAAGATCTTTTTATCCACAACTTTAAATTACGAATTCTGGTCGTTTTTTGCAAGTCAAACTCGATCCAACATTGTTCACCTTGGAGATATGGACGAACATGTTTTTTTTTTACTTTTTATAAGTAAAAACATGTGCTGCTGCTTTTGACTTGACTATAGGTAAGGATATGTTGCATCATTTATAGCTGGCAAGCAGGGCCAGATCCTAAGGGCTGCTTAGGCTGCAGCCCAGGACCCCGAGGTTACAAGGGGCCCCCACAGCCCGCTAAAAACAATAGGCGATAATTTGAATTTAAAAATGGTTGTCTTTAAAGTCGGTTTAAGGACGATATTTTTACGTGATAACGTCATAAGGAAACATTGATGAAAAATTGCATACATGATACATACATACATAGTCTCACGCCTATAACCCCGAAGAGGTAGACAGAGGTGTATTTCTACACCCACTTTTCGCCAGATATACAGTCCCACGTAATAAGGGGCGAGCCTATTGCCGTACCGGGCACATTTCCAGACTCCGTGCTGCTACTGAGAATTTCGTGACAGAAAAACCCAATAACACTGCCCGACCCAGGAATCGAACCCGGGACCTCCCGATCCCACGCGCACATTTATGCCGCGAGACCAACGAAAAATTGCATATTTCTATGAATTAAGGGGCAAAATACGTGTAAAAGGATGTTTTCATGCTGATTTTCATTAATATTTTAAGGTATAAAAAATGAATATTATTGAATGAAACTATTAGGTTATTTTATACATATATTCATGAGTTTTTTTTTCATATTTTACAAAAATATAACATTAAAAGTAGCGGAGATATCAGCTGATACACATCGTAAGTTGTCATCCCACTTAGCAGTTGGTGTACGCGATGGAAGCCACAATTTGAAGCCGAAATCAATGGCACAGAAAAATTGCTTTCTTTTATATGTGTGTCTTCTATATAATCCTCAATTTAAAAAAAATACTTTTTTATAGAGCTATTAAAATAAGTCACGCTTTTTAAAATTTTTTCATATAAGTATTAATTACTATAAAAAAGTTGTTTAAATAAAATTATCGCTTATGATTGAGGTTTATGTTCAGCACAATTGTGTAAGGAAATTATAAACCAAATTTCAAGATGATTGGTTTAAAACTTTTTAAGCTAGAGTGTACACCGTTTCGAAAAAAAATTGTTTCAAGAAAAACTAATTACTTACTCCAAATTTTCAGATAAGTCTACATGTGAATTCTCAGTATACGACGCAGAGAGATTTAAAAGGGACACGTTAACCGTTGCGTTGGATAAGCTGATTATGGATTTAAATAAAAGGAGCCAAGTCGATGAGATATATAACAAAAAACATTTTTTTTATGGATTTGCAAGACAAAAATATCGAAAACAGATTTGGAAAGTGCACGTCATATTATTGATTACTATCCTGATGACGTAGACGAGCATTTAGTGAATGAGTACATTCAATTAAAATCTTATTTACTCCATCTAAGCCAGAGCCTTACACCTCTTGTAGTGACATTTTTATGCTCATGTATGAAATTAAACTTATTGACGTGTCCCCTAACTGCTATACCATTTTAAAGATTTTTTTAACTTTGCCAATCACTAGCTGTGAAGCAGAACGCTCCTTCTCCAAGATGTCCTATGTAGAAAATAAATATAGGACAACAATGTCGAACCATCGACTAAATAATTTATCACTTCTTTCTATAAATTGTGATCTAACAAAAGACTTGCAATGTGATGACCAAATAAAAGAATTTGCAGCACAAAAATGCAGAAAGGTTGATTTTTAAATTATAATTTATATAACACTAGAGGACGCCAGCAGCTACGCCTGCATTTTTTTTTAATTTACCCGTTTTGGCCGATCCCGTAGGAATTTTGGGAAATCCCTTCTTAGTGCACCCCTACGGTCCTCAAGGAACATACATGCCAAAGTTCAGCTTCCTGCACCCAATAGTTTCGGCTGTAGCGTGTCTGTCAGTCAGTCAGTAACGCAAGGATTTTATATATTAAGATAACGGTCACACACATAACCTCTAAATTTCTTTTACTAATTCTAAATAAATAAAGCAATTTTATTGTTTTTTTTATATTCTTATATAAATTTCTTTTACTAATTCTAAATAAATAAAGCAATTTTATTGTTTTTTTTATATTCTTATATAAATTTCTTTTACTAATTCTAAATAAATAAAACAATTTTATTGTTTCTTTTTTTTAATTCTTATATACATATAGCTCACTACTTCTTTTTCTCTTTCACCCAAAAGTTGCCTGGAAGAGATTGATACTACAGCAATAAGATCGCCTTTTGTACAACTAATACTTGCGTAGATTTAAGTAATATTTATGTTTTTTTGTGCAATAAAGAATATACAGAGTGTCACAAGACCCATCACCAAGCCGAAGTCTACTCGTTGTGGACATCATGCCAAGTCATACTAACCAAAAATAATACCTGGGAAACGTTTTATTTTTCAAAGTTTTCTCATTTTTTAAACCGCAATTAAAAGCGCGCGCGTGCAATGCTCGAAAAACCTACTTATCCATGGGCTTACAGGGCATCTAAAGAACATATTGGCGGGGTAAATGCATCGATTTTGTACCGAATTAGAAAAAATCCATACTAACTTTGAGCTTCAATATCTTCTGAACCAATTAAATTTCCCTGGTATGGTGCCGAAGTAGAAAATGTTCGTAGTGATTGGTACAACATGGGATTTCAGTTTTCGTTAAGGGTCTTTTAACACCCTGTATATGTTTAGGTGCCTATTAATAATATATCATTATAGAAACAGGTTTTTGACATGGCTATTAGTTGAGTACTTAGATAGGCTCTTAGGTAGTTTCAGCCTAGGGCCCCACAAATTCACGATCCGCCCCTGGTGGCGAATGCTTTCTTATTCCCTTAGTAATAATCTAGCCAAGTCATGAGCTATACGAATGTACGCAAAGACTGTTAATTGACTTTTAGCGTCCGTAAACTTATAAACATTATTTCATTGCCAACCAAAGTGGATTGAAATCACGGACTGCACTTCTGACTCATACATAAGAGATTGTATGTTTTCTTTTATGAGTCAGTGTACACTTCAAGGTCTGTTGTCTATTCTCAACTCCAAATCATTTTCAAAAAGTTATCTAGATTTCAGGCGCACGCTTTGCCATCCAATACTTTGGCCACATCAAACCTGTCATGCAAACCAGTATTAGATTTTATTATACAGCATTCCATTACTTAAAATGTTATATCCTTGTCATTTATTTATACCTCGCCATAAAATTTAAGATCATTAAGTTAGACTTAGATGCTATACTGGTTTAAATCACTTATTCTTTTGTGTTCAAGTACAATCGTTTTGAGTTTTAATAAGCTTCAGCGGTGGTTATATTTTATTATCCAATTTAAAATTGTCACGTAATTTCGTATCAATTTCTGTGTCTAACTTATTGAAGTTGACTTAGCTGGCTTTTTAAATCGCTGTCTGCTGCCATTCATAAAATTTAGGTTACTTTATGGTGCCGTGAACTACGTTTTTGCAAATATAATTATCTAAGTGTCACATAGCGGTACCGCTGTTGAATAGGATGGATGGAACAGTTGGCGGAAATTATTGCCGAATAGACAATGATCGTGCTGGTAATTTTACGGTTGCTGACGCTGGAACAGTGTCTTTTTACAACTATCGATGTTTCCATTCTTCAATTTAACTGTACTTTCCATAAACATTTTGCTGACTAACAAGTTTGCTTATGTGTAAATATTTACTTTGTCACATAGCGCGAGGTGCGCGTTCTTTCAAACTCTACGTAGATGTACAGCAGCTAACATGTTTGTCATAGATACATTATGTAAAACAGTAATTGCATCAGAGTAGGTAAACAACTACAAATAGGGTTAGTAGGGTTTCCTGTAGAATGTCTCGGAGAGTTGAATGACACTTATAATGCGTATCTCCAAATACGATAGCGTGCGTGCATAGATCCTTACTATACTTCGATAGCGTTATGTTAAATTATTTTATGCCAGTGAAGGCACGACATGTATTCATAAAAGCTGTTTGCGCACGTAATCATTAAATCGATTAACAGATAACCGTAAACAATCGAAAATCTTAACTAAAATGACAACAACGTTAAACGTATCGAATACAAAGTTCGAGACATTTTCCTCATTGTTTGCATTATAATGAGAATGGGATTATAATAGAACAAGGAAGTTCCTTATTTTTATTGTTATCTTTTGTTTGTTTACCTTGTTTTATGGATGCTTGTTGAAAGTTGACGTAAACATTCGGTATGAAGAAAGTGCGAGGCACTCTCTAACTTTGTTTAATTAAGTGTGCGAGATTTCATTTGAAATGTCAACATAGCTGTTCGTCGATGTCGATGGTTATTTGCAGACAGCGGATGTAAAAATAGTAGGTTTGACTTGAAACTATCGATCTCTGAACGAGAGCGACCGTAGAAAGTACCAGCTGTTTATTTTCCCTCACAATATGCAAACGACGAGCAGAGCCGCAACTGGCTGGTTGTAAGTTATCTGTCATGTATTATGTATTTCCTCATATAGGTATGTTTTGCTTGATCTATCTGGCCTATTGCTCCTATCTTATCGCCAGGCAGGATTCTCCGTTGAATAACAAATTTTGCCCAAAATTGAAATGTTCGCTATCGTTCCATGCCAAAATATGAATATTATGCTAATATAAAATAAAAACTCGCATGAAAAATTGATACGCAAACGCTCTATTGACGAATCCTCGCTTCCAAAATGAGTCAATATGATATAACATAAATTTCATACAATTCGGTAACTGATAATGATTATCATGTAACGTGGTGCAGTAATCTGAGTATTGGATCAGCCCAGACACTGGAATGCAATGATTCAGAGTGTGAGTCAGATAGCTAATGATAATTTGATCTTTCAACATTTGAAAAGGTTTCATCAGGTAGTTGCTCTTCGCAAGAGGAGCTATTCCACAACACGATCGTATTTTCATACAACTGGTGACGAGCGCAGCAATGAAATTTTAGAAACTATCCTAGTTATTTACATAATAATGTTGTTAAACATGTACAAGTTTCATACTAAATTGCGACGCTGTTACTGGGCCATAAAAAAGCTCATTTGCAATAACGTCTAATCTAAGAGGAATTGAGTAAAAATATGTTATTTTATTAAATGATAACGTATAATCTCAGTAGATTCTGAAATGCATTGCGTACAATACAAACGTGTGAAATACAAAATGCATATGTTTATTTCCTAAGACGCGTGCCCCAATTTTAAAACCGTAAACAAATGTGTTCCAAATAAAACATTATTCATAAAATAAAACAACTTCCACATTGTTGCAGATGCTTGATCATCTATAAATAAATGGTGCAGACGGCAGACGCATTCTACTCTATAAAGTTTCGACATTTAAAGCCATATGTTCAAACGCTTATTATGAGCTCTCTAGCTTTGCACCTGCGTCCGTTCCTCGCACGTGCTCATTCCAGCTGTTGGCGCGTCGTATGCTGCTCACTGCAACATGCACACAATATTTGCAGGTTCTCACTTGCATGCATCCAAATGTTTCTGCCACTGTCCAATATAAGACAAATAATTCTTAAGGTCTTCTAAAACTTTTCTTGAACATATTTCGAATGGTTTTATTGACCTGATGGAACGAATTGTGGAATTATCGAGTACGAATTAAAGACTGGCTATTCGTGTGATGATCTCACCGGTCGTCAATCTTGACAATGCAAAGGACCGGTCGTCTGCGGGGCGGGGTACGGGACGGGACGGGGACTCCGCTGCAGGGTTTTGTGCGATTCACGGCGCACGCGGTGCGACCCACAGTGCCACACTCAGTAGTCAGTGCGACAGTTGGTCGCTCATTGCGCGGCGCGCGCGCCTCTTCCCCAAATTCTTCCTACATTCCTTATTTTAAGTGCTAGTCAAAATGAAGTTTTTCCTTTACCTTAATCGGAGAAGATGGTGTTTGTGCAAATTAACAAAAAGTGGATTAGTTCAATAAATCGTTACTCGCTACGGTCCAAAGAACAATGCTGTGGGAAAAAATAACGTTCAGCTGGCATCGGCAGTCGTTCCCAGCTACCTACCTTACCTCTCTCCCCGCGCCGGTCGGGTACCGGGTTCAATGCGCCTCTCTGCGTTTATTCATCGTTTGTGGGAAAAGTTGACCCCCGTTTTAAAAATTATTGTTAACGAATTCACACGGCTCGTATTGTCGTCACTACCGCATCTTAGATGATCGTACGTATTGGAAACATGGAACGCTGGAAATTGCAACAGGTGTTTAATTAGTACTTAATTTTGTGTGAAGTGATTAATGAGGCACCAGCGTAAATACTGAATGTTTTTATGCGCCAACTGCCAAGGTTGCAGCATGCCGCAGACCTAAACTATTTATTCTGGGCTTTGCTATGTTTGTCGAGTTTCAACTTCGTCGAAATTATTATCTTATTGTGTTGCGGATAGAACATTTATCAGAAGAGGACAATACTCTTACATTAGGCAACGTGTTTGATGTTCATGAATGAAATGTCGAAATAGCCGTTGAATATATCAGTGTGCGGATACGTTCGTTGTAATGTGAATAGTGATGACGTAAAGTTATGTGGATTTAGTAAATCTAGTGAATACAGTGGTCCGTGAGTGAAGTGTCCGTCTGGAAGATATACCTGGTTGTCATATATTTGTCTGCACGATGGGGAACACAGGATCGTCAGCACACGAGCCGTTTGATCGGGCGCAGGCGGCAGCAAACGCCGACCTCAAAATGGTACATTCATTTGATTATGCTTCATTTACTATTCATTATTCAACTTGAGTCATTGAATACTAAAGCATATTGTACGCGGTGGTCGGGTACGGTCAACGTTTATTGTTCCCTGCTCACGCACATTTTAAACACACCAGATAACAAAGTACAGATACCTGCATGCTTATCGTGCGTGTGGCTTAAAGGCGCTCTAGTCGCTGAGCACACTGTTACAAAACAACCAAACTGGAAATACAACGTCATATATTATATTCATCAACGTTTTTTGTGAGCAAATTAGGTGCTACATGTTATAAGCCTTTAGATACCTAGACGAGTAGGTGTAGATACTCAATGTCTAGTCTAAACTCTGCTGTAATATCCAGAACAATCAAAGTCTTGTTAGGTATATCATAATCGATCGCTTAGCATCCAATATGAGTATCTAATTATTATGCATGCTAGGCGATATATCCTTCGTCTTACAAGGAGCCCACACTTACGTCAGACAGAACAAAACGACTACTCATCATTATGATTGGCCGTCTGCCGAAAATTCAAATCGATTGAGTCAGGATTTGGTATCAAAACTATCTTGATAATTTACTACCTACTCTTGGCCTATGGAAGAATAAGATTTGGCCCCCTTTTAAAACAACAATAGATGGTATACAAACAAGTTTGGTCCTTACTGCATAGGGGTGAGGCAGGACTTATTATTGAAAAATTATAAAGGAGACTGTCTTTGTACTTGAAATGTAAGATACATTTCAAGTAGGTAGAAAGGCCCAGTTTCTTAGTAAATATTTGCAATGAACATTTGTACTGATAGGAAACTGGAAAGGATGAAATCAATAAAGAGTTCTTTGGCAAAATACAAAACAAACATTACGACAAAGAGCAGCACATTTGTGATTAGACGTTTAATAACATCATTATGAGTATGCATACGGTAACAATGATTTGATGTCATTGGTAACACATGTTCTCATCTCTTATTTTTACAATATGGCACGAGTTACGCGTCACATTGATATAATGAGTTCATTGCCAACGTAATAAGGTATAAAATGCATTAATGGTTATTATATTAACACCCAGATGACAAGAGTGCTTACAAGTACATTAAAGCACGTACTTATTAAGTGGATTAGTGGTACAATCGCACATCTGGCCTAAATTAGTATGTCATTACGAAACATGCGTGAGAAAATATTTGGATATTTTAAATTCATCACAATAGTACTACAGAGGTCGTATATATATTATTTCGTAATTTTGTATTTTTAGAAAATCATTGTATTTTTGGGATATTGTTGGTAAAACTTGTTAAAGTTTTTATGACTTGAGAGTCATTGGATGGTTTATATTTATAGGTGTATAAGTATGTAAAGGTGCCAGTACTTAGCTGGAGCATAAGTTAGTGCCGGTATCCTATTATCAATCGTTCATACATATAAAGTTTTAAACAAACTAGTCTGCGGACGGACATGGTTCTTCAAAAACGTCTGCGCCCGTGGGCGCAAAGCGCACTTTGGGCAATTTTGTAACAGATTATAATATGTTATTCGAATAAATACGTCTGTGTGGTGATGGATTAAGAATACGGAATGTCACCACCCCATGTCATCCCATGGGTTTCGTAAGAGCCGACAGAGGGAGCATATTATTCAAAACTTTTGATACAAACCATATACCAACCCGTAGGCCAATTCCTCCTTTCAAAGTAGAGGCCTAGTCCAGCAGTGGACTGTTAAAGGCTGATGATGAATTCGAATAAAACGATTATTGACAATAATTTGACCGGAAAGCGTACTTTGACAGAATGCTTAGGTAATACTGAATAACCATGGGTAAACCTACGTTTACTCCATCTTCTAGCATTACCACTACGCGTAACATATGCAACGAGAATGACTCCAACCTAAAAGAGAATGCACACATCACATGCGAACCAAATTTCAGTTATAAATGGTTATGTGTCATCGCCTTGTACAGTTAGTGAAGCGCTTGTCATAGATCGCGTTCATGAGGAAATCAAATCTGCGACCCCTATCTAATATAAAAGGTGATCGTCGCGCCATTGTACCATTTAGGTCGACATTGCACCGGTGCGATCTTGAACGCAACATTCCGGTGTTTCACAAGGCGAAAGTGGTTGGTGATATTTCGATGAATACTTCCTCGCAATTTAGGAGCTTCTGATGAGAATAAACTTAAAAGCTTAAAAGTGTATTGATGTAACTATTGTCAGTCACATATTTTTGCTATGGTTTTTGTGTGATATAAGTAACAGTGCTGAGTTACTCGATTAAATTTTGATATAGCCATAACATTGATTTAAATAAGTTAATATAATAAACCTATTAAGTTACTACCAATGAAGGCAAACTCCTGTATCTTCAAACGTGTTTTGAGCACATTTTCACGCCTACTTTACTAAGAAACTCCTAAAACCTTGTGTGTCGATTTCTGCACCCCCATGCCTGGGGCTCATAAATGATTCTAAAAAGAATCTTGGCCCAAAAGCAATGAGCGTTATCGTGAAGAAACCACACGCCCAATGACAGTTTTCATGACATATTGCGCTTACAAATTGCCAAACGTCAGTTTTTGTTGCTTGCCGAAATGCCGACGCTACTGTGCGGTCCAGTGAATCTGGTAAAACTAACCTCTTTCATGGAATTATGTCAGTAAATATTCAAACGCTACTACGTACACTTGCATTAAACAGCATTTGCAAGTAGTACCAGGAAATGTTTAACATACTGTGTTGTTAGCTATCTGAACTGAAAACACCATTATTTGCTAATCCAATGTTTTTGAAGATGTAGCTTTAAGTTAAGTCCGCGCTATACGTTGACAAACAAGCCGGTTAGCTCCTTGGTGTTTAGGTTGCCGGCGGCTTTTGCAGAAATAAATTGGTGGCTAACCACTGGACATCTATTTAGAACTGCTCCTGAATCGGGAGAGTGGCAGAAGGGACCTTGTAATGGAGTCAAGAAAGCGCGTGGGAAAGAGCAATCGCATGTACGACACGTCTTTCGTTACCAGGATGGAAGCGAGCTTGGTGAGAAAGCTAGTTTACACTGTCATATCCCAAGGGCTTCAGTCGATTAAACTGAGTTCAATCAACATACAACACAAACAATATGGTACGTTGATTGAATCTGTGCCTGCGGAGGCGGTAAACTTAGAAGCGGCAATTTTATGCAGCTTGAAGTTGTGTCGATTGTCCATTGAATATGTATGATCAATCGTGATTCAGTAGAACTTAGTTCGTCAATTCGTGTAGCTCAGACTTAATGCCGATATTTCTTGGTATTGCGAACGGGTAAACAGATAAGTACATACTACTATGAATGAATGATATTTTAAGCATTGAAAATTGTGGTCTGGCTGAAGGATAAATTGCGGTAAAACTTAATACAGAATAAAATTATGAAATAAATACCGTGGTAAATTGAATATAGCTGGTACCTTCGTGGAAAAGCTTGTGGTGAAGTAATGTACTATTTGATTGTGATCTAAGTGAGCTGTCGCACTTTAGGCAAAATCTTGAATCAGTTGTTTTCACAATATCAATGTAAATTATTTGAACATCGCAAGACCGAAAGTTCAAGCGAAGAAAAGAGTCATCACAATAGCATTAACCATTTTACTTATAACTGTCCGTATTTATGCAAAAAGGAACCACACGACATATTTAGATTTTTGCTTTTTTTGAAGAAAACTAATTTAAAAGTGGTTTATTTTCTTATTCAAAAAAGATCCACATGATTTTTCCCTTGGAAACAAGTTATACAAAAAGCAGAAAGGAACCAACAGCAAAAACACACATTATACATATTGCAAAACGGAACCATAACACCATGGGACTTGTTTCATCAAACAAATAAACCATATAAATTCCATGTCATTTTATACAAAACAGATCCACAGATACTTGGTACCATTATACATTAAAAGTATTTCTATAATTAAAAAATATTATAATACACCAAATGGAACCAAGTTTCTGTGGTACCATTATGCGTAAAATGAATCCATATTTTAATGACAATTTTTTTTTGCAAAATAGAACCACAAGCATTCGGTTCTACCATGTATAAATAAATATTGTAAACAGCAGAACCACAAGTACGTGATTTCATTGCACTGCGGAAGGCGTAAACATAAAGTTTGAAATTCAAAGGCAAGGTACTAGAAAGTCTCGAGCAACTTAAAAACAACAAGTGTCCATAAGATGATGAAATCACCACAGAGCTCTTAAAAGCAGAATGGACTGTAGTCCTGAAAGAACTGGCGAGCCTCTTTAATTCCGTTATTCATCAGGGCCTTACAGCTCAGGCGTGGAGCGGGAGTGCGGTTGTCCTGTTCTTCAAAAAAGGTGATGAAATCTCGCTTAAAACCTATAGACCCATTTCATTCTTCAGCCACCTCTACAAGTTGTTCTCAAGAGTGCTAACAAACAGCCTCGCCAAAAATACTTGACCATTTCCAGCCACAGGAACTAGACCATATCCATACTGTTTGGCAGAATATACAGAAGACCAATGAGTACAATAAGCCGCTGTGTATGGCTTTTGTGCACTCCGAGAAAGCCTTTGACTCCATTGAAACCTGGGTGGTTCTCGTTGCTTTGCACTGGTCTCGTACCGATTGACGCTACATCGAGGCGTTGATATGTTTGCATGATATCGCCACTAAGACCATCCAACTCCAGCCCCGTCGTGATTGCGACGAGGTGTGAGGCAGGAAGACTTAATATTTTAATCAGCTCTTCACCAGCGCAATCAAAGACTTTAAGATGCTGGACTGGTTTGGACTGGGCATAAACATTAACTGCGAATACATCTCACACCTTCGGATTGCTGACGATATCGTCATCGTTGCGGAGTCCCTGGAAGAGTCGAGCTGGATGCTCCACAGCCTAAACGGAGCCTCTCGACGTGAACTTGTCTCGGCATGAACTGACCAAAACCAAGATTATGTTAGACGAACTCATCATGTCGGGATCGGTTTACGTCCACGGATGGGTGCTTGAATGTGTTCAAAAGTATGTCTACCATGAGCAACAGCTTGTTGTCCAGATTGGTAGCAATAACTTCGAGAAAGAAATCGATTGTAGTGTCCAGTTGGGTTGGGCAACGTTTGGCAAACTACGTCAAGTTTTCTCTTCGCCCCTACCACAATGCCGGAAGACCAAAGTCTACATTCAATGCTTCCTACCTGTTATGACGTACGGTGCCGAGACGTGGACACTCACAGTGGGACTAGTCCCCAAACTTAAAGTCACGCAGCGAGTGAGAGAACCATAATTACCGACATAGCTCACAGAATAAGTACGCTTATGAGGCAGTGGACTGGTCATTTCTGCAGAAGTACTGATGGCTGATAGACCAAGCTTGTCCTAGAGTGGAGACCAGGACTAGGTAAGCGTAAGGTAGGGTGGCACACGGTTAGGTGAACTGACGACCTGAAATCGAGGCTGGGACGAAATGGATGCGAAAGGCTAAGAACCATGTACTGTGGCGCGTGTTGGGAGAGGCCTATGTCCAGCAGTGGATTGCTATAGGCTGCATATCAAAGGTTTATTACGATTATACTTAGTTTCATGTATATATATTGTTAAATCCATGGCTTTACCAATGTACATGAAACCCATGGGTTGTGGTTCCTTTTTGCATATGAGGAAAGCTATTAGTAAGTAAATATAAAAAGGAACCACATGCACATTTTCTAAATTATCTAGAAAAATTAAGAGTATCCAGAGCAAATTTATATACACATACTTAAATGAGTAATTTATCAATTCAATTATATAAAATAAATGTAATATTTTACTTAATCTAACAGAGCTGCACATGTTTTTGTAAATCCATTGATATCTCAAAAGTGCATTTTTGCTGGGTGGTTCCTTTTTGCATAAATACGGACAACTATAATAGGGTAGTTTCCAGGGTCAAAATAATTACATTTTATTTAGTCCGTATTTTAGATTATAAAAATATATTGGACACGTATTTTTTCTTTTTTCGATTAAATAAAAAATAACAAAGACATAGTCCATTAAAGTTACGTGTGACGTCATCTAGTGCGAAAAAATGCAGCACGGCGTGACGTTATACGTAACTTTAATGAGCTATAATCTTGGTCATTATTGGTTTAATTTACAAATAAAAAAATATGTATCGCTTATTTTTGAATAATCTAAAGGACGGACTTATATTTTTTTTTGTCAACTAGCCTATTGTCTGTAAGAATGCACGAGTCTGATGCAAATGATAATTATAATTATAAAATACAGTAGCTATGCTCGCGACTTGTTCACGTGGAGCTGAGTACGTCTGCGATGCCATGATTGGCAAGCGAAGCTGAAACGCTTTGATAAAACATAACTACTTATTCTAAATTCAATGTAACAGCGGTTTTATTGAATTTAGAACAGTTACACTTTTGAGTTGTATTTGTTTTTGTTCATTTGATTACTATATGGTCTGTGTTATAAAAAATATTATTTTATTTTCATCTACATAGTGGTCGCAGAGTAGGTATGTACCTACTATATAAATGAGTTGTCGTGTATCCAAAGAGTGATATAGGTCATCTCAAGGCCAGGTCAAGTAACAAGGTCGTTCTGTTCAGTATGATGATTTTTTGTTGTTCTTATAAAATTCTAACGACCAGAAACTGCAAACACTGCAAGATTTTCTCGTGCCGCAATCATTGTCATGCATGCGCTAAAGCTTTAAAAAGTTTAGAACACCTCTCTAAGGTTTTTTGTAGTAGGTACTTCGGCCACATAGTTACCAGTCATTTATCTTAGTCTTCGCCTTTCTACAGTCCCTACCACATATTATTAGGTATGCTTCTTATTGTTGCTTAGTCAGTGTTTTTCGTAAATTTAGCACATCTTATACATATTAGATACAAAAAGGTCTACTGTGTGTATACGTAATTGATAGAGAATTGCTGGCTTAATAGTTTACTGGGAGATTTTATTGGACTTGCGTCAATAGGCACGTACCTAGACACGGTCACGGGCCTTATAGGCAGATAGACTTTTAATATTGCTCTCCAAATGTAGGTTATATCTAGGTAGTAAAAGCTATTTCCTTTCGAACCAATTTAAGGAAAATACTACAAATACTACGTGCTAGTTATTAATGAAGCCAATGAAGGTTATATAACATTGATTCATTGGAACAATGAATATCTTCGTCGCCACGTGAAAGCAATGTAGCTATTACTTAATAAGGAAACTATAAAAAGCTATAAATAAATACAAATGTTATATATTTAGATGTTTGATACGTGCTCAATTAAGGAAAATAGTAGGTATTTAACTTCTGTAAAATGTTATATAAGTTTTTTACCGCAGAAGACTTATGACTACGAATCCAAGTGAAGTAGGTATATAACCACATACACATTCGAAATAACTACAGCCATGTCAATGTCACTTTAATGTCATGGTAAATGCAGCATTTGTACGTCAGAATCCCACAATTTAAACACAATGTCTGCAACAAGACGGGGGTATGAAAGGGTGTCAACTGTGTCAAGTGCATTATAATGGACCATTAGGCAGAGAACTACCAATTGCACTTCTGTATACGCCATAAACTGTATCATGACCATGACTGTACTTGGAGAGAGACTCTTTACATATAATGTTGGTCTACCCTGCAGGAACCTATAAAGTTAAATAAGTCTATTTTCTCATTTAAATCTTACTATCGCCTGCCTTTCAGGATTCTTAGGCTTGGTTTAAAAAGCATTTCCAAGTAAAATAACGTGCCCAACCGCCCACGAATGCTTGACGCTGCGTTTCACGTAATGTCAACGGCAAATGGGCATTAAGGTACTCGCCAAATTTCTTTCTAACTTGGTGGAAATATCAAGTCACGTGGACTGTGCGGTGCTGTAGTGGGGCAGGCACAACCTTCTCACTTGGCTTCCCCCAAGAATCCTATAAAATAACTATTGCTCTGTTGGGTTACACTTTGAGTCAAAAATCGGTGACCACTGCGAAAACCATCTTGTAAAGGAGGAGGGTGATTAAGGACCTCAAAAATATCCCCGATGTTAGATTAAGTTGGGTTGTTGCATTTTAGAAGATGTGAACGTTCATACACTAAAGAATAACCACCGTATTAGTATGCCGTCACCACTAGGGCTGCGCTCACCAATACATGCCTTGGTTTGTACAATCAGATCGTATCAAACCGTCAACAAACGGCGCTGAAATTTCGGCTTGTGATAAAGCAGAGTAGATACTAAAGCGAGCGGCTCGATAGTCGATACAACCCTTACAAATAAATCCTCAAATGTGTACTCACTATTCAAGTTTGGGAGACACATTATAGTCCGGTCAATTTAGACATAAAAATAGTGGTCAAATAACAAAAATTGCCGGAGAGCCAAATATTGGTGGAGAGCTAGGGTTTACCATTACAAATAAAGTCTTAAAAGTCCCCATCGCTCCTATGTGTGCTACAAAAGTTATTCGGGGTCAAACGTCAATTTTTTTTAATTTTGCGGATTTTTCTCGAAAACGGTAAGTTTTATCAAAATAAAACCTTAGTTCAACCAAACCAACAAAAGTTGTAGATCTTAAAATTCTATACAAAAAAGGTATGATTTTTTCCTACGAGTTACTATTCCTGAGATATCGCGATTCTAAGTCATCACATACATGATATGCACACATTTCCACGCCACCTGTGAGGTAGTGTACTCGGCGCGTTTTTTGCAAAAAAAGTTGTAGTGCCAAATGTGGCTGTAAAAAAAGTCGGGTTGCTGTGTTCTCCAGCGTGTACCAATTGCCAAGGTCAGTCTAGCTCAAATGTCCAGTTGAGTACAATAGAGGAAGATTCCTGTGATTTTAATGAAGGGACCAATGATTCAGCCACATTTGAACAATTTATGAACATCCAGCAAGAAGAAGAGGAAGAAGAAGAAATCGAAGAAGACATGACTGTTGAAGTAGACTTTCAAGAGTATGAATCTGATTAAAATATCTAAAGAAATCAATACAATAGTTAACCCAATAATCAATAGCAATATCAATACCTTATCGATATCAATAATAAGGTAATATCTAGAACTTCACGGGTATTGTTCCCTTAAATTATCCTAAAATTGTCATGACAGTTAGAGTAGTCCTACAGGGGAAACCACGGTAAAAAAAACGCGCCGAGTACACTACCTCACAGGTGGCGTGGAAATGTGTGCATATCATGTATGATGTGACTTTTAGAATCGCGATATCTCTGGAATGGTAACTCTTAGGAAAAAATCATACCATTTTGTAGAGAATTTTAAGACTTTTGTTAAGGTTTTATTTTGATAAAACTTGCCGTTTTCGAGAAAAATCCAAAAAACCTCAAATTTTGACGTTCGACCCCGAATTATAACTTTTGTAGCACACATAGGATCGATGGGGACTTTTAAGACTTTATTTGTAATGGTAAACCCTAGCTCTCCACCAATATTTGGCTCTCCGGCAATTTTGTTATTTCAAATGTCTATATTGACCGGACTTGAAAAACATTTTACGTAGGTCCACCTATAAAGATAAGGTACACAGGGAGTATTTAAAACAACCTTCGAATAAATTTGAACATTATAATGACAATGAAGAAAAATATTACCTATTACTTATAATACTTACGTCAATACATATTTTTGCATAGGTTATGCGTATCTGATTGGCGTTGATAAAAAAAAAATGTTTGCCTGCAAGGTTTCTTATGGCAAAAATGTTGTAAACAAGGCGCTGATATGAACTGCAGCACAAATCTGCTGATTTGCTGTGAAGTATGAAAGCTATCGAGATTGGCTATGTACATGCTGATATTACACACACAACAGATATTTAAAGAAAGTATAAAGTAAAGTAAATCTTTTGATACTGGTACCGTATCACATTTTGGTGGACTTTGAAGAGTGTCCGATAGCTTGTATCGAACACATTCCGGTCCAGAATTCTTAGTTGGGATTGCAGCATTTTGATTATTACTCTACAATGTGTAATTTGATACACTTGATAGACATACAGCGATACCATTATGCCACAGATTGTTTTAGAAACAGGACAAAATAAGAACAACGCTCCAATGATAACGCTATCCGCCTATCGTTAGATACCAATTGCGATTTCAAATTGTGTCTTAACTCGTATGTGTAAATTTTAAATTAAACAGCTGACACTACTTTTTTTAAAGAATTTATGTAAGAATAAAAAAAAACAGTCAATCTCTTTAGTCCCTCTGTTGATCAGTAGGTACAATAGCGCTATGTTTCCCTGTACTTATACATTTGATTTCTAATAATATGTCAGTTATTGCCAGATTCTAGTACCTACGTATATTAGTAGTAAGTATTTAAATAATATTTTAGACGATAATGACCATTTGCATTCGCAAATTAAATCTGTACAAAAATAATGAAAATGTGTCTCTTGTATTTCTAACTAGTGGATAAGGCACTGTAATTTATTGTATTGAAGTTTGGACACTCCTTACCTGTGCATACTAATAAGTAGCAACAGGAATTCTAAATGCTTAATATGTTTTTAAGTAAGTACCTTTATGTATGTGACATTATTTATTAACAAAAACTTGTTATTCGTTTTTAGAGACGACTAAAAGAAACGTTTTCAAAATTGCTTAAACAAAAAGTCAGACAGACCTATGTTGATGTTTTATTGACAATCATTAAAATAATTTTCTTAGTAGTTGCTTCAAGGTAGGTACTGTGAGTAGGTATATATCTACCTAAGTATATACGTAGGCAAGTGTATTTAACTTTGAGCGCTAGGGTCAAGATTTTATCATCAATCATTTCTGCACAAAAACAATCTCGCGACACTATGTATTTACTACTAGCACTCGTAATGTAGTGGCATTAACATATATAGACTCACGCCTGTTTCCCCGAAGGGGTAGGCAGAGGCATATTAAACGCCCACTTTTCGCCAGTGTTTTGATCCCACGTAATAGGTGGCGAGCCTATTGCCGCTTATTGGGACATTTTGTTTGCCAGAGCCTCGTCCGTTGATCGGCAGGTGCACCACTTGCAGGTGAGGTTGGCTTGGGACCCTAAGTTCTTGGTGGGAACCCTATGCACCCGTACACCCATACACGTAGTGGCATTAATGACTAAATAATATGAGCTTCATTGTCGCTGCCAATACGTAATAGGAACTGCTACATAGGTATGTTGATGCGATGATGACTCGATACAACAATAATCTTTTAGCCGATAACAATCAAATATGTTGAATGAAACTAAAAATATTGTGATGACTTTTTGGTTTTCTGGTATTTATATAGGTACCTATATATTAGTGTGCGTTCGCGCAGCGGAATGTTGTTGAATTTAAAGATTTTAATTATGCAGATATTTAGTGTATGACGTCGTGTAATTGTGTATGGTAAAAAAAAATTTGTGCACGCAGCCATTGTGGAGAAATTCACCAAAAACTGATTCCGCTGGGCGAACGTTGTCCTGGCGGAACTTTTTTTAATCCATTGACTTTAGAAGAAAAGAGATGTGTCCAAAAATTAGTGTGTATTTGTGTGTAATTGTGTATGTATGAATAAAATTAGTGCATGCATAAACTTCGGAGAAATTCAAGTTTCCGCTACGCGAACGTTTAGCCATTAGCTAGTTTTCATATAAAGCGCTTACATAGAGAGCTGTAGATTTTTACATACGTTGTTTTGAATTTGTTTATATTTGTTTAAAAAACAGATTTAGAAAAAATCGTAGGGCTTAAAAGATAAAAATATAAACGTAGAATACACTTATTAGGTCTTAGTTCTTAAAGTATTCACTTTGGGGTCTAGATTTTCACGTTTATACAAACCTTGTAAGTGTCTGCAACATGTTGCCAAGTATCAATGATGTTCCGTTATTAATTAAAGAGTTATAGGACAATTTACCATGAAAAGATCACTGTTTACAAAGCAGTCAAATATCACGACGTTCTAAAGGAATTGCATGGTAAAATGTATGCCAATAATTAGTGTATTCATTCAACTATTCACATGCTAAATTTCATGTCATTAAATTCAGTAATTAAAGAAAAACAATTATAATACTGACGAAGCATCGAAAACCTACATAACTCGACCAAGTTGTGGATGGCTACAAAAAAGCGGCCGTGCCATATATCTAAGAAACGTTCTTAACCTTCCAATACAATATTTATTAATATGGTACAGTTGCGTACACAAGCGTTAGGAAAAAATAAAACAATTGCATTTCTTGAATTAAAAATATTTTTTAAATAATAACGCCACTATCTACGATAAAAATAAATCTTCAATAAACAAGTATTTAAATATCCGTGTACAAAAATATTTTTAATTACATATTACATAATTATGTAATTATAATAACGTTAACAAACGCTTGCAACGACAGCAATGGACTTAAGTGTGTTTTAACTAAAACTGGTTTAATAAACATATTGCCCTCTCTTTTCTTCAAGGATGGAAGTACCGTTTCAAGCGGGAAGCCGCCTATCGCTCGTTGCGCGCAGCGCGTTGTCTATTTTTTCACACTAGAATATTTTTGATCAATTCATAACTACAATACTAAGACTATTTAACCAAAGGACTAGCGTACCGCTTTGAACAAAATAATTCTGCATATTTTGGTGGGGCGCGGGGGAACACGCTCACATACATAAGTCACTACATGTACAACGGTATACATAAATTAAAAAATCGATTCAAGAAGTAGTTTTTTTTGAGTTATTAGATTGTTTGATCCACTAAAGTTGCAAAGGGGAACGCTCGTGCATACCTAGTCCATTGGTTAAATAGTGTAATAAGCTACAATAAGATAAAAAATTACCTAAACAGTATTATTTACATGTGGTAATTATTTAATTTCCCTAAGAGGTCTATAGTTAGAATTCTGATCCGTGAACTCTTCAATAGAAATTAGCTGTATGAATTTTATTTGTCTTAAATTTTAAAAATATATCTAGATTATATCTCAAGTCTCAAGCGCATACTTAAATAAAGTACCCACGTAAATAGTACCTACTTTCTGTCATAGTCAAATACATTTAAAAAAGTAGGTGTACAAAAGTAAATGACCTATAAATTATATCGAAACAACAATTGTGTTATCACCTATACCAATTCAATACCGGTATTATACTGTAAATTTTGGGATGTTACCTAAATATATTGCACGGCCGCTTTTTTGTAGCTATCCGAACTTGGTCGGGTTATGTAGGTTTTCGATGCTTCGTCAGTATTATAATTGTTTTTCTTTAATTACTGAATTTAATGACATAAAATTTTGCACGTGAATAGTTGAATGAATACACTAATTATTGGCGTACATTTTACCATGCAATTCCTTTAGAACGTCGTGATATTTGACTGCCTTGTAAACAGTGATCTTTTCATGGTAAATTGTCCTATAACTCTTTAATTAATAACGGAACATCATTGATACTTGGCAACATGTTGCAGACACTTACAAGGTTTGTATAAACGTGAAAATCTAGACCCCAAAGTGCATACTTTAAGAACTAAGACCTAATAAGTGTATTTTACGTTTATATTTTTATCTTTTAAGCCCTACGATTTTTTCTAAATCTGTTTTTTAAACAAATATAAACAAATTCAAAACAACGTATGTAAAAATCTACAGCTCTCTATGTAAGTGCTTTATATGAAAACTAGCTAATGCCCAAACGTTCGCGTAGCGGAAACTTGAATTTCTCCGAAGTTTATGCATGCACTAATTTTATTCATACATACACAATTACACACAAATACACACTAATTTTTGGACACATCTCTTTTCTTCTAAAGTCAATGGATTAAAAAAAGTTCCGCCAGGACAACGTTCGCCCAGCGGAATCAGTTTTTGGTGAATTTCTCCACAATGGCTGCGTGCACAATTTTTTTTTTACCATACACAATTACACAACGTCATACACTAAATATCTGCATAATTAAAATCTTTAAATTCAACAACATTCCGCTGCGCGAACGCACACTATATATTAGGTTTAATTATGTCATAGAATTTGATCATACTTACTATGCAACGGATGATTGGAATTAAACTAAGTACTATTAATGGATTGTATCGTGGTCTATTTGGTTTTACATTTATTTTATTTTATTTGATGTATTTATTGCATTATCAATTTGCAAAGAAGAGTGTACTGAATGTAGTTTTGTATAATTTTGCCTAAAATACCTTCTCCAAATTCGTAATCAACATGAGCTCTGTTTTTTAAGCAGTTTTTGAAGGCATTTGAAGCGAAAACTCTTTGGTCTCACTAGGTCAGTTCACTTTTGGACTTAACTTTGGATATGTCTTTTTTTACTCTTCTGAGGGGAGTATTTATGATTAATTAAAAAGCCAATTACGAAGTAACTTAAATATAATTTATAAGAAACCTAACCTAACCAAAAGTTTTGTGCTAAATGGTAGTTTGATTGAACCACCATTTGCATCATACAAGGATATGAAGTAGGACAGAAAACAACGATAAACTATAAAGGGATAAAATTCAATTAAAATTTAGTGGTTATTAATTATTATGCCCAGCATATGGAAACGCAGTATTTCATTTACGGCCATTTTCAATATTCGAACTATAGATAGATCTGTAGATTTTAGATTCGTGTTTGACATATTTTGTATGGAGCTTAATTATGTCAAAAACTGTCAAAAACTAATCTAAAATCTACAGATCTATCTATACTTCGAATATTGAATTCCGTAGTTAACGACTCAAATATTAGGTGCCTATCCGAATGTGTTAATACCGGGAATAAACATATTTAAACCCATAGAAATCTGGGTAATCTTATCGGTTTACAAAATTCACTGACTTGCACTAATCTTGTATATTTAAATATAACCACTACATACATAGTATACCTGAAGTAATTTACGTCATCAACCGATTACACAGCGGCGATGAATGCTTGAATGCTGCCTGTGTTTATATTATCGTGTTCAGGGATTAGTACGGGATTGCCTTGGTTGCTCGATGCTAATGACGCTACACAACAAATGTCTGTTACATTTATCCTTGTCGTATACAATTACACGTATTAACAGAACAGGGCACAGCTTGTTTCTTAAAATATAACAGAGAGGTCTCAATGCAAAGGGTGCTTGATACTCGTACGCAAAATGATGCCAGATAAATTAAGCCATTACTAACTCATATTGCTCCAAGCATTATGAATCGTAGGTGTAGTGTGGGTGCTTACGAATATTACTACATAGCATCTGTGTTCCCTTGACATTGCAGAAATAATACAATAAGGACAAACACGAATCGCCGTTTAACAGCGGTACAAAAATATGATATATTTTCAGTGGTCGTAAGTAGGTAACCTTTACTCGCAGTAAAGAAAATTGGCGCCGAAACGAGAAGTGGCCCGGTTCAAAGGAAGCAGAACTCTGCTGTTATACGGTTGGAAACCAGGTTCCCTGCGAAGTTAGCCTTTTTAGATAACAAACTTATAGAAAACTAGAGGACGCCAGCAGCTACGCCTGCATTTTTTTTAATTTACCCGTTTTGGCCGATCTCGTGGGAATTTCGGGAAATCCCTTCTTAGTGCACCCCTTCGGTCCCCAAGGAACATACATGCCAAATTTCAGCTTCCTACGCCTAATAGTTTCGGCTGTAGCGTGTCTGTCAGTCAGTCAGTAACGCAAGGATTTTATATATTAAGATGGTACTAGGGTATTGTCGGCCACTAACACTCAGTATTGTTTATTATCGACCTAGTTTCTGTTCTCGGGATGCCCCTTATCGAGCTTCCCATTGAGCAGGGTGGCAAGCTGGTAAGCCGAGGCAATCTGTTTTAGGGTGACACCAGGCTGCATTTCCTTACCACTTTTGCCACCACGGACATCAAGGTATATGTCTTATCGGTTTAAGACGTGCACCACTTGATTTGAGCTAGTTGCTTAGCAACGTTGGCTCATTTCAATATATTGACAGAGGCGACACCCATATACTAAGCTTTACACACCCATGATTATATAAGATATCCAAGAGATACCTTCACTACATAATGCAGAGAAGGTATATCGCTTGGATATCTATAGTTGCCATCCAATTTTGCTCTACAGAGGTGGTCGGCGACCAGCCTCCCATTTAGATTAAGTATATTGGTTTTGTTACCTATTTGTAAAATGAAATTTTGGATATGACCAGCATACCAATATTCTATACCCTGAATGTGGAAGGTCCACATTTGCTGCATATTTTCTTCATGTATTCATGTAGATAGATTACAGTTGTTTCTATGTAAGATCTGGGCCCAATTCTGCTATTTTAGATGACATCGACATCATATTTTGAATGGAATGAGATTATATTTTGAATTGACTCAAAATCGGTATTCTGCTACACAATGTCATTCTATTCTAATTTCGATATATTCAATTTAATGTCAAATATCCTGACATGAGTAGGTATTGCCATTAATGAAATAATTAACTTTATTGCTGGTAATTTGATGTTACAGCGTTGCCTATGATTTGTTTTTTATGTAATATGCCCGCAAGTACGCTCTCGCATTTTATTTCAATTTAACAGTTCCTTACGATCTGGTAGATGTTTCGGGAAATCTCTTCTTAGTCAGGGACCGTAAGGGTGCAGCATACGGTCCTCGAGGAACGTACATGCCAATTTTTAGCATCTTGTGCCCGGCTGTGCATTGCTGTTAGTCAGGGAATTGTGAATGAATTTTATATATACAGATGATGCTACCTAGCAGTGCAATATGGCAGTCTATAATACTGTTACGAGCTGGGGTTCGTGATAAATTATATACACTATGCCACTTAAACTGAACTTTATTCACTAACACAAACACTAAGTATAACACTAGATACACACACTTAATTTTCACTTCACTAGTAAAACACACTATTCACACCACTAGAACAACACTAATAAAACACCACTAAACACTTCCGAATTACTTCCTTCGCTTGATGTTGATCGCTTTCCGTATTCAATTGTTACTGTCCGGTCCGTTCGCTCCCGCTCTATTTATACTGGCCGGATAACATCACTAGGCTTTTCGAGACGACTCACGATATTTCTGGAAACGTGTAAGGTGTTTCTAGAATTGCGTAAATGTTCTATTTACACCTACGCCATCTATTAGAGGATAGATGAAACAGCCTAAAACAACCGATACATCTAATCTCATGTAGTTCTCCCATTCACTGATAGATGGCGTTATTTTCAATTCGTAACACGGCCTCCCTCTTAAACGTGTTCGTCTCGAACATCGTTAGACCCATAGTAACGAGCCAACCGGTCCACATGAACTATCTTCGGTGCACCTCGCGACCCCTTCTGGATTCGATAGGTGACGTCGTTCATCCTGGTAATTATGCGATATGGCCCGTCCCATCTGGCTTGTAACTTAGGCGATTTTCCTTTGCTTCGTACTGGGTTATGAAGCCACACCAATGATCCCTCATCGAAGCCTTTGTTGTTTGCCTTCCGGTCGTAGCGAGTCTTCATCTTCTCAGACATCTGTTGTCCAGATTCCCTGATGTGCTCGTATACGTCGTTCATCCTGTTGCGTAGCTCGGTTGCGTAATCCGTTATATTGCGTGGAGATTCTGGTGGAATACCGGTGATAAGGTCTGCAGGTAAACGGAGCTCTCTACCGAAATTGGCAAAAGCTGGTGTTACTCCTGTAGTTTCGTGGGCCGCACTGCGATATGACAGGAGAAATGGTTGGATGTGCTTGTCCCAATCTCTTTGTTTGCTCTCCACGACCTTCGCCAGGTACCTTTCCAGTGATTGGTTAAACCGTTCAACCATGCCATCTGATTGCGGATGATAAGCCGTGGTCCTGGTTTTATGTGCACCCATTACGCGACAAGTCTCCTTGAATACCTCAGATTCGAAGTTCCGGCCTTGATCGCTGTGGATTTCCAAGGGCACCCCGAACCGACAAAAGACTTCATGCACCAGCTTATCGGCCACTGTGGTAGCTTCTTGATTTGGGATTGCAAACACTTCAGGCCACTTCGTGAAGTAATCCATCACAACCAAGAAGTATTTGTTTCCGTCCTGGCTCTCAGGAAACGGCCCAGTGACATCCAACGCTATGCGCTCCCATGGAGCTCCCACATTGTACACCTTTAATGCACCTCTGCTGCGAGTATGTGGCCCCTTGACAGCCGCACAACTTGTGCATTTGCGGCACCAATCCTCGACGTCATCTCGACAGTGGAGCCAATAAAACCGCTCCCGGATCTTAGTAAGGGTCTTCTTAACTCCCATGTGACCTCCCGAAGCACCATTGTGATAGAGCTGCAAGACTTCCGGCACCTTAGTTTTGGGCACTACCATTTGCAAATGGCACTGGTTACCGCGAGCGTTTTCCCATTTGCGGCACAGAACTCCATCCTGGACGACCAAGCTTTCCCACTGTGCCCAATAACTCTTGGTGATGGGGCTCATTGCTGCGATATCACTCCATTTGGGCCTAGGCGCATCTGATTTTTTCCATTCAAGAATCGGCTGTACATCCTTGTCATCTTGCTGAGCACTCCGCAAAGCTTCTCTCCATTCGTCGCTTAGATCCGTCTTTAACATCCTCACTAGCGCTGCCTGCTTTGCTTCCTGTCGGCTACAGTGCTTGCACTGGTCGGGACACGGCCTACGCGATAGGGCATCTGCGTTACCATGGGACTTGCCGCTGCGATGTTGTATTACAAAATCAAACTCTTGCAGTAGTTCAATCCATCTAGCTACTTGTCCTTCTGGGTCCTTAAATTGAAGTAGCCATTTCAGCGCTGCATGGTCGGTTCGCAGGTGGAATTTACGGCCCAACAAGTATTTGTTGAAATGCTGCAACGTCTTTACTACAGCCAAGAGTTCCCGCCTGGTGACGCAGTAGTTTCTTTCGGGTTTGGATAAGGTCTTGCTGAAGTATGCTATAACAACTTCTTGATCACCCTTCTTCTGTGACAGCACGCCGCCAATTCCGGTGTTACTGGCATCTGTGTCAACTATGAATTCATGCTCATTGTCAGGGTAGCCTAGAATAGGTGCAGTACACAGATGTTCCTTAAGCTTCTGGAATGCAACGTCACAGCTCTCATTCCAACAGAACTGCACTCTGTCTTCGGTGAGCTTATGAAGAGGTCGAGCAATGTCAGCAAAGTTCTTCACAAACCGTCGATAGTAGGAGCATAATCCGAGGAATGCTCTGACCTGCGTTTTGTTCTCTGGAACTGGCCATTCCTTCACGGCAATGATCTTATCCGGGTCAGTTTGAATACCGTTCTCCGAGACCACATGTCCTAGAAAGTTCACTTGCCGTCTGAATAATGCGCATTTCTTCGGACTCAGCTTCAAATTAGCTCCTCGTATCTTTGACAGCACTTGCTCCAAGTTTCGAAGGTGATCCTGGAAGGTGCGCCCCACGATGATGATGTCATCCAAGTAGACCAGGCAGGCGTCTCCAATCAGTCCCATAAGCACTCGCTCCATCAGTCTCTCAAAAGTAGCCGGAGCGTTGCACAATCCAAAGGGCATGACGTTGAATTGCCATAATCCTTTCCCTGTGGAGAATGCCGTCTTCTCCTTGTCTCGAGGATCTATTTCCACCTGCCAGTAGCCACTTTTTAGGTCTAAGGTAGAAAACCACTTCATCCCCGTCAGCGTATCCAGTGTGTCATCGATCCTTGGCAGCGGGTAGCTGTCCTTCTTCGTGATGTCATTCAATCGGCGGTAGTCTACACAGAAGCGCATGCTGCCATCCTTCTTCTTAACTAACACCACCGGAGAGCACCACGGGCTGGACGAAGGCTCGATTACGCCTTCTTTCACCATACCGTCGATCATAGCTTCTACTTCACGTTCCCGTGCCACTGGCACACGTCTTGGTCGCTGGCGAATCGGTGCTTCACTTCCCGTGTTTATTTTGTGCTGGACTAGTGCTGTCTTCCCTATGTCGGCATCACTGGTCGAAAAAATATCGGCGAACCGGTTTAACATCTTCTTAGCCTTGGTATTCTCTTCTTCTGACAGGGTACTTTGGCAGTCCTCCAAAAGTGAAGACACGTCGAATCGTGCAGCCTGAACCTTGGCGCTGGTAGGTTGCTCCTGACATCTACGCATCCAAGCCGCTCCTTCATAGGTGCCCAATTCCGTCCCTTTCTTGAGCAACACTTCCTTGTCACTCGCATTTAGTGCGCGTACTGATGAAACTTTGGTAACCCTTACCAAGGTTCGTGCAATCTTCCACGATGCCTCTTTCTCTAGGCCTTCGATAAGTACGCAGCGGTTCCCTCGACCAGAACTCCCGGGTAAACAAACCGGTACAACCGTTTCCGACCGCGGTTGAAGCGTGACATTCTTCAGGCAGTACACTTTTCCTGAAGTTGCGCCTTCCATGAAGACTTCTTCCGAGCCACATTTCAACACTCCCTGGTTAACATCGATCTCGCAGCGATACTCCCGCATGAAGTCTAGGCCCAGGATGCAGTCGTCCACTATATCGGCCACGATGACTTTGTGACGGTAAACTTTGTTGCCTAGCTTCAGATCCACCTCCATTTCACCTCGGACGGTTATGTGCTGACCGGTAGCTGTTCTCAGATTCACACATTCATTGTTCCTGAAGCAGCCCCGAAGAACCCGTCTTGCCAGATGGAAACCGACGACTGTCCGAGAAGCACCCGTGTCCAATGTCAGCTTGCATGGTGTTCTGTTAATTTCGCCTTCGATGATCAGGCTGTTCCCGTCGCATGATTGCGAGATCGAGATACTTGGGGCTCTTCCATTACCAGCCAGCACCCGCCCCGCAGTCCTGGCTTCTACTCGTTTCCCTGCTCTCGCTGCCTGGCAGGCACATCAGGCGACCCCTTTGGTGGAGACAGGGTGTCACCAGGCTGCCTACGCTTTGGGCAGCTCAAGCGGATATGGCCTCTTTCTCCGCAGTTGTAGCACCGAGGTGACGACACAACTTCCCTGATGCGGTGACCTCGGTCGTCGCGTCGCACTGCTTCCACCTCCAGAGCGTGGGCTAAGGCGTCCTTGAGGTCCTTGAAGTGCCCAAGCCTCACTGCTACTCTTACCTCCAGGTCCCGGATCCCATCCGTAAACGCCTGTACGAGGTTCCCATCAATAAGCGCAGGAGACGACTGGTATGCTTTCCTGACCAGCTTTTCCACCTCTAGAGCCCACTGCTGCAGAGTTTCTCCGGTGCGTTGCGTCCTGTCCTTCAGCTGAGCACGATACACATGTTCGAGGTGCGCGTCTCCGTACCTCGCCTCCAGCGCCTCAAGAAGCTTCTCGTAGGTGACGTCTTGTCCGAGTGCCTCCAACACTGTCAAGGCCCGGTCGCGAAGGCCCAAGGTTAGGGCGGTTAAGGCCTGTTCTTTGGTCCACCCATTCGATCGCATCACAGCCTCAAACTGGATCTTGTATGCAGACCATGATGACGAGCGATCAAATGGTGGAACCTTAAACCCACGAGGTGAGGGCACTACAGTCGCAGATGTCACTTCGTTGGATCCGAGCCCACGCAATCTCCTCTCCACTTCAGCGACACAGGTCTCGTGATGGTCGTGTACACGCTTCTCTATAGAGGCGACGCGAGTCACAAGCTGGTCGTGTACGAGCTTCTCCACGTCGCTGATACGAGCCTCGTGCTGCTGGAGCTCCTCCTTTACCACCTTCAGGTCCTTCCCTACAGCGGCGCTGAGGTCTTTCATCACCACCAGCTGTTCCTCCAAACGGCGGGCCTGCTCCTCCTTGTTGCGCTGTAGCTGTTCCTCCAGGCGGCGCGCATGCTCCTGCATGAACGTCATCAGAGCCGCGATGTCGGGCACCGCCACGGAGTGTGCGCTTGTAGGCTCCACTGCATCCGCGGATTCGCCTGGTCCACCAGACGATGGAGAAGGAACGTCTCCGAAGCGTCTCTGGTCCAGGTCTTGCTGGCGCTGGTTCCTGGTACGCACACCTTCAGTTTCTTCCTTCGGCATAACCGGCATAATTTATCCCACTTCTGACACCAATTTGTTACGAGCTGGGGTTCGTGATAAATTATATACACTATGCCACTTAAACTGAACTTTATTCACTAACACAAACACTAAGTATAACACTAGATACACACACTTAATTTTCACTTCACTAGTAAAACACACTATTCACACCACTAGAACAACACTAATAAAACACCACTAAACACTTCCGAATTACTTCCTTCGCTTGATGTTGATCGCTTTCCGTATTCAATTGTTACTGTCCGGTCCGTTCGCTCCCGCTCTATTTATACTGGCCGGATAACATCACTAGGCTTTTCGAGACGACTCACGATATTTCTGGAAACGTGTAAGGTGTTTCTAGAATTGCGTAAATGTTCTATTTACACCTACGCCATCTATTAGAGGATAGATGAAACAGCCTAAAACAACCGATACATCTAATCTCATGTAGTTCTCCCATTCACTGATAGATGGCGTTATTTTCAATTCGTAACAATACTAACCAGGACCATTTTAGTAAATTAATTTATTCGTTGGATTGTGAGAGATTTTTGATACATAATCAATAATGTTACGTACGATTTGAAATCGAACATTTAAAATATGGGTGTTTTGAATATGTGTATTTACAGTTTGACGTTTGTCTTTGTACAAGAATATATTTAGCAGAATACCGTTTATGTATTGTTCAACTCTCAATATATTCGCAATATCATTTCAATGTCTCTTAATTTAGGAGAATACCATTATGACGTAAATATGATACTGACATCATATCGAAACTGCATTTTGAACAAATATAATTAGCAGAATTGGGATTGTTCTGTAAATTGTTGGTTTTTTTTTTTTTTAACTATTTAATACAACAGTATGCCAATAAACAATGACGTTTAAAAGCCTAAAACCTATAACTGTATAAATAAATGATGATAAATATAATATATTTATTTTTTATCGGACAAAGAAATAAACCTGATGCGGCAGGTAATAGGTACATTTACAAGTTGCAGTATGTAAATGATGACGGTATTTATAAGTCTATATGTACAATATGTACATATTGTATCCTTATCGTTTGAGTAATTAACAATATGCTTTCAAATAATAATTCAAACAAAGCGTAACGGCGTCAAAGAATTACATATTTTACCTGATTTAATTATCATACATGTCAAGTAAAACGTGTACCTACGTTATTGAATTTACTAAAATATGACCTAGGTAGAGTGGACACAAGCATAATACATACACGGTGATCTAGATAATTTAATTAAAGATTTAAAAGCGGAATAAAAGGAAAAGGGCAACAGCGCCCCTAGCGTATAGGACCGTGTTACAGGTATTTTACCTACAAATAAAAATATGCCTTATCACGTTGAACTTTGAATTGAAAACCGACTGTGATACTCCGAAAGCGGGTCGCTAAAATTATACCCTCACAATTAGACCGACATAATGTAGTACAACGGTTTTTGACATTAACGTGAGGGATTTTCCGATGACCCGTGTACGAAATAAAACGCGTCATAATATCATACTTATAAATACATATTTTATAAGTTTAGTATCATGTTATTCCCTTAGCAATATGTCCTGTTAAAATGTTATTATGCTAACGTGTTTCAATTCAAATATACTTACCTAAGGATCTTTTCAGGAAAATATATCTAAATGCGAACATACATATTGTGTACCTATGTGCTTCGTACCTATGTAGTTGAAAATAATATAACAATTTTCGCTGTGATAATGAATAAAAAGTTATCTAGACAGTAGACACGGAAAGCGCTCTTAAGGTAAAATTTTGCCGGCTATTGGAACTCGTTTCGGGTTTGGTTACACTGTTGTTTGGTTTGGTTATACTAAACTTTTTTTCATTCATGCTCTCTGCAATAAATAGTATTTTATTTATTTTTCTCAGCCCCTCAGTTCTATGACGGTCAACTGCGTTTACATTTCTGCTTATTTGGATTTAGTCGTTCAAACTAAGCTTTGTAAATTATTACCTACCTCAAAAAAAAGTTAACCCATGCAGCAAAAACACATTTGCGTGTTTTTAAATAAATGGTACCTAGCTGCCGGCTGCCGTGTACGGATTTGGAAAATATCAGGGGTGCACTGTCTAGCCGCTTTTTGTTGTAAACCGTGATAAGATCTACCCCATATTTTTAAACCTCGGCTATAAAAGGACAAGTCATAGTGCTCGCGGAGCATCGCAACTAGTGATTTACATTCCTTGCACATGTTTAGGATAAAATCACTAAAAACATTTCCAGGTGCAACATATCAAAAAAGTTCATTTGTGTTGTGCGATGATGCGTATTTACAGACTATACAAGGCCAAAACGCAGCCATAGGGAACTGGTCGCGGACATATTGTACTTAATGCTATATTTAAATCTGTGATTACAATATATACACGAATTTTGCGTACTGCTCGTGTATAGTTCGTAACGTGAATACATGCGTCCTAGTCCCGGACTATACTACATTAGTTACACCTGCCTGACAAGACAAGATATATAGTTTAGTGAAATAATGGGTGCATATATGAAATAATATTTGAACTTTATTAGTGGAGGATTAAATTGTATGTAATTCAAGTAACTAAATAGGTTATGTTAGGTTCTCTGACCCTTAACCCAAATCAATTTAGTTTATTAAAAACTATTTAATTGGTCATAATGTCTACTTACCTACATATAATATTTGTGATATAAGATAATAAAATGAATGCCTTACAAAATCCAGAATAATCTTCAGATCTATACACGATTAGTCCGTAATCCGTATGCGTACTGGCACTGTATATTATGGTATAAGCAAGTTAGTTAGATCACTACGAAGTATACTCGAGTATTTGCGAACTAATCGTGTATAGATTGGAAGAACTCAGCAAAAAAGTTATTTCCAATCTATACGCGATTAGTTTCACACCCCTGCGTTCTGGCCTTGTATATAATGTAAATACGCTGCGATGATACAGAATCGAAACAATTTCTCATAGGTGTTAGCACGACTATCATCATCATCTACTTTTGATCGTCGCCGATGTTCTGCGCGCTGATTTGGCTGCTTCAAGTTTTGCAGTGATCTGTTCTTGAAACACACCAATCAGGGCGCTAATCGCCTATCGATTTGAGGTGTAAGGTAGCCAAAAGGCGCACGAGCCGGTTTCAATATCCGATCTATCCATGTATTTGGCTACTAGAGATACATATTTGTATATATCAAATTCTTGCGTTACTGACTGACTGACAGATAAGCTACAGCCAAAACTATTGAGCGCAGGAAGCTGACATTTGACATGTATATTCCTTGCGGACCGTAGGGGTGCATTAAGAAGGGATTTCCCGAAATTCCTACGGGATCGGCTAAATTAAAAAAATGTGCAGGTAGGTATAGCTGCTGGCGTCCTCTAGTTTGACATAAGCTTTAACAAAATATGTATTATATAAATATGTCAGATATTCGAATATTGAAACCGCCCATGTCCCCTGAAGGGCCCGCGAAAGAGACGATTACTTACGCAAATAAACTCATCTTACAACGTACCCAACTCCTACGTAGTTTTATGAGAAAAGTTTTAGTTTACCTTAACTCTAACACTTGCCTGAGTAAGTATTTAACTAGTTTGTTTTTCGAGTTGTTGTCGTTCAGAGACCTATGAGTAATTCTAGTTAATGTAAAGATTTGTATGTATGTTTTGTTTCTCGTACTTCGTGAGCAGATGCGTGAGCAGATTTATGTTTTACTCTGATTCTTCTCATCGCGAAGCCTGTGTGCAATATTAAGTTGAACATGTATGTAGTCATACATACATATTACGCGTAATTATGTGACCTGGAGTATAAATGTGTACATTTAGCCTGTTGTATTAAAGCTTAAGTACTTAGTAGGAAGTAGCGTGTCATGCCATTTTGCCAAAATCTACTGATACTGCATGGTGTTGGTATCCAATGAACAAACAAAAAGATTACGTAAAATTACACTATCTACAAGAAGGGTCTCGAAAGGAATTAACAAGAAAGCCAAAGTAAAACCAAAATACTCCATCGAATCGAGTCATCGTTTGCAAGATGTTTCCTCATTCAATTAATGGAAATGGTCACCGTGGTCATTGTTATCTGGGTTCCTATTGTCCATGTGTCATAGTGGCAACTGGCACGGATACCTGATGCGTGTTGCCAACGTACATTGTCATTGTACGAATGTACGGTCATCATATGACTACCTGGTTACCGGCGCAGATATTAAATACTGTAGGTACGCGGTAGTATTGTAACTCTGTTATCTCGCCGGATATCCCTAGTTTAGTTAGTTCGGTGAATTTCAAAGGAAGTTCCGCCGGAATCGGTGTTTTACACATGTGGCCTTTCCAGTATTCAAATCTTTTAAACATGAATCATTATTTTTTGTTGATTAATAAGGTTAATTTGTGCTCTGAAATTTACATAATACCTACTTAAACACTGGGTTTTAAATGTCTGTAGATCCAAAAGGGATAAAATAAAATGGACCACCAATATGCAACTCTTTTTTTATTCTAGATGCATTCGGCGTCCAAATCTTAAGTTTTACCTACTCCTGATCTTTAGATAACAAGCACGCGGTTTTCAACTACGTCATTTGTAACATGAAGATTTCCATACAAACTCACGCACTGCCTCGGCTGATGATTTATGAGAAACGTTAAAGGCTTGGTTGTTTCTTAGCGCCAGTGCGGCCTGAGGCATGTACTATGCAAGTATGCACTTGTCGGTAACTTCGTTGTTCGTTCCTGATGTTATCTGTTGAATGTTCCAGAAGTCGTCGGTGCGCGCATCGTTGCGGCGAGGTCGCGCGGGCGGTGCGCTGTCGCCGCCGCGCGCCGGGATGGAGCGGCTGCGGCGCTCTTTCCGCGAGTCGTTCCGCCGGCGCAAGGGCTCGCCTCCCGAGTCCGCTCGCCCGCACCAATGGCACGCCGACGAGGCGGCCGTGCGCGCCGGCACTTGCACCTTCCCCGTCAAGTACCTCGGCTGCGTCGAGGTGTTCGAGTCGCGCGGCATGCAAGTCTGCGAGGAGGCGCTCAAAGTGCTTAGAGTGAGTATGATATCTTTTTACATATTACCTTCATCTAGATCTTAGGAAAGATAAAGCCAGGAAATAAATAAACAGAGAGCTAAGTACCTACGAGTTGTGTCACATGACGCCTCCCGAGTCCCGACACCGCGATTCGATTAGCATTTGCGCACTGATTAGATCATTTCATTGCCAAAAGAAATCAAGACTGACTACGCGGGCAAATCAGTGCGCTGAACTGCGAATCTCCGATACAAACATGGTGAGGTGTCAACTGGCTAATCGCTTAAGCTCCCAATTTTTGGTGATGACAAAATAGCAGATAATGACAGACACCTAACAGTTTCTAGGCGCTTAAATAAACCGTATATGCTGGCAAATAGGCTAATTAAGTACTTCTCTCATTTCCTATACGCAAATATTTCTACAAACGTAGGAATTTGCCCTTATGCCAGCGATGTGTGCCGACTATTAATTATTCTAAAGACGTTAAGCATTTGGGATGTTATGTCATCTCCATAGACAATAGCAGTGTATACGAAGCAATTCCCAGCACAATAGGAACAGAATTCCTGCATATATGAATTACATCCATCCAATATAAACGCTAGTCTACCTACTTATAATTCCCCCATTCGCTCAAGATTTGCCATGACATCGTTGATGCAATATTTCATATTCTGATTCTAATCCATAATACATAAGGAGCATATCTTCAACTATAAGACAGGTATTCAAAACGGAAACCGAATTAGACATAGACCATAATATCTCAGTAGCCAAGATTTTGCAACGTCGCGTAAACGGCAGAAATTTATCCGACCTTGAGAAACGACTGTTTGTATACAACCGCAGCGAATTGCGAAGCTCAACATTTTACCTAGCTACTTCCTTAATGCATTGTGATACAGGTCGCTCTAGATCTTTCTGTGGGCGATCTGCAACATAGGTAGGTATCTAGTACAAAAGTAAATAATACTCAGATAAAATTGTATCGTCGAAAATGTTTATTGGTTCTTGATTACGAAGTAATGGTGGAATAAACTAGATTGTAGAGAGAATTATAGTAAAGCTGCGCGGATCGCGTGGATTATTCCTTGGATGTTAACCTTGCTCCTAATCGACAACTGAAGAGAAATCAATTAACTGTGTCTTTGTCGTTCTTAGCTATGGCAAAATCTGTTCGAGGCATTATGGGCCTTGTAGACAGGCTAATAAGCTAGTACGCTATCCCCAGAATATCAGGAACGACTCATTAAGTAGATTACTTTGTCTTATTAGCTAAATGTGGGCCGTGTATCTGTAACGGTACGTGGTCTGTATGTTAGATATCCATTGCATAACAAGTTGGAGCCCTCTAATCAGAGGCGTATCTAACTAGTCGAAATTTATTTATAAAGGCTATAGTCTGTTTTATAAAGAACACTTTAGGGATTTTGAAATGATGTAACTTTACACACAAAATGCTTCATCGAGTGTAATATTCGTCTACAGAATATTGTGCGGAATCAAGCTACGTCTACAGAAAAAGTTGATAGAAAGTATCGTTTACAAAGTGTTTTCAACGAATCGTCCCATTGTAAAATTGACCGTTGATTGAATTATTTCGAAGAATACTTCTGCTGGCCCAACATAAATATGCGTAAAATGATAGAGGAATGAAACCCATTGGATTAAAGGTTTTTTAGCATATCGTATAGAGCTCGATTGGGAAAAAGAATGGAAACAAAATCCAAAAAATTTTTTGAGTTGCCATCAACCCTTACTTGTTTGCCTCATTAATTCTTTAATTAATTAAAAGGATGAGAAACTAATTTTATCTTAATTAGACTAGAAAGTAGATATTGGGCTCCATGGCGATGAATCTGAAACTCTTGGATGCAACCGAGTTATGATGACGATTCTTTAATTTACTAAGATGGTATTTCGGTACGTTCCAGAACTCCCGTCGTCGGCCGGTCCGCGCCGTGCTGCACGTGAGCGGCGACGGTCTGCGCGTCGTCGAGGAGGAGACCAAGGGCCTCATCGTGGACCAGACCATCGAGAAGGTCTCGTTCTGCGCGCCCGACAGAAACCACGAGAGGGGATTCAGGTGGGTACACGCACACACACATTGATCTTACACACCTACATACATTGTGTTTACACATACAAATTGAGTTTACAATGATGTACACATACGCATTCCTTGATTTTACGCTCACGTGAAATGAGTTTGTGTGTGTTACACCAGAGTTCACCATAGTAGGTGTACTAACCAAATGCATTTCAGGAGCCCAATTCTGCTAAATAAATATAGTCTCCTTGATAGTCTCAATATCATGTCAGTGTCATACTTACGTCACAAAAAGCGTATTCTTCTAAATTATCTGATACTAGAGGACGCCAGCAGCTCCGCCTGCATTTTTTTTTAATTTACCCGTTTTGGCCGATCCCGTGGGAATTTCGGGAAATCCCTTCTTAGTGTACCCCTACGGTTCCCAAAAAACATACATGCCAAATTTCTGCTGCGAAACATACATGCTAAATTTTTCCTGCGCCCAATAGTTTCGACTGTAGAGTGTCTGTCAGTCAGTCAGTAACGCTAGGATTTTATATATTAAGATTTGAATGAAATTGTAACGAGATCGTATGTCAACGACAAACTGTTTATTTTAAATTATACGATAATGACATTTGGTTATCAGAATACCGCTTTTAAATCCATTCAAAATATAATATCAATGTCATATAAAAATAGCAGAATTGGCCCGCTGATGTAAAACAGTGCTATGTTTATAATGGTAACTAAAATACGATGGAAGAAATAATGTTATACTTGATTTAATCTGGCTACTAAATCGATGCAGTAAACTGACAGTTCTAGTGTTGCAGGTTATTGCAGTTAAAAAATAGTGACGGGACTAAATTGAATAAAAATTTGATTCTTTTAAATCTTTGATTTATTTGGAAGTAAAATATATATTTATTTCTAAGGTTATACTTTGTTTTCCTACGATAACAGACGTTTAAACTGATCTTCATAATTATTATTGGTTAGATGTATGACAAAACATAAGCGACAATTATAATTATGAAAATATTATATATATTTCTTCAATTTCAGTATCAGTATCTGTCACATCACCCCTTTTATGGATAAAAGCCACGCATTTAATGTTCTTCTTTTATTCAATACTAGAGGACACCAGCAGCAACGCCTGCTCATTTTTTTAATTTATCTGTTTTGACCGATCCCGTGAGTATTTCGGGAAATCCCTTCTTAGTGCACCCCTACGGTCCCCAAGGAACATACATGCCAAATTTCAGCTTCCTGCGCCCAGTAGTTTTGGCTGTAGCTTGTCTGTCAGCCAGTCAGTAACGCAAGGATTTTATATATTAAGATGAGATACGCAATTTTTGAAATTACTTAATTTTTCTGATACGAACACATTCCATAAATAAGATTCTTCACTACACATATTCTAATTTAATTAACCGACGTGCCCACGACGCAATTTTGAACTTTCAGGTCCAGGTTTTGGAGTATATAGGAGGCTTTAGTGGTCTATTATTATCTTCGTTCTCATTAGGTTCCTTCATGATGGTATAAACTGAACGTCTTCCAATTTCTAAATTTCCGATATTCTGGTAAAACATTAATCTTTTAAGGTACTTTGAACGCCGCCAATTTCGAATCTTTTCTTGATGCATTTACTTGTTGGCGTTCCTGATCATTAGTTTTCTCGTGACGGTTAAGGCCAAAGAGTATACAAATACTACGTAAGAAGAGGCGGATGTGCCATAGATCATGCGAGACTTTCAGCTTTGTATGAAACGTGCAGAGAGAACTCGTACCAACATAAAGATACTAATTGACATCGTTTTTATGTTGTCAGCATTGTCATATTTGTCAATATAGGGATGTACCCTCTAGTGATTAACGAAATATCGATATCGATAATATTCGGTAATAAATCATTATAATTATGTTTCGACTAGAATTATACTTTTCCAACACAAATAAAAGATGTATTTAATATTTATGTGTTTATTCAAACAAATTAGCCTATTCTATAAATCTATTCTAGATTAGCGAAGAAAAATACGCAGAACTAAAAGATATATGTATGTACATGTAATGGAAAGGTTTTCAACATTTCTTCTGTAATAGGATAGGAGAATTTAAAGAAATGTCTATAGATACAAGGTACAACTGTTTTTCTGACTTGAGTTCCCTTTTTTTAAGTCTTTCGGCTTAAAATGCTTGCCACACACATAGTTCAACTGTTGTAATTTTTCAATGGGCACATAAATGAAGTCTTGGTTTCCAGTTGCAGCTACCCATTTTTACATCTAAAAAGAAAAAAAAGAATAGAATTTTTAGTCCTTGTGCCAATTTATAATAACGGATTATCGATTACTGACAGGCAGCACTATTGTTTACCTACAAAGTACTAGGATATGAAACTTTAGAATATTGCCTTATTTTTTATGTTTCATTGAAATATATCACATTATATAACATTATAAATATTCATTGATCTTTATCTAGAGACATTTTGCCATAAATACCTACCCTTTTTTCATTGCTTGACCGGCATGTTGTTGTATGCCATATTTCGCACTTTATTTTGCTTGTTTTCATTGCGCTCCTTTCAATGCTAATCAAATAAATATAGTAAAACTAACACTAGAAGTGTAAAATCACATTTATTTGGTATACACAAAGCACTTTTACAGTATGTTTTTTACGTTTCTTTAACAAACTACATAACACGGCAAAGTTCAATCTGGATAATAATGTGACAGTTGTGACATTTGACACTATTGACAGCCAAGGCGGTGATGTACGTATAACCCGTCTAACTTTGAAAGAATACTGTTCCAAGGGTACATAGTGAAGGATGCTATCTTCACGTTTTATACATATAATAGTAGCCATTAATAAGATAGCACGTTTCATACATTCGGCGTTTTCTTAGGAACTTGCGCCAGGCTGGTTAAGGCCTTAAATTGACGTTTTTTCTCGGAGACCACAGTGCCATAACTGTATCATTCATGTGATATGCCTTAGCTTAGCATGCATGTTGAACGAAAACCAACAAATGCTCTCAAAAGCCACAAAAATCACAATATATAATAAATTGAAGAGAAGAAAGAAACATTTGTGCGTTCGAACTAAAAGAAATGAAAGAACTTGCCGTACGAACGTATCTGTAGTGCCCATAAATTAAAAAAAAGAACAATGTATGCACTAATCGAATTCCGTAGGTTTTCTTTTCCAGTCTTGTTTCTAGTGTTATAAAAATAATTCAATATTAGGTACCTATATTTTTTCTTTTTAATTATTTTTCATTAAATCGAAAACTCGAATAAAATCTTTTAAAAACGTACAATTTAACATTTGTAGATTATTAAAAACAGTTAATTCGATTTTTCGATTGAATGAGACCATCACTACTGAGTTAGATGTGGTATCATTATTTTTGGAAGTGACATTAGTTTACGTCAGTTTATTGCATTGTATTAGTAGCCAGACTATAGTAATATTTCAGCTAAACGCCATAAATTACAGTGATGAAAGTTTCAAAAAATTTGAGATGCAAAAGGCATGAAAAAATTGTTGTCTTTTATTGTAATTATAACATAGGACTTACCTTTTGCGTGCCGAAATTTTGTCTGTTATACACGGGGTTTATTCTCTACCATCTCCCGGAAGTCCAGTATTTAAGCGATTAGGGAAAAACCCGCCGACTCCAATTCTTTCATACGCACTTAATAAATACCTATATTTACTGTAAATATTTAATGCTGAGATCATTATTGTATTCTGTTTGATGACGGGATCAAAGGCAGCAAGCATTACATTTACCTGTATCTAATTACCTAATTATTTTAAAAGCGATGTATTCTAATATTAGAATATACTTATATTGTCACTCACTTTATTATTAATATGCGTACAAGCGGAAGTTAATATATTAGGTATGTTGGCGACTATAAGTAGACGTACGTGAGTGAACTATGTAAATGTAATTAATGATAATAGCTCATTAATGATAAACGTAGCACGACTGCACTCTCAAGTAGCAAGTGGATTGAGAATATTAAGAGAAAACATGCCTAGCATTGGATTAAATATTATTACATACTTATTATAATTAGTTGGCACGTTGAGAGTTCTCTATGGTGACTAAATGCTATTATTCTGTTTTTGAAATTGCAATGTATGAAAAGAAAATGCTTTATTAGATGAATAATGTTCTAGATAGAAACGTGAAGTCTGCCAACAGGTCCTTAATTAGTGAGGTGTACTAAAGCCTAATCCTTCTTGTAGTGAAATAAGGGCCGTCCAGTTGTTATTTTGACCATTGGCGCAATGCATGTGATATTAATAATATACCTCATAACATAAAATCCTATTCTGATTATAATGGGTTCGTATGGTAGTTCGTAATGGTCCATGAGAATTGTTCAATCTCTATTCGATCTTTACGTTTCTATATAGGCATACTAAAGAGCGAAATTCGTGCCGCAATCAATCATCTGAAAAGAAACAAAGCTAAAGGTGCTGACGACATCCCTATAGAGATATTTAAAGTGATGGGAGAATATGGAGTAGAAATGATGCATGTCATCTGCAATCGCGTTTGGGAGACAGAAAAGTGGCCTCGGGACTGGGCACACTCGGTGTTCATACCATTACACAAGAAGGGATCAACAAAAAAATTTAGCAACTACAGACTGCGTGCGAAATCAAAGCTATGCTTTGATTTCGCACGCCAGCAAAATACTCATTCACATCATCAACACCAGACTGCAAGCTTTTCTGGGTCCTGAGATAGCTGCAGAGCAGGCAGGATTTGTCAAGGGTCGCGGAACAAGGGAACAGATCTTAATTCTTCGACAGATAATTGAAAAGTCTAGGAAATTTAACATCCCGTTATATATATGCTTTGTAGACTTTCACAAGGAATTCGATACTGTAAAATGGCATAAACTATGGGACGCACTCAGTCATATGGGAGTACCTGACCACCTAGTTCGTTTGATACGCCGACTGTATTAGGATGGAACTGCGACTGTTCGAATAGACGACATTGACTCTAAAGGTTTTCAAACACATGCTGGTGTCCGGCAGGGTTTCATACTCTCTCCACTCCTATTTAACGTCTACACGGAGTGTATTATGAGAATTGTTTTAGAGCAATGGGACATGTGTGGTGTGGACGGTGGGAGGTCGTAGGATATCAAATTTAAGATACGCCGATGACACAACTCTTCTCGCTCCAACATGAGGAGATATGGAACAGCTGATGACACGCCTATAGACAACGAGCCTCTCCTACGGACTCCCAATCAACAGAGACAAAACCAAGATGATGATTGTGGACCGAGCTGAACTAAATCATCCTGATATCCTCATGATTGGCAACTGTGAGGTTGTCCAAAGCTACGTGTAACTCGGCTCCACAATCACGAACACTGGTGGGTGTGAGGACGAGATTCGAAGGAGATGTGCCATCACAAGATCGGCCGTTGATAAGCTGAAAAGGGTCTGGTACAACCGCAATATCACCAAAGCCACGAAAGTCCGCCTAATGAGAAGCTTAGTCTTTCCTATATTTCTATATGGCGCAGAAACGTGGACAATTCGCCTGAAAGATCGACGCAAATTTGAGGCACTAGAAATGTGGTGTTGGCGGCGACTACTGCGTATCCCCTGGACAGCGTTTCGAACAAATACCTCTATCCTGGAAGAACTAAAAATTAAGGCGAGGATTTCCCAAAATACAGTGTTATCTAGCGTGGTCAAACGCGTTTTATTTGTAAATAACAGAGATTTAAATTCGGAAAAAAATATATGTTATTCTACAGCATTAGATCTTTATATTTCGGCCATTCGAAACACGATTACTGTCATTTGATACGATAGAAAATAATCGCGAATATAGGTCTGTTTAAACAACTTTTCCCGTTTTATTTGAGTTGTATTGGGATTAGAATTTTCAAAAGTATACCAAAAGAAAGGTCATGTAAAAGCGGATGGTTCTCGGCAATCACATTATGAATTTTAATATATACAAAAATATAATACCGAAAATACGTAATTTCCTACTGCCGACGCGCTCTCTCCGGCGTCGTTCAGGCCCGAGCGGGATGTAATGGAGACAGGACGTATCGCTAGTTTGCAGAGCGCACCGCAGGATTACGAATTATTTTATCGTCAGTTACGAATGTCATCATCACTTTTTGATAAATATATTACATCTAGGTTTAGTTTGTAAATAGGTATTGTAAATTTTTAGTAAGTAATAATAGTGTATATAAGTAAGAAGTATAGTTTTTAAAATATCGTTTTGATTATTGGACAAGATAACGACTTGATAACAACAGCATAGTTAGGTAACAGTACTTTAAAAAAATATTGATTTGTTGTATATTGTGGATGATTAAATTTATAGTATTATTGTTGTATTGGGTACCTACCTAATACAATAATTCACACTTTTATTCTGTGTACCTATATACGGAAATAAAATGTGAGATGTACCTAAAAGCTATACAAGCGAATTTTATAGGTACCTACCTACCTATCTAAATAAATTCAAATATCCGCAGTTACCTACTTAGTGGTATTTATGGTTACTGCCCCACCCTCGTGGGTAGTAGCGTGATGTTATTTGGTATAACCTTCCTCAACAAATGGGCTAGAGAAGCAAATAAATCTTAGAAATTGGCCTGCTAGTTCCTAAGACTAGCGCGATCAAAAACAAAAATAAATGAATTTCCGTCTATTCAATAATTCTATTGACTATTTCCACCAATAATATCATTGATTTCCACACTATTACCAAACACGGAACAATGGACACCTAATAATATTATAGTAATTATTTATCACGCCGAGGAAGAATGCACTGGTGTCACAGCTTAGAAAGGTAGGTAAGGTGTTCGGTAGGTAAGTATATCAATTTGACCGACAAATAATAACGAAAACTAGAGTTTATTATTGTTTGGCGGAAAATAAGCGTTGTGGGTGTAGGAGTATCATTTCGTACGTGTGTATGTCTGTAAAAATTTAACTTTTTTCACTACTACTTGCCGATGGCAGCGCCTAAAGGAGATCACCCAAATTGGGCTAATTTTTATTTTGCCGGCCAATCAATAAATTATGTTATTTTAATAGAACACACTGTTGTAAACATTTTAACTATTACATCAAACTTCTAAGTCAATAGGCTTGTGTCCACTAAGAATAAATCGGTTTGATTGTAGTATCTATAGATCCATTATGATTTTAAGATGTCAATAAAGTTTATTATTTATTATAAAATGGTAAGATTAATGTAATTTTTAGGATTCTAAAACTAAAAAATAATGTTTTTACTTATTCTTGTGACAGTGAACACCAATCAGAGAGCATTACGTCAAACAGTACGTCCACCATTCATGTTGTTGACGTTTTAGTAGTAAATACCACTAAAAAGTAAAAGTTTCTACCTGTCAAAACCATAGAGATATAAAGGATAGAGTGGCAGAACAGTACCTAACTCAATACTGTGTCGTGTCCGTCGGTGCGAGAGAGAACGCAACATTAAAGGCCCCCTGCATCTCTCTCTAACAATACATGCACAACATCAACATTACGCAGTGGCGTGCTACCTGTAACTATTATTTCTATCAGTTTATCAGTAATCAATAGTTTAAAAATATATAAACTTTTTTGTCACTTCAAACTATCTTCGTGTATCAATAAAAACAACTTTTAAACTATTGATTACTAATAAACTGATTTAAATAATAGTTACAGGTAGCACGCCACTGCGTAATGTTGATGTTGTGCATGTATTGTTAGAGACAGATGCAGGGGGCCTTTAATGTTGCGTTCTCTCTCCCACCGGCGGACACGAATAGGCCCCACTCTGCCACTCTATTCTTAATATCTCTATGGTCAAATCGAATATAACAAAATACAAGTGGGTGCATCAGACCAGACTTCATTCACGGATTGTTTTGTTTTGTACTTTGTGATATCACTCAACCGCTATGATGGTTTACAGCGTTTTCGTGTCAAATTCAAAAAGTTTTTTAAAAAGCCGTAATTAGTAATATTGCTGATTGCTTTTTGAAGAAAAATCAGGTATTTCAGTTTAACATCTAATAAAGGAACGAATCAAACGCTAATTACATTTTAGGATACAAGCGTATTCTCTGAGACAATATTTAGGTTTGAATGTATGTCTCAAAGTACCGTAGAGCAGTTTTGTTTTGACAAAAGTGGTAAATCAAAGAGGTGTAACGGTAGTCAACTATACGTTTTCAGCCTAACGTGAAATACGTGAGCCTTAAAATGCAATGGAGTCATTAAAAAAGTAAAAAACATTTTTTTAAATACTCCTGACCAAATATAAAAATATCGTCTAAACCTTTAGTAGGAATGTCTATGACCGGTCAGGTACAGATGTCTTGCATGATGTACAGGCATGGCACCATGTGGTTGAAGAGATGTTGCGTCGCGACGTTCTCACTTTCCAATGTTTCGGCCGGTTCTTGTAGAGAAAAGGCCAGTCGGAAACACTTGGATATCACTATAGTGACAGCAGCCGCAACCCTGTCCAAGAAACGGCGCTACAAATGTTGGCGGAATGCCCCGCTTATGCGTCCCAGCGTCGTGAACATCACCATCTTAAGCCTTTTCCGACCATTTTGGTGTAGACCTCTACAACAAATTCCTTTCCGTTCTGTTTTGGGCAGTCTTCAACCAATTACTGCCTGCTGTCTTTATGATGTCTTCTTTCCATCTCATTTGCCGTTCCAGCTAGTCATTTACAATCCCGTGGTTGCCATTTTAATATTTGCTTGCATCATGTTTCGGGATTTCTGGCTACATGTCCGGCCGCTACTCTTTTGGCAACATCGGGTACTAGACTTTCTTTTCGGAGCTATTTATTCTTCTTTCTGTCTCTGAGTGTCACTCCTGCCAGTTTTCTCTCCATTGTTCTTTGAACAACTTCAAGTTTCTGTAGCGCTGCCTCTGTAGTAACCCAAGTTTCGGCTCCGTAGGTGAGCACTGGCAGGACGCACTGGTTGAATATTCTTGCTTTTGTTGCTTCGTAAAAGCAAATGCCAGTTTATCGAAAGCAGCCCAACCCAAATGGATACGTGTATCAATCCTGTTCACTTGGTTTGCTTTGGCCATCTTTATTTCTTGCCCTAGGTATAATATACTATTTATTGAAGAATTCTAATCGGGTACATTCTACTGCAATTGTTATTCCGCTGGAGTTTTCACTGGTCATGTTTCGAATTGGCCGTAAACTGATCGCGGCAATTGTTACATAGACTACAGACCCATGTCCAAAATGGATGGGTCATATGAACCACCAGGTGACGTATATATGTAGGACGATATAAGTGCATCAAATAATAAGATTCAGCACTATGCCGTCACTTGTAAGCTGTCCAACTGAGTGCTGGTGAGAATTTGATTTTCTGACAATTTCCAAAAAAATACCGACTTTGTAGCGCACCATTTTTTTACGGCACTGCGCGCTTTCTTATTATTTATCATGGATCTATCGAAGGTCATAATGCCGTACAAAAATATATGACCGAAATGCGTACTCACTCTACCTGCACTTTTGAATTCTCATCAGCACTCAGTTGGACAGCTTACAAGTGACGGCATAGTGCTGAATCTTATTATTTTATGCTCTTATATCGTCCTATATACGTCACCTGGTGGTTCATATGACCCATCCATTTTGGACATGGGCCTGTAGTCTAACAGTCGTACCCTCGCTACCTGCCCTGCCCATAGTCTGGTGCGTGATGGCTTGGAACGTCAGCGTCTCTTTCTGTGAGGCAGTAATGCTTATCAATCAGATATTTCGCTCTTGGCTTACTACCTGTCATTACCTGATGCCATTTAAATTGCAACATGCACGTTATTTTAGGCAAAAAAATAACAGTAGTTACTTAGGATTTATTTTAGGAACAGAATAGATTCTTTGAGCTGGAATATGATCTCACAGACTGCACTTAGAACCTTAGTGTCGTAATAAAAAATGTTTATTTCGTAATATTCTATAAGTTTATTTTAGTTGGCCGGCACCATTGACATATATTTAGTACATATATATCGATGGCCGGCACTTTTAGAATAGCCTAAATTTGTATGGAGCTGGTTGATCTCCTTTATTATGTATGCACGTGTGTTTGCATGAGTATATATTGCTATAACTATTGCCCTGTAATAAAAATCTTGTGTATTATTGATCTTTTTCCGGTACTTTTTTGACAGAGTAGTATCTTAGAGATTGCATAGTTAAAATAAATATAACAAAATGTAATTATTGGTGATTAAAAGTAGCTATGAGTATCTTACCCTTTATGTGTATTATTGGTTCTATGCCGTTATTTTGCTGACAGTAGCAACGAATTAATTAATTTATATTAATCTAATCCTTTTCCCTAATATTGATATCGAACAAGCGATACTTTCGCATTGCGAGCGATCATAAGTTTTTTTTATAATTAAAAACAAACATAATGTTTATAAATTATCTACTGATTACTATTGTCACTATAAACAAAAGCAATTTTGTAAAACTACTTTCGAATTTCATAAAGGTTTATTCAAAACAAAAACTTTGCAAATTATTTATACTCGATAAGAAAGTTTATATTTCAATTGATATACTGCTTCAATTTTCTATACTGTGGCGCGAAAGTGTTATACCTACATAATATGGCCACTGGCGGCGGTGCGTTGCGTCTCGCGTCGCGATTGATCGTAATTATACTCGCGAACTGGGGAAGAGGGGAGCCTCAAAAGCTTTGAGCGCTCGGAAATCCTCGCCTTAAGGAAAGATTATCGTCGACTGTGCAGATACGAATTCTCAAATACTTTGGACACACTGTTCGAAACCAGGACTCCATGGAACGACTCGTTGTTCAAGGGCAAGTAGAGGGAAAGCGGTCACGTGGCCGCTCACCTACGCGTTGGACAGACCTAATAAAAACTGCGACACAAACGTCCATAGTCCAATGTTCCCGAAACGCTGAGGACCGCAACAAGTGGAGACAGATCGCGAGGATTGCATCATCTGGTGAAAATGCATCATGAAACCACGACCACTCTGCTAAGAGTGAACGACTGAGGAGAGAGATAGGTTTATTTAATATTTATGTTTATATTTGACCACATGCTCGAAAGATGGCGTAAGGATCGAGTTAGCTTGCGCTATCGTTTCGTTCCACGGCCGGGTATATAAGATACGTCAAACTGAAATAAAATTGTCTTGCTCTAAGGGAAGGTGTTTTTAACTGCAACCACCTGGCGCCCTCTACACCGGTGTACAGCGGTAATCGGTCTTGTGCACCTTTGTAAAGAATTAAAAGGTTACGGACCACTATAACCACTGTCCAATACTTACCGGATAAATTATATAACAGATAAATATATATGTCACCGGAAAATAACAAGAACCGTAAGGGCGTTTGTGCACTACAAGGAATTTTACCGTCCGGCAGTCCGATTTCTTACAATTGTCAATGAATTTCAATGAATTCTTAATGAAAGTTGATGTAAATCTGACTGCCGGACGGTAAAATTCCGTGTAGTGCACAAACGGCCTAAATTTATAAATTTCCTAGGAAATTTATAAACTTTCGTAGGATTCTAAACGAGAGATAAATTGTATTATTTCATGCCCATATTTGGTAATAAACTTACCGAATTCATTCGTAAAATAATACGGAAGCAATAACCGAACGCTATGTGCGCTATGATTGGTTGAATAAGACACTTGTTCCATTTCCTTCGTCACTACCGCCAGTCCGCCATTCTTCGCCATTTTTACAAATAAACCTTTAGCGACGTTATTGAGGCTAAGTTGACGTAGCCCTACTTCGCAGGGCTCCTATTTTTGTGTTCAGGGTCACATGAAAACCTAACATAAACTGTTAAGTTGAACTCATGCCGACCTTCATTATCACCAAGCGACCAATCAGAAAGCAGTGTGTTATTTGCCGTATTTTAAAGAAGCGTAAAATTAAAAGCTCTTCTGTGATTGGTCGAACCGTGTAGAATCTTACGAATGGATTTCCGTCAGTTTATACATTTACGACGAGACGTCGCAAATTGATAAATTTACGGAAATGTTTGCGTTTTATCTAGCAAATAATACCTATGGTATGATATGGCAGCACAGGCTGATGCCGCAAATCCACGTTCTGGCGTGAATATAATGCCTATCCAGATGTATTGAAACTGGGCATGAGTATCTCTGGTCTTAAGGTTTCGTGCTTGTCCTACAGTTACATCTGCCGCGACGGCACGACTCGCCGCTGGATGTGCCACGGGTTCCTGGCGTCGCGCGACTCTGGCGAGCGCCTATCTCATGCGGTGGGCTGCGCGTTCGCCGCCTGCCTCGAGCGCAAGCAGCGCCGCGACAAGGAGTGCGCCGTGTCCATGAGCATCGACGCCGCCAGCCACGCCTTCACCCGGCAGGGATCCTTCAGGAAGTCGGGTCAGTATTATGTAACTAGTTTATACCGGCCAGGCCAAGGCCTACAGCGGCGGGCGGCAGCGGCGAGCGATGTCGCGCCACTCACAACTACCTCGAAGATGGCCTCGAGCTCGAGGTGTAGTTGTGAGTTACTCAGGCTTCAATGAATTTTTAACAAGACTCGTGTCTTTCGCTTGCATATAATCTGTGAGCGGGATGACTATATTATACATATCACCAAAAATATATTCGAAATATATACTTAAAACCATGGCTCGTTTCTAACCTAATGTATTATTTACAGGCATAACAGCGCGTCGTGCGTCAGAAGCGGACGCGGGCAGCAACAACAACAGTAGCGTGGCGGTGACGCCTGTGTCAGGTGGCGGTGGGGGCCTCACGGGTCTGACGGGCCCCGCGGCCGTGCCCGCGGCGGCCCCCGCGCCCCCGGTGTCGTCGGCCACGCCGCGCCCCACGCCCCACAACCCTTTCGCGGTGGAGCGTCCGCACGCTGCCCCACATCTATTGGAGAGGCAGGGATCCTTCCGCGGATTTACGCATCTTAATAACAGGTGAGATATTATAGCATTTTGGATTTATAATTGTTAATTGCTGGGTAAACGGATTGGATATGACATAGCTATGATATAAAAAAAAACGTAATTTATGATTTGTTAATATACACACCGAAAATGTCAGCTCTCTACTTACCTAGCTACTGACAGACAGACGGACGGAGAGTAAAGAGTTAATAATTTGCCTGGTAGAAATCGCTGTTAGCGATAAGGCCGCCCATTGTACTATGTTTGTAAAATGATCCATTTTTAATGGCCAAGTTAGTGTACAATAAAGTGTTAAATAAATAAATTATAGTGTTCCGTTGGTACCCTGCGACCTACCTTCTTAATCTATGTATCTATTCACTCATGTTACTTTTTTAATCAAATGAATGATGTTGTTTTAGTTCGCCATTCAAGCGTCAGATGTCGCTGCGTATAAGCGAGTTGCCGTCGAACTTGGAGCGTCAGCGCGCCGGGCTGGGCTCGCCCACCCGCAGCGTGCCGCCCGCGCCCGCTTCCGCGCACGCTCTCTCGCACGTGCCCGCGCCCGCGCACGCGCCCGCTCATGCGCCCGTCGAGACGCGCCCCGAGCCCGCCCCGCTACAGGTTAGCTTTTGTAGAAGCAAAAATATTATTTTATTTAGAAGTTATTGACTATTTGTGATAGGTGTCGTAAAATTAAATGGCAATGAATACTTTATTAAACACCGTGTTTTTTAAGTCAGTGTTTTCCCGCCGTAAAGCATGTACTCAGCCCATGAAATAGAAGCTACCTGTAATATTTATTTTACAAATAAGTAAAAGACAAAAAAAAAATCAGTATATTTTTTCGCCAAGATTAATTTTTCATAGCATAACAATGTGACGGTCGATGCGTAAGGTCAATGCACTTTATTTATAACCTATAAAGTAGCTTACCCTTCGTTCACGACATATTTTAGGCCTATGAAATGCTGATTTTATATTTTAACAGAAAAAAGATTTGTTTTGAATATTTTGTAAAATAAATATTACATACATACATATATATAGACTCACGCCTGTTTTCGGGTATATGAGGCTCTATCAAGTTCTTCAGGGTCCAAGCCAACCTCCCCTGCGAGTCGGTGCTCCTGCTGGATGACAGACGAGGCTCTGGCGCAAGCCTTCCATAGGGAGGTCAGACGGCAGTCGCTCTCGTAAAGGCAAAACAGCCGATACTGAGGAGTATAGGCGAACACTTGTTGCTGAGCTTGACCGGGTTCTGAATTGCATCTCGCATTGGGGTGATGAGAACCTGATCGAGTTCAACGCCAAGAAAACACAGGTGTGCGCATTCTCAGCCAAGGTATCTCCATTCCTTCCCCATCCCTCTTTTCTGGACACTCCACTACCGATTCAAGATAGCCTTAATATCCTAGGTATGGACATACGCAGAAATCTCAACCAGAAGAACTACATCGAGGGTGTCATCAAATCCGCATCTCGGAAACTCGGAGTCCTGAACAAAGTGAGGAAGTTTTTCACGCCGGAGCAGTTGTGTCTGTTATACAAGACCCAGGTTCGCTCCTGCGTGGAATACTGCTCTCACCTTTGGAATGGCTCCGCTCAGTACTTATTGGACGCCCTCGATAGGTTGCAGCGGCGTGCTGTCCGTATCATCGGGGATTCAGAGGCCACTAAGACTCTTGAGTCACTGCAATTACGCAGAGACGTGGCCTCAATGGCTGTCTTCTACCGTATCTATCACGGTGAGTGCTCCGAAGAGCTCTTTCAACTAATCCCACCCTCTCCTTTCCTATCCCGAACGACACGTGCTGGGTTGAGGTGCCACTCTTACACGGTAGAACAGATACCGTCACGCACCAAACGGTTCGGCGCCTCTTATCTCTGCCGTACCATTAAGATATGGAACTCTTTACCAGTCCACGTGTTTCCCTCCACTTATGATCCCGGGTCCTTTAAGCGGGGCGTGAAAAAGCTTTACTCAAGGCCGTTAAGGTGAGCGTCATCATGCCATAATGCCATGCTGGCTGCTGGGATGATGGCCATCACTATGGGACTTCACTGACTGCTTAACATCAGGCAGCATGGAGTCAATTTGTTAGGCAGAAAATAAAAACATACCATATCTTAAAAAAATTGAAGGCATAAGGCACATAATTGCTACGGGTAGGGCACCGCCGCAAAAAGGTGCGCAGGAGCCTCGCCCGAATCTTGTGGTCGTTAGCCCCAACCCGGAAGATCCGCTTCGCATCGTGGAAGATTGGCACGCTAACCGGACGCGCGAGAGAGCTGGCTGAAGTACTCTCCAGGCGGAGGGTGGCCGTGGCGTTTCTGCAGGAGACTCGGTGGAAAGGCAGCAGCTCCCGGTCCATTGGGAGTGGCTACAAGCTTATCTATACGGGTGGAACCGGCGGGGAGAGCGGGGTAGCGGTTGTGCTCGCCGAGGAGTTTCGGGACGGGATCTTGGAGGTGAAGCGTTACAGCGACCGGCTTGAGCAGGGGTGCTTGTTGAAAGGGTTGTGACCCATGTGATAAGTGCCTATGCACCACAGGCAGGTTGCAGCGACACCGTCAAGATGGTTTTCTGGGATCAACTGGGTGAAGTTCTTCGTGAAATCCCGCTCTCACAGGGAATCATTTTGGGTGGTGATCTGAACGGTCATGTGGGTAAGGGGTGTGAGGAATTTGAGCGTGTTCACGGTGGCTTTGGCTACGGTGGCCGTAACGAGGGAGGGGAGTATATCCTCTGAACTAGTGCGGCTGTCGACCTTGCCATTGTGAACACGTATTTTAAAAAGAAAGCCGAACACTTTGTCACCTACAAGAGCGGGAGGCACGCGGTCCAGATTGATTTCCTACTTACCAGGAGACACCATATCATCAAAGTAGCCAACTGCAAGGTCATACCCGGTGAGAGTCTCACGGCACAACACCGCCTCCTTGTCATGGACCTCCGCGAGAAACCCAAAGGCAAACACGCCGACCGCTGTCAACGTCAAATTCAGTGGTGGCTGCTCAAGGATATCAAATCCCTGGAGTTCGCCTCAGCTAACGGCGACAAGTGCGCTGCTACTGAAGGCGAACCGACTCAGAGCCACTGGGGTAGAATCCAGGCGGTCATCACCGGAGCGCCGAAGGCAGTGCTGGGCATGTCTAAGGGCGGACGCAAGTGTGACAAGGAGACTTGGTGGTAGAACGAAACAGTCCAGAGGGAGACAAGGGTGAATAAAGCCCTCTTTAAAGCGTGGCATAATCTCCTGAAGACCGCGACGCATACAGCGCTGCCAAACGTGCCACTAAGAGGGCTGGAGCCAGGGCCAGACGAGACCACTTGGAACCGCTTTATACCAAGCTGGAATCGTCTGAGGAGCAGAAGCTCTTATTCAAGTTGGCACGCTCCAGGGTCAAAGCGGCACAGGACATTACTAAGTGTCGTTGTGTTAAAGACCCAGAGGGCAACCTACTATGCGCGTCGCGCGCGGTGAAGGAGAGATGGCGCTCGTACTTCCACAAGCTGCTTAACAAGCAGCATAAAGAGGTGCAGCCACCGGAACTCCCTACGAATCAAGGACTAGTGCCGCCGGTAAACCCGGAAGAAGTCCAGAGGGCCCTTCGCCACATGAAGAATCAAAAAGCTGTCGGAACCGATGGAGTCACCATTGAGGCCTGGAAGGCAATGGGCCTGCGAGGCGGGGACACCCTTACTAATCTATTTAACGGCGTACCTACTCCTTACCAGAAAAGATTCTGAACCAATGGAGACTGAGTATATTCACTCCAGTCTTCAAAGGCAAGGGATCGGTACAGGAGTGTAGTAGCTGCAGCGGTATTAAGGTGATGTCCATTACTCTAAAGCTCTTTGAGCGAATAATCGACTTCCGGATACGACAGGAGACCACAGTATCGGAATGTCAATATGGGTTTCGCCCTGGTCACGGAACCATGGACCCAATTTTCGCAGGATTCGCCCCTCAGGATCGTCATGGAGCGGTACAGGTCGAATAACACGCGTCTGCATCTTCTGTTTCTAGACATGTAGAAGGCCTTCTACTGTGTGCCGCGACAGATGATCTGGTGGGCTCTAGAAACCAAAAGAGTACTAGAAGTATATATTGACATCATCCGAGACACATACTCAAATTTCGATTCCGTAGTTCGGACTGCTGTTGGCGATACAAAATCCTTTCCCATCACCGTCGGGGTCCACCAGGGTTCCGTCCTCGACCGTACCTATTCAGTGTGATATTAGACGTACTGTCAGACAGCATCAAAGACTCACTTGAGCAGCCCCCGTGGCTGCTGGACATGTCATAATAAATAAATCCATCATTAGACCTGTCCTGTTATATGGCAGTGAGACGTGGCCTGTGCTTAAGCGACACAAGCAGAGTCTGCGTGTCACGGCGATGAACATGCTGTGCTGGATGTGTGGAGTCACGCGGAAGGACCGCATTAGGAACTCCCGCATCCGTGGTACCCTTCATATCCGTGACATTACTGACAAATTGCAAAGAGTCTCGGCTACGCTGGTGTGGCCATGTCTTATGTCAACCGGCGTGGTCATCTTACGTGGGTAACAAATGTCTTGCCATGCTACCTCCGCCGGGCCCCGGTAAACGGGGAAGGCCAAAGAAATGCTGGCTTGACGTCGTTAGAGATGATATGCGTGCCCATCGACTAACCACCAGGGATGCTGAAGACCGTGCCGTGACCGTGGAGATACAGCCGGAGAGCGGACCCCGGGGTCCAAGGCGTAGGTTTTGGAACACAACCGGAACAGCGCATGATGATGATGACTCTCACGCCTGTTTCCCGGAGGGTTAGGAAGAGACTACGGAACGCCATTTGCAACGATCCTGACATATCTCTCTTGCTTATATTATAGGTAGCTTCTACGTGGGACACTCAGAAAGTTTTGCGACACAAAAAAAAAAACTATACGTAAATATATTTTTATTACATCTTTTCAAAGTACTCTCCACCAGCCTCTATACAAAGTTTCTGAATCAGTTTTCGAAACACTTTTTCCAGTCCGCCGTACACATCTCGTTTACAGCCTGCTCTAACGCTGAGAGCGCATCATCCGACGCGTTTTTAGATTTTTTTATTTTTGGGAATAAGAAGAAGTCACACGATGCTATATCAGGGCTGTAAAGAGAAGGTGACCCAGGAGTTTGGCCGGTGTGCTGTCTAGGAAGTACCTCGTTTTGATTGCGGTGTGGGCGGGCGCATTATCGTTGTGGAGTAGTAGCCCGCGGAGCCCTGTGTTCAGGGTTGGCAAAAAACATGTTTTTTTTAAATAACAAAACTTAATGTTTTATTTGGAAAACAAAAATACATGGTTTTTATTAATGCATCATTACTGTTTTAATTGCGTTGTTTTAAACATGTTTTAAACACGAAGATATGTATAAAATGAAACAAAATAATTAAAAATCTAAAAGTACCTACTTTATTTATTGTAATTATAATTATTATTTATTTAAAACAACAGTTTCCAAATTAAGATGCAATCAAGTTCAATCAACTTCCGTTCTCTTATCTTCAACTCAACCTTCAACTTCCATGATCTAAAGTTTCTCAAGCGAACTTTGTTGATTAAGAGCCTTCATAATTGCAACCAATTTAGCAGCTTTCTCTGTATGAACCAGTCTGAATGGCGAAAATAACCTTTAAATTCCTGCAGAAGAAGCAGTTGCAGTAAATAACTGACACGTAATGTCGAGCATCTCTGGATCCACTTTATTACTCAGCGATTTCCACCACAAACGCACGTTTTCATTAAAAGATCTTTTTCAACAACATATATTCCATAAAAGGATAACTCCGCACGGTACGTCAGGACATCTTTCATGGCACGCGGACAGCTTGAATCTAAAAACTCCATGCCTATTATGTCTTCCTCTTCTGATAGACCTTCTCCATTATAATTGGGGTCTAATATATAAGCAGCGAAATGTGCAGACGTCATAGCGGCTTCAAATCTTACTTTAAGTTTGTCTGCTTCTTCTGGCAACCAGTCCGATAAAAGTTCAAGTCATTGGTAAAAAACATATGAAAACATACCACAAAATGAGTTTCTTAGTTTCTTCTAACTAAAAGTGTAATGTATTTTTTATGTGTTTTAAACATGTTGAAAACAAATTGTTTTTAATTATTTTTTAAACGCGATATGTATTTTTGTAGTGTTTTAATCAGTGTTTTAAACGTATGTTTAAAACAAATGTTTTAAACATTGCCAACCCTGCCTGTGTTTGGTCGCTTGTTGCTCACAACAGAGAAAACTGCTGCCAAGCATTTGGTAGTATACCATTCGGCGTTAATGCTTCTTTGGTTTCGTAAAAGAATTGACACCAAGTAGCCTGTCAAATTGAAAAAGCTCGCGATCAAAATTTTGCCCCCCGCTTCTAGGTCGCTTTAATTTGGTAGGCGTTGATTCGTTTTGAAACACCCAAACCGTCGACTGGCGTTTTGTTTCTGGATCGTATTGATAAATCCAGGATTCATCGCCTGTAACGATGTCGTTAACAAGCCGAGACGAGCCTGCTTCAAATTTGTCTATCATATCATGGCACCATTCCACCCTTACCTGCTTTGAACATCGGTGAGGTTGTGCGGCACCCAGTGTGAAACTATCCTCCGCACCCGTAGATGCACGTGTAGAATCTCGTGAAGGCTTCCTGATCCAATCTGCAGTATATGCTGAATGTAACTCGTCTCTTGTCTTGGATAAAACTTTACACTGCTAGCATGTTTTTTTCCGTAACAGCCGTCAAAGGGCGATCACTTCTTTCTTCATCCCCCAAAGTTAGTCGACCGCGCTTAAATCATTATATCAACGATACACGGTTGTCTTAGAAGTGCCTTCATCCATGAATGCTTTTTGAAGTCTATCGTACGATTCGTCCGGTTTCAGGCGACATTTAAAATCGTAAAAAATCATTGCGTGAAAATGTTCTCGACGCAAATCCATTTTACAATGAGACACGGTAATTTTAATTAGCTTGGAAAAAATGTGCTGGAGGGAAGTTTTGAATTTAGAAAGTACCTATTTTTACTTAGAAGTAATCATATTTTTAAATAAATTATAACTGGCCAGTCTCATATACATAAAAACGTTTTCTCGCAATACTTTCTGTTATTTTTTTCTGTGTGACTTGGTGTATCATGGGCTGAGTGCATACTTAACGGGAAAACACTGATTAAAAATCACGGTGTATATTGACCGTTTGAGTTGCCTCATTATCAACGAATGAAGGGGCAGTTATGACCTAGGGCGGGTTACTGAATATAGTGTTGTGCGTGCAGGAGGTGAACGCGGGCGACCCGGTGGCGGCGATGTGCCAGCAGCTGTCGGCGGGGCTGCGCGCGCTGGCCGAGGAGCCGCTGGCGGGCGCCGAGCCGGTGGCGGCGCCCGGCCCGCTGCCGCACCCCGACGCCTGGCTCGGACGGGTGGCTCGCGCGCCGGCGCTGGGCGCTGCGGGCCGCGCCGCCTCTTACGCCGGCCGCGCCGCCAGCACCAACCCCTTCCTGTCACCGCCCGGCGCCGCCAGCGCGCTCTAGGACCAGCCAGCGCGCGAGCGACCGCTCCTCATTCACTTCGACTGAGGCGCCGCCCGCGCGCAAACTCCTCGCACCGCTCCCCGCTGCCTAACTGCGAAGGGTCCTATTCCTTTCTCTTCATCGCCCCGGACCATGTATTGTTCTTCTATCTATGAAACCTATCGATATCCTCCAGGCGGCCACCCCGGTACCCCTCGCGGTATGCGGTATACCTCTCCCGGGTCAATGTAAACCTCGACCCGTGTGTACTTACTGTATATTATAATATTGTTGATTCACGAAAATGTACTGCTATGGAAGACGGCGAGGGAAGTAAAGGTCGACCGAGCGACACTCGGTCTAGTAATTTTGATATAAATTGAGGACACTCCCGCGACGGTCCTCTATGTTTGCCGGTGGACCGGGATACATGTACCCCGAAGGGATCGCCTCGCCGCCCCGATACGGACTAGTGTTCCTTTTTTTAGAAAATTTACTAGCGACGGACGGACCATCCACGGGTCCGGTAGTCAAATTTGCGACTTGAAATAGATCGACTCAACGTTGTTGTTATTTGTTATGTGAGGTAAAATCGACCATGAGAATTGTAGGACGAAACCTTAGGCCTGTTTCACCACCTCTGGATTGGTCTTCTCTTCCAGATACATTCAAAATGTGAACGAAATTCAATGAATTATCTGACTAATTAATTTAATAGGAACTTACCAGACAGCGATGACGGCCCTTAGAATCAGTCACACCACTCTGATAAGTTCTGATTAAAATCTGTATGATAATATCTATTGAGAGGTGTGGAAATTGTCCCGAGGGACGCTCGACTCATTATCGCTCCCCGCGAGCAGTCACTGACCGAACGAAAACGTTATGTGATAAGTATTAGAGCTGAAATATATATACGATGGCAAATGCTTGAATTTGGAATTCTATAGCTACTTAAAATGTATTTAAATGTTAGGATATTTAAATTGAAAATTAATAAATTTCTGACTTTTAACTTTATAATATCCGCAACACAAGTCGAACCAAAACTCGTGACATGTTAAACTTATCAGATATTGTCAACTGTTGCGCATATTTCATATTTACGGAGTAATATATCAAGTATTTTAAATGTTGACGGTTTCATGCTTGTTATATATTAGACCTTTATTTATACGTAAATGTATACATAATCATGGACAAACTACCATACATATTCTGTCAAAAGCTGCTGCTAACTAGTGCATATTGTAGGATACGGCTGCTCCACAGAGTTTAAACTAAATATAATTTGATACTATCTACTTATAAAATAGAATGAAATACATAGAACGACTGTTATTTTTGTATCACTAAACAGGTGCCAGTATAGCGAGAATATTGAAGAACAGGTGAATACAATGTCTGCATTATGATTAGGAATAATTTAAATAAATATTGTACTTAATTCTATAGTAAAATTGCACCGTGCTTTTGCGCTACACAGTGTCACTGTTGTGTAAAGTGTTCGTGTTTATAATACGTAAGTTATAATCATTATATTCGTCCATGCAGTATTAGTGGGGCAATAGCGCCGAGCGGACTTCTACTGACCGTGTACAACAACAAATGAACGAACAATGCAGTATTTTAATATTAAATCACTTTGTAATATAGGATTTTGGATATATTTTTCCTTTTTTGTATATACTTGTAAAGTTGTAGGGTATTTATCTCTTTACCATTCGTGGATCTGTTTTTATACTTTTTTATTATTATTTTTTCTATGCTGCTAATTAGGTGTTTGGATCGAACAAATGGTAATATCATTTCATATTAGTCAATTTTAAATTCACGTACTTACTTTTACATTTTTAATAATAGTTTAGTGACATTAATTATGTTATGATGTGTTATATGTTTTCTGTTATGTTGAGCCTCCTATGTTAGGTGTAGATTACTTAGTAGAAGCAATTTTTCAATTTAGATTTGTGACCCGTTTATTAGATTAGGATCTGTGTTCGTTTATATAGCTATCACTTTAATATTGGTACACAATAAATAATTTAATACATTTAACACAATTGCTGCAATACAAATTTGTTGCATCTACATTCCAGATTATTTTTGAAGGTAACAAACAATATAAGGGATAGATTTAGTAGATATATAAAATGCATATCACTGGCTAGCCTTGCATAAATTAATCGCACTTATGTACTTACGAATTGTAACATTTTATAAAATAGTACTTAAAATTATAAAAAAATAAAGTTGTCTAGATATACTTATACCCGAAAATTAATATTGTTGTATGTAAAGCAGCTTTAAGGCACCTATTCGGTATTAAATGAATAATAAATGTAATAGTTTGTGTCTACATACAAACTACTATGGCACATGTAACCAAGTTTCGGAATGTGTCTAGTTCTCTGAACTCCTTCCAGTAATAAACGAATACTTTAATGTTTCATAATGTAAAAAAACTTAATATGAAGTGTAAACATGTTTGTGATATTATTAATCGTTTAGAAATTTCCATCGTCTATGTGCACATACTGTTTGAAGCGCACTAAATGCGATTTTGCGAAATTCCTTCGCTGTTATACAAAGTACATTAGATTCATAGATATTTAAATGAGTAGGTCATTCCGAAATATATTTTCGTGTGCTTATTAATGAAATATACTATTGGAAAAGTTGTACTTAAAATATATGAAAATCATGTTGTTTCGGACTTATTTGTTGGGTGTTATTTGTATATTATACAGTGATTTTATCTTTGTCTAAAGCATGTAAATATCGGCGTATATATGTAGATATTTTAGATAATGAGAGTTCAAATATTATAAAAAATAATAAATTATGTTTAGTTGAATATGGCTTTTTATTGTTTTACATACCTACCTGTATCATTAGAATATTGTTTTACCGAGAGGACGTCCTGGTTCAATTTGATATTAGTCGGCGACGGCCCTTTTAGCATTCCATTTCCTTAGAGTGCGTCCACATTGCGAGCCTAGCGCGGTTGCGACAACGGGCGCGAAGTATCAAACATATGAAACCGCCGCTTACGTCCATAGTGTAGTGACTAAGGCAGGCGCCTAGTGCGACAGACCCGAGCGAGATAGCGCGCGTAGTTTTCAAACGTTCCTATCCGCGCGTTATGGCCACACTACGAGCCTAGTCAGCGAGCGACCCAATGCGCGAGTGGCGGGGGTAACAAACCAGTTCGGTCTTGCCGCTCGGCGTATGCGCGTCTGTATTTGTTAATTGTCGTAAAATGGCGGTAAATACTGAATCGTTTATAAGTGCAATTCAATCTAAACCACCTATATGGCAAAGCAAACATCCACACCACAGTAATCGCACAATAACAAGAAAGTTATGGAGGGCATTCGAGTATACTCAAAGAATTTTGTAGGATATGTTTCTGTGTCTGTTTTTATTTATTTCGTGCACACCATCTCTAGTGTTCAACACCTCCCATCTCAGGATCGGACTGTCTAGTAAACAAACAAATCGTCGTCCATAGTTTGCAACGCCTGATTTACGACGAACCGCTACAAGAGCTCGCGCCACACTGTGGCCACCGCACGCCCCCACTCGCCGCGCCCGCCTCAGGCTCCAGTCACCGCGCATTCACTGTGGACGCACACTTAGGGTCTACGACCAGTGACGATGTGGCATTACATAGCGTAGAACGGCAGGCCTTAGCATACCGAATCATACATTGCAGAATAACTAGGAATCCTGTGGAAGGAATGACACGCGATGAGTCTCAGTATCCTGGAGAAAACCAACATGAAACAAGGTATGTATATCGGGAAAAGTTTTTAAGTTACATTAGTGGGGCCGGCCTTTGTCTTTTGATCGAGGACTGAACACAAAACTACAGCTGTACAATACACTAATGCGATAATTAATGCAGTTTATTTTATTATTTCTGACATTGGTGTCAGTAACTAGTTATTTCAAATATAGGAAATCGTTATCGCGTAAGTTGACAATTTAATTTGTCGTTTAACTTACGTGTTCTATAACAAAACCGACGGAGCTCCGCTTGGCGGTAGTCTTATTTCTGCCCTGCCTTATAAACTGACACACCATAGATTTTACTTGCGAGCCCGCTAGCGAGGACCTCGGTATTAAAGATGCGTTAGGTTGCCTTTCGATTGACGTGGAGCTGGTCGGAGTAGAGCATTATAAAATGGCAACTGTTTCCATTGAAGTGGAGCTGATCTGAGCAGACCAAAGCTGGATTCTATAGTTGCAGCTGGATGGATAGTCTACCCTACCCGGCGGAGCCGCACCGACACGCTACCCTCCCTCCGCTGCGTATGGAACTGAGTAGAGCAGACTGCGGTGCGGAACGGAGGCAACATAGCCCGCTTGACTCCGTTCCATACAGCTCGGGGCCGCGTGGTTACAGTAGATAGGTATTAAGGTATTTTACTTGAAAGTCTATTCAGTTTAGCTTAGCTCTGTTTATACTGATTCTGCTGACGCGTAGTGGAGATTTCGAGCATTGTGATTGGCCATCTCATAGTCTGCTTTTCACCACTCTGTGCAGCTCCGCGTAGATGGAAACGCACCCTTACAAGTAGGGAAGCCCACGATGCTAAATTGGGATTTACTCAAGCGTCATGAGGACCTATTGGGTTGCAAAGCTTAGAGGATAAAAAGATCAGAGTCCGAAATCCCCTCTTGGGCTATCCTAATATACGGCGAGTCCACATCGAGGATCTGTGGTAGGTAGTCTTACGTAATATTTGTATATTCTTTGGTAGGTAGCAATTATACAGAACTACCTAGTTCTCTGAAATATTGTCATATTTCTTCTAAATATAAAATTAAGTTTTCTAGTGGTATAAGTTAGGACATATTTACAATAAGATACTGAGTCGTCGGTTCCCGTTGTCACTATGATTAGGGCCGGCACACTTACCAATAGCGAAGCGCAGCGTAGAGCATCCTCGCGTAGTCAATTGATTTTAGACATTATTTAAATAAGGACAACCATTAGTTTTACCAGTTATTCGGGGCTCACGCCACGAATTCGCTTAGGCATTTTTATATTGACCATCAATGAGGAAAATGTCGATAATAGCTTGAGTGGAAAAATGCTCTGCGCTGCAGTTCATCATACATACATATACTCACGCCTCTTTCCCTTCGGGGGGTAGGCAGAGATAACAGAACGCCATTTGCTTCTATCCTTACAAACCTCACGCGCTTCCTCTACGTTCATTACTCTTAGTAGTACATGCTCGCCGGTGCTTCGGATCTTTCCGTTATTCAAGACGTCCCAAATTTGGCTGCCGAATGTTTTATGAGGTCTGCCGCAACCGACTGGCCCACACACATTTGCCTTATATATAGGATTCTTCATTCTTTCTTCACTCATTCGCTTCATGTCTCCAAATCATTTCAACAATTCCTTTCCAGTCATGACATCTTTCAGGCCACATCGCTCTCGTATTACTGGATTCGGAATTCTATCAATCACTCTCACTCCACACATACTACGCAGTGATTGCATCTCAACTGCGTAAATTTTTTTTTTTATTGCATTAGGCGGCAAACGAGCAGACGGATCGCCCGATGGTAAGCAATTACCGCCGCCCATGGACACAAGCAACACCACAGGAGTCACAAGTGCGTTGCCGCCCCATGGGGTTGGGAAAAGGGAAAGGATGAGGAGTGGGACGTGGGAGAAGGAATAGGGGATAGGGCCTCCGGCACTCTCACTCACCGAACGAAACGCAACAGTTTAGGTACTGTTACTTTACGTCGATTTTCTGTGAGAGGGTAGTACTTCCCCGGTCGAGCCGGCCAGACATCACTGAAATCAGCAAGGCTCTACTACCGTAAAAAAATATTAAGTTAATGCTGCTTAATCATGCTTTTCTGCCATAGCACTCCACCAGCACTTCATTGTAAACTGCCAGTCGCGCCTCTTTGGCAAAGTCTGGCCGTTCATGAAGGCATGCAGCGCTCCATTTACACAGTTTCCCGCAGTCACTCTCCTTTCAACTTTATCATAATATGTTATGTAAGTTCTTAAGATATTGTGCTTTCATAACAGGCTATTGGTGATGCTGGTAAGTACATAGAAATAAAACGATGTGTTGGTTTGCTGCACCACTTTATTCATTTATAGGTACATGAATACATTAGTCAACGGCATAAACTTCAGTGCCTACGTACTACCTAAACAACGTATAATATTGTCTGTAAATTATTTTTCTATACATTACAGGTCAGGTGACTAAGAAACATCCACTTACTTCGCTAATTATAGTTAACTTCTGCTACAGACACTAAACGTCCAATCCAATAAATTACGTTCCTTACATATTCAAAGCAAGATTATATATTAATTCAAAGTTTATTATAAACATTTCATTTATTCCAGATATTCTTTCTTAACGTCTTTTGAATTTATAAATATAGAAAATTGCGAATGCATATTTTTTATACAATATTTATTTATCTCGGCAAGATAGAAGATGTACGCACGTATTTATATATTGAAAATACAATTTTTAAACCTTAAGAAATCTATTTCATGGACATTTATTTATGTTAAGTAATTGTTGTCGCTAAGCTGGAGATCTCACTAAGCAAGTTTTGATAAATACGTAGTGATGCGTACATACATGGTAGATGAGATATATAACGTCAATTGTACCCTGTTAAATATAAACAGTAAAATAATACTATCTGGATACACCGGTGTGATGCTTGTGTGAGTAATGACGTACTAACATAACTACTTAACGAATCCAGTACAATAGACAAATATACATAGATAAATTTAGATTACACACCAAATAAACATGTAAGCTATTTTACGTAGAGTTGTACGTATGAGACTAGGAATGTTGTATATAAATGCACAAGCCGGGGGCTACACCTACATACATACATAACGTCAATTGATATAACGCTGTGATAATTATAGACATTATCGTTATTATGTTGTTCTATAACATCTAGGCATCATGCGACAAAGAATAACACTCATGGATAAAAAATAAAATATAGGTACAAAAATATGACTAGCACTAATTTATATTCACAATATGTAATTCCATCGCAATACTGGAAACTGGAATGAATTTTATACATCCAAGTTGCTAATTTTATTTATATCAAACTAAATACTATATCACAATTTTAAAAGAATTCTCTTTCTAATTTGACTTTCAACATTATTTAATTCGTTTAATAATTAAAACAAATATGATCAACTCATTAATATAATCTATAAAATATGTTAGCGAATATAAACTAATAACTTTCGCGAGATTTGAGATCTACCTTAAATAATATTAAAAAACAATGATTGTACAATTTTCTAATCGTATTAATACTGTTTTATTAAATAAATAAGCAGCACCGTAAATAATGCATGTTATAAATATATCGATTATTTGAAAACTATAAATAAAATATAAACAGACCATGGTCCGATAGAAAATAACTCTGACGAGAAATAAGCAACGGATAGAACGATTTGGTTACTTATAGATTATCGATAGCTAAATAAATAATTATCTCATATTTAGCCGCGTTGCATTTAAAACTTATTTGCGCGCGCTAATGTAGATGAGGCTTAAGGCTTAACATTTCAGGCGCCTCTCATATAAAATGTCATGACGCGATACATTGTCGTCACGAACATGTAACACTAAACATTAGGATAGAAACAGGTACAGAACATGTCTAGTTGGTATTCAAAGAGTTCTTCGTTATAATTAACACGGCCAAGCTTCGAAGGTCAAGCGAGTTTATTTAAATCCATAGGTTGACATGCAAGTTTGTCTACATGAAACAAATTGCACCTAAAATGATTATAAATTGCATTCCTTTGTATATTTTTGGATAATTGAGATCGCTGAGTGAAGAGAGATCACTTCTTTTATAGAATATGAAGAGATCAAAGTCATCATCATCAAGTCTTAAAAAGTTCAATCTTCTTTGGTCGATTACCTATAGACGAATATGCTTGTACTTAAGTTGGTCTAATTAGTGGCAACAAAGGCGTTTAACGTTCGAGGACATTTATTGATATAAATATTTTCTCTTAATGCTGAAATGTAATTATTGTGTTCAGAGGCCAGCTCTTGTTGTATGCAAAAGCGCGCTTTTCCGGTTACACATGTTTGCGTCGGCATGCGGGTTTGCCGCGAGCTATCTTTTCATACATACTTTACTTGTCACGTGGGGCACTCGCACGCATTTTTTCGGAAGCTTGACGTATACGCTCGGCGTGCGAGCGGGCGCAAACTCGCGTAGCAGGTAAAAAGTCCTTAACTTTGAGTTGGAGAGGTGAGGCTGGAGGTACGCGGCTACTGTCGTAGCACGGTTGTCTGGTTTCTCCTTGTGTAAGCTGTACGTATATGGTCGTCGCGTAATCCTGCATATAATTTCATAAGTGTATCTTAGAGGCTCGATTGTAGGAGGGTGGCTAGTCTCGTTTGGCGTTGATGTGGTCGTGGCAGCGCTGGCACACGCGCACGGGCCGTAGCGCGCGTAGGCGTCGCACGGGCGCCTCGTAGCGCGAGCAGCGGCCGCAGAACACGGCGCCGCACTCGCGACAGTGGTGCCGCCGCTCCAGCGCCGTGAAGCGCACCTGCATTATTTAATAATAGTCATGTTTTACGATCAAATGGCAAGTCCAGTATCATCAAAACGTGAACCAAAATAAAGCTGATTTTCGTCGGTGCGCAATATTGCGGCTCCACGCCCGACGCACAATAAAAAGGGACTCGTCGCGTACATTGAACACACCGCGAGTCGAAAATTTCTAAAGTGCGATACGCTGTTCTTTGTCCTTGCATTTCAAGTAACAATTTCCACTCGTACTGAACGAGAAAACACGTGCATAGTGAGCAATTGTATTGAATCGTAAATGTTTGTGATAAATCTGCAACATCGTGGACCATAGTAACCTGACTGAAGACATGTAATATCGTTAACTATTATATCATCCACGTACCTGACATTGCGTGCAGTAGGGTGCAGTATCGTCTCTGATCCAGTGATCGGCCGGACCACCCTTCGCTCCCGACGAACTTGACATGTCTGGTGCCGACCAGCGGAAAATCTACAAACAATTTTATACTTTACTAGCTGCTCAATCAAATTAATTTAGCAAGTTATCTCACAGAAGTTTTTAATTTTCTTAAAAGACAACTTCCGTACTACGAATAAATCCTGTGTCGCGGGGGAATTTACAAACATACAATCAACGGACACAATGAACACCCAGACTCGAAACGACAATTTGTGGATCACACAAAGTATTGTTTCGTGTGGGAATCGAACCCACAACATTTCGGCAGTGTCAAGCGGCGAGGCGGCCGCTTAAACCACTACGCCAAGCGTGCAGTCAAACCCATAGGTTAATAGAATTATATCGCAATACTGTGAACGCTGCGATGGAAACGCAACCTAAACAAAACATTACTATTTTTACATAACATAAAATAATTGAAGATCTAAAGTCGCTATCATAACTGCCTGAAAAGTCAAACTGAATTTGCAATGGATGCAAGGTTTAGAACGTTCTTAATGCCAAGCACCGTCGGGTGGCGTAGCAGAATTAGGCCTAAAGATGAGTCTGTGTGTAGAGTCTTACGGGAGGATTTTTTTTCTTATTCAGCATTGGACATAGGCCGAGATGAGGACAATACGATTGCATTATTCAAGAAAGCGATGTATTTACCCGTCCCCTGGCATCTCCGACGGCGAGTCCCCGTCCAGTGCGCGCGGCGGCCACCGCCGTGACGGAGGCGGGACACGCGTTGTCCCGCCTCTCGTACGCCGTGTGCATCGTTAGTTTGCCGCGGAGCACTAGGCGACGAATCCATTTTACTGATAGTTCTGTAATTTATTACAATTATTTGAGATAATTTAAAGAAACTAATCTCATATTTAAAATTGCAAATATTGCCAAATTATAAATCATATTCTATATAGGCACTAATGTATATGCTGCCACCACCTACAAATCTGTTGGCTAACTAACCTGTATCGACAGTAGGCTGTATGATCTTGGCTCTATGGTGCGGCGCAGGCGAGGCGGGCGCCGACACCACGACGAACGAGTCGGACAGGCTGGTGTCAGACTTGCTGGGGCGCAGCGCGCTCTCGCCGCTAGCGTCACTGGCACCAACACCCGCCTCCATTGAACACGACTCGCTCGAGTCGCCTATGCTGCCACCACCTACAAATAAATAATTATGTTTCAGTATGTGTGCGTAAAGCTGCGTATCCACCAACTAAGTTGCAAATTTTTCTTTAGTGGAGACCTAGCTTTAGTAATTTTCTTCAATATGGAACAAGGATACTATACGGCTAAACATGACATTGTGAAAGTAGCCTTAAACTGATATTTTTTTTAATTAAATTTAAAAGGGTGCTACCAGCATACGACTAAGTTACTAATGGTCATCAGGAAGGCTATCTGTTGGCACGTAGTAACAATTCAATTGCTTGTGGGCTTTGCTCATGTCAAAGAAATACTTAGCCTTTCGGTAGACAGGGGGCATTCTGTCTACCGCGAAAACGTTACTCCAAGCGGTCTCCGTCAAAAAGATGGTCGAAAAAGCTAAAAGAAGCAGTCTTTACATTGCTTTACATTAACACAGCTCTTAAAAGAAAACCGACAGTCAAGAATAAGCTACATGAAATTATTGCAAAATAACGATATCATATCCAGTTTACACTTACTTTTACGGTACAACGGATTACACTTCGATTTCCTCCTTAGCACAACATTTCCCTGCTTCTGTAGCTTGTTTCTTCTATCATCCTGTTCAAGTTCTAAATCTTTTTCATTATCGTATTCCTGTTTAGCTTCATCGCACGAGTCGATGTGATCTTCCTTATGTGCGTACTGTTGACATTCTTCGTTATCACTGCACGTGTCTTTTTCGTCGTGCCTTCGCGCCGATTCCTTAGCGCTAGTAGTTTCACAAGCGTCTGACAGAGAGCTCTCTGAACCTGATTTTGTTAGGCTCCCACCTGCAATCACATTTGTGTTTATAATTTGTAATTAAGTACTTAAAATATAACCCAGTAAAAATATTATAAATGTAACTGAAGGGCTCAACTGTGCAGATTGTTTCATCCTAGAATCGGTTTTTAAACGTAGCCTTACAAGAATTTTTGAGGATGTTTTTGTCTAGAAATGGTTCTTTAAAATATCTAGCTGTCGTATTTATGTACCTATAATAAACATTATAGTAGGAGAACTGGCATCAATTTTGGGTAGGTATTTAAGGCAAGCTGAAAACTTGCCTCAAATACCTCTTCTATTACGGTATGAGGCAAGTTTTCAGCTTGCCTCAAATACCTACCAAAATTGATGCCAGCTCTCGGACTATTATTCGACCAATATCCCAAGATATGGTTGGAATGGCCATCCTTATGCTATAGTTTTTAATAAACTTTTGATTGCCCATAAGAAAAAAAAAACATTTCAATAAAATGTACTTTATACAAACTAACCCTCATTTTCTTGCGATAGACTCATCTGCTTGACGAGTTCTTCGACTCTCTTGATAGCCGCTTCTCTATCCCGCGGCTCTAACTCCTCAGTCTTAGTTTCGCTCTCCGATTTCACTTCAGTCTCCAACTTAGTCTCTTCACTTTCTTGCACTGGTAATTTCGTATCTTCCTTCTCTTTCTCTAGGTCTACAGAGGCGGAGAGAGGGTCTACGCTGCCCCCTTCTATACTTTCGGATTGTTCCTCTGCTGTTTCAGCTATGTAGTCTATAGACCACATCTGGAAGGAGAAATGTAAGAATTGATTTTAAACTTTCGCGATTTGTACCTATACATCATACCATAGATTACAAAATAATTTAGCGGGTCTTAATCGCGTATGTTTACGCGATTAAGACCGCGCTAAATTATTTTGTAAAATGTAAGTTAGTTAGGAAAAGTTTTTACTGAAACACAACACTCATACTAGTGTAAATTGTTAGACGTGCACATTTTTTACAAAAATGAAGAGAAACGTGCACGTGTACATGCACGTCCACGCATGAGATTCATATTCCGTATGCATCAGTTTTTTGTGTAGAACGTAATACAATGTCATGTCAATGTCAAATATATAAGGTGGACATACAATTTTGAAAGACCTTCATTTTACTTCAGTTTAAGACTTATCGATTCATTACTTTAAGTCGGCTTATCGTGTAGAATTCTAGATGTACGCTCTAGGACAAAGGAATAAATTCCGAAGATGCGGAAGGCGGGGATTATCGTAGTGTACATACGCGAATTTACATGCCGCCGTATTCAATATCCGATCTAATCTCCGAATCCATGGATAAATTACATATTGGTAACGGCCGATAGTGAGTAAGTTCAGGGCGGCCAACATAGAATAGGTGAGATGTAAGTGATGGTAAAGTCCGTACCCTAACGACGCCGTCGGTGGAGCCGGTGATGATGACGTTGAGCGGGTCCCAGTCGCGCGTCTGGCTGAAGGCCACGCACAGCACCTGCTGCGAGCGCTCGCGCGCGCCCGCCGTGTCCACGGCGCCCAGCAGCGTGCCGTTGTTATGGTTAGACGTACCCGTACGACGCCGTCGGTGGAGCCGGTGATGATGACGTTGAGCGGGTCCCAGTCGCGCGTCTGGCTGAAGGCCACGCACAGCACCTGCTGCGAGCGCTCGCGCGCGCCCGCCGTGTCCACGGCGCCCAGCAGCGTGCCGTTGTTATGGTTAGACGTACCCGTACGACGCCGTCGGTGGAGCCGGTGATGATGACGTTGAGCGGGTCCCAGTCGCGCGTCTGGCTGAAGGCCACGCACAGCACCTGCTGCGAGCGCTCGCGCGCGCCCGCCGTGTCCACGGCGCCCAGCAGCGTGCCGTTGTTATGGTTAGACGTACCCGTACGACGCCGTCGGTGGAGCCGGTGATGATGACGTTGAGCGGGTCCCAGTCGCGCGTCTGGCTGAAGGCCACGCACAGCACCTGCTGCGAGCGCCCGCCGTGTCCACGGCGCCCAGCAGCGTGCCGTTGTTATGGTTAGACGTACCCGTACGACGCCGTCGGTGGAGCCGGTGATGATGACGTTGAGCGGGTCCCAGTCGCGCGTCTGGCTGAAGGCCACGCACAGCACCTGCTGCGAGCGCTCGCGCGCGCCCGCCGTGTCCACGGCGCCCAGCAGCGTGCCGTTGTTATGGTTAGACGTACCCGTACGACGCCGTCGGTGGAGCCGGTGATGATGACGTTGAGCGGGTCCCAGTCGCGCGTCTGGCTGAAGGCCACGCACAGCACCTGCTGCGAGCGCCCGCCGTGTCCACGGCGCCCAGCAGCGTGCCGTTGTTATGGTTAGACGTACCCGTACGACGCCGTCGGTGGAGCCGGTGATGATGACGTTGAGCGGGTCCCAGTCGCGCGTCTGGCTGAAGGCCACGCACAGCACCTGCTGCGAGCGCTCGCGCGCGCCCGCCGTGTCCACGGCGCCCAGCAGCGTGCCGTTGTTATGGTTAGACGTACCCGTACGACGCCGTCGGTGGAGCCGGTGATGATGACGTTGAGCGGGTCCCAGTCGCGCGTCTGGCTGAAGGCCACGCACAGCACCTGCTGCGAGCGCTCGCGCGCGCCCGCCGTGTCCACGGCGCCCAGCAGCGTGCCGTTGTTATGGTTAGACGTACCCGTACGACGCCGTCGGTGGAGCCGGTGATGATGACGTTGAGCGGGTCCCAGTCGCGCGTCTGGCTGAAGGCCACGCACAGCACCTGCTGCGAGCGCTCGCGCGCGCCCGCCGTGTCCACGGCGCCCAGCAGCGTGCCGTTGTTATGGTTAGACGTACCCGTACGACGCCGTCGGTGGAGCCGGTGATGATGACGTTGAGCGGGTCCCAGTCGCGCGTCTGGCTGAAGGCCACGCACAGCACCTGCTGCGAGCGCCCGCCGTGTCCACGGCGCCCAGCAGCGTGCCGTTGTTATGGTTAGACGTACCCGTACGACGCCGTCGGTGGAGCCGGTGATGATGACGTTGAGCGGGTCCCAGTCGCGCGTCTGGCTGAAGGCCACGCACAGCACCTGCTGCGAGCGCTCGCGCGCGCCCGCCGTGTCCACGGCGCCCAGCAGCGTGCCGTTGTTATGGTTAGACGCACCCGTACGACGCCGTCGGTGGAGCCGGTGATGATGACGTTGAGCGGGTCCCAGTCGCGCGTCTGGCTGAAGGCCACGCACAGCACCTGCTGCGAGCGCTCGCGCGCGCCCGCCGTGTCCACGGCGCCCAGCAGCGTGCCGTTGTTATGGTTAGACGTACCCGTACGACGCCGTCGGTGGAGCCGGTGATGATGACGTTGAGCGGGTCCCAGTCGCGCGTCTGGCTGAAGGCCACGCACAGCACCTGCTGCGAGCGCTCGCGCGCGCCCGCCGTGTCCACGGCGCCCAGCAGCGTGCCGTTGTTATGGTTAGACGTACCCGTACGACGCCGTCGGTGGAGCCGGTGATGATGACGTTGAGCGGGTCCCAGTCGCGCGTCTGGCTGAAGGCCACGCACAGCACCTGCTGCGAGCGCTCGCGCGCGCCCGCCGTGTCCACGGCGCCCAGCAGCGTGCCGTTGTTATGGTTAGACGTACCCGTACGACGCCGTCGGTGGAGCCGGTGATGATGACGTTGAGCGGGTCCCAGTCGCGCGTCTGGCTGAAGGCCACGCACAGCACCTGCTGCGAGCGCTCGCGCGCGCCCGCCGTGTCCACGGCGCCCAGCAGCGTGCCGTTGTTATGGTTAGACGTACCCGTACGACGCCGTCGGTGGAGCCGGTGATGATGACGTTGAGCGGGTCCCAGTCGCGCGTCTGGCTGAAGGCCACGCACAGCACCTGCTGCGAGCGCTCGCGCGCGCCCGCCGTGTCCACGGCGCCCAGCAGCGTGCCGTTGTTATGGTTAGACGTACCCGTACGACGCCGTCGGTGGAGCCGGTGATGATGACGTTGAGCGGGTCCCAGTCGCGCGTCTGGCTGAAGGCCACGCACAGCACCTGCTGCGAGCGCTCGCGCGCGCCCGCCGTGTCCACGGCGCCCAGCAGCGTGCCGTTGATCGACCACGCGTACAGCCAGCTGCCGCTGCACGTCGCTATGTCGCCCTGACACATACAATCACAAATAAATTTGCTTTAGGTATAATGCCCTGCGAAATTACCTATATACCTACCCTACATTGTGAAATAAGTTAGTACAATGAGGCTAATCGTTGACCTGCCGCAATACAAAATAGCCGTGGTTTTGGCAACGATAAGCCGTAATGTAATGCGGCGATCGATACAATTTGTCTGCAACATATACAACATGTAACATATTTATATGCACTTCCTGAAAGTAGTTTGTTCAGAATCGACTAATGAATCCATTTCTGTCATTTTTAATATTGTTTTTTTTTTGTTCCAAAATAATAAAAATAACGTTAATTATAGTCACTCATTTGTATGAAAAGTTGAAATATACGAAAATAAACCTTAAGTCAAAGCAGAACGCCTTCTTTTAAAAGGCATTTGTTTAATGGTTCGACGTTGGGTCATACCAACGACAACCCAACCTACTAAACGGCACACGTAAGGCGAAAGCTTTCTGACAACATATTAGACTTATACGTGTTATATAAGACCAATCCCAACACTAGATATGAATTATGACGTTCCGCAAATTTGAACCGGCCAATTAGAATACATTTTTGTAGCCTCCCCTTGCCCCACATACCTCAGCGCTTTGACAGAATTTTTTGTTTGTAGAAATGAAAACATTAGGTGTCTAGTAGGCTGGGTTGTCGTTGGGTCACACGGACGCACACATTAATACAACACAATAGCTGCAAAAGACAATAACACACAATTTACTACCAAAATATCTATCATCTATCTTTCGCTTACGTAATAATCAACAGGCAAGAGCGAGACGTAATGTGTCGCCCGCGCTGGCCAATGACAAGCGCTGGCGATGCGCTTAGACAAGTTATGACAAGTATCTATTCTAAACAATCTGTCAGCGAGAGTTGCGAAAAAATATTTTAATTGCGAAAAAATGTGTGGTACGTTCTGCATCATCTTGATGTTAACTTGTCGCCCCCGAACTTTTTCACTGTGGGGAAATATTAAATCATTAGTTTATTGTGAGGAGACAACAATTGCCTAGGAATTTAAGATATTAGCTGCTTTTGAAACAGTGAAAAGATATGATGTGTGAGGAAACAGTGAAGTGTTAAGTGGACTAAAAGAATGTGATTTTATCCTGTAAGTAATTTGATTATTCTATTAATGTAACTATTAATTTACAACTTTAAACACGTCGTTCTTGCTTTTTTCTCTCATTGATATTCTTTTACTTTATCTATCAATATTGCTAGGTAACTAAGTATGATTAAGTTAAGATAGTCACAATAGTCATTTACGATATTATACATTAAACAATAAATAATTTTATACAAAGTCGACTGTCCACTCCAAAGCCGAAAAGTGTGATGGAAAGAAATAGTCATATCTTTGAAAATATAAATGGTAGCTGACAAATTATTCAAACATCATTTTTGTAAACCCCACTCTATCAGAGTGTGGTATAAAGACTAAATTTAAAACATTTTGTTTATATCGTCTCGTATTTCGTTCCTATCAGATCGCTGTCGTCTGTTTAACATAGCAACCGTTTCGTGTGTTTGTGTGCGTGCGCAAATGTATAGTGACCACGCTTTTCACTTTTAATCGAGTTTATACTTTCTTCGAAAAACAATATTTACGCAAATAAAAAAAGTATTTCAATGCATTCATTATGATTGTAACAAGGTATTTTAATTGGGGTGTCTGAGGATGTGCGTTATTTCTATTACACGTTGTATCCCAGATAACAACAAACTTGCAGCAAGTTTAAATCAAACCTGCTAATTTCACTGTGACAAACTTGCATCAAACTTGCATGAAGTTTGCTTTTTCAAAGGTTGCACAGGTACAAGGCACAGGTTGGTGGTTCGACAATAGCTGGTCGTCGAGCACCTCCTACTGTATCTAGGAGGTCGACTGACCAACAACCTGTGCTCGTCGTCATCCAAATCCTTTGAAAAACCAACTTCATGCAAGTTTGTCACAGTGAAACTAGCAAGTTTGATTTAAACTTGCTGAAAGTTTGGCAAGTTTGCATTGTTATCTGGGATACAACGATACTTTTTGGAGTCCCTGACAAGACACGGCCCTTCCAGGTCTTGGGCACGGCCCTAATGTTTTTCAGTCTACTGCTGGACGTAGGCATCTCGAAATTTCCATCACAATAGCATTTCATAGCTGTTAAATACATTTTGATACAAAACCATTTTCTTGACTCTAAGGTTATTCAATATTATTGAAGCAAATTCTTATCACAATAGCATTTCACAGCTGTTAATAACATTTTGATAGAAAACCATTTTCTTGACTCTAAGCTTATTCAATATTATAGAAGCAAATTCTTATCAAAATAGCATTTCATAGCTGTTAAAAACATTTTGATAGACAACCATTTCCTTGACTCTAAGCTTATCCAACAAGAAAATTCTGATTGTCATACTTGGGTCCATTCCGGTAAGTTAATTAGTTCCATCAGCAAGCAGATCATAATACCATCTATATACCATATCAATAAATAAAATACATGTATTCGGCAGTTCTCACAGTAAGATCATCAATAGCCAGCGCGGACACAGGCGGTGGTGGCCCAGACATCTGTGGCAGCAATTGACGAATAAACGTGCCGCGCTCCACATCCCACACGATGGCCTGTCCGTCGCGACTGCCGCTCACCACCAGGTTGTACGCGGGACTCGCCGCTAGGCACGTCACGGCCTCTTCGTGACCGTATAGACACACCTTTACGGCTAAACGACGACGCCTAGCCCAGTACTGCCATACAGTCACCACCTAAAATGGCAAATTGTTCGTATAATTTAATATTAGTATTATATCTTGTATTTACATTTCATGATTTGGAGATAATGTAAAAGAGATAAGATAGTTTATGAAAAAATTTAATGTTTCCATGAGTATTAATGTAAAAGATCAATGAATCACGCTAAAAAATAATCAAATTGTTAGCTTTCTGTTCAACTTAATTGTCAGATAATATAATACATTTAATTTTTTTTTTATTCTGGAAGCTGAGGATTAATACCCAGTTTGGTCACCTTTGGAGAGGCCAAAGATGGTCAAACTGGCCATTAATCTTTAAACTCACAAGATTAATTTCTTATTTGGAAATTTCTAGAAAATAAAAGCTATCCAGATGTGGTCTAACTTGACCGCCTTCAAACCGGCTTTCAAACTAAATTGCATTAATCTTTAAACTCACCGTACTAGTACCAGCAGTAACAATCGTCTTTTCGGAGGGGCACACGCAAGTAACAATCTCGCCACAAGCCTGCGCGACAGTTTCACACACGAACAGCGCTTTATCATTGTCATAGTTGCCGATGCGCAGCGAATGGTCCGCGAAGCCCCACGCCACGTACTTGTTGTATGTAGGCGGCATTAGAACTTTGTTCTGTTCTACTGCTAGTATAGCTTTGTCTGTGTACAGTATTTGACCTACTGGACCTTTGACTTCTGCAATAGAAACACGAATGGTATAATGAGATGTGAACTGTTAACTGTAACGAAATATCCTGATACTTATTGTGGTGTTTAGTATTTCTTATAGAAGCATTGCAGATTTAATGTGGCAAAATGGTATGTATGTCTTAGGTTTGTTTTGTTTATTTTGAACTAGATTCATTAAGCAGCTTTTCATTTTCATTAATTCTTCTTTCTTTTCATTTTTTCATTCTTTTCATTCAATATCCAAAAGTATGTATCTCGAATCTCTGAATCTATGGATGGATAGAATGTTGAAACCGACCGTAATTTTGTTATTGTAAAGCAGTCTTGACTAAGTATAGAAATTGGATTTTCTAAAATCAATTAATATCTAAAGGGATAAACATGAATGTGTTTGTGTTACCTTTAACGGGTTGTAAAGAAGGCCTCAAATTTTCTAGATTATGGAAGAACAATTTTTCCGGTGGCGTGATCCCTTGCGACGGTATTATATTGTTGGGATCTAGTATCGTCGAGCTGCGCTGAGACATTTTCTTGCTAGGGTGAGCTTTCTTGAACAATTGCTTTGGTATCTGGCCGAAGTTGTTTATGAAACCGATTGTTGCGTTCTTTTTTAGAGGATCGTCGATACTGGAACAAACAATAAATATACATTCGAATTTATTTTATGTTATGAAAGTCCAAATGTTGCAGGCAGGTCCGGATAGATAATAGGGCAATGAGATGATCTAGGAAGAACGACCATTTAATGGAGGAATGCTAAAATGTCTGCCGTTTTTAATTTATACTAATGTATTTCATGTTCACACTAAAGTATCCGTACACGCGTATGTTTGCAAAATCGATACCTTGCGAATCATCACTGATTTACTCTGTCCTAATTTATATCACAATAGCATTTTGGGTCAACTTGGCTACAAATCTTATCTATACTAATATAATAAAGCGGAAGAGTTTGTTTGTTTGTTTGTTTGCACAGAGCAGATACAAAGAGGAGATGGCCTAAACAACTGTGCACTGTGATTTTCAACTAGGTCCTGACGTCATCACGTGGGCGTGGCCTAAGTCAGTATGTTGTTGGCGTTCGCCCTGTGCACATCGTAAACGTTCCCTTTAAACAGCATTACATTCGCGCTAAAAGAAAAAAAAGATGAAGTGTTGTGTTTTGTCATGTAAAAACTACTCGGATAGACGTTCTGCTGCTATGGATGGCATCACATTTCATTCATAAGTAATTTTATGCGTAATTTATTGAAATAGTGCTAGAAAAATCTCTTAGCTTCGGCGTTTTCAAGTATAATTCTACCCGACATTAGATAGCGACACTTTCTGCTACGTAAACTTAGAATATTTAGGTATGTAGAGCCCATAATTAATGTATTTTATTAATCATATGTACTGAAATTTGTTAAACTTTAATTCCTAAAGATTCTTTAATTGCCAAAATATTGTTTTTTTTAGTTTTTATATAATTTTTTAAACAGGCCGCCATCTTTCGTCAATTATGAACATTAAACATGAAATGTCAAAAAGACAGGGCCGGAATTAGAATCCAATCCGATTGTCCCGCGGCTGTATCATACATGGAAACATACTTAAAACATTAAATACGCTAGACATAAAAATACAATCTATACATCTATACGAATAAATAAAATTGGAGTGTCTGTTTGTAATATTACAATAACCGATTTTTACTAAGTGGTTATGGTTGTATATTATACGGTACATATACCAAAACAACTTTTCTACCCTTTCTGTCTGTCTGTCTGTCTGTTTGTTCCGACTAATCTCTGAAACTTTATTTTACTGGCAGATAGCTAATGTAACAGGGAGTAACTTAGGCTTTAAATTTAGGAAAAAAATAGGATCTCACAAAAAAAACTAATGAAAATACCACGCGGACGAAGTCGCGGGTAACAGCTAGTCTCCTATAAACTAAATATTTTATCAACAATAATTTATTTAAATAAAGTACTTTCCCTCCGTGAGACAACTGGTATGGTAGTTGTTATTTAATTAATTACGGGTGAGGCTAAATGAACGTCATTTTGGGAGTCGCGTAAAATGAGTCGGCGGAATTCGGCTGCATACTAAAGTCCAACTCACTTTGCGTCGCCGTGTAGTACAAACACCCTGAAGTTGCGAGTGTATTCTACTCCATATCACCTAAGGACTTACGTTATTCCCGAACCCGAACTAAGAATGAATTCTAATAGTTAGGTGATACGGTGTAGGATACGCCGAATGCAGCGTAAATTCCGCCGACTCATTTTACGCGACTCACAACTCACAAAATAACGTTCGTTGGGCCTTACTCTTAAAGCACTTAATGCCCACCTAGTTTATTTAGTTAAATTTCAAATGATGTACCTATGTTCTAGATTTCCATCCGAAGATGATCTAAGACAGCAGTGGATTACAAAAATTAACAGACACGATTGGTCTCCGACTAAATATACAAAAAGTTCTTGCCATTTTAATGATGCAGACTTCATAGTGACAAAAAAGGGCCTTAGAAAATTAAAGAAGGGAACTATTTCGTCATTCATCAAAAACCATTTTATTCAAACATGTTTTTTTGTTTTCATTTCAATAAAAAATACGTATCAAGATGGCCTACTAAAATCCTGAGTACGACCCTGTTGCATCCTGCACTTTTAGTGATACCTAGTGTGAGATGGTTGCGTAACTACAAAGTAAAATCAACAGAGTTAGCGAGTAGTTTTGCTATTGAACGGTAGATGGAAAATAAAGAAATGGGCGGGATCTAACACCCCCTCACCCCGCAAATTGTCACGCGTTTTTTCCTAGGGAAATTATATTACAACATCTCCTCTTTGTATCTGCTCTGTGGTTTGTTTGTTTGAACGCGCTAATCTCAGGAACTACCGGTCGGATCTGAAAAATTCTTTTTGTATACGATAGCCCAGTTATTCCGGCAGGCTATAGGCTATATAACATAACGCTTCGACCCTTTGGGGCCGGGCAAAAGGCTAAAAAGGCTAAAAGATAATGTCGGCTTATCTCAGGAACTAGCAGTCGGATTTTAAAAATTGTTATTGCCCATGATAGCCCAATTATGCCAAAAGGCTATAGGCTATATAAAATTACCCCACAACTTTTAGAGGCCAGACAAAAATAATAAAATGGTCAAACGAGAAGGTTTGGTCAAGGGCAAAAAAGGCTAAACGAATAGGATACAATCTATATGAGTATCGTTTTCGAGATTTTCGGGACGCTGATTAATAAAATGAAATTTATTTAGTGATCCAAGATGGCGGACGGGAAATCAAAGATGGCGGATGAGAAAATTTCAAAAAATCAATATGGGTATCGTCTCCGATGTTTAAAGGGATGGGGAATCCAAATACAACATCTATTTTGTGATTCAAGATGGTGGATGGGAAATCAAACATGGCGGATGGGAAAAATTAAAAAAATCTATATGGGTATCGTCTCTGATGATTTAAGAGATGGTGAATCCAAATACAACATCTATTTCGTGATCAAAGATGGCGGATAGGAAATCAAAGATGGCGGATGGGAAATTTATAAAAAATCAATATGGGTATCGTCTCCGAAGTTTAAAGGGATGGGGAATCCAAATACAACATCTATTTTGTGATTCAAGATGGCGGATGGGAAATCAAACATGGCGGATGGGAAAAATTAAAAAAAAAAACAATATGGGTATCGTCTCTGATGATTTATAGTCGTATATTTGATTAGACGAAGTCAACTGACGTTTACTGTCAGTTTATGATGAAATAAAAATAGTGTTGTGACAAAGTGAATGATTGAAAAAACTCTTGAATGAATGAAATTACCTCGATTGTCTAGTGAATAGTTAGTGTGCCCAACGGCCGATATCGGGTACAGTGTTCGAATTTTAGGCGTGCTTTGTACATACCAACGAGTTTTCGAAGACTATGTTCCTATAGTATTTACCTATACTGAATACCGAGTGTTTTAAAAATTAAGGAAAACATTGCGAAGAAACTTGTACACGCAGCTACTCCATTTTTCAGGAGTGATATGATGAAGTCCTTTTTCAAAAATTTTTTTACTTCTGTCATTTTGAAGGTTTTGTTATTTCTTGCAACATATCCTTTAGCCTGCGCCCATACCAACTCAATGTGATTGAGCTCACAGTGGTATGGGGGCAGACGTCAAACAATTATCCCATGCTGCGCTGCCATCTCGTCCACAACATCCTTATCGCAATGTTCTTTTTTGTGCTGCCATACAATGTCTATAAGAGTAACTTTAACCATTGTTGATTCGAATGAAATATTTTTGCTCGTTAGCCACTCTTGTATTCTAGGTTTAGTCCAAGACATTGTAGGCAGCGATTCTAGTTTCCTGGAGTGGTAGGGGGCATTATCCATCACTATTATGGAATTTGGTTTAAAGGGGAATTCTTTTATAGTTTGAAATGATTAACTATTCACACTCATTGTTCGTTCATCTGATTGAACGAGAACTAAACGCATCACTATTACTTTAAATATGGCACCATTATTTTACAAAGTGACATTAGCTACTGTCAGTTGGCTTCGTCTAATTAAAAATACGACTATAGATAGATAGATAGATAATACGCTTTATTGTACACCAAAATAAAATCGTACAGTAGGTACATTGGTAAATTAACTAATATCTATGTACAATCTAATGATTTAAGGGATGGTGAATCCAAATACAACATCTATTTCGTGATCAAAGATGGCGGATAGGAAATCAAAGATGGCGGATGGGAAAATTTTAAAAAATCAATATGGGTATCGTCTCCGATATTTTAAGGAATGGGGAATTCAAAAACACAATCTTTTTCGTGATCAAAGATGGCGGATGGGAATTTAAAAAAAAAACAATATGGGTATCGTCTCCGATGTTTAAAGGGATGGGGAATCCAAATACAACATCTATTTCGTGATTCAAGATGGCGCATGGGAAATCAAAGGTGGCGGAAGGGGAAAATTTTAAAAATCAATATGGGTATCGTCTTTGATGATTAAAGGGATGGAGAATCTAAACACAACATCTATTTCGTGATCAAAGATGGCGGACAGGAAATCAAAGATGGCGGACGGGTATTTTTTAAAGTCGATATGGGTATCGTCTCCGATATTTTAAGGAATGGGGAATTCAATATTATATAAAAATCTATGTTTGTTTGTTCATCATTTATAGACTCTGAAATGATAGGAGATTAAGTGCTAAGTCAATGGTAACTTTAGAAAAGGGGCTTGGAAAAAAGGGAATTAAATAAAATCTCTTAAAAAGGCTATACGGAGTTCGCTGGGTCAGCTAGTACTAAAATATAAAGCTAAAGAGTTTGTTTGTTTGTTTGGTTGAACGCGCTAATCTCAGGAAGTACTGGTCCGATTTGAAAAATTCTTTCAGTGTTAGATAGCCAATTTATCGAGGAAGGCTATAGGCTATATAACATCACGCTATGAGCGACGGGAGCAGAGCAGTAGCCTTAAATAACGCGGGTGTAACCGCGGGCATCGTCTAGTGGTATTATAATAGGGTTTGACGTAGTCTTCCGTCGCTTCCCAAATATACAAATTGCTTTGTGTATATCCATGGTGTATAATGGGGTAGAGATATTTTGTATTCACAATTCGTCATCTCACGGAGAATCTTGCGAACCATGGTATCGCTTTGATGGCAATGTCACACGCGGTCACCAATCCAATTTGCCAACTGTCCAAGCGTTGCTTAACTACTGGTATTATTGGTAGTCATAAAACAACACCTTGTTTGTCACCGAATGTACCTACATATTTAACTTATTAGCGGTTGTTATGTTTTACTCTGACAAAGGGGAGGAGTTAAATTTGATGATGTGTATGCTGTAAAATTAGTACCTAATCAAAAATACGAAAGATAAATATAATGCTTTACGTTTTAAATAAACTACAAAGCTACGACCTAACTGTATTGGTGCGGGGAGGCGCTGCTGCGCGACGCTTACACAATGGTGCGCCTTGCATATAATTTGTAGCGTCAGCAGCCGCTACAGGTGTGACTGCTACTTACTTGTATATATCAACGTTCCCCTCGTAGAAGAGGTGGTGGAACACGTTGCAGGCGTCGACGGCGGGCTGTCCCTGCTGCTTGTAGCCGAACACGAGGTCGATCCAGTGGTGCAGGCGGTGCGACACGTAGTCCGACTCCAGCGCCGCGCGGTGCATGCGGATGAACTCGCGCGGGTCGCCGCGAGCCCACGGCGGGAGGACTACGTCGCCCAGCGCTACGCCCGACTGTTTGTAGCCTATAATGATAACAATTCGATATTATTGACGAAAAAATTAGAACCATATCCATACTAATATCATAAATTTGAAAGTGTGTTTGCTTGTTTGTCCTTCTTTCGTGTGGCAACGGAGCGGTGTATTTTTTAACCGTAATGTAATCGACACCCACACGCGGGCAAGGTCGCGGGAGCAAATAATATAAGCAAATGCCCCTTTGCTGCTTCGCATGTGAACCGTAAGCTTCTTCAGAATTTTGTTGCGGCTACCGAGAGACTGCAGCGCGTCCCTCATGTTTGCAGAGGTGCACACGGACGGCTTTCATGCAATTATACGCAAGAAAGTTGCATCCATTTCAAAACGCGTGAGAGGTAGTAGCAACAGAATTCGGAAGATGATTACAAATAGAGCAGATTGTCCCATTCAGCACAGGTGGATGCAAATTAAGATGGACATGTAGTTAAATTATTTCGGTCTTATTCATAAAAAACGTTATAGTGTTCGATAAGCATATAAAACGTTCTATAAAATTGTTTATTCATAAACGTTCCATAAACCTTTCATAACTAATATGGCGTTATAACTCGTTTATATAACAAAATGTTGCCATTACTATGAAGTCAGCCAACAAATTGGCCAGCATAGGTGCCCATAGACACTATTACGGCCTAAAAAGTAGCTCATTGTCTACGACACGGTGATACCCGAGCCATATTACGTCATTGTTATTGTTACAGCGCGTCATCAGCGCGTACTTTGAAAGGTTTACTCATGTGTAACATTCGCGTAAACCCAAGAAGATAGTAGGTTTAATAACTTTATATAATATTTAATATTACTATACCTTTCTTCAAAGCTGACTGTTTTCAATTCCTTTAGTCGTTTCTATAGCATCTAAACTTTTAAAGGCTTGCATTTTAATTATAAAGTTCAACTTCAACTTGTATTTACGGCTATTATAATGTACCTAAATTGGAACCGAAAGTTTGATGTTTACAGAACTGACATTATACAAACATTTCAATCCGTAACAACGAAGGTCAGCAAAGATTCTCTAACTGATCAGCTGTTGAGAGTCGGCCATCTTGGCGTTATAGTACTGTTATAGTAGGGGTCTGGGCTCTATAACTTTATAGTAAGCTTATAGAGCGTTTTAGTGCTAAAATGCGTTTATGAATAACACTTTTCGTGGATCTTACTATAGCGAGCCTTTAAACGTACGATAACTTTTTATGAAAAAGACCGTTATAATATTGTGAACAATGATGTTACATAAAAAGAAGTACCTAGATACGTTATAGGCGTACCAAAAGCAGGACGCTAAACATAAGCCAGTTGGCAAGTCTGACATAATTATGTGTGTGTGACGTCGCGAGCCGTCGTGAAAGTGAAACTGACACATCTTGTCAACCGAAATTAAAATAAAATATAGAGTTATCGATGTGTGCGTTAGACTACCGTTTCTACGGATTGATTACTACGTAGGTAACGTATCTACCTTTTTCTAATATCATTGATGGTGAATAAGATTTTATTCTTTTGACATTTATTGAGATTTATTTTGTGACATATTAGGTCTTTGTTCCTATTTCTTTTGACATTTTTATTGACATTGATTGTGTGACATATTAGGTATTTGATTCTATTTCTTTTGATATTTTCATTGACATTAATTTGTGTGACATAATTATGATTTGATTCTATTTCTTTTGACATTTTTATTGACATTGATTGTGTGACATATTAGGTATTTGATTCTATTTCTTTTGATATTTTCATTGACATTAATTTGTGTGACATAATTATGATTTGATTCTATTTCTTTTGACATTTTTATTGACATTGATTGTGTGACATATTAGGTATTTGATTCTATTTATTTGATATTTTCATTGACATTAATTTGTGTGACATAATTATGATTTGATTCTATTTCTTTTGACATTTTTATTGACATTGATTGTGTGACATATTAGGTATTTGATTCTATTTATTTGATATTTTCATTGACATTAATTTGTGTGACATAATTATGATTTGATTCTATTTCTTTTGACATTTTTATTGAAACTGTTTATTTTTTACATGAGGTTGAGTAATTGTTGTTCTTTATGCTATGAAAAATGTTGTAATGATGAATTTGTAACAATTTTATGGATCTTTATTAGAAATAAATGCTTATTAGTATTATTATTAGATTTATAACGAGCACAAAGAGAGTATGACTGAATTCATTGGCGGGATTATAAGGTTATTTCATAAATCACATAGATCGGCTATCGGCATACGATTCGCCCACTACGAGTTCAATATTTAACTAGGATCGGGCCGAGTCCAGTGACAACATATTTAAATACGAGCGCAAACTTATTTAAATAGAAAAGTGCTATTAAAGAATAAATAATAAAAAACATAGAGCCACATACATAGCATTATTATAACTCTTCCCTCTGGTAAAATATTGAAAAATAACTTGAATAATATACTAACCTAGATCAAAATTATTGGAATTAACTAGAAATTCAGGCAAGTAGAAGAACTCTGGTATTAATTCCTTCACATCAGCCATGTTGTGTCGCGACGCTGAGTTCCACGCCTCTTTTATTGAATGAAACATTCTGAAAAAATAACACAGTAAAGAGTAACAATAATTTAAATTGTTTATTCACAAAGCTTGTTTGGTTTTAAAATGATATGAGTATTACCTATCAGCCAAGTCGAAATGTCCGCCCTGAAGTTTTAAGAAGTGTTGCGTGAAGGGTTCCATTCTTACTAGATAGGAACACACAATCATAGCAGATGAATAATGTGTACCATAGTGGTACGGAGGCGTTTCACCGTGCGGGTCATCCCATTCCTAAAACAATAAGAAAGACAGTCAAGCGAATATTTTTTTACCGATCAGAAGTTATGTGATTTCTTCTTCTTACATTGAAAAGCCTAGTTCTTGTCGGTGGAGCAAGGTTCAAGGAGAAGAGAGACGGTTACTAAGATCAACAGGAAATCGGAGAAGGTAAATGATTGGCCGCTTGATACGACTTTTTTTCAAAATAATATTGGAGGGTAAAATTTAAGGCAGAAGAGGAAGAGGAAATCGATGGAACTTTATGGAACACATGAAGGAAAACATTGGGGTCGAGACGTATCTCGAGATCAAAGAAGGGGTAGGAAACCGAAAGTAATGGCAATTGCACTACCAACCAAATAGATTTTGAAAACCATGTTTGTGTTTTGTTCTCGTAGTTGAGTCTTCTCAAATAAAGGGTGATACCTGGTGATTTAGTAGGGTGACTCTACCAACTTCTGCATCGGGTGCCACTTAAGCTACGCCACAGATAGAAACTTACCTTATATCTTTTCCTAAATTGTTCTAATCTGTCCGAACTTTGTGCACCCATGGGCTTAGTCAAATCGCGGAACGTAGCCGGGTCGTTGAGGTCCAATTCGAAAGAGTCGTAGTCCGCCAATATCCAGGGGAATACTGGGTACTGCATCAGATCGTTGTACGAACGACCCGCAAGGGTGTTCAAGTGCATTAAGTACTGGAAGTTAGATATTTCGCCCCTCTGTAAAGTAAATAATATAAGATACAGTTGACATATAATTACAAGTCGGAAAACAATATGTAAAACAGTATTAACTTCTCGAAAAGATTTATGGCCTTATATTAATGGGAGCCATAAATATTTTCGAAGAGTTTATTTGGATAATGGATAAATGGAGTCAAGGTTTCGGTCATGATGAAAATAATCAATATAAGGTATATTTAAGCAATTATTAAAATATTGTAATCGCAAAACAGAGCCCCGATGCTTGCAGTACGCATCGCCGATGTTTCTGTTTAACAGTAAAGTACCGTCATAGTACAACACAGATCGACGCTACAGCGCAGCGACAGGTTAGCGCATTGACGCGCGCCCAATACGCGTTCTGTTTAGCGAGGCCTTAATAAAATTATCCGGAAGGTATGGGACAGTGGTGAACACGTGGCTATACTTACACCATGTATTTTAAGTCAGCGTTTTCCTGAAAAGTATGTACTCAGCCCATAATATAGAAACTACCTATAACATTTATTAAAAGTGTGTGTGTAAAGCCTTCATTTATCCGCCACGTATGGAACAGTGGTGCACCCGGCCATATGACGAGTGTGTGTGTAAAGCCTTAAATGATCCAGCACGTATGGGACAGTGGTCAACACGAGGCTATATAACGTATGTGAGTAAACTCTTAAATTATCTGGCACGTATGGGACAATGGTCAACACGGGGCTATATGACGAGTGTGTGTGTATAGCCTTAAATGATCCGGCACGCATGGGACAGTGGTGAACACGAGGCTATATAACGTATGTGAGTAAACTCTTAAATTATCTGGCACGTATGGGACAATGGTCAACACGGGGCTATATGACGAGTGTGTGTGTATAGCCTTAAATGATCCGGCACGCATGGGACAGTGGTGAACACGAGGCTATATAACGTATGTGAGTAAATTCTTAAATTATCTGGCACGTATGGGACAATGGTCAACACGGGGCTTTATTACGAGTGTGTGTGTAAAGCCTTAAATGATCCGGCACGTATGGGACAGTGGTCAACACGAGGCTATATAACGTATGTGAGTAAACTCTTAAATTATCCGGAACGTATGGGACAATGGTCAACACGGGGCTATATGACGAGTGTGTGTGTAAAGCCTTAAATGATCCGGCACGTATGGGACAGTGGTCAACACGAGGCTATATAACGTATGTGAGTAAATTCTTAAATTATCCGGAACGTATGGGACAATGGTCAACACGGGGCTATATGACGAGTGTGTGTGTATAGCCTTAAATGATCCGGCACGTATGGGACGGTGGTAAACGCGAGGCTATATAACGTATGTGAGTAAATTCTTAAATTCTCCGGAACGTATGGGACAATTGTTAACACGGGGCTGTATGACGAGTGTGTGTGTAAAGCCTTAAATGATCCGGCACGCATGGGACAGTGGTGAACACGAGGCTATATAACGTATGTGAGTAAATTCTTAAATGATCCGGCACGTATGGGACAGTGGTCAACACGAGGCTATATAACGTATGTGAGTAAATTCTTAAATTATCCGGAACGTATGGGACAATGGTCAACACGGGGCTATATGACGAGTGTGTGTGTATAGCCTTAAATGATCCGGCACGTATGGGACAGTGGTCAACACGAGGCTATATAACGTATGTGAGTAAATTCTTAAATTATCCGGAACGTATGGGACAATGGTCAACACGGGGCTATATGACGAGTGTGTGTGTATAGCCTTAAATGATCCGGCACGTATGGGACGGTGGTAAACGCGAGGCTATATAACGTATGTGAGTAAATTCTTAAATTCTCCGGAACGTATGGGACAATTGTTAACACGGGGCTGTATGACGAGTGTGTGTGTAAAGCCTTAAATGATCCGGCACGCATGGGACAGTGGTGAACACGAGGCTATATAACGTATGTGAGTAAATTCTTAAATTATCTGGCACGTATGGGACAATGGTCAACACGGGGCTATATGACGAGTGTGTGTGTATAGCCTTAAATGATCCGGCACGTATGGGACGGTGGTCAACGCGAGGCTATACAGGGTGTTTCGTAACCCCCCGTCCGATCAATGAAGGGGTTGTAGGGTCGAGTAAAATGATGAGGTATTTGTCATTAATTCAGGAAAATTCAAGATAAAATTTTCCCTGGTAAATTGAATTAACTTTAAATAATATCACGTCAGATTACCCATGGCAACACTGAAGACTCATAAATCGTAATAACTAGGTATCTACCTGAAGTTCATAAAAGGTCGTTGAGTGCATCGGCCGCCGGCGCGGCGGGCGCGTCTAGTTACCTAATCCTTTGACAAAAGCCGAACGTCTACTTTACACGTGCCATCATTTTAGGTAGGTAGGTTTATTTATTATGAGTTTGTTGCAACAGCTGGTTTATTGCATTAGGTAAAACGGAAGGTATTGTTTACGTTGTTTGTTTGTTTCGTAAGAGTGCGTAGCCAACTTTGGTGTCCGTGTATTCAGACATTTCAGATCACCCGAAGGCCTACGACATGGCCTTACGATTCTTAGATTAACTGAATCTACATGCCTTCTGAGTACGTGGGCACCCATCCAAGTGATGACTTGTGCAACCGTTACTTAACTTTGCCAAACTATTACGACCCAAAAGCTTAGTCACGCTATGAGCGCTGCAGTATTTACGGTAATTACTATTTTTTAAATCTTACTTGGGCAGGTTACCTTTAATTCCGAAAAACATTAACTTACCTACTTGTAAGCTGCGTACGACGATCATGCTCCACATGTCGACCGTAAAGGTTACGACACTTACGGTACCTTTTCATCAAAGGTACCTATTTGAAAGCACACTAACTAGCACACTGTAGTTCACGAGGTAGTGAAGCCGTTGAACAACGCGCTCCAAAGGCACTGGCAGACCTGGTGGTCCAGCGAACTGTTCCTCCTTATCACTACGTGCACCTGCATGAATTGCATTCACTCCTACATAAACACATCGAAATGTTAAAGTACCTATTCAGAGTTTGAATACGACTGACGACGTAACTATTTCACAACGTAAGTTATTCCGGAAGTCCGAACGAAAATAATCCTAGGGCAAGACTGAGTGATCAGTAGGCAAATTGAAGTCGTAAAAAATAGCCAGCTAGGGATGTAACCAATGATATTTATTGGAGTTCTGTTTTTATCGATATGTTATTATTGTCCCCGTACGAGATGGGCACGTATCCAACGCAAAATTGTTGTTTGTTTTTAAAATATTGTTATAATATAAAAATTATGTAACTTTTTTATTTGATTTAGGTTACCGAAATTAGTATATCATAGTCTTTTGTCTATGATCTACTAAGTTCTGTAACACAAAAGTATTATTTAAGTCTTGTCTACGTAATGTGTCGATATCGTAATATCATTAATGTAATAATTCTATGAAAAATGATTGTTGTGTCACATTTCATGTTAACATTTATTAAATCGATATTAGCTGCTATCGAACGTAAACATCTCTACCGCGTTTCGGTATTGTGTCGAGCGGCTCGTTTGACGGTAAAATTGCACTATTTTAAAGGCGGCATGCCCTTTGACACGAAAAGCCGACAATATTTTAATAGAATTAATAGAATCATAAAGGATACCGCCGCTGGGTGGAGTGTTGCTAGTTTAGGGAATTTTCCCTAATTTCGGGGTAATGTTTCTCGTTAATACTATACTAAGGAAATAAATTGTGATGTTTTATGATGACCTGGATTTTTTTTATTATTTTTCCTAGTATGTCTAGCAACTCAGTAATATGTGGTTTCGGGATCGGACATACGTTTATGAAACACACTGTATAACGTATGTGAGTAAATTCTTAAATTCTCCGGAACGTATGGGACAATTGTTAACACGGGGCTGTATGACGAGTGTGTGTGTAAAGCCTTAAATGATCCAGCACGCATGGGACAGTGGTGAACACGAGGCTATATAACGTATGTGAGTAAATTCTTAAATTATCTGGCACGTATGGGACAATGGTCAACACGGGGCTATATGACGAGTGTGTGTGTATAGCCTTAAATGATCCGGCACGTATGGGACGGTGGTCAACGCGAGGCTATATAACGTATGTGAGTAAATTCTTAAATTCTCCGGAACGTATGGGACAATTGTTAAAACGGGGCTGTATGACGAGTGTGTGTGTAAAGCCTTAAATGATCCGGCACGCATGGGACAGTGGTGAACACGAGGCTATATAACGTATGTGAGTAAATTCTTAAATTATCTGGCACGTATGGGACAATGGTCAACACGGGGCTATATGACGAGTGTGTGTGTAAAGCCTTAAATGATCCGGCACGCATGGGACAGTGGTGAACACGAGGCTATACACCGCTATTTTTTAATTAGTACAAAAAATTTAATGGGGCTCTAGGCATCTTTAACTAATCATATATATGTATGTAAAAAATAAAAATACTAAGTTCCAAAACTGTCCCAAAACTGTCCACAAAAATACGTAATGTTTGGTAAATGTATAACTAAATACTATGTTGTCGTAGTAATTTTACGCGCCACTACTCCATTGATAAATTTGTGCAAACTCGAAGCTCGCCACCCCCTGTCCCTCTGCGCGCGCGCCGCAGTGCTAAATTGAAGGCGATAGCGAGCGCATGTTTTTTCGTGGAAACAATTATTTTTTGTTTACGTTTGCCCAACGGGATGGCTTATTAGTTCACATCACGCGAGTGCAGCTATGCGTTTGTACAGGGAAGTGTTTGGAAGCCAGTGGATCGGTCGAGGCGGGTCGTAGCTTGGCCTCCATGCTCACCACTGTGTACAAAAGTGAGCCGTTATGAGTGTGAGTGTCGAATAATTTAAACAGTGCATATTGGACGCTTTTGACGCAGTGAAAAGTCAGACAAGCTTACTTATCTCGTTAAAAAACTATTAAATAAAACGTGCTGTGTATTGACAATAGTAATGGATATTTCGAAGAACAATTGAAATACTTGTAAGTAAAGTAAATATTACCTACTTAACTAAATAATAATTTGATGCGGGCGGCTCAAAATCGGTCTGTGTGGAGAACCTTGAGGGAGGCCTATGTCCAGCAGTGGACGTCTCTAGGCTGACGTGATGACGATTTAATAGTAATTGTAAATAGCAGCCGATTCTAACTTCATAAATACGCCAAAATTACTCTTTTCTTTTATTACAGAATACTTTATTTTATTTTAATATGACGTGTTTGCTTTCTAATTACATACCTACCTCCGTATTTAATTACTTGTAAAATGGTAAATTTTGCCGGTCCTAAGACAGGATGAAGTATAAAGGAGTGGGTAGAATTTAAAAAAATAAAAAATATCTACCTACATTTATTATTTTGCTTCATTTTATTGTCTACGGCTACCTGCATTATAAGTGCGACGGAAAGAATGCGTAAGAGTAGGACGGAAAGTAAGTACTATCAATGAAGTAGTGAATGGATTGTAAAATATGTCTATGATTTGGGTGAGATTTTCTACAAAAAACAAATGATTATAACTTTGTTATTTATAGATATTATGAAATTCTTACGTCACTTATATGATAATAATGTCTTCGCTAATATGTCCTTAAAGTTTTTGTACTAATTAAAAAATAACGGTGTATAACGTATGTGAGTAAATTCTTAAATTATCTGGCACGTATGGGACAATGGTTAACACGGGGCTATATGACGAGTGTGTGTGTAAAGCCTTAAATGATCCGGCACGTATGGGACAGTGGTCAACACGAGGCTATATAACGTATGTGAGTAAACTCTTAAATTATCCGGAACGTATGGGACAATGGTCAACACGGGGCTATATAACGAGTGTGTGTGTAAAGTCTTAAATGATCCAGCACGTATGGGACAGTGGTCAACATGAAGCTATATAATGTATGTAAGTAAAGTCTTAAATTATCTGGCACGTATGGGACAATGGTCAACACGGGGCTATATGACGAGTGTGTGTGTAAAGCCTTAAATGATCCGGCACGTATGGGACAGTGGTCAACACGAGGCTATATAACGTATGTGAGTAAACTCTTAAATTATCCGGAACGTATGGGACAATGGTCAACACGGGGCTATATAACGAGTGTGTGTGTAAAGTCTTAAATGATCCAGCACGTATGGGACAGTGGTCAACACGAAGCTATATAACGTATGTAAGTAAAGTCTTAAATTATCTGGATGTATGGGACAGTGGTGAACATGGGGCTATTATGATGATTGTGTGTGTAAAACATTAAATTATCCGCCACGTGTGGGACAGTGGTGTATATATAGAGTGTGTGTGTACCAGCCAGCGCTGCGTGACGGAGGTGTCGCCGATGAGCGAGGCGAGCAGGCCGCCGGGCTGCTCCACGGCCACGCCGCGCCGCTGCCCCGCCACCGAGCCCGCCGCGCTGTCCGCCATGTATGGGACAGTGGTGTATATATAGAGTGTGTGTGTACCAGCCAGCGCTGCGTGACGGAGGTGTCGCCGATGAGCGAGGCGAGCAGGCCGCCGGGCTGCTCCACGGCCACGCCGCGCCGCTGCCCCGCCACCGAGCCCGCCGCGCTGTCCGCCATGTATGGGACAGTGGTGTATATATAGAGTGTGTGTGTACCAGCCAGCGCTGCGTGACGGAGGTGTCGCCGATGAGCGAGGCGAGCAGGCCGCCGGGCTGCTCCACGGCCACGCCGCGCCGCTGCCCCGCCACCGAGCCCGCCGCGCTGTCCGCCATGTATGGGACAGTGGTGTATATATAGAGTGTGTGTGTACCAGCCAGCGCTGCGTGACGGAGGTGTCGCCGATGAGCGAGGCGAGCAGGCCGCCGGGCTGCTCCACGGCCACGCCGCGCCGCTGCCCCGCCACCGAGCCCGCCGCGCTGTCCGCCATGTATGGGACAGTGGTGTATATATAGAGTGTGTGTGTACCAGCCAGCGCTGCGTGACGGAGGTGTCGCCGATGAGCGAGGCGAGCAGGCCGCCGGGCTGCTCCACGGCCACGCCGCGCCGCTGCCCCGCCACCGAGCCCGCCGCGCTGTCCGCCATGTATGGGACAGTGGTGTATATATAGAGTGTGTGTGTACCAGCCAGCGCTGCGTGACGGAGGTGTCGCCGATGAGCGAGGCGAGCAGGCCGCCGGGCTGCTCCACGGCCACGCCGCGCCGCTGCCCCGCCACCGAGCCCGCCGCGCTGTCCGCCATGTATGGGACAGTGGTGTATATATAGAGTGTGTGTGTACCAGCCAGCGCTGCGTGACGGAGGTGTCGCCGATGAGCGAGGCGAGCAGGCCGCCGGGCTGCTCCACGGCCACGCCGCGCCGCTGCCCCGCCACCGAGCCCGCCGCGCTGTCCGCCATGTATGGGACAGTGGTGTATATATAGAGTGTGTGTGTACCAGCCAGCGCTGCGTGACGGAGGTGTCGCCGATGAGCGAGGCGAGCAGGCCGCCGGGCTGCTCCACGGCCACGCCGCGCCGCTGCCCCGCCACCGAGCCCGCCGCGCTGTCCGCCATGTATGGGACAGTGGTGTATATATAGAGTGTGTGTGTACCAGCCAGCGCTGCGTGACGGAGGTGTCGCCGATGAGCGAGGCGAGCAGGCCGCCGGGCTGCTCCACGGCCACGCCGCGCCGCTGCCCCGCCACCGAGCCCGCCGCGCTGTCCGCCATGTATGGGACAGTGGTGTATATATAGAGTGTGTGTGTACCAGCCAGCGCTGCGTGACGGAGGTGTCGCCGATGAGCGAGGCGAGCAGGCCGCCGGGCTGCTCCACGGCCACGCCGCGCCGCTGCCCCGCCACCGAGCCCGCCGCGCTGTCCGCCATGTATGGGACAGTGGTGTATATATAGAGTGTGTGTGTACCAGCCAGCGCTGCGTGACGGAGGTGTCGCCGATGAGCGAGGCGAGCAGGCCGCCGGGCTGCTCCACGGCCACGCCGCGCCGCTGCCCCGCCACCGAGCCCGCCGCGCTGTCCGCCATGTATGGGACAGTGGTGTATATATAGAGTGTGTGTGTACCAGCCAGCGCTGCGTGACGGAGGTGTCGCCGATGAGCGAGGCGAGCAGGCCGCCGGGCTGCTCCACGGCCACGCCGCGCCGCTGCCCCGCCACCGAGCCCGCCGCGCTGTCCGCCATGCCCGTCGCCAGCGCCGTGAACCGGCTGTACACCTGACAACCAACCATAAGCGATAAAACATGCCTTCAGTACGACAAGAGCATTGTTCATGAAAAAGTTTTTTTTTTTGGGGCTTGTCCCACTCTCTTTCTCACCACTGTGACACCTGTAATAAATACTCATCATCATCATCCAAGCGCTGTCCCGGTTGCATTCCAAAACCTACGCCTTGGAGCCCGAGGTCCGCTTTCCGGCTGTATCTCCTCCACTTCGCACGGTCTTCAGCATCCCTGGTGGTTAGTCGATTGGCACGCATATCATCCCTGACGACGTCAAGCCATCATTTCTATGGCCTTCCCCATTTACCGGGGCCTGGCGGAGGTAGCATGGCAAGACATTTGTTACCTGCGTAAGATGCCGGTTGACGTAAGTGGCCACACCACCGTAGCCGACACTCTTGTAGTTTGTTAGCAATATAGCGGACATGAAGGGTACACCGGATGCGGGAGTTCCTAATGCGGTCCTTCTGCGTGACTCGACACATCCAGCGCAGCATGTTCATCTCCGTGACACGCAGACTCTGCTTGCGTCGCTCAAGCACAGGCCACGTCTCACTGCCATATAACAGGACAGGTCTAATGATGGATTTATAGACATGTCCTTTAAGGTTAACCGGCATTTTGGGGTAACAAATGACTCCGCTCACCTCACGCCATTTGGCCCAGGCTGCCGAAATGCGTGTCTTGACGTCGCAATCGATATCACCAGCCGCGTGGAGTACTGATCCCGGGTACTTGACCTTTCGCTCGGCAATGTCTGCGCCTATGCGAATTGACGCGGGATCTGTACTGTTGCAGGCCAAGTACTCGGTCTTCGCCACGTTTATTTTCAGACCGCCGTTCTCAAGCGATTCCTTCCACGCATTCATACGCCGCACCAAGCGTCCCCTGTCCGCATCCACCAGCGCGATATCGTCAGCATACATAAGCAGCCACGGGGGCTGCTCATGTGAGTCTCGGATGCTGTCTGACAGTACATCTAATATCACACTGAATAGGTACGGTCGAGGACGGAACCCTGGTGGACCCCGACGGTGATGGGAAAGGATTTTGTATCGCCAACAGCAGTCCGAACTACGGAATCGGAATTTGAATACGTGTCTCGGATGATGTCAATATATGCTTCTAGTATTCTTTTGGTTTCTAGAGCCCACCAGATCATCTGTCGCGGCACACAGTTGAAGGCCTTCTGCATGTCTAGAAACAGAAGATGCAGAGGCGTGTGCCCATGGTTCCGTGACCAGGGCGAAACCCATATTAACATTCCGAGACTCATCATCATCTCAATGGGAACTCCATCGGTTCCAACAGCTTTCCGATTCTTCATGTGGCGAAGGGCCCTCTGGACATTACCGGCACTAGTCCTTGGTTCGGAGGGAGTTCCGGTGGCTGCACCTCTTTATGCTGATTGTTAAGCAGCGTGGAAGGACAAGCGCCATCTCTTTTTCAGCGCGGGACGCGCATAATAGGTTGCCCTCAGGGTCTTTAACACAGCGACACTTGGTAATGTCCTGTGCCGCTTTGACCGCTTTGCCAACTTGTATAGGAGCTTCTGCCCCTCAGACGATTCCAGCTTGGTATAAAGCGGTTCCAACTGGTCTCGTCTGGCTCTGGCTACAGCCCTCTTAGTTGCACGTTTGGCAGGCCTGTATACGTCGCGGTCTTCAGGAGATTTGGATGCTTGCTACGCTTTAAAGAGGGCTTTCTTCACCCTTGTCTCCGTCTGGACTGTGTCGTTCCACCACCAAGTCTCCTTGTCACACTTGCATCCACCCTAAGACATGCCCAGCACTGCCTTCGCCGCTCCAGTGATGACCGCCTGGATTCTATCCCAGTGGAGAGTTGGTTCGCCTTCAGTAGCAGCGCACTTGTCGCCGATAGCTGAGGCGAACTCCAGGGATTTGGCATGCTTGAGCAGCCTCCACCGAATTTGACGTTGACAGCGGTCGGCGTGTTTGCCTTTGGGTTTCACGCAGAGGTCCATGACAGAGAGGTGGTGTTGTGCTGTGAGACTCTCACCGGGTATGACCTTGCAGTTGGTTTCTTTGCTGATATCGTGTCTCCTGGTAAGTAGGAAATCAATCTGGGTCGCGTGCCTCCCGCTCCTTTAGGTGACAAGGTGTTCGGCTTTCTTTTTGAAATACGTGTTTACAATGGCAAGGTCGGCAGCCGCACAAGTTCGGCGGATATACTCCCTTCCCTCGTTACGGCCACCGTAGCCAAAGCCACCGTGAACACGCTCAAATTCCTCACACCCCTCACCCACATGCATGACCGTTCAGGTCACCACCCAAAATGATTCCCTGTGAGAGCGGGATTGCACGAAGAACTTCGCCGAGTTGATCCCAGAACGCCATCTTGACGGTGTCGCAGTGTCGCTGCAACGTGCCTGTGGTGCATAGGCATTTATCAAATGGGCCACAATCCCTTCTATAAGTACCCCTACAGCCAGAAGCCGGTCGCTGTAACGCTTCACCTCTAAGATCCAGTCCTGAAACTCCTCGGCGTGCAGAACCGCTACCCCGCTCTCCCTGCCGGTTCCGCCCGTATAGATCAGCTTGTAGCCACTCCCGATGGACTGCTGCCTTTCCACCGAGTCTCCTGCAGAAACGCCACGGCCACCCTCTGCCTGGAGAGTACATCGGCCAGCTCTCTCGTCCGGTTAGCGTGCCAATGTTCCACCATGTGAAGCACATCTTCCGGGTTGGGTACTAACGTCTTTGGCCGTGTCCACCCCCGACACGGTAGCCCTTGCCCACTTGCCTCAAGAGTCGGGCGAGGCTCCTGCGCACCGTTTTGCGGCAGTGCCCTACCCGTAACAATTATGTGCCTTGTGGCTTCCATTTTTTTAGATATGGCTGTAATGTAATACTATATGCTCAAAACATTTATATGGTAAGTAAACCTCGCGCATTTTATGGCCGCGCGACCATGTGAACATAAACTGCCGCCGATAGGGCGGTCTCAGATTAGAGTTTTATACGCGCGTATAAGCTCGTTTACGAGCGTTGATGCGCTCCTAAGCTCGTATAAGCTTGAGCCGTCAGAGTCCATGTTGACACTGACACGATGTCACTACCATTTCGAGCGAACATTCCGAAATATGCCCGTTTACGTGACTTCGGTTTTTTGAAGCGCGTATGCTGAAACGACCGTATACACGCAGAAAAATAAGCTAATCTGAAACCGCCTATAGGTACCAGCCGACGTTCACGCTGTAGGTAGATACGGCCGGTGTAGGTAGAAACGGCCGGTGTAGGCACGATGCATTTCGCGCGCTATACATTGCGGCTTATAAAATGTGTCGTGTTTTTTTTAATTAAGCTTAATAATTAATTCGTTTCCCAGGTATTATTTTCGCGTAGTATGACTTGGCGTGATGTGCAGAACGAGTAGACTTCGGCTTGGTGATGGGTCTTTTTACACCCTGTATAATTTGTATTGTTGTATTTTATAAATTAAAATTTAATCAATTAATTTAATCATACTGACATGCAATTCTAATCTTATTTTTCGTAAATGGTATTATTATTATAAATCTAATTGTATTTTATTTTTGGAACATTATAATGGTAAATATAGGTAATCTGGAATTATTGTTTGCATGATTTAATATCGCATTTTGTAAACTGACAAGTGAAAATTTATTTCTAATTATAATTTCAGTTTTTGAAAGGTAAAATGTACACGGATACTTTTAAGTATGTAAACACCTGATTTTGTACCTACATTTAATGCAAATAAATACATCTATTCTATTATATTCCATTCTACAATTACCTTATTTCGCACTTTTCTGGGAAAAGCGAGTAAGTAGTTTCTACCATCACTTGAGAAGACTTCCAATGCTATCGGTTGTAGCAAATATCTTCTTTTATGAACCTCCCTAAAACAAACATATAAAATAAATAAAATTTTCGCAGCCTATTTTTGTAATAAAATTAATTATATAAATTATATTATAACAATAAATTATGAATTTTAAATCAACAGTTTCAAAATATTTTGCAAAGAACAGCAGTGTCCTGTAGTAGTTACAAACTGTATCACAGGAGGTTGAGTCTCACATTACAAATTTGGGATTTTTATGAAAAAGAAACATACATAAATTAACGAAATTCTTCTGTGAACAATATTATCATATATTATAGACATAAAACTAAGTTGTAGAAGAAGCGCGTGAGGTTTGTAAGGATAGATGCAAGTGGCGTTCCGTTGTCTCTGCCTACTCCGACGGGGAAAAAACGTGAGTATATGTATGTATATACCTAAAACTAAGTTACTTGGGAAACGTAAGCGTACAACTTACCGAATGTCCTCATACAAAAACTTGGAACACTGTCTTTGGTTGCTTCTCTGTATTCCTTGACTTGGCAATATAGGTTCGTAATCATCCGGACAGCTATCTAAGTCTCGTATTTCTCTATTCTTTAGCAACGTGAAGCCATCGATGACGTAACAGTGCTCTCGGCCAAATAATAGTAGGCCTTCAGTGGTGTCCAATCCTTGTATTCTTGCGCAACGGAACATATGGGTGATCTGAAAGGTAATGTTACTATGTGTGATTTTTTTGTCGTTTGTTTGTCTTAATATTGCTTTGATAAAAAAACTGTCAAATTTATAATACGGTATCAGAAGAGGTCACAAAATAGAAATAACTATACCGTATATCGTGAAGGAAGTCGGATAATCTTTACATCGCCAATTGCTTTTTCCTTTGTTTTGTACAGTATCTTGTCGTTTCGCCTCTTTTTCTTACGCGGTATGCGTATATCGAACACGACTTTCACACTATAATTTTATTATTATTAGTATTATACATTTCACAAAAAGGTCTTCAAGCTGAACTTACTTTTTCGTGATGTTCTAGCAGTCGCAGTAGCGTTTGGTTATCTGGCGGTGGCGTTGGCTGTTCGTCTTCATCTTCGTTATCAGGACCATCTTCATTCGCTAAAGAAATACATAATGTTACAATACTTTTTTTATGAGTCTAGCCCCGAAAGGGGTTGGTAGAGGTATAATTCCACATTAAAAAAATATAGACACGCCTATATCTCCGAATGGGTAGGCAGAGGTGTATAACTACACCCCCATATTACCATGTTATAAATAAAAAATGTACGTAATAAAGCAAACCTATTGCCGGTACCGGGCAAATTGCCCGACCCAGGAATCGATACCATCCCGATCAGCAGACGTATGCGCTACCACGGAGGCAGACATTTTACAAAGAAAAGCCTAAAATGGTAACTTTAAAATAGAGTCGTTAAATTTTCGACGTACCTTCGCCAGAAGACTGGTTGTTCGTTCCTCTACTGACAACACCGCTGCTCACTAGATCTGATGGTGAACCATCGCCGTTGGCGTCGTCGAGAGATGTTTCTCGACTGCTGTAACATTATAAACAACTAGATAAGTAGGGTAATAAGTATTTGTGAAAAAAGCCTCACGAGTACGTTCATAATTATATAAGCCAAGAAGTTAGCATGAAATTTGTTATAATAGTGTATTGAGTTATGGTTATAATACGATATGAGTAATTCAAGTTTAGTTGAATGTTGGCAATCCGTCTTTTCTGCTAAAATTTCTTGTACTTGTCACCACTTTTTGTACATAACCTGGTGTATAAGACATTTTATATTTGTATGCTAAAATTACGTTACCTAGCGGGTTCCTGAGTGGTATCAGGTAAATCGGTGGATTCGACGCCCTCTGCTTCGCCTAGTGTGGTCCCGGCCGCCCGCCATTGCTGGTACACACGATAGTATTCTTTGCTGTCTAAACTCTGGGCCACTTTGTATTTGAGTTGTTTCTAAAAGTGAATAAACATGAATTTATATATTTTTCGTCCATTTTATGAAGTTGGGACTGGGATAAAAACGTATACTTTTATAAAAGAACAGTCAAGTAGCAGAGAAATGTAAAAAAAAATGGAAATGTTCATACAACATACTATTATGTAACTGATTGCATATTATTAATTTTTTAGTATTACCAGATTAAAAATTTAAAATCTACAAAATGTATCGTACTATTTCGATTGTATCAGATTTTGAATAAAAAATAAAACGGAGCTACGATGTCTCAGATAGATATAGAGACATAAACGAATAAAATTCCTTTTTTGCGCTGGGGCGTTAAGCAATTAATGTTACGAAGTGTGACGAGAGTATCATAAAGATAGGTAGAAAGTTACATGAAAGTAAGATAAAGGTGCAACATAGACCATTTATTCTGCGATTGAATCTGTGGCGGAAATTTTTTTACACTTCGTATGCATTATTGTATAAAATGACTTGGTTCTACGTTCATATACTACGAAATGCGTCACAGATAGTCTGTCGTCTGTGCTGCCCCTGCGGTCGCTACAACGACAATCCAGCCTACTTAGACACCAAATGTTATCATTTCTACAAACAAATAATTCTGTCAATGCGGTGAGGTATGCGGGGCAAGGGGGGGCTACAAAAATGCATTCTAATTGGCCGGTTCAAATTTGCGGTATGTCATAATTCATAACTTGTGTTGGGATTGGTTTGGATCGGTCTTATGTAAGACGTATAAGTCTAACGTGTTACGTGTTGTCAGAAAGTTTTCGCCTTACGTCTGCCGTCTAGTAGGCTGGGTTGTCGTTGGGTGGCTAGTGGCTGGGGGGGGAGAGTGAGAGTGGTAGTTACGTTGAGGGGGTCGTCGAGGTGTGGGCGGTAGGGGTAGTGCGCGTAGAAGGCGTGGTTGCGGCGCAGCATCTTGCGCATGCGCGCGGGCCCCTCGGTGCAGTCGAGCGCCCACTTGTCGAGGCGCGAGGCGCGCGGCGGCCCCCACAGCGCGCGCTCGCGGGTGAGCTCGCGCCACGCGCCCGCCCACTCGGCCTGCACGTAGCGCATCGTGTGCGCGCGCGTGTTCGCCGCGCCGCCCACCGCGCCGCACCACGCCGCGCTGCACAACAACACAACTGTTTTAAGAAACTTTCAATAATATAAATGTCATCTATCTATCGTCACGCCTGTCTCCCATTGGGGTAAGCAGAGGCTATGGAACGCCAAATGCTCCGGTTCAAACACACCTCTTTCGCTTCCTCGACATTCATTAACCTCATCATACATGCTCGCCGGTTATGGATACTTTTAATTTGGCCCTTTTTTAGTACGTCACCTATTTGGTCGGCGTACTTCCGTCTTGGGCGTCCCCTACCGACATCTCCATTCATTCTTACACGATACACTTCTTTCGTATTTTTTCTTTCATCCATCCGTTCCAAATATCCAAACCATCGCAACATTCCTTTTTCAATCTTTATCTTCCAGACCACACTTCTCTCGTATCACACTGTTTTTCACTTTATCTATCAGCCTTACTCCGCACATACTCCTCAAAGCTCTCATCTTCACAGCATTGATTCTATTTTCATGCTTCTTCTGCCATACCCATGATTCGCTACCATACATCAGCGTTGGCGCCAAAACTCCCTGCAGCACTACAAGATATGTCAATGCGCAACATTTACATTAACGTTCGGCGCATATTCTGCGTATAAGTTTATATTCCGCTACAAAATTGCAAATACATAATTATAAAATAACACGTAATACACGAAGACATGCAACTTTATATTTAAATACGTGTACATTACATAGATGTACAGGACAACAAAACTTAATGTTGTTTTTTTATTGACAACTCTTTCAAATCATTATCATTTAGACTCAATGTACACCGCCGCGAAATGGAATGCAACCATCAATTTTACCACATACCGCCTTAAGACACACAATTGAATGAATGAACAATTTCAAACTTTCACCATTAGTATACATTATACAAGGTTAAATAGCGGGTCTTACTCGCGATAAATAATATATTTAAGGCATAAATACCTCTGTAAAGTTGGCAAGTACCAAGATATTTATGCCTTAAATATATTATTTATCGCGAGTGACACCCGCTATATAACCTTGTATAATAAATGAATGCTCGAGAGTTCTGACGTAAACAATGAATTAACTGCTCTTTGAACCAATGGACCACAGAAAACCGCGCTAACAGGGGGACACAATCCACACCACTTCTTGCGGATTTCATAGACGACGCCAATGAATTCACGAGTTTGCGCAAAATTTCTCCAGCAGACGCACGTCCAATTTATTTGACTCTTATTTGGTTCGTACGTTATACAATTGACATAAAGTTCATTGTGCTATGTAAAATTTCGTTACAAAACGTCGCTTCCATTCCATTCCACGACGGTGTAAATTGAGCTTTACTTAACCTTAGCAAAATAGAAACATTAACATAATTTTGAAATATTTACCGAACTAGTTGTACATGATCCTGCATGTACGCTAAAGCGTGGTCACGAGGCGGGTTTGAGCGCTGTTTCGCTGAATCTTCCTTCTTCACCTTAGTTCTTGAAGCTAGTCGAGTGAGTCCACCGGTTACTTTCTGAATTTTTGACTGAATCTGGTTGTGTAGCTCCCATGGCACTCGATATGTAGCCTGAACAAACACAACAATAAACTCATACTTACATAATACAATGTTTATAATTATTAGTAAATGTTAATGCTGCCCTTGCTTATCATACAATCTTTGAAGTTCAAAACAACGTAAAATAATCTTAATATAACAAACAAATAATTACAATACTGTGTTACTATTTGACGATAGAAACTTTGGCATGGTTCATCATCATCAGCCTTTAACAGTCCACTGCTGGACTAGGCCTCTCCTTTGAAAGGAGGAATTGGCCTACTATACCACGCTAGCCAAACGGGTTGGTATAGGGTTTTTATCAAGTTTTCCTTCTCTTACAGTGCTGTTCTCTGCATAATATGCTCCCTCTGTCGGCTCTTACGACAACCATGGGATGATATGGGGTGGTGACAATCCGTATTCTTATTCCGTCACCACACGGACGGCATGATTACGGTCACATATTTTGATTATTGCTTATTTTTTAGTATATTAAGTTTATGAGAGACCAGGCCTTTGCCCAATAGTAGCACACCATAGGCTGAGTAAAAACAAAAATATATTCAAATATGTATTCATTTTAATTGGGCTTACATACTTAATGACAGGTATATTATAAAACACTAAACTTCATACGTATAAAAAAAACAGGCATAAAAAAGTCTTACTCATAGGCTGACTTGACTAAATCTTTTTTGATACTGTAAATCTTACCTTCCTCTCAGTATCGATATAATTGATCCACAGTTTGTGCGCACTTTCACTGAGTTGTTCCCTCACGGAGGTGAGGTCGGGCGCGCGGGCGTTCCCGAGCGGCGCAACTAGTGTCATTTTAAACACCTCTTCTATGGCAGGCTTTTTACATACGTATAGTTCCTCCCATACGCGACGAGCGGCGCCCGCCATTAGATTACGTCCTGAAACGTGACAAAAAAGCAAAGTTGAGAAATTTTCGGAATAGTAGACAACAATAATAGTGCTAACTAGAATAAATCTATAGAGGCAGGTCTCACGTAATGTGGACTAATCTTATTGGGATCGCGGTAAATGGATGGATGCGGGAGGCTCAAGACTGATCTATGTGGAGAGCCTTGGCGAATGTCTATGATCAACAGTGTATGTGTCTCTACTACTTTTATAAACACGAAAGTTCGTTAGGGTGGTTTGTAGTTGTAGAGTAACAAACACCTATTTATTTGGTGCTTTTTCCATGCATGGGGAGGAACTGCGGGCACAATTTAATATTTTTCCAAGTTTAATGTAATTCACCTCTTTCTCTTACCCCTTTATCAAAATAACATTTATAATAACTCTTACCTTGATGAGTAGTGAGTTTATCATCCTGAGACTCCAAGTCCCCGCTAGGATTAACATGCCAAGTTGTCCTCATGTGTGAATCTAGCGCGATCTTCATGTTAGAACTCAGTTGCAGTAGACAGTATGTTAGACACCCAATAAACTCCAGCTCATGGTTGCCAGCACCAAATATAAGTAGCCTAGAACAAAAACAAAATAATGAAATTTATCGTCATTATAGGTATTCTGCAGATGGTACAGCGCATGTGACTCAGCGTTGAGGACACCTCGGTGGTATAAGTGATTAGGCCCATCACACCTTAGCCTAGTGGTGGATTCCAGACAGCTTGCAAAGAGTTTCCACCAGAGCACCAGAAATAAAGATAAAAAGGTGGTTGCTGTCTTGACGTGTCTTTTTTTTGAGACACTTGTTACTGAAATTATACGATCAAGTAAGCTCATGATACAGGACTTTGAGGACATCGCGACGATTTTAAAGAATAGTCTTCAAACGACTTTAGGGACAGGTGAAATGGGGTTATTACTGCGGAAAAAGAAATAAAGCGAAATAATGCCATTTCCTTTACTCACCGATTGGTTGTCAACTTATGTAAAGCTTCTAACACCGACATTTGGTCGGCTATAGAATCCGTAGAACGAGAGAGAAGGAACAATATAGTTCTGTTTAGACAATGGTGTAAACCTTCTAAAGATATTACTGACGATTTCTTCTTGGCTTGCGTTACTAGTTTCACTATGAAATCGAAAACCTGTAACAAAAATATTGTGAGATATAGAAAACAGGTTAAATTTAAAAAAAATATTTAAGGCCTATGTATACTGTTGTGGTTAATATTTACGAAGATTTGTTCTCACCAACGACAACCCAACCTACTAGACGACACACGTAAGGCGAACACTTTCAAACAACACATTAGACTTATACGTCTTATATAAGACCAATCCCAACACTAGATATAAATTATGACGTTCCGCAAATTTGAACTGGCCAATAAGAATGCATTTCGGGTTCGATTCCCGCTCAAGTCAAACATTTGTGTGCATGAACATGGATGTTTGTCTTGGTCTGGGTGTTTCTATGTATAATATGTATGTATTTACAAAAAAGAAAAAGTATATATGTATGTTTATCCATTGTCTAGTACCCATAGTACAAGCTATGCTTAGTTTGGGACTAGATGGTGTTGTGAGAATGTGGTAAAATATTATTATATATATATTTTTTTGTAGCACCTCTTGCCCTGCAGAACCCGCTTACCGCTTTGACATAATTTTTTGTTTGTAGAAATGAAAACATTAAGTGTCTAGTAGGCTGTGTTGTCGTTGGTTCTCACCTTGTATACTTTTTCTGGGCTAACAGACATGCCAAGTATCTAATTTTAATCTTCACAATTAGACTATTTACAGCATATTTACGAAAAGAAAACAGTATTTATACAGCACAGTGAATAAAAATAAATAAATAAGACATACCTCGTGAGGATCTCTTGAGAGTTGTCCCTGCCATAGCTTATCGACTAACCTGGCAGCCAAATAACAAACGTTCGATATATTAGACTCCGATCCAAAAAGCTCTGTATTCAATAAATTCTCCATTAGCGTCGTTAAGACTTCAGTTTGGTACTCTATTTGTTGTTGGCTTGTAGAGTTAGGCGGCGATGCGTCTAGGACTAAATCGATCACCTGAAAAGTAAGTGTGAAATTGAAAATATATAAAATTATTGAAGAATAGCACCACCATGTGTCGGTGAAAGGTCTGATCGACCTGTGCAAAAATAAATACGTACGAAGCGTAAACATACACAGCACAGTGTTGCATAAATGCGTTTGGCAACATCTGAATGCAGCGGGAAGTTCCGATTTTAAGTGATAATAGTTATCGCGTGTGTAGGCCAATGCGTGTGGGTTACATAATAGATACGACGTTTTGGGCTTTGATAAAGCGTGCAGACATAAAGGCGCCTATAGTTTGCCCTACAAAGTCAATCAAAAGCTCAGTCAATTCCAATGAATCATAGATATTAGTGTCATTTAATAGTATACAGTTATGACAACGAAAGAAAACCAAGATAAATCTTAGTAGACAAACTTTTGAGGGTATATGATTAGATCAGATAGAAATAAGAGATATCAACCACTTAGCGGTGCATAAGGAGCTGAGCATGCTCTTGTTAATGTATTTATCAATCACTCTATTCTGTTAAAGTTAATAAATCACACATGAATGTAGGTATCTACGATATGACTGCCTCGTTGGTCTCGCGGCATAAATGTGCGCGTGGGATTGGGAGGTCTCGGGTTCGATTCCGGGGTCGGGCAGTGTTATTGGGTTTTCCATTAGGAAATTCTCAGTAGCAGCACGGAGTCTGGTAATGTGCCCGGTAGGGCAATAGGCTCGTCCCCTATTACTTGGGACCTAAAAATTCATGGCGAAATGTTGGTGTAATATTACACCTCTGCCTACCCCTTCGGGGATACAGGCGTGAGTCCATAAAAAAAATTAATGTATCTGCATTGATGGAATTGACCAAACTTGAAGACAGAAAGCGCCCGTGCAAATTAATAAAACTGTTAAGTACTCATGATTACTTTCAAGGCGTTGGGAATAACATACGAAGGTTGGAAATCGTTTGTTAATATAGCAGTTAGTTATATCATATATTAGTCAATGGTAAGGTAAAAAAAATCCCAATATTTACGCAATAAAAGTAGGATCTCCCTGGAGCGGAGCAAGGGCTACATGGAGTACAAAACATTGATGATGGCACTGAGTCAGTTGCGCATTCCACGTTCTAGAACCAATGTTGAAGCTAATACTTAGACCTCTTGTTCACACACGGCTATTTCGCCGTGAACTACTTCAGTTGATTCACTTTTAAAGCATGGTCGTTAATGTTGTATGGATCACCAAGACAGATTTACAATACATATCGGTATTAATGCTGGGTATACAATCCTTCCGTCTGCAAGCTTCAAGTGCGATACATGCAACATTAATGAACCAAAGAACATCGTTATCTTTCGCTGAAGTTACGTTACACCGCGAATAAGCTCTTAATGGACCCGAATCTGGTTACACTTGAAAGCAAACTTCACGCTCCAAGACAAAGTTTAGGCTGGCAACCTTGTTAAAGCTTTGACACCGGACTAGGGGTGAATCAACCGTAGCTGTTCGCGGCAGAAACCGTACAAGAAGCCTCAGTGAGTTAGTTCTCTTAGACCTTTATTAATTGTATTATTCGTTGTAACATACGGGACACTACTACGCATTATTGTTGATCGACATTATTACATGCAACACAGTGTGCACACATTTAAATGGACTCACTCAACATATAAACTTAAAATGCAAAATGAATATGAATCGGCACAATATTTAAAAACAATGTACATAGACTGGCTTTCTAAGACGACAAATTGGATATGAAATGCCAGCTTTAACCAAATATTAAAGAAAAGGCCGCTATTATTATGCCCGGTAATTGGGTATGCAAATCCCAGGAAGTAAGTACCACGTAGGTAGTAGGCCGACGACAGTTTGGCAAACAGCACACTTCACGCGAACATTATTAAGCGTTGTGGGAAAATTATTGAAAAAGTATAGCAAATGAAAAACCAAAGCCAGGTCCAACGGTTAAAATGTGAAGAAAAATGGCCAATATTTTCTTCATGTCTTGTACCACTTAAGGTTATTAGAAGTTAAATAGCCCACCAAATATTCCCATTCCGTTCATGTTTAAACCAAATCCCGCGGACTATTTCCAGTTACCCCTTAACTGGAAATAGTCCGCGGGATTTGGTATATGAGTACCTCAAACAAAAATCTAGGAATCACGTTAGGTATCAAATCACTTAATTGTAATCGTTAATCCTTTACCCATCTGTATTCTATTGAGCAGTAACGTAGGTTCAGAGACGTAGCTGCCTTGGGTAGATTACGGAAGTTGGTGATGTCACCCACTGAGTCATCGGGTGTCACTGGGGTTGTCACCCAAAGATAAGTGTTAGTGGTCCACCGGGTTTGTGGTGACACCCGATGCGGACGGCCCCGCCTCCCTTGTTACCCTGTATGAGTTATTATAAGTAATTGTATGGTAAAAGACATACCGGTGCAGTTTTCCCAGTGACATTGAGCGGTAGAGAATCCAGTACGATGACGCGTAGAAAGTCCATGACGCCCTGTCTCACGGGGTGCTGTGTGAGCGAACACGACACGTTAGTGCCAACCAATACGTCCTTCTCAGACCCTGGTGTAGATGCGCCCGAACTCTCGCCCGACTCGCATATAGCTGGAGAAGAACACATTACACAAGACATTATGTGTAGTTTTGAGTTGATATGGTGTACATAAACAATTGCTTCATTTGTAAGAAGCGTACTTCTTTTGTAAACCCTGCTCTATTGACCGAACTGGTATCGCGAGAGACTGGACATTAAAAATGTTCTTTCTTTTCTGGTGAGTGTGTAGCCAACTTCGTATATAGAGTACATAAGTAGACCACCTGTAAGGCTGGCCTGATTGATTTTTCTGCGCGTATACGGTCGTTTCTGCATACGCGCTTACACGCGCGCTATATTACGCGCTTCAAAAAACCAGACTCACGTAAACGGGCGTGTTCGCTCGAAACAGTAGTGACGTCTTGTCAGTGTCAACATGGATTCTGACGGTTGGTAGTTATACGAGCTTAGAAGCGCGTCAACGCTCGTACGAGTTGCGCGTGTGCCAAAAGGCGCGCCTATACGCGCCTACACGCGCTTCTAAAAACGAGCTTATACGCGCGTATAAAACGTTAATCTGAAACCGCTCTAACAAACATTGAATCAACGGAAACTTAAACTATCTGTTTATACGGTCGTCGAGTGCGGACGTGTTGTGCGCTGCTATGCGCGTATTAAATAATAATTATTATTTAATCAATTTCTTTCGCGGCTATACGTCGCCCGATACTGTAGCTATGAGCTGTTCACAGCAACTCATAGCCAACGAGCTGTTGGCGTTTATTCAACATGCCATCGACACCATGGACGAGGTCAGCATTCTGCAGATCTGTAAGTCCAACTTCAAAGAAGAAGAAGTTAGTGGTAGCAAGAGACTACTTTATCAGACCCTGGACAAGTTAGACGAGATGCCGTCTCGGCGAAGGGATGGCACCGATAAGAGTATCCAGGACATCATCTCCTTACTGAAGGTGACCGAACCTGACGACGTGCCTTCTTTTTTGATTTGCACAAGCTGCCGCCTGTCACATTTGACCACGTCGACATAACCAGGTTGCTGAAGGACATTACCTCCCTGAAATCAAGCCTGGTCGAGCTGCAGTCCAAGTTGGAGAAGTCGGACAGCACCGTTAGTGAGCTACGTGCAGAGGTAGTGTTATTACATAACGCTATTTCTACAAGTAGGTCGCCAGTCGATACTAACGTAAACACACGACGAGGGGCTCAAAACGCATCTATCAGCAGTTTTGAGTCAGAGAATTTGCTTGCTTCGCCTATCGCCGGTAATGCAAGCGGTGGTACGTGTAACGTTCCTGAACTCGGGTCATCGACACCGGTCAAGGTTTTGCCGAAGGTTGATGCGCCAGTGCCTAAGCGCGCCTATGCCAATGTTGCTGCCAAAAGTAAAACGCAGCAAAATCGCCCCGATGAAAAAGGGGGTAAGCAGAAGCGTTGTGCACCCCTTCAGAACAAGGTCGTGGAGCTACGAGCCCCACAGAAGGAGAAATGCGACGAGGATGGTTTCATCAAAGTGGAGAAGAAGAAGAAGAAACCTACTTGTCGTAACCTCTGTGGTACCGGGTTAGTGGGACCGAACATGCTGCTACGTCCCGCCGTACCAACCACGCAGTTGTACGTCTCTCGGCTGCATCACTCCACAAAGGACGAGGAGGTCGTAGACTACATACGCCTGAAGACCAACTGGACTTTGAGAGTCGAGAGATTGGAGTCACGGCATAACACTAACTTCAAGTCGTACTTGGTGCGTGTGCCGACTCATCATCTCGACACTTTTCTCAAGGAAGAGTTTTGGCCGAAGGGTGTTGTGTATCGGCGTTTTTATGGAAGGCTACGCAATACCACTCAGCGTAACACGAAGCCGTAAACAACACCTATGTTTTTGTAATATTATAATGTTATTGTATGTATGTTAGTCTATAAGGTATTTATCTATGGGTTGTAATTACCTGAAAATAAATGGCTATTATTATTATTATTAAAACATCTAAATTTAAAGTAACATTTTTCAGATACAGGAACAGAGATTCGAACAGGAAACTTGTCTTACTATTTATTAGAACATTATATTTAATTTTGTATAGCATTGAAATTTAATGTTATGACATTTCAGTTCATACTTATCCCATTATTTCCGTATTGAACGGATAGTTACCGTAATATAAAAGTAAGTTATCTACACACACCCATAATTAAAAATTAAGGAAACGGTTATTAGGGCGGATTAAAACTTTCAGCATTTGGATTTGAAACTAAGTTTTTTTATGTTATAATTTAATATACTTACGCATATGAATATCATCGGTAGAATTAGGCGGGAAGAGTATTGCTGCTAATGCTGTCAAAACTTCTGCTGTCATCATGATAGGTACGAAGTCTGGTAACGTGTTGTATAATGAAAATAACACCTGTAAATAAATAAATATTAGCTATATACTCGGATTCATAGTTATGAATAATGATTTATTAGTTATTTTCTCTTAGTCGGTAACAGTTTGAATAAGAATATAGATTAGTACTTAAGGTACGTGCATTTCCATGATGCGTACTCGTAATGTGTACGCAAAATATGAATACGTCTACATGATTTGATTTTCTTATGAAAAATTTAGTGGTCCTTTAGATGTTCATTACTCTCGAAATAGCCCTCCAAACGTTAGATGTAACGATCCCGGCTTTTATCAAACACGTAGCTGCACGATGTCCAGTGGGTGGTCGACTAGTGGCCAACATCACGACTACAGCGATAGAGTACAACGTGATCCGCGCAGACCAGCGGGCGACGCCTCGCGATCCACTGATATCACGCTCGCTCCAGGAGAAGCGCATAGGCTGGCTGGGTGGCATACCGAACAGAAGGTAGTATAGGTCACGTACCTGCACGATGGCCACTGGATGATCGGCTAGCCAGTCCTGCGCGTTGGCGCGGTCCTGATGTACAAGCGCGCGCACAGCGGCCAGCATCACCACTACAGCGTCAGCACATAATGTGATCCTCGCGGCGAGAGCAGCGGGTGACTGTCGCGCAGGCGCCGCCGCTCCCCACGCCGCGCCCCACACTCGCTCCACAGACACTGTGCGGTCGCCGCACGACACGCGCATCGGCTGGCCCAGCGATAGACCGAATAACAGGTAGTAGAGCTCCGGGATGTGTAAGTGCGCTGGGACTAACCTGGACAAATACTAAATGGTATAGTACCCGGTTACGGCAATAGCCTCGCCGCCTATTACGAACGCTATAAATTAATTTATAGTAATATTCATTTTACAAGTGTCACCACCCCCTATCTTCCCGTGGGTGTCGTAAGAGGCGACTAAGGGATAACACGGTGCAAATACCATCTTTGCGTAGAGACGGATAACTCGAGATCAAACCCTATACGACTGCCTCTTTGGTCTCGCGGCATAAATGTGCGCGTGGGATCGGGAGGTCCCGGGTTCGATTCCTGGGTCAGGCAGTGTTATTGGGTTTTTCTGTCACGAAATTCTCAGTAGCAACACGGAGTCTGGAAATGTGCCCGGTACGGCAATAGGCTCGCCCCTTATTACGTGGGACTAAAGATTCTCTGGCGAAAAGTGGGTGTAGAAATACACCTCTGCCTACCCCTTCGGGGATAATAGGCATGACGATATGTATATATGTATGTATGTGTATATTCATTTGACAGAATAGTCCTTTTTACGAAACGACTGTGTCTGGCTTCCGTTACCCAAAGATAACGATATTATGTGGCTTAGACCAGTGCCAGTATATTCAAGAGTACTGAATAGCTCTGTAATATTTCCCCGAATTTCATATCCATAATATAACATCTTTGTGACAAATTCCAAATACGGTATTAAAAAAAATAAGAATTGACTTACCATGCCATCAACGTGAAACCAGGAGTATGTAACAGTGACGTATGAAGATGTGAATTAGACTGCACAGTGGTAGACAGTACGACGCCTGTCTGCTGCTGCTGCGCTATCATTTCTGTGTGTCGCAACCAGCCACCGTTACCGATGCCTTCACGAAACCTTAACACAAAAATATTTCGTTATATACTTTTGACAAATAGGAGTTTAAAGATTGATTTAATTTCTGAATTATATTATTAAGGACTGTATATGACCACGTATCAGTAAACTACTTCATTTAATTTGTTGGCCATCCTTAGAAACTTTAGTTACTTTTAATTTAGTGAACTAAAATGCAGGATTAAATCCAGATTATTATGAAAGTTAAGGTACGCGCATTGCGTAAATTTTGATACAATGAATTTCAAGAACGAGGTTTCTCCTTGGTATTTGGAATTCTATTCATGGGTCCATGATTAAAATTTAGTCCCAAAAACCAAAGCGCGCGTAGTAGCGTTTCACCAAAAAGAGTCCAAAATACGGATACTAATTCGAGCGTAACATTTATAATACTGTGATAATTCGAGGCTGAAGACTTACCTTTGCATTATAGCAGATTGTTGACCCTGCCCAGAACATAACACTACTATTATTCTTAAGGCCCATAATACTGTCGTTGGATGGACATTCTCTAACATAAAACTGAGCAACCAATCCATGCCCAAGACTCTTGAAATTTCTTCACAAACTATCGTGTTCACTAAGTTTCTCGCTGTGAACAGTAACCCGTGTAGCACATTGAAGCATTTATTTCGTAAAATTATTTGTTCTCCTTCACTTTCTTTCTCACTGTCACTTTCTTTTAGGTTGATGTTTTTCTCTGTTTGCGAGGGTAGCGGTAGTGTATATGCCATGAATTGTCCTAAGCAAAGCAAATCGCTTGGTCGGGGTTGTCCACCAAGCAATGCAGCTAACAACTGTATGAGTACGTTCCTTGTGCTAACAACTTTCACGTCGTTGATTATATATAACAGTTTAGAAACTAATTGTAGTTCCCTCATTGTGCGTAAGTTGTGCGTTCTATGTGCTGTCTCCGTGGCCAGTTCTAATAAATGTTCTAGTAGGGATTTTATTAATCCACCCGGTGCGCCTAGCCATACTTCTAATTCGCATATTAAATCCTGAAAAATAGAAACATTATTACATTAAATACGGATATCTAATATATTCATGCTTGAAAATAAATGAAGATACTTGTAAAAATCCTAGACAGGGGATTTTATTTTATTACCCGACTACAGCGAGTATGCTATCCAAAAGGCATAACGATCTGACCTCTTGTAGGTAATCTCAAATATCTCTCGTGCAACTTTTCTGTATCAGACGCAAAGAGCATCACGTTCTTTATAAGGCTTCATTATTCAAACATTAGGTCCCCACTGGCAGACTTCATAAGCGTAATCTTGACTAGCGTACATTAACATACCTGAAACGCAGTCAAATTGGGAATAGACGAAGTCTCCTTCTGACTATCAACAGTTCCCACTAGGCCAAATATGAGGTGCAGTATATGTGAATTGAGCAACTGCTTTTTCCTCTTCAGCAGCATGGCTAAGGTTTGGTATCCTTTCCTGCGGTCCATCTCGGCTTGTGCCGCCTTGTTCGATCGTACTACACATACTAGAGCCTTTACACTCGCGTATAAACATTCTACGTCTTGAGCCATTGCTATTAATCCTAATAATACTGAGCAACCGCCAACTGTGTCGATCTGAAACATACATATTGCATCAGACATAAAGAGTAAAATTTGATGTTCAGAATATTTTCGAAATCTTACAATAAAAACATTATTAATTTAATAATTAGGTAAGCAGTCAAATACGACAATATCGATACAATCACCAATTGTGTCAAATTATTTCAAAAAAATATTTTCAAATTAAAGTTAACTCATCATCATTGTCTTGCCCTAGTCCCAATTTATTTGGGGTCGGCGCAGTATGTCCTTCTCTTCCATACTTCTCTGTCACCAGTCATCCGATCATTTACCCTTTTCTCTTTCAAATCCATCCTCACACAGTCCATCCATCTTTTCCTTGGCCGTCCTCTCCCTTTTCGCCCTTCTACATGCATATTCATCACTTTTTTACCTACATACATCTCATCTCTCCGCATAACATGTCCATACCAGGCCAATCGACTCCCTTTTACCTTTTCATCAATGGGCGCCACTTTCATACTACCTACCTCTAACGTATCAAATTAAAGTTAACTACCCACATGAATTCCATCAGTAGGTAAGGTACAATCATCAAATAAAACATTACAAAGTTAAACACAATTCAGATCTCATGAAATCAGATAAGCACTTACCATAATAGCAGCAGGTTTAGGACAGAACACTCTGACACCCAAATACCCGACGACAGTGCCGCCCAAGCACCTAGCGGGCCCCATCAGATGTCCGGCCGAGTTATGCAATATTCGTATAGGTGTTGCGTTCTCATGAGAAGACATGCCAAGCATCTTGGCTATCGCCTTGTTATCATTTTTGCTGTATACTTTTCGTATTTTGGCCAAAGTCAGCTGTGACATAGCACGGGCATTGATGCCGAATACGACTTTTTCTTCGGCGACCAGAGGTGCTAAAGGCTCTTGGTATTGTCCTGGCGGTAAAGGTGCTTGTAGCGTGCCCACGTAATGTGGACCTAACGAATAGATAATTGACACTGTTTGCGCCGGCAGTACCTAGAAAAATATAAGCACGCTGTTTTATTACTGTACTTTGACTGATAGCTGAAATATTATTGAATTAGAGTAATAGTATATTTGCATTATAAACAAATTTAGAGTTATAGGTGGCAAGTCATAGCCACATTTATAACACACAATGGTCTTTAATATTCTATAAATAAATAATTTTATTTCAACTGAGGTTTCAACATAAAAGATGACCTTATAGCACCTTTGAGCACATAGGACATATTGATAACATGAAACCTGAGGCAATGAATACAGATTTACATAGAAGCGCAGTTCTTAAGGATTTCGTGTGCCGTTCCCAAGTGGAGACTGTCTCCAGTTTAGTTCGTAGTTGGAGCCGTTGGCGGCGCTAGCCTCGTTCTCCGTCTCTCTTGCTCTCGTAGTTAAGATACACAGGAGGAACGTTCGTCTCTCTTGCTCTCGTAGAGACACCTGTCACAGTGCGACTGCCACGCCGCCAAGCGGCAATTTGGGTCGCAGTAAGTTTGTCTTCAGAGCGCCCATAGGAAATGCGCCTCTATGTAAATATTTGAGCTCTTTGCCTGAGGGCCTAGCCACATGGCATTCACTCTGATTTCTACTTTTGCTAACGCTTGGTCAACATGGCAACACAATGACTTCCTACTTCGTGGACCACGTGACATATCGAAAGCCTATGTCAGTTCCATACATATTTGCATTTAGCGATTAGCGATATCGCTTATCGAATGCCATTTGGCTACAGGTCCTGATGTCAAAGATCAATCAAAGATATTTTTAGAATTTTAAAGTACTGAAGATATATAGATTTTTTGGCGTTGATTTTTACTTTCCTTACTGATATTTCATACCTAGTGTGTTGCACATTTAATTGGCCTACTTTTCTGAGATTATCCAAAATTTCTTTAGATTCAGATAATTCCAGACTACATACACATTGCCAGGCCATCAGTCTGGTGATAATATTGATTTTGCTAAGTACAGTAAGTAATAATAATCAGTTTCTAAATAATTTTGAATAAAATTGTATTCTATGAGGTATAGGGTAAGTTAAAGGTAAAGCAAAATTAAAAAAATAAAAATTAATGGTATGGTAGTACGGGGTGTTTCCGCAACTCCACGTCCTTTAGTGTATATTGCGTATGGGTGGGAATAAGTATTGTCCCTCGAGCTATCCCAGTTCTTCGAGGAAGGCCAGCAGACTTGATATGCACAATAAATAATAAATCAAAAATAGTAGTTTTGCATAGAAAAATTCAAAAGATGAAATCAGTTTCACCTGGTCCGAAGATCACCAATGCATCTAGATTACTAGAGGCAAATAAATAAATAAACAGTACGTACATCCTCCAGCAGTAGTGCAGGCCCTTGCCTCCACACGAGTCGCGAGTACCTCCTCCAGTGCGGCGGAGTGCCCAGCACGCAGTACACGCTGGACGCGCCCGATAACGTCGCCGCGCCACCGCCGGGGTTAGCACTCACATAGTGCAACTTGCCCGAGTGCATGTGCTGACCTGAATGAACAAAACATTTGTACTTATTCTAAAAATTAATAAAGAAAGAGGTAAGTAAATGACTCGTTAATTGACACTTATTCCAATAATTAATTTTAAAGAAAGAAATTGAAACTCGTTAAGTAAGTGAAATCTCTTTTCCTATAATGAGCACGGCTAATTGCTGTTTTGCGAATTTATTTGTAATTGTTCTATTGTTAATAGTACCTAATGTATAATGTGTTAACTAGAATTCTCGTTGAAGTGATGAAGATTAGATTACAATAAATTGGATTTATATTTAAAATCAATGAAAATCATCTCAAAATATGAGAGAAAGAAGGAAGGATTTCCTAATTTTCCTCTCTTTAAGAGAGTTTTTTGAAAGCACCAGCTAGTATAAGTATTATATTTGTGCTGTATTTAATTACTTATTCAGAACACAAGATGAAAGGCGTAGTTGTATGATATTGTAATAAAACTGACACGCAAATAAAAATTAAATGCATAATGAAATTGTTAACATGACGTTTGTTTAAAATCACGAGATCAAGCTATATTTTACGGACTATTATAGCTCGCATTCTCAAATACAACGTCCCGCCACACATATAAATTAGATCTTAACATCATGTACACTTACCATCTAAATAGAGCGAGAACGAGGAATTCTTCAAGACGGCTCTATTGAGCACAAGCACGAGGTGATGCCACTGTCCCTCATGTTGCAGGTCGGGGCACCAAACCCGCGCGCCGCACTCGCCCGAGCCCTCCGGCTCCCACTCACCTACGTCTAGGGAAAGACAATCTATAGACACATAGCTTGCGAACTTTATACTCGCACATAGAGAAAATAAAACGAACTAAAAGTAACTAAAAATAATTAAGACGAACATGGATTAAAACTGAAAATCATATCGAATACACAATACACATGGAATGAATGCATTGACAACAATGTTATGAACTGGTTTTTCAAAAAGAGATTCAATCAAGAAATGTTTAAACTTGATAGCAGTAGTTTATACACAAATTAATAAGTGTTTATGACTGAAAGAATATTAATAGAGAGTATTATAAAAAAAATATATAATGAAAAGTAAATATTGATACTAAAGTATAGAGAAAACTTTAAGTAAAGATAATGAGATACACGCAAATAGATATAACATGTATTATATTTTAATATATTTGTCTACAGTGAAACAAATACAACATTTTTTTGACGTGACAACGTCTTATAAATTGGTTTGCCGGGTGACACTTCAAGAAACTGCGTTACGCTCCGCTCACGTTATGCGCTCACAATGAGAGCGAGTGAGAGGCACGCGTCCCGCCTAAGAGCGAGAGAGACAGACATAAAAAGTGAAAGGCACGCGTCTTTCATCCTTCTTCCTACTATACGAATGAATATTCACATTAAAATTATTTTACCACTCAAAGTCGTTGTCACGTAAAACTTTCGCCCGTATACCGACTTTACAGGCAACCAATTTTTATTTTATTCTGTTATTTATTATGTACTCTCTATTTTATTCTGTAATCTATTGAGAAATTTATAAAATTTGTTTTTCACAACAACTGTCAAAACTCAATATCTTGTATGATCACTACTTCCAAACCTGGCTGGCAACACATGATACAGTGAGGATGTAGGTGGCACAATGAACGGTGGACTAGCACGATCGAAATATCTTTAAAATTCAATACATAGGCAATGGCCTCTTCATTCATAATTTTTTACACTTTATTACGTTCTACTGTTTTATGCATTTCTATACTTAGCTTGTTCGCACACACAAAAAATAAAATTAATACATATATACATAAAAGCAACAACGGGACAAAACTATCAACTTACTGTGCGGTACTAAGGTTTCTTGCGTAGACACGATGATAGCCTTGTCTCTCGCAGACAGCACCATAGTCAGACAGACCAGGTGTTCGTCTCGACTGTTGTTGATGTTCCGCACGAGGGTAAGCAGCCGGACACAGTGCGGGTCTGACCGCGGGTCTGAGTACTTCTCCACGCATATCCACGTTGAGTACGTTAGGCCGGTCTGTGGCGGGAATACACGGTCTCCTGTGTGGGTACAGTTTTTTATTAATAACAACAATTATAGGTATTAAATACATCTGAGAAACTTAAATTCCTTTACACAAACAAAGTGGTTATTGTTGACCGTTTCGATCGGTATTATAATTAAAAGAAGACCAAAAGATGATGTATTGAAAAAGGGCCAGATTAAAAGTACCCATAGCAGACGAGCATTAATCAATGTCGAGGAAGCGAAAGAAGTGTGTTTGTAACTAAGCATTATAGCGTTTCATAGTGAGAGACAGACCAACCCTCACGCCTATCTCTTCTTGGGGTAATGAAAAACAGGCGTGACGGTTTAATAGATATACCAGTAGAGTTACTAATCTGTATATATAAAATTCCCGCGTTACTGACTGACAGACAAGCTACAGCCAAAACTATTAGGTGCAAGAAGCTGAAATTTGGCAAGTATGTTCCTTGGGGACCGTAGAGGCGCACCAAGAAGGGATTGCCCGAAATTCCCACGGGATCGGGTAAATATGATTCAATTAAAAAAATGTGCGTGTAGCTGCGGGCATCCTCTAGTGTGTTACATTTAGCCTGTAACAGTACAATATGCATTATTTTATGTTTAAATAACTAACAAAAGTGGCTCAAAAGTGTGCGAAAAAGATAATGACAGACAAATTTCTTTGAAGGATGTTCAGTAACGTTTCCAGGCAGAATCTGGTTTAGGTTGGTTACTGGTTTTTATTGTTATAAACTTGGCATCATTTTTATATGCGACTACCTGAACCAATGCCACCCAAGGTAGCATTATCTTGAGTGCCGAGCGCGTTTAAGTTGGCAGACTGTGGCGCTATACTCGGTAAGTAGAGGCAGCCAAAACCTTCAGCTGACATGTCGAACTCGACGAACGGCGGGAGCGTGCATGAATTCTGTGACCTAAAAGAAAAAAATATTTTTTTAAGGAAATTGGCACAGCAAAGTGTCCGTTTGAATTTAGTGTTTCGTAAATTCGTATAGTTCAGTTTGGGCTTGTGATAGTGTTGGTAATAAACGTTAAATATACGTTGTGTTTATATTGTAGACAACCTGACTCAGCAGCCGCAGACTCTCTTTTTGAGATTTTTTGACATACTCGGTATCACGGCCTCAGGTGCGCTTATTATTTTTTTTAAATGAGCATTTTTTTTTATATGAGGCAATTTCTTTGGACCAATTTGGCTTAACATAATATATATGAATATGACCCGGATATTTGGATCCAGAGAAGCCAAATTGGTCCAAAGAAATTGCCTCATATAAAAAAAAAAGAGCATTTTTTTTTTAAAATAAGCGCACGTGAGGCCGTGATACCGAGTATGTCAAAAAATCATAAATAATTCCAGGATTAATCCCCTAGAAGGGAATTAGGGCCAATTGTGCGATAGCAGAGTTATCGTATTTTTTTATGTTGTCTCCATACAAATTTTTAAAGAAAAATTCTCAAACTTCCGTTTACGTACCCATTTCATAAAGAGTATATTTTAGGCATGTAATTAGATTCCTCCAGCATTCCATGTGAAAAAAATGTCACTTAAAAAAAAAAAAATGTCTATGAAACGCTGATTTCAGCCCACAGTGCGGCGCACACATAGTACTCGCTGTTGATTTTTGTTAATTATTTCTCACAAATATACATAAATACTTTTTATGTAGGTACTATAAAGAGCATTTAACTAGGAAATACCTCGGCACTTGTTAGCGCTCACGTTTGAGTAAGTTTCGTCAAGATTGATTTAGCCATCGTTAGTCAGTTGTAAAAAAAATTACTTATTTCATGCAAAAATTATGAATTTACCCTATTTTTAGGGGAAAGACGTTGTAACTGGCAACTCTATAATGGCGCCTGTGTGCGTGATGCAGCAAGTAAACACAGCACAGTACCGCACACATAGCGAATTTTCGGCTTAACTTCTGAGCTCGCGTTGTTTGAATACTGACTTTCTGTAGGTAATAATTCAATGGCTTGTCCGCTTTTTGATTGAATATGTCTCATGTCACAAATTAAAATTTGAGTTAAACTATTTTGAATAGAGAAGACAAAGCAGATGTTTGCCGCATTCATATTGAGTTAGTTATAAGCTTGCAAATTAGACAGGCAGCGCGCGGTGTGATATAATGCGCACTTAACATAAATATAAAAGTTGAGATCACCTGTAATCTCTCGGTGTAGTCATGGACACCAAAGTCTTGATCCTTGTAAGCGGTACCGGTCCACCTGGCTTGCAGACTTGTCCCGGCTCAGGAGCCACGCAGTTCAAAGGATTACCCATTCGTAGAAATTCCCTGCACAAATAAAATACTAATTTTATCGAAGTTATGTGTGTATTAATAATGTTAATTATCGCTCGCTTAATAATGTGCCCGGTAGATGGCAATAGGCTCGCTACATTGGGACCGAAACATAACTGGCGAAGTGTGGGTGTGTAATACACCTCTGCCTACCCCTTCGGGGATAAAAGGTGTGAAGTTGTGTTATGTTATTCAAAAGTTTAACTTAATATTTCAGTTTTGCGGGGATGTTCGTGATATCTGCCAAATGTTATATATTGTGGTTAACATGATACCTTTCAAAAAACTTTAAACTTCCAAAAAAATAATAACATATATATTTATGAACAAGTTTTAAAGGCCCTGTTTACAACTTGAAGCAAACGAGATATGTCGGGCTCGCACCAAATGGCGGTCTGTAGTCTTTGCCTACCCCTTCGGAAAACGAGCGTGAGTCTATGTGCGTATGTAAGTACAACGTGAATGATACATTTTGCAAATTATTTAATACAATAAGGGTTGAGCTACACCTATCAGCACCGCATCGCACTTTTATATGCTTCTATCCTTTTCTGTCACTTAGGACCGTCATTTACTAGAGCGAGAAAGAGAGACAGAACGCTTCAGCACGCCGCGGAATCGAAAAGGCGATCGTGTTCGCTCTCTCTCTCTCTCATCCGTGGACATGGCAACTGCTGCTAGTGCCGATATGTCGGATATTTGATATAAAGGTGCGAGGTACATATTTTAAAGAATTAAAGCATAGTCTATACCTATACACATAAATAAAATTGGAGTGTCTCTTTGAAATATTAAAATAACCGCTTTTTACTAAATGCATATGGATGTACACGGTACATATACTGAAATGACATTTTTGTCTGTCTGTCTGTCTGTTTGTTCTCGCTAATCTCTGGAACCGCTGAAACGATTTTGACGGGACTTTCACTGTCGGATAGCAGATATACCAAGGAGTAATTTAGGCTATAAATTAACTGGGTACGCGAAGGACGTGGGTGAAACTGCGGGAAACAGCAAATATTACCATAAAACTCATATTTCATACTCATACAACCTTTACAGAAGTTATTATAGGTATGTCTGAGATTCTAAAAATATGTAATATGTAAGTAAATAATAACAGGATTAGCACGTGTTATAAGCACGTTGCTATACTATAGTATAGGCGTATGTAATTAGCGAAACGGTTCTAACTGGCTGATAATGCCTCGAACGATTCGCATATTATCTACAAGTGTAATGTGTTTAGCTAACAGTATGGCCAACCTTATCTATTTAGGGCGAGCGACGATTTGCATATGGCTTTGTAACATGAGGACTAAAGTAACGCATAAAAATTACGTTGGGGTTAAAACCTTTCAGTAAGAGATATGAGACTTAATCCTTTTTATCGATTAACATCTTTGTAGTCAAATTACTATTAACTATGACTTGTGGTCATGGTTAATTGTACGTGGGAACGCAATGGGAACAATTAATAATATTTCCTCACACGGCGGCGACGCGGTTCGCAACCCATCACGTCTCGTTTCCCGCGAGGGCGAAAAGCGGCCTACGGAGAGCAGGTTTGCAACATTGAATGTTGGAGGAGGAATGAACGGCAAATTGGATGAAGTATGTCAGATGATGGATGATAGAAAGATTGATGTTCTTTGTGTGAATGAAACAAAAAGAAAAGGGTGTGAAACCACCAAGCATGGCGCATATATGGCGTATTGGTCTGGGGTAGATAGTACCACCAGAGCCTGTAAGGGAGTTGGTGTAATACTGTCTGCGCGAATGAATGAGTGTGTAAAAGAGTTTGAATGTGTAAATGCTAGGCTACTGTGAATGAGAATGAAAGTAGGACTTACTCGTCTCTTTATTGTGGGGGTGTACGCCCCGGTCAATATAGTTACGGGTATGTCACAACATGAGCAAGACGAAAGGCAGGAGTTTTGGGAGAGTTTAAGAGAGATTTTGAGGAACTGCAAGGATAATGAAAGATTGATCTTGTTAGGGGATTTCAATGGATGGGTGGGAGTAAAGCGAGATGGATTTGAAAGGGTGTTAGGTGCATTTGGTGATGAGAGTGTGAACGAAAATGGAAAAGTACTGCTTGAGATTTGTTTGGAGTGGAGCCTTTGTGTGACAAACACCATGTTTGATCATAAAAGGATACATATGTATACGCGAGAGGCGAAAAATGTTAGAAGAAGTATGATTGATTTTGTGATAGTAGATGAACGATTGAGAAAGAATGTGTTGGATACAAGAGCATATCGAGGGATCGGCATCCACACAGACCACTTCTTGGTGTTTAGCCGGATAAATGGGCTCTTTAAAGGATGGCGACACCGAGAGCGTAATGAAAATAGGGTCTTGGAAAGAATTAAGATGATGAAAGAATGAAGATAGGATGTGAAAGATGAGTATAAACGAAGATTGATAGCAAAATTTGAGAGGTTCGATTGCATAAATGATATGGAAGAATTATGGCAGGCCTTTAAAGAAGAGGTAGTATGTGTAGCGTCTGAAGTATGTGGTGTGATCAAGAGAAGGAAAATACGAAAGGTTAAGAATACATGGTGGGACAAGGATGTACAATCAGCAGTGTCAGAGAAGAAGAAAGCTTGGTCAGATTGGTTGGCTGCCAGAGCAAATGAAAGAATGGGAAAAGCAACGAGTGTAGACATAGATGAAGCAAGAAAGGAGTTTGTTAGGTCAAAAAGAATAGTGAAAGAAATGGTTAAAAGGAGAAAAGAGGAAAAGAAAGATGAGTTTGATAGCAGATTATCTGACCAAAGGTCAAAAGGTCTATTGCGCATTCGTGGATTTGGAAAAGGCTTACGATAAAGTGGTGAGGAATGAAATGTGGTCGGTGCTGTCAATGAATTGGGTGGACAGCAGCCTCATTCGAGCTCTGAAATCCCTTTATGAGGATTCTAGAGCTTGTGTGAGGATAAACGGGGCATACACTGACTGGTTTACCATCGATAAAGGTGTTAGACAGGGATGTGTAGCGTCGCCGTGGCTGTTTAACCTCTTCGTGGACAGTTGTTTGCAAGATTTAAAACATAGTGACTCCGGATTAAGGATGAATGGGTTACTCGTCAAATGCCTCCTTTATGTTGATGATCAGGTAATACTTGCATCTTCAGCGGAGGAGTTGCAGGAGATGGTAGCAATCATGCATGGTGCGTTAGAGAGGAAAGGAATGAAAGTGAATGTAAGTAAAACGAAAGTTATGGTTTTTGAAAAGGAGGAATGCGTTACGGCTTGTAATGAAATGAAATGTTTATTTCGCTTGCTGTATGGTACATTACAGTTGTTATGTATTACGGTTAGCACATCACATACTGCGTCGGAAAAGGTGTCCGACATGCAAAATATTTATTACATGTAATATTGAAGACAATTCATGCTTAATTTATAGAATTTTCATTATTAATTTTACCAAACATTACCAATAATTATACATTAATGTCATAAAGAATACATTAATGTCATAAAGAATACATTCATGTCATAAAGAATTCATTCATATTATAAAAACACTTATCTACCAGCCACTTATAAAGTTTTGTCTTAAACTGTCTTACCGGTAACTCTCTTACACTTCTATGCAGATTATTATAAATTTTTACTGTCATAATGTAACAATTTTTATGACAGAGAGCAGTTTTTCGGCTAGGTATTATTAATCTTGTTGGATCTCTGTTTTTTATTTTAGAGTTAAATTTGTCATTAAATGTTTTAAATAATGGACCATGTTCCTTAACAAAACAACCAGCTTGAAAAATGTACATAGACGTCAGGGTTAATATATTAACGGTCTGATTCATAAAAAAACGCTTATCGAAGGCTTAAAGCACTCATTAGTTATAGTGTTCTATAAGCATTTAAAACGTTCTATAAAATTGATTATTCATAAACGTTCCATAAACCTTCTATAACTAAAATGGCGTTATAACTCGTTTATATAACAAAATGTTGCCATTACAATGAAGTCAGCCAACAAATTGGACAACATAGGTGCCCATAGACATTATTACGGTCTAAAAAGTATTTTATTGTCTACGACACGGTGATACCCGAGCTAGATTACGTCATTGTTATTGTTATAGCGCGTACTTTGAAAAGTTCAATAAGTTTTGATAATATTTAATATTGGTTTAAAATTGAAAATGGAAAGTGAATTGAAGACAAAAAAAGAGAAAACAAGGCAAAGAAGTGAAAATTGGTTGGAGGAGGATAAGGTTTGTACTGACAACTGATACATTTAAGCATTTTGTGTAATCATTCATAATATCTCATACTTACTTTGCTTTTGTTTTAGTTGATTTTGAGAGAATTGGTCAGGGAGAGGGTTTCGGTTTTAGAAAATAAAAACACTGATGCAAATACTAATGCGAAAAAGGTGGCGGCTTGGCATGATTTACGCATTAGGTAATTAATTCAATTTATTTTAACATTAAAATGATATGAAATTAAGTGTAAGTAGTATATACAGATTTATTCATATTTCAGTTTTAACAATATGGCCAAGACTCCTAGAACATGGCAGCAAATAAAAGCTCAATGGGGGATTATAAAAATGTCTGCAAAAAGAAAAAGAAATTTCTTGAGCGAAAAGAGAGATTCCAAACAGGTGGTGGGCCACCGCCTGCTTCTAAACCACCAAGTGGTGACGACATTGCAATTTGGCTCCCTCATGAGTTTACAGTAGACTCAAATGAATTTAGTTTCAGTAGATTCAGATAACCAGGTACATAATAATATTGAAAACTACACACATGAATGAACAAGTCATTATTTATTTTTCTTTCCTATATTATAATGTTATTAAAAGATATCTTGTGTTTCAGAATTTTCTAAAGAATAAAATAGAAATAAGCACAGAAACACTACAAAAACATCTTCCAGACATTGAAATAGAAATAAAAGAAACACAAATTGCCAATGACAATCCAGATTCAGAGATAGTAGAAATGGTATGTGTATTAAGTTTTATAATCAAGCAGCAGCCCTCTCTTACAGAGTTTACTCTATGTTTTATTAGTAAATGACACTTACAGTGCAAATTCTGTAAGTGTAATTTACTGCAACCACAAAATCAATGAGGTAATATTATTTTGTTATATTTAAGTTTATAATTTTCATTCTTTTAGATTTTGGAGCCAAGCACATCCACAGAAACTGAACAAAACACCACAACTAAAACAAAACCCAAGATGTCAATGAACTATAAACCAAAAAATAAAAAGGTGTGTACTTGTTTAATTAGCCTTATTTAATTTATCTCAATGTAAGTAATCATTATATAGCATTAGAGAAAACATCGCAATAACTGTAAAAGTATGTTTATTTACCAGTAAATCAGTCCTGAATTGTCTACATGCCTAACTAACCAGAACTTATACAGCCTGTGATATATGATGTAAAGACCTTAATTTAAATACAAACTAGTTTAGAAAAACTTTACACCATTATTTTATACAACATACCTAATATTATTACCTACTAACACTAAATACTCAATATGAGCAATAAAAAACAAATATTAGAACTAATTATTACAATATTTTTGGTTTCCAGATTAATATTAGTAAGAACAGCGCTGCACAACAAATAGCAGAAACTGAAACAGCCTGCAGAAAAGAACTACATGAGGTGCAGATGGCCAACGAGAAACAAAATTCAATAAATTTACTATTAAAGCAGGAGGTTTTAAAATACAAATTAGAATATTATAAAAATAAATTAAATTGATATATACTAGAGTTTTTTTATGTACTATTCACTAAAGTGGGTTCTAATAAAAGTTTGTAGAACTGCATTAGCATTTGCACTTGCTCTTGAAACTGGTTGGATTGTTTCATTTGACACATCACAGTCACTGCTATCCTCCAACTGCATGTCTCCATGATCAACTGCAATGTTGTGAAGGACTGCAAGAGCAACTATAGTAGTCTTCACATTTTCAAGTTTGCATGTCATGCCATGTAGAAGACACTGAAATCTTTGTTTCCAGACTCCAAAGCAGCGCTCCACAGTATTACGGGTAGCAATATGTGCCTCATTATACTTTTCCTCACTACGGTTTTGAGGTCATTGAAGAGGGGTGAATAAATATGGCTCTAATTTGTATCCAGAGTCACCTAATAGTCGCCCTCTAAATAGCCCTCTCTCGAACCGCTCTTTGAGTGATGACTCATTAAAGATTCGAGCATCATGAGTGCTACCTCTCCATCTTGCAACAATATCCCGGATGCGAAGATGTGCGTCATAAGTTACCTGTAAAGAATATATAAATGATTAAATTTTGGAAAAGAAAATGTAATATGCATTGTTTTGTTTCACAATATTAATATGTATAAGTACCTGAACATTTAGGGAGTAGAATCCCTTTCTATTTATATAATATTGGGCTGCATCACCCCCACATTTGCGAATTCTTATGTGAGTGCAGTCAATGCAGCCAATAACAGTAGGAAAATGCCGTATGTCAAAGAATTCCCTCATCATCACTTGTTCTTCAGCAAATGTGCTAGGCATCTTGATAAAAGAAGCTGAGTGTCGAGCAAGTGCACATGCAACTCGGGCACAAATCCGACTGGTAGTTGCTTGAGATAACCCATGATGGTCTCCAGCATCTTCTTGAACCTGTAATAAAATATATTAAATAGAAATGAGTTTAATTATGTATAATAGAAATATATTAGTATGTTTTTACAACAATACAGAATTCAAAACAAAATACTTACCTCTCGACGACCAGCATCTTATAGCTGTTAAAATCTGGAGTTCGGGTGGGGTACCAGAACCTCTACGATCTAATTTGAGATCATCACGTACGAGATTGATGATAAAAGTAGCAGTCGCTTTATTGAAGCGATAACGCTTCCTAAAATCTTCGTCATCCAAAGAAAATGGATGACTCCTACTTCTATACACCTTTCTTCGAAACGAACTGTTTCAATTCCTTCAATCATTTCTATTGCATCTAAACTTTGTAAGGCTTGCATTTTTTATGAACGAAGTTAATAGTTATTATAAAGTTCAACTTAAGCTTTGTATTTATGGCTAATAAAAAAGTAACCGAAACTTCGATGTTTACAGAACTGACACTAAAACACAACTTTTCATTAATTCCAATCCGTACAATAACAACCAAACAACGAACGTCAAATGTCATTCTCTAACTAATCAGCTGTAGAGAGTCGGCCATCTTGGCGCTATAGTACTGTTATAGTAGGGGTCTGGCCTCTATAACTTTATAGTAAGCTTATAGAGCGTTTTAGTGCTAAAATGCCTTTATGAATAACACTTTTCGTCGATCTTACTATAGCGAGCCTTTAAACGTTCTATAACTTTTTATGAATAAGACCGTAAGTCTTTTAAACAGAGGTTTACATGATGTGAGCGGACCTACTCCACAGATTGCTCGTAAGCATTTTTTTGAACAATAAATGCTCTATTTACATCGGTAGAGTTACCCCATAGAAGTAGCCCATACCTCAAAACAGAGGCCACATAACCATGATATGCTGTCATAGCTGTCTTTTGTCCTGATGTATATCTTAACCTTTTTATAGCAAAAACAAACTGATTTAATTTTTTACATATTTTATCGATATGTGCTTTCCAACTACAATGGTTATCAATAGTAATGCCTAAAAATATTGTATCACTTACAGATTCTATAATTTCATTTGGACATGTCAGTTTATAACTAATATTATTTTTATTATTGTAATTAGCAAATGTAATATACTTTGTCTTTGATATATTTGCATATAGATTATTATTTTCTAGCCATTGTAGTACTGATTCAATTTCATTATTAAGTATATCCTCGTAATTCTTCTTTTTATCTTCGTGTGCTATTATGAGTGAGATATCATCAGCAAACAAGACGCATTGATGCGTAGTAATGGATGGCAAATCGTTAATATATAGTAAAAAAGTAATGGTCCCAATATGCTACCTTGAGGAACGCCGAACTTATTAAATCGACAATTGGATTTATAAGTGGTACATTCAAGTGCATCATTTAAGCTTTTGATTTCAACATACTGCTTTCGATTTTCTAAATAACTTTCTAACCAATTTAAGGCTGGACCTCTGATTCCATATGTTTCACATTTTTTTAAAAGCAACTTATGGTCCACAAAATCAAAGGCTTTGGTCATATCGAAAAATACCACAGTTACAGGCACCCGTTTATCAATAAAATCTAACACGTTTTGAACAAGTTTAAAAGCCGCCAAGGTAGTGGACTTTTTCTTTAAAAACCCGTTTTGTTCTTCTTTAATTAAGTTGAATTTTTCCAAAAAATCGCTAATTCGTTTATGCATAGTTTTCTCAAATATTTTACCAAATATTGGGATAAGTGTTCACATCAAGTTTACTTTTCTTTTTGTGTAACGGTTTAACTAAAGACAATTTAAGTCTACTCGGATAAACTCCTTCGTTGTTGCAAATGTTTTGATCGATGGACAGCGAGTGGAACAAGTGAATGAGTTTGTTTACTTAGGTACGTTGTTTACAAGAGAATGTAAGAATGAAGAAGATATTGAAAGGAGAGTTAATGCAGGTAATAGTGTGAATGGAGCTCTGAAAGCGTTTATGAACAGTCAAAACGTGTCCAAAAAGGCACGTTTGGCTGTACATAGAGGCGTGTTAGTGCCTACCCTTATGTATGGTAGTGAAAGTTGGGTATAGCAGAAGAGATTTGAAAGTAAAATAAATGCTGTAGAAATGAGAGCACTGAGAAGTATGTGTGGTGTGTCTTTGACCAACAGAGTAAAGAATTGTGTGATACGAGAGTGGTGTGGGGTAAAAGAAGATGTAGTGACAAGCATTGAGAAAGGCATGTTAAGATGGTTTGGGCACATGGAGAGGATGGATGACGATAGACTGACAAAGAAGATATATAAGGCAAGTGTGAATGGAACAGGACAAAGGGGAAGACCTAGGCGGACGTTCTCTGACCAGATTGGAGACATCCTGAAAAAAGGACAAGTCAGAAGTACCCTTAACAGAAGAGCATGCATGAGAAACTTGATGGGAGTGAGTGAAGCAAGTGAGGTATGTCAGGATCGTTGCAAATGGCGTTCCGTAGTCTCTGCCTACCCCTCCGGGAAACAGGCGTGAGTCGGGCGCGGCGAGTCGCTCCAGCATGTACATGTTGGGCGCGTGCAGCGGGTGCCGCTCCGCTGTATGAGCTGGGAGAGCACGTACCTAAGTTCGTTGGGGCGCAGCGCGTGCGCGGCGAGTCGCTCCAGCATGTACATGTTGGGCGCGTGCAGCGGGTGCCGCTCCGCTGTATGAGCTGGGAGAGCACGTACCTAAGTTCGTTGGGGCGCAGCGCGTGCGCGGCGAGTCGCTCCAGCATGTACATGTTGGGCGCGTGCAGCGGGTGCCGCTCCGCTGTATGAGCTGGGAGAGCACGTACCTAAGTTCGTTGGGGCGCAGCGCGTGCGCGGCGAGTCGCTCCAGCATGTACATGTTGGGCGCGTGCAGCGGGTGCCGCTCCGCTGTATGAGCTGGGAGAGCACGTACCTAAGTTCGTTGGGGCGCAGCGCGTGCGCGGCGAGTCGCTCCAGCATGTACATGTTGGGCGCGTGCAGCGGGTGCCGCTCCGCTGTATGAGCTGGGAGAGCACGTACCTAAGTTCGTTGGGGCGCAGCGCGTGCGCGGCGAGTCGCTCCAGCATGTACATGTTGGGCGCGTGCAGCGGGTGCCGCTCCGCTGTATGAGCTGGGAGAGCACGTACCTAAGTTCGTTGGGGCGCAGCGCGTGCGCGGCGAGTCGCTCCAGCATGTACATGTTGGGCGCGTGCAGCGGGTGCCGCTCCGCTGTATGAGCTGGGAGAGCACGTACCTAAGTTCGTTGGGGCGCAGCGCGTGCGCGGCGAGTCGCTCCAGCATGTACATGTTGGGCGCGTGCAGCGGGTGCCGCTCCGCTGTATGAGCTGGGAGAGCACGTACCTAAGTTCGTTGGGGCGCAGCGCGTGCGCGGCGAGTCGCTCCAGCATGTACATGTTGGGCGCGTGCAGCGGGTGCCGCTCCGCTGTATGAGCTGGGAGAGCACGTACCTAAGTTCGTTGGGGCGCAGCGCGTGCGCGGCGAGTCGCTCCAGCATGTACATGTTGGGCGCGTGCAGCGGGTGCCGCTCCGCTGTATGAGCTGGGAGAGCACGTACCTAAGTTCGTTGGGGCGCAGCGCGTGCGCGGCGAGTCGCTCCAGCATGTACATGTTGGGCGCGTGCAGCGGGTGCCGCTCCGCTGTATGAGCTGGGAGAGCACGTACCTAAGTTCGTTGGGGCGCAGCGCGTGCGCGGCGAGTCGCTCCAGCATGTACATGTTGGGCGCGTGCAGCGGGTGCCGCTCCGCTGTATGAGCTGGGAGAGCACGTACCTAAGTTCGTTGGGGCGCAGCGCGTGCGCGGCGAGTCGCTCCAGCATGTACATGTTGGGCGCGTGCAGCGGGTGCCGCTCCGCTGTATGAGCTGGGAGAGCACGTACCTAAGTTCGTTGGGGCGCAGCGCGTGCGCGGCGAGTCGCTCCAGCATGTACATGTTGGGCGCGTGCAGCGGGTGCCGCTCCGCTGTATGAGCTGGGAGAGCACGTACCTAAGTTCGTTGGGGCGCAGCGCGTGCGCGGCGAGTCGCTCCAGCATGTACATGTTGGGCGCGTGCAGCGGGTGCCGCTCCGCTCGCAACGCCGCGCCGCACACTCGCAGTACGACGCCCGCCAGCCCCGCGTGGCACATCACTTGCTGGTTGCGCTCGCTGCAACAGAATTACATCTCTAAACGATAATGACGACTTGTCAATCTCGGCATGAACTTGGATAAAACCAAGAATATGTTCAACGAACACATCATGCCGGGACCTGTTTATCTCAAAGGATTAATGCTTGATGTTGTTCAAGAGTATGGCTACCTTGGGCTTTTCCAGCTTGTTAGAAACAATTTCGGAAAAGAAATCTACCGTAGGATCCAGTTGGGTTGGGCAGTGTTTGGCAAACTACGTCGAGTTTTCTCTTCGACCCTACTACAATGCCACCAGTGGGCTATGCTTGGCCTCTCTTTGAAGGATAAAATCCGCAACGAAGTTATCCAACAAAGAACCGAAATTACCGAGATAGCTCACAGAATAAGTAAGCTTAAGTGGCAGTGGGCTGTTCATATCTACAGAGAGACTAATGGCCGATGGAGCAAGCGTGTCCTAGAGTGGAGACCATGACTCGGTAAGCGTAAGCAAGCGGCACCCGGCTAGGTAGACCGACGACCTGAAAAGGTTGGCTGGGACGGAATGGATGCGGAAGGTTGCGGACCGTGCGCCGCGGCTGCGGCTCCATTTGTCATTACGTACCGGAAACACACGTTAAAGACTTGTCTTCAAGCTTTGCGGTACGAGTGACGAAAAAGCTTTGATGGTGTTTGCTGTAAGTACGTCGCCCAGCATATCTGTACCCTCCAGCGAGCCTCCTTCTCGAAATTGTTTTTACGACTCCAAAGTCCATCCAAGAAAGTCATACTCCTGAAGGACCCTTATTGAAGATATCGACTCCGGAGAAACATTCAACATACTCTTTGTTCTATCGAGGAGAGCGCCTATAGCAAGCAGACGAATCAGTCAGGTTGCTCAGCATATACCTTTTCACAGTCCACTAAGGCTAAACAGAGGGACATTATACTCTCGTCTTCTGGATAATCTGCGATAATCGGTGAGGGTCTTGAAGAAACCTAAGTATAAAGATGAATGGATAGTTCAACAAATGGTTTTGTTCCCCTTTTAGAAGAACCACGCCACTTTTGCTCCACACCTTTGAATTTCGACCAGAGAAAAATACTGAATTGAATATGTGTTGGAGCTGCACATTAAAATTATTATTCCACCTGTCTGTAGCAGTTCCGACGTAATTCCATATTTTCGAAGGTTTTTCATTCTAAACCTGCACCAGAGCCAACACGATTTCGTTGTAGCTGACTTGTGACGACTCTTCCTAGAAGGCGCAGCTTAAGGTGGCTTCGGGATCGTAGGCGACGGGTTGGATAGGAGATCGCGCCGAGGTGTAGAGATCAATTTAAAACCTCTGAACTTCCTGAAGCATTTCTGTACTAAAAGCACAGACCACCTACCCCGCGAGACTTGCAATAGAAGGGCACCGTTGTCTGTCGCGCATTTGCGCAAATGCGCCTATATCTTTGAGCACAAACCCGCGCTCGTTCTTAGTTCTCGTTCAGATACTTCTTTGACTGACTACGGAATTCAATATTCGATCTATAGATAGATTCTGTAGATTTTAGATTCATTTTTGACGTAAGCTCCATACAAAATATGTCAAACACGAATCTGGAATCTCAAAATCCATGTATAGCTCGAATATTGAAAATGGCCGTTAATGTATATATTATCGCTGCCTTCGTTATGAATGGAAGGTATTTTAGGGAGCGGGAAGGGATTTGAGCTGGTTTTCTCAACCACCAGTGAAACACAGTCGCCATTTCGCAATGGTATTTAGTGAGAGGTGGTATGTCTCCTGTCGAGCTAGCGCAAACTCGAAACAGTTGATTTTAAATTATTATAAACTAGCTGTACCCCGTGGTTTTAAATTTGATTTAACATTTTTGAATACCTAAAGGAGCGCATTAATCATGAATGTCAACAAATTGGGAAACTGGTTACGCTCCTTTGAGTAGTTGCTTGATGATATACCTATAATAGCTTATAGTCTTCCTTCAATAAACGGGTCATCTAATGCAAAAATATCTTGTTAAATCAAACAAAATCTTTAATTGTGATTTTAATTTTGATCTGTTATATCATCATTCACTTCGTTTGTTTTGTTTGATCTATTTAAATCTGATCTTATTTATATCGAATAAATAGGTACTGAGATAAGCGCTTTCAAACAAAACAAACAAATTCTTTATAATATTAGTAGGTATATATTCATATTTCAAAATAAAAGCTTTTGCTTGGATTATTGTTTTTTTTTTTTCTTGGCATTCTTATACCAAATGTGATTTATCGATAAACAATATTGACATGCCTACATCCCTATTACCCATCGTACGTGACGTCACCCGCGCCGCCCGCGTACGTCTCATTCCTCAAAGTTTGACAGAATAGTTTGCCTAGAAATTGGTTAAGATTACGTGTCTCGTGGGGTAGGTGGTCTGTGACTAAAAGTGACGAATATCCCATCCGATGTAGCCAAGATAACTTACATTCAGCAATGGAGGAAAGGCATCCAATACACATTCGGAAGCCAAATCTAACCATTTCTAGGTTGCTGCATAAACGTCTACAGTAAGAAAATAAAACCTCCTCCTTTTTTTGAAGTCGATAAAGAACCTACATAGCGAATTGGACCTACCTTCTAACCAGGCTCTTCAAAACATGTGCTAAGTAGTCGCGCAGTGCTCTCGCATGGGCCTCGTGTTCCGGCGGCCTCGGTAAGGCCGGCAGTAGCTTTGCTAGTACAATCACGACCCCCGAATGTATCACCCAAGCTTCACCGTTGTTGCTGCCCATTGATAGGTTCAGTGGCGCCGTACGACCAGCTGGTTTTGACTGTACAAATATGAACATAAATTACTACAACCTAGTTAAAGAGACGAATATTTTTTCAACAAACCAATTTTTTACTGAAATCGATTAAAATGAATAACCGTACACAATCACAAACTTCATAAATAAAAACAGATGTAATGAAAAGTATACCATATAATCTTGTATTAAAGTACCGTTTTGTAAAACAAAGAAAATGGCTTATCTCTATAGCCTATATACTTACTTCATTAATAGCAGAGCTTTGTCGTGTCAAGCTGGGAGATTTTACATTGAGAGATCCGCAAAACGTGGGTTTGTCGAATGAATCCAAAGCTACATCGTACAATAGTCTCAGTATTATGCAAGCATGTATAAATACTACTGGCACCTTCTCAGGAAAACTGTAAAATTAAAAAAGTAGGTTAAAATAATTTTCCAATTTAATAAACTATAAAATATGTTTGGATTTTATATTTACGTCGTCTCTAGTATGTTGGCGGTGAATATTTCATGAAAGACTTCATAAAGTTGGGGATCGCCTTGTTCCGTATCATTTTGTAACTCCAAATCTTCGACGAAGCATCCCAATAAGCGTATCGTATCACATAACGTTGTCATACATATCTGCAAAGACAAAAACATGTTGGAAACAAAACATTTTTTTTGCAAGTAAGGTTGTGAATAACAATATTAGATACTTTTTGAGATATCACTGATATCAGACATGTTAAGGAATGGAGATTTTATTAAATGGCTTACATGCCCCGATGGTCACAGCAAAATAGAAAAGTAACATAGATAATAACTTATTTACAAATTAAGCAGAATCCAATCATATTTCCAAAAACATTAAAATATTAAATATTGTTTACCTCATGGTGAAAAAATTTAGCATTAGCAGGTTCGAACCTCATCGCCGTACTTATAGTGTAGAATACTATGTGTATTAGCTGTAACATATCCTTGTCCATCATTTCCTCTCCCTTCAGTTTGCCTTCTAGTGATACTAAAACGCTCGTTACGTATACAAAGCCGCTAACCTGTATCATAGAGAAAATATATTTCAATTCACAGGATAATCTTTACATTTACTTAATATTCGTTTGCATATTAGAGCAAGATTACAATATCGGAAGATAAAATGAGTAGATTCAAACTTGTTTTCTATTTGTATATTAAAACTAACTTCTGCCTGGGGCTTCGCCCGCGTAAGAGCTGGTTATGGGGTGGTAAAGGACAAACGCATCATTTACTTCTATCAAAATCCTAGTTCTCCAAAGTTTTTACTGTTTTAACACAAAAACGACTGAACGTCGTTTTTGTGTGAAACAGTAAAAACATCCATACATACACCATACAGCCTGTATTGTGGTAACCTATGCATTTACCTCATCAGGTTTTATTAGAATTTTGGGACTTATAGGCCAATTATCTAAGCAAAACATAGCAATAACCCATGAGGGTTTGGAGGGCCTGGCAGTTTACCTTTCTAAATATAGTTCTAGTCCGATGCGAATCACGTAAACAAGCTAGCAGCGCTTTGAGTATGTGAAGTTTTAGTTTCAGCGCATCATTGGGAGCGGCGTGCATGCCACACAACAACGCTGACATATCCTCCTCTCCTGAACCACTCACTATCAGTTCTCGGATCACACCTGAAAGTAACGTACATGTAAGTGATAATGTGGCCTAGCCTTTTTCATAGTGAGCTATCCCTTGTGCTCAGCAGTAGGTTAGTCTGTATGCAGAGTTATTAAATAATAAAGTGCTAATATATAAAAAAGGCAGGGGACCACATAAAAGCAAGTCACAGAGCCAAAATTCATTCCAGATGTCACACTGTCACAGAAAGAGATTGGAACTGTTAGAGCAAAAGTTTCTATGGCAGAAAGAATTTTCGTCTTCTTACTTCGACTTCGTCGGAGTATAGGGTATACACTGGCAATCGGTCTGCGTGCGCGACGTTCGTAACTAAATGTTTCATTAATACTTTTCATGTAATGAAAAGTATTAATGTAATGAATACCAAAGGCATACATGTCGCTAGTAAGCTTTCGGGCATTCTAAGTCAAGCTCAGACATAGTGCGCAAGCCTCTACAACGGGATAAATAGTCCTTAGGTCTCAAATCAGGTCTTCCAATCCTTAACGAACTAATGACACCATATTTTTTTGCATAGGGTTCCCACCAAGAACTTAGGGTCCCAAGCCAACCTCACCTGCAATTGGTGCACCTGCCGATCAACGGACGAGGCTCTGGCAAACAAAATATCCCGATAAGCGGCAATAGGCTCGCCACCTATTACGTGGGATCGAAACACTGGCGAAAAGTGGGCGTTTAATATGCCTCTGCCTACCCCTTCGGGGAAACAGGCGTGAGTCTATGTATGTAAGTATGTATTTTTTTTAAACGTAATTAAAGTCGCAATTGACAGATTGCATAAATATAGAATGCGTGTATGTTTGTACATGTGTTATACAATACTTATGTATGTTGAAAATATTGATCCAACTGTAATAGATACCAACTGATTACACATTGGATAGTGGATTTAGGTGATTTTTTACAGTGAGTCAGCTACAATCAAACTTAAATTTCAGAAGATATAGCAAGCCTAATTTCAGCCTATATTTGGATTCCCTAAGCCAATTAGGATCTTGAAGCGAATATTTGAAACAGACGAAGGACATTGAATAATAGAATACAAATATTTTGCTTTCGCGCAATACGATAATTTGAAGATTTTAGTCTTTCACACCATTTGAATCGAATCTGACAAATAGGTCCCTACCAAAAGATATTTTAATTTACACATGCATTTCACAAACATAGTTTTTTACATACCTACGTAAAATACTGTCAGTAGGTAGATTTCAAAACATCAACATTCAAATAACTAGTCAACTTACCTAAGGCTTTACTCCTGCAGGACTCATATACAACCATACCATGAACGCATTTTGCACCTCCACAATCTCTGAACACATTGCAATTATTCGAATTCGCATTCAATAAAGCTGTCAATCCCTCCATTACTAAAGAGCCTAATTCTTCTTCTTCTGCATCCAAATTGGGGTCTTTTATCAAAGAGTCTGTTCTAGAAGATTGTCTCTTCTTTCTTTCTGGGGCCTTAGGAGATTCATTGGGTGCTTTTTCGGGTGACGTTTCACCCATTGATTCACGTTTCGTTTTTTCATCTTCAAGTATCTGCTTGTCTTTGAGATAGACTGCGTAGCGGGAGAGGCAAGTTACAAATACTTCTAGCATGCCTACCTCCCGATATACGTCTTTGAAAATGGCGTTGTGCCTGTAAGAAAGATCGGAAATTTACAATTATCTTGATAGGAACTTCTGTGATATTTGTTTATTTTTACCTTTTCTGCGGAGTAGGTATATATTTGACCACTGTCATAAGCACGGCACACCAATTAAATTTGATAATTTCAGTCATGTCTCTAAATAGTGGCAAATAGGCACCATGAAGATGATTAAAATGTACTTACTTTAGAATATTCAAGAGTGTCTTCATACACAGTATACTACACGTCCTAGATCTGTTAGCCTTCAGTAACAACGACAACGATATCAGCTCCTTACATGGCACGAAGTTCAGTTGAAAAACAATGAACTCCAATAACTCGAAGAACTTTTCCTGTATCTCTGCATTCTTAGTGTATATCCTCTCGGAGAATTGACTTAGGGTGTTTTGATTTTCAAGTATGAAATAGTTGGCATTATCTGCGTGATACACGCTAGATATTGCATCTAGTATTGTGCAACATAACGCTGGGGAACTTGACTTCATGAATACTGATTGTAAGACCTGGAAGATTGAAGGACACGGGTTAATATGTACTTTTTTAAAACATCAACTAATATAATACCCACAACATTTTGTTGTTTCAAGTGCTGCCATCGAAACGAGATAAAAATTGTCTGTTAATCATATTAGCGTGTGGTAATTATAATAATAATAATATTCTACCACATTCACACATCATCATCTAGTCCCAAACTAAGCAGAGCTTGTACTCTGGGTACTAGACAATGGATAAACATCCCCCCCCGTGGGATCTCCACCTTGTCGTGGTGGGGGGGCTCAGTAACCATGGCTTAGAAGCCACCCACGGTGAAGCTAAGCGGGATCCCGGGAGGGGACGCTCCACGTGGGCTTGGTAGAGGCCTGCGTAGGATGCGTCCCATGGTGCGGGTGCGGGGGACAGTTCTGTCTGTCCCTCGCAGTCGGGTGCGGTCGCGGGAGGAGAGGCGTGTGGGTGTTGCGTTGCCCCGCGCCCTATCTCCCGCGACCAAATGGGGGCGCACCATCGTTGCGTCGCGGTGGGGCCGCAGAGGAAGAGGAGATGCGGTGTTGCGTTGCCGTCCTCCCTATCCTCTGCGGCCGCTGGGTGTTTTGGCGGCGGAGCCCAACACCTTTATCCGCCGCCAAGGGGGTTTCGTTCGGGGCCCGCCTGACCATCTGGCGGGCCAATACCCGTCGGGGGGTAGCGAGGAATGCTTTGGTGAAACCCTACCCTCCGACACATGGGTACATGAGGAGCACGGGTTGGTTTTTAGTCAGTTAGAGTCTGACAGTCCCCTTCGTCCTTCCCCCCCGGGGCGGAGGGACTCTATGAGGATTTTCCAACCCGATACCAAAAAAAAAACAATGGATAAACATACATATATACTTTATTTTGTAAATACATACATAATATTATACATAGCAACACCCAGACCAAGACAAACATCCATGTTCACGCACACAAATGTTTGACTTGAGCGGGAATCGAACCCGCGACCTTCGGCGTGGCAGTCGCTTACACTGCCGCTGCGCCAACCGGCCGTCAATTATGTTAGTACTACGTATCTCTAACCCCTAAAAACTGTTCGAAAGACACTGTGCTCCAGCTGTAGCATGATTTAGGTTGGTTTACCCATTCGGCATCTAGAATTTATTTACTTTTGGTAGGTGGTAGAAACATCAAACAATAATTTTTAACCACTTACGATTTGTTTACAATAGGTAATCATCTTGTTTCGGTGGCCGCTTCATATACTGACCTGGAAAGCCTGGACGTTCCTAACGGCCTGTCCAGGAGTGGAAGGTTGTGGTAGAACGAAGCCTTGTAGTTGGAAGAGCTCAGTGTTGGCCCGCGTTGGTCGCAACTCGGAGAAGCCGCAGGCACAAAGTGAAGAAATCATTAGAACCAAGTTGCGAAGCGCTGCGCGTGCTTCTGTACCGCTCACTCGCTCTTCTTCCAATCTTTAGAATTTATATCAACCATTTTATTATACGATGGTGTATAATACACAAATAAATAGCATTCATGTTCATCATTCTAAAAAATAATAATATGTTGTATAATTAAAAAAAAACCGACCTCAAAATTCTTTTTCCGAAATAGGATGGGCAATGTTTCCTTCCAAACAAAAGAAAAATACCAGATTGGTTAATAAATTACTCCTTATGTAATAAACATAAAAAAATACGACTGGGTTGAGACCCACCCTGTTTTTTGAAGTCGGTTAAAAATAATATACTACAGTGAACAGTGCTTACCCTGATGTTAAATAATCTGGGGGCACATCTCGTCTCTCATGTCTGTGATAAACAAAACAAATCATAGGTAAAAAATAAATAAAGCAAAAAAGTGCAGTAACTACATGCATACTAAAAGTGACATTACCCCTAAAAACATGCAAGTGCTGAAAAAAGTACGTATTTTATGAATATGATAAATAAAACTTACTTCAATAGAAATTCAGATAGAAATAGGTAGCCTTGACAAGTTCGAAAATCATCCAGTAATAATTGACTAACTTCACTTGAGTCCTTTAGGAAACAGAAAACAGCCACAAACATCTCCACTACCTGTAAAATAACAATGTTCAATAATATTTATTAAAACCACAATGATTGAGAAGTCTTATAGGTAATTTTTTTGATCTGTCTATGTTGAAGAGAACATAGAAATCAACTACTGCGTAATGAGATTTGCATCTACTGTTGGTACTTTTGTCTTTATTTACATTAAAAATGTGTATAAACTTGGCGCTACTTTTAACAAGCTAATTACCTCAAGGGGTGTAAGTTCTGGAATCCTTTGCATGTTTTCTATGCAAAGTGCTACACATCCTTTATCTGAAATAAAATGGCAATCAGTTAACATGGGTAAACATAAACTTGACCTTTTATGAATATCTAATTCTAGCAATACAGTATTATCTAATCTAATTAATAAATTAATAGTAATTATCAGATAGTGCTAAGTGTACTCACTATGTATGTATTGAACAACTGATTGTGTCAAACCATGTCTAGATAAAGTCATCAACACCTCGGCTGCAGACTTCCTCCACATAATGTTATGCGGAGCGCACCATGATGTGATGGCAGAGAATAATAAACTGAGATCATCTTTTCTAGCCAGTTCCTCACATGGGAATGGATGGCTACATAGCCTCACTAGTACCTAAAAGTAAACGGAACAAGGATTACAAAGACATAAAATATTGTACTTATTTTTAGTCTGTGGAACAAAATATATCCAATTGCCAAGAATTGTTCAATAAATAATACAGACAGGGAATGGTTATTATTCTATAAAATATCCAATGGCCAAGAATTGTTCAATAAATAATACAGACATGGAATGGTTATTATTCTATAAAATATTCTAACATGTTTAACACAGGTATCATAAATGTGATAAAGAGCTAACATATACATACAATGTAGTTAAGTCAATATACACATAGCTTCCTTATTTGAGATTCTTAGAAGCTAGCTAGTGATTATAAATAATACATAATGCCTTTGAGATTGAATGTACTGTATATTCATATAATGGTGGTAATCCTTATCTATACTAATATAAAAAAGATAAAGGGAGTTTGACTGTAAACTAAAACTATTATTGTAATATAACAGTGTTCTGGTTTCAATCTTCACAGAAGAAAACATTATGGAGGTTGAAGTACACATTTTCAAACTAAAAAGTATTAGGTACTTTCTATAAATATACCTGTACAAATATCTTCTGCAACAATATTCGCCTCTCTCTAGGTGTAAAATCACTATTACCATCCTGCACATCAGCTTCAGACTCGGGTATTTCAGGCAAGTCAAAGAAGAGGTACAAACACTTGACTAAGGTCGAAGGTATTGATGCAGTGGTCATGACCTACAAACAAACATTAAATAAATTTGCTATAAAGCAGAACACAATTTGAACAATAGGCCTTGAACTGGAACTAAACGCAGTTACACAAATACACAGTGAAAGTTTGTCATTTTAATAAAAGATAACAGTTCTTTTAACAAGATATTTCTGAAAAAGATTACCTATATCAATCAAAGAGTGATGCCATAATTATATAATAATGGCATGCTTTGTATGGGATAAAGAATTAATAAATAATATATTCACTGTTATTTGTTCACTTTTTTACTTCACTATAATCAACAGTCAACTTTGTGTTATGAAGATGTGTATTCAAAATATATATTTGGTTGAGGCGTAATCTTAAGAATATAATTCCTTTATTAGATGTTTTAATGAAATCCAGTGCAATATTTTATTTTTACTAACTCAAATCTATGAAGTGTATGTTAATAAAATAGATAATAATATTGATGTAAATAGATCAATTTAAAATTTTAATAGCTCTCACAAGCTACTCATTTAGAGATATATCGGCTTATACTTTATTTCATTTTATAATAAGACAAAATTACTGTATATATTGTTATATTGGGAAAAGTACCTGTATTAGAGATTGGTCCCCAGCAGCCAGAAGATTTAAAGTTGACAATAGCATCCACCCATTGCTTGATTCTTCTGAGTTTTCTATTTCAAGAAATTTTGCAATAGCACAACTAGCTGCCTCTGTGCTTTGATTGCTAGCTCTTTTTCTTATTTCTGACACCATAAGCTTTGAAACTTGCTGACAGAATGATAAGATGTCCCAAAATTTTTCATTCATTTCACTGGATGGACTGGTGCCAAATACCTAGTGGATTTAATATTTTTATAGTAAGTCAGAACAATGGGTATTATTATTGATTATTCTCATGATACATAGGCTTGTGATGAACCAAAAGGAAACTATTTTAACCACTAAAAATAAATGTAATGCAATAAATTATCCAAGATTGTATGTGTTTAAAAAATACATACAATTCTATTTCAAGTTATCCAATATCATATTGCTAAATATTATCATTTTAAATTAATGAACCTATCCATATACGAACAGCTGGAGTAGTTGCGTTTTTTGTGTATTAGAATATATTTATTTATCATATTAGTCACCAGACAATGAGAAATAATTACCTTGCAGAAGAGAGGTAACATATTGTACAGTTTGTCATCTTTTTCAGCGTCTGTAAGAGGCTGAGGTGGATGTGTATATTCGGCAAACAGTTTCTTCAGATGCATGAGGCCAAGTTGGACGTGAGACGACGAGCTGGAGGCCTCGGCAGTCTCGGCAGATGCCGAACTAGTCGCCCCACGCAATTTGCGCATTAGATTCATTTTAACAATATGTCATCAGCACTTACACACTTCAAAGCACATTTTTAGATAATTAATAAAATGACGAAATAAACATTCGTAATAAAAATAAACATTGTTTTAATGATTTACAAAATGTAGTAAAACCACCATTTTCGTAACATTATTGACCTAATGTGGCAATGATAGGACTACATGAGTAAATAATGTGAAACAAAACGTTGTTACAAAGAAAATAATTTTCTTGATTTTCTCGCAAAATTGATTGATTATTTCTGATAGTTTCGTACGCCCACACTGCAAAGTGCTTGCCATAGATTATTAATTTATTTATCAATATTTTCTGACTTCCGAAGCACTCCGACATTCTACGTAGTCGTACCGATTACTATACTACTGCAAGTAGTAATAAATAAAGCGGGTGACTTTGTACCTATCTATACCAATTACTGACTTACGATGATCACAATAAATGCATGATCGTATTTTATTTTCTTTATCATTTTATATGTTCTTTTCTTTATTTTTTTCTTTATTATATGATACTATCCTTAATGTTTTTGGTCCTTCTTTATCTATATATTTAAGTGTGTGCGCGAATACGAATGTTAGTCTTGGTCTGGTTGTTTAAATTTACAATATGTATGTATTTACAAGAAAAGTATTTAAATGTATGCTTATCCATTGCCTAGTACCCATAGCACAAGCTCTGCTTAGCTTGAGACTAGATGACTTAGGTGTAGTATGAATGTGACAGAATTTTTAAAAAATTCTTGCGCTGCTGACCGACAGACAACACTCTGCTTAAACTAAATATTGGGCGCAAAAAGCTGAAATTTGGCAAGTACATTCCTTGCGACTGTATTTTGAAATTACCACGGGTTCGGGCAGAAAAGGTCATATAAAAAAATAAATATGCAGGTGCAGCTGCGGGCATCTTTTAATCTTAATATATAAAATCCTTGCGTTACTGACTGACTGACAGACACGCTACAGCCCAAACTATTGGGCACAGGAAGCTGAAATTTGGCATGTATGTTCCTTGGGGACCGTAGGGGTGCACTAAGAAGGGATTTCCCGAAATTCCCGCGCGATCGGCCAAAACGGGTAATTTAAAAAAATTGCAGGCGTAGCTGCTGGCGTCCTCTAGTTTAATATAAACTAGAAACTGCCCTTTGTATCGTATTTATGCTATCGTAAAATAAGTGTCCAAATCGTACTGCAACTTGAGCTTGACTTACAGTCTATCAGGCATAGAATATAATATACTGTTGATAAGACGTAGGCAGCTACCGCCATTGCGCTGCGCACCGCGCCGCTGCGCCGCAATCTAGTTTTACAAGTATCAGTAAGTCAAAACTTTTAGTTCTCAAATTTTTATTTTCCATGACGTTTTATGAAAGATGGTATCCATTAATTTACTCTGTATGAATACATACTGTACAGACCTCAGGTATGTGTGTGTCAGATGGCGGGACCAAGAGGGCGATTTAAAATTTAGCACAATACCGGGTTTGTACTACATACGTACTATTTGTACCCGGAACGAGACATTTGTACCTCTGAAGCTGAAGGAAATAAATCAAGATGCTCCTGGACCCGCCAATGTGAATGTCAATGTGGCGGGACCATCTGGAACCGCTACACAGGGCCAGGCAACTCACACCCGAAGACTTATTGATTTATTTATTTCGTACATGGGAAACTTGCAGCTAAAATTATTGTGTTTATCATCTTAGTACTACATATTATGTATGTACGTGTTTATACTCAATTCTCAATTCAATTGTAAGTGCCATGTGATTAAAACATTGGTCCCGCCACTTTGATGATTTACTTTATCGCTGAATTCATATGAAAATTATTAGAAATCGTGCAAATTCAAATGTGGTACCGTAGTTCGCCGTAAGTACATGAACGTATGTAATTTTCACATTCATAAATTAAGTACATCAAAAGTTATCTTTCATTCATCGTTATCTTGTACTAACACAAGATGTCCCATCTTGATGTAAGGTGGAAACACATTTACGACATCCCACGTCACCCCACGCGTATTGTACTAATCAAATCCATGCCAATCCATTTACCAATCCATAGTAAATTGGAAGGATTTGATTGGTACAATACGCGTGGGGTGTCGTAAATGTGTAGGCAAGGTGCCAACACATTTACGACACCCCCTTCACCTTTTGAGGTATAAATGTTGCCATAAACGTACAAGTATTAGTTAAATACAATACATACATATTATGTAGTCAGTGGCGTAGCGTGCCTTGTCGGGGCCCCGTATAAAAATTTTTTTGGAGGCCCTTATATGGAGGTAAAGATTTTTCACGAAAGAAAAAAAATATTGTGAGAAGTAATATTTATTTATCACATAATTTACCCATTTTACAAATAAAAATCGAATTTTAAATATTCACTCTCCTTGCCTTTTATTTTTTTAATCAAGAATTTTGTTTTTTTTAATCAAGGCACGGAACCCTAAAAACAGTATAATTGTGAAAATCGAGGGGGGAGACAACTTTTTGTGACGGACAGATGGACAGACCGAAATTAAAAGATTTCCTTGTTTATCACTACGGGCCCCTAATAAATGGGTTGGGTAGTAGTGTAGTACTTACCTTTCCAATCTAAATCAGTCACAGTATCTTGTCTCTGAAAAAATGAACAAATTTTGGGCACTTTTTTTATAACCTCGTCCCTTTTCTGTTTAATTTTTCTTTTCTCAGCGCCGCTGGGATAATCTCTTTTCCTTTCACTCATTTCTTTTACAAATCGTTACTAATACTGCTAAACCAGAAGAACAATATTGTTTGTGCTGAATTACAATGTAATGCACATTTATATAAAGCGCGTAAATAAACAGTGCACTGCACTCCGTGGTTTAACATCCAATGCAAAGTACAACAACGTACACGTACATCGCGATATCGATGAAGGATTCCCGGGGATTCCCCGCTGAGTTGAAGATGAAGTAAGTAAAACGGGGAAGTCCCGCAGCCCGCCATAACGATGTAGTGTTGCCAACTTTTGAACGCACGCTTAAGGCGGGAAAAAAAGGAATTGCTTTATAGAATTTTGTCATTTGTAAAATAAAATAAATTAGAAAGTTTTTATTCTTTTTCCTTACACACTTTGGGGGCCCCCGTGGCCCGGGGGCCCCGTATAATTGATACGGCAAATACGGCGGTAGCTACGCCCCTATATGTAGTACCAACCCTGTATTGTGATACACTTCAAATTGTGCACTTGAATTTTAAAAACTTTGATCCAAACTTTGGGTTGGTTATATATGGCCATAGTCCACCACGCTGACCAAGTGCGGGTTGGCAGACTTCACATGTCTTTCGAGAACATTATGGAGAACTCTCAGACATGCAGGTTTCCTCACGATGTTTTCCTTCACCGATAAGCAAGCGATGATTAACAATTTAATAATTCAAGCACATCATGCCAACCAAAAATAATACTCGAGAAATTTTATAGGTAGAAGAGCTTTCATGCTTCGGTCGATGCAGACCTTTTGTCAAAAGAACAATGGCCACTTCTCATACATTGAATGACCTGATAATGAATTATTGTGTATATAGATAAAATGTACAAAAACAAGTAGATCTATGATCAAGAAATTATACTGTAAAGACAGTTTTTCTTGAAAAGGTCTAGGAATTACATAATACACTGAAATTAATTCGTATTAATTTGACAGATTCTCCCATGTCCAATGTCACCGGCGGCGTCTTTACGTCAAAAACGTTCCATTGCATCCTTATCCAATGTTTTCAACGGCAGAAATACATTTATATTTATCTTTTTATATCTTTTAACATAAAAACATACATTAATTTATGATCAGCTTTTAACAACTTGATTCAATTTATATATAAAATTAAGTTTGCTCGAGGTTTTGACAAAACCAAATGCTAAAGATGTGGTATAAGTGAAATGGAACGTAGCTAAACAAGAAAGTATCTTCGCGCACAGATAATATAACAATGCAGCGAATAAAGGCTCCAGTACACAATGGTCCATGATGGGCCACTGCAGGCCATCGCCGTTGTATACACACGCCTACACACCAAACTATGCTAAACCAGTATAAATTGATCGTTTAATGTGCGGAAAGATCACACAAATCGAGACCATGATAAACTGGTTTTGTTTAACTTTATGTGTAGCCGTGTGTACACGGGGTACGGCGATGGTCTGCAGTGGCCCATCATGGACCATTGTGTACACGGGATGATGGTATACAGTGGCGCGCAATTGTCAATCGTGGCGCGCAATCGGGATGTTGTCGGTTTTTTGGGCACACTTCAAAGGAATCGTGGCGTAGCGTGGTCTGTGGTGTTCACACAATGGCCCATTGTTTAGTTCGTTACCGACCGCAGACCGGGATAGTGCACTTTTTGTTTTATGTATATAGAAGGCAGTAAAAGAAACTGCATATGTATTGTATATATATTATTTACAAAATAATTATTATAGAGTTATGCTATGAATCAGTAATGGGGCAAAAATCTAAAAAAATAATTCTGTCTGTTTGTCTATTTGCACACACTAATCTCGGAAGTTACTGGACGGATTTGAATGTTTTTTTTTTATTATATTGCTATTAGGTCAGGCGACATATAGGCTAAAATTGATTTTGGATAGTGGAACATCTGATGCAGAACCACAACAGCCCAGCGTAACTATAAGACATAAAAATTGCGGTGTGGCAAAAAGCATTTCACATGTTGAGCATTTTTTGATAAGCAATTAAAATTTGAAGATCTCGAACATCTGATGTGGAAATTAAAGAGCCCAGCTACAATATAACATACAGGCTTGCCTTTTTAGCAAAACTTGTTCAGTCTGATGAGCATTATTTAATTGTTGACTTGTCGAAGATCTGAAACATCTGATGATGAACTATATGAATCCATCTGCACTATTCCATACAGACTTGACGGCTTAGCAGTAGTTGTCCAGTATGACAAGGATTTTCTCGGGCGGAACCACGGGCGACAGCTAATATATATATATACATATATTTATTGTCTTATGCCTGTATCCCCGAAGGGGTAGGCAGAGGTGTAAATATTACACCCACATTTCGCCATGAATTTTTAGGTCCTACGTAATAGAGGCTATTGCCGTTACCGGGCACATCACCAGACTCCGGGCTGCTACTGAGTATTCGGAAAAACCCAGTAACGCTTTTGCCCCATCTAGGAATCGAACCCGGGACCTCCGATCAGTAGTCACATACGCTATGCACTGGATCAAGGAGGCAGTATATAATATTGTTACGAATTGAAAATAACGCCATCTATCAGTGAATGGGAGAACTACATGAGATTAGATGTATCGGTTGTTTAAGGCTGTTTCATCTATCCTCTAATAGATGGCGTAGGTGTAAATAGAACATTTACGCAATTCTAGAAACACCTTACACGTTTCCAGAAATATCGTGAGTCGTCTCGAAAAGCCTAGTGATGTTATCCGGCCAGTATAAATAGAGCGGGAGCGAACGGACCGGACAGTTCAATTGAATACGGAAAGCGATCAACAAGAAGCGAAGGAAATAAGTCGGAAGTGTTTAGTGTTGTCTAGTGGTGTGAATAGTGTGTTTATTAGTGAAGTGAAAATTAAGTGTGTGTATCTAGTGTTATTGTGTTAGTGAATAAAGTGCAGTTTTTCTGGCATAGTGTATATAATTTATCACGAACCCCAGCTCGTAACAAATTGGTGTCAGAAGAAAGGGATAAATTATGCCGGTTATGCCGAAGGAAGAAACTGAAGGTGTGCGTACCAGGAACCAGCGCCGCAAGACCTGGACCAGAGACGCTTCGGAGACGTTCCTTCTCCATCGCCTGGTGGACCAGGCGACTCCGCGGCTGCAGTGGAGCCTGCAAGCGCTACACACTCCGTGACGGTGCCCGACATCGCGGCTCTGATGGCGTTCATGCAGGAGCAGGCCCGCCGTCAGGAGGAGCAGGCTCGCCGTCAGGAGGAGCAAGCTCGCCGTCAAGAGGAGCACGCGCGCCGTCAGGAGGAGCAGGCTCGCCGTCAAGAGGAGCATGCGCGCCGCCTGGAGGAACAGCTACAGCGCGACAAGGAGGAGCAGGCTCGCCGTCAAGAGGAGCACGCGCGCCGCCTGGAGGAACAGCTACAGCGCGACAAGGAGGAGCAGGCTCGCCATCAAGAGGAGCACGCGCGCCGCCTAGAAGAACAGCTCCAGCGCGACAAGGAGGAGCACGCGCGCCGCCTAGAGGAGCAGGTGGTGCTCATGAAGGACCTCAGCGCCGCAGTGGGGAAGGACTTGAAGGCGGTCAAGGAGGAACTCCAGCAGCACGAGGCCCGTATCAGCGACATTGAGAAGCGCGTACATGACCACCACGAGACCTGTGTTGCTGAAGTGGAGAAGAAATTGCGTGGGCTGGAAGTGACATCAGCGGCTGTAGCGTCCTCGCCCCGTGGGTTTAAGGTTCCACCATTTGATGGCTCGTCATCATGGTCTGCATACAAGATCCAGTTTGAGGCTGTGATGCGATCGAATGGGTGGACCAAAGAACAGGCCTTAACCGCCCTAACCTTGGGCCTTCGTGATAGGGCCTTGACAGTGTTGGAGGCACTCGGGCAAGACGTCACCTACGAAAAGCTCCTGGAGGCGCTGGAGGCAAGATACGGTGACGCGCACCTTGAACATGTGTATCGTGCTCAGCTGAAGGACAGGACACAGCGCACCGGAGAAACTCTGCAGCAGTGGGCTCTGGAGGTGGAAAAGCTGGTCAGGAAGGCATACCAGTCGTCGCCTGCGCTTATTGATGGGAACCTCGTACAGGCGTTTACGGATGGGATCCGGGACCTGGAGGTAAGAGCAGCAGTGAGGCTTGGGCACTTCAAGGACCTCAAGGACGCCTTAGCCCACGCTCTGGAGGTGGAAGCAGTGCGACGCGACGACCGAGGTCACCGCATCAGGGAAGTTGTGTCGTCACCTCGGTGCTACAACTGCGGAGAAAGAGGCCATATCCGCTTGAGCTGCCCAAAGCGTAGGCAGCCTGGTGACACCCTATCTCCACCAACGGGGTCGCCTGATGTGCCTTCCAGGCAGCGAGAGCAGGGAAACGAGTAGAGGCCAGGACTGCGGGGCGGGTGCTGGCTGGTAATGGAAGAGCCCCAAGTATCTCGATCTCGCAATCATGTGACGGGAACAGCCTGATCATCGAAGGCGAAATTAACAGAACACCATGCAAGCTGACATTAGACACGGGTGCTTCTCGGACAGTCGTCGGTTTCCATCTGGCAAGACGGGTTCTTCGGGGCTGCTTCAGGAACAATGAATGTGTGAATCTGAGAACAGCTACCGGTCAGCACATAACCGTCCGAGGTGAAATGGAGGTGGATCTGAAGCTAGGCAACAAAGTTTACCGTCACAAAGTCATCGTGGCCGATATAGTGGACGACTGCATCCTGGGCCTAGACTTCATGCGGGAGTATCGCTGCGAGATCGATGTTAACCAGGGAGTTTTGAAATGTGGCTCGGAAGAAGTCTTCATGGAAGGTGCAACTTCAGGAAAAGTGTACTGCCTGAAGAATGTCACGCTTCAACCGCGGTCGGAAACGGTTGTACCGGTTTGTTTACCCGGGAGTTCTGGTCGAGGGAACCGCTGCGTACTTATCGAAGGCCTAGAGAAAGAGGCATCGTGGAAGATTGCACGAACCTTGGTAAGGGGTACCAAAGTTTCATCAGTACGCGCACTAAATGCAAGTGACAAGGAAGTGTTGCTCAAGAAAGGGACGGAATTGGGCACCTATGAAGGAGCAGCTTGGATGCGTAGATGTCAGGAGCAACCTACCAGCGCCAAGGTTCAGGCTGCACGATTCGACGTGTCTTCACTTTTGGAGGACTGCCAAAGTACCCTGTCAGAAGAAGAGAAGACCAAGGCTAAGAAGATGTTGAACCGGTTCGCCGATATTTTCTCGACCAGTGATGCCGACATAGGGAAGACAGCACTAGTCCAGCACAAAATAAACACAGGAAGTGAAACTCCAATTCGCCAGCGACCAAGACGTGTGCCAGTGGCACGGGAACGTGAAGTGGAAGCTATGATCGACGGTATGGTGAAGGAAGGCGTAATCGAGCCTTCATCCAGCCCGTGGTGTTCGCCGGTGGTGCTAGTTAAGAAGAAAGATGGCAGCATGCGCTTCTGTGTAGACTACCGCCGATTAAACGACATCACAAAGAAGGACAGCTACCCGCTGCCAAGGATCGATGACACACTGGATACGCTGACGGGGATGAAGTGGTTTTCTACCTTAGACCTAAAAAGTGGCTACTGGCAGGTGGAAATAGATCCTCGAGACAAGGAGAAGACGGCATTCTCCACAGGGAAAGGATTATGGCAATTTAACGTCATGCCCTTTGGATTGTGCAACGCTCCGGCTACTTTTGAGAGACTGATGGAGCGAGTGCTTATGGGACTGATTGGAGACGCCTGCCTGGTCTACTTGGATGACATCATCATCGTGGGGCGCACCTTCCAGGATCACCTTCGAAACTTGGAACAAGTGCTGTCAAAGATACGAGGAGCTAATTTGAAGCTGAGTCCGAAGAAATGCGCGTTATTCAGACGGCAAGTGAACTTTCTAGGACATGTGGTCTCGGAGAACGGTATTCAAACTGACCCGGAAAAGATCATTGCCGTGAAGGAATGGCCAGTTCCAGAGAACAAAACGCAGGTCAGAGCATTCCTCGGATTATGCTCCTACTACCGACGGTTTGTGAAGAACTTTGCTGACATTGCTCGACCTCTTCATAAGCTCACCGAAGACAGAGTACAGTTCTGTTGGAATGAGAGCTGTGACGTTGCATTCCAGAAGCTCAAGGAACATCTGTGTACTGCACCTATTCTAGGCTACCCTGACAATGAGCATGAATTCGTAGTTGACACAGATGCCAGTAACACCGGAATTGGCGGCGTGCTGTCACAAAAGAAGGGTGATCAAGAAGTTGTTATAGCATACTTCAGCAAGACCTTATCCAAACCCGAAAGAAACTACTGCGTCACCAGGCGGGAACTCTTGGCTGTAGTAAAGACGTTGCAGCATTTCAACAAATACTTGTTGGGCCGTAAATTCCACCTGCGAACCGACCATGCAGCGCTGAAATGGCTACTTCAATTTAAGGACCCAGAAGGACAAGTAGCTAGATGGATTGAACTACTGCAAGAGTTTGATTTTGTAATACAACATCGCAGCGGCAAGTCCCATGGTAACGCAGATGCCCTATCGCGTAGGCCGTGTCCCGACCAGTGCAAGCACTGTAGCCGACAGGAAGCAAAGCAGGCAGCGCTAGTGAGGATGTTAAAGACGGATCTAAGCGACGAATGGAGAGAAGCATTGCAGAGTGCTCAGCAAGATGACAAGGATGTACAGCCGATTCTTGAATGGAAGAAATCAGAAGAAATCAAGCCTTGGATGTCGCTGGGCCGTTTCCCGAGAGCCAGGATGGAAACAAATACTTCTTGGTAGTGATGGATTACTTCACGAAGTGGCCTGAAGTGTTTGCAATCCCAAATCAAGAAGCTACCACAGTGGCCGACAAGCTGGTGCATGAAGTCTTTTGTCGATTCGGGGTACCTTTGGAAATCCACAGCGATCAAGGCCGGAACTTTGAATCTGAGGTGTTCAAGGAGACTTGTCGCGTAATGGGTGCGCATAAAACCAGGACCACGGCTTATCATCCGCAATCAGATGGCATGGTTGAACGGTTTAACCAATCACTGGAAAGGTACCTGGCGAAGGTCGTGGAGAGCAAACAAAGAGATTGGGACAAGCACATCCAACCATTCCTTCTGTCATATCGCAGTGCGGTCCACGAAACTACAGGAATAACACCAGCTTTTGCCAATTTCGGTAGAGAACTTCGTTTACCTGCAGACCTTATCACCGGTATTCCACCAGAGTCTCCACGCAATATAACGGATTACGCAACCGAGCTACGCAACAGGATGAACGACGTATACGAGCACATCAGGGAATCTGGACAACAGATGTCTGAGAAGATGAAGACTCGCTACGACCGGAAGGCAAATAACAAAGGCTTCGATGAGGGATCATTGGTGTGGCTTCATAACCCAGTACGAAGCAAAGGAAAATCGCCTAAGTTACAAGCCAGATGGGACGGGCCATATCGCATAATTACCAGGATGAACGACGTTACCTATCGAATCCAGAAGGGGTCGCGAGGTGCACCGAGGATAGTTCATGTGGACCGGTTGGCTCGTTACTATGGGTCTAACGATGTTCGAGACGAACACGTTTAAGAGGGAGGCCGTGTTACGAATTGAAAATAACGCCATCTATCAGTGAATGGGAGAACTACATGAGATTAGATGTATCGGTTGTTTAAGGCTGTTTCATCTATCCTCTAATAGATGGCGTAGGTGTAAATAGAACATTTACGCAATTCTAGAAACACCTTACACGTTTCCAGAAATATAGTGAGTCGTCTCGAAAAGCCTAGTGATGTTATCCGGCCAGTATAAATAGAGCGGGAGCGAACGGACCGGACAGTTCAATTGAATACGGAAAGCGATCAACAAGAAGCGAAGGAAATAAGTCGGAAGTGTTTAGTGTTGTCTAGTGGTGTGAATAGTGTGTTTATTAGTGAAGTGAAAATTAAGTGTGTGTATCTAGTGTTATTGTGTTAGTGAATAAAGTGCAGTTTTTCTGCCATAGTGTATATAATTTATCACGAACCCCAGCTCGTAACAATATGTATAAATATACTAGATGAGCCCGCGGTTATACCCGCGTTATTTAAGTCTTTGTCCGCTCTCGTGGCTTAGAGCGTGATGTTATATATAGTCCGTGCCACGAGAACATAGACTTTTTGCAAACTAAGAATTTCTACTAAGTGACTTAGCGATAGTTCTGTCAAAAACAAATAATGTCAAATCCAATGAGTACAACGGTACATAGATTCGTGTCATTGGAAACTAATATGTCAATGGATCGGATTTTTATCGATATTATGCGCTGTTAACAGGATTTTTTAATGTTTTGAGGTACTGACGCCTAGAATGTCAACATTTGGCGTCAGTTTATTGAAATATTACATTCTTGGGCTTAACATGCATTTATCAGAGGATAAAATATATTTTTAGTTATCAAGAAGGGGTAAATGTAAAGTTCAATACAAGTTTATAGGATCGCAACGCACTTCCTGCTGCCGGCATCTCGAAAAAGCGGGTGCAGAATAGCAGATGACAGAAAATTATTTATACCTAAAAAAGAAATTGCGTTTTCAGACTACCGTAACTGTTAATGGATTTTGTTTAAGTTCATTCTGACGATTTCATTCACAGACAACGTAAAATCTCTATGCCTAGAAATTTTTATGGAATGTACTAACTAGTTATCTGTAATATTATTCATTGTTGGTCGATAATTTAATATTTTAGGATAGGTATGCTACTTTGAGCAAATTATTTATTGTCTATGATTTAAAATAAATCCTGTCAATAGAATAACATATAGGTATGTACTCTATCATTAACAAACATGGTACATACCTACTCTTTTTTTCCTTAATTTACAGAATAGATTGCGTCTAAAACGACAAAAAAACGGCAAATTTATGAACATTCGACCATTCAAACACAAAATCAAATATTTTATTTCAGTAAAATTCAACAATATAAATTTAAAAACATAGTGGCATAATTAAAAAAAAAAAGTATAAAATCTAAAACACAACTGTTTGAAAAAAGGTTGTGAAGCTCTGAATGTTTGTTTACAAAAAGTCTATCTTCTCGTGGCACCAACTTTAGTCTATTAGATAGCCTCCCTCGATAAATGGGCTATCTAATAGAGAAAGATTTTTTTGAGATTAATCGCAAGATTAGATAGCCGTGGCCGCAATTACTTCCACGTCCATCGCAAGTGATTCGCCAGGCAGCAATGAGTCATGCGCCATTGTGTGAACACCAAGTGATCGTGGCGATGGCCTGCAGTGGCCCATCATTGGCCACTGCAGGCCATCGCCATTGCGTACGGTAATGGCGATACATGTTCTCACAATGGCGGGCGATGGCCTGCAGTGGCCCATCATGGACCATTGTGTACTGGGCCCTTAAAAAATATTTTGATAAGGATGCGTTCACGAGTTCTAGAACATCTTTACAACCCAAAACTTTACTTTTTACCTAGACTTCTATAAAATATAATTGTTAGTGAAATCATTACACAAAAAATAACCTTAATTTTAAAATAAGTTTTATCTCTATACATGTTTAGGTCAAAAATGGCCATTCTTCTTTCGAAGATTTGTTCCAAGTCTTCAGTGACCACATTACGTTTACAGATCTTCTATCTTTAGTACTCTGTTCATTAGTAAGTTTACAATTTAACTATTTAATTCACTACTTTAAGAAAATCTGGTCGCTCCGAGGAATTTCCTTTACTGTTCTTTAGCTTTTTTAAGGTAGTAGAGCCTTGCTGATTTCAGCATGAATGGGCCGGCTCGACCGGGGAAGTACTACCCTCTCACAGAAAATCGACGTAAAGTAACAGTACCTAAACTGTTGCGTTTCGTTCGGTGAGTGAGAGTGCCGGAGGCCCTATCCCCTATTCCTTCTCCCTCATCCCACTCCTCATCCTATCCCTTTTCCCAACCTCAAGGGGCGGCAACGCACTTGTGACTCCTGTGGTGTTGCTTGTGTCCATGGGCGGCGGTAATTGCCTACCATCAGGTGATCCGTCTGTTCGTTTGCCGCCTATTACAACAAAAAAAATATGAAAATTTTGAGAATTATGACATACTTATCTATCAATTGGTGCATAGGACATGTACAGGACAAATTGGCGCGAGAAATGCATTGAGTTTGTAATAATTAGAAAATAAAGCAATTATGATGACTTTAAGCCTCAATATCCCCATGAGTAGTCATTTCCCAGATAAGGTGCCGAGTTAAAACATGTTCGTAATATTTGGTAAAATTTGGGATTAAAATTTTTCTCTAAGGGTCTTTTAACACCGTAGGTATATGGAATATACATACACTTTAGCTAGACACAGTGCTCATAGCGAGATTTGGCTTGCCGATCGTATAAAGGCCTTGCCACACGGCACAATTTTACCACTGATCAAATTTTCAATCGAATTGGCTTTGCCCGTCTACACGACACAATCAAATCACTGATTTTCATTCCGTCCACCCGATTGGTTAAAATCTGGTGGTACATGCCGCTCACCCGATGAACTTGAGTTGGACGACTGGCGTCTACACGTCACGATTACATCAAGTGATTTAGTCAAGTTGGACGTAAAATTGTGCCGTGTGGCAAGGCCTTAAGATCGGCAAAGTTAAGCAACGGCAACGCTAGCACAGGTCGCCACTTTGATGGGTGAGTGTATCATTTAGGTACATCAGAGTGCTCCCGTGCTTCAGAGGGCACGTAAAGCTGTCGGCCCCAGTTCTTGTTTCAGGTCTGCAGAATCGTTAAGAAGGCCTGGTTTAAACTCTTACACCAGAGTTGGCCACACACACACACACACACACACGAGAAAGAAAGAAAGAAAGCTGGAGCTATACTTAGAACATCACTATTTCTAGTATAATCTGTGCACTTATCTGACGTAAATGACTTATGTCACAGCGCTCTGCCCAGTTGTTGTCATTGCTCATATTATCATTGTCATTTGGACATTTGCTTCATTTAAAAATATCTCGATTATTTCGAGCAATTTTCGCCTGCGCATTTAGACGTACGGAAATCACGTTTCTTGTATAAAAATGCACGAAAAGAAGGATCTTGTGCAATGTTATAATCGGGGTTGTGGTCAACTCTTTGATCCTAACAAAAACGACAAAGGTACGTGCAATTTCTAGAGCTTTCCATGTGCCAGAAATCAGAAGTCCCTTACTCCTGTTATCCTTCACCTATCAAATTACATACTTTCTTCCATTAATAGCATTATTGTTTTAAATTAAATAAGGTATAATTATTAATATCATAATAAAATCTGTCTACAGATGAATGTTGTCATCATCCTGGAGCACCGATTTTCCACGATGCATACAAAGGCTGGTCTTGCTGTAATAAGAAAAGCGTTGATTTTACAGAGTTCCTTAATATCAAGGGATGCACTATGTCTAAGCATTCTAATGTGGTAATCTTTTTTAAACATTTTATTTATTGTCTGATATATTTAACATCTAACATCTGTAACAGTTTTTCTGTTGTTATGAATTCATAGAAACCTCCTGAACCTGAGAAAAAGGCGTTGGATAAGGAACTAGAAAAACAAGAAGTAATAGAAGTGAGAGCTCCAGTAGTTGGTCCACAGCTGCCAAGACCTCCATTTGACACACCCATGGTCACTCTGAAGCCAACTGTTGCTGAAGCTCTTAAACAGGCTGTACAAAATACATCACAACAGGCAGCTGCTGCACAAGATGGGTATGCATTTCAATTATTATTAATAATTTATAACAATCTTTGTGTACAACATGTTTATACTTAGTGGATTTATATATAGCAGGATTTATATACATATACCATAAAGATTTAAATTTTTTATATCAATTTATTTTGTTCACTTTTTTATTCTTGTCCACTTGAATCATCTATTTAAAATTATTATTGACAGGCCCATTGCCATTGGCACTTCTTGCAAGAATGGTGGCTGCAATGCCTCCTTTGAGGGTCCACATTCAAATGACACTATGTGCACCTACCATCCAGGTTGCCCAGTATTCCATGAAGGTCTCAAATTCTGGTCCTGCTGTCAGAAGAGAACAACAGACTTCAATACTTTCTTAAACCAACCTGGTTGTACAACCAGCACACATAAATGGACAAAAGAGGTATGTATGCCTGATGTAGTAAAGTTTGCATGTACTTCTTGGGTGTTTTCAAACAAGGGTGCTAGAATGCCATGTAAGAATGATGAGAAGGAAGATTGAATTCCTTAGATCACTTACTGTTAAATCCAATATTCAATCTATCCAAAGATTCAATTCAATCTATCTATATTTGAGGTACTTGTTTGACATATTTTGTATGAAGCTTATGTCAAATATGTATCTCCATTATCTGAATCCATGGATAGATAGAATATCGAAAGCAGCTTATAAACGACTTCAGCAACAGATCACTTTACATTAATATTCTATGTGAGAGATGGTTTTATATTCATGAATAACTGAATACATTTGCTGCTACTTTAGAATATTTTAAAATTTAAATTAATATGAAATGCTGATGTAAAATTTATATGTGTTGTAGGGGGCACCTGCTGGCACTGTAAAATGTCGCTGGGATTGGCATCAGACATCTGATTACGTCATAGTTAGTGTGTACGCCAAGAAATATGACCCCACACTCAGTTTCGTCAAATTAAACCCCATACGGCTTAACACTAAGTTAGTGTTCAGAGAACAGGGTGATGCAGCATTTGAGTTGGATCTTGAACTTAGAGGAGTAAGTAAATTTATTATATTGTGTCTTTGACTTGTTTATATAATGACTGAACACTATTGACAACATATGAATTTGAACTCTTGACAATGACATTCATGACAACATGTTATGACTTAACATACCAAGCAAAAAAATAGGTTTTCCTGCACTGGTGACGGACGGAACCATGCTTTCTGAGGTATAAATTCAATCAATCAATCAGCCTATTGCAGTCCACTGCTGAACATAGGCCTCTCCCAACATGCGCCACAATGACCGGTCCTCTGCCTACCGCATCCAGCTCGCCCTAGCAACCTTTTTTTGGTTGTCGGACCACCTAGTGGGGAAGCGCCCCACTCTTTGTTTGCTGAAACATGGTCCACTCTAAGATTCGTCTGTTCCATCAGTCCTTTGGCAGACATGGCCAGCCTATTGCCACTTCAGCCTGCTTATATGGCTAGCTATCTATGTGGGTAACTCCAGTTCTCTTCCGGATGACTTTGTTGCGAATTCTATCCTTTAGAGAGACTCCGAGCATATCTCGTTTCATGGCATGTTGAGCGACCAGTCAGATCGAGAGTATCCAGGTTGCGGCACCGTATGTCATTACTTCACGCATTGGTCGAAGAGTTTTGTCTTGAGGCTTTGTGGAATAGCCGAAGAGAGTACCCGACGTTGCTTACCGAATGCTGTCCATCTCAACTGAATCCTCCTATCGTTTTCCTTCTCGAAGCTCTGTCTACCCAACTGTATTACTTGCCCTAGGTAGACATACTGTGGCACAACTTCAAGCAAGGAACCGTCAATGCGGATCAGTCTCAACACGAGGTGTGCATTGAACATGACCTTCATTTTATCCACGTTAATGCCGAGACCAATCCGCCGGGAGGCTTCATTCTGCTAAGCTTCTCGACGTCTCTGCTATTAGGACGATGTCGTCAGCAAACCGAAGGTGTGAGATGTATGCAATTCTTATGGTGTTGTCCTTCTGTCTTGGGTCTGAACGGTTATGGTCGCTGTTTCATACAAACATATCAATACCTCGATATATCGCCAGTTAATGCGACATCGTTGCAGGCTGGCAGGTATAAATTAAAAGCTGCATTGTCGAATTACAGTAGGATGAGAGATCTGGCGTACTATGCTTAAACCTGTACTGTTCAGTCTGTATGTAAGCAATTACGCTCGCCAATACAAGTTACGTCATAACACTTTCGTGGTTTGCTATTTCTAATTAGGCTCAGAAGCCATATTAATATTTATTTGGGTGTCCAACTTGCTCTTATCTGATTAGTGAAATATGAGATGGTCTACTGGCTTTATTTTAAAATACTACTATATTTTTCAAATATGGAAATCTGATTGGCACATTACCTATATATGGAAGAGAAAAGATGCCTATATGTGCGAATTAAATAAAAAAGATTATTATTGCTTACTCTTGTAGCATTGTCATATTCACTCATTCTCGCTTAAACACTTCATTAATCCTTGTTTGTTGTAATTTCAGGTGATCAATATTGAGAGGAGCAGTGCATCAATGTTGTCAACGAAAATTGAAATAAAATTAAGAAAAGGTGAACCAGGAGCCTGGAGCAAGTTGGACTTCCCCCGTACAGAGCCAAAGAAAGAAGAGCCAAAACCAGTGGAACCACAACCCGCTGATGATGACTTTGAAGACCTATCCACTGTTCAAGCCATGCAGTCCATGAAAGTTAATCTAACAGGCTGATTATGACGAATATACTAAATTGATTTTCTAACTTGCTACCGTTTTGTAAGCACAAATGGGTTTTGCCTATCAATTATGTTATTTCATGTCCGAATGGTAGATGTACATTTATTTAATGAAAATAAAATGTGCTGTTACTATTATTAATTCATTTTTTTATTTTAAAGGTAAGGCTGCAATTAAACCACAGACAACTGTTTGATCAAATCAAAACATTTATATACAAATAAGAGAAGATATGCTATAATTTTTTTACAATATTTTTAACACATATTTTATAATATGAATATATTATGATCTTAAAATAATTTATGGTGCATAATTATAATATTAATGAATCTCTATGCTATAAATAAAATACAGTAACATTTACAGATTTATACAATGTGACTAGATAGACTAGATATAGTTCATAAAGACTAGGTACTCATTTTTGTTACAAGTAGGATATTTAAAATTCAGATGCTTCTATAGATTTACACAATGATAGGCTGTCGAAAGATTAATTTTGAGATGTTGCTATTTCCTACTAGAATTGAATTATTTATTATATTAAATGCATATATACCTAATTTGAGAATGGGTTTAGTAATCTACAGCAATGTTTTTCAGTGTGGGGTCCTTATACATTGCCATAGTATACAAATCGTCCATGGTTTTGTGTGTATGTATATTATCAATATTATCATACTATCAGAGTTGGCAGTTCAGTATGGATATTTGCAACCTTTTCATGTTAGAGACACCATAGGCTAAAATTCTGTACTTTGTATATCAATGGCTCCACTGTAACTTATCTGTATTTAGCGGCTATTGAGACTGCCCCAAAAACTACTGGAGCGATTTTTAAAATTCTTTCACCATTAGAAAGCTACATTATCTGCGAGTAACATAGGCTATATTTTATTTTAGAAAAAAAAAATAGGGGTCCGTAAGATATTTGGGTTTTTCGGGTACGCGAAGTAGTTCTCTCAAGACGCGGGTGAAACCGCGGGAAACGGCTAGTGTACAATAAACGGGCTGAATGGGCTCGTGGCAAAGTGGACCGCACGAAATTTATCGATTCGTTACCGGCTTCAGTCTTGAAGTCTATTGCTGGTTGTAGACCTCTTCCAGGGTAAACTTTTTGCCAGTCTGCCACTACTAGCCACCTTCCTCAAGTCATCGATCCATTTGGCCCGAAGGCGGCCAATGCTTGTCAAGACGTGGCCCCATTTCCATATGTGCTGCTCTAGGGCGGAACCACCTTAAGCTTTGTAAATTTAGTAAGCAAGAAAAAATTGTATTTAATATGTAGGTATATAATTGTAGGCTCATTTAAAAAAAAATATATCTATAGTTTCCTTGTAAGAATAAAATCAATGTGGGCCTGCTGGAGAGCATACTCACCAGCGGGCCCACCATGATAAATCAGTTACTGAAGACTTTTTAAAATCATTTATGACACCAGAAAAATGTATATTAAATGTATACAAATCTACTACAGTCAATTTGATATTTAGATTAGTATAATTATACCATTTACTACCACTTTAAAATTTTCTTCCCGAACATTAGAGAAGCGCCTGGTAAAAAGGTTATGGCAAAATGTTCTTTACAAGTAACTGAGCGTAGTTTTCTATCAGAGCGTTGGCACACACAGAAAGTCTTTTTCCACGCTTCATGTTGACAAATAAAACAGGAATAACTAAGAGTTAACAATATTGATAATGATTTATTTATTTATAAAAATGTGGGTAGTTGACTTTGTTTTCAGTACTTTTGTTTGTATATTATAAAGACTATGATGCCGTCAGCTTGAAATAAATGAACATAGAATCAATATCTTCCATACACTTGTAGATTAATTAAATACAGGAAAATAATGTAAATAAACTGAAATAAACCTATCTGTTAATTTATTAAATTGTAATTATTGTAATATTACACGCTAACGCTCTGATAGAAAACTACGCTCAACTGAGCGTAGAGAGGTAAAAAGGTTATGGCAAAATCTTCTTTACAAGTAACTACTTGTAAAGAGCATTTTGCCATAACCTTTTTACCAGGCGCTTCTCTAATGTTCGGGAAGAAAATTTAAAAGTGGTAGTAAATGGTATATACTAATCTAAATATCAAATTGACTGTAGTAGATTTGTATACATTTAATATACATTTTTCTGGTGTCATAAACGATTTTAAAAAGTCTTCAGTAACTGATTTATCATGGTGGGCCCGCTGGTGAGTATGCTCTCCAGCAGGCCCACATTGATTTTATTCTTACAAGGAAACTATAGATATACATTTTTTTTAATTGAGCCTACAATTATATACTTTTTTTTTTTGCTTATTAAATTTACAAAGCTTAAGGTGGTTCCGCCCTAGAGCAGCACATCATTTCCATACAAATGTGGCTAGCCCGCTACCAATTTAGTTTAGGACACTTCTGAATGTTCTACCGGAAAGCATCATTACGGACTTTGTCCCTCAGCGAGATCCCTTATGATCCCTAGCATTGACACTATCTGGCTTCACCGTCTTGTTCCACGTCTCAGGTCCGCATGCTATGACTCGCAGGACGCATTACCTAATTGAATAACTTGGTTTTCATGCATTGTGGCAAAGATGGCTAAAAATATGACGCAACTTTTCGCCAACGCCCAGCCAGGCTGCACACTTCTGTTAATTTCACCATCAAAGTTGTTTCAAACTAGCGGGATCTTTTGCCTAGGTATACATCATCATCACCATACCAGCCGATAGACGTCTACTACTGGACATAGGCATTCCCTAAGATTCTCCACATAGACCAATCTCGAGCCAGGTATATACAGGTGATTTGTAATTTTATTGCTCTTAGTATTTTTACACCCTTCATATGTAGGAAGTAGGTACTCCATTATGGCCCTAGAATCACGTCCCGAAGTGAATATGAGCAATTACAAATCACCACACAATACCTGTATATACGTCAGCCTGTCTTACAACTCGGCAAACTGGATGGGTCTTGTTTGGTGACTACGGATTTAAACAGACATCATGCCATCCCTTATCGCCTCCACACATCGCCAATTGACTTGGCGGCGCTGCAAAGACTAGAATAGTGCAGTTTCGTTGGCAACCATTTTTGGTGATAGAAGAAAGTTTACAGTCGTTTTGTGGAAAAGCTTATTATTTGGTAGCATCTGATTGGACTAGCAGGTAAGCGTACCCCAAGGCTCAAGGTAAAAGTCCACTACGCATGCACGTAGTTGATGTTGTAGCATCTCTAACAGGAGAAAGTTGCTGTTCTATCTTATTGTCTATGGCGAGGAACAGTGTTCCGTAGTATGTGTACTCGTGGGAACAGAAGGCGTGTGGAATGCAGGCGTGGGCGCCGGCTGCATGCGATACATGTCGTGAAGAAGTGTCGCTACGGAGACATCGCCCACTGTGTCGCGGAACAGTAGCAGCTCGATCGAACGAGAGCGCACTGCGCGGAGTGAAGGTAACAGCAGCAATAGACGGCCGAATCTGGAAAGTAAAGTTGTTTATTCCTCACGGCTTCAAACTGTGAACTCCATTTTGGAAATGGGTGACCTAACATGAATGTTCACGGACATTTCGGGATCGCTTGGAAAATCTGAATCGAAGAAGGATTAAGGGCATTTTCTATTTGGGTGACGTATTCCGTGATGTGGCAGCCCATACCTACTCGTGGAGGGAAACGACCAACACTGCAATTTGCAACGTTGTCGAAGGTAATTGATAGGAATATCTAAGTTAGTCTAACATTGGTTGGTACATAGGTGTGCCTCGATCATAGGTAGGTATAAGCTAAGTCAGTGGCGTAGCTAGCTTGGGTGGCACCCGGGGCGGTAGTTAGCGGATGACCTTTTTTTTTTTTTTTAGTCGATACCTAAATAATTCCAGGCTCACTCTCGTAGTGCCTATGTTGTTTTATATTTTTGTACATTGTTCTTCAAGTTGAGTTTTGGGTGTCACCCCTTTTTTGGATGGGTGGCCCCAAAAAGGGTGGCACCCGGGGCGGACCGCCCCCGCCTCCCCCCCCTTCGCCACTGAGCTAAGTAGGTATCTGGTATTTACCTTGTAGGTTGCCTGGTATATCTGGTGCGGACATAGTCAGCAAGAATGCATTGAGCTTGATCTTGCAACATCTCCACTGGTTGTGTCTCACTAAGTCCAGGTGTATCTGTAACGATGATTGATTATTAATACAATTAATCAATTATGAATATAAGAACAAGAAAATGTAAGTAGACATAGAAGTTGATATTAACTCCGACCTGGCGAGAACAGCACGATTGCCTTCATGCAACCACATTCACTGCCGTCTGGGGCTATTTGGCGAAATCGGCAGAGTATCTCCTGAAAATAATGATAGCGGTATTAGTGAACTGCGTGACATACCTACTTGTAAGATTTCTATTCGATTTAATTCCCTCTCTTCTCCTGCGTACTAAGTTACGGTCTCCTTTGGGACCATAAGTTAGTAGGCAGGAAGTATGACGCGAATCATCAGGCAATCTAAACTGAATGTACTGAAATTGGGTTGGAATACTCACAGAACAATTAAAAATACTTATTTACTATGAACTTTTTTGTTTGAGCAATGAAAGCGCTGTAACCCTTTCATTGCTCAAACAAAAAAGTGGTAGGTATAAGTTTGAATGAAGAGTAAAACACTATTGTGGAACCTCCACATGACTTTTATATGTGCATTTCATCAACTGGACTTGGACCCAAATATTACCCCAAATTGGATAAGTTGGTTCCCCCTGTATGAAGAACTTATGCAATCACATGACCAAATCACCTGCAAAGTATTTAGTTCCAAGTCAGCTAGAGGATCTGGAGGCAGTCTTGCTCTAGCTGCTGGAGCAGCTAGCAACGGGGCCAGATCCCAGGGAGCAGACCACTGCGCTAAGTGCAGTAGGAACAGGTCCTTCCAGGCAGCCCGCAGGAGCACCAGTTGGTCGGCAGCTGCCAACGCTTGGAACGGAGCTAAGCACCGCACCCAACGGACGGCCATGAACAGCAGACGGGCACTTGTTTCCTGATAAAATAAATACTTAGTTAGGTATATATCTATTTCGTAACGGTGTACACCTAAACGACACTGGCGTACAGTCAGGGTGAAAAGTAAGGGAAAACCGTTGAGTTATTTTGGTGATCAATTGATCATTATCTTCGTTACGATAGGAGACGGAGAGATTTTCCAATTTAATTACTCTTGGCAGAAGGTTTTCACAATGTTGGCATTGTGAAAACCTTAGGCACGTGACTTTACTTAAGTAGGTACCTGGACCTACGATACGATAATTTGGGACTAGTTCCTCCTTCACCCCTAAGAGCAGCAGTGACCACAGAGATATTGTCACTCTTATATCCCGGGACACTCAAACTGTTTTGGAACCTGGGAAGTGGAATAAGTATAATAAATTAATCCACACCTTTTTTAAGAAGCGATACGCTACACAGCACCTAGGAGGTAGGTAGGCACATATTCAGTAAAATCGCACGGAAAATTCATTAGGTGTATTTGACTCTAGGTTCGTAAGTATAGGTCTGGTATAAAGTATACTTAGTATAATGATAATAATAATAATAATTTATTCGCATAAAACATGGTATTAATAGGTGTTACAATAATATAGGAGCAAACATGTTTCGCTAGAATATAGCATGCAAAAATTTAAACAAAATATTTACATATGTACATAGTTATTAAAACTTTGCTTCCATAAATTCATTTAAATTATAGAAATTAAATTCATTTAGCCAAGTATACAATTCTTCCTTAAATAATCTAAATTCTAATTGCTTAAAGTGGTTTGGCAATTTATTAAAGATACGTACACACATTGCAAGACAGCTTTTGTTGTATTTGGTTAATCTAGGAATGTCACTTAACACTAATCTAAAAGGATCTCGCCTATTCCGACAATGTACCTCATCTGCTGTTTTAAACAATTCTAGTATCATATATATATATATATATATATATATATATATATATATATATATATATATATATATATATATATATATATATATATATATCAATATAGTCTAGGTCCTACCTCGTTTATACTTTTTACTGCCAGCTAGTTATAAATTGATATACCTATAGGTACCTACTCAGCTGGAATTACAGTTTATATTTGGAACTAGCTTTTGCCTTCGTCCGCGTTGGAATCGGTTATCGAGACCAGTAGTGGCCTATGTGCTTTTGTGATGTATACCTAAGCTATGTATTTACAAATTTATCAAAATCAGTTTCGTAGTTTTCCCGTAACAGAGTAACAAGGTAACAACCATCTATCCCTCCTCGGTAGGTACTACGATTTCGCCAGTAAACATGACTTTGTTTTTCAAAGTGTTTGTAATTTGTACAAACGAAAAAGTTATATTTTGTGGTTTCTAAAAATGTGTAGGTACCTATCTAATAAGTATTTCAAAAAATTATGTAGGTACTACACCTCGTTCAAACCAATATTGTTTGTATAGATATAGATGTTTAGATGTCATCATCATCCTCTTAGCGTTATCCCAGTTTCAATCTGGGGTCCGCTTTCTAGTCTAACTGGATCTGGAACCGAATATTATAGCTTTTCCACAGAGCGACTGCCTGTCTGACCTCCGCAACCCGAAAGGATAGCGATATTCCATGGTTTAGACTGGTGTCAGTTTATTTAGTAGGTACTGACGCCCTGTGACTGTCAAAGATCTTCATGATAACCAGGACCGACGGCTTAACGTGCTCTCCGAGGCACGGGACAAGCGATAATTAACCATTCAATACGCACTTAACTCCGGAAAGTCATTGGTGCGCGCCGTGGATTCGAACCCGATACCCTCTGCATGGCAGTCTGTTGGTATATACACTCGGCTATCGCCGCCTATAGATTTTTAGATGTATCTACCTACCTATATCTTTGCAACAGCGACACTTCTCGGGTAAAATTATAGCATAAGATGCGTTGCTCATTGATCCTCACAACGACTTCGCGGCGGATATCTTCGCATATAATAATCGACTATCACCCGGAGAAACTATGTTACATTCAATACAAAAAAAACCAACGTAATACGCAAACCCTTGTTATCGACTATAAGATAAGACCTATAGGTATAGGGTATAAGGAACGGCGTACCAAAAACCAATACCAGTACCTACATGATAGGTACCTACCTACCTACTGAGGCGGTAAAATTTTGTGGTACGCCGTTCTTTACACCCAGTATAATGTTACTAATCCTACAATTATAATGACTAGCTATAATATAAAATGTATTGTGTATGTGTCGTATTATTTTTAAGTTTTTAATATCTTCGAAACATATATAAATATAAGTATATGCAATCAACAAGTAACGGCATTAGTGATGCGGAAGGAAGTGCCACAAATCAATCTGCCATTTCGCTGACTAACCTGGTGCGCTTCCCAGCTCGTTCCCTGCAGGCTCGGTTTTTTTTAAGTGAGCGGGGCTTGAGAGTACATTTTGGTAAAGTGCAACGAGATGATTCCCTTAAGGGAGAATGCTTGTAGTATAAATGATATTCTACTTATTGCAGATATAAATACGTTTATCCGTAGGAAATTTATCTATCTAATTGTTGTCATACTCAAAAAAAATTTTTTTAAATGTTTTATTGTTATAAACAACGTTTTCTTAAAACGCTATGAAAGGATAGTCTTGTACACCCCGGTGTCCAAGATGATCCCTGCGGTAGGGGCAAGATGATCCCAGGATCATGTGCCCATATGCACCCACTAAATTTGAGATTATCATAGGTTATAGCAGAATTAACTGAATAAAGTCATAATTAGTGTTTACTCTCTTTAATCAAGTCTGTTAGTCTCCATTATAATTAAAGAAGGAAACAATAATCACATTGTAAGTATAAAATTATTTAATGTTGTTAAACCTTTACTTGACCACAGTCAAGTAAAGGTTTAACAACATTAAATAATCTTTTAAAGTAGGTAGGTAAATAATTTATCGTCTAAAACAGCTAATCTAGTCAAGCAAATCTAACTTCTCAAAATCAACATGACGGAAAAAAAATCCTCATCAATTTTAACAAATAAGTATAAATGAAATAAAAATAAAAATGTACCTATAGTTCTAAGCACCTGTTTCCTGGCGTTACTTTATACCAACCCCATGTGAATTGGACGCAGTTTCTGAAAAACGTTCCAACCCACAATCTGTTCAAAATAGAGTTATTGATAGCAAAAGAGTCACGTGATTGCTATTTACTACCTGTCAAAATTTGGTGGCCCTACTGTCATTTTAATAATGAAATTATGATATGGCAACCCAACCCACATGTATGGAGAATAGTAATAAATATTAAACTAAAAGAGCTCAAGCTGTTTGGAACATCCCGAATATAAGAAAAACTCATATACAATTTTCTTAAATGTGATCCAAGCTATCTGAAACGTTTTTGATTTTTTTAAATCTAAGGGACTTTAGTAAAATACATTTTTCACTAAAACGTTCCAACTCATCTGAAACTTTTTTGATTTATTGAATCTGAACGACCTTTGTAATAATAAATGTTTCACTAAAACGTTCCAACCCACTTGAAACAATATTGTTTAAAATAATAATGTGCACTCTCCGTAGATTTAATATTTTATTAAAATGGTCTAAACCAAGGGTCCAAACCATTTGAGGCGTTTTTGATTTAAATAAATGTTATCCATCTCGAAAATACATAATTATCACTAAATACTTGATATCAGCCAATTGGACGTAGTTTCTGAAAAACGTTCCAGCCCACAAGCCATTTTGAGATAACTGCGATTAAAGTTCAATCTTGTATTACTCTATGAAATTTTATTTTATAACTACCGATACTTTCCTATGTTAAAGTGGACATGAATTAGTTTTAATTTGACCCTACTTTAGACTTCCAATGTTACTACTTTTTTCAATATTCATAAAAATATGGCTGTGGAACGTTTTTGATTTATTGCAATATTCAAGTTCCATTCAAAATTTAAATTTATACAAAACGTTCCAAATTACATGTATGACAAGAAAAAAAATAATAAAACAAGATTAATTAGAAATAAAATATTATATTTGTTGTGAAAAATATCTATAATGTTCTTCTTCATCATCTTCAAAATCAAAGTCTTGTTCACCAGCAAATCCTTCAATATAATCGGGTCCTTCCATGCCCTGCTGGTTTTTATAAAAAGACAGACAATCCGCAGGAATTAGACTAAACAGTGACTTTAAGTACCTTAATTTAGCCTGGGTAATAGGTTATCCGTTTTTCCAGAGTGGAACAAGAAGTTCTGAGCTTAAAGGTAGCACACTTCCTTTAAATTTTCGCCAAATGTACAGCTCTTGATATTCCTCAATATCAACAGATCTCATGAAAAAAGAGTGTATATTATTTTTTCTTAGGCTTATTGTGCACGTAAACTGCACGTCATGCGCACGCTTTCGTCAATTGACGATTGCAAGACGAATGCTTGCATCTTGCGTATAAACAATCAAAACTGTGTCCACGGAGCGGCAACGTCGCGTCATGCGGTCGTCATGCGGTGCGCGCGGCAGCATGCCATACGCAAGATGCAAGCATTCGTCTTGCAATCGTCAATAGACGAAAGCGTGCACATGACGTGCGGTTTACGTGGACAATAGGACTAAGAAAAAATAATATACACTCTTTTTTCATGAGATCTGTTGATATTGAGGAATATCAAGAGCTGTACATTTGGCGAAAATTTAAAGGAAGTGTGCTACCTTTAAGCTCAGAACTTCTTGTTCCACTCTGGCAAAACGGAAAACCTATTACCCAGGCTAAATTAAGGGACTTAAAGTCACTGTTCAGTCTAATTCCTGCGGATTGTCTGTCTTTTTATAAAAACCAGCAGGGCATGGAAGGACCCGATTATATTGAAGGATTTGCTGGTGAACAAGACTTTGATTTTGAAGATGATGAAGAAGAACATTAATCATAGATATTTTTCACAACAAATATAATATTTGATTTCTATTCAATCTTGTTTTATTATTATTTTTCTTGTCCTACAGGTAATTTGGAACGTTTTGTATAAATTTAAATTTTGAATGTAACTTGAGTATTGCAATAAATCAAAAATGTTCCACAGCCATATTTTTATGAATATTGAAAAAAATAGTAACATTGGAAGTCTAAAATAGGGTCAAATTAAAACTAATTCATGTCCACTTTAACATAGAAAAGTATCGGTAGTTAAAAAATAAAATTTCATTGAATAATACAAGATTGAACTTTAATCGCAGTTATCTCAAAATGGTAAGCTTGTGGGCTGGAACGTTTTTCAGAAACTACGTCCAATTCATACGGATAATCGCTTAAAAAAAAACAATAACACAAATGGTTAAAATGTTTCTGTAATACATAGTCAATATGATGATGTTAACGTTGTACAAGATGATCCACACGGACCGTCTTGTGCCTACACCAGTAACATAATCATCTTGCCCCAACATAAACTTTTTTATTCAATGATCGATAACATAACATGTGTGGTTTCAACTGTTGCATGCTGCTAAAAATTCAAAATAGAGTAATATTCAAAGCTAACTAATACATCAACCACGTCAATAAAGTACGTTAGAATACATTACACAATCTCAAAAACCTTACCTTAGATCACAGTGGCGAAATTTCTGTTTTCGTCCTCAAAAAATTTGACAAGGCGCCATTACGATTGACTAAGGCGGGGGAATATTAGGGACTACATTTTACCAGTAAACACAATTAGGTGGCACTACTAGTTTCGTTGCAATATAAAAGGATCATCTTCCCTCAATGGATCATCTCGTACACCTTTCCCTACTTCCCAGCCCTGATACTAATCCACATTCTAGTTCTTCCCAAATCCTATTTTGGCAACATCTAGGTAGGTACTTGAAAAAAATCCATTACTGTATTATAGCGAGTTCCACGTGGTGCGAGACGAGCAGTCGCTTAGAATTTAGTTGATTGTATTGGTTTCGTCATCCGTGAGAACTCCAAAACAGCCAGGGAACAGTTGTTTACCTTTCCTTACAGGATTTTACTCGTACAGAGCAATCGAACAACACAAAAAATCTATGACAAGTCAAATTAAGGAGAAATGTATTAATTCTGTCACGAGTTTTGACCCAAAATTTACCACCAATTTGATAAAACAATTTGTCAATGTGTAGAAGCAAAATTAAGGGAACATTGAGCGTCTAGGTTATTGTTGAGTAGCGAACAGCTAGAGCCTACGAACTCACAAGAAATTTATCTGATTATACATTCTTTAAAAAATACAAAGTCCGCCGGCTATAACAATATAAATGCTGACATTCTAAAACGTATTGCGTACTATATAGCGGGGCCTTTAGCAAATATTATAAATTTATCGTTTGAACTAGGTTATCTTCCCGATAATCTAAAACTATCAATTAAAAAACCTCTACCTCTACGTAAAAGGTTCATAATTTGAAAAAGATAATTAGCTCTCACACCAGTACCGGGCTTAAGACCGGCAAAATTTACCGTTTTACAAGTAATTAAATACGATGGTATGTAATTAGAAAGCAAACACATATCAAAATAAAAGAAGGTATTCTGTAATAAAAGAAAAGAGTAATTTTAGCGTATTTATGAAGTTAGAATCATCTGCTATTTACAAATTATTTTATCATTATCATGTCAGCCTAGAGACGGCCACTGCTGGACATAGGCCTCCCTCAAGGTTCTCAACACAGACCGATTTTGAGACGCCCGCCTCAAATTATTATTTACTTAAGTAGGTATTATTTACTAAACTTACAAGTATTTCCATTGTCCTTCGAAATGTCCACGACCATTGTTAATTCACAGATTACAGTCTTTTCACTTTGTCAAAAGCGTCCAAAATGCGCTGTTTTAATCTTTAGACACTAACTGGCTTACTTTTGTACACTCACAAAATGATGTCCACAGCTGCACTCGCGATTCCTCCACTCAAAAAGTACGCACGAAGCATAGCTACATACTCGCGGGATATTAGGAACTGAAAGCCATCGCGTCGGAATAACGTAGACAAACAATTAACTGTTGCAGCGAAAACAATCGACACGCTTACGTCCGCTACTAATTTAGTACTGTTTGTAGCATCGAAGCGCGGCGCGCGCGCAGAGGGACGGGGGGGAATTTATCAATGGGATAATTTACTACTGTTAGTAGTTATGCATTAACCAATTATTACGTATTTTTGTGGACAGTTTTGAGACAGTTTTGGGACTTGGTGTTTTTAGTCTAGGTTATTGTTGAGTAGCGAACAGCTAGAGCCTACGAACTCACAAGAAATTTATCTGATTATACATTCTTTAAAAAATACAAAGTTCGCCGGCTATAACAATATAAATGCTGACATTCTAAAACGTATTGCGTACTATATAGCGGGGCCTTTAGCAAATATTATAAATTTATCGTTTGAACAAGGTTATCTTCCCGATAATCTAAAACTATCAATTAAAAAACCTCTACTTAAAAAAGGTTCATAATTTGAAAAAGATAATTAGCTCTCACACCAGTAGGTAATATCGAAAAATTTAAAAGGGTTATTTACAAAAGACTCCTTTATTTCTTAGAGAAGCACGATATCCAAGCGAAGGAACAGTATGGTTTTAGAATGGATAAATCTACACAACTAGCCACTTTCACGTTTGTTAAATCAATTATTAAAAACATAAATTCAAAAGTTTCTACTTCTGCACTGTTTTTGGATCTCCGCAAAGCATTCGATTATGTTGGACATTCTACCCTCATAACAAAATTAGAAAAATATGGGATAAGAAGGTCTGGCTTCAGAATGGTTTCAATCATATTTAAATAATAGAAAACAGTTAACCAGGTTGACCAAATTTTATAAGTATTCATGGATTAAAGTCATAGAATATGTTGCCTCAGAGAAGGGTATAAATTGTTCAGGTGTTCCCCAAGGAAGTATTTTGGGACCATTATTGTTTCTTTTATATGTTAACGATCTCCCACAGACAATATCCCATGGCTGCATTTTATTCGCAGATGACACAACTGTTATTATAGAATGTAAAAATCTAAATACTAAATGATTACGAGACTGAAGTTAACAAAACATTACAAGACATTACTACTTGGCTAATAGATTAAAAATAAATATTGATAAAACAAAAATCATACAGTTAAGGACATTTAAAGGCAAAAAGTAGAATTCAATATTAAATATAAGAATAACGATGTTGAACAAATAGAAAGTACTAAATTTCTCGGAATAACCTTACTCGCATTTTACTTGGCAGAAGCATGTTAACATTCGTGTGTATGAAAATAAACAAATTTGTAATGGTCTATCATGCTCATGTCTGTTCAATCGTTCGATATGGATTGGTGGTTTGGGGAAACTCTTCTGAAATAATGAGAGTTTTTATAGCTCAGAAAAGAAGCATTCCCGCAATTTTTGGTTTAAAATGGTTTGAATCGTTTAAGTCTGAAAAGATACTAACTGTTCCCTGCCTTTACATATACGAAGTCGACATTTTTTTCAAATTTCATCCGTTTCTTTTTGAAAAGAATGAAACCCAGAATAAAGGTGATTTTCCACCAGAGGGGCGAGACGAGGCGAGGCGAGGAGAGAATTGAAATCGCACTGACCCTTTTCCACTAAAAATAGCCATCGCGAGCTCGCGCGAGCTCGTACGAGCTCGCGCGTGACCGCCGCACCACCCATAGGCTTCATTAGATAAAGATATAGGTACAGTGATGTTTGAGTTCGTCATAGGTACAGTGATGTTTCAGTGTCGTTTCCACCACTCTGGTGGAAAATCACCTTTAAGGTGATTTTCCACCGAGTGGCGAGACGAGACTAGGCGAGAAGAGAATTGAAATCGCACTGACCCTTTTCCACTAAAAATTGCCATCGCGAGCGCGCGTGCTCGCACGAGCTCGCACGAGCTCGCGCGAGCACGCGCGTGACCGCCGCGCCGCCCCTAGGCTTCATTAGATAAAGATATTCTGGTACTGGTTAATTTATACTCTATGTTGGAAGCAATACGGTTCATTTTTACACAAACAAATATTTCAATTCACGCCTCGCATATTCTCGTCAATCCATACTGTTTCCACCAAAGATGCGCTGGGAGAGAATTGAAAATTTGCCATACAATTTTCAATTCTCTCCTCGCCTCGCCTCGTCTCGCCACTCTGGTGGAAAATCAGCTTAAGAGACAGACTTCTTACCGGCCTCTTAAAATGCCAGTACCACAATTACCTAGTTTGAAAGAAGAAGAAGAAGAGCTATTCATTTCCTCTCGAAAAGATATTAATTTACTTATATTGATTTATCAAAGGGAACGTGCGACATCGACTATTTTATTCCGGAAAATGGCAGACGGATACGTCATATGAATCAGAAGAACGAGGTTCAAATATTTTTATTTTGTATCTAGACTGCAATTATTTCAAATATACACCACTATTTTTTAATTAGTACAAAAACTTTAAGGACATATTAGTGAAGACATTATTATCATACAACGTGTAATGGAAATAACGCACATCCTCAGACACCCCAATTAGAAAACCTTGTTATTATCATAATGCATGCATTGAAATATTTTTTTTTATTAGCCTAAACATTGTTTTTGATCGAAAGTATTAACTTCATTATAAGTAAAATGCGTGGTCACTACAAACCTGCGCACGCACACAATCACACGAAACGTTTCCTGTGGTAAACAAACGACAGCGAAATACGATACGGTCTATCATTTTTTAACATCGTTAGTGGCTATTGTGACTATCTTAATTTAATCATAATAATCATACCTAGTTAGCATTATTGATACATTAGAAATTAAAGTATTAAAAGGGTATCAATGAGAGAATTAAAGAAGAACGGCGTGTTTAAAGTTGTGAATCATAATTTTTTTACAATAAAAGAATAACCAAATGACTCACAGGCTTATTGTCACTTGTTCGGCGTCCTCTGTTTAAAATGCTGACATCAGGTGTCCACCACCCGGCTTAAATATTCCTTTAGTTCACACACACACAATGTTTCTTTTCACTGTTTCAAAAGCAGCTGATATCTTATTTTAACTCCCCGGCACTTGTTGTCTCGACACAATCAACTAGTGGTTTAATAGGTATGTCCCCATAAAGCAAAAGTCCAGGGGCGTCAAGTCAGGTGACCTAGGAGGCTACTGGACAGGACCGCCGCGATCGATCCAGCGCTCCTTGTATTCGACTTCACGATGATCTCGAACGTTCTACGTCAAACGCGCGGGGGCACCATCATGTTGATAATACACATTTTGTAAATAAACAAGTAAACTTGTTAAACATTTTTTTTCACTACACTCACAGAGAATCCAGGTAGATGACTAATTTTATTTATCTAAGCGCAACAATGGCCGCCCGGCCGGCCGGCCGGCGCTGTACCTACCAGCGCGGGCGACCGACGCGACGGTGACAAGTGAGACACATTACGTCTCGCTCTTTCCCGCTGTTAATACGTAAGCGAAGGAAAGATGATAGATATTTTGGTGGTCAATTGTGTGTTATTGTCTTGTACCGGCTGTTATGTTGTATTAATGTGTGCGTTCCTGTACGTGGAACCACTAAACAAATGCATTTAAAAAGAAGCCGTTCAACGTTGACTTAAGGTTTATTTTCGTATATTTTGCCTTTTCAAAGCAATGAGTGACTATAATTTACGTAATTTTAATTATTTTAGGATTAAAAAAAAATGATATTAAAAATGTCAGAAATGGATTCAGTAGCTGATTCTGAACAAAGTACTTTCAAAATGTGCATTAAACTTGTTACATGTTGTATATGTGACATAAGAATTTCATAATATCTATAAATAGCTAAGTTATAATCATTTGTTTTTTGTAGAAAATCTCACCTAAATCATAGGCATATTTTACAATCCATTCATTACTTCATTGATAGTACTTACTTTCCGTCCTACTCTTACGCACTCTTTCCGTCGCACTTATTAATGTAGGTAGCCTTAGACAATAAAATAATCAGTGTAGGTAGTTTCTTTTTAATTTTCTTAATTCTACCCTCTCCTTCATAGTTTATCCGGGCTTAAGACCGGCAAAATTTACCGTTTTACAAGTAATTAAATACGATGGTATGTAATTAGAAAGCAAACACATATCAAAATAAAAGAAGGTATTCAGTAATAAAAGAAAATAGTAATTTTAGCGTATTTATGAAGTTAGAATCATCTGCTATTTACAAATTATTTTATCATTATCATGTCAGCCTAGAGACGGCCACTGCTGGACATAGGCCTCCCTCAAGGTTCTCAACACAGACCGATTTTGAGACGCCCGCCTCAAATTATTATTTACTTAAGTAGGTATTATTTACTAAACTTACAAGTATTTCCATTGTCCTTCGAAATGTCCACGACCATTGTTAATTCACAGATTACAGTCTTTTCACTTTGTCAAAAGCGTCCAAAATGCGCTGTTTTAATCTTTAGACACTAACTGGCTTACTTTTGTACACTCACAAAATGATGTCCATGGGTACACAGCTGCACTCGCGATTCCTCCACTCAAAAAGTACGCACGAAGCATAGCTACATACTCGCGGGATATTAGGAACTGATAAGCCATCGCGTCGGAATAACGTAGACAAACAATTAACTGTTGCAGCGAAAACAATCGACACGCTTACGTCCGCTACTAATTTAGTACTGTTTGTAGCATCGAAGCGCGGCGCGCGCGCAGAGGGACGGGGGGGAATTTATCAATGGGATAATTTACTACTGTTAGTAGTTATGCATTAACCAATTATTACGTATTTTTGTGGACAGTTTTGAGACAGTTTTGGGACTTGGTGTTTTTATTTTTTAACTACATAAATATGATCAGTTAAAGCTACTTAGTGCCCCGTTAATTTTTTTGTACAAATTAAAAAATAGTGGTGTATATATGTATATAATTTGGCCAAGATAGGGATAAAGCTAAACTGTACAAAAAAACTACAGATCATTTTGTTAGTTGGTTACAGAAATACTCCCATAGACATCGTAAATTTTATCTCTGAAGAACCCACCTATGGTATTAGTTAAAGTGTGCGCGATAACAAACGCTTGATATCGTTTAGGACCAGGTCATTTAAAAATATTTGAATTTATTGTAAAATTTTATAAAATCTTAGGTACAGCGACTTATTTATTTATTTCTTAGATGAAGGCTACTTGTTAACTTTGGCTATTGTAGCTTCCGACTCATTTGACAAACTTATACACGGTGTTGATTTGTATTTGTAAAATATTTTAAGGGATGAATAAGTACCTATACTACTATAACTGAATACAAATACATAAAAAAATAAGTCACTAAAAGTCAAACAATATTTTTGTCATCATACACTTTGAAAATTAGCTCGGTGTAGCTCAGCTGATCGCCATTGCAGGTGCCTAACACACACAAGCACACGTACCTACAGAGACTGCACGATTCAGTCTTATTTTGCACGATTTAACAGTTTATTCTGATTTGGGCTCTAGACAGACGGACCGCATTTCAACTGCAATCCAACTGCAAAAATGCAGTTCACGTGCAGTTTGAATGCAGTTGACACGACTGCAATAGTCGAACAAGGAGTCAAAAATCGAACTGCGCGGTTGGTTTGCAGTTCTATTGCATTCAAACTGCATCCGAACTGCACCATACCATACCCACCCGAAAAATATTAAACTTCTTAGCTAAGGTTAAGTTTGGGCTGAAGTATGTAGATTGAATGCGCTGGTTTGGAAAGGATGACGCCAAACAATAGGCTTTTAGAGGGATTTGTTTTGGCACCGACTTCAAAAACTAAGCATTTAGTTTAATATAGTACTTAGGTACCTAATTACTTTTTGGGAGAAATTCGAAAGGAAATTTGAGAGGATTAGGGGTAACGTATGTAAAAATTATTTCGTACTTTTCTTTTTTCAAAAAGGAAACTACCTATTAACATTTTTGTTCCGATTTTTAAGTTTATATTTTCGTTTTGTTTTTTTTTCTTATCATTATTAATTAACATACCATTAACATTAAAGTAGCAAAAAGTTAAGAAGAAAAATAGTATAATTAAACATTGTTATAAAATTAGACAATCAATCTAAAATTTATATTAATAACCAGACCGATTCTCAAAATTCGTAGCCCATGCTCTGCCAACGTGTCATGTAAAGTAGGGTGTAAGGCGTACCGTGTAAGACTGACCGATAATAACATTCAAAACATCGTTATACACTAAAAAAATTGGCATAATCAAGGTGCGCGTCAAAACAGCGAAGTTAAAATATGATTGGGTGGGATATGTCTGAAGGATACATCTCGAAAAGTGGACATACATCACAATGCAACCCTGAAGCGAGGCGACACAGGGGCAGTCCGGAAAAACGATTGCTTGATAGGTACTTTTCTAGCAGACTGGCAAGATAAAGCCAAAGATTTACGGAAGAGTATGTATACCTTAGCCCAGCAGTGGGACAGTAACGGTTAAAATGAAAAACAAATATTATTAAACTTTAAAATTACATTTGGGAATAAAGTGAGAGTTTATGCAATCTCCTCATTTTATGGGTAGTTGATTGATTCAATTGTTGAAAAAATCGTGCGGCGAGAATCAATCAAATCTTTGAAATCGATTTTTCCCTTATGAAATTGTTCAATTTCAAAAAAGTGATGATTTATTGGAGCAAGTTACAGCCTCTAGGGGGTGTAGAGGGGTATGAGAAGATGTTGTGTTGTGTGAGATAAAATAAATAATCCAGGAAACGAAATAATATATACTTTTACTGTGGTACCACAAAATTTTAGGAACTGGACTTTTTAACGTCAGCTCCCTCTAATTTAGCAACTGTCTTTCGCGAAGTACCTATGTGATCTAAATGTCCGTTGTCCTAAAGCAGCAGTAAGCTCTAATATAATGATGATTATAACGATTGAGACTGGTGTCGGTTGTTTAACAGGCACCTTTCCATCATTGTTTGCAATAGGCGAGTTGACAAAAAAAAAAATTATAAGTCCGTCCTTTAGATTATTCAAAAATAAGCGATACGTATTTTTTTATTTGTAAATTAAACCAAAAATGACCAAGATATAGCTCATTAAAGTTACGTATAACGTCACGCCGTGCTGCATTTTTTCGCACTAGATGACGTCACACGTAACTGTAATGGGCTATATCTTTGTTATTTTTTATTTAATCGAAAAAAGAAAAAATACGTGTCCAATATTTTTTTATAGTCTAAAACACGGACTAAATAAAATGTAATTATTTTGACCCTGGAAACTACCCTATTGTTGACAAAAAAATTGCTACTGTAATAGGTATGCTATCCAGATTTTGGGAAGCTGATGTGCATGATACCAGCACCGGACCCCCAGACAACAACCAGAAGGTACTTTACCTGAATGAAGTTTCTCTTGTGCAGGAGTTGGCCCGTTCTACCTACTTACTTGGTTCAAGCGCTTTGATGAGCGATTCCTATTGTCGGACCGGATCCATTTTTTCAGCACAAGAAACGATATTCATTCATGGTTTCAATATTCCCTTTATATCGTGAAGTAAACTCACATAGCAGTCAATGGGTGTTTGTTATTTTGTGCAATTGTTTCCTTTCCAATTTATTATAAGGGAATTAGAATTCTTTCATAAATCGTTACTAACACCGAAGCTAACTCTGAGGTGGTTTGCATTAGATATGCTTCCATGATTACATTTAATTCTTTATTGTCAACTATGATCATGGATCGTTCACGGAATTAGCAAAATGTTGGGGACATATATGGGAAACAAGGCAGAGCGCGGAGTCGCTGAGGAAGGAATGGTGACCTAACACTGTGTATTATTGGCCACGTTCACAAAAAAATTTTATCTAGAAAAGTCACTTTATTATCTATGAATATCGGAATTACGATATTTGGGCCCTCAACTCCGGTATTGTAATATCGGCAAAAAAAAACCTCCGAAATTCCGGAATTACGAAATCCCGGAATTCCGGGATCCATACCCTACTCCAAATCTGTTTCGCTATTTCTGATTCACATTTTTACTTAACTATCAGTAGCTACCTATAACCCTTATAACATCTGTAAAGTAAGTTTATTATGGTAGGTATATAACTGTTTAATCCTAAATTTACGGTGTGGGTCGTATATAATAAACAATTTAACAGTGACTCTACGGCTGCTGCGCGTAAGTGTGATGGGCGGGGTAAGTCAAGTTAAGGCGATAAGTCACCCCGCGAACGCCCAATCGCGAGCCCGTGCCCGCCCCTAGTCAAAAAGCCACCTATCAAATGTCAATGTTTACACCCCTTCAAGACGAGGTTGACTTTCCTTTTCGAAAATACCTACTGTTAGCCTAAAAATTTTTTTTTTTGCAGTTTGTAAAGACATCAACATAGTGCTAAAAGCAACATTTATTTAAAAACGAAATCTTATTCTTTATAGATGTCTATTCATCAGTTTTGGAAATATTCTCCCCATCCAACTATGCAGAGGTGTCGAGTCACAACGTCGGATTTTGCCTAAAAAGACCTGGCATATTTTTAAATATTAGTGTATAATTGTTAATTATTACCTATTTAATTTGTAGGTAGATACCTAATAGATATAACTTACTCAATGACCTATGTAGGTACCTATGTGCTTAGAATAATAATCAAGTAAGTACCACAATGAGCAAGTTTATGGTAGGTAAGTACCTACCTAGGTAGGTAACCTAGACTAAAATGAAATAAAAATATTACACCCACTTTTCGCCATGTTATGTAGGTCCCACGCGTCCCACGTAACAGGAGGCAAGCCTATTGCCGCTACTGGTCACTTTGACAGACTCCGTGCTACTACTGAGAATTCGGAAAAAACCCGTAACACTTTTGACCTCATAATCGAACCCGGGACCTCCTGATCAGCAGGCGCATACGTTATCCATTGGACCACGAACCAGTCTCTATCTAATCACGGTAATTTAAAATCGTCGTCTAAGGTAGATTTGGTTTTATATTTTCTAAGGCATTTTCTTATTTTACCTGTACCTAGCAGTGTTATAAATCTCTAAAGTGGAATAAAGAAATGTTGTAGGTAATATCTAGGTAGCTTATGAGATAAGCACAATACAGCGTCTCTCCTACTTAGTGACTTTATTCGTGCTACAGTACTCAAAAGATAGGATTAAATTCAAATAAAACAAATAATAGCTCACTTGTAGCAGTTCCCATGTGGGCGCGAGGGGTGCTCCGAACGCGCTCGGCGGCGGTCGCAGCAGCGTGGGGTCGCCTTGTAGCTGCAGTTGTTTAGCGCTCCACATCAGCTCCTGTGTACAACACCAAATAAAATATTCCGTTGGTAAAAGCTAGCTGGCCTTTCATAATGAGAAGAGGTCTGTACCCAGCTATGGGACAGATACCTACCAGACAAAGACCTATAAACAAAGCTTTTTGATTTAGGTATTTGGGGAAGGTCGTAGCACAGCGTATCCGTGGTCTTAACAATTCTATGCTTTTTACCTCGTAAGTATACCTACGTTAGTATCTACACGTACCTACCTACTTATCTTAATAGGTAAGTATCATGCGTTATAATCAATAACCGCTTTCATAAGTTATCAGCACCGTTTATTCGAATTTTCGCGCAGCATGAACTAAGAACTAAGTAACTGTCGGGGTTGTTTTGAAACAACCATTTTTTTATGCGCTTTTTGATGATTTGAAAGCTGGTCAAGCTTATTTCGTCTCCCTTCTTACTCACGATCGGTAACAGCATTGGCGATATTGTTTGGGTAATGCTCAGATTAAAATGGTTTAACAACCACATAGGCACACAACACAGGAAATTGGTTGCAATTTTAAGAATATACTTATTATAAATATCAATCTCAAGAAATGACATAGGCTCCTTTTTACTCGCCTCTGATGAATAGAACCTAAACCAAAATGTAAAAAAAAAAACACGTGGACGAAGTAGGTATCACTGCAGTTAGTTTAATAACACACGCATAAAAAATACTCTTCGGTTGTCTGTCTCTTTCATTGTCTACTACGATATCTACCGGGTCCACTCACAGACCGATCGTTTTACGGCAACTAGTAAGTATAAGCTTCATAAGAATTTTTATCTCCCGGCTCGAGCTAGCTGACGATGCCGTGCTGAGGGGCACCGGCTCACTCATACCCGTTACGCTGTAGAATAATCTACATATTTGTATCTGATATGTCCTAACCTGGCACTTGTCCGTAGACATGAGTATGTGCAGCAGCCCCGGTGGCGGCGGCGCCAGGAACGGTTCCGGCACGAGTGGCAGAGGAGAAGACGCGCCAGCACCACCAGCCCCGCTTGAACCAGCTGATGACGCCGTGCTGAGGGGCGCCGGCTCACTCATACCCGTTATGCTGAACTGGTTGGTGAGAACACAGAGATATAAATCATGATGAGGTTTGAATAATAATACTTGTTATGACTGAGATATCATCGCGGAGCCTAAACTACTGATGCTTGAAACACGAGAGGTCTTTTTATGACGTAGGTACTCACAGAGGAAAGTTTTTAGTATAAGGGTGTAAAATAATGGCTGAAAGTTTAGGTCAGGCAAAACCACGGACGTCTGCTAGTAGTAAGCTTGTAACCAATCATCAAAAAGAGTAGAGATGTAAACTCGTTTTTCAAGTAAGAGCTACTCTAGGCATAAATTCTATGTAGATTGTGATAGTGGGGTACTTTACAACCATTCAATCAATGTGTCACAAAATACACTTATAAGTATACATATATAGCAACCCGTAGATATAGCAACAATAAATAGATAATTTACCTGAAAGTTGAACGGCTGTGGCAGCGGAGTGTACGGCGACGGTGGAGACAGTTTCAGAGGATGAGGCTTGTGAGCGTGCGTGAGCTGTGGCGGTGGCAGAGTTCCCATCGCGCCGGCCTGCAGCTTCGGCTTACGAGGACCCCGCTCGTGCTGAACCGCTGCGTGAGCAAGCAATACAAAGTCAGATTGAACCAGACAAATGTAAAGGCTCGAGTATGATGCTCTAAGGCCTCCCTCACAATGGGCATGCACGTTCCTTGCGTTCCGAGCGCTTGTACACACTAAGAAAAGTCCACCCGGGTACAGTTGTACACTCCATCGGCGCTGAATAAGAAAAATATCTTGGTTGAGCTAGACACGACGCGTGAACGTCGCAAAATATTTCGTGCGAAACGATAGATAGATCTGTAATCATTATTGTTGTCTACGTGATGATTCGGTGTTAACTGAAGCAGACACGGTGGATTTTCTTAGCGTGTACAAGCGCAGCGTCTTAGATCGCAACCAGAACCACGCTTTAATTAGTGCTGAATACGCCGACTAAACATCTTCATTAACTAGGTCCTCTTGTAAGAGTTGCAAACGCGTAAAAAGCCCTATTAAATTGCTTAGATAAAGGCAAATTAAATCTGTAATTTCTTTTATAAAGTATCTTTCTCAGTGTACCCGAGATAAATATTATATATAATACATCATATATAAGCAAGTGCTACAATTGTAGCCACCATCATCAGCCTTTAACAGTCCACTGCTGGACTAGGCCTCTTCTTCGAAAGGAGGAATTGGCCTACTATACCACGCTGGCCTAACGGGTTGGTATAGTGTTTGTACCAAGTTTTCCTTCTCTTACAGTGCCGTTCTCTGCATAATATGCTCCCTCTGTCGGCTCTTACGACACCCATGGGATGATATGGGGTGGTGACATTCCGTATTCTTAATCCGTCACCACACGGACAATTGTAGCACTTGCTTATATATGATGTATATCCTGCTCTACTGCACTACTGCTGTATAATTACCTATACAGCAGTAGTGCAATAGTCATAGCTTAGCAAAGTGTTTTTAGCTAGTAAGATATTAAATGTCCTTGTGAACTTATTTCAATGAATAGCACAACCTATCACAAAGCTATTTACCTATCTAACTTTAGCATGTATTGGCATCTCAGCTCACTGCCTATTTAGTATGTACCTAAGCGATTCATAAAGCTACCTCTACCAACAGATAAAGTTCTGTATTGATCTTTACCAGCGACGACAGTTAGCACATACATACATACATAGACTCACGTTTGTTTCCCGGACGGGTAGGCAGAGACTACGGAACGCCATTTGCAACGATCCTGACATATCTCTCTTGCTTCAATCACTCCCATCAAATTTACAGTTAGCACAATACATGCATATCTACATAAATAAATATATGTTATGGTTTCATATTTTTCAGCGACAGGATTTTTTTAGTCATGCTTTGAAACTGATAAAATGGTAATTTTAATATGGTTTTGCAAATATTGAAACAGTGGACGCATCCGCCAAAGCCGACTAAGCACAGTTATGTACTTGTCGCCGCGTCGCTCGCATATGTTCCGTGACATAAAGCTGATGTTACGTGTATGTAATCTCGGATTCGTTTGTACTGTAAAACTATTGCAATAACAAGTATGAATACAATAAACTGAGACTCTATTTCATCCTACCGCAAGCGCGTAATAGAGGCACATATTTTTAACAAATTTGCCCATAGCCACTTTAAAAAAAGTAAATACTGTAGCTGACTAGTTGAGTTAAATATAATAAACCTAATAACCAGTCACTACTACAATATAATTTGCCAATGAAAACACTTTGTAATAACAACAAAACAATTACCTATCGGACAACCATCAGACAACAGATTAATATATAGTACAGTCGAAACACAGAGACGTTACGTTTCATGGCAATTGCTTTTCTACTGGCTTGCAGAAAGTAGTTCTTACATCCTTCAAAGAACTAGTAAAATAGAAACAGGAACTAACATTCAAATCTTTAATATCTCTTTCCAAACTGTTTCTTCATCGCCCCGTTGTTCAGTCGAGGGTTCTTAATTTATCATTCAACTGAATCTAGACTGGAGAATAGGTCATCATCATCATCAACATCAGCCTTTAATAGTCCACTGCTGGACTAGGCCTCTCCTTTGAAAGGAGGAATTGGCCTACTATACCACGCTGGCCAAACGGGTTGGTATAGGGTTTGTATTAAGTTTTCCTTCTCTTTCTTACAGTGCTGTTCTCTGCATAATATGCTCCCTCTGTCGACTCTTACGACACCCATGGGATGATATGGGGTGGTGACAATCCGTATTCTTAATCCGTCACCACACGGACAAGAGGAGAATAGGTAGGTACATTAAAAAGCGTGTATATACCTACATGTAAGTAGTTAGTTGTTTTACACGTGGGATTATAGAGCCATGAACCGCTTATTCGCTGGCGATCCCTCAGTAAGCCGGGATCGTTCGTCGACTACCTTTGTGTTAATGTGCATCGAGGGTCGCGATCATAATGGCAACTTGTGACACCGAGCTTTTAATTATTTGATTTTGCAAGTAGAAGAACTTATGATTTGGTAGTCTATAAGGTTAGTTTTCAATAATAGAGTTATATTGAGTCGTAGAGATGGCTCTCTGGTTTCAATACATAGATCGCCTCGATCGGCAAAATGCCCTATTGTTACTTTTCATCTAGCTCTATTGTTCCAAAGAAACCGTACAGTCATCCAAATGATATTTAAGTCTCGTATTGTGAGATTGCTCGAAGACCAGTTACCCTTACTACCCAAATCTTAACCTTTCTCTTCGATGAGGCTCTTTGACATTGCGTCTGTGGTGCTAAGGTCACACAGTCAATATTAGCAATGGTTACGGCTTAACATCAGGAGAGTCGCTGGGTCGACTACTACTAAACAAAGCAATAAGTAGGTACAAATATGGCACACTTATATTTATAACTATAATCCTGTAAAACTCTCATTTTAAGTAAATTTTGAATAATTTCCTTGCTTGGTCTACAATTTTATCTTTACTTAATGTTCGATTTTTTTACTATTTAGTCAAGCAAAACCCTACACATCACAAATAATCACAATTCATAACGATGCCCAAAGAAGAAAATAATCCAAGAAAACAAAATTAAAACTCACTCAGAAACATTGTAAATTAATTGCACACCCAATGTGCATGTGGCTTGTGTAGGGATGACGTCACGCAATCAGCTTACCGAGCCTGAGTCCATGAGAATGCGGCTATTGTGCCCGCACATGTCGGCGCATACGCTGGCGTTCCCGCGCCACCGCTACGTGAGCTACGCCGCTACGAGCGCTACGACACTACTCCACTACCTACTGTCTACGGCTTAACGTACCGAGTATTGACGTTCATCGCACTATTCGAATTACTGACGGCTCAAGGAGCTGAAATTTTAATGACTTGGGTGACGGCGGCCTTATTAAGAGAAGTCTCAATAATACTTAACATAGATTATGAGGTAATGTGCAAGTAGTGCTGATGTAATTGAATATAAATAATTAATTGTTAATATATTCTATTATTTATAGTAGGTACTACAATTTAATTCTACTAAAAGTATGAAAGTACAAACGTTCATTTCTCTTCTACTTTCTAATTATGTTTTCCACACGTGTAAAATATTTGGTCGGCGTGACCAGATAAATCAGTCAATTATTCAATAACTGTTCTGAGGTCTCGAAAATTTTTGTAGTGCTGCTTTTTGTCACACAAATACGTTACAATAGCAACCGGACTATTTTTCCATTAAAACTCATGCAACGTAAACCGATATTTAATACTAGAGCAGAATTATAGCAGTATAAAAGTAAGTTATTAATTCTAGAGTAGGTACATGATATTTAATTAGAGATACACGTGTATCGCAGAAAACTTGTCAAGTAGAAGTATTTCTTAAGAAACATTTTTAAAAGGCTTCTCCTTAGAAAAAAAGCTTTCTTCGAATATTCTGAACGAATAGAATGTTTCAATGAGTACGCTTGATCTCAAATTAGGTACGACTTATTTTCCACTTACGTCAGTATAATTTCTAAAGTATCTAATTCACAGAAAATAGAGACTAACTTATTCTTGGTTTCTATAGACTGAACACAATCATTAAGTGTTCTATCCAAAACACATACCGCGCACAAAGTATATTATCGCGTGCAATGTGTACTGACAGAACAACTGATGCAATGTTAACCTTTTGTTTATGGGGCACATGTAATCCCAAATAGAACACGTGCTTTTTTTCTCGACGTCATCGACTCCCACCCCATTTCTCAATTTCGACTCTATGCACTTCAATTTAAGGTCTATATTTATTGTTTGTTGGGTTATTTAGGGGTCGTTTAAGCCAAGGGCTCAGTTTCCAGCGTGACGCGGATAAGCGAGATTTTAATTAAATGAAGGCGAAATGTGTAACAAGTTTTTTATGATCTGATGACTTCGCAGCACTCAGGATTACGTGCGTTTAAGCATACTTAATTTATAAGTTATTCTATAAATCTTAATTAATTCTATTTTTTATATGAATCTTATCGTTACAGATAGTATTATCAATTTGATCACTTGGTGTCATATAACGAATGTATAAAAGCTGCATACAGAGAAGGCATTTATTTTATTACCAGCCTCCCCTTGTGTTTAGCTGCTTTAATAATCGTTACTTTTAGTATAATGACTGGTAGTTTAAACGAGTTCTTATAGGTTTGAAACCTATTATCTTCATATAGTTTCAGATGGGCGGTATTCCTAAGAACATGTAAAAAATCATTGCCGAGGGGCGGTATGCCTAAGAACATACTGTTATAAATGTTGGTACTAATAGACCTGGTAGATTTGCAGCACAACAGACGTATAATCATAAGCTTTTAACTTAATACCAAACAATTTCCAGAATCACAAAAAATATGTTACATTTTCATCAATTTTCTCGGAACGCTGAAAATATTCATTATCTTTCCAGAATCATTGAGCTATCAAAAGTGTATCCATTTCGTTTAAGTTAAACAGATATAAAACTCAAAAGAAGTGAAGTCTGCGTCGCTTAAGCTCGTATAAAAGGCGTTCAGTGAATCACATTTGTAACGTTTAAAAGGGAGATTTAACTTCAAACATCAGCGCAAGCCCCTCGTTCGGCCGAATTGAAAGCAAACAAAGCATGTTTTTCAAAAAGGTAGTTGATACAAAAAGTGCGTATTTGTTATTTATTACCCGCGAGGCAATAGCGCTTCGACGTCAATTACTTTCACTACATTTTAATTTGGTGTTTTTGAAAATAGCCCGCCGTAATTAATGTTTGTCTAACATACATAATGAATTGAAATACCACCGTTCATTGATACTCCTATTTGATGTATTGCGACAAGTGATGATACATTGCATTTTTTTATTAGGTACCTACAAACTTTTGTTCAACCTGACTTGATAGAGGGCTATCAAATTTTATAAGATTTATTAAAGAAGGACTACATACCATTATATTCCGATGTTTGTTTTTGTTTTTCGTGTGAGTGTGTGGCCAACTCTGACAAAACGCTTAATATCATAGAATTTTAAGTTTTTTAAATAATTAATTTTGCGGTTTTGCTTTAGTTACTATCAAGACGCTGCCAGTTTTAGATTGAGTAAAAATAGTAATAAAGTGCTATGCAATGTAAAATATAGTAGAAATTTTATTTATAAACTAGGTTTTTAAGCGGTCATTACTTGTACCTACAATAAATGATAAATCAATTGATTTATATATAGTTAACTAGAGGACGCCAGCAGCTACGCCTGCATTTTTTTTTAATTTACCCGTTTGGCCGATCCCGTGGGAATTTCGGGAAATCCCTTCTTAGTGCACCCCTACGGTCCCCAAGGAACATACATGCCAAATTTCAGCTTCCTGCGCCCAATAGTTTTGGCTGTAGCGTGTCTGTCAGTCAATCAGTAACGCAAGGATTTTATATATTAAGAAGATGAACTACTTTACGGATTTGGTGAAAGTATAAGTTTTATAAATCATAAAATATTTTTTGTGTGTAGATAAGCGCATATAACTTTATAGGTCACACTGGAATCATAAATTGTAAAATGATGCCCGACGACGCTTTGGTTAGCAATTTGAAGGGCCTTTACAACAAGAGGCTTTTATTGTTGGGCTTTGCATTTAATCTAACGGCGATATTATAAGGCTCTATCAGTACCAACAATAAATAACTGACTCCTAAGGTTCCGTATTTAACTACAATGATATCTTCTAGTTACGTCATCTGCCCGTCCGTTATTTATGTCTAAATTTATCGATGAAGAAAACTGCAGAATACCAAATGATTAGGTACCTTTTCTTTACATAAAATACACCTTTAGCATCACAAAACACCATACACTACCACTTTACGAAAATGCTATTAACGCACTAAGAACACCCAGACTTGATACAACAATTAGTTGAAAGGTATTGTGTCGTATTAGAGTTGGATCCACAACATCACCGTTGTGGATCCAACTCTAATACGCGGTGTGCGGTCATTGAAATTTCTTATTGGAAGATAACAATAATATATCGTATTTATTTATACATGCAAGTACTTAAATTCTTAGTCCGTGGCTAAGTATAAGAGTAAAATATCTACATGCATTCGTAATGCGTCACGAAGGCGAGTAAATGGTATAAAAGCGTTATGTTGGCAGTAGTAACTCATAGCGACATTCCGTGGCGAAGGAGGCGCCTACCTAACACAGGCGCTTTGCCTGTGTTAGGTATCAACCTAACACACTTACGTACGTTACTGTCGTGGCAGAGTTCTGCGGTCGATAGCATAGTGATGTGCTCCACTTACATATTTTGTTAAGTTTTTCGTTTACTATGTTAAATACCTAGGTTTCTTATAATTTCTTATAGTTTCCTATGGAACAAAGGTAACGTTTGGTATGTCGAAGAACCAAATAAGTACCTATAAAAAAATGGGACCTTGTAGTTTAAAACTTATAAAATAAACGTTTATCTGAAGTAACTATGACCCCGATGTCGACCCATTCAAGTTTTATTTTCGCAACAATAAATGACCTAAGAACGTTTCTAAAGCCTAATATATCTATTACAATAGATAACAAAAGCATACATGCTTAAATTCACCAAATTTAGTTCAACCGCTTTGGGGTAAAAATGACACATACCTAAGCACTTATAGATAAATTCAATAACACGCTAGGGATTAAATAACACAGTAGCTCTATAGGTTTTGTTATGTTATTTTTGTCCTAGTAATATATCTACAACAAGTGTTGTCTGGCCTTTACTTAACTGTATTGCCTTATATAAAGTGAAAAGCATCGTAACTATCAAAACCGTCTCGCCTATCTAAAGCTAAAACAACTTCAAACCCTGAACACAAAGAATACATTACACAACTAGTTACTACTTGCAACAAAGAAAACTTGTGGCTGGTATTATTTATCGACAGTTAAGCGCTTCTCTGGTCCAGTAGACACGTACCCAGCGAGGAAGGAGGCGGGAGTGGGTTGTGATTAATGACCCAATAATCCCGGCGGCCGCCGCCTGCCCTATGAAAGCTTCACGAAGCCGAATTGGTGAACGGTCAAAAGGTTTATTGACTGAACAGGCATAACCAAGACGCACTTACATCACTAACGGGTGTGTTAACTAAGTCATCAACTTGAAGACGCTGTAATGAACCTTTTTTAATACTTTGTCTTTTCCTATTTTCACTTTCTTTCATGACGGCCTACCACTTCTGTGGGTCGGTAGTAGTGTGTGTGTATTCTTAAGATATTGCTAGAAATCTGCTATCATCTGATATTGCTATTATTATTTATCTTGTTTGACAAAAAGGCGTATAAGTAGTTTTAGTCAAACGACGAAACACTTATGAGTTTATCATATTGCACTTCCTCCATTTAATTTTATTACTATTTATATATTTTTAAGGTATAGTTTCGTACTAACACATGTATCCAATACCCAATTACTCATTCCCCCAATCGATCCCTCTAATATCGCAGAAAATCGTACATTGATCGTTCTAATAAAACCTTTACACATGAAGCATTCATTTCGCAGCGAGGTCGGCCGGATTCATTGAAGGAACATGACTTGCCAAATGTCGACGCCAAGAGGCAAGTCCCGCTCCACCGATAATATCAACTCGGATCAAGATGTTAAACAACCTGCTTTTTGAATTATAGGCTTTACAATATAGATTTATTAAATAATGGGGATGGAATATAACCTCAATGTGGGTAAATGTCTCTAATAGTTATACCAATAGACGCAATAGTGAGTATTTAAAATAGTAAAGTCATTAGTAAACGTTTGTTTGTATGTGTAGGATATTTCTTTGTTAATTTACCTATGTACAATTTAGGCAAATATTACTTCAAAGAAATCTGCTAAGATAAAGTTAAATAACATTGGTTTTTCAATTTAAGATATCTTTGCATAAAAGATCAGATTTCGTTTGATGTGCAGGGCAGCGATATAAAACGATACAAAAACAAAGGAATCATTCGAGTTAAACGTAAGCAGCTATTTGAGTAGGTATAATGTTTATTTGCCACAAATGTTATTAGCGCTCCATAGCTGCGCATCAAAATCATCGTGTGGAAAATATCCGAGGAGAGAACGACCCCGTGTCCCGACATTCGTTCCGACGTTAATTCCAGCCGCATTTGTTCCATTACATTTCCGACACAAAGTAGATACGCGTTTGCCGAATTGACTAGGTGGATGCGACCAGGCGAACGGCGAACGAAGAGGATGGGGCGAGCCGGCCGAGCAGCCCGACAGGGACAGAGTATCAAAAGTGAGAAAGATGTATTCAGAAGTGAAATAGTCTGCTGGCTGAGCACATCATCATTAACGAGCCAGAGAGGGCGGAGGGCAGCGAAGAGGCAGAGGGGGCGCGCCAGGTGGGCGCAGTCCCACGCTCCGCTACACCTGCGCGCGAAACTGTTCCTTACCGCAAGCGACTCACGGCACTTATCCGTGTAAAGCTGGCGCGCTATCACTACCCACCTCAGGGAATATTTTCGAGTGCACCGACATAAATATGAGAAATATCCAGGTTTTTATTCACCTTCCTCCCCCGGGGACCGCTCGGGCCCGGACAAACATCTCATATAATAGATGTCCAACAATGTCGAGATGACAACGGGTTTTCTCACACACGCTTAGTGTAGCTTTTATTTTTACTATGACACCTGTCAATGTCTTACAGAGAAATATTGGAAATATATGTTGCGGTTGCTTATCTCTTTACCTATTTCCAATGGTGAGATATAATAATAATATTTCAAACTTAGTCATTTGACTAGGTTTTGCTTAGATAGGTATACATATTTATGTCCATCTAAGCAAATAGAAATACTAACGTGATGTCTAGCTCACAACTTTCTACGAGGTAGATACGAATAAAAACATCAAAGAGTAAACGCTTCAACTGGGCGAATAAAATTAAAATGTTGCCTATTGGTGGACGACGAAGAGAACAACAAAATTGTATTCTCTTCATAAAGTTGACGCAAAGTTAGTAGTGCGGTTTTCGAACGTCGAGCCTGTTTCAAACCGAACAAGTTGGGAGTGCACCGCATCACTTTATTTTACAGCTATAAATAACTTTGTTCTGTACACCATAAAGTTTACAGATGGACTAAAAAGTTTCGACGTTTCATGACGTTTTTAAAAGTATAGCTGAAAAAGCTGTCTGCCGTTACTGCTCTACGTTCACAAACCAATTCTTATAGAGTTAAGCTTGATTCTTCGAATATAATATAATTTAGACTTGTCATTAAACTAAGTTACATTCACTATGCCTAATATCTAATAATGTGGGATAAACCAAAATTAATTTAACTACAAAAACAATCATCAATAAACCTCGACTAATCCATTCGTGTGTAATGCAATTAACCCACCCACCGAACAGCGCGAAAATTAATTAAGAATCACGTAAACACGGACAAAAAAGCAACCCTAAACCAGATGCAACAGATTATACCATTTAAACCATTTTAGTTTCATTCGATATGACAGTGCAATAATTTGTTCACGCACAACATTAAAATGAAATTAGACGGGCGAGATTCACCCCCGGGGATAAATGAGGGTTGGATCACTTGCGCTGTCAAAATATAGGCAATATTTTAGTTGTTCGGGAGGACAGGCAAACACGGAAGCGGTGAATAAATCACATAATCGGATCGAAAGCTATCGGCCTTTATGCCGCGCTACCTTTGACAAACGTGTTTCAATAGACCGACTACCTCGCATTAAACATGTGTTGCTTATACGTAAACTTATGCTTATTGTGTAACTTGCTCTGATGTTATTGACAAAAGAATGTTGACGGTATTGAATAATGGTATTGGCTTTCTTTCTTTGTATTAAACTAATATCTTATAAAAATATACTTTATAAGATACTTATAAAGTACCTGTTTGTAGTTCTATGTATTGGAATTTATGTTATTTTTATCATCACGCACAAGATTATTTTATTGTAAAATAAAACTGTAAATTATTTTTTACTATATTATTGTATAAGTCTTTTACTGCCAATATTTTATAAGGTGTAGCGTGTACCTAGTCTTTTCAGCATTACCATATTATATTATACATACATATTTTCAGATTATTTACCGAGGCAAATACAAACAGATATTGTAGGACAACTCAACGATCTGTATCCTTAGAGTGAGTGGAAAGTGATAATCGATCTTAACTCTCCATGTATGCATATATGACCATCATAGACAACAGGATAATTAACGACCTTCATAGTCAACAAGATAATAATTAACCAATCAACTACATTTAATATAAAAAAGGAACTCGTATTACCACATTCGCTACCGAAGTTTACGTAAGCCAAAGTAAAGTAAACCTAATTACAGATAATAAACACGGACAAACGTATCTGAAGTAGCCATTGTAATACAATTGGCGTCCCTTTGTTCGTGCAGTGCTCCCCTCGCGCGTCGCCGGTCGCCGGGGTCCGCGGCCCGGGTGTGGTCACGGTGCACTAGAGGTGTTGAGCGCGAACACGTGTTACTGATCCTTAACACTCGAAAAGCACCGATCTACTCGATTTGATACGCTCCCGATGCAACTAGGGGCTTGATACACCAATAAATATTCATTACGAGAGGAATATTAAGTGTGCAATAAAACTATTACCTGATCGTTTTATGATTAACAATTAGGGAGAAAAAGTAACCGTGTTAAATTCTTGGATGGGAATTCATTATAGGATAGATGTACTGTTATTGTTCAAGCTATTTTTTTACACTTAGTACAGTTTCAATTTATATTATGTTTGAAGCACCAAGGACGTCTGCATTTGTTTTATTTTAGATTGTCTAATGTTTGTGTAGTATCTACGTATGAAAGCTTAGATATCATTGAATAGGGTTCGAATAACTGCCACTAATCATATAGATATACCACACGTAGTAATAGAAACATTCCAATTCGTTACCGCCCGTTTAAATTCTCTTTTTAACACAAAAGGAATTCAAAAAGGTAAGCTCGTTGGAGAATCAAAATCTAGCGCGCGAACCGTTAAATTAAAAATAAATATTGCGAAACGTCAGCATGTTACGGGTCGGGTTCTGGAATATATCCAGAGAAAAATCGAAAAACGTTAGGATGGCCGATGTCGGTTCACAGGGGTGGTGTGGGGTAAGGTGAATCTTTTTGTGAAGTGGAGAGAATTAATTTAACCCGCTGCGGGGTAACACGACATGGCGGTAATTGAAAAGTTTGCCCCTTGTCGGCGCCGACGCCGACGGCGACGCGTCTTCGCGACACTCACGGTTTATAACTGTATTTTATGGTAATTGATATTTTAAATATAATTATCTTATTATTTAAATATTGCCATATAACAGTCACATCAGAACATTACAACACACAACATTCTATGAAACGTTGTCTACAACGTAGCAGAACTAAGTTAAGACAGTAAAATATAAACAGAAAGCTTAAGTCTTTTCTCTAGCTGCAATCATAACTGCCCGTTCTTAAACCTATAAAAAATCTATCTAATCTATGTACATGCTTAATAAAATACGTTGTTCTAGAAACGCATAAATGTATTAAGCATTATAACAGAAGACAACTGATTAACTTTCTTGAACTCCGTTCGTGTAAAAAGCTTTTTAGAAATTAACCCTTTAACTTTTTCAACGAATATTTAAAAGTATTGTTAACTTCAGAGCAATCGCCTGGCTTGCTCGCACCCTGATCGATTTTAAATTAATTTTATAAAGTTAAATTGGGGATTATGTTTATTTGATCGCTGAAAAGGGAGCGGTCGGTTGGAGTAGCATTTTGTTTGTACCCGATCTATACGGTACTTGATGCTGGTCTTTTTGTAATCATATTCATCGGATGTAATTATACGATGAGGATTTATTTGTCTTATCGTATTTAATATAATAAATACTGCTACTACCATTTTAATTCCACTACAAATAAGTCACAAATTAAGGTTAGAATACTGCTACAGGTCTTTTTTTATGAACTACTACTGTTACAGCTTTCTCAGCTATTTCTTATTCTATGGTCATCATCATCATCGAGTGAGTCCTATTTTTAGGTGTAGTGCCTGTAAGTCCTTTAAAATAACTTAATGGGGGCCCCGCAGTGCAGCCTTCTTTATGTGCTCTATAACTATCAAACTTATAAAAAAAAAAAAAAAATTTTGCTTCACGCGTTCCTCACGATTTTTGACTTTTGTGATCTGGGGCCCAATTCTGCTAAATAAATATAGTCTCGATATCATGTCAGTGTCATACTTACGTCACAAAAAGCGTATTCTTCTAAATTATCTGATATTTGAATCAAATTGTAACGAGATCGTATGTGTCAACGACGAACTGTTTATTTTTAATTATACGATAATGACATTAGATTATCAGAATACCGCTTTTAAATCCATTCAAAATATAATATCAATGTCACATAAAAATAGCAGAATTGGCCCCCTGATTGCTCTTTGATTTGTTTTCAGACATTTTAAATGGGTTCTGTTTGATTAAAAATATGCGAGCAAACCAGCGGATATGTATACGTATGTAAACCATTTGTGGATAATCGAGTGAAAACTCAAATGAACTGAGATGGCTATTAATACGTATTAATCGCTTTCCCAGTTCAGTTGATATTGCAAGGACTTCTTGCATATACATATTTAGTGAGGTGTGTATATTTCAGTGTCTAGTTAGGGACAGAGGTAGCCGGGTGTGTTGACGCATTGGCTAACATCGATTCGGTCTGTTTGCGCAACGATATTGAAGTTAGCTGATTGGCTCCCTGGCTGTGGGACTTGGCAAACTTAATGATTTACCTCCACAGGAACGTGACCTTTTTGTATGACTACCGAATTTGAATATAACAATTTGAATACCGAATTATAAATTCGTTCCTTTGAACCCTCCGAGGCTTTTGGTTTAAGTTTGCATGCATTGGATTATAAACTTGATAATATTACTACTCATACATTGCAAAATGTTGCGAAAGTCAAGATTTTATCAGATTCTTTGTCTACTTTGAAAGTAGCTCGACTATTCATTGCTAACAAGTAAGACTACTAGTAAGTATCATTGTATCACAGAAAATCGTTATCTCGAAATTTATCTACAGAGAGTAGTACACCTCTGAAAATAAAAAGGAAATAGTCGTAGTTTCCTCCTACGTCTCTACGAAAAAACTAAAAAGCTTGAAGTTACTTTTCAGAAAGCTAACAGAAAGGTGCGAATTGATTAAGTACTATTACTTTGGCTTTACCTAAGATAGCGCATCATCAAAACAGTAAGTGCTTTATCTCAACATCTAAGGTAATCAAACATACAAAGACTCTACATCCAGTAATGTTCCTATGTCGTCACTATCCTTTTCATTATTTTCTCCTACATAAAATGTATAATTCTGAAGAGTATAGTGAAACAGAGTGTTTGCACAAATAGAACGAGGTGTGAAGTTGGATGGGGCGTTAGGCTGGTGACTGATTAATGGAATTAATTCATTATTCTGCGGTTGCGGCCGGTAAGCGACGCAGTCGAACTCAGCGCCGATGAATTGTTAATGCTACTGTCTGCCTCCCGGGAGTACGTTGCAAGCAGAGCGCCGTATTTGTATTTGAGAATATTTTTATCGATTTTTATTTTAGTGACTGTATTTTTTATTTATTACATCAGTTCTTTCGCAGTCTTTAGGGCAATTTATATATTTATGAGATAGTAACGTAATCAACAATTATATACTATTTCTCTGCATTACATGATAACCATTAATTTCACAAATTCGTCAGTTGTTATTTTTATGTTTATTAACTACTAGGCTTAGTGGGACAAAGTTGGTATTCTATAATAGGTACCTATGCTCTTTGTGTACATACATACATAACGTCACGCCTTTTATCCCCGAAAGGGTAGGCAGAGGTGTATTTCTACACCCACTTTTCGCCAGATATACTTTTAGTCCCACGTAATAAGGGGCGAGCCTATTGCCGTACCGGGCACATTTCCAGACTCCGTGCGGCTACTGAGAATTTCGTGACAGACAAATCCAATAACACTGCCCGACCCAGGAATCGAACCCGGGACCTCCCGATCCCACGCGCACATTTATGCCGCGAGACCAACGAGGCAGTCATGCTCTTTGTGTCTACCGTTATAAATGATTATGCCGTTATAAGCGAGTATGCAACATTTTATCTTATCTGTTAAGTGTTAGGTACTGTCCGAAACAATCAAACTGATATTCGGTTTTATAATACTTCGTTAGAGTTTCGTTTCTCTGATATCCTAAGTTAGGTAGTTATTATACCTACGTATGACCTACACAAGTTTAGTTTTTCTTCCTATCTTGGCAGCTCTACTGGTCTACAGCTCGTAAAAACAACACCTTAGGCGTAAAAAAATTGCCTTCATTTTCTCCGATAATGTTTTTTACTTTAGCTAAGCCATGTCACATATCAACCTCAACGTTCAACCAGTCAGATATTATACTACTACCGTAGGTCGTTATGTATATGTATGTAGCAGTGAGTAGCGGTGGGTAAGTTTCGTGAGGGCGTATAATTACGCGAGCGAGTAAACATATAAAGGTAATCCGGGCCGCGGCACAAAGTGATGCTCGTGAATAAATTAGCGCAGAGCACCTGCGGCAGGACCGCAGCCCGCGCTCCCTGCAGGGCTACAACGTAGCCGATGCTGCGATCATATAGCACTTTAAATAGCTAAACGTTCCGATATGATATAGCACTTTAAGTATCTAAGCCTTTCTATGTGCGTTTTGATATTTTATAAGTAGTGCTTTAAATAACTAAGCCTTCTGATATAATATAGCGCTTTAAATAGCTAAACGGTTTGATATTTTATAGCACTTTAAATAGCTAAGCGTTTTGATATGACATAGTGCTTTAAATAGCAATATAGCACCTAAATAGCTGAGTGCTTTATGGGTTTGTTGCATGGCAACCATGTTGTGATTAGCACATCACGTAGGTTGATTAGATTTAGCGCATTTTGAATTCGATAATTATGTAGCTACCACGCTGTGATTAGCAAATAAGTAGTTAAGCGTTTTATGCATTTGTTGCTATAACGTAACCAACTAGACCATGTTGTAATTAGCACATCAAAAAGTTAAGATTTACTGCTTTTGCATTTGTTTAATTATGAAGCTACCACATTACTGAAGGAAAGGGAATGATGGATGAACTCTTAGCTCTTATACTCGTAGGTGCGCGCTTTCTTGACTCTACAAATTTCGATGGTTGACGCTATCACTCTACCTAGAGTACTATTCTGGGGTAGTGAAATGGCACAAACGGCTCTTTGCGTCGTTGGGCTGTTACTCTTCATCTAGCTCTTGTTGCCACTCTAGCGCGAAGCCTGTCAGCCTTTTAAAGTTCGCCGGCGAACTCACCAAGTACAAGTAGACCGGGCCTTCCTCCAAGAGAACATGAGACGCCAGACGTCGTCAGATGTCATACAGGGTGTAGACCAAGAACACGAGGAGTAAGTCTTCGTCATCCATTTCACAGATGCATATACCTACTTAAACTCACCAATGTCATATGAAACACTAACGTAGCAATACGGTGGAAGTCTGGTTGGTTTAACCACGTACTGCATAAAAATCTACTTACCCACTAAACATATCAAAAAGTATTTCGTATACTCTTGGCTTTATGTAGTAAAAAGGTTCATTAAAGTAGTTTTTCTCTAAGTCTTGCTACTCCATGCAACTCTTCCTCTCTTTTTGTGTACAAACGAGGATGTGTGTGAGAAATGATAAGAAGAAAAATAACGATTACAGCTCAAACTTTTTATATTCATTTCAACGAAATAGATTCCCACATTCCCTAATCCTATCACCTTTCAAGGCGAATCTATCATTCGTGGACATCTAGAGATATGTTACTTTGTAACCCAAGCCTTTAAATGATTTTTCAATCAAAATCCCATATAAAATTACATAAGAACTCGGAACTTGGTTAAAAATAAGCTTAATATCAATCTGACGAGGGACCTCTGGATACAGCTTTCGCACAGGTAGGTTTTTACACAGTTTATATGACGATAATGTGTTAAAAATATGATGTACACTTCCTTATGAAGTAATGAGGAAGCATTTAAAGGATTTTGGACTTAGATTTAAAGGAGTATCAAATGTTGAAAAGGTAATATTATGCTTGCTTTACTAGTTTATATATTATGTGGTTGATTTTAGCTTAAGACAAATTGGTTTTCCCGTAAGCTTTATTAAGTTTGTATAGATGTGTAATTTTTTTACAGAGATAGCGCGTCGATGATCAACATAGTTTTTTAGTAAATTCTGATGCCTATTGTCTACACGTAGCGATTTTCTCGTGAATAAAGAAATTTTTTCATAAAATATTAATAACATTGAAATAAGAGACGTTTTACATAGCCACGGCAATGAGGAAAGTCGTAGGTACTTTGTGGCCAAAAGCTGTAGTGAACTATAATTAAAAATGTGACAACCCTGGAGAAGATAAGACATATCTATCCATATCTACCTCTTGTGCTAAAAGGCTCCGTCACATGCAGAGTTAGAGCCCGACTTGCGGCCGACATGGGACTCTATGAATATTCAATTATTCACAAGATTTTACTTGGAGGGAATTTAGATTTAGACCGAGTCATATATCTTGTATATTATACATCGCTAAACAACACGTACAAATGAAACTTATAATATAAATGTGAATGTGAAAAGTACATAAATATTATAAGTATACACGCTCTTCTATCAGTGCGGGAACAGGACTGTATTGTAGAATTTAACAGACATACATGGGGATTACAGTATGCAGTAAAGAGATTCTGTTCGATCATGTTTAATATTATATGCTTCATTTACAGCCACTTTCGTTATAATTTATATTAATATTACAAATTTGTTTTAATGTTTTTATATATGAAAATACATGTTTTGACTGACATAATAATAGTTAAGTTATAGCCTCGCCAGCGTCGGAAGCAAGAAACACGTAATTGCACACTAAAGAAAGGTCTTTTTTTATATTGCGACGCTAAGGTAATAAACAGAAGTTGAAGTTTTGTTTGAAAACTGGTGATCATTCCAACAAAATCTTGAACGACGATATTTATCATCATCGTAATCCTAGAGTTATTCCGGTTACATTAAACAATAATTTCATTAGGATTGATCATTTGATATAATCGTAGGTAGGTATGTCTTAAAACAGAGCAACCGTCGTTTCACGTTTCTCAAAGATATCGTTTTGGTAGGTAACAAATAAAAACAGTCGTATCGCAGCTATATTTTATCGTGTAGACCATTTTCTGGACATTTTAGAGTACTGTCTTCACAACTGACAACGTGATGACATTCAAGACTAGCTAACGATATAACTATTTTGGCCGGTCACTCTATACCTCTATATACACAGCGAAAAACGCACCTAATATCACGAAATCTAAACTAACCACGCGAATACATTTCTTTTTGTAGTTACAATAATGGCTTATCCTTCGACCCACAAAAGAGTATGCGTCCAAAGGGCCCCAGCCCAAACTTAACACAAATAAGGAAAATAATAGGAACTAGGAACTTTACTAGAAACAGCTTTTCGCGCCTTTTCGATTATATTATTTACCTAAGTGACCATTGGACTCAGCGGTAGTTAAACCTAATTTTCAATCAGATATAAGCTAACTATCATGCTCTTTGTGTATTTACCCAGTCAACAAATGACTACTTTATTCTCCCCTTTATAACCTACTCATATATTTTAGACTGGCTATTATTTTTATTTTGAACCTTTGTTATATAGTTTGTATAAGACAACAATTTTATTTAATTCACAGCTGTAGGTATCTGATAGTATCTATCTTTGAATATAAGCCGTTTGAAATTGACATTTTACATAGGTAAATCGTTTATAAATACATATATACATAGTAGTATCGTTGTTAATAAATGTTCAATTACAATAATTGAAATGTTATCCTGCGGCTTAATTTGTTTCCATGCGAAAGGTGTGAATTTTCATTCCGCAATAATAACATTAAATTACATTAAAGCCCCATAAACGCGGAAGTTTTAAATAAACTTCTTTACACGTAACATTGATACAATACAGATCATAAATAGAAGGTATATTCGTATCTCTGCAAATAAAAGGCACAAAGGGTGACATCACAACACCGGCGCACAATATTGGGTCGGTACGATGACGTAATGACAGATTGTATCGGAAACTCCCGTGGAAATTGAACTGGCCGCCGGCAAGCGCTATATTTCACTCAATATTTGAGCGAGTGGACATTGGACAAAACAACCTGCTGTGACCCTGATGGACGTTATGTGCCGAATGATAGTGTATACGAACGAATATCAACGCTATTGTCGCGAATAACTAGGTTTTGTTAGTACGTGCCGTTTGATATAGGTACTTACTTCTATGTGTTTTCTGTGTAGATGAAAATTATCTTCAATTTGAAAGGTATTGATAAAAGTATTGAGGAGCCCGTGACAAATCTATACATTCGTGTTAGGCGTCTACACCACTGTATTTAAAAAAAAAAACCGGCCAAGTGCGTGTCGGGCCACGCGCAATGTAGGGTTCCGTAGTTGCCCATACTGACTTGCTGCAAAGGGTATTAATGTACAACAAATGCGACTGTTTATTTTGCTAAAAAAATAATTTTAATAACACTATTATAAGAACCTAAGTTTTGTTTAGAAAAATACTAGGTTTGTATCCAGTTATGTATTGTAAACATAAAATGTGGTTTCAAGATATACTACTACTATGCATACGTAGTACCGTAGTACATTACATACCGAAGTACGTATATCTTTAAGATTAAGCCAGCGCGCCCAATGTAAACTCACAGAAATAGGTATTTATAAGTTAACCGACGATTACTCGTAAATTAGTGATATCTACTTAGCTGTGATAGTTTTCCTTTTAAATTCGTTATATATACTACATTTGTGATTTTTTTCACCTCTTCCAAATTAATAGTTTAGCCGGCAGAGGGGGGCGAAGGACACTTGAGTCTAACAATTTTTTTTCACTTCAAAGCTTGATATTTGACAAACCAATCACTTGATCGAAAAATGATTTGAGCAAACTAAAAATATTTTTTTAAAACCTATCCAATGATACCCCACATGATGGGGTACTCAACCAAAAAAAAATTCAACCCCACTATATATGTAGGGGACATACTCTTAAAAAATTTTTTGTCCTAAATGTTATTCTACAGTTTTGTTGCAATATCTTATGTCTATATTCATGTCAAATATCAGCTTTCTAGCCCCAGGCGTCTTTGATCTAGGCTGCGGACGGACAGACGGACGGACATGAAGAAACTATAAGGGTTCCTTGTGGACTACGGAACCCTAAAAATGAGTAATCGTAATGGTGTTTACAAACGATAACATCCTATGCCCCCTATGAGCTTCTTGACTAAGTCAAGTCTTCAGTACTGTCAAGAGAATTTTTGACATTCGTTACGAGAGTCCGTACCCTCAAAAATCTCGACTTTGACCTAAAGCACAAAATATGACTCTCCATTTGACTTCCGAAAGACAGACGTTTTTTAATCTCTGGAAAAGTAAATTTTCTCTAAAATATAACTAGGGATAATGAAAATACCGGTCTCCGTCTTGATGTTAAGGCGCTATTTAATAAGAAAATCTTTTTTTAAATCTTAACAAAAGTATTATATTATTATGGTTATTTTTTAATATTTATTTAAATTCCATTGACTATATACCCGTTCCCGTTTTCATTACTTGTCAGCCAGTGCTATAATAAATATAGATATAACAAACAAGAGGAGGGTCTTGCCACTTTTAGATAAGGTCTAGTTAATCTATTTGTTAGATAACATACATACAGGGTGTCTCAGCAAGAGTGCACATTTTCATTTTAAAATAAAAACAAGTATTTTATGACAGCGTTGTAATATTTTTATTGTATTGTAAAGAAGACATGTTCCGATTAAGTATGGAATAAAATATCCGGCATATGACCCCCACGGCTCCGATGACAGTCCATTACTCTTTTCATTTTCCATGACTTTTGCACAGAGATGTGGCTGTATCTCACCGATGACGCGTTGGATTTCCGATTTGAGCTGAGGAATTGTTTCGGGTTTATTCGCATAAATCTGAGATTTCACAAAACCCCAAAGAAAAATCGCACGGCGTTAAATCGCACGATCTTGGTGGCCAGTTGACATCAGATTTTCGTGAAATAATGTGTTCTGGAAATCGTTGCTGCAATAAAGTCGATTGTTTCATGCGCGGTGTGGCAGGTTGCGCCGTCCTACTTAAACCACATGTTGTCCAGATTCATGCCTTCCAGTTGAGGCCACAAGAAGTCCGTTATCATATTCCTGTAACGAATGCCGTTCACAGTCACTGCAATTTCGGCCTCATTTTCAAACAAGTAAGGTCCAATCACGCCGCCTGACCAAAATCCGCACCAGATAGTTACTCGTTGTGGGTGCATTTGTTTCTCATGGATTGCATGAGGATTTTCTGCGTCCCAAATTCAACAATTTTGTGTATTCACGAAGCCATTCATATGGAAATGCGCTTCATCGGAGAAAATGACTTTTTTCGAAAAATTGGCATCGACTTCACTGTGCTCCATTACCCATTTAAAAAAATTGGCATCGACTTCACTGTGCTCCATTAACCATTCAACGAATTGTCGGCGCTTTCCGTGGTCTGATGGTTTGAGCTCCTGAGTTAACTGAATCTTGTACACATGAAGGTGGAGGTCTTTAGTCAAAATTCTCTGCGTACTGCGTCGTGAAATTTGAAGTTGTTGAGAACGATGTCGAATTGATGTTTTCGGGTTTTCGGCGACACTCTCGTTTACAGCAGCAATGTTTTCAAGAGAGAAGGTACGTTGACGCAAAGGATTCTTATTATCCATAATTGACCCAGTTTCTTCAAATTTTTTACCACTCTTCGAATGTTTGACACATTAGGTGCACTTTGTCGGCTGAAAATTTGGCGAAGTTTGCGAGCGGTTTCAGCGTAACTTTCCCCATTTTTCTAGTTAAAGTATATCATCTATGGTAATGGGTTTTCACAATTATAACGCGTTGTTTACTGAGACACCCGTTATATTGGGCTAATGTCATATAGGTAAATATTATGGATTGCTAGGAGCAATTATTATAGAAGATATAAATTTTGTAAATAAAGAATTTCTACGTCACTTCGGTGGCAGCATACTTATACGGATAAAACTATTAACACATTTTATCTTCTTGTGGCATTACATGATAATTATATTTATAGGTATATAATTTGGTTTCATTACCATCCCACGCCAATATGCCTCACCTCTAAAGTTCAATTCAGCGATCTTACCATGTAGGTGGTCTTGATATATGGTTCACATATGTTTTATGACAATAGGTATCAGAAGATTGACTCATAGCGGAATTTTCCACACAAAGTGAGATCCACAAATCTCGCGTCAGGATTTGCTACAAGTAGCAGAGCTGTGTCGAGGTAAAGACACGGGTTCTGATGCATTCTTACATGGGTTCATGCAAGACTCTGGCAAATTTTTGATATTAACGAAGAAATATAGCGATGAACGAGACATTCATAATTAATATTTCTTTTTAATCACACGCTTGTAATCCCTAAGGTGTAGGCAGAAGGGCAGTATTACACCTACGGTTATGAATTTGTAGGTCCCACGTAATAGAGGGCCAATTGTCGTTACCTGACACTTTGCCAAATTCTATGCTGCTACTGAGAATTCGGCAAATCTAGTAATACTTTTGTCATATATCCGGAGGCATATTTAAGTAGGTACGTAACGTTTAAAATTGCCGGTCAATTTAAGTAACATATTTAACAAAAATAAGAAGATATTTTTTATATATAATTGTGAAATGTTTCCTATGTGTGATTTGCGTGAAATCCATTTATCAACATATTTTTCTACGTGCAAAAATGTCACGGTAATAAGATTGGTAAAATTGTTTTTAATGATCACATCGTCCTAGCGTTATCCCGGTTGCATCCAAGACTCACACGCCTTGGAATCCGAGGTCCGCTTCCTGGTCTAACCAGACATGACAGAATATCAACTTTTCCACAGAGCGACTGCCGTCTGACCTCCGCAACCCAAAGCGATATTCTAAGGTTTAGACCAGTATCAGTTTATTTGAGGTCGGGTCTGCCGGTTTAACTTGCTCTCCGAGGCACGGGGCAACCGATAATTAACAATTCAATACGCACATAACTTCGCAAAGTCAGTGGTGCGCGCCGAGGGTTCGAACTCCATACCCTCTGCGTGGCAGTCCGTTGGTATCTCCACTAGGCTATCGCCGCCCCAAATATTTAATTGTCACATATATTTACATCTATAACACAAATATAATAAGGTACTCATTCTTTTTTAGCATGACGGATCTGACGGAACCCATCATAATGAAATGCCTACCTACACCTACATATTCGTCGAACATAACATATTAGAAATCATGAAAATCATCAGATATAGGTTATGCTTGTTAGACTCACCATCTTTGTTCATATTTGCTTGGAAGCACTTGGCGAGTCTGCAGGCGCGGCACTGGTTCCTGTGCGTCTTGTCCACAGGACAGCGGCCTTTCATCTCGCCGCCCGCCTTGCACGTGTACACGCGGTTCCTATGGATGGACCGCTTGAAAAAACCCGAACAACCTGCGAAAACATACACGTTGTTGACATCATTGTAATGTAAGATTTTTTAAGGTATTTCATGTAATACCAGGTCAGTGATTTAGGCTATGAATCTTAATGCTAAAAGATTTTGTAAGGCCACAAAAAGTCAAGCACTTTTAATTGAACCAGCTCGTTAATTGTTATTGGTGACAAACGCTTGCCCTACCTTTTCGAGTCAATTTTATAGTACAGTGTACAAGCTAAATTCGTAGTATTACCATTATAGCACAGATGTCCTACGCCTGGTTAGAGAAAAATTTACACATAGCCCACGCAATCTTGGTTCGGAACTGGTCGATATTATCATTCTTACCAGTCTTAATCACAATAAAAATTGCTTCGTAGCTAAAAGGCGGACAAGCCGCTCCGGTATACCTACCACTTTTATAGGACAAAGGTTTGTAGAATGTTTTTTTAAACATTTTAACCTATCCTTTGTGGTCATACAAAATTACTTTCTTATGTAAATAATAGTAAAAGCTGATGTTGTAGCTGTTATAACTTTCATACCTAACTTTTATTCGAACACAAAGTGGCTAGTTGGTAAAATCTGAACCGCATTTGTAAGTACGGTGGTTTCTGCTGTCATATGGTCTTATTATAAAACTTAGAGCAAAGCGAAAAATGTTAAAAAGAACATAATTATGATAAGTATATGAGAGGATTACCATCACAACTGTAGATGCCGTAATGTTTGCCGGAGCTTCTGTCGCCGCACACATTGCACGGGATGTCGAGCAGCCGATCACCTGCCATGATACAATCACATCATACTCCGTTATGTCGTGAAGCGGTGTAATGGGAAAGAGAAGTAATATCGCATATTCAGTCTAAGTCTAACATTCTTCTAAAAATATGACATACATATAATCATTTCAGTAACAACAAGAGATTCTTCAGTGATCTTCTCAAGGACAAACTTCTAAAGTAAGGACACAGCAGAAAGTTAGGTATATGTTATTGTATCCAAAGTTGTGCAAGATATAATAACAAAAATGGGTAAGTCCGGACAGAGAGACTCTATGGTACAAACAACACTAGCTACCACCGAAATGATCATTGATGTTTGGCATACCTCCAAAATTACCCTGGTTTTGATAAATAACAACCTTATAGACGGAAATTCACCAGTCCCGGACCACGATACTATTGTTAGAGAGGAAGTGTGTTCTCAGTGTGTTTTCTAGTGTTTTAATTGGTGTTTATAAGTGTTGGAAATTAAGTGTGTATAAAGTTGTGTGTGTTAAATAAAGTGCAGTTTTAGTGGCATAGTGCATTTAATTTATCACCGAACCCCAGCTCGTAATTCTATTATTGAGACTAAGTAAAAAGTGTTCATAATGATTGGTACAATATGGGATTTCAGTTTTCGTAAAGGGTCTTTTTACACTCTGTATATAGGTATATAACACTATGTTTTTTTTTCAACTTGACCAAAAGTACATTTAATCAAAGACACTTTAAAGGAAATTTGCAGGCGATGACGAACTCATAAGACACTAGCTTTAAATATCATGAAAGGAATCACGGTCACCGATAGCTTTCAGATGTAACGTAACCTTCAGCTAAATTATACCTATAGGAAGAAGTGTTTATTTATTAACTGACACTTCTCAGCAGTTGTGAGCGCCCCTCTCACAAAATAGATTAGTCAGATTACACCAATCTCGCTAATAACGTTGGTGTTTTTGTTCCGTTTACTGAAGCCTTCCCCTTCGCCCCTTTTCCTTTACTATGCAAAGGCCTACCGTCACACCGAAGCGAATTACTATCTACTTCTGTTCTTATAAATAGCTATGTTCTTGTTCTTTCTTTAGAGCGCATAAAACAATTACATGACTTTTAAAAGTGAGCTATCATATTGTATATGGCATTAAATACGACTCATGATTTAGGTGACCACTTGAACGAAAAATATTTCAATGATGCTCCACTACGAAATATTTAATTTGGCTTAAACATTACAACCTAAATACTTAGTAGGTATAGCTACTTGAAGTAGAATATGCTTTATGAAGAGCACTAAAATCAGTATAAAAATTGCTAGAAATACTTGAAATTTATTTTCGTGGCAGTCTTTAAAACATGCATATCTAGTGTGATAAGTGTTAGATAAATTATTGGTGTCGGTAAAAGCGTAGAGAGACTAATCAATAATTTAAGAAATAGGTAGATTAAAATACGAATAAAATAACAGCTCCGATATTGTCTTACATAATTAATAAGCGTTCTTCTAAGTTCCAATTCAATTCAAATAATCTGTTATTTATGTGATAGGCAGACTGGTTCGGTGTTACTTACGGCCGTCCTCTTAATGCCTCGAATCCTTTTTAAGAAAGTACATTTTATTTTTTCTTTAAAAAGGACTTAGACGACTTTACTGCTCGTCTTTCGGGCCTCCAAGGGAAGCCGCGAAGTGTCGTAATTATCCCCGTTTTGGCGTACTTTTGAAAAGGATTTTATGGTAGGAAAAATTATGGTTTGGAAGTTCCTCTCTTCATGCATTTAAGGCTTATTCAGACCGATGTGATTGAACGTAGTTTTTTACGGTACTTTATATGTAGACTTAAACGAACCAATTTATCTAATGTTCTTGTAACTGAGACATAGCTTTATGCTATGTACCATTGGTTCCTTTCGGCAGTAAGTTCTTATTAGTATCGATTGTTATTATGTAAGTATATACAGTATATAATAACACTTCGGCTTTCAACACCGAAGAAGTATAGTTTATGCGATTTACATATTGTAAATTAAAACAAAATGTATTATAAATAATGATACTTTACGATATACTTTCATTCGTGGTATAAATTTTTTTTGTGTATTTCATTATTCATGCATTCATAAAATTTCAGAAATTGATTGAAATATTTTGTCGTCTTAACATAATTATGAACCTAAAACACAGTTTAATTGTAAAAACTTTTACATTCAAATATTCATCCGACTGTAAGAAACGACTTTGTGAAATTCATCCCGTCATCCGTAAATGACGGACTTTCATGGTGCTTCTAGGTGCTTATGTAAACTACCAGAGCCAATAAAATTATCAGAGATCCATCATGATTATTGTCTACATAAACTTATACTTTTTGTTCGACTCGGAATCAGTGACGGATTAATAATACAAGATGTCACCATCCCATTTCATTCCGTGGGTGTCGTAAAAGGCGACAAAGAAAAGTACACGAAGCAAGTAGCATATTTGCGAAGGAAACTCGACATCAAATTCTGTACATTGTACAACCCATTTGTCTACTCACACTGATACTGTAAAACCAATTAGAAGAGGCTGTAGATGACACTTGGAATGAGTAGCGGCTTTAAAAACAACTTTTTATCTATTTACTTACTAAATATACTACTAAATAGACTCCGTGGTCCAGTGGACAGCGTATGCGACTGCTGATCGGAGGTCCCGGGTTCGATTCCCGGGTCGGGCAAAAAGTGTTAGGTACTGGGTTTTGCCGAATACTCAGTAGCACCCGGAGTCTGGTGATGTGCTCGGTAACGGCAATAGGCTCGCCCCCTGTTACGTGGGACCTAAAAATTCATGGCGAAATGTGGGTGTAATATTTACACCTCTGCCTACCCCTTCGGGGATACAGGCGTAAGACTATACATAAAATAAATAAATAAACTTACTAAATTAATGATTTTAATAGGGATACGTAGGTGATGAAAAGCTGTACATTCTCTTCATGTGTTGTGTGTGAGTGTGTGTGTGTGTGTGCAGTGATGCGTGTGGTCGCGGCGCGCACTGAACTCGACATAACGCGCGACAAATTGCGATAGTCGTGCGAAACACCACACTTGCTAATGCCGATCAAATGAATACACCTAATACTTGCCCTCGTGCTCTTTATTACTAAACCAACGGTTCATTATTATTTGTAAAAGAGGCTTTGATACTGTTTGCTGACATACGTATTACGTACATTGTTGTTGGTACGTAGGTAACTAATGCATTTTACATTCACAAGATTTCCTTTCTTTTGTAGAGACCTCTACATTTGTTTGTGAACTACAACATACGAAGCTGTTGGTAATGATATTTCTACTTATCTATCACCGCTGTGAATAATTAATAGCGTTGATAGATAAGTATAATGAAAAGCCGCCCTTGTGCGAAAGCCAATCATCGTTACCATCATTAAACCGATTATAGGCTTTCAGACAGCAGATAATATTATTTAATTTTCAAACTAGGTTTAAACTGCTGTAGAGTCCTGGAAAAAATGCCAATATCAGCATTGATTCTAAAAACATTTTACCGATGCAGATCTGAGATAAGCGTATTTTCTAATTAGATAAAGTAAACTAAATTAATATAGGCACACAAAACAATACCCATCAAGTAACTTTAGCTTCTAAACATGTTGTGTTGGTTACATACCTTCCTTATTATGAATTCGCTGGTCTTAAGGGTGGACTGTATATCAGGGAGTATTAAACTATTCTACCTATACATTGTGCACTGCATTATCAATTAGTTGTAATGAGTAGGTACAAGTCAATAAAGTGAACCTGGTTTTGACTAAGTTTGGTTTTTTTAAGTACAGTGCAACAATTAGCTACGATATTATATTAAAGTACCGATGGCGACGCATCCAGCAGCTAAGTACTATATAAGGTGGTGGTTTCAATAAATGTACAGATAGGTATGGGCTTATTTGTTTTCCAAAGCAGAAACGTTTTTAGATCAGTAATGCATCATCAGCCCTTTATACTGTCCCACTGCTGGGCACGGGGCTCATCTGACTAGGTATGAGAAGGATAAGGCCATAGTCCACCACGCTGGCCAAGTGCGGATTGGCAGACTTCACATGTCTTTCGAGAACATTATGGAGAACTCTCAGACATGCAGGTTTCCTCACGATGTTTTCATTTGTTTTCACCGATAAGCAAGCGATAATCACCAATTTAATACGCACTTAACTTCGAAAAATCATTGGTGATTGCCGTGGATTCGAACCTGAGACTCTCTGCGTAGCAGTCTGTCGGTCTCTTCACTCGACTATCGCTGCTTGCGTATTGTCTAAATCTGTACTACCGTAGGTACTACCGAGAAGGATATCAGAAAAATAACAGTTCAATAACTTGCCTCGGCCATTGAGACCACCTACCCCTAATTGTCTTGTTTCTTATTCCAAGTTTTAAAATTCAATATCAATAAATATTTTTAAACTTTTATAATCTTTTTAATATACATTTATTTGTTATTATAGTTTATCGACATTATAAAATCATGCCACAAGTTTATGCCGTCGGCAAGTTCGTTTCGCAGAGGCGCTAACAAGATCTGGTGACTATAATTTACAGGTAATCTGGTCTAAAACAAAATTATTGATCAGTTTGCTGATTTAAAAGCACATTAAAACTTTGATATAAAAAACAAATAAATAGTAAATATGAAATTATTGCTTGCAATTACAAAACAATTATAGAATAAGATACCTTAAGAAGTTTTATCATCATTCAAAGTACCTGTTCTAAGTAAGACTATAAAAACGTAAGTACTTTTCTTGATCAAGGCGGTAAGTATAAAAGACAGTCACTTTTTGAAATACAACAAACACACACATAGTTAATGAACTCAAATAACGGTAATAAGTTAGGCGTTAAGTGATTAGATTAAGTTACATGCACCCTTTGTACAAGAATCTGTGTAGGGGTGCGAGGGAACATCAAGTTTTGGGTCCGGCGTCCGTCCTCTAGCCTCCCCAACTTGAAGATGTAGACGCGCGTTTCCTCACTCATTTACTAAGATGTTATTTGTGCTCACGAACAATGGACCACTGAAACTTACTGAATGTCTGTATAACTTACTATAGTTGTAACTGTTAAGCTTATTAGCGACATACATGGGACTGGGATTTGTTTGAAGATAGTTAACAAATTAATGAGCAATGTTAGTTACCTACGTTATTGTGGGTTTCTATTCGTAAAGTGATTTATACCTACTTAAGTTTCTAAAAAGAGATAAGTACATACATTTTCTTTTCTTGATACTGAAGTACCTACCTATTTTATAAAGCCAAAGGTACATGACTGTTATTAAGCAATTTATAACCAGGGTAGTTAGAGAGCTACTTAAATGCAACATTCTCTACGTTGCATTCAAACAATTGGCTGAAAATAAATAATATTCCATGTGTTTACTTCGTCAAACTTGGACGGCACCAAACAGGCAGTATAGCCTTCTTTAGATAGATACTTAATCCACAACTAATATATAAAGCTGAAGAGTTTCTCTGTTTCTACTAACTACTCGCCCGATTTGAAAAATTCTTTCAGTGTTAGATAGCCCATTTATCGAGGAAGGCTATCGGCTATATAACATCACGCTACGAGCCACGGGAACGGAGCAGTAGCCTTAAATAACGCGGGTGTAACCGCGACCTCATCTAGCCAGTTGATAATCGGTCTGAGGTCATAATAAAAATGCACCGGATTGAAAACCTCCTTTTTTGTAGGTACGATAAAATTTGAAATAAGCGCATAAACCAAAAAATCTGTAAAAGATTGAAAATTTTTAAAGGTTCTTAGTTATATCATACTACTAATAAATCATGTAAATACCCTAATTTTTTAGATTTACTAGCAATAATTAGTTTCGAAGCACAATTCGAGAGACATCATAACTGAGAGAAGCATGAAGTGAAAATGAAAACTGCAAAGAAATTGGATGAAGCAAGTCAGCCGAAACGTTGGCAGATACCGAGGTATTTATGCCTTAAATATATTATTTGAGTAAAACCCGCTAAATAACCTTGTATATGGTAAAGCATTTTGCGGTTTTATTGAAAACTCAATTCTCAACTTAATAACATAGTAAGCAATTGGAAGGTAATTGGCTAAACGCTTGCTGTTGTAGAGCAAGCTAGAGGAAAAGTGACTGGAACACCTAAAATTTTATTATTAGGTATATGTCAGAATTTAACAACTGTTGTAGTCTTGTCGATAACCTATTTTATTACATACCCCATAAACCGTATTTGGTTTCGAACAAACTAGATCAAGTCAAACTAATAATAATAATACATATTCTATAATATTCTCCCACATACACACATCACCATCTAGTCCCAAACTAAGCAGAGCTTGTTCTATGGGTACTAGATAATGGATAAACATACATATATACATATTTTTTTTTGTAAAAACATACATATTATACATAGAAACACCCAGACCAAGACAAACATCAATGTTCATGCACACAAATGTTTGATTTGAGCGGGAATCGAACCCGCGACCTTCGGCGTAGCAGTCGCATACACTCCCGCTGCGCCAACCGGTCGTCGTCAAATCCATGTAATACGAGACAAAAATATAGGTGACATTAAAAAACTGTAGGTAAGTGAAACTTCACTATTGCCGACCAGGAAGGCTAGGGATCATACAATTTTGTTGTTATTTAAGATTTTTGTTAAATTATTTTCATATGGAGTTTTGTCAGACATTCAAATTGGACAGCTGGAGAACTTATTGGGTACAAAGAGTACACCTTCTCGCCTTCTCGGTTAATTAATACAGCCTGAAGCCGATAGAGTCCCAAATCTCGCCCATACAGGTACAGCGGTACTGATATAACAAAATTGCTGCTTACTGTAGAAGTAAGTATTTCATGATACAAATGTATGTTATCTAATAATGGACAATTAACGGCAGAATGTAAATAACAACTACAACTCCTGGTTGTACGTTTCTGGAATCTGGATGAAAAGCATCTGTCTGCAGTTTAATTTATGGTGAAAATAGAAATATTTAATGGTGCGATTTTAGATAGAATCTTATTAGAAACTATTGACTTAAGTAATGAACTTATTAGATAGTAGACGTCGCCAGCGGCTTCGCCCGCGTCAATAATACATATAAACCTTCCTGTTGAATCATTCTATCTATTAAAAAAAACCGCATTAAAATCCGTTGCGTAGTTTTTAAGATTTAAGCATACATAGGGACAGACAGACAGAAAACAGACTTGGTTTTGTACCTACTATGTAGTGATGATGATTTAACTGTAAATTAAACTATAGACATAGATACTGACTGGTATTTCACCTATAATATTCGATAATATTCTTTCAGCCATTTATGATCACATAATAATATAGACAGCTAGTATGGTTGTCATAATAATATCTAAACACAACAATTTCCCTCTACTTTTATTCTTTTACCGATTTTCTTTTCTATAAGTACCTACCATATAGTGACTATGCGCGATTCGTTAAAGTTAATTCATATCGAATTTCTATCTCTGGATGCACACTAGTTGTAGAAATTAACAGAATATAACATAACAATAGTATAACTTTTTGTCTAATTTGATTAGATAAGTTATGGAAATGGAGTGCATGATTTATTAACATCTTGCATACTGGAAGTATTCTTATATAAAAAAAATATCCAGTGTTCCGATATTTTAAACCAGGTACAACCGAATGTAGTTATAAGTACAGAAAAGCGGTGATCAGCTGACCTGTGCCCATTCTCCGGACTGCCACCGCTGGCGCCCGATGTCGCTCCCAGAAGGCAGACAGCTCGACAGTTGACTTGCAGCCTCAAACTAAATTAAACCACTATATTTTTCTACAAACATATTCCATTAACTTCACTTAAAATCCTTTTGCAGTTTTAATATAAAACCACATTTATGGCACAGAGAAGAAAATTATTTTCGTCCTAAACGGGATCAAGAATCCCTTTAAAGTACATACATATGTACGAAACTTTTTGTGACTTATCTAGGTGACTTCACCACCCAGTCGCGGCTTTCGACAGACTGCTCCGATAATTGTGATCTTTGAAGCCGCTGCGGAGATCGCGAGTCACATCATCCCCTGATTACATCGAGTCCCACCCCTTGAGAGAGAAAACAATATGGAGTAAGGGCGCGTGGGAGAGAGACAGCCGTGATCCCATCTTGTGTCCCGGTCCACAGGCTACATTGTCAGGGCATCGGTGGCTACGTATCTGACTGAATTACGTACGAACATAATGGGTGCATTACGTGATAAGGCGATGTTTGCTCATACACCTTCGACTCAACATATTGATATTTACTTGTAGAGTTCATTTATTTAAGGATACTACATATAAAAATGACATTAAGAAAAATAATGCAACTTTACTATTTTTTTGTCCTTTGTCAGTGTAAGTAGAGCTTTTGATATCGTAATAAGTTAGTTAAAAGAATATATTCGAAAAATCAGCCATGCGTAAACACACTTTTTTCTTTTTATAAAGTAACAAAAAGTCTAAAAAAGAAACAAACTCAAATAGTATTCTTTAGAACTATCAGTACCCATAGTAAACATTAAAATGTCAAGTTATATCACGGGGTGAGCGAGGCAGCTTAATTGGCGGGGCGGCATCGTCGGCCAATCACAGCGCGCCGGGGATAGGAGGGCGGCGCATACAGCATTTGAAATTGGAACCGAGCTACGAAGCGAAGTCGTCACCTCAACCATTTGAATAGAACAAGGACGCTTGTCTAATGAACTACTGAGAAAGACTTTTCCACCATTTGCGATACTATTTATTTTGGCTCTACTTGTAATAGTAGAGACGTATACTTAATAGCAGGCTTTAGTTATATTTGAGGCACAGATAGATAAGTAACAGTTGTTATTAAGACCCCCTATCAACATAGAGTGTCTTAATATCAGCTGCTACTTGTAACAATTTAGTATCTTTGTTAATGTAGTTAACTTGAGATTGTCGAGTTTCAGTTAGGTATTTATCAATACTTTACTAAGTAATCCAGTTAGTTTAGTTACTTGGAATGATTCATTTGAATCAAAAGTTGTGTGTATTTTTATTGGTAATTTCACATGTCAATAAACACAAATACCACTCCAAAACAATTTTTCTCAGCACAATAAGTAAAGTAAACCAAACCTTCTTAAAAATCATAAAATCCACCCGACTCTACATTAAAAAATCCTCAACACCAATAAAAGCCTAGAATAACCAAAAATATCAGTATAACCAACACATATACCGGTTGGTATAGCCGTCCGACCCCTGTATCTTGTCTGAATCCGGGCGATTATCAGAAGCATGTTGTTTTTGCGCGCCCGTCGGCGGTAATCCCGGCCGCCCGCGCCGCATCGCCACTCGCTTGCACGCGACCTCCAATATACACACACTTTAGTTCACACTATCTTCTACTATATTATTATGGGTCAATCCGATTTTCATTTTGGTATTTTATTTTATTTTGATTTTTTATAAATATTGTGGTTTTTAACTGATAATAATATTGCATCAAATTGGCGAAGAGAAATTACTATATTGGCCTCACTTAGCAAATACACATATAGCAAAGCGAAATGGCTGATAAGCTACACATTGTGTTGCTGGCATAAATCAAACTCCGAAATTACAATTACTAACCATTTTCAAAATATTTTACTAAAGGCCGAATAGGTCCAAGGATTCTTGCTACGCTTATGAATTCTTGTTAATTGTGTGTAAAAAGTTGTGCAATCCTTCATAAACTATATATATACCTATAAGTACATTATTTTACACACTATTATCAGAATTATAAGTCTATTCCTAAGTCCAGAATTTGATAAATCTACGAATCTTAAAACAAGAGTTCATTGTTTTACGAATAAAAAATGTTACTGTGAGACTTTCCCACGTTTTTGATTCGCGCTATCAAATTTACAATTATAAAATCTCCTGTTCTCAAAACACTTCAAGTTTAGAAGTATTTAATTCTCTTTTATGCGCCGATTGTTCATATTAGAATAGAAAACATATGCGTCCGTGGTAAAAAACACAGAAAGGGTGTCAGCCCAATTTGAATCGTGAGTTGGTGCCCACTTGAAAATTTTAAAAGCAATAAAGTGCGCGTGACCACCCTTGTTATAAATTAACCCTTTTTAAAATGCGATTGAGATTTTATAGTATTGGTTAAATATTTGTCATCCTTTATTAACGCACTAGCATTGGTTTTCAGTACTTACAGAAGTGGATTACCATATATTGTTTGGAATAATGGCAATAGGAGCTGACTACCATAATAAAGGGTTTTGTTGTTATAATTCTGTTGTTTTGAAAAATATAATTGATGTAGTAGCTCCTTATTAAAGCAACTTATTGAATAAGTGTCTTCGATCAGGTATTTGCCCGATCTTATGAAACATAGTAGGATGATATACCTCTGTTCAAATCCGGCAATAAGACCGATCCGAGTAATAATAGGCTAATATCGATACTACCTGCCTTTAGTAAGATTTATAAAAAGATCATACTCAAGCAACTACTTAGACATTTTAATCTAAACAGCTTCCTTCATAGTGAGCAATATGCTTTTACCAAGGGACACTTGACAACAGATGCAGGAGAAGCGTTACTCAAACACATATTCACTGCATGGGAGAGTGCCCAAAAAGCTATTGGTGTGTTTTGCGACCTTTCCAAAGCATTCGATTGTGTCTGCCATAATACGCTCTCATGTATCTTATGCAAACTTAGACATTACGGCGTCCAGACTAAAACATTGCATGTCATTAAGTCATACTTCAATGACATAATCTAATGTGTTGAAATAAACGGCTCAAAATCCAGTAGCTTACCTGTTGATTTAGGAATGCCGCAAGGCAGCATCCTAGGGCCTTTCTTGTTTGCATAAACGATATACCTTTTTACTTGAAAAACATTTGTGACGTTGTACATACGTTGCAAACATGCTGACGATACTTCTTTGATATTCAAAGTAGATAGAAATAAGGAACACTTTAATGAAATATACAATGCGCTCATTCAGGTAACTAAATGTTTTAATGTAAACAATCTAGAACTGAACGCCTAAAAAACAAAATGTATTAAGTTTGCTCTGCCTTATGATACAAAACTTGGTCCTAGTATAGTTCTAAATGATGATGTACTCGAAACAACTAATACCTACTACACTATTTTTAGGAATAACACTTGATTCGAAATCACAGTGGGCTGCGCACGTTACATATCTCTCAGGGAAACTTAGCTCAGCTGCTTATGTCATTAAGAAGGTTCGTAGGTAGACTGATGTCGATATGGCTAGATTGGTTTATTCTAGCTATTTCCACAGTGTTATGTCATATGGCATATTATTATGGGGTAGGGCTGCTGACATTGAATTTTTTTTTATATTGCAAATACGGGCAGTTAGGGCCATTTACCAGTTAAAAACAAGAGCTTCACTCAAAGAAAAATTTATAATATTGTTATTCTTACTGTTGCATTACAATATATTTATGCCAGTGTTATGTATGTACGACTAAACATAAATTCTTACAAAATGAATATACACAATATTAATACTAGAAACAGACACAAATTATATGTTCCGTATTTTCGGTTACACAAAACGCATAGCTCTTTTATTGGGTTTAGTATACAAGTGTCTAATAAAATACCAACTAGCCGTGGCAAAAGTTAATAACAGTCTTATACATAAGGCATATATTATAGTCTAAATGAGTATCTTAATGACATGACAATAATATTTGGCCTAATAAATAAATATTCTTTATTTATTAGGCCAAATTTTTGATTACCTATTAGGTCAATAAGTAGTTAATTACCGTATTCTCTTTTTATACTACATTTGCATTCTTGTTCTACTCTTTTTATTATTATTTTGGATTTGTAAGATGAGGGTAACTCGTTGTCATGAGCTGCAAACTAATAGATTGTAAATTAGTGCAGGTTTATACTGTTACTTGCCGAGACATTCCAACGTTCCACCATAGTTCTGAACAGTCATGTTCGCGAGTTGCCTACATCAAAAGACGAGAGTGGATGCTCCTGTTTCGCCATATTTACTTTGGGAGGCTTACCAAATGAACATCATTGATTGATTGAGTATGATATAAATAATGATTAATATTTGCATTAGTAGATAATTTACAATGTGAAACAGTTGCAGCTCCTTAAAAAAATAACAAGTAAAACCATTATACTGGCCATTAAAAAGAGTGACCATGAGTTTTATTGCCCGTTCTTTCTAGTGGTTCTACCCATTGCATTGCGAACGTAGCAGTAAATGTAAATGTAGAATCATCCAGTAATTAACTTAAATGTTTTACATTCAAGCATCACTTTGTGGCCTAAATGAATAAATGATTTTGACTTTAAAAATATTCTCTTTAGGCTTGGTTTGCTTTGCTAGGCGACCATAGGTCTTTAGGGTGGTTACTATTATTTTTAATTCAAATGTATCAAAAGTAAGTAAAGCAAGTAAAATGTAGTACAATAGATGAGACTACATAGATCGCGCACAATTAACTTAGTTTATTTTTTTGTAAATATCTGCGATTACTTATTTTCAGCACCAGGGACTGAGCATTTATGAAACAACTTAAAAATGCAATTGCGATGTAATATTTCTTGACTAAGTTGTGTGCAATTTATGTAGACGAATATGCACTGTAGTGTAAGAAAACTTGTAAGAGCTGTATCTCAAGATATGTTGTTAAAAACTATATTCGGTGAGTTCAGGTTTTATAAGCCATAGACAAAGGGGATTTCTCACACTTCTTACCATTAAGTAGCCATATTTACCGCACTTTAAAAGGACTTTAAAAGGCAAGGATGTGCAAGTTGGCAAAAATAAATGTTGGCTTCGGAATGCGGACAAATTGTATCTGTTACCTCTGTCCGTTTTCCTAATATTTGACTTATCTGTGTTTACAGGGACAACACAATGTACTAGGAAACGAAGTGTTAAGCCTTGTATTCATTAGGCAACATTTGTTGATAAACACTGTCTATAAACAGTTTATAAGCATTGTTGCATCATCTCTGGATACAGTTTATAAACATTTCATAAACAAATGTGATGAAACATTGTTTCTGAAACATGTTGCCGTGTTCCCCAATCAAACGGAGAACAAGCCGAAACATTTTGTTTATAAGCAAAAGTCAACAGGTGTGGACGTGTGTTGCGCGAGTTTATTAACATGGAAGTAGTGTGGTCCAACAACCAAGTTTCGATGCTCATAGAGCTTTATCAACAGCATCATGTACTTTGAGGGTTGAACTACACCTATCAGCTCCGCATCGCACTTTTCTATGCTTCTATCCTTTTCTGTCACTTAGGACCGTCATTTACTAGAGCAAGAAAGAGAGACGAAACGCTTCAGCACGCCGCGGAATCGAAAAGGCGATCGTGTTCCCTCTCTCTTTCTCGCTCTAGTAAATGACGGTCCTAAGTTATAGAAAAGGATAGAAGCATAGAAAAGTGCGATGCGGTGCTGATAGGTGTAGCTCAACCCTGAGACTCTTCAAATAGAGATTATAAAGATAAATTAAAATAAAAGGGGTTGGACCGATATTGCTGCAGAATTAAATATGTCGCAAAAAGAAGTGGAAATGAAGATGCATACTCTACGCTCACAATTTTCTCGTGAAAAGAAAAAGCTTAGGTCATCAAAAAGACTTGTACTTGTATACCAAAGCAAAAAGACTTGTACTTGTGTACCATCAAATTCACGAAGGTCATGAAGTACGTATTTTTTTATTTAAGAGATAATTCCGAAGCCACCACCTTTTCTTATTTTTTTTAGTAGCACTGTTATGAATTATTATGTAAGCACAAACACCGAGCATCACTACCTCCTCGGGCGACATCCTAGCAACAACTGACAAGTGTGGACAGCCATGTTTCAGAAACAGTGTTTACGGTAAACTTGATGATAAACACGTCATAAACAGTTTATCAACAAATGTTGCCTAATGAATACAAGGCTTTAGCGACTCTAACCTAAACATAATGTAATTGCAGCAAACCGGTAGGTATTCTACGAACCATTTCAAATGCACTATCCTCACCTACCACGGAGCTCGTGTCGTGGAGCTCGTCACATAAGAACTGGTAAAGAGGACTTAAAACTAACATTAAATGATACAAAGACGCTAACCGATGAGCAATCGTAGATTGGGAAATATACAGGGTGTCACAAGACCCGTCATCAAGCCGAAGTCTACTCGTTGTGGACATCATGCCAAGTTATACTAAACAAAAAAATACCTGGAAAACGACCGGAATTAAACGCGCGCGCGTGCAGAGCTCGAAATACCTGCTTATCCATGGGGTTATAGGGCATCTAAAGAACATATTGACGGCGTAAATGCATCGATTTTGTATCAAAAAAAAACAAAAACCATACTAACTTTGAGCCTCAATATCTCCTGAATCAGTAATTTCCCAGGTATGGTGCCGAAGTAAAAAATGGTCGTAGTGATTGGTACAACATGGGATTTCAGCTTTCGTTAAGGGTCTTTTTACATCCTGTATACATAATTGGTTTTAAATATCCGTAAATGTAATAGAGTTGGTTCATTCTAAACAGGGTTCGAAAATATCCGATATTTATTATAAATATCAAAATATCGGATATTTACGATATCTATCGGATATATATCAAGTTTGATATATATCAATTTTGTATGAAAGTCATATTATAATTTCATTGTATTATTTATGAATACTATTGTATTATTTATTTATACTTTTATATAAATAGTAAAATAATCAATAAACACAAAAATTTACTTACTTTTTCGTAACGATTTTTTTCTGACACCACTGACGGACTGACGCCATTAATACCGGCAGAAGTTCATTTTTAGATTAGAGCTTAGCATTAGGGAGTATGTTTTAACTCTACTCCCACGCAATCTACATTTGGGAAGTAGAAATACAGTAACAAACGCAAAAATAATATTCTTTTTGAATCATTTTTGTATTGCAATATATCACAAAAACATTTGATATATATCGTCGAATCGAGATTGATATATATCGGATATATATCGGATATATATCTTGATATATATCCATTGATATATATCCTCGAACCCTGATTCTAAATAATATTTTACAGCAAAAGCTGTTTTGTAATTTGTAATCACATCATTTTCATAAGCGCGATGTTATTTCTATGTTTCTAATGAAAATATCTGATGGTTAAACTAAAATCAACGTGAGCCAAAATAATATTTTGTTACTATCAATGTTATTAGCACTAAAATAAGTATATAATTTTATGAAACTGAATATATTGACTATCTATGAGATTACGTAATTTATGTTACTATTCGCGTGTGTTACTACTATGGTCATATTTGATTTAATAGCAGTAATTGCACTTGAATCACTTTTGGTTGCCATAACCTCCATTGTAGGGCTCTCATAGGATAGTAAACCGATTATTCCAATAATAAACCGCATATTAGTTATATTATTTAGTGTGAGTTAGTAGGTATTGGTCTTAGATTCATAGCTTAATCATCGGCTTAGTGACAGTGATGTGATATGTGGGGTTCGAAACCATAACCTTTACCAAAACTAAGGCATTCTATAGCTGCCTACGTCGCAAAGATTAGACTTCTATGCAAAACTGCACTTACAGTTCAAGGTATAACCCGAGCCTATTACATTACTTACTGCTCTATAATTCAAACATACGACACCTTTTATATAAAGCTCTGAAAGCCATAACATATCACCACATCACCCCTTTCATCTGTAAGCTCCCAAGGTTCATGATACTTCATTAGCGAATCATCGCACTCCACTTGGTGTACCAAACGTGCTCGCAGATGATCTGTCAGATGTAAAACGACAACTCATTCGACATCAAGACGCGCTTCACACTTCACTAGTCGTCATTAGAGGATACATGGAGCGACGAATTGTGTGTTATTTGGAGAAGTTGCTGCTGCGATATGTCGGGCAAGGAAATGAAAGAAACGGCACCGCCTCTCTCCAGTACTCTCTAAGTACACTTCTATAAAATAGATCAACCACATACTTAATAACTATAGTTTTCAGTCCAGCAGTTTGAAATGCTTTAAAGAGATTTCGTAATACGTTCGAATTTGAATTCGTAATGCGAAAAATTTTGTTTTTACCTATATCCATCTTTATTAAATTTTACAACAGCATATAATAAACCACTAGCTTAAAAAATAGCGATAAGGCTATGCTCTCACAGATTTCAGTTTGGTAGAGATCTACTGCCATCAAAATGTCCAACCCATTTTTCCAACAGCCGCATACTAACTATTGTAATGACAGTTTACCGTTACTTCAGTCTGAAAATTATTAATAATTACTATATTTTTTATTTGTTTCTTGCCTGGGGTTCCTTTGTCCAACATCCCACCTTTTAGGTACAAGTAGACTAGGGTGAAATACCGACTCCATAATTTGGGGTTTTATGCCTCCTTGCGGTGCTTTTAGCGGTGTGATGATGCGCACCTGTATACGTTGGGTGGTGACAAATGAGCACTACTGTTAAAAATCGCGTCTCGCTCGCCGCATTCCACAGAATTAATTCGTTTCGCGACGTCTCTTACTGCGTCACACCCTAATGAATGACGATAAATGGAATAGACGAGACAACCACAATATTAAATATTGAAGCAGAACTCAAATAAATAACCTTTAATTGTGATTCTACTGTAAATAGGTTTTCAGAATCTTTCAGGAAGTATGTTGTACCTACTTACATATTAGTTTGCCAGCACCGCTATGAAACTAGTTATTATAGCATAGTGTCATTCCTGAAGAAGCGGTAACTTAAAGGAGGAATCGCATGCATAAAGGCAGTAGGTTAAGTTAAGCATTCTTGTTTAACTGTCCATACAATCATGTTATTTTCGCCATATTTAAATAAAACCAATCTATTAAAAGATAATCTAATAATAGATTTGTTTAATCCCTCGGTCCTGTCTACGTGTTGCTACGGCGTAGTGCGCTCGTAGCAGGCACTTAGCTGGTCGCCCGAGGCACGGTGATTTATGTGCCCTGTGCCGGCTACGCCCAGTCGCGACAATTTATTTCAATTAAAGCTCACAGCGCCCCCAGCAGTCCGCGGTATCATGTAACATTAATAATTATACTGTAAAACGTTACACCTCTATTCTTTGATATCATATTATATAAATCACAACCTTATTTATACTAATTGAAGTAGCAAATCCTACTAGTCTTCTTGCATAGTCTCACACTTAGTCTAAACGGCGATATGATAACATTCAAGATTACACATACAGAGATTTTCAATTTAGTGCTTGTACAACATGATGAAGGCTTTGACAAGACAGTTCTCTTAAATATTTCTAAGTACCTATGTAATTAGGTATATTCGTTTTGATCAAGGAAATTTGTTAAACTCTACGTAAAGGTATTTAATGCATCTTTGTCTTTTGTGTAGAATTGCGCTGTGTAGCAAATTTTCTAGCTCTACCTGCCTTAATTTATGCGTCTTCCTAACCAATGCATATTATTTAAAAGCAAACTTATACTTTACTAGGCATGAAGAATATCAAAGACTTGACATACTGACAAAATGTCTATCGCCTATATAACATTCTATTTTGTCTCCCTCCTCTAAAAGGCATTTAATCTATTTCTATTTAAATGATCATACTGTTATTTCGACACAACACCACGCAAAAGCTGCTCCCAAAAAAAAAAAACAAAGTACAAAAAGCGTTTTGAAACTTAACAATCGAAGGTTAAACGGTTTACACAGTAGATCCCGATCATTGCTGGGAATTCATTTGGTCGCTAAAAGCGTGACAATTGTGAAATCCGTGGTGAGGCCGACGACGCTGCGCAAACAGAAAACGACGGCGGCTCGCGAAAAAGTCCTTTTAAAAATGTTGCGGCACGTACGGGTGCGAAGGCACCCATTACTGTGAAGTGGTGATTGTTGGTTTAAAGATTTAGCTGCAAACGAGGAACAGAACGGTGCGCCCGACCCGCGGATGTAAACCTACGCTGGAATAACACGCCAGTGTTTTATTTTTATGCCTGTAGGTACCGGTATGGTAGGGCGATAGGAATGGGGATTCTTTCCAAGCACATAGGATATTAATAAGAGCTTCTCTATCGCCTGATGTAGAAAAGTGACGACTACAATATATACAAGGTACTTAGCGTGGATTTGCCAGAGGACGCAATTTTATTTTAAAGATGCCAAGAGGGGTTTAGTACCCATACATACCTATATACATAGACTCACGCCTATTTCTCCGAAGGGGTAGGCAGAGGCATTTTAAACGCCCACTTTTCGCCAGTGTTTTGATCCCACGTAATAGGTGGCGAGCCTATTGCCGCTTTTCGGGATATCTTGATTGCCAGAGCCTCGTCCGTTGATCGGCAGGTGTACCACTTGCAGGTGAGGTTGGCTTGGGACCCTAAGTTCTTGGTGGGAATCATTTGCACAAGAGGGGTTTAGTGTTAAGTTAAATCCAAGTTTGTGGGGTCACAGCCCTTGTCCTGTGGCCGCCATCTTGAAAAGAGTGGTACAAATGGGTTTAGGTCGTACAGAAAAATACTAAAACACGTTTGGTTTCAAATTTAATTCTCTACAGCTTTGGTCTTATAGCATTTAGTCGTAAAATGAACAATAACAAAGTTACAAACGAAAATCGAATGAAATTTGCCTGCCCAGCCAGAGGATACTGCAATGTGTTGAGCAGTGCCTAAATGCTCTGGGGATACCAGCAGGAAAATTATTGCAGGTATAAAATTTCATTGAGGAATATGATGAATTACCGACAAAAATGTGACATTCCTTCAAAGTTCTTTATCAAAAAGAATATCTGCGCTTGATCAGACCCTGTGCCAAATGCTGGCTCGTCTCAAAGACTGGGGACACAGTTATAATGGCAAATGTCAAAATTGCCAAAATACAACAATAATAAAGAAAGAAAGAAAGAAACTTTTGATTTTTGCCTTTACGACAAAAGTTTCAAGACCAAAGTTGTAGAGAAATTAATTTGCAATAAAAATCTTTTTCACATATTCTTTGTGCGGCCTACCTGTACTTTACCAGATAATTAAGAAAAACCATCTGAACCTGCACTCTTTCCAAGATGGCGACCGAGGGACAAGAGGTACGACCCCACAAATTTGTATCAAGTTTTACACAAGCCCTCCCTACACAACTGTAAAATAAAATTGCGTCCTCTGATATACCCCAAATGTAACTTTTCAATCATTTTTCAATGGACTAATATGTTGTTGATCCTTCCTAAGGTTTATTCTTTATAAACTGACAATCTGCAAAATATACTCACACAATCATTTTCATCAAGAACGCGTATCAGAAAAAAATAAAACTAATATGTTTTTTATAAAATATATGTTATAGGATGCTTCTATCTTCGGAAAAACACTGACTTATGATACACGGTGTATATTTATATCCGTATCCGTATGATATGGATATCCCTGGAAGAAGAAAGATCCGTATTCGTATCCGTATCCGTTACTTTTCTCGCGGATCTTTTACGGATTTTTCACCTTATTAATTTCCAATTGTTAGGGTGGTTAATTGGTAGAAGTAAAAAACTATTAAATTCCATTCAGAGTATTTTTAATATAATTTAAATACAAGTGTTACATTGTGTACAATTTGACTGCACGGTTGGCGTAGTGGTTTAAGCGGCCGCCTCGCTGCTTGACGCTGCGCGGAGTGTGGTGGGTTTGATTCCCACAGGCCACACGAGACAACACTTTGTGTGATCCATAAATTGTTGTTTCGAGTTTGGGTGTTCATTGTGTCCGTGAGTTGTATGTTTGTTAAGTCTACCACGACATAGTATTTATTCCTAGTGCGGGAGTTGTCTTTTGAAAGAGAAGTCGAAACATGATCTGTGTATTATTCCGCCGGGCGGGCGTGCCGTCAACTATCGTTTCAAGGTCGCGCGCAACGACATCGATTGAGTAAGAAAATAAAGATCCGTATCCGTATCCGCGGATCTTGACACCAAATATCCGTATTCCGATCCGTATCCGCGGATATACATTTTTAACGATCCGGCACATCACTAATTTAAATATATGTATAAATTACAAAAAAAATCCACTTCATACGCTTCTACGTGCAGTTCATTATTTTGATGTGTATATTGTAACCTATAGATCTCTATCTGATTGTTGGTATTATTATATAAAAAAACAGACAGTAGTATCTTGGTGCACAAATAGGCCTCTTTGTCCCGCTACTAGCAGTTTAATTAAATATTCAAATAGAGAGACGAACACTTTGTTTCCGAGATAGAAACGGCGTATCATTTATAACAAAATAACAATCACAAAATCATTAGGTGCATCTCATTGTTGGATCTGCCAAATTCGGTCCTCTCTGCTATGGGCACTGTCTATTTTTTTCCTAACCAATCTTGCTTTCTTAGAAGGACACGAAAAACAATCTCTTAAGCTTATATAACTGTCGAAATGAAGGTTTAGTCTTGGTAAACTTTACTGACATTTTCCAGTCCCACAGTGCTAAGAAGAATTGACCTTACAGATAAAACGTGAATTCAGCCTGTGGTCAAAAGAGACTACGATTAAAAAAAAAACAAAGTGCCTTTGGGCTTAAGTCCTGCCAGTATATTTAATCTGCGTGGCGCCTTTGTACCTAATTGCTGAGTCGCGATCTCTCATAATGCCACATTTAGACGTCGCGCGTCGGTGAGCCGAGCGGCTGCCGCGCCACCCACGCAACGTTTATACAAAATAAATATGGAGACTTTATTTTGTTTTCTAATCGTAGCATTTTAAAATATAAAGCCAGATTAATCTGTGTTTAATAGTTACTGTAACACTAGAATAGTAGATGTTAAAAACTAGCGCAAATTAAAGCTACACAAAATGCAACTCTTTGATTTGTTAATTATCGCTTGTCCCGTGCTTTTCGAAGCATGTTAAGCCGTCGGACCTGGCTGTCATGAAAATATTTGACAGCCGATATAAGGAGTCAGTAGGGACCTATGAATAAATTGACACTAATGTAAGCCAAAGAATATCGTTATCCCTTCGAGTTGCGGAGGTCAGACAGGCAGTCGCTCTGTGGAAAAGCTCAAATTCAGCCAAATCCGGTACCTACCTAGTAAGAGGACCCAGGTTGCAACTGGAATAACACTAGGGGGATTACAATCACGGTAGTAGAGCCTTGCTGATTTCAGCATGTATGGGCCGACTCGACCGGGGAAGTACTACAATCTTACAGAAAATCGACGTAAAGTAACAGTACCTAAACTGTTGCGTTTCGTTCGGTGAGTGAGAGTGCCGGATGCCCTATCCCCTATTCCTTCTCCCTCATCCCACTCCTTATCCTATCGCTTTTCCCAACCCCAAGGGGCGGCAACGCACTTGTGACTCCTGTGGTGTTTCTTGTGTCCATGGGCGGCGGTAATTGCTTACCATCAGGCGATCCGTCTGCTAGTTTGCCGCATTTATTATTAAAAAAAAATTATACTTATAATTTACCTAACACGAGTTTCGTAAGTGTAATGCGAATGTTATTGCTCTTTTTATATTATGAAAAAAAATATGGATTAGTAAACAATTTGCTAGTGACTGCTTTTAACCCTTAATCAAACAATATGGTAGAATACATGCCACATTCGATCGATCGATATATTTTAAGAAAAAAAAGTAAAATTTGAATGCAACCTATAGTTATTTTTGACGTGACAACGTCTTATAAATTGGTTTGCCGGGTGACACTTCAAGAAACTGCGTTACGCTCCGCTCACGTTATGCGCTCATAATGAGAGCGAGTGAGAGGCACGCGTCCCGCCTAAGAGCGAGAGAGACAGACATAAAAATGAAAGGCACGCGTCTTTCATCCTTCTTCCTACTATACGAATGAATATTCACATTAAAATTATTTTACCACTCAAAGTCGTTGTCACGTAAAACTTTCGCCCGTATACCGACTTTACAGGCAACCAATTTTGCTTATCTATTATCAAGTAGTCTGATTTATTTGATTTAGTGATAGAGCCACGCTAGTAACACCATGCTTCCATCTAACCGAGGTAATACCATCTCCTCTTATAAGATATACTTACGTAAATTAGCAATAAGTAGGTAGGTGCCTAACTTACCCATGCCTACAGTTGTGGTTAAAACCGTGCTGCTGCCGTGGTAAGCCGATCTGCTGCTGTACGTACAAACTACAAACCTTCGAAAAACGCTCGCAGTGAAGCCTGAGTACCATACTGATGAGTAAATCTCTGCTTAATTTACAATATACTTTCGAAGCTCTTCTCTTTAAAAAGGGGAAGATCGGTACAATGAAGACAGAAGCCTTTTTGATAAGGACAGTTGCTGAGATGGCGATGACCGCGATGATCCATATCGGGCATATTTTTAACGTCACAATTTGCTAATCTAAGTTTAGTTCAACTGAAGCACCGTAGACGTATTCATATAAAGTATTATAAAATTATTACGATAAAGGGGCATTTGTGTATGAGGAATATATTATGAGAACCAAATGATATTTATAATTTATCAGCTAGACGGTAAATTAACGCCATCTGTTGTGGATTCTCCGCAATATTTTAAGTCATGCGTTCTGTTACTTTGATAAGGACGAGAGGTCAGTTATTTACTGCGAACAGTTTCTATTGTTGGGTTTTGTCTCATGTAGCTGATAAAGCTTCGTGACGATAAGTGCAGATGACGCTCTCTAGACATCGTCACCCTACAATAGATTTATGGGTAGTGGCTATGCTCTTCGCTGACAGTCTGGGATCAGGAACCGTGACCACCTTTATTTTTATGAGATGGAAAATCCCTTCGGATCTCCGGCTCCAAGGGAAATGAGAACCTGAGTATGTGATGTTTCCAGTAAAAACCACCTCGACTGCTGCCCAGAGGCACTCTACGGGAAGAAGATAGGGTACAGGAGCTGTCCAGTCTTCCTTCCATGGCGCCAAGTCTAAACAAACCTAAACCAAGGGAAGGCTACAAGCCTTCACCTGCTTTACTGGCAGCTTCCCAGAGCAACTTATACCTAATCGGAGTGGAGGAACCGTATCTAAGCACCTAGCTACATAATGCTTACCTACAAAAAGTCTGCTTCATAGTTTACAATTAAAATCAAAAAAATACTTTGTGATGATTATTCAGGGAATATTTGCAAGGTTTTTCGAAAAAGTAGACTAAATTAGCAAATCATTTAAATAAAATTTTGCAATTTAAATTTAGTAATGAGTTTACATAATACATTTAGGTATTATACTTGATCATAAAATTTTAAAAATATTCTCACACAAAAATAAAATGTTTGAAGGCCGTGGGGCCGACTATGACCTATTTATATAATTTGTTCTATTGTCTTCTAAAGATAAGGAAACATGTTTCAGTGATTATTTTATCATAATTAAATAACTACATATTCGTAAAAATATTGTATACTAATTTTAACCAGTTCTCGAATGCACGACTGGAGTAGCGAAAAAATTATGTACCTACCTAAAGCTTTTAAATATCACCAATGAACCAGCTGTTTCGGAAATAATTAAAGAAATAGGTATGCTTATTAGGCACAAATTTAACATAATAAGAAAATAATACATCATTTTCTTATTTTAAGTCATGAGCATAAGTATTTTATCCAGATTAGGCCTCGATTTGGTTTTCGCAAAACATTCTTCGTATAATTTAATTATTAAAAAATTTATTAAAAATAGTAAATTTTTAATTTTGATTCTGAATTCAGAGTCCATACGATTGACCACCTAATCTTGACAAGATACACGCAACGTGAATATTTATTGCTATAAAAACACTAATTATAATTTTACTATCAGCCTCTAACAATAAATTAATTAAGTATGATAAAAGTTCTGCGACTGTATGGGCTGAGTACACGGAACGTTGGCTAAGTTTTTTATTAATTCAGTGTAGATGTCTATTCCCTTAACAAAAGTCTCTACATTCTGGTACTCGTCTTTTGCATGCAGTCTTGATTGAGTCCTCGCTTTGGTGGAGAATCCAATGGCTGGTATCCCCAGGTTCCGAACGACGAGCATGTCAGAGGTCGCTGGGCATACGACCGGCGTGATCCTGATACCCCTGCAACGATAACGTAGCCTAGATATTTTATCTCAGTCTAGACATGAACTTTATGTCCTTGTCTATGCCGCCCATTCGTTTATTTTTAGGTTGAGAAATTACTTTGCAAGATAATAAAGCGGATTGTCTTCCAATACAGATTGGCTTGTTTAAAATAAGCAATGCATTTTTACTTGTGTGTTTAAAATTGTACCTACTCTATCTATGTATCTATCTATATCGTCACGCCTGTCTCCCATTGGGGTAGGCAGAGACTATAGAACGCCACATGCTTCGGTTCAAACATACCTCTTTCGCTTTCTCGACATTCATTAACCTCATCATGCATGCTCGTCGGTTACGGGTACTTTTAATTTGGCCCTTTTTCAGTACGTCACCTATTTGGTCAGCGTACGTCCGCCTAGGGCGTCCTCTACCGACATTTCCATTCATTCTCTCACGATACACTCCTCGTATTTCTTCTTTCATCTATCCGTTCCGAATGCCCAAACCAACGCAACATTCCTTTTTCAATCTTTGTCACTACATCTTCTTTTAGACCACACTTCTCTCGTATCACACTGTTTTTCACTTTATCTATCAGCCTTACCCCGCAAATACTCCTCAAAGCTCTCATCTCCACAGCATTGATTCTACTTTCATGCTTCTTCTGCCATACCCATGATTCACTACCACACATCAGTGTTGGCGCCAAAACTCCCTGCAGTATAGCAAGGCGAGCTTGCCTTGGGATAATACCATTGCTGATGATGGACTGTAAGGCGCCATTCACACTATTTCCTGATTTTACTCTCCTTTAAATATCTCCCTCACATTTTCCATCTCTCGTAAACAAAGACCCTAAATACACAAACTCGTTCACTTGCTCCACTTTTTCATCTCCTATCATAACGTCACATTCAGTTACACTATCGTCCCTCTCTATGACCATGACTTTGGTTTTGTTAACATTCAATTTCATACCTTTCTTCTTATACGCCTCATTCATCGTGGTGACCATCTGCTGCAAATCCGACGCTGACGATGCAAATAGAACCTGATCGTCAGCGTATAGCAGGGTCTTAAACACTGGCTCACTCATTCTTAGTCCATATTCAGACTCTTTCAAATCGGCCAAACAACTGTCCATGAACAGATTGAACAGCCAAGGAGACGCTCAAAAGATAAAGCTTTTTATATTTTACGTACAACGATATTCTTAGTTTTGTGTAAACTTCTTAGTGCGTAAGAGTATTCATTAATCTCATTATTAAGAACGTAGTTAACTATCTATAATTGAAGAATGTGAAAAATGCTTTTCCATAGAAAATTGAACTTCAAACTCGACAAAATGTATGCAACCGCAATGATTATAATATTGTTTAAAGTATCAACTCACAAAGAATTCAACGTATTCCGCATGGTGATCCAGTACGGGTTAGTGTCGTCGACCGATGTTATACCTGATTCAGTTTCCTTACGAAAATAAGTGAGTTCTGTCGTGTTGCCAGTTGCATGAATCCAGGATTGTATCTGAAAATAACATTTTAACCATGAGAGTGTCATAGTGACAGAAGTCGATGAGAATGAAACAAAAAAAAAGATGAAAATCATCTACCCATAACGTAAAGCGAACAGCTCTTGATTATTCATAACGTTGCCTTTAGGTAGCTTTGATGAAAAAAATATTGGGTGAATAAAGCAATGAACTAATGTATCTATTTTAATTAATAAGAAGAACAGCAGTTTCGTGGAGAAGTTTCTTAGGTAAAATCACTGACTTCAAAATCTCAGCTACCAATAAAATGTTTTTACAAATAAACTATTTCTTCATTAATAATTGAACTTACTTCGGAGTCCAGCTCAGCCACATCACCGTCAGTAGATAATCGCATATCCACGGTAAGTGACATTACAGAAGGTATTATATTTGTTGCCAATCCACCCTGCAATATTTATAACCATATTATATTAGGACAACTCACATGGTTAAATGATAGAAAAATATAGTCTGTAACTATAGCAATCAGATAACCTTATACACATAGTAGTCATGTCTTCTAAGACGCACCCCATCAAGAACACCTTAAGCATGTCACTTTTATATCCAGCAAGTCTTGGATGCAAATGGGGTAACGCTTGGTCCTTGGTAACATCCTATAGGCACCTATAGAGGCTATAGATCTACGTTTATCTTTATCATGTCATTAAACTCAAGCACGCCCAAAATAGATAACACGAACGACCTTAACCGTCAATATAATCTATTCTTAACATTGAATTTTGTTGTCATTTCTTATAGTAAAGATAAACCACTATGAATACCTACTCATACATGGATGAGTAGTAACTTCCCTGACCTTGTGTTGATAAGAATTTTACATTTGTTCATAAATTAATTTGTCGACTTATTTATAAACAAACAATCAAATATGCGTATTGGATTGTCGAACATGACACATACCCATTTAATAAATGAAACTGACTTAAATGCAAGACAAGTGTGGATCAGATTTGTCATCTCTTACTTGGTAGTTGTTATTCCTGTGGTAATGAGAAACGTACAACCAGGAAAATGCGTAATAAGTTGTCTAAATGTCGATAGATGTAGCGAAACATTAATATTTTTTGGAAATAATTGATTTCTTAAGCGAGTATAAGCTACCGCATCTATCAATGTTCTCAAATTTGGTCGTTTCGCCGTTCTTTTTTTTATTGTTGCCAATCAAAATGACTCCATCGATACTTGAAAAGCGACTTAAATAAAATAAACAAATAAAAAAGTATGTAGACGTAAAGTCAAGTCAAAATTTTTATTGACTTAAGTCTCAATGTGACGCTTATGAACGCCAAGTTGACAAATGAATTACTTGCTTAAAGATTCTACATATATTTACATGCACGTATGAACTATGTGTATGAAATTTATACATTCATATACATAGTCAACTGCATGGATTGCGTTGTAGTTTTAGATTGCCTCGCCCTTTAGTACCTATTGCTCTGTGGGTTCGATCCTCACATGGGACAAAACTCTATGTGGTCCAAGTTGTTGTATCGAGTCTGGGTGTTCTGTGTGTCCGTTGATTGAACTTTTGTGAAATGTGTGACTTTAAAAACATTAACGTAGCGCAGGATTTGAGCCTAGTTCAGAAGTTGGTACCAACAAAAAATCTATTATATTTACTAGATATGAAAATAGATACCTTTTTGCCAAGCCGGCCGTGAGTGTGATCGACCGGGCTTGGGACTGGCGGAGGAGGTGTGTGGAGGCTACAGGCGCTCGGGGCATACCCACTAAAACCACCGCGGTGTCCCTACGCGTCCCGTATGTTGGCATACTTTTCCGCGACCGCACCCGTGATTGGCCCGCCGTTGGTGTTGGCGGGCCCCATCTTCTTGCAAAGTGGCGCGGACACTACGCCGCCCCCTTGCCTTTTGGCGGACGGGGAGCAGCCCCAGCGCTCGCCGTCCACAGGCATAAAAACCCAGCGGCCGCAGAGGATAGGGAGGACGGCAGACTGACAACACCGCATTCCCTCTTCCTCTGCGGCCCCACCGCAACGCAGCAAATGGTGCGCCCTCATTTGGTCGTGGGACATAGGGCGCGTGGCAACGCAACACCGACACGCATCTCCTCCCGCGACCGCGACCGACTGCGAGGGATAGGCAGAACTGTCCCTCGGTCCAGGCCTCACCGAAGCCCACGTGGAGCGTCCACTCCCGGGATCCCGCTTAGCTTCACCGCGGGTGTCCAACCCACGGTTACTGAGCCCCTCCACCACGACAAGGTGGAGATCCCACAGGGGGGATGAAAATAGGTACTTATAGGTAACAGACAACGATTGCGATCTTAAAAGGTTTGCCATATCGTGAGAAAATTGTTATTTAATTTTGTTCTCTCTTTTTAATTGGTTAATATTCATAGAATATAAAGAATATAAGAATATACAAAAAAAAATTGCATATTGCTCTAGGTATCGTCCGTTTCCAAAACGTGAGACACTACAAAAATTCAAGCTACGCACACCAAAACGGGTCGAGGGGATTTTGGGACCGGGACCGCGGTCCCGGATTCCCCTTTTCAATTAAATATTTTTTTTAGTGGTATTTTGGGACCACAAATAAAAAAGTTAAGTAAGTCTTACGACGAAAGTACGGTCAACCAAATAATTTGAATTAGTATAAATAAAACTATTTTTATTCAATGATAAATTGTCGTTTATTTCTAAATCACAGCTTTCTATTCGAATAAAAAATATGTAGTTAGGTACTCATAAAGAAATATAATTATAAAACTTAAGAAATATAATATGTTTTAAAATTAAATAAGTACAACAGTTTAATTTAAAAACATTTATGTTTTTATTGTTACATCTACGCAATTGCACGTAACAACCTCTTACCTAAATTTAACGTTCAAAATAAACAGTATCTTAGTAAGCACATGGCAGCAGTAATAAAAATCTCTACACTTACATATTAAAAACAATTAAGTACCTACTATTAAAAGCCAAAAGACTGACAAAAATATGAAAGTTCTTATACACCTAATCTTATATATAAAATTCTCGTATCACAATATTCGTTCCCATACTCCTCCGAAACGGCTAGACCGATTCTTGTGAAATTTTGTATGCATATTCTGAGAATCGGCTACTATCTATTTTTCACACTCCTAAGTGAAATGATTTCCACACGAGCAGAGCCGCGGGCGACAGCTAGTAATAAGTAAAATCAGTCTCACAACAATTTTTATAAAATTATAAAATATGTCTTCTATTTTTAAAATCACAGCCTTCTTATTAGAAAAGTCTCTCTAAATAAAATATCAAAAATAATCAACTCACAGCCTTGGTTAGCACTCGGAAGCAGTGTTTTAAATTTTTACTCTAATAAAATAATGACAATAGTCTTAACTTAAAAATAATCAACAGCATAATAAACAACAAAAACCGCTATACCTATTAATATGTATATAAAATCAGTCTTGCATACATGCTAATAATTACTTAAATATAATCAACAGCCTCTTATAAAATAATTTCGCATCAGTCTCATAAGTATTGACAATTGTGTTACTTATTAGCTCTAAAATCTTAATTTTTCAAGACAATGACCAACACTTATCTTGTCATTTAACAATTCCTGTACTGTCAGTGTGATCTTTTCTTTAATCATTCTACTTTCCGGAGATCTTTTGGAAATATTTGTTGATGTTTGAAGCTTTTTCCAGTAAAATATACTGTCTTTTCTAATACCCTCCAAAAATTGCACTATATTTGGTTTTGGTTTTAAAAATTTTTTTACGTGGTTGTTCCATGCTTCAACAATATTATTAGTTGTGTGTTCTTCGCCATCACTACACCATAATGTTGAAAAAATATTATTTTCTAACCACGTGTTGACGAAATAGTCATTAAATGCTGTTAGTTCTTTCGTTCTCGGACAATCTTCCATGATGTAAAGCCATCCTTCAGCGGTTAAATGTTGCGGGAGATGTGAAAGTGCTGAGCACAGCTTTACATGTACTTTTCCAAGTTTAGATTTGGTTACACCCAACTCTTTCGCTTTTCGCCATAAACATCGTGTGAAATGGAAAAAACAACCTAGTATCTTCACACCTGGGATAATGCTTTGCAGTGCTAATATAGCGGATACTTCAAAATCCATACTAATTTTCGATGGGTTCCACTGAGGTACACGAGCCTTGATCAATGAAAAAAGAATCTCGTAAGTTGCACGGGTTTTGTCCGGTAAAAGTATGTATAGTATTGGAACTACATTGACAAAAGAATCGTTACTTCCTATATCTGCATGCATTGTGTACAGCTGATAAAATTTTTTCTGACACAGCTTAAAAGTGCCATCAATAAAAAAGTGCCTAGATTCGGATAGGTACTTTAACATTTCTTCATTGCATAAAATCAAAATTCTTTTATTTTTGTGTTTATAATCCGCGAATAATAAATTTTCATATTTTTTAGGAATATCGATATCCACTGCCTTTTGAAACTCTATCTTTTTGGCTCCCAATGCCAAGTTTCTTTTCTTATATAATGTTTTCTTGCGATTTTCAAATAATGGAATTGTTGTGACGAGATCCAATCCTTTATCTTTTATTCTGTCGATGCTTTCTTCAAAAATAGTTGACACTGGTGCTGTAACATTCTGCTGTATATTTTTTAAACATAGTTTCATCTCAGATTCTATTGTGAGTTCTGATATATTTTTTGGAGGGTGAGTGTGGTTGTTACTTTCGTGGACAATTGATTGGTTTAATATTTTTACAGTGGCGTTGCACATATTCTTTTTTCGACACCTCCATAAGTCTGATCCATCTTTGTTAGTTCTCTTATGTAAATATTCATAATCATTTCTAAGCAAAATTTGATCTTTGATTTCGTATGAGATGTTTCTGTGATAATCTTTCGATGTCGATGGCTGATTTTCATCCATATTGAATGAGTGGATAACTAAAATAAACAAAAATTTATTATTATAAATTATATTAATATATATTTATATATATTATATATATAGTATAGTTATTACTTTGACATGTCAATTAACCAAAATCAAAATATTAATCATAATATACTGTTTGTTTTTAAATTATTTTGTTTATTTACTTATTTAATATATATGAAATTAAGACCCGTTTTTTATTGGCTCGGGAAAACGTATCATAACTTGCAATCACAGAACAGAAGAATTGTTAAACAAAAACGTTCTATTAACGTTTTTTTTGTCTTGCAAATTAAATGAAATAAGTTGTTTCAATTATGTCAAATAAATCAAGTAAAAGTAATTTGTTAAATCTGTTTATTCAAAACCTACCGTATAATAATCTTTTTTACTAAAGTGTCTGGCTTTTTATCTCAATAAATAAATATATCGTATACAGTTGATAATATTCTTATAAAATATTTTTTAATTAGCAATTTAACATTAAGTAATTTAATAAAAAGAGTAGCGAGCGTACACAGCGCCTTTATGGGCGAGTAGCTTGAATTAGCTAGTATTTTTCTTATTGTTAAACGTCATAAGTACGTTCTGCTGCAGTGTAAATTGAATCGTGCGTAAATGACTTAAGGTATTTATTTGTCTGATTTAGGTGTAATGACTTAAATAATTTTGATAAAATAAAAATGACCAATAATGCGCAGTGTCTATTTGTAGTGTAATGTAAGACTATTAACTTATTTGTGTGAGTTTGGAGTTCGGCGACCACTTTTTCCTTACAAATTTTGTCATATACCACTACTACACTTTTTTTTGTTCTGTGCTTGCAATAAACATCGTCATCGACGATTCGATAACAATTAGCATGAGATTCGTGATGGCGCTTCTATCGAACGTAAAATGAAACTAATTTTGGTAGAGCGAGTACCTACTTTCGTATGGCAAACGTATCGTCATGTAAAAGTAAAATCAACCTTAAAATACATTATTTTTGACGTATAATGTCTCAGATTGGCCAAAATAGTTGCCGAAGGCCATGAATAGTTTTGGCTATTTTTTAGGTACTATTTTATAGGAACCAAAACAGATTATATTATTATTATCTTTAAATAACAGTTAAATATCACAAGATGTATTAAAAGTTCGCATTTATAGTAATTCAAAAGGTAATTAATATATATATTAAACACTGTTACAGTGGTAATATCTCAATATGTTTACGTTACGAATTCAATACATTTTCATCAGATACTGTGCACTGAGTGAGCTCTAGTAATAAATAAATATACCTGACTTTTACAAATTGACAAATAAGTATATATTTATGTATTTATATTTAGACGTCACTTAATGCACACCCACAGACAATAATTTAATTCTAAACTAAAAAGAAATGACATACACTTACCTTTTTTTATGAAAACACACAACAAATGTTTGTCACCTCACACTTCACACTTAAAGATGCATCGCGAAGACTGCTCATTTAGATAAGCATTCGAGTTAGTTAACCCTGACAAAGGGGTGTGATTGGTCAAATAGCAACCCGTGACGCTCTACTGTGAAGCGAGATAGTATAGATGTGTGGGAGAGAGATAGCACTACCTGCCTGCCTTAGAGTATTTATTGTATGTATACTCTAAGCTGCCTGCAAATATTACTAGGTATGCACACTTGTCTTTTTCTGTCCTATTAAATAATTATGAAACTACATACTTATTTTGTTTATTATTAAAGAATTTGTTTTGTGAACTGTACTTTAACTTCTTTTTTTTACGTGGTCCCAAAATACCACTAAAAAAAAATATTTAATTGAAAAGGGGAATCCGGGACCGCGGTCCCGGTCCCAAAATCCCCTCGACCCACCAAAACACACCCACACTAAAGTCAAAATAAATATTATTTAAGCATTTTGCTAAAATATATAATTCTAGTAAAAAATTTTGAAAATTTCTCACATGTATAACGTTGATGTTCACACTGGTATAGCCGGTGAAGTCAGTGCTGTTTTTAGTTATCTGTATTTTTCTCTGCTTTTCTCTAAAATCCATTACAGCGTTTATGAAGCGGTGTGCCTATAAACCAAAATAATCAGTCTGTGTGTTGTTAAATGTCTTCAACATATTTTAATGTGTATTTTGAATTTTCTGCATAAAAGTAGGTACTTACCTAACGACAAGCAGTTGTGACGTGACTAAAAATGTACTTAGGTATCTATACGTTCAGTGTGCCGACATACATATTATGTACCTACTGGAGGCATAATAATACCATACCATAAACTTGTAACTAATAATGTTATGGATATGCACGAGAAAGGTCTAGATGATCATTATTCATCTTATTAAAGTCCTGTCCGTGAGTAATACTAAACCGAAGTATTGAAATAAAAGGTATAGATGTGCTGTAGAAGGCTCCATTTACACATATATTTATGTAAATAAGAAAATAGCTACGTACTTAGATCTTTGGGTGATTCACTTATATAAGTACCTACTTACCAACTTTATCTTTATATGAGGTGTCAAAAAATAGATTGATTGTTCTGTGTCCTATCCTTGGTGTACCTACTTACTTTCATTGAGTGCTTATTAATCTCTTTAGAATAGGATATCTTACCTTGACCATAGCACTGTTGTCTGGCATCTGAAAGCCATGACCACCTTCCCCGTGGATGACAAATTGCATTTCTGTACAAAAATACACAACTCGTGAAAGTCAATTAAAATACGACGGTTTTGTTGGGACTAACCCCTTTTTATTGTATAAATACTTAATATATCTATTAGTAAAAACTGTGGGATTTTAATTATTCAGTTCATATCGAGGTAATTGTTAATAACTTTAGAGGAATTTAGCCTTTTCAAAAAAAATCTATAAATTGTGTTTTAGTGTTTAGAACTAGTTGCATTTTATTATTGCAATGCGTACTTACGCCATGCTCTTCTGTCAACAAAAGTCGCGAAAAGAGAGTCGTCTGCTGACGACAAACCTTCATCCAAACCGAAGCCGATGTTTAACGATTGGAATGCTTGTGTCTTCGCGAAGGCCTTCATTCCGTCTCCACCACCCATTTCCTCGTCTATAACAATATATTTTAGTGAATTATAACAATAATATCATTAATGAAAAAAAATGCTTTACGCTTACTGGTGCCTGATACATTTATAACACTTTCGCTATAGTTTTTCTTTTGTTGTACTTTATTCTCTTTCTTTTTAGGGTTCCGTACCTCAAGGTAAAAAAAGGAACCCTTATAAGATCACTTTCTTGTCCGTCTGTCTGTCTGTCTGTCTGTCTGTCTGTCTGTCCGTGTGTCACCACCGATTTTCTCAGGAACGGGTAGACCTAGCAAATTGATATTATACTAGATACTGAGGTCTATGGTTGCTATTAGGTGTATGAAAATCAGGGTCCTGGGTCAACCCAATGAAAAGATATGGTCTAAATTAGATTTTTGCGAAAACTTGTAAGTACCAAAATTAACCTTAATTTTCAACTTTTTTTAATTTTCGGCATAGATGCCAGACAACAGTGCTATGGTCAAGGTAAGATATCCTATTCTAAAGAGATTAATAAGCACTCAATGAAAGTAAGTAGGTACACCAAGGATAGGACACAGAACAATCAATCTATTTTTTGACACCTCATATAAAGATAAAGTTGGTAAGTAGGTACTTTTTTTTTTTACTTGTGCTGTAAGACTTTGGTTTTGACCAAAATTGACAATTCTATGTCAACCGTAAGTACCCTATAGGTTTTGGGTCGAAAACCTATATTGTAGTTCCCGTTGAACTAGAATCACGAAATTTGGCCAAAAGCAGGGTCTTACAGCACAAATAAAGAAAAAATTACAAAAATAAAAAAAGTGGAAAATTTAAGGGTGTCCCCATACATACATAGTAGACTCCATTTAAGATAGTCCTCTAAGTAGTATGGGCGCTCATACAGATTTAGAGGACTAGCGTAATTCAACCTCAAATAAGGTAAAATGCGTACGGACCCCTCGGTGCGCGAGTCAGACTCGCACTTGCCCGAATTTTATTTATTGTAAGTCAGTAATGCAAAGTGTGTTGGCCATTGATCTGTATAACAACTGTTTCCTCAATGGTCTTGGCGGCGACGGCAGTTATGACCCACAATACTCTATTTACGATTAGAAGAGTGGCATAAGTTTCTTCCAGGTTCTTCTCGTAGCCTATCTATCCGAACCGGGATGGAAAAATCTTTTGACGATCATAAGTGTTTCTCTGTATTTCTATAACCTAAGTTAATATTATATGACATGTATTACTTTGATTTTGGATTCACTAAGCACTTTACAAACTATGCTTAGTTTGGTGTCAGAATCAGATGACCATGTGTGAATTGACCTAGAGTATTATATAGTTTAGATCTTATAAAGATGACCTCTGAGCAATGACAATCTTGATAACAACCTGTTATCTAGGCCAGACATGATTTCATTCCATAATTCTTATCGTATAACTACTTGGATGAACTATTACTAGTAGATACCTACTCGTACTATATCTTCTATGTGTTATCATTTTACCGTCTATCAATCACACAAAACCTCGGAAATGTCGCGACTGATTTAAATTTACTTATTTGTTAAGTCTTATTATGTATGTAGCAGTAAAATATCGCCGTAAATACTAAGAAACATGATTCATTCTTCTTGAATCGTCGCTCAGCCTGCAAATCTGAACCTGTTTGCTGAATCTCACTTACCAGGCATAAACGTCATATGTATTGTCCGCGCTAACGTTACGTTGTTCTTTTTAAGTCTTCTTATAGCTTCTAAATACTGAATGGCCACGTCTTTGGTGTCCTGTGTACCGCGGGCATATATATCCCCATTTTCGTCCATATGTGCCTCAAAAGGCGGATATTTCCATTCATTCTGTAATAAAAACGTCAACTTTGAAACATACTGAGAACAAAATTCATTATGAAAATTAAGTAAACGACTATATATAGATGATTATACTTATTGCTGTTTATTTTTAGTAAGTAGATACAAATAATTATTATTACCTTAAAACGTAGGTATCTTAAAATATGTATGTTATTTTTAAGGTTTTATTAATGTAATTTTTTAAATGTAAGTGTCAGAGAGTCTGGTCTTGAGAGTTTTTCAGTACCTAAATGTTAAATTATAGTAACTGTCATTTTAAGTAGGTATGTATTAAAGCTTATTTTGGTAAAATCACAAAGCAAAAACTTCCGATTTACATAATTGTTTTTATTTTTATTTTGTCCTTGTCAGTTATAAAAATTTGGCAAGTGCGAGTCGGACTCGCGCACGAAGGGTTCCGTACCATCATCTATAAAAGAAAATCACGTTCGTTGTAGGTATGTATACTTAAATTCTTTTTAAATTTCTACCTGTTTATTAAGATCGAGTAACAAATTGCCTAAAAAATTACGTTTGTTGTATGGGACCCCGCCTTTATTATTAACTTTTTTTTATTTAATTATTTATTTTGAAAGGTACTATACAACTACATATTCTACCCGTCACAGTTAGTAATTTTGACCAAAAAATACGAAAAAAAAAACACGTGGGACTCCCCCTTAATGTTTTCATTTTTTTTATTTGTTGTTATAGCGGCAACCGAAATACATAATTTGTAAAAATTTCAGCTTTCTAGCTATCACGGTTTATGAGATACAGCCTGGTGACAGACAGACGGACAGACAGACAGACAGCGGAGGCTTAGTAATAGGGTTCCGTTTTTTACCTTTTAGGTACGGAACCCTAAAAATTAGTAGTTACGCATATACATTTAATAAGTATACAATAATGTTAATTTTTGTGTTTTTAAAACGCTTTTATTAGGTCGTCATGTATGTAACTAACTATGTAATGGAATCTAAGCTAACTAATTTAACCATCTTCCAAGAGTCGTAGCGTATTGAAAATTGGCAGCTGTATGTAGTTCTGATCACAGTACAATAATATGGGACTGTCGAACCGATCTGATGATGGAGGCGGAAGGTATGAACTGGAACTCGACATGTATGTAACTAACTATGTAATGGAATCTAAGCTAACTAATTTAACCATCTTCCAAGAGTCGTAGCGTATTGAAAATTGGCAGTTGTATGTAGTTCTGATGACAATACAATAATATGGGACTGTCGAACCGATCTGATGATGGAGGCGGAAGGTATGAACTGGAACTCGACATGTATGTAACTAACTATGTAATGGAATCTAAGGTAACTAATTTAACCATCTTCCAAGGATCGTAGCGTAATGAAAATTGGCCGCTGTATGTAGTTTTGTTGACAATACAATAATATGGTATTGTCGATCTGATCTGATGATGGAGCCGGAAGCTATGAACTGGAACTTCATGATGGAAAATCGCATCATAGCTGTTTTGGATTTTTTTGAAAAGTCTTGTAATGAACTTTGACCACGATTAGGTTTCAAAGCCTGATGATGAAGCCGGAAGGTAGGCACTGGCATTCTATGCTGGAATATCGTATCATAGTCGTGTTTGGTCTTGTGAGAAAGGCCACGTAATGGAATTTGAACACGATCAGGTTTCAAGGTTATAACTATTAATTTTTATACTTTATTAGGTCAACCTGTATGTAACTATGTAATGGAATCTAAGGTAACTAATTTAACCATCTTCCAAGGGTCGTAGCGTAATGAAAATCGGCAGCTGTATGTAGTTCTGATGACAATACAATAATATGGTAATGTCGAACTGATCTGATGATGGAGCCGGAATATATGAACTGGGGGAATACATGATGGAAAATCGTATCATAGCTGTTTTGGTTTTTTTAGAAAAGCCTTGTAACTTTGACCACGATTAGTTTCATAGTCGTGTTTGCACTTGTGAGAAAGGACTGTTAAAAATATTTCGTTATCAACGACCAAAAAGTATAAAATAAATTAATACTTTAAAAAACACTACAAAAACACGCTTTTATAAATGCACGTAAAAACAAAATATGCACGTAAAAATAAATTATGGATCGCTCAATTTGTCTCTATTTCTGGGCTGAAGAGTAAACTATGTGATTTAAATTATAATATTTGATTGTAAAAGCGTGGGGCGCTGGAACAGGAAACACGTTCTTGTTTAACTTGTTGAAAAATCAAGTGAACAGATGTTAAGGGAAGCAGGTTACACAGATTGGCGCTCTAGCTGGAGTTGCAGCACGACTAGGAGGCTCTACAATAACAGTCTGTTTAAAAGTACCAGTTTGTCGAACTCAGACAAAGCATGCGCCAGCAGCGAGGAGAGCCGACATTCACCGCCATTTTTAACGCCTCTTCTTTCAGGAAATTAAGTACATAAGGGTAATGCGTCAACAGTGGCAAAATGTAGAGTCCTTGTTCGTGGTCGAGATATCTTTGGTTCCCTTTGGTAACCCTTTGTCGGCATAAACGTTACGCTCTTGTGCGACCTCATGCAGCTTTCGCCAGGAAGTTAGTACCTATTAGTATTTGTTATCAAGAAAATCTTGCCTGTTCCAGCGCCCCGCGCTTTTACATTCAAATATTATAATTTAAATCACATAGTTTACTCTTCAGCCCAGAAATAGAGACAACTTGAACGATCCATAATTTAATTTTTGTTATAACGTACATTTATAAAAGCGTGTTTTGCTAGTGTTTTTTTAAACTATTAATTTATTTAGATCACTGATAGCAAGGCTTACTTTTAAATTCATTTAATGGGTTTTCCATTTTCATAGGTAGGTACTATAAATAACAGAGTCGGTTCACAAAATTGTTATAGGTACTCACTCGTAGGTACGGATAACAAGCGTATGACAATACTGTTACGAGCTGGGGCTTGACGATAAATTATAACTCACTATGCCACTTAAACTGAACTTTATTTATACACAAACACTACACACACTTATTTACACAACCAGTAAAAACACACTTATCTCACACTTTTCCACTTCACTAATAAGAACAACACTAAACACTTCCGAATTACTTCCTTCGTTTCTTGTATTTCGCTTCGATATTCAATTGTTACTGTCCTGTCTCGCGCGCTCTCGCTCTATTTATACTGGCCGGATAACATCACTAGCGCATTCTAGACTCTTCCACAAAACTGTCGAAATAATCTCGAACAGTCGATTACAGCAACGCCATCTAGTACAGAGTAGCTGAATTACCTTTAACCTACCGATACATTCAATCTCTTCTAGTACACCCATTCACCGATAGATGGCGTAACACTGCCCCCCTCTTAAACGTGTTCGTCTCGAACATCGTTGGACCCATAGTAACGAGCCAACCGGTCCACATGAACTATCTTCGGTGCACCTCGTGACCCCTTCTGGATTCGATAGGTGACGTCGTTCATCCTGGTAATTATGCGATATGGCCCGTCCCACCTGGCTTGTAACTTAGGTGATTTACCTTTGCTTCGTACTGGGTTATGAAGACACACGAATGATCCCTCATCGAAGCCTTTGTTGTTTGCCTTCCGGTCGAAGCGAGTCTTCATCTTCTCAGACATCTGTTGTCCGGATTCCCTGATGTGCTCGTACACGTTGTTCATCTTGTTGCGTAGCTCGGTCGCGTAATCCGTTATATTACGTGGCGATTCTGGCGGAATACCGGTGATTAAGTCTGCTGGTAAACGTAGTTCTCTGCCGAAATTGGCAAAAGCTGGTGTTACTCCTGTGGTTTCGTGGACCGCACTGCGATATGACAGAAGGAATGGTTGGATGTGCTTGTCCCAATCTCTTTGTTTGCTCTCCACGACCTTCGCCAGGTACCTTTAAAGTGATTGGTTAAATCGTTCAACCATGCCATCTGATTGCGGGTGATAAGCCGTGGTCCTGGTTTTATGTGCACCCATCACGCGACAAGTCTCCTTGAACACCTCGGATTCGAAGTTCCGGCCTTGATCGCTGTGGATTTCCAAGGGTACCCCGAATCGACAAAAGACTTCATGCACCAGCTTGTCGGCCACTGTGGTAGCTTCTTGATTTGGGATTGCAAACACTTCAGGCCACTTCGTGAAGTAATCCATCACAACCAAGAAGTATTTGTTTCCATCCTGGCTCTCGGGAAACGGCCCAGCGACATCCAAGGCTATGCGCTCCCATGGGGCTCCCACATTGTACACCTTTAATGCACCTCTGCTTCGAGTATGTGGCCCCTTGACAGCCGCACAACTTGTGCATTTGCGGCACCAATCCTCGACGTCATCCCGACAGTGGAGCCAATAAAACCGCTCCCGGATCTTAGTAAGGGTCTTCTTAACTCCCATGTGACCTCCCGAAGCACCATTGTGATAGAGCTGCAAGACTTCCGGCACCTTAGTTTTAGGCACTACCATTTGCAAATGGCACTGGTTACCGCGAGCGTTTTCCCATTTGCGGCACAGAACTCCATCCTGGACGACCAAGCTTTCCCACTGTGCCCAATAACTCTTGGTGATAGGGCTCATTGCTGCGATATCACTCCATTTGGGCCTAGGAGCGTCTGATTTCTTCCATTCGAGAATCGGCTGTATGTCCTTGTCGTCTTGCTGAGCACTCTGCAAAGCTTCTTTCCATCCGTCGCTCAGATCTGTCTTCAACATCCTCACTAATGCTGCCTGCTTTGCTTCCTGTCGGGTACAGTGCTTGCACTGGTCGGGACACGGCCTACGCGATAGGGCATCTGCTTTACCATGGGACTTACCGCTGCGATGTTGTATTACAAAATCAAACTCTTGCAGTAGTTCAATCCATCTGGCTACTTGTCCTTCTGGGTCCTTAAATTGAAGTAGCCATTTCAGCGCAGCGTGGTCGGTTCGCAGGTGGAATTTACGCCCCAACAAATATTTGTTGAAATGCTGCAATGTCTTTACTACAGCCAAGAGTTCCCGCCTGGTGACGCAGTAGTTTCTTTTGGGTTTGGATAAGGCCTTGCTGAAGTACGCTATAACAACTTCTTGATCACCCTTTCTCTGTGACAGCACGCCGCCAATTCCGGTGTTACTGGCATCTGTGTCAACTATGAATTCATGCTCATTGTCAGGGTAGCCTAGAATAGGTGCAGTACACAGATGTTCCTTGAGCTTCTGGAATGCAACGTCACAGCTCTCATTCCAACAGAACTGTACTCTGTCTTCGTTGAGCTTATGAAGAGGTCGAGCAATGTCAGCAAAGTTCTTCACAAACCGTCTATAGTAGGAGCATAATCCGAGGAATGCTCTGACCTGCGTTTTGTTCTCTGGAACTGGCCATTCCTTCACGGCAATGATCTTATCTGGGTCGGTTTGAATACCATTCTCCGAGACCACATGTCCTAGAAAGTTCACTTGCCGTCTAAATAATGCGCATTTCTTCGGACTCGGCTTCAAATTAGCTCCTCGTATCTTTGACAACACTTGCTCCAAGTTTCGAAGGTGATCCTGGAAGGTGCGCCCCACGATGATGATGTCATCCAGGTAGACCAGGCAGGCGTCTCCAATCAGTCCCATAAGCACTCACTCCATCAGTCTCTCAAAAGTAGCCGGAGCGTTGCACAATCCAAAGGGCATGACGTTAAATTGCCATAATCCTTTCCCTGTGGAGAATGCCGTCTTCTCCTTGTCTCGAGGATCTATTTCCACCTGCCAGTAGCCACTTTTTAGGTCTAAGGTAGAAAACCACTTCATCCCTGTCAGCGTATCCAGTGTGTCATCGATCCTTGGCAGCAGGTAGCTGTCCTTCTTTGTGATGTCGTTTAATCGGCGGTAGTCTACACAGAAGCGCATGCTGCCATCTTTCTTCTTAACTAGCACAACCGGAGAGCACCACGGGCTGGACGAAGGCTCGATTACGCCTTCCTTCACCATACCGTCGATCATAGCTTCCACTTCACGTTCCCGTGCCACTGGCACACGTCTTGGTCGCTGGCGAATTGGTGCTTCACTTCCCGTATTTATTTTGTGCTGGACTAGTGCTGTCTTCCCTATGTCGGCATTACTGGTCGAGAAAATATCGGCGAACCGGTTCAACATCTTCTTAGCCTCGGTCTTCTCTTCCTCCGACAGGGTACTTCCGCAGTCCTCTAAAAGAGTAGACACGTCGAATCGTGCACCCTGAACCTTGGCGCTGGTAGGTTGCTCTCGACATCTACGCATCCAAGCCGCTCCTTCATAGGTGCCCAAATCCGTCCCTTTCTTGAGCGACACTTCCTTGTCACTTGCATTTAGTGCGCGTACTGATGAAACTTTAGTACCCCTTACCAAGGTTCGTGCAATCTTCCATGGGGCATCTTCCTCTAGGCCTTCGATAAGTACGCAGCGGTTCCCTCGACCAGAACTCCCGGGTAAACAAACCGGTACAACCGTTTCCGACCGCGGTTGAAGCGTGACATTCTCCAGGCAGTACACTTTTCCTGAAGTTGCGCCTTCCATGAAGACTTCTTCCGAGCCACATTTCAACACTCCCTGGTTAACATCGATCTCGCAGCGATACTCCCGCATGAAGTCTAGGCCCAGGATGCAGTCGTCCACTATATCGGCCACGATGACTTTGTGACGGTAAACTTTGTTGCCTAGCTTCAGATCCACCTCCATTTCACCTCGGACGGTTATGTGCTGACCGGTAGCTGTTCTCAAATTCACACATTCATTGTTCCTGAAGCAGCCCCGAAGAACCCGTCTTGCCAGATGGAAACCGACGATTGTCCGAGAAGCACCCGTGTCTAATGTCAGCTTGCATGGTGTTCTGTTAATTTCGCCTTCGATGATCAGGCTGTTCCCGTCACATGATTGCGAGATCGAGATACTTGGGGCTCTTCCATTACCAGCCAGCACCCGCCCCGCAGTCCTGGCTTCTACTCGTTTCCCTGCTCTCGCTGCCTGGCAGGCACATCAGGCGACCCCTTTGGTGGAGACAGGGTGTCACCAGGCTGCCTACGCTTTGGGCAGCTCAAGCGGATATGGCCTCTTTCTCCGCAGTTGTAGCACCGAGGTGACGACACAACTTCCCTGATGCGATGACCTCGATCGTCGCGTCGCACTGCTTCCACCTCCAGAGCGTGGGCTAAAGCGTCCTTGAGGTCCTTGAAGTGCCCAAGCCTCACTGCTGCTCTTACCTCCAGGTCCCGGATCCCATCCGTAAACGCCTGTACGAGGTTCCCGTCAATAAGCGCAGGCGACGACTGGTATGCCTTCCTGACCAGCTTTTCCACCTCTAAAGCCCTCTGCTGCAGAGTTTCTCCGGTGCGTTGTGTCCTGTCCTTCAGCTGAGCACGATAAACGTGTTCAAGGTGCGCGTCACCGTATCTCGCCTCCAGCGCCTCCAGGAGCTTTTCGTAGGTGACGTCTTGCCCGAGTGCCTCCAACACTGTCAAGGCCCGGTCGCGAAGGTCCAAGGTTAGGGCGGTTAAGGCCTGTTCTTTGGTCCACCCATTCGATCGCATCACAGCCTCGAACTGGGTCTTGTATGCAGACCATGATGACGAGCCATCAAATGGTGGAACCTTAAATCCACGAGGTGAGGGCTCTACAGCCGCTGGTGTTACTTCGAGCCCACGCAATTTCTTCTCCACTTCAGCAACACAGGTCTCGTGGTGGTCATGTACACGCTTCTCTATAGAGGCGACGCGAGTCTCAAGCTTGTCGTGCACGAGCATCTCTACGTCGCTGATACGGGCCTCGTGCTGCTGAAGTTCCTCCTTGACCGCCTTCAGGTCCTTCCCTACAGCGGCGCTGAGGTCCTTCATAAGCACCACCTGCTCTTCTAGGCGGCGCGCGTGCTCCTCCTTGTCGCGCTGAAGCTGTTCCTCCAGGCGGCGCGCGTGTTCCTCTTGACGGCGTGCCTGCTCCTCCTGACGGCGAGCCTGCTCCTCCTTTGCGTGCTGAAGCTGTTCCTCCAGGCGGCGCGCATGCTCCTCTTGACGGCGAGCCTGCTCTTCCTTGTCGCGCTGAAGCTGTTCCTCCAGGCGGCGCGCGTGCTCCTCTTGACGGCGAGCCTGCTCCTCTTGACGACGAGCCTGCTCCTGTTGACGGCGGTCCTGCTCCTCTTGACGGCGGGCCTGCTCCTCCTTGTCGCGCTGTCGCTGTTCTTCCATGCGGCGCGCGTGCTCCTCTTGACGGCGGGCCTGCTCCTCCTTGTCGCGCTGTAGCTGTTCTTCCATGCGGCGCGCGTGCTCCTCTTGACGGCGGGCCTGCTCCTGCATGAACGCCTTCAGTGCCGCGATATCGGGCACCGCCATGGAGTGTGCGCTTGCAGGCTCCACTGCAGCCGCGGAGTCGCCTGATCCACCAGACGATGGAGAAGGAACGTCTCCGAAGCGTCTCTGGTCCAGGTCTTGCTGGCGCTGGTTCCTGGTACGCACTCCGTCAGTTTCTTCCTTCGGCATAACCGGCATAATTTATCCCTTTCTTCTGACACCAATTTGTTACGAGCTGGGGCTCGACGATAAATTATAACTCACTATGCCACTTAAACTGAACTTTATTTATACACAAACACTACACACACTTATTTACACAACCAGTAAAAACACACTTATCTCACACTTTTCCACTTCACTAATAAGAACAACACTAAACACTTCCGAATTACTTCCTTCGCTTCTTGTATTTCGCTTCGATATTCAATTGTTACTGTCCTGTCTCGCGCGCTCTCGCTCTATTTATACTGGCCGGATAACATCACTAGCGCATTCTAGACTCTTCCACAAAACTGTCGAAATAATCTCGAACAGTCGATTACAGCAACGCCATCTAGTACAGAGTAGCTGAATTACCTTTAACCTACCGATACATTCAATCTCTTCTAGTACACCCATTCACCGATAGATGGCGTAACAATACTATTGTAATTTTCTTTTAAAAGTTGGTCAAACAATTAATGTGTTCGATTTTTTTGGAAAATCATAAGCTTAAATCAAGTTTTCTTAGTTAAACATTTAGACTGTACTTAGTTATATAAGACTTATTTTAGTTGGTCAGCTGCAGCGCTTATTAAACTTGTGCTGGAGCACCGGCCGAGTACCTAACGACTGGGCCACAGCTGTAGATGTGTCTCTTTATAAGGGAAAGGGCTCACATTGTTGGCAAATTGTATGCGAAGGTACTGATTGAAAGAGTTATGGCAGTAACCGACAAGAAATTTAATATGGGATGTACAAGCGAGATTCCGAAAGGGTAGGTATGGGGTGCACGGATCAAGTATTTTCCTTGCGGTGCGGCTGATGATCAGGTAATACTTGCGTCTTCTGCGGAAGAGTTGCAGGAGATGGTAGCAATCATGCATGGTGCTTTAGTGACGTGAGTAAAAGAATGAAAGTGAATGTGAGCAAGACGAAAGTTATGGTTTTTGAAAAAGGGAATGTGTTACGGCTTGTTATGTTATGATCAATGGACAACGAGTGGAGCAAGTTAATGATTTTGTATATTGAGGTTCACTGTTTGCTAGGAATGGTAAGAATGAAGAAGATATTAAAAGAAGAGTCAGTGCAGGTAAAAGGGTGAATGGAGCTTTAAAGGCTTTTATGAACAGTCAAAACGTGTCCAAAAAGGCACAGTCAAAAACGTGCCTTTTTAGGTATTAGCCTACACTTATGTATGATAGTGAAAGTTGGGTATGGCAGAATAGACATGAAAGTAGAATAAATGCTGTAGAAATGAGAGCATTGAGAAGTATCCGTGGTTCCGTGGTGTGTAAAGACACAATGGTTGTCACTACATCTTTTACAGCACAACACTCTCTTATCACACAATTCTTTACTCTGTCGTTCCTTCCTTTGAACGACAGAGTAAAGAATTGTTATGTAGTGACAACCATTGAGAAAGGTATGCCAAGATGGATTGGACACATGGAGAGGATGAATGACGAAAGACTGACCAAGAAGTTGTATATGTAGGCATATGTAAATGGGACAGGAGGAAGGGGAAGAGCTAGGCAGACGTTCTCTGTCAAGATTGGAGACATCCTAAAAAAAGAACAGGTTAGAGGTACCCTTAACCAAAGAGCATTCATGAAAAATTTGATGAGAGTGAACGAAACAAGAGAGATATGTCAGGATCATTGCAAATGGTGTTCCGTAGTATGTGTTATTTATATGATGCATGAGAATTAATGTATCTTATCACGAAATAAACGCAATGTCATCTAAACATAATAATATATAATGATTATGTATGAAAATATAATTATTATGAGAAAATGAAGACAATATAAACAATGATTAAAATAAATTTAAACTCGTACAATAAATTAAGACGTGGGCACACATCGATAGAGTTTCTTTTGATCTAGAGGGCATTTAAACCCTGTCGGGCCTGACACCTTGAGAATTAATTTTAGAGGTAAGTACCTTGAATAAGTAGTCAACAATGCTAGTCAAAATGGACTGAATTATTCGGTATTTCAATACTGGATAATTTAGACAGTCGCATTGTTGAAGATTACTTAAAATGAATTATTGCAGTGACGCACTCTCTGTACCTAATTGTAAAGATGATGCATATAAACAAGTTGTCATAATTAATTATAAAGCAGTCTGAAGACTTAGTATTATTGTTACCAAATTGTGATAGTACTTAAAACGTTTGTAACAATTCACATTTCTTTTATATAAATAAGGATGATCACTGTATAATCAATTAGCCATTTTACATTTGCTTTGTGTGTCACAAGCAAGTCATACCTTTTCTTTATTGCGCAAATTTGCAAATCGTTCAGTAGGTATGTGGTGTTCATGTGAAGAGACTGTAATAACATGAATCTAGCGATTTTGCAGTATTTTTGTGACCACAACGCTATTCCACTCAAAGAGCGTTTTCATTATTTGATGATTTGAGAACTACAGGTGCAAGACTAGGATTTTAAAATGTTTTATGTCTATAGTAATTAAATATAGCCAATCGATTAATAGAGTCAAATTGATATTTTTATCTCATAATTTTTACCCGCTTTGAAGAAATTAAATGGCGTACCACAAGGTTCAATTCTAGGTCCTTTTCTATTCCTTGTATATATCAATGACTTATCTTTTTTTGAAAAAAAAACATCTGTGATGTCGTACTTTTTGCAGATGATACGTCACTTATTTTTAAAGGAGTTAGGAATAGGAATCAATTTTATGATGTAAATAATGCACATATACAAGTTACACAATGGTTTACAGCAAACAACCCAGTACCTACTTAATTCTAGAAAAACTAAATGCGTTAAATTTGCTTTACCTAACGTTAGACAACTGGGATCTAATATAATGCTAGATAGGGAGGAACTTGAGACAGTTGACTCTACAGTGTTTCTAGGCATTACATTAGATAATAAGTTACAATGGGGTGCACATATAACATGTCTTGCAGGAAAGCTCAGCTCTGCTGCGTATGCTGTCAGAAAAGTTAGACAACTTACTGATGTCGACACAGCTCGTTTAGTAATAGAAAATAGCTTAAATACTATTTTCAAAGTGCCATGTCCTACGGCATTGTGTTATGGGGCAAAGCTGCGGATATTCAGAATATCTTCGTTCTACAGAAAAAAGCGGTACGAGCAATATACATGTTAGGTGCAAAAGATATTCTTAGGGAACGCTTTAAGTCTATAGGAATCCTAACTGTAGCCTCGCAGTTCTTATTTGCTTATACATCGTATATTATGCAAAATATAGGTTTATTCACTACAAAAAGTTATATACATTATATAAATACTCGAAACAGGCATAAGTTATATGCCCCTTATCATAGTTTACATAGTTAACAATTCTTTTGTAGTATTCGTATTTATGATAAAATACCAGTTAGTCTTACTGAATTACCATTTAATACGTTTAAAAGTAAAATAAAAGACTGTCTTATTAGGAAAGGTTATTATACTATTAATGATTATTTCAGTGATAAGGATAGATGGTAACTTACACTAGACAACTCATGATCTACTATTACTTATTTAGAATTTATATAGATACTTATCATATTTCAGTTTATTGTTATATAAAATTTCTAGTTCTTTTAAATTATTAGGTATTCGTTTATTATTAGGTCATTCCACTTACTACATTGACATTTGCATTGTTGGTCCACTAATTTTATAAAAATTTTACTGTACTGTAAGATGAAGATAACTCGTGATCATGGGCTGTAAACTAACGTTTTTGTAATTTTGTGTATTCATATACCGTCACTTCTGTAACATACATTTCCACCATAGTTCTAAACATGGTCTCGAGTTGTCTACATTATAAGTCGTAAATGGATGCTCCTGTTACACAATATTCACATTGGAAGGCTAACTAAAGCACTTAGTTTAGTAACTGCATTAATTGCTTAAGTATTATGTCTGTAACTAATTACTATTTACAAGTAATTAAGTACAATGTGAAACAGTTGCAGCTCCTTACAAAAATAAAATATGTATCATAATACATATAGGCGATTTAAAAGAATGGCCACGAGTTTTAGTCGTGGTTCTACCTATTCATTTGCGAACATGTCGAAGCATTAAGTAATTTGATTTAATAAAATGACGTTCATAAGCGTCACCTTGTGACCTACCTACCCACTTAAACCACAGCGCACACTTCAACGGCATTTTGGAGGCGCCAGGGGGTCGCGTTAGCGTTCTACCCTGACACCCCTGCGGAAAGCCCGAAGGCCACAACCTCCTTGGCAGCGGATGAAGGTGTTGGGCTCCGCCGCCAAAATACCCAGCGGCCGCAGAGGATAGGGAGGACGGCAAACTTAACACCGCATCTCCTTTTCCTCTGAGGCCCCACCACCGTGACGCAACAATGGTGCGCCCCCATAGGGCGCGCGGCAACGCAACACCGACACGCCTCTCCTCGAGCGACAGCTCCCGACTGCGAGGGACAGACAAATCTGTCCCCTGCACCCGCACCTTTGGACGCGTCCTGCGCAGGCCCCCTCCAAGTCCACTCCCGGGATCTCTCTTAGCTTCACCGCGGGTGTCCAAGCCACGGTTACTAAGCCCCCCCACCGAGAGGGGGGGGGAGGAATCACCTTGTGACCTAGATGAATAAATGATTTTGACTATGACTTTGTTTTTCCTTACAGCATGTAGGGTTTTTACATTCGTTTCATTAACGACTAATTTTTTAGAATAAAGTTGTAAATTTTCAAATACTGAAAGAAATTTTAAGTTGCACGATAACGTCACGTTAACACGTCAGTACACAAAATTTTATACTTATTTGTTATTTTTATCCATAATTTTACCGCCTTGTTGGTCTCGCGGCATGAATGTGCGCGTGGGATTGGGAGGTCTCGGGTTCGATTCCCGGGTCAGGCAAAATGTTATTGAGTTTTTCCGTTAGGAAATTCTCAGTAGCAGCTCGGAGTCTGGTAATGTGCCCGGTACGGCAACAGGCTCGCCCCCTATTACGTGGGACCTAAAAATTCATGGCGAAATATGGGTGTTATATCACACCTCTGTCTACCCCTTCGGGGATACCGACGTGAGTCTATAAAAAAAAAATTAACAGACGATAGGTACAGGACGCAGACAAAGAGCTCAGATGACGCAGTACTTTAAGCGCAGACGTAATGAAATTATATTAAAATTTTTCAATGTCAACCTTGCCTTTTTATTTCCTTTTTATTATACCTACTATTAAACATTTAAACTCAATCAAACAGCATTCAATTACTTTTTTAAAACAAGGTTTAATTACCTTGTTTTTAAAAAGTAATTGAAGGGGACTACAAGAGCTAAACGCGAGTTTTATAATGCTTTAAAGTATATGATTCAATGCAGTTAACACAATCAGAAAAATATATCATATTGTTCAGGATATAATCTAGTTAAGTAGTGTGTTGAAAACATAATACAACTAACTTTAATCTATAGAAAAGATCACTTAGATACCTCTAAAAAAATATTTAAACGAATAAAAACCATATTAAAATACATCCAATCATTCTGATTTTTTGACAAATTATTCAACAAGCAACATACTAACGAAATACAGTTTTATTTTTTTAATCCAATCAATACATTTTCTGTAATTAATTTATTTCATGTTTTTTTAAAGTTCTGAACGTCTCGTAGTCGCGTTTTCGCGCTTCTCTTTCTTATGTATACAATCCGACAGTGACAGCAACAGCTCAACTCAATAGCTGTACTCGGCGCCGGCGCCTTAAGGGGCCTACAAGAGCTAAACGCAAGTTTTATAATGCTTTAAAGTATATGATTCAATGCAGTTAGCACAATCAGAAAAATATATGATATTCTTCAGGATATAATCTAGTTAAGTACTGTGTTGAAAACATAATACAACTAACTTTATTCGATAGAAAAAAATCACAAAGATACCTCTAAAAAAAATATTTTAACGAGTAAAAACCATATTAAAATACATACAGTAATTCTGATTTTTTGACAAATTATTCAACAAGCAATATACTAACGAAATACTGTTTTATTTTTTTAATCCGATCAATACATTTTCTGTAATTAATTTATTTTATGGTTTGTAAAGCGTTCTGAACGTCCCGTCGTCGTCGTGCTTCTCTTTCTTACGCATACAATCCGACAAGGACAGCGAAGTTAGCTCTTGTAGTCCCCTTAATTAAATGCTGCATAATAAGGTCTTACCGGGTCCGCTTTAACGACGTCTATGTGTGAGTTGAGCATGATGCTGGGCAGGCTCGGCTCAGAGCCCAACACCGTAGCCACAAGTATCGGCTTGCCAGCCGGTTCGTATATAACGTAAGGTATTCCCAACTCCGTCATCTGACGGATCCAGAAATCTATCGCATGTTCTGCAATAAACAAAAAAAATACTATATAAAAAAATTCAACAAACAAAAATCAATAGAGATAAATGTTATCTTTTAACATTCAATGAATGATTCCCTTCGATCCGCGAATATGATTCTCCACTGGCCACTGGTATCCTCGAGAACTCGATATATCTATTCAAGAAATTTGAATACGAATAATCACAATATTAGTTAACTAATTAATTGGTTAACAAATTTATACTAAGGTGAATGACACAATAAACACTTATGTTTGTGTTATTCAACTTAGTATAAATTAGTTTCTATTTGTATACTGAATACCGGATAATTGTATAAATAGTTGAAACAAGAGTCTAATAATAACAACAACGACGAACTTATAACTTAGTAAGTCTCTTTTGAGGTGGACCAGGGAATATTAAAAAGACAATCAGTTATCGAGACTACTTTATCGTGGTAAAATGTAGTATAATATAGTAGGAATGTAAACTTTTGTGGTCACTATCATTACTTTTTACTGTTCCTGTTTGTCCCTCATTCACTTCATAACGGAGTGATATTATGGTATGGTTATGTAGTTAAAAAAGGCTGAAGACTGACACATGCTACATTTACTTTTTACTGATGTAGGTACATCCGTGAACATGGCGCTTGCAACAGGGCCGAAATATCGGTTACTCAAAACAAAGGTACGTGGTATATATCCCGTAAGAACAGTAAAAAGTAAACGTAGCATATGTTATGAAGTGAAAGAGGGACAAACAGACAAACACACCTTCATATTTATAATATAAATATGTACCTATTGATAATGCAACTAAACATCTTATACTAACTTATATTTTCCTGTTGACTCGTATCTATCCGTAGGTATTCTCGGAATAGGTCAACTGAATGCAGGCCCAGGTAATGCTCATATTTGTTCCATAACGGGCCAGCAGAACTCATGTGTATGAGACATACGAGACATACCAACACAACCGATTTCAACATCTTCAGTTAGGTACTTTCTGAAAAGAAAAATGGCATAGTTAATCTTAGTATACTTAGCGCCTGTTTCACCATTGTCCAGTAAGTCCTGGTTAAACTACTTCGCAAATAAATTCATACAAATTTCGTTCTAATTTTGAATTTACCTGGAAGGTAACGCTTACTTAGGTGGTGAAACAGGTCCTTAGTGCACACAAGTTATAGACTTTAAAGGGAAGGCGTATACTATGAATAAACGTGCGCTGCGTGCCTTAGGATCGGCGGGTTTAACCGCGGGTTACAGATTATATCCGTCAAGTTCGCTATCCTATTCAAGGTTGATAGGTACATGACTGCATAATCTGGACGACAGCTCCTGGCTCCATCGGCCATCAGTCCTTCTACAGATATGGCCAGCCCACTGCCACTTGAGCTTACTGATTCTCTGAGCTATGTCGGTAATTTTGGTTCTTTGTCGGATAACTTCATTTTAGATTTAAAAAAATACTTAAATCGATTGTATTAACAGCGTTTGTATAGATTATATTTTAAGTGATGTTCCGGATATCCGTATCCGCGGATATCCGAGGAAGAAGAAAGATCCGTATCCGTATTCGTATCCGTTACTTTTCTCGCGGATCTTTTACGGATCTTCACCTTATTAATTTTCAATTGATAGGATGGAATGGTGGTTAGGTAAATGATTTTTTAAAGAAGTTGTGCCTTTGCCCTTAGGGGAATAGGTACTTTCCTTTACAAATTTTACACTTTGCACACTCATAATTTATTATGTTAAAATAATTCCAAATTGCACTAAAGAACTTTTAAGTAAACATTATTTAACTATTGTACTAAAAAAGTCATACCTACACATACCTACGTTATCTTCGCGACCCAGTGTCGCGCTAAACAATAAACAAAACATAAGTACCTACCCACGCAATACAAGTCGAAACATGATCTGTCTATCGTTCCGCCAGGCGTGACGTCAACTATCGTTTCAAAGTCGAGCGCACCGACATGGATTCAGTATGAAAATAAAGATCCGTATCCGCGAATCTTGACACTAAATATCCGTATTCCGATCCGTATCCGCGGATATACATTTTAACGATCCGGCACATAGCTAATTTTAACATAATCTTGCAATTCAGTCCCAAAGGATTTATGTCAGCGGATGTAATGGGTACTTACAGTGGTAGGAGTTTATTTAATAAAATGAATTGAATACCTTTCTTAAATATTCATAGCACCATGTCTAAGTGTTAAATAAACTGAGTGTCGAATAATACTTTACTTTATAGTCTATATAATATATAAAGAGTATAAAGTAATAGACACAATTATTTCTTACGTATCGAGTAATCGAGGGTCAAACACAAAAAACGAAAAAAAAATGTTCATGCAACGTAAAACCGTTATTAAAATATTATATCAACATTAAATACATTTAATAAATATTTCGTGTTGAAAACTAGTAACATTTCATAAAAAAATCGCGTTTTATTAAAATTTAATTTATAATTTTTGCTTTTGAATCTGAAAAAATCTCCTTCTGTGGACTGTTCGGATACCAAGTAGTTGAGTTTAATTGATGGTTAAAAATATATACACATACTTTCGATGATTTAATATCGTTTCATTACATGAGTTATATTATCAAATATTCATAACATAACGTATTAAAAAATATATAATTCAAAATTTTGTAATGAAACGTATACACATGTTGTTCGCAAATTTTTAGTCTACTTCTGCAGACTTATAAAATAAGCCAAAATGTGCCGAAGATGAACGCATCGTTTTTATTTTGTTTTATATGTTGGTAGCACTGTATTCTCTGTCATTTGCTTCGTTGGGATTTTACGTAAAGTGCGTGTGACATAAAAAATTCCAATTTTATTTAATTACACAAGTTTTCGGTAAAGATCAGTGTGTCTTTCCTGTGCAAGGGATATCTGAGTAAGTAGCCTTTACAAATAAATAAAAACATCAAGATAGTTTAAGCTTATGGGCGCAGTATGCAAATATCGCATTGCTTAAATTATAACCTCATAATAAAGGACGCCATCTCTGATTTATGAAAATATGTCTCTCGTGTAGACATCTTTACTGTAGACATTGTATCTACAGAAGAGACGTATGTCAACAGAAGTGAATAGGCAAAAGAAATTAACTGTGTTTGAAAAAGAAATTGGCAAGTGCGAGTCGGACTCGCGCACGAAGGGTTCCGTACCATCATCTATAAAATAAAATCATGTTTGTTGTATGTATTTTTAAGTATTTTTTAAGCTTCTACCTGTTTATTAAGATCGAGTAATAAATTGCTTAAAAATACGTTTGTTGTATGGGAGCCCCCTTTTTTATTTACTTTTTTTCATTTATTTTGGAAGGTAATATACAACAACATATTCTGTGAAAATTTAAAGCGTCTAGCTGTAACAGTTAGTAATTTTGAGCAAAAAATAAGAAAAAAACACGTTTTTTATATGGGACCCCCCTTATTTTTTTTATTTTTTTATTTTTATTGTATTTGTTGTTATAGCGGCAACCGAAATATATAGTTTGTGAAAATTTCAGCTTTCTAGCTACCACGGCTTATGAGATACAGCCTGGTGATAGATAGACAGACAGACAGCGGAGGCTTAGTAATAGGGTCCCGTCTTTTACCTTTTACGTACGGAACCCTAAAAAAACAATAGCGTTATTCGCTGTTTAATTATTCCATTATATATCTATTTTGTTTAGTATTTTATAATGTTGCTTGCAGCGATCTTTTGTTTCAGTTACTATGCCACAAGCAATTCATCCTTGTACAATCTGTCACCTGTTTGCCCTGAGGGATCAAGATCACCAGACTCTTTATCTGAGAATGTGTCTATCCGTGATTCTCCTACGGCTCCAGTTACTCCTGAGGCTCCAAATGAGCCAAATTTACCAAGCCTCTCAGATAGACTGACTCCAAATCTTTCTATCGAAATATTTAACCAAAGGCATAAACCCCAGAAGAGAAAGAATCCATTTAGACGACTCTGAAGCTACTGTAGATTCACCACATAAAAAACGACCGACGAATTCCATGTGAGATGATTCTGACGAGGATAATATAATTATTTTAATATTCTGTTCCTTTATTTGCCTACAGAAGCATAATGTCTGTTCTGTGGACAATTTCTTTTTATTTTTATGCACTGAATTGGTATAGAATTTTGATTATGTTTTGTTTGGAGGTTGAGGAGAACTCCATTTTAAGTATTTTTTTATTGTTTCTATTCTTGCTCTTATTGATATGATTATGTTAGGTAAAAGACAATGGGCAAAAATGTATGGAACCTGGGACCACCCTCCAATAGCAATATGGTGTATGTCATTGGATAGGCATTTTTAATAGAAACAACTTTTTTATGACACTTTTGTTGTCACAGTTGTCCGTTCCAAGATATATGACATACAAGTTTCGATAAAAAAAAACATTACATTTTTGGGCGTAGCGTATCCAAAATAAACATTATGATAGAAATTTCACTTGCCCAACGATTTTATATTTGTCTGATCAATACCCCAGATTGATGAGAAGTTGGGTGCGATCGGGCAGCTAAGACTTACCGAATTACTTTTTAGCTTTTGTTACGTAACCTAACTACATAATTTTTATTGTAATAAAACAGTAAAACATAAAAAATATGTTTTTTGCAATGCTCATTCTAGAGTAGTTATCAAATTGTTGATAGATTTATTGCCTTCAGTATTTAATGTAGATGAACTTTGTCTTTACAGTAAGTAGTTTGGACTAATACTTTAAAAGTTATCACGATATAATTGACCTAAGCGCAGGGTCATTAAAAGCGCTTACTATGAGTTGTCGCGCACAGCGGGGCGGAGGGGCGGTCTGATTATGTACTTTGTGGTAATGCTTTCAGTTTTATTTTGCTGCTATTCTATTCAGTAGATACATAAGCTCTTCAATAACTTTAATAATATACATATGTAGGTATATTATTAAAGTCGTCAAACTTCAGGTAAAGATGTACTAATCTTTACCTGAAGTTTGACGACTATGAAAACAAAAGTAATTTTAAGTATTATCTGTTTATATGTATGCTACATGGCGAATGTGCAGATCAGTTTGTGATGAAATTTGATATGGATAGTTTGAAATCTGGGGAAGTACAAAGGCTACCCTTTATTAAAATTTCATGCGGGCGAAGCCGCGGGCGAAAGCTAGTCTATGTATATATCCATACTCTTTATCTCTGAAACTACTGATCCGATTTGAAAAAAAAAAATTGTGTGTGATAGCCACATTCATGAAAAGGTACTTAAGGTACTAAGGCTACTTTTTATCCCGATATTTCCGCGAGATCACTGAATGAGGCTGACGAAGTCGCGGGCGTCCGCTAATTAATTGATACTATAAATCAGCCTTTAACAGTCCACTGCTGGACTAGGCCTCTCCTTTGAAAGGAGGAATTGGCCTACTATACCACGCTAGCCAAACGGGTTGGTATAGGGTTTGTATCAAGTTTTCCTTCTCTTACAGTGCTGTTCTCTGCATAGTATGCTCCCTCTGTCGGCTCTTACGACACCCATGGGATGATATCGGGTGGTGACAATCCGTATTCTTAATCCGTCACCACACGGACCAATTAATTGATATAGGTAAGGAAAATAAAATGCTAATTCATTTAAATATTTTTTATTCAATTTGATCCAAAGTAATCATAAGACCATTAAAAAAGGCAGCGGGTGCGTCTGTTGCTTCCTGGTGTATGGCCCAAGACAGATAATAAAAAATGCTAGCGATATGGGCGCAGCTATTTAATGTGCGAAAAAAAACCTGTTCAATGTGCGAAAAAGACATCGTATAACATATCTCTAAACATTAGCTCATCCATGCACCACGCTGTACGGTTTCGATATTATTTTTATGCCTTTATAAGATGAAATAAAAACCTTTGATACCGTTTGTTTTCTTTTTTAAAGGATCCTGTACATTTTTCTCCGATGATTTTTAATCAAACAATTATATGCAATGAAAGGTCATATTATTCCCCTTTGTTTAAAACACAACGCCCGCCAATCTAACAGCTAGAGGTAAAATAACTGTGAACGGACTATACAATATTTCTTTGAGTTAAAAATTGGTTGCCTGTAAAGTCGGTATACGGGCGAAAGTTTTACGTGACAACGACTTTGAGTGGTAAAATAATTTTAATGTGAATATTCATTCGTATAGTAGGAAGAAGGATGAAAGACGCGTGCCTTTCACTTTTTATGTCTGTCTCTCTCGCTCTTAGGCGGGACGCGTGCCTCTCACTCGCTCTCATTGTGAGCGCATAACGTGAGCGGAGCGTAACGCAGTTTCTTGAAGTGTCACCCGGCAAACCAATTTATAAGACGTTGTCACGTCAAAATATGTTGAAAAAAGCGTTTTTTAGTACTATATAATGCTTTATTTTGCAAACTGACTCGTCCTCGTGCCTGTCCAAGCGCTTAGGAATAGTGCGGGGTGCTCCCCTCCCTTCCAAACCGGTTACTTAGAGCTGCGCCGACGCCGCCGTGTGGTGGTAGTTATAGAATTGGGACATAAGTGTATATTTTAGTATTATGACGTTCGAAAAGAGCTTAGATTTATATCTTTAATATTTTTATCTTTATCTTATCTTTATCTTTCAACTAACTACTCACAAAAAATAATTACATAATATTGCTTTGTTGCGACGTGAAGGGCGGACAAACAAACAGACTTTTGCATTTATAACCCTTTAGTTTCCTAAAAGTTGCACCCCGCACCGTACCAACCGCTTGGGCAGACGCGAGGATAAGTCAGTTTGCAAAATAAAGCGTAATAATTAAATAAAAGTACTAAGCACTATAAAAAATACACTTTTTCAACATATTTTTATTGAAACTTGTATGTCATATATCTTGGAACGGACAACTGTGACAACAAAGCCGTCATAATAAAAGTTGTTTCTATTAAAAAGACCTATCCAATGACATAAATTTTATTGCTATTGGAAGGTGGTCCCAATCTGCCCATCCTTCTTTTTGTTCCCTTCTGTAGACAACTCAATCTCTTCTGTAGACGTGAAAAAACTAAAAACGTGATTAATTCCTAATATATCCAAGACTGATCTCTAGTGATATTATTGTTAGCATAACATTAGCTAACTTTAAATAAATATAATGTTTCATAAAAAATCGTGAAGTTTTATTTTAAATATTTTGCAATGTTCACTTTTTGTGTATGACCCAAGAAGATAAAGACGTACGTGTCACGTATCAACGCCCTCAAAACGTATATGATACCTTTTAACTCAGATTATAGATTTGTTCTAATAAACTGAGCCTATTAAACTTAGTTGTGAGTAATTGTGCAAAAAATACTCGTCAAACACTACAATCTTGCGCCTGGACAGGATATCAACTGGTTAGTGGTTTGCATTGATTTCACCTTTGGCCGTTGGTCATATACCTAATAATTGTATACCTGTTTCCTGTTTAAATGTAAAAAAACTGTATTTCTAACCGTCTATCGATTATGTGGAAAATTTATAGCAGTTTTTGATAGGTATAGTGAATATTTTAAAATCGCTTGTTGGTCTAGTGTTTGTAATGTAGTGTAGGTATTAGTTTAGGTTATTATATAGTATATTAAGTAGGTCAGATGTTAATATAAAGTACAGGAATTTCAACTTACGTGGTCATTTAAAAAAAAAAGGTATTAATTATCGCTCGCTTAACAATGTGCCCGGTAGATGGCAATAGGCTCGCCCCCTATTACATTGGGACCGAAACATATCTGGCGAAGTGTGGGTGTGTAATACACCTCTGCCTACCCCTTCGGAGATAAAAGGCGTGAAGAAGATATGAAGATAATATGTGGTCATTTAAACTTATTTTAAATTGTCTTTCGGGATATATACCACGTACCTTTGCTTGGAGTAACCGATATTTCGGCACTGTTGCAAGCGCCATGTTCACGTATGTACTGATGTACTCCAAACAAAGGTAGGTACGTGGTATATATCCCGAAAGACAATTTAAAATAAAATATAAAGTACATCATAATTGTAATAATAGAAGCAGTAATAAACGAGAATCAATAGTGAATAGTTGTTTCAATAACGTAAGATCCTTTTTAAACTTTCGCGATTTGTATACATCATAGAAATTAATTTAGCGGGTCTTAATCGCGTTAACTTAAATTATTTAAGGTATAAATACCTATTTGTTACCGACGTTTCGCTCGTCTTGCACCGAGCGTGGTCGCGGAGAGACTGATGAGAGCTCAGCGACGTCTTGTGGAAGTGCGGGTTTCAGCACCTACCCTCACTTGGTCTTTATTTAAGTTCGCAATGTCGGTACTCCGACACACTACACTAATGACGTCTACACACTGTTGAGATTTATCACTGCGGCGGTGTTTACACTTGCTGATGACTGGATTCCAAGTGGCCGATAATCTATATCCATCCTCCCGGTTGAAATTGTTATATTTCTTGATTTCTACCGCTTCACGTACTATCCTGGAGTAATAGTGACGATCGGTGGATAAGACTTGTGGTTGATGCAGTTCTATCCAGTGGTTTGGTCCAGACTCCAACAAATGCTCAGCTATCGCCGACTTGTTAATATGTCGGTTTTTTACAGCTGCGATATGTTCCTTTACCCTTTCAGCGATTGTACGCTTAGTTTGACCGATATATGAACTACCACAGCTGCAATCGACTTTGTAGACGCCAGGTGTTTGGAGAGGAATTACATCCTTTGGTGTACGCAGATTGTGTGCTATCTTAGAGAGCGGACTGTATACAGTCCGTCACTCCCTTTAGATACGGCATGTAAGCGGGCACTCTGCTTACCTCAGGTTTACGCTCGTTCCTCTTCCGACAGAGTAAGTTTTTCTTGTATCCGTTGCACCTAAGTACCTCCCGAACATGTGACAGCTCACTATTTAATTGTTCGGGGTCACATAAGTCATACGCTCTGTTCACTAACGAGGACACTACGGAATCCAAGTGCCGCGGATGGTGGTGCGAGTTCGCGTTGAGATACCTGTCGGTGTGTGTCGGTTTCCTATACACAGTGTGTCCAAGGGTACCATTATCTCTCACTGTCACTTTAACGTCGAGAAAGGGTAACGATCCGTCTACCTCCATTTCGAATGTGAATCGGATGTTCGGATGTATGGAGTTCAATTTGTGTGCGAATTGTTCTACGTCCTGCTTGTTGCCCTTCATGATGCAGAAGATATCGTCGACATACCTTTTCCATAGTTTCACATTTGACGCCTGCATGTCTACGGATTCCTCAAAGTGCTCCATCCAGATGTTGGCCATTACCGGTGCTATAGGGCTACCCATAGCCACTCCATCGATCTGGAGGTAATGTTGTCCACGGTATAGGAAGTAGTTTCCATCCAAGCAATTCCTGAGTAGAACTATGTATTCGTTAGACAGACCGTTTTCCCTTAATTTCCTCTCTACGACGTCAAGGCAATCTTGAATAGGAACATTGGTGAATAGTGACTCAACATCAAAACTCACCATCACCTCGTCTGGTTCCCTTTTCATGCTCTTGATGATTTCAATAAAGTGGCGAGAGTCCTTTACGAAAGAGTGCGTCTTGCCTACTAACGGTTGTAGTACCTTGCTTATGTGTTTCGCCAAACCATATGTGGGTGAATTTATTTGACTCACAATCGGTCGCAAAGGTACGTTAGTCTTATGTACTTTAGGTAATCCGTACATCTTAGGCGGCTGCACAATGTGAGGTTTATGTAACCGTTCAAATTCCTCTTCCGTAAATAAGCTTTTATGGTCCCTAATTAAGGCTCGAATGCGTTTTGTCACTCTGGCGGTCGGGTTATATGACACAGCCTTATATACTAATGTGTCACTAGACAGATTCCTTATCTTACTGTCATAATCACAAGTATTCATTACCACAGTGGCGTTTCCTTTGTCAGCCTTTAGCACTAAAATATTCGTGTTATCACGCAGCGTTTTTAGTGCTTGACGCTCTTCTGCGGTAATATTTGGTTTAGGTGGCTTAGACTTAAGTAAAATAACGGCAACATCCTGTCTAAGTGTATCCGCATCGTTAGACGGTACCTTGTTACGCGTTATAACCTCTTCTATGCTACTTATGACGTTTTCATATGGAATCCGCTTAGGTGTCAAAGCATAATTTAATCCCTTCGCCAGCACGCTTTGTGTCGCGCTATCAATAACCTGGTCTGATAAATTGATAACCGTTTGCTGTTGGGTGGGGTGTCCATTTCTACCGGTTACCCTCTCACGATGGTTTATCAATTTATCAAACTTTTTCTTGTGCCGTTTTGTACGCAGATCATAAATGCGGCTCGATTGGTTATATGTTATACGGTCGCACAAGCTAAAATCACTGTTTGAGAGCACTTCACTACACTCTGTATGCACTTTAAATAGGTTACACTGTACATCACCTAGCTCGTACCGACAATTGCGGATTAATTGTCTTAAGAGACGAACACTGGCATTGTGTAGAATGCCTTCGGAATAAGGAATGTCCTTGCGCGGTTTAATGCGCACTCCTATGGGTATCACTCCGTTGTCTCGACACTTCGTTAAAAAACTAAGCGAAGTTTCTAAACATACCCGCTTTATCCGAAGACATTCAAGTTGTTTAATTTTAATTACATATTCCGGCCCGTAGCGGTTTGTAATAATCGATTTTAAACTTTCGCGATTTGTATACATCATAGAAATTAATTTAGCGGGTCTTAATCGCGTTAACTTAAATTATTTAAGGTATAAATACCTATTTGTTACCGACGTTTCGCTCGTCTTGCACCATATGTAATTAAAATTAAACAACTTGAATGTCTTCGGATATACCTAAACATATGAAATATAATACTGATATGTATAGGTGTATGTACCTAAATATATCAGTATTTTTGAAATATGATCAACGCGGAAGTTTCCGAGGAAGGATGTATGGATACATTTGTTACTCTATCACGCAAAAACGACTGATCGGATTTTGATCAATCTCCGCAGTAGTAACTGTTTCTAAATTGAGAATTTCGCGTTGAGAACAAACTTCTGCCTACCCCTTCGGGGATACAGGCGTGAGTCTATAAATAAATAAACACATAATTAGGTAGGTAGGTAGGCACTTTATTATCGTTACGGATGAACCCGACTGAAACTGTAGTTTGAGAATGTCTGATCTTAAAGAATTGATATGGCTACAGGACAAATCGCTGGTGGATAGCTCAACAACAAACTTTCTTTATAAAAATACTTGTACATACATACATAGACTCACGCCTGCTTTCCCGAACGGGTAGGCAGAGGCATATTAAACGCCCACTTTTCGCCAGTGTTTTGCTCCCACGTAATAGGTGGCGAGCCTACTGCCGCTTATCGGGATATTTTGTTTGCCAGAGCCTCGTCCGTTGATCGGCAGGTGCACCACTTGCAGGTGAGGTTGGCTTGGGACCCTAAGTTCTTGGTGGGAACCCTATGCACCCACACCACACCCAAAATACTTGTACCTATCTTATAACTATTAAAATTTACTATATTGAGATATTTCTCGAAACTACGCACTACCAGCAACTGCTGTGCTGGAAGTAGATTAATAAATGGCCTTTGACTCAGATTATAGATCTAATAATCTGATACCTTTGATATCAATGTCAGCGCAAAGCCAAAACTACGCTAAACTTGACATATTGTAGAATTGTTCATCTTACTCCGTTTCTAATTTATTGTCTTACTCCAATTCGAATTGTATCATTCATCTTTAGTGGTTTAAAAAAATACGCGAAAAGGTATCTAATTGTATTTCTACATAGATAATAATTATTATCTTAATATCTTAATCACAGATTTAACAAACAAGAACCAGATGGACCGCATTCGTCCAACTAAGTGAGGCACGTTGACAGCTATGTGTGCGTGACATTTGGCGACTGGCACTGTACGGACACGCGCGTCTATGTGTGTGTAAAGTTGCCAGATTATGAATAATCTCCCACTATTTTACATATAGTTTTTGCAAACGAATATAAAAATATTACATATTTTATATTCGTTTGCGGTATTGAAGAATTTACCATGGATTTAATTAATGCTTTTAATATGTAATGCTGTTGTGAAAATTACTCAAATAAAAGATACCATTAAAGTATGCTTTTATAAATACATTTCTTAAATGTAGGTACCGAGTTTTAACTAATTTTATTCGTAAATTGAGAAATAAATAGATTATGTTTTGTGATTCATAGCCTCGATCCAGAAGAAATACTTATATAATACCAACTACATATATTTACGAATACCAATCATGAGGTTCAGATCTTAGATCGGCGAATATGTTGTATATTTTTTGTTTAGAAATTCTCAGTATCTGGAAATGTTTGGTTAATTGCAATAGGCTTGCGTCCTAAATATTAATTAGCTAAAAACATTTTGTCATGCACACAGCAAATTATGAATATTATGATTCATAAATCATAACCAAAAAAAAATGCAACTAAAAATAAATAATGGCTGCAATCAATAATTTCTGTTTCTGTACGTAATGTACACACGACGCCAAGTCAAGCTAACAGTTGCAGTACGATTTTGATACTTATTCCCTACGCCATAAGAACGGTACAAAGATTTATTCTGTGACAAAGGTCAAAGTGTATAGTATATGGGGATCGAACTCAAAACAATGTATATACTAATGGAAATTATATTACTTTATTTATAAGAAAAAAGATAATCTACAATATACTTTTACAATACGTTAATGTATTTTTCATTAACATGACAATAATTATTACCTACATAATCAATTGACAAGTGCATTTTCCCTAATTCAGGGAAAACGGTGTCGACGTAAACTGGCAACACTTACATATTTTCTGCAGAAATACGAATTTTATTGAAATAATATTATAAAACAGTCAAATAATCCATAGTTATCTGTAAAAATATATTCCATCTGCCCGTTTTTGCTTATGGAAACCACTTTTACAATGTTTAAAAACGCAAGACGGCATTTTATGAATTTAAAAGCTAGATTGATCGTGGCGTGTGAACTGTGCGATGCTTCGCAGCGCACTGAGCCGAGTTTGTATTCGGTTTTCAATTTTGTATTTGCTTTAGTGGCCTCACGCAAGTGTTCCGCGCGCTCCGTCTGCCTTTTGTTCTGTAGTCTTAGATCTTAATATATAAAATCCTTGCGTTACTGACTGACTGACAGACACGCTACAGCCGAAACTATTGGGCGCAGGAAGCTGAAATTTGGTATGTATGTTCCTTGGGGACCGTAAGGGTGCACTAAGAAGGGATTTCCCGAAATTCCCACGGGATCGGCCAAAACGGGCAAATTCAAAAAAAATGCAGGCGTAGCTGCTGGCGTCCTCTAGTGTACGTATAATACGTTAGACACCGCTGAAGATGATACGATTACCTAGGTACGATTTATATTAGGGACAACAACATAGATATTAAAGTTTGTGTTATATTTAAGTAGTTACTTACCTAAATCAAGTACCGAGGCATGATACAGGATTTCATAAGATATATTATTATTTCACAAAAAAATTATTATCTCAGAGTAGGTACTAAATACCTAGAGCTATACAAAAATAGTTTATAAATACCTGGCCTTAGTAATTAAAAGTTGAAACCAGTTTCGCGCGCAAACAGTTGAAAATGTCTGGCATTCACAACATCACTTCCTTAATAGGTACTTATTAAAGATACAGAGCCACTGTGAATATTTACAATTAATGAAACTTTAAATATGAATAAACTTATCAATTTAAATAAATGTATTATTTCCGCGCACTTAATGTTAACAGCGCTCAGTGACACGATAGCTTCAAGACTGATTATTTTGTTGTAAATGTTGTAAATGCTGCGATATAATCAGAGAGGTCTTTTGAAACGACGCGGTCTCACATTGTAAATTCGTTTACCGAAAAAATGGAAAAGTGCGAGTAGGAGTCGCCCACCGAGGGACCCGTACAATTTTAACCGTTTGCTTTTCGTTTTTAATAAGAATTTACGCGTAAAAAAAATTAATAGAATTGTACCTACACACAAGCCCTTTCATAATAATTATGATACGTCACTTGAACTAATAGGTTAGTCTCAGGATGGATGAAATACACAATATGCGATCCTAAAATGCCTCTGAAATTCAAGGGACGCATATATAAGGCGGTTATAAGGCCTGTCGTATTGTATGGAGCTGAGTGTTGGGCTACTAAGAAGATGGATGAAAAACGGTTGCATGTGGCAGAGATGAGAATGTTGCGATGGATGTGTGGAGTTACAAGAATGGATAAGATTAGGAATGAATACGTGAGAAGTAGTCTTATAGTGGCGCCTATAGACGAGAAAGTAAAAGGAAGTCGTTTGGCTTGGTATGGACATATTATGCGAAGAGATGATATGTATGTAGGTAAGCAAGTGATGAATATGAAGGTAGAGGGATGGAAAGGCAGAGGGAGGCCAAGGAAAAGATGGATGGACTGTGTGAGGATGGATATGAAAGAGGAAGGGGTAAATGATCAGATGACGGGTGACAGAAAAAAATGGAAGCGAAGGACGTACGATGACTGATGAATGATGACGTAAGATGACTTGAACTAAAAGGTAAGTTTTTTTATTTCGATCACTTTTCGACATTTTTAAGACTATATTTTTTATAACTTAGGTATTTACATTAAAAATGAAGCACAGTTAAAAATTAGCGTCAGGCATCTGCCTGCCAAACGCTGAACAGAACTGTGCCCTGTCCTAACACGTCACTTTTGTTTTTTATTGTATTTTTATTGTTTTTCTTTTGTTTTATATCTTATTTTGTGTAGTGATTTACTTGTTATATTATTTTTCTTATTGTGCTTTTTATTATGAGAAAAATATTTTTACTTTTAGTTTACCTACTTACTTTTACAATAGGTACATTTGTAGTAGTTAGTGTTACATAGTTTTCAGATTATGTATTTGTCTCTTGTTTCGGGGGTAAACAAAATGATAATTTAACGGAACTCTTTTTCCAGGTACGGAAGCCAAACAAAAATATTACTCACATTGCTGCCCAAATCAGGACTTTAATATATTTACTTTCGACTTGTAGTTCGGGGTTCGCTTTCAAGTACAACCAGATTAGACAGAATATTCGATTTTTATAGAGCAACTGATGGTTGGTGGATGTTCCATGACTCAGACTAGGTTCAGTATTTTCAAAGGCAGGTTCCGACTGACCTCATAAAGTCTGTCAAAGATCAATTGACAGCAATAGCAGCAGACACTAACGGATTAACGTTTTCGCCGAGGCACGGCGTAGGCGGCAGCGCCAATTAATATTTTAATATACATATACATATTATCTTCAAAAAGTCAGTAATTCAAATCCAAAGGATTTGTACAGGCAGTCTGTTAGTATCTCCCACAGAACGAATAAATGTAGCTAATCTGGGGTATCGTTGGTTTTAATGTTATCATGTCATCATCTTCCTAGCGTTATCCCACTTTTAGCCCGGGGTCCGATTTCTAGTCTTACCAGATTTTACTGAATAGTAGCTTTTCCACAGAGCGACTGCCTGTTTGACCTCTGCAACCCAAAGGGATAGCTATATTCCATGATTAGGACTAGTGTCAGTTTATTCAAAAGTAGCTAATCCCTATAACAATAGTCAAGGATCTTCATGACAGCCGGGACCGACGGCTTAACGTGCTCTACGAGGCACGGGGCAAGCAATAATTTACAATTCAGTACGCACATAACTCCGAAAAGTCAGTGGTGCGCGCCGTGAATTCGAACCCGATACCATCTGCATGGCAGTCTGTTGGCATCTCTGCTAAAGTATCGGTACCTATTTCATTGTATCATTTAAAATGTATAAGAATTTGTGTATTTTTTAATTATCAGTTAAATAATGACCAGTGCGTTTCACAGGAGCTCCCGTAGCATAAACCGTTCCCGGAGCCGGGAACAGTTTATGCTACGGGAATAGTGAGGACTATTGGAAGATGTTGCTACCGAGGAGGATTAAGTGTGGTAAAAAAGGCAAGGCAAACCTTTTGAAGCTTTCCCCCTCGTAAAGAAACATGTCTATACCTACCTAGAGAGATTTAATTTTTGCTTTAGGACACCTGTCCTGGAAAGAATTCGAAGTAGACCTCTACTTCGAATTCTTTCCTCCATTGCTCTCATTGCCTTTTCCTTACGACTATGGTAATATATTTGTTTCGATTGGGAGAATTTAACATTATGTGTTTTTGGAACAGACTAGAACGAGGACAAACGTCTACTGTATGGTACTTTGCAATTGGAGTATCTAAAATTTTGATTTGGTTTGCTTTTTATCAGTATCGGCATAATAAATTGTCGCATTAATATTGAAGAATGGGCATAATGTGAGTGACTGATCTCATACTAAGACTATAAATCGAATAAGATAGAAGAGATAGAATATAGGTATGAATTTATGTGATTGGTATCTATGACCTGCGAAGTATAAAAATCTTTTTTTATAAGTACCAAAAATTAGTATTAGAACGGCGTCAGTGAGTTGGCGGCCTGATGCCCACATCCCTAGCCACGCGTTGAACCATTGGTCCTGTGCCCTATCTCTCTCCGGTCATATCAATCCGATTGCAAGGACGGCAATAAAATATTAAGAGTGCACATATTGTGCTTTTCAGTTTGCACACACGTTCGTGCACTGTAAAAATAAGTAGGTACCTACCTACTTATGCCCCTGCGTATAGTCGTATTTTTTATTAGACGAAGCTAACTGACGTTTACTGTGTTGTCAGTTTATGATGAAATAAAAATAGTGTTGTGACAAAGTGAATGATTGAAAAAACTCTTGATCGAATGAAATTGCCTCGATTGTCTAGTGAATAGTTAGTGTGCCGAACGGCCGATATCGGGTACGGTGTTCGAGTTTTCGAAGACTATATTCCTATAGTATTTACCTATACTGAATACCGAGTGTTTTAAACATTAAGGAAAACATTGCGAGGAAACTTGTAAGACTGTTCTATTTTCAATACATCATGTAGTTGAAACTATAGATGTATAAAATATAACAATTTATAGGTAGGTTATGAAAATAAAAACATCGCTTACTACATAATTTGCTTTTATTCATCATCAGATAAATAAACATCACTATCGCTTGCGGTGACATTAATTATACCTAAATCTGTTTGAAACATTGTCGATCATTTCATCAGTTGTCGAGACCATACATTTTGTCTTCTTCTTTAATTATATGAGACACGCAGCTACTCCATTTTTCAGGTGTGATATGTTGAAGTCCTACTTCAAAAAGTTTTTTTACTTCTGTCACTTAGAAGGTTTTGTTATTTCTTGCAATATATCCTTTAGCCTGCGCCCAAACCAACTCAATGGAATTGTGCTCACGGTGGTATGGAGGCAGACGTAAAACAATTATCCCATGCTGCGCTGCCATCTCGTCCACAACATACATATGTACGAAACAATATAGCATCAAATAAACACAACAATTACCACAAACACAACGTAACGGAAAACTTAACAAACACAATAACTAAATACTAAACAGCGTGAGCGCAGAAAAAACATTCTTGCTATCAGACCAGAGGTTAGAAGCCGAATGAACAACAAACAAAATGGCGACCGACGCGCGCCGCGCTTTGTAATAAGCTAATAAGCCGTCAATATACTGATGTAACTACTTACATAACTATTAGTAACTTATATCAGAGCACTTTTATTGTAAAATAGAAATAATATTATTTTATTCTTTGAAATGATTAACTATTCACACTCATTGTTCGTTCATCTGATTGAACGAGAACTAAACGCATCACTATTACTTTAAATATGACAACATTATTTTACAAAGTGACATTAGCTACTGTCAGTTGGCTTCGTCTAATTAAAAATACGACTATAGTTGTCGCGTCGCGACAGAACCGTGACAAATTTTCTCCGTTGGACAATAGGTAGGTAATTAAGTATAAGAAAGACTATACTATTAATGCACGAGTGATGCAGTGCTGAAACGGTCGCTTTTCTTTTTCTACTGCATCATGTATCTCGTTCGATTCCCACGCAGGACTTGACTCTAAGCAATCTATATACCTACCTATACATTCTGGAAGTGATGTGAGATTTAGAATTCTGTACGCTCCGTGGTCTAGTGGATAACGTATGCGACTGCTGATCAGATTCTGCTGATCAGTCTCGGATTCGATTCCCGGGTCGGGCAAAAGTGTTACTGGGTTTTCCGAATTCTCAGTAACAGCACGGAGTCTGGTGATGTGCCCGGTAACGGCAATTAGGCTCGCCCCCTATTACGAGAGACCTAAACATTTTTTACACCTCTGCCTTCCCCTTCGGGGATAAAGGCGTGTGACTATAAAAAAATACTTTTAAACGATTCTGCCATTTGCAGGTATAATAAGGTCATGAGAATTCTTTTCTGCCTAGGTATAGGTTCATTGAAATTTACAGCTAGTGTTTTTGGGTAATTAGGGATATCTCTCAACTCACTGACAGACGCCGCGCCGGACTAATACTAATTTTTGGTATAAAAAAGATTTTTATACTTCGCAGGTCATAGATACCGATCACATCAATTCATACCTACATTCTATAACTTCTATCTTATATCTTATTCGATTTATAGTCTTAATATGAGATCAGCCACTCACATTATGCCTATTCTTCAATATTAATGCGATAATTTATTATGCCGATACTGATAAAAAGCAAACCAAATCAAAATTTTAGATACTCCAATTGCAAAGTACCATAGAGTAGACGTTAGTCCTCGTTCTAGTCTGTTCCAAAAATACATAATGTTAAATTCTCCCTATCAAAACAAATATATTACCATAGTCGTACGGAATGTCTGAATCTACTCTATTATCACTACCTTGATTTAATACAAAGATCGTGATGGAGTCTGTTATTTCAACAAACCTACCAAGGCGCATTCGGGGCCGTCTTAAGCCGTGCCGGGGCCTTTGAGCACAGAAGAATAAGGGGTCTTCAGGCACTCAAAAATGCCCAATAAAAATAGAGAAAATGTGATATGAATAGATTTTTACTACGATTTTATTTTTACTGTTTTCGTAATTCATCATCATCATCAGCCCTGTATATAATATACTGTCTCACTGCTGGGCACGGGCCTCTTCTTTCCATGAGAAGGGTAAAGCCATGCATAGTCCTGGCCAAGTGCGGGTTGGCAGACTTCACATGTCTTTCGAGAACATTATGGTGAACTCTCATACATGCAGGTTTCCTCACAATGTTTTTCTTCGCCGTTTAGCAAGCGATAATTCACAATTTAATATGCACATAGCTTTGAAAAGTCATTGGTGCGCACCGTGGATTCAAACCCGAGACCCTCTGCGTAGCAGTCCGTCGTGGTCTCTCCTCTGGGCTATCGCTGCCTTTTTCGTAATTAATTGACGCAAATCAAATAGTAATTATTATGAGGTATAATATCTTTTTGGGTTTTCACAAATGTTACACATTGAAATCAAACTACATACATATCGATGCCTTCCGGCCAAAAGGGGGTAAGGACATTTGTTGCGAAATCGACTTATATATATGGTTAGAATCGGCTTTTTTTTCTGCGTCTAATGTTCTAAGTTGCGTGGCTCTAGGGCAAACTTTTTGTCGCTTAGGCGGTAAAGGTTCTAACACTAAGTTTTTCGTCATAAACGACAGTTATTTTTGGTGTATTTTGTATCCCGCCGTACGAACCATGCAGTTGTACGTCTCTCGGCTGCATCACTCCACAAAGGACGAGGAGGTGGTAGAATACCTGCGCCTAAAGACCAACTGGACTTTGAGAGTCGAGAGATTGGAGTCACGACAGAACACCAACTTCAAGTCGTACGTGGTGCGTATGTCTGTAATGATAGACCGATCCCAGTACAATAATGCACGACCATTCTCGAGAACTGGGTCGGGCACATATCTGTAGTACGGTACCTCTGAACCAACGAGATTATATTTAAGGGCTAGTTGCTGATGGATTATCCTGGCCACTTGGTTGTGTCTGTGCAAATACTGACCGTTGGCAAGACTCGAACAACCGGACACTATATGCCTGAGCGATTCCCCGGGTTGGTGACACGCCCGACATATGGCAACCGTCCCATCCCTCAGAATATACTGCCGGTAGTTGTTTGTCATGACAACTTCGTCCATAATTGCAAAGACAAAACCTTCGGTTTCTCCAAAGAGATCACCGAATCGCAGCCAGGAGATTGAAGCTTTAAAATTTACATAGGGCCCATGTAAGTCCCGGTAGAATCGTCCATGCAGCTCCTTGCCCCTCCATACTTCCCGTCGGTCCTCAGTACTAAGTACTGCAGGTTTGTGCCAGTTCTCTTTAGCCAGAACTAGCGGGGTAAGTCCGGTATCAATTGTGACTACATCGCGATGCACATCCACACTCATCTGCAGAAAATAATCTCTGAGGTTGCACATCTCGCGGTTGTGGAGGGTCTTAGCACATAAAAAGCCTCGACCCCCACATTTCCGCGGGATGTACAGCCTCATTACCGATGAGCGTGGATGATGCATACGAGATGCAGTCAACATTGAACGGACTTTTCTATCCAGGGCATCTAGTTCAGTCTGGGTCCACCTGAGTATGCCGAAGGAATACATTAGGACTGGCATGGCCCACCCGTTGCAGGCCCGCACCTTGTTGCCACCTGATAAAAGACTGTTAAGTACCTTTCTCAGGCGGCCAAAGAACCGAGCCTGCAACGTCTGTTTCATGTCAGTCTCAGAAATATTCAAAGACTGCGACATACCCAGGTATTTGTAGGTCTCAGTTGGGGAGAGGGATCTAAGTTGTATGGAATCTGAGAGTTGTGTCCCTGCAGATTCCATAATCCTGCCTCTCATCACTGTATGCATGACCGCACATTTATCCACACCAAATTCCATCCTGATAGAATTACTAAAGGTTTCGGTTACCTTAAGAAATGCAGTCAGTTGGAATTTGTTGGGGGCAAATAATTTCAGGTCATCCATGAAAAGGAGGTGAGATGTAACATGACCTCCTCTCCTCAACTGATAGCCCAGCCCTGAAGCCTCTAATAAGGTACTTAGGCGGTTCAGGACCAGGCAAAACCACAAAGGGCTCAGGCTGTCACCCTGGAATATACCTCGCTCGATCATTATGGAAGCGCCGCAACCCAAGGTCGATCGACACCCTGGATAGCGCAATACGGTCCTCCATTGCCCCATACACGCCCTTAAGAAGGTGCATAGAGTTGTATCTACTTTGTACAACTCGATCATCCTCAAAAGCCACGCATGAGGCACGGAGGCGTATGCCTTTTTGTAATCTATCCAGCTTGTCGATAGATTCTTCCGGTTACGGCGCACCTGTTGGCTAATGGCCATGTCTATCAGAAGGAGCTCTTTAGTACCACGAGCCCCACTCTTACATCCATTTTGAGAAACAGATAAAACTGAATTATCAAATATATGTTTAGATAATTTCGTTGTCAAAATGGATGTAAGAAGTTTATATAACGTTGGTAAGCACGTAATTGGCCTATAATTCTTGGGGTCCGTGGTACTACCAGACTTAAAAAGTAGGTGTGTAACGCCGGATGTTAAAAATCAGGCAGCGACCCCGATTCCAATGATGATTGAAATTGAGATGCTAAGCAAGCATGCGAACTTCGGAGCCATTTAAGGCAAAAATTGTGCAGTCCGTCCAGTCCCGCTGACTTCCAATTTTGTAACGGACGGACTGCACTGGCTATGTCGTCAGTTGTTATATTTATTGGCTCCATAGATGGAATTCGTTCACATGCTCGCTCAACATCCCCAATCCAATCACCCTCTTCATGGTTAACGGGCATCGACCAGATGCTGCGCCAAAATGCAACAGTGGCATCATCATTTGGTCGACGACCCATGGCCGAAGAATCAGGGTGCTCCCATCCCCGGTACACACACTTTTCGTTTCTCTGGAATGTGCGATTCAGGAAATATCGATCCACTCTTTTTTTATATCGCCGAATACGGTTTGCCCATGCATAAAGCTTTTGTTTTAGAAAGTCGATGCGCTCTGTAACTCGAGACGAATAATCTTGGGAACTGATACCAGTTCCCGCGAAGGCCCGAGTCACAAAGCGCATCACTCTCGGTCGTGTATTGCCTGCTCGTAACAGCCGCACAATACAGGATTGACTGTGTATCGCTGAGATTTTCACTATTTTCAAAATAGATTGACAATAGTGAATCTAAGGCACTCACTAGCGCTATGTTTTTGTTATGCATGGGCAACCGAAGCAAATGAGGCCGAATACTTGGATTCATGGATCGGTAATCCCCAATAGCACATTCCAAAGTGCTCCTTAACCGATCATTGTACTGGGTACTTACATGAGAAGTCTCGTCATCTACCTCTTCATCGACGACATTAATAATTGTTAATAACTGTTGCTGTTGATCAATCTCAGTCCCAGTTTGCGATGAAGAAGTGATGGGGAGACTTCTCCGCACGTCAGAGCGAAGTCTCTCAAGCACGGTATCATCCAACAGCCGACACCGCTGGATGGCCCGCACTTGATACGATAGCCGTTATGTTGACACGTTGACAGCTGGCTCAAGCGCCTGAAACAAAGGCAGCATTCGATCACAGTACGCACTGAGGTTAGTTCCTCCCTCTGTGGCCGCAAAATATGCCCGCATGACGTTTTCATTCATTGAACTTGTCCATCTCATGCGGTGCCCATCACCACCGATAGCGGAGGCCCTGTTCGAGACCGGTGGGCTCGGGGTCCCAAGCGTGTCGGTGGCCGGCCTCTCCCACGCCGACGTACAGGTGGTGGCGACGTCGGCGGAGAGAAATACTCGTCGCTCGACGAGCTCGTCGCCTCAACATTATTATTATTATTATTATTCCTCTTTATTTATTTTCATTCTCATTAATCTAATTTTATACAATTACATCACTTTACAAAAAAGAATATATATTATTATTATTTTATTTAATTTATTTATTATAATTAGGTCTCTTTATTAATCAGTATTCACGTAATCGAATTTTACATAATAAACCTTAGCATATATCAATAAATTTAACTATATAAAATGGGACCACGGAAACCCACCGGTGTCGAGTACAGGGACCAAGCCACCGGTGGTTAGGGCCTCAGAGAAAGGAACATCTTCACAATGCGTGCTGTATCGAGAAGAACCGCCTTCTGAATCAAGACCTTGATCCAGCTGCCCAGTGCGAGCCTCTTTAGATGTTGGTCGAGGTTCTTGGCGATCAATCCATTCACTGAAACGACAATCGGAACAATGATTGCTGAATCTACATCCCACATGTCGACAACCTCGTGAGCTAGATATAAATATTTATTTTTTTTATCATTCGAGATTACCGTCATGTGGTATGGTGATATCAACAATCATTGCGACACGCTCTGCTCGGTCTATCACTACAATATCAGGCTTATTGGCTACAATAGTCCTGTCTGTAATGATAGACCGATCCCAGTACAACAATGCACGACCATTTTCGAGAACTGGGTCGGGCACATATCTCTAGTACGGTACCTCAGAACCAATTAGTTTCTATTTAAGGGCTAGTTGCTGATGGACAATCCTAGCCACTTGGTTATGTCTGTGCAAATACTGACCATTGGTAAGACTCGAACAACCGGATACAATATGCCTGAGAGATTCCTCGGGCTGGTGACACGCCCGACATATGTCAACCGTACCGTCCCTCAGGATATACTTGTGGTAGTTATTTGTCATGACAACTTCATCCATAATTGCACAGACAAAACCTTCGGTTTCTCCGAAAAGATCACCGAAGCGCAGCCAGGGAACGGATGCCTTAAAATCTATATCAGACCCGTGTAAGGCCTTATAGAAGCGTCCACGTAGCTCCTTGCCCTTCCATACTTTCTCAGATCCTCAATACTAAGTACTGCAGGTTTGTGCCAGTTCTCTCTAGCCAGAGCGAGTGGGGTAAGTCCAGTATCCACTGCAACCACATCTCGATGCATATCCACGCTTATTTGCAGAAAATATTCTCTGAGGTTATACAGCTCGCGGTTATGGAGGTTCTTAAGATCTCTTTCATAAAAATCCAAGACCACCTCATTTCCGCGGTATGTATAGCCTCATTACCGACGAGCGTGGATGATGCATCCGAGATGCAGTCAGCATTGAACGGACTTTTCTGTCCAGGACGTCAAGTTCAGTCTGAGTCCACCTGAGTATGCCGAAGGAATACATAAGGACTGGCATGGCCCATCCGTTGCAGGCCCGCACCTTGTTACCACCTAATGCCTGATGCCAAAGAAACGAGCCCGCAGCGACTGCTTCATGACAGCCTCAGAGATATTCAAAGACTGCGACATACCCAGGTATTTGTAAGTTTCCGTTAGAGAGAGGGACCGAAGTTGTATGGAATGTGAGAGTTGTATCCCTGCAGATTCCATAATCTCGCCTTTCTTCACATGCATGACCGCACTGATAGAATTACTAAAGGTTTCATTTACCTTAAGTAATGCAGTCAGTTGGAGATTGTTGAGGCCAAACAATTTCAGGTCACCCATGAAAAGGAGGTGAGATATAACATGACTACCTCTCCTTAACCGATAGCCTAGCCCTGAAGCCTCCAATAAAGTACTTAGAGGGTTCAGTGCTAGGCAAAACCACAAAGGGCTCAGACTGTCGCCCTGGAATATACCTCGCTCGATCTTTATTGGAACACCGCAATCCAAACTCTATCGACATCCTGGATAGCGCAATATGGTCCTCCATTGCCCCACACATGACCTTAAGAAGGTGCATAGAGTTGTATCTACTTTGTACAACTCGATCATCCTCAAAAGCCACGCATGAGGCACGGAGGCGTATGCCTTTTTGTAATCTATCCAGCTTGTCGATAGATTCTTCCGGTTACGGCGCACCTGTTGGCTAATGGCCATGTCAATCAGAAGGAGTTCTTTAGTACCACGAGCCCCACTCCTACATCCATTACGAGAAACTGATAAAATTGAATTAAAAGTATCAAATATATGTTTTGATAATTTTATTCTCAAAATGCATGTAATAAGTTTATAAATTGTTGGCAGACAAGTAATCAGCCTATAATTCTTGAAGTCTGTGGTATTACCAGATTTATAGAGCAAATATAAAAATTCAAGGAAAACTGCTTAGACAAATGATTGGTATCGCTTCTACTAGACTCCGCGCTGCCTAAGAAAAATTGCTCCTTAAATGAGGCAACTCATTATGACAGTGTGTGTCAAACAAAAGCGACAAGACGCATGCGTGAAGAATTGTGTTGTCAGCTTCTCAACAGTTACCCGAATAAATGGGAAAATATTTTATCCTGTGGTCTAGCGGATAAGTTTTAAAAAATTACAATTCATTAAAAGCATCACTATATTTGTGTATAGGTTAGGCGGGAAAAATGGTGGGTATATTATCCAATGATTAGGCCTCATTTTATTATTATGGTTTGTTTTATGTACTAGAGGCAGCGATAGCCGAGTGGATATACCAACAGACTGCCATGCAGAGGGTATCAGGTTCGAATCCACGGCGCGCACCAATGACTTTTCGGAGTTATGTGCGTATTGAATTGTTAATTATCGCTTGTCCCGTGCCTCGGAGAGCACGTTAAGCCGTCGGTCCCGGTTGTCATGAAGATCTTTGACAGTCGTTACAGGGCGTCAGTACCTTCTAAATAAACTGACACTAGTCTAAACCATGGAATATCGCTATCCCTTCGAGTTGCGGAGGTCAGACAGGCAGTCGCCCCGTGGAAAAGCTAATATTCAGCTAAATCCGGTTAGACTAGAAAGCGGATCCCAGACTGAAAACTGGGATAACGCTAAGAGAAAGGAGAAGGTTTGTTTTATGTACTAATAGCATTTTGCAAATTATTATTAGAAATAACCATAGAGGAAATAAGGTGTTTCCAAAACAGTGCTTTCTATTTCCATGCTACTAGGCCATATAAATTTAGTTAGACATTATTAATTTAACATGAATAGTCGTGAAAACTACTTTGAATAAAACAATCTAACAACTAAAATTTTTACCTTATTTGTAAAGGTATAAACATAAAATAATATAGAAAAAGGTAAAATATATAATAAATAGGTTAGCTAAAAGAAATAGTAAAATATAACGAAATACAATAACTATAGATTCACATAATGAAAATCTCAACTGTGGGGAAGTTGATTCTTGTACTAGCAGCAACACTGAATGGCGTTTTCGGTTTTTTGTAATTTTATGTTGAAATTTCAAAATTATTCTTATTTTACAGATTGTATGCGATACCAGAGCCCTTCTTATTTTTTGCTGAGTTATTTTTACTCAGGATAAAAGCGCAACTTCGCATTTTACAGCGAATTATTTCCGTAATTAATTTGGTGGATAGGTATACGGCTGTCAGTGTGACAGGCTCAACCATGCCAGCTGGCATGGATTTTTCTGCCTCATTTTACAAGTATGAGGACTCCGTCTAGTAGAGCAGAGCGAGACCAATCATTAGTCTATGGAAAACTGTATGTTGCTTTGTTGACGTGTTGCTATGTTGTGTTTACAACGGCGAGACAAGATCCAGAACCCTACATAGTAGATCCGATCTGTTTCAAAGACTTCTACAAATGGGATTCAATAAGCAACAAGTTCTTTAAGGGAAATCTCATTGGTAAAATTAGCAAAATGCGCATTGTAACTTTTAAAATGAACAAGTGCTCAGAAATTGTTGTTAAAAACTCCATGAGCGAATATGCAGAATCCTATTGTATTGAAGTTCAATCAAAGAGCAAACTTAGTACTTCAGCATGTTATAAATCTCAATTACCTATATCTTAAGCGTAACTGGATGATTTACTTAAACTTTGCCGAGATAAAGTGATTCCACAAATGTTCCATAGTGAATATCACAGTCTTACAAGTCCTAATAGTGTCAAAGAAACTCTTCCAGAATCAGATCTCGTAGATTGTGATAGTGATTGAACAATGATTATTATATTTTTATTTCAATGTAACATTCTTGAGAATTATAGTAGGTATTAAGTAGCTATTACGAATTGTAACGCGATTTTGTTGGTTATTTATTAGATTTTTAATTAGGGTTTTAAGATTTTTGATAAGTTACTCGTGTTCCTGATTAATAATAAGCCTGATTGTTAAATAGTACTAGTCATAAAATAAATAATCTTAAGACTGACACTAGACATTATTTTCAAAAACCAATTGATGATGTTATACGATGATGGTGGATTAGATACAGAATCCCATTGTATTGAAGTTCAGTCAATGAGCAAACTTAGTCCCTCAGCATGTTATAAATCTATGTCTCAGATCTCGAATATAGTGATATTGATTAAATAATGTTTATTTTATTTGTTTTTTTTTTATTTTTTTTTATATATAAACTCACGCCTGTATCCCCGAAAGGGTAGGCAGAGGTGTAATATTACACCCACATTTCACCATGAATTTTTAGGTCCCACGTAATAGGGGGCGAGCCTATTGCCGTACCGGGCACATTACCGGACTCCGTGCTGCTACTGAGAATTTCCTAACGGAAAAACCCAATAACACTTTGCCCGACCCGGAAATCGAACCCGAGACCTCCCAATCCCACGCGCACATTTATGCCGCGAGACCAACGAGGCAGTCTTGATATTAATGTAAATATTATTGACAAATTTTAAAATTTTAGAGAATTTATAGTACTAAGGATTCATAAGTAGCTATTAGATACGAATTGTTGATTATTTACCTATTAGATTTTTAATAAGGGTTACTATTGTCAACGTTATTTAAAGATCTTTGATTAGTTATTTGTGTTTCTAATTTCAAAATAAGCCTGATTGTTAAAAAAAGTCTAGTTGTAAACTAAATAATCGTAAGACTGACTTTAGACATTATTTCCAAAAAAATAGATGAAAGAAAATGTTATACGATGATGGTAGATACATTTTGGTGATTAAAGCGCTTTTACTGGTTAATCATAAATTTAAAAAAAATGTTTAAAATTTTCAGTTTATTATTCTTTTATCATACCTACCTAAGAGTAGGTAGTCCATAAGAACACAATTTTAAGTTAATTATTCTTTTGTCATGCTTAAGATTAAGCCCATAATTACGAAATTTTAAGTTTAAGTAGGTACTATTATTGTCATACCTAAAAGTGGTCCTTAGGTACGAAATTTTAGGTTTATATTTTTTTGTAAAACCTAGAATGTCAGCATGAATGTTTAAGGCAAGACTAACTTACAATGAATAACAATTTGTTTTGTTTAATTTTCTAAAATAAAGACTGATTGAGCACAATTTCTCTTTTTTTTAATTCATACCTTAGTCGGTTAGCCAGTTTAAAAACTTATAAAACTCTAATGTACTCGTATGTACGTAAGTATGTAATATGTATGTATAATTTTATAAGAATTAATCACAACGTGCTTTCGCGTTGTATAAAAGAGCTTATTGTATTTTTATAGATAATTAACTTATTACAATTTCCTTGTTCTTCTGCCACTAACCAATAGCCGGTTATGTCATATTGGCTTCACTTGATGGACAGAAAAAGCACAGGTATGCTCTTTTTCTTCAACAAAAATAAAATAAATAAATGGTGCAGTTAAATCATTTGGGTTGGAACTCATTAATTGAGTTGTTTTCATTTACGACGTTGCTTCCTGTTAGTATAATTAGGACCATTTGAGGGTAAACGACAGTAAATAGTGTTAGGAGTGTGATTTGTTTTAATTAACAATGTCATTTCGTAGAGACCTAATCAAAAAATATATGGTTAAATTTTGAAACTTTTGGAACGTACTGAAAATTTTCTATGATTTTTTTTACTTATTTTGAACTTTAAACTACTCTCCTGTAAAGTTTGTAAAGTGGCGGTTAGCCTCTTCTGATTTTATCTCTATTGATTTTATCGCGTTATCAGTCAAACAAATACATGGCAATAAAATACGTTAACTGTAGTTTAATTTTATTATTATTAGGTAAATCTAAGAATTTGATTTGTATAATATGTGTTGGGCCCTGGGCACATGTACCCGACGCTTACAAATTCTGCAAGAAGGGTATGCTACAGCTAAGATAGAACACATTGCTAACATTAGTGACTTGGAAGATATCTTACTGGTAGTTGTGCTTTCTGGTCGTTTGCCGAAGCTGCCCAAGGCAATTTCAACCAGATCTATCTTCCGCTAATGCGTAAATCCAATGACAGTCTAACTCATTATGCAAAAGACAATGCTAGTCTTGGTCTTACTATTTGCCTCGAACTCGACTGTGGTTACCTAATAATGGAGCAACTCCACCCTCTATCCCATGGTATGTGAGTTCCCTGCCTGCAATTATTACTAAAACTTTTGGACATCCACAAGTCGAAACTAAAGCTTTTGGACATCCACAATTCGTGTGAGCCGAACGGCATTGCAGCAGTATCTTGAAGGCATGTGCTCCTGAGTTTTCACCCGTTCTAACGGGCCTACACTGTATTTCCAGCCTCAAGCCAAGTCAGACTCTTTAAGTACTTATGCGCCCCAGCTTCTGTCATGACCGTCAAGCTGGTAGTCTTCTAATGTAAATATCTTATTCACCGGTGAGCGGATACCTTGGAAAACGGCAGTGAAACTCTCGTTGTTAGCCTCAATATAGCTAAGGCTTTAGGGTGTGGCATAGGCCACTTCAATTGAAACTGCCATCCAATGGAGTCCTCGAGGGACTCATATGCAATTGCCAGCTATGGAAGCGTAGCCAGCTGTTGAGGAGATAACAGCTACAGAAAAGTTGCCAGTTGCCAGCTTCTCGGACCATCGTAGTATCATAGGCGTCGTAGACGGCAGCTGCTCCAAAATGAAATTTATTTCTACTGGTGTCGAAAAAAACTTGGTGCTCACTGTTCATCCTGCATATCAATGACATGTCGATTGAGAACATGCATTGCTATATGGATGACAGAATGGCGATGCGCAGAATACCAGCCACCAGAATACGGGATATTCTAGTGGCTGGAACGCAGCGACAACAGCCTCTTCACTGCTCCAATGACTCTAATTTAGCCGTGAAATTAGGTTCATTGATAATTCTAAACGCACAACTTTGGGAGTCAGGAGGATTTAGCTGATGTTTTGGCGCCACAGCCCAGAGATGCCAGAATACTCCACCACATGTGGCCGAACCTTCACTTTATAAAGCGTGAGTCGGCTTCGCGTCAAATATAAAGAACTAGATGAGGCCGCGGTTACATCCGCGTTATTTAAGGCTACTGCTTCGCTCCCGTGGCTCATAGCGTGATGTTATATAATAGAGGAATTTAAATTTTCATGGTCATTTAAACTTATTTTAAATTGTCTATCGGAATATATACCACGTACCTTTGCTTGGAGCATTGATTTTATGGTTGTAAGCAAAACAGTACATCCGTGAACATGGCGCTTGCAACAGTGCTGAAATATCGTTTACTCCAAACAAAGGTGCGTAGTATACCTATATCCCGAAAGACAATTTAAAATGATGTTATATACATCGTTCCTCAATAAATGGGCTATCTAACACTGAAATATTTTTCCAAATCGGACCAGCAGTTCCTGAGAAAAGCGCGTTCAAGCAAACAAACTTAAAGTCACTATGCTTGTAAAACTGTACTTTATTCACCAACACACTTTATTTTATACACCAATAAAACCTCTATTTCCACACTAGGAAACACTTAATTCCGACTCCTCAGATCCTTCGCTCGATGTTAACCGCTCTGTTACTTGAACTGAATTGTCCGATCCGCGAATCCGACCGCTTTTTATACCGACCGGATAAGGTTGCCAGTATGCTCTAGTCATTGCTAGAACGTTCTTAATCAATCCATACCACAAACGAATGTTCCCGTTTCAACAGCAACGCCCTCTAGTAGGGAATAGACGGGGCCCTGGGCACGGGCCCCGTCTATTCCCCTTATGGTAAATTTATTTATTTATTTTTATTATAAAATATGTTACAATAATACATGCCTTGTGCTTATTCTGTTATAGGCAACCACAATAAGTGTTTAAAAAATATTTTTAACAGTGTAAAAATACAGGTTAATTAACATGTATTTTTGAGATACCCTAATATTACTTTTTTAAATTTAGACATAGTATCGCAAAAAATGTCTTACTTAAGCAGAAGAGCGAGTTCGTAATATAACTTCGTCAATCTAGTTATTAGTATAATATTAAAATTATATCTAGGTATATTGAACCGTTTGAAGACATTTGAGCGCGACAGGCAACCTACTAGGAGCTGAGATGGATTTTAGACAATAATTCAGGACAGTCAACGTTATTATTTAATATATTATTATCTTAATACATAAAATCCTTGCGTTACTGACTGACTGACAGACACGCTACAGCCGAAACTATTGGGCGCAGGAAGCTTAAATTTGGCATGTATGTTCCTTGGTGACCGTAGGGGTGCACTAAGAAGGGATTTCCCGAAATTCCCACGGGATCGGCCAAAACGGGTAAATTAAAAAAAAATGCAGGTGTAGCTGCTGGCGTCCAGTATAGATAAATATAAAAAGATGCTCGAGCGGATACAGAACAAATATATTAGATTTATGTATTTAAAATTATATGGGATATATCTGGGATACCCGTTACTGTACCCCACCTTATTCTACCTTGGTATGGTGGGGTATTTCAGATTGGAAGTCAGGCGTGAAGTGGCATTGGCAACTTATATTCTGAAAGTTTTGAGAGGTACAATACAAAACTCTGGTATACTCTCAGAGATAGGTTTTTGTATTCCGGACGAGTACGTGACGCGGCGGCGCAGGCCGCGGCTGCTGGTGGTGCCGCGTGCGCGCACCAACCTGCTGGAGCGCGCACCGCTCACTCGCGCGTTGCGCACTCTCAACACGGTGGCTGATGGGATTGACATATTTAACTGTACACTGAGCGAGTTCACAAGGGCCACTTACTGTGTAGTATGTAAGGAAGTATAGTTAAGGAAATATATTTTAAGTTAGGTTCTTTGTCGAATTAGGTTAAGTTATATCTGTAATGGCAAAGTTATGTGATAAATAAATAAATAAATTATATAAGAATGATAAGTCAAGGAGCTTACGTCTATGGATTAGTTGGACTAAATTGAAATGTTTAACGGCCATTTTCAATATTCGAACTATAGATAGATCTGTAGATTTTAGTGTCGTGTTTGACATATTTTGTATGGAGCTTATGTCAAAAACTGTCAAAAATGAATCTAAAATCTACAGATCTATCTAAATTTCGAATATTGAATTCCGGTGTAAGTCGGGTGTTGTACGAATGTAGAGATCTGTGTAGTTTTGTTTTATACGTAAGATGGCTAAGAAACCGTCTTTGAACACTTTCGAGTCGGTTTTTGTGAACTTGGTAATGCGGAGACCAAGCTTAAGAGCAATACCACAGAATAGATAGTGCAATACTCTAATATACTACGTACCTACTAATGATTTGAACAAGAGAATTTAGTTTTGGGAAGTTTAAATCTTTGGGTATTTCTGATTATGAATCCGCACATTTTGAGGCATTCAGTATTATTTTATCTAAGTGCGCACTAAATGTTAACTTATTGTCTATTAAAACGCCTAAATCACGCACACACTCAACTTGTTCAAGAGGTTGGCTGTGTATAATGTATGATGTTTGAATTTTTTTTCTGCTAAAGGATATGTACCTAATTACATTTATCTACATTAAAAATCATTTTATTTTGATCACACCATTGAACCAAAGGGTTTATGTCATCTTGATCAAGAAGAACATCATCTGCGCTTTAAGTAGGCTTTAAAATCAGCAAACAGGTAAGCAGTTGTATGGTGAAAACTTTTTGAAATAGAATTGATAAGAATTAGGAACAGAAGAGGCCCCACATGTGATCCCAATAGGACGCCAGAAGTAACAGCAAATTTATGGGATTGAGCGCCATTCACTATTACGTAAAATTTACGATTGGAAAGATACGATTCAAACCAGCTCAAAATAGGTCCACTCCGGCTTCAGCAAGCTTCTACAAAAGTGTTACGTCGTCTACTTTGTCAAAAGCTTTGCTGAGATCCGTGTAGGGGAGAGGGGAGCATAGTAGGATACTTAAGGTTTGAACATCCCTTATAACTAAATTAATGTGATAAAATTAAAACTTTTTACTTAAAATCATAGCTTAATTCATTGTGAGTGATTATGGATGAGTTTATGTTGATAACGTAATTAATCTATGAGATGTGAATTCTTAAATAAAAAAAGGCATTTGACCCGCTATGCCCCATGCATAGGGGTAAAGTCCTCCTATGGGGCATTGTGGGGTGGTCATAGTAAGAAACAAAACACAACTTCCAAACGAAATAGTTTTATATCTTGGTATAACGACAGTTACAAATAACTACAAAACTATAACATAACAAATTGATTAGGATTGCCCCGATATTTGGAAACATAACGTTCTAATGTTGTTTGGGGAACATTGTGCATATTTGCCTCTTTCCTATAGCTCATTTTTCCAGACACAACACTATGTACAGCTTGTGTGATAGCTTCCAAAGACCATAAATGTTGTTCAGTCTTGCTCTTATATGTGCGGACCATGTTGGCTAAAACCGTAAAAAATATATATATATTACAACTTTGAAGTCTTTAAAACGGGGCAAAGTGGGGCACTTTTCTATAATTCAAATACTGTACTCCACTTTGCCCCAGAAGACATACCCCACTATGCCCCACCGGCTCGTTTAAACTTAAAAACAAACTGACGCCATTTTACCTTTGATTCTATGATCTTGTGCTTATTGATTAAGAAAGCCGGAAAGGAACTGATTGATAATAAACTATAACCACACCACAGTACATAAATACGTTTCGAAAGGACTGCTGTTCAATTTCACGAAACATTTTAAGAAGAATACTTGCTTTGATACTTTTGTTTACATTACACAAACGCTTGTCGAAATGGCGATGCTCGCCTATGAAGTTCACGCGCCAGCTGACGACCAATCAAAGCGAGCCATTTGACAGTTTGCACGGCGTTTGTTTCGAGCTGTGTAAGGCTAGCCCCACTATGCCCCGTGGCCCCACTATGGCCCCCTCTCCCCTATATAGCATCCACCTGAGTGCCCTGGTCTAGATAACAAGATATAGTGTCTATAAAAGCTACGAGATTGGTGGTTGTAGATCTTTTTTGAATAAAGCCATGTTGTTGTTCAATAAGCTGACTTTTCGTCAAACTGCTTAGATGGGGATAAACTAATGATTCAAATATTTTCGGTTATATAGATAAAATAGATATAGGTCTATAGAGCCATCTTTGTAATAATATTCTCAAAAATTCTAGAAAAGGCAATGCATAAAAGACTAATTTCTTACTTAGATAAATTTAAGCTAATTAAAAACGAGCAATATGGTTTTCAGGAAGGAAAATCAACGACACTTGCTATGTTCGATCTAGTAAATAGTATCCTTACGAATGTGGACAAAAAAAGGCGTACAACAGCAATACTATTTGATATGACAAAAGCTTTTGATTTTGTATCTCACAAACTGCTCTTAGAAAAGTTGGAAAATTATGGTATTCGAGGACCGGCTTTTGAATGGACTAAAAGTTACCTACAAAATAGAGTACAGTGCGTGGAAATAGCACATATGGGTGAAGATACAGTAGTCAAAAAGGAATACTCAGACTATGTAACAAACAATTACGGCGTTCCACAAGGAAGTATTCTTGGACCACCCTATTTTCTTATGTATATAAATTACATTCCTGACATTACTTCACATAAAACTATATTGTTTGCAGATGACATATCGATTATTGTGACTTGCAAAAATTCCATGAATGACGAACTATGCGATACTGGACTTAATAACACTATTGACTCCGTTATAAAATGACTTTGTAAAAATAATCTACACGTAAATTTGACTTAAACACAATGCATCCAATTTCAAACACACCGGGCAAAAATAGTGCCGAAAAATAATTTTTACAATGGCATCCAAATAAATGAAGTTTCTTCGGCCAAATTTCTGGGTCTGACGTTAGACAAGTTATGTGACTGAAAAAACACGTTGATGACGTCTTTAAGAAAGTTAATAGCTATGTGTACGTCCTAAATAAGCTAAGGAATACCTCAAATATAGAGACTTTATTGTTAGCATACCATGGCTATGTGAGTTCGGTCCTACGATTTGGTTTAATACTATGGGGATACTCAACAGATTCACAGAGAGCGTTTTTATCGCAAAAGAGATGCATAAGGGCTATAGTTAGTATTCCGCCCTTTGAATCGTGCAAACCACATTTTAAAAAGTTCAAAATATTACCACTACCGAGTATGTACATTTTTGAAATTTGTGTATTTGTTAAAACTAACCCAAATTTATTTGTGAAAGCGAAAGACATTTACCAACGAAACACAAGACAGGGAGAGCGGCTAGTTTTAGATGTAGTTCCTAGAACTACATTGTACAATAAAAGCTGAACCGTAATGTGCAAAAAAAAATTTATAAATTGCCATTACAGTTACAAAATCTGCACTTATTTAGATTTAAAACTAAATTAAAAACATTGTTAATGGAAAAATGGTTTACTCTGTTAATGAATGGCTCCTGTAATATTATATTGGATTTTGATGTTTTTTATAATAAGTTATTGATGTTATTTATTATTCACTGACATTTATTTTTATTTTTGACATTTTGTATCCCTATTTTAATTAATGCTATTACATAATTAATTCACATGCCAAATATCGGCTTAATAGATCATAAGTACATACATAATTGTTACATGCCATCTGTATACTCTATTATATGTGAATAAATGACTATGACTACGTAAATAGGGACTATTTTGGCAGTTTTTCAATAGTTAGGAAATTGACCTGAGTAGGTATATGGATTTTATTAAAGATAATGGTTTGGATAGTTGTCTAGCGCATGTAGATAAAAATGCGGATGGCAGGCCATCAGGACCGGGCTCCTTATTTAAGTCTAGCCTTTTGAGTTTGTTATAAATATTAGTGTTCAAGACAAGGCAACTAAGTATTATCAGAATTAAGCTTTGGAGTAGGAGATGTAGTTTGAGAGTACGTGCATTAATTGTAAACTGATGAGAAATGCTTAGCAAATAAGTCATTTAAATTACTCACCTCAGTCGCTTTTTCATTATCTAAATGCATTTCAGAAGTTATACTACTTCTTTAATTGCGTTTTTGCTTGATGTAGGTCCAAAAGTATTTTAGGTCTCTGGTAATACTTTTTCGAGAGTGTGGCAATACTTATAAGCATTCTTGCATTTACTGTTCCGATCTACTTTTTAATAAATTTTATTCATTTTTATTTATAGATACACGCCTGTATCTCCTAAGGGGTAGGCAGAGGTGTAATATTACACCCACATTTCGCCATGAATTTTTAGGTCCCACGTAATAGGGGGCGAACCTCTTGCCGTTACCGGGCACATCAACAGACTCCGTGCTGTTACTGAGAATTCGGAAAACCCAGTAACACTTTTGCCCGACTCGGGAATCGAACCCGGGATAAACCAATAGCTATTTTATCCATAGGATTACCATATTTCTTAAAACGCATCCTTACTCGGTGCTTTTTTTAAGGCTCCTAATTAACCCTCTTGAATACCACACCGGGTACTTACTGCTTTTTGGTTTAGTCATAGGTACGGATTTGTTTATTATAATTTGCAATATATCATAAAATCGTGTAACCATTTCATCAATATTGTTACAAGTTGAAAATGAATCAGTCCAGTCAGTATTGTCAAGTTCATTCTTAATTAAGTCATAGTCTGCTTTGTGAAAGTTATGTCGGGGTAATTTACAAATACTTAGATTGGTGTCTGAATTAATGGTAAATGCGAATTCAAATGGGGGGTGATAAATGTCTACAGGAGTCAGTCCGTCGTCTGTTTGAGTGATGGATATGTTTGGTTCAGATAAAAGAACAAAGTCCAGAATTTTAAATAGATGTTTTTTTTTACAATGTTGTGTTGTTTCAAATCATCTATAGCCATAAATTCAGACATGAGGTGATAAAATGGACAAGAAGAGCTTTGTAAATCAGCAGTTTTATCATTGCCTTCGAGTATCCACGTTAGTCTAGAAAGATTGAAATCACCCAAAACCAAACTGTGATCATAATTCGAAAGGTTGGCACCGGCCATGTCTACAAACTGCTCGAAATCTTCCAATTGAACTGGCGGTGGTATATAGACGACGCAGATGCAAACTTTGACTATGCTATTACCTTTTTTCAAATTAATCACTATCCATAGATCTTCAATCTTACTATTATTTCCAATATCTTCTAGCCTAATTGTGTTGAATTAGGAATTAACTGCTATCATTACATCACCGCCAGTTTTCTTAGACTGGTGACCTGCCAAGTTACGATCCCATCTATACACAACATAAACATACCGATCATCAAACAGTTCTGAATCCATTACATTACTTTGTAGCCAATTAAGTTTCGGTTACAAAAATTATGTTGTAGCTATTTAAAGAGAAACATTATTACAAAAAAGTATCAACTTTGGTATTCAAGCCTCTACAATTTTGATAGTAACAATTTAAGTATGCGAATTTTAAATGGGTTCGGCATTGAGTTCATGATAGATAAGCTGAAATTTATTACCTTTAGGTGATGTTATGTATTGAAGCAAAATCCTTAATTATGATCGCTAGTATAGATTCAGTCTTCCTAACATATATGCGGCCTCTTCTTACCCAAACAAATTATAATTTGCCATTGGGATCTTTCATCATGACTTGTTTGGAATATTTGTAAAGCTATGTCAAATACAACAGTAACAACGCCTTCTGTAATTGGGATATTGTTGAAGGTACAGCATTGGGCCCAAAACGCTTCCCTGGGGAACACCAAATGAGTCATATACGAGGGTCAAACTGAAAGTTCTTAGAACTGGCCACTTATAAACAATATAATAAAAAAAATATTCTAAAATTTGAAAATAGAACTCTTTGCCAATATTACTGAGTATATATTTCATTCATTTGTCATTTGTTTTACGATTTGGCGGCAAATTGAAAATTCTCTGTGTCACGTCAACATGAATTTAACACGAGAAAATTTTCGTGCAATGATTTTTTATGACTTTCGATGTCATTTAAGTCAACAAGAAAGTTATGATAGACTACGATTGGCCTTTCACGATGAAGCCCCATCTCGTGCGACTGTTTACAACTTGTTTAATGAGTTTAAACGTGGTCGCACTAATCTCACTGATGATGTACGTGAGGGACGGCCTTCTACGGCGACGACTGAAAATAACATCTGTGTTGTGCGGCGTATGATAGAGACTGACAAAAGAGTGACCTATCAGCAGATTCGGACAAGCTTAGGCATCGGTATGAGTCAAGTGCACAAAATCCTCCACGAACATTTAGCGGTCAGGAAGCTTTGCGCCCGGTGGATACCTCATAATTTGACTAAGGCTCAAAAACTCCATCGTGTGGATTGGTGCCGTAAAATGATTGAAAGATTTAACGGAGGTGACTCAAATGCTGTGTTCGACATACTAACAGGTGACGAAAGCTGGATTTACTGTTATGATCCTGAAACCAAAAGACAATCTGCTCAGTGGGTGTTTCCTTTCGAGGAGTTGCCAACTAAAGTGAAGAGAGATCGAAGTGCGGGAAAAAAAATGGTGGCCTCGTTCTTTGGAAGGATAGGTCATTTCGCAACAATTGTGTTAGAGGATCAAACAACAGTTTCTGCAGAATGGTACACTACCAATTGTTTGCCACTTATCTTGGAAAAAGTTCGAGAGAAACGACCTCGCAGTAGGATCCTCCTTCACCACGACAACGCCTCGTCGCACACCGCCAAGCGAACGATCGACTATTTGGCGACATCAAACGTTGAATTACTGGGTCACCCGCCGTATAGCCCCGACCTCGCGCCTTGTGATTTTTATTTATTTCCAAAAATTAAAGAAAAACTTAAAGGAAAGCGGTTTATGAATGCTGAAGAAGCGGTGGCTGCGTATCGCGATGCCATTGAAGAGACCCCTAAGGACGAGTGGGCAAAGTGCTTTTCCCAGTGGTTCCATCGCATGCAGCTGTGTATTGACGTCAATGGACAATATTTTGAAAAGATATAATAAAACTAATAACTGGCTAATGTAATCAGTTTTTGATTTTCTAAGAACTTTCAGTTTGACCCTCGTAGGACGTGCATGATGATCAAGTAGCAGGTTTTTCATGCAGATATGTGGCAGTATACGTCACAGTTAACATATTTAGCGATGACTTTGGAAGGAATAGCAAACTTATAGGAAGCTTGAGAATCATTATTACTTGGGCTACTTTCCACTGAGTAGAGATCGAGCATTTTCACTAGATTGTATTACGGAATACTTTAATCTGGAAGGTCTCTAAGAATTTTAGCAGTTAGCCAGCACCCTTGTTGGTTTCAAGAGCATATATTGTTGGTTTAATTTATATTGTAGGTTTAGGTTGGTGCCATTGTTGTAAGAGTCGGAATAAAAACACAGTATTTATCATTTCAACTTATTTAATATACCTATATATTATAATACCTACATAAAATCTATTGCTGTTGTGATAATAATGGTACGATAAAATCTTTCGAATTGCGAACTAAAACAGAGGCTGCAGAGAACTTAGTGATCGACATCAAATATCTTGTGATTTTCGATGGAGGAGTTTGGTAAAAACAACCGAAAGTACCTACTTATATGCTCTTATGAAATTACTAATTAGTACAATAGACAACATCACATCGATTAGCCTGACACATTGATTCACAAACGCGGTGATCGATGATATTTGCATGCTCACCAATCGGTCCAAATTTTCCCTCCAGCGCATTTAACGTCAGCGCTCAAAATTTGAAATGTTTCGGTTCTTAGACTTTATTATAATATGAGAGCTCATTTCAATACTGCACACCTGATTTTGAACAATCATCTCAATAACAACAATAATAAATCCTACCTACACAACAGACGCGGAAAATTAACAAACAATCGCGCATTAAACTTTTAAATTTTCTTATAAAGAGTAATTAACATGAGTGTACTGTCTTTCTACACACAATAATATACATCAATATTTATAAGTTATTGAGCTGAATAATTTCTAAATAAGAACTTCCATCAGTCGATCTGCCTTTCCATCGACGGCCACTTTCTTGCCACAATGCAATGTGATCGTAAAACATAACAGCCACGACACGAATTTTACTATATTGACATTCTATGACTGCCACAATGCGTTAAGAGCATTTTCAAAGAGCTACAACACGAATTTCACATTGTGGATGTTTCACAGAGTCCATAACGCGTTAAGAGCTGCTTTTTCGTTCAGTGAGCTCTTTCGGTCATTACTAATAATAATAATCCTTTTTTGCCAAACTTATACGTGTGCGTTCGCGCAGCGGAATGTTGTTGAATTTAAAGATTTTAATTATGCAGATATTTAGTGTATGACGTCGTATAATTGTGTATGGTGAAAAAAAATTTGTGCACGCAGCCATTGTGGAGAAATTAACCAAAAACTGATTCCGCTGGGCGAACGTTGTCCTGGCGGAACTTTTTTTAATCCATTGACTTTAGAAAAAAAGAGATGTGTCCAAAAATTAGTGTGTATTTGTGTGTAATTGTGTATGTATGAATAAAATTAGTGCATGCATAAACTTCGGAGAAATTCAAGTTTCCGCTACGCGAACGTTTGGCCATTAGCTAGTTTTCATATAAAGCGCTTACATAGAGAGCTGTAGATTTTTACATATGTTGTTTTGAATTTGTTTATATTTGTTTAAAAAACAGATTTAGAAAAAAACATAGGGCTTAAAAGATAAAAATATAAACGTAAAATAGGCTTATTAGGTCTTAGTTCTTAAAGTATGCACTTTAGGGTCTAGATTTTCACGTTTATACAAACCTTGTAAGTGTCTGCAACATGTTGCCAAGTATCAATGATGTTCCGTTAGTGATTAAAGAGTTATAGGACAATTTACCATGAATAGATCACTGTTTACAAAGCAGTCAAATATCACGACGTTCTGAAGGAATTGCATGGTAAAATGTATGCCAATAATTAGTGTATTCATTCAACTATTCACATGCAAAATTTCATGTCATTAAATTCAGTAATTAAAGAAAAACAATTATAATACTAACGAAGCATCGAAAACCTACATAACCCGACCAAGTTCGGATGGCTACAAAAAAACGGCCGTGCCATATATCTAAGAAACGTTCTTAACCTTCCAATATAGTATTTATTAATATGGTACAGTTGCGTACACAAGCGTTAGGAAAAAATAAAACAATTGCATTTTTTTAATGAATTTTTTTTTTGCTAATGACGGCACTATCTACGATAAAAATAAATCTTCAATTAACAAGTACTTCTCTATTTAAATATCCGTGTACAAAAATATTTTTAATGGGATATTTTTAATAGCGTATCGAAAATGTTATGTAACACACTGAAATGAGTTACGCAAAAAACCTTTATTATTTCACTAAAATACTGACTTGCACACTAAAATACTATTTGCACACCAAATATGATGATCTTTTTACAAAATATCATTTGATATCAAAAGTTTCGTCCGCTCGGGAAACTTATCCACTCAGAAAACTTAATAGGTTATGTAAGGTTCTCTTGTGACCCTGCTCTCAAAAATAGGAGCCCTGCGAACACAGTATAAAGATCATATGGATTATTTGACTGTGCTTGCGAAGCAGGGCTCCGTCAACTTAGCTTAGTGGTGCAATTAGTATTTTTGGTGGAAACCAGAAATAAATTGACTAACAGTTAAATACAACCCATTTTTAATTACCTACATATAATACTTAATTATGTAAGTAATTATAATAACGTTAACAAACGCTTGCAACGACAGCAATGGACTTAACATGTGTTTTAACTAAAATAGGTTTAATAAACATATTGCCCTCTCTTTTCTTTTCTTCAAGGATGGAAGTAGCGTTTCAATTTCGTTTTCGCTTCGAACAAAATAATTCTGCATATTTTGGTAGGGTGCGGGGGAACACGCTCACATACATAAGTCACTACCAGTACAACGGTATACATCAATTAAAAAATCGATTCAAGAAGTAGTTTTTTCAAAGTTATTAGATTGTTTGATCCACTAAAATTGCAAAGGGGAACGCTCGTGCATGCCTAGTCCATTGGTTAAATAGTGTAATAAGCTACAATATGATAAATATTTACCTAAACAATAGTACTTACATGTGGTAATTATTTAATTTCCCTAAGGGGTCTATATCTAATTCTGATCCGTGAAATCTTCAATAGAAATTAGCTATATGAATTTTATTTGTCTTAAATAATATATTTATATTATATCTCAAGCGTATAGGTACTTAAATAAAGTACCTACGTAAATAGTACCTACTTTCTGTTATAGTCAAATACATTTAAAAAAGTAGGTGTACAAAAATAAATGACCTATAAATTATATCGAAGCAACAATTGTGTTATCACCTATACCAATTCAATATCGGTATTATACTGTAAATTTTGGGATGTTACCTAAATATATTGCACGGCCGCTTTTTTGTAGCCATCCGAAATTGGTCGGGTTATGTAGGTTTTCGATGCTTCGTCAGTATTATAATTGTTTTTCTTTAATTACTGAATTTAATGACATGAAATTTTGCATGTGAATAGTTGAATGAATACACTAATTATTGGCATACATTTTACCATGCAATTCCTATAGAACATCGTGATATTTGACTGTTTTGTAAACAGTGATCTATTCATGGTAAATTGTCCTATAACTCTTTAATTACTAACGGAACATCATTGATACTTGGCAACATGTTGCAGACACTTACAAGGTTTGTATAAGCGTGAAAATCTAGACCCCAAAGTGCATACTTTAAGAACTAAGACCTAATAAGCGTATTTTACGTTTATATTTTTATCTTTTAAGCCCTATGTTTTTTTCTAAATCTGTTTTTTAAACAAATATAAACAAATTCAAAACAACGCATGTAAAAATCTACAGCTCTCCATGTAAGCGCTTTATATGAAAACTAGCTAATGGCCAAACGTTCGCGTAGCGGAAACTTGAATTTCTCCGAAGTTTATGCATGCACAAATTTGATTCATACATACACAATTACACACAAATACACACTAATTTTTGGACACATCTCTTTTCTTCTAAAGCCAATGGATTAAAAAAAGTTCCGCAAGGACAACGTTCGCCCAGCGGAATCAGTTTTTGGTGAATTTCTCCATAATGGCTGCGTGCACAAATTTTTTTTTACCATACACAATTATACGAAGTCATACACTAAATATCTGCATAATTAGAATCTTTAAATTCAACAACATTCCGCTGCGCGAACGCACACACTTATACAGACTTTTGTTTGAGCGTACATATATACATAGTCTCACGCCTATAACCCCGAAGAGGTAGGCAGAGGTGTATTTCTACACCCACTTTTCGCCAGATATACTTTAGTCCCACGTAATAGGGGGCGAGCCTATTGCCATACCGGGCACATTACCAAAATCCGTGCTGCTACTGAGAATTTCCTAACGGAAAAACCCAATAACATTTATAAAGTCGCATGCATCTGTTCCCGGTCGCAACTGAGATCTAAATCGTACCATTATCTTAAGTCTCTTTAACCTCCATATCACTACTAGGTTTAACTTGTATATTGTCACCAAACTCTTCAAGTGACATAAAACTATCATTTTCAACAGTTATATCATCATCCTTATTGCTTTTATCATTTTGTTCCTTTTCATTTTCTTTCTCTTTGTAGCATTCGACCTCTTCAATCGCAGAATATATGGCTTTCTTTTCAATCTTCGATAGTATTTTCTTGTCGTGAAATGCGTGGTTGTGTAAATTTGCCCTGTAGACAATAACATTATAATTAGTTATTTACAAACAATATTTACGTGGCATATAGCAAGAACGATTAATTTCTGTGAAAACCGAATTTGAACGTTAACTATACTGAGTATCATTATCGTCCTAGCGGCATCGCGGTTACATTCAGCAGTCTGTTGTCTTGGAGACTGGATGCGCGCCCGTGAGCCCGCTTTCTAGTATAATCAAATTTTACAGAATTTGAACGTTTGAATCCTCAAAATAAACCACTGCGCTGCTTTCTATTGGTATCTTCAGGCTATCACTGTTAACTATGCTGGATATTATTTATTCATTTTTTTTATGGTAGTAGGCGGCAAACGAGCATACGGATCGCCTGATGGTAAGCAACTACCGCCGCCCATGGACACAAGCAACACCATAGGAGTCACAAATGCGTTGCCGCCCCTTGGGGTTGGGAAAAGGAAGGAATAGGATGACGAGTGGGATGAGGGAGAAGGAATAGGGGATGAGGCCTCCGGCACTCTCACTCACCGAACGAAAAGCACCGAAAGTTTAGGTACTGTTACTTTACGTCGATTTTCTGTGAGAGGGTACCCCGGTCGAGCCGGCCCATTCATGCTGAAGTCAGCAAGGCTCTACTACCTTGAATTATATTCATTATGTTACTCAGGTAGTAAGCTGGGCCCACGATTACACCCCTGTTTTTATAGCTACTGCTGGGAACCCATGGCTCATAGCTTGATATTTTTATCCTATAACCTTTCTTAATAAATGGGCTATATGCAAATCCGGTTAAACTAGAGAATGGACCCCGGGTTCTAACTGGGATAACGCCAGGTCCCGCTAGAAGGATGATGATCTGTTACAAACTACAGCCTTACCTGTTAAGTACAACGTTTCCTTGAGTGGTGACGTACGCGGAACATTTGTTATTTCTATAGTCGACACAGCGCCAGCGACGGAGCCCTGACCGCTTGGTGGAGTGCAGGTTGTAGATGTACCGGTTTAATATTACTTGCAACGAGCCTCTGATTGATACTGTGAACTGCAATTTTGAAGTCGCTGGAAAATAAGCAATGCTGTTACTGTGTGTTTACAAAGGTCCTTTTTATTGTCATGCGAGTTTCCGCCCGCGTACAGATCAGGCCCGCATGCGTGTAGCGGGCCGCACGCTGAGCAGAACACATCAGTATTGTGCGTGTCGCCAGGAAGAGAACTCGTATCAAAATGAATGAATAGAAAGTAATACGTGAGACCCGCTTGCAAAAACAACACTGACTGCCAAGGTTCACCACACACACACGGGCGGCACGCATCTGTGCGACCCGCCCGTGCACCGCGTGCGTGTGCCGCATGTACCCATGATACAATAGGTTGCACGCGACCACAAATACGCGTAACAATGAAACGGCTCTTATAGAGTAGACATTTAGGTTATATAGGAACTTAATAGAAATCAAGTTTAAAAACAAGTTTAAAATTCAAGAAATTAAAGATGTGTTGGTAATTTGGATGCTTGGAAGCAATAACTATTTACAAATTATGTAACCTTATTCACCTTCTACACCTGCGTCTTAACGCGTCAATTAGCGCGTTAATTTAGGCGCTACGTAGATGTGGCCAAAGTTTTAACGCGTTAAAAGACTAATTTCCAATGCGATATTTTTAAAGCGTTAACTAACGCGTTATTGGCCATTGCCATTAACGTTAACGCTAATGCAGGTGTAGCCGTAGCATTACAATTAATAAATGCCCTTGAATAGTCAGCTGATGAGAGCACTACTTGAATTATTTTACAATCAATTGCTAAATAAATCTTTTTGATTTCAAAGTTCATCCTGCATTTCAGTCTGTATACAGCATGGTCATATATCCATTATTTCTAACGGATATCAACATGGGCGTCGCCAAGGGGAAGCAGGGAGGGGTTGGGGGCTTGAGAGGTTGGGGGGTGGGGGGCAGCTGCCCCCCTCTAGACAAAAATCCCTACAATTACTTTTTTCTCACTTTCCATATCAACTTAGCCCTCCCGCCATGGCCATTGGCTGGCGTCTTTGCCCCTCCTTCCCCTAGGCAATCGGTTGGCGACACCCTTGGATATCAATCACAATATGCAGCCAACCTAGAAAGTTGAACAGTTTCCGAACTAAACGAAAAATTTACCTCTAAGATAAACATTTCAGAGAAGAATAAAATTCCTAAAGCTCATCACTGCTGTTTTACACACAGAACAAAATAGTCAATTAAACAACTTGAATAATTACTTACGTTTATCTAAATTACTGCTATTTATGTTCGTATTTCTGGTGTTCAAGTCTTTAGGGGGAGTATCCTCCATTTTGAATCCATCGTCCGAGTCCTGTGTTGCCGAGTCATCCATTAAATCTGGGTAGTCTTGCGAGCTATACTCGCTTGGTGCAGTTGCAGATATATTCGCTTCTGTCTTAGGTGTTGTACTAAAATTATTTAAAGATTATGTCAATATCATAATATAATCTGTACTTATATATAAAATTCTTGCGTTACTTACTTACTGACTGACAGACAAGGCGCCGAAACTACTGGACGTAGGAAGCCTAAATTTGGCTTGTTTGTTCATTGGCGATCGTAAACGTGCGCTAAGAAGGCATTTTTCGAAATTCCCACGGAATCGCGCGGAAACAGTTTGGATAAAAAACTGGATGCGAAGCTGCGGACATCCTCTCATCATGTCAGCCTAGAGACGTCCACTGCTGGACATAGGCCTCCCCCAAGGTTCCCCACACAGACCGATTTTGAGGCGCCCGCATCTAACCGCTTCCCGCGATCTTAACCAGATCGTCGGTCCACTTTGCGGGTGGCCTACCCCTGCAGCGTCGTCCGGTACGTTGTCGCCTCGCTCGCTCTGGTTCTTCGCGCTATGTGCCCTGCCCATTGCCACTTCAGCCTGGCTATTTGGAGAGCTATGTCGGTGACTTTGGTTCGCCTGCGGATCTCCTCATTTCTGATTCGATCTCGCAGGGAAATTCCGAGCATAGCTCTCTCCATCGCCCTCTGAGTGACCCTGAGTTTTCGGATGAGGCCCATAGTTAGCGACCACGTCTCAGCGCCGTAGATCTTCACTGGCAACACACACTGGTCAAAGACTTTCGTCTTGAGACACTGTGGGATATCGGACGTGAAGCGTGAAGATATGCCGTAGCTTCCCGACCGCCGCCCAACCGAGTTGGATTCGACGAATGACCTCTTTCTCGAAGTTGGACTTGCTCAATTGGATCATTTGTCCCAGGTAGACGTACTAGTCGACAACTTCTAATGTAGAGTTCCCAACCTGGATAGGAGTAGGTACGACATGGACGTTAGACATGATTTTCGTCTTGTCTATGTTCATCTTAAGAGCATTATACTGCACTTTATCATAGGAAATCGAAGGTGAGTGATGTACTCGCCGTTGATGTTGATGCCGAGTCCTTTCCAGTCCAGAAGCTTGAAAACGTCTTCCAGCGCAGCGGGGACAAGTTTCGGAGATAAAACATCTCCCTGCCTCACCCCTCGCTGTAGCCGAATAGGTTTTGAGCTCTGGTCTTAGAGGCGGACTGACATGGTGGCGTTTTCGTACAAACACTTCAGCACTTTGAAATACCGATAGTCAATTTGGCACCGTTGGAGAGACTGCAGCACTGCCCAGGTTTCGATCGAATCAAAGGCTTTCTCATAGTCCACAAACGCCAAGCATAGAGGCTGGTTGTAGTCCTCGGACATCCTCTAGTATTTCAATAAACATGTCGATTTTAAACTTTCGTGATTTCTATACATCATACAATATCATTTAGCGTGTCTTAGTCGCGATAATTTACTTATTTCAAGGCATAAATACCTCTGTTATTATCCTACGTTTCTACCGGCTTGCAACGGTCGTGGTCGCGGAGGGACTGATGTCGGCTCAGCGTAAGTGCGCTAAATAATATTGTATGAAATAAAAACAAAAAGATTTTTTTTTCAATTCAACCTTTATAAGTCCAACCAGAGTTCCACTATTCCCGCAAATTTACTGAAAACTAGATAGATGTCCGCAGCTACGACCGCATATTTTTTTAATTTACCCGTTTTTGCTCGATCCCGTGGGAATTTCGGCAAATCCTTTCATAGTGCACTCCTACGGTTCAGTATGGTTTATGGTTTTGGTTGAGCATTGTCTGTTAGTCAGTAACGCTAGGATTTTATATATTTAGATAGAAAGTTGTGTGGTCACATCTTCTTATAGGCTGCTCTGCCTAATGAGGGTGTTTGATATTTCTTCTACCACCAGACGGCGCTTAGTATGCGTCAGGTCCAAAATGACGTCAGATATGAACAGACGCGTGCACACACATAATACAAACAAACACAGAAGTACGAAAATATAGGGGCTTTGACAGTTTTGACAGGTTTGTGGACCTGATGCCTCAGTGCTGCCGCGTAGTGAGCGTCATTTCAGAAGACCCTCATTAATGAAATGCTTGTAACTAGTTGTTTGGCTATTTGATATAGTATTTAACATATTATGTTATATATTTTTCATATAAAAATGTTTAGTCAACTTTGAATTCTACTGTATATCCAGAAAAAAATATTATTGAGTGAGATATAGGTACTTACATCGCTGGTCCACGTTTTATGAAAATTTTCGTCGCCTTTATTGGTAGATTTATCTGTAGACAAAAAAATTAAATTACCGAAATTATTCATTCATAGCAAAGCTATACATATGTATTTAATATTTTTACCTCTTCTACCTTATCAACAGTAGAAATTGTGCGCTTAGGAGTACTGCTGTGACACAAATCAGTACTGTCTAAATTTGGTAAGGTGCCCGACATCTTTACTGGTAATGCCGTATCAGTTCCCTGAAAACAAAAGATATCCATACATTAATTAATTAAGCAAGTCAAATTAACATACATACAAGTAATCTTCGAATAGGGACTTGATTTAACAATAATACTTAATATTGTAAATTTTGTGAGTAGCAGTAGTTGATATAAAAACCATAGATATACATAGTCGTGTCTCAAAACCGTCCGGAAAAATTGACGCACACTGCCAGGCCTCCTTCACTCGGCCGTACCTACGGGGATAAGCGCCTACACTTTCACGCGGCTTCCACACCGCGTCGTCACCGCTCGCGCGCAGGGCTTGCTAATAACGTGAATTTTAAAAGGGAACAACAAAAATGTCTCATCACAAGTCTGGTGCAAAGTATTGCTCATTTAACGGATGTGTGTCGAAAGCAACTTGAAAATTTGATTTTATTTATTTTACGAGAGCAACTTGAAATTTTTATTTTTGTTTGTTGAGATATCTCAACGATTATGGTGTCAAATTAAAGATCTAGTTCAAAAACCATTTTCTTTGTTTGAATCATGTAAATCGGTCCACGCGTTTAGGAAATAACTAAGAATGAGTATAGTGAAAACGACCAGAATTTTTGTGGTTTTGTTCTACGAGCTCAAATAGTGGGATAGGATACTTATAGAATAATAATTTACCTATTATTTCATGGTCAAGTAGGTAGATAGACGATGAATAAATATTATAGTAGCAGCGGCAAGTAGACAACCCTAGCGCGACAGCTAGAGCACCGCTCCGTGCCAGACAGCGACAGCGTTATGTTAGAAAAGAGCGGGAACTGTTAGGTGAATATCGCGTTAGGCACTGAGTGCTTATGCGAGCTGAATTGCACTTTGTTGCATAGTAGCTAGAGTCGCCATTTCTATAAATTGGTTTGCGAAGTGATGCTTCTGTATGTTAGTGCTATATATTCTGTGACACTGCACTTATTTTCAAATAGTAAGTTACTGTATTGTTTGTCGCACGGCGCAGGCGTTAAATGCAAATGTTACGACGTAAAAATAACTTTAAGACAACTATGTATGGTTGAATTTACAAAATAATATGATCATTATATCACCTGTTTTACACAACATGGACGGTTTTGAATGTCACTTTAGTTCGAGAAGCAGTAGTTACATAATTACTAGTGATAGCTATCAAACAATAATGAAGATTCAAGCAATGGCATCAACTAACGGACGCGGCAGAACTAAGAAAACAAAAAGCCATTGATGATTCCGAATTGCACTATATGAGTTGCCATATGCTACTGCTATGTATATAGGTAATTAATACAACTTCTCAACAAAAAATACAGAGCATTCACACATGATCATCTAGCCTGGTCAGACCATCCCCTCTTTATTCACATCAGTAACAGCAAATGTTTATACAGTAAAATTCTTATCAGCAAGTAAGAAATACTCACAATATGCAACAATACTGAATTAATTATCAGAAAAATCTTACCATCGTCTCAAGCCCTCTTATATGCAGAGATTTGGCTGTCTCGGCAAATGACGTGAGGCAGTCTGCTGGTACCACTGCTTCTCCCGTGTACATGTATTCCAGCAGCAAACATAATACTCTATGGGATACATTCTGAAATCAATGCAAGTTAATTTTAAAAACATTGTAAGGTGTATCTGTAAGTACTGTTAAAGCCCATATGATAGTAAATTTTAGCTTGTAACAGAAATATTTTTCAAGGTTTTACCACCAGTATTTGGCAGATCCTTGGTTGATAGTTATTGGTTTCGGAAATAAAACAATGTATATTTATTTTATATGAGCTTGCAGTTACACAGTTACATAGGGCTACTGCTCTGCACCCGTGAATCATAGCATGATATTACACAGCTTTTCTGCATAGATTCAGTTTCCATCAAAAAAAAGATTATTCAAACAAAGCCAAAATTCAGGTCATTCCATGTAACGGGTGTAACAGCTCGTACACTTTCAACTAGTGATTTAAAATGTTTTTTATGGAAAACATATTTATTTTATAAATGAAATAAAAGCCTTTTATCTATATTTTTTTTCATAGATATCGAGAAAATCTGCCTTAAGTACCGTAACGGGCGTAACTTGATTTTGCCGCTCACTTTCGGATGGTGTGACATTTTTGCGAAACTCTGCGAATTGCCCTTGTTTTATGAATAAAAATTTAAGTAAAGCTGGAGCCAAATTAACAACCCACCATCTGCAATATTTATTAAAGAATAGCAGGCGATAATTTAAAATTTACGTAAATGTTTGTGCGTAACGGGCGTAACAGGCTTTTGTAACGGGCGTAACGTGTACGAATGAGAAACGAAATTACATAGGAAATCTTTAGTTTTTGAAACTTTTTGAAACACAAAACAAACTTAATGAAGTAATAAAACTCAAGTAATGTTTACTTTTCAAAAATATTAACAGTATATTCAAAATTGTAGTATGTGCGGATACCCAATTTTTTTGCGTAGGATCTGGTAAAATTCGAATAATATTTCGATTATTCGATTTTTACCAGATCCTACATTAAAAGATAAGGGTATCCGCTGATCCTCTTCCATGATTTTTCTTTTGATATTAATTTTGAGTTCGTATTCGTCTTCATAGCCTCTCCCCCTCGCTTTTTGCAGGTGCTCGGCATGCTTTGCTGGGTCATTTTTCATTAAATTTCGATATTTTTTCATTCTTACTTGTGCTGAAGGCATCTTTTCGTGAACCTTGAATGCCTATAATAAAAATAAAAGGCCTTAATAAAGCACCCTACATGCAAACAAAGTTAAACAATAGCAAATAAAGCTTATATTTGTCATAAACAGGTTTAAATTGAAAAGAAAAGAAAATTATAAAATAAAACCGGGTTTACTAACATTATTACTTTCAAATAAGACCTAATTCGCCCTTAATATCACTTAAAAGCTAATGTTTTGCACCCGCAAATCCTCACCAAAACAGTGTTACACCCGTTTCGTAACGGGCGTAACGCAATTTAATTCTAGCGAAATAAACATAATTTAAAAAGTTCAGTATAAAATCAAGACATTGGCCATTTGTTTCCAAACACAACCTCACTTTCCCAAAGCCATGAAATCGTAAGTGCAACAAGTAAGCCACAGATTAAACTTTTCCCTTATTTTCGTAACGGGTGTAACATGCTTTGTCACCAGTTAAAAATCCTTATAAACAATAGAAAACTTACCGCTTAAATAAAATGTTGCTTTCACCAAGCAGTTCATGTCTCTCCACTCAAATTGGCGCCAAGTAAGCTTGTCAATTAACGTCATATTTTGTGTTACAGTGTTTCTATTTTTAACTCCAAAATATCTATTACCGCGGGAATATTTTCTCATACTTTAACACGAGAAAAAAATGGTAATAAAGTAATTTTTGTTAAAATTTTCAGTTAATTCGTATGATTCAATGTAATTGTGCTTACTTAGGCAGATACTTATGTAAAAATAGTAAACTTTAATAAATTTTGAGTGGTAGCGTTTGACATGGAATGACCCAATTAAGTTCCTGAGATTTGGGTGTTCAACCAACCAAACAAACTCTTCAGCTACAAAATATTAGTATAAATGTTAGGTTATCTTATAACATGGGACCTTACAATATATACATGGGCTGTTTATTGTTGACTATAATTTTATGGGGTGATACAAATTATTATAGAAGGATGTTTGGTAAGTATAAGGGCAACATTACAATACAATTACACTGAACTTACATTCAAATATATAACAGGGTGTTGACATGGAGCAGATGAAATGAGGTCCTTGAGATAAGGACTAGCCAGAGCCACTAAGACTTGATGAACCTTCACAAAATGACCATCAGCAGCTATAGTCATATCCACAAATTCTCCATTCTGTAATAAAATTAATATTATGAATTAACCATAAAATTGACCATACTCAGAGTCAATTATATGAGTAGAATGCATCTAAGATTGATCATATTATGCATACATTGAGTAAGATAATCTAAAGATAAGAGTTTATGTGTTATCCTCAAATGGTATTAATAGAAAGCCTACATTGACCTATCAATACATTGACATTTACCTATCAATACATTGACTTTTACGAAATCTGATAGACAATATTCAGAATTTTATTATTATAATAGTGAATTCAATGTACACAGAAGTTTGTATAATCTATCTAAAGTGTACTTAATTTTACCGGGAGGCACGGCATGCGGTTGACCATCAAGATAACTCACAGAAACATAGCACTCTATTTAAATATGAATAACAAACATATAAGTAAAAATAATTAAAAGTTTACCTGTTGCAAGGCGCTAAAACCGCTGCAAATGTTGGATTTATAGGAATCCCAAGATAAAGAGAATTGTGATTGCACCATTATCGAATTTCTTCTTAGAACGATAACAGTAAGTCTAACTACATAAAATCAACAATAGCACATAAATATGTTTGTTATTTTCTTCTCATATCTCAAGTAATCTCAACACAGAACAATTTTATTCTATGCAAGCTTGTTGTCTATGTATTCGAATGTCAGGACAGACGTCACTCTTATGTCATAGTGTCATAGGGATGCCCGATGAATAAAAAACATCGATATTATCTGTTCGAATCGATTACAACTGATTTTCACTATTATATTTCAACTATTATATTTGAATTAAGAAAAAGGGTAAAATGAATTTTTTGTATATTTTAAATGTTAGTAGTTTTATCTTTTTACGATTATTTTTAATAAACGTATATTTTGCATCATTATGGAAATGGATATGTCACAAACATCCTAAAGGATTGGTAAATCTAAATCATAATTCTAAAATGTGCGGTTGTCCTATATTCATAAAACTTGTTATAATTTATTGTTTGTTCTAAACTAAAAGGAACCTTCGTTTTCGTAGTTCCTTTATTTAAAACACATACAGGTATACATGTTGAAATACATTTGCAAAATATTTTGCAAGGGTGAATATACTACTATAAATGAATACAAATACATTAAAAAATTATCAACTAAAACATAATAAAATTCGTAATCATAAATTTACAAAATCAACTCTGTGTATTGACCGCCGCCGCCGCTCGGCTGATTGCCGCGAGCTCGCATTGCAGGTACCTAATACACAGCAATGAATAAGCATACTGTCTTTGTTGTAATATTAAAATATTTTGCAAATTCAGATCAACATAATTATTGTGTATTTGAGCCTACTTTAGGTGTCATATAGATACATAAAAATAAAAAGGACACTTTTGGACGAAATAAGTATGTTGTTTGAGTTGTTTCCAATAATATAGAAAGACAATTTTGTTATTCTTGTTTGTTCCTAAGGTCAAATTATTTCATTTGGGCTGTATAATCATCTAACGTGAGCTTTATTGTAGAATTTTACTATGTCATCATTTTTTTAAACTCTTGTTATGAAAGAACAATGGCCACTTCTCATACATTGAATGACCTGATAATGAATTATTGTGTATATAGATAAAATGTACAAAAACAAGTAGATCTATGATCAAGAAATTATACTGCAAAGACAGTTTTTCTTATAAAGGTCTAGGAATTACATAATACACCAAAATTAGTTCGTATTAATTTGACAGATTCTCCCATGTCCAATGTCACCGGTGGAGTCTTTACGTCAAAAACGTTCCATTGCATCCTTATCCAATGTTTTCAACGGCAGAAATAGGTACATTTATATTTATCTTTTTATATCTTGTAACATAAAAAAATACATTCATTTATGATCAGCTTTTAACAACTTGATTCAATTTATATATAAAATTAAGTTTTCTCGAGGTTTTGACAAAACCAAATGCTAAAGATGTGGTATAAGTGAAATGGAACAAAGCTAAACAAGGAAGTATTATCGGGCACAGATAATATAACAATGCAGCGAATAAAAAATATTTTGATAAGGATGCGTTCACGAGTTCTAGAACATCTTTAACCCAAAACTTTTCTTTTTACCTAGACTTCTATAAAATATAAGTGTTAGTGAAATCATTACACTAAAAAATAACCTTAATTTTAAAATAAGTTTTATCTCTATACATGTTTAGGTCAAAAATGGCCATTGTTCTTTAAAAAATATATCGATGTAACAATTCGATGAAACGAGTCATACATAAAAATAATTTTGGTAAGCACATCTCTATGGCACAGCCTGATTCAGTTGAAATAAGATATTTCGTTCAGAAACATAAAATCTTCTACTGCGTCAACTGTTGTTGCGTTGCGTTCGGAGTTTGGCGATTTCAAGTGATAGTTTTTCTATCTGTCTTGATAATAGGTCGAACTGTAGACTTTCGATGGTTGTAGTTGTAGTGCAGCACGGCGAGTTCGATTGCGGCGATACTACAGGGGTTGCGGTCCGGTAGACACGGCGGCGACGGTAGCGGGTTTGAAGTGTTCGATCATTTTGTCAGCCATTGCGGATAGCACTTCCAGTGATGACTCGGTGTTTACTGAGAGCACGGCGCGTACTTGTCTGGGCAGTTGGTGAGCCACATCACTTTTAGCGACTCGTCGGTGAGTAACTTGCCGCTCAAATCTTGCATCTTTCGCAGTAGCTGGCTTGGTTTCCTGTCACCGAGTTCTAGGCCACTGGGTAGTTTTTGCAGCTGGCGATGGTCAGATTCTTGGTATGTCGATATAAGCCTGGTTTTGAGCGCAATGTACTTCCCGGTAGCTGGTGGGTTTAGTACGAGCGGTACATACGACCAGGTTAAACTTTTGTTCCTCGCCGATTTGTTGGCTGTCAGCGTATTGTTCCGGGGTCGAGGGTCACCAATTTCCTGGATGTTAGGATAGAAAGGTAGGTAATTGTACTGAGTTACTAATGGGTACTGGGTTGCATGGTAACTGGCAGAATAACGAGGTACCTACTTGTTCAGAATGACGACGTGGCGAGTATAATAAAACTTTTATTGAAGGCAAACGATATCGGTAATTCGGTAATCGGTTATGATTTATTTGATATAAATGGCAAGCTTTATTATTATACAAAAATTTAGAATCCTTTGCAATGCGCACAATTAGGTAGGTATCGGTCTCGACCAATAATACGACACTTACAACTAACGGTTTTTACATGACTAGGTAACCTACATATTATAACTAGCTATAAACACAATTTGGTTTACATATATCGGTCAACTCACTGTAACTAAGCGCTCTGTCCTTCACGCACAACTATGAAATAAAGTGTGGCACGATATAAAATGCGTTGCACCTCGTTCCCTTGACAAAACAACCCTTATCCGGAGGAGACAGAAGCGCCCTGCTCGGGAACTGATCCCAGTTCTCTCAAGCGGGGCTTCACCACCACCACCATCACACCAGCCAGACGATCAGCCGTCGCCCTCTCGCAGGCGACCCTCTCCCAACGGAGACTCACCCGGTTGGTCAGCCTCGAGGGCGCCCAATCCAATGACCGGCCCATTGTATTGGGCCGCGGACACTACCACCTTAAGGAGTCAATCCCCCAATGGTACCCCCGCTACCCTGTAGATGGTGGTGAGAAGAAAACCTACGACGTTGCTTGACAAAACTCAGTGGCACGAACATTCGTCGCTCATTCGGACGATATGCGTCGATCAGACAGTCTGCGTACGGCGCGCGCGCGAAGCGTTATCAGTTATCACGCTTATCTCTCGTTTACGCTTCGTTCGGTTGTGCGTACTACGCAAGTAGGTATGCACGCAGTACGCCACACTATATACCTAGCCACAGATAAGACAATACCAGACCTAGCATAGGTGATATTTGTGGCTCGCTTGATTTTTCGTTAATTACTATTTCCTGGATTTGATGTGTGTCTTCTCTCGTTACTGCAGCATAAGTTATCTTTAGTCAGTTTACCGATTTAGATTGCAATTTTAGGACTTAGGGCCGGAACATATCTGACGGAAGATCCGTCGCGTTTTATCGGTCGCGTAACGCCAATACATACAAATGTATAGAAAAATGTTCAACCATTCACACCTGACCGATAATCCGTTAGTACGTCGAGCGTACTAACGGATTATCCGTCGACGTCGCGTGCACCACGCACCACGTGAATTTTGACCTTTGAGTAAGGAATACAAATGGAGAGGGCAAATAGTACTGTACATATAGAAAAATTACATTATTCACATATATTATTATATTTTATATTTGTATAGACTCACGGCTGTATCCCCGGAGGGGTAGGCAGAGGTGTAATATTACACCCACATTTCGCCATGATTTTTTTTTATACACATATACAGGGTGGCGCTACCATAGGGGCACTTTTTGAACAGAGGCACAGCGTACAACATTCTGAAGCCTTGTACCAAAAATCAATTAAATCGGTGCAGTAGTTTAGCCACAATATCGATTTTAAATTCAGCAATTTTTGCACATGCTTTGAATTCCACACAGCTGATACAAAACGGTCAACGACCCTACATTGCGCGCCCCGACTCGCTACGACGCGACGCCTCGACGTCATCCGAAGTTAGGCTCAGCGCAGATAAAACGGAGCGCAGTGGAGAGGATTTTATTAACGCACTTGAAAATAAACTTTATTTTTTTTACAATAAAGTGCATAAAATGAACCAGACAAAAAACATTCGCGCGTCCTCGAAGATACGCGGGAATCTTCGCACGGCGTCGAGTCGGCGCCCGCGTCGTAGCGAGTCGCAGCGTGCAATGTAGGGTCGTTGACCGTTTTGTATCAGCTCTGTGGAATTCAAAGAATGTGTAAAAATTGCGGAACTTAAAATCGATATTGTGGCTAAACTACTGCACCGATTTAATTGATTTTTGGTACAAGGCTTCAGAATGTTGTACGCTATGCCTCTGTTCAAAAAGTGCCCCTATGGTAGCGCCACCCTGTATACGAAATCGACATAAAGCCACCAAACATAGTGTTGTCTCGTTTTGTCTTAGGGATATCTCTGTCAGAAAAAAGAGATAGCCATAGTTTACTCAATAAATTAATCATGACGATATTTTATTAGAAATGTCATTCGTGCCACTATCGCCATATTTTTCGCCAAGGTTTGTGGTACATCTGCTGTGAAATCGTTGTCTATCGAACATAATAATTTTGTTTTTGTGCATAAATATGTCTAAAAACCGATATTGGCTCTCAGAGAATATTTTGTTACCTACGTGTTTCATACAAGGGTCGTCTTTCGCTTTGCCATTTTCGCCCACATTTGCATTATGGAATAAACTAATCTGGCAAAAGATTTAAACTAACAAAGGTAATTTACTACAAAAATGTATTATTCTCCTCTAACCGGCTCCATATCGTTATCGATTACATTCTGGAGAACAACCTAAATGGCAGCCATTTTATTTGCTCAACGTTTCGTAAGTGTGCACGCTAATTTCGTAGGTGTGCACGCTAAATTCGTAGGTATTGGACATACCATATCCATGTCATTCCCAGATCGGTGATTTTAAGATCGTAAGATTCCAGGGCCGCCAGACCTTACTTATTTTTTCAGAAACGAAATGTGTAGAATAATGCATGTAGTGTTAGTATCTGTTATGAGTGTACGCATATTTGCAACTGTAGTCTGTAACCCCTTCTATATCATTTGTATAAGTTTTGTGAAAAACCGTAACCAAATCGTATTATCGTCTTTTATTTTTGAACCTCCATACCTAAATAGGATAAGGTGCATTGGGGTAAGTTCGGATGGTTTTTCGTTGTGTTTGACAAGTGCTCGAAATTTTTTTTTTTCTTGAGACGTATTTCGGTTAACATATTAAGTTTTGGTCAAAATCGTTAATAGAAAACCAAATTATCAGATCAATATTTTTATATTTAACTATGCTAAACGACTGATGTGTAAGGCATGTTTAAAGTACAAAGATTAATTTCAAAAACCGCGTATAAGTTCGGACGTTGATGGGGAAAGATCGGAAACGTTTTAAAATCGGTCCTGTGGCTCAGAACACACAGTGTATAAAAGAAAAATATCCGGTCTTATACCTCTTGTAATATTTTTCTGGAATAACTTAATAATTGTTAAGAACTTAGCTTAAAAAGTATATATATATTTTTTTATCATTTGAGCATCCGATCTTACCCCATTAGACTGAATCACAAATTACTGAGGTTCTCAAACGTTTGTGTTCCAAATGTTCCGCCTGGTTTGTTAATGTTGGTCTCAATAATTTATGGGAGATTGGAGGCCAGAAATATTATATTTTTAATATGTATTATACTAATGTCATAAATTGAAAAATATATTATGAATAAAACTTCTTTTATGTCATCATTAATTTATTTAAATACTAACATTAAGTATAAGTACATATGTATTATTCTATAAGTCTACGCGTATATTATTTGTCTATATTATTATTCTTACAGCTTATTTGAATTAAGTATTTATAGTATTTGAATTTAATTATCATAAAATTCAGTATTAAAGGGTTATGGGATAGATTATCTTAATGCTTATCTTAGAGCTTATACTATGGGTGCTAAACAGCATGAATGGGCCGGCTCGACACGGATAGTAGTACTATCCTTTTGCAGAATATCGACAAGAATTGAAAGTTTTTGTAATATCATCTTTCGTTCGGTGAGTGAGAATGCTGGAAGCCCGAATCCCCATCCTTTTCCTTCTACCCTTTCCGTTTCTTCATTTCTCCCTTTCCTTAAGGCTGGCAACGCACTTGTAAATCCCTGGTGTTGCGGTGTCCATGGCCGGCGGTAATCGTTTTTCCATCAGGCGATACGTCTGCTGCTTGCCATCCTATACCAAGAAAAAAACAATTTTATCACGAAAACAACAGGTTAAAGGTAGAATTTTAAATAAAGTTTGACAATCACATGCATTTTCAGCACAGGTTAAGATCGGATAGTCTTAACTCGATCTTTGCCCATAATTTTTTATGTGGGATAAGTGCGGATCTCAGCCTACAGCTACATTTAGCCCACTTTAAATATAACATTCAAGAGAGATTTGATTCTTTGACAACTAAATGTTTAATTTACTTTATAAAAACAGTTAGTACTCACCAAAAAACCAGTAACAAGTTGCTGGGGGTAAGATCGGATAACGAGATTTTTGAGAAAATACGCTAGTTTTGTTTGAGAAGCCATAACACACAAGCGACATGACTTAGCCACAGACGCGGACTGCAGAGAGGTGGGGAACTAAATGGCGTCTTGCGTTCTGTTACCAGATTAGAAAAATCGCTACGAATTTGGTAAATATTATTTAAAGAAAACGGTCTTCCCCCATTCACGACCTTATATATTTAAATAACGCTTGTTGGCTACTATAAAAAATCTTCGAAGTCCGACATATTTTTAATAGTGATACAGATCGTGTTGGCTCCCTCAATCAAGGTTGAGCCGTACGATTGCTGTTGAATGCGGGCCATCAGTGGGCCGAGTCAGTCAGAAGCGTCAAATGATTTCCTGCATTGTACTTGCATACTAAACCCTTTTCTTGTCTGGACTTTAAAAGATCAAGAAAAGACTAAAGAAATTGAAGTGACAAAAAAACAATGACTCTGAGTTTGTTTCGGCTTTTCTTCTCAAGAAGTCATTTATCTAGGAAAAGCCGGCATCATCTAGAATAGGGTTTTGACATGTTTAAGTGTTGTAAACAACCAAAATGCAGAAATAAATATGTCTTTATGTCTTTTATGTCTTTATAGTACTCGAATTGCAATATAAATAACTACAGGACTTCAGTGACTACATAACATCAGGGAACACGAAAAATGATTAGGTAAAAGAATATGACAGTAAAATATTGAGCTGCCCTGAGTACAGCTCTGCACGAACAAACTTATATGTGTGCATAATAGCCACGCTTTCAGCGAATGTGTGCAGATACGCTCGACGCATTTTCCGTCAGGTGTGTACCGATTCATTTGACGGAATAGACGCGACCGAAGATACGTTCGACGCATCTTCGGTCAGATATGTTCCGCCCCTTAATTATGCTTTTCTTTTCGAGGTACCTGATTGTTTGTCGAGTTCATATTTTCCCGTATTTGCGCCAGTTGTAGTAAGTGGGTAAGTATTGCATGCGTGTCGTCAATTATATCAGTAGGGGTGTCTACGTGGATAATTTGCCGAGAGGGTGACTCATTGATCGAGTGATCAATGTGATCATGCTTTTACTTTATTTCGCTTACGTGCTGAGTCAGATTAGGAGGCTTTTATATTTTATTCATAAGTATCAGAGATATTCATTTGATTTATTTTAAACCGTGAGATAAGTTAGTTATAAGCCATTGAAAGCAAGAATAGTAATTAAATCTAGTCTTTGTCAAAAAATACACATGGTCGAAGCTTTCTTTTATTTTAATTACCTATACCTAGTAATTTCATAAAATCGTCCGTGTGGGGACGGATAAAGAATAGGTACGGATTGTCACCACCCCATATCATCCCAGGGAGCATATTATGCATAGAACAGCACTGTAAGAGAAGGAAAACTTGATACAAACCCTATACCAATTTGGCCAGCGTGGTAAATGTAGTAGGCAAATTCCTCCTTTCAAAGAAGAGGCCTAATCCAGCAGTGGACTGTTAAAGGCTGATGATGATGATAGTAATTTATACTATATTATTTTGAAGGCCGAGTGGATATACCAACAGACTGCTATGCAGAGGGTATCGGGTTCGAATCCACGGCGCGCACCAATGACTTTTCGAAGTTGAGTGCGTATTAAATTGTTAATTATCGCTGGCCCCGTGCCTCGGAGAGAACGTTAAACCGTCGGTCCCGGCTGTCATGAAGATCTTTGACAGTCGTTACGGGGAGCTTCAGTACCCTCAAATAAATTGAAACTGATCTAAACCATGGAATATCGCTATCCCTTTGGGTTGCGGAGGTCAGACGACAGTCGCTCTATAGAAAAGCTGATAGGTATTCTGTCAAATCTGGTTAGACTAGTAAGCGAACCCCGGGCTCCAAGGCGAAAAGTCCAGGATGCAACTGGGATAAGTCTAGGACGATGATGATGACCTATAGTAATTTATCCTATGCACTATCCTAGGTAGTTGTACCTGTAGATACTATAATATCGATCTCATAGCTATCTGATGGGATCCATATTATAGCATCAACTGGGGCTTTCGTGGGAAAGATTAGTTTTCTTAAAATAAAAGACTATGTTTTGAGATGTTTTTTTTTTAATTTTGCTTTATATTTTGTACTTACTACTTCCCTACATCCTTATCTATTACTAAATTTTTAATTGTTCTTATAGCACCCGACAACGAAGTAAATATTATATTAGATTTAATTTTCTTTCTTATTTGAATATCATGATTAAGGTGATCGTGATCTGATAATCTGGAAAGGAAATAATAAATACATAGTACAAACGGCTCATTTAATTTATAATTAAGAGTTCGTAATTGACCGCAGACTGCAGATGCTCGCGGGTCGAAGCGACACTACCGGTTACTACTTATGTATTTTTCATAAATATATCGTACCGTAGCAATCGACACATCGTCTACGATGCACCGTAATGAGATGTCACCCGACCGTACATTAGTATCATAGATGCCGGCAAACTTCTTGAACACTACTATAGACCAATAAGGTGCGCAGCAGGCATTTTTGTACGTAAAATTGGTACGGCGCAGCTCTTTTGGTCTATGGTAGTGCTCAAGAAGTTTGGCGGCGTCTATATCCGACCTTAAATTAGTATTGCCGGCGATCTTCTTACAGACGTCAAACATCTTGTCTCATAGAACACTCGCTGCTGCCTACAGAAAAACTGACATGAGAACGCAACATGTTGCGTGCAGTTGCAGTCTGCGGTCGGCTATCAAATTACCTTAAAAGTGCAAGTCCGAGATTGGCTGCAGGCCGCAAACTGCACCCGCAGACTGCAAGCGGCACCACTAGTTTCTATGAATCTCTATTAGATTGATTCCAACCGCGGCCGCAGGAAATACTACAGTGAGCAGCCGCTAGCCGCAAATTCGCCTGCGGTTGCAGTCTACAGCCCAAATTGGACTTGTACCTTTTTGCTGTTTTATACTAATTAATTGATATATTAATTGTTGCTACTTCGAAAGATAAATACAAAATTATACTAGATTTCGTCAAAAGAACTAGTTGTGCTAGCCTGATGCAAATAAGCTTTAGGTATTACTGCAAAATTGCATCAAATACTTTAGGTAGGTACATTAAAATACTTACACATTAGTAATAACTTCTTTGTCTGTATCTACATAGGCTGGGCAATGCATTTTCCTATAGTTAATACACCTCCATCTCCTTTTATGACCGCCAGACGAATAGTGATGTGAATAGTACATATAGTGGTTCAATATTAATTGTAGAGCGCCTCTATTAGATATTGTATATTGCGGTGTATCGTCTGAAAGGTTAAGAAATAATATTTTTTTATTAGAAATGGAATATAAAAGAAAAATATGGCAATAACTAAGTAATCATGTATATGTTTGAATACTCTTTTATCAGCAGTACAGAGGTGGGACCCACCTGATCAGACCTAATGATAAACTGAGATTCGTACTTAATAAGTTTAAACTCTGGTAATCAACTCTAATCATGTATTTCTTTTCACGTGCGTAATATAGCTATATTTATTAAAATTTTACTATAATTATGTCAACGTTTATTTACATTAATTTCACAGTAGTATAGTGTCTTAAATATACAGATATCTAATTGAAATAACGATTTGTCGAAATTCTGTTCGAGTCTTTGCACCTACCCTCTACAGGAACCCCAGAGTCCCTCGATTTACCAAAACGGCGCCGTCGTCTTAACGCGTTGAAGGACAGTACACGAGACGCAAGAGAAGTTATATTACTTATATTGTTACGACGCATGTAACCGTTTAATGTCCTTCAAGCATAAAGTACCTACTTCACGTTCGGGGCCGCGGATCCACCTAGTAATGAGCTCAGTCTATATTATAGCATACTATGAAAACATTTATTTACCTGGAGGAAATCTTGAGACTCCTACTTTTTTTATTTTTGCGACGTCTTGATCTTGTTTTCTTACTCGTTTCAGGTGTGACTCTATCTTTTTAAGATTTTTATACACCAGCTTTTTATCTAATTTGTTATCTATTGTATCATACAACTCAGGTGACATATCAACAGGAATTGGATTGGTATTGAACTCAATATGAGAACTCTTTTCTGGTCCAAATTGATAATTTTCCGTGCTTAAAGTGATATTTATTGGATTGGTACTCAAGTCGATTATTGGATTCGTCTGAATTGGTATAGTCATACAATTTTGCGAATTAAATATGTTTGTTGGAATATTGGCCTGGTAACTTTCTGTGTTTATTGGCATAATTGGATTGTTACTATCGACTTCCATATTTGAATTTGTGTTAATTGGTATTTCCAGGCAGTTTTGTCTATTTAATGCATCTGACAAAATGTAATTACTTGATTCCGTATTGGAGCCGGCCTGATTAGGTAAAAATGTCGGAATGGTGGTAGTTAAATCTATATTTGAAAAGCCTGTCTGTTTGGGTTCTGAAAACCAGTGATTTGAATCTAAACTGATTTTAATCGGATCTTCTGTCAGGTTGGTTTTTACTCTAATATTAAATGATTGTGGTGTGGTGTTGGTATTGTGTGTCTGTGAATGATTTTGAAAGCCTGGCAGATTATCAAATGCGTCACCAACAGTGTTTATAGTAACATCACTTAAAACTTTGTTTGAACTTTCCTTAATCTCAGTATTTTCTTTCACAATTGCAGAAGTATTTTTTGGTTTAAGTATAACATAATTAGTAATATTATTGATATCCACAATTTTATCACAATTAGTATTATCAACTTCTTGTGTACTTGGATCTTCTGTCAGGTTGGGATTTAATGTAATATTAAACGGTTTTGCAGTGGTGTTGGTATTTTGTGTCTGTGAATTGTCTTGAAAGTCTGACAGATTACCAAATGCGGCACCATCAGTGTTTATGGAAACATCACTTAAAACTTGAATTGAATTCTGTTTTATGTCAGTTATTCCCTTCACATTTGCGGAAGTATTTTTTGGTTTAAGTATAACATAATTAGTAATATTATCGATATCCACAATTTTATCACAATTAGTATTATCAACTTTTTGTGTACTTGGATCTTCTGTCAGGTTGGTATTTAATGTAATATTAAACGGTTTTGCACTGGTATTTTGTGTCTGTGAATGATCTTGAAAGTCTGACAGATTATCAAATGCGGCACCATCAGTGTTTATGGAAACATCACTTAAAACTTTAATTGAATTTTTCTTTATGTCAGTTATTCCTTTCACATTTGCGGAAGTATTTTTTGGTTTAAGTATAACATAATTAGTAATATTATCGATATCCACAATTTTATCACAATTAGTATTATCAACTTCTTGTGTACTTGGATCTTCTGTCAGGTTGGTATTTAATGTAATATTAAACGGTTTTGCAGTGGTGTTGGTATTTGGTGTCTGTGAATTATCTTGAAAGTCTGACAGATTATCAAATGCGTCACCATCAGTGTTCATAGAAACATCACTTAAAACTTTAACTGAATTCTTCTTTATGTTAGATATTCCTTTCACATTTGTATTAGTACTTTTTGGTTTTAGTATTAAATAATTAGAAATATTCTTTATATCTACAATTTTATTACAATTACTATCAGCTTTTTGTTTACTGCTGGTTTCAAGTTTCATATTATCGTCTTTAGCAGCGACATCAGAAGCAAGTGGCATTATTTCTTCAGTATTATCTATCTTATTACTATTATCTGGAACTATTTCTGAATTATAGTCAGTTTTATTTGTGTTTATTGTAATACGCGCTGCGAAATCGTCTGGTGGCTTATCAACCCTGAAAATAAAACGTCAAGTTTAGAAAAATTTAATTAGCTATTCACATTTAAATAGTCAATTTAAATGTTGTAATTGTTTTTGGACTGAGCGTGCATTTGTCAGAGGACGAAATTAAATTTTTGGTGAATAACTTTGGAGAATTACGAAGAACTATTTGACACTTTTTAAATGATCTTATATGATTAATTATAGTCTAATTACTGATTAGACACCAAGAAAAACATATTTATTTGCCCTAGGTTTTTTTTTTGCTTTATAGATTGATTTGATTCGATTTGACCGCTAATCTTCCTTAAAAGTGTACTTTTTATTACCTGGCGAAAACGCTATCAGCCATCTTAGTCTTTGTTATTTTTGGCTTTACCACAAAAAGTGTCCAAACTAAAAATATAGAGAATTTAATTTGCAACTAAAATATCTGTCACAAGTTCTCTGTACGACTAGGACTGCCATCACTTAAATTGCCGACATCGGATAAACACGACATAAATCCCGGACATTTGGGCGAAATATGGTTTTATCCGGACATCTCATAAAAAGTACCATTTATCGCTTATCTATAAAAAAAATGGATTTCCCCTCACAACAAAAGTGTCGGGTTACACCCGGCAACTTTCAAAATCGGGTGAGAGCCCATACGCCCCTTAAGGCTGCTACACACAGTGCCGGCGGCTCCTTCGTGCGGCAAAGCCGGCGACTTTGTATGCCGCCGGGTTCACGCGGCTTGACTGTGTGTAGGAGCCTTAAAATTCGCCCCACTGACCACCACCACCACCCCAAAATCCCCCTTCAAACTAGGACAAATCCGGGGAAATCTGGACGGATGGCAGCCCTATGTGCGACCAATAGTGGAAGGAAAAGCATTTGCATTTTGCACGTGCACTTTTTCACGATGGCGGCCGACCGCCGACCCTCAAATTTGGATTAACTTGAAAATTGCCCTCACTAGACATCTAAAAAATAAAATTGCCTCCTCTGACAAATGCTACCCTAAACATACGTTTATCCTATGTTATACGTTGTCTTCAATGGACTAATAGTCTATGCCAAGAACAATCAATTGAGTTACATTTTATTTTTACTGATCTGAACTGAACACTTGGAGGATGATCCTCCAAGTGTTTTCCCAGTTGCATCCTAGACTTACACGCCTTGGAGCCCAGGGTCCGCTTACTAGTATAACCAGATATGACTGAATATCAACTTTTCCACAGAGCGACTGCCGTCTGACCTCCGCAACCCAAAGGGATATTCAATGGTTTAGACCAGTATCAGTTTATTTGAGGGTACTGACTCCCTGTAATAACTATCAAAGATCTTCATGACAGCCGGGACCGACGGTTTAACTTGCTCTCCGAGGCACGAGGCAAGCGATAATTAACGAGTCATTGGTGCGCACCGTGGATTCGAACCCGATACCCTCTGCATGGCAGACTGTTGGTATATCCACTAGGCTATCGCTGCTCATTTCATTTTTATTGATGAGTAGGTAGGTACTATTCACCCCATGGTCCCCTGTTTGAAAATCATTTGTATGGTGTCAGTTTAAATAATAGCATTTAAGTACGGTGGATATTGAAATTCTTTTAATTTATTTCACTCAATCAATTTATATCAAGTCTTTGTTCACTTCACTCAATTTATTTTGGCTGGCCTGAAGTTAGTCACTATGATAAGTTTGCGCATGCACAGCACAGTAATCCTGGTGCCCGACCTTCCCATTACCAAAGAGTACCTAAAACTATGTTATTGACTAACATCAGCCCGGCCAACTTAAAATGGGTGAATTGTAGAGGTATAAATCAGTGACAGGATCAAAGAAAATGAAATAGGGTTTAATGAAAAACAGAAATGATTAAGTTACCTTTTGACAGGCGGGTCAGGTTGCTTGGTAGAAATATTCTGAGTAAAACAAAAACAATGAATTATTATAAATTATTATACTCATAACAAGCTAATTAGATCTGAATGTTTGTGATATAACCATAACTACTACTATTACAAGAGCACATAGATAGATATATGTTTATTTTGAGAGCGCACATCAAAATAATATATAATAATCAAAGTTACAAGAGATGAATCTATCATCATCATATCAGCTGATAGACATTGATTGCTGTAAATTGGTCTTTCGAAAGTTCATCAGCTAGCTGTGAATAAATGAGATTGTTGATCATCCTAACAGGAGGCCTTGTTCCGCCTTACCAGTCCTCTGCTGGACCTATTTTAAGCCTCTACCAATTTTCTTCACGGTTGTCCTGGAGTTAATAGGACGATATGGCCTACTATACTATGCTAGCCAGACAGATAGGTAATCTATAAGTAAATAGGTTTGATTTTGAGTTTTCACATTTTATTTTACCTCTCAACTCTAACGCTAGGATCAATTTGCATACATCATGTTAACTCTATGTTATTTTTTATTTAAAATTTTATGGTTCCAATCTGTACAGAATTGGTTGTTGAATTTGTATGTATCATGCCTTGATTGTCAGTGCCTATTGTTATCAGCTTAATGAAAAAGAAATCTAAAACACTTCTGCTCTTTGTAGTTAGACTATCTTCTGTACCATTGATTATCCATAAACAAAAAGACAGAACTAAAAGTATTACAAATTAATCTGACTTACCTTAACTTCAATTTTATTGATTCCATTAATACATAGTGATTTACAAGCTGCTATAAAAGTATCCACTTTGCTTGTTGGTACATTCACTTCTCCAGTATAGATGTACTCTAAAATGTAACCAAGTATTTCATGGCTTATATTCTGAAAAATAAACAATATTCATTTACTATCATGCAGTCTCTAGATACTGACCTTTAAACAGGTAACTATATCCTTCATTATCAGGTATCATCTCACAGGTATCATTAACTATATGGCTTAGGCTGACATGCTTATGCATACACCTTCTGATGGCGTGGAGGCATAGTGATACAGATTGTGCTGGCTCCCTCAATCAAGGTTGAGCTATACGATTGCTGTTGAATGCGGGCCATCAGTGGGCCGAGTCAGTCAAAAGCGTCAGATGATTTCCTGCATTGTACTTGCATACTAAACCCTTTTTTGTCTATGAAGAAAAGACTAAAGAAATTGAAGTGACAAAAAAAAATTACTGAGTTTGTTTCGGCCTTTCTTCTCAAGAAGTCATTTAGCTAGGAAAAGCCGGTATCATCTAGAATAGGGTTTTGACATGTATAAGTGTTGTAAACAACCAAAATGCAGAAATAAATATGTCTTTATGTCTTCCCTTTTAAAGTAAGAATCAAGAAATATAATGAGTATAATTATATATTTATATCTAGGAGTACTAAGTGCCTGCCTCTATGGTACTGTAAATGAGGGTGGATCATGTGGTTTGGAGTTTGAATCTTGGGTCAGACAAAAAGTAATGTTAGGTTTTTCTGTAAATAATTATTCAATAGAAGTTTAAGATCAGGGAGTCAGCAGTGTTACACTACTCAGGGCCTCGGGAAGTATATTAAGCCGTTGGTCTTTCCCCCAATCTCGCTCTAGTTGTGTTACTTGTGGCATCCCATTAGACTATGGAAGTGAGGAAATAGCAAGTGCTTATTTTAAATTGTCTTTCTCGATATATACCACATACCTCTGTTTGGAGTATCCGATATTTCAGCACTTTTGCAAGTGCCATGTTCACGGAACCTCCCGAAAGACAATTTAAAATAAGTTTAAATGACCACGAAAGTTTAAATTCCAAAAGCGAGTGCTCTTGTGTTTTTGCACCCACTTGTGCACTATAATATGATGCGTGTAGTTGGATAGTCTCCCTCTCTTATAGACTGGGGACCTTGGCCGACATACGATTTAAAGGACATTATTATTATCTAAATGATTGAAAACTTTTACCACTCTGCGTAAGGATCTACTCAAGCCTTATGTCAGTAATAGTACCATTTGCCAACAATAATAATCAATCCAATGAAAACTCACGTTAAGAAATATAACTGGATGCTGACACGACGCTGATTGCAGCATAGCCTTAAGATACGGGCTCGCAAGTGCCACTATATTCTGATGAACTTTTACTAAGTGACTCTCCGCAGCTAAAGTCATATCAACAAACTCCGCATTCTGAAATGAAAATATATCTCAAAAATTTTGAATTCAAAAGGAATCAATTAGTACATACATATGTACTGTATAATTTATAAAAAATACCTGCTGAAACGATGAGAATCCTTTAGAAACATGATTTAAATAAGAGTTCCAATTGATACGAAACTGAGTTTCTTTCATTATTATTAGTTAGTAAACAATAAACATCAATTGATTCTATTCGTATTGGATGGACCAACTATTTGTATACTATACTCTTTGGGACCAACAATAATAAAATTGTTTTGTTTGTATGTTTTTTTTTTTAATTGTCTCGTAAGTGTTGTCAACCCAAATCTTTTGAAATTACGTAGATCATGAGTTGAAAATCGGTAGAAGTTGGTAGACTGTTACCACAAAATGGTAGATCTACTACGATTACTACTAGTCGACCAAGCCAACTAGACGAATGTCAACGTGACAAAATTCAACATAATTCAATAATTATACTCCAGAAATTCCTAGTACCGATTGCAGGTGCATTGTACGTTCACACGCCGCGTTCGCACGTTACGATAAATCATTTCTGGATTATAATTTTTGAATTATGTTGAATTTTGTCACGTTGACATTCGTCTAGTTGGCTTGGTCGACTAGTACTTAGTACTTACTTATTTTTTTTACATATTTTTACTATTAAAGAGTTCCAAATGCTTGGAATTGAGCTGACCATTATTTGTTATGAACGTCCTAGCTAGCTTCTAGGGTGTCTGTATTCTGTACACAACCTATTTCTTTGAGAGATAGTCAAAATGTTAATAGTAGAAAACGACCTTTCATTATTTGCACTATGATGCACCAGGGTAAATAATTTGGAAACAATTCATATAAGAAGGGTAACTTCTTTTAGGGAAGCGATATGTTTCCAAAACTCTTTGGGATAGCATTTTTCTGCAAGGGGGAGCGCTGTTTAGTGTGCTGTACACTGTTTAGTGACAGTACATTCAGTACGTTGTGAAATTTGTGCCAATGCAAAGCAGAATAAGGTGAAAACTGCACTAGACTGGCAATGACGACATTTATCTCATTAGAAAAGTTTCAATACACAGGCAACTGAAGACTTACAAAGAAGACAAGGCCTTAATTCATGAAGAATGTGACTATGATGATGATGATTCTTATTTTTTATAAAATAGGTAGATTTAAGTCTCCTGGCGGTAGATCAGTAGATGAAGCGCAAAATCGGTAGATCTACCGAAAAGTTTTTTTTTTTTTTTTTTTTTTTATTAATGGCAATCTGTCGACAACTTTTCGACAATTTCTGCCAGTGTCGTGTAATGACTAGGAACACTTATGGGCAACGAAGCATTAGGCAGTATTGATATACCATACTAATTATTGTGGTGTTAGATTCGAGCCTGAAACAAAAGACGATCACAGTTACAGATGTTAGTTAATACAATAATTGATATACAATAAGACAAACAATTAAAATTCTAATACATATTATAGTTTTATTGTGTTAATAGAGATACATTTAATAAAAGCACAAATTATTATAGGATTTGGAAAGAAGGATAAGAGGTGGCGTACATTAACTGGGTACTGAATATTTAATTTGGATACAAGTTGTTCTAATGGGAAGGCTTTTTTTAATGGGCAATTAAGAAATATATGGTCCAAGGTACCCTCATCTAGGCCACATTCACACAAAGAATTGTCACGAACTCTGATCTTATGTAGGAAAACAGGGGAGCAGCAATGGCCAAGGCGGATTCTGCAAATAACGGAGGTTACGATTTTAGGAGTCTTTTTGAATTTATAAAACCAAGGCTTAATTGGAATGTCAGGTTGGATTGAGGCATACAAAGAGCCCTTTGTTTTACTTGACTCAGACCACAAAGACTGCCAGGAGTTGTGCAAATCTACCTTGCATGTATGCAGTAAGTCATAAACTTGGATGGAATAGTATTTAAGGTCAACCAAGCTACTATTAACAGCCTCTTTGGCATACTCATCTGCACATTCATTGCCAGTAATGCCAGAATGACCAGGAATCCATACCAGTACAACCTCTATATCCTTCTCAACACATGAATGCAAGCAGTTCCTAATTGCCATGATAATAGGGCTTTGAATGTTATTCCTGAAAGGATTTTTAATGATAGCCTCCAGGGCACTTTTACAGTCTGAAAAAATTACAGCCTTAGAAATGACCTCATGAGAAAGGATAAATAAACATGCTTCAAGAATGCCTATACACTCGCCAGTAAACACAGAAGATTCAGGGGGACATTGAAACTGGAGGATAATTTTGGAGTTTTCATAGAATACAGAAATGCCTGTTTTACCATCTGGAGACAACTTTGAGGCATCCGTGAAAAATTTATGATATTCGCTCCAATGAGCTTCAACCAGGGTAGAAAATTGAGCATTGACTTGATGAGAATCTTTATTCAGGGCAGTGATGAAATAATTTGGATAGTAAATTAAGGCTTTATATGGAGAATAATAGAGAGGAATTTTGGAACACTGTTGAATATTAACATCTTCTTGTTTTAGCCGGATCTTTCTATAGGAGTTTAAAAATAAGGGGGGGTCCTTGTGTCTCCAGTAATCACTCTGGTCCAGAAGATTATCTAAGTGGGCAAGTTTGGGAAGAATATTGTGGTTGTTTATAAAAAATCTTTTAAAAACAAATTTGTCTGCAAGTAATTGCCTGCGCAGGTAAAGGGGGGGATCACCACTCTCTACTTGAAGACCATTAATTGGTGTGGATCTCATGCAGCCTAAAACTATGCGTAGACTCTTCGACTGAATGGAGTCTAGTTTAGCCATTGCAACTTTACTGCAGGGTTCCAGCAAAAATGTACCATAATCTAATAGACTTCTGATAGTTGCATTGTAAATGAGTTTAAGGGTGAAAGGATGCGCTCCCCACCAAACACCCGCAAGCGCGCGAAGCATGTTTAGATTTTTCTCTAATTTGGTTACAACATAATTAATATGAGAAGCGCCAGATAGTTTTGAGTCTAAGATAATACCTAAAAATTTGACATTGTCCTCGAACTTTATGGGAGAACCTTCAATCTCGAGATGAAGCCTTGGAAGTATTCTCTTACGAGAGAAGACTACAGCCGAGCTTTTAGCAGGTGAAAGGCAGAGTCCATGGGAGTTGAGCCAATGGTTTAGGGAGATGAGGGATATCTGCATGGATTCCTGAGCATCCGCAATTGACGCTTTCTGTAAGTATAAACATATGTCATCGGCGTATTGTAGTATTTGACAGTCGATGTTGAGAGACCTATGTAAATCTGACGTGTAAATACTATATAGTAGAGGGCTCAATACCGAACCTTGTGGAAGACCGCGCCAAACAGTTCTCGCACCAATATTATCTCCTGAACAGTGTAACTTGACTTTACGGTCTGAAAGGAGGTTGCAGATGCAATTTAGCATTCTTGGCGGTATACTCAGCTGACGTAGCTTACTTCTGAGTACAGCAAGAAGGACATTGTCGTAAGCTGCTGAAATATCCAAAAAGACCGCAAGCACCGATTCATTCTTGCTAAATGCAATTCGAATATCTGTCATCAGGATGCTGATACTATCCATGGTACTAGAACCCCTACGAAAACCATATTGAGAATTAGCTAGGAGGCCTTGGTTTTCAACATACCACTCTAGTCTGTTTTTAATAAGATGCTCGAAAATTTTACAAAGCACGGGCGAGAGTGCGACTGGCCGGAAATGGTCTGGGGAATTAGGAGATTTACCGGGTTTTAAAATAGGAATGATCAGCTGTGTCTTCCATATGTCCGGAATATAACTAAGAGTGAAGCAGGTATTAATTAAGTTTAAAAGGAATTCGCGGCTCTGAGGGCTTACCCTTTTATAAAATGAGTAAGGGAAACCATCGACTCCAGGGGCGGAATCACGAACATACTTGAGGACGGCATCCAACTCCTGTAAGGAAAAAGGAGCATCTAAAGGGTCATTGGAGGCAGTATCTGTAGACAGCGGGAGTTCATCCTGTAAAGGGACATAGAAAGGAGCAAGTTTATTAAAGAAGAGAGAAGCCAAATCTGGAGAGATTGGAGAATATTTCACAGGGGAGCAGCCGCGACTAAACTTCTTAAAATTCTGCCACACAAAGGTAGAAGGGGTTGTTGGAGAAAGGGATGCACAAAACCTTTTCCAGCCCTCACGTTTTTTCCTTTTAAAAAGGCGTCTGGATCGAGCAACCGTCCGATTGTACTCAATCAAATTTTGGAATGTCATGTTTTTAACATAAGTTAGTTCAGCAGCATTTCGGGCTTTGATGATTTGAGTACAATCCCGGTCCCACCAGGGGGGAGAGGCTATCTTACCTGAAGCTGCATTCTTATGTGGAATGCTAGCCTCGGCTGCGGCAGAAATACACTCGGAAAATTGCAATAAACAGTGGTCAATGTTGGTATTAGAAACACTAGGAAGGGAGGGAATTTTATCCTGCATGATTTGTTTATACAAATCCCAGTCAGCATCTGCCAATCTGTATTTCAAAATGGGATTATTATCTCTCTGGGGTAAGGACCTTCTAACTAAAGTAATGCTAATAGGATAGTGGTCACTGCCATAACATAAATTTAGACGCTTCCAGTCCAGCTGGGCAGAAAGATTGGAGGAACATAGAGACAAATCAACACAACTCTTCACTTGACCAATTCTTGGTACACGTGTTGCTGACCCATCATTCAGGACAAATAATCCTCTGTCATCTATTAAGTCAACCAATTCATTGCCTGCACTGTCACTGTGAACAGAACCCCATAGACTGTGGTGGCAGTTAAAGTCACCTAGCAGAATGATAGGTTTAAAGAGAACGCAGATGTTGTGGAGAAACTGAAAACTTGTAGTATTTGGGGAAGGAATATAAATGGAAATAAAATTGATACCGAGGATGTTAACTCCAACAGCATCAATCTCATTCCCATGACTAGGTAAGGAAAGTGGAGAAGAAGGGAATAAGTTGCTAACAAGGATAGCAGCCCCACCATAACCATCAGGACGGTCATGACGGAATGTGCTGTATCCTGAAAAATTAAAAGTTTGGGTTGGCCGAAGCCAAGTCTCAGCTAAGGCAATAATTGCAGGTTTATAATTATTAATAAGATGGGAAATCTCATGTCTTTTTGGTATGGCGCTCCTGACATTCCATTGTAGGCAATGTAGGGCCATAATTACGGAATTTAATGAGGTTTACAAATTCATTGGCAACGTTGTCCGGTAAACTATTTTTTAAAAGAAAAGAGGAAAGAGAAGAGTATAAATTATTAATTTCTATGGTAACAGGGTCATTAGAAGAAACAGCTAATTGGGAGGCGTTATTGAGAGCACAACCATTGGTGGAAGGATTAAACGAATAATTGTTAAGAATGCTTTCATGAGCTCTGCGGTCATAACCAGGCGAAAGTTGAGGACGGGGCTTGGGTTTGGAGAAAGTGGTTTTTCTGTAGGAAATAACATTAGGGGATTGGTGAAGAGATTTAAGGCTGGAAGGTAATTGAGTGAGATTATTGAAATTAGGAGACTGAGAAAGAGTAGGGGGGAGTGATGAGGAAACAGCAGCATATGACTTATAAGAGGGGGAAAACTTTTTGGAAGCTTCTTCATAAGACAAGCACTCCTCAGCCATACAAAGCTTAATATTCTTCTGTCTTATGAATTCTGGACAATCCTTACTGGTAGCAAAATGTGGACCAGTGCAATACAGACAGACAATGTCCTCCACGGAGCAACCATCACCAAAGTGTTCCTCACCACAGCGGAAACACCGAGGTTTGGAACGACATTTGGATCTGGTATGCCCAAATCTACAACACCCGTAACATTGAATGGTAGGGAATTGGTATAAATCCACCGGAAGGGAGTTGTAACAATAGAAAACACGCTTGGGCAGGGATTGACCATCAAAAGTGATGACTACCGAGGGAGTCGGTTTCCATTCTGCAGATCCTTCAGTTATACCCTTGTGGTTGAGTCGCCTAACCTTAAGAATTGGACAGGGGGATTTTAGGTTCTTAGCAATCTCCTCTTCAGACCAGTCAATAGGGACCCCTTTTACCACACCCATTCTTGTTATGTTGTAGCTTGGAATTGAGGTAACATAACCTTTAGCGAGTATCTCAGAGTTATTTAGAAATGCATTTGCGTCTTCTGGAGTTTTAAACTCTACAGAGATCTTGTTTCGGCCTACTTTTTTGACTCCATCGGGGAGTATATTTTTAATGTTCAGTTTCAGCAACAGCTGGCCAAACTTCACCGGGTGGATGGTGGTACCAGAGGAAGTATCATCAGACTTAAATAAGGCATGTACTACAAATGGAGCTGAGTCCCTGGTCGAGTATCGAGACCGACTGTAGGAAGAAGGGGACGCTAGGGTCTGGTCATTGTTATTTGTTTTTTTTGGAGGGGGAGGGCCATCACTGTCAACAATGCGCTTACGGGCACGGTTCAATGTCCTCAAAGGACGATAACGGCACGGATAAGCCTGGGGAATACGGGAATATGTCTTGGGAGGGATTTGTAGTAAGAATTTGTTGGGGTAGGTTGGAGTTATTTTGCGACGTGCCAGGATCGGGCGGACGACCATGGAATTCAAAATCAACTTCCATGGTCGCGACCTCCCCACATGTCGCAATAAAACACAAATAAACTTACCAAGCAGGTAACAAATAATCACACAACACAAAAACAATCACAGACACGAAACTGACACAGAAAATAACACCAAAATTTAGTGATTCAGCCTAAGAAAACAAATTAAACGCTCCACATGTGCTTGCCATAAACACTTCTACCGAAAAGTTGGTAGAATTGGCAACGCTCGTATCTGTTGTCAACTTCAACTTCAACTTCAATTTTGATTAAAATGGCTCCATCGGTGGGATCGATGATTTTGCCAATGTCAAGGTGGAAAAAGAGATCGAATAAATTAATAAAAATGCAAATAAATACGACTATTGACCGGTAATAACAGCTATGGTTTCTCTTTGAAGGGTTGAGTCACTGAAAAAGGACAACACAAATAATTAGTAAACATTAAGATTAAAGGAACTACAGAGATTATTAGAAAGGAGAAAAGGATGAAAGCAGAGAATATGATATATAAGTCTATAATTTTATTTTATTGATAGAGATAAATTTATATAAAATTTTAACAAAGGGAGTGTGAACTAAGGTTAACAGAAACGCGAGGTTAACAGGTCTAGGGATTTGGTTAGGAAGAAGGTCATAGAGAGGTGTAATTAACTTTGGGCAAGAGAAAAAAATGTGTTCCAAAGTACCCTCGTCAAGGCCGCACTCACAAATGGAATGATCTCTCACACGAATTTTAGCTAAGAATACTGGGGAGCACACAAATCCTAAGCGTAACCGGATAATGACAGATGTTGCAGGTTTATTCACCAATTTATATTTGCAAAACCAGGATTTGGGAGGTATGGTAGGTTGTATGGAGCCATAAAATTTACCCTTGACCAGTTTGGAAGTCTGCCATAGATCATTCCAAGATCTAACCATTGAAGACTAAGCCTGTGAGCGTAGATCACGAGCAAAACAGTAGTTATATGTAGAACAACCAGACTGGGCTGCTGTTTTGGCGTGATAGTCAGCAATTTCGTTACCCGTTATCCCCGAATGACCAGGGATCCAGGCTAGAACTACCTCAATGCCAGCCAAGTGACACCTATACAGCGAAGCTTTCGTTTGCAGGGTTATGTGGAAGTTATCACGAGACTTGAAAGGGTTTTTCTGTAAATCGGATAGGGAGCTGAGGGAATCTGAGAGAATAAGAGCCTTGTTTATACTATGTGTTTCTACAAAAGTTACTGCTTCTAACAAGGCAATAGACTCTCCAGTGAAAGTGGAATTTTGGTGAGGGATCTTAAAATTAAGGACGATTTGATATTTAGGGAGCCAAACTGCAGAACCAACAGGGCTTTCGTTGGACAGCTTAGAAGCGTCGGTGTATAGGGTCACCCAATCGGACCAGTCGTTGGTCAAGATATCAAGTAGCTTGAAGTTGGCCTGACTGCAGCCCTTGCCAATACCAAAGTAAAGGTAAATTCTAGGCTGGAATATTAGGGACTGGAAATCTGTGAGAAAGAGGGGATGGAGGGAAGACTGAAAGACGGGGGCAGAAGTGCATGTGAACTTCCTGTAGGAAATAATGAGGAGAGGGGGGTGTTTGTGGGTCCAATAAGAAGAAGTAGAAATTAATGTGGTTAGAGACTGAAGAATGGGAATCAGAGGATGGGAACTAAGTTGGAGGGCGCCGAAAAGATATCTGTCAGCGAGGAATTGACGACGAAGATGGAGGGGAGGATCCAAGCATTCCACTTGAAGTGCATTGATCGGGGAGCATTTCATAGCACCCGCTATAATTCGCAGACACTTTGACTGAATTCTTTCTAGTCTGGCGAGAGCGATTTTGTTACATGGTTCTAGTAGGAAGCCTGCGTAGTCAAAGTGACTACGAACCACAGCGTTGTACAAAAGCTTTTGGCAGAAAGGGTGTGACCCCCATCGAATCCCTGAAAGGGTCCGCATGACGTTCACACCCCTTTCGCCCTTCCGCTCAATGTAATTCAAATGGTATATGCCGGAGAGTTTGGAATCAAGGATGACGCCCAAGAATTTGACGTGATCAACAGTGGCGACAGTTTCATTACCCACAGAAAGATGGATGTCTGGGATGTTGCGTTTCCGGGAGAACACAACGGCGCTGCATTTGGGGACAGAGAGGGAGAGGTTGTGGTCTGAGAGCCAGGCATCTAAATAGTGGAGGGCAGAATTCAAACGAGTAGATGCCTGTTGAAAGGAAGAGGAGCAAGAGTACAAGGCAATGTCATCAGCGTACTGAAGGATGTTACAGAACGAGGAAACAGAGCGGTCAAGGTCATAGGTATAAAGGTTGTAAAGAATTGGACTAAGGACTGACCCTTGCGGGAGCCCTTTCCATACAAGTCGAGGAGGGAGGAGGGTACCCTGATGACGGACGGAGATGGAACGGCACATTAGGAGGTTAAATATTAAGTTGGTCAGCCTCACGGGAAGACTCAGCTGTAGCATTTTCTGCCTGAGTAGCGGAAGCTGGACATTGTCATAGGCAGACGAAATGTCGAGAAAAACCCCGATAACGTGCTCATTCCGGGAAAAGACAAGCCGGACCTCAGAGGTAAGGATACTCAGGCTATCCAGAGTACCCTTACCTTTCCTGAAGCCAAACTGGGTATTGGAAAGTAGGCCTTTGCTTTCCAGAATCCATTCTAGCCGGTTTTTTACAAGGTTTTCCATAATCTTGGCTAGGACTGAGGAAAGGGCAATAGGTCTATAGGAAGAAGGGATTTTGGGGTCTTTACCAGGTTTGAGAATTGGGATAATAATTTGGGATTTCCAGGATGCCGGGATTAGACCTGTGAGGAAAATTGCATTTAGGATGCCAAGAAAAACTTGCAGGTATTCGAGGACTTACAGATAAAGGAATAGGGAATACCGTCTATGCCAGGCGAAGAGTCACGAAGATGGCCTATGGCAGTGACTAGTTCGGAGAAGGAGAAGGGGTCATTCATAGGGTCTGGAGGAAGGGCAGTAATAGTGGGGTTGGGAGGTGGAAGACATTCAAATTCTGGAACATAGGGAGGAGCTAAGTTGCATTCAAAGGCGTGGAGAAAGGATAAAGGGTCGTTTGACGTGATGTTAGGGTCTTCCACGTACCTGCGGTAGGACTTGATCTTTCTCCAAATAAGAGATAGAGGGGTGCGGGGGCTCAGGGAATCACAAAATTTACGCCAACCTTCGGCTTTTTTGGAAGAGAGGAGTCTGGATGTGGTAGCGGCAATTTTTTTATAAGTGAGGAAGTCGGACATGTTTAAGGATGATGCAAACTTGTTCTCCGCCTCCCTGCGAGAGCGAACGCTTGCAGAGCATTCAGCATCCCACCAGGGAGGAGAGGAAAGAAGTCTACGAGAAGGTAATTTAAGAGGGATAGAGGAGTTAGCGGCGGATAAGAGGGCAGAGGTAAAGCGGTCATATAAGACCAAAAGGTTTGAGGGATCGATGGGAGGGAATGAACCAATTTCTGAATCCAGCAATACTGAGAATTGGTCCCAGTTGGCTTGGGGGAGACGGTGTTTAAGTAAGGGTTGGAAAGAGGATGTACGTGGAGGAGGTAAGGAATAATTAAAGGTAATTAAGATGGGGAAGTGATCACTGCCAAAAGAATTAGGTAAAACGGACCAGGACAGATGTGATACTAAGGAAGGAGAGGCAAATGAAAGATCAGGGACACTGATATTATGAGAGGGAGAGCTTCTACGGGTTGGAGAGCCGTCATTCAGAACACATAGGTCTATAGTATCTAGGAGGTCAAGTAAGGAGGAAGAGGAAGGGTCATTACAATGAGATCCCCATAGTGTATTTCGGCAATTAAAATCACCTAGTACTACTATAGGGGCAGGAACAGAGGAAAGAATAGAAGTTAGGTTAGAAATAATACTAGGATTAGGGTGGGGAATGTAAATAGACACAAAGGAGACGTTTGCCACTCTTGCGGCAACAACATTTAGGCTTGGGTCATGGGAAGGTAAGGAAATTTGGGAGAAAGTGATAGATCTATTAATCAACAGGGCGCAACCCGCCCATCCATCTTGTCTGTCATCACGGAGACACGAGAATCCTGCAACCCTAAAATGGGAACCAGGCTTCAACCATGTCTCAGAGACCGCAAAGACGGAAGGCTTGTAGCGGTTGATCAAGTAGATGATATCATGTTTATTGCGCCTAATGCTTCTACAGTTCCATTGAAGGACTTGGAGATCCATTAAACGCATTGTTGTGGGATAGGACTCGGAATAGTTGTTCTACAAGAACAGAGACATTGTACGGTAGGGTGTCGGAAAACTTTGATAACATGTTGATGAGTGAGCACAAGAGCAATTCAACTAAATTATCATTTGGAGTGGCTAGGGGAGTGGTTTCAGTTTGGGATAAAAGGGCACAGCCATTAGGTTGGAATGAAGAGGGGGTGGAAATGATAGCATTGTGAGCGGTGGAGTCATATGATTTGCCAAGTACAGGGGTGGGTCGGGGAGGTTGGAACACAGTTTTTTTATAGGAAGTAGTAGGAGTAGACGGGGATACTGGAGCAGTGGGGGTACATTTTTGAGGAGTTTGGGAAAGAAGTTGAAGGGATTGGGGTGTTGCAGCTGTCTCAGAATACAGACGTTTAGCCTGGGGGAATCTGACTGAAGCCTCCAAAAAACTGACATTCTCCTGGGACATCACCAATTTTATAGATTTTTGGCGGGAGTGTTCTGGGCAGTTACTGTCCATTGCTGTGTGTCTGCCCCCATTACATAGGAAGCAGGACACCATGGAATCTTCAACGGTACAGGTGTCACCGGGATGGGGTTGGGCACATTTAAAGCAGCGGGGTTGAGAGCGACATTGGGTGGCAATGTGGCCGAAGCGGCAGCACTTTCTGCATTGGATAGTGGGTAGTTTGTAAGTGGAGACGGGAAGGGAAGCATGATAGCAGTATACCTTTTCAGGGAGGGTTTGCCCCAGAAAAGTAAGGACAACGGAGTTTGAAAGGATCCAAGTGGTCTGACCATCCTTTTTAGACTTTACATTGAGGCGTCTTGCTTTAATTACATCACCACAATTTATAGGAGTGTTGATGCCAGTCACAAGTTCTTCAAGGGACCAATCAGTGGGAATGTCTCTAACCACACCCATTCTAAAAATTTGGAAGCGGGGAATGTAGGCTGAGTATTGGTTGCTACCCAGTATGCTCAGATCTAAAAACTTATTGGCGGAATCTGCCGAGTTAAACTCGATAGAGATTTTGTTGCGGCCGAGATTTTTAATACCGCCTTCCTTTATTCCAGTGATGTTATTTTTGTGTAAAAACTGCGCAAACTTAAGGATCTTAAAAGATTGGCCTGACGCAGGGTTGGGTTCTATTCTGGAGACATATACCGAGAATGGAGCCTTATCCGAGTCTGAGTACTTCGCCATGGCGTCGTTTTCAAACCCGGGTTTCACATAAACGGATTGAATCGACTCAGCAGGTGACCGTGTTTTTTTAGGGTCAGTGTTGATCGTATCGTCGGCTGACCGTTTCAGCATCTTCCCTTTGTCGGGCGGTAAACCACCGCCCCCATCTGGGGGCACCTCCATGACCTCCATGGGAAACAATGAACGGCTACGATGGAAGGGTAACTATATTTGCTACTTACGTAAAACAATTAACCACCACAAAAACAGCACAAACAAACACAACCTGGAGCCACAAACAGAAACAATCCGCGATATGTTTAAAAAGATAACCTAAAAACGTGTTTTCAAGTCACTCTGTAACCACCAAGTCCGTATCTGTTGTCACTTGTCACTGTCAGTAGTGTCAGTGTCAGGTAAAATGTCAAGGTCAGGGCCATAGAGATCTATTATCTCTATGGTCAGGTCACAATGAGGGCACAGATCTGTGAATAACGGTCAGGGAGAAAGTTAGGGATGAAAACGATACATCAATGTTTTATAACAGCGAGTGGTAATGTGCCCGGTACGGCAATAGCCTCGCCCCCTATTACGTGGACCTAAACATTCATGGATGGCGAAATGCGGGTGTAATATTATACTTCTGCCTACCCCTTCGGGGATACAGGCGTGAGTCTATAAAAAAAAATCATGAAGGTATAGATACCTTCATGCCCAGTATGGTCTAGTGCACACCCCAGAATGTTTGAACCAATTCGAAATTCTGGTGTGTGTCGACACGTGGTGTGGCGACGAGTGTTATGTGTGTGTTTCCACCTTGATTTGCATCAACACGCGTGGGTTGGCGTCGGGTGTTGAATATCTGTATCCACCTTGACGCGTGGTTTTAGGTGTTAACTAGAAGCACACTGCTTGTCCAGCGTCGGGTAGAGCTTGTGTTCCCCCTCCATCGTGAACACGCCGATCTAGGTCGAATGGATGTTGACGCGTGTTTCATTTCTGCACCTGACTTTATAATAGAAGATTTTATTTTTTTATTTATAGACTCACGCCTGTATCCTCGAAGGGGTAGGCAGAGGTGTAATATTACACCCACATTTCACCGGGAATTTTTAGGTCCCACCCACGTAATAGGGGGCGAGCCTATTGCCGTACCGGGTACATTACCAGACTCCGTGCTGCTAATAAGAATTTCTTAACGGAAAAACACTTTGCCTGACCCGGGAATCGAACCCGAGACCTCCCAATCCCACGCGCACATTTATGCCGCAAGACCAAAGAGGCAGTAGATGTATGGGTATGATATGTATCAACATGCGTGTGGTGGCGTCGGGTGTTAAATGTCAGTTTCTACTTTTATACTTCTCTTTCCCTCCATCTTGACCACGGCACGGTCACCAAGCCAGCGTAGACGATATGCATATGATTTCATCTGACGACACTAGTTAGGTAGCTACTTGCAAAGCCTACTTGGATCACAGACTATATTGTACTAACGACTTGGATAAACTCACGATAAACTCTTTGGATAAACTGGCAACCACAGGCAACTGGCAAGTGGCAAGGCAACATTCCGTCAATCAAAGTTCGACTGAAGGACGCTGTGTCCAGGTCATGAAATAAAAAAAAAATAAAAAAAACAATCAAAGTCAATGTCGAAATGTCATGGACGAGACGTGACGTGAAGTTAGTAAATAAATCTGGTCAAGTCAATCTGTACAATTACAATCTGGTGCAGTAGAGTCCGGTTCAAGTGATAATAATTTAGTCTGCTCTCTGCTACCGATATTTTTTTTAGAATTATACATGTGCTGATATAATACTACTTGTTTAATTTTGTTATGGAGACGTTGTGATTAGTTATGCGCCTGTGGAAGATTTATCTTGCTGCGCATTGAGTAGGATCAAGTGCTTTCTTCGTTTCAAATTACCATTTAATCCTCATAGTGTAAAATCTGTGGAATATACCTAATTGAGTTCCATTCGTTAATTGCTCTATGTGGAAAATTCCGTTATATTTTCAGAAATAATATATCTCACGGGGTTTCGAGATGTCACAAAATAACACAGTGATAAATCTTATTCGCTGTGCAAATATGCGTCGCTTATTGCCTATTGTCTCAACGAGAATTATATCTACCTGCAGGTAATTTTTATTTGGTATTAATTATAATAGAATAATGGTTTTATAATAGTGTTTCATTAAGTCAAACAGGTTGTATAGTTATAGGGATAAGTTTTGTTAGTAGGTACTTTATTGCTTACTCACTTGACACAAGTGGGTGCCGATTTGTTATCTAGGTATTTAAGTTATTCTAAACTTTGTGTTTACAGATATTCTAATCAAGTACAGCAATATGATGTGGCTGTTGTTGGTGGTGGTATTGTTGGCACTGCATCAGCTAGAGAACTACTCATCAGAAATCCCAGTCTAAAAATAGCAATAATTGAAAAGGAAAATGATTTTGCTCGACATCAGAGTGGAAATAACAGTGGTGTGATTCATGCAGGTATCTATTACAAACCAGGAACATTAAAAGCAAAATTATGTGTTAAAGGAATGGATATGATGTTCAAATATTGTGAGCAAAAAGGAATAAAATATTCAAGATGTGGTAAACTAATTGTGGCCACTGAAAGACAAGAGATACCACGTCTACTAGGTTTATATGATCGTGGAATACAAAATGGCGTGAAAGGTTTAAAACTAGTGGACAGTAAAGAAATGCGTGAAATTGAACCTCACTGTCAAGGCATCCAAGGCTTGTGGTCGCCTAACACAGGGATAGTAGATTATGCACAAGTTACCAAGTCTTATGTCGAAGATATCACAAATAATGGTGGAAAGGTGTATCTTAATTTTGAAGTAAACAAGTTTTCTGAAGGTAAAAATTCTGAATACCCTGTAATTATATCAGATAAAAAGAATAATCACATTGCTGCAAAGTATGTCCTCACTTGCTGTGGATTGCAGTCAGATACAGTAGCTGTATTAACTGGTTGCTCAGAAGACCCTAAGATAATACCATTCAGGGGTGAATACTTATATCTTAAAAAGGATAAAGCTCATTTAGCAAAAACTAATATTTACCCAGTACCTGATCCAAGCTTTCCCTTTTTGGGAGTCCACATAACACCAACAGTTGATGGGAAGATTATTCTGGGGCCAAATGCATTATTAGCATTTAGTAAAGAAGGGTATAGGTAAGTAAAGAACAATAATTCAATGCTGCTTAGAAATCCATGTAATATCACAGTGTCTGTATAACTTTCAAAATTCTATTTTAGTAAAGTAAAAAGTAAAGTCATAACATGATTGTTCATAGTTTTGGAAGTATGAATGAGTTTCAAATTTTATGTAAATACACTACAATACCTACAAATGGCACCAGTGTCCACAAATAACATTATGTAACAAAGGTCATATAAGTGTCAGTATGATATGATTACATTATTCTATGATTTGGTTTAAATACCTATGAACACACAATACAAGATCAAATGAAAACAATGATATAGCACATTTAAATAACATGTGATATTTGAGTTATTATTGTTGCGAATGACGTTATTTGAGAATAACGCCATCTATCGGTGAATGAGAGAACTAGAAGAGAACTGATATATCAATGTTTCATCTATCCTCTAATAGATGGCGTTGCTGTTGATTACTAGAACAATTCCACAACGCTAGAATGATACGACTGTTGCGAGAATGTTCGGGAATACGCAAGAATGAACTAGTTTGTTATCCGGCCGGTATAAACACCGCGCACAGACTATATTGTACTAACGTACAGACGGAGCACTCCCATAGATCAAAACTGGACTTTATTAGGCTCACATATCATAAATGACAGTTCTTTTTTTTTTCATCGGTAACGTTTCGGGCAATGACTATGAATGATTCAGCCTATTTTTTCGTAGTAGGAAATACCCGTTTTACTATTTTAAATTACGAAATTTCTAAAATAAAGGCATAAGGCATTTCTAAAATAAAACACTGCTTTTTCACTTCGCTTTTTAATTTCGTTTTAAATTTATTTAAAGCTTTACATTGCATCACAGGAAAGATTTGTTTTGTAGTCGGAAGTATTTAAAGACGAACTCTATCGCACGTTGCAGAAAGAACTACTCCAAATGCTATTTGCACACAAACTGTTTACGAAGTTCCTGGAAGCTCAAGCTTCGCAATCGTTCACATTAATGGACTGCAACCACTTTTTGAGTTCTGACTCACTTTTTAGAAACATGTGAAAACTGACGTCCTTTCGTCTACTAGCACATGTCGCAACACAGCACTTGTTGTACATGATGATATCACAGCTTCAGAAATTGAGAGGATAAGTTACGGAAATAAATCAACGCAAAACTTCACTCGATCAACTTTGTTCAAACTAATGTTGCTGTTGACAAAACTGTCATAATTGTCAAAAGTTTGACAACTTGACAGATTAGCAAATATGGCGATAGGTTACAGGTATTACAACATGAGCATTATTACAACAACCGTTATTGTAATGCATTATTGATACGCAATGTATAATATATTATTGCAAGTGTCATGATACTGCTGTCAATGATTCGTTATCGTTATTGATAATGACAATCAACAGTCACGGCGCGCCAACTGTTGTGTGCGAGCGAGCATGCATTATGCCCAACTACCAATATGTGTAAAAGAGACAGCACTAAACGCTGCTCAAGAAGTCACGATTACCCGGTAATGTTTACAGTAACCGCGACAAATTTAAGTAAGGCATTTACGATTATGGACCATTAGTGCACGATTTAAAGTTCTTTTTATAATAATTATTATTTACTTGTTGTTTTCAAATTATTTCGTTTCGTTATTAGTGCTATTACTGTCAGCCAGTAAGTAGTTCAATGCAATATCATTGACTAAACAGCAAATCGCGCGATAGCAGATTCATTGACAACAGGCTGTCGTCAACAGCAGAATAATTGACAGCAGTTTACAATAACGGTTGTTGAAAAATAACACAACAGTATAATTCATTGTTGAAAAACAGCCGTTATCGCCAACTCTAGTTACAGGGGTTCGGGGCGGGAGGTAACTGTCAAATACGATATGTGAGTCCCATAGACTAAGGTTGAAATATTTTGTTTGAAGATTACCTGCCGTGACACCGCGTGAACGCGCGAGTCCGGACAGTTCAATTAAATAAGTGAAAGCGATCAAGAAGCGAAGAAGTGCGAAGGTTAAGGAAGTCGGAAGTGTTTAGTGCTGTGAATTAGTATTTTAATAAGTGTGTAATTAAGTGGTATAAAATTGTGTTGTGATAAATAAAGTACAGTTTAGTGGCATAGTGCATTTAATTTATTACCGAACCCTAGCTCGTAACAAATTGGTGTCAGAAAAAAGGGATAAATTATGCCGGTTATGCCGAAGAGAGAAACTGAAGGAGTGAACTAGTGGCTGCAGTGGAGCCGTTCGCGTTCATGCAGGAGCAGGCCCGCCGTCAGGAGGAGAAGGCCCGCCGTCAGGAGGAGCAAGCTCGCCGTCAAGAGGAGCACGCGCGCCGCCTGGAGGAACAGCTACAGCGCGACAAGGAGGAGTAGACTCGACGTCAAGAAGAGCAGGACCGCCGTCAACAGGAGCAGGCTCGCCGTCAAGAGGAGCACGCGCGCCGCCTAGAGGAACAGCTGCAGCGCGACAAGGAGGAGCACGTCCGCCGTCTCGAGGAACAGCTGGTGTTCATGAAGGACCTCAGCGCCGCAGTGGGGAAGGACTTGAAGGCGGTCAAAGAGGAACTCCAGCAGCACGAGGCCCGTATCAGCGACATTGAGAAGCGTGTACATGACCACCACGAAACCTGTGTTGCTGAATTGGAGAAGAAATTGCGTGGGCTCGAAGTGACATCAGCGGCTGTAGCACCTTAACCTCGTGGGTTTAAGGTTCCACCATTTGATGGCTCGTCATCATGGTCTGCATACAAGATCCAGTTTGAGGCTGTGATGCGATCGAATGGGTGGACCAAAGAACAGGCCTTAACTGCCCTAACCTTGGGCCTTCGTGATCGGGCCTTGACGGTGTTGGAGGCACTGGGGCAAGACGTCACTTACGAAAAGCTCCTGGAGACGCTGGAGGCGAGATACGGTGACGCGCACCTAGAACACGTTTATCGTGCTCAGCTTAAGGACAGGACACAACGGACCGCAGAAACTCTGCAGCAGTGGGCTCTGGAGGTGGAAAAGCTGGTCAGGAAGGCATACCAATCGTCGCCTGCACTGATAGATGGGAACATCGTACAGGCATTTACGGATGGGATCCGGGACTTGGAGGTAAGAGCAGCGGTAAGACTTGGGCACTTCAAGAACCTGAAGGACGTCTTAGCCCACGCTCTGGAGGTGGAAGCAGTGCGACGCGACGATCAAGGTCCCCGCATCAGGGAAGTTGTGTCGTCTCGGTGCTACAACTGCAGAGAAAGAGGCCATATCCGCTTGAGCTGCCCAAAGCGTAGGCAGCCTGGTGACACCCTGTCTCCACCAAAGGGGTCGCCTGATGCGCCTGCCAGGCAGCGAGAGCAGGGAAACGAGTAGAAGCCAGGACTGCGGGGCGGGTGCTGGCTGGTAATGGAAGAGCCCCAAGTATCTCAATCTCGCAATCATGTGACGGGAACAGCCTGATCATCGAAGGCGGAATTAACAGAACACCATGCAAGCTGACATTGGACACGGGTGCTTCTCGGACAGTCGTCGGTTTCCATCTGGCAAAACGGGTTCTTCGGGGCTGCTTCAGGAACAATGAATGTGTGAATCTGAGAACAGCTACCGGTCAGCACATAACCGTCCGAGGTGAAATGGAGGTGGATCTGAAGCTAGGCAACAAAGTTTACCGTCACAAAGTCATAGTGGCCGATATCGTGGACGACTGCATCTTAGGCCTAGACTTCATGCGAAATTATCGCTGCGAGATCGATGTTAACCAGGGAGTGTTGAAGTGTGGCTCGGAAGAAGTCTTCATGGAAGGTGCAACTTCAGGAAAAGTGTACTGCCTGAAGAATATCATTCTTCAACCGTGGTCGGAAACGGTTGTACCAGTTTGTTTACCAGGTAATTCTGGTCGAGGGAACCGCTGCATACTTATCCAAGGCCTAGAGAAAGAAGCCTCGTGGAAGATTGCACGAACCTTGGTAAGGGGTACCAAAGTTTCATCAGTACGCGCACTGAATGCAAGTGACAAGGAAGTGTCGCTCAAGAAAGGGACGGAATTGGGCACCTATGAAGGAGCGGCTTGGATGCGTAGATATCAAGAGCAACCTACCAGTGGCAAGGTTCAAGGTGCACGATTCGACGTGTCTACACTTTTAGAGGACTGCCAAAGTACCCTGTCGGAGGAAGAGAAGACCGAGGCTCAGAAGATGTTGAACCGGTTCGCCGATATTTTCTCGACCAGTGATGCCGACATAGGGAAGACAGCACTAGTCCAGCACAAAATAAACACGGGAAGTGAAGCACCAATTCGCCAGCGACCAAGACGTGTGCCAGTGGCACGGAAACGTGAAGTGGAAGCTATGATCGACGGTATGGTGAAGGAAGGCGTAATCGAGACTTCGTCCAGCCCGTAGTGCTCTCCGGTGGTGCTAGTTGAATAAAGATGGCAGCATGCGCTTCTGTGTAGACTACCGCCGATTAAATGACATCACGAAGAAGGACAGCTATCCGCTGCCAAGGATCGATGACACACTGGATACGCTGACGGGGATGAAGTGGTTTTCTACCTTAGACCTAAAAAGTGGCTACTGGCAGGTGGAAATAGATCCCCAAGACAAGGAGAAGACGGCGTTCTCCACAGGCAAAGGATTATGGCAATTTAACGTCATACCCTTTGGATTGTGCAACGCTCCGGCTACTTTTGAGAGACTGATGGAGCGAGTGCTCATGGGACTGATTGGAGACGCCTGCCTGGTCTACTTGGATGACATCATCGTGGGGCGCACCTTCCAGGATCACCTTCAAAACTTAACAAAAACAATACGAGGAGCTAATTTGAAGCTGAGTCCGAAGAAATGCGCGTTATTCAGACGGCAAGTGAACTTTCTAGAACATGAGGTCTCGGAGAAAGGTATTCAAACCGACCCGGATAAGATCATTGCCGTGAAGGAATGGCCAGTTCCAGAGAACAAAACGCAGGTCAGAGCATTCCTCGGATTATGCTCCTACTATCGACGGTTTGTGAAGAACTTTGCTGACATTTCTCGACCTCTTCATAAGCTCACCGAAGACAGAGTACAGTTCTGTTGGAATGAGAGCTGTGATGTTGCATTCCAGCAGCTCAAGGAACATCTGTGTACTGCACCTATTCTTGGCTACCCTGACAATGAGCATGAATTCATAGTTGACACAAATGCCAGTAACACTGGAATTGGCGGCGTGCTGTCACAAAAGAAAGGCGATCAAGAAGTTGTTATAGCATACTTCAGCAAGGCCTTATCCAAACCCGAAAGAAACTACTGCGTCACCCGGCGGGAACTCTTGGCTGTAGTAAAGACATTGCAGCATTTCAACAAATATTTGTTGGGGCGTAAATTCCACCTGCGAACCGACCACGCTGCGCTGAAATGGCTACTTCAATTTAAGGACCCAGAAGGACAAGTAGCCAGATGGATTGAACTACTGCAAGAGTTTGATTTTGTAATACAACATCGCAGCGGGAAGTCCCATGGTAACGCAGGATGCCTTATCGCGTAGGCCGTGTCCCGACCAGTGCAAGCACTGTACCCGACAGGAAGTTAGTGGTAGAAGGAGTTTAGTGGCATAGTGCATTTAATTTATTACCAAACCCTAGCTCGTAACATTATCATTTTGTGTAATATGTTTATGTATGCTTTTGATATTTGTTTTAGATATATTTTATCTTCACATCAACATCCATACTGATAAACACTTAAAACTTTCACAACTTGTACAAAAGTACATACACACTATACCTATATCACAGTATAAAGACATACAGTAGTTTGACGCCTTTGATCTCGTAGAAAAAGCCGACAACGTTTAAACAAGGTTAAGTAGGCTAAGGCTGCCACATGTAAACAATACCTACTTATTCAAACACCGTCTATTTATTTTAGAAAAATATTACAATTGCTACGCTACACGAATAATATAGTGTAAATCACGTATCTATACATATAAATAAAATTGGAGTGTCTGTTTGTAATATAAAAATAACCGCTTTTTACTAAATGTATGTATACACGGTACATACACCGAAATGACATTTTTTACAATTTTTGTCTGTCTGTCTATTTGTTCTCGCTAATCTCTGGAACGGCTGGACCTATTTTGACGGGACCCTCACTGGCCTGATGTACCAAGGAGTAACTTAGGCTAAAAATTAACCGGGTACGCGAAGAAGTTGCCTCAGGACGCGGGTGAAACCGTGGGAAACAGCTAGTTAATTATAGTACAATAATAAACGATCAATAATTTTTATAAAACATGTTGCATTTTTCGTGCGGTGACAGATTTGCATACAAAGTGTCAGTTAGCACCTATTTCATCCCGCCAGGTGTCGTAGGAGGCGGTTAAGATTATAAAGCATTTTTCGTACAAATCAAGTTAAAATAAAGCGATTGACATAGAGGTGGTTTAATGGGATCAGCTTGCAGAGCCTATGTTATCGATATGAAGTATTTTGCAGATTTTTTTCGTGCAAATTACGTAAAGGTAAAGCAATAGACATCACGGTCATTTTATGGATGGGTGACCAGGCTATGAGATTATGGAGAACATGTTTGGGGTTTATAAAAGGGGGCCAAAAATACGGTTATTTTTGAGCTAGGATGCGCCGTTACCAAGATACATAATAATATGTGAGAGGTACTTACCTAATGCGAAGGTACTAGGCACTTATTCAATTAAATTAAAATCACACCAGAATCGAATATTACCTATAATCGAATCGAATATACCTACCTACCTATTACCTGCCATGTTATTCACGTACAATAATCGCTACTTTATTCTGTGATTTGGCCAGACATGAGATATTGTAAAAAGTTAGTAGATTAGTATGAATGTGCACATTATTTTAAGTAGTTATAGGTACATACATTTCAAAATAATATAAATAATTATAATTAATGAAATTTTCTTATTTGGTATAAGTAAATTGACGAAAGCGCAGATTTTTAAAATCCTTATTTATTTAAATCTTTAAACAGCATAAAGAATTTCTATGTCTCACAGCACAAGTCGTATGCACCATCTTAATTAATATTCATAGCAAATTAAGTAACGAACAAAAAACAAGCACGTGCCAGCCCCCAAAAACATGTACCTAGTTAGGAACTAAGGCGATATACGTAACTAGGTACAGCTCTTCCCGCGTCTCACCTCTTGGCCCCCGCACGATTGACCCGTCTAGACGCGTTAGTCGAACGACTGTATGGATTATTTGACTGTGCCTATATTTTCAAATAATTACCTACAGGATAAGGATAAATTACATAAATATTATTATCCATACCGATAATTTCTCTAAATCTTAAATGAATTGCTATTTCATGTTCACCGTCATCAACAGCTGGTTGGCGCAGCGGGAGTGTAACCGACTGCTACGCCGAAGGTCGCGGGTTCGATTCCCGCTCAAGTCAAACATTTGTGTGCATGAACATGGATGTTTGTCTTGGTCTGGGTGTTTCTATGTATAATATGTATGTATTTAGAAAAAAAGTATATATGTATGTTTATCTATTATCCAGCACCCATAGTACAAACTCTGCTTAGTTTGGGACTAGATGGTGATGTGTGTATGTGGTAGTATATTATGTGGCTCTGATATTTTATTTATTTTACTGTATTTTAGTATGTACCTATTATATTTATGTTATTAATATTTTACAGATGGAGTGATGTAAACTGGGGAGACTTAAAAGAAATTATGTCATTTTCTGGGTTCCGTCAATTGGCTTTGAAATATACCAGGTTTGGATTAACTGAAATGGCAAGATCAATCTTTATTCCTCTGCAAATCAGGAGTATACAGAGGTTTATTAAAGAAATTAAATCAAAAGATGTTGAGAGGGGTCCTGCAGGTGTGAGAGCACAGGCAATGGGGAAAGATGGTAAGTTAATGTCTCGGATAAGTTCTGTTTAAATTACTTGGCAGTTTTCATCATATAAATTTCATTCTCATTTAGAATTTTGCTTGAACTAGAGTATGCCCACAGCCACGCCCACACATTTCTTTTTTTTAACCGTTTCTGTCCAATCTTGAGAAAATTTCGGGAATTCCTTACTTAGTGCAGCCCTATGGTCGCCAAGGAATACAAATGCCTAATTGCAGCTTCCTGTGCCTAAAAGTTTTGGCTGTAGCTTATCTGTCTCTTATAGGAGAATTCAATCTGTTTAATGTTTTTAGGTACTCTTATTGAAGACTTTGTGTTCGACTCTCAGCCCGGATCTGGTACCATTGGAAAAAGAGTGCTGCATGTTAGAAATGCACCATCGCCTGGTGCCACTTCCTCACTAGCAATTGCAGAGATGATAGCTGATAAAATGGAAGACCTATTTAAACTAAAAGCATAATTAAGTTAAGTTTTACCTTAGTCAAACTATTTTTACACAGTTTGCATGTGCCTACATAAGGAGTGTTAAAAAATACAAATATTTAGGGTATTTGACTATTGTTTTTACATTGTTTTAAATGTATATCTGAACAGATAACAAAAACAATTTAATAATCATTGTCACACTGAACTAGCTACAATGCTAATGGGGTACAGTGTTAAACCAAACCAGGAACACACAGCAACACATTAAGTTAGACACTTTGAATTGTTGTTGTGTCTACTAGTTATAACTTTTTAATTGTTTTAAGTTTATGCTTGGTCTATTTTAAAACTGTCCTTGGACTTTGTAATGTAGGGCTCAAATATTCGTACCTTAATGCATCACAAACAATATCAACCTTGCATGTTGGCCCCAAATGTTGGAAATATGAACAAAAGCTTCATACTTTAAAACAGTCACCTTCCCTAATTATCATATTGAACACTATGTACATTTTTATACTTAGAGAGCATTTATTTTTTTATGGATGTTATAATTTTATTATTAATCAAACATAGGTTTACTATAATAAATGTATTGATATAGTTATGTAATCATATTATGTACCTACATATATTTATATTACTTTAATAATTGTTTAATATGTAAGAGAATTTATAAAATACTGAACTATAAGTACAATACTGAGATATTAAATTTATGTAAATATTTATTTAAGTACCAATATTAATTATTATTGTTTAGAATTTAAATATGTTGTTTATTTATTATTGAATTGTTAGATGTCCTACAAATCAAGTACCTACAAATGTTGCAAGTGTATGGTTTTTTGTTTCTAATTTGTTATTTTTTATTAACTGACATTTTATAGTAATGGAGCAAAATTTATATTTTACAAATGTTTTTATTTATTGTGAGAAAGCAACTTAGATATAACAAGGTATTACATACAGTTACAAAAAGCAAATGTTTAACCAATTTTTAAAATATCTTTAGATAATTACTTATTTTTTTAAATGGGACGCATAAATTTGCGTAATTGCCGATGTTAATATTATTATGTGCAACCAAAGTTTTGACTTAGGTAGGTACCTAAATTTAAGATTTTTTTTATAAAATGTAAAATTTTACACTTTTTTTCAAATGTATCATCAATTATTGTTTATTGAAGTTTGTGTAAACGAAATAGCTTTTACTCAATTACTATTAGAGAATTGCATTTTGTAAAGTTCCCAGTAATGAAGGATTTAGTCCTTGAGCAAAAACAAATTGTAATTAATTTCGAATATTTCTGATCTGAATTATTGACCCAAAATGGAATGTGAAAATTTACACAAAATAGTAATGATATTCACTTTTATTTTGCTATATTATCATTATCACTAAATAGGAAATAATATATAAAAAAATGCTTGATGCGAGTGTAGGTACATACAATAAAAAATCTATATAGTTTTTTAATAAAATGTCATTTATTTCACCTGATAACTTATAAAACTAGGTGCTATTATAAAATAAATAGAAATTTACATTCGCTATTAAAAATTGATGAAATAGAAATGCTTCTGATAAGATTTATCATAAGAAATGCCTTCAACTTTAGGTGCTAATATTACATTCATAAGGGTGAAGCATAATTATAAATGAATTAAATTATAACAATATCAATAATCTCAAAGCACAGATCACAACAGAATCAGGCACCGGATTCACCTCTTCATACATCTTTATATTGATGTAGTTTGTATGATATGACTTAAGAAATGACTTAAGAATACTGATGAAATTATTCTTGTTCGCCTGCTAGGAACTGGTGTATCCTGCGTTTAGTGATTGACCTAATAAATGACTCTTAATATTTATCTGAGCAATGAGCATCAAGTAAAAATGGTAGATAAAGCACATATTTGTGTTGACACAGAAAAGAAAGTATAAAATAAATGCGTCAACACAGCATGGCATGCCACCACTTCATTCACTTAGACAATAAGTAAAAGTTGGGTTTACTTTTTATTTACCTACTGTGTGAGGTATCTACATTTTTTACTTTATCTAAGGCTATGGGTGGCAATTTATTATTCTATGAAATGACTTGATACAAATTGGAAGATTAGATGAACATTGTATAGCTGTTTTAATAAAAAGTTTTATGGACAAATAAATAAAAAAATAATATGCATCCACTTAATTTAGAAATAATAATTTAATCACAACTTTTTTCACAATTTGGTTATCTTATAAAATTTAGAATTTGTCATGGTAAATAGTACCTATTATGGAATGCATGTCACTGGTAAATGAAACTGGATTCTACAGATACTTTGACAGCTTTTTAGGGTTTTTTTGTCGACAAATTACATTATGTTCAAATGGGTATTTCCTACATTTGACAACTCAGTATTGGCATAAGCATTTAAGCACAATGCTTATTGCCTACATTGGTTACAAAAATTGTAAACATGGCTATTGGTTTGAAATAGCCCTATAAAACTACAACCTACAAATAGATGCGGCATAGATGCACTAGGTTAGAATAACACCATTCAGTGACATCAAAGTTTATTTTACCAACTGAGATGATAGCCTTGTTGTCTAATGTAGGGAGACCCATAATTGATAATACTAACAATATCATCTAGTCATGCTAGTTAAATAAATAAACACAACACCAAATACAATCTGGAGGGCAGCAATTTTCACAAAAAATATTGTATCAAAAGTTACACTAAAACTTCAACCATAATGTTACAAAATCATTCAATAGCTATTCCTTTACTGGTAAGACATATGTAATGGAACTGAAGATCATATGCTGTTGTTAAATGGAAAATTATGTTGCTGATTACCACTATGTACTCGGAGAAACCAAACATGGAATATACTGAAAGGAAATAAAGACAATAAGGAAACAATTCGTATTTTATTTTAAAATATGTAAGTTTATGTGAATAATGAATAATATTGGGAATAGGTAGTTTATTTGAATCAGATTTCCGTAAATGTTTCACCTTATATTGTACTTCGTAAGATACAACATCTTACAAACATTTCACATTAGTTCATTGAATAAGGCATTGTAAGATTTATATCAACTACATTTCTGTACTTTATTGACATATGTAAAGAAGTATTAACAGTGTCAGCACAAGGTGTAAGCTTGATGCTTGATCTTTCTCTTACTGTTCCTATCTTCCTTTTACTAGTTCCTCTACAATATGAAAAGCTTTTGCAAAAGCTTACCATCAACCTGGCTAGCTGACGAAACATTGTCACCATCAGGGCCGAACCTTCCCTATGTGCAATGTGTGCGGCGCACACAGGCGCCAGGGTGACAGGGGCGCCGCGCGCCGAGATATGCGTTAATTATAACACTTATTTTCGAAAAAGGATGCCAAAAAAGGCGCTTCACAGATTTCGCACACAGGCGCAGTGGCGTAGGAAGGGCAAATAATTTAGGCCGGAATTGTTAGGTAACAACTAAAAAAAAAGGTCATCCACCCTACGCCACTGCGCAGGCGCTTCATAGATTTCGGCACACAGGCGCTGCATTGGGTCGGAACGGCCCTGGTTACCATAGTAGTGAAATGAAGATGTTCTTCTATTAATTACTGACAGAGAGGTACCTACTTTATTTATAAACTTATATTTGAAAAAGAAAGTAGGTACTCACCATAGGGTTCACACTGTTTATTGTGTCTTAAGAAGAAATAAGCAGCAAATGCAAATGAAGTAACATTTATAATAAAGACTCTCCATTTTAATTTCACTGAATGTTTTTCTCTGTGTGTTATATTAGGTCTCCTCCTATACTTTGTAAGTAATATGCATGTGAATAGCATATAAAATACTGATGTACCAATAAATGTTTTGAAGCATAACTCATGGTACTCTGAAAATACAAATTTATTAATGAGTTGATACACATTTGCACACTAAATAAACAAACTAAGTGTTACAACCACAATAAAGTTAGGTATTTATAACTACTGCTCCACACTCATGGTTCAAAGCATGATTTTATATAGCGTCCTCAATAAATAGCACAATGAACATAAACATATTTTTCAATTGGAACTAGTAGTTACTGTTACTAGTATGATATACCAAACAAACAAAGTCAGCTGTATAATATTTTAGTATAGATGCTTACTGTAGTTCTTAGAGGAAGTCCAATGGGTTAATCCTATCAATGTTAGATTTTCTATAACATTTAAAAATACTGCTAATTTTACTATAATTAAATAGTCCTCCTGTATAACACTTGCATAATATTTCCACCTCAAATAAATAATGTAAAATCGTATAGGTGCATGGAAGTATATAGCAGTTTTCCATATTGTTATTTGTGGTTCATAATTGCCTATAGATGCTGATATTGAAGGAAAGATATTAGGCACTTTACAATGTGTATTGTTAGCACTTTCAAAATCTTTGTACATTGTTATCAAAACACAGGTTATGAACGCAAATAGTGGTACTGATACCACGGAGAAACACAATTTGGCAGAAATTTTAGCATAATGTTTTCTTTCGGGCACATTGTAAAGAGGTAGGTACATTTAAATAAAAATTATAGTTAAATAATCCAAGTTTAAAGTCCATAAAAATAATCAGAATCTGTCAAAACAATCAAGTTATCATTAGTGTCAGTTCAGTGTCAATATCACTCAAAAATGACAATCCTAAAGAGTATTCCATTCCTTTACAAGAATTAAATCCAACCAAGTAACATAAAATAAAAAGATTATGTATCCAAACCTGAAAATATCCTGTTCATAAGTTATTACTGGTTATTAACCATATTATGTGGTTTACTTCATTAACATCTTCATAATCCAAGAAAGTAAGTTGCTGCTATCCAAAATTACTGAGGCTATAAACAAAACATTGCGTGCTGAGAACTGCTGCATACGTTTCGTTATTTTATCGATAATTTCATAGCAACGTTTAGATTTATAGTAAACCAATATTCAACGCTTATAAATTAGAGTATTGATACCCATTATGTAAGAGTATGGAGGATATTATAAACAAAAACATATTTGATGACCGAGATTTAAATAAACTTTCGCCAGATTATACGTCAGATCATCTTGTACTGCGGATGCATATGAGAAGAACCTTGGTGAGTAGTTGTGCATAGAATGCAAAGTTTTCATGACACTACAGATTCGGTTCGAGCACTATCGAGTAACTATTGTTTGTAGGTCACAATAATTGACGAGGCCGATTACTTTAGCTAGGTACGAAGGTATGTACCTAATGAAGGACGCTCTTCATGTCCTTCTTGCATTGCGTCTAGGTTTCCCCCACAAAGATATGACGCCTCATTTGTTCGTAAAAAAATAGTTAGTTACAAAGTGTATTTTATTATAGTAGCTGCCTCCTGATAATAATTATTACCTATACTTTAACGGTGACCTCTAATATATCTACTTGGGCTTTAGTTTTATTATTATTGATTATGCGAATGCTTCTCTAATACTTAATACACATATTGCTATATTTACAGGTTAAGGACACCCATAGCCATGGAATACTCAGAAATACAACTTGGACAAGGTAGGCCTGTGGTCTTGGTAGAATGGATTAAATTCAATTTTTTTGCGGGGAGTCTAATAATCGCGCAAAAACGACGATGGTGCGTTGTTTTATTGCAGCCGAGAACGTCAGTTACGGTCGCAGCTATTAATAAATTCGCTAGGAACATTTTTGATAAAAAAAAATTCGATGTTTTGATTGTCTTGATGGTCGGCTCCAGACAATCCTAGATGCAGTAATGGATGTAACAATAAGCTTGAATGTTCTTTGCTTCTTAGTGAGATAAAATATGATTCGAAGTTAAGTAGCTATTAAGTGGAGGAAGTACAACGATTTCTCTCTCTCTCTTAGCAAGACCTGGAATGCAGTTGGCGACTTGGCGTTAAACATTTAAATATATGTCTTACGCCAGCGTATGCAGTAGAATCAGGCCGAGCCGCCCTTATGTGCGATACACACAGGCGCCAGGGTTAGAAACCGCGCTACGGGTGAAATACTAGCGTCAATTATTAAAATTTGTTTCGAATAAGTACGACAAAGAGGCGCTTTATAGATTTTGCACACAGGCGCTGGATTGGGTCGGCGCGGCACTGAACATCGGAATGTGATATATAAGATTTACTTACCTAATAGTATTACATGATTTGTTTCAGAAAATCTATGAAGAAATCAAAAGGAAACTATAATATTAACAGGGAGATTGTGAAATTACGTCACGACTTTAATAATATCAATTTAAAGAATCGTTTAACATTAAAAGGCCTTGGTTCTTTAAATTTGAAATTAAAGACTGAAGTTTATGATGGTGAAATATTGTATAATGAGAGTATGGATGCCAACGAAGACGAGACACATATTTTCTTTCCCGATTTTGCTGAATTTAACGATTTAGAGATTAGAAATGATAATGACTTCAAATTAAATCCAAAACTAAAACCTACGAAGCACATTAAGTATTATAGAGAAACACGTATCAATAAGAGATCAAACAATTCAAATAGTGAGTTACTAGATCTAAATAAAGATATAAATGAGAACAATGAAGATCTATTCAAAGTGGCGTGTGTTAGTAAACCACCAAAAGAAGACAGTGAACATTTAGAACATTCATGTACGAATATTTCTAAAGAAACCACTTCTCCATATAACACAGACAGATCAATAGGTGATTTACAGAAATTATTAGTGATGATGACAATTACTTCCAAAGCAACCAACAACGAAGAAAACTGCGATGAAGGCGAAATTAACAACCCCGAAGGACTAAATGATCACTCATATTATTACGAGGATAATGCTATTTTAACACATAATACGACAGATCATGAGGGTATTGACAACATTTTAACTATAAAGCCATTTAGACTACAAATGGATGATAAAGTAAAATATCTTATGGAAAAGTACGTCACTAAATGGAAGTATTATGTGAATAAGAGAAAAAAATATATCGAACAACAAAGACAAGCTACTCTAAATAATTTCTTTGATAAAATTGCTAAGAAAAAGCTGGATATAAATCAGTCAAATGAAGCCCAAAATATAGCAAAACAGCACTTAAGGGATTACAATACCTACCAACACAGGTAGGTTCCGAATTGTTGTGAAATTTTCATAATGCACTGTGTACCCTTTTATGAGACTTATTAAACGTATTTGTTAATTGGTTATTCAAATGCATTAAATATTTTAGATATAAATTTCAAAAACACATAATTGCACTTCAAAAAGCAAAACTGGAGGAGCAGAATCGGTTGATAGAAGAATTGAAATACAATAAGATTTTAGAGGCTTCGCGTAAATCAGTTGATGAGATGAGAGAAGAAATACGGAGATCATATTATGAGGTGGACCGACAGCTAAAGCCTAAATTGAAATGTTTGACAAAGGAGTTGAAGATTCCTGATATCGAAGGTATCTATGCGATCAATACCGACATACAGCAGTTTCACAGTTCAGAGTCTCTGGATCGGTTAAATTCAGAAGTATTACATATTTGTCCTCAGAGCCGTCTCTCGTGCTGCATTGTCTCAAAGTGCCACAATTTCTACAAAGAATGGAGAAGAGAGCCCGAGAACGCGAAGAAAAACATGCAATGATTCGTGAAAGAAGAAGGCAAATAGAAGAGGAGCGTATTAGGATTAAGCAGCAGGTAACTCAAAAGCTTGTTAATTCAATGCTTGTGATAACTAGTTATCAAAACGACTGTGTTACGTATGTATGAAAACTAGAACCTCGCTGAGAGGTGCAGTTTGTAGACTAGATTATAGCCGCTCCATACATATTATTATCAAAAATAAATATGCTTTTTTTTTGCTCAAGTATTTGTGTTATTTTAGGCTGAGTTGGCAAAAGCTGAAATGGACAAAGAAGAAAAAATTAGAAGGTTAAAAGAATTAAAAGATAAGCGGAAAAAGGAAAGGATTGAGATGATACGAAAAAAACAGTGGACTGAACGATTGAGAGCGCTGATTGTAATGGCAGATTTACACTATGAGAGAACATTGAAGTACAAATATGGGATAGCCCCGTTCCGAAAGTTATTGGCAATAAAACGAGATAATATTGAGAAAGCGAGGGCACATTATAGATTCCAGCTTAAGAAAAATGTATTTTTGCATTGGATGTGGTATACCGAGGACATGTGGTTTGAGAGAGATTTCAAAGCCGACGATCACTATCGCAAATCATTGCTAAGAAAGGTTTTTAAGGGTTTTAGAATGGTTAGTCTCATCTTTGTTTTAATACTCGACAGTAAGACTGCTTTAGCTATGTTTAATATAGTATACTACTTGTCTTAAATAACTTAATTTTATTCACCAATATGCTCTAATCTGAGTAACTCCAAAACCTACCTACGTCTAGACTGGTTTTGGGATAATCCTAGATGTATTCGATGAAAACGGGCAAAATTTATTTTAATGTAGGTACGTTATATCTACCTACATAAAAATTGGTACGGCGGCGGCATCCTTGATGCGCAAGCCGGACACGCACTTACCCGGTATTTTATTCGCACTACGTTATTCGAAACTCTCACTACGTCTCTATAGGAGTCCTGGGATTTCGAACGCTCCATCTCAGGACTCCTATCAATAGTGGAAACAAACTTTTCAGATACACTACAACGTGATTTTGAAGAAACAAGTAGCTGACGACTATTACGATCTGTATGTTACGCATTTAGGATTCAGAATGTTCTGCGAAGGAATAAGGGTGATCAGAAAGGAACAAGAATTGAAATGGCAGAAAGCTGTTATTTATCACAACAGGTACTTTTAAACACCTTTTATGACGATTAATTGGCTTGTTCTATGAATTAAAGGAAAAAAATAATATGGTACTTTTTAGTATTTAAATGGTGTTTTTTAGATTTTCTGTAATCTTTGGTTTAGTAATTAATGGTGAATTTAGGATTAAAATTTAGAGATTTGACTCACCTAAATATGATTTTGGTGGAGTGGAATGGTCTTGGCTTGCTATTGTATAGCTGGCTGTTTGGTTTTAACGACCGCGTCAGAAGGCTATTCCGATTGCAGGCTGCTCTCTCGCTTGCGATAAGGGACGCACAGCTGAATTTTTGAGCCACGGTATAGATATCCTGTGCTCCCCAAATATCCCCTATTATTTTTAGCAGATATAGTTAAACCTATAAGTTGCCTCGGAATGTGACGTTGTTGCAAAACGAACTTTATTAATACTGGTGTACCGCAAGGGGCGATGCTCTACCCCACACTTTCTACCAAATGTCAATGCAGGCAACGTAAGGCAAAAATAACTGAGAGCATATCTACACGGCAGACTGTTACTTAATAACTTTAATTATTTCTAGTCTGGTATATATAAGAGTCGACTAAGTCCAAGGCATAATGGGATGAAACCGGAAGTGCGCCAAAATAAAGATGTCTTACGAGTCTTATTTTTCTATTTCAGCAATCTACTGTTCAAAACATTTACGTGCTGGAGAACATTACCAGCTCTAAATGCCTTGAAAAGGGAACAAGAAGCCAGAAAAGCACGATGGAGGGAAAAAGTTTTACAAGTTGTACCTGATTATACGCCGCCTGAAGATTAATTATCTAATTATAATACTTAAACTCTTTGGTAGCTCTCTGCCACCCAAAAAATATTGAAGGTGTTACTTTTTGTGATAAGGGCTTTCTATATTGCTTATTTATTAAATGGTACTAACTTACAAAGACTAAACGCTGTGCATATTTTCAGGCTATATTGATATTTCTTCTTCCTAGTGTTATCCCAGTTTGAACCCAGGGTCCGCTTTCTTGTCTAACCGGATTTGGCTGAATATTCGCTTTTCCACGGAGCGACTGCCTGTCTGACCGACGCAACCCAAAGGGATGTATTCCTTGGTTTAGACTAGTGTCAGTTTAATCATAGGAACCGACGCCCTATAACGAATGTCAAAGATCTTCATGACAGCTGGGACCGGCGGCTTAATGTGCTCTTTGAGGCACGGGGCAAGCGACAATTTACAATTCAATACGCACATAACTTGCATGGCAGTCCGTTGGTATCTCCACTAGGCTTATCGCTGCCTGCGATATTGATACAGTAGGCGCTTGGTAATCCGGCAGGCATTTTTTTTCGCCGATTATCGCAAATCGGCTTATCGAATTTGTATGGGAAGTAAAAGCTTTATACATAAAATGTAAAATAAAACCTACATATCCATCTTCTTAATATATAAAATCCTTGCGTTACTGACTGACTGACAGACACGCTACAGCCGAAACTATTGGGTTTAGGAAGCTGAAATTTGGCATGTATGTTCCTTGGGGACCGTAAGGGTGCACTAAGAAGGGATTTCCCGAAATTGCCACGGGATCGGCCAAAACGGGAAAAATAAAAATCTTAATATATAAAATCCTTGTGTTACTGACTGACTGACAGACACGCTACAGCCGAAACTATTGGGCGCAGGAAGCTGAAATTTGGCATGTATGTTCTTTGGGGACCGTAGAGGTGCACTAAGAAAGGATTTCCCGAATTTCCCACGGGATCGGCCAAAACGGGGAAATTTAAAAAAAAATCCAGGCGTAGCTGCTGGCGTCCTCTAGTAATATATAAAATCCTTGCGTTACTGACAGACACGCTACAGCCGAAACTGTTGGGCGCAGGAAGCTGAAATTTGGCATGTATGTTCCTTGGGGACCGTAGGGGTGCACTAAGAAGGGATTTCCCGAAATTTCCACGGGATCGGCCAAATCGGGTAAATTATAAAAAAATGCAGGCGTAGCTGCTGGCGTCCTCTAGTCATATATATGATTCCACAATAAAAGACTATTTTATTATATGGTAAGGTCAAAGCGAACATGGGGCTTTACAGTCAAGATTAGGCTCGGACTGCCGAGTGACAGCTAAATTAAACAAGTCCACCGCTCTGTAATCCGGCATTCGGCTGTATAAATGCCGGATTATCAAGCGGGTTACCTGAGTTGTTGAGTGCCGGACTACTGAGCGTGCCGGATTGGCATACGCCGAGTTCACATCTGTGAACCGTGCCGCAGATGCGAATATAATGGAAAAATAAGTAGGTATACCAAAGTCATAGTCGTTGACTTATTCGAAGTTGGTCATATTATATCGTGTCGGTCAGTGTGTGACTATGGATTGTCGAAGCGTGGTTCCGTTTTGCTTCTGCCCATCATTAAGTTGTATTTCAAACTAATTAAACTGATTACACTGCCCTGCCAAGTCAACACACTGTAACTTTCAAAAACCGGTTTTGAGATATCTGACAAATTATGTTTTTTATTGATATTAGCCTGTTTTTCAGGTAATTCGTCAATATTTTGCAATATTATGCTTTTATTAATTAGGTGTACACCTCTAGTATATAGCCAAGTAATATTTTTTCATTAATTATATTGTAGAAATAGGATATTGCCACTAACTTGTATGAACAAGACAATTGACTAAACTTTTATACAGGGTGTAAAAAGACCCTTAACGAAAACTGAAATCCCATGTTGTACCAATCACTACGAACATTTTTTACTTCGGCACCATACCTGGGAAATTACTGGTTCAGGAGATATTGAGGCTCAAAGTTAGTATGGAATTTTTCTAATTAGGTACAAATCGATGTATTTACCCCGCCAATATGTTCTTTAGATGCCCTATGACCCCATGGATAAGTAGGTATTTCGAACATTGCACGCGCGCGCTTTTAATTGCGGTTTGAAAAATGTGAAATCTTAAAAAAAAATCGTTTCCCAGGTTTTATTTTTGGTTAATATGACTTGGCATGATGTCCACAACGAGTAGACTTCGGCTTGGTGATGGGTCTTGTGACACCCTGTATATTCCTAACAAGGTAAAACACTGTAAAAAAGAATACAGTGTTTGTCCTTGTCTGATCTCTTGTCTCTGAATATGCCATAATTATCACTCTGTATCTGTCACAGCATATAGTTTTTCAAAAAGATAAATGTTAAGAGTATATCTTTCATATCGGTATGATTTTTGTACGTATGCAACTTCTTAAGGGCGTGTATGGGGCAATGGAGGACCGTATTGCGCTATTCAGGGTGTTGATCGACCTTGGATTGCGGTGCTTCAATAAGGATCGAGCGAGGTACATTCCAGGGCCACAGCCTGAGTCCTTTGTGGTTTTGCCTAGCCCTGAACTCCCTAAGTACCTTGTTACAGGCTTCAGGGCTAGGCTATCGGTTAAGGAGAGGAGGTCATGTTACATCGTTTTCATGGATGACCTGAAATTATTTGCCCCAACAATTTCCAAGTGACTGCGTTACTTGAGGTAACCGAAACCTTTAGTAATTCTATCAGAATGGAATTTGGTGTGCATAAATGTGCAGTCATGCATATGAGGAGAAGCAGGATTATGGAATCTGCAGAGATACAACTTAGATCCCTCTCCCTGACCGAAACCTAGAAATACCTGGGTATGGCGCAGTCTTTGAATATTTTGGAGACTGACATGAAACAGAAGTTGCAGGTTCGTTTCTTTGGCCGCCTGAAAAAAGTACTCAACAGTCTTTTATCAGGTGGCAACAGGGTGCGGGCCTGCAACGTATGGGCCATGCCAGTCTTAATGTATTCCTTCGGCATACTCAGGTAGACCCAAACTGAACTAAATGCACTGGATAGAAAAGTCCGTTCAATGCTGACTGTATCTTGGATCATCATCCACGGTCGTCGGTGATGAGGCTGTACATCCCGCGGAAATATGGGGGTTGAGGCCTTTTATGTGCAAAGAACCTCCATAACCGCGAGCTGTGCAACCTCAGAGGATATTTTCTGCAGATGAGTGTGGATGTGAATCGCGATGTAGTCGCAGTTGATACCGGACTCACTCCGCTCACTCTGGCTAAAGAGAACTGGCACAAACCTGCAGTACTTAGTACTGAGGACCGACGGGAAGTATGGAGGGGTAAGGAGCTGCATGGACGATTTTACAGAGAAGATGTAAATTTTAAAGCTTCTATTTCCTGGCTAAGATTCGGTGATCTCTAGGGAGAACTAAAGGTTTTGTCTTTGCAATTATGGCCGAAGTGCTCATGACAAACAACTACCGGAAGTATAACCTGAAGGATGGTACGGTTGACATAATGACGGGCGTGTTACCAACCCGGGGAATCCCTCAGGTATAAAGTGTCCGGTTGTTCGAGTCTTGCCAACGATCAGCACCTATTTGCACAGACAACCAAGTGGCCAGGATAATCCATCAGCAACTAGTGCTTAAATATAATCTCGTTGGTTCAGAGGTACCATACTACAGATATGTGTCCGACCCACAATGGTCGTGCATTGTTGTACTGTGATTTCGGCGATTATTGTGCCGATAGTCATATCGGTAAATGAATTATAAATCGCCAAGAGCCTCGACCAACATCTAAAGAGGCTCGCACTTTGCAGCTGGATCAAGTATTTGATTCAGAAGGCGGTTCTTCTCGACACGGCGCGCATCGTGTAGAAGTTCCTCTCTCTGAGGCCCTGACCACCGGTGGCTTGGTCCCTGTTCCCGACACTGGTGGGTCTCTGTGGTCCCATTTATATTTTGCCCGCCACCCGACTACAATAAACTGAACTGTCTTTAACGTGATAAACAAGGAACACAAGTAATAATGGCGCAGGAAAGAAAGAGATAGCAATACTGTGCTCGACTCAGCTTACGCTGGTTGCGTAGTGAAAGGCGCGAACACACGCTGTAGTTCAAAACACTGTATTCATCTTGCAACGCGCAAACGCACGTACTTTGTTTAGGCAAAATACTGTATTCTTCAATACAGTTTTTTTTGCGTGTTTACACCTTATTTTAAACGTAATACAGTGTTTTTTTGTATGCTATATCTTGCAAAATAACCATTGAAATTAAACAATGATCGATCACGGGTGCTAAACAGACGATTGGGCTCTGTTAAGCAGAAACACTGTAAGTCGACTTACAGTCTTTTGGATTGGCACGGCAGTACATAAGTTACTAATTGGACCGAGCTTATTATTGCGCATTTTATCTACTTCATTTAATTTTCTATTTCGACATTGTACACTTTCCAATATCGCCGATAAAAATATCGGAAATAGCTAACGTACCTAATTATTTTAAAATACATACAGGGTGTAAAAAGACCTTTAACGAAATCCCATGTTGTACCAATCACTACGGACATTTTTTTCTTCGGCACCAGATTACTTGTTCAGGAGATATTGAGGCTCAAAGTTCCTGTGATTTTTTTGTAATTTGGCGTAAGGTTTGTAATTTGGCGGTGTAAACGCATCGATTTTGTACCAAAATTTACCCCGCCAACCTGTTCTACAGATGTCATATGCACCCATGGATATCTAAGTAGAGTTTTCGAAAATTGCACGCGCGCACTTTTAATTGCGGATTAAAAAATTTGTCGCCTTAAATAAAATATCGTTTCCCAGATTTTATTTTTGCTTAGTATGACTGGTTTATTTACTCGTTATGGCAGATGACCATAACGAGTAAACTTCGGCTTGGTGATGGGTCTTGTTTTGTGACACCCTGTATAAGTACCTAGTTATTCCGAGATATATATCTCATAATAACTAGGTACTTTATTATTAGGTATGTATGCATGTATAGCATTCCATAACTTTATAGGCTAAGTTTATTTCTAAGTGTGTTAATTATTAAGTTATTACTAGATATTATTAACTAAATAACAGACAAATTATTTAAAAATAAATTTGTATCTTTATTTAGAATGTAATTATATAAAAAGCTATATGATTACATTAAAATAATAAAACGTTTTTATCACATGCATCAATCATTTATTTATAAGGATTTTTGAGACTTGCAGGAGGTCCTAAAGAAATATTGAAGTCATCGATAATCAATTTGAGGTCAATCAAAGACAGAGAGAAAGAAGAAAATAAAATTAGTTGAAATAATTTTATTTTCAATTATAAGCTTACAATAGTTACAATGTTGTAGACAAATATCAATTCAAATAACTACTTAATTATAAAACACATTGCGAGTTGTTCATGAAAACAGTGATAGTTAGGTCATTATAATTTTCCATAGTCTCTTATATGGTTTGTTGTTAAAATAGGGATACAACCTTATGCACTCAAAAAATTACACTATGTGCCAATTAGCTCCTAAAACGTGCATTGGTCGGTAATATGGTGTCATACGTTACTATAATTATTTTATACATTTGGGTAGTGAAACCATAAATATAGAGGAATGGACTATTACCGTGACAGCTCAAATAATTTTCTAATAAGTGAAAGATATATTTTTTACTACAAGTTGGTATTTTTATCTTTTTCTACAATGGAAAAGAGACGCCATGGCCCATTACTTGGTACGTCTCTTTCTAGAGAATGTCCGATTTCATGAAAATGTCGTGCAGTCCATTTCACTATGTTTATGACAAATACTTGTAGTTTATATTTATAAGTAATACGATTTTAAGTTATTATTATTTCTGAAGAATCTTAAGGCTCAGATACGGAATGTCATTTAATTTACTGATGTAAATTATTTTATTTTACTAATAGCTATTAATTTTGAATTATGCTATGTATTTCAAACAGTAGGTGAAATTTTGTAAACATTCTCAGTATTTACTAAGTATATTTTTATTTTATCTGATTACGACAGTACCTGTTTCTTAAATGATAAGGATGATAATGACATAAATAACTTTTAGTTAGTTTTTTTTAGGTAATCAATTACACAAACTATTTTTTATGTTTTGAATTTCATATAGGACTGTCTCGTTTGTCTCGCGGCATAAATGTGCGCGTGGGATTGGGAGGCCTCGGGTTCGATTCCCGGGTCGGGCAAAGTGCTATTGGGTATTCCGTTAGGAAAATCTCAGTAACAGCGCGGAGTCTGGTAATGTGCCCGGTACAGCAATAGGCTCGCCCTCTATTACGTGGGACCTAAAAATTCATGGCAAAATGTGGGTGTAATATTACACCCCTGCCTACCCCTTCGGGATTACAGGCTTACGCCTGTAATCCCGAATCTATAAAAAAGATCATAAGGGTCTAAAAAATATAATCTCAAGTTATTGAAGGAGTAGAAATGATGTATTACCATGATTAAAAATAAGGCGATAAAATCTCTCTATTGAGGGAATGCTCCTTCGAATATGGCACCACACGATTTTTGAGTTTATTAAGCATTACAGGAATATGAGATAAATCTATGGTATAAGGTGGCTCTGGAAGAAAATCAACAAAAATTAAGTATTATGCTCCAAAAATATCAATACTTTTATGTATGAAAGATAAATATTAATTATTATTATTATTTAGATATAAAATATGATTCAATTTAGTAATAAAATTTAATACATGCACAATTGCATAAATATGCATGCTCTAAATTTTTCCAAGTACCTACTCGATTGCGTATGTGGCGCCTATGAGAGTGTTAAGTGTCATAGATCCATGATTATGATTTATAAACATTTTAGAATCCGCAAGAAAAAATAACTTAAAAATATAAGAGAAAGGTTTTATGAAGTTTAACTTTATGTAAGTTGACAAACATTTAGATTACGAAATGTAATTTTCTATCTTTTATCTGCTTGATAAGTACATAAATTGTTATGTCTTTAACACTAAAATAAATTAATGACTAATTGATATGTTCTCTTATTAAGAAATATATTTTAAACATCTCATTCAATAGCGATAACAATAATAAATTGATTAAAGGCATTAAATAAATTAAAATTAACTAGCGAATGCTTTCCTTGATTCACAGATGATCCCTAAGGATTTGTGCAAACCACGTTTTTTAAACGCGCCGTTTTAGAAACGCGCGTCAACGGCGCGCTTTTATCCTACAAAAGTCTACAGGCTGCGTCTGACTTGCGTGCGTATCGCTACAAACGCGCGTCGACGGCGCGTTTATAAAACGTGGTTTGCATAGGCCTTTAGAGTTGTCCATTTTGGTGTGACTTTATACTCTATTTCAGTGCAATTATAGTATATTATATAGCAATATCAACTATATTTTACATACACAATAATTATAAATGGTGTATGTACAAGCATCCTTATCTTTATACTTGTTCAGCTGTTTTACTTCAAACTTGCACATTATCCATCTGTACATACATACTTGGTTGTAGAAGATATAGGTGCATATCCCCATATACTATATAATAAAAACAACACGATTGTAATCTTTGGACTATATGAACAATACATGCAACAAGTTCTCTGTTGTTCTTATATAAAATAGAGAGCATTTCCAAATTCAAACATCCAAAATTCATTGCTGAATTAAATATTTTTTAATTATGTACCTACATGTTAATGCAAAATACATGTTTTAACATCCCAAGTAACAGAATTAAAATGAATTTCTTATCTTTTAGAGCCGTCGATATGATGATTCATTTGCAAATAAACACATTGCATGAAAGAATTTGAAGCATTTTCCAGTTCGAATACGAAGTCTGCCTTGTTATCTTCAAACATTTAGTACATTTACTAATTTTCTCCACTGCGGTTCTGAAACGAAACGCATATTATAGATCAGAAGCAATAAAATTGTGCTATAGAAAAGCAATATTTTTACCCTACCACGGCAAAGCCAAAAGGAAGGGTAATGTTTTTTGCAGTCTATGTATGTATGTTCCACCGTAGCGCCCAAACTACTGAACAGATTTGAATAAATGGCTTTAATCCTTCCTTTTGGCTTCGCCGTAGTCAGGTATAAAAGGGGGTCTAAAAACAAACAAGAAAACAGGTAATTCAGATATAAATCCGGAATACTATACCTACGAGCCGTGGTCGGATTGCTTGTCGAAACACGGGGGTATAACACCGCCAACTATCTGACTCCGAAATTCCATTGGATAATTCATAGCTGAAAAATCCATTATCACTTTTTGTTCTATCCAGGAATCGAACCTGAAACATCATGATCCGCTGTCGTTTACACTACCGCAGGACCACAGAGGCCGTCTCCTGGGATAATACTAGGGTGATGACTGCGGAATTTATCCATATTATTATTGGGATATTGAGGCCGTCTAATATTGGAAGTGGCATAGACTGGTGTGTGGCATAGTTGCAATACACATAAACTGGCATACATATGTAAAGCTTTGGCGACAATACGGCGCCCTGGGGCACACCAGCATTTAAATGCACCAATACTAAAGCCTCACTGACAACAAGCTCAAATTGTAACTCATGCAAGGATACAAAAATTTGGGTATATCATTTAGACATAATGAACATTCAAATAGTGTCACTTACCACTATATTTTGGTATATAAACTAAAAATTGTCGTAGCAAGACCAGAGCAACCACAAATAGGTACCCCACACCATAGACGCATGACACGAAGCATAGTGCCAGGCTGAAAATAATAAAATTGTTTTTAAACTCTGCAACATCCAAGAATACATACATAGTCACTCACGCCTGTTTCCCGGAGGGCTAGGCAGAGACTACGGAACGCCATTTGCAACGATCCTGACACACCTCTCTTGCTTCAGTCACTCTTATCAAGTTGCTCATGCATGCTCTTCTGTTTAGGATACTTCTGACCTGTCCTTTTTTTAAGGATGTCTCCAATCTGGTCAGAGAACGTCTGCATAGGTCTTCCCCTTTGTCCTGTCCCAATCACAGTTGCCATATATATTTTTTTTGTCAGTCTTTCGTCATCCATCCTCTCCATGTGCCCAAACCATCTCAACATGCCTTTATAAATGCTTGTCACTACATCTTCTTTTACCGCACAACACTCCCTTTATCACACAATTCTTTACTCTGTTGGTCAAAGATACATACTTCTCAGTGCTCTCATTTCTAAAGCATTTATTCTACTTTCAAGTCTCTTCTGCCATACCCAACTTTCACTACCATACATAAGGGTACATTATAGCTATTGAAGAGAGTGAATCAATGTAGCAGTTTTAGATATAATGTGTACAAGATGAGGTCATATCAATGCACGTTATAAGCATTTAATTCTCGACCTGGGCCAGTCATGCTGCTATTAGGGTGTGGACACTACCCACACATTAGCATACATTCAAAATCTGTGCATTCAAACTTTATTCATAGTGACGATGTCATCATTGTGTTTACGCCAATGTTACATATAAATATAAATTGGTTTGGCAGCCATAACAAATCAGCATAAACAAGCTGTTAATCGTGTCATCCGCCGCGCGAAATCGAAACAATGGGATTTAACTTTTAATTTCATAGCACAGTATATATATATATTTTTCCTAAAATAAAAGTAAGTAAACTACAGTTTACAGATTTTATCGCGTTATATTATAAATCCGTAAACTGTAGTTTAATTTCAATGTGTAACATTCGCGTAATCCCAAGAAGATATTAAAAGTACTTAAGTACTTCCTATGACATAAACAATCTGTTGCATCAATTAGCAAGAACCAATGTACAGATATACAAAAAGTGCTTTTAATGATAAATATTTGATATAGGTACTTTTAGAAGCTGTCATTTTCATATTACAAAATAAGGCAATTATTAAATTTGTTTAAATAGTTTTCAATTAAAATAGTATTGTTAATTAGAATACAAACAAAATACACAAGACATATAAATTTAATAATAACATAAACAATTACATACAGGTACTTACTCAAATTCATAATAGACATCATCACAATCCTCAGGCATGAGTATGTTGGCATAGAATACAAAAGGTTGGCATACTGTTGTTAGGCCCAAGTTAGTGCCAAAGAAAAGTGTGGCAAATGCAAAGATGTGCCCGGACAAGAAGTACATATAATTCGGCCTTAATACACAGCAATCCCACCTGAAAATTGAGCGAATCTAAATTAGTTTGCAAAATTTTACAAAGAAAACTTAATTAAGTATGTACATTTTGCATCTAATAGTTTAATTCTACCTATTGTGGTTGTTGTAGCAATCACCTAAGCAGTTCATAATCTTGTACTTTGGTTTATAAGTGGGACAATATTTGTTCGGCCAACATACAGCTCTGATAAGACATCAACAGTCAAATATCCAATAACTTATTACTTTATATTAATCTGTGTATATGCTTGATAAAAATATTTATGCCCTTATCACATTAAGGGATAAATAGGTTTTAATTTAAAAAAGTCTCTCACACTAGGAAGAAATTGTGTTGCAGAGGATATTACAAACTTTTTATCAACAGACTCAAAAACACCCAACTCAAAACAACATTTTCATGCATCACACAAATTGTTGCCATGTGGGAATCAAAACCATGAAGTACTTAACACAAATTATTCCTAAGGCACTTTGTATAACCATATCAATAAATAAAAAACTGCTTACCATATAGAGTGGAAGAATCTCTCATTGACTTCAATCTGACATATTTGACAATAGTGTGAGTCAGAGGTCAGAACAGGGCTACAACAAAAATTATATGAGGCATTAAAGAGGAACAAAAAGGTCAAACTACTTAATCATCAATGAAAGGATGCCTATTATTCTCAATGATTTAAACTATTGCCATGAGCTCACTACAGAGCCCTCATTGATTAAAAAAAAAGATATATAACTATTCATAACAGATACAATGAAGATGATCCAATATTGAGGCAAAGTGCCACATCCACCTCAAGTTTAGATGAGGAATAAAAGACACAATGTTTTATAGCTCTTAGAGCTGGAAATGAGAGACTAACAATAGCAGGTGTAGCTGTATTTCTACAACTAAAATGTATACACCTGTATAATGGAACTAGCTTTGGCTGTTTGAAATAAGGTGGAAAGCTGTTTTAGTTGTATGAAAGCCATGGAGTTCCTTTATAAAAAGGAATGACATCACATTATGACTCATTTGCAATCTCTGTAAATAATGCAAAGTAAATACTAAATACATGTTATCTGTTCCATTTACTTAAGTAATACCTACCTATGAACTTAAATTCCTTTTTTAGAGCTTAATGATATTACCTGTATTCCTTTCCTTTTGAAGAACCAGTGGCCAATTCAAAGTCAGCAATAGCCTTCATTTTGTAAAAAAAGTAACAAGTACAGGCCAGCAACAGCAAAAATATAAAATTCTCTAGTTGTGTTATTTCAAGTAAACTTAATACACCAATCTCAAATACCAGAAACATACATATACCAGATGATACTGTCCATGAAAAGAAGAATGATGACCTGCAAATAAACATTTACTTTCAAATATGTAGAAAAGATAGTTGTTGCATAAAATGAGCTTTGTGTAGATTTACAAGGCGATTATGAGGCAGACATAATTATGTAATGTGATAGCTTACATGGTAGGTACCATTAACTTTCGATTTTTTGATCAAGTTGAATAAAATATATAAAACATATCTAATCAGTAGATTCAAACAGATAAACACTAATGTATGATCAAATATTAGATAATTATAAGTGAAGTTATTAATAATAATGAATGCAATCAACGCAGATCTCTATTATAAACTATAGTTTAGTATTTGGAAGGGGAAAAGTGAAATTCACCTGTTTTTTTGCTTCGGTCTGGAATGCACGTAGAGAGCTCCCATGGCTATAACTACCATTATTATAATTGTGATAACCCGCGATATCGTGGCTACAAACAGTAAGCCGGGTAATATGAGAAATGGTAGTATAGCATCCATATCAATTTTCTTTCCACTTGTTCTACTAGAGCCATACGGCAAAATGTCTTGAATAGTCAGCGTAGAAGACACCATTCTGGTAGACCTCAATAGGCACAACGTCGAAATCAAATAATTTCACTGTTTTTATTCACTATCGTAATGTTTTCGTTCGTATTATTGTATTTGTTATTATTTTTTGTCAACTCTCGTTTCGTCGAATCGTACTGCCAATTTGACAGCTAAACCATAATTGACTTGAATTGAAAGTTGTAATCTAGCTGTCATTGTCAAAATGTTACAAGAGATTTCGAATACAAGTCTTTTAGCACTAAATAAAAATAATAATATTCTCCCACATAGCATACGCCATACGTACATACAACACCATCTTAGTAGCTAACTGAACAAAACTTGTATTATGGGTACTAGACTTTTCTTTATATGTCTGTGATGATAGACAATGTATAAACATAAATATAATAATAATATTCTACCACATACACACATCACCATCTAGGCCCAAACTAAGCATAGCTTGTTTGTACTATGGGTACTAGATAATGGATAAACATACATATATTATACTTATTTTTTTGTAAATACATAAGTACATAATTATACATAGAAACACCCAGACCGAGACAAACATCCATGTCTATGCACACAAATGTTTGACTTGAGCGGGAATCGAACTCGCGACTTTGGCGTAGCAGTCGCTTACACTCCCGCTGTGCGAGCCGGTCGTCACTATACAGACGTCACTATACGGCACAATACAGACTGTCAGTGAACTGAAGACAAAGCTCACCGACATACTTTAGTTTTGGTTTACATTAGTTATTTATCTTTTAAACCATGAATAATAATAATGATAATCAAATATCGTTACAGATAGATGCGACCGCCGCCCAGGGCCGTGCCGACCCAATCCAGCGCCTGTGTGCGAAATCTATGAAGCGCCTGTGCAGTGGCGTAGGCTAGCTTGGGTGGCACCCGGAAGTTGGCGGATGATCTTTTTTTTTTTTAAGGGCCCAGTACACAATGGTCCATGATGGGCCACTGCAGGCCATCGCCCGCCATTGTGTGAACATGCATCGCCATTACCGTACGCAATGGCGATGGCCTGCAGTGGCCGATGATGGGCCACTGCAGGCCATCGCCACGATCACTTGGTGTTCACACAACGGCGCATGGCTCATTGCTGCCTGGCGAATCAGTTGCGATGGACGTGGAAGTAATTGCAGCCACGGCTTCTTAGCTTAATCTTGCGATTAATCTCAAAAAAATCTTTCTCTATTAGATAGGCCATTAATCGAAGGAGGCTATCTAATAGACTATATAACATCACGCTATGAGCCACGAGAGCGGACAAAGACTTAAATAACGCGGGTGTAACCGCTTGCTCATCTAGTATATTTATACATATTATATACAGTATATACTGCCTCCCTGATCCAGTGCATAGCGTATGTGACTACTGATTGGAGGTCCCGGGTTCGAATCCTGGATGGGGCAAAAGCGTTACTGGGTTTTTCCGAATACTCAGTAGCAGCCCGGAGTCTGGTGATGAGCCCGTAACGGCAATAGGCTCGCCCTCTATTACGTAGGACCTAAAAATTCATGACGAAATATGAGTGTAATATTTACACCGCTGCCTACCCGTTCGGGGATACAGGCGTGAGATAACAAATAAATATATATATATATTAGCTGTCGCCCGTGGCTCCGCCCGCGTGGATATAAGTTATCGCGATAAAAACTATCCTGTGTCCTTCCTAAGGGTCTTTGATTGATCGAATAATTAGTAATAAATATTGATCTTTCAACAGAAAATCCTTGTCATACTGGACAACTACTGCTAAGCCTTCAAGTCTGTATGGAATAGTGCAGATGGATTTATATAGTTCATCATCAGATGTTTCAGATCTTCGATAAGTCAACAAATAATGCTCATCAGACTGAACAAGTTTTGCTAAAAAGGCAAGCCTGTATGTTATAGTGTAGCTGGGCTCTTTAAGTTCCACATCAGATGTTCGAGATCTTCAAATTTTAATCACTTATCAAGAAATGCTCATCATGTGAAATGTTTTTTGCCACGCAGCAATTTTTATGTCTTATAGTTACGCTGGGCTGTTGTGGTTCTGCATCAGATGTTCCACTTTTCAAAACCAATTTTAGCCTATATATCGCCTGAACTAATAGCAATATAATAAAAAAAAGTTTTATTCAAATCCATCCAGTAACTTCAGAGATTAGCGTGTACAAACAGACAGAATTATTTTTTTAGATTTTTGCTCCATTACTGATTCATAGCATAACTGTATAATTATTTTGTAAATATATTCAATATACAGTTTCTTTTAGTGCCTTCTATATACATAAAACAAAAAGTGCACTATCCCGGTCTACGGTCGGTGACGAACTAAACAATGGGCCATTGTGTGAACACCACAGGCCACGCTACGCCACGATTCCTTTGAAGTGTGCCCAAAAAACCGACAACATCTCGATTGCGCGCCACGATTGACAATTGCCCGCCACTGTATACCATCACCCCGTGTACACAATGGTCCATGATGGGCCACTGCAGGCCATCGCCGTACCCCGTGTACACACGGCTACACATCAAGTTAAACAAAACCAGTTTATCATGGTCTCGCTTTGTGTTATCTTTCCGCACATTAAACGATCAGTTTATACTGGTTTAGCATAGTTTGGTGTGTAGGCGTGTGTATACAACGGCGATGGCCTGCAGTGGCCCATCATGGACCATTGTGTACTGGAGCCTTTAGTCGATACTGGGCATAGCCCTCTATTATTGTTGACACTAGAGGGCTATGTACTGGGTGGCCATAGAGATATAAGAATAGAGTGGCAGAGTGGGGCCAATTCGTGTCCGCCGGTGGGAGAGAGAACGCAACAGATAAATGATGAAACTATTGATTACTGATAAACTGATATAAATAATAGTTACAGGTGGCACGCGGGCACGCCATTGCGCAATGTTGATGTTGTGCATGTACTGTTAGAGGTTCTCTCTCCCACCGGCGGACACGACACAGTATTGAGTTAGGTACTATTCTGCCACTCTATCCTTTATATCTCTATGTGGGTGGCACTCGGGGTGGACCGCCAGCGCCGCCGCCCTTTCCTGCGCCACTGCGCCTGTGTGCGAAATCTGTGAAGCGCCTTTTTTGGCATTCTTTTTCGAAAATAACTGTTATAATTAACGCATATCTCGGCGCGCGGCGCCCCTGTCACCCTGGCATCTGTGTGCGCTGCGCACATTGCACATAGAGACGGTTCGGCCCTGCCGCCGCTAACTGCCTTTTTTGGACTTTGTTTCTGTCTGGTTTGCGTAGGTACTCGAGTTACATTGCACATCCAAAGTCCAAAGTACCTACATGAAAGTTGTGTCGATTTTGGCAATTTGGACTTTTGGTACTTTAAGACTGTCTAAGTGTCTACAATCTACATTGTGGCTTCATAAATAATATATTTTTTTTTAATAATAATTACATACTAATGATGTATTGAGCAAGTAAATGGAATTATCATTTTTGAATATGGAATGATACCTACGCTTAGTGGCGTAGGAAGGGGGTCGGGGGCACCCTTTTTGGGGTGCCACCCATCCAAATAAAGGGCTGACACCCAAAACTCAATTTTAAGAACAATGTATAAAAATATAAAATAACATAGGCTAGCTCAGCACTAGGAGAGATAGCCCGGCATTCTTAGGGGTAACTAAAAAAAACAAAAAAAAAAGGTCATCCGCCAACTTCCGCCCCGGGTGCCACGTGCCACCCATGCTACCTACGCCACTACCTACGCTAGTGAGTACCTATACCAACAGACTGCTATGCAGGGTTTGGAGGCCCCAGGGCAACGTCGTTGTGGAGGCTCCTGTACATTAAATTGTCCGCATCATTTTTTCCTTAAACTATTTAAAAATATATTATTATTAAATGTGTAAATATTTTCACTTTTAATTAAACAATTTATTTTTGTTCATATTATTAAAGAATATCATTATTAGTAGATTAAAATAAATTTATTTTCTGCAATCCTCATCAGTCTTGTATTAATACTGCCCCACTGCACGGGCACACTGGTATGGGCCTCTTCTCACTATGAGAAGGGTAAAGCCGTAGTCCACCACGCTGGCCAAGTGCGGGTTGGCAGACTTCACATGTCTTTCGAGAACATTATGGAGAACTCTCAGACATACCTACAGGTTTCCTCACGATTTCTTCCTTCACTAGCTGTTAAGCAAGCGATAATTAACAATTTAATACACACTTAACTTCGAACTGCCTCCGTGGTCCAGTGGATAGCGTATGCGACTGCCGATCGGAGATCCCGGGTTCAAATCCCGGGTCGGGCAAAATTGTTACTGGGTTTTTCCAAATTTTCAGTAGCAGCACGGAGTCTGGTGATGTGCCCGGTAACGGCGATAGGCTCGCCCCTAATTACGTGGGACCTGACATTCATGGCGAAATGTGGGTGTAATATTACACCTCTGCCTACCCCTTCGGCGATACAGGCGTGAGTCTATAAAATAAAATATATTAACTTCGAAAATTCATTGGTGCGTGCCGTGGATTCTAACCCGAGCGAGACCCTCTGCGTAGCAATCCGTCGGTCTCTCCACGAGGCTATCGCTGCTTATCCTTAATGAACTTTCTGTGTTCGGGCAAGTAGCTCGGAAATTCAGATTTTCAAGAATGCTTTAGTGAAACAGTTCTGTAGATTGGTCTTTTTCACAGTCTTTTTTGTATAAGTCTATTAAAGATACCAATTGAACCAACCCATAGCCAAGGCTAGGTTCTAAATCGTCTTTGTACACTTTTAGTAATTCCTCTGCAGCGGCATATAAACTTGCGACCTCCATCTCCTATAAGTGGTTGAGGAATCCAAATCTCAATCGAACAGCTTACAATGACTGCATGCTTGCAATCTTTCTGTGAGAGAAACACAAAGTTGAACGATAGTTTGTATAAAAACTTAATTTTCTATCTTGGTGATGGAGCCAAAACGTGTCCAAAAGGGCACGATTATTAAAGATTATCATTAATGGTGCACGGAGAGGTGTTAGTACCTACACTTATGTATACGGTAGTAAAAGTTGGGTATTGCAGAAGAGACTTGAAAGTAGAATAAATGCTGTAGAAATGAGAGCATCTGTCTTTATTCAACTGTAGGTACATAACAAGTAGTTTGTGGGTTCGATCCCCACACGAGGCAATACCTACTTTGTGTAATTCACAAATTCCAGTGGATAGCACATGCGTCTGCTGATCAGGAAGTCCCGGGTTCGATTCCCGGATTGGGCAAAAGTGTTACGGGGGTTTCCCAATTCTCAGTACAAGCACGGTGTCTGATAATGTGCCCGGTAACGGCAATAGGCTCGCCGCCTATTACGTGGGGCCTATATATTCATAACATCCCACACATGCAATTAACAGAAACAAATCCCAAAAGATTATCAAGTCCAAAATAAGTATATGTAGTTAGGTTTTAGTCATTTTGCTAACTGTAACGGATGCCAGGAATCGAACCTTTGCTAGTCCGCTACAGTGCGCTGGTAGTGTGCTGCTGACGTGTGCCTACGACGATGCGTGTTCTTCTATGTGTGTGGACTGTATGGCTTCGATGTGTAAGGGCTTCAGAAATGAAACATCTTCATACGTTGAGAGCGATGCTGTTCAAGTGTGCGGTGCTTGATGGTTACAAGATGGTGGTTGAGACGGCAACAACTGCCCGAATTGGTGGTCGCTTAAGTACCTCGAAACTTTACCTTATCGACGACCATCGCACCGAACACGTGCACAGGGAATCTTTCCTTTATTTTTATTTACAAAACAGTACAAATGTTACGTAGGTATGTTTCGATCCTATTATGCATACATACATGTTCTATATATCGTTAGATAGGTCTCATTAAGTTCTATCTATTGGTATACAATACCTAAACCTAACTATTAGCGTCACTAAGTTATTCCATAAAAACTCCCAAAAAATGCTGCCACACAAGGGCCCGCCCACTATATTTTCTATTGAAAAACTATCGTATACTAAATTTATATATATAATTTTGGTAGGCCGTTGTGTGCAACTATATGGGGCATCTATTAAAACAAACACCATGAAAATATCTTTATTCAATTCGAACATATGACATGATAACTTTGAAGCATAAAAAATTTACAGAATTTCTTAAGTAAATACTATCGTAAGTAAACAAATTTTATAATAAACATACGAATGTTTGTTATTATGCTTATTTTAACTATATAAGGTAATAACTAGCAATAAAAAGGTATCTAGACATGATTTCAAGTCTATATGAAGCTAAAAAACACTTATAAAACTATAATACGAATATGTAAACAAACAGCTGTTTTATGAAGCATTAACTCTTATCTGTCACTACTGATAACGCTATTTATGATTCGATATCTAAGGTCCCTACAGTTAGCACAAGTTTAAGACTAATGTTCATGTATTACATAGTTGTTGTATATTAACAATCTAACCATTTACACTATTTTAGCTATTTTTTAACGTTTTGACACGTCCGGGAACCGAACCCGGTGTACCGCACGATTAGATAACACTGATTTTAACGATTTTCACTCGCGGTTTCGAATACACTATTCACTGTCATAGTTTTAATGTCTGTCGCGAACATCTCTCCCGCCGTGCAGCAACGCGCGTGACCCGTCGTGTGGCGGTGCTGCAGAGCACCCGGTGAGCGACACCTCGTCACTTGGGCAGGGGGACCAGCTTCTTAGCCGGCCGTTTGAGGACGCCTGCTGCTGTGCGCACCTCGACAGTGCGTATGGCGCCGTCGGCGCCCGGGTAGACAGCCACAACTCGACCGCGCGGCCAGGTATTGCGCGGGAGTTGGCCGTCGGCGATCAGGACGGGGTCGCCGACCTCGAGGTTGAGCCCAGACCCATGGGGCTCCCGCCGGTGTTGCAGCTCGGGTAGGTACTCGCGCACCCAACGGCGCCAGAACATGTCGGCGAGGATTTGGGCGCGCCGCCAGTGCTTGCTGCTGTTGAGGTCAGCCTCGCTGAACTCGCCCAGCGGAGGGAGGCGAGCAGAACCACCGAACAGGATGTGGTTCGGGGTGATGGCCTCGCTGTCTGCTGCGTTGACGGAGACGTGTGTGAGGGGTCGACTGTTTACTGTGTACTCGACCTCACACAGTAGTGTAGCTAGGACTTCTTCGTGCGGATGGCGCTCGTGAAGGACCGTATAGAGGGCGGTCTTCACGCACCTGACGAGGCGCTCCCATGCGCCCCCCATGAATGGCGCTGAGGGGGTGATGAAGCGCCATAAGATGCCACGGCGACTCGCTTCCTCGGCGACGGCGTCTCTCATCTCTCGGTCGGCACCGTGCATGTTGGTGCCGTTGTCCGAGTAGATCTCTGCGGGGCAACCTCGGCGCGCTGCGAACCTGCGCAGCGCCAAGATTGCGGAGTCGGCGCTCAGGCTGGCGGCGACCTCCAGATGTACTGCCCTGGAAGTGAGACATGTAAACAGTGCCACATAACGTTTGTGACGCTGTCTACCGACGGTTACGGAGAGCGGCCCGAAATAATCGAGACCCGTGTAGGTGAAGGGCCTCTGGTGGTGAGCAAGGCGCGTCTTTGGATGGTCCCCTGTGGCTGGCTCAGGCGGCTGCGTTTTTCTAATGCGGCATGGTAGACATCTATGTACTATTTTCTTTGTAGTCGGCCGCAGACGAAGAATCCAATAGTGTTGGCGTATTTCATTGATTACCAACTCTGTACCGCTGTGATGTAATTTTCTATGCGTCCAATCTATGTATAGCTGTGTAATACGATGATCGCCGTCTAAGATCGGCGGTCTCTTTGTTTGTTCGGAGATTTCTTCTGTAGCTATTATACGACTGCGTAGAGTGATAATTCCGTTGTTCATCTCCACGGGTAACGAATACAGGCGGCTGTCTCTGGCGACACCTCCTCCGCGCCGCAGCTCCCGAAGGTCGGCGCCGAAGGAGTCCTCTTGTACCGCCTTCACAAGAAGGTCCTCGGCGCCGCGGGTGTGTTCTGCGGAGAGAAGCACGAAGTTTCGGGAGTCGGCGGCTGGATGAGGTGCCGCTCTGCCCGACTTGATGTTGTGCTTCGTCTTCGTCACGTGACGCCAATCTGGATCCTTCTGTCTATTTTTCTGCGTTCTTTTATAGAGAACCTTCTCTGCGGTTTTCTTACATAATGCTATAAATTGTAGAACTCTTGCTGTCGCTCGTAAGAGCCTCTCCCATTTGGAAAATCTATACGGGTCCGGTACGGCTTCTATAATTCTATGTGTTTGACGTTTCTCTACAGCTGTCAGTGTGCGCTCTTCGCCTGTCGCGTCAGGGGCGATGTGCTTCTCTACGGGCCATAGTGACGGGTCTTCGTACAGGAACGACGGTCCGGTGTACCACTCGTGTTCGGAGTTAAAGCTGTTTGGCACGTCGCGTGTAGCCGCATCCGCCGCGTTCAACTTCGTAGGTACCCAGCGCCAATCTTCAACTTTACTATGCTCTTCTATGGCGGCTAGGCGGTGCGCGACGAATGGTTTGTACGCCCGTGCTCCTTTTCTTATCCACGTTAGTACGGTCTTGCTGTCCGTCCAGTACACGACGGCCTCGGGTTTGACGCGATGTTCTTCTATTACCGCTTGAGCGACTCGCGTACCCATGACGGCGGCTTGCAGTTCGAGTCTCGGGATTGACACCACCTTAAGCGGTGCCACTCTCGCCTTCGCCATAACGAGCGTCACGTGCACACGCCCATCTGGTGTAGTCGCTCGCCAGTACACCGCTGTTGCGTAGGCCACTTCACTGGCGTCCGTAAAGACATGTACTTGGAGTGTACAGGCGTCACTGTACCCGGGGTAACACCGCGGGATGCGTATCGACTTCAACTGTTCTAAATGCTGTATCCACGATGCCCATTGCTCTCTGAGGCTTTCGTCAAACTTCTCGTCCCAATTTGTACCGAGTCGCCAGGCTTCCTGTAGTATCTGTTTGGCTCGAACAGTCACGGGCGATGCGAGGCCGAGTGGGTCGTATAGCGACATAACTATTTTCAACGCTTCCCGTTTCGTAGGCGCTTCGGTGCCGATGAGTCCGTCTGGAAGCCGTGCGAGTGTAAGGTTGAAGCTCAGCTCGTCCGCGCTCGTTTTCCACATCAAGCCGAGAATTTTCTCTTCTTGCCCCTTGCTGGCGAGGCCGACTGTCTCCTGGCGATGTTGACTTGGTTCTATTGCTTCGATGACGTTTCTAGAGTTCGACACCCATTTCGTGAGGTGAAAGTGCGCTTGTCTGTGTATGTCTCGCACCCGTGACGCTATACTCGTCGCTTCCTGTTCGTTCCTGAAGCTGTCCAGATAGTCATCCATGTAATGATTATCTATGATGGCTTCTGCTGCTTCCGGGTACTCTTCTGCGTGCTTGCGAGCGTTCCAATTCTTCGCGAATATAGCTGTACACGGTGAGCTTGCCGCGCCGAAGATAATGGACTTCATACGGTATTCCTGGGGCGGTCCCTCCCGCCGGTCACCTCTCCACAGGTAGCGCAGCGCGTCTCGGTCTTCTGGGCGTACTCTCACCTGCATAAACATCTCTGTTATATCAGCTGAGACGGCGACGCGGTGTCGACGGAACCTCATCAACACCCCCGGCAACGATTGTAGCAAGTCCGGTCCCGTGAGTAGGTAATCGTTGAGTGACATACCTCTGGTCTTCGCGGCGGCGTCGTGAACTATACGAATCTTCTCAGGCTTCATGGGGTTGTGTACATCGAAGTGAGGCAAGTACCAAGTCTTCCCTGGCGTACTATTCATGGGAGCTTCTTCTGCGTATCCCTTTTCTATCAGCGAGTTCATCTGTTCTGTATATCTTGTTTTCAACTCTATGTTTCTATCTAATTTTTTCTCTATGTGTGCGAGCCTCCTTGCCGCGTTCTCGTAACTATCTGGCATGACGATGTCTTCTTGTTTCCACAGAAGAGCCGTCTCTATATGTCTATCTTCTAATTGTTTCGTATGTTTTTCTAACATATCTGTAGCCCGCTTCTCGGGGTCCGAGTTCGGTCGACGTGGGTTCACTATGAGCGATTCCAGTGCGAAATATTCTTTCAGTTGCGCTTCTATGTTTTCATCTATAGCGGAGAGACCGTTGACGAAGTGTACGGTGTTTCCCAAGGTGCGTGAGCGCGCGCCGTGCAGCACCCATCCCAGCGATGTAAGCGATGCCACCGGTTGATCGTTGGGTCCTCTTCGTACTGCGTTCGCTATGAGCAGGTGCCAGTTGTCTTGACCTATTAGCACCTTTGGCACGCCTATGTCATACACCAGCTTCTTCTTGATGCCTTCGAGGTGTTTGCAGTCTATCAGGTCCTCTTCGGCGATCTTCTGCGGCGACAGGTGTAGGCTGGCTACGGTGCGCGCACACAAAGGCACTTGTTTGCTGTCGGCGCCGGCTCCTCGTATTTGTATGTCTACGCGTCGCGACGTTGGCATGTCGATCGACGTATCGCCTATGGCACGGATCGTAAACGGGTCCAGGCTCCCTTCCGCGCCGACTTCCTTGGCTATGTCTTCGTCTATGAGCGATACGGTGCTTCCGTCGTCGAGTAGGGCGAACGTAGACGCCTCTCCCGCCGGTCCGACTATCTGCACGGGCACTATCTTTAAGTATGCTTGAGCCTTTGCACGTATGCACGAACTGGCGACCGTTTCTTGCTTTTCTATGTTCACGTCTTCGGTCTTATGGGCTCCTCTATCGTAGTGAAGCAACTGGTTGTGTGTAGCGCGGCATCCCTCTACACCGCACTTCCTGGGCTTGCACGAGTGTTCTATTCGGCGTATGCGTAAGCAGCGAAAACACAATCCATGCTGCTTAGCTAGCTGCCATCTCTTCTCTGCGTTGGCGTTACGAAACGTGCTGCAGGCCGACGAGTAGTGTCCTTCGCGTTCACATATCCTGCACTTCGCGTTAGACGTGTCCGTATGCGTTCGCTTCTCCGTCGCCGTCGCCGTGTACGTCCTCTGCACGGTACGTCTGCTTGGTGGCCCATCGGTGATGTTCTCAGCCGGCGCGAACGCGCTACAGTAACGCGCGTACTCTGTCACGAAGTCAATGAATCGGCTGAGGTCCGGCTTCGACTGGCACTTCTCGGTATACGTCTTGTACCACTGCACACGTAGCGAGTTCGGTAGCTTCTCGGTCAACACGCGCACTAGCTCCGCATTGATGAGGTAGTGTTCCTTTTTCAACGCACGAAGTGTGACGACGCCGCTTCTAATCTTGCTCGCGAACGCGCATATGTCCTTAGGTGCTTCGCTACAGCGTGGCAGGGTCCTCAGCTTGTCCGTCTCTGCCTGTGCGATCGAGTCTGGTCGTCCGAACTGCAGCTCCAACTCCTTCATAATCTCATCTGGTCGCGCATGCCCAATCAGTTCAGAGCTAACTGTTTCTAACGCTCTTCCCTTGAGACTTCTTCTCAGTCTCGCTGTATTCTCCACGTCGTTGAAGAAATTCTTGGTGGTGTCGTATATCGCCTTGAACGACAGCCACTCGGTGTGCGCGCCGCCGAACGTCGGTAGCGTCATGATGACTTTCGAAACCGCCGGGTGTGGTGCAACTATCGATGTGTCCGGTGGCTTCCTGTCGGCGAGCGCGGCGATCGCGGAGGTGAGATCCGTGATGAACGGCTTCAGCGAATCCCCTCCCTGTTGATGAACGTCCATCTTCTGTGAGGGCGGTCCATCTTCTATATCTATCTTCTGTGCCCCGTCGACGTCCCTCTTCTTAGTGGGCGCCGATACCACTATATCTATATCTTCAGGGCCGGGCTGGGGTTCCGGAGCCTCTTCCAACCACGAACGTATGTAATCTTGCTTTGACTGTCCATCCTCGTCGTAGTCATCGGAGTCCGCCTCCTCTTCAGCCTTCTGTAGTGCTAACTGTGCTAACTGTAGTTTTATCTTCAAAACTTCTTCTCGAGCCAACATCACATTTCTATTGGAGCGTCCCGTAGCTGCTGAGCGTTGGTCGCGTTCCCTTGTTGGCTTCTTTCTATCTCTATTTTCTATTATACTATGTTGCGCTGTACAAACGCTCGATCTATCGGATGGTTGCAACGTCCTTTCCTTGCCATCTTCATTTTTCGACTGCACCTCTGCTCGCTCCCTTGCATCTTGAGTGATGTTTCGTTCGTCCCTCCCCGCGGGGCCGGGGGGGGCCGGCGGCGGCGCGTCGCTCCCGACTGTTGTCGACGGCGATCGCGGTGGCCCGTCGTGACGGACGACCGCGGCGGCTGGGTTGCGGGCAGCGGCGGCGCGGGCAGGGGTACTGGAACTAGGCCCGGCGCCGGCCGCTCCCCCGGCGACCTCGGGAGCACGACCTCTTGAACGCGTCGTAGGCATTCTTCAATCCGGCTCGAAGCGACCAACAAATGTAACGGATGCCAGGAATCGAACCTTTGCTAGTCCGCTACAGTGCGCTGGTAGTGTGCTGCTGACGTGTGCCTACGACGATGCGTGTTCTTCTATGTGTGTGGACTGTATGGCTTCGATGTGTAAGGGCTTCAGAAATGAAACATCTTCATACGTTGAGAGCGATGCTGTTCAGGTGTGCGGTGCTTGATGGTTACAAGATGGTGGTTGAGACGGCAACAACTGCCCGAATTGGTGGTCGCTTAAGTACCTCGAAACTTTACCTTATCGACGACCATCGCACCGAACACGTGCACAGGGAATCTTTCCTTTATTTTTATTTACAAAACAGTACAAATGTTACGTATGTTTCGATCCTATTATGCATACATACATGTTCTATATATCGTTAGATAGGTCTCATTAAGTTCTATCTATTGGTATACAATACCTAAACCTAACTATTAGCGTCACTAAGTTATTCCATAAAAACTCCCAAAAAATGCTGCCACACAAGGGCCCGCCCACTATATTTTCTATTGAAAAACTATCGTATACTAAATTTATATATATAATTTTGGTAGGCCGTTGTGTGCAACTATATGGGGCATCTATTAAAACAAACACCATGAAAATATCTTTATTCAATTCGAACATATGACATGATAACTTTGAAGCATAAAAAATTTACAGAATTTCTTAAGTAAATACTATCGTAAGTAAACAAATTTTATAATAAACATACGAATGTTTGTTATTATGCTTATTTTAACTATATAAGGTAATAACTAGCAATAAAAAGGTATCTAGACATGATTTCAAGTCTATATGAAGCTAAAAAACACTTATAAAACTATAATACGAATATGTAAACAAACAGCTGTTTTATGAAGCATTAACTCTTATCTGTCACTACTGATAACGCTATTTATGATTCGATATCTAAGGTCCCTACAGTTAGCACAAGTTTAAGACTAATGTTCATGTATTACATAGTTGTTGTATATTAACAATCTAACCATTTACACTATTTTAGCTATTTTTTAACGTTTTGACACGTCCGGGAACCGAACCCGTTGTACCGCACGATTAGATAACACTGATTTTAACGATTTTCACTCGCGGTTTCGAATACACTATTCACTGTCATAGTTTTAATGTCTGTCGCGAACACTAACTACTGCATATTTTAGATTAAATAAACTCCTTTGCAAAAAAGACGGGTGCTTTTGATTTTTAGGGTTCCGTACCTAAAAGGTAAAAAACGGAACCCTATTACTAAGCCTCCGTCGTCTGTCTGTCTGTCTGTCTGTCTGTCTGTCTGTCTGTCTGTCTGTCTGTCTGTCTGTCACCAGGCTGTATCTCATAAACCATGATAGCTAGATAGCTGAAATTTTCACAAATTATGTATTTCGGTTGCCGCTATAACAACAAATACTAAAAATAAAAAAAAATAAAAAATTAAGGGGGGGTCCCATACAAAAAACGTGTTTTTTTTCGTATATTTTGCTCAAAATTACTAACTGTTACAGGTAGACGCTTTAAATTTTTACAGAATATGTAGTTGTATATTACCTTTCAAAATAAATAATTAAAATTAAAAAAAGTAAATAATAAAGGGGGGCTCCCATACAACAAACGTAATTTTTAAGCAATTTGTTACTCGATCTTAATAAACAGGTAGAAATTTATAAAGTATTTAAGTATACATACAACGAACGTGATTTTCTTTTATAGATGATGGGTACGGAACCCTTTGTGCGCGAGTCCGACTCGCACTTGCCCAATTTTTCTTCATTATTGTAATCATTTAGTTCTATGGAGTTTTTAATACCCCGCCGTGGGATCGCCACCCTGTCGTGGTGGTGGTGGAGGGGCTTAGTAACCGTGGATTTGATTTTCACCCACGGTGAAGCTAAACGGGATCCCGGGAGGGGACGCTCCACGTGGGCTTGCGTGAGGCCTGCGTAGGATGCGTCCATAGGTGCGAGTGCGGGGGACAGTTCTGTCTGTCCCTCGCAGTCAGGTGCGGTCGCGAGAGGAGAGGCGTGTCGGTGTTGCGTTACCGCGCGCCCTATCTCCCGCGACCAAATGGGGGCGCACCATCGTTGCGTCGCGGTGGGGCCGCAGAGGATGAGGAGATGCGGTGTTGCGTTGCCGGCCTCCCTATCCTCTGCGGCCGTTGGGTGTTTTGGCGGCGGAGCCCAACACCTTCATTCGCCGCCAAGCGGGTTTCGTTCGGGGCCCGCCTGACCATCTGGCGGGCCAATACCCGTCGAGGGGTAGCGAGGAATGCTTCGGTGAAACCCTACCCTCCGACACATGGGTACATATACATGAGGAGTACGGGTTGGTTTTTAGTCAGTAAGAGTCTGACAGTCCCCTTCGTCCTTCCCCCCCAGGGCGAAGGGACTCCATGAGGATATTCCAACCCGACACAAAAAAAGGAGTTTTTAATAGCCAAACAATAATGTTACTGGCATAAAGAGTCTAGGTATGAAAAAAGTTAATTTCGAATTCGAAACTTTTGTTTTTAAAAATAATAGGTACCTAGGGTAAACTATAGTAATGTTGGCAACCCCCCCAATGATTGGCACTGCTGAATTATCCTGAATATTAGGAAAATCTTATATTACCTATTATGTTACAGAAATCCATTCATAAGCAGGATTAACCTATTTCTTATACACAGATGACAGAACAAATATTTAAACCTTAACTATGAATCATTTTTATTTAACATTTTAACAACTATTTTAAAAAAATGTTAGGAAAATTGCCTATATAATTAATGAAATGTTTAGGTTAGGTAGTTACTTTCCGAAGCGAAAAAAAATATTTTTAATTAATTTTACACAAAAGTACCTATTTATTTGTATCTGTTATCTTCATTAAAGCTTAATAAACGTTAGTTTTGCACTATTAAATAGATGGATCGCCTTTTTCGATAGTGCCAATGACTATACTTAAACATTGTTCAACAACATAGTCATTGGCACATTTTAGAATCATATTTTTTTCAGATTTTTATTTGTTTTCCGTCAAATTCGCATAAAAACAAGTTTAGATTGTATATTTCTTCGCATTTACACCCAACTCACTATGGTACGGTCGTACAGAGATAGCAACCTTTCTCTACAAAGTACCCAGAAATCAGGACAGATATCGCTTAAAACAAAGAACTTAGTATAGACAAAAATATTACGAACAAAATGCTTGTGAGAAACTGAAACAGGGCTCATTTGCTGCAATTTTTCTAAGAGACAAGATGAGCTACATTAGAAAAATATGTCGCAAGAAAGATATAAAACGTGGTAAATGAACTAAACTTCTCTCAAATATAGACTTATGTAAGAAATATTAGAAGGTTACATAAACAGTCATAAATATATATTTTGATTACATGATACATGTATAAAGATCCGGATATCAAGCCTTAAGACGGTCTGGGTATCACGGCCTTAGGCCAACAGTGCCAATGATTGTACCTTTTGGGTACTGCCAATAACTATACCAGGCACAGAATTGAATTTACCAGGGTGCCAATGTTTGCACTTTTCTTAAGAAATAAGTTTGAGCACATTTTTATGCTAATAAAACGGCTTTATTAAATATGATGTTTTATTTTTATTAATGCCCATGTAAACACAATTCCGACAAAACCATAGAAAATATTATTGAATTTGTATTTTCCTGAGAATTTGTTACTTAGTAGTAGAAACCGCTTAGGGTGCCAATCATTATACTGTTTACCCTACCTAATCCCTTTTTCATTTGTGACTTTTTAATTACTTTTCCCGGGTTTAATGACGGTACTAAAAATATTAATATTAATTTATCAATAGATAAGCCAATGACTGTAGAGTCCCCCTTTTTTTAAAATAAATATAGATATTTCCCCATTGGCCCCATAGATTCATAGTCATATCTTTATTTATTATGACAGCTTCAAGGGGATTATTATGTAACTATCGACGCATTGATATAACTCCTATCATCTGCAAGGTGATACATGTCACGCGTGGATACTAGCCAATCAACTAGTTCGCTTCCTAGAAGATCACTCTCTCGTCAGTGATCTTAAATATGGCTTCAGACCGAAACGATCAATGGGTGATGTACTGGGCAGACATTTCTAAGGCCTTCTTTGGAATCTAGCGCAGTGCGCCTCATTTCAAGCTTTAGCCTATAGCTTTCCACCTCGATTGTACATCTGGGTTGCCATCTTCCTGCATGAACGACGTATTTGAGTCCTCTGTGATGGTCGGTCATAAAAGTTTCTCTAGTTAAATGCTGGTGTGCCTCAGGGGCCCCTTTTATCGCTCATACTATTTTTCTGCATATCAATGACATGTTTCCGTGTAGTGAAGGAATATTAATACTAAATGTCACTACCCATTTCGTTCCGGGGGTGTCACTAGAGACGACTGAAGAAAATACACGAATAAAATAGAGACCTAATAATCTTTGCGAAGGAAGAAAATTTTGACATCAATGTCTGGCTAGCGATAGCGTGGTACAGTAGGCCAATAAATCATCCTTTTGACTCATAATGCTACTTTGAAGCTAATTAGGAGAGGTTTAAAGAAGTGGAATGCGAAAGGCTGTAGACAAAGTAATTTTACCATTCGAATTTGGTATTTTAAGGATGGTAAAATCGATGCGATTTTCCCGTAATTAAACTAACTCATAACTAGGTACTTTAAAAGAAAAGCAAGGGATGATTTTTCTCGATTTTGAACCACTTAGTGACAATAGTTAGGTCCTTAAAAGTGGAAATAAACAGTTTATTTCGGTATTAAAAATATATATTTAGGTAATTAATAACGGTGGCAGCGATAGCTTGGTGGAGATCCAGCAGACTGCCGAGAAGATGGTATCGGGTTCGGATTCACAGATTTTTCGAAGTCATGTGCGTTTTGAATTGTTAATTAAATATCGTTTGCCCCGTAACGCGGAGAGCACGTTAAGCCGTCGGTCTTGGCGGTCATGCAGATCTTTGACAGTCGTTCCGGGGAATCAGTACCCTCAAATAAACTGATACTGGTCTAAACCATGGAATGTGGCTATCCCTTTGCGTTGCGGAGGTCAGTCGGCAGTCACTCTGTGTAAAAGCTGATATTCTGTAAAAAAAATTGTTAGACGAACTCCAGGCTTCAAGACTTAACTAAAAGATGATTGATGTACCTAAAAATATATACAGAATAAAATACATAGGATATAACTTAAATAAATTTCAGGTCATAACTGTAGTAGATAAGTATGTCTCATACGCATGATGAATCCCAATAATATGAGGTATAATTAGTTCAGTAATAAATATTAAGCGTAAAAAGTTACTTAAAATACTAAATAGCGGCGATAGCCCATTGGTGTACGTAACGGAATGCCGAGGGCCGTGACGATGGTCTCGGGTTCGACTCCAGTTACCCCGGGCCATCTCTGACTTTTCTAAGTGTGAATTAAAAATTTTAATTATCGCTTGCTTAATAATGTGCCAGGTAGAGCTATAGGCTCGTCCTCTATTACATTGGCACCGAAACATAACTTGCGAAGTGTGGGTATGTAATACACCTCTGTATACCCCTTCGGGGATAAAGGCGTAAGTTATGTTGTAATGACAAGTAAGTTACTTAAATAATACTATTTGAATATTTTTTTAACAACCATAATAACGTTCCAATAGTGGAACTCGGTAGTAGTAGCGCTGAAAATAATAACTATATTGATTACAGGCGCCTGTAGAATACTTTATTGCTTGATTATGGTATTAAACGCCGTACTACAACAATTTCAACAGTAGATAAGTAATTTTATTGACAAGAAGTCAGAAAGGTCTTGGCCTACATTCATTAATGTATTTCAATTTAATATCTTAATGACTGCGAGAGATAATTGATACCTAAGTGATATCTAAGTAGCTACATAAACGAATATGCCTAAGTTCATTGTTATGAATTCTCTATGAAATGCTGAGTTCATTGTAGAATTTGTTATCTTGATACATTATCTCATTGTAATTAGTTTCGCATTATCGTTTGGTTTCGTTATAAGTGGCTAGTTATGCATTTCTGTGGAGCATGTCCCTGGTAGTTGGGTAGGGGTCGCGGCATCCGACACACATGCGCCATGTCAGTCAACAACAGATTGCGCGCGCACGCGTAACCAGCGTTGTGTTTTTTACCTTATCCGCCGGTAACGACAAACCGTCCGACAGTATTGATCGGGTCTCCGCCACGAAACGGCGTCTCGAAAATGCGACACGAATATTTCCGCGCTTAACTTGTGTTCGATACTAATTGTAAACGGCAAATCCATAATAGCTACAAATATGCAGAAGTGAGATACGGTGTTCACAGTGATAATACTACACGGTTGACGAAATGTCCAAGGTAAGCGTTATCGCTCATAGACCATTGTTGAAACTTGGATTTAAGGCTGTGCGGGTAGGTAGTTGCAAAAATCACTGCCAAGGACGTTGTACAATATGTTTGATATTATCATTTAAATAGATTTGCCTGTGTATTTAATTATAACCATGGTCATAAAACACCGCACGGTACATAAAAATCTACAGACATCGGAGATTTTCCTAACGAAAGAGGATAATTTGGACATGGTTTTTTATTTCACAATGCAGATCAAATTGACCTGTAATTTTCTAAAACGCATTGATCTGTCAATGGTTTAAATGTTAACGTAATCTCGCTGAAACGAGAGATCGAAACCGCAATGCCCTGTTGCCCTATCTTACGTCTGTAGGTCTTGCAAAGCCTTTGTATTAATTACGCAGAAGCTGAAAAATATATAACTACGAGCGTTATTTTATAGATCGACGTAATCTAGTGACGTACTTGTATTATTAGTTAGAGAATGCATCATACTATTAGTTTAGTAAATATTGGCTTCAGCTGTAAGTGAAAAAAACAATCCGTGTGGTAATCTACCGACAATATTGATAGACGTGTTAGTAATGAAAAAGAAAAATAAAACATTGGAATGAGCACATTTCATAGCATGGATATTTTTATTACAATGAGTTTTAAGGCAATTATGTATACCGACTAATACCTACCTAGTATAGATATTAGCTAGAAAGGCTACAAGGTGCCATAGGCACAACATACATAATGTATTTATGATAGGGAATATATAAATATTCCCTATCATAAATACATTATGTATTTTTATCTTTGGAAAAGCAAATTCAAATTGCTGCACAGTTTTTATTAAAAGTTTGGGAATTTTACCCAAATAAGATGCAGTTTTAATAGCTTCTGGTAGCAAGTATTGGATGCGTACTTGTCTTTATCCTTCGTTCTTGTCGGAAGCCGGTTTTTCAAGCCTGTTTTTGTAGCCATCCTCAGATTACATTGTGCTGATTTCTTCCTAATTTGGACGAAAAGCATTTTATATTTGCAATTATTACTTAAATTATTTATTTAGTTGGAAAAGTTCATTCTGAATATTAAATGAACAACAGAATCAACACTTCAATCTATCTATCATGTAGGTAGCTTTTGGTAATACCGAACTGCATAGGTTCACTAGTTCACTACATTATACATGTAGCTAAATAAAAATACAGTCAGTGCCCTTCAAATTGGCAATCTATTTCTTTACATTCATTACCATTAAAAAAGAGTTATACTGTTACATTCGCATCTACATTACTGTAGTATCTGTAATGATAGTTCCTATGTACCGTTTTTATGGTGTCCATGACATCATGCTCCGCTTCGTTATTCATTTTAACAAACGAAGTTCTCAATTAAATTCAATTGCTTGCAAATTGAAGTAAACACTTCATTCACGTTCACCTATGTAGAATAATGAACAATAGAAATAATGAATACATTTTAATGCTATGTTAATAGAATAACCCCTGAATATTTTAATGCTAACGTGATATGATGGTAAAGTCTTATTAGTGTAAGGGGCGAATCAAAGGCATTGCAGTCAGTCAGTAGTACCTTGGCCGACTTAATAAAACCATGTCTGTGATGTCAAGCAGGTATGCATAACGTGCGGAAACGCTATACTGTATTATTAATGTTATTATTTAAGTACCTATAAGTAATGTGTTTCTTTTACATGCTGTACTTAACCTGACTAAATCTAACTCCTATTGGTTTATAAGAACTACCATGCAGATATTAGATATATCATTATCACAAGTAATTTGGTCATTGATTGATTTGGAAGACGTCGATACTAGACAAACTTATACCACAATATGTCTTTATACTGTGCAGTGTGCTTATACTAGATCAACGACCGATATCTATTGAATAGTTAGTTGTTCGTTGTGTTTAGATTATTACCGCTTTGGGTGACACATATTATATTCGATGATAAATTGTTTGGAACCTCAGTATTCGTGTAGCAACGATACGATAGACGATTTTCTTTAATTTAAGATTGGGATTTTGAAATGTAGTAGCCATTACTTAGCTTAAATGGTATGATTGTGTCTCCCGTGAAAAGATGGCGGTCGTGGTTAAACTCGGTGGAGTTCTTTGTCTTAATGCATCCAGAGTAGATTATTTTATTGGGTTATATAGGCGTTCACCATCATAAGAGCAAGTACGTCTCAAATTCAGTGGCGACTTTGAATGACTCCTCTCCCACCGGTGAAAAGTATGATGAAGTCGATTATGAATAACTTTAAAACCAATGGAGCTGGATTCAGGCTGATATGAGCGGGCGGATGAAGTGACTACGTGGGCCAGGCCTTTGCCTTTTCTAAAGGTGGCAAACGTCCAGCAGTGTTATCCTGCCAAAAAATTACATTGTCTTTTATTAGGTAGGTATACTTAGTAGAAACTAGACACATGTTCAGAACATTACAATGCTAAAAAAATCTTAGTTAATATCTTAAAAAATCTGCAGTAGATAACTGCCTAGTTTTAGGCACTGTCGTGTAGGTACAAGTAACATGTAGATACATACATTAACTTCGAGTTTCCCATGCAGTCCTCTTTGTTCGCGAGTGTATGTGGGAATCACAAAGTGATACAACGCAACCCTAATATCTGGTTACGTCACCGCAAAAAGTTAACATCAGGTCGTTGACAGTGTTCAAGAGGTTTTTGTCGATCAGATGAGCGAATCAATTCTTACTTTGAAAAGTCACGTTGATGGTATAATACTTAGTTACCTACCGAGGTCTTATTTAGGTAAACTGTAGAATGCGAATTTGCTGTTATTTTTTGCTGTTTAGAGGCCGTTATAAACCATTCAGTGTTTAAAAAACTACACGTAATGTTATTAGACGTGTAATCGACTTGTGTGTGTAGTTGGGCTCAATAAATTGCTTAACAGGAAATATAAATGGAGCTGCAATAGGACATTTATTTTACTGCCAAGTAGGTGGTGCCTGTAATTAAATAGGCTTTCAGAATCTATCTAAGATTTCGCAAAAAGCTGTTGATTGTGGCTCAGCTTTCGAACTGTAATATTTTTCCATTGCAAAACAGAGACGTACATAAATATTGGCTGTTCTCACGAAACGGTTCGACGAATCAATAACCACCAAAGATTATATCGTTGCGAGATGGTTTTTGGACAATTCAGTGCGCAAGCAAACAAAAGCCTTGGACGTATGTACATACGTCCAAGTACCTATATGCGTAGAACCGAGAACCAGCCTATAGACCAGTACATTATTATTATATATTTAGACGTATCGCATGGCATCAAATCGGATCGGTAAGTATGGATTGCACGTTTCAGCAGTTGCGTTGCGATGTTGGCAATCGTCAATAATTTATTAACGTTTTTACCTACTTCGCTAACAGTGATACGAGGGAAAGTGTATCGCTGCCGTGTTAGCACTATGCACTTTCGTATTTGGAAAATAATAAACACTTTCATCGGGTACTTGGACCCCAAAATTGTTCGTTACGGCAGATGGAAAATATTGAGCATGATAATGAATGACACAAAATTAGCTGGCTGATTTCATCTGTGGAATATTTTGAATATCTGATAGGTACTAAACATGGCCGCATTTTCGCAAAAATCAAAATATTTGTAATGTTTAACAGTAACGAATACCACGCAACCAAACTACCTATCATTTTTTATGCCGAGCAATATCAACAAATGTTTGAATTTAAACAAAGCGCAGAACGAAAAATTACAGCTATGGAACACAAAAACGTTTATTTGGAAAAGTACTGTAAATCGTTAGAAGAAAGAATAGTGATCCTGGAACATAAGGAAAAGGAAAAAAACATCGAACTCGGTGGGCTTGCCTGGCAGGAAGGAGAGGACGTATTGGGAACGGTGAAGAAAATCGCGAATATTCTGGAATTGGAATCAACCACTATAACGGAAATAAAGCGGGTAGGTGGAGAAAAGTTCAACGCTAACGAGAAGCGCGCGGTCCGGCCGCGCTCGGTCATCGTCTCGCTTGCTACCCGCGACGCCCGCGATAAGTGGCTAGCGAAGAGGAAAACGCGACTCACCAATAATGACATTTATGGCAACGGTGATAAGAACTACATTTTTATTAATGAGGACATGCCGAAACCAATGAAACAATTATTATGGGCTGCCAAAAATGAATTGAAATCACATTTTAAGTTCATTTGGGTGCAGGATGGTAAAATACTAATTCGCCGAGAAGATCCTAAGAATAGGAAAATCCAAGTTGTTAGAACGAATGATGACATATCGCGAATCAAGGCTGAATGTTCTACGAGTGGAGTGAAGAACTCAGGCCCCGTCCAAAGCAATCTTACTCGCTGATGCTTTACTTTTTTCTTACTTATTGGATGATAGATACATAACGTTCTCAGCACTAACATTCGACGATCAGATATCAACTATTAAATCTAATATAAACTATAAAAGATATTTAAATGTTGAGTCATGGAGTGTTGACATTCAAAATAAACAACATAATCTAAATATTGTTCATTTAAATATCTGTTCATTGCGTAAACATTTTGATGAGTTTACAGTGTTGATAAATAGCTGCTTATATAGGATTGATGTGATTATATTGACCGAGATAAATATACAAAAGAGTGAGCTACCGTTGTACCTACTGGATGAGTACGATACATACATCAATACGAGAGAAACACGGAGAGGAGGAGGAATACTCATATATATTAGAAAAATATATAAGTTTGAGTCGATCAATGTCAACACGAACACCTGTGAGACTGTACACGGACAGCTGATGAGAGACGGCTATAATCCAATACATATAATAGCTGTGTATAGACCGCCTCGAACGAACAAGCAAGGCTTCGTCGACGACTTGCAGCGGCTGCTGCGGGACATACCTTCAGCGTGTGATATTGTATTAATTGGCGATACGAACATTCACCTTCTAGGCGACAGTCTCGGAAGTGCAGCTACACGGTATAAAGATGTCATGAGTGAGTTAGGAATGCAGTGCGCGATAACCGATATCACTCGCGAAGTAGTGTTCAGTGGCGATGTTGTGCGGTCGTGCCTCGATCATGTGTGGGTTCGAACCCAGGTGGCCACTTCGTCGTATGTGTTGACGTGTTGTGTTTCGGATCATTATCTAATAGGTGTGCAAATGGAATGCGATAAGAGTAGTGCCCCGTGTAATAATAATAGCCGTACGATTATCAGTGACAGGTTGGTACAACAAAAACTGGATGATTACCCCTGGCAGGAGCTTATGAACTGTAAGTGTCCCTTGATATTATATGAGAAAATGTGTGGAGTTTTTGACAGAATCTATGATAGTTGTACAATAACATGTAATTATCGTAAAAAAAGAACAGCTAAACCATGGATAAATAATAACTTAAAGGCCATGATTGAATGTCGTGATAAATTATTTCGCTTGTGGAAAAATAAACCGAATGATATGAATAGACGTCTAAAGTATACAAAATATAGAAATAAAGTAAACAAATGCATATTTTCCGCTAAAAATTCCTATAGACGAAATGAAATTGTCAAATGTGGGAAAGATATTAAAAAAATATGGGAAAAAATAAATGGGTGGACAGGGCAAAGAAAACTAGGCGTAGACGATATTATAAAAAAATACTTAGGAAAAACTGACTCATTAATAAATATTTGTAATAACTTTTCTACTACCTTCACTAAGGAAATCACTAATATTAAACATAATTGTGATGAAAAGTTTTTAAATAGATCTGATTATGTCAAAGAAAGCGATTTGTCAATGAGATATAAGAAAGCTAGCCCGCAATGTATTGCAAACATTATAGATAAGCTAAACTGCTCAAAATCACCTGGCATTGATAAAATTCGGGTACGAGATATTAAACTAATAAAAAATAAAATAAGCCCTATTATTGCCTTATTTGTAAATCTTTGTGTAGAAAAAGGAATTTATCCCCATATATTGAAAACCGCATTAATAAGGCCTATTTACAAACAGGGCTCGCATAAAGATTATACTAATTATAGGCCTATTGCCATATTATCTGTCATAAACAAAATTGTTGAAAAGTATGTAATAGGGCAAATAAGTAGCTTTGTTGAAAAATATAATATTTTAAATAACGCGCAGCACGGCTTCAGGCGGGACCGCAGTACCACTACGGTGCTTGCGCACTTTGCGGACGCAATCAACTGCAGTCTGGGTGATAGGAAGCAGGTGGTGGTGGTCTACATTGATTTCAAAAAAGCTTTTGATACCCTGGGCCACCACCAGCTGCTTCAGGCCATGGATGAGTGCGGCATTCGAGGCCCAGTCAACCGGTGGCTAAAAGCCTATCTGACGGGGCGCACCATGCGGACTGCAGTTGGAGGCGTGATGGGTGATGCTGCAAATATCACATGTGGCGTCCCGACCGGCTCCGTCTTTGGTCCGGTGGGCTATATTATGCATGTAAATAGTATGTGTAATGTAGTCAAAAACTGTCAGATATATATGTATGCAGATGACACCTGTTTGATATACTCTGACCGGGAGTTAAGTGTCATAGAAAAAAATATACAAGATGATTTTAATAACATCATAAGGTGGGCTCACGATAATGGCATAATTATAAACATTAAAAAGACTAAATGTATGCATATATATTCACCATATAACAAAACAGTGACGCGTGTACCCCACATACTGGGACATGACTACGATTGTATACACAAAAAGAACAGCATGTGTACATGTGGGGAGCTTGAGGTGGTGAGAGAATACAGGTACTTAGGCTTGACTGTAGACATTTTCTTCACATGGCGAAAGCACGTAGAAGTCGTATGCGAAAAACTGAGATCAGTGCTTGTAAAATTCCACCACCTTAAGTTCATTACAAATAGGGCCATTTTGTATACTGTCTATCATGCATTGGTGGACTCAATCGTGTCTTATGGACTAAGCTGTTATGGACGAACGTTTAAGTCTTATTTAGATAAAATTAAAATGTTGCAAATCAGATTTATGAAAACCTTAGTAGATAAAAATACAAAGAACGCATGTCGACCAAACTATGATAAATTATTCGCAGAATGTAAACTGTTGCCAATCCACGAAAAAGTGTTGCTGTCCATTGCCGTGGAACAGTATGATAGCGAGCTTTTTAAGAATGTAAAATGTCAACCGCGCTCGAATAGACGCGGTGTGCAATATATGATCCCTCGATGTAACAATTACTATGGCCAAAGGGCTAGAAAGTATATGGTACCATCTATTTATAATGAATTGTCAACCAACATAGTAAATGAAAGATTGTCTAAAAATGTATTTAAACGAAAGTGCAGAGAATTTTATATGAACAGATTTATTAGAACAATAGTTGAATAGCTAATCTTGTAATAATAACATTGCACCTATACCTTAGTCTACTTATGAATTATACTATCATGTAATGTGTCAAAAGGGAGTGATCTTTCTGCCAACAAACTGCCATGCAGTTTGGCGGAGGATATATAAAAGTGAATATTGTAAAAATTTTCTGGAAATAAACGTTATTATTATTATTATTATTATTATTATTATGCATGAAATATTATCTATGCATGAAATCTACCAAAGATCCATACAAATAAAAATATACTTTTGAAATTAAACAACGGCAAATCTTATTCATGTCATATAGTTAAACCACTATGCATGTAAATATTATTCAAGATCGTATAAGTACATTTTACAACACCATTAATTTTGTAGTATTTAATCAGGTATTCGATAGCATGAGAACATGCAGTCCTTGTTTAACGAAGCGCCAATAACCTTTCCTTTATTTTTTACCATGAAGGCAAAAACAGAACATTATAGCGGACAGCGGATATCGTCTTAATTGATATCATACAGCGTCGATGGTATCGTATACCTATGCGAGGATAATAAGTTGAAAGCAAATTAATTAACTATAAAGGGACGAAAATAAATGTTAACTTATTAATCATAATCTTAATATGTAAGTAATATGTGCACAGATAATTATATCAGTAAGAGCAGAAAGTGAGAGCTATGAAAAATCCCCCTGTTAATCTGAAGTAGAGGAAATAAAATATCCAAAGCAAACTACTGAAGTCTCTCTCTCTTCAGCCTTTAACAGTCCACTGCTGGATTAGGCCTCTCCTTTGGAAGGAGGAATTGGCCTACTATACCACGCTGGACAAACATGTTGGTATAGGGTTTGTATCAAGTTTTCCTTCTCTTACAGTGCTGTTCTCTACATAATATGCTCCCTCTGTCGGCTCTTACGACACCCATGGGATGATATGGGCTGGTGACAATCAGTTTTCTTAATCCGTCACCACACTACTGAAGTAAACATACTTAATTTAAAGGTTTATTTGATTGAGATAGGGTCCTTTTCAATAAAATTGCAAGGTCAAATTACAGGTACGAATTCTTTCTATTGGATCTTTATAACTGGTTATGCATAAGTGCCATTTTTGTCTTGAAGGTAACTTGGGTTTTCAAAATGTCTGGGAATTAACAACAAGTACTTATAACGAGGTGTTTGCTGTTAATACGCGTATAATAAGAAGTCGTGACTTACTACGAACTTTGGCTGAAGGCATCAACGTTTGCCTTGTGTTTATGGAAAATAAACGTCCACGACTTACGTGTCAATAGCCGCAAAATAAATAATTTCTTTCGCTTAAAATATATGCGGTTTTTGTTCTCATAGTAACATATAAATATGAAAAATTGCTGTCCATATTTTTGACAATAATTGATCTAGGTACTTAAGGCGATGACAAGACTCATTTTGTATGCTCGCTTAATGTCCATTACTCTATTCAAAAATGAATTACAGCAGACACGAAAATAGGCGCCAATAAATAGCAGTAGGTAATATTGGTAAATGGTCCAATAATTGAACACTGCTAATGTTTCAAATTTATGAGCCTAAATGGGTACTAAAGGATAAATAGGTTTTAGTATAGAGCGGAAAGTATTAAGTACCTAACTAGTAAAACAATAAGTAGTTTAATGTTCTCCATTTGAAGGAAGTTATAGTATCCACAGTTCCTGGTATCATTGAATTTATATAACTAAATTAAGTTCAAGGTAGATTTGAATAAAAAGCATACACTTAGGTACGATTATAATCTTCGTGGAATTATTTTATGTTATATTTCATGTGCGCAAAGTAAAGGCTTTAATTCTATACCTACTGATGGAATGGCGTGCGGTGATGCGGTCTATATGATATAGATACTTGTTATGGTTAATATATATTTGATATACTTAGTGGTTAATTTGCTCGTCATAGTGGTTATACTTCCGTATTAAGTGGGTAGCCGCATGCTAAAGGTATATTAAAAGCTGTTAAAAGATCCAACAAGATTCAGTGTCAATGCAATTTTTGGCTAAATATTGTGCTATGAAGCCAAACCATGACTGCTTATAGCTTTGTTTTGCTTATTTGGCTATCGTGGTAACCACAAGTTAATCAGGAACTGAATGCTCGCAACGTTGGGATAATCATTCGAGAAAATAGAAGGTAATGTGCTATTGGCGTGGAGGATAGTCATTAATTACACGTTTTCTGACAGGAACATTATTTGTCATTACAGCGCCTTCAGGAGTCGTGAGTCACTCCATTTGGGACACATTTTTAAAAGTAGAGAGTAATCTGACTGAGAAAACACCGCCATCAACAGCCGCTTGCTTGGTAGCATAAATTAAATATAATTCTAATATTAACCGTCGTAGCTAATTAGCAAGTACCTGTCGCTTATATTTTCGAATTAGCTTCAATTTTGTGTAGCTAAACCTATGCACCTACATAATCATCTCAACAACCGATGACTCGGATCTTTAAGGCAAATTTTCTTTTGGCAAACAAAAGTAAAAGCTAGCCTAAATAAAACAAACACCTGTGCTGATATGTGATATGCCTATAAATAAACTTTCATTCGCAATAGTGCGAAGTTGTATGCTATATAAAGACATCAAACATTTTAATCACAAATGATGGCCACCGATTGAATCCGTATGAGGAAAAAACTGGTTTTACGTACAGTATCTGTACTTGAAGGTATGTGTTTCATATAAGATTAATGCCACGTTTATTCACATAATTGCAACACTACGTAAGAATATAGGAGTATCTATCTACCTTGGTATCTTCTACTAGTATGTCATGCTAATGCATGCTATTTTGTCGAAATTAAAATACTAATGTACCTATATGCTGTTAGAGGCTTTTTGGGTTACTTTACCTAAAGCTAATAAGGTTAAATATTGGGCAATGTTTAAAGCGTCCGCAATTTCTAAGGTTTCGGCTCTACGCGCTGCGTTAGGTAAGGCAAATAATGTAGAGCTCATTGAAATATTGTGTCTAGTTAGATTTTATAATGAACTGAATATACTTAATAAAATAATAAGTTTAATTTAATAAAGAGGTTGACGTAGAGTTATCCGAATTAAATGGAAAATCATCTACTTAAGTAAATTATCTTGGAGATCTGTAACACATGTGACATGAGTTAACCACGTCAATTTGACTGTCATATACGAACATAAGATTGTCTCTTTGTCTTTGTACAGAAAATACTTAAAAAACATAAAATCTAATTCAATATTATTAGTTATAAATATAACAAATAATGAGATTGCTGCTGATTCCCAGATATGTTTCTAATAAAACAATCGAAAATTCTCACCATTGAATTTGCTGTAGAGGAATCTGAATAGGAATTCTTAAAACAATGAGTTTCTTATACGCTATCGACGTTATAATAAACAAGCTAGACCACTTACTGCTAAATCATAATTATGAATTTATTACTCAAGCTAAGCAATTACGTGCGGAGTACGGCCATTTTATTAGAGTAACCGAAAATAAATTAAAATTTAATCACTGATTCTGCACGTTTGCAATTAATAAACGAATATTATCTAATATTTCTAGTCGATAATCAATGCGGCTGGCTCATGTAGACGATATAAATGGCCTTTATTTCAAACACCGGGATTCGATCGTTAAAGGTTAATTAATTTAACATAGTGAATGACATCATATTATCGTATTGTTATTATTCGGCTATTTCGTACGAAAGATAAAATATATGTAGCAGATTCTGATCTATGTATCTTCTGGTTTTGGTCTACTGCTTCAGTAATAAATAACGATTTCGTAAAGGAAATTTACTAAGATCTAATAGCATAGTGGAGATATAGACTGCGATGCAGAGGACATCGGGTTCAAATCCACGGTCATAGGCTTACTTATACAGCAGGGACACCGGCTTGGCCGTGCCCACCCCAGTATGGTCTAGTGCCCACCCGAGAATTTTATTTGTCGATTCGTAATTACTGCACGACTGCACGGTTGGCGTAGTAGTTTAAGCGGTCGCCTCGCTGCTAGGTACTGCGCCGCGTGTCGTGGGTTCGATTCCCACACGTGACAACCCTTTGTGTGATCTACGAATTGTTGTCTCGAGTCTGGGCGTTCTTTATGTCCGTTGATTGAATGTTTGTAAAGTCCCCCGCGACACAGAAATTTCTTCCTAGTGCGGGAGTTGTCTTTAAAAAAAACCATTCTAGGCTGGACACCTAACAAACTTTACACCATTGTTTTATGAAACCTACCTACCCTGAAAAATGAGCAAATACGCCTATGGCCACGGGGCCCATGCCACAGAGTTCCGTTAGACTGGTTTAATCTTATTTATAATGAGGCTTCGACCGACTACAGGCGTTTCTATACGGCTGTTGGAGGTTCTACTTTTTGGCAATACGTGACGCTTGTATTTAACTTGTTTTGCAACACATAATCAAGCCAAGGTGTAAAGTAATAAACATGTATGTCAAGCAAAGGGCAATGGGCTCGCTTTCTATTACTTATGTGGAACCAATACATAATCGTTTATTGAATGTATCAATCAGCACCTATTACGTATGCCTATAGTAATCAGCTGTGTCTAATCGAATGTGGTCATGTATTGGATTTGTATAATGGACAGCATGAATGACGTTAGTCTTGGAAAACGAGGAAAATGTTACCTAATGGTTTTTACACGTTTTTTTTATAGTAATAGGCGGCAAACGAGCAGACGGATTGCCTGATGGTAAGCAATTACCGCCGCCCATGGAAACAAGCAACACCACAGGATACACAAGCGCGCTGCCGCCCCTTGGGATTGGGAAAAGGGATAGGATGAGGAGTGGGATGAGGGAGAAGGAATAGGGGATAGGGCCTCCGGAACTCTCACTCACCGAGCGGAACGCAACAGCTTAGGAACTGTTACTTTACGTCGATTTTCTGTGAGAGGGTAGTACTTCCCCGGTCGAGTCGGCCCATTCATGCTGAAATCAGCAAGGCTCTACTACCTGTAAAAAAAAACAATATAATTATTCCGATTTGTACAGGCTAGTTCTACGGATTAATTGAGTTGTCAAATTATGAATATTAATCTTTAAGAAGTTTAGGGATGTCAAGAAATGTTATGAGGCAGGAACATAGAAGTAGCGGCTGCTAAAACGAGTGTGTACGTGAGATTGACAAATAGAAGTGTAATTAACTCTTGTGCGATAAAGCTGTACTGCTACTCACCACAGTTCGAATGTACGCTTGTGCGACCCACCGAAGCTCGATATCACGCTGGTGCGATATGAAGTACCTTGATTGATTAACAAATAATTTCCTGATCATGCCGGCTTTTATAACATACTCTTCTTACAAGCCAAGTTAACGGAATCCTTCCTCGCAGGCATCCTATTTTTAGGTCAGGGACAAGACTCACAAGATAGCCTAAACATAACATAATGTCCAGTTTTAGTGTGCTGTCCAGGCTTGCATTTGAATTCAGGCCATATAGTAATCTGTTCATTGGAACTATGGTGAGATGCAGTATATTTATTGAACAAGTGTTAATCGCACTTCCATTTATACCTAACTAGATGAGCCCGCGGTTACACCCGCGTTATTTAAGGCTACTGCTCCGCTCCCGTGGCTCATAGCGTGATGTTATATAGCCTATAGCCTTCCTCGATAAATGGGCTATCTAACACTGAAATAATTTTTCAAATCGGACCAGTAGTTCCTGAGATTAGCGCGTTCAGCCAAACAAACAAACAAACTCTTCAGCTTTATATATTAGTATAAGATGGGTACACTGAGTCAAAATATATTCCAATCTGTGCCAGTAATTGCCAAAAACAGGAATTTGAGAATATTCTTATTTCAGTGTACTTACATTAAAATAAACTCTAGTGTTCCTGTGAATCATACGGTCGTGTAAATATAGCTAGCTAGTCTTATTTTTTTAGCTTCAACTGCATTTTTTTTTACTGTGTAGTGTGACAGGACGGACAGCTATGCAGATAATCCAGTAACGTTAATGTATATGTACATATGTAAGTACAAAGTCAATAAATTTCCAATTTATGTAACAAGTGTTGCGTATGATGAACAACGTTTACCGCCACTTCGCTAGTATTTGACATGGAGCATTTACAAAAAAACCAAATCAACAATGACACAGACACGAACTTTCTATTCTATTCGTAATTATCACTTTATGAGTAAAGGTTAAATAAAAAAGAAACTTTAGATAACATATTTATGAAACAGAAAGTCAAGTGGATGATACGCTTGATTCAGTAAATCAATGAAATATTTTGACGGATTCGATGGTAACTACCTACTTATCGGTAAAGGAGAAAATGGAGAAGCTCTTAGAGCTCTCTTAGATATCATCACCTATGTACAAAATTTTCTTAATTTACATGATATAATTAGGACAGTACATACATATATTACAAGAAGCTGAACATACCGAATAAGGTAGCTATCGATTTTTGGGCTGCAATCATGTATCAGCCAGCCCTCTTGATGCTCGTGAGCTGTCACCATTTATAATATAGTCACTTTCTCAAGCGGGCTGCACCTGCAATGTAGAACACTTTTTATTAAAAATCTCCCAATTAAATAACTACCTATAAACAAGAAAGCAAAAAATTAAGCAGTTTTGTTTAAATAAAACTCATATGGTGCTGAAAGCATATAAGTCTCTGACTAACAACAGCCCAATAAATAGAAAGCAGAAATTTTCTGTCGTTCTGCCAAGTTCGTCGAAAGGTTTCCAAATTTTAACAGATCCTGCCTCCAGAATAATAGTCTTTCCAACAAACAACGTTCTTAAAATATAGTCTTATATATTCTTTAAAATCTATTTTGCGTCAGTTAAAAATACAGACAGTGATAAGACAGTTTAGAGTTCTATAGTGGTAGGTATATTATTGCGCTTCAATGTATGTACGTCATCATTATATTTATTTTAATTAGCACTAGGAATATTATAAATAATTGTGGACAGTTATGTTACTAGATTATATGTTACTAGATTTTGAAGGGTACCTAAAAGAACCTTTGTTATTGAATCGTAGTCAATCATTTGTAGAATATACAAGTCATTAATTAATTTCGTACTATCCATAATAAAGATATATTCTAGTATAAACAGAGTGAAAAAGAAATGGTGCTGACAGTTCATTTCATAATATAGGTGCGTCTATTAAAGATAGGGAATGCAAATCTCGCGAGATTTGGGCTCAAGCGAGATCTCGCGAGATTATGAAGCCAATCTCGCGAGATCTCGCCAATTTCGAGATCTCGCGAGATTGACAGTTTTGTATGTTTTTTTGTAAATAATCGCAATATTTGAATAAATTAGGACATAAATAATAACCATTTTAAGAATAATAAGATAAACATAACTTTTCACGAACTTTTCAATAGACTTTTATGCTTCAAAAATTGTTTGACGTACCTATCTGTCTATAATTTTTTAATAAACTTTTATGAAGTAAACTTTTGCGGTCGGATCTGTCAAATAAGAAATGAAAGAAACAACAAGTCTTGGCTTCTAATATAAAAAAAAATCTTTTAGTAATAAAACGTTTCTTTTATAATAAACAAAACAACGAGAGGTCAAAAAAAATTTTCATATCATCTATGTTGCTAAACTGAGGTATTATTATCAAATAGGTAAATAAAACTATATCTACTCAGTAGACTTTTTAGATATTACAGATTAATTAACAAAATATACCAATAAGGCAGACAATTAGAAATTACAGAACCTAATTAACAAAATATACCAATCAAAGGGACGATTGGTTCAGTTCAAGCCAATTATTTTCAAAGGGGAGCTCCTTTAAAAATAATTCGTAATAATGGCTTCAGAAACACACAATGTCCAAAGAATCGTCTGCTAACAGCTTCCTTTTCTGTTGGCCAGATAACCAGCCGCTGAGAAGGCCCTTTCGGATTCAACGCGAATTGTAACCGCAGTTCTCAGGCAGACATCCACAAACTGCAAAATTTTGCCTTTTGACCCCCCGGACTCGTATAAATTCATTTCATTTTTATTTATTAATGCCGATACTGACAGTTTGCGATCCGTACGTGTCGTGTAAGACGTTTTTATGCTCGAGTGCAATCTCGTAAATCTCGCGAGATCTCGCCCATTTTTCGACCGAGATTAATCTCGCTAAAAAAGGATCGATCGAGATCTCGCGAGATCTCGATCTCGCGAGATCGAGATTGCATTCCCTAATTAAAGATCATTCAGCGGTGTTTTGGGTCGAGTCTCACCCTCATTCCAACTACTGTATGTCCCTCTCATATAGCTAGATTTAGCAGCAGCTACCTATAGGACACACTACCAAAAATACTTTAATAAGTTAAGCACCACAAACTTGAACTCAGTTGGTCAGCGTGTGCATCCGCATGCAGATTCAATATCTTATGGGAAGATGTCATTTCAGCTTTATATTATTAAATATTATTTTATTTAGGTTCAAATTAATTATTCTTCTTTACACAGAAACAAGTTAAGATTAATATATACCTACCTAAAGGCGCCTAGCTAAGTACTGACATATAAAGCCTATAAAGATACAGTCTATACCAATAGAAACAACATATTGAGATTTTATTAACACGTAAATTAAAACATGTAATAATCTGTAACTTATTTATTTTTATAAACAAAGATATATAAGATGCGTGCTATATAAACAAAACATAATTTAAGGCTCTATTCGCCAGAATTTAAATGGATTTTTGTCCGCACAAGGCCAATAGATACCGGTCCACATAAATCAGAATAACAATGGTTGTATATAGTATTTAAAGTTTATTATTACATATAAATACAGGTTATTTATTTAGTTTTGCCTTTTAACATACTGAGTCCTAAATATAAAGCTAAAGATCTAAAATTAATTTAAATTGAACGTATCCTATGCCTAGGAAGTAGCTACCTACTGAAATTTAAAAATAAAGAATTGTCATGTTTTACATAACGGTACCTTTTGAACCTAATGTAGTAACCAAATATAAAAACATTGGAAAAACGTCGGCTTCTGCCAAGCCTAACAAAGAACCCTATTTCTGTGCTAGAATCTCTGGCATTTTTCAACAGTAGAAAAAGAGGAGTGTTTGTGTTGTTTTATTTCACCATTGATTCTTGCACCATTCCTCGTGAGTGATCTATATTTTAAAACTACAATAATTATTACTTCTGTGACAAATAGCTTGAGAGAAACTAAATTTGTATAATGAAGTGACAAAACTGAATATCGAGATGCCAATTTATGATCTCAAGAATGTCTAACAATCAAACTTGTAAACTAGGTAGAGATGTGTTTTGTACCGCTGCGCGCTGAGAATCTTTTATTGTAAGTACCTATGTTCTTCGTAACTGCAAGATATTTTTCTCACGATCTTAAAATCTGAAGCCTACTGTACCAACTAGCTATTAATAAGGTTTTTTGGCTCGCGTGGTAATTGAACGTTCTCACGAAAGATGCACACAAATTAGTTGGTTGTTCAATTTCTAATGTTATGTTTGTGTTTATACATGTGCAGTATAAAAGTGCTTAGGCAATCTTAGGCCTTTGTTCTCGTTTGAATAGCCTCGGGCTTAAGATGCAGTTGTAGTCAATGAAGACCAAATTACCCACTTAACAGTCCGTTCCCGAGTAAAGGCCTCTCCTATAGAACATTATCTGTGGTTATTTCAATTTGCCACAGGAGCGTTGTAGTTAAGGCTATTGTTCTCGTTACTTGATACTCATTATTCTTGAAGCAGCAAAGTATTCTTTAGGCTATGAGACAATAAAAAATATACTTAATTTTGGTGGTAGGTACTAAATACCAACTAATAATGCAACCGTAGCCTATAGCTATTATACATGGACTAAAGAAAAGTAATATAAAAAGTAATCCTAAAGTCTTCTTTGAGGATTAAATCATTAATTTAGTTTGTCATTAAATTTTATTGACTTATTATAGGATACTGGTTTTAATTCAATTATTTTAGCTCTCGTTAGGTACCTACATATATTAACTTTATTAGAGTGATTCAGTGCAGCTGTAACTTCCAATAGTCCTAGGTTTAATCTTTGAATGGTATCGTCATTGACATCGTAACATCGAACCCTGATCATTTAACCAGATTGCAAGGCATTGTTAATGAATAAAAGTAGGCGCGAATATCAAAGAATTTAATATTTAATTTTTTCAAACAAACTAAAACGTATACTTATCCGACCTATAGGTACCTTCATGAAAAATGAAATGCCATACACGCAATTTTTATTTGATTTTTTTGTCAAATTTACCATAAGTCATATTGCCATTAAACAATATTGCAAACTTGGTAAATATGAGAATGTTGAATATGCGACATCTCAGATTATTAGAACAACAATAACCTGAGTGCGACACATTGCGAGTATTGTGGCGGCGAATAAATTATTTGGACTTTTCGAAACATGTGATGCTTAATTTAGTGTGATTATTACTTAGCTTTTTAAAAGGATAGATAATAAATGAGTGAACATTATGTACTGTTAAATCAATATTAATTCCATTCTCTATTATTTGTAGTGAAAATGCCACGTCATTATCTGTTTTCTTTATTATTACATTTATCCTCTACAATTATTTTGATACAAAGTTCTTCAATCGTTTGTCTCTACCTAGTGACCATACAAAGTCATCATTAGATTGATCAGTATGTTATATACTTTTTTTACCACAACCACAGGTATGTTCTACCTATATGTATTGTCAGAGATGGAATCAGATACATTAGCGTCATCCGCTGTTATTAGATCACTAGGAAGGTCATTGTTAAGTACCTAAGTGTCGTAATATGGACCGAATTAGCCGGCCCGTTTTCAGCATGATATATCAAATACTACTGAAGTACATAATAGCCCAAATGAGGCGCACATTATACCAAATTTCGCATAAATCTTCTTTTGTCTAAGTTAATCGTAAGTTTAAGAAATGTTAAGTACCTATTTGTATATTTTATATGATTTTGTATAGCCATATAAATTTTGTTACATGCGCACAACAACTAATTAGGTATAAGTAAACGCTAATTATTATTCAGTCCAGTAACCTCTGACTGTTGTTGTTGGGTACGATAAATAACTTAAAACAAAGACATTGTGTTTTCTACCTCATTCAGATGTAAACTATTTAAGTACATTATTTTTTTTATTTTAAATTTATCTGAACACTATTATTATGTTATAGTTCTAGTTTTATTTAAAAAAGATACATTATTCGTCACCTAGTACAGCTACCTAATGAAAAATAACTATATCCATACATATTATTAAATCAAGTCCCTTTTCGTTCTGTCTGCTTGTATGAACGCTATAAACCCACAGACTACATACGGATTTTCATCCAGTTTTCACCACGAGGCAGAGAGATTTCTGAAGAATGTTTAGGGTGGTTCCAGAGTAGCGTTTTATACGCGCGTATAAGCTCGTTTTTGGAAGCGCAAGTAGGCGCGCCTTTTGACACACGCGCAACTCGTACGAACGTTGACGCGCTTCTGAGCCCGTATAAGCGCAGCCGTCAGAATCCATGTTGACACTGACAAGATGTGACTACTGTCAGTACCATTGAATTATTAAATTACCCACAGAAACCAAGTACGCGCACGCAATACGCGCCGTTCATTTGGGTCAGGATCTGACCCAATCGGCGGCCGCGTTGTCTGTAGTCCGAGTCGCACGGTAGCGTAAGCATCTCCTGCAAAATAATCGAAATTATGACATACTGTACAGTGTTTTGTGCCACAATGCTTCAGAAAAAGATTATAAGGTTGCTGGAGTATCATTCCACCGGTCAGACATTAGTTTTATTACGTAGATTGTCTAATAATACAAATACAGTGAATCATAATAAGTACGAGCGGAGTGTTGCCAGTTGGGTGTGAAAATGTCCCAGTTTAATTTACACATTCCTCACCAAAATTTATTCTATTGACAGTAATAATAAAAATAGGAATTAGGTAGTTACATATATAAACTTAACCTTTCAAACACTGCTGGCTGGTACATACCAATCGGTTACGACAAATTTGTCACGTCAAGCTCTAGCCGAGATCGGCTAAGACGACATTGTCTCAAAGCACTCGATTTTTCCGTTTTTGTATTGAAAGGCTAGTATCTAAAATCTATTATTGTCTTGTACTTAATGTAGGTACGCGTAACTAACTTCGTTGTTGAACGAATGACGTTACCGAACTAATTATATTAGAATTTTTAAACTTTTCGCCTTTTTTTGGTCACCATAGCGCAACGGCGCACACATACTCGTAGTACTCGCTGTTGATTTTTGATAATTTTTTCTCACAAATATACATAAATACTTTTTTATGTACTATAAAGAGCATTTAACTAGGAAATCACACGGCACTTGTTAGTGCTCACGTTTGAGTAGTAGTTTCGTCAAGATTGACTTAGCCATCGTTAGTCAGTTGTAAAAACTTAAAAAGCAGACAGTGTGACTTTAGAATTTATAATATACAATTACTTATTTCATGCAAAAATTATGAATTTACCCTATTTATAGCGGAACGACGTTGTAACTGGCAACTCTATAATTGCGTCTGTGTGCGTGATGCAGCAAGTAAACACAGCACAGTTCCGCACACATAGCGAATTTTCGGCTTAACTTCTGAGCTCGCGTTGTTTGAATACTGACTTTCTGTAGGTAATAATTCAATGGTCAGTACTGTTTATTCTGTGCTACTGTTTCGAGCGAACACGCCGAAATATTGCCCGTTTACGCAAGTTCGGTTTTTTGAAGCGCGTAATGTAGCGCGCGTGTAAGGGCGTCCGCTGAAACGACCATTATACCTACGCCTACGCGCAGAAAAATACGCTAATCTGAAATCGCCCTTCGCTGTACCTAATATAATTCACGCGCGCGAAGCCGCAGGCGAAGTCTATAGTAATAGATATAATATAGAGATTAATAATGTAAGTACAATGTACAAGTTTACGGCCGGTAGTCTTGGATCGATTTTATTTGAATCGATTTTGTACGTACGAGGCACAGTAGGTTATAGGTCAACTGACTCGTACTCGATATAATTGTAACATGTTTCATTACTTTTACAATCACTAGGCGAACAAACAATAATATTATTTAATTTAGGTTTTTATAACATTGATTGTTATTGTTTACTTAATTTGTTATCTATTCTTATCGGATTTATAATGTAATATGACGTGACGCCTGATTTATCATCACTCGATGTATTTTATTAGCTAATACATGAAAATGATACGTTATACATTTTAGTTTAGGTTTACGTTATACTGCATTAAACCATGAGTATAAAATCTGTAGAAATATATAAAAAATATAATACTTTTTCTTTTTTTAATTTTTTTATAGACTCACGCCTGTATCCCCGAAGGGGTAGGCAGAGGTGTAATATTACACCCACATTTCGCCATGATTTTTTTAGGTCCCACGTAATAGCGGGCGAGCCTATTGCCGTACCGGGCACATTACCAGACTCCGTGCTGCTACTGAGAATTTCCTAACGAAAAAACCCAATAACACTTTGCCCGACCCGGGAATCGAACCCGAGACCTCCCAATCCCACGCGCATATGTATACCGCGAGACCAACGAGACAGAAAATATACTTACTTCTCAATATTTTCTTTTTTTCGGCTAATTAGTACCTATCTATTCTATGATGGTGTTAACAGACGTGATATATTAATAAAAGCCTTGTCATTAACCAACTTAAAAATTTCGAATAATTTATTCATAATATGTATTCAAAAAAATAAATACGAATAATAATTTATTTATTTAATAATTAATTATATAAATAAATAAATAAATAAATAAAATTGTAAATGTCAAAGACTACATTTAATTTATCACGTAGGTACCTATCTATAAAAGCAATAAAAAATTCTACAAACTTATTAGCATATTCGTCATCTGTATTATTTTGTTTAATTTTCGTCCTAGTTTAAGTCAGGTGTAGCCAATAAGGCCTAGCTAAGCGGGAAATGAAATAAATCAAGAACTATTTAAACGATCAACAAATTTTAATGTAAATCAAACATTTATACCAATTACTATGTGTTGTAAAACGACAACTACTGCCATAAACGTAGTCTAAATTAACATTAAAAAAAACATTGTCTTTAGGCCTTATTAAACTATGGTAGTGTAATAAGGCCTAAACTTTAACCAACAATATAATACAAAATAAACTTCATATTTGGTAATTGAGTTCCATAAAATAATAGCATAGATGATAATGACAGCAAAGACGTAAAAATACATATGTACTTATATATTTGTTTTTGATTCGGAAAAATCTGGTCACTGAAAATCATCATTGTCCTCCTTTGACAACCGCTTATTGAAATAGCCCTCCACATTAAAATCCCTTTTATAGTTTTTAAGATTTAAGCATACATAGGGACAGACAGACAGAAGACAGACTTTGTTTTATACTATGTAGTGATCTACGTCTTTTAGGCACGTTTATGCCTATTAGCCGCTTATTGAAATAGCCGTCCACATTGTACTGCCCGGACTGCCGCGGCCGCAACCAGGTCTTCATCAGACCACACATATACAGTTCGCTGGGGAGTCATAGTGCTTATAAGTAGTCTCTAAAAGCCGTAAAGCGATTAGAAAACAGTTGTAATTACATTTCTAAAGTCATTCAATAAACATATTCTCTTGATAATGCCATAGAAGAGGGTAATAAGGCCTATGGTCGAATTTTATAGGCCTTATTACCGCCGACCGCCTTGTAAAGAAAATTTTAAAATATAACTGTTCGGTATAATTTATACCATTCGTACAACGCATGCCCCTAAAGCATGAACTAATAGAAAATTTATCTGCAAAATAATGTACATACCTGTAATATTTTAAAAAATTACTTACGTTTTGTCCGACCGTTAAATTATAATTCGAGCTGAGCGTCCATCAACCACGCACGACGAAAGACGTAGCTTTGGTGGCAGCAAGAGGGTAAGCGAGACGTGACAAGTTTGGGGTATCATCTAAGATGGTTAGCTACCTATCACTGTGATTTCGGACGGTGAGCATTATTTTAAGTTGTTTTTCTGATACTTAGGGCTTATTACCCGACAGCCTTATTGGCCGCACCTACCTTATACGTTGCAAAACCGATTGAGTAATCTATTTTATATTTTACCATTTGTATTGAACAATAGCTTTGATCACCAAAGTATTTAAAATGGGGAAACAGTATTTATAAATGTAAATAATACTGACCTTGAGCGCACACAGATGCCAACAAACATGCATAATTTAATTGTATGTTTTATTTATTAGGCGTACAATCAACCGAGTTAATCGTAAATTTATATTGTGGAATCGTATAAAATAAGGTGACCGTGTCTGTCTGTACGTACGATTTGATCTTCTAAACTACGAAATCGCCATCTCAATATTCTCAATCTTATGAAATCTCTCAATTTATTTATTCCTTATTATTCTTTCTTATTTAGTTATAGTAAATTCCCACTACCTAACCTACATTATTTTACTAGATCTAAGGGATGAACGTGTACCTATATTTACTTGAGCCTGTTGACTTAGACTTGGCTGCAAGTAAAGGCCAAATATAGATTTCTCTGGAAGCCATTTCAACCAGGCCTAGGCCATCTTTAGGCTGTACCGGCTCAGGTGATAAAACCTAATTATCTAATGCGAGAAAGAATTAGTACCAACCTATAGTACAATTGTAAGTGCATATTTAACAGGCATAGGCTTATATCTAATCTTTGAGGCGTTAACGTTGACTCAGTGAAACAGTTAAGTGATAAGCATTGTGCAAAATGAACCTATCATAGATAACGCTGCGAGCTACTACAAAACTGTAAGCGAAGAAGTCGTCATTGGTTTGATTGCGTAACTAATAGTAAGTATACTTATATAGAAAGATTCAGATTATCTATGCTACTTCTTGAATAAAATATATTAAACTTATACAACGCTGGCATTAAGCTAGTCTATGGCACTTATAATGAAATGGGATTTGGCGAGGCAGTGATACAATGTATCTTTTGGTAAATTATTACAATGTTCTAGTTACAGTCAGTTACATCAGTAAATACACATTTACGAAAATTTGAATGGATTTATATCCATATTCATTTCTTGGTCAAGGTTACTTGATTATATTGTTCGACTACAGAGTAGCGATAAGACATTTTAATTCATAAAATAGTCGTCAAATTACCTTATTAACTACTAGACGTCGCCAGCGGCTTCGCCTGCGTCAATTATACATATAAACCTTCCTCTTGAATCATTATATCTATTAAAAAAATCGGATTAAAATCCGTTGCATAGTTTTTAAGATTTAATCATACATAGGGACAGACAGAAGACAGACTTTGTTTTAAACTATGTAGTGATCTATGTCAATGTAGGTACGAACCCCTATCTTAACATAGCATAGGTAGATTAGTCAGATCTAAAAGCATTGTTAGACATGACATGCTATGCTATGCATAGCATGTCTTGAATACCTACCAGTATACTTGGTTTAGGCACGTTTATGCCTGTTAGCAGTACCTCCCTATTACCTTAATTTAATGCGCAGCGCGATTTCAGCGAGGTATATCTAGGTACCTACCAGAGCGCATTCATTACTCCCATTGCGTTAGCATCCATAAGGTTTAAACCCATGGGGTCAAAATAATTAGTGTTTAAGTATCGGTATCTCACAAGACGCGTGTATAGTAAGAACCTACCCTCAAATATTGCGACAACCCATCTGACTTCAAAGTTTTAGGTACCTACTTACTCGGTACATATTTAGCCATTGCCTATCACACTAGTATTAATAGTATCTATAATTTGTACACTTGAGAATAATATAACTAGCAACTAACAGACCTCGACAATGAACAGGACCGGTTCTAGCTCTAGAAGCGCCTTGGGCAGGATTTCTACAGCGCCAATGAGAGTTCTGGCGCCAGCCCAGACTCTGTTTAACCGCGTTTCTATATTTTCCGTTACTGAATAAAATAACTTAGCAAAATGTATGCTTGTTAACCATTTAACACCTTTTAGCAGGATTGAGCTGAATATAATTCATCTTCACAATTTCATCTGCATTACTTTCTGTGTCTTGACAATAGTGTCCATGCACGTCCATTGTAAACGATTACGTCAAATTGTACCAACATCAGTCCAGCCGTTTCAGAGGAGTTGAATGACATGCACTGGTACATGAATAAGAATGATAAATACGTATAAAAATGATTCATTTAAGCGAATGCGTGTCGTTTTAGAAAATAGTATTACATGAAAATAAAAAAGAAAGCTAGCTGGATGATTTTGGTTGATTCATCGTTCAATGCAGACAGTTATTGAGGTATTAATTACCTACAGTAACGGAAAATTATTGAACGTGTTCGTTGCGAAAACTTAATTCCTAGGTTGGGCAATACTAGTATGTGCATCAGTGCACTACATACGTAAAGTACTCAGGTGTAATTTGGTTTATCCGTACGTACCATTTGTTTCTGTTGTAAACTGGTTTGGCTGGATATTAATTTGTAATTTTAGCAATAGCATTGTAGAACCTGCTTTTACTATCTAACTATACATAGACAACGAAAGGTATTTCCTTTACGTAAGGTTTGAACAGAACTATAGGCAACCCGACTACGGATCTCTCCTAGGAGTACGGAACTTGTTGCCACAAAAAAGTAGACTTGCCAATAAACACTTCAGGAGTTTAGACAACTTCGTTTAAATCGATAGCAACGGTAGTCTACACCTACATGGTATGGGTAACTTCGGTGAAACCGCAATCTAATTAAAAAATGTTGGCGTAGAGCTACTGCGGTAACTAGAGTAACGAGCAGCCGCGCTTGTGAAGAACCAGGTTAGTAGCAGTCGTCTCCTCACTTGGTACAATGTTGGTGTCAAAGATTCTCGGTATCGTTGTATTCGTTCGTGACTTTGCGCTCCAATAACATGTAGCAGCAGACGTTTTTATAGTCAATTGTGTGAAGAACGACGTTGTCTAGTCAACGACCTTTCGCGTTTTTTGCAGACATTTGGAATTAAATATCTTTTTACAGGGATTACAGTAAAATTTCGCTTATTCGAATATGTTATTCAGCAGATTTCATCAATTTGAAATCGTGACTGAATATTATCTTGAAGGTACCTAAATGTACGTCTTCTTGTGAAATGGTGGAGTATAATGTATCAAATGACCTCACTAGAGTGAAGGAAACAATTCATTGCAACGCAACGTTACTACATGTGTCCCCAGCAGTACGTGTACTGTGCATGGAAAGCACCATGCGTGACCGTTCTCTGAACCGTGATAAGCAGACAATAGGCTATGCGCAGAGACCCAACTTTAAAGCATTAAAGCAAACCAATTAATATTTATGATTCATTCAACAAATATATCACCTTTCAATTCCATTTGATGTAATTTATATTCCTTGATGGTGTATTTGTAGCAGATATACACTCTCTTTAACTATCTTTAAAGCGCCCAAATGAAGTAATCGATTTTAGTGTTACCATAAGCATTATAAACTTCATAAACTCACTAACTTCTTTATTTTAATTTTGATTAGGTGCTTTTAGCAAAATGTACTAAGTATGCCTATGAAATTCATTGAGTTTTGTTTCGTTTCAGATTCCTGTTGATAAGAATGGCAAGTTAAGAACCTTAGAATTTCGAGGGGTTTATTCCGCCTCTAAAATCAAGAACTTGGACAACATCAGCTCCTTTGATTTAGCGAAAACTTCAGACCTTGCAGAAAAATCTAAAAACACTGATGCAAGACCTAAAAACGGTATTAAAGAAGGAGTATTTAGCAAAACTTATGCATCACTTATACCAAAAATGAGTTTGAACTTAGATAAAGTAATTGAGCAAAATCCAAGAATTTTAGATTTGCGCGAGAAACTGAATCAAATAACGAAAAAGCAAGATTGTAATGTTGATAAAAAGACAAAAGGTCTACTGAATGATATAACACAGCAACTAGTTGACAAGAAAGACGAAGATGAATCAGGGCCTTACAGTTTGCTGTTTGATCTTCAATCAGATCCTTCTACGTCATACAACGGGAGCGCTGAACAGAAGTCCTGGACTAGACCAAAATCTGAAGTTATTGGTGATACCAATATATTGAAGTTTAAAAAATGTCTTACTTCAGCAAATAAGAGTGCTGATAGATTACCAAACGTGTTAAATTTCGATGATAAGCCTATGAGAGAATTTGAATACTCTTGTGAAAACGAATTTAACTTCCCAGTAAAAAAGACATTCAATACACATTCCCGATCTGATTTATGTCTGCAATTGAAATCGCACCATGTACATACGCGACTGTTTGAATCAAATTTAAGTCCTAATGACAATTCTTTGAGTAGGACTAATGAAGAAAATTCATTGGATGATAGTTTAGGTATATTGACCCCAGATCAGATGGATGATATTTGCTATCTGGAAAACGCATTTTCACCAACAGTAGAGGGACTACCGATTTTCTGTGATACGAACGAAAGCAAAATATCTCCAGATAATGGTGATACCCCATCAACTGATAAGACTGAAAGTAATTCTGCAGCATCGACTATACAGAATGATGGATTTGATAGCGTAGGTATAGACAGGTGCAATTTTGAAGGCCAGCTGGCCCCTATTGTTCGACTGGAAACAATAATAACAAACGAGGAACACGATTCTCTAACTTCCTATGATTCTCCAGCTCATAAATGCAGTGAAACTTTGTGTACAGAAGAACCTTTGTCGAGTGCGACAAGAAATCTAGATTCTATATCATTACAAGAAAATACAATTGGCAAAGATGAGCTAACGTCGAATTTGATTGATGAGGAGTTTATGCCATCTATTCACAGTAGTATTTTGGAACCAGTTAGCTCTATTGCTGAAAACATTAACAATTTGGAAATAGAACTGGACTGTAAGCACGAAAATATATTAATAACAAATAGGATAGAACAAACACCATCCCCCGAAGATTTGCCATTGGACAGTTCTGAAATAAACGGTGAAATAAGTACCTATTCCCAATTTTCTGCTTCAACATTGCATGATTCGCAAACTTATTCAGATGGCAAAAACGATTATCCAAAGTCAATGGAAACGTCAAAAGTATCGAATAGTTTTATCACAAGTATTACGAGTATTACAAGTTTAGATGGCTATCAGGGTGATGGAGAAATGTCTAGACCAGTAAGTAGAGGAGCCGATCATTCTATTGAACACCGTGAAGACGCCATTGAAATGGACTGGCAAAATGTTCCCGTGGCTAGAAGAGCTGATCCCATGACGGACTCGGATTTCTTCACAGAGAGTGACGCTGATGGCTTAGATGATCATATGCAAAGGGGCGATAGAAGAGCACAAGTAATTGACGGAGCTCTTTATGGAGGAAAGAAAGTAAATGGTAATCCTCCTCTCATTGTAAACAGGAACGAAGATTCTTGCATGGAGTCGAGTGGAGTGTATACGGACTTTGAAAATCATAGGACGTCGCCTGTATTTTTGAATGTTATTGATGACATGTCGCCTGATGGGTCAACTCCTTCAACACGTTCAGAATGTAGTCAGAAAAATGCCAGCACAGGTAATTTAAACGCCTATTTTTCTCCATTGCAAGACCCTTCGGAAGAACAGAAGTCGGATACGTCACACGTAATTGACGATGATGAGACCCCCAAGAACACCAGTAAAAGGAACTCTTTAAATAGTGTGAAAGATATAAAGTGTACAGAAAAGAATAAGGAAGAGAAGAGGAGCTTTACTTTGAAAAAGTACAAAATGCCTAAGCGTGATGTGCCAAGCAAACTGAAAAGTATGCTGGCGAATAGAAAGACTGATGCCGATAATAGTGTGCAAAATAGTCCAAAGACAGTGAAAAAGACCGATAGAAGAGAAAATCTGGCGAAAAAGAACTCGTTAGACACAAAGAACGATTACAAGATAAAGTCGTTGAAGGATATCAAATCTAAGGTCGACTGCTCTTTTTCCTTACAACGATCTCAAACTTCCTGTAGCGTCAGCAGAATGTTGAGTTCGAAGTCTACAAATACCAACGCAAAGCCTAAGAGGTAAGCATGATTGATGATCCTTACATAGCTCTATACGTCGTAAATACTTTAAACAGCATGTATTGTAATGGAAATGTATTCGAAGCACTACCATTATAGTAGATACTCTAATGATTAGCGTATCTATGAAGGTATACTTCAATTCTTTGTAATTCACTGAACTTTACGACCTATACATAAATGATTACTAAAACGTGAATCGGATTTATGTAGACAGAGTTCAACGTTGTCTCTCACTATAAAATATGTACTGCTTTGAAATCGAGGTTAGCACGCATCTCTTTCGTAATAGAATTCTCTATTTATACACGAATTTCTACATAAAATCGACTGAGTTCAATAAATAAGATATATTAAATGGACACAATCTTGATAGGTAAAGGAATTTGTTAAAGATATTCGGCAGATTTTTAAGAGACAAACTGCGCAAAGTTTTGTAAAAACGCGTTGCGTGGTGGATGTGCCTTAATGTGTATTTTATGTATGTTAATGTTGTTTGTAGTCGACACATGCGTATGCGCATGGAGCTCGGCTCGGCGGCCGGCAGTGGCAAGAGCAGTCTGCACAGCTCCCAGAGCGACATCAGTGCCAGCAGTACTCCGCTAGGCAAGCATGCCACCAGCCGCTTTCCTCTACTCAGTAAGTACTTACTACTTAGTTTACACGTCTTTTGTATGTACTAGCTGATATTAATAGTGATTTTATCAGTAGCGTTTGACGTTACAGCACATAATGTACGTACGCAAATATATTACTAAAGTATTACATACGTAAACTATGTACTAGGTCACTTGGTACACAATTCAATGTACTGTGCTTATTTTATATAACATAGCGCGTATTGTATGTAATTACAGCTGTGATTGTGACGTTTATTTTTAGATTGTAACGTCTATCAACCTTGATTGATTGTTTAAAACTGCGTAGCGAAGCTCTAACTAACAATCAACAGTAAACGAACAAACACCGCAGTATTGTACGGTTCATTTGCTCTGAATTAGCGTACAATTCCCATTATAAAAATGTAGGTATATATGTCACGATAACACCTTAGATAACTCTCGCACTAGGAATTAAACTGTCGTATAGCAGGGGACTATACAATCACTCAAACAACAGACACACAGAACACCTAAAATACATACACATGTACATAGCCTCACACCTGTTTCCCGGAGGGGTGTGCATAGACTACGGAACGCCATGTGCAACGATCCTGACATATCTCTCTTGCTTCATTCACTCCCATCAGATTCCTCATGCATGCACCCAAAATAAGAACAACAAGTTCTGGATCACACAAAGCGTTTTCCTGGATCGAACTCAAAACACTTGGCGTACTGTAAACAGAATGATCGCTACGCTATCCGCGCAATCAGATGAATGAAGTTCACGCATATTTGCGTTAGAACATCGTGATAACAGTGCTGTTTGATATTTTGACATACCACTCTCCGCCAAGGTTACTTAGCGTTAGTTCATGTGATTCAATGACGTCTGTGTATGTTTTGAGCCGTTCACATGGACTTGTTGTTTTTGTGAACTGTTGCTGCCTAAATGGATTTTCCATAGATGCTAGAATGTAGTTAACTGTCTTGTTATTTTTTTAAGGCTATAGACTCTAGCATTAATGGGAGTATCTTACGTGCATTGTAGACGACTAAAAGTAGCTGGATGTATATTAAAGTAGTAAACTCCAATAAAATGTAAGCAGTACGCATATTCACCATAATATCCAATAATGTGTTACTTTTATTATGCAAGACGATGTTAGCAATTGCCGATGGTCTGTATACCGAGCCACAAGCGGCAGACCGTAGCTTTGAAGGAACATCGTTTGAAGGCAATCGAAATAGCAAGATACAGGGTGTAAAAAGACCCTTAACGAAAACTGAAATCCCATGTTTCACGATTCACTACAAAAATTTTTTTACTTCGGCACCATACCTGGGAATTTACTGGTTCAGGAGATATTGAGGCTCAAAGTTAGTATGGAATTTTTCTAATTAGGTACAAAATCGATGCATTTACCCCGCCAATATGTTCATTAGATGCCCTATGACCCCATGGATCAGTAGGTATTTCGAGCATTGCACGCGCGCGCTTTTAATTGCGGTTTAAAAAATGTGAAAACTTGAAAAAAAAATTGTTTCCCAGGTACTATTTTTGGTTAGTATGACTTGGCATGATGTCCACAACGAGTAGACTTCGGCTTGGTGATGGGTCTTGTGACATCCTGTATAGGTAAATCCTGTATCGCAGTGGTCTTTACAAACCTTAAGTTAACACACTCTTAAAACATCAATCGAAATTGTCTCGTGGGCATCGAACGAACCTACACTTTTATTTTTTACTTCAGCCTACTTTTTTTATTTTAATCAGGTCGAAACTTCAAAAATAGATATAAAGTTGCTTCTGCTAAGGTATTTAATTCTTAATAAAAAACTGTCATGCCGGTTATTCGGGAATTGCTCATTTAGTAAAGCCAAATTAACTGCGATATTTTTCTTTTAACTTAATTAAATATTTATAATAGTTTAGCCATATCCAAATAGTTTTGTTGGTTTACTTGCGGACAGTGGCGTAGCTAGCTTGGGTGGCACCCGGGGCGGTAGTTGGCGGATGCCCTTTTTTTTTTTAGTCGACACCTATAACAATTCCGTGCTAACTTTCGTAGTGCTCAGCTAGTGCGTATGTTTTTGTACATTGTTCCTAAAGTTGAGTTTTGGGTGTCACCCCTTTTTTTGGATATGTGGCACCCCAAAAAGGGTGGCACCCGGGGCGGACCGCCCCCGCCACCCCTCCCTGCCTACGCCACTGCTTGCGGACAAGCGGTTTATCAATAGGTATTGCTCGCAGACGGGCACCTTCATAGAAAGCGGATAAAATAATCAATACGGAGTACCTTATGAAAATTACAGTGTGCCTGTAACTTGTTAAGGTACTGTAAAGCTAGGATAGGTAGACTTGACTTGCACTTGTGATATTTTTGCATTTCATATCAGCTTCTCGAGCACCGACAGCCTACTGGAGAGATTAACAGGGTGCTACGACCTTTCGATGTTATTTGCGAATTGTATTGTAACTTATCGCGTGGTGAAAGAAAACATCGGGAGAAAACTCCATAATATTCTTGAAAGTCATGTGAAGCCTGCCAACCTGAACTTGGCCAGTGTGGTTGGCTTAGGTGAGAAATAGAAGTGAGAAGCGTAAGGCTTCTCATAATGAGAAAAGACATGTACTTAGCAGTAGGACAATATAGTAGGACAGATTATAGCTCAAGAACAAAGATAATGATGAAATTCTACGTACCGCCGTTAGATTTATTCCTCTCAGTTCTTTTAGCACCATGCCAGTTTATTCGTGAAAACGTACCTTTATAAACTGCTGACGTGTGCGATACCACCTCTTTGGTGAGGATATAGTTAGAAAACAAATGGAGAACATAAAAGGCATTGCTTCAATGACTTTCTGTTTTCTAGTTTTCGGTTCCTTTTTGATACAGGGAAATGATCAAATCTTAATTCTTACGGGAATATTATTTTTATAAATAGATCTTTAGAAAAATGAGATTAATAATTCAGAGACCGTAGATCGTTCGGACAACTTTCAGTATTTATCTCGTGCTCGGACTTTGCCAGCATATCATTAAATTATGACTACAATACCTTTATTTTCTTTTATGACTTTACGCTTCTTTAAGCTGCTATGTCCTCGTAGGTATCTACTTGATTACGTCAGACCTAGTTGAAGACAGACTGTTTCTGCCACGCTAATAATACGTAGGTACCTGCTTCGTTCCCTACTTAGCCCTACATATTGACAACAGCTGGCGATTGCGTAAACGAAACAGTCAAGAAGAAATTAGATCAAGAATTTAATATAAAAGTGACTCTATCTGCTCTTTGCTTCGCTGCTAATCATAATGATGGATATATTTTAACTTATTCTGCATCATAGCTATATCTAGCGTTAGCATAATATTGCAAGTATAAAGGTGGATACTTAGAAATATTGTCATTCCCATGCAATAAAATTACAATGATTAGTACGCCAGCAATAAATCTAGTTATGTCAATGGCAATAGAGGAACTGGGTATATTTTATTGACATTTTGTATTCTACATCGTACGGCGGGTTGTAGAATGTCATCATGCTTAGACCGCCTGGAGAGAATTATATTAGTCGTACTGACAAGCTCGGAGCCTTCTAGTTTTGTTGTCAAAGCAAAGATTATAATCTCTTATTTAGAATTATCTTTAGTACACATTCATATTTCAAATACTGTACGAATGACCTCAGCAGGTATCGAACAGGAACGGCGGTCTTTTATGTGAAACCAGCGAACTTAATAATATAAAATCGTTGTTTTTGGACCGAATTTATTTACAAAAACATGTTGTCGTGTAGCTTTTGACAAATTTTATGTTGTTCGGTTTGATACCCACTGCAGAATTCCACCATCGTTCATCTCGCAACTAGTGTTGCCCAAATTCAGTCTTGGTCTTGCAGTCTTGGTCTTGTTCTTGCGTTTTTGCAAGACCAAGACCAAGAACAAGACCGCGTATTTTTAGCAAGACCAAGACCAAGACTGATCGTGCAAGACTTGAGCAAGAACAAGACTTAGCCTGCAAGACTCTTGCGTCTTGCAGCTAGGACTTAGCGCTATTTCACGGAGTAGTTAGGTGTAACAGTTCGGTGTATAGGTACGCTTAGGAATTCTATGAGACGCAAAAAACTGTATCAAAGAATATGAAAAACTGGACCTATGCGCATTATGACTAATAGGTACCATAAACATACCTACATAGCGAATAAAAAAATATCCATTAAAATCAAACTGAGTGCATGCATAGTTATGTTTTAACCATCGGCACTTTGATAATGCGGCATCAAAGGTTTTGTACTTACTTCTCAAAGAAATTTGCCGCTTTTCGGAAGTACATGGTTATGATACACGCGCCGTCGGCTTCTTTTGAAATCATATACAACAATCGTTGCCGCCGCGCCGAAATCACAACATTTGACACTATTTGATTGCCGCCACAGGGCGTAGGTAGACTCATGCAAAATAATTTCGAATTTTAAGAGTACCTACAGGTGTTCCAAAGAATAAATAAGTTTCAGAGTGCTTAGAATGAAAATGAATACATTATACTGATCACGCAAGCAGTATTATGATTAGGATAAAATGGTAAGGATAGGTAGTAGATGTCATAATAATTTATTCTAGTAAGTATACAGGATGTCCGAGTTAGGCCCAACAATATTTAAAGGTGTTTATCTATATCAAGTTTGGAATCGTATGCGTAAATGTTAATAATGAAAGCGAAACATTTTTTTCCATACAAAACTAAAAAAAATATTTTTTTGTGTTTTTTTCGACAACCCTAACAACTCTATAGTCGTGGTTGTGGCACGCACACACGTATACTATCACCCGTCATCCCCGCTCCTCCACGCCACCCGCGCCACGTTCAGCGCACGTGCACCTACTTAAAAAAAACTTTCTGTAAGTTATGCAATTAATCGCATGATGTAATAACTTGCATAGGTACACATTTTAACTAGTTTAATTATTATCATCATCCTAACCTTATCTGTGGTCTAATTAGTATCTAACTAAACCTAACTGGATAACCTACCTGCCTATGATTAGGTACAATTATTGATGAATAGGAAAATAAATTGCGATTATTTTAAATCGAAATGTAACAGGTGCCTAGATAGAACCTGACACATTACAAGTAATTCGCTTATCTTAATTCTAATCTAAAAATTTAATTATCTGAATTAAAATACAATACTAAATTTATTTACCTATCATATCACCAAATAATGTCAAGGTGCATTGCTTACCTTAGGGTACCTAAACCGAGGGAGAGTGATTAAAAATACCATTACTAATTTAAATAGTAATAGACTGATCTTGCAAGACTCTTGCTGCAAGACCAAGACCAAGACCAAGACTGGGAGCGCAATACCAAGACCAAGACCAAGACCAGGTGTATTGGCGCAAGACCAAGACCAAGACTGGCTAAGTCTCGTCTTGTTCTTGCATTTGGGCAACACTACTCGCAACATTAAAGTTCTACCATCACTGCCATGATGTGAGGCGTTCTTCCACTATAGGTTCCACACACCATTTCCTGCCTCGTACGATCGAACTGGAACCAGCTATCTGCAGCAGTATTTCCAAAACAGTTTGACATTGGAACCTTTAAGAAGCGTTCAAATACTTCTTTAAAAGGTTGGCAAAGCACTAGTCTTTCAGGCATTGCAGGTGTCCATGATGATCACTTACTATCAGGTGACCCGTTTGTTCGTTTGTCTCTGAATGTAATACCAAAAACAATAATTTAGCTTAGAGTTAGTTTAGCTTAGAAGATGTAACACTAACACATTCCATTTATTTTGAACAATCTAAACATTGAATACCATCTATCTGAACGAATGATAAGCCAAAATAGTTTGTAGAGTTATCTATGATCAGATAGATGATGTATCCACATGACACTTATTCCTACTTCAACACTTATCACTTTGGTGCCTACCCACATGCCTACCTATGTGATGAGTATCTATGTACTTACACTATGCGGTTATGTTACATCATACCTACATATTACATAGTTAACTGTGCCCTATTTTTAAAGTAACGCCTCACAGATTATCTGCGCCTTTGAATGATATATGTAGATTATAAACTTAACCATCTATAATCGTCTATAATTAGCGCCATACACGTCAGTTCATTAGGTCATACGTATTTTCTGCGACGATGCCAGCAGCAAGTTGTAAAACTGACATTATATTACTGAATGTAGACCTAAAGCCATGATTGCGCATTTATTTTTTACGTGTTTTACTCTCATGGGTTCCGAGTCACTAAACATCGGACCCCAATTAAATACCTTAGAAATTACATTGAGATAGTACAGAGGTTTATGCTACCTGCCTAAATTAGACACGAATTTAAAAGAGCGAGATGGCAAATTGCGAAATCCTTACTGCGGTTACGCTCGCCACTAAAAGTACTGAAGATCACGGCCAAGTAACTTAGTTTTAGGATTTCACAATGAAGATTTACAAATCTATCGACTAGAAGACAACTTTATGAGTATATGTATTTTTAATTTACGTGAGCCAACGACCGCGCTAGGATTCAGTAATAAAAATAAATAATATCGGGACTCCGGACGGAGTCTGGTGATGTAACTGGTAACGGCAATAGGCTCGCCCCCTATTACGTGGGACCTAAGAATTCATGGCGAAATGTGGGTGTAATACCTATTACGCCTCTGCCTACCCCTTCGGGGATACAGGCGTGAGTATATAAAATAATTATAATATCGGGAATGTGAAAGTGTAGTGTCTTGTCTTTTAGACAGTTAAAAGATGTCAAGATCTTTGTCTCCTTTGACCTAAGGTATATTTTTGTAGTCAGCGAAGCTAAGAAACTCTAGATCTAGTTAATGTATTACTGTAGTACTTACTAAATGTTTATGGAAACTTAAGACTATTATTCAGAACGACTTGGCGTAAACTCAATGGTGTCAATGGGTTGAATTGCACACGCCGCCGCCGTAGGTATTTAATTTTATAGCCCATATAATATAAGTCTTGAAGCAAGTTTATGGCGTTTTGTTGATCTCTTTATATTTGGCACGCAGGTATTATAATACAAAATGTTTAATTTACAACATTGCTCTTCTTGTATCAATCAATATTTTCTTTATCAGTATACTGTATATACCTATAAAATTCTTGCGATACTGAATGACTGACAGGCAACGCACAGCCGACTGGGCAAAAGAAAATAAAATTTGGCAAAAAATATCAAAAAAATCAAATAGGTAGGATCAATAATAACGGCCCCATTTTAAGGATTTGTGAGCAACCTAATGATCTCGTCGAGAAAGCCAGAAATTTAGGAGTCCTTATGGATAGCAGGTTAAAATTCCACAACCATATGGTAGGTGTAATTAAAAATTGTCACTATAGGCTAAGAGTGCTTTATCAAGTGAGACAGTTTTTTAGTTTGGATGTAAAAAATAAACTATGTGAGTAATTAATACTTTCCAAATTAAATTATGCTGACACTGTTTAGGGGACTGTCTTCTTGGGCAAACAAAAAGACTGATACAGCGCACACAAAAAGCATGCGCGCGTTTTTGCTTTACTATACCCCGCAGAGCTCATGTCTCTCCTTACCTTAACCGTGGACAATTAATGACGATGGATTCTCGTCGTTATTATCATTTCTCCTGTCTCTTGTTTGGCATCGTGAGGACAAAATCTCCGCCATATCTCTATGAAAAATTAGGGTTTTAGTCACGACCTTTTAGAATTGCCACTCGATTGACGTGTCCAAAATACAATACCTACTACTATGTTTCGTGGTAGTTTTCGGTATGCAGCCACAAAGTGCTAGAATAATCTGCCACCTCCGTTAAGAAATTCCTCAACAATTTATACATTTAAGAAAAAATTAAAAGCGGATATCTTTAATAAGCAAAAAATGTTATCCTATAGGCTGCAGACCGTCTATCAAAATATTTGTTAAAAAGAGTGTCAGCTCTATGTTTTTATAAATAGGGGCAGATTAGGGAGTTATGCTTGTTCTGACTGTTACTTTTATTATTAGCGTAAAGAACAATGGCAGAATTTGGTCTGGGTTTGTTGTGGCGACCTTAAACTTCATATGAACAAAACAAATTGTTTTCTTTTTCTACGATTTTTAATATTTTCACTTTGTCTCGTTAAAGCTGGAGTATTTTATGATGATAAAAAGCATTAATACTTTATTATTTGATTGTTGCCATAGACAATGGTGTGACAGGAATAGACGTGAGTGCTATAGCCGTATCGATGATTAAATAAGTAATCGATACGATCGACCTTTATAGAGTTGGTTTGGTTTAAAATGCAGTTATTTAATATTTAATCAATATTATATCAATAAGCTAATACTTTTGAAGCAAAACAACGTTTAAATCAAATAAAAACGACACAGCATCGTTTTAAAGTTGTATCGATTTCACATAAAATCGATATAAAATGTGCAGCTCTGCTTTTGTCTTTGGCTGTGACAGTTAGATGCTACAAAATACTTCCGCGTTTTGATGTCAATCTGACATATGTCATTTGATGATTCAAACGTACCTACCTACATTGTCTAACTTTCATACTAATAACTTTTCTTTTACCTACATTGTTCATTCTTAACTAAAAATTCAAACACCGATATCTTCTTTTTCCACCTTTCCTGAGTGAAAATAGAATCATTTATAGACTCTTTTACTTACGCCAAATTTTTTGATATATTTTTTATTACTGTTCGCTTCAATTTAATTTCAGACATTTTGATGTATGGAGATCTGCCATTGTCCTTTGGTGCTATGATTTGTAACTACGTCTATTTGTGGGCTTGTTTTTCAAGAAGCCAGTAATTGTATTTTTATTGTTTTTATTTTATTTTTAAATAATTGTTTGGATTTTATATGTTTTCATTGAGGTGGTTTTCTGTATGACAGCGATATCTTGAAATTATAACTGTAGTCTGTCGTCAAAAAGGTATTCACGGAAGACCAGCGTCGTCTCATCTCATAGGTGCTACAGCGAAAGCTGAGTGAATACCCTTTTAGCGATACAAATGTGTTCTTCTAAGCACATTTTCATAATTTATTGTTGCAATGTTTGTATTTTGTCGCTAAATAAATAATTTTCTTTCTTTCTTTCTGTGTGAAGGATTGCCCGAATTTCCACGGGATCAGGCAGAAATCATTAAATTAAAATTAAATGTGCACGCGTAGCTGCAGTCATCCTCTAGTTATGATAGTTAACATTAATACTAATTATACTAATAACTTACCTACTTAGCGGGTTTATCTTTAATATCAACATCACACATTGCAAGTAATACAAGATGAAAAAAGACAATCAAGTTCAATATTTGTAGTTCTATAAAATTAAGTAATTTACGAAGAGTTCAATTTACTTTATATACTCATAGAGGATACCCGCATCTACCCTCGCATATTTCTTTGCCACTGTTTCTGCCTGATCCCGTGAGAATTTCAGGAAATCCTTTCTCAGTGCATAGGGGTGCCCAAGGAACATACATGCCAAAAGTAACTTGTCAGTCAGTCAATAATGCAAGGACAATTCAGGAAATCTTATTAGAGTAAGATTTTGCTTTCTGTGGTACGTAAATGCTGCTTACTTATAGTGTAGAGACAGCATTGAACAAAATGTAATGTAAATATTCTAGACACATTTTTGAACCTTATAGAAATACAATGCAGCTTTCGATATGTCAATTAGCGAAATGCCTGTATATTGTACATGTAATGTGTTATTAGGTAGACTTCCTCCTTTCTTTCTTTACCTTCCTCCAGGCGGCTGTCTGCCACACATTACTGCACGGATTTTAATGCGGTCTTCGGTGATTTTTAATTAATGTTTGGCGATGTAATTTGTAAAGGTTTTGTATAAATCTATAAAATTCTTGCGTTTCGGACTTGCGTTAGACAACGCTCGGCCAAAATTATTGGGGCGAAGATGGTAAAAATGTTCCTTGGGGACATACACTTGGGATAGGGTGTCCTAAGAAGGGATTGCTCGAATTTCTCAAAAGATTGCGCAGAAACGGTAGAATTAAAATAAAAAATGCGTGCGTGGCTACGAGCATCATCTAGCCAAACATATAGTATACTGCCTATGCAAAGCCGTGAAGGGCTGCTTGTGTAAACTAAAATTCAACTGTTCTGTATGACTTGCCTTTTTTTAACTGAGTATAAACTATGTATTAGTAGCCGCCGTTTTTAATCAATGAAGTTCGACGTAGATAAGTCGCTTGAGATGCCACTATAGAATATTTACTAGAAAAATAGAAGTTATAATGAAATTGAGTGAGCGACAGAGATAGAGCACGTAGGTACACGCGCGCCGTTGGTTCGCTGTCAGCTGTTGAGACGTTGTTTGCGAGCACAACCCTTACGAAATAGACCACCCTGTATAACCAGTACAAAGAGACAAAGCAACTGTACAACACCTGCCTCTTTTTCGTTTATTCTCCATAGCTACAAAGGTTACTACGGTACCTATTAAGTCCTTTAAAATCATACCTTCGAATGTCGTCAAACTAATTATTGTTTGGATCACATAATAGACGTACCAAATAAAATCTGTCCAGTGAATTTCGGAGTCCATAGTGCACATAGAATACTCGCATGGATGTTTAATTTGTAAAAATGAGAAATGTAGGTATATTTATACGGTATATTTATATGGATGTTTAATTTGTAATAATGAGAAATGTAGGTAAATTTTCTTTTTATAGTATTAGGTGGCAAACGAGCAGACGGATCGCCTGATGGTAAGCAATTACCGCCGCCCATGGACACAAACAACACCACAGGAGTCGCAAGTGCGTTGCCGCCCCTTGGGGTTGGGAAAAGGGATAGGATGAGGAGTGGGATGAGGGAGAAGCAATAGGGGATAGGGCCTCCGGCACTCTCACTCACCGAACGAAACGCAACAGTTTAGGTACTGTTACTTTACGTCGATTTTCTGTAAGAGGGTAGTACTTCCCCGGTCGAGCCGGCCCATTCATGCTGAAATCAGCAAGGCTCTACTACCGTTAATATGGTAAATTATAAACGCAAAGACAAATTTGCTTTATTACCTAGGTACGTGTTATGGTTTACACCACATGACCATTCTCCAGTACTACACTCCTGAAGTAGTTACATTTTGACATGCCTCTGGCGTGGCGGCTGTGTAGCCGTCTGCCATGCCGAAGCTCACGGGTTCGATTCCCGTTCAAGACAAACATTTAATGTTGTGTGCCTGAACTTGGACGTTTGTCTTGGTCTGGGTGTTTATTTGTAAGATACGTATTCTTTTAAAAATGATTTATGGTAATCGATTTTAAACTTTCGCGATTTGTATACATACATCATACAAATAAATTAGCGGGTCTTAATCGCGTACAATTAACTTATTTAAGATATAAATACCAATTTGGTTCCGACGTTTCGCTCGTCTTGCACCGAGCGTGGTCGCGGAGAGACTGATGAGAGCTCAGCGCCGTCTTGTGGAAGTGCGGGTTTCGGCACCTACCCTCACTTGGTCTGTATTTATACCTTAAATAAGTTAATTGTACGCGATTAAGACCCGCTAATTTATTATATATGATGGTATATGGTAAATTATAAACGCAAAGACAAATTTGCTTTATTACCTAGGTACGTGTTATGGTTTACACCACATGACCATTCTCCAGTACTACACTCCTGAAGTAGTTACATTTTGACAGGCCTCCGGAGTGGCGGCTGTGTAGCCGTCTGCCATGCCGAAGCTCACGGGTTCGATTCCCGTTCAAGACAAACATAATATTGTGTACCTGAACTTGGACGTTTGTCTTGGTCTGGGTTGGTATTTGTAAGATACGTATGCTTTTAAAAATAATGTTTATACGTATGTATGAGTATGTTTATCCATTGTCACAATATAATAATTTATTTCGAAAGATAAAATATGCTCTTCATAGGAATGCCATTCGTCCTTGTCCGTAATGTTTGACCTAAGTTAACGCCTCCTTAAATATTGCTTATAGCAATTATCATAGTTATGTTAACTTAGAATATTGCAATATTTGAGTTTCAATGTGAACTAAACAATTTTAGATTACCCAACAATATTTGCTGTACGAGTTCAACTGTTCGTTATCAAGGACAATCATATTCAATATTATGTACCTATTACTTACCGATATTAATAAATATTCATTTTTAGTGAGCGCCTTCAGAGGTACAATAGATCTCTGACATTTAGGATCGTTACACACGCTACTACAATGCTCGGCTCTTTTTATCAGGCGTTTAGCATTGTTCGTAACGCAATACGAACTAGTTGGCTTAATTCTACTAGAAGAGGTATTACTTCAACTATTCTGGTTTATATTATGACTTATTTATGTAAACGTTCTGTGGGTTGCTTCATCCTTTGCCATATTTTATGACAACGAATAAAATAATAGTCATATGACAAACTTAATTATTATCCTACTTTAATTTATAAATTATCCTACCATAATATTTTATAAAAGGGCAATATACTCATTTCACTGAATCACAATTCATATTAGATTGGAAGTTTCTAGGTACCTACAAAATATTAAATTAAAGCAAAAGAGCACACCTTGTGAAGTATTGCCTACAATAAACTAGTAGGCGCTTGTGCATAATGCTTTGCTTCGTATTTGAGTAAAGTACATCTTCTAACAATAATCATATACCTACCATAATAAGAATTGTTAAAATTCAATATGGTGAACCACAGTTCCCCCTTTTCGTTGTACTCATTGCGTGGTAGTTGCATGACTCACGCCTGACGGTTTTACATTGACTGGGTTTTTCCAATGCAAATAGGGATAATATTATAGGGATAGGTACATATAACTATGACAAAAATATTACCTTACCTGTTACGACCTTTGATTATAATTATAAGCTTAATAGAACTACTGTTGACTTTGATGCTTGTTTTAACAAAACCTTTATACCTACTTACATTTTATTCTATGCTATTCTATTCTAATAAGCAAGTTATGCAGTAAAAAAACTTCGTAACCTAGCTTGTCAAAAATATATTTATCATAAATATGATCTATCAGGGTCGTTATTATAGAGAAATCGCTACGGTAACAATTTATTTCTGAAATAAAAACGAAATCCTTGCGTGATAAATTATAATAACGGTAGACGCACCGATGCAGCAAACAGCCGCGGACGACTATCTAACTGCATTCTCTTAATTCACCTTCAAGCAATAATTGAACCTCAGTTGCACACCTTCTACCCTAATTAAAAGTCAGCTGTGTCTGTAAGACAGGAACAAATCGATGCGGAAGGTCAACAGTACCGGCGGGTTTGGTAAAGGCGCAAGGGAGCCAGCAAGGCAAGTGGAGACCGCATGGCAACTGACATTTCCTCTCGGTTGGCTCAGTTCGCCAGTCGCCGGTGAGACGCCAGCCGGCGCGCGCCGCTAGCTTGTCGCGTCCGTGACGTCAACTTGCAACGCGAAAAATCAATGGATTCCCTTCTGTCACTAAGGTTACCCGCATACCGCATTTTCTCCAAGATAATGTGTCATATGCCAGTGAAGTGTTAACGATACTCGCACCTGGGATGTTACTTCATTGATAATGATAAGGACATTACGATGTAAAACGCAACGCGTCATGTGAACGGTTTACTTTCAACTTTTGTTTTGTGTGGTGTCACATTTTGAGTTATTATTATTTTTACTTGTACCGCTTGTTTATTTACTGCTAATTATGTTACTAATTGACGTTTCCTTTTATTTGTAAAGTAAGAGTGTTCCTGTTTATCCATTTTAGTTTACACTCTAAAGTGCGGTTGTTGTTTATTTGAAAAGGATTACCGGTATCCTTTCAGTGGAAATTACGTGACTGAGGACGAATTTCCCCTTCTACGTATGAAAAATCACTTGCGACTGTTATTTATAATTATTAAATTGTCCTTCATTAACTTTATACTTACTATTGAACAACTGGTTAAACAAGTTGACATTATTTTTAATGTAAACAATTTGTTATCTACGTTTTAAGCAATAACTGCTTTCTAAGGTTTTTATATTCTATGCGGGATACTGGTAAACAAGTTCTTAAACTGTAATTAACACAATTAAGCAACTATAAATTCAATATCTTTCCATAATGATGCTGCTTCATCTAACTTCCAGTTGCTGACAAGTCCGAAAAGCTATTTTAACTCTTTAGCCCAAAACTGTTTGGAACTCAATAGAATTCTCATTAGAAATCGATTATTTAATACTGTGTTGGTGAGTGTTACATAAATCGTTGTAACTCATTGTTGGTATCAGACGCAGCAGAAAATAATACGCTAAATAGAAAGTACCTACATTAACGCATGCTCGGTTCACATGCAACTAAGCACCTACCACATAATTAAAAAGTGATTTATAAACGTACATAATTTGTATTGTCCTCACAATAAGTACAATAGCTAGTTAGCAATAGTTTTCATATTTTCTCTCGAACTTGAATATTCCCTGCATCGTTCAAAAACACGAATGAATCAACGGATGCTGTGATTGATAAATGGCCACGTCCGTGCTTAAGTAATGGTATAAATAGAAACGTAATCGATATAATAATAATCTATTTCACCTTTCACTGTAACATTGTCATGTACTATACAAAATGGTGGTAACTATGTTCTACACGCAAAAAGTAATTGTACGAAAATTTTAATTGACAGAGCTAACTCGATTTGAAAGCATGAAATTGGGAGAGTCAGTCATGATATAGATAAATTTTATCTACTACATCTCCTTGAGATGTTTTTGACAGATAAACGTTTCAGTATTGTCTGTTCTATTGATATGGTGTTATCGATTACTGGTGTACTTAGATAGTGGTCCAAGTTTTAGAAAAATACTGTATGCTTCAATGATTTTTTCTGTTGGGCCTAGATACCTATACTCGTCGTCGTTGTTTTGTCGTCGTTTACTTAGAAATACTAGTTCTTCATCCCACGTACAACTCGATAAAAGTTTGAGTTCCCGCATCTTCAATAAACAAACATTGTTTGTTTGCGTTGCGCATCTAAATAGATGCGCAACGCTTTCAATTGCTTGTCTTCATAGACAAGCAATAGCAATAATCGATGGTATACGTTTAGTTACTAGATTTTTGGTGTACTTTTGCACTTCTATAAATACATTATGCTCTAAATGATGAAGAAATGGAAATTCATTTGCCTCTATAACATCCACTACCTTGTTCAATGTAGTTTTGTAGTATAACTTAGTGTGTGTTTTTTGTCGTATATGTCACCAAATATAGACTCAAACCACGTGGCGGTATGACCACGTGATGATAGCCAACTAGGTACCTACATCTAAATGAATAGCTGCATAGCAAGTTGTCAACTTTGTAAGACCTGTTTTAGTTGAATGGTATAAATCGTTTGCCGACAATTTGCATAAATTTTGCCTCAAATGACAATGGCATACCTACTTTGTCTTGGCTTAACTTAGTGATTATGTACAATATCTAGCAAAGACCACTAAATACCTTCAGAAATAATGTAAAATATATACGTAATCTTATTCTTATCTGCTTTTAGGTGACATCTCGAGAATAAGTGTCTATATAAATTTGTCATGATGTAATCTGTGAATGGTTAAGCAACTCGGTGTACCATAAACCATGTGTTAGCTACGCCCATTGCAAGCGTGTTAACTTTACGTCACAATAGTTTAATTGTAACGTAAATGGCTCTTACGCAACTAGAGTTATATTTTATTTGGTGTAAACACGTTTCTGCGGAAGCCCCATTGTGCTATGTAACCTTCTAGCATCGGCTAATTGCTAAGATAATGCTTCAGCAGAAAATATACTTACGACGGTATGTGCTTTAGAAATCGAAAAGCATATTGTATTGTCGTTATACAAGATTCTTACACTGTTTAGAGAATATGATCAACGATAAAAATGTCTGGCTACTAGTTATCTAGTAAATAATTCTCGTTCATCTTTAAGAAGAGCGAATGTCCTCGGCAGAATATAAGACAGAATTATTATTATCACTTTGTCTTACTAGGTAGCTTGTACGATTATAGATTAGATGAAGTCTGATAAGAGTGAATCGGTGCTTAAAGTAATACAATAGAAATAATATCGTTGATGAACAAGGAGTAGGCACTGAAATAAATAGTGCTTTACAATATGAAAGTATCGAATGAGAGAAATGAATCTGTTCGCTTAGACGTAAACTAAGATTTACAATTCAATATAATAATTTCTACTAAAATATAACGGTATCATATTCACCGGTTTGTGGACTTTCATAGCTGTATTCGAGTGGCAACAAAAGGTAGTGTTACACTTGTTAGTGTCGATACAAGTACAGGCTTCCATAAGTGGTCTGTAAAGGTTAACCCTAAAACGTATGGTATAAAAGTGTAGTCAGTATAAATGGCCTAGGCGATACTTACGAGTGAAATCCACTGGAAGCCGATGCAGTGTAACGGGTTATTCTCGTCGATGGATTTGTTGACGAGTCGAGAATCGTTGACCCCGTCGGTGAAGGCGAAACCAAGTGCGAACTGTTCCACTACGTGTTAAACGTAAAACCAAGTATCATTTTTGGCGACAGTATTACTAGGGCCTCATTACGTTTTCTAAAAAACGATCGTTCCTATTGCATCGAGAGGATGTTACCTCCGTCTGCAAATATTAATGTTAGTTTTTCGGACATCGGACAGAATAAGAATCAAATAACGAGCGTAAAATGATATTGTGGTTCCAGTACCTAACAAACAAAATTATTTTAATCCAATAAGTATGTCTGAATCAACCAAACGTTGTTGTAGTAATTTGGTTTAATAACCTATTTTTGACAGGATTATTGAGGGTGTCTAATAGCAAACAAATGACTCTATCAAATGACCCATGAATTTATTATGAAAATCGTCGTGGTCCCAATTTTTATAGGAATCGATTGTAGAACAACCCGTTGTGTACTCAATGGTGCGACGCGTTTCTGTCTGACCTACATTCGATATATTAAATCGTGGCCTAAAAGCCTACGTGACACGACGTTGAGCTATTATATTATTATTGTCATTAGTTGCATCAAAGGTTTGACACAGACCGTATAAGACCGCCCACTGGCTTGCGCCTCCATACAAGCAGCCCACTAAGTCTACCATAAAACACTATCAGTGTCTCAAGATTTCACTTTCAAAAATACTCAACAAACCGTTCAAATGTAGAAGAATTTAATCATTACTTTGATATGGTAGAATCAAAGTAAAATAGTATCCATATCCAACTCGGATTGAAATTTGTCGGTTTACTTTCGTACATCGGTGTTTCGTATTCAACATAGTAGTAATACAAAAATCCCACAGCGTACTTGTTGCAAAGAGAAAATGATTTTATCTGAGAGTGGATAGAAGAATGCCATTTCACTTTTATTCGTCATGTTCTTCTGATTGTTTATTATTTTAGAAAGAGAATATGCATATTCAGATCGTGATGGTAAATCATGTAGCTCGGTAATACAATACGTTGTTTAATATTCTTAACTATCATAGAGCACTAAAAGCAGATGTAAAAAGGTAAACCGTTTTAATAGGTAGCAGTTACCAGTTTACAGTTCCTGGTAAGGATTCCCGTTGATTGTTTGGAGCTACGTTGGCACCAGCCTCCCACGAGTTATTCGCTTCACTTATAAACTGTTGCGTTTCCAAGAAGTGACATTACAATCGCGCGTATGATTGATGACCGTTGTATCGTTATTTTGTAACTGTGGCATCGGACAATGTTGCTTTTGGAACGACATTACATTAAGCATATACTTTGGATGTGAACGCTATAAACGTTGAAAGGGACAATAAATATATAAACAAAAGTCTCCTAAACTATTGAAGTTTTAATAATAGCACAAAATATTGTAAGGTTTTTGATGCATATCACACATACATTATTTGTTTATAAGCTTTTGATTCAGTATAGCATTGTAGTCAATATATTGCCTGAGGTGCAGTTACAATGTTATTAATATTTAGAATGTTATACATTGCACGTGTACGCACATATTCAACAACGACGTTTTGAACAATAAAGCCCTATTGCAGGCAGTATTGCTTATGCCGCATTTAGCACCCTTATTAAGCACATAAAATTCTAAAAGCAGCGCGATATTGCATAGAGTTTTATGTTCCTAGCAGTCGAAAGTGTGACGATCACCTTTTTGTGGTTTTGTGACCGCAACAAACCGGTCTTGATATAAGATAGTTACAGGTGATTCCTATAGAGAACAGGTTCCTTTTCGTATTGTTGAAAATCCACTTCTTTGTACATTGAGTGAACGAACCGATATTATTTGTGCTCTTGTCCAGACTACTTTTACTCGAAGGGAAGTAGTGCTAGTACCGGTGCAGTGCTGCAATTAACCGTACTACCTGGAAAGGTAAATCTTATGAAATCTTAATTTATTTGTCGTGTGTCGTGTTATATGCTGTTGTTGATACGTGTAAGTTATTGACAGCGTTTTCTGTTTGTCACATGATACGTATATGAAAGTTATTAATATCTTGTGAATTACTTAGGGATTCGAATATTACTCATTTAACTGGACTCTAATTTATTAGGTTGTATGAAACAAATCATAGTTATTTATTAAGTTAGTTCGAGTAATTTTAAGCATGTATAAGAGTGCATATCAGACTTGCAGTAAATTGTTTCTATCAGCCGTTAATTATTCAAATTAAATGCCTATAGAAATGTCTTTTTAATATTCTGGGTCATTATAAAAAGGTGTTATCAATGATCGATTAAAACAATTACCGCTAATAACGTGTCAAGTTTCTCACAAGTGTGGTTAGGTGAGAAAGTTTCGCGTCGGCAATTCTGCCATTAGAATTTAGCCGTTGATCTGATAATTTATGTTTTGATACGATTATGCCTGCAGCTTAGTCTTACGTCTAGTCGACTCAAGTGATATACTGAATAGTGCTGCCATTTAAGGCTCACTATTGTGAGATGCAACGGATGAAAGCACAGACATTGCTTCGAAAGCAAAGTAATTACTACCTATGTGTTGTTTTTGCTCACCGCTACGTGCTTAGCCGTAACTACTTTAGTATATTCTCGCCTATTGATATACCCGTCACAAGGGACTAATAACTGCCGCTACGTGCGGATGCGTTCAATAATGTGCTCTACTGTTTAACAGATTGGTTCCAACGCAACAAACTTGTTATGTAGTGTTTCGCAAGCACTGCTGGTATACCTGTCACGTTTTTGCTTTATATTTGAAGGCGAAACGGATTCGTTGTTTTTTGTCCTGCTGCTTAATTGCAAACTAAATATGCTCATTAGTAATTTTGCGTCAGCTCCTGATTGAAACTGGAGATAAACGTAGCATATTATCGATATATACTGAAGAAAGTTGCTTTGAATAAATTGCTCGTTTAATTTAGTCATGTATTCAGCATGGATTAGATAGATAATAAAACCGAGACTAGCTGAATTTCAATGAGTGGAAAACCGAAGAAATCTTTGGCTGTATATTGCTGCACGTGTTTCAAGAATTTACTAAATAAATACGTCTGTGTGCAATTGTATTTGAACACAATGCTCAGTAAACAAAGCCACTTGTGCGTGTTCAGCGGCCGGCAGATGTAGGAGAGTCTGATCAAACATTAAAGACGTGCCAATGACTAAGTTTACCACCTACAATGTTTTCCAATTCGATACAGACTACTTGGTTCGTAACAGTGATAAAGTTGCGGTTATTGTTGAGAGTGAAGCACCGATGTTGTCTGCGTGTATGCAGTATGTTTGTATGGTCGGACCGAGCTCAGCAACTCGCGTAACTAATGGGAACGCGCTGTGACTTCATAATTTGATGTTACGTGACATTAATAATTATTGCTTTCGTTCGATCGCTCTCAGACTTTTGTGGCGAGACGTGTTCAATAGACGTGCGAGTTTAATTTGATGTTATAACGACTCAACTTTCATAGTTGCCAAAATAAAAAAGAAAACGCCGGGAGCAAGCGATTTTTAAAAGGCGCCGGCTTTGGCACGTCTATTACAATGTTGTTTCTGCAGCCATTCTTGTCTTTGCCTCTGAGCAAATATAAGGTGGTACTTGCAATTTAATCTTTCGAAAATTGACTTTTTTGTTTAATATCAAAGCAGTAATAATTTCTCAGGGGTTCTTCTATTCTTCATCTCCATTCACATCGATATTTGGCCGTTGAATTTCAATATTTATGTATGTTAATGTCAATTGCATCTTCCTTGAATAATTTTTCATATCAATTACAGGCAATAAACCAACTAAGACGAGTAACGCAGATTTTTTGTAACTTGCAATGGTAGGTAACCAAGATAGTTATGCTGAAGAAAAGAGCGAAATTTCTTTAAACGTACAATAAACAATATAGTTGTTTAGTGGCGGCTGCTACAAAGAAACTACTCAAGTGGGTAAATCCTTTATGCAATCTAGCCAACTTTAAATTAACCTGCGATAATCATGCGAAACGTGCTTAAGTGGAGATTTCAAACGTGGTTACAAATAGCTTGATTATGAGTCGGTTTTATGATCGATTTTAGCTCATAGCCTTTTAGCTCTTTTACTGCCAATATCGCTTTAAACTTAAGTTGAGCAAGGACTGTCAAATTATTATACTTATGGCAGTTTAAAGTCTGAGCGAAACAATGGCAAAGTTACATGTCAGTAAAACTGTGCCTAACGTGTATTGTCACTATCTGTAGAGATTTACACGCATGTTATTATAGCCTTTGTCACGCATGTTCTTTACGTTTGTCGTGAAACATTTTAAGTATACAGTCATGTCCTCTCCTTACGTTGACTATTACTAAATATTGCGTTTGTTGAAATGATAAGCCCTTTTTATATAAGTAGTAAAATAGAACTTAAGTTACAGAGAATGATTTTCGACCATGAATTTGCCGACGTTTGTATTGCAGCAATCGTGATCTTGGTGGTCTTTATATGACTTGAGTGCAAAATCGTTTCGATTCATCAAGATTTTCGTTTAAAGAATTATCGTGTAAAATGGCCGACCCAATCGGGCGACGTTTTAGTCGCCGCGCCGAAGTCAATCACGTAGCGGATGTTAATCTGTGCTTGTGTCCTCACGTAGTGATTTAATCTCGCCGACACGATACCCATGCTGGGTGCTAGTAACCAATTTGCTATTTAAAATGTACGTACCCGACTATGTATACGAGTAGCTAGAAGGCGATCGCATGTAAATGATCATAGGCACTAACGAAGTTGACCTCTGCGACACGCCGATCTTGCCAGTCTTGCCACTCACTAATAATAATATAACTGTTAGCACAGATTCTTGTACTACTAAACAGATGCTTTATTGTGTACGTTACTATTTTGGTTCATCTTTTATGATACAATACAGTAGGAACTGTTTTACAATTTCTGAGAAAGCAAGCTGTCTTAGTTACGATAAGATGTATCATATTAGTCTATTCTGCAGTTGTGTTGTAAAAGTGAGGATTTTAACATACTTTTGCCGTGGTTTTAAGAAGACGTTAAACCGTACGGTGTACAGCGCAGCTCCTTTCAAGTCGACTGCAGTTGGCACTGAGCCAGCAGCGGTCGTGGCGATGTTTTGTATATTACGAAATTCCGCCAAAACTGTTGCAGTAGGCAGGAATGACCCCAATTTTAGAAGCTATTATGATATGACATGATTATTTATTATGGAAACGTACATTACATTAACTTGTTTAGTCGTTGCAAATGTAAACTATGAGTAATAGCGTGCAGTCTGCACGAGTTGGATTTAAGGTCCAAAATGTATGATCCAACAATTCGCCATTGTTTTGTTTATTGAATTAAACAAAGAGAAGGCTAGCTTTAAAAATAGATACCCGTTTTACAAAAGCCAAAGAACTTGAAACTACTGTTTTGACTTTAACTTTCGAGGTTGTTGTTGTGACATTAAATACAGGTAGTGTGATACCCTCAGTACATACGTCGAACATAAAATTTGTAGACAGCTGAACATTTTTAATTCTACAGTTCGCTTCTAGATATGAAATCTACTACATTATCTGATCGACACCACGTTAGCGGCTAGCGCCACCATGTTTCTCCATGACTCGGCCGTTGACCCAAATTGCTCGCTTACCTTTATATTTTATAGCAAACTATTTAATAAATTGTAGACATACTTAATGTTTCATGTTACGCAGTTTACTATAGCCGGGTTATTCGAGTTTTCATTAATAAGTCGTATGAAATTGGCCCATTAGCTATATAATAAATGCTCTCAATATCAATAACATGGATGGGATGTTACGTATAACGAAGTATTCTCATAATATTTAGTAGGTCTATTCGACGGTTCGCTTGACCGGGTTTTCTGTCCCATTAACCAGCTGCTCTGAAGACGACATTGTCATCTGTGCTCTTGGGACATATACCGGAACGTCTGAATTCATTCAGGTAGTAGTTCCTCTATGTTGTCGAGTACATTTAACAACCATTTTGTAACCAGTCGCTCGTATTTCTTTTATGGGTGAGTTTGTATCAGTGACCGATTTATATAGAGCATCCTATTTTAGAGATATTTGGAGCATGCATTGTGCTATATTGGTTCAATGATACCATTGTCTGGCAGTTTACGTGGATATGTGTTTTAATTTTCACGGTACGATGTTTGGTGTAATCAGAACTGTTTATAAATTGCACAGTATTTTGTCAGAAACCTGAAATATAAGTTCGTGTTCTTTGAGTTCGTTTACCTATATTATAACGGGTTTAAATAATAGTGGAGTTATGAAGTGAGGTATTCTAATTGTCGCCATATTTGACCAGCCGACGGAACGAAAACGCGTATATTTTTGAAGTTAACTGGTCGGTTGTTAGCTGTCGATAGTTATGCTTACAAAGGTCAGCTGTTCCAAATGTCAAATGTTACCTTCTGGAGATGCAGGAAAATGTCAGCTACTATAGTTATATTATATTACACGTAGGTATCCCGAGTAGAGTATATTGACACATTATGTTCAGCATGATTACGTTTATGCTTTTACTAATTAAGCCGTAACGGTATCATTCAATGCAAATAACAGCCTGTTAAACGAGTTTATTATTAATATACGCTATGGAACGTGTAGGAAAGATACGTGACTTGGATATATTCATATAAAGTATTTCTTATTTATCATTTATTAGCACCAAGCGTTCCGCCGGACCACAAGACGCATATACATACACTAGAGGATGCCCGCGGTCACACCCGCGTTATTTAAGGCTACTGCTCTGCTCCCGTCGCTCATAGCGCGATGTTGTATAGCCTATAGCCTTCCTCGATAAATGGGCTATCTAACACTGAAAGAATTTTTCAAATCGGACCGTGTTTCTGATATTAGCGCGTTCAACCAATCAAACAAACAAACAAGCTCTTCAGCTTTATATATTAGTAAGTATAAGATAATGCCACTTAACTAGACGGACCAGACCTTGCGTAGAAGTGTCCATTGTAAAGCCTGCACCTAGGTAATAATAATACCTGTGTTTGTTGTTCTAATGGCATCATCTGAAGGCTATTTTTGTCGATGTTGTAATTGTTATCATACAAAACGACCTTTGAGTTTTCACATCATCGCTTTTCGTGTCTGAGTGAGACGATCTCCTTCATAAATCATTTTTAAAATATCGACACTTGCTCGAATGCTGTAATTTCAACAGTATTTAAGCCAGTGCTCCTTGTGTAGTTTAATATAATAGTTAAAATAAACCAACATAAAGCTATATCTTTGACCTGAATCTACAAATACAAATACGTTCTGACGAACGAATGAGCTATTCATGCACGCCCTATATTCAGTGCGTTTTGAAAACAATAATAAATAGATATCTATTCATTTGATATCAAATAAAGTCTGAACAATAAATGGCGTTACATGAAAAACAACGTACGGCAATTTATAAAATTACATCACTATGCTAAGTATCTTTTGTCGGGCAACGCCGAGGCGAAGAATGAAGCACAATAAAAATTAACAAGGAACAAATTTTACAAAAATTCAGAGAGACCATTCTAAAACTAATATGTTATGCACCGGTTGCAACACCTACGTAAAACCATGTTTCGTCGTCGCGACAGTATTGATTCGTTGGCAGCAGACTTTCGTGTTCCCTCTTGTGGAATCAGGGCCGGATTTAAGGGGGGGCAGGCGGGGCAATGGCCCCGGGGCCCCCACAAGAGGGGGGCCCCCACAACAGAGATAAACAAATAATAAAAAAATATGCAGCTTGAAAATCGTAAATCCAAATGAATGTTTAAAAAATAATCGACATTATTACATTTCCATACCAAATAAATAAAATCTACTAGACAGAAATTGATACCCTTTTTGTAATTTAGTCAAACACATAATTTTAATTCAATAAAATGACGAATCAATTTTCTGAAAACCATATAGGTAATTTATTGGCCTAAGGATTGAAGTAAGTAGGTATATTTTCAAAAACAACCAAATAATCATCAGGACGCGCAATGCTTAAAATGCTAAAAGATAGTATATTAATATATAATTGACTATTTCATAATTAGATACAACCAAACAAGAACTGCCACACGATTCTGTAAAAATGTCAGAAGATTGAGTACAAGGAGATAAGGTCGATGGTAGTCTCGAGGAACGTGACACCATAACGGCCCTGTCACGACCTACAGCGGCGGGCGGCAGCGGCGAGCGTTTTCGATGTACATGGCGCGCGTTACTCCGTTGCGGCCACGCGCCGCGAGAATAAATGCGCCATGTACATCGCCCCTGCCGCGCCGCTCGCCGCTTAGACCGATCTCGTGAACAGGCCCTAAAACCTTTAAAATCATGTAGTCACAATCAAGAGGAAGTGGATAATGGTTTAAAAAATGACATTGGTCTTTGGCCCGTCGTGATAACTGAAGGAATGATCAAATATTGGTCAAGAACGGTTCCGCAAAACTGCAAAATTGTTATGAAGTTTCACTCCAGAATTCTGTCCTAAAATAATTGTGAGATAATACAAACTTTCCGGCAATGTACAAAAACATGTTTATACGTCGCAATCAAAATCAAGAGACTGTCAATCGATAAATATACTGATGAAGCAACAGCAAATGCTTTAATATTTATTTTAGTTGACCATCAACTTAATTTTCTATTTTGTCCACGACAATCGTTGTCGTGGATAATCGTACGATAATGCTGCAAATATGAGTGGAAAATACAAGGTGTCTCAAAAGAAATTACACATTTGTTTTGCTTGTTGCGTGAGCGCAATTAACTATTCCGAGCGGCGCGGGGGTTATGTCAATCGGTAGCCTGGTTGTTGGGAATTTAGACACTATGGAGCAAGCGCTCGACTTATTGGAAAATGGGTCGAGAAGTTTGAAGAGATTTTGCTAGTTGACGTGCCCATTAAGATAAAAATGAGCTTTATCCGAAAACAAGAAATGGTAAACGCTGGAAAGCGCTCAGTCATCTGGTTTATGAAGTTAAGCCTCTGACCAGCATCCTGAGGCTTCAATACTTGCATCAACTGCATTTTGTAGGGGAGCTTTAAATCTTTGTGTAAAATGCGGCATAATGATGATCTATGCTATACGTTTAAAGCGACAACACGCTTACGAATCAAAAGTTTTGGGTCATCATGAACAGACTGAATAACACTGTCTACGTTTTGCGACCGTTCTCGAAGACCTTGGACGCCCAGATTTTGGTTTATCCAGTGTCGATCCGGTCTCTTCAAACTTCTCGACCCATTTTTCAATAAATTGAGCGTTTGTTTGGTGCATCATTTAAGTGACGAATATGTCGCCACTCGGAATAGTTGCGTTCACGCAATAAGCAATACAAATGTGTTATTTCAGTTGAGACAACCAAAGCGATGCAAGCTCTTATTTTGCAGAAAAAAATCTGCATTTATCAGCGTTTGTACCATGCTGTGGTCACTTACTGAATTTAGTAGGAAAAGCAGCTGCTAACTCTTGTGCATCAGCAGTACAAGTTTATTCAGAATTTATATAGGTTTTTTACACCAAGTACAGATATCTATCACCAAGAGAAAAATTTAAAGCGACTGGTTTTAGCCCAGTTATCGATCAACTTTGTGTTTCTCTCATAGAAAGATTGCAAGCATACGAAGCTGTTCGATTGAGATTTGGATTCCTCAACCACTTAGACGAGATAGACGTCGCAAGTTTATTATGCCGCTGCAGAGAAATTAGTAAAAGTTTACAAAGACGATTTCGAATCTACACTTGGCAATGAGTTGGTACAATTTGTATCTTTAATATACTTGTAAAACAGGACTGTGAAAAAGACTAATCAAAGGAACTATTGTATAATCGCATTCTTGAAAATCAGAATTGCCGAGCTACTTTCCCGAACATCGAAATTACATGAAGAATGTGCTTAGTATTAACGTTGTCTAACTGCACCGAAGAGCGCTCGTTTTCAAAATGAAAATGATCAAGAATATGCTCCGAAAAATGATGGAAAAAAACGGGCTATCGCAGCTAATCCTAAATAATAATTGAAAGTAATTTACTCCGCGAGCTAGACTTCAGCGAAATAATCGACGACATTTCATCCAAAAAAGTTCGCATAGTGCCATTACATTAACACGACATATTAACACAGTTATTCCGTTTTTAATCAATTGTATTTTTTTATTTCCCTAAGTTTAATTTGCGGACAGTGTATTTCTTCAATAGTTTAAGGGAAAAATTATACGGACAATAAATAGGGGCCCCCACAGCTACATTGCCCCGGGGCCTCCAGACCTCTAAATCCGGCCCTGTGTGGAATTTAGGTAGGGTGCTGAAGCGTAACTTATTAAACATTTTTTACAATGCTACTTTAGACGCATTCAAATAACGTAACACTACAAATGAGCTATTCACAAAACGGAAATATTTAACACTGCTCATATTTTAAACTCCGTTCATGTATTTATTTTATAATGAGTTTGATTATGTGTACAGAAACATAATCTTACTGCAGTATCTAGACAGTTCTGAGAGCAACGCAACTTCTCTTCGACAAAATGATTGTTCCAATCACTTAAGCAAATATGTAGCTTACTGAAAAGTGTTAACACTATTATGCAGTATTTTTAGAATTTAGTTCGAATTTGATCGAAGCTAAACTGTTAAAGAAATTTACAAAATTTAAGAACTAGAATTAACATAATATACCTACTCTAAATTTAAAACGGGTAAACCACAATCGAAATAATAATGATAAGAATGGTGAGCATACATTACTTAATGGTAATAGACCGCTTACGTAATGACAGTTAAATATAATATCATTTGTATAAGTATGTAATTATTCAAAAGTATTATCCTCATTATGTGTTATCCTATTGAAACTTTATTCGAAATGTAATTTTTTGGAAGGTGTATGAGTGTGGGTGGGGCGCTAATATGTTACTGCATCATCGTAGTTACGTATTAGCGCTTATTTGCAGTTAGTGAGAATTGTTCGCGGCGTGTGATCCGTATCCCACGTCTTCTGCTTTTGTTCACATCGTGACGGTTAAATCAAAAGTTTGTGTGCGCAGTTTAATATTATAGTGTCAGTGACAGACAGTTGCGTTGTCCTCGTGTCTTTGTGCGTTTATTTCATTTTGTTAAGTGTCTTTGTCTCAGCTTCATATCCTTCGTCCTTTAGTTTTATTGTTGGTGTAGGTTTTAATGGATTCATCATTATTGAAATGTAGTTAAAGTTATAAAAAAAACATAATTCTGTTATTTCAGTAAACAACAATTCGGTCATATTGGTGTGTTTTTTCTTTATTGCGTGTTGGCAAAATAATTTAATTTGGTAAATAACCATAGGTATACAATTGGTTAACCCACCACTTCGCGGTTTCTTAATAAAGGTTACTATGAAGTAATTCATGATATACTTATTTAAGATTACATGCATGATATTACAAAAAGTTTCAAAACTAATGTGGCCGACCTACACTTTACGCCTGCGTGCTTCCTCAAGTCGTTAGGATCGTAGCAAACACTTCAATCATTTACGCACAGTTGATCTTAATAAAATCAGTAATCCAAGATAATCATGTGCTCACCGCAAGCTGCCGTGTTCGGATAAAATTAGCGACTGTCCGTGAAAAATTGCAGAGGCACAACGTGTAATTCATTTTAGAAATCTAGAAAACGCTGTTGCTCTGTACTCCAGTTTTCTACATCAAACTTGCAACTATGTAACACAATTGGAGAAATAAAACCCATTTAACCGTCTTACTAAATATACCTCAAACAACAAGTTTAAAATATCTTCTTCAGCCGCACTAAAGGACACAAGTGTGTCTTTAAGTTATTTAACCCTGAAAGCATCGCTTACTAAAATAGTAACAAATCCGAGAGAACTAGTAACACTTGCTTAAGTTTAGCGACTGACTTGGACGTTCTATTTTTTCATATACATACTAGTAAAAGATGACAGTTTGCCGCTCTGCCTAAACGTTGAAGTTTGGGTAGCTATTTATATGAGCTGACCAAAATAAAATTTGGAGCGGTTTTTTTACTAAAGAAAACAAGGTGAAACGACTGAGACATTTTCGTTAATTTGATGAATTATGTTGAACGCGCGCGACTAAATTGGGATCAATTAGTCGCGAGCTCATTACGAATAAGCATATCCGAACTAAAGAAAGGTATTGGACAAGGAACTGTTGAGTGATTCATATTTATTAGTAAAGTATTTCGTTTAAGCAGTTAACTATTAATAGATGCTGCTACATTTGGATCATTTTGGTGTTTACTATAATGTTGGAGTTTTATTTCTGTTTACGAAGAATGGACAGAATGTTTTTAATGTATCGCCAGCTCCCAATATCGAGTAGGAAATGGTTATCTGACGAGGATTTATCATCATTTGTAGCCCTCTAGCAGTGCAATGTTTTTATTGTAGAGACACCGAAATAAAATGCCATAAATCGTTGTATGCTATTTTAATTTTGTTTGATCACAACAGTGACAAAATTTAACACCCATAACCATCCACAACGTTGCTAAAGACCTTGTGCGAAAATTCACTTCTTGCAATAATGTTACGCCGAATGACAAATGGTAGCTCTTTAGAGAAAATCCATTTTACACCGCGCACAAAATTACCATTTTAAAAAGAGCCCCCAGATTGCGATTATTAATATCTCATTAGTAATCCATAAAAGAATGACTATCAGAGACAGGGCTCGACTTATACTGGTGCGTTTGTAGTGAGTCGTCTACAGAAATAGATTAAAGCATTGCAATAATTATATCAGCGAATGGGCTTTGTTGACCACCGTACACCGAACATGTGTGTGCATGAACATGTTTGATTTAGAATACCTTTATATTTTTATTTACGTAATAAATAACAAGGAACCGTCAAGTCGTGTGTTCATAACATACATATGTGATTAATTATAGTAATGAAATAACTTAAAATGTGACACTGCGAACATCGTTACATTAATTGCGACAGGAGATGATAAAATATTATTGTATTCTAGGGATGCAATCAAACATAGATGACAACAAAATGTTACTAAAATAATAATGATGTGACTTAAAAGTGATAAGAAAGTCTGACGAAGTTCCTATAAGTGGCTTAGTTGTAATAGGATGAATACAAAATAAAATGTGTTGACTATTAATGAAGAATTTGAAGATGGGGGCACACGGATCCAAAGAGAAGTTATACAGGAGCAACTCTGAGAAATATCCGTCGAAACTGCCGGTGCCTAACGACAAAAAGTATAAGATAGCGGTAAACCGTGAGAGATTTGGATCTTTTGGCACGAGAGGTGAGTAGATTTGTTGGAAAATTACCTATCTATTTCATTATTACTGGACAGTTAAAGATTGTTAAAGATTCTTCAATGAGGTTAGCTGACTTTCTCTCGGTCGGACAAATTGCCTCAAATTTGCAGGCGAATTATGTTTTATGTGTGAATAATCTAACCATGACAAGTGATTCACAATATTTTAGTGGAATTGTTGTTTTGTTACAACGTTCACTTCGGTGTTGTTGTAATGATTTATGGTTTATAACCAGTGTGTTTCATCAACTGCGTATAAATTAGGGTGAAACACCTCTGACCTTGAGTAAATAGTGCTGCTTAGATTTTAAAAATAAAGTAAGACTTGTGCAGTGACGCGAATCGAACTTAAGTTCTTTAACCCGTTTCAACAAAACGTATAGGTATTTCTTGAACAGATCGATTTAGCATTTAAAAGCAATTAATGAAGTCTATGAGAGTTTGTTTCAAGTCATACGAGCAGGTTAAGGCAGGGCGTTGACCGAATTGACTGTATAAAGTGAAGAATGGTCAACGATAATCAAAACATTGTTCAGAATATCACGATTTTAACAGAAATATCCATGACACGGAATTTGACACCGTACAACTGGTTGCCCGGTGATAAATAAACGATCACAATTATTGTGCGAGTAATTCTAGATCTGTACATATTGTGGTAATTAAACTGTTGTCTATAGAAATCCAAGGTTATTAAACGCCTATTGCGAGGATTCTCAAGCCGCCACGTTCCCATCATTGACCTTCACGTAGTAGCATGGTTTTATTCACATAAAAAAAAATAACAGATCTTGGACGATACTTGACTAGCATACAAGTGATTTGATCAATGTTTGACCAAGCGTTGTGTAAACTGGTTCTTGACGGTTTAGCGTCGCTTCCAATCCTTTTACAATTTACCTGTCTTAACGCTGTCTTGTTTAAAGATTTCGTTATATCTCGTGGCGCAATCACTACTATGTATCTACAGTATGTTATACAGATTGATACAGTATGTAACATAAAATGTGTTTAGAGTCGACGTAATGGTTCAAAAAAGTCTGCATAAACTTGCATTTATAATAGTCAGTGCATGTTAGAACGTCTGCAAAGCAAACGATCTAAGTCAAATGGTAATCAAATAAAAAATAATAGACCACGTAACTCACAAAAAGTTACGTGCTGCAAACAATCATGCGAATTTATAGATTGGATTAAATCCGGTTAGCTGGAATTATTTAACAATTCTGTGAACTATAAAGTATAATCCATATTGCTAATGGATCTTGTTATTTAGTTAGTGAGCAATAGATTGAATAAACATGATATTAAATCTGTGAAATATATTAACCTCGTTTCGAGAGCCACTACAGCTACACTGAACTATTACTGGGAACAATTTCGTATTCGTACGAAATTCGTATTCGTTATATTGAATAATATCAAAACACATGAGCACAATCATATCATTGTAATAAATCAACCGGAATGGCTAGAATGTAAGTAATTTGGATTGAGTTATTTCGTTTTGAGGATTCTGGTACAGTTCGTTGTACGAACATGAATAGTATGAAGGCACTTGAGGATAAAATCCTTCAGGAAATCAAGGCATATTGCATTTACATGTGAGCCAAAGTGAAGCCTTACGTTACAATCCTTATTACCATCACGTGTAACTTATTATTATAATCATAACAAGACTTAGCCCGCGGCTCCGTCCGCGTTGATGAACTTTTCTCAGAAATCATACTAAATATTGGTGAAAACCGTACAAAAATCCGTACGATACTTTTTGAGTTTATTGCTTTCATACAGATAGACAGGACGAAAAAATGACTTCATTTTATAATAAGTATGACATGTAACTTACTATTATAATTTCATACGATTACACTACGCTCGTATAAATACAAGAGTAGCATGTGTCAGAGAATTTTAGTGCTTATTTAGATGTGTGCGCGCAATTATGATTTTTATCTACGGTCATTGAGAGCCGTTGTACTTAGAATTATTGTGTAGTTAATGTTCTCTAATGACATTCTGAATATATAAAACAAAAGGCACATTGTTGTGAGTGGACGACGATTTACAATCTAAACGAAATAGATGCATTATAAAGGTGACTGTGAGTTTAAAATTGCCGAATTAATCTGTCGTTTTATTCGTTGTAAGTATGAACTTTAATGACAACATTAGGAGTATTTATGCCACACGGTTTTCACATAAATTTACATTCATAGTGGACCAGATAATTTTAATTAACTGCCATACATATACTTACATATAAGTTGAATTATCATCATCTAAGCGTTAAGCCAGTTGCATTCAAAGACCTTGGTCTCGTAGCCTGGAGTTCCCTTTTAAATGGAGATTAGCTTAGATATCTACGTATAAAGGTCTGCGAGGACCATCCGTCAGTGCTTAAATATGTTATAATAACACTACTTCTTTAGCTTAGACCTGTATTCGTGCCAAGATTCATAAAATTTGGGAAAAATAATTATCAGTTGTCAATTTTAATGACTTGAAAGTTTGTATGAAATACGCGTTGTAAATCCTCTTAAATATGTGTATAGAACGTTTACGTACGTACGTTACGTACATTTACAATATTTACATACTCAATAAAAATACTGTAACCATTTCAAACACAATGAACGTCGTGCGTCGTATAAAAATACTCGTGTGGTTGTAGGTGTCACTTGCTGTTAAATGTTTAAAGCGTAGGCATCAGACGTAAATACAACTCAAATCACATACTTATCCAAAGAAAACGAATAGACAAGTATCCAGCCTTGCCCTTAGTGTGGGCGAATAGAAACAAGCGCCCACGGAATCCAAAGTAAGTTACATAAGGCTTGGCTATAAATAGGATTACTAGACAAATATCTTAGTATTGTCAGGGCAGCATATTTGGACTGACAAGGTACGTTTAACGAGAATGCTAAACGGAATTTATTTGCATTTAGCGTGAAATCAATGCTGGTTTGTTTTGATAATGCAGTTTTCGCGGGAACCGTAAAATAAACCTATAGTCGTATTTTTTATTAGGCGAAGTCAACTGACGTTTACTGTGTTGTCAGTTTATGATGAAATAAAAATAGTGTTGTGACAAAGTGAATGATTGAAAAAACTCTGAATTGAATGAAATTGCCTCGATAGCAACAAATAAACACAACAATAACCACAAACACAACGTAACGAAAAACTTAAGAAAATCAATAACTAAACACTAAACAGCGTGAGTGCAGAAAAACATTCGTGCTATCAGACCAGAGGTTAGAAGCCATTGACATAATTATATTCTAACGATAGACGTAACATTCCTTATAAAATATTTTCCTAGCTGTCTTTTGATGCTTCTTTTTTGACAATAGAAAGATGTGACAAAACATTTAAAAAATGTTCTTTATGAAAATATTGTTGAATTTCGTGTCCAAAGAGTTTCATATGTCTTTTCAACACATAGTTCTAAACACACATTTGGCAGATAGCGCTATGAGTATAAGTGAACCTACCATTAGGAAACATAATTCTATTACGAAGTGACGTAAATATGAAGTATTATAAAGTTATTACGAAGCACTTTTATACAATTTTATTGTAAAATAGAAATAATATTCTTTTATAGTTTGAAATGATTAACTATTCACACTCATTGTTCGTTCATCTGATTGAACGAGAACTAAACGCATCACTATTACTTTAAATATTGCAACATTATTTCACAAAGTGACATTAGCTACTGTCAGTTGGCTTCGTCTAATTAAAAATACGACTATAGATATAAGCCAGATACAGGAAAAATTATATAACGTTATCAGACATTTGCGATTCGACACGTGTAGAAATTGGAGTAGACACATTCACAGCTGTTTATATTGAACTATTTCTCAGTATTAACGGAGTTCATACTCAATACTAGGCTTGCCTCGTTACTGGTTAAATTAAATTGAAAAGTATATAACATTATTCTACCTCTGATACACTATTTTTATGGGTGTCTCTAAAGGAAACATTGCCCATTGCAAAAGTAAATAAGTACGCACTGTTTGAGGTATGTTATCTAACTTTATCACAACCAGGCAATTGCAGATACAAGAGACAATTGCAGATACTAGCTGTGGTGATGAATGATTCTGACACCTATAATACTAAGAGAAGCTTTTTACAATAACGTACACAAACCGAACAAAAATAAAGATATGGCATTAAGATTTATGATCTAGTCTTCTATTTACTATTATGCTGTTTTTATGAAACCCTCTACATTGCTATTGAATTCGTCATTTATATACTACCATCCATCTTCCGATAGTGTTTTACTTACAATTCTCTGTTTATCAAATAGAAACCAAAGGCAAGTAAAAAATTGAGAGCGGCTTTGATATTTGTTTTGCCAAGAATTCATTCCATATACTTTGAGCTGGCGTAATTTTATAGATCTTTGTCACCAACATTACCTGTACGACGATAACCTGATAAAAGATTTCACCTCATGCATTTTTGCTTATCGTGTTGTTTTTATTTAACTTTGTTCTTCTCACGGCGTCTTCATACGCTATTCAAGATTGGTGCCTCAGATTATGTGGTAATTGTGGTAATGTAAACAGTTTTTATAACCATTGTTTTATGTAATTTTAGATCATACTTGTTTTTAGTTTTTATCAGTCTTACTTTTTGTCACAGCGTCATTATTGCAAACAATTACTAAATAATTTGTTAGCATATTAATAAAGGTAAAGTTAGTAGGTATTTCTAGTCGTGTTTTGTTGCGTCGCATCGCATTAATTAACATTAGTGATTTGATTACACGGTATTGTTCTTTTTAAGACGTAATGATTGTAATCACGCTATTTGTTTTTAATTACGCAAGTCTATGAATTGAATCGGTTCGTGATGCCAACTGTTTATAATTTAATTTTTTATTGTTATTACGATATTTCTATGGTTCTTGTTATTAATTATGTTGTAATGGTTAGTTAATGGTTCAACTGTCTTTTTCAGGGAACGGTAAGAAAAGGGAGAGCGCCCCTACACCGACCACCCCCGCGCGCCCTCCGCCTACTCCGCCGACCCCACAAGCTGTTCAAGGTAAAACGTAGCCTTTTAAATACAAATATAATAGATACTTAACCAAATATAGACCACTATACAACTTAAATAGACGGTCGTAACTGTTGCCAGAGAAGTGCCGTCGGTGCTACTGCTCACCTAAAAAGTAACACGTTGTCACTTAATGACAATACAAGAATACAGTAGCACTGAAGTAGATTGATGACTGGACGATGTGGATTGTGAGAAGACGTGAAAGTCACATAAAACGTACTGCCATCCGGTCCACAAATCACATGTTAGTGTTACTTACAAGATATACTTACTATCGGAAGTAAAATCAATCAGCAAGACGACGTTTAGCGAAGCGCTAAGCTCGAGATCGGTCAAGCTGAATCGCTTTGTAGACGCGCTCGACCTACGAGAAAATATAGAACAAATTGAGTTAACACGAATCAAAGAAAATAGAAGTCGGTGTAGTCTTATGTCCGGTCTATAACACGCAAAGAGGCATTCCAAGAAAAATTAAATAGTTGAAAGGTGATCACAAGAATTCCAGACTAAAAGATTTTTAATTAAATAAATAATTTTGTAGGTATACGGATTTAGCATGACACGTGGTATGTGATTTATTCGAGCACTAATTCAATTATCGACAGACAATTCGGTAACGATGAGCTAAATGGTATTAAGAAAATAGGCATAAGTGTAACATAAGTGGATGCCCTTAATTAGTTTAGTGCTGTCAGTCGTAGGTAATCGGTTCACACCCACTTAGGCTGTACTTCGAAGTAACAAGGTGGAAGTAGACTTATTTTCTGTTATATAAACAACATACAATGTCTTACCTGTACTAATGAGCGCAAACTCAGTAGAGCGGATAAGTAGAAAGACAAAATCCTGTCATTAAATGCGCCAATGGAAACAGGCTCAGGAAACAGCTGTCTACACAGTAAAAGATTGGGCAATCAGTAGACATTGCATAGGTATTTACTTTTCTTAAAGGTGTAGTTGATTTTGATTTTACAACAACAATCAATAGCAAAGGATTTGCTAAAATCACAATACGATCCTCACTAAATAATTTGACTTGACTTTTGACTCGCTGTCTACTGGTTTTCAAATGTTTTGATCTTCTTATGCAGGCATACTCAACTCGTAATTGTAATTTCAGACTTATTTAAATGTATCAAATTATTAACATTTGAAATCTATTATTGCAATCAATAATGACCACTAAATGAGTTGGCCAGTGTTACAATACGAATGTTAACGCAACGAAACGGACATGTTTGACGTGACCTTCTTGTGCTAAAATGTATTTTCATGTCCTAAATGCGAATATTGTGTTTATGTATTTTTTGCCACGGTAATTACTTGACATGCGTCTTTGACAAAAATACACAGCTCTCAGACTTTGAATGAGTTAAGCACAGTCAGTCTATGCATAACAGATTTCGTAATATTTCGCAAGTCATCTTAGAAGTATAAACAATAGCAGCGTCGGTAAGGTTGTCCTTTGAAAACTGTGTCAGAGTGTAACTGGTTCGATCAGTGTGCTACTGCATTAGAATATTACGATACGCGTCACTATTTTCAGCTGATAGTTTAAATAATGTGCTGCCTACTTGATTTGATTACGTTGAAAATGACATATTATATTGTTTACTATTTCTATTACATTTTGTTCTGATACTACGTTTAATATGACTTCATTTAACTTCTCCCTACGGTCATCGTCCGCCTGGGTGTAAATCCCTCACTGGTATAAAGCATGTAGGTCCCTAATAAAATAAGGTTTACTTTATTTATATTATTGCGTACAATTGCTATACCAAGAAGGACACAGTTAATATTGAGCTTTTCTTTCATAGTTATGTTAGTTCTGTTTTTTGGAAATTCCTTTTTCTGAGTTAATCATCATCATCAGCTCTTTATACTGTTTGTACTATCCCTGCTGGGCACGGGCCTCTTCTCACTATGAAAAGGGTAAGGCCATAGTCCACCACGCTGGCCAAGTGCGGGTTGGGAGACTTTACATGTCTTTCGAGAACATTATGGTGAACTCTCAGACATGCAGGTTTTCTCTCGATGTTTTCCTTCACCGATAAGCAAGCGATAATTAACAAATTAATACGCACTTAACTCCGAAAAGTCATTGGTGCGTGGATTCGATCCCGAGACCCTCTGCGTAACAGTCTGTCGGTCTCTCCACTCAGCTATCGCTGCTAATAAATAATACATTCTGAGTTAATAAAATTACAAAAAAATGAATACTATAATCTCGCAAGGAATGTAATTGATCCGGTCCGAGTATATATAATTATTATAGAAACATACTACATACATAGGTACATATACGCATGCCTTTATCCCGCTGAGACAACAAAACGCCATTTTCTTTTATCCTTAAAAACCTCACGCGCTTCGTCTAAGTCTTTTAATGTTTTAATGTAAAATAAGTTGTTAAGTAACTTGGCAATGTGTTTTGAATACTAAGTTCGACACTCTTAGCGAATTTTATTTACAAAGTCAACATTCAATGACCTTCGTTGTGACATTTAGATTTTTATATTTATAAGCATCGTTTGACAGCTATTTGTATTGACCCTTCGTTATTGCATACATTGGGTCATTTCCTAATCAGCTATCCTCTTTGTGGTGGCTGCATTCAAATAGAGTTAGTCATTTATTACCCTACTGCATTCAAACCAAGCAAAACAGCTAACAATAGCATGATCGTAAAGCAGGAGTACATCAAGGTATTATCGTAGGTCCAGTTCAATACTGATTGGATACGTATTCAGATATGGTCTGAAGTGTTTTATGGGGTCGTGCTGGAGCGGTCTCTTTTATTACCTGAATCAAAGAACGAACTTAGTAAAAGAATGTTTGTCATTACTAAAGATTTATTTATAAGCTGTTTATTCGAACAAGTTTGTGGTCATATTTATACATAGGTACGTACATATAATCACGCTTTTTCTGTCAGGGATGGCAGAGAATAGCCACTTGCTTCTATCCTAACCTCACGCGTATCCTCTACATTCACAACTCTTTTCATGCATACTCGCCGGTACTTTGGACCTTTCCGTTTTTCAAGCCGTACCCCATTTGACTGATAATTTAATTTATAAAGGTGTTAATTAAAGTTTGAGGTTATATTGATGGTGGTGTTGTATGTTTACAGCTAAGAAGAATGGCGTGGTGCAGAAGCTGTCGTCGTCGCCGGTGGCGGTGCGCGCCCGCGCGTCCCTCGCCCCTCCCCCCTCGCCGAGAAAGCCTCCGCCCCACCGCGTGCCTGCCACCAGACCAACCACCCTGCCTACTAATAAAGGTCAGTTTAGTTTTATCACAGATAATATTTATTTAACTATTTCATACATGGAAAACTTACAGATAAAACAATAGTGTTTAACATTAGTTTAAAATAGGTAGGTACATACGTAAGCCAATAAAAAAAAATCACTTATAGTTATTAGGGTGAGTTTATTCCAAGAGGGCAAAACAGAATCTCTATATATAAAATCCTTGGGTTACTTACTGACTGACAGACAAGCTACAGCCGAAACTACTGAGTGCAAGTTGGTGAAATTTGGCATGTATGTTCCTTGAGGAGTGAAGGGGAGTTTGTACAAAACATTTTATCTAAGCGAAATTTACGCGTGCGCAGCAGCGGGCAAAAGCTAGTACCAACCAAATAATATTTAAAATGTTGATACGATATAAAACCACTACAATGGGCTACTGCTCCGCTCCCGTAATTAATATAGTGATGTCATGTAGTCTATAGCCTTCCTCGATAAATAGGCTATCTAACTCAAAAATACTTATTAATATCGGACCAGAAGCAGAAAAATTATTCAGTTTTATTAAATTAGTATAGATACTATATTTTATTGTCAATAGTTTATGCAATAGCTCCATAATTATACGCTAAACGTTTTTAGCTTAAAAGTAACTCCTTATATATCTAGAGAAAAAACAATATTCTCTACAATTTACCTGCATACCGCCGATTATTGTCAATAATTATTTTCAATCCGTACTGCCTAATGGAAAAGAAAACGCACTAATTACTTGTCGTGAACATTTCTAGAGTAGCGTAAACAGCAATTAAATTCTCGCACACTAATTTGAAAACAAACCCGTAGTTTTCTCGAAGATCTGTGCCATAGAGCTAAAAACGAACACATTCAAAGCAAATTTTAGTTATGTAGAACGTCCTTTAACGTGGCACGTTAAATGTCAATTACGCGTCCTAGTAAATCTCTCCATAGTCTAAACATGTCAAAAAAGTATTAGGAAGCGTAACGTAATCCAACTGCATTTTAACACCGCTACTGTAATAACTTAAAATATTTACACATATATTAAGAACGTTGGCAGAGTGTCACTTGCATTATCATAATATCTTGACACATTTTATCACAAAAATGTAAGAGCACCTATTACGAAATCTGCATCATCAAGAGATAGTCAAATTTACACAAGTAAAAAACCTGTACGTGAGAAAACGATAACGAAAGCGATCATTCGTGTATGGTGCTGCCATCTAGTTTCGCTTTAAGACACGTGGGTGCGAAGTGAATTGTATTGTGTTTGATGTTTTAGTTCACGGCGCTTTTGATAGATGGCACTTTGGATAATCTTAGAACAGGTTTAGTTATGCGATAATTTTGCGGGCGTACCTCAGGGCGGTGTCCTATCACCGTAGCTTTTTCTATTTTCTTCCAGCACCAACACCTATAGGCAAATATTTTATAGAACTCCCAGGCGAAGCTTAGAACATTTTTCATCTGGCGTCAGCATTATTATTAGGGATGTAGCTGGAATATGAGGATGAACAACAAAATCTATGGACTTAGCTCCATCCGACTAAAACACAAACTATAATTAATCATTAAGACTAATTTTACGGGTTGATTAGTTCATTCACGCACCATCTAGAGGCACCTGGGGAAGTCGGGATTTACAAAACGTTCTAGTGGACTATACAGTTATAAAATACCAGTGATACCAGTATCTACACCACAATAAATTCATTTTCTTCATCATAAAATCCCATTCTTGGTTGAATGAAAGAAATCGCATATTACGGTAAAATTTAGATCACTAATATTAGGGGTTAAAATATGAAATTGCCGATTTGTACTGAAAATATTTTATTTTTTATTTTTAACATATTTATTTAATCAAAATAGTTATCATTATTATCTTTATCTACATTGCTGCCATCTAATAGGAAGGTCATTTATGCCTTTGCGATAGAACTCTGAGGATCTAGACTGCACAAACTGTGTGACAGCATTTTGTACTGCCTCCTGGGAAGAAAACTTCTTGTCACGTAGATAATTGTCCAAATCACAAAAAAAATGGTAGGTCTGGCGAATACGGAGGATGATGAATGGTTTCTAACTGCAGTTCCTGAAGGATCAAAACGGTTTCTCGTGCTCTATGAGTTCTCGCGTTTTCATGGAGCAATAATGGTGAAGATTGATTCATGAGTCGGGGCTGCTTTACTGCTAGTTTTGCCAACATTGTTCGGAGTTCTGTACAATTGATATCTGCCGTTACTGCTTGACAAGATCGGAGAAAACTATAGTGAATAACACCATGCTGAGACCACAAACAGTTACCATTACCTCTTTATTGGTCAGCTTTGCTTTAGGACACTGTTGTGGCGTTTGAACTTGGGTCAGCTATTGCATTTTTCTTTTACATTTATCATAAAGAATCTACTTTTCCCCACATGTCACAATACGATCCAATATTCCTTCATTTCTGTACCGATTCAACAAAGCAACACAACTTTTAACACGCGTTTCTTTCTGCAGATCAGTCAAATCATGAGGCACCCATTTTGCGTATTTTTTATTTTATTGATTTGACGCAAATATTGTGGGTAAGGTAACCTTAAACCATGCCGCTAATTCCTGGATAGTTTGACCAGGATCGGCTTCCACCATCATCATCATTCTCTTAGCGTAATCCCAGTTTCAATCTGGGGTCCGCTTACTAGTCTAACCGGATTTGGCTGAATATTAGCTTTTCCACAGAGCGACTGCCGTTTGACCTCCGCATAGCGATATTCCATGGTTTAGACTATTGTCTGTTTACTTAGAAGGTACTGACGCCCTGTTACGACTGTCAGAGATCTTCATGACAACCGGGACCGACGGCCACGGAGGCACAGGACAAGCGATAATTAACAATTCAAATACGCACATAACTCCGAAAAGTCATTGATGCGCGCCGTGGATTCGAACCCGATACCCTCTGCATGGCAGTCTGTTGGTATCTCCACTAGGCTATCGCTACCCTTGCAGGATCAGCTTCCACCATCTCTCTTAATTCATCGTTATTCACCTTCCTCGTGGCTCGTTCTTCAAGTAGAATTTTCCATCGCGAAAGCGTTTAAACCAAAATCGCACGGTGTGTTCATTAGCAGACTCCTCTCCAAACGCAACATTGATATTGCGGGCTGTTTCTGCCGCATTACTTTCGCGTCGGAACTCGTATTCAAAAATCACTAGAAATTTTCGCAGTATCCATCTTTCTTGTCTAAGTTGAATAACAAAAATAATTTTATTGAAAGCCGATATACAAATGTTTCAATTTTTTAAGAAACCAAGAAAACCATGTGAAAAAAGTTTCATTCAAAAACCCTGAAACAATGAAGATTCTATGTCAATTCAAAGTACAGTATTACAACAAAACGGCAATTTCATACTTTAACCCCTTCTTTCTTTCTCCTGGCTTTAATCCCATATCATTTGGGATCAGCCCTCCTCGTACGTTTCCTCCACAGCGATCTGTTTTGAGTTGTTACTACATCTACCTCCATAGTTTTAAGGTCTTTCTCAATAGTGCTTTTCCAGGTGGTAGCCGGTCTGCCTCTACTTTTCTTTCCCTCCTCCATTTCCATTACCGTCCTGGTCATATGGTCTTCATTGCGCCTCATAACATGTCCGTACCAACGCAAGCGATTCTCTCTTAGCTTGTCTTCAATCCTTGCAACCCCAAACGTTCCCTTGATGTATTCGTTGCGAATTTTGTCCAATCTCGTAACTCCCCCTGCCCAGCGCAGCATTTTCATCTCGGTGACGTGGATCTTTTGTTCATCTGCCTTTCTCATTGGCCAGCATTCCGAACCATACATTAATGCTGGTTGTATTGCTTGTTTGTAAACTTGCCCTTTAAGTTTAATAGGCATCCTGGCGTCACAAAGCACACCGGACAGTGACCTCCACTTAAGCCAGGCAGTTGTGATCCTGTTGAATATCTTTTTCAGTGGCTTGTTTTGGAGCTACGATTGAACCCAGGTACTTAAATTGCTCTGATCTCACGAAAGAGGAACCCTCAATCGTAACTGATGGCTGGGTGGTGGTATTACTTCCAGACCAATCACACACCGTATACTCGGTTTTGTCTCTGTTCACACGAAGTCCTCGTCTTTGCAAAGCGCGTTGCCATGCCTTGAGCTGTTCCTGCACTTCTGTTATGCTTTCTGCGATCAGTACTATGTCATCAGCGTACAATAATGACCAAGGCGCAGGTCGCTGCAGCTGCTCTGTAATGTAATTCATAACCAGATTAAACAGCAACGGACTTATGGTGGAACCCTGGTGAACTCCGACTTTTATCTCAAATGCATCAGTCTGGCCTGAAGGACTGCAAACTCGCGTAGTTATTCCGTGATAAAGGTCTTTAATCAAAGTGATAAAATGCTCTGGAACTAATTGTGATCTTAAAGCTTGCCAAATAAGATTCCTGGGAACGCGGTCAAAAGCTTTTTCAAGGTCGATAAATACAAGATGTAAGTCTTTCTTTAGTGATCTATATTTTTCCATTAGAATCTTCACATTCCGCATTGATTAGGAGTCGTCCTGACAATTTTGTTTAGACGGTTCGCCAGGATAACCTCCCAAATTTTCAGGGTATGCGATGTTAATTTAATCCCTCGGTAGTTGCTACAATTCGCCACATCTCCTTTATTTTTGTAAAACGGGATTAAATGACTTACTCTCCACATGTCCGGGATCTTTCCACTGGCAATTATTTCTTGAAAGAGATTTGTGAGCCAGACCTCTCCGATACTTCCAGTTGACTTCCACATTTCCACCGGTATTTCATCTGGTCCAATTGCTTTTCTATTTTTCATTTTGGATAGAGCTCTCCTTACCTCTGCTGTTGTTATACTTTCTATCGGACCTAATGTTGGGGATGTTGGATATAATGGTTCATGTGGAAACTCCTCGTTGAGTAAGTTTTGGTAGTATTCCTGCCATCTTTTATTTATGTCCTCATTTCGGGTTAGTAGTTAACCTGATAGATCTTTAATATACTTATTCCTTTTTATGTCCTTTGTCCGATTATGACGACTTTTCGCTATTTTAAAAATCTCATTATCTGATTGGGCTTCCTCCAAGTTCGCGTAGAATGTCATTCTGTTTTCAGCTCTAGCAATTGCTACACATGATTTCGCTGCTTTTTTCGCCTGCTTGTACTCGTCCTAATCTTTATCCAATCCTGAAGCCTGCCACCTCTTAAAGGCAGCCCTCTTGCCCCTCAAGGTCGCTTTCACTTCCTCATTCCACCACGTGGGATCTTTATTTGTTTTTAACATTCCTTTAGATATTCCTAAACTTTTCTTGGCTACTTCTAGGCAGTAAGAGTGCAGGTCATTCCACCGAGCATTAGCGTTCTTGTCAGATGTTATTGAGTTTTCGAGAAACTTTTTCATCTGGTCGATGAATGTGCTACCTTGTGGTTTATTTAGGTTGTACCATTTAATGCGCGGTTGTGGTTTTGGGTTACGTTGCGTCCTCGAGAACCAAGATGGAAGCTTCAAACAAGCCACAAAGAGTCTGTGTTGAGTAGTGAGAGCTTCTCCGGGAATGACCTTGCAAGCCTTAAAATGTTTCAGTGATGCTCTGTCACATAGGAAGTAGTCAATTTGCGAAGCCGAGACACCGCTCTTAAATGTTATAAGGTGCTCGTTTTTCTTTTTAAAGTAGGTGTTTACAATAGGTAAATCGAACTGAGTTGCCAAATCGAGTATAACTTTGCCTTGAGCATTTAAAGTACCAAATCCTAAATTACCATGGACTTGTGTGTCATCAGGTGCATTGCATCCTACATGTCCGTTTAGATCTCCACCGATAATTTTCTTCTCTTCCATAGGAATCGATTGCAAAATATCACCTAGATCCCCCCAAAAAGCCTCCCTCTCTTCGCAGGAGCATCCAGCTTGCGGTGCGTATGCCGATATGATGTTTAGAGGAGGGTAATTATCAAGTGCTATTTTTACACTAATAATTCTATCACTTGGCCTTTTCACCTTTATTATTCGCTGCTTTAGATTTTGGTCAAGGACTATACCAACTCCGTTTTTATGTCTTAGAGTCCCATTGTAGACTAGCTGATATTCTCTCCCAATATCTCTGGACTTCGCGCCTTTCCATTTGAGCTCTTGCAAACAACAAATATTAATATTCCGTCGATACAAAGTCTCTGCCAGTTCTTGGCTGCGTCCGGTCAGTGATCCGATGTTCCACGTAGCTATGCGCATATTGTTAGCGCTGCGTCTAATGTCGTCGCCTGCGGGGGACGCCCTATCCTTTTTGATCACCTCTAATTGCCTCTGACCGTCGCTTGAGGGGTACGCCCTAGCATTTACCTTCCTTTTAGTATCCCGTGCATTCATCGTACTTGGAGACTTTTAATAACTGGCCACAGTTTTACGGCCGGTTGCCACCTGACGCCAAGGCTATGGTCTGATTTAGCAGACCTGGGCGCCGCCGTTGGCCTACTTGTTAGGCTCATCCGCCGCCATCCCTTCTGTGTGTCCTAGCCCGAAACACAGCACTATCGTCGACTTTATACTTTAAACCCTATGATTAAATTATGATTTTTTCGTTATTTTAATCTTATATGATGCTTAATAAAGTATTTTTTATTCTATACTACTTTGATTCGAGATGACACTGCAATATTCTTCCATCGTTCTTAGATATTTAAATGCCATTTTAATAGTGTATTGTAAATAACCATAAAAGTATCCTCAAATTAGCTTGGAAAATAATATGCCCATGCCCATGAAAGAAAGAAAAATAATAGGTGCAGTCACTTCTTTTGGGTAAAGTTTTGTTCACGGGGAATTGCCTGGAACCTTGCGGATTCGTTTTTAAAAAGATGCACAATGCAAATCAAGCAGTTAAATTTTAGATGATTATTATAACATAACATAACTTCACGTCTTTTATCCTCGAAGGGGTAGGCAGAGGTGTATTACACATCCACTTTTCGCCAGTTATGTTTCGGTTCCAATGTAATAGAGGGCGAGCCTATTGCCATATATCGGGCACATTATTAAGATTATTATATTTTGATAATAAGTACAGCAACACGACACGTCTACAATGAATCCACGTAGAGTAATTGAAGAAAGATTGTTGCAATTGTGTTTGTATCTTTCAACAATCAATCATCATGCTATATGTTTTTTATTAACATATTGTTGTTGCTACATGTTAAAGCAACATTTGGGTTATTTTTGGTATACACGGATCAGTGGTTATATCTGTTATTATATCAATAAATTAGGCAAATAAATTAATTTTTAGGTTCAAAAGAATTAAACGCGTTGCCCCAAAAGCAGTAAGTTTTAGAGAAGGTACTTAAGTTTGACAAAACTATTAATATCTTTTATAGACTTTTTTTTACCCTTGAGATAACTTTATGTAACTGTTGAAGTAGAATAATACTAACCGGGCTAAACTCTTGCTGATTTTTGAGACATAATAAAATAGCTTAATTTTAACGATGACAATCAATACGTATGATGTTAACAGATTACCATAAATTCATAATTCATTTGGCCAATTGGGAATTATGGGGTACTGTGTAGCGCAGTACGTCATAGTAGGTAGGTACTTATATTAGTATGAGACGGCTAGTCAACGTTTTAATGAACTTTAGGTAGAGACCTTAAAAAATCTGAACGACAAATCGCTAATAATCGCTTCATGTTTGTCAAAATCAATACGCAGAGTTGTAGTTTATAAAGGTACCAACATTGACCGAGCACTACCAGTATGAACAGTAGTCTATATAAAACGAAGTTAACGTTGTATTAACAACGCTTCAAGAAAAATAAACAAATTCAAGTCAGCACTAATGATTCTTCGTGCCCACAAAATATATAAAATAGTCTGAGATGAGCAATAAAAAACGCGATAAAAAACGTAACGAATTTTAATTACATTCGATGTAACGGGACCATAAACTTACAGCAGCTTTTTTAAAAGGAGATTTGTTTTTCTTGGTTGTGTTGAGTACTTACTGTCAGTCAGTTGTTTATCTGTAAACGTGCTCTGCACTGCAATGTTTGGCTGTGTTTATCACATGTTCGCCTGCACTAGCATCAGTATTGCAGTTTACTAGTACGTTTGCCATGTACAATATTTTTATTTTTACGTGATTGCGGTTAGCTAATGTTTGAATATTGATGTCTTCACTGCTTGTGAAACACTATTTATATGCAATAAAACAGAAAAAAGCGAATACGAAAATGGTAATGCCAGGTCAATGGAACAACGATAAACCAAAAGCGCTAATTATGTATTCGTCGAATTGTAATAAAGACTTTATGATATTAGCATAAAATAAATTAAGTTGCTAATCTATTATAATATGTAGAAGAATAGCGCAATACGGGGACAAAGTATACTGCACTGCAGTGGTTACCTCATCCGCATCTTATAATTCGCATTTACATTCACACTCATGGACGTTATAATTACGTAACATTAATTATCATAGCATGAAGAGAATACAAATGAATCTTCATATCTTCATGTGTAGGTGAAAATATGAGCAATAAAATTACTCGGAATTTATATGTACGAGTGCGTTGCCTGCGCCTAATGTGCAGTGCGAAGGTTTTAAAAAGTACTGACGTCACTTTATCGGAGCAACTAATGTGAGTTTTTATTATCTGTAATTAAAAGAAAAGCAAATACTTAAAAATAAAACCTCAATGTTACGTGCAGCCAGTACTTACATAACCCCTCACCTGATCTATAGTCATATTATGACCGAAAAAAGTAGGGCGATTTTTGATACGTAGTCATATTATGACCATTTTTTATGTCCGCATTTCAAGTCTGTTTTCTCTGTTTTACCGATTTGTAGCGGCTTGCGATTGCGTTAGGTTGGTAGGACAATAACACGCCTTGCGTATTGTAAACGAAAACATACATGCTCCAAAAAAAAAAAAAAAGTTTCGTCTAATCAAAAGAAAGTTCCCGCGTCGCTGTGCGTGTTCTGTCGCAATAATAAATTTTGATACCAAAAAAACGCTGCAGCATCAGTAAGAAGCAATTTAATCATGCCTTAGTAAGTATTTTTTCGTTTTATGTTTAAGTTAATAATATTCGTAGTGTAATTTAAGATTAAAGACACTTTTCCTTAGGTAAGAACCAATTCGCCCCGCACCCGTATATTTCATATGATTTTACGTATTGTTTCTGCACTTGTTGGTATTTTTTTTGTTGTATTGTTTGAATAATTTCATAAATAAATAGTATATAATATGCAGAAGTCCTTAAATTCATGTATTTTCTAAATATTCACGAAAAATATAATGCAGGTAACAGTCGGTCATTTTATGACCGGCTGTCAGGCCGAGTCATTGTCCTTTGTTACTGCAATTTTTATTTAATTAATAATTATCTACAATAACTATAAGATTGTCCTTTGTTGAAATTTAAAGCTCCTTTTATACTCTTTAAGACTCATAAGTTTTTATTTTGTATTTTGGTTTGATTTTGTTATAATGAGCATAGTTTTAAATATGCCCTGCTTTGGACCGCCTAAAACGAGGGTCTTGTTAATTTACCTTTTGTTTAAAATTAATGCAATTCTGTCGCCTAAATTTATTGTGATTCTTTTAACCATCAAACAAGCTTTCTAAATATATATATATCTCATGAGTTTAATGAAATATGTTGAACAAAGTGAAGGTGCAAAGTTCAGACATTTTTATGCAGTTTTTACGCGTACGGTATGAAAACGACAAAAACCGCTTATGGAATTTGTTGATTTACGTTAGATATTATTATGAAAAGGTGTAAATGTTTTTCAATATGCTTATTCTTTTATAATAGCAGGTTAAATAAAAAGGAAAGAGAAACCTACAATTTGTTTATTTTTTTATATATTTCATCAGAAAGTCAGAATTTACTTAATTTCATTACATTTTTATTTTTCTCTTGAATACAGTTCGGTCACAGTACGATATAATGTTACCGTTGTACTGTAACATTGTAGATAATTTATCAAGGATTCCATCAATATATAATGTGTCAGGTATTTATAAACAGAAAGACCATAAAATGCTAAATATGTGACCCACTCAAATCGCGCCGCGGCGCGTCTCAATTCGGCGATCAAATTACGGCAACATAGCCGCCGCGACCGTATCAGGTGAGGGGATAAGAACATTGTAATAGTTTGGAAACGTCTGTTAAGTTGAATGGAGTTCACACAGATTAAATTATAATGTCCTCTATTGTAAGAGATACCCACACATGACGAGCATCGAACTCGTCCTGAAATGATTACTCATTGGAGACTGTCGGGTTTCTAAGTAAATACTTTCTTTCATATTTACCTACCAGTGTTGGAACTGTTTATATAACGTATGTATATTAAGTAGATTACAATGCATTTCGTTAATTTACATTTAAACAGCGTGTAATGGACGAATGTCGTCAATATTCATCAAAATACCGTTGTACAAGCGCGATTAATATTTAATTCAGGTTCGTACGGAAATGTAGATACCAAATATTAAATTCCTTCTGAATTTATCATAAAAATAAAAATATTTGCCGTCCACCAAGTTTAGTTTTTGATATAATATTTATTTTATTAGATACTAGATGAGCCCGCGGTTACACCCACGTTATTTAAGGCCTCTGCTCCGCTTCTGTGGCGTATAGCGTGATGTTATATAGCCTATAGCCTTCCTCGATAAATGGGCTATCTAACATTGAAAGAATTTTTGAAATTGGTCCAGTTGTACCTGAGATTAGCGCGTTAAACCAAACAAACAAACTCTTCAGCTTTATATATTAGTATATAAGATTACAATGGAAAAGGTTCTTATATAGTCTACCTATATACCGAAGTATAAGGAAGGCAGTAGAAATAGCTTTATTCTATCTGCTTAGATCAAATGGTAGCAATGTGGAGCTCATAGCCTTGACACTAATGATTACATAGGAGTTGTTGTTATACATGATTATAATCATAATTATCATCCAGGCACTATACCGGATGCATCCACAAGGAGCCAGGAGCCCGGATTTCGCTTACATACATGATTATGCTGAAAAGGATTATTATGCTGGTTAAAATTGGGCGGGTTATAATCAGGACAATTCTAACTAGGTAACACTATTTGTGTAACTTGGTATTGATGAGCTGAAGTTATTAGCAAAACAACAATGAAGATGACGTAATTTAAAAGACTTGCTTATAAGGTGCTTGTTTGAAACTCATAAACTATCATGACATCTGGATATTGTTGGACATTTATTTGATATATAGTGATCCTATTGTATACAGATAAATAAATATATTTTTTGTGCTAATACGTATTCAAGTCTGTGATTCTCGATTGCTTTTGGGTGCACATTTAAAATCAATTCTCAATCTACGGTGGCTTAGGTATATAAAATCACACATCAAAAATATTAAAAAAGTTCAAAAACATCCACTACCATCATCAGTGTAATTTTACTTGCAGTTTATAATGATATTTCTAAATTTCCGTCTTCAAAAATGAAGACGATATTGACATCGTATTTAAATAAATACGATATTGAATTAAAGACCGTATAATTATTGTCAACTCAATTATTTAAATATATTGCTTTAATACATATATGTAGTTACATTGATCTTAAAAAAGAATGTCTTCAGTAACTTTCTGCATGAGGTCAGCTATACGAAAGCTTGTGATGACAACATCATTTTAGAATCAGGTTTTGGAATTTAGTTTCAGATTGTACAATAATTAAAAGTGTCTCATGTTTATTAGGATCCTTATTTCTACAGTCAAATTTTACACTACGACTTTATTTAAGGTGAAGCCCATACGAGCTGTTAACAGATATGATCATCCGTTTTTTATTCCTAACTAGCTAAGGGTTCCAGTGAAACAAAATATAAGAATAGTCAAAGTTAACGGGGAAATCAGACAATTTGATTAATTAAATAATGGTCCATGCTGCGTAACAAAATACAGGGTGTAAAAAGACCCTTAACGAAAACTGAAACCCCATAATGTACCATCTTTACGAACATGTTTTACCTATTTATTATGCCTGGAAAATTACTGGTTCCGAAGATATTGAGGCCCAAAGTTAGTATGAAGTTTTTGTAATTAGGTACAATATGGATGCATTTACCCTGCCAACCTGTTCTATAGATGTCCTATGCAACCATGTATAAGTAGGGATTTCGAAAATTGCACGCGCGTACTTTTAATTTCGGATTAAATGATGTGTTTCTTTAAAAAAAAATGTTTCTCAGGTTTTATTTTCGCTTAGTATGACTTGGCTTGGTGATTAGTAGAAACTGTCATTCTTATTTTATTAATGTTGTAGGTACTAAATTACGTATTACACCTGGCATTAGTATTGATTTCTAGACTAAGTATATAACTTCTTAAAGAGCATTCAAAAACAATAAATAAGCTAATTTTGAAGCAGCGGTATTCTTTCATATACAAATCATAAACTAATGTAGTTGGTACAAAAACTGTGCTATCTTCGTGGCAAACGATACTTTGATACACTTTCTCATAACAAACCACCGTAATGACATTATATTAATAGAGACATAACAATTAAGCACGGTAATCAAGAACATAGAGCATTGCTAACCACCTCAAATGATAGAGTGTTCGCAGCTCCCAATGAAAGTGTTTGGGTGTTTGATGAAAGTGCGCGCGAAGCAGTGGCAATAGGTAAAAGAGCGGCCGGCGACACTGTCGCACGGGCATCTGAACGGTGACGACAAAAAACTTAACCGCATTCACAGTTTCTCACCAGAGCTCTTCCGCGCTGAGCTCGTTTACTGCAATTAGTGCTTACTTAATAAATCATTTTTTACTTAATATAGAAAGTCGCATATATTCAGTGTTTCTTCTCCTACTTCAAAATGTCATGGTGTTTTCTACCAGCGTCGTGATAATGTAACCAATTCACTTGTTTAGAACTTCAGTAACTTACAAAATGAGTCCGCTTCATAAATTCGTGTCGTTTTTTCACTCCGAACCTAAGAACAATCATAAAAGTCTGATACATCACAAGATATTCTCGAGTGAACTGAATATCTGCAGTGGAAGTGAGGACTCCAAGAAGAACCAATGGGCGACTCTTAATGGATATCGCAAATGCAAAGGTATCTAAAAAAATATATGTTATTTGAATTAAAGTTTCGGGTCTTATATTTTTTATTTTAACAAATAAGTATATGGCTTTCTTATAAATTATGTCCAGTCAAAATTTGAGAAAAGTGTATTATGCTCTTATCAATATAATTGCTATACCAAATTACATATTAAAGTATATTTGTGATGCATTCGTTTCTTTAACATTTATATCAAAATGCATATTATATGCATTATTTTTGGTAAATATTCTGATGTTTTATATGTAGGGTGCTTTATACTGCTTTTATATACTTGGATTTTGGAATAGACATACGCTAACAGATAATAAATATACACTACATCATGTTGTATGTATTCGTGGATATTAAGGTTTACAGTGTCTGTCTTATACTAATTTATGACATAAGTACCGTAAGACAAGTCGACGTGTAGATGCAAGTATTATTGACATTAATGCATTAAAGTGTCAGTCTTACAACGGATGCGCAATGCCATTTATAAACGATAGCACAGCGATGTGGGTGGTATTAACTCTTTCACTGCGCTTGTTTTGTTCCTTCATTGCATTGTGTCTTGTTTATTTATGAGGTCAACATTATTAGCAAAATTTATTATTAAAAAACATCGTAGAGCATTGTTAGAGATTTTCTCATTCTAACATTGTAGGAAACGAACAATTGTAACACGCAGCAATTGAGTTAGCTAGTAAAACAGCAATGATCGTGAAAGCGCTTACTGAGGATAGTTATTTTGCGGAAACTTTCTACAGTAGTTAAGATTCGTAGCATAATACACGTAGAAATGTTATATTGTTTCATTACTATCGTAATTAGTTGTCGCTATATGTGCTATTAAAATCTACGTATTAGTTCATGCAATTACGAAAATAAAATTCGCAATGCCTTCAGTTAATTAAAACATCTGAAACAGGTGTGTAAGTTAACATAATGCAATTTACATATCAGCGTTATGCGTTTAGGCTATATTTACAAAGTGATATAACATATCAAATGTCCGAAATTTCCGCGTTGCATTATGAAACCGGTATGAATCGTGTCGATAAACTCGAGTGGGTGGCTCATTCTTTCAATGGAAGAAAGTATGTCCTATTCTCCGAGTGTGGGAGAAGATACGTATTTGCCAATTGGCATCCTTAATAGCATTTTACAGTTACGTGTAGGTTTTAAAATCTGCCAACTCTAATTTATTAAGGAGCTTGTTTTGCAAATATTTTTAATGGCATCTAATTAATCAAATGCCACCCACACTGCTTATTTTGATTTTGAAATAATTTCTACATACTTTAAGCTTTTTATCGTACTCACATATTTCTGATACAAAGGCAATGTCACGTCCCGTCTCATTGGTCTGTCATCAAGTCCTCTAATATCTTCCTCTATAAGATTATCTCAAAGCGCATCTCCCGGAATGTCATCATTGAGGATCCTCCTACACAGTATTTATTGCTTCCTTTATTTCTCCATTGTTCCTCGAATTTCAAATTTTCAAGTACTAATTGGCCATCATTTTGTATTTCGTCTGTCAGTCGGTGCTATTCATAGTTAATAGATACAAAGTGGTCTTATTACAACAGTTTTGCTGCTCTTTCTTAGTGTATAATTATTTATGTGACTACTATTTAATGTTATATAATGCAAAACGGTGTTGTGCAAACTTGTCTTCGCTGGGGCAAATTACCATTTTTATCCAATAATGTAGGACGGTGGCCCTATTATCGGCAACATAAATTGAATGTGAGTTAATTACCGAACGTTCTTATAAGTACATAAATATCCGAGTTCGCCCATTAGCACTTCTGTTACGCTTTGAACTCCGTGTAGGTTTACATCCATTTCGGGCCTTCTCGTTTTAGCCGCGTCACCAATTAATGCATTTTTCGGATGTCGTCCTTTGATTCATTTTTTATCTTCAGTGCTTCCTTTGTTCCGCCCGTTACTTAATTAGAAGTTTTATTTTTCCTCATTACCGGTTAAACTGTTTTAATGCTTGAACAAAACGTTACTGTGAACAAAGCTATAGGCGGCTGCCATAATGCTCAGGTATTTGTAACAATTGCGGTCACGATTTCGTTTACAGCGAGATTATCTCCGTTTCTTTTTTCAGTGTTAAAATCGTCGTGATTCCATGAATGTTTGTTAAGAATACTTTGCGTTCTATAGGCAGTTGTTTTATGTACGAATGTTATGTAATTTCCATTTCCTTACTACCTATTATGAAAGTCCACCGTCGGGTATCGTTTATTTTAAAATATAAATCACGCGTTAAAAACAATGCGATATATCGTGATAATAATAGATATACGCTATTCGCACTTGTTATTCACTTTCCTTTATTACTGATTCATTGATATGTATGCGTGTTGCATTATACATAGTTTTTTAGTATCTGACAACTGGAACAATCATAATTACGAAAAGCTATATCAAGTACTTAATACCTATTAAAGCATGATATTACATAGACAAAAAAAAACATATTTCTTTATTTTGTTGGTTTTATAAAAAGTATGGATTTCAGTTATTTGTTAAATTTGTGACGTTTTCTATATAAATCTATTCGCTGGCCACATTTGAAATAAGATTGAGGAAATAAATAATGTACAATTCGCGTTAGTTTAGTGCGATTCGGTCGCTGACCTTCGTCGCTAGGCCGAAATATATTTTATACCAGTTACACTCAAGACCTAGAAGTAAATAAACAATAGCCACTTGGTTTTGAATATTTATACAATTTTGAGTTGCAATTTAGACTATTCCTCCTTAATATGTATTGCACTTTATCGTTTAATTATTACATCCTTATAAGGACAGGGACAACATGTTTCTTGAATGATCACTCTTATAGTTGATTGCTTGCTTAAGCTATGATATGATCCATTAAATAAATACTTATTGAGTGGCGTTACTGTAATAAAGGTGTGGCTCATGTCAGCATGAGTACGGCTTGACACCGATCATGGTAACATTTCATTAGTTTTTGCAATGACAGCGCTGTTAAGTAGGCGTGGTCGAGTTAGGCAAGTTAGGTCACACTTAGGTCTTCAGGCTTTACGCTTGATTGCGCAACGTGGCCACTGCCAAGCGATTGTTTGGAAAGCCGTAAACCGCTACATGCTTAATAAATTTTAATATTCCATTGTTTCTTTGTCTCGTCTGATATTTCAATGGTACAGCAATTTAACACATTGCGAGTGAAATCGAGTTTAATTTTGTGAATGATGTGTGCTACATTCGTGAGAAAAATGTTCATCTAAAATATTATCAGCATTTTGTTCAAGAATTTAATTAAAAACTAATACATTCAAATTCACGTAAAGGCCATCTGCGTAAACTTCAAAATAATTTCGTGAAATAAATACAGGCCTTCAGCTAAAAAAATAAACACATTACAGTATTTTAAGCTTTGATTCATATAGTCGTGACCGTGAACAGAAATATCAAAATTAATGTGAGCGATATCCGCTCTGATATTATAAAATGCGGTAGTAAAAGTCACGGGAGTTTATGAGTAAATTCATGTGTGCACTTCATGTAAAAAATAAACTGCTGAGTGCGCAAGTAAGTAAAATTTCGCAAAAACATTGTAAGGTTCCCAGAATTTACTAAGTAGGTAAAATAATATGTGTAAGCTAAAAATTATATAGGAACATCATTATAATGTTTCGAAATCATCATCAAAATCACGTTAAATATCAATTGAATCAAAATAATAATATTATTTGGACTCATTACCTGTGTTTGCCGTGTGGTTGACGGCATAGAATACAAGTGTCACCACCTCCTATCTTCCCGTGGGTGTCGTAAGAGGCGACTAAGGGATAACACGATGCAAATACCATCTTTGCGTAGAGACGGAAAACTCGACATCAAACCCTATACGACTGCCTCGTTGGTCTCGCCGCATAAATATGCGCGTGGGATCGGGAGGTCCCGGGTTCGATTCCTGGGTCGGGCAGTGTTATTGGGTTTTTCTGTTACGAAATTCTCAGTAGCAGCACGGAGTCTGGAAATGTGCCCGGTACGGAAATAGGCTCGCCCCTTATTACGTGGGACTAAAGTATATCTGGCGAAAAGTGGGTGTAGAAATACACCTCTGCCTACCCCTTCGGGGATAAAAGGCGTGACGATATGTATGTCATTACCTGTTCATCAAGTGAATTGAGGTTATGCGTAAAATTCTCTAACTTAAAAGATGTTCATAATTGAATTAGAATCGGTTGACCTGTTTAGAGTGAGGTAGGTATATTCACGCAAGAATTACCCCAACAATTTTTATTTGTTTTATCGTTCTTTCCTAATTTGATATTTGATTTCGTGATGATCGTTTCTATTAATGCGAAAACCCGCTCTGGCGTCTTTATATTTTGTTTATATTTTTTACAGACTTTATTTAGAGTTTTATAGTTTTGCTTACCTATTTTTTTCTGTGTTACTTTATATAGCATTCAAAGAATACAATCAAGAATTCGCCAAGCTATCCAAAGAATTAGGAAGCGATTAGTAAAATTTTGCCATCAAATTTAAACATTAAAGTGTGGCAATATATCAATATGGACGCGGTGGAGTAGCCAGATGTGCATTTTATCGTTTCTGGCTAGTTTTCAAGTGCCGAAATCCCATTAGAGGTATATTAGTAACGGGAATAACCGACCGATAACGGATCTTTGCACAAGCTTCTTAGTTCACTTTCTTATTGTGTTTGGACTCGCAGAATAATTCGTTTCATTATACTCACACAGTACGTTTTTATTTCATCAAATTCTTGCTAAACTGCGTGCTACTGAACTCGCACGTAAAACACAATGTAGAAACTACAAGATTATTATTCAGTTGCGTTTTATATTCTATAATATTACATACAATTATTACAATATATATGCCTCATTGTCCTCGTAGACGAATTGCAATATGTTAAACAGATGACTTAATATATGACAAAATTAAGTAAGTATAGGTAATGAACAAACCTAGCCCTTTTTATTATTTTATTGTTGACTTGTAGAGGGCATTTACTTTATATAATAAAGATTGAGATTTATATTTGACCGCTCTCATACTTTTTCGAATAGTCTCTATATTTTAGCTCAGTAACACCGTTTTAAATAATAAGCGCTTATATTACATACATAATTACTACATATGAACCGTGAGCTGACATGTATATTTACGCTATTTAGCGTTTGTAGTTCATGTGTAGAAGCCGTAACATATAACAAAGGCAATTGACTTGCCAAATTAGACAGTTACAATCAAAGGAAGATCTAATTAAATCTTGGCTCTACTTCCTAATATAAATGTAAAGCGAGTTCAGCATAACGTATTATATTATATAATAAACCATTCCAGTTTGTAGTAACATAATTACATACATAATTTAATCAAAATGTGGCGCCAAGTATCATGTAATGTTAAGTTCATAGTACGGAATACGTGAATTTGATACTTGTTCTACCGGATTTTATCAGCGTCTGTAAGCAAGCAACTTGTTTTCGAATTGTTCTGCACTATCTGTAGTAATTTGAAGAGACATTAACCAACTTTTCGTTAATCGATAAGCAATGCCTGCGGTTACCAGTCCAGTCTACATTTTAAAGTTAAAACTGTCGTTATTGTGCCGAAATAAGATACAAGAAATCTTATGTATCTGACAGTCTGCAAAGGAGCTCTTTGCATATCGTCAGATACTCACTATATTACTAGCCACTATATTGTGAAAAGAAAGAAGTGGTTAATATTTATCCCATTGATATCTCATTAAATGGGACAAATATTTGTAAGACTTATCGTTATTTGCTTGGCAGTACTTCTTTTCCTTCGAGCTTTCGGGCATCGCAAAGTTTTATTTATAACACGACGCAGACTTAATAAAATATTTGGCGTGTAATAAATCTGCGTTTCACGATCACGTTCCGTTGATAGACAGGCCTTGATCTTATGTCTTAAATCATACTGCGGCAAGGCTTATAGTTATAGGTTGTCAATAAATTATGGCAAGATTAGCGGTGTTCTCTATACTCAGTTTAGTATTAAATCTGTTGGCGTGAGGTCTAAGTTTAGCTCATTTGACTCAGCTCACCGAAGTAAACAGTGGTTGAGTAATACTACGATCCCTTGTTTTTCCCGGCTTTCTTAGCGCATATGCATTAATTTAAACGCGGATAGTCGTGCATCGTGCTAATACTAATTGACATAGACAAATGATATCGTTACAAACTGAGCGTACCTAATTAAACTGAATTGTTTTGAAACATTCACAAAATATTGTGTACAGTACTCGTTGTAAATCTAAACATTTTATTACGTCGGAGCACGATGCGGTATCGAAAATCAATGACGCTTGACACCAAAATCAAAGACACTTGAGTTAAATTAAAATGCCGGTCATGTATTACGTGATTTGATATATCGGGTAAGCAAACATTAGCGCAACAAATAAAAACATGAACATGTTTGATGGTAAAAGTATGTAATGCGTACGCAAGCGGGCAGCTTGTCACTATTCTAGCGATTATCTCGTCAACTTTCGTCGGCATACTGTGTACATATATATCATCATCATAGTGATATACTATACTCAGTGTTCAATATATGTTTCAGCACAAGTATTTGAGCGTCGATTACCGGCTAATCGGTCGGGTAATTGAATTTATTACGGCTCGGTCTCTGGCTACTGTCATTTTTTGTTCGTTTCGTGTATGCGTGCCGGTTGAATAAGTATCGGTGTTATTAATATTGATATTTGCACGGCTGTATGGTTTTAAGGATTACAGCAGATTGTATTTTGACGTTAATTATTTAGTTTAACAAATTATTAGACTATTGATTAGTATACGGTTATATCTGAGGGTTGTACGCAGATATAATGATTTTAAAAATGCCGTGTGGTTGACGGCATAGAATACAAGTGTCACCACCCCCTATCTTCCCGTGGGTGTCGTAAGAGGCGACTAAGGGATAACACGATGTAAATACCATCTTTGCGTAGAGACGGAAAACTCGACATCAAACCCTATACGACTGCCTCGTTGGTCTCGCGGCATAAATGTGCGCGTGGGATCGGTAGGTCCCGGGTTCGATTCCTGGGTCGGGCAGTGTTATTGGGTTTTTCTGTCACAAAATTCCCAGTAGCAGCACGGAGTCTGGAAATGTGCCCGGTACGGCAATAGGCTCGCCCCTTATTACGTGGGACTAAGGTATATCTGGCGAAAAGTGGGTGTAGAAATACACCTCTGCCTACTCCTTCGGGGATAAAAGGCGTGACGTTGTGTATGTATGTATAATGATTTTAAGACGTCTATTAATAGTTTAGCTAATGTAAATAACTAGATAAGAAGCAGTGGTTGCATAATAAGGACTTCATTATTTTTCTTTCATGAAAAACACATCATAACTAGGCGTGTCTTATAGGTACTCATGTCAATTTCAACATTCGTTTATTTATTATGACACTTCCTCATTTTATCAGGTATTTAAAATAATTTATGGCAGCATCTGAAGAGATTTGTTAGATATTTTGTTGCAGTATTTCGATGCAATAAGCAGCAGTCATTTAAATTAAAATGTAGAGACTTTTTAAAAGTATACTTGTTACTAACCGCCACAACTGCGCTCACTTATCCACTGAACTGATTTATGACTTAAAATTAGAGCTATGTTTTCCGTTAATATTTCAAAACTGGCTAAGCGATTTAGTCGTAAAATTTGAGAGTTTGCTAGATTTACCAAAGATTTACCAATGAATTCGGACGTTGTCGCGCCTGTAACAAAATTCTAAATGTTGCAATTTGTTTTAGTAGTTAATAGAAATTGTTTTTGTAAGTAAAATAACATCATATTAGGTACTTATATATGCATTTTTTTTCATTTATGTCAATTAACCAAATACATGTTCCATGAATTTAAAAATCTATTTAAACTTTGGAGAATATATTAGGCAGATTGTCACTTCTTATCGGAGGGTTGTTCCTGGCACAAATATCTTATTTTTAAGTGAACGGATATCCTTTAAAGTTTAAATGGTGGTGCGGGTACTTTTTTCAATGTCACCCCTATCAATCATTGGCGTCTAACATTGCATTCGGGTGGCGACGCGCGGTTCCGTCCGACGATGGACTATTTACGTACCTTTCATTAGTTCTGAGAAGCAAACCCGTGTGGAAGTGACGAGCTTTTTGTATCGGAAGTCGCCGTTTTTGTTTCTTTTACACTGTCTCTCTACTGACACTGCGATTCTCTTTAAACGTTGCTTAAATGGCCCGTTACTTGGAACGACGTACCTATTGTACGGTTTTGACTGCAAAGTATATTTAGTTTATAAACCCAGACACCTGAATTGTAGACATAAAACCAGAATTTACTTAGCCAGGTGTTCAAACTAAAACAGTTCAGAATCAAATTGATTAGAAGTGTAAATCGTTCGTAAAGCAAAACACCAAATGATTTATGCTTCGAGTTGCTGTAATAAAAACTATGTAAGTAGTTTTGTAACTGTTACTTACAAGCGTTCATAAGATTCCTAGCTCTTTTTGATGTGGTTACATGAAAACGGTATCGGTTCTCTAGCTTTAATGTTGCCGTACGCAGAACGTAAACCGAGTGGTCTTTTGATCTCGCACCTTAGGACAAAGGCGCCAGACATTTATAGGGTCGCCAAAATACATTAGCCTTTCAATATCAACTTCTTTAAATAGTTAGTATGACGTACTTCACAGCTACATTACGCGATGAGTTCAAGTAAACAGCTACTTTATTGAAATTAGAATATAAATGCTCACATATTGTTTTTTATTCCTCGCTAAGCTCCGTTGTTCGCAGAATATTAAGACCTGACTTTCGAATTGCTCTTTGTTGAATCCGTATAAGGCGTTAAGTTGGCGATTTCTGAGAATTTGAGAAAACATCAAACTATTTTTGTGTTGTACTCATGCACATACGTGTTCAGAATCATAGTTTTAGTGATGTTTAGACTTGCCAGTTCCTTTATTCAGTTTTCAGTGTGAATTGCCCTGAGTTATGGAGCGTGTGAGGCCAATTCTGTTAGGCATTTGTATACATCCGTTGAGAAACGTGCGTCGATCTTAAATTATTGTGTTGACTATATAATTCATTACTCTACTATTTGGGTTTGTTAATTTATGAACGAGAAACACGCGGCAATACAATACGGTTGAATTCGATTATATTACATATAGGTATCAGAGACCATTACCCTCGCCATAAGTCCCTTGTACCAATTTGTGGCAAAAAATAGGAAAACTGAGTTATTTCCAAATTAAATGTTTGTTTTTATTGTTTTGTCTATAGTCATAATATTATACAGAATGACCTATATTAACATGTGTTCCAAGAAGCGTGTCGGAGGAATGATGCCAATAGACTCGGCTATTATGCAATAAATAAACACGATGGTTTGTTTGACTTTGTTGTGATGAAACTCCGCGGTTTTATATTTAGCGGCTCATTAGCCCTTCGACTGATATCTCGTTTATCTAGCCGTGTTGCAAGGACTCGGCATTGTTTCTGGCTCGATCTAAATGTGATCAGCTGTGTGAATCAGTTACGAGGATAGCTGAGAAAAAAATACAATTCTATTTTAGTTTTGAACGCTATTATGGGAACGTCCCACGCTAGTTGCGATGTTCTTTCTAAACACTATTTATAAATTAGTATATTCTCTCTGCCTAGACCACTTGCGGCCAGATATACGTTCAGGTGTGAGCTAATCTACTGCGAACTGACATTTCATTTAAACACATCTTCGTATAGAGACATGATTCATCACTTAAATGGTTTTGAAATTGAGGATCATCATCGCAGTTCAGTTTGAGACAGCTGACAAATGGCTTAGCTAAGTCTTTAATCTGTTGGTGGGCGGCCATCAAGTGGAAAGTCTATTTTTGTTTGAGGTTGAACATTGTAATGTTATTAGGGCGTAAATTTACAATATTATACTCTCTGACGTCACGATCAAGTTACTGATAATATACCTTTTTTTTAAAGGTAAGTATACATCATTCTGTACTACAATCATAATACTTTTATTGCTTTTGTTTATAATCCATTACCTACTGTAAAAGTTGCAGTATATGGGTATTGTCAAAGAGCTCACATATTTACATGGAGGCGCATTTTTTATGGGCACTTTGAAGACAAACTTTCTGCGACTCAAATTGCCGCTTGGCGGCGTGGAAGTCGCGCTGCGGCAGCTGTAGAGACAGCTCAGGAGAGAGACCTCTCCTCCAGTGTATCTTAACTACGAGAGCGAGAGAGACGGAGAACGACGCCAGCGCCGCCAACGGCGCCAACTACGAACTAAATTGGAGACAGTCCCCACTTGGAATCGGCACACAAAATCTTTAAGTACCTACTGCGCTTCTATGTAAATCTGTATTCAATGGTATACTTAGTGTAGAAGAAGCGACAGTTGGTGACACATGTGTGACAGTCTGGTTCTCAAAATGTGTCTTCCATTTTTTATGCTCTTTATACTATATTAAAAGTTTTATGCTTCAAACTGAAATAGATGAACGTTGTTTTATTGTATATTTCAAGAAGCGATTGCCGTCCAAGTACGTGGGAAAAGTTTATTATTGCAGAGCAGATATGTATAACTTATGTTTTTTACTGCTGAAGAAATCTTTACATCTCGTAAATATTCCGCAAAACGTCTGTCGAAGTTGTTATAGAAAGAAACCGAGTCAATGAATACAGATTTACATAGAAGCGTAGTTCTAAGGATTTCGTGTGCCGATTCCAAGTAGGGACTGTCTCCAGTTTAGTTCGTAGTTGGCGCCGTTGGCGGCGCTGGCGTTGTTCTCCGTCTCTCTCGCTCTCGTAGTTAAGATACACTGGAGGAGAGAGAGACAGCGGCCGCAGCGCGACTGCCACGCCACCAAGTGGTAATTTGAGTTACAGAAAGTTTGTCTTCAAAGCGCCCATATAAAATGCGCCTCTATGTAAATATCTCAGCTCATTGACTGAGTCCCGTTTGCAAAAAGATACTGGATTTCTATTTGTAAATGACTGAATTTATGACAGCAGTTTAGCGATTATTTGCACGTAGACACTGTCAAATCATAACCATTGTTGTATCTGTGGTTAGAGTACGCGCGTCAATAAAATACATATTGATAACACGCCACGTGCTACATAACCGGGCTAGAATGTGAAGTAGCCCTCGTTTATTACAATAAGTTGTTAACACGTCACGCCAAGCTAAACCAATGCTACCGTCTTGACGTGTCTTACATCGAAATCACTCTGAACATGGATAGGAAATCGACGCTATGAGGTCAGAATTATTTTAGATAGGGACGCATATGCGTGTAATCGATATCTTTAGACGTCAATACGTCTAGTTGGTTTATTTCTTTGTTTGATTTTGAACCTTGGGCTGTAACTAATATAGGCTTTATGAGTTGACGTATAATTAGTATTACCATTTACATAGGCTTGCGTGTTACAAGTAGTAGGTTTGGAATTGCGAAGTGCGGTTGGTGCAAATGACTATTACGCCAGTTTCCTTTTGCTGTGCTGATAACCAACGAGAAAGGCCTTTAACCGGTAATAGGACATAATTAAGCAGTTACCACTATCCAGTCGCTACACTTTTACTCCATGTCACTTGTGGCAAATCTGGATCGAAGCTCAGGACAAACTGGTTGATGAGAAAGTAGTTGCGTATAAAATTAATTACTCATTTACTAAGATGCATTTTTCTCATGAAGACGATTAATTGCTAGAAATCTTTGATTAAATTTGATGAGAAATTAATTTGAACGTGAGCGGTGAATTTCTTTTCGTACATGATTGGTTTTCATGAGACGGGTAAGAGTGAGCTGTAAATGTCATGTTGAGTATATAGTTAGTATTCTTTAGAGTAACAAGTACAAGGACTGTCTGTATTTTTATAGAGGGAGCGAGTGCCAAGGGATTGTTCTGCTCTAGCTATAATAATATGTGTTCTCTAGACAAGATGGCAACCAGCCATTACATCGTGTGATTCAGTTGCTATAAAACTTTCTAAAGGGTGACTGCTTAGTCAATATGTCATTTTGGTATGGCGGTTACTTTAGAGATAAGTGCATTGTTGAATAATATGATGTTATGTGTCAACACTCGTGCACATGACGAAGTAAAGTTCAAAAAAGCAAAGATTTGTTTGGCTCTTTTTTTTCTAAACGTATAAGAATCTCCTCTGTCCATTTCTTGCTACTTTTCCAATTCGATGCTCAGGTTGAGTAGGGTGTAAGTGCGTTTCTTCTGCCAGGAAATTCGTAGAAAACCCTGGAACTGTGCCCGTTAGCTGAGCAATAGGCTCAGCCCATATTTCGTCTAACCAAAATATATCTGCTGAAATGTGGGTGTTTTACATCTTCGTTATTGCTGTTGCTATGCCAAAGATGAGATAAAAGTAGGGGAAATTGTAATAAGGTTGAATTTTAAGACAACTTTATTCTAGTAAACATTTGCGCATTAAGTATATTTTACTTTTACATTTACTGCTGTGTGTCTTTAAACGTATAGTGATATCATCTATGTGTTACATGTCTTATAGGCGTAGACTTCTTATCTTGGTAAAAATATCTGTAACCTTTGTTTGTGTGTGAAACCTAGATAAGTCTATGGCAGAACAAACACATAGTATTATCTAGATTATCTTATCAAACATGGGAACGGCTATCAGTAGCCACAGTTAGCATACAATGGGTCATTGCCTTGATTAGTTTCTAAACGATTTACATGTGGTGGACGTCAGCCTTAAACGACGATAGGGCTTCGTACGTTACCCCATAAAGATGCTTAACAAGGAGTTGCTTGACGCGCAAATAGCTTTCTTTATTAATTATAATTAGTTTATTCACCTTATTGACGTTTGGTGAACGTTTGTTATTCTTTAAACCATGCTAAACTGCCATTATACTATCTTATTCTAGTTCTTAGTACCTTTCTTGAAACTAGTAGATAATTGAGTCATAGTTATTTAATTAGCAACTCTCGTTCATCGGATCATTCATTCTTACGTAAAGATGCTGGCACTTCAAATCTGTTTAGCAATAAACAGTCTCACTTGACCCCGAGTTTGAGCTTGGAACACACATCTAAATTAATAGGTGGAGTGAGACTTTGTATAAGTTTCGAATGTACTGTTAGATTTGGTGTAAGTAAAGTTTGTATGGAGAGGGAGAGTAATTGGGCTAAAATTATGATCGAGTTTGGACCACTACAAGGCCCCTCGTACCTACTAATTAATATGCAGATAACCTTGAAAAGCTTTTCCAAGTCATGTGCATAATTTTATTAAATTATTATGTTTGCGTGAACAGTGGCGTGAAAGAAGGACGTTGTCCTGTAGTTTTACTTTAATAATGCCAAAGTACAAAATAAGGTTATTTTAATATGAATTATAGCAGGCAGACAAATTTTATCTTTATTACATTTTAATGTATTTCAAAATTAGGTTGTGTTACTTATTACAAAATATGTTAAGTATCTAGCGCCTTCTAGTGTCTCTCTTTTATGCGAATGCAATAATTATTTGTCTGTAGAAGTAAGTACCTAACTGTTCGCCAGATCAGTTATTCCGTCGGTATGTCCGACAAACACTTTTCTCTTAAAGTCGCGAGTGCAGTGCGTTGACGCGTTGCGTTCACTATAATACGGGTGCACATTTCACGTGATAATGAAACTATTCAATACTGCGCACGTTACACGCATGGGTGCGTATATATAAAGAGATTGCATCTGCGAAATTCTAATAAACATTCTAAGTGTAAAGAAAGTCGGTTTTTCAAGCCATGCATATGCATGGGACGCGTAGACGAGGGCGACGGACCGAGACCCGACCATTTGTTCGGTTTTACTTAGGAACTTACCAAAATTTACCTACTTCGAGTTCTCTTACATTTTCGTAGATTAAGGAAAGTTTTAGTAAGGTATTATTATAACTAAATATCTGAATTTTTGTACAAAATATCTGAATTAGCATATTTACTTGGGCATAGTTACACTATCAAATCTCTTGATTGACAGTATCATGCATGACTGGCAAATGTTAGAAAGCATTTGATATATTCATGCGTATGAAGTATCGTATTGAAACATAACATATTCGCTAAGATTTAAGATTACACTAATTAGAAGTTTGATCGATGTAGTGCGTATTACACTTAATCGATGTACAAGTCATCAGTAAGCAGAAAGTGTTCTGTAGATAAGGAAAACAATAAAATCATAGTCCGTAATTTTCCTCCTGTTTATCCATCCGATTCCTCGTATGGACTGTCAATGAATATCAAGTCACTATTGCATTATCCTAGCTGCACTAATAAAAGAGTTATATGTACCAATGCATCAATACATTAAAACCTTGATTGCGTCCACGGGATTGTAATCATACCGCTATTTTACAGACGTATTACTTACCATTCTTATGTCTATATCAATAAAGCTGATATTACATTATCAAGGTGTAATGTATCTATGTGTGCATATACGGAACTAACGGATGCACTAGCCAAAGTATTCACTACACGTCATAAATAGTTTCCGCTGCGATTGTCGAGGACTGGAGTAGTATGCGTTAATTGTCGCTCGCTTTAACGATCTGTTATTAGTGACACGCGATAACGTAGATGTTAAGACGTTGCAGTGTGAGCTGAATAAACTGATTGTTCCCGTAGCTCAGTAGATCGTAGATCGTCAAACAATGGAGCTTCTTGAGAAAGTCGGGTGAGTCTGCTCTAAATCGTAGATTGACCATGACGCTACTATACTGGCGGCTAGTTTAGTTTTTGCTGGTGCTTTATATCATAAGTGAATCGATCGTTAGAAACTTAGGTTTAGCTATTCCCTGGGTGAATAACAGTACATTACTATCACTATCTTTGCTATCATATAGAGGTAATATATTAATTGCTTTTCTATGATATTTTTCATAAGAATGAATGCCACATGCAACGGAATAATTTATTTGTAAATCAAGCCTGTTGTTGGCTATTAGACGGTACTAATTATTTGCTGCGTATTTCATATTTAAATGATTAACTTCAAATCTTGTTTAGATTATTCAGGATTTTATTTTTTTATACCAGAGCAGTTGGCTCATCAATCAAATAGCTTGTCACGAATGCAAAGAATAATGTAATTGATAGTGATACTGCAATACATCCTGTTCTCAAATATTCGTTAGCTATGAACGTCTATTGCTTTTGACGAGAGCTGTAATTAATACCTTCGTACGTAAGTGCGCTGTAGTTATATTTGTATGTGATAATTAGTGTTCGCTGCTTAGCACCTATAAGCCTGTGAAGCGTGTTCACCTGTTTTCAAATTGATTCTCCATTGTATGGTGCTGTTTTGATATGAAGCATTATTGTACCATGCATTCCAGATTTATCTTGAAAGCGCAGCGCAATTATAATTAAGATAAAAATATTGCAACAATCAGATAAGCGCGTTATATTAACATTTAAGAAATCCAGGTTTACTGAGTAAATTGCGAGAAAAAAATACAGTTACAATAAAGTTGCAAGTTAATGTTAGTGCGTGTGTCAATGTAAGGCCTATCTCGTTCCTCAACTTTCCTCGGCAGACAGGTGCGTTGAACCGTCAGTTCAAAAGGAAAAGTTTCGCTTATGCATGTATGTACGTGGTGTCAATACAAACAAATAATAATAATACTGCAAGCTGCGACTCTGCTCTGATTATATTATCCTTAAAGCTTCGCGGCTCTTCGCACGTGTCAATGGTCCTTTGCCATTCATAAGCCCGGGTTGCGAACTTCTGCAAGATTTTCTCGCTTAATAACGTAGTATTTCCGCGTCGATGTGTTTTCTACTGCTTGATCGGAGTTAATGAAGAAGACCGTTCGAATACCGCAACGGACGCGAAACGTCAGTTCAACACATAGCGTGACTCGGAACGCACGTTCGGAACGTCCCTTGTTACGTCTATTTACGTTGTTCGTGGCTTGGCGAATGTTTGGGCCAATATTTGCACTACAGGATGGGTGTACGTACCGGTGAAGTGTTGTTCAAGTGCAGTGAATTAAGTTTACCATACATTATGAGTTAGTTGTAAGTGCAACTGCGCTAATGTTTGTGGACGGACGAGGTTAGTACATTATCTACTTAATGCTCTTAAGAATTTTGTCAAATTACTGTCAGCATAGAAGCACAGCGGCTTAATTTATCCTTTTATAGCAGCTTCCCGTTTTGTCAGTGGCTGCTTATAAAACTCTCTCATAACGTTGCGTGTTTGAATGCAATGGCATTTAGAAATGTAGGTTGGTAAGTATGTGCATACGTAAAGATATTGTGCATCGTACATAATGTTTTGCACATTGCTTTCCATTTTACTGATATATGAAATGACACAAATGACAGTTAAACTACATACAATTTAAATGAAGGAAGTATAATATATAAAAATATATTTATTGTTTATGTGAGCGTATGAATCGATGAATATGATTGCATCGTGTATGGCTAGACACAAAAACTCATCATGCCCATTTAAAAGGTTGTTGTCTGGTGACCTTGACGGCGGGAACCGAAGCGCTTAACAACTGTAGGGCTTAAACTTGAAAGTTTCCGCCTGACCTTGCCCTCACCAAGGTTACAATTTTCCATGAATATTTTTTACCGCATTGCACGTTTTCGGTAGATTGTCACTCAACGTCAAGTCTATTGTTTACCGATTAGAATGGAATGATTTGTCCAATTGCGGTTGTTCGTTGATTGATAAGTTTACGTAAAGTTGCAACTACTTGCCGGCATCGTCACCGCGTTGCTAAACCTAAATGTTTTCACCAACACAATAGACGGTAGGTACTCACACAGACATCACACACATCCTATGCAGCTAAAAAGAGGAGAACGCTCGGGAAATTGTTAGCAGTCACAAACACAAGAACAATAAGATAAAAATGATAATATGCAATGTTTGCTGAAAGATTTTCGCATTTTTCACTTGAAGCCTCCGCGATGTACCTATTTATTGTAAGGTTGTAAACATGTTTTATGCCTTCACTTATGGTCTGGCTGTGATGTAATTTATTGGCTATCTGTCTATTGACCAACGAGTTCCCCGTATGTAATCTATTCGTAAAACTTTTGTAAATGTAAAGTCGAGGGACACAACGAATCGTCCATTCAGCGATTTCGAAATATGACAAGCGACTTGACTCCTTTGTATCAACAGACCGTAGATAAAGACAATTTGGCTTTTCGCTGTACGTTTTTACACTAACATTGGACGTTTGCCAAGACATATACAATACCTTGTACTCGTCACAGGTTTCGAGGTCGGTTTAATGTTATGTATCTATGATTCAACAGAGTGATAGCCTGTCTTACTGCTATTAGGCAGGCTTACGGCTCTACGTTATAACTACTGGCTCTTGTATTCGCCTTTGAATAGACCATAGGCATGAACAAACAACAATCGACACTAAAGTCTTTATGAGCTTAAGCATGACTGGTAAAATTACTGATTTAAAATACAAAGCTTTTTAGACCCAGTATAGTAGGTATTAGTTTAGACACACCTCCACATTCAATACTATTGAATATTTATCGTAAGTTTTCTTCTGTTTGGCAATATTGGCGAGTTTTGTTTACGAGTACTGTCCCACGGCTACCTGTGTGGGATAAATGCGCTATTAATAAAGCAATTGTTCTTACATATATGAAAGTACATCTATAAATGCGCAAAGCAAATAAAAACGCAGATAATTAAAAATACATGATGTACAAAACGTGCAGTAAAGTTTTATGCGTCTGTCCATGTAGATAGACATCAGCCAAGTCTGGACTTTCTCCTATTAAACGTGCTATATGTATGACAATATTCCGATATATGTACATTTTGATGTCGCCGTTGTAAAGACGCATTAAATCACGCCTGTATAAGAGCTTCGCTTCTGTATTGCCAAGAGAACCGAACCATGTATACGAGTCAGGGTTATCGCTGAAAAACAGGTGGATTGTTGGCACGTTTGTCGTATCTATAAAGAATATGCAGTGAGAACTTTCGGGAAGGTACTAAATTATAATATCGCTAGATCTGGGCATCGAACTTGGCATTCAATGTCAGCTGTAGCTGTGAATCTTAGGTAGCCAACTCTTGCAACAGGGTGAAAAATAAAATATTCATTAATTAAATACGTCAGATCGTTGGAAAATGGCTACGTCAAAAGTGTATCTAATTATCTCTTTGTGTGGACGCACGTACGAAGATACGATTGTCTTTTTTCATTGAGACCATTGTTTTATTATTTCGGTAACACTTTATTGTTTTGCATGTAACGGAAATTACGAAAATTTTATGATAACGCTTATGCACAAGGTGCAACATTACACAATAGGATTTTTATCAAATTTTGTGGTTATTTTTACCATCGTGAAATGTGTTCTACACGCTAGTCCGTGTTCATTGCATTCAGCGTTTGATACGCGATCCACTCCACTCACAAGCCAAGTCAATTTTAATACTAACATTATCTATATAATAGCATTTTCCAATTTTATTTCACACCTAGTCACGAATATCTAGAGGTACATTACATTACAGAGTAACTTTTATCGGCTATTACAATCTCCTTATTTGCTGCAGATTTTAAAATACCAAATGAATCATAATTAGCAGCTCACAGCAATTGTTATAATATTGATATGTTGTTGTTTATACCTATATTCCTTTTTTGATAAAGTTCATAATATTCACAATAATTTTTGAGAAATACTAAGAAGGTTCCGGGTAATTTTGAGTTAATATGACAAATAATACTTACGTATAGAGTACTTACGATTAGGTATGATTTTTTACATTACTGAAAGACTTAAATCGATTTTAAACTTTCGCGATTTGTATACGTCATACGAAATAAATTACACCGAGCGTGGTCGCGTAGAGACTAACCGCGATCACGCTCGGTGCAAGACGAGCGAAACGTCGGAAACAAATAGGTATTTATACCTTAAATAAGTTAATTGTACGCGATTAAGACCCGCTAAAAGATCTTGTTACATCTATGTATTAAGACAAAAAATTACTATCTATTTGATATATTGTACCTATCTCAATATATGTATACTAGTAGGTACCTATGTGACTCTTTTAGCATGACATTTTTTATTAAGTATCTACAGCACAGCAATAACCCAGCAGTTAACATCTCATTTAAATTTGACCATCTGTTATCATTAATTCGTATGTCATACAATATATTTGATAACAACAATACAAAAACCCAACGGCGGGCTCTCGACAACCAAAAATATCGAGTCAGCGCCGTGATGTAGCTGTGCTGTTACGATGCCTGTACCATGTGCCATGACCTTTAGATAGCGATAGCAGTAGAATAAAGCCCTTTAAAAGAGTTAAAAGTCTTCACTGTACATTTTCTTTGGTGTTGTTTTTGGTTGTTGTTTACTGGTTTATCCAACGACGCTACATAGAAAACTTCAAAAACGAGTACCTACTTCTAATGAGGTTACTATATTTTGAGAATATATCATAGGTTATCAGCATCCTAGGGTTATCCCGGTTGCATCCCAAACTTGAAGCTCGGAATAAGCTTTTAGCCATACCAAGCCATACCAGATCTGACAGAATATTAGGTTTTCAACAAAGCGACTACCGTCAGACCGCCTCTATCCAAGGGAATAGCACTACTTTAAATCATATGACGTTATCTCGTGGGTGTACTTTTCACCAGCTACGTTTTAAACAAGTTGAGTAATGACCCTAACGTCTATTAGTAAAGTACTCGTGTAGAAATTATGCCTATTAAAAGTTAATTAGTGGGAACACACACAGGATGTTCACGCGGCATTGTCGTAAAACAAACTACTAAATTAAGACTATGTTTATTTCATGTTCACGTAGGATTATATTAAATTGGCGAAAGGGAGGGCTGTTTGATGACACGTCTCTCCTGTCATCAACTGCACATGTAAATATAACTTGACACATGACAAATTTAATAGAGGGCTGTGAGTGCAATTCATCGCAATGACTAAATGAGTTATGTTATTGTCGTCGCGTTAGCATTTTCCTATTTTGTTTTTCTCGGAACTGAGGTTTTGTTTTTGGCTATTATTAATGTGGTTATGTAGGCTGGACATAGGCCTCCCCTAAGGTTCTCTACACAGATTGATTTTGAGTGGACGTCCAGCAGTGGACGTCTCTAGGCTGACATGATGATGTAGTATAGGTAGCATACTGTGCACAGCTGTTCAGGTAAACTGAGAGCCGAATTCAAATTTAATGTTAATAGGCGAAGACTATTTTGTGTTAGGGGTTGAATCACACACAACCTCTCTGTCTCCGTTTGTAATTTGGTTGTCCTACGCGAAAAAATAAAAATAAGTATAATTTATGCAGATTGTTTAAATGATGATAATAATATAAAGTGTATTACCGTAGCGACCCTCACGTAAAACCGCACCTTTCAGTAACAGTAAACAACAACGTCAAACAGGTTACATAAGCCATAAGTGCCGTGAACTATTGACCATTTTATTAATTTGAATAATTTTATGTAAATATTAAATGAACGATCGTATAATTGCGACACAGATTGCGATACACAATGAGGAAATTGTCACCGTGTCCTTAAATCAACTTCCTCTGAGAGTGTCCTTTTTAATTTCGGCGAACGAAACGCAGCGAACAAAGGTGTCGATGAGTGAGCCTTAAGAACATTGTATGTGCTTTAAGAACATTGTTAGTAGTCAATGACAGATTTACGTGTCGTGAGCCAGTGTATTTGCTGAACCATTATTTGCATATTGAGCCCATTAGTGGTCTCAGTGGCCGTGAACGATGAAAGGGTTCGCGGGTAACACCGTCTACAGCGTTGTGGGAATACTTCTTCAAATATTGTTGAATAAATGTTTGGATAGATGTATTGATATATGGTAATAGATAATCTCTGAGTGGGTTTTTGTAATATAATCTAAATAAAAAGTACAAGGAAATATAAAGTTGGAAAGTTTTCTTTACTTTTAGCTGTATTAATATGTCTATATAAGTAACCGATCGATAAGTACTTACATTAATATTATGCAAGTGTATTTATTGAATTATTGTGTTGTTACATTATTATTTTAATAGAGTACCTTAATATAAGTAGTTTATATCACAACTACAATTCAATACAACCCAATTTAGACAAGGCGCAGATAGAAAACCATAGTAGTCTGCGATTTCAGCTTTCTGTAGATGACGATAAAACAACTAGTTACATAAGTGATCTGTGCTAATCTGGATAAAAATATCTAGTGTAAACATCGTCTGCTTATCTTCTCACGCGCTCGTAGTCACCGAGTGAAATGGGGTCACCATGGTGTTCGTAGCAAGTGACAGTCCGCCGGCCGGTATATAGCGCACTATTACTCACGGTTACTACCCATAAATCTCAAACATTATTGCTTCACCTCTAACGATATTTGATTTTGGATACCTTTACTGTTTCGCGTAGGAGTCCTATAAAAATGAAACTTCAAAACGTATAAAATAATCACAGTATTTATTATACTGCACGAATTTATGGTCTCTTGAGTCATTTTAGGCGAAGCACTGAAATTACAAAGACACAAAGCCGCTTTACATTATGAGTTGCCAACGTTTAAATTAAGCCCGAATGTAGGGTGATTTTAAATTCGTAAATGTCATGCGCGTACGCAATGTGTGTGAAATAGCAATTAAGGCACATGTCGCTCGTATCTATGTTACATGGCATTAGTATTGCACCCGGATTTGGCATTGGGCATTGTGGGTATTGAGATTGTGTCAATTTAGGTGAACTTTCTTGGACCTACATGACGCACCGTGGCACCTGCTCGTTCAGTGGTTAGGTCACGCATTCGCAGGACATTTTCCAAGAAACGTATATGTTTAATGTAATATCAAGATTTTGAGTCATGAGGTAAAAGCTTAAAGTTTGGTTAATAGTTAGATTTATGCGTTTAATGAAAGCTAGAACAATACAACGACGATGATTAAGATCGCAACAGTGAACGTGACACACTAAAGGTCGGCAGCCCATCGACTAAATCTAAACGACCTCTTCATTTCAAAACCTCATTAATTTCAATTAACTGTTTATATTACTAAGCTTAAGCTAAATATAAGGCAAGTGAACGAGACAAATTTTATGTGTTCTAAATTATAACAATATTTTTATTACATGACTGCCTCCGTGGTCCAGAGGATAGCGTATGCGACTGCTGATCGGAGGTCCCGGGTTCGATTTCCGGGTCGGGCAAAAGTGTTACTGAGTTTTTCCAAATTCTGAGTAGCTGCACGGAATCTGGTGATGTGCCCGGTAACGGCAATAGGCTCGCCCCCTATTACTTCTTCTCGCGTCGGTTTCCTCAATGCTGAGGGTCGTGACCACCTCGTGGAAACAGTCTACTGTGGACCACTGCCCGCCATCTATTCCTATCTGCTGCCGAGTGGAGAGCGTCGTGAACCGTGGTGTTGAGAGTGGTGCGGATCTGATCGGTCAAACGTATCGGGCTTCTGCCTCTAGGTCTTTTTCCTTGCACTTTGCCAGTGATTATTAACTTTTCCAAGTTATCACCGTCTTTCCTCGCAATGTGTCCGAAGTACTCCAGAACTCTGAGTCTGGATCTTGAGCTCCTGTAGCCCCCTATTACGTGGGACCTAAAAATTCATGGCGAAATGTGGGTGTATTATTACATCGCTGCCTACCCCTTCGGGGATACAGGCGTGAGTCTATAAAAGATAATAAAAATTGTATTACCTTTGAAATTCTCATTAATTGTTTTACTTATATTTAAAATATGCACATGCTGGTTTGATATACACGATGACTGGTAAAATGTTTGTGTGGAAATGTGCCAGATTTGTAGACATTCATTTTTACTGCTCCGCTGATGTGTGTCGCAGCGTGACAAAAGGATTTTTAGATCGAGCTGCTTGTTTCTTTGGTTTGCTTTGTCAAATGAATAAACTCTTTAGTTTTTTATTTTCTGATGTTCTTATACAAAACTTTATATCTGTGGTAGTCAAGTACATCGTATACTATGGCGCTGGTTCGTGGTATTTTTCTGAGGCCATTTTGGAATGTCTTTACAGCCTCGAGAGATATCTTTTAGCTCGAAAACCCAAGGTAAAAGGCATTGCAATGTTCTACAGTTACCTTTATGTTCCTCGCAGCCTTTCTTTGCATTCGTAGAAGTACCTTATGTCTGTACTGTACATAAAATATTACTTCCAGGAAACACTAGACATGTCTTCTCTAAAATCACACGGCTGACACCATTCGCTCAGGAGCGTCAGATTTGTATCAGCGACCTGTTACCTACATTGTTTATTCATAATGGAAATATACCATCAGTTTTGCATACGAGTCTATTGTGTCTTCATCTGCCTGGCTATTGTATGGTAAAACTCGAGGATACTTACATGTTGTAATTAAACAAGGTTTTGAATACATTTGTCTGTACACTCATAGGGGGTTTCCTCGTTCGAAAGCGAACGAAACTCCTGAATACATGTAAAATTACACTATAAAGATTGATCAAACTTATTGACAACATTAGTAAACCTGCAGAATCTTATACGCTTTTGTCAATTCAAAAAGAACATTTCTGATTTCTGACAAGTGACAAAACCACGAACGAAAATCGAATTACAGGAGAAAAGAAAGTATATAGATATTAAGATTAGTTAATAAATTATTCTTAGAGATATATAAAAGTGCTACAAAATAGCTGCCATGTAACTAATTTATTAAAAGTAAACATATAAACAATAATTATGAATTGAAAAGAGAATACAATATGCCGTTACAAAAGATTTTCAGAAATGTGTTATTCCTAAATCCTAAAAAAACCTAGTGATAAGATCAAACGTGTTGTGATTTCACTAAGATCTAATCTCTACTTCACAATGGAAGTCACACGGTACAATTTCATGGAAACCATTCTGTAATAAAGCTTCATTTTATATTCGTTTTTAATATCGTCCATTTGGCCCAGTTGATAGATTTCCTATGTTGCCTACATCAAACATTGGAGTCCGGGAAATTCAGATTACGATTTACGTTTCATATTGTCGAGTGCTTGATATTAGAACTCGTATATGCTAGTAGATGGTAGCGGCGTCTTTACTCTTTTGCGCAATGTTTAGGTATGTACCTATATTACGGCCGTATCGCTGGGCAGATGACCCTTGTAGGGCGGGCGTGCGACGCGGCACGGCCCCCTGACATACATACAAACACACCTAAAATTAGATTTGTGATTCTCTCACTACCACTACACGCTAGACGCAAACGAATGGATTATAGTATTATTAGAGCGGGTGCGTTAGAAATAACAGTGTAAATGAACTATTGCGAGCGGATTTGTTGCTATCCGGAACACGCGGGATGACCGGCCGGTTGATGAGCCCGTGATAAATGACTCACCGTGGGGTCCTCTACATCTTTTCCGCGTACTAGACACAATTCTCTAATGGCTCTTTAATTGTTAAAATATATCGTGTGCCAGAATATTTATCAATAACACTAAAGGACAATGGCAGATCTCCATACATCAAAATGTCTGCAATTAAATTGAAGCGCTCAGTAATAAAAAATATATCAAAAAATTCGGCGTAAGTAACAGAGTCTATAAATTATTCTATTTTTACTCGGGAAAGCCGGAAAAAGAAGATATCGGTGTTTAATGTTTAGTTAAGAATGAACAATGTGGGTACGTTTGAATTATCAAAGGCATTATGTCAGATTGACATCTAAACGCAGAACTATTCTGTAGCATCTACCTGTCTTACAACCGCCGAAAAAGGCTGAAAATATTGTTAGTAACTGAATAATAGTTTCTATTTCGTTTATTAAGATTACGACTGCCATGTTTCCCTTGTAAGATCATAATTACACTTTTACACCTTTCGGATTTATGTCCGTATTGAATTGTCAATTATCGCCTGCCCCCATTGAATTATTACCTACAGAAAGTCAGTATTCAAACAACGCGAGCTCAGAAGCTAAGCCGAAAATTCGCTATGAGTGCGGCACTGTGCTGTGTTTACTTGCTGCATCACGCACACAGACGCCATTATAGAGTTGCCAGTAACAACGTCTTTCCCCTAAAAATAGGGTAAATTCATAATTTCTGCATGAATATAAGTAATAGGCTTGTGTCCACTAAGAATAAATCGGTTTGATTGTAGTATCTATAGATTCATTATGATTTTAACATGCCAATAAAATTTATTATTTATTAAAAGAAGGTAAGATTAATGTTATTTTTAGGATTCTTAAACTAAAAATAATGTACCTATTTATTTTTGTGATAGTGCACACCAATCAGAGAGCATTACGTCAAACAGTACGTCCGCCATTCACGTTGTTGACGTTTAAGTAGTAAATGCAACTAAAATGTCAAAGTTTCTACCTGTCAAATTGAATATAACAAAATAAAAGTGGGTACATCAGACCACACTTCATTCGTGGTTTGTTTTGTTTTGGACTTTGTAATATCACTCAACCGCCATGATGGTTTACAGCGTTTTCGTGTCAAATTCAAAAAGGTTTTTAAAAGGCGTAATTAGTAATGTTGCTGATCGATTTTTGAAGAAAAAATCAGGTATTTCAGTTTAACATCTAATCAAGGAACAAATCAATCGCTAATTATATTTTAGGACACAAGCGTATTGTATATTATAAATTCTAAAGCCACACTGTCTGCTTTTTAAGTTTTTACGACTGACTAACGATGGCTAAATCAATCTTCACGAAACTTTATGCGCTCAAACGTAAGCACTAACAAGTGCCGAGTGATTTCCTAGTTAAATGCTCTCAGTACATAAAAGTATTTATGTATGTTTGTGAGAAAAAATTAACAAAAATCAACAGCGTGTACTATGTGTGCGCCGTTGCGCTATGGTTTAAAAATTATAATATAATTCGGTCGGTAAGGTCATTCGTTCAACAACGAAGTTAGTTACGCGTACCTACATTACAAGACAATACTAGACTTTAGATACAAGCCTTTCAATACAAAAACGGAAAAATTAGTGCTTTGAGACAATGTCGTCTTAGCCGAGCTTGACGTGACAAATTTGTCGTAACCGATTGGTATGTACCAGCCAGCGGTGTTTGAAAGGTTAAGTTTATATATGTAACTACCTAGTTATTTTTCTTTATTATTACTGTCAATAGAATAAATTTTGGTAAGGAATGTGTTAATTAAACTGGGACAATTTCACACCTAACTGGCAACACTCCGCTCGTACTTCGATTTAGTTATTATGATTCACTGTATTTGAATTATTAGACAATCTACGTAATAAAACAGATGTCTGACCGGTGGAATGATACTCAAGCAACCTTATTATCTTTTTCTGAAGCATTGTGGCACAAAAACACTGTACAATATGTCATAATTTCGATTATTTTGCGGGAGATGCTTACGCTACCGTGCGACTCGGACCACAGACAACGCGGCCGCCGATTGGGTCAGATTCTGACCCAAATGAACGGCGCCTGTTACGTGCGCGTACTTGGTTTCTGTAGGTAATAATTCAATGGCCTGCCCCGTTTCTCGGAGAGCACGTTATGCCGTTGTTACCAACATTCATAGGGATATTTGACAGTCGTTACGAGGAGTCCTGTAAATTAATTGAAACTAGTCTAACCCATGGAATATCTCTATCCCTTTGGGTTGAGGCAGTCGCTCTGTGCAAAAGCTAATACTTAGTCTAATCCGGTTAGACTAGTAAGCAACCCCGGTTGCAACTGTGCTGACTAGCTTTGTCAGGTAATGATGATGATGTATGCACTCACTCAATGCTTGCCTCTTGGAAGTTAATATAGCTTGTAAATATCACTTACTATCAAGTGAGCAGAATACATGTGCACAGCCTTACTATAAAAACAAAACTTAAAAACATACCCTGCTGACCGATGCATCGTTCATACATGTTTAACCGTAAACAACCAACACATCGAATCTCTCTCTAATTGAGCAATCGATGAAAAAGTTCACATTATATGTTATTCTCCGAACGGGAAGTAAACGTTACTTTATCCGTCAATACGTGATTCAAATAACTCTATATTTACTTAAATACTGTGAACGCTTTGATGGGGAACTTCGGTTACATAAAATTTAGGCCGAACAAACATTTATATCCTTTGGAGTTACTTTGTGTATAAGTATTTTTGATTATGAACAATAAGATTTACCCACATGTAAGGATAAAAAAAAATTAGAAGGACTATTTGCGTAGTAAAGATAATTATTTCATAGTTTAATTTTCCCCAGCAAAAAGTCTCTATGAAACTGTTGAAAGGAAAATTACAAAGCCCAAACCACGAGCACTAGAACTGAAGCTAATTAGTCTGTGTGCATAGCGCATAGTCGTCGATATCGTCACTTGAATGGATTAAGCTGCAGAGAAGCGGCATGCCTGTGAATGAAAGATTTTCATCCTGATCGCACTATCTTTATACTTGTTATTTTGTCTTTATATTTACACGGCTATTTTCAACTCGTTATTTTATAGATTTGTTTTCATAACTTTAAAAAATATAAACAATAATTCAATATTTCGATTGAGAAGCTTTGGTAATGGTTGACGAGCCTTTTCAAGTAGGTAGCTAGGTAAATAAGTAGGTACTTACTTTGTGCTGTGTATTAAAAATACCTAAAATATACTAGATAGTGGCAGTAAAAATAACATGATACCATAAACTATTTCAGCCATTGCGTTCATCCGTGCAGACAAATTTATTTTACTTCACCGGCTTTTAATTTTTACAGCCAATAATAAATTTGCATATTATGTGTATTGGCGTGTTAAGATCTTATCAAAATAAGTGCTGCCTGATATTTCGTAAATAACAATGCTTATAAAATATGGTTATTGTATTTTGTATTGTCATAATATACTAGAAAGCATTAGTCGTTATTTTTATTTATATATTCAAGTATATTTATGCGGTAATTTATCTAAGATAATTGTTGAGTTGGCAGTTTAATATGATATTTTTATATTTAGCAGTTGTGTTAGACAAAATTGATGGCAGTGCAGAGCCATTTGTTTGGCAATTGACGTTAACGGCTTAGTGTATGCTTGTACAAATTTATTGAACAATGATACAGTAAGTTTACTTCTCGACTACAACCTACCAAATTTTCTGTTTATTACTACTTAGTTTAACGGTGATTGAGGTTAACTTTGTCTAGATATTGCTACTATAGAACATTTATTAAGCTGTTGATGATTTGTGAGCGTGGTGGACTAAGGTATAATTATTTCTTCATAATAAAAGCCCTTGTGCATAAAGGGACACTGTCTAGACTAGTGTTGTAAAAATACCGTATAATACCAAAAGGCTATGTATTAAACGAGTATTTTATTATAACTTACGGTATTATTGGTATTTTATGTATTTTATATTCTGATTCAGTTTTTAAGACCCTGCGATATTGCGACAAGTTCTAGTTTAAACCATTAAATATATTTTAAGTTACGATCGTATTCTTTGTTTTAGAATCACTAATTTTTAAATTTTGGAATTTTAACTTTTGGAAGAATTCATTGCAACGTCCGAAATCGCTTAGACACATCACGTGTTTCTAAATTGGTCTCGATTTACGCGAATCTTCGTCTTCGTGACAGCACATTCGAAGTTAAAGAAAGTGGTGATGAAGATGATTCAGCTGAAAGTACGTTGCTAGAATACATTAAGTACTGCGTCGTCATCTACCGAGAACGTAGCAACACAAGAGGATTTTTATTTGAGGATGAAGATTCTCTAAATCTCGGTTTTTTTAACTAGGAAGACAAAAGGCGTGGGCCAAAGTCTGTGCTTTTCTTATGGATCTTGTATTAAGGGTCGGGCTGTACGTGTCTGCACGCAGAGAGGATCATAATTTAATTTTGAATAAATAGAGAGATGATTCAAATAAGTTTGAGGACCCCTTTGCTCTGACGTAACTAAAAATGTTACGTGTTTTTCTTTAAATAATATTTTGACTGTTTTTAGCGTTTATAAGTAAAAGTTTCGAAATACGTCGCCTTTTTTAGGGGTTGTGAGTGATTGGAGGGGGAGGACGGGAGGTCTCGGAAGCCCCCTTCACCATTTTCGATTGCCGGAAATACTTGGATTCCTCTGAAAAAAAAAATTCCAAACATCGGTGTGTATGGCACTGCCAACTTCCACATTCTTCACACTAGTTTAATAAACTAAGGGGTTTTGGGTTAAGGGTCAAAAGTGAACCTAACAGAACCTATTTAATTAATAATTACAGGCGCACCTAACCCTAGGCACCCGAAAGCAATAACAAATTTGACCTTAGCTGTCAATATCATCATTCCAAGATGGCGGGTTTGCGTTTCGTTACACGTTTTTCACATAAAACCTAAAAATGATATTTGTAAAACTGAACTAAAGTATAAAAACTACGTTCCGTTTCGCATAATTGCCGAAGTATTTAAGAATTTTAGCAAATTGATTAAATATATTTAGACGCAACTCCGGCAGCCAAAATTACTTTTAGGGGATTAAAACTAACTCCCTTAAGCCCCCTACACCAGCAATACCCTCAAATTCGGGCGACTCGTTTCGAAACCCAACCTTATTTTTATGGTAATGTTGTTGTAGCTAATAGCAATTAATAATAATACAGACATAAAATATAATTTCAGGTTTTATTCCTGTGCAATTCCACCGTATTCAGTTTTTTAATGATTACTATGATCATTTACTTCAAAAATATAGAACAATTGATTAATACATAAAATATCGTAGTAAATGGTATAATACCGCACTAACATCTCTAGTCTAGACTGAGCCTATAAATATAACCTTTCTTGATTACAGTAGCAATGAAGATAGACTAGAATAATTGAATTTTATTAGGCGTTTGCAGACCATTATGCGTATTACTTAAATGCGTATTTCAAGCCTCAATGCGAATTAAGGCTTGTTGCATGGCTCTGTATTTGAGCGAATATTGCATGGCCTGTTTGCAATTACAATTGACAATAAAATTACTTTTGTGAGTTCTGTTAATTTAGTCACTTTGTTAGTAATCCCTAAAATCTTATTAGATACATCTTACTCGTGATGAAGTGCGATGCAATAATACAGAATAATTTCTCACATGATGCTCGACGGTATTGGATTTCCTACCTGGCCTTTCTCCAGAATATCTACGATCAATTATTTTTAACTGCATTATGAAACTACTGGTTGCTGAGCTATAGATTTGGTTTGAAGTACATATAACGCAATCGCAATTAATTAATATAAATCTATTTTTGTGGATGAATTATCTGGAAGTACAATGGGCAACTTTAATATCGTTTCTCTTGACGAAAAAACAAACTAAACGTATCGTAGTATCGTGCTCAGTAATAAAGTACAATATGTTTCATACTTCACCATCATCACCTGCTATAGCCACCCATGGATCTGCATGTTCAGCCTCTGCCAGCCACTTTGCGTGTAATATCGCTCCACCTAGCCTGAGGATGCTTTTCGCTCAATACATACTTATACCGAAATAACTGACTCTACAAAATTATCAAAGATAGGAAATCAGGGAGCTAACATTTTTAAAAGTATGGATATGCCTAATTTTTAAATGTGTTTCCGGAACTTTAAAAATCCGAAATTCTGGAAAATTTCGGATTTTAATGAAGGTGTTATAAACTGTTGAAAAAACCTTAATTATAAATCCAAAGTTTTCTTGAATCTAGTTCCGGAAACACATTAAAAAATTAGGCATATCCACACTTTTGACAATGTTAGCTCCTTTAATTCCGATCCTTGAAAATTATGCTTAGAAAATGAACTAACACTAACAGGTCGTATTATTGTTGAAGAGGCTTTCAGCGTGTTCATAGTTATATTCGCCCGGTTAACTCCTATGCATTGAAGTTAGATCCTCAATTCTCCCGTATACGGGACTTGTTAGCCATACAATGCAAGCGTTCTAAATGTCTGCCCAATATTATAGTCTCGTAACTAGACGTGATATTATTCTACGAAGGCAATACTCCTCAATCATTGTTGACATAGTACAGGAAAACGTACAACACCGGAACTGAAAACAAATAATATTAATAGTAGTCCTGGCACTTGTCTACTGTGGCTGAATACAATATTCACGACACGGTTGCCTCAAGACCCGTTACCCTACTCCGTAAGTGGAATACTGATAGAAAACAGTCAATCGAGTGTATCCATCATAGTAATGACTCTCTTTGTGGTTTATACCTACGCGCTTTTAAATTGCCATCTTTGTAGACTTGTGATCTATTTAACATATGTTTATGGCGCAAGTTTAAGGTTAATGTTGGTTTTTGTATCTTCTGTTGGTTTAAATAGCTGCAATTAATGCGGTGCTGCCAATGCACATCAGGCAACAGTGTTCTGTTTGTTTTGCTCAGTTATTCTTATTTCCTACTATCAACAATAAAAAAAAATTGTCTAAGTATTAGTCGTGAAGAAGAATAACACACTAGCATTCACGATTAGTGATTGTCACGTAATTTTTCTTCGTCGTAAATTGTTTGTTGTATTAAGCTTTCACAAATATAATAGTAAATCGTGATGACTGCCAATAAAAACTACTTATATTGTGAATTGTAATAGTTATCTTGTTTTCTTTACGGTAAGAAGCGTAAGGCCCTCATAGATTTACGCACAGCGATTACGTAACGAGATGAGAAATCACTTTTCTTGAGTACATAAAAAACATTAGTAATCATAGGATAAAATACGTTCAGCGTAGGCGCACTGCTTACTGGTACTTTGTGACATAAGCATGTACTTAGTAGTCATAGGGTTGGCATTTATCATAATTATCGTAACTTCCATACATAGTATAAAACAAAGTCTATCTTCTGTCTGTCTGCCCTTATGTTTGCTTAAATCTTTAAAACTACGCAACGGATTTTGAAGCGGTTCTTATTAATAGATAGAGTGATTCAAGAGGAAGGTTTATATGTATAATACATACCTAATAAGCATTGCTTCCGTGTGAAGCCCGGGCCGGGTCGCTACTTTAAAATATATTACATTTGCATAGATGTGCCGCTTCTGGGCCCCCAATGCTTTTAAAAAGGTTAAGTGTAGAGTAAATTTATTCAACTACTTAATTGAAGCATGGTTTCAACATCTCTGTAATACTCTGTGAAAAAATCCCAGCCTTGATTTCAATCTAAACGAAGTGATTAACATTTAAACAATGCAGTCATAAATAAAAAGTATTTTTCATATAGTGACAGCCCTAGTGCATGTTAATTTGACGTTTCAACGTTCCCAATTGATGCCCACGCGCAAGCCTGACCCTCTGCAACCGGCCATTCACAAAATTACTATTGAGACATCATCCGCAATAATTATACTTTACGAGCACAATGGCTATATATCGACGACAACTAGTAAATATTCAATACTCTTCTATTCATACCGATTCTTTGTGTCGACAGCTCGTAACTATTGGAAATGATCAATGATCTCCGTTTTGTTAGGTCATATGCATGATAATGCTATCTTGACCAGACTGTCTCAGTTTATATTATTTAGCAAGCTCGTAAAAGTGAGTATTGTCAGTTATAATGATGTCTAAGGCTCTTGCGAGTCATAACATGAATAAAAGAACACAGTGGGTATCATCATCTCAGAGAACATAAAAAAAAGTCTTCTAGTATTTACATACATCCAGTTCGATCGGTGAGAGCTTCACATACCTAAGCTGCCTCTCCGATATTCTTCCTTTAACTCTATTCCTTTATCTATTTTATGATGGGCAATGCGTCAGTGATGTCCATAATACGTCCATGTTGGCTTATATAGGTTACAATAATACACAAATGTATTAGAAAAAACTTAAAGTTCCATTACATGGCGATGGTGATGTCATTACACGATTGCGATGGGGCCACAAAAAATGGCTGCTAAAAATCACTGATTGAAGCTTGTTTCGGCACATTGTATATTGGAAAATATTGTACACAAAATCTGTAGATGAATATAATCAGGCAGTGCTGATGATTGTCAGCTTTAAGAAATACATATATAAACGAACCACATATTGATTTTGAGCTTCGCTTCATTTGCTTATACGTACATTTTACATACCTACTCGAGTACGCAAACCTAAACTTAATGTTGTATATTGGCCATTGTGGTTGCCATGCATACAATCAATGCTGAGACGTCCTTCGTGCAGCCATGGAGCGTAACCTTGTACACATTGAATAATTTAGCCGTTAAGTCGTGCGATACCCAACATCAACTGCAGTTTCAGTGACCTGAATGCGTTCACAGAGCGTTGGGATAAAAACGGGTAATAAACAAGGGAAATAATAACGGCAAAAAAATTAAACAGTTGGAGCGTAGTGGGAGCACGTGGCGGAAATGGGCGCTGTCTGTAAGTGCAGCGCTAATGACGCGTGAACACCGAGAGTCCGCAATGGACCGCGTGGGAACAGTTACCGATACATAAACAGAGCAACTTTTTACATCTGCTCAGGCGATTCGCATTTTAAATCCAATTTACCTTATTTTTTAAATGTATCGCGTGTTTAAAGCAAACGATCGTGATTATGTTCCAATTCCACACGCTTTCAATATAATCGAACCTTTTTGAATTATCAAAGACATCATCCACCTACCCTTGTTAAACTGGAATAAACGTAACGGCTTTGACGAATCACGTAGGGACGTCCCCTCGTGGCATCTAACCCACTTAATCCACTTTAACAAACGAGGTTCATTATCTTACCGTAGTGCATGCCATCAGCAATATTATCCGAAGTCACGGCTGCTTTTGAGAGACAAATTCGTCGATTTATCGAATAATCTGCAGACTCTTGCTTCAATTTATTATACACTACGAGTTATTTATGAGGCGCCCATTCTTTTATTATTCACATTAAACGAAAAACAAATTTATATTTCCATAGACAGGAAAACGGTTTCACGGATTATTTTGTCGACATACATAGTTATAGCTCGATGCTCAGCTTCAGACGAATCAATAAACCTAGATCTCAACAAATAGGACGAACACAGCATAACAATCAAAATAATAAATAATGTTAGTTGCGATAAATGTATTTCAATTTGGCGTGCGATTCGTGATACAGCAGTTATGCTTCATATTCATATCAAAGCATCGTCTAGTACGTGCCGAACATTGACGATTTCCCTGCGTAATAGTCAGAAGGGCTCCTCGTTTCCACTGACGAAATTTAGAAAGTATATTTTATATAACGTTCTTATTTTGAATCCTGTAATAAGCTTGCTATTGATAATATCTTTTTTGTTTGCTTGATGAATTTTACTCGTCTGATTGCCAGTAATTGCGCAGTGAAATTCATAACTTACCTACTTGCTTATTTTGTTATTCAAATTTTCTTTAAGTTATATCGTTAAATATAATTGGTATATGGTTACGTATGTTGCTGTAAAGTAGTTGTAAAACTAAAAGCTATATTGGTTGTAAGTCGTTAACTTTCATTCGGTAGTTATTATGTCAGCACTTGATCTTGCTACGGAATGAATGCACCCTAAATTACGTGATTACGTACTTATGATTCTTAAATTAATTGTTTCCCTTTACACGTTCTAGTTTAATTATCTCAATTACTTCGTGAGAAAAAACTCTTTGTACAATATAAAAATATACAATATTCTCTATTCAGATGACCACTCTTTGACGCCTTTGCAGTTACTCGTAAAATAGGCCAACTTTAAAATGAATGACAATAATTTTATTAATCTTGTAGAGCTGCTGTAGCATATACAAATGCAGGATTATTTCACACTAACACGTTAGCGCGAATTAAAACAATGAATTACGATTTAAAAGATTAGCATCGCTTAACACATGAGAGTATGTTCAAAGGCCGATTAACTGATTAGTTGGATCGTGACAGGGACATGTCCTCGTGGTCAGGAATGAGAATCGAATGCATAGGCTTTTATATTTAGAGGCCATGCATTTTCATGTCATTCTGTGAAGTGTTAAACATAGAAACTAATCGTCAAAGATGTAAAAAAGACAATTTTAGTATCTATTGTATATGTAAAGTTCTTGCGTTACCGTCTGACTGTCAGACAACGCGCGCAACTGTCAAACACAGCCAAAACCATTGCGAGCAAGACGTTGACATTTGGCATGTATGTTCATCGACACCCGCAAGGCACACTAAGAAGGAATTGCCCGAAATTCCCAAGGGATCGGGCTGAAACAGTAAAATTAAAATACAATGTTAAATAAATCATACGGACTTTTAAAAACATTCGCCCAACAGGCACCCAGATTCTAAACAGCAAATTGCAGATTACGAAAAGTGCCGTCTAGTGTGGGGCAAACGGCGACGCCGAACATAGAAACTGACGGTCAAAGATAAATTGCAATTTGTATATAAGTATCATCGAAGGGAAATGGATTATTGTAGTCGTAGGCGATAGTGATAGTTTAACAACCTGTGGATGCCCACGCACTGTCGCACATGTTACGGTGAGCCGGTGAGCGTGACTGTGAATGGTGCCGACACACTTAGCGCTTTCATAACAGCCAGTGCTGGCCGCTCGTGTGCACCGCGCCCTTGTGAACAATGAATGATCCTGCGTGTTTGATAATAATGTTCACTTGATAGTATATACTAGTGGTAGATAAGCTACTATTCATTGAACAGCTTATAAACATAATGAATAAAAATATCCTTATTGATAATTGTCATAGTCCGGTCTTTTAAAATCTCTATCAAAATTAGCGTGAAATTCACGTATTGTGTAGTAGTTGAAGCGCTCGGTTAGTCGTTTAGCACTGCACCGAGTATCGTTGATTAGATTCCCAGGGACATTACTTTGTGTGATTTACAAATTATCGTTACGAGTCTGGCTGTTCTTAACGTTGTTTCTGGTTCGCCAACTGTTGTCGTTTCAAGAGAAAGATTATAGTAATAAGCTAATATAATTATAACTACATAATTGACTGCACGGTTGGCGTAGTGATTTAAGCAGCCGCCTCACCGCTTGACACTGTGCCGAAGTGTTGTGGGTTCGATCCCCACACGAGACACACTTTGTGTGATTCATAAATTGTTGTTTCGAGTCTGGGTGTTCATTGTGTCCATTAGTTGTATGTTTGTAAAGTTCCCCGCGACACAGGATTTAGTCCTAATGTGTGAGTTGTCTTTTAAAGAGAAAATAGAAAAAATAGAAAATATGTACGTATGTTTTTTGGATGTTTAATAACCTGTGTATATATGTTGTTACAGAGCCGCCGCGAGTGACAGCGGCGGTGGGGCCACGCGGCAAGCGGGTGCAGACGCCGCAGCCGGTGCGCACGCCGCCCGTCCCGCTAGTCGCGCCGCCCGTGCAACCGCGCGAACAGGCGGCCGCACTAGCGCACGCTGCTAAGGGCGTTGAAGCCCTGGGCGTTTTAGTCCAATATTTAGTGTTTCGAGTAAGTAGTCACTATGATCTGAATCTTATAAATTTTTTGCGTTATTGGCTGACTGACAAGGCACAGCCAAAACGATATGGTGCAAGAAACTGAAATTTGCAATGTATGTTCCTTAGGGACCATAGAGGTGCCATGAGAAGGGATTTCCAGAAATTCCCACGGAATCGGCACGGAAAGGTTAAAATAAAATGTAATGTGCGGGAGTAACTTCGGGCATCCTCTACTTCACTTATAACATTGTTGGTTAATAATGACTGTTTCTTCACTTTACACGGATGAATATTACAGTGTTGAGTAATTGGTAAAGATGCAACGACTACCACACTTCCTTTTGATAAGGCGTATAATTATGAAAATAGACTAGACCCTCGTTGATAATCATACCGTTTCAATACTGTAGGATATAGGTAAAAATACGCAACGTTGCAGAGACCAGCTTTAGATTGAAACATAAAAAATATGAATAGAATACCTAAATATTCTATTGCTGCTTGCAATAAACATTCATCCATCAATCCTCACAAACGTTCGCGCATTATAAACAAACGCGAATGTTAGTGGAATATCGTATCGTCAAAATAATGGTGGTTAGGTTATTATTTTACTATACCTCGGTACCATAAAGCCTATATTTATTTATTTCCAGTTGGACGCACTAAATGGCAGCACTTGGCGGGTAGAGGCGGAGCGATGGCGCGGCGTGGCGGCCGCCGAGCGAAGCAGCGCTGCGCGCGCCGACCGCGACCGGCAACAGCGAGCACAGAAAGATCTCGATACCAGTGAGCTATACAAATATTATTCACCGTACAGCTAAACTATTAGGTTGTGGAGGTTAGGCCGTCGCTCTGCTAAATAGCTAATGTTTAGTCAATTCTGGTTCGACTATTATGCAGACCCTGGACATCCCAGTTGCGATGACGCTAGGAGGATGAGAAGATCTGCCGTAACTAAAACTGATCCGTGTGGAAAATGCCACTACTGCAATTTATTTCGTGGGTGTCGTAAGTAGCATTATCATCGTCTAAGAGTTATTCTGGTTGCAGCATAAGGCAATCGCTTTGGAGATGTCTTAGACCAGTCAATATATTCGAGGGTACAGACTCCTCATGACGATTGTCAAAGATTTCCTGATTGTCCGGAGAGACGGCTTAACGCGCTCTGCAAGGTACGGGGCAAGCGACAATTAACAATTTAATGCGCACATGGCTAATGACTCTCAAAATGTCAGTGGTGCGCCATGTAGATTCGAACCCGATATCCCTCCCAGTGGCGTAGCGTGGGGGGGGGGGGGGGGGGCGGGGTTGCCATGGCCCCGGGCGGCACATTTAAGGGGGCGGCAAAAGAGACCGCGAGAAATAAAATACAAATTCTAATTTTAAAATTCTTGGCGCGCGTACTGACACTATCCCAGCAGGACCGCATGGCGGCGTGGGCGCAGTAGAAAGAACAACAATCGAAAACAAAATCATCATTATTTTCATTACTTGAAGACTGAGTGTGTCTAATATTCGGGTGATCTGCGAGCCTGTTATGAGTAATTCATTAATCCATATATCGCTGCCGAGCCGCCCCTGTGTGCGATGTGTCCGCCCCTATTGCCATGGCGCACTGGCGCACACAGGCGCCAGGGCAATAGGGGCGCTGCGTGCAAGATAAAATAACAGTGTTAATTATTGAAATTATGTTTGATTTGCTTCAAAATACAAAATAATCTTTATAGTTGAATATGGAAGAAAACAGGTACAGGTCTCCTAAGACTTTAGTCACACCTGCGGTTTGACTACATGCTATTTGAACTTTGACTCCAATATTTACGATATTTGCGTTAAAACCAAAGCCAATTATTTCCCATACGACAAACGCCTTCAGCTAATATTTGGACGTAACCCTGTGGGACAAGACGCGGGATTTGTCCATAAACTTACAGATTTCGCCTCTCAACTCCTTATTTTTTCGAGAATAAGGAGTTGGTAAATGCCATAAACCGGTGACGGACAGCAACGTCACATACATTATGCCCGGCCAAGGACGCGGTGGCGGTAACGGCGATGCATGGAGTCTGTAACAACGAACGCAGTCTACGACTAAATGAACAGAAACCGCACCGAGCCCGAGGCAGAATTAAGTCACTACCTACTGGGGTCATCAGAAGTCCGAGACAGAGGGAGAACATGTTAACTCAAAGGTTCAGGTGCCTGGTTCTACCCAGTGCCACGCTGACCCAATCCAGCGCCTGTGTGCCAAATCCATGCGCCTTTTTGTCGTACTTTTTCGAAAGTAATTCAAATAATTATTAACGCTGGCATTTCACCCGTCGCGCGGTTTCTTAGCCTGGCGCCTGTGTGCGCCGAACACATAGCACATAGGGGCGGCTCGGTCCTGCTTCTACCTTCAGGAAGGCGACCTACTCTCTTGGGTGGTGTCGGTTTCCTGGTCAGGAGAAAATTTGTCAACAACGTTGTGGAAGTCGATAGTGTGTCGACCTCGTACTTAAACTCTACAATAGGCGTTGCCTAAACTCACCTGACGAGATCACCGCACAGAAAAAAAAAGGAGTGTAAACTTTCAGCCGAGACGCTCGGACTGATGAGGCAAGGATACGCGAGTTGCCACTGTGGATGGCCGCACCGTCAGCCCAAAGTTTGAGAATCTCGAGGTGGTTGAAAGTTTTCATGCACAATTGTATACCTCGCACGTAAACAGACTAATTTATTGGACCTAGTCTTGATGACCACAGAGCCTTACTGACGCGCCACTACACCAAAGACATAGACAAGGATGAGAGCCAGGCGGGAGCATAGGACTTTAAGCATTTGTAGTCATTACGATTCCTTGTACATTAAAAATTCTACATGCCGTCGAGAGCTATAGATACATAATTATATTGCAATTTGCAGCCAAGAAACGGCCGCGGCCCTGGCGCGACATATAAATACCGCTGAGACCTGCCAGGTTTCTCCCTTAAAAATATTATACCCTATGCTTCTTCATCGTGTCACTGGTTCTGATTTTCTGTTCCCAAAACTTGGCTACGGTAACGACATTGTCTGAGGCCACTTTAAGATCTCGTTTACTGCAGGTAGATGGGCAAAGAGGGCATGAAAGCAAATGCGCCATGGATTGTGATGGTAGTAGAGCCTTGCTTATTTCAGCATGAATGGGTCGGCTAGACCAGGGAAGTACTACCCTCTCACAGAAAATCGACGTAAAGTAACAGTACTTAAACTGTTGCGTTTCGTTCGGTGAATGAGAGTGCCGGAGGCCCTATCCCCTATTCCTTCTCCCTCATCCTATCCATTTTCCCAACCCAAGGGGTGGCAACGCACTTGTGACTCTTGTGGTGTTGTTTGTGTCCATGGGCGGCGGTAATTGCTTACCATCGGCGATCCGTCTGCTCGTTTGCCGCCTATTACTATAAAAAAAAATGGAGCTCCGCAGTCGCTACACCTATACCCAATACTTTATTGCTTACAATTGAGACGAATCATCGAGTAAAGCCAAGCTAATGAACATACAAACATACCTACATCCGAGAAACCTTACACTTCTGGCAGATTTATTGGGGTAAGTACCTAAAAGAAGAGGGGGCGGCAAATTTCTGATCGGCCCCGGGCGGCAAAAACCCACGCTACGCCACTGATCCCTCCATGGGAGTCTATTAATATCTCCACTACGCTATCGTGCCCTTTGGGATTTCATAAGAAGCGAGTAACGAAAAATACAGAAAATTGTTAAGTATTTGCGAAGAAAGGGTAAACTTAGCATCAGATTGACAGGCCTACCAACATGGTATAGTAAGCCAAGTCGTCTTAATGGAAAAGCCCATATCTAGCAATAGGTACATTGAATGAAATACTGATTGCTTTTCGAAACTATATTACATTAGGTAAATTGTAAAACATTGTGAGCAATATGTCTCATATGTTATATGAGGAAGATTCAACGAAAATTCTTTGTGTTTTTAAAAAACTACAAAATAAATAAACAAACTCTCTCATGATTCAATGTTACTGCAAAAGATGCGTTAAATATCCTTCTACCTAAAGAGTACTTTGTTTATTGATCTGTAAACCTGTTGATAAATAAATGAACTATAAAAATGCAAGGCCCTTAATGTATCTTTTTTTATCATCATTCCATGAGCACTTTTAGACACTATAATGCATAAACATTTATTTCTTGATGTCTATTAATAGACCAACCGGCTCAAGATATGGGTTGTATCTGATATAAATAGGAAAAAAACAACGAACTGTGATGCGTGCGTGCACACAACAATGAAATAAAAGTTGATTTATTAAAGCCGTAGTATGACAGACGCTCTCACGATAATGTTTATTTTAAGAAATTTAATAACATATGCTGAACCCGTTTTAAAAGTAATCGAATTACTTGTCACCGCTGAGATGTTTTTAGAGTTCCTTAAACGTAGGCAAAGCTGGTTAAACTAGTCAGACCAAATTCTTAGCTTTTTGTGAATACTATGAGTGTTTTATAAACGGAACGATTTGCATTTATCATTACAGTCGCAGAATGCCTGAGCAAGATCTCAGAGCTCGAGATGGAGGTCTCGTCGAAAGAAGAGGCGAATGCGCGTCTCCAGGCTAAACATATTGAGGAGGTCGCTGCACTCGCCAATGACATCAAGGGACTCAAGGTAAAGTTATTGTAATTACTGCCTTTCAACATTAAAAAATAATGCTAATTAATATTAAAATATACAGAACGTCGTCAGGCCGGAGGAATAAATAATTGTTTGGAACTTATTTTGTTTATTATTTTTATTTATCAATTTTTAGGGTTCCGTGCCTCGAAATGAAAAACGGAACCCTTATAGGATCACTTTGTTGTCCGTCCGTCTGTCAAGACCCTTTTTCTCAGAAACGCATGGAGGTATACAACTGAAATTTATATCAATTAGTTAAATCTACTGTCCCTTGAAGCTGTGAAAAAATCAAACTTCTAAGCCGACGCAATCAAAAGATACAGCCGTTTATGCTGCAAATTTCCGCAAATATTCGAAACTCAAAACCTACAGAGTACTTCCCGTGAACTTAGAATCTTGAAATTTGGTACGAAGCAATGTCTTATAGCATGCATAAAGGAAAAATTGTGAAAACCGTAAATTTTTAGTTACATCATATAAAAAAAATATTTGTATTAATTTTAAAGTTACTACTCCTTTCCTCGTGAACGCGTAAAGTTATTAAATGGAAATTCATATCAAATACTCGAGTCTATTAAACGTTTAAGCTGTAACAAAATCAAACTTCTTTCTCAACGCAATCAAAAGAAACAGCAATTTTACTATATTTTCAAACTCGCACCTACTGGCAAGGGAATCAAAACCTACAGGGTACTTCCCGTGAACTTAGAATCTTGAAATTTGGTACGAAGCAATGTCTTATAGCATGCATAAAGGAAAAATTGCCAAAACTGTAAATTTTTAATTACATCATATTATAAAAATATTTTTCATAATTTTAACGTTATTACCATTTTCTCATGAACGCGTAAACGTATTAAATTGAAGTTCATATCAAATACTCAGGTCTATAAAACCGTTAAGCTGTAATAAAATCAAACTTCTATGTCAACGCAATCAACAGAAACAGCCATTTAAACATATTTTCAAACTCGCAACTACTCGCAAGGGAATCAAAACCTACAGGGTACTTGCCGTGAACTCAGAATCTTGAAATTTGGCACGAAGCAAACTCTTATAGCACTATATTATTATGTGCTATAAGATAAAATAAGGATTTTTTTTTTAAATTATTAAAAATATACCTAATTAAAATATTTTTAATAATTTTAAAGTTGCTAACCCTTTCTTCATGAACCCGTAGGGGTATAAAATTGAAATTCATATCAAATACTCAAGTCAAAACTAATTGGTATTTCCAGTCGATCTAAAATCTTTCTTTTGTTTTTTTTCGTTGTGGAAATGCATTTACGTACGTATGTGGGACTCGACGGCTGGAGTGCAACGCCATTTTGGGAGCGCCCCAGGGGTCGCGTTAGCATTTTACCCTGACACCTCAGCGGAATGTCTGAAGGCCACAACCTCCTTGGCAGAGGATGAAGGTGTTGGGCTCCGCCGCCAAATCACCCAGCGGCCGCAGCGGATAGGCAAGACGGCAACCTGACAACACTGCATCTCCTCTTTCTCTGCGGCCCCACCGCGACGCAACAATGGTGCGCCCCCATTTGATCGCGGGAGATAGGGATAATGCAACACCGACACGCCTCTCCGCCCGCGACCGCGCCTGACTGCGAGGGACAGACAAAACTGTCCCCCGCACCCGCACCTTTGGAGTCATCCGTCGCAGGCCCCCTCCAAGCCGACGCGGAGCGTCCACTCCCAGGAGCTCAGCTCTCTAAGCTTCACCGCCGCGGGTGTCCAAGCCACGGTTACTAAGCTCCCCAGATCTAGAATCTTGAAATTTGGCATAAAGCAACTTTTTATAGCACATACTTAGGAATAATTTGAAAACCCAAAATTTTTAGTTACATCACATATATTTTTACATAATTATATATACCTACAGGTCTATACGGAACCCTCGGTGCGCGAGTCCGACTCGCACTTGACCGGTTTTTTACAATTATTTTTGTAGGATACAATCGAGTCCCTGAAACACGAAGTCGCCGAGAGTAGAGCGCGGCTACACGCACATAGCGAAATAGAGCGAACATTGCGCGCTCAACTCGAAGCTGCGCGGGCGGAGATTGACAACAACAAGTCGTACAACTCATCGCTTACATCGTCCATCGACACGTCATGCGACAAGTCGTGCAACATGTGCGACGCCGCGTGCGATCCCGTGTGCTGTGAGGCGGAAGATTGCGAACTGCGATTAGCCGCAAATGAGGAATTGAGCACAGACGCTAACGAGTTGGCAGCCGAGGTTAGTAAGATGTACCGGCTATTAATAAAGCAGTTATAATTACGCAGCCATTGAAATACGTATGAATAAGTACGTTAGGGTTGTCCAGACGAATATAAGATGCAAATCGATTTTACTTAATATTTATCAAATGTCTTAATTTGTAAGTAATCTAGCATTGTATTTTTCTTTAGGTGCGGTCACTCCGCGCAGTAGTCGAGTTAAAGCAGGCGGAGGTAGCTTCCTTGCGTGACGCGCGCTCAGAGCTCACGGCAGAGCGAGAACGACGCGCGGCGGCAGAGCGAGACGCACGAACCGCGCGACACGCCGCCGAGGAACTGCGGGAACGCGCTGTCGCGCGACAACGCGACACGGACCGCATTCGCGAGGAAAACCGTCGCCTGCGCGACGCAGCCGCGCGCGATCGCGACCACGCCGCTCGGCTTGCCGCCCTCAACGAGGAACTGCGATATAAACTTCGACAGAAGTCTCAGGTAGGTACCCGTCAATATGTCCGTTCGTTTTTAAAATATTGATACTGGTTATTGTAATTGGATCGTTCATCCTCAATATTATTAAGGAAAAGGAGATGAACCATCCCTTCATTTTTTATTCTCATACATGAAATATAGGGGAAAGTTATAGGGGATGGTAAGGAGCTTGGGCTCGCGTCATTGTCACTCGTCAAACGCACCATAATAGTAGCAAATACTTCTTTACAACAGCCTATGTGCGTGGGTCTACCGCGATCAAGCAGACTAACTGAAAATGTTGTGGTAACTCTATTTACTAAAAATCGGTATATTTTGTTGTCTGCAGGTGGTGTCTTTACTTGCGGGTGGCGGTTATATAGAACGGCCACCGATGCGAGCGCGGACGTCGTCGGGTGACTCCGGTCGCTCGGCGTCTCCCGTCCCGGACTCCCCGCCGTCACCGGCCGCCTCGCCCGCGCCTGACTCGCCGCCGCTACCCGCCGTCAAGGGAGTTGTTGAAAAACACGACTCAGTCAGCTGGGTGCTTGAAATTGAGGAGACACCTGAGGAAGTAGCTTCAAGGTAGAGTATAGCACGTTGGGTGTACGTTTATTAATATTAAGTAAAGTCAAGTTAAAGAAAGTTATGGTGAATTTGGGTCAAGAAAATACAATATGACAAATTAAATTATACATCCGTAGATTAGCGCGACGGTCGTCATTCCGCGCCACAGCGCCACCAAGCGGCGTGAAGCGACGCGGTGGTGGATCCCCTGGTGGCGGTTCCCCAGCGCCCGCCTCCCCGGCGCCCAACGCGTCCAAGTTGTTCCGGCCCGGCGACCTGGACTTCCCCCCGCCGCCGCCGCCGCTGAAGGAGTCCGCCGGAGAGGCTATCTACATCTACGACGATCGCCAGTACTGAGGGCGGGGCGCGTGTGGCGCGCGCGCGCCCGCTCTCCTCGTCAAGTGTTCCGCCGGCCGCCGCCCCGCGCCCGCGAGCGGTGTGGCCCGACCCGATGCGATGTTCTTGCCGGATTATATGTTATTGTACGGTTTGCAGGTGTAGACTTAATAAAATTTGGGACCCAACAGGAGTGACTTCTCTGTAATACGAGTATTATGAAATTGAATACGTATGTACCTAATATGAGAACGGTGAAAGATTAATCGCTCGATACCTATAAACTCAGCTCTGAGGAACACCATTCTTTTAATGGACTTTGCAAGTAAATAATTTATGAGCTTGAAAATGTTATTTTACGTAGATTTAATACGAGTTTGCTCTTTCTCAATAGAATTTAGCTTGAAGTGATAATGATATGTTATTCTCATAAACGATATTAAAACGATACCTACATTAGATGTCTCATGAATATTGAATATCTTAGCTGAAAGGATGTACCTATTTATCTTATTTCAATTATTGTCAACTTCTTATCGTTCTATCGTTAGTGGATAAAATGAATGAAATAAGGTAACGACGTAGCTCCAAACTCACATAAATATAAGTATTGCTTTTCTCGACATTCTGGCCTCGGAACGTTTTTACTCGAATTGGGCTGCATTTGATGGAAAGTGTTTATGTACCTGTAGATTGCACCAATCAATAAAAGTATTTCATTATTTGCCCAAATCTTTACGCTGTCTCTTTTCAGAACTTGTTTCATTTTGCTAAACTTGTAAGTATACTATTTAATTTCATGTCTTAGTTTCCTTTGTATTTACACAAGATGAGACTTAATTCACTTACTAGTCTATGTCTTTCTCAATATCTCTCTATCTGTCTGCCTTATTCCTTGATTATTTATTTCTTCTTTTGTTTGTTGGTGCAATCATTCTTGTTTCTGATTGTTTTTATAGAAAAAAAAATGTGCTTTGTAAAATGTTTTATCCTGTTCAGGCTTGTCAGTTCTAGCAGGTTGTTATATGTATTACTTAGCAATAGGTTGATCGTAATTAGGTATTTATATTGTTTTTGTATTGTATTTTTAACTTAATTATTATATTTTATCACACTCGTTGAATTATTTTGTACAAATAACAATTTTAATTATGGAAAAAATTAACATAGTTTTAAGTGAAAGTGTAATAATGACGTTTTTATTCTGTCTGCTGCGGCTTTTGACGCTTTCATTTCGTTTGAGCTGAGAGACTTCTCTTCTATATGAATGTTTGCATTCATTTTCAAGTTTTCTTTTAGTTTAAAAGAGTTTACTAAAATAAACTATAAAACCAAAGAGTCGCGTACATCTACTCTTTGCCATGTTCCTTACTTTCAACGACAACGGTGTTGCATGACGGATTACATTGTATATTCAGTTTATATGATTTTTATTTATTTTTAAGCTTATCGTTATATTACATTAAATACCATTCCAAAATTAAACTGTAATCATAAATATTATAACGTGATTGCGAAGGATATTAATATAAAAAATAAAATAGTATGTTAAAGATTTTGTTGTTTGATTTACCTAACATCAACCATAACTTTATATTGTTAGTCATAAGAAGTTCAGAAGGTTCTTTAATGATTATTAGTCATCGATATGGACATCACTTATTAAAAAAAATATATATACGCCAAAATAAACCTATAAATAGAGAGACCCGATCTCAGATTCAAACCCACTGGCCACACTGACTACTAGAGATTGAAGATGCATAGAGACGTACTCTGCCCTTGAAAGCCAGCCATTGGGCCTGGCTACCATGAACATAAGTGTTCCGAGTTTATTCAAGCTCGTTATGTTTGGATGATATTACTTGATTGACGATATCAACATAACGAGATCGTTATGTTTGTATGTCAGGAAGAAGGCGCTCCGTAAAATGTTACCTAATATTACATCAAGTATGATCGCACTAGAAAGCAGATTCTCGTCTCTAAGAGGAATCCTGGTATAGATAAGACAATAATGAAACTTATCGTGTCGCATCTTACTTTACGTTAACGAAAACGATTCCTGTTATTACATTTTCTATCTATTTGGTCTCGCGCCATAAATGTGCGCGTGGGATTGGCAGGTCTCGGGTTCGATTCCCGGGTCGGTCAAAGTGTTATTGGGTTTTTCCGTTAGGAAATTCTCAGTAGCAGCTCGGAGTCTGGTGATGTGCTCGGTAACGGCAATAGGCTCGCCTCCTATTACGTGGGACCTAAAAATTCATGGCAAAATGTGGGTGAATATTACATTTCTGCCTACCCCTTCGTTACCTTCCTTCTTGAAACTTTCTTTTGGAGAGCTATATGAATTCTTCACATAACGGAGAGGTACAATCAAAGAAATATACCACCATAACGAATTTTTATCACCATATTGCAAATTCTTTTTTAGCGTCTCACAAGGTGGTACACTTTCTCCTTTAGCAATAAATCTATATAAAATTCTTGCGTTACTGTCTGACCAACATATAACGGACAGCCGAAAAACTACTGGGATTCGAGAGCGCAGGGGTAATAATTAATTTAGGCGTATCTGCGGCCCTCCACTAATTTCCATATAAATCTGTTGCATGACAAATCCATATAAAATAAAAATTTGTAAGTCATGGAACACAATCTACTTATAATAATGATTAGATTAGATACTAGTTACATCTTGAGCCGCCCGCATCCACTCGCTTCCCGCAATCTTAACCAGATCGTCGGTCTACCTTGCGGGAGGCCTACCCCTGCTGCGTTGTCCGGTACGTGGTCGCCACTCCAGAACCTTCGTGCCCAAAGGCCATCGGCTCAAGATCGGTGTATGTGGAGAACCTTGGGGGAGGCTTATGTCCAGCAGTGGACGTCTCTGGGCTGATGTGATGGTGACTAGGTACATCCAATATTTTTGATTTTTGTTACTGATGTTCAAATCTACAGAGCAAACATTTATGATGATGGGATATTTTGAGAAGTGCATCAAAAATGTTACCACCAAGTGATCGCCCATTAAATGTAAAGCATTTTTTAGGGTTCCGTACCTAAAAGGTCAAAACGGGACCCTATTACTAAGCCTCCGCTGTCTGACTGTCTTTATGTCAGTCTGTCACCAGGCTTTATCTCATAAACCGTGATAGCTAGAAAAAATAATGAAAATTTTCACAAATTATGTATTTCGGTTGCCGCGGGTCCCATACGAAAAACGTGTTCTTTTCGTATTTTTCTCAAAATTACTAACTGTAACAGGTAGACGCTTTAAATTTTCACAGAATATGTAGTTGTATATTATAAAATAAATAAATAATTCCTTTCAAAAAAAAATTTTATAAAAAATAGTAAATAATAAACCCATACAACAAACGTAATTTTTAAGCAATTTGTTACTCGATCTTAATAAACAGGTAGAGACTTAAAAAGTATTTAAGTATACATACAACGAACGTGATTTTCTTTTATAGATGATGGTACGGAACCCTTCGTGCGCGAGTCCGACTCGCGCTTGCCCAATTTTTATAATATACACTTATAAACAACACACCTTTGCCGCAGCAGGTCACTTATCACAGTGTAGCTCACGCCTATGATCGTGGCCTTTCATTTTTCTCTTTGTATAAAGCTAGGAGAGATACATTGGCGATCTTTATGACCTTGAATCTAACCACAGATTACTAAATAGTTATAATCTAACTCCGTGAATGTCACCCATGGCGTGACCCTTATGACCGAAGCCCGCTACCAGTACTTCGTCATTCTCATCAATGTGGTTGAGACAACCGTCCCGGGGCACGAAGGCCGTCACCTTCTTGCCATTCTTGATAAGCTGCAAACGCACACACTTGCGAATAGCAGAGTTGGGCTGTTTGGCTTCAACACCAACTTTCTCCAGGACGATGCCCTTAGCGTGAGATGCACCACCGAAGGGATTAGCCTTCCACCTCGTACTCATGTGGGCTTTCTTGTAGTTTTTGTCAGCCCATCGCTGCTCACGTCGATGATTCATGTGTTTCCGCGCCGTGCGGATTCCACGGGGTTTACCCATTTGGATAGCACGACACCTACGGATGGGAAAAGAAATTATCAGTAATAATAAGTAATAATAATAATAATGATAACTGGCAACACTGGCTGTCAACGTGCATACATCAATTTTGTTCAGAAAATATTTAATAAAATATATCTAGTTCTTCACGTAAATATATATCACAAACGAGACCGTAACCGTATCCAGTATAATATTCCATAATAAGTTTATCAAAGAAATACCATAAATCCTCACTACGAAACGAAAATAAAATCTATACAAAATGACATCCGTCAAGACAAAATTGTCAAAACAATCACAAATAAATACAGTAAAAATGAAAAATAAAGCACAATAAGCATGTTGACTCGAGCCAGGAGCAAGACAGCACATCTAACACCTCCGGGCTCGTCGCTGAGCTCCGCCTCGCAGCCGTCGGAACCTGTGCCGACAACGCAGGCAGCTGCAGTTGCGTCGAGCTCCAGCGACGAGTATTTCTCTCCGCCGTCGACACCGTCACCTGCGCGGCGGCGTGGAAGAGGCCGGCCACCAGCGTGCTTAGGACCTCGGGGCCCACCGGCCCCAAACAGGGTCCCCGCTGCCGGTGGTAATGTGCAGCGCATGAAGTGGACGACATCAATGAACGAACATGTCATGCGCGCATATTTTGGGGCGACAGAGGGGGGCACTAATCTCACTGCGTACCGTAGTCGCATGCTGTCTATGTTTCAGGCCTTGGAACCAAGCATCAACGTCACGGCTCAACGATTATCGGATCAGGTACGAGTAATCCAGCGCAGTGGCAAGTTGGATAATACCGTACTTGATAGGATTCGCTCAGACTACTTACCTTCGAGTCATGTCAATGCCGTCCGGCCTACGCTAACGCCGACACCAAACGCACCACCAATAGGTGGCAGCGCCGTCGTGGAGGAGGATGACATGGCTGATAATGTAAGTACCCAGTGCAATGAGGAGGTAAAGGACGCTTTGGAATGTGCGATTAGGGACTACCGGCACACGCCAACCACGATTAGACCTCGTCTACCGCGGTTGCCTATGCATAGGCGAAATATGGCGCTGGTAAGTGCTCTTGACTCGTTATTATCTAATTATTTAGATAATAGTGAGGATCTCGGTGATACTCACTCAATCTTGTACTGTGCTGCCGTGGCGGCATGTCGTATAGCAGGTGTTAAGTTCCCTGAAACTGACACTGTTATACGACAAAGATCTGCTGTACCGGCGTGGCAGTGCAGGATTGAGAGGCGTATTGCCGAGGCAAGGGCACTTATTGGCAAGCTGATCTGTTTTAGGGCGGGGAATACACGCCCCAGGGTAATGCGCTTTGTGAAACGGGCCTTTGTGGGGACTAATATTAGTCCTCAAGATTATACATCCCGTGTCACAGAGCGCATTGACTTCCTAAAACAGAAAGTCTATGCATGGGCAAACCGTATTCGTAGATTCAAAAAACGTGTGGACCGGTATCTCATTAATCGTACATTCCAGAGGGACCAGAGGTGGGTATACAGAAGCTGGGAACGACCAGACCAATGTGTGACTAATGTACAGCGGCCGGATGAGGACGCCACAGCCATGTTTTGGCGTAGCATCTGGTCGATGCCCATTAGTCATACTGAAGGCGATTGGATGCGAGACGTCGAGCGTGCATGCGAACATATTCCCGAAATGGAATGCGTGGCCATTTCTAGCCAGGACGTTTCACAAGCAGTCCGTCCATTAGCGAATTGGAAATCTCCAGGGTTGGACGGGCTGCACAATTTCTGGCTGAAATGGCTACGTAGCTCGCATGAACGCTTGGCATCTCAATTCCAATCAGCTGTGGAATCTGGGTCGTTACCAACATTCATGACGACTGGAATTACCCACCTGCTCCATAAGACAGGCAGTACTAGCGAGCCCGGCAATTATAGACCGATAACATGTTTACCATCGGTCTATAAACTTCTTACATCTATTCTGAGAGCTAAAATAGCTAAACATGTTGAAGACCATGCAATTATGTCAGCCTCTCAGAATGGATGTAGGAAGGGGGCTCGTGGTACTAAGGAGCTCCTCCTCATTGACATGGCCATTAGCCAACAAGTTCGCCGTAACCGAAAGGATCTGGCGGCATGTTGGATAGATTATAAGAAAGCGTATGACTCCGTGCCGCATACATGGCTTTTGAGGGTGTTAGAGTTGTATAAAGTAAATACAACTCTACGCACCTTCTTAAAGTCATGTATGGGGCAGTGGAATACGACTCTTTGCTATCCAGGATGCCGACGGATCCAGGAGGACGGCGAACGTATTAAAATTGAGCGGGGAATTTTTCAGGGCGACAGTCTGAGTCCCCTTTGGTTTTGCTTAGCCATGAACCCTCTCAGTACTTTACTGGAGGGTTCAAGGTTAGGCTGCAAGTTACAGAGAAGTGGTCAGGTCATATCTCACCTGCTGTTCATGGATGACTTGAAGTTATTTGCCCACTCTGAGGCCCAATTGATAGACTTACTAAACGTAACCCAAAACTTTAGTAAATCTATCAATATGGAGTTCGGTGTGGATAAATGTGCTGTCATTCATGTGAAGCAGGGAAAGATGGTGGAATCTGAGGGGATCCAACTCTCAGATTCCATTAACCTAAGAACGCTTCTCTTAACTGATACCTATAAGTACTTGGGTATGTCACAGGCTTTATGTATCAATGAAGCCGTCATGAAACAATCGTTGCAAGAGCGTTTCTTTGGCCGCCTGAAAAAAGTACTAAAAAGTCTTTTATCAGGTGGCAACAAGGTTCGTGCTTGCAACGGTTGGGTCATGCCACTTCTTGTATACTCCTTTGGCATACTCAAGTGGACTCAGTCTGAATTGGACGCCCTGGACAGAAGAGTTCGCACTTTGTTGACGGCATATCGTATGCATCATCCACGTTCATCCGTGATGAGGTTGTACATCCCGCGAAAGTGCGGGGGTCGCGGCTTTCTGAATGTCAAGACCCTACACAATCGCGAGGTGTGCAATCTCAGAGAATATTTTCTCCGGGCGAACGTGGATATGCATCGAGATGTTGTCGCGGTAGACAATGGGCTCACCCCGCTCAGGTTGGCTAAGGAGAACTGGCGCATGCCTGTAGTACTTAGTACTGATGATCGCAAGCGTGTATGGCAGAGCAAGGAGCTTCATGGCAGGTTCCATCGGGCCCTGTATGGACCCGATGTAGACCTATTAGCCTCGGTGAACTGGCTACGCTTCGGTGACCTCTTTGGGGAAACCGAAGGGTTTGTTTGTGCAATTGCTGACGAAGTTATCAAGACGAATAACTACCGGAAATATATCCTGAGGGATGGCGCTACTGATATTTGCCGTGCCTGTCACCAACCTGGTGAATCCCTCAGGCATATTGTTTCCGGTTGTTCACGTCTTGCTAACGGCGAGTACTTGCACAGACATAACCAAGTAGCCAGAATTATTCACCAGCAACTTGCTCTGAAGTACAAACTTGTAGACATCGAGGTACCGTACTACAGGTATGTAGCAGAGCCAGTTCTCGAAAATGGCCATGTCACATTGTACTGGGATCGATCTATCATCACGGACAGGACTGTTGTAGCCAACAAGCCTGATATCGTGTTGATAGATCGATCAGAGCGCCTCGCAATAATTGTTGATGTCACTATTCCTCATGACGAGAATCTCGTGAAAGCCGAAAAGGATAAACAGATTAAATATCTGGACTTAGCTCACGAGATTGTCGACATGTGGGATGTGAACTCAGCAATTATTGTGCCGATAGTCGTGACCGTTAATGGTCTAATAGCCAAGAGCCTCGACCGTCACCTTAAGAGGCTCGCGTTGGGTGCTTGGGTCAAGGGCCTGATGCAGAAGGCAGTACTTCTGGACACGGCACGTATTGTGAGGAAGTTCCTGTCTCTGGAGCCCTAACCACCGGCAGCTTGGACCCTGTGCCCGATGCTGGTGGGACCCCACGGTTATTTTTATATTTTTAAATGTGTTTATTTTGTTAAAAAATATATTTAAAAATGTAATTTTAATTAGAAAAATAATAAATAAAGGAGATAATGATAATCATAATGATCGAGCGAGGTATATTCCAGGGCGACAGCCTGAGTCCGTTGTGGTTTTCCCTGGCTCTGAACCCCCTAAGTATCTTATTAGAGGCTTCAGGGCTAGGCTATCAGTTGAGGAGTGGAGGTCATGTTACATCTCACCTCCTTTTCATGGATGACCTGAAATTATTTGCCCCCAACAAATTCCAACTGACTGCATTACTTAAGGTAACCGAAACCTTTAGTAATTCTATCAGGATGGAATTTGGTGTGGATAAATGTGCGGTCATGCATGTGAAGAGAGGCAGGATTATGGAATCTGCAGGGACACAACTCTCAGATTCCATACAACTTAGATCCCTCTCCCCAACTGATACCTACAAATACCTGGGTATGTCGCAGTCTTTGAATATTTCTGAGACTGACATGAAACAGACGTTGCAGGCTCGGTTCTTTGGCCGCCTGAGAAAAGTACTTAACAGTCTTTTATCAGGTGGCAACAAGGTGCGGGCCTGCAACGGGTGGGCCATGCCAGTCCTAATGTATTCCTTCGGTATACTCAGGTGGACCCAGACTGAACTAGATGCCCTGGATAGAAAAGTCCGTTCAATGTTGACTGCATCTCGTATGCATCATCCACGCTCATCGGTAATGAGGCTGTACATCCCGCGGAAATGTGGGGGTCGAGGCTTTTTATGTGCTAAGACCCTCCACAACCGCGAGGTGTGCAACCTCAGAGATTATTTTCTGCAGATGAGTGTGGATGTGCATCGCGACGTAGTCACAATTGATACCGGACTTACCCCGCTCGCTCTGGCTAAAGAGAACTGGCACAAACCTGCAGCACTTAGTACTGAGGACCGACGGGAAGTATGGAGGGGCAAGGAGCTGCATGGACGATTCTACCGGGCCTTACATGGGCCCGATATAAATTTTAAAGCTTTAATCTCCTGGCTGCGATTCGGTGATCTCTTTGGAGAAACCGAAGGTTTTGTCTTTGCAATTATGGACGAAGTTGTCATGACAAACAACTACCGGCAGTATATTCTGAGGGATGGGACGGTTGACATATGTCGGGCGTGTCACCAACCCGGGGAATCGCTCAGGCATATAGTGTCCGGTTGTTGGAGTCTTGCCAACGGTCAGTATTTGCACAGACACAACCAAGTAGCCAGGATAATCCATCAGCAACTAGCCCTTATATATAATCTCGTTGGTTCAGAGGTACCGTACTACAGATATGTGCCCGACCCAGTTCTCGAGAATGGTCGTGCATTATTGTACTGGGATCGGTCTATCATTACAGTCAGGACTATTGTAGCCAATAAGCCTGATATTGTAGTGATAGACCGAGCAGAGCGACTCGCAATGATAATCGATATCACCATACCGCATGACGGCAATCTCGTGAAGGCAGAAAAAGAGAAGGAGATTAAATATTTGGACCTAGCTCACGAGATTGTTGACATGTGGGATGTGGATTCGGCGATCATTGTGCCGATAGTCGTGTCGGTAAATGGGCTAATCGCCAAGAGCCTCGATCAACAGCTAAAGAGGCTCGCACTGGGCAGCTGGATCAAGTCCTTGATTCAGAAGGCAGTTCTTCTCGACACGGCGCGCATCGTGAGGAAGTTCCTGTCTCTGAGGCCCTAACCACCGGTGGCTTGGTCCCTGTACCCGACACCGGTGGGTCTCCGTGGTCCCTTTTATATTTTTAAACGATTTTTAATGTAGTTTATTAATATAAAATGTATTATGAGAAATATAATAAATAAAGTGAATAATAATAATAATAGTTTATTTTTCTAAAAGGATGTACAAGATCAGTTTATGGAGATACATTAAATTGAGATACATAATACCATTGTACACAAAATTAGAATAATGACCCCTATGCTAGGAGAGTCCTGTGTTACAGGGGCCATTTACCAGTCCGTTACATATAAAAATGGTGACAATGTACAGTTGCAGATATTTCATGTAAACCTATTACATAGATATACCTTAAAGTTTAGCATTTAAATTATTGAAAAATTTTGTATTAAAGGAGGAGAAACTAATTGTTTTGTTTGTAAGCGTTTGTGTGTGTGTGTGTGTGTGTGTGTGTGTGTGTGTGTGTGTGTGTGTGTGTGTGTGTGTGTGTGTGTGTGTGTGTGTGTGTGTGTGTGTGTGTGTGTGTGTGTGCGTGCGTGCGTGTGTGTGTGAGCGTGTGTGTGTATGTGTGTGAGAGAGAGAGAGAGAGTGTGAGCTTTTACCAGCTTAAACAAAAAGTGGTTTTAGTAGGTCTTCCGTCGTGCTGTAGTCTAGAGATAGGAGGTATTCTTTGATTTTGTTTTTGCACTCAAATATGTTAAGTTGATGTATTCTTAATGATTTATTTATCTTATTGTATATAAGAGCACTTAAATATGAAAAATGTCGTCTAGCAAAGGTGGTGTTTGTACGTATTTTGGGACATGCGGGTTCTTGTCTTCTCTTAGCTGTAAGATGTTTAGGACATTTGATTGGTAGGGTTTTGTGCCTTCGAATTAATGCTCGAAGGATAAAGAGCTGTCGGACTGTAAGCACTTTGTAATCCATATATAATTGTCTCGTAGGGTACCTAAAAGGCTTTTTGAGTAGCACTTTAATAACAGCTCTTTGGGCTCGTTCCACGTGTATTAACGATGTTTTCGCGGCTCCACCCCAGGCTGTGATGCAATAGGTCAATATTGATTCGCATAAAGCGCCGTAAGTCATGTTTAGTATTTTTCTCTGTGGGCGGAATGTCTTAGTTTTTTAAATAAGTACATTAGTTTTCTAACGCGCGCGGTCAGGGTATCTATGTGATGGTTCCATGATAGACATGCATCAACATTTAAGCCGAGGTATTTAACGACCGGGGCACGTGTTATGCGAGGACACGTACATTGTATGCCAAGTGGTGCACATGTATGAGCTTTAACTGAGATTGAGCTGTCTGGCGGCAAGACAGACGGTCGGAGCCCAAATGTGATGAAGTTGGTTTTATTTACGTTGAGGGTTAAGCTATTATTGGCTAGCCAGATCATTGTCTCACGAAGTGCTCTTTCGGCGCTTTCTTTAGTTGTGTTCCAGTTGGCACCGTATGTCAAAATTACTGTATCGTCTGCGTATGTCATATCAGTAAAGCTCACATCTTGGAATGATACGGTTACATTGGGAACTGAAGAGCCTTAAGAATTAAGACGATATTGAGACGGTTTTTTACCAGCGGCTAATTTGATAAAAGAAAAGGATAAAATTAGATTTTACTTCTGGAGTCAAACAGTAGGTGGGTAGGTACCTGTCGAAGAAAGCCGAATCCAATAGATATACCTAATTGCAGAAAAAGTGAAGTCGCGTAACCTCAGCATAGTGTCAAAACACACTATGCCGAAGTTACGCGACCGAAGTACCGCGACCGATTTTAAGTGCCGACGTATTCGGCTGATATGACACACCATAAGTGTCGAACTTACGCTCGTGCTACGAACAAGGCCTGTGCGCTACTACTAGAAAAGTTGCCGCCGATTTTAAGCGGCTACGCGCGACCGAAGACTATACGCTTTAACGCAACGTAATTTCGGTATAGTGTGTCAGTCAGTAATTCAAATAGCATTGCAGGCGTAAGTGGCGTAACCATGCCGAACTTCGTTCACGTAAGTTCGGCATAGTGTGTTTAGACACTTAGTGTCTCACTGTTTAACTTTCTCTTGTTTAAAAGAAGACTGTTAAACCTGTTGCTACAGATTAAGTCACAGAGAAAGTGTATCGATATTTATAAAAGACTTAATCTTAATAAAAATTAATCACCGAAATGTTTGTCACCGCATAACTTCCAAACGACTGCCCTAAATTGAATAAATCTTCTTTTTTTAAGTGCTCGTTATTGTCTGGACAAGAGAAGAAAAAGATTTTTAAGAAAAAATAAAAATGTGGCAGTAGGTATAGCATAGGTATAAAGTTGAGTGGTGTTGTTTACTTTATTAAATACGGTTACTTTTAGCACTGAAGTCCAAGGACCTGAGAATTTTAACTAAAACTTGTTAGTTGACTGGCGTCCCTTCTACAAGCCGACCTCGGTACCCCAGAAGCCTGATTTACACACGATTTCGACATCAATAATTGTAAGCAACATGTGATTAAGATTGAAACATAGAAATTCACTTAATAGCTGCGAATTTGCGTTAATAACTGGCTAATCTTCAACTTTCTCTTATTAAACTACATTTTTATCTCAAAAGCAAGACATTCATACAAATATAAAAGAAACATCCAAAATTCAACCAGCTGAACTACATTTTTGTTGCTAATTATTCATCGCTAAATTATGACATATTATCTCTTATCTCCTTATTAAACCTTTTTCATTATATGTTTATGCGTTGCACTTAGCAGTTTGTCTTTGTAAAGCTTAACTGATTTCACGAATGAGTTGGCTCTATTGGGGCAGTACTACGATCTCACCGAATATTGAAATAATTTAGCAGTATCCATACTACTGCGTTTTGTTATTAAATTAAAATTCTTTTATTTCGGACATCATCCATTTAGTTAATGTACAAACATCTTAAACACAGTAGCATGTAGGCGTAGGCAATGCCCCAGTATGGGGCTGTCCCACCTGTCCGCGACGGTACTCAGGATGCTGTTGGGGCTGACGCGTAACCTGCGCATGATGGAGGCGCATCGTTTGCGTATGATGGCGTGAAAACTATCTATGCCCGCTTGTGCAAACATGCCAGAGGCACTGCAGTAGCGCGGCGGCGTTACTGGAGAGAAGAAACAGGTAGCCAAGACCCTTAGGTCTTGGCTACCTGTTTCTTCTCTCCTCGGCAGGTGGCGGTGGCTGCTCTGTTTTTTTTTATATTGCTACTGTAATGCTAAGCAACATAAACATAGCAATAAGAAAATTATCAATGCCTAATATCAGATGGAACACTGAAAACCCATCCCTGGCAATACGTGTCTATACATATGAACTTGATTGTTTGCTTAACATGGTGGCTTTAATACTCGCTTCATCATTAGGTACTAGAACGTGTCCTGGGTTGTATTCCCTCACCGGACAACACTTTGTGTGAGTTCTATGTATGGATGTTCTTAGTTTTCACTAAAACTTTGCATAGTATTGTGGTATAGCTTATACATCACGTAACACACAGGTTGTAACGCGGGCAGTCGCGGGCTATAGATATCTTTGTTTGTTTGTTTGGTTGGTTCAACGCGCTAGTTTCAGGAATGAAGTACTGGTCCGATTATAATAATTATATTTTTTTGTATTCGCAAGCACATTTATCGTGGAAGCCTATAAGGCTGTTTAACATTACTCTATGAGCCACAGGTGCCGACCAAAAGCCCAAACTAAATAGCGCGGGTGTATCCGCGTGCTCAGCTAGTTTAAAATAAACTTACTAATAATTTGCGCTCGAAGTTATTAATAATTACTCACCACAACAAAGCTACTAAAATGATGAGTGCATTCATTATATCGCAATCCTAAAGTGTAGATGGAGATGTTCCTTGTGCCGTCGCTGCATATTTAAACGGCAGGAAATGGTCTAAGTGGTCATTACCCAATTACCAATGCACCTAGTGCATCAAGATTATGCGATCTACAGAGAGTAGCTACTGATATTGGGTGTTTGTCCTTTGTCCAATTGTAGTTGGACATTGTTTAGAGCTTGCGAAACTGTTGCACTCTTTTTAAAACACTTTTATTAGAAAGATGACAAGACATTGATGTTGGAACTGAAAGGTGGCTGACTAAAACCTGAAATGTCTACTAGTTAATCTCTCGAGTTTGACCTTTTTGCATTTTCTTTAACATATTCTGAACCCCAAGTTGAGAACGTATTCTTGATTTTTAAAGAAAGCACGCGTAAGATCTGTACTGACCAGGGGCCTACTCTTGAATTTAATTCCGATCTATCGACATTGATACATGATCTTGAACAGGATACTAGCGCCAAATTGGTTTAAACTTTAAACCGTGAAATGTTTTTTTGGGGAACTACATTTTGAACTACATTGGGATCGGTATTGGAAAGCAAGTAACGCGACTCCCGAGAATATTTTGACAGTTGTGTAATGCGTCAAGTTTGTGTTAGAATTGTTTGTGAATTGAGTTTTATCCAATATCAAAACAGTAACTTTCTATCACCGATTTTTACAAATAGTGTGTTATCTTTTATTTATACACAATAGTAAGCAGTGTAAGTTTCTATTGTGACACGGTTAGTGATAATGGGTCTATATATTGTAATAATTAACACGTGTCATCTTAAAAACGACTTACGTTCCTCTTCTCTCTCTTCTGTTGCTGTCTCCACAAATCTGCATATACTTCCTTTGAATGCTACTTATCACCTCCCTAATTCTTCACCTTCACTCTTAGACCTCATTCTTGTCTCATCACTAGGCCATGTCGTTAAACATGGCCAATGTAGTGCAGATGCATTTTCCTATCACGACCTCATTTATCTGTCTTATAAAATTCGCCCCCCCCAAGGCAAAGTCTAGAACTCTCTTGCTTCGCAATTTTAGTGGTATGAATACCGATGATCTCATTGATGATGCTAAGGCAATTGACTGGAAACCACTACTAGATGCTGACACTATTGACGGCAAAATTGAGCTATTTGAGAGAAATCTTATTAACCTCTACGATGCACATGCGCCTGTTCGTGCTATAAAATTAAAGCATGCGCCATCACCCTGGCTAACTGAGGAAATAAGATCACTTTTACAGAAAAAAGCTGCGGCCAAATCTAAGCTGAAATCCAAACCTATAGAGGCAAACAAATTAAATTACATAACACTCAGAAATCACTGCAATAGGGTGTGTAGGGATGCACAACGCCAGCATATCCACACTTCTGTAGAAAACGGACATCCAGCGAAAGTATGGAAATTTCTCAAATCATTAGGGGTTGGAAAGCAAAGTCGGAAAACTGATCCTTATAATTTTGATATTAACTTGCTTAACCAGCACTTCTCTGCTTCGTCCAATTATGACGGGACAACCAAATTGAATACAATAAATTATCTTTCATCGCTTTCAACTCCTATTTATACCCTTTTGTCTTTAGTCAGTTTACTGCATGTGATGTTAAGAAGAGCATTTTATCCATTAGCTCCAACGTTGTTGGTTGTGACAGTATCACCCGTAATATGATCCTTCCCATCCTTGATGTAATCCTTCCTATTATCACGCACATATTTAACTTCTCAATTTCCAGTAGCGTGTTTCCTGCAGCTTGGAAGTATGCTCATGTGATTCCACTACCTAAAAAATCCAATCCTATATCCTTCGCTGAATTACGACCCATATCCATACTACCCTTCCTTTCCAAAGTCCTTGAACGTCTCATCTATTACCAACTCAACTCATTCCTTATTAGAAACGACATCCTCAATCCTTTTCAATCAGGTTTCCGATCTGGTCATAGTTCCACTACAGCCCTTGTCAATATTACGGACGATATCAGGTCAGGTATGGAGGACGGCAAGCTCACAATTCTCTGTTTGTTAGATTTCAGCAACGCTTTCAACACTGTTGACTTTGATGTTCTCCTTGCCATTTTAAGCTCTCTTAACATATCTCCATCCGTGATTGACTGGTTTCGTAGTTACCTGTTTGGCCGCCGGCAGCGTGTCCATCTGGATGAAACTTATTCGTCCTGGTGCGACAATTCTGCGGGTGTACCTCAGGGCGGCGTTCTCTCTCCTCTGCTCTTTTCGATTTTTATCAATTCAATATCTAATTCTATTTCAAGTTCCTACCACCTCTATGCAGATGATCTGCAAGTCTACTCTCAAGCGAAGCTTGAAAATTTATCATTAGGCATCGCCAGTATTAATCAAGATCTTGTTGCCATATCAGAATGGACTAAAACGTATGGTCTTAAGGTTAATCCTGCTAAAACCCAGGCTATAATTATCGGCAGCTCTCGACTTATTACTAGGATTAACTGGTCAATGCTTCCCCAGGTGTCATTTGCAGGTGTTTTTATTCCTTTCAGTAAAGATGTTAAGAATCAGGGGATATACATAGACACAACACTTTCTTGGACCGTCCAGCTACAATACATCAGCCGACGTCTTTTTGCTGCCATAGCATCATTGAGAAGACTCCGTAATTTCCTTCCGACTGCCACTAAAATTGCACTTGTGCAATCTATTCTTCTTCCCATTCTAGACTATGCCGATGCCAGCTTTCTCGATCTCAATAATAATCAGCTTGATAAACTTGAGCGACTCCAAAATTTCTGTATAAGATTCATATACGGTTTACGCAAATATGATCACATTTCTGAATTTCGCTTGAAGCTCAAGTGGCTGCCAATCCGCCTTCGCCGGAATACTCACATTCTCTGTCTTCTCTATAATATTCTTTACAATCCTGCTTTTCCCATGTATCTCAAAACACGCTTTGAATACCTTCACGATACACATACGAAGTGCTTAAGATCATCGGAGAATCTTAGATTGAAAGTTCCTGCACACTCTACGGTTTTCTACGGCAAATCTTTTATTGTACAGGCTGTACGATTGTGGAATTCGTTGCCAGAGAGAATTAGACAGGCTCAATTCTTGACAGTATTTAAAAAACTTGTCACCCAACACTACTTGGCAAATATTTCATGACTACTCTTTTTAACTTGCAATGATATTGTATATATATATGGTATCTATATATATGTATATTTTATAATATTTATACCTATGTATGTAGTAATATTGGTATGTAAGTATAATATATATTATTAGTTCTATTAAGCTTAAAAGAATTCACTATTCCATGAAGTACACCATAACCTACCCATTCTCTCTGTAACTTACCTAACCATTTATTTTACCTGGTTGTCTGGAAGAAATCGCATTTTGCGATAAGACCGCCCTTGTACCACTAGTCTTAAGTTCTTTATTTGATCATTTTATTTGTATTTCTGTTTTTCTGGTGTACAATAAAGAATTTTTATCTTATCTTATCTTATATTGAATAAATCTTACAAAAATGGAATAAAAAGAATACGAACGCCGTATGATGCGGTACACGGTCAAAGCGTTTTCTATGAATGAAAACAAGTTTAAAACAAATTACTGTGTTACTAAGGATTTGTTTGAGGTAATATATCAAAATATACCTTAAGCATTTAATTTAATTAAGTTTAGGACTCTTGATAATGATAATGTTAATATTAAATAGTAATCAACAATATTGATCAATTATGAGCAATTATGAAATTTAAAAATGTATGTATTACTCAAAATATTAAAGTGTTATTAAGTAACTTTATAATAAATTTATGCTGGACATGCTGGTGTATACTTCTAACTTTATTAGAACTCATATTATATTTTATTATGACACTTGTCTTATTTTATTTCTTTTGCTTACAAAAAGAAACAAAAACTCATTCATCAAAGGTGACTCGCAATTATTTTAAAATTGGAGAACTTTGGAGCTGATTCACTTTTATACCTACATATATTGTGGTGGCAACGGTCATCAGTGTCATCACACATACAGCCAGAAATACGTATTTTTTAATGTTATTAGCAACATTCATGCATTTATTTGATTTAAAGACAATAATATCGCAATGAGTTAAACTATTATCCGCATCATATTTATTTATTTACCTTGTTATTTCCAAGATATAGACTTTCAAAGATCTAATGTTGCTTAAATAGTAACATATTGACAACACTATTCCATATAATTGCAGTGAAATCCCAATTTCAATCTAATGTTGTCAACATTGTTTTCAAGAGTACGAAACCACGTGACGATAAAATTGATATTGGAGTTGTATTGGTCTTAAATTGAGATTGTTATTATTTTGGAGAGTAAGGCCCCAGGTGAGTTCTGCAATTAATGTTCCGCTCCAGGCACGACAGAGGCACTGGTGCGAAGGGAGCGGCGGAGAAATGTTAAGACCGCCGCCAACTCTGATATGATGACAACGACCTCTCTGCCAATAGTATAGTGATGAAAAATAATTCTTTATTTAAAGGTTATGTCTTATCTTGTCTACGATAACTAGCAGGCAACACAGCATTCTAGAGTCTCCTGTTTGCTCTATCGAGCATTGTGATGTTTTAAGTTTTAGTATTAAATTCGTGCTCTAATATTTAACACCTACATTATGTATTAGTATCAAGTAGTTTACAATTTATCAACAAAATGAAATTAATTCTGATAATAGCATAAAAGAAGATACAGTGTATCCAAATTGGCATAACATACTAGTTTTTGTATTTTTAATTATTCAGTTCTTACGATAGATATAGTAATCAAGTTATGCACCGCTGTATTAGGCATCACTATTTTTATTAAAATTTGATAGACATAATTAGAGAAACTGATATCGACCTAATTGCTTTCTTTTACGTGGACCCGTCTTATGACTTTAATTATTACTATTATTATATTCAATTTTGTATTCATATGATTACATTTCTATATTGTGGCTTCCATATATTTCTTTAATTTTATAAGTGCGAGCTATCCCAACTTAGAAGAAGATGACAAGGCTAAATAAGTTTTGGCAATTAAGTGGTTTTGGTTAGACCAGGTTACTAACAAGACAGAGTAGAGTTTCAACCTGAAATCAAAAGGATTTGGGTACATATCTTTAATGGTATGTATGAAATGGATAATAATTACCACATCAATTGATATTAAAGAAGAAGTCAGGCTTACTGCTCCAGTGGCCAAAGTGCAAGTTAACCTCACGTGGAAAGGGTTCCGTAAGTTGAATATCTCCGTCCCATAATTGGTTGTAAATAAGACCTATATAGGTTTGATAAATAAAATAAGTAAGTATCGTACTAGATTGTAGTGAAGAAGCAAAATGAATGTAATGAGTGCAGTAGTAGTCAGAACATAATTATAATAATAATAAATAATAAAACATTTATTTGTCAGAATATGGGTATTGTAAAAGATGTGTGTATATTATAGTGCTAGCCATATTCTGCCATTATATGGTGTACAAATGTTAATAGTAGTGAGATATCGGTCTTGTAAAACAAATTATATCATATTAATTATTATTATTCTAATTCAAATTGAATACTTCACATTATTTTTGCATGCTTTTATGTCAACAATACTTATGTTACAATGTTTAGTCATCTAAAAATTCCTTTATGCTATAATAACATATTTTGTAAATTAGTAATTTATATAATTTTGATTTAAAAACATTCAAAGTATTATTCTCCTTAAAACTATTAGGTAATTTATTATAAATGTGTATTGACATGCAGTATACAATCTAACTAAATACATTTACCCTTTGTTTTGGTATTAACAATTTGTAAACATGTCTACCAGGTCTTTTCACGGCATTATTGTGCTTAGGGAATAAATATGGATGACTACGCACAAAAACACAAATTTCAAAAATGTACATGCTGGGTAGTGGTAATAAATTATGCCTTTTAGAATAGGTGGTGCAACTCTGTGTTTGATCTATGCCAAAGATTGCTCGGATACATTTTTTGCACAAGGAATGGTCTATTTGTCTCTATCCTATTTCCCCATATTATAAGAGCATATCTTAATTTTGACGAGACATATCCGTGATATGCACTAAGTGCCGTTTCTATTGTTGATACTTGTCTTAAGCAATGCAAAGCGTAAACAAATTTATCCAGACTCAAGCAAAGGTTTTCGATATGTTGTTTCTAGTTACAGTAAATGCCTAGAAAGGACGTGGAGTTACCTTTTTCTACTACGTTATTAATATTTTTTATATCAATCTTTATAGGTTTGCTGTTGTAAGTTTGAAATTGAATCATTTTAGTTTAGTTAATATTTATTTGTGAATATATGTCCATTTTAACCAATTTATTACTTTATCTAATGTCATATTTATCTCATTTTCTAAATTATCTTTATTCCAGTCATTTATAATTAAAGTTGTATCGTTAGCGTAAAGTACACATTTATGCTTAGTTATTAAGTAATTAATTAGTGGGGCATGTCATTTATACATATATAATATAAACATCAGTGGCCCAAGTATGCTTCCTTGCGGAAGTCCAGATGTGTTTTGTAGCTTAAATTATGATCTTATATTGCATTATATTTGCCAGACGAGCATTGTACTTTCACGCATTGGTAACGATTTTCTTAATAGCTCTTAAGCCAATCTAGCGCTTTTTCTCTAATTCATACTTTTTAAGGTTATACAGCAATAATTTAATGGTTCACAAAATCGAAAGCCTTGGACATGTCTAGAAATATTGAGACTATATTACCTTTGTTGTTGAGACTCTCAGTAATTATTTTAGTTAGCGTAAAACATGCCAATGTAGTGGAGTAGTTCTACCTAAAACAGTTTTATGAATCGCTGTATATGTTGCTAAGCGCAAATCTCGAGAGCAGCTGAACCGATTTCGGTAATTCTTTTATTATAATATTCTTTGAAGTACGAGTATAGTTCTTACGGAGAGATAAATCTTATACTAATATGTATAAAGCTGAAGAGTTTGTTTGTTTGTTTGTTTGGTTGAACGCGCTAATCTCAGGAACTACTGGTCCGATTTGAAAAATTCTTTCAGTGTTACATAGCCCATTTATCGAGGAAGGCTATAGGTATAACATCACGCTATGAGCGACGGGAGCAGAGCAATAGCCTTAAATAACGCGGGTGTAACCGCGGGCATCGTCTAGTAAAAAATAAATATATATAATAAAGAATCGACTGTTAGGCGGTACGAAGTTCGCTGTGTCAGCTAGTTGTTCATATTTTTGCCATCGCCCTTTTTGTGCAGCGGTTTGACGACAGATAGTTTCAATCTTGCCGGAAAGTGTCCTTGCAAAAGTGATAGATTAATAATATGACACAATGGAGGAGATAATATTTTAGCGCATAATTTTAAGATCTCAGTTCTAATATGGTCATATACCGTAGAATTAGTGTTATTTAGTGATTTAATAATTGTTAAAATGTCATAATTACTTAAAGGCGTCAAAAATATTGAGTCGGAATTATTAGGGATTATAAACGGGTTAGGGATTATAGTCATGTTTAGATTAAAATTGTCATTGCTAATAGAGGATGTCAAGTTTATAAAAAAAAATGTAGTGCTTAGTTATTTGTAGACCTACTATTTCGTCTTCAGGTCACGAAAAAGTGTAAAGTTATTCCAACTTACTAGGACCAGTAGTTTTGGAGCAAATAAATCGACTAACGGCGAGAGGAACAGACTCACGAGAGTATAAAAATATAGATAAAAAATAAAGTACGACGGTAATTCTTTTTTTCGTACAGGACCTTAAAAACAAGTCGTGGATATACTGTAAAAGGTTTTCCGTTAAGAGATAGCATAGATCGGTACAGTGCTAAATTTAAAAACAAGTCTCGTGGTTGGATCGATATAACGACGAACGAAGAGGTCACCTCTTCAGAATTTAAGTCTATATGTGCTTCGACCGTTCTGTATACTCAAGTTGTAACTAATATAGTGGATACTTGCCAGGCCTTGCGATAGCCCAGTGGTGTACGTAACGAACTGACGAGACGCTGGTCTCGGGTTCGATCCCCAGATACCCCGCAGACAAACTTCCGACTTTTCGAAGCTATGTGTGTATTAAAAATGATAATTATCGCTCGCTTAATAATTTGCCCGGTAGAGAGGTGGAACGAAACATAACTGGTGAAAAGTGCGTCTTTAATAAACCTCTGCCTACTCCTTAGGGGATAAAAGGCGTGAAGTTGTTATGTTATACTTACCTACCTATAGCTATATTTTTCATGTACACTTTTATTGAAATGCTCGTCAAAATGTACATTGTTTCTTTCCTTTGATTTATATTGCCTTTCATATTTTTTGTTGAAGGCCTAATACGTTTTTGTAGAAATAAATTAACGCCTGGTAATTTCCAGAGCCTATGACAAAGATAAGTGGTAACTGTAACTGTATTGGAGAAGTCAAGGTTTTAAGTATTTAAACAGTTAAGCTGTACACACATGAGCGTATACGTTTACAATACGGAGATAAGTGTACCCTTGACTTTACTTGTTGAACACAACCTAATGAATGTTTATCGTGGTACAGGTGTTCTACAATTATAAGGACCGTAACCTTAATTAGCCTAATTTATTGTTATTAAGTGTATGTAGGTATTTGGTAATTCTCAATGTGGAAGTGTAATAAAGCTGTGCTTGGTAAATTCCTATTTCCGTCAAATGTTCGTTATTTATTAATGCTCCGTGTTTTCAGATTCACTTAAAAAAACATTTTAGGACAAGGAATTTGTAACGGAGCCTTTAAAAATACAGCCAGGTTCGAGACGTGGCAATAAATATGAACAATTAAATAGTTATCAGAAAAACACATAAAAAATTAAACCAAATGTATAATAACAAAACTTACATATTATAATCTTTAAGTGGTCATTCAATGATCCGTTGCATACGTGCAGAGGCAGCGAAGAAACATTCACACAACATAACCTTACCGCGCGCGCAGATAGATATAAAATAAGTAAAAGTTGTTTTTGAATAAAAATATTCCACCAGATACTATTTCGAATACTTTTATTGCAAATAAGTAGCATGACACGTGCGTATTTACACACTACACGATGCCATCTTGAATTCATTCTAAGATAAGATGCCATAAAATGTTTCCATTACCACATATCCAAAAGACTACCAAAATCGGTGATATTAACCTCTGTAGCAGGTAATCCGAAGAAAATTTCATAAACCACAAATATGAGGATAAAATATTGGGGGGATCGTACCTGCAAACGAAAATCTAACCGAGCCTCACAACCCTTCGGTTTACCTTCCCCTTTCGAGGAGAGACGGTAACTAAAAACATTGCGAAACTACCTCTCGATCCACATGTGTCAACAGCTACTCTTTAACATTCCAACAATAATAATTTACTCTACAAACAGAGAACATAATTAACATTATAAATAATTTTGAACAGAATGAAGAACAAGGTAATATATCCAAAAAGATTTGCAGAATATGGGCGTTGACGAGCAACCCGTAATCAGGCGCGATTATGTCAAGGAAAGTACAAAATGGTGCAATACTATGATACCGTCCCCTATATATAATCATTGCGAAACTGAAAATGGACAATTCGTGAAAAACTCGCAAAATGATCACCGGTGTATACGTGTTTTTCTTTGTTATTGGAACAGGTAAGGATTTGCGTATTTATATTAGTCACGATATACTTACCAACTCGGTAGATAGTATATTGGTTGAATCATGACCGAGACAGGCTTTTCAAAATACAATTATCCAGTAAATAATTATTGCTCTTTCAACAAAAAAAAAATGTACACATTAAACTAAATTCAAACTAATTTGTGCAAATATTCATTTTTAACCAACAAATTAATGTGTTTAAACATTCATTGCAACAGATTTCGTATTATCCTCTAATTTCTCAATCAGGTAAATACCGGTCGACGGCGATGTGGAGGACTTTTATGACGTCCTTAATTTTTATTTTCTGTTTTGTATGTTCTGTATATATTTCTTAGGATAGTATTTTAAGATTATTAAGTTATATTATATATCTGAATAGTGCGTACATTGTTATAAAATGAATAAAAAAAGTTCCTATCAGGTAAATTCTATATCATAATTTCCTAGAATCTGCTAAAATCTGTCAGTGCTTGACGTTACATAGCGCATTAAGAATCCAAGGGGAAAGTAGTTTTAGATCTTGAATAAAATACTAAATGGATTTAGTATTCTGCGTCAATCATGTTTATGTAAATCGTTCGTTAATATATACAGGGGCGGAAAATAAACGCGACCAGACGATATTTTCTATATTTAAAAATATACGGTAGATATTTTAAATGTTTATTAATTTCGCCACAAATCGTATACGATTGTTAAGAATATTTAAGTGGAACTTAAACGAGAGTCTTTTATACTTTTAATTGTTATGTCAAGGATAATAGTTGTGTCTTTTTGAATTATCTAGAAGGTGATTGCCGATTAAAATGTTTATGATATAAAAAATCACTAATTAACTAATTATTAATTCACTGTCTTATAAAATAGGTTTTGTCTTAGTTTGAAATTAACTACTTTAAAGATTGGTTTGCAACCAATATTAGGCCGAGTTGTACGCGTATTAGCAGTTTGATAGTTCTTGAAGCCCCGATCCACATTCCAACCTCGAGAGTATGCCGTAGCGTATTACTTCTCTTTTTCATTTAATTGCAAAATAATTATCTGTATATTTAGTCAACAGCTATAAATGATAATTATCAGATATATTGCGTAAAGATACAATCATAATCCAATCTATGGCGTAAACATACAAGCGATTACCTGTAAATTTTACTTTGAATATCTATTAAGTAGGTACTGTATTTTTACTGAAGTAGCCATAAACGTAATCGAATAGCTATATGGTAGCTGTAAAGCACTTAAATAACAAAACACTGCTTATAAAGTTTTCACAAAATAAAATAAGACTAGCAGATTTGTCTATCATAATAAATATTTGCATATATTATAAACCAGAACGAATAATAGAGTAAGGCTTTCTTTTATTTAACATTGGCGAGATTTATAATAATGCTATACTTAGGGACAAGATATTTATGTCGCATATACATTTAAGATTACGCACCGCACGGAGGCCCCGTATTATCCTTATCGCTGCACAACTGAAGGTTTATAAAATTTATATAATTAAGGAAATTATGAACGACCGTATGTGGAGTATTTCTTGCAAGTGTTATTAAAAAATAGCATACACTTAAAAAAATCAGTGTACAATGCGAGCTGCGTGTGTAAGTGGTGCGTACTTCTATTCAAAGCTTGCAGCATATGGTTTTTCTTGGAGTATTCAGTACACAATATAGCAAGTATCATAACTGAAGAAAATATTTCATTTTTTGCAAACTGTATATACTAGTTGCTCCTTGGTTCTTCTAATCTTAAGAGGGAGTAATGAGTGTTGTGTAGCTGTTTGGAAATCCGACATTTTCAAAGTGGTTCTGGTTGCTTCTGTTTAGAAATAAATGGACACGCGTATGCGCGTATTTTAACATTCTATTTCTGAGTTCATAAAGTTTGCTGAAATAAACATAAAGTGTCTAATGTTTATCACTTTAAATTATAAGACATTATAAAATTATTTATATAGCTGGGTTCCTATTTTTAAATGTCACATTCCATATTCCAATTCCACTAAAAATTGAGATAGTGACTACCTAGTAAAATAAATAAGTATATTTATTTAAATCTGATTTGTTCTTGAAAAGTGCTTTCTTCTAATTGCCGTTTGTGAAAAGATATAGATCCCGAATAGGTACGATCGATTAAGCTGCGCCGCTCATTAGATTAAACTTTATATTCGGACTCTCGCGTCTCGTGATATTTTTAATTACAATGAGTTCTCAAATGACTTTGCAATTTTAAGATTTTTTTGAATCCGGGTCCCTTCGAGTATAAAATGTACCTAACTTAATGAGCAAATAGATTTTTAATTTTACTATATTATTGGATCGTGTTTTTTACAGTGTTCGCTGGTGATGACAAGCAAGCGAAGCTACGATTTTATCATGAGTAAGTAACGCTTAAATTTTAAAATTATGTAGCTACATATTAAGTCTAGGATTCGCTACTAATGTTTCTGGTACATAATTACAGCTCCTTAGACAACTACACCGAGCTGCCGTTTGACGACGTCACAAATATATTTTCTGAACCCTGGTACAACTCTAGCAGAACGACGGTATTTTTCTGCCACGGATTTACAGGTAATATTTACAAAACACATAAAATATGTGCAAGTTTATAAGATTGCCATTATAATTTACATACAGACCGTAGGAACGTTACACGAAAGACACATTATGGAAATTAGGAGTATTAGTAGATAAAGATTTTCATGTTGTAAATACCATAGTCATTGTCGTAATATTTATTTTTCTACGGGGAATACTTATGAGTCTCTTCGGCTATTATACAAATTCTTTATAAAACTTTCTTTAGATATATTTGAATTTATATTACCATTCATTAAATGAGATATTAATTTGCTTTTCACGACATACCTATTACTGTAGGTACCATTACTCCAAAATGCTTATTCCTATAATAGGCTTAAGGCAACAGAAGCAACGGAAATAATAAAAATAATTTACTTCAGGTCATCCCAAAGGGCCCGCAGTGACTGCCATAATAAAAGCGTATTTGGAGCAAGGACAAAGTAATGTTGTTCTTTTAAACTGGCAGTATCTTGCGTCTGCAATACATAATGCTATTTCAACCTCGTATTTAAACTGGGCCGTGCCAAATGCTATTAAGGTAAGTTTAGATTTAATTCTGAGCTTGACGAAATTGTATTTAGGTTATCATTCATTAACTCAACAGAGGAGCTTTACGTTAGGATTGGTTTAGGAGTAGAAAAGTAGGACATAAATATGTATGATAGATATTAATAATAGGTAGGTAGTTTATAAATTACATATTATTATTATCTATCATATTTATGTACGTGATTTTAGCTTGGGTTCTATTATTTCAGGTACTACGAATCAAGAAACTAAACTCTAATTCTCATGAATTATATTTTGTTCCGATAACTGTATCTCGTGTTTTCTAATGAGTGGAAACCTAGAGAATATAAGTGGTTTCCAGTAAAATTGCCTTAGAATACCCACACGCTTTTATTAGGTTCTATAAATATTGGTAATAGCGTAGTTGTAATTTTCTAGATTCAATAAACTAGGTCTATGTTAAACGCACGACGAGCGTTTCTTATGAAATGTATTATTGTCTTCGTCAGCTCGGAGACGACTTTGCTGCCATTCTTATGAGGCTTTCTGCGACCGGCTTGGATTTGAATAAGACGCACTTAGTGGGACATTCACTCGGAGGTCAAGTAATGGGCTTGGCTGGAAATAAAATGGTTAAGAACGGTGTTCTGCTGCCGTGGTAAGTATTATTATCGACATACTCCTATAGTATACGAAATATCAACATTGTTTTATGTGCTTTTTTATGTAAAAAATAACGATTCTTTTTACAGGATTACAGGATTAGACCCGGCGGGCATCGCATTTGATGGTAAAAATCCACGTGACAGACTGAGTGCTAAATCCGCTCTCTTTGTTGACGTCATACATTCGGACCCCAACAAATATGGTAGCAGAAGGTCCTTGGGTACCGTCGACTTCTGGCCTAATTACAGAAATATTGGCCCAGTCCAACAGCCTGGATGCACCAGGCAACCAAACAATGCATTCACCCTTGAAGGTAATTTTCGAATTTTCACTATACCTAACGTAGGTACTTTAATATTGTAGGTACAATTGATGATTACTTGTAAGAAAATAAACTGTGTTTGTTGATGAAAACATGTACTGCACATTGGTACAATCACAAAAGTGTACGAGATCTTGTTTATCTCGTAATATACCTACTTAATTGGCCGTGCCCCAGTTTGTCACCCGTTACACCTCGTCGCCCCGTATTGCTTGCTCGTGCTGTTACATCCTTTGAGTTTTTTTAATTTATATTTCATCTCTTGCGGGTCGTAGGGCTTTGTTATGTAGTCGATAATCCGCCTCCCTTTCATGAATGTGGCTATCATATTTAAAAAAATAAGTATCAAATACGACATACAACTGATAGTTCCAAAGATGAGCACGTTCAAACAAAGAAATAAACTTCAGCTTTTTTACACTAATATGTATGTACGTGTAATATAATATTCAAGTTTCCATTTTGCTCCTAGATCGTGGCGACGGGACCGGCGTACTTTCAGGTATGTTTAGTTTAATCCATCTATTATTGTAGTAATATGTGCCTTGTATGACCTATGTTGTACATGGGTTATGTACCTAAATGTTACGAAGCGGAAACATGGTACGAAAATAGACCAGTGTATATGTTAATCAAATAGACTAGTATAACGTCGAAGGGTCAACAATATACGCACATATAAAAGACAGTTGCGTGCCAAATATTCTATCAAAATTGTAGTCACATACCTAGGTGATGGCCTTCATTGCTAAGGTATAAACTACTTATAATTACTACAATTCTTGGCACTAATACCACAGATACATCAGTCAGCTATGTCTGATATGATACGTAAATTATGAAGGCAGGACATCCGATTGAGTCACAGATATGGCGATGATGATATATTATTTGGCATCGTCCAACATCGTACCTACATTATGTAATATGCTTTGATCTGATTTCCTCTTTTATGTGTCGTGACTGTTAACATGATAATGTATATTCTAGATATTTGGTCTTGTTAACCCAAGTTGTAAAAAACTAATTTCTAGGGTACAATATTATTTGATATATATTACTAGCCAATCTCGTGCTATGATGTACTATAAACAAGAATTCGTTTTAGATTGAAAACTTCGTACAGCTGGCGAAAATATGAGAGGCTGGGCAAAGTTAGATCTTAGTTTACAAATTAATGACATATTTTGTCAACATTATTAACAGCTCTTATTTCTTATTATGAATAATTTGACGCACATCATGACATAATTGAATAAATAAAAAGTATTGCATATATTTAATAAAAGCTTCTTATATTCAGAATTGCTGTGGGAGCATTGACATAATTATACTACTTAAGTACATATATATCGATGTGTGGGAGTTTCGAGAGTACTCAGTATTTATTATCACGGACACACCAGCTCATAAACAAAAAAAAGCATTGTTCTTAATATAGTAACAAGTTGTAAATGTTGTAATGTTGAAGATTGAAAACAGTGGGTGTGCGTTTATTCCCTGCTTCTTCTTACATGCTCTATGATTAAACAGGCGTTCTTTTTTCCAATACACGCTTATGTAATTATGAATTAAAAAGTTATAAATTTTTATTACCGATTACTACATGACCCATAGCCTTGTGGCGTACGTAACGGAATGCCGAGACGATGGTCTCGGGTTCGATCCCCAGGTACCCCGGGCACACACCTCTGACTTTTCGATGTTATGTGTTTATTAAAAATGATAATTATCGCTCGCTTAATAATGTGCCCGGTAGATGGCTCGCCCCTATTATATTGGGATCTAAACATAACTTGTGGAATGTAATACACCTCTGCCTACCCCCTCGGGGATAGAAGGCGTGAAGTTATGTTACCTGACCCATAATTTTTTTTTATGAAAATGATAATTTATATATTCGAGTTTATTATTATAGACTTGTGATCGTGGGATGTAAAGCCAATTCGCTATATTTCATTTAGAAGGGCAATTACCTTGGGCTACCACGGTTTCAACTTTCATGGAAGCTTACATTTCATTATTACTTATTTAAGACGGGTTTTTTGTCTGTCAGATAAGTTACGGAATAAATTTGAATAATTTTGTGTCTAAAATCTTTGACCTATCTAATTTTGAGTAAAACTTAGCAATGGCAAATTGTCTCTGGGTAATTCTTAATATACTAGACAAACATTATTATACAGTTCTGTTGAAAAATTGCGGGCACTATTCCAATACAAATGATCGCATCTGTATATTTTTGTGTGTGTAGGTCTCTGCGATCACAACAGATGCTGGGAGTATCTACTGGACACAATGAAGTACCCGGGAACAATTATCGGGTGTTACGCGAAGAACTACAGGGTTTGGAAGAATTACTCGAAGGAACAAAGACGGGTGACCGTTCTCGAACTTGGAAAGTTTGCGCCGAATGCGTAAGTCCACAACACGTTGCTCTTACAAAAATAAAACTTTAATCTTTTTTGTTGCAAAAAGCTGGAAATAATGACTTCTACACTGGTTTGTAATGTACAACTTTCTCTCTGTAACTTTTTTGCTGACGGAACACAAGACAGGTACCTAGTTAGGTAAAAGACTAGATGAGCCCGAAGTTACACCCGCGTTATTTAAGTCTACTGTTCTGATCCCACAGCTCACAGCGTCATATTATATAGCCTATAGCCTTTATTGATAAATAGGCTATCTAACACTGAAATAATTTTTGAAATCGGGCCAATACTTCCTGAGATTAGCGCGTTTAAGCAAACAAACAAACAAACTACAACTTTATATCTTAGTATAGAGTATATTAGTATCCAAAATGCCTAATATTATTCTGAAGAATTAGCCTCATATTCCAGATAATATTAACCTAACCAGAATCTAACATGTAACGCGCGTTGTAAGTGGAACTTGAAATTTCAATTCTAAGAAAGTCATTTGAGAGCGCCTATAGCGAGGTATCACAGGTATCAATTCAAAGTATCATGGCAGTATAAATGCAGGCGCAAGTAATCCATGTATAAAACCCTTTTTAAATTATTGAGTCTTACGGACAAGTTGCCGATCCATCGCCTCCAATCGGAGCAAAAAGGATGTAAACTCTATAATTTATGATCTACAAACATCTATGTTTACTGGAAAGCAAATGATCTAGAAATTTTGAAGTAATAAAATTAGAGGTAAAATAATTCCTACATGTAGTTAAAAAAATATCGCTCAAACTGGCAACACTACTGTGTAGATAGTGGTCTTGCATAAGTCCTATTTTTCGCATGAATTTGCAGGTCTTCTCAGAAAGCTTTTAGCCAAGGATTAGTCATCATCATATTCATCATCGTCCTAGCGTTATCCCAGTTGCATCCAAGACTTTTCGCCTTGGAGCCCGAGGTCCGCTTACTAGTCTAACCACATTTGACAGAATATCAGCTTTTCTACAGAGCGACTGTCGTCTGACCTCCGCAACCCAAAGGGTTAGCCATATTCCATGGTTTAGACCAGTATCAGTTTATTTGAGGGTACTGAATGCCCGTAACGACTGTCAAAGATCTTCATGTCAGCCGGGACCGGACAGCCAAGGATTAGTGTTAGTGTCTAATTATGTCGGATTGGCAAAATACTCTCAGCTACTATTTTTAATAAAGTAGGCATATTAATAGGCTGTTGCAGTACTTCAATCATTTTATCCCGGTGGCGAGATTTTCTGCTTGTATAGCTAGCAATCATATCAATTGTATAAAAATATAATTATATAAAAGCTGTAAATCAGCTAAAATTTTCTCTGTTTTCTATTTAAACGGGCAAGGCCTCAGCTTTCGATATTGTTCAGAACTTAATAATAATTCAACCAATGCACTCACAGAAGAACATACTTAAATAAATATAATATTCGTAAACCACGTGAAGTGTAGCACCGCCGAGGATTGAACCCCCAACATAAGGAGTAGTGTTAAACTTCGAGGCAGCTTGAACCACTACGCCATCGAGCCTTCGTAAATGCAATTAAATCATCAAATAACTGAGCTATTTGTATCGTTCCCAGTAGATTACACATTCGGTTGCGCTCTATATTTTACTTAGACAGTAAAGTACCGGCACATCGCTGTATCGAGTGCTAAACATTAAACACTAAGAGTGACAGTCCACTAAAAATATAGCGCCGCTCTATATAACGTAAAACTTTATTTACGTTTAGTGCCAGAGGGTTAAAAATCTTTAATTTATTGATCGCATCGCATGGCTTTTTTCGGCTTGATGCTAAACCAATTTTATGGCTAGATGATCAACAAGCTAGCTTAGAGATTTATAATAAACCAGTCAAGTGCGAGTCGGACTTGCGCACCGACCAACCGCATATATAATTATTGAAAAAATATGAGATGTAACGAAACTTTTAAGGTTTTCGAAATTTTTACTATGTACTATAAAACGTTGCTTTATGCCAAATTTAAAGATTTTAGATCGACTGGAAGTACCCTTTATTTTTGTCTTAAGCATTGATATGAATTTCAATTTTATACCTCGACGGGTTCATGAGAAAATGGTATTAAATTTAAAATTATTAAAAATATTTTTATAATATGATGTAGGTAACTAAAAATTTACGGTTTTCGCCATTTTTCCTTTATCTGTGCTATAAGACATTGCTTCGTACCAAATTTCAAAGTTCTGAGTTCATGAGAAGTACCCTGTAGGTGTTGATTCCCTTGCGAATTTCGAAAATTTGCGGCAATTTGCAGCATAAACGGCTGTATATTTTGATTGCATTAGCATTAAGTTTGATTTTTTCACAGCTTCAAGGGACAGTAGACTTGTATATTTGATATAAATTTCAGTTTGATACCTTCTTCTTCTTTTTTTCGTTGTAGCCTTTCGCAATTCTCTGCTGGGTAAGCCAAAACTGACTTACACTTGTGTGAAGAAAGTTAAGATATGCCTTAGCATCTCTTAACTTTTTGGCTTACCATTCCACGCCAGCCAGAAGGTTTGGTATAGGGCTTGATGTTGACTTCTCCATCACTTCGGAAGGATACTATTTGCTTATTGTATTTTCTTTAGTTGCCTATTACGACACTACGGAATGAAATGCTACACCACGGATATCTTTCTATATCTTGATAAAGTGAATATAAGTTATCAGAATTAATTTTATATAAAAAGGTAGTAAAATATGGCACACCGTTTTTCACTGTAGCTCTTTTCTAAAATTTGTCGGTTTAGATGTTAAGTAGGGCTTGTAATATCGGAGAGTAATTGAATTCCGGAACTGAGTTACGATATTGAAGTGTCAATTCCAGGTACTGGTTCCGGAATCGGTATGCTCTTGAAAGATTTAAATTTTTAATATAAAATAAACGTGTTTAATGCCAAAATTAAACAAGTTATATACTTTTCATTAGTGTATAATTCGTTAAACGTTTGATATAAGATTTTACCATTGAATTTGTATACCTCATCATTTTTTACAGTTTTTATTAAGTAATATGCTATGAATAAAAAAATAGTGTAATTATAAATTGTTATAAAATCAGGCAATCTAAAATTTAAGATTAAGATAATAACAAAACCGATTCTCAAAATTCCTAGCTCATCGTTTGTCAACGTGTCATGTAAAGTAGCGTGTTAGGTGTACCGAGATACACCTAACACGCTACCGACCGATAAATTTCAAAACTCCGTTATACACTAAAAACAGGCATAATAAAAAATGCGCATCAGAGCAGTAAAGTTAAAATAGGATTGGGTGGGATATGTCTGTAAGATACATCTCGAAAAGTGGACATACATCACCACACAATGGAACCCTGAAGGTGACACAGGGACAGGGCGAAAACACGATGGCGGCATACGATCACGATCGGCATTGATACTTTTCTAGCAGACTGGCAAGATAATGCCGTAGATTGGCATTAAAGAGAGTGTGAAAGAGACCTTAGCCCAGCAGTGGGACAGTAGCGGTTAAAACAAAAACAAAGCTTTAATAAAACATTAGGAAAAAAGTGAGAATTTATGCACTTTCCTCGTTTTATGGGTAGTTGATTGTTTCAATTGTTGAAAAAATCGGGAGGGGGCGAGAATCAATAATCTCTATGAAATCGTTTTTTCCCTTATGAAATTGTTCAGTTTCCAAAAAAGTGATGATCTTTTGGAGCAAGTTACAGTTCTAACCTCAGCTCCCTCTAATTAAGCAACCGTCTTTCGCGAAGTACCTATGTGATCTAAGTGACCGTTGTCCTCAAGCAGCAGTAGGCTCTAAAGAATAAAGATATAATTATGATTATAACGATTGAGACTGGTGTCGGTTGCTTATCAGACATCTTTCCATCATTGTTTGCAATTGTTGACAATGAAATTTGCTACTGTAATATCCTGTCCAGATCTTGGGAAGCTGAAGGGCATGATACCAGCACTGGTCTCCCAGACAACAACCAGTACTTTTTCTGAATGAACTTTTTTTTTTGATTATATATATATTCGCGTTTGACCACAATCATGCCTGATGGTAAGCAATGATGCGATCTAGGATGTAGCACGTTTACCTAGAAGATGCCTATTCACTCGCGTCTTGAAGACACTCAAATTGTACTGATCGGGAAACACAGATTCTGGCAGGGAGTTCCATTGTTTTGCAGCGCGCATGATGAACGAGGAAGCAAAACGTTTTGTACGTATGGTTGGAATATCGACCATGTACCAATGGCGCTGGGCAGTGCGTCTGGTTGTCCGATAGTGGAAAGGGGATGAGGGGATTAAATCGTGCAGTTCCGCTGCACACTCTCCGAAATGTATACGGTAAAATACCGATAAAGCAGCAACTCGTCGTTGGTGTTCGAGACTTTGAAGTTTTGAGGTAACTTCTTCATCACCAATGAGCCTCCTGGCTTTTCTCTCTATTGAGTCAAGTATCTCAAGCTGGTATTTGGTAACTTTCTCTTTTACAGGAGATAGCCGGTTCTCCTTGGTTGAAGCGCTTTGATGAGTGATTCCTATTGTCGGATCGGACCCATTTTATCATTACAAGAAACGATAGGTTTCAATATTCCCTCTATATTGTGACGGTTCTGTAAACTCACACAGCACTCAATGCGTGTTTGTTATTAGTGTACTTCGCTTAATTATTTCTGCAATTGTTTCCTTTCTAATTTATTTTAAGAGAATCAGAATTGTTTCATAAATCGTTAATAACACCGAAGCTAACTCTGATGTGGTTTGCATTAGATCTGCTTCCATGATTACATTTAATTCTTTATTGACAACTATGGTCTCGATTCGTTCACGGCATTAGCAAAATGTCGGGGACTCAAGGGGGGTCGCGAAGTCGCTGGGAAAGGAATAGTGACTTAACACGGTGTATTAATGGCCACGTTCACAAAAAAAATTCTAGAAAATTCACTTTGTATTATTTATGAATACCGGAATTACAATATTTGGGCCCTCAACTCCGGTATTATAATATCGGAAAAAAAACGTCCGAAATTCCGGAATTACGAAATCTTGGAATTCCGGGATCTATGCCCTAATCTTAAGTAATTATGGTGAAAAGACCGCAATAAGTCTGCTCCAAAATCATCTTCATAGCGTTATCCCAATTTCAACCTGGGGTCCTCTTACTAGTCTAACCGGATTTGGCTGAATTCCACAGAGTGACTGTCTGTTTGACCTACACAACCCGAACGGATAGCGATATTCCATGGTTTATGTTGCCATGCTCTTGCTCCAAATAACAGACATATAAAAGCCCGTGTGAGATTGTGGAAAGCTACTACTTATAAGTAGGTCGGTTTATATATGTCGTCAATAAATAAGGCCTAAAATTTTCCCTTAGACGTTAATTAGGTATAGATAAAACACTTAAAATACATTTACCCGAACAGTTAATCACAGTACCGTTACAGTCGATGTTATCATTAAACAAATGCTTTTTCTGTGTCAAAAACGATATCTTTTATTTGATTTTCGGTTTGCTTCATTCACGATATTCATTCATTAAATATTTCGAATGTTATGGACAGTTTTATCTTTTCAAAGTTACACCCTCGTCTTATGTTATCTTATACTAATATATAAAGCTGAAGAGTTTGTTTGTTTGAATCGAAGCGCTAATCTCAGAAACTACTGGTCCATAGCCCATTTATCAAGGAAGGCTATTGGCTATATAACATCACGCTATGAGTGACGGGAGCAGAGCAGTAGCCTTAAATAACGCGGGTGTAACCGCGCGCATCCTCTAGCTAGGAATAAATTTAGTATAACGGGGATTTTACAACCATTTAAGTAACAGACCTAGTTTCTCATTCTATTTTATTATATAACGTGCACTTAAAAGAATATCGTAATCGGTCTTGTTTATACACTGTCTCAATGGTGTCACATTATTTCTCAATATGAGAGGGATGCTGTATGGTTTTTCAGACTTCACTTTGAGAACATGATGGAGAGCTTTCAAACCAGACGATTTCCTCACGACCTTATTCTTCACTGTTAGGGTGACCGATCATTAACAATTGAATATACTGTGGATACGGTACGGTGACATTGGTGTGTGCCTAGGAATTAAACGCCAGAATTTTCTTCGACAGTCCAAAGGTCTCACCACTAGGCTATCGCTGCTTTTAACGCATAATAAGGCTCTCTAATAAACAATTTATTTATTTATTTATTTATTTAATCTTTATGCACTAAAGTGTACATGGGTGGACTTAATGCCATTAGGCATTCTCTAACAGTCGACCTTTAGGTGGTGCAGAAACAAATGTGGTAGGTGCATTCGAAGCAGTGTAGAAAGTCGAATAATGATAAAAGAAACATATTATATAAACCAGATACCTAATTTAGATAATACATAATTATATATATACATATAGTAGTCAGATAAATACTGCAACATATGAGTATATATAATAAATACATATTATAGATATCTATATAAGTACTATACATATATAAATACATAATTATATAATATATATACACATATATATAATATACTATAACTGATGCGAATGATGTGCTGATTCCCTCAATCTACTAAATAGGAGCTCTCGGACTTTCATTTTGAATGCAAATAAACAATTTACATATTAAATCCATGGTCGATAGCTTATATAAAACTTTTTGTAACTACCTGCTATTACCCAGTAGGGCTTGTCAGACTATTGTAAGTTAGCTTCGAAGTTAGCAACATGTCGGATGTTGTTAAGATTGAAAAGTCTTTGTTATGGTACTTTACCTATTTTACATGATTCTGTGAATTTCTGTTAAATCGTCAGCATTATATACTGCACATAACAATATATTATATTATAAATGGAAATGTGGTAGTGTTGTTTGAAGTTAAAAGGTAGATAGACGTCTGTCTGCCTCCTAAATAGTCTTCGAGACTAGGTAGATAAATAGATTGAAGGCAGGTTAAACCAGTTAACATTAATATGAGCGCAAGAGCTGCCCTGCCTGTGTTTTACGTGCTGCACTTTCATAGTTAGATTTCATGCTGCACACGCTTCATTTTCATGCTGCACTTTCCGCTGAGTCGCTTATGACAAATGTTATAGGAATAAGGTTGAGCGTCAAGTAACACGAATATCGAGTGAATAAAGTGGGTTCAACCATTGCAATATACTGTATTGATTTCAGGTACCCCGGAGACTACTATTTGACGACGACGGATGCGTCACCGTTCGGACTCGGCGACGAAGGCTTATAACACTCCAATACAACTATGTGTACTTATGGCTGTGATTGTACATACTGTATAGTGTATATACTATTGTAATGTCGCGATCAAATCATAAAAATGTAGCCACAAGATTACTCTCGTAAGGAATCATCCATACAGAGTAAACTGACTATATTTTTCTGGTACCTGTCCGTGCAATAGGGCACTACAGTAGTTAATCGTAAGTAGTAACCAAGTGTAATATTAGCTATTTATTGAGCTAGCTTTGTTAAAGAGTATATTTTAGCAAGTTGTCTTTATATAATAAGGTTATAATAAGCAGATAATTAACCAATTCAGTCAGAATAAAAATGTTCTAAATTATAAAAGGTTTCAATATTACCTTATTTACCTTCTCATTATGTTCGTTCATTTTTCTTTTAATTAGTTCATTGATTACTTTACACAGCCATTTTCCTTTCAATAATTTCCGTGAAGTTTATTCTAAGAGCTATCAGTAAAACATGACAAGTAATGTCTGAAAATAGAACGTGTTGTTTTACTGAGCAATGCACGTACATAATATTACTATACGCTAGATATCTGTCATTCTTGCAAATGCTATTGTTAGTAACACTTAGTAGCGACGATATTGATTGTGATAAATTTGCAGACTAAACTAGCCATGTACGTTGACAAGTCGAAAGATTAAGATAGGCACAGTAGCAAAAGTTGTAATCAGAACAAACTGCGATACAAATAGTTGAATGTTGTTTGATTGTGCACACAATAATTTAAAGCAGAGTTGTTTTATGAAGCCTTGTCAGATGGAAGCTCAATAAGGCATTTTGTATATTCTGCTGACGTCTGGCGGGCTTGTTCGAGAGTGAACTGAACAAGCCGGCGTGTTTACGTCTCCCTGTGTAACTAGCGTTATCTACTTAATGCCGTCGGCCGGTACGCTACTCTAAACGTGAACAGAACCTCAACATTAGTGTTGTGTAGGTAGACGCCGTCTACTACGTAAATAATTTAGTAGCACACCGCGTACTTACTTAAATTTTGGGTATTCGATTCTCTATAATAACATGCGTAAGTAGATCAACTCTATTATTTATGTTTTTTTTATGAACTTGTATAACATTTAGTTTCAGAAGTAGTTTTACTCGTGGTCATTATAATACAACAGTTAACGAAAAGACGTTTTTACTGTTTACGTTATATAGGTACATAGGTACGTAGGTACATCTATGAATCGATACTGTTGTTCGAAAAATAATTATATATTTTAATTTTCACAACATTCCTTTTTTTGTATGCAATAAACTAGTTCGTTTAGTTGTTATGTACATGTCAACAGTAGTATATTTATGTATATTTTTCATCGATGTTCCTCAATAAATCATCATGATAACATATAACGAATAAATCAGGAAACAACTCGAAAAATATATTGCTCTATGTTTTATTAGGCTATCTTTCTGAAAATAATGTATGCTTTCCATGTTTTATTCGATTTTAAAAAGCTTTATTTTTGTCGGACCGACATATATATATATATATATATATATATATATATATATATATATATATATATATAATAAAATAATAATATTCTACCACATTTACACAACACCATCTAGTCCCAAACTAAGCAGAAGCTTGTTCTATGGGTACCAGACAATGGATAAACATACATATATACTGTTTTTTTTTTGTTAATACATACATATTATACATAGAAACACCCAGACCAAGACAAACATCCATGTTCACGCACACAAACGTTTCTTGAGCGGGAATCGAACCCGCGACCTTCGGCGCAGCAGTCGATCACACTCCCGCGGCGCCAACCGGTCGTCATATATTATCCAAGAATTCATAGAGTTTACCTATGACACGATCTGGCGTTATAAATTCTATAGCCAAGTAATTACAAAAAGTATAAGTATAGATTGAATACCCGGTCCCGATAATTACTACTGAAGATAATGATTCGCCGAATATCAAGCAAATTAATCATCCAAGACCAAGAATATTTGCACAAATCATTAAAGCTCTTAAAAGGCAAATGAATTCTCTGATGCGGATGCCAAATGGATTTTCAGCATTTTTATAGATATCTCTCTACCTACCTGTTCCATTGTTGCCGAGATAAAGCCTCAATTATATAGGTAGCTATTGTCTGAAAGTACAACCCAACCAACTTTAGCTGTCATGTTTCAATGTTTATTATTTACTAGAGGACGCCAGCAGCTACGCCTGCATTTTTTTAAATTTACCCGTTTTGGTCGATCCCGTAGGAATTTCGGGAAATCCCTTCTTAGTCAAAATCATCAAAATCAAAATCATTTATTCATCTAGGCCACAAAGTGACGCTTATGAACGTCAAAATTTAAGTTAATTACGTTACTTAATGATTCTACATTTACATTTACTGCCACATTCGCAATGCAATAGGTAGAACCACGAGAAAGAACGGGCAATAAAACTCATGGCCACTCTTTTCAAACAAATATAATGGTGGTACATTTTATTTTTGTAAGGAGCTGCAACTGTTTCACATTGTAGACATCTACTAGTAAAATTTTTAGTAGCTATTGATATCATACTCAAGCAGTAAATGATGTTCATATAGTAAGCCTCGCAAAGTAAATATGGTGAAACAGGAGCATCCACTTACGTCTTTTTAATGTAGGCAACTCGCGAACATGGTCAGAACTATGGTAGAAGTGAATGAAGCAGAAAGTAACGGTATTATGAAACCAAAGCAATCGACAACCTATTAGTTAGCCCATGACCACGAGTTACCCACATTTAACAAATCCGCAAAGTTATAATGAAAGTGTGGAACATGAATGCAAAATATAGTATGAAATGAGAATATCGTAATTAACTACACTATAAAATAAAACTACTAATTATTGACCTAGTCAAAAGCGAACAACTACTTCCAAGCGCTCCTGTCATCAAAATAATCCTTCAAACTGTAATATGCCTTATTTATAAGATTCTTTTTAACTTCTGCCTGAAACGAACTTAATGGCAAGTCTAAAATATAAGTTGGTAATTTATTGTATATGCGAATACTGAGCCCAATAAAAGAGCTATGCGTTTTGTGCAAACGAAAATACGGAACACATAATTTATGTCTATTTCTAGTATTGATATTGTGTCTGTCACTATTAATTTTATAAGAATTTATGTTTAGTCTTACATGCATAACACTGGCATAAATATATTGTGACGCTACAGTAAGAATACCAATAGTTTTAAATTTTTCTTTGAGTGAGACTCTTGTCTTTAACTGGTAAATGGCCCTAACTGCCCGTTTCTGCAATATAAAAATATTTTGGATATCAGCAGCTCTACCCCATAACAATATGCTATATGACATAACACTATGAAAATAACTAAAATAAACCAATCTAGCCGTATCGACATCGGTCAACCTACGAACCTTCTTAACGGCATAAGCAGCTGAGCTAAGTTTCCCTGAGAGATATGTAACATGCGCACCCCACTGTAACTTCGAATCAAGTGTTAATCCTAGAAATAATGTGGATTCAGTTGTTTCGAGTACATCGTCATTTAAAACTATGTTAGGACCAAGGTTTCTGACATTAGGCAGAGCAAACTTAACACATTTTGTTTTTTTGGCGTTCAGTACTAGATTGTTTACATTAAACCATTTAGTCACTTGAATGAGTGCACTGTTTATTTCGTTAAAGTGTTCCTTATTTCTATCTTCTTTAAATATCAAAGAAGTATCGTCAGCAAACAGTACAACGTCACAAATGTTTCTCAAGTAAAAAGGTAAATCGTTTATGTAAACAAGAAACAAGAAAGGCCCTAGGATGCTGCCCTGTGGCACTCCTAAATCAACAGGTAAGCCACTGGATTTTGAGCCATTTATTTCAACACATTGGATCCTGTCACTTAAGTACGACTTAATGACATCCAATGCTTTAGTCTGGACGCCGTAATGTCTAAGCTTGCACAAGAGCGTCTCATGGCAGACACAATCGAATGCTTTCGAAAGGTCGCAGAACACACCAACAGCATTTTGGGAATTCTCCCAAGCACTGTAGATATGTTTGAGTAACGCTACTCCTGCATCTGTTGTCGAAAGACCCTTGGTAAAACCATATTGCTCACCATGAAGGAGGCTGTTTTGATTAAAATGTCTTAGTAGTTGCTTGAGTATGATCTTTTCAAAAATCTTACTAAAAGCAGGTAGTATCGATATTGGCCTATAATTACTAGGATCAGTCTTATTGCCGTATTTGAACAGAGGTATTATTCTACTATGTTTCATAAGATCTGGAAAACTGCCAGATTTAATACACTTATTGAATAAGTTGCTTAAATAAGGAGCCACTACATCAATTATACTTGTCAAAACCTTAACAGAAATGCCCCAGAGATCACCTGTATTTTTAGACTCTAAAGACCTAAAAGTATTTATAATATCGGTAGAACTAATACTATGAAATTTAAATATTACTTCACATTTTCCTACACTAGACTCTAATAGGTTTTCTGCGACTATAGCTGATGATTTTAATTCTCTAGTAGTATTAAGTGGTATGCTAGCAAAAAAGTTATTAAATGTGTGTGCGACTTCTTCGTCATTATGAATTAATTTATCATTATCAAGAAGACTAAAACTATTACTTCTTAATGTTGTCTTACCTGTTGTTTCATTAATAGCTCGCCAGGTTGCCTTAACTTTATTCGAAGATTGTTTAATTTTATTCCTAACGAATATAGCTTTAGCTGTATTGCACACTCTTTTAAATATTTTAGAATAATTCCTGACATACTCAGTGAAGTTTAAATCAGAATTGTATTTTTTCATACCATACAACTCATACATTATTGCTCTGCTTTTGTAAATACCCGCAGTAGCCCACTCATTAAAAGCTCGAGATTCCTTAATTACTTTCTCCTTAGTCTTAAAAGTATTCTGAAACGTTTTATTAACTATATTAAATAAATTGTTAAAATTCTTATTTGGAGAATCTATTTCTATTAAGTCAGGATTCATAGTATTCATTCCAATCAATACTTTATTCCGGAATTCATTAAACTTATGCCTAGGTAATGGCCTAACCAACACTCTCTGTACGATGCTATCATTGTAATATGGAAACCTAGCTAATTGACCACAGTGATCCGAAGTTAATTCAGAAGTAACTACTCTATCTGAAACAATACAATTACTAAATATGTTATCAAGACAGGTGAAAGATGTTGCTGTGATTCTAGTTGGTTCAAGAAATAAATTTTTCAAATTAAATGATCTAAAAAGGTTTAAAAATCTACAAGTCATTATTGAATTTTCAAGAATGTTAACATTAAAATCACCACAAACTATAATCCCATTCCTATTGCTCCTAATTTTACTAATTGCATCTTCCATAACAGATTCAAACAAATTAAAGTCACTTAATGGAGGACGATATACACATATAATAATATGCTGCTCAAGCTCAATGCATGACAGTTCCACCGTGCGTTCTATAGACAAGCTAGCTATGTCTTTCCGTTCTTTACATGTTAAACTGTTGGAAACAATAATCAATGATCCACCATGAATAGCTTGTTTCCTAGAGAAGGCACTGTGTACTGTGTATTGTGTGTTATTTATGATTTTAATCTGGTGTTCTTTAAGCCAGTGTTCCGTAATGCACATAACTTTAATACTATGATTTTCTAAATATAAACCTAATTCTAAATCCTTGCCAGATAGACCTTGTATGTTTTGATGTGCTACAGTCAGTTCAATATGTCTACCCTTTGCCCTGTTCTTAAGTTTAAAGAACTAGTGCACCCCTACGGTCCCCAAGGAACATGCATGCCAAATTTCAGCTTCCTGCGCCCAATAGTTTCGGCTGTAGCGTGTCTGTCAGTCAGTCAGTAACGCAAGGATTTTATATATTAAGATAATTTGATTCGCGTCTTTCTTCTTTAATATCGCGGCAAATTTTATAGGCGTAAAAAAATCATAGAGATGAACACCCAAACTCAAAATTACAGCGCAACGATAACAGTTTATGGGTCACATATATGTACGGTTTTCCCCCGCGGGAAACTATCGGACATTTGATTGGCGACGGGAAGATCATCGTTCTACACCTAGAGTCCTTGGAATTTCAACCTAATTCACGTGCTTTCACAAATAAAAGCATTAAGAATTGTTGTACAAGCACAGCATTGTAATACGAGTAACATGACTTTTTGTTTCTTCTCAGAATACCTCTAGATTTTAATCTAGGTTCGGAAACCTGTACCCTGCAAATGTCAACAACCTTTAATACAATCAGTATTACATCCCAATGTGATAAGGCTAAACGTGTATGATGTAGGCGCTTATGTAACATATTGTGTACTATTGGTGTATTTACTGTCATGTTTGCTTGGATATTTCTTGCTTCTAGTAAAAATATGACGCATAAGTCAATATTGACGATCACAGCTGTAATGAAACGGCTTTAGAAAATTTCTCAGTTCGGGTCATTCTATAAAGTAACAATAGTATGTTTTGGTAAAATATAGATGTAGAAAAAGTTATAAATCAGTCAGAGCAGCTTTTATGTTATTTATATCTGCACATGAAATTTATCTTTATAGACGTCCCTTACAACTTGAATTAAAATTGAGTACATTACACAATTGGAGAGATGCCATTAAACAGCTTCACACGTATTGAAGCAATGTTTCGCGGGAATAGTTATTGCTTTGTTTTATATTAAGGGGCTCAGTTTGCCTTTCTTTTTAATATAACTTGTGAAAAAAATCAAACGTGAGCTTCAAACAGAATCACATCGTTATTGCGTGCCGTACGTACGCTCTGGAGTTATAGCTCTATCAAAGGGCAATGTAAAGGGCGAAAACAGGACAGTCCATCAGAGGAAATGTAGAGAAAAATTCCCTTGGGCAAGGTCGGACCACGAGTGAAACTGTCTCCGGCCACTCTGTTTGAATACAGCTCTGAAAACGATTTTAAATGCACCACCAGCATGTCACAGCTTTTTACGCTTGTGTGAAACTGACTATGATTAGAAATGACAAGAGAAATGTCTAATGAGTTGCTGAGATAAATAAACCTACAACAATATGATGTTTCGAAGCTATGTACTCAATATTACGATCAATCTTATTCTTAGAAAGATGGGTTATTGAAAGAAGTCGTACAAAGTGTTTGATTTCGAACTTATTAGCTTAGGGTAGGTAGATAAATGCCAGTCATTATCTTTTAGGTTTTCATTTGAAGGATTTAATAAGGATTAATAATATATTTTTTATAATTCTATACAACAGCACTTGAAGTTAAAATTGCTAGTGAAAAAGCTAAAACTTTGCTCTATTTGGTATTAAATTTAATAAACGCGATAAAAAAAGTAATTTCATGTCCAGATTGCAGAGCATAATCGGAAAAGCTCATGTTTCCTCTTTAATAGTTCGTAGAACGACATAAAAGGCTCACACGTCCTAGTGACCAACATGTCAAGTCGATATTAAATAGCTAGGTTGCGTGCCTTGGACGCGGACGAGCTGGATACCACACACGAGTATAAATCGGTCAACTACTCAACGATCTCGTATTAACACAAACAGGCTATTCTCCCGACGTTACTGCACAAAATTCTTTGCTAACATTATATTGACTCAGCAATTTAAATGATAAACATTTGCCTATTTGTTGGTTCGTTCCGGGTTTAGGGATAAATACTTACATAGACAGAATACAGAGCTGCGCCGGCACGACTAATTGACCTAATTTGAATAAGCTTTCTGTCGCCATTTTCACGAATTTAGTTACAGTTGCTCAAAGCGACACAGATAAATAAAAAGTGATAAAAACTCTGCCGCTCACATTTAGTCGACAATCTGTTGATACATTTTTGCTTAATTATACTGAGCAGTTTTTAAATGATCTGTATTTACCATTGACGAGCGCGTATGATAACACATACGAATGAACATACTGAATTGATAAAAACGTTTCGATAAATGATTATTCACATGTCCGGCTTTTTTTTTTTTTTTTTTTTTTTAAACTTTATATACACACATAGCGTATAAAGGTGGACTTAATGCCTTAGGCATTTTCTGCCAGTCTACCTTAGAGTGGTGCAGAGATTAATGGTAGGTGTATTTAAAAGTGGAGTTTGACTTTATTATATTATATTTAATAGATATGATGGATGAGCATACATTACATAACATTAAATAATAATAATATTACATACATACATCGAATATAGAAATGCATACATATACTTACATACACATACATATTATATATACATATATAAATAAATACATATAAATGTTACGATACTTCTGCTAACTTAGCCAATAAAAGCTGCTTTACCTTTGTCTTAAAGCAATACCTAGTAGTGGACGTCCTGATTTCGAGAGGAAGGTCATTCCAAAGAAGAATAGCTTGAGTAGGAAAAGAAGAGTGGATGAAAGAAGATCTATGTGAAGGACAAAGAAGGAGAAGGTTATTAGTTGAACGAAGGTTACGATCGTGGTTGCTGCATAAGTACTGGAAGTAAGAACTTAAATAGTTGGGAGTATTGGGAGACATAAGGATAGAATAGAGAGTAGTGAGAGCACGCAGACTGCGTCTTTGACGAATAGGAAGCCACTTCAACTGGGAACGATAAGTAGACACGTGGTCATACTTGCGAAGATTGAAAATAAATCGAATGCAGTTATTGAGAAGACGGTCAAGTTTATTAAGAAGATCTGCATTCAGGTCATAGTAGCATACATCACCATAGTCGATCAAGGGAAATACCAAAGTTTGCACAAAGTTTGCTTTTATGTCATCCTTAAACATAGTACCTAGCAACATTTAGGTTATTTATAAAAAAGTTGTAAATACTTATTTCTATTGTACAGTAAAATGATATGGCGTGATAAATTGCACCGCGCAACAATAAATTAGTTAGATTTAGTAGCGATCAACAAGGTCGTGTAAAATAGCGAAAGGGCTGAACCGAGCACGGCAATTTTCATTGCGTTTTAACGTTGGCGGGACGCAACCAAAGTCGTTCGGTACATCTGTTTGACAATTTACGCCTTTAATAATAGCCGACACTGCCTTTGAATCGGTCGCGCACGAATTAACAACCGGCAAAATTAAAGCCTTCAACCTTTTTGCAGAGCCAGCAGACCGATAGAGCGCGTTCGTTTTCCCCTTATTTAGCCGCAGGGAGATTTTCTCAAAATTAGAAACGTCCCAAATCGGTTTCGTTACATTGTACGTCGCGGTAATAGAGTTGTTAAGGAAAATATCGAATAGCCTATTTTGTTGTTTTTGTATCAAGTTGCCAGTACATAAATCGATGGATAAAGTTACTGTTTTACATTCAACGTGGCATTAACGGGTTTTATAAACATAGAGTATTCGATGGCAAAGTACATGTCATGTTGAATAATATACTTCTAGTCAATATGAAGCTGTTATTATGCATACATAATGTATAGCATCACGTAGTTCCTCGTTTATTTTGGCAGAGGCGTTAATCATACACTTTGTCCATTATATTAATTTCCCACGTGATACCTGCTCTGAAATGGAACCTGAATCGGAAAACAGCCGTAGTTACCACGTTTTGATATAAAACTTATAGGACAAACGAAGCAAACATTATTGATACTAAATAAATAATGAAGCGATATTTTATTTCAGTGTTTATATGATTAATCATTAAATGGATACAAATTGTTAACATCCGTGTACACACGCGCTTTTGTAGTTAAATAAATATACGACTATATTTATTTTCTTTGAAACAAAGCTGCTAATTCTATTACAATAAATGTATTTACTGTCAGCTTCATGAGTAAGTAAAAAGTTTATGACGAACGTTTATAATTTTCAATAATGATTAAGTTGTCGTTCAATAGAACGAACCATGTCACTGCTTCTATTACTTAATATTTTTTTAGTCATACATGAAACGACTATTCCAGGCTATCAGCAGCACAGCTAAGAGTATCTTCTTCAAGCTATTATACTATAACTGCTCTAGCGGACTACAGATTTTTGTCATATTTTATAAAAAAGGATTATTAAAAATATTTCTTTAGTTGTTAATAACGTAGGTACATGTTATACACGATACCTGCTGAAAGGTCACTAATGTTAGGCTTTGCGATGATATGTCAGTAAGGACAAGTAATTTTATATATATAGGTATAAACCTATGATGATGATAATGACAATAAACAGTCCGACTTGTCTGTGTATACAGCTGGCAGCTGGCTGTCCTTACTGCGAGTTTCACTAACTAATCCACGTCGCTGATTGAAATTTGGCACACTTGTAATACGTTGCTACTCAACTAGATGCTAACTGTTCGTCTGTACCGTAAGTTGATAAAGTTGTACAGTATGTAAGTAGTCGAATTTTAGTTAGTTTTGCTACAGACGTTAGAGAAGATGGTTCTCAGGTAATGGTTCGACGTGGTAATTAAAGTTGTTTAAAGGTGAAGCTATCTTGATTCTAGTTTGTCCGATAGTAATATAGAACTCTAGTTGTTATTTTAGTAGACAAGATGATACTTTTCGTTTGAAGGAAAATCAGTCGTACCATTGGCTGCACAATGTTTTCAGCTCTTAAAGTAATCATGAGAGTGAAGTATAAAATAAATAAAATAAAATAAAAACTCTTTATTGACACAAATTTATGTACATAATCGGTGAATTCTCTGGCCCCCAAACTAGTGAGTACTGTATTTCAGGGACCAGTGTGTTCGCTACATTTACAAACAGGTATTTATTTCGTAAAATGAACAAAAGAAAAAGGGTTTACTTAATACTAAAAATCATAATTACAAAGAGTGTGCGCGCGTGTGTGTCTGTGCATGTATGATAGTGGAGTGTATATGTGTGTGCGCGTGTGTACATGTGTTTGTGTAATTATCTGTGCAGTTTTAAGCTCTATTTATTCATGATCATATTTTCAACATCACCATAAGTAAGTTCTTTTAGCCATTCCATCAATAACTTTTTGAATTGATAGTTAGTCAAGCGTTTACAAGTTTTATGTACCTTCATGAATTTGTTGTATATAAGGGGAGCAAGAACATCAAAGTGACGTTTGGCATAAACAGTGCTAACACGCGTTACAGGGCATCGTTTTAAACGCTTATTGATATCCAATAGCGTTGGTATGTTTCTCCTATGGTATCTACTAAGCATTTCCAAAATAAAAAGTTTCCTTACTGAAAGAACTTTTGCTTTTATATAGACATCAGTTGTTGGGTGTCGATAAGGCAATTTTAGCAAGACCTTTAATACCGCACGTTGTGCCCTTTCCATTATAATTAGGTTGGATTTGCATGCACCTCCCCATCCACAAATGCAGTATCTTACTAGACACTCACACAATGCTCGATAGGTTGGAATTAGAACTGTGTCTGTTGCTACATTGCGAAGGTTTTTAAATATGTAAATCATTGTTCTAATCCTAGCAGCCATGGCCACTGCGTGGGAATTCCAGTTGAGTCTGTCATTCCAGTTGAGTCTATTATTATCCCTAGGTATTTATTAGAGGTCACACGAGCCAACGTGGAGCATGTACAGTTTTTCTGATTAGAGCCGCCGCGATTGCATGGAAACACATGTATCTTTAACTGGACATTAGGCTTTGGGTTGGTCAGGTGTGTCTTGCTAAATATATAAATGAAATAATATTTTATAGTTGACTATGATCCGCGAAGAATTAGAAAAAGATATTCATGGTCTGGGATGCAACAAAAGCGTCTAGGATTTGTGTTCGCGCCTTGTATGTTGGTGCCCCTGGCGGGGGGACGGTGGAGCGCGGAGGGCACGGTCTCAACGGCTTTCGGCGGCGCACGGGCTGCGACACGCGAATCACTCCGCGAACGAACGACGATCGGCACGCGCGCATATCAAATATTTTAGTCTCCAATATTGTACTGCTTACCTTTACCGGCGAAATATATTATGATTATACAGTCCACACAATTGTTTCCTTTACATCGAAGAAGAATCCTCAACAATTTGAGTTATATAAAACTTTTTGTTACTCACAATTACTACAAATTGTGTAATTTTCAGTGTTTAATTTGTCACTTTTCCAGACATAAGTTTTTTAAAAGTTTCTTTGTCCTTTTTAAGCTTGAAGAAACCGCTGGATTGAACAGCTCATATTTTCTATTATTTTTACCGATATACCGTTTGTCATAAAACAACAATTATTGAGACAGTTGCTTTATGTAAACAACCATAATGAAATTTTAAAACAGAAGAAAACATAAATTACTTGGAACATGACCTCACCTGTCAGTTACACTTGTGTTCACAAGTGCGTTAGACTTAACGTCGCTTGTCACTTACGTTTTATAAACATTAACTTATTCTCTAAGAACTCTCGCTACTTAAATTAAAAAGCAAAAGCTATATATGAACATCATTGTTTTATCATATCAGCCAAACGACGTCCTCCTCGATCTTGACGAGATCGTCGGTCCACCTTGCGGGGGGCCTACCTCTGCTGCGTCGTCCGGTACGTGGCCGCCACTCCAGAACCTTTCTGCCCCAACGGCCATCGGTTCTTCGAGCTATGTGCCCTGCCCACTGCCACTTCAGCTTGGCTATCCGGAGAGCTATGTCGGCGACTTTGGTTCTACTGCGGATCTCCTCATTTCTGATTCGATCTCGCAGTGAAACTCCAAGCATGGCTCTCTCCATCACCCTCTGAGTGACCTTGAGCCTTCTGATAAGGCCCATAGTGAGCGACCACGTCTCTGATCCGTAAGTCATCACTGGCAACACGCACTGGTCAAAGACTTTCGTCTTGAGACACTGCGGGATATCGGACGAGAAGATATGTCGTAGCTTCCCGAACGCTGCCAAACCGAGTTGGATTCGACGATTGACCTCCTTATCAAAGTTGGACCTACCTAATTGGACTACTTGTCCCAGTTAGATATACTTGGGGACAACTTCGAGCGTAGAGTTCCCAACCTGAATAGGAGCAGGTACAACATAGACGTTTGACATGATTTTCGTCTTGTCCATGTTCATCTTAAGACCTACTTGTTGGGAGACTCTACAGAGGCCATCGAGCATTGCCTAGGTCTTCCATGGTCTCAGCCATGACTACGATATCGTCTGCGAATCGAAATAAATAAATAATAAATAAATAAATCATTTATTTGCTGAAATATGGTGGTACATAGGATGTTAAGTCCATGTAGGTATAGTGCTGAAACATATTCCACCCTCATTACGGGTATGCAAAATATAGTTTTACATTAATTTTATAAATGGAATTATATACTAATGGAATTTGAATTACTACATCTAGCTTATAATACAATATTATCACAATTGGTTTCATTATAATTATAACAAATATTTTGATTATTATTATAAAACAAGTCACGAGAATAGAGTATTTTAGTGGGCACCAAATCGGCACGTGCTTTTGTTCAAAAAATCTTTGACACTGTAAAAATTCTCCTGGATTAGCCACTTTCGCAAGGCACTAGGGTAGACTGGGTACGGTTGTAACAATTTTGCGTTCATCGTTCGTACAAGTCGCATTAATAGTACTAACAACTTATTAAACGTTTTAAATAAAAGAGTAAACATTTGTCTACAAATAGACATAACAATTAGAGGCCTAGAGGCAGTAGTTCCCAGACAATTACAACTTACTTAAATATGGGCTACTGTTACAATTGACCCCCATACCAGGGGCGGTTGTAACAGCGAGGGGGGTCAATTGTAACATACTCAAATAATGCACAATGCATGCATTTCAATCACGTTTATTGCTTATAAACCACAATCAAGTACTTATATATTAATTAAAATCAATATGGCATCCTTTTAGGCACATTTTAAGCTGTCTTTTAATCAGTATATAACAATTTCATTTTTAAGGTAACATCGTACATTAATCTGTTGACCGAGTCAGGCATTTGGCAAGCTGTTGTTCTCGTCTTTGCTGTAAAGACTTTGTTATGAGTTGTATATCCTATTTTTATATTTTCCACCTCAGCTTCGGTCGCTGCATCTTTCTTTCATATGTAACGTATCAGGGAGACATATTTAATACCATAGGTATCTGCCGCTTGTGTCAAAGAAGTACCAGTTTTAACGTCATCGTAAGCTTCCCTTTAGCGAAATATCTCGCTATCGCCTCTTGACGTCTTTCTTAAGCGTTTTCTAGGCATCTGCAATGAAAAATACATATATAACTAATGTTACAACCGTACCCACAAAAAGTGTTACAATTGTCCCCACCCTACCCTTCCACTAATAAAACGATCTCATCAGTGACAAAAAAATAACCTACACAAAAAATAAATACAGTATTCGTACGTCTAAAGTCTAATAATCACTCATAAAAACAGACAAAACTTAGAAAACTTTATTAACAACACAATTTATGAAAGAAATCAATCAAAAATACTTACTTTTGGTTGACAAAACATAATAGGCCACTCTGCAAACGTATATAGCGCGCGGACAGAGCCGCAGCTCAGGCAATCATGTCCGTACACGTAAGCCACGTGTCTTTCCCCTTGTACCCATCCCCGTACGGTGAATAGTTCCGCGAATATTTGAGTTGTTACAACCGGTCCCTGTTACAACCGTACCCAGTCTACCCTACAAAACTTATTATACGGCAGGTCGGTCATTCCCTTGGGTAAAGAATTATATATTAAAGGTGCCATATAGGTACAGTTTTTCCTAAACAGTTCAAGCTTAGGTACAGGCATTTTTAGAGGTAGGTGATTAATTTTGCGTTTAAATGTGTTGTCGTTGGATGCAAAAAGATGGCTGTGGTATTTGACAAATTTGGCTGTTTCGTAGATATATATGCACGGTACGGTTAGTAGGTTTTTTGACTTGAAGATTGGTTTGCATGATTCTGACCAGGCCATGCCGTAGAGTGCTCGAATACATTTTTTCTGAGCTAAGAATACTCTAGCAATGTCACAAGAATTACCCCAGATCACTATGCCGTACCTTGCCGTCTGTCTGCTTGTCACGTCTTTTACTTTTCTAAGTGCGAAAACAAACTTGTTTATTTTTATGCATAAGCTATTGACATGTTCTTTCCATGAAAGATGCGTGTCGAGAATAATACCTAAAAATTTTGCACTATGTATTTGTTTGATTTCAGAATTGTTGTAGCTAATATTTAATTCAGTGTTTTTACTCTTATAAGTTTTAAAGTTGATTAGTTTTGTTTTCTCTATGTTTATTTTTAATTTGTTTATTTCTAGCCATTTTATGACATCTTCTAATGTTTTAGATATTTCTGTTTTAAAAGTAACTATATTTTTGCAGTCCAAAATTATGGTTGTGTCGTCTGCGAATAGGACGCAATTATGTTTAAGTGCACGTGGAAGGTCATTTACGTAAATAAGAAACAACAGGGGCCCCAGAATGCTACCCTGAGGCACCCCAGAACTATTAGCTCTTTGGTACGAATCAAATTGTACCACATTATTTGTGCCAGTATCAAATTTAGTAATTCTAGCAAATTGTTTCCTGTTTTGTAAGTAGGACTGAAACCATTGCAGAGACGATCCTCTTATACCATATTTGTCGAGTTTTGATATAAGTATTGAATGATCAACAAAATCAAATGCTTTGCTGAGATCTAACAGTAAAGCTGATGTTGGGATTTTCTGGTTAATATTATTAATGATGTTGTTTATTAAGGTAAAGGTTGCTAATTGTGTTGTTCTATATTTCCTGAAGCCGAATTGTTCCGGTGCTAAAACGTCATATTTATCGAGAAAACTGACTACTCGTTTAAGCATAATTTTTTCTAAGATCTTTGATAAAACCGGAGTCAGGGCAATTGGCCTGTAATTATTTTTGTCTGATTTTAGTCCTTTCTTATGCAATGGTTTTATTACTGACAATTTGAGTTGATCTGGAAAACATCCTTGCTCCAATGATAAATTTATAACGTGAGCCAAAGGTTCCGAAATGAATGGAGCAATACGTTTCAATAGTTCTGAATTTATTTCGTCATAGCCCGCTGACTTTGAGTTTTTTAATGAAATTATTGTATTAAATACTTCTTTTGCATCCGTGGGTTCTACAAAAATACTGGAATTGTTGCTGTTAACATTGGTTGTACAATACTGAGACTCAATATTAGCAGAAGCAGAATCTCTAGAACATTGAACTACATCAATAAAAAAATTATTGAAAACGTTAGCTATTTCGGGTCCAGATGTAATTGTACTACCGTTGTCAACAATACTCTCAATGAAAGCAGCAGATCTAGGAACAGTATCATCAACATAGCGTTTCACTATGTCCCAAGTTGCTTTACCTTTATTTTGAGAGTTGCTGATGTACTTTTGGTTACAGAGCGACTGAGTACTGTTGATACATTTTCTGAACAATCTCGAATATTTTATATACGCTACTTTATTACTAATACTTTTATTTAAATAATAGTTGTATCTCAATGTTCTTTTAGTTCTACAACTGCGTTTTAAACCTTTCGTAATCCACGAAATTCTACCAGCTCTTAAACTATTTCTTCGTCTTATTATGGGAAAGCAAAGTTTAAGGAATAATGTCAATACTTCGTGAAATTCATTAAAGGCCTCATTCGTATCTAGTTTATTAAAGATATCAGAAAAAGTTAAACTACCAATGCACTCTACAAATTTATTTAGGTTACTTTTACTATAATCACGCCCAGTTGTAAAATAATGTTTAGATATTTTTTCAATTTTTTTGGTTTCAAATTCAATAGTTTGTGCTGTATCATGATCCGATAGACAGAACTTGTGTGTCCTTCCTACTGCTGTAGGAATATTACTTAGGATATTGTCTATGCATTTATTTATACGTGTTGGTTCCTGAATGTGACATTGCAGTCCATAATTCGATATAAGTTCTAGAAATTGAGTACTAGCACTATCGCGAGCCAGTATGTTGATATTAAAATCGCCGCATATTATTAATTTACGCTGTTTGTGGCGCAACTTCGAAAGCGTTTCATTAATTTTGTTAAAGAATACATTTATATTCGAATTTGGAGTTCTATATATACATATAATAAATAGTTTTAACTGAGTAATTTCTAGACCGCAAATTTCAAATTCTTTTTCAATACTTAATCTGTTAATATCACACAGTTCCGAGCCTTTGAAATCATTTCGCAATAGAATACAAGAACCCCCTCTCCGTTGCGATTGCCGCGAAAAAATAGTTGACACGTGATAATTATTTAACTTGAGAAAATTTTCCTCACCTTCAATTATAAAATGTTCAGTGAGACATACTGCGATAACACGTTTATTTTCCTCATGTAATTCATCAAGGGCTAAGTCTAAATCATTCATTTTATTGAGTGCACCTGCAATATTTTGGTGCATAACACTACAGAAAGAAAAAGGATTGCACTTATTTACGAAAAAGATGATGATGGTGAGTGATGTACTCGCCGTTGATGTTGATGCCGAGTCCATTCCAGTCCAAAAGCTTGAAAACATCCTCCAGCGCAGTGGTAAACAGTTTCGGGGATATGACATCCCGCTAGCTGTCTCACCCCTCGCTGGAGTTGAATAGGTTTTGAACTCTGGTCCTGAAAGCAGACTGACATAGTGGCGTTTTCATATAAACACTTCAGCACTTCGATATATCGGTAGTCAATCCGGCACCGTTGGAGAGACTGTAGCACCGCCCAGGTTTCGATCGAATCGAAGGCTTTCTCATAGTCCACAAACGCCAAGCATAGGGGCTGGTTATACTCCTCGGACTTCTGTATAACCTGCCGCAGCGTATGTATGTGGTCGATGGTACTATAGCCTTTACGGAAACCGGCTTGTTCGGGAGGCTGGAAGTCGTCTAGCTTGCTCTCGAGACGATTCGTGATGACCCTCGAAAACAGCTTGTAGACGTGGCTAAGAAGTGTGATGGGCCTGTAGTTCTTCAAGAGGGTTTTATCCCCTTTCTTAAAGAAAAGCACCACCACACCTCTATGCCACGCCTGTGGCGTTTTAACCTTGAGAATGATGGAATTAAATAGCTTCCGAAGGGCTTCTCATTGTTTACATATTTATAATTTTATTAGCATCATTCTCAAAGAGTACGAAACTAGTTGGTCTTTGGTATAACTTTTTCCATTATTTATACTAAGCTCGCTCTAGTCTGGAGTGTAAGTAATGCGAGTGCGCCACCGACTTCGCTCGTTGTAATTATAGCCACTTATATTATAGCCACACTACAAAATTATCCACTAGGACTAGTATTTTCATAATTTATGCAAGCCAAAGTGTAGGGTTGGAACCGCAGGCCAAGTACACGAGTTCAGTCAATTACCTCAATACTGTTCATATACAAATTTAATAAGAATTGATAGTATCTTGCCAGTACGTCGATGTATGACTTATACTTTATGTTATATCTTCTTGGGTTTACGCGAATGTTGCCGACATTTCGTATTCTTTACAGGATTCATGGTCACAGCAGACTGAGGTGATATTTGTCTTTTTCTTGAATGTATAAGTTATCTCAAAGTACCCGAACATTTTTCAACTTTTGGTGTTACTATTTACGCAAAATGAGCTCACAGTACAGCCATCTTCGACAAGTTAAACCAATTTTGTTTTTATCGGTGCCCCTCATATTTTGTTATATATTTAATGAGATACAAGATACCTAGTGAAATATTGACAGCACTTATATTTGAAGCATGCCAGCAAAAGTTGCAGACACAAGGTAGCGCTAATGTCATGCACATTGCCTATATGACTCACATCTACATATTATTTGTTAGTGGCGACTAAATAAAACACACGTCATCACGGCACAATGTTTCGTGGCAATTAGTCTGCGTGTCGCACGATACCTATTTTTTACAGTAATTGGAAATATCAAAAACTATTGGAATTTATTAGCAAATATAAAATAACGAAGTCCGTGTTATAGATGTTTGCTTATTTACTTTTATCGATTATTCGAAAAGTAATCCGATTTCAAAATGTTGAATAGATGGGATTCGAAGTAGCGTAAACAAAATCTTGCCGACGGGCTCCGTCAAACTGTGTTAACTTAATCTATTCTTGGAATGAAATAGGCAATTTTTAAAGGCTCACTTTAGAGCAAATGTTGTTTGAAGCGAAGAAAAAACGTGTGAAAATATTATCTGAGATAATAGATTTTGTGATATTTTTATTAATATCGCAGATTGCCTTGTAACTAGTTATCGTACAGGACAACTTGTTATACGATAATATGTATTAAAGAAAGGAAGTAACACCGAGGAAAGCAAAACAAAGTTCTCCAATTCTTAGTAATATTTATGCGGAGTTGGCAGAATCAACGCAAGGTATAACAAAGTCTCACTTATCGACCGTTTCATCGATTTCGTTTAGTTTTCTAGCGTACAGATAGGACCTCAATGTTGTAATTATCATATACCTAAGTCCAAAACTGTGTAGTCAAATTTTAATCCACATCCACAGGCCCGTAGGTTTGGCCGATGAACTATTTGACTTACACCATGTACAAATATTTTGAAGATTATTAAATGAAGCCATACAAATTCGCACAAAGCTTTAAAAGTTTCTTTGCAAACTTACTAAATAATGTATTGCATTTATTAAAGCTTTGATAATTTCATCACGTTTTAAAGTATAAGCACGTTTGAAAGTCAAAATTTTTAAATAATTAAGCACCTAATTTCAGTTAAAAAGAGAAGTAAAATATTCTCAAAGTAAGTGTGTGAATATCTGTAATAATCTGTCGAAGTCTTAAGTTTATTAAATTTTACAGCTTCATTTAATGGAATAAAGTCGCTACATATTTAGAACATCTTCTAGACAACATAAGACTTAAAGGTACTTACGTTTGTTATTGAATAAGTATTACCAATAATAAAGAAAAGAAAATTAAAGGCAAATAAATTACAATGTCTTGGAACTCGGTCTGAAATTAACGTATATTACGTTTTTCTTTAAAATAAACACGTCAAACATAGCCATATACCTATGTGTTAATAATGGTAACACTAATCCACAATGACGAAGTACTAGTGTTTACAACAACAAGTATGTAAACAAAATTAAATATGCTAGTTCAAAATGGAGAGTAGTAAATGCAGTCAAATAACACATCTGAAGTGTTCGGCCGGCAGTTCTATTGGTCGTTCAACAGCCACACAACAGGAAAACATACTATTGAAAATAGGGCACTTAATGCTCCAATGACGGTTTGGCTTCCAATTAATTAGTGAACTAGCACTTCAGGGTTGTATTAATGGTAGTGAAAAGCCCGATTGGCAGGTAAATGAATAAAGGCAGGGAGTTCTTAGTTCATAGAACTAATGCAACGTCCTTAAACTTATTGACCAACGTTAGTCATTCTAATGCGGACATAAATTGCGGGTTCCCAGTCGCTTTATTGAGCTACCATTCGTATTGCATTTCATTATTAAAAAAGTAAACTTATGAAAAGCGCCAGGGTTGTCAGCATATGTTTAGAGCATATTATACCTGATTTTTGTTGCATAAGCTTGGTGTTTTGAGGGGAAATGTTAATTTGTGAAATTATTATAATGAGTGTATTTTTTGTAACCACATGTCTGTTTACGTCAATAATTCGCCGTAATATCATGATGCATCATTATATTTTTTTTGTGTCACCATTCACAGCAAGATTATTGACTTCAGAGATTAGTTATTTATTCATCCGTAATGAATAAGATAATATAAAATTGACTAGACGACGCCCGCAGCTTTATTTGACTGTTTTTGCCCGATCCCGTGGGAATTTCGGAAAATCCCTCCTTAGTGCACCCTTACGGTCCCCAAGGAACATACATGCCAAATTTCAGCTTCCTGCGCCCAATAGTTTTGGCTGTAGCTTGTCTGTCAGTCAGTCAGTAAAGCAAGACCATTATTATTTATATAGAATCGTTATGTAGTACAAAAGTACATTGAACAGAAAGAAAGCTTAGTGTAACTATATTCAAAGACTATCATAACTACTTATTATAAGTTTAGACATTGACATTGTAAAAAGAGGGAGGCATCTTTATGGACCGATGAAGCTATCTTCTATTTTTATCTGATGTAAATTAAAAGATGGCTGCGAAACCCCATTGTGGGCGAGTTTAAAGAGCTCGTCTTGAGTTTTATTAATTTCTTGCGTCTATTTAATTTGTTCGTTAAACATTAAAATTTAGGAAAAAGAATACGGTTTTATCAATGAACTAATAATTATTTTAAAAGTTTTACAGTAGTTCAGATACTTATACCTATTACTTTTTGTAGGCTGCTTTCTCAAATGCCACAATAATTCCCTTTTTTTCTTACTGCAGGTTTTTATGCGACGTGATATCCACTTTGGTTTGTTTTCAACGTTCATTTTAACTTTAATTAGTGGAAAGGTAAGATTATAAAATAATTTGAAATCCTCAATGAAAGAATGGTATGCTAAGTTAGGATCTGTTGTACTATATATGTTTGCAAAAGAAAGGCATTTTATATACATTTTAAATTTATTGATATTCCCCAAACTGTAATCTCGTTTAAATTTGTACCAGAATTTTAGTTTAGGACTTCTTAATACTGGAATTTTGATTATTTGGGCAGTATGATCGGATAGGCCCAAGTCAATAACACTTGTATCACATTTGGATTTAAAATTGTGTGCAAAGTTATCAATGCATGTCTGACTGGCATATCGTGTTGGCTGGTGTAATGCAATCTTTAAATTGTCATTTAAAAGAAGATATTTAAAGTCCATGGTTATGTTATTGGTTTTGAGAATATCTATATTAAAGTCACCCGCTAGTAATACATTTTGGAAATTCCTTTTAGATACATATTTGAGTATTTCTTCTAGTCTCTCAAAAAAGATATTAAGGTTTGCCTGTTTGAGCACTCTATACACACATATAATTGCAGTTTTATGGTCAAGAAGTTCCACTGCACAGCATTCTATCACATTTATTAAAGACAGTTGGTTCACCTTTTTAAGCTCTCTAAATTTATATTCTTTATTCACAAGTATGCATGCTCCACCTCTTTTGGTGTTACTTCGACTAAAACATGCAGCCAAAATATAATTTGATGAGTCTAAATAAATCTCACAACCTGTTTTCATAAAATGCTCTGTAATACATATTATGTCAACAATTATATTATTATCTTTAACCTCTGCAATATTTACTAAAAGGGTGTCTAATTTATTAAATAGTCCTGCAATATTTTGATGTAAAATATGCAAAAACTTAGTAACGAAAAAAGTTCGAATTGTTTACAGTGGATGATTCATGAGTATTACTATTGCTAATGAGGTGGTGTGCCTGTATTGCAGAAGATTTGGTTTTAATTATTGTAAAGTAATCCAAAATGCTTTTCTGTTTTGTAGTAGTATAGAAAGCATGTTGGCGTGAGTCTCTGTTTTTGTTGTTATTTTGGGAAGATCTAAGATAGAACGTGTTCTGAATACTGTTAGGATTCACTTTACAATTATTATTTTTGGGGATGTACTTACGATCATAGTCGTCGGAGTCAATAATCAAGTTAATTTTTCTACATATCACATATTCTGTTTTGGTATAGGCATTCACACAAAAGGCATTTGTATATATATAATTTGAAAAATTATTACAAGTTAATTTCATCATATTATTCAACATATTTTCAATCAAATGTTTGTTTTTAAGAACATTCAGTATCAACACAGAGTGACATTTATATTTACTCAACAGGGTAGACATTTCAATTTGTAATTTGGTAGGATTTGTATCATTCTCGCCTATACCGAAAATAATTTTGTCGTGTGGACCTAATTTTATGTTCTCACAGCTTTTTCGTATGATATCTGTTGTCGCATTTGGCATAGTGTGCGCCGATATCTCATAACTTTCATAAGTACTGTAAATTGCACCGCGCAACAATAAATTAGTTAGATTTAGTAGCGATCAACAAGGTCGTGTAAAATAGCGAAAGGGCTAAACAGAGCACGGCAATTTTCATTGCGTTTTAACGTTGGCGGGACGCAACCAAAGTCGTTCGGTACATCTGTTTGACAATTTACGCTTTTAATAATAGCCGACACTGCCTTTGAATCGGTCACGCACGAATTAACAACCGGCAAAATTAAAGCCTTCAAACTTTTTGCAGAGCCAGTAGACCGATAGGGCGCGTTCGTTTTGCCCTTATTTAGCTGCGGAGGGATTTTCTCAAAATTAGAAACGTCCCAAATCGGCTTCGTTACATTGTACGTCGCGGTAATAGAGTTGTTAAGGAAAATATCGAATAGTCTATTTTGTTGTTTTTGTATCAAGTTGCCGGTACATAAATCGATGGATAAAGTTACTGTTTTACATTCAACGTGGAATTAACGGGTTTATAAACATAGAGTATTCGATGGCAAAGTCCATGTCATGTTGAATAATATACTTCTAATCAATATATTCTATGCATAAGTGGGTGTAGAAAAACACCTCTGCCTACCTCTTCGGGGTTATAGGCGTGAGACTATGTATGTATGTATGTATGTACATAATATAAAGCATCACGTATTTCCTCGATTATTTCGGCAGAGGCGTTAATCATACACTTTGTCCATTATATTAATTTCCCACGTGATACTGAAATGGAACCTGATTCTCGGAAAACAGCCGTAGTTACCACGTTTTGGTATAAAACTTATAGGACAAACAAAGCAAACATTATTGATACTAAATAAATAATGAAGCGATATTTTATTTCATTAACATCCGTGTACACACGTGCTTTTGTAGTTAAATAAATATACGATTCTATTTATTTTGTTTGACACAAAGCTGCTAATTATATTACAATAAATGTATTTACTGTCAGCTTCATGAGTAAGTAAAAAGTTTATGACGAACGTTTATAATTTTCAATAATGATTCCATTGTCGTTCAATAGAACGAACCGTGTCACTGCTTATAATACTTAATGAAATTTTTTTAGTCATAGTTGAAACGACTGCTCCAGGCTATCAGCAGCACGGCTAAGAGTATAACTGCTCTAGCGGAACACAGATTTTTTGTCATAGTTTATTAAAAAGGATTATTAAAAATATTTCTTTAGTAGTTATGTGTTATAAACGGAACCTGCTGAAAGGTCACTAATTTTAGGCTTTGCGATGATATATCAGTCAGGACGATGTCACTTATTTATATATAAATCTATGATGATGATAATGACAATAAACAGTCTGACTTGTCTCTATACGGCTGTCCATACTGCGAGTTTCAGTAACTAATCCACGTCGCTGATTGAAATTTGGCACACTTGTAATACGTTGCTACTCAACTACATTCTAACTTTTTGTCTGTACTGTAAGTTGATAAAGTTGTACATGTAGTCGAATTTTGGTTAGTTTTGCTACAAACGTTAGAGAAGAGAGATGAGAGATGTTTCTCAGGTAATGGTTCGACGTGGCTATTAAAGTTGTTTAAAGTACATGGTGAAGCTATCTTGATTCTAGTTTGTCCTATAGTAATATAGAAATCTACTTGTTATTTTAGTAGACAAGATGATACTTTTCGTTTGAAGGAAAATCAGTCGTACCCTTAACGGCTGCACAATGTTTTCAGCTCTTAAAGTAACCATGAGAGTGAAGTATGAAGTAATATTTCATAGTTGACTATGATCCACGAAGATTAGAAAAAGAAATTCATGTTCTGGGATGTGACAAAAGCGTCTGGGATTTGAGTTATATTAAACATTTTGTTACTCGCAATTACTACAAAGAGTGTAATTTTCAATGTTTCTAGAATATTCTATATGTATGACTAATTAATACTATCAATTATACGATTTACTGAGTAAAATTACTTTTAAGTTGATTTTAGTTTTATATTATTCATCAATTTTAACAACAACAATAGCAGCAAATTGTATGGTAAGTAGTAGTACAATACCAATAATATTTCCAGGAAATATCAACCATTTTAAGTGTCTAACGATAATTTACACCGTACACTTGAGGCCCAACGCAATGTTCTCTACAATTGATGTTTTGTTTTTACTGTGACATTGGGCCCATGTTGGGTGCCAATTTCAAGATGTATGTATTTTACACTGCATTGATAATAAGAAACAATAGCTTTAAAAAAATTATCTTATTAAATGGTATGCCGACCAATTTGTCACTTTTCCAGACATAAGTTTTTTTAAAGTTTCTTCGTCCTTTTTAAGGTTGAAGAAACCGCTGGATTGAACAGTTCATACTTTCTATTATTTTTACCAATATACCATTTGTCATAAAACAACAATTATTGAGACAGTAGCTTTATGTAAACAACCATAATGAAATTTTAACACAGAAGAAAACATAAATTACTTGGAACATGACCTCACCTGTCAGTTACACTTTGTATTCACAAGTGCGTTAGCCTTAACGTCGCTTGTCACTTACGTTTTATAAACATTAACTTATTCTCTAAGAACTCTCGCTTCGTAAATTAAAAAGCAAAAGCTATATTTGAACATCATTGTTTACATATTTATAATTTTATTAGCATAATTCTCAAAGAGTACGAAACTAGTTGGTCTTTGGTATAACTTTTTCCATTATTTATACTAAGCTCGCTCTGGTCGGGAGTGTAAGTAATGCGAGTGCGCCACCGACTTCGCTCGTTGTAATTATAGCCTAAGACCTACAAAATTATCCACTAGGACTAGTATTTTCATAATTTATGCTAGCCAAAGTGTAGGGTTGGAACCGCAGGCCAAGTACACGAGTTCAGTCAATTACCTGTACTGTTCATATACAAGTTTAATAAGAATCGATAGTATCTTGCCAGTACGTCGATGTATGACTTATACTTTATGTTATATCTTCTTGGGTTTACGCGAATGTTACGATTTGAAAATAAACTGCACTTTACGGATTTGATCGCATTCTATTGGTTTCACTTAGTTATTACATTTAAACCGAATGATCTAGAAACTACATTTTTTATTTATTACTAGCCGACGTTCCGAATTCTTTACAGTTTTCGTGGTCACAGCAGATTGAGGTGATATTTGTCTTTTTCTTAAATGTATAAATTATCTCAAAGTACCCGAAAATTTTTCAACTTTTGGTGTTACTATTTACGCAGAATGAGCTCACAGTACAGCCATCTTCGACAAGTTAAACCAATTTGGTTTTTATCGGTGCCCTTCATATTTTGTTATATATGTAATGCGATACAAGATACCTACTGAAATATTGACAGCAATTATATTTGAAGCATGCCAGCAAAACTTGTAAACACAAGGCAGCGCTAATGTCATGCACATTATATATGCAACGTATATGACGCACATCTACATATTATTTGTTAGTGGCGACTAAATAAAACACACGTCATCACGGCACAATGTTTCGTGGCAATTAGTCTGCGTGTCGCACGATACCTATTTTTACAGTAATTGGAAATGTCAAAAACTATTGTAATTTATTAGCAAATATAAAATAACGAAGCCCGTGTTATAGATGTTTGCTTATTTACTTTTATCGATTATTCGAAAAGTAATCCGATTTCAAAATGTTGAATAGATGGGATTCGAAGTAGCGTAAACAAAATCTTGCCGACGGGCTCCGTCAAACTGTGTTAACTTAATCTATTCTTGGAATGAAATAGGCAATTTTTAAAGGCTCACTTTAGAGCAAATGTTGTTTGAAGCGAAGAAAAAACGTGTGAACATAGTATCTGAGATAATAGATTTCGTGATACTTTTATTAGTATCGAAGATTGCGTTGTAACTTGTTATCGTACAGGACAACTTGTTATACGATAATATGTATTAGAGAAAGGAAGTAACACCGAGGAAAGCAAAACAAAGTTCTCCAATTCTTAGTAATATTTATGCGGAGTTGGCAGAATCAACGCAAGGTATAACGAAGACTCACTTATCGACCGTTTCATCGATTTCGTTTAGTTTACTGGCATACAGATAGGAACTCAATGCTGTAATTATCATATACCTAAGTCCCAAACTGTGTAGTCAAATTTTAATCCTCATCCACAGGCCCGTAGGTTTGGCCGATGAACTATTTGACTTACACCATGTACAAATATTTTGAACCATACAAATTCGCACAAAGCTTTAAGTTTCTTTGCATACTTACTAAACAATTTATTGCATTTATTAAAGCTTTGATAATTTTATCACGTTTTAAAGTATAAGTCAAAATTTTTAAATAATCAAGCACCTAATTTCAATTAAAAAGAGAGGTAAAATATTCTCAAAGTAAGTGTGCGAATTTAAATTCTGTCGAAATCTTAAGTTTATTAAATTTTACAGCTTCATTTAATGGAATAAAGTCGCTACATATTTAGAACAACTTCTAGATAACATAAGCATTAAAGGTTCTTATATTTGTTATTGAATAAGTATTACCAATAATAAAGAAAAGAAAATTAAAGGCAAATAAATTACAATGTCTTGGAACTCGGTCTGAAATAAACGTATATTACGTTTTTCTTTAAAATAAGCACGTCAAACATAGCCATATATGTGTTAATAATGGTAACACTAATCCACAATGACGAAGTACTAGTGTTTACAACAAAAAGTATGTAAACTAAATTAAATATGCCAGTTCAAAATGGAGAGTAGTAAATGCGGTCAAATAACACATATGAAGTGTTCGGCCGGCAGTTCTATTGGTCGGTCGTTCAACAGCCACACAACAGGAAAACATATTATTGAAAATAGGGCACTTAATGCTCCAATGACGGTTTGGCTTCCAATTAATTACTGAACTAGCACTTCAGGGTTATATTAATGGTAGTGAAAAGCCCGATTGGCAGGTAAATGAATAAAAGCAGGGAGTTCTTAGTTCATACAACTAATGCAACGTCCTTAAACTTATTGACCAACGTTAGTCATTCTAATGCGGACATAAATTGCGGGTTCCCAGTCACTTTATTGAGCTACCATTCGTATTGCATTTCATTATTAAAAAAGTAAGCTTATGAAAAGCGCCAGGGTTGTCAGCATATGTTTAGATCATATTATACCTGATTTTTGTTGCATAAGCCTAGTGTTTTGAGGGGAAATGTTAATTTGTGAAATTCTTATAATGAGTGTATTTTTTGTAACCACATGTCTGTTAACTTGAATGATTCGTCGTAATATCATGAAGCATATACTTTTTTGTGACACCATTCACAGCAAAATTATTGACTTAAGAGATTAGATATTTATTTATTTATTCATCCGTAATGAATAAGGCACGTATCATCACGTTGTAGCTGATATACCAACTTGCTGTTAGATATAATACTAATCACAGTTTTCTGTATAACAAATTATTTTTCAATAACGTTAACGGCCCGTGGGAGGTATAAAAATGTAAGCAATGAGAATATTATTTTTCGTAAAAAGAACAAATAATAATGTATCAATACTTAATGTACCTTCTGCTGATGGATATTTTAAACGAAACGAGAAGAAAAATTAATAAGTACTTTAACCGTTTGTCTTTCATGCCTCATCTCAACTACAAAAGGATTTTCATGTTTATTAACGCTTTATATTCACTATGTATTTACGGAGCCGACTGTCGCTTGCCGTTGTATAAAAATAATCCACCAAATTTGACAGGCGCAACTAAAACATATTACCTAATTATGTTAATTCAGTTGCTGTTGACCGAAGCGCCCAGATATATAAACTACGGTATCAGCATATGTGTCTGTTGCATAAAAAACATAGGCAGAAATAGAATATAACGCCCAAGGAATCGGTAGCGTGAATATCACTAGTCAAATATAGGGTTGTTACAGCTTTACCAATAACCGACGAGCAAGCGATTACCTCCACTTGTCAACTACACATAATAACATGCTCGTGTTTTCTTTGCTCCGTTCCGAGGGCTGACACAAACAATGTTTTAAACATTTCATTTCCTATTTCGCTAAGCAAGATATCCTGGATATTGGGTTTATAACAATTCATTTCGCGGAGATAGGTATTACAATTGGCAGCCTACCAAAATGGAGGACTTCCGAATTGTATTGCCAAGAAAAATGCTGGTTCCATCTCGCTTCATTTAGGTCGTATGACTTACGTTTTGCACTCCCAGTGCTAATTATGCAATTTAGTATTAAGTGGCTTGTCGGCTATTTGGTCTATAAGACGTGGTAGATCATTTTATGCGAGATTTTTTGGGTAAAATATCTATCTTTTAACAGTTTACCGCAGTACTTGCCTGTTGAATTAAAATTCGTAGGAGGGTGCATATTGTTTTTCATAATTATGAATTTAATTATGTATTAACTTATAATTTAGTATTGACTCTTTTTTCTAGGATGTAATGCATCACCTGAGTATGCTTCAATGCCTTGCGATGGCGACCTGGCACTCAGATATCGTAGTGTATTCATGTTATCACTAAGATGAATGTTGTGACGTCAATCACCCTGTGGTGAAAAATATTGTGGGATTCGTGAACAATTTAAGTGTTCTTTGCTTTGTAATGGGTATATGTTTTGTAAGGTCCCCTGCAACACAGAAAATGAATACAAATGAATTTGAATGATCAAATATTTTATTGCCAGAGTTATAAAATAAAACATTTCGGATTGTAAACTAACCTATACTTAGTTATGCAAAGAAGTAATGAATTCTCTAAGCCTCGGCTTTCGAACAATAGGAGAAATATTTCTAGTTTTTATCGAGAGAAGATAATTATATCTGACAACGGACATTTTCAGTAAACGGCTACTGGTTTTGTGATAGAGTATTATAAACTTACCACCTGACGAAATGTGGGTGCACCCACTCGTACCATTTAGTTTTGTATGTTTTTGGTAATATTACATTCAATAGCGTGGTGAACTAAAATAACATGCAACTGAATATATTATTTTCTTTCAACTGAGTTCTATTTCAAAACTATAATCAGAATATGTAACGTGCTAATGAACTCTAAGAAGAATAGAATACGCTGAAAAAGTTTCATTTATTTGTGGTTTTACATTTTTACATTGAAAATATTGAAATGAAAGCTAGGCTTTGATGACATTGTCCCATATTGGTAATGACGGTAATGATGATTGCATTACATAATCGCTTTAAAATGTTCATCAATAAACAGTAGACAACTTGAATGGTGAGCATTAAGTTTAATACAGGTGCTGTGTATGTTGAATCGATTAATTACATATAACTTAGACGGTGCTTAGTCATTGTACAGACGATTGTTTACGCCATTACAATAACGTATTTTAGAAAATGAAATAAGTTTAAACCTAAAAGAAGTGATGCAAAGATTGAATATTGAATATGATGGCTGTAGATTGTAGAAAGGATAGAGAAAACAACATTTGGTAGTATTATTTTGCCTTCGATTACTCAACTCTTTTTACACAAAATTGAAACACGCTACTTCATGATATAACTTTTAAAACTGTATACATTAGACCACAGATTATATTTTCTTTATTCTATGCGTTAGACTCAAGGAGAAATTGGTTAGACTATAGTGTGTGCGGCATATTTATATGTGCGTATTTAAATACTTGCCCCGTGTCATAGGTTTGCTTTTCACACAGCAGACTTTTTCGGTGATCCAGAAATGGTTGTGTCAGTTTGGATATTTTTGTGTCAGTTAGTTCTATAACTGTAAAGGCACCGGCATCAAAAATGTATCGAAAAGTCTAGATCAAGAAGTATATTAAATATCAAATTTACAATAATAGATAAAAATGGAACTAAATGTAGGTACAAGCGCACATGCAACATGCAAGTGATTAAACAGGTCCATGCGTCCATTGCGTCGCGGTGGGCCGCAGAGGAAGAGGAGATGCGGTGTTGCGTTGCCGTCCTCCCTATCGTCTGCGGCCGCTGGATGTTTTGGCGGCGGAGCCCAACACCTTCATCCGCCGCCAAGGGGGTTTTGTTCGGGGCCCGCCTGACCATCTGGCGGGCCAATTCCCGTCTGGGGGTAGCGAGGAATGCTTCTTTGATACTCGACCCTCCGACACACGGGTACATGAGGAACACGGGTTGGTTTTTAGTCAGTAAGACTGACAGTCTGACAGACTCTATGAGGATTTTCCAACCCGACACAAAAAAAAAAAGTTATTTAACAGGTGCAAACAAATCGTATTTTGTTAGGTACGGCAATCGAAAGGCTAATGTATAACGCAAATACAGTATTATACTATATTGATAAACGGCGTACATTATCTTAATATATAAAATCCTTGCGTTACTGACTGACTGACACGCTACAGCCGAAACTATCGGGTGCAGGAAGCTGAAATTTGGCATGTATATTCCTTGTGGACTATAGGGGTGCACTAAGAAGGGGTTTCCCGAAATTCCCACGGGATCGGCCAAAACGGGTAAATAAAAAAAAAATGCAGGCGTAGCTGCTGGCGTCCTCTAGTTTAATATATGTAATTAGCGGCTATACGTCGCCCGATACTGTAGCTATGAGTTGTTCACAGCAACTCATAGCCAACGAGTTGTTGGCGTTTACACACAGATCTGCAAGTCCAACTTTAAAGAAGACGTTTGTGGTAGTAAGAAGCTACTCTACCAGACCCTGGGCAAGTTAGACGAGATGCCGTCCCGGCGAAGGGATGGCACCGAGGAGAGTATCCAGGATATCATCTCCTTATTGGTGGTGACCGATCCTGACGACGTGCCTACGTTCGTGGCGAAGGATCTGCACAAGCTGCCGCCCGTCACATTCGTCTACGTCGACGTAACCAGGTTACTGAAGGATATCACATCCCCGAAATCTAGCCTGGCCCAGGTGCAGTCCAAATTAGAGAAGTCGGACAGCACTATAAGCGAGCTACGTGCAGAAGTATTGTTATTACGTAAGGCTATTTCTACAAGTAGGGCACCAGTCGTGTCCAACGTAAACACACGACGCGGGGCTCAAAACGCATCCATCAGCAGTTTTGTGTGAGCGAATTTGCTTGCATCGCCTATCGCCGGTAATGCAAGCGGTCGGACGCGTAATATTGCTGAAATCGGGTCATCGACACCGGTCAAGGTTTTGACGAGTATTGATGCATCGACTACTAAGTAACTAAGCGCGCTTATGCCAATGTTGCTGCCAAAAGCAAAACGCAGCAGAATCGGCCGGAAGAAAAAGGGGGTAAACAGAAGCCTTGTGAACCCTCTCATAACGAGGTTGTGGAGCTACGTGCCCCAAAACCGAAGACATGCGACGAGGATGGTTTCATAAAGGTGGAGAAGAAGAAGAAGAAACCAACTTGTCGTAACCATTGTGGTACCGGTTTAGTGGGACCGAACATGCTGCTGCGTCCCGCCGTATGTACCAACCACGCAGTTGTACGTCTCTCGGCTGCATCACTTCACAAAGGACGAGGAGGTCGTAGAATACCTGCGCCTGAAGACCAATTGGACTTTGAGAGTCGAGAGATTGGAGTCACGGCATAACACCAACTTAAAGTCGTACGTGGTGCGGGTGCCGACTCATCATCTCAAAGCTTTCCTCAAGGAAGAGTTTTGGCCGAAAGGTATCGTGTATCGGCGTTTTCATGGGAGGTTACGCAATACCACTCAGCGTAACATGAAGACGTAAACAACACCTGTTTGTTTTGTAATATTAAAATGTTATTTTATGAAGGTATATTAGTCTATAAGATATATATCTATGGGTTCTTATTCCCTGAAAATAAATGTTTATTATTATTACAATAGTAGTACAAATATGATAATAAATAAAATTCAGGCCAACAATTGTAAGGACGACTGCCTGCAAAACCTGGCTTGTTACGCAGAGCCGGTCGCAATATGGAAACTTAAGATAAGACGCTTTCACCTAGCTCGGCGAGTGACCTGAGGAAAAATTCTTCTCCATATTTCGGCATAGGTAGATGCTCAAATCTATTTTAAACTTTGCGGTTTGTATGCCTCATATAAGTTTAGTTATAATAGCGCTAACTAACTTTAAATAGCAGCTATAGCCTAGTGCAGATACCAACAGACTTACAGCACTGCAGCGGGTATCGGATTCAAACCCACGAAGCGTATCACTGACTATTGAAGTTATGTCAGTTAACGGATATAGATACGGCCAGATTAGTATATTTTAGTTATTTCCACAGCATAATGTCATATGGCATGTTATTATGGGGCAACGCAGCTGACATTCAAACTGTGTTTGTACTGCAGAAGCGGGCTATTCGTGCAATCTACAGTCTTGGTTCAAGGCATTCACTGAGGGAAAAATTTAAAGAAATTAAGATAATGACTGTCGCATCTCAAAACATTTATGAGAACTTGTTATATGTCAGGAAAAATATAAATATGTTTTCCAAATTCAGCGATATTCATAAATTAAACACACGAAATAAAAACAAACTTGTTCTACCTTCAACTAGACTACAAAAAATAAGTAACTCCTACAAGTGTCAAAGCATACGTTTTTACAACAAAATTCCAGGCAATATTCAGGAACTAAGTATTAATAAATTCAAAGTATTTATTAAACAGAGCTTGTGTTCAAAAGCTTATTACACAGTTAAAGATTGTTTAGCAGACAAAAATGCCTCGAATTGAGTTTAAAAATTATGAATTTTGACATTTTGAAATTTGTGACAAGATATTTTTATTTACATTTGTAATACTTATATTTTTACATTTTGACATTTTTAATTTGACATTTGTAATTTTATTTATTTTGTTTTGACATTGTTTGATTTGACATTGTTATTTTATTTATTTTCTTTTGACATTTAAAATTACTCAAGTAATATATTATTATTTTTAAACTGACATTCAATAATATTTTCTGACATTTTAAATATATGACATTTTATTGTTTAAATTTTTACTATTTTTAAAATTACTTAAGTAATATATTATTATTCCTGAATTGACATTCAATAATATTTTCTGACATTTTAAATATAATATGACATTTTGTTGTTAAAATTTTATTATTTTTACATATTGTTTGCAACATGTATTTTACTGTGTATTAGCATGTAAAGTTGTGAGTATGATGTGTGTATTAGCATGTAAAGTTGTGAGTATGATGTGGGCATTATTAAACATATAAACAAATAGTTGTGGCAACCTGTCTGATGGCTTAGGCTGACATGCTTATGCATACACCTTCTGATGGCGTGGAGGCATAGTGATACAGATCGTGCTGGCTCCCTCAATCAAGGTTGAGCCGTACGATTGCTGTAGAATGCGGGCCATCAGTGGGCCGAGTCAGTCAAAAGCGTCAGATGATTTCCTGCATTGTACTTGCATACTAAACCCTTTTTCTTTTGTCTGGACTTTAAAAGATGAAGAAAATACTAAACAAATTGAAGTGACAAAAAAAATGACTGAGTTTGTTTCGGCCTTTCTTCTCAAGAAGTCATTTAGCTAGGAAAAGCCGGCATCATCTAGAATAGGGTTTTGACATGTATAAGTGTTAACAACCAAAATGCAGAAATAAATATGTCTTTATGTCTTTATGGGCGTATTGAATTGCTAATTGACTCGTACCTCGTAGGGCACTTTAAGCCTTTGTTACCGCCTGTCATGAAGATCTTTGTCAGTTATTATGGGGAGTAGTGTCGTTGAATATACTTATTGACATTGTTCTGTGCCATGGTAAATCGATAGCTAAAACTTATATGATAGAGCGGAAATCAAAAATATGGGTGGATGGACACGTCGGCATATAGACATCCGCTTTGTTTACAGTTCAAGTGTTATTAATGCAATCAATACAATTATGCAAAGGGCAGAGTCCAAAATAAACTTGATGGAACACATCAAACCCACGCCAATCATCAGTCCGCACTGAACAAGTTACACACGTCGAACATTATAGACAGCTACAAATACGAATGTAACGGATCTCAACCGCATTATAATTAAAAAATAAATATGTAATACCTTCTGTTTCCCCGATTTTTTGGTGTGGGTTACACCATTACACCATACAAAGGTACTGGTAGCGCCATCTATCTTTTCTATTGATAGTTGATTATGTCAACACCTAGCTAATAAATTCCTTTGCATACCGCAGTGTCAAAACGAGCGATCTTTTATCCTTTTCCTACCCAAAGGCACGCCTCGATCTAATTGGTCGCGAAATTCAATGACGCTGCGATCGAGTCGAAGATCAATCGTCACGCTGATCGGTCGCGTGCTTACGCAGCCCCGCGCCGCGCCGAACGTGTGCAATACCGCAATATTTACCGCTTTTATACTATAAACGAGAACTAAACCGCCCGCGGGTGTAGTGGAGTGGTCTGTGCAGCTTCAGGACTCTCGAAGACGCCAGCGGCCGCCATCTTGCAAGGTAAGGCGTGCCTCCTATATCCTATAGCCATAAGATCGCCCGTTCACCCCTCTTCTAGGCGATTTACCAGCCATCCTTTATACAGTCCACAATATTAATATTTTTCCATATCACGAAATCGCCTAGTACATACTTTCGGTGCAACGCCGAACCATTTTTTTGGTCCGTACGAAGCCGGATTCATTTGCGTTTATACGTAACCTCTCGTTTATCTCGCGTAGGTATCTTCTAGAAGTACCTACCTAGGTAGTTATAGCACCTAGCTATACTCCTAGTCCATTTACATACCCATTACGTGGTTACTTCCGCACGCTTCCGTAGGTAATATACTTTTATGTAGCTACCTACTAATCTGATATATCTACCCAATTATTATTACTGGAACTATCATAGTTGTCTTTTAAATTCCATATTTCAAGCACTTTTTAGTTCCACCGCCTTAAAGTTGTTGCCTACTTTCGAATAACTACCGCATAAACACCTACTTAGGTAAAATAATAGGTACTTTAGGTATTCTTATTTTGATTCGGTCTCATTAGCTTATACCTATGTAATCATGGCGCAACAAAAGAAGCCATGCATGTCGGAAGAAAAAGAGCTGACATTTTTGGAAGCTAAACGTAATATTTTATTTGAGCGTATTCAAAACATTTACGAGCGCTCAAAAACTACCGCTACCTCCGATATTAATAGGGAATCATTTCTTAGTTATTGTATGACAGTAGATAGTATTCGAACAGATTTTCATAAGTTGTTAGACGATTATAACGCAAGATTGCTTTCTATTAATCCTGATGAACAGCCGGATTATCAGGCGTACACCTCATTCGAAGATCTTTATTGTATCATCAAGCGCATACAATCACAATTGGAGGGTAGATGTTCCGCACAGCCCGTTTCTGCCGAACCGGCGGTTCGAGCGCCGAGATTACCGCCAATTGAGCTTATGTCATTTGATGGCGATATACGAAGTTGGCCGTTATTCTATGCGAGTTTTAAGTCTACAGTGCACGATAACGGTTCTCTGACAGATGCTGACAGGTTGTACTATTTGATAGGTAAGCTGTCACCGAAGGCCCAGTCCGTATTTGCAGGTGTCATGCCCAGTGCTGAGAACTATCAGGTCATATTCCAGTCACTACTTGATAGGTATCAAGATACTCGTGTTCTAGCGTCTACTTACTTTGATCAAGCTTTAAATCTTAAATTGTCCGGTGCCGCGTCTGTTTCGAATTTCCAGCTGTTTATAGACAACTTTGTTACCGCAGTTAGTTCCCTTAAAAACTTAAAATTAAAAGATCTTTCCGACTTTATGTTTCTTCAACTCGCTTTAAAAAAGTTTGACACTGAAACAATTCGTGCTTTCGAGATGACGGAACGTAATCATAAAATACCTACACTAGATAGTTTTATTTCTTTCATCAAAGATCAGTGTCGAATATTTCATAATACGCAGTCTAGTTCATCTAGCTCGTCTAATAATAATAATAGCAAACAAAGGTCGAATAAATCGCGAAATAGCAATAATAACTCGGTCCCTAATCCGCAATCTTACTTAGCATGCTCGGAATCTAATAATAATAATTCACAGAAGTGTCTGTGCAGTAATATAGTACACGACCATTTCTATAAATGTCCCGCTTTTAATAATTTAAATCCGACTGCTCGTTTCAAATGTGTAAAAGAAAACAAAAAGCTTGCGTTAATTGTTTAAGTATAAAACATAAAACGAGTGATTGTTCTAGTAAGACGAAATGTCGTTCATGTAAACGACATCCCTCATTATTACATTTTGATAAAAGTTATCCGTTGTCGGGCCAATCCGGTAACCTTGACCCAGTTTCTAGCTCGCCTACGTCGCAGGTGCAGGCCGCCACGGTGGCTTCCCCCTCTGCGTATCAGTGCGAAATATCGTTGTGTACTACGTCCATTGCGCTGGCGGCGCACACACGCGGACAACCCTCGCGCGCTTGTCGTGCTCAGCACGATGCTAAACCGCAGTGTACGGCGTCCAAAACGGTTCTATTAGCAACAGCGCAAGTTATCGTTTATGATATTAATAACGCACCGCACATAGTTCGTTGTTTACTCGATAGCGTATCACAGAGTAACTTTATTACTTCTGATTGTTTCAAACGCCTCGGACTGTGGAATAACTTTAAAAATACTAACTTAGTAGTCAAGGGGATCGGTGGGTCAGAAAAATATTGCAAGGGTTCCGTAGATATTAAAATACATTCGCGTTTTGATAGGAATATTAATTTTAACATTTCTTCGCTTATCGTGGAGCGTATTATGGACACATTGCCGAACGCTAATGTGGACGTATCGCTACTCACACATCTCGAGACATTGCCGCTAGCAGACGCGGAATTTGCGAATCCGGCAGACATTGATGTTTTGATCGGAGCTTCAATATTTCCGCACTTGTTACTACCTAAAGTTGTACGTAGTGAGCAACATAATTTACCGCCCGCTATTGAGACGGTATTTGGGTATGTGATAATGGGTACCGTACCTACGTTACCTACTTCTCATTATATTACGTCTTGTTGTTGTTCTGTTCTTCAAGAAAATAATATTGATTCTCTTCTCAAGCGATTTTGGAAGCTCGAAGAGATTACCGCACCGCCCTCGATGAGCCGTAAGGATCTCGAGTGTGAAGAACATTTCCGCGCTACCACTGTTCGTGACGACAGTGGCAGATACGTTGTGGCGCTGCCATTCTATGGTGACCCTTATTCGTTAGGTGACTAGTACGCTGCTGTGCTTAGACGTTTCCATTGTTTAGAACGTAAACTTGATGCATCACTTAACTTACGCGGCGCCTATAATGACGTCATTCGTGACTACCTAAATAAAGGATTTTTGAGTGTAGTTGTAAACAACGAGGGCAATTCTCTTCCATCATATTATATCCCGCATCACGGCGTAGTTCGCGAAGATAAAACCTCTACTAAACTTCGTGAGGTTTTATAGTCTAAGATCCCGTGACAAATTAGTGCACTCATCGAGTTTTTGCTTAAAACCAAATTTTTAAGTATTTTTATGATTAGGAGAATACATATATACTAGGTTGCCTATTAAAAATTTGGCCGCAAGTATGTTTAATTTAATGATTGTTAATTGATTTTTGGAAGATACTTTCGTTCATTCGTTTTATAGGTAAAATATCGTCTACATCTCGGCTATACATATAAAGATTCTGAAAAACCACGGTTGCCATTGTTCATCTGGCCGCACCTCCTCGCAGCCAGGTCTAACCAGGTATGATTTCGATAAATTTTTACGTTCATAACGTTTATTTATGATTTATATATCAAATGAAAGCTAATTTTTTTCTGATTCTGATTATATATGGTTGCCCAATTAAATCCAGCCGCAAATAAGGGTTGCCGGCTGTTGAAGATTGTAAATATTTAAAGTAGAGTGAAAGAGAGTTATAGGGGGAATTCCCGTAACGCCGGATGGCACCTAGCGCCGAACACTAACACTATCTCGACAAGTAATATTCCACATATTTTTAAATCGTGAGCAACAATTTAAAAATATTTGGAAGAGATGCGGGATAACATATCAATACAGGATCACACAACGCGGTTTTCCAGTGCTGCGACTGGGCACAGCGGTAGCAGCATTTTGCGGTTTATAGCGGCAAAGCATTGCGTCACGTTACTCTATTATGTAATTATTCTATATAAGGTTATATATTATGATTTATTTTAATATGTCACTGAATATAGTGTGCCATCGGGATTCGTAAAATATGCCGGTTGGCGTAGCGGGAGTGTGAGCGACTGCTACGTCGATGGTCGCGGGTTCGACTCCCGCTCAGGTCAAACATTTGTGTGGATGAAGATGGATGTTTGTCTTGGTTTGGGTGTTTCTATGTATAATATGTATGTATTTACAAAAAAAAGTATACTTATATGTATGTTTATCCATTATCTAGTACCCATAGTACAAGCTCTGCTTAGTTTGGGACTAGATAGTGTTGTGTGAATGTGAAAAAAAAGTAACACACACCCTGCCATGAAAACCTGTCTAGTGATCAAATATCTTAACAACAAACCTGGAACCAGCAGTATGAAGACGTCGACTAGTTTTTGTTTAGCAGTTGGTAAGAATATTTTAAAATTGTTAAAATTACCTGCTTTCACGATGAACAGTGAAATAAGTGAAATTTTAACGTCGCCACCGTTGTGTAGAATTGTAGCTGAAGAGACAAAAATCATGTTATCTCAGGAAAAAGAAAAGAAATGGGCATCAAGTACAAAAAGAACAATAAATTAAAAATGTAGACAAACCAAAGTTATGAAAGTTTATGGGAAAAGTGGAGGTAAGCTAACAAAAAGATGTCACTATCTTAAATATTCAACATAGAAAAACACGTTTCACGACGAATCATGATGAAGACACATGGTTACAGTACTCCAGATGCCAAGGGTGCGCTTTTGAAGCTTTTGCAGACGATCTTGAATGTGGAGACGTCGTCGAGATATACACGATCAATGGCCGATGTTTTGCAGATGTCCGGCGCTAGTCTGTAAACTAATTGTGTGTCTGGTACTAGGTGCCAGTTTTTACAATAACATTTTTCTTTATCTAAACTTAATTGAAGTTCCTGATTATATTTATACAGAAATCGTATTTTTGTTGATAGATTAAGATTTCATAATTTGTTAAGTCAACAAATTCAAAATTAATTAAACTTACATCTCTTAAAATAGTTTTTATTTTATTTCCTAAAAACCTTAGATGTCCGCCACTGGGGAACTTCACCCTATGCGTGACATCATTTGTCAGACGAAAACGATTGACAGCTCTGCGACGCTTTTAAGCCATTGCGCATACGTCAAATGCTAGTCAACTAGTCTACCCTTAGATTATATAACTATTAGATGGAGGCATACGACCCCAAGACCGTCACTAATAATCTGACATAGGTGGCCATATGGCCACCCGTTATCCGTTAAAATGTAATAGAACTTCATTTAAAACTTTGAGACTTCGGTCTTCGGTCATAGACATTTTAATAATTATTTGTATAAAGATTGTGACGTATTAACATAGTAACGTTACAACTTTATCGATACTAAAATTTTACAGACTAGCTTCAGTACACCGCGGGTCTTACTTATCGCATAAAAAGGTAGTTTATTGTGATGTATAAGCTATACTACAATATTTCTATAAAAATATTGTTTCACGATAGAGTATCCTCAATTTTTTTATTCGTTTATAAATGTTTTTTTGTAAAACCATCTGCCGCAAACAACTACTAAGACATGCAATTTTGTCATGATGTTTTCCTTCATCATAGCAAGCCAAGCTTCTAGTAACCAGAGATTCATGCAGTAAATTTGAAAACCGATGCTTTAAAATGATATTTTCACAGACTTTGTCACTGCTTGGAGTGGTTACCGGTGTTACAATTAATATCGTTTGCTTTATTCATGTTAAAATGTTAAGTAAAATAAAAAAAGCATTTCAGTGCACGTGTGAGGTTTGGTCATGGGAGAAATAATCTAACGGTTTATTTTTTATTGCCAGTCAAATTAACTATACTGTACCTGGAGGTAAGCAGACATTGAAGAACTTCAAGGTCTGCTTGACTCAGCTAAGAACCACTATTTGTTTATTTGCTCCTGTATTTGCTTACATAAATGCAGATCTATTTATTATGACTCTTTCCTACGTTCAAATTATTTTGTTGATATGATTGAATTTCAACTGAAAGTGCTATTCTAAGTCTTAAGCATACCGTTCAGTATTATACAGATCGCAAGACGCCGGTGTACGCCTGTTTCCTTGATCTCTCCAGGGCATTTGATCTTGTCTCGTATGATGTGCTCTGGAGGAAGATGGGAGACAGGGGTATACCTGCGGAAGTATGTAAGCTGTTCCAGTATTGGTATGGTAACCAAACCAATCATGTGAAATGGGATGGTACATTCTCAGACCCGTATAGGTTAGAGTGCGGGGTAAGACAGCCAGGTCTAACGTCTCCCAGGCTCTTTAATTTATACATAGATGGCCTCATTACTGAACTCAGCAGCTCACGTGTCGGATGCAGTATTGATGGTCTTTTTATTAATAACATCAGTTATGCGGATGACATGGTGTTGCTGGGTCCATCGGTGGGAGCTATGAGAGAGCTAATTCAAATTTGTGAAGCCTACGCTGCCGCACATGGTTTAATATATAATGTGAAGAAGTGTGAGTACATGGTTTTTAAGGTCGGCGGCAAATGCCGCGAAGATGGGCCCGAGCTGTCAATGTACGGTTCGCCAATTAAAAGAGTGTCCACCTTTAAATATCTAGGGCATTTCCTTGCCGACGACCTTAAGGACGATGTAGACATCGAAAGGGAACGTAGGGCTCTAGCGGTGCGGAGTAATATGTTGGCACGTAGATTTGCACGGTGTACGGACCTAGTTAAAATTACACTATTTCAGGCCTACTGCCAGAGTCTGTACACGAGCAATCTATGGGTCAACTGTACGAAGAGATCGCTGGACGCCCTGCGCATCCAATATAACAATGGTTTCAGGATGTTGCTGGGATTGTCTCGTTACTGCAGTGCGTCGGAAATGTTTGCACAGGCACGAACCGATGGCTTTTACGCTATTATACGTAAAAAGACAGCCTCGCTACTGAGAAGAGTGAGGGACAGTCCAAACAGCATCCTAAAAACAGTTGCAGAGGATCTTCATTCCCCAATTTTAAAAAAGTTTGTCTCTAGGTTAATCTATACTAACAATAGGAAATAAGTTTCAAATTATATTACTAACAGTTTATGGATTTTTGTAGTCCGAAATAAAAGTATTATTATTATTATTATTATTAAATTTTGTGTGGACCAACGAAAATTCAAAACGTCTTTTGTATATATTATAATATCTTACTCTAACACTAGAAAGAATTCATAAGTCAAAGTAAATATATTGGGTATAACTGCTGTTTTTATGCGGTTTCTATGTATATTCCTTATTCTCAGGAGCCGTCTGACACATTATGTTACGCCGATAACTCTCTTTCACTCTACCTTAAATATTTACAATCTTCCACAGCCGGTAACCCTTATTTGCGGCTGGATTTAATTAGGTAACCATATATCATCAGAATCAGAAAAAAAATAGCTTTCATTTGATATATAAATCATAAATAAACGTTATGAACGTAAAAATGTATCGAAATTATATCTGGTTACACCTGGCTGCGAGGAGGTGCGGCCAGGTGAACAATGGCAACCGTGGTTTTTCAGTATCTTTATATGTATAGCCGTGATGTAGACGATATTTTACTTATAAAACGAATGAACGAAAGTATCTTCCAAAAATCAATTAACAATCACTTAATTAAACATACTTGCGGCCAAATTTTAATAGGCAACCTAGTAGATATGTATTCTCCTAATCATAAATATACTTAAACATTTGGTTTTAAGCAAAAACTCGATGAGTGCACTAATTTGTCGTGGGATCTCGTACTATTAGATGCTAGTTGTAGGACTACATCGGGTCAGTCGATTAATGACATTTTGCATGCCGGCCCTAATCTACAGGCTGATTTATTTAACATCATAATAAAGTTTCGTCTTTTCCAAATCGCTCTGTCAGCTAATTGCCGCCAAATGTTTCTCAATATCGGCGTTAGCGAATCTGACCGTAGATTTCAACGGATTTTTTTATCGTTTTGACAATAAGGAACCTTTATCCGTGTATCAGTTCAATCGTGTTTGTTTTGGACTCAAGTGTAGCCCATATCATGCGTTAGTTGTTCGCCAGTTGATCGCTGATGAAGGCGATCACTTTCCTGCCACAGCAGCTGTTGCTACTTCCGCTTTATATACGAATGACATCGCCTGTAGTGTCATATCCGTTCCGCTAGCAATTTCGCTTTGTGAAGAGCTTATTCAGCTTTTCAAGCGAGGCCAGTTTGATCTTGTCAAATGGACAAGCAATTCTAAGGAGGTTCTCGCACGCATACCTGATTCTCATAAAGCTTCTCCAGACATTGAGTTTGAGAAGTCTGTACCGCATAAGGTTCTCGGTTTACGCTGGGACAAATCCTGTGATAGTTTTCAGTTTGACGTCTCACCGCCAGATGATAAAAATAGTGCTCGCTTGGATTTATTCTTCTCCTCACCGCTGGCAGACTTTTGTCGCCAACCGCTTTAGTAAATTAATAGAACTTGTTCCTGCTACTTGTTTCAATCACGTCGCGGGTATTGAGAACCCCGCTGATTGCCTGTCTCGTGGTGTTACTCCACTTAATCTTCTGCATCATCCATTGTAGCATCGTGGACCTTCTTGGATTTCCCATGATCCGTCAGAGTGGCCCATGCAACCATTTGACCACAGTGCAGAGGACGAGGATGTACCCGAACGGAAGTCTGTTTCTTATCCCGTGATTGCTGAGGTTGCGAAGTCTCCCATCTATGCACTCGCACTACGCATGTCATCGTGGTCTAAGTTACTCCGCGCCATCGTTTATGTCTGTAGGTTTCTTAGGCACCTACCTAATGGGACTTTTGTTTCAAGTACTGACCTTGAATTTGCAGAATATAAGTTACTACGAGCTGTACAGGCTGTTCATTTTAGTAACGACATTCAAAATTTGAAAAATGTACCTTGTTCTCCCGCTATTCTTAGGCTCAAGCCGTTTCTCGATGAGCACGGCGTCATACGCGTTGGTGGTCGTCTGTCAAATTCGGGTGAACCTTATAACTACAAGCATCCTTGCATTCTACCGCGTCATGATCATGTTGTCGACCTTCTTGTTGATTTTTATCACAAGAAGCATCTCCATGCTGGTCCAGAGTTGCTTATGTCCTTACTTAGGAATAAATATTGGGTTTTAGCTGCTCGACGAATAATTCGTCACAGAATACATAAATGTAACGTCTGTTTCAAATTTCTTCCGCATCCGATTTTCCCTCCCATGGCATATCTTCCTAGCCAGCGCATCAATCAGGTTGATAAAGCGTTTACACATACCGGTTGTGATTACGCAGGACCACTGCAGTATACGCCAGTGCGTGGTCGAGGTGTTAAAAGCCATAAAGCTTGGCTATGTATATTTACATGCTTAAGGACGCGCGTTACGCACATTAAAGTTGCGACGGATTTAAGCACGGTGTCATTCCTGGCAGTCCTTAAACGATTTCTTTCACGACGTGGCCCTATACAGTGTTTGTACACGGATAACGGCACTTGTTTCGTGGGCGCAAGCTCTTATTTACGCGACCTTAATAAGTTTCTCAGGGAAGAATATCGTACTCGTCTTCAGGAAGAACTTTCCATAAATCATATTGACTGGAAGTTTATTCCGCCAGCATCACCACATTTCGGTGGATGTTGGGAAAGCATGGTCAAAGTAATTAAAACGCATCTCTTTAAAGTTATAGGTCAACAGATCCTCTCTTACGAAGAGCTTTTACCTGTTCTTGCACAAGTCGAGGCGCTGATCAACTCGCGTCCGCTCACGGTATTGAGTAGTGACCCTGCAGAACCATCCGCGTTAAGCCCTGCACATTTTCTGAACACAGTGCCATTATCGTCATTTCCGGCTCCTGAAGCAGACTCTTCAGGCTTGCTCCAGAGACATACTCTGCTGGATAAACTCGTGCAGTCGTTCTGGCGGCGCTGGCGTGCGGAATATCTCGACCAGCTTCAGGCTAGATCCAAATGGAATAGTCTTGCATCCCCTATACAGGAGGGTACGTTGGTCGTCATAGTACATGATAATGCTCCGCCGCTTTCATGGCCGTTAGCCATCGTGGAGAAACTGCATACTTCTAAAAACGGTACAACCCGCGTTGTTACCGTGAAAACCGCGAAGGGGAGCTACGTGCGCCCTGTTGTACGTCTCTGTCCGCTTCCAACTCAGTGAGATCTAGCCTGAAGTTAGATCTACCTCTTAGTGTATGTATTTAGTTTGTAGTTTTCGTTATAATTGTTTCGCTAAAGTTAATTTAGATTAATTTTATATCATATCGCTGTCTTAGCCTATTGATGGGTTATGCGGAAAAACATGTTTGAAAACTTATCTTAGGAAATAATTTGCCGCGTATAATTAGCAGAAGTAATTAAAGTAGACTCGTAATTTTAATACAGACGTTGAGATTGATAGTTTAATCTTAACATTTCAAGCTTAAGTTTCTGAAGGCCTAGTTAGAATATAATTATAAGTTAAGAAAACTATTAAAACCTAAACGGGTTAGGCTGAAAACTTAATAGTACGTTATACTTTTGTATTAAGATTTATACTGTTTAATTTAATTAGTAAAAATGTCCACGAGCAAAGGTCTATGAAGCCAGGTACACATGGCTAGAATCAACAGAGCTTAAGCGCTTGCAGTATAAAGCCTTTACATTTGTGTCGCCTTCCAGTTTCTTGTCAAGCGTCAACAATTAGAACAGCTTTTAGATGGAAGGAAGACTTACCTACATATTGTACTTTGTTTTTAGAATAAGTACACCGTGTATAAATAATAATAAAAATGTCATTGCTCAAAAATATATGGCACAGGTACAATATTCATTTTATGAGGCTTAAAATTATGAACTCGAATAGAAACTCTGGCCTCTGAACTAGGCGTATTACCTGTATTTCAGAAGTAATAATGTAATTAGAGCTTACTGCAATAAAAAGTATAACTTACATTGGTGTTATGTGTGTGTGTGTGTGTGTGTGTGTGTGTGTGTGTGTGTGTGTGTGTGTGTGTGTGTGTGTGTGTGTGTGTGTGTGTGTGTGTGTGTGTGTGTGTGTGTGTGTGTGTGTGTGTGTGTGTGTGTTTGTGTGTGTGTGTGTGTGTGCGCCATACTATGCTATGACCAATTTACAATCTATATATTAAAAGAATTTGTGTTTTATAATACGAGTCGGCCAGCCCGTTCTACCCAACCGATTGGGATGATTTTTTTTTAAATGAAAGCTCTCGCTGCATAGATTTGTCATCAAGCATTAGAAATTATCTACCTTGCACATTCATTAAGTTATATGCAAAAACATTTTTCTCCCATACATTTTTTACGTTTTCGTAGCCGTAGTCAATGACTTACTGCTTCTATATATCTGCTTCTTATTGAGGTAGGCGTTTCGTTATAGACCTAAAACACGCGCTGAAAAGAGCTCTTTCATTTGATGGTATGCTCATTTAAATTGGGTAAGTTTGAAGGAAGATAGGTGTGGACATTGAACTTATTTTTCAATATTTTTCTATAAATTTCTTAAGATTCCATTGCTTTTTCTCTACATGGACGGTTGTGAATTCAAAAATATTTTTATGGCATCTAATAAGTTCCTTGCGGTAACTGCCAGGAAAAAGCCTTATGCCTCCTTAGGGTGACCTTGCCTTACTTTCATACGAGTGGTGGTGTGTAAAATTATACCCGATGTTGGTAAAATTATCACTACAGTGAATTATCGCTGATGGCAGGTAATATTCCCTTAATGTTACCAGTTAACCTTAAGGAATTTTCCCCTTTTTTTGTTACGCGATGAAATCCAGTTACGGACTGTTCCTCAAAGGGACCCTTCCGCCAACTCTGTACTGTAATGTGTGAAATTTTCGCCTAATGTTGGGAAAATCAACCCTACAGACGGGTAAATTACGTTTTATGTTAGGAACATTTTTGTGTTTTTAAATTACGGACTTTCTTCGCGCATCTAATTTTTTATGTGGAACATATTACAGCGGTTCATAGTACTATTGTCATATTATATTTATATTACAAGTGGTAGTTATGGTAGAAATTGTGGGTTTGGTAAGAATAGTAGTTTTGAGAGAAAAGGCACTTTTGACAGCACCGTTGGTTTTGGTAGATATGGTAGTTTAAAAAAAATGGTAGGTATGATAGTGTAAGTACGTATAGTAGTTTTGGTACAAATAGTAGTTTTGATATTAATAGTATTTTCGGTAGGAATAGTAGTTTTGGTAGAAATGGTATTTTGGCATATATGGTAGTATTGGTAGCAATGTTACTTACGATTGCTACCAAAGTACCATTTCAACCTAAACTACCATCTCTATCAAAAGTACAATTTCTGCCAAAGTTACCATTCCTACCAAAACTAAACCCGCCGCATGATTCACAAAAAAAGACGTTTGAAACAACTCCATGGCAGGTACTATTCATGATAATTATTCTTTCGTTCAAAATTTCGAAATTAACAAAAAATTAAAATTCCTGATTTGTTCACCATTCTGATAAGAATATCATCTTTTTACTTATTAACCACTCACGTGCTAACGTCACAACAAAAAAGGGCTTGTAGTGCTTACCAAAAAGTTACATGGAGCGCCAGCGCGCCTTAGTATAATAAAACTTGATTTACGACGGTTCCAAGGGGTTATTTGGTAAACAATTGACTGTTTTGTATAGATTAGGGTACGGAGAACTCATTCATTGAAGTTTCTAAGAATTTAACAACCATTTAAAATTATGAAAAATAGGGGAACTTAAAACACATGTCAAACTATGAAGTTGTTAACGAAAATAATTTTTTGTTCGAAATCTATATCGATAACATATATTTTGTTTATTATAATTATAAAGTACATTAATCAATCTTTTAATTAAGTATTTAATATGTATACGCCATCCTACAAAAAGGGCTTAAAATTAATGTTGAAATAGAGCACTAATTCCTCATACACCGCTTACCGCTACTAGGTAATGCGAAATGTTTATGCCTATTTTAAGAAAAACTTTGAACCTGTAGACCAGAAATATATTTTTTTTATAAAATCCTGGACTTAGACCCACAGAAGTATGCTGCATAACGAAGTATAACCAAGAAATATTGATATTGATTGATTGAAATGGAACGTAGTCCCCTTGGTAGCCACAGTTACCAGAGGCACTACAAGCGAAATCACTTTGGTAGCCCCAGCTACCTAAAGCACATGAGTGGTTAGATAAGGCTACAATGTACTTATCATACCTATATGTAAGATTATAATATTAAAATTTTATAATATTAAAATATGCTGTGGAGCAGCACGGGTCCTCTAGTTATGCTTATTCTTAGAGAAAATTTCAAGTCTTTTGTTTAGGTAGTTATATAATTTTGAACTTAGATTCTGAAACTGTCTGTTAGCAAAGGAGGTTTTGTACGGCATTATAGAAAACACCCTATATTTAATTCTACCAGCTGGTAATGTGAGTGGTCGGCTCAAATGTTTCCGGAGAACAGAGTGGAGCACATAGAGCTGCCTCACTGTTAGCAACTTAGTTTCTGCATAAAGTTGCACTGTAGGATACCTTCGTGGTCGGCAGAACATAACCTTAAGAACAGCTCTCTGTGCCCGCTCTAGTCGGATAAAAACATTCTCCGTGGCTCCTCCCCAGACCGGTAAACAATAGGACAAGACAGAATGGCATAGAGCTTAGTACACCATTATAAGAGTATCTCTGTCTGCCGAGCTACGCAACTTTTTGAAGATGTATATAAGTTTGCGTACTCTACTTGACTGGATCTCGATATGTTTATGCCAATTAATATGTTGGTCTATGTGTACTCCCAAATATTTTACGCTACTTGATTTAGTGATTGTAAGGCAATCGCAGTGAACTCGAAAGGGGAAAACATGAGCTTTGAGAGTGGAATAGGGTGGTGGACATAAATTTGACCTTATAGCAAAGGGTATGTACGTTGTTTTACTGACGTTAAGCGTTAGTAAATTATCTTTCAGCCATAGCATCACAGTTGAAAGCGCAACCTCAACGTTCTGATAGCACTGGGTCCAGTCCACGCCATCAATGACCAGAGCTGTGTCGTCAGCATATGTAAAAATTTTACCATTCGCGATGGGTAGTTTACATAGGTCACTAATGTATATAAGGAATAGGATTGGGCCCAAAATGACTACCCTGAGGCACGCCATAAGAAACAGAAACCTCTTCACTCATAGTCTGCCCAATCTTAACAACCTGCGTCCGGTTGCTCAAATAATCCTTAAACATGTCCAAAACAACGCCTCGAATTCCTACACATTCCATTTTGCGTAATAAAAGTGGCACCGAGACGGTATCAAACGCTTTGGACAAATCAAGGAATATGCCTAAGCACTTGCGTTTTTTGTCAAGTATATTTACTGCGTGTTGAGACAAGGCCATCACAGCATCCTCAGTACTCATGTTTACCCTAAAACCAAATTGGTTATTGGCTAAAATGTTATTTGATTCTAGGTAGTTGATTAAGGCTCTGTTTGAAAAAGAATTAGTTTTTATTATAAGTCAAATCGATTAGATCGATTGAGTAACATTTTATTTAGTCTATTGAAAATTTCTGACAATGGTCACACTGAACTGTCACTTCCGTTGCCGCCTTGAAAAATTAACACGCCGTTTGCACTCTCGCGTGCCTTGTACCTAATTAATAAATTGATCGCCCTTTGAATTAACGCGAATTGAATTAACTTGCAAATACTATAAACTGCCGCCTTTGGTTTGCCCGGCAAAAGTTGAGTCGAACATTGACGTTTGCAAAACTGAATTGTGAATCCTGTGAAGACGCTGCGTTGGAGTCTGGTTAAGTAAAGATAATTCACTTGCTAATATTGGCCAATTTTAGTCTCGTGTGTGTCTAACTTGCCTCCAGGACTCCACTCAAGAACATCACCAGGAGATATTTGATAAGACATTTGTTTAATTCTTAGCGCCAAGAAACTTGGTCCATGTGTTTAGATCCTTTGCCTTGGGCTAAGACTGGATGAATTAATTGCTTCCACTGATCTCTGTTAAAAAATACCCATTCTTAGCCCCAATTCTAGACATAAATTTTTGGTGCAGAGCGCTGTTGTATCTTAGCCGTTGATTGTATCTGAACTCAGATTGGTGTTGTATGAGCTATATATCTCACCTTGTAGACAGTATTGTAGTGTTTGTCAGGTCAGTTATTGTCTAAAATACATAATATTTAATTGTATAAGTTGACCTAGATAATTTGAAACACACTGTCACACATAACCTCAATCAGTAATTGTTGATTTGTATTGTTGAAAAATCTTACTTAAATTTGTTGTTGCATTAATAAGTCAGTTAGTTTGGATACATAACAGCTGTATGTATCAATAAATTTAGTAAATTTAGTTTATTGCATATATTCATAAACATTATAACAACCAACTTGACCTTGCCACTTGGGCGGGTCACATTAATAAACTTTGTTTTGTTATAATATAGATAATATTGCTAGGTAACACATATTCTGTGCTTACTTACTATTGTATATCTCAAATAACACAGCCAGTCTGTCTGTTACAAATAATTCATTAATTAATTTGAAGTTCAACTTTTAATTTGTTATAAGTTATAACTTTTGATAACTTTTGTGTTTGTTTCAATATTGATACTATTAATTTTGCTGGACAGTAGATACCTGTCACTTGCTTGTACCAGCAGTAAACAGGCTAATACTTTGTTGGTTTCAAGGAATGAAGAAAAATTAAGTTTTGATTGTTAATATTATTTAACGCTTGTCCGGGCTCTTTTGAATTTTGATTATGTCAGCTATCAAGGACTTGCGTGCGGCTGCTGGTGCTATTGCATCAGATTTGCGCTGGTTTGCCTCGGCCAGTGCCTTAGTGAACCGGCCTGATCGCCAGCAGGCCTTACTACAAAGGTACGAGCGGATTGACGATCGCCTGGCAAGTGTGGAACAGCAATTCCGCACTTTCAGCACTTGCTGTCTTGAAGTGTCAATCAATGATTTCACCGCTGACCAGCGAAATAAGGTCAGTGAAGACTATGCCCAGGTCTTAGACCTGTATGATGCTGTCTCCAATAGTGCGAGACAACTAGTTGCCGATGGCAACCCGGCCTGAAGCAGGAGCTTCCTAGGTCAGCACCGGGGCTGGTGAGTAGGCTCCCTACTTTGGACCTCCCCCATTTTGATGGCTGCCTAGGAAGCTACCTGGGCTTCGTTAATTTGTTCGACAGCCTAGTCAATAATAGGGCTGACCTTCGGCCGGCACAAAAGTTGGCCTATCTAATGTCGGTTCTGGATGGGGAGGCTAAGGGCCTCATCCAGCATCTGCCCGTGTCTGACGAGGCGTACCAGACGGCTCGGGACCTAATTACCCGTAGGTACCATAATAAGCGTGGCCTCGCCGATACGCACATCGAGCAGATTTTGGGTTTGCCGACGCTCACCCGGGTCTCTGGGTTGCGCACCCAACTGTTGAACCCGCTCTTGGTGGCCATCAACGCACTTAAGTGCCTTGACCTGCCCGTAGACCAATGGTCCTATTTATTGGTGCACATTGTGTTAAAGAAGCTGCCTGCCGACCTGAGGTCGCGTTTTGAACAGCGCTTTGGTGGGGATAGCGCGACCCATCTGCCCCCCTTTGCTGACCTGGAGAGGTTCCTGGAGGATGAGTGCCGGGTCTTGGACCACTCCGGTGGTGATACGCCGGCTAAGACGCAGCCGCCCAAGGTCAAGGAGCAGGCTCGCGTTCACACCCGAGCCAGTGTTGACCGGCGCCCTCCTCGCTTTGCAGTCACGCAGAGCCCAGTGGAGTGCTCTTACTGCAAGCTCACGGGGCACAGAACGGCCAGTTGTAGGGCATTCTTGAACCTACATGTCGCCTCTCGTAGGCGCATCGCGAATGCCCGCCGCCTTTGCTTCTCTTGTTTGGGGTCCCACTACCAGCGAGACTGCCCAAACTCTCGCCCCTGTCCTCACTGTGGAGGACAGCATTTGGACATTCTCTGCATGAATGCCAGAGAGGTTGGCCGCTTGTCCAACCAGCCGACGCCGCGCACGGGCGGGTGTTTTGAAGGTGGCAGCCGAGGCTCACCGGCACGCAGCCGAGAGTCGCTTCGCTTAATTGATCGCCGCTCACCCCGCTTGGATAACCGTAGCGTGCGCACGCCTAGTCTCTCTCGCGCACCTGAATGTGCTGTTCAGCGTCACCAGCACCATGACTGCTGCACCAGGTATTCCCCTCCTTTGGCGGAGCGTCCTCGCCTTGACTCGCGCCCACCTCGTTTTGGGCGGGTGCGTCATTATGACCCCCCACAGATGGCGCGCGGATCAAGTCATCGCGCCTTTGAGGACTTCAAGCCGCACCCTCGTTTTGACTTGCCTGGTCCTGGCCAACGGTCGCCGCCCAGGCAACAATAGGTCATTGACCCCTGCCCTATAATGCCAACCTCCCCCATTGAGACCGTTATCCTACCAACGGTTGCTGTTAGGGTCTGGGTCTGGGGACCCACGGGGACCTCTGTTGTTATCCGTGCTATATTGGACACGGGTTCGCAGGGTTGCATTGTTTCCACTTATTTGGTAGGGCAGGTTAAATTAAACATGGGCTCCTTTCCAAATTGTATACGGGGCATAGGTGACGTAGCTTCTAATGTTGAAGGGCAAGTTAAGGTTTTGTTTGGCCCTGTTGAATCTTCACACCCGAGGATTAAAACCTCGGCTATTGTGTTGAAGAATATTTTGGGTATGCACCCACAGAAACAGCTACCCGCTGCTGTGGTGAATTTGACATCGGGATTGGAACTGGCAGACCCCAAATTTGACACACCGGGACAAATCGATTTGTTGATTGGCTCTGATGTCCTCGGTGGAATTTTGATTGGTGGGAAACGGGTCTTGGTGCCAAATGGTTTGACTGCCATCCCGACCATATTTGGATTTGCTTTGATGGGACCTGTACCTAGGGACCCCCCTCCACCCGAACTTGATAATTTGTTGGCTGTAGGCTCTGCTCTCTCTGATGCAGTTCAGAGGTTTTGGGAGGTAGAGGAGCCCCCTCAAGCTGTCCGTTTGAATTCAGAACATGAGGAGTGCGAGCTGTTCTTCCAGAACAACACTGGTCGACTCCGTTCTGGTCGGATTATTACGAGGCTACCTTTTCTGTCTGTTCGGCCTCCGCTTGGTGAGTCACGACCTTTAGCCGAAAAGAGATTGTTGGCTATGGAGCGTCGCATGGGTCGTGATCCGGAGCTCAGGCAGAAGTACATTGAGTTCATGAGAGAATATGAACAATTGGGACACATGTCTGTGTCAAATTTGGATTGGCGTTCGGTGGAGCATTACTTTCTCCCGCATCATGCGGTATTGAAGCCATCGACTGGCAAGCTGCGCACAGTGTTTGATGGTTCTGCGCAGACTTCAACAGGCGTATCCTTGAACCAGTGCTTGCATTCTGGTCCCAAGTTGGTCAAGGACCTTTGTGACGTCATCACCAGCTTCCGACGACATCAGGTTGTCTTTGTGGCCGATATAAAAATGACGTTTAGGCAGACGATTATCCACCCTGATGACCGTCGTTTCCAGCTGATCCTTTGGAGAGAGTCTCCTCGTGATCCTATGGTCGTCTACGAGCTCAACACTAATACATACGGGTTAAGGTCAAGCCCCTACTTGGCAATACGTTCTCTTTGGGAGCTCGCAGACCGCGAGGGCCTACGTTTCCCACGAGCCTCTGCCATCTTGAAGGACGATATTTACGTCGATGACATTTGCTCGGGCGCCTCCACAGCGGACGAGGCGATCCTCCTGCGGGACGAATTGATAGGTATTTTGGCCTCCGCTAGTTATGAGTTGCGTAAATGGATTTCCAACTCACCAGCGCTTTTGGGAGGCTTGCCAGAGGATCATCAGCAAGATCCACATCTATTTGAGATTGTTGACAACCCCGCCATGATGGCTGTTCTCGGCGTTCAGTACAGACCAGTCCAAGACATCTTTACGTATAACGTAGACTTGAAACTGCCTTGTTCTTGGACTAAACGTCTCGTGTTGTCTACTGTCGCCAGAACCTTTGATCCGAACGGTTGGATTTGTCCTATCATATTTTCGGCAAAATGCTTCTTGCAGAAGCTTTGGACAGCGGGATTGACTTGGGACGAACCTCTACGCGATACTCTTGTTGAGGAATGGACCTCTTTTGTATCCTCACTTCCTGCCGTCATCGAGATCTCCTTGCCTCGTCCCATCCTTCCTCCCGGGAAGTACAAGGCCACCCTTCACGGGTTTTGTGATGCCTCGGAGCGTGGGCACGCGGCCGTGGTGTACTTGCGCACAGTTAGTGCCTCAGGTCAGGTGAGGGTTTCCCTGATCATGGCGAAGAGCAAGGTTGCACCCCTTCGTACATCTTTGACCATCCCAAAATTGGAGCTCTCGGGAGCAGCCCTACTTGTACGCTTGTTGAACCACGTGTCCAGTACTTTGGGTAAAAGCATTTGTATTGATGGGACCTACGCCTGGACAGACAGCCAAATTGTACTTTGTTGGTTGAAGGCGTCTGTCCACACTTTGGAGGTATTTGTTGCTAATCGCGTTTCCCAAATCCAGAAATCCGAAGTCAAACTTGTTTGGAGACACGTGCCAGGTGAGCTCAACCCCGCTGATTGTGCCTCGCGCGGATGCTTGACGCCTAGTTTTATAGGTCATTCGCTGTGGTGGGGTCCGGAATGGTTGAGTCGACCAGAAACCAATTGGCCTCGAACGCCAGTTTTGAATACTTCTAATTTGCCGGGTCTACGAACACTCGCTCTTGAAAAGGTAGAATGCGCCTTCGACCCCGATTTTTTGTTGAATCGTTACAGCTCCCTCGACAAGTTGTTAGGTGTCACTGCTTGGAAAAAGCGTTTTGTTTTTAATTTTAGGCACCCACAACAGAAACGACTGACACCGTTTCTCTCACCACAGGAACGACAGGAGTCCCTCACCTTTTGTGTTCATTCTGTGCAATTGGCGCATTTTGAGAAAGAGATTGGTATCCTTAAATCAGGGAGATCGAAGTTGTCGGGAGCTGTCTCTAAATTGAACCCCTTTTTGGACGAAACGGGTCTCTTGCGCGTTGGAGGGCGTCTCAAGAACGCCAACCTCCCTTACGGGGCACGTCACCCCCTGTTGTTACCTAAGGACGGTCATTTGGTACGCTTGTTGGTAACCGACCGTCACCTTAAAAATTCGCATGCTGGTTGTAATGCCCTGTTGGCCATTTTGCAACGCGAATTTTGGATTTTGTCTGCCCGAAGAATTTTTCGGAGCGTAGTCTTTCGCTGCATCCCTTGCTATAAGCTCAAGGCTTCTACCATGCAGCCGTTGATGGGAGACTTACCGGCAGATCGCGTAACGGAGAGCAGGACATTTGACGGTGTTGGCACGGACTTCACTGGTCCCTTTTTGGTGAAAACGTCGACACTTCGAAACAGCAAGACTGTTAAGGCCTACTTGTGTGTTTTTGTTTGCCTCTCCACAAAGGCCGTTCATTTGGAACTGGTCTCCTCGCTTACGACCGAGGCGTTTGTAGCCACATTTGACAGATTTGTATCCCGCAGAGGGCTGCCTTCCTTGATCCGTTCTGACTGCGGCACTAACTTCAAGGGCACGTATAATTATTTGAATGACGTTGTGAATTTTCTTGAAACCAACAAAGCTGATATAGGTGATAGGCTTGCCCGACGTGGGATAAATTGGTTGTTTTCCCCACCAAATTGTCCACACTGGGGTGGTATATTTGAGGCCGCCGTAAAATCGGCCAAAACACACTTGCGCAGGACAATCGGTGAATCTGTCCTTACATTTGAGGAACTCGCAACTGTGTTTTGTAAGATTGAGGCCGTTTTGAACTCTCGGCCATTGTGCCCGATCCGAATGATTTGGAGGCCCTTACGCCAGGCCATTTTTTTATTGGTCGCCCACTTGTCGCCTTGCCTGAGTACCCCTATATTGATACGAGACCTGGTCGTCTCTCGCGTTTTGAATTGGTACGCCAGATTACTCAGAGCTTTTGGAAACGCTGGAATTTGGAATATTTGCACATACTCCAGCAACGCGTTAAGTGGACCGACAAGACCGATCCACCCAAGATTGGTGACCTCGTTTTGATCAAGGAGGCTAACCTTCCGCCACTCAGATGGCGCAGAGGGCGCATCCTTCGTTTGGTAACTGGGGCTGATGGAGTTCCCCGATTTGCTGAGGTCTTGGTGGACGGTTCGATTCTGAGGAGAGCGGTTGCAACATTGTCACGTCTACCAACCGATTAGCGGACCGGTAGGCCGGTCCGGGGCGGGTGGATGTTTGAAATAGAATTAGTTTTTATTATAAGTCAAATCGATTAGATCGATTGAGTAACATTTTGTTTAGTCTATTGAAAATTTCTGACAACTGCAACAACACTGAACTGTCACTTCCGTTGCCGCCTTGAAAAATTAACACGCCGTTTGCACTCTCGCGTGCCTTGTACAAAAGTTGAGTCAAACATTGACATTTGCAAAACTGAATTGTGAATCCTGTGAACTTGCATCGTGCATTGAAGACGCTGCGTTGGAGTCTGGTAAAGTAAAGATAATTCACTTGCTAATATTGGCCAATTTTAGTCTCGTGTGTGTCTAACTTGCCTCCAGGACTCCACTCAAGAACATCACCAGGAGATATTTGGTAAGACATTTGTTTAATTCTTAGCGCCAAGAAACTTGATCCATGTGTTTAGATCCTTTGCATTGGGCTAAGACTGGATGAATTAATCGCTTCCACTGATCTCTGTTAAAAAATACCCATTCTTAGCCCGAATTCTAGACAGGCTCTATTGAGGATGCGCTCGAGGATTTTTGACATAGCAGATAATATTGAGATCGGTCTGTAATTGTTAATATCATCTCGGCGCCCAGATTTATGAACTGGGAGTACTAATGCCTTTTTAAACACATCTGGGAAGACACCAGTTGAGATTGAAAGGTTACATATATGAGTAATAATAGGAGCCATTACATCACATGTACTCTTAATTATATTAGTAGGAATGTTGTCCCAGCCTGTGGCGCAGTCAGATTTAAGATTTTTTATTATGGCCTTAACATCACTCTCAGTAGTTTCGAAAAGAACCATTGAGCCGCTGTGGTTTATTGAGCTGATAGAGTGAGATGTAGATCTCAATATTTATTTCTTTAACAATATAAATCTATTTTAAATTGTACTTAAAGCCTGTATAGGCAACTTCGCTCCCCTCCGTGGGATCTCCACCTTGTTATGGTGGGGGGGCTCAGTAACCGTGGGTTTGAGGTACACCCACGGTGAAGCAAAGCGGGATCCCGGGAGGGGACGCTCCACGTGGGCTTGGGTGAGGCCTGCGTAGGATGCGTCCTAAGGTGCGGGTGCGGGGGACAGTTCTGTCTATTCCTCTCAGTCGGGTGCGGTCGCGGGAGGAGAGACGTGTCGGTGTTGCGTTGCCGCGCGCCCTATCTCCCGCGACCAAATGGCGGCGCACCATCGTTGCGTCGCGGTGGGGCCGCAGAGGAAGAAGAGATGCGGTGTTGCGTTGCCGTCCTCCCTATCCTCTGCGGCCGCTGGGTGTTTTGGCGGCGGAGCCCAACACCTTCATCAGCCGCCAAGGGGGTTTCGTTCGGGGCCCGCCTGACTATCTGGCGGGCCAATACCCGTCGGGGGTAGAGAGGAATGCTTCGATGAAACCCTACCCTCCGACACATGGGTAAATGAGGAGCACGGGTTGGTTTTTAGTCAGTAAGAGTCTGACAGTCCCCTTCGTCCTTCTCCCCCAGGGCGGAGGGACTGCATGAGGATTTTCCAACCCGACCACAACAAAAAAAGGCAACTTCGCTCCTTTAGCAGCTGCGTACACATCTAACGATAAACTATCTAACATTTTTTTCTTAATGTAATTATTAGGGGTCGTCATAAAGTATACCTTGCATTTTCTTTCTTTTCCCAATAACATTTATAGGTATTTTTTTTTTAAAGACAACTCCCGCATTAGGACTAAATCCCGTGTCGCGGGGGACTTTACAAACATACAACTAACGGACACAATGAACACCCAGACTCGAAACAACAATTTGTGAATTACACAAATTGTTGTTTCGTACTTAGGTACTTTATGGGTACTTTTTCCATCAATCGGATGCTAATGTCAGTAATGTTGAGTGGTTCAAAGTCGGTATATAATAATGAGAACTTAATGTCCATTTCACTACTTCACGTGTGCCATAATTTCGTATAAAAGAATTGTTTTGTGACTTATCAACTTTTTACTTATAAAGAGGGCAAGTTGGTAACTACTTAGTTCTTTTAACATGAATACTTTATCGATAATGATCATACTTTTAATGTCAATCAGTTTGATTTGATTTTTGTTGTTCATATATAATTTTTTTTACTCGTACAAAATAAAAGAAATCGTAATTGCACAGAAAACTTTAACCCCATTATTTTTTAAGTCTTATGCAGTCTTTGTATCCGTTACTATTCTAGTTACTATACTAGTATTATAATATCTGGGCGAGATTTTTGAATAATGCTATACTTAGGGATAAGATATTGATGTCGCGTATACATTTAAGACTACGCACCGCACGAAGGCCCTGTGTTATCCTTATCGCTGCAGAACTGAAGGTTTATTTATATAATTAAATACATTTTGAAAGACCGTATGTAGAATATTTCTTGCAAGTCTTATTGGAAAAATGAAAATGAACTTAGAATAATGCAGTGTGCAATGCGACCTGCGTGTGTAAGTAGTGCGTACTTCTATTCAAAGCTTGCAGCGTCTGGTTTTTTCTTGAAGTATTCAGTACACAATATAGCAAGTATCATAACTTTGCAAACTGTATGTGTTCCGTCAGCAAAAAAGTTACAAAAGAGGAAGTTGTACATTACAAACCAGTGTAGAAGTCATTATTTTCAGCTTTTTCCAACAAAAAACATTAAAGTTTTTTTTTGTAAGAGCAACGTGTTGTGGACTGACGCATTAGGTGCAAACTTTCCAAATTCGAGAACGGTCGCACGTCTTTGTTCCTTCGAGTAATTCTTCCAAACCCTGTAGTTCTTCGCGTAACACCCGATAATTGTCCCCGGGTACTTCATTGTGTCCAGTAGATACTCCCAGCATCTGTTGTGATCGCAGAGACGTACACAGGCAAAAAGTATATAAATGCGATAACTAGATGAGCCCGAAGTTACACCCGCGTTATTTAAGTCTACTGTTCCGATCCCACGGCTCATAGCGTCATGTTATATAGCCTTAAAGCCGCGTATCGACTTCGCGCTCCAAAAGGACGAACATTGGCGCGCGTACTAGCCGCGCGAAATTGTTACCATTTTGGAGCGCGCGCCAATGTGTTTGTTGGAACGCTCGAACATGGAGCGCCCCGTTCCATCTAGAGTCGGTTTTTTACCGCGCATCAAAAGCAACTCAATTGTGGCGCGCGCGCCAGTTGAGACGGACGTGATATTATTTTGTGTGTTCGTTACGTTCCGAGCGATGGATAATCAAAGTTGCCGCTCAGAGAAGACGCTTGGAGGGAAATAAGTTGTGAAACAACTCTTTCATCCACCAACGCACTTTACGTTCATGTTTTTTCTTCTGTATAATACCGTGAATATAAACACAAACGTAACTGCTGCTCGTGCACGACGGACCTGCATGTTGAACGACCGAACACTGGAACAGTGGCCGCGCGCGCCATGGCGCGCGGAGTTGATATCATTTAAATATTCGGAGCGCGTTCCGTGAACGCGTTCTCGGCGCGGGCGTTCATGGCGCTTGCGCCAGGAGCGCATAATGGATACGCAGCTTTAGCCTTCATTGATAAATGGGCTATCTAACACTGAAATATTTTTTTAATCGGGCAATAGTTCCTGAGATTAGCGCGTTTAAGCAAACAAACAAACAAACTCTACAACTTTATATCTTAGTATAGAGTATATTAGTATGTACTTAAAGTGTCCAAAATGCCTAATATTATTCTGAAGAATTAGCCTCACACTCCATAACCTAACCAGAATCTAACATGAAACGCGCGTTGTAAGTGGAACTTGAAATTTCAATTCTAAGTAAGTCTAATTTGAGAGTGCCTATAGCGAGGTATCACAGGTATCAATTCAAAGTATCATGGCAGCATAAATGCAGGCGCAAGTAATTTATGTATAAAACCCTTTTAAAATTATTGAATCTTACGGACAAGTTGCCGATACATTGCCTCCAATCGGAGCAAAAAGGATGTAAACTCTATAATTATGTTCTACAAACATCTATGTTTACTGGAAAGCAAATGATCTAGTAGAATTTGAAATTACGGGATGAGAGGTAAAATAATTACTACATGTAGTTTATTATTTATATTACTGTGTAGATAGTGGTATTGCATAAGTCCTATTTTTGGCATGAATTTGCAAGTCTTCTCAGAATGCTTTTAGCCAAGGCAAGGATTAGTGCGTCCTATGCGCCATTGTCTAATTATGTCGGATTGGCAAAGTACTCTTAACCACCATTTTTAATAAAGTAGGCATATTAATAAGCTGCTGCAGTACCTCATGATATTATCCCGATGACGAGCTTTTCAATCTGCTTGTATAGCTAGCAACCATCAATTGTATAAAAATATAATTATATAAAAGCTGTAAGTCAACTAAAATATTCTCTGTTTTCTATTTAAACGGGCAAGGCCTCAACTTTCGATATTGGTCAGAACTTAATAATAATTCAACAATGCACACACAGAAGAACATACTTAAAAAATATAATATTCGTAGACCACGTGAAGTGTAGCACCGCCGAAGATTGAACCCACAACACAAGAAGTAGTGTTAAACTTCGAGGCAGCTTGAACCACCGCGCCATCGATCCTTCGTAATTGCAATTAAATCATCAAATAACTGAGCTATTTGTATCGTTCTCAGTAGATTACACATTCGGTTGCGCTCTATATTTTACTTGGACACTAAAGTACCAGCACATCGCTGTATCGAGTGCTAAACATTAAACACTTAAGAGTGACAGTCCACTACAAATAAAGCGCCGCTCTATATAACGTAAATTTTTATTCATGTCTAGTGCCCGCGGGTTACAAGTCTTGAATTTATTGATTCGCATCGCATGAACTGATGACTAGTGATAATCGGGATAGTTTGGGGTTTTATAATAAACCGGTCAAGTGCGAGTCGGACTCGCGCACTGAGTGTTCAGTAAAAAAAGGAGCTGTAGGTACAAATAATTATTTTAAAAAATATGAGATGTAACAAAAAATTTAAGGTTATCGAAATTTTTCCTATGTGCGTATATTTTGATTGCGTTGGCTTAGAAGTTTGATTTTTTCACAGCTTCTTCGTCCTGACAGAAGGACGGACAGCAAAGTGATCCTATAAGGGTTTGGTTTTTAGGGTTCCGTACATCGAAATGAAAAAACGGAACCCTTATAAGATCACTTTCCTGACCCTTAATTGAAATTTATATCAAATAGTCAAGTCTACTGTCCCATGAAGCTGTCAAAAATCAAGCTTCTAAACCAACGCAATCAAAATATACAGCTGTTTATGCTGCAAATTTCCGCAAATTTTCGAAACTCGCAAGGGAATAAAATCCTACAGGGTACTTCCCATGAACTCAGAATCTTCAAATCTGGTATGAAGCAATGTCTTATAGCACAAATAAAGGGAAAATTGCGATAACCGTAAATTTTTAGTTACATCATATCATAAAAATATTTTTAATAATTTTAAAGGTACTACCCCGTACCTTCCTCATGAATCCGTAGTGATATAAAATTGAAATTCATATCAAATGCTCAAGTCAAAACTAAAGGGTACATCCAGTCGATCTGGAATCTTGAAATTTGGCATAAAGCAACGTTTTATAGCACATAGGAAAAATTTAAACTTTAATTTTTTAGTTACATCATGTATTTTTAAATAATTATATATACCTACAGAACCCACTACATACTACGGAACCCTCGGTGCGCGAGTTCGACTCGCACTTGACCGGTTTATTTCATTTCGATGTACGGCACCTTAAAAATGGACTTAGTTATAATGTCAATATAACGTTTAGTTTTCAATGGATATTTTCAAAAATCTTTTTATCCGCTTGACCGCGCACAAGTGACTATTCTCCCTTTTTCGAAATGCCGTAGACCGCGCACAAGTGACTATTTTCCCTTTTTGGTTACAGCGCTATACTCGGTCTGAATTTACTGTTTCTTTCTATTACGTAATGTTTTAAATTATTTTTCTCTGTTCTATTCAAATCATTGAACATTTCTTCATGCTAAAAATACGAAGCGAGTCTTAAAATCGTTAACCCGGAACGAAAAAATAATGTCAAATGCCACTCTTTGTTTCGCGCGCTCCGTGATTACGTGCTTATCGTATGCGTGTAATTAAATATGTTTATACTATGATACATGTTTTTTTTATTTAATTCGGTGTAGCTAGAATCCCTCTACAGTTAAAACTCATAAAATATGTATGTCATCGATTTACTTTTTAAAATAATCCTGTTGAAAATACACAAAGTGTTTTTTAAACGATAGTCAATGTTCGCTGCTAAGTAATTACGTGCTTATCGTACGCGTGTAATTAAATATTTTTATACTATGATACATGTTTTTTTTATTTAGTTCGGTGAAGATAGAATCCCTCTACAGTTAAAACTCATAAAATATGTATGTCATCGATTTACTTTTTAAAATAATCCTGTTTAAAATACACAAAGTGTTTTTTTCAACGATAGTCAATGTTCGCTGCTAAGTAATTACGTGCTTATCGTATGCGTGTAATTAAATATTTTTATACTATGATACATGTTTTTTTTATTTAATTCGGTGTAGATAGAATCCCTCTACAGTTAAAACTCATAAAATATGTATGTCATCGATTTACTTTTTAAAATAATCCTGTTTAAAATACACAAAGTGTTTTTTTTCAACGATAGTCAATGTTCGCTGCTAAGTATAATAAATTAGAAAGTAAATATCAAGAAAGAATTCATACGACTTGAAAGAGTCATTTATAAGGTTGAAGAAAAACATCATTTCAACTTACTCTTGTTACCGACTTATCAACAATAAATGTTTATGTTAGCGCGCCCATCTGGCGAGCGGCGGCGCGACATTTTGTTTAGAACGTGAGCGGTCAAGTGAATTCGGCGAATTGGCGCTAGCGGTCAAGCGGTTATTTCATTGTAGCCTGTAGTAATTCTCTGCTGGGCTTAGCATCTCCTAACTTTTATGGTAAAAAGACAGCAATATGTCTGTTCCAAAATCATCCTCTTAGCGTTATCCCAGTTTCAACCTGGGGTCCACTTACTAGTCTAACAGGATTTGGCTGAATATTAGCTTTTCCACAAAGCGACTGCCTGTCTGACCTACGCAACCCGAACCGATAGCGATATTCCATGGTTTATGTTGCCATGGTTTTGCTCCAAAACACAGACATATAAAAGCACTGTGCGAGATTGTGGAAAGCTACTAGTTATAAGTAGGTTGGTTTATATATGTCGTCAATCAATAAAGCCTAAAATTTTCCCTTAGACGTTAATTAGGTATAGATAAAACACTTAAAATACATTTTCCCGAAAAGTTAATCACAGTACCGTTACAGTCGATGTTGTCATTAAACAAATGCTTTTTCTGTGTCAAAAACGATATCTTTTATTTGATTTTCGGTTTGCTTTATTCACGATATTCATTCATTAAATATTTCCAACCGTATAGACAGTTTTATCTTTTTAAAGTAACACACTTATCAGGGATATATTTTGTATTGCGGGGATTTTACAATCATATAAGTAAAGGACACGAAGGACACCTAGTTTCTCATTCTATTGTATTATTACAGTCCACTGCTGGACTAGGCCTCTTCTTTGAAAAAAGGAATTGGCCTACTATACCACGCTGGCCAAACGGGTTGGTATAGGGTTTGTTTCAAGTTTTCCTTTTCTTACAGTGCTGTTCTCTGCACAGTATGGTCCGTTTGTCGGCTCCTAGGACACCCATGGGATGATATGGGGTGGTGACATTCCGTATTCTTAATCCGTCACCACACGGACATACCTATTTGTATGTATGTATACATATTGTATTATATAACGTGCGCTTAAAAGAATATCGTAATCGGTCTTGTTTATACACTGTCTCAATGATGTCACATGTTTTCTCAATATGAGAGGGATGCCGTATGGTTTTACAGACTTCACTTTGAGAACATGATGGAGAGCTTTCAAACCAGACGATTTCCTCACGACCATATCCTTCACTGTCCGTATGGTGACGGATTAAGAATACGAAATGTCACTACCCCATATCATCCCATGGGTGTCGTAAGAGCCGACAGAGGGAGCATATTATGCAGAGAACATCATTGTAAGAGAAGGAAAACTTGATACAAACCCTATACCAACCCGTTTGGCCAGCGTGGTATAGTAGGCCAATTCCTCCATTGAAAGGGGAGGCCTAGTCCAGCAGTGGACTGTTAAAGGCTGATGATGATATCCTTCACTATTAGAGTGACTGATAATTAACAATTAAATATATATATATATATATATATATATACTAGCTGACCCGGCAAACGTTGTTTTGCAAATTTTTTTTTTTTTTTGAAAAATAGATGTTGGCCGATTCTCATAGATACCGGATAAGCACAAAAAATTTCATCAAAATCGGTCAAGCCGTTTCGGAGGAGTATGGGAACGAAAACTGTGACACGAGAATTTTATATATATATATATATATTCAAAATTCAAATTCAAAATCCTTTATTCATTTGGGTCACAATGTGACGCTTATGAATGTCAAAATAATAAATTTATAAAATAATTACTTATACTCAAATTTAAAACATTATTACTGTATGCTTCTACATTTACATTTACTGCCACGTTCGCAAAGCAATAGGTAGAACCATGAGAAAGAACGGGCAATAAAACTCACGGTCACTCTTTTTCATCGCCAGGTTTTGCATAATACACAATTTACATTTTGTAAGGTGCTGCAACTGTTACACCTTCTATATCACTTGTATATATTTACTGTACATCATAATACTCAAGCATAATACTTTTGGTTAGCCTCCTCAGAATAGACATGGTGAAACAGGAGCATCCACTTACATTATATATACCTAATAATGCAGGCAATCTGCGAAAGTGATCAGAACCATGATGGAAATGATGCAGTTAAATATTAAAATCTAATACCAGCCCGCAAGACCGTCATCGACCAGTCATCGCAAGTAGCACCCGTTCACGAGTATGACGCATGTGCCAGCCATCATCCCTCTCGCCATATTAAAGGGACAGGGATGACCCGACACACGACGCCACCACAAGAAATTACATTTTAGTGAGCATGACGTCAAACGGTATACGAACCAGCAGTAAGAAACAATCTATTGGTATACTGACCATGACCGCCAATTACCTCCATTTTCCAGATCGTTATTATTAACATAAGTTAGTGGAACGCGTGAAGGAATGCAAATGTAGAAAGAATTTTGTGAAGGTGACAAGTGAACAATGATATGATCAGAGATAAATAATGTTAAACTACATTCAACAAATCATAAAAATATCCAAATCCTACAAAAATCATGTGTTCACGAGGCACCTCCACTTAACATGTAAATAAAATAATCGTGAGTTAAACAAGCCTAAGCCTATCCCCACGGTGTCTTATCATTTAAAAATTCCTTAATAGTGTAAAAGTAAGTTCCTAATTGTCCGTTTGTATTTGTGCATAGGTAAATTCATTATTTCAAGAGTCAATTTGTTGAAAAATCGTATACCAATCCCCGCAAATGAGTTCTGAACTTTATGTAGACGGTAGTTAGTTCCCACCAGTTTATTCTTATTCCTTGTGTTCACGTTGTGCAAATCACTATTTTTGCGGTATAGAATTAAGTTTTTCTTAATGTACATTAAGTTAGCATATATATATTGCGATGCAACTATAAATTTATCACGTAAAGAATCTCTAGCACCTAACTTATAAATTGCACGTATGGCCCTTTTTTGAATGACAAAAATAGTCTGTATATCCGCAGCTGTACCCCATAACATTATTCCGTAAGACATTACGCTGTGAAAATAACTAAAGTAAACTAGTCTAGCAGTATCTATATCTGTGAATTCCCTAACTTTTCTAACTGCAAACGCTGCAGAACTAAGTTTTACTGCGAGACAGGATATTTGGGCGCCCCACTGAAGCTTACAATCTAAAGTTACACCTAAGAATACGGTTGATTCGACTAGTTGAATTGTTTCCTTATTTAAAATTATATTAGTAGGAACACTTTTGACATTAGGCAAAGAGAATTTAAGACATTTGATTTTGCTTGAGTTGAGTACCAAATTACTTGTCGAAAACCAATCTAATACTTGTGCAAGAGTGTTATTGACGGTATCAAAGTTACTTAAATTACGATCAACTTTAAAAATTAGTGACGTATCTTCGGCAAACAAAACAATATCACATAAATTTTGTACAAAGAACGGCAAATCATTAATATATATTAAAAAAAGAAATAGACCGAGAATAGAGCCCTGTGGAACGCCCATTCCTACTGGCAAACCTAGAGACCTACTCCCATTAACATCTACATACTGAATTCTATCACTAAGGTAGCTGGCAACAAGATTGAGTGCGGTATCTCTAATACCATAAAGTTTCAATTTAAGTAAAAGCGTATTATGTTCCACACAGTCAAAGGCCTTTGATAGGTCACAAAAAACACCAATGGCATCCTTCGAGTTTTCCCAAGCATTAAAAATATGCTTTAACAAAGTTACACCGGCATCAACGGTGGAGCGACCCTTAGTAAATCCATACTGTTCACTGTGAAATAAATTATTTGTGTGAAAGTGGCTCTCTAGTTGATGCAAAATAATCTTTTCAAAAATTTTACTAATAGCAGGCAAGATAGAAATTGGCCGAAAATTACTAGGGTCGCTCTTTGATCCCTTTTTGAATAATGGTATTACTTTACTGTGTTTCATTAGATCAGGAAATACTCCTGTATCTACGCATCTGCTGAATATTGCAGCTAAATATGGAGCTAAGCTAGAAATAATTTGTCGCACAGATTTTTTATTACTGAGCGTCTTGAATACCTTCAATATGTCATTGGTGTCAATATATTTAAAATTAAAAAGCACATCACACTCATTCACATTGCCCCTACCCAACATTTCTGCTTTGTTTGGACATGAATCTAGACAGCTGGTTGTGTTCACTGGTATGTTTATGAAGAAATTGTTAAATGTCTGAGCAACAACAGTTTTCCTAGTAATAATTTCACCATTAAATTTTAATTCATAATTGTTATCTACCAATTTAGCTCGACCAGTCTCATTGTTAATAATGCTCCAAGTAGTTTTAATTTTGTTCTTGGATTCTTTGATTTTATTGCTTAAATATAAGGATTTGGCTAAAGCACATGTCCTCTTAAAAACCTTTGAATAATTTCTAACATATTGAATAAATTCAGGATTAAAATTGTATTTCTTCATACCATATAGATCATACAACCTAGCTCTACTTTTGTATATACCTACTGTTGCCCAATCACAAAAATTTACTTTAATGCTCCTTGCAAACGTATTCAGTTTAAAAATTTTATTGTACTCATCATTAACAATTTTAAATAAGCATTTATATAATTCATCAGGATCATCAACGGTTAAGTCAATACTGGCGATCTTGGCAGCAACATCATTACTAAAGTGTTTTAGGCGAGCAGAGGTCATTGGCCTACATGTAATTTCTTGTACTTTAGGGGTTGTATTAGTTGGAATTACAACCTTTTGCCCGCAGTGATCCGATGTCAAGTCAGTTAAAACAGCCTTACTTAAATAAAGACAATTGCAAAAAACATTATCTAAGTATGTAGACGAATGTGAGGTTAATCTAGTTGGTTCAGAGAACAAAACATTTAAATTAAATGACCTAAATAAGCTAACTAACCTAGTACAAATTGGTGATTTTTCTAACAAATTGACATTAAAATCGCCGCATACGATTATAGACTTCCTACTAGAAATTATGTGTTTTAAGACATCCTCAATAATGCTTTCAAACTGAGTAAAGTCGCTTTGTGGTGGTCGATACACACACACTATAATATGTTGTTCAAGCTCAACAAAAGAAATCTCAGCAGTGCGCTCGATAGAAAGTTTAGCTATATCCTTACGTTCTTTACATTTCAAACTATTACATACATATATTAGAGAGCCACCATGAATGGCCTTCTTTCTTACGAATGCACTTATAACTGAGTAATGTTGATTGTTAAATATTAATTGGTCACCTCGCAACCAATGTTCTGTAATACATAAGATATCAATCTTATGTTTATTTAAAAATAAATCTATTTCTAATTCTTTGCCATCTGGCAAAGAATTAGAAATAAAAAAGGCCTTGTATGTTTTGATGAACTAAGTTTAAAACACATGAATGCCTATCTGTTGTCTCATCTAATAGTTTAAACTAATAGATGTGTCAATACTACTATTGGTATAACTATTATCTACCCAATTCCTAAGTACTCTAGTAGTACTCCTGTCAGTATATACATTAAATGCTAATAATTTAGCAAGTTGTCGCCTATGTACATAAGAAAGATACATAGTATCTTTTGTTAAAAAGAAATTACTAATAAAAATATTAGTGTCAAAAAATAAAATACTGTCACTATGACATGTCCTATTGTACAATAATAGATTTAATTTGCCTATCTGCCTGTTTTGGTCATCTGTGAGAGCATATGAATAAGGCAATGCACAAATAATAAAGCTACATCCTATTTTTGTGCTAACATCTATCATTAAGTCTGTTAATTCTATGAGACTGTTTTTGGAGACTAATGAGCTGTCACCATACAATATGATGACAGTAGTTTGTGCATTTAAGTCGGCATTCTTAATCTTATCAACTAGGGTACAAGACTGAGCTCCAGGTGAACAAAAGTTCTGCACTGGTTGCTCAGTGTAATGATCAATTAAGCTCCCTAAACCCACTCCCAGTTGGTCTGAAAAAATTATTACATTCTTACTGTCGGTCTTTACTGGATGCAGTTTGTTTTGTGTATTATACTGACATCCATGGGCATTCAATTCTATTGATTCAGCAGGTGTAGTCACACACTTAGTTGTACAACTGGAACAGTAATTATTAGAGTTGGATAATGAGATAAGTTGTTTTAAATTTTCTCGACCAACTCTTGAAATTTCTTCATATTTTAAGATGTATTCATGAGTCTCATTCTGGTGTTCCATTATAGTTCTAGTGAGTTGAGCTTGTAGATTTGATATTTGTGCTTGCAACTCACTTGTGTGTTGTTCATATAACAACCTACCAGAAACTAATTCTTCATTTGTTTCCTCAAGCTTTAATAAAAGAGACTCACACTCTTTATTTAATTTACAGTTATCTTGTGCATACTGACTCAATTTGGTAGACCACTTAGGACCAGATCTAAGTTTCTTAATTAATTTATTTAACTTAAACAATTTTCTAAATTTATTCTTACTAAGGCATTTTTTGAAACAGTTACATTTAAGAGCTTTTAGCACATTAATTTTCTCACCCAGGAGCTCAGAGAATAAGTTGTGAGTAGCAGTACTGTTAAAGGCCGCAATTGTGTCTTCTAGAGTTGAAATTCTGCCATAAGCCTCATTGAGACTTGCTTCTAACTCCGCATTGCGGCTAAGTTGTCTGGAGTAAATTTCGTCGCAGCTGCTGAAACACCTAACTTCTTCTCGTAGTCTGTCCCGTTGATCCAAGACATCCATATGCTCTATATGCAGCTCCGTGAGTTGTGTCTTCAGCTCAGATATACGGTCATTTACAATTTTAATTTCTTCTTCACAGTCAACGCGTTCCCTTGATAGTTGACTGTTGTCATCCTTGTATTTCTTTAACTCGAGCAGAGTTATTCTTAATTTATTTTCCACCTCCTTGGCCGTTGCCTTCCGAGTCATCATATGGGTAGACATTGCCAAGGATTACAAATTACCTAAAAAATAAGAAAACAGCTGAGCAAAGTCAAAGAAGAGTAGAGATGTGATGGGGCTTGAGTATTATTGTATAGACAGAATAAATAAGAAAAGTTACAAAAGAAAAGGGGGGTATATGAATAAAAAATATATTAAATTAATTAATTGTAGAAACTAAGAAATTGAGAACAATTTAGGTAATTTGAACACTTTAGAGTAATTATCTAATACTTTTACAAGGTTTCTATTGAAATATCTCAGCTGATGAACTTAATCAACTTATTAATAAAATGTAAGTAGGTATACAAGTTACAGGTTTAAACCAATAATAGCTAATACAGAAAAGTACACAAATATATGAAGTACAGACAAGAATAAACAGTGTAGTAATTGTGAAGTGTATCTGTAGATTGTGTTTGTCTGGGGCTGTTGTTTAGTCCTCGATTTTGCTTCCACAATAGTCAAGCAAAAGGAGACAGAACTGAGTCAGATGTGTGTTGGACGTAGCTCACACGGGGGTGAGCCGAGTAATTCGGTGTTGTGGAGTGTTGAATAAGTTTTAATAAGTATTATACTCCCCGGGTTTAAGTCGTAGCAGATGTAAATTCAAATCCGTCCGTTGACACCAAGTCTCCGTTCTGTTCGCTCGAACTTTGGCCGTGTAGTTATTATACTTTTTACAAACACAATTTTAACAATAACTTCTTGTCACTATTTTATCAATATATACTAACTTATATGTTAAATAATCAATTAAAATTATATTAAAACTTTTTTAATTACGGAGCTAAAATTATTGACGTCTGGCGGTTACAGTTGCCAGAGCAAAAAAAGCATAAAGTATATATATATATAATACGGTATGGGGACATTGGTGTGTGTGCTTAGGAATTTAATACCAGATTTTTCTTTCGCAGTGCAAAGGTCTCACCACAAGGCTATCGCTGCTTTTAACGTATAATAGAATAAACTTCTGTAACTACCTGCTACCCAGTAGGGCTTGTCCGACTAGCTTCGAAGTTAGCAACAAGTTGGTTGTTGTCAAGATTAAAAAGTCTTTGTTAGGATACATAACCTATATATGATTTTGTGAATTTCTGTTAACTCGTCAGCATTATATATTGCTTATAACAATATATTTTATTTTAATGGAAATGTGATAGTGTTGTTTGAAGTTAAAAGGTAGATTGACGTTTGTCTACATAGTAAATTGTCTTCGAGACTAGGTAAATAGATTGAAGGCAGGTTAAGCCAGTTAACATTAATATGAACGCAAGAGTTGCCCTGCCTGTTTTTACATGCTGCACTTTCATAGTTAGATTTCATGCTGCACTTTCCGCTGAGCCGCTTATGTCAAATGTTAAAGGAGTGAGGTTGAGCGTCAAGTAATCCGAATATCGAGTGAATAAAGTGGGTTCAGCCATTGTAATATATTGTATTGATTTCAGGTACCCTGGAGACTATTATTTAACGACGACGGATTCGTCACCGTTCGGACTCGGCGACGATGGCTTGTAACACTCCAATACAACTATGTGTACTTATGGCTGTGATTGTACATACTGTATAGTGTATATACTATTGTAATGTCGCGTCTACATCATAAAAATGTAGCCACAGAATTACTCTCGTAAGGAATCATCCATACAGAGCGAACTGACTATATTTTTCTGATACCTGTCCGTGCAATAGTGCACTACAGTAGTAAATAGTAGTAACCAAGTCTAATTTTAGCTATTTATTGAGCTAGCTTTGTTAAAGAGTATCTTCTTTTAGCAAGTTATCTTTCTATAATAAGGTTATAATAAGCAAATAATTAACCAATTAAGTCAGAATAAAAATGTTCTAAATTATAAAAGGTTTCAATATTACCTACCTTATTGACCTTCTCATTATGTTCCTTAATTTTTTTTTAATTAGTTCATTGATTACTTTACACAGCCATTTCCTTTCAATAATTTCCGTGAAGATTATTCTAAGAGCTATTAGTAAAACATGACAAGAAATCTCTGACAATATAACGGGTTGTTTTACTGAGAAATGCACGTACCTACATAATATTACTATACCTACGCTAGATATCTGTCATTCTTGCAAATGCTATTGTTACTAACACTTAGTAGCGACGATATTGATTGTGATAAATTTGCAGACTAAACTAGCCATGTACGTTGACAAGTCGAAAGATTAAGATTGGCACAGTAGAAAAAGTTATAATCAAAACAAACTGCGATACAAATAGTTGAATGTTGTTTGATTGTACACACAATAAGTTAAAGCAGAGTTGTTTTATGAAGCCTTGTTAGATGAAAGCTCAATAAGGCATTTTGTATATTCTGCTGACGTCTGGCGGACTTGTTCGAGAGTAAACTGAACAAGCCGGCGTGTTTACGTCTCCCTGTTTAACTAGCGTTATCTACTTAATGCCGTCGGCCGGTACGCTACTCTAAACGTGAACAGAACCTCAACATTAGTGTTGTGTAGGTAGACGCCGTCTACTACGTAAATAATTTAGTAGCACACCGCGTACTTACTCACATTTTGGGTATTCGATTCTCTATAATAACATGCGTAAGTAGATCAACTCTATTATTTATGTTTTTTTTCATGTACTTGTATAACATTTAGTTTCAGAAGTAGTTTTACTCGTGGTCATTATAATACAGACATTTATACAACAGTTAACGAAAAGACGTTTTTACTGTTTACATTATGTAGGTACATACGTAGGTACATTTATGAATCGATATGTTGTTCGAAAAATAATTATATATTTTAATTTTCACAACATTCCTTTTTTCGTATGCAATATATCTTTGAAACTAGTTCGTTTAATTGTTATGTACATGTCAACAGTATTATATTTATGTATATTTTTCATCGATGATCCTCAATAAATCATGATGACCTGATTTATATAACAAATAAATCAGGAAACAACTCGAAAAATATATTGCTCTATGTTTTATTAGGTTATCTTTCGAAAAATAATTTATGCATTCCATGTTTCATTCGATTTTAAAAAGCTTTATTTTTGTTGGACCTATATATATCCAAGTATACATAGAGCTTACGTATGACACGATCTGGCGTTATAAATTCTAAAGCCAAGTAATTACAAAAAGTATAAGTATAGATTGAATACCCGGTCCCGATAATTACTACTGAAGATAATGATTCGCCAAATATCAAGCAAATTAATCATCCAAGACCAAGAATTTTTGCACAAATCATTAAAGCACATAAAAAGGCAAATGTATTCTCTGATGCGGATGCCAAATGGATTTTCATCATTTTTATAGATATTTCACTACCTACCTGTTCCATTGTTGCCGAGATAAAGCCTCAATTATATAGGTAGCTATTGTCTGAAAGTACAACTCAACCAACTTTAGCTGTCATGTTTCAATGTTTATTATTTATAATTTGGTTCGCGTCTTTCTTCTTTAACATCGCGGCAAATTTTACAGGCGTAAAAATATCATAGAGATGAATACCCAAACTCAAAATTACAGCGCAACGATAACAGTTTCAGGGTCACATGTATGTATTATGTAGGGTTTTCCCCCGCGGGAAACTATCGGACATTTTATTGGCGACAGTAACATCATCGTTCTACACCTACAGTGCTTGGAATCTCAACCTAGTTCACGTGCTTTTACAAATAAAAGCATTTAGAATTATCGTACACGCACACCATTGTAATAACAAGTTTTTTGTTTCTTAACAGAATACCTCTAGATTTTTATCTAGGGTCGGAAACCTGTACCCTGCAAATGTCAACAACCTTTATTACCATCAGTATTACATCCCAATATGATAAGGGGTACCTATACGTGTATGATGTAGGCGCTTATGTAACATATTGTGTACTATTGGTGTACTTACTGCCATGTTTGCTTGGATATTTCTTGCTTCTTGCTTCTTGCTTAGGGTAGGTAGATAAATGCCAGTCATTATCTTTTAGGTTTTCATTTGAAGGATTTAATAAGGATTAATAATATATTTTTTATAATTCTATACAACAGCACTTGAAGTTAAAATTGCTAGTGAAAAAGCTAAAACTTTGCTCTATTTGGTATAAAATTTAATAAACGCGATGAAAAAAGTAATTTAATGTCCAGATTGCAGAGCATAATCAGAAAAGCTCATGTTTCCTCTTTGATAGTTCGTAAAACGACATAAAAGGCTCACACGTCCCAGTGACCAACATGTCAAGTCGATATTAAATAGCTAGGTTGCGTGCCTTGGACGCGGACGAGCTGGATACCACATACGAGTATAAATCGGTCAACTACTCAACGATCTCGTATCAACACAAACAGGCTATTCTCCCGACGTGACTGCGCAAAATTCTTTGGGAACATTATATTGACTCAGCAATTAAAATGATAAACATTTGCCTATTTGTTGGTTCGTTCCGGGTTTAGGGATAAATACTTACATAGACAGAATACAGAGCTGCGCCGGCACGACTAATTGACCTAATTTGAATAAGCTTTCTGTCGGCATTTTCACGAATTTAGTTACAGTTGCTCAAAGCAACGCAGATATATAAAAAGTGATAAAAACTGCCGCTCACATTTGGTCGACAATTTGTCGATACATTTTTGCTTAATTACCTATATTGAGCAGTTTTTAAATAATCAGTATTTACCATTGACGAGCGCGCATGATAACACATACGAATGAACGTACTGAATTGATAAAAACGTTTCGATAAGTGAATTGTCACATGTCCGGCTTTTATGTCATCCTTAGACATAGTACCTAGCTACATTAAGATTATTTATAAAAAAGTTAGTAAATACTCATTTGTATTGTACAGTAAAATGATATGGCGTGATAAATTTCACCGCGCAACAATAAATTAGTTAGATTTAGTAGCGATCAACAAGGTCGTGTAAAATAGCGAAAGGGCTAAACCGAACACGGCAATTTTCATTGCGTTTTAACGTTGGCGGGACGCAACCAAAGTCGTTCGGTACATCTGTTTGACAATTTACGTTTTTAATAATAGCCGACACTGCCTTTGAATCGGTCGCGCACGAATTAACAACCGGCAAAATTAAAGCCTTCAAACTTTTTGCAGAGCCAGCAGACCGATAAAGCGCGTTCGTTTTGCCCTTATTTAGCCGCGGGGGGATTTTCTCAAAATTAGAAACGTCCCAAATCGGCTTCGTTACATTGTACGTCGCGGTAATAGAGTTGTTAAGGAAAATATCGAATAGTCTATTTTGTTGTTTTTGTATCAAGTTGCCGGTACATAAATCGATGGATAAAGTTACTGTTTTACATTCAAAGTGGAATTAACGGGTTTATAAACATAGAGTATTCGATGGCAAAGTATATGTCATGTTGAATAATATACTGCTAATCAATATGAAGCTGTTATTATGCATATATAATATATAATATCACATATTTTCTCGATTATTTCGGCAGAGGCGTTAATCATACACTTTGTCCATTATATTAATTTCCCACGTGATACTGAAATGGAACCTGAATCTCGGAAAACAGCCGTAGTTACCACTTTTTGGTATAAAACTTATAGGACAAACAAAGCAAACATTATTGATGCTAAATAAATAATGAAGCGATATTTTATTTCAGTGTTTGTATGATTAATCATTAAATGGATACAAATTGTTAACATCCGTGTACACACGCGCTTTTGTAGTTAAATAAATATACGATTACATTTATTTTGTTTGAAACAGTGCTGCTAATTATATTACAATAAATGTATTTACTGTCATGCTTCATGAGCAAGTAAAAAGTTTATGACGAACGTTTATAATTTTCAATAATGATTAATTTGTCGTTCAATAGAACGATTCATGTCACTGCTCATAATACTTAATGAAATTTTTTTTAAGTCATACTTGAAACGACTGCTCCAGGCTGATAGCAGCACGGCTAAGAGTAAGTATCTTCTTCAAGTTATATACTAGTTATAACTGCTCTAGCGGAACACATATTTTTTGTCATATTTCATAAAAAAAGGATTATTAAGAATATTACTTTAGTTATTAATAACGTAGGTACTTATTATGAACGGAACCAGCTGAACGGTCATTAACTTTAGGATTTGCGATGAAATGTCAGTAAGGACAAGTTATTTTATATATATATAGGTATAAATCTATGATGATGATAATGACAATAAACAGTCTGACTTGTCTCAATACGGCTGTCCTTACTGCGAGGTTCACTAACTTATCCACGTCGCTGATTGAAATTTGGCACACTTGTGATACGTTGCTACTCATCTAGATGCTAACTTTTCGTCTGTACCGTAAGTTGATAAAGTTGTACATGTGGTCGAATTTTGGTTAGCTTTGCTAAAGACGCGAAGAGAAGATTTTTCTCAGGTAATGGTTTGCCGTGGCAATTAAAGTTGTTTAAAGTATATGGTGAAGCTATCTTGATTCTACTTTGCCCGTTTGTATAAATATAAGCTTTAATTTTCATTTTTATTGATAAGAAGATACGTTTCGATTGAAGGAAAAGTAGTTGTATCTTTTACCGCTGCACTTTTTTACCACCGATTGTATAAGCGTATTTGTGTGGGTTCCTAGAATATTTTATAACTATGACTAAGCAATCTATTTGCAAATTCGCTGAGTAACAAAAACTGTACGGTTGATTTTCCATGTTATATTATTTATTAATTTCAACAACAACAATAGCAGCGAATTGTATGGTAAGCAATACCAATAATATTTCGAGGAAATATCAACCACTTTAGGTGTCAAACGATAATTTACACCGTACACTTGAGGCCCAACGCAAAGTTCTCTACAATTCATATTTTGTTTTTACTGTGACATTGGGCCCAGGTTGGGCGCCAATTACAAGATGAATGTATTTACATTGCATTGATAATAATAAGAAACAATAGTAATAAAATATTTATCTTATTAAATGGTATGCCGACCAATTTGTGACTTTTCCAGACATAAGTTTTTTTAAAGTTTCTTCGTCCTTTTTAAGGTTGAAGAAACCGCTGGATTGAACAGTTAATTTTTTCTATTATTTTTACCGACATACCATTTGTCATAAAACAACAATTATTGAGACAGTTGCTTTATATAAACAACCATAATGAAATTTTAACACAGAAGAAAATATAAATTACTTGGAACATGACCTCACCTGTCAGTTACACTTTGTATTCACAAGTGCGTTAGCCTTAACGTCGCTTGTCACTTAGGTTTTAAAAACATTAACTTATTCTCTAAGAACTCTCGCTTCTTAAATTAAAAAGCAAAAGCTATATATGAACATCATTGTATACATATTTATAATTTTATTAGCATAATTCTCAAAGAGTACGAAACTAGTTGGTCTTTGCTATAACTTTTTCCATTATCTATACTAAGCTCCCTCTGGTCTGCAGTGTAAGTAATGCGAGTGCGCCACCGACTTCACTCGTTGTAATTATAGCCTAAGACCTACAAAATTATCCACTAGGACTAGTATTTTCATAATTTATGCAAGCCAAAGTGTAGGGTTGGAATCGCAGGCCAAGTACACGAGTTCAGTCAATTACCTGTACTGTTCATATACAAGTTTAATAAGAATCGATAGTATCTTGCCAGTACGTCGATTTATGACTTATACTTTATGTAATATCTTCTTGGGTTTACGCGAATGTTAAAGATTGAAATTAAACTGCAGTTTACGGATTTGATCGCGTTCTATTGGTTTCACTTAGTTATTACATTTAAACCGAATGATCTAGAAACTACATTTTTTATTTATTACTAGCCGACGTTCCGAATTCTTTACAGTTTTCGTGGTCACAGCAGACTGAGGTGATATTTGTCTTTTTCTTGAATGTATAAATTATCTCAATGTACCCGAACATTTTTCAACTATTGGTGTTACTATTTACGCAGAATGAGCTCACAGTACAGCCATCTTCGACAAGTTAAATCAATTTTGTTTTTATCGGTGCCCCTCATTTTTTGTTATATATTTAATGAGATACAAGATAACTAGTGAAATATTGACAGCAATTATATTTGAAGCATGCTAGCAAGAGTTGCAAACACAAGGCAGCGCTAATGTCATGCACATTGCCCATATGACGCACATCTACATATTATCTGTTAGTGGCGACTAAATAAAACACACGTCATCACGGCACAATGTTTCGTGGCAATTAGTCTGCGTGTCGCACGATACCTATTATTTACAGTTATTAGAAATATCAAAAACTATTGGAATTTATTGGCAAATATAAAATAATGAAGCCCGTGTTATAGATGTTTGCTTATTTACTTTTATCGATTATTCGAAAAGTAATCCGATTTCAAAATGTTGAAAAGATGGGATTCGAGGTAGCGTAAACAAAATCTTGCCGATGGGCTCCGTCAAACTGTGTTACTTTAATCTATTTTTGGAATGAAATAGGCAATTTTTAAAGGCTAACTTTAGAGCAAATGTTGTTGAAGCGAAGAAAAAACGTGTGAAAATATTATCTGAGATAATAGATTTTGTGATATTTTTATAATTAATGAAGATTGCGTTGTAACTTGTTATCGTACAGGACAATTTGTTATACGATAATATGTATTAGAGAAAGGAAGTAACACCGAGGAAAGCAAAACAAAGTTCTCCAATTCTTAGTAATATTTATGCGGAGTTGGCAGAATCAACGCAAGGTATAACGAAGTCTCACTGATCGACCGTTTCATCGATTTCGTTTAGTTTACTGCCGTGCAGATAGGAACTCAAATGTTGTAATTATCATATACCTAAGTCCAAAACTGTGTAATCAAATTTTAATCCACATCCACAGGCCCGTAGGTTTGGCCGATGAACTATTTGACTTACACCATGTACAAATATTTTGGAGATTATTAAATGAACCATATATTTCAGTTCGTCGTGAGCATTAGAATAAACAACACGCGTTTCTCATTTAAAAGTCTGTGATCATAGATCGTCAACATTTTTACACCTTCTCGTATTGTCGCGCAGAACTCAATAGTGTGCATAAATGATGAATTGTGCTCAGTGTAACAACATGTTTAGCGAGGGTCCTCAATGTGGATTCTGCAAGAGGCAGTTTGATTTCGCCTGTGCCGGGATCACTGAGGCCGGTTATCGCAAACTGGGTGCTGACAGGAGATCTACCTGGAAATGTCCACAATGCAAGATATCGCGTGCTAGTCCATCTCCGCAATCTTCGAGTGTTCCAAGCCCATCACCAGTTTCCATTGAAACGCTTTTCCAGGAAATACTGGATATAAAGAAACACGTGGCTTGTCTGCCTAACCTGGTGCAGGATATCAAGTGCATCAAGGCTGAAGTGAGTGAGCTCCGAGCCTCGTGTGAATTTGTCAGCGCTAAAATTGACGAGCACGATACGAGGATTACAAAGGTTGAACGAGGGCTTGCTGATCTCCAGAATGTGCGTGACAGTGTAGCTGGCATTCAGGACACCGTAGCGTCTTTCAAGACGGAACTGGATAGACGAGATCAATGGTCGAGACTCAATAATGTGGAGGTGAAGGGAGTTCCCTTGAAAGCTGGCGAAAACCTGTTTACCGTCGCTGAGTCCCTGTCAAAAGCTGTCGGATATGAACTTTCTAAGACTCAAATCAATTATATCGCTAGAGTGCCTTCATTTACCTCTAAGGTGAAGTCTATTATTATAACCTTTATCAACCGTTACGTCAAAGAAGATTTTGTAGCAGCAGCGCGAGCTCGGAAGTCACTGATGGCGGAAGATATCGGATTTACTGGTATTCAACAGCGAATCTTTATAAATGACCATCTTACTGCATCGTATAAAAGGCTCCTTACTAAAACTAAAGTATTAGCTAAAGAGAACAATTATGATTATGTATGGGTTAAATTCTGAAAAATACATGTGCGAAAAAATGTTAATTCTCCGGTTATTTTAATTAATAGTGACAATGATTTAAACAAGATTATTTAATCTATTTTGTAATAATTCCATCAGTATGTATTGTTGTCATAGATTATTTTTCATATCTCTCGATTCATATAACTATCAGCTTACGCATACACACAAAATGTTTTTAACCTCTGCTTGTCTACCTGCGCCGGCGCACCGCTATTGTCCGCTCGACCCTTTTTTTTGTTGTTTACTCCATTCATATCGCTCCGCTATTTATTGCATTACCTGCTTGACCGCCTCATTAGATATTTGTTTTGATTTAAAAAACGTACACATTTTAATGAATACCTCCCACTTATACATACATATCGCTAGCGCTTGATAAACGTATGCTTGCTTTCTGCTATTTTAAACTGACTATACCTGTTAAATATAATTTAATTACACATTATCACTTAATTATAACTTTCTATGTCACTCTCTGTGATAGCTTACTTATTATAAATGACTGTTTACGGTAATAAACATCCTAACTTTACACTAAACGTTTATTACCAAAACGCGCGTGGTCTAAGAACCAAAATAACGACATTTTATCGTAATATTTGCGCTAGTAGCTATGATGTCGTAATTATTACGGAAACATGGCTGTTGGAGGGTGTATTCGATGCCGAATTGTTCGACGACCGTTTCGTTGTTTGGAGGCGGGACAGGAACTATGGTGCTACGGGATAAGTCTATGGCGGTGGCGTGCTTGTAGCCGCCCGCAGGGAACTGACAGCCACTCATCAGCCCCGTTTCAGTTCTAGTGCGGAGGACTTGTGGGTTACTTTTACCTTTAAGGGGTCTCCGTCCAGAGTACATGTTGGCGTCCTTTATCTATGTAACGAGGGAATGGGATTTTCGTTTTCTGAGCAACTATCAAACTATCTCACATGTCTGGAGACTACTGTTTTTAATATGCCGAATGATATATTTTTGATAGCGGGTGATTTCAATCTTGGCAACATATTGTGGATGCCTAGCGGTGACTTTGACAATTCTTATCGCCCATACAACTATCGCACAAGAGACGAGATCTTGTTGATAGATGACATTAATTCCCTTAATCTTAAACAATTTAACGGTGTTCTAAATTCATACGGGAAAATCTTGGATCTAGTTTTATGTAATGTTAGTATCTCGGTCTGTGACAAGAGTGATGAACCGCTGGTGCCAATAGACTTACATCACGGAGCTTTAACTATTCACTTAGAGATACAGGGTCAGAGGACCCTGGACCTGGCCCCTTATACTCGCTACTTTTTTAGTAAGGGTGATTATGATTCAATCAACGATGAGTTGCTCAATATTGACTGGCAAAATGAATTTTCAACTAGGTCATTAAGCGATGCTGTTGATTATTTTTACACAACGTTTCGTGACTTACGGGATAGATTTATACCTAATAAAAAAATTATAAATAATAATTTTCCCCATCGGTTTACTCCGGCTCTTAAAAAAGTAATTAAAGAAAAATATAAATTCTTTAAAAAATTCAAAACATACGGTAACCGGTGTGATGAAGAAACATATAAGATGCTCCGAGACCGTAGTAAACAGTTACTAACATCATGCTACCTTAAATATGTCAATTCCGTTGAAACTTCTATTGAGAAAAACCCTAAGTATTTTTGGTCTTATGTAAAATCCAAATTTAGTCAAAATTCTATGCCCAATAGTTTAACTTGGAAAAATTCAATTGTAGACACTGGGCAATCAATTTGTAATGCATTTTCAGACCACTTTCGCTCAAATTTTTTAAACTCTCCTAATAATCTCTGTATAAATCGCCCTGTATCCACTTTACTTGATTCTCATAATTACCCAGTAGCTAACATATCTTCAATTTATATTTCTACGGAATATGTTCAGCGCCTTATTTCTGAGTTAGACGTACACAAGTCTCCAGGACCAGATAATCTACCTGCTTTCTTTCTTAAAAAATGTTCAAAATCTATTGCTTTACCAATATCTCTGCTATTTAGGATGTCTCTATCTGAGGGTGAAGTGCCTGCTATTTGGAAACGGGCTTATATTACACCAATCTATAAAAAGGGCTCACGCACAGAAGTTGCCAACTACAGGCCAATATCTAAGCTCTGTACTGTTTCCAAACTGCTTGAAAAAATTGTTTTCAATCAATTATATCGTGCCTTACTTCACACTTTCTCTCCGTACCAGCATGGTTTTCTAAAGGGTCGTTCGACTGTTAGCAACTTAATACTTTTCAACGAATTTTTGACTCAAGCTATGGACAAAGGTCAGCAGGTCGATGTCATTTACACAGACTACAGTAAAGCTTTTGATCGTATCAGCCATAATCTGCTCTTGATTAAGCTACAAAGTATCGGTATTAGTGGGGATCTGTTAAGATGGTTAGCTTCATATATAAAAAATCGCTCTCAGGCTGTTGCTATCAACAACTACGTATCTAGCTGGATTGACATTCCCAGCGGCGTCCCGCAGGGATCCTTACTAGGGCCTTTGCTGTTTGTGGTCTGTGTAAATGACATTGACAGGTGTTTCCATTCTGCACGTGTCTTGTGTTTCGCTGACGACATGAAAATCTTTTCTGTCGTCAGCGATATGCAGAATGCTGTCGCCATGCAAATGGACCTCAAACGTCTCGAGGACTATTGTATTATTAATCATATGGAACTTAAACCATCCAAATGTAACGTTATGACCTATGGGAGAAAACGCAATATGATACTGTTCGATTACACACTTAACAGCCATGTTTTGCAGAGGGTATCATGTGTTCGTGATCTTGGCATCTTTCACGACTCCAAATTATTATTTGACACTCATGTCGACACTATAGTTGCAAGGGCATATAAATCTCTTGGGTTTATTATGCGAGCCTCCAAGGACTTCGAACACGCAAAAACGCTTAAAATCTTGTATTGTACTTTTGTTCGGAGTCACTTGGAATACGCCTCGCAAGTATGGAACCCAAGGTATGAGACATACATCTCTCACATTGAGAGAGTCCAGCGCAAGTTTGTCAGATATTTATGCTTCAGGACTAAGGTTGAATACCACTCTGACCATTATATCGACACATGTAATAAACACCACCTCCTGTCACTGGTCAAACGTCGCAATATTGCAGATATATTGTTTTTAATAAAAGTTGCAAGCGGTTTATTGGATTGTCCAGAATTGCTGTCCCAAATATCCTTGAAGGTGCCGATGATGGGCTTGCGAAAGGGACCACTACTAAGCCTTCCGCACGCATCCACTAATTACAGGCAGAATGCATTTATTCGGCGGGCGAGTAATGGGTTCAATAAAATTCTTATTAATTTTGATATAGATCTATTTAACACTAGCGTTGCGTCGGCAAGGCGGTTGCTTAGTCAGTAAGTATATAGATTGTCAAGTTTTATTGTTAAAGTACATATTATGTAGGCTTTGACATTAGTTATGCGGTTTTTCTTTACTGTACCACTATTATCTTCTTCATTTTGTTGCTGAGGTATGCGTGTGCGAGAAATTAAGTAGATATGCGTTGTTTTTCTCATGCTCATTACTTTTTTTATATGTATATTGTAACCATTGGCGAAAACCTATTAATGGCTATCTGTATTTTGAGAAATCACTGTCTATCATGTTTGTAAAGCTGTTGGTTTTCCTAAGATAATAAAATAAATAAAAATAAAATAAATAAAATAAATTCGCACAAAGCTTTAAAAGTTTCTTTGCAAACTTACTAAATAATTTATTGCATTTATTAAAGCTTTGATAATTTTATCTCGTTTTAAAGTATAAGCACGTTTGAAAGTCAAAATTTTTAAATAATTAAGCACCTAATTTCAATTAAAAAGAGAGGTAAAATATTCTCAAAGTATTCTCAACCTAGGCGCAACCCTTGCAGAACAAACATCGCAAAATACAAGACGCTTCTCGCATCACAGGTTGACAAGTCCTATTTCAAGGACATGTCAACCAGCACTGACAATATAGAGCATAACACCAACTTACTAACAGAATGTATACAAACAAGTTACCAGCAAGCCTGTGCACCCATACTCCCAAAGTCTATTTATTTATTTATATAAGTCGTCTAGCAAAACCCAGTGGTGGGGAAGAGAACTAGAGGTACTCAGGCAAAACCTGAGGAAACTCTTTAACAGGGCTAAAAACACGAGAATGGAAGCAGACTGGCTCAAATATAAAGAAACCCAGTCATACTACAAGAAACGCATAAGATTCCGCAGAGGTGAGTCCTGGCGGCGTATAAACACCACGAATGAAGCAGCCAGGGTGAAAAAGAACTTGTCTCAGGACAGCAACAAAACCCTTGGCGCCATTAAAAAACAAGACGGAACCTACGCAACTACGGACACTGCAATTAGCCAAGTGCTAATTGAAACTCACTTCCTAGGTTGTGAAGTACTTAACCAATGACCGTCTGTGGGACGAGTCAGACTACAGACCACCGACCCCAACAGACTGGCTGGTAGCCGAAAATGTGGTCACCACAGACTGGCTGAAATGGGCAATAGACAGCTTCCAGGCATTCAAATCCGCAGGCCTGGATGAAATCATACCAGCATTCCTACAATGGGGATGCACTACGATTGTGCCGCACCCGCTCGACATCTACAGGACCTCAATAGCACATAGATATATACCTTGCTGGTGGAGGGAAATTAAAGTCATATTCCTCCCAAAACCTGGCAAAACCGACTACTCACAAGCGAAAGGATATAGACCTATCAGCTTGACCTCCTTCTAACTGAAAATGCTGGAGAGACTTGCGGACCGATACCTCCGTGAGGGCGCATTATTGCGCAAGCCACTACACCCACATCAACACACCTACAGAAGTGGCAGGTCAACTGAATCGGCGCTGCACTCCGTTGTGGGAACCATTGAAACAGCGCTTACCAACAAGCTAATGACACTGGGGGCCTTCATCGACATAGAAGGTGCCTTCGGCAAAACTAAGTTCAACAGTATCAGCCGGGCGATATTAGTTTATTTATTGAAGTAGTTAAAGTAGGTTAATTATAAAAAAATGGTAAGGTTAGGTTAGGTTAGAACTGTGACCTCCTACGCACGAGCCGAGCGAGCGAAGCGAGCGGTGCCGCGGCAGCGGCCGGCGTGTGCCAGAAACGACTTGCATTAATATAAAACAGAGATTGTTTTTAGTAGGTTACCCGGAACTGAACTATTAAGATTAGGATAATTATTGATTTTGCGTAAAAACTGTTATTCCAACTGAAATATTTGACTAAATAATAAATGTTAAAAGTACTAGTTGGTAAACAAGTTATAGTTTAAACGTTAATTTCTCAAAAATTAGGTTTGCGTTACAATTTTTTGTGAATAGATTTTTTTTTGCTAAATAATAATTTGGCAAATGAAATTACGCGAAAATTTTTTTGGCAAGTGAAAATTTGTCAAATTCCTTTCGGTCAAACATGGGAGACCCGTATATATCACGATGTAGCTAATATACCAACTTGCTATTAGATAGAATATAATACTAATTACTGTTTTCTGTATAACAAATTCGTTTTCAATAATTAACATTATTGATAACTATAAAATTGTAAGCAATGAAAATATTAGTTTTCGTACTGAAAAATATTTATTTCTTCATTTAATCAAGTTTTTACTGAGCCGATATTCAGAATAATTTTATGAAAAAGAACAAATAATAATGTATGAATACTTAATGTACCTTCTGCTGATGGATATTTTAGACGAAACGAGGAACTCAGGAACGAACAAAAAGAGCTTATGAAAATTTTGTGGCTCACTTAAAACGAATATAGCTACAATCTCCTACAGTGAAGTAAAATTAACCCTGTGATAACATGTTTAAATTATAATTATAAATACCACGGATACGAAGCCCACGGGTAGGCACGCGACTGCGACGTCACTTCAACCCTACGCGCACGGCGGGCGGGTCAGCAACCGTGCGGTCCATCGAACCTCGTCAAATATTAAAGAGAGGACTGTATCGACTTTCAACTTTCTCATGTACATTAATATGAGTATTGCGGTATTATTTATGCATAATATGCAAATAGAAATATAACATAATGCATTAGTAACAAAAGGATTTTCATGTTTATTAACCCGGGGTCATGGGGGTGGAAAAGTGTTAAAAGGACGTTGGGGTGGGTCTCACAGACCCGTTTATTAGATATTAGTTATTTCAATACTTTATTAATGAAAAAGATTATATTCATTAGTGTTCAGTTTTTTAGGTATTTATGTAAATAAATAAAAGAAAATATTATATTATATCATGTTTTAATCAGGACTGCCTCGTTGGTCTCGCGGCATAAATGTGCGCGTGGGATTGGGAGGTCTCGGGTTCGATTTCCGGGTCGGGCAAAGTGTTATTGGGATTTTCCGTTAGGAAATTCTCAGTAGCAGCACGGAGTCTGGTAATGTGCCCGGTACGGCAATAGGCTCGCCCCCTATTACGTGGGACCTTCAAAATTCATGGCGAATTGTGGGTGTAATATTACACCTCTGCCTACCCCTTCGGGGATACAGGCGTGAGACTTTAATCAGGTTTAATGGATCATTTAAAAATAAACGACAAATGTTAACAAAATCTTTCCCTTCTACTTAAATGTTACTCTTTTATTAATTAACAATCAGTCTTAATATTTTAATGTCACTTATTAGTAGTAAACTAGATTATCTCTAAAAAAAGCCGTGAAAAAAGACACTTGTAAAATTGACAGTATATTATGCTCTCATTCTTCGTCTTCTCGGTCCATTTTTTACTAGGTACTTAAAAAAAACACAAATAAAATACTTTGAAATGTATATAAGCAACTTAAATCGAAAACAAGAACAAACAAAAACAAATACAAAAGCATAAATACACAGTAAACAACTAAAATAATATGTATACAAAATGGCGCGAAATTGTTACACTACCTGCGGGGATGGGTCTCACATACCTTTTTGAAATTGGTGCACGTATAACTCCCACTACCGCTGCCTCACGTCTAATGTGTTACCTGCGACGCATAGATCAACTCAACAGTTCTAGCTACTGAGAAGAGCGGCAAAGTCGCACGCATAGTAAGTGAACTACAAGCGAAACAAAATGTTACGGGTCTCACAGACCCAACCCCCATGACGCCGGGTTAACGCTTTATATTCACGATGTATTTACGGAGCCGACTGTCGCTTACCGTTGTATAAAAATAATCCACCCAATTTGACAGGCACAACTAAAACATTTTAATTATGTTAATGCAATTTCTGTTGACCGAAGCGCCCAGATATATAAACTACGATATCAGCATATGTGTCTGTTACATAAAAAACATAGGCAGGAATAGAATATAACGTCCAAGGAATCGGTAGCGTGAATATCACTAGTCAGACATAGGGTTGTTACAGCTTTACCAATAACCGATGAGCAAGCGATTTCCTCCACTTGTCAACTACACATAATAACATGCTCGTGTTTTCTTTGCTCCGTTCCCAGGGCTGACACAAACAATGTTTTAAACATTTCATTTCCTATTTCGCTACGCAATATATCCTGGATATTGGGTTAATAACAATTCATTTCGCGGAGATAGGTATTACAATTGGCAGCCTACCAAAATGGAGGACTTCCGAATTGTATTGCCAAGAAAAAATGCTGGTTCCATCTCACTTCATTTAGGTCGTATGACTTACGTTTTGCACTCCTAGTGCTAATTGTGCAATTTAATATTGAGTGGCTTGTCGGCTATTTGGTCTATAAGACGTGGTAGATCATCTTATACGAGATTTTTTGGCATCATGTTTAGCGTGATTACTTTTAGTAGGTAAAATATCTATCTTTTAACAGTTTAACGCAGTACTTGCCTGTTGAATTAAAATTCGTAGGAGGGTGCCTATTGTTTTTCATAATTATGAATTAAATGATATATTAACTTATAATTTAGTAAATTGACTTATTTTACTAGGATGTAATGCATCACCTGAGTATGCTTCAATGCCTCGCGATGGCCACCTGGCACTCGGATATCGTAGTGTATTCATGTTATCACTAAGATGAATGTTGTGACGTCAATCACCCTGTGGTGAAAAATATTGTGGGATTCGTGAACAATTTGAGTGTTCTTTGCTTACAAAACATATAACCATTACATATGTTTTGTAAGGTCTCCTGCAACAAAGAAAATGAATAGGACCACAAATGAATTTGAATGATCAAATATTTCATTGCCAGAGTTATAAAATAAAATATTTCGTATTGTTAACCAACATGTAGTTATTCAAAACCCTATTACGTGGGACCTAAAAATTCATTGCAAAATGTGGGTGAAATATTACACCTCTGCCTACCCCTTCGGGGATACAGGCGTGAGTCTATAAATAAGTAATAAAAAAAATAAGTTTAAAAACTATAACCCGACTACGTCAAAAAGGGGTCTAAAAAGAACGAAACAAGAAAATAGCTCATTCAGATATAAATCCAGAAAAGTACAAGTACAGAAATACTCCAGCTAGAGCCGTGGTCGCACCTATTGTATATCTAAAGTGGGTGCCAGGAACACTTTCCTGCATTAAACAAACATGGCAGGTAACTACATGTACACTAGTATGTAAACTAGCCGTGTAATATTTACATTGTTATATTTATAGGAAGAAAGAAAGAAAAATAGGTAACGCAAAGTGTCTGAACCGCGTTAATTATTATATATTTTCACTCAAGCAGTATAATATATGTACATATTTGTAATGTGCTCACCAATACCTTCCTTTTGATACCAAATACGTTATGATTATCTCAGTTATTTATTTTTTTTGAGGTCGGAATCTGAGCTATTACTTCAGCAATAGAAAACTTGGATAAAATTTATATAGCCTATGTCATCCGGGCCATTATTACAAACCTTTTGACACCCCATTTATTAAAATCGGTTCTGTAGTTTAGGCGCTACGGTGGAACATAAAACCATACATACATACATACATGCATACTTACATACATACATAGATTGCCAAAAACATTACCCTTCCTTTTGGCTTCGCCGTAGTCGGGTAAAATATAGTTATTCAAAACTAAAGTAATGAATTCTTTAAGCCTCGGATTTCGAAGAGATTTTACCGAGGGAAGGTTATTAAACCCGACAAGGAACATTTTCAATAAACGGCTACTGGTTTTGTGAAGAAGTTTTATAAACCTACCACCCGACGAAATGTGGGTGTACCCACCCTTACCCTTTAGTTTTGTATGTTTTTGGTAAAATTTCATTCTATGGTGTGATGAACTAAAATAACATGCAACTGAATATATTATTTTCTTTCAACTGAGTTCTATTTCAAAACTATAATTAGAATATTTAACGTACCAATGAACTCTAAGAAGAATATAATACGCTGAAAAAGTTTCATTTATTGGTGGTTTTAGAATGAGAATATTTTCACTCATATGAATTTATATGAAACATATTTTTGTACTGTGTTAACTCTGACCAATTAATATGGACTGAAAATTGTTTGTGTTCTTTATTTTAAATTATTTTCACCGAAGCTTTACGGTATTGAATTAGGTTATGCTGTACTGAATTTTAATTAACGTTTTCGTAGTTTTATGGAGAACAAAAATGCTCGGATGTTATATTGGTTTAAATTTGTTGTTTAAATAATATTCGACGGGATGGATGCTGCAATAGTTAAGATGGTTATGTCGCGCGAGATTCAGCAATGCAGTATGGACTGTAATATATCCGAGTATATAAATATATCATGTATGATTTCATACCCGAGCCTCCGTGCCATAAAGTAACTCCAATCTACCTATTTCAAGACAGAGGAAGAAAAAGGAACAGCTTGCAAATTCTTCATTTGGAGATTTAAAAAATATCTACTGAAAACTCCATGAGAAGTAGTGTCATGTTGTTGCTCCTGTCAATCATCTGATGGTCGTTATAGTACCTACCTACGGTTTGCCGCAACAAAGATTTTTTCAAATAATGCAAAAAACTAATCTAAAATTATTTATCTTTATAATAATAATTTCTATTACTTTGTCCTAATTGGTGACAAAACACTGTGGTAAACTAAGCCAGACTTATTTTTTTTTGTAAATTTTATATGTACGGTTATTTATTAACTTTCCTATGACTGATTGCATTACCGTCATAATCGCAAGAAAGTGTTCATTGATAAACAGTAGAAAACTTGAATGTTTAGCAGTTATTTTATCCTCTGCGACTGACGTGCCTTAATTTTTTACATTTTCACTGACGTGGTAGTAGGTGAACGAGACATCATATCAAAATCAAATATTTTTATAGCTTTAAATTATGCTTTTCTATTTCACTATTTTGTTCATATTTATTAGACTGATAGCCTATATTTTATAAGGATTACACATTAAAAAAAGAAACAATTCGTATTTTTTAAATTAAACAGTCTTTATTAATTTTACACAAATCAGCCTATGAATGTCTAGTATTAATGTCATAGCGAAAACATAAAATCTCTCATCCTAACTTAAGACATTTTAAAAATTAACAATTACATGAATCAGTCTAGGTAACATGAGTTACATTCATTGGTTCAATAAAAAAATAGGTTCAAAATCACAGCTTTGTTTCACCTAGAAAAGTTCCAGCCGACGTTCTCGTACAGATAGAAGACGCAGAAAGAGTGCTTGACCTAGAGTTGTTACTTGAGTCAGCCATCTAAAAAACAAACATCTATGTTACTCAGTAATAATTAGCATTATACTTGCTTTTGCCTGCGACTTTGTCTGCGTGGAACTTAAACCCGCGATAACTCGACTTCCAGCTTACGTATCGGGTTAAAACATACACAAAATTAAAAGAAAAATGTTTTGAATTCTATTAATGTTATATAAAGATCCTCCACATTAAAATTTATTTAAGATCTTCAATGTACAGACATCAACAATTTTACTAAACACCGTGTTTATTAGTCAGTGTTTTCCGTTAAGTATGTACTCAGCCCATGATATAGACGCTACCTATAATATTAATTTTACAAAATATACAAAAAAAATCTATTAAAAAAAATCTCTAAAATCAGCATTTCATAGGACTAAAGTGTGTCGTGAACGATGGGTAAGCTACTTTTTAGGTTATAAATAAAGTGCGTTGACCTTAAGCATCGACCGTCACATTGCTATGAAAAATTAATCTTGGCGAAAACAAAAACCTGTTTTTTTTATACATATTTTGTAAAATAAGTATTATAGGTAGCTTCTATATTATGGGCTGAGTACATGCTTTAGGGCAAAACACTGACTTTAAAAAAACACGGTGTATGTAGATATAGATAAGTAGGTTTTAAAATCATCCCAATATTTTTTTAGTGTCTTCATTACAAATATACAAATACTAGCTGACCCAGCGAACTCCGTATCGCCTTTTTAAGAGTTTTTATTTAATTCCCTTTTTTCCAAGCCCCTTTTCCAAAGTTACCATTGACTTAGCGCTTAATCTCTTATCATTTCAGAGTCTATAAATGATGAACAAACAAACATAGATCTTTATATAATATTGAATTCCCCATTCCTTAAAATATCGGAGACGATACCCATATAGACTTTAAAAAAAATGCCGTCCACCATCTTTGATTTCCTATCCGCGATCTTTGATCACTAAATAGATATTGTATTTGGATTCTCCATCCCTTCAATCACCAGAGACAATACCCATATTGATTTTTTAAATTTGCCCATCCGCCATCTTTGATTTGCCATCCACCATCTTGAATCACGAAACAGATGTTGTATTTGGATTCTCCATCTCGTCACGATATGGGTATCGTCTCCGATATTTTAAGGAATGGGGAATTCAAAAACACCATCTATTTCGTGATCAAAGATGGCGGATGAGATTTTTTTTTATATCATTATGGGTATCGTCTCCGATGTTTGAAGGGATGGGGAATCCAAATACAACATCTGTTTCGTGATTCAAGATGGCGGATGGGAAAAATTTAAAAAATCAATATGGGTATCGTCTCTGATGATTTAAGGGATGGTGAATCCAAATACAACATCTATTTCGTGATCAAAGATGGCGGATAGGAAATCAAAGATGGCGGACGGGATTTTTTTTAAGTCGATATGGTTATCGTCTCCGATATTTTAAGGAATGGGGAATTTAATATTATATAAACATCTATGTTTGTTTTTGTTTTTCATCATTTATAGACCCTGGAATGATAAGAGATTAAGCGCTAAGTCAATTGTAACTTTGGAAAAGGGGCTTGGAAAAAAGGGAATTAAATAAAAACTCTTAAAAAGGCGATACGGAGTTCGCTGGGTCAGCTAGTACTAATATATAAAGCTGAAGAGTTTGTTTATTTGTTTGCTTGAACGCGCTAATCTCAGGCTCTAACAGTCCGATTTCAAAAACTCTTTCGATGTTAGCAGCCCATTTATTGGGGAAGGCTATAGGCTATATAACATCACGCTATGAGCCACGGGAGCGGAGCAGCAGTCTTAAATAAGGCGTGTAACCGAATTTTAGGATAACTAAACTTATCTACTGATGTGGTTGTTTAGGAGACACTATGAAAATATTACCATTTTACTGAGGTAGTAGTATAGTAGACACTTACCTTAACACTGATGTGGTAGTCTCGTGGACACCTTTCTCCCGCCACGCACAAGTGTGTTCGCTACTACAGCTCCTGGCGCAATAACCGATGCGCGACCTAACCACAGTAAGGTACCTACTGAGAGTGGCGATGCTCAAATTTGAATATTAACATAAGTAAAGCGAATTTAATATTTCCCGGTGTCAGTTGGACTACGACATCAGTCGCAGAAGGTTAATACTGGTACGTGTATATTAAATCGACTAGTAACATATAACTTAGACGGTGCTTAGTCATTGTACGGACGAATGTTTACGCCACAACAATGACGATTTAAAAAAATTAAATATTGTGACGGCCGGTGTCATGCCAAGCTGTTATCACTACCGTTGCCAAGGACTTCTGACGTCTACACGACAAATTATCCGGTCATCAAACACAATAATTTATTAGCAAAGAGGTTTGAAGACTATTTTATTATTTGGAAATGAGTTTTTAGTTCGATGACGTATGTCAGTCTGTCAAGTGTTCGCCAAATTCATCAGTCATTGACAACAAGGCGATGGCCGTGCGGATAACACATTCCTTTCACGTTCTGAAGGCGTGGGTTCAAATCCCAGTCATAACTGTTATGTGGATTATGGTTTTTATGAAATTTAGAAAATGTTTATGAATATTTGGCAAATATTTAAAAGATTATTTAAATATTTCGAGTAAAAATTAGAAAATTCTGGAAACTTCAGGAAGGAATGGAAAGGTTAAAAAGAGACAGGAGATGGAAAAAACAATTGAATAACGAAAAGACAATCGAAATTAGTAGATCTAGAACATTCTTAGGGGTATATAAGGCGGTGTAGACGCGCTAAGCGCCAGTTTAAGTTGAAAAGTGGTAAAGTGAAGAAGAAGAGGAAGAAGTAAAAGGAAGAAAGAAGAAGTAGTAAAATAAAGTGAAGTGAAAGTGAAGTGCAGTGAAGTGCAGTGAAAAGTGCAGTGCAAAAGACGCTAGTGTTGGTGCTGTCCGCGTCGAAATTAAACGGCGCGTCGTGTGTGAAGTCGAATAAAGTGTCATCAGTGCTACTCGGTGTTTCCTTCCAACCCCCCGTCCGTAACAATTGGTGTCAGAAGTGGGATTGGAAGGATCAAAGATGCCAGTCATGCCAAGAGAAGGGCCCACGACACGAGCAAGGGCTGCTGCCCAAGAGCAAGGCGACTCCAACCCGGAGCTTGCGACCGAAAGAGTTTCCATTCCTTCGCAAGAAAGCGGCCCCGAAGGAAGGGTACCTATGTCCGGAAGCGCATCTAGCCAGCTATCCCTCGCAGACCTCGCAGCAATATTCCAACAGTCGCTCCAGCAAAACACTCAGCAACTCGAATCCAAACTCCAGCAAAACTCTTAGCAACTTAAAGGCGATCTTCAAACACAACTTCAGGAGAACTCGCAGCAGCTTGAATCTCGACTCCAGCAAAACTCTCAGCAACTTAAAGGCGATCTTCAAACACAACTTCAGGAGAACTCGCAGCAGCTTGAATTTCGACTCGAGCAAAACTCGCAGCAGCTACAATCTCAGCTTGGCGAGATAATGGAGAGCCAGAATGAGATTCGCCATTATATATCGGAGAACGCTCGTAAGATCACCGAGATGGAGATGTGTATCGGTGAAGTGCAATCTCGCATGGCTACTTTAGAGGAAGAGATACAGTCCTGCAAGGCGGCAGTGTCGGAAGAGGTGCAGTCCCGCATGGCATCAGTATCGGATGAGATGCACAGCCGCATAGAGGAGGAGTTCAAGAGGAATAAGGCCAACGTCCCTGCAGTCGCAGTCACCTCATCAGGTGCTGGTAATTTTAAAGTGCCTTCTTTCGATGGTACCTCATGCTGGGAGGCGTACAGGATGCAGTTTGAAGCCGCTTCTTCTAGTAACAGTTGGAACAGAGAGCAGGCCAAGAATGCACTCGCTCTGGCGCTACGCGATGGTGCACTATCAGTGCTACAGTCTGTGGGGAAAGACGCCACATATGAACAGCTCATCGAGGCTCTAGAGTCCAGGTATGGAGACGCGCATTTGGAATTTGTATTCTGTGCTCAGTTGCGTAACCGCTGTCAGCGCCCTAATGAGTCATTGCAGCAGTGGTCTATAGAAGTAGAGAAAATGGTAGGAAAAGCTTACCAGTCTGCACCCCCGGCACAAGTCCAAAGCATGCGTCTCCAGGCGTTCATTGATGGCATTTATGACGATGAGGTCAGGTCTGCCGTTCGTCTGAAGCACCATGACAACGTTAAGGACGCTTTAGCGCATGCTCTCGAAGTGGAGGCTGTCCGTCGAGACAACAAGGGTGGACGAGTCCGAATTGTGGCCGCAGAAATGCAGCGAACAGAGCGAAGATTTGATGTTATAGCTGCAGGGAACCAGGACATTTCAGCAGTAGCTGTCCGAAACGTAAACGTAAGACTGACGCTACTGTTCAAACGTCCGAACACGACCAGGAAAACTAATTCCAGGGCAAGCGCTGGCCGGTAGACGAAAAGCCCCTAAAGTTTGTATCCGACAAAGCACGGATGGGAACAGTTTAACCATTGATGGAGCGGTCAATGGCGTTACCTGTTTGCTGACCTTGGACACCGGTGCGTCTCGAACTGTTATAGGGACTCACCTGATAAGGAAAAATTGATAGATTCTAAAACAGTCAATTCGACCTCGACTGACAACGGCTACCGGCCAGCACATCCCAGTCAGGGGAGAGCAAATAGTGGCTTTCAAAGTAGGTGACGAATTGTATTGGCAAAAAGCACTGATTGCAGACATCATCGACGACTGCATTGTTGGGCTAGACTTCTTCAGAGATCACCAATGTAGATTGGATATTAAGTGTGGTATCCTAAAGTGTGGAGATGTGGAGATTCCAATGAGAGGTGGAGGCACGGGAAAGGTTTTGTGCCTCAAGGAGAGCAAGCTCGCACCTAGGTCACAGACATTTGTTCCTGTCACATTACCTGCCACTTCGAGTCAGCGAAGTTGCATAATGATAGAAGACAATGGAGATCACGATCCATGGTTGCCAGCATGTGTAGTTGTTGCTTCTTTACAAATGGCTGTTATACCTGTCCTAAATTTAAGTGATGAAGAAAAGGTTTTGAAAAAGGGTTCTGAGATAGGAGAGTCCGTGGAAGTCGCTTGGTTACGAAACTGCCAGGAAACCAAGAGTTTGGCTGAGACACACCATCAATACGGGAAATGAACAACCGATCCGTCAACGCCCGCGACGTGTACCTTTTGCCAGAGAGAAGGAGGTAGAGGATATGATTGAAGATATGAGGAAAAACGGGGTTATTGAGCCATCGACTAGCCCGTGGTGTTCACCGGTTGTATTGGTAAAGAAAAAGGATGGATCGACTAGATTCTGTATTGACTACCGAAGATTGAATGATGTAACCAAGAAAGACAGTTATCCTTTGCCTAGAATAGACGACACGTTAGACACGTTATGCGGAATGAAGTGGTTCACAACAATAGACCTAAAAAGTGGTTACTGGCAAGTGGAAATGGACCCAAAAGACAAGGAGAAGACAGCTTTTTCAATGGGCAGAGAGTTATGGCATTTCAATGTTATGCCTTTCGGATTGTGCAACGCACCAGCTACTTTTGAAAGGTTAATGGAACACATCCTTGCCGGGCTTTTAGGGGAAGCTTGTCTGGTGTATCTCGATGACATAATTGTAATGGGACGAGATTTCGATGATCATCTCACGAAGCTAGAAGGTGTACTCAATAGATTGAGAAATGCAAATCTGAAGCTCAGTCTTAAAAAATGTTCATTTTTTAAGCGCCAAATTAACTACTTGGGTCATGTCGTCTCTGAAAAAGGCATCGAGAAGGACCCTGCCAAGATTTCGGCGGTTAAAGATTGGCCCATGCCTAAGGACAAGACGCAGGTGCGCTCATTTATGGGGCTTTGCTCTTATTACAGACGTTTTGTGAAGAATTTCTCGAGCATCGCAAAACCCTTACATGAGCTGACGGAGCAAAAACGACCATTTAATTGGGATGAAAAATGTCAAACTGCTTTCGAGGAGTTGAAGACGCGTCTATGTGAAGCGTCAATTCTTGCATATCCCGACGTCAAAGGGGAATTTGTTGTTGATACAGACGCAAGCAATGTGGGTATTGGTGGAACTCTTTCCCAGAGACAAGGAGACCAGGAGGCCGTTATTGCCTACTTTAGCAAATCGCTGTCTAAACCTGAAAGGAACTACTGTACCACACGAAAGGAGCTTCTAGCGGTAGTGAAAACTCTTCAGCATTTTAAAAAGTACCTAATCGGAAGAAAATTCCGGACCCGGACGGACCACGCAGCGCTTAAGTGGCTTTTACAGTTAAAAAATTGTGAGGGTCAAGTAGCTCGATGGATTGAACAACTTCAAGAGTACGATTTCGAAGTTGAGCATCGTAGCGGAAAATCTCACGGTAATGCTGATGCCTTATCAAGACGTCCTTGTGATAAGAGCTGCAATTATTGCGTACGACAAGAAGGAAAAGAGGAAGCTGCCGTCAAGGTAATCAGAACGGATACCATCGACGGGCGATGGAATAGGGAGTTCGTTATTAAATCCCAGGAAGAAGATAAAGATTTGAAACCGATACTGGAGCGTCTAAAGAATAACTCCCTTCAGCCAGAATGGAGTGAGGTGGCTGATACTAGTACCGTGACGAAAAGTTATTGGGCGCTATGGAACAGCCTAATAATATAAGATGGACTACTTTGTCGAAAATGGGAAAGTGCTTCTGGAAGAGACAGTTATCTTCAAACAATAGTGCCAAAATCAATTATTCCTGAAGTTTTGAGAGTTTGTCATGATGGCCCATCTGGCGGACATCTTGGAGTGCGAAGAACCTTACTGAAGATTCGTCAACGTTTTTATTGGCTGCACTGTAGGGAAGACGTTGAAGACTGGTGCAGGAAATGCGTTAAATGTTCTTCAGTTAAAGGGCCGCAAACTCGGAGCCGCGGAGCACTAAAATTATACACTGTGGGAGCTCCTTGGGAACGGATTGCTGTGGACGTAGCTGGACCATTTCCTTTGACAGAAAGTGGTAATCGCTACATTTTGGTGGTGATGGATTATTTCACGAGATGGCCAGAAGCTTTTGCAGTCCCCAATCAGGAAGCAGTTACGGTTGCGACAAAATTAGTAAATGAAGTATTTTGCCGATTTGGTTTACCGTTAGAAATTCACAGCGACCGAGGAAGAAACTTTGAATCCAACTCTTTCAAGAAATCAGCAAGATGATGGGGATCCACAAAACTAGGACAACTCCGTATCACCCTCAATCCGATGGAATGGTGGAGAGATTTAACCAGACATTGGAGCGCCATCTTGCTAAAGTGGTCGATAGCCATCAGAGAAACTGGGACGAATATATCCCACTATTTCTTCTGGCTTACAGAGCCGCAGTACATGAAAGTACGGCAACAACCCCGGCGCGAACAAATTTAGGAAGGGAGCTACGACTTCCAGTAGACCTTCTTGCTGGATGTCCACCGGGGACACCTAGCTGTGTTACCGATTATGCATGTGAATTAAGAAGAAAGCTCGAACAAATTCATGAACACGTTAGACAAGAGACAAGAAGACCCGATATGACAGACGTGCAAATGCAAGAGAATTCGAAGAGGGAACTTTGGTGTGGCTTCATAATCCGGTCCGATGTAAGGGAAAATCTCCCAAATTACAGCCAAGCTGGGAAGGACCATATACTGTAATAAAGAAAATTAACGATGTAACCTACAGAGTTCGAAAGACACCTAGGAGTCCACTGAAGATTGTTCATGTGGATAGGATAGCGGTATATCATGGATCCAACAATGCTCGGGACGAGCATGTCTTAGAGAGGGGGTAGTCTGACGGCCGGTGTCATGCCAAGCTGTCATCACTACCGTTGCCAAGGACTTCTGACGTCTACACGACAAATTATCCGGTCATCAAACACAATAATTTATTAGCAAAGTGGTTTGAAGACTATTTTATTATTTGGAAATGAGTTTTTAGTTCGATGACGTATGTCACTCTGTCAAGTGTTCGCCAAATTCATCAGTCATTGACAACAAGGCGATGGCCGTGCGGATAACACATTCTTTTCACGTTCTGAAGGCGTGGGTTCAAATCCCAGTCATAACTGTTATGTGGATTATGGTTTTTATGAAATTTAGAAAATGTTTATGAATATTTGGCAAATATTTAAAAGATTATTTAAATATTTCGAGTAAAAATTAGAAAATTCTGGAAACTTCAGGAAGGAATGGAAAGGTTAAAAAGAGACAGGAGATGGAAAAAACAATTGAATAACGAAAAGACAATCGAAATTAGTAGATCTAGAACATTCTTAGGGGTATATAAGGCGGTGTAGACGCGCTAAGCGCCAGTTTAAGTTGAAAAGTGGTAAAGTGAAGAAGAAGAGGAAGAAGTAAAAGGAAGAAAGAAGAAGTAGTAAAATAAAGTGAAGTGAAAGTAAAGTGCAGTGAAGTGCAGTGAAGTGCAGTGAAAAGTGCAGTGCAAAAGACGCTAGTGTTGGTGCTGTCCGCGTCGAAATTAAACGGCGCGTCGTGTGTGAAGTCGAATAAAGTGTCATCAGTGCTACTCGGTGTTTCCTTCCAACCCCGTTACCCCGTCCGTAACAATATGTATAATCCTTAAAAAGATTGTAAATTGAATATTGATGGCTGTAGATAGGATAGTAAAAAAGAAAATTGGTAGTAATGTGTCTGTGGCCTTTGATAACTAAATATTTATCTACGCAATATATAAACACGCTTTTAAAACTCTAATCATTAGACTTTAGTGCGTTAGCATCTTTAAATGTGCGTATTTAAATATTTGCCTCAGCATGGTTAATACATGATAATATATGATAATAATAATACATACAGAAATGGTTGTTCCAATATGGGTGTTTTTGTGTGAGTTGTTTCTATAACCGTAAAGGCACCGGCACCAAAATGTATCGAAAATTCTAGATCAAGAAGTATATTTAATTCCGAATGTACGATAATAGACACAAATGAAACTAAAGAAATGTACAATAATTTACAAATAAAAATAAACAAATTTACAATAATTTACAAATAAAACTAAACATGCAAGTGATTAAACAGGTGCAACCAAATCGTATTTTGTGAGTACGGCAAACGAAAGGTTACGTCTAATGTCTAACGCAAATTGTACAGTATTATTTATAAATGGCATACAGTACAATAGTAGTACAAATATAATTCAGGCCAACAATAGTAAGGACGACTGCCTCTGCAAAACGTGACTTGTCACGCAGAGCCGATCGCAATATGGAAACGGAAGATAATACGCTCTCACCTAGCCCGGCGATTGACCTGAGGAAAAAAATCTTCTTCATATTTCGGCATAGATGCGCAAAAACTTTTAAACTTCGCGATTTGCATTCCTCATATAAGTTTAGTTTTTAGCTTTATCTAATTTTAATAGCAGTGATAGCTTCGTGGAGATACCTACAGACTGCCTTACTGCCATGCAGAGGGTACCCACGGCGAGAACCACACCTTTCGAAGCTATGTGTGTATTTATTTGGTAATTATCGCATGCCCGTACCTCGAAGAGCGCTATAAGCCTTTTGGCTCAATTTTCACGAAGATCTTCGACAGTTGTTATGGGGAGCAGTAGGAGTGGGAGCGACCTAGAACATACTTACTTTGGCTAGCTAAACTAGCTAAAACTGATATGATAGAAGCGGAAATCAAACACAGTATACGTTGGCGAATAGAAATCCACTTTGTTCATAGGTCAAGTGGCATTAATGCAATCAACACAATTATGCAAAGGGCAGAGTACAAAATAAACTTGAAGGAACACATCAAACCCACGCCAATCATCAGTCCGTACTGAACAAGTTACACACATCAAACATTGTAGAGCATATACAGCTACAAATACGAATGTAACGGATCTCAATCGTGTTATAATTTAAAAATAAATATGTTATACCTTTTGTTTGCCCCGATGTCTTTATTTATTTATTTGGCGTGGGCTACACCATTACATACATAGGTACGTTACTTTTGCAATAGTCATCTTGTAACCATGACTGGTGTAGCTCACGCTAAATGATGGGATAAATAGAACGAACTTTAGTTTTATTTTTAAATAAAATTACTTACGCGATTAAGTTACATAAAAATACGATTCTGAAAATATGAAAGTATTTATGTACCTGGACATCATGACATATTCAAAATATTGATACACTTATCTATATTGCATTGCTGACCCTTATTTTATGTCAGATAATTTGTTGACTTGAGCGTTCGGCTAATGTAATTAAAACTATTTTAGTACTAAATGGCTAGTGTAATCTGTAAAATAGAAAAAAACATGTTTGAAAACTTATGTTAGAAAATTATTTGCCGCGTATAATTAGCAGAAGTAATTACAATAGACTCGTAATTTTAATACAGACGTTGAGATTGATTGTTTAATTTCAACATTTCAAGCTTAAGTTTCTGAAGACCTAATTAGAATATAATTATAAGTTAAGGAAACTATTAAAACCTAAACGGGTTAGGCTGAAAACTTAATAGTACGTAATACTTTTGTATTAAGTTTTATACTGTGTAATTTCATTACTAAAAATGTTCACGAGCAAAGATTTATGAAGACATGTACACATGGCTAGAATCAACAGAGCTTAGCGCTTGCAGTATAAAGCCTTGCTATTTGTGTCGCCTTCCAGTTTCTTGTCTAGCGTCAACAACTAGAACAGCTTTTAAATGGAAGGAACTCTTACCTACATATTGTACTTTGTTTTTAGAATAAGTACACCGTGTATCTCTTCAATATTTATTTCTTTAACAATACAAATCTATTTTAAATTGTACTTAAAGCCTGTATCAGGCAACTTCGCTCCCCCCCGTGGGATCTCCACCTTGTCGTGGTGGGGAGGCTCATTAACCGTGGGTTTGAGGTACACCCACGATGAAGCTAAGCGGGATCCTGGAAGGGGACGCTCCACGTGGGCTTGCGTGAGGCTTGCGTAGGATGCGTCCCAAGGTGCGGGGGACAGTTCTGTCTGTCCCTCGCAGTCGGGTGCGGTCGCGGGAGGAGAGACGTGTCGGTGTTGCGTTGCCGCGCGCCTTATCTCCCGCGACCAAATTGGGGCGCATCATTGTTGCGTCGCGGTGGGGCCGCAGAGGAAGAGGAGATGCGGTGTTGCGTTGCCGTCCTCCCTATCCTCTGCGGAGCCCAACGACTTCATCCGCCGCCAAGGGGGTTTCGTTCGGGGCCCGCCTCACCATCTGGCAGGCCAATACCCGTCGAGGGGTAGCGAGGAATGCTTCGGTGAAACCCTACCCTCCGACACATGGGTACATGAGGAGCACGGGTTGGTTTTTAGTCAGTAAGAGTCTGACAGTCCCTTTCGTCCTCCCCTCCCAGGGCGGAGAGACTCCATGAGGATTTTCCAACCCGACAACAAAAAAAAGGAAAAAGAAGGCAACTTCGCTCCTTTAGCAGCTGCGTACACACATCTAACGATAAACTATCTAACATTTTTTTTCTTAATATCATTATTAGGGGTCGTCATAAAGTATACCTAACATTTTCTTTCTTTTCTCAATAACATTTATAGGTACTTTTTCCATCAATCGGATGCTAATGTCAGTAATGTTCATTGGTTCAAAGTCAGTATTATAATAATGAGAACTTAATGTCTATTTCACTACTTCACGTGTGCCATAATTTCGTATAAAAGAATTGTTTTGTGACTTTTCAACATTTTACTTATTAAGAGGGCAAGTTGGTAACTACTCAGTTCTTTTTACATGAATACTTTATCGAGAATGACCATAATTTTAATATCAATAAGCGGTTCAAGGTTTGTTTTTTGTTGTTCATATATCCATTTTTTTCCTCATACAAAATAAAAGAAATCGTAATGGCACAGAAAACTTTAACCCCATAATTTTTTAAGTCTTATGCAGTCTTTGTGTCCGTTACTATTCTAGTAACTATACTAGTATTATAATATCTGGGCGAGATTTTTTAATAATGCTATACTTAGGGATAAGATATTTATGTCACGAATACATTTAAGATTACGCACCGCACGAAGGCCCTGTGTTATCCTTATCGCTGCAAAACTGAAGGTTTATTTACATAATTAAGGAAATTATGAACAACCGTATGTAGAGTATTTCTTGCAAGTGTTATTGGAAAATAGCAAACAGTTAAAAAAATGCAGCGTGCGATGCGACTTGCGTGTGTAAGTAGTGCGTACTTCTTCTAATCATCGCTTGCAGCGTATGGTTTTTTCTTGGAGTACACAATATAGCAAGTATCATAACTGAAGAAAATATTTCATTTTTTGCAAACTGTATATACTACCTTGTACTTAACCTACTGACACCACTACTCATCTGTTTCAGGGCCGGAACCCTGAAACAGAATGCAGTTGCCGCCTACCAGCCACAGAATTTTCCCTCCCGGAAAATTCTGGCCTAATGGGGGGAGTGTGTGACGTCAATCGTCGTCGCATCTCTTGGCCAGACGTCTCCACCTCCCGCGCCCCTCCAACGGACTATATATACCGTGGCGCGGAGTGACCGGCCCTTTCTCACTAGCTGTGCGGCGACCAAGCTAAGTCTTCTCTTCTTCCCTGAGCAACGCCGGAGACACATTTCCAAGGGTCTACGCCGAATCACGCGACCCTGGTTCTATTTTTGTAACTAGTCAAATTATTTAGAATCACTATTTTCCATTGAATTCCTTTGCTAAAGGCTGTATAGATTCTTTTACAGAAATATAAAAATTTTCGTTTGTAACCGCAATAAAGATTTTTTTTATTTTACGTCACAAGTTGTTCCTTAGCTCTTCTAATCCTAAGAGGGTATAATGAGTGTTGTGTAGCTGTTTGAAAATCTGACATTTTCAAAGTTATTCTCGACATCTTCAAAGTGGTTCTGGTTGCTTCTGTTTGCAAATAAATGGACACGCGTAGGTATGCGCGTATTTTAACATTATATTTCTGAGTTCAAAAAGTTTTCAGAAATAAGAATAAAGTGTCTTATGTTTATCACTTTAAATTATGAGACATTATAAAATTAATTTCTATAACTGGGTTATATTATTAAAATTAAATATAAATATTTTGAACTATATACATTGCTATCTTACATAATCATCATATCTAAACATATATATAAATATATATAGGTACATGAATCTGAAAATAAAAAGTGAAAATATGTACAGGTGTGTTTAGGCGTCGTAGAATGTCGCCGCATCAATATCATCGGGTAACATGCCCAGAAGGCTGGCAGCATTGCCACGCTGGATGGTAATGCTGATTCTTTGAGCAAAGAATAAACCAGCCCTCTGGTCACGTGAGACGTCGATTAACCGTTTAGATATATCTCGGAATAAAGAGCGAGCGCTCGGACCCCATGAGCCTTGCGTTTCCACCCCAAACGGCTCAAATACATAATTAGCTACTAGATTACTGTATTTGCGCCGTTTGAGGGTTTCCGCAGATGCAGCAGCAGCGCCAGCATGGCCTCCCGTGCTTGGAACATGGGATGGCGCGAGGGTGTCTACGCAGGTTGCGTCCCACACCAAAGGCCTACCCATTTTCCATGGCAATAATGACATACCGTCAGGTCTCTTCCCATCGTCGCGTACCAAACCATTTGGTTCAAGTACAGCTGGTACGCCAGACGTGACAAGAGCACGACGGATTATGTCATTTAGGTTAGCATGACGAGGAATTCTACCAGCGCTTCTGCTGCAAGACAGCCCATGGTGTCCGAGGCTATCGACGTCTTCTCCACAATGACATCGATACGGAGAGACACACGGAACACCTAAACGAAGACAAGTGACGATGCGGAACGTCTCATCGTCCAACATGGTTCCTGTGTTGGCCGATGGTAGTGCCTGAAGCCATAGACCGGATTCCCATTCCCCCACAGCCAGCAAGCGATCTCGCTCTGTAACATCAAAAGATGTATCCAAAAGATTTTTTCTCACAATGTTACAAAGCGGCGCGTCCGACTGACTTTGGGAGAATAGGTTGGTGGGCAAATCAGTGTTTGGACAAGCCATTTTCCAGGCGTTTATAGCTTCGGTTTTGCACAGCACTTCTGAGTTAACTAGTGTAGGTAGTAATATTTTCCTAGTTAACTCTTCCGTGCTGTGAACCGAAGATAGGAACGCCGGTAAACTGACACTGGAAATTTTGCGAATTAATAACCTGGTATAATATTACTGTGAAAATTATTCAAATATTGCCATCATATTGGCCTTTCATGATTTATTTTTACATTGCGCTATATGAACGGCATGTGATTATGTTGAGTAGCAATAATATTTTTCATTCATAAAATATTTTTAAATGTCACACACATCCCATATTCCAATTCCAGTAAACATTGAGATAGTCACTACCTTGTTAAATAAATAAGTACATATACTTATTTAAATTTGATTTGTTCTTGAAAAGTGCTTTTGTCTAATTGCCGTTTGTGAAAAGATATAGATCCCGAATAGGTACGATCGTTTAAGCTGCGCCGCTCATTAGATTAAACTTTATATTCGGACTCTTTCGCGTCTCGTGATATTTTTAATTACAATGAGTTCTCAAATGACTTTGCAATTTAAAGAATTTCTTGAATCCAGGTCCCTTCGTGTTTTCGTAATCGTAAATCGTAGCTTCGCTTGCTTGTACCAACAAGCAAGCGAAGCTACGATTTTATTATGAGTAAGTAACGCTTTTTAAAATTATGTTACTACATATATTATTCAGTCGAAGATTCACTACTAATGTTTCTGGTACATCATTACAGCTCCTTAGACAACTACACCGAGCTGCCGTTTGACGACGTCACAAATATATTTTCTGAACCCTGGTACAACTCTAGCAGATCCACGGTATTTTTCACAAGACACATAAAATATGTGCAAGTTTATAAGATTGCTATTATAATTTACATACAGACCGTAGGAACGTTACACGAAAAACACATTATGGAAATTTGGAGTATTAGTAGATAAAGATTTTCATGTTGTAAATACCATAGTCATTGTCGTTATATTTATTTTTCTACGGGGAATACTTATGAGTCTCTTCGGCTATTAAACAGTTTCTTTATGAAACTTTCTTTAGATATATTTGAATTTATATTACCATTTAATAAATGAGATATTAATTTATATATATTTAAGAAGGTTCGCCTGCTAAGTAGACAATTTAAGCCCAAATTGAGGGTCGTCGAAGACAGCAATGCGATACCATTACACGAGCTAGACGCAATTGCAGAGAGATGGCGCTGTTATTGTGAGCAGTTGTACAAAAAACCCAACAACAGGGATCCTTTCGATACCCCCTAAGACTGGGCTAAACTGGACCTGGAACCCGACATCCCAAGATCGGAGATAGTAACGGCCATTGGATTGTTAAAAACTAACAAAGTGCCAGGTCCGGATCAAATTACAGCTTGAAGTGTTGAAGGCTCATAATGTGCTTCGTCGACTATAGTAAGGCATTTGACTGTGTCAACTGGGACTGTCTATGGAGGGTCTTAACAGTACTGGGTGTACCTCATCACTTGATTGCACTTCTGCAATCTTTATATTATAAGAACCAAAGTGTGGTGAGGATTGACGGTACAACATCTAAACCATTCAGTTTTGAAAAAGGAGTTCGACAGGGCTGCATCTTTTCACCCATCCTATTCAATATATACAGTGAATTCATAGTGAGGCGAACTTGCGATAACTGGGAGGGAGGCATTACCGTTGGTGGACGCAAAATCTGTAATTTGCGTTATGCAGACGACACCACCTTGCTAGCGTCAGAAAAAGCCGAGATGTTCACCTTACTGGATAGGATGGAACGCATCAGCGGTGAACTAGGCCTCTCGATAAACAGGTCCAAAACGAAGATCATGGTCATAGATCGCACAGGCAAGCTTGAGCCCACTGGGTCACTCAACTTAGAGACGGTTAACAGGTTTATTTACCTGGGTTCAAGCATTAGTAATAATGGCTCTTGCGAATCTGAGGTGCGAAGAAGGATCGGGATGGCAAAAGGAGCCATGGCACAGCTGTCAAAGATATGGAAGGACGAGAATATCTCCCTAAAAACCAAGATAAATCTGGTACGCACTCTGGTGTTCTCCATATTCTTGTATGGCGCAGAGACATGGACCTTGAAGAAAGCCGACCGTGATCGCATTGATGCTTTCGAGATGTGGTGCTGAAGGAAGATGCTGGGCATCCCCTGGACAGCAGAGTCATTAATTAGAGTCATTAATTTAGAGTCATTAATTCTTATCTGAAAGGTAGAGTACAACATGTAGATGTAAATGGAGCTCATTCTTCCGGGTTACCAGTGCAATTAGGTGTTCCCCATGGGGTCCATTCTGGGACACTTTTTGTTCCTAATTTATATAAATGATTTGCCTTATTAAATGAATAACTTGTGTGACGTTGTTCTTTTTGCAGATGATACGTCTTTAATTTTCAAGGTTGATAGAAATAAGGAAAACTTTGACGAAGTAAATCGAGCCTTAACTAAAGTCACACACTGGTTTACAGCAAATAACTTAGTTTTAAATTCTAAGAAAACTAAATGTGTTAAATTTGTATTGCCAAACGTAAAGAATCTGGGACCTAACTTAGCACTTAATGAGGAGATTATAGAACCAGTAAATAACACTGTTTTCTTAGGTATAACAGTAGATAATAAATTGCAATGGGGAGCACACATATTGGCTCTTACTGGGAAACTTAGCTCGGCTGCATATGCTATTAGAAAAATTAGACAGTTAACCGACGTCGATACGACTCGTCTAGTTTATTTTAGTTACTTTCATAGTATTATGTCCTATGGTATTCTTCTATGGGGAAAAGCTGCAGATATTGACAGTGTATTTATTTTGCAAAAAAGGGCAGTCCGTGCTATTTATCAGTTAGGGCCGAGGGTGTCACTTAGGGATCGATTTAAAGAAATTGAAATCCTGACTGTACCTTCCCAATATATATTTGCCAATTTAATGTACATTAAACAAAATATTGAGTCGTATAGTAAAAATAGTGATGTCCATAGTATAAACACTAGAAATAAACATAAATTGTGCATGCCTCATCTTCGGTTACATAAAGTTCATAATACATTCATGGGGCTAGGTGTACGTATGTATAATAAATTACCAACTCATTTTTGTCAGTTACCTTTAAATTCCTTTAAAACTGAAGTTAAAACTTGTTTGTTAAAAAAAGCATATTAATCAATAGCTGATTATTTCAAGGACAAGAATGCTTGGTGTCTACCAACAACAACTGGAACAGTAAGTATTGAACTTGTCTAAGTTCAATACTTACTGTTCCAGTTGTTGTGTACAGCTTTATATTTAATTGTTTTTATATACATACTGTTTGACATGTTTGAATTTTGAATATCTTTATTTTTGACATAAGTTTCTCTGTTTGACACAAGGTTTGACATGTATATTTGTTTGCGTCATTATTTTATTTGACATTTAATTTTTATATACACTTTGACATTTTTTAATTCAATTATGCGTTTATTTGTTGACGTTCTGCTCTTTTAAATATGTTATAGTGCATTAATAATGTCGGATAGATTTATTTTAGTCTAATGTAAGTTCGAATGGCTTGTCTTGGAAAGTAGGTTCGTCATGCTCACGCTACCGCCTGCAGTGACGTACTGTCACTGCAGGCGGTAGCGTCGGTGGTCGGGTCACCCACTTCCCTCTAATATGGTTGAGGAGGGTGATGGCTGATCATTGCGTTATACTCGTGAACGGGTGCTGCCTGTGGTGACTGGTCGATCTACTAGACAGGATACAGCTTTTGACTTGCTGATTTATGTGTTTATTTGCAATTTGTTCCAATTGTTTTGGGGTAATTCATGCATGGTAACGTGATTTGACTGAGCAGTGATTACATAACAACATGATATTTAACATGTGTGCGGTTACACCCTACTTGTCATTTTGTTTAAGAGGCTAATTGTTAGTCATTAATCTAAATTTTCAAGTCTTAAGTAGGTACGTAACTAAATAAATGGCAATTGGTTGTGTGATAGCTATCATGTTAATTGAAAATTGTGATATTATTATTTTTATTAATATAATGTATAACTTGATATTTAACTATGCAGACAGTACTGTGTTGCTGGGGAGTTTGTTGCGCTGCTTCTTCTTCCTAGCGAAAACACATAGGAAGCATTGAAGGGTTGGGCTTTTTGGGGGACTGTCTATTGTAAAATTTAACGTTCAGAAAAAGCTGTTTACCAGCCAATTTTGAATAAAAGATTTTGATTTTGATTTTGACGCACCAACGTATCGATCCTACAGGAGCTCAAGATCCAGACGAGGCTTTCCACTATCTGCCTGCGCAGGGTTCTGGAGTACTTCGGGCACATTGCGAGTAAAGACAGTGATAACTTGGAAAAGTTAATAATCACTGACAAAGTGGAAGAAAAAAGACCTAGAGGCAGAAGCCCGATACGTTGGTCCGACCAGATCCGCACCACTCTTAACACCACGGTACACGACGCTCTCCACTCGGCAGCAGATAGGAATAGATGGCGGGAAGTGGTCCGCAGTTGACTGTTTCCACGAGGTGGTCATGACCCTCAGCATTGAGGAAATTGACGCGAGAAGAAGAAGATTTAATTCTGAGTTTGACGAAATTCTATTTAGGTTATCATTCATTAACTCAACAGAGAAGCTTTGCGTTAGGACTGGTTTAGGAGTAGAAAAATAGGACATAAATATGATAGATATTTAGTAATAGGTAGTTATTTAATTACCTATTATTAATATCTATCATATTTATGTATGTGATTTTAGCTTAGGTTCTGTTATTTCAAGCAGTACGAATCAAGAAACTAAACTCGAATTCTCATGAATTATATTTTATTCCGATAACTGTATCTCCTGTTTTCTAATGAGTGGAAGCCTAGAGAATATAATTGGTTTCCAATTAAATTGCCTTAGAATACCCACACGCTTTTATTAGATTCTATAAACATTGGTAATAGCGTAGTTGTAATTTTCTAGATTAAATAAACTAGGTCTACGTTAAACGCAAGACGAGCGTTTCTTATGAAATGTATTATTGTCTTCGTCAGCTCGGTGACGACTTTGCTGCCATTCATATGAGGCTTTCTGCGACCGGCTTGGATTTGAATAAGACGCACTTAGTGGGACATTCACTCGGAGGTCAAGTAATGGGCTTGGCTGGAAATAAAATGGTGAAGAACGGTGTTCTGCTGCCGTGGTAAGTATTATTATCAACATAATCCTATAGTATACGAAACATCTAAATTGGTTTATGTGCTTTTTTATGTCTAAAAATAACGATTTTCATACTAAGAATAAATTCTATATCGTGGACGACTTTACAAACATTATATGATCGAATACAATCAAATTCGAAACACCAGGCATGGATTAGATACACAAAGTGTTGTTCAGTATCAAACAGCGAAGCGGTAAAACCACTACTCTACTTTTTTATGATGGAAATATAGGTAATGATTTATTCTTTTTACAGGATTACAGGATTAGACCCAGCGGGCATCGCATTTGATGGTAAAAATCCACGCGACAGACTGAGTGCTAAATCCGCTCTCTTTGTTGACGTCATACATTCGGACTCTAACAAATATGGCAGCAGGTGATCCTTGGGTACCGTCGACTTCTGAAAATTCGAAAATTAAAACAATGCTTTCACCCTTGAAGGTAATTTTATATTGTACAATTGATGATTACTTGTAAGAAACTAAACTGTGATAAAAACATGTACTGCACATTGGTATAATTACAAAAGTGTACGAGATGCTATTTGATTGTAAGCATGGTGCTCTATATCTTGTTTATCTCGTAATATACCTACTTAATTGGCCGTGCCCCACTTTTTCACCCGTTACACCTCGTCGCCCCGCATTGCTTGCTCGTGCTGTTTCATCCTTTGAGTTTTTTTTATTTATATTCATCTCTGACGGGTCGTAGCGCTTTGTTATGTACTCGATAATCCTCCTCCTTTTCATGAATGTAGCTATCATATTTAAAAAATAAGTATCAAATACGACTGATAGTTCCAAAGATGAGCACGTTCAAACAAAGAAATAAACTTCAGCTTTTTTACACTAATATGTATGTACGTGTAATATAATATTCAAGTTTCTATTTTGCTCCCAGATCGTGGCGACGGGACCGGCGTACTTTCAGGTATGTTTAGTTTAATCCATCTATTATTGTAGTAATATGTGCCTTGTATGACCTATGTTGTACATGGGCTATGTAAATGTTACGAAGCGGAAATATGATATGAAAATAGACCAGTGTATATGTTAATGAAATAGACTAGTATAACGTCGAAGGACCGACAATGAACGCACATATACAAGACAGTTGCGTGCCAAATATTCTATCAAAATTATTGTCTCATACCTAGGTGATGGTCTTCATTGCTAAGGTATAAACTACTTATAATTACTACAATTCTTGGCACTAATACCACAGATACATCAGTCAGCTATGTCTGATATGATACGTAAATTATGTAGGCAAGGCATACGATTGAGTCGCAGATATGGCGATGATGATATATTATTTGGCATCGTCCAACATCGTACCTACATTATGTATTATGCTTTGATCTGATTTCCTCTTTTATGTGTGTCGTGAGTTAACATGATAATGTATAGGCTAGATATTTGGTATTGTTAACCCAAGTTGTAGTAAACGAATTTCTAGGGTAAATTATTATTTGATATAAGTATGTTACTAGCCAATCTCGTGCTATGATATACTATAAACTAGAATTAGTTTTAGATTGAAAGCTTCGTACCGCTGGCGAAAATTATTATGAGAGGAAGGACAAAGTGGGTCAGATCTTAGTTTACAAATTAATGAAATATTTTCTCAACATTATTAGCAGCTCTTATTTCTCATTATGAATAATTTGATGCACATCATGACATCACTGAATAAATAAAAAGTATTGCATATATTTAATAAAAGCTACATATATATATATCGATATCGAGTACATATATATCGATGTGTGGGAGTTTCGAGAGTACTCAGTATTTATTATCGCGGACACACCAGCTCATAAACAAAACTAAAGTATTGTTCTTAATATAGTAATAAGTTGTAAACAACTTGAAGATTGAAAAGAGTGGGTGTGCGTTTCTTCCCTGCTTCTTCTTATATGCTCTTTGATTAAACATGTGTTCTTTTTTCCAATACTCGCTTATGTAATTATGAATTTAAAAGTTATAATTTTTTATTATCGATTACTACATGACCCATAGCTTTGTGGTGTACGTAACAGACTGCCGAGACGATGGTCTCGAGTTCGATCCCCAGGTACCCTGGGCACACACCTGACTATTTGAAGTTATGTGTGTATTAAAAATGTTAATTATCGCTCGCTTAATAATGTGCCCGGTAGATGGCAATAGGCTCGCCCCTTATTACATTGGGACCTAAACATAACTGGCGAAATATCGGTGTCTAATAAACCTCTGGCTACCCCCTAGGGGATAAAAGGCGTGAAGTTATTTTACCTGGCCCATCAATCTTTTTAATAAAAATGAGCATTTTAATTATCGAGTTTATTATTATAGACTTGTGATCGTGGGATGTAAAGACAATTCGCTATATTTCATTTAGAAGGGCTTTTTTTTAATTTTGAATTACCTTGGGCTACCATGGTTTCAACTTTCATGGAAGCTTACATTTCATTATTACTTATTTAAGGACGGGTTTTTTGTCTGTCAGATAAGTTACGGAATAAATTTCAATAATTTTCTGTCTAAAATCTTTGACCAATCTAATTTTGAGTAAAACTTAGCAACAGAAAAATGTCTCGGAGTGATTCTTAATATACTAGACTAACATTATTATACTGTTCTGTTGAAAAGTATTGGATGAGAGAAATTGCGGGCACTATTCCAATACAAATTATCGCATTTATATATTTTTGTCTGTGTAGGTCTCTGCGATCACAACAGATGCTGGGAGTATCTACTGGACACAATGAAGTACCCGGGGACAATTATCGGGTGTTACGCGAAGAACTACAGGGTTTGGCAGAATTACTCGAAGGAACAAAGACGGGCGACCGTTATCGAACTTGGAAAGTTTGCACCGAATGCGTAAGTCCACAACACGTTGATCTTACAAAAAAAACTTTAAGCTTTTTTGTTGGAAAAAGCTGAAAATAATGACTTCTACACTGGTTTGTAATGTACAACTTTCTCTTTTGTAACTTTTTTGCTGACGGAACACAAGACAGATACCTAGTTAGGTAAAAGACTAGATGAGCTCGAAGTTACACCCGCGTTATATAAGTCTACTGTTCCGATGCCATGGTTCATAGCGTCATGTTATATAGCCTATAGCCTTCATTGATAAATGGGCTATCTAACACTGAAATAATTTTTGAAATCGGGCCAATAGTTCCTGAGATTAGCGCGTTTAAGCAAACAAACTCTACAACTTTATATCTGAGTATAGAGTATATTAGCATGTACTGAAAGTGTCCAAAATGCCTAATATTATTTTGAAGAATTAGCCTCACATGCCAAATAATATGAACCTAACCAGAATCTAACATGTAACGCGCGTTGTAAGTAGAACTTATAATTTCAATTCTAAGAAAGTCTAATTTGAGAGCGCCTATAGCGAGGTCACAGGTATCAATTCAAAGTATCATGGCAGCATAAATGCAGGCGCAAGTAATTCATGTATAAAACCCTTTTTAAATTATTGAATCTTACGGACAAGTTGCCGATACATTGCCTCCAATCGGAGTAAAAAGGATGTAAACTCTATAATTATGTTCTACAAACATCTATGTTTACTGGAAAGCAAATGATCTAGTAGAAAATGTGTAAAAGTTAGAAATTTTTAAATGACGAGATGTGAGGTAAAATAATTCCTACATGTAGTTAAAAAAATATCGCTCAAACTGGCAACATTACTGTGTAGATAGTGGTCTTGCATAAGTCCTATTTTTGGCACAAATTTGCAGGTCTTCTCAAAAAGCTTTTAGCCAAGGCAAGGATTAGTGCGTCCTATGCGCCACTGTCTAATTATGTCGGATTGGCAACATACTCTCAACTACTACTTTTTATAAAGTAGGCATATTGATAAGCTGCTGCAGTATCTTAATCATACCATCCCGGTGGCGAGCTTTTGAATCTGCTTGTATAGCTAGCAACCGTATCAGTTGTATAAAAATATAACAGCTAAAATATTCTCTGTTTTCTATTTAAACGGGCAAGGCCTCAGCTTTCGATATTGTTCAGAACTTAATAATAATTCAACCAATGCACACACAGAAGAACATACTAAAAAATATAATATTCGTAGGCCACGTGAAGTGTAGCACCGCCGAGGATTGAACCCACACCATAAGGAGTAGTGTTAAACTTCGAGGCAGCTTGAAACACTACGCCATCGAGCCTTCGTAATTGCAATTAAATCATCAAATAACTGAGCTATTTGTGTCGTTCCCAGTAGATTAAACATTCGGTTGCGCTCTATATTTTACTTGGACAGTAAAGTACCGGCACATCGCTGTATCGAGTGCTAAACATTAAACACTTAAGAGTGACAGTCCACTATAAATATAGCGCCGCTCTAAATAACGTAAATTTTTATTCACGTCTGGTGCCAGCGGGTTAAAAGTCTTGAATTTATTGATTCGCATCGCATGGACTATGTCATCTAGTCATATATTAGTATATACTAATATATGACTAGATGATCATCGGGCTAGCCTAGAGATTTATAATAAACCGGTCAAGTGTGAGTCGGACTCTCGCACCGAGGGTTCCGTACAAACCTGTAGGTATATATAATTATTATAAAAATATGACATGTAACTAAACATTTAGGGTTCGAAATTTTTCCTATGTGCCTTAAAACGTTGCTTTATGCCAAATTTCAAGATTCTAGTTCGACTGGAAGTACCCTTTGTTTTTGACTTGAGCATTGATATGAATTTCAATTTAATACTTCGACGGGATCATGAGAAAATGGTATTTAATTTAAAATTATTAAAAATATTTTTATGATTATATTTTCAAATTTCAGGATTCTGAGTTCATGGGTAGTACCCTGTATGTGTTGATTCCCTTGTGAGTTTCGAAAATTAGCGGCAATTTGCAGCGTAAACGGCTGTATATTTTGATTGCATTGGCTTAGAAGTTCGATTTTTTCACAGCTTCAAATGACATAAATTTCAGTTTGATACCTCCACGCGTTTCTGAGAAAAAGGGTCTTGGCAGACGGACGGACAACAAAGTGATCCTATAAGGGTTCCGTTTTTAGGGTTCCGTACCTCGAAATTAAAAAACGGAACCCTTATAGGATCACTTTGTAGATTTGTACGGAACCCTCGGTGCGCACTTGCCCGGTTTATTTCATTTCGAGGTGCGGAACCCTAAAAATTTACTCAGTTATAATGTCAATATATCGTTTAGTTTTCAATGGATATTTTCAAAAATCTTTTTGTTTTCGTTATAGCCTTTCGCTATTCTCTGTGTTAGTCAGTTTTGGCATACCATTCCATGCCAGCCAGATGGTTTGGTATAGGGTTTGATGTTGACTTCTCCATCACTTCGGCAGGATACTATTTTCTTAGTGTATTTTCCTTAGTTGCCTATTACGACACTACGGAATGAAATGCTACGCCACGGATATCTTTCTATATCTTGATAAAGTGAATATAAGTTATCAGAATTAATGTTATATAATAATAATAATAAAAAAAAATATTCTGTCTCACAAAGAATGTTACATATATGTTACATTAATATAAAATTAATGTCGAACGAGTGATCTCAATGTGAGAGACTGGTGTCTGTACAAGGAGACCTGTATGATAGAACACCAGCCTCTCCTATCTCTGGACAGGTGAGAACATTTATAGATTTATCAATTTCGATAGGTATACGAGTAACGTGTGAGAGTGTGCATGTGAGTGCGTAATATTATACCTAAGTGAGTATGTGGGTTCATGTTAGTATATAAGAGCATGCTCGCGCGCGCGCGCGTGTGTGTTTTGTGTGTGTCTGTGTGTGTTCGTGTATGTATGCACGTGCGTGTGTCAGTGTTATGTGTGTCATTCAGTGTTGATGGAATGTTTGATAGTAGTTATAGACCTGTATGTAGTAATTTTTCGGTATCATCGTAGGTTAGGGATTTAAGATATTGGGTAGTATTTTTTTTGCATTTAAATTTAGTGAGATGGTAATTATAACCTACTTCCTTGTTTAGCTTATTGTATAGATAACAACCTTGGAATTCAAAAAATCTCAGAAAAATAAAAATATTAGCTTTTCCACAGAGCGATTGCCTGTCTGACCTACGCAACCCGAACGGATAGCGATATTCCATGGTTTATTATTCCATGGTTTTGCTCCAAATTACAAACATATAAAAGCACGTGCGAGATTGTGGAAAGCTAATAGTTATAAATAGGTCGGTTTATATATATGTCGTCACTAAATAAAGCCTAAAATTTTCCTTCATACGTTAATTAGGTATAGATAAAACACTTAAACTACATTTACCCGAAAAGTTAATTACAGTACCGTTACAGTCGATGTTATCATTAAACACATGCTTTTTCTGTGTCAAAAACGATATCTTTTATTTGATTTTCGGTTTGCTTTATTCACGATATTCATTCATTAAATACTTCCAACCGTATGGACAGTTTTATCTTTTTAAAGTAACACCCTCCTTAGGAATACATTTTGTATTGCGGGGATTTTACAATCATTTAAGTAAAGGACACAAAGGACACAAAGGACACCTAGTTTCTCATTCTATTGTATTATATCATCATCAGCCGCTTACAGTCCACTGCTGGACTAGGCCTCTCCTTTGAAAGGAGGAATTGGCCTACTATACCACGCTGGCCAAACGGGTTGGTATAGGGTTTGTTTCAAGTTTTCCTTCTCTTACAGTGCTGTTCTCTGCACAGTATGGTCTCTCTGTCGGCTCTTACGACACCCATGGGATGTGGTGACATTCCTTATTCGAAATCCGTCACCACACGGACATATTTATATGTATGTATGTATATTGTATTATATAAAGAATATCGTAATCGGTCTTGTTTATGCACTGTCTCAATGGTTTCACATTTTTTCTCAATATGAGAGGGAAGCTCTCAAAGTAAAGTCTGTAAAACCAAACGTGGTTTTACAGGCTTTACTTTGAGAACATGATGGAGAGCTTTCAAACCATACGATCTCCTAATGACCTTATCCTTCACTGTAACACTTCCTTTACTGAGGAACCGATCATTAACAATTGAATATACCGTGGATACGGTATGTTGACATTGGTGTGTGCTTAGGAATTAAACGCCAGAATTTTCTTCGGCAGTCCAAAGGTCTCACCACTAGGCTATCGCTGCTTTTAACTATAATAAGGCTCTCTAATACACAATTTACATATTAAATCCATGGTCGATAGCTCATATAAAACTTTTTGTAACTATCTTCTATTACCCAGTAGGGCTATAGACCAGACTATTGTAAGTTAGCTTCGAAGTTAGCAACAAGTCGGATGTTGTTAACATTGAAAAGTCTTTTTTAGGATACATCTACACTAATATTATAAAGAGGAAAAATTTGTATTTTTGTTTGTAATGGATAAACTCAAAAACTACTGAACCGATTTTTATAATTATTTCACCATTAGAAAGCAACATTATCTGCGAGTAACATAGGCTAAATTAAATTTAAGAAAAAATAGGGTTCCGTAAGATATTTGGGTTTTTCGGGTACGCGAAATAGTTCCGTCAGGACGCGGGTGAAACCGCGGGAAACGGGTAGTTACCTATACAATCATGATTCTGTGAATTTCTGTTAACTCGTTAGCATTATATATTGTTCATAACAAAATATTATATTATAAATGTAAATGTGATAGTGTTGTTTGAAGTTAAAAGGTAGATAGACGTCTGTCTACCTACTAAATAGTCTTCGAGACTAGGTAAATAAATAGATTGAAGGCAGGTTAAGCCAGTTAGCATTAATATGAGCGCAAGAGTTGCCCTGCTTGTTTTTTACGTGCTGCACTTTCATAGTTAGATTTCAAGCTGCACACACTTCATTTTCATGCTGCACTTTCCGCTGAGCCGCTTATGTCAAATGTTAAAGGAGTGAGGTTGAGCGTCAAGTAATCCGAATATCGAGTGAAAAAAGTGGGTTCAGCCATTGTAATATATTGTATTGATTTCAGGTACCCTGGAGACTACTATTTGACGACGACGGATGCGTCACCGTTCGGACTCGGCGACGAAGGCTTGTAACACTCCAATACAACTATGTGTACTTATGGCTGTGATTGTACATACTGTATAGTGTATATACTATTGTAATGTCACGATCAAATCATCAAAATGTAGCCACAAGATTACTCTCGTAAGGATTCATCCATACAGAGCGAACTGACTATATTTTTCTGATACCTGTCCGTGCAATAGTGCACTGAAATGAAATGAAATGAAATACTTCTTTATTTCGCATAAACTTTGCAAGTACTTACGAAACTTCATTAAAAAAAAGCATTTTATACAATTATTTTTGTGTGTCGAATTAGAACAGCTCAATCCCAAGCGTGTTGGTCGTCTTTATATTCAGATATTTTATAGTATGCTTTTTTGAACATAATTTCGCTTTAAAAATTTTGAACTTATTTATAGATAAGTTTCTTAAATTATAAGGGAGCTTGTTATAAAAACGTATACATTGCCCCATAAAACAGCTACTTATTTTGTGGAGACGAGTGCTATGAACTACCAGATTATTCTTGTGTCTCGTATTTACAGAATGTATATCACATTTTTTACTAAATTTGTCAATATTTTTATGTACATATAACAGATTTTCATAAATATATTGTGATACAACAGTTAGAATGTTTATTTCTTTGAATTTTTCTCTTAGACTAACTCTTGGACCGAGGTTATAAATTCCCCTTACAGCTCTTTTCTGTAGAACGAATATTATATTAAGGTCTGCAGCACTCCCCCAGAGAAGAATCCCATACGACATTAAGCTATGAAAATAACTGAAATAAACCATTCTAGCTGTTTCTAAATCTGTAAGGCGTCTAATTGTCTTAACTGCATAAGCTGCAGAACTGAGTTTGCCCGATAGCCTTTCAATATGTGGACCCCATTGTAGTTTGGTGTCGAGCATTATACCTAAAAACAGGGTTGACTCGACGGGCTCAATCCTAGATTCATTAAGTTTCACATTGGTTTCCATTTGTTTAACATTAGGCATAGAGAATTTTAAAAGTTTTGTTTTCTTATTATTAATTAATAGGTTATTTACATTAAACCAATTAACAACTTTAGAGAGTGCATTGTTTACTTCGTCAAAATTAACCTGTTGTCGTTTAATGTTAAAAAATCAAAGATGTATCATCCGCGAACAACACAATCTCATGATTGTCCTTTACATAATTAGGTAAATCGTTAATATATATCAAGAATAGAAATGGACCTATAATTGAACCCTGCGGGACACCCATTTTTAAAGCTGAACCTGGAGATGTCTTACCATTAACTTCGACCTTCTGGATTCTGTTGCCCAAGTAAGAAGTCAGGAAATCGAGAGCTTTGTTCCTAATGCCGTAGTGATATAATTTCCTGATATAATTTCCTGATATCATGATGTACACAATCAAAGGCTTTTGATAAGTCGCAAAAAATACCTAACGCATCTTGCGACTTCTCCCAAGCCACAAAAATACTTTTCAGTAACTCAACTGCTGCGTCAGTAGTTGAACAACCCCTCGTAAATCCGAACTGTTTCTTGTGAAGAAGATTATGTCTATTAAAATGATTAAGCAATTGATTAAGTATTAACTTTTCAAAAATTTTACTGAGAGTTGGCAATACAGAAATAGGTCGAAAATTTGAGGGGTCTGATGTGTTACCAGATTTAAATAAGGGTGTAATTTTACTATATTTCATTAAATCAGGCAATGTTCCAGAAGCGACACAGCCACTACTCCAGAGCGTACGTACGGCACGCAATAACGATGTGATTTCTGTTTGAAGCTCACGTTTGTTTTTTTCACAAGTTATATTAAAAAGAAAGGCAAACTGAGCCCCTTAATATAAAACAAAGCAATAACGATTCCCGCGAAACATTGCTTCAATACGTGTGAAGCTGTTTAATGGCATCTCTCCAATTGTGTAAAGTACTCAATTTTAATTGAAGTTGTAAGGAACGTCTAAATAAAGATAAATTTCATGTGCAGATATAAATAACATAATATAAATAACATAATACATCTATAATTTACCAAAACATACTATTGTTACTTTATAGAATGACACGAACTGAGAAATTTTCTAAAGCCGTTTCATTACAGCTGTGATCGTCAATATTGACTTATGGGTCAGATTTTTACTAGAAGCAAGAAATATTCAAGTAAACATGGCAGTAAATACACCAATAATACACAATATGTTACATAAGCGCCTCTTTTGTCGCTGCACTTTTTAACCACCGATTGTATAAGTGTATTTGTGTGGGTTTCGAGAATATTTTATAAGTATGACTAAGCAATCTATTTGCAAATTCCCTCAGTAAGAAAAACTGTACGGTTGATTTTCCATGTTGTATTATTTATTAATTTCAACAACAACAATAGCAGCAAATTGTATGGTAAGCAATACCAATAATATTTCGAGGAAATATCAACCACTTTCGGTGTCTAACGATAATTTACATCGTACACTTGAGGCCCAACGCAATGTTCTCTACAATTCATATTTTGTTTTTACTGTGACATTGAGCCCAGGTTGGGCGCCAATTACAAGATGAATGTATTTACATTGCATTGATAATAATAAGAAACAATAGTAATAAAATATTTATCTTATTAAATGGTATGCCGACCAATTTGTGACTTTTCCAGACATAAGTTTTTTTAAAGTTTCTTTCGTCCTTTTTAATGTTGAAGAAACCGCTGGATTGAACAGTTCATATTTTCTATTATTTTTACCGATATACCATTTGTCATAAAACAACAATTATTGAGACAGTTGCTTTATATAAACAACCATATTGAAATTTTAACACAGAAGAAAACATAAATTACTTGGAACATGACCTCACCTGTCAGTTACACTTTGTATTCACAAGTGCGTTAGCCTTAACGTCGCTTGTCACTTACGTTTTATAAACATTAACTTATTCTCTAAGAACTCTCGCTTCTTAAATTAAAAAGCAAAAGCTATATATCAACATAATTGTTTACATATTTATAATTTTATTAGCATAATTCTCAAAGAGTACGAAACTAGTTGGTCTTTGGTATAACTTTTTCCATTATTTATACTAAGCTCGCTCTGGTCTGGAGTGTAAGTAATGCGAGTGCGCCACCGACTTCGCTCGTTGTAATTATAGCCTAAGACCTACAAAATTATCCACTAGGACTAGTATTTTCATAATTTATGCAAGCCAAAGTGAAGGGTTAGAACGGCAGGCCAAGTACACGAGTTCAGTCAATTATCTGTACTGTTCATAAGAATCGATAGTATCTTCCCAGTATTTCGATGTATGACTTAAACTTTATGCAATATATTCTTGGGTTTACGCGAATGTTGCCGACGTTTCGTATTCTTTACAGGATTCATGGTCACAGCAGACTGAGGTGATATTTGTCTTTTTCTTGAATGTATAAGTTATCTCAAAGTACCCGAACATTTTTCAACTTTTGGTGTTACTATTTACGCAGAATGACAAAAAAAAAGCTCACCGTACAGCCGTCTTCGACAAGGTAAACTAATTTGGTTTTTATCGGTGCCTAGTGTAGTAGATACAAGATACCTAGTGAAATATTGATATCAATTATATTTGAAGCATGCTAGCAAAAGTTGCAGACAAGGCAGCGCTAATGTCATGCACATTGCCTATATGACGCACGTCTACATATTATTTGTTAGTGGCGACTAAATAAAACACACGGCACAATGTTTCGTGGCAATTAGTCTGCGTGTCGCACGATACCTATTTTTTACAGTAATTGGAAATATCAAAAACTATTGGAATTTATTGGCAAATATGTTTGCTTATTTACTTTTATCGATTATTCGAAAAGTAATCCGATTTCAAAATGTTGAATAGATGGGATTCGAAGTGGCGTAAACAAAATCTTGACGACGGGCTCCGTCAAACTGTGTTAACTTAATCTATTCTTGGAATGAAATAGACAATTTTTAAAAGCTCACTTTAGAGCAAATGTTGTTTGAAGCGAAGAAAAAACGTGTGAACATATTATCTGAGATAATAGATTTCGTGATATTTTTATTAGTATCGAAGATTGCGTTGTAACTTGTTATCGTACAGGACAACTTGTTATACTATAATATGTATTAGAGAAAGGAAGTAACACCGAGGAAAGCAAAACAAATTTCTCCAATTCTTACTAATATTTGTGCGGAAGGGTGCAAAGGGTTCCCACCAACAACTTAGGGTCCCAAGCCAACCTCACCTGCAAGTGGTGCACCTGCCGATCAACGGACGAGGCTCTGGCAAACAAAATGTCCCAATAAGCGGCAATAGGCTCGCCACCTATTACGTGGGATCAACACACTGGCGAAAAGTGGGCGTTTATATGCCACTGCCTACCCCTTCGGGGAAACAGGCGTGAGTCTATGTAACAACTATATTCAAAGACTATCATAACTATTATAAGTTTAGTCATTGACATTTTAAAAACAAGGAGGCGTCTTTAAAGACCGATAAAGCTATCTTCTATTTGAATCTGATGTAAATTAAAAGGTGGCTGCGAAACCCCATTGTGGGCGAGTTTAAAGAGCTCGTCGTGAGTTTTATTAATTTTTTGCGTCTATTTAATTTGTTATTTAGACATTTGGGAAAAAGAACACGGTTTTATCAATGAAGGTACGTGTCGGTTTATAAACTCAGGAACGAAGAAAAAGAGCTTATGAACATTTTGTGGCTCACTTAAAACGAATATAGCTACGATCTCCTACAGTGAAGTAAAATTAAACCCTCTGATAACATGTTTAAATTATAATTATAAATACCACGGATACGAAGCCCACGTCGAGCCCCACGGGTAGGCACGCGATGGCGACGTCACTTCAACCCTACGCGCACGGCGGGTCAGCAACCGTGCGGTCCATCGAACCTCGTCAAATATTAAAAAGAGGACTGAACCGTCTTTCAACTTTCTCATGTACATTAATATGAGTATTACGGTATTATTTATGAATACTGTACTGTACTGTATGTAAATAGAAATATAACATAATGCATTAGTAACAAAAGGATTTTCATGTTAATTAACGCTTTATATTCACGATGTATTTACGGAGCCGACTGTCGCTTACCGTTGTATAAAAATAATCCACCAAATTTGACAGGCACAACTAAAATACATTAATTATGTTAATGCAGTTTCTGTTGACCGAAGCGCCCAGATATATAAACTACGTTATCAGCATATGTGTCTGTTACATAAAAACATAGGGAGAAATAGAATATAACGTCCAAGGAATCGGTAGCGTGAATATCACTAGTCAAACATAGGGTTGTTACAGCTTTACCAATAACCGACGAGCAAGCGATTTCCTCCACTTGTCAACTACACATAATAACATGCTCGTGTTTTCTTTGCTCCGTTCCCAGGGCTGACACAAACAATGTTTTAAACATTTCATTTCCTATTTCGCTACGCAAGATATCCTGGATATTGGGTTTATAACAATTCATTTCGCGGAGATAGGTATTACAAAACTGGAGGACTTCCGAATTGTATTGCCAAGAAAAAATGCTGGTTCCATCTCGCTTCATTTAGGTTGTATGACTTACGTTTTGCACTCCCAGTGCTAATTGTGCAATTTAATATTAAGTGGCTTGTCGACTATTTGGTCTATAAGACGTGGTAGATCATTTTATGCGAGATTTTTTGGCATCATGTTTAGAGATTTAGATTACTTTTAGTAGGTAAAATATCTATCCTTTAACAGTTTAACGCAGTACTTGCCTGTTTAATTAAAATTCGTAGGAGGGTGCCTATTGTTTTTCATCATTTTGAATTAAATGATGTACTTACTTATAATTTTATATATATTAATAAATTATTATTAATTTAGTAAAATGACTTATTTCTTCTAGGATGTAATGCATCACCTGAGTATGCTTCAATGCCTCGCGATGGCGACCTGGCACTCGGATATCGTATTGTATTCATGTTATCACTAATATGAATGTTGTGAAGTCAATCACCCTGTGGTGAAAACTATTGTGGGATTCGTGAACAATTTAAGTGTTCTTTGCTTTGTAATGCTTATATGTTTTGTAAGGTCCCCTGCAACACAGAAAATACAAATGAATTTGAATGATCAAATATTTCATTGCCAGAGTTATAAAATAAAATATTTCGTATTGTTAACCAACATATAGTTATTCAAAGCCCTATTACGTGGGACCTAAAAATTCATGGCAAAATGTGGGTGTAATATTACACCTCTGCCTACCCCTTCGGGGATACAAGCGTGAGTCTATAAATAAGTAATGAAAAAAATAAGTTTAAAAGCTATACCACGGCTCTAGCTTGAGCATTTCTGTAGTTGTACTTTTCTGGATTTATTTCTGAATGAGCTATTTTCTTGTTTCGTTCTTTTTGAAGTCGTCGGGTTATAGTTTTAAATATTTTTTTATTTCATCCTTTTCCGTATCCCGATATGTAAACTAACCGTGCAATATTTACATTGTTATATTTATAGGAAGAAAGAAAGAAAAATAGGTAACGCAAAGTGTCTGAACCGCGTGAATTGTAAGTACAATCGCGTTTTAAACTTACATTTTCACTCAAGCAGTATAATATATGTACATATTTGTAATGTGCTCACCAATACCTTAATGATTAGATAATTTTTTTTGAGGTTGGAATCTGAGCTATTACTTCCGCAATAGAAAATTTGGATAAAATTTATATAGCCTGTGTCATCCGGGCCATTATTATAAACCTTTTGACACCCCATTTATTAAAATCGGTTCTGTAGTTTAGGCGCTACGGTGGAACATACAAACATACAGACATACATACATCATCATCATCAGCCCTTTATACTGTCCCACTGCTGGGCACGGGCCTCTTCCCATTATGAGATGGGTAAGGCCATAGTCCACCACGCTGGCCAAGTGCGGGTTGGTAGACTTCACATGTCTTTCGAGAACATGATGGAGAACTCTCAGACATGCAGGTTTCCTCACGATGTTTTCCTTCACCGTTTAGCAAGCGATAATTAACAATTTAATACGCACATAACTCCGAAAAGTCATTGGTGCGCGCCGTGGATTCGAACCCGGACCCTCTGCGTAGCAGTCTGTCGGTCTCTCTACTAGGCTATCGCTGCTTGTCCATACATACTTACATACATAGATTGTCAAAAACCTTACCCTTCCTTTTGGCTTCGCCGTAGTCGGGTAAAAAATAGTTATTCAAGACTGAAGTAATGAATTCTTTAAGCCTCGGATTTCGATGAGATTTTACCGAGATAAGGTTATTAAACCCGACAACGGACATTTTCAGTAAACGGCTACTGGTTTTGTGATGAAGTTTTATAAACCTACCACCCGACGAAATGTGGGTGTACCCACCCGTACCCTTTAGTTTTGTATGTTTTTGGTAAAATTTCCTTCTATGGTGTGATGAACTAAAATAACATGCAACTGAATATATTTAACGTGCCAATGAACTCTAAGAAGAATATAATACGCTGAAAAAGTTTCATTTATTGGTGGTTTTATAATGAAAATATTTTCACTCATATGAATTTATATGAAACACATTTTTGTACTGTGTTAACACTGACCAATTAATATGGACTGAAAGTTGTTTGTGTTCTTTATTTTAAATTATTTTCACCGAAGCTTTACGGTATTGTATTAGGTTATGCTGTACTGGGTTTTAATTAACGTTTTCGTAGTTTTATGAAGAACAAAAATGCTCGGATGTGATATTGGTTTAAATTTGTTGTGTAAATAATATTCGACGGGATGGATGCTGCAATAGTTGAGATGGTTATGTCGCGCTAGATTCAGCAATGCAGTATGGACTGTAATATATCAGAGTATATAAATATATCATGTATGATTTCATACCCGAGCCTCCGTGCCATAAAAGTAACTCCAATCTACCTATTTCAAGACAGAGGAAGAAAAAGAAACATCTTGCACATTCTTCATTTTCTTGGGATTTAAAAGGTATCTACTGAAAACTCCATGAGAAGAAGTGTCACATTGTTGCTCCTGTCAATCATCTGATGGTCGTTATATTACCTACCTACGGTTTGCCGTAACAAAGATTTTTTTCAAATAATGCAAAAAACTAATCTAAAATTATTTATCTTTATAATAATAATTTCTATTACTTTGTCCTAATTGGTGACCTAATTGGTGTTGTCCGTGTGGTGACGGATTAAGAATACGAAATGTCACCACCCCATGTCATCCCACGGGTGTCGTAGGAGCAAGGGCGGATCCAGCTTTGGCGCCAGGAGGGGGTCACATAGTCGTGGTCAAGTGAAGAACTTATAATTTAATTTCAATAACAATAGGTACAAGTAAAAAGTAGGTATTTAATTAATGTACGTAACAGACCAGGGGGCTTATTCACTATGACCACTGAAATTCCATGTTCAAGACGTGTGTCGTCGTGACGTGCCCTAGACGTAAACGTGTTTCAGTAACGTGACGCACCACGACAATCAAAATATTGTATTCAGTATGCCATACGACAGCTTGTCTATGCCTGGTTATCAATTTCACAACATTCGTTCATAAATCTTAATGCCGGTTTGCCGGCTCAATTTCGATTTTATAAATATTATTTTACTAACTTGTAATTTTCACTAAAGGCTACAGTACAAATAGAAAAGGCTAATAAAACTTAAATTATATTATTTTAGTTCAATTTCGTCAGGAACAATCTCAAAATAAAACATTGATCTTCAAAGTTTAGTTCATCTTTTGTACATAATTCAATTTTTGAACGAAAACATAATGATGACATTTATGACAGACATGACAGTTGCAGTCGCGCTACAATATAAAAAAATATAAGTGCGGTTAGTGCAGCAAATAGCCCAATTCTAACAGAATCTAATAAATCATAATGCATTTATTATTTATCCGAAGACGAGTGAGACGCTTGCGCCAGCGACAGGCGTCAATTTTCATAAAACATAATATTTAATTAAATAACTTTGACACGGACACTGGTAAATAAAAAAGCAAATAAACTTAGCATTTAACCACCGACGGACACTGAAAAAAATATAAAAAAAATAAACTTAGTACTTATTTATCCTCTATCGTTTTACAATAAACGCGTTACGTGCATGTTACGTGACCTCTTAGCTCACGGAATTTTGACAACTAAAACCGTGTCCGAACGTGCGCTACCGTGCTTGTCAAACTTGAAGTTGGCATAGTGAATACCGTTTAAGCCAATAACGTGCCGATGTGGGTAACTAGCACGTTAAAACACGTTAAGACTTCAAAATGGTCATAGTGAATAAGGCCCCAGTGCAGATACGTTAGAAAACGGTAAAAAGTAAAATAAAGTTACAGTAGGATGAGACCCATTGGAGAAGGAAGAGAATATAGCGATCATTAAAGGAAAATTAAATTACGGGCGATCTGAGGTCGGGATGTGGATGGGGTTGCGATTTTAAGGGTAAAAAGGGTTTATCTCGATTGCCAGCAAAACTATAAGTCCGATGGAAAAAACGTCAATGGCAAAGTTGTAGGTAATAAAAAGATTTACAACTTTCGTATTTACATTTTATTCACACAACGTCATAATTTATGTGAAAAATTCAAATAACCAAGTTATTGGTTTTTAGGGTTTCGTAGTCCACAAGGAACCCTTATAGTTTCGTCATGTCCGTCCGTCTGTCCGTCCGCAGCCTAGCTCAAAGACGCCTGGTGCTAGAAAGCTGCTATTTGACATGAATATAGACATACAATATTGCAACAAAACTGTAGAATAAAATTTAGGAAAATATTTTTTTTTAGGGTATCTCCCCTAAATATATAGTGGGGTTGAATATTTTTTGTTGAGTACCCCATTGTGTGGGGTATCATTGGATAGGTTTTAAAAAAATATTATTAGTTTGCTCAAATCATTTTTCGATCAAGTGATTGGTTTGTCAAATATCAAGCATTGAAGTGAAAAAAATTTTAGACTCAATTCCTCCCTCCCCCCCCCCCTGCCGGCTAAACTATTAATTTGGAAGAGGTGAAACAATCACAGATGTAGTACACACATAACGAATTTAAAAAGGAAAACTATCACGGCCAAGTAGACATCACTAGTTTACGAGTAATCGTCGGTTAACTTATAAATACCTATTTCTGTGAGTTTACATTGGGAGCGCTGGCTTAATCTTAAAGATGCCCGTTTTTAGTCCCATGTGAAACAGAAGTTATTATCAATAATGGCCATTATGGGCAACTACGGAACCCTCCATTGCGCGTGGCCCGACACGCACTTGGCCGGTTTTTTATTTTAAATTTTACAATAGTTTTTGCTTTTACACGAAATTTGGTGAAAACTTGCCTTTTAATGTTTCAAACACACTGTTTATGTTTTTTATTTAAAGTATTTATTTTTACGCCTTATTTTGACTTAATATCGAAATAAAACCCTAATTTTCAATTGAAAATTCTCACGTCAATATATCAGCTTTCTTTTTTAAATTGTTCGGCGTTTTGTTCGTTGAAAATGTTGAAATCTCTTCTTTCTGATGGTGTGAATAAAATATACATTACTGAAATATACACTTCTGTATTTCGATTTGCAAGTTCTTTTTTATCAATGTAGCAAGGAATCTTACATTTTTCGAGTAATTAAAGTGTTAATTTGTAGTAAATCGCTCAAAATTGTACATTATAATTAAAAAATCGGTCTCGAGGTTGTTTCATTTCTTTGCATTTTCTGAGAACGTTTACCTTAGTAATGTATATTTTATTCACACCATCTGAAAGAAGAGATTTCAACGAACTAAACGCCGAACAATTTAAAAAAGAAAGCTGATATATTGACGTGAGAATTTTCAATTGAAAATTTGGGTTTTATTTCGATATTAAGTCAAAATAAGGTGTAAGAATAAAAATTTTAAATAAAAAACATTAACAGTGTGTTTGGAACATAAAAAGGCAAGTTTTCACCAAATTTCGTGTAAAAGAAAAAACTATTGTAAAAGTTAAAAATAAAAAACCAAAAACTTGGTTATTTGAATTTTTCACATAAATGTAGACGTTGTGAATAAAGTGTAAAAACAAAAGTTGTAGATCTTTTTATTACTTACAACTTTGCTATTGACAATTTTTCCGTAGGACTTGAAGTTTTGCTGGCAATCCAGATAAACCCTTTTTTACCCTTAAAATCGTAACTCCATCCACTTCCCGACCTCAGATCGCCCGTAATTTATTTTTCCTTAAATTTTTTCCATATTCTCTTTCTTTTCCAATGGGTTTCATCCTACTATAATTTTCTATCGTTTCAAAAATTATCTACCCTGGTCTAAAACCTTTGCCATCATACAAAGTTATTATATTATAAACTAATTAAATATTGAAGGTATGTAGTTACATAAAATCTGTATGGTGACAAAATATAAACTTTAATAAAATCTTTATATTTAATTAGTGGTCCACCTAAGTCCTGGAACCAGCTCAGGGCGGAGTCATGACCCCCATGACCCCCCCCCTGGATCCGCCCTTGCGTAGGAGCCGACAGAGGGAGCATATTATGCAGAGAACGGCACTGTGAGAGAAGGAAAACTCGATACAAACCCTATACCAACCCGTTTGGCCAGCGTGGTATAGTAGGCCAATTCCTCCTTTCAAAGGAGAGGCCTAGTCCAGCAGTGGGCTGTTAAAGGCTGATGATAATGATGAATTGGTGACAAAACACTGTAGTAAACTAAGCCAGCCTTATTTTTTTTTGTAAATTTTATATGTACCTATGGTTATTTATTAACTTTCCTATGACAGAAAAGATTAAAATAAAAAATAAAAGGTAGGCTTTGTTGACATTGTCACATAATGACGATAATGCTGATTGCATTACCGTCATAATCGCAAGAAAATGTTCATTAATAAACAGTAGAAAACTTGAATGTTCAGCAGTTATTTTAATCCTCTGCGACTGACGTGCCTTAATGTTTTACATTTTCACTGACGTGGTAGTAGGTGCACGAGACACCATATCAAAATCAAATATTTTTATAGCTTTAAATTATGCGACTTTTTTGATCATATTTATTAGACTGATAGCCTATAGGTATTTTATAAGAAATACACATTAAAAAAAGAAACAATTCGTATTTTTTTAATTAAACAGTCTTTATTAACACTTTCACGGACAGTAAACGCCTATCCCAACCACCAAAAACTAGGCTTACAACAATCTCAAGACTACTGTTTTTTTGCTCTTACATCACTCCTATATAATGATATAAGCCTGGTTTTGGGCACCAATTATAAGCGTATTTAGTTTAATATCGTTATAATATCAGTCTAATTGAATGCTGTTTGCACTTACTGAAATCTAGTTAAATTTAATTTTAGCCAACTTAGGCTAATATTGCTTTTACGTAAGTATCTTGTTAACCTGCATAGGCTTATATTGCTCTAAGATTAGAATATTTTGAGAATTTTACGTCAGAGCCAACTTAAAAGTTCGTGTGAGTGTTAGTTTACAATTAAATTGGTTTGAAATTAAATGTAAACAAATTAAAGTTGCGTAAAGTTAATGTTTATACTAAATTGCCGTTATTATAAAGTGCGTGTATTTAAGTTTTACGGTAAGTAATCGTATTGGAATTTATTATTTACTGTTAATTAGACCTCGTTTTGACCTCGTTTTACGCTTCAAAATTCATGCGCCTTGTTAAATAAGGTATTTCATGCTCTCGTTTAATTATTTTATTTGTTAATTTGTATTGATAGTGTCGCTATTAGTATAGCTGCATTTTACAAGCGCACTATTAGACTAATGTAAGAACAAAAATTCTGGAATTGATTTGATTTGAATGGAATTGAAAATTCCATATTGGAATAAATTAGGGTTCCTCGCAATTTTACATAAAACCTTAAATCGACAGAGAGAAAAAAAATAACTTAATCTTAAGGCTATAGGGACACGAAGTCGGCGCGCGCGGCCATTATTACAATAAAATTAAAAAAAAATAAATAAAATATGGCCAGCAAAATTACTCTTAAAACTATTAAAATTAGTTATTCCCAAAATTGATCTAAAATCAAACGCTCTTATATGGGTCTTGTCTTTTGTATTGTAAGTATGTTGATCCAAAATTACTCTAATATCATACTTATCCAGTGCTATTGATCTTATATTAGATTCAAATAAGATCAGAAATGCACGTACTCACAGTGCTCTTATGCTATGCTGATATTAGTCTGACATCTTACAATAGCATTTAGCAAGTCTAATATAAAATCAAACGAGCTCAGAAAACACCCATATAAGATCAAGATTTTCTCAAGTGCAACTCGTCTTAGTAAATGGTCTTATATACATATATGAGAGTTGGATATAAGACTGAGCGTTCTTGAGGCCATACCGGCTAGTCTAAAAGTAATATAGGATCGATGGTATGTTCTAAAACAAATATAAGAGCGCTTTAAGTCTACCTCTCTTAGAAAGTGCGAGTTCTGAGACTTTTTTGCTGGTTGATATAGGCGTGATAACAATAAAACGTCAATTGTGTCTCGTTTACTGTCCGTGAAAGTGTTAATGTTACACAAATCAGTCTATGAATGTCTATGTAAGTAATAATGTCATAGCGAAAACATAAAATCTCTCATCCTAACTTAAGACATTTTAAAAATTAACAATTACATTAATCAGTTTAGGTAACATGAGATACATTCATAGGTTCAATAAAAAAATAGGTTTAAAATCACAGCTTTGTTTGACCTAGAAAAGTTCCAGCCGCCGTTCTCTTAGAGATAGAAGACGCAGAAAGAGTGCTTGACCTAGAGTTGTTACTTGAGTCAGCCATCTAAAAAACAAACATCTATGTTACTTAGTAATAATTAGCATTATACTAGCTTTTGCCCGCGACTCTGTCTGCGTGGAACTTAAACCCGCGATAACTCGACTTCCAGCTTACGTATCATGTTAAAACATACACAAAAATTAAAAGAAAATGTTTTGAATTCTATTAATGTTATATAAAGATCCTCCACATTAAAATTTATTTAAGATCTTCAATGTACAGACATCAACAATTTTACTATACACCGTGTTTTTTAATCAGTGTTTTCCCGTTAAGTATGTACTCAGCTCATGATATAGAAGCTACCTATAATATTTATTTTACAAAATATACAAAAAAAAAATCTATTAAAAAAAAACTCTAAAATCAGCATTTCATAGGACTAAAGTGTAAAAACGCAGGGTAAGCTACTCACTACCTCACTTTTTAATTGAAATTAGATGCTTGATTATTTAAAAATTTTGACTTTCAAACGTGATAATTTTATCACTTTGAAACGTGATAAAATTATCAAAGCTTTAATAAACCCAATAAATTATTTAGTAAGTTTGCAAAGAAACTTTTAAAGCTTTGTGCGAATTTGTATGGTTCATTTAATAATCTTCAAAATATTTGTACATGGTGTAAGTCAAATAGTTCATCGGCCAAACCTACGGGCTTATGGATGTAGATTAAAATTTGACAACACAGTTTTGGACTTAGGTATATGATAATTACAACATTGAGTTCCTATCTGTACGCCAGTAAACTAAACGAAATCGATGAAACGGTCGATAAGTGAGACTTCTTTATATACCTTGCGTTGATTCTGCCGACTCCGCATAAATATTACTAAGAATTGGAGAACTTTGTTTTGCTTTCCTCGGTGTTACTTCCTTTCTGTAATACATATTATCGTATAACAAGTTGTCCTGTACGATAACAAGTTACAACGCGATCTTCGATACTAATAAAAATAACACGAAATCTATTATCTCAGATAATATGTTCACACGTTTTTTCTTCGCTTCAAACAATATTTGCTCTAAAGTGAGCCTTTAAAAATTGCATATTTCATTCCAAGAATAGATTAAGTTAACACAGTTTGACGGAGCCCGTCTGCAAGATTTTGTGTACCTACCTACGCTACTTCGAATCCCATCTATTCAACATTTTGAAATCCGATTATTTTTCGAATAATCGATAAAAGTAAATAAGCAAACAGCTATAACACGGGCTTCGTTATTTTATATTTGCCAATAAATTCCAATAGTTTTTGATATTTCCAGTTACTGTAAAAAATAGGTATCGTGCGACACGCAGACTAATTGCCACGAAACATTGTGCCGTGATGACGTGTGTTTTATTTAGTCGCCACCATAGATTATACAGATATACTGTCGCCACTAACAAATAATATGAAGATGTGCGTCATATAGGCAATGTGCATGACATTAGCGCTGCCTTGTGTTTGCAACTCTTGCTAGCATGCTTCAAATATAATTGCTGTCAATATTTCACTAGGTATCTTGTATCTCATAAAATATATAACAAAATATGAGGGGCACCGATAAAAACAAAATTAATATTATTCTACCACATACGCATAAAGTGTCTTATGTACATACATACATAACGTCACGCCTTTTATCCCCGAAGGGTTAGGCAGAGGTGTGTTTCTACACCTACTTTTCGCCAGATATACTTAAGTCCCACGTAATAAGGGGCGAGCCTATTGCCGTACCGGGCACATTTCCAGACTCCTTCCTGCTACTGAGAATTTCGTGGCAGAAAAACCCAATAACACTGCCCGACCCAGGAATCGAGCCCGGGACCTCCCGATCCCACGCGCACATTTATGCCGCGAGACCAACGAGGCAGTCGTAGATATAAGGTTTGATGTCGAGTTTTCCGTCTCTACGCAAAGATGGTATTTGCATCGTGTTATCCCTTAGTCGCCTCTTACGACACCCACGGGGTGGTGACACTTGTATTCTATGCCGTCAACCACACGGCGGTCTTATGTTTATCACTTTAAATTATGAGACATTATAAAATTAATTTCTACAACTGGGTTCCTATTTTTAAATGTCACATCCCATATTCCAATTCCAGTAAACATTGAGATAGTTACTACCTTGTGAAATAAATAAGTACATATACTTATTTAAATATGATTTGTTCTTGAAAAGTGCTTTTTTCTAATTGCCGTTTGTGAAAAGATCCCGAATAGGTACGATCGTTTAAGCTGCACCGCTCATTAGATTAAACTTTATATTCGGACTCTCGCGTCTCGTGATATTTTTAATTACAATGAGTTCTCAAATGACTTTGCAATTTAAAGAATTTCTTGAATCCCGGTCCCTTTGAGTATAAAATTTAACTTAATGAGCAAATAGATTTTTAATTTTAGTATATTATTGGATCGTGTTTTTTACAGTGTTCGCTGGTACAAGCAAGCGAAGCTACGATTTTATTATGAGTAAGTAACGCTTTTTAAAATTATGTTACGTACAGTCGAAGATTCACTACTAATGTTTCTGGTACATAATTACAGCTCCTTAGACAACTACACCGAGCTGCCGTTTGAAGACGTCACAAATATATTTTCTGAACCCTGGTACACCTCTAGCAGATCCACGGTATTTTTCACAAGACACATAAAATATGTGCAAGTTTATAAGATTGCTATTATAATTTACATACAGACCGTAGGAACGTTACACGAAAAACACATTATGGAAATTTGAAGTATTAGTAGATAAAGATTTTCATGTTGTAAATACCATACTCATTGTCGTGATATTTATTTTTCTACGGGGAATACTTATGAGTCTCTTCGGCTATTAAACAGTTTCTATATGAATCTTTCTTTTGATATATTTGAATTTATATTACCATTTAATAAATGAGATATTAATTTATATATATTTAAGAAGGTAGCCAGCTAAGTAGACAATTTAAGCCCAAATCGTGGGTCGTCGAAGACAGCAATGCGATACCATTACACGAGCTAGACGCAATTGCAGAGAGATGGCGCTGTTATTGTGAGCAGTTGTACAAAAAGCCCAACAACACGGATCCTTTCGATACCCCCTTAGACTGGGCTAAATTGGACCTAGAACCCGACATCCTAAGATCGGAGATAGTAACGGCCCTTGGATTGTTAAAAACTAACAAAGCGCGAGGTCCGGATCAAATTACAGCTGAAGTTTTGAAGGCTCTGGGTGAAAAAGGTGTTGACACATTGCACAACATCTGCAGTCACGTATGGCGGAACGGCGAGTGGCCCAAGGCTTGGACTCAGTCGATCATCCTTACACTACATAAAAAGGGTTCGACCAAAAAATGTGACAACTATCGCACACTCGTTTTAATTTCTCACGCAAGAAAAGTCCTGTTATACATCATAAACAACAGGGACCGGTATTATCTTGTCTGGCAGATCCCGCAAGAACAGGCCGGTTTTGTCAAGGGAAAAGGAACGCGTGAACAAATATTAAACGTCAGGCAAATTGTGGAGAAATGCTACGAGTTCGACACACCTGTCATAATGTGCTTCGTCGACTATAGTAAGGCATTTGACTGTGTCAACTGGGATTGTCTATGGAGGGTCTTATCAGTACTGGGTGTACCTCATCACTTGATTGCACTTCTGCAATCTTTATATTCTTTATGTCCGTGTGGTGACGGATTAAGAATACGGAATGTCACCACCCCATATCATCCCATGGGAGTCGTAAGAGCCGACAGAGGGAACCTATTATGCAGAGAACAGCACTGTAAGAGAAGAAAACTTGATACAAACCCTATGCCAATCCGTTTGGCCAGCGTGGTATAGTAGACCAATTCATCCTTTCAAAGGACAGGCCTAGTCCAGCAGTGGACTGTGAAAGGCTGATGATGATGATGAATCTTTATATTATAAGAACAAAAGTGTTGTGAGGATTGACGGTACAACATCTAAACCATTCAGTTTTGAAAAAGGAATTCGACAGGACTGCATCCTTTCACCCATCTTATTCAATATATACGGTGAATACATAGTGAGGCGTACTTGCGATAACTGGGAGGGAGGCATTACCGTTGGTGGACGCAAAATCTGTAATTTGCGTTATGCAGACGACACCTACTTGCTAGCGTCAGATGAAGCCGAGATGATCACCTTACTGGATAGGATGGAGCGCATCAGCGGTGGACTAGGCCTCTCGATAAACAGGTCCAAAACGAAGATCATGGTCATAGATCGCACAAGCAAGCTTGAGCCCACTGGGTCACTCAACTTAGAGACGGTTAACAGCTTTATTTACCTGGGTTCAAGCGTTAGTAATAATGGCTCTTGCGAATCTGAGCTGCGAAGAAGGATCAGGATGGCAAAAGGAGCCATGGCACAGCTGTCAAAGATATGGAAGGACAAGAATATCTCCCTGAAAACCAAGATCAATCTGGTATCAATCTGGTGTTCTCCATATTCTATTATGGCGCAGAGACATGGACCATGAAGAAAGCCGACCATGATTGCATTGATGCTTTCGAGATATGGGGCTGGATGAAGATGCTGGGTATCCCCTGGACAGCACACCGCACCAACGTATCGATCCTACAGGAGCTCAAGATCCAGGCGAGACTTTCCACCATCTGCCTGCGCAGGGTTAATCACGGGCAAAGTGGAAGGAAAAAGACTAGAGGCAGAAGCCCGATACGTTGGTCCGACCAGATCCGCACCATTCTTAACACCACGGTACACGACGCTCTCCACTCGGCAGAAGATAGGAATTTCTTTTAAACTGGCAGTATCTTGCGTCTGCAATACATAATGCTATTTCAACCAAACGCTGTTAAGGTAAGTTTAGATTTAATTCTGAGTTTGACGAAATTGTATTAAGGTTATCATTCATTAACTCAACAGAGAAGCTTTGCGACAGTTTAGGAGTAAAAAAATAGGACATTAATATGTATGATAGATATTAATAATAGGTAACTACTTTTAAACTACCACGATTTGTACACATACTAATGATTATGTAACGGGTCTGAATCGTGTTAACTAAACGAAAAGAAAGATGAATAATAGGTAGTTTATAAATTACCTATTATTATTATCTATCATATTTATGTATGCGATTTTAGCTTAGGTTCTGTTATTGCAGGCAGTACGAATCAAGAAACTAAACTCGAATTCTCATGAATTATATTTTGTTCCGATAACTGTATCTCATGTTTTCTAATGAGTGGAAGCCTAGAGAATATAAGTGGTTTCCAATTAAATTGCCTTAGAATACCCACACGCTTTTATTAGCTTCTATAAATATTGGTAAAAGCGTAGTTGTAATTTTCTAGATTCAATAAACTAGGTCTATGTTATACGCACGACGAGCGTTTCTTATGAAATGTATTATTGTCTTCGTCAGCGTCAGCTTTGCTGCCATTCTTATGAGGCTTTCTGCGACCCGCTTGGATTTGAATAAGACGCACTTAGTGGGACATTCACTCGGAGGTCAAGTAATGGGCTTGACTGGAAATAAGATGGTTAAGAACGGTGTTCTGCTGCCGTGGTAAGTATTATTATCAACATACTCCTATAGTATACGAAACATCAACATTGTTTTATGTGCTTTTTTATGTCAAAAATAACGATTTTCATACTAAGAATAAATTATATATCGTGGACGACTTCACAAACATTATATGATCGGATACATGCACACTCAGACTCGACACACCAGGCATGGATTACACAAAATGTTGTTCAGTATCAAACGGCGAAGCGGTAAAACCACTACTCTACTTTTTTATGACGGAAATATAGGTAATGATATATTCTTTTTACAGGATTACAGGATTAGACCCAGCGGGCATCGCATTTGATGGTAAAAATCCACGCGACAGACTGAGTGCTAAATCCGCTCTCTTTGTTGACGTCATACATTCGGACCCTAACAAATATGGTAGCAGGAGGTCCTTGGGTACCGTCGACTTCTGGCCTATTTACAGAAATATTGGCCCAGTCCAACAGCCTGGATGCACCAGGCAACCAAACAATGCTTTCACCCTTGAAGGTAATTTTCGAATTTTCACTATATTAGGTATAGTAGGTACTTTAATATTGTACAATTGATGATTACTTGTAAGAAACTAAACTGTGCTTGTTGATAAAAACATGTACCTACTGCACATTGGTATAATCACAAAAGTGTACGAGATGCTATTTGATTGTAAGCATGGTGCTCTATATCTTGTTTATCTCGCAATATACCTACTTAATTGGCGGTGCCCCATTTTTTCACCCGTTACACCTCGTCGCCCCGCATTGCTTGCTCGTGCTGTTTCATCCTTTGAGTTTTTTTTATTTATATTCATCTCTTACGGGTCATAGCGCTTTGTTATATACTCGATAATCCTCCTTCTTTTCATGAATGTGGCTATCATATTTAAAAAATAAGTATCAAATACGACTGACAGTTCCAAAGATTAGCACGTTCATACAAAGAAATAAACTTCAGCTTTATTACACTAATATGTATGTACATATAATATAATATTCAAGTTTCCATATTGCTCCCAGATCGTGGCGACGGGACCGGCGTACTTTCAGATATGTTTAGTTTAATCCATCTATTATTGTAGTAATATGTGCCTTGTATGACCTACGTTGTACATGGGCTATATAAATGTTACGAAGCGGAAACATGGTACGAAAATAGACCAGTGTATATGTTAATGAAATAGACTAGTATAAGGTCGAAGGGCCAACAATATACGTACATATAAAAGACAGTTGCGTGCCAAATATTCTATCAAAATAGTAGTCACATACCTAGGTGATGGCCTTCATTGCTAAGGTATAAAGTACGTATAATTACTACAATTCTTGGCACTAATACCACAGATACATCAGTCAGCTATGTCTGATATGATACGTAAATTATGTAGGCAGGACATCCGATTGAGTCACAGATATGGCGATGATGATTTATTATTTGGCATCGTCCAACATCGTACCCACATTATGTATTATGCTTTGATCTGATTTCCTCTTTTATGTGTGTCGTGTCTGTTAACATGATAATGTATAGGCTAGATGTTTGGTCTTGTTAACCCAAGTTGTAGTAAACGAATTTCTAGGGTACATTATTATTTGATATATGTTACTAGCCAATCTCGTGCTATGATGTACTATAAACTAGAATTAGTTTTAGGTTGAAAGCTTCGTAACGCTGGCGAAAATAATTATGTGAGGCAGGACAAAGTGGGTCATATTTTGTCAACATTATTAGCAGCTCTTATTTCTTATTATGAATAATTTGATGCACATCATGACATCATTGAATAAATAAAAAGTATTGCATATATTTAATAAAATCTACGTATATTGAGAATTGCTGTGGGAGCATTGACATATACTACTTTAGTACATATATATATCGATGTGTGGGAGTTTCGAGAGTACTCAGTATTTATTATCACGGACACACCAGCTCATAAACAACAAGAAAGTATTGTTCTTAATATAGTAACAAGTTGTAAACAACTTGAAGATTGAAAAGACTGGGTGTGCGTTTCTTCCCTGCTTCTTCTTATATGCTCTATGATTAAACATGCGTTCTTTTTTCCAATACTCGCTTATGTAATTATGAATTGAAAAGTTATAACTTACTACATGACCCATAGCCTGTGGTCTTCGTAACGAACTGCAGAGTCTATGGTCTCGGGTTCGATCACCAGGTACCCCGGGCACACAACTCTGACTTTTAGAAGTTATGTGTGTATTAAAAAATTGGTTGCCTGTAAAGTCGGTATACGGGCGAAAGTTTTACGTGACAACGACTTTGAGTGGTAAAATAATTTTAATGTGAATATTCATTCGTATAGTAGGAAGAAGGATGAAAGACGCGTGCCTTTCACTTTTTAAGTCTGTCTCTCTCGCTCTTAGGCGGGACGCGTGCCTCTCACTCGCTCTCATTGTGAGCGCATAACATGAGCGGAGCGTAACGCAGTTTCTTGAAGTGTCACCCGGCAAACCAATTTATAAGACGTTGTCACGTCAAAATGTTAATTATTGCTCGCTTAATAATGTGCCCGGTAGACGGCATTAGACTTTCCCCTCTATTACATTGGGACCCAAACATAACAGGCGAAATGTGGGTGTGTAATACACCTCTGCCTACCCTCTCAGGCATAAAAGGCGTGAAGTTATGTTACCTGACCCATCATTTTTTTAAATAAAAATGAGCATTTATATATTCTAGTTTATTATTATAGATTTGTGATCGTGGGATGTAAAGACAATTCGCTATATTTAATTTAGAAGAGCAATCACCTTGGGCTACCACGGTTTCAACTTTCATGGAAGCTTATATTTCATTATTACTTATTTAAGGACGGGTTTTTTGTCTGTCAGATAAGCTACGTGTATGAAGTGTACGAGATGCTATTGGATTGTAAGCATGGTGCTCTTTATCTTGTTTATCTCGTAATATACCTACTTAAATGGCCGTGCCCCATTTTTTCACCTGTTACACCTCGTCGCCCCGCATTGCTTGCTCGTGCTGTTTCATCCTTTGAGTTTTTTTTATTTATATTCATCTCTTACGGGTCGTAGCGCTTTGTTATATAGTCGATAATCCTCCTCCTTTTCATGAATGTAGCTATCATATTTAAAAAATAAGTATCAAATACGACTGATAGTTCCAAAGATTAGCACGTTCAAACAAAGAAATAAACTTCAGATTTATTACACTAATATGTATGTACGTGTAATATAATATTCAAGTTTCCATGTTGCTCCCAGATCGTGGCGACGAGACCGGCGTACTTTCAGGTATGTTTAGTTTAATCCATCTATTATTGTAGTAATATGTGCCTTGTATGACCTACGCTGTACATGGGCTGTGTAAATGTTACGAAGCGGAAACATGGTACGAAAATAGACTAGTGTATATGTTAATGAAATAGACTAGTATAACGTCGAAGGGTCAACAATATACGCACATATAAAAGACAGTTACGTGCCAAATATTCTATCAAAATTGCTATTGCTAAGGTATAAACTACTTTTAATTACTACAATTCTTGGCACTAATACCAGAGATACATCAGTCAGCTATGTCTGATATGATACGTAAATTATGTAGGCAGGACATCCGATTGAGTCACTGATATGGCGATAATGATATATTATTTGGCATCGTCCAACATCGTACCTACATTATGTATTATGCTTTGATCTGATTTCCTCTTTTATGTGTGTCGTGACTGTTAACATGATAATGTATAGGCTAGATATTTGGTCGTGTTAACCCAAGTTGTAGTAAACGAATTTCTAGGGTACATTATTATTTGATATATGTTACTAGCCAATCTCGTGCTATGATGTACTATAAACTAGAATTAGTTTTAGGTTGAAAGCTTCGTACCGCTGGCGAAAATAATTATGTGAGGCAGGACAAAGTGGGTCATATTTTGTCAACATTATTAGCAGCTCTTATTTCTTATTATGAATAATTTGATGCACATCATGACATCATTGAATAAATAAAAAGTATTGCATATATTTAATAAAATCTACGTATATTGAGAATTGCTGTGGGAGCATTGACATATACTACTTTAGTACATATATATATCGATGTGTGGGAGTTTCGAGAGTACTCAGTATTTATTATCACGGACACACCAGCTCATAAACAACAAGAAAGTATTGTTCTTAATATAGTAACAAGTTGTAAACAACTTGAAGATTGAAAAGACTGGGTGTGCGTTTCTTCCCTGCTTCTTCTTATATGCTCTATGATTAAACATGCGTTCTTTTTTCCAATACTCGCTTATGTAATTATGAATTGAAAAGTTATAACTTACTACATGACCCATAGCCTGTGGTCTTCGTAACGAACTGCAGAGTCTATGGTCTCGGGTTCGATCACCAGGTACACCGGGCACACAACTCTGACTTTTAGAAGTTATGTGTGTATTAAAAATGTTAATTATTGCTCGCTTAATAATGTGCCCGGTAGACGGCATTAGACTTTCCCCTCTATTACATTGGGACCTAAACATAACAGGCGAAATGTGGGTGTGTAATACACCTCTGCCTACCCTCTCAGGCATAAAAGGCGTGAAGTTATGTTACCTGACCCATCATTTTTTTAAATAAAAATGAGCATTTATATATTCTAGTTTATTATTATAGATTTGTGATCGTGGGATGTAAAGACAATTCGCTATATTTCATTTAGAAGAGCAATCACCTTGGGCTACCACGGTTTCAACTTTCATGGAAGCTTATATTTCATTATTACTTATTTAAGGACGGGTTTTTTGTCTGTCAGATAAGCTACGTGTATGAAGTGTACGAGATGCTATTGGATTGTAAGCATGGTGCTCTTTATCTTGTTTATCTCGTAATATACCTACTTAAATGGCCGTGCCCCATTTTTTCACCTGTTACACCTCGTCGCCCCGCATTGCTTGCTCGTGCTGTTTCATCCTTTGAGTTTTTTTTATTTATATTCATCTCTTACGGGTCGTAGCGCTTTGTTATATAGTCGATAATCCTCCTCCTTTTCATGAATGTAGCTATCATATTTAAAAAATAAGTATCAAATACGACTGATAGTTCCAAAGATTAGCACGTTCAAACAAAGAAATAAACTTCAGATTTATTACACTAATATGTATGTACGTGTAATATAATATTCAAGTTTCCATGTTGCTCCCAGATCGTGGCGACGAGACCGGCGTACTTTCAGGTATGTTTAGTTTAATCCATCTATTATTGTAGTAATATGTGCCTTGTATGACCTACGCTGTACATGGGCTGTGTAAATGTTACGAAGCGGAAACATGGTACGAAAATAGACTAGTGTATATGTTAATGAAATAGACTAGTATAACGTCGAAGGGTCAACAATATACGCACATATAAAAGACAGTTACGTGCCAAATATTCTATCAAAATTGCTATTGCTAAGGTATAAACTACTTTTAATTACTACAATTCTTGGCACTAATACCAGAGATACATCAGTCAGCTATGTCTGATATGATACGTAAATTATGTAGGCAGGACATCCGATTGAGTCACTGATATGGCGATAATGATATATTATTTGGCATCGTCCAACATCGTACCTACATTATGTATTATGCTTTGATCTGATTTCCTCTTTTATGTGTGTCGTGACTGTTAACATGATAATGTATAGGCTAGATATTTGGTCGTGTTAACCCAAGTTGTAGTAAACGAATTTCTAGGGTACATTATTATTTGATATTTATGTTACTAGCCAATCTCGTGCTATGATGTACTATAAACTAGAATTAGTTCTAGATTGAAAGCTTCGTACCGCTGGTGAAAATAATTATGAGAGGCAGGACAAAGTGGGTTAGATCTTAGTTTACAAATTAATGACATATTTTGTCAACATTATTAGCAGCTCTTATTCCTTATTATGAATAATTTGATGCACATCATGACATCATTGAATAAATAAAAAGTATTGCATATATTTAATAAAAGCTACTTATATTGAGAATTATATATATCGATGTGTGGGAGTTTCGAGAGTACTCAGTATTTATTATCACGGACACACTAGCTCATAAACAGCAAGAAGGTGTTCTTATTATAGTTACAAGTTGTAAACAAATTGAAGATTGAAAAGACTGGTTGTGCGTTTCTTCCCTGCTTCTTCTTATATGCTTTATGATTAAACAGGTGTTATTTTTTCCAATACTCGCTTATGTAATTATGAATTGATAAGTTAATAACTTACTACATGACCCATAGCATGTGGTCTACGTAACGGACTGCCGAGTCTATGGTCTCGGGTTCGATCCCCAGGTACCCCGGGCACACAACTCTGACTTTTAGAAGTTATGTGTGTATTAAAAATGTTAATAATTGCTCGCTTAATAATGTGCCCGGTAGACGGCATTAGACTTTCCCCTCTATTACATTGGGACCTAAACATAACAGGCGAAATGTGGGTGTGTAATACACCTCTGCCTACTCTCTCAGGCATAAAAGGCGTGAAGTTATGTTACCTGACCCATCATTTTTTGAAATAAAAATGAGCATTTATTCGAGTTCATATATATTCGAGTTTATTATTATAGATTTGTGATCGTGGGATGTAAAGACAATTCGATATATTTCATTTAGAAGGGCAATTACCTTGGGCTACCACGGTTTCAACTTTCATGGAAGCTGACATTTCATTATTTCTTATTTAAGGACGGGATTTTTGTCTGTCAGATAAGTTACGAAATAAATTTGAATAATTTTCTGTCTAAAATCTTTGACCTGTCTATTTTGATTATGAGTAAAACTTAGCAACAGAAAATTGTCTCTGAGTGATTCTGAATATACAAGATTGGCATTATTATACTGTTCTGCTGAAAAGTATTGGATGAGAGAAATTGCGGACACTATTCCAATACAAATTATCGCATTTATATACTTTTTGTCTGTGTAGGTCTCTGCGATCACAACAGATGCTGGGAGTATCTACTGGACACAATGAAGTACCCGGGGACAATTCCCGGGTGTTACGCGAAGAACTACAGGGTGAAGAAGAATTACTCGAAGGAACAAAGACGGGCGACCGTTCTCGAACTTGGAAAGTTTGCACCGAATGCATAAGTCAACAACACCTTGCTCTTACAAAAAAAACTTCAATCTTTTTTGTTGAAAAAAGCTGAAAATAATGACTTCTACACTGGTTTGTAATGTACAACTTTCTCTTTTGTAACTTTTTTGCTGACGGAACACAAGACAGGTACCTAGTTAGGTAAAAGACTAGATCAACCCGAAGTTACATCCGCGTTATTTAAGTCTACTGTTCCGATCCCACGGCTCATAGCGTCATGTTATATAGCCTTCATTGATAAATGGGCTATCTAACACTAAAATAATTTTTCAAATCGGGCCAATAGTTCCTGAGATTAGCGCGTTTAAGCAAACAAACAAACTCTACAACTTTATATCTTAGTATAGAGTATATTAGTATGAACTTAAAGTGACCAAAATGCCTCATATTATTCTGAAGAATTAGCCTCACATGCCAAATAATATTAACCTAACCAGAATCTAACATGTAACGCGCGTAAAGTGGAACTTATAATTTCAATTCTAAGAAAGTCTAATTTGAGAGCGCCTATAGCGAGGTATCACAGGTATCAATTTAAAGTATCATGGCAGCATAAATGCAGGCGCAAGTAATTCTTGTAAACAATCCTTTTTAAACGATTGAATCTTACGGACAAGTTCCGATACATCGCCTCCAATCGGAGGAAAAATGATGTAAACTCTATAATTATGTTCTACAAACATCTATGTTTACTGGAAAGCAAATGATCTAGTAGAAAATGTGTAAAAGTTAGAAATTTTGAAATGACGAGATGAGAGGTAATATAATACCTACATGTAGTTAAAAAATATCGATCAAACTGGCAACATTACTGTGTAGTTCGTTTAGGAGCGGCGAACTAGATCGTTCGATCTCAGTTGCGAACTATTACGCCCAAGACTACTTTATTTTGTGTTTTTGGCCAATGGCAGCAGACGGCTTCCAATTGGTCAGCCGGAAAGCGTTGGGTTGCCAGTGAGCAGACGTAACAATCTGCCATTTGTATAAATTATTTGTTTAAGTGTTTAATTATATATGTTTTGTTTTTATTTTATTTTATTAATAAGGCTACGGTTTTTTTTTAAATTTAGTTTTGTACCTATTTTCATCAAATATTTTTAGTGTGTGCCATTTGTGGCAAAATAAATATTTCATTTAATTTTTTTTAGTTAGTGGTCTTGCATAAGTCCTATTTTTGGCACGAATTTGCAGGTTTTCTCAGAAAGCTTTTAGCCAAGGCAAGGATTAGTGCGTCCTATGCGCCACTGTCTAATTATGTCGGATTAGCAAAATACACTCAATTACTATTTTTAATAAAGTAGGCATATTAATAAGCTGCTGCAGTACCTCATCATATTATCTCGATGGCGAGCTTTTCAATCTGCTTGTATACCTAGCAACCATATCAATTGTATAAAAATATAATTATATAAAAGCTGTAAGCTAGCTTAAATATTCTTTATTCTATTTAAACGGGCAAGGCTTTCGATATTGTTCAGAACTTAATAATAATTCAACCAATGCACACACAGAAGAACATACTTAAAAAAAATATAATATACGTAGATCACGTGAAGTGTAGCACCGCCGAGGATTGAACCCACAACACAAGGAGTAGTGTTAAACTTCGAGACAGCTTGAACCACTACGCCATCAAGCCTTCGTAAATGTAATTAAATCATCAAATAACTGAGCTATTTGTATCGTTCCCAGTAGATTACACATTCGCTTGCGCTCTATATTTTACTTGGACAGTAAAGTACCGGCACATCGCTGTATAGAGTGCTAAACATTAAACACTTAAGAGTGACAGTCCATTACAAATATAGCGCCGCTCTATATAACGTAATTTTTTATTCACGTCTAGTGCCAGCGGGTTAAAAGTCTTGAATTTATTGATTCGCATCGCATGTACTGATTTTATGACTTGATGATCATCGGGCTAGCTTAGAGATTTATAACAAACCGTTCAAGTGTGAGTCGGACTCTCGCACCGAGGGTTCCGTACAAACCTGTAGGTATATATAATTATTAAAAAAATTTGAGATGTAACTAAACATTTAAGATTTTCGAAATTTTTCCTATGTTCTATAAAACGTTGCTTTATGCGAAATTTCAAGATTCTAGATCGACTGGAAGTACCCTTTATTTTTGACTTGAGCATTGATATGAATTTCAATTTTATACTTCGACGGGATCATGAGAAAATGGTATTAAATTTAAATTATTACAAATATTTTTATGATATGATGTAACAAAATATTTTTATCTGTGCTATAAGACATTGCTTCGTACCGAATTTCAAGATTCTGAGTTCTGTTGATGTTGATTCCCTTGCGAGTTTCATGCAAAAAGGGCTGTATATTTTGATTGCATTGGCTTAGAAGTTTGATTTTTCACAGCTTCAAGGGACAGTAGACTTGACTATTTGATATAAATTTCAGTTTGATACCTTCTCGCGTTTCTGAGAAAAAGTGTCTTGACAGACGGACAGGGTTCCGTTTTTTTCATTTCAAGGTACGGAACCCTAAAAACGGAACCCTTATAGGATCACTTTGTAGGTTTGTACGGAACCCTCGGTGCGCGAGTTCGACACACACTTGACCGGTTTATTTCATTTCGAGGTATGGAACCCTAAGAATAGACTCAGTTATATTGTCAATGTATCGTTTAGTTTTCAATGGATATTTTCAATAATCTTTTTTTTTCGTTGTAGCCTTTCGCAATTCTCTGCTGGGCTTAGCATCTCTTAACTTTCTTCACGGAAGTGTAAGTCAGTTTTGGCACACCATTCCACGCCAGCCAGATGGTTTGGTATAGGGTTTGATGTTGACTTCTCCATCACTTAGCAAGGATACTAATAGCTTAGTGTATTTTCCTTAGTTGCCTATTATGACACTACGGAATGAAATGCTACGCCATGGATATCCTTTTATATCTTAATAAAGAGAATATAAGTTATCAGAATTAATTTTATATAAACAAGACAGTCAAATATGGCACACAGATTTTCACTGTAGCTCTTTTCTAAAATTTGTCGGTTTAGATCTCAAGTAATTATGGTCAAAATAAAGCAATATGTCTGCTCCAAAATTATCCTCCTAGCGTTATCCCAGTTTCAACCTGGGGTCCGGTTACTAGTCTAACCGGATTAGCTGAATATTAACTTTTCCACGTAGCGACTGCCTGTTTGACCTACGCAACCCGAACGGATAGCGATATTCCATGGTTTATGTTTCCATGGTTTTGCTCCGAAATACAGACATTTATAAAAGTACGTGCGAGATTGTGGAAAGCTACTATTAATAAGTAGGTCGGTTTATAAATGTCGTCAATCAATAAAGCCTAACATTTTCCCTTAGATGTTAATTAGGTAGGTGTACCGAGATAAAACACTTAAAATACATTTACCCGAAAAGTTAATCACAGTAAGTACCGTTACAGTCGAAGTTATCATTAAACAAATGCTTTTTCTGTGTCAAAAACGATATCTTTTATTTGATTTTCGGTTTGCTTCATTCACGATATTCATTCATTAAATATTGCCAACCGTAGGGACAGTTTTTTTTAAAGTAACACCCTCCTTAGGAATACATTTTGTATTGCGGGGATTTTACAATCATTTAAGTAAAGAACACAAAGGACACCTAGTTTCTCATTCTATTGTATTATATCATCATCAGCCCTTTACAGTCCACTGCTGGACTAGGCCGCTCCTTTGAAAGGAGGAATTTGCCTACTATACCACGCCGGGCAAACCGGTTGGTATAGGGTTTGTTTCAAGTTTTCCTTCTCTTACAGTGCTGTTCTCTGCACAGTATGGTCCCTCTGTCGGCTCTTACGACGCCTATGGGATGATATGGGGTGGTGACATTCCGTATTCTTAATCCGTCACCACACGGACATATTTGTATGTATGTATGTATATTGTATTATATAACGTGCACTTAAAAGAATAACGTAATCGGTCTTGTTTATACAATGTCTCAATGGTGTCACATTATTTCTCAATATGAGAGGGATGCCGTATGGTTTTACAGACTTCACTTTGAGAATATGATGGATAGCTTTCAAACCAGAAGATTTTCTCACGACCTTATCACTGTTAGGGTGACCGATCATTAACAATTGAATATACCGTGGATACGGTATGGTGACATTGGTGTGTGCTTAGGAATTGATCGCCAGAATTATCATCGGCAGTCCAAAGGTCTCACCACTAGGCTATCGCTGCTTTTAACTATAATAAGGCTCTCTAATAAACAATTTACGTATTAAATCCATGGTCGATAGCTTATATAAAACTTTTTGTAACTACCTGCTATTACACAGTAGGGCTTGTCCGACTATTGTAAGTTAGCTTCGAAGTTAGCAACAAGTCGGAAGATTGAAAAGTCTTTGTTATGATACTTTACTTATTTTACATGATTCTGTGAATTTCTGTTAAATCGTCAGCATAATATACTGCACATAACAATATATTATATTTTATATGGAAATGTGGTAGTGTTGTTTGAAGTTAAAAGGTAGATAGACGTCTGTCTGCCTCCTAAATAGTCTTCGAGACTAGGTAGATAAATAGATTGAAGGCAGGTTAAACCAGTTAACATTAATATGAGCGCAAGAGCTGCCCTGCCTGTGTTTTACGTGCTGCACTTTCATAGTTAGATTTCATGCTGCACACGCTTCATTTTCATGCTGCACTTTCCGCTGAGTCGCTTATGACAAATGTTATAGGAATAAGGTTGAGCGTCAAGTAACACGAATATCGAGTGAATAAAGTGGGTTCAACCATTGCAATATACTGTATTGATTTCAGGTACCCCGGAGACTACTATTTGACGACGACGGATGCGTCACCGTTCGGACTCGGCGACGAAGGCTTATAACACTCCAATACAACTATGTGTACTTATGGCTGTGATTGTACATACTGTATAGTGTATATACTATTGTAATGTCGCGATCAAATCATAAAAATGTAGCCACAAGATTACTCTCGTAAGGAATCATCCATACAGAGTAAACTGACTATATTTTTCTGGTACCTGTCCGTGCAATAGGGCACTACAGTAGTTAATAGTAAGTAGTAACCAAGTGTAATATTAGCTATTTATTGAGCTAGCTTTGTTAAAGAGTATATTTTAGCAAGTTGTCTTTATATAATAAGGTTATAATAAGCAGATAATTAACCAATTCAGTCAGAATAAAAATGTTCTAAATTATAAAAGGTTTCAATATTACCTTATTTACCTTCTCATTATGTTCGTTCATTTTTCTTTTAATTAGTTCATTGATTACTTTACACAGCCATTTTCCTTTCAATAATTTCCGTGAAGTTTATTCTAAGAGCTATCAGTAAAACATGACAAGTAATGTCTGAAAATAGAACGTGTTGTTTTACTGAGCAATGCACGTACATAATATTACTATACGCTAGATATCTGTCATTCTTGCAAATGCTATTGTTAGTAACACTTAGTAGCGACGATATTGATTGTGATAAATTTGCAGACTAAACTAGCCATGTACGTTGACAGGTCGAAAGATTAAGATAGGCACAGTAGCAAAAGTTGTAATCAGAACAAACTGCGATACAAATAGTTGAATGTTGTTTGATTGTGCACACAATAATTTAAAGCAGAGTTGTTTTATGAAGCCTTGTCAGATGGAAGCTCAATAAGGCATTTTGTATATTCTGCTGACGTCTGGCGGGCTTGTTCGAGAGTGAACTGAACAAGCCGGCGTGTTTACGTCTCCCTGTGTAACTAGCGTTATCTACTAATTGCCGTCGGCCGGTACGCTACTCTAAACGTGAACAGAACCTCAACATTAGTGTTGTGTAGGTAGACGCCGTCTACTACGTAAATAATTTAGTAGCACACCGCGTACTTACTTAAATTTTGGGTATTCGATTCTCTATAATAACATGCGTAAGTAGATCAACTCTATTATTTATGTTTTTTTATGAACTTGTATAACATTTAGTTTCAGAAGTAGTTTTACTCGTGGTCATTATAATACAACAGTTAACGAAAAGACGTTTTTACTGTTTACGTTATATAGGTACATAGGTACGTAGGTACATCTATGAATCGATACTGTTGTTCGAAAAATAATTATATATTTTAATTTTCACAACATTCCTTTTTTTGTATGCAATAAACTAGTTCGTTTAGTTGTTATGTACATGTCAACAGTAGTATATTTATGTATATTTTTCATCGATGTTCCTCAATAAATCATGATGATAACATATAACGAATAAATCAGGAAACAACTCGAAAAATATATTGCTCTATGTTTTATTAGGCTATCTTTCTGAAAATAATGTATGCTTTCCATGTTTTATTCGATTTTAAAAAGCTTTATTTTTGTCGGACCGACATATATATATATATATATATATATATATATATATATATATATATATATATATATATATATATATATATATATATATATAATAAAATAATAATATTCTACCACATTCACACAACACCATCTAGTCCCAAACTACGCAGAAGCTTGTTCTATGGGTACCAGACAATGGATAAACATACATATATACTGTTTTTTTTTGTTAATACATACATATTATACATAGAAACACCCAGACCAAGACAAACATCCATGTTCACGCACACAAACGTTTCTTGAGCGGGAATCGAACCCGCGACCTTCGGCGCAGCAGTCGATCACACTCCCGCGGCGCCAACCGGTCGTCATATATTATCCAAGAATTCATAGAGTTTACCTATGACACGATCTGGCGTTATAAATTCTATAGCCAAGTAATTACAAAAAGTATAGGTATAGATTGAATACCCGGTCCCGATAATTACTACTGAAGATAATGATTCGCCGAATATCAAGCAAATTAATCATCCAAGACCAAGAATATTTGCACAAATCATTAAAGCTCTTAAAAGGCAAATGAATTCTCTGATGCGGATGCCAAATGGATTTTCAGCATTTTTATAGATATCTCACTACCTACCTAATCCATTGTTGCCGAGATAAAGCCTCAATTATATAGGTAGCTATTGTCTGAAAGTACAACCCAACCAACTTTAGCTGTCATGTTTCAATGTTTATTATTTACTAGAGGACGCCAGCAGCTACGCCTGCATTTTTTTAAATTTACCCGTTTTGGTCGATCCCGTAGGAATTTCGGGAAATCCCTTCTTAGTCAAAATCATCAAAATCAAAATCATTTATTAATCTAGGCCACAAAGTGACGCTTATGAACGTCAAAATTTAAGTTAATTACGTTACTTAATGATTCTACATTTACATTTACTGCCACATTCGCAATGCAATAGGTAGAACCACGAGAAAGAACGGGCAATAAAACTCATGGCCACTCTTTTCAAACAAATATAATGGTGGTACATTTTATTTTTGTAAGGAGCTGCAACTGTTTCACATTGTAGACATCTACTAGTAAAATTTTTAGTAGCTATTGATATCATACTCAAGCAGTAAATGATGTTCTTAACCACTTGCTTGCCCGTGTTATATGGCATATAACAAAATTCAAACACTAAAGTGCCCGTGTTATATGGCATATAACATCGCATCTCAGTCTACTTTGCCCGTGTCATACTGTATATGACATGGCTCCCGCGGTCGAAAGAGTGAAATATACTCGTCTCTGTCGCTCTAGGGCTTAGTTTGTATTATGTATCTCGTTTCTACGTTAAATTTTCCGTCATACTAATCCCAGTCGAGTTTCGACTCCATAGAGAAATTAAAAAAAAAAAACGTTCGTTGTCAATGTTGTCATTGAGTGTTGAGTCGGTGCGGAATGTGCGGAATGTGTGAGTGTATTTGTGCTGATTTTTCTGTTAAATTTAGTTTTATTCTTCAAGATCTATTGTGTTTATCAAGGTATGTAAATAACTAACACGTATATATAATACTTCCAGCATGAAATATAAGATTTGACTTTTTTCGAGACCTTAAGTAGATTTTGGCGCGCAACAGTGATTTTACTGAGAGCATGGGAACTGTTTCAGAAATGTTCATATTACTCAGAAGTGGTGAATGCTATCCGTATGATTTCTTTTTGTTTTAAAAGAATATGAGACTACTTATTTAGAGTTTATTTATTTGTATGTTTAAAACTGTTATTTGTGCATTATATGGCCTTATCATATTTAACATAAATTATGCCGCGCGGCGCCAGATAATGGTTTGGTATCAGAGGCCTGTAGTTCATAAATATGTATAAACAAGTGTACTTTTTTATTTTTATCTTATTATCTAATATATAAGTAACGTAATTAAATATTAAAAACGATATGTCACCGCTTTAAGTTTTGAGGTACGAACTTATAAATACAAAGCGAGCTCTTAAACATGCTATCTCAATTTCAAACGAGCATCACTCGACACCAGAATCGTAATCTAAATAAACAAAGATAACATTGTATAGTTAGTTTCATAACAAACATAAATAATATAACACTTGACAACCTTTCAAAACAAATTGAGTCACAAGGACCGATTGTGTGGAACCTGACCCGCGCGCCGAGGCGATAAAAACGCGCGGGCATTTGATCGTTATCGCTTTCAAGTGGCCGGGCAGAGGGGCCGGCGTGGGTTGCGGCGCGGAGCAAGCAAGCGGATATAGTAAGCCTCGCAAAGTAAATATGGTGAAACAGGAGCATCCACTTACGTCTTTTTAATGTAGGCAACTCGCGAACATGGTCAGAACTATGGTAGAAGTGAATGAAGCAGAAAGTAACGGTATTATGAAACCAAAGCAATCGACAACCTATTAGTTAGCCCATGACCACGAGTTACCCACATTTAACAAATCCGCAAAGTTATAATGAAAGTGTGGAACATGAATGCAAAATATAGTATGAAATGAGAATATCGTAATTAACTACACTATAAAATAAAACTACTAATTATTGACCTAGTCAAAAGCGAACAACTACTTCCAAGCGCTCCTGTCATCAAAATAATCCTTCAAACTGTAATATGCCTTATTTATAAGATTCTTTTTAACTTCTGCCTGAAACGAACTTAATGGCAAGTCTAAAATATAAGTTGGTAATTTATTGTATATGCGAATACTGAGCCCAATAAAAGAGCTATGCGTTTTGTGCAAACGAAAATACGGAACACATAATTTATGTCTATTTCTAGTATTGATATTGTGTCTGTTCATCATTCATTCATTTTATAAGAATTTATGTTTAGTCTTACATGCATAACACTGGCATAAATATATTGTGACGCTACAGTAAGAATACCAATAGTTTTAAATTTTTCTTTGAGTGAGACTCTTGTCTTTAACTGGTAAATGGCCCTAACTGCCCGTTTCTGCAATATAAAAATATTTTGGATATCAGCAGCTCTACCCCATAACAATATGCCATATGACATAACACTATGAAAATAACTAAAATAAACCAATCTAGCCGTATCGACATCGGTCAACCTACGAACCTTCTTAACGGCATAAGCAGCTGAGCTAAGTTTCCCTGAGAGATATGTAACATGCGCACCCCACTGTAACTTCGAATCAAGTGTTAATCCTAGAAATAATGTGGATTCAGTTGTTTCGAGTACATCGTCATTTAAAACTATGTTAGGACCAAGGTTTCTGACATTAGGCAGAGCAAACTTAACACATTTTGTTTTTTTGGCGTTCAGTACTAGATTGTTTACATTAAACCATTTAGTCACTTGAATGAGTGCACTGTTTATTTCGTTAAAGTGTTCCTTATTTCTATCTTCTTTAAATATCAAAGAAGTATCGTCAGCAAACAGTACAACGTCACAAATGTTTCTCAAGTAAAAAGGTAAATCGTTTATGTAAACAAGAAACAAGAAAGGCCCTAGGATGCTGCCCTGTGGCACTCCTAAATCAACAGGTAAGCCACTGGATTTTGAGCCATTTATTTCAACACATTGGATCCTGTCACTTAAGTACGACTTAATGACATCCAATGCTTTAGTCTGGACGCCGTAATGTCTAAGCTTGCACAAGAGCGTCTCATGGCAGACACAATCGAATGCTTTCGAAAGGTCGCAGAACACACCAACAGCATTTTGGGAATTCTCCCAAGCACTGTAGATATGTTTGAGTAACGCTACTCCTGCATCTGTTGTCGAAAGACCCTTGGTAAAACCATATTGCTCACCATGAAGGAGGCTGTTTTGATTAAAATGTTTTAGTAGTTGCTTGAGTATGATCTTTTCAAAAATCTTACTAAAAGCAGGTAGTATCGATATTGGCCTATAATTACTAGGATCAGTCTTATTGCCGTATTTGAACAGAGGTATTATTCTACTATGTTTCATAAGATCTGGAAAACTGCCAGATTTAATACACTTATTGAATAAGTTGCTTAAATAAGGAGCCACTACATCAATTATACTTGTCAAAACCTTAACAGAAATGCCCCAGAGATCACCTGTATTTTTAGACTCTAAAGACCTAAAAGTATTTATAATATCGGTAGAACTAATACTATGAAATTTAAATATTACTTCACATTTTCCTACACTAGACTCTAATAGGTTTTCTGCGACTATAGCTGATGATTTTAATTCTCTAGTAGTATTAAGTGGTATGCTAGCAAAAAAGTTATTAAATGTGTGTGCGACTTCTTCGTCATTATGAATTAATTTATCATTATCAAGAAGACTAAAACTATTACTTCTTAATGTTGTCTTACCTGTTGTTTCATTAATAGCTCGCCAGGTTGCCTTAACTTTATTCGAAGATTGTTTAATTTTATTCCTAACGAATATAGCTTTAGCTGTATTGCACACTCTTTTAAATATTTTAGAATAATTCCTGACATACTCAGTGAAGTTTAAATCAGAATTGTATTTTTTCATACCATACAACTCATACATTATTGCTCTGCTTTTGTAAATACCCGCAGTAGCCCACTCATTAAAAGCTCGAGATTCCTTAATTACTTTCTCCTTAGTCTTAAAAGTATTCTGAAACGTTTTATTAACTATATTAAATAAATTGTTAAAATTCTTATTTGGAGAATCTATTTCTATTAAGTCAGGATTCATAGTATTCATTCCAATCAATACTTTATTCCGGAATTCATTAAACTTATGCCTAGGTAATGGCCTAACCAACACTCTCTGTACGATGCTATCATTGTAATATGGAAACCTAGCTAATTGACCACAGTGATCCGAAGTTAATTCAGAAGTAACTACTCTATCTGAAACAATACAATTACTAAATATGTTATCAAGACAGGTGAAAGATGTTGCTGTGATTCTAGTTGGTTCAAGAAATAAATTTTTCAAATTAAATGATCTAAAAAGGTTTAAAAATCTACAAGTCATTATTGAATTTTCAAGAATGTTAACATTAAAATCACCACAAACTATAATCCCATTCCTATTGCTCCTAATTTTACTAATTGCATCTTCCATAACAGATTCAAACAAATTAAAGTCACTTAATGGAGGACGATATACACATATAATAATATGCTGCTCAAGCTCAATGCATGACAGTTCCACCGTGCGTTCTATAGACAAGCTAGCTATGTCTTTCCGTTCTTTACATGTTAAACTGTTGGAAACAATAATCAATGATCCACCATGAATAGCTTGTTTCCTAGAGAAGGCACTGTGTACTGTGTATTGTGTGTTATTTATGAATTTAATCTGGTGTTCTTTAAGCCAGTGTTCCGTAATGCACATAACTTTAATACTATGATTTTCTAAATATAAACCTAATTCTAAATCCTTGCCAGATAGACCTTGTATGTTTTGATGTGCTACAGTCAGTTCAATATGTCTACCCTTTGTCCTGTTCTTAAGTTTAAAGAACTAGTGCACCCCTACGGTCCCCAAGGAACATGCATGCCAAATTTCAGCTTCCTGCGCCCAATAGTTTCGGCTGTAGCGTGTCTGTCAGTCAGTCAGTAACGCAAGGATTTTATATATTAAGATAATTTGATTCGCGTCTTTCTTCTTTAATATCGCGGCAAATTTTATAGGCGAAAAAAAATCATAGAGATGAACACCCAAACTCAAAATTACAGCGCAACGATAACAGTTTATGGGTCACATATATGTACGGTTTTCCCCCGCGGGAAACTATCGGACATTTGATTGGCGACGGGAAGATCATCGTTCTACACCTAGAGTCCTTGGAATTTCAACCTAATTCACGTGCTTTCACAAATAAAAGCATTAAGAATTGTTGTACAAGCACAGCATTGTAATACGAGTAACATGACTTTTTGTTTCTTCTCAGAATACCTCTAGATTTTAATCTAGGTTCGGAAACCTGTACCCTGCAAATGTCAACAACCTTTAATACAATCAGTATTACATCCCAATGTGATAAGGCTAAACGTGTATGATGTAGGCGCTTATGTAACATATTGTGTACTATTGGTGTATTTACTGTCATGTTTGCTTGGATATTTCTTGCTTCTAGTAAAAATATGACGCATAAGTCAATATTGACGATCACAGCTGTAATGAAACGGCTTTAGAAAATTTCTCAGTTCGGGTCATTCTATAAAGTAACAATAGTATGTTTTGGTAAAATATAGATGTAGAAAAAGTTATAAATCAGTCAGAGCAGCTTTTATGTTATTTATATCTGCACATGAAATTTATCTTTATAGACGTCCCTTACAACTTGAATTAAAATTGAGTACATTACACAATTGGAGAGATGCCATTAAACAGCTTCACACGTATTGAAGCAATGTTTCGCGGGAATAGTTATTGCTTTGTTTTATATTAAGGGGCTCAGTTTGCCTTTCTTTTTAATATAACTTGTGAAAAAAATCAAACGTGAGCTTCAAACAGAATCACATCGTTATTGCGTGCCGTACGTACGCTCTGGAGTTATAGCTCTATCAAAGGGCAATGTAAAGGGCGAAAACAGGACAGTCCATCAGAGGAAATGTAGAGAAAAATTCCCTTGGGCAAGGTCGGACCACGAGTGAAACTGTCTCCGGCCACTCAGTTTGAATACAGCTCTGAAAACGATTTTAAATGCACCACCAGCATGTCACAGCTTTTTACGCTTGTGTGAAACAGACTATGATTAGAAATGACAAGAGAAATGTCTAATGAGTTGCTGAGATAAATAAACCTACAACAATATGATGTTTCGAAGCCATGTACTCAATATTACGATCAATCTTATTCTTAGAAAGATGGGTTATTGAAAGAAGTCGTACAAAGTGTTTGATTTCGAACTTATTAGCTTATGGTAGGTAGATAAATGCCAGTCATTATCTTTTAGGTTTTCATTTGAAGGATTTAATAAGGAATAATAATATATTTTTTATAATTCTATACAACAGCACTTGAAGTTAAAATTGCTAGTGAAAAAGCTAAAACTTTGCTCTATTTGGTATTAAATTTAATAAACGCGATAAAAAAAGTAATTTCATGTCCAGATTGCAGAGCATAATCGGAAAAGCTCATGTTTCCTCTTTAATAGTTCGTAGAACGACATAAAAGGCTCACACGTCCTAGTGACCAACATGTCAAGTCGATATTAAATAGCTAGGTTGCGTGCCTTGGACGCGGACGAGCTGGATACCACATACGAGTATAAATCGGTCAACTACTCAACGATCTCGTATTAACACAAACAGGCTATTCTCCCGACGTGACTGCGCAAAATTCTTTGCTAACATTATATTGACTCAGCAATTTAAATGATAAACATTTGCCTATTTGTTGGTTCGTTCCGGGTTTAGGGATAAATACTTACATAGACAGAATACAGAGCTGCGCCGGCACGACTAATTGACCTAATTTGAATAAGCTTTCTGTCGCCATTTTCACGAATTTAGTTACAGTTGCTCAAAGCGACACAGATAAATAAAAAGTGATAAAAACTCTGCCGCTCACATTTAGTCGACAATTTGTTGATACATTTTTGCTTAATTATACTGAGCAGTTTTTAAATGATCTGTATTCACCATTGACGAGCGCGTATGATAACACATACGAATGAACATACTGAATTGATAAAAACGTTTCGATAAATGATTATTCACATGTCCGGCTTTTTTTTTTTTTTTTTTTAAACTTTATATACACATATAGCGTATAAAGGTGGACTTAATGCCTTAGGCATTTTCTGCCAGTCTACCTTAGAGTGGTGCAGAGATTAATGGTAGGTGTATTTAAAAGTGGAGTTTGACTTTATTATATTATATTTAATAGATATGATGGATGAGCATACATTACATAACATTAAATAATAATAATATTACATACATACATCGAATATAGAAATGCATACATATACTTACATACACATACATATTATATATACATATATAAATAAATACATATAAATGTTACGATACTTCTGCTAACTTAGCCAATAAAAGCTGCTTTACCTTTGTCTTAAAGCAATACCTAGTAGTGGACGTCCTGATTTCGAGAGGAAGGTCATTCCAAAGAAGAATAGCTTGAGTAGGAAAAGAAGAGTGGATGAAAGAAGATCTATGTGAAGGACAAAGAAGGAGAAGGTTATTAGTTGAACGAAGGTTACGATCGTGGTTGCTGCATAAGTACTGGAAGTAAGAACTTAAATAGTTGGGAGTATTGGGAGACATAAGGATAGAATAGAGAGTAGTGAGAGCACGCAGACTGCGTCTTTGACGAATAGGAAGCCACTTCAACTGGGAACGATAAGTAGACACGTGGTCATACTTGCGAAGATTGAAAATAAATCGAATGCAGTTATTGAGAAGACGGTCAAGTTTATTAAGAAGATCTGCATTCAGGTCATAGTAGCATACATCACCATAGTCGATCAAGGGAAATACCAAAGTTTGCACAAAGTTTGCTTTTATGTCATCCTTAAACATAGTACCTAGCAACATTTAGGTTATTTATAAAAAAGTTGTAAATACTTATTTCTATTGTACAGTAAAATGATATGGCGTGATAAATTGCACCGCGCAACAATAAATCAGTTAGATTTAGTAGCGATCAACAAGGTCGTGTAAAATAGCGAAAGGGCTGAACCGAGCACGGCAATTTTCATTGCGTTTTAACGTTGGCGGGACGCAACCAAAGTCGTTCGGTACATCTGTTTGACAATTTACGCCTTTAATAATAGCCGACACTGCCTTTGAATCGGTCGCGCACGAATTAACAACCGGCAAAATTAAAGCCTTCAACCTTTTTGCAGAGCCAGCAGACCGATAGAGCGCGTTCGTTTTCCCCTTATTTAGCCGCAGGGAGATTTTCTCAAAATTAGAAACGTCCCAAATCGGTTTCGTTACATTGTACGTCGCGGTAATAGAGTTGTTAAGGAAAATATCGAATAGCCTATTTTGTTGTTTTTGTATCAAGTTGCCAGTACATAAATCGATGGATAAAGTTACTGTTTTACATTCAACGTGGCATTAACGGGTTTTATAAACATAGAGTATTCGATGGCAAAGTACATGTCATGTTGAATAATATACTTCTAGTCAATATGAAGCTGTTATTATGCATACATAATGTATAGCATCACGTAGTTCCTCGTTTATTTTGGCAGAGGCGTTAATCATACACTTTGTCCATTATATTAATTTCCCACGTGATACCTGCTCTGAAATGGAACCTGAATCGGAAAACAGCCGTAGTTACCACGTTTTGATATAAAACTTATAGGACAAACGAAGCAAACATTATTGATACTAAATAAATAATGAAGCGATATTTTATTTCAGTGTTTATATGATTAATCATTAAATGGATACAAATTGTTAACATCCGTGTACACACGCGCTTTTGTAGTTAAATAAATATACGACTATATTTATTTTCTTTGAAACAAAGCTGCTAATTCTATTACAATAAATGTATTTACTGTCAGCTTCATGAGTAAGTAAAAAGTTTATGACGAACGTTTATAATTTTCAATAATGATTAAGTTGTCGTTCAATAGAACGAACCATGTCACTGCTTCTATTACTTAATATTTTTTTAGTCATACATGAAACGACTATTCCAGGCTATCAGCAGCACAGCTAAGAATATCTTCTTCAAGCTATTATACTATAACTGCTCTAGCGGACTACAGATTTTTGTCATATTTTATAAAAAAGGATTATTAAAAATATTTCTTTAGTTGTTAATAACGTAGGTACATGTTATACACGATACCTGCTGAAAGGTCACTAATGTTAGGCTTTGCGATGATATGTCAGTAAGGACAAGTAATTTTATATATATAGGTATAAACCTATGATGATGATAATGACAATAAACAGTCCGACTTGTCTGTGTATACAGCTGGCAGCTGGCTGTCCTTACTGCGAGTTTCACTAACTAATCCACGTCGCTGATTGAAATTTGGCACACTTGTAATACGTTGCTACTCAACTAGATGCTAACTGTTCGTCTGTACCGTAAGTTGATAAAGTTGTACAGTATGTAAGTAGTCGAATTTTAGTTAGTTTTGCTACAGACGTTAGAGAAGATGGTTCTCAGGTAATGGTTCGACGTGGTAATTAAAGTTGTTTAAAGGTGAAGCTATCTTGATTCTAGTTTGTCCGATAGTAATACAGAACTCTAGTTGTTATTTTAGTAGACAAGATGATACTTTTCGTTTGAAGGAAAATCAGTCGTACCATTGGCTGCACAATGTTTTCAGCTCTTAAAGTAATCATGAGAGTGAAGTATAAAATAAATAAAATAAAATAAAAACTCTTTATTGACACAAATTTATGTACATAATCGGTGAATTCTCTGGCCCCCAAACTAGTGAGTACTGTATTTCAGGGACCAGTGTGTTCGCTACATTTACAAACAGGTATTTATTTCGTAAAATGAACAAAAGAAAAAGGGTTTACTTAATACTAAAAATCATAATTACAAAGAGTGTGCGCGCGTGTGTGTCTGTGCATGTATGATAGTGGAGTGTATATGTGTGTGCGCGTGTGTACATGTGTTTGTGTAATTATCTGTGCAGTTTTAAGCTCTATTTATTCATGATCATATTTTCAACATCATCATAAGTAAGTTCTTTTAGCCATTCCATCAATAAATTTTTGAATTGATAGTTAGTCAAGCGTTTACAAGTTTTATGTACCTTCATGAATTTGTTGTATATAAGGGGAGCAAGAACATCAAAGTGACGTTTGGCATAAACAGTGCTAACACGCGTTACAGGGCATCGTTTTAAACGCTTATTGATATCCAATAGCGTTGGTATGTTTCTCCTATGGTATCTACTAAGCATTTCCAAAATAAAAAGTTTCCTTACTGAAAGAACTTTTGCTTTTATATAGACATCAGTTGTTGGGTGTCGATAAGGCAATTTTAGCAAGACCTTTAATACCGCACGTTGTGCCCTTTCCATTATAATTAGGTTGGATTTGCATGCACCTCCCCATCCACAAATCCAGTATCTTACTAGACACTCACACAATGCTCGATAGGTTGGAATTAGAACTGTGTCTGTTGCTACATTGCGAAGGTTTTTAAATATGTAAATCATTGTTCTAATCCTAGCAGCCATGGCCACTGCGTGGGAGTTCCAGTTGAGTCTGTCATCTATTATTATCCCTAGGTATTTATTAGAGGTCACACGAGCCAACGTGGAGCATGTACAGTTTTTCTGATTAGAGCCGCCGCGATTGCATGGAAACACATGTATCTTTAACTGGACATTAGGCTTTGGGTTGGTCAGGTGTGTCTTGCTAAATATATAAATGAAATAATATTTTATAGTTGACTATGATCCGCGAAGAATTAGAAAAAGATATTCATGGTCTGGGATGCAACAAAAGCGTCTAGGATTTGTGTTCGCGCCTTGTATGTTGGTGCCCCTGGCGGGGGGACGGTGGAGCGCGGAGGGCACGGTCTCAACGGCTTTCGGCGGCGCACGGGCTGCGACACGCGAATCACTCCGCGACCGAACGACGATCGGCACGCGCGCATATCAAATATTTTAGTCTCCAATATTGTACTGCTTACCTTTACCGGCGAAATATATTATGATTATACAGTCCACACAATTGTTTCCTTTACATCGAAGAAGAATCCTCAACAATTTGAGTTATATAAAACTTTTTGTTACTCACAATTACTACAAATTGTGTAATTTTCAGTGTTTAATTTGTCACTTTTCCAGACATAAGTTTTTTAAAAGTTTCTTTGTCCTTTTTAAGCTTGAAGAAACCGCTGGATTGAACAGCTCATATTTTCTATTATTTTTACCGATATACCATTTGTCATAAAACAACAATTATTGAGACAGTTGCTTTATGTAAACAACCATAATGAAATTTTAAAACAGAAGAAAACATAAATTACTTGGAACATGACCTCACCTGTCAGTTACTCCTCGATCTTGACGAGATCGTCGGTCCACCTTGCGGGGGGCCTACCTCTGCTGCGTCGTCCGGTACGTGGCCGCCACTCCAGAACCTTTCTGCCCCAACGGCCATCGGTTCTTCGAGCTATGTGCCCTGCCCACTGCCACTTCAGCTTGGCTATCCGGAGAGCTATGTCGGCGACTTTGGTTCTACTGCGGATCTCCTCATTTCTGATTCGATCTCGCAGTGAAACTCCAAGCATGGCTCTCTCCATCACCCTCTGAGTGACCTTGAGCCTTCTGATAAGGCCCATAGTGAGCGACCACGTCTCTGATCCGTAAGTCATCACTGGCAACACGCACTGGTCAAAGACTTTCGTCTTGAGACACTGCGGGATATCGGACGAGAAGATATGTCGTAGCTTCCCGAACGCTGCCAAACCGAGTTGGATTCGACGATTGACCTCCTTATCAAAGTTGGACCTACCTAATTGGACTACTTGTCCCAGTTAGATATACTTGGGGACAACTTCGAGCGTAGAGTTCCCAACCTGAATAGGAGCAGGTACAACATAGACGTTTGACATGATTTTCGTCTTGTCCATGTTCATCTTAAGACCTACTTGTTGGGAGACTCTACAGAGGCCATCGAGCATTGCCTAGGTCTTCCATGGTCTCAGCCATGACTACGATATCGTCTGCGAATCGAAATAAATAAATAATAAATAAATAAATCATTTATTTGCTGAAATATGGTGGTACATAGGATGTTAAGTCCATGTAGGTATAGTGCTGAAACATATTCCACCCTCATTACGGGTATGCAAAATATAGTTTTACATTAATTTTATAAATGGAATTATATACTAATGGAATTTGAATTACTACATCTAGCTTATAATACAATATTATCACAATTGGTTTCATTATAATTATAACAAATATTTTGATTATTATTATAAAACAAGTCACGAGAATAGAGTATTTTAGTGGGCACCAAATCGGCACGTGCTTTTGTTCAAAAAATCTTTGACACTGTAAAAATTCTCCTGGATTAGCCACTTTCGCAAGGCACTAGGGAAGACTGGGTACGGTTGTAACAATTTTGCGTTCATCGTTCGTACAAGTCACATTAATAGTACTAACAACTTATTAAACGTTTTAAATAAAAGAGTAAACATTTGTCTACAAATAGACATAACAATTAGAGGCCTAGAGGCAGTAGTTTCCAGACAATTACAACTTACTTAAATATGGGCTACTGTTACAATTGACCCCCATACCAGGGGCGGTTGTAACAGCGAGGGGGGTCAATTGTAACATACTCAAATAATGCACAATGCATGCATTTCAATCACGTTTATTGCTTATAAACCACAATCAAGTACTTATATATTAATTAAAATCAATATGGCATCCTTTTAGGCACATTTTAAGCTGTCTTTTAATCAGTATATAACAATTTCATTTTTAAGGTAACATCGTACATTAATCTGTTGACCGAGTCAGGCATTTGGCAAGCTGTTGTTCTCGTCTTTGCTGTAAAGACTTTGTTATGAGTTGTATATCCTATTTTTATATTTTCCACCTCAGCTTCGGTCGCTGCATCTCTCTTTCATATGTAACGTATCAGGGAGACATATTTAATACCATAGGTATCTGCCGCTTGTGTCAAAGAAGTACCAGTTTTAACGTCATCGTAAGCTTCCCTTTAGCGAAATATCTCGCTATCGCCTCTTGACGTCTTTCTTAAGCGTTTTCTAGGCATCTGCAATGAAAAATACATATATAACTAATGTTACAACCGTACCCACAAAAAGTGTTACAATTGTCCCCACCCTACCCTTCCACTAATAAAACGATCTCATCAGTGACAAAAAAATAACCTACACAAAAAATAAATACAGTATTCGTACGTCTAAAGTCTAATAATCACTCATAAAAACAGACAAAACTTAGAAAACTTTATTAACAACACAATTTATGAAAGAAATCAATCAAAAAAACTTACTTTTGGTTGACAAAACATAATAGGCCACTCTGCAAACGTATATAGCGCGCGGACAGAGCCGCAGCTCAGGCAATCATGTCCGTACACGTAAGCCACGTGTCTTTCCCCTTGTACCCATCCCCGTACGGTGAATAGTTCCGCGAATATTTGAGTTGTTACAACCGGTCCCTGTTACAACCGTACCCAGTCTACCCTACAAAACTTATTATACGGCAGGTCGGTCATTCCCTTGGGTAAAGAATTATATATTAAAGGTGCCATATAGGTACAGTTTTTCCTAAACAGTTCAAGCTTAGGTACAGGCATTTTTAGAGGTAGGTGATTAATTTTGCGTTTAAATGTGTTGTCGTTGGATGCAAAAAGATGGCTGTGGTATTTGACAAATTTGGCTGTTTCGTAGATATATATGCACGGTACGGTTAGTAGGTTTTTTGACTTGAAGATTGGTTTGCATGATTCTGACCAGGCCATGCCGTAGAGTGCTCGAATACATTTTTTCTGAGCTAAGAATACTCTAGCAATGTCACAAGAATTACCCCAGATCACTATGCCGTACCTTGCCGTCTGTCTGCTTGTCACGTCTTTTACTTTTCTAAGTGCGAAAACAAACTTGTTTATTTTTATGCATAAGCTATTGACACGTTCTTTCCATGAAAGATGCGTGTCGAGAATAATACCTAAAAATTTTGCACTATGTATTTGTTTGATTTCAGAATTGTTGTAGCTAATATTTAATTCAGTGTTTTTACTCTTATAAGTTTTAAAGTTGATTAGTTTTGTTTTCTCTATGTTTATTTTTAATTTGTTTATTTCTAGCCATTTTATGACATCTTCTAATGTTTTAGATATTTCTGTTTTAAAAGTAACTATATTTTTGCAGTCCAAAATTATGGTTGTGTCGTCTGCGAATAGGACGCAATTATGTTTAAGTGCACGTGGAAGGTCATTTACGTAAATAAGAAACAACAGGGGCCCCAGAATGCTACCCTGAGGCACCCCAGAACTATTAGCTCTTTGGTACGAATCAAATTGTACCTAGGGCTTGTAATTATTCGAAGTTTTCAGAAATTCAAATATTCGAATTTTTTACAGGAAGTATTCGAACTATTCGAATATTATTCGAATATCAGCTTTTTCCTTTAAACCTTAGGTAATAAAACCATGAAAGGCCAAACAATTAATAAACAAGTTACAGTTGAGTATTTTTTATTATTATCTAAAATTTAATAACCTTTTAATAACATACATACATACTTCGACATAACCAAAAAAAATTGTCTCAAATTATCAGGAACTTGAGAATCATTGAGATCAAATCGTGTTGAAAAATGAATGTAACAAAAATAGTCAATATTTGTACAAAGAAACAGTCAAATTAAAAATACCTACTAAAAAGCAATGATAAGTTTTAATTAAATAAAGGTAAATGAGAGATCATAAATCACATCGCAATCACAATAATCATTCGTGGGATTCACGTAAACTTTGGTATTGCGATCTAAGAAAACTTAGAGCGTCTATAGAGTCGTCCTGTAAAGCACATCTCGATGGTTGAAAATATACTTTGAAGATGAAAATACGCTCTCAAATTCATTCATGAGTGTAGTCACTACACTCAAGAATGTTACCCTGTAACTGCACTATAGTGTAATAGACAGACTTTGTAGTTTGAAACGTAACTATAAATCATTCGAATATTCGAATTTAACACCACTCAATATTCGAATAGTAAAAATGAACGAATATTCGCATTATTCGAACGTTCGAATATTCGAATTACAAACCCTAATTGTACCACATTATTTGTGCCAGTATCAAATTTAGTAATTCTAGCAAATTGTTTCCTGTTTTGTAAGTAGGACTGAAACCATTGCAGAGACGATCCTCTTATACCATATTTGTCGAGTTTTGATATAAGTATTGAATGATCAACAAAATCAAATGCTTTGCTGAGATCTAACAGTAAAGCTGATGTTGGGATTTTCTGGTTAATATTATTAATGATGTTGTTTATTAAGGTAAAGGTTGCTAATTGTGTTGTTCTATATTTCCTGAAGCCGAATTGTTCCGGTGCTAAAACGTCATATTTATCGAGAAAACTGACTACTCGTTTAAGCATAATTTTTATAAGATCTTTGATAAAACCGGAGTCAGGGCAATTGGCCTGTAATTATTTTTGTCTGATTTTAGTCCTTTCTTATGCAATGGTTTTATTACTGACAATTTGAGTTGATCTGGAAAACATCCTTGCTCCAATGATAAATTTATAACGTGAGCCAAAGGTTCCGAAATGAATGCAGCAATACGTTTCAATAGTTCTGAATTTATTTCGTCATAGCCCGCTGACTTTGAGTTTTTTAATGAAATTATTGTATTAAATACTTCTTTTGCATCCGTGGGTTCTACAAAAATACTGGAATCGTTGCTGTTAACATTGGTTGTACAATACTGAGACTCAATATTAGCAGAAGCAGAATCTCTAGAACATTGAACTACATCAATAAAAAATTTATTGAAAACGTTAGCTATTTCGGGTCCAGATGTAATTGTACTACCGTTGTCAACAATACTCTCAATGAAAGCAGCAGATCTAGGAACAGTATCATCAACATAGCGTTTCACTATGTCCCAAGTTGCTTTACCTTTATTTTGAGAGTTGCTGATGTACTTTTGGTTACAGAGCGACTGAGTACTGTTGATACATTTTCTGAACAATCTCGAATATTTTATATACGCTACTTTATTACTAATACTTTTATTTAAATAATAGTTGTATCTCAATGTTCTTTTAGTTCTACAACTGCGTTTTAAACCTTTCGTAATCCACGAAATTCTACCAGCTCTTAAACTATTTCTTCGTCTTATTATGGGAAAGCAAAGTTTAAGGAATAATGTCAATACTTCGTGAAATTCATTAAAGGCCTCATTCGTATCTAGTTTATTAAAGATATCAGAAAAAGTTAAACTACCAATGCACTCTACAAATTTATTTAGGTTACTTTTACTATAATCACGCCCAGTTGTAAAATAATGTTTAGATATTTTTTCAATTTTTTTGGTTTCAAATTCAATAGTTTGTGCTGTATCATGATCCGATAGACAGAACTTGTGTGTCCTTCCTACTGCTGTAGGAATATTACTTAGGATATTGTCTATGCATTTATTTATACGTGTTGGTTCCTGAATGTGACATTGCAGTCCATAATTCGATATAAGTTCTAGAAATTGAGTACTAGCACTATCGCGAGCCAGTATGTTGATATTAAAATCGCCGCATATTATTAATTTACGCTGTTTGTGGCGCAACTTCGAAAGCGTTTCATTAATTTTGTTAAAGAATACATTTATATTCGAATATGGAGTTCTATATATACATATAATAAATAGTTTTAACTGAGTAATTTCTAGACCGCAAATTTCAAATTCTTTTTCAATACTTAATCTGTTAATATCACACAGTTCCGAGCCTTTGAAATCATTTCGCAATAGAATACAAGAACCCCCTCTCCGTTGCGATTGCCGCGAAAAAATAGTTGACACGTGATAATTATTTAACTTGAGAAAATTTTCCTCACCTTCAATTATAAAATGTTCAGTGAGACATACTGCGATAACACGTTTATTTTCCTCATGTAATTCATCAAGGGCTAAGTCTAAATCATTCATTTTATTGAGTGCACCTGCAATATTTTGGTGCATAACACTACAGAAAGAAAAAGGATTGCACTTATTTACGAAAAAGATGATGATGGTGAGTGATGTACTCGCCGTTGATGTTGATGCCGAGTCCATTCCAGTCCAAAAGCTTGAAAACATCCTCCAGCGCAGTGGTAAACAGTTTCGGGGATATGACATCCCGCTAGCTGTCTCACCCCTCGCTGGAGTTGAATAGGTTTTGAACTCTGGTCCTGAAAGCAGACTGACATAGTGGCGTTTTCATATAAACACTTCAGCACTTCGATATATCGGTAGTCAATCCGGCACCGTTGGAGAGACTGTAGCACCGCCCAGGTTTCGATCGAATCGAAGGCTTTCTCATAGTCCACAAACGCCAAGCATAGGGGCTGGTTATACTCCTCGGACTTCTGTATAACCTGCCGCAGCGTATGTATGTGGTCGATGGTACTATAGCCTTTACGGAAACCGGCTTGTTCGGGAGGCTGGAAGTCGTCTAGCTTGCTCTCGAGACGATTCGTGATGACCCTCGAAAACAGCTTGTAGACGTGGCTAAGAAGTGTGATGGGCCTGTAGTTCTTCAAGAGGGTTTTATCCCCTTTCTTAAAGAAAAGCACCACCACACCTCTATGCCACGCCTGTGGCGTTTTAACCTTGAGAATGATGGAATTAAATAGCTTCCGAAGGGCTTCTCATTGTTTACATATTTATAATTTTATTAGCATCATTCTCAAAGAGTACGAAACTAGTTGGTCTTTGGTATAACTTTTTCCATTATTTATACTAAGCTCGCTCTAGTCTGGAGTGTAAGTAAAGCGAGTGCGCCACCGACTTCGCTCGTTGTAATTATAGCCACTTATATTATAGCCACACTACAAAATTATCCACTAGGACTAGTATTTTCATAATTTATGCAAGCCAAAGTGTAGGGTTGGAACCGCAGGCCAAGTACACGAGTTCAGTCAATTACCTCAATACTGTTCATATACAAATTTAATAAGAATTGATAGTATCTTGCCAGTACGTCGATGTATGACTTATACTTTATGTTATATCTTCTTGGGTTTACGCGAATGTTGCCGACATTTCGTATTCTTTACAGGATTCATGGTCACAGCAGACTGAGGTGATATTTGTCTTTTTCTTGAATGTATAAGTTATCTCAAAGTACCCGAACATTTTTCAACTTTTGGTGTTACTATTTACGCAAAATGAGCTCACAGTACAGCCATCTTCGACAAGTTAAACCAATTTTGTTTTTATCGGTGCCCCTCATATTTTGTTATATATTTAATGAGATACAAGATACCTAGTGAAATATTGACAGCACTTATATTTGAAGCATGCCAGCAAAAGTTGCAGACACAAGGTAGCGCTAATGTCATGCACATTGCCTATATGACTCACATCTACATATTATTTGTTAGTGGCGACTAAATAAAACACACGTCATCACGGCACAATGTTTCGTGGCAATTAGTCTGCGTGTCGCACGATACCTATTTTTTACAGTAATTGGAAATATCAAAAACTATTGGAATTTATTAGCAAATATAAAATAACGAAGCCCGTTTTATAGATGTTTGCTTATTTACTTTTATCGATTATTCGAAAAGTAATCCGATTTCAAAATGTTGAATAGATGGGATTCGAAGTAGCGTAAACAAAATCTTGCCGACGGGCTCCGTCAAACTGTGTTAACTTAATCTATTCTTGGAATGAAATAGGCAATTTTTAAAGGCTCACTTTAGAACAAATGTTGTTTGAAGCGAAGAAAAAACGTGTGAAAATATTATCTGAGATAATAGATTTTGTGATATTTTTATTAGTATCGAAGATTGCGTTGTAACTTGTTATCGTACAGGACAACATGTTATACGATAATATGTATTAGAGAAAGGAAGTAACACCGAGGAAAGCAAAACAAAGTTCTCCAATTCTTAGTAATATTTATGCGGAGTTGGCAGAATCAACGCAAGGTATAACAAAGTCTCACTTATCGACCGTTTCATCGATTTCGTTTAGTTTTCTAGCGTACAGATAGGACCTCAATGTTGTAATTATCATATACCTAAGTCCAAAACTGTGTAGTCAAATTTTAATCCACATCCACAGGCCCGTAGGTTTGGCTGATGAACTATTTGACTTACACCATGTACAAATATTTTGAAGATTATTAAATGAACCATACAAAATCGCACAAAGCTTTAAAAGTTTCTTTGCAAACTTACTAAATAATTTATTGGATTTATTAAAGCTTTGATAATTTTATCACGTTTTAAAGTATAAGCACGTTTGAAAGTCAACATTTTTAAATAATTAAGCACCTAATTTCAATTAAAAAGAGAGGTAAAATATTCTCAAAGTAAGTGTGCGAATTTAAATTCTGTCGAAGTCTTAAGTTTATTAAATTTTACAGTTTCATTTAATGGAATAAAGTCGCTACATATTTAGAACAACTTCTAGACAACATAAGCCTTAAAGGTACTTACGTTTTTTATTGAATAAGTATTACCAATAATAAAGAAAATAAAACTAAAGGCAAATAAATTACAATGTCTTGGAACTCGGTCTGAAATAAACGTATATTACGTTTTTCTTCACAATAAGCACGTCAAACATAGCCATATATGTGTTAATTATGGTAACACTAATCCACAATGACGAAGTACTTGTGTTTACAACAAAAAGTATGTAAACAAAATTAAATATGCCAGTTCAAAATGGAGAGTAGTAAATGCGGTCAAATAACACATCTGAAGTGTTCGGCCAGCAGTTCTATTGGTCGTTCAACAGCCACACAACAGGATAACATATTATTGAAAATAGGGCACTTAATGCTCCAATGACGGTTTGGCTTCCAATTAATTACTGAACTAGCACTTCAGGGTTATATTAATGGTAGTGAAAAGCCCGATTGGCAGGTAAATGAATAAAGGCAGGGAGTTCTTAGTTCATAGAACTAATGCAACGTCCTTAAACTTATTGACCAACGTTAGTCATTCTAATGCGGACATAAATTGCGGGTTTCCAGTCGCTTTATTGAGCTACCATTCGTATTGCATTTCATTATTAAAAAAGTAAACTTATGAAAAACGCCAGGGTTGTCAGCATATGTTTCGATCATATTATACCTGATTTTTGTTGCATAAGCCTAGTGTTTTGAGGGGAAATGTTAATTTGTGAAATTCTTATAATGAGTGTATTTTTTGTAACCACATGTCTGTTTACGTCAATAATTCGTCGTAATATCATGATGCATCATTATATTTTCATCATTTGTGTGACACCATTCACAGTAAGATTATTGACTTCAGAGACTAGATATTTATTCATCCGTAATGAATAAGATAATATAAAATTGACTAGACAACGCCCCCAGCTACGCTTGCACATTTTTTTTTATTTGACTGTTTTTGCCCGATCCCGTGGGAATTTCGGAAAATCCCTCCTTAGTGCACCCTTACGGTCCCAAGGAACATACATGCCAAATTTCAGCTTCCTGCGCCCAATAGTTTTGGCTGTAGCTTGTCTGTCAGTCAGTCAGTAACGCAAGACCATTATTATTTATAGAATTGTTATGTAGTATAAAAGTACATTGAACAGAAAGAAAGCTTAGTGTAGCTATATTCAAAGACTATCATAACTATTATAAGTTTAGACATTGACATTGTAATAATTTTTTTTTTACAAAAAATTACCGCCTCCAAAAATCTGGAAAATGTGTGAAAGTAGCACTAAAAAGTAAAAAATAAATTGCGTTATTTTTAATTCAATTTACTTTTAAACATCACCTATTCAACTGAATATTATAAACTTATACGAGTTATACGTATCTACCACTTAATTCACATAGGTAGTCATATAAAAATATGTATTGTGTCAGGACACAATACATATTTTTATATGACTAACAAACTAAATTAAATACCTATCACCAGAAATCAGATAAGTATATTATATTTTTGGACTAAGTACTTTGAACTTGAACACTGATTTCGTGAAAATAACTCTAAAGAACCACAATCCACTGCAATACAATAATTACCTACATACAAGCGTATAGTAAAAATGGATATCGGCGAAAACCCTCAACAACGTCTGCCCTCACAAGTCTGCCCTATCCGCGTTCGGGTCGGTCACTTAATAACATCTTTAATTCTTAATCTCAGCTGGCACCGACTCCAAAAAAAGTATAATTGTATATTATAGTCCTAATAACATATTTTTTCTAAGTACTTAGTCCAAAAATATAATATACTTATCTGATTTCTGGTGATAGGTATTTAATTTAGTTTGTTAGTCATATAAAAATATGTATTGTGTCAGGTACCTATGTGAATTAAGTGGTAGATACGTATAACTCGTATAAGTTTATAATATTCAGTTGAATAGGTGATGTTTAAAAGTAAATTGAATTAAAAATAACGCAATTTATTTTTTACTTTTTAGTGCTACTTTCACACATTTTCCAGATTTTTGGAGGCGGTAATTTTTTGTAAAAAAAAAATTATTTCCTGTTTTTTAGTGAATTTTTCTTTCTGCAGTTATCTGATTTATCGAAATTAAAGATGGGTAGACATTTTTTTTTACCTGGGGAAGCTCTTTTGCCGCGGGTGTGCTGCTTCTGGCTACGCTTGTCCCCTAAGTAGGGCTCAGTCTCTGGAAGTGTCCTCCCTCACTCGCAGAGTACGAGGTAGCGCCTCGTACTATGCGAGTACAGTGGTCCCTCGGCTATCCAAAACCGCTGTCTTCTCGGGGTCGTTCGTGGTCGGGCAGCCAGATTGCCATCTTTGTTTGCCCACGGCCCTAAGGAAGAGTCAGGCTAGCGGCCATTGCCACCACCACGACGCCGCCTGCGCCTGCGGGCGGGATTGGCTCTCTCGCGATGCCGCTCGGCGGCCTCCTTCTGGAGCATGACCGCTTCGCAGAAGGAGACCACAGCATCCCAACGGATGTCTTCCGCCAACATGGTCTGGACGACGGCCTGCGGAGAAAGATCGCCTCCGATAACAGAGACCAAGTCTCGCCGCTCGGATTCCCATGCAGGACACTCAGAGATCGTATGCTGGGCAGAGTCCAGGTCACTGCCGCAGTGGTGGCACGCCGGCGTAGCCTCGCGGCCGATTCGGTTCAAATACTCGCCGAAACATCCGTGTCCGGTGAGTATCTGAGTCAACCTAAACGTGACATAGCCACTTCTCCTCTCGATCAAAGATGGGTAGACCTACTAAACGCGCTGCCCATATGAGACAGCGCCGTTTAAATTAAACTATTTTTTTATTGCTGCTAGTGGCAGATGAGCGAACGGCCCATCTGATGGTAAACGGTAACCACTGCTCATGGACATCGTTGTCATGTCAGGGTATACACAGCAAAGCCGCTGCCTACCTTGAAAGTAATGCTCTCTTTAAACCTCGTTTGAAGAAGGACAAGTCATAGCGCTCGGGAAACACCGCAGCAGGTAGTTCATTCCAGAGCCTATACGTACGTGCGTGGTAGACAAGATCGCTGGAAGCGCACCGTACTAGATGAGAACGCTTCTAGGTAGTACGGGTGAACTCTACTGCGTCGGTGAGTGGTACGTTGGTAGAAGGGTAACCCTGGTTCCAAATTTAACAATTCTTCGGAGCACTCCCCGTGAAAGAGTCGGTAAATACGCAGAGAGAACTAAATTCTCTCCGCTGCTTCGGCGACTCTAATCTAGCCGTGAGATCGGGATCATCGACGATTCGAACAGCTTATCTCTGTAGGGAGTCAAGTGGATCAAGCTGATATTTTGGCGCTCCGGCCGAGAGATGTGAGCAGTACTCCACAACTAGCGAAGAAATGGAGAAACGTCTATCTCAAAGTAGGGAATCTCGGTGCAAGACCATTTCAAGAGAAAGTAGTGAAATGCGTGAAAAGAGGTTATCACAAATGCGGGCTTACAGTGAAAAATATTAAATCGTGTAAACACTGAAGAACGTACTCATCGTCAGCTCTTTGAATTAAACCGTACTACTATTAGTTATTCTGTGATTTATAATCAAAGTTATTATATGTAAAAGCTAGCATTTGGTGGCTTCGCTTGCGCGTAATGACGGACTTTCCATATAAAAATACAACCCCTTTTTCCAAAAACGCGTAAATACATGATCACTTATTTCTAATCAGAAGCTAGTTTATGAAATTTCATGAAGGTTCGCATAAAAACTTTCAACCCCTATTTCACCCTTTTAAACGGTAGATTTTAGAAATCGCTAAAACACGTTTTTGTTTTATTTCTAACCAGAAGTTTGCACACAAAATTACACGCTATCTTTTTAAAAATGACGGACCTCCCATACAAACTTTCTACCCCTTTATCACCCTCTAAGTTGTTAAGTTTGAAAAAATCTAAATTGCATGTTTATTTTTTCTAACCAAAAATATGTATAAAAATCCTTCCTTAGTGGATGCTTACGTCATAAAATGCATCGACTGTCAAAATTTCAAGTCTCCAGCCCCCGTGGATTTGGCTCTGCGATGATGAATCAGTTAGCCCAAGCAATTTTATATATATAGATTTACTCTCCAACCTTTCTTCCTCCCGGTTTCATCAATACCTGGTAATGAAGCCCGAAGTAGGCCCGTTGACTGTGACTATTCTAGTGTCCACTGATGAAAAGTCACACTAAATGCCTAATTTCGTTTATTTGGATGACTTAGATTTTGGAGTTTTTAATGAAACTATTGGATTTATTTTGATAAAATTTGAGTTTTTAATGAAACTATTGGATTGATTTTTATAAAATTTAAATGGGACCCATCTGAAAGTATATGCTTTCAAACAAAAAAAGAATTTTGGAAGTCGGTCGATAAATAACGGAGTTATGAGGTAACAAACATAAAAAAAAAAAAACATACAACCGAATTGAGAACCTCCTTCTGTTTTTGGAGTCGGTTAAAAAGAAGGAGGCGTCTTTATAGATCGATGAAGCTATCTTCTATTTGAATCTGATGTAAATTAAAAGATGGCTGCGAAACCCCATTGTGGGCGAGTTTAAAGAGCTCGTCTTGAGTTTTATTAATTTCTTGCGTCTATTTAATTTGTTCTTTAAACATTTGGGGAAAAAGAACACGGTTTTATCAATGAAGGTACACGTGTCGGTTTATAATACTCAGGAACAAACAAAAAGAACTTATGAAAATTTTGTGGCTCACTAAAAACAAATATAGCTACGATTTCCTACAGTAAAGTAAAATTAACCCTCTGATAACATGTTTAAATTATACTTATAAATACCAAGGATACGAAGCCCGCGTCGAGCCCCACGAGTAGGCACGCGACCGCGACGTCACTTCAACCCTACGCGCACGGCGGCGGGTCAGCAACCGTGCGGTCCTTCGAACCTCGTCAAATATTAAAAAGAGGACTGAATCGACTTTTAACTTTCTCATGTACATTAATATGAGTATTGCGGTATTATTGATGCATACTATGCAAATAGAAATATAACATAATGCATTAGTAACAAAAGGATTTTCATGTTTATTAATGCTTTATATTCACGATGTATTTACGGAGCCGACCGTCGCTTGCCGTTGTATAAAAATAATCCACCAAATTTGACAGGCACAACTAAAACATTTTAATTATGTTAATGCAATTTCTGTGGACCAAAGCGCCCAGATATATAAAATACGATATCAGCATATGTGTCTGTTACGTAAAAAACATAGGCAGGAATAGAATATAACGACCAAGGAATCGGTAGCGTGAATATCACTAGTCAAACATAGGGTTGTTACAGCTTTACCAATAAACGATGAGCAATCCATTTCCCCCACTTGTCAACTACACATAATAACATGCTCGTGTTTTCTTTGCTCCGTTCCCAGGGCTGACACAAACAATGTTTTAAACATTTCGTTTCCTATTTCGCTACGCAAGATATCCTGGATATTGGGTTTATAACAATTCATTTCGCGGAGATAGGTATTACAATTGGCAGCCTACCAAAATGGAGGACTTCCGAATTGTATTGCCAAGAAAAAATGCTGGTTCCATCTCGCTTCATTTAGGTCGTATGACTTACATTTTGCACTCTCAGTACTAATTGTGCAATTTAATATTAAGTGGCTTGTCGGCTATTTGGTTTATAAGACGTGGTAGATCATTTTATGCGAGATTTTTTGGCATCATGTTTATCGTGATTACTTTTAGTAGGTAAAATATCTATCTTTTAACAGTTTAACGCAGTACTTGCCTGTTGAATTAAAATTTGTAGGATTGCCTATTGTTTTTCATAATTATGAATTAAATGATGTTTAACTTATAATTTAGTAAATTGACTTATTTTTCTAGGATGTAATGCATCACCTGAGTATGCTTCAATGCCTCGCGATGGCCACCTGGCACTCGGATATCGTAGTGTATTCATGTTATCACTAAGATGAATGTTGTGACGTCAATCACCCTGTGGTGAAAATATTGTGGGGTTTGTGAACAATTTAAGTGTTCGTTGCTTTGTAATGCCTCGCGATGGCCACCTGGCACTCGGATATCGTAGTGTATTCATGTTATCACTAAGATGAATGTTGTGACGTCAATCACCCTGTGGTGAAAATATTGTGGGGTTTGTGAACAATTTAAGTGTTCGTTGCTTTGTAATAATATATTTCGTAAGTTACCCTGCAACACAGAAAATGAATAGGAATACAAATGAATTTGAATGATCAATTATTTAATTGCCAGAGTTATAAAATAAAATATTTCGTATAATTAACCAACATATAGTTATTCAAAACGCTATTACGTGGGACCTAAAAATTCATGGCAAAATGTGGGTGAAATATTACACCTCATCCCCGAAGGGGTAGGCAAACAGTCTATAAATAAGTAATAAAAAATAATTTTAAAAACTATAACCCGACTATGTCTAATAAGAACGAAACAAGAAAATAGCTCATTCAGATATAAATCCAGAAAAGTATAAGTACAGAAATGCTCAAGCTAGAGCCGTGGTCGCACCTATTGTATACCTAATGTGAGTGGCAGAAATACTTACCTGCATTAAACAAACATGGCAGGTAACTATATGTACACTGGTATACAAAAGGTGCGACCACGGCTCTAACTTGAGCATTTCTGTACTTATACTTTTCTGGATTTATATCTGAATGACCTATTTTCTTGTTTCGTTCTGATTTCGTATTTTTTTAATTAAACAGTCTTATTAATTTTACACAAATCAGTCTATGAATGTCTATGTAAGTATTAATGTCATAGCGAAAACATAAAATCTCTCAGCCTAACATAAGACATTTTAAAAATTAACAATTACATTAATCAGTCTAGGTGACATATAAGATACATTCATTGGTTCAATAAAAAAATTGGTTCAATAAAAAAATTGGTTCAAAATCACAGCTTTGTTTCACCTAGAAAAGTTCCAGCCGACGTTCTCTCACAGATAGAAGACGCAGAAAGAGTGCTTGACCTAGAGTTGTTACTTGAGTCAGCCATCTAAAAAACAAACATCTATGTTACTCAGTAATAATTAGCATTATACTAGCTTTTGCCCGCGCCTCTGTCTGCGTGGAACTTAAACCCGCGATAACTAGACTTCCAGCTTACGTATCGGGTTAAACATAGGTACACCAAAATGAAAAGAAAAATGTTCTGAATTCTATTAATCTTAATATATAAAATCCTTGCGTTACTGACTGACTGACAGACACGCTACAGCCGAAACTATTGGGTGCAGGAAGCTGAAATTTGGCATGTATGTTCCTTGGGGACCGTAGAGGTGCACTAAGAAGGGATTTCCCGAAATTCCCACGGGATCGGCCAAAAGGGGTAAATTTAAAAAAAATGCAGGCGTAGCTGCTGGCGTTCTCTAGTGTTATATAAAGGTGTAGGATCCACATTAAATTTTTTTAAATATCTTCAATATACAGACATCAACAATTTTATTATACATACACCGTGTTTTTAATAAGTGTTTTCCCGTTAAGTAAGTACTCAGCCCATGATATAGAAGCTACCTATAATATTTATTTTACAAAATAATACTTATTTTTTTTCCGATTTCTTTTTCGCCAAGATTAATTTTTTTGATTAATTTTTCATAGCATAACAATGTGACGGTCGATACGCAAGGTCAATGTACTTTATTTATAACCTAAAAAGTAGCTTACCCTTCGTTCACGACACACTTTAGTCCTATGAAATGCTGATTTTAGAGTTTTTTTTTAATAGAATCTTTTATGTATATGTAAGGTACTGAGAGTGGTGTTCCTCAAATTTGAATATTAACTTAAAAAAAGCGAATTTTATATTTCCCGGTGTCTGTTGGACTACGACGTCAGTCGCAGAAGGTTAATACGGGTACATGTATATTAAATCGATTAGTAACATATAACTTAGACTGTGCTTAGTCATTGTACGGACGAATGTTTACGCCATAACAATGACGATTTAAAAAAAAAAGAAATATGTATAATCCTTAAAAATATTGTAAATTGAATATTAATGGCTGTAGATAGGATAGTAAAAAACAAAATTGGTAGTAATGTGTCTGTGGCTTTTGATTACTAAATATTTATCTACGCAATATACATAGAAACACGCTACAACATGATATAACTTTTAAAATTCTAATCATTAGACTTTAGTGCGTTAGCATCTTTCATCATCATCAGCCTTTAACAGTCCACTGCTGGACTAGGCCTCTCCTTTGAAAGGAGGAATTAGCCTACTATACCATGCCGGCCAAACGGGTTGGTATAGGGTTTCTATCAAGTTTTCCTTCTCTTACAGGGCTGTTCTCTGCATAATATGCTCCCTCTGTCGGCTTTTACGACACCCATGGGATGATATGGGGTGGTGACATTCCGTATTCTTAATCCGTCACCACACGGACGAAGTTAGCATCTTTAAATGTGCGTATTTAAATATTTGCCTCAGCATGGTTAAGGACGCGTTTACAAAATTAGTAGGTACAAAATCGCGTCACTACAGCGACACGGCGGCAACAGTACGTACTACGTACGGTAATTTGCGGAAATGTAGTTCAACTAAATAACTTTGAGACTTAGAATTTTTTGTGATATGTATCTATGTGTTATAGGCCTGGCTGTGCAAATTACGTACCTACAAATAAGTTTCTTATTTTTATATACCTAAAAGGACATTATTACTTTATTTTTTCCATTATGTTGATTCAGGATATATTTCGGTATTTAGATATTATTTTGTTTCTTGCGTTGAAATCTGGTAAGATTATGTGGACTGATGGTATACCATCCCACTCAAGTGTTGCGACTGGAACTCATAAAAGAGTAGACCTAGTTATGCCAGGTTGGGGCTCATTTTATTTGTTTTAGTGAGACCCTACCACTGGTACTAGTGAAGTAACCTTCCAAGGTTATTCGATGAGTCTTACTGGTACTCTTATGTAAGTAGAGCTAGGCATGCCGAGTTTGGGCTCATTTTGTTTGTACATAAAAGACCCTACCACTGGAACTTATGAAGTAACCTTCCAGGGTTATTCGATGACTCTTGCTGGTTCTTATATGTGAGTAGAGCTAGGCATGCCGAGCTTGGGCTCATTTTGTTTGTACATGAGAGACCCTACCACTGAAACTTATGAAGTAACCTCTCAGGGTTATTCGATGACTATTGCTGGTTCTTATATGTGAGTAGAGCTAGGCATGCCGAGTTTGGGCTCATTTTATTTGTACATAAGAGACCCAACCACTGCAACTTATGAAGTAACCTTTCAGGGTTATTCAATGACTCTTGCTGGTTCTCATATGTGAGTAGAGCTAGGCATACCGAGTTTGGGCTCATTTTGTTTGTACATAAGTGACCCTACCACTGGAACTTATGAAGTAACCTTCCAGGGTTATTCGATGACTCTTGCTGGTACTCATATGGAAGTAAAGCTAGGCATGCCGAGTTTGGGCTCATTTTGTTTGTACATAAGAGACCCTACCACTGGAACTTATGAAGTAACCTTCCAGGGTTATTCGATCACTCTTGCTGGTACTCATATGTGAGTAGAGCTAGGCATACCGAGTTTGGGCTCATTTTGTATGAACATCAGAGACCCTACCACTGGAACATACCTAGCTCTACTCACATATGAGTACCACTAAGAGTCTTCGAATAAACCTGAAAAACCTGAAAGGTTACTTCATAAGTTGCAGTGGTTGGGTCTCTTATGTACAAAAGAAATGAGCCCAAACTCGGCATGCCTAGCTCTACTCACATATGAGTACCAGCAAGAGTCATCGAATAACCCTGGAAGGTTACTTCATAAGTTCCAGTGGTAGGGTCACTTATGTACAAACAAAATGAACCCAAACTCGGCATGCCTAGCTCTACTGACATATAAGAACCAGCAATAGTCATCGAATAACCCTGGAAGTTTATTTCATAAGTTGCAGTGGTTGGGTCTCTTATGTACAAACAAAATGAGCCCAAACTCGGCATGCCTAGCTCTACTCATATATGAGTACCAGCAAGAGTCATCGAATAACCCTGGAAGGTTACTTCATAAAATGCAGTGGTAGGGTCTCTTATGTACAAACAAAATGAGCCCAAACTCGGTATGCCTAGCTCTACTCACACATGAGTACCAGCAAGAGTCATTGAATAACCCTGGAAGGTTACCTCATAAGTTCCAGTGGTAGGGTCTCTTATGTACAAACAAAATGAACCCAAACTCGGCATGCCTAGCTCTACTCACATATAAGAACCAGCAATAGTCATCGAATAACCCTGGAAGGTTACTTCATAAGTTGCAGTGGTAGGGTCTCTTATGTACAAACAAAATGAGCCCAAACTCGGCATGCCTAGCTCTACTCACATATGAGTACCAGCAAGAGTCATCGAATAACCCTGGAAGGTTACTTCATAAGTTCCAGTGGTAGGGTCACTTATGTAAAAACAAAATGAACCCAAACTCGGCATGCCTAGCTCTACTGACATATGAGTACCAGTAAGAGTCATTGAATAACCCTGGAAGGTTACTTCATAAAATGCAGCGGTAGGGTCTCTTATGTACAAACAAAATGAGCCCAAACTCGGCATGCGTAGCTTTACTCACACATGAGTACCAGCAAGAGTCATTGAATAACCCTGGAAGGTTACTTCATAAAATGCAGTGGTAGGGTCTCTTATGTACAAACAAAATGAGCCCAAACTCGGCATGCCTAGCTCTGCTCACACATGAGTACCAGCAAGAGTCATTGAATAACCCTGGAAGGTTACTTCATAAGTTCCAGTGGTAGGGTCTCTTATGTACAAACAAAATAAGCCCAAACTCGGGATGCCTAGCTCTACTCACATATGAGTACCAGCACGACTCATCGAATAACCTTGGAAGGTTACTTCACTAGTACCAGTGGTAGGGTCTCACCAAAACAAACAAAATAAGCCCAAACTCGGCATGCCTAGCTCTACTCACATATGAGTACCAGCAAGAGTCATCGAATAACCCTGGAGGGTTACTTCATAAGTTCCAGTGGTAGGGTCTCTTATGTACAAACAAAATAAGCCCAAACTCGGCATGCCTAACTCTACTCACATATGAGTACCAGCAAGAGTCATCGAATAACCCTGGAAGGTTACTTCATAAGTTCCAGTGGTAGGGTCACTTATGTACAAACAAAATGAACCCAAACTCGGCATGCCTAGCTGTACTGACATATGAGTACCAGTAAGAGTCATTGAATAACCCTGGAAGGTTACTTCATAAAATGCAGTGGTAGGGTCTCTTATGTACAAACAAAATGAGCCCAAACTCGGCATGCCTAGCTCTACTCACACATAAGTACCAGCACGACTCATCGAATAACCTTGGAAGGTTACTTCACTAGTACCAGTGGTAGGGTCTCACCAAAACAAATAAAATGAGCCCCAACCTGGCATAACTAGGTCTACTCTTTTATGAGTTCCAGTCGCAACACTTGAACGGGATGGTATACCATCAGTCCAGATAATCTTACCAGATTTCAACGCAAGAAACAAAATAATATCTAAATACCGAAATATATCCTGACTCAACATAACGGAGAAAATAAAGTAATAATGTGCATTTATACAAAAGAAATTTACTTGTACGTAATTCGCACAGAATACGAGAAGTATCAAATTGATTTTAGCGAATATTTTGTATTCGTATATTGCTTTTTTCGTCTTCGGGCTGCAGCGACAAGCGACATAGAGTCCACTCCCGACGGCGCTCAAGCGCAGACTGAGATCTCATTGCAAAATTTGGATATATAAATCAAGAAAGTGGCTAAATAAAACGAACCTTATTGCCACACATTAAGACACACGTATGCGAGCAAAATAGAAGAAAAATGTAAAATGAATTTTTGCTTTTTTTGAGTCAATTTACAATATTTTGAAAAAAAAAATCAAATTGTTTTTGAGTTGACTATATTTACTACCCTATTCTATCTTTGAAAATCTAAATAAATGTAAAAATAGAGAGAAAATTGTACCCAAAAATAGCAGTATATGCCTATTTTTGATTTAAGAGGCCCTTTCGAATCGATTTTACATTAATATTAATTAAATATTTTTTATTTGTTTTCAAATTGATTTATAGATAAAAAAGTAATCAATTTATCGTAATCATTAGTTTTATTAGTTATTATCTAAAATTGTCGTAAAATGTACCGGAAATATGTGGTTTTTTGATACAAGCGTAAACGCGTCCTTAATACGCCCCGTGTCACCGGTTTGATTTGCACACAGCAAACTTTATCGGCGATCCAGAAATGGTTGTTCCAATATGGGTATTTTTGTGTCAGTTGGTTCTATAACCGTAAAGGCACCGAAACCAAAAATGTATCGAACATTCTAGATCAAGAAGTATATTTAATTCCAACTTTACGAAAATAGACACAAATGAAACTAAAGAAATGTACAATAATTTACAAATGATAATAAACAAATTAAAAATAATTTACAAATGAAACTACACAAATTTACAATAACAGATACAAATGAAACTAAACATGCAAGTGATTAAACAGGTGCAACCAAATCGTATTTTGTGAGTATGGCAAACGAAAGGTTACGTCTAATGTCTAACGCAAATTATACAGTATTATATTATATTTATAAATGGCATACAGTACAATAGTAGTACAAATATAATTCAGGCCAACAATAGTAAGGACGACTGCCTCTGCAAAACCTGACTTGTCACGCAGAGCCGGTCGCAATATGGAAACGTAAGCTCTCACCTAGCTCGGCAAGTGACCTGAGGAAAAATTCTTCTTCATATTTCAGCATAGAAGCGCAAATCGATTTTAAACTTCGCGATTTGCGTTCCTCATATAACTTTAGTTATTAGCGTTAACTAATTTTTAATAGCAGTAATAGCTTCGTGGAGATACCTACAGACTGCCTTACTGACATGCAGAGGGTACCCACGGCGAGAACCACACCTTTCGAAGCTATGTGCGTATTTAAATAAGAGCGCTATAAGCCTTTTGGCTCAATTTTCACGAAGATCTTAATCAGTTGTTGTGGGGAGTAGTAGGAGTGGGAGCGACCTAGAATATACTTAATTTGGCTAGCAAAACTAGCTACAACTGATATGATAGAAGCGGAAATCAAACACGGTATACGTTGGCGAATAGATATCCACTTCGTTCATAGGTCAAGTGGCATTAATGCAATCAACACAATTATGCAAAGGGCACAGTCCAAAATAAACTTGATGGAACACATCAAACCCACGCCAATCATCAGTCCGTACTGAACAAGGTAGACACATCAAACATTATAGACAGCTACAAATATTAATGTAACGGATCTCAATCGTGTTATAATTTAAAAATAAATATGTAATGCCTTTTGTTTGTCGCGATGACTTTATTTATTTATTTATTTGGCGTGGGCTACACCATTACATACATAGGTACGTTACGTTTGCAATAGTCATCTTGTAACCATGACTGGTGTAGCTCACGCTAAATGATGTAATAAATAGAACAAACTTTAGTTTTATTTTTAAATAAAAACACTTACGCGATTAAGTTACATAAAATACGATTCTGAAAATATGAAAGTATTTATGTACCTGGACATGATGACATATTCAAAATATTGATACACTTATTTTATGTCAGATAATTTTGTTGACTTGAGCGTTAGGCTAATGTAATTAAAACTATTTTAGTGTATTGTGTGTTTTGTAATCTGTAAAATAGAAAAAAAACATGTTTGAAAACTTATGTTAGAAAATAATTTACCGCGTATAATTAGCAGAAGTAATTAAAGTAGACTCGTAATTTTAATACAGACGTTGAGATTGATAGTTTAATCTTAACATTTCAAGCTTAAGTTTCTGAAGGCCTAGTTAGAATATAATTATAAGTTAAGAAAACTATTAAAACCTAAACGGGTTAGGCTGAAAACTTAATAGTACGTAATACTTTTGTATTAAGTTTTATACTGTGTAATTTCATTACTAAAAATGTTCACGAGCAAAGATTTATGAAGGCATGTACACATGGCTAGAATCAACAGAGCTTAAGCGCTTGCAGTATAAAGCCTTTCCATTTGTGTCGCCTTCCAGTTTCTTGTCTAGCGTCAACAACTAGAACAGCTTTTAAATGGAAGGAAGACTTACCTATGTATATATAGTATTTTGTTTTTAAAAGACACCGTGTATCTCTTCAATATTTATTTCTTTAACAATATAAATCTGTTTTAAATTGCACTTATAGCCTGTGTCAGGCAACTTTGCTCCATAAGCAGCTGCGTACACATCTTACGATTAACTATCTAAAATTTTTTTTCGTAATATAATTATTAGGGGTCGTCATAAAGTATACCTAACATTTTCTTTCTTTTCTCAATAACATTTATAGGTACTTTTCCATCAACCAGATGCTAATGTTAGTAATGTTCATTGGTTCAAAGTCAGTATTATAATAATGAGAACTTAATGTCTATTTCACTACTTCACGTATGCCATAATTGCGTATAAAATAATTGTTTTGTGACTTATGAACTTTTTACTTATAAAGAGGGCAAGTTGGTAACTACTTAGATCTTTTAACATGAATACTTTATCGATAATGACCATAATTTTACTGTCAATAAGCGATTCAAGGTTTGTTTTTTGTTGTTCGTATATCTATTTTTTTCCTCGTACTAAATAAAAGAAATCGTAATTGCACAGAAAACTTTAACCCCATATTTTTTTAAGTCCGATGCAATCTTTGTGTCCGTTACTATTCTAGTTACTATACAAGTATTATAATACCTGGGCAAGATTTTTTAATAATGCTATACTTAGGGATAATATATTTATATCGCGAATACATTTAAGATTACGCACCGCACGAAGGCCCTGTGTTATCTTTATCGCTGCAAAACTGAGGGTTTGTTTATATAATTAAAGAAATTATGAACAACCGTATGTAGAGTATTTCTTGCAAGTGTTATTGGAAAATAGCAAACACTTAAAAAAATGCAGCGTGCAATGCGACTTGCGTGTGTAAGTAGTGCATACTTCTTCTAATCATCGTTCATAAAGTTTTCAGAAATAAGCATAAAGTGTCTTATGTTTATCAATTTAAATTATGAGACATTATAAAATTATTTCTTTAACTGGGTTCCTATTTTTAAATGTCACATTCCATATTCCAATTCCAGTAAACATTGAGATAGTCACTACCTTGTGAAATAAATAAGTAAATATACTTATTTAAATTTGATTTGTTATTGAAAAGTGCTTTCTTCTAATTGCCGTTTGTGAAAAGATATAGATCCCGAATAGGTACGATCGTTTAAGCTGTGCCGCTCATTAGATTAAACTTTATATTCGGACTCTCGCGTCTCGTGATATTTTTAATTACAATGAGCTCTCAAATGACTTTGCAATTTTAAGAATTTCTTGAATCCCGGTCCCTTCGAGTATAAAATTTAACTTAATGAGCAAATATATTTTTAATTTTAGTATATTATTTGATCGTGTTTTTTACAGTGTTCGCTGGTACAAGCAAGCGAAGCTACGATTTTATTATGAGTAAGTAACGCTTAAATTTTAAAGTTATGTGGCTACATATTAAGTCTAGGATTCACTACTAATGTTTCTGGTACATAATTACAGCTCTTTAGACAACTACACCGAGCTGCCGTTTGACGACGTCACAAATATATTTTCTGAACCCTGGTACAACTCTAGCAGATCCACGGTATTTTTCTGCCACGGCTTTACAGGTAATATTTACAAGACGCATAAAATATGTGCAAGTTTATAAGATTGCTATTATAATTTACATACATACCGTAGGAACGTTACACGAAAAACACATTATGGAAATTTGGAGTATTAGTAGATAAAGATTTTCTTGTTGTAAATACCATAGTCATTGTCGTAATATTTATTTTTCTATGGGGAATACTTATGCGTCTCTTCGGCTATTATACAGTTTCTTTATGAAACTTTCTTTAGATATATTTGAATTTATATTACCATTTAATAGATGAGATATTAATTTGCTTTTCACGACATACCTATTACTGTAGGTACCATTACTCCACAATGCTTATTCCTATAATTGGCTTACGGCAACAGAAGCAACGGAAATAATAAAAATAATTTACTTCAGGTCATCCCAAAGGGTCCGCAGTGACTGCCATAATAAAAGCATTGCAAGGTAGTAGACCCTTGCTGATTTCAACAACTTTACCTCTAAGAGTAAGCACAGTCGACGACTGGTGAATATATCCGGAAGGCTCTATAATGTGACGTTCCACTTTGGCAACGAATAGCGGGGTACCGTTCACGATAGCTTGACTAACACCGTGGCAGACCTGTAAAATGGATAATATTTAGCTTAGCTTTGCTTTGCGATACTGTTTATGATAACAATAGATAGCTATTTAATGTGACTTTGCTGTAATTGAATTGTAAATCAAGGTAGTAGAGCCTTGCTGATTTCAGCATGTATAGGCCGGATGGAAAACTCGAAACAAACCCGAAACGGCACCATCGTAAGGCATGAGCCAGGTCCTGCAGCCGAGCCGGCTCCACACGTAGCGACTCGTCGCTCCTGTGGGCTAAGCTGGTGAGGTCGAGAGGGAGATGTAGGCAGTGGGAAAACCTGCATTTCCTAAAAGAAATCCCAGGCGTAGCAGATTTAAATTTTGCGGAGAGGACACTTCGTCACTGCAGTCCATCAGCGGTGAAAACAACACGGGGAATGACAGTCACCAGTTCTAAGTCAGCGCGAATAGGCGTAAGCGCAGGCGCTAGGGGTCGTTCTTGGCAGTGGGAGGGCCCTTCGTAGGTCCACTGATCAGTTACCGCCCGCTTTAGCTGGGCAGCCCCCGGCCAATAAGGTACTGATCCGTCTCAGCACTAATTTGTCTCCGTTGGGTGTAGGAGACACTAGTATAAAACTAGACAGTTGGTGCTGTAAATTACTCACCTGCGCGAAAACGAAAAGTGAATAATTTAAAACAACAACCACTCCTTTCCATGCGTTTAGCAACATGGAATGTCCGAACAATGAGGACAGGCCTCCCGGAGACCTGTGGGGGTTTAGGTTGCGTACAAGATCTGCGCAAGACTGCTGTGATTGATACCGAGCTGATGAGACTTAATATCGCTGTTTTGGCCCTTCAAGAGACGAGGCTTCCTGACACTGGTTCCATTCGAGAAGAACATTACACCTTTTTTTGGGTAGGAAAGGATCAGCACTCCATCCGCGAGCATGGCGTGGGTTTCGCTGTTCGTAATGATCTCCTCACATCTATTGAGGCACCCCAAGGAATTTCAGAGCGCATCATGGTACTGCGTCTTTTTAGTAATTGCGGCTTTGTAACATTGATTTCCGCATATTCACCAACATTGGGTTCAGCACCGGAGGTTAAAGATCGTTTCTACGATCAGCTTTCGCAAGTCGTATGCACGGTACCTCCCAATGATCATATTTACATACTGGGTGACTTCAATGCAAGAGTCGGCCAAGATAACATGACATGGCCAGATTGTCTCGGTAACCAAGGTGTGGGCAAAATGAACGAAAACGGACAACGTTTGCTTGAGTTTTGTTCTAATCACCGGCTATGTGTTACTAACTCATACTTCAGAGGCAAATCTTCGCATAAAGTTTCATGGAAGCATCCCCGTTCTGGTCACTGGCATCAGCTTGATCTAATCCTAACTCGGAGGAAAGATCTTCGCTTCGTCCTCCACACCCGTTCTTATCAAAGCGCCGATTGCGACTCAGACCATTCACTTGTGGGGACAAAAATAGCCATTTCCCGCAAAAGAATTCACTCATTAAGGCCTATTGGAAGGAAGAAAATCGATCTTGGCCAAACTAAGATAAGCGCAAAAGTTGAGACCTTTAAAGAGCTGGTTCGCTCCGAGGCTTCACTTTGGGACCAAGATGTGTCGCTTCAGGATGAGTGGGATCGTGTTAAAAGAACTCTCTCAGAGACCGCAAGCAAATCTTTCGGATACCAGAAAGCAAGGACTGAGGACTGGTTCGCCGAAAACATCGAGCAATTACAACCCCTGCTTGACTCTAAACGAGTTGCCGCTTTAAATCACCGCTTGAACCCGTCTCCTGCCACTCGAACTGAACTTACAAGGGCCAAGTCGGTACTGCAGCGAAACTGTCGTTTCTTTTCAAATAAATACTGGCTTGAACTCTGCCGTAACATCCAGCTATGCGCTGATTCGGGTAATTTCAGTGGAGTATATTCGGGTATGAAAAAGGCTCTCGGCCCTGTTCCTAGCAAGATTGCCCTTCTGAGGGAACCTGATGGAAGGATCATCAAGGACAGCAAGCGTCAGCTACAAAGATGGGTCGAACATTACACCAGTCTTTACTCACAACCAGTAAACTTACGGCCCGAAGCTATAGACCAAATTCCTGAATGGGCAACATGGTACGAGCTAGACGACGAACCCACACTGGAAGATCTCCATAGCGCCATACGACAACTCAAGTGCGGCAAAAGTCCTGGTGGAGACTCCATATATCCAGAGATCCTCAAATTCGACTTCGTAGCTCCGCTCCTGCATAATCTTTTAGTAAAGTGTTGGTCCGAGGGTATGGTACCTCAGGATATGCGCGATGCCAATATTGTCACCCTTTACAAAGGCAAAGGTGACCGCGGCGACTGTAACTCATATCGCGGTATATCCCTTCTCAGTATCGTTGGCAAGCTCATAGGTCGAGTACTTCTTAAGAAACTACAACATCTTGCTGACCGCATCTATCCTGAGTCCCAATGCGGGTTCCGGGCCGGGCGATCAACAATAGATATGATATTTACGCTACGCCAGATTCAAGAGAAATGCAGAGAGCAGCAGACTCCTGTCTTGATAGCGTTCGTGGACCTTAATAAGGCCTTCGACGCTGTTAGCAGGGAGGGTCTTTATGAGGCACTCGTGAGGGTAGGCTGTCCGCCGAAACTACTTAGTCTCATCAAATCATTCCATCAGGAAATGAAAGGATCTGTGGTCTTCAAGGGTGACTTGTCCGAGCCTTTTGAAATGCGCAGAGGCGTGCGTCAAGGTTGCGTTTTGGCTCCTACCCTGTTTGGGATTTTCTTTTCTTTGATTTTAAAAGTTGCCTTTGGTGAAAACCAACAAGGTGTCCATCTCCATACGAGAGCCGATGGGAAACTCTACAATATTTCCCTACAAAGATCTAAGCGCAACCGGGAAGACCTATACGCGGACAGTCTTCTTTTTGCTGATGACGCCGCTTTTGTTGCAACGTCCCCTTCGGAGCTCCAAACTATGATGGATAAGTTTTCCCATGCATGTAGTCTGTTTTCCATGTCCATCAACGCCAAGAAAACTGTAATACTCGCCCAAGGTTTTGCTCAAAAACCAGTTATTTTACTGAATGGCGCCCCTTTAGACGTAGTCGACAAGTTCTCCTACCTTGGCTCGACCGTTACAAGCAATCTCTCGCTCAATGCGGAGATCGACACTCGCATCGGTAAGGCGGCCACTATGTTCGGGAGGCTACGTTCAAGAGTATGGGAAAACAACCACCTAACCGCTAGAACCAAAATATTGGTCTACCAAGCGTGCATTCTCAGCATACTCTTGTACGGAGCTGCGACATGGACCTCGTACGCCAAACATGAACGTCGGCTCAACGCTTTCCACATGCGTTGCGTGCGCCGTATTTTGGGCATAACGTGGAAGGACCGGGTCACGAATGAGGCAGTTCTCGCCAAAGCGCGGCTTCCCAGCTTAACTGCGCTGCTTAAACAGCGACGACTACGGTGGCTGGGGCATGTGCAACGCATGGATGCTTCCAGACTGCCAAGGCAGGTCATGCTGGGTACCGTAGCCGATGCAAAGAGAAAAATTGGGCGCCCGCTGCTTCGCTTTAAGGACTGCGTCAAGCGTGACATGGCCACGTTCAACATCAAGCATAGCGTATGGGAGAAGCTTGCTGAAGATAGGGACCAGTGGAGATATCAGGTTGCACAGGGTATAAAGCGCCATGACACAGAGTGGTTCGACAGGCTTGCCGACACTAGGGCCAAACGGCACCAAAGTGACAATCTTCCATCAAACCCACCAAACACATTGCACATATGTTCTGGATGCGGTCGATCTTGCCGCTCCAGAATTGGCTTGTACAGTCATCAGAAGAAGTGTCTGCAATAATTTACAATCACTGCGTAAACCATCTGAATATAGATGAAAAGGCCACATAGGCCGGCTCGACCGGGGAAGTACTACCCTCTCACAGAAAATTGACGTAAAGTAATTGTTTCGGTGAACCGAAATGTTCCTAGTCGATTTGGGAAAACTATTAATATTGTGGACTGTAGGATTTCGGTTCTTATCGACTAGGAAATGAGGAAGTGAAAAGGTGATGTGGATAGGAGCCTCTTACCTCGCACATCAGTCTTCTTCTTCTCAAATGGCAGCCTCCTGGTGTCTTCGAGAATCCTGAAGCTGCGTTGAATCACTCCATTACACAAATCACTTAACTCGCGGGCAGTTTGTTAGGTTTTGGTATAAGCGGTAATAATTATATATGGCGGTGCGGACTGCGGTATACGACGGACATGCGTTCCGAGCGTCTAGAATCTTCCAGTCTTTTTCGTCGCCGTTGAGCAGGGCGGCCAATAGCGAGGCGTTTTGGGAGGGGATTCATGAAAGGATCGCTCGGATTGGCCGAGCAGCGACGAACCATTGACGTTGACATAATTAATTCTCGATGGAAAGGTAGATGGCGCTACCATATCCCCCGGCCCTAAAGGGTTGCCTTTAAAAAAAAAAATTGAACTTAGCTATGTTGGGTGTACTACCGCATAACCCATCAATAGGGTAAGACAGCGATATGATAATAAAATTAATCTAAATTAACTTTAGCGAAAATTACAAACGCAATTATAGCGAAAACTACAAACTAAATACTAAACTAAGAGGTAGATCCAACTTCAGGCTAGATCTCACTGAGTTGGAAGCGGACAGAGACGTACAACAGGGTGCACGTAGCTCCCCTTCGCGGTTTTCACGGTAACAACGCGGGTTGTACCGTCCTTGGAAGTATGCAGTTTCTCTACGATGGCTAACGGCCATGAAAGCGGCGCACTGTGGGCTGAAATCAGCGTTTCATAGACATTCAAATATATTTTTTATGTGTCTTTTTTTTCACATGTAATACTAGAGGAGACTAATTACATGCCTAAAAATATATTTTTTATGAAATGGGTACGTAAACGGAAATCTGAGAATATTTTCTTTAAAAATTTGTATGGAGACAACATAAAAAAATACGATAACTCTGCTATCGCACAATTGGCCCTAATTCCCTTCTAGGGGATTAATCCTAGATTATTTATGATTTTTTGACATACTCGGTATCACGGCCTCAGGTGCGCTTTTTTTTTTAAATGTACATATATATTTTTTTAATTTTGTATTTGTGGCAATTTCGTTGGACCAATTTGGCTTAACATATATGAATATGATCCAAATATCCGGGTCATATTCATATAATATATTCATATATATTATGTTATATACATATATTTCCGTTAACGTACCCATTTCATAAAAAAATTTTTTTATTGCCTTTAATTAGTCTCCTCTAGTATTACATGTGAAAAAAAAGACACATAAAAAAATATATTTGAATGTCTATGAAACGCTGATTTCAGCCCACAGTGCGGCACCTCGGCGTCGACGCGAGACGCCGAGGTGCATTGAGGTAACATAACAACTAGAGTAACAAACTCCTACAATTTTATAAACGTTCAAAGCAGCGGGGCGACCAGCCGAGATAGCCGACGTAGCTTAGAAACAAATAAGCACCTTAGAAAAAGCCTATATTTATCTCTTTCACTTATTTACAAATGACGTTCCAAAAGGTAAATTTGAATGAGACAGCAACTGAACGTCAATCGTGAAACGCGGTGTTCTTCAGTTGTACAAATTTTTTCTCCAGAAAACATAACGGCGAGAAGAAGCACGATACATACATTCTGTCGAATGATCGATGAATTTTGTCGCATATCTAGATCAAACAAAGAAATGGAATAGTTATGTAGGAACGAAATGCGTATCACGTTTATTATAAAAATAAAAGGATAAACAATTACGAAAAGTTGCAGGGAGACCATTGCAAATCGGTCGAAACAGGAAAAAATGGGATATTTAAAAAATAATATATGTACATTAAAAAAAAAATAAAGCGCACCTGAGGCCGTGATACCGAGTATGTCAAAAAATCATAAATAATTCAAGGATTAATCCCCTAGAAGGGAATTAGGGCCAATTGTGCGATAGCAGAGTTATCGTATTTTTTTATGTTGTCTCCATACAAATTTTTAAAGAAAATATTCTCAGATTTCCGTTTACGTACCCATTTCATAAAAAATATATTTTTAGGCATGTAATTAGTCTCCTCTGGTATTACATGTGAAAAAAAAGACACATAAAAAAATATATTTGAATGTCTATGAAACGCTGATTTCAGCCCACAGTGCGGCGTAGCATTATCGTGTATTATGACGACCCTCCTGTATGGGGGATGCAGGACTATTCCACTTGAATCTAGCCTGAAGCTGGTGTAGATATTCCGCACGCCAGCGCCGCCAGAACGACTGCACGAGTTTATCCAGCAGAGTATGTCTCTGGAGCAAGCTTGAAGAGTCTGCTTCAGGAGCCGGAAATGACGATAATGGCACTGTGTTTAGAAAATGTGCAGGGCTTAACGCGGATGGTTCTGCAGGGTCACTACTCAACGCCGTGAGCGGACGCGAGTTGATCAGTGCCTCGACTTGTGCAAGGACAGTTAAAAGGACAGTTAAAAGCTCTTCATAAGAGAGGATGTGTTGATATAACTTTGAAGAGATGCGTTTTAATTACTTTAATCATGCTTTCTCAACATCCACCAAAATGTGGAGATGCTGGCGGAATAAACTTCCAGTCAATATGATCTATGGAAAGTTCTTCCTGAAGACGAGTACGATATTCCTCTCTGAGAAACTTATAGAGGTCGCGTAAATAAGAGCTTGCGCCCACGAAACAAGTGCCGTTATCCGTATACAAACACTGTATAGGGCCGCACCGTGAGAGAAATCGTTTAAGGGCTGGCAGGAATGACACCGTGCTTAAATCCGTCGCAACTTCAATGTGCGTAACGCGCGTCGTTAAGCATGTAAAAATACATAGCCAAGCTTTACGGCTTTTAACACCTCGACCACGCACTGGCGTATACTGCAGTGGTCCTGCGTAATCACAACCGGTGTGTGTAAACGCTTTATCAACCTGGTTGACGCGCTGGCTAGGGAGATCTGCCATGGGAGGGAAAGTCGGACGCGGACGAAATTTGAAACAGACGTTACATTTATGTATTCTGTGACGAATTATTCGTCGAGCGGCTAAAATCCAATACTTATGCCTAAGTAAGGACATAAGCAACTCTGGACCAGCATGGAGGTGCTTCTTGTGATAAAAATCAACAAGAAGGTCGACAACATGATCATGTCGCGGCAGAATGCAAGGATGTTTGTAGTTATAAGGTTCATCCTAATTTAACAAACGACCCCCAACGCGTATGACGCCGTGTTCATCGAGAAACGGCTTGAGTCTAAGGATAGCGGGAGAACAAGGTACATTGTCTTTCAAATTTTGAATGTCGTTACTAAAATGAACAGCCTGTACAGCTCGTAGTAACTTACGTTCTGCGAATTTGATATCAGTACTTGATACAAAAGTCCCATTAGGTAGGTGCCTAAGAAACCTATAGAGATAAACGATGGCGCGGAGTAACTTAGACCACGATGACATGCGTAGTGCGAGTGTATAGATGGGAGACTCCGCAACCTCAGCAATCACGGCATAAGAAACAGACTTCCGTTCGGGTACATCTTCGTCTTCTGCACTGTGGTCAAAGGGTGGCATGGGCCATTCTGACGGATCATGGGAAATCCAAGAAGGTCCACGATGCCACAATGGATCATGCAGAAGATTCAGTGGAGTGACACCACGAGACAGGCAATCAGCGAGGTTCTCAATACCTGCGACGTGATTGAAACAAGTAGCGGGAACAAGTTCAATCAATTTACTAACGCGGTTGGCGACAAAAGTCTGCCAGCGGTGAGCAGAAGAATGAATCCAAGCGAGCACTACTTTGGAGTCAGAAAATGCGTATATTTTATTAATAGGGTAGTGGGGCAAAACTGTGTCTTGAACCTTGCGGAGCAACTGAGACAGCAGAAGGGCCGCGCACAACTCCAGTCTCGCAACCGAAATGGTTTTAACAGGCGAGACCTTAGACTTGGCACAAACTAACTGCACCGAGTAGTTAGAACCAATGCGGACTTGCAGGTATACGACTCCGCCGTAAGCACGCTCGCTGGCGTCAGCGAAACCTATTAAGTTGATGGTACATCCATCTACCAACCCAAGATGACGTGGAATAGTAATTTGATTGAGCGCGGTAAGCTCAATACAAAACTGGCCCCAGGCGGCGACAATATGGTCAGGGGGTGTTTCATCCCACTCACACTTTTATAGCCAAAGTTCTTTGATCAAGAGCTTGGCGTACAAAATTGTAGGAGCCACAAAACCCATTATGTCCCATAGTCGAGCCACTGTGGACAGCATAGTGCGTTTGGTGCACTTATCATCTGGCGGTGAGACGTCAAACCGAAAACTATCACAGGATTTGTCCCAGCGTAAACCGAGAACTTTATGCGGTACAGACTTCTCAAACTCAATGTCTGGAGAAGCTTTATGAGAATCTGGTATGCGTGCGAGAACCTCCTTAGAGTTGCTTGTCCATTTGACAAGATCAAACTGGCCTCGCTTGAAAAGCTGAATAAGCTCTTCACAAAGCGAAATTGCTAGCGGAGCGGATATGACACTACAGGCAATGTCATCCATATACAAAGCGGAAGTAGCAACAGCTGCTGCGGCGGAAAAGTGATCGCCTTCATCAGCGATCAACTGGCGAACAACTCGTAACGCGTGATATGGGCTAGACTTGAGTCCAAAACAAACACGATTGAACTGATACACAGATAAAGGTTCCTTATTGTTAAAACGATAAAAAATCCTTACTGTTAAAACGATAAAAAACGCAAACGCCGAAATTGAGGAACATTTGGCGGCAATCAGCTGACAGAGCGATTTGGAAAAGACGAAACTTTATTATGATGTTAAATAAACCACCCTGTAGATTGGGGCCGGCGTGCAAAATGTCATTAATCGACTGACCCGATGTAGTCTTACAACTAGCATCTAAAACCACACGAAGTTTAGTAGAGGTTTTATCTTCGCGAACTACGCCGTGATGCGGGATATAATATGAGGGAAGAGAGTTGCCCTCGTTGTTTACAACTACACTCAAAAAACCTTTATCTATGTAGTCACGAATGACGTCATTATAGGCGCTGCGTAACTTAAGCGATGCATCAAGTTTACGTTCCAAACAATGGAAACACAATAAGGGTCACCATAGAATGGCAACGCCACAACGTATCTGCCACTGTCGTCACGAACAGTGGTAGCACGGAAATGTTCTTCACACTCGAGATCTTTACGGCTCATCGAGGGCGGTGCGGTAACCTCTTCAAGCTCCCAAAATCGCTTGAGAAGAGAATCAATATTATTTTCTTGAAGAACAGAACAACAGCAAGATGTAATGTATTGAGAAGTATGTAACGTAGGTACGGTACCCATAATCACATACCCAAATACCGTCTCAATAGCGGGCGGTAAGTCATGTTGCTCACCACGTACCACGTCAGTTAGTAGCAAGTGCGGGCATATTGCAGCTCCGATCAAAACATCAATGTCTGCCGGATTCGCAAACTCCGAGTCTGCCAGCGGCAATGACTCGAGGTGTGTGAGTAGCGATACGTCCACATTAGGGTTTGGCAATGTGTCCGTAATACGCTCCACGATAAGCGAAGAAATGTTAAAATTAATATCCCTATCAAAACGCGAATGTATTTTAATATCTACGGAACCCTTGCAATGTTTTTCTGAACCGCCGATCCCTTTGACCACTGCACTAGTATTTCTAAAGTTATTCCACAATCCGAGGCGTTTGAAACAATTTAATGTTATTAAATTGGTCTGAGACGCGCTATCGAGTAGACAACGTACCATGTGCGGCGACCCATTAACATCATAAACGATAACTTGCGCTGTCACTAACAGTACCGTCTTGGACGCCATACACTGCGTTTTGGCCCCGCGCGGATCATTATTGATGCGCGAGGGTCGTCCGCGCGTGCGCGTCGCCCACACACCACTCGGTGAGTGAGAGTGCCAGAGGCCCTATCCCCTATCCATTCTCCCTGATCCCACTCCTCATCCTATCCCTTTTCCCAACCCCAAGGGGCGGCAACGCACTTGTGACTCCTGTGTTGTTGCTTGTGTCCATGGGCGACGGTAATTGCTTACCATCAGGCAATCCGTCTGCTCGTTTGCCGCCTATTACCATAAAAAAAAATAGAAGAAATGTAACTGGTGGAAGAAAACACATACGAAGTAAAATCTCAATACAAGCACATCATCGTATTGGCACCTGGAACGTAAACGGAATATTAACCAGGAAAACTGAGTATCGTTGACAATGAAAGGGGAAATTACAACATCTCTATATTGGGCATTAGTGAAACCCACCTTCGCGGGCACGGCCATTTCACCACTACTACTGGAAGTACTTTGTACTTTTCAGGAAGTCACGACTCGAGCAGGAATGGAGTTGCCATACTTTTGCCACCTTACATGAACAAGTTTGTCCTCGGATACAACCCTGTCTCTGATAGAATCATCGGCATGAAGTTGAATACGAAACCGTGTCTGCTTAATCTGTATATATAAAATCCTTGCGTTACTGACTGACTGACAGACAAGCTACAGCTAAAACTATTGGGCGCAGGAAGCTGAAATTTTGCATGTATGTTCCTTGGGAACCGTAGGGGTGCACTAAGAAGGGATTTCCCGAAATACCCACGGGATCGGTCAAAACAGATAAATATTAAAAAATGTGCAGGCGTAGCTGCTGGCGTCCTCTAGTATAATACAAATTTATGCCCCTACAGCATAAGCTTCGGATGAGGATATCAACGATTTCTATGGGAACCTCGAGAAGACACTTGATGACATACCTAGCCGGCAGGTCACAATCATACTCGGCGATTGGAATGCAAAGGTTGGCAACATGGAACCAGACTATACCATCAAAATATTGTCGGGAAATATGGTCTAGGCACCAGAAATGAGCGTAGTCAAAAGCTCATCGAGTTCTGTGTTGATAGGAAGCTAAGTATTCTAAACACTCACTTTCAGCAACAGTATAGATGGCTCTATACATGGAGATCTCCAGGCGATAGGTATAGAAATCAAATTGATTATATTATGATAAACACTCGCTGGAAATCTTCCATTATAAATGTGAAGACCTTCCCTGGTGCTGAATGCGGTTCCGAGCACATACTGCTAGTCGCGTCTTTATCCTTGTGCTTGAAAGCTATAAATAGGCATTCGCGACCAATACCCAGAACTTTGAACACTGTCGAACGCCTAAACTTCCAAAACAGGGTCGAAGACAAACTCACCGAGAAACCATCAATGTCGGCGTCTGACGCTGATACTCTTTGGAAGAGGCTGGAAGACAGTATCACTGATTCGCTAAGCGAAATTGTCTCGAAGCAAAAGAGAGACCGCAAGAGGAAAACTTGGATAGCAGACAACACCTGGGAGCTAATTCAAAGAAGAAAGGAACTTAAAGTAAGAGGGCTGCAGAACTTTGACGTAATGAAGGAATACTCAAACCTTTGCCGGGTCATCCAAAAAGAATGCCGCCGTGATAAGAATAACTTCATCACTAACATTTGTCACGAAGTGGAAACCCACACTATGAAACATCAGACGTCAGACCTATTTAAGAAGGTTCGCCTGCTAAGTAGACAATTTAAGCCTAAATCGTGGGTCGTCGAAGACAGCAATGGGATACCATTACACGAGCTAGACGCAATTGCAGAGAGATGGCACTGTTATTGTGAGCAGTTGTACAAAAAGCCCAACAACACGGATCCTTTCGATACTCCCTTAGACTGGGCTAAATTGGACCTAGAACCCGACATCCTAAGATCGGAGATAGTAACGGCCATTGGATTGTTAAAAAGTAACAAACTAGTCTTGGACTCAGTCGATCATCCTTCCACTACATAAAAAGGGTTCGACCAAAAAATGTGACAACTATCGCACGCTCACTTTAATTTCTCACGCAAGCAAAGTCCTGTTATACATCATAAACAACAGGGTCTGGTATTATCTTGACTGGCAGATCCCGCAAGAACAGGCCGGTTTTGTCAAGGGAAAAGGCATGCGTGAACAAATATTAAACGTCAGGCAAATTGTGGAGAAATGCTACGAGTTCGACACACCTGTCATAATGTGCTTCGTCGACTATAGTAAGGTATTTGACTGTGTCAACTAGGACTGTCTATGGAGGGTCTTATCAGAACTGGGTGTACCTCATCACTTGATTGCACTTCTGCAATCTTTATATTATAAGAACCAAAGTGTGGTGAGGATTGACGGTACAACATCTAAACCATTCATCTTTGAAAAAGGAGTTCGACAGGGCTGCATCCTTTCACCCATGCTATTCAATATATACGGTGAATACATAGTGAGGCGTACTTGCGATAACTGGGAGAGAGGCATTACCGTTGGTGGACGCAAAATCTGTAATTTGCGTTATGCAGACGACACCACCTTGCTACCGTCAGATGAAGCCGAGATGATCACCTTACTGAATAGGATAGAGCGCATCAGCGGTGAACTAGGCCTCTCGAAAAACAGGTCCAAAACGAAGATCATGGTCATAGATCGCACAGGCAAGCTGGAGCCCACTGGGTCACTCAACTTAGAGACGGTTAACAGCTTTATTTACCTGGGTTCAAGCATTAGCAATAATGGTTCTTGCGAATCTGAGGTTCGAAGAGGGATCGGGATGGCAAAAGGAGCCATGGCACAGCTGTCAAAGATATGGGTTAAAGGTGATTGAAACGAACGAATCGTGATACAAAACTGACTTTATTTCATGATTCACATAATTATATATGCTTATATACATCCACCACCATATCTCCCCCGGGGATGGAAAAATAAAATAAGATGAATAATATTATTTTATTTTAACTTACAAGCTAAATACATGCTTACATTCATCCACCACCATATCTCCCCCGGGGATGGAAAAATAAAATAAGATGAATAATATTATTTTATTTTAACTTACAAGCTAAATACATGTTTTCAGTAAGTATAAGATTATAAACATTATATTAAATATTATACCTACGATTACATGATTATTTTATGTATATAACTACAGAATATAAGATTACATACCAAGATTATAAAACATTAACATTTGAATTATTTTGTTCCATTAAATAAACTTGGTTACATTAATTCAGTGGGTATACAATTTAGTGCGGTTCTTATGTACTACGTCGATTTTACCGTTTTTTAATATTTTCACGTTAGGTGACATATCTTTTATAACAACATATGGTCCTAAATAAATGTTGTCTAACTTATTACCAGTTTCATTCTTAACCAAAATTAAGTCATTCTCTTTGTATATAATTGGGTTAATAGTTTTATCGTATTTTGATTTTCTCAACAATTTGGATTTAATTAAATTATCGCGTGCTTCTTTATTAGATACCTGAAGTCGATATTTTAACTGTAAAGGATAATCTTCAAAATTATATAAAGGTTCCACAGCTCTAGTTATGTTACTGGGTAAGTTACATTTTCTACCGTATATTAGTTCAAATTCCTTTATTCATTTGGGTCACAATGTGACGCTTATGAACGTCAAAATAATAAATTTATAAAATAATTACTTATAGACTCTACATTTACATTTACCGCCACGTTCGCAAAGCAATAGGTAGAACCATGAGAAAGAACGGGCAATAAAACTCACGGTCACTCTTTTTCATCGCCAGGTTTTGCACAATACACATAATTTACATTTTGTAAGGTGCTGCAACTGTTACACCTTCTATTTCACTTGTATATATTTACTGTACATAATAATACTCAAGCATAATACTTTTGATGTTCATTTGGTTAGCCTCCTCAGAATAGACATGGTGAAACAGGAGCATCCACTTACATTATATATACCTAATAATGCAGGCAATCCGCGAAAGTGATCAGAACCATGATGGAAATGATGCAGTTAAATATTAAAATCTAATACCAGCCCGCAAGACCGTCATCGACCAGTCATCGCAAGTAGCACCCGTTCACGAGTATGACGCATGTGCCAGCCATCATCCCTCTCGCCATATTAGAGGGACAGGGATGACCCGACACACGACGCCACCACAAGAAATGACATTTTAGTGAGCATGACGACAACGGTATACGAACCGGCAGTAAGAAACAATCTATTGGTATACTGACCATGACCGCCAATTACCTCCATTTTCCAGATCGTTATTATTAACATAAATTAGTGAAACGCGTGAAGGAATGCAAATGTAGAAAGAATTTTGTGAAGGTGACAAGTGAACAATGATATGATCAGGGATAAATAATGTTAAACTACATTCAACAAATCATAAAAATATCCAAATCCTGCAAACATCATGTGTTCACGAGGCACCTCCACTTAACATGTAAATAAAATAATCGTGAGTTAAACAAGCCTAAGCCTATCCCCACGGTGTCTTATCATTTAAAAATTCCTTAATAGTGTAATAGCCCCTTTGTAAAATAAAGTTCCTAATTGTCCGTTTGTATTTGTGCATGGGTAAATTCATTATTTCAAGAGGCAATTTGTTGAAAAATCGTATACCAATCCCCGCAAATGAGTTCTGAACTTTATGTAGACGGTAGTTAGTTCCCACCAGTTTATGCTTATTTCTAGTGTTCACTTTGTGCAAATCACTATTTTTGCGGTATAGAATTTAGTTTTTCTTAATGTACATTAAGTTAGCATATATATATTGCGATGCAACTGTCAATATATCTACTTCTTTAAATTTATCACGTAAAGAATCTCTAGCACCTAACTTATAAATTACACGTATTGCCCTCTTTTGAATGACAAAAATAGTCTGTATATCAGCAGCTGTACCCCATAACATTATTCCGTAAGACATTACGCTGTGAAAATAACTAAAGTAAACTAGTCTAGCAGTATCTATATCTGTGAATTCCCTAACTTTTCTAACTGCAAACGCTGCAGAACTAAGTTTCACTGCAAGACAGGATATTTGGGCGCCCCACTGAAGCTTACTATCTAAAGTTAGACCTAAGAATACGGTTGATTCGACTAGTTGAATTGTTTCCTTATTTAAAATTATATTAGTAGGAACACTTTTGACATTAGGCAAAGAGAATTTAACACATTTCGTTTTGCTAGAATTTAGTACCAAATTATTTGTCGAAAACCAATCTAATACTTGTGCAAGAGTGTTATTGACGGTATCAAAGTTACTTGAATTGCGATCAACTTTAAAAATTAGTGACGTATCGTCGGCAAACAAAACAATATCACATAAATTTTGAACAAAGAACGGCAAATCATTAATATATATTAAAAAAAGAAATGGACCGAGCATAGAGCCCTGTGGAACGCCCATTCCCACTGGCAAACCTAGAGACCTACTCCCATTAACATCTACATACTGAATTCTATCACTAAGGTAGCTGGCAACAAGCTTGAGTGCGGTATATCTAATACCATAAAGTTTCAATTTACGTAAAAGTGTATTATGTTCTACACAATCAAACGCCTTTGACAGGTCACAAAAAACACCAATGGCATCCTTCGAGTTTTCCCAAGCATTAAAAATATGCTTTAACAAAGTTACACAGGCATCAACGGTGGAGCGACCCTTAGTGAAGCCATACTGCTCACTGTGAAATAAATTATTTGTGTGAAAGTGGCTCTCTAATTGATGCAAAATAATCTTTTCAAAAATTTTACTAATAGCAGGCAAGATAGAAATTGGCCGAAAATTACTAGGGTCGCTCTTGGATCCCTTTTTGAATAAGGGTATCACTTTACTGTGTTTCATTAGATCAGGAAATACCCCTGTATCTACGCATCTGTTGAATATTGCAGCTAAATATGGAGCTAAGCTAGAAGTAATGTGTTGAACAAGTTAAACCGAAATGCCCCATAAGTCAACAGATTTTTTATTGTTAAGTGTCTTGAATACTTTCAGTATATCATTGGTGTCAATATATTTAAAATTAAAAAGCACATCACACTCACTCACATTGCCCCTAACCAACATTTCTGCTTTGCTTGGACATGAATCTAGGCAGCTGGTTGTGTTCACTGGTATGTTTATGAAGAAATTGTTAAAAGTCTGAGCAACATCAGTTTTCCTAGTAATAATTTCACCATTAAATTTTAATTCATAATTGTTATCTACTAATTTAGCTCGCCCAGTCTCATTGTTAATAATGTTCCAAGTAGTTTTAATTTTGTTCTTGGATTCTTTAATTTTATTGCTTAAATATAAGGATTTGGTTAAAGCACATGTCCTCTTGAAAACTTTTGAATAATTTCTAACATATTGAATAAATTCAGGACTAAAATTGTATTTCTTCATACTATACAGATCATACAACTTAGCTCTACTTTTGTAAATATTGTTGCCCAATCACAAAAAATTACTTTAATGCTTCTTGCAAATGTCTTCTGTTTAAAAATTTTATTGTACTCATCATTAATAGTGTTAAATAAGCATTTATATAATTCATCGGGATCATCAATGGCTAAGTCAATGCTGGCAATCTTGGCAGCAACATCATTACTAAAGTGTTTGAGGCGAGCAGAGGTCATTGGCCTACATGTAATTTCTTGTACTTTAGGGGTTGTATTCATTGGAATTACAACCTTTTGCCCGCAGTGATCCGATGTCAAGTCAGTAAAAACAGCCTTACTTAAATAAAGACAATTGCAAAAAACATTATCTAAGCATGTAGAAGAATGTGAGGTTATTCTGGTTGGTTCAGAGAACAAAACATTTAAATTAAATGAACTAAATAAGCTAACTAACCTAGTACAAATTGGTGATTTTTCTAACAAATTGACATTAAAATCGCCACATACGATTATAGACTTCCTACTAGAAATTATGTGTTTTAAAACATCCTCTATAATGCTTTCAAACTGAGTGAAGTCGCTTTGTGGTGGTCGATACACACACACTATTATATGTTGTTCAAGCTCAACACATGAAATCTCAGCAGTGCGCTCGATAGAAAGTTTAGCTATATCCTTACGTTCTTTACATTTCAAACTATTACATACATGTATTAGAGAGCCACCACGAATAGGCTTCTTTCTTACGAATGCACTTATAACTGAGTAATGTTGATTGTTAAATATTAATTGGTCACCTCGCAACCAATGTTCCGTAATACATAAGATATCAATCTTATGTTTATTTAAAAATAAGTCTATTTCTAATTCTTTGCCAGATAGGCCTTGTTTGTTTTGATGAACTAAGTTTAAAACACATGAATGCCTATCTGTTGTCTCATCTAATAGTTTCAACTAATAGATGTGTCAATACTACTATTGGTATAACTATTATCTACCAAATTCCTAAGTACTTTAGTAGTAATCCTGTCAGTATATAAATTAAATGCTAATAATTTAGCAAGTTGTCGCAAAGGGAGAGTACTTCGTTTCTGTATGAACTGAAGTATTATAACTAAAGCACCAATATGGTAACCAACTACTCCATGTCTCAGGATGTTTGTCTGTTTGTATTCTTAAAAACGCACCTAAGTGTTTGTGTGTAATTTCTAGTGAGCCTATGCTCTCATGGTGTAAACGAGATATCTCTGTGAAAATTGTTAGAGGCCAAAGGAGTCTTAAATTATGTCCCTGTTTATGAAAAATAATATTAATATTGCCTATAAATATGAGAAATGTATCTTATAATGATAAAATAAAATAAGAAAGTCTGGCCAGACGAAAATGTTAAAATGTGTACCACTGTGATAAAAGTGTACTAAATGTGTGTACCAATGTATTGACTGAGAAGAAACATAATGACATTGCGATATTATGAAAATATTGATATCATTTGATTCTTGATAGGTATGACAAACTAACAGTGGTAGGAATATATACCTACCTATACGATGTTATGTGACTTAAAATGTTTGCTTTTATGAAATAAAGATCAAAGAAAGCTTACTGAAATATTACGAAAATAGGTCAATAATGTACCTAAACTATAAAAGTGTTAATTAATTTTATAGTACCTAATGTAAGATAGTGTCTTTTTGGTGTATAAAGTATTTTGCTTCCTTCTTTCTATTGCCATTTATATTAGGTGATAATAATAGAATAATAGCATTTATATTTTTGTTGCATTGCAACACAAACGAACAAAACGTTTTAATATTCAAATATCTACTTATATAATTTGTACCGCATCATAGATTTTTTATTATCATAATATTATTAAAATGAATTATTTCTATTAATATTTTTTTGTCTTGTTTTATATTGCTCATTTTATTGAGTTAGATATAAATTGTTGTATTTGATAAACTTGTCAACAGCGCATTAAAGTTGGTATAAAGTTTTTTTTTTATTGCAATTAAGACTTATTTTTAGTAACTGTTTACTGGAATTTATTAAATCTTTTTCAATTGTTGTTAGTACAACGATTTTTACTATTCTCTTACTTGATTGTATAATTGAAACATATACTTTTGAATATTGTAATTAGAATTAAAATTTAAGTAATAAGTATAAAAAAAAGGAAACAATTTTTTTTTAATAAAGGGGGGAGGTGTAGTGTGTGTAACGCCTTCCTTCCTATATAATAAGTACAACCTTTGTAATATGGGCCATTATACGTTAATCATTTGACATAGTAACATCTTTCATTTATCGAACCAAAGCCCAACATTGCAAAGGACATGAATATCTCCCTGAAAACCAAGATCAATCTGGTACGCACTCTGGTGTTCTCCATATTCTTGTATGGCGCAGAGACATGGACCTTGAAGAAAGCCGACCATGATCGTATTGATACTTTCGAGATGTGGTGCTGGAGGAAGATACTGGGCATCCCCTGGACAGCACACCGCACCAACGTATCGATCCTACAGGAGCTCAAGATACAGACGAGGTTTTCCACCATCTGCCTGCGCAGGGTCCTGGAGTACTTCGGGCACATTGCGAGGAAAGACAGTGATAACTTGGAAAAGTTAATAATTACTGGCAAAGTGGAAGGAAAAAGACCTAGAGGCAGAAGCCCGATACGTTGGTCCGACCAGATCCGCACCACTCTTAACACCACGGTACACGACGCTCTCCACTCGGCAGCAGATAGGAATAGATGGCGGGAAGTGGTCCGCAATAGACTGTTTCTACGAGGTGGTCACGACCCTCAGCATTGAGGAAACCGACGCGAGAAGAAGAAGATTTAATTCTAATAATAGGTAGTATATAATTTACCTATTATTAATATCTTAATATATAAAATCCTTGCGTTACTGACTGACTGACAGACACGCTACAGCCAAAACTATTGGGCGCAGGAAGCTGAAATTTGGCATGTATGTCCCTTGGAGACCGTAGGGGTGCACTAAGAAGGGATTTCCCGAAATTCCCACGGGATCGGCCAAAACGGGTAAATTAAAAAAAATGTGCAGGCGTAGCTGCTGGCGTCCTCTAGTCTATCATATTTATGGATGTGATTTTAGCTTAGGTTCTGTTATTTCAGGCAGTACGAATCACCCCCCCCGTGGGATCTCCACCTTGTCGTGGTGGGGGGGCTCAGTAACCGTGGATTGGTAACCCGCGGTGAAGCTAAGAGGGATCCAGGAGGGGACGCTCCGCGTGGGCTTGACGGATGCGTCCAACGGTGCGGGTGCGGGGGACAGTTCTGTCTGTCCCTCGCAGTCGGGTGCGGTCGCGGGCAGGAGAGGCGTGTCGGTGTTGCGTTGCCGCGCGCCCTATCTCCTGCGACCAAATGGGGGCACAGCATTCGATGCGTCGCGGTGGGGCCGCAGAGGAAGAGGAGATGCGGTGTTGCGTTGCCGTCCTCCCTATCCTCTGCGGCCGCTGAGTGTTTTGGCGGCGGAGCCCAACACCTTAATCCGCCGCCAAGGGAGTTTTGTTCGGGGCCCGCCTGACCATCTGGCGGGCCAATACCCGTCGGGGGGTAGCGACGAATGCTTATGCGAATCCATACCCTCCGACACACGGTACATGAGGAACACGGATTGGTTTTTAGTCAGTAAGAGTCTGACAGTCCCCTTCGTCCTTCTCCCGGGGCGGAGGGACTCCATGAGGATTTTCCAACCCGACACCAAAAAAAAAAAAGGCAGTACGAATCAAGAAACTAAACTAGAATTCTCATGAATTATATTTTGTTCCGATAATAAATGTTCTAATGAGTGGAAGCCTAGAGAATATAGGTGGTTTCCAGTAAAATTGCCTTAGAATACCCACACGCTTTTATTAGATTCTATTAATATTGGTAATAGCGTAGTTGTAATTTTCTAGATTAAATAAACTAGGTCTATGTTAAACGTAAGACGAGCGTTTCTTATGAAATGTATTATTGTCTTCGTCAGCTCGGTGACGACTTTTCTGCCATTCTTATGAGGCTTTCTGCGACCGGCTTGGATTTGAATAAGACGCACTTAGTGGGATATTCACTCGGAGGTCAAGTAATGGGCTTGGCTGGAAATAAAATGGTTAAGAACGGTGTTCTGCTGCCGTGGTAAGTATTATTATCAACATAATCCTATAGTATACGAAACATCAACATTGGCCATAAGTGCTTTTTTATATCTAAAAATAACGATTTTCATACTAAGAATAAATTCTATATCGTGGACGACTTTACAAACATTATATGATCGGATACATGCACACTCAGACTCGACACCAGGCATGGATTACACTAAGTGTTGTCTAGTATCAAACGGCGAAGCGTTAAAACCACTACTCTAGTTTTTTATGACAGAAATATAATGATATATTGTTTTTACAGGATTACAGGATTAGACCCAGCGGGCATCGCATTTGATGGTAAAAATCCACGCGATAGACTGAGTGCTAAAACCGCACTCTTTGTTGACGTCATACATTCGGACCCTAACAAATATGGTAGCAGGAGGTCCTTGGGTACCGTCGACTTCTGGCCTAATTACAGAAATATTGGCCCAGTCCAACAGCCTGGATGCACCAGGCAACCATACAATGCATTCACCCTTGAAGGTAATTTTCTAATTTTCACTATACCTAACGTAGGTACTTTAATATTGTAGGTACAATTGATGATTACTTGTAAGAAACTAAACTGTGTTTGTTGATGAAAACATGTACTGCACATTGGTATAATCGCAAAAGTGTACGAGATGCTATTGGATTGTAAACATGGTGCTCTATCTTGTTTATCTCGTAATATACCTACTTAATTGGCCGTGCCCCACTTTGTCACCCGTTACACCTCGTCGCCCCGCATTGCTTGCCCGTGCTGTTTCATCCTTTGAGTTTTTTTAATTTATATTCATCTCTTACGGGTCGTAGCGCTTTGTTCTACTCGTATACTCGATAATCCTCCTCCTTTTCATGAATGTGGCTATCATATTTAAAAAAATAAGTATCAAATACGACATACAACTGATAGTTCCAAAGATGAGCACGTTCAAACAAAGAAATAAAGTTCAGCTTTTTTACACTAATATGTATGTACGTGTAATATAATATTCAAGTTTCCATTTTGCTGCCAGATCGTGGTGACGGGACCGGCGTACTTTCAGGTATGTTTAGTTTAATCCATCTATTATTGTAGTAATATGTGCCTTGTATGATCTATGTTGGACATGGGATATGTAAACGAAGCGGAAACATGGTACGAAAATAGACCAGTGAATATGTTAATCAAATAGACTAGTATAACGTCGAAGGGTCAACAATATACGCACATATAAAAGACAGTTGCGTGCCAAATATTCTATCAAAATTGTTGTCACATACCTAGCTGATGGCCTTCATTGCTAAGGTATAAACTACTTATACCTAATTACTACAATTCTTGGCACTAATACCACAGATACATCAGATAAGTTGGGTCAGATCTTAGTTTACAAATTAATGACATATTTTGTCAACATTATTAGCAGCTCTTATTATGAATAATTTGATGCACATCATGACATCATTGAATAAATAAAAAGTATTGCATATATTTAATAAAAGCTACTTACATATATTGAAAATTGCTGTGGGAGCATTGACATAATTATACTACTTTAGTACATATATATCGATGTGTGGGAGTTTCGAGAGTACTCAGTATTTATTATCACGGACACACCAGCTCATAAACAGAAAGCATTATTCTTAATATAGTAACAAGTTGTAAACAACTTGAAGATTGAAAAGAGTGGGTGTGCGTTTCTTCCCTGCTTCATCTTTTATGCTCTATTATTAAACAGGCGTTCTTTTTTCCAATACTCTCTTATGTAATTATGAATTGAAAAGTTATAACTTACTACATGACCCATAGCCTGTGGTCTACGTAACGGACTGCCGAGTCTATGGTCTCGGGTTCGATTCCCAGGTACCCCGGGCACACACCTCTGACTTTTCGATGTTATGTGTGTATTAAAAATGTTAATTATCGCTCGCTTAATAATGTGCCCGGTAGATGGCAATAGGCTCGCCCCCTATTACATTGGGACCTAAACATAACTGGCGAAATGTGTAAAAAAAAATGGATGTGTAAAACACCCCTGCCTACCCCCTCGGGGATAAAGGCGTGAAGTTATGTAACATGACCCATCATTTTTTTAAATGAAAAAGAGCATTTATATATTCGAGTTTATTATTATAGACTTGTGATCGAGGGATGTAAAGACAATTCGCTATATTTCATTTAGAAGGGCAATTACCTTGGGCTACCACGGTTTCAACTTTCATGGAATCTTACATTTCATTATTACTTATTTAAGGACGAGTTTTTTGTCTGTTTGATAAGTTACGGAATAAATTTGAATAATTTTCTGTCTAAAATCTTTGACCTGTCTATTTTGAATTTTGATTATGAGTAAAACTTAGCAACAGAAAATTGTCTCTGAGTGATTCTGAATATACAAGATTGGCATTATTATACTGTACTGCTGAAAAGAATTGGATGAGAGAAATTGCGGGCACTATTCCAATACAACTTATCGCATTTATATACTTTTTGTCTGTGTAGGTCTCTGCGACTGGCAGCGATAGCCGAGTGGAGATACCAACAGACTGCCATGCAGAGGGTATCGGGTTCGAATCCATGGCGCGTACCAATGACTTTTGGAGTTATGTGCGTATTGAATTGTTAATTATCGCTTGTCCCGTGCCTCGGAGAGCACGTTAAACCGTCGGTCCCGGTTGTCATGAAGATCTTTGACAGTCGTTATAGGGCTTCAGTACCTTCTAAATAAACTGACACTAGTCTAAACCATGGAATATCGCTATCCCTTCGGGTTGCGGAGGTCAGACAGGCAGTCGCTCTGTGGAAAAGCTAATATTCAGCCAAATCCGGTTAGTCTAGTATGTAAGCGGACCCCAGATTGAAACTGGGATAACGCTACGAGGACGATGTAGGTCTCTGCGACCACAACAGATGCTGGGAGTATCTACTGGACACAATGAAGTACCCGGGGACAATTATCGGGTGTTACGCGAAGAACTACAGGGTTTGGAAGAATTACTCGAAGGAACAAAGACGGGCGACCGTTCTCGAACTTGGAAAGTTTGCACCGAATGCGTAAGTCCACAACACGTTGCTCTTACAAAAAAAAACTTTAATCATTTTTTATGGAAAAAGCTGAAAATAATGACTTCTAGACTGGTTTGTAATGTACAACTTTCTCGTTTGTAACTTTTTTGCTGACGGAACCCAAGACAGTACCTGTCTTGGGTTCCGTCAGCAAAAAAGTTACTTGTAAGTGTGGCTACTAAGGTAAAAGACTAGATGAGCCCGAAGTTACACCCGCGTTATTTAAGTCTACTGTTCCGATCCCATGGCTCATAGCGTCATGTTATTATTAGCCTATAGCCTTCATTGATATATGGGCTATCTAACACTGAAATAATTTTTGTAATCGGGCTAATAGTTCCTGAGATTAGCGCGTTTAAGCAAACAAACAAACTCTACAACTTTATACTTAAACTGTCCAAAATGCCTAATATTATTCTAAAGAATTAGCCTCACATTCCAGATAATATTAACCTAACCAGAATCTAACATGTAACGCGCGTTGTAAGTGGAACTTATAATTTCAATTCTAAGAAAGTCTAATTTGAGAGCGCCCATAGCGAGGTATCACATGTATCAATTCAAAGTATCATGGCAGCATAAATGCAGGCGCAAGTAATTCATGTATAAAACCCTTTTTAAATTATTGAATCTTACGGACAAGTTGCCGATACATCGCCTCCAATCAGAGCAAAAAGGATATAAACTCTATAATTATGTTCTACAAACATCTATGTTTACTGGAAAGCAAATGATCTAGTAGAAAATGTGTAAAAGTTAGAAATTTTTAAATGACAAGATGACAGGTAAAATAATTCCTACATGTAGTTAAAAAAATATCGCTCAAACTGGCAACATTACTGTGTAGATAGTGGTCTTGCTTAAGTCCTATTTTTGGCATGTATTTGGAGGTTTTCTTAGAAAGCTCTTAGCCAAGGCGAGGATTAGTGCGTGCTATGCGCCACTGTCTAATTATGTCAGATGGGCAAAATACTCTCAACTACTATTTTTAATAAAGTAGGCATATTAAAAAGCTGCTGCAGTACCTCATCGTATTATCCCGGTGGCGAGCTTTTCAATCCGCTTGTATAGCTAGCAACCATATCAATTGTATAAAAATATAATTATATAAAAGCTGTAAGCCAGCTAAAATATTCTATATCCTATTTAAACGGGCAAGGCCTCAGCTTTCGATATTGTTCAGAACTTAATAATTCAACCAATGCACACACAGATGAACATACTTAAAAAAATATAATATTCGTAGATCACGTGAAGTGTAGCTCCGCCGCGGATTGAACCCACAACACAAGGAGTAGTGTTAAACTTTGAGGCAGCTTGAACCACTACGCCATCGAGCCTTCGTAATTGCAATTAAATCATAAAATAACTGAGCTATTTGTATCGTTCCCAGTAGATTAAGCATTCGGTTGCGCTCTATATTTTACTTGGACAGTAAAGTACCGGCACATCGTTGTATCGAGTGCTAAACATTAAACACTTAAGAGTGACAGTCCACTAAAAATATAGCGCCGCTCTATATAACGTAAATTTTTATTCACGTCTAGTGCCAGCGCGTTAAAAGTCTTGAATTTAGTGATTCGCATCACATGGACTGATTTTATGACTAGATGATCATCGGGCTAGCTTAAAGATTTATAATAAACCGTTCAAGTGTGAGTCGGACTCTCGCACCGAGGGTTACGTACAAACATGTATAAATAATTATTAAAAAAATATGAGATGTAACTAAACATTTAAGGTTTTCGAAATTTTTCCTATGTTCTATAAAACGTTGCTTTATGCCAAATTTCAAGATTCTAGATCAACTGGAAGTACCCTTTATTTTTGACTTGAGCATTGATATGTTTTGATTGCATTGGGTTAGAAGTTTGATTTTTCTCCTATAATGGTTCCGTTTTTTAGGGTTCCGTACCTCGAAATTAAAAAAAACGGAACCCTTATAGGATCACTTTGTAGGTTTGTACGGAGCCCTCGGTGCGCAATTGACCGGTTTAGTTCATTTCAAGGTACGGCACCCTAAAAATGGACTCAGTTATAATGTCAATATATCGTTTAGTTTTCAATGGATATTTTCAAAATTATTTTTTTTTCGTTGTAGCCGTTTGCAACTCTCTGCTGGGCTTAGCGTTTCCTAACTTTCTTCACAGAAGTGTAAGTCAGTTTGGTATAGGGTTTGATGTTGACTTCTCCATCACTTCGGAAGGATACTATTTGCTTAGTGTATTTTTCTAAGTTGCCTATTACGACACTACGGAATGAAATGCTACGCCACGGATACCTTTCCATATCTTAATAAAGTTAATATAAGTTATCAGAATTAATTTTATATAATAAAAATAATAATAAATTTATTTATTTTGTCTCACAAAGAATGTAACATATTTTTTAGGCTTAATCTATGTTACATTAATATAAAATTAATGTCGAACGAGTGATCTCAATGTGAGAGACTGGTGTCTGTACTAGGAGACCTGTATGACAGAACACCAGCCTCTCCTATCTCTGGACAGGTGAGAACATTTATAGATTTATCAGTTTCGATAGGTATACGAGTAACGTATGAGAGTGTGCATGTGAGTGCGTAATATTATATCTAAGTGAGTATGTGGGTTCATGGTAGTATATAGCCACGGATATCTTTTTATATCTTGATAAAGTGAATATAAGTTATTAGAATTAATTTTATACAAACAAGGCAGTCAAATATGGCACACAGATTTTCACTGTAGCTCTTTTCTAAAATTGGTCGGTTTAAATCAAATAATTATGGTCAAAAGACAGCAATATGTCTGCTCCAAAATCATCCTCCTAGCGTTATCCCAGTTTCAACCTGGGGTCCGCTTACTAGTCTAACCGGATTAGCTGAATATTAACTTTTCCAGGTAGCGACTGCCTGTCCGACCTACGCAACCCGAACGGATAGCGATATTCCATGGTTTATGTTTCCATGGTTTTGCTCCAAATTACAGACATATAAAAGCACGTGCGAGATTAAGGAAAGCTACTAGTTATAAGTAGATCGGTTTATATGTGTCGTCAATCAATAAAGCCTAAAATTTTCCTTCAGACATTAATTAGGTATAGATAAAACATTTAAAATACATTTACCCGAACAGTTACTCACAGTACCGTTACAGTCGATGTTATCATTAAACAATTGCTTTTTCTGTGTTAAAAACGATATCTTTTATTTGATTTTCGGTTTGCTTTATTCACGATATTCATTCATTAAATATTGCCAACGGTATGGACAGTTTTATTTTTTGAAAGTAACACCCTCCTTAGTAATACATTTTGTATTGCGGGGATTTTACAATCATTTAAGTAAAGGACACAAAGAACATCTAGTTTCTCATTCTATTGTATTATATCATGATCAGCCCCTAACAGTCCACTGCTGGACTAGGCCTCTTCTTTGTAAAAAGGAATTGGCCTACTATACCACGCTGGCCACACGGGTTGGTATAGGGTTTGTTTCAAGTTTTCCTTCTCTTACAGCGCTGTTCTTTGCACAGTATGGTCCCTCTGTCGGCTCTTACGACATATGGGGCTGTGATATTCCGTATTCTTAATCCGTCACCACACGGACATATTTGTATGTATGTATGTATATTGTATTATATAACGTGCACTTAAAAGAATATCGTAATCAGTCTTGTTTATACACTGTCTCAATGGTGTCACATTATTTCTCAATATGAGAGGGATGCCGTATGGCTTTACAGACTTCACTTTGAGAACATGATGGAGAGCTTTCAAACCAGACGATTTCCTCACGACCTTATCCTTCACTATTAGAGTGACTGATAATTAACAATTAAATATGGGGATACGGTATGGGGACATTAGTGTGTGAGCTTAGGAATTTAATGCCAGAATTTTCTTTCGCAGTGCTAAGGTCTCACCACTAGGCTATCGCTGTTTTTGCCGTATAACCATAAGGCTCTATAATAATACATATTATATGCAAGGTCGATAGTTTATATAAAACTTTTTGTAACTAACTGCTTTTACCCAGAAGGGCTTGTCAGAATATTGTAAGTTAGCCCACTTAGCTTCCAAGTTAGCAACAACTTGGATGTTGTTAAGATTGAAAAGTCTTTGTTAGGATACATTACCTATACCTATATGATTCTGTGAATTTCTGTTGACTCGACTATATTATATTATATTATATTATATTATATTATATTATATTATATTATATTATATTATATTATATTATATTATATTATATTATATTATATTATATTATATTATATTATATTATATTATATTATATTATATTATATTATATTATATTATATTATATTATATTATATTATATTATATTATATTATATTATATTATATTATATTATATTATATTATATTATATTATATTATATTATATTATTGATTTGGTTGGTTTCACCGTCTTGACTTTCGACGGTTTCATAAATACCCTGTCCCGTAACCCACGGGAAAAAGGATATCTATGTGCCCATAAGTTTGTATCATTTGTATTTTATATGCGGGCCCTGGCCCTTCTCCTTTCTCTACCTCTTCCTTCTCTTCTTCCTCTTCCTCTTACTAATGGTGTGTTAACTGTGTCATGTGTGACCGGTGCATGAGTTGCGTTGAGTACATTTGATGTGTTTGGTGATTGTGGCATGTTTGGTGATTGCGTGATTGAAGACAGCTGCGTGTTTTGCGTGTGTTGTATGCGAGTCTCTGTCCTTCCCCTTCCTCTTCCCCTTATTCTTCCTCTGGCTCTTGGCACTGGTGTGTTTGCTGTCTGTTGCGTGTCTTGTGTTTGAGTTGTGTTGAGTGGGTCTGGCGTATCAGGTGACTGCGACAAGTTGGGTGATTGCGTGATTTGCGACGGCTGCGTGTTTTGTATGTGTTGATTTTGCGTATTGTTAACGAATACTGTATCTCCTAAAACTTTACTTAGTATGGTTACGGTGTGAATGGCTGCTTGTTTCTGTAGAATGCTAATGTCAATATTACTTTCTAATTTATCTATATATTTTTTAATACTTTTTGCGACTACTCCCGTTGCTCCTATCACAATCGGTATAACAAACGTTTGTGTGTTCCATAGACGACTAATTTCTGTTTTCAGAAGGTGGTATTTACTAAGTTTTTCAATCTCCTTAGCTCCTAGATTGTAGTCAGATGGTACGGTGATATCTATTAAGTATGTTCTATTGTTAGTTTTGTCAATGTATATAAGGTCCGGTCTATTGTGCGTTACGGTAATATCGGTTTGTACAGGAATTTCCCATAAGATTTTGGTCGCTTCGTTTTCTTTAATTTGTGGTTGTGTGAGTGTTTCTTGCCACCAGATGCTAGTGACTTCTATTTTATGTTTTTTGGCCAGGCACCAGTATATGTATTGGACGAGGTTGTTGTGCCGTTTAACGTAGTATGTCCCCGCAAGTTTGTCGCATCCTGATATAATGTGCTGAGTGGTCTCATCTTTGGAGGCACATAGGCGACATTTTCCGTCTACCGGCTCTTTCAGGATATCGCGCTTGTGCTGTCGAGTCATGATGGCTTGGTCCTGTATGGCAAATATTGCTGACTCTAATTTAGGAGAAATCTGCTGTTTTTTGGTCCACTTAAAAGACAGTTCCACATCAACGTTGGCTTGATCCAGTACTTTTGTTGGAAATTGACCGTGTAATTGTTTGCTTCTCCATATTGAATTGTGTGCTTTGTGTATTGCCTTCTTTATGTCTTCGACTGTGTGTGCGGTGTTTGCTGCCAAATGTAGTTCTCCTTCCATTTCTTGTGCTTCCTTAATAATCGAATATTTATCTCTATGTGTATCATGTTGTACTATGGCTTTAATTAGATGATCCTGTTCTGCTTTTAGGTATTGTTTATATTTGACTATTTGTATTTTGTACATGTACTCTATGTTTATAAGACCTGTTAGAGCACAGCCTTTACAGGGGCCCACAGCTTTAGATAAGCGTAGTTGGTATAATAAAACTGATTATTTTCATGTACACAATTTTTTTTATTTCATTTTGTTAGTTGACATTTTAATACAACTAAACAGACGTGACAGATCCAAATATAAAAATAATAAGTAGGTCACATAAAAATAAACAACCTGCATGGACTGCTCAGATTACAATAAAAGAGTTTAATTACAACATCCTCCCCTTAATCTGCAGTCCATGAATGATCACATACCTACAAGGCATATTATAAGCAATGAAAAAATAAATATAAACATGAGCACAACATAAACATAACTTAATTAAACCTCTAAAGTATCTAACATAAGCACACCAGCATTAAATAACGTAGGCACAATCACAGCTAAAATTATAGATCGTGCTTTAAAAAAAAAACAAGACAATAAAAAATACATATATCAATAAACAAAATGGGAAGTGCACATAATGTGTTTAGACTTAGGCAACCCTTTCGTCATGACGTCAGCAATCATTTCACTGGAAGGCTTATATTCTAATTTAACCCTACCATTACCAACTAACTCTCTAATATAATGATATCTGACGTCAATATGTTTAGTTCGACTATGATGAACAGGGTTTTGTGCAAGTTTCTGTGCGCTCTGATTATCGTTGACAAGTGTCACTGGTTCATATTTGCCTGTTAAATCCTGCAACAGCTGCTGAAGCGATACAGCTTCCTTACAGGCAGAGGACAAGGCCATGTACTCTGCCTCTGTAGAGGACAGTGCAACTGTTTGCTGCTTTTTGCATTCCCAGGAAACAGGGGCATTTGAATAAAGAAATATGAACCCTGTATACGACTTCCTATCATGATCATTAGCCCAATCAGCATCAACGTAACCTAACAGACGGTTTGCCGACTTCTTAAAAGTCAATCCATAATCGACTGTTCCTTTCAAATAGGCTAGAACGCGCTTAGCAGCCACCCAGTGTATATGCGCAGGCTTCTTATTGAACTGGCTAAGATAGCCTACGGCGTACGAAATATCTGGCCTAGTACTTACAGCCAAATACATAAGGCTACCTATTAAACTTTGATATGGAGCATCTAAAACCTCGTGGTCTTCATTAACAGACCACAAATTGATACCAGGTTCAATAGGAGTGCTAACACACTTACAGTTCTCCATATTAAATCGCGTAAGAATATCGAGAATGTACCGTTTCTGATTTACTTTGATTTCATCATTAGAAGACCTATTAATATGCAGACCCAAACAAAATTTCAGGCTACCCAAGTCCTTTATACCAAAATGTTTCGTAAGACCATTCTTTTAGTAACCTAATTCACAATCTTTGCTATGGAAAAGTACAAGATCATCTACATAAACTGCTAGAAAACAAAAACCATTATCAACCCGCCTAGTATAAATACAAGGTTCAGACGTTAAATTTTTGTAACCCAATGCTATTAGAACTTGGTGTAATCTTTTGTTCCAAGCCCTAGCAGCCTGCTTTAAGCCGTATAATGACTTTTTCAACCAGCACACCTCAGACTCTCTACCTTTAACAACAAAGCCTTCTGGTTGAATCATGTAAACCTCCTCCTCCAAATCGCCATGAAGAAAAGCACTATCTATATCTAAATGGTGCATCTTAAGATTATATTCAGCAGCCAAAGCGATAAGAATTCTTAGAGAAGAATGTCTAACAACTGGACAAAAAGTTTCTTCATAATCAACGCCATAGCTTTGTCGAAAACCCTTAGCGACCAAACGTGCTTTATACTTACTAATTTTGCCATCAGAGTCACGCTTAAGTTTAAACACCCATTTACAAGGTATAACTTTCTGACCAACGTTTTCTACGAGTGTCCAGGTATCATTATTCATTAACGACTGATATTCTTGCTTCATTGCATCAATCCAATTCACTTTATCCGGCCTACTTAGCACATCGATATAGGAAGAAGGTTCTTCACTCAATTGGTCATCGGCAAAAGCATTAAAAAGATATTTTACCTGTTTACTTTCCCTCAAATTGTACCTCGCTTCGGGTTCAACATCACCACGTGAACTTGACGGTTCCGGTTCCACAGCTCTAACAAGGTCAGTCACTGTTGTTTGACGGTCAGCTGACAGCGGGAATCGAGGCGATACAGGAAGAACGGGATTAGGATCAGGTACGGGATCGGAAGACGCATCACAAAACTCCACCCCCTCCTCAGTGGACGGAAGTGGGCGATCCACCTGTATATTATCAGATGTGAGAACAATGTTGTGATAATTCAACACTTCCGAGACATCATCATTGGAAAAACAGTTTTCTAAAAATACAACATCCCTGCCCTTAACTACTTTTCTAATACAAGTAGGATCCCTAAATCTATACGCTTTATCACCCATACAATAACCAGTAAAAATGTACTGCTTGGCTTTAGCATCCAACTTCTTACGCTCGCAATCAGGAACATGAACGTAAGCGCGACAGCCAAAAACTCGCAAATGCGAAAGATCAGGTTTAACCTTAAACCACTGCTCGTGAGGGGTAGAATTTTTCAAAGATCTATGAGGACACATATTCTTAATGTACGCAGCAGTACGAATGGCTTGGCTGAATCATACACCGAGCCTTTTCAACGAGAGACCGTATTGTTCTCTCCGCAACACCGTTAGAAGAGGGGCAATAAGGTACAGTAGTCTGATGCTGTATACCCTGTGAGGAAAGGTAATTAGAAAAATCATGGTTCACATACTCAGTTCCATTGTCACTTCTAACAAATTTAATTTTACTACCCGACTCCCTCTCTACTTGAGCTTGAAATTCCTTAAATTTATTTCTGACTTCCGTTTTTGAATTAACAAAGTAAACAAAAACCATTCTAGTAAAGTCATCTATAAAAACAAGCAAGTATTTATTACCTTCAAGAGAAGTTACATCAAACGGACCGCATAGGTCGGTATGAATGAGCTCCAGAATACTAGTACCTCTGTCAAACTTAATAGGCTTAAAAGGTTTCCTGCTTTGTTTACCTTTTACACAAGCAATACAGGGGGATGGATCTAATTTAGAGTAGTTAATACCAGTGGCCTTACCTTTGCGAAGATGCTCCAAGGCGACTCGGCACAAATGCCCAAGTCGGCGATGCCACAGCTCAGAAGTAGACATATTCTCAGCAATCAGAGCCCGCTCAAGTACAGGACCATTATCAAACCTGTATAAGCTGCCTGTAAAAGTTGCATGACCTATTGCTTTGCCCATAACTTTAACTGTGTTGTGGTTATAAAACGAACAGCCTTTTGTATCAAAAACTACTGTTATTCCCTTTTCAACAGCCCTTCTAACAGAAATCAAATTGGTACTAAGGTCTGGTACATACAAAACATCTTTTATACCATTTAACTTAGGATTATAGTTAGTGTCCTTCGGTAAAATCACATCTCCAACGCCAGCTGATGAAAGCCGTTTGTTGTCTGCTAGTGTGATTGTCTCTCCGGGCAATTGGCGAAAATTGGTGAGCCAATTCTTCTTGCAGGTCATGTGTGTTGAAGCACCTGAGTCAATATACCAATCATCAGAATTAAACCGGGCTCCCACACCGAAGGCAGACAAGAGAGTCATATCTTTGTTTTCTGTTTCTGTCTCTTTCTCCTTCTTAATCTTTACTCTCTGCGGACAATCTGGGCGTTTATGTCCCGGTTCTATACAGTGATAGCAAACGATCCTCCGTGCTCTTTCATCTCTACTATTCTCGCGTATCGTCGACTTTGTCACGAGAGCAGACTCCTTAGAAGCACGCTTTTCACTCTCATTAAGTAACTTTGATTTAACAAGTTCTGACGTAACAGCAACATTAGAATTCTCGAGCGCCATAACAAGTGGATCAAATTCTGGTGATAGCCCACCAAGCAATATTGCACCAATCGACAGGTCATCAATTTGTCTACCTATATCTGCAAGATCTTGGGCGGTATTCAAAACTGCATTAATGTAAGCTTCAATCGTGGGGAAATCAACTAACTGATAGCGATATAGTTTTCTCTCCAAAGACAATCTACGGCCCATGCCGGCATCTTCATAAGCTTTCGCTAGTGCATCCCAGGCCTCCTTTGCTGTGCCACACCTACGAACTTGAGTAATAGCGCCGTCTTCCAAAGTAAGACAAATTTTTGTCAACGCTTTCAGATCCTTGACCTTTCTAACAGCTTCTGAGGTTGTATCGCCGTCTGGATACCCAACTACTGGGTACCAAAGGTCCTCATGTAAGAGATACATACGCATCTTGAACTTCCATTGCGAATAGCCCTCTTTACATGTTAAAGCTCTAATACTGGTCAATGAGACGCCTTTTGCGGACGTAGAACTAGAATCTCCACTACTCATTTCGAAAAAATTCAGTACTCACAATTATCTTCTCTTATTCTGTGGGCATGCTCTGGGCCCATAACCTGTTAGAGCACAGCCTTTACAGGGGCCCACAGCTTTAGATAAGCGTAGTTGGTATAATAAAACTGATTATTTTCATGTACACAATTTTTTTTATTTCATTTTGTTAGTTGACATTTTAATACAACTAAACAGACGTGACAGATCCAAATATAAAAATAATAAGTAGGTCACATAAAAATAAACAACCTGCATGGACTGCTCAGATTACAATAAAAGAGTTTAATTACAACAAGACCTCTCCCCCCTTCTCCTATAGGTAAGAAAAGACGCTTAACTTCTGCTTTTTGCTGATGTGCCTTGCAGGTTGCTAGTAATTTTCTTGTTTTGACGTCTATTTGTCTTAAATCGCTAATTTTGTAATTAATAACACCAAAAGAATAAAGTAAAACCGGGACAGCGTATGCATTTATACCTTTTACTATTGAGCGTGAGTTGAGATGTGTGTGAAGCAGCTTTTTGACTCGTTTGAGATATTTTTTAGTTATTTGTTCCCTAATTATGCTGTGTTCTATTTTTCCTGATTCATGAACTCCTAAATATTTATACCTATCTCCTATTGCAAGTTGTTGAAACGCTTCGCCATTTAGTAATATATGTCCTTCTCCTATCGTACTACTCCTATGTCCCGCACTGATATGTATTACGTTGCACTTATCTAGTCCAAATCTCATGCCTATGTCTCCTGTAAATATCTCAACACTATCTAATAATACCTTCAAATTACTCCTATTGTTTGCATAGACTTTAAGATCGTCCATGTATAATAAATGATTGATCCAAACACTATCTTTAAGTTTAAATCCTTTCATTTCATATTTATTCAGTATAAATGAGATGGGGTTTACTGCTAAGCAGAATAATAATGGTGAGAGTGAGTCGCCCTGGAAAATGCCGCGTCTGATGTAAATCGGTTCAGTAGTAATTGAGTCTTGGGAGCCACGGGCTGTCATGATGACCTTCCATGACGGCATAACCAGCTGAAGAAACCTTTTGATGATAGATGGACATTTATAGACATCAAGTATCTTTAGGAGCCATTCATGTGATACACTGTCGAAGGCTTTTTGATAGTCTATCCATGCCATGCTAAGGTTCTTTTGGGATAGGTGTGCATCCTCAAGTATCGCTTTGTTGACCATAAGGTGATCCTTACAGCCCCTGGCACCTCGGCGACATCCACGTTGTTCTACTGCCATTATGTCGTATTGGTCACAATGAGTATATAATATGTTGGCCAGAACGGACGTTAACAATTTGTACATACTAGGTAGGCACGCTATCGGTCTCCAGTTCTTCGGATCTTCGGTGTGTTCATTTTTTGGGATTAGTATGACTTTTCCTGTAGTGAACCATTCTTCTAATGTTTCTGAACCTTTAACTATGTTTGTGAATAATGAACTTAAATACGGGTGAACATTGGTTAAATACTTTATGTAATAATTCTGTATCTTATCGATTCCTGGCGTTTTCCAATTTTGTAGTTTTCCTATGGCTGATTTTATTTGATCTACTGTAGTTTCTTCTATATCTGTTGTATTTATTTCGCTTGATGACATTTCGACTTCCTTGATCCATTTAGCTTCGGTGTTGTAGTGTGTAGGGTTTGACAAAATAGAGGTCCAAAATTCTTGCACTCCTTCTTTAGTTGGTATTTTAATATTGTTGCTACTGCTACTATTGCCTAAGGTTTTATAAAATCTGTGCTGATTTTCCATAAATAAACTATTTTGTTCTTTCCTATTATTAATGTCTTCATACCGTTTGATTCTACCTGCTAGTGCTTTAATTTTTTGTTTAAGTATTTCTGCTGTATTTTGGTGATCGTTTAGATTTTGGATTTTGTATTTATTATATAATCTTTCTTTGATATTTCTCATCCTGCGTGTGGCTATCCCTCTTTCTATTTCTATTAACTGTCCTAGTTCTTTTCAAAATTTTTGAATTTTGGTTTGTATTCTTTTCTTCCATGGTGGATCACATTTTGGTTTAATGGTGTCTTTGTGTAAGTATGGTTTTTGGTTATTGTTTATTATTAGTGCTTTAGCGGTTGAATATATTATGTCGTTTATTTCGCGCAAACTATTGTTAGTAACCAATAGGTTAGGTAAGTAATTGTTAAGTTTATTTAGGTTTTGAATGAATTGTTTATTTATCTTAGCTTTTGGTAACAGTAAACGTTCTGCAATTGGGGTGTCTTTTGTTTCTGCTAGTAATTGTAAAAACTGTAAAATCAATGGATCCTGGTCTTCATTTACTTGTATATTACGTGTTAACTGATCGATTGTTTCTGCTTGTTCTGAAGTGTATTGTGTGTGTGTTATGTTTTGTTGTGTGTTGTGTGCCGGTGCTGGAGTTCTACTTCTTTCTAGGATTGTGTGTTCAGTACGTTCAGAGTTTTCAACGGGTATGTTACCTTCTGCTAGTTTTTGAATACGGTCCAGTAGTTCCTGTGATATGACGTTCTGTTTTATTACTCTGCGAGCTTGGTTCGATAAGGTGTTACCGTTAAAGTTGTGTATTTTAGGGTTGTTAGGGTTCCTGTCTATAAAAAGTGTGTGTAATCGGCCTATGTATCCTGGTCCTTCTGATCGTGCTTTGAAATAGCAAAACATTAATTCCTCTAACTCTGCTGTTGACCACTTTCTTCGTCTATCGTCACTTATATTATTAGTGGTCGATGTGGATGAGCCGACAGAGTCTGTGGGCGAAGCCCTACCCCGCAAAGCATCATCCACCCCCTCCCCTCCCCGTCGATCGGCTGTGACATCTTCGGGTCCCCCGACTCTCGCCCGCCTGTTCAGCAAAGAGCCACTGGTGGTTCGTATGCTGTCACGTCCAGCACCAGCTCCAGACGTGCCCCGGCGATTGCCCCCGGACAGCGGCCCTATACGATTACCATTATTCGAATTCTCCATGTTTATGGGATTTGCCATTGCCCTTTTGGTCACCTGTATAGACATTTTATTGCAGGTGTCCGCCTCTCACGTGGGAAGATGTTACGCACGGACGTGGGGTTGGCCTTCTGAGAGGCATATTATATTATATTATATTATATTATATTATATTATATTATATTATATTATATTATATTATATTATATTGTATTATATTATATTATATTATATTATATTATATTATATTATATTATATTATATTATATTATATTATATTATATTGTATTATATTGTATTATATTATATTATATTATATTATATTATATTATATTATATTATATTATATTATATTATATTATATTATATTATATTATATTATATTATATTATATTATATTATATTATATTATATTATATTATATTATATTATATTATATTATATTATATTATATTATATTATATTATATTATATTATATTATATTATATTATATTATATTATATTATATTATATTATATTATATTATATTATATTATATTATATTATATTATATTATATTATATTATATTATATTATTGATTTGGTTGGTTTCACCGTCTCGACTTTCCTCGGTTTTATAAATACCCCGTCCCGTAGCCCACGGGAAAAAGAATATCTATGTCCCCATTGCTTTATACTTCTCTATTTATATGAATATGTGTGTGAATAGTTATATACATATTACTAATTAGTCATATGAAATGAATATATATTCTCTTTAGTAGTATTTATATTGCAGGAGAGTAATTTGGCTAGTGTGTATCTGTTGTATTTTGTATGCGGATTCCTGCCCTTCTCCTTCCTCTACCTCTTACTCCTCTTGTTCCTCTTCCTCTTAATAATGGTGTATTAACTGTGTCCTGTGTGTCCGGTGAATGAGTTGCGTTGTGTGCATCTGATGTGATGGGTGATTGTGGCATGTTTGGTGATTGCGTGGTTGAAGACTGTTGCGTGTTTTGCGTGTGTTGTATGCGAGTAACTGTCCTTCCCCTTCCTGTTCCCCTTATTCCTCCTCTTTCTCTTGGCACTGGTGTGTTTGCTGCCTGTTGCGTGTATTGTGTTTCAGTTGTGTTGGGTGAGTCTGGCGTATCTGGTGACTGCGATAAGTTGGGTGATTGCGTGATTTGTGACGGCTGCGTGTTCTGTATGTGTTGATCTTGGCTATTGTGTACGAATACTGTATCTCCTAATACTTTACTAAGTATTGTTACTGTGTGTATGGCTGCTTGTTTCTGTAGAATGCTAATATCAATATTACTTTCTAATTTATCTAAATATTTTTTAATACTTTTTGCGACTACTCCCGTTGCCCCTATCACAATTGGTATAACAGACGTTTGTGTTTTCCATAGACGACTAATTTCTGTTTTCAAAAGGTGGTATTTACTAAGTTTTTCAATCTCCTTAGCTCCTAGATTGTAGTCAGATGGTACGGTGATATCTATTAAATATGTTCTATTGTTAGTTTTGTCAATGTATATTAGGTCCGGTCTATTGTGCGTTACGGTAATATCGGTTTGTACAGGGATTTCCCATAAGATTTTGGTGGTTTCGTTTTCTTTGGTTTGTGGTTGTGTAAGTATTTCTTACCACCAGAGGTTAGCGACTTCTATGTTATGTTTTTTGGCCAGGCACCAGTATACGTACTGGACGAGGTTATTGTGCCGTTTAACGTAGTACGTCCCTGCGAGTTTATCACATCCTGAAGTAATGTGCTGAGTGGTCTCATCTTTGGAGGCACATAGGCGACATTTTCCATCTACTTGCTCTTTCAGGATATCGCGTTGGTGCTGTCGAGTCATGATGGCTTGGTCCTGTATGGCAAATATAGCTGATTCTAGTTTTGGAGAAATCTGTTGTTTTTTAGTCCACTTAAAAGATAGTTCTACGTCGACGTTGGCTTGATCCAGTACTTTTGTTGGAAATTGTCCGTGTAATTGCTTGCTCCTCCATGTTAAATTGTGTGCTTTGTTTATTGCTTTCTTTATTTCTTCGTCTGTATGTGTGGTGTTTGGTGCTAAATGTAGTTCTCCTTCTATTTCCTGTGCTTCCTTAATAATCGAATATTTATCTCTTTGTCTGTCATATTGTACTATTGCTTTAATTAGGTGATCCTGTTCTGCATTAAGGTATTGCCTATATTTGATTATCTGAGTTTTGTACATGTTCTCTATGTTTATTAAACCTCTCCCTCCTTCTCCTAACGGTAAGTACAATCGTTTTACTTCTACTTTTTGCTGATGTGCCTTGCTTATTGCTAAAAGTTTTCTTGTTTTTACGTCTATTTGTCTTACATCACTAATTTTGTAATTTATAACACCAAAAGAATATAGTAAGACCGGCACAGCGTATGCATTAATACCTCTTACTATTGAGCGTGAGTTCAGATGTGTGTTAAGCAGCTTTTTAATTCGTTTGAAATATTCCTTAGTTATTTGTTCCCTAATTATACTGTGTTCTATTTTACCTGACTCATGTACTCCTAAATATTTATATCTATCTCCTATTGCAAGTTGTTGAAATGCTTCTCCACTTAGTAAAATATGTCATTGTCCTATCGCACTACTCCTATGCCCCGCACTTATATGTATTACGTTGCACTTATCTAATCCGAATCTCATGCCTATGTCTCCTGTAAATATCTCTACACTATCTAATAATACCTTCAAGTTACTCCTATTGTTTGCGTAGACTTTAAGATCGTCCATGTATAGTAAATGATTAATCCAAACACTATCTTTAAGTTTAAATCCCTTCATTTCATACTTATTCAGTATAAATGAGATAGGGTTTACTGCTAAGCAAAATAATAATGGTGAGAGGGAGTCGCCCTGGAATATTCCGCGTCTGATATAAATCGGTTCAGTAGTTATTGACTCTTGAGAGCCACGGGCTGTCATGATGACCTTCCATGTAGGCATAACTAGCTGAAGGAACCTTTTGATTAAAGATGGACATTTATAGACATCAAATATCTTTAGAAGCCATTCATGTGATACACTGTCAAAGGCTTTTTGATAGTCTATCCATGCCATACTAAGGTTCTTTTGGGATAGGTGTGCATCCTCGAGTATCGCTTTGTTCACCATAAGGTGATCCTTACAGCCCCTGGCACCTCGGCGACATCCACGTTGTTCTACTGTCATTATGTTGTTTTGGTCACAATGTTTATACAATATGTTGGCTAATACGGATGTTAACAATTTGTACATACTGGGTAGGCATGCTATCGGTCTCCAGTTTTTTGGATCTTCGGTATTTTCATTTTTTGGGATTAGTATGACCTTTCCTGTAGTGAACCATTCTTCTACTGTTTCTGAGCCTATAACTATATTTGTGAATAATAAACTTAAATATGGGTGAACACTGGTTAAATATTTTAAGTAATAGTTCTGAATCTTATCGATACCTGGCGTTTTCCAATTTTGTAGTTTTCCTATGGCTGATTTTATTTGATCTACTGTAATTTCTTCTATTTCTGTTGAATTTATTTCACTGGATGACATTTCGACTTCCTTGATCCACTTAGCTTCAGTGTTGTAGTGTGTAGGGTTTGATATTATAGAGGTGCAAAATTCTTCCACTCCTTCTTTAGTTGGTATTTTAATATTGTTGCTAATGCTACTATTGCCTAAGGTTTTATAAAATCTGTGCTGGTTTTCCATAAATAAACTATTCTGTTCTTTTCTATTATTTATATCTTCATACCGTTTGATTCTACCTGCTAGAGCTTTAATTTTTTGTTTTAGTATTTCTGCTGTATTTTGATGATCGTGTTCATTATTAATATTGTATTTATTGTATAGTCTCTCTTTGATATTTCTCATCCTGCGTGTGGCTATCCCTCTTTCTATTTCTAATAACTGTCCTAGTTCTTTCCTAAATTTTTGAAATTTCGTTTGTATTCTTTTCTTCCATGGTGGATCAGATTTTGCTTTAATGGTGTCATTAGGTATGTATGGTGTTAGGCTATTATTTATGATTAGCGTTTTAGCGGTTGAATATATTATATCATTTATTTCGCGCAAACTTGTGTTAGTAACTAATAGGTTGAGTAAGTAATTGTTAAGTGTATTTAGATTTTGAATAAATTGTTTATTTATTTTAGCTTTTGGTAGCAGTAATCGTTCTGCGAGTGGGGTGTCTTTTGTTTCTGCTAGTATTTGTAGAAAATGTAAAATCAATGGATCCTGTTCTTCGTTTACTTGTATATTACGTGTTAACTGATTGATTGTGTCTGCTTGTTCTGAAGTGTATTGTGTGTGCGGGATGTTTGGTTGTGTCTTGTGCCGGTGATGGTGTTCTGTTTCTTTCTGTGATTGTGTGTTCAGTGTGTTCAGGGTTTTCAACGGGTATAATACCTTCGGCTTGTTTTTGAATGTGGTCCAGTAGTTCTTGTGATATAACGTTCTGCTTTATTACTCTCCGAGCTTGGTTTGATAAAGTGTTGCCGTTAAAATAGTGTATTTTAGGGTTGTTAGGGTTTTTTTGAGTAAAAAGTGTCTGAAGTCTGCCTATGTATCCTGGTCCTCCTGATCGTGCTTTGAAAAAACAAAACATAAGTTCTTCTAACTCTGCTGTTGACCACTTCCTTCGTCTGTCGTCACTTTTATTATTAGTGGTCGTTGTGGATGAGCCGACAGAGTCTATGGGCGAAGCCCTACCCTGCAAAGCATCATCGACCCCCTCCCTTCCCCGTCGATCGGCTGTGACATCTTCGGGTCCCCCGACTCTCGCCCGCCTGTTCAGCAGAGAGTCACTGGTGGTTCGTATGCTGCCACGTCCAGCACCAGCTCGAGACGTGCCCCGGCGATTGCCCCCGGACAGCGGCCCTATACATATATCATTATTTAAATTCTCCATATTGATTGGGTTTGCCATTGCCCTTTTGGTCACCTGTATAGATATTTTATTTCAGGTGTCCGCCTCTCACGTGGGAAGATGTTATGCACGGACGTGGGGTTGGCCTTCTGAGAGGCATATTATATTATATTATATTATATTATATTATATTATATTATATTATATTATATTATATTATATTATATTATATTATATTATATTATATTATATTATATTATATTATATTATATTATATTATATTATATTATATTATATTATATTATATTATATTATATTATATTATATTATATTATATTATATTATATTATATTATATTATTGATTTGATTGGTTTCACCGTCTCGACTTTCGTCGGTTTTATAAATATCCCGTCCCGTAACCCACGGGAAAAAGGATATCTATGTCCCCATAGTTTTTAACTGCTCTATTTAAAAGAATATGTGTGTAAATGAATATGTGTGTATTTAAGGAGAGAAAATTAGCTAGTGTGTGTCTGTTGTATTTTGTATGCGGGTTCCTGCCCTTCTCCTTCCTCTACCTCTTCCTCCTCTTGTTCCTCTGCCTCTTAATAATGGTGTGTTAACTGTGTCCTGTGTGTCCGGTGCATGAGTTGCGTTGTGTGCATCTGATGTGATTGGTGATTGTGGCATGTTTGGTGATTGCGTGGTTGAAGACTGCTGCGTGTTTTGTGTGTGTTGTATGCGAGTAACTGTCCTTCCCCTTCCTCTTCCTCTTATTCTTCCTCTTCCTCTTGGCACTGGTGTGCTTGCTGTCTGTTGCGTGTCTTGTATTTGAGTTGTGTTGAGTGCGTCTGGCGTATCAGGTGACTGCGACAAGTTGGGTGATTGCGTGATTTGCGACGGCTGCGTGTTCTGTATGTGTTGATCTTGCGTATTGTGTACGAATATTGTATCTCCTAAAACTTTACTTATTATGGTTACGGTGTGTATTGTTGCTTGTTTCTGTAGAATGCTAATGTCAATATTACTTTCTAATTTATCTATATATTTTTTTATACTTATTGCGACTACTCCCGTTGCTCCTATCACAATCGGTATAACAAACGTTTGTGTGTTCCATAGACGACTAATTTCTGTTTTCAAAAGGTGGTATTTGCTAAGTTTTTCAATCTCTTTAGCTCCTAGATTGTAATCAGATGGTACGGTGATATCTATTAAATATGTTCTATTGTTAGTTTTGTCAATGTATATAAGGTCCGGTCTATTGTGCGTTACGGTGATATCGGTCTGGACAGGAATTTCCCATAAGATTTTAGTGGCTTCATTTTCTTTAATTTGCGGTTCTGTGAGTGCTTCCTGCCACCAAAGGCTAGCGACTTCTATTTTGTGCTTTTTGGCCAGGCACCAGTGTACGTACTGGACAAGGTTGTTGTGCCGTTTTACATAGTACGTTCCCGCGAGTTTGTCGCATCCCGAAATGATGTGCTGAGTGGTCTCATCTTTGGAGGCACATAGGCGACATTTTCCGTCTACTGGTTCTTTCAGGATATCGCGCTGGTGCTGTCGAGTCATGATGGCTTGGTCCTGTATGGCAAATATTGCTGACTCTAGTTTAGGGGAAATCTGCTGTTTTTTGATCCACTTGAAAGAAAGTTCTATATCGACGTTGGCTTGATCCAGTACTTTTGTTGGGAATTGACCGTGTAACTGCTTGCGCCTCCATGTTGAATTGTTTGCTTTGTTTATTGCTGTCTTTATTGCTTCGTCTGTATGTGTGGTGTTTGGTGCTAAATGTAGTTCTCCTTCTATTTCCTGTGCTTCCTTAATAATCGAATATTTATCTCTTTGTCTGTCGTGTTGTACAATTGCTTTAATTAGGTGATCCTGTTCTGCATTAAGGTATTGCTTATATTTGATTATCTGAGTTTTATACATGTATTCTACGTTTATAAGACCTCTCCCTCCTTCTCCTATGGGTAAGTAAAGACGCTTGACTTCTGCTTTTTGCTGATGTGCCTTGCTAATTGCCAGTAGTTTTCTCGTCTTGACGTCTATTTGTCTTAAATCGCTAATTTTGTAGTTGATAATTCCAAACGAATACAGTAAAACCGGTACAGCATATGCATTGATGCCTTTAACTATTGAGCGTGAGTTGAGATGTGTGTTAAGCAGCTTTTTTACTCGTTTAAAATATTCCTTAGTAATTTGTTCCCTAATTATACTGTGTTCTATTTTTCCTGACTCATGTACTCCTAAATATTTATATCTATCCCCTATTGCAAGTTGTTGAAATGCTTCTCCACTTAGTAAAATATGTCCTTCTCCTATCACACTACTCCTATGTCCCGCACTTATATGTATTACGTTGCACTTATCTAATCCGAATCTCATGCCTATGTCACCTGTAAATATCTCTACACTATCTAATAATACCTTCAAGTTACTCTTATTGTTTGCGTAGACTTTAAGATCGTCCATGTATAGTAAATGATTAATCCAAACACTATCTTTAAGTTTAAATCCCTTCATTTCATACTTATTCAGAATAAATGAGATAGGGTTTACTGCTAAGCAAAATAATAATGGTGAGAGGGAGTCGCCCTGGAAAATGCCGCGTCTGATAGAAATCGGTTCAGTAGTTATTGAATCTTGAGAGCCACGGGCTGTCATGATGACCTTCCATGATGGCATAACCAGCTGAAGAAACCTTTTGATTATAGATGGACATTTATAGACATCAAGTATCTTTAGAAGCCATTCATGTGATACACTGTCGAAGGCTTTTTGATAGTCTATCCATGCCATGCTAAGGTTCTTTTGGGATAGGTGTGCATCCTCGAGTATCGCTTTGTTCACCATAAGGTGATCCTTACATCCCCTGGCACCCCGGCGGCATCCCCTTTGTTCTATTGCCATTATGTTATTTTGGTCACAATGTTTATACAATATGTTGGCTAATACGGATGTTAACAATTTGTACATACTAGGCAGGCATGCTATCGGTCTCCAGTTTTTCGGATCTTTGGTTCTCTCATTTTTAGGGATTAGTATGACCTTTCCTGTAGTGAACCATTCTTCTAATGTTTCTGAGCCTATAACTATATTTGTAAATAATAAACTTAAATATGGGTGAACACTGGTTAAATATTTTAAGTAATAGTTCTGAATCTTATCGATACCTGGCGTTTTCCAATTTTGTAACTTTCCTATGGCTGATTTTATTTGGTCTTCCGTAATTTGTTCTATATCAGCTGTATTTATTTCACTTGATGACATTTCTACTTCCTTGATCCACCTAGCTTCGGTGTTGTAGTGTGTAGGGTTTGATAAAATGGAGGTCCAAAATTCTTGCACTCCTTCTTTAGTTGGTATTTTTATATTGTTGCTAATGTTACTATTGCCTAACGTTTTATAAAATCTGTGCTGGTTTTTCCCACATGAATTTTGTTGTGTTATTTTCTTTTATCTGAGGCTGTTTCAAATCTTCTTTCCACCATAAATCTGCAACTTCAAGTTTGTGTTTTCTTGCTAGTGCCCACCATACGTATTTGACAACATTATTGTGTCTCATCGTATAGTATGTGCCCGCCAGCTTGTCACACCCCGAGACAATGTGTTGCGTGGTCTCGTCTTTCGTCAGACATAACCGGCACTTACCATCGATCGGTTTTTTCAGTATGTCTCTCTCTATTTGTCGGGTAATGACTGCTTGATCTTGAATGGCAAACACTGTAGATTCTAATGCAGGAGACACTGGTTGTTTCTTAAGCCAACGGAATGAGTACTCTCTATCTATATTATCTTTTTCAACGACTGATCTATAAAACTGACCATGTAAAGGCTTAGCTTTCCATCTATTAACGCCTACTTTAGTTGCTGCTTTTCTTATTTCTCCATCCGTGTAAATTTGATCTTGTACTAATCCTATCTTCTCTGCGTTTAACCTTCCTTCTTTATATATAGAATATTTGTCCTTGTGTTTATCATGTTTAACTATTGCTTTAATTATGTGATCTTGTTCTATGCTTAAGTATTGTCTATATTTTATTATTTGTGTTTTATACAGCATTTCTACATTCATAAGGCCTCTCCCACCTTCTGCTATGGGAAGATACAGTCTTTCTACATCAGCTTTTTGTTTTGTGCTTTATTCATAGCTAAAATTTTGCGGGTTTTTACATCTATTTTATTTAAATCACTAGTTTTGTAATTGATAATTCCAAATGAATAGAGCAGTACGGGTACAGCATAACTATTAATAGCTTTAATAATATTTCTAGCATTAAGGTGTGTATTGGTGATACATTTTATCCTCCTGTAATATTCTTTTGATACTTGGTCTCGTATTTCTTTATGGTTAATATTATATTATATTATATTATATTATATTATATTATATTATATTATATTATATTATATTATATTATATTATATTATATTATATTATATTATATTATATTATATTATATTATATTATATTATATTATATTATATTATATTATATTATATTATATTATATTATATTATATTATATTATATTATATTATATTATATTATATTATATTATATTGTATTATATTATATTATATTATATTATATTATATTATATTATATTGTATTGTATTATATTATATTGTATTATATTATATTATATTATATTATATTATATTATATTATATTATATTATATTATATTATATTATATTGTATTGTATTGTATTATATTATATTATATTGTATTATATTATATTATATTATATTGTATTATATTGTATTGTATTATATTGTATTGTATTATATTGTATTGTATTGTATTGTATTGTATTGTATTGTATTGTATTGTATTGTATTGTATTGTATTGTATTGTATTGTATTGTATTGTATTGTATTGTATTGTATTGTATTGTATTGTATTGTATTGTATTGTATTGTATTGTATTGTATTGTATTGTAGTGTATTGTATTGTATTGTATTGTATTGTATTGTATTGTATTGTATTGTATTGTATTGTATTGTAGTGTATTGTATTGTATTGTATTGTATTGTATTGTATTGTATTGTATTGTATTGTAGTGTATTGTATTGTATTGTATTGTATTGTATTGTATTGTATTGTATTGTATTGTATTGTATTGTATTGTATTGTATTGTATTGTATTGTATTGTATTGTATTGTATTGTATTGTATTGTATTGTATTGTATTGTATTGTATTGTATTGTATTGTATTGTATTGTATTGTATTATATTATATTATATTATATTATATTATATTATATTATATTATATTATATTATATTATATTATATTATATTATATTATATTATATTATATTATATTATATTATATTATATTATATTATATTATATTATATTATATTATATTATATTATATTATATTATATTATATTATATTATATTATATTATATTATATTATATTATATTATATTATATTATATTATATTATATTATATTATATTATATTATATTATATTATATTATATTATTTTATATTATATTATATTATATATAATTATATTATATGTAAAAGGAAAGGTGATAGTGTTGTTTGACGTTCAAAGGTAGATAGATGTCTTCTACCTAAAAAAGCCAATGTTTATTTTTGAGCTTCAAAAGAAGACATTTTATGCAATATTGTTTTTGTTTAGCCCTCAAGAAGATAAAGGTCAGGGTATATGTCTGTGCCATTGTCGTTCCGAAACCTAAAGCGATCGTTATAGTTCTTAGCTACAATGTGTGAATAGCTACATATGTCGGACTTAAAATTTCAATTTTATATAACTGAACTGATTCATCGATACTAGGTAGACAAACAAATTGAAGGCGGGTTAAGCCAGTTAACATTAATATGAGTGCAATAGTTGCTGCCCCGCATTACATGCTGCACTTTTATAGCTAAACTGCTGTTTAGGCAAAAGTAAAGAAGTGAGATCGAACGTTAAGTAATCCGAATATCGAGTAGAGAAAGTGAGTTCAACCATTGTAATATATTGTATTGATTTCAGGTACCCTGGAGACTACTATTTGACGACGAAGGATGCGTCACCGTTCGGACTCAGCGACGAAGGCTTGTAACACTACAATACAACTATGTGTACTTATGGCTGTGATTGTACATACTGTATAGTGTATATACTATTTTAAAGTCGCGTCTACATCATAAAAATGTAGCCACAGAATTACTCTCGTAAGGAATCATCCATACAGAGCGAACTGACTATATTTTTCTGATACCTATCCGTGCAATAGTGCACTACAGTAGTAAATAGTAGTTACCAAGTGTAATTTTAGCTATTTATTGAGCTAGCTTTGTAAAAGAGTATCTTTAAGCAAGATGTCTTTATATAATAAGGTTATAATAAGCAGATAATTAACCAATTAAGTCAGAATAAAAATGTTCTAAATTATAAAAGGTTTCAATATTACCTTATTTACCTTCTCATTATGATCGTTCATTTTTCTTTTAATTAGTTCATTGATTACTTTACACAGCCATTTTCCTTTCAATAATTTCCGTGAAGTTTATTCCAAGAGCTATCAGTAAAACATGACAGCAAATGTCTGACAATAGGTATAACGTGTAGTTTTACTGAGCAATGCACGTACATAATATTACTATACGCTAGATATCTGTCATTCTTGCAAATGCTATTGTTACTAACATTTAGCAGCGACGATATTAATTGTGATAAATTTGCAGAATAAACTAGCCATGTAGGTTGACAAGTCGAAACATTAAGATAGGCACAGTAGAAAAAGTTATAATCAAAACAAACTGCGATACAGATAGTTGAATGTTGTTTGGTTGTACACACAATAATTTATTTTAAAGCAGAGTTGTTTTATGAAGCCTTGACAGATGGAAGCTCAATAAGGCATATTGTATATTCTGCTGACGTCTGGTGGCCTTGTTCGAGAGTGAACTGAACAACCAGCGTGTTTACGTCTCCCTGTTTAACTAGCGTTATCTACTTAATGCCGTCGGTCGGTTCGCTACTCTAAACGTGAACAGAACCTCAACATTAGTGTTGTGTAGGTAGACGCCGTCTACTACGTAAATAATTTAGTGGCACACCGCGTACTTACTTACATTTTGGGTATTCGATTCTCTATAATAATATGCGTAAGTAGATCAACTCTATTATTTCATGAATTTCTTTATGTACTTGTATAACATTTAGTTTCAGAAGTAGTTTTACTCGTGGTCATTATAATACAGACATTTATACAACAGTTAACGAAAATACGTTTTTACTGTTTACATTATGTACATACGTAGGTACATCTATGAATCGATACTGTTGTTGGAAAAATAATAACATAATATTTTAATTTTCACAACATTCCCTTTTTTCGTATGCAATAAACTAGTTCATTTAATTGTTATGTACATGTCAACAATATTATATTTATGTATATTTTTCATCGATGCTTCTCAAGAAATCATGATGACAACATATAACAAATAAATCAGGAAACAACTCGAAAAATATATTGCTCTATGTTTTATTTGGTTATCTTTCTGAAAATAATTTATGCATTCCATGTTTCATTCGATTTTAAAAAGCTTTATTTTTGTTGGACCTACATATATCCAAGCATTCATAGAGCTTACCTATGACACGATCTGGCGTTATAAATTCTATAGCCATGTAATTACAAAAAGTATAAGTATAGATTGAATACCCGGTCCCGATAATTACTACTGAAGATAATGATTTGCCGAATATCAAGCAAATTAATCATCCAAGACAAAGAATTTTTGCACAAATCATTAAAGCACTTAAAAGGCAAATGGATTCTCTGAATGCGGATGCCAAATGGATTTTCAACATTTTTATAGTTATCTCACTACCTACCTGTTCTATTGTTGCCGAGATAAAGCCTCAATTATATAGGTAGCTATTGTCTGAAAGTACAACCCAACCAACTTTAGCTGTCATGTTTCAATGTTAATTATTTATAATTCGGTTCGCGTCTTTCTTTTTTAATATCGCGGCAAATTTTACAGGCGTAAAAGTATCATAGAGATGAACACACAAACTCAAAATTACAGCGCAACGATAACAGTTTAAGGGTCACATATATGTACGGTTTTCTCCGCGGGAAACTATCGGACATTTGATTGGCGACGGGAAGATTATCGTTCTACACCTACAGTCGTTGGAATTTCAACCTAGTTCACGTGCTTTAACAAATAAAAGCATTAAGAATTGTCATACACGCACACCATTGTAATACGAGTAACATGATTTTTTGTTTCTTGTCAGAATACCTCTAGATTTTTCAACTTCAACTTCAATTTTACTTATAATGGCTCCATCGTATGAATCGATGATTTTGCCAATGTCAAGGTGGAAAAAGAATTAATAATTAATTAAGTAGTTAAAAACACAAAAAGAGACTATTGACCGGTAATACTAGCAATGGTTTCTCTTTGAAGAGCCAAGTTTCTGAAAAAGGACAACACAAATATTAGTAAAAATACAATTGTAGAAGGTTAATAGAGTTAATATGGTAAATGGAAGGGGTAAAGGGAAAAGAAAGGGGGGAATAGGAGACTAAATCTTAATTTTGTTTATGGCGATAAATTTGTATAAAATTTTGATAAGAGGGGTGTGAGCCAGGGTTAGGAGGAAAGCCAAGTTGACGGGTCTAGGAATTTGGATGGGGAGAAGATCATAAAGAGGAGTAACTAACTTTGGACAAGAGAAAAAAAGGTGCTCCAGAGTACCCTCATCAAGGCCGCATTCACAGATAGAGTGGTCTCTAACACGTATTTTAGCTAGGAACACCGGTGAGCATACAAATCCTAAACGTAAGCGGATTATAATGGATGTCGCTGCCTTATTTATGTGCTTAAGTTTACTAAACCAGGGTTTGGCAGGAATTACAGGTTGGATGGAACCATAGAATTTGCCCTTGACCAGCTTGGAAGTCTGCCACAAGTCATTCCAAGATCTAACCAACGACGGCTGAGCCTGCGAGCGTAGATCACGTTAAAAACAGTAGTTATAGGTGAGGCAACCCGATAGAGCTGCTGCCTTAGCATGATAATCTGCAATTTCGTTGCCCGTTATGCCCAAATGACCAGGTATCCACGCTAAAACTACCTCAATGCCAGCCAGGTGACACCTATACAATGCAGCTTTTGTTTGTAAAGTAATTTGGAAGTTATCCCGGAAATGGATTTTTTAATAGATCAGATAGAGAACTCTGAGAGTCTGACAAAATAAGCGCCTTGTTAAGCCTATGCGTTTCCACAAATGTAACCGCTTCTAGCAAGGCGATGGACTCTCCGGTGAAGACAGAGTTCTGGTGAGGAATTTTGAAGCTTAGGACAATTTTAAACTTAGGTAGCCAAACTGCAGATCCCACGGGGCTATCATTGGACAACTTAGAAGCGTCAGTGTATAGGGTCACCCAATCGGACCAGTTGTTGGTCAATGACTCGTTGAGTTTGATATTGGCATGACTGCAACCCTTTCCAATACCAAAATCAAGACAAATTCTTGGTTCGAATATAAGGGAATGACAATCAGAGAGGAAGAGGGGGTTAAGAGTAGATTGAAAGATGGGGATAGAAGAATTCTTGAATTTCCTGAAGGAAGTAATGAGAAGAGGAGGGTCCTTGTGGGTCCAATACGAGTAAGAAGAGACAAGAGGGGCAAGAGAGTGTAGTATGGGTAGAAGAGGGTGAGAACTAATTTGGAGAGCATTAGAGAGAAATCTGTCTGCGAGATACTGACGGCGGAGGTGCAGGGGAGGGTCCCAGCATTCAACTTGGAGGGCATTGATTGGGGAACATTTCATTGCACCAGTTATAATTCGCAGACATTTAGACTGTATTTTTTCCAGCCTGGATAATGCAATTTTGTTGCATGGTTCAAGAAGGAACCCCGCATAGTCAAAATGACTACGAACTATGGCGTTATATAAAAGTTTCTGGCAGAAGGGATGTGAACCCCACCGGACCCCTGAAAGAGCCCGCATGACATTCACACCCCTCTCGCCTTTCTGCTCAATATAGTTAAGATGATGGAGTCCTGTAAGTCTGGTATCCAGGATTACGCTCAGAAATTTGACTTGGTCAACGATGGGTATAAGTTCGTCACCCACAGAAAGCTGGATATCTGGGATGTTACGTTTTCGAGAGAAAACCACCGCATTGCATTTGGGGACGGATAGGGAAAGGTTGTGGTCTAGGAGCCAGTTGTTTAGATAATATAGAGCAGAATTTAAACGCGAAGATGCCTGTGAGAAGGAAGAGGAGCTAGAATACAAAACAATGTCGTCCGCGTACTGTAGGATATTGCAAAAAGAGGAGACAGTGCGGTCAAGGTCATAGGTGTATAAGTTATAAAGGATTGGACTAAGAACTGACCCTTGTGGGAGGCCTTTCCAGACTAGCCGTGGAGGGAGAAGGGAACCCTGATGACGGATGGAGATGGAACGACACATTAAAAGGTTGCAAATGGTGTTAATCAGTCTCACGGGAAGGCTCAGCTGGTGCATTTTCTGCCTGAGCAGCGGAAGCTGGACATTGTCATAAGCAGACGTAATGTCTAGAAACACCCCGACAACATGTTCGTTCCGGGAAAAGGCTAGGCGGACTTCAGAGGTAAAGATACTTAGGCTATCCAAAGTACCTTTACCCTTCCTGAAGCCGAACTGAATATTGGATAATAAGCCTCGATTTTCCAAAAACCATTCAAGGCGATTTTTTATAAGATTTTCCATTATTTTGGCTAAGACTGAGGATAGGGCAATAGGTCGGTAAGATGAAGGGTCTTTTGGGTCTTTGCCAGGTTTGGGAATTGGGATAATAATTTGGGATTTCCAGGGACCTGGGATTTCCCCAGTGAGAAAAATAGTGTTAAGGATGGTAAGGAAGAAATGTTTGCAGGCATTAGAGGATTTACGGATAAAGGAGTAAGGGATACCGTCAATACCAGGCGAGGAGTCGCGAAGATGGTCAATGGCGCAGGTCAGTTCAGAGAAGGAGAAAGGGTCGTTCATTGGGTCAGAAGAAGAAACAGGAATAGGGAAGGAGGGAGAGGGCTGGCATTCAAATTCCGGAACATAAGGAGGAGCTAAGGTGCATTCAAAGGCGTGTAAGAAAGAAAAAGGGTCGTTTGACGTAATATTCGAATCTGCTATGCTCCTACGATACGCTTTGATTCTACGCGAAATAAGAGATACAGGGAACCGGGGATTTAGAGATTCACAAAAATTGCGCCATCCTTGTGATTTTTTCTTTGAGAGGAGCCTAGAGGTGGTGGCAGCAGTCTTTTTGTAGGAGAGGAAGTCGGACATGTTTAGGGATGACGCAAACTTTTTCTTCGCCTCCTTGCGGGACCGAACACCCGCCGAGCATTCTGCATCCCACCAAGGAGGAGAAGAAACCAATTTTCGTGAGGAAGTTTTTAAGGGAATAGAGGAGTTGGCGGCAGATAATATAGCGGAAGTGAAGCGATTGTACAAATAAGAGAGATTAGAAGGGTCAACAGGGGGGAATGAACTAATTTCAGTATCTAGTTATAATGAATATTGGTCCCAGTTAGCATGAGAAAGACGATACTTAAGCAGGGGTTGAGAAGGTGAAGATGTAGGAGGTGAGGAAGATTGAATAAGGGTAGTTAAGATAGGGAAGTGATCACTACCATAAGAATGCGGTAGAACAGACCAAGAGAGAAGAGAGACTAAAGGGGGTGACGCAAATGTGAGATCGGGGACGCTGATATTCTGGGCAGGGGAGACTCTACGAGTAGGCGATCCGTCGTTTAAGACGCATAAGTTAATACTGTCCAGAAGATCAAGTAAGAACGAAGAAGCAGGATCGTTGCAATGAGAGCCCCATAGGGTGTTTCGGCAGTTAAAATTGCCTAGCACCACCATAGGAGCTGGGACTGAAGAAAGAATACATGACAGGTTAGAAATTATACTTAGATTGGGGTGGGGAATGTAGACAGAAACAAACGAGATATTTGCCATTCGAACAGCGACAACATTCAGGCCTGAGTCATGAGGAGGTAAGTGAATTTGTGAAAAAGTAGTATTTCTATCAATCAACAGGGCGCTACCCGCCCATCCGTCCTCTCTGTCGTCTCGGAGGCATGAAAAACCTGGAACCCGAAAATGGGAGCCAGGTTTCAGCCATGTCTCCGAGACCGCAAAGACAGCTGGCTTGTAGCGGTTGATCAAATAGAGAATATCACTTTTGTTGCGCCTGATACTTCTACTATTCCATTGCAGAATTTGCAGACCCATTATGCACATTATTATAGGTGAGGACTTGTAATAGCTGTTCAACAAGAACAGAGACGTTGTACGGTAACGAATCAGAAAATTTGGACAACATATTGATTAAAGAGCATAAGAGCAGCTCCACTAAATTGTCGTTGGGAGTGGCAAGGGGAGTTGTTTCCACTGGGGATGCTAAAGCACACGTGTGCGTTCGCGGAGCGGAATGTTGTTGAATTTAAAGATTTTAATTATGCAGATATTTAGTGTATGACGTCGTATAATTGTGTATGGTAAAAAAAAATTTGTGTACGCAGCCATTGTGGAGAAATTCACCAAAAACTGATTCCGCTGGGCGAACGTTGTCCTGGCGGAACTTTTTTTAATCCATTGACTTTAGAAGAAAAGAGATGTGTCCAAAAATTAGTGTGTATTTGTGTGTAATTGTGTATGTATGAATAAAATTGGTGCATGCATAAACTTCGGAGAAATTCAAGTTTCCGCTACGCGAACGTTTGGCCATTAGCTAGTTTTCATATAAAGCGCTTACATAGAGAGCTGTAATTTTTTACATACGTTGTTTTGAATTTGTTTATATTTGTTTAAAAAACAGATTTAGAAAAAATCGTAGGGCTTAAAAGATAAAAATATAAACGTAAAATACGCTTATTAGGTCTTAGTTCTTAAAGTATGCACTTTGGGGTCAAGATTTTCACATTTATACAAACCTTGTAAGTGTCTGCAACATGTTGCCAAGTATCAATGATGTTCCGTTGGTAATTAAAGAGTTATAGGACAATTTACCATGAATAGATCACTGTTTACAAAGCAGTCAAATATCACGACGTTCTAAAGGAATTGCATGGTAAAATGTATGCCAATAATTAGTGTATTCGTTCAACTATTCACATGCAAAATTTCATGTCATTAAATTCAGTAATTAAAGAAAAACAATTGTAATACTGACGAAGCATCGAAAACCTACATAACCCGGCCAAGTTCGGATAGTTACAAAAAAGCGGCCGTGCAATATATTTAGGTAACATCCCAAAATGTACAGTATAATACCGGTATTGAATTGGTATAGGTGATAACACGATTGTTGTTTCAATATAATTTATAGGTCATTTACTTTTGTACACCTACTTTTTTAAATATATTTGACTATGACAGAAAGTAGGTACTATTTACGTAGGTACTTTATTTAAGTACGGCTTGAGACTTGAGATATAATCTAGATATATTATTAAAATTTAAGACAAATATAATTCATACAGCTAATTTCTATTGAAGAGTTCATGGATCAGAATTCTAACTATAGACCTCTTAGGGAAATTAAATAATTACCACATGTAAATACTACTGTTTAGGTAAATATTTATCATATTGTAGTTTATTACACTAACCAATGGACTAGATATGCACGAGCGTTCCCCTTTGCAACTCTAGTGGATCAAACAATCTAATAACTTAAAAAAACTACTTCTTGAATCGATTTTTTAATTGATGTATACCGTTGTAATGGTAGTTAGTGACTTATGTATGTGAGCGTGTTCCCCCGCACCCCACCAAAATATGCAGAATTATTTTGTTCAAAGCGGTACGCTAGTTCTTTGGTTAAATAGTCTAAGTATTGTAGTTATGAATTGATCAAAAATATTCTAGTGTGAAAAAATAGACAACGCGCCGTGCGCAACGAGCGATAGGCGGCTTCCCGCTTGAAACGGTACTTCCATCCTTGAAGAAAAGAGAGGGCAATATGTTTAGTAAACCTGTTTTAGTTAAAACACATTTAAGTTCATTGCTGTCGTTGCAAGCGTTTGTTAACGTTATTATAATTACATAATTATGTAATATGTAATTTAAAATATTTTTGTACACGGATATTTAAATACTTGTTAATTGAAGATTTATTTTTATCGTAGATAGTGGCGTTATTATTTAAAAAATATTTTTAATTCAAGAAATGCAATTGTTTTATTTTTTCCTAACGCTTGTGTACGCAACTGTACCATATTAATAAATACTATATTGGAAGGTTAAGAACGTTTCTTAGATATATGGCACGGCCGCTTTTTTGTAGCCATCCGAACTTGGTCGGGTTATGTAGGTTTTCGATGCTTGGTCAGTATTATAATTGTGTTTCTTTAATTACTGAATTTAATGACATGAAATTTTGCATGTGAATAGTTGAACGAATACACTAATTATTGGCATACATTTTACCATGCAATTCCTTTAGAACGTCGTGATATTTGACTGCTTTGTAAACAGTGATCTATTCATGGTAAATTGTCCTATAACTCTTTAATTACTAAAGGAACATCATTGATACTTGGCAACATGTTGCAGACACTTACAAAGTTTGTATAAACGTGAAAATCTAGACCCTAAAGTGCATACTTTAAGAACTAAGACCTAATAAGCGTATTTTACGTTTATATTTTTATCTTTTAAGCCCTACGATTTTTTCTAAATCTGTTTTTTAAACAAATATAAACAAATTCAAAACAACGTATGTAAAAAATTACAGCTCTCTATGTAAGCGCTTTATATGAAAACTAGCTAATGGCCAAACGTTCGCGTAGCGGAAACTTGAATTTCTCCGAAGTTTATGCATGCACCAATTTTATTCATACATACACAATTACACACAAATACACACTAATTTTTGGACACATCTCTTTTCTTCTAAAGTCAATGGATTAAAAAAAGTTCCGCCAGGACAACGTTCGCCCAGCGGAATCAGTTTTTGGTGAATTTCTCCACAATGGCTGCGTGCACAAATTTTTTTTTACCATACACAATTATACGACGTCATACACTAAATATCTGCATAATTAAAATCTTTAAATTCAACAACATTCCGCTGCGCGAACGCACACAAAGCACACCCATTGGCTTGAGATGATAGAGGTGTAGCAGTTAGAGATTTGTGAGCTTGAAGATCATAAGTTTTGCCTAGTTGGGGTTTATCACGGGGAGGGAGGAACACTGTCTTTCTGTAAGAAGTGGTGGGGGTAGACAGAGTTACAGGTGTAGTGGGGTAGGCTTTCTGGGGAGTTTGTGAAAATAGTGGGGGAGAATGGGGGGTCGCAGCTGCCTCAGAATATAGTCGTCTCACCTGGGGAAATCTAGCTGAAGCCTCCATATAACTAAGATTTTCTTGGGACATGACCAGTTTTATGGACTTTTGGCGGGCATGTTCCGGGCAATTGCCATCAATTGCCATGTGTTTGCCCCCATTACATAGCAGACAAGACACCTTGGAATCACCAACAATGCAAGTATCACCGGAGTGGGGTTGGGCACATTTGTAGCATCGGGGCTGGGAGCGGCATTGATTGGCAATGTGACCGAATCTACAGCACTTACGGCACTGAATAGTGGGAAGGTTATAGGTTGTTACTGGTAGGGAAGCGTGGTAGCAGTAAACCTTCTCGGGAAGAGTCTGGCCCAAAAATGTAAGTACAACTGAGTTGGACGGGATCCATGTTACCTGGCCTTCCTTCTTGGACTTGACATTTAGTCGTCTCGCCCTAATAACTTCACCGCAGTTTGTTGGAGTAGAGATACCAGTAACAAGTTCCTCAAGGGACCAATCAGTGGGGATATCCCTGACTACCCCCATTCTAAATATTTGAAATCGTGGTACATACGCCGAGTATTTGTTGCTCTCCAGAATGCTCAAATCTAAAAACGCATTGGCTTTGCTGGCTGAATCAAACTCAACAGATATTTTGTTTCTTCCAAGATTTTTAATACCACCTTCCTTAATGCCTGTAATATTATTTTTATGGAGAAATTGAGCAAATTTGAGAATTTTAAAAGATTGCCCTGATGAGGGATTGGGCTCCACTTTCGATACATATACAGAGTACGGTCCTTTGTCATTATCCGAGTACTTAACAATCGAATCAGTCTCGTATCCGGGTTTGACATAGACTGATTGGATTGATTCAGTGGGTGAGCGAGTTTTTTTATTGTCAGCTCTTACTTCATCGTCTGGTGAACGTTTTAAAGCTTTGCCCCTATCAGGGGGTAGGCCCCCGCCCCCATCTGGGGGCTCCTCCACGATCTCCATGTCCATAAGTTAGCGAAGGATTACAGATCTGTATAAGTACTTACGTTTACAACACACACAAACCACAACAAAAACAACACAAACGAACAAATTTTGAGCCACAAATAGAAACAATTCGCGTGGTGTTAAAAAGATAACCTAACACGTGTATCTAAGTCACTCTTCAACCACCAAGTCGAAAATTAACTCCTCTAGATTTTTATCTAGGGTCGGAAACCTGTACCGTGCAAATGTCAACAACCTTTAATACCCTCAGTATTACATCCCAATGTGATAAGGGGTACCTATACGTGTATGATGTAGGCGCTTATGTAACAAATTGTGAACTATTGGTGTATTTACTGCCATGTTTGCTTGGATATTTCTTGCTTCTAAAAAAATCTGACCCATAAGTCAATATTGACGATCACAGCTGTAATGAAACGGCTTTAGAAAATTTCTCATTTCGTGTCATTCTATAAAGTAACAATAGTATGTTTTGGTAATTTATAGATGTAGAAAAAGTTATAAATCAGTCAGAGCAGCTTTTATGTTATTTATATCTGCACATGAAATTTATTTTTATTTAGACGTCCCTTACAACTTGGATTAAAATTGAGTACTTTACACAATTGGAGAGATGTCATTAAACAGCTTCACACGTATTGAAGCAATGTTTCGCGGGAATAGTTATTGCTTTGTTTTATATTAAGGGGCTCAGTTTGCCTTTCTTTTTAATATTACTTGTGAAAAAGAAGAAACGTGAGCTTCAAACAGAAATCACATCGTTATTGCGTGCCGTACGTACTCTCTGGAGTTATAGCTCTATCAAAGGGCCATGTAAAGGGCGAAAACAGGACAGTCCATCAGAGAAAATGTAGAGAAAAATTCCCTTGGGCAAGGTCGGACCACGAGTGAAACTGTTTCCGGCCACTCTGTTTGAATACAGCTCTGAAAACGATTTTTAAATGCATCGCCTTGGGCTATGACTTGCTGGAAGCACGTGTACATGTGACAGCTTTTTATGCTTGTGTGAAACTGACTATGTATAAATTACAAGAGAAATGTCTAATGAGTTGCTGAGATAAATAAACCTACAACAATATGATGTTTCGAAGCCATGTCAATATTCAATATTACGATCAATCTTATTCTTAGAAAGGTGGGTTATTGAAAGAAGTCGTACAAAGTGTTTGATTTCGAACTTATTTATTAGCTTAGGGTAGGTAGATAAATGCCAGTCATTATCTTTGAGGTTTTCATTTGAAGGATTTAATAAGGATTAATAATATATTCTATCCAACAGCACTCAAAGTTAAAATTGCTAGTGAAAAAGCTAAAGTTTTGCTCTATTTGGTATAAAATTTAATAAACGTGATGAAAAAAGTAATTTCATGTCCAGATTGCAGAGCATAATCGGAAAAGCTCATGAGTCCTCTTTGATAGTTCGTAAAACGACATAAAAGGCTCACACGTCCCAGTGACCAACATGTCAAGTCGATATTAAATAGCTAGGTTGCGTGCCTTGGACGCGGACGATCTGGATACCACACACGACCATAAATCGGTCAACTACTCAACGATCTCGTATCAACACAAACAGGTTATTCTCCCGACGTGACTGCGCAAAATTCTTTGCCTTTGCGAACATTATATTGACTCAGCAATTAAAATGATAAACATTTGCCTATTTGTTGGTTCGTTTCGGGTTTAGGGATAAATACTTACATATACAGAATACAGATCTGCGCCGGCACGACTAATTGACCTAATTTAAATAAGCTTTCTGTCGGCATTTTCACGAATTTAGTTACAGTTGCTCAACAGCAACGCAGATAAATAAAAAGTGATAAAAACTCTGCCGCTCACATTTAGTCAACAATTTGTCGATACAATTTTGGTTAATAAGACTGCGCAGTTTTTAAATTATCAGTAGGTATTTACCATTGACGAGCGCGCATGGTAAAACATACGAATGAACATACTGAAATGATAAAAACGTTTCGATAAATGATTATTCACATGTTCGGCTTTTATGTCATCCTTAGACAAAGTACCTAGCTACATTAAGGTTATTTATAAAAAAGTTAGTAAATACTTATTTCTATTGTACAATGAAATGATAATTATGGCGTGATAAATTGCACCGCGCAACAATAAATTAGTTAGATTTAGTAGCGATCAACAAGGTCGTGTAAAATAGCGAAAGGGCTAAACCGAGCACGGCAATTTTCATTACGTTTTAACGTTGGCGGGACGCAACCAAAGTCGTTCGGTACATCTGTTTGACAATTTACGTTTTTAATAATAGCCGACACTGCCTTTGAATCGGTCGCGCACAAATTAACAACTGGCAAAATTAAAGCCTTCAAACTTTTTGCAGAGCCAGCAGACCGATAGAGCGCGTTCGTTGTGCCCTTATATAGCCGCGGGGAGATTTTCTCAAAATTAGAAACGTCCCAAATCGGCTTCGTTACATTGTACGTCGCGGTAATAGAGATATAAAGGAAAATATTGAATAGTCTATTTTGTTGTTTTTGTATCAAGTTGCCGGTACATAAATCGATGGATAAAGTTACTGTTTTACATTCAACGTGGAATTAACGGGTTTATAAACATAGAGTATTCGATGGAAAAGTACATGTCATGTTGAATAATATACTTCTAATCAATATGAAGTTGTCATTATACATACATAATACATAGCAAAACGTATTTCCTCGATTATTTTGGCAGAGGCGTTAATCATACACTTTGTCCATTATATTAATTTCCCACGTGATACCTGCTCTGAAATGGAACCTGATTCTCAGAAATCAGCCGTAGTTACCACTTTTTGGTATAAAACTCATAGGACAAACAAAGCAAAGATTATTGATACTAAATAAATAATGAAGCGATATTTTATTTCAGTGTTTGTATGATTAATCATTAAATGTATACAAATTGTTAACATATGTGTGCACACGCGCTTTTGTAGTTAAATAAATATACGATTGAAAGCAATGCTGCTAATTATTACAATAAATGTATGTACGACGCAGCAGAGGTAGGCCCCCCGCAAGGTGTACCGACGACCTCGTCAAGATCGCGGGAGGCGGTTGGATGCGGGCGGCTCAAGACCGGTCTGTGTGGAGAACCTTGGGGGAGGCCTATGTCCAGCAGTGGACGTCGTTTGGCTGATATGATGAAATGTATGTACTGTCAGCTTCATGAGTTAGTAAAAAGTTTATGACGAACGTTTATAATTTTCAATAATGATTCAGTTGTCGTTCAATAGAACGAACCATGTCACTGCTTATAATACTTAATGATTTTTTTTAGGAATGTGTGTTTTAAAAAATACGACTGGAGGCGAAAGCTTGGAATTAAGATTTTACCAAATCCAAATAGCACCTTTTTTAAGACTGGTATAACTTTTAAAGAAACTATTTTTGATATAAAATAAAATAATAACAAACAAAAGATCAGACAATTAAAAAATCGTTGGGCGTATCGTATTCACAGTAAACATTTTGATAGAAAAACGCGCCCAACGATCTCGAGGCACCGCAGTACCCCCACTAAGTCGAGCAAAAAAGCGGCACGGCCGTACCATCGTTTTCTCGAAGCAGTTCAGACTATTTTCGACCCCCTATAACTTCGTTGTGGATAAAACTAGAAGCCTAATTTTTTTGTAACCACGCAGATATAGTATAAACATGGTGTCTTTTACATTTAATTCAATTTGAACCAGTAGTTTAAGAATTATAACGAGTCAAAATTCTTAATTTTGTCCTCACTGACCGATCATCAAAAGTCTAAGGTCTAGGTAAGTCTTTCTGTCCAGTTTTCGAGATACATTAACTGCATAAATGATTTTGTAATCCTACATAAATATATAGGATTACAAAATTACATTTGCAGTTAGAGCTTTAGTTAAGAAAATTTGTTGCTGGTGTACAAGAAGTACAAGGTACCGGAAAGGAAAAAATGTAAGACTATCTACAAAAATAAATGAGATCCCATAAAAACAATACTTGTCAAAAATACCAAGTCTCGCGACCGTAAAAAGTTGTGAGATCCATATAATACCAAATCGGTTAATTAAAAATCTTCGACTCGAATTATGCGACTCGGCCATCGCATAATAACACAATATATCTCATAAGTAATACATATATTATATAAATTAGAGTGTTTTATGCGATTTCCAAGTCAATATATTTAATTAAAACATTCAAGATTTTTAATTAACCGACTTGGTATTACATGGATCTTACAACTTTTTACGGTCGCGAGACTTGGTATTTTTGACAAGTATTCTTTTTATGGGATCTCATTTCTTTTAATTTTAATGAAGTGCATAAACGAATTCCCGCGTATCCTCGAGGACGCGCAAGCACTTTTTGTCAAGTTCAAGCATTTATGCACTTTATTTTAATAATTTTAAAGTTGAATTTCCAGTGCGTTTATAAAATCCTCTCCGCTGCGCTCCGTTCTGTCTGCACTGACCCTTAGGATCAATGCGAGTCCTCAAAATTCGAGACCATATAACAAATCTGCTTCTTTTTTGTACCTCACCATCACTATCATCACTACATAGTATGAAACAAAGTCTGCCTGTCCCTATATGTATATGCTTATTTTGATGAAACTTTATGTGTGTATTTAAATGGGTTCCTGGATGGCTTTTAAACACAATTGGACCCGATAGATGGCGTCATTATCGACATTCAGAAACTTCGCGGGTGAAACCGATTGGGGCAGCTAGTAATTATAATATAGTGATATTTTTATTATGATGAAAATGTTAGTCAGATTTTCATCATCTCAAATTTTTGAGTTACCCATTGTTACTTATTGGTTCTTATTACTGACAACACTGAGAAGCTGTCGTAAATGTTGCCAGTTTGTTTTATTTGATACCATAATAATACAACTTTAATCGTAAATTATGTAACTTGCATTTGAAAATATAGAAGCCGTGCATTCGAACAATTAAAATAGGAGATTATTTTGAGAATAATTTTAAAATTATCTAAAATCAATTAACAATTTGCAATAATTTCGAAAATTGTAGTGCCATCTACTGGGATTTTAGAATAAACTCGTAGTAAGAAATTTCTACTCGCCAATTAATAGATGGCGACGCTTTCTTTGTTGAAGTGTCACTTTGTTCGAGGTGTCGCCCCCCTGTCCACCCGCGCCTCACTGCGCACCTCCACGGGGAACAAAAAAATTATGTCTGCGCAGTGGTCATCTTTCATGAACCTACCTATACCAGATAACATTTGCTACTAGGTAAGTCTTAGAACTAAGTAGTTTCTAAGTGTAAATACTTTTTGCAGTTATATTTCTTAAACAGTAAAACGACAATTATAGAAGTATCCGCCCAATAAAAGAGATTTGTGATACCCCGAACATAGATGATATACTAATATTATATAACAAGAGAACCCCGAATTTAAGCGAGCGAAGCCGCGGGCAAAAGCTAGTCTATATATATAGATGACAAAAAATTCTGTGGTCCGCTAGAGCAGTTATACTACGGAATTCAATATTCGAACTATAGATAGATCTACAGATTTTAGATTCGTATTTGACATATTTTGTATGGAGCTTATGTCAAAAACTGTCAAAAACGAAGCTAAAATCTACGGATCTATCTATAGTTCGAATATTGAATTCCGTAGTTAGCCGTACTGCTGACAGCCTGGAGCAGTCGTTTCATGTAAGCATGACTAAAAAAGATCATTAAGTATTATAAGCAGTGACATGGTTCGTTCTATTGAACGACAACTGAATCATTATTGAAAATTATAAACGTTCGTCATAAACTTTTTACTAACTCACGAAGCTGACAGTACATACATTTATTATTAAACGTAACATGTATTATTAAACGTAATTAAGGAGTTTTGTGATACACTGAATTTAACGTGACCAAAGCCGCGGGCAAAAGCTAGTATTTTATAAAAAAAGATTATTAAAAATATTTATTTAATTGTTAATAACGTAGGTACAGGTTATACACGGAACCTGCTGAAAGGTCACTAATTTTAGGCTTTGCGATGATATGTCAGTAAGGACAAGTTATCTAATATATAAAATTCTCGTGTCACAGTTTTCGTTGCCATACTCCTCCGAAACGGCTTGACCGATTTTGATGAAATTTTTTGTGCTTATCCGGTATCTATGAGAATCGGCTAACATCTATTTTTCAAAAAAAAAAATACAAAAAAAAAATTTTGCAAAACAACGTTTGCCGGGTCAGCTAGTTTTATATATAAATCTATGATGATGATAATGACAATAAACACTCTGACTTGTCTCTATACGGCTGTCCATACTGCGAGTTTCACTAACTAATCCATGTCGCTGATTGAAATTTGGCACACTTGTAATTCGTTGCTACTCAACTAGATGCTAACTTTTCGTCTGTACCGTAAGTTGATAAAGTTGTACATGTAGTCGAATTTTGGTTAGTTTTGCTACAGATGTTAGAGAAGATGTTTCTCAGGTAATGGTTCCACGTGGCTATTAAAGTTGTTTAAAGTATATGGTGAAGCTATCTTGATTCTAGTTGGTCCGATTGTAATACAGAACTCTAGTAGTTATTATAGTAGACAAGAAGATATAGTTGATTGAATCAGGCGTTACTTGGCGGAACTCCATTGTAACCTAATGGAATGAAAGAGGAACCCACCACGCACCCTCGGTTTGACCACCCCAACTATTGCAATAGAAAAAGGTTGACAATATTCGGCGTATTATAATAGTCGGCGCATACAGCGGGATACTGCAAGTCAGGTATCTTCCTGGAACCCATACCATTCCTATATCCCTTATCCTTTTAGAGGAATTCGGTATTGTCTACCTTTTTGACGACCGGTTGGCGCCGTGGGAGTGTAAGCGACTGCTACGCCGAAGGTCGCGGGTTCGATTCCCGCTCAAGTCAAACATTTGTGTGCGTGAACATGGATGTTTGTCTTGGTCTGGGTGTTTCTATGCATAATATGTATGTATCTACAAAAAAAAGTATATATATGTATGTTTATCCATTATCTAGTACATACCCATAGTACAAGCTTCTGCTTAGTTTGGGACTAGATGGTGTCGTGTGAATGTGGTAGAATATATTATTATTATTTTATTATTTTTCTATTGCAATAGTTGGAGTGGTCAATCCGAGGGTGCATGGTGGGTTCCTCTTTCCTTCCATTAGACAAGAAGATGTTTGAAGGAAAATCGCACACGTTTGAAGGAAAATCAGTCGTATCATTAACGGCTGCACTATGTTTTCAGCTCTTAAAGTAACCATGAGAGTGAAGTATGAAATAATATTCCATAGTTGACTATGATCCGCAAAGAATTAGAAAAAGAAATTCATGGTCTGGGATGGAACAAAAGTGTTTGGGATTTGACTTATGTAAATCTTTTTATTACTCACAATTACTACAAATTGTGTTATTTTCAGTGTTTCTAGAATATTCTATATGTATGACTAACTAATTTATACTATCAATTATAAAATTTACTGAGTAGAAATAATTTTCAGTTGATTTCAATTTTATATTATTCATTAATTTTAACAACAACAGTAGCAGCAAATTGTATGGTAAGCATCCAACCAATAATATTTCGAGGAAATATGAACCACTTTAGGTGTCTAACGATAATTTACACCGTACACTTGAGGCCCAACGCAATGTTCTCTACAATTCATATTCAGTTTTTAATGTGCAATTGGACCCACGTTGGGCGCCAATTTCAAGATGACTGTATTTACATTGCATTGATAATAATAAGAAACAATAGTAATAAAATATTTATCTTATTGAATGGTATGCCGGCCAATTTGTCACTTTTCTAGACATATAAGTTTTTTTTTTAAAGTTTCTTCGTCCTTTTTAAGGTTGAAGAAACCGCTGGATTGAACAGTTCATATTTTCTATTATTTTTACCGATATACCATTTGTCATAAAACAACAATTATTGAGACAGTTGCTTTATGTAAACAACCATAATGAAATTTTAGCACAGAAGAAAACATATTCTATGCCGTGTGGTTGACGGCATAGAATACAAGTGTCACCACCCCCTATCTTCCCGTGGGTGTCGTAAGAGGCGACTAAGGGATAACACGATGCAAATACCATCTTTGCGTAGAGACGGAAAACTCGACATCAAACCCTATACGAATGCCTCGTTGGTCTCGCGGCATAAATGTGCGCGTGGGATCGGGAGGTCCCGGGTTCAATTCCTGGGTCGGACAGTGTTATTGAGTTTTTCTGTCACGAAATTCTCAGTAACAGCACGGAGTCTGGAATTGTGCCCGGTACGGCAATAGGCTCGCCCCTTATTACGTGGGACTAAAGTATATCTGGCGAAAAGTGGGTGTAGAAATACACCTCTGCCTACCCCTTCGGGGATAAAAGGCGTGACGTTATGTATGTGTATGTGTAAGAAAACATAAATTAATTGGAACATAACCTCACCTGTCAGTTACACTTTGTATTCACAAGTGCGTTAGCCTTAACGTCGCTTGTCACTTACGTTTTATAAACATTAACTTATTCTCTGAGAACTCTCGCTTCTTAAATTAAAAAGCAAAAGCTATATATATGAACATCATTGTTTACATATTTATAATTTTATTAGCATAATTCTCAAGGAGTACGAAACTAGTTGGTCTTTGCTATAACTTTTTCCATTATTTATACTAAGCTCGCTCTGGTCTGGAGTGTAAGTAATGCGAGTGCGCCACCGACTTCGCTCGTTGTAATTATAGCCTAAGACCTACAAAATTATCCACTAGGACTTGTATTTTCATAATTTATGCAAGCCAAAGTGTAGGGTTGAAACAGCAGGCCAAGTACACGAGCTCAGTCAATTACCTGTACTGTTCATATACAAGTTTAATAAGAATCGATAGTATATTGCCAGTACTTCGATGTATGACTTATACTTTATGTTATATCTTCTTGGGTTTACGCGAATGTTGTCGACGTTTCGTATTCTTTACAGGATTCATGGCCACAGCAGACTGAGGTGATATTTGTCTTTTTCTTGAATGTATAAATTATCTCAAAGCACCCGAACATTTTTCAACTATTGGTGTTACTATTTACGCAGAATGAGCTCACAGTACAGCCATCTTCTACAAGTTAAACCAATTTTGTTTTTATCGGTGCCCCTCATATTTTGAGATATATTTAATGAGATACAAGATACCTAGCGAAATATTGACAGCAATTATATTTGAAGCATTCCAGCAAAAGTTGCAAACACAAGGCAGCGCTAATGTCATGCACATTGCCTATATGACGCACATCTACATATTATTTGTTAGTGGCGACTAAATAAAACACACGTCATCACGGCACAATGTTTCGTGGCAATTAGTCTGCGTGTCGCACGATACCTATTTTTTACAGTAATTGGAAATATCAAAAACTATTGGAATTTATTGGCAAATATAAAATAACGAAGCCCGTGTTATAGATGTTTGCTTATTTACTTTTATCGATTATTCGAAAAGTAATCCGATTTCAAAATGTTGAATAGATGGGATTCGAAGTAGCGTTAACAAAATCTTGCCGACGGGCTCCGTCAAACTGTGTTAACTTAATCTATTCTTGGAATGAAATAGGCAATTTTTTAAATCTTACTTTAAATGTTGTTTGAAGCGAAGAAAAAACGTGTGAAAATATTATCTGAGATAATAGATTTCGTGATAGTTTTATTAGTATCGAAGATTGCGTTGTAACTTGTTGTCGTAGAGTAGAACTTACATACATATCGTCACGCCTTTTATCCCCGAAGGGGTAGGCAGAGGTGTATTTCTACACCCATTTTTCGCCAGATATACTTTAGTCCCACGTAATAAGGGGCGAGCCTATTGCCGTACCGGGCACATTTCCAGACTCCGTGCTGCTACTGAGAATTCCGTGACAGAAAAACCCAATAACACTGCCCGACCCAGGAATCGAACCTGGGACCTCCCGATCCCACGCGCACATTTATGCCGCGAGACCAACGAGGCAGTAGAACTTGTTATACGATAATATGTATTAGAGAAAGGAAGAAACACCGAGGAAAGCAAAACAAAGTTCTCCAATTCTTAGTAATATTTATGCGGAGTTGGCAGAATCAACGCAAGGTATAATGAAGTCTCACTTATCGACCATTTCATCGATTTCGTTTAGTTTACTGCCGTACAGATAGGAACTCAATGTTGTAATTATCATATACAAGTCCAAAACTGTGTAGTCAAATTTTAATCCACATCCACAGGCCCGTAGGTTTGGCCGATGAACTACCTATTTGACTTACACCATGTACAAATATTTTGAAGATTATTAAATGAACCATACAAATTCGCACAAAGCTTTAAAAGTTTCTTTGCAAACTTACTAAATAATGTATTGCACTTATTAAAGCTTTGATAATTTTAAAGTATAAGCAGGTTTGAAACTCAAATTTTTTAAATAATTAAGCACCTAATTTCAATTAAAAAGAGTGGTAAAATATTCTCAAAGTAAGTGTGCGAATTTAAATTCTGTCGAAGTCTTAAGTTTATTAAATTTTACAGTTTCATTTAATGGAATAAAGTCTCTACATATTTAGAACATCTTCTAGACAACATAAGACTTAAAGGTACTTACGTTTCTTATTGAATAAGTATTACCAATAATAAAGAAAAGAAAACTAAAGGCAAATAAATTACAATGTCTTGGAACTCGGTCTGAAATAAACGTATATTACGTTTTATTTTTAAAATAAGCACGTCAAACATAACCATATATGTGTTAATAATGGTAACACTAATCCACAATGACGAAGTACTAGTGTTTACAACAAAAAGTATGTAAACAAAATTAAATATGCCTGTTCAAAATGGCGAGTAGTAAATGCGGTCAAATAACACATCTGAAGTGTTCGGCCGGCCGCGGCAGTTCTATTGGACGTTCAACAGCCACACAACAGGAAAACATATTATTGAAAATAGGGCACTTAATGCTCCAATGACGGTTTGGCTTCCAATTAATTACTGAACTAGCACTTCAGGGTTATATTAATGGTAGTGAAAAGCCCGATTGGCAGGTGAATGAATAAAGGCAGGAAGTTCTTAGTTCATAGAACTAATGCAACGTCCTTAAACTTATCGACCAACGTTAGTCATTCTAATGCGGACATCAATGGCGGGTTCCCAGTCACTTTATTGAGCTACCATTCGTATTGCATTTCATTATTAAAAAAGTAAACTTATGAAAAGCGCCAGGGTTGTCAGCATATGTTTAGATCATATTATACCTGATTTTTGTTGCATAAGCCTGGTGTTTTGAGGGGAAATGTTAATTTGTGAAATTCTTATAATGAGTGTATTTCTTGTAACCACATGTCTGTTTACGTCAATAATTCATCGTAATATCATGATGCATCATTATATTTTTTTTGTGACAGCATTCACAGTAAGATTATTGACTTCAGAGATTAGATATTTATTCATCCGTAATGAATAAGATAATATAAAATTGACTAGACGACGCCCGCAGCTTTATTTGAATGTTTTTGCCCGATCCCGTGGGAATTTCGGAAAATCCCTCCTTAGTGCACCCTTGCGGTCCCCAAGGAACATACATGCCAAATTTCAGCTTCCTGCGCCCAATAGTTTTGGCTGTAGCTTGTCTGGCAGTTAGTCAGTAACGCAAGACCATTATTATTTATAGAATCGTTATGTAGTATAAAAGTACATTGAACAGAAAGAAAGCTTAGTGTAACTATATTCAAAGACTATCATAACTTTAGACATTGACATTGTAAAAAGAATGAGGCGTGTTTATAGACCGATGAAGCTATCTTCTACTTGAATGTGATGTAAATTAAAAGATGGCTGCGAAACCCCACTGTGGGCGAATTTAAAGAGCTCGTCGTGAGTTTTATTAATTTCTTGCGTCTATTTAATTTGTTCTTTATACATTTGGGAAAAAGAACACGGTTTTATCAATGAAGGTACACGTGTCGGTTTATAATACTCAGGAACGAACAAAAAGAGCTTATGAAAATTTTGTGGCTCACTAAAAACGATTATAGCTGACATCTCCTACAGTGAAGTAAAATTAACCCTCTGATAACATGTTTAAATTATAATTATAAATACCACGGATACGAAGCCCACGTCGAGCCCCTCGGGTAGGCACGCGACGGCGACGTCACTTCAACCCTACGCGCACGGCGGCGGGTCAGCAACCGTGCGGACCATGGAACCTCGTCAAATATTAAAAAGAGGACTGAATCGACTTTCAACTTTCTCATGTACATTAATATGAGTACCTATTGCGGTATTATTTATGCATACTATGCAAATAGAAATATAAAATAATGCATTAGTTACAAAAGGACTTTCATGTTTATTAACGCTTTAATATTCACGATGTATTTACGGAGCCGGCTGTCACTTGCCGTTGCATAAAAATAATCCACCAAATTTGACAGGCACAACTAAAACATTTTAATTATGTTAATGCAATTTCTGTTGACCGAAGAGCCCAGATATAAAAACTACGATATCAGCATATGTGTCTGTTACGTAAAAAACATAGTCAGGAATAGAATATAACGTCCAAGGAATCGGTAGCGTGATTATCACAAGTCAAACATAGGGTTGTTACAGCTTTACCAATAACCGATGAGCAAGCGATTTCCTCCACTTATCAACTACACATAATAACATGGTGGTGTTTTCTTTGCTACGTTCACAGGGCTGACACAAACAATGTTTTAAACATTTCATTTCCTATTTCGCTACGCAAGATATCCTGGATATTGGGTTTATAACAATTCATTTCGCGCTGATAGGTATTACAATTGGCAGCCTACCAATATGGAGGACTTCCGAATTGTATTGCCAAGAATAAATGCTGGTTCCATCTCGCTTCATTTAGGTCGTATGACTTACGTTTTGCAATCCCAGTGCTAATTGTGCAATTTAATATTAAGTGGCTTGTCGGCTATTTGGTCTATAAGACGTGGTGGATCATTTTATACGAGATTTTTTGGCATCATGTTTAGCATGATTACTTTTAGTAGGTAAATTAACTATCTTTTTAACAGTTTAATGCAGAACTTGCCTGTGGAATTAAAATTCGTAGGAGGGTGCCTATTGTTTTTCATAATTATGAATTAAATGATGTATTAACTTATAATTTAGTAAATTGACTAATCTTTTCTAGGATGTAATGCATCACCTGAGTATGCTTCAATGCCTCGCGATGGCCACCTGGCACTCGGATATCGTAGTGTATTCATTTTATCACTAAGATGAATGTTGTGACGTGAATCACCCTGTGGTGAAAAATATTGTGGGATTCGTGAACAATTTAAGTGTTCTTTGCTTTGTAATGGTTATATGTTTTGTAAGGTCCCCTGCAACACAGAAAATGAATAGGACCACAAATGAATTTGAATGATCAAATATTTCATTGCCAGAGTTATAAAATAAAATATTTCGTATTGTTAACCAACATGTAGTTATTTAAAACCCTATTACGTGGGACCTAAAAATTCATTGCAAAATGTGGGTGAAATATTACACCTCTGCCTACCCCTTCGGGGATACAGGCGTGAGTCTATAAATAAGTAATAAAAAATATAAGTTTAAAAAATATAACTCGACTACGTCAAAAAGGGGGTCTAAAAAGAACGAAACGAGAAAGAAAATAGCTCATTCAGATATAAATCCAGAAAAGTACAAGTACAGAAATGCTCATAGAGTAAGATCCCAGAGCCGCCAGACCTACGTCATTTTAGCAAAGCTGAAATTTTGAGGATTATTAGTGTACAATCTTGTTAAGAGGTATGCCGACCCAATGACGACGGAACTACTAAGACAGACTACTATGCGTTATGTAGCTTCGAATTTGTAGCTTTGCTAAAATGACGTAGTTTACATAATTTTTAAGTAACTTTCAAGGCGTCTGGCAGAAGTAATGGCCCATGGAAAGTGTCTGGCAATAATGAATTTCAATTTTAGACAGTATTTTTAAACACATATTTGAATACCAGCTTTGATACTTAAACGTAAGTAAGTATGTTTTTTTGGTACCTTTACTTCGCGCTACCTGTGAAATGGCCCGGCTTTCAAGCTAGTGGGTCGGCATACTTCTTAACAAGATTTTATACTAATTATCCTCAAAATTTCAGCTTTGCTAAAATGACGTAGGTCTGGCGGCTCTGGGATCTTGGACTATCAAGCTAGAGCCGTGGTCGCACCTATTGTATACCTAATTAGGCTGCCAGGAACACTTTCCTCCATTAAACAAACATGGCAGGTAACTACATGTACACTAGAATGTAAACTAGCCGTGCAATATTTACATTGTTATATTTATAGGAAGAAAGAAAAATAGGTAACGCAAAGTGTCTGAACCGCGTTAATTACCTATTATATATTTTCATTCAAGCAGTATAATATATGTACCTACATATTTGTAATGTGCTCACCAATACCTTCCTTTTGATACCAAACACGTTATGATTATCTCAGTTTTTTTTTTGAGGTTGGAATCTTCTATTGCTGGTAATAGCTACCAGAAATAGAAAACTTGGATAAAAGTTATATAGCCTATGTTATCCGGGCCATTATGGCAAACCTTTTGACACCTCTTTTATTAAAATCGGTTCTGTAGTTTAGGCGCTACGGTGGAACATAAAACCATACATACATACATACATGCATACTTACATACATATGTACATACATAGATTGCCAAAAACATTACCCTCCCGTTTGGCTTCGCCGTCATCATCATCATCAGCCTTTGACAGTCCACTGCTGGACTAGGCCTCTCCTTTGAAAGGAGGAATTAGCCTACTATACCACGCTGGCCAAACGGGTTGGTATAGGGTTTGTATCAAGTTTTACTTCTCTTACAGAACACTGTAACAACAGTTCTCTGCATAAAATGCTCCCTCTGTCGGCTCTTACGACACCCACGGGATGATATGGAGTGGTGACATTCCGTATTCTTAATCCGTCACCACACGGACCGCTTCGCCGTAGTCGGGTAAAAAATGGTTAAAACTAAAGTAAAGAATTCTATGCCTTGGATTTCGAAGAGATTTTACCGAGGGAAGGTTATCAAACCCGACAAGGGACATTTTCAGTAAAAGGCTACTGGTTGTTTGAAGTTTTATAAACCTACCACCCGACGAAATGTGGGTGTACCCACCCGTACCCTTTAGTTTTGTATGTTTTTGGTAAAATTTCCTTCTATGGTGTGATGAATTAAAATAACATGCAACTGAATATATTATTTTATTTCAACTGAGTTCTATTTCAAAACTATAATTAGAATATTTAACGTGCCAATGAACTTTAAGAAGAATATAATACGCTGAAAAAGTTTCATTTATTGGTGGTTTTAGAATGAAAATATTTTCACTCATATGAATTTCAGCAGCACGGAGTCTGGAAATGTGGCCGGTACGGCAATAGGCTCGCCCCTTATTACGTGGGACTTAAGTATATCTGGCGAAAAGTGGGTGTAGAAATACACCTCTGCCTACCCCTTCGGGGATAAAAGGCGTGACGATATGTATGTATGTATGTATGAATTTATATGAAACGTATTTTTGTACTGTGTTAACACTGACCGATTAATATGGACTGAAAATTGTTTGTGTTCTTTATTTTAAATTATTTTCACCGAAGCTTTACGGTATTGAAGTAGGTTATGCTGTACTGAATTTTAATTAACGTTTTCGTAGTTTTATGGAGAACAAAAATGCTCGAATGTTATATTGGTTTAAATTTGTTGTATAAATAATATTCGACGGGATGGATGCTGCAATAGTTGAGATGGTTATGTCGCACTAGATTCAGCAATGCAGTATGGACTGTAATATATCCGAGTATATAAATATATCATGTATCTGGTGGGCGCTAAGATCCAAAGGTGTACCAGAAGCATATATTGACATCATCCGAGACATGTACTCCAATTCCGATTCCGTAGTTCGGACTGCTGTTGGCGACACAAGAACCTTTCCCATCACCGTCGGGGTCCACCAGGGTTCCGTCCTTAGTCCATACCTATTCAGTGTCATATTAGACGTACTGTCGGACAGCATCAGAGACTCACATGAGCAGCCCCCGTTGCTGCTCATGTATGCTGATGATATCGCGCTGGCGGATGCGGACAGGGGACGCTTGGTGCGGCGTGTGAATGCGTGGAAGGAGTCGCTTGAGAACGGCGGTCTGAAAATAAACGTGGCGAAGACCGAGTACTTGGCCTGCAACAGTACTGATCCCGCGTCAATTCGTATAGGCGGAGACATTGCCCAGCGAAAGGACCTGGTCAAGTACCTGGGATCAGTACTGCACGCGTCTGGTGACATCGATTGCGACGTCAAGGCACGCATTTCGGCAGCCTGGGCCAAATGGCGTGAGGTGAGCGGTGTCATTTGTGACCCCAAAATGCCGGTTAAGCTCAAAGGACAGGTCTATAAATCCATCATTAGACCTGTCCTGTTATATGGCAGTGACACGTGGCCTGTGCTTGAGCGACACAAGCAGAGTCTGCGTGTCACGGAGATGAACATGCTGCGCTGGATGTGTGGTGTCACGCGGAAGGACCGCATTAGGAACTCCCGCATCCGGGGTAGCCTTCATGTCCGTGACATTGCTGACAAACTGCAAGAGTGTCGTCTACGCTGGTATGGACACGTCTTACGTCAACCGGCATCTTACGTGGGTAACAAATGTCTTGCCATGCTACCTCCACCGGGCCCCAGTAAACGGGGAAGGCCAAAAAAATGCTGGCTTGACGTCGTAAGGGATGACATGCGTGCCAACCAACTAACCACCAGGGATGCTGAAGACCGTGCGAAGTGGAGGAGACATAGCCGGAAAGCGGACCCCGGGCTCCAAGGCGTGGGTTTTGGAGCGCAACTGGGACAGCGCTAGGATGATGATGATGAAATATATCATGTATGATTTCATACCCGAGCCTCCGTGCCATAAAAGCAACTCTAATCTATCTATTTCAAGACAGAGGAAGAAAAAGGAACAGCTTGCACATTCTTCATTTTCTTGAGATTTAAAAGATATTTAGTGAAAACTTTTCAGTAAATATCTTTTTCACCACAGCAGCTCAAACATGCCGCTTTTGCTGCGAGACAACAGTGAACAAAACGCGATTTTTATTCAAGCGTGAGTAAAAGTAGCTTTTTAATTTTTCAATCTTCAGTGTCACGAATTGACATTGTTCAGCCATAAATTTGAAACATTCGAATTTTACTGTGCTCTGTCCCTTTCACATGCATATAAAAAGTGAGTGAAAAAACAAACCCGTTCGAATTCAAAATTCGATTTTGGAATTCGACCTCAAAGAAAACACCTACGGCAACGCAAAAAAAAAAAAAATTTGTAATAAAGTATAAATATATTTGTATTACTTTTTTATATGTTATTGTTTACATGTTTAATTTATTATTGGATTTTAATAAAAATGAGTCTAATTAATAGTATAAAATTAGTATTTAACCAATACATTTTTATTTAGAATTACAACAATGATACATTTGAAAAATAAACATCAGGGACGCGGTATTAAAACGTGATTTAAAAAAGTAGCGTATAGGTATAGCGTATCGTGGTAAATTATATTAATAATTATATAAAATAATCTAAAAGGATGAGTGAAACTAGCGATGATGACTGTACTTTAAGACCAGAAGAGTTAAATCAACAAATGATTATGCAGAATTCAATCTATTCCTGTTCATTTCTATGTCTCCTAAGTAATATGTGTTCTCACTGCTGTGGTGAAAAGTTATGTGTGCTACACGAGAGCAAAGTTTTTTGTATCTCGTGCTGTTGAGTCCCTCACCACGCTCAGGATTCTAATTTTGATTCACTCGCTTCGCTCGTGAATCAATCATAGAATCCTTCGCTCGCTCGGGACTCAAAATCAGCACTCGAAACAAAAAACAACTTTGCTCTCTTGTTGCACAAATAACTATTTGTACATTGTTGCTCCTGTCAAACATCTGATGGTCGTTTTAGTACCTACCTACGGTTTTCCGCAACAAAGATTTTTTTCAAATAATGCAAAAAACTAATCTAAAATTATTTATCTTTATAACAATAATTTCTATTACTTTGTCCTAATTGGTGACAAAACACTGTAGTAAACTAAGCCAGCCTTATTTTTTTTTGTAAATTTTATATGTACGGTTATTTATTAACTTTCCTATGACAGAAAAGATTAAAATAAAAAAATAAAAGGTAGGCTTTGATGATATTGTCACACAATGGTAATGACGATAATGCTGATTGCATTACCATCATAATCGCAAGAAAATGTTCATTAATAAATAGTAGAAAACTTGAATGTTCAGCAGTTATTTTAATTCTCTGCGACTGACGTGCCTTATTTTTTTACATTTTCACTGACGTGGTGCATGAGACACCATTTCAAAATCTAATATTTTTATAGCTTTAAATTATGCGACTATTTTGTTCATATTTATTACACTGATTTTTAATTAAACAGTCTTTATTAATGTTACACAAAATGTCTATGGATGCCTATGTAAGTATTAATGTCATAGCGAAAACATTAAATCTCTCATTGTAACTTAAAACATTTTAAAAATTAACAATTACATTAATCAGTCTAGGTACCATGAGATACATTCATTGGTTCAATAAAAAATTGGTTCAAAATCACAGCTTTGTTTCACCTAGAAAAGTTCCAGCCGACGTTCTCTCACAGATAGAAGACGCAGAAAGAGTGCTTGACCTAGAGTTGTTACTTGAGTCAGCCATCTAAAAAACAAACATCTATGTTACTCAGTAACAATTAGCATTATACTAGCTTTTGCCCGCGACTCTGTCTGCGTGGAACTTGAACCCGCGTTAACTCGACTTCCAGCTTACGTATCATGTTAAAACATACACCAAAATTAAAAGAAAATGTTTTGAATTCTATTAATGATGTGAAAAGATCCTCCACATTAAAATTTATTAAAGATCTTCAATGAACAGACATCAAAAATTTTATCATACACCGTGTTTTCTAAGTCAGTGTTTACCGTTAAGTATGTACTCAGCCCATGATATAGAAGTTACCTATAATATATATTTTACAAAATATATTATAGGTACACAAAATATATTGTAGGTAAAACTCGTAACTTCTATATCATGGGCTGAGTACATGCTTTAGGGGAAAACACTGACTTAAAAAACACGGTGTATGTAGTTTTTAAAATCATCTCAATATTTTTTTAGTGTCTTCATTACAAATATACAAATATAGATATCCAATCTAATACTAATATATTAAGCTGAAGAGTTTGTTTGTTTGTTTGCTTGAACGCGCTAATCTTAGGCACTAACAGTCCGATTTGAAAAACTCTTGCGGTGCTAGCAGCCCATTTATTGGAGAAGGCTATAGGCTATATAACATCACGCTATGAGCCACGGGAGCGGAGCAGCAGTCTTAAATAAGGCGGGTGTAACCGAATTTTAGGATAACTAAACTTATCTACTGATGTGGTTGTATAGGAGACACTATGAAAATATTACCATTTTACTAAGGTAGTAGTATAGTAGACACTTACCTTAACACTGATGTGGTAGTCTCGTGGACACCTTTCTCCCGCCACGCACATGTGTGTTCGCTACTACTGCTCCGATAACCGATGCGCGGCCTAACCACAGTAAGGTACTGAGAGTGGCGGTGCTCAAATTTGAATATTAACTTAAATAAAGCGAATTTTATATTTCCCGGTGTCTGTTGGACTACGACGTCAGTCGCAGAAGGTTAATACGGGTACGTGTATATTAAATCGATTAGTAACATATAACTTAGACGGTGCTTAGTCATTGTACGGACGAATGTTTACGCCATAACAATGACGATAAAAAGAATGAAATATGTATAATCCTTAAAAAAATTGTAAATTGAATATTGATGGCAATAGATAGGATAGTAAAAAACATAATTGGTAGTACTGTGTCTGTGGCCTTTGATAACTAAATATTTATCTACGCAATATATAAAAACGCTTTTAAAACACTAATCATTAGACTTTAGTGCATTAGCATCTTTAAATGTTTTGTGTCAGTTGGTTCTATAACCGTAAAGGCACCGGCACCAAAAATGTATCGAACATTCTAGATCAAGAAGTATATTTAATTCCAAATTTACGATAATAGACACAAATGAAACTACAATCATTTACAAATGAAAATAAACAAATTTACAATGGTTGACGCCTCGCGTGACCTGTATTTGGCACAAAAGATCAGCATTGCCTTACAACGTGGCAATGCTGCCAGCATTCTGGGCACGCTCTGGATTTCCATGACGCCCTTTAAAATTTTTCTTTGCCTTTTTATTTGTTAGGTACTTAAGCATAGAAATAATTATTTTATTTTATGTGTACATATAAAGTCACCTAGTAATAGATTAATTTTCTTTAATAAATAATAATATTTACAATAATTACAAATGAAACTACACAAATTTACAATAACAGATACAAAAGAAACTAAACATGCAAGTGATTAAACAGGTGCAATCAAATCGTATTTTGTGAGTACGGCAAACGAAAGGTTACGTGTAATGTATAACGCAAATTATACAGTATTATATTGTATTTATAAATGGCATACAGTACAATAGTAGTATAGTAGTACAAATATAATTCAGGCCAACAATAGTAAGGACGACTGCCTCTGCAAAACCTGACTTGTCACGCAGAGCCGGTCGCAATATGGAAACGTAAGATAATACACTCTTACCAAGCTTGGCGAGTGACCTGAGGAAAATTTCTTCTTTATATTTCAACATAGATGCGCAAATCGATTTTAAGCTTCGCGATTTGCATTCCTCATATAAGTTTAGTTATTCGCGTTAACTAACTTTTAATAGCAGTGATAGCTTCGTGGAGATACCTACAGACTGCCTTACAGCTATGCAGAGGGTACCCACGGCGAGAAACACACCTTTCGAAGCTATGTGCGTATTTATTTGGTAATTATCACGTGCCCGTACCTCGAAGAGCGCTATAAACCTTATGGCTCAATTTTCACGAAGATCTTCGACAGTTGTTGTGGGGCGTAGTAGGAGTGGGACCGACCTAGAATATACTTACTTTGGCTAGCTAAACTAGCTAAAACTGATATGATAGAAGCGGAAATCAAACACACTATACGTTGGCAAATAGATATCCACTTCGTTCATAGGTCAAGTGGCAATAATGCAATCAACACAATTATGCAAAGGGCACAGTCCAAAATAAACTTGATGGAACACATCAAATCCACGCCAATCATCAGTCCGTACTGAACAAGTTACACACATCGAACATTATAGACAGCTACAAATTCGAATGTAACGGATCTCAATCGTGTTATAATTTAAAAATAAATATGTAATGCCTTTTGTTTTTCCCGATGCGATGGCTTTATTTTTTTTATATGAAAGTATTTATGTACCTGGACATCATGACATATTCAAAATATTGATACACTTATCTATATTGCACTGCTGACCCTTATTTTATGTCAGATAATTTTGTTGACTTGAGCGTTAGGCTAATGTAATTAAACTATTTTAGTTCTAAATGGCTAGTGTAATCTGTAAAATAGAAAAAAAACATGTTTGAAAACTTATGTTAGAAAATAATTTGCCGCGTATAATTAGCAGAAGTAATTAAAGTAGACTCGTAATTTTAATACAGACGTTGAGATTGATAGTTTAATCTTACATTTCAAGCTTAAGTTTCTGAAGGCCTAATTTGAATATAATTATAAGTTAAGAAAACTATTAAAACCTAAACGGGTTAGGCCGAAAACTTAATAGTACGTAATACTTTTGTATTAAGTTTTATACTGTGTAATTTCATTACTAAAAATGTTCACGAGTAAAGGTTTATGAAAGCATGTACACATGGCTAGAATCAACAGAGCTTAAGCGCTTGCAGTATAAAGCCTTTCCATTTGTGTCGCCTTCCAGTTTCTTGTCTAGCGTCAACAACTAGAACAGCTTTTAAATGGAAGGAAGACATACCTATGTATATATAGTATTTTGTTTTTATTAATATTTATTTCTTTAACAATATAAGTCTGTTTTAAATTGCACTTATAGCCTGTGTCAGGCAACTTTGTTCCTTTAGCAGCTGCGTACACATCTAACGATAAACTGCCTAAATTTTTTTTTGTAATATAATTATTAGGGGTCGTCATAAAGTATACCTAACATTTTTTTTCTTTTCTCAATAACATTTATAGGTACTTTTTCCATCAATCAGATGCTAATGTCAGTAATGTTCATCGGTTCAAAGTCAGTTCATCGGTTCAAAGTCGGTATATAATAATGAGAACTTAAGGTATATTTCACTACTTAACGTGTGCCATAATTTCGTATAAAAGAATTGTTTTGTGACTTATCAACATTTTACTTATAAAGAGGGCAAGTTGGTAACTACTTAGTTCTTTTAACATGAATACTTTATCGATAATGACCATAATTTTAATGTCAATAAGCGGATCAAGGTTTTTTTTTTGTTGTTCATATATCTATTTTTTCCTCGTACAAAATAAAAGAAATCGTAATGGCACAGAAAACTGTAACCCCATAATTTTTTAAGTCCGATGCAGTCTTTGTGTCCGTGACTATTCTAGTAACTATACTAGTAATATAATATCTGGGCGAAATTTTTAGGGATAAGATATTTATGTCGCGAATACATTTAAGACTACGCACCGCACGGAGGCCCTGTGTTATCCTTATCGCTGCAAAACTGAAGGTTTATTTATATAATTAAGGAAATTATGAACAACCGTATGTAGAGTATTTCTTGCAAGTGTTATTGGAAAATAGCAAACACTTAAAAAAATGCAGCGTGCAATGCGACTTGCGGGTGTAAGTAGTGCGTACTTCTTCTATTCATCGCTTGCAGCGTATGGTTTTTTCTTGGAGTTTTCAGAACACAATATAGCAAGTATCATAAGTGAAGAAAATATTTAATTTTTTGCAAACTGTATATACTACCTTGTACTTAACCTACTGACACCACTACTCATCTGTTTCAGGTTTCCGGAATGCAGTTGCCGCCTACCATCCACAGAATTTTCCCTCCCGGAAAATTCTGGCCTAATGGGGGGAGTATGTGACGTCAATCGTCGTCGCATCTCTTGGCCAGACGTCTCCACCTCCCGCGCCCCTCCAACGGACTATATATACCGTGGCGCGGAGTGACCGGCCCTTTCTCACTGGCTGTGCGGCGACCAAGCTAAGTCTTCTCTTCTTCCCTGAGCAACGCCGGAGACACATTCAGACGAGAATCACGCGACCCTGGTTCTATTTTTGTAACTAGTCAGATTGTTTAGAATCACTATTTTCCATTGTATTCCTTTGTTAAAGTCTGTATAGATTCTTTTACAGAAATATACAAATTTTCGTTTGTAGCCGCAATAAAGACTTTTTCATTTTACGTCACAAGTTGTTCCTTAGCTCTTCTAATCCTAAGAGGGTATAATGCACTTTGTGTAGCTGTTTGGAAATCTGACATTTTCAAAGTTATTCTCGACATTTTAAAAGTGGTTCTGGTTGCTTCTGTTTACAAATAAATGGACACGCGTAGGTATGCGCGTATTTTAACATTATATTTCTGAGTTCATAAAATTTTCAGAAATAAGCATTAAGTGTCTTATGTTTATCACTTTAAATTATGAGACATTATAAAATTAATTTCTATAACTGGGTTCCTATTTTTAAATGTCACATCCCATATTCCAATTCCAGTTAACATTGAGATAGTCACCACCTTGTGAAATAAATAAGTACATATACTTATTTAAATTTGATTTGTTCTTGAAAAGTGCTTTTTTCTAATTGCCGTTTGTGAAAAGATATAGATCCCGAATAGGTACGATCGTTTAAGCTGCGCCACTCATTAGATTAAACTTTATATTCGGACTCTCGCGTCTCGTGATATTTTTAATTACAATGAGTTCTCAAATGACTTTGCAATTTAAAGAATTTCTTGAATCCCGGTCCCTTCGAGTATAAAATTTAACTTAATGAGCAAATAGATTTTTAATTTTAGTATATTATTGATCGTGTTTTTTACAGTGTTCGCTGGTTCAAGCAAGCGAAGCTACGATTTTATTATGAGTAAGTAACGCTTTTTAAAATTAGTCAGGGGGTGCTTCTGTCTGTTGGTCTGTCCGACCATTAGACAGGGCTTCGGGTACGCGCTCCCGGCTCGCCGAGCTACTGTAGTCACTACCCTATATCCGTCCAGTGATTACAGTACCCCAACCTACAACCCCCTTCTTCCTTGTCAATCCATCCTATCCATTTACCCCGTATCTCCTATCACCTTCCTCTATAACGACAACATTCCCAAGGAGGGTTGGCGTCAGGCAGGCGGCCGGCTGGTAAAATTCATGCCAAAACCTTTTGCAGTATGGCCAAGTATGTACATGAGTGCGATAGGATTAGGGCGTTCCCCGCAGGCGACGCGCAGGGGCAGCACCCGGCACCTGCGAGAAATATGCGAGGGTTGTTGCACTACTCCGGGCGAGTGCAACATAAGGAGCAAGCCTGTGACGTAAAGGTGAGGTATGCAAGTTGGAACGTAGGAACGATGACTGGAAGAGCTAGAGAGTTAGCTAGTGTTTTGAAGAGAAGACGAATAAATGTGGCATGTTTGCAGGAAACAAGATGGAAAGGTACGAAAGCTAGGGAGATCGGTGAAGGATACAAGTTTTATTATTGTGGAAGTGATGGCAAAAGAAATGGTGTGGGGATTGTGTTAGACGAAAATCTGAAAGATAGCGTGACAAGTGTAAATTGAGGTAATGACAGATTGATTGCTGTGAAAGTGATGTGGCAAGGTATTATTCTGAATGTGATAAGTGTGTATGCCCCTCAGATAGGCTGTGATGATTGTGAGAAAGAGAAGTTTTGGATGGATTTCGATAGCATGATGACGAATATACCGGAGAATGAAGAGATTATTGTGGGAGGTGATTTTAATGGACATGTGGGACGAACAAATGAAGAGTATGAAAGAGTACATGGAGGTTGGGGACTCGGCAGCCGAAATTGTGAGGGAGAAGCAATTCTTCAAGCTGCTGCCGCTTTTGACCTAGCAGTTGCAAATACTTGGTTCGAAAAAAAAGAGCAACATCTGATCACGTATAACAGCGGCCACCATATGACCCAGATCGATCATTTCTTAATAAGACGTAATCGACTCAACTGGGTCAAAAACTGTAAAGTGGTACCAGGAGAAGATTTAGTCTCGCAGCACAGGCTCCTGATGGTCGAACTAAAGATTCAAATAAGCTTTAAAATAACCAAGCAGCAACTGACTCCAAAAATAAGATGGCATATGTTAGAGAAGAATGAATGTGTAGAAAAATTCAGAGATAGAGTGGTAGGTAAAATGTTAGGAATGGGCGATATGAATGATATTAGTGTCAATGAGTGTTGGGAAGAGATGAGTGAATGTATTAAGGGTGTAGCAAAGGATCTTTTAGGAGAGTCGAAAGGGAAGCGTATGAAAGATAAGGACACGTGGTGGTGGACAAAAGAGGTACAGAATGCACTTAAGGAAAAGAAAGCAAGGTTTAAAGAATGGCAGCTGACGAAAGGAGGAAATGAATCTTTAGAAGAAAGTAAGAAGAAGGAATATGACGAATGTAAAAAGAGAGCCAAAAAGGCCGTAGCCATTGCTAGATCCAATGCCCTAGACAAGTTGTACGGGTTACTTGAAAAAACCCGAGGGTCATAAATACTTATACAGCATGGCTAAAGCTAGAGAGAGAAAGGCGAAGGATGTATCCCATATTAAGTGCATGAAAGACGAAACAGGAGCGATTCTTATGGACGAAGATAGAATAAAAGAACGATGGAGGACATACTTTAAAAAGTTAATGAATGAGGAGAACGATTGGAGCGGAAAACTTGAGAATGAGGTGATGAATATTGGGTTAGTGAAGGAAATAAATAAGGACGAGGTAAAAAAGGCTGTTAGTGGAATGAAGAATGGAAAATCGTTAGGACTAGATGGAATACCAGTAGAAGCATGGAAAGCATTAGGAGATGATGGATGGGCGTGGCTGACTTTATTCTTCAATAAGCTGTTGCACGAGGAGACCATACCCGAGGAATGGTGCAACAGTTACCTGGTGCCCATTTTTAAAAATAAGGGTGATATCCAAGAGTGCAACAATTATCGGGGAATAAAGTTAATGCCACATACTATGAAAGTATGGGAGAGAGTAATTGAGCGACGCCTGCGTGACGAGAGTGAGATTTCACGAAACCAATTCGGTTTTATGCCTGGTCGAGGTACGATGGATGCCATTTTCGCTCTTCGCCAAATATGCGAAAAATACAGGGAGGCACATAAAAACTTGCACATGGTGTTCGTCGACCTTGAAAAGGCATATGATCGAGTGCCCCGTGAAGTCTTGTGGTGGGCCCTGAAGAAGAAAGGAGTGCCTGGGAAATACCTGACGTCGATTCAAGCCATGTACGCTGAATGCCGAACGCAGGTCCGATCCGCAGCTGGTATCACAGCCAGATTCGATGTGGCCGTAGGCTTGCACCAAGGGTCGGCCCTTAGCCCCTACCTCTTCCTGTTAATAATGGATGCTATATCATCGGACATACAGGAAGAGGCACCCTGGTGCATGTTGTTTGCCGACGACATCGTTCTGGTAGCAGAGAGTGGACAGACGGTGCAGAGCAAGCTGGAGGAGTGGCGGCAGAGACTGGAGAATGTAGGCTTGAGAATAAGCAGAACCAAAACGGAGTATATGTTCTGTGACTTTGGCGGTCTCTCCAGTCCTATACCGGTTACACTCGGCGGTACACCTCTACCAGTATGCTCCGATTTCCGCTACCTAGGTTCACTCCTGCAAGATGACGGCGAAATTGATCGGGATGTTAGGCAAAGAATCAACGCAGGATGGATGAAATGGCGACAGGTCTCAGGCACAATATGCGACCACAAAATGCCTGTGAAATTAAAGGGCCGTATGTATAAATCGGTTATAAGGCCTGTCGTACTGTATGGAGCTGAGTGTTGGGCTACAAAGAAGATGGATGAGACACGATTGCATGTGGCAGAGATGAGAATGTTACGATGGATGTGTGGAGTGACAAGAATGGACAGAATTAGGAATGATTACGTTAGAGGTAGTATGAAAGTGGCGCCCATAGCTGAAAAGGTGAAAGGGAGTCGATTGGCCTGGTATGGACATGTTATGCGGAGAGATGAGATGTATGTAGGTAAAAAAGTGATGGATATGCATGTAGAAGGACGAAAAGGGAGAGGACGGCCAAGGAAGAGATGGATGGACTGTGTGAGGATGGATATGAAAGAGAAAGGGGTAAGCGATTGGATGACTGGTGACAGAGAAGTATGGAAGCGAAGGACATACTGCGCCGACCCCAAATAAATTGGGACCAGGGCAAGACAATGATGATAACGCTTTTTAAAATTATGTTACTACATATATTATTCAGTCGAAGATTCACTACTAATGTTTCTGGTACATCATTACAGCTCCTTAGACAACTACACCGAGCTGCCGTTTGACGACGTCACAAATATATTTTCTGAACCCTGGTACAACTCTAGCAGATCCACGGTATTTTTCACAAGACACATAAAATATGTGCAAGTTTATAAGATTGCTATTATAATTTACATTCAGACCGTAGGAACGTTACGCGAAAAACACATTATGGAAATTTGGAGTATTAGTAGATAAAGATTTTCATGTTGTAAATACCATAGTCATTGTCGTAATATTTATTTTTCTACGGGGAATATGAGTCTCTTCGGCTATTGAACAGTTTCTTTATGAAACTTTCTTTAGATATATTTGAATTTATATTACCATTTAATAAATGAGATATTAATTTATGTATATTTAAGAAGGTTCGCCTGCTAAGTAGACAATTTAAGCCCAAATCGAGGGTCGTCGAAGACAGCAATGCGATACCATTAAACGAGCTAGACGCAATTGCAGAGAGATGGCGCTGTTATTGTGAGCAGTTGTACAAAAAGTCCAACAACAGGGATCCTTTCGATACCCCCTAAGACTGGGCTAAACTGGACCTGGAACCCGACATCCAAAGATCGGAGATAGTAACGGCCATTGGATTGTTAAAAACTAACAAACTGCCAGGTCCGGATCAAATTACAGCTTGAAGTGTTGAAGGCTCTGGGTGAAAGAGGTATTGACACATTGCACAACATCTGCAACCACGTATGGCGGAACGGCGAGTGGCCCAAGGCTTGGACTCAGTCGATCATCCTTCCACTACATAAAAAGGGTTCGACCAAAAAATGTGATAACTATCGCACACTCGCTTTAATTTCTCACGCAAGCAAAGTCCTGTTATGCATCATAAACAACAGGGTCCGGTATTATCTTGACTGGCAGATCCCACAAGAACAGGCAGGTTTTGTCAAGGGAAAAGGCACGCGTGAACAAATATTAAACGTCAGGCAAATTGTGGAGAAATGCTACGAGTTCGACACACCTGACATAATGTGCTTCGTCGACTATAGTAAGGCATTTGACTGTGTCAACTGGGACTGTCTATGGAGGGTCTTATCAGTACTGGGTGTACCTCATCACTTGATTGCACTTCTGCAATCTTTATATTATAAGAACCAAAGTGTGGTGAGGATTGACGGTACAACATCTAAACCATTCAGTTTTGAAAAAGGAGTTTGACAGGGCTGCATCCTTTCACCCATCCTATTCAATATATACAGTGAATACATAGTGAGGTGACCTTGCGATAACTGGGAGGGAGTCATTACCGTTGGTGGACGCAAAATCTGTAATTTGCGTTATGCAGACGACACCACCTTGCTAGCGTCAGATGAAGCCGAGATGATCACCTTACTGGATAGGATGGAACGCATCAGCGGTGAACTAGGCCTCTCGATAAACAGGTCCAAAACGAAGATCATGGTCATAGATCGCACAGGCAAGCTTGAGCCCACTGGGTTACTCAACTTAGAGACGGTTAACAGCTTTATTTACCTGGGATCAAGCATTAGTAATAAAGGCTCTTGCGAATCTGAGTTGCGAAGAAGGATCGGGATGGCAAAAGGAGCCATGGCACAGCTGTCAAAGATATGGAAGGACGAGAATATCTCCCTGAAAACCAAGATCAATCTGGTACGCACTCTGGTGTTCTCCATATTCTTGTATGGCGCAGAGACATGGACCTTGAAGAAAGCCGACCGTGATCGCATTGATGCTTTCGAGATGTGGTGCTGAAGGAAGATGCTGGGCATCCCCTGGACAGCACACCGTACCAACGTATCGATCCTACAGGAGCTCAAGATCCAGACGAGGCTTTCCACTATCTGCCTGCGCAGGGTTCTGGAGTACTTCGGGCACATTGCGAGGAAAGACAGTGATAACTTGGAAAAGTTAATAATCACTGGCAAAGTGGAAGAAAAAAGACCTAGAGGTAGAAGCCCGATACGTTGGTCCGACCAGATCCGAACCACTCTTAACACCACGGTACACGACGCTCTCCACTCGGCAGCAGATAGGAATAGATGGCGGGAAGTGGTCCGCAGTAGACTGTTTCCACGAGGTGGTCACGACCCTCAGCATTGAGGAAACTGACGCGAGAAGAAGAAGATTTAATTCTGAGTTTGACGAAATTGTATTAAGGTTATCATTCATTAACTCAACAGAGAAGCTTTGCGTTAGAACTGGTTTAGCAGTAGAAAAATAGGACATTAATATGATAGATATTAGGGAGTTTATAAATTACCTATTATTAATATCTATCATATTTATGTATGTGATTTTAGCTTGGGTTCTGTTGTTTCAGGCAGTATTTTGTTCCAATAACTGTATTTTTAACGGTTTCCAATTAAATTGCCTTAGAATACCCACACGCTTTTATTAGCTTCTATAAACATTGGTAATAGCGTAGTTGTAATTTTCTAGATTAAATAAACTAGGTCTACGTTAAACGCAAGACGAGCGATTCCTATGAAATGTATTATTGTCTTCGTCAGCTCGGTGATGACTTTGCTGCCATTCTTATGAGGCTTTCTGCAACCGGCTTGGATTTGAATAAGACGCACTTAGTGGGACATTCACTTGGAGGTCAAGTAATGGGCTTGGCTGGAAATAAGATGGTTAAGAACGGTGTTCTGCTGCCGTGGTAAGTATTACATACATACATACATACATACATAGACTCACGCCTGTTGCCCGGAGGGGTAGGCAGAGACTACGGAACGCCATTTGTAACGATCCTGACATACCTCACTTGCTTCACTCACTCCCATCAAGTTTCTCATGCATGCTCTTCTGTTAAGGGTACTTCTGACTTGTCCTTTTTTCAGGATGTCTCCAATCTGGTCAGAGAACGTCCGCCTAGGTCTTCCCCTTTGTCCTGTTCCATTCACACTTGCCTTATATATCTTCTTTGTCAGTCTATCGTCATCCATCCTCTCCATGTGCCCAAACCATCTTAACATGCCTTTCTCAATGCTTGTCACTACATCTTCTTTTACCCCACACCACTCTCGTATCACACAATTCTTTACTCTGTCGGTCAAAGGCACACCACACATACTTCTCAGTGCTCTCATTTCTACAGCATTTATTTTACTTTCTAATCTCTTCTGCCATACCCAACTTTCACTACCATACATAAGGGTAGGCACTAACACACCTCTATGTACAGCCAAACGTGCCTTTTTGGACACGTTTTGACTGTTCATAAACGCTTTCAGAGCTCCATTCACACTATTACCTGCATTTACTCTCCTTTCAATATCTTCTTCATTCTTACCATCTCTTGTAAACAACGTACCTAAGTAAACAAACTCATTCACTTGTTCCACTTGCTGTCCATCGATCAAAACATTACAAGCCGTAACGCAATCCTCCTTTTCAAAAACCATAACTTTCGTTCTTCTTACATTCAATTTCATTCCTTTCCTCTCTAACGCACCATGCATGATTGCTACCATCTCCTGCAATTCCTCCGCTGAAGATGCAAGTATTAGCTGATCATCAGCATAAAGGAGGCATTTGACGAGTAACCCATTCATCCTTAATCCGCAGTCACTATGTTTTAAATCTTGCAAACAACTGTCCATGAAGAGGTTAAACAGCCACGGTGACGCTACACATCCCTGTCTAACACCTTTCTCGATGGTAAATCAGTCAGTGTATGCCCCGTTTATCCTCACACAAGCTCTAGAATATTCACTAAGGGATTTCAGAGCTCGAATGAGGCTGCTGTCCACCCCATTCATTGACAGCACCGACCACATTTCATTCCTCACCACTTTTTCGTAAGCCTTTTCCAAATCCACGAATGCGCAATAGACCTTTTAACCTTTGGCCAAAAACTTTTCGGCTATGCTTCGCAAGGAAAAAACCGGATCCGTGCATCCCATATCCTTTCGGAATCCCGCTTGCACATCCCATATTTTCTTGTCGGTTACTTCCATAACTCTTTCAATAAGTACCTTTGCATACAATTTGCCAACAATGCTGAGAAGGCTAATGCCTCTATAGTTTTTGCAATGTTGTTGCGAGCCTTATCCTTTATAAAGAGGCACATCTACAGCTGTGGCCCAGTCATTAGGTACTCGGCCGGTGCTCCAGCACAAGTTATATAACCGTTGCAACTGACCAAGTATGATGCCCTGTCCAGCCTTCAGCATTTCGACTGTAATCCTATTATATCCAGCAGCCTTACCTTAGGTAAGTATTATTATTAACATAATCCTATAGTATACGAAACATCTACATTGGTTTATTTGCTTTTTTATGTCTAAAAATAACGATTTTCATACTAAGAATAAATTCTATATCGTGGACGACTTTACAAACATTATATGATCAAATACAATCAAATTCGAAACACCAGGCATGGATAAGATACACAAAGTGTCGTTCAGTATCAAACAGCGAAGCGGTAAAACCACTACTCTACATTTTATGACGGAAATATAGGTAATGATTTTTTCTTTTTACAGGATTACAGGATTAGACCCAGCGGGCGTCGCATTTGATGGTTAAAATCCACGCGACAGACTGAGTGCTAAATCCGCTCTCTTTGTTGACGTCACATATTCGGACTCTAACAAATATGGCATCAGGAGGTCCTTGGGTACCGTCGACTTCTGAAAATTCGAAAATTAAAACAATGCTTTCACCCTTGATGGTAATTTTCGAATTTTCACTATACCTAACGTATGTAGGTACTTTAATATTGTACCATTGATGATTACTTGTAAGAAACTAAACTGTGCTTGTTGATAAAAACATGTACTGCACATTGGTATAATTACAAAAGTGTACGAGATGCTATTTGATTGTAAACATGGTCCTCTATATCTTGTTTATCTCATATCGGCATACTTTCAGGTATGTTTAGTTTAATCCATCTATTATTGTAGTAATATGTGCCTTGTATGACCTACACTGTACATGGGCTATGTAAATGTTACGAAGCGGAAACATGGTACGAAAATAGACCAGTGAATATGTTAATGAAATAGACTAGTATAACGTCGAAAGGCCAACAATATACGCACGTATAAAAGACAGTTGCGTGCCAAATATTCTATCAAAATTGTTGTCACATACCTAGCTGATGGCCTTAATTGCTAAGGTATAAACTACTTATAATTATTACAATTCTTGGCACTAATACCACAGATACATCAGTCAGCTATGTCTGATATGATGATACGTAAATTATGTAGGCAGGACATCCGATTGAGTCACAGATATAGCGATGATGATATATTATTTGGCGAGCGATGTTTCCGTCCCTCTCTATCCCATTCCCTGGAAGGGGCACGCCTTTCGCGGATTGGTCGCCGCGATCGTCGACGCGAGGGACAGTCCAGAACTTTCGATTCGCTAAATACGTGTCCGCCACACCGCACCGCGCCGCTCCCGCTATAATTATTACCGCTTATACAAAACCGCTCGCAAGTGAAAGTGATTTGTGTAGTGGAGTGAATCAAGCAGCTTCATCCCGAAAACACCCGGAGGCTGCCATTTGCAAGGAAGGAGGACTGACGTACAAGGTAAGTGCCCCTCATCATTAGAATATCCTATACCCACTCACAATCCTTTTCCACATCCTCTTCCCTTATCCAATCCTAGGCGACTAAAACCCGCCATCCTTTATATACAGTCCATTCCTTCTCCAAGTCGCCTAGAACCCTACGGTTTCGGTGTAACGCCGAACCAGTACCTACATTATGTAGGTATGTATGTAGGTATGTTATGCTTTGATCTGATTTCCTCTTTTATGTGTGTCGTGACTGTTAACATGATAATGTGTAGTCTAGATATTTGGTCTTGTTAACCCAAGTTCTAGTAAACGAATTTCTAGGGTATATTATTATTTGATATAATAATATGTTACTAGCCAATATTGTACTATGGTGTACTAAGTATAAACTAGAATTAGTTTTAGATTGAAAGCTTCGTACCGCTCTGGCGAAAATAATTATGAGAGGCAGGACAAAGTGGGTCAGATCTTAGTTTACAAATTAATGACATATTTTGTCAACATTATTAGCAGCTCCTAATTGTTATTATGAATAATTTGATGCACATCATGACATCATTGAATAAATAAAAAGTATTGCATATATTTAATAAAAGCTACTTATATTGAGAATTGCTGTGGGAGCATTGACATATACTACTTTAGTACATATATATCGATGTGTGGGAGTTTCGAGAGTACTCAGTATTTATTATCGCGGACACACCAGCTCATAAACAAAAAGAAAGTATTGTTCTTAATATAGTAATAAGTTGTAAACAACTTGAAGATTGAAAAGAGTTTCTTCCCTGCTTCTTCTTATATGCTCTTTGATTAAACAGGTGTTCTTTTTTCCAATACTCGCTTATGTAATTATGAATTTAAAAGTTATAACTTTTTATTATCGATTACTACATGACCCATAGCTTTGTGGTGTACGTAACAGACTGCCGAGACGATGGTCTCGAGTTCGATCCCCAGGTACCCTGGGCATACACCTGACTTTTTGAAGTTATGTGTGTATTAAAAATGTTCATTGTCGCTCGCTTAATAATGTGCCCGGTAGATGGCAATAGGCTCGCCCCCTATTACATTGGGACCTAAACATAACTGGCGAAATATCGGTGTCTAATACACCTCTGCCTACCCCCTAGGGGATAAAAGGCGTGAAGTTATATTACCTGGCCCATCAATGTTTTTAATAAAAATGAGCATTATATATATTCGAGTTTATTATTATAGAATTGTGATCGTGGAATGTAAAGACAATTCGCTATATTTCATTTAGAAGGGCAATTACCTTGGGCTACCACGGTTTCAACTTTCATGGAAGCTTACATTTCATTATTACTTATTTAAGGATTTTTGTCTGTCAGATAAGTTACGGAATAAATTTGAATAATTTTCTGTCTAAAATCTTTGACCAATCTAATTTTGAGTAAAACTTAGCAACAGAAAAATGTCTCCGAGTGATTCTTAATATACTAGACTAACATTATTATACTGTTCTGTTGAAGATGAAGTACCCGGGGACAATTATTGGGTGTTACGCGAAGAACTACAGGGTTTGGAAGAATTACTCGAAGGAACAAAGACGGGCGACCGTCCTCGAGCTTGGAAAGTTTGCACCGAATGCATAAGTCCACAACACGTTGCTCTTACAAAAAAAACTTTAATCTTTTTTGTTGGAAAAAGCTGAAAATAATGGCTTCTACACTGGTTTGTAATGTACAACTTTCTCTTTTGTAACTTTTTTGCTGACAAAACACTAGATACCTACTTAGGTATAAGACTAGATTACCAAAGTTAAACTCGCGTTATTTAAGTCTACTGTTCTGTTCCCTGGCTCAAGCGTCATGTTATGTAGCCTTCATCGATAAATGGGCTATCTAACACTGAAATACATTTTCAAATCGGGTCAATTGTTCTTGAGATTAGCCCGTTTAAGCAAACAAACAAACCAACTCTACTTAGTATAGAGTATATTAGTATGTACTTAAAGTGTCCGAAATGCCTAATATTATTCTGAATAATTAGCCTTACATTCCAGATAATATTAACCTAACCAGAATCTAACATGTAACGCGCGTTGTAAGTAAATAGAACTTGAAATTTCAATTCTAAGAAAGTCTAATTTGAGAGCGCCTATAGCGAGGTAACACATCAGAGCAATTTAAAGTATCATGGCAGCATAAATGCAGACGCAAGTAATTCTTGTATAAAACCCGTTTTAAAAATTATTGAATCTTACGGACAAGTTGCCGATACATCACCTCCAATTGTAGCAAAAAGGATGTTAGCTCTATAATTATGTTCTACAAACATCTATGTTTACTGGACAGCAAATGATCTAGTGGGAAATGTGTAAAACTTAGAAATGTTGAAGTGATGAGATGAGTTAAAAAAATATCGCTCAATCAGGCAACATTACTGTGTAGATAGTGGTCTTGCATAAATCCTATTTTTGGCATGAATTTGCAAGTCTTCTCAGAAAGCTTTTAGCCAAGGATTAGTGCGTCCTATGCGCCACTGTCTAATTATGTCGGATTGGCAACATACTCTCAACTATTATTTTTAATAAAGTAGGCATATTAATAAGGTGCTGAAGTACCTCATAATATTATCCCGGTGGCGAGCTTTTCAATCTGCTGGTATAGCTAGCAATCAAATCAATTGTATAAAAATATAATTATAGCTGTAAGCGAGAATTATAGCTGTTAAATATTCTCTGTTTTCTATTTAAACGGGCCAAGCCTCAGCTTTCGATATTGTTCAGAACTTAATAATAATTCAACCAATGCACACACAGAAGAACATACTTAAATAAATATAATATTCGTAGATCACGTGAAGTGTAGCACCGCCGAGGTTTGAACCCACAACACAAGGAGTAGTGTTTAACTTCGAGGCAGCTTGAACCACTACGCCATCGAGTCTTCGTAAATGCAATTAAATCATCAAATAACTGAGCTATTTGTATCGTTCCCATTACACATTCGGTTGCGCTCTATATTTTACTTGGCCAGTAAAGTACCGGCACATCGCTGTATCGAGTGCTAAACATGAAATACTTAGAATGACAGTCCACTACAAATATAGCGGCGCTCTATATAACGTAAATTTTTATTCACGTCTAGTGCCAGCGGGTTAAAAATCTTGAATTTATTGATTCGCATCGCATGGACTGATTTTATGACTAGACGATTATCGGGCTAGCTTAGAGATTTATAATAAACCGGTCAAGTGTGAGTCGGACTCTCGCACCGAGGGTTCCGTACAAACCTGTACCTAGGTAGGTATATATAATTATTAAAAAAATATGAGATGTAACTAAATATTTAAGGTTTTCGAAAATTTTCCTATGTGCTATAAAACGTTGCTTTATGCCAAATTTCAAGATTCTAGATCGACTGGAAGTAACCTTTATTTTTGACTTGAGCATTGATATGAATTTCAATTTTGTACTTCGACGTGATCATGAGAAAATGGTATTAAATTTAAAATTATTAAAAATATTTTTATGATTACATTTTCAAATTTCAAGATTCTGAGTTTATGGGAAGTACCCTGTATGTGTTGATTCCCTTGTGAGTTTCGAAAATTAGCGGCAATTTGCAGCATAAACGGCTGTATGTTTTGATTGCATTGGCTTAGAAGTTTGATTTTTCACAGCTTCAAGTGACAGTAGACTTGACTATTGGATATAAATTTCAGTTTGATACCTCCACGTGTTTCTGAGAAAAAAGGTATTGACAGACGGACGGACAACAAAGTGATCCTATAGGGGTTCCGTTTTTAGGGTTCCGTACCTCGAAATGAAAAAAAAACGGAACCCTCATAGGATCACTTTGTAGGTTTGTACGGAAACCTCGGTGCGCACTTGACCGGTTTATTTCATTTCGAGGTACGGAACCCTAAAAATGGACTCAGTTATAATGTCAATATATCGTTTAGTTTTCAATGGATATTTTCAAAATTATTTTCTTTTCGTTGCAGCCGTTCGCAATTCTCTGCTGGGCTTAGCATCTCCTAACTTTCTTCACAGAAGTGTAAGTCAGTTTGGTATAGGGTTTGATGTTGACTTCTCCATCACTTCGGAAGGATACTATTTGCTTAGTGTATTTTCCTTAGTTGCCTATTACGACACTACGGAATGAAATGCTACGCTACGGATATCTTTCTATATCTTGATAAAGTGAATATAAGTTATCAGAATTAATATTATGTAATAATAATAATAAAAAAATATTTATTTTGTCTTACAATGAATGTTACATATTTTTAGGCTTAATCTATGTTACATTAATATAAAATTAATGTCGAACGAGTGATCTCAATGTGAGAGACTGGTGTCTGTACTAGGAGACCTGTATGACAGAACACCAGCCTCTCCTACCTCTGGACAGGTGCGAAAATTTATAGATTTATCAGTTTCTATAGGTATACGAGTAACGTGTGAGAGTGTGCATGTGAGTGCGTAATATTATACCTAAGTGAGTATGTGGGTTCATGTTAGTATATAAGAGCATGCACGCGCGCGTGTGTGTGTTTTGTGTGTGGCATTCAGTGTTGATGGAATGTTTGATAGTAGTTATAGACCTGTATGTAGTAATTTTTCGGTATCATCGTAGGTTAGGGATTTTAGGTAATATTTTTAATGCATTTAAATTTAGTGAGATGATAAATATTACCTAACCTCCTTGTTTATCTTTTTGTATAGATAAAAACCTTGGAATTAAAAAAATCTTAGAAAAATAAAAATATTAGCTTTTCCACAGAGCGACTGCCTGTCTGACCTACGCAACCCGAACGGATAGCGATATTCCATGGTTTATGTTTCCATGGTTTTGCTCCAAATTACAGACATAAAAGCACGTGCGAGATTGTGGAAAGCCACTAGTTATAAGGAGGTCGGCTTATACATGTCGTCAATAAATAAAGCCTAAAATTTTCCTTCAGACGTTAATTAGGTATAGATAAAACACTTAGGCCCACTTGCGTAACGTTTGATTTAAGTCACTCCTTAATTTAAATTTTTTGAACAGAATTAACAGCATAAAATAATTTAACTTAAAAGTATTTAGCGTCCTCTTGCACAACGACAACAACGCTTAGATTTAGTTAAACATTTTATGAGGTCGGTAAAGTAGTTTCTACGTTTTGTTTCATGGCATGAAGCCTTTTTGTTACGATTTTAACGATGTTATGCGTATGGTTTCGCATAAAACCTTAGACTATATATACTTTGAGCATAAAACAAAACGCATTGTCGTCGCCTAGCAACGAAATTACAATTGACAAATAATAACTAGAAACTTTTAAGCATTAACCGTAGGGTTCCTACATGGGGTGCAGGTGCACCCCACACCGATTTGTTTTCTAAATATCTCAATTTCTTTAAAATTAGGTTTGGAACTGATACATGAACATTTGGAGGACCGTCACAGGATGCCAACTTAGTCCATTGCAGTAATCCTCAAAAAAGGACCAAATCCTACAAGCGCTGTTGCTCAAACTACATTTAACTTTGTGTAATAAGGCTGATTTGTGATCTCAAGCTACCGATTCTGTTTAGTAAAACGTATTTTCATGAATTGTTTTTTTTATTTTTAGGATTACAGTAATTTTAGTATGGGGTGTTCCAGCACCCCAGTGTAGGAATAACATGTGCGCCAAATAGTGTAGAATTCTAGGGTTAACAATAACACAAGTAGGTACATTGTTATCAGTTATATCATCATCATCATCATGTCAGCCTAGGGACGTCCACTGCTGGACATAGGCCTCCCCCTGCTGCGTCGTCCGGTCCAGTTATATAACTATTGATAATTTTCGTCGCTAATGATAAGATGCCAACATCAGTGTGACAGTTCTTAAATGGAATTAGCCAAGTAACACAATTTGTAGAAAGGAAGAGTAGGTCCCTATTTATGCAGCCATGTATACCGTCCGACATAACAGCCATTATACGCTCATTGAAAAACACTAATAGCGTGGGGTATGACGACATTTCTACTAAAGTTATAAAATTTGTTAGCGAATCGATATCAGAACATATTAGCTACATTATTAACCTAAGCATATGTACAGGTATATCCCCTAATGCCTTAAAAACATCTGTCGTCAAACCGCTTTTCAAAAAACAAGACCGGGAAAGAATGGAATTCTATAGACCAATTACGCTCATACCAGTATTCTCAAAGGTGTTTGAAAAATACATATATAAGCAACTATACAGTTTTATAGAAAAAGAAAATATTCTAGCTCCAGAGCAAAAAGGATTTCGGCAAGATAGGAGCATAAACCGGGCGATATATGATTTCTTGAATGTAATAATAACAAATGTCGACAGTAAAATACCAGTCTGCGCCATATTCTGCGATATGACGCAGGCTTTTGATTATGTGGATCATAGCATATTAATAAAAACACTAGACATGTACGGCATAAGAGGGAATATATTAAACTTAATAAAATCGTACCTGGACAATAGAAAACAGTATACTGAGCTTAAAAATATAAATCACAAGAACAAGAAACTTGAATCTTACATATCTGACATCCAAAATATTAATTATGGTGTGGGACAAGGTAGTGTTCTAGCACCATTATTATTCAATCTATATATAAATGATTTACCTAAAACAACTCCCAATCCAGTAACATTATTTGCGGATGACAGCACAGTTGCTATTTATTGCAAAAATAAGAGCTCATACGAATATGACATTAATTATACATTATCAAAAATCATACAATGGGTGGACAATAATAATTTAAAGATAAATATTTCTAAAACTAACATAATGCAATTTTCACAAAGACCATCTGTTATAAACCTTGACATAAACTATAATTCTATTAAAATTAATGAAGTTGACACTGCAAAATTTTTAGGACTTATTATTGACAGCAAAATGAACTGGAAATCTCATACAGAGGATCTCTGTAAAAAAATTAGTAGTACTTCATATGCTCTCTATAAACTTGCGCCTACTCTGAACCATGATGCATTGCTCATGGCATATCATGGTACAGCTGCCTCAAAACTGAGATATGCCATAATATTCTGGGGTAACTCAACTAATAAAGACATTGTATTTAAGGCACAAAAACGATGTATTAGAGCAATGTTTAACCTAAAACGTACAGACAGTTGTCAACCATATTTTAAAAGATACAATATTTTAACACTACCCTGCTTGTACATTTACGAAACAGCTGTTTTTGTAAAGTCTAATCCTGACCTATTTGAAAAGCTAGGTGATAAAGTTATAAGAAATAGGAGAAACAATACATGTAATAGGCTTCGTATACGAACAGCTTGTACGACCCTAATGAACGAAAGTATCTTTTGTATGGCGCCTGTAGTATACAACAAACTGCCAAATACTATTACAAATCTGAACATAAATATGTTTAAAGGCCATCTAAATAAATTTCTGATCAACAAATGTTATTATACTATCACCGAATTTCTATCAGATAAGAACTTGTGACATTACCTTATTATTCTATGTACAATTACTATTGTGACTTTTTAATGATGATGAATACATTTTATATGATTTTTTGACATTTGATATGCAACTTACTGACATGATTTACTATTAATTATGACTTGTTATTGTTACTATGCCATGTTTGGATTGAAAATATATTTTAATTAATGCATGTGATCAGGCTCATAAAAATTAAACTGAATTTTTTACTATTTATGTAATGAACAAATGCCTGAAATGTTACATAATATAATATTTGCATGTCTATATGGCAGAGCAAAGAGTTCCAATATTATTGTAAATTACCTTTGTTCAGCAAATAAAGTGATTCTTATTCTTATTCTTCTTACTAAACAGCCGATTTTCGGTGATTAATTTTGACAGTTCTTAAATCATATTACTCGACAAATTTTTCGTTGTGCAAGACGCTAGTGGTGTTTAATATTTTTTTTCTCGTTAAATACATCTTAATTCAATTTAAGAATCGTTGTGCAAGTGGGCCTTAAACTACATTTACCCGAAAAGTTAATCACAGTACCGTTACAGTCGATGTTATCATTAAACAAATGCTTTTTCTGTGTTAAAAACTTCTTTTATTTGATTTTCGGTTTGCTTTATTCACGATATTCATTCCATAGAAACTTAAGTCTTTTAAAAAATACACACTGCCTGAATTAAGCGAAATAAGTAGAATTCGGTTCTGGCACTCGCCGGCCGCTGCCGCGGCACACTCGCTTCGCTCGCTCGGCTCGTGCGTTGTGGTCGCAGTTTTAACCTAACCAGCCATTGTTTCAGCTGACCTTACACAAAGATTGTTGTATTAACGTAGATTTGGGTTTGTAAAATATTTACCAAGCAATGCATTTTGTCAAATGTTATTTATGCTTTACGTTGTTTTGCCAAATAACATGTTTAAAAAAATAATCAATTTGTAAATTAATGTTTTAGCACAATAACTTTTTTATAGTAAATATATTGTCTAATGAGTTGTTTATTAAACAATAGTTTGTAAAATAATAAATTTATAAAGTACTTATAATTTTGTCAAATGTTATTTGTCAAATGAAAATTTTTCATTTGTTTTTTGTCAAATGATCGGACCCCGTTCTTTGAAGTTAAAAGGTAGATAGACGTCTGTCTACCTACTAAATATTCTTCGAGACTAGGTAAATAAAAAGATTGAAGGCAGGTTAAGCCAGTTAACATTAATATGAGCGCAAGAGTTGCCCTGCCTGTTTTTTACATGCTGCACTTTCATAGTTAGATTTCATGCTGCACACACTGGGCTAAGCCATTATAATATATTGTATTGATTTCAGGTACCCTGGAGACTATTATTTGACGACGACGGATTCGTCACCGTTCGGACTCGGCGACTAAGGCTTGTAACACTCCAATACAACTATGTGTACTTATGGCTGTGATTGTACATACTGTATAGTGTATATACTATTGTAATGTCGCAATTAAATCATAAAAATGTAGCCACAAGATTACTCTCGTAAGGAATCATCCATACAGAGCTAACTGACTATATTTTTCTGATACCTGTCCGTGCAATAGTGCACTACAGTATTAAATAGTAGTAACCAAGTGTAATATTAGCTATTTATTGTGCTAGCTTTGTTAAAGAGTATCTTTTAGCAAGTTGTCTTTATATAATACGGTTATAATAAGCAGATAATTAACCAATTAAGTCAGAATAAAAATGTTCTAAATTATAAAAGGTTTCAATATTACCTACCTTATTTACCTTCTCATTATGTTCCTTAATTTTCTTTTAATTAGTTCATTGATTACTTAACACAGCCTTTTCCTTTCAATAATTTCCGTGAAGTTTATTCTAAGAGCTATCAGTAAAACATGACAAGAAATCTCTGACAATATAACGTGTTGTTTTACTGAGAAAAGTACGTACATAATATTACTATACGCTAGATATCTGTAATTCTTGCAAATGCTATTGTTACTAACACTTAGCAGCGGCGATATTGATTGTGATAAATTTGCAGACTAAACTAGCCATGTACGTTGACAAGTCGAAAGGTTAAGATAGGCACAGTAGAAAAAGTTATAATCAAAACAAACTGCGATACAGATAGTTGAATGTTGTTTGATTGTACACGCAATAATTTAAAGCAGAGTTGTTTTATGAAGCCTTGTCAGATGTAAGCTCAATAAGGCATTTTGTATATTCTGCTGACGTCTGGCGGGCTTGTTCGAGAGTGAACTGAACAAGCCGGCGTGTTTACGTGTCCCTGTTTAACTGGCGTTATCTACTTAATGCCGTCGGCCGGTACGCTACTCTAAACGTGAACAGAACCTCAACATTAGTGTTGTGTAGGTAGACGCCGTCTACTACGTAAATAATTTAGTAGCACACCGCGTACTTACTTACATTTTGGGGATTCGATTCTCTATAATAACATGCGTAAGTAGATCAACTCCATTATTTATGTTTTTTTCATGTACTTGTATAACATTTAGTTTCAGAAGTAGTTTTACTCGTGGTGATTATAATACAGACATTTATACAACAGTGAACGAAAAGACGTTTTTACTGTTTACATTATGTAGGAACATACGTAGGTACATCTATGAATCGATACTGTTGTTCGAAAATAATTATATATTTTAATTTTCACAACATACCTTTTTTCGTATGCAATAAACTAGTTCGTTTAATTGTTATGTACATGTCAACAGCATTATATTTATGTATGTTTTTCATCGATGTTCCTCAATAAATCATGATGACAACATATAACAAATAAATCATGAAACAACTCGAAAAATATATTGCTCTATGTTGTATTAGGTTATCTTTCTGAAAATAATTTATGCATTCCATGTTTCATTCGATTTTAAAAAGCTTTATTTTAGTTGGACCTACATATATTTAAGCATTCATAGAGCTTACCTTTAACACGATCTGGCGTTATAAATTCTATAGCCAAGTAATTACAAAAAGTATAAGCATAGATTGAATACCCGGTCCCGATAATTACTACTGAAGATAATGATTCGCCGAATATCAAGCAAATTAATCATCCAAGACCAAGAATTTTTGCACAAATCATTAAAGCACTTAAAAGGCAAATGGATTTTCTGATGCGGATGCCAAATGGATTTTCAACATGTTTATAGATATCTCACTACCTACCTGTTCCATTGTTGCCGAGATAAAGCCTCAATTATATAGGTAGCTATTGTCTGAAAGTACAACCCAACCAACTTTAGCTGTCATGTTTCAATGTTTATTATTTATAATTTGGTTCGCATCTTTCTTCTTTAACATCGCGGCAAATTTTACAGGCGTAAAAATATCATAGAGATGAACACCCAAACTCAAAATTACAGCGCAACGATAACAGTTTAAGACATTTGATTGGCGACGGTAACATCATCGTTCTACACCTACAGTGCTTGGAATCTCAACCTAGTTCGCGTGCTTTTACAAATAAAAGCATTTAGAATTATCGTAAACGCACACCATTATAATAACAAGTTTTTTGTTTCTTGTCAGAATACCTCTAGATTTTTATCTAGGGTCGGAAACCTGTACCCTGCAAATGTCAACAACCTTTAATACCATCAGTATTACATCCCAATGTGATAAGGGGTACCTATACGTGTATGATGTAGGCGCTTATGTAACATGTTGTGTACTATTGGTGTATTTACTCCCATGTTTGCTGGGATATGTCTTGCTTCTAATAAAAATCTGACCCATTAGTCAATATTGGCGATCACAGCTGTAATGGAACGGCTTTAGAAAATTTCTCATTTCATGTCATTCTATAAAGTAACAATAGTATGTTTTGGTAAATTATAGATGTAGAAAAGTTATTAATCAGTCAGAGCAGCTTTTATGTTATTTATATCTGCACATGAAATTTATCTTTATTTAGACGTCCCTTACAACTTGAATTAAAATTGAGTACATTACACAATTGGAGAGATGCCATTAAACAGCTTCACACGTATTGAAGCAATGTTTCGCGGGAATAGTTATTGCTTTGTTTTAAATTAAGGGGCTCAGTTTGCCTTTCTTTTTAATATTACTTGTAAAAAAAGGAACGTGACCTTCAAACAGAATCACATCGTCATTGCGTGCCGTACGCTCTGCAGTTATAGCTCTATCAAAGGGCCATGTAAAGGGCGAAAACAGGACAGTCCATCAGAGGAAATGTAGAGAAAAATTCCCTTGGGCAAGGTCGGACCACGAGTGAAACTGTCTCCGGCCACTCTGTTTGAATACAGCTAACGATTTTTAAATGCACCACCTTGGGCTATGACTCACCGGAAGCACGTTTACATGTCACAGCTTTTTACGCTTGTGTGAAACTGACTATAATTAGAAATGACAAAAGAAATGTCTAATGAGTTGCTGAGATAAATAAACCTACAACAATATGATGTTTCGAAGCCATGTACTCAATATTACGATCAATCTTATTCTTCGAAAGATGGGTTATTGAAAGGGTCGTACAAAGTGTTTGATTTCGAACTTATTTATTAGGTTAGGGTAGTCATTATTTTTTAGGTTTTCATTCACAGGAAGGATTTAATAAGGGTTAATAATATATTTTATACAACAGCACTTGAAGTTAAAATTGCTAGTTAAAAAGCTAAAACTTTGCTCTATTTGGTATAAAATTTAATAAACGCGATGAAAAGAGTAATTTCATGTCCAGATTGCAGAGTATAATCGGAAAAGCTCATGTTTCCTCTTTGATAGTTCGTAAAACGACATAAAAGGCTCACACGTCCCAGTGACCAACATGTCAAGTCGATATTAAATAGCTAGGTTCCGTGCCTTGGACGCGGACGAGCTGGATACCACATACGAGTATAAATCGGTCAACTACTCAACGATCTCGTATCAACACAAACAGGCTTTTCTCCCGACGTGACTGCGCAAAATTCTTTGCGAACATTATATTGACTCAGCAATTAAAATGATAAACATTTGCCTATTTGTTGGTTCGTTCCGGGTTTAGAGATAAATACTTACATAGACAGAATACAGAGCTGCGCCGGTACGACTAATTGACCTAATTTGAATAAGCTTTCTGTCGGCATTTTCACGAATTTAGTTACAGTTGCTCAAATCAACGCAGATAAATAAAAAGTGATATAAATTCTGCTGCTCACATTTAGTCGATAATTTGTCGATACATTTTTGCTTAATTATACTGAGCAGTTTTTAAATGATCAGTATTTACGATTGAAGAGCGCGCATGATACATACATTACACATACGAATAAACATACTGAATTGATAAAAACGTTGCAATAAGTGAATTTTCACATGTTCGGGTTTTATGTCATCCTTAGACATAGTACCCAGCTACATTAAGGTTATTTATAAAAAAATTAGTAAATACTTATTTCTATTAATCGATTTTAAACTTTCGCGATTTGTATACTTATTTCTATTGTACAGTAAAATGATATGGCGTGGTAATTGCACCACACAACAATAAATTAGTTAGATTTAGTAGCGATCAACAAGGTCGTGTAAAATAGCGAAAGGGCTAAACCGAGCACGGCAATTTTCAAACTCAAACTCAAACTCAAAATCATTTATTCATTTAGGTCACAAAGTGACGCTTATGAACGTCAAAGATTAAAGTTAATTACTAGATGATTCTACATTTACATTTACTGCCACGTTCGCAATGCAATAGGTAGAACCACGAGAAAGAACGGGCAATAAAACTCGTGGCCACTCTTTTTAACTGCCAGTATAATTCTTTTACATGTTATATTTGTAAGGAGCTGCAACTGTTTCACATTGTGAGTTATCTACTATTGCAAAAGTTAATAGTTATTGATATCATACTCAAGCAATAAATTATGTTCATTTAGTAAGCCTCCCAAAGTGAATATGGTGAAACAGGAGCATCCACTTACGTCTTTTGATGTAAGCAACTCGCGAAAATGACTGTATGTTCCGAAAAGTAATGGTATATGAACGTGCAGCAATTTACAATCTATTAGTTAGCAGTTCATGACCACGAGTTACCCTCACCTTACAAATCCGATAAATTATAATAAAAAGAGTAGAACAAGAGTGCAAATGTAGTATAAAAGAGAATACGGTAATTAACTACACTATAAAACTGCCTATTGACCTAATAATAAAAATAAATTGACCTAATAAAATAATATTTATTTCCAAGCGTACTTGTCGTCAAGATACTCATTTAAACTATAATATGCCTTCCGCAAAAGATTATTTTTAACAATTGTCTGAAACGACCTTAAAGGCAAGTCCAAAATATTACTTGGTATCTTATTATAAATTCTTATACTAAGCCCAATAAAAGAGCTATGCGTTTTGTGTAAACGGAAATATGGTACACATAATTTGTGCCTGTTCCTAGTATTAATATTGTGTATGTCACTATTCATTTTGTTAGAATTTATATGTAGTCGTACATGCATAACACTGGCATAAATATATTGTGATGCTACAGTAAGAATACCAATATTTTTAAATTTTTCTTTAAGTGAGACACTTGTCTTTAACTGGTAAATGGCCCTAACTGCCCGTTTTTGTAATATAAAAATATTTTCGATGTCAGCGGCCCTACCCCATAATAATATGCCATATGACATAACACTATGAAAATAGCTAAAATAAACCAATCTAGCCGTATCGACATCAGTCAACCTACGAACCTTCTTAATGGCATAAGCAGCTGAGCTAAGTTTCCCTGAGAGATATGTAACGTGCGCACCCCACTGTAATTTCGAATCAAGTGTTATTCCTAGAAATAATGTAGATTAAGATGTTTCGAGAACATCGTCATTTAGAGCTATTCTAGGACCAAGGTTTCTGACATTAGGCAGAGCAAACTTAATACATTTTGTTTTTTGGCGTTCAGTACTAGATTGTTTACATTAAACCATTTAGTTACTTGAATGAGCGCACTGTTTATTTCGTTAAAATGTTCCTTATTTCTATCTATTTTGAATATCAAAGAAGTATCGTCAGCAAACAGTACAACGTCACAAATGTTTTTCAAGTAAAAAGGTAAATCGTTTATGTAAACAAGAAACAAGAAAGGCCGTAGGATGCTGCCTTGCGGCACTCCTAAATCAACAGGTAAGCCACTGGATTTTGAGCCGTTTATTTCAACACATTGGATTCTGTCACTTAAGTATGACTTAATGACTTCCAATGCTTTAGTCTGTACGCCGTAATTACGAGCGTTTCATGGCAGACACAATCGAATGCTTTCGAAAGGTCGCAAAACACACCAATAGCATTTTGGGCATTCTCCCATGCACTGAATATGTGTTTAAGTAACGCTACTCCTGCATCTGTTGTCGAATGACCCTTGGTAAATCCATATTGCTCACTATGAAGGAGGCTGTTTAGATTAAAATGTCTAAGTAATTGCTTGAGTATGATCTTTTCAAAAATCTTACTAAAGGCAGGTAGTATCGATATTGGCCTATAATTACTAGCAGTAAGACTGTACTGCCGGATTTGAAAAGAGGTATTATCCTACTGTGTTTCATAAGATCGGGAAAAACACCTGATTCAATACACTTATTAAATAAGTTGCTTAAATAAGGAGCTACTACATCAATTATACTTTTTTAAACCTTAACAGAAATGCCCCAGAGATCACCTGTATTCTTAGACTCTAGAGATTGAAAAGTACTTATAATGTCGGTAGAATTAATACAATGGAACTTAATTAATACATCACATTTTCCTACACTAGATTCTAATAGGTTTTCTGCGACTATAGCTGATGATTTTAATTCTCTAGTAGTAGTAATCGGTATGCTAGCAAAGAATTTATTAAATGTGTGTGCGACTTCTTTGTCATTATGAATTAATCTGTCACTATCAAATAAACTAAAACTATTACCTCTTAGTGTTGTCTTACCTGTTGCTTCATTAATAGCTCGCCAGGTTGCCTTAATTTTATTCGAGGATTGTTCAATTTTGTTCCTAACGAATAATGCCTTAGCTGTATTGCACACTCTTTTAAATATCTTGGAATAATTCCTAACATACTCAGTGAAGTTCGAATCAGAATTGTATTTCTTCATACCGTACAACTCGTACATCTTTGCTCAGCTTCTGTAAATACCTGCAGTAGCCCACTCACTAAAAGCTCGAGATTCCTTAACTACTTTCTCCTTAGTCCTAAAAGTATTCTGAAATTCCTTGTTAACTACATTAAATAAATTATTGAAATTTTCATTTGGCGAATCAATCTCCATTAAATCAGGACCCATAGCATTCATTCCAATCAAAATTTTATTCCGGAATTCATTAAACTTATGCCTAGGTAATGGCCCAACTAACACTTTCTGTATGATGCTATCACTATAAAACGGAAACCTTGCTAATTGACCACAGTGATCCGAAGTTAATTCAGAACTAACTAATTTAGTCGAAACTGTACAATTACTAAATATATTGTCAAGACAGGTGGATGATCTTGCTGTAATCCTAGTTGGTTCAAGGAACAAATTTTTTAAATTAAATGATTTAAATAGATTTAAAAATCTAGTAGTCATTACTGAATGATCAAGAATATTTACATTAAAATCACCACAAACTATAATACCTTTCTTATTGCCCCTAATTTTAGTAATTGCATCTTCAATAACTGATTCAAACAAGCTAAAGTTACTTAACGATGGACGATATACACATATGATAATATGCTGCTCAAGTTCTACACATGACAGTTCCACAGTGCGTTCTATAGACAAACTTGCTATGTCTTTCCGTTCTTTACATGTTAAGCTATTTGAAACAATAATCAAGGATCCACCATGAATAGCGTGTTTCCTAGAGAAGGCACTGTGTACCGTGTATTGCGAGTTATTTAAGAATTTAATTTGGTACTCTTTTAGCCAGTGTTCTGTAATACACATAACTTGTATACTGTGATTTTCTAAATATAAACTTAATTCTAAATCCTTGCCAGATAGACCTTGCATGTTTTGATGTGCTACATTCAGTTGAATTTGTCTACCCTTTGTCCTAGTCTTAAGTTTAAAAAACTTGTGTCAGTATATTCAATAGAAGAATTATTAAGATAGGAACTATTTACAGAAGCTAAATTCTTGGATACCCTACATGTACCTGTGTCATTTTGTAAATTAAATGCTAATAATTTAGCAACTTGTCTTCTATAAAATAGTGGCAGATACATAGTATCTTTGGTCAATGTAAAATGACTAATAAATTTATTAATGTCAAATAATAAAATAAAATCTTTATATTGCCATGTCAAATTGTATAAGCACAAGTTGAGTTCATGAATATAACTATTCATTGTTTCATTTAAGCTATAAGAATAAAGCAAAGGAAGAGTTATAAATTTGCATTCAAATTTGCTATGAAGCGATAACATAACTTCTGTCAAATTAAATATATCCTTTTTAGTCACCGTTGGACTATCACCATATGTGATAATTATTGTAGACTGCCTATCAAATATTGTTGTATTTAATGTATTAATTAGATATGTAAATGAAGACCCTGGATAACAATAATTGATAGTATTGTGTTGTGTCAGCTCACAATTTATTAAACTACCTAAACCTACACCAAGCCTATCTGAGAATATATAAACTTTATTTGTGCCAGAATTCTTACCTAAAGAAGACTTACCTGTTCTATTATTCTCTGAACAAGTACTTTTATCACTATCGCAAATAATCTGGGACTCACAAGTGGGTAATGTTGGTTTTATGATATTCAAACAACTATTAGTATTTGTTAAGGCCTTTACATATTCTAAATTTTGTCTCCCCACTTGTGCAATCTCATCATATTTCCTAATATATTCCTGAACCTCATTTTCATATTGCGTGTTCATTCTACTTATTTGAGATTGTAAGGAACTAATTTGACTTTTAAGATCCCTAGTATGTTTGTCATATAACGTTTTGCCATTATTCAACTCTGCATTGTATTTGTCAAACTCTATTAACAAATCTGAACGCTCAGAAACTAAACATTTATATTGTTGAGATGTTATCTTAGTTTTCCTATATTGCTTTAGACTAAGAATGAGTTTCCTAATATGTTTATTTAATTTATTATACTTTCTATGCCGTTTCAGACAATTCATGTTTATTTTTAATTGTTTTGAATCTAAGCCTAATCTATTACCTACAACCTCTGAGTAAAGGTTCTGAGTTTTATTACTGTTTAATATCTCTACAGTTTGTTCTAGTGATTTAATCTTAGTGAATGATTGTTCTAAACAGCATTCTAGTTCCCTAATGCGACTTATAGACCATGAATGGTCATCATTGCTAGCGGTCAATAAATGGATTTCTTCCTGTAACCTATCTCGCTGGACCAGTGTGTCCATATACTCGATATGGAGTTCTGCGAGTTGAGCCTTCAGGTTGGAAACCCTATCGTTGACAATCCTGATGTCCTCTTCACAGTCTGCACGCTCCCTCAGTAGATGATTATTGTCCTCCTGGCACTTCTTTAATTCCACCAAGGTTACTCTCAGCTTGTTTTCTAGATCCTTCGCTGTGCCCTTCCTGGTCATCATAGTGCTCATTGTGGAATGGCTCATAGCCAAGGATATGCCAAACACCTATGGACAGAAAAAAAAATCAAGATGTTAGAGAAGATAAAACAGTAGTGAGTAGAAGTTTATAGATAATAAGTAAATAAATATATATAAAAATTAATTATATTATAGCTAGAAGGACAGTAGATAAACAACAGAAAGGGAAAATATTATTTAAAGGAAAGAAATAAAAGGTGCTATTCAATTTTTTATTAAGTAGGCAAAATATGTAGGTAGAAAAAAGAAAAATATAATCTTGACAAATTTACTAATTTATACAAATTTTTATATTAAATTCTGAAGATATTATATAATATATGGGCCTTGTTCAAGATATAAACACTTAAATAAATGTGAAGTGTAAGTGTAGTGTGTCATTGCGTTTTAACGTTGGCGGGACGCAACCAAAGTCGTTCGGTACATCTGTTTGACAATTTACGCTTTTAATAATAGCCGACACTGCCTTTGAATCGGTCGCGCGCGAATTAACAACCGGCAAAATTAAAGCCTTCAAACTTTTTGCAGAGCCAGCAGACCGATAGAGCGCGTTCGTTTTGCCCTTATTTAGCCGCGGGGGGATTTTCTTAAAATTAGAAACGTCCCAAATCGGCTTCGTTACATTGTACGTCGCGATAATAGAGTTGTTAAGGAAAATATCGAATAGTCTATTTTGTTGTTTTTGTATCAAGTTGCCGCTACATAAATCGATGGATAAAGTAACTGTTTTACAATCAACGTGGAATTAACGGGTTTATAAACATAAAGTATTTGATGGCAAAGTACATGTCATGTTGAATAATATACTGCTAATCAATATGAAGCTGTTTTTATGCATACACAATATAAAGCATCACGTATTGCCTCGATTATTTCGGCAGAAGCGTTAATCATACACTTTGTCCATTATATTAATTTCCCACGTGATACCTGCTCTGAAATGGAACCTGATTCACGGAAAACAGCCGTAGTTACCGCTTTTTGATATAAAACTTATAGGACAAACAAAGCAAACATTATTATAAAATAAATAAATAAATAAAATAAAAATAAAAATAAAAATCATTTATTATCAGACAGAGTCCATAGCACATAATATTACCTCACAATAACATAGAGAGTACATATTGTTACAATTTATTAAGTGGAAATTGAATTAAATTATTAAATTATTGTTGTAAGTATTTCATTTTCAAATATATTAAAATAGCTGAATTGTCTATTATTATCTACTATATTTTTATTTACATAATTATTTAATTTATGACAGTAGCACTGGATCCCAACACATGCAGCTCTGTAAATCTACTTAGCAATATCGTGTCAGTTCTATTACCAATCATTTTCAGCACACTGTGCACTGTTTCGACTGCCTCGAACACGCTTCATCACTGACGCAATTTTCTTGCGCATAATTGCGTAGAAATCCTCGACACTAGCATCAGCAAACATGCCGGAAGCGCTGCAATATCGAGGGAGTCGGAACAGTGCCCTGAACACATTATTGTATTGGATTCGCAAGGCACTGTAGGCCCGCTTCGTAAAGTTCGCCCACAGGCCACTGGTGTAGAATGTCTGGCAAAAAGCTTTAAATAATATTATTTTAACTTGAGCTGTACACCGAGCGAACCTGTGTGACAACATATTACCACGCACCGACAGTGCCCTGCGCTCCCTTTCAATATCCATATCATCGTGTAACGTCTCAGTCACTATGTGACCAAGATATTTAAACTGTGATACACGGCCCAAAGGCACCCCGTTCAGTAGTAATGGTGGTATAAAGTTGGGTTCCTTCTTATTCCATTTAAATAACATAAACTCACTTTTCTTCTCGTTATATTTGAGACCGTGTTCCACAGCATACTGTTCACATATCCTCAACAATTGCCTTAACCCCCCAATTGAGGGGCTCAGCAACACCATATCATCAGCATAACTTAAATTATTTACACACACATTGTCAATATGGCATCCGACATGCGTGCTACTGAGCTCCTCAATCAGCTGGTTAACATATATATTAAATAGCCGCGGAGACGTCAGCCCCCCTTGTCGTACTCCGCATTCCAATGAGTATTCATCAGAATACACTCCTCCCCACCGTACTAGATTCAGTTGGTTGCGGTACCAGTAGGTGAACATGTTTACTATGTCATTTGGGATACCCATGCCTCTTAGCTTCGTCCAGAGCTTGTCGTATGACACTAGATCAAAAGCCCTGGACAAGTCCAAGAAACATGCGTATACAGGTGTCTTTCTATTTACATAGTAATTTACAGTGTGCTTTAAGGCAAGTATTGCGCTCTCGGTGGACAACCCCGGTCTAAACCCGAACTGTGTATCGTGTAGTCTCACATAGCCATCAAGCTGTTTATCCAGTAACCCGTCAAAAACTTTTGCTATTACAGTTGCCAAGGAAATTGGCCTGTAATTGCCCTTATCAGATGTATCAGCCATAGTATTCTTAATAATAGGTACTACAATTGTTTTCATAAGAGCAGAGGGTAAATATGTATGCCGAATGCAGAAAGTAAACAGCATGGCCAAGACCCTATACAGATGAACCCCTGCATGCTGCAGGTGTTCGATGCTGAGCCCGTCGTGACCAGGCGACTTTTCCTTTTTCATGTTTTTTATAATTTCTTCAACATCCTTACTAGCAAAACGTACGGGCTGCTGTACTGACGTATGCTCAGATTCCAACACCTGCAGCAAGCCGGAACTCATCCGAAATTGCCTCATAAATGAGTTTGCTATCAATTTAGGATCACTAACACCATCCACACTCACAGGCAAGCTGACCCGACCATATTTTAGTTGTTTAGTCCCTTTCCAGAACTTGCGGAACTGTTTTGAGGAATGTTGTGAAGCAAGTGTATCCATTCTGATTTGCTCCTGGTTATTATGACAGTATTTTAGCTTTGATTTAAAAATCTTGCGGCTTTCACACATTCTCTGATACACAGGGCCACTTGCAGGCTTGCCCTCCGAAACATACAATAAATAGTCCTGTCTAGCCTGCCCATGCGCTTCTTTCACATACTTATTCCACCCATAAACACATTTGACATTATTTCTGCTCTTTGGTATGTAACGTCGGCTGTCTAGCGATGCCCGACAAAGTATGTTAACAATATTATTATATAACTTGTCAATAACATATCTATGATTTACATTTTGACACATGAAATCGGCGCATTTGTGGAATTCCTGTGGAAAATGAATATTTTTAAGTAGGCTATTGCACATTTCATGGTACTGATTTATTTCATCCAAATTTCTAACCCCCCACTGTACTTTGTTACACAGGCTTCGATTACTAACTACTATTTTTGATTTAATTACATCAAAATTACATGTTATCTCTATTGGAAAATGGTCAGACCAGTACACGTCATTACGGACGGTGACATTCACAACTGACTTTACAGCTGACTTAGATACTAAACAGTGGTCAAGCCAACGCTTGCACCCATGTACCTCACTTTGAAAAGTATATGTATCCGATGATATCCCAAGTTTATCGAGGTCTACACATACCCATTCATTTTCCGCACAAAATTCAAGAAGCTCATTACAAAAAGGCGTACCAGGATGAGAGTTGTAGTCTCCAAAAACATATACTTCCTCAGCGCTGGTGTCCTGAGCAATTGCATTCAAGTCACCCAAACATTGTGTAAACACCGGTAGGTTCTCAGCCTGGTCCGTTGGCATATAAACACACATAATGAGCACTTCACGATTATCACCTATCTTTGCTTTTATAGCTATAATGCGATCATTTTGACACTTCACCACCGTAACACAGCTAAACACACTTTTTCGCCATAGGAGCGCAACCCCACCATGAGGTCTGCCGCGCAGAATTTCAGTGCTCAGGTCTACTGCTGACTTTGCCGTGTAGTTAAAGTTGTCATCAATGCTGCCGACTATATTATGTAAATCATGTGACAAGAGCCACGTTTCTTGCAGGCCAACTACATCGGCTGTTTTACACAACTTCCTCACACAATCCATGCTCCGCTTTATATTTTTACAATTATAACTCAATAACACAGTGTGATCCATATTTATTTATATAATACTATTCATGGAGCCCTTTTTGTATCCACAAAGCGACGAAAAGTAATTCCATCCGGCCACAGTTTGTTGTCCAGATACAAATGCAGCCTGTATTGCGACACAAACAACTTGAAGGAATTGTACCCTTTATCGCGTTTCATATTTATTTTTGTTAGGCTAACACTTTCTTGAGTTTTTGATTGTATGTACTCAACAATATCATTCTCTGAAGTGTCTTTATGAACATTTGAGATGAACAAGGGTATTTTAGTATCCGCTGCCTTGAATTTACTCAATGGTTCTGTATTTGCTTTGCCTAACTGCCCAACAAAACGATTGCGCAACCTCCTCTTTTGCACAAGAATCCAGTTTTCATCCGGTTTTTGCTGTTGAAATTCTCCATTTCCACGTAATGCATCTGCCATAGTTTGTTTTTTCCACATTTTCGTTCTTGTATCAACTAGCGGCACCTTTGGTGAGGTTATGTTATGTGCACCTCCGTCAGTTGTTTGTGATACCGGTCGCGGCGTTTTCAGATATTGAGCTTCACATAACGGCGCGTCTGTCTCATTCTCGAACGTCGCACTGTTAGTTTCATATCTCTTTTTCTCACACACACTAGCTTTAGGCGACTGCGCTGTAGAAATAGATAACGCACATGGCGCAGGCGCAGTCTCTGTCCCACAAGACCGTGGTGCCTCGGTAACCGTATTTATTACAGCCACAGGTCTGCCATCCATAAGTAATGTATCGCTGTGGCCATTATGCACGTTATTGTCCTCTAATCCTGTGTTCAACCCACTTTTACAGACATGCAGTTCCATTTTTATTTCTTCGAACTGTTTCACAGTCACATAACTATTCTTTATCTCGTTCACTTCTGATTTTAGCAAAACTATGTCTTTCAATAAACCCGTAACATCGATATGATCAAATGTTACAGGTGGCAATTTGCTCAGATTTTTTGCGACGAATATGGGAATCATCTCCGGCTCCGTGGTCTTGTACAATGTTATAATGTCTTCTAGATCTTTAAGACGTTTTTCCTTACGCCGCGATATTTTCTTCTTACCCGCCGACAAAGATTCAAACAGTAACGTTTTTGCTTCATCAATATCTTCGGTTGAAAAACCCGTTGCACAAATATTAATCAGACTCTCATTGTCCATTACATCAATTTTGTTTTGCACAAATGCTAATAGTTCGTTTATTACAATATTACACATCTTACACTTCACAATTTTTGAACTCGACATTATCGCGTCGTTTATTTACCGACACACCTGCACGGTACAGCGCACGCGCAGCGACTATTGATACTAAATAAATAATAAAGCGATATTTTATTTCAGTCTTTGTATGATTAATGATTAAATGGATACAAATTGTTAAGATCCGTGTACACACGCACTTTTGTAGTTAAATAAATATACGATTATATTTATTTAGTTTGAAACGAAGCTGCTAATTATTTTACAATAAATGTATTTACTGTCAGCTTCATGAGTAAGTAAAAAGTTTATGACGAACGTTTATAATTTTCAATAATGATTAAGTTGTCGTTCAATAGAACGAACCATGTCAGTGCTTCTATTACTTAATATTTTTTTTAGTCATACATGAAACGACTGTTCCAGGCTGTCAGCAGCACGGCTACGAGTATCATCTTCAAGATATATACTATAACTGCTCTAGCGGACCACACATTTTTTTTCATATTTAAAAAAAAAGATGATTACAAATATTTCTTTAGTTGTTAGTAACGTAGGTAGATGTTATAAAAGGAACCTGCTGAAAGGTCACTAATTTTAGGCTTTGCGATGACATGTCAGTAAGGATAAGTTATTTTATATATATATATATATATATATATATAATATATATAATAGTAATAAAATATTTGTCTTATTAAATGGTATGCCGACCAATTTGTCACTTTTCCAGACATACCTAAGTTTTTTTAAAGTTCTTCGTCCTTTTTAAGGTAGAAAAAACCGCTGGATTGAACAGTTCATATTTTCTATTATTTTTACCGATATACCATTTGTCTTAAAACAACAATTATTGAGACAGTTGCTTTATGTAAACAACTATAATGAAATTTTAACACAGCAGAAAACATAAATTACTTGGAACATGACCTCACCTGTCAGTTACACTTTGTATTCACAAGTGCGTTAGCCTTAACGTCGCTAGTCACTTACGTTTTATAAACATTAACTTATTTTCTGAGAACTCTCGCTTCTTAAATTAAAAGACAAAAGCTATATATGAACATCATTGTTTACATATTTATAATTTTATTAGCATAATTCTCAAAGAGTACGAAACTAGTTGGTCGTTGGTATAACTTTTTCAATTATTTATACTTAGCTCGCTCTGGTCTGCAGTGTAAGTAATGCGAGTGCGCCACCGACTTCGCTCGTTGTAATTATAGCCTAAGACCTACAAAATTATCCACTACGACTAGTATTTTCATAATTTATGCAAGCCAAAGTGTGGGGTTGGAACCGCAGGCCAAGTACACGAGTTCAGTCAATTACCTGTACTGTTCATATACAAGTTTAATAAGAATCGATAGTATCTTGCCAGTACGTCGATGTATGACTAATACTTTATGTTATATCTTCTTGGGTTTACGCGAATGTTATACATTGAAATTAAACTGCAGTTTACGGATTTTATCGCGTTATATTGATTTTTCTTAGTTATTACATTTAAACCGAATGATCTAGAAACTACATTTTTAATTTATTACTAGGCGACGTTTCGAATTCTTTACAGTTTTCATGGTCACAGCAGACTGAGGTGATATTTGTCTTTATCTTGAATGTATAAATTATCTCAAAGTACCCGAACATTTTCAACTATTGGTGTTACTATTTACGCAGAATGAGCTCACAGTACAGCCATCTTCTACAAGTTAAACTAATTTTGTTTTTATCGGTGCCCCTCGTATTTTGTAATATATTTAATTAGATACAAGATACCTACTGAAATATTGACAGCAATTATATTTGAAGCATGCCAGCAAAAGTTGCAGACACAAGGCAGCGCTAATGTCATGCATATTGCCTATATGACGCACATCTACATATTATTGTTTAGTGGCGACTAAATAAAACACACGTCATCACGGCACAATGTTTCGTGGCAATTAGTCTGCGCGTCGCACGATACCTATTTTTTACAGTAATTGGAAATATCAAAAACTATTGGAATTTATTGGCAAACATAAAATAACGAAGCCCGTGTTATATATGTTTGCTTATTTACTTTTATCGATTATTCTAAAAGTAATCCGATTCCAAAATGTTGAATAGATGGGATTCGAAGTAGCTTTACGCTACTCTAAAATCTTGCCGACGGGCTCCGTCAAACTGTGTTAACTTAATCTATTCATGGAATGAAATAGGCAATTTTTAAAGGCTGCACTTTAGAGCAAATGTTCTTTGAAGCGAACAAAAAACGTGTGAAAATATTATCTGAGATAATAGATTTCGTGATATTTTTATTAGTATCGAAGATTGCGTTGTAACTTGTTATCGTACAGGACAACATGTTATACGATAATATGTATTAGAAAAAGGAAGTAACACCGAGGAAAGCAAAACAAAGTTCTCCAATTCTTAGTAATATTTATGCGGAGTTGGCAGAATCAACGCAAGGTATAACGAAGTCTCATTAATCGACCGTTTCATCAATTTCGTTTAGTTTACTGCCGTACAGATAGGAACTAAAAGTTGTAACCATCATATACCCAAGTCCAAAATTGTGAAGTCAAATTTTAATCCACATCCATAGGCCCGTAGGTTTGGCCGGTGAACTATTTGTCTTACACCATGTACAAATATTTTGAAGATTATTAAATGAACCATACAATTTCGTACAAAAGTTTTGTTTGTTTTGTTTGCAAATAAACTTTTAAAGCTTTTAAAGTTTTTTTGCAAGCATACTAAATCATTTATTGCATTTATTAAAGCTTTAATAATTTTATCACGTTTTAAAGTATAAGCACGTTTGGAAGTCAACATTTTTAAATAATTAAGCACCTAATTTCAATTAAAAAGTCAGGTATATTATATTCTCAAAGTGGCAGTTTTATAGTGTAGCTAATTACCGTATTCTCTTTTATACTACATTTGCATTCTACAGCCGAAACTATTGAGCGCAGGAACCTGAAATTTGGCATGTATGTTCCTTGGGGACCGTAGAGGTGCACTAAGAAGGGATTTCCCGAAATTCCCACGGGATCGGCCAAAACGGGTAAATAAAAAAAAATGCAGGCGTAGCTGCGGGCGTCCTCTAGTGCGGACATAAATTGCGGGTTCCCAGTCGCTTTATTGAGCTACCATTCGTATTGCATTTCATTATTAAAAAAGTAAACTTATGAAAAACGCCAGGGTTGTCAGCATATGTTGAGATCATAGTTTACCTGATTTTTGTTGCATAAGCCTAGTGTTTTGAGGGGAAATGTTAATTTGTGAAATTCTTATAATGAGTGTATTTTTTGTAACCACATGTCTGTTTACGTCAAAGATTCGTCGTAATATCATGATGCATCATTATATTTTTTTTATGACACCATTCACAGCAAGATTATTGACTTCAGAGATTAGATATTTATTCATCCGTAATGAATAAGATAATATAAAATTGACTAGACGACTCCCGCAGCTAAGCTTGCACATTTTTTTTATTTGACTGTTTTTGCCCGATCCCGTGGGAATTTCGGAAAATCCCCCCTTAGTGCACCCTTACGGTCCCAAGGAACATACATGCCAAATTTCAGCTTCCTTTGCCCAAGAGTTTTGGCTGTAAAGAATCGTTATGTAGTATAAAAGTACATTGAACAGAAAGAAAGCTAAGTGTAACTATATTCAAAGACTATCATAACTATTATAAGTTTAGTCATTGACATTTTAAAAAGAAGGAGGCGTCTTTAAAGACCGATGAAGCTATCTTCTATTTGAATCTGATGTAAATTAAAAGATGGCTGCGAAACTCCACTGTGGGCGAGTTTAATAAGCTTGTCGTGAGTTTTATTAATTTCTTGCGTCTATTTAATTTGTTCGTTAAACATTTGGGAAAAAGAACACGGTTTTATCAATGAAGGTACACGTGTCGGTTTATAATACTCAGGAACGAACAAAAAGAGCTTATGAAAATTTTGTGGCTCACTTAAAACGAATATAGCTACGATTTCCTACAGTGAAGTAAAATTAACCCTCTGATAACATATTTAAATTATAATTATAATTACCACGGATAGGAAGCCCGCGTCGAGCCCCACGGGTAGGCACGCGACGGCGACGTCACTTCAACCCTACGCGCACGGCGGGTCAGCAACCGTGCGGTCCATCGAACCTCGTCAAATATTAAAAAGAGGACTGAATCGACTTTCAACTTTCTCATGTACATTAATATGAGTATTGCGGTATTATTTATGCATACTATGCAAATAGAAATATAAAATAATGCATTAGTAACAAAAGGATTTTCATGTTTATTAACGCTTTATATTCACGATGTATTCACGGAGCCGACTGTCGCTTGCCGTTGTATAAAAATAATCCACCAAATTTGACAGGCACAACTAAAACATATTAATTATGTTAATGCAGTTTCTGTTGACTGAAGCGCCTAGATATATAAACTACGATATCAGCATATGTGTCTGTTACATAAAAAACATAGGCAGGAATAGAATATAACGTCCAAGGAATCGGTAGCGTGAATATCACTAGTCAAACATAGGGTTGTTACAGCTTTACCAATAACCGATGAGCAAGCGATTTCCTCCACTTGTCAACTACTCATAATAACATGCTCGTGTTTTTTTTGCTCCGTTCCCAGGGCTGACACAAACAATGTTTTAAACATTTCATTTCCTATTTCGCTACGCAAGATATCCTGGATATTGGGTTTATAACAATTAATTTCGCGGAGATAGATATTACAAAAATGGAGGACTTCCGAATTGTATTGCCAAGAAAAAATGCTGGTTCCATCTCACTTCATTTAGGTCTTATGACTTACGTTTTGTACTCCCAGTGCTAATTGTGCAATTTAATATTAAGTGGCTTGTCGGCTATTTGGTCTATAAGACGTGGTAGATCATTTTATGCGAGAGTTTTGGCATCATGTTTAGCATGATTACTTATAGTAGGTAAATTAACTATCATTTTAAAAGTTTAACGCAGTACTTGCCTGTGGAATTAAAATTCGTAGGAGGGTGCATATTGTTTTTAATAATTATGAATTAAGTGATGTATTAACTTATAATTTAGTAAATTGATTACACTTTTCTAGGATGTAATGCATCACCTGGCACTCGGATATCGTAGGTCGTGTATTCATGTTATCACTAAGATGAATGTTATGACGTCAATCACCCTGTGGTGAAAAATATTGTGGGATTCGCGAACACTTTAAGTGTTCTTTGCTTTGTAATGGTTATATGTTTTGTAAGGTCCCCTGCAACACAGAAAATGAATAGGAATATAAATTAATTTGAATGATCAAATATTTCATTGCCAGAGTTATAAAATAAAATATTTCGTATTGTTTACCAACATATAGTTATTCAAAACCCTATTAAGTGGGACCTAAAAATTCATGGCAAAATTTGGGTGAAATATTACAGCTCTGCCTACCCCTTCGGGATACAGGCGTGAGTCTATAAATAAGTAATAAAAAAAATAAAGTTTAAAAACTATACCACGGCTCTAGCTTGAGCATTTCTGTACTTGTACTTTTCTGGATTTATTTCTGAATGACCTATTTTCTTGTTTCGTTCTTTTTAGACCCCCTTTTTGACGTAGTCGGGTTATAGTTATTAAACTTATTTTTTTTATTTCATCCTTTTCCGTATCCCGATATGTAAACTAACCGTGCAATATTTACATTGTTATATTTATAGGAAGAAAGAAAGAAAAATAGGTAACGCAAAGTGTCTGAACTGAACCGCGTGAATTGTAAGTACAATCGCGTTTTAAACTTATATTTTCACTCAAGCAGTATAATATATGTACATATTTGTAATGTGCTCACCAATACCTTCCTTTTGATACCAAACACGTAATGAATTTTTTTTTGAGGTTGGAATCTGAGCTATTACTTCCGCAATAGAAAACTTGGATAAAATTTATATAGCGTGTCATCCGGGCCATTATTACAAACCTGTGTGCTGTAGTTTAGGCGCTACGGTGGAACATACATACATAGATACATACATACATACTTACACGCATGCATACATAGATTGTCAAAAACAGTACCCTTCCTTTTGGCTTCGCCGTAGTTGGGTAAAAAATAGTTATTCAAAACTAAAGTAATGAATTCTTTAAGCCTCGGATTTCGAAGAGATTTTACCGAGGGAAGGTTATTAAACCCGACAACGGATATTTTCAATAAACGGCTACTGGTTTTGTGATGAAGTTTTATAAACCTACCACCCGACGAAATGTGGATTTTACCTGTACCCTTTAGTTTTATATGTTTTTGGTAAAATTTCATTCTATGGTGTGATGAACTAAAATAACATGCAACTGAATATATTATTTTCTTTCAACTGAGTTCTATTTTAAAACTATAATTAGAATATTTAACGTGCCAATGAACTCTATGAAGAATATAATACGCTGAAAAAGTTTCATTTATTGGTGGTTTTAGAATGAAAATATTTTCACTCATATGAATTTATATTAAACCTATTTTATGTACTGTGTTAACACTGACCAATAAATATGGACTGAAAATTGTTTGTGTTTTTTATTTTAAATTATTTTCACCGAAGCTTTACGATATTTTATTAGGTTATGCTGTACTGAATTTTAATTAACGTTTTCGTAGTTTTATGGAGAACAAAAATGCTCGGATGTTATATTAGTTTAAATTTGTTGTATAAATAATATTCGACGGGATGGATGCTGCAATAGTTGAGATGGTTATGTCGCGCGAGATTCAGCAATGCAGTATGGACCGTAATATATCCGAGTATATAATTATATCATGTATGATTTCATACCCGAGCCTCCGTGCCATAAAAGTAAGTCCAATCTACCTATTTTAGACAAAGGAAGAAAAAGGCATAGCTTGCACATTCTTCATTTTGAGATTTAAAAGATATCTAAACTCCATGAGAATTAGTGTCACATTGTTGCTCCTGTCAATCATCTGATGGTCGTTATAGTACCTACCTATGGTTTGCCGCAACAAAGTCTTTTTCTCATATAATGCACTAATCTAAAATTATTTATCTTTATAATAATAATTTCTTTTACTTTGTCCTATATAATTGGTGACAAAACACTGTAGTTAAACTAAGCCAGCATAATTTTTTTTGTAAATTTTATATGTACGGTTATTTATTAACTTTCCTATGACAGAAAAGATTATAATAAAAAATAAAAGGTAGGCTTTGATGACATTGTCACATAATGGTAATGACGATAATGCTGATTGCATTACCGTCATAATCACAAGAAAATGTTCATTAATAAACAGTAGAAAACTTGAATGTTCAGCAGTTATTTTAAGGATGATTCACGTTACACCGGGCCGTGTCCGGGCCAGGTCCCGGCCGGGGCACGGCCGTAGCACGGCCGTGGCACGGTCAAATATACATAGTATTGATTTGTATGAAGTAATTCACGTTAGGCCGTGGCACGGCCGTGCCACGGCCGGACCACGGCCATGCTTCGGCCGTGGGTATTGTTTCCCGGCCGGAGGGCAGTTGATGATTTAGGCTGGAACACACGGAGCTATAATCATAAATTAATATTAATCATAGCTCGGTATATTATGGTATATTTTTTTTAGTAATCGGCGAGTGACCACACACGCAGCTATAACTTATATTTTTACTACGTCACCAAAGTATGTCGACAGATATCGGACAATATATTTTGGTATAGCACGATACATGTTCGTATAACAAGGCATATTAACGCATATTTTGATACATTTTTAGAACACAGGGTGTTATTTTTCATCTGATATTTTTGTGCACGTTGAACACAGTAATATCCTCTGCGTCCGCGACTCAGCCTTGACGCCCCCTTGTAGTGAAGGTACTCTGTGCGCCCTCTGCCTGTTTCCCTTGATTTTAAAACCATAGTCATTAGTCAGGCATGTAACCAGATAGCTACACGATGATAACTGTATATGCACGGAACTTTTGTTATGGTAATGATCTCTTACCGTGTTATTTACTACGGTCATCATCGTTCTAGGGTTTTTCCGGTTGCATCCAAGATTTAGAGCCCGGGGTCCGCTTACTAGTCTAACCAGATAGGCGATTCAGAATCCTTCGATATCTCATTTGACATTCGATTCCGTTAATTGTCAAACGAGCTACCTCCCTTTCTGCCAAAAATATCGCATTGCCTATTAATTTTATGCTTTCACTATCTCATCATCAGCCTTTAACAGTCCACTGCTGGACTAGGCCTCTCCTTTGAAAGGAGGAACTGGCCTACTATACCACGCTGGCCAAACGGGTTGGTATAGGGTTTGTATCAAGTTTTCCTTCTCTATCACTATCTATATTACTATAATAAAACTGTAGAGGTGAAAAACATTAAAGATATTTCGACGAAAATTAGCTAAACAATCTAGGAAAATGCTAAAAAGCAATACTTGATATTTTTTTGAATTTATGTCTGTCTGTCTGTCCGGCGTCTTTCCATATATTGCTAAAAATCTCTAAATTGATTTTAATAAAACTTACACTCATGTACAAAGGATACTCAAACTTATAAAATAGTATATGCTACATCACAATCGGTTGAGTGGTTTTCGTTTTTCCATTGCTTCGTCGTCAATGGCAATGGCGTCATAGCTGTATATGGATAGCTATGGATAGCTGCCAACTCAATTTGTGAGAATTGCATTTTAATTAGTAATAATTACAAACTATCACCTCGTGTGACGCTATTCCAACAAGTACCGACAGGCACGGCCGTGCAATGAATGCTCGGAAACAGCCCGGTGTAGCATGAATGCCTAGCCCGGCCGGAGCACGGTGGATTCGACACGTACCGGTGTAACGTGAATCATCGAGCATTGATTGCACGGCCGTGTCTGTCTGTGCAAGTAGGGATTGCGACAGACGAAAGAGAAACAATACCTACCGACATTACGATGCCGTGGCCCGGCCGTGGCACGGCCGGGGCACGGCCGGGGCACGGCCGGGCCTCGGCCTAACGTGAATTACTTCATACAAATCAATACAATGAATATCTGACCGTGCCACGGCCATGCCCCGGACGGGGCCCGGCCCGGACACGGCACGGTGTAACGTGAATCATCCTAACCGTGTCCCGGGCGTGGCCCGGCCCCGGCACGGTGTAACGAGAATCATCCTTTAATCCTCTTCGACTGACGTGCCTTAATTTTTTACATTTTCACTGACGTGGTAGTAGGTGCACGAGACACCATATCAAAATCAAATATTTTTATAGCTTTAAATTATGCGACTAATTTGTTCATATTTATTAGACTGATAGCCTATATTTTATAAGGACTACACATTAAAAAAAGAAACAAATCGTATTTTTTTAAATAAACACTTTATTAACTTTACACAAATCAGTCTATGAATGTTTATGTAAGTATTAATCTCATAGCGAAAACATAAAATCTCTCATCCTAACTTAAGACATTTTAAAAATTAACAATTACATTAATCAGTCTAGGTAACATGAGATGTTCAAAATCACAGCTTTGTTTCACCTAGAAAAGTTCCAGCCGACGTTCTCTTACAGATAGAAGACGCAGAAAGAGTGCTTGACCTAGAGTTGTTACTTGAGTCAGCCATCTAAAAAACAAATATCTTTGTTACTCAGTAATAATTATCATTATACTAGCTTTTGCCCGCGACTCTGTCTGCGTGGAACTTGAACCCGCGATAACTCTACTTCCAGCTTACGTATTGGGTTAAAACATATGTACACCAAAATTAAAAGAAAAATGTTTTGAATTCTATTAATGTTATATAAAGGTGTAGGATCCAAATTTTTTTTTTAAATATCTTCAATGTACAGACATCAACAATTTTATTATATACCGTGTTTTTTAATCAGTGTTTTCCCGTTAAGCATGTACTCAGCCCATGATATAGAAGCTACCTATAATATTTATTTTACAAAATATACAAAAAAAAAATATTAAAAAAAAATCTCTAAAATCAGCATTTCATAGGACAAAAGTGTGTCGTGAACGAAGTTTAAGCTACTTTATAGGTTACAAATAAAGTGCATTGACCTTACGCATCGACCGTCACATTGTTATGCTATGAAATATTAATCTTGGCGAAAAAAAAATCGGAAAAAATTTTTTTATTCATATTTTGTAAAATAAATATTATAGGTAGCTTTTATATTATGGGCTGAGTATATGCTTTAGGGGAAAACACTGACTTAAAAAACACGGTGTATGTAGGTATAGATAAGTAGTTTTTAAAATCATCCCAATATTTTTTTAGTGTCTTCATTACAAATATACAAATACAGATATCCAATCTAATACTATTATATAAAAAGGTTGTAAATTGAATATTGGTAGATAGGATAGTAAAAAACAAAATTGGTAGTACTGTGTCTGTGGCCTTTGATAACTAAATATTTATCTACGCAATATGTAAACACGCTTTTAAAACTCTGATCATTAGACTTTAGTGCGTTAGTATCTTTAAATGTGCGTATTTAAATATTTGCCTCAGCATGGTTAATACGTCCCGTGTCACCGGTTTGATTTGCACACAGCAAACTTTATCGGTGATCCAGAAATGGTTGTTCCAATATGGGTGTTTTTGTGTCAGTTGGTTCTATAACCGTAAAGGCACCGGCACCAAAAATGTATCGAACATTCTAGATCAAGAAGTATATTTAATTCCAAATTTACGATAATAGACACAAATGAAACTAAAGAAATGTACAATAATTTATAAATGAAAATAAACAAATTTACAATGGTTGACGCCTCGCGTGACCAGAAGGCTGGCAAGATCAGCATTGCCTTACAACGTGGCAATGCTGATCTTGCCAGCATTCTGGGCACGCTCCCAATTGATGGCGATGGGTGGATTTCCATGACGCCCTTAAAAATTTTTCTTTGCTTTTTTATGTATTGGTTTTTATTTGTTAGGTACTTAAGTATAGAAATCATTGTTTTATTTTATGTGTACATATAAAGTCACCTAGTAATAGATAAATTTTCTTAAATAAATAATAATATTTACAATAATTACAAATGAAACTACACAAATTTACAATAACAGATACAAATGAAACTAAACATGCAAGTAATTAAACTGGTGCAACCAAATGGTATTTTGTGAGTACGGCAAACGAAAGGTTACGTCTAATGTCTAACGCAAATACAGTATTATTTATATTATATTTATAAATGGCATACAGTACAATAGTAGTACAAATATAATTTAGGCCAACAATAGTAAGGACGACTGCCTCTGCAAAACCTGACTTGGCACGCAGAGCCGGCCGCAATATGGAAACGTAAGATAATACGCTCTCACCTGGCTCGGCGATTGACCTGAGGAAAAATTCTTCTTTTGGTTTGGGATTGATGCGCAAATCGATTTTAAATTTCGCGATTTGCATTCCTCATATAAGTTTAGTTATTAGCGTTAACTAATTTTTAATAGCAGTGATAGCTTCGTGGAGATACCTACAGACTGCCGTACTGCCATGCAGAGGGTACCCACGGCGAAAACCACACCTCTCGAAGCTATGTGCGTATTTATCAGGTAATTATCGCATGCCCGTACCTCGAAGAGCGCTATAAGCCTTTTGGCTCAATTTTCACGAAGATCTTCGACAGTTGTTGGTAAATAGATATCAACTTCGTTCATAGGTCAAGTGGCATTAATGCAATCAACACAATTATGCAAAGGGCAGAGTACAAAATAAAGTTGATGGAACACATCAAACCCACGCCAGTCATCAGTCCGTACTGAACAAGGTAGACACATCGAACATTATAGACAGCAACAAATACGAATGTAACGGATCTCAATCGTGTTATAATTTAAAAATAAATATGTAATGCCTTTTGTTTGTCCCGATGTCTTTATTTATTTATTTGGCGTGGGCTACACCATTACAGTGAACCTCGCAGTATGGACAGCCGTATAGAGACAAGTCGGAATGTTTATTGTCATTATCATCATCATAGGTTTATACCTATATATATAAAATAACTTGTCCTTACTGACATGTCATCGCAAAGCCTAAAATTAGTGACCTTTCAGCAGGTTCCGTTTATAACATCTACCTACGTTACTAACAACTAAAGAAATATTTGTAATCATCTTTTTTTTTTAAATATGAAAAAAAAAAGTGTGGTCCGCTAGAGCAGTTATAGTTTATATTTTGAAGATGATACTCGTAGCCGTGCTGCTGACAGCCTGGAACAGTCGTTTCATGTATGACTAAAAAAAAATTAAGTAATAGAAGCAGTGACATGGTTCGTTCTATTGAACGACAACTTAATCATTATTGAAAATTATAAACGTTCGTCATAAACTTTTTACTTACTCATGAAGCTGACAGTAAATACATTTATTGTAATATAATTAGCAGCTTCGTTTCAAACAAAATAAATATAATCGTATATTTATTTAACTACAAAAGCACGTGTGTACACGGATCTTAACAATTTGTATTCATTTAATGATTAATCATACAAACACTGAAATAAAATATCGCTTCATTATTTATTTAGTATCAATAATGTTTGCTTTGTTTGTCCTATAAGTTTTATATTAAAAAGTGGTAACTACGGCTGTTTTCCGTGAATCAGGTTCCATTTCAGTATCACGTGGGAAATTAATATAATGGACAAAGTGTATGATTAACGCTTCTGCCGAAATAATCGAGGCAATACGTGATGCTATATATTATTTATGCATAATAACAGCTTCATATTGATTAGCAGTATATTATTCAACATGACATGTACTTTGCCATCAAATACTATATGTTTATAAACCCGTTAATTCCACGTTGATTGCAAAACAGTTACTTTATCCATCGATTTATGTAGCGTCAACTTATACAAAGCGACAACTGATACAAAAACAACAAAATAGACTATTCGATATTTTCCTTAACAACTCTATTATCGCGACGTACAATGTAACGAAGCCGATTTGGGACGTTTCTAATTTTAAGAAAATCCCCCCGCGGCTAAATAAGGGCAAAACGAACGCGCTCTATCGGTCTGCTGGCTCTGCAAAAAGTTTGAAGGCTTTAATTTTGCCGGTTGTTAATTCGCGCGCGACCGATTCAAAGGCAGTGTCGGCTATTATTAAAAGCGTAAATTGTCAAACAGATGTACCGAACGACTTTGGTTGCGTCCCGCCAACGTTAAAACGCAATGAAAATTGCCGTGCTCGGTTTAGCCCTTTCGCTATTTTACACGACCTTGTTGATCGCTAATAAATCTAACTAATTTATTGTTGTGTGGTGCAATTTATCACGCCATATCATTTTAATGTACAATAGAAATAAGTATACAAATCGCGAAAGTTTAAAATCGATTAATAGAAATAAGTATTTACTAATTTTTTTATAAATAACCTTAATGTAGCTGGGTACTATGTCTAAGGATGACATAAAACCCGAACATGTGAAAATTCACTTATTGCAACGTTTTTATCAATTCAGTATGTTTATTCGTATGTGTTATCATGCGCGCTCTTCAATCGTAAATACTGATCATTTGAAACTGCTCAGTATAATTAAGCAAAAATGTATCGACAAATTATCGACTAAATGTGAGCAGCAGAATTTATATCACTTTTTATTTAGCTGCGTTGATTTGAGCAACTGTAACTAAATTCGTGAAAATGCCCACAGAAAGCTTATTCAAATAAGGTCAATTAGTCGTGCCGGTGCGGTGCAGCTCTGCATATGTAAGTATTTATCCCTAAACCCGGAACGAACCAACAAATAGGCAAATGTTTATCATTTTAATTGCTGAGTCAATATAATGTTCGCAAAGAATTTTGCGCAGTCACGTCGGGAGAATAGCCTGTTTGTGTTGATACGAGATCGTTGAGTAGTTGACCGATTTATACTCGTATGTGCTATCCAGCTCGTCCGCGTCCAAGGCACGCAACCTAGCTATTTAATATCGACTAGACATGTTGGTCATTGGGACGTGTGAGCCTTTTATGTCGTTTTACGAACTATCAAAGAGGAAACATGAGCTTTTCCGATTATGCTCTGCAATCTGGACATGAAATTACTTTTTTCATCGCGTTTATTAAATTTTATACCAAATAGAGCAAAGCTTTAGCTTTTTCACTAGTTATTTTAACTTCAAGTGCTGTTGTATAGAATATATTATTAATCCTTATTAAATTCTTCAAATGAAAACCTAAAAGATAATGACTGGCATTTATCTACCTACCCTAACCTAATAAATAAGTTCGAAATCAAAAACTTTGTACGACTTCTTTCAATAACCCATCTGTCTAAGAATAAGATTGATCGTAATATTGAGTACATGGCTTCGAAACATCATATTGTTGTAGGTTTATTTATCTCAGCAACTCATTAGACATTTCTCTTGTCATTTCTAATCATAGTCAGTTTCACACAAGCGTAAAAAGCTGTGACATGTACACGTGCTTCCAGCGAGTCATAGCCATAGAGCATAGATATTTATATAGAGTCGCATTTCCTATGGGCGCTCTGTAGACAAAATTTCTGTAACCCAAATTGCCGCTTGGCGGCGTGGCAGTCGCGCTGTGACAGCTGTCTCTATGAGTGCAAGAGAGACGAACTGACGACACCCGCCAACACGCCAATTGGAATCGGCACACGAAATCCTTAAGAAATGCGCTTCTATTATTTAATTCTGTATTCATTGTCATAGCCTAAGGTGGTGCATTTAAAAATCGTTTTCTGAGCTGTATTCAAACAGAGTGGCCGGAGACAGTTTCACTCTTGGTCCAACCTTGCCGTAGGGAATTTTTCTCTACATTTCCTCTGATGGACTGTCCTGTTTTCGCCCTTTACATGGCCCTTTGGTAGAGCTATAACTCCAGAGCGTACGTACGGCACGCAATAACGATGTGATTTCTGTTTGAAGCCCATGTTTGTATTTTTTCACAAGTTTGTAACGTAATACTCCACGTATTGCGTTATAATATCTCGCAGGCGCTTAACGCCAGCTTAGCCGCAGAGCGTTCGCAATATTACCAAATATGGTAATGTTCAGAGCCACAGTCAATCAGTGACGCATAGGCCTATACCTATATAAAATGGGTGCGCGATCTAAATCGGTCACTTTCCCTAGAGGTCGGAACGCTGCCGCTACACCTCGTGATTATTCTATATTCTACTTCCTATCTACTGTCCCGCTGGGAGTAAGCATATTCTAGTCGTCTGTGTGCCTATATGTTCTGTCTGTAGTATCTGTGTCTCCTAAGCATAACAGCCGATCTAGGGATCGCCTGTTCCTGACCGGTTGTTGTGTATTCTCTATGCTGTTTCCAGTTCTCCCTACGGGCCACGATTCTTCCTACGGGCTACAATTAAGAGCTGCTGGCGCCGTGCCGCTACTAGCCGCCGCCACGCATCAGCTCCTGCCTACGAGCCTCCTACAGCCAGGCCACGGACGCCTGACTGCACCGGGTTACGCCTGAGCCTCACCGCTCGGCCCACATCGGCTGCATCGCCTGAGCCTGCCGCTCAGCCTACACCTCGACCACTGAGCTGTCTACCCTGCGAGCGTCGGAGAGCAGCAGGAGTCTACACTCCAGCCCTCAGGCCAGTGCTTACCTAGTTCGGTCATACTGTATGTAAGCGGTAGTGAGACATAATAAAGAACCTGTTCAGCCTAGCAGTGTTTCTCTTGAATCCCGACATCCTACCTGAGATCCCCCGTCTCAAGTTATATTAAAAAGAAACACAAACTGAGCCCCTTAATATAAAACAAAGCAATAACTATTCCCGCGAAACATTGCTTCAATACGTGTGAAGCTGTTTAATGGCATCTCACCAATTGTGTAAAGTACTCAATTTTAATTCAAGTTGTAAGACGTCTAAATAAAGATAAATTTCATGTGCAGATATAAATAACATAAAAGCTGCTCTGACTGATTTATAACTTTTTCTACATCTATAATTTACCAAAACATACTATTGTTACTTTATAGAATGACACGAAATGAGAAATTCTCTAAAGCAGTTTCATTACAGCTGTGATCGTCAATATTGACTTATGAGTCAGATTTTTATTAGAAGCAGCCGTGTGCCAGTGATCAAGCATTAAAAGCCACCTCCAGCAGTACGAACGAAGTAACTTTGGCACTCCTATCTTGTAGGGCTTTTGAGTGATTGTCGGAGATGGCTGTGAGTACTCACTGTATTGTGCACTAATATATTACATGCCCACCACTGATTGAGAAGAATTTGTGCTCAAACAATGCAATAACAATTAAAACCGTTGGAGAAAATTGTTATTTCGAATTCTGATGACTAATAACAATAATTCTGACATTTGATCTACCAGTGTTACCAACTTACCACAGAATAATAACCTAGTGTTGCAACACGTAAATTAATGATTAATGGGAGGCAGAGACAATAAAGCTGGCTATTCATGACAGTAATATAAAAATACACCATACAGTTAGTGTTGCACAATATATTTAAATCCCAATAGAGGGCGACACCTAAACATATAAAGCATATAAAACAAATCAAACTTAGAAAAATAAAATAATGGAAAATAATATAACTTATCGAAGACCCTGTAGAACAACCTCATTGGATGACCTCACCAACTTGACAAATAATAACAGTAAGACATTGTTAGACTCAACTATGAGGAGTATCCCAGACAGCCTACTTGATAATAGCGATGTTGTAAATGACCTAAATGAACAAGTTAAAAGTCTTTCTATGCAATTAATGAGTGCCCACCAGGAAATAGAAAATTTGAATGTCGAAAATTACCGCCTAAAATGTGATCTGCAAACATCGTTCAAAACAATTGAAACATATAAGAAAATATGTCAGACACCCGAAAGAAAAAGTAAAACGCCATTATCACGTACAAATAAAAATAACATATCTGATCAAAGTAATATTATTCCTGCTTGTATAAACTATGATGAGCAAAATATACAACAGAGCAATAAAGAAAAAGATAAAAAAGTGCTCAGCCAGGAAACACAAACTGATAACTACATCAGTAAAATATCGACAAGAGAACAATTTACTAATACATCTGATAGTGATGGAACACATCACAAGTGTCAACAACAGTATGCCACTTTGTCGCACAAGTGTAAAAAACAGAATGCCACTTTGTCGCAAGAACAAAACAGTCAAAAACAAAAGTTTAAATTATGCATAATGAGCAGCAATGATATAAAAGGAAATTTATCCATAATTGACGAAGTCTTCTCGGAACATTTTGACTACTGCCACTACAAAATACCTAGTTGTACAACTAAATACTTACTCTGCGGTATAGAAAATAAGTTAAATAATTTCACCTTGAACGACTACTGTATTGTATTATTAGGAAGAAACGATTTGAAAGACGAGAGTAATAATTTAGACTTGTTGAATATCATAAAAGAATCATTACAAAAAGTTACACATACAAACATAATCATCTGTACGCCTACGTATATAAGAGGAGCAATGATACACAATTACAGAGTAGAAGCATTTAACTACCTCTTGAATCAGGATATACAAAATAATGAATACGGATATTTCTTCGACAGTAACCTCACCTTGTCATTTGATATGTTTTCAAACAGTACTGGTAAAATTAATAGAAGTGGAATGCGAAATATATATAAGAGGATTCTTGAAAACATATTAATTGATCTCAATATAACTACGCCTCAACCATTACCAACAGTTGAAATGCAGCCGCTAAATAGTTTAAGCAATATTGTTCACTCAAATTCAGACCAGTTATTTCGTGTATAATAATATCATTGTATTGCACCAAAATATAAATGGCCTAATAAATAAGTCAGATATGTTTGCTGTGTGTTTGCAAGAATTAAGCCGTAAAGGCAAAACTGTTGATGTACTTTGTATTTGCGAGCATAATATGATAGCCTCTGACATAAATGTATTGAAGATTCCCAATTTTAAATTAGCTACCTGTTACTCGAGAACTTCCAGACATGGGGGTTCTTGTATAATGATAAGAACAGATCTAAAGTATAAAGTTATTGACCGTATCGTAAGTTACAGTGTACCAAATATTATTGAATGCTGTGGGATAGAGCTAACGGAGCATAATATAATAATAATATGTGTTTATAGGATCCCACAAAATAAGGATGTAAAAAATAAATTTGCTATATTTCTTAACAGTTTAGAAAATATTCTAAATTTTTTTGCTTTTAAAGTAAGACAGAAATATATAGTATGTGGCGATTTTAATATTGATATGATAAGATCTACAATCTATTCACAACAATTTAAGCAATTTATAAATGGTTTTAATATGAAATTTGAATTTAAATTGCCAACTCGTTTGATCAGCGGCACGTGTATTGACAATTTCTTACATAATATACGAGGGTGTAAAAGCGAAATATTAGAACTAGCGGTTTCTGATCATACAGCCCAATTATTACAATGCCCGGTTTCAAAAACATGCAAGTTTAACTACTGGTTTACAAATAGGCGTGATTTCTCTAAAGAAAACGTAAATAAATTTATTGACTGCATAAATAATCTCAGCTTTACTGAAGTATACGAAGCAACGGATGCAAATACAGCTTTTGACATATTTCATGATACATTTTTGCTTTTCTATGACTTATGTTTTCCTAATATTAGGGTAAAAATTGCTACCAAAGCTAAATCAAAATGGATTACTCGTGGCATTAAATTATGTTCAAAAAGAAAGCGTGAGCTATTGTGGAATTATAGACGACGGCCTACCATAGAAAATAAATTAAATTTTAAACTATTATCGAACAGACTCAAGAAAATAATACAATTTACACAAAGGTCACAAAATATAAACTATATAAACTCTGCAAAGAATAAAAGTAAAGCAACTTGGAAAATAATTAACAGAAACAAAAATAGATTACCTGAGAATAATATAGATCAAATAAAAATTAATAACCTAACATTAACGAACCCCTCCGCAATAGCACAAGCTTTTAATGATTTCTATGTAGATTTAGTAAAAACAGATAACATCCCAAAACAAACCCAACTTCATAACGCGTCTCTTAGTAATAAACCTACATCTATGTTTATGCAGCCTACAATACCCCAAGACATATACCATATAATAAAGGAATTAAAAAATACAACAAGCACAGGATACGACGGCATTAGTACGAAAATAGTTAAACTGGTGTCGGTGCCAATTTCACCTATATTGAGCCACATGATAAATAACTGTATCGCCCAAGGTGTATACCCCGAAAAGCTGAAAATATCCCTGGTAAAGCCGCTCTTTAAAAAAGAAGATAAAGAAAACATGCAATCCTATCGGCCGATTGCCTTAGTACCCATATTTTCAAAGATTTTTGAAAAAGTCATTTATAACAGCTTAAATAACTACTTTGAAAAAAATAATCTGTTCACAAAAAACCAGAAAGGATTTAGAAAAAATAAATCCATTGATGAAGCTATTTATGAGTTTTTAAATATTATTATTTCTAGAATGGACAAAAGAATGCCAGTACAAGCACTTTACATGGACATGACAAAGGCATTTGACTATGTGAACCACAAAATATTAATTGATAAATTAAATGCCTATGGTGTCCGAGGCAATGTATCTACACTAATAGAGTCATACCTTAGCAATCGCCAGCAGATTACAGTTATTGATAAAATATGCCTTAAAACAAAAACAAAAACTTCTTACAAGTCAAATGCTAGAACTATAAAATACGGAGTTCCACAGGGAAGTACACTCGGCCCTTTGCTATTCATTATCTATATTAATGACTTTCCATCCGCTACAAAATTTCCGATGGTAATGTTTGCTGACGATAGCACCGTCGTATTTAATCATGATAATCCTCTTACCACTAACTCAATTATTGAAAGCAATATTGTGTCATTGGTAGATTGGTTGGAATCGCAAAATCTGAAAATCAATCTAAGTAAAACTACTGTTATGAATTTTGGTCAAAAAGACGACAAAACAAAGGATATAGATATCAAATACAACAATAACCGTATTAGTGACATTAAAGTAACAAAATTCTTAGGCTTGCAAATTGAAAGTACTCTGAAATGGAATAAACAAATAGAACAGGTGTGTGGCAAATTAAATCAATATGCATATGCGCTACACATGCTGAGTAAAACTGTTAACCAAGACACAATTGTTGCTGCTTATCACGGATTGGTTGCATCAACAATGAAATATGGAATTATATTTTGGGGCAATGCAACTGGTAAAGAACTAGTTTTTAAGTCTCAAAAGCGCTGCATAAGAACAATATGTAATATCTTTTATACTGACTCATGTAAACCGCACTTCATCCAGTTAAAAATATTGACAATGCCATCCATGTATATCTTTGAAACGGCGTTATTTTTTAAGAAAAACTGGTCCACTTTCTCAAAGATAACTAGTAACCGTAGACTTGGTAAACTACACCTAGTTCAAGCTAAAACTACCTTATATCACAACAGCATATTTTTGATGGCCCCCAAGATATACAATAAGTTACCTAAATGTATACAAACTGCTGAAAGTTTAAAATTATTTAAAAACAAATTGAAAGAGTTTCTTATAAATAAAGCCTATTATTCTGTTGATGAATATTTTAATGACAAAATAATGTAATATAATTGTAATTGTAATATGACATAATTAATTCCTATTCACATTCAATTATTACTTGTGACATTCCTATTATTATTTGAAATTTTTAAAAATTATTTTTATTGATGACATTATATTGTATTATCACTTTGAATTATTATTTGAATTGGTGACATTGTTTTGTTTTATAATATATTTTTTTTAATTATTTCCTTAATATTAATTTGATTGTAACTATTTTCTTTTTATCTCATATTATTTGTACACAGCAAATGTGGTAGGATGTAGTGGTACTATAACATAACGTTAAGATCTGTAACTAACCTACTTTCCACAAATAAAGTATTATGAATTATGAATTATGAATTATAAGCAAGAAGAGAGGTATTCTGACAAGAAACAAAAAATCATGTTACTCGTATTACAATGGTGTGCGTGTACGACAATTCTTAATTTATTTATTTTTAATAAATGCTTTTATCTGTAAAAGCACGTGAATTAGGTTGAAATTCCAAGGACTGCAGATGTAGAAGGATGATCTTCCCATCGCCAATCAAATGTCCGATAGTTTCCCGCGGGGAAACCCGTACATATATGTGACCCATAAACTGTTATCGTTGCGCTGTAATTTTGAGTTTGGGTGTTCAACTCTATGATATTTTTACGCCTGTAAAATTTGCGCGATATTAAAGAAGAAAGACGCGAACCAAATTATAAATAATAAACATTGAAACATGACAGCTAAAGTTGGTTGGATTGTACTTTCAGACAATAGCTACCTATATAATTGAGGCTTTATCTCGGCAACAATGGAACAGGTAGGTAGTGAGATATCTATAAAAATGTTGAAAATCCATTGGGCATCCACATCAGAGAATCCATTTGCCTTTTAAGTGCTTTAATGATTTGTGCAAAAATTCTTGGTCTTGGATGATTAATTTGCTTGATATTCGGCGAATCATTATCTTCAGTAGTAATTATCGGGACCGGGTATTCAATCTATACTTATACTTTTTGTAATTACTTGGCTATAGAATTTATAACGCCAGATCGTGTCATAGGTAAGCTCTATGAATGCTTGGATATATGTAAGTTCAACAAAAATAAAGCTTTTTAAAATCTAATGAAACATGGAACGCATAAATTATTTTCAGAAAGATAACCTAATAAAACATAGAGCAATATATTTTTCGAGTTGTTTCCAGATTTATTTGTTATATGTTGTCATCATGATTTATTGAGGAACATCGATTAAATATACATAAATATAATACTGTTGACGTGTACATAACAATAAAACGAACTAGTTTATTGCATACGAAAAAAGGAATGTTGTGAAAATTAAAGTATATAATTATTTTTCGAACAACAGTATCGATTCATAGATGTACCTACGTATGTACCTACATAATGTAAACAGTAAAAACGTCTTTTCGTTAACTGTTGTATAAATGTCTGTATTATAATGACCACGAGTAAAACTACTTCTGAAACTAAATGTTATACAAGTACATAAAAAAGAACCTAAATAATACAGTTGATCTACTTACGCATGTTATTATAGAGAATCGAATACCCAAAATGTAAGTAAGTACGCGGTGTGCTACTAAATTATTTACGTAGTAGACGGCGTCTGCCTACACAACACTAATGTTGAGGTATAACTTTTTCTACTGTCACTGTAACACTTCCTTCACTGAGTGACCGATCATTAACAATTGAATATACGGTACGGTATGGTGACATTGGTGTGTGCTTAGGAATTAAACGCCAGAATTTTCTTCGGCAGTCCAAAGGTCTTACCACTAGGCTATCGCTGCTTTTAACGTATAATAAGACTCTCTAATAAACCATTTACATATTAAATCCATGGTCGATAACTCATATAAAACTTGTTGTAACTACCTGCTATTACCCAGTAGGGCTTGTCAGACTATTGTAAGTTAGCTTCGAAGTTAGCAACAAGTCGAATGTTGTTAACATTGAAAAGTCTTTGTTAGGATACATTACCTATACAATCATGATTCTGTGAATTTCTGTTAACTCGTTAGCATTATATATTTTTCATAACAATATATTATATTATAAATGGAAATGTGATAGTGTTGTTTGAAGTTAAAAAGTAGATAGACGTCTGTCTACCTACTAAATAGTCTTCGAGACTAGGTAGATTGTGCCTACATAAGCACAAGATAAATAGATTGAAGGCAGGTTAAGCCAGTTAACATTAATAAATTATAAAATAAAAATTATAAAATAAAAAATTAATAAATCAAAAATATATTGCTCTATGTTTTATTAGGTTATCTTTCTGAAAATAATTTATGCATTCCATGTTTCATTAGATTTTAAAAAGCTTTATTTTTGTTGGAATTACATATATCCAAGCATTCATAGAGCTTACCTATGACACGATCTGGCGTTATAAATTCTATAGCCAAGTAATTACAAAAAGTATAAGTATAGATTGAATACCCGGTCCCGATAATTACTACTGAAGATAATGATTAGCCGAATATCAAGCAAATTAATCATCCAAGACCAAGAATTTTTGCACAAATCATTAAAGCACTTAAAAGGCAAATGGATTCTCTGATGTGGATGCCAAATGGATTTTCAACATTTTTATAGATATCTCACTACCTACCTGTTCCATTGTTGCCGAGATAAAGCCTCAATTATATAGGTAGCTATTGTCTGAAAGTACAATCCAACCAACTTTAGCTGTCATGTTTCAATGTTTATTATTTATAATTTGGTTCGCGTCTTTCTTCTTTAATATCGCGCAAATTTTACAGGCGTAAAAATATCATAGAGTTGAACACCCAAACTCAAAATTACAGCACAACGATAACAGTTTATGTGTCACATACAAGGTGGCGCTACCATAGGGGCACTTTTTGAACAGAGACATAGCGTACAACATTCTGAAGCCTTGTACCAAAAATCAATGAAATCGGTGCAGTAGTTTAGCCACAATATCGATTTTAAGTTCCGCAATTTTTGCACATGCTTTGAATTCCACACAGCTGATACAAAACGGTCTACGACCCTACATTGCGCGCCGCGACTCACTACGATGCGGGCGCCGACTCGACGCCGCGCGAGGATTCCCGCATATCTTCGAGGACGCGCGAATGTTTTTTGTCAGGTTCAAGCATTTATGTACTTTATTGTAAAAAAAATATAGTTTATTTTCAAGTGCGTTAATAAAATCCTCTCCGCTGCGCTCCGTTTTATCTGCGCTGAGCCTAACTTCGGATGACGTCGAGGCGTCGCGTCGGAGCGAGTCGGGGCGTGCAATGTAGGGTCGTTGACCGTTTTGTATCAGCTGTGTGGAATTCAAAGCATGTGCAAAAATTGCGGAACTTAAAATCGATATTGTGGCTAAAGTACTGCACCGATTTAATTGAGTTTTGGTACAAGGCTTCAGAATGTTGTACGCTATGCCTCTGTTCAAAAAGTGCCCCTATGGTAGCGCCACCCTGTATATGTACGGGTTTCCCCCGCGGGAAACTATCGGACATTTGATTGGCGATGGGAAGATCATCCTTCTACATCTGCAGTCCTTGGAATTTCAACCTAATTCACGTGCTTTTACAGATAAAAGCATTTATTAAAAATAAATAAATTAAGAATTGTCGTACACGCACACCATTGTAATACGAGTAACATGATTTTTTGTTTCTTGTCAGAATACCTCGAGATTTTATCTAGGGTCGGAAACCTGTACCCTGCAAATGTCAACAGCCTTTAATACCATCTGTATTACATCTAAATGTGATAAGGGGTACCTATACGTGTATGATGTAGGCGCTTATGTAACATATTGTGTACTATTGGTGTACTTACTGCCATGTTTGCTTGGATATTTCTTGCTTCTAATAAAAATCTGACTCATAAGTCAATATTGACGATCACAGCTGTAATGAAACTGCTTTAGAGAATTTCTCATTTCGTGTCATTCTATAAAGTAACAATAGTATGTTTTGGTAAATTATAGATGTAGAAAAAGTTATAAATCAGTCGGAGCAGCTTTTATGTTATTTATATCTGCACATGAAATTTATCTTTATTTAGACGTCTTACAACTTGAATTAAAATTGAGTACTTTACACAATTGGTGAGATGCCATTAAACAGCTTCACACGTATTGAAGCAATGTTTCGCTGGGATAGTTATTGCTTTGTTTTATATTAAGGGGCTCAGTTTGTGTTTCTTTTTAATATAACTTGAGACGGGGGATCTCAGGTAGGATGTCGGGATTCAAGAGAAACACTGCTAGGCTGAACAGGTTCTTTATTATGTCTCACTACCGCTTACATACATTATGACCGAACTAGGTAAGCACTGGCCTGAGGGCTGGAGTGTAGACTCCTGCTGCTCTCCGACGCTCGCAGGGTAGACAGCTCAGTGGTCGAGGTGTAGGCTGAGCGGCAGGCTCAGGCGATGCAGCCGATGTGGGCCTAGCGGTGAGGCCCAGGCGTAACCCGGTGCAGTCAGGCGTCCGTGGCCTGGCTGTAGGAGGCTCGTAGGCAGGAGCTGATGCGTGGCGGCGGCTGGTAGCGGCACGGCGCCAGCAGCTCTTAATTGTAGCCCGTAGGAAGAATCGTGGCCCGTAGGGAGAACTGGAAACAGCATAGAGAATACACAACAGCCGGTCAGGAACAGGCGGTCCCTAGATCGGCTGTTATGCTTAGGAGACACAGATACTACAGACAGAACATATAGGCACACAGACGACTAGAATATGCTTACCCCCAGCGGGACAGTAGATAGGAAGTAGAATATAGAATAATCACGAGGTGTAGCGGCAGCGTTCCGACCTCTAGGGAAAGTGACCGATTTAGATCGCGCATCCATCTTATATAGGTATAGGCCTATGCGTCACTGATTGACTGTGGCTCTGAACATTACCATATTTGGTAATATTGCGAACGCTCTGCGGCTAAGCTGGCGTTAAGCGCCTGCGAGATATTATAACGCATTACGTGGAGTATTACGTTACAAACTTGTGAAAAAATACAAACGTGGGCTTCAAACAGAAATCACATCGTTATTGCGTGCCGTACGTACGCTCTGGAGTTATAGCTCTACCAAAGGGCCATGTAAAGGGCGAAAACAGGACAGTCCATCAGAGGAAATGTAGAGAAAAATTCCCTACGGCAAGGTTGGACCAAGAGTGAAACTGTCTCCGGCCACTCTGTTTGAATACAGCTCAGAAAATGATTTTTAAATGCACCACCTTAGGCTATGACAATGAATACAGAATTAAATAATAGAAGCGCATTTCTTAAGGATTTCGTGTGCCGATTCCAATTGGCGTGTTGGCGGGTGTCGTCAGTTCGTCTCTCTTGCACTCATAGAGACAGCTGTCACAGCGCGACTGCCACGCCGCCAAGCGGCAATTTGGGTTACAGAAATTTTGTCTACAGAGCGCCCATAGGAAATGCGACTCTATATAAATATCTATGCTCTATGGCTATGACTCGCTGGAAGCACGTGTACATGTCACAGCTTTTTACGCTTGTGTGAAACTGACTATGATTAGAAATGACAAGAGAAATGTCTAATGAGTTGCTGAGATAAATAAACCTACAACAATATGATGTTTCGAAGCCATGTACTCAATATTACGATCAATCTTATTCTTAGACAGATGGGTTATTGAAAGAAGTCGTACAAAGTTTTTGATTTCGAACTTATTTATTAGGTTAGGGTAGGTAGATAAATGCCAGTCATTATCTTTTAGGTTTTCATTTGAAGAATTTAATAAGGATTAATAATATATTCTATACAACAGCACTTGAAGTTAAAATAACTAGTGAAAAAGCTAAAGCTTTGCTCTATTTGGTATAAAATTTAATAAACGCGATGAAAAAAGTAATTTCATGTCCAGATTGCAGAGCATAATCGGAAAAGCTCATGTTTCCTCTTTGATAGTTCGTAAAACGACATAAAAGGCTCACACGTCCCAGTGACCAACAAGTCAAGTCGATATTAAATAGCTAGGTTGCGTGCCTTGGACGCGGACGAGCTGGATAGCACATACGAGTATAAATCGGTCAACTACTCAACGATCTCGTATCAACACAAACAGGCTATTCTCCCGACGTGACTGCGCAAAATTCTTTGCGAACATTATATTGACTCAGCAATTAAAATGATAAACATTTGCCTATTTGTTGGTTCGTTCCGGGTTTAGGGATAAATACTTACATATACAGAATACAGAGCTGCGCCGCACCGGCACGACTAATTGACCTAATTTGAATAAGCTTTCTGTGGGCATTTTCACGAATTTAGTTACAGTTGCTCAAATCAACGCAGCTAAATAAAAAGTGATATAAATTCTGCTGCTCACATTTAGTCGATAATTTGTCGATACATTTTTGCTTAATTATACTGAGCAGTTTTAAATGATCAGTATTTACGATTGAAGAGCGCGCATGATAACACATACGAATAAACATACTGAATTGATAAAAACGTTGCAATAAGTGAATTTTCACATGTCCGGGTTTTATGTCATCCTTAGACATAGTACCCAGCTACATTAAGGTTATTTATAAAAAAATTAGTAAATACTTATTTCTATTAATCGATTTTAAACTTTCGCGATTTGTATACTTATTTCTATTGTACATTAAAATGATATGGCGTGATAAATTGCACCACACAACAATAAATTAGTTAGATTTAGTAGCGATCAACAAGGTCGTGTAAAATAGCGAAAGGGCTAAACCGAGCACGGCAATTTTCATTGCGTTTTAACGTTGGCGGGACGCAACCAAAGTCGTTCGGTACATCTGTTTGACAATTTACGCTTTTAATAATAGCCGACACTGCCTTTGAATCGGTCGCGCGCGAATTAACAACCGGCAAAATTAAAGCCTTCAAACTTTTTGCAGAGCCAGCAGACCGATAGAGCGCGTTCATTTTGCCCTTATTTAGCCGCGGGGGGATTTTCTTAAAATTAGAAACGTCCCAAATCGGCTTCGCTACATTGTACGTCGCGATAATAGAGTTGTTAAGGAAAATATCGAATAGTCTATTTTGTTGTTTTTGTATCAGTTGTCGCTTTGTATAAGTTGCCGCTACATAAATCGATGGATAAAGTAACTGTTTTACAATCAACGTGGAATTAACGGGTTTATAAACATATAGTATTTGATGGCAAAGTACATGTCATGTTGAATAATATACTGCTAATCAATATGAAGCTGTTATTATGCATTAATAATATATAGCATCACGTATTGCCTCGATTATTTCGGCAGAAGCGTTAATCATACACTTTGTCCATTATATTAATTTCCCATGTGATACCTGCTCTGAAATGGAATCTGATTCTCGGAAAACAGCCGTAGTTACTACTTTTTGATATAAAACTTATAGGTCGCAATTTCGCGCAAGCGCCGACGCACTCGCCGGTCGTAAGTCGTTAGAATGACGTCCCAACGATTTTCAAATCGCGAGTGCTACAAAATGGTACTAGTTTATTTACTCAGTGGTGAAAGCCTTCATGCAGCTAGAACAATGTACGAACAAGAAAGTGTACCTCGTATGCGAGCTCAAGGAGTAAACAACCCAATACCTAGTTCCAAGTGAACGGACTATTTTAGCGGCCAACCAAAGGCTTTTGGATCATGGCCAGTTCACAACCCCTAGCCATGCACTAGGGTATGGCAGACTTCGCCTGGCTACTGACGTTGAAGACTTGATCTTCGAATTCTTCGAAAGGGATCCACGAGCCAGCACATACCATGCAGCACGTCACTTCGGTGTGAGCCAGCCCGCAGTCTGGAGACTGCTAAACGCAGCCGGTCTCCATCCGTACCACTACCAGCCGGTACAACATCATCAGGAAGTAGACCAAGTACCACGACGAGTCTTGTATGAATGGCTTATTAATCATCCCGATGCGAACATCCTATGGACTGATGAAGCACGGTAGGTACGTGAATAACAATAATTTTTAAGCTAGAACACAGTATCTGATCGGTGTAGGTACAAGTCTTTCAACCTTTAGGTAGCGCGCCCGCGCGCTTTATTATGTCGCGTCGAGCTCACAGCTGATAAGCCATCGGGTGACCATGAACATCTGTTTCAAGTAGATATTCTTTAATAAGAGATAACTTTGTTATTTTTTGGTAAAACAAAAAATAAAAAATACGTGTTTATTAATTTTCATAAATGTATAACATACTAAAATATCCGAACTACATAAAAAATTACCCTGTATAATGACTAGAAACAGTCTGCCTTGTCTCAATACGGCTGTCCATACTGCGAGTTTCACTAACTAATCCACGTCGCCGATTGAAATTTGGCACTCTTGTAATACGTTGCTACTCAAGTAGATGCCAACTTTTCGTCTGTACCGTAAGTTGATAAAGTTGTACATGTAGTCGAATTTTGGTTAGCTTTGCTACAGACGTTAGAGAAGATGTTTCTCAGGTACTGGTTCGACGTGGCAATTAAAGTTGTTTAAAGTATATGGTGAAGCTATCTTGATTCTACTGTGCCCGATTGTATAAATATAAGATCTAATTTTTATTTTTATTGATAAGAAGATACGTTTCGATTGAAGGAAAAGTAGTTGTATCTTTTAACGCTGCACTTTTTTACCTCCGATTGTATAAGTGTATTTGTGTGGGTTCCTAGAATATTTTATAAGTATGACTAAGCCATCTATTTGCAAATTCGCTGAGTAAGAAAAACTGTACGGTTGATTTTCCATGTTATATTATTTATTAATTTCAACAACAACAATAGCAGAAATTGTATGGTAAGCAATACCAATAATATTTCGAGGAAATATCAACCACTTTAGGTGTCTAACGATAATTTACATCGTAGACTTGAGGCCCAACGCAATGTTCTCTACAATTAATATTTTGTTTTTACTGTGACATTGGGCCTAGGTTGGGCGCCAATTACAAGATGAATGTATTCACATTGCATTGATAATAATAAGAAACAATAGTAATAAAATATCTATCTTGTTGAATGGTATGCCGACCAATTTGTCATTTTACCAGAAATGGATTTATTTTAACGTTTTTTCGACCTTTCAAGGTTGGAGAAACAGCTGGATTGAACATTTCATATTTTCTATTACTTTGCCCCATAGACCGTTTGTCATAAAACAACAATTATTGAAACAGTTGCTATATGTAAAGAACCATTATGAAATTTCAGCACATTTCAAGAAAATATGAATTACTTGTTTGGAACATGACCTCACCTGTCAGTTACACTTTGTATTCACAAGTGCGTTAGGCTTAACGTCGCTTGTCACTTACGTTTTATAAAGATTAACTTATTCTCTAAGAACTCTCGCTTCTTAAATTAAAAAGCAAAAGCTATATATGAACATAATTGTTTTCATATTTATAATTTTATTAGCATAATTCTCAAAGCGTACGAAACTAGTTGGTCTTTGGTATAACTTTTTCCATTATTTATACTAAGCTCGCTCTGGTCGGGAGTGTAAGTAATGCGAGTGCGCCACCGACTTCGCTCGTTGTAATTATAGCCTAAGACCTACAAAATTATCCACTAGGACTAGTATTTTCATAATTTATGCAAGCCAAAGTGTAGGGTTGGAACCGCAGGCCAAGTACATGAGTTCAGTCAATTACCTGTACTGTTCATATACAAGTTTAATAAGAATCGATAGTATCTTGCCAGTACGTCGATGTATGACTTATACTTTATGTTATATCTTCTTGGGTTTACGCGAATGTTACGATTTGAAAATAAACTGCACTTTACGGATTTGATCGCATTCTATTGGTTTCACTTAGTTATTACATTTAAACCGAATGATCTAGAAACTACATTTTTTATTTATTACTAGCCGACGTTCCGAATTCTTTACAGTTTTCGTGGTTACAGCGGATTGAGGTGATATTTGTCTTTTTCTTAAATGTATAAATTATCTCAAAGTACCCGAACATTTTTCAACTTTTGGTGTTACTATTTACGCAAAATGAGCTCACAGTACAGCCATCTTCGACAAGTTAAACCAATTTGGTTTTTAACGGTGCCCCTCATATTTTGTTATATATGTAATGCGATACAAGATACCTAGTGAAATATTGACAGCAATTATATTTGAAGCATGCCAGCAAAAGTTGCAAACACAAGGCAGCGCTAATGTCATGCACATTGCCTATATGACGCACATCTACATATTATTTGTTAGTGGCGACTAAATAAAAAACACGTCATCACGTCACGGCACAATGTTTCGTGGCAATTAGTCTGCGTGTCGCACGATACCTATTTTTTACAGTAATTGGAAATATCAAAAACTATTGGAATTTATTGGCAAATATAAAATAACGAAGCCCGTGTTATAGCTGTTTGCTTATTTACTTTTATCGATTATTCGAAAAGTAATCCGATTTCAAAATGTTGAATAGATGGGATTCGAAGTAGCGTAAACAAAATCTTGCCGACGGGCTCCGTCAAACTGTGTTAACTTAATCTATTCTTGGAATGAAATAGGCAATTTTTAAAGGCTTACTTTAGAGCAAATGTTGTTTGAAGCGAAGAAAAAACGTGTGAAAATATTATGTGAGATAATAGATTTTGTGATATTTTTATTAGTATCGAAGATTGCGTTGTAACTTGTTATCGTACAGGACAACTTGTTATACGATAATATGTATTAGAGAAAGGAAGTAACACCGAGGAAAGCAAAACAAAGTTCTCCAATTCTTAGTAATATTTATGCGGAGTTGGCAGAATCAACGCAAGGTATAACGAAGTCTCACTTATCGACCGTTTCATCGATTTCGTTTAGTTTACTGCCGTACAGATATGAACTCAATGTTGTAATTATAATATACCTAAGTCCAAAACTGTGTAGTCAAATTTTAATCCTCATCCACAGGCCCGTAGGTTTGGCCGATGAACTATTTGACTTACACCATGTACAAATATTTTGAACCATACAAATTCGCACAAAGCTTTAAGTTTCTTTGCAAACCTACTAAATAATTTATTGCATTTATTAAAGCTTTGATAATTTTATCACGTTTTAAAGTATAAGTCAAAATTTTTAAATAATTAAGCACCTAATTTCAATTAAAAAGAGAGGTAAAATATTCTCAAAGTAAGTGTGCGAATTTAAATTCTGTCGAAATCTTAAGTTTATTAAATTTTACAGCTTCATTTAATGGAATAAAGTCGCTACATATTTAGAACAACTTCTAGATAACATAAGTATTAAAGGTTCTTATATTTGTTATTGAATAAGTATTACCAATAATAAAGAAAAGAAAATTAAAGGCAAATAAATTACAATGTCTTGGAACTCGGTCTGAAATAAACGTATATTACGTTTTTCTTTAAAATAAGCACGTCAAACATAGCCATATATGTGTTAATAATGGTAACACTAATCCGCAATGACGAAGTACTAGTGTTTACAACAAAAAGTATGTAAACTAAACTAAATATGCCAGTTCAAAATGGAGAGTAGTAAATGCGGTCAAATAACACATATGAAGTGTTCGGCCGGCAGTTCTATTGGTCGCTCGTTCAACAGCCACACAACAGGAAAACATATTATTGAAAATAGGGCACTTAATGCTCCAATGACGGTTTGGCTTCCAATTAATTACTGAACTAGCACTTCAGGGTTATATTAATGGTAGTGAAAAGCCCGATTGGCAGGTAAATGCATAAAGGCAAGAAGTTCTTAGTTCATAGAACTAATGCAACGTAATTAAACTTATTGACCAACGTTAGTCATTCTAATGCGGACATCAATGGCGGGTTCCCAGTCGCTTTATTGAGCTACCATTCGTATTGCATTTCATTATTAAAAAAGTAAACTTATGAAAAGCGCCAGGGTTGTCAGCATATGTTGAGATCATATTATACCTGATTTTTGTTGCATAAGCCTAGTGTTTTGAGGGGAAATGTTAATTTGTGAAATTCTTATAATGAGTGTATTTTTTGTAACCACATGTCTGTTAACTTGAATGATTCGTCGTATTATCATGAAGCATATACTTTTTTGTGACACCATTCACAGTAAGATTATTGACTTAAGAGATTAGATATTTATTTATTTATTCATCCGTAATGAATAAGGCACGTATCTTCACGTTGTAGCTGATATACCAACTTGCTGTTAGATATAATACTAATCACAGTTTTCTGTATAACAAATTATTTTTCAATAACGTTAACGGCCCGTGGGAGGTATAAAAATGTAAGCAATGAGAATATTATTTTTCGTAAAAAGAACAAAAGAACAAATAATAATGTATCAATACTTAATGTACCTTCTGCTGATGGATATTTTAAACGAAACGAGAAGAAAAATTAATAAGTACTTTAACCGTTTGTCTTTCATGCCTCATCTCAACTACAAAAGGATTTTCATGTTTATTAACGCTTTATATTCACGATGTATTTACGGAGCCGACTGTCGCTTGCCGTTGTATAAAAATAATCCACCAAATTTGACAGGCGCAACTAAAACATATTACCTAATTATGTTAATTCAGTTGCTGTTGACCGAAGCGCCTAGATATATAAACCACGATATCAGCATATGTGTCTGTTGCATAAAAAACATAGGCAGAAATAGAATATAGCGCCCAAGGAATCGGTAGCGTGAATATCACTAGTCAAATATAGGGTTGTTACAGCTTTACCAATAACCGACGAGCAAGCGATTACCTCCACTTGTCAACTACACATAATAACATGCTCGTGTTTTCTTTGCTCCGTTCCGAGGGCTGACACAAACAATGTTTTAAACATTTCATTTCCTATTTCGCTACGCAAGATATCCTGGATATTGGGTTTATAACAATTCATTTCGCGGAGATAGGTATTACAATTGGCAGCCTACCAAAATGGAGGACTTCCGAATTGTATTGCCAAGAAAAATGCTGGTTCCATCTCGCTTCATTTAGGTCGTATGACTTACGTTTTGCACTCCCAGTGCTAATTATGCAATTTAGTATTAAGTGGCTTGGCGGCTATTTGGTCTATAAGACGTGGTAGGTCATTTTATGCGAGATTTTTTGGGTAAAATATCTATCTTTTAACAGTTTAACGCAGTACTTGCCTGTTGAATTAAAATTCGTAGGAGGGTGCCTATTGTTTTTCATAATTGTGAATTTAATTATGTATTAACTTATAATTTAGTATTGACTCTTTTTTCTAGGATGTAATGCATCACCTGAGTATGCTTCAATGCCTCGCGATGGCGACCTGGCACTCAGATATCGTAGTGTATTCATGTTATCACTAATATGAATGTTGTGACGTCAATCACCCTGTGGTGAAAAATATTGTGGGATTCGTGAACAATTTAAGTGTTCTTTGCTTTGTAATGGGTATATGTTTTGTAAGGTCCCCTGCAACACAGAAAATGAATACAAATGAATTTGAATGATCAAATATTTCATTGCCAGAGTTATAAAATAAAACATTTCGGATTGTAAACTAACCTATACTTAGTTATGCAAAGAAGTAATGAATTCTCTAAGCCTCGGCTTTCGAACAATAGGAGAAATATTTCTAGTTTTTATCGAGAGAAGATAATTATATCTGACAACGGACATTTTCAGTAAACGGCTACTGGTTTTGTGATAGAGTATTATAAACTTACCACCTGACGAAATGTGGGTGCACCCACCCGTACCATTTAGTTTTGTATGTTTTTGGTAATATTACATTCAATAGCGTGATGAACTAAAATAACATGCAACTGAATATATTATTTTCTTTCAACTGAGTTCCATTCCAAAACTATAATCAGAATATGTAACGTGCTAATGAACTCTAAGAAGAATAGAATACGCTGAAAAGGTTTCATTTATTTGTGGTTTTAGAATGAAAATATTTTATTTTCACCCAGATGAATTATTAAACATATTTTTGTACTGTGTTAACACTGACCAATTAATGTGGACTGAAAATTGTTTGTGTTTTTTATTTTAAATTATTTTCATCGAAGCTTTACGGTATTGTGTTAGGGTATGCTGTATCGAATTTTAATTAACGTTTTCGTAATTTTATGGAGAACAAAAAATGCTTGGATGTTATTTTGGTTTATATTTGTTGTATAAATGATTTTCAACGCAGAGGATGCTGCAATAGTTGAAATAGTTATTTTTGACTAGATTCAGCAATGTAATACGGACTGTAATATAACTCGAGTATCTAAATATCTTCGATTTCATGTCGGAGCCTGCATGCTATAAAGGTAACTCCAATCTACCTATTTTAAAACAGAGGAAGAAAAAGGTTCGGCTTGTACATTCTTCATTTCCTTGAGATTCTAAATATACTGAAAACTCCATAAGACGTAGGGTCACATTGTTGTCCCTGTCAATCATCTGATAGTCCCTACAGTAACTACGGTTTGGTGCAGCAAAAACGTTTTTCAAATAATGCAAAAAACGAATCTAAAATAGTTTATCTTTATAATAACAGTTTCTACTAATTTGTCCTAATTCATGACAAAACACTGTAGTAAATTGAGCCAGGGTTTTTATGTAAGGTAATTATTTAAGTTTCCTATTACATTGAAAATATTGAAATGAAAGCTAGGCTTTGATGACATTGTCCCATATTGGTAATGACGGTAATGATGATTGCATTACATAATCGCTTTAAAATGTTCATCAATAAACAGTAGACAACTTGAATGGTGAGCATTAAGTTTAATACAGGTGCTGTGTATGTTGAATCGATTAATTACATATAACTTAGACGGTGCTTAGTCATTGTACAGACGATTGTTTACGCCATTACAATGACGTATTTTAGAAAATGAAATAAGTTTAAACCTAAAAGAAGTGATGCAAAGATTGAATATTGAATATGATGGCTGTAGATTGTAGAAAGGATAGAGAAAACAACATTTGGTAGTATTATTGTGCCTTCGATTACTCAACTCTTTTTACACAAAATTGAAACACGCTACTTCATGATATAACTTTTAAAACTGTATACATTAGACCACAGATTATATTTTCTTTATTCTATGCGTTAGACTCAAGGAGAAATTGGTTAGACTATAGTGTGTGCGGCATATTTATATGTGCGTATTTAAATACTTGCCCCGTGTCATAGGTTTGCTTTGCACACAGCAGACTTTTTCGGTGATCCAGAAATGGTTGTCTCAGTTTGGATATTTTTGTGTCAGTTAGTTCTATAACTGTAAAGGCACCGGCATCAAAAATGTATCGAAAAGTCTAGATCAAGAAGTATATTAAATATCAAATTTACAATAATAGATAAAAATGGAAATAAATGTAGGTACAAGCGCACATGCAACATCCAAGTGATTAAACAGGTCCATGCGTCCATTGCGTCGCGGAGGGCCGCAGAGGAAGAGGAGATGCGGTGTTGCGTTGCCGTCCTCCCTATCGTCTGCGGCCGCTGGATGTTTAGGCGGCGGAGCCCAACACCTTCATCCGCCGCCAAGGGGGTTTTGTTCGGGGCCCGCCTGACCATCTGGCGGGCCAATTCCCGTCTGGAGGTAGCGAGGAATGCTTCTTCGATACTCGACCCTCCGACACACGGGTACATGAGGAACACGGGTTGGTTTTTAGTCAGTAAGACAGACAGTCTGACAGACTCTATGAGGATTTTCCAACCCGACACAAAAAAAAAAGTTATTAAACAGGTGCAAACAAATCGTATTTTGTTAGGTACGGCAATCGAAAGGCTAATGTATAACGCAAATTCAGTATTATACTATATTGATAAACGGCGTACATTATCTTAATATATAAAATCCTTGCGTTACTGACTGACTGACAGACATGCTACAGCCGAAACTATCGGGTGCAGGAAGCTGAAATTTGGCATGTATGTTCCTTGTGGACTATAGGGGTGCACTAAGAAGGGGTTTCCCGAAATTCCCACGGGATCGGCCAAAACGGGTAAATAAAAAAAAAATGCAGGCGTAGCTGCTGGCGTCCTCTAGTTTAATATATGTAATTAGCGGCTATACGTCGCCCGATACTGTAGCTATGAGCTGTTCACAGCAACTCATAGCCAACGAGTTGTTCGCGTTTACACGCAGATCTGCAAGTCCAACTTTAAAGAAGACGTTTGTGGTAGTAAGAAGCTACTCTACCAGACCCTGGGCAAGTTAGACGAGATGCCGTCCCGGCGAAGGGATGGCACCGAGGAGAGTATCCAGGATATCATCTCCTTATTGGTGGTGACCGATCCTGACGACGTGCCTACGTTCGTGGTGAAGGATCTGCACAAGCTGCCGCCCGTCACATTCGTCCACGTCGACGTAACCAGGTTGCTGAAGGATATCACATCCCTGAAATCTAGCCTGGCCGAGGTGCAGTCCAAATTAGAGAAGTCGGACAGCACTATAAGCGAGCTACGTGCAGAAGTATTGTTATTACGTAACGCTATTTCTACAAGTTGTGTCCAACGTAATCACCAGTCGTGTCCAACGTAATCACACGACGCGGGGCTCAAAACGCATCCATCAGCAGTTTTGTGAGAGCGAATTTGCTTGCATCGCCTATCGCCGGTAATGCAAGCGGTGGGACGCGTAATGTTGCTGAAATCGGGTCATCGACACCGGTCAAGGTTTTGACGAGTGTTGATGCATCGACTACTAAGTAACTAAGCGCGCTTATGCCAATGTTGCTGCCAAAAGCAAAACGCAGCAGAATCGGCCGGCAGAAAAAGGGGGTAAACAGAAGCCTTGTGAACCCTCTCATAACGAGGTTGTGGAGCTACGTGCCCCAAAACCGAAGACATGCGACGAGGATGGTTTCATAAAGGTGGAGAAGAACAAGAAGAAACCAACTTGTCGTAACCATTGTGGTACCGGTTTAGTGGGACCGAACATGCTGCTGCGTCCCGCCGTATGTACCAACCACGCAGTTGTACGTCTCTCGGCTGCATCACTTCACAAAGGACGAGGAGGTCGTAGACTACCTGCGCCTGAAGACCAACTGGACTTTGAGAGTCGAGAGATTGGAGTCACAGCATAACACCAACTTCAAGTCGTACGTGGTGCGGGTGCCGACTCATCATCTCAAAACTTTCCTCAAGAAAGAGTTTTGGCCGAAAGGTGTCGTGTATTGGCGTTTTCATGGGAAGTTACGCAATACCACTCAGCATAACATGAAGCCGTAAACAACACCTGTTTGTTTTGTAATATTAAAATGTTATTTTATGTATATTAGTCTATAAGGTATATATCTATGGGTTCTTATTACCTGAAAATAAATGATTATTATTACAATAGTAGTACAAATATGATAATAAATAAAATTCAGGAAAATAATAGTAAGGACGACTGCCTGCAAAACCTGACTTGCCACGTAGAGCCGGTCACAATATGGAAACGTAAGATAATACGCTCTCACCTAGCTTGGCGAGTGACCTGAGCAAAAATTCTTCTCCATATTTCGGCATAGGTAGATGCTCATATCGATTTTAAACTTTGCGGTTTGTATGCCTCATATAAGTTTAGTTATAACTAGCTTTTGCCCGCGGCTTGCGTACAGCGCATGCGTTCTTACTGTCAATAGGTAGGAGGTTTGTCAAACTTCGACCGTCTCCAAAATCCCTCCCAGATTATGTTTTGCATTTTATTGTATTCTATGTGTTTTTCCTGGTTTTGAGCTACCTACCCACCAATTTTCAGCCAAATCGGTTCAGCCGTTCTTGAGTTATAAATAGTGTAACTAACACGACTTTTTTATTATATATATAGATGAGTAGGGATAGTAGGGATATCATTAGAGACTTTCTTTATACACAACATTATCTAACTGTTTTACCACCTTCATATAGAACATGTAAATCATTTTTACCGCTTACCTGTGAACATGCCACATATAACTGACCATGTAAAAAAACAACATGTTTGGGGGTCGATTCCAGCTGTTTCAAGTCTGTCCCTGCGATTTATTTAGAAAATACACACAGAGCTACGAATATCCAGCCCTGCCGAAAGTAAGATATTCCCGTTGAGTTACTCAAGAGGTATCTGAATTCAGGCCTCAGTCTCCCATCCACGGCTTCCCACGTACGTGAGGTGTTGGAATTAGGGAACAATGAGACATCTGTATAAGTACAGAACACGAACGAACGAAAGAAATCAAAGAAACACATCCACATTAATTATTCAAAAGAAACGACTAAGACACCAATCCGACGAAAACGAAAGAAAATTAACCGAGAACCTCATTAATCCACGGAGAATCTTAACACCGCCATTCAGAAAACGCCATCTATTTTTACACATACAAACCCACCGAGATAGAAAATAATATGGACTAATCGACAATTTATTGAAAAAAGGATCTATAGTAATTGTTTTTATCATTTAAAATAAAATGAAATGATTATATAACTATTATATAAACATAATCTCTCCGTGTGGTGACGGATTAAGAATACGGAATGTCACCACCCTATATCATCCCATGGGTGTCGTAAGAGCCGACAGAGGGAGCATATTATGCAGAGACCAGCACTGTAAGAGAAGGAAAACTTGATACAAACCCTATACCAACCCGTTTGGCCAGCGTGGTATAGTAGGCCAATTCCTCCTTTCAAAAGAGAGGCCTAGTCCAGCAGTGGACTGTTAAAGGCTGATGATAATCATAATATAAACATAATAATTTGAAATAAATGAGATTGACCGTTTAAATTAAGTGGACATTGTAATAAATTTTGACACAGATACTTTTTGTTTATGAAAGTGCCGAAAATTATACTCTATTATTTTTCTAATAACAGAAAGATACCCGACACATAATTATTGCCTTTTTTGCAAGGAACATTTATTTTGCTAGGAAATTATTTGAAAATAGTGACATCTATTAGTCGGTAAATAGCCATAAAACACTTTGAAGGTACCTATTTAGGTCTATATCTGTGCTATTTAGACTAACTATACTTTTACTAACAAACTTATAAGGATCATAGATGGCACCATATATATAACCAGTTTTGGATGATCCCTGTTTTGTTTGAAACTACGTACAAAGGAGAGGTCAAGCTGTACATCGAAAACCACTCAACCGATTGTGATGTAACATATACTATTTTATAGGTTTGAGTATCCTTTGTACATGAGTGTAAGTTTTATTGAAATCAATTTCGCAATTTCAGCGATCTTTAGCAACAAAGGGAAAGACGTCGGACAGACAGACAGACATAAATTCTAAAACTTATCAAGTATTGCTTTTTAGCATTTTCCTAGATTTTTTAGCTAATTTTCGTCAAAATATCTTTAATGTACACACTTTTTCACCTGTACAGTTTTATTATATTTAGTTATAATTATAATAGCGCTAACTAACTTTAAATAGCAGCTATAGCCTAGTGCAGATACCAACAGACTTACAGCACTGCAGCGGGTATCGGATTCAAACCCACGAAGCGTATCACTGACTATTGAAGTTAAGTCAGTTAACTGATATAGATACGGCCAGATTAGTATATTTTAGTTATTTCCACAGCATAATGTCATATGGCATTTTATTATGGGGCAACGCAGCTGACATTCAAACTGTGTTTGTACTGCAGAAGCGGGCTATTCGTGCAATCTACAGTCTTGGTTCAAGGCATTCACTGAGGGAAAAATTTAAAGAAATTAAGATAATGACTGTCGCATCTCAATACATTTATGAGAACTTGTTATATGTCAGGAAAAATATAAATATGTTTTCCAAATTCAGCGATATTCATAATTAAACACACGAAATAAAAACAAACTTGTTCTACCTTCAACTAGACTACAAAAAATAAGTAACTCCTACAAGTGTCAAAGCATACGTTTTTACAACAAAATTCCAGGCAATATTCAGGAACTAAGTATTAATAAATTCAAAGTATTTATTAAACAGAGCTTGTGTTCAAAAGCTTATTACACAGTTAAAGATTATTTAGCAGACAAAAATGCCTGGAATTGAGTTTAAAAATTATGAATTTTGACATTTTGAAATTAGTGACAAGATATTTTTATTTACATTTGTAATACTTATATTTTTACATTTTGACATTTTTAATTTGACATTTGTAATTTTTTTTATTTTGTTTTGACATTGTTTGATTTGACATTGTTATTTTATTTATTTTCTTTTGACATTTAAAATTACTTAAGTAATATATTATTATTTTTAAACTGACATTCAATAATATTTTCTGACATTTTAAATATATGACATTTTATTGTTTAAATTTTTACTATTTTTAAAATTACTTAAGTAATATATTATTATGCCTGAATTGACATTCAATAATATTTTCTGACATTTTAAATATAATATGACATTTTATTGTTAAAATTTTATTATTTTTACATATTGTTTGCAACATGTATTTTACTGTGTATTAGCATGTAAAGTTGTGAGTATGATGTGTGTATTAGCATGTAAAGTTGTGAGTATGATGTGGGCATTATTAAACATATAAACAAATAGTTGTGGCAACCTGTCTGATGGCTTAGGCTGACATGCTTATGCATACACCTTCTGATGGCGTGGAGGCATAGTGATACAGATCGTGCTGGCTCCCTCAATCAAGGTTGAGCCGTACGATTGCTGTTGAATGCGGGCCATCAGTGGGCAGAGTCAGTCAAAAGCGTCAGATGATTTCCTGCATTGTACTTGCATACTAAACCCTTTTTCTTTTGTCTGGACTTTAAAAGATGAAGAAAATACTAAACAAATTGAAGTGACAAAAAAAATGACTCTGAGTTTGTTTCGGCCTTTCTTCTCAAGAAGTCATTTAGCTAGGAAAAGCCGGCATCATCTAGAATAGGGTTTTGACATGTATAAGTGTTATAAACAACCAAAATGCAGAAATAAATATGTCTTTATGTCTTTATGGGCGTATTGAATTGCTAATTGACTCGTACCTCGTAGAGCACTTTAAGCCTTTGTTACCGCCTGTCATGAAGATCTTTGTCAGTTATTATGGGGAGTAGTGTCGTTGAATATACTTACTGACATTGTTCTGTGCCATGGTAAATCGATAGCTAAAACTTATATGATAGAGCGGAAATAAAAAATATGGGTGGATGGACACGTCGGTATATAGATATCCGCTTTGTTTACAGTTCAAGTGTTATTAATGCAATCAATACAATTATGCAAAGGGCAGAGTCCAAAATAAACTTGATGGAACACATCAAACCCACGCCAATCATCAGTCCGCACTGAACAAGTTACACACATCAAACATTATAGACAGCTACAAATACGAATGTAACAGATCTCAACCGCGTTATAATTTAAAAAATAAATATGTAATACCTTCTGTTTCCCCGATATTTTGGTGTGGGTTATACCATTACACCATACATAGGTACGTTACGTTTACAATAGTCATCTTTTGACCATGACTGGACATGGTGTTGCTCCCGCTAACTGCTGAGATAAATAAAACGAATTTCAGTTTTATTTTTAAATAAAACACTTACCCGATTAAATTACATAAAATACGATTCTGAAAATATGAAAGTATTTATGTAGCTGGACATCATGACATATTCAAAATATTGATACACTTATCTATAATGCATAGTTGAGCCTTATTTTATATCAGATAATTTTGTTGACTTGAGCGTTCGGCTAATGAAATTAAACTATTTTAGTGCTGAATGGCTAGTGTAATCTGTAAAATAGAAAATGTAAAAAGAATGAAGACTGTAAATTAAACATGTTTGAAAACTTATGTTAGACTAGCTTTTGCCCGCGGCTTCGCTCACGTTAAATTCGGGGTAACACAAAACTCCTTCATCGTTCGATAGTAATTTTCGTTTTAATTCTGTTCATAGGTTATAAGAAATAGAACCGCAAGAAGTATTTAAAACATTTTTGTAAACAGTATTTTTAGAGTTCCGTAGTCAAAAATGGCTAAACATGGAATCCAAATGGAATCCTCATTGACGCGCTATGTCTGTCAGTCTATCCGTATATCATAGCCACTTTATGCCGAAACTATTCAGTTTACACATTTGAAAATTGGTAGCTAGATGTATTCTGTGAACCGTTTTACGACGTTATAGAAAATAAAAATATTGAATATTAAGGCTTTACATACATGGAACTGATGTAGAAAAAGGGTTGTTAAAAATTATTTTGAGATTTCCTAAAACCATTGTTTCTCGAAGTCAATCGTTTGAAAGATCATACGGTTCCAAAGTGGTAAAATGGGTGTGTGTGACTAACCCCTCTAACTTTTAAAGTAAGAGAGGGACAAATCTAAAAAAATACATGGTGTAGATCGTTATTAAAACCTGCAACGAAAATTTTAAATTTATAATAAATAAGCAGTTTTTGAAATAAAGCACATCTTAAAAACCGCAAATATAGCTTTATCGTTTATACAAATACTATTAATATTTAGTCGAAGATAATGGCTATGGCAAGTGGATACCTCCACTACGGAAGCTTTTATAGCGAATAGCTTTTATAATGTTTCCTCCTAGGTGTTACTCGTAGCCGTTTGCCATTACAAAGCTTTGGTGCATTAAGATTCCGCATTAACAGGACTGGAACACCAATGATCACTGTCAATAGGTAGGAGGTTTGTCCTTACAAACTTCGACCCTCTCCAAAATCCCTCCCAGATTATGTTTTACATTTTATTGTATCCTATGTGTTTTCCTGGTTTTGAGCTACCTACCCACTAATTTTCAGCCAAATCTGTTCAGCCGTTCTTGAGTTATAAATAGTGTAACTAGCACGACTTTCTTTTATATGTATAGACTAGAGGCCGCCAGCAGCTACGCCTGCATTTTTTTTTAATTTACCCGTTTTGGCCGATCCCGTGGGAATTTCGAGAAATCCCTTCTTAGTGCATCCCTACGGTCCCCAGGGAACATATATGCCAAATTTCAGCTTCCTGCGCCCAATAGTTTCGGCTGTAGCGTGTCTGTCAGTCAGTCAGTAACGCAAGGATTTTATATATTAAGATTAGTAGGGGTTTACCGCTTACTTGTGAACATGCCACATATAACTGACTATGTGAAAAAAACAACATGTTTGGGGGTCGATTCCAGCTGTTTCAAGTCTGTCCCTGCGATTTATTTAGAAAATACACACAAGGCTAAGAATATCCAGCCCTGCCGAAAGTAAGATAGCCCCGTTGAGTTACTCAAGAGGTATCTGAATTCAGGCCTCAGTCTCCCACCCATGGCTTCCTACGGCCCTTGTGTTGGAATTTGGGAACAATGAGACACCTGTATAAGTACAGAACACGAACGAACGAAAGAAATCAAAGAAACACATCCACATTTATTATTCAAAAGAAACGACTAAGACACCAATCCGACGAAAACGAAAGAAAATTAACCGAGAACCTCATCAATCCACGGCTAATCTAACACCGCCATTCAGAAAACGCCATCTATTTTTACACATACAAACCGACCGAGATAGAAAATAATATGGACTAATCGACAATTTATTGAAAAAAGGATCTATAGTAATTGTTTTTATCATTTAAAATAAAATGAAATGATTATATAACTATTATATAAACATAATAATTTGAAATAAATGAGATTGACCGTTTAAATTAAGTGGACATTGTAATAAATATTGAGACAGATACTTTTTGTTTCTGAAAGTGCCGAATATTATACTCAATTATTTTTTTAATAACAGAATGATACCCGACACATCATTATTGCCTTTTTTGCTGGGAAATTATTTGAAAATAGTGACATCTATCAGTCGGTAAATAGCCATAAAACACTTTGAAGGTACCTATTTAGACTAACTATACTTTTACTAACAAACTTATATTGATCATAGATGGCACCACATACATTGGATTTGGATGATCCCTGTTTTGTTTGGAACTACGTACAAAGGAGAGGTCAAGCTGTACACCGAAAACCACTCAACCGATTGTGATGTAACATATACTATTTTGTAGGTTTGAGTATTCGTTGTACATGAGTGTAAGTTTTATTGAAATCAATTTCGCCATTTCAGAGATCTTTAGCAACATAGGGAAAGACGTCGGACAGACAGACAGACAGTAATTCTAAAAATTATCAAGTATTGCTTTTTAGCATTTTCCTAGATTTTTTAGCAAATTTTCGTCAAAATATCTTTAATGTACAGACTTTTTCACCTGTACAGTTTTATTATAGTAATAGAAAAGAATATTCTACGTATAACTAGCAGAAGTAATTAATGTAGACTCGTAATTTTAATACAGACGTTGAGATTGATTTTTAATCTTAACATTTCAAGCTTAAGTTTCTGAAGGCCTAATTAGAATATAATTATAAGTTAAGAAAACTATTAAAACCTAAACGGGTTAGACTGAAAACTTAATAGTACGTAATACTTTTGTATTAAGTTTTATACTGTGTAATTTAATTAGTAAAAATGTTCACGAGCAAAGGTCTATGAAGGCAGGTACACATGGCTAGAATCAACAGAGCTTAAGCGCTTGCAGTATAAAGCCTTTCCATTTGTGTCACCTTCCAGTTTCTTGTCTAGCGTCAACAATTAGAACAGCTTTTAGATAGCAGGAAGACTTACCTACATATTGTACTTTGTTTTTAGAATAGGTAAGTACACCGTGTATCTCTTCAATATTTATTTCTTTAACAATATAAATCTATTTTAAATTGTACTTAGTCTGTGTCAGGCAACTTCGCTCACCCCCGAGGGATCTCCACCTTGTCGTGATGGGGGGCTCAGTAACCGTGGATTTGAGGTACACCCACGGTGAAGCTAAGCGGGATCCCGGGAGGGGACGCTCCACGTGGGCTTGGATGAGGCCTGCGTAGGATGCGTCCCAAGGTGCGGGTGCGGGGGACAGTTCTGTCTGTTCCTCTCAGTCGGGTGCGGTTGCGGGAGGAGAGACGTGTCGGTGTTGCGTTGCCGCGCGCCCTATCTCCCGCGACCAAATGGCGTCGCACCATCGTTGCGTCGCGGTGGGGACGCAGAGGAAGAGGAGATGCGGTGTTGCGTTGCCGTCCTCCCTATCCTCTGCGGCCGCTGGGTGTTTTGGCGGCGGAGTCCAACACCTTCATCAGCCGCCAAGGGGGTTTCGTTCGGGGCCCGCCTGACTATCTGGCGGGCCAATACCCGTCGGGGGTAGCGAGGAAGCCTTCGGTGAAAACCTACCCTCCGACACATGGGTAAATGAGCAGCACGGGTTGGTTTTTAGTCAGTAAGAGTCTGACAGTCCCCTTCGTCCTTCCCCACCAGGGCGGAGGGACTCCATGAGGATTTTCCAACCCGACGACAACCAAAAAGGCAACTTCGCTCCTTCAGCAGCTGCGTACACATCTAACGATAAACTATCAAAAATGTTTTTCTTAATATAATTATTAGGGGTCGTCATAAAGTATAGCTTACATTTTCTTTCTTTTCCCAATAAAATGTTATTGGGAAAAGAAAGAGTTTTTTTTTTCAAAGACAACTCCCGCATTAGGACTAAATCCTGTGTCGCAGGGGACTTTACAAACATACAACTAACGGACACAATGAACACCCAGACTCGAAACAATAATTTGTGAATTACACAAATTGTTGTTTGGTACTTAGGTACTTTATAGGTATTTTTTCCATCTATCGGATGCTAATGTCAGTAATGTTCATTGGTTCAAAGTCAGTATTATAATAATGAGAACTTATTGTCTATTTCACTACTTCACGTGTGCCATAATTTCGTATAAAAGACTTGCTTTGTGACTTATCAAATTTTTACTTATAAAGAGGGCAAGTTGGTAACTACTTAGTTCTTTTAACATGAATACTTTATCGATAATGACCATAATTTTTATGTCAATAAGCGGTTCAATGTTTGATTTTTGTTGTTCATATATACATTTTTTTACTCGTACAAAATAAAAGAAATCGTAATTGCACAGACAACTTAAACCCCATTATTTTTTAAGTCTTATGCAGTCTTTGTGTCCGTTACTATTCTAGTTACTATACTAGTACTATTCTAGTTATAATATCTGGGCAAGATTTTTGAATAATGCTATATATACTTAGGGATAAGATATTTCTGTCGCGTATACATTTAAGACTACCCACCGCACGAAGGCCCTGTGTTATCCTTATCGCTGCAGAACTGAAGGTTTATTTATATAATTAAATAAATTTTGAACTACCGTATGTAGAATATTTCTTGCAAGTCTAATTGGAAAAATGAAAATGAACTTAAAAAAATGTAGCGTGCAATGCGACCTGCGTGTGTAAGTAGTGCGTACTTCTATTCAAAGCTTGCAGCGTATGGTTTTTCTTGGAATATTCAGTACACAATATAGCAAGTATCATAACCAAAGAAAATATTGAATTTTTTGCAAACTGTATATACTAGTTGTTCCTTAGCTCTTCTAATCCTAAGAGGGTTAAATGAGTATATCTGTATAATCTATGGTTAAATGAGTGTTCGGGCACGCCACGATAGTGGCGGTAAGTCCCGTGGTCGATGAGTGGTTGGAGAGACGTCACGGCGTCCTCACCTTCCGGTTGACTCAAATCCTTACCGGCCATGGTTGTTTTGGCCGGTATTTGTGGAGGATAGGCCGGGAGGAAACGCCCGGATGCCACCATTGTGGCAGCAGCCGCGACCCTGTCGAAGACACGGCGTTGCATACATTGGCGGAGTGCCCAGCCTGGGCATCGCAGCGCCGTGATCTGGTCGCGGCTCTTGATACGGTTGCCCTCTCGCTCCCGGCCGTAGTTCTGTCTATGGTCCGGAGTGAGAGGTCCTGGAACGCCGTCGCCTCCTTCTGCGAATCAGTCATGCTGAGCAAGGAGGCGGCGGAGCGGGAGAGGGAAATACATCGCCCTCTCCCCAACCGTAGGTCCGGGCGTCGGGGACGTCGAATAAGAGACGTCCTCCGCACACCCTGAATTCAGTGCCTGCGGACGGTGAGCGCTGGGGCTGCTCCCTGTCCGCCAAAAGGCGGGAGGCGGCGCGTGTCCTCGCCGCCTCCCAAGTAGCTTTGTGAGGTGATGGATGCGAGAAGTTTGATGGATGCAAGAAGTTTGATGGATGATTGCGAGATCATGACGAGACGGGGCCCGCCAACACCAACGGCGGGCCAATCCCGGGTGGGGTCGCGAGAAAGTATGCTAATCGCGAATCGCGTGACCCCGCCAACACACGGGACCCGTAGGGACACCGCGGTGGTTTTTAGTGGGTATGCCCCGAACGCCTTTAGGGGAGAGCCTCCACATACCTCCTCCGCCAGTCCCAAGCCTAGCCGTTCTAATGGCTGGGTTGGCGGAGTTGAGATGACTCATAAGGAGAGTTTTACCACCGTAGTGAACAAAAAAAAAAAAGGTTAAATGAGTGTTGTGTAGCTGTTTGGAAATCCAACATTTTCAAAGTTATTCTCGACATTTTCAAAGTGGTTCTGGTTGCTTCTGTTTAGAAATAAATGGACACGCGTATCCGCGTATTTTAACATTCCATTTCTGAGTTCATAAAGTTTGCAGAAATAAGCATAAAGTGTCTAATGTTTATCACTTTAAATTATGAGACATTATATAATGATTTCTATAACTGGGTTCCTATTTTTAAATGTCACATTCCATATTCCAATTCCAGTAAACATTGAGATAGTCACTACCTAGTAAAATAAATAAGTATACTTATTTAAATCTGATTTGTTCTTGAAAAGTGCTTTCTTCTAATTGCCGTTTGTGAAAAGATATAGATCCCGAGTAGGTATGATCGTTTAAGCTGCGCCGCTCATTAGATTAAACTTTATAACCTAATGGAAGGAAAGAGGAACCCACCACGCACCCTCGAATTGACCACCCCAACTATTGCAATAGAAAAAGGTTGACAATATCGAACTCCTCTAAAAGGATAAGGGATATAGGAATGGTTTGGGTTCCAGAAAGATACCTGACTTGCAGTATACCGCTGTATGCGCCGACTATTCTTCGACACGTGTTTCGCCTCTGCACGAGGCATCCTCAGGAACGATGGGCAACGACTGATCATTGGCTCATTGTCAACCTTTTTCTATTGCAATAGTTGGGGTGGTCAATTCGAGGGTGCGTGGTGGGTTCCTCTTTCCTTCCATTAGGTTACAATGGTGTTAACGCTGGGAGCGTTAGACCATTTGATCTGTGTTGTCCTAGAAGGACAGCTAGATGGGATAACTATAAATTAAACCACATCTACTGTTGTACTGGTTTATTGTCTCTGTTGGAGACTGAACTCTTTGAGCTCCGTTCGGAGACTCTGTTGAACTAGCCTCTGTTGGAGACTTTGTACTATGAGCCTCAGTTGAAGGCTTGCTGAAGACTATGTTGTCCTGTTGAGCCCCTTTCGAAGACTATGTTGTCCTGTTGAGTCTCTGTTGAAGACTCTGTTGAACTAGCCTCTGTTGGAGACTTTGCACTATGAGCCTCAATTGAAGGCTTGCTCAAGACTGTGTCCTAGTTGAGCCCCTTTCGAAGACTCTGTTGAACTAGCCTATGTTGGAGACTTTGCACTATGAGCCTCAGTTGAAGACTATGTTGTCCTGTTGAGCCCCTTTCGAAGACTAACAATATTTCAATTTTCTTGGCCTTATATACCTTCATATTATAATCCATTTTCAAATGTATTCCTTTTACAATATTTCGTACATATAAAAAGGTAAAACATATACATACTTTTTGGATTGACATTTCAAAAGTATTTGTTCTTTTTACAATGTTTGTGAACTGATATACTAAAAAGTATGTATATATTCTTGTAAAAAGAGTATTTACTCTTTTTACAATATTTGGTACTTTGGTCATAAACATACCGCCGCCCAAGGGCATTTTATGACGAAATGTCCTTCAAACACTTATTTGGTTACAAATTTAACATAAGTATTTTGCTCTATGACGTTTCTCTTTGTCATGAGTACATACTGAAATATACAAGTAATCAATTAAACATAACATATTTTGAACTAACACAAACATGACAATATAGATTAAACAAAAACAACATGCAAATATTCAAATAGCAATAATCTTGAGAAGCTTTATGAACAATAGGTAAAACACAATATTATAACACAAAATAAATGAAAACAAAAACAACATGCAAATATTTGGATAAAAATTATTTTAAGTAGCTTTATCGGCAATAGGTAAAACACACAATTTATTGGTTGGCCTTTTAATTATGGATGAACTAGTACGTAAAGTGACCACACGTGTGACATCATCATGACCTGGGTACTTTTCTAAAATTCGACCTAGTGACCAACGACTCGGCGGCAAATCTTCCTTTACATGCAATATATCCCCAACATTTGGTTCAGGTGATCTGGAAGACCTTTTGTATCTATTCATTAGATTGGCTTAATGTTCTTTAGACCAACGCCTCCAGGATGACTGCAATATCCTTTGCACAAATTGCCATCGTGTTAGTGAAGTAAAATTTGAGCTCGCATGATTGTAATCAGGAGTCGTAATGATTTGCAATAGCTATCCGATTAAACAATGTCCTGGTGTCACATGAGATTTTAAATGATTTGACCTTTTGTACTTAATATTGTTGTCCTTTAAAACTGTGGTACCGAAAACCAGACATCCTTTTGTACTTATTTTGGGTTTATGCCACTTGATGCAGAATACGCTTTATTGTCCTTTGTTGACACATGAAACCATTGCGAAGACTCCATCGAAGATAAGATTTCTGATGTGCAGTTTGCAATAAAGGTTTTCCATTTACTAGGGTGACAATACTATAATTATTATTCATTGGCGGTGGATTTGGCGTATACTTAAAACAGTCCTGTATAACATAATACTCCTTTCTTCTATAATTGTTGTCCTGTTATATCCTTTACAGTTGATCTATGTTATTTCTTTTTTGTCCTTTTATTTGACCTAAATTCCTTTTTGTCCTCTGTAGTTGATCTCATTGCCTTTTTGTCCTCTTTAGTTGAACTAATGTCCCTTTTGTGCTTGTATTCGAAATATTTAATTCTATATAACATTTCTTGTTTGCGTCTATTCCGATTTTGTATCTTCACTACACCTTCTCTTCGTGTTGTGTTGGCCTTATTCTCTTTACAACACAGCTCTTTTGATGTTCGCAGTTTCTTCATATTAGGGTGGTGCTCTTCAATTTCCAAGATTTTTTTATGAACTTCAACATCTCTAACCTGTGAATGCATTACGTTCATATTCCTAGATAAACTAGTTGAATTGTTACTGCCTCATTTGTAACTGTGCCGGATATGATCCATCCCAATGTGGTGCTCTGGGCTAATAAAGTGCATTGTTGATTCCTTAATATGGCTTCCTTTACGATATGGCTGTACACTTCTGCACCTAGCAAGATATCAATATTTTTGTGTTGATAGAACTCAGGGTCGGCTAAAGTTGTGGTTCTTGTATCCATCCAGTCAAAAGAATCTCTATTGATGTAACTTTCAGGTAAGTTTGACGTTATTCTGTTAAGAACATACGCGTTGATATTAAATTCTATTGAGTGATCTATTCTTGAATGAATTTTCAGGTTAACCATGTATTTAGCTGTGGAAGATTGTTCACCCAGACCAGATATAATTTCTTGCACTGGAATCTTTGGCAATTTAAGATATTGTACTGTGGCCTCAGTAATAAAACAAGCTTGAGATCCTTGATCAATCAGTGCTCTTACCACGCGATGGCCTCCTGTTTAAGACTCCGCTTTAACTAAAGCTGTTGGTAGTAAAACTTGTTTTGGTACACGAACATTCTTTGAGAAACACGAGACTACCGGTACATTACTAGATGAAGTGGTCTCGTCAACCACATGTTCTTTTGGAATGTTGTCGTTTACAGGATCGCTTAGATGCAGCAAAGAATGATGACGTTTGTTGCAAATTCTGCAGGAAATTGGTTTTTGACAATTGTACACGGTGTGATTGCTGCCCAAGCAATTAAAACAGATTTTATGTTTTGCTACAAATTCGCGTCTGTTAGCTACAGGCTGTTTGGTAAATGTTTTGCAAAAACATAATTTGTGACCTTCTGAACAGTACTCACATCTCATATTGTTTGAATTTATAGCTATCATAGACTTTGGTACGTATGAATTGTTGAACTGTTGAGTCGAAACTCCTTTTGGCTCAATACATTCTAACGCTCGAAAACGATTTTCAATGAACGAGGCAAATTGTTCAAATGTTGGTAAATCATTTGAATCATTGCTACTCACGTGTAATTCCCACTGTTTACGAGTTTCCGCGTCAAGTTTGAATGTCACAATGTGTATGATGATGACATCCCACGTGGTCACATCTACGTCTAAATTACTGAGAGCGCTGAGACACTCGTTGGTAGTATCGAGTAACTCTTTCAAAGAAGTTGCTGATTCGACATGTATACGTCTATGACCAAAAAGACGTTGTAAAATACAATTTACAAGATATTTTTTATTATTATAACGCTTTTCTAGTTGAGACCAACACTGAGTATAATTTGTTTGGCTTACTGGTGTGTGTCTCACTAGTTGTTCAGCTTCACCACAGAGATGAGACTTCAAGTAATGCATCTTTTGTACATTATCTAAGCCTTTGTTATTATGCACAAGTGACACAAAGAGATCGCGAAAGGTGGTCCATACTGCGTATTTGCCACTGAAGTTAGGTATTGAAATCTTAGGTAATTTTGCAAGGTTAGAATTGACCTTTGATGCACTACTATTATCATCACCTTTTACAGAACATTTTGTACTAGAAAATTGATTCATCATTGACTTCATTATACATTTATGAGTAACGTAAGTTTCCTCTGTGAGGTCATACATGTTGACAATCACATCATCTTGAACTGAATACTTTTCTCTCAATTTAGTATAATTATCTTTAAAAAGATCCCAGTTCTTTTCTAATAATTCTTGTTTCGTCTCAATGTATTCAATGGTCAGTCTATCTTTTGGACTCTTTTTAAAATTGATTAAACCTCTATCAATTACCTTTTGAAGGTCTTTTAAAACATTAAATAGCCCTTCCATGTTGAATACAATGTTAAAATAGAAATTATTACAGTTAAAAGTTGAGAAATGATTTAGAAAATTTTACAATTGTTTGAAAATTTTGTACTTGCTATTAGCGGCAATGTCCTTAATTTGTGCACTGTTTATATAATATGATTGTACTCACGGTTTTACACTTCACTTTATTATACTGATGGTGACCTCTAGTGGTGGGTAGCGGCGTTCCTTGGCTCTGTCAGGCTGCAATCCTCTTGCCGTGGCTGCTGTTGGCGCTGGGGTAGACGCGACGATTGTGCCCTCTGCTGCTTGCTCTTCGCGCGGAGTAGGTTTTTCTACTACAGGCGCATTCGTCGACTTTCGTCTCGACGAATATCATCAGCGTGTGCTGATGATGCCTCACACCCTTGCGCAGCGATCCACTGCAGGTGTGAGAACGATCTATTGCTAGATCGTTGAACTCAAAAACTGGCCGATATATTATCATCAGGCTCTGTAGGACCAATGTTAACGTTGGGAGCGTTAGACCATTTGATCTGTGTTGTCCTAGAAGGACAGCTAGATGGGATAACTATAAATTAAACCACATCTACTGTTGTACTGGTTTATTGTCTCTGTTGGAGACTGAACTCTTTGAGCTCCGTTCGGAGACTCTGTTGAACTAGCCTCTGTTGGAGACTTTGTACTATGAGCCTCAGTTGAAGGCTTGCTGAAGACTATGTTGTCCTGTTGAGGCCCTTTCGAAGACTATGTTGTCCTGTTGAGTCTCTGTTGAAGACTCTGTTGAACTAGCCTCTGTTGGAGACTTTGCACTATGAGCCTCAGTTGAAGGCTTGCTCGAGACTGTGTCCTGGTTGAGCCCCTTTTGAAGACTCTGTTGAACTAGCCTCTGTTGGAGACTTTGCACTATGAGCCTCAGTTGAAGACTATGTTGTCCTGTTGAGCCCCTTTCGAAGACTAACAATATTTCAATTTTCTTGGCCTTATATACCTTCATATTATAATCCATTTTCAAATGTATTCCTTTTACAATATTTCGTACATATAAAAAGGTAAAACATATACATACTTTTTGGATTGACATTTCAAAAGTATTTGTTCTTTTTACAATGTTTGTGAACTGATATACTAAAAAGTATGTATATATTCTTGTAAAAAGAGTATTTACTCTTTTTACAATATTTGGTACTTTGGTCATAAACAATGGAGTTCCGCCAAGTAACGCCTGATTCAATCAACTTAAACTTTATATTCGGACTCTCTCGCGTCTCGTGATATTTTAATTACAATGAGTTCTCAAATTACTATGCAATTTTAAGAATTTCTTGAATCCCGGTCCCTTCGAGTATAAAATTTAACTTAATGAGCAAATAGATTTTTAATTTTACTATATTATTGGATCGTGTTTTTTACAGTGTTCGCTGGTGATGACAAGCAAGCGAAGCTACGATTTTATTATGAGTAAGTAACGCTTAAATTTTAAAATTATGTAGCTACATATTAAGTCTAGGATTCACTACTAATGTTTCTGGTACATCATTACAGCGCCTTAGACAACTACACCGAGCTGCCGTTTGGCGACGTCACAAATATATTTTCTGAACCCTGGTACAACTCTAGCAGAACGACGGTATTTTTCTGCCACGGATTTACAGGTAATATTTACAGGACACATAAAATATGTGCAAGTTTATAAGCTTGCTATTATAATTTACATACAGACCGTAGGAACGTTACACGAAAAACACATTATGGAAATTTGGAGTATTAGTAGATAAAGATTTTCATGTTGTAAATACCATAGTCATTGTCGTAATATTTATTTTTCTACGGGGAATACTTAAGAGTCTCTTCGGCTGTTATACAGTTTGTTTATAAAACTTTCTTTAGATATATTTGAATTTATATTACCATTCAATAAATGAGATATTAATTTGCTTTTCACGACATACCTATTACTGTAGGTACCACTACTCCACAATGCTTATTCCTATAATAGGCTTAAGGCAACAGAAGCAAAGGAAATAATAAAAATAATTTACTTCAGGTCATCCCAAAGGGCCCGCAGTGACTGCCATAATAAAAGCGTATTTGGAGCAAGGACAAAGTAATGTTGTTCTTTTAAACTGGCAGTATCTTGCGTCGGCAATACATAATGCTATTTCAACCTCGTATTTAAACTGAGCCGTGCCAAATGCTATTAAGGTAAACTTGGATTTAATTCTGGGTTTGACGAAATTCTATTTAGGTTATCATTCATTAACTCAATAGTGAAGCTTTGCGTTAAGACTGGTTTAGGAGTAGAAAAGTAGGACATAAATATGTACGATAGATATTAATAATAGTTAGTTTATAAATTACCTATTATTATTATCTATCATATTTATGTATGTGATTTTAGCTTGGGTTCTGTTATTTCAGGCAATACCAATTAAGAAGCTAAACTCTAATACTCACGAATTACCCATATTTTGTTGCGATAACTGAATCTCATGTTTTCTAATGAGTGGAAGCCTAGAGAATATAGGTGGTTTCCAGTAAAATTGCCTTAGAATACCCACACGCTTTTATTAGATTCTATAAACATTGGAAATAGCGTAGTTGTAATTTTCTAGATTAAATAAACTAGGTCTACGTTAAACGCAAGACGAGCGTTCTTATGAAATGTATTATTGTCTTCGTCAGCTCGGTGACGACTTTGCTGCCATTCTTATGAGGCTTTCTGCGACCGGCTTGGATTTGAATAAGACGCACTTAGTGGGACATTCACTCGGAGGTCAAGTAATGGGCTTGACTGGAAATAAGATGGTTAAGAACGGTGTTCTGCTGCCGTGGTAAGTATTATTATCAACATAATCCTATAGTATAAACATCAACATTGGTTTATGTGCTTTTTTATGTCTAAAATAACGATTTTCATACTAAGAATGAATTCTATATCGTAGACGACTTTACAAACATTATATGATTGAATACAATCAAATTCGAAACATCAGGCATGGATTAGATACACAAAGTGTTGTTCAGTATCAAACAGCGAAGCGGTAAAACCACTACTCTACTTTTTTATGACGGAAATATTTTTACAGGACCTTTATTCTTTTTACAGGATTACAGGATTAGTCCCAGTGGGCATCGCATTGGATGGTAAAAATCCACGCGACAGACTGAGTGCTAAATCCGCTCTCTTTGTTGACGTCATACATTCGAACTCTAACAAATATGGCAGCAGGAGGTCCTTGGGTACCGTCGACTTCTGAAAATTCGAAAATTTTAACAATGCTTTCACCCTTGAAGGTAATTTTCGAATTTTCACTATACCTAACGAAGGTACTTTAATATTGTACAATTGATGATTACTTGTAAGAAACTAAACTGTGCTTGTTAATAAAAACATGTACTGCACATTGGTATAATTACAAAAGTGTACGAGATTCTATTTGATTGTAAACATGGTGCTCTATATCTTGTTTATCTCGTACTATACCTACTTAATTGGCCGTGCCCCACTTTTTCACCCGTTACACCTCGTCGCCCCGCATTGCTTGCTCGTGCTGTTTCATCCTTTGAGTTTTTTTTATTTATATTCATCTCTTACAGGTTGTAGCGCTTTGTTATATACTCGATAATCCTCCTCCTTTTCATGAATGTAGCTATCATATTTAAAAAATAAGTATCAAATACGACTGATAGTTTCAAAGATGAGCACGTTCAAACAAAGAAATAAACTTCAGCTTTTTTACACTAATATGTATGTACGTGTAATATAATATTCAAGTTTCTATTTTGCTCCCAGATCGTGGCGACGGGACCGGCGTACTTTCAGGTATGTTTAGTTTAATCCATCTTTTATTGTAGTAATATGTGTCTTGTATGACCTACGCTGTACATGGGCTATGTAAATGTTAAGAAGCAGAAACATGATACGAAAATAGACCAGTGTATATGTTAATGAAATAGACTAGTATAACGTCGAAGGGCCAACAATATCATCATCATCAGCCTTTAATAGTCCACTGCTGGACTAGGCCTCTCCTTTGAAAGGAGGAATTGACCTATAATACCACGCTGGCCAAGCGGGTTGGTATAGGGTTTGTATCAAATTTTCCTTCTCTTACAGTGCTGTTCTCTGCATAATATGTTCCCTCTGTCGGCGCTTACGACACCCATGGGATGATGTGGTGACAATTCGTATTCTTAATCCGTCACCACACGGACAACGGCCAACAATATACGCACATATAAAAGACAGTTGCGTGCCAAATATTCTATCAAAATTGTTGTCACATGGTCGCTGAATGCTGATGGCCTTCATTGCTAAGGTATAAACTACTTATAATTACTACAATTCTTGGCACTAATACCACAGCTACATCAGTCAGCTAGGTCTGATATGATACGTAAATTATGTAGGCAGGACATCCGATTAAGTCACAGATATGCCGATGATGATATATTATTTGGCATCGTTCAACATCGTACCTACATTATGTATTATGCTTTGATCTGATTTCCTCTTTTATGTGTGTCGTGACTGTTAACATGATAATGTAAAGGCTAGATATTTGGTCTTGTTAGCCCAAGTTATGGTAAACAAATTTCTAGGTTACATTATTATTTGATATATGTTACTAGCCAATCTCGTGCTATGATGTACTATAAACTAGAATTAGTTTTAGATTGAAAGCTTCGTACCGCTGGCGAAAATAATTATGAGTGGCAGGACAAAGTGGGTCAGATCTTAGTTTACAAATTAATGACATATTTTGTCAACATTATTTCTTATTTCTTATTATGAATAATTTGATGCACATCATGACATCATTGAATAAATCAATAGTATTGCTTATATTTAATAAAAGCTACTTTTATTGAGAATTGCTGTGGGAGCATTGACATATACTACTTTAGTACGTATATATCGATGTGTGGAAGTTTCGAGAGTACTCAGTATTTAATATCACGGACACACTTAAACAAAAAGAAAGCGTTGTTCTTATTATAGTTACAAGTTGTAAACAACTTGGAGATTGAAAAGACTGGGTGTGCGTTTCTTCCTTGCTTCTTCTTATATGCTCTATGATTAAACAGGCGTTCTTTTTTGCAATACTCGCTTATGTAATTATGAATTTAAAAGTTATAACTTTTTATTATCGATTATTACATGACCCATAGCCTTGTGATGTACGTAACGGACTGCTTAGACGATGGTCTCGGGTTCGATCTCCAGGTACCCCGGGCACACACCTGTGACTTTTCGAATTCGTGTGTATTCAAAATGTTAATTATCGCTCGCTTAATAATATGCCCGGTAGATGGCAATAGGCTCGCCCTCTATTAAATTGGGATCTAAACATAACTTTCGATATGTGGGTGTGTAATACACCTCTGCCTACCCCCTCGGGGATAGAAGGCGTGAAGTTATGTTACCTGAGCCATCATTTTTTTAAATAAAAATGAGCATTTACATATTCGAGTTTATTATTATAGATAATAAACTCTTGTGATCGTGGGATGTAAAGCCATTTCGCTATATTTCACTAAGAAGGGCAATCACCTTGGGCTACCACGGTTTCAACTTTCATGGAAGCTTACATTTCATTATCTGTATATATAAAATCCTTGCGTTACTGACTGACTGACAGACAAGCTACAGCCAAAACTATTGGGCGCAGGAAGCTGAAATTTGGCATTTATTTTCCTTGGAGACCGTGGGGGTGCACTAAGAAGGGATTTCCCGAAATTCCCACGGGATCGGCCAAAACGGGTAAATTAAAAAAAATGCAGGCGTAGCTGCTGGGGTCCTCTAGTTACTTATATAAGGATGAGTTTTTTGTCTGTCAGATAAGTTACGGAATTAATTTGAATATTCTTCTGTCTAAAATCTCTGATCTATCTATTTTGATTATGAGTAAAACTTAGCGACAGAAAATTGTCTCCGAGTGATTCTGAATATACAAGATTGGCATTATTATACTGTTCTGCTGAAAAGTATTGAATGAGAGAAATTGCGGGCACTATTCCAATACAAATTATCGCATTTATATACTTTTTGCCTGAGTACGTCTCTGCGATCACAACAGATGCTGGGAGTATCTACTGGACACAATGAAGTACCCGGGGACAATTATCGGGTATTACGCGAAGAACTACAGGGTTTGGAAGAATTACTCGAAGGAACAAAGACGTGCGACCGTTCTCGAATTTGGAAAGTTTGCACCTAATGCGAAGTCCACAACACGTTGCTCTTACAAAAAAAAAACTTTAATCTTTTTTGTTGGAAAAAGCTGAAAATAATGACTTCTACACTGGTTTGTAATGTACAACTTTCTCTTTTGTAACTGTTTTGCTGACGGAACACAAGACAGGTACCTAGTTAGGTAAAAGACTAGATGAGCCCGAAGTTACACCCGCTTTATTTAAGTCTACTGTTCCGATCCCACGGCTCATAGCGTCATGTTATATAGCCTTAAAGCCGCGTATCGACTTCGCGCTCCAAAAGGACGAACATTGGCGCGCGTACTAGCCGCGCGAAATTGTTACCATTTTGGAGCGTGCGCCAATGTGTTTGTTGGAACGCTCGAACATGGAGCGCCCCGTTCCATCTAGAGTCGGTTTTTTACCGCGCATCAAAGGCAACTCAATTGGGGCGCGCGCGCCAGTTGAGACGGACGTGATATTATTTTGTGTGTTCGTTACGTTCCGAGCGATGGATAATCAAAGTTGCCGCTCAGAGAAGACGCTTGGAGGGAAATAAGTTGTGAAACAACTCTTTCATCCACCAACGCACTTTACGTTCATGTTTTTTCTTCTGTATAATACCGTGAATATAAACACAAACGTAACTGCTGCTCGTGCACGACGGACCTGCATGTTGAACGACCGAACACTGGAACAGTGGCCGCGCGCGCCATGGCGCGCGGAGTTGATATCATTTAAATATTCGGAGCGCGTTCCGTGAACGCGCTCTCGGCGCGGGAGCGCATAATGGATACGCAGCTTAAGCCTTCATTGATAAATGGGCTATCTAACACTGAAATATTTTTTTAATCGGGCCAATAGTTCCTGAGATTAGCGCGTTTAAGCAAACAAACAAACAAACTCTACAACTTTATATCTTAGTATAGAGTATATTAGATTAGTATGTACTTAAAGTGTCCAAAATGCCTAATATTATTCTGAAGAATTAGCCTCACACTCCATAACCTAACCAGAATCTAACATGAAACGCGCGTTGTAAGTGGAACTTGAAATTTCAATTCTAAGAAAGTCTAATTTGAGAGTGCCTATAGCGAGGTATCATAGGTATCAATTCAAAGTATCATGGCAGCATAAATGCAGGCGCAAGTAATTTATGTATAAAACCCTTTTTAAATTATTGAATCTTACGGACAAGTTGCCGATACATTGCCTCCAATCGGAGCAAAAAGATGTAAACTCTATAATTATGTTCTACAAACATCTATGTTTACTGGAAAGCAAATGATCTAGTAGAATTTGAAATGACGGGATGAGAGGTAAAATAATTACTACATGTAGTTTATTATTTATATTACTGTGTAGATAGTGGTATTGCATAAGTCCTATTTTTGGCATGAATTTGCAAGTCTTCTCAGAATGCTTTTAGCCAAGGCAAGGATTAGTGCGTCCTATGCGCCATTGTCTAATTATGTCGGATTGGCAAAGTACTCTTAACTACCATTTTTAATAAAGTAGGCATATTAATAAGCTGCTGCGGTACCTCATGATATTATCCCGGTGACGAGCTTTTCAATCTGCTTGTATAGCTAGCAACCATCAATTGTATAAAAATATAATTATATAAAAGCTGTAAGCCAACTAAAATATTCTCTGTTTTCTATTTAAACGGGCAAGGCCTCAACTTTCGATATTGGTCAGAACTTAATAATAATTCAACAATGCACACACAGAAGAACATACTTAAAAAATATAATATTCGTAGACCACGTGAAGTGTAGCACCGCCGAAGATTGAACCCACAACACAAGAAGTAGTGTTAAACTTCGAGGCAGCTTGAACCACCGCGCCATCGATCCTTCGTAATTGCAATTAAATCATCAAATAACTGAGCTATTTGTATCGTTCCCAGTAGATTACACATTCGGTTGCGCTCTATATTTTACTTGGACAGTAAAGTACCGGCACATCGCTGTATCGAGTGCTAAACATTAAACACTTAAGAGTGACAGTCCACTACAAATATAGCGCCGCTCTATATAACGTAAATTTTTATTCACGTCTAGTGCCCGTGGGTTACAAGTCTTGAATTTATTGATTCCCATCGCATGAACTGATGACTAGTGATAATCGGGATAGTTCGGGGTTTTATAATAAACCGGTCAAGTGCGAGTCGGACTCGCGCACTGAGTGTTCAGTAAAAAAAGGAGCTGTAGGTACACATAATTATTTAAAAAAATATGAGATGTAACAAAAAATTTAAGGTTATCGAAATTTTTCCTATGTGCGTATATTTTGATTGCGTTGGCTTAGAAGTTTGATTTTTTCACAGCTTCTTCGTCCTGACAGAAGGACGGACAGCAAAGTGATCCTATAAGGGTTTGGTTTTTAGGGTTCCGTACCTCGAAATGAAAAACGGAACCCTTATAAGATCACTTTCCTGACCCTTTTTCTCAGTAACACGTGAAGGTATAAAACTGAAATTTATATCAAATAGTCAAGTCTACTGTCCCATGAAGCTGTCAAAAATCAAGCTTCTAAACCAACGCAATCAAAATATACAGCTGTTTATGCTGCAAATTTCCGCAAATTTTCGAAACTCGCAAGGGAATAAAATCCTACAGGGTACTTCCCATGAACTCAGAATCTTCAAATCTGGTACGAAGCAATGTCTTATAGCACAAATAAAGGGAAAATTGCGATAACCGTAAATTTTTAGTTACATCATATCATAAAAATATTTTTAATAATTTTAAAGGTACTACCCCGTACCTTCCTCATGAATCCGTAGTGATATAAAATTGAAATTCATATCAAATGCTCAAGTCAGAACTAAAGGGTACATCCAGTCGATCTGGAATCTTGAAATTTGGCATAAAGCAACGTTTTATAGCACATAGGAAAAATTTAAACTTTAAATTTTTAGTTACATCATGTATTTTTAAATAATTATATATACCTACAGGTTTGTACGGAACCCTCGGTGCGCGAGTTCGACTCGCACTTGACCGGTTTATTTCATTTCGATGTACGGAACCTTAAAAATGGACTTAGTTATAATGTCAATATAACGTTTAGTTTTCAATGGATATTTTCAAAAATCTTTTTATCCGCATGACCGCGCACAAGTGACTATTCTCCCTTTTTCGAAATGCCGTAGACCGCGCACAAGTGACTATTTTCCCTTTTTGGTTACAGCGCTATACTCGGTCTGAATTTACTGTTTCTTTCTATTACGTAATGTTTTAAATTATTTTTCTCTGTTCTATTCAAATCATTAAACATTTCTTCATGCTAAAAATACGAAGCGAGTCTTAAAATCGTTAACCCGGAACGAAAAATAATGTCAAATGCCACTCTTTGTTCCGCGCGCTCCGTGATTACGTGCTTATCGTATGCGTGTAATTAAATATGTTTATACTATGATACATGTTTTTTTTATTTAATTCAGTGTAGATAGAATCCCTCTACAGTTAAAACTCATAAAATATGTATGTCATCGATTTACTTTTTAAAATAATCCTGTTTAAAATACACAAAGTGTTTTTTAAACGATAGTCAATGTTCGCTGCTAAGTAATTACGTGCTTATCGTACGCGTGTAATTAAATATTGTTATACTATGATACATGTTTTTTTTTTATTTAGTTCGGTGTAGATAGAATCCCTCTACAGTTAAAACTCATAAAATATGTATGTCATCGATTTACTTTTTAAAATCATCCTGTTTAAAATACACAAAGTTTTTTTTTCAACGATAGTCAATGTTCGCTGCTAAGTAATTACGTGCTTATCGTATGCGTGTAATTAAATATGTTTATACTATGATACATGTTTTTTTATTTAATTCGGTGTAGATAGAATCCCTCTACAGTTAAAACTCATAAAATATGTATGTCATTTATTTACTTTTTAAAATAATCCTGTTTAAAATACACAAAGTGTTTTTTTCAACGATAGTCAATATTCGCTGCTAAGTATAATAAATTAGAAAGTAAATATCAACAAAGAATTCATACGACTTGAAAGAGTCATTTATAAGGTTGAAGAAAAACATCACTTCAACTTACTCTTGTAACCGACTTATCAACAATAAATGTTTATGTTAGCGCGCCCATCTGGCGAGCGGCGGCGCGACATTTTGTTTAGAACGTGAGCGGTCAAGTGAATTCGGCGAATTGGCGCTAGCGGTCAAGCCGTTATTTCATTGTAGCCTGTAGTAATTCTCTGCTGGGCTTAGCATCTCCTAACTTTTATGGTAAAAAGACAGCAATATGTCTGTTCCAAAATCATCCTCTTAGCGTTATCCCATTTTCAACCTGGGGTCCACTTACTAGTCTTACAGGATTTGGCTGAATATTAGCTTTTCCACAAAGCGACTGCCTGTCTGACCTACGCAACCCGAACGGATAGCGATATTCCATGGTTTATGTTGCCATGGTTTTGCTCCAAAACACAGACATATAAAAGCACTGTGCGAGATTGTGAAAAGCTACTAGTTATAAGTAGGTTGGTTTATATATGTCGTCAATCAATAAAGCCTAAAATTTTCCCTTAGACGTTAATTAGGTATAGATAAAACACTTAAAATACATTTTCCCGAAAAGTTAATCACAGTACCGTTACAGTTGATGTTATCATTAAACAAATGCTTTTTCTGTGTCAAAAACGAATATCTTTTATTTGATTTTCGGTTTGCTTTATTCACGATATTCATTCATTAAATATTTCCAACCGTATGGACAGTTTTATCTTTTTAAAGTAACACACTCCTCAGGAATATATTTTGTATTGCGGGGATTTTACAATCATATAAGTAAAGGACACGAAGGACACCTAGTTTCTCATTCTATTGTATTATATCATCATCAGCCCCTTACAGTCCACTGCTGGACTAGGCCTCTTCTTTGAAAAAAGGAATTGGCCTACTATACCACGCTGGCCAAACGGGTTGGTATAGGGTTTGTTTCAAGTTTTCCTTTTCTTACAGTGCTGTTCTCTGCACAGTATGGTCCGTTTGTCGGCTCTTAGGACACCCATGGGATGATATGGGGTGGTGACATTCCGTATTCTTAATAATGATGTTCGAATCTGCTATTTATCAATCGCATGCTATGAACTATATGCTAATTTTTTTTAGCATGCTATTGAAAATGCTATAATATAGCATGTTATCGTGCGAAGCGTCAACACCCTTCGTGTGACCGCTAGTTTTAGCACATGTACGATATAGCGTGCTGTCGCGCTATCCATATTTGAACGTAGGTTAATATAGCGTCGACAAACATGCTATTTGCCTAACGAGTCTGAAGACTTTACGCGTGGGCAGATAACATGGTGAACTGTAATGTTACACATGAATAAACAATATATATACATTTCTTCTAAGTATAAAATGTAATCATTATGCACAACAAACTAATATTAACCAACTAATTAATAATAAATAAGTCAATTAATTTTCCTTCATACTTTTCAGGCTTAGGACTGTATATAATAAATTATATTGAGTTATTTAAATCATTTTAACACACATGTTACACAGATCATTCATAGATACACAGTATTACGTGTCCTATCACAGTCTTTTTTAATCAAACACAAAACACTTAACTTTTGAGAACGTAATATAACTCGCGTACTTATATGCCTACTTAAATCGCGCGAGCCGTCGAACAGCTAAAATTCGCACGCTACGCAAGTTCACGTCTGGCTGCTCGCATTAGCACGCGAAGACTGATCGCAAATATCGCAATTCGCAGCGCTGCGAACGTGCGAAGTGCGATGTGCCGTCGCGTCGGCGCGATGTTTGATTGATATGCTTTATGCTATTTTATAGCACGAACGAGGGCCGAATGAACTTGCTATTAGATGCGAAATAAAATTAGCGTGCTGTGCTATTGTGCTATATGCTATATTAACCACCATTAATTCTTAATCCGTCTCCACACGGACATACCTATTTGTATGTATGTATACATATTGTATTATATAACGTGCGCTTAAAAGAATATCGTAATCGGTCTTGTTTATACACTGTCTCAATGATGTCACATGTTTTCTCAATATGAGATCCCGATGCCGTATGGTTTTACAGACTTCACTTTGAGAACATGATGGAGAGCTTTCAAACCAGACGATTTCCTCACGACCATATCCTTCACTATTAGAGTGACTGATAATTAACAATTAAATATATATATATATGATGATGATGATATATATATACTAGCTGACCCGGCAAACGTTGTTTTGCAAAATTTTTTTGTTTTTTTTTTTTTTTTTGAAAAATAGATGTTGGCCGATTCTCATAGATACCGGATAACTGTGACACGAGAATTTTATATATATATATATATTCAAAATTCAAATTCAAAATCCTTCATTCATTTGGGTCACAATGTGACGCTTATGAATGTCAAAATAATAAATTTATAAAATAATTACTTATACTCAAATTTAAAACATTATTACTGTATGCTTCTACATTTACATTTACTGCCACGTTCGCAAAGCAATAGGTAGAACCATGAGAAATAACGGGCAATAAAACTCACGGTCACTCTTTTTCATCGCCAGGTTTTGCATAATACACAATTTACATTTTGTAAGGTACTGCAACTGTTACACCTTCTATGTCACTTGTATATATTTACTGTACATCATAATACTCAAGCATAATACTTTTGGTTAGCCTCCTCAGAATAGACATGGTGAAACAGGAGCATCCACTTACATTATATATACCTAATAATGCAGGCAATCCGCGAAAGTGATCAGAACCATGATGGAAATGATGCAGTTAAATATTAAAATCTAATACCAGCCCGCAAGACTGTCATCGACCAGTCATCGCAAGTAGCACCCGTTCACGAGTATGACGCATGTGCCAGCCATCATCCCTCTCGCCATATTAGAGGGACAGGGATGACCCGACACACGACGCCACCACAAGAAATTACATTTTAGTGAGCATGACGTCAAACGGTATACGAACCAGCAGTAAGAAACAATCTATTGGTATACTGACTATGACCGCCAATTACCTCCATTTTCCAGATCGTTATTATTAACATAAGTTAGTGGAACGCGTGAAGGAATGCAAATGTAGAAAGAATTTTGTGAAGGTGACAAGTGAACAATGATATGATCAGAGATAAATAATGTTAAACTACATTCAACAAATCATAAAAATATCCAAATCCTACAAAAATCATGTGTTCACGAGGCACCTCCACTTAACATGTAAATAAAATAATCGTGAGTTAAACAAGCCTAAGCCTATCCCCACGGTGTCGTATCATTAAAAAATTCCTTAATAGTGTAATAACCCCTTTGTAAAAGAAAGTTCCTAATTGTCCGTTTGTATTTGTGCATGGGTAAATTCATTATTTCAAGAGGCAATTTGTTGAAAAATCGTATACCAATCCCCGCAAATGAGTTCTGAACTTTATGTAGACGGTAGTTAGTTCCTACCAGTTTATGCTTATTCCTTGTGTTCACGTTGTGCAAATCACTATTTTTGCGGTATAGAATTAAGTTTTTCTTAATGTACATTAAGTTAGCATATATATATTGCGATGCAACTGTCAATATGTCTACTTCTTTAAATTTATCACGTAAAGAATCTCTAGCACCTAACTTATAAATTGCACGTATGGCCCTTTTTTGAATGACAAAAATAGTCTGTATATCAGCAGCTGTACCCCATAACATTATTCCGTAAGACATTACGCTGTGAAAATAACTAAAGTAAACTAGTCTAGCAGTATATATATCTGTGAATTCCCTAACTTTTCTAACTGCAAACGCTGCAGAACTAAGTTTTACTGCGAGACAGGATATTTGGGCGCCCCACTGAAGCTTACAATCTAAAGTTACACCTAAGAATACGGTTGATTCGACTAGTTGAATTGTTTCCTTATTTAAAATTATATTAGTAGGAACACTTTTGACATTAGGCAAAGAGAATTTAACACATTTGGTTTTGCTTGAGTTGAGTACCAAATTATTTGTCGAAAACCAATCTAATACTTGTGCAAGAGTGTTATTGACGGTATCAAAGTTACTTAAATTACGATCAACTTTAAAAATTAGTGACGTATCGTCGGCAAACAAAACAATATCACATAAATTTTGTACAAAGAACGGCAAATCATTAATATATATTAAAAAAAGAAATGGACTGAGAATAGAGCCCTGTGGAACGCCCATTCCTACTGGCAAACCTAGAGACCTACTCCCATTATCATCTACATACTGAATTCTATCACTAAGGTAGCTGGCAACAAGATTGAGTGCGGTATCTCTAATACCATAAAGTTTCAATTTAAGTAAAAGCGTATTATGTTCCACACAGTCAAAGGCCTTTGATAGGTCACAAAAAACACCAATGGCATCCTTCGAGTTTTCCCAAGCATTAAAAATATGCTTTAACAAAGTTACACCGGCATCAACGGTGGAGCGACCCTTAGTAAAGCCATACTGTTCACTGTGAAATAAATTATTTGTGTGAAAGTGGCTCTCTAGTTGATGCAAAATAGTCTTTTCAAAAATTTTACTAATAGCAGGCAAGATAGAAATTGGCCGAAAATTACTAGGGTCGCTCTTTGATCCCTTTTTGAATAATGGTATTACTTAACTGTGTTTCATTAGATCAGGAAATACTCCTGTATCTACGCATCTGCTGAATATTGCAGCTAAATATGGAGCTAAGCTAGAAATAATTTGTCGCACAAGTTTAACAGAAATGCCCCATAAGTCAACAGATTTTTTATTATTGAGCGTCTTGAATACCTTCAGTATGTCATTGGTGTCAATATATTTAAAATTAAAAAGCACATCACACTCATTCACATTGCCCCTAACCAACATTTCTGCTTTGTTTGAACATGAATCTAGACAGCTGGTTGTGTTCACTGGTATGTTTATGAAGAAATTGTTAAATGTCTGAGCAACATCAGTCTTCCTAGTAATAATTTCACCATTAAATTTTAATTCATAATTGTTATCTACCAATTTAGCTCGACCAGTCTCATTGTTAATAATGCTCCAAGTAGTTTTAATTTTGTTCTTGGATTCTTTGATTTTATTGCTTAAATATAAGGATTTGGCTAAAGCACATGTCCTCTTAAAAACCTTTGAATAATTTCTAACATATTGAATAAATTCAGGATTAAAATTGTATTTCTTCATACCATATAGATCATACAACCTAGCTCTACTTTTGTATATACCTACTGTTGCCCAATCACAAAAATTTACTTTAATGCTCCTTGCGAACGTCTTCAGTTTAAAATTTTTAATTTACTCATTATTAATATCAATCAATTTTAAATAAGCATTTATATAATTTATCAGGATCATCAACGGTTAAGTCAATACTGGCGATCTTGGCAGCAACATCATTACTAAAGTGTTTTAAGCGAGTAGAGGTCATTGGTCTACATGTAATTTCTTGTACCTTAGGGGTTGTATTAGTTGGAATTACAACCTTTTGCCCGCAGTGATCCGATGTCAAGTCAGTTAAAACAGCCTTACATAAATAAAGACAATTGCAAAAAACATTATCTAAGCATGTAGACGAATGTGAGGTTATTCTAGTTGGTTCAGAGAACAAAACATTTAAATTAAATGACCTAAATAAGCTAACTAACCTGGTACAAATTGGCGATTTTTCTAACAAATTGACATTAAAATCGCCGCATACGATTATAGACTTCCTACTAGAAATTATGTGTTTTAAGACATCCTCAATAATGCTTTCAAACTGAGTAAAGTCGCTTTGTGGTGGTCGATACACACACACTATAATATGTTGTTCAAGCTCAACACAAGAAATCTCAGCAGTGCGCTCGATAGAAAGTTTAGCTATATCCTTACGTTCTTTACATTTCAAACTATTACATACATATATTAGAGAGCCACCACGAATAGCCTTCTTTCTTACGAATGCACTTATAACTGAGTAATGTTGATTGTTAAATATTAATTGGTCACCTCGCAACCAATGTTCTGTAATACATAAGATATCAATCTTATGTTTATTTAAAAATAAATCTATTTCTAATTCTTTGCCAGATAGGCCTTGTATGTTTTGATGAACTAAGTTTAAAACACATGAATGCCTATCTGTTGTCTCATCTAATAGTTTAAACTAATAGATGTGTCAATACTACTATTGGTATAACTATTATCTACCAAATTCCTAAGTACTCTAGTAGTACTCCTGTCAGTATATAAATTAAATGCTAATAATTTAGCAAGTTGTCGCCTATGTACATAAGAAATATACGTAGTATCTTTTGTTAAAAAGAAATTACTAATAAAAATATTAGTGTCAAAAAATAAAATACTGTCACTATGACATGTCCTATTGTACAATAATAGATTTAATTTGCCTATCTGCCTGTTTTGGTCATCTGTAAGAGCATATGAATAAGGCAATGCACAAATAATAAAGCTACATCCTATTTTTGTGCTAACATCTATAATTAAGTCTGTTAATTCTATGAGACTGTTTTTGGAGACTAATGAGCTGTCACCATACAATATGATGACAGTAGTTTGTGCATTCAAGTCGGCATTCTTAATCTTATCAACTAGGGTACAAGACTGAGCTCCAGGTGAACAAAAGTTCTGTACTGGTTGCTCAGTGTAATGATCAATTAAGCTCCCTAAACCCACTCCCAGTTGGTCTGAAAAAATTATTACATTCTTACTGTCAGTCTTTACTGGATGCAGTTTGTTTTGTGTATTATACTGACATCCATGTGCATTCAATTCTATTGATTCAGCAGGTGTAGTCGCACACTTAGTTGTACAACTGGAACAGTAATTATTAGAGTTGGATAATGAGATAAGTTGTTTTAAATTTTCTCGACCAACTCTTGAAATTTCTTCATATTTTAAGATGTATTCATGAGTCTCATTCTGGTGTTCCATTATAGTTCTAGTGAGTTGAGCTTGTAGATTTGATATTTGTGCTTGCAACTCACTTGTGTGTTGTTCATATAACAACCTACCAGAAACTAATTCTTCATTTGTTTCCTAAAGCTTTAATAAAAGAGACTCACACTCTTTATTTAATTTACCGTTATCTTGTGCATACTGACTCAATTTGGTAGACCACTTAGGACCTAATCTAAGTTTCTTAATTAATTTATTTAACTTAAAAATTTTTCTAAATTTATTCTTACTAAGGCATTTTTTGAAACATTTACATTTAAGAGCTTTTAGCACATTAATTTTGTCACCCAGGAGCTCAGAGAATAAGTTGTGAGTAGCAGTACTGTTAAAGGCCGCAATTGTGTCTTCTAGAGTTGAAATTCTGCCATAAGCCTCATTGAGACTTGCTTCTAACTCCGCATTGCGGCTAAGTTGTCTGGAGTAAATTTCGTCGCAGCTGCTGAAACACCTAACTTCTTCTCGTAGTCTGTCCCGTTGATCCAAGACATCCATATGCTCTATATGCAGCTCCGTGAGTTGTGTCTTCAGCTCAGATATACGGTCATTTACAATTTTAATTTCTTCTTCACAGTCAACGCGTTCCCTTAATAGTTGACTGTTGTCATCCTTGTATTTCTTTAACTCGAACTTGTAATTCTTAATTTATTTTCCACCTCCTTGGCCGTTGCCTTCCGAGTCATCATATGGGTAGACATTGCCAAGGATTACAAATTACCTAAAAAATAAGAAAACAGCTGAGCAAAGTCAAAGAAGAGTAGAGATGTGATGGGGCTTGAGTTGTATAGACAGAATAAATAAGAAAAGTTACAAAAGAAAAGGGGGGTATATGAATAAAAAATATATTAAATTAATTAATTGTAGAAACTAAGAAATTGAGAACAATTTAGGTAATCTGAATACTTTAGAGTAATTATCTAATACTCTACAGGGTTTCTATTGAAATATGCTGATGCACTTAATCAACGTATTAATAAAATGTAAGTAGGTATACAAGTTACAGGTTTAAACCAATAATAGCTAATACAGAAAAGTACACAAATATATGAAGTACAGACAAGAATAAACAGTGTAGTAATTGTGAAGTGTGAAGAAATCTACAGATAGTAGATTGTGTTTGTCTGGGGCTGTTGTTTAGTCCTCGATTTTGCTTCCACAATAGTCAAGCAAAAGGAGACAGAACTGAGCCAGATGTGTGTTGGACGTAGCTCACACGGGGGTGAGCCGAGTAATTCGGTGTTGTGGAGTGTTGAATAAGTTTTAATAAGTATTATACTCCCCGGGTTTAAGTCGTAGCAGATGTAAATTCAAATCCGTCCGTTGACACCAAGTCTCCATTCTGTTCGCTCGAACTTTGGCCGTGTAGTTATTATACTTTTTACAAACACAATTTTAACAATAACTTCTTGTCACTATTTTATCAATATATACTAACTTATATGTTAAATAATCAATTAAAATTATATTAAAACTATTTTAATTACGGAGCTAAAATTATTGACGTCTGGCGGTTACAGTTGCCAGAGCAAAAAAAGCATAAAGTATATATATATAATACGGTATGGGGACATTGGTGTGTGTGCTTAGGAATTTAATACCAGATTTTTCTTTCGCAATGCAAAGGTCTCACCACAAGGCTATCGCTGCTTTTAACGTATAATAGAATAAACTTTTTGTAACTACCTGCTACCCAGTAGGGCTTGTCCGACTAGCTTCGAAGTTAGCAACAAGTTGGTTGTTGTCAAGATTAAAAAGTCTTGGTTAGGATACATAACCTATATATGATTTTGTGAATTTCTGTTAACTCGTCAGCATTATATATTGCTTATAACAATATATTATATTTTAATGGAAATGTGATAGTGTTGTTTGAAGTTAAAAGGTAGATTGACGTTTGTCTACATAGAAAATTGTCTTCGAGACTAGGTAAATAGATTGAAGGCAGGTTAAGCCAGTTAACATTAATATGAACGCAAGAGTTGCCCTGCCTGTTTTTACATGCTGCACTTTCATAGTTAGATTTCATGCTGCACTTTCCGCTGAGCCACTTATGTGAAATGTTAAAGGAGTGAGGTTGAGCGTCAAGTAATCCGAATATCGAGTGAATAAAGTGGGTTCAGCCATTGTAATATATTGTATTGATTTCAGGTACCCTGGAGACTATTATTTAACGACGACGGATTCGTCACCGTTCGGATTCGGCGACGATGGCTTGTAACACTCCAATACAACTATGTGTACTTATGGCTGTGATTGTACTTACTGTATAGTGTATATACTATTGTAATGTCGCGTCTACGTCATAAAAATGTAGCCACAGAATAACTCTCATAAGGAATCATCCATACAGAGCGAACTGACTATATTTTTCTGATACCTGTCCGTGCAATAGTGCACTGCAGCAGTAAATAGTAGTAACCAAGTGTAATTTTAGCTATTTATTGAGCTAGCTTTGTTAAAGAGTATCTTTTAGCAAGTTGTCTTTATATAATAAGGTTATAATAAGCAGATAATTAACCAATTAAGTCAGAATAAAAATGTTCTAAATTATAAAAGGTTTCAATATTACCTACCTTATATTTTACCTTCTCATTATGTTCCTTAATTTTTCTTTTAATTAGTTCTTTGATTACTTTACACAGCCATTTCCTTTCAATAATTTCCGTGAAGTTTATTCTAAGAGCTATTAGTAAAACATGACAAGAAATCTCTGACAATATAACGTGTTGTTTTACTGAGAAATGTACGTACATAATATTGCTTGCTAGATATCTGTCATTCTTGCAAATGCTATTGTTACTAACACTTAGTAGCGACGATATTGATTGTGATAAATTTGCAGAATAAACTAGCCATGTCCGTTGACAAGTCGAAAGATTAAGATAGGCACAGTAGAAAAAGTTATAATCAAAACAAACTGCGATACAAATAGTTGAATGTTGTTTGATTGTACACACAATAAGTTAAAGCAGAGTTGTTTTATGAAGCCTTGTCAGATGGAAGCTCAATAAGGCATTTTGTATATTCTGCTGACGTCTAGCGGGCTTGTTCGAGAGTGAACTGAATAAGCCGGCGTGTTTACGTCTCCCTGTTTAACTAGCGTTATCTACTTAATGCCGTCGGCCGGTATGCTACTTTAAACGTGAACAGAACTTCAACATTAGTGTTGTGTAGGTAGACGCCGTCGGCCGTCTACTACGTAAATAATTTAGTAGCACACCGCATACTTTCTTACATTTTGGGTATTCGATTCTCTATATTAACATGCGTAACGCAAGATCAACGCTATTATTTATGATTTTTTTTATGTACTTGTTTAACATTTAGTTTCAGAAGTAGTTTTACTCGTGGTCATTATAATACAGGTATTTATACAACAGTTAACGAAAAGACGTTTTTACTGTTTACATTATGTAGGTACATACGTAGGTACATCTATGAATTGATACTGTTGTTCAAAAAATTATTATATATTTTAATTTTCACAACATTCCTTTTTTGTATGCAATAAACTAGTTCGTTTAATTGTTATGTACATGTCAACAGTATTATATTTATGTATATTTTTCATCGATGTTCCTCAATAAATCATGATGACACCATATAACAAATAAATCAGGAAACAACTCGAAAAACATATTGTTCTATGTTTTATTAGAAAATCTTTCTGAAAATAATTTATGCATTCCACGTTTCATTCCATTTTAAAAAGCTTAATTTTTGTAAGACCTATTCAAGCATTCATAGAGCTTACCTATGACGCGATCTGGCGTTATAAATTCTATAGCCAAGTAATTACAAAAAGTATAAGTATAGATTGAATACCCGGTCCCGATAATTACTACTGAAGATAGTGATTCGCCGAATATCAAGCAAATTAATCATCCAAGACCAAGAATTTTTGCACAAATCATTAAAGCACTTAAAAGGCAAATGGATTCTCTGATGCGGATGCCAAATGGATTTTCAACATTTTTATAGATATCTCACTACCTACCTGTTCCATTGTAGCCGAGATAAAGCCTCAATTATATAGGTAGCTATTGTCTGAAAGTACAACCCAACCAACTTTAGCTGTCATGTTTCAATGTTTATTATTTATAATTCGGTTCGCGTCTTTCTTTTATAATATCGCGGCAAATTTTACAGGCGTAAAAATATCATAGAGATGAACACCCAAACTCAAAATTACAGCGCAACGATAACAGTTTAAGGGTCACATATATGTACGGTTTTCCCCCGCGGGCAACTATCGGACATTTGATTGGCGACGGGAAGATCATTCTTCTACACCTGCAGACCCTGTAATTTCAACCTAATTCACGTGCTCATACAAATAAAAGCATTAAGAATTGTCGTACACGCACACCATTGTAATACGAGTAACATGATTTTTTGTTTCTTGTCAGAATACCTCGAGATTTTTATCTAGGGTCGGAAACCTGTACCCTGCAAATGTCAACAACCTTTAATACCATCTGTATTACATTCCAATGTGATAAGAGGTAACTATACGTGTATGATGTAGGCGCTTATGTAACATATTGTGTACTATTAGTGTATTTACTGCCATGTTTGCTTGGATATTTCTTGCTTCTAATAAAAATCTGACCCATAAGTCAATATTGACGATCACAGCTGTAATGAAACGGCTTTAGAAAATGTCTCATTTCGTATCATTCTGTAAAGTAACAATGGTATGTTTTGGTAAATCATCTATAAAGATGTAGAAAAAGTTATAAATCGGAGCAGCTTTTATGTTATTTATATCTGCACATGAAATTTATCTTTATAGACGTCCCTTACAATTTGAATTAAAATTGAGTACTTTACACAATTGGAGAGATGCCATTAAACAGCTTCACACGTATTGAAGCAATGTTTCGCGGGAATAGTTATTGCTTTGTTTTATATTAAGGGGCTCAGTTTGCCTTTCTTTTTAATATAACTTGTGAAAAAAAAACAAACGTGAGCTTCAAAACAGAAATCACATTGTTATTGCGTGCCGTACGTACGCTCTGGAGTTATAGCTCTATCAAAGGGCAATGTAAAGGGCGAAACAGGACAGTCCATCAGAGGAAATGTAGAGAAAAATTCCCTTGGGCAAGGTCGGACCACGAATGAAACTGTCTCCGGCCACTCTGTTTGAATACAGCTCTGAAAACGATTTTTAAATGCACCACCTTGGGCTATGACTCGCTGGAAGCACGTGTACATGTTACAGCTTTTTACGCTTGTGTGAAACTGACTATGATTAGAAATGACAAGAGAAATGTCTAATGAGTTGCTGAGATAAATAAACCTACAACAATATGATGTTTCGAAGCTATGTACTCAATATTACGATCAATCTTATTCTTAGAAAGATGGGTTATTGAAAGAAGTCGTACAAAGTATTTGATTTCGAACTTATTTATTAGGTTAGGGTAGGTAGATAAATGCCAGTCATTATCTTTTAGGTTTTCATTTGAAGGATTTAATAAGGATTAATAATATATTCTAAACAACAGCATTTGAAGTTAAAATTGCTAGTGAAAAAACTAAAGCTTTGTTCTATTTGGTATAAAATTTAATAAACGCGATGAAAAAAGTAATTTCATGTCCAGATTGCAGAGCATAATCTGAAAAGCTCATGTTTCCTCTTTGATAGTTCGTAGAAAGACATAAAAGGCTCACACGTCCCAGTGACCAACATGTCAAGTCGATATTAAATAGCTAGGTTGCGTGCCTTGGACTCAGACGAGCTGGATAGCACATACGAGTATTAATCGGTCAACTACTTAACGATCTCGTATCAACACAAACAGGCTATTCTCCCGACGTGACTGCGCAAATATCTTTGCAAACATTATATTGACTCAGCAATTAAAATGATAAACATTTGCCTATTTGTTGGTTCGTTCCGGGTTTAGGGATAAATACTTACATAGACAGAATACAGAGCTGCGCCGGCACGACTAATTGACCTAATTTGAATAAGCTTTCTGTCGGCATTTTCACGAATTTAGTTACAGTTGCTCAAAGCAACGCAGATAAGTAAAAAGTGATAAAAACTCTGCCGCTCACATTTAGTCGACAATTTGTTGATATAGTTTTGCTTAATTATACTGAGCTATGCTTGGAGTTTCCCTGCGAGATCGAATCAGAAATGAGGAGATCCGCAGTAGAACCAAAGTCGCCGACATAGCTCTCCGGATAGCCAAGCTGAAGTGGCAGTGGGCAGGGCACATAGCTCGAAGAACCGATGGCCGTTGGGGCAGAAAGGTTCTGGAGTGGCGGCCACGTACCGGACGACGCAGCAGAGGTAGGCCCCCCGCAAGGTGGACCGACGATCTTGTCAAGATCGCGGGAGGAGGTTGGATGCGGGCGGCTCAAGACCGGTCTGTGTGGAGAACCTTGGGGGAGGCCTATGTCCAGCAGTGGACGTCGTTTGGCTGATATGATGATGATGATGATGATGAATTATACTGAGCAGTTTTTAAATAATCTGTATTTACCATTGACGAGCGCTCATGATAACACATACGAATGAACATACTGAATTGATAAAAACGTTTCGATAAATGATTATTCACATGTCCGGCTTTTATGTCATCCTTAGACATAGTACCTAGCTACATTAAGGTTATTAATAATAAAGTTAGTACATCCTTATTTCTATTGTACAGTAAAATGATATAGCGTGATAAATTGCACCGCGCAACAATAAATTAGTTAGATTTAGTAGCGATCAACAAGGACGTGTAAAATAGCGAAAGGGCTAAACCGAGCACGGCAATTTTCATTGCGTTTTAACGTTGACAGGACGCAGCCAAAGTCGTTCGGTACATCTGTTTGACAATTTACGCTTTTAATAATAGCCGACACTGCCTTTGAATCGGTCGCGCACGAATTAACAACCGGCAAAATTAAAGCCTTCAAACTTTTTGCAGAGCCAGCAGACCGATAGAGCGCGTTCGTTTTGCCCTTATTTAGCCGCGGGGGGATTTTCTCAAAATTAGAAACGTCCGAAATCGGCTTCGTTACATTGTACGTCGTGGTAATAGAGTTGTTAAGGAAAATATCGAATAGTCTATTTTGTTGTTTTTTATCAAGTTGCCGGTACATAAATCGATGGATAAAGTTTCTGTTTTACATTCAACGTGGAATTAACGGGTTTATAAACATAGAGTATTCGATGGCAAAGTACATGTCATGTTGAATAATATACTGCTAATCAATATGAAGCTGTTATTATGAATACCTAATATAAAGCATCACGTATTTCCTCGATTATTTCGGCAGAGGCGTTAATCATACACTTTGTCCATTATATTAATTTCCCACGTGATACTGAAATGGAACCTGATTCTCAGAAAACAGCCGTAGTTACCACGTTTTGGTATAAAACTCATAGGACAAATAAAGCAAAGATTATTGATACTAAATAAATAATGAAGCGATATTTTATTTCAGTGTTTATATGATTAATCTTTAAATGGATACAAATTGTTAACATCCGCGTACACACGCGCTTTTGTAGTTAAATAAATATACGATTCTATTTATTTTGTTTGAAACAAAGCTGCTAATTATATTACAATAAATGTATGTATCTACTGTCAGCTTCACGAGTAAATAAAAGTTTATGATGAACGTTTATAATTTTCAATAATGATTAAGTTGTCGTTCAATAGAACGAACCATGTCACTGCTTCTATTATTTATTTATAAAACTTTTTGTTACTCACAATTACTACAAATTGTGTAATTTTCAATGTTTCTAGAATATTCTATATGTATGACTAACTAATTAATACTATCAATTATAAGATTTACTGAGTAAAAATACTTTTCAGTTCATTTTAATTTTATATTATTCATTAATTTTAACAACAACAATAGCAGCAAATAGGCTAGTTGACGAAAAAAATTCCGTCTTTTAGATTATTTAAAAATAAGCGATAGATATTTTTTATTTGTAAATTAAACCAAAAATGACCAAGATATAGGTCATTAAAGTTACGTATAACGTCACGCGGTGCTGCATTTTTTCGCACTAGATGACGTCACACGTAACTTTAATGGGCTATATCTTTTATATTTTTTATATAATCGAAAAAAGAAAAAATACGTGTCCAATATTTTTTTATAATCTAAAATACGGACTAAATAAAATGTAATTATTTTGACCCTGGAAACTACCCTATTGTATGGTAAGCAATACCAATAATATTTCGAGGAAATATCAACCACTTTAGGTGTCTAACGATAATTTACACCGTACACTCGAGGCCCAACGCAATGTTCTTTACAATCCATATTTTGTTTTTACTGTGAAATTGGGCCATGTTGTGCGCCAATTTCAAGATGAATGTATTTACATTGCATTGATAATAATAAGAAACAATAGTAATAAAATATTTATCTTGTTAAATGTGTAACGTTATCCCTACTTAGGGTGTGTTTAAATGAGAAACGTGGTTAAAAGTTACAATAAAAATTGATTTAAATCTTCAAGTAAATCTAAACATCATTTAGCAAGCGTTTCACTAGCGAAAAAATTACTAAAAAAAATGTTATTCGAAAAGATATAAACAGGGTCGCGTGATTCGGCGATGGTAAGGGATTTGTTGAGGGTCCGCCTGCCAATGGTCGCTCAGGAGTAGCAGCTGATGTACTTAGCTTTTCGAGCCGATGTCGTCGAATGCAGCAAAAGGGGCCGATATCCCAGCGCCTCCGTATTTATAGCAGGCGGGAGGCCCGGGGCGTCGATGACATGAGTGCGAGGAGTGAGCGCGACGTCACAAATGGTATGCCGACCAATTTGTCACTTTTCCAGACATAAGATTTTTTAAAGTTTCTTCGTCCTTTCTAAGGTTGAAGAAACCGCTGGATTGAACAGTTCATATTTTCTATTATTTTTGCCGATATACCATTTGCCATAAAACAACAATTATTGAGACAGTTGCTTTATGTAAACAACCATAATGAAATTTTAACACAGAAGAAAACATAAATTACTTGGAACATGACCTCACCTGTCAGTTACACTTTGTATTCACAAGTGCGTTAGCCTTAACGTCGCTTGTCATTTACGTTTTATAAACATTAACTTATTCTCTAAGAACTCTCGCTTCTTAAATTAAAAAGCAAAAGCTATATACGAACATCATTGTTTACATATTTATAATTTTATTAGCATAATTCTCAAAGAGCACGAAACTAGTTGGTCTTTTGTATAACTTTTTCCATTATTTATACTAAGCTCGGTCTGGAGTGTAAGTAATGCGAGTGCGCCCCCGACTTCGCTCGTTGTAATTATAGCCTAAGATCTACAAAATTATCCACTAGGACTAGTATTTTCATAATTTATGCAAGCCAAAGTGTAGGGTTGGAACCGTAGGCCAAGTACACGAGTTCAGTCAATTACCTGTACTGTTCATATACAAGTATAATAAGAATCGATAATATTTTGCCAGTACTTCGATGTATGACTTATACTTTATGTCATATCTTCTTGGGTTTTCGCGAATGTTGTCGACGTTTCGTATTCTTTACAGGATTCATGGTCACAGCAGACTGAGGTGATATTTGTCTTTTTCTTGAATGTATAAATTACCTCAAAGTACCCGAACATTTTTCAACTATTGGTGTTACTATTTACGCAGAATGAGCTCACAGTACAGCCATCTTCTACAAGTTAAACCAATTTTGTTTTTATCGGTGCCCCTCATATTTTGTTATATATTTTATGAGATACAAGATACCTAGTTAAATATTGACGGCAATTATATTTGAAGTATGCTAACAAAAGTTGCAAACACAAGGCAGTGCTAATGTCATGCACATTGCCTTTATGACGCACATCTACATATTATTTGTTAGTGGCGACTAAATAAAACACACGTCATCACAGCATAATGTTTCGTGGCAATTAGTCTGCGTGTCGCACGATACCTATTTTTACAGTAATTGGAAATATCAAAAACTATTGGAATTTATTGGCAAATATAAAATAACGAAGCCCGTGTTATAGATGTTTGCTTATTTACTTTTATCAATTATTCGAAAAGTAATCTGATTTCAAAATGTTGCATAGATGGTATTCGAAGTAGCGTAAACAAAATCTTGCCGACGGGCTCCGTCAAACTGTGTTAACTTAATCTATTCTTGAAATGAAATAGGCAATTTTTAAAGGCTGCACTTTAGAGCAAATGTTCTTTGAAGCGAAGAAAACACGTGTGAAAATATTATCTGACATAATAGATTTCGTGATAGTTTTATTAGTAACGAAGATTGCCTTGTAACTAGTTATCGTACAGGACAACTTGTAATACGATAATATGTATTAGAGAAAGGAAGTAACACCGAGGAAAGCAAAACAAAGTTCTCCAATTCTTAGTAGGTAATATTTATGCGGAGTTGGCAAAATCAACGCAAGGTATAACGAAGTCTCACTTATCGACCGTTTCATCAATTTCGTTTATTTTACTGCCGTACTACCGATAGGAACTCAATGTTGTAACTATCATATATCTAAGTCCAAAACTGTGTAGTCAAATTTTAATCCACATCCACAGGCCCGTAGGTTTGGCCGGTGAACTATTTGACTTACAGTTTACACCATGTAGAAATATTTTGAAGATTATTAAATGAACTATACAAATTTACACAAAGCTTTTGAAGTATCTTTGCAAACTTACTAAATAATTTATTGCATTTATTAGAGCTTTAATAATTGTATCACGTTTTAAAGTATAAGCACGTTTGAAAGTCAACATTTTTAAATAATTAAGCACCTAATTTCAATTAAAAAGAGAGGTAAAATATTCTCAAAGTAAGTGTGCGAATTTAAATTCTGTCGAAGTCTTAAGTTTATTAAATTTTACAACTTCATTTAATGGAATAAAGTCGCTACATACATATTTATAACATCTTCTAGATAACAAAAGCCTTAAAGGTACTTACGTTTGTTATTGAATAAGTATTACCAATAATAAAGAAAAGAAAATTAAAAGCAAATAAATTGCAATGTCTTGGAACTCGGTCTGAAATAAACGTATATAACGTTTTTCATTAAAATAAGCACGTTAAACTTAGCCATACTTACATAGTTTACATAGTTTTACCATTATTAACACTACACACACACACATACACAGACTCACGCCTGTTTCTCGGAGGGGTAGGCAGAGACTACGGAGCGCCATTCGCAACGATCTTGACATATCTCTCTTGCTTCATTCACTCCCATCACATTCCTCATGCATGCTCTTCTGTTAAGGGTGCTTCTAACCTGTCCTGTTTTTAGGATGTCTCCAATCTGGTCAGAGAACGTCCGCCTAGGTCTTCCCCTTCGTCCTGTCCCTTCCACACTTGCCTTATATATTTGCTTGGTCAGTCTTTCGTCATCCATCCTCTCCACGTATCCAAACCATCTTAGCATACCTTTCTCGATGCTTGTCACTACATCTTCTTTTACCCCACAACACTCTCTTATCACACAATTCTTTACTCTGTCAGTCAAAGAAACACCACACATACTTCGCAGTGCTCTCATTTCTACAGCATTTATTCTACTTTCATGACTCTTCTGCCATACCCAACAATCACTACCATACATAAGAGTAGGTACTAACACCCCTCTATGGACAGCCAAACGTGCCTTTTTGGACACGTTTTGGCTATTCATAAACGCCTTCAGAGCTCCATTCACTCTATTACCTGCATTAACTCTTCTTTCAATATCTTCTACATTCTTACCATCTCTTGTAAACAGCGTTCCTAATTATACAAACTCATTCACTTGCTCCACTCGCTGTCCATCGATCATAACATTACAAGCCGTAACGCATTCCTCCTTTTCAAAAACCATAACTTTCGTTTTACTTACATTTACTTTCATTCCTTTCCTCTCTAACGCACCATGCATGATTGTTACCATCTCCTGCAACTCCTCCGCTGAAGACGCAAGTATAACCTGATTATCAGCATAAAGGAGGCATTTGACAAGTAACTCATTCATCCTTAATCCACAGTCACTATTTTTCAAATCTTGCAAACAACTGTCCATGAACAGGTTGAACAGCCACGGCGACGCTACACATCCCTGTCTAACACCTGTTTCGGTGGTAAACCAATCCGTGTACGACCCATTTATCCTCACACAAGCTCTAGAATCTTCATAAAGGGATTTCAGAGCTCGTATGAGGCTGCTGTTCACCCCATACATCGACAGTACCGACCACATTTCATTCCTCACCACTTTATCGTAAGCCTTTTCCAAATCCACGAATGCGCAATATACCTTTTGACCATTGGCCAAGAATTTTTCGGCTACGCACCGCAAGGAAAAGACTTGATCCGTGTACCCCATACCCTTTCGGAATCCTGCTTGTACATCCCATATTTTCTCGTCGGTTACTTCCATAACTCTTTCAATCAGTACCTTCGCATACAATTTGCCAACAATGCTGAGAAGGCTAATGCCTCTATAGTTCTTGCAGTCTTGTTACGAGCCTTTTCCCTTATAAAGAGGCACAACCACCGCTGTGGTCCAGTCATCAGGTACTCGGCCGGTGCTCCAGCATAAGTTAAATAAGCGCTGCAGCTGACCAACTATGATGCCCTGTCCAGTCTTCAGCATTTCAACTGTAATCCTATCATATCCTGCAGCCTTACCTAATTTCATACTTCCCAACGCCTTCACAATCTCATCCACTCCAATATCGCTTTCATCATTGCTATTATTAACATTAATTTCGTCGATCGATGTTTCTATCGCCGTTCTTACAAATAGACCTTCAAAATACTCCTTCCATCTCTTCAGCACGCATGATTCACCAATTACTATCTTTCCATTCTTGTCTTGTCATTAACACTAATAATGGTAAAACTAATCCACAATGACAAAGTACTAGTATTTACAACAAAATGTATATAAATAAAATTAAATATGCCAGTTCAAAATGGAGAGTAGTAAATGTGGTCAAATAACACATCTGAAGTGTTCGGCCGGCAGTTCTATTGCTCGTTCAACAGCCACACAACAGGAAAACATATTATTGAAAATAGGGCACTTAATGCTCCAATGACGGTTTGGCTTCCAATTAATTACTGGCTTAATTACTAGCACTTTAGGGTTATATAAATGGTAGTGAAAAGGCCGATTGGTAGGTAAATGAATAAAGGCAGGGAGTTCTTAGTTCATAGAACTAATGCAACGTCCTTAAACTTATTGACCAACGTTAGTCATTCTAATGCGCACATAAATTGCGGGTTCCCAGTCGCTTTTTTGAGCTACCATTCGTATTGCATTTCATTATTAAAAAAGTAAACTTATGAAAAGCGCCAGGGTTGTCAGCATATGTTTAGATCATATTATTCCTGATTTTTGTTGCATAAGCTAGTGTTTTGAGAGGAAATGTTAATTTGTGAAATTCTTATAATGACTGTGGTTTTTGTAACCACATGTCTGCTTACGTCAATGATTCGTCGTAATATCATGATGCATACCTATAATTTTTTGGGACAATATTCACAACAAATTATTGAATTAAGAGATTAGATATTTATTTATTTATTCATCCGTAATGAATAAGGCACGTATGTATATATATCGGGATCCTGCCGTTTTGCCGAAAAGATTTTGACAAAATTTCATTACCGAAACAAATTTTAGCAACCTTTTTTTATACCCTTGCAATATTTCGAATGATTTTAGTACGCATATTTTTATTTGATCAAAGTTTTACTTGGCAAAATATTACCAAGTATAATGGCATTATGGCATTTAATCTTTAATCAAATGATTTATCACAGCAAACAATCTTCAGACAATTAACGTTTGGTGATATTAGTTTATTTATGGAAGTTGTTAGAGTAAGTTAATTATAAAAAATTTGGTTTATGTTAGGTTAAGTTAGAACTGTGACCTCCTACGACGAGCGATCCGAGCCGAGCGAGCGAAGCGAGCGGTGCCGCGGTAGCGGCTGGCGAGTGCCAGAAACGACTTGCATTAATATAAAAAAGAGATTTATTTTAGTAGGTTACCCGGAACCGAACTATTTAGATTAGGATAATTATTGGTTTTGCGTAAAAACTGTTATCCCAACTGAAATATTTGACTAAATAAAAAATGTTAAAAGTTCTAGTTGGTAAACAAGTTATAGTTTAAACGTTCATTTCCCAAACATTAGGTTTGCGTTATAATTTTTTGTGAATAGATTTTTTGCTAAATAATAATTTGGCAGGAAATTACGCGAAAAATTTTTTGGAAACTGAAAATTTGTCAAATTCCTTTCGGTCAAACAAGGGAGACCCGTTTTTTCACGTTGTAGCTAATATACCAACTTGCTATTAGATAGAGTATAATACTTATTTCTGTTTTCTGTATAACAAATTCGTTTTCAATAATTAACATTATTGAAACGGGCCGTTAACACGGCCCGTGAAGGCTATAAAATTGTAAGCAATGAAAATATTATTTTTCTTACTGAAAAATATCTAATTCGGTAGCTCGGGCGCACGCGTGCGGCCGGCCGCGGCTGCCGTGCGCTTTCCTCGACCGAGCCACGTCCATACACACCGAGCAGCCTCGCGAAGCATTTTCCGCGCGAGGCTGCTCGGTCTGTGTGGACCCGCCTAATGATTAAACCGAACTGTATAATAATGTTTGTCTAGTATATTTTCACTCAAGCAGTATAATATAAGTACATATTTGTAATGTGCTCACCAATACCTTCCTTTTGATACCAAACACGTAATGATTATCTCAGTTATTTTTTTTGAGGTTGGAATCTGAGCTATTACTTCCGCAATAGAAAACTTGGATAAAATTTATATAGCCTATGTCATCCGGGCCATTATTACAAATCCATTGACACCCGATTTATTAAAATCGGTTCTGTAGTTTAGGCGCTACGGTGGAACATACAACCATACATACATACATACTTACATACATACATACGTAGATTGCCAAAAACATTACCTTTCCTTTTGGCTTCGCCGTAGTTGGGTAAAAAATAGTTATTCAAAACTAAAGTAATGAATTCTTTAAGCCTCGGATTTCGAAAAGATTTTGCCGAGGGAAGGTTATTAAACCCGACAACGGACATTTTCAGTAAACGGCTACTGGTTTTGTGATGAAGTTTTATAAACCTACCACCCGACGAAATGTGGGTGTACCCACCCGTACCCTTTAGTTTTGTATGTTTTTGGTAAAATTTCATTCTATGGTGTGATGAACTAAAATAACATGCAACTGAATATATTATTTTCTTTCAACTGAGTTCTATTTCAAACTATAATTAGAATATTTAACGTGCCAATGAACTCTAAGAAGAATATAATAAACTGAAAAAGTTTCATTTATTGGTGGTTTTAGAATGAAAATATTTTCACTCATATGAATTTATGGTGCATAGGGTTCCCACCAAGAACTTAGGGTCCCAAGCCAACCTCACCTGCAAGTGGTGCACCTGCCGATCAACGGACGAGGCTCTGGCAAACAAAATGTCCCAATAGGCGGCAATAGGCTCGCCACATATTACGTGGGATCAAAACACTGGTGGGCGTTTAATATGCCTCTGCCTACCCCTTCGAGGAAACAGGCGTGAGTCTATGTATGTATGTATGAATTTATATGAAACATATTTTTGTACTGTGTTAACACTGACCAATTAATATGGACTGAAAATTGTTTGTGTTCTTTATTTTAAATTATTTTCACCGAAGCTTTACGGTATTGTATTAGGTTATGCTGTACTGAATTTTAATTAACGTTTTCGTAGTTTCATGGAGAACAAAAAATGCTCGGATGTTATATTGGTTTTTTGTTGTATAAATAATATTCGACGGGATGGATGCTGCAATAGTTGAGATGGTTATGTCGCGCGAGATTCAGCAATGCAGTATGGACTGTTATATATCCGAGTATATAAATATATCATGTATGATTTCATACCCGAGCCTCCGTGCCATAAAAGTAACTCCAATCTACCCATGTATGATTTCATACCCGAGCCTCCGTGCCATAAAAGTAACTCCAATCTACCTATTTCAAGACAGAGGAAGAAAAAGGAACAGCTTGCACATTCTTCATTTTCTTGAGATTTTAAAGGTATCTACTGAAAACTTCATGAGAAGAAGTGTCACATTGTTGCTCCTGTCAATCATCTGATGGTCGTGATAGTCCCTACCTACGGTTTGCCGCAACACAGTTTTTTTCAAATAATGCAAAAATCGGGTGTTTCCGTTTTCAACCCACGAATATTTTTTTCCGTTTTTAACCCAATTCTTATTCCGTTTTCTACCCGCAATAGAATTAATATATATTTTTCCGTTTTCTACCTAAAATTTATTCCGCTTTCAACCCACTACATTTTATCATTATTTTGTACAGATAGAAAAAATATCGTAAGCTCTTTAATATCGTTACTTGTAATTTAGTTCAAGAGTACCTGTGGGGTCATTCGTTTGGCAAATCAAAAAGCAACTTTAATGGATGATATTGCTATCTCTTTCTATTTCATTGCACCCAGTAGGGATTGAAAGAGAAAGCTAATTTGTAAAGAATACGGCTAATCTGGTATAATTTTAGTTTTTTATCTTAGTTACCCAGAAGTGCGAGGCAGTAGTGGTACCTGTGTTGTAGATAATATTAAAACATTTAAAGTGCTAAATCCAAGTACCAGTTAAGATGTTAATACAGTCGGTGAAGATTTTTATTTTGCTTTATCAAAGAGAAACAAGCCAGTTTTAGTTTGTGGTGGTAGAGAATTCTATAAGAAAACAACCAATAAGGACAATACCATTACATGGCGATGTGCAAAGGCGCCTTCTTGCTTTGGAATCATAAAAACATTGGACAGCGTGATTACTAAAACGGTATATTATATTATAGACGGAATAATTATAGATGGTAACGAAATTTTTTCGAGCTCTGATGGTAATTAGTTTCATATGATCGAGATATAAAGGTTTTAAAAGCAAACATGTGCTATGTTCGCGTTACAGAGGTCTGATGAATTTTTTCGAGTTAAAGAGGTAAATTATATACCGAACTGGCTTGTAGTGACGTACTGATTATATCGAATTATAGAGGGTTCAACCTTAGAGTAATGGAGGTTTTGGGGCTTCAAGGGAAGGGAACACAAGATTTTTACGAGTTGTGGAGGTTTTCGACTTATCGAGGTTCGACTTAACGAAATTCTACTGGATATTGAGAACATGTTCCACGTAGCATACACGCAATTATTTTCATATTGATATGTTCTGGTAAAGATTTAGTGTTTCATATTTTATAGAATTTCATATTTTATTGGATCCTACGCGCACATTTATGCCGCGAGACCAACGAGGCAGTCGTATAGGCTGGCGGTAGACTGCACGGTTGGCGTAGTGGTTTAAGCGGCCGCCTCGTCGCTTGACACTGCGCCGAGTGTTGTGGGTTCGATCCCCACACGAGGCAACACTTTGTGTAATTCACAAATTGTTGTTTCGAGTCTGGGTGTTCATTGTGTCCGTTAGATGTATGTTTGTAAAGTCCCCCGCGACACAGGATTTAGTCCTAATGCGGGAGTTGTCTTTAAAAAAAAAAAAAAAAAGATGTCGAGTTTTCCGTCTCTACGCAAATATGGTATTTGCATCGTGTTATCTCTTAGTCGCCTCTTACGACACCCACGAGAAGATAGGGGGTGGTGACACTTGTATTCTATGCCGTCAACCACACGGCGTGGAATATAAAATAGTCCACGTAGCATACATGGAATATTTTTTCATATTGATATGCTCTGTTAAAGATTTAGTGGTTCATATTTTATAGAAAGTTTTAAACGATTTTGACTTCTATTGTTATCTATATTTTGTTTAATTTTTTAATTCTAGATAATCTTAAGCTCAGTTACTCACTTTCTGTAGTGCATTAATAAATATTTTTATCAACGTCAAAACTTTTTTTTGTCGATCCTACCTTAAATTAGTCACCGGGTTGAAAACGGAATATTCGAAAACAGCTTTTTTGTACAATTTTGTAATGGGTTGAAAACAGAATGTTTATTATTAATTTTAGCTCGTGGGTAGAAAACATGGGTTGAAAACGGAAACAACTATGATGTAGCCCACGCCAAATAAAAAAAAATAAAGTCATCGGGACAAACAAAAGGCATTACATATTTATTTTTAAACTAGAGGACGCCAGCAGCTGTGCCTGCATTTTTTTAAAATTTACCCGTTTTGGCCGATCCCGTGGGAATTTCGGGAAATCCCTTCTTAGTGCACCCCTACGGTCCCCAAGGAACAAACATGCCAAATTTCAGCTTCCCGCGCCTAATAGTTTCAGCTGTAGCGTGTCTGTCAGTCAGTCAGTAACGCAAGGGTTTTATATATTAAGATTATAACACGATTGAGATCCGTTACATTCGTATTTGTAGCTGTCTATAATGTTTGATGTGTGTAGCTTGTTCAGTACGGACTGATGATTGGCGTGGGTTTGATGTGTTCCATCAAGTTTATTTTGGACTGTGACCTTTGCATAATTATGTTGATTGCATTAATGCGACTTGACCTATGAACGAAGTGGATATCTATTTGCCAACGTATACTGTGTTTGATTTCCGCTTCTATCATATCAGTTTTAGCTAGTTTAGCTAGCCAAAGTAAGTATATTCTAGGTCGCTCCCACTCCTACTACTCCCCACAGCAACTGTCGAAGATCGTCGTGAAAATTGAGCCATAAGGTTTATAGCGCTCTTCGAGGTACGGGCATGCGATAATTACCAAATAAATACGCACATAGCTTCGAAAGGTGTGGTTCTCGCCGTGGGTACCCTCTGCATGGCAGTAAGGCAGTCTGTAGGTATCTCCACGAAGCTATCACTGCTATTAAAAGTTAGTTAACGCTAATAACTAAACTTATATGAGGAATGCAAATCGCGAAGTTTAAAATCGATTTGCGCATCTATGCCGAAATATGAAGAAGAATTTTTCCTCAGGTCACTCGCCGAGCTAGGTGAGAGCGTATTATCTTACGTTTCCATATTGCGACCGGCTCTGCGTGACACGTCAGGTTTTGCAGAGACAGTCGTCCTTACTATTGTTGGCCTGAATTATATTTGTACTACTATTGTACTGTATGCCATTTATAAATATAATACAATACTGTATTTGCGTTAGACATTAGACGTAACCTTTCGTTTGCCGTACTCACAAAATACGATTTGGTTGCACCTGTTTAATCACTTGCATGTTTAGTTTCATTTGTATCTGTTATTGGTTTAGTTTCATTTGTAAATTATTGTAAATTTGTTTATTTTCATTTGTAAATTATTGTACATTTCTTTAGTTTCATTTGTGTCTATTATCGTACATTTGGAATTAAATATACTTCTTGATCTAGAACTTTCGATATATTTTTGGTGCCGGTGCCTTTACGGTTATAGAAACAACTGACACAAAAACACCCATATTGGAACAACCATTTCTGGATCACCGATAAAGTTTGCTGTGTGCAAATCAAACCGGTGACACGGGGCGTACCTATTAACCATGCTGAGGCAAATATTTAAATACGCACATTTAAGGATGCTAACGCACTAAAGTCTAATGATTAGAGTTTTAAAAGCGTGTTTACATATTGCGTAGATAAATATTTAGTTATCAAAGGCCACAGACACAGTACTACCAATTATGTTTTTTACTATCCTATCTATTGCCATCAATATTCAATTTACAATCTTTTTAAGGATTATACATATTTCATTGTTTTTAAATCGTCATTGTTGTGGCGTAAACATTCATCCGTACAATGACCAAGCACCGTCTAAGTTATATGTTACTAATCGATTTAATATACACGTACCCGTATTAACCTTCTGCGACTGACGTCGTAGTCCAACAGACACCGGGAAATATAAAATTTGCTTTATTTAAGTTAATATTCAAAAATTGAGCACCGCCACTCTCAGTACCTTACTGTGCGCATCGGTTATTGCGCCAGGGGCAGTAGTAGCGAACACACATGTGCGTGGCGGGAGAAAGGTGTCCACGAGACTACCACATCAGTGTTAAGGTAAGTGTCTACTATAATACTACCTCAGTAAAATGGTAATATTTTCATAGTGTCTCCTATACAACCACATCAGTAGATAAGTTTAGTTATCATAAAATTCGGTTACACCCGCCTTATTTAAGACTGCTGCTCCGCTCCCGTGGCTCATAACGTGATATTATAGCCTATTTTGACATGTATAAGTGTTGTAAACAACCAAAATGCAGAAATAAATATGTCTTTATGTCTTTATAGCCTTCCCCAATAAATGGGCTGCTAACACCGAAAGAGTTTTTCAAATCGGACTGTTAGTGCCTGAGATTAGCGCGTTCAAGCAAACAAACAAACTCTTCAACTTTATATATTAGTACTAGTCGACGCCAGCGGCTTCGCACGCACATATTTTCAAATTTCCCGTTTTTCCCGATTCCGTGAGAATTTCGCGAAATCCTATCTTAGCTCACCCCTACGGTCCCCAAGGGACATACATGCTAAATTTCAGCTTCTTGCGCCGAGTAATTTTGGCTGTAGCTTGTCTGTCAGTCAGTCAGTAACGCAAGGATATTTACAGATTTTTACAGATTAGATTGGATATCTATATTCGTAATGACACTATGTGTATTCCTTATAAAATATAGGCTATCAGTCTAATAAATACGAACAAAATAGTCGCATAATTTAAAGCTATAAAAATATTTAATTTTGATATGGTGTCTCATGCACCTACTACCACGTCAGTGAAAATGTAAAAAATTAAGGCACGTCAGTCGCAGAGGATTAAAATAACTGCTGAACATTCAAGTTTTCTACTGTTTATTAATGAACATTTTTTTGCGATTATGACGGTAATGCAATCAGCATTATCGTCATTATGTGACAATGTCATCAAAGCCTAACTTTTATTTTTTATTTTAATCTTTTCTGTAATAGGAAAGTTAATAAATAACCGTACATATAAAATATACAAGAAAAAATAAGGCTGGCTTAGTTTACTACAGTGTTTTTTCACCAATTAGGACAAAGTAATAGAAATTATTATTATAAAGATAAATAATTTTAGATTAGATTTTTGGGTTGTTTCCGTTTTCAACCCATGTTTTCTACCCACGAGCTAAAATTAATAATAAACATTCCGTTTTCAACCCATTACAAAATTGTACAAAAAAGATGTTTTCGAATATTCCGTTTTCAATCCGGTGGCTAATTTAAGGTAGGATCGACAAAAAAAAGTTTTGACGTTGATAAAAATATTTATTAATGCACTACAGAAAGTGAGTAACTGAGCTTAAGATTATCTAGAATTAAAAAATTAAACAAAATATAGATAACAATAGAAGTCAAAAACGTTTAAAACTTTCTATAAAATATGAACCACTAAATCTTTAACAGAACATATCAATATGAAAAAATATTCCATGTATGCTACGTGGAATATTTTATATTCCACGCCGTGTGGTTGACGGTATAGAATACAAGTGTCACCACCCCCTATCTTCCCGTGGGTGTCGTAAGAGGCGACTAAGGGATAACACGATGCAAATACCATATTTGCGTAGAGACGGAAAACTCAACATCAAACCCTATACGACTGCCTCGTTGGTCTCGCGGCATAAATGTGCGCGTGGGATCCAATAAAATATGAAATTCTATAAAATATGAAACACTAAATCTTTACCAGAACATATCAATATGAAAATAATTGCGTGTATGCTACGTGGAACATGTTCTCAATATACAGTAGAATTTCGTTAAGTCGAACCTCGATAAGTCGAAAACCTCCACAACTCGTAAAAATCTTGTGTTCCCTTCCCTTGAAGCCCCAAAACCTCCATTACTCTAAGGTTGAACCCTCTATAATTCGATATAATCACTACGTCACTACAAGCCAGTTCGGTATATAATTTACCTCTTTAACTCGAAAAAATTCATCAGACCTCTGTAACGCGAACATAGCACATGTTTGCTTTCAAAACCTTTATATCTCGATCATATGAAACTAATTACCATCAGAGCTCGAAAAAATTTCGTTACCATCTATAATTATTCCATCTATAATACAAAATACCGTTTTAGTAATCACACTGTCCAATGTTTATATGATTCCAAAGCAAGAAGGCGCCTTTGCACATTGCCATGTAATGGTATTGTCCTTATTGGTTGTTTTCTTATAGAATTCTCTACCACCACAAACTAAAACTGGCTTGTTTCTCTTTGATAAAGCAAAATAAAAATCTTCACCGACTGTATTAACATCTTAACTGGTACTTGGATTTAGCACTTTAAATGTTTTAATATTATCTACAACACAGGTACCACTACTGCCTCGCACTTCTGGGTAACTAAGATAAAAAACTAAAATTATACCAGATTAGCCGTATTCTTTACAAATTAGCTTTCTCTTTCAATCCCTACTGGGTGCAATGAAATAGAAAGAGATAGCAATATCATCCATTAAAGTTGCTTTTTGATTTGCCAAACGAATGACGCCACAGGTACTTTTGCACTAAATTACAAGTAACGATATTAAAGAGCTTACGATATTTTTTCTATCTGTACAAAATAATGATAAAATGTAGTGGGTTGAAAGCGGAATAAATTTTAGGTAGAAAACGGAAAAAAATATATTAATTCTATTGCGGGTAGAAAACGGAATAAGAATTGGGTTAAAAACGGAAAAAAATATTCGTGGGTTGAAAAGATGGGTTGAAAACGGAAACACCCTACATCATAGGTACGTTACGTTTGCAATAGTCATCTTGTAACCATGACTGGTGTAGCTCACGCTAAATGATGGGATAAATAGAACGAACTTTAGTTTTATTTAAAATAAAAACACTTATGTCAGTTAATTTGTTGACTTGAGCGTTAGGCTAATGTAATTAAAACTATTTTAGTACTTAATGGCTAGTGTAATCTGTAAAATAGAAAAAACATTTTTGAAAACTGATGTTCGAAAAGAATTTGCCGCGTATTATTAGCAGAAGTAATTACAATAGACTCGTAATTTTAATACAGACGTTGAGATTGATAGATTAATCTGAACATTTCAAGCTTAAGTTTCTGAAGGCCTAATTAGAATATAATTATAAGTTAAGAAAACTATTAAAACCTAAACGGGTTAGGCTGAAAACTTAATAGTACGTAATACTTTTGTATTAAGTTTTATGCTGTGTAATTTCATTACTAAAAATATATACGAGCAAAGGTTTATGAAGGCATGTACACATGGCTAGAATCAACAGAGCTTAAGCGCTTGCAGTATAAAGCCTTTCCATTTGTGTCGCCTTCCAGTTTCTTGTCTAGCGTCAACAACTAGAACAGCTTACCTATGAACCTATGTATATATAGTATTTTGTTTTTAAAAGACACCGTGTATCTCTTCAATATTTATTTCTTTAACAATATAAGTCTGTTTTAAATTGCACTTATAGCCTCTGTCAGGCAACTTCGCTCCTTTAGCAGCTGTGTACACATCGAATGATAAAGTACCTAAAATTTTTTTTCCTAATATAATTATTAGGGGTCGTCATAAAGTATACCTAACATTTTCTTACTTTTCTCAATAACATTTATAGGTACTTTTTCCATCAATCGGATGCTAATGTCAGTAATGTTCATTGGTTCAAAGTCAGTATTATAATAATGAGAACTTAATGTCTATTTCACTATTTCACGTGTGCCATAATGTCGTATAAAAGAATTGTTTTGGGACTTTTCAACATTTTACTTATAAAGAGGGCAAGTTGGTAACTACTTAGTTCTTTTAACATGAATACTTTATCGATAATGACCATAATTTTAATGTCAATAAGCGGTTCAAGGTTTTTTATTGTTGTTCATATACCCATTGTTTTCCTCGTACAAAATAAAAGAAATCGTAATGGCACAGAAAACTTTAACCCCCTAAATTTTTTAAATCCGATGCAATCTTTGTGTCCGTTACTATTCTAGTAACTATACTAGTATTATAATATCTGGGCGAGATTTTTTAATAATGCTATACTTAGGGATAAGATATTTATGACGCGAATACATTTAAGATTACGCACCGCACGAAGGCCCTGTGTTATCCTTATCGCTGCAAAACTGAAGATTTATTTATATAATTAAGGAAATTATGAACAACCGTATGTAGAGTATTTCTTGCAAGTGTTATTGGAAAATAGCAAACACTTAAAAAAATGCAGCGTGCAATGCGACTTGTGTGTGTAAGTAGTGCGTACTTCTTCTAATCATCGCTTGCAGCGTATGGTTTTTTCTTGGAGTATTCAGTACACAATATAGCAAGTATCATAACTGAAGAAAATATTTTAATTTTTGCAAACTGTATATACTACCTTGTACTTAACCTACTGACACCACTACTCATCTGTTTCAGGGTTCCGGAATGCAGTTGCCGCCTACCAGCCACAGAATTTTCCCTGCCGGAAAATTCTGGCCTAGTGTTTGACGTCAATCGTCGTCGCATCTCTTGGCCGGACGTCTCCACCTCCCGCGCCCCTCCAACGGATTATATATATCGTGGCGCGGAGTGACCGGCCCTTTCTCACTGGCTGTGCGGCGACCAAGCTAAGTCTTCTCTTCTTCCCTGAGCAACGTCGGAGACGTACAGAAATATAAAAATTTTCGTTTGTAACCGCAATACAGATTTTTTATTTTACGTCACAAGTTGTTCCTTAGCTCTTCTAATCATAAGAGGGTATAATGAGTGTTGTGTAGCTGTTTGGAAATCTGACATTTTCAAAGTTGTTCTCGACATTTTCAAAGTGGTTCTGGTTGCTTCTGTTTACAAATAAATGGACACGCGTAGGTATGCGCGTATTTTAACATTATATTTCTGAGTTCATAAAGTTTTCAGAAATAAGCATAAAGTGTCTTATGTACATACATACATAACGTCACGCCTTTTATCCCCGAAGGGTTAGGCAGAGTTGTGTTTCTACACCTACTTTTCGCCAGATATACTTTAGTCCCACGTAATAAGGGGCGAGCCTATTGCCGTACCGGGCACATTTCCAGACTCCTTCCTGCTACTGAGAATTTCGTGACAGAAAAACCCAATAACACTGCCCGACCCAGGAATCGAGCCCGGGACCACCCGATTCCACGCGCACATTTATGTCGCGAGACCAACGAGGCAGTCGTATAGGGTTTGATGTCGAGTTTTCCGTCTCTACGCAAAGATGGTATTTGCATCGTGTTATCCCTTAGTCGCCTCTTACGACACCCACGAGAAGATAGGGGGTGGTGACACTTGTATTCTATGCCGTCAACCACACGGCGGTCTTATGTTTATCACTTTAAATTATGAGACATTATAAAATTAATTTCTATAACTGGGTTCCTATTTTTAAATGTCACATCCCATATTCCAATTCCAGTAAACATTGAGATAGTCACTACCTTGTGAAATAAATAAGTACATATACTTATTTAAATTTGATTTGTTCTTGAAAAGTGCTTTTTTCTAATTGCCGTTTGTGAAAAGATCCCGAATAGGTACGATCGTTTAAGCTGCACCGCTCATTAGATTAAACTTTATATTCAGACTCTCGCGTCTCGTGATATTTTTAATTACAATGAGTTCTTAAATGACTTTGCAATTTAAAGAATTTCTTGAATCCCGGTCCCTTTGAGTATAAAATTTAACTTAATGAGCAAATAGATTTTTAATTTTAGTATATTATTGGATCGTGTTTTTTACAGTGTTCGCTGGTACAAGCAAGCGAAGCTACGATTTTATTATGAGTAAGTAACGCTTTTTAAAATTATGTTACTACATATATTATACAGTCGAAGATTCACTACTAATGTTTCTGGTACATCATTACAGCTCCTTAGACAACTACACCGAGCTGCCGTTTGGCGACGTCACAAATATATTTTCTGAACCCTGGTACAACTCTAGCAGATCCACGGTATTTTTCACAAGACACATAAAATATGTGCAAGTTTATAAGATTGCTATTATAATTTACATACAGACCGTAGGAACGTTACACGAAAAACACATTATGGAAATTTGGAGTATTAGTAGATAAAGATTTTCATGTTGTAAATACCATAGTCATTGTCGTAATATTTATTTTTCTACGGGGAATACTTATGAGTCTCTTCGGCTATTAAACAGTTTCTATATGAATCTTTCTTTAGATATATTTGAATTTATATTACCATTTAATAAATGAGATATTAATTTATATATATTTAAGAAGGTTCGCCTGCTAAGTAGACAATTTAAGCCCAAATCGTGGGTCGTCGAAGACAGCAATGCGATACCATTACACGAGCTAGACGCAATTGCAGAGAGATGGCGCTGTTATTGTGAGCAGTTGTAGAAAAAGCCCAACAACACGGATCCTTTCGATACCCCCTTAGACTGGGCTAAATTGGACCTAGAACCCGACATCCTAAGATCGGAGATAGTAACGGCCCTTGGATTGTTAAAAACTAACAAAGCGCGAGGTCCGGATCAAATTACAGCTGAAGTGTTGAAGGCTCTGGGTGAAAAAGGTGTTGACACATTGCACAACATCTGCAGTCACGTATGGCGGAACGGCGAGTGACCCAAGGCTTGGACTCAGTCGATCATCCTTACACTACATAAAAAGGGTTCGACCAAAAAATGTGACAACTATCGCACACTCGTTTTAATTTCTCACGCAAGAAAAGTCCTGTTATACATCATAAACAACAGGGACCGGTATTATCTTGACTGGCAGATCCCGCAAGAACAGGCCGGTTTTGTCAAGGGAAAAGGCACGCGTGAACAAATATTAAACGTCAGGCAAATTGTGGAGAAATGCTACGAGTTCGACACACCTGTCATAATGTGCTTCGTCGACCATAGTAAGGCATTTGACTGTGTCAACTGGGACTGTCTATGGAGGGTCTTGTCAGAACTGGGTGTACCTCATCACTTGATTGCACTTCTGCAATCTTTATATTCTTTATGTCCGTGTGGTGACGGATTAAGAATACGGAATGTCACCACCCCATATCATCCAATGGGAGTCGTAAGAGCCGACAGAGGGAGCCTATTATGCAGAGAACAGCACTGTAAGAGAAGAAAACTTGATACAAACCCTATGCCAATCCGTTTGGCCAGCGTGGTATAGTAGGCCAATTCATCCTTTCAAAGGAGAGGCCTAGTCCAGCAGTGGACTGTGAAAGGCTGATGATGATGATGAATCTTTATATTATAAGAACTAAAGTGTGGTGAGGATTGACGGTACAACATCTAAAGCATTCAGTTTTGAAAAAGGAATTCGACAGGGCTGCATCCTTTCACCCATCTTATTCAATATATACGGTGAATACATAGTGAGGCGTACTTGCGATAACTGGGAGGGAGGCATTACCGTTGGTGGACGCAAAATCTGTAATTTGCGTTAGGCAGATGACACCACCTTGCTAGCGTCAGATGAAGCCGAGATGATCACCTTACTGGATAGGATGGAGCGCATCAGCGGTGAACTAGGCCACTCGATAAACAGGTCCAAAACGAAGATCATGGTCATAGATCGCACAGGCAAGCTTGAGCCCACTGGGTCACTCAACTTAGAGACGGTTAACAGCTTTATTTACCTGGGTTCAAGCATTAGTAATAATGGCTCTTGCGAATCTGAGCTGCGAAGATGGATCAGGATGGCAAAAGGAGCCATGGCACAGCTGTCAAAGATATGGAAGGACAAGAATATCTCCCTGAAAACCAAGATCAATCTGGTATCAATCTGGTGTTCTCCATATTCTAGTATGGCGCAGAGACATGGACCATGAAGAAAGCCGACCATGATCGCATTGATGCTTTCGAGATATGGTGCTTGAGGAAGATGCTGGGTATCCCCTGGACAGCATACTGCACCAACGTATCGATCCTACAGGAGCTCAAGATCCAGGCGAGACTTTCCACCATCTGCCTGCGCAGGGTTCTGGAGTACCTCGGGTACATTGCGAGGAAAGACAGTGATAACTTGGAAAAGTTAATAATCACGGGCAAAGTGGAAGGAAAAAGACTAGAGGCAGAAGCCCGATACGTTGGTCCGACCAGATCCGCACCATTCTTAACACCACGACGCTCTCCACTCGGCAGAAGATAGGAATTTCTTTTAAACTGGCAGTATCTTGCGTCTGCAATACATAATGCTATTTCAACCTCGTATTTAAACTGGGCCGTGCCAAATGCTGTTAAGGTAAGTTTAGATTTAATTCTGAGTTTGACGAAATTGTATTAAGGTTATCATTCATTAACTCAACAGAGAAGCTTTGCGACAGTTTAGGAGTAAAAAAATAGGACATTAATATGTATGATAGATATTAATAATAGGTAACTACTTTTAAACTACCACGATTTGTACACATACTAATGATTATGTAACGGGTCTGAATCGTGTTAACTAAACGAAAAGAAAGATGAATAATAGGTAGTTTATAAATTACCTATTATTATTATCTATCATATTTATGTGTGCGATTTTAGCTTAGGTTCTGTTATTCCAGGCAGTACGAACCAAGAAACTAAACTCTAATTCTCATTAATTATATTTTGTTCCGATAACTGTATCTCATGTTTTCTAATGAGTGGAAGCCTAGAGAATATAAGTGGTTTCCAATTAAATTGCCTTAGAATACCCACACGCTTTTATTAGCTTCTATAAATATTGGTAAAAGCGTAGTTGTAATTTTCTAGATTCAATAAACTAGGTCTATGTTATACGCACGACGAGCGTTTCTTATGAAATGTATTATTGTCTTCGTCAGCGTCAGCTTTGCTGCCATTCTTATGAGGCTTTCTGCAACCGGCTTGGATTTGAATAAGACGCACTTAGTGGGACATTCACTCGGAGGTCAAGTAATGGGCTTGGCTGGAAATAAGATGGTTAAGAACGGTGTTCTGCTGCCGTGGTAAGTATTATTATCAACATACTCCTATAGTATACGAAACATCAACATTGTTTTATGTGCTTTTTTATGTCAAAAATAACGATTTTCAAACTAAGAATAAATTATATATCGTGGACGACTTTACAAACATTATATGATCGGATACATGCACACCACAGACATAGATCATGCACACTCAGACTCGACACACCAGGCATGGATTACACAAAATGTTGTTCAGTATCAAACGGCGAAGCGGTAAAACCACTACTCTACTTTTTTATGACGGAAATATAGGTAATGATATATTCTTTTTACAGGATTACAGGATTAGACCCAGCGGGCATCGCATTTGATGGTAAAAATCCACGCGACAGACTGAGTGCTAAATCCGCTCTCTTTGTTGACGTCATACATTCGGACCCTAACAAATATGGTAGCAGGAGGTCCTTGGGAACCGTCGACTTCTGGCCTATTTACAGAAATATTTGCCCAGTCCAACAGCCTGGATGCACCAGGCAACCAAACAATGCTTTTACCCTTGAAGGTAATTTTCGAATTTTCACTATACCTAACGTAGGTACTTTAATATTGTACAATTGATGATTACTTGTAAGAAACTAAACTGTGCTTGTTGATAAAAACATGTACCTACTGCACATTGGTATAATCACAAAAGTGTACGAGATGCTATTTGATTGTAAGCATGGTGCTCTATATCTTGTTTATCTCGTAATATACCTACTTAATTGGCGGTGCCCCACTTTTTCACCCGTTACACCTCGTCGCCCCGCATTGTTTGCTCGCGCTGTTTCATCCTTTGAGTTTTTTTATTTATATTCATCTCTTACGGGTCGTAGCGCTTTGTTATATACTCGATAATCCTCCTCCTTTTCATGAATGTGGCTATCATATTTAAAAAATAAGTATCAAATACGACTGACAGTTCCAAAGATTAGCACGTTCATACAAAGAAATAAACTTCAGCTTTATTACACTAATATGTATGTACATATAATATAATATTCAAGTTTCCATATTGCTCCCAGATCGTGGCGACGGGACCGGCGTACTTTCAGATATGTTTAGTTTAATCCATCTATTATTGTAGTAATATGTGCCTTGTATGACCTACGTTGTACATGGGCTATATAAATGTTACGAAGCGGAAACATGGTACGAAAATAGACCAGTGTATATGTTAATGAAATAGACTAGTATAAGGTCGAAGGGCCAACAATATACGTACATATAAAAGACAGTTGCGTGCCAAATATTCTATCAAAATTGTTGTCACATACCTAGCTGATGGCCTTCATTGCTAAGGTATAAAGTACGTATAATTACTACAATTCTTGGCACTAATACCACAGATACATCAGTCAGCTATGTCTGATATGATACGTAAATTATGTAGGCAGGACATCCGATTGAGTCACAGATATGGCGATGATGATTTATTATTTGGCATCGTCCAACATCGTACCTACATTATGTATTATGCTTTGATCTGATTTCCTCTTTAATGTGTGTCGTGACTGTTAACATGATAATGTATAGTCTAGATATTTGGTCTTGTTAACCCAAGTTGTAGTAAACGAATTTCTAGGGTACATTATTATTTGATATATGTTACTAGCTAATCTCGTGCTATGATGTACTATAAACTAGAATTAGTTTTAGGTTGAAAGCTTCTTACCGCTGGCGAAAATAATTATGTGAGGCAGGACAAAGTGGGTCATATTTTGTCAACATTATTAGCAGCTCTTATTGCTTATTATGAATAATTTGATGCACATCATGACATCATTGAATAAATAAAAAGTATTGCATATATTTAATAAAAGCTACGTATATTGAGAATTGCTGTGGGAGCATTGACATATACTACTTTAGTACATATATATCGATGTGTGGGAGTTTCGAGAGTACTCAGTATTTAATATCACGGACACACCAGCTCATAAACAACAAGAAAGTATTGTTCTTAATATAGTAACAAGTTGTAAACAACTTGAAGATTGAAAAGACTGGGTGTGCGTTTCTTCCCTGCTTCTTCTTATATGCTCTATGATTAAACAGGCGATCTTTTTTCCAATACTCGCTTATGTAATTATGAATTGAAAAGTTATAACTTACTACATGACCCATAGCCTGTGGTCTTCGTAACGAACTGCCGAGTCTATGGTCTCGGGTTCGATCACCAGGTACCCTGGGTACACACCTCCGACTTTTCGATGTTATGTGTGTATTAAAAATTTTAATAATCGCTCGCTTAATGATGTGCCCGGTAGATGGCAATAGGCTCGCCCCCTATTACATTGGGACCTAAACATAACTGGCAAAATGTGGGTGTGTAATACACCTCTGCCTACCCCCTCGGGGATAAAGGCGTGGAGTTATGTTACATGACCCATCATTTTTTTAATGAAAATGGGCATTTATATATTCGAGTTTATTATTAAAGACTTGTGATCGTGGGATGTAAAGCCAATTTGCTATATTTCATTTAGAAGGGCAATCACCTTGGGCTACCACGGTTTCAACTTTCATGGAAGCTTACATTTCATTACTACTTATTTGAGGACGGGTTTTTTGTCTGTCAGATAAGTTACGGAATAAATTTGAATAATTTTCTGTCTAAAATCTATTTTGATTATGAGTAAAGCTTATCAACAGAAAATTGTCTCTGAGTTATTCTGAATATACAAGATTGGCATTATTATGCTGTTCTGCTGAAAAGTATTGGATGACTATTCCAATACAAATTATCGCATTTATATACTTTTTGTCTGTGTAGGTCTCTGCGATCACAACAGATGCTGGGAGTATCTACTGGACACAATGAAGTACCCGGGGACAATTATCGGGTGTTACGCGAAGAACTACAGGGTTTGGAAGAATTAGGTACTCGAAGGAACAAAGACGGGCGACCGTTCTCGAACTTGGAAAGTTTGCACCGAATGCGTAAGTCCACAACCCGTTGCTCTTACAAAAAAAACTTTAATCTTTTTTGTTGGAAAAAGCTGAAAATAATGACTTCTACACTGGTTTGTAATGTACAACTTTCTCTTTTGTTACTTTTTTGCTGAGGGAACACAAGACAGGTACCTAGTTAGGTAAAAGACTAGATGAGCCCGCAGTTACACCCGCGTTATTTAGGTCTACTGTTCTGATCCCACGGCTCATAGCGTCATGTTATGTTAGCCTATAGACTTCATCGATAAATGGTCTATCTAACACTGAAATAATTTTTCAAATCGGGCCAATAGTTCCTGAGATAAGCGCATTTAAGCAAACAAACAAACAAACTCTACAACTTTATAACTTAGTATAGAGTATATTAGCATTTACTTAAAGTGTCCAAAATGCCTAATATTATTCTGAAGAATTAGCCTCACATTCCAGATAATATTAACCTAACCAGAATTTAACATGTAAGGCGCGTTGTAAGTGGAACTTATAATTTCAATTCTAAGAAAGTCTAATTTGAAAGCGCCTATAGCGAGGTATCACAGGTATCAATTTAAAGTATCATGGCAGCATAAATGCAGGCGCAAGTAATTCATGTAAAATACCCTTATTAAATTATTGAATCTTACGGACAAGTTGGCGATACATCGCCTCCAATCGGAGCAAAAAGGATGTAAACTCTATAATTATCTTCTACAAACATCTATGTTTACTGGAAAGCAAATGATCTAGTAGAAAATGTGTCAAAGTTAGAAATTTTGAAATGACGAGAAGAGAGGTAAAATAATTCCTACATGTAAAGTTAAAAAAATATCGCTCAAACTGGCAACATTACTGTGTAGTTCGTTTAGGAGCGGCGAACTAGATCGTTCGATCTCAGTTGCGAACTATTCTATTTAAACGGGCAAGCCCTCAGCTTTCGATATTGTTCAGAACTTAATAATAATTCAACCAATGCACACACAGAAGAACATCATCATCCTCATCATCCTCTTAGCGTTATCCCAGTTTTCAATCTGGGGCCCGCTTCCTAGTCTAACCGGATTTGGCTGAATATTAGCTTTTCCACAGAGCGACTGCCTGCCTGACCTCTGCAACCCAAAGGGATAGCGATATTCCATGGTTTAGACTAGTGTTAGTTTATTTAGAAGGTACTAACGCCCTGTAACGATTGTCAAATATCTTCATGACAACCGGGACCGACGGCTTAACGTGCTCTCCGAGGCACGGGACAAGCGATAATTTACAATTCAATACGCACATAACTCCGAAAAGTCATTGGTGCGCGCCCTGGATTCGAACCCGATATCCTCTGCGTGGCAGTCTGTTGGTATCTCCACTAGGCTATCGCACACACAGAAGAACATACTTAAAAAAATATAATATACGTAGACCACGTGAAGTGTAGCACCACCGAGGATTGAACCCACAACACAAGGAGTAGTGTTAAACTTCGAGGCAGCTTGAACCACTGCGCCATCGAGCCTTCGTAATTGCAATTAAATCATCAAAAAACTGCGCTATTTGTATCGTTCGCAGTAGATTACACATTCGGTTGCGCTCTATATTTTACTTGGACGGTAAAGTACCGGCACATCGCTGTATCGAGTGCTAAACATTAAACACTTAGAGTGACAGTCCACTACAAATATAGCGTCGCTCCATATAACGTAAATTTTTATTCACGTCTAGTGCCAGCGAGTTAAAAGTCTTGAATTTATTGATTCGCATCGCATGGACTGATTTTATGACTAGGTGATTATCGGGCTAGTTTGGGTTTTATAATAAACCGGTCAAGTGCGCGTCGGACTAGCGCACCGAGGGTTCCGTACCAACCTGTAGGTATATATAATTATTTAAGAAAATATGAGATGTAACTAAAAATTTAAGGTTTTATATTTTTTTTTCTATGTGCTATAAAGCGTTGCTTTATGCCGCAAATTCTCGCGTGAAGGTATCAAACTGAAATTTATATCAAATAGTAAAGTCTACTGTCCCATGAAGCTGTGAAAAATTCAGCTTCTAAACCAAACAATCAAAATATACAGCTGTTTATGCTGCAAATTTTCGAAACTCGCAAGGGAATCAAAACCTACAGGGTACTTCCCGTGAACTCAGAATCTTGAAATTAGGCACGTCTTACAGCACAGATAAAGGAAAAATTGCAAAAAACCGTACATTTTTAGTTACATCATATAATTAAAATATTTTTAATAATTTTAAAGTTACTGCCCCGTTCCTCATGAACCCGTAGAGATTTAAAATTGAAATTCATATCAAATGCTCAAGTCAAAACTAAATGGTACTTCCAGTCGATCTAGAATCTTGAAAGGCATAAAGCCACGTTTTATAGCACATAGGAAATATTTAGAAACTTCACATTTTTAGTTACATCACATATTTTTTAAAATTATTATACATACCTACTGGTTTGTACGGAACCTCGGTGCGCGAGTTCGACTTGCACTTGACCGGTTTATTTCATTTCGAGGTACGGAACCTTAAAAATGGACTCAGTTATAATGTCAATATATTTAGTTTTCAATGGATATTTTCAAAAACCTTTTTTTTGTCGTTGCAGCCTATCGCAATTATCTGCTGGGCTTAGCATCTCCTAACTTTCTTCACAGAAGTGTAAGTCAGTTTGGTATAGGGTTTGATGTTGACTTCTCCATCACTTCGGAAGGATACTATTTGCTTAGTGTAACCCGAACGGATAGCGATATTCCATGGTTTATGTTTCCATGGTTTTGCTCCAAATTTCAGACATATAAAAGCACGTGCGAGATTGTGGAAAGCTACTAGTTATAAGTAGGTCGGTTTATATATGTCGTCAATAAATAAAGCCTAAAATCCTTCAGACGTTAATTATGTATAGATAAAACACTTAAAATACATTTACCCGAAAAGTTAATCACAGTACCGTTACAGTCGATGTTATCATTAAACAAATGCTTTTTCTGAGTCAAAAACGATATCTTTTATTTGATTTTCGGTTTGCTTTATTCACGATATACATTCATTAAATATTTCCAACCGTATGGACAGTTTTATCTCTTTAAAGTAACACCCTCCTTAGGAATACATTTTGTGTTGCGGGGATTTTACAATCATTTAAGTACAGGACACGAAGGACACCTAGTTTCTCATTCTATTGTATTATATCATCATCAGCCCCTTACAGTCCACTGGTGGACTAGGCCTCTTCTTTGAAAAAAGGAATTGGCCTACTATACCACGCTGGCCAAACGGGTTGGTATAGGGTTTGTTTCAAGTTTTCCTTTTCTTACAGTACTGTTCTCTGCACAGTATGGTCCGTTTGTCGGCTCTTAGGACACCCATGGGATGATATGGGGTGGTGACATTCCGTATTCTTAATCCGTCACCACACGGACATATTTGTATGTATGTATGTATATTGTATTATATAACGTGCGCTTAAAAGAAAATCGTAATCGGTCTTGTTTATACACTGTCTCAATGATGTCACATGTTTTCTCAATATGAGAGGGATGCCGTATGGTTTTACAGACTTCACTTTGAGAACATGATGGAGAGCTTTAAAACCAGACGATTTCCTCACGACCATATCCTTCACTATTAGAGTGACTGATAATTAACAATTAAATATGGGGATACGGTATGGGGACATTGGTGTGTGTGCTTAGGAATTTAATACCAGATTTTTCTTTCGCAGTGCAAAGGTCTCACCACAAGGCTATCGCTGCTTTTAACGTATAATAGGGCTCTATAATAATACACAATGTACATATTATATGCAAGATCGATAGTTCATATAAAACTTTTTGTAACTACCTGCTACCCAGTAGGGCTTGTCCGACTAGCTTCGAAGTTAACAAAAAGTTGGATGTTGTCAAGATTAAAAAGTCTTAGTTAGGGTACATAACCTATATATGATTTTGTGAATTTCTGTTAACTCGTCAGCATTATATATTGCTTATAACAATATATTATACTAGAGGACGCCAGCAGCTACGCCTGCATTTTTTTTTAATTTACCCGTTTTGGCCGATTCCGTGGGCATTTCGGGAAATCCCTTCTTAGTGCACCCCTACGGTCCCCAAGGAACATGCATGCCAAATTTCAGCTTCCTGTGCCCAATAGTTTCGGCTGTAGCGTGTCTGTCAGTCAGTCAGTAACGCAAGGATTTTATATATTAAGATTATAAATGGAAATGTGATAGTGTTGTTTGAAGTTAAAAGGTAGATTGACGTTTGTCTACATAGTAAATTGTCTTCGAGACAAGGTAAATAAATAGATTGAAGGCAGGTTAAGCCAGTTAACATTAATATGAGCGCAAGAGTTGCCCTGCCTGTTTTTACATGCTGCACTTTCATAGTTAGATTTCATGCTGCACTTTCCGCTGAGCCGCTTATGTCAAAGGAGTGAGGTTGAGCGTCAAGTAATCCGAATATCGAGTGAATAAAGTGGGTTCAGCCACTGTAATATATTGTATTGATTTCAGGTACCCTGGAGACTATTATTTAACGACGACGGATTCGTCACCGTTCGGACTCGGCGACGAAGGCTTGTAACACTCCAATACAACTATGTGTACTTATGGCTGTGATTGTACATACTGTATAGTGTATATACTATTGTAATGTCGCGTCTACATCATAAAAATGTAGCCACAGAATTACTCTCGTAAGGAATCATCCATACAGAGCGAACTGACTATATTTTTCTGATACCTGTCCGTGCAATAGTGCACTACAGTAGTAAATAGTAGTAACCAAGTGTAATTTTAGCTATTTATTGAGCTAGCTTTGTTAAAGAGTATCTTTTAGCAAGTTGTCTTTATATAATAAGGTTATAATAAGCGGATAATTAACCAATTAAGTCAGAATAAAAATGTTCTTAATTATAAAAGGTTTCAATATTACATACCTTCTTTACCTTCTCATTATGTTCCTTAATTTTTCTTTTAATTAGTTCATTGATTACTTTACACAGCCATTTCCTTTCAATAATTTCCGTGAAGATTATTCTAAGAGCTATTAGTAAAACATGACAAGAAATCTCTGACAATATAACGTGTTGTTTTACTGAGAAATGCACGTACATAATATTGCTATACGCTAGATATCTGTCATTCTTGCAAATGCTATTGTTACTAACTCTTCTTAGCAGCGACGATATTGATTGTGATAAATTTGCAGACTAAACTAGCCATGTACGTTGACAATTCGAAAGATTAAGATAGGCACATTAGAAAAAGTTATAATATATAATGTTTGATTGTGCACACAATAAGTTAAAGCAGAGTTGTTTTATGAAGCCTTGTCAAATGGAAGCTCAATAAGGCGTTTTGTATATTCTGCTGACGTCTGGCGGGCTTGTTCGAGAGTGAACAGAACAAGCCGGCGTGTTTACGTCTCCTTGTTTAACTAGCGTTATCTACTTAATGCCGTCGGCCGGTACGCTACTCTAAACGTGAACAGAACTTCAACATTAGTGTTGTGTAGGTAGACGCCGTCTACTACGTAAATAATTTTGTAGCACACCGCGTACTTACTTACATTTTGGGTATTCGATTCTCTATGACAACATGCGTAAGTAGATCAACTCTATTATTTATGTTTTTTTTTTCATGTACTTGTATAACATTTAGTTTCAGAAGTAGTTTTACTCGTGGTCATTATAATACAGACATTTATACAACAGTTAACGAAAAGACGTTTTTACTGTTTACATTATGTAGGTACATACGTAGGTACATCTATGAATCGATACTGTTGTTCGAAAAATAATTATATATTTTAATTTTCACAACATTCCTTTTTTCGTATGCAATACACTAGTTCGTTTAATTGTTATGTACATGTCAACAGTATTATATATCGGAAGGATCAATACGACGTCAATTGACTACGAAACCACAGTATAAATATGGAACAGTATGGAAACTAAGCCTAGTTGATAAAATAATTACCTACGCGCCATTGAAGCAATAGGGTTGTCACTTTTTTGATATTGTTTTTTTTTTAATATTTGTTTCTGTGGTGATCAATCAATCGAATTGAAATAACTAGTTTACAAATAAAATTTAAATACCTAAGTAATTTCATGGCGTCAGTTAAGCTCAGCAAAATACGAGTGTGTAAAATACGGAAAACGTTTGTAAAGCAGTGTTCCTCCCGGATTCTTGAATATAATTAAAATCTACGTAAGTAGATTTACCAGCGGCAACAGAATTACTTAAAAATTGAGTAGAAAAGCGAACTTTCATTTTTTTCTAAATTTGCTGGATATATGTGGCTGTTTGTTCGTTCTTTTGTTTATCATTTTCATAAAATTTTATGATGTGCTCGTATTTAGCTCAAAGATCCTGCACGAGATCCTGGAAATGGACGTCTTAGGTAATCAAATTGTTGCAAACCAGTTTTATGAGATGGGGTGCATCAAATATATTTTTGGTATATTTTTTTTCTACATTTTAAAAGATCGGATTTAAGTTTTCTTTTCCGAGGCGTGTCCAATGAAAGAGATCTGGAAGTTTGACTACTGTCAGTCACTAGCAGTTTTACATTTTCTTCTGTCTTTGTACAGATTTCAACCACCTTCGGAGCTTCGGTTAACATTTTTATTTACATTTTTTTTGTAAATGAAGAGATGGTAATGAATTAGTTTTAAGTTGTTTGCGATAGGTGTCCGTTAGAATATCCAAAGCATTGAAATGTTCTTCACAAACAGTACAGTTTTGAAGCGGTCTGTTCATCAAATCTTCTCGAGATATCAAGCCATAACAAAATATCCTCTGACATTTTCACCAGAAAAGGTGTGGGTAAACAAAACAATTCAAGCTGATGGCCACTTTTTACTACTCGGGAGGAAGGTAAACATACAATTTTTGTAAAAGAATACTTTTTTAATTACATTTTGACAGCACTATCGGCTTTAACACCCTCGAAAATCATGAAAATGACACCCATGACGAAAAAGTTGATAATTTATTGCAGCCGCCATCTTGTATTTTTATTTTGATAGCACTATCAGCTTTAACACCCTCGAAAGCCATGAAAACGACACCCATGTCGAAAAAGTTGATAATTTATTGCAGCCGCCATCTTGACTTTCTATTTCGACAGCACTATCAGCTATAACACCCTCGAAAACCATGAAAACGACACCCATGACGAAAAAGTTGATAATTTATTGCAGCCGCCATCTTGAATTTCTATTTCGACAGCACTATCAGCTATAACACCCTCGAAAACCATGAAAACGACACCCATGACGAAAAAGTTGATAATTTATTGCAGCCGCCATCTTGAATTTCTATTTCGACAGCACTATCAGCTATAACACCCTCGAAAACCATGAAAACGACACCCATGACGAAAAAGTTGATAATTTATTGCAGCCGCCATCTTGGATTTCCATTTTGACAGCACTATCGGCTTTAACACCCACGAAAACCATAAAACGACACCCAGGACGAAAAGTTGATACTTCTAATCGATTTCAGCCGCCATCTTAGATTTACGTTTTGAGTTAGGTTCACGAATTTATTATGATCTATCACACGGACGTATAATTCCAGTACAATTTTATTATTATAACAATAAATCATTCTGCCTTTTCATAGTCAGCAGGAAGTTTAAAAAATGATAGCTCCGGTTTTGATGAAGACGAGTTCAAACAGCAGAATACTACACAATACGCTCGTGGCATTTTTAAAAGGTCGCGGAAATAAGCGTAACGTGACCACACGCCTTGACGCGGCACTCACTACTGACAGCACCGCGAGAACCGCTTAGGGGTCTCGTCGATGCGCATGTTTGTGTGAGTGTGCCGTTTTGAATGTTTGTTGGTAGTTTCCGTACTGTTCCATATTTATACTGTGACGAAACGGAAGTGTGAAGATGGCGCGCTTCGACAGAGTCTAGTGTGACGTTCGCTGCAGTTGAAGAGGGGGGTGACGGTTGACGTTCAACGGAGCGACACAACAACAACCACTTCTCTTGGAGACTCCGGGTAGACAACAAGTACCTAGAAACTGTCACTCGTTTCTTGTCTTCAGTAGTACAAAGACATAAAGACATATTTATTTCTGCATTTTGGTTGTTTACAACACTTATAACAAAATAGTTATAGTCGGTTTTGTTAAATTTGATTTGGTGTGAACTTATAACAAACTGTGATGTGAAGTGTTGATACCGGCCAAGAATCAAGCAACCCGCCGACATATATTTATGTATATTTTTCATCGATGTTCCTCAATAAATCATGATGACAACATATAACAAATAAATCAGGAAACAACTCGAAAAATATGTTGCTCTATGTTTTATTAGGTTATCTTTCGGAAAATAATTTATGCATTCCATGTTTCATTAGATTTTAAAAAGCTTTATTTTTGTTGGACCTACATATATCCAAGCATTCATAGAGCTTACCTATGACACGATCTGGCGTTATAAATTCTATAGCCAAGTTATTACAAAAATTATAAGTATAGATTGCATACCCGGTTCCGATAATTACTACTGAAGATAATGATTCGCCGAATATCAAGCAAATTAATCATCCAAGACCAAGAATTTTTGCACAAATCATTAAAGCACTTAAAAGGCAAATGGATTCTCTGAATGCGGATGCCAAATAGATTTTTAACATTTTTATAGATATCTCACTACCTACCTGTTCCATTGGTGCCGAGATAAAGCCTCAATTATATAGGTAGCTACTGTCTGAAAGTACAACCCAACCAACTTTAGCTGTCATGTTTCAATGTTTATTATTAATAATTTGCTTCGCATCTTTCTTCTTTAACATCGCGGCAAATTTTACAGGGTAAAAATATCATAGAGATGAACACCCAAACTCAAAATTACAGCGCAACGATAACAGTTTAAGACATTTGATTGGCGACGGTAACATCATCGTTCTACACCTACAGTGCTTGGAATCTCAACCTTGTTCACGTGCTTTTACAAATAAAAGCATTTAGAATTATCGTACACGCACACCATTGTAATAACAAGTTTTTTGTTTCTTGTCAGAATACCTCTAGATTTTTATCTAGGGTCGGAAACCTGTACCCTGCAAATGTCATTAACCTTTAATACCATCAGTATTACATCCCAATGTGATAAGGGGTACCTATACGTGTACGATGTAGGCGCTTATGTAACATATTGTGTACTTTTGGTGTATTTACTCCCATGTTTGCTGGGATATGTCTTGCTTCTAATAAAAATCTGACCCATTAGTCAATATTGGCGATCACAGCTGTAATGGAACGGCTTTAGAAAATTTCTCATTTCATGTCATTCTATAAAGTAACAATAGTATGTTTTATAGATGTAGAAAAGTTATAAATCAGTCAGAGCAGCTTTTATGTTATTTATATCTGCACATGAAATTTATCTTTATTAAGACGTCCCTTACAACTTGAATTAAAATTGAGTACTTTACACAATTGGAGAGATGCCATTAAACAGCTTCACACGTATTGAAGCAATGTTTCGCGGGAATAGTTTTTGCTTTGTTTTATATTAAGGGGCTCAGTTTGCCTTTCTTTTTAATATTACTTGTAAAAAAAGGAACGTGACCTTCAAACAGAATCACATCGTTATTGCGTGCCGTACGCTCTGGAGTTATAGCTCTATCAAAGGGCCATGTAAAGGGCGAAAACAGGACAGTCCATCAGAGGAAATGTAGAGAAAAATTCCCTTGGGCAAGGTCGGACCACGAGTGAAACTGTCTCCGGCCACTCTGATTGAATACAGCTCTGAAAACGATTTTAAATGCACCACCTTGGGCTATGACTCGCTGTAAGCACGTGTACATGTCACAGCTTTTTACGCTTGTGTGAAACTGACTATGATTAAAAATGACAAGAGAAATGTCTAATGAGTTGCTGAGATAAATAAACCTACAACAATATGATGTTTCGAAGCCATGTACTCAATATTACGATCAATCTTATTCTTAGAAAGATGGGTTATTGAAAGAAGTCGTACAAAGTGTTTGATTTCGAACTTATTTATTAGCTTAGGGTAGGTAGATAAATGCCAGTCATTATCTTTTAGGTTTTCATTTGAAGGATTTAATAAGGATTAATAATATATTTTTTAGAATTCTATACAACAGCACTTGAAGTTAAAATTGCTAGTGAAAAAGCTAAAACTTTGCTCTATTTGGTATAGCATTATAGCATATATAAGCAGCATTCAGCTGGCAACACTCGTGCTAACAACTTCTCCCGCGCATCCAATATTACTTATTTATGAAAATATTATTATATTTACTTAATAGTTGTGCTAACACTTACTAAAAGCTAAAGACTATAAATACAAACGTTAGTGAAACAGGACAAAAAGTGTAACATAACTTTATCTACAAAAATACGAACAGTGGTTCAATGTAAAGTGTCAAAAAGAACATTTACCTACTTACGACGAATACACGACAGTGAAACTCATTTCAATACAATACACAATAACCTTAGACTATATATATAAGAATATTCACTAAAGTTTTATGTATTTTTGTCAATGTTTAACTAATTACATGGAAATATAAAGAACATAACCTCAATTGAATACAACATTTTGAATGCCTTGATCTGTCATTTCATGCAACAACGAGCGCCTTAAAATTAATATGAAAAATGGATTCCATTAATAATGTAACACTAAGAAGCCAAAGACGTCGACACCAATTACGACCACTATCTATAGAATCAAATGATTCACTGGACTTGTCTACTAACAGTTTAACCACTAAAAGTATGATGGATCTTTCTACCCATGTAAGAAATGATGAAATGATTGTCCTACAACAATCACTTGAGAAACTACAGGTTCAATTATTAAGTGCAAACACAGAAATACAAAATCTATGCATTGAAAATACAACTTTAAAAAAAAAAAAATAGAAGAACAAATGCACAAAAATGAACACCTCATAAAAATGTTCATGTCTGGATCCAACTCAAAGAAACAAAAAGTCAAGAAAGTCACTTCAAAAACAAACATTTCTGCAAGAAAATTAGATCTGGATTTTCAAACACCAAAGTCTTCTCCATTAGTCCAACCGTCTACTCAACACATAGATCAAGACAAGCATAAGAAAAAACCTGATAATAGCTCGGAATTGATAACACCCAGTCACATATCAACCAAAAATAACATTGTGAATAAAAGTATTAACTTGACAATGAAAACCAATTCCACTCCAAATGAAGAGATCCAGATGAAAAGAAGGCTACTTATATTGGGAACTCAGCAATGCGTGGGATTAGCAGCAACTCTTTTAAAAACAAGATTGAATACACAGTATGAAAAATACCAAATCACAGCGGAGACAAAACCCTTTGCCGCGACTGAAGAAGTTCTAAAATGCTGCAAGAACTTGAATCTGACCAGGTATGATAAAGTTGTCATAGGTATAGTTGAAAATGACACTAATCCGCTTAAGTTAATAATAGAATTGTCTGCAGCCTTGAAAAGCCTGTATAATGCTAATGTGATAGTTTTAAATATAAAATATAATAAAACACTGAATGTAAGTTTGTTAAATAGTAATGTAAGATTAGTGTGTAATAACTTTTCAAATTGTGTATTTTTAAGTAGCACAGAAAACAATTACGGTATATGTAGAAAGATAAATAATATTATTGATAGTATAGACTATAACATTAAGTATCTATCATCCAAAGTCAAAACTAGTACAGGAGGCATGTCTAATGAAATACATAGTACCAAAATAAATAAACAATATAAAGTACAATGCTCTCAGAGATCTATACTGGATTATTTTCATAAAAAAGATTTAACACAGACCTCCACAGTATTAAACCCATCGTCTAAAAATATTAATCACTTTTTTCAAGATTAAAAAATCAAATACAAAGAGTCAACTAACACTACTGCATCAAAACATAGCTGGACTACTGGGGAAAACAGATTTGCTAAAAATTACATTACATGAAATTAATAATAACACAGATATAGATGTGCTATGTTTCAGTGAGACATTTAATAAATTAGGCGAAGAGACAAACCTGCATATACATGGATATAGATTAGCTAGTTCTTACTCAAGAAGTAAACAAAGGAGAGGAGGTGTTGCAATATTATGTAAAAATGATATTTGTACCAACCCGATAAATTGGATAAAGGACTTAGCGAGTGAATTCACATTTGAATGTTGTGGAATTGAAATTCCAAAAATATAATTGTGTAATTGTTTGCATCTACAGAACCCCAAATTCACCATCCTATATTTTTATAGAAAATCTTGAATATCTAATACGGAATAAAATAAATAAAAAAATATTTACTGTGGAGAATTTAATATTAATCTATTAAAAAGCTCTAATGTATTAAATGACTACATAAGAATAACACAGAACTATAGTTATCATATCTATATTGATCACCCCACAATGCAAAATTCTTGCATAGACCAGATACTTAGTAATATTAAGGAAGCAGAAAGTAAAATACTGCCTTTAGGATTGTCAGACCATGAAACTGGTCAAATGATCAGTTTTCCCATAGACATAACACAATTACCAAAAAAAGTGTCCTACATAAAAAAGCGAGATTTTGATGAGTATAATATTAATAAATTTGTTGAATGTCTATGCTCTTTATCATGGGCAGAAGTATATGATGTGCCTAATCTAAATTCTGCATTTGATCTATTTCATAATAATCTCATTTTATATTATAATTTATGTTTTCCATTTCACAAAATAAAAATTAATCACAAAAAAAACAATAATATATCTTGGATAACAGTCGGTTTAAAAAAATCCTGTAATAACAAAAGAAAACTTAGATTTTCTTACTTGAAGAATAAAAATAATGCAATTAAAACACAATACAAAGCATACAATAAAATACTTAGAAAATGTATAAATACAGCACAAAAAATTTACAATGAAAACTATATACAAAAAGCCAACAATATATGTCGAGCATCCTGGCATGTAATAAAACAGAATGATAATAAAATTACCAAAAATAACAAAAATGAGATAAGTTCAATAATATATAACAATAAAGTAAATACTAATTTAACTGAAATAGCTAACATTTTCAATACTCGCTTTATAGAAATTACAAATGAATCACCTAAAAATAATCCTGAACACCTAGTAAACAAAAGTAATTTAAATGAAATAGATTCTACTATTTATCTAGAACCTGCCTCACATCAAGAAATTTATAGAACAATTACTTCCCTCAATAATACCATGTCAACAGGATATGATGAGTTTCCTACATTTATATTGAAGCACTGTGCAATACCTATTACGCCCATATTATGTCATTTAGTGAATCTATCATTAGAAGAAGGTACTTTTCCTGAAAAATTGAAAATATCAGTAGTGAAACCTATACATAAAAAATTACCTAAGGAATGTATTGATAATTATAGACCAATAACATTAATACCTGTAATTGCTTAAGTTTTTGAAAAAATAATGCATTCAAGACTTACAAATTTTCTAGGTAAATTCAATGTTATAAAACCAGAACAACATGGTTTCCAAAAAGGTAAATCCACCACCTTAGCTGCCTTTAAACTTATCAGTACCATAACAGAAAAGGTAGACAGAAAAATACCAACAGTAGGAGTGTTCTTTGATATGTCCAGGGCGTTCGATTTCGTTGAACATAACACGTTGCTTCAAAAATGTAATCAATAAGGCATACGAGGATTAGCTGAAAAATGGTTGCATAGTTACCTTAACAATAGACAGCAATATGTAGAAATTAAGGAAATTGATGATAAAAATGAAGAAATAACAGTCAGATCTTCATTAGAATATAATAAGGTAGGCGTTCCACAAGGAAGCATTCTAGGGCCAATTCTCTTTATCATTTATATAAATGACCTCCCCAATTGGTTAAATCATCCATGTAGTTTATTTGCTGATGATATAGCTGTAGTGATTTCAGCAGATGACACACTTTCTTTCAATGAGGAAATTAACCTTACTATTTCCAAAGTAATAGATTGGATGGGCATTAATAATTTAAGAGCAAACATAGAAAAAACTAAATACATACAATATTACAACCGGCACAAATTAATTGATAACTTAAATGTAACCTTCAACAATAAACCTCTAACTGAAGCTAATAGTGTAAGATTTTAAGGACTTAATGTTGATAATCAATGTACATGGAATTCCCACATAGATAATATCTGCACTAAAAGCAATAGATTCTCATATGCACTTTGGCGCCTTACAAAAATATGTAATATTAAGATTGCACTACAGGCATATCATGGATATGTGGCCTCGAACCTTAGATATTGTATACCTTTATGGGGAAATTCTATTAACATAAGTAGAGTATTCATTGCTCAAAAACAATGTATACGTGCTATGTGTAATGCTGAACCATTGTCCTCGTGTAAACCTCTCTTTATCAAACTTAAAATCTTAACTGTGCCTTGTATGTACATATTTGAAAGTAGTTTATTTGTAAAAAAAACATCCACAATTATATAAAACTTTTGGTAAAATTGTAAATTTAATACCAGGTCAAGGCTTCGATTACCAAATATAAAGACCAAATATTATAATATCAACTGTTACCCTATGACAATTAAAATATTTAACAAAATACCAAATAACATACGAGATCTGCCACTGTCTGAATTCAAAACTAAACTGTATAACTGGCTAGTAGAAAAATGTTTTTATACCATTCAGGAATACTTGAAAAGTCCAATAGTTATTACTTACATATATTTGTAATTAATGATGATTACAAATATATGTAAGTAATAACTACCTATCTGTTAGTTTAAATAGTTTATAATGTTACCTAAAATTTTAAATTATAACTGTTGTTATTTATAATAACTTTTGTTATTTATTAGGTAAGTTAATATAAGTTAAACGTTTATAATAGACTAGTTTATTTATGAAATTTGCATGCCCAAAGGGTGAAATATGCTGAGCACATTTATTTTATACACCACCTATGTTATACACCATATTTCGTGCAAATAAATTATTCTTTCTTTCTTTCTTTCTTAAAATTTAATAAATGCGATGAAAAAAGTAATTTCATGTCCAGATTGTAGAGCATAATCAGAAAAGCTGATGTTTCCTCTTTGATAGTTCGTAAAACGACATAAAAGGCTCACACGTCCCAGTGACCAACATGTCAAGTCGATATTAAATAGCTAGGTTGCGTGCCTTGGACTCGGACGAGCTGGATAGCACATACGAGTATAAATCGGTCAACTACTCAACGATCTCGTATCAACACAAACAGGCTATTCTCCCGACGTGACTGCACAAAATTCTTTGCGAACATTATGTTGACTCAGCAATTAAAATGATAAACATTTGCCTATTTGTTGGTTCGTTTCGGGTTTAGGGATAAATACTTATGTATATAGACAGAATTCAGAGCTGCGCCGGCACGACTAATTGACCTAATTTGAATAAGCTTTCTGTCGGTATTTTCACGAATTTAGTTACAGTTGCTCAAATCAACGCAGATAAATAAAAAGCGATAAAAACTCTGCCGCTCACATTTAGTCGACAATTTGTCGATACATTTTTGCTTCATTATACTGAGCAGTTTTTAAATGATCAGTATTTACCATTGACGAGCGCGCATGATAACACATACGAATGAACATACTGGATTGATAAAAACGTTTCGATAAATGATTATTCACATGTCCGGCTTGTGCATGTCATCCTTAGACATAGTACCTAGCTACATTAAGATTATTTATAAAAAAGTTAGTAAATACTTATTTCCATTGTACAGTAAAATGATATGGCGCGATTAATTGCACCGCGCAACAATAAATTAGTTAGATTTAGTAGCGATCAACAAGGTCGTGTAAAATAGAGAAAGGGCTAAACCGAGCACGGCAATTTTCATTGCGATTTAACGTTGGCGGGACGCAACCAAAGTCGTTCGGTACATCTGTTTGACAAGTTACGCTTTTAATAATAGCCGACACTGCCTTTGAATCGATCGCGCACGAATTAACAACCGGCAAAATTAAAGCCTTCAAACTTTTTGCAGAGCCAGCAGACCGATAGGGCGCGTTCGTTTTGCCCTTATTTAGCCGCGGGGGGATTTTCTCAAAATAAGAAACGTCCCAAATCGGCTTCGTTACATTGTACGTCGCGGTAATAGAGTTGTTAAGGAAAATATCGAACAGTCTATTTTATTGTTTTTGTATCAAGCTGCCGGTACATAAATCGATGGATAAGGTTACTGTTTTACATTCAACGTGGAATTAACGGGTTCATAAACATAGAGTATTCGATGGCAAAGTACATGTCATGTTGAATAATATACTGCTAATCAATATGAAGCTGTTATTATGCATACATAATATATAGCATCACGTATTTTCTCGATTATTTCGGCAGAGGCGTTTATCATACACTTTGTCCATTATATTAATTTCCCACGTGATACCTGCTCTGAAATGGAACCCGATTCTCAGAAATCAGCCGTAGTTACCACTTTTTGGTATAAAACTCATAGGGCAAACAAAGCAAAGATTATTGATACTAAATAAATAATGAAGCGATATTTTATTTCAGTGTTTGTATGATTAATCATTAAATGGATACAAATTGTTACACACGCGCTTTTGTAGTTAGATAAATATACGATTGAAAGCAATGCTGCTAATTATATAACAATAAATGTATGTACTGTCAGCTTCATGAGTAAGTAAAAAGTTTATGACGAACGTTTATAATTTTCAATAATTATTCAGTTGTCGTTCAATAGAACGAACCATGTCACTGCTTATAATACTTAATGATTTATTTTAGTCATACTTACATGAAACGACTGCTCCAGGCTGTCAGCAGTACGGCTAACTACGGAATTCAATATTCGAACTATAGATAGATCCGTAGATTTTAGCTTCGTTTTTGACAGTTTTTGACATAAGCTTCATACAAAATATGTCAAACACGAATCTGAAATCTGTAGATCTATCTATAGTTCGAATATAGTTGGAATATAATATAGACTAGCTTTTGCCCGCGGCTTCGCTCGCTTAAATTCGGGGTTCTCTTGTTGTATAATATTAGTATATCATCTATGTTCGAGGTATCACAAATCTCTTTTATTGGGCGGATACTTCTATAATTGTCGTCTTAGACAAATGATTGGTATCGCTTCGCTATACTAGACACCGCACTGCCTAAGAAAAATAGGTCCATAAGTGAGGCACCTCCTTTTGACAGTTTGTGACAAAGAAAAGCAACAAGACGCATGCGTGAAGAACTGTGTTGTCAGATTCTCAACAGTTACCCGAGTAAATGGAAAAATATTTTATAGAAAATTCTTAAAAAAATATAATTCATTAAAATCATCAATATATTTGTGTATAGGTTAGGCGTACCGCGTAAGTTTCTTTATGAGAAAAATGGTGGGATACCTAATCATTGGCTAATATTCCTACCGTGGGTATATTATCCAATGATTAGGTATCATTTTATTATGATGTTTTGTTTTATGTACTTAAAGTATTTTGCAAATTATTATTAGAAACTGCCTCGTTGGTCTCGCGACATAAATGTGCGCGTGGGATAGGTCTCGGGTTCGATTCCCGGGTCGGGCAAAGTGTTATTGGGTCTTTCCGTTAGGAAATTCTCAGTAGCAGCACGGAGTCTGGTAATGTGCCCGGTACGGCAATAGGCTCGCCCCCTATTACGTGGGACCTAAAAATTTATGGCGAAATGTGGGTGTAATATTACACCTCTGCCTACCCTTCGAGGATACAGGCGTGAGTCTATAAAAAATATAAAAAAAATATTAGAAATAACCATTGAGAAAATAAGGTGTTTTCAAAACAGTGCTTTCTATTTCCATGCTACTAGTCCGTATAAATTTAGTTACGCATTATCAATTTAACATGAATAGTCGTGAAAACTACTTTTAATAAAACAATTACACATATAATTAGGTAAATCGTGTTTCTTGGGCAAGGTGTTCAGTTTCTAACAACTAACTTTTCACCTTATTTGTAAAGGTATAAACATAAAATAATATAGAAAAAGGTAAAATATATAATAAATAGGTTAGATAAAAGAAATAGAAAAATATAACGAAATACAATAACGATAGATGCACATAATAAAAATCTCTGAAAATTAAAATCTCTCTCTCAACTGTGGGGAAGTTGTTTCTTGTACTAGCAGCAACACTGAATGGCGTTTTCGGTTTTCTGTAATTTTACGTTGAAATTTCAAAATTATTCTTATTTTACAGATAGTATGTGATACCAGAGACTTTATTATTTTTTGCTGAGTAATTTTTACTCAGGATAAAAGCGCAAATTGGTATTGTACAGCGAATTATTTCCGTAATTAATTTGGTGGATATATGAACCTGACACACGGCTGACAGTGGGACATGCTCAACCATGCCAGCTGGCATGGTTTTTCTGCCTCATTTTACAAGTATGAGGGCTCCGTCTAGTAGAGCAGAGCGAGACCAATCATTAGTCTATGATTGTCATTTTAACTGTTTAAGAAATATAACTGCAAAAAGTATTTACACTTAGAAACTACTTAGTTCTAAGACTTACCTAGTAGCAAATGTTATCTGGTATAGATAGGTTCATGAAAGATGACCACTGCGCAGAAATAATTTTTTTGGTCCCCGTGGAGGTGCGGGGTGAGGCGCGGGTGGACAGGGGGGCGACACCTCGAACAAAGTGACATTTCAACAAAGAAAGCGTCGCCATCTATTAATTGGCGAGTAGAAATTTCTTACTACGAGTGTATTCTAAAATCCCAGTAGATGGCACCACAATTTTCGAAATTATTGCAAATTGTTAATTGATTTTAGAAAATTTTAAAATTATTCTCATAACATTCTCCTATTTTAATAGTTCGAATGCACGGCTTCTATATTTTCAAATGCAAGTAACATAATTTACGATTAAAGTTGTACTATTATGGTATCAAATAAAACAAACTGGCAACATTTACGACAGCTTCTCAGTGTTGTCAGTAATAAGAACCAATAAGTAACAATGGGTAACTCAAAAATTTGAGATTATGAAAATCTGACTAACATTTTCATCATAATAAAAATATCACTATATTATAATTACTAGCTGCCCCGATCGGTTACACCCGCGAAATTTCTGAATGTCGATAATGACGCCATCTATCGTGTCCAATTGTGTTTAAAAGCCATCCAGAAACCCATTTAAATACACACATAAAGTTTCATCAAAATAAGCATATACATATAGGGACAGGCAGACTTTGTTTCATACTAAGTAGTGATGATAGTGATAGTGAGGTACAAAAAAGAAGCATATTTGTTATATGGTCTCGAATTTTGAGGATTCGCATTGATCCTAAGGGTCAGCGCAGACAGAACGGAGCGCAGCGGAGAGGATTTTATAAACGCACTGGAAATTAAACTTTAAAATTATTAAAATAAAGTGCATAAATGCTTGAACCTGACAAAAAGTGCTCGCACGTCCTCGAGGATACGCGGGAATTCGTTTATGCACTTTATTATAAGGGTTTAAAGTTGACTTTCGAGTGCGTTAATAAAATCCTCTCCGCTGCGCTCCGTTCTGTCTGCGCTGGCCCTGAATGTGACCTAACAAGATCGTTTTCTTCAACGTGAACGTGATAATTAGAAAATAATAGACAACACAAATCATTATTGGATAACGACTAATACTACAAAATAAAAAATCAAATGCACTTATTTCTTTCATTTAATTATTAGTGTTGCATTTTTAGGAATGTGTGTTTTAAGAAATACGACTGGAGGCGAAAGCTTGGAATTAAGATTTTACCATATCCAAATAGCACCTTTTTTTTAAGACTGGTATAACTTTTAATGAAACTATTTTTGATATAAAATAAAAACAAACAAAAGATCAGACAAATATAAAATCGTTGGCCGTATCGTATCCACAGTAAACATTTTGATAGAAAAACGCGCCCAACGATCTCGAGGCACCGCAGTGCCCCCACTAAGTCGAGCAAAAAAGCGGCACGGCCGTACCATCGTTTTATCGAAGCAGTTCAGACTATTTTCGACCCCCTATAACTTCGTTGTGGATAAAACTAGAAGCCAAATTTTTTTGTAACCACGCAGATATAGTATAAACATGGTGTCTTTTACATTTCATTTAATTTGAACCAGTAGTTTAAGAATTATAACGAGTCAAAATTCTTAATTTTGTCCTCACTGACCAATCACCAAAAGTCTAAGGCACTTCCAGCAGACATAGAAGCTTCAAATTTAGAATTCAATTAGTGTTTAGTATATGAATCAAGGAAAAATTAAAATATTAATCAATTTCTGTCCAGTTTTTGAGATACATTAACTGCATAAATGATTTTGTAATCCTACATAAATATATAGGATCACAAAATTACATTTGCAGTTAGAGCTTTAGTTAAGAAAATTCGTTGTTGGTGTACAAGAAGTACAAGGTACCGGAAAGGACAAAAGTAAGACTATCTACAAAAATAAATGAGATCCCATAAAAACAATACTAGTCAAAAATACCAAGTCTCGCGACCGTAAAAAGTTGTGAGATCCATGTAATACCAAGTCGGTAAATTAAAAATCTTCGACTCGAATTATGCGACTCGGCCATCGCATAATAACACAATATATCTCATAAGTAATACATATATTATATAAATTAGAAAGTTTTATGCGATTTTCAAGTCAATATATTTAATTAAAACATTCAAGATTTTTAATTAACCGACTTGGTATTACATGGATCTTACAACTTTTTACGGTCGCGAGACTTAATATTTTTGATAAGTATTCTTTTTATGGGATCTTATTTCTTTTAATTTTAATGAAGTGCATAAACGAATTCCCGCGTAACCTCGAGGACGCGCGAGCACTTTTTGTCAGCTTCAAACATTTATGCACTTTATTTTAATAATTTTAGAGTTTAATTTCCAGTGCGTTTATAAAATCCTCTCCGCTGCGCTCCGTTCTGTTTGCGCTGACCCTTAGGATCAATGCGAGTCCTCAAAATTCGAGACCATATAACAAATCTGCTTCTTTTTTGTACCTCACTATCACTATCATCACTACATAGTATGAAACGAAGTCTGCCTGTCCCTATATGTATATGCTTATTTTGATGAAACTTTATGTGTGTATTTAAATGGGTTCCTGGATGGCTTTTAAACACAATTGGACCCGATAGATGGCGTCATTATCGACATTCAGAAATTTCGCGGGTGAAACCGATTGGGGCAGCTAGTAATTATAATATAGTGATATTTTTATTATGATGAAAATGTTAGTCAGATTTTCATCATCTCAAATTTTTGAGTTACCCATTGTTACTTATTGGTTCTTATTACTGACAACACTGAGAAGCTGTCGTAAATGTTGCCAGTTTGTTTTATTTGATACCATAATAATACAACTTTAATCGTAAATTATGTAACTTGCATTTGAAAATATAGAAGCCGTGCATTCGAACAATTAAAATAGGAGATTATTATGAGAATAATTTTAAAATTATCTAAAATCAATTAACAATTTGCAATAATTTCGAAAATTGTAGTGCCATCTACTGGGATTTTAGAATACACTCGTAGTAAGAAATTTCTACTCGCCAATTAATAGATGGCGAAGTCTTAGAACTAAGTAGTTTCTAAGTGTAAATACTTTTTGCAGTTATACTTCTTAAACAGTTAAAACGACAATTATAGAATTATCCGCCCAATAAAAGAGATTTGTGATACCCCGAACATAGATGATATACTAATATTATATAACAAGAGAACCCCGAATTTAAGCGAGCGAAGCCGCGGGCAAAAGCTACTCTATATATATAGATGACGAAAAATTCTGTGGTCCGCTAGAGCAGTTATACTACGGAATTCAATATTCGAACTATAGATAGATCTACAGATTTTAGATTCGTGTTTGACATATTTTGTATGGAGCTTATGTCAAAAACTGTTAAAAACGAAGCTAAAATCTACGGATCTATCTATAGTTCAAATATTGAATTCCCTAGTTAGCCGTACTGCTGACAGCCTGGAGCAGTCGTTTCATGTAAGTATGACTAAAAAAAATCATTAAGTATTATAAGCAGTGACATGGTTCGTTCTATTGAACGACAACTGAATCATTATTAAAAATTATAAACGTTCGTCATAAACTTGTTACTAACTCATGAAGCTGACAGTACATACATTTATTATTAAACGTAACATGTATTATTAAACGTAATTAAGGAGTTTTGTGATACACTGAATTTAACGTGACCAAAGCCGCGGGCAAAAGCTAGTATTTTATAAAAAAAAAAAAAAAAATATTTCTTTAATTGTTAATTACGTAGGTACAGGTTATACACGGAACCTGCTGAAAGGTCACTAATTTTAGGCTTTGCGATGTTCCCCCCCGTGAGATCCCACGTCCACCACCGATCACCACCTCCACTCCACCTTGTCGTGGTGGGGGGGCTCAGTAACCGTGGATTGGTTACCCGCGGTGAAGCTAAGCGAGATCCAGGAGGGGACGCTCCGCGTGGGCTTGACGGGGCCTGCGCAGGATGCGTCCAACGGTGCGGGTGCGGGGGACAGTTCTGTCTCTCCCTCGCAGTCGGGTGCGGTCGCGGGAGGAGAGGCGTGTCGGTGTTGCGTTGCCGCGCACCCTATCTCCCGCGATCAAATGGGGGCGCACCATTCGATGCGTCGCGGTGGGGCCGTAGAGGAAGAGGAGATGCGGTGTTGCGTTGCCGTCCTCCCTATCCTCTGCGGCCGCTGAGTGTTTTGGCGGCGTAGCCCAACATCTTAATCCGCCGCCAAGGGGGTTTAGTTCGGGGCCCGCCTGACTATCTGGCGGGCCAATACCCGTCGGGGGGTAGCGACGAATGCTTATGCGAATCCCTACCCTCCGACACACGGGTACATGAGGAACAGGGGTTGGTTTTTAGTCAGTAAGAGTCTGACAGTCCCCTCCGTCCTTCCCCCGGGGCGGAGGGACTCCATGAGGATTTTCCAACCCGATACCAAAAAAAAAAAAAAAGGCTTTGCGATGTTATGTCAGTAAGGACAAGTTATTTTATATATAAATCTATGATGATGATAATGACAATAAACACTCTGACTTGTCTCTATACGGCTGTCCATACTGCGAGTTTCACTAACTAATCCACGTCGCTGATTGAAATTTGGCACACTTGTAATACGTTGCTACTCAACTAGATGCTAACTTTTCGTCTGTACCGTAAGTTGATAAAGTTGTACATGTAGTCGAATTTTGGTTAGTTTTGCTACAGACGTTAGAGAAGATGTTTCTCAGGTAATGGTTCCACGTGGCTATTAAAGTTGTTTAAAGTATATGGTGAGGCTATCTTGATTCTAGTTGGTCCGATTGTAATACAGAACTCTAGTTGTTATTATAGTAGACAAGAAGATATAGTTGATTGAATCAGGCGTTACTTGGCGGAACTCCATTGTAACCTAATGGAATGAAAGAGGAACCCACCACGCACCCTCGGTTTGACCACCCCAACTATTGCAATAGAAAAAGGTTGACAATATTCGGCGTATTATAATAGTCGGCGCATACATAGGGATACTGCAAGTCAGGTATCTTCCTGGAACCCATACCATTCCTATATCCCTTATCCTTTAGAGGAATTCGGTATTGTCAACCTTTTTGACGACCGGTTGGCGCTGTGGGTGTGTAAGCGACTGCTACGCCGAAGGTCGCGGGTTCGATTCCCGCTCAAGTCAAACATTTGTGTGCGTGAACATGGATGTTTGTCTTGGTCTGGGTGTTTCTATGTATAATATGTATGTATTTACAAAAAAAAAGTATATATATGTATGTTTATCCATTATCTAGTACCCATAGTACAAGCTTCTGCTTAGTTTGGGACTAGATGGTGTTGTGTGAATGTGGTAGAATATATTATTATTATTTTATTATTTTTCTATTGCAATAGTTGGAGTGGTCAATCCGAGGGTGCATGGTGGGTTCCTCTTTCCTTCCATTAGACAAGAAGATGTTTGAAGGAAAATCACACACGTTTGAAGGAAAATCAGTCGTATCATTAACGGCTGCATTATGTTTTCAGCTCTTAAAGTAACCATGAGAGTGAAGTATGAAATAATATTTCATAGTTGACTATGATTCGCAAAGAATTAGAAAAAGAAATTCATGGTCTGGGATGTAACAAAAGCGTCTGGGATTAGACTTATATAAAACTTTTTGTTACTCACAATTACTACAAATTGTGTTATTTTCAGTGTTTCTAGAATATTCTATATTTATGACTAACTAATTTATACTATCAATTTTAAAATTTACTGAGTAGAAATAATTTTCAGTTGATTTCAATTTTATATTATTCATTAATTTTAACAACAACAATAGCAGCAAATTGTATGGTAAGCATCCAACAAATAATATTTCGAGAAAATATGAACCACTTTAGGTATCTAACGATAATTTATACCGTACACTTGAGGCCCAACGCAATGTTCTCTACAATTCATATTCAGTTTTTAATGTGCAATTGGACCCACGTTGGGCGCCAATTTCAAGATGACTGTATTTACATTGCATTGATAATAATAAGAAACAATAGTAATAAAATATTTATCTTATTGAATGGTATGCCGGCCAATTTGTCACTTTTCTAGACATATAAGTTTTTTTTTTAAAGTTTCTTCGTCCTTTTTAAGGTTGAAGAAACCGCTGGATTGAACAGTTCATATTTTCTATTATTTTTACCGATATACCATTTGTCATTAAACAACAATTATTGAGACAGTTGCTTTATGTAAACAACCATAGTGAAATTTTAGCACAGAAGAAAACATAAATTACTTGGAACATGACCTCACCTGTCAGTTACACTTTGTATTCACAAGTGCGTTAGCCTTAACGTCGCTTGTCACTTACGTTTTATAAACATTAACTTATTCTCTAAGAACTCTCGCTTCTTAAATTAAAAGCAAAAGCTATATATATAAACATCATTGTATACATATTTTTAATTTTATTAGCATAATTCTCAAAGAGTACGAAACTAGTTGGTCTTTGCTATAACTTTTCCATTATTTATACTAAGCTCGCTCTGGTCTGGAGTGTAAGTAATGCGAGTGCGCCACCGACTTCGCTCGTTGTAATTATAGCCTAAGACCTACAAAATTATCCACTAGGACTAGTATTTTCATAATTTATGCAAGCCAAAGTGTAGGGTTGAAACAGCAGGCCAAGTACACGAGCTCAGTCAATTACCTGTAGGTACTGTTCATATACAAGTTTAATAAGAATCGATAGTATCTTGCCAGTACGTCGATGTATGACTTATACTTTATGTTATATCTTCTTTGGTTTACGCGAATGTTGTCGACGTTTCGTATTCTTTACAGGATTCATGGTCACAGCAGACTGAGATGATATTTGTCTTTTTCTTGAATGTATAAATTATCTCAAAGTACCCGAACATTTTTCAACTATTGGTGTTACTATTTACGCAGAATGAGCTCACAGTACAGCCATCTTCTACAAGTTAAACCAATTTTGTTTTTATCGGTGCCCCTCATATTTTGAGATATATTTAATGAGATACAAGATACCTAGCGAAATATTGACAGCAATTATATTTGAAGCATGCCAGCAAAACTTGCAAACACAAGGCAGCGCTAATGTCATACACATTGCCCATATGACGCACATCTACATATTATTTGTTAGTGGCGACTAAATAAAACACACGTCATCACGGCACAATGTTTCGTGGCAATTAGTCTGCGTGTCGCACGATACCTATTTTTTACAGTAATTGGAAATATCAAAAACTATTGGAATTTATTGGCAAATATAAAATAACGAAGCCCGTGTTATAGATGTTGGCTTATTTACTTTTATCGATTATTCGAAAAGTAATCGGATTTCAAAATGTTGAATAGATGGGATTCGAAGTAGCGTAAACAAAATCTTGCCGACGGGCTCCGTCAACTTGTGTTAACTTAATCTATTCTTGGAATGAAATAGGCAGTTTTTAAAGGCTGCACTTTAGAGCAAATATTGTTTGAAGCGAAGAAAAAACGTGTGAAAATATTATCTGAGATAATAGATTTCGTGATATTTTTATTAGTATCGAAGATTGCCTTGTAACTTGTTATCGTAGAGTAAAACTTGTTATACGATAATATGTATTAGACAAAGGAAGTAACACCGAGGAAAGCAAAACAAAGTTCTCAAATTTTTAGTAATATTTATGCGGAGTTGGCAGAATCAACGCAAGGTATAATGAAGTCTCACTTATCGACCGTTTCATCGATTTCGTTTAGTTTACTGCCGTATAGATAGGAACTCAATGTTGTAATTATCATATACCTTAGTCCAAAACTGTGTAGTCAAATTTTAATCCACATCCACAGGCCCGTAGGTTTGGCCGATGAACTATTTGACTTACACCATGTACAAATATTTTGAAGATTATTAAATGAACTATACAAATTCGCACAAAGCTTTAAAAGTTTCTTTGCAAACTTACTAAATAATGTACTGCATTTATTAAAGCTTTGATAATTTTATCACGTTTTAAAGTATAAGCACGTTTGAAACTCAAATTTTTTAAATAATTAAGCACCTAATTTCAATTAAAAAGAGTGGTAAAATATTCTCAAAGTAGGTGTGCGAATTTAAATTCTGTCGAAGTCTTAAGTTTATTAAATTTTACAGCTTCATTTAATGGAATAAAGGTGCTACATATTTAGAACATCTTCTAGATAACATAAGCCTTAAAGGTACTTACGTTTGTTATTGAATAAGTATTACCAATAATAAAGAAAAGAAAATTAAAGGCAAATAAATTACAATGTCTTGGAACTCAGTCTGAAATAAAAGTATATATTACGTTTTTTCTTTAAAATAAGCACGTCAAACATAACCATATATGTGTTAATAATGGTAACACTAATCACACAATGACGAAGTAGGTACTAGTGTTTACAACAAAAAGTATGTAAACAAAATTAAATATGACAGTTCAAAATGGAGAGTAGTAAATGCGGACAAATAACACATCTGAAGTATTCGGCCGGCAGTTCTATTGGTCGTTCAATAGCCACACAACAGGAAAACATATTATTGAAAATAGGGCACTTAATGCTCCAATGACGGTTTGGTTTCCAATTAATTACTGAACTAGCACTTCAGGGTTATATTAATGGTAGTGAAAAGCCCGATTGGCAGGTAAATGAATAAAGGCAGGGAGTTCTTAGTTCATAGAACTAATGCAACGTCCTTAAACTTATTGACCAACGTTAGTCATTCTAATGCGGACATAAATTGCGGGTTCCCAGTCACTTTATTGAGCTACCATTCGTATTGCATTTCATTATTAAAAAAGTAAACTTATGAAAAGCGCCAGGGTTGTCAGCATTTGTTTAGATCATATTATACCTGATTTTTGTTGCATAAGCCTAGTGTTTTGAGGGGAAATGTTAATTTGTGAAATTCTTATAATGAGTGTAGTTTTTGTAACCACATGTCTGTTAACTTGAATGATTCGTCGTAATATCATAATGCATATACTTTTTTGTGACACCATTCACAAAACAGTATATTCATCATTATTTAAGAGATTAGATATTTATTAATTTATTTATCCGTAATGAATAAGGCACGTATGTATATATACGGTGCAAGAGAACGTCCCACAACCTAGGCGCAACCCTCGCAGAACAAACATCGCGAAATACAACACGCTTCTCGCATCACAGGTTGACAAGTCCTATTTCAAGGACATGTCAACCAGCACTGACAATATAGAGCATAACACCAACTTACTAACAGAATGTATACAAACAAGTTGCCAGCAAGCCTGTGCACCCATACTCCCAAAGTCGTCTAGCAAAACCCAGTGGTGGGGAAGAGAACTAGAGGGACTCAGGCAAAACCTGAGGAAACTCTTTAACAGGGCTAAAAACACGAGAATGGAAGTAGACTGGCTCAAATATAAAGAAGCCCAGTCACACTACAAGAAACGCATAAGATTCCGCAGAGGTGAGTCCTGGCGGCGTTTCTGCAGCAGTATAAACACCACGAATGAAGCAGCCAGGGTGAAAAAGATCTTGTCTCAGGACAGCAACAAAACCCTTGGCGCCATTAAAAAACAAGACGGAACCTACGCAATTACGGACGCTGCAATTAGCCAAGTGCTAATTGAAACTCACTTCCTAGGTTGTGAAGTACTTAACCAATGACCGTCTGTGGGACGAGTCAGACTACAGACCACCGACCCAAACAGACTGGCTGGTAGCCGAAAATGTGGTCACCACAGACTGGCTGAAATGGGCAATAGACAGCTTCCAGGCATTCAAATCCGCAGGCCTGGATGAAATCATACCAGCATTCCTACAATGGGGATGCACTACGATTGTGCCGCACCCGCTCGACATCTACAGGGCCTCAATAGCACATAGATATATACCTTGCTGGTGGAGGGAAGTTAAAGTCATATTCCTCCCAAAACCTGGCAAAACCGACTACTCGCAAGCGAAAGGAATATAGACCTATCAGCTTGACCTCCTTCTAACTGAAAACGCTCGCGCTGGAGAGACTTGCGGACCGATACCTCCGTGAGGGCGCATTATTGCGCCAGCCACTACTACCACATCAACACGCCTACAGAAGTGGCAGGTCAACTGAATCGGCACTGCACTCCGTTGTGGGAACCATTGAAACAGCGCTTACAAACAAGTTAATGACACTGGGGGCCTTAATCGACATAGAAGGTGCCTTCGAAAAAACTAAGTTCAACAGTATCAGCCGGGCGATATTAGTTTATTTATTGAAGTAGTTAGAATAGGTTAATTATAAAAAAATGGTAAGGTTAGGTTAGGTTAGAACTGTGACCTCCGACAGAAACGACTTGGATTAATATAAAACAGAGATTGTTTTTTGTAGGTTACCCGGAACTGAACTATTTAGATTAGGATAATTATTGATTTTGCGTAAAAACTGTTATTCCAACTGAAATATTTGACTAAATAAAAAATGTTAAAAGTACTAGTTGGTAAACAAGTTATAGTTTAAACGTTAATTTCTCAAAAATTAGGTTTGCGTTACAATTTTTTGTGAATAGATTTTTTGCTAAATAATAATTTGGCAAATGATTTTACGCGAAAAATTTTTTGGGAAGTGAAAATTTGTCAAATTCCTTTCGGTCAATCATTGGAGACCCGTATATATCACGTTGCAGCTAATATACCAATGCTATTAGATAGAATATAATACTAATTTCTGTTTTCTGTATAATAAATTCGTTTTCAATAATTAACATTATTGATAACTATAAAATTGTAAGCAATGAAAATATTAGTTTTCGTACTGAAAAATATTTATTTTTTCATTTAATCAAGTTTTTACTGAGCCGATATTCAGAATAATTTTATGAAAAAGAACAAATAATAATGTATGAATACTTAATGTACCTTCTGCTGATGGATATTTTAGACGAAACGAGAAGAAGAAATTAATACTTTAACCGACTGTCTTTCACGCCTCATCTCTTGAGATGAAAATTCTACAAATACACAACAATTCTACAATAAAATGGAGTAGATACTTGTATGTACCCCATTATATTGTAGAATTAAGAGAGTTTGGTAAGAATTTCGTGTATTATTGTTTTATTTTGCAAAGTCAATAAAACGTAGAGCATTATTATTTATAGAATCGTCATGTAGTACAAAAGTACATTGAACAGAAAGAAAGCTTGTGGAACTATATTCAAAGACTATCATAACTATTATAAGTTTAGTCATTGACATTATAAAAAGAAGGAGGCGTCTTTAAAGACCGATGAAGCTATCTTCTATTTGAATCTGATGTAAATTAAAAGATGGCTGCGAAACCCCACTGTGGGCGAGTTTAATAAGCTCGTCGTGAGTTTTATTAATTTAATTTGTTCGTTATACATTTGGGAAAAAAGAACACGGTTTTATCAATGAAGGTACACGTGTCGGTTTATAATACTCAGGAACGAACAAAAAGAGCTTATGAAAATTTTGTGGCTCACTTAAAACAAATATAGCTACGATCTCCTACAGTGAAGTAAAATTAACCCTGTGATAACATGTTTAAATTATAATTATAAATACCACGGATACGAAGCCCACGTCGAGTTCCACGGGTAGGCACGCGACGGCGACGTCACTTCAACCCTACGCGCACGGCGGGCGGGTCAGCAACCGTGCGGTCCATCGAACCTCGTCAAATATTAAAAAGAGGACTGAATCGACTTTCAACTTTCTCATGTACATTAATATGAGTATTGCGGTATTATTTATACATACTATGCAAATAGAAATATAACATCATGCATTAGTAACAAAAGGATTTTCATGTTTATTAACGCTTTATATTCACGATGTATTTACGGAGCCGACTGTCGCTTGCCGTTGCATAAAAATAATCCACCAAATTTGACAGGCACAACTAAAACATTTTAATTATGTTAATGCAATTTCTGTTGACCGAAGCGCCCAGATATATCAACTACGATATCAGCATATGTGTCTGTTACGTAAAAAACATAGGCAGGAATAGAATATAACGTCCAAGGAATCGGTAGCGTGATTATCACAAGTCAAACATAGGGTTGTTACAGCTTTACCAATAACCGATGAGCAAGCGATTTCCTCCACTTATCAACTACACATAATAACATGGTGGTGTTTTCTTTGCTACGTTCCCAGGGCTGACACAAACAATGTTTTAACCATTTCATTTCCTATTTCGCTACGCAAGATATCCTGGATATTAGGTTTATAACAATTCATTTCGCGGGGATAGGTATTACAATTGGCAGGCTACCAAAATGGAGGACTTCCGAATTGTATAGCCAAGAAAAAATGCTGGTTCCATCTCGCTTCATTTAGGTCTTATGACTTACGTTTTGCACTCCCAGTGCTACTTGTGCAATTTAATATTAAGTGGCTTGTCGGCTATTTGGTCTATAAGCCGTGGTAGATCATTTTATGCGAGATTTTTTGGCATTATGTTTAGCATGATTACTTTTAGTAGGTAATTAACTATCTTTTTAACAGTTTAACGCAGTACTTGCCTGTGGAATTAAAATTCGATGGGGGGGGGGGAGCTATTGTTTTTCATAATTATGAATTAAATGATGTATTAACTTATAATTTAGTAAATTGACTAGATAATCTTTTCTAGGATGTAATGCATCACCTGGCCACCTGGCACTCGGATATCGTAGTGTATTCATTTTATCACAAAGATGAATGTTGTGACGTCAATCACCCTGTGGTGAAAAATATTGTGGGATTCGTGAACAATTTAAGTGTTCTTTGCTTTGTAATGTTTTGTAAAGTCCCCTGCAACACAGAAAATTAATAGGACCACAAATGAATTTGAATGATCAAATATTTCATTGCCAGAGTTATAAAATAAAATATTTCGTATTGTTAACCAACATGTAGTTATTCAAAACCCTATTACGTGGGACCTAAAAATTCATTGCAAAATGTGGGTGAAATATTACACCTCTGCTTACCCCTTCGGAGATACAGGCGTGAGTCTATTAATAAGTAATAAAAAAATAAGTTTAAAAAATATAACCCGACTACGTCAAAAAGGGGTCTAAAAGAACGAAACGAGAAAGAAAATAGCTCATTCAGATATAAATCCACAAAAGTACAAGTACAGAAATGCTCAAGCTAGAGCCGTGGTCGCACCTATTGTATACCTAATAAGGGTGCCAGGAACACTTTCCTGCATTAAACAAACATGGCAGGCTACACTAGTATGTAAACTAGCCGTGCAATATTTACATTGTTATATTTATAGGCAGAAAGAAAGAAAAATAGGTAACGCAAAGTGTCTGAACTGCGTTAATTACCTATTATATATTTTCACTCAAGCAGTATAATATATGTACATATTTGTAATGTGCTCACCAAGATCTTCCTTTTGATACCAAACATGTTATGATTATCTCAGTTCTTTTTTGAGGTTAGAATCTGAGCTATTACTTCAGCAATAGAAAACTTGGATAAAATTTATATAGCCTATGTTATCCGGGCCATTATTGCAAACCTTTTGACACCCCATTTATTAAAATCGATTCTGTAGTTTAGGCGCTCCGGTGGAACATAAAACCGTACATACATACATACATGCATACTTACATACATACATACATTGATTGCCAAAAACATTACCCTCCCTTTTGGCTTCGCCGTAGTCGGGTAAAAAATTGTTATTCAAAACTAAAGTAAAGAATTCTATGCCTTGGATTTCGAAGAGATTTTACCGAGGGAAGGTTATTAAACCCGACAACGGACATTTTCAGTAAACGGCTACGGATTGTTTGAAGTTTTATAAACCTACCACACGACGAAATGTGGGTGTACCCACCCGTACCCTTTAGTTTTGTATGTTTTTGGTAAAATTTCCTTCTATGGTGTGATGAATTAAAATAACATGCAACTTAATATATTATTTTCTTTCAACTGAGTTCTATATCAAAACTATAATTAGAATATTTAACGTGCCAATGAACTTTAAGAAGAATATAATACGCTGAAAAAGTTTCATTTATTGGTGGTTTTAGAATTAAAATATTTTCACTCATATGAATTTATATGAAACATTTTTGTACTGTGTTAACACTGTCCAATTAATACGGACTGAAAATTGTTTGTGTTCTTTATTTTAAATTATTTTCACCGAAGCTTTACGGTATTGTATTAGGTTATGTTGTACTGAATTTTAATTAACGTTTTCGTAGTTTTATGGAGAACAAAAATGCTCGGATGTTATATTGGTTTAAATTTGTTGTATAAATACTATTCGACGGGATGGATGCTGCAATAGTTGAGATGGTTATGTCGCGCTAGATTCAGCAATGCAGTATGGACTGTAATATATCCGAGTATATAAATATATCATGTATGATTTCATACCCGAGCCTCCGTGCCATAAAAGTAACTCTAATCTATCTATTTCAAGACAGAGGAAGAAAAAGGAACAGCTTGCACATTCTTCATTTTCTTGAGATTTAAAAGATATTTACTGAAAACTTTTCAGTAAATTTCTTTTTGTACATTGTTGCTCCTGTCAAACATCTGATGGTCGTTATAGTACCTACCTACGGTTTTCCGCAACAAAGATTTTTTTCAAATAATGCAAAAAACTAATCTAAAATTATTTATCTTTATATGACAATAATTATGAAATATTTTATTAATCAATTATTGAATATGCTACTTACACATAAAATGTGATCGAATCTTTTTTTAATAAGGGTATATTTGGCAGTATTTTACATTTATAAATTATACACGATGGCTTAATAAAATTAAAAGTATGTAAGCGTAATGTGATGTTTTGAATGACGTAACGCCCGGTACGCTCATTTTGAACGTAGTCGTTTGGCTTCACTTTGACAAGCGATCGCTCCTTCTGGTTTAATTTACAATTCTGTGTTTATAACAATAATTCCTATTACTTTGTCCTAATTGGTGACAAAACACTGTTTGAAATAGAAATATTATTTGTGATAAGTCAAGTCGATTATATCGATTTAGTAACGTTTAGTCTATTGTAAATTTTGACTATGGTCACACTGAATTGTCAACTTCCGTTTTCGAAAAATTGGCTCACGCCGTTTGGTCTGTCTCGCGTGGTTTTGTAATTGATATAAATTGATCGCCTTTTAGTTGACCTAGATAATTTGAAACACATTGTCATACATAACCTCAATCAGTAATTGTTTGATTTAAATTGTTGAAATCTAGCATAGTTTTGTTGTTGTTACTATTAATAAGTCACTTTGATTGGATACATAACAGTTACATGTATCAATTAATGAAGTTAATGGTTAATTGCATATATTGAGTTTAAAACATTATAACAACCAACTTGACCTTGCATCTTGGGCGGGTCACATTAATAAACTTTTGTTTTGTTATAATATATAGATAATACTGTTAGGTAACACATACCATTACTATTGTATATCTCAAATAACACAGCCAGTCTGTCTGTTGCAAATAATTAATTAATTAATTTGAAGTTTCAACTTTTAATTTGTTATAAGTTATAACTTTTGATAACTTTTGTGTTTGTTTCAATATATTGAAACTTTTAATTTTGTTGGGCAGTAAATACCTGTCGCTTGCCTGCACTTGCAGTAAACAGGCTAATACTTTGTTGGTTTCAAAGAATTAACAAATATTACGTTTTGATTGTTATTATATAACGCTTGTCCGGGCTCTTTTGAAATTTGATTATGTCAGCTATCAAGGACTTGCGTGCGGCTGCTGGTGCTATTGCATCAGATTTGCGCTGGTTTGCCTCGGCCAGTGCCTTGGTGAACCAGCCTGATCGCCAGCAGGCCTTACTACAAAGGTATGAGTGGATTGATGATCGCCTGTCAAGTGTGGAACAGCAATTTCGCATTTTCAACGCTTGTTGTCTCGAAGTGTCAGTTAATGATTTCACCGCTGACCAGCGAAATAAGGTCAGCGAAGATTATGCCCAGGTCTTAGACCTGTATGATGCTGTCTCCAATAGTGCGAGACAACTAGTTGCCGATAGGGAAGGGCAACCCGGCTTGAAGCAGGAGCTTCCTAGGTCAGCACCGGGGCTGGTGAGTAGGCTTCCTACCTTAGACCTCCCCCATTTTGATGGCTGCCTAGGAAGCTACCTGGGCTTCGTTAATTTGTTTGACAGCCTGGTCAATGACAGGGCTGACCTTCGGCCGGCACAAAAATTGGCCTATTTGATGTCAGTTCTGGATGGGGAGGCCAAGGGCCTCATCCAGCATCTGCCCGTGTCTGACGAGGCGAACCAGACGGCTCGGGACCTAATCACCCGTAGGTACCATAACAAGCGTGGCCTCGCCGACACGCATATTGAACAGATTTTGAGTTTGCCCACGCTCACCCGGGTCTTTGGGTTGTGCACTCAACTTTTGAACCCGCTTTTGGTGCCATCAACGCACTTAAGTGCCTTGACCTGCCCGTGGACCAATGGTCCTATCTATTGATGCACATTGTGCTGAAGAAGCTGCCTGCTGACCTGAGGTCGCGTTTTGAACAGCGCTTTGGTGGGGATAGCGCGACCCATCTGCACCCCTTTGCTGACCTAGAGAGGTTCCTCGAGGATGAGTGCCGGGTCTTGGACAACTCCGGTGGTGACACGCCGGCTAAGACGCAGCCGCCCAAGGTCAAGGAGCAGGCTCGCGTTCACACCCGAGCCAATGTTGACCGGCGCCCTCTTCGCTTTGCAGTCACGCAGAGCCCAGCGGAGTGCTCTTACTGCAAGGTCACGGGGCACAGAACGGCCAGTTGCAGGGCATTTTTGGACCTTCATGTCGCCTCTCGTAGGCGCATCGCGAATGCCCGCCGCCTTTGCTTCTCTTGCTTGGGGTCCCACTACCAGCGAGACTGCCCAAACTCTCGTCCCCTGTCCTCACTGTGGAGGACAGCATTTGGACATTCTCTGCATGAATGCCAGAGAGGTAGGCCGCTTGTCCAACCAGCCGACGCCGCGCACGTGCGGGTGTTTTGAAGGTGGCAGCCGAGGCTCACCGGCGCGTAGCCGAGAGTCGCCTCGCTCAATTGCTCGCCGCTCACCCTGCTTGGAGAACCGTAGCGTGCGCACGCCTCCTCTCTCTCGCACACCTGAATGTGCTGTTCAGCGTCACGAATGCTGCCCCAGGTATTCCCCACCTTTGGCGGAGCGTCCCCGCCTTGACTCGCGCCCACCTCGTTTTGGGCGGGTACATCATTATGACCCCCCACAGATGGCACGCGGATCGAGTCATCGCGCTTTTGAGGACTTCAAGCCGCACCCTCATTTTGACTTGCCTGGTCCTGGCCAACGGTCGCCGCCCAGGCAACAAAAGGTCATTGACCCCTGCCCTATAACTCCAACCTCCCCCATTGAGACCGTTATCCTACCAACAGTTGCTGTTAGGGTCTGGGGACTCACGGGGACCTCTGTTGTTGTCCGTGCTATATTGGACACAGGTTCACAAGGTTGCATTATTTCCACTTATTTGGTAGGGCAGGTTAAATTAAATATGGGCTCTTTTCCCAATTGTATACAGGGAATAGGTGACGTAGCCTCTAATGTTAAAGGGCAAGTTAAAGTTTTGTTTGCCCCTGTTGAATCTTCCCGAGGATTAAAACCTCGGCTATTGTGCTGAAGAATATTTTGGGTATGCATCCACAGAAGCAGCTACCTGCTGTGGTGAGTTTGACATCGGGATTGGAACTGGCAGACCCCAAATTTGACACACCGGGACAAATCGAGTTGTTGATTGGCTCTGATATCCTCGGTGGAATTGGTCTTGGTGCCAAATGGTTTGACTGCCATCCCGACTATATTTGGATTTGCTTTGATGGGACCTGTACCTAGGGACTCCCCTCCACCTGAACTTGATAATTTGTTGGCTGTGGGCTCTGCTCTCTCTGATGCGGTTCAGAGGTTTTGGGAAGTACAGGAGCCCCCTCAAGCTGCCCGTTTGAATCCAGAACATGAGGAGTGCGAGCTGTTCTTCCAGAACAACACTGGTCGACTCCGTTCTGGTCGGATTATTACGAGGCTACCCTTCCTGTCTGTTCGGCCTCCGCTTGGTGAGTCACGACCTTTAGCCGAAAAGAGATTGTGAGCTATGGAGCGTTGCATGGTTCGTGATTCGGAGCTCAGGCAGAAGAACATTGAGTTCATGAGAGAATATGAACAATTGGGACACATGTCCGTGTCAAATTTGGATTGGCGTTCGGTGGAGAACTACTTTCTCCCGCATCATGCGGTATTGAAGCCATCAACTGGCAAGCTGCGCACGGTGTTTGATGGTTCTGCGCAGACTTCAACAGGCGTATCCTTGAACCAGTGCTTGCATTCTGGTCCCAAGTTGGTCAAGGACTTTTGTGACGTCATCACCAGCTTCCGACGACATCAGGTTGTCTTTGTAGCCGATATAAAAATGATGTTCAGGCAGACGATTATCCACCCTGATGACCGTCGCTTCCAGCTGATCCTTTGGAGAGAGTCTCCTCGTGATCCCATGGTCGTCTACGAGCTCAATACTAATACGTACGGGTTAAGGTCAAGCTCCTACTTGGCAATACGTTCTCTTTGGGAGCTCGCAGACCGCGACCGCTTACGTTTCCCACGAGCCTCCACCATCTTGAAAGACGATATTTACGTCGATGACATTTGCTCGGGCGCCTCCACAGCCGACGAGGCGATCCTCCTGCGGGACGAATTGATAGGTATTTTGGCCTCCGCTGGTTATGAGTTGCGCAAATGGATTTCCAACTCACCAGCGCTTTTGGAAGGCTTGCCAGAAGATCATCAGCAAGATCCACATCTGTTTGAGATTGTTGACAACCCCGCCATGATGGCTGTTCTTGGCGTTCAGTACAGACCAGTCCAAGACATCTTTACGTATAACGTAGACTTGAAATTGCCTTGTTCTTGGACTTAACGTCTCGTATTGTCTACTGTCGCCAGAACCTTTGGTCCAAACGGTTAAATTTGTCCTGTCATATTTTGGGCAAAATGCTTCTTGCAGAAGCTTTGGACAGCAGGATTGACCTGGGACGAACCTCTACGCGGTACTCTTGTTGAGGAATTGACCTCTTTTGTATCCTCACTTCCTGCCGTCAACGAGATCTCCTTGCCTCGTCCCATCCTTCCTCCCGGGAAGTACAAGGCCACCCTTCACGGGTTTTGTGATGCCTCGGAACGTGGTCACGTGGCCGTGGTGTACTTGCGCACAGTTAGTGCCTCAGATCAGGTGAGGGTTTCCCTGATCATGGCGAAGAGCAAGGTTGCACCCCTTCGGACATCTCTGACCATCCCGAAATTGGAGCTCTCGGGATCAGCCCTACTCGTGCGATTATTGAACCACGTGTCCAGTACTATGGGTAAAAGCATTTGTATTAATGGGACCTACGCCTGGACAGACAGCCAAATTGTTCTTTGTTGGTTGAAGGCTTCTGTCCCCACCTTGGAGGTATTTGTCGCTAATCGCGTTTCCCAAATACAAAAATCTGAAGTCAAGCTTGTTTAGAGACACGTGCCAGGTGAGCTCAACCCCGCTGATTGTGCCTCGCGCGGATGCTTGACGCCTAGTTTGATAGGTCATTCGCTGTGGTGGGGTCCGGAATGGTTGAGTCGACCAGAAATCGATTGGCCTCGAACGCCAGTTTTGCATACTTCTAATTTGCCGGGTCTACGAACACTCGCTCTTGAGAAGGTAGAATGCGCCTTCGACCCCGATTTTTTGTTGAATCGTTACAGCTCCCTCGACAAGTTGTTAGGTGTCACTGCTTAGATAAAGCGTTTTGTTTTTAACTTTAGGCACCCACAACAGAAACGTCTGACACCGTTTCTTTCACCACAGGAACGACAGGAGTCCCTCACCTTTTGGGTTCGTTCTGTGCAATTGGCGCATTTTGAGAAGGAGATTGCTATCCTTAAATCAGGGAGATCGAAACTATCGGGAGCTGTATCTAAATTGAACCCCTTTTTGGACAAAACGGGCCTCTTGCACGTTGGAGGGCGTCTCAAGAACGCCAACCTCCCTTACGGGGCACGTCACCCTCTTTTGTTACCCAAGGACGGTCATTTGGTACGCTTGTTGGTAACTGACCGTCACCTTAAAAATTCGCATGCTGGTTGTAATGCCCTGTTGGCCATCTTGCAACGCGAATTTTGGATTTTGTCTGCCCGAAGAATTTTTCGGAGTATAGTCTTTCGCTGCATCCCTTGCTATAAGCTCAAGGCTTCTACCATGCAGCCCTTGATGGGAGACTTACCGGCAGATCGCGTAACTGAGAGCACGACGTTTGACGGTGTTGGCACGGACTTAGCTGGTCCCTTTTTGGTGAAAACTTCAACACTTCGAAATAGCAAGACTGTTAAGGCCTACTTGTGCGTTTTTGTTTGACTTTCCACAAAGGCCGTTCATTTGGAACTGGTCACCTCGCTTACGACCGAGGCGTTTGTAGCCACATTTGACAGATTTGTATCCCGCAGAGGGCTGTCTTCCTCCTTGATCCGTTCTGACTGCGGTACTAACTTCAAGGGCACGTATAATTATTTGAATGATGTTGTTAATTTTTTTGAAACCAACAAGGCTGATATAGGTTAGGCTTGCCCGATGTGGGATAAATTGTTTGTTTTCCCCACCAAATTGTCCACACTGGGGTGGTATTTTTGAGGCCGCTGTAAAATCGGCCAAAACACACTTGCGCAGGACAATCGGTGAATCTGACCTTATATTTGAGGAACTCGCAACTGTGTTTTGTAAGATTGAGGCCGTTTTGAACTCTAGGCCGTTGTGCCCGATCTCCTCAGATCCGAATGATTTGGAGGCCCTTACGCCGGGCCATTTTTTGATTGGTCGCCCACTTGTCGCCTTGCCTGAGTACCCTTATATTGAAACGAGACCTGGTCGTCTCTCGCGTTTTGAATTGGTACGCCAGATTACTCAGAGCTTTTGGAAACGCTGGAATTTGGAATATTTGCACATACTCCAGCAACGCGGTAAGTGGACCGACAAGACCGATCCACCCAAGATTGGAGACCTCGTTTTGATCAAGGAGGCTAACCTTCCGCCACTCAGATGGCGCAGGGGGCGCATTCTTCGTTTGGTAACTGGGGCTGATGGAGTTCCCCGATTTGCTGAGGTCTTGGTGGACGGTTTGATTCTGAGGACAGCGTTTGCAACTTTGTCACGTCTACCAACTGATTAGCGGACCGGTAGGCCGGTCCGGGGCGGGTGGATGTTTGAAATAGAAATATTATTTGTGATAAGTCAAGTCGATTATATCGATTTAGTAACGTTTAGTTTAGTCTATTGTAAATTTTGACTATGGTCACACTGAACTGTCAACTTCCTTTTTCGAAAAATTGGCTCACGCCGTTTGGTCTGTCTCGCGTGGTTTTGTAATTGATATAAATTGATCGCCTTTTGGAAAGCTCGTCCTTGTAGCTTCGCAAATTGTTATTAACAAGACATTGTGAAATATTGAACATTGTAAAACGTGTGTGAATCCGATGCACGTGCTGGGTGCTTGACGACTTCGCTGATGAAGGACGCCGAACTGGATCCTGTGGTATTTATTCGATTTTCTTGTTATTTTGACCGAAATTATGAGTTAATCTTATAGGTCCACTCAAGAACATCATCAGGAACACCAGGAGATATAAGGTAAAATTTTCATGTACCTACCTATTACTTGAATGCACTGTGCAACACAGTACATTTATGTCTGAGATTTGTTGTGGCTGACAAGGACTGATGAATAAAATCACGCTTCTACCAATCTACTGCAATTAATCCCAGTTCTTTCTAGCCAAACTCTAGACAAACACTGTAGTAAACTAAGCCAGCCTTTTTTTTTGTAAATTTTATATATACGGTTATTTATTAACTTTCCTATAACAGAAAAGATTAAAATAAAAAATAAAAGGTAGGCTTTGATGACATTGTCACACAATGGTAATGACGATAATGCTGATTGCATTACCGTCATAATCGCAAGAAAATGTTCATTAATAAACAGTAGAAAACTTGAATGTTCAGCAGTTATTTTAATCCTCTGCGACTGACGTGCCTTAATTTTTTACATTTTCACTGACGTGATAGTAGGTGCACGAGACACCATTTCAAAATCTAATATTTTTATAGCTTTAAATTATGCGACTATTTTGTTCATATTTATTAGACTGATTTTAAATTAAACAGTCTTTATTAATGTTACACAAAAAGTCTATGGATGCCTATGTAAGTATTAATGTCATAGCGAAAACATAAAATCTCTCATTCTAACTTAAAACATTTTAAAAATTAACAATTACATTAATCAGTCTAGGTAACATGAGAAACATTCATTGGTTCAATAAAAAAATAGGTTTAAAATCACAGCTTTGTTTCACCTAGAAAAGTTCCAGCCGACGTTCTCTTACAGATAGAAGACGCAGAAAGAGTGCTTGACCTAGAGTTAATACTTGAGTCAGCCATCTAAAAAACAAACATCTATGTTACTCAGTAATAATAAGCATTATACTAGCTTTTGCCCGCGACTCTGTCTGCGTGGAACTTGAACCCGCGTTAACTCAACTTCCAGCTTACGTATCATGTTAAAACATACACCAAAATTAAAAGAAAATGTTTTGAATTCTATTAATGTTATATAAAGTTCCTCCACATTAAAATTTATTAAAGATCTTCAATGAACAGACATCAAGAATTTTACTATACACCGTGTTTTCTAAGTCAGTGTTTACCGTTAAGTATGTACTCAGCCCATGATATAGAAGGTACCTATAATATATATTTTACAAAATATACAAAAAGGAATTATTTTAAAAAAATATATAAAATCAGTACTTTATAGGACTAAAGTGTGTCGTGAACGAAGGGTAAGCTACTTTTTAGGTTATAAATAAAGTGCATTGACCTTACGCATCGGCCGTCACATTGTTATGCTATGAAAAATTAATCTTGGCGAAAAAAAAATCGAAAAAATAAAATTTTATACATATTTTGTAAAATAAATATTATAGGTACTCGTAGCTTCTATATCATGGGCTGAGTACATGCTTTAGGGGAATACACTGACTTAAAAAACACGGTGTATGTAGTTTTTAAAATCATCTCAATATTTTTTTAGTGTCTTCATTACAAATATACAAATATAGATATCCAATCTAATACTAATATATTAAGCTGAAGAGTTTGTTTGTTTGTTTGCTTGAACGCGCTAATCTCAGGCACTAACAGTCCGATTTGAAAAACTCTTTCGGTGCTAGCAGCCCATTTATTGGAGAAGGCTATAGGCTATATAACATCACGCTATGAGCCACGGGAGCGGAGCAGCAGTCTTAAATAAGGCGGGTATAACTGAATTTTAGGATAACTAAACTTATCTACTGATGTGGTTGTATAGGAGACACTATGAAAATATTACCATTTTACTGAGGTAGTAGTATAGTAGACACTTACCTTAACACTGATGTGGTAGTCTCGTGGACACCTTGCTCCCGCCACGCACATGTGTGTTCGCTACTACTGCTCCTGGCGCAATAACCTATGCGCGACCTAACCACAGTAAGGTACTGAGAGTGGCGGTGCTCAAATTTGAATATTAACTTAAATAAAGCGAATTTTATATTTCCCGGTGTCTGTTGGACTACGACGTCAGTCGCAGAAGGCTAATACGGGTACGTGTATATTAAATCGATTAGTAACATATAACTTAGTCGGTGCTTAGTCTTTGTGCGGACGAATGTTTACGCCATAACAATGACGATAAAAAAATGAAATATGTATAATCCTTAAAAAGATTGTAAATTGAATATTGATGGCTGTAGATAGGAAAGTAAAAAACAAAATTGGTAGTAATGTGTCTGTGACCTTTGATAACTAAATATTTATCTACGCAATATATAAACACGCTTTTAAAACTCTAATCATTAGACTTTAGTGCGTTAGCATCCTTAAATGTGCGTATTTAAATATTTGCCTCAGCATGGTTAATACGCCCTGTGTCACCGGTTTGATTTGCACACAGCAAACTTTATCGGTGATCCAGAAATGGTTGTTCCAATATAGGTGTTTTTGTGTCAGTTGTTTCTATAACCGTAAAGGCACCGGCACCAAAATGTATCGAAAATTCTAGATCAAGAAGTATATTTAATACCAAATTTACGATAATAGACACAAATGAAACTAAAGAAATGTACAATAATTTACAAATGAAACTAAACAAATTTACAATAATTTACAAATGAAACTAAACATGCAGGTGATTAAACAGGTGTATTTTGTGAGTACGGCAAACGAAAGGTTACGTCTAATGTCTAACGCAAATACAGTATTGTATTATATTTATAAATGGCTTACAGTACAATAGTAGTACAAATATAATTCAGGCCAACAATAGTAAGGACGACTGCCTCTGCAAAACCTGACTTGTCACGCAGAGCCGGTCGCAATATGGAAACGTAAGATAATACGCTCTCACCTAGCTCGGCGATTGACCTGAGGAAAAATTCTTCTTCATATTTCGGCATAGATGCGCAAATCGATTTTAAACTTCCCGATTTTCATAACTCATATAAGTTTAGTTATTAGCGTTAACTAATTTTTAATAGCAGTGATAGCTTCGTGGAGATACCTACAGACTGCCTTACTGCCATGCAGAGGGTACCCACGGCGAGAACCATACCTTTCGAAGCTATGTGCGTATTTATTTGGTAAGTATCGCGTGCCCGTACCTTGAAGAGCGCTATAAACCTTATGGATCAATTTTCACGAAGATCTTCGACAGTTGTTGTGGGGCGTAGTAGGAGTGGGACCGACCTAGAATATACTTACTTTGGCTAGCTAAACTAGCTAAAACTGATATGATAGAAGCGGAAATCAAACACACTATACGTTGGCAAATAGATATCCACTTCGTTCATAGGTCAAATGGCATTAATGCAATCAACACAATTATGCAAAGGGCACAGTCCAAAATAAACTTGATGGAACACATCAAACCCACGCCAATCATCAGTCCGTACTGAACAAGCTACACACATCAAACATTATAGACAGCTACAAATACGAATGTAACGGATCTCAATCGTGTTATAATTTAAAAATAAATATGTAATGCCTTTTGTTTGTCCCGATAACTTTATTTTTTTTATTTGGCGTGGGCTACACCATAGGTACGTTACGTTTGCAATAGTCATCTTGTAACCATAACTGGTGTAGCTCACGCTAAATGATGGGATAAATAGAACGAACTTTAGTTTTATTTAAAATAAAAACACTTACGCGATTAAGTTACATAAAAATACGATTCTGAAAATATGAAAGTATTTATGTACCTGAACATCATGACATATTCAAAATATTGATACTGTCTAGAATTACCGTAGCCAGGCAGGCAGGTGTATCAGAAGTGCGCAGTGGAAGGTGTAATACATCCACCTGACCACGATAGACAATTTATCTAAACACCTTCACTGTGGTAGCACAGCGATGACTTATAATCTTAATATTAATGTCTTACCAAATATCTCCTGGTGATGTTCTTGAGTGGAGTCCTGGAGGCAAGCTAGACATACACGAGACTAAATTGGCCAATATTAGCAAGTGAATTATCTTTACTTTACCAGACTCCAACGCAGGGTCTTCAATGCACGATGCAAGTTCACAAGATTTTTCACAAATGTTCAATATGTCACAAACCGTGCCGGGAGTCAAAAAAGCGGCAATTTAATAGATTTCACAACTATTCGCGTTGCTACAAGGATGTGCTTTTCAAAAGGCGATCAATTATTTTACGTACGAGTCGACAACGTGGTAATTTTTTTTTCAACGGAAGACGGAAGTGACAGTTCAGTGTGACCATTGTCAGAAATTTTCAATAGACTAAACAAAATGTTACTCAATCGATCTAATCGATTTGACTTATAATAAAAACTAATTCTATTTCAAACATCCACCCGCCCCGGACCGGCCTACCGGTCCGCTAATCGGTTGGTAGACGTGACAATGTTGCAACGGCTCTCCTCAGAATCGAACCGTCCACCAAGACCTCAGCAAATCGGGGAACTCCATCAGCCCCAGTTACCAAATGAAGGATGCGCCCCCTGCGCCATCTGAGTGGCGGAAGGTTAGCCTCCTTGATCAAAACGAGGTCACCAATCTTGGGTGGATCGGTCTTGTCGGTCCACTTAACGCGTTGCTGGAGTATGTGCAAATATTCCAAGTTCCAGCGTTTCCAAAAGCTCTGAGTAATCTGGCGTACCAATTCAAAACGCGAGAGACGACCAGGTCTCGTATCAATATAGGGGTACTCAGGCAAGGCGACAAGTGGGCGACCAATCAAAAAATGGCCCGGCGTAAGGGCCTCCAAATCATTCGGATCTGAGGAGATCGGGCACAACGGCCGAGAGTTCAAAACGGCCTCAATCTTACAAAACACAGTTGCGAGTTCCTCAAATGTAAGGACAGACTCACCGATTGTTCTGCGCAAGTGTGTTTTGGCCGATTTTACGGCGGCCTCAAATATACCACCCCAGTGTGGACAATTTGGTGGGGAAAACAACCAATTTATCCCACGTCGGGCAAGCCTATCACCTATATCAGCTTTGTTGGTTTCAAGGAAATTAACAACATCATTCAAATAATTATAGGTGCCCTTGAAGTTAGTGCCGCAGTCAGAACGGATCAAGGAAGGCATCCCTCTGCGGGATACAAATCTGTCAAATGTGGCTACAAACGCCTCGGTCGTAAGCGAGGAGACCAGTTCTAAGTGTACGGCCTTTGTGGAGAGACAAACAAAAACACACAAGTAGGCCTTAACAGTCTTGCTGTTTCGAAGTGTCGACGTTTTTACCAAAAAGGGACCAGCGAAGTCCGTGCCAACACCGTCAAACGTCCTGCTTTCAGTTACGCGATCTGCCGGTAAGTCTCCCATCAAGGGCTGCATGGTAGAAGCCTTGAGCTTATAGCAAGGGATGCAGCGAAAGACTACACTCCGAATAATTCTTCGGGCAGACAAAATCCAAAATTCGCGTTGCAAAATAGCCAACAAAGCATTACAACCAGCATGCGAGTTTTTAAGGTGACGGTCAGTTACCAACAAACGTACCAAATGACCGTCCTTAGGTAACAAAAGGGGGTGACGAGCCCCGTAAGGGAGGTTGGCGTTCTTGAGACGCCCTCCAACGCGCAAGAGACCCGTATCGTCCAAAAAGGGGTTCAATTTAGATACAGCGCCCGATAATTTCAATTTCCCTGACTTGAGGATAGCAATCTCCTTCTCAAAGTGCGCCAATTGCACAGAACGAACCCAAAAGGTGAGGGACTCCTGTCGTTCCTGTGGTGAGAGAAATGGTGTCAGTCGTTTCTGTTGTGGGTGCCTAAAATTAAAAACAAAACGCTTTATCCAAGCAGTGACACCTAACAACTTGTCAAGGGAGCTGTAGCGATTCAACAAGAAATCGGGGTCGAAGGCGCATTCCACCTTCTCAAGAGCGAGTGTTCGTAGACCCGGCAAATTAGAAGTATTCAAAACTGGCGTTCGAGGCCAATCGATTTCTGGTCGACTCAACCATTCCGGACCCCACCACAGCGAATGACCTATCAAACTAGGCGTCAAGCATCCGCGCGAGGCACAATCAGCGGGGTTGAGCTCACCTGGCACGTGTCTCCAAACAAGTTTGACTTCGGATTTCTGGATTTGGGAAACGCGATTAGCGACAAATACCTCCAAGGTGTGGACAGAAGCCTTCAACCAACAAAGAACAATTTGGCTGTCTGTCCAGGCTTAGGTCCCATCAATACAAATGCTTTTACCCAAAGTACTAGACACGTGGTTCAATAAGCGTACAAGTAGGGCTGCTCCCGAGAGCTCCAATTTTGGGATGGTCAGAGATGTCCGAAGGGGTGCCACCTTGCTCTTTGCCATGATCAGGGAAACTCTCACCTGACCTGAGGCACTGACTGTGCGCAAGTACACCACAGCCGCGTGACCACGTTCCGAGGCATCACAAAACCCGTGAAGGGTGGCCTTGTACTTCCCGGGAGGAAGGATGGGACGAGGCAAGGAGATCTCGTTGACGGCAGGAAGTGAGGATACAAAGGAGGTCCATTCCTCAACAAGAGTGCCGTGTAGAGGTTCGTCCCAGGTCAATCCTGCTGTCCAAAGCTTCTGCAAGAAGCATTTTGCCCAAAATATAATTGGACAGATCCAACCATTCGCATCAAAGGTTCTGGCGACAGTAGACAATACGAGACGTTTAGTCCAAGAACACGGCAATTTCAAGTCTACGTTATATGTAAAGATGTCTTGGACTGGTCTGTACTGAACGCCGAGAACAGCCATCATGGCGGGGTTGTCAACAATCTCAAATAGATGTGGATCTTGCTGATGATCCTCTGGCAAGCCTTCCAAAAGCGCTGGTGAGTTGGAAATCCATTTGCGCAACTCGTAACCAGCGGAGGCCAAAATACCTATCAATTCGTCCCGCAGGAGAATCGCCTCGTCCGCTGTGGAGGCACCCGAGCAAATGTCATCGACGCAAATATCGTCCTTCAAGATGGCAGAGGCTCGTGGGAAACGTAGGCCTTCGCGGTCTGCGAGCTCCCAAAGAGAACGTATTGCCAAGTAGGGGCTTGACCTTAACCCGTACGTATTAGTATTGAGCTCGTAGACGACCATGGGATCACGAGGAGACTCTCTCCAAAGAATCAGCTGGAAGCGACGGTCATCAGGGTGGATAATAGTCTGCCTGAACATCATTTTTATATCGGCTACAAAGACAACCTGATGTCGTCGGAAGCTGGTGATGACGTCACAAAGGTCCTTGACCAACTTGGGACCAGAATGCAAGCACTGGTTCAAGGATACGCCCGTTGAAGTCTGCGCAGAACCATCAAACACTGTGCGCAGCTTGCCAGTCGATGGCTTCAATACCGCATGATGCGGGAGAAAGTAGTGCTCCACCGAACGCCAATCCAAATTTGACACAGACATGTGTCCCAATTGTTCATATTCTCTCATGAACTCAATGTACTTCTGTCTGAGCTCCGGATCACGACCCATGCGGCGCTCCATGGCCAACAACCTCTTTTCGGCTAAAGGTCGTGACTCACCAAGCGGAGGCCGAACAGACAGGAAGGGTAGCCTCGTAATGAGCCGACCAGAACGGAGTCGACCAGTGTTGTTCTGGAAGAACAGCTTGCACTCCTCATGTTCTGGATTCAAACGGGCAACTTGAGGGGGCTCCTCTACCTCCCAAAACCTCTGAACTGCATCAGAGAGAGCAGACCCTACAGCCAACAAATTATCAAGTTCGGGTGGAGGGGGGTCCCTAGGTACAGGTCCCATCAAAGCAAATCCAAATATGGTCGGGATGGCAGTCAAACCATTTGGCACCAAGACCCGTTTCCCACCAATCAAAATTCCACCGAGGACATCAGAGCCAATCAACAAGTCGATTTGTCCCGGTGTGTCAAATTTGGGGTCTGCCAGTTCCAATCCCGATGTCAAATTCACCACAGCAGCGGGTAGCTGTTTCTGTGGGTGCATACCCAAAATATTCTTCAACACAATAGCCGTGGTTTTAATCCTCGGGTGTGAAGATTCAACAGGGCCAAACAAAACCTTAACTTGCCCTTAGACATTAGAGGCTACGTCCCCTATGCCCCGTATACAATTTGGAAATAAACCCATATTTAATTTAACCTGCCCTACCAAATAAGTGGAAACAATGCAACCTTGTGAACCTGTGTCCAATATAGCACGGACAACAACAGAGGTCCCCGTGGGTCCCCAGACCCGAACAGCAACCGTTGGTAGGTAAACGGTCTCAATGGGGGAGGTTGGCGTTAAAGGGCAGGGGTCAATGACCTATTGTTGCCTGGGCGGCGACCGTTGGCCAGGACCAGGCAAGTCAAAATGAGGGTGCGGCTTGAAGTTTTCAAAGGTGCGATGACTCGATCCGCGCGCCATCTGTGGGGGGTCATAATGACGCACCCGCCCAAAACGAGGTGGGCGCGAGTCAAGACGGGGACGCTCCGCCAAAGGAGGGGAATACCTGGGGCAGCAGTCATGGTGCTGGTGACGCTGAACAGCACATTCAGGTGCGCGAGAGAGAGGGGGCGTGCGCACGCTACGGTTCTCCAAGCGGGGCGAGTGGCGATCAATTGAGCGAGGCGACTCTCGGCTACGCGCCGGTGAGCCTCGGCTGCCACCTTCAAAACACCTGCCCGTGCGCGGCGTCGGCTGGTTGGACAAGCGTCCAACCTCTCTGGCATTCATACAGAGAATGTCCAAATGCTGTCCTCCACAGTGAGGACAGGGGCGAGAATTTGGGCAGTCTCGCTGGTAGTGGGACCCCAAACAAGAGAAGCAAAGGCGGCGGGCATTCGCGATGCGCCTACGAGAGGCGACATGTAGGTCCAAGAATGCCCTACAACTGGCCGTTCTGTGCCCCGTGACCTTGCAGTAGGAGCACTCCGCTGGGCTCTGCGTGACCGCAAAGCGAGGAGGGCGCCGGTCAACATTGGCTCGGGTGTGAACGCGAGCCTGCTCCTTGACCTTGGGCGGCTGCGACTTAGCCGGCGTGTCACCACCGGAGTTGTCCAAGACCCGGCACTCATCCTCCAGGAACTTCTCCAGGTCAGCAAAGGGGGGCAGATGGGTCGCGCTATCCCCACCAAAGCGCTGCTCAAAACGCGACCTCAGGTCGGCAGGCAGCTTCTTCAGCACAATGTGCACCAATAGATAGGACCATTGGTCCACGGGCAGGTCAAGGCACTTAAGTGCGTTGATGGCCACCAAAAGCGGGTTCAAAAGTTGGGTGCGCAACCCAGAGACCCGGGTGAGCGTCGGCAAACCCAAAATCTGCTCGATGTGCGTGTCGGCGAGGCCACGCTTATTATGGTACCTACGGGTGATTAGGTCCCGAGCCGTCTGGTACGCCTCGTCAGACACGGGCAGATGCTGGATGAGGCCCTTAGCCTCCCCATCCAGAACCGACATTAAATATGCCAACTTTTGTGCCGGCCGAAGATCAGCCCTATCATGGACTAGGCTGTCGAACAAATTAACGAAGCTCAGGTAGCTTCCTAGGCAGCCATCAAAATGGGGGAGGTCCAAAGTAGGGAGCCTACTCACCAGCCCCGGTGCTGACCTAGGAAGCTCCTGCTTTAGGCCGGGTTGCCCTTCCCTATCGGCAACTAGTTGTCTCGCAGTATTGGAGACAGCATCATACAGGTCTAAGACCTGGGCATAGTCTTCGCTGACCTTATTTCGCTGGTCAGCAGTGAAATCATTGATTGACACTTCAAGACAGCAAGTGCTGAAAGTGCGGAATTGCTGTTCCACACTTGACAGGCGATCGTCAATCCGCTCGTACCTCTGAAGTAAGGCCTGCTGGCGATCAGGCCGGTTCACTAAAGCACTGGCCGAGGCAAACCAGCGCAAATCTGATGCAATGGCACCAGCAGCCGCACGCAAGTCCTTGATAGCTGACATAATCAAAATTTCAAAAGAGCCCGGACAAGCGTTAAACAATATTAACAATCAAAACTTAATTTTTCTCAATTCTTTGAAACCAACAAAGTATTAGCCTGTTTACTGCAAGTGCAGGCAAGTGACAGGTATCTACTGTCCAACAAAATTAATAATTTCAATATATATTGACACAAAACAAAGTCAAAGTTATCAAAGTTGAACCTTCGAATAAGTTAATTAAAGTTAAATATTCAAATAAATTAACTAATTACTTGCAACAGACAGACTGGCTGTATTATTTAAGATATACCATAGTAAGTAAGCACAGAATATGTGTTACCTAACAATATTATCTTTATATTATAACAAGGTTTAACAATGTAAGGTTCAAACTTAATATATCAATATATGCAATAAACTTAATCAATTGATACATATAACTGATATGTATCCAATCAAAGTGACTTATTAATGCAACAACAAATTTAAGTTAGATTTTTCAACAATACAAATCAACAATTACTGATTGAGGTTATGTGTGACAATGTATTTCAAATTATCTAGGTCAACTTATACAATTAAATATTATGTATTTTAGACAATAACTGACCTGACAAACACTACAATACTGTCTACAAGGTGAGATATATAGCTCATACAACACCAATCTGACTTCAGATGCAATCAACGGCTAAGATACAAGTTTACAATATAGGCACAGTTAACCATGCTCTTGCTATCAAAAATTATGTCTAGAATTACCGTAGCCAGGCAGGAAGGTGTATCAGAAGTGCGCAGTGGAAGGTGTAATACATCCACCTGACCACGATAGACAATTTATCTAAACACCTTCACTGTGGTAGCACAGCGATGACTTATAATCTTAATATTAATGTCTTACCAAATATCTCCTGGTGATGTTCTTGAGTGGAGTCCTGGAGGCAAGCTAGACATACACGAGACTAAATTGGCCAATATTAGCAAGTGAATTATCTTTACTTTACCAGACTCCAACGCAGGGTCTTCAATGCACGATGCAAGTTCACAAGATTTTTCACAAATGTTCAATATGTCACAAACCGTGCCGGGAGTCAAAAAAGCGGCAATTTAATAGATTTCACAACTATTCGCGTTGCTACAAGGATGTGCTTTTCAAAAGGCGATCAATTATTTTACGTACGAGTCGACAACGTGGTAATTTTTTTTTCAACGGAAGACGGAAGTGACAGTTCAGTGTGACCATTGTCAGAAATTTTCAATAGACTAAACAAAATGTTACTCAATCGATCTAATCGATTTGACTTATAATAAAAACTAATTCTATTTCAAACAGATACACTTATCTATATTATATTGCTGACCCTTATTTCATGTCAGATAATTTTGTTGACTTGAGCGTTAGGCTAATGTAATTATAACTATTTTAGTACTAAATGGCTAGTGTAATCTGTAAAATAAATATATTATTTATTCATTTTCATAACAATGTAGCTAAGTACTTACATAATATTATTTAGATATCACTAAATACCTACCTATTTAATTAAACATAACTTAAATTTTAAAATACTATCCTACGAAATATGTATATACAAAACAAACAAAACGAAAAAAGTATATCTGTAAAATAGAAAAAAACATGTTTGAAAACTTATGTTAGAAAATTATTTGCCTCGTGCAATTAGCAGAAGTAATTACAATAGACTCGTAATTTTAATACAGACGTTGAGATTGATAGTTTAATCTCAACATTTCAAGCTTAAGTTTCTGAAGGCCTAATTAGAATATAATTATAAGTTAAGAAAACTATTAAAACATAAACGGGTTAGGCTGAAAACGTAATAGTACGTAATACTTTTGTATTAGGTTTTATGCTGTGTAATTTAATTAGTAAAAATGTTCACGAGTAAAGGTTTATGAAAGCATGTACACATGGCTAGAATCAACAGAGCTTAAGCGCTTGCAGTATAAAGCCTTTCCATTTGTGTCGCCTTCCAGTTTCTTGTCTAGCGTCAACAACTAGAACAGCTTTTAAATGGAAGAAAGACTTATCGACATATTGTATTTTTTTTTTTAAATACACCATGTATCTCTTTAATATTTATTTCTTTAACAATATAAATCTATAGTAACGTTGCCTTATTTTAAATTGTACTTATAGCCCGTGTCAGCCAACTCCGCTCATTTAGCAGCTGCGTACACATATCACGATAAAGTATCTTTTTTTTTTCGTAATATAATTATTCATGTCGTCATCATCATACCTAACATTTTCTTACTTTTCTTAATAAAATGTACATATAAGTACTTTTTCTATCAATCGGATGCTAATGTCAGTAATGTTCATTGGTTCAATGTCGGTATTATAATAATGAGAACTTAATGTCTATTTCACTACTTCACGTGTGCCATAATTGCGTATAAAAGAAATGTTTTGTGACTTATCAACTTTTTACTTATAAAGAGGGCAAGTCGGTAACTACTTAGTTCTTTTAACATGAATACTTTATCGATAATGACCATAACTTTAATGTCAATAAGCGGTTCAAGTTTTTTTTTGTTGTTCATATATACATTTTTTTACTCGTACAAAATTAAAGAAATCGTAATGGCACAGAAAACTTTAACCCCATAATTTTTTAAGTCCGATGCAGTCTTTGTGTCCGTTACTATTCTAGTAACTATACTAGTTTTATAATATCTGGGCGAGATTTTTTAATAATGCTATACTTAGGGATAAGATATTTATGTCGCGAATACATTTAAGACTACGCACCGCACGAAGGCCATGTATTATCCTTATCGCTGCAAAACTGAAGGTTTATTTATATAATTAAGGAAATTATGAACAACCGTATGTAGAGTATTTCTTGCAAGTGTTATTGGAAAATAGCAAACACTTAAAAAAATGCATCGTGCAATGCGACTTGCGTGTGTAAGTAGTGCGTACTTCTTCTAATCATCGCTTGCAGCGTATGGTTTTTTCTTGGAGTATTCAGTACAAAATATAGCAAGTATCATAACTGAAGAAATATTTTAATTTTTGCAAACTGTATATACTACCTTGTACTTAACCTACTGACACCACTACTCATCTGTTTCAGGGTTCCGGAATGCAGTTGCCGCCTACCAGCCACAGAATTTTCCCTCCAGGAAAATTCTGGCCTAATGGGGGGAGTGTGTGACGTCAATCGTCGTCGCATCTCTTGGCCAGACGTCTCCACCTCCCGCGCCCCTCCAACGGACTATATATACCGTGGCGCGGAGTGACCGGCCCTTTCTCACTGGCTGTGCGGCGACCAAGCTATGTCTTCTCTTCTTCCCTGAGCAACGCCGGAGACACATTCCCAAGGGTCTACGCCGAATCACGCGACCTTGGTTCTATTTTTGTAACTAGTCAAATTGTTTAGAATCACTATTTTCCATTGAATTCCTTTGCTAAAGGCTGTATTGATTCTTTTACAGAAATACAAATGTTCGTTTCTAACCGCAATAAAGATTTTTAATTTTGCGTCACAAGTTGTTCCTTAGAACTTCTAATCCTAAGAGGGTATAATGAGTGTAATGTAGCTGTTTGGAAATCTGACATTTTCAAAGTTATTCTCGACATTTTCAAAGTGGTTCTGGTTGCTTCTGTTTACAAATAAATGGACACGCGTAGGTATGCGCGTATTTTAACATTATATTTCTGAGTTCATAAAGTTTTCAGAAATAAGCATAAAGTGTCTAATGATATCACTTTAAATTATGAGACATTATAAAATTATTTCTATAACTGGGTTCCTATTTTTAAATGTCACATCCCATATTCCAATTCCAGTAAACATTGAGATAGTCACTACCTTGTGAAATAAATAAGTACATATACTTATTTAAATTTGATTTGTTATTGAAAAGTGCTTTTTTCTAATTGCTGTTTGTGAAAAGATATAGATCCCGAATAAGTACGATCGTTTAAGCTGCGCCGCTCATTAAGGCCTATTCAAACCTGAGCGATATTCGCTGCCGCTGTGGGTAGAGGTACATATCGCGCGGGTTTCGCTCAGGTATTTAGAATCAAGTACCGCGGCTAGAGCGACCTGAGCGATATTCGCTGCCGCTGTGGGTAGAGGTACATACCGCGCGGGTTTCGCTCAGGTATTTGGTATCAAGTACCGCGGAGAAACTCGACTACCGCGCGTTATTCTACCCACAAGGTTAGCGAATACCGCTTAGGTCTGAACAGTAATATAACCGCATACCCACTGGGTTTTCTCTGCCGCAGACGGTAGCGAATACCGCTTAGGTCTGAACAGGCCTTTAGATTAAACTTTATATTCGGACTCTCGCGTCTCGTGATATTTTTAATTACAATGAGTTCTCAAATGACTTTGTAATTTAAAGAATTTCTTGAATCCCGGTCCCTTCGAGTATAAAATTTAACTAAATGAGCAAATAGATTTTTGATTTTAGTATGGTATTGGATCGTGTTTTTTACAGTGTTCGCTGGTACAAGCAAGCGAAGCTACGATTTTAATATGAGTTTGGCTCAGTTCACACCGAAATGGCAGCGGCTGGAAGCGACGCGCAGCGGCCGGCATCGAAGAGAAGGGTTGCGGCTGCCAGCGACTGCTCGCGCATGCGCGCGACTGCTCGCGCCCGCCCGCGACTGCTCGCGCCCGCCCGCGACTGCTCGCAGCCGCGCGCAGCTCACGTCACGGCTCAGGCTCACGCTATTCCTATGCGCAGTTTATATTCTACATATAACGAGGAAACACGTGTGTAATTAGCTGTGAAAATGAGTATTTTGGATTTAATAGTTATTGCACGTATAATTGAAGAAGAAGAAGAGGAAACGCGGATTCTTGGGTACACGGCCGCCCGCGCCCTCCCGCGCATGCTCGCGGCCGCCCGCGCCTTCCCGCGCATGCTCGCGGCTGCCCGCGCCTTCCCGCGCATGCTCACGGCTGCCCGCGCCTTCCCGCGCATGCTCGCGGCTGCCCGCGTCTTCCCGCGCATGCTCGCGGCCGCTCGCGCCCGCCAGAGTGGTCGCGCGCCGACGCGGCGTTGATTATCAAGTGATTCTATGTATTATAGTCATGGTGATAAAGACTAAAATTATATGACACTGAAACTGCTCTCCGCTTCGCTTCCGGCCGCTACCATTTCGGTGTGAACTGAGCCTAAGTAACGCTTTTTAAAATTATGTTACTACATATATTATTCAGTCGAAGATTCACTACTAATGTTTCTGGTACATCATTACAGCTCCTTAGACAACTACACCAAGCTGCCGTTTGACGACGTCACAAATATATTTTCTGAACCCTGGTACAACTCTAGCAGATCCACGGTATTTTTCACAAGACACATAAAATATGTGCAAGTTTATAAGATTGCTATTATAATTTACATACAGACCGTAGGAACGTTACACGAAAAACACATTATGGAAATTTGGAATATTAGTAGATAAAGATTTTCATGTTGTAAATACCATAGTCATTGTCGTAATATTTATTTTTCTACGGGGAATACTTATGAGTCTCTTCGGCTATTAAACAGTTTCTTTATGCAACTTTCTTTAGATATATTTGAATTTATATTACCATTTAATAAATGAGATATTAATTTGCTTTCCACGACATACCTATTACTGTAGGTACCATTACTCCACAATGCTTATTCCTATAATAGGCTTACGGCAACAGAAGTAAGGGAAATAATAAAATTTACTTCAGGTCATCCCAAAGGGTCCGCAGTGACTGCCATAATAAAAGCGTATTTGGAGCAAGGGCAGAGTAATGTTATTCTTTTAAACTGACAGTATCTTGCGTCGGCAATACATAATGCTATTTCAACCTCATATTTAAACTGGGCCGTGCCAAATGCTATTAAGCTAAGTTTAGATTTAATTCTAGAAGAAATGTTACTGGTAGAAGAAAACACATACGAAGTAAAATCTCAATACAAGCACATCATGACTCGAGCAGGAATGGAGTTGCCATACTTTTGCCACCTTACATGAACAAGTTTGTCCTCGGATACAACCCTGTCTCTGAAAGAATCATCAGCATGAAGTTGAATACGAAACCGTGTCAGCTATTAAGCTGACACGGTTTCGAATTCAACTTCGAAATTTACGCCCCTACAGCACAAACTTCGGATGAGGATATCAACGAATTCTATGAGAACCTCGAGAAGACACTTGATGATACACCTAGCCGGCAGGTCACAATCATACTCAGCGATAGGAATGCAAAGGTCAGCAACATGGAACCAGACAGTGAGAGAGAAATCAAATTGATTATATTATGATAAACACCCGCTGGAAATCTTCCATTACAAATGTGGAGACCTTCCCTGGTGCTGAATGCGGTTTCGACCACATAATGCTAGTCGCGTCTTTATCCTATAAATAGGCATTCGCGACTAATAGCCAGAACTTTGAACACTGTCGAACGCCTAAAATTTCAAAACAGGGTCAAAGACAAACTCACCGAGAAACCATCAATGTCGGCGTCTGACGCTGATACTCTTTGGAAGAGGCTGGAAGACAGTATCACTTATTTTCTAAGTGAAATTGTCTCGAAGCAAAAGAAAGACTCCAAGAGGAAAACTTGGATAGCAGACAACACCTGGGAGCTAATTCAAAGAAGAAAGGAACTTAAAGTAAGAGGGCTGCAGAACTCTGACGTTATGAAGGAATACTCAAACCTTTGCCGGGTCATCCAAAAAGAATGCCGCCGTGATAAGAATAACTTCATCACTAACATTTGTCACGAAGTGGAAACCCACGCTTTGAAACATCAGACGTCAGACCTATTTAAGAAGGTTCGCCTGCTAAGTAGACAATTTAAGCCCAAATCGTGGGTCGTCGAAGACAGCAATGCGATACCATTACACGAGCTAGACGCAATTGCAGAGAGATGGCGCTGTTATTGTGAGAGTTGTGCGAAAAGCCCAACAACACGGATCCTTTCGATACCCCCTTAGACTGGGCTAAATTGGACCTGGAACCCGACATCCTAAGATCGGAGATAGTAACGGCCATTGGATTGTTAAAAACTAACAAAGCGCCAGGTCTGGATCAAATTACAGCTGAAGTGTTGAAGGCTCTGGGTGAAAAAGGTGTTAACACATTGCACAACATCTGCAACCACGTATGGCGGAACGGCGAGTGGCCCAAGGCTTGGAATCATCCTTCCACTACATAAAAAGGGTTCGACCAAAAAATGTGACAACTATCTCACACTCGCTTTATTTCTCACGCAAGTAAAGTCCTGTAATACATCAGGGTCCGGTATTATCTTGACTAGCAGATCCCGCAAGAACAGGCCGGTTTTGTCACGGGAAAAGGCACGCGTGAACAAATATTAAACGTCAGGCAAATTGTGGAGAAATGCTATGAGTTCGACACACCTGTCATAATGTGCTTCGTCGACTATAGTAAGGCATTTGACTGTGTCAACTGGGACTGTCTATGGAGGGTCTTCTCAGTACTGGGTGTACCTCATCACTTGATTGCACTTCTTTATATTATAAGAACCAAAGTGTGGTGAGGATTGACGGTACAACATCTAAACCATTCAGTTTTGAAAAAGGTGTTCGACAGGGCTGCATCCTTTCACCCATCCTATTCAATATTTACAGTGAATACATAGTGAGGCGTACTTGCGATAACTGGGAGGGAGGCATTACCGTTGGTGGACGCAAAATCTGTAATTTGTGTTATGCACACGACACCACCTTGCTAGCGTCAGATGAAGCCGAGATGATCACCTTACTGGATAGGATGGAGCGCATCAGCGGTGAACTAGGCCTCTCGATAAACAGGTCCAAAACGAAGATCATGGTCACAGATCGCACAGGCAAGCTTGAGCCCACTGGGTCACTCAACTTAGAGAAGGTAAACAGCTTTATTTACCTGGGTTCAAGCATTGGTAATAATGGCTCTTGCGAATCTGAGGTGCGAAGAAGGATCGGGATGGCAAAAGGAGCCATGGCACAGCTGTCAAAGTAATGGAAGGACAAGAATATCTCCCTGAAAACCAAGATCAATCTGGTACGCACTCTGGTGTTCTCCATATTCTTGTATGGCGCAGAGACATGGACCTCGAAGAAAGCTGACCGTGATCACATTGATGCTTTCGAGATGTGGTGCTGGAGGAAGATGCTGGGCATCCCCTGGACAGTACACCGCACCAACGTATTGATCCTACAGGAGCTCAAGATCCAGACGAGGTTTTCCACCATCTGCCTGCGCAGGGTTCTGGAGTACTTCAGGCACATTGCGAGGAAAGACAGTGATAACTTGGAAAAGTTAATAATCACTGGCAAAGTGGAAGGAAAAAGACCTAGAGGCAGAAGCCCGATACGTTGGTCCGACCAGATCCGCACCACTCTTAACACCACGGTACACGACGCTCTCCACTCGGTAGCAGATAGGAATAGATGGCGGGAAGTAGTCCGCAGTAGACTATTTCCACGAGGTGGTTACGACCCTCAGCATTGAGGAAACCGACGCGAGAAGAAGAAGATTTAATTCTGAGTTTGACGAAAATGTATTTAGGTTATCATTCATTAATTCAACAGAGAAGCTGTGCGTTAGGACTGGTTTAGGAGTAGAAAAATAGGACATAAATATGATAGATATTAGTAATAGGTAGTTTATAAGTTACCTATTATTAAATATCTTAATATATAAAATCCTTGCGTTACTGACTGACTGACAGACACGCTACAGCCGTAACTATTGGACGCAGGAAGCTGAAATTTGGCATGTATGTTCCTTGGGGACCGTAGGGGTGCACTTAGAAGGGATTGCCCGAAATTCCCCCGGGATCGGCCAAAACGGGTAAATTAAAAAAAAATGCAGGCGAAGCTGCTGGCGTCCTCTAGTCTATCATATTAATGTATGTGATTTTAGCTTAGGTTCTGTTATTTCAGGCAGTACGAATCAAGAAACTAAACTCGAATTCTCATGATTTATATTTTGTTCCGATAACTGTATGTCATGTTTTCTAATGAGTGGAAGCCTAGAGAATATAGGTGGTTTCCAGTAAAATTGCCTTAGAATACCCACACGCTTTTATTAGATTCTATAAACATTGGTAATAGCGTAGTTGTAATTTTCTAGATTAAATACATTTTTGTTTCCTTGAATGTTATTTGGAAGCCTAACCCGACAGGTCACTGGAATACGACATTCTAGAAATCGGTAAACTAAATATTTATTTGCAATCAAATTAAAACTAACATAGACAAATGACTATTTACACATAAAATAAGACACTAATTTATATACCTACTTAAATAACTAAAAAATACATTTAAAAAAAGAAAGGAAAAGAAAATTTAGAGGGCGTCATGGAAATCCTCCACATCGCCGTCAATTGGGAGCGTCCCCAGAATGCTGGCAGCATTGCCACGTTGTATGGCAACGCTGATCTTTTGCGCCAAATACAGGCCAGCCTTCTGGTCACGCGAGGCGTCGACCAGTCTCTTTGAGAGATCTCTAAAAAGAGATCGCGCACTTGGACCCCATGGTCCCAACGTTTCGACTCCAAACGGCTCAAATACATAATCTCCTATTAAATTTATGTATTTGCGCCGTTTGAGAGTCTCCGCTGTGGCTGCAGCAGCGCTCGCACAACCCGCTGTGCTAGGAAGATGAGATGGCGCAAGGGTGTCGACACAAGTTGCGTCCCACACCAAAGGCCTACCCAGCTTCCACGGCAGTAAAGACATACCGTCTGGTATTTTGCCATCGTCGCATGCCAAGCCCTGAGGTTCAAGTTGGGCTGGAACGCCAGCGGTGACAAGAGCCCGGCGAAGTATGTCATTAAGGTTGGCGTGTCGTGAAATACGACCTGCGCTCCTGCAGCATTAGATGTAGATTAAATAAACTAGGTCTATGTTAAACGCGTTTCTTATGAAATGTATTATTGTCTTCGTCAGTTCGGAGACGACTTTGCTGCCATTCTTATGAGGCTTTCTGCGACCGGCTTGGATTTGAATAAGACGCACTTAGTGGGACATTCACTCGGAGGTCAAGTAATAGGCTTGGCTGGAAATAAGATGGTTAAGAACGGTGTTCTGCTGCCTTGGTAAGTATTATTATCGACATAATCCTATAGTATACGAAACATCTACATTGGTTTATGTGCTTTTTTATGTCTGAAAATAACGATTTTCATACTAAGAATAAATTATATATCGTGGACGACTTTACAAACATTACATGCACACTCAGACTCGACACACCAGGCATGGATTACACAAAGTGTTGTTCAGTATCAAACGGCGAAGCGGTAAAATCACTACTCTACTTTTTTATGACGGAAATATAGGTAATGATATATTCTTTTTACAGGATTACAGGATTAGACCCAGCGGGCATCGCATTTGATGGTAAAAATCCACGCGACAGACTGAGTGCTAAATCCGCTCTCTTTGTTGACGTCATACATTCGGACCCTAACAAATATGGTAGCAGGAGGTCCCTGGGTACCGTCGACTTCTGGCCTAATTACAGAAATATTGGCCCAGTCCAACAGCCTGGATGCACCAGGCAACCAAACAATGCTTTCACCCTTGAAGGTAGTTTTCGAATTTTCACTATACCTAACGAAGGTACTTTAATATTGTACAATTGATGATTACTTGTAAGAAACTAAACTGTGCTTGTTGATAAAAACATGTACTGCACATTGGTATTATCACAAAAGTGTAAGAGATGCTATATGATTGTAAGCATGGTGCTCTATATCTTGTTTATCTCGTAATATACCTACTTAATTGGCCGTGCCCCACTTTTTCACCCGTTACACCTCGTCGCCCCGCATTGCTTGCTCGTGCTGTTTCATCCTTTGAGTTTTTTTTATTTATATTCATCTCTTACGGGTCGTAGCGCTTTGTTTGATACTCGATAATGCTTCTCCTTTTCATGAATGTAGCTATCATATTTAAAAAATAAGTATCAAATACGACTGATAGTTCCAAAGATGAGCACGTTCAAACAAAGAAAGAAACTTCAGCTTTTTTACACTAATATGTATGTACGTGTAATATAATATTCAAGTTTCCATTCTGCTCCCAGATCGTGGCGACGGGACCGGCGTACTTTCAGGTATATTTAGTTTAATCCATCTATTATTGTAGTAATATGTGCCTTGTATGACCTATGTTGTACATGGGTAATGTAAATGTTACGAAACGGAAACATGGTACGAAAATAGACCAGTGAATATGTTAATGAAATAGACTAGTATAACGTCGAAGGGTCGACAATGTACGCACATATAAAAGACAGTTGGGTGCCAAATATTATATCAAAATTGTTGTCACATACCTAGCTGATGGCCTTCATTGCTAAGGTATAAACTACTTATAATTACTACAATTCTTGGCACTAATACCACAGATACATCAGTCAGCTATGTCTAATATGATACGTAAATTATGAAGGCAGGACATACGATTGAGTCACAGATATGGCGATGATGATATATTATTTGGCATCGTCCAACATCGTACCTACATTATGTATTATGCTTTGATCTGATTTCCTCTTTTATGTGTGTCGTGACTGTTAACATGATAATGTATAGGCTAGATATTTGGTATTGTTAACCCAAGTTGTAGTAAACGAATTTCTAGGGTACATTATTATTTGATATATTATGTTACTAGCCAATCTCGTGCTATGATGTACTATAAACTAGAATTAGTTTTAGATTGAAAGGTTTGTACCGCTGGCGAAAATCATTATGAGAGGCAGGACTAAGTGGGTCAGATCTTAGTTTACAAATTAATGACATATTTTGTCAACATTATTAGCAGCTCTTATTTCATTATGAATAATTTGATGCACATCATCATTGAATAAATAAAAAGTATTTCATATATTTAATAAAAGCTACTTATATTGAGAATTCTTGTTGGAGCATTGACATATACTACTTTAGTACATATATATCGATGTGTGGGACTTTCGAGAGTACTCAGTATTTATTATCACGAACACACCAGCTCTTAAACAAAAAGAAAGCGTTATTATTATTATAGTTACAAGTTGTAAACAACTTGAAGATTGAAAAGAGTGGGTGTGCGTTTCTTCCCTGCATCTTCTTAAATGCTCTATGATTAAACAGGCGTTCTTTTTTCCAATACTCGCTTATGTGATTATGAATTGAAAAGTTATAACTTACTACATGACCCATAGCCTTTGGTCTACGTAACGGACTGCCGATCCTATGGTCTCGGGTTCGATCCCCAGGAATCCCGGGCACACACCTCCGACTTTCCGATGTTATGTGTGTATTAAAAATGTTAATAACCGCTCGCTTAATAATGTGCCCGGTAGATGGCAATAGGCTCGCCCCCTATTACATTGGGACCTAAACATAACTGGCGAAATGTGGGTGTGTAATACACCTCTGCCTACCCCCTCGGGGATAAAGGCGTGAAGTTATGTTACATGACCCATCATTTTTAGGGTTCCGTACCTCGAAATGAAAAAACGGAACCCTTATAGGATCACTTTGTTGTCCGTCCGTCTGTCAAGACCCTTTTTCTCAAAAACGCGTGGAGGTATCAAACTGAAATTTATATCAAATAGTCAAATCTGCTGTTCCTTGAAGCTGTGAAAAAATCAAACTTCTAAGCCAACGCAATCAAAAGATACAGCTGTTTATGCTGCTAATTTACGCAAATATTCGAAACTCAAAACCTACAGGTTACTTCCCGTAAACTCAGAATCTTGAAATTTGGTACGAAGCAATGTCTTATAGCATGCATAAATGTAAAATTTCGAAAACCGTACATTTTGAGTTACATCATATCAAAAAAATAACTTTAACAATTTTAAAGTTATTACCATTTTCTCATGAACGCGTAAAGCTATTAGGTAAATTGAAATTCATATCAATTACTCAAGTCTATTATACCTTAAAGCTGTAACAAACTCAAACTTCTATGTCAACGCAATAAAAAGTAATAGCAATTTAAGCCGCATATTTCCTCGCAACTACTCGCAAGGGAATCAAAACCTATAGGGTACTTTCTGTGAACTCAGAATCTTGAAATTTGGTACAAAGCAATGTCTTATAGCACAAATAAAGGGAAAATTGCGAAAATTGTAAATTTTTAGTTTCATCATATAAAAAAATATTTGTATTAATTTTAAAGTTACTACCCTTTTCTTCATGAACGCGTAAAGTTATTAAATTGAAATTCATATCAAATACTCGAGTCTATTATACCTTTAAGCTGTAACAAAATCAAACTTCTGTCTCAACGCAATCAAAAGAAACAGCAAGTTTACTATATTTTCAAACTCGCAACTACTGGCAAGGAAATCATAACCTACAGGGTACTTCCCGTAAACTTCGATTCTTGAAATTTGGTACGAACTAACGTCTTATAGCACAGATAAAGGAAAAATTGCGAAATCCGTAAATTTTTAGTTACATCATATTATTATAATAAAAAATAAAAAATTAAAGTTCCTAGCCCTTTCCTTATGAATGCATAGAGGTATACGCAAGTTTTATGATACTATCCGAGTTCAAAGTTTTATTGCTTAGGTCGATTGAAATTCATATCAAGTACTCAAATCTATAATATCTTTAAGCTGTAACAGATTAAAATTTCTAAGCCAATGCAATCAAAAGAGACAGCTGTTTATGTCGCAAATTCTCGAAAATTTTCGAAGCTCACAAGGGAATCAAAACCTACAGGGTACTTCCCATGAACTTAGTATCTTGAAATTTTTGTACAAGGCCACTTCTTATATAGCACAGATTAAGAAAAAAATTCCATAAATGTAAATTTTAGTTACAGCATACAATACAAACATTTAAAAAAATTTAAAGTTACTATCTCTTTCCTCATGAGCGCGTAGAGTTATTAAATTGAAATTCATATCAAATACTCAGGTCTGCTGAATGATTAATTATTGCTTGTCCCGTGCCTCGGAGAGCACGTTAAGCCGTCGGTCCCGGTTCTCATGAAAATCTTTGACAGTCGTTACAGGGCGTCAGTACCTTCTTAATCAACTGACCCTAGTCTAAACCATGGAATATCGCTATCCCTTCGGGTTGCGGAGGTCAGACAGGCAGTCGCTCTGTGGAAAAGCTAATATTCAGCCAAATCCGGTTAGACTAGTAAACGGACCCCAGATTGAAACTGGGATAACGCTAAGAGGATGATGATCAAATACTCAGGTCTATAACACCATTAAGCTGTAATAAAATCAAACTTCTATGTCAACGCAATCAACAGAAACAGCAATTAGTCCAATTTTTGGCACTAATGAGACACACACTTATCGCTGCTCACTGACACTATCTTTACTTTGTATTTTATTTGGCCAATGGTGGCAGACGGCTCCCAATTGGTCAGCCGAGAAGCGTTGGGTTGCCAGTGAGAAGACATAACAATCTGCCATTTGTTTAGATTATTTGCTTTCCTGTTTTATTTTAAGTTTTTGTTTTTATTTTATTTTATTTATTAGGCTCTTTCTCTACGGTTTTTTAATATTGTATTTTGTACTTATTTTTGTTTTTTTAATAATTTTAAAGGTGCCACCATTTCTTCATGAACTCGTAGGGGCATAAAATTGAAATTCATATCAAATGCTCAAGTCAAAACTTAAAGGGTATTTCCAGTCGATCCAGAATCTTGAAATCTGGCATAAAGCAACGTTTTATAGCACATAGGAAAATATTTGAAAACCCTATTTTTTAATGAAATCACATATTAAAAAAAAAAAAATATATATATATATTATTATTATTTTTTTAAATATGTGATTTAATATATATATTTAAATACCTACAGATTTGTACGGAACCCTCGGTGCGCGAGTCCTTGCTTACTCGCACTTGACCGGTTTTTTTTAATGAAAATGAGCATTTAAATATTCGAGTTTATCATTATAGACTTGTGATCGTGGGATGTAAAGACCATTCGCTATATTTCATTTAGAAGGGCAATTACCTTGGGCTACCACGGTTTCAACTTTCATGGAAGCTTATATTTCATTATTACTTATTTAAGGACGGGTTTTTTGTCTGTCAGATAAGTTACGGAATAAATTTGAATAATTTTCTGTCTTAAATCTTTGACCTATCTATTTTGATTATGAGTAAAACTTAAACGGATAAACGGGGCATACACTGACTGGTTTACCATCAACACAGGTGTTAGACAGGGATGTGTAGCGTCGCCGTGGCTGTTCAACTTCTTCATGGACAGATGTTTGTAAGATTTGAAATATAGTGATTGTGGATTAAGGATGAATGAGTTACTTGTCAAATGGCTCCTTTATGCTGATAATCAGGTTATTCTTGCGTCTTCAGCGGAGGAGTTGCAGGAGATGGTAAGAATCATGCATGGTGCGTTAGAGAGGAAAGGAATGAAAGTGAATGTAAGTAAAACGAAAGATATGTTTTTTGAAAAGGAGGAATGCGTTACGGCTTGTAATGTTATGATCGATGGACAGCGAGTGGAGCAAGTGAATGAGTTTGTATATTTAGGTACGCTGTTTACAAGAGATAGTAAGAATGCAGAAGATATTGAAAGAAGGGTTAATGCAGGTAATAGAGTGAATGGAGCTCTAAAGGCGTTTATGAATAGCCTAAACGTGTCCAAAAAGGCACGTTTGGCTGTGCATAGAGGGGTGTTAGTACCTACTCTTATGTATGGTAGTGATAGTTGGGTATGGCAGAAGAGTCATGAAAGTAGAATAAATGCTGTAGAAATGAGAGCACTGAGAAGTATGTGTGGTGTCTCTCTGACTGACAGAGTAAAGAATTGTGTGATAAGAGAGTGTTGTGGGGTAAAAGAAGATATAGTACAAGCATCGATAAAGGTATGCTAGGATGGTTTGGGCACGTGGAGAGGATGGATGACGAAAGACTGACCAAGCAGATATATAAGGCAAGTGTGGAAGGGACAGGACGAATGGGAAGACCTAGGCGGACGTTCTCTGACCAGATTGGAGACATCCTAAAAACAGGACAGGTGAGAAGTACCCTGAATAGAAGAGCATGCATGAGGAATCTGATGGGAGTGAATGAAGCAAGAGAGATATGTCAGGATCGTTGCAAATGGCGTTCCGTAGTCTCTGCCTAACCCTCCGGGAAACAGGCGTGAGTCTATGTATGTATGTATGTATGTAAAACTTAGCAATAGAAAATTGTGTCTGGGTGATTCTGAATATACTAGATTGGCATTATTATACTGTTCTGCTGAAAAGTATTGGATGAGAGAAATTGCGGGCACTATTCCAGTACAAATTATCGCATTTATATACTTTTTGTCTGTGTAGGTCTCTGCGATCACAATAGATGCTGGGAGTATCGACTGGACACGATGAAGTACCCGAGGACAATTATCGGGTGTTACGCGAACTACTACAGGGTTTGGAAGAATTACTCGAAAGAACAAGGACGTGCGACCGTTCTCGAACTTGGAAAGTTTGCACCGAATGCGTAAGTCCACAACACGTTGCTCTTACAAAAAAAAACTTTAATCTTTTTTGTTGGAAAAAGCTGAAAATAATGGCTTCTACACTGGTTTGTAATGTACAACTTTCTCTTTTGTAACTTTTTTGCTGACGGAACACAAGACAGGTACCTAGTTAGGTAAAAGACTAGATGAGCCCGAAGTTACACCCGCGTTATTTAAGTCTATTGTTCCGATCCCACGGCTCATAGCGTCATGTTATATAGCCTATAGCCTTCATTTATAAATGGGCTATCTAACACTGAAATAATTTTTGAAATTGGGCCAATAGTTCCTGAGATTAGCGCGTTTAAGCAAACAAACAAACTCTACAACTTTATATCTTAGTAGTATACTAGTCGACGCCAGCGGCTTCGCACGCACATATTTTCGAATAGCCCGTTTTGCCCGATCCCGTGGGAATTTCGGGAAATCTCTTCTTAGTGCACCCCTGCGGTCCCCAAAGAACATACATGCCAAATTTCATGCCAAATTTCTTCCTGCACCCAATAGTTTCGGCTGTAGCGTGTCTGTCAGTCAGTCAGTAACGCAAGGATTTTATATATTAAGATTAGTATGAACTTAAAGTGTCCAAATGCCTAATATTATTCTGAAGAATTAGCCTCACATTCCAGATAATATTAACCTAACCAGAATCTAACATGTAACGCGTGTTGTAAGTGGAACTTGAAATTTCAATTCTAAGAAAGTCTAATTTGAGAGCGCCTATAGCGAGGTCACAGGTGTCAATTTAAAGTATCATGGCAGCATAAATGCAGGCGCAAGTAATTCATGTATAAAACCCTTTTTAAATTATTGAATCTTACGGACAAGTTGCCGATACATCGCCTCCAATCGGAGCAAAAAGGATGTAAACTCTATAATTATGTTCTACAAACATCTATGTTTACTGGAAAGCAAATGATCTAGTAGAAAATGTGTCGAAGTTAGAAATTTTGAAATGACGAGAAGAGAGGTAAAATAATTCCTACATGTAGTTAAAAAAATATCGCTCAAACTGGCAACATTACTGTGTAGTTCGTTTAGGAGCGGCGAACTAGAGCGTTCGATCTCAGTTGCGAACTATTCTATTTAAACGGGCAAGGCCTCAGCTTTCGATATTGTTCAGGACTTAATAATAATTCAACCAATGCACACACAGAAGAACATCATCATCCTCATCATCCTCTTAGCGTTATCCCAGTTTTCAATCTGGGGCCCGCTTCCTAGTCTAACCGGATTTGGCTGAATATTAGCTTTTCCACAGAGCAACTGCCTGCCTGACCTCTGCAACCCAAAGGGATAGCGATATTCCATGGTTTAGACTAGTGTTAGTTTATTTAGAAGGTACTGACGCCCTGTAACGATTGTCAAAGATCTTCATGACAACCGGGACCGACGGCTTAACGTGCTCTCCCAGGCACGGGACAAGCGATAATTTACAATTCAATACACATAACTCCGAAAAGTCATTAGTGCGCGCCGTGGATACGAACCCGATATCCTCTGCATGGCAGTCTGTTGGTATCTCCACTAGGCTATCGCACACACAGAAGAACATACTTAAAAAATATAATATACGTAGACCACGTGAAGTGTAGCACCACCGAGGATTGAACCCACAACACAAGGAGTAGTGTTAAACTTCGAGGCAGCTTGAACCACTGCGCCATCGAGCCTTCGTAATTGCAATTAAATCATCAAATAACTGCGCTATTTGTATCGTTCGCAGTAGATTACACATTCGGTTGCGCTCTATATTTTACTTGGACGGTAAAGTACCGGCACATCGCTGTATCGAGTGCTAAACATTAAACACTTAGAGTGACAGTCCACTACAAATATAGCGTCGCTCTATATAACGTAAATTTTTATTCACGTCTAGTGCCAGCGAGTTAAAAGTCTTGAATTTATTGATTCGCATCGCATGGACTGATTTTATGACTAGGTGATCATCGGGCTAGTTTGGGGTTTTATAATAAACCGGTCAAGTGCGCGTCGGACTAGCGCACCGAGGGTTCCGTACCAACCTGTAGGTATATATAATTATTTAAGAAAATATGAGATGTAACTAAAAATTTAAGGTTTTATATTTTTTTTCTATGTGCTATAAAACGTTGCTTTATGCCGCAAATTCTCGCGTGAAGGTATCAAACTGAAATTTATATCAAATAGTAAAGTCTACTGTCCCATGAAGCTGTGAAAAATCAAGCTTCTAAACCAAACAATCAAAATATACAGCTGTTTATGCTGCAAATTTTCGCAAATTTTCGAAACTCGCAAGGGAATCAAAACCTACAGGGTACTTCCCGTGAACTCAGAATCTTGAAATTAGGCACGTCTTACAGCACAGATAAAGGAAAAATTGCAAAAAACCGTACATTTTTAGTTACATCATATAATTAAAATATTTTTAATAATTTTAAAGCTACTGCCCCGTTCCTCATGAACCCGTAGAGATTTAAAATTTAAATTCATATCAAATGCTCAAGTCAAAACTAAATGGTACTTCCAGTCGATCTAGAATCTTGAAAGGCATAAAGCAACGTTTTATAGCACATAGGAAAAATTTAGAAACTTCACATTTTTAGTTACATCACATATTTTTTAAAATTATTATACATACCTACAGGTTTGTACGGAACCTCGGTGCGCGAGTTCGACTTGCACTTGACCGGTTTATTTCATTTCGAGGTACGGAACCTTAAAAATGGACTCAGTTATAATGTCAATATATTTAGTTTTCAATGGATATTTTCAAAAACCTTTTTTTGTCGTTGCAGCCTTTCGCAATTATCTGCTGGGCTTAGCATCTCCTAACTTTCTTCACAGAAGTGTAAGTCAATTTGGTATAGGGTTTGATGATGACTTCTCCATCACTTCGGAAGGATACTATTTGCTTAGTGTTACCCGAACGGATAGCGATATTCCATGGTCTATGTTTCCATGGTTTTGCTCCAAATTACAGACATATAAAAGCACGTGCGAGATTGTGGAAAGCTACTAGTTATAAGTAGGTCGATTTATATAAGTATGTCGTCAATAAATAAAGCCTAAAATCCTTCAGACGTTAATTAGGTATAGATAAAACACTTACAATACATTTACCCGAAAAGTTAATCACAGTACCGTTACAGTCGATGTTATCATTAAACAAATGCTTTTTCTGTGTCAAAAACGATATCTTTTATTTGATTTTCGGTTTGCTTTATTCACGATATACATTCATTAAATATTTCCAACCGTATGGACAGTTTTATCTCTTTAAAGTAACACCCTTCTTAGGAATACATTTTGTATTGCGGGGATTTTACAATCATTTAAGTACAGGACACGAAGGACACCTAGTTTCTCATTCTATTGTATTATATCATCATCAGCCCCTTACAGTCCACTGCTGGACTAGGCCTCTTCTTTGAAAAAAGGAATTGGCCTACTATACCACGCTGGCCAAACGGGTTGGTATAGGGTTTGTTTCAAGTTTTCCTTTTCTTACAGTACTGTTCTCTGCACAGTATGGTCCGTTTGTCGGCTCTTAGGACGCCCATGGGATGATATGGGGTGGTGACATTCCGTATTCATAATCCGTCACCACACGGACATATTTGTATGTATGTATGTATATTGTATTATATAACGTGCGCTTAAAAGAAAATCGTAATCGGTCTTGTTTATACACTGTCTCAATGATGTCACATGTTTTCTGAATATGAGAGGGATGCCGTATGGTTTTACAGACTTCACTTTGAGAACATGATGTAGAGCTTTCAAACCAGACGATTTCCTCACGACCATATCCTTCACTATTAGAGTGACTGATAATTAACAATTAAATATGGGGATACGGTATGGGGACATTGGTGTGTGTGCTTAGGAATTTAATACCAGATTTTTCTTTCGCAGTGCAAAGGTCTCACCACAAGGCTATCGCTGCTTTTAACGTAAAATAGGGCTCTATAATAATACACAATGTACATATTATATGCAAGATCGATAGTTCATATAAAACTTTTTGTAACTACCTGCTATCCAGTAGGGCTTGTCCGACTAGCTTCGAAGTTAGCAACAAGTTGGATGTTGTCAAGATTAAAAAGTCTTTGTTAGGATACATAACCTATATATGATTTTGTGAATTTCTGTTAACTCGTCAGCATTATATATTGCTTGTAACAATATATTATATTATAAATGGAAATGTGATAGTGTTGTTTGAAGTTAAAAGGTAGATTGACGTTTGTCTACATAGTAAATTGTCTTCGAGACTAGGTAAATAGATTGAAGGCAGGTTAAGCCAGTTAACATTAATATGAGCGCAAGAGTTGCCCTGCCTGTTTTTACATGCTGCACTTTCATAGTTAGATTTCATGCTGCACTCTCCGCTGAGCCGATTATGTCAAGTTAAAGGAGTGAGGTTGAGCGTCAAGTAATCCGAATATCGAGTGAATAAAGTGGGTTCAGCCATTGTAATATATTGTATTGATTTCAGGTACCCTGGAGACTATTATTTAACGACGACGGATTCGTCACCGTTCGGACTCGGCCACGAAGGCTTGTAACACTCCAATACAACTATGTGTACTTATGGCTGTGATTGTACATACTGTATAGTGTATATACTATTGTAATGTCGCGTCTACACCATAAAAATGTAGCCACAGAATTACTCTCGTAAGGAATCATCCATACAGAGCGAACTGACTATATTTTTCTAATACCTGTCCGTGCAATAGTGCACTACAGTAGTAAATAGTAGTAACCAAGTGTAATTTTAGCTATTTATTGAGCTAGGTTTGTTAAAGAGTATCTTTTAGCAAGTTATCTTTATATAATAAGGTTATAATAAGCAGATAATTAACCAATTAAGTCAGAATAAAAATGTTCTTAATTATAAAAGGTTTCAATATTACCTACCTTATTTACCTTCTCATTATGTTCCTTAATTTTTCTTTTAATTAGTTCATTGATTACTTTACACAGCCATTTCCTTTCAATAATTTCCGTGAAGTTTATTCTAAGAGCTATTAGTAAAACATGACAAGAAATATCTGAAAATATAACGTGTTGTTTTACTGAGAAATGTACGTACATAATATTGCTATACGCTAGATATCTGTCATTCTTGCAAATGCTATTGTTACTAACACTTAGCAGCGGCGATATTGATTGTGATAAATTTGCAGATTAAACTAGCCATGTACGTTGACAAGTCGAAAGATTAAGATAGGCACAGTAGAAAAAGTTATAATCAAACAAACTGCGATACAAATAGTTGAATGTTGGTTGATTGTACACACAATAATTTAAAGCAGAGTTGTTTTATGAAGCCTTGTCAGATGGAAGCTCAATAAGGCATTTTGTATATTCTGCTGACGTCTGGTGGGCTTGTACGAGAATGAACTGAACAACCGGCGTGTTTACGTCTCCCTGTTTAACTAGCGTTATCTACTTAATGCCGTCGGCCGGTACGCTACTCTAAACGTGAACAGAACCTCAACTTTAGTGTTGTGTAGGTAGACGCCGTCTACTACGTAAATAATTTAGTAGCACACCGCGTACTTACTTATATTTTGGGTATTCGATTCTCTATAATAACATGCGTAAGTAGATCAACTCTATTATTTATGTTTTTTTATGTACTTGTATAACATTTATTTTCAGAAGTAATTTTACTCGTGGTCATTATAATACAGACATTTATACAACAGTTAACGAAAAGACGTTTTTACTGTTAACAATATGTAGGTACATACGTAGGTACATCTATGAATCGATACTGTTGTTCGAAAAATAATTACCTATATATATTTTAATTTTCACAACATTCCTTTTTTTCGTATGCAAGAAACTAGTTCGTTTAATTGTTGTATACATGTCAACAGTATTATATGTATGTATATTTTTCATCGATGTTCCTCAATAAATCATGATGACAACATATAACAAATAAATCAGGAAACAACTCGAAAAATATATTGCTCTATGTTTTATTAGGTTATCTTTCTGAAAATAATTTATGAATTCCAAGTTTCATTCGATTTTAAAATGCTTTATTTTTGTTGGACCTGCATATATCCAAGCATTCATAGAGCTTACCTATGACACGATCTGGCGTTATAAATTCTATAGCCATGTAATTACAAAAAGTATAAGTATAGATTGAAATGAAATGAAATGAAATACTTCTTTATTTCGTATAAACTTTGCAAGTACTTACGAAACGTCATTAAAAAAAAGCATTTTATACAATTATTTTTGTGTGTCGAATTAGAAGAGCTCAATCCCAAGCGTTTTGGTCGTCTTTATATTCAGATATTTTATAGTATGCTTTTGAACATAATTTCGCTTTGACAATAATTTTGAACTTATTTATAGATAAGTTTCTTAAATTATAAGGGAGCTTGTTATAAAAGCGTATACATTGCCCCATAAAACAGCTACTTATTTTGTGGAGACGAGTGCTATGAACTACCAGATTATTCTTGTGTCTTGTATTTACAGAATGTATATCACATTTTTTAATAAATTTGTCAATATTTTTATGTACATATAACAGATTTTCATAAAAATATTGTGATACAACAGTTAGAATGTTTATTTCTTTAAATTTTTCTCTTAGAGTAACTCTTGGACCGAGGTTATAAATTCCCCTTACAGCTCTTTTCTGTAGAACAAATATTGTATTTAAGTCTGCAGCACTCCCCCAGAGAAGAACCCCATACGACATTAAGCTATGAAAATAACTGAAATAAACCATTCTAGCTGTTTCTAAATCTGTAAGGCGTCTAATTGTCTTAACAGCATAAGCTGCAGAACTGAGTTTGCCCGATAGCCTTTCAATATGTGGACCCCATTGTAGTTTGGTGTCGAGCATTATACCTAAAAACATGGTTGTCTCGAAGGGCTCAATCCTAGATTCATTAAGTTGCACATTGGTTTCCATTTGTTTAACATTAGGCATAGAGAATTTTAAAAGCTTCGTTTTCTTATTATTAAGTAATAGGTTATTTACATTAAACCAATTAACAACTTTAGAGAGTGCATTGTTTACTTCGTCAAAATTAACCTGTTGTCGTTTAATGTTAAAAATCAAAGATGTATCATCCGCGAACAACACAATCTCATGATTGTCCTTTACATAATTAGGTAAGTCGTTAATATATATCAAGAATAGAAATGGACCTAGAATTGAACCCTGCGGGACACCCATTTTTAAAGCCGAACCTGGAGATGTCTTACCATTAACTTCGACCTTCTGGATTCTGTTACCCAAGTAAGAAGTCAGGAGATCGAGAGCTTTGTTCCTAATGCCGTAGTGATATAATTTCCTGATAAGAGTATCATGATGTACACAATCAAAGGCTTTTGACAAGTCGCAAAATATACCTAACGCATCTTGTGACTTCTCCCAAGCCGCAAAAATACTTTTCAGTAACTCAACTGCTGCGTCAGTAGTTGAACAGCGCCTCGTAAATCTGAACTGTTTCTTGTGAAGAAGATTATGTCTATTAAAATGATTAAGCAATTGATTAAGTATTAACTTTTCAAAAATTTTACTAAGAGTTGGCAATACAGAAAAAGGTCGAAAATATGAGGGGTCTGATGTGTCACCAGATTTAAATAAGGGTGTAATTTTACTATATTTCATTAAATCAGGAAATGTTCCAGAAGTGACACAGTCATTGAACACTGTGGCTAGATGTGGACCAATTAAAGTAATAATATCTGAAACAGTCTTTACTGACAATTCCCATAAATCCATTGTCTTTTTCATATTAATAGTTTTAAATTGTTTAAGAATATCTTCAGTAGTAACAGCAGTAAATTCAAAGGCTGTGGCACATTCCGGTACGCAGTCCTTAAGTAGTATTTCTGCAGACGTGGAAGATGACTTGAGTGACTCTATAGTTAAAATGGGTATATTAGCAAAAAAAAAAAATCAAATTCTGTCGCTACTTCCAAGTCCTCTGTAATACTCACATTATTGATATTTAGTAGGTAGTCGCGACTGCGTGCTTTGGCTCTACCAGTTTCGAGTTTCGTTATTGAAGACATTCCAGGTAGCTTTTATGGTATTTTCAGCTCATTTTATTTTATTTTCAAATAAATTGATATTGCAGCATAACAAGCTTGTCTGAATGTTTTTGAATATTTTTTTTACATAATTAATAAAGGCTGGACTATTATTAAAAGTTTTTTCATTGTAAAGTTCATATAACCTAATCCGACTTTTATGAATGCTTTCAGTTGCCCAATCACCAAACGTCAGACGGTCAGTTACATTTATTTTTTTGGGTTTAAATACAACAGAAAATTCATCATTAATCAATTTAAATAATGAGTTATATAACTGAGCCGGACGGTCATGAGTAGGCAACGCATTTTACTAGATAAATTATTTTTAAAACTTTCATTCGGTTTTCATTTATAGGTATAAAAGTTATAATTTTACTCTGAACCTTAAGGTTTTTTCTTGGACAACAGAATAACTACCCACTGTGATCAGACTGGTTTAGTGTTAATAAATATATTATCAATACAAGTAGCACTTGTGGCAGTCACTCTAGTTGGTTCTAAAAAAGTATGACTTAAATTGTAAGATTTAAAAAGATTTAAGAACTTAATTGATGAAGAACATTTCTCTAAAATGTTAATATTAAAGTCACCACAAACAGCTACCGTTTTATGGCAATTATTAACTTTGCATATAGAAAAAGTAATGCAAAGTATTTTAAAATAAAACGGTCGTTTGACAGATGACTGCAAAACTTTTACGACGTATGTGTTATTCACACACATTCATTTCTAATTATGATATTAAACAGTTAATTACCATTATAACACACTAATACGCACTTTACATACAAATAATACCTAAAAAAATAAATTAAATCAAATAAAATAAAATTGTTAATGGGAGAAGCACAGTTTTACGTCTTACTACCAGTGTTGCCAGAGACCAAAAAAGTCAATTGAATACCATTCAAATTGAATACCCAGTCCCGATAATTACTACTGAAGATAATGATTCGCCGAATATCAAGCAAATTAATCATCCAAGACTAAGAATTTTTGCACAAATCATTAAAGCACTTAAAAGGCAAATGGATTCTCTGATGCGGATGCCAAATGGATTCTCAACATTTTTATAGATATCTCACTACCTACCTGTTCCATTGTTGCCGAGATAAAGCCTCAATAATATAGGCAGCTATTGTCTGAAAGTACAACCCAACCAACTTTAGCTGTCATGTTTCAATGTTTATTATTTATAATTTTGTTCGCGTCTTTCTTCTTTAAAATCGCGGCAAATTTTACAGGCGTAAAAATATCATAGAGATGAACACCCAAACTCAAAATTCCAGCGCAACGATAACAGTTTAAGGGTCACATATATGTACGGTTTTCCCCCGCGGGAAACTATCAGAAATTTGATTGGCGACGGGAACATCATCGTTCTACACCTACAGTGCTTGGAATCTCAACCTAGTTCACGTGCTTTTACAAATAAAAGTATTTAGAATTATCGTACACGCACACCATTGTAATGATAAGATTTTGTTTCTTGTCAGAATACCTCTAGATTTAATATAGGGTCGGAAACCTGTACCCTGCAAATGTCAACAACCCTTAATACCCTCAGTATTACATCCCAATGTGATAAGGGATACCTATACGTGTACCTATGATGTAGCCGCTTATGTAACATATTGTGTACTATTGGTGTATTTACTGCCCTGTTTGCTTGGATATTTCTTGCTTCTAATAAAAATCTGACCCATTAGTCAATATTGACGATCACGGCTGTAATGAAACTGCTTTAGAGAATTTCTCATTTCGTGTCATTCTATAAAGTAACAATAGTATGTTTTGGTAAATTATAGATGTAGACAAAGTTATAAATCAGAGCAGCTTTTATGTTATTTATATCTGCACATGAAATTTATCTTTATTTAGACGTCCCTTACAACTTGAATTAAAATTGAGTACCTTACACAATTGGAGAGATGCCATTAAACAGCTTCACACGTATTGAAGCAATGTTTCGCGGGAATAGTTATTGCTTTGTTTTATATTAAGGGGCTCAGTTTGCATTTTGTTTAAGTTATTATTATTTTTTAGATTTCTAATGGAGGCATAAGGATTAATAATATGTTTTATATAACATCACATGAATTATATATATATACTCTTAAACATGCAACGCGAGTGTTTAAAAGCTTCTAACATCACATGAAGTTGAAATTGCTAGTTAAAAAACTAAAACTGTGCTCTATTTGGTACAACATTTAATAAACGCGATGAAAAAGTAATTTCATGTCCAGATTGCAGAGCATAATCGGAAAAGCTCATGTTTCCTCTTTGATAGTTCGCAGAACGACATAAAAGGCTCACACGTCCCAGTGACCAACATGTCAAGTCGATATTAAATAGCTAGGTTGCGTGCCTTGGACGCGGACGAGCTGGATAGTACATACGAGTATTAATCGGTCAAGTACTCAACGATCTCGTATCAACACAAACAGGCTATTCTCCCGACGTGACTGCGCAAAATTCTTTGCCTTTGCGAACATTATATTGACTCAGCAATTAAAATGATAAACATTTGCCTATTTGTTGGTTCGTTCCGGGTTTAGGGATAAATACTTACATAGACAGAATACAGAGCTGCGCCGCGCCAGCACGACTAATTGACCTAATTTGAATAAGCTTTCTGTCGGCATTTTCACGAATTTAGTTACAGTTACTCAAATCAACGCAGATAAATAAAAAGTGATAAAAATTCTGCTGCTCACATTTAGTCGACAATTTGTCGATACATTTTTGCTTAATTATACTGAACAGTTTTTAAATGATCAGTATTTACCAAATTTTGAATTTTCACATATCCGGCTTTTATGTCATCTTTAGACATAGTACCCAGCTACATTATGGTTATTTATAAAAAAGTTAGTAAATACTTATTTCTATTAATCGATTTTAAACTTTCGCGATTTGTATACTTATTTCTATTGTACAGTAAAATGATATGGCGCGATAAATTGCACCGATTAGTTAGATTTAGTAGCGATCAACAAGGTCGTGTAAAATAGCGAAAGGGCTAAACCTAGCACGGCAATTTTCATTGCGTTTTAACGTTGGCGGGACGCAACCAAAGTCGTTCGGTACATCTGTTTGACAATTTACGCTTTTAATAATAGCCGACACTGCCTTTGAATCGGTCGCGCACGAATTAACAACCGGCAAAATTAAAGCCTTCAAACTTTTTGCAGAGCCAGCAGACCGATAGAGCGCGTTCGTTTTGCCCTTATTTAGCCGCGGGGGGATTTTCTCAAAATTAGAAACGTCCCAAATCGGCTTCGTTACATTCTACGTCGTGGTAATAGAGTTGTTAAGGAAAATATCGAATAGTCTATTTTGTTGTTTTTGTATCAAGTTGCCGGTTCATAAATCGATGGATAAAGTTACAGTTTTAAATTCAACGTGGAATTAACGGGTTTATAAACATAGAGTATTCGATAGAAAAGTACATGTCATGTTGAATAATATACTTCTAATCAATATGAAGCTGTTATTATGCATACATAATATATAGTCTCCTCTCTCCTCTATTATTTCGGCAGAGGCGTTAATCATACACTTTGTCCATTATATTAATTTCCCACGTGATACTGACATGGAACCTGAATCTCGGAAAACAGCCGTAGTTACCACTTTTTGGTATAAAAGTTATTGGACAAACAAAGCAAACACTATTGATACTAAATAAATAATGAAGCGATATTTTATTTCAGTGTTTGTTTGATTAATCATTAAATGGATACAAATTGTTAACATCCGTGTACACACGCGTTTTTGTAGTTAAATAAATATACGATTATATTTATTTTGTTTGAAACAGTGCTGCTAATTATATTACAATAAATGTATTTACTGTCATGCTTCATGAGCAAGTAAAAAGTTTATGACGAACGTTTATAATTTTCAATAATGATTAATTTGTCGTTCAATAGAACGATTCATGTCACTGCTCATATAAATACTTAATGAAATTTTTTTTAAGTCATACATGAAACGACTGCTCCAGGCTGATAGCAGCACGGCTAAGAGTAAGTATCTTCTTCAAGTTATATACTAGTTATAACTGCTCTAGCGGAACACATATTTTTTGTCATATTTTATAAAAAAAGGATTATTAAGAATATTACTTTAGTTATTAATAACGTAGGTATTTATTATGAACGGAACCAGCTGAACGGTCATTAACTTTAGGATTTGCGATGAAATGTCAGTAAGGACAAGTTATTATATATATATATAGGTATAAATCTATGATGATGATAATGACAATAAACAGTCTGACTTGTCTCAATACGGCTGTCCTTACTGCGAGGTTCACTAACTTATCCACGTCGCTGATTGAAATTTGGCACACTTGTAATACGTTGCTACTCATCTAGATGCTAACTATTCGTCTGTACCGTAAGTTGATAAAGTTGTACATGTGGTCGAATTTTGGTTAGCTTTGCTAAAGACGCGAAGAGAAGATTTTTCTCAGGTAATGGTTTGCCGTGGCAATTAAAGTTGTTTAAAGTATATAGTGAAGCTATCTTGATTCTACTTTGCCCGATTGTATAAATATAAGCTTTAATTTTCATTTTTATTGATAAGAAGATACGTTTCGATTGAAGGAAAAGTAGTTGTATCTTTTACCGCTGCACTTTTTTACCACCGATTGTATAAGTGTATTTGTGTGGGTTCCTAGAATATTTTATAACTATGACTAAGCAATCTATTTGCAAATTCGCTGAGTAAGAAAAACTGTACGGTTGATTTTCCATGTTATATTATTTATTAATTTCAACAACAACAATAGCAGCGAATTGTATGGTAAGCAATACCAATAATATTTCGAGGAAATATCAACCACTTTAGGTGTCAAACGATAATTTACACCGTACACTTGAGGCCTAACGCAAAGTTCTCTACAATTCATATTTTGTTTTTACTGTGACATTGGGCCCAGGTTGGGCGCCAATTACAAGATGAATGTATTTACATTGCATTGATAATAATAAGAAACAATAGTAATAAAATATTTATCTTATTAAATGGTATGCCGACCAATTTGTGACTTTTCCAGACATAAGTTTTTTTAAAGTTTCTTCGTCCTTTTTAAGGTTGAAGAAACCGCTGGATTGAACAGTTCATTTTTTCTATTATTTTTACCGACATATAATTTGTCATAAAACAACAATTATTGAGACAGTTGCTTTATATAAACAACCATAATGAAATTTTAACACAGAAGAAAATATAAATTACTTGGAACATGACCTCACCTGTCAGTTACACTTTGTATTCACAAGTGCGTTAGCCGTTAACGTCGCTTGTCACTTAGGTTTTAAAAACATTAACTTATTCTCTAAGAACTCTCGCTTCTTAAATTAAAAAGCAAAAGCTATATATGAACATCATTGTATACATATTTATAATTTTATTAGCATAATTCTCAAAGATAACGAAACTAGTTGGTCTTTGGTATAACTTTTTCCATTATTTATACTAAGCTCGCTCTGGTCTGGAGTGTACGTAATGCGAGTGCGCCACCGACTTCGCTCGTTGTAATTATAGCCTAAGACCTACAAAATTATCCACTAGGACTAGTATTTTCATAATTTATGCAAGCCAAAGTGTAGGGTTGAAACGGCAGGCCAAGTACACGAGCTCAGTCAATTACCTGTACTGTTCATGTACAAGTTTAATAAGAATCGATAGTATCTTGCCAGTACTTCGATGTATGACTTATACTTTATGTAATATCTTCTTGGGTTTACGCAAATGTTGCCGACGTTTCGTATTCTTTACAGGATTCATGGACACAGCAGACTGAGGTGATATTTGTCTTTTTCTTGAATCTATAAGTTATCTCAAAGTACCCGAACATTTTTCAACTTTTGGTGTTACTATTTACGCAGAATGAGCTCACAGTACAGCCATCTTCGACAAGTTAAACTAATTTGGTTTTTATCGGTGCCCTTCATATTTTGTTCTATATTTAATGCGATACAATATACCTACTGAAATATTGACACCAATTATATTTGAAGCATGCCAGCAAAACTTGTAAACACAAGGCAGCGCTAATGTCATGCACATTGCCCATATGACGCACATCTACATATTATCTGTTAGTGGCGACTAAATAAAACACACGTCATCACGGCACAATGTTTCGTGGCAATTAGTCTGCGTGTCGCACGATAACTATTTTTTAAAGTTATTGGAAATATCAAAACTATTGGAATTTATTGGCAAATATGAAATAACGAAGCCCGTGTTATAGATGTTTGCTTATTTACTTTTATCGATTATTCGAAAAGTAATCCGATTTCAAAATGTTGAATAGATGGGATTCGAAGTAGCGTAAACAAAATCTTGCCGACGGGCTCCGACAAACTGTGTTAACTTAGTCTATTCTTGGAATGAAATAGGCAATTTTTAAAATCTCACTTTAGAGCAAATGTTGTTTGAAGCGAAGAAAAAACGTGTGAACATAGTATCTGAGATAAAAGATTTCGTGATATTTTTATTAGTATCGAAGATCGCGTTGTAACTTGTTATCGTACAGGACAACTTGTTATACGATAATATGTATTAGAGAAAGGAAGTAACACCGAGGAAAGCAAAACAAAGTTCTCCAATTCTTAGTTATATTTATGCGGAGTTGGCAGAATCAACGCAAGGTATAACAAAGTCTCAGCTATCGACCGTTTCATCGATTTCGTTTAGTTTACTGCCGTACAGATAGGAACTGAATGTTGTAATTATCATATACCTAAGTCCAAAACTGTGTAGTTAAATTTTAATCCACATCCATAGGCCCGTAGATTTGGCCGGTGAACTTTTTGACTTACACTATGTACAAATATTTTGAAGATTATTAAATGAACCATACAAATTCGCTCAAAGCTTTAAAAGTTTCTTTGCAAACTTACCAAATAATTTATTGCATTTATTAAAGCTTTGATAATTTTATCACGTTTTAAAGTATAAGCACGTCTGAAAGTCAAAATTTTTAAATAATTAAGCACCTAATTTCAATTAAAAAGAGAGGTACAATATTCTCAAAGTAAGTATGCGAATTTAAATTCTGTCGAAGTCTTAAGTTTATTAAATTTTACAGCTTCATTTACTGGAATAAAGTCGCTACATATGTAGAACATCTTCTAGATAACATAAGCCTTAAAGGTACTTACGTTTGTTATTGAATAAGTATTACCAATAATAAAGAAAAGAAAATTAAAGGCAAATAAATTACAATGTCTTGGAACTCGGTCTGAAATAAACGTATATTACGTTTTTCTTTAAAATAAGCACGTCAAACATAGCCATATACCTATGTGTTAATAATGGTAACACTAATCCACAATGACGAAGTACTAGTGTTTACAACAAAAAGTATGCAAACAAAATTAAATATACCAGTTCAAAATGGAGAGTAGTAAATGCGGTCAAATAACACATCTGAAGTGTTCAGTCGGCAGTTCTATTGGTCGTTCAACAGCCACACAACAGGAAAACATATTATTGAAAATAGGGCACTTAATGGTCCAATGACGGTTTGGCTTCCAATTAAATACTGAACTAGCACTTCAGGGTTATATTAATGGTAGTGAAAAGCCCGATTGGCAGGTAAATGAATAAAGGCAGGGAGTTCTTAGTTCATAGAACTAATGCAACGTCCTTAAACTTATTGACCAACGTTAGTCATTCTAATGCGGACATAAATTGCGGGTTCCCAGTCGCTTTATTGAACTACCATTCGTATTGCATTTTATAATTAAAAAAGTAAACTTATGAAAAGCGCCAGGGTTGTCAGCATATGTTTAGATCATATTATACCTGATTTTTGTTGCATGAGCCTAGTGTTTTGAGGGGAAGTGGTAATTTGTGAAATTCTTATAATGAGTTTATTTTTTATAACCACATGTCTGTTTACGTCAAAGATTCGTCGTAATATCATGATGCATCATTATATTTTCATCATTTGTGTGACACCATTCACAGCAAGATTATTGACTTCAGAGACTAGATATTAGTCATCCGTAATGAATAAGATAATATAAAATTGACTAGACGACGCCCGCAGCTAAGCTTGCACATTTTTTTTTATTTGACTGTTTTTGCCCGATCCCGTGGGAATTTCGGAAAATCTCTCCTAGTGCACCCTTACGGTCCCAAGGAACATACATGCCAAATTTCAGCTTCCTGCGCCCAATAGTTTTGGCTGTAACTTGTCTGTCAGTCAGTCAGTAACGCAAGACCATTATTATTTATAGAATCGTCATGTAGTATAAAAGTACATTGAACAGAAAGAAAGGTTAGTGTATCTATATTCAAAGACTATCATAACTATTTTAAGTTTAGTCATTGACATTTTAAAAAGAAGGAGGCGTCTTTATAGACCGATGAAGCTATCTTCTATTTGAATCTGATGTAAATTAAAAGATAGCTGCGAAACCCCATTGTGGGCGAGTTTAAAGAGCTCGTCGTGAGTTTTACTAATTTCTTGCGTCTATTTAATTTGTTCGTTAAACATTTGGGAAAAAGAATACGGTTTTATCAATGAAGGTACACGTGTCGGTTTATAATACTCAAGAACGAACAAAAAGAGCTTATGAAAATTTTGTGGCTCACTTAAAACGAATATAGCTACGATCTCCTACAGTGAAGTAAAATTAACCCTCTGATAACATGTTTAAATTATAATTATAAATACCACGGATACGAAGCCCACGTCGAGCCCCACGGGTAGGCACGCGACGGCGAAGTCACTTCAACCCTACGCGCACAGCGGGTCAGCAACCGTGCGGTCCATCGAACCTCGTCAAATATTAAAAAGAGGACTGAATCGACTTTCAACTTTCTCATGTACATTAATATGAGTATTGCGGTATTATTTATGCATACTATGCAAATAGAAATATAACATAATGCATTAGTAACAAAAGGATTTTCATGTTTATTAACGCTTTATATTCACGATGTATTTACGGAGCCGACTGTCGCTTGCCGTTGTATTAAAATAATCCACCAAATTTGACAGGCACAACTAAAACATATTAATTATGTTAATGCAGTTTCTGTTGACAGAAGCGCCCAGATATATAAACTACGATATCAGCATATACATAATTATGTTTGTTACATAAGAAACATAGACAGGAATAAAATATAACGTCCAAGGAATCGGTAGCGTGAATATCAGTAGTCAAACATAGGGTTGTTACAGCTTTACCAATAACCGATGAGCAAGCGATTTTCTCCACTTGTCAACTACACATAATAACATGCTCGTGTTTTCTTTGCTCCGTTCCCAGGGCTGACACAAACAATGTTTTAAACATTTCATTTCCTATTTCGCTACGAAAGATATCCTGGATTTATAACAATTCATTTCGCGGAGATAGGTATTACAATTGGCAGGCTACCAAAATGGAGGACTTCCGAATTGTATTGCCAAGAAAAAATGCTGGTTCCATCTCGCTTCATTTAGGTCGTATTACTTACGTTTTGCACTCCCAGTGCTAATTGTGCAATTTAGTATTAAGTGGCTTGTCGGCTATTTGGTCTATAGCAGTACCCTGAACAGAAGAGCATGCATGAGGAATCTGATGGGAGTGAATTAAGCAAGAGAGATATATCAGGATCGTTGCAAATGGCGTTCCGTAGTCTCTGCCTATCCTCCGGGAAACAGGCGAGTTTCTATGTATGTTTGTATGTATGTATTTGGTCTATAAGACGTGGTAGATCATTTTATGCGAGATTTTTTGGCATCATGTTTAGCGTGATTACTTTTAGTAGGTAAAATATCTACCTTTTAACAGTTTAACGCAGTACTTGCCTGTTGAATTAAAATTCGTAGGAGGGTGCCTATTCTTTTTCATAATTATGAATTAATGATGTATTAACTTATAATTTAGTGAATTGACTTATTTTTATAGGATGTAATGCATCACCGAGTATACTTCAATGCCCCGCGATGGTGACCTGGCACTCGGAAATCGTAGTGTAATTCATGTTATCACTTGATGAATGTTGTGACGTCAATCACCCTGTGGTGAAAAATATTGTGGGATTCAGGAACAGTTGAATTTAAGTGTTCTTTGCTTTGTCATGGTTATATGTTTTGTAAAGTGGTGGTACGACACAGGAAAATGAATAGGAATACAAAATATTTTTACTAAAAAACAGAGCACATGACCTCTGTGACCTAGATGATGATGAAGATGAAGATGATTTGAAGCTAGAGCTAGACCATGTTCAGGAGGTACTTAGGAAGAACGGATACCAGGTACAACGACGAATGACGCGGCCTATCAAGCGCGATAAACATCCGGCGGTAAATAGACAACCGACCTACATGCCCTACATTAGAGTTGTTACGGATAAAATAGGAGACAAGTTAAAAAACTACTCCATTCCGACCGTATTTACACCAGGGGCCAAAGTATACAACATGGTGGGCACACCAAAGGATGTTCTACCGCTACAAACCCCAGGTGACTATAAAATCAACTGCAGCTGCGGAAGCTCTTACGTAGGGCAAACGAAGCGGACTATCGCTGAACGTATAAAGGAGCACATCGCAGCTGTAAAGAACCGTCAAACGAACAAATCGGCGATTGCGCAACATTTACTTCAATCGGGCACCAATTACTGGATTGAATTTCATCGTCTCCAAGTCCTCTCCACGGAACGCCACTTTTATCCAAGAGTTGTGCGTGAAGCGATCGAAATCAAAAAACATAAAAATTTCAATCGGGAAGAGGGCTTCAAATTGTCATCGGCGTGGAATCCAGTGATTCGGCTAACAACACCCCACTTTAATGCGCAGTCGGCGAATGTTCAATATACAGATACGGTTAGTGTGTTTTGCGCCGGTACTTCGATAATAAACGACCCGGGGGTAGAAATAGAAGCTTCTACCTCGCACTCGGAGGCGTGACATCGCTACACCAGTCAGCATGCGACCACGGGACGTGCAACCGTCTCGAAACGTCAAGCAAAATAAGGTATGTAAATACCTAATGCATGTTCGCGTTAATTCCCGTCTATATTATATACTAGCTGTGCCCGCGACTTCGTTCGCGTAAATGTTGGAATTTAATTAGCATGACATTTATGCTAAGAGTATATAATATTTATAACTTTTATATGTACATACATTATATACCTAATATATATCTTTAGAAAATTTCTTTATACACAACATTAACTGTTTTACCACCTTCACATAGAACATACATACATACATAGACTCACGCTTGTTTCCCGGAGGGGTAGGCAGAGACCATGGAACGCCATTTGCAACGATCCTGACATACCTCTCTTGCTTCATTCACTCCCATCAAGTTTCTCATGCATGCTCTTCTGTTTAGGGTACTTCTGACCTGTCCTTTTTTTAGGATGTCTCCAATCTGATCAGAGAACGTCCGCCTAGGCCTTCCCCTTCGTCCTGTCCCATTCACACTTGCCTTATATATCTTCTTTGTCAGTCTTTCATCCATCATCTCCATGTGTCCAAACCATCTTAACATGCCTTTCCCGATGCTTGTCACTACATCTTCTTTTACCGCACACCACTCTCGTATCACACAATTCTTTACTCTGTCGGTCAAAAACACACCACACATACTTCTCAGTGCTCTCATTTCTACAGAATTTATTCTACTTTCATGACTCTTCTGCCATACCCAACTTTCACTACCATACATAGAACATGTAAATTATTTTTACCGATCATGTGAAAAGCATCATGTTCGGATGTCGATTCCAGCTGTTTCAAGTGTCTGTCATTGCGATTTATTTAGAAAATACACACAGGACTACGACTATCCAGCCCTACCGAAAGTAAGATAGCCCCGTTGAGTAATTCAAGAGGTATTTCAATTCAGGGCTCAGTCTCCCGCTCAGAGATTCCTACGCACGTGACGTGAGGAGTGGGAAATTGGGAATAATGAGACACCTGTATAAGAACAGAACACGAACGAACGAAAGAAATCTAAGGAACACGATAACATTCAACAATCATAAACTCATAAGTAACGTCAAATACCCAATCCAAGTATTCCAACGACGACGAAAGCAAATTATCCGAGAACCTGATCAATCCTCGGAGAATCCACGTTCACAGTGCATGTACAACATGTGGCCCACATGTTGTACATGCAAACAAGACATGCATGCAATGAAGACATCATCACACGTGCGTGCACACAAATGGGCTACGAGTCTATATCAATGGAATGCTTTTTTTGAGTTTGCACGTACCAACTGTGCCAGTTTTTATGATATACACGTATGAACAATGAACCATATAATAAAATGTACAAAAAACCGACCGAAATTTCGTCAGTGTTGCCAGGCAATCGAGGTTGGAAATGAAACCAATTTTTTATAGAAAAAAATAATTAAAATATGAAATAACAAATGAACTAATTATTGTAACAGCTATAATTTGACTCCTTCAATTGTTCTACAACATTCTCTTCACCATCGCTATCCTCCAAACTCCTCTTCCGTCAAAGGCAATGAAGATTTGAAGATATAGGCCTCGAACGTTTCATAAAGAACCAAGATGAAAACCAAAATAAAAGAAATCGACAACACTTGCTATGACCGATGCGTCACGAATTCGTAAAAACTTACTTAGTTTTGACAACTTTTACTCATACGCGCGTTATCGTCTAATGGGTCGGCATAAATGTAAAATTCTACCCACATTTTTATGAATGAGAACAAAGTACACGTGAGTGGCACATATATGGGGCACGAAATCTATAGCGTGCACGTGAGTGCACCACATGTGGCCCATCTGAAAAATACAAAAAAAATGATAAGGGGCATTCTATTTTTTTTTCGTATGTTATATGTTATAACCTATGCTTATCTTATCAAATTTCCGCAAAAAATACTTGCACGTGAGGGGTATTTTAATAATTTATACACACATCAACAAAGTCTAGGGATATCTTAATCCTAAATTATTTACGAGTTTATAGTTTAGAACCTTGTTAGTTTCCACAAAAAGTTTATATACAGATTAAAACCTCTTTTATTCTATTTTCAAAATTTGAACATGGAAAGAAAAAAAACAAAATAATAAACAAAATATGGCGGCAAATTTGCTAGTAATTCGTTACATTAAAGAAAGTTAAAACTGTTTTATTATAATTATTAATGAAAAGGGTTTTTAATTGTTTTTCTTTTTTAATTTAACGTGACGTACGAACTTTAAAAGTCATGTCACGTCGTCATTTGAGTCGAGATGAAATGTTACGAGCCGTGGGCATGTTAGAAAATGGTGCAATTCAACGCGTCGTTGCTGAGGCCCTACATACCAGTCAAAATGTGATATCAAGGTTGTGGTCACGTTATCGCAGTACTGGAGATGTGGCCGAACAGCACACAGGTAGATATCGTGTTACTACGCAGAGACAGGATCGATTTCTCCAAATGACCGCCAGAAGACAACCCAATATCACAGCGCTGCAACTAGTGCAAAGGCTCCAGGAGGACCACCAGCTGCTGGTAAGCGACCAAACCGTGCGAAGAAGGTTACATGAAGTTGATCTTCATGCTCGAAGACCATTGCGTGTTCCAGCATTGCGACGTGGCAATCGCGGTCGGCGGCTTTCGTGGGCTCGGGAGCATTTACCATGGAGTGACGAACAATGGTCTTTGGTGCTGTTCACCGATGAGTCCCGGTTTGGGTTTCACCCGGATTCACGAAGAACACGCGTTTGGAGAGCTCCAGGGAGAGTTAGCCGTCTACGGCACCCTCAGGAGGTCCACCCATACCAAGGCAGGACAATCATGGTGTGGGCAGGAATTCGTCTTGGCGGACGAACCCAACTCGTTTGGATCCAAGGCAGCATGACTGCACAAAAATACCACGAGGAGGTAGTAGAGCCCGTTATTGTCCCACACAGAACTCAAATAGGCCATGAATTTCTACTCATGCACGATAATGCTCCTTGCCATACGGCGCGGCTGGTATCGACCGCTCTCCGAGAGCACGATATTCAAGTTTTGGATTGGCCTGCACAGTCGCCCGACTTAAATCCTATCGAGCATGCCTGGGACATGTTACAACGAAAAGCTTTGAGAGATTTTCCACCAAATTTGACGACTGAACAACAACTTTACGAACACTTGCAAAGGACATGGAACCTCATACCGCAGCAAGACATTGACAATTTAATTTTAAGTATTAACAATCGATGTCGATGTGTAATCAATGTAAGAGGTGGCAACACTGATTATTAATGATTAGATTTTACAAGATTTTTTCCATTTTTATTAAAATAAATAGTTTTTTAAGAAGAAATGTTTGTTGTTATCATACTAATTTTCCATGATGATTAAAAAAATTATTTTTTTTATTTAAAACAAAAAAAAAAACACGAAATGTTTTTTATTTTTATTAAAGACCTTAAAATAATCTATGATTCTTCTATTTACTGTATCAGAAAATTCTGCATAGATTTTTAGATATTTGATGAAATATAAAATATCCCTAGACTTTGTTGATGTGTGTATCTGCACTGTTAAAGTGTTAACACCGCCATTCAGAAAATCATTTGTCAACGCCCTCTATGTTTACATATACAAACTGACCGAGATAGAAAATAATAATTATGGACTAATAGACAATTTATTGAATAAAGGATTCATATTCATTGTATTTATTATTTAAAATAACTAATAATGAAATGATTATATAACTATTATACAAACATAATAATTTGAAATACATGAGATTGACCGTTTAAATTAAGTGGACATTGTAATAAATTTTGAAACAGAGACTTTTTGTTTATGAAAGTGCCGAATATTATACTCTATTATTCTTTAATGACAGAAAGATACCCGACACATAATTATTGTCTTTTTTGCAAGAAACATTTATCTTGCTAGAAAATTATTTGAAAATAGTGACATCTATCGGTGGGTAAGTTGCCATAAAACACTTTGAAGGTACCTATTTAGACTCACTATACTTTTACTAACAAACTTACAGGTAATGATCATAGATGGCACCATATATGTATGTAACCAGTTTTGGATGATCCCTGTTATGTTTGGGACTACGTACAAAGGAGAGGTCAAGCTGTACACCAAAAACCACTCAACCGATTGTGATGTAACATATACTATTTTATAGGTTTGAGTATCTTTTGTACATGAGTGTATGTTTTATTGAAATCAATTTCGCTATTTTAGAGATCTTTAGCAATATAGGGAAATACAGACAGACATAAATTCTAAAAAACATCAAGTATTGCTTTTTAGCATTTTCCTAGATTTTTTAGCTAATTTTCGTCAAAATATCTTTAATGTACAGATTTTTTCACCTCTACAGTTTTATTATAGTATAGATTCTAAAATATTTTTAATTATTGTGTTTTCATCGCTAGAGTTATAAAATAAAACATTTCAGATTGTGAACCAACCTATAGGTACTTAGTTATGCAAAGAAGTAATGAATTCTTTAAGCCTCGGCTTTCGAAGAATAGGAGAAATATTTCTAGTTTTTATCGAGAGAAGATAATCATATCCGACAACGGACATTTTCAGTAAACGGCTACTGGTTTTGTGATAGAGTATTATAAATCTACCAACCGACGAAATGTGGGTGTACCCGCCCGTACCCTTTAGTTTTGTATGTTTTTGGACTTTTTTGGTTGTACATTCAATGGCGTGGTGAACTAAAATAACATGCAACTGAATATATTATTTTCTTTCAACTGTGTTCTATTCCAAAACTATAATTAAGAATATTTTAGAATATTTAACGTGCCAATGAACTCTAAGTATAATATAATACGCTGAGAAAGTTTAATTTAATTGTGGTTTTAGAATGAAAATATTTTATTTTCACCCAGATAAGTTTATATAAAACATATTTTTGTGCTGTGTTAACACTGACCAATTAATATGGAGTGAAAATGATTCGTGTTCTTTTTTTTTAATTATTTGCGTCAAAGCTTTGCGGTATTGTATTAGGTTACGCTGTACTGAATTTTAATTAACGTTTTCGTAGTTTTTTGGAGAACAAAAATGCTTGGATGTTATATTGGTTTCTATTTGTTGTATAAATGATTTTCAACGTGATGGATGCTGCAATAGGTGAGATGGTTTTGTCGCACGAGATTCAGAATTCCAGTCATCATCATCGTCGTCCTATCCTTACGCCAGTTGCTTGCGTTGCTTCTCGTTTTGGAGCCCGGGGTCCGCTTACTAGTCTAACCGGATTTGACAGAATATCAGTTTTCAAAATTCAAAATGATCACCGGTGTATACGTGTTTTTCTTTGTTATTGGAGCAGATAAGGATTTGCGTATTTATATTAGTCACGATATACTTGCCAACTCGTTAGATAGTATATTGCTTGAATCATGACCAAAACAGGCTTTTCAAAATATAGTTATCCAGTAATTAGATATTGCTTTTTCAATTTAATAAAATTATAGTAATGTACATATTATAATATGTTCTTGTTTTAGTGACCGCAATATTCGCACAAGACATCTCTTAGTGACATTAAACTAAATTCAAACTAATTTGTGCAAATATTCATCTTTAACCAACAAATTAATGTCTTTAAACATTCATTGCGACAGATTTCGTATTATCCTCTAATATTTCTCAATCACGTAAATTCTATATCATAATTTCTTAGAATCTGTTAAAATTTGTGAGTGTTTGACGTAACATAACGCATTAAGAATCTAAGGGGAAAGTGCTTTTAGAACTTGAATAAAATACTAAATGGATTTAGTATTTCTGCGTCAATCATGTTTATGTAAATCGTCCGTTAATATATACAGGGGTGGAAAATAAACGCGACCAGACGATATTTTCTATATTTAAAAATATACGGTAGATACTTACTTGATACTTGATGGCACGGGCTGTTTCCGCAACTCCACGTCTTGGCGTGTATTTTGCGTGCGGGTGGGAATAGTGACCTCATTCCAGCCACCCCAGCTCTTCGAGGAAGGCCAGCAGACTCTTGATGTGGCCCACTGCTTCCCTTAGGGTGCTGTGTCTTGTCAGGTACTGCTGCCTGTACTGTGCGACCTCAGGGCAGTCGAGGAGCAGGTTGGCTGCCGTCTCGTCTGCTGCCAAACAGGCCCTGCACAGCGGGCTGTCGGTGATACCTATAGTAAACAGGTGTTTATTAAGGAATCCGTGTCCTGTGTAGGCGGCCGTGACTGTCCGCAGTTGTTGTTTGGACAGCCGGAGGATTTGTTTAGCTATCTTACCGTCTACTGCGGGAAGAGCCTCCTTGGCCTGCCTACATGTTTCAATACCAATCCAGGACTGGTTGTGTTGGGTCCTGGTCCTATTTCTTACCAGGTTACGATAAAATCCAGAAGGGAGGGGAATAATGGGCTCGGGTCCCACCACCTCTAAAGTGGCCCCTCTTCTGGCAAGTACGTCGGCTGCGTCATTCCCTCTAGAGCCACTGTGGCCCTTGATCCATTGCAGTGTTAATTTGTTTTGTTTACCTATACGGTAGATATTTTAAATGTTTATTAATTTTGCCACAAATCTTATACGATTGTCAAGAATATTTAAATGGAACTTAAACAAGGCCTTTTATACTTTTAATTATTATGTCAAGGATAATAGTTGTGTCTTTTTGAATTATCTAGAAGGTGATTGCCGATGAAAATATTTATGATATAAAAAATCGTACCACTGTCTTATAAAATAGGTTTTGTCTTAGTTTGAAATTAACTACTTTAAGGATTGGTTTGCATCCAATATTTGGCAGAGTTTTACGCGTATTAGCAGTTTGATAGTTCTTGAAGTCCCGATCTACATTCTAACCTCAAGAGTATGCCGTAGCGTATTACTTCTCTTTTTCATTTTATTGCAAAATAATTATATCTGTATATTTCGTCATCAATTTAATAGCTATAAATCATAATTATCAGGGGCCCAATTCTCCTAAATAAATACAGTTACGATATAATGTCAGTGTCATACTTACGTTACAAAAAGCGTATTCTTCTAAAATATCTGATATTTGAATGAAATAGTAACACGATCATAATTGAAACAAGTGTCAAAATATGTGTCAACGACAAACTATTTATTTCAAATTATACGATAACGACATTAGGTTATCAGAATACCGCTTCTGAGTACATTGAAAATATAATTTCAATCTTAATATATAAAATCCTTGCGTTACTTACTGACTGACAGACACGCTACAGCCGAAACTATTGGGCGCAGGAAGCAAGAAATTTGGCATGTGTGTTCCTTGGGGACCGTAGGGGTGCACTAAGAAGGGATTTCCCGAAATACACACGGGATCGGTCAAAACAGATATATTAAAGAAAATGTGCAGGCGTAGCTGCTGGCGTCCTCTAGTGTCATATAAAAATACGAGAATTAGGCCTCTAATCTATTGCGTAAGCATACAATCATAATCCAATCTATGGCGTAAACATAATATATGTATATAAGCGATTTCCAGTATATTTTACTTTGAATAGCTATTAATGTATTCTTATTGAAGTAGCTATAAATCTAATAGAATAGATGTACGGTAGCTGTAAAGCAGTTGCTTTACAAATCTGCTAGTCTTTTTTTCTATTAATTTAAATTAAATAATTCGACAATAGAGAATACCTCTTGCAATGACACTTTCATTAATAATGGGCTGGTATGTACAAACAAGCCCAATTCAACTAATAATACATTTAGAAATTCGCAAGTATTAAAACTGGTACACCAAAATATACAAGGTATGTCAAATAAAGATTTAGAAGTTGAGTTGTTCATGAACGGTGAATGCATTGATATTTTGTGTATAACAGAACATTGGCTTAAAGATCACCAGTTCATGTTCAATTTTAATAACCATCTAGATGGTAGTTCGTTCAGCAGACAAAATGCAATACATGGTGGATCGTTGATTTTAGTTAACAAGCTGCTTAAATTTAAGAATCGTAGTGACATTGTTAGTTTCTCTGTTGAACGGACAGTTGAAATAGCCTGTGTGGAGTTGGACCAACTTGTTGTGTTGAGTGTGTATAGGCCACTATCATCCTTCTATGATAACTTTGAAAGTGTCATGGATGATGTGTTACGGAAGCTATGCCAACAAAATAAATCTATAATAGTAGGTGGTGATTTTAAAATTAATTTACTAGAAGATTCCCTGAATTGCCAAAAAATTAAGAATTTGTTCAAGTCATATAATCTTGCATGCTTATTTTTGGAACCCACCAGGATAACTTCCACGACATCTACTTGTATAGACAATATATTTACAGACATTGTACCAGTTAGAAAGCAAATAATTAACAAATTAGCATCAGATCATTGTGGACAATCTATAACATTTGCTATGCAGTCTAAAAAAGTAGGTAGAAAGGAATTGAGTGTGGTGCCAAAAACTTTGCGTCGTCTGGAGGGACTTAAGGATAAACTCACAAGTACACTACCATATTTATGCTATGATAACGATCCTAATAAGTTGTTTCTTTTCAATCTTCTTTCTTTCTTTCTCAATTCTTTCTTTGACATGTACTATACTATATTCAATTCTATCTTTGTCCCTAAGAGGATCTCAGTTGCTGGTACTACATCCTTCAGTGAATGGGCAACCACTGGAATTTATAAAAGTAGAAACAAGCTTTACGAATTATATGAACAGAAAGTAATTAATAAAAATGATGAACAATTTTGTCAATATGTAAGAAATTATTCTAAGTTATTTAAAAAGATTTGTCGTGAAGCTAAGACACTTTATTTAAAATCAAAAATTAAAAACAGTGACAATAAAATAAAAGCAACGTGGGATATTATAAACAATGAGACTGGAAGGGTCAAGATTAAAAGTAACGATTACACTCTTCAATTAGATAAAAAGATATTAAAATCAGATTTTGAGGTTGCCACAGCATTTGAAAATTTCTTCACAGACATTCCAGTCTCAACCACTAAATCCCTCAACTCGTCCCCTAATGACGCCGAATCTCTATTGAAACAAAATGTCAATAGGTGTAACATTGAATTTAGTTTTAGTTATGTCACTGACAGAGATATTGTAAAAACTTTTAATACCCTTAATTTGAAGAAGACTAGTGATCTTTGGGGCAATTCTGTTGTGATTACGAAATCCATAATCAACACAGTAGCACCTGAACTGGCAATGATTTTCAATAGATGCATTGACTGTGGTGTGTTTCCTGATCAAATGAAAAGTAGTAAAGTAATTCCGTTATTTAAATCAGGTAGCACATCTGACCCCACAAATTATAGGCCAATATCTGTGCTACCCACGTTTAGTAACATTTTTGAAAAAATAATTCTAGGTCAGCTTCAAATTCATTTTAATAACAATAAGCTGTTACATGTAAAACAATTTGGTTTTACTAGGGGTCGCTCAACTACCGATGCTGGAGTTGAGCTTTAGATAGTATTTTTGATGCCTGGGAGGAGTCGCATGATGCTCTGGGAGTCTTTTGTGACTTATCTAAGGCTTTTGATTGCGTTTTTCATGAAACATTGATCAGGAAATTACATTACTATGGAGTTAAGAACACTGCTTTGAATCTCCTAACATCATATTTGAGTAATAGGATACAGAGAGTTGAGGTAAATGGAAAAGTTACTATGGGTTCAGTGGTCACAATGGGAGTGCCGCAAGGTTCAATTCTTGGTCCATTCCTTTTCCTTGTATATATTAATGATTTGCCATACATTATGCAAAATAATGAAGAGATAGTGTTATTTGCTGATGATACATCACTTATTTATAAACTTAGACGACAACAATCAAATAATGACGATGTAAATAACGCTCTCTCTAAAGTAGTTCAATGGTTTACTGCTAACAATTTACTGTTAAATGAAAAAAAAACAAAATATATACGATTTTCAAGACCGAATGTAAAACAAGTTAAGCCTAACATATGTTTGAATGGAGAAGAGTTGGATCTTATAGATAACACAGTATTCTTAGGCATAACCTTAGATTCTAAGCTACAGTGGGGCCCACATATAGGTCAGTTGTCGAATAGACTTAGCTCTGCAGCGTACGCGGTTTATAAAATTCGTCAGTTAACTGATATAGATACGGCTAGATTAGTATATTTTAGTTATTTCCACAGCATAATGTCATATGGCATTTTATTATGGGGCAACGCAGCTGACATTCAAACTGTGTTTGTACTGCAGAAGCGGGCTATTCGTGCAATCTACAGTCTTGGTTCAAGGCATACACTGAGGGAAAAATTTAAAGAAATTAAGATAATGACTGTCGCATCTCAATACATTTATGAGAAATTGTTATATGTCAGGAAAAATATAAATATGTTTTCCAAATTCAGTGACATTCATAAATTAATCACAAGAAATAAAAACAAACTTGTTCTACCTTCAACTAGACTACAAAAAATAAGTAACTCATACAAGTGTCAAAGCATACGTTTTTACAACAAAATTCCAGGCAATATTCAGGAACTAAGTATTAATAAATTCAAAGTATTTATTAAACAGAGCTTGTGTTCAAAAGCTTATTACACAGTTAAAGATTATTTAGCACACAAAAATGCCTGAAATTGAGTTTAAAAATTATGAATGTTGGCATTTTGAGATTAGTGACATGATATTTTTATTTACATTTGTAATACTTATATTTTTAAATTTTGACATTTTTAATTTGACATTTGTAATTTTATTTATTTTGTTTTGACATTGTTTGATTTGACATTGTTATTTTATTTATTTTCTTTTGACATTTAAAATTACTTAAGTAATATATTATTATTCCTAAATTGACATTCAATAATTTTCTGACATTTTAAATATATGACATTTTAAATTTTTATTATTTTTTAAAATTACTTAAGTAATATATTATTATTCCTAAATTGACATTCAATAATATTTTCTGACATTTTAAATATATGACCTTTTATTGTTTAAATTTTATTATTTTTACATATTGTTTGTAACATGTATTTTACTATGTATTAGCATGTAAAGTTGTGAGTATTATGTGGGTATTATTAAAAATATAAACAAATAGTTGTGGCAACCTGTCTGATGGCTTAGGCTGACATGCTTATGCATACACCTTCTGATGGCGTGGAGGCTTAGTGATACAGATCGTGCTGGCTCCCTCAATCAAGGTTGAGCCGTACGATTGCTGTTGAATGCGGGCCATCAGTGGGCCGAGTCAGTCAAAAGCGTCAGATGATTTCCTGCATTGTACTTGCATACTAAACCCTTTTTTGTCTGGACTTTAAAAGATGAAGAAAAGACTAAAGAAATTGAAGTGACAAAAAAAACAATGACTGAGTTTGTTTCGGCCTTTCTTCTCAGGAAGTCATTTTGCTAGGAAAAGCCGGCATCATCTAGAATAGGGTTTTGACATGTATAAGTATTGTAAACAACCAAAATGCAGAAATAAATATGTCTTTATGTCTTTATTTTTTGAAAACTTTTTAAGTACAGTTGTACTCAAAAAGTTTTCAAAAAATAAAATAAGACTAGCAGATTTGTTTATCATAATAAATATTTGCATATATTATAAACCAGAACAAATAATAGAGTAAGGCTTTCTTTGTATTTAACATTGGCGAGATTTTTTAATAATGCTATACTTAGGGATAAGATATTTATGTCGCGAATACATTTAAGATTACGCATCGCACGAAGGTCCTGTGTTATCCTTATCGCTGCAGAACTGAAGGTTTATTTATATAATTAAGGAAATTATGAACGACCGTATGTAGAGTATTTCTTGCAAGTGTTATTGGAAAATAGCATACACTTAAAAAATGCAGCGTACAATGCGACCTGCGTGTGTAAGTGGTGCGTACTTCTATTCAAAGTTTGCAGCATATGGTTTTTCTTGCAGTATTCAGTACACAATATAGCAAGTATCATAACAGACGAAAATATTTCATTTTTTGCAAACTGTATATACTAGTTGTTCCTTAGCTCTTCTAATCCTAAGAGGTTATAATGAGTGTTGTGTAGTTGTTTGGAAATCCGCCATTTTCAAAGTTATTTTCAACATTTTCAATTCAAAGTGGTTCTGGCTGCTTCTGTTAAGAAATAAATGGACACGCGTATACGCGTATTTTAACATTCTGTTTCTGAGTTCATAAAGTTTGCAGAAATAAGCATAAAGTGTATAATGTTTATCACTTTAAATTATGAGACATTATAAAATTATTTATATAACTGGGTCCTATTTTTAAATGTCACATTCCATATTCCAATTCCAGTAAACATTGAGATAGCCATTACCTAGTTAAATAAATAAGTATACTTATTTAAATTTGATTTGTTCTTGAAAAGTGCTTTCTTCTAATTGCCGTTTGTGAAAAGATATAGATCCCGAATAGGTACGATCGTTAAAGCTGCGCCGCTCATTAGATTAAACTTTATATTCGAACTCTCGCGTCTCGTGATATTTTTAATTACAATGAGTTCTCAAATGACTTTGCTGCAATTTTAAGAATTTTTTGAAGCCCGGTCCCTTCGAGTATAAAATGAAACTTAATGAGCAAATAGATTTTTAATATTAGTATATTATTGGATCGTGTTTTTTACAGTGTTCGCTGGTGATGACAAGCAAGCGAAGCTACGATTTTATTATGAGTAAGTAACGCTTACATTTTAAAATTATGTAGCTACATATTAAGTCTAGGATTCACTACTAATGTTTCTGGTACATAATTACAGCTCCTTAGACAACTACACCGAGCTGCCATTTGACGACGTCACAAATATATTTTCTGAACCCTGGCACAACTCTAGCAGAACGACGGTATTTTACTGCCACGGATTTACAGGTAATATTTACAAGACACATAAAATATGTGCAAGTTTATAAGATTGCTATTATAATTCACATACAGACCGTAGGAACGTTACACGAAAAACACATTATGGAAATTTGGAGTATTAGTAGATAAAGATTTTCATGTTGTAAATACCATAGTCATTGTCGTAATATTTGTTTTTCTACGGGGAATACTTATGAGTCTCTTTGGCTAGTATACAAATTCTTTATAAAAACTTTCTTTAGATATATTTGAATTTATATTACCATTCAATAAATGAGATATTAATTTACTTTTCGCGACATACCTATCACTGTTGGTACCATTACTCCACAATGCTTATTCCTATAATAGGCTTAAGGCAACAGAAGCAACGGAAATAATAAAAATAATTTACTTCAGGTCATCCCAAAGGGCCCGCAGTGACTGCCATAATAAAAGCGTATTTGGAGCAAGGACAAAGTAATGTTGTTCTTTTCAACTGGCAGTATCTTGCGTCGGCAATACATAATGCTATTTCAACCTCGTATTTAAACTGGGACGTGCCAAATGCTATTAAGGTAAGTTTAGATTTAATTCTGAGTTTGACGAAATTCTATTTGGGTTATCATTTATTAACTCAACAGTGAAGCTTTGCGTTAAGACTGGTTTAGGAGTAGAAAAGTAGGACATAAATATGTATGATAGATATTAGTAATAGGTAGTATATAATTTACCTATTATTAATATCTATCATATTTATGTATGTGATTTTAGCTTAGGTTCTGTTATTTCAGGCAGTACGAATCAAGAAACTAAACTCTACTTCTCATGAATTATATTTTGTTCCGATAACTGTATCTCATGTTTTCTAATGAGTGGAAGCCTAGAGAATATAAGTGGTTTCCAAAAAATTGCCTTAGAATACCCACACGCTTTTATTAGATTCTATAACTATTGGTAATAGCGTAGTTGTAATTTTCTAGATTAAATAAACTAGGTCTATGTTAAACGCAAGACGAGCGTTTCTTATGAAATGTATTATTGTCTTCGTCAGCTCGGAGGCGACTTTGCTGCCATTCTTATGAGGCTTTCTGCGACCGGCTTGGATTTGAATAAGACGCACTTAGTGGGACATTCACTCGGAGGTCAAGTAATGGGCTTGGCTGGAAATAAAATGGTTAAGAACGGTGTTCTGCTGCCGTGGTAAGTATTATTATTGACATAATCCTATACTATACGAAACATCAACATTGGTTTATGTGCATTTTTATGTCTAAAAATAACGTCTTTTATACTAAGAATAAATTTTATATCGTGGACGACTTTACAAACATTATATGATCGGATACAATGCACACTCAGACTTGAAACACCAGGCATGGTTTACACAAAGTGTTGTTCAGTATCAAACGGCGAAGCGGTAAAACTACTACTCCGCTTTTTTACGACAGAAATATAATGATATATTGTTTTTACAGGATTACAGGATTAGATGGTAAAAATCCACGAGATAGACTGAGTGCCAAATCCGCTCTCTTTGTTGACGTCATACATTCGGACCCTAACAAATATGGTAGCAGGAGGCCCTTGGGTACTGTCGACTTCTGGCCTAATTACAGAAATATTGGCCCAGTCCATCAGCCTGGATGCACCAGGCAACCAAACAATGCTTTCACCCTTGAAGGTAATTTTCGAATTTTCACTATACCTAACGTAGGTACTTTAATATTGTACTATTGATAATTACTTGTAAGAAACTGAACTGTGCTTGTTGATAAAAACATGTACTGCACATTGGTATAATTACAAAAGTGTACGAGATACTATTGGATTGTAAGCATGGTGCTCTATATCATAGTAAAAAAAGAATTGTAGGTTACCTAAGGCCGCTCGGCGAGTTAATTGCCTACTCTTGCGTTGACGCACGGGTTGTCACTTGTTTACACCGCGGCGCCGGCTTTGTCGGCGCGCGCGCTTTTTCGCCGCTTTTTTACGTGATCGCGCTGAATACTTCACAGTTTAAGCTTGAATATATTTTTTTTCAAATACCTATTGACTACCTAAGCGTTATATAACTATCTAAATGCATTTTATAACGAGAAAAAAGTAACAAGTTTAATTTATTGTCGTTTAACACATTGTATAATAGTAATAACGTTTATTACAAAACTGAATGTATATAAACAATTCGAGCGGGCGAGCAGTGTAGTACCACAGTCAAATAATCCATACAGTCGTTCGACGAACGCGTCTAGACGGGTCAATCGTGCGGGGGACAAGAGGTGAGACGCGGGAAGAGCGGTACCTAGTTACGTATATCGCCTTAGTTCGTAACTAGGTACATGTTTTTGGGGGCTGGCGCGTGCTTGTTTTTTGTTCGTACTTATTTATTTGCTTATGAACATTAATTAAAATGGTGTATACGTCTTGTGCTGTGAGACATTGTAATTATTTATGCTGCTTAATGATTTAAATAAATAAGGATTTAAAAAAATTGCGATTTCATCAATTTACTTATCCAAAAAAGTAAGATTTCATTAATTATAATTATTTATATTATTTTGAAATGTATGTACCTATAACCACTTAAAATAATGTACACGTACCTACTCTACTAACTTTTTACAATATCTCATGTTTGGCTAAATCACAGAATAAAGTAGTCATTACTGTATGTAAATAACATGGCAGACGTAAGAAAATATGCGTTGTAAGGTAATATTCGATTTGTGTGATTTTAATTTCATGCAATATGTACCTAGTACATTCGTACTAGGTAAGTACCTATCAAATATTATTATGTATCTTGGTAACGGCGCGTCCTAGCTCTAAAATAACCATATTTTTGGCCCCCTTTTATAAACCCCACTCATGTTCTCCGTAATCTCATGGCCCGGTCACCCATCCATAAAATGACCGTGATGTCTATTGCTTTAGGTACCTTAACGTAGTTTGTTCGAAAAAAAATCTGCAAAGTACTTCATATCGATAACATAGGCTCTGCAAGCTGATCCCATGGTTACCCATCCATTTAACCACCGCTATGTCAATCGTTTCATTTTAACTTGGTTTGTACGATAACGATATCTGAAAAATGCTTTATATTATCTTTAACTGCCTCCCACAACACCTGCGGGATGAAATATGTGCTGACTGACACTTTGTATGCAAATCTGTCTACTAACTGTTTTATAATAATTATTTATCGTTAATTAATTATTGTAATATAATAAATAAGTGATTTACACTATAATATTCATGTAGCGTAGCAATTGTAATATTTTCTAAAATAAATAGAGAGTGTTTGAATAAGTAGGTATTGTTTACATGTGGCAGCCCTAGCCTCCTTACCCTTGTCTAGACATTGTCGGCTTTTTCTACGAGATCAAAGGCGTCAAACTACTGTATGTCTTTATACTGTGGTAGTACCTACATGAATTCGCGCGATCAGACGCGTGGCGCATCCCGTACTGACGCCGCGCTTGCCGCGCACGTCTATGAGATTGTGTGCGTGAAAAGTGCGTGCGTACACGGCGCCGGCTACTCACGCGTACATTCAAACCGGTGGCGGCCCATTTGTATGAAGCTATCCTACTATTCTTTTTTTACTATGTCTATATCTTGTAGACATAGATATAGACTAGTATATCTTATAGACCGCGAGACCGTAGACCTAGTCGCTGGACGGATCGTATTCTCACCACCTTGAATTTGTCCTTCCACGAGGCGGCAAGATACGCAAGAGACCGTGGTGTATGGAGGCATCTTGTAGATGACAAAACCCGGACACCATCCAGATAGAATCACGATCCTCATTATTGAGGAACGACTAGAAAGAAGAGAATATCTTGTTTATCTTTTAATATACCTACTTAATTGGCCGTGCCCCACTTTTACACCCGTTACACATCGTCGCCCCGCATTGCTTGCTCGTGCTGTTACATCCTTTGAGTTTTTTTTATTTATATTCATCTCTTACGGGTCGTAGCGCTTTGTTATGTAGTCGATAATCCTCCTCCTTTTCATGAGTGTGGCTGTCATATTTAAAAAATAAGTATCAAATACGACTGATAGTTCCAAAGATTAGCACTTTCAAACAAAGAAATAAACTTCAGCCTTATTTATTACACTAATATGTACGTGTCGTGTAATATAATATTCAAGTTTCCATATTGCTCTCAGATCGTGGCGACGGGACCGGCGTACTTTCAGGTATGTTTGGTTTAATCGAATGTTATCGTAGTAATATGTGCCTTGTATGACCTACGTTGTACATGGGCTATGTAAATGTTACGAAGCGGAAACTTGGTACGAAAATAGACCAGTGTATATGTTAATGAAATAGACTAGTATAACGTCGAAGGGCCGATAATGAACGCACATGTAAAAGACAGTTGCGTGCCAAATATTCTATCAAAATTATTGTCACATACCTACCTGAATGCCTTTTCATTGCTAAGGTATAAACTACTTATAATTACTACAATTCTTGGCACTAATACCACAGATACATCAGTCAGCTATGTCCGATATGATACGTAAATGATGTAGGCAGGACATCCGATTGAGTCACAGATATGGCGATGATGATATATTATTTGGCATCGTCCAACATCGTACCTACATTATGTATTATGCTTTGATCTGATTTCCTCTTTTATGTGTGTCGTGACTGTTAACATGATAATTTATAGGCTAGATATTTGGTCTTGTTAACCCAAGTTGTAGTAAACGAATTTCTAGCGTACATTATTATTTGATATATGTTACTAGCCAATCTCGTGCTATGATGTACTATAAACTAGAATTAGTTTTAGATTGAAAACTTCGTACAGCTGGCGAAAATATGAGTGGCAGGACAAAGTTAGATCTTAGTTTACAAATTAATGACATATTGTGGTTGACGGCATAGAATACAAGTGTCACCACCCCTATCTTCCCGTGGGTGTCGTAAGAGGCGACTAAGGGATAACACGATGCAAATACCATCTTTGCGTAGAGACGGAAAACTCGACATCAAACCCTATACGAATGCCTCGTTGGTCTCGCGGCATAAATGTGCGCTTGGGATCGGGAGGTCGCGGGTTCGATTCCTGGGTCGGGCAGTGTTATTGGGTTTTTTCTGTCACGAAATTCTCAGTAGTAGCACGGCGTCTGGAAATGTGGCCGGTACGGCAATAGGCTCGCCCCTTATTACGTGGGACTAAAGTATATCTGGCGAAAAGTGAGTGTATAAATACACCTCTGCCTACCTCTTCGGGTTATAGGCGTGAGACTATGTATGTATGTATGAATTTTGGCAACATTATTTGCAGCTCTTATTTCTTATTATGAAAAATTTGACGCACATCATGACGTAATTGAATAAATAAATAGTATTGCATATATTTAATAAAAGCTACTTATATTGAGAATTGCTGTGGGAGCATTGACATATACTACTTTAGTACATATATATCGAGTTTCGAGAGTACTCAGTATTTATTATCACGGACACAGCAGCTCATAAACAACAAGAAAGCGTTGTTCTTATTGTAGTTACAAGTTGTAAACAACTTGAAGATTGATAAGAGTGGGTGTGCGTTTCTTCCCTGCTTCATCTTATATGCTCTATTATTAAACAGGCGTTATTTTTTCCAATACTCGCTTATGTAATATGAATTTAAAAGTTATAACTTTTTATTATCGATTACTACATGACCCATAACCTTGTGGTGTACGTAACGGACTGCCGAGACGATGGTCTCGGGTTTGATCCCCAGGTACTTCAGGCACACACCTCTGAATTTTCGAAGATATGTGTGTATTAAGAATGTTAAATATGATTGCAATAGGTAGATGTCAATAGGCTCGCCCCCTATTACGTTGGGACCTAAACATAACTGGCGAAATGTGGGTGAGTAATTCACCTCTGCCTACCCCCTCGGGGATAAAAGGCATGAAGTTATGTTACATGACCCATCATTCTTTTTAATGTAAATGATAATTTATATATTCGAGTTTATTATTATAGACTTGTGATCGTGGGATGTAAAGCCAATTCGCTATATTTCATTTACAAGGGCAATTTACCTTGGGCTACCACAGTTTCAACTTTCATGGAAGCTTACATTTCATTATTACTTATTTAAGGACGGGTTTTTTGTCTGTCAGATAAGTTACGGAATAAATTTGAATAATTTTCTGTCTAAAATCATTGACCTATCTATTTTGATTATGAGTAAAACTTAGCAACAGAAAATTGTCTCTGAGTGATTCTGAATATACAAGATTGGCATTATTATACTGTTCTACTGAAAAGTATTGGATGAGAGAAATTGCGGGCACTATTCAAATACAAATTATCGCATTTATATACTTTTTGTCTGTGTAGGTCTCTGCGATCACAACAGATGCTGGGAGTATCTACTGGACACAATGAAGTACCCGGGGACAATTATCGGGTGTTACGCGAAGAACTACAGGGTTTGGAAGAATTACTCGAAGGAACAAAGACGGGCGACCGTTCTCGAACTTGGAAAGTTTGCACCGAATGCGTAAGTCCACAACACGTTGCTCTTACAAAAAAAAACTTTATTCTTTTTTGTTGGAAAAAGCTGAAAATAATGACTTCTACACTGGTTTGTAATGTACAACTTTCTCTTTTGTAACTTTTTTGCTGACGGAACACAAGACAGGTACCTAGTTAGGTAAAAGACTAGATGAGCCCGAAGCTACACCCGCGTTATTTAAGTCTACTGTTCCGATCCCACGGCTCATAGCGTCATGTTATATAGCCTGTAGCCTTCATTGATAAATGGGCTATCTAACACTGAAATAATTTTTGAAATCGGGCCAATAGATTATGGGGGCGCTAATCTCATAGCGCGTTTAAGCAAATAAACAAACAAACTCTACAACTTTATATCTTCATATACAGTATATTAGTATGTACTTAAAGTGTCCAAAATGTCTAATATTATTCTGAAGAATTAGCCTCACATTCTAGATAATATTAACCTAACCAGAATCTAACATGTAACGCGCGTTGTAAGTGGAACTTATAATTTCAATTCTAAGAAAGTCTAATTTGAGAGCGCCTATAGCGAGGTATCACATGTATCAATTCAAAGTATCATGGCAGCATAAATGCAGGCGCAAGTAATTCATGTATAAAACCCTTTTTAAATTATTGAATCTTACGGACAAGTTGCCGATATATCGCCTCCAATCGGAGCAAAAAGGATGTAAACTCTATAATTATGTTCTACAAACATCTATGTTTACTGGAAAGCAAATGATCTAGTAGAAAATGTGTAAAAGTGAGAAATTTTGAAATGACGAGATGAGAGGTAAAATAATTCCTACATATAGTTAAAAGAATATCGCTTAAACTGGCAACTTTACTGTGTAGATAGTGGTCGTGCATAAGTCCTATTTTTGGCATGAATTTGCAGATCTTCTCAGAAAGCTTTTAGCCAAGGCAAGGATTAGTGCGTCCTATGCGCCACTGTCTAATTATGTCGGATTGGCAACATACTCTCAACTACTACTTTTAATAAAGTAGGCATATTAATAAGCTGCTGCACTACTTCAACCATATTATCCCGGTGGTGAGCTTTTCAATCTGCTTGTATACCTAGCAACCATATCAATTGTACAAAAATATAATTATATAAAAGCTGTAAGCCAGCTAAAGTATTCTCTGTTTTCTATTTAAACGGGCAAGGCCTCAGCTTTGGATATTGTTCAGAACTTAATAATAATTTAACCAATGCACACACAGAAGAACATATGTACTTAAAAAAAAGTAATATTCGTAGATCACGTGAAGTGTAGTTCCGCCGCGGATTGAACCCACAACACAAGGAGTAGTGTTAAACTTCGAGGGAGCTTGAACCACTATGCCATCGAGCCTTCGTAAATGCAATTAAATCATCAAACAACTGAGCCATTTTTATCGTTCCCAGTAGATTAAACATTCGGTTGCGCTCTATATTTTACATGGACAGTACCGGCACATCGCTATATCGAGTGCATAACATTAAACACTTGAATTAAAAATCTTGAATTTATTGATTCGCAGCGCATGGCTTTTTTCGCCTTGATGCTAAACCGATTTTATGACTAGATGATCATCAGGCTAGCTTAGAGATTTATAATAAACCGGGCAAGTGCGAGTCGGACTCACGCACCGAGGGTTCCGTACGAGCCTGTGGATATACATAATTATTTAAAAAATATGAGATGTAACTAAACATTTGAGGTTTTCAAAAATTTTCCTATGTGCTATTAAACGTTGTTTACCTATACAAAATTTCAAGATTTTAGATCGACTGGATGTACCCTTTATTTTTGACTTGAGCATTGATATGAATTTCAATTTTATACCTCGACGGGTTCATGAGAAAATGGTATTAAATTTAAATTATTACAAATATTTTTATGATATGATGTACCAAAAAATTTACGGTTTTCGCAATTTTTCCTTTATCTGTGCTATAAGACATTGCTTCGTACCGAAAAACGGAACCCTTATAGGATCACTTTGTAGGTTTGTACGGAACCCTCGGTGCGCGAGTTCGAGTCACACTTGACCGGTTTATTTAATTTCGAGGTGGTATTTGATTTCGGGGAGGATATATCGTTTAGTTTTTAATGGATATTTCCAATAATCTTTTTTTTTTCGTTGTAGCCTTTCGCAATTCTCTGCTGGGCTTAGCATCTCTTAACTTTCTTCACAGAAGTGTAAGTCAGTTCTAGCATACCATTCCACGCCAGCCAGATGGTTTGGTATAGGGTTTGATGTTGACTTCTCCATCACTTGGCAAGGATACTATTTGCTTAGTGTATTTTCCTTAGTTGCCTATTACGACACTACGGAATGAAATGCTACGCCACGGATATCTTTCTATATCTTGATAAAGTGTCAAATATGGCACACCGTTTTTCACTGTAGCTTTTTTCTAAAATTTCTCGGTTTAGATCTCAAGTAAGAAATTATGGTGAAAAGACAGCAATATGTCTGCTCCAGAATCATCCTCCTAGTGTCATCCCAGTTTCAACCTGGGGTCCGCTTACTAGTATGATTTGGCTGAATATCAGCTTTTCCACACAGCGACTGCCTGTCTGACCTACGCAACCCGAACGGATAGCGATATTCCATGTTTTATGTTTCCATGGTTTTGCTCCAAAGCACAGACATATGCACAGGCACATGCGAGATTGTGGAAAGCTACTAGTTATAAGTAGGTCGGTTTATATATGTCGTCAATAAATAAAGCCTAAAATTTTCCCTTAGACGTTAATTAGGTATAGATAAAACACTTAAAATACATTTACCCGAAGCGTTAATCACAGTACCGTTACAGTCGATGTTATCATAAAACAAATGCTTTTTCTGTGTCAAAAACGATATCTTTTATTTGATTTTCGGTTTGCTTCATTCACAATATTGATTCATTAAAAATTTCCAACTGCATGGACAGTTTTGTCTTTTTAAAGTTACACCCTCATTAGGAATACATTTAGTATTGCCACAAAATAGATAGTACTAACATAGTATTGCGGGGAATTTACAATCATTTAAGTAACGGACACAGGACACTAGGACACCTAGATTTCATTATATTGTATTATATAACGTGCACTTAAAAGAATATCGTAATCAGTCTTGTTTATACACTGTCTCAATGGTGTCACATTTTTCTCAATATGAGAGGGATGCCGTATGGTTTTACAGACTTCACTTTGAGAACATAATGGAGAGCGTTGAAACCAGACGATTTCCTCACGACTATATCCTTCACTAGTAGAGTGACTGATAATTAACAATTGAATATACGGATACAGTATGGTGACATTGGTGTGTGCTTTAGGAATTTAATGCCAGAATTTTCTTTCGCAGTCCAAAGGTCTCACCACTAGGCTATTGCTGCTCTTAACATATAATAAGGCTCTCTAATAAACAATTTACATATTAAATCCAAGGTCAATAGTGCATATAAAACTTTTTGTAACTACCTGCTATTACCCAGTAGGGCTTGTCAGACTATTGTAAGTTAGCTTCAAAGTTAGCAACAAGTCGGATGTTGTTAAGATTGAAAAGTCTTTGTAATGATACTTTGCCTATTTTACATGATTATGTGAATTTCTGGTAAATCGTCAGCATTATATACTGCACATAACAATATATTATATTATAAATGAAAATGTGGTATTATTGTTTGAAGTTAAAAGGCAGATAGACGTCTGTCTACCTACTAAATAGTCTTCGAGACTAGGTAGATAAATAGATTGAAGGCAGGTTAAGCCAGTTATCATTAATATGAGCGCAAGAGTTGCCCTGCCTGTTTTTTACATGCTGCACTTTCATAGTTAGATTTCATGCTACACACACTTCATTTTCATGCTGCACTTTCCGCTGAGCCGCTTATGTCAAATGTTAAAGGAGTGAGGTTGAGCGTCAAGTAATCCAAATATCGAGTGAATAAAGTGGGTTTAGCCATTGTAATATATTGTATTGATTTCAGGTAACCTGGAGACTATTATTTGACGACAACGGATTCGTCACCGTTCGAATTCGGCGACGAAGGCTTGTAACACTCCAATACAACTATGTGTACTAATGGCTGTGATTGTACATACTGTATAGTGTATATACTATAGTAATGTCGCGTCTACATCATAAAAATGTAGCCACAAGATTAATCTCGTAAGGAGTCATCCTTACAGAGCGAACTGACTATATTTTTCTGGTACCTGTCCGTGCAATAGTGCACTACAGTAGTAAAGTGAAATTTTAGCTATTTATTGAGATAGCTTTGTTAAAGAGTATCTTTTAGCAACTTGTCTTTATATAATAAGGCTATAATAAGCAGATAATTAACCAATTAAGTCAGAATAAAAATGTTCTGAATTATAAAAGGTTTCAATATTACCTACCTTATTTACCTTCTCATTATGTTCCTTATTTTTTATTTTAATTAGTTCATTGATTACTTTACTCAGCCATTTCCTTTCAATAATTTCTGTGAAGTTTATTCTAAGAGCTAATAATAAAACATGACAAGAAATCTCTGACAATATAACGTGATGTTTTACTGAGAAATGCACGTACATAATATTACTATACGCTAGATATCTGTCATTCTTGCAAATGCTATTGCTGTTACTAACACTTAGTAGCTACGATATTGATTGTGATAAATTTGCAGACTAAACTAGCCATGTAAGTTGACAAGTCGAAAGATTAAGATAGAGAGACAAACTGCGATACAAATAGTTGAATGTTGTTTGATTGTACACACAATAATTTAAAGCAGAGTTGTTTTATGAAGCCTTGTCAGATGCAAGCTCAATAAGGCATTTTGTATATTCTGCTGACGTCTGGTGGGCTTGTTCGAGAGTGAACTGAACAAGCCGGTGTGTTTACGTCTCCCTGTTTAACTAGCGTTATCTACTTAATGCCGTCGGCCGGTACGCTACTCTAAACGTGAACAGAACCTCAACATTAGAGTTGTGTAGGTAGACGCCGTCTACTACGTAAATAATTTAGTAGCACACCGCGTACTTACTTACATTTTGGGTATTCGATTCTCTATAATAAGATACGTATCAACGATCAACTCTATTATTTATGTTCTTTTTTATGTACTTGTATAACATTTAGCTTCTGGAGTAGTTTTACTCGTGGTCATTATAATACAGACATTTATACAACAGTTAACGAAAAGACGTTTTTACAGTTTACATTATGTAGGTACATCTATGAATCGATACTGTTGTTCGAAAAATAATTATATATTTTAATTTTCACAACATTCCTTTTTTCGTATGCTATAAACTAGTTCGTTTAATTGTTATGTACATGTCAACAGTATTATATTTATGTATATTTTTCATCGATGTTCCTCAATAAATCATGATGACAACATATAACGAATAAATCAGGAAACAACTCGAAATATATATTGCTCTGATTTATTAGGTTATCTTTCAGAAAATAATTGATGCATTCCATGTTTCATTCTATTTTAAAAAGCTTTATTTTTGTTGGACCTACATATATCCAAGCATTCATAGAGCTTACCTATGACACGATCTGGCGTTATTAATTCTATAGCCAAGTAATTACAAAAAGTATAAGTATAGATTGAATACCCGGTCCCGATAATTTCTACTGAAGATAATGATTCGCCGAATATCAAGCAAATTAATCATCCAAGACCAAGAATTTTTGCACAAATCATTAAAGCACTTAAAAGGCAAATGGATTCTCTGATGCGGATGCCAAATGGATTTTCAACATTTTTATAGATATCTCACTACCTACCTGTTCCATTGCTGCCGAGATAAAGCCTCAATTATACACGCTGATTTTTAATTGGTTTTGGAGCGAAAGCCATCTTATTACTTATCGTTAATAGAACCTAACCAGCTAATAATATTTGAAATATAAGCTAAAAAAATCTTGAGAAATTAATTAATTTAATAGTACGAGAACACGAAGTATCAGTTCACCGCACACTGGCGAACTACGAGCGATCGTGTCACACACACACACACTGGCATTAGTCAATAGTCATTGAACCGTTATTCCCGGCCTCCCGCTCCCCACCATGCGCGCGCGCCACCCTCCGCTGCAGGGCGCCAGCGGGAGGCGGGGGCGCGGCGGGGGCGCGGCGGGGTGCGGCCGTGCGGTGCGGGCGCAAGTTGACCTTCAGTCTTAAGAAATTAGGTCAATGGGACAGTCGTATATCACGCTCCCGTCACTCTGTGTCCGTGTTACGTAATAAAACTACAATCGTGCATCCTTACAATACTGATGTGTTCGCTAGTGGATTGATAGGCCGCAACCTGACGTGACTCCATAGGGTTTTATTAGTTGATCGAGGTTATAAGATTTGTGTACAAAGAAGAAACGGAGTCGCGAGAAACATGTGTGTGCAAGTGTGTAAATTGATTGTGATATAAGCAGAAGACTGTAAAGGTAAGTGATATGTTTACTGCTTGTCGTAAATACCTACGTTGATAAGTAACATGTTTTAAACACGCCAGAAATAAGTAAATACCTAAATTCGGCTTTTACTAGTTATTGAAAATGACTATGTACCAACGATTAATACGTAAATAATAATAAGTTCTTCTTTTCGTCTACTAGTTTATTATGATTGCGTGAACCCACAGCTTATTTCTGTGACTTACGAAGGAATAGGTAGGTACAGCTATTTAGTTACATGTGTTTATTATTTTAATCATTATTATGTGCTTAAAATTATTGAAGTTGTCATCGTAATTAATTTGTGTTTCGTAAGTACGTAAATTAGGTATCCATCCGTACATCTTATGCCGGGGCCTCACTAGCGGCTAACGTCAATGTTTGCTAGCGCGATAATTATTGCGATAATTTTTAACGCGCTAAAGTAGGTGGCTACAACGTGAATGCCCATCATTGGAGATAAAAACGCCAAACGCCAATGTTAATGCCGTTGTCAAATTATTACACGGTTAACGTACATAACCGCAATAATTAATGGCATTTCTCGTTAGTATGGCTCTAGCAGAAGTGCTTTGCTGCCTCATACGTGTTTTATGTGTAGTTAGTTACCTACTGTTACACGCGCTGTACTGTACCTAAAACAGCTGTTGACCTCGCCGCGCGACGTCAACAGCTGTTTTAGGTACCTACAGCGCGCCGACGAGTCGATCGACGATCGAGTCGCACGTTACTACTTATTTCCTAGAGTTATTAACTTTTATAACTTTTTTATTTTACGTGGTAGGTAAATTTTGATTTTGAATATGAATAGCAGATATTTTTTCCAACGTGAGGTTTTTTTTTCCTAAACCAATAAAAAATCAGCGTGTATAGGTAGCTACTGTCTGAAAGTACAACTCAACCAACTTTAGCTGTCATGTTTCAATGTTTATTATTTATAATTTGGTTCGCGCCTTTCTTCTTTAATATCGTGGCAAATTTTACAGGCGTAGAAATATCATAGAGATGAACACCCAAACTCAAAATTACAGCGCAACGAAAACAGTTTATGGGTCACATATATGTACGGTTTTCCCCCGCGGGAAACTATCGGACATTTGATTGGCGACGGGAACATCATCGTTCTACACCTACAGTCCTTGGAATTTTAACCTAATTCACGTGCTTTTACAAATAAAAGCATTAAGAATTGTCGTACATGCACACCATTGTAACACGAGTAACATGATTTTTTGTTTCTTGTCAGAATACCTCGAGATTTTTATCTAGGGTCAGAAACCTGTAACCTGCAAATGTCAACAACCTTTAATACCCTCAGTATTACATCCCAATGTGATAAGGGGTACCTATACGTGTATGATGTAGGCGCTTATGTAACATATTGTGTACTATTGGTGTACTTACTGCCATGCTTGCTTGGATATTTCTTGCTTCTAATAAAAATCTGACCCATAAGTCAATATTGACGATCACAGCTGTAATGAAACGGCTTTAGAAAATTTCTCATTTCGTGTCATTCTATAAAGTAACAATAGTATGTTTTGGTAAATTATAGATGTAGAAAAAGTTATAAATCAGTCAGAGCAGCTTTTATGTTATTTATATCTGCACATGAAATTTATCTTTATTTAGACGTCCCTTACAACTTGAATTAAAATTGAGTACTTTACACAATTGGAGAGATGCCATTAAACAGCTTCACACGTATTGAAGCAATGTTTGGCGGGAATATTTATTGCTTTGTTTTATATTTAGGGGCTCAGTTTACCTTTCTTTTTAATATTACTTGTGAATAAAAGAAACGTGAGCTTCAAACAGAAATCACATCGTTATTGCGTGCCGTATGTACGCTCTGGAGTTATAGCTCTATCAAAGAGCAATGTAAAGGGCGAAAACAGGACAGTCCATCCGAGGAAATGTAGAGAAAAATCCCTTGGGCAAGGTCGGACCACGAGTGAAAGTGTCTCTGGCCACTCTGTGTGAATACAGCTCTGAAAACGATTTTTAAATGCACCACCTTGGGCTATGACTCGCTGGAAGCACGTGTACATGTCACAGTTTTTTACGCTTGTGTGAAACTGACTATGATTAGAAATGACAAGATAAATGTCTAATGAGTTGCTGAGATAAATAAACCTACAACAATATGATGTTTCGAAGCCATGTACTCAATATTACGATCAATCTTATTCTTAGAATGATGGGTTATTGAAAGAAGTCGTACAAAATGTTTGATTTCGAACTTATTTATTAGTTTAGGGTGGGTAGATAAATGCCAGTCATTATTTTTTAGGTTTTCATTTGAAGGATTTATTAAGGATTTATAATATATTTTATACAACAGCACTTGAAGTTAAAATTGCTAGTGAAAAAGCTAAAACTTTGCTCTATTTAGTATAAAATGTAATAAACGCAATGAAAAAAGTAATTTCATGTCCAGATTGCAGAGCGTAATCGGAGAAGCTCATATTTCCTCTTTGATAGTTCGTAGAACGACATAAAAGGCTCAAACGTCCCAGTGTCAAGTCGATATTAAATAGCTAGGTTGCGTGCCTTGGACGCGGACGAGCTGGATACCACATACGAGTATAAATCGGTCAACTACTCAACGATCTCGTATCAACACAAACAGGTTATTCTCCCGACGTGACAGCGCAAAATTCTTTGCGAACATTATATTGACTCAGCAATTAAAACGATAAACATTTGCCTATTTGTTGGTTCGCTTCGGGTTTAGGGATAAATACTTACATAGACAGAATACAGAGCTGCGCCGGCACGACTAACTGACCTAATTTGAATAAGCTTTCTGTCGGCATTTTCGCGAATTTAGTTACAGTTGCTCAAAGCAACACAGATAAATAAAACCGGCCAAGTGCGTGTCGGGCCACGCGCAATGTAGGGTTTCGTAGTTGCCCATAATGACTTGCTGCAAAGGGTATTAATGTACAACAAATCCGACTGTTTATTTTGCTGAAAAAATAATTTTAATAACACTATTATGTATAAGAACCTAAATTTTGTTTAGAAAAATACTAGGTATGTATCCAGTTATGTATTGTAAACATAAAATGTGGTTTCCAAGATATACTACTACTATACATACGTAGTACCGTAGTACATTACATACCAAAGTACATACGTACTTTGGTATGTAATGTACTACGGTAATCTTTAAGATTAAGCCAGCGCGCCCAATGTAAACTCACAGAAATAGGTATTTATAACCGACGATTACTCGTAAACTAGTGATATCTACTTAGCCGTGATAGTTTTCCTTTTAAATTCGTTATATGTACTACATTTGTGATTTTTTTCACCTCTTCCAAATTAATAGTTTAGCCGGCAGAGGGGGGGACACTTGAGTCTAACAATTTTTTTCACTTCAAAGCTTGATATTTCACAAACCAGTCACTTGATCGAAAAATGATTTGAGCAAACTAATAATATTTTTTTAAAACCTATCCAATGATACCCCACACAATGGGGTACTCAACCAAAAAACAATCAACCCCACTATATATGTAGGGGAGATACCCTTAAAAAAAATATTTTCCTAAATTTTATTCTACAGTTTTGTTGCAATATCTTATGTCTATATTCCTGGCAAATATCAGCTTTCTAGCACCAGGCGTCTTTGAGCTAGGCTGCGGACGGACAGACGGACGGACATGACGAAACTATAAGGGTTCCTTGTGGACTACGGAACCCTAAAAAGTGATAAAAACTCTGCCGCTCATATTTAGTCGACAATTTGTCGATACATTTTTGCTTAATTATACTGAGCAGTTTTTAAATGATCTGTATTTACTATTGACGAGCGCGCATGATAACACAAACGAATGAACATACTGAATTGACAAAAACGTTTCGATAAATGAATTTTCACATGTCCGGCTTTTATTCCTTAGACACAGTACCTAGCTACATTAAGGTTATTTTTAAAAAAGTTGGTAAATAATTATTTTTATTGTACAGTAAAATAATATGGCGTGATAAATTGCACTGTGCAACAATAAATTAGTTAGATTTAGTAGCGATCCACAAGGTCGTGTAACATAGCGAAAGGGCTAAACCGAGCACGGCAATTTTCATTGCGTTTTAACGTTGGCGGGACGCAACCAAAGTCGTTCGGTACATCTGTTTGACAATTTACGCTTTTAATAATAGCCGACACTGCCTTTGAATCGGTCGCGCACGAATTAACAACCGGCAAAATTAAAGCCTTCAAACTTTTTGCAGAGCCAGCAGACCGATAGAGCGCGTTCGTTTTGCCCTTATTTAGCCGCGGGGGGATTTTCTCAAAATTAGAAACGTCTCAAATCGGCTTCGTTACATTGTACGTCGCGGTAATAGAGTTGTTAAGGAAAATATCGAATAGTCTATTTTGTTGTTTTTGTATCAAGTTGCCGGTACATAAATCTATGGATAAAGTTACTGTTTTACATTCAACGTGGAATTAACGGGTTTATAAACATAGAGTATTCGATGGCAAAGTAAATGTCTTGTTGAATAATATACTGCTAATCAATATGAAGCTGTCATTATACATACATAATATATAGCATCACCTATTTCCTCGATTATTTCGACAGAGGCGTTAATCATACACTTTGTCCATTATATTAATTTCCCACGTGATACTGAAATGGAACCTGATTCTCGGAAAACAGCCGTAGTTACCACTTTTTGATATAAAACTTATAGGACAAACAAAGCAAACATTATTGATACTAAATAAATAATGAAGCGATATTTTATTTCAGTGTTTGTATGATTAATCATTAGGTGGATACAAATTGTTAACATCCGTGTACACACGCGCTTTTGTAGTTAAATAAATATACGATTATATTTATTTTGTTTGAAACAAAGCTGCTAATTATATTACAATAAATGTATTTACTGCCAGCTATATGAGTAAGTAAAAAGTTTATGACGAATGTTTATAATTTTCAATAATGAATAAGTTGTCGTTCAATAGAACGAACCCTTGTCACTGCTTATAAATACTTAATGAATTTTTTTTTAGTCATACATGAAACGACTGCTCCAGGCTGACAGCAGCACGGCTAAGGGTATCTTCTTCAAGCTATATACTATACCTGCTCTTGCGGACCACAGATTTTTTTGTCATTTATATATACAGGGTGTCACAATACCTATCACCAAGCTGAAGTCTACTCGTTGTGGACATCATGCCAAGTCATACTAACCAAAAATAATACCTGGGAAACGATTCTTTTTTTAAGTTTTCCCATTTTTTAAACCGCAATTAAAAGCGCGCGCGTGCAATGATCGAAATACCTACTTATCCATGGGGTCATAGGGCATCTAAAGAACATATTGGCGGGGTAAATGCATCGATTTTGTACCTAATTAGAAAATCCATACTAACTTTGAGCCTCAATATCTCCTGAACTGTAATATCCCAGGTATGATGCCGATGTAAAAAATGTTCGTAGTGATTGGTACAACATGAGATTTCAGTTTTCGTTAAGGGTCTTTTTACGTCCTGTATATACTAGCTTTTGTCCGCGGCTTCGCTCGCTTAAATTCGGGGTTCTCTAGTTATATAATATATAGTATATCATCTACGTTCGGGGTAACACAAATCTCTTTTATTGAGCGGATACTTCTATAGGGCGGTTTCAGATTAGCGTATTGTTCTGCGCGTATACGGTCGTTTTAGCATACGCGCTTACACGCGCGCTACATTACGCGCTTTAAAAAACCGGACTCGCGTGAACGGGCATATTTCGGCGTGTTCGCTCGAAACGGTAGTGACATCTTGTTAGTGTCAACATGGATTCTGACGGCTAAACGCGTCATCGCTCGTACGGGTTGCGCGTGTGCCAAAAACGAGCTTATACGCGCGTATAAAACGCTAATCTGAAACCGCCCTTAATTGTCGTTTTAACTGTTTAAGAAATATAACAACTGCAAAAAGTATTTACACATACAAACTACTTAGTACTAAGACTTACCTAGTAGTACTCAAAATGTTATCCGGTATCAGTGACGTATCGCTACAGTGGCCAATATGGCGACTGCGATTTGTCTTTTTTTTTGTGTCGGGTTGGAAAATCCTCATGGAGTCCTCCGCCCTGGGGGAAGGTCGAAGGGGACTCTCAGACTCTTACTGACTAAAAACCAACCCGGTGTTCACCGTGGTCTCATGTACCCAAGTGTCGGAGGGTCGGGTATCACCGAAGCATTCCTCGCAACCCCTCGACGGGTATTGGCCCGCCAGATGGTCAGGCGGGCTCCGAACAAAACCCCCTTAGCGGCGGATGAAGGTGTTGGACTCCGCCGCCAAAACACCCAGCGGCCGCAGAGGATAGGGAGGACGGCAACGCAACACCGCAACTCCTCTTCCTCTGCGGCCCCACCGCGACGCTACAATGGTGCGCAGGAGATAGAGCGCGCTTCAACGCCACACCGACACGCCTCTCCTCCCGCGACCTCGCCCGACTGTGGACCACCTATGGACGCATCCTACGCAGGCCTCACCCAGGCCCACGTGGAGCGTCCCCTCCCGGGATCCCGCTTAGCTTCACCGTGGGTGTACCTGAAATCCACGGATACTGAGCCCCCCCGCCACGACAAGGTTGAGATTCCACGGGGGGGAGGGGGGTCTGTGATTTGTCTGTCAGAACCATTACAATTTAACAAAATACTCGACAATCCGAATTTTGCGGATATATGTTGTCGACTCGAAATCTTTATTTTTTTATGTTTTATTATTCAGGTAAGGATTATAACAAATATATTAAAATAGATTTGACACTGCGATGGTAACGCAGTCGGTCGGTTCCAATGTGAAACATGCCAAAATCAACTATTACTTACAAATTAAGTATAAAAACATTTTCCAGTGGACTAAATTGTGAATCTAAACCATTCTCAAGTCCCCTTGAACACACACAAAAAAAATCATCAAAATCGGTCCAGTCGCTTAGGAGTTCAGTGACATACACACGCACACAAGAAATATATATATAAAGATAAAAGAAAGTCGTGTTAGTTACACTATTTATAACTCAAGAACGGCTGAACCGATTTGGCTGAAAATTGGTGGGGAGGTAGGTCAGAACCAGAAAAACACATAACATACAATTAGTTGAAAAAAATAATCTGGGAGGGATTTTAGAGAGGGTCGAAGTTTGTAGGGACAAACCTACTAACTATTAACAGTAAGACCGCATGCGCTGTAATAATTGAGTGCTGCGCATGTGCTATCGAATATCTGTCAGTACTGTCACATCATACATATTGTCATATGGTGCACTGTCATTACTTCGTTCGATTACTTATATAAACTAATAATTATTGTAACAGCCTTGGCTAATCCCTACAAATATTAGGTATAAATGCGAAAATGTGTATGTATGTATGTACCGATTTCACGCTAAACCGGCAGAACCAATATTCTCTACTCATAAATGCGAAAGTGTGTATAAAGAAATATCGGACCATGGCTTTGACATTTGACGGTATGCAAAGTGATGTTATTGAGCACCTTTCGGTAGATAATGTCATGAATACTGACCAAGTTACTTCGTACCCTATAGACATAGACAAATGATTGGTCTCGCTCCGAAGCGCTACCAACCTATAGAGTTTCTGAACTCCTTACAATTATCAGGAGCACCTTCACGCAACTTGAGACTGAACGTTGGTGTTTCAGTCCAGTTAATGCGGCATCTAAATGCACCAAAGCTTTGTAATGGCAAACGGCTACAAGTAACACCTAGGACAAAACATTATAAAAACTATTCGCTATTGCGAGTCAGACTCGCTAATGAAGTTTTCGTTTTATTCCGTAGTTGAGGTATCCACTTACCATATGCCATTATCTTTGACTAACTAGACTCAGCGGCACGTAATCTTGGCCAAACTCATAACTTGCGATAACAATTTTTTTAGTGTGTCTAATTTTGTTCTTATCATGTAGGTAAGCAGAAATAAAGTTTACGTTAAATCCTAAGAGGGTAATTAAGAAAGTTGGAGTGCATTTTGGTTTGGGTTTGAAGTTTTAGTGTAACCGTGTCATTTGTCCGACTAAGTTGATGTTTTAAATTGTGTTCTGAAAATTGAAAGTGTTAAGTTGTCGAAATTTTTTGATTTTATTGTGATTACTGAACACCTAAAGGCGCCGTGGAATTCATGAAAATGCCTTTGACACCGAGTCAGGTAGCACAAGCAGTGGCGTTAATCGAACAAGGGTTGACCCATCGTGAAGTGGCTACTGTGCTTAACGTACCCCGTTCTTCGATGCAATATGCTCTTAGGTTACCGCCTAAGAGCATATTGCACCTGATACCTCAAGAGACTGGCCGCTGCACCCGCAGACCAGGTAGTGGGGGTTTACGTTGCACATCAGCTCGTGACGATCGCTTTATCGTCTTAGAAATTTTAAGAAATCGCTTCCTTACCGCCGTCGAGATCCGTCAGCGCCTTCAAATCTTCAGGGGCGTAAATGTTAGTGAGCGTACGGTAAGAAGGCGAATGGAAGAAGTTAATTTAAAAGCTCGAAGACCAGCCCGTGGCCCACAGCTTCTCCCACAGCACAGAGTAGCTAGACTTCGGTTAGCCCGCGAACACGCTAACTGGTCTCATGTGCAATGGGCAAGGGTTTTGTTTACAGACCAGTGCAGAATCGCTTTGCATGCTCCTGATGGTTGACAGCGTGTGTGGAGAAGACAAGGAGAACGATATCTAGCGACTACTACCACTACAACAGTGAGTTCTGGCGGAGGCTCCATAATGATATGGGGTGGCGTTAGTTCTGGTGCTCGTACAGACTTGGTGATAGTCAATAACGCGTTAACTGCAACACCATACGTCGAGGAGATCCTTAAAGAACATGTTGTGCCCTTTGGAGGGTTTATTGGATACGACCAATTCATTTTAATGCACGATAATGCACGTCCACACGTCACCAATATCGTGAATGAATACCTTCAAGAGGTTGGTATTCAAAAATTGCAGTGGCCAGCTCGCAGCCCGGACTTAAATCCCATAGAACACATTTGGGATAAGCTCAAGAGAATGATTAAGTCTGCATCGAATCCACCACAAACCCTTGACGAGCTGCAAAATGCTGCAATCATACAATATTATTTAGCGGGTCTTAGTCGCGATAATTTATTTATTTCAAGGCATAAATACCTCTGTTATTCTCCTACGTTTCTACCGGGTTGCAACGGTTGTGGTCGCGGACTAAGACCCGCTAAATAATATTGTATGATGTATACAAATCGCGAAAGATTAAAATCGATTAAATGCTGCAATGACTGCCTGGCGGGACATACCGCAAGTCGACATCAAAATGTGATCCGAAGCATGCCAGACCGAATGCAGGCGGTCATAAGGGCTAGAGGAGGAAACACGCGTTTTTAAAAAGTACAGCGAGTCAACGAAAATTTACCATTTTTTAATTCCTAGTGTCTAAAAATCCAGTGTTAAATTTTGTTAAAATGTGATTTTTCGATTAAACTTAATTACCAACGTGCAAAATCCTTTTTGAATGTGAAAAATGCCTGACGCAATGTTCTCTACAATTCATATTTTGTTTTTACTGTGCATTTGGACCCACGTTGGGCGCCAATTTTAAGAAGACTGTATTTACATTGCATTGATAATAATAAGAAACAATATGAATTATATTGCATGGTATGCCGACCAATTTGTCACTTTTTCAGACATAAGTTTCTTCTTCCTTTTTAAGGTTGAAGAAACCGCTAGATTGAACAATTCATATTTTCTATTACTTTGCCCGATAGACCGTTCGTCATAAAACAACAATTATTGAGACAGTTGCTTTATGGAAACAACCATAATGAAATTTCAGCACAAAAGAAAATATAAACGACTTGCTCGGAACATGACCTCACCTGTCAGTTACACCACATGGTTACACTTTGTATTCACAAGTGCGTTAGCCTTAACGTCGCTTGTCACTTACGTTTTATAAAAATTTATTTATTCTATAAGAACTCGCTTCTTAAATTAAAAAGCAAAAGCTATATATAAACATCATTGTTTACATATTTATGATTTTATTAGCATAATTCTCAAAGAGTACGAAACTAGTTGGTCTTTGCTATAACTTTTCCATTATTTATACTAAGCTCGCTCTGGTCTGCAGTGTAAGTAATGCGAGTGCGCCACCGACTTCGCTCGTTGTAATTATAGCCTAAGACCTACAAAATTATCCACTAGGACTAGTATTTTTATAATTTATGCAAGCCAAAGTGTAGGGTTGGAACGGCAGGCCAAGTACACGAGCTCAGTCAATTACCTGTACTGTTCATATACAAGTTTAATAAGAATCGATAGTATCTTGCCAGTACGTCGATGTATGACTTATACTTTATGTTATATCTTCTTGGGTTTACGCGAATGTTACACATTGAAATTAAACTGCAGTTTACGGATTTTATCGCGTTATATTGATTTTACTCAGTTATTACAGTTAAACCGAATGATCTAGAAACTACATTTTTTATTTATTACTAGACGACGTTCCGAATTCTTTACAGTTTTCGTGGTCACAGCAGACTGAGGTGATATTTGTCTTTTTCTTGAATGTATAAATTTTCTCAAAGTACCCGAACCTTTTTTAAATATTGGTGTTACTATTTACGCACGTATGCACGGATCAGGTTTTTCCTTGCGAAGCATAGCCGAAAAGTTTTTGGCCAAAGGTCAAAAGGTCTATTGCGCATTCGTGGATTTGGAAAAGGCTTACGATAAAGTGGTGAGGAATGAAATGTGGTCGGTGCTGTCAATGAATGGGGTAGACAGCAGCCTCATTCGAGCTCTGAAATCCCTTTATGAGGATTCTAGAGCTTGTGTGAGGATAAACGGGGCATACACTGACTGGTTTACCATCGAGAAAGGTGTTAGATAGGGATGTGTAGCGTCGCCGTGGCTGTTTAACCTCTTCATGGACAGTTGTTTGCAAGATTTAAGACATAGTGACTGCGGATTAAGGATGAATGGGTTACTCGTCAAATGTCTCCTTTATGCTGATCATCAGGTAATACGTGCATCTTTAGCGGAGGAGTTGCAGGAGATGGTAGCAATCATGCATGGTGCATTAGAGAGGAAAGGAATAAAAGTGAATGTAAGAAAAACGAAAGTTATTGTTTTTGAAAAGGAGGAATGCGTTACGGCTTGTAATGTTTTGATCGATGGACAGCGAGTGGAACAAGTGAATGAGTTTGTTTACTTAGGTTCGTTGTTTACAAGAGATGGTAAGAGTGAAGAAGATATTGAAAGGAGAGTTAATGCAGGTAATAGTGTGAATGGAGCTCTGAAAGCGTTTATGAACAGTCAAAACGTGTCCAAAAAGGCACGTTTGGCTGTACATAGAGGTGTGTTAGTGCCTACCCTTATGTATGGTAGTGAAAGTTGGGTAGGTATGTCAGAAGAGATTTGAAAGTAAAATAAATGCTGTAGAAATGAGAGCACTGAGAAGTATGTGTGGTGTGTCTTTGACCGACACAGTAAAGAATTGTGTGATACGAGACTGGTGTGGGGTAAAAGAAGATGTAGTGACAAGCATTGAGAAAGGCATGTTAAGATGGTTTGGGCACATGGAGAGGATGGATGGCGATAGACTGACGAAGAAGATATATAAGGCAAGTGTGAATGGAACAGGACAAAGGGGAAGACCTAGGCGGACGTTCTCTGACCAGATTGGAGACATCCTGAAAAAAGAACAAGTCAGAAGTACCCTTAACAGAAGAGCATGCATGAGAAACTTGATGGGAGTGAGTGAAGCAAGTGAGGTATGTCAGGATCGTTGCAAATGGCGTTCCGTAGTCTCTGCCTACCCCTCCGGGAAACAGGCGTGAGTCTATGTATGTATGTATGTACTATTTACGCAGAATGAGCTCACAGTATAGCCATCTTCGACAAGTTAAACCAATTTTGTTTCTATCGGTGCCCCTCATATTTTGTTATATGTTTAATGAGATACAAGATACCTAGTGAAATATTGACAGCAATTATATTTGAAGCATGCTAGCAAGAGTTGCAAACACAAGGTAGCGCTAATGTCATGCACATTGCCTATATGACGCACATCTACATATTATTTGTTAGTGGCGACTAAATAAAACACACGTCATCACGGCACAATGTTTCGTGGCAATTAGTCTGCGTGTCGCACGATAACTATTTTTTACAGTAATTGGAAATATCAAAAACTATTGGAATTTATTGGCAAATATAAAATAACGAAGCCCGTGTTATAGATGTTTGCTTATTTACTTTTATCGATTATTCGAAAAGTAATCCGATTTCAAAATGTTGAATAGATGGGATTCGAAGTAGCGTAAACAAAATCTTGCCGACGGGCTCCGTCAAACTGTGTTAACTTAATCTATTCTTGGAATGAAATAGGCAATTTTTAAAGCCTGCTGTTGTTTGAAGCGAAGAAAAAACGTGTGAGAATATTATCTGAGATAATAGATTTTGTGATATTTTTATTAGTATTGAAGATTGCGTTGTAACTTGTTATCGTACAGGACAACTTGTTATACGATAATATGTATTAGAGGAAGGAAGTAACACCGAGGAAAGCAAAACAAAGTTCTCTAATTCTTAGTAATATTTATGCGGAGTTGGTAGAATCAACGCAAGGTATAACGAACTCTCACTTATCGACCGTTTCATCGATTTCGTTTAGTTTACTACCGTACAGATAGGAACTCAATGTTGTCATTATAATATACCTAAGTCCAAAACTGTGTAGTCAAATTTTAATCCACATCCACAGGCCCGTAAGTTTGGCCGATGAACTATTTGACTTACACTCTGTACAAATATTTTGAAGATTATTAAATGAACCATACAAATTCGCACAAAGCTTTAGAAGTTTATTTGCAAATTTACTAAATAATTTATTGCATTTATTAAAGCTTTTATAATTTTATCACGTTTTAAAGTATAAGCACGTTTGAAAGTCAAATTTTTTAAATAATTAAGCACCTAATTTCAATTAAAAAGAGAGGTAAAATATTCTCAAAGTAAGTGTGCGAATTTAAATTCTGTCGAAGTCTTAAGTTTATTAAATTTTACAGCTTCATTTAATGGAATGAAGTTGCTACATATTTAGAACAACTTCTAGATAACATAAGCCTTAAATGTACTTACGTTTGTTATTGAATAAGTATTACCAATAATAAAGAAAAGACAATTAAAGGCAAATAAATTAGGGTTGTATTTAACTGTTAGTCAAAAATACTAATTTTCCACCAAAAATACTAATTGCACCACTAAGCTAAGTTGACGGAGCCCTGCGAAGCAGGGCTCCTATTTTTGGGAGCAGAGTCACAAGAGAACCTAACATAACCTATTAAGTTTTCGGAGTGGATAAGTTTCCCGAGCGGACGAAACTTTTCATATCAAATGATATTTTGTAAAAAGATCATCATATTTGGTGTACAAATAGTATTTTAGTGTGCAAGTCAGTATTTTAGTGAAATAATAAAGTTTTTTGCGTAACTCACTTTAGTGTGTTACATAAACATTTTTGATACGCTGTTAAAAATATCCCAATAAATTACAATGTCTTGGAACTCGGTCTGAAATAAACGTATATTAAGTTTTTCTTTAAAATAAGCACGTCAAAAATAGCCATATATGTGTTAATAATGGTAACACTAATCCACAATGACGAAGTACTAGTGTTTACAACAAAAAGTATGTAAACAAAATTAAATATGCCAGTTCAAAATGGAGAGTAGTAAATGCGGTCAAATAACACATCTGAAGTGTTTGGCCGGCAGTTCTATTGGTCGTTCAACAGCCACACAACAGGAAAACATATTATTGAAAATAGGGCACTTAATGCTCCAATGACGGTTTGGCTTCCAATTAATTACTGAACTAGCACTTCAGGGTTATATTAATGGTAGTGAAAAGCCCGATTGGCAGGTAAATGCATAAAGGCAGGGAGTTCTTAGTTCATACAACTAATGCAACGTCCTTAAACTTATTGACCAACGTTAGTCATTCTAATGCGGACATAAATTGCGGGTTCCCAGTCGCTTTATTGAGCTACCATTCGTATTGCATTTCATTATTAAAAAAGTAAACTTATGAAAAGCGCCAGGGTTGTCAGCATATGTTTAGATCATATTATACCTGATTTTTGTTGCATGAGCCTAGTGTTTTGAGGGGAAGTGGTAATTTGTGAAATTCTTATAATGAGTGTAGTTCTTGTAACCACATGTATGTTTACGTCAATGATTCGTCGTAATATCATGATGCATATTATTTTTTGTGACACCATTCACAGCAAGATTATTGACTTAAGAGATAAGATATTTATTTATTTATTCATCCGTAATGAATAAGGCACGTATGTATATATCACGTTGCGTCTAATATACCAACTTGCTATTAGAAATAATATTATACTAATCACTGTTTTCTGTATAACAAATTCCTTTTCAATAATATTAACGGCCTGTGGGAGGTATAAAAATGTACGCAATGAAAACATTACTTTTCGTACTGAAAAATATTTATTTCTTCATTTAATCAAGTTTGTACTAAGCCGATATTCAGAATAATTTTATAAAAAAGAACAAATAATAATGTATCAATACTTAATGTACCTTCTGGTGATGGATATTTTAGACGAAACGAGAAGAAGAAATTAATACTTTAACCGTTTGTCTTTCATGCCTCATCTCAAGTATCTACCCCATTATAATTTGGTAAGAATTTCTTATAATATTGTTTTATTTTGCAAAGTCAATAAAACGTAGACCAATATTATTTATAGAATCGTTATGTAGTATAAGAGTACATTGATCAGAAAGAAACTTAGTGTAACTATATTCAAAGGCTATCATAACTATTATAAGTTTAGACATTGACATTTAAAAAAAGGAGGCGTCTTTATAGACCGATGAAGCTATCTTCTATTTGAATGTGATGTAAATTAAAAGATGGTTGCGAAACCCCACTGTGGGTGAGTTTAATAAGCTCGTCGTGAGTTTTATTAATTTCTTGCGTCTATTTAATTTGTTCTTTATACATTTGGGAAAAAGAACACCGTTTTATCAATAAAGGTACACGCGTGTCGGTTTATAATAATCAGGAACGAACAAAAAGAACTTATTAAAATTGTGTGCCTCACTAATAACGAATATGGCTAACATCGCCTACAGAGAACTATAATTAACCCTCTAATAACATGTTTAAATTATTATTATAAATACCACGGATACAAAGCCCACGTCGAGCCCCACGGATAGGCACGCGACGGCGACGTCACTTCAACCCTACGCGCACGGCGGCGGGTCAGCAACCGTGCGGTCCATCGAACCTCGTCAAATATTAAAAAGAGGACTGAATCGACTTTCAAATTTCTCATGCACATTAATATGAGTATTGCGGTATTATTTATGCATACTATGCAAATAGAAATATAACATAATGCATTAGTAACAAAAGGATTTTCATGTTTATTAACACTTTATATTCACGATGTATTTACGGAGCCGGCTGTCACTTGCCGTTGTATAAAAATAATCCACCAAATTTGACAGCCGCAACTAAAACATATTAATTATGTTAATGCAATTTCTGTTGACAGAAGCGGTTGCCAGATATATAAACCACGATATAAGCATATGCATACGTCTGTTACATAAGAAACATAGACAGGAATAAAATATAACGTCCAAGGAATCGGTAGCGTGAATATCACTAGTCAAACATAGGGTTGTTACAGCTTTACCAATAACCGATGAGCAAGCGATTTCCTCCACTTGTCAACTACTCATAATAACATGCTCGTGTTTTCTTTGCTCCGTTCCCAGGGCTGACACAAACAATGTTTTAAACATTTCATTTCCTATTTCGCTACGCAAGATGTCCTGGACATTGGGTTTATAACAATTCATTTCGCGGCGATAGGTATTACAATTGGCAGGCTACCAAAATGGAGGACTTCCGAATTGTATTGCCAAGAAAAAATGCTGGTTCCATCTCGCTTCATTTAGGTCGTATGACTTACGTTTTGCAATCCCAGTACTAATTGTGCAATTTAATCTTAAGTGGCTTGTCGGCTATTTGCTCTATAAGACGTGGTAGATCATTTTATGCGAGATTTTTTGGCATCATTTTTAGCGTGATTACTTTTAGTAGGTAAAATATCTATCTTTTAACAGTTTAACGCAGTACTTGCTTGTTGAATTTAAATTTGTAGGAGGGTGCCTATTGTTTTTCATTATTATGAATTCAATGATGTATTATTAACTTAAAATTTATAAGTATTAGTAATTATAAGTTAATTCATCATTTATAATTTAGTATTAACTGATAATCTGGTGAAAAATATTGTGGGATTCGTGAACAATTTAAGTGTTCTTTGCTTTGTAATGGGTATATGTTTTGTAAGGTCCCCTGCAACACAGAAAATGAATAGGAATACAAATGAATTTGAATGATCAAATATTTCATTGCCAGAGTTACAAAATAAAATATTTCGTATTGTTAACCAACATATAGTTATTCAAAACCAACCATGAACAAACATGGCAGGTAACTACATGTACACTAGTATACAATAGGTGCAACCACGGCTCTAGCTTGAGCATTTCTGTACTTGTACTTTTCTGGATTTATATATCTGAATGAGCTATTTTCTTGTTTCGTTCTTTTTAGACCCCCTTTTTGACGTAGTCGGGTTATAGATAGATAGATAATTGCTTTATTGTGCAAATGTTTGTACAAATTTGGTGTAAATAACTTAAATGTAGATACATATCAAATGCACAAGGGCGGCCTTAGGCTCGCTGAGTGCGATCTTACAGGCAACCTTAGGATGGACAGACTGAAAATGACAAAAAGCTTTGATGTGTAGCGACTAAAAGTATCTGATTACTAGAAATTGTTTTTATTATATACATACATAATATATGTATATACATACATACGCAGGCATACATACAATAGATATGATAGGTGCTAAACATATAAATAAATACATAATATACATATGATACATATATATATATATATATATAGGTACAATTTACATGTAATACATATCTTAATAAATAAAATCCTTGCGTTACTGACTGACTGACAGACACGCAACAGCCGAAACTATTGGGCGTTGAAATTTGGCATGTATGTTCCTTGGGGACCGTAGGGGTGCATTAAGAAGGGATTTCCCGAAATTCCCACGGGATCGGCAAAACGGGTTAATTTAAAAAAATGCAGGCGTAGCTGCTGGCGTCCTCTAGTAATAATATAAACACAATATACAGTGATACAATTTGTTTACAATGACAAATAGTGCTTCTTTACTGCATTTTTAAATATTTTCAATGATTTAGCTTGCCTAATTTCGACCGGCAGCGCATTCCACAGACGGACAGCTTGAACAGCAAAGGATTTATCGTAGTAGTTTGTGGTATGTGCTGGCATCTGCAGTCTCAGATCCACCGACGACCTCAAGGTCTTTAAATGTGTTTCATGAAGGAACTTAAAACGTTCTTTGAGATACGTGGGGGTATTAGGATTGAACAACACATTGTACAGTAACATAAGGATATGAGTATTCCGGCGAAGTCGAATTGGCAGCCACTTGAGCCTGGATCGAAATTCAGATATATGGTCATATTTGCGTAAGCCAAAAATGAATCTAATACAGAAGTTTTGGAGACGCTCAAGTTTATCAAGTTGGTCCTCATTAAGATCAAGATAGCTGACATCGGCATAATCGAGTATTGGGAGAAGCAAGGATTGTGCAAGCGCAATTTTGGTGGTGGTAGGAAGAAAGTTCCGCAGCCTACGTAACGATCCAGCTGAAGCAAACAGTTTACGGCTGGTCTCCTGTATTTGACTTCTCCATGAAAAAGTTTTATCCAGATAAATGCCAAGGTTTTTGACGTTATCTAAGATCGGTAAGATGTTACCATCGAACTGAATCTGAGGCAGTTGTGACCCATTGATCTTGGATATCATCCTGGAACTGCCAATTAGAATGACCTGTGTTTTTGACGGATTTACCTTCAGACCATAATTTTTGCTCCACGTACAGATATGCGCCAAATCTGTGTTAATATTAGAAAACGCCGTTGAAATTGACTCTTGTGGTGCCTGTGAATATATCTGCAAATCATCTGCATAAAGGTGGTAGGACGAAAGTAACTGTTCGGAGATATAATTAATAAAAATTGCGAAAAGTAACGGAGATAGCACGCCACCCTGCGGTACCCCAACAGTTGTATTACACCACGAAGAGTATGACTCATCAACACGTATACGCTGTCGGCTTCCAAACAGGTAACTATGAAACCAGTCAATTACCGTTGGAGATATGTTAATAGAGCGGAGTATGGCAAGCAGGATGTGGAAATCCACGGTATTAAATGCGTTGCTAAAATCAAGCAAGGACAACAGCGTGAGTTTTCCACCATCCATGCCCAGCCTTATCTCATCAGTGATATGAACCAATGCTGTGGTAGTACTATGACCAGGACGAAAACCGGATTGGAAAGGATTCAGGAGAGCATTCTTGGAAAGGAAAGTACAGAGTTAGTATGCACAAGACGCTCAAGGACTTTGGAAAAAAATCCAAACCCTGTTCCCTTACTGACTTCCGTCCTATATCTATACAGATATAGGACGGAAGTCAGTAAGGGAACAGGGTTTGGATTTTTTGGGTATTGGAACTATTTGTGCATCTTTCCACGCTGATGGAAAGACGCCGCTGCTGATTGAGTAACTTAGGATATGACAAAGGACAGGGAGGATGTCATCTAGGATGGGTAGGATCATGTTTCTACTGATGCAGTCATTACCAACAGCATTGGATGAGATTGAAGTGATGCTCTTTCTAACATCACAACTGGCAAATTGCTCGAAAACAAAAGGTGAATATTTAGGAGTTGGGATACGTGAAAGATCTTGTAACGTGTTTGATTTTGTTGTCCCATCAAAGTTGGGTGAAGCAGTGAAATGTGCGTTAAGCGAATCTATATTTATATCATTGGAGATTGTGTCATTGCGAGACTTACCAACTCACAGTGTTCTTAGAAATTTCCAGATTTTAACTGGGTCTCCGTCTTCAACAGAGCTGTGAATATGTTGGCGTTGTGCTTTCCTACACGCCTTATTGCAGAGATTTCTAGCACTGGTGTATTTTTCCAAATTCGCAAGGGTTGGACGACATTTATACTTTGCCTTGGCAGCCGCTTTCTTTGACATAAGAATTTTAATTTCGTCAGTCAACCAAGGTGCAGGTAAATGCTTTAATTTAATGGCACGGATTGGTGCATGCTCGTCGTACAGGTGAGTTAACTTATCTGTGAAAATTTGGACTTTGTTATCTACAGTCTGATGAGTACAAAGGAGACCAATCAATATTACGGGCATCTCCTCCTTATAGTTTTTAAACTTATTTTTTCTATTTAATCCTTTTCCGTATCCCGATATGTAAACTAACCGTGCAATATTTACATTGTTATATTTATAAGAAGAAAGAAAAAAAAATAGGTACTTAACGCAAAGTGTCTGAACCGCGTGAATTGTAAGTACAATCGCGTTATAAACTTATATTTTCACTCAAGCAGTATATTATATGTACATATTTGTAATGTGCTCACCAATATCTTCCTTTTGATACCATACACGTAATGATTATCTCGGTAAAAAATTTTTTGAGGTTGGAATCTGAGCTATTACTTCCGCATTAGAAAACTTGGATGAAATTTATATAGCCTATGTCATCCGGGCCATTATTACAAACCTATTGACATCCGAATTATTAAAATCGGTTCTGTAGTTTAGGCGCTACGGTGGAACTTACAACTATACATACATACATACATAGATTGCCAAAAACATTACCCTTCCTTTTGGCTTCGCCGTATTTGGGTAAAAATAGTTATTCAAAACTAAAGTAATGAATTCTTTAAGCCTCGGATTTCGAATAGATTTTACCGAGGGAAGGTTATTAAGCCCGACAACGGACATTTTCAGTAAACGGCTACTGGTTTTGTGATGAAGTTTTATAAACCTACCACCCGACGAGATGTGGGTGTACCCACCCGTACCCTTTAGTTTTGTATGTTTTTGGTAAAATTTCATTCTATGGTGTGATAAATTAAAATAACATGCAACTGAATATATTATTTTCTTTCAACTGAGTTCTATTTCAAAACTATAATTAGAATATTTAACGTCCCCATGAACTCTAATGCTCCTGCTACACCTGCGTCTTAACGCGTCAATTAGCGCATTAATTTAGGCGCTACGTAGATGTGGCCAATGTTTTAACGCGTTAAAATACTAATTTCCTATGCGAATTTTTTAACGCGGTAACTAACGCATTATTGGCCATTGCCATTAACGTTAACGCTAACGCACGTGTAACAGTAGCATAAGAAGAACATAATACGCTGAAAAAGTTGCATTTATTGGTGGTTTTGGAATGAAAATAATTTCACTCACATGAAATTTATATGAAACATATTTTTGTACTGTGTTAACACTGACCAATTAATATGGACTGAAAATTGTTTGTGTTCTTTATTTTAAATTATTTTCACCAAAGTTTTACGGTATTTAATTAGGTTATGCTGTTCTGAGTTTTAATTAACGTTTTCGTAGTTTTATGGAGAACAAAAATGCTCGAATGTTATATAGGTTTAAATTTGTTGTATAAATAATATTCGACGGGATGGATGCTGCAATAGTTGAGATGGTTATGTCGCGCTAGATTCAGCAATGCAGTATGGACTGTAATATACCCGAGTATATAAATATATCATGTATGATTTCATACCCGAGCCTCCGTGCCATAAAAGTAACTCTAATCTATCTATTTCAAGACAGAGGAAGAAAAAGGAACAGCTTGCACATGCTTCATTTTCTTGAGATTTAAAAGATATTTACTGAAAACTTTTCAGTAATTATCTTTTGTACATTGTTGCTCCTGTCAAACATCTGATGGTCGTTATAGTACCTACCTACGGTTTGCCGCAACAGAGATTTTTTTCAAATAATGCAAAAAACTAATCTAAAATTATTTATCTTTATAACAATAATTTCTATTACTTTGTCCTAATTGGTGACAAAACACTGTAGTAAACTAAGCCGGACTTATTTTTTTTTGTAAATTTTATATGTACGGTTATTTATTAACTTTCCTATGACAGAAAAGATTAAAATAAAAAAATAAAAGGTAGGCTTTGATGACATTGTCACACAATGGTAATGACGATAATGCTGATTGCATTACCGTAATAATCGCAAGAAAATGTTCATTAATAAATAGTAGAAAACTTGAATGTTCAGTAGTTATTTTAATCCTCTGCGACTGACGTGCCTTAATTTTTTACATTTTCACTGACGTGGTAGTAGGTGCACGAGACACCATTTCAAAATCTAATATTTTTATAGCTTTAAATTATGCGACTATTTTGTTCATATTTATTAGACTGATTTTTAATTAAACAGTCTTTATTAATGTTACACAAAAAGTCTATGGATGCCTATGTAAGTATTAATGTCATAGCGAAAACATAAAATCTCTCATTCTAACTTAAAACATTTTAAAAATTAACAATTACATTAATAAGTCTAGGTACCATGAGATACATTCATTGGTTCAATAAAAAATAGACAATTCAAAATCACAGCTTTGTTTCACCTAGAAAAGTTCCAGCCGACGTTGTCTTACAGATAGAAGACGCAGAAAGAGTGCTTGACCTAGAGTTGTTACTTGAGTCAGCCATCTAAAAAACAAACATCTATGTTACTCAGTAATAATTAGCATTATACTAGCTTTTGCCCGCGACTCTGTCTGCGTGGAACTTGAACCCGCGTTAACTCGACTTCCAGCTTACGTATCATGTTAAAACATACACCAAAATTAAAAGAAAATGTTTTGAATTCTATTAATGTTATATAAAGATCCTCCACATTAAATTTATTAAAGATCTTCAATGAACAGACATCAAAAATTTTATTATACACCGTGTTTTCTAAGTCAGTGTTTATCGTTAAGTATGTACTCAGCCCATGATATAGAAGTTACCTATAATATATATTTTACAAAATATACAAAAAAAATATATTAAAAAAATATCTAAAATCAGCATTTTATAGGACTAAAGTGTGTCGTGAACGAAGGGTAAGCTACTTTTTAGGTTATAAATAAAGTGCATTGACCTTACGCATCGACCGTCACATTGTTATGCTGTGGAAAATTAATCTTGGCTAAAAAAAATCGAAGAAAGAAAATTTTATACATATTTTGTAAAATAAATATTATAGGTAGGTACTCGTAGCTTCTATATTATGGGCTGAGTACATGCTTTAGGGGAAAACACTGACTTAAAAACACGGTGTATGTAGTTTTTAAAATCATCTCAATATTTTTTTAGTATCTTCATTACAAATATACAAATATAGATATCCAATCTAATACTAATATATTAAGCTGAAGAGTTTGTTTGTTTGCTTGCTTGAACGCGCTAATCTTAGGCACTAACAGTCCGATTTGAAAAACTCTTTGGGTGCTAGCAGCCCATTTATTGGAGAAGGCTATAGGCTATATAACATCACGCTATGAGCCACGGGAGCAGAGCAGCAGTCTTAAATAAGGCGGGTATAACCGAATTTTAGGATAACTAAACTTATCTACTGATGTGGTTGTATAGGAGACACTATGAAAATATTACCATTTTACTGAGGTAGTAGTATAGTAGATACTTACCTTAACACTAATATGGTAGTCTTGTGGATACCTTTCTCCCGCCACGCACATGTGTGTTCGCTACGACTGCTCCTGGCGCATTAACCGATGCGCGACCTAACCACAGTAAGGTACAGTACTCGCCAAACTTTATGGCCGCTCCGAACCTAGCCGCATTGCGCTGCGCAGAACACAAAATCAGGTATCAGCGGGACGTACGCGGGGCGTGGAGGCAGGGCACGCCCGCGCGCGCTGTCTTCCACCCGCTAGCGTCCTCGCCTCCCGCGCGTTAGTGTGAGTGTGCCACGTTTACACGACTTACTTATTCGCTGAGCTCTGACAGTATCGTCGCGTTTAGAATAGTTTCATAGTGTTACTTATTTTTTGTTTCTCGTTGCTATAATTGTTTCTTGTTGTTATTTGTACCGATATACGGCCATTTTCAATATTCGAATTATAGATAGATCTGTAGATTTTAGATTCTTGTTTGATATATTTTCTATTGAGCTTATGTCAAAAACGAGTCTAAAATCTACAGATCTATCTATAGTTCGAATATCGAATTCCGTAGATAGTAACCATTTTCATTGATCATGCCTCGCGGTCGTTTTAATGTTTTACGTCGCCTAACACGGCAAATGGTGATTGACGTTTTAACGTTTATGAAGAAGGAAAGAAGTCTAAGCTGAAAAGTCGCTTCAGCTAACTGAATTTACATTAATCGAATTTGATTCAATGTGTAATTAAACAATATAATATAGCTTATCTAACAACGTAACTGAAGATTTTAATTTTCGATAATTACAAATATTTTTTCTTGGTTATGAAATGTCCACCCGACTGTACCAGGCGCAAGTTCGTACCGATGGCTACATTCAGAGCGGCCATAAAGATTGGCGAGTACTGTACTGAGAGTGGCGGTGCTCAAATTTGAATATTAACTTAAATAAAGCGAATTTTATGTTTCCCGGTGTCTGTTGGACTACGACGGCAGTCGCAGAAGGTTAATACGGGTACGTGTATATTAAATCGATTAGTAACATATAAGTTAGTCGGTGCTTAGTCTTTGTACGGACGCATGTTTACGCCATAACAATGCCGATAAAAAAAATGAAATGTGTATAATCCTTAAAAAGATTGTAAATTGAATATTGATGGCTGTAGATAGGATAGTAAAAAACAAAATTGGTAGTAATGTGTCTGTGGCCTTTGATAACTAAATATTTATCTACGCAATATATAAACACGCTTTTAAAACTCTAATCATTAGACTTTAGTGCGTTAGTATCTTTAAATGTGCGTATTTAAATATTTGCCTCAGCATGGTTAATACGCCCCGTGTCACCGGTTTGATTTGCACACAGCAAACTTTATCGGTGATTCAGAAATGGTTGTTCCAATATGGGTGTTTTTGTGTCAGTTCTTTCTATAACCGTAAAGGCACCGGCACCAAAATATATCGAAAATTCTAGATCAAGAAGTATATTTAATTCCAAATGTACGATAATAGACACAAATGAAACTAAAGAAATGTACAATAATTTGCAAATGAAAATAAACAAATTTACAATAATTTACAAATGAAAATAAACAAATTTACAATAATTTACAAATGAAACTAAACATGCAAGTGATTAAACAGGTGCAACCAAATCGTATTTTGTGAGTACGGCAAACGAAAGGTTACGTCTAATGTCTAACGCAAATACAGTATTATATTATATTTATAAATGGCATACAGTACAATAGTAGTACAAATATAATTCAGGCCAACAATAGTAAGGACGACTGCCTGTGCAAAACCTGACTTGTCACGCAGAGCCGGTCGCAATATGGAAACGTAAGATAATATGCTCTCACCTAGCTCGGCGATTGACCTGAGGAAAAATTCTTCTTCATATTTCGGCATAGATGCGCAAATTGATTTAAAACTTCGCGATTTGCATTCCTCATTTAAGTTTAGTTATTAGCGTTAACTAATTTTTAATAGCAGCGATAGCTTCGTGGAGATACCTACAGACTGGCTTACTGCCATGCAGAGGGTACCCACGGCGAGAAACACACCTTTCGAAGCTATGTGCGTATTGATTTGGTAATTATCGCATGCCCGTACATCGAAGAGCGCTATAAGCCTTTTGGCACAATTTTCACGAAGATCTTCGACAGTTGTTATGGGGAGTAGTAGAAGTGGGAGCGACCTAGAATATACATACTTTGGCTAGCTAAACTAGCTAAAACTGATATGATAGAAGCGGAAATCAAACACAGTATACGTTGGCGAGTAGATATCCACTTTGTTCATAGGTCAAGTGGCATTAATGCAATCACACAATTATGCAAAGGGCACAGTCCAAAATAAACTTGATGTAACACATCAAACCCACGCCAATCATCAGTCCGTACTGAACAAGGTAGACACATCAAACATTATAGTCAGCTACAAATATTAATGTAACGGATCTCAATCGTGTTATAATTTAAAAATAAATATGTAATGCCTTTTGTTTGTCCCAACCCAATATCTTTATTTATTTATTTGGCGTGGGCTACACCATTACATACATAGGTGCGTTACGTTTGCAATAGTCATCTTGTAACCATGACTGGTGTAGCTCACGCTAAATGATGGGATAAATAGAACGAACTTTAGTTCTAGTTTTAAATAAAAACACTTACACGATTAAGTTACATAAAAATACGATTCTGAAAATATGAAAGTATTTATGTACCTGGACATCATGACATATTCAAAATATTGATACACTTATCTATATTGCATTGCTGACCCTTATTTTACGTCAGATAATTTTGTTGACTTGAGCATTAGGCTAATGTAATTAAAACTATTTTAGTACTAAATGGCTAGTGTAATCTGTAAAATAGAAAAAAATAACGTATAATAAAAATACGTATAATAGGCTAGTTGACGAAAAAAAATGTATAAGCCCGTCCTTTAGATTATTCAAAAATAAGCGATACGTATTTTTTTATTTGTAAATTAAACCAAAAATGACCAAGATATAGCTCATTAAAGTTACGTAAAACGTCACGCAGTGCTGCGTTTGATGACGTCACACGTAACTTTAATGGGCTATATCTTTGTTATTTTTTATTTAATCTAAAAAAGAAAAAATACGTGTCCAATATTTTTTTATAATCTAAAATACGGACTAAATATAATGTAATTTTAATACAGACGTTGAGATTGATAGTTTAATCTTAACATTTCAAGCTTAAGTTTCTGAAGGCCTAATTAGAACTAAAAAAACTATTAAAACCTAAACGGTTAGGCTGAAAACTTAATAGTACGTAATACTTTTATATTAAGTTTTATACTGTGTAATTTCATTACTAAAAATATATACGAGCAAAGGTTTATGAAGGCATGTACACATGGCTAGAATCAACAGAGCTTAAGCGCTTGCAGTATAAAGCCTTTCCATTTGTGTCGCCTTCCAGTTTCTTGTCTAGCGTCAACAACTAGAACAGCTTTTAAATGGAAGGAAGACATACCTATGTATATATAGTATTTTGTTTTTATTAATATTTATTTCTTTAACAATATAAGTCTGTTTTAAATTGCACTTATAGCCTGTGTCAGGCAACTTTGCTCTTTTAGCAGCTGCGTACACATCTAACGATAAACTACATACAGTTTTTTTCGTAATATAATTATTATGTAATGTTATTGAGAAAACAAAGATTCCTCATTAGGGAATGCGAATGCGGAGGAGATCGAGATCTCGCGAGATCTCGGCCTTTTTTAGCGAGATTAATCTCGGTCGAAAAATGGGCGAGATCTCACGAGATTTTCGAGATTGCACTCAAGCATAAAAACGTCTTATTAGAAGCGCGAACTGACTCGGACGGAGTTGCAATCTGTCGGTATCGGCATTCATAAAAAATTAAATGAATTTATACGAGTCCGGGGGGTTAAAAGGCAAACTTTTGCAGTTCGTGGATGTCTGCCTGAGAACTGCGAGAATTTCAATTAGCGTTGAATCCGAAAGGCCTTCTCAGCGGCTGGTTATCTGGCCAACAGAAAAGGAAGCCGTTTAGCAGACGATTCTTTGGACATTTTATGCTTCTGAAAAAAGTAGCTCCACTTTGAAAATAATTCGTAATAATGGCTTGTGATTTGAACTGAACCAATCTTTCCTTTGATTGGTATATTTTGTTAATTAGGATCTGTAATTTCTAAAAGTCTGTCTAATTGGTATATTTTGTTAATTAATCTGTAATATCTAAAAGGTCTACTGAGTAGATATAGTTTTATTTACCTAATTGATAATAATACCTGAGTTTAGTAACATAGATTTTTTTGACCTCTCGTTGTTTTGTTTGTTATAAAAGAAATGTTTTATTACCTACTAAAAGATTTTTGTTTGAAATTAGAAGCGAAGACTGGTTGTTTCTTTACTTTCTTATTTGACAGATCCGTCCGTAAAAGTTTACTTCATATAACTTCATTAAAAAAGTATAGACAGATAGGTACCTACGTCAAACAATGTTTGAAGCATAAAAGTCTATTGAAAATTCGTGATAAATAATGTTTCGTATAATACTTAAAATGGTTATTATTTTTGTCCTAATTAATCAAATATTGCGATTATTTACAAAAAAAAAACAACCATATTGCCAATCTCGCGAGATCTCGAAATTGGCGCGATCTCCCGAGATTATGAAGCCAATCTCGCGAGATCTCGCTTGAGCCCAAATCTCGCGAGATTTGCATTCCCTATCGTCATAAAGTATACCTAACATTTTCTTTCTTTTCTCAATAACATTTATAGGTGCTTTTTCCATCAATCAGATGCTAATGTCAGTAATGTTCATTGGTTCAAAGTCAGTATTATAATAATGAGAACTTAATGTCTATTTCACTACTTCACGTGTGCCATAATTTCGTATAAAAGAATTGTTTTGTGACTTATCAACTTTTTACTTATAAAGAAGGCAAGTTGGTAACTACTTAGTTCTTTTAACATGAATACTTTATCGATAATGACCATAATTTTAATGTCAATAAGCGGTTCAAGGTTTGTTTTTATCCATTTTTTTTCTCGTACAAAATAAAAGAAATCGTAATTGCACAGAAAACTTTAACTCCATATTTTTTTAAGTCCGATGCAGTCTTTGTGTCCGTTACTATTCTAGTTACTATACTGGTATTATTATATCTGGGCAAGATTTTTTAATAATGCTATACTTAGGGATAAGATATTTATGTCGCGTATACATTTAAGACTACGCACCGCACGAAGGCCTTGTGTTATCCTTATTGCTGCAAACCTGAAGGTTTATTTATATAATTAAGGAAATTATGAACAACCGTATGTAGAGTATTTCTTGCGTATATACAATAAAATACCAATTAGTCTTTTAGAATTACCATTTAGTACCTTTAAAAGTAAAATAAAAGACTGCCTTATTAGGAAAGGTTATTATACCATTAATGATTACCTATTTCAGTGATAAGCATAGATGGTTACTTACACTAGCCAACTCTTGATCTTTGTACTTATTCAGATTTTATATAGATACCTTGGCTTTTAGTTTTTTTTATATAATATCTCTAGTTCTTTTAAATAACTATCCATTTGCACATACAACTATTAATTTGCATTGTTGTGCCTTTTCATTAAAAAAAAATGCTACTGTGTTAGATGAAGATAACTCGTGATCATGGGCTGTACACTAACATCTTTGTAAATTTTGTGTATTCATATACCTACCGTCACTTTCTGTAACATACATTTCCATCATAGTTCTGAACATGATCGCGAGTTGCCTACATTATAAGATGTAAGTGGATGCTCCTGTTACACAAGATTCACACTGGAAGGCTACTACAGCACTTAATCTGCATGAATTATTTAAGTATAATGTATGTTCCTAATTACTATTTACAAGTAATTAATTACAATGTGAAACAGTTGCAGCTCCTTACAAAAACAAAATTTGTAACGTAACACTGGCGATTAAAAAGAGTGGCCACGAGTTTTATTGCCCGTTCTTTCTCGTGGTTCTACCTATTGCTTTGCGAATGGGCATTAAATGTAAATGTAGAAGCATTAAGAATTTTATTTTAAAATTTGACGTTCATAAGCGTCACCTTGTGACCTAGATGAATAAATGATTTTTGACTTTGACTTTGCAAGTGTTATTAGAAAATAGCAAACAGTTAAAAAAATGCAGCGTGCAATGCGACTTGCGTGTGTAAGTAGTGCGTACTTCTTCTAATCATTGCTTGCAGCGTATAGTTTTTTCTTGGAGTATTCAGTACACAATGTAGCAAGTATCATAACTGAAGAAAATATTTCATTTTTTGCAAACTGTATATACTACCTTGTACTTAACCTATTGACACCACTACTCATCTGTTTCAGGGTTCCGGAATGCAGTTGCCGCCTACCAGCCACAGAATTTTCCCTCCCGGAAAATTCTGGCCTAATGGGGGGAGTGTGTGACGTCAATCGTCGTCGCATCTCTTGGCCAGACGTCTCCACCTCCCGCGCCCCTCCAACGGACTATATATACCGTGGCGCGGAGTGACCGGCCCTTTCTCACTGGCTGTGCGGCGACCAAGCTAAGTCTTCTCTTCTTCCCTGAGCAACGCCGGAGACACATTCCCAAGGGTCTACGCCGAATCACGCGACCCTGGTTCTATTTTTGTAACTATTCAAATTGTTTAGAATCACTATTTTCCATTGAATTCCTTTGCTAAAGGCTGTATAGATTATTTTACAGAAATATACAAATTTTCGTTTGTAACCGCAATAAATATTTTTTATTTTACGTCACAAGTTGTTCCTTAGCTCTTCTAATCCTAAGAGGGTATAATGAGTGTTGTGTAGCTGTTTGGAAATCTGACATTTTCAAAGTTATTCTCGACATTTTCAAAGTGGTTCTGGTTGCATCTGTTTACAAATAAATGGACACGCGTAGGTATGCGCGTATTTTAACATTATATTTCTGAGTTCATAAAGTTTTCAGAAATAAGCATAAAGTGTCTTATGTTTATCACTTTAAATTATGAGACATTATAAAATTAATTTCTATAACTGGGTTCCTATTTTTAAATGTCACATCCCATATTCCAATTCCAGTAAACATTGAGATAGTCACTACCTTGTGAAATAAATAAGTACATAATTATACTTATTTAAATTTGATTTGTTCTTGAAAAGTGCTTTCTTCTAATTGCTGTTTGTGAAAAGATATAGATCCCGAATAAGTACGATCGTTTAAGCCTTGCCGCTCATTAGATTAAACTTTATATTCGGACTCTCGCGTCTCGTGATATTTTTAATTACAATGAGTTCTCAAATGACTTTGAAATTTAAAGAATTTCTTGAATCCCGGTCCCTTCGAGTAAAAAAATTAACTTATTAAGCAAATAGATTTTTAATTTTAGTATATTATTAGATCGTGTTGTTTACAGTATTCGCTGGTACAAGCAAGCGAAGCTACGATTTTATTATGAGTAAGTAACGCTTAAGTTTTAAAATTATGTAGCTACATCTTAAGTCTAGGATTCACTACTGATGTTTCTGATACATCATTACAGCGCCTTAGACAACTACACCGAACTGCCGTTTGACGACGTCACAAATGTATTTTCTGAACCCTGGTACAACTCTAGGAGATCCACGGTATTTTTCTGCCACTGATTTACAGGTAATATTTACAAGACACATAAAATATGTGCAAGTTTATAAGATTGCTATTATAATTTACATACAGACCGTAGGAATATAACACGAAAAACACATTATGGAAATTTGGAGTATTAGTAGATAAAGATTTTCATGTTGTAAATACCATAGTCATTGTCGAAATATTTATTTTTCTACGGGGAATACTTATGAGTCTCTTCGGCTGTTATACACATTCTTTATAAAACTTTCTTTAGATATAGGTACCTATTTGAATTTATATTACCATTCAATAAATGAGATATTAATTTGCTTTTCACGACATATCTATTACTGTAGATACCATTACTCCACAATGCTTATTCCTATAATAGGCCTAAGGCAACAGAAGCAACGGAAATAATAAAAATAATTTACTTCAGGTCATCCCAAAGGGCCCGCAGTGACTGCCATAATAAAAGCGTATTTTGAGCAAGGACAAAGTAATGTTGTTCTTTTAAACTGGCAGTATCTTGCGTCGGCAATACATAATGCTATTTCAACCTCGTATCTAAACAGGGCCGTGCCAAATGCTATTAAGGTAAGTTTAGATTTAATTCTGAGTTTGACGAAATTCTATTTAGGTTATCATTCATTAACTCAATAGTGAAGCTTTGCGTTAAGACTGGTTTAGGAGTAGAAAAGTAGGACATAAATATGTATGATAGATATTAATAATAGGTAGTTTATAAATTACCTATTATTATTATCTATCATATTTATGTACGTGATTTTAGCTTGGGTTCTGTTATTTCAGGCAGTACGAATCAAGAAACTAAACTCTAATTCTCATGAATTATATTTTGTTCCGATAACTGTATCTCATGTTTTCTAATGAGTGGAAGCCTAGATAATATAAGTGGTTTCCAATGAAATTGACTTAGAATACCCACACGCTTTTCTTAGCTTCTATAAATATTGGTAGTAGCGTAGTTGTAATTTTCTAGATTCAATAAACTAGGTCTATGTTAAACGCACGACGAGCGTTTCTTATGAAATGTATAATAATACAGCTAGGTGACGACTTTGCTGCTATTCTTATGAGGCTTTCTGCGACCGGCTTGGATTTGAATAAGACGCACTTAGTGGGAGATTCACTCGGAGGTCAAGTAATGGGCTTGGCTGGAAATAAAATGGTTAAGAACGGTAATATTTTCTTGGGTTTACGCGAATGTTACACATTGAAATTAAACTACTACTTTCTTTACAGGATTCGTGTTCACGGCAGACTCTGCCGTGAACACGAATTCTGTAAAGAATTCGAAACGTCGGCTAGTAATAAACATGTAGTTTCTAGATCTTTCGGTTTAAATGTAATAACAAATAACCAGTGAAACCAATATAACGCGATAAAATCCGTAAACTGTAGTTTAATTTCAATGGTTAAGAACGGTGTTCTGCTGCCGTGGTAAGTATTATTATCAACATAATCCTATAGTATACGAAACATCAACATTGGTTTATGTGCTTTTTTATGTCTAAAAATAACGATTTTCATACTAAGAATAAATTATATATCGTGGACGACTTTACAAACATTATATGACTGGATACAATGCACACTCAGACTCGATACACCAGGCATGGATTACACAAAGTGTTGTTCAGTATCAAACGGCGAAGCGGTAAAACTACTACTCTACTTTTTTACGACAGAAATATAATGATATATTGTTTTTACAGGATTACAGGGTTAGACCCAGCGGGCATAGCATTTGATGGTAAAAATCCACGCGACAGACTGAGTGCTAAATCCGCTCTCTTTGTTGACGTCATACATTCGGACCCCAACAAATATGGTAGCAGGAGGTCCTTGGGTACCGTCGACTTCTGGCCTAATAACAGAAATATTGGCCCAGTCCAACAGCCTGGATGCACCAGGCAAGCGAACAATGCTTTCACCCTTGAAGGTAATTTTCGAATTGTCACTATACCTAACGTAGGTAGGTACTTTAATATTGTACAATTGATGATTACTTGTAAGAAACTAAGCCGTGTTTGTTGATGAAAACATGTACTGCACATTAGTATATAATCACAAAAGTGTACGAGATGCTATTGGATTGTAAACATGGTGCTCTATATCTTGTTTATCTCGTAATATACCTACTTAATTGGCCGTGCCCCACTTTTTCACCCGTTACACCTCGTCGCCCCGCATTGCTTGCTCGTGCTAAATACATCCTTTGAGTTGTTTTTTATATTCATCTCTTACGGGTCGTAGCGCTTTGTTATATAGTCGATAATCCTCCTCCTTTTCATTAATGTGGCTATCATATTTAAAAAATAAGTATCAAATACGACTGATAGTTCAAAGATTACGTTCAAACAAAGAAATAAACTTCAGATTTATAACACTAATATGTATGTACGTGAAATATAATAATCAAGTTTCCATATTGCTCCCAGATCGTGGCGACGGGACCGGCGTGCTTTCAGGTATGTTTAGTTTAATCCATCTATTATTGTACTAATATGTGCCTTGTATGACCTACGCTGTACATGGGCTATGTAAATATTACGAAGCGTAAACATGGTACGAAAATAGACCAGTGTATATGTTAATGAAATGTGATCTGGTCCGACCGGTTTCGGTCACAGCGACCGCTTTACAGTCTCTGTTGTCTTTGGTGAGCCCGCACGTGGCTGATTTAGCCAATTTTATTGGCAAATTTTCTTGCATTGCGGGCACATGAGCTCACCATTGACAAAATTATAAGAAATTGCCGCAGGTGGATGGGCTTTTATTTCATCACGCTTGGCATCAAGCTCAGAGCGCCGTTGAATCTCAAAATCGCGGATTTTGGTTTGCACCAGTGTCCGCCACTCGGGTCGTTTAGCAGCCAGCTGCTCCCAGTGAGACGGGTCGATGTCGCATCTCTTCATATGACGTTTAAGCACATCTTTGAACCTGAGAAGTTTTCCGCCATGCTTTCGCTTGCCCTCCTCAAGCTCAGAATAAAAGATGCGCTTCGCCACTCTCTGCTTTGACATCCTGGACACATGGCCACCCCACCGGAGCTGAAGACGTATTATGTAGGACTCAATGCCACCTACATTGGCTCTGCGCAGCACCTCAGTATTCCGCACACGATCAGACCATCGGATTCTTAATATTTTCCGTAGACATCTGAGGTGGAATCGGTCTAGCATGCGGATGTGTCGGCGGTACAAGGTCGAGGTTTCGGCTGAGTACAAGATGTTGGGCAGTACGACTGCCATGTATACTGCGATCTTAGTAGCCAGTTTCAAGTCGTGTGAACAGAAGACCTTGCTATCCAGCTTACCCAACGCTGCAGCAGCCGCGCCAATCCTGCTGTTGATTTCTGAATCAAGGTCGCACTTCGGTGTTAGCGTGCTCCCCAGATATCGGAACTTGTCGACCTGCTTCAGCTCGTCCTCGCGAAGTCTAATGGCCAGTGTCTGGTGACCGTCGATGTCTAAAGACATCACCTCCGTCTTTTTGACACCGTTAAGATCGGTGTCAAAAAGACGGAGGTGATGTCTTGTGATGTCTTGTCTTGATGGCCAAATCTGCAGCAAGATTCGTCGAAATCGGTCATTAGCTGTTGCAGGTCGTCTGGGGACTCTGTCACGAAACATAGGTCATCTGCATACATGATCTCAGTAATCATGTCACTAGAGACTTTTGTGTGGGCTTTAAGCCTCGCCGAATTGAAGATGTTGCCGTCTGTGCGGAAACGGATTCGTACACCTTGCGAAGAATTTTGTACGACCTCTCGGACTACGACTGCAAAGTATAACGCGAACAATGTGGGTGCTAGGACGCATCCTTGCTTTACCCCACAGGTAAGAGGAACAAAGTCCGATTGTTCGCCATCGGCAGCGATGCAGCATTGCATGTCGTCATGCAGGAGTCTGAGGAGTCTTACAAATTTCTCCGTGCACCCTATTTTCTCTCATACTACCCAAAGGGCTTCTCGAGGCACGCTGCCGAAGGCTTTTCAAGGTCGACGAAACAAAGATACATATTACGACCTTGCTCTCTGCTCTTCTCTTGGCGCTGACGTATTGAGAAGATAGCCTCGCAGGTGCCTCGGTCAGGTCGGAAACCAAATTGAGTCTCAGGCAACAACCTTTTTCGGGTAGTTTAATTAGGCGGTTTAGTAGTATCCGAGCAAATACTTTCCCAGGAACTGATAACAGCGAAATACCGCGGTAGGAATCGCACTCAGAACGATTACCCTTGTTCTTATACAAGGCTCTTATGCGTGACACTTTAAAAGCTGATGGCACTTGTTCATCTTTCCACATAAGATCAAAGAGCTCTCATATAGCTGAATGCAACTCCTCACCACCACATTTGAGCAGCTCACCAGGTATAGAGCCGACGCCCACCGCGCGTTTATTCTGTTGTTGTTTGATGGCAACAACGACCTAGCCACGCGATAATGACTCATCTAACTCGTCAGCAGAGGGGAGTTGAGGAATCGAACGTACGTGTTCCAGGTCAGCAGACCGGTCCACATTTAGCAGAGTGTTGAAGTGTTCTGCCCATCGTTTTAAGATTTCTTCCTTGCTTTTAAGAAGGCCTTCACTATTTGCAGGCTTCAGTGGCACTTTAGCAGGAAAAGTAAATCCTAGTAACTCCTGAATCTTGCTGTGGAACTCTCCAAGCTGATTTGTGATAGCAAGCCACTGCATATGGCGAGCTCTATCCTGCCACCACTTATCCTTTATTTCCCGAGATGGTCTACGTAGCTCCAGGTCACTTTGCTCGATCTCCGCACTACCTCGTTGATTTGGATGTCTATGTTGCCGAAGAAGACGCCGGTGCCTGTTGATTGCTTCTTTAAGAACTCCATCATTCCCATCAAACCAGTCTTTGTGTTTACGGACTTTTAGACCCAGAGTAACTGCGGCGGTGTCTAATATAAGAGAAGATAGAATCCTCCAATCAGCATCAACACATCCAGTGCTCCCGATCGGCACATCACAGTGGACAAGGCTTCGGCATATTGCTCCCTCGTCTGAGGATCATTAAGCCTGTCTACGTTTAAGCACGTCGGCTTAGTGGCATTGGATCTACAAGGACGTAGGAGGCGGAGACGCAGCTTTGTAACAACAAGCCTATGATCAGTCCAACAGTTTGCACCACGCATGACGCGGGTGATCTGGACTTGGGAAATGTCTCGCTGCCGGACGATCGCGTAATCAATCAGATGCCAGTGTTTGGATCGAGGGTGCATCCACGTATTTTTGTATTTGGCAGGCAGTCTGAACATGGTGCTTGTAATTGCGAGATGGTATTGTGCACACAAACTGAGCAGCAACTGTCCGTTACTGTTCATGCACCCGACTCCGTGCCTACCCAAGACTCTGGGCCAAGCATTGTAGTCTCGTCCAACTCTGGCGTTGAAGTCGCCCAACAGAAGAATCCGTTCTCTAGGCCTAACGCTTTCGATTATCTTTGAAAGTTCTTCATAAAATTTATCTTTAATGTCATCAGTCTTGTCTAGTGTCGGGGCATAGACACTGATGACATTAAGGTAATTGTTATCATCCAAGTGTATGCGCAACGTGATAATGCGATCCGAAATGTGGACCGGACATTCTCGGAGACCCTTGACAAGCTTATTATTGATCGAAAATCCAACGCCCGACCGACGCGATTCAGAGGCAACACGCCCTTTCCAGAAGAAAGTATACCCCCCACCATGTTCTACCAGCTCTCCTTCATCAGCTAGGTGTGTTTCACTGAGAGCAGCCACATCTATTTCATAGCCATGGAGTTCCCGAGCAATAATGGCCGTTTTTCGCTCTGGACAGGCACTGTTATCGCGGTCAAGGAGTGTACGCACGTTCCACGCGCCAAACGTCAGGTCCGAAGTTTTATGTTGTTTACCATTTTTTCTGTTGCGTCGACCGCGAATTTATCGATGCGGAGGCAGCCGCGGTTGCTACCGTCCTAGTAAATGGGGTGTGCAATTTTTAGGGCACCTTTTCTGGCCCCCTCTCCGGCTGAGCGAAGAGAGCAGTGCTTCCCTAAATAGGGCTGCTCTGTCACGCCGGGTGCTGCCGAATTCTCCCTCTCTCCCCAGATCAGAGAGAAAGCGACCACGGTGTTCTTGGAACACCCCCGAAGCCGCCCGCGTGCAGATCTCAGACAAAGCCCAGCGTACATCAAACTGAACCTCTCTACCTCGACCCATCGCCACGGGGCTTTAAGTCGTTCAGAGTCTATATCCGAAAGCAGTCATCTGCGCAGGAATATTTTTAGTGTATAAGCGGGCGCGCAACCGCAGATACCCTCTCTCTGCCTAATCCCCCGATGTCCAATGGAACGGGAATGATCGACGGGGGGTTCGGATGCAGTATCTGGCCGACAGTCACTTCCGACCTCGACTGCCGCCCTTGGCCATCAACATTGCTTTGCTAGCTCGCCAGATCCGCCAAGGTCCATTGCTTATCAGCGTGGCCTGCCATCACTGCCGAGCCAGGCTTTTTGCACAGATTGGGAGGTATCCAACCAGGTAATGAAATATACTAGTATAACGTCGAAGGGCCGACAATCTACGCACATATAAAAGACAGTTGCGTGCCAAATATTCTATCAAAATTGTTGTCACATACCTAGCTGATGGCCTTCATTGCTAAGGTATAAACTACTTATAATTACTACAATTCTTGGCACTAATACCACAGATACATCAGTCAGCTATGTCTGATATGATGATACGTAAATTATGTAGGCAGGACATCCGATTGAGTCACAGATATGGCGATGATGATATATTATTTGGCATCGTCCAACATCGTACCTACATTATGTATTATGCTTTGATCTGATTTCCTCTTTTATGTGTGTCGTGACTGTTAATATGATAATGTATAGGCTAGATATTTGGTCTTGTTAACCCAAGTTGCAGTAAACGAATTTCTAGGGTACATTATTATTTGATATATGTTACTAGCCAATCTCGTGCTATGGTGTACTATAAACTAGAATTAGTTTTAGATTGCTTCGTACCGCTGGCGAAAATAATTATGAGAGGCAGGACAAAGTGGGTCAGATCTTAGTTTACAAATTAATGACATATTTTGTCAACATTATTAGCAGCTCTTATTTCTTATTATGAATAATTTGATGCACATCATGACATCATTGAATAAATAAAAAGTATTGCATATAATATACATACATACATAGACTCACGCCCGCTTCCCCGAAGGGGCAGGCAGAGGCACATTAAACGCCCACCCTTCGCCAGTGCTTTGATCCCACGCAACAGGTGGCGAGGAGTGGAGTGGAGGCCTATTGCCGCTTATTGGGACATTTTGTTTGCCAGAGCCTCGTCCGTTGATCGGCAGGTGCACCACTTGCAGGTGAGGTTGGCTTGGGATCCTAAGTTCTTGGTGGGAACCCTATGCACATAATATGTATTTAATAAAAGCTACTTATATTGAGAATTGCTGTGGGAGCATTGACATATACTACTTTAGAGAGCGCTCAGTATTTATTATCACGGACATACCAGCCCATAAACAAAAAAAAAGCGTTGTTCTTATTATAGTAACAAGTTGTAAACAACTTGAAGATTGAAAAGAGTGGGTGTGCATTTCTTCCCTGCTTCATCTTATTAAATATGCTCTACGATTTAACAGGCGTTCTTTTTTCCAATACTCGCTTATGTAATTATGAATTGAAAAGTTATAACTTTTTATTATCGATTACGATATATATATATATATATATATATATATATATATATATATATATATATATATATATATATATATATATATATATATATATATATATATAAGTGCGTGTGTGTATGTATATAGCGTATTCTTATTTATGAATATTATTTATATGTTTATATATTTTTAGCATAAATTATCTTTATGTATACCTATATATTATCTTGATTAGTTTTACTTAATAGAGAGAAGAAGAATTGTCCTTCTCTACTTATAGCAACTTCAATTTACACCTACTTTGTTCAATCTCTGCACCACCCAAAAGGTAGACTGGTAGAGAATGCCTTAGGCATTAAGTCCGCCTATATATATATCTCTACAGTGTATGTATGAAGTTTCATAAATAAAAATAAATAAAATAAATACTACATGAGCAATAGCTTTGTGGTGTACGGACTGCCGAGACGATGGTCTCGGGTTCGATCCCCAGGTACCCTGGGCACACACCTTTGACTTTTCGAAGTTATATGTGTGTATTAAAAATGTTAATTATCGCTCGCATAATAATGTGCCCGGTAGATGGCAATAGGCTCGCCCCCTATTACATTGGGACCTAAACATAACTGGCGAAATGTCGGTGTGTAATACACCTCTGCCTACCCCACACGGGGATAAAGAGCGTGAAGTTGTATTACCAGACCCATCAATTTTTAATAAAAACTAGAGGACCCATGCTGCTCCACAGCATATTTTAATATTATAAAAAAGCTCTTACATAGGAATAGCAGTTTTGCTAAAATGCTAGGTAGTTTTGGTAAAAAGGTAGTTTTGGTAGGAATGGTAGCTTTGGTAGCAATCCTAAGTGACAGTTCTACCAAAACTACTATTCGTACCAAAAATTCTATTCCTATCAAAACTACTCTTTGTACCAAACCTACTATTCGTACTAACACTATCATATGTACAATTTTTTTTAAAACTACCATTTCTAGCAAAACCGCCGGTGCTGTCCAAAGTACCTTTTCTCTCAAAACTACTATTCTTACCAAAGCTACAATTTCTACCATAACTACCACTTGTAATATAATTATATGACAATAGTACTATGAACCGCTGTAATATATATGTAGACCGCTCGCTGTTCCACATAAAAAAAAAAATTTTTTCCGTGTGGTGACGGATTAAGAATACGGATTGTCACCACCCCATATCATCCCATGGGTGTCGTAAGAGCCGACAGAGGGAGCATTTTATGCATAGAACAGCACTGTAAGAAAAGGAAAACTTGATAAAAACCCTATACAAAACGTTTGGCCAGCGTGGTATAGTAGGCCAATTCCTCCTTTCAAAGAAGAGGCCTAGTCCAGCAGTGGACTGTTAAAGGTTGATGATGTGAAAAAAATTAAGATGCTCGAAGAAAGTCCTTAATTTAAAAACACAAAAATTTTCCTAACATAAAACGTAATTTACCCGTCTGTAGGGTTGATTTTCCCAACAATAGGGGGAAATTTCACTACGTTTGGGGAAAATTCCTCGGGTCGTGGGTACCTATACTGACGTCGTTACCGCGACCCCGTCATGAGGTTCGATACAGGAACACCACTGTGTTTTAGTGGGCATGCCCCCCCGAATATCTAGGGGGGAGAGCCGAGCCACACACCCTCCTTTCATCTGCCCCAAACTCGGTACAGAGTTGTTGGAGGGGTCCCTTTGAGGAACAGTCCGTAACTGAATTTCATCGCGATACAAAAAAAGGGGGAAAATTCCTTAAGCTTAACAGGTAACATGCGGGGAATATTACCTGCCATCAGCGATAATTCACTGTAGTGATAATTTGACCAACATCGGGTATAATTTTACACACCACCACACTCACACCCGTATGAAAGGAGGCATAACGATTTTTCCTGGCAGTTACCGCAAGGAACTTATTAGATGCCATAAAAATATTTTTGAATTTAGAACCATCCATGTAGAGAGAAAGCAATGGAATCTTAAGAAATTTATAGGAAAATATTGAAAAATAAGTTCAATGTCCACACCTATCTTCCTTCAAACTTACCCAATTTAAATAAGCATACCATCAAATGAAAGAGCTCTTTTCAGCGCGTGTTTTAGGCCTATAACGAAACGCCTACCTCAATAAGAAGCAGATATATAGAAGCAGAAAGTCATTGACTACGGCTACGAAAACGTAAAAAATGTATGGGAGAAAACTGTTTTTGCATATAACTTGATGAATGTGCAAGTTAGATAATTTCTAATACTTGATGACAAATCTATGCAGCGAGAGCTTTCATTTAACAATAAAACATCCGAATCGGTTGGGTAGAACGGGCTGGCCAACTCGTATTATAAAACACAAATTATTTTAATATATAGATGAGCATTTTATATATTCGAGTTTATTATTGTATATTATATAGACTTGTGACCGTGGGATTTAAAGACAATTCGCTATATTTCATTTAAAAGGGCAATTACCTTGTGCTACCACGGTTTCAAATTTCATGGAAGCTTACATTTCATGGAAGCTTACATTTCATTATTACTTATTTAAGGACGGGTTTTTTGTGTCAGATAAGTTACGGAATACATTTGAATAATTTTCTGTCTAAAATCTTTGACCTATCTATTTTGATTATGAGTAAAACTTAGCAACAGAAAATTGTCTCTGAGTGATTCTGAATATACAAGATTGGAATTATTATACTGTTCTGCTGAAAAGAATTGGATGGAAGAAATTGCGGGCACTATTCCAATACAAATTATCGCATTTATACAGCCCTATTGTTTAATTAGTACAAAAACTTTAAGGACATATTAGCGAAGACATTATTATCATATAATAAAACGTAAGAATTTCATAATATCTATAAATAGCAAAGTTATAATCATTTGTTTTTTGTAGAAAATCTCACCTAAATCATAGACATATTTCACAATCCATTCACTACTTCATTGATAGAACTTACTTTCCGTCCTACTCTTACGCATTCTTTCCGTCGCACTTATAATGTAGGTAGCGGTAGATAATAAAATGAAGCAAAATAATAAGTGTAGGTAGTTACTTTTTAATTTTTTAATTCTACCCTCTCTTTCATACTTGATCCAGGCTTAGTGCCGGCAAAATTTACCGTTTTACAAGTAAATAAATACGGAGGTATGTAATTAGAAAGCAAACACAAATCAAAATAAAAGAAGGTATTCTGTAATAAAAGAAAAGAGTAATTTTGGCGTATTTATGAAGTTAGAATCAGCTGCTATTTACAAATATTATTTTATCATCATCATGTCAGCCTAGAGACGGCCACTACTGAGCATAGGCCTCCCTCAAGGTTCTCAACACAGACCTATCTTGAGCCGCCCGGATCAAATTATTATTTACTTAAGTAGGTATTATTTACTAAACTTACAAGTATTTCCATTGTCCTTTGAAACGTCCACCACCATTGTCAAGAAGTACGCTTCTGTCTTTTCACTTCGTCAAAAGCGTCCAATATGCACGGTTTTAACTTTTCGACACTAACCGGCTCACTTTTGTACACTCACAAAAAGATGTCCATGGGTACACAGCTGCACTCGCGATTCCTCCACTCAAAAAGTACGCACGAAGCATAGCTACATATGATGTGAACTGATAAGCCTCGAGTCGGGCAAACGTAGACAAACAATTAAATGGGTGTTCTCAGTTCCGCTTGCAATTTAGCACTGTTTGTCGCATCGATCGGGGCGCGGCGCGGGCGCAGAGGTACAGGGGGGAATTTATCAATGGAGCATTTACTACTGTTAAAAGTCATAGTACGCGCGTCGTAATTATGCATTTACCAATTATTGCGTATTTTTGTGGACAGTTTTGAGACAGTTTTGGGACTAAGTGTTTTTATTTTTTAACTACATAAATATGATCAGTTAAAGATACTTAGTGCCCCGTTAATTTTTTTGTACTAATTAAAAAATAGTGGTGTATACTTTTTGTCTGTGTAGGTCTCTGCGATCACAACAGATGCTGGGCGTATCTACTGGACACAATGAAGTACCCGGGGACAATTATCGGGTGTTACGCAAAGAACTACAGGGTTTGGAAGAATTACTCGAAGGAACAAAGACGGGCGACCGTTCTCGAACTTGGAAAGTTTGCACCGAATGCGTAAGTCCGCAACACGTTGCTCTTACAAAAATAAAACTTTAATCTTTTTTGTTGGAAAAGCTGAAAATAATGACTTCTACACTGGTTTGTAATGTACAACTTTCTCTTTTGTAACTTTTTTGCTGACGAAACACAAGACAGGTACCTAGTTAGGTAAAAGACTAGATGAGCTCGAAGTTACACCCGCGTTATTTAAGTCTACTGTTCCGATCCCACGGCTCATAGCGTCATGTTATATAGCCTATAGACTTCATCGATAAATGGGCTATCTAACACTGAAATAATTTTTGAAATCGGGCCAATAGTTCCTGAGATCAGCGCGTTTAAGCAAACAAACAAACAAACTACAACTTTATATCTTAGTATACAGTATATTAGTATGTACTTAAAGTGTCCAAAATGTCTAATATTATTCTGAAGAATTAGCCTCACATTCTAGATAATATTAACTTAACCAGAATCTAACATGTAACGCGCGTTGTAAGTGGAACTTGAAATTTCAATTCTATGAAAGTCTAATTTGAGAGCGCCTATAGCGAGGTATCACAGGTATCAACTTAAAGTATCATGGCAGCATAAATGCAGGCGAAAGTAGTTCATGTATAAAACCCTTTTAAAATTATTGAATCTTACGGACAAGTTGCCGATACATCGCCTCCAATCGGAGCAAAAAGGATGTAAACTCTATTATTATGTTCTACAAACATCTATGTTTACTGGAAAGCAAATGATCTAGTAGAAAATGTGTAAAAGTTAGAAATTTTGAAATGACGAGATGAGAGGTAAAATAATTCCTACATTAAGTTAAAAAAATATCGCTCAAACTGGCAACATTACTGTGTAGCTAGTTGTCTTGCATAAGTCCTATTTTTGGCATGTATTTGGAGGTTTTCTTAGAAAGCTTTTAGCCCAGGATTAGTGCGTCCTATGCGCCACTGTCTAATTATGTCGGATTGGCAAAATACACTCAACTACTATTTTCAATAAAGTAGGCATATTAATAGGCTGCTGCAGTACCTCATCATACTATCCCGGTGGCGAGCTTTTCAATCTGCTTCTATAGCTAGCAACCATATCAATTGTATAAAAATATAATTATATAAAAGCTGTCAGCCAGCTAAAATATTCTCTGTTTTCTGTTTAAACGGGCAAGGCCTCAGCTTTCGATATTATTCAGAACTTAATAATAATTCAACCAATGCACACACAGAAGAACATACTTAAAAAAATATAATATACGTAGATCACGTGAAGTGTAGCTCCGCCGCGGATTGAACCCACAACACAAGGAGTAGTGTTAAACTTCGAGGCAGATTGAACCACTGCGTAATTGCAATTAAATCATCAAATAACTGAGCTATTTGTATCGTTCCCAGTAGATTACACATTCGGTTGCGCTCTATATTTTACTTGGACAGTAAAGTACCGGCACATCGCTGTATCGAGTGCTAAACATTAAACACTTAAGAGTGACAGTCCACTACAAATATAGCGCCGCTCTATATAACGTAAATTTTTATTCACGTCTAGTGCCAGCGGGTTAAGTCTTCAATTCATTGATTCACATCGCAAGGACTGATTTTATGACTAGGTGATCATCGGGCTAGTTTGGGGTTTTATAATAAACCGGTCACGTGCGAGTCGGACTCGCGCACCGAGGGTTCCGTACAAACCTGTAGGTATATATAATTATTTAAAAAAATATGAGATGTAACTAAAAATTTAAGGTTTTAGATTTTTTTCCTATGTGCTATAAAACGTTGCTTTATGCCGCAAATTCTCGAGTGAAAGTATCAAACTGAAATTTATATCAAAAAGTCAAGTCTACTGTCCCATGAAGCTGTGAAAAATCAAGCTTCTAAACCAACGCAATCAAAATATACAGCTGTTTATGCTGCACATTTCCGCAAATTTTCGAAACACGCAAGGGAATCAAAACCTACAGGGTACTTCCCGTGAACTCAGAATCTTGAAATTAGGCACGAAGCAACGTCTTACAGCACAGATAAAGGAAAAATTGAAAAAAAAAATGTATTTTTTTTATAGTAGTAAACCGTAAATTTTTAGTTACATCATATAATTAAAATATTTTTAATAATTTTAAAGGTACTGACCCGTTCCTCATGAACCCGTAGAGATTTAAAATTGAAATTCATATCAAATGCTCAAGTCAAAACTAAATGGTACTTCCAGTCGATCTAGAATCTTGAAAGGCAAAAAGCAACGTTTTATAGCACATAGGAAAAATTTAGAATCCTTACATTTTTAGTTACATCACATATTTTTTTTAATAATTGTATATACCTACAGGTTTGTACGGAACCTCGGCAGGCCTCCTTCACTCGGCCGTACCTACAGCGATAAGTGCCTACACTTTCGCGCGGCTTCCAAGCCCGCGTCCGACGCGTCGCGCAAGGGTTGTCGACTTGAAAATTTGATTTTATTTATTTTACGAGAGCAACTTGAAAATTAGATTTTTTGTTTGTTGAGATATCCCAACGATTATGGTGTCAAATTAAAGATCTAGTTCAAAAACCATTTTATCTGTTTGAATCATATAAATCGGTCCACGCGTTTAGGAAATAACTAAGAATTAGTATAGTGAAAATGTAAACAACCAGATTTTTTGTGGTTTTTGTTCTACGAGCTCAAATAGTTGGATAGGATACTTATAGGATGATTATTTATTATTAGGTACGTAGTCAAGTAGGTAGAGAGAGGATGAATAAATATTATAGTAGCAGCGGCAAGTCAACAACCCTAGCGCGACAGCTAGCGCGTCACTCCGCGCCAGACAGCGACAGCGTTATATGTTAGAAAAGGGCGGGAACGGTTAGGTGAATATCGCATTAGGCACTGAGCGCTTATGCGAGCTGAATTGCACTTCGTTGCTTAGTAGCAAGAGTCGCAATTTCAATGAATTGGTTTGAGAAGTGGTGCTTCTGTACGTAAGTACTGTTTATTCTGTGACCTCGGTGCGCGAGTTCGACTCGCACTTGACAGGTTTATTTCATTTCGAGGTACGGAACCTTAAAAATGGACTCAGTTATAATATCAATATATCGTTTAGTTTTCAAAGGATATTTTCAATTTTTTTTTTTATGTAGCCTTTCGCAATTATCTGCTGGGCTTAGCATCTCCTAACTTTCTTCACAGAAGTGTAAGTCAGTTTGGTTTAGGGTTTAATGTTGACTTCTCCATCACTTTAGAAGGATACTATTTGCTTAGTGTATTTTCCTTAGTTGCCTATTACGACACTACGGAATGAAATGCTACGCCACGGATATCTTTCTATATCTTGATAAAGTGAATATAAGTTATCAGAATTAATTTTACATAAAAAAGGCACTCAAATATGGCACACCGTTTTTCACTGTAGCTCTTTTCTAAAATTTGTCAGTTTACATCTCAAGTAATTATGGTGATAAGACAGCAATAAATCTGCTCCAAAATCATCCTCCTAGCGTTATCCCAGTTTCAACCTGGGGTCCGATAAAAATATTAAGAAATATTAGCTTTTCCACAGAGCGACTGCCTGTCTGACCTACGCAACCCGAACGGATAGCGATATTCCATGGTTCATGTTTCCATGGTTTTGCTCAAAATTACAGACATATAAAAGCACGTGCGAGATTGTGGAAAGCTACTAGTTATAAGTAGGTCGGTTTATATATGTCGTCAATAAATAAAGCCTAAAATTTTCCTTCAGATGTTAATTAGGTATAGATAAAACATATAAAATACTACCCGAAAAGTTAATCACAGTACCGTTACAGTCGATGTTATCATTAAACAAATGCTTTTTCTGTGTCAAAAACGATATCTTTTATTTGATTTTCGGTTTGCTTTATTCACGATATTCATTCATTAAATATTTCCAACCGTATGGACAGTTTTATCTTTTTAAAGTATATCTCCTATATATCCTTAGGAATACATTTTGTATTGCGGGGATATTACAATCATTTAAGTAAAGGACACGAAGTACACCTAGTTTCTCATTCTATAGTATTTTATCATCATCAGCCCCTTACAGTCCACTGCTGGATTAGGCCTCTTCTTTGAAAGAAGGAATTGGCTTACTATACCACGCTGGCCAAACGGGTTGGTACAGGGTTTGTTTCAAGTTTTCCTTCTCTTGCAGTGCTGTTCTCTGCATAGTATGGTTCCTCTGTCGGCTCTTACGACACCCATGGAATGATATGGGGTGGTGACATTCCGTATTCTTAATCCGTCACCACACGGACATATTTGTTTGTATGAATGTATATTGTTTCCGTGTGGTGACGGATTAAGAATACGGAATGTCACCACCCCGTATCATTCCATGGATGTCGTAAGAGCCGACAGAGGGAGCATATTGTGCAGAGAACATCACTGTAAGAGAAGGCAAACTTGATACAAACCCTATACCTACCCGTTTGGGCAGCGTGGTATAGTAGGCCAATTCCTCCTTTCAAAGGAGAGGCCTGGTCCAGCAATGGTAATGATGTATATTGTATTATAGACATACATACATGCATAGACTCACGCCTGTTTCCTCAAAGGGGTAGGCAGAGGCATATTAAACGCCCACTTTTCGCCAGTGTTTTGATCCCACGTAATAGGTGGCGAGCCTATTGCCGCTTATCAGGATATTTTGTTTGCCAGAGCCTCGTCCGTAGATCGGCAGGTGCACCACTTGCAGGTGAGGTTGGCTTGGGACCCTAAGTTCTTGGTGGGAACCCTATGCACCCTATTTATTATTGAACGTGCACTTAAAATAATATCGTAATCGGTCTTGTTTATACAATGTCTCAATGGTGTCACATTATTTCTCAATATGAGAGGGATGCCGTATGGTTTTACAGACTTCACTTTGAGAACATGATGGATAGCTTTCAAACCAGACGATTTCCTCACGACCATATTCTTCACTATTAGAGTGACTGATAATTAACAATTAAATATGGGGATACGGTATGGGGACATTGGTGAGTGTGCTTAGGAATTTAATGCCAGAATATTTTTTCGCAGTGCAAAGGTCTCACCACAAGGCTATCGCTGCTTTTAACGTATAATAGGGCTCTATAATAATACACAATGTACATATTATATGCAAGGGCGATAGTTCATATAAAACTTTTTGTAACTGCCTGCTATTACCCAGTAGGGCTTGTCAGACTATTGTAAGTTAGCTTCGAAGTTAGCAACAAGTTGGATGTTGTTAAGATTAAAACGTCTTTGTTAGGATACATTACCTATAGATACATAATTCTGTGAATTTCTGTTAACTCATCAGCGTTATATACTGCTCATAACAATATATTATATTATAAATGGAAATGTGATAGGGTTGTTTGAAGTTAAAAGGTAGATAGACGTCTGTCTACCTACTAAATAGTCTTCGAGACTAGGTAGATAAATAGATTGAAGGCAGGTTAAGCCAGTTAACATTAACATGAGCGCTAGAGTTGCCCTGCCTGTTTTTTACATGCTGCACTTTCATAGTTAGAGTTCATGCTGCACACACTTCATTTTCATGCTGCACTTTCCGCTGAGCCGCTTATGTCAAATGTTTTAGGAGTGAGGTTGAGCGTCAAGTAATCCGAATATCGAGTCAATAAAGTGGATTCAACCATTATAATATATTGTATTGATTTAAGGTACCCTGGAGACTATTCTTTGACGACGACGGATTCGTCACCGTTCGGACTCGGCGACGAAGGCTTGTAACACTCCAATACAACTATGTGTACTTATGGCTGTGATTGTACATACTGTATAGTGTACTATTGTAATGTCGCGATCAAATCATAAAAATGTAGCCACAAGATTACTCTCGTAAGGAATCATCCATACAGAGCGAACTGACTATATTTTTCTGATACCTGTCCGTGCAATAGTGCACTACAGTAGTAAATAGTAGTAACCAAGTGTAATTTTAGCTGTTTAATGAGCTTGCTTTGTTAAAGAGTATCTTTTAGCAAGTTGTCTTTATTTAAAAAGGTTATAATAAGCAGATAATTAACCAATTAAGTCAGAATAAAATTGTTCTAAATTATAAAAGGTTTCAATATTACCTTATTAACCTTCTCATTATGTTCCTTCATTTTTCTTTTAATTACTTCATTGCTTACTTTACACAGCCATTTTCTTTTCAATAATTTCCGTGAAGTTTATTCTAAGAGCCACCAGTAAAACATAAAAAGAAATCTCTGACAATATAACGTGTTGTTTTACTGAGCAATGCACGTACATAATATTACTATACGCTAGATATCTGTCATTCTTGCAAATGCTATTGCTGTTACTAACACTCAGTAGCGACGATATTGATTGTGATAAATTTGCAGACTAAACTACCCATGTACGTTGACAAGTCGAAAGATTAAGATAGGCACAGTAGAAAAAGTTATAATCAAAACAAACTGCGATACAGATAGTTGAATGTTGTTTGATTGTACACACAATAATTTAAAGCAGAGTTGTTTTATGAAGCCTTGTCAGATGGAAGCTCAATAAGGCATTTTGTATATTCTGCTGAGGTCTGATGGGCTTGTTCAAGAGTGAACTAAACAAGCCGGCGTGTTTACGTCTCCCTGTTTAACTAGCGTTATCTACTTAATGCCGTCGGCCGGTACGCTACTCTAAACGTGAACAGAACCTCAACATTAGTGTTGTGTAGGTAGACGCCGTCTACTACGTATATAATTTAGTAGCACACCGCGTACTTACTTACATTTTGGGTATTCGATTCTCTAAATAACACGCGTAAGTAGATCAACTCTATTATTTATGTTTTTTTTCATGTACTTGTATAACATTTAGTTTCAGAAGTAGTTTTACTCGTGGTCATTATAATACAGACATTTATACAACAGTTAACGAAAATACGTTTTTACTGTTTACATTCTGTAGGTACATACGTAGGTACTTCTATGAATCGATACTGTTGTTAAAAAAATAATCATATATTTTAATTTTCACAACATTCTTTTTTTCGTTTGCAATAAACTAGTTCGTTTAATTGTTGTGTACATGTCAACAGTATTATATTCATATATATTTTTCATCGATGTTCCTCAATAAATCATGATGACAACATATAACAAATAAATCAGGAAACAACTCGAAAAATATATTGCTGTATGTTTTATTAAGTTATCTTTCTGAAAATCATTTATGCATTAATGTTTCATTCGATTTTAAAATGCTTTATTTTTGTTAGACCTACATATATTCAAGCATTCATAAAGCTTACCTATGACATGATCTGGCGTTATAAATTCTATAGCCAATTAATTACAAAAAGTATAAGTATAGATTGAATGGGTGGTCCCGATAATTACTACTGAAGATAATGATTCGCCGAATATCAAGCAAATTAATCATCCAAGACCAAGAATTTTTGCACAAATCATTAAAACACTTAAAAGGCAAATGGATTCTCTGATGCGGATGCCAAATGGATTTTCAGCATTTTCATAGATATCTCACTACCTACCTGTTCCATTGTTGCCGAGATAAAGCCTCAATTATATAGGTAGCTATTGTCTGAAAGTACAACCCAACCAACTTTAGCTGTCAAGTTTCAATGTTCATTATTTATAATTTTGTTCCCGTCTTTCTTCTTTAATATAGCGGCAAATTTTACAGACGTAAAAATATCATAGAGATGAACACCCAAACTCAAAATTACAGCGCAACGAGAACAGTTTATGGGTCACATATATGTACGGGTTACCCCGCGGGAAACTATCGGACATTTGATTGGCGACGAGAACATTATCGTTTTACACCTGTCCTTCGAATATAAGTCCTCGGAATTTCAACCTAACTCACGTGCTTTTACAAATAAAAGCATTAAGAATTATCGTACACGCACACCATTGTAATACGAGTAACATGATTTTTTGTTTCTTGTCAGAATACCTCTATATTTTTATCTAGGGTCGGAAACCTGTACCCTGCAAATGTCAACAACCTTTAATACCCTCAGTATTACATCCCAATGTGATAAGGGGTACCTAGACGTGTGTGATGTAGGCGCTTATGTAACATATTGTGTACTATTGGTGTACAGCCATGTTTGCTTGGATATTTCTTGCTTCTAATAAAAATCTGACACATAAGTCAATATTGACGATCACAGCTGTAATGAAACGGCTTTAGATAATTTCTCATTTCGTGTAATTCTATAAAGTAACAATAGTATGTTTTGGTAAATTATAGATGTAGAAAAAGTTATAAATCAGTCAGAGCAGCTTTTATGTTATTTATATCTGCACATGAAATTTATCTTTATAGACGTCCCTTACAATTTGAATTAAACTGGAGTACTTTACACAATTGGAGAGGTGCCATTAAACAGCTTCACACGTATTGAAGCAATGTTTCGCGGGAATAGTTATTGCTTTGTTTTATATTAAGGGGCTCAGTTTGCCTTTCTTTTTAATATTACTTGTGAAAAAAACAAACGTGAGCTTCAAACAGAAATCACATCGTTATTGCGTGCCGTACGTACGCTCTGGAGTTATAGCTCTATCAAAGGGCCATGTAAAGGGCGAAAACAGGACAGTCCATCAGAGGAAATGTAGAGAAAAACTCCCTTGGGCAAGGTCGGACCACGAGTGAAACTGTATCCGGCCACTCTGTTTGAATACAGCTCTGAAAACGATTTTTAAATGCACCACCTTGGGCTGTGACTCGCTGGAAGCACGTGTACCTACATGTCACAGCTTTTTACGCTTGTGTGAAACTGACTATGATTAGAAATGACAAGAGAAATGTCTAATGAGTTGCTGAATCTAATAAACCTACATACACATGTTTGAAGCCATATAAATATTACGATCATTCATATTCTTAGAAAGATAGGTTATTGAAAGAAGTCGTACAAAGTGTTTGCTTTCTTACTTATTTATTTATTGGTTGTATTTAACTGTTAGTCAAAAATACCAATTTTCCTCCAAAAATACTAATTGCACCACTAAGCTAAGTTGACGGAGCCCTGCTTCGCAGGGCTCCTATTTTTGGGTGCAGGGTCACAAGAGTACCTAATAATAATAATAATAATAAAGCCCCCCTACCCCTCTGGGGTAGTCGTTATGTCACCATGAGACTAACGCAATCTCAGAGGGCAGAGTAACAGCTTTCTCATACCATAATCTTCTTGTAATATAAACAAAAAATGTATTACAAGATGATAAGAAAGCTTACAAACCGCAGGGCAGCTTGTGGCGAGCTGAATGTGTGTGGCGACACTGCGGTCCCGAATGCTTCAGAGAGACGGTCAGGGCCTCGTCTCTGGCTTGCCTTTTCTGGCTGGTTGGAGTGGATTTCCAAGAGCGCCCGGAGGACTCTCAACTCTGGCTTGCCTTAGTTGGCCGGCCAAGAGGAAGTCGCAAGAGCTATTTAGCTCGGGGGTGGAAGTGTCATTTTCAAGGGCGTAATTACGGGGAAACCCGCTCCGGGTTACGAGACCCGCGATGGCGAAACCGGTGCCGCACCGCTCTACACCCCTAGCCACTTGCACCGGTGTTGCCCTCTGGCTGCCTTTATGGCAGAGTTTGTTTACCTTGGTGACTATTTAGAGAGGGCCCATCGAGTGAGTTGGCGAGTCACCGTCTCAATAGCCCAGAGTAATTAGTTTCCATATGAGTAGCAATAGTCCTTCACCTGCTGCGGCTAATCCGTGACTGCACTTAATAGTACAGTTGCGGAGGCTCCTCAGTAGGTGTTCCAACACATTCTAGATTAAAACTCTCAAAGGGCCTCTGCGCGTTGGACCTGTGTCTCCGTGTATGCCTGCCAAAGGGCCGGGTATTGTTCTAGCAAATTAGAATAATACCCGTGAAAGAGAAACAAATAATAATATTCATTTATTTGCTCAGAATGTAGGTATTTACAATAAGGTGGTTACAGAAATGTTGAAGAATCCTTGTACATTCTACCATTTTGGCATGCAAACATTAATGCAGCTTATCATTAGGTATATACATAAAATATCAACTAAAATATATCAGCTAGAAACTCTGATATGGAGTAGTAACAATTATTCAGTAAATGTACAGTTAGTTTCTTTTTGAAACTTTTTACTGGTTCCTCTTTTATAGAATCAGGAATGTGATTATAAATAACAGGTGCCATACCAAAAATACTTTTCCTCAATAAAGCAGTTCTATGTCTCCCAGGGCATAACAAGTTTCGGTATTGAGATCTTAAAGTTACATCTCGATGTCTGTTTTCCGATATAGAAAAAAAATAGGTTTTTATTACATTTAACAAAAAGAGCAATTTCTAAAATATAAAGGCACGGAAAAGTCAATAAATTATTGTTTTTAAAAATTGGAACACAGCTGTCAGTAACTTTTAAATCAAATATTGCTCGCAGACAGCGTTTTTGGGCTTTAAAAATACTCTCCCTGTCGGTACAATTTCCCCAGAAAATAATTCCAAACCTTAAAATGGAAACAACAAGACCATGATATGCTAGTAATACTGTTTTGATATTAACTTTTTTCCTAAGGTTATAAAGTGCATATGCAGATGCACTGAGTTTTTTACAGATTGCTTCAGCTTGAGGCTTCCATGTCAGCTGACTGTCAATTAAAATTCCTAAAAATTTTGTAATCTCTACTCTGTCTACATCTTGGCTATTATAGTTGATGTTCAAGTCATTAATACGTAGTCTTTGATAAAAATGCATTATTTTTGTTTTAAGTATGTTAATTTGTAAGTTGTTACTATTTAGCCAATTTATTATAACTTTTTTTTTATGGAATAGGGGGCAAACGAGCAGACGGATCGCCTGATGTTAAGCGATTACCGTCGCCCATGGACACCCGCAACACCAGAGGAGTCACAAGTGCGTTGCCGACCTTTTAAAAAGGAATACGCTCTTTTTTTGAAGGTTTGAAGGTCGTATTGGTTCGGAAAAACCGCAGGCGACAGATCATTCCACAGTTTACAGGTGCGAGGCAGAAAGTTTCTAGAAAAGCGCACCGTTGTGGCTTGCCAACCATCTAAATGATGGGGATGGAAATTCTGTCGCGTAGAGCGATGGCGGCAAGAGGCGGCAGGGATTAATCCGAACAACTCTTCGGAGCACTCCCCATAGTAATAGCGATAAAAGATGCATAGCGAGGCTACATCTCTACGCAGCGCCAAGGGGTCTAACTGATTGCAAATTTCTTGGCAGTCGACAATTCGAGCGGCTCTCCGTTGGATGCGGTCTAGAGGGAGAAGCTGGTACTGGGGTGCCCCTGCCCAAAGATGAGAACAGTATTCCATATGCGGCCGGACCTGCGCCTTATAAAGGAGCAAGCGGTGGGCCGGAGTGAAATGACGTCTCGATCTATTTAGCACGCCAAGCTTCTTTGAGGCTAACTTAGCCTTACCCTCTAAGTGACCGCGGAACTGGACTTCGCTCGATATGTCGACACCAAGTATTCCAATACTGGAGGAGGCAGTCAAGGGGGTGCTCTCAAAACGAGGACATACGACCATCGGCAGTTTTTTTGCGGTGAAAACGCAGACTTGTGTCTTTGTGGGGTTAAATTGGACCAAATTAAGTCTTCCCCAATCTGAGACCATCTCCAAGGAGGTCTCAATTTCAGACACAAGTTTATGTCGGCTCTCGATGACTTTTTCCCGAGAAATGTTGGCGTGGCCGGTATATAAAGCATCACCTGTGCTGTCATCTGCATAACAATGAATGCCGCTATCTAGCAACATATCATTGATATGCAGGAGGAACAGAGTAAGCGATAGCACGCAGCCTTGAGGAACACCAGCATTTACAGACAAGGCGTCAGAACATTCACCGTCAACTACGACCTTTATGCTTCTGTCTGTAAGAAAGCTGGTGAACCATTCGCATAATTTCTCGGGCAGCCCATAGGAAGGGAGCTTCGAAAGAAGCGCTTTGTGCCAGACCCGATCGAAGGCCTTCGCTATGTCCAAACTGACCGCCAACGCCTCCCCCTTTGTCTCGATCGCCTGTGCCCAACGATGTGTCAGGTATACTAGAAGATCACCAGCCGACCGACCCTTACGAAAGCCGTATTGCTGGTCACTAAGCAGCTGATTATCCTCTAGAAACCGAAGGAGCTGGCAGTTAATAATGAACTCCATTATCTTCGAGAAGAGGGAGGTTATGGCTATGGGTCTGCAGTTGGACGGATTAGAGCGATCGCCTTTTTTAGGGATCGGGTGGACCAATGCTGTCTTCCACGATGTGAATGTGAATATTTTTTTTAAATCTCTTAGAGTAATTAATAAAAGCTATTTCATTTTCTGGTGATGGTCTTAGTCTATGTAGAGTAATTAATAAAAGCTATTTCATTTTCTGGTGATGGTCTTAGTCTATGTTTCCAAAGTTTTCGCTGTTTTTTACTGCATAGTCTTATGCCACGGGATATCCATTTAATTGGTTTTTCAGATTTTTTTGTCACTAGTTTATACGGAAAACATAAGTCATGCAGAAGCTTAAATATTTCTATGAAATTATTATACACTTTGTTCGAATACTCTGTGTCGTATATGTCACAAAACGATAGATTTTGTAGATAGCTATTAAAATCGAGATTTTCTTTACAAGTATCTCGAATCTTTGTTTTCCAGGTTTTAATTATGCATGATTTATTTACTTTTATTTTAATTACTTGTGCTGTGTGGTCTGTGGTGGTGGATGACATTTCTGTTTGGTATTATGTGCAAAATTATCTAAACAAGTATTACTCACTGGACGTGTTGCTTCATTAATTTCTAAAATTAGATTGTAACTCAGGAGAAAGCATTTGAGTTCCAAGGTAATTCTATTATTCTTTAAAACGTCTATATTAAGATCACCGCATAAAATTATTTTAGTGTGACGATTTGTACATATCTTTTTTAGAATAATATCTAAATTGTCATAAAATGTGCTTAAGTTGGACTGTTTAGGCGCTCTATTATGTATATATAATACATAATATAATTAAACTATGCTGTTTTATCTTAATTGCGCAACATTCTATTATTCCTGAAATAACCTATTAAGTTTTCTGAGTGGATAAGTTTCCCGAGCGGACGAAACTTTTCATATCAAATGATATTTTGTAAAAAGATCATCATATTTGGTGTACAAATAGTATTTTAGTGTGCAAGTCAGTATTTTAGTGAAATAATAAAGTATTTTTGCGTAACTCACTTTCGTGTGTTACATAACATTTTTGATACGCTGTTAAAAATATCCCTTTATTTATTTAGGATAGGTAAATACCAGTTATTATTTTTTAGATTTCTAATGGAGGCATAAGGATTAATAATATGTTTTATATAACATCACATGAATATATATAAACGCGATGAAAAAAGTAATTTCATGTCCAGATTGCAGAGCATAATCGGAAAAGCGCATGTTTCCTCTTCGATAGTTCGCAGAACGACATAAAAGGCTCACACGTCCCAGTGACCAACATGTCAAAGTCGATATTAAATAGCTAGGTTGCGTGCCTTGGACGCGGACGAGCTGGATAGCACATACGAGTATTAATCGGTCAACTACTCAACGATCTCGTATCAACACAAACAGGCACTACCGCGCGCGGCCCACGACATTCGTCGGCCGCGCACGTCAGTCGCGGGCCTCGGCAGCGGTGCCATACATTTTCATACTTTGACTATTGTCGCGAGCGATCGGCGACAGTCGTAGGTCGCGCGCGGCTGCGATCGATCGCGATGCACGGAATTCTACCTTTAGACATAATGGTTATTTATAAAAAAGTTAGTAAATACTTATTTCTATTAATCGATTTTAAACTTTCGCGATTTGTATACTTATTTCTATTGTACAGTAAAATGATATGGCGTGATAAATTGCACCGCGCAACAATAAATTAGTTAGATTTAGTAGCGATCAACAAGGTCGTGTAAAATAGCGAAAGGGCTAAACGGAGCATGGCAATTTTCATTGCGTTTTAACGTTGGCGGGACGCAACCAAAGTCGTTCGGTACATCTGTTTGACAATTTACGCTTTTAATAATAGCCGACACTGCCTTTGAATCGGTCGCGCACGAATTAACAACCGGCAAAATTAAAGCCTTCAAACTTGTTGCAGAGCCAGCAGACCGATAGGGCGCGTTCGTTTTGCCCTTATTTAGCCGCGGGGGGATTTTCTCAAAATTAGAAACGTCCCAAATCGGCTTCGTTACATTGTACGTCGCGGTAATAGAGTTGTTAAGGAAAATATCGAATAGTCTATTTTGTTGTTTTTGTATCAAGTTGCCGGTACATAAATCGATGGATAAAGTTACTGTTTTACATTCAACGTGGAATTAACGGGTTTATAAACATAGAGTATTCGATGGCAAAGTACATGTCATGTTGAATAATATACTTCAAATCAATATGAAGCTGTTATTATGCATATATAATATATAATATCACCTATTTACTCGATTATTTCGGCAAAGGCGTTAATCATACACTTTGTCCATTACATTAATTTCCCACGTGATACTGAAATGGAACCTGATTCTCGGAAAACAGCCGTAGTTACCACTTTTTGATTTAAAACTTATAGGACAAACCACAGATTTAGAATCAGATGTAGCGTATTCGTCCAACTAAGTGAGGCACGTTGACAGCTATGTGTGCGTGACATTTGGCGACTGGCACTGTACGGACACGCGCGTCTATGTGTGTGTAAAGTTGCCAGATTATGAATAATCTCCCACTATTTTGCATATAGTTTTTGCAAACGAATATAAAAATATTACATAGGTAATATTTTATATTAGTTTGTGGTTTTGAAGAATTTACCATAGATTTAATTAATGCTTGTAATATTTAATGCTGTTGTGAAAATTATTTAAATAAAAGATACCATTAAAGTATGCTTTTATAAATACATTTCTTAAAAAATGTAGGCTCCGAGTTAAGTTTTAACTAATTTTATTCGTAAATTGAGAAATAAATAGATATGCTTGCGTCATAAATATTAATTAGCTAAAAACATTTTGTCATGCATACAATTAATTATGAATATCATAATCATAAATCGTAACCAAAAAAAATTGCAATTAAAAATAAATGATGGCTACAATCAATAATTTCTGTTTCTGTACTTAATGTACACACGGCGCCAAGTCAAGCTAAATAGTCGAAGTACGATTTTGATACTTATTCCCTACGCCATAAGAACGGTACAAAGGTCTAAGAACGGTACAAAGGTCAAAGTGTATAGCTTGACAAGTAGCCGCGTGTACACGAATATTTGGATCGTTTGGGGATCGAACTCAAAACAATGTATATACTAATGGAAATCCTATTAGTATATTTATAAGAAAAATATAATCTACAATATACTTTTACAATACGTTCATGTAATTTTCATTAACATGACAATCAGTATTACCTACATAATCAATTGACAAGTGCATTTTCCCTAATTCAGGGAAAACGGTGTCGACGTAAACTGGCAACACTTACATATTTTCTGCAGAAATACGAATTTTATCGAAATAATATTATAAAACGGTCAAATAATCCATAGTTATCTGTAAGAATATATTCCATCTTCCCGTATTTGCTTTTAGAAACAACTTTTACAATGTTTAAAAACGCAAGACGGCATTTTATGAATTTAAAAGTTGGATCGATCGTGGCGTGTGAACTGTGCGATGCTTTGCAGCGCACTGAGTCGAGTTTGTATTCGCTTTTCAATTTTGTATTTGCTTTAGTGGCCTCACGCAAGTGTTCCGCGCGCTCTGTCTGCCTTTTGTTCTATAGTCTTAGGGACAAACAAAGCAAAATTATTGATACTAAATAAATAATGAAGCGATATTTTATTTCAGTGGTTGTATGATTAATCATTAAATGGATACAAATTGTTAACATCCGTGTACACACGCGCTTTTGTAGTTAAATAAATATACGATTACTAGAGGACGCCAGCAGCTACGCCTGCATATTTTTTAAATTTACCCGTTTTGGCCGATCCCGTGGGAATTTCGGGAAATCCCTTCTTAGTGCACCCCTACGGTCCCCAAGAAACATACATGCCAAATTTCAGCTTCCTGCGCCCAATAGTTTCGGCTGTAGCGTGTCTGTCAGTCAGTCAGTAACGCAAGGATTTTATATATTAAGATATTTATTTTGTTTGAAACAAAGCTGCTAATTATATTACAATAAATGTATTTACTGCCAGCTTTCTGAGTATGTAAAAAGTTTATGACGAATGTTTATAATTTTCAATAATGAATAAGTTGTCGTTCAATAGAACGAACCATGTCACTGCTTATAAATACTTAATGAATTTTTTTTAGTCATACATGAAACGACTGCTCCAGGCTGACAGCAGCACGGCTAAGGGTATCTTCTTCAGGCTATATACTATACCTGCTCTTGCGGACCACAGATTTTTTGTCATTTATATAAACAGGGTGTCACAATACCCATCACCAAGCCGAAGTCTACTCGTTGTGGACATCATGCCAAGTCATACTAACCAAAAATAATACCTGAGAAACGACTTTTTTAACGAAGTTTTCACATTTTTTAAACCGCAATTAAAAGCGCGCGCGTGCAATGATCGAAATACCTACTTATCCATGGGGTCATAGGGCATCTAAAGAACATATTGGCGGGGTAAATGCGTCGATTTCGTACCTAATTAGAAAATCCATACTAACTTTGAGCCTCAATATCTCCTGAACTGTAATATCCCAGGTATGATGCCGAATTAAAAAACGTAGTGATTGGTACAACATGAGATTTCAGTTTTCGTTAAGGGTCTTTTTACATCCTGTATATACTAGCTTTTGCCCGCGGCTTCGCTCGCTTAAATTCGGGGTTCTCTAGTTATATAATATATAGTATATCATCTATGTTCGGGGTAACACAAATCTCTTTTATTGGGCGGATACTTCTATAATTGTCGTATAACTGTTTAAGAAATATAATAACTGCAAAAAGTATTTACACGTACAAACTACTTAGTACTAAGACTTACCTAGTAGTACTCAAAATGTTATCCGGTATCAGTGACGTATCGCTAGAGTGGCTAATATGGCGACTGCGATTTGTCTTTTTTTTTTTTTGTTTCTGTTTGGAAAATCCTCATGGAGTCCCTCCGCCCTGGGGGAAGGCCGAAGGGGACTGTCAGACTCTTACTGACTAAAAACCAACCCGTGGTTACCGTGGTCTCATGTACCCAAGTGTCGGAGGGTCGGGTATCACCGAAGCATTCCTCGCAACGCCTCGACGGGTATTGGCCCGCCAGATGGTCAGGCGGGCCCCGAACAAAACCCCCTTAGCGGCGGATGAAGGTGTTGGGCTCTGCCGCCAAAATACCCAGCGGCCGCAGAGGATAGGGGGGACGGCAACGCAAAACCGCAACTCCTCTTCCTCTGCGGCCCCACCGCGACGCAACAATGGTGCGCGGGAGATAGGGCGCGCGGCAACGCAACACCGACACGCCTCTCCTCCCGCGACCGCGCCCGACTGTGGACCACCTATGGACGCATCCTACGCAGGCCTCACCCAGGCTCACGTGGAGTGTCCCCTCCCGGGATCCCGCTTAGCTTCACCGTGGGTGTACCTGAAACCCACGGATACTGAGCCCCCCCGCCACGGGGGGGAGGGGGTCTGTGATTTGTCTGTCAGAACCATTACAATTTAACAAAATACTCGACAATCCGAATTTTGCGGATATATGTTGTCGACTCGAAATCTTTATTTTTTTATGTTTTATTATTCAGGTAAGGATTATAACAAATATATTAAAATAGATTTGACACTGCGATGGTAGCGCAGTCGGTCGGTTCCAATGTGAAACATGCCAAAATCAACTATTACTTACAAATTAAGTATAAAAACATTTTCCAGTGGACTAAATTGTGAATCTAAACCATTCTCAAGTCCCCTTGAACACACACAAAAAAAATCATCAAAATCGGTCCAGTCGCTTAGGAGTTCAGTGACATACACACGCACACAAGAAATATACACCACTATTTTTTAATTAGTACAAAAACTTTAAGGACATATTAGCGAAGACATTATTATCATATATGTGACGTAAGAATTTCATAATATCTTTAAATAGCAAAGTTATAATCATTTGTTTTTTGTAGAAAATCTCACCTAAATCATAGACATATTTTACAATCCATTCACTACTTCATTGATAGTACTTACCTACTTTCCGTCCTACTCTTACGCATTCTTTCCGTCGCACTTATAATGTAGGTAGCTTTAGACAATAAAATGTAGCAAAATAATAAGTGTAGGTAGTAACTTTTTATTTTTTTAAATTCTACCCTCTCCTTCATACTTCATCCGGGCTTAGGACCGGCAAAATTTACCGTTTTACAAGTAATTAAATACGGAGGTATGTATTTAGAAAGCAAACACATATCAAAATAAAAGAAGGTAACTATTCTGTAATAAAAGAAAATAGTAATTTTGGCGTATTTATGAAGTTAGAATCATCTGCTATTTACAAATATTATTTTATCATCATCGTTTCAGCCTAGAGACGTCCACTGCTGGACATAGGCCTCCCTCAAACATACTTCTCCACATAGACCAATTCTTAGCCGCCCGCATCAAATTATTGTTTACTTAAGTACGGATTATTTACTAAACTTACAAGTATTTCAATTGTTCGACACTAACGGCTCACTTTTGTACACTCACAATAAGATGTCCATGGGTACACAGCTGCACTCGCGATTTTCCCACTCAAAAAGTACGCACGAAGCATAGCTACATACTCCCGTGATATGAACTGATATGATAGGCCATCGCGTCGGGCAAACGTAGACAAACAATTAACTTTTGCAACGAAAAAATAGGGGATCTCTTCATTTTGCATAATGTTCTTTGTCCTAATATACTTCGGCATAACGATTTTGGCACAATTTGTCTTGGCATAATAATACTTCGGCATACTTTTTAGGCATACATTTTATGTTGGCATAATCATCTTAAGACTAATTTGTTTTGGCATAAATTTGATTCGCATAACGTTAGTAGGCCTAATGACTATTAGCATAACGTTAGTAGGCGTAACGACTATTAGCATAACGTTAGTAGGCCTAAAGACTATTAGCATAACGTTAGTAGGCCTAATGACTTTTAGCATAATATTTATATATTTAACTTGTAAAAAATGTATATGCTGCGCAACAAAAGTTAGTGACAGAACCGAATTGCTGCAAAACCGACTCCACGTAGTCTTGTTTGTCCTATCCCTAGAGTGTTATTTAAAATCGCGTAGGCGCGTAGGGGCGAGGCGGGCCGCGGGCTGTGGAGCAGGCAGCTGCGAGTAAGCTGCCGCGGCTGAGGCTGGCCGGCCAAGCCGGCCAGCAAGCCGAAGCTGCGGTGGTGAGCGAAAGCCGTCTGCAACGAATAGCACGCGTGGGGCCGCCGGAGGCCCGCAGCGCCGGAGCCGTGACAGAAACCCTGCTTGCTGCATATTGCATGCTCGCTTGAATGCTGCATGCTTGCTTGTATCCTGCATGCTGCATGCTTGCTTGCATGCTTGCTTGCATGCTGTATGCTTGCTTGCTTCATGCTTCCTACAGCTAAAAATATGCCAAAGATACATTGCCAAAGTTATTATATCCAATTTGTATTGTATTGTTATCATTATGCGTAAATAAATTTATGCTATAGGATTTTATGCTTAAAAAAGTTATGCTTTAGAACTTTATGTTTAATAAATTTATGCTTTAGAATATTATGTTTAATCATTATTATGGTTAGAGAAATTATGCTTAAAAAATATGCGTAAGCTGTTATGCGTAATTATATTATGCGTAAATATAATTATGCCAAACAAAATTATGCTAAGTTATATTGGGTCTTAACATTTTATGCAAATGGATAGGGAACCAAACGCTCACTTTCACTAGCAATTTAGCACTGTTTGTCGCATCGTACGGGCGCGGCGCAGGCGCAGAGGGGAGGGGGGGATTTACCAATGGGTCAGTTTACTATGACAGTACGCGGCTCGGTCATAGTATTAGTTATGCATTTACCAATTATTACGTATTTTTGTGGACAGTTTTGAGACAGTTTTGGGACTTAGTGTTTTTATTTTTTAACTACATAAATATAATCAGTTAAAGATACTTAGTGCCCTGTTAAATTTTTTGTACTAATTAAAAAATAGTGGTGTATATATAAAGATAAAAGAAAGTCGTGTTAGTTACACTATTTATAACTCAAGAACGGCTGAACCGATTTGGCTGAAAATTGGTGGGGAGGTAGGTCAGAACCAGAAAAACACATAGCATACAATAAGTTGCAAAACATAATCTGGGAGGGATTATAGAGAGGGTCGAAGTTTGTAGGGACAAACCTACTAACTATTGACAGTAAGACCGCATGCGCTGTAATAACTGAGTGCTGCGCATGTTCTATCGAATATCTGTCAGTACTGTCACATCATACATATTGTCATATGGTGCACTGTCATTACTTCGTTCGATTACTTATATAAACTAATAATTATTGTAACAGCCTTGGCTAATCCCTACAAATATTAGGTATAAATGCGAAAATGTGTATGTATGTATGTATCGATTTCACGCTAAACCGGCTGAACCAATATTCTCTACTCATAAATGCGAAAGTGTGTATAGAGAAATATCGGACCATGGCTTTGACATTTGACTGTATGCAAAGTGATGTTATTGAGCACCTTTCGGTAGATGATGTCATGAATACTGACCAAGTTACTTCGTACCCTATAGACATAGACAAATGATTGGTCTCGCTCCGAAGCGCTACCAATCATTTGTCTAGACCTATAGAGTTTCTGAACTCCTTACAATTATCAGGAGTACCTTCAAGCAACTTGAGACTGAACGTTGCTGTTCCAGTCCAGTTAATGCGGAATCTAAATGCACCAAAGCTTTGTAATGGCAAACGGCTTCAAGTAACACCTAGGACGAAACATTATGAAAACTATTCTCTATTGCGAGTCAGACTAAAAGAAAAAAAAGAAAAGAAAATATTTATTTTGCCACCAATGGCACACACTAAGTAAAAACATTTTGGCAAAAAATAGGTACACACTAAAAACATTTTGGCAAAAAATAGGTACAAAATACAAACATAGTTGAATAAGAAAAAAATAATAACATTATAAAAGAAATGAAAAAATAAAAACAAAAAGAATTATACAAGCAAAATAACAATACAATGGCAGATTGTTATGTCTGCTCACTGGCAACACAACGCTTCCCGGCTGACCAATTGGGAGGCGTCTGCCACCATTGGCCAGATAAAATAACAACAAAGCTAAGCTGTATATGATTCTAAGTGTCAGTGAGCAGCGATAACAATTTGAAAGTTTATAAATTATTTTTTAAATGAACTTAACAAACATACGTGGAAGTGTGTGGCTCATTAGTGCCAAAAATTGGACTACGCTCAGTATACGTTGCGGCTTTTAGGCCGCAACACTGTTATTCTGCGCAATCCATTTTATGATTTTAGTGGCGTCGGCGCCAGTGTCTGTTTCTAAAATATACAACTAGAATATACTTTGCTGTGTCGTATGTGAGAGAAGATACGATGTGTTAAACGTATGTAAACAAAAAGTATCGAATGTGGTGTCAAAATGCAGAATCTTAAGTAATTTTAAAGCAAGCGTCAGTGTGCTATATGTACCTACCAACGTATACCGCCTTGCTATAAACTAGGTACTGCGCAAGCGCCCGTATTGTTGCACTTATAACCAAAATACATAAGCAAATGGTAAGTAGTAGTAAGAAATAGTGTAAATTAAAAGTAAAGTTAATCATGAGTTTAAATAGTGATTATGGGTGTGCTGATATACACAATCAACCTATTCTGCCGTAGGACTGGAGGACAATCCATGAAATGTTGATGTGATTTCGTCAGCAAAAGAGCCCAACCTTCAGTGCGACATTTAAGATGACCATACACGCCACTACAACACTGTGTGGAACTTGGAAACTGACCATTATCCGACGGCCATATCCAAGAAGGTGAGTAGGAGTTTGAGTACTAGAAGTAGGTGTAAAAGTGATTTAAAATGAATAGAGAATGATACAACGTAAAATTTTCGGTATATATTATAGATATGTAAGTATAATATATGATAATAGTAAGAAATTGTATTATAAATATATATATTATATCAAAGTGTTCTAATTATGTATAGAAATTGTAAAGTTAGGTATGTGAAGCTTTTTGTGTTTCTAGTAAATATCTCTTTAGATACATAACAAAGCTCTTTTTGGATTTTAGGCTGCGGATTGGCGGTGGAAGATTATTCCAGCAGTGTGTTGCGGCATATTTGAAGCTACCTCTGAAGGCAGTGGTTCTGTGCTTAGGCATGGAAAGTGGATTACTGACTAATCTCACCATATACTTTGACTGCGTATCTCTCCAGCATAACTTGTCATACAAGTATCTCGGTGTTTTGGCTTGTATAACTCCAAACAGTAAAGATGCCAAGTGTAAGTTTCTTCTGGTGGTCATGTTCAGAATATTGTGTTCATTAAGGAAAGGCGAGACATGGCTGCGTTTGGGTATATTTAGACAAAATCTTGCACAAGCATTTTGTATGCGTTGTGTTAGCCGAGCAGTACGAGATAGCAGACATGGCCCATAGACAGCATCGCAGTAGTTCAGCCTGGACAATACCAAACTATCTACCAGTTGCTTCCTGACAGGTATACTAAGAAATTTTCTGATGTTGTACAGTAGTCTTAGCCGGTAAAAACAGTTACTTGCAATCTTGGCGATGTGGGCCTCAAAGCGCAGTTCCGGGTCCATGGTTAATCCAAGATTGCAAACAGTATCTGCCTTCTGTATTGCATTGTTCAGGATCAGTATTTCTGGATTAGCAGAGACTATATCCCTTACTTGATGTTTGCTACCCAGCACCAAATATTTTGATTTTTGGGGGTTTAGGGTGAGAGAGTTTTGCTCAGACCATGTAGTGACCCTTTGCAGGTCCTCATTAATCTTCTGGACAGCTGACAATATAGTGTTCGGTTTAAAGGACAGATACACCTGCAGGTCATCCGCATATATGTGGTATTTACAGTGTGTGAGGGACTGCACCACATCAGCACTGTAAATTAAATATAAAAGAGGCCCTAGTATTGATCCTTGCGGCACTCCTCTATCAACAAGACGCGGTTCCGAAGCCCCCATACTGCCATGAATCTCCACAATTTGGGTTCTGTTTGACAGGTAGCTGTCAAACCACTTCACTGTCTCCACTGAAAATCCATAGAAAGAGAGCTTCGAAAGCAGCAAGGTCCGGTCAATCGAGTCGAAAGCCCTGGAGTAGTCTAACATGACCAATATTGTACCCTCCCCCCTATCCCGAGCCTCCAGTATATTGCCCACAACATCGCACAATGCGGTAGTAGTACCCCTTCTCTTACGGAAACCCGACTGTAAGTCGGGGAGGATGTTGTTGTCCTCTAGATATGACATTACTTGAATGTATACTACTCTCTCCAGTACCTTGGATAGACATGGCAGTATACTGATAGGGCGCAGATCTCTCACAGACTGTGGACTGCTGGTCTTTGGGATGGGCCGCACCACTGCACAGCGCCACAATGCAGGGAAGGTGTTAGTGAGAATGGACCTGTTAACTATGTCTGTTATGGTCTGCGCAGTGGCTGGCTGTGTTAGGGAGATCATGTCCATACTAATACGATCAATCCCTTGAGCGTTTGTGCCTATAGTTTTCATAATTTGCACAATAGTTTCTCTTGACACTGGCTGTAATTTAAAGGTGGCTAGTCCATGCCTGTGATGTTCCAGATATGACAGCTGTGAGATGTCTACCTTGCACTCTCCAGGTACATCCAAAAAAGCTATATTTATTGCATCAGGGTCGTCAAAAATTTTGGGTAGGGATCTTTCTGAGTGGTCCGGTAGTATGTCGGCTTTTAAATTCTTCCATAGCTGTTTTGGATTATGAAAGTTATTGTTGATGTATTTTGTGAAAAATGCTTGTTTTTCTGAGTTAAGGGCAAAAGTGGCCTGATGTTTTAAGTCTAAGTAGTACTGTTTTTTGTTCTGATCATTACTTAACCTATGAAATTTTTCTCTGGCTTCATCTCTCAGCTTAAATAAAAGTCGAACATTGGGTGTAATCCAGGGTGTAGGTCTTGTCTTAACAACCAATGTTTTGATTGGAGCATGTAAATCGTACAAAACCTGGATCCAGTGATTAAAAGTAGAGACCATACAGTTGACATCACCCATGGTACTGATACTGGACCATGGGATTGAGGCTAAATCAGGCAGGAAGTACTCTTCCAATATATCTTTAATAGGGCGGTACACAATCGTTTTTGGGCAAGGTTTTGACTTTTTAAACAGTGACTCACAAGTGATAAATGCGTGATGACCAAGATCACTATTGGTGTCTACCACAATGTTTTGTACACTTATGTCAGTACATATAACATCTATAAGTGTACTGCTGTCTCCCACATAGTGTGTTGCTGTTGGCACAACCTGTCTCAGATTAAGAGTACATAAAAACTCGTTAATAGCTCTTGTTTTCGAATTATTAATATCTAACATATTTATGTTGAAGTCTCCTAAAAGTATCACACTATCATAAGGGGCCAATGAGCTAATACTTTCTGTTAGTCCCTCAAAGAACCTGTCAATGTTGAACCAGGGTGGACGGTATGCTGTACCAATAAGTAGTCTCTGGCCATTGACTGTTGTAGACAGCCACAATTGCTCGATGTCCGGCTGTTCGGGATGGGGTTTCACTCGCGCATTGATACCTGTCCTGATGTAAAAAGCTACACCTCCGCCTCGTCCGGACTTTATGCTATTTGGTCTCGGAATATGCTTGAGCTTGTAGCCTGGCACACAGGGAGCGCGTCCATCTTCACCCGGTCGCAGCCATGTCTCATTAACCGCTAGTATGTCAACAGCATGCCGGTCCATAGAGACTAAAAATTCGTCTTGATTGGTTGCAAGGGAGCCGGCATTGAATAAACCAAACTTTAAGCACTTGCTATTTTTCATTTTGTGTCTGGAAGGTCAATTTTTGTATGTATAGTGTATAAAGAAGATATAGTTTAGCTGTGCTTGTGTTATATTTATAATTGATAGTAGTAGGCATATGTAAATAAACTGTTAAATAGATTCTGTAAATATTATATATATGTTTTAGATTTATGTTAATAGAATACGTTTTGTGTGTTGACTTGTGTGTATAATGATATGGCATTAATATTATAGTTATAGCTGAGTATAATATAATGTGAGTAACATAACTGAGTGTAATTATAAGGTAGCATGTATATAAATAGAAAGCATTTTGTTGAAAATAATAGCTACTAATGAGACACACAAATTCCATTAGCAAGACGACATTTGGTAAAATATTTACACAAAGCATAGGAAGAAAGAATCCGAACCTCTTATAGTTAGTAAAGTTAGAGAACCTTTTATGGAGACACATTCGTTGACATAAAAACAGCCTGTATATCTGTTTCAGAACGGATTTGTCTGGTTGGATCCCCTGGCTTACGGCAAGCGAGTATACGTCCCCGTTTGGTCCACACGAACCTCCACGCTGCGCGCTCTGCAGCTTCCCTGGCTCGACGAAACAACTGGCGATTAGCTCTAGTAAGGCGCTCATGGATGTAGAAGCGCTTCGCCGGTCCCGCCATGTCCAAGTCCGCCGTGGTTGCTCCGCGCCTCACTCGAGCATTTTTCAGCAGCTCGTCACGAAGGTCGCGCCTGGCCAGGCGTACGACAATAGAGCGTGGCCGCAGCTCCGTGGGCCCCTCTGCACTCCCCGCATTAAGTTGTCGTCGGCCAGCCCGCTCCGCGCTGACAATGTCGCGTACCTCCATGCTGACACCCAGCTTCTTCCCTATAGCCAAGACGACATGAACCGGGTTCTCCGAGTTAGCCTCCGGCAAGTTGTTGATTTCTATGTCGTTGGCTAATAGATCCTGCTCTCGGTCATTGAGTTGCTGACGCAGCTCGTCAATGGCGTTATCAACTTTCTCAGAGACAAGTGTACGCTGTTCCACAGTCTCTAATCTCTTTTCGATGCTATCCACTCGTTCATTATACGTGAGGACCGAGCCGCGCAGTGTCGCTAGTTCGTCCTCCATGTGTCGCCTAAAGCAGCTGAGTTCCTCGCGGACAGCCCTTAACTCGCTCATAATAGCGTGGTACTCAGGGCGGATGTTTGGGGACGACTCCTGCGAGTTACCTGCCCCCGCCATACTGCTGCTATTCTTAGCATCTTCGAGATCATCCGTGTGCGTCGAACTGCCTGGTGTAACGGTGTCGTTGGAGGTGCCCGCTAGACTAGCCTGGCAGCATGCAGATCTGACCGGCGTCTCAGCCTTGTTGTCCCGTGCAATATTCTTCCTGCACTCGGGGCAACGCCAATCGGGTACCACAACCGACTTTGCGGGAAAACCGACACAAGCACGGTGATAATGTGCCTCACCACACTTTGAACCGCAGCACCTGACGCCCTCTATCGGCTTTAGAAAGCGACCACAAGCCGCGCACTTAGCCATAATCGATAGCAACGCGTAGTGGGCTTTCTTAGTAGTTCGGGGTAGTTTTCCTAGATGGCGTTATTGTATCGAATTGTAAATATGTTGGGTTTTGTTTATCTTAAGAGTTTATTATTAACGCCGCAAGTGTAGAGGACCGATATTATAAGTACTGAACGCACTGTATATACAATTCACTATGGCACTTGTTTGTAAATATGTTTTCACTAAATTTTATGTTGGTTAAGGGTAGTTTAAAGTACTTTGTATTATAGCAATTTGTTTAAAATTAAGTTTTTGATTATAACACTTCGCGGATTCGCAGGATCACACTTGTGCCTATTCCTCCAATTATTGTTAACGTTTATATAGCAAAATATAAGGTGTTTATGCACTAAAACGATTTTTCTTTGTTTACTAATACACAGAGCGTATGACAAGACTCGGCGCCGTACGTCACTCCGTACCGCAGACTCGCTCATGAAGTTTTCGTTTCATTCCGTAGTGGAGGTATCCACTTACCATATGCCATTATCTTTGACTAACTAGACTCAGCGGCACGGAATCTTGGCCAAACTCATAACTTGCGATAACAATTTTTTTAGTGTGTCTAATTTTGTTCTTATCATGTAGGTAAGCAGAAATAAAGTTTACGTTAAATCCTAATTAAGAAAGTTGGAGTGCATTTTGGTATGGGTTTGAAGTTTTAGTGTAACCGTGTCATTTGTCCGACAGTTGATGTTTTAAATTGTGTTCTGAAAATTGAAAGTGTTAAGTTGTCGAAGTTTTTTGATTTTATTGTGATTACTGAACACCTAAAGGCGCCGTGGAATTCTTGAAAATGCCTTTGACACCGAGGTAGCACAAGCAGTGGCGTTAATCGAATAAGGGTTGACCCATCGTGAAGTGGCTACCGTGCTTAACGTATCCCGTTCTTCGATGCAATATGCTCTTAGATGGTATCAAGAGACTGGCCGCTGCACCCGCAGACCAGGTAGTGGGGGTTTACGTTGCACATCAGCTCGTGACGATCGCTTTATCGTCTTAGAAATTTTAAGAAATCGCTTCCTTACCGCCGTCGAGATCCGTCAACGCCTCCAAATCTTCAGGGGCGTAAATGTTAGTGAGCGTACGGTAAGAAGACGAATGGAAGAAGTTAATTTAAAAGCTCGAAGACCAGCCCGAGGCCCACAGCTTCTCCCACAGCACAGAGTAGCTAGACTTCGGTTTGCCCGCGAACACGCAAACTAGTCTCATGAGCAATGGGCAAGGGTTTTGTTTACAGACCAGTGCAGAATCGCTTTGCATGCTCCTGATGGTCGACAGCGTGTGTGGAAAAGACAAGGAGAACGATATCTAGCGACTACTACCACTACAACAGTGAGTTTTGGCGGAGGCTCCATAATGATATGGGGTGGCGTTAGTTCTGGTGCTCGTACAGACTTGGTGATAGTCAATAACGCGTTAACTGCAACACGATACGTCGAGGAGATCCTTGAAGAACATGTTGTGCCCTTTGGAGGGTTTATTGGATACGACCAATTCATTTTAATGCACGATAATGCACGTCCACACGTCGCCAATATCATGAATGAATACCTTCAAAAAATTGCAGTGGCCAGCTCGCAGCCCGGACTTTAATCCGATAGAACACACTTGGGATAAGCTCAAGAGAATGATTAAGTCTGCATCGAATCCACCACAAACCCTTGACGAGATGCAAAATGCTGCAATCATACAATATTATTTAGCGGGTCTTAGTCGCGATAATTTATTTATTTCAAGGCATAAATACCTCTGTTATTCTCCTACGTTTCTACCGGCTTGCAATGGTTGTGGTCGCGGACTACGACCCGCTTAATAATATTTTATGATGTATACAAATCGCGAAAGTTTAAAATCAATTAAATGCTGCAATGACTGCCTGGCGGGACATACCGCAAGTCGACATCAAAATGTGATCAAAAGCATGCCAGACCGAATGCAGGCGGTCATAAGGGCTAGAGGAGGAAACACGCGTTTTTAAAAAGTACAGCGAATCAACGAAAATTGACCATTTTTTAATTCCTAGTGTCTAAAACTCCAGTGTTAAATTTTGTTAAAATGTGATTTTTCGATTAAACTTAATTACCAACGTGCAAAATCCTTTTTGAATGTGAAAAATTGGCCAAAATCGTTAATTGGACGTGTTCAGATCAGAATAGGTCGAAACTTGTAAGGTGAAATGAAAAAACTCAAGCTATCACAATTTTAATACTTGGCCAAGATAGAAACTTTTAAACACTCGCGTTGCATGTTTATGAGGTTCACATACGAAATGGAAACTGACAGATCGTTGTCATTTTTAGATGTCAAAGTGACTGTGAGACCAGATGGCTCCTTAACACACTGCGTATACCGGAAGCCTACACACACAGATAGATACCTGCATGCCACGTCGCACCACCACCCTCGACACCTGCAATCCGTTGTGACGTCACTAAAAAACAGAGCATATGACCTCTGTGACCCTGAGCATTTGAAGCTAGAGCTAGACCATGTTCAGGAGGTACTCAGGAAGAACGGATATCAGGTACAACGACGTATGACGCGGCCTATCACGCAAGAAAAACATCCGGCAGTAAATAGACAACCGACCTACATGCCCTACATTAGAGGTGTTACGGATAAAATTGGAGCCAAGTTAAAAAACTACTCCATTCCGATCGTATTTACACCAGGGGCCAAAGTATACAAGATGGTGGGCACACCAAAGGATGTTCTGCCGCTACAAACCCCAGGTGTCTATAAAATCAACTGCAGCTGCGGAAGCTCTTACATAGGGCAAACGAAGCGGACTATCGCTGAACGTATAAAAGAGCACATCGCAGCTGTAAAGAACCGTCAAACGAACAAATCGGCGATTGCGGAACATTTACTTCAATCGGGCACCAATAACTGGATTGAATTTCATCGTCCCCAAGTCCTCTCCACGGAACGCCACTTTTACCCAAGAGTTGTGCGTGAAGCGATCGAAATCAGAAAACATAAAAATTTCAATCGGGAAGAGGGCTTCAAATTGTCATCGGCGTGGAATCCAGTGATTCGACTAACAACACCCCACTTTAATGCGCAGTCGGCGAATGTTCAATATACAGATACGGTTAGTGTGTTTTGCGCCGGTACTTCGAAAATCAACAACCCGGGGGTAGAAATAGAATCTTCTACCTCAAAAAAGCAAAATAAGGTATGTAAATACCTAATGCATGTTCGCATTAATTCCCGTATATAATATATATATACTTGGCCAAGATTCCGTGCCGGTGAGTGTATTAATAGTATTTGTATAAACGACAAAGCTATATTTGCGGTTTTTAAGATTGGCTTTATTTCAAAAACTGCTGACTACATATCGTTCCAACTAATTTTCGTTGGAAGTTTTTATAACGATCTACAGCATATTTTTTTTTTAGATTTGTCACTCTCTTACTTTAAAAGTTAGAGGGACACACACACCCATTTTACCACTTTGGAACCGTATATCTTTCAAACGATGGAATTAGAGAAACAATGGTTTAGGAACCTCAAAGTAATTTGTAACGACCCATTTACCACATCAGTTCCGTGTGTGAAGAGCCCCCCTTAATATTCAATATTTTTATTTTCTATAACGTCGTAAAGCGGTTCACAGAATACATCTACCTTCCAATTTTCAAATGTGTAAACTGAATAGTTTCGGCATAAAGTGGCTGTGACATACGGATAGACTGATAGACATAGCGCGTCTATAAGGATTCCGTGTTTAGCCATTTTTGACTACGGAACTCTAAAAATACTGTTTACAGAAATGTTTTAAATACTTCTTGCGGTTCTATTTCTTATTACCTATGAACAGAATTAAAACGAAAATTACTATCGAACGATGAAGGAGTTTTGTGTTACCCCGAATTTAACGTGAGCGAAGCCGCGGGCAAAAGCTAGTATTTTATAAAAAAGCATTATTAAAAAATAAATATTTCTTTAATTGTTAATAACGTAGGTACATGTTATAAACGGAACCTGCTGAAAGGTCACTAATTTAGTCTTTGCGATGATATGTCAGTAAGGACAAGTTATTTTATGTAGGTATAAATCTATGATGATGATAATGACAATAAACAGTCTGCCTTGTCTCTATACGGCTGTCCATACTGCGAGTTTCACTAACTAATCCACGTCGCTGATTGAAATTTGGCACACTTGTAATACGTTGCTACTCAAGTAGATGCTAACTTTTCGTCTGTACCGTAAGTTGATAAAGTTGTACATGTAGTCGAATTTTGGTTAGTTTTGCTACAGACGTTAGAGAAGATGTTTCTCAGGTAATGGTTCGACGTGGCAATTAAAGTTGTTTAAAGTAGTGAAGCTATCTTGATTCTAGTTTGTCCGATAGTAATTTAGAACTCTAGTTGTTATTTTAGTAGACAAGATGATACTTTTCGTTTGAAGGAAAATTAGTCGTACCATTAACGGCTGCACTATGTTTTCAGCTCTTAAAGTAACCATGAGAGTGAAGTCATCATATCAGCCAAACGACGTCCACTGCTGGACATAGGCCTCCCCCGAGGTTCTCCACACAGACCAGTCTTGAGCCGCCCGCATCCAACCGCCTCCCGCGATCTTGACGAGATCGTCGGTCCACCTTGCGGAGGGCCTACCTCTGCTGCGTCGTCCGGTACGTGGCCGCCACTCCAGAACCTTTCTGCCCCAACGGCCATCGGTTCTTCGAGCTATGTGCCCTGCCCACTGCCACTTCAGCTTGGCTACCCGGATAGCTATGTCTCCGAGTTTGGTTCTACTGCGGATCTCCTCATTTCTGATTCGATCTCGCAGGGAAACTCCAAGCCTAGCTCTCTCCATCGCCCTCTGAGTCACCTTGAGCCTTCTGATAAGGCTCATAGTGAGCGACCACGTCTCTGATCCGTAAGTCATCACTGGCAACACACACTGGTCAAACACTTTCGTCTTGAGACATTGCGGGATATCGGACGAGAATATATGTCGTAGCTTCCCGAACGCTGCCCAACCGAGTTGGATTCGACGATTGACCTCCTTCTCGAAGTTGGACCTACCTAATTGGACTACTTGTCCCAGGTAGATATACTTGTCGACAACTTCGAGCGTAGAGTTCCCAACCTGAATAGGAGCAGGTACAACATGGACGTTCGACATGATTTTCGTCTTGTCCATGTTCATCTTAAGACCTACTTGTTGGGAGACTCTACAGAGGTCATCGAGCATTGTGCCTATTAGCTCTTCCATGGTCTCAGCCATGACTACGATATCGTCTGCGAATCGAAGGTGAGTGATGTACTCACCGTTGATGTCCAGAAGCTTGAAAACATCCTCCAGCGCAGTGGTAAACAGTTTCGGGGATATGACATCCCCCTGTCTCACTCCTCGCTGGAATTGAATAGGTTTCGAAATCTGGTCCTGGAGGCGGCGGACATAGTGGCGTTTTCATACAAGCACTTCAGCACTTCGATATATCGGTAGTCAATCCGGCACTGTTGGAGAGACTGTAGCACCGCCCAGGTTTCGATCGAATCGAAGGCTTTCTCATAGTCCACAAACGCCAAGCATAGGGGCTGGTTATACTCCTCGGACTTCTGTATAACCTGCCGCAGCGTATGTTTGTGGTCTATGGTACTATAGCCTTTACGGAAACCGGCTTGTTCGGGAGGCTGGAAGTCGTCTAGCTTGCTCTCGAGACGATTCGTGATGACCCTCGAAAACAGCTTGTAGACGTGGCTCAGAAGTGTGATGGGTCTGTAGTTCTTTAAGAGGGTTTTATCTCCTTTCTTAAAGAAAAGCACCACCCCACCTCTGTGCCACGCCTGTGGCGTTTTATCCTCGATAATGACGGAATTAAATAGCTTCCGAAGGGCTTCTCTAGCGGGTGCATCTCCAGCCTTCAGAAGCTCGCTCGTAATTCCATCATCACCCAGCGCCTTGTTGTTTTTGAGCTGTTTGAGAGTGAAGTATGAAATAATATTTCATAGTTGACTATGATCCGCGAAGAATTAGAAAAAGAAATTCATGGTCTGGGATGGAACAAAAGCGTCTGGGATTTGAGTTATATAAAACTTTTTGTTACTCACACTTACTACAAATTGTGTAATTTTCAGTTTTCTAGAATATTCTATGTGTATGACTAACTAATTAATACTATCAATTATACGATTTACTGAATAAAAATACTTTTAAGTTGATTTTAAGTTTGTATTATTCATCAATTTTAACAACAACGATAGCAGCAAATTGTATGGTAAGCAATACCAATAATATTTCGAGGAAATATCAACCACTTTAGGTGTCTAACGATAATTTACATCGTACACTTGAGGCCCAACGCAATGTTCTCTACAATTCATAATTATTTTGTTTTTACTGTGACATTGGGCCCAGGTTGGGCGCCAATTTCAAGATGAAAGTATTTACATTGCATTGATAATAATAAGAAACAATATAATAAAATATTTATCTTTTTAAATGGTATGCCGACCAATTTGTCATTTTTCCAGACATAAGTTTTTTTAAAGTTTCTTCGTCCTTTTTAAGGTTGAAGAAACCGCTGGATTGAACAGTTCTTATTTTCTATTATTTTACCGATATACCATTTGTCATAAAACAACAATTATTGAGACAGTTGCTTTATATAAACAACCATAGTGAAATTTTAACACAGAAGAAAACATAAATTACTTGGAACATGACCTCACCTGTCAGTTACACTTTGTATTCACAAATGCGTTAGCCTTAACGTCGCTTGTCACTTACGTTTTATAAACACTAACTTATTCTCTAAGAACTCTCGCTTCTTAAATTCAAAAGCAAAAGATATATATGAAAATCATTGTTAACATATTTATAATTTTATTAGCATAATTCTCAAAGAGTACGAAACTAGTTGGTCTTTGGTATAACTTTTTCCATTATTTATACTAAGCTCGCTCTGGTCTGGAGTGTAGGTAATGCGAGTGCGCCACCGACTTCGCTGGTTGTAATTATAGCCTAGACCTACAAAATTATCCACTATTATTTTCATAATTTATGCGAGCCAAAATGTAGGGTTGGAACGGCAGGCCAAGTACACGAGCTCAGTCAATTACCTGTACTGTTCATATACAAGTTTAATAAGAATCGATAGTATCTTGCCAGTACTTCGATGTATGACTTATACTTTATGTAATATCTTCTTGGGTTTACGCGAATGTTGCCGACGTTTCGTATTCTTTACAGGATTCATGGTCACAGCAGACTGAGGTGATATTTGTCTTTTTCTTGAATCTATAAGTTATCTCAAAGTACCCGAACATTTTTCAACTTTTGGTATTACTATTTACGCAGAGTGAGCTCACAGTACAGCCATCTTCGACAAGTTAAACCAATTTGGTTTTTATCGGTGCCCTTCATATTTTGTTATATATGTGATGAGATACAAGATACCTACTGAAATATTGACAGCAATTATATTTGAAGCATGCTAGCAAAAGTTGCAGACACAAGGCAGCGCTAATGTCATGCACATTGCCTATATCACGCACATCTACATATTATTTGTTAGTGGCGACTAAATAAAACACACGTCATCACGGCACAATGTTTCGTGGCAATTAGTCTGCGTGTCGCATGATACCTATTTTTTACAGTAATTGGAAATATCAAAAACTATTGGAATTTATTGGCAAATATAAAATAACGAAACCCGTGTTATAGATGTTTGATTATTTACTTTTATCGATTATTCTAAAAGTAATCCGATTTCAAAATGTTGAATAGATGGGATTCGAAGTAGCGTAAACAAAATCTTGCCGACGGGCTCCGTCAAACTGTGTTAACTTATTCTTGGAATGAAATAGGCAATTTTTAATGCCTGCTGTTGTTTGAAGCGAAGAAAAAACGTGTGAGAGTATTATCTGAGATAATAGATTTTGTGATATTTTTATTAGTATCGAAGATTGCGTTGTAACTTGTTATCGTACAGGACAACATGTTATACGATAATATGTATTAGAGGAAGGAAGTAACACCGAGGAAAGCAAAACAAAGTTCTCTAATTCTTAGTAATATTTATGCGGAGTTGGTAGAATCAACGCAAGGTATAACGAACTCTCACTTATCGACCGTTTCATCGATTTCGTTTAGTTTACTACCGTACAGACAGGAACTCAATGTTGCAATTATAATATACCTAAGTCCAGGTCCAGAGTTGGTGGCGCCACTTGTCACTGTTTACATCGAGCTCCCGTATAACTGTGTTTTAAAAATAGTAAAAGTGATTAAAATTACTTAATATAGAACTAAAAGTGAATATAAGTGAACAATAAACATTGACAAAGTGAAATTGAAATGATTTTGTGTGTAAAATAGACAGAATTTTAAATAATAAGAAATAACGACAAACAGTTAAAAACGAAATGTAAAGACATACTAAATGACAGTGCAAAAAAAACAACAATTTGCTAATCAAACCTAAGTGAAACAAACATATTAAAGCTATTTTGTGACTATAAAACAGTGTTATAAAGTGACTTTGTATTCGTGTTTAAAGAAAAAATGTCAAATCATTCTCCTTCGATCATAACAAGTAGTGACATCTGTTAATACGTCCGTAAACAACGATAAGCGTAAACTACTAAAAATCGTTTGTCAAAGGATATTACATGTAATCAGGATTATAGAACAACGCTTCAACACTACTAAGGCCATCTATTAGACTATTGAACACACTAGCAACTTTAGAAAGTAGTCATCATATTTGACGCAGTCCAGTAACTGCAACCGTGACGGGTCCGTAAAGCGAGCGACTGGAATACGAATACTGAGGTCCGAGTTCTAATCTGAATGGCCCTTCACTTTTTGTGAATGCATAAATTTCTAAAGTAACAATCATTAAGGTGTTAAAAAAGTGTAATTTAAAGCATAATAGTGTGGGTTTATTTCAAACTTTACAACCATCATGTAATAAGTAAACATGAATTTTCTGGATAACATAACATTCCGACGTACGAGGACCAAGTCTGATTCAATATTAAACGACAGTGAGGTAGTAGCTAATAAATCAACATTAAATGAGACCGTTACGAGTGTACCCGAAATGTCCGATGATGAAGACGACATAGTTAAGAAACTACGTGAACAAATTACTCGTCTAACATTAGAACTACAGAGCGCCCACTTAGAAATTGAATCTTTGTCTGTGGAAAATAATAATCTCAAGGCCTTAAACGAGAAATTTAGTAAAAATAATTATGTTAATAAGAATGTAACTTTAACACCCACCAAATTAAAGACATCCAACTCAAAAAAGAACAAAAGCAGTAACAATAAAACCAATAAACAAACGCAAACAGAAACGCCGAAATCGAAGATAAATAACGATATTAACAAACTAACACCACCAAGAGAGAATATAGTCAAAAATTACTCAAACCGTAACAAAATATGTATTATAAGCACAGACAACAAAAATAACTTGTTTTATACTGCACAAAATGTATTTGAGAATTGTGAACTTTTTCACTACATCACGCCTCATGCAAGTATGCAAGTTTTGTTAAAAGGTATTAGAGCCAAGTTGGCGAATTTCACTTCATTGGATTACTGCGTTGTTCTACTAGGTGAAGAGGACTTTAAAGTTACAAATAGATATTTAGATGCTATATTACAGATAAGAAAAGACCTGCAAGAAATCACAAATACTAATATAATTATCTGCACCCCTACGTACAAATTTTTTACAAACAACTACCTGTACAATTCGAGAGTAGAAACTTTCAGCAATTTATTATATTTGGATACCATTACTCACGAACATGCTTACTTTTTGGACAGCAATGAGAATTTGATATATGACGAAACGATGTTCGACAGACGCACCGGCGCGATAAATAGTTTTGGAATGCAGTCATTGTTCAAGGACATTTATAGAATGACTATTTATATAGCATCCTCCATCGCTAACTGCAAATATGGAGCTGACCAAAACAAGGAAATGTCACCGAGTCAAAATAACATCCCAAAACCTACTCCGCAGAAGCTTTTTCGGTCATAAATATATCACCATAATGCACCAAAATATTGCAGGCTTAAGGAACAAATCGGATGCATTAACAATCTGCTTACAAGAACTATCGGATAGTAAAACTGATATTGATGTTATTTGCCTAACTGAGCATTTTATGATGTCGGGCCATGAAGATATATGTATGATACCTAATTTTTGCATAGCTGCCTACTTTAGCAGAAGTAATTCTAAAAGAGGAGGTTCGTGTATCTACGTGAAAAAAGGTCATCATTGGAAAGCGATACAAAAATCGATGTTATTCACCGAGTGTTCAACTTTTGAATGCTCTGCAATAGAACTTATAGACTACAAAGTTGTTATTATCTGTTTATATAGAGTTCCGCTTGCTAGTAACCTAAGTAATTTCTTTGAGAGATTAGATAAGATGCTCAAATATGTAAACAAAAATTATAATAAGCATAATATTGTAATAGCTGGGGATTTCAATATTAATATGTTAAAACAAAATAACATCACATCTGAATTTAAATGTTTACTACTTAACTATAACCTAAGACTAAAGATAACTGAACCTACCAGAAAAACCAGTAATACATGTATTGATAATTTTGCTCACAACTACCACAATAAGTGTAAAGCAGAAGTTATTGATTTAGCATTATCTGATCACACGGCTCAGATACTGAGATGCCAGGTCAAAAAAATATGCCTGATAAAAAGCTGGAAAATTAAGCGTAGAGATTACTGTGAGGAAAATCTTAAGAAGTTTAGTAATTGTATAGAGAAATTATCTTTTTCGGAAATGTACTCAGCCTCTGATCCAAATATAGCCTATAATGCTTTTATTGATTCTTTCAAGTTGTTTTATGAGCTTTGCTTTCCATTTAAATATATCACCATTAATACACATCGTAAAGCTAAATGGATAACACGAGGGATCAAAACCTGTAGTATCAAAAAACGTCAACTTTTATGGCAATACAGGAAAAAACCTAGCCAGATAAATAAAGCTAAACTGACAGAATTTTCAAAAAGGTACAAAAAAGTAATCAAATTAACACAGCGCGCACAAAACAATCATTTAATTAACGCGTCGGATAATAAAAGTAGAACAGCATGGAAAATTATAAACGAATCTAAACAAAATCTACCAAATTATGCTATAACTAACATTAAAATAAATAACAAAATAATAACTGACCCTTGTGAGATATCTAATGCTTTTAATAATTATTTCATCGATAAAATAGTACCTAAGGATGATTCACTTAATATGCAGTATAAATTGTATATGTCTACTAGGCAAAAATCCATGTTCTTGAAGCCATGCTTACCGCGTGATGTATTGCAGATTATTAGGAGTTTAAAAATAATAACAGTGTAGGTCATGATACCATATCAACTAAAGTCTTGAAATATATAGCTACAAATATTTCTACTCATCTTTCCTATCTGATAAATCTATCTATTGAGGCTGGAATCTACCCTGACAAATTAAAAATTTCTGTCATAAAACCAGTCTACAAAAAAGATAATAGAGAATGTCTAGAGAACTATAGGCCCATTGCCTTAGTTTCAGTTATTTCCAAAGTATTCGAGAAATATATTTACAAAGAGCTTAATAACTATTTAGAGAGTAACAACATTCTAGCAAAAGAACAAAAAGGTTTTAGAACAATAAATCTATAAATATGGCCATATATGATTTTCTGGATTTTGTTATGGTAAATGTTGACAAAACAATACCTATCTGCTCTATCTTCATGGATATGACACAGGCTTTTGATCACGTTGAACATGATACATTGCTGGGTAAACTTAATGATTATGGAATAAGAGGTAATGTTCTAAAATTATTTGAATCATACCTCAAAGGCCGTCACCAGTACACTGAATTGACCAGAGTGAATATTCTAACAAAAAAGAAGAAACTTTTAGATCGTGTGAACGTCAACTAAACTACGGCGTTCCTCAAGGAACCGTTTTAGGACCACTATTTTTTATATTGTACATCAAAGACTTACCCAAAGCCACTGATAATCCCATAGCTCTTTTTGCGGATGACAGTACGGTAACAATAAAATGTAAAGATATAAATACTTATTAAACAAACGCAAACAGAAACGCCGAAATCGAAGATAAATAACGATATTAACAAACTAACACCACCAAGAGAGAATATAGTCAAAAATTACTCAAACCGTAACAAAATATGTATTATAAGCACAGACAACAAAAATAACTTGTTTTATACTGCACAAAATGTATTTGAGAATTGTGAACTTTGTCACTACATCACGCCTCATGCAAGTATGCAAGTTTTGTTAAAAGGTATTAGAGCCAAGTTGGCGAATTTCACTTCATTGGATTACTGCGTTGTTCTACTAGGTGAAGAGGACTTTAAAGTTACAAATAGATATTTAGATGCTATATTACAGATAAGAAAAGACCTGCAAGAAATCACAAATACTAATATAATTATCTGCACCCCTACGTACAAATTTTTTACAAACAACTACCTGTACAATTCGAGAGTAGAAACTTTCAGCAATTTATTATATTTGGATACCATTACTCACGAACATGCTTACTTTTTGGACAGCAATGAGAATTTGATATATGACGAAACGATGTTCGACAGACGCACCGGCGCGATAAATAGTTTTGGAATGCAGTCATTGTTCAAGGACATTTATAGTATGACTATTTATATAGCATCCTCCATCGCTAACTGCAAATATGGAGCTGACCAAAACAAGGAAATGTCACCGAGTCAAAATAACATCCCAAAACCTACTCCGCAGAAGCTTTTTCGGTCATAAATATATCACCATAATGCACCAAAATATTGCAGGCTTAAGGAACAAATCGGATGCATTAACAATCTGCTTACAAGAACTATCGGATAGTAAAACTGATATTGATGTTATTTGCCTAACTGAGCATTTTATGATGTCGGGCCATGAAGATATATGTATGATACCTAATTTTTGCATAGCTGCCTACTTTAGCAGAAGTAATTCTAAAAGAGGAGGTTCGTGTATCTACGTGAAAAAAGGTCATCATTGGAAAGCGATACAAAAATCGATGTTATTCACCGAGTGTTCAACTTTTGAATGCTCTGCAATAGAACTTATAGACTACAAAGTTGTTATTATCTGTTTATATAGAGTTCCGCTTGCTAGTAACCTAAGTAATTTCTTTGAGAGATTAGATAAGATGCTCAAATATGTAAACAAAAATTATAATAAGCATAATATTGTAATAGCTGGGGATTTCAATATTAATATGTTAAAACAAAATAACATCACGTCTGAATTTAAATGTTTACTACTTAACTATAACCTAAGACTAAAGATAACTGAACCTACCAGAAAAACCAGTAATACATGTATTGATAATTTTGCTCACAACTACCACAATAAGTGTAAAGCAGAAGTTATTGATTTAGCATTATCTGATCACACGGCTCAGATACTGAGATGCCAGGTCAAAAAAATATGCCTGATAAAAAGCTGGAAAATTAAGCGTAGAGATTACTGTGAGGAAAATCTTAAGAAGTTTAGTAATTGTATAGAGAAATTATCTTTTTCGGAAATGTACTCAGCCTCTGATCCAAATATAGCCTATAATGCTTTTATTGATTCTTTCAAGTTGTTTTATGAGCTTTGCTTTCCATTTAAATATATCACCATTAATACACATCGTAAAGCTAAATGGATAACACGAGGGATCAAAACCTGTAGTATCAAAAAACGTCAACTTTTATGGCAATACAGGAAAAAACCTAGCCAGATAAATAAAGCTAAACTGACAGAATTTTCAAAAAGGTACAAAAAAGTAATCAAATTAACACAGCGCGCACAAAACAATCATTTAATTAACGCGTCGGATAATAAAAGTAGAACAGCATGGAAAATTATAAACGAATCTAAACAAAATCTACCAAATTATGCTATAACTAACATTAAAATAAATAACAAAATAATAACTGACCCTTGTGAGATATCTAATGCTTTTAATAATTATTTCATCGATAAAATAGTACCTAAGGATGATTCACTTAATATGCAGTATAAATTGTATATGTCTACTAGGCAAAAATCCATGTTCTTGAAGCCATGCTTACCGCGTGATGTATTGCAGATTATTAGGAGTTTAAAAATAATAACAGTGTAGGTCATGATACCATATCAACTAAAGTCTTGAAATATATAGCTACAAATATTTCTACTCATCTTTCCTATCTGATAAATCTATCTATTGAGGCTGGAATCTACCCTGACAAATTAAAAATTTCTGTCATAAAACCAGTCTACAAAAAAGATAATAGAGAATGTCTAGAGAACTATTGGCCCATTGCCTTAGTTTCAGTTATTTCCAAAGTATTCGAGAAATATATTTACAAAGAGCTTAATAACTATTTAGAGAGTAACAACATTCTAGCAAAAGAACAAAAAGGTTTTAGAACAATAAATCTATAAATATGGCCATATATGATTTTCTGGATTTTGTTATGGTAAATGTTGACAAAACAATACCTATCTGCTCTATCTTCATGGATATGACACAGGCTTTTGATCACGTTGAACATGATACATTGCTGGGTAAACTTAATGATTATGGAATAAGAGGTAATGTTCTAAAATTATTTGAATCATACCTCAAAGGCCGTCACCAGTACACTGAATTGACCAGAGTGAATATTCTAACAAAAAAGAAGAAACTTTTAGATCGTGTGAACGTCAACTAAACTACGGCGTTCCTCAAGGAACCGTTTTAGGACCACTATTTTTTATATTGTACATCAAAGACTTACCCAAAGCCACTGATAATCCCATAGCTCTTTTTGCGGATGACAGTACGGTAACAATAAAATGTAAAGATATAAATACTTATGAAGATGACATAAACAACACATTGAGGTTAGTCATGGATTGGCTTAACATTAATAATCTTAAAGCTAACTTAAACAAAACTAAATTAATGTACTTTAGACAACGTTTACCGGCACCGAATAACCTAAATGTAAATTTTAACATGCAACCAATAGAGGACGTAGACAATTGTAAATTTTTAGGCTTATATATTGACGACAAAATGACCTGGAAGCCAAACATTGAACAGCTATGCAAGCGAGTTAGTAGATCTGTCTATGCCCTACATACACTTGCAGGCAAAATAAACTGCAGTGCACTTTTAATTGCGTATCATGGGCTGGTGGCATCTATTCTTAGATACGGCATAATTTTTTGGGGGAACGCCACCGATAAAGATCTTGTCTTTAAGGCACAGAAACGATGCATTCGGGCTATGTTTGGTTTAAAATCAACGGAAAGTTGTGTACCTTTCTTTAAGAAGCACAGTTTATTACCACTGCCGTCGCTATACATATTTGAAGTGGCAGCTTTTGTTAAACAGAATCCTCATTTATTTACATTAGCATCTACAGCTTCTAATCGGACCCAAAGGGACAAAAGTCGTCTGTATATTACAAAAACTAACACTGCCTTAATGTATAAAAGTATCTTTCACATGGCACCAGTTATATTTAATAAATTACCTGCAGAGTTAAAAAAACTAAATTTTAATTTATTTAAACAAAAACTGAGAAGTATGCTGTACCAAAAATGTTATTATAGTATATCAGATTTTTTATTAGACAAATTTTGACATCATCTCCTAATTGTAATTATTGTATTATGTAATCCGCTCCTATGACATTGTTGTAATAATTCAAACTGTAATTAATTATAATTTGTCTTGACATTTACTTAAAAATATTTTGACTTCTTGACTTGATTGTTGTGTAAATTGTAACTAATAATGTTTGTATGCCTGTAATAGGCTGATCATAGCGCACTATTACCTTTTAAACCATGACCAACCACTGAACCTATGTTTCACAAATAAATATTTCATTTCATTTCATTTCCAAAACTGTGTAGTCAAATTTTAATCCACATCCACAGGCCCGTAAGTTTGGCCGATGAACTATTTGACTTACACTCTGTACAAATATTTTGAAGATTATTAAATGAACCATACAAATTCGCACAAAGCTTTAAAAGTTTATTTGCAAACTTACTAAATAATTTATTGCATTTATTAAAGCTTTTATAATTTTATCACGATTTCAAGTATAAGCACGTTTGAAAGTCAAAATTTTTAAATAATTAAGCACCTAATTTCAATTAAAAGAGAGGTAAAATATTCTCAAAGTAAGTGTGCGAATTTAAATTCTGTCGAAGTCTTAAGTTTATTAAATTTTACAGCTTCATTTAATGGAATGAAGTTGCTACATATTTAGAACAACTTCAAGATAACATAAGCCTTAAATGTACTTACGTTTGTTATTGAATAAGTATTACCAATAATAAAGAAAAGAAAATTAAAGGCAAATAAATTAGGGTTGTATGCTGTTAGTCAAAAATACTAATTTTCCACCAAAAATACTAATTGCACCACTAAGCTAAGTTGACGGAGCCCTGCTTCGCAGGGCTCCTATTTCAGGGAGCAGGGTCACAAGAGAACCTAACATAACCTATTAAGTTTTCTGAGTGGATAAGTTTCCCGAGCGGACGAAACTTTTCATATCAAATGATATTTTGTAAAAAAATCATCATATTTGGTGTACAAATAGTATTTTAGTGTGCAAGCCAGTATTTTAGTGAAATAATAAAGTTTTTTTGCGTAACTCACTTTAGTGTGTTACATAACATTTTTGATACGCTGTTAAAAATATCCCAATAAATTACAATGTCATGGAACTCGGTCTGAAATAAACGCATATTACGTTTTTCTTTAAAATAAGCACGTCAAACATAGCCATATATGTGTTAAATAATGGTAACACTAATCCACAATGACGAAGTACTAGTGTTTACAACAAAAAGTATGTAAACAAAATTAAATATGCCAGTTCAAAATGGAGAGTAGTAAATGCGGTCAAATAACACATCTGAAGTGTTTGGCCGACCGCGGCAGTTCTATTGGGTCGTTCAACAGCCACACAACAGGAAAACATATTATTGAAAATAGGGCACTTAATGCTCCAATGACGGTTTGGCTTCCAATTAATTACTGAACTAGCACTTCAGGGTTATATTAATGGTAGTGAAAAGCCCGATTGGCAGGTAAATGCATAAAGGCAGGGAGTTCTTAGTTCATACAACTAATGCAACGTCCTTAAACTTATTGACCAACGTTAGTCATTCTAATGCGGACATAAATTGCGGGTTCCCAGTCGCTTTATTGAGCTACCATTCGTATTGCATTCATTCATTAATTATTAAAAAAGTAAACTTATGAAAAGCGCCAGGGTTGTCAGCATATGTTTAGATCATATTATACCTGATTTTGACGTGACAACGTCTTATAAATTGGTTTGCCGGGTGACACTTCAAGAAACTGCGTTACGCTCCGCTCACGTTATTTGTTGCATGAGCCTAGTGTTTTGAGGGGAAGTGGTAATTTGTGAAATTCTTATAATGAGTTTATTTTTTGTAACCACATGTCTGGTTACGTCAATGATTCGTCGTAATATCATGATGCATATTCGTTTTTGTGACACCATTCACAGCAAGATTATTGACTTAAGAGATAAGATATTTATTTATTTATTCATCCGTAATGAATAAGGCACGTATGTATATATCACGTTGCGTCTAATATACCAACTTGCTATTAGAAATAATATTATACTAATCACTGTTTTCTGTATAACAAATTCCTTTTCAATAATATTAACGGCCTGTGGGAGGTATAAAAATGTACGCAATGAAAACATTACTTTTCGTACTGAAAAATATTTATTTCTTCATTTAATCAAGTTTGTACTAAGCCGATATTCAGAATAATTTTATAGCATATATATTATTTTAAATTTAATTTTCGTTCTTTTTCTTTTGTTCTTTTTTTTTCTTAATTTTAGATTAGTTTTAGGTTTAGCTCTTATCTTTAATATTTAATTATTACAATGAATATATATATGTTTTGTACCTATTACGCAATAAATGTCTCACATTACAACAACACTATCCTCATTTTATAAAAAAGAACAAATAATAATGTATCAATACTTAATGTACCTTCGTCTGATAGATATTTTAGACGGAACGAGAAGAAGAAATTAATACTTTAACCGTTTGTCTTTCATGCCTCATCTCAAGTATCTACCCCATTATAATTTGGTAAGAATTTCTTATAATATTGTTTTATTTTGCAAAGTCAATAAAACGTAGACCAATATTATTTATAGAATCGTTATGTAGTATAAAAGTACATTGAACAGAAAGAAAGCTTAGTGTAACTATATTTAAAGACTATCATAACTATTATAAGTTTAGACATTGACATTTAAAAAAAGGAGGCGTCTTTATAGACCGATGAAGCTATCTTCTATTTGAATCTGATGTAAATTAAAAGATGGTTGCGAAACCCCACTGTGGGCGAGTTTAATAAGCTCGTCGTAAGTTTTATTAATTTCTTGCGTCTATTTAATTTGTTCTTTATACATTTGGGAAAAAGAACACCGTTTTATCAATGAAGGTACACGTATCGGTTTATAATAATCAGGAACGAACAAAAAGAGCTTATTAAAATTGTGTGCCTCACTAATAACGAATATAGCTAACATCGCCTACAGAGAAGTATAATTAACCCTCTAATAACATGTTTAAATTATTATTATAAATACCACGGATACAAAGCCCACGTCGAGCCCCACGGATAGGCACGCGACGGCGACGTCACTTCAACCCTACGCGCACAGCGGCGGGTCAGCAACCGTGCGGTCCATCGAACCTCGTCAAATATTAAAAAGAGGACTAAATCGACTTTCAACTTTCTCATGCACATTAATATGAGTATTGCGGTATTATTTATGCATACTATGCATATAGAAATATAACATAATGCATTAGTAACAAAAGGATTTTCATGTTTATTAACACTTTATATTCACGATGTATTTACGGAGCCGGCTGTCACTTGCCGTTGTATAAAAATAATCTACCAAATTTGACAGGCACAACTAAAACATATTAATTATGTTAATGCAATTTCTGTTGACAGAAGCGCCCAGATATATAAACCACGATATAAGCATATGCATACGTCTGTTACATAAGAAACATAGACAGGAATAAAATATAACGTCCAAGGAATCGGTAGCGTGAATATCACTAGTCAAACATAGGGTTGTTGCAGCTTTACCAATAATCGATGAGCAAGCGATTTCCTCCACTTGTCAACTACTCATAATAACATGCTCGTTTTTTCTTTGCTCCGTTCCCAGGGCTGACACAAACAATGTTTTAAACATTTCATTTCCTATTTCGCTACGCAAGATATCCTGGATATTGGGTTTATAACAATTCATTTCGCGGAGATAGGTATTACAATTGGCAGGCTACCAAAATGGAGGACTTCCGAATTGTATTGCCAAGAAAAAATGCTGGTTCCATCTTGCTTCATTTACGTCGTATGACTTTTGCAATCCCAGTGCTAATTGTGCAATTTAATCTTAAGTGGCTTGTCGGCTATTTGGTCTATAAGACGTGGTAGATCATTTTATGCGAGATTTTTTGGCATCATGTTTAGCGTGATTACTTTTAGTAGGCAAAATATCTATCTTTTAACAGTTTAACGCAGTACTTGTCTGTTGAATTAAAATTCGTAGGAGGGTGCCTATTGTTTTTCATTATTATGAATTCAATGATGTATTAACTTATTATTTAGTAATTATAAGTTAATTCATCATTTATAATTTAGTACTAACTTATAAACACCCTGTGGTGAAAAATATTGTGGGATTCGTGAACAATTTAAGTGTTCTTTGCTTTGTAATGGGTATGTTTTGTAAGGTCCCCTGCAACACAGAAAATGAATAGGAATACAAATGAATTTGAATGATCAAATATTTCATTGCCAGAGTTATAAAATAAAATATTTCTTATTGTTAACCAACATATAGTTATTCAAAACCAACCATGAACAAACATGGCAGGTAACTACATGTACACTAGTATACAAAAGGTGCGACCACGGCTCTAGCTTGAGCATTTCTGTACTTGTACTTTTCTGGATTTATATCTGAATGAGCTATTTTCTTACATACATACATACATACATACATAGACTCACGCCTGTTTCCCCGAAGGGGTAGGCAGAGGCATACTAAACGCCCACTTTTCCCACGTAATAGGTGGCGAGCCTATTGCCGCTTATCGGGATATATTGTTTGCCAGAGCCTCGTCCGTTGATCGGCAGGTGCACCACTTGCAGGTGAGGTTGGCTTGGGACCCTAAGTTCTTGTTGGGAACCCTATACACCATACATATTTTCTTGTTTCATATATACATATTTTCTTGTTTCGTTCTTTTTAGACCCCCTTTTTGACGTAGTCGGGTTATAGATAGATAGATAGATAATTGCTTTATTGTGCAAATGTTTGTACAAATTTGGTGTAAATAACTTAAATGTAGATACATATCAAATGCACAAGGGCGGCCTTATCGCTGAGTGCGATCTCTTACAGGCAACCTTAGGATGGACAGACTGAAAATGACAAAAAGCTTTGATGTGTAGCGACTAAAAGTATCTGATTACTAGAAATTGTTTTTATTATATACATACATAATATATGTATATACATACATACGCAGGCATACATACAATAGATATGATAGGTGCTAAACATATAAATAAATACATAATATACATATGATACATAATATATATATATATATATATATATATATATATATATATATATATATATATATATATGTACAATTTACATATAATACATATACATACATATAATAATATAAACACTATATACAGTGATACAATTTGTTTACAATGACAAATAGTGCTTCTTTAGTGCATTTTTAAATATTTTTAATGATTTAGCTTGCCTAATTTCGACCGGCAGCGCATTCCACAGACGGACAGCTTGAACAGCAAAGGATTTATCGTAGTAGTTTGTGGTATGTGCGGGCATCTGCAATCTCAGATCCACCGACGACCTCAAGGTCTTTAAATGTGTGTCATGAAGGAACTTAAAACGTTCTTTGAGATACGTGGGGGTATTAGGATTGAACAACACATTGTACAGTAACATAAGGATATGAGTATTCCGGCGAAGTCGAATTGGGAGCCACTTGAGCCTGGATCGAAATTCAGATATATGATCATATTTGCGTAAGCCAAAAATGAATCTAATACAGAAGTTTTGGAGACGCTCAAGTTTATCAAGTTGGTCCTCATTAAGATCAAGATAGCTGACATCGGCATAATCGAGTATTGGGAGAAGCAAGGATTGTGCAAGCGCAATCTTGGTGGTGGTAGGAAGAAAGTTCCGCAGCCTACGTAACGATCCAGCTGAAGCAAACAGTTTAAGGCTGGTCTCCTGTATTTGACTTCCCCATGAAAAAGTTTTATCCAGATAAATGCCAAGGTTTTTGACGTTATCTAAGATCGGTAAGATGTTACCATCGAACTGAATCTGAGGCAGTTGTGACCCATTGATCTTGGATATCATCCTGGCACTGCCAATTAGAATGACCTGTGTTTTTGACGGATTTACCTTCAGACCATAATTTTTGCTCCACGTACAGATATGCGCCAAATCTGTGTTAATATTAGAAAACGCCGTTGAAATTGACTCTAGTGGTGCCTGTGAATATATCTGCAAATCATCTGCATAAAGGTGGTAGGACGAAAGTAACTGTTTGGAGATAGAATTAATAAAAATTGCGAAAAGTAACGGAGATAGCACGCCACCCTGCGGTACCCCGACAGTTGTATTACACCACGAAGAGTATGACTCATCAACACGTATACGCTGTCGGCTTCCAAACAGGTAACTATGAAACCAGTCAATTACCGTTGGAGATATGTTAATAGAGCGGAGTATGGCAAGCAGGATGTGGAAATCCACGGTATTAAATGCGTTGCTAAAATCAAGCAAGGACAACAGCGTGAGTTTTCCACCATCCATGCCCAGCCTTATCTCATCAGTGATATGAACCAATGCTGTGGTAGTACTATGACCAGGACGAAAACCGGATTGGAAAGGATTCAGGAGAGCATTCTTGGAAAGGAAAGTACAGAGTTGCGTATGCACAAGACGCTCAAGGACTTTGGAAAGGAATGGAAGTATAGATATAGGACGGAAGTCAGTAAGGGAACAGGGTTTGGATTTTTTGGGTATTGGAACTATTTGTGCATCTTTCCACGCTGATGGAAAGACGCCGCTGCTGACTGAGTAATTTAGGATATGACAAAGGACAGGGAGGATTTCATCTAGGATGGGTAGGATCATGTTTCGACTGATGCAGTCATTACCAACAGCATTGGATGAGATTGAAGTGATGCTCTTTTTAACATCACAACTGGCAAATTGCTCGAAAACAAAAGGTGAATATTTAGGAGTTGGGATACGTGAAAGATCTTGTAACGTGTTTGATTTTGTTGTCCCATCGAGGTTGGGTGAAGCAGTGAAATGTGCGTTAAGCGAATCTATATTTATATCATTGGAGATTGTGTCATTGCGAGACTTACCAACTCCCAGTGTTCTTAGAAATTTCCAGATTTTAACTGGGTCTCCGTTTTCAACAGAGCTGTGAATATGTTGGCGTTGTGCTTTCCTACACGCCTTATTGCAGAGATTTCTAGCACTTGTGTATTTTTCCAAATTCGCAGGAGTTGGACGACATTTATACTTTGCCTTGGCAGCCGCTTTCTTTGACATAAGAATTTTAATTTCGTCAGTCAACCAAGGTGCAGGTAAATGCTTTAATTAAATGGCACGGATTGGTGCATGCTCGTCGTACAGGTGAGTTAACTTATCTGTGAAAATTTGGACTTTGTTATCTACACAGTCTGATGAGTACAAAGGAGACCAATCAATATTACGGGCATCTCCTCCTTCTAGTTTTTAAACTTATTTTTTCTATTTAATCCTTTTCCGTATCCCAATGTGTAAACTAACCGTGCAATATTTACATTGTTATATTTATAGGAAGAAAGAAAGAAAAATAGGTACTTAACGCAAAGTGTCTGAACCGCGTGAATTGTAAGTACAATCGCGTTATAAACTTATATTTTCACTCAAGCAGTATATTATATGTCCCCCCCGTGGGATCTCCACCTTGTCGTGGTGGGGGGGCTCAGTAACGGTGGATTGGTCACCCGCGGAGAAGCTAAGAGGGATCCAGTAGGGGACGCTCCGCGTGGGCTTGGAGGGGCCTGCGCAGGATGCGTCCAACGGTGCGGGTGCGGGGGACAGTTCTGTCTGTCCCTCGCAGTCAGGTGTGGTCGCGGGAGGAGAGGCGTGTCGGTGTTGCGTTGCCGCGCGCCCTATCTCCCGCGACCAAATGGGGGCGCACCATTCGATGCGTTGCGGTGGGGCCGCAGAGGAAGAGGCGGCGGAGCCCAACACCGTATCCTCTGCGGCCGTTGGGTGGTTTGGCGGCGGAGCCCAACACCTTCATCCGCCGCCAAGGGGGTTTCGTTCGGGGCCCGCCTGACCATCTGGCGGGCCAATACCCGTCGGGGGGTAGCGAGGAATGCGTAGGTGAAACCCTACCCTCCGACACACGGGTACATGAGAAAGTCGAGGTGGTTTTTAGTGGAAACACCACATACTCCGGCTATCATTTCCCCCAAGAGTCGGAGATCCGAAGGGATTTTCCACCTCGTAAAAAAAAAGAAAAAAAGAAAAATAAAAACTATATTATATGTACATATTTGTAATGTGATCGCCAATATCTTCCTTTTGATACCAAACACGTAATGATTATCTCAGTAAAAATGTTTTTGAGGTTGGATTCTGAGATATTACTTCCGCATTAGAAAACTTGGATGAAATTAAAATAGCCTATGTCATCCGGGCCATTATTACAAACCTATTGACACCCGAATTATTAAAATCGGTTCTGTAGTTTAGGCGCTACGGTGGAACATACAACCATACCTACATAGATTGCCAAAAACATTACCCTTCCTTTTGGCTTCGCCGTAGTTGGGTAAAAATAGGAGGGAAGGTTATTAAACCCGACAACGGACATTTTCAGTAAACGGCTACTGGTTTTGTGATGAAGTTTTATAAACCTACCACCCGACGAGATGTGGGTGTACCCACCCGTACCCTTTAGTTTTGTATGTTTTTGGTAAAATTTCATTCTATGGTGTGATGAATTAAAATAACATGCACCTGAATATATTATTTTCTTTCAACTGAGTTCTATTTCAAAACTATAATTAGAATATTTACAATTACACACATACTTACACACACTCTCTCACATTACACCCACACTCACACACACACTCACTCATAGACACCCACACCCACGCACGCACGCGCGCGCGCATACATACCCACACACTATGCAAAAAATAATACTTATTGTTATACTTGCCAGGGGTGGAGGGTTGATAGCCTGAGACACAGGATTCTCCTAGTTCAGGTATCAACCCGCCATAATTTTAACTAGCCCTATGATGCTATAAAAAATGTCCATTGTTTTTTGTACTTAGTTTCTAAGATCTTTGCGTGTACTTACTTACCTTGTTTGGCGAGAAATAAATGTTATTATTATTATTATTTAACGTGCCCATGAACTTTAATGCTCCTGCTACACCTGCGTCTTAACGCGTCAATTAGCGCATTAATTTAGGCGCTACGTAGATGTGGCCAATGTTTTAACGCGTTAAAATACTAATTTCCTATGCGAATTTTTTAACGCGTTAACTAACGCATTATTGGCCATTGCCATTAACGTTAACGCTAACGCACGTGTAGCAGTAGCATAAGAAGAACATAATACGCTGAAAAAGTTGCATTTATTGGTGGTTTTGGAATGAAAATATTTTCACTCATATGAATTCATATGAAACATATTTTTGTACTGTGTTAACACTGACCAATTAATATGGACTGAAAATTGTTTGTGTTCTTAACTTTAGTTTGTATTGAACAAGAGGTAATCTACAAATAAATATAAATGTTGTTAAAACTAACTATAACTAAGTGGCTATTTACACATAAATTAAAACAATAATGTCTATACTTAAATAACTAACAAATAAAAGGAAATACATAAAAAAGTAAAAGCAGAATTAAAGGGCGTCATGGAAATCCTACACATCGCCATCAATTGGAAGCGTGCCCAGAATGCTGGCAGCATTGCCACGTTGTATGGCAATGCTGATCTTTTGTGCCAAATACAGGCCAACCTTCTGGTCACGCGAGGCGTCAACAAGTCTCTTTGAAAGATCTCTAAAAAGAGATCTCGCACTTGAACCCCATGGACCCAACGTTTCAACTCCAAACGGCTCAAATACATAATCCCCTACTAGATTTATGTATTTGCGCCTTTTGAGAGTCTCCGCTGAAGCAGCAGCAGCGCCCGCACAACCCGCTGTGCTAGGAAGATGAGATGGCGCAAGGGTGTCGACACATGTTGCGTCCCACACCAAAGGCCTACCCAGCTTTCATGGCAGTAAAGACATACCGTTGTGTTCTTTATTTTAAATTATTTTCACCGAAGCTATACGGTATTGAATTAGGTTATGCTGTACTGAGTTTTAATTAACCTTTTCGTAGTTTTATGGAGAACAAAAATGCTCGAATGTTATATTGGTTTAAATTTGTTGTATAAATAATATTCGACGGGATGGATGCTGCAATAGTTGAGATGGTTATGTCGCGCTAGATTCAGCAATGCATTATGGACTGTAATATATCCGAGTATATAAATATATCATGTATGATTTCATACCCGAGCCTCCGTGCCATAAAAGTAACTCCAATCTACCTATTTCAAGACAGAGGAAGAAAAAGGAACAGCTTGCACATTCTTCATTTTCTTGAGATTTAAAAGATATCTACTGAAAACTCCATGAGAAGTAGTGTCACATTGTTGCTCCTATCAATCATCTGATGGTCGTTATAGTACCTACCTACGGTTTGCCGCAACAAAGATTTTTTTCAAATAATGCAAAAAACTAATCTAAAATTATTTATCTTTATAACAATAATTTCTGTTACTTTGTCCTAATTGGTGACAAAACACTGTAGTAAACTAAGCCAGCCTTATCTTTTTTTTGTAAATTTTATACGGTTATTTATTAACTGAATATACTTACTTTGGCTAGCAAAACTAGTTAAAACTGATACGATAGAAGCGGAAAACAAACACGGTATACGTTGGCGAATAGATATCCACTTCGTTCATGGGTCAAGTGGCATTAATGCAATCAACACAATTATGCAAAGGGCACAGTCCAAAATAAACTTGATGGAACACATCAAACCCACGCCAATCATCAGTCCGTACTGAACAAGGTAGACACATCAAACATTATAGACAGCTACAAATATTAATGTAACGGATCTCAACCGCGTTATAATGTTAAAAGTAAAGATGTAATGCCTTTTGTTTGTCCCGATATCTTTATTTATTTATTAAGCGTGGGCTACACCATTACATACATAGGTACGTTACATTTGCAATAGTCATCTTGTAACCATGACTGGTGTAGCTCACGCTAAATGATGGGATAAATAGAACGAACTTTAGTTCTAGTTTTAAATAAAAACACTTACACGATTAAGTTACATAAAAATACGATTCTGAAAATATGAAAGTATTTATGTACCTGGACATCATGACATATTCAAAATATTGATACACTTATCCATATAACATTGCTGACTCTTATTTTATGTCAGATAATTTTGTTGATTTGTGCGTTAGGCTAATGTAATTAAAACTATTTTAGTACTAAATGACTAGTGTAATCTGTAAAATAGAAAAAAACATGTTTAAAAACTTATGTTAGAAAATTATTTGCCTCGTGCAATTAGGAGAAGTAATTACAATAGACTCGTAAATTTAATACAGACGTTGAGATTGATAGTTTAATCTCAACATTTCAAGCTTAAGTTTCTGAAGGCCTAATTAGAAAATAATTATAAGTTAAGAAAACTGTTAAAACCTAAACGGGTTAGGCTGAAAACGTAATAGTACGTAATACTTTTGTATTAAGTTTTATGCTGTGTAATTTAATTAGTTAAAATGTTCACGAGCAAAGGTCTATGAAGGCATGTACACATGGCTAGAATCAACAGAGCTTAAGCGCTTGCAGTATAAAGCCTTTCCATTTGTGTCGCCTTCCAGTTTCTTGTCTAGCGTCAACAACTAGAACAGCTTTTAAATGGAAGGAAGACTTACCTAGGTATATATAGTATTTTGTTTTTAAAAGACGCCGTGTATCTCTTCAATATTTATTTCTTTAACAATATAAGTCTGTTTTAAATTGCACTTATAGCCTGTGTCAGGCAACTTTGCTCCTTTAGCAGCTGCGTACACATCTAACGATAAACTACCAAAATTTTTTTTTCGTAATTTAATTATTAGGGGTCGTCATAAAGTATACCTAACATTTTCTTTCTTTTCTCAATAACATTTATAAGTACTTTTTCCATCAATCGGATGCTAATGTCAGTAATGTTCATTGGTTCAAAGTCAGTATTATAATAATGAGAACTTAATGTCTATTTCACTACTTCACGTGTGCCATAATGTCGTATAAAATAATTGTTTTGTGACTTATCAACTTTTTACTTATAAAGAGGGCAAGTTGGTAACTACTTAGTTCTCTTAACATGAATACTTTATCGATAATGACCATAATTTTAATGTCAATAAGTGGTTCAAGGTTTGTTTTTTGTTGTTCATGTATCTTTTTTTTACTCGTACAAAATAAAGAAATCGTAATTGCACAGAAAACTTTAACCCCATTCTTTTTTAAGTCCGATGCAGTCTTTGTGTCCGTTACTATTCTAGTATATTATTATAATATCTGGGTGTCTGTCTATGGCATTGTAGCTCCTAATCGAATGGATCGGCTATGATGCGGTTATTGTTTGGGGGTTGACCTTATCAGGACGGTTTTAGTTGCAATTTCTGAATATTCATATCGCAGGTTACCAATTCTTTACGTCCATATTTTGACACATACAAATACATCGCATTTGTGTCGTTTATAAGAGTTGGTGCGTTACATAATTATTTCATAAAGGTATTTCATAATAGTTATGTTATTAAGTATTATGCTACTGCTACACTTGCGTTAGCGTTAACGTTAATGCCAATTGCCAATAACGCGTTAGTTAACGCGTTAAAAATTCGCATTGGAAATTAGTATTTTAACGCGTTAAAACGCCACATCTACGTAGCGCCTAAATTAACGCGCTAATTGACGCGTTAAGACGCAGGTGTAGCAGGAACATTACAGTTATCCTCATTATGTCTCGTGCACTATCACGTGTACCTGTGTATCACTGACTACGTTAAGCCTTTTATAATAGGACAAAATGCTGCGAAGTTATTGTCACCGATACTGCTGGTGTAAAATTGATTATTAGTCAATAAATACAAATAAAAATGGTAGGGCTCTAGGGGCCACAAAGCAAAGCCTAAATCAATACTAGGATTAGTCCTACATTTCGATTTTCTGAAAACAAACCGTTTTCACGAAGGCGATTACCTATTTATTTAATTACACTTTTGTTTCAACCATGTTTCGAATGATATTTAATCAATGTTTTATAATAGAGGCGGCTGGTATTTATGAAAAGTATCAATTTTGTATTTATTATTAATGGCTTTGTTACTTATTGACCGCAACAAATTATCAGCTTGTTTTATAAAAATTGCGCCCCATCGGAGGTCAGATAATGGACTATTGCTTAATATAATTCAATAATCGTTTTCTTGTCTCGTCTCCTTTTTATTTTTTTTGTACAATTACATTCTATTAGAGTTAACGACATAAAGAATTTAAACAAATAATTTGCCGACAATTAATACAAAATATTTTGTAGCTCGCATATTTATTTTGTATCTTTTGAGAGCTAAACTAAAACGCTTAAACCACTTTGTCATTACTGCCGATCAGTTAGTAATAAATACCTAATTGATTAATGACATCAAATTCGTAAATAAACAATTTTCGATGACAATGATTGAAACTAGTCTGTTATCATATAAAAAATATTGAAAAAAATAGTCAATCACCATTACTAAATTTTATTCCAACAAAGTAGTACCTACAAAATAAAATAATTTATCGTAAATCAAATATAATTTTCTACCATCACAAAACTATAAAACTTTTCCAATGTACATAATTATAATAAAAATATTAAAAGTTATTCAAAGCATAAGATTACATCTACTTGACTTTTATCAGATCACGTGGGCGAAGTTGCTTTATTATCAAGTTCCAATTGTATAGGCGCTACATTATTTATAGATCATTTTCTTTAGATGGCAACCATTGTGCTTTTCGTAACAAAAGTCAGGCGAATATAACTTAATATAAAACAAGACGTTTTTGAATAACTTGATGAGTATATAATAGCTAAAGTACCCCGCTAATACGTAATATTTTGTAGAATATTAACTTGTATCTTTACGCACTCATAAAAATAAATGAATATGGAGTTTCCGCGAGGCAATAAACAACATGTTTCCTCCCAAGAATGTGGGTAATGTGCTACCCCTTACAAATATTAATAGTAACTGGGCGAAATGTTTTTAATGCTGTAATAAGGAACTTATAAAGTAACTCAACAGGCAGACAGGATACGCATGCGCACTCCTGCCTGAAATTGTTCATACTTCAAAGTTTTCAGTCGGCGGGCTACCACTGTATCGGGCGGCTGTTGCCGAGGCACCCACTATTATTTACCTTCGTCGTGTTCGATTCAAACCTATAACATTTAGCGAAAGTACTGAGAGACTATGGACTATTCAATACATTTCGTGCTCCTGATACTGTGCTCAAGTTAGTATAGTTTGTTCACTTTATTTAAATGTTGTATTTTACGTTAATTCTGTCAGATTTCTGTTGCGTGATGAAAGTTTAGCTCGTGTGTAATTTTCCCGTCATCCTGACTTCTGATTGGTAATTGTTGTGCCGTGTTTTAGAATAACAATGACGATGTATTTTTCGTTGCTTTCATGTGTACCTAAAAGGAAAAATAAAATAATACTTGAATGATTCACGTGAAGCCTGTAAATCAAAAATAAAAGTTGGAGAAAGGAAACGTGATCATAATCGTGGTAGTGATTATGCTACGATTTCGAAAATAAGTCCATAAATTGTCACAAACTTTACTTTAGCGTCCCTCTATAATCTACCTACAAAATAACATGGTAAACTTTTCGATAGTGCTTTTTCGTAGTTTTATTGTCGTAAAACTTTTCCATATAGGGGATAATTTTAAGTCATTGTCATACTTAGAGTCTAAGTAGATAAAATAAATAGGAGACATTTACTATAAGGGTAGGAGTGCAATTAAACAAGTTATTTTGAAATCAGTCAAGGTGAGCCAATATTTACAGTTTTGTGTGAAAGTGCTCAAAAATTGGTAAAAATAGCAAATAGTTTATATATATGGCAAATTTTAAAGGATATAAATTACCGATGATCCTTTCAGTATGGGTAAATAGGGATTTGGCTAGGGATTTGGTTAACGGGTGCTATTGTGGTGGAACTTTAATTAGTTACCCATTATTATGATTCGTTAATTCGGTTTAGTCGTGGAGCGTAAACCTTTTAGAAATAAATTGGATAGTTATCAGATTACATTACAAAAAAATATTCTATAAGTAAAAAATATATTTTTCCTGCATACATTGTAATATGAACTAGTTTTTTGTATATCATCAGTCAAATTTTAGAATATTTATCAATTTTAGTTTTGTTTCAAATCTCGTAAGCTACTTATATAAAGTTCCAGCACTGTAATGCAAAAAGCGGTGCCTTACATTCTCTCCACGTTTTGGCACAAATTGCAAAATGATACAAAAGCCACCGGCGATTGAAACGTAATCCTTTCTAAGCGACAGCCAACTTTAGAAAAGTGCTTTTAAATTATATTGCATTGCAATTACGGTATATCGAGCTTATACACAATACGCCTCATATGTTGTGGCAATTATGATCATATAATTAATTTTGTTGGTTGCTTAATCACTCGCGTTAATCGTAAGCGAAACTGACAATAATTGAGCTTTTATAGCCTTCATTGTTTTACAATTAATTTAATTAGTACATTAATTAATTTAAAAAGGCAGCGATAGCCTAGTGGAGATACCAACAGACTGCCATGCAGAGGGTATCGGGTTCGAATCCTAGGCGCGCACCACTGAATTTTTGGAGTTATGTGCGTATTGAATTATTAATTATCGCTTGTCCCGTGCCTCGGAGAGCACGTTAAGCCGTCGGTCCCGGTTGTCATGAAGATCTTTGACAGTCGTTATACTCTGGAATTCAATATTCGAATTATAGATAGATCTGTAGATTTTAGATTCGTTTTTGACAGTTTTTGACATATCCTCCATATAAAATATGTAAAACACGAATCTAAAATCTACTAGATCTATCTATAGTTCGAATATTGAAAATGGCCGTTAGGGAGTCAGTACCTATCTCTGAATAAACTGACACTAGTCTAAACCATGGAATGTCGCTATCCATTTGGGTTGCGGAGGTCAGACAGGCGGTCGCTCCGTGGAAAAGCTAATATTCAGTCAAATCCAGTTAGACTAGTAAGCGGACGCCAGATTGAAACTGAGATATCGCTAGGAGAAAGAAGTACATTAATTAATTTATTACATTAACCCTGATTTTTATAGCTCTGAAGGTCGACAAAAAAGGTAAATTTGTCATTTACTCTACATCACAAAGAGTTAATAAAAGGATGCGCCCGAAATGATAACGAAATATAAAAATGAAATATGCCCGGCACGTTGTAATATCAGCCGCAGAACAGGAAGCAATGTTTGATTAAAATTTCTGAATCTGATTGACTGTGTATATATTTTTTGTGTTAAATGTGAATTTGATCGTTAAAGTAACAGTAATATTTGATTTCTGTCGTGCTTATGGATTAAGAGAAGTTGGCAAATGATACATTAATTATGAACGAGTTTTTAATATTGAATTTTGCGTTAACGATTTCGTAGTAAATTATTGATTCATTGGTAGTCTTTCAGTAGTAGCTAAAATTATAAAATACTGATTTTAAACTTATCACTACGAAAATATGGGCAAATAGATCTACGCGCGTTTAGAGATACCTGAATTTATTTCAGCATAATATGTTTACTTACTAGGACGTATAAAAATATCAATCCATCAAATCTTCAACCGTAACATAATATTATTCCTTTATATATTTATGTACTTAAGGTAATATGTGCTCAAACGGTAATTCAGAACACGTGTGTAGAACTAATAATGTTGAAAAACCTTAGATGTAATAAATCATCTTCAATGCTCGAATTCGACGTCGGCGACGCCGTCGTATTGGACTCAATAAATGACGCAAATCACTTGCACACATGGGTCTAAAAGTAATATTTTCCCTGCACAATGTGAGCTATACTTTTATAAAAATGTTTTCTACATCTGACAAATTCAGTATTTTGGAGATTGATTAATATGTGAATTGCTTTTGCCACTGAATAAGTTCGTAACCTTCTGTAAGTTTCAAGCTCTCGTAATCATATTTTATATTTGGTGGTTGAGTGTTTTTTACTATGGCACCTGAAATATTATATTAAGATGGAGTTTACATAAATATTGTCACGGCCTTTTAAGAAAGTACAGAAATAGAGATAATCATTAGAATGTAATCTTTAAAACTGCTACGCTTGAGGTTTTCGTAACAGAGGTGTCGATTAGCGCCACCTCAAATGCCAATACTGTGCCTATGATTTAAAATAATAGGATAGTTTTCAATCAATCATACTTTATGAAACATGTCAGCTGGTATTCATAAGAAACTTTCGTCATCTCATCCTCGCGCTATTCTTGTTGTATTCAATACTTTTACGTTCGAGTTCGTATTCAACTCTAGCTTGACCAGATTTGTTGCTTGCTTGATCGAATCGATCGATCGAATATCCTAGATATACTTATCTGCTCAGTACATTCGTGAACTTCGCGCTTACAACAGTGCCGGAACAATGGTATTTACGTATCATACATATCGAATGATAACGTAAGACCAATGTTAACGATCTTTAGAGTTTAAATTCCGATATTGTAGATATTCATAGCATACGGCAGCTTTACTTCTTCAAGTCATAGAAGGGTGTTATTTTAGGGCCACCTATCTTTAAATCTTGCTAATTAGATTCGTGCTTGTCTGGCAGTTTGCTTAGAGCCCCTTCTATTCATAATAAATATGTGAATAAAAAGATCATATTGTTTAATATTAGCAGCAATGATATGATTGGTGAGAGATAAAAATGCATGCAATGCAACAAAGCATCGTAAGTTATACACGCAGAGATATACGTGACAGTATTCTATGCGATGCACGTAGATAAACAATACTTTATTGTACATTAGAGTATTTGTACTGCACATTCGTGGAGCTATTCGTAATATTCTTATATTCTTAAGCGGCAAACTATGCTGACCATTACGTATAGTTTTATTGAAAGTATAAGCTTGTGAATCGCATACAGATCTCCGTCGATCTTTTGCGCATATAGAGAGAATAATTTTCACCTGTGGCCTCAGCGTTTCACAATTATAAAATACTTGTGCAAAATATTTTCATCATAACATTAAAAAGTTTTATGTCAATTTTGTCAGCAAATTGGTACCGCCAGTTTTATTAGTGTTTTTTTAATTAGACTACAAGGATTCCTTATATGTGCTTATGTTACTTACACGTCTCGCCATGCCCGTCCGAACGGATAGCTACTCAAAAACTGCTGAAATCTGGATAAGGAAAAGGAAAGCCTTTATAATCGTTTACTAAAACTTTTTATCGGATACTCTAGGCAGTCTACTCTATAAAATAGACTAGTACTATATAACACCTTAGATCAAATTGAAATATCCCGTCTTTTGAATTGGTTATTTTAGTATGTACCAACATAATTATTATTTAGGTCTATTAATAGGTACTAACATTCTACTTACACGTGCCAAGGCTAATGAAATTCGGTTCATTCATTCTCAAAACCTAAGTTAAACAAAGTTTCACTGATGAAGAGCTTTGGGTAGCTCTTGATTATAGAAGTTATTAATAAACTATGTAATAACGTGATTGCGCCTATATTACTGCAAAATTACATCAAAATTTGGCATGAAAGTATAAAAAACATCTATCCATCCACACGTACGTTTATACTCGTAATACCAGGATAGTTTTAAATTGCTAGTAAACAGTATTTGAAATGTGAACTATACATTCTTTGTTTATACCTATTTGTGTTCTTAATTAAGTATCTAAAAAATGTATTTTCTTTCTGACATAAACGCGAATAAGTCTGAAGCTTTCACGGTTACATGCAATAAAACAGTGAATCAATTTGACAAAGTTTGGCAAGGCTTAAGCTTAAATCCTGAAAAAGCGGCTACTTTTTTTAATTCAACCCTAGAGAGAGTAAACTGAATTAAACACGAGTGACGCCGTAGTAGTCTTTTTGTAAAAAGTCTAACTTTTTGCCCGCGGTTACGTGTCACGGATGTTTAATCATCAAATCAAAGAACCGATGAATTTATAGTTTTTGTTAACTAAAAAGTAGGTATTCATACAGACACACACTGAGAACTAGCGGAGGTTATAGATTGCCACGAAATATCGTCTTTATTTCATTTCACGAACACAAACTACCAATTAAAGGAATATCACAGTGTACGGTTCTTTTACACAGCCCGCAATTACGACGCCAGTGAATAAGCATATTTATCAGGTAAAGGTTAAAGTTATTATTAAAATGACTCATTCAAAGAATTGCATGATTTCAGTGATATTTTCACAAAGAATTGTCTGACAAAATTGCTTGAATTGAAATGCATTCGTGTAGCTTGAAATAATGCAATGGGAATCTAATCGTCTCGAAGCGCTCATAGCTTGACTTAGACTAACTTGTCTTGCTGTTCGTAACAGATTTAAATGTATCGACTAAGTTAAGCAACGTTTAAACAGGCTAAAATTTGGATGGGTGAAGGCTTATTGTAACATTTACATCAGAGCGCTACCGTGCTTCGTAGAACACGTAGATCCATCAGTTCCGCTCTTGTCCTTAGACAAGAAGAAGCCATGTTAGAGGTCTTCGGAAGATCTCGGAACGCCGACACCAGAGTTGGCCACAGTCACAGCAAAAGAGATATCTTGCTGAACCAATATTTAGTACATTTTGATACATTTCGTGGATATCCTAATCAATGACGGATGTAATTCTACCAAATCACATTGAACTACATAATATACAATACATGTCATAATGTCTCACAGTGTTACGCATTCCCAGCATTTTCCTCGTCATAGTCCTATATTGTATAATATAATAACCGTCCATCACGCTGCGATCAAAATATGTAGTAATGCCTAAGTTGAAATGACAACTACACTCCAACGTGAGCATTATAATTTGACATCATTACATCATCACTAACATTTAAACTGTCCTAATTTTGGAGTACTATCATCCCTTACTAAAATCATTTTCAAGGTGAAATGTGCCTTTATCATTATCAACAGCCTTGAACAGTCCACTGCTGGACTAGGCCTCTCCTTTGAAAGGAGGAATTGGCCTACTATACCACGCTGGCCAAACGGGTTGGTATAGGGTTTGTATCAAGGCTTCCTTCTCTTACAGTGCTGTTCTCTGCATAATATGCTCTCTCTGTCGACTCTTACGACACTCACGGGATGAAATGGGGTGGTGACATTCTGTATTCTTAATCCGTCACCACACGGACAGTGCCTTTATAGCTCAAGAAAAATAAATCTTATTTGGTATTATGAACTAATGCTAGTGTAGCGCAGTAGAAAGTGTAGCGCATTCAATTCCCACATGGGATAAAACTTAATGAGATGCACAAAATACTATTTCGACAAACAAATTTCGTTCCAGTTTTGAGTTTATCTGGAAGACAATGCCTATCTAAAATTATTTTTCTTTCTTTCTTTCTTTCTATCTAAAGGTGGTGATACTGGGCCCGTGTATTTCGTATCTGAATCCTTGGAAACATCCTCGCAACTTGCAAATTCAGGCTTGTATGGGTGTAACCATTCTACAAACTTAAAAAAATGGTATGTGACAGTTTCAGAGTTCAAATATTTAGGTGGAGACAGTAATCCATAATATTATTGAGCTCATCAACACTAGATGAGCCCGCGGTAACACCCGCGTTATTTAGGGCTACTGCTCCGCTCCCGTGGCTCATAGCGTGATGTTATATAGCCTATAGCCTTCCTCGATAAATGGGGTATCAACACTAGATGAGCCCCCGGTAACACCCGCTTTATTTAGGGCTACTGCTCCGCTCCCGTGGCTCATAGCATGATGTTATATAGCCTATAGCCTTCCTCGATAAATGCGGTATCAACACTAGATGAGCCCCCGGTAACACCCGCTTTATTTAGGGCTACTGCTCCGCTCCCGTGGCTCATAGCGGGATGTTATATAGCCTATAGCCTTCCTCGATAAATGGGGTATCAACACTAGATGAGCCCCCGGTAACACCCGCTTTATTTAGGGCTACTGCTCCGCTCCCGTGGCTCATAGCGGGATGTTATATAGCCTATAGCCTTCCTCGATAAATGGGGTATCAACACTAGATGAGCCCCCGGTAACACCCGCTTTATTTAGGGCTACTGCTCCGCTCCCGTGGCTCATAGCGGGATGTTATATAGCCTATAGCCTTCCTCGATAAATGGGGTATCAACACTAGATGAGCCCCCGGTAACACCCGCTTTATTTAGGGCTACTGCTCCGCTCCCGTGGCTCATAGCGGGATGTTATATAGCCTATAGCCTTCCTCGATAAATGGGGTATCAACACTAGATGAGCCCCCGGTAACACCCGCTTTATTTAGGGCTACTGCTCCGCTCCCGTGGCTCATAGCGGGATGTTATATAGCCTATAGCCTTCCTCGATAAATGGGGTATCAACACTAGATGAGCCCCCGGTAACACCCGCTTTATTTAGGGCTACTGCTCCGCTCCCGTGGCTCATAGCGTGATGTTATATAATAGCCTATGGCCTTCCTCGATATCTGGGGTATCTAACATGAAATAATTTTTCAAATCGGTCCAGTACTTCCTGAGATTAGCGCGTTCAAGCAAACAAACAAACTCTTCTGCTTTATATATTTTTATTAGATGAACAACTTTTAAACATTGTAATATCTTACTAAATCATATTTATATAAGCAAATTGTGAAACTATAATCAAAATCATTATGTTACATTCAGAACTGGCTCATGTCAAATTGGAATAGCTGTTACTCTCCGTTTAATTAAGCGTGTCATAATCTCATCTATAATTATGCACTTACATTAACGTTGAGTAGTAACGCGATCTATCAAATAATAATTAAGTATGCTCCGTACCACGCCGAACTTTCACCTCAAGTGTATATGGATGTATATCATGCTATGTATTTTCATTATAAGAGCTTTTAGTTACTCTCTGATACTTACTGATCACTGTATAATGTAAAAACGATGTCCTGTTGTATAATTGTCCTGTTAAAAATACCTAATAATGGCAAAATACTCTATCCTATTAAAACTATTACAATTATAGTCATAAAGTGTGTGAGGATGAATGAATGTTTGCTACTCTGTCACTAAAAATACCAAACGGATTTCGTTTAGCTATATTTTGTCGCAAGTTGATTCCAGATCATGTAGAATGTTCAGCCAGTGTATATAAAAAATAATATTTGACAAAGTACTTCCTTCAAAAGTGTTTTTACTTGACTTCATGTATTTTCACATATGTATGTCAAATGTCAACCACTTCGTACTGTTGTTGATGTGCTAAATATATTTTTAAGAACTAAAAAGTTTGTTAAATCTTAACCATCTCAGAAATCCCCGCCTACAACTCATAACTCAAGTTTCACTTAAAACCTAACATACTGTATCAGTGTCGTTTCCAGGTAAGCAGCTAGAGGTTCAAGCCCTTCCAAAAAAACATCATAGGTATTATCCGCCTGTACAAAATATGACTTTAGTATATCTTTGCATTAAACCTTCTTTCACCAGGATCAAAGCCCTTCTTTAAACATAAAAATACCTCTTGCCCCTCAAACGAAATCCTGAATCTTCTGTTCGGTATTACAATAATATGTGCAATACGTACAAACAAATAAACGAAAGAAAGATAAAAACATTTTTGTACCAATTTGCACGTCTGAGTTCTCCTTAACGTTCTCCAAGTTGTGTGAAATCCGACAACCCGTTTTACTCTACTCTATTAGAGACTTATGGCTTAGCTGGCTTCCTTATTCTTGGCATAGCTTACTTATGTATGCTGATATTATTTTGTATACCGAATGCTAGCTTGAATTTACTTTTTGCACGAAATTTTCAATGGATATGGGAATGCAAATTGATATAGGTACACAATTTTTAATTTTATTTCAAAATGCTGTAAATACTTGAGATTGTTTTTGTCTTATCTCATCATTGGGACACAGCAAGCATGATAATAATTTGAAACAACTATCCGGAAATAATTATATCTAATAATAACGGTACCTATTAGCTGCTTAACTTCAGAATAATATTTTGTTCAAGTTACGTGCATAATAATAATGATAACGCTGCACTAAATCTTAACGGGTTACTCTCAAAACATACGAATGTTCTCAAACTGCGTTTACCTCCTCAAGATATGGGTAATAATTTTGTCTCAGTGTTATACCGGCTGCATCCAAGAGTTCCGCTTTGGAGTTTTGGGTCCGCTGTCCAGTCTAATCAGATTTGACAGAATATTAACTTCCATATAACAACATCTACCTATACATATAAATAAAATTGGAGTGTCTGTTTGTAATATTAAAATAACCGCTTTTTACTAAATGCAAATGGATGTACACACGGTAAATATACCGAAATGAATTTTTTTATAATATTTGTCAGTCTGTCCGTCTGTCTGTCTGTCTGTCTGTCTGTTTGTTCTCGCTAATCTCTGGAACGGCTGGACCGATTTTGACGGGACTTTATTGACGTATAGATGATGTACCAAGGAGTTACTTAGGCTATAAATTAACCGGGTACGCGAAGTAGTTCCCTCAGGACGCGGGTGAAACCGCGGGAAACAGCTTGTTTATTATAACATAATATACTTAAAAATATGTGGCTAGAATCCGTAAACCGTACTTTGATTTTAATTTCAAAACATTCGCATAAAGCTAAGAAAACTCTAAGTCATTTTATATCCAAAAAAATACATGTCTATTTTTCCTTCTTCTATGAGTGTCAATAGCAAACGGTAGTTTATGTACCATCATCATTTTATAATTCTTGACTTGGTCATCTTAGCCAAAGGGTGACTTTGATGACAAATTGTTTCGGGCTGTAACCACCGCTGGCATTCTTTCCCAGCTTGAAACTATGCGCAAGTAAAAAAACCGGTTTCTTTGTCCTGTCGTGGGGGTTCAGTAGATCTTTGGAGTGGGATGTCAAGTGTAAAAATACTCTTGTGTTATCGTATTTTTAAGCACATTGGGCTGCGTTCCTGTTTTAGTTGCCTCGTTGGATTTTTTATTGAGTTTTAATATTTGCTTTTGTCAGTATAATTATATGTTTATATTTTTCACTTCCAATTTAAATACTAATCGGTTGCTAAATAAAATGATATTATCGAGTATAAAAATCGGGATAGAGGTAAATTCGCTTTATGTTTACGTCAAGCAAAATGAATATTTATTTATTCAGGTAATTACAACAGATAACAATCAGGAAAAGACACATCGTAACATTACAACAATTTTTGTACAGATTGATATCCTAACGTAATCACACAACATGATACATCATTAGATTGTTAACAGTTATTCAATTATTATAATTCTGAAAAAAACAGTCAAAGTTGCAACTAAAACACATAAACAATAAACAAACGGAATACATATAAAACTGGAGTACAAACGTGCAAATGAAAAAGAAGTTACTTAAATAAAATTATAAACATAAGGCCATAACATTCCGCTTATAAATACACTGTGGCTCGTGAATCAAAAATATCGATATTAGTGTAATATTAGTGAATAGAAATCAATTTGTAAAGTAGTCCTTCAAAATATAATCAAATTTTATTCACCATTTATGGAGATACATATTGAGATGGAGCTAAAAGTACCTACCCTTAAATTTAGAAGCATTTAGGCTCTTGAGGAGCAATTACTTCATTTTTATATAATTATAATTTTGTATCATCATCATGTCAGCCTAGAGACGTCCACTGCTGGACATAGGCCTCCCCCAAGGACACACACCGATTTTGAGCCGCCCGCATCCAACCGCATACTTACTTAGCCTAATATTATATTAAATTATTCTCATTATTTTTTAAGTATACGCATCGATGTTCACAGACAAAATATTATCCTATGCCTAAAGACAATAGTAAATCAAAGCCTTCCCTTTGATTTGCGCAGAGTCAAGTAAAAACATGTTTCGTATGACAAGCAATCGGAACTCACGCGGATATTACCCTTAATTTCCTGTGTTTTTGGTTACGATAGCATCCGTATCTTCTGTTTCCTCTTAACGATATAGATTCATAAGCAAACAGAGAGGACCCGATATTGTAACTGTCCAATTCTGTGTAATACAAAGGAATTGATACGTATTGGGGAATGTTTTCCGACTTCAACGTCAAGATATATTGACAGCTTTACTTTGTGGTCCCTACTTTGTGCTGAATATTTATTGTTATATTAGTTTTTCTAATTCAATCGTAGATATCACAAAAACTTTGTTCAGGTGCCTACAGAACATGTTTCATGACAGCCGAAGATTGTATCTCAAAGAACCAATTTATACAAAAGATAAACTTACATGTATCTATCGAATACAATATTGATTAAACGAGAATAAAAAAGTAATTTTACGATGTGCTACGTCTAGACTGACATAAAATATCTAAATGTAATAAGGTAACCGGCGAAGTTTTATAGGAAGAGGACGCACGATGTTAGATTTCGGATATCAATAACTTTTTATGAGCTCTCGTATTATTGAACCTGGACGTAAACAACAACTCGAAGAGTATGTTTCGTGCGATATAAGTATAATAACTAGTGACTATGATTGTATGTCAATATAGTTCGATAAACAAACATAAAGTACTATGTGTGTAATAACAATTGGGAGGTTTCAATCTACTTGAAAGCCTATAACTGGTGTACGATCCTACATGATATATACAACGTTTAACCTATATTATGTTATGCCAACAATGCATTATTCATGGACTATTTGAGGGAGATAAACTACGAAAACAATATCTCCTAACTATAACGCGCGGCGTATAATAAATTCATATTGGCGAAGGGTTACGCTGTTATTGTGAAAGAATGTTTGTTTAACGTGAATTGAGTATGCATCATTGTAATGGATGTAATAAATGGCGCATACCATTAATAATATGAACGTTATGGCATTCGTTTAATTACATATATATGTATGAGGTATAATCAATGGACCACCGACTTAAGTTTATGATCTACTTGGTTGTGTAAGATAACTAGGATTCAAAAGACGACCTTAATACGAAATAGAGTAAATATATATTCGGTTTCTTGGTGGTTCTATTGAGTTTTCAAACAGAAACCAATAGAAGTAGGATCCGTTTACAATGCAACGAACAGTGGACTAACGTTTCAACGTTCAAAGTTTCATCCAAGTTTTCCTTGCCTGTACACACAGAGTTCCGCGGCAATGCTATTTATGGCAATAGGATCGCCAGAAACCTAATTGGATCTATACGGGTTTCTTAATTTTATACAAGTCTCGTTTAAAACGTTGCATACGCTTTTAAAACTACAGGCCAATGCTGAAAGTTACCGTCATCAAAAATAACTAATATTTGAAATGCAAAACCGTAATGGACTTGTAATGTCTGTGGCAGAAAAGGTCCTTAAATAACAACAACAAAAATGCAAAGCCGTGTTTATTAGTTTGACGTAGGTATAAGGAGAACGAAAGTAAAGAGATTTTTTAAAAGGAACAAAGCTGATGGGTGTTGATGTAGCAAAATATTTTAAAAATGTTTGTAAGTGAATTATGATAATAGCTCGCTACATGGTGATTCGCTTTTTCTAAAAAGTATACTTACTTTATGGGAAAACCAGATTCTTGGCGGTAAAAGAAAATTATTTTAAAAAATTGTCTATACAAATATTTTGTGCGTTATATGTGCCGAGTTCCATAGTAGCTGTAAAACAAGTACCAACTATTTTAATTTGTTCTAACTCAAAAATCAAGTTCGTGTTAGTTGGCTACTACTCGAAAACTTGTGAAATCTAATTAACAGCGATATTTTTTATTGCAACCTTGAACATATGCAACAATTTAGGATAATTGCTTACCGAAATAAATATGAATGAAATGTGCTCATTTTCATAATAGTTATCATCATCTCAGAGTAAAGACGTCCACCTGCTGAACATAGGCAAAGACCGCAATGCAAGGTTCTTAATACAAACCGAATCTAAAGCCAAAATAATACAATGATAAGCCCAACGTAACTATGGTTAATGTTTGATGCCAAATAAATCATGGACCAGAAAGACTTGAAACATATCCTTATTTTTTAAACAATCTAATGATATCTACACAATGTGAAAGATGAATTAAAATATATTGCAGATAAAAACCTTGGCCATTTTTAGGTTTTTATTTAATACAAATAAATGCCGAGGTAAACCTCGGGCAGACGGACGTACTAGTTCGAAACTAAAAGGGTTCCCGCTAATTTACTACGGCACCCTGAAAATGATTGTTCTAGTTTTGTTAGTAATAAGTTATCAAATCTACATAATTACTTTAAAACATCGTAGGCATTCCTGATTATCCAAAGGTATTAAGAGAATTTTGGTAGAAAATGGGAATTTATAGCTTAGAACTGGAACCGAGGCCGATTAATGCCGTTAGACTAACCCTTATCACGTTAAAGCCTAATAGTTTACAATTACTTTAGGTGATTATCTTCTAGGTACGTACTCGTAGGTGTAAAAGCTAGTCGACGCTCAATTGCGCTCAGGTACATTAACACCTTGCCGTATTTGCGTGTACATCTTGCATGCCATCCTTTTGAGTTCACCGACAAATGCCTGTGAGTTCACAGAGATTCAGTTTATCTACTTGTTACTATAAAGGTATAATGTGATTTAATCCTGATTACATATTCTTTTATAAAATTATTTTATCTTTGACGGACTAACTCTTGCCTTTTAACCGCCTGTTTTGATTTAATCCTTCGATATAGGATGGTGTATAAAGAAGTCCTTCAGCGAGATAGGGCTAAGCATGATCCCCGCTTATTGGATTACTCTTACACTCGAGTAGTTCGGCTGCGGAAGTCCCTTCAACCTAGGATCGCAATCAAACAATCTTGTGTTGTATTCCTGAAGTGATTCGGGTCTCCCTTTGCCTTAGAGAGGCCCTGTGCTGCCAATAGTGGATCAGTATGATCGTGTTATCCTGACCTGGCTTATAGGGACTACTTTTTTCTAGAGTCAAGTATACTCCAGTGAAATCTAATTTGTTTCTAGGTACAGTACCATAAAGTAATGAATGCCTATCATTATACCGACTGTTTAGTAGTTTGATGAGTCCAAAAATCTTATAAAGAGGTAATTTTCGATATTACTTACTCTAAATCAGTTTCGTTTATGTGTATTACCAAATATTACCCGTTGCTGAAATATACGACCGTAAAATAAACAGTATGAATGAAGAAATTACATATTCATTAAACTAACTACCTAGCCGAGACTGTTTCGTGTTCCCAGTTAATAACAGGTGGCATATTATAAATCAAGAGCTAATGTGCATAACTTCTACAAAACTATCGATTATGTGCTGCAAATTGTGATTTATTACTTAAAAGTTTACAGCTGGTATGTACTGGAACAATACCGTATACCAAATGATTTTTCAACACGATTTTGCAGGTTACACGAAAGGTAACCCGCAGTCCTTTTTTAATATATGTTAAGTGTTAAATGTAAGTACGACATCTATATAATTATAGAGCTCTTGGAAAAATTTGAGTTTGTTTTGCTTTAGATGTGACGTATATTTGAATATCCGTTTGAAGTGCCTCGTATTTTTTTATGGGAAGTAGTGTTCGAAAATTGTTGCAGACTTTTTCAGATATTGGTTTGTATTGGCTATTGCACTCACTGAGGAATTGTTGCAATGCCCGTTAATGGTTTATAGAAATGTTGCTGGAAAACTTTTGTTATTTTCAGAGGAAAAGGATTTAGGTACCTACTCTGCATAAAATAAAAATCAAATGTATTGTCAAGAGAACTGGCTCATGAATTGATTTGATAACAGCACTTTAAGGGGTAAGGCTAGGTCAAAATTAAGTTAGGTCAGAACTATTTCAGTTGAATATTATACGGAGAAAGTTTGGTGAAGTTTGAGTAGTGGGGCCATCATCGTACCCCGTGTACTTTATTATTACTTACCGAAACAATTCACCTCATCAAATAAGTTTTTAATGTAGCATGGTAAGTAACATATTAACATAATATATGCTTTAGGAGAATATATTTCTTTCTCGCTTACATATCGAGAAACAGGTAAACACACATAACTTTCCTTTTTAAACTTTTATTCACGATTAACTATTATATAAATCATCACACCGTCGCATTCTTTAGCTATTCCAGCCCTTACATTAATAATCACCAACCAACAATCAAAAAGGAGCATTGTAAATCCTAAAAAAGGATAATACGCCAAAGGTCGGTGTATGCGAAACAAATCACAAAAATGATGAATAAAATAAGAGCCGTTACACTGTGTGAAAGGTCACGCTAATTAATTACCAGTGACACAAAGAAATGTATTCAGTTTTTGATCGTTGAGTTAAAAAAGCTAAAAAGGGGAGAATTTATTCCGGAGGAAAATAATTACCGCTCGCAAACAAAGAGATTAACTTATTCTCTGTTGCCGGCAACTGAAATACGAACGTTATTCCACAAAGGCAACGTGAATCAGATTCTCTTTTATTAGGTCTGTGTTGTTCTCCCCATCAATTTGTGTCCTTACTCTCATTAAGATTAATACTTTATTCATAAATGCTGTACCAATGAACTTGCTTGTCAATTAATTCTTTTGTGAGTTGCTTTGTATAAGACAATGCCGACCAGACCATTCTCTTCGTCTAACGATGGTTCCTACTTACAGATTGCCTTATAAAATGTTTTGGGATTAATTAAAGTATGAATAATGGATTTATGCAATCTATCCGGATATTTCTGTTTTAGATATTCTGAATGTTATTCGTATATCTTCAGTGGGTTGGCGAGGGTGTGTTACATCCACGTTCGGTAATATATGTTTATGTCTCATATAATAGGGGGCGAGTCCATTGCCGTTTACTGGACACAATTCGAGACTGCGTGCTGTTACAGCAAAACCTAATAACGCTGTTATAGCAAGGAACCGAAACGCACTGGTTGGTGATTTTTCTGTTTACATTACTTTTTTACGGCAGGTACTAATTGCTACATTTTTATAGCTCTACTAATAACAGAGCCAGATTTCACCCCTGCGTTCATTATTTTTTTGTTTTATGGAGCTTGTTACTAAACTTTCGCTGAACCAACTACTTCGTGTCATATTTATTATAGATGTTATACATTCAAACAAAAATATGGAAAATTCATGCACACAGAGCAGTCAAGCTAGTAAGAAACAAATATACAAAAGCTGTCACCCGAAACGCAAAATAATTTAGAGACTAGGTTTCGAAATGCCAGCATTTACAGGCACAATGGTGCTGTACCTGCCTCTAACAAACAGTACCCCTTGTGTGATTGTACTTCCAATTCTGCACCACACAAAGGGAAGGCTATCGTTTTGTATTCACCTTATATTCAGGAGTACAGTCGTACGTGGAAACGTGATTAATAGAAAGAAAGATGGATTTCCTGATATTGAATCGTATCGTACGTATTCACATTATGTGCTTCACATTACTTTCTTTTATATAAGCGCCACTGAAGCAGACGATTTGGATCAAAGGGATTACCTAATAATATATTTTTAATCTCTTTGATCTGTATGGGACATCGTCCGCGCGCATTTCTATGTCCACTGTTCTTTGCGTGATTAACAATGGGCATGATTAAAGGCTTATTACTTCCCCTCCGTTACGGGCATGTGTTTCGAAGATTTTTAATTAGACGAATGCTCACAACCGCTTCAAACAGTATTATATTCACATTGACATTGATACTTCTAGCTCATCTAATTTGATGGTTGTTGTAGCGTATGAAGCTCTACGTAGCTTTAGTAGAGTGGAATCAAGAGCTCGGCCTCAATATGTTGTTTATGCTTAAGGTATTTACGAGTGAGTCTGTGATGTGTGTACATAAAAAGTAAGTAAACACACTGTACCACGTTTGATAAACAAGTAAATAAAGTCTTAGATATTATACGAATACTTGTCACTAAAGAGATCATATGTTTTTGTGTAACTTTAAATATACTTTCGATTTCTCTAATAAAATTATTATTTACTAGCTTTTGTCCGCGGCTTCGCGCTTTTAAGTCGGGGCAACATAAATTTACTTTCAGTCTCAAGTTGTGTGAAGGCACTCCTGATTAGTCTAAAGAGTTCAGAAACTCTATAGAGTACAAAGTAATTCGGTCAGTATCCATGACATTATCTACTATATATACCGAATTAATACAATAAACACTTTCTTATTTATAATATTAGTAGAGAAAATCGTTTCAGCCGTTTAAGCGTAGTCTATAATTATTAGTTTGTAAATGCGAATAATGTAATCACCGTGCCCAATATGACAATATGTATGATGTGACAGTACTGACAGATATACGATAGCACATGCGCAGCACTCAACTTACAGCGCATGCGTTCTTACTTCCAAGAGGGAAATTTGTGCCATACTAACTTCTACCCTTCCTACAATCCCTCCCAGTTTGTTTTTTGCAACTTATGGTAGCCTATGTCCGTCTCAATGGTCCAATATATCTATATCTATATTAAATTTCAATTAAATCGATTCAGCCGTTTTGGCGTGAAAACGGAACATACATACACACTTTCAAATTTATAATATTAGTAGGGATACATAAATACATACACAATTTCGAATTTATAATATTAGTAGGGATGAAATTTCAACAAAATCGGTTCAGCGGTTTTAGAGTGAAAACGGAACATACATACATACATACACATTTTCGAATTTATAATATTAGTAGGGATTAGTAGGGATTTAATACTAACTTCTGTCCGCGGCTGCAAAATTACCTGGACAGAAGGTAGTGTGCAAATCTGATGTATAAGCTGTATTGCTACAAAATTTCATCACAATTCTTTCAGTAGTGTTTACATAAAAGAGTAACCACCATCCATCCGTCCTCGTAGCACAGACAATATATAATACTAGTAAGATTTGTTCATTTAACTGCACGGTTGACGCAGTGGTTTAAGCGGCCGTCTTGTCGCTTGACACTGCGCCGAGTATCGTGGGTACGATTCCCACACCAGACAACACTTTGTGTGATACTTAAATAGGGTAGTTTCCAGGGTCAAAATAATTACATTTTATTTAGTCCGTATTTTAGAAAATAAAAAAATATTGGACACGATTTTTATCTTTTTTCGATTAAATAAAAAATAAAAAAGATATAGCCCATTAAAGTTACGTGTGACGTCACCTAGTGAGAAAAATGCAGCACGGCGTGACGTTATACGTAACTTTAATGAGCTATATCTTGGTCATTTTTGGAATTTACAAATAAAAAAATACGTATCGCTTATTTTTGAATAATCTAAAGGACGGACTTATAAAATTTTTTTCATCAACTAGCCTATTGTTGTTTCGAGTCTGGGTGTTCATTGTGTCCGTTGGTTGTATGTTTGAAAAGTCCCCCGCGACACAGGGTTTATGCCTAGTGCGGGAGTTAACTTTAAAAAAAAAGTAGACCAAAATCTTCTAAGATTGACTCGTAATCAGTTCAGCTACAAGTTCATTTCGCAAGTATTTACTTTCACTGAGGTACTCTTGTTGTTTGCGCCGTAACGAGGCATACATTAAAGAATACATTGACCTCTTGTTATACCGTACTTAGCGAAGGTGAGTAAGGCACCAATTAATATTCATACCAGGTTTGACGTGTTTCAGAAGATTTAAGCACACTCTGCCTACGTAACAATCATTTTTATATTATACCCGTGGTTGCTTACATAGACGCGACGAAGTTTCCTTGTTAAAACTTCGCAACAGTAAAAATTTAATGATATATAACTTCTTTTATAGGTCACGTCATTGTCATTAAATAAAGATGACTGTAATATGTAATTGATGAAATTATTATTAGCTATATTTACTGCAGTTATATCTTTACAAAAGACGTTAAAGTATTTTCTAAGACATTTTAACTTTAATGATCCTTAAACGGCAAACAAATTTACTAAGTTATGTTTTATATATTTTATTAGACATTCAATTGAACCCGCATGTGATCGCGACAGGTGGAAGTCAGAAGGGGCGGCCTTTGCCCAGCAATAGGACGAATTAGGCTTATAATAATTATAAGAAATTGTAATAGTAAGCTTAATCTAATTAGGTAAGACATATCATAACATAACTTCACGCCTTTATCCCCGAAGGGGTAGGCAGAGGTGTATTACACACCCACAATTCGCCAGTTATGTGTAGGGTCTCAATGTAATTAATAGGGAGCGAGCCTATTGCCATCCACCGGACGCATTATTTTAAGCAAGCGGTAATTAACATTTGTAACGTATACTTAAGTTCGAAAAGTCAGAGGTGTGTGCCTGGGGTAACTAGGGATTGAACCCGAGACCATCCTCTCGACAGTCCGTTACGTACACCACTGGACTATCGCCGTTCTTATTATTAATTAGGTATGATAAAACAAAAATACAATCGCTACTCTTATCGCTAAACGCATTTTCTGCCGGGCCACCTCAGGGTCGAGATTCTTGGAAGCAGCAAATGACTGTGATTGTAGGGATATCAACTGAGATTTTTATATACAGAAGTACACTTGTATTTACATTACCCGCTCTTTCATAGTGCACGTGTCAAAATCAGCTGAATTAATAAAACAGCCAAATTAAAAAATACTTCCATGGTGGTTACCTAGGTTATAAAAGAAACCCACTTCAAAATTTCGTGTTTTAAGCTTCAATAGTTTCGGGTCTGAGATAATAACACAATAATATGGCACTCAGGACAACCACTTTTCTTTGTTTCTATTATTAGATATATAATAATAATAATTTTAATATTCTACCACATACATTCATCACCATCTAGTCCCAAACTAAGCAGAGCTTGTACTATGGGTACTAGATAATGGATAAACATACTTATATACTTTTTTTTGTAAATACATACATATTATACATAGAAACACCCAGACCAAGACAAACATCCATGTTCATGCACACAAATGTTTGACTTGAGCGGAAATCGAACCCGCGACCTTCGGTGTAGCAGTCGCTTACAATCCCGCTGCGCCAACCGGTCGTCTATAATGATAATGATGATGAAAAATACTCATACATTCATACACAATCCAAAGTACACCTACACATAACACGTACACTTAATAATGATAGTGGAATGATTGGATAAGCTAAAAATACCTGTAAGTAGAGGTATTGGTCCTTTAACAAAGCTTTAAATCTTGTTACCGTCTGAGCCTGTCTAATAACTACCGGCAGAGCATTCCACAAGCGAACCGCAGTTACGGTAAAAGACTTATCAAGAAAACGTGTGGAATGTACAGGGATTTTCAGTTTAAAATTTGCCGATGACCTTAATTAATATCTGTTTTGTATCATAAAAAGCTCTTTATCTTTGAATCATCTTTTAAGATAGGAGGTGGTTTAGACAACAAAGATTATTTGTTTTAATGTAAAGTGGAGAAGAAGGTTGTATCAACAAAAACTAGGATTACTTGAGTTAATACTTAATTGCATAATTACTAGAGTTGTGTTTTGAGAGCGCTTAAAGCTCGTCTAGGAAAAACGGTTCTCTCTCCCAAAAACGTTCTCGGCCGCTTAAACCACCGCGGTGACCTGAAGTCCTGTAGCGGCAGGGTTATGCAAATCACAAATAATTGAAACATATTTCAGATAAATAAAACATACATCTTGTGTAAAATATAATTATATTTTCGCGAAAGCCAGCTTGCACTTCACTATGTACATCCACTACATAGTATAAAACAAAGTCTGTCTTCTGTCTGTCTGTAATGCTTGAATCTTAAAAACTACGCAACGGATTTTAATGCGGTTTTTTTTAATAGATAGAATAAATCAAGAGGAAGGTTTATATGTATAATACATATATATGGCGGTACTAAGTTCACCGGTTCAGCTAGTAATTATAATAAAATGAGTTGCTCTTTTGATGGGTGTCTCTCTGATATAGTTTGAAGTTCGTAAATGTCATTCGTTGGTAGCACTATTTGAAGCAAATAGATCAGATATTTATGAGAAGTAAAATAATGCAAACTTGGACTTTATGTAGATCTATCCACCCTAGTTTCGGGTATGAATGCAGCTGATAAGAAGTGGAGCGAAATCTTTACAGAAAACCTCAGCATCATCTTTACTGTAAATTCAAAACAATCAGGCCCTAAAATATTCGCACTCAACATCAGCATCCTCCCAGCGTCATGCCAGTTTCAACCCGGAGTCCGCTTACTAGTATACCCGGATTGAGCTGAATATTAGCTTTTACAGAGAGCAACTGCCTGTCTGACGTCCGCAACCCAAAGGGAAAGCTATATTTCATGGTTTAGACTAGTGCCAGTTTATTTTAAAGGTACTGACGCCCTATGACGACTGTCAAATATCTTGATCATAGCCGGGACGGACGGCTTAACGTGCCCTCCGAGGCGCGGGGCAAGCGAAAATTAACATTTCAATACGCACATACCTAACTCCGAAAAGTCAGTGGGGCGCGCCATGGATTTGAACGTGATACCCTGTGCATGGCAGTCTGTTAGTAAATCCACTAGGCTATCGCTGCACGTACATTTGAACTGAACATACAACCATAAAATAAAAAGGCATTATTCCTTTAGCAGCTACGAGGCCACAAACTGTTCCTCATACATGTCAAACTTATACCATCCCTCAGTTTACACTAAGGGTCTAAGGGTAAAAAGTGCCTTCACTTTTCAGTGACCTGTGAGTGACATACCCCCTTTATTTAATCTGAGCATCTACGTAGGTTTATAGGGGCTAGCTGTAGTTAGTAGTACCTAAGTACTAGAGCTTAGGGCCGTTTTCGGCTTCACGCGCATCAATACATTATTACTTGACCTGATGACATCATCATCATCATATCAGCCAAACGACGTCCACTGCTGGACATAGGCCTCCCCCAAGGTTCTGCACACAGACCGGTCTTGAGCCGCCCGCATTCAACCTCCTTCCGCGATCTTGACAAGATCGTCGCTCCACCTTGCGGGGGGCCTACCTCTGCTGCGTCGTCCGGTACGTGGCCGCCACTCCAGAACCTTTGTGCCCCAACAGCCATCGGTTCTTCGAGCTATGTGCCCTGCCCACTGCCACTTCAGCTTGGCTATCCGGAGAGCTATGTCGGCGACTTTGGTTCTACTGCGGATCTCCTCATTTCTGATTCGATCTCGCAGGGAAACTCCAAGCATAGCTCTCTTCATCGCCCTCTGAGTGACCTTGAGCCTTCTGATAAGGCCCATAGTGAGCGACCACGTCTCTGATCCGTAAGTCATCACTGGCAACACACACTGGTCAAAGACTTTCGTCTTGAGACACTGCGGGATATCGGACGTAAAGATATGTCGCAGCTTCCCGAACGCTGCCCAACCAAGTTGGATTCGACGATTGACCTCCTTCTCGAAGTTGGACCTACCTAATTGGACTACTTGTCCCAGGTAGATATACTTGTCGACAACTTCGAGCGTAGAGTTCCCAACCTGAATAGGAGCAGGTACAACATGGACGTTCCACATGATTTTCGTCTTGTCCATGTTCATCTTAAGACCTACTTGTTGGGAGACTCTACAGAGGCCATCGAGCATTGTGCCTAGGTCTTCCATGGTCTCAGCCATAACTACGATATCGTCTACGAATCGAAGGTGAGTGATGTACTCGCCGTTGATGTTGATGCCGAGTCCATTCCAGTCCAGAAGCTTGAAAACATCCTCCAGCGCACAGTGGTAAACAGTTTCGGGGATATGACATCCCCCTGTCTCACCCCTCGCTGGAGTTAAATAGGTTTCGAACTCTGGTCCTGGAGGCGGACTGACATAGTGGCGTTTTCACACAAACACTTCAGCACTTCGATATATCGGTAGTCAATCCGGCACCGTTGGAGAGACTGTAGCACCGCCCAGGTTTCGATCGAATCGAAGGCTTTCTCATAGTCCACAAACGCCAAGCATAGGGGCTGGTTATACTCCTCGGACTTCTGTTTAACCTGCCGCAGCGTATGTATGTGGTCTATGGTACTATAGCCTTTACGGAAACCGGCTTGTTCGGGAGGCGGGAAGTCGTCTAGCTTGCTCTCGAGACGATTCGTGATGACCCTCGAAAATAGCTTGTAGACGTGGCTCAGAAGTGTGATGGGTCTGTAGTTCTTCAAGAGGGTTTTATCCCCTTTCTTAAAGAAAAGCACCACCACACCTCTGTGCCACGCCTGTGGCGTTTTACCCTCGAGAATGACGGAATTAAATAGCTTCCGGAGGGCTTCTCTAGCGGGTGCACCGCCGGCCTTCAGAAGCTCACTCGTAATTCCGCCATCACCCGGCGCCTTGTTGTTTTTAAGCTGTTTGAGAGCCACACTAATCTCGTGCATGCTGACGTCCGGGATATCTTCGGTATAGTGTCGGGTCAATCCAGCTCTAGGGTCTGACGCTGGAGTACTTGCGGGTTGTTGCGTTGTCGTGTATAGCTGTCCGTAGAACCTTTCGATCTCCTCCAAGAGCTCAGGCTTGGACGATACGATTCTGCCATCCTCCGTCTTTAGCTTTGTCAGCTGACTCTGCCCAACAGACAGATCCCTCTGGAACACTTTGGATCCCTTATCCTGCTCGATCGCCTCACGAACACATTTTGTGTTGTATTGGCGGAGATCGCGAGTCAGAGACTTAGAGATCTGTCTGTTGAGGTGCCGATATTTCGGCATGTCGTCGGAGGATAGCAGAACCATCTTGCGCCTTTCCTCTAACAGCTCGAGGGTCGGATCCGAGATCTTTTTGGTTCTCTGGTTCTTCTGGGGCTTAAAAAATTTAGCCCCTGTTGTATGGACAGCATCCACGAACCCGTTACTGTACACGTCCACATCTACGCATTCACCCAGGCATTCGAAACTGTTCTTGAGTTCGAGCTGAAAGCTCTCGGGGTTTTGGATATGAACCGGTGCCGGTCGGAGCGTGGACTTTATCAACCTCGACCTTTCGAGGCTTGTACAGATATTCAATGTGCCTCTTACCATTCGGTGATCGCTCCCCACTTTAAGTGAATTGATCACGGAGACATCATTGAATATCTGCCTCTTCGTCGACATGATAAAGTCGATCTCATTTTTGGTAGCACCGTCTGGACTTACCCAGGTCCAATTGCGGCATTCTCGCTTCTTGAAGAAGGAATTCATCATATAGAGTCCTTCCTTCTCCATAAAGCTAGCCAGCAAGTGACCCCGGGAATTCCGATGCCCATAACTAAATTGCCCCACGCTCAGCTCAACACCGTCGCGTTTGCCCAGTTTCGCGTTAAAATCTCCCATGACCACGGTGTAATGGGTTTTGTAGCCATGTATAGCCCGAGATATGTCCTCGTACATGGCTTTCACCTCCTCATCGGGGTGCGACGAGGTCGGAGCGTATACCTGTATGACCTTCAGCGAATACCGCTTGGATATTCTGAGTATAATAAGCTACCCTTCTCGACACACTCCCGATATTTACCACGTTGGTCACGAGAGATTTGTGGACGATGAACCCGACACCACCTTGGGACTGTTGGTCGCCCTCCCGGTAGAAGAGCAAGTTACCGGAATTGAGAACTATCGAGTCCTCCCCCTGTCTTCGGACTTCAGATAGGCCTATGATATCCCATCGCAACTTGCTCAATTCTTCTTCCAGCTCGACAATCTTTTCGTCGGTCCGCAGTGTGCGCGTGTTCAGTGTTGCCAGGGCCAATTGTCGTTGGTGGTGGTAGCCCGAACCTGATGACAAGGCACAGATTATATTTAAAGTTCCTATTCTTCTTTCCGTTCGTTCCGTTCCTCAACTTCCATATTTATCATAATGAACGTTACCGTATTATTTCCTCAAGTTTCCCGTAGGTTAAGCTTGTATAACCTTTGGCCACAATTATAGACGCCTCGCCAAGCGGCCAACTCGACTATTATCTCAACGTTTCCTTACGGTAGGTACAAATTGTTGAAATATAATAATAATGGGCTTTTAGATTAGAACGTTTATATTTATATAGTGCACTGTCATTTTAGGAAGTTTAGTGTGAGGTATTGCGATCGCCATGTTTTTTACTTGCGTATCAAGGTAGAGCTTTTATCGTGAGCCTTTTTGAAATGTACAGTTACCACCTAGAAATAAACAATGTGTTAATAACTACAAAAAAGGACTTGAAAACACACAGACCGAAAACAAACCATTGTAGCACAAAGTGCCGTATGGGAATCGAACCCGGCACTCTACCCAGTTACAAACTGCTACGTGACCGCGTAAACCCCTATACACCTCGTTTATTATATTTGAGATTAAGCATTGTGTTTCTGTTTAATATTTCTGCAAAAATATAAAAAATATATTTGCGAGAAAATGTGTTCAAAACACTAAATTTAAATGGATGTTTTTAACTTTTTGTACCACATCGACAGGTTGGTTTGATTCAATTGACCTTATCGGGCAAACATGCTTAGTAAGTAGGTATGTTGTTGCGAAAGTTAATATATTTGGTGGTTACTGATGTGCGTATCAGCGAAGAAAGTTACTGAACAAAGTATAACATATTGTATTATTTATGATCGTTATCTAGAAGTCTCGAATTGTAATTATGTAAGCTTTTTTATTATGTAAAAGTAATAAATAAAATTCTGTGTCTAACGGTATAAATAAATATATAATTATTACCAGGGCCGTCTTAAGCCCTGACGGGGCCTCTGGGCACAAAAGAATTGGGGGCCTTGGGCACACAAAAATGCCGAAAAAGGTAGGGAAAATGTATGGGCTCCGTCCCCATATACCAACACACATGGAACTGATACCAATGTGTACCTTAAGTATCCACTATTTGATTAAAATCCTTCTTTTTACTTAAATCCATGGGATATATCCATAGAAAAATATTTGATTATTATTAATTAACTTATATTTTCATTTTACATTTGCAAGTTATTTTAACATTATGGTTATATTACAGTACAAAACATGATTTAGTAACGATAGAAAATAAAAATAACGTATTTTTAATCATATACTTACATTTAAATGGTTATGAACGAATAATACGAAAATAAAAAACTAAAGTTGAAGATGTGGGAAAAAGACTGCGAACCGTAAATGCAACTGGGCAGGCCATGTCAGCCGTATACATGAGGATCGTTGGGCGAAAATCTCGACACTGTGGGTGCCAGAAAATGGTCGTCGTCACCGGGGTTGGCCCCGAAAACGGTGGCGAGATGACCTAGACCCCTACCACAAGAGTTGGCTTGAGATTGCAGGCGACAAGAGAGCGTGGAAAGATCAGGGGGAGGCCTTTGCTCAGCAGTGGGACAGTAGAGACTAAAGAAAAATTAGAACATAACATAGAAATTCATTATCTTCTAATATTCATTCTTACAATGCTCATAGTAGGCAAATAACAATAGTAATAGAGTGTTAATATTACCAACTCGTCTGGCCAGCGCGGTATAGTAGGCCAAATACCACCCAATGAGCGCACCAACGAATAGGCCCCCAGTTCCCGGTAGTCCCGCTGTCCGCAACTACGGTAGTGGTCGCGGTAACAGCGGGGCAGGGGGTGCTAAGAATCTCCGGGCTACGGCAAACGGCTACCACAAGAAACTGACCCTGGCTACGTACAATGGACGCTCTCTACGGCTGGACCAACACATCACCGAACTCGAAGTAGAACTAGGTCATATAAACTGGCATATATTGGGGTTGTCCGAAGTCCGAAGACAGGGGGAGGACACGATAACCCTTGAGTCAGGCAACCTTTTACGGTACTTTCGAGAAGGCGATCAGCCCTCTCAGGGCGGTGTCGGTTTCCTCGATAACAAATCTCTCGCTAACAACGTTGTAGAAATCAGCAGTGTGTCGACACGGGTAGCGTACCTGATATTAAGGATCAACGACAGGTACTCCCTGAAGGTAGTACAGGTATATGCGCCGACCTCGACATACTGCGATGACATAGTCGAAGCCATGTATGAGGACATTACTAAGGCTCTACATCATACCACCAAGACACACTACAGCGTTGTTATGGGGGATTTTAATGCCAAAGTGGGAGTACAAGAACGCGGCGAAACTAGAATAGGATCCTATGGCGTGGGGTGCCGAAATCACAGGGGGCAAATGCTGGTCAACTTTCTGGAGTCACAGGGGCTCTTCTTAATGAACTCCTTCTTTAAGAAGAAGCCTCATAGAAAGTGGACATGGCAAAGCCCCGATACTGTGACAAGGAACGAGATAGACTTCATCATGTCTGATCGGAGGTATATATTTAGAGACTTCTCAGTGATCAACAGGTTTAATACCGGTAGCGATCACCGACTTGTCCGAGGCACTCTAAATATAGACTTCAGAGCTGAGAGGCTTCGCACTTAGACGTACTGCGCCTCAGCTAGCAGTAGGATCCGAAAAGTTTCAACTGGAACTTCAAAACCGTTTCGGACTGCTGGAAACCCATGGCACTGTTGACAAGAAAACGACGCTGTGGTCGAAACGCTACAGGATGTGTCTCGAAGGGTGTTTCCCGGAAAAAGCGTTAACAAGCAAAGTAAACTCTCGCTCGAGACTCTCGAACTTATGAGGCAAAGAAGGGGAATGTCATATGAGCAGACGTCTTCGACAGATGGAAGAAACCTAAACCGGAATATCCGGAAGCTGGTGCGACGTGACCTCCGATGTTCCAATACCCGCGCCATTACGGCTGCGATTGAACAGAATCGAGGCACCAAAGTCTTCGCTCGCCAGCTTGGTAGAATTCATCTGTCGAAACTCAATACTGCGGATGGCAAAACCGTAACCTCCACGTTCTAGATTCCCGCTGAAATTGAGAGTTTCTACAAGGACTTGTACGCATCATGGATGCCTAAACCCACGAGACCCAGCGATGATGACCACAGAGCCCAACTCACGCGCCATTACACGGACATCCCTGATGTCAACCAGGGCGAGGTAAGAGTGGCTCTCGAGCAGCTCAAGAACAACAAGTCTCCAGGGGATGACGGAATCACCACAGAGCTCTTAAAAGCAGGTGAGACAGCATTTCTGAAAGAGCTGGCGAGCCTGTTTAATTCCGTTATCAACCAAGGTCTAACACCTCAGGCGTGGAGTGGGAGTGCGGTGGTTCTGTTTTTCAAAAAAGGTTACAAAACCCTGCTGAAAAACTACAGACCCATCTCACTCCTGAGTCACGTCTACAAGCTGTTCTCGAGAGTCCTAAAAAATCGCCTCACCAAAAAACTCGACGATTTCCAGCCACTGGAACAAGCCAGGTTTCGAAAAGGCTACAGCACCGTAGACCACATCCATACTGTTCGGCAGATTGTACAGAAGACCAACGAATACAATCAGCCGCTGTGTATGGCTTTCGTGGACTATGAGAAAGCCTTCGACTCCATCGAAACCTGGGCGGTTCTGGATGCTCTGCAGCGGTGTCGCATCGATTGGCGCTACATCGAGGTGTTGAGATGTTTGTACGTTTGCTGGTTGTACTGTCCTGACGTACAGGACAGTACAACCAGCCCCATTGAGTTGCGTAGAGGGGTGAGGCAGGGGGATGTAATATCCCCTAAGCTCGTCACCAACGCACTCGAAGACGTCTTTAAGACGCTGGACTGGACTGGACGGGGCATAAACATTAATGGCGAGTACATATCCCACCTTTGGTTTGCCGACGATATCGTCATCGTGGCAGAGAGCCTGGAAGAGCTGAGCGAGATGCTGCACAGCCTAAATGGAGCCTCTCGACGGGTCGGTCTCGGCATGAACTTGGATAAAATCAAGATTATGTTCAACAAACACATAGTGCCGAGACCGGTTTATGTCGACGGATCGATGCTCGAAGTTGTTCAAGAGTGTGTTGTATGTATGTCCAGCTTGGTAGAAACAACTTCGAGAAAGAAATCGACGTCGAGTTTTCTGAAGACCAAAGTCTTCAACCAATGCGTCTTACCTGTTATGACGTACGGTGCCGAGACATGGACACTCGCAGTGGGACTAGTCCACAAACTAAAAGTCACGCAGCGAGCTATGGAACGGGCTATGGTTGGCGTCTCTTTGAAGGATAAAATCCGAAACGAAGTTATCCGACAAAGAACCAAAGTTACCGACCTAGCTCACAGAATCAGTAGGCTCCAGTGGCAGTGTGCTGGCCATATCTGTAGAAGGACTGATGGCCGATGGAGCAAGCGTATCCTAGAGTGGAGACCACGTCTCGGCAAGCGTAAGGTAGGGCGGCCCCCGGCTAGGTGGACCGACGACCTGAAAAGGGTGGCTGGGACAGACTGGAAGCGGAAGGCTGAGGACCGTGTACTGTGGCGCGTGTTGGGAGAGGCCTATGTCCAGCAGTGGACTGCGGTAGGCTGATTGATTGATTGATTTATTGATTGAATATTACTGGTCTATTTATATACTATATTGACGACCGGTTGGCGCCACGGGAGTGTAAGCGACTGCTACGCCGAAGGTCGCAGGTTCGATTTCCGCTCAAGTCAAACATTTGTGTGCATGAACATGGATGTTTGTCTTAGTCTGGGTGTTTCTATATATAATACGGATGTATTTAAAAAAAAAAGAGGTATATGTGTATGTTTATCCATTATCTAGTACCCATATTACAAGCTTCTGCTTTGTTAGGGACTAGATGGTGTTGTGTGAATGTAGTAGAATGTACCATAACTTCCTATAACAGATAAATGAGTAGGTATTTTACAATTAATCGTCAATAATGCGTCAACAAAATATTTGTTTAAACATTAATTACTATGAAAACCCCATGCATTTGGGCAACGTCGCCATAGTAAAAAATATCATCTTGCCAAGATGTGTCGATTGAGCTATATTTCATTTCTGTTGGTGGGTGGGGACGATTCCGCCCATGGTCCTTTACCTCTTGGAAGTAAGAACGCATGCGCTAAGTAATTATTGAGTGCTGCGCATGTGCTATCGCAATCTGTCAGTACTGTCACATCATACATAATGTCATATTGTGCACGGTGACTAAATTGTTCTCATATTATATAAACTAATAAATTATATACTACGCTTAAACAGCTGAAATGATTTTCCCTACTAATATTATAAATGCAAAAATGTTTATAGATATATATTGGACATGTATTATAACATGGCTTTGATATTTGATTGTATGCAAGGTGATGTTATTATGTACCTTTAGGTAGATAATGTCATGGATACTGACCGAGTTATTTTGTACCATATAGAGTTTCTGAAGTCTTTAGAATAATCAGGAGTGCCTTCACACAACTAGAGACTGAAAGTAGATTTGTGTTACTTACCGAATTTAACGCGCGCGAAGCGGCGGGCAAAAGCTAGTTAAGTATAAAATCGATGAATTTACCCTGACAACGTGTTCTATAGATGTTCCATGCACCCCTGGATAAGTAGGTATTTCGCGCATTACAGGCATGCAATTTTAAATGCGCTTTAAAAAATGTATCAACTAAAAAACAATGTAATTATTGAAGGAAATGTCATTAAAATGATTGCAATTTAAAAATATCACACATTCTATTTACAATTCTGTTTCTGGAAAAATTGTACTGTCTCTGGCAAAAATGTTTTAAGAAAATACATTTGGAAGGAATTTGTCGGTCCTTCGGGGGCCCCCTAGAGAATGGGGGCCCTAGGCAAGGGCCCCGTGTGCCCTTATGGTAAAGATGCATCACATCCTTAACGTTACACGGTACTAATTATTACCAGTACTAATAATCAATGTTAAAATTATGTATACTAACTCATTTAAGGTATTAATACCACTGGTTTTATCCAACGTTTCTACCGGCTTACAACCGTCGAGGTAAAAACTTTAGAGAAATACTGAGATATTTATAATAATTAAAACTGATAGTTCTAATTCCTACTGCAACTAGAAATTCGTAAATATTATCATCACCGTGCTTTTACAAGCCTATGTAATCAAATTATCGCAATGTTTTTGACATAGGTCGCTGAGCGTAGGTACCTATATATAATAGGTACAGTAACATAAATTATTTTAATGTATTGATTATATGCTTGATATAGGAAAATGGTAAAAATATTCATATTATCGAAGAAACAGTTCCGTTTGTTACTTTCCTTATTCCATGAATCTTCAGGGAGGCTAGATGAAGTGAGCTAAGCGATATTATTTTGTAACTAAATTCATTTAAGTATTGTTTTTGTTTGGCAAATTAGATATCATAAATGAATGAACAATAAAAATAAATTCCAAAATTTAAGATTTATTTGTATATAACAAGAGTATATGATATGAATATTGATCCCAGTAGGTTGTTAATAGGTTTTGTACTGCGTTAAATATATGCCTTTTGAATCACTTATCATCGGCCGTGTTATCATGACACATTTACACTTTGTAAACCGAATTATAAAATAAAAATTATTTTTAAATAATAAAAACCAACTTCAAAAAACACTAAGGAACTAAAAAACAAAAAATAATTGGTTTTGGAGCAAACATTTTTGGAGTCGGTGCCAAGCAAAGTATTTCTGATCTGACTATAAAACCTCTACACATTTTTATATAACTTTCGTTGTTGATGGAATATGTAGTTTGTAATTTAGGAACTTTTTGCGTAAAGGCTTGGCACCGAATTCAAAAATGTTTGCTCCAAAACCAATTATTTTTTGTTTTTTAGTTCCTTAGTGTTTTTTGAAGTTGGTTTTTATTATTTAAAAATAATTTTTATTTTTTGCTTTTTAGTGGTATACTAATAAAAAATAGTAATAGGTGGTACATAGGATAGTGAAGGTGGTACATGATGGGGAGGCCTCAATTCTGAAATGTAGACCTGTACGTTTCTGGCAATTTCAAGTATTTTTTGTTTTCAACTAAATAGCCTTAACACGTTCGTTTCAGTTCCATCATCAGATCTCGGAAATCTTCCAATACCAAAGACTAACAAACGAGCCTAAACACGATGATATTGCGTTATTGTATTACAAAGATCCGATGGCCACCTTCCTGCTCCATTATCAGAGTTTGGTAAACATTCAGCACTAAAGTCCATGTAAAGACGAATCCAAAGAGCCCAAACTCAATGGGATTGCGTCTTTGTATTACAAAGATGCCATGGCCACCTTCCTGCTCCATCGTCAGACCCTGGAAAACATCCAGTACCAAAGTCCATGTAAAGACCAACAAACGAACCTAAACTCGATGATATTGGGTTACTTTCCAGCTCTATCACTAGACCATGGAAATCATCCAGCATCAAAGTCTATGTAAAGACGACTCAAACGAGCCCAAACTCGATGGCATTGCGTAACTGTATTAAAAATATCCCATGGCTACCTTCCTGCTCCATCATCAGAGTTTGGTGAACATTCAGCACTAAAGTCCATGGAAAGACGAATCAAACGAGCCCAAGCTCAATGGCATTGCATCTTTGTATTACAAACATCCCATGGCAACCTTCCTGCTCCATCATCAGACCCTGTAAAACATCCAGTACCAAAGTCCATGTAAAGACGAATCAAACGACCTAAACCTCGATGAGATTGGGTTATTGTATCACAAAGATCTCTTGGTTACCTTCCAACTCTATCATTAGACCATGGAAATCATCTGGCATCAAAGTCCATGTAAAAGACGACTCAAACGAGCCCAAACTCGACGGCATTGGGTTGTTACGGTCAAATCGCCTCAAGTGTGCTTATAAAATTTGAAGAGTTCCTTCGATTTCTCAGGATTCCATGATCAGATCCTGACCTGATGATCATGGGACCAACTAGAAGGTATACTCTTTCAATCAAAACAAGAATATTCGAAATCGGTCCAGGCGTCTTAGAGAAATCGGGGAACATACATAAAAAAAAAAAGATTCCGACGAATTGTAAACCTCCTCCTTTTTTTGAAGTCGGTTAATAAGGAATTAACACAGCCCAGATAATATTACATGTTATCTAATTTAGGTCATCTAAAAAAGAAAATCTATTTAAATTCAATGAAATATTTTCGCTAATAATAAGTTTATATAAAATTTAAGCTTCATATGTCCATATTAAATGTTATCAAATTTAGTAATACAATTCGGCTTGTAAAATATATAAACATATTTATTTAGCATTTATAAATTAGATACATTCTTCCTTAGGCATCATCATAAATAAGAGAAAGGACAGTGTGACAAATAAATATAGTTTTTGACCTTGTAGATGGAAGCGCTGTCGAGACAAATTACGTCCCTAAATAAATAAATGGACACAGAAACATTGTGTGAAAGCGTAATATATAAATGACATGAGTATGTTAAATAGTGATGTGGTCCGTGTATGTGTCGATAGTAAATCCATATTTTATCTTAAAAATGCTTTTGTCTGCAACTTCGTCTACTTGGATTATAAAGGAGCGTAACCATTTTACGTGTAAATTAATCGCTGATTTGCCTTAATTCGATAAAGCACGAGTAACAATAATAAAATTTAAGTTGAATTTTCACTCAATCTAGCAATTATTTGAAAACAAAAGAGAAATATCTTCTATTTGTCCCGAAGTTTTAGCATAAGTTACACCTGCCGTGCTCGCAGGCTTATAATTACAGGTACTTATAAACATGGGACAGGACATGTCAGAAGTACCCTAAACCGAAGAGCATGCATGAGAAACTTGATGGGAGTGAATGAAGCAAGAGAGGTATGTCAGGATCGTTGCAAATGGCGTTCCGTAGTCTCTGCCTACACCTGCGGGAAACAGGCGTGAGTAAAGGATTTAGTGGTGCGACTATATTATGAAACGAAGATAATTTTACAGTAAAATGTGTAATTACTTTTTCCACACAGCATTACAAAGCAAGTACAAAAGTCAAAGAGAATTCAACCATAGACATAAGTGCTGAGGAGGGATAAGCGCCTCTAGCGATAAAAACTTAACTAATTTGGGTTGCGTTCACAATATACTAACACCCACCCTTGAACGCAAGCCCCATATTTGCTAAATAATATTCATGTTTCTCTGAAGTGGTACCTTTAGTAAGAATATCCGCTATCATTTCGCTACCTTTACAGTAACACAATTTAATATCACAATTATTAACATGTTGTTTATGGAAATGATACCTTATGTCGATATGCTTAGTTCTAGGTAAATAACAATCACTAGTGGAAAGTCTTGTGGCACTCTTACTATCACTATAGATAAGAAGGGGTTCATTCTGCTGCCAGGTAAGTTCCCCGATGAGCTGGCGCAACCACAGCGCGTCCTGCATGGTTAACAGCGCCCTAGTCTGCTGTTTGCGAGATGACCATGAGATAGCACCTCCCTGTAACATAAATATATAACCAGTGCACGACTTGCGGTCTTGCACATCACTGGTCCGATCCGCATCGCAGTATCCCAGAATACTTGCATTACCATCCTTGGTATATATGAGTTTAAGATCCTTAGTTCCCTTTAGGTAACTTAGTACTCTTGTAACTGCAGCTACGTGTTCAGACTTTGGCTCATTATTATATCTGCTTAATGTGTTAACTGCAAATGCAATATCTGGTCTTGTGCTTTGAGCTATGTACAAAAGGCAGCCAATGATAAGGAAAATTTGTCATTGTTTCAGTTTCCACATCATTGCTGAATTTTAGTGAAACTTCAATAGGTGCCTTGATAGCATTGCATTCCGACATTCCAAATTTATCTAAAACTTCATTTATGTATTTCTTCTGCTCCAACATAATTGAGTTCTTATTTCTTATTATATTAAATACCAAACATTAACTTGCCTTTCCTAAGTCTTTCATTTCAAAATGTTGCATTAGTTTATCCTTTAATATGTTTTTTATACTTTGTTCAGAAGTAAATATAAGTAGGTCATCGACTCACACAGCAATTAAGACATTCTTTTCTATATTGTAATATACACATGGGTCAGTCTTGCACTGTTGCATTCCCATGGTTAGCAGTACCTATATTGTGTAATTTTGTGTTCCATAATCTACTTGCTTGCTTTAAGCCATATATAGATTTATGTAAATGGCATACTTTTGAACCACCTACATATAGTTTGGGCTGCTCCATGTAGATATCAGCATCTATTTCGCCCTGCAAGAATGCAGACACAGCATCCATCTGCTCAATTTCAAAGTTGTGTTTTGCTGCTAAACTAAATAAAAGGCGGACAGTTGCATACCTTACAACAGGTGAGTAGACTTCGTCATAATCGATGCCCTTTCTCTGTGCAAATCCTTTTATGACTAGCTTTGCCTTATAACGAACTGTTTTACCAGCCTGGTCAGTCTTTGTTCTAAACACCCACTTTGATGGTAGAGCTCTTTTACCGGAAGGAATATCTGTCAAGCTCTATGTGTTGTTCTTCATCAGTGAGCCGTATTCTTCATCCATGGCTCTCTTCCACTGCACAGCATGTGGGGATGACAAGGCTTCTTGTACTGACTGTGGATCAGACAAATTTGTGTAACAACAGCACAAAGTATTCTCATACTTCTGTTTGTTTACCTTATTACGAGGCCTTAGAGTAATGTTGCTCTCATAATTCTGTGAACTATATGCTTGTCTAGGAGGTTGGTAAGACTCATCTTAATCATCTGGTCCTGATTGATATTCACTAGAATCCTCATCTGGTGAATCAATTGTAAGTTCATTTCCTGTGGGTGAATTTCCCATTTTGATTGATTTTGACTGAGATGGGCTGACTTCCATCGAGCTATCATGGCTGCTCTCATCCCTGACTGATGAACTAGTTCTCTTTGATGGCAAGCTGTTTCTACAAATATCAACTAAAACATTGTTATCACAATATATATCATTATTAAACTTTTCATGAAAAATTACATCTCTGCTTTTGATTATTTTGTTGCTTTTAGTGTCTAACAGTCTATATCCTTTGCTAGTATCACAATATCCTACTAGGATCATTTTCACTGACTTTTTGTCCCATTTATGTCTCCTCTCCTTCGGCATATGGACCATGGCATCAAAACCGAATATTCTAATATGGGATAAATTGGGTTTATACCCATGCCACATTTCATATGGAGTCTTATCTCTTAGGCTCTTTGTTGGACAACGATTTGTGATGTAACATGCTGTAGCTATAGCCTCAGACCAGTATTTCTTTTCTCATCATCAGCCTTTAACAGTCCACTGCTGGACTAGACCTCTCCTTTGAAACGAGGAATTGGCCTACTATACCACGCTGGCCAAACGTGTTGGTATAGGGTTTGTATCAAGTTTTCCTTCTCTTACAGTGCTGTTCTACGCATAATATGCTCCCTCTGTCGGCTCTTACGACACCCATGGGATAATATGGGGTGGTGACAATCCGTATTCTTAATCCGTTACCACACGGACTTTTTTTTTCTAGATTGGCATAAAATAACATACACCTAGCACGCTCAACTAGAGTGCAATTCATTCTCTCTGCCAGGCCGTTGTGCTGTGGTGTGTAGGGTGTTGAAGTCTGATGGACTATACCATGATTGGACAAATAATTCTCAAAATGATGATTACAGCACTCTGTACCATTATCTGTTCGAAGCGCTTTAATCCTATTTTCAAGTTTCAGTTCTACCTTAGCCTTATAATCTTTAAAAACGTCTACTGTATTCAGCTTGTCTTTCATTAGATACACATGGACCATCTGAGTGTAATCATCAACAAAAGTGATAAAGTATTTCATACTTGAGCATGACTTGTTCTCCATTGGTCCACATAAATCAGAGTGGATGAGCTCCAAAGGCTATGTAGCTCTAGTACCCACATTGTTAAAAGGAAGTCTTGCCTGTTTGCCCTCTGAACAATGTGTACATCTGATGGTATCGCTTTTCTCTTCAGTCAGATTCACCCACCTCAGCACAAGTAGACAGCTTATTTACATCTGAAATATTTAAGTGAGCCATCCGTAGATGCCATAAATATTTATTATTCATATTTCCATTATAAGAAGATAAGTGGGCAGTCTCAACATTATTAACTGTGTCCAACACATAAAGTTTATTGATGATTGTTGCAGAACATATTGATTTTCCTTCTCCATCATGAATACAGCAACCTTTTTCGTTAAATATAATTTTGTATCCACTTTTTATTATACTACTGGCTGAAAGTAGATTGGCTGCTAAACCTGGTACATGGAGAACATTTTTTACCTGAATATTTATTTATTTATTTGAACACACAATGTACATAGGCGGACTTAATGCCATAGGCATTATCTACCAGTCAACCTTACGAGTGGTGCAGAGAGGAAGAAGTAGGTATATTTTACGCGTTTTTAAGTGTAATGGGAATGTACTAGTAATTAAAATTATGTAGGACACGATATACTTGCATATAACTAGTTTAATACATAAACTTATTATATACCTATATATATACACACATACATGTGAATATGTACAATATACACATATATAAAATTATGGTAATGACTTATTATCGGATACGGTCGCCGACTCAGCCAACAATAGTTCCTTCACTTTGGACTTGAAAGTGAGTTTAGTCTTAGCCATTCTGATCTCAAGAGGGAGAGCATTCCATAGAAGGATGGACTGAATTGAGAAAGAAGAGTGAAGAAAATTAGTTTTGTGAGTAGGTATTGGCAGAGCGAAGGTTTCGCTCATGGTTTGTGCATAAATACTGAAAGTAAGAAGTGACATATTTAGGGGCAGAAAGAGATTTAAGGAAAGAGTATAGTGTAGTGAGAGCACGCAAATTACGGCGTTGACGTATAGGAAGCATCTTTAATTGGGAACGATAACTAGACACATGGTGATACTTACGAAGATTAAATATGAATCGAATGCAGTTATTCAGAAGACGGTCAAGTTTATTAAGGAGTTCTGCATTCAGGTCAATGTAACATACATCGCCATAGTTGATCAGAGGGAGGATTAAAGCTTGCACAAGCGTTGTTTTGGTCTCGGTTGGAAGCAAGATTTTAGGCGGTAGAGGGCAAGCAAGGGACGACGCGGCAACAAAGTGTGTACTATCTCCATTTTTAATCTGTTTTTTTGTAGTTGGCTGCTCCTTTCAACTATTACAAAATTTTGCATAGTGGCCATGTCTGTTGCAATTGTAACACGTCGGACCTTTGTACTTATCAGAATTATTCTTTGTCTTCTTTGAGTTTGTGTACAGGGCTGCACCCGAGTCTGATGACTTTATTTCCAGTAGCTGTTTTATTTTAACCATATCTGCACTAATCTGTACACCCGAACTTTCTAGCCCCATTATCATGGGCGCATAAACGTCAGGAAGGCCTGCAAGCATCAATGTACCGAGCCACTCTTCATTAATTTTAAAGTCTATATTCCTAAGTTTGTGGGCAGTTGTTAAAATTTTATTTACATAATCTTTGATATTGCTGCATGAATCCAGTGACATGTTGACTAGATCTCTCAACAGACCTACTTTTTTGGTCAAGCCTTTATCATCAAACGACCTAATCGGATTTTTCCAAACTTCTTGAGAAGTCTTGCAATCTTGCACGTGGACGTAGTTTTGAGGGTCGATGAGCAGGATTAGCTTCGCTTTTGCCTTAATATCCTTCTTGGGATCAACCTCACCGTCTGTACTTGCTCCACGCACTCCCATAGACCTTCGTGCTCCAGATAAGTTTTTATGCTAAACTTCCACGTCGCAAAGTTTTCACGACCTGTGAGTTTCTCCAGATTGAACATATGTGTATTCATCTTGATTTATTCTGATAATTCCAATGATTAAAAGCAAGTTTCTATTACACGTGCAAAAATTTTCATAACCTCAAAATTTCGCCGGTACACTTTTATTTCCTAATTCTTCGATCCGTATATCTGATTACCGAACCACGCTCTGCTACCATAAAGGATTTCATGGTGCAATTATACAGGGTGTCACAATACCCATCACAAAGCCGAAGTCTACTCGTTGTGGACTTCATGCCAAGTCATACTAATCAAAAATAATACCTGGGAAAACAATTTTTTAAGTATTCACATTTCTTCAACCGCAATTAAAGCACGCGCGTGCCTCCCCCGAAATACCTACTTATCCATGGGGTCATAGGGCATCTAAAGAAAATATTGGCGGGGTAAATGCATTGATTTTGTACCTTATTAGAAAACTTCCATACTAACTTTTATGCCTCAATATCTCCTGAACCAGTAATTTCCCAGGTATGGTGCCGAAGTTAAAAATGTTCGTAGTGAATGGTACAACATGGGATTTCAGTTTTCATTAAGGGTCTTTTTACAACCTGTATAATGAAACGAAGATAATTTTACAATAAAATGTGTAATTACTTTTTCCACACAGCATTAAAAAGCAAGTACAAAAGTCAAAGAGAATTCAACCATAGACATAAGTGCTGAGGAGGGATAAGCGCCTCTAGCGATAAAAACTTAACTAATTTGGGTTGCGTTCACAATACACTAACAGTGAGTCTATGTATGTATGTATGTACTTATAAACATTAGGAACAACGTCTGGTCCAGCATCACTATCATTGTTTAGGTACACAAAAATACATACATACATATACTCACGCCTGTTTCCCGGAGGGGTAGACAGAGACTACGGAACACCATTAGCAATGATCCTGACATATTTCTCTTGCTTCATTCACTCCCATGAGATTCCTCATGCATGTTCTTCGGTTCAGGGTACTTCCAACCTGTCCTGTTTTTAGGATGTCTCCAATCTGGTCAGAGAACGTCCGCCTAGGTCTTCCCCTTCGTCCTGTCACATTCACACTTGCCTTGTATATCTGCTTGGTCAATCTTTCGTCATCCATCCTCTTCACGGGCCCAAACCACCTTAGCATGTAGTGACAAGCATCGAGAAAGGTATTTTCTCGATGCTTGTCACTACATCTTCTTTTACCCCACAACACTCTCTTATCACACAATTCTTTACTCTGTCAGTCAAAGACACACCACACATACTTCTCAGTGCTCTCATTTCTACAGCATTTATTCTACTTTCATGATTCTTCTGCCATACCCAACTTTCACTACCATACAAAAGCGTAGGTTCTAACACCCCTCTATGCACAACCAAACGTGCCTTTTTGGACACGTTTTGGCTATTCATTAACGCCTTCAGAGCTTCATTCACTCTATTACCTGCATTAACTCTTCTTTCAATATCTTCTTCATTCTTACCATCTCTTGTAAACAGCGTCCCTACCTAAATATACAAACTCATTCACTTGCTCCACTCGTTGTCCATAGATCATGACATTACAAGCCGTAACGCATTCCTCCTTTTCAAAAACCATAACTTTCGTTTTACTTACATTCACTTTCATTCCTTTCCTCTCTAACGCACCATGTATGATTGTTACCATCTCCTGCAACTCCTCCGCAGAAGACGCAAGTATAACCTGATCATCAGCATAAAGGAGGCATTTGACAAGTAACTCATTCATCCTTAATCCACAATCACTATGTTTCAAATCTTGCAAACAACCGTCCATAAAGAGGTTAAACAGCCACGGCGACGCTACGCATCCTTGTCTAACACCTGTGTCGATGGTAAACCAGTCAGTGTATGCCCCGTTTATTCTCACACAAGCTCTAGAATCCTCATAAAGGGATTTCAGAGCCCGAATGAGGCTGCTGTTTACCCCATACATCGACAGTACCGACCATGTCGGTGGCCTTCGGGCGGTCTGAAAACTGCGACGCTAAGCATCGCAAGGAAAAAACTTGATCCGTACACCCCATACCTTTTCGGGATCCCGCTTGTATATCCCATATTTTCTTGTCGGTTACTTTCATAACTCTTTCAATCGATACCTTCGCATACAATTTGCCAACAATGCTGAGAAGGCTAATGCCTCTATAGTTGTTCCAGTCTTGTTGCGAGCCTTTTTCTTTATAAAGAGGCACAACTACTGCCGTGGCCCAGTCATCAGGTACTCAGCCGGTGCTCCAGCACAAGTTAAATAAACGCTGCAGCTGACTAACTATGATGCCCTGTCCAGCCTTCAGCATTTCGACTGTAATCCTATCATATCCTGCAGCCTTACCTAATTTCATACTGGCCAGTGCCGTCAAAGTCTCATCCACGCCAATATCGCTTTCATCATTGCTATCATTACCATTAATTATACCTGTTGATGTCTTTGTCGTCGTTCTTTCAAAAAATCATTCAAAATACTCTTTCCATCTCTTCAGCACGCACGATTCACCATTCAGTATCTTTCCATTCTTGTCTCTGATTGCTGTGTATTCTGAGAATTGAGTTTTTCCTCGAACTGCATGAACGGATTTCCAGAAAAAATGTTTCTCCGAAAGTCGTCAGATAATCTCCTATCAAACTCATCGTTCTTTTCCTCTTTTTTCCTTTTATTCATTTCTTTCACTATTCTTTTTGAACATACGAACTCTTTTCTAGCTTCATCTACAGCCAACCAATCTAACCAAGCTTTCTTCTTCTCTAACACTGCTGTTTGTACATCCTTGTCCCACCATGTACTCTTAATCTTTCGTATTTTCCTTCTCTTGATCACACCACATTCTTTAGACGCTGCACATACTACCTCTTCCTTAAGAGACTGCCACAATTCTTCCATATCATTTATGCTATCGAACCTCTCAAATCTTGCTACCAATCTTTGTTTATACTTATCTTTCACATCTTTCTCTTGTAGGTTTTCAACTTTTATTATTTCCAAGACCCTCTTTAGATTATTTTCTCGGTGTCGCCATCCTCTAAAGAGCCCACTTATCCGGTTATCTGGCTTAACACCAAAAAGTGGTCTGTATGGATGCCGATCCCTCGAAACACTCTCGTATTCAACACATTATTTCTCAGTCGTTCATCTACTATTACAAAATCAATCATACTTCTTCTAACTTTTTTCGCCTTTTTTTTCTTCGCTGTGGAAATGCATTTACGCACGTATGTGGGACTCGACGGCTGGAGTGCAATGCCGTAATACCCACTATAACCACAGCGCATACTTCAACGCCATTTTGGGGGCGCCAGGGGGTCGCGTTAGCATTCTACCCTGACACCCCGGCGGATAGCCCGAAGGCCACAACCTCCTTGGCGGCGGATGAAGGTGTTGGGCTCTGCCGCCAAAACACCCTGCGGCCGCAGAGGATAGGGTGGACGGCAACCTGACAACACCGCACACCCTCTTCCTCTGCGGCCTCACCGCGACGCAACAATGGTGCGCCCCCATTTGGTCGCGGGAGATAGGGCGCGCGGCAACGCAACACCGACACGCCTCTCCTCCCGCGACCACGCCCGACTGCGAGAGACAGACAGAACTGTCCCCCGCACCCGCACCTTTGGACGCATCCTGCGCAGGCGCCCTTCAAACGCACGCGGAGCGTCTACTGCCGGGATCTCTCTTAGCTTCACCGCGGATGTCAATGATTGTCTAACATGTTGTTTGTCACACAAAGGCTCCACTCCAAACAAACCTCAAGCAGTGCTTTTCCATTTTCGTTCACATTTTTATCACCGAATCCACCTAAAACACTTTCAAATCTATCTCGCTTTGACCCATTCATTGAAATATCCTTACAGTTACTTAAACTCTCCCAAAACTCCTGCCTTTCGTCTTTTTCTTGTTGTGACTTTTTCGTTACTATATTGACCGGGGCGTAAACCCCTACAATAAGAAGACGAGTAAGGTCTACTTTCATTCTCATCCATAGTAACCTTGCACATTCAAACTCTTTTACGCACTCATTCATTCACGCAGACAGTATTAAACCAACTCCCTTGCGGGCTCTGGTGGTACCATCTACTGCGGACCAATATGCCGTGTAGCTGCCATGCTCGGTAATGTCATATCCATTCTTTTTCGTTTCATTCACACAAAGAACATCAATCTTTCTATCATCCATTATCTGGCATACTTCATCTAATTTTTCGTCCATTCCATCGCCAACATTCAATGTTGCAAGTCGGCTTTCCATAGGCCTCTTTTCGCCCTCGCGGTAAACGAGACGTGACGTGTTGCGAACCGCGTCGCCGCCATTTAAAGAATTATTAAAATCTGTTCTCATAGCGTTCCCACGAGTAATAGGGATTTAAAATTCCCGTAGAGCCCTTTACGGGTGTAAGGTGGAATCCTAGCTGTGCCCTGTAACCACCAACACAGGCACCCTCCGTTTGTGACCAGCTTGCCTCCTGGCCACGAATCCCTCGGCACGGATCGGTTCACACCTAAGATCGGGGTTTTGTGTCGGGTATGCTCCCTGAAAAGTTGGTTTAGTTTCGGAGTTTTCCTTCTCTTAGACAGGTTGCCAACTAAGGCTAACGAGGCCCACCCCCCGAAGCTAACGAGGCCCATTCCCCCGAACGAGGCCCATCCCTCGAAAAAGGACTAGCAGCCATAGTCCTAACTTACAACCAGGTTAGTGCACTTCTATTACAATCCAGATTGGACCAGACTGACGCTTAATAACACAGCGTAATATTTTTGTTATGTAAGTTCGTGCAAAAGGTCAGCAAGTTATCATCCGTGTTGACGCGATAGCCAAATCCGCAAAACAAAATGTTATCCCTCCTACTTCGTGGCCTCGTATTTTACTTGATAATGCATTTCAACTTACAGACAATATTAATTATTTTGCGCTCAGTGCGGCCTACACCGTCTTAGAGTCGTATCTTGTTATTGTGTATTACGAGCGAAAAAGTAGTAATATAATAATAGTACCTAACATTAATTATGTCGCTAGCCACTATTGCTGTGGTTCTCCTGGCTGTCTCTGGTGAGTGCTTTACTTATGGAGTTCTCACAGAACGTAAATCATAAAGGCCCCAGTACACAATGGCCTATGATGGGCCATGCTTTGCAATGCCACTGAAGGCCACGATCACTTGGCATTCACACAATGGCGCATGGCTCATTGCTACCTGGCGAAACACTTACGATGGATGTGGAACTAATTAAGGCCGCGGCTAGTTATTTAAATAGAAGTAAGTACCCGGGTCGAATATGGCCACCTTTCACACGGTTTCACACGTTGTATCTTTCAGTTTTGTGTATTTAAAGTAAAGCAGGTGACTAAGTTAAAGGTAAACCTTATCCAGCTTTAATAATATAAAGCCAGAATTTCAAAAATATTGGAGGTTTACCTTATTTTTGAATTTTTGTTTTTTTATTAATTTGAGTAATGGCCATATTTACGTACAGGGTTGTAAATATGTCTTGATCGTGGCCATATTAACGGTATAGAAAAATACTGTTCTACAAAGCTTTACATAACCGAATTGAATAAATATCTACCTATAAGTTATAGGACTAGGTATTAGGAACAGTTAAAGATCAAATATATGATACCTACAAACTATCAATGTAACAAAAAAGATTGAAAATTTTATGTAACAAAACGAAACATCTCACAATGAAAACTTGAGGTAATTTTCATACAGCTAAATAATCAATAAAAAAGAAATCAACATAATAAAAATCATGACATTTAATTGAAGAACGAATCACATTTAACATCTTTTGGAACATCAGTCTTATGAACACATGGTGCATACGAAGCCATCTTTGTCAGCTTGTAACGTAGTGTCGCCTTTGGGTTTAGTTTAATGAGAAACGTGGTTAAATGTTACAATAAAAATTAATTTAATTCGTCAAGTAACATCATTTAGCAAGCGTTTTATGTACGAAAAAATTACAAAAAAATGCTATTCGAAAAGATATACACAGGGTCACGTGATTCGGCGATGGTAAGGAATTTGTAGAGGGTCCGCTCGCGATGGTCGTCCAGGAATAGCAGCTGGTGTTAAGTACACCAGTCTGAAGGCGCCAAAAGAGGTCCCCCATCGCCGCGCAGCCGTATTTATTGTCCGTTGCAGGGCGCGGGTGGCGGGGTCGACCGGGCCGAGTAATGCGTCAAGGATTGACGTCACAAGCTGCAGTCAGTTTGTAAGCCAGCACATTTCTCATGGACATAAGTCGAGCAGGCTGCCATATTTTGAGATTTGTAACGTCCCATTTTGGCTAAAACAAAAAAAAAAATACATATAAAGCTCATATGGTAAATATGGCCAGCCAATGGCCATATTATGCGCAACGACATTTTGTTTTTCTAATGCCATGATGCAAAAACGGATCACTACTTTGGAAACACACACTAAAATGTCATAATACGATAGTCAAACTACATTTAGATATCAAAATAACACAATAATATCCAATATTAAAACGAAAATATAACCAAAAACTTACAATGAATTTTTATAACACCGACGCAGCCTCACACTTCAACGACCTCTGAGCAACTGACGTATGCGCAGGAACGCGGGTAGGGGTGCCGTTCGGGAACGTTCCTCAGGCCCGATCGTGTGACATTGCAATAAGTTCTACTTAATATTGGTTTATTCATACTTATATGAGTATGTGGCCATATTTACCAGCTGGCCATATTCGACCCAGGTACTATATTACAGAAGTGTGTACCGTGAACGTACGTGTGTGTGTGTAGTATTACTGGCGTGAGTCTATAAAAAAATGATATCAATTCTAAAATAAGATCACGTATGAAATCTCATACGTAAGAAAACGGTCCACTAGATAAATCTATCTCGTGGACCGTTTTCTTGCATATCGTTGGAGCTGCTATAAACTCTTAAACTAATTATCCTAGCGTTGTATGGCTTATGATACCATAACGTTGGAGTGAGTTATTTCAGTTATGAATAAAATCTAAATAAATCACGGTTTAAACCATAAATAATATTGACATATTCTTACAATGCACAATACTATTATCATTATAGTGGATTTATTCACATATTTATCTAACCTTGCAATATGAAACGTTCCAATAACTGTCCCTCTGTGAAAAATTGATTTTGTTGTATCCGGTTAGACTGAATGCCGGCTCAGAAGATTAGTGGCAAAACGTCCTTTATTTGAATTACTTATGCCCTAAAAACGGACAGTAGGCGGGACAATGGTCTCTATTTTATCCATTTACAATATAACTTTGGGCAACTTATTTTCCTGTCTATAAAAAAGCAGCAGTAATATAACTTGATGTTTTGTTCCGTAGAGGTACACAATTATATCCAAACAAGCCTGCCTGGATGCAAATCGATCATTGGAACATCCGGACTATTAATGGTTTAACTATTATTTAGTAGGTAATGGCAAGTACCGCCTTTCATTCATAGAGTTTACTTAGAACTAAACCATTCAATACCTATATGAATAGCCTAGAACTATTATTAGATATAGCCGAAACTAAGTGACAGTACTTAATCATGCATTACAAGAGGCTCCCCAGCAAGTGTCTTTTTACATTCTAGACTAAAAGAACCGTATATTGCCGTGTGGTTGACGGTATAGAATGCAAGTGTCACCACCCCCTATCTTCCCGTGGGTGTCGTAAGAGGCGACTAAGGGATAACACGATGCAAATACCATCTTTGCGTAGAGACGGAAAACTCGACATCAAACCCTATACGACTGCCTCGTTGGTCTCGCGGCATAAATGTGCGCGTGGGATCGGGAGGTTTCGGGTTCGATTCCTGGGTCGGGCAGTGTTATTGGGTTTTTCTGTCACGAAATTCTCAGTAGCAGCACGGAGTCTGCAAATGTGCCCGGTACGGCAATAGGCTCGCCCCTTATTACGTGGGACTAAAGTATATCTGGCGAAAAGTGGGTGTAGAAATACACCTCTGGCTACCCCTTCGGGGATAAAAGGCGTGACGATATATGTATATGTACTAAAATAACCTCTACGTGTCGTCACGGTTAAATACTTCAAAAGTAATGACGATGCTCATTGAAGTTAGTTTTGCGTACAATTAAATTAATAGCAATTAAATGAGACTACAATGTTTAGCCCTAATGGAAGGTTTTAATAATTTCTTAATCATTATGTATGATTAAAAAATTATACCAAGGCATTATGATATAACTGCCTTGGTTGTACCTTAGTACAACAGAATCATCTCGAGGATACACACATAATCACAAATTTATTATTAAAACTTATTATACATTATATATGCTAATCTCTTGTCAGTAAAACCGCTTCCACGAAGTCCTATCTTCAGCCAATGCTTTGATCTCTAAATACAACGTAACATCTGATTTGCTTTTATTTGGTCTATAAGACTCGCGCCTTGTCTTACCTCACATATGTCTTTTCATACTTGCCTTCTCTTTTAATGTTCACTACTGCCTGCCTTAATTTTTTTTACGCAAAAGGAGTTCGTCGGGCCGCGCCCAATCAGGTACTGTACTGTAGAAAATCCTTCTGGAGCCATCTACGCTTCTAGATGGCTCCAGAAGGATTTTTTTTAACTACAGGAATAAGTCTGAGTCGATCCATACATTGATTTTGAGATTCGAGATTCGTGTTTGACATATTTTGTATGGAGCTTATGTCAAAAACGAATCTAAAATCTACAGATCTATCTATAGATCGAATATTTAATTCCGCAGTTAGTCGACTATTACTCGTTGTATGTAGTAACTTCTTTATACTGGGTGTAAGGAACGGCGTACCGAAAACCAATACCAGTGATTCAGTGGGTACATGATACGGAGATCCTTGGCGGTCGAATTTTCCGGCAAAAATCTAAGAATTAAACAATTTTCCACATTGCGACATCATATAATAATAGTGCAAGTCAACAATAGTTACAATTTCATTACATTATGTGAAAAAATTTTTTTTTCGGAAAATTCCACCGCCAAGGGCCATGTACTGAATCACTGGTATCGGTTTTCGGTACGACGCGACGTCCCTTACACCCAGTATATTTCACTGTAACACAATTATTGCTTAAATGTACAATGAAAAAGTGTTCGAGTAACCCCCAGATGTTTTTGAAAGACTGAAGTCATAATGTCACATGCAAAATTAAAAAAATATATATACTACGCACTTATGTGCATGGTAGCACAGTAGTGTTCACTTTCTAACATGACAATTTCTAGCTTTCAGTGCCTACAATCTCACAGATATACCACAGACAGACACTAAAAGCATTTTTAGTACCTAGTATATCATAGAACCCTAAAAATAATCTGACCAAATTTTCTCAAAGTAATTTAAATACAAATAGTTCTTTGAAAAGTGTAATCAGTAAGAATTTTTTTACTGGTGAAAATTGGATAAATACTGAAACTTCTCTAAATATTGATTTGTCATTACTTCAGCGGTTATCGAACATTACTGTCGCTTCGCCGTTGTTAGTATTCTAAACAACAGGTAAACATTACCTCCGTACTAATCGACGTACTTTCAGTTGGTAGAAAATTGCTTTATGTAATAATAGGTCGTCGCTTCATTTAAAATGCACTAGTACAAAGGGAAGTGTATCACTTAATCGACTGCAAAGCCTAGTTCCCATCAAAGCGGCAACAAACGGAACAGAGCTTATTCGACTATTCGGATGGCGACAAAATTCTGCTTCAAGCTAGCACCTAGCTAGTTCTCAAACGCAACTACAATTCACTGGAAATCAACACTCAGCTAGCGCCACTGGCGTAAAAGATGAATTCTCGGTAGTAGTTACCGAGAATTATAATAATTTTATACTTTCTCTAATCCAAATAATTATACATTTTTATTACATTAGGCACTTTGGAACACTTGGGCTGATTGTATTGGGCCCGTTCGTTATTACATCACGTCTGTACTTTATTAAATAGATGCGAGAGCTTACCTCACGTACGCGTAAGGTTAGACTGTATCTAGTTCCAACCGCCCGTTTATCTGTCGTTATTCAAGTGTGATGCCTAATTGCGTTCTACTAAACTAGGCACAATACGAGGGATCGATACAGCGGAACCACAGAAACTCGAAAACCACAACAAACGTCGTCACGTATTCCATTTATTTTCGAAGTATAGAAGTGCCCAAGAAATTCGATCACTGTGAATATTTATACCTTATTAGAGACGCTACACATCGAAAAATATTCCTTTTTCTGTACTATTCCCTCTGTAATCCGAAGTAATTTGAATTACAGAGGCTAATGAGGGAAAAAAGGGAGGGCGAGATCGTCAACTCGTCAGGAAAACTCGATTTGTTTGTTTACATTAGTGAAAGTCCAAGTATTGGCTGATTGGAAAACCGATAGAAAGTTTGTGTGATAAGTATCGATGAAGCGAGCGCGGGGCACTGCACTAAAAGCTATTAACACATGAAATTGGTTGTCCACTTTGCATATTAATTTCAATGCATAGACTTAATAAATTAATTGACATAGCATTGTAGTATGGTAATTGTGTCCATTATGCTCGCAATTATTGTAAATGGTAATTAAATTACTGTGAGTATTTAAATGCAGCTGGACAGGACGGGTGAATGAGCATCAATGTGGCGGAGCGCTTTTCGATTGCTTCATGAAACACATTACAACGTCTAAATTCCATTAGTTTGATAAGTTTACGGAAAATATAAATATTAATCGGAGATATAAATTACTTTAGTTATTGATACACGGCCGGTGCGTCACTTAAAACGAATCCATAAATATCACGGATATTAATTTATTTTATGATGACTATTTTAACGCTTAAATTGCGTACACAGATTTCAGATTTCCGATTTATTTAACATTTATATGGCAGCCTGAGCAAGTAAGGGCATAATATAATGATTTCGTGTGTCCTAATTATCGTAGCAGAAAATTCGCTTCAAAGGATTTGATATAAATAATCATCATCACTGTATACAGGGTGTAAAAATACCCTTAATGAAAACTGAAACCTCATATTGTACCAATCATTACGAACATTTTTTGCTTCGACATCATACCTGGAGAATTACTGGTTCAGGAGATATTGAGGCTCAAAGTTTCTATAGAATTTTTGTAATTAGGTACAAAATCGATGCATTTACCCACCAATCCGTTCTATACATGTCCTATGCACCCATGGATTAGTACGTATTTCGAAAATTACTGGCGCGCATTTTTATAGCGGCTTCGAAAAAGTGAATACTAAAAAAAGTCGTTTCCCAGGTTTTATTTTTGCTTAGTATGACTTGGCATGATGTCCAAAACGAGAAGACTTCGGCTTGGTGATGGGTCTTGTGACAACCTGTATAAACTGTCTCACTGCGGGGCGCGGGCCTCTTCTCACTATGAGAAGGGTAAGGCCATAGTCCATCACGCTAGCCAAGCGCGGGTAAAAGACTTCAAGTGTCTTTCGAGAACATTATGGAGAACTTTCAGACATGCAGGTTTCCTCATGATGTTTTCCTTCACCGTTTAGCAAGCGATAATTAACAATTTAATACGCACATAACTCCGAAAAGTCATTGGTGCGCGCCATGGATTCGAGCTCGGATCCTCTGCGTAACAGTCTGTCGGTCTCTGCACTAGGCTATGGTGGCCATAAATAATAGAAAACAATAATTAAATAACTCAAACTTCAAAATTCAGTAATATAATTAATTTATTCAAGAAAATCTAAATGATTTATTACTTAGCTGTTATTCAAAGAAACATCTGAGGGCCAATTCTGGTAATTATATTTGTTCAAATTCCAATATCGATCTAGTCTCGGCGTCATAAATGGTATTCTCGTAACTTAACTGACACTTGAATGAGATCGGGACTACATCGAAAGTTGAACCAAGTGTGAACTAGTGTGAACAGTATTCTGCTAATTATTAGTAGACCAGGTAAGGTATTTCTAGTTTTAATATACATTTGTTACCAAGGACACGACGTGATGACGTGATTTATTTGACATTCCCAACGATACCACTGATAGTGTTGAATATTTTTCTGGTAATATTTATGATCTATTTTGCTAATAAACATAGGAATCGCCTTTAGCTATTATGTGCCACTAGTTTTACCACGGGGATAGGTATCTAAAATAAGTTTAAAAAGAAATTGTGTAAGACAAATTCATGTCTACAAAACAAATGACTATAAAATGATCAACCATCGATAGGGCTTACAAAAAACAGGTGCATGCGATTTTCGACCTTATTGACAATTCATGATAAACTTCTTTCTGACATTGATACGTTATTAAAATTATAAATTCTGAGTTACGTCAATAAGGTCGAAAATCGCATGCACCTGATTTTTGTTATCCCTATTGATGGCTGATAACTTTCTGATAGTCACTGGTTTTGTAAACGTTAATTGCTTTTATACAATTTCACAACTAATGAGTTCACGAGGATCCTCTGGGGGATCTGGCTAGGAGATCCTGGTGGACAACATGCAAACATGTTAAGTATTTCGTTGCCAGCATTGACAATATTCATTTCAAGATCGAAATATTCGCGAAACTTTTGCTCGAGAAATTCAACAAATGAGATAAAATTATCAGGAGGGAAAAACGAATTAAAAACCCCAATTGTACGTCACCATCGTTAAAATCTTTATAATGTCTGAATTATTTCTATTATTGAATATTAAATTTTTTAATTATTGAATACCTATTGAAAATAATTCACACGATCCAAGGAACCAATATATTTACTTACCGAAATTTTATTACTTAGTTGTATATTAATTTTAATTTGGCATGTAAACGTATTGGCATCCAATAACCATTCCTATTAATGTATTTTCCCATACAATGGCAAAATTCATGTTTTTGTTTTTGAGCTTCAGTCATTACCTCTAAGATCAACAAGAGATTATAAATTGATTATATCGAAATTATACTATAAGGAGATTAAGTGGAGCAGAATACCAATTGTGAGTCAATTCAAAATTAAATCGCAGTTCAGTCAAAATTCAGTGTCAGTCTCTGTTAAATACGAGAATTGGCCTTCTGGAAGCACAGGATTTTCAACTAAACGGATTAAATTAACGATAATCGCGAGTAAGAATATGTACTAATTTGTATGCCGGAAATAGATAGATTTTCGTGAAAATGTATTTATCTTTATCGTAGTTTTTGTCGTGATAAGCGACATTTACGTGGGTGGTGTCTGATGTAGCTTTTTAAAATAAATATATAAGAAATCGGGGATAAAAACTATTCACGAAGTTCCGTAACTCAAAAAGATTCGAGGTCCCAAATTGGGGAATCGAAAGAACGACTCCAACATTTTTTAATCCAAGACCTCTAGTATAAAATTTATGCTTTGACCTTCTTGTATAATATTTAATGTATGCTTTCAGGTTTTGCGAAGCCGGGTTCTAGTTTTTATTACGAGGAATCTTATTTCTTGGTATATTTTCTCATACTTGCCTATACGTTTCTTTTTTCCGGAAAAAGGTTGACTACTGAGGAACTGTATGAAAAGGCTATACAGTGTGATGGAAGGTCCAGATTAGGAATTAATATAAATTTTGAACACAATTTTGTCTAGGTAGTATATGTATTACCTACCTCAAACTAATAGATCATTGTATAAGTAAATATATTATTATGGAAAAGTTATTTTTATATAGTAACTGACTTCTAGTTGCTTCTACGCCTTCGTGGGTATCAGTTATCGCAACAAAAGTTACCGTTTGTGCTATTCTGATGTAAAGATTATATTACTGCAAAGTGTTTTTCAAAATCCCTTCGCGTGAAAGAGTAAGAAACATCTATCGTCACAAACTTGCGCGTTTATCATAGAGGTAGGATTTATGTTTCACAGAGATAATTAATTCAGTAATATGCAATAGATTAATATATACGGAAATACTAGTTCCTTGTAACTACGTAGTTATAGATGATTAAAACTAATCAGCCTATAGCGAATGAATAGCCAATCAAATTACTGACTCGAGATTAGTTCTGTGTATATTACACTGCTGAAGCCGTTTGTATTGGATCAGCATTATGTATTAAACTAAGTACATATTTTAATACACACACCTTCATACATACATACGGATATCTCCTAAAATATGGTAGGCGCCGTAAATGTTGAAAATATTTCCAAAAGGACTTGACTCACCGAGACACAGCTATAAAAATACTGTGAATATTTCAACTTTCTTTATGCGTAAAACTTTTTTTCCTTTTATCTTTCTACATGTTTAATTGAGCAAAAAAGACTTGGTTCTCTGTTTGAAATAGGAAAAACGGAATCCTTAATTACATAGAGAAATAGGACATGATTAATCAAGCGGCTGTTTGACTGTGACATATCTTCGAAAGAGCTTTAGCTGTCATAACGAACTCTATATGCATGTATGTAGATACATAATCTCGTTCGTCCCTATACAGTCATATATTATGGATATATGCGCACCCTTACCAAAGACGATGAGATTACTGAGACAACCCTTATTTTTAGACTGAATGTATATCGATTACGCCTCATTCGACTTGAAAATACACACACGATTAATTCGACGATAAAACCTACTTTAAAAAATACATGGAAACATAAAACGGTAGCTCGTCTTGTCGCCAGTCATAAAAACTGAGAGAAGGAAAATCAAGATCTTATTTTAATGTTTATGTTCTTTACATTCGATAGCGATAGCTGATAAGTGTTTACATAGGTACTGTACTAAGTATGATGTTCAATAAAATCATAAATAAACGTCATTTTATAGAGTATACACAAGGATATCAAAACAAAGCAGATTCTTAGAGACAGAGTGTTTTAATCTTTGTAAATCTTTATTCCTTGTAGATCAACAATAAGTCCACAGCTAATTAGATGTTTTTACTATAAGCTGTATTCCTAGAGGCTAGATTCACCATTACCGAATGCGCTATTAGTGAATTGATGCAGCTTTGAATTAATATTCAATCAATATTAATGGTGCGTATGTAATTGGTCTCATGATAGCATAATAAATTATATAAGCGGTTGCCTTAACGTTTAGTACTGGGCCGAGCCTTGCGGATTCTATTACCATGAGCTGAACACTCTATCGTGATCCACATATAGTTGGAAGTTGTTTTATATTTAGAAACATGAATTATAAATTACTTCAATACCGTATTACTATTATATAATTGAAGTAATTTTCTAGCACTACCTTCACTAGAGGTGCCTAACAGCATTGTGCTAATAGCTATCTTAGTTAAGAGAAAAATATAAAGAAGGGAGGTCTTTAATAACCAATGTTCCTGTGCGTTTCAGGGTGGGAGAGAAAAAATAAAAGAATTAAGTAAAAAACTAATTGGTCGGTGTCTTTTCTCACTTCAGTGGTTTCTCTTTAGTGGGCTGAATAAAATTAAACTGCTTTTACGATTTACTTCGAGGTAGCGGAGTATCTTAAAATAACCCACACTCCAAGACATTGAGACGTTAACACCCCAGTCTCCCCCGCAAGTACGTATGTCAAAAGTTATCCGGAACGCCTGGAGAAGTGTAAAACAAAATAAACGACGATAAAATTTGAAAATGTAAATTTTAATGCCAAGTATTCAAGCGAAGGTAAAACTCTATTATATAAATTTAGAGTACATATTTTGTATTTATTTCTCGTAGCATATATAATATGTATAATATATCAAAAGCTTTGCTATCTAGCTCAAGATCATGACACGTGCCTCTTTGCTTGTCAGATAAATTTAGGAACGCGCAATTGCTCGTCTAAGCCTTTTATGAGCCCTATTTTCAAACGCCATGCTGTAAGTACTGTAACTCTATATAATATTATAAGAGTATTTTTGTTTACCTACTTCTCTTGAATAGTTGTGTGAACTAATTGAACTATCCTTGATAGTGCTAACGTCCGAAGATTTAGGCCTCGTTTATTATAAGAAACCTGTGGATATATCCTATAGAATACAATTAGATACAGAGGTACTAAAAATGTAGGAACGTTAACGGCACTTTCACTTTACATCACGAGTCAGGTGTTGCCCTTAAGAACAATCATGCTACTAGACCGTAGAGGCAGCTAGTTCAGGCGACAAATGGCTTAAACAATTGTATTATATTTATGAGGGTTTCATGCTGAGGCACCATTTTACAGAACCGCGGTCACTGTTAAGCTAGCCTCAGCAATGTTGTTTAATGGGGTTTTTACAAACCGTTGTTTCATTAATTACACGCCACAATGAGTATGGGTATGTCGTTTTTAATATTCCAACAAACGTTTTCAGAAATTATGCTAAAACAGAAGATTGGTCGATCAATAAATTGTATTGGTTTATTTTAAACACGATATTAATAAACCCGTACAATCTATTGATACCGAACAATGTTCTAAAGTTAGAGATCAATTTCAATTGCTAATTGTGTACGGGAATCGTTGGGTATAATAGAGAAGAAATAAATGTTTATAATTGAGGTACAAACTGCATTTCGGCAATGGGTGAACTGTCAGAGAAGTCGATGCTTACGTTAGATAAAAATTATATAGAGTGAATATGCATAAGGACTCTGAAATGTCAAATTGGATTGAATTAGGTATTTTTTGTTCACAGAATGTATAGCAGTCAACATCAGGCGGCTCGACGTGCCGCCTTTGGTAGAATTAGGCACGGAATCGGTCATTCTTGACTGTGACTTCAATACGGGCATAACGCCCGGCCCTGGACTAGTGATTAAGTGGTTCTTCAATGGTTCTACGGGTTTGGTTTACCAGTGGATACCACCAAGACAGCCTCAAGTAATAGGCCTTCTCAAAGGGAAGGTAGACATGAGCTTTAGAATTTCAGGTAAGTTCGTATTTCTTTAATTTCAAGCCTTCTCGAAATTAAAGTAGGTATATGCGTCATCAATCCAAGCTGAACGTATTAACTTCATGAAATTTTTGGCCTAAAGGTATATCCAACCTAAACTCATAATCTATTTATACGTTTTCACTTTAATCCTAAATAAGATCTTGACTAGAAAAACTCCGCGAAGCTTGAAGCAAAAATGTTTAAAACATATTTTATCTAAATCATACACTCGATCGTATTCCACTTTTCCCGCTAAGCTATTAACACTTGGATCGGTTATGAACATACAGAGTTGTCTATAAATATCATGGCTATGTTGAGAGAACCCTAACTTTATGTAGCATATAGACGATAAAGCGAAAAAGCGGGTTTATCATGCGGAATAACTCAGGTTAGTGAAATGTGAAATCGTGTGACTATTACCGAACGGTAAATGACATACGTAGATGTAAACATAACGCGGGGAACTTGGGCCAAAGTTCCTTGTTATTCGGTGACTCGTTACGACTGCGAATACTGTTCACTATTTATGAATGTATGAGTATGATGATTTGATAGAAAGTTTCCAAACTATATTATTTGTGGCATGGTAACCAAAATCTAGCATCAAAATCATCTATAAAGAAAATATGTTATGGCTTTGCTGATAAAACTCGTCAAGTCTGTTTTAAGTGATCTTCTGTCATGCGTCATAGCTTCTAAGATAAGGTTATTCCTAGTTGGAAAACTATTTATTTCTTCAAGAAAAAATACCCTATTACAATCTCGAACCGCCCGTTCATTTAGTAAGGAGGAGCTTGCAGCGCTTTGTCAGTCATCATTAGCACCGACAAATCGATTAATTCATCCATTCAACTACCTTAGACGTTCTAAAAATGAAACAGTCTAATAGAGATTCCATTAGGTTGTCCCGTTCAATATCCTAGTTAGCAAGAAAAGCAAATATCTTTTTACAGTAGAGTCCACAGGACTGTCAAATTATTCCAACTGTCAAGATTTAACATAAACTGTCTAGGAATTCTTTGCCATCGGACATCAACGACAGGTGAGCGCCGTCTCTTCGCCGGTACGTACCGTCGGCAAGAACAGCGTAGGCTCGTAAAAACAAAAACCAATATTATTTTTGTTCTTGAAATTGGCTAGCATAAAGCTGAGCTTTATTTTTGGTCCAAAGCTGGTGCGAAATGTGTCACAGAAAACCATTTCTTAATCAACTAATCGCCAGCATATGAACATGATTATACTTTTGTCAGCATCACAGTAAAATATAAGGCATATTTTCTATTTTCTTCTAATTGTTCATATGTTTCTAAGTAATATGTATTAATTATCTGTTTATTTTGTAGATGAGCCTCTACAAGCGTACCGTGCTATGAAAATAATAAACCCGAGCACACTGCTAAGTGGCAACTACACGTGCGTCGTGTCAACTTTCGAAGAAGAAGACATGCAGACCAAGTCAATGTTAGTGTACAGTAAGTAAACTCTTTAATTTTTTTTCTTTTTTCTGGTAATAGGCGGCAAACGAGCAGATGAATTGCCTGATGGTAAGCAATTACCGCCGCCCATGGACACAAGCAACACCACAGAAGTCACAAGTGCGTTGCCGCCCCTTGGGGTTGGGAAAAGGGATAGGATGAGGAGTGGGATGAAGGAGAAGGAATAGGGGATAGGGCCTCCGGCACTCTCACTCACCTAACAAAACGCAACAATTTAGGTACTGTTACTTTACGTCGATTTTCTGTGAGTTGTAATTAATATTGATTTGGTTGGTTACACCGTCTCGACTTTCGTCGGTTTTAAAAATACCCCGGGGGAATACCCACGGGAAAAAGGAAATTATTATTATTATAATAATGTTAATTCACAGGGACATTAGAATAATATTATTTCTGTTCATAACTATAGCGTTTATTAATCTCAACCTTCTAAATCATAAAAGCCATGCTGAAGTGGTTCTGAAAATCAATCTCATAAACCAACAATTTTAAAGTGTCTACGAAAGTTTTATCTTCGTCGGCTTTAAGTATTCTAAAAGCAATTTTGCATCATAATTATGTTTGTTAGAATATTATTATAGCAAAGAGCAATAGGAAGTTATCTGTTTACATAGCTTTTAATAATAAATTGTTATACGTACCAATCAATATCGTATCAGTCCATAAAATGCATCACATTCTAGTAACAATTAACACTTTAAATCAAATATTTTATTGCTTTATAATAACAATAACAATTTCTCAAACTGAGGAAAAGTTTCGAGAAAAGAGAAACGGAAAAGATGAAGCACGTTTTTGTCGACCATATTGTACATAAATCTTGAAAAGTCGTTGACGCCACAATGTCGCAAGGAAGAGATGTTTCTTCTCGGTCCCAATCCCAACATTATATTACATTATCTCCACGAACATTTTCTGGTCTTTACGACGTCTATTTACTTAAAAACAAAGCAGGATATAATTACTTAATTAAAATTAAATTGTTAAGAACACAGCCCTGAGCATTCCGTCAATATTATTCAGTGTACCTGTAGTTTATAATTCAGTTTTAAAATATAAATTTGTATTGAATTCAAAGCTATTGTTGGGTTTTTGTGTAAACGAAACCAAACAAAAAGGTATTCAAACATCAAATTATTTAAAACATAAATCAGTTAAAGCGTGCCGTTACGATCAATAGTATTGTACACGAAGGTTTTAAATGGTTTATATAAAGCATTTTTGACGATGATTATAGAACTTATAAAAAAGTTCGATTTCTTCGATTTATACATAATACCGATATTTTTGAATATATGTAACTAGCTACTTATAAGATAGTTAGATAGAACAATATTTATTGTAGACCAGAAAATAATACAATAACTAAATGATAAAGAACTTAAAACTAGTGGTGCAAGGGCGACCATATCGCAAGATTCTATTTCTTCCAGACAAACAAGAATGGAATCAAATAATTGTTGAATGATAAAGAGAATAGGTAAGCCCTGGTATAGTGTATTTTTATAAGCCTGACAAGTACTAATAGTAATACTTTGTACTAACATACTAATATTACAACATATGTTGCTATTCGAATTATGCCTAAATATCTACCACATAATTACTCCTAATATTATTTTGCAAGTAAAATACTTACATTAATATGCACAAGATATTTTTTCACTTATTCTAATAAGTACCGACTGTTTATTTATATGATTAAATTCACACTATTTTAAGGGAAATAAGTCTACATTTTAATTTCTTTCTATCAAGCAATTAAAACGATATAGTGATTTATGATACTCACTTAATTATTCATAAAATTCTAAAAAGTGCAGTTTTATTTTTGGAATACTTTTCATATTAGGAGTATTTTTGTTTGAATAGTTTGTTGATGCGTGTCTTTGTATAGATGATAATTTAAATGCTATTAACATGAAATTTTGTAAAAAGATCAAGTATTCATTTGTAAACATGGCTGTATATGTATGTAATGAAGTGTTAATAAAGCAAGGAGTGATGTTGCTTCACTTTCAATTTTACAGGAAGTATCGTTAAGAGTAAAGCGCGCTTTAAAATTTAATCATGATGGTGTTTTAATGAAGTTTCCAGCTTAATTGCAGTACAGCAATCATCCGAAATACAAAAATGTTATTACTTTAACGAAAAAATAATCTTGATTGCTTTCATAATGAAATTATTATTTAATTGGATCAACTTTATAACAGACTATATTATTAGGTTAATTTTAGCCCGCCGGATCCGCCCACGTGAATGTTGGTTACTGCGACAAAGCGGTAGCCTTATGTTCCTTTCTGGAGGGCCAATTCTGCTATTTTTATATGACATTGATATTATATATTGAATGGATTTAAAAGCGGTATTCTGATAACCTAATGTCATTATCGTATAATTTAAAATAAACAGTTCGTTGTTGACACATACGATCTCGTTACAATTTCATTCAAATATCAGATAATTTATAAGAATACGCTTTTTGTGACGTAAGTATGACACTGACATGATATCGAGACTATATTTATTTAGAAGAATTAGGCCCCAGATGTTTAAGCTAGTCTTTTATTTTGCGAAATATGGGTTCAGAATAATTATACAATATAGAATCCCCATAATGAAGTTCGAAGCATGAAAATTTACAAAATATGTGCTGGAAGGACCTAATAGACGTATAAGTATATTAGATAATGTAAAGTTTCATCATAATCCGTTGATTACTTTTTGAGTGCAAAAGTAACGAACATCCACACATTCGAACAAACTTTCGACTTCATAAAAATAGTGAAGTTATCAATGTTATATTGCTAAGCGCTGTTTTAAGCAAAGTTTTTATTCCTCAGGTCCTGGGAAGAATTTTCATTTTGTTCAAGAGAAAAAATACGTGTTCTTAGTGACGCTGATATGCACCGCCGAAGACTTGTATCCGAGACCAGTAATGACTATATTGTCTAAAGGGTGAGTGTAAAACCTATATTTAAACTCGGTTCAAAACTTGCCTCAACTATTGAAAGCTTTCTAAGCTTTTAAAAGTAACTTTGTGCCTAACAGCGTGTGTCTGCTAAGCACCGAGAAACGTAATAGAAAATCAATTTAAAATGCACATGTTTACATACTGAAAGTACTTACGGGTGCTTACCGTTGCCATTTTGTTTTTATTCCAATCTGTGTCTGTCGATTGAATGTTTGTAAAGTCCTTCGTGACACAGTATTTGTTCCTAGTGCGGGAGCTGTCTTCAAACCAATCATCTTATTTTTAAGAAAGTTTATGGATAAGGCCCAATGCACCTTTAATTCTTTCTGAAGACAGACGTTATAGTGTAACGCTTCATCCATACAAACCGAAAACGCGACTGCATATTATTTTTTTTGTCCATCAAAGTAAAAATCATACATCGATAAGAGTTATGTATACTATGAAAACTACATGTCGTTTTGTTCTAACTTTAAACATTAATAGTGTTTGCAAAGCACATACTTTCCATTATGTGATTTCAAGGATTATCTTAATACAGTCAGCCGACATTTCCTTACATTACGAAACGCTATAATAGAAACGAGTTGCTGGAACTTGCCAGCGAAAATACAGATAGTCGGAAACTAAATATACCTTGTAGCTAGCTTTATTAGTAGACAGTAAAGTTGAGATAAAAGATAATAGCCGAGCGCAAGTAGGACCAACTTGAAAGTTCAATGCCTTGTCCGTAGTTCCGTACAACTTTCGAAGCGACAAGCAGCTTATTTACATCTTACATCCTCCTTAGCCTCCAGTCCATCTAGAAAAAAAAACAACTTTTTCTTGAAAGATTTTAAAGATTCCTGTAGTCATAAAACAGTTTCATTATCCAGACTAATAAAAGCGGATATAAAAACATTTACCCACTCGAGTGCGCAAATAAAGCAAAAATATATATAAAATTTAATGGGTAATTCATAGTTGGAATAAGATTTTTTAATTGTTGGTACTGCACCTGGATCTGATTGGAATTTTGATTTGTACAAGTCGTGCCAGACTTTATGCGCGGTTTCAAGGAAACTAAAATTAAAATTACTCAAAAATAGATTGTTAAGATTCACTCAGATCGAGTATCATAATAAAGCGAACACAGCAGAAATACTGAGTGTATATTATGATATTATTTGATCAATTTTAACTAGATTGTGAAGATATCTTCGATCAATGGTGTAAATATACAAACTAAACAATTTTATCGTATTGTAGCCTCCAAGAACAACAATTTTGAACAAATTGTATTGTGTATTGTTTTAGGTTGGACTTTGTTATGATTGTTTCTGTAAAATTGCTGAACAGGTTCGACGTTAACTGGAACAGAGACAAACTCTGTCCCGCTCGGGGGTAATTTCAAAGTGACGTGCCTCCTCCAACGTGCCTCAGTTTTTCGCTCTTCGATCCCCGTAGACACCGCGTAAAATTTTATAACTATAAACTTTCCTGACAGATTAAAGTTTCGAATGGCAAAAAGCTAAGATTAAGTGAAGTTTCATATAAGCGTGGGCGGACATTTTTACTTTGTTTTATGTTACGATATTGCATAGATTATGTCTTCGTACATAATAATTACTTTGTTATGGTGATCGATACTGTGTAAATATTACGTATTACTATCCGATGAGAATGTTGGCAATAAAGAATGGTTAAATGAGACTACCAATGGCCATTAGGAACGTGTATATTGTACTAATTAGCCCTATTTTACGTACACGAAGAATATTTAAGATAGTTCTAATGTTTATGTATGTTTTCGTAGGAAGCCTTTGGAAGAAGCAGAGACGGAGATGACAATGGATTCATGGGGAATGTACACAGTGACGACGAGAGCGAAGGTTCACGACGAAAACGTCAGCCGACCCTTTGAGGAGTTCGTCTGCATGTTGAGCCTGCCTGTAGCAAATTATACAGCCAATAGGACAACGGTATATTACCCGGGTAAGATAGCACGAAACATATGTTATTCATCGATCCTGGTCACAAAGATTGATAGCAATCCGTGATTATGACTGATGCACGTCGCTCGAAGCGTCGGGCAAATAATTAAACCTTATACATCATACGACGTATAATGTACTCAATACGAAATTTAAATGAGTAAAATAAACATGAATAAATCACACTTTTAATTTAAAACGAAGTACATTATCCACAAACTATTTTCTTTGTGACTTTATAATTAAGTATAGGAGCACTGTTCAAACAATTTCCTTAATTTGCTTTCGCGAGCGAATATGTACTTCCGAGTCTTCAGTGAATATCTTTAAGAGGAAAAGCAATAGCATTAAAGTAAGATAAAGGTCAGGTTAATTTGCGACTGCAGCTTTATAAATAAGGCTGTTGCTGCATTACGTGTTACGCGATACTAACGGGATCGTAAGCTGTAGCTCGTAAAACTTTATTAACACTTGCATGCACTCGCAGGTCTTATGCCGACGGCGCACATCGCCGCCATCGAGGTCGAGAAACCTCAAGAGCACCAGGCCAACAGTAAGCATATCAATTTTAATTATATCTTACCAGGTTTGGTATCTATAAAACTTTAGGCAACAGCTCTTTATTAAGTAAATAACTTATGTACTGTGTGGTTTGGCTGCTGATTTAAGTTGCATTCTGAATAAATAACATACATATATGATATGTATATATCAATGTCTGTGGAATGCTCTCCTTATTCTAGTTACCTATAGCCTAAGCAATGATGTGATTTATTTTTATCAACATGTGTGTCTGGTCATGTTGTAACACAAAATTATGTATTTGTCCAGCTAATAATATTTCTTAGCAAAAGATGATACTTAAATTATTCTTTTACGACTTTCATTTTATAAGACAAATCAAATCTTTTCTTCAAAATTCTTACCGAATTTTCTCCATGGACCTACCGCTCCCTAGAATCAGTATCATTTAAGAAGAGTATTTGAATATCTGTTTAAAATTAAAAATGTTTGTACTTCAAACATAAGTTAATACAGTGAATTATTAACTTGGTGATCTGTAGTTGCTTTGGAGAGACCCTGCCCTTTCATAGGTATAATAAGTATCTAAAGAAACCTAAGTAAAATTATAACAATGAGTATAGGTACATAGAGTAAGCCCCCAGATTATGAAGTAACTATACGGCCGATTCCAATATCGAATCCTCTACCCATAGATCGCAGCAATCCAAACTCACACTCGACTGCCCTATCGATCTCTTTGTGGGTTCCAATAACAACGATCTGCTACCACCAGTACAATTTGACAACAGATTCGAGATCCATCGCAAAATAGTATTATATATCATTAGGTAATATAAATACTTCGGGTCATCATTAAGTACATATTATTTGCTTAATTCTTACGCAATAATGTTAAATATGTCATAAGTAGTAATAGAGCTTCTATTCAACACAATAAAAAATATGCACTGCATATTTTTTCACACGCACGAATATGAGAAAAGAAATGGAACGTGAATGTCTTGACCTTGCCAAATGTCAATTTTATCGTATGACATCGTATGTCATTATTCATTTCATGTTTAAAAATGTTTGAAATATTGTAAGCAGCATATTATTCTGTTATAATTATTTAATGTACCTGTAAACAGATTAAATAAACAGGAACACTGAAAACGTATACTGAAACGCTTATACTGAATCTATGTTTGTATGCATGTAACGGTGACCAGTCAACTTTACGGGCGCATACATTCATTTCCCTTATTAATTGGCTGCATATTAGGATTCAGCTACAGAATTCCGTAAGGCTGGTGCGAATGTTCAATGTAGTATGCATTTATACCGCTACTTTGTCGTTCGTGTGCAGCGAAAAGACCAAATTCAGGGTGCCGTGATACGGTATTCTTTCATTCTGATCAATAAAACGCGCAATTTTTTCCCGGGATAAACGGAAGTTCGTTTTAATTTTCGGAAAACGAACAAACGTGTGCGTTATTAAAAACATTGTGAAATAATTAATAGCAGGGAAACATAAGAAGAAAAAGTAATGGAGGCGTGCAGGAACCCCTTGACAAACAAGCTTAGTTTTAATTTCGCGTCAATTCTTTGGAAAAATTGTAAAGTATAAATCTTTTCTAGGTTCCTCTAACCAAACCTCTGACTGAAGAAGAAACATAAATACTACTGACTTCTAAAGAGACTAGTAAAATTATAAATGGCAAAAGGCAACAAATGTCACGACGAACAAAAGGAAAAAAGAGGAATGGCAACTAATTGCTGACCAATACAATTCCGTCGTCGGCTCAAGTTACCGGACACCACAACAAGTGCGTTTAAAATGCGAAAATCTTAAAAGGAATACTCGCAAACATAGTAGGTACGAGTACAATGATACGAATCAAAAACTTTAAGGTCAGTCAGTTGTTGAATTACCTACCCGTTATGAGTAGGTATCTACATTACCTAGTAGACTTTCTCTGTCACATGGCAAGAAAATCATTTGCAGCTTTACTGGTTATTTCCTTTGTAATAAAGTAGGTACCTACCTAATGAAAGTTTAAGTATGTATCCCGAGTTCCGCTTCCTAGTCTAACTGGATTTAACTGAATATTAGCTTTTCCACAGAGCGACTGCCTGTTTGACCTCCGCAACCCTAAGTGGTAGCTATATTCTATGGTTTGGCTAGTGACAGTTTATTCATAGATACTGACTCCCTATAATGACTGTCAAATATCTTCATGACAATCGGGACCGACGGCTTAACGTGTCCTCCGAGGCACGGGGCAAGCGATAATTTACAATACAATATTTACAATTCAATACGCACATAACGCTGCAAAGTCTTTGGTTGATAATTCCATGCCGATACCCTCTGCATGGAAGTCTGTCGGTATCCCCACTAGGCTATCGCCGCATGCATATGTAATTATATACTTTAAATTTAAATTTCATATGTTGCAGACGGGTGGCGGCGGTTCCGCATTGTCACCAAAAGACACAACAAACCCATCTCCTGTGCTACCTAGCAATACCGCTACCCTGTCCGACACCTTATCTGGTAGAATATAGTCGAGACGCCTCCAACAACAACAAGTGACTGACCTGAAAGTTGTTCATTCGTATCATTGTACTACGTTTGCGAGAATTCTTTTTAAGATTTTTTCCATTTTAAACTCAGTTGTTTTGGTGTCCGGTAACTTAAGCCAACGACAGCGTTGAATTGGTCAGCAATTCGTAGCCATACTTTTATTTTATTTTGTTATTATATAAATTTTGCCAGTCTCTTAAATCAGTGGTATTTTTATTTCTTCTTTAGTTAGATGTCTAGTAAAAGGAACATAATAAAGATGCTTGGCAGGGCTTTTGTAAACTCTTTCTTTTCAATAACAATAAAAGAACACAATACTTAACCTTTTGTTTTATAAATAAAATATCAAATTGTCAAACATTAACAAGGATTTATATAACTTTATACTATCGCGGTCATACACATGAGATTGAAACTGTGTTTCCTAGCGCTCATAGCTAGACTTGACTTACGTATCTTTCGTAATAGATCAACAAAGTTGAGCAACGTTCACAGAGGTCAGTGCTACAGAAGTATACAGAATAGTTCAAGAATATGAGAACATAATTACCATAATATTCTTTTTCTTCCTCTGAAGGAATTTCTTCTAATTGCTATTTAAAATGTTGTGTAGTATAGCTGTACTGATTATAGTCGCCTGAACATTTTGAAGAGACAGCCGCAGTGTTAAATCTACGACAGGGAGCGGACTTTTCCATACACCAAACGTGCTGAAAATAAATAAATGTTCATAATTATGACAAAGCAGTTGGTTTTTCATCCTAAAATCTAATACTAATAAATAAAACTGAAGTTTGTTTGTTTGATTGAACGGGCTAATCGCAGGAACTATAGTCCGATTTGAAAAATTCTGTCAGTGTTAGATAGCCCATTTATCGAGGAAGGCTATAGGCTATATAACATCACGCTGTGAGCCACGGAAACAGAGCAGTAGCCTTAAATAACGCGGGTGTGTCTCATGTAGTTTAAATAAATTGTAAATAATTATGAAAATTTAAGTGTCGGTCTGTTACTTTAAAATAACTATGTTCTTTAAGTGTAGGTATATAGTTAAGTTACACAACAACAAGTTATAAACAACCCTTTTAATTGTTGTCTGTCTTGCTGTTTGTCCAGGGTAATCAGCATCCTAATTATTTCCACACGCAACAATCATACCATAACGTCAGTCCCTTCCGACGTGATAGAATATCTATAATATATTTATTTATTTATTCATAGTCTCACACCTGTATCCCCGAAGGGGTAGGCAGTGTTGTAAATATTACACCCACATTTCGCCATGAATTTTTAGGTCCCACGTAATAGGGGGCGAGCCTATTGCCGTTACGGGGCACATCTCCAGACTCCGGGCTGCTACTGAGTATTCGGAAAAACCCAGTAACAATTTCGCCCGACCCGGGAATCGAACCCGAGACCTCCGATCAGCAATCGCATACGCTATCCACTGGACCACGGACATCTATCATCTATAATAATACATATTAGTATGGATTAGTAAGGAGTAACTGTCAAACAATAGATACTTGCATTTTAAAACAGAATTATTAAATATTGTAGCATCATGGGCAGATCCTGGCCAACGAGAGACTACATTCATGAACTTCAAATCTGCATCACAAACAGCCTGGACATTGATAAGTAACTTTTTCGGTTTCTAAATTCTTCGTCTATTGAGTGATCTAAAAAATAAATGGTACGTTTAATACATGAAAATCAATGAATGTGAGACCAAGAGACTGCTACGTAGAGTGTCATGAGTTCGAATCTACGGCTTGCTCCAATAAATGTCCGAAGTTAAGTACGAATTAGATTGTTAATTATTGCCTGCTAAATGGAGACGGAAAGCATCGTGAGAAAACCTTCTAAGAGTACTCCATAATGTTCTCGAAAGACATGTGAAGTCTATCAACTCACACCTAGCCCTTCTCAAAACGAGAATAGGCCTGTTCCCAGCTGTGGGACAAATTATAAATCTAGTACTTATATAAAGCTGAAAAGTTTCTTACTTTGTTTGCTTGAGCGCGCTAATCTCAGGAACTACTGGTCCGATTTGAAAATTATTTCAGTTTTAGAAAGCCCATTTATCGAAGATGACTATAGGCTATATAACATCACGCTATGGGCTACAGGAGCAAAGCAATAGGCTAAACTAACGCGGGTGCAACCGCGGGCTCATCTAGTCTTGTTATAAATGAGATGATTATGATAATGAATACATAATATGTTAGTTATTTCTTATTATGTAGTTTTCATAACTGTAGTTTATTACCAAGTTTAATCATTTACTTATTTGGTGACTGTTTGCGTATATGAGTGCAATCAATGGCACCAAGAACTTGTGGAAATTGAGCTATTTTTTAGAATTTATCCACACTGTTTTGGTGCATTATAATAAATTGGTTATAAAGCCTGGCTATAGCTAGCGATTTTGAGACACCGACAAAATCAACAACAGAAATAAGCATAGTAACCAGAGCATAGAATCAAAGCGTTAATAGAAGCTGGTGAAGAGGTGCAAGCCAATATTACAGCAATAAGAAATTAAATGTATTTTTAGGCACTGAATTTAGTATTTATGTCACTCACACTTAGGCAAACACACTTTGCAATAACTATATTGTGGTTACTCACCGCTTTTGGGCTACTTTTATGTATGGCATAATTTCGATACGCTTTTATCTACTTCTTGGTTGAAGTTCTTCTTTATCCCAATACGAAACACGTTCTAGAATTTGATATCACTGCCACTATTTTTAAATTTGCCATAATACTATTTAAAATTTCAAAATAAAGCTGCAATTTTTTGTAAGCGCGATCTGTATCTGCCAATTTTCAGGGATTGCAAAATTATGTGAAAGATACAATCCAAAGGATTTGTCAACATCAAAAGATTCGATATTGGAGTCCAGCAACTGTCATTTTAGAACATAGGGCGATCCAAAATAGGTCAAAATCCAGAGTGTAACCTCCCATGGATTCATCGCATCTTTAGATCGCTGTTGCAGTTGATGTATCGTATATTGAATCACTTTCTGTGAAATGTGGATGACAGATGTCATCTCTGATTGCTATCACTGGATTGGGATTGCATATTGGAATCCGCCGTAAGTAATCTGTGCCCCAGATACAACTACCAAAGTACTGAAACGTTGATGACCAGATCATATTCACTGTGAAAGGTTTTTTTATCTTTCAATTTGTATGACAATCGAATGCACCGTCCGTCTGTCCATGTTAGTCTACTGGGAATGCCATGTTCAGTAGCCGATTAATGCCTCGCTAAATAACTGCTCTCATGATTACATGTATTGCTAACTTTTATTGACAATACATGTCTTCGTGTGCATAATGATTAATTTACGATCGTAACTAGTTTATTTTATTTTCAGACTGTCCACCGTTCCTGCCGTGCGCTTCATTAATTACAATATTAATTAAAATCTGCCATCTTTTTTAATATAACAGATATACAATAAATAACACGCTTAGGCCCTAATAAAATAATAATATATTTTACAAACAAATAGCAAGTATTGTACATTTATTACGAACGTTCGCTATGTTAGCAAATAAAGTTAGACTTAAAACGTTAAATTTAGTATTTTGTGTTATTAACTTTGAATCAGTATTATTGTTTTAAAAACAGCTATTTTAGGATGTTTAAAAAATCTGTGATATTTTAGTTTAAAATTAAATTAACGAATACGTGAATGTATTTTTATGGATACGCGATTTAATTTTTGTAGTTTTATTACTGATAAGCACTATGGTGTACGTTTGTATATTTTATAAGTAGGTACTGTTAGTATAAGTATTGTAAGTATTACCTAGTAATCACGATGATTTAAATGGAGCTCTTTGATATTATACCAACTGTAAATAAACGCTTCAATGTATTACTCATGTGTGTATCACTTAAACACGACCCACTACGAAACACTATCGACATAAACAGCAAAACACAAACCATTATTACATGCCATTCACGATTCTATGATTACCCAACCACTTTTTCTTATCTGAAAACCGTTAACATCAAGTTTATCCTTTTACAAAGGTAGGTACATAGTAATCAGATTGTGTACACCCACTCACGTCACTGACTAGTGGAAAACATATTTTCTTTTATAAAAAAATAAGAAAAGCTCGTGTAAACACATCACCTAAAGGAAACGTCACTCGTAACTCGTGTGATGTTCGCTGAGAATAAAAACATCATAAAAGGCATTTTGATATCTTTATAACCTATTTCTCATCAAAGTACGAAAATTGTTAGCTTTTATATCTTAATTCTGCGAGATCTTCAATAACAAACTGGGTAATGTCCAATATAAGATTTCTTAGTAAGCCATTTATACAAAAACTATGTTATAAATATTACAACACGCAATTACGGTCTCATCCCGTGTATGGAAGAGTATGCGGCAAGAATTTTGCTTGTTCAATAATTACTCATGATCGTGTAGGCTCAACTGCAAAGCTTACTGCCATATATTTACCTTTATGATGTCTCCGTGCCACCTCACCGTTTATTCTTCCCTCTGAATATTTTAAGGGTAAAGACATGATTCACATTGCCTTTTATCACACGTACATACCTACATAGCACAAATATTAATCACGACATGTCAAAAAGAACTAAGCAAATGTAAAGACAATATCATCGAATGTCCAAGTCTCAATAAAGTTTTGTAACTACCTATTGTTCAAGGAATAGATTGTCCCTATCATGAAACAAAGAAAACTAAATCGAACTCAATAAACAGAACTTAGACACTGTAATATAATACTGCCTCGGGTAATGAAATTGTCCCTTGCCAGTTAAAACGGCGTATCTGCCAAATTTATTGATTGAATTTCCTTCGTTGGACACGACGCTCGAATAATAGTGATACATTATTTAACTAGTTAAGGTAGCCTCTTTATTTAAAAGTTAATTAACTAAGTTTTGAAATGATCGCCGCGCAAAGATTGTGTTAATAAAATTACGTTGATATACGAGCGAGACTACGGTGGCGGTAAAGTGTTACAGCGGTACTCGAGCAAGTGTTCGTATGTGTACCGGCAACTTGATACACTTATACGAACCTAAGTACATACGTAAGTAAGTTAACTCGGGATAGAAATATTACAGCAGTAGATAAAGAGTAAAGTGGGCACGGCTAAGTAGATACTCTCTCGCTGCAGTAATTTGAGAGAATTCCTTCGAGGCGGCCTGTGCGATATGTCTGGCTGAGTGCGTGAACCTCCTTTTAACATTACCATAACTGTGCCATCGCTGTTTCCTTCTGGTCAAATCCCCAGGAAATATTCCGAAACGACACGGAAACTAAATTAAACGAAGTCTCCCCCGAATTAGTAGTCCGAAGTACATAAAAATACTTGGACAAAATTAAAAAACTTTTTATATTACGTATTTACTTAAATAATTAGTTTCGTTGTAGGTCGGTCCCGTTGTTCATCGCTTTATTATATTAATAAAAGGAATATAAATCGTTTGGTTTGCGAGTTAAGTGTAACACGAACAATACAATTATGTAGTTAGCTTTAGTGCGGCGGTGATCGTCCTCGACGGTCTGCTTCTCTTTATTGCCCTAAAAGTGTAAGTTTGTTTTGTAGTTTGTAAAGCACAAACAGCACTTCCAGTAATATCTGACTCCGTGGCGGTAAGTGCTAAGTTGCCTCTGTATCTCTGGCGATAAGTTCCTAATTGCACTTCACTGTGCGGAAATGGGGTAAAGCGGGCAACGTCGGGCGAACACGTACCGCGCGTACGTGTTCTGAAATGTACTACGCTTTAATGCGTATGACACGCGGCTTGATGTTATGTCGAGCACTTCCATTTTATGTATTTCAATTCGATATTGAGCCTATCACGACTCGACAGAATGAAAGAAAACTGTTAAGGTGATTCTGGTGACGCGTACGTAATCCGCGTCCGCCATCTTATCTCCGACGAAAGTGTTAAGCTGTCGTTAGGGAACGAGAACTCGCTCCCGTATGCACGCTAGCTTATTACTTCAATTTGTACTTTATCTGTCGACAACTGTAATCCTGAATACAATCTGTATCACTCCACGAAGGATAACCGAATAACACTGTAATAAAATAATAAAAATATTAAACCAACAAGTCCTTCAGAAGCATTCAAATAATTATAAAACTGGAAACAACAGGGAAGTTTCAAAAACAAACAGCTATCGTCTGTTCTTTCTCATCCGTGTGTAAACAGTACAAATGAACTTTTAAACAAGTTGAATGATCATTTCGCGGCCAACACTGATTGCTTTAAGGAAGTCGAAGGCAGTAACAACTCTTATCGTACCTATAGATAGTTGTACTAGTGGCGTCCATAAAATCTAATGTTACTGTGGCCGGAGGGAAGTGAAATACAAATTATTTGCTTATAATATACTTGTACAAGCGCCGCCTGTGATTCTGTCCGCATTCAAATTGCATTTTTAAGCAAATAGAGAAATAGGAGTATGATATACTTGCATAAATGAAATACATACAGAGAGATTGCAGTGCAGTTCTCGCTTTGGTACTGTTATGTGGCGCAAATTTTATGTTCGTCTCAAAACCATCAATCTTCAGAGAGTTAATATTTACAGGAGACCTAAAAGTTCAGCAGCAGGAATTAAGTGAAAATGTTTTATACAAAGGGTGGTGGTTTCTTTTTTATATTATACAGTCTCACAATACACGTGAATTAATTAAATTTATACACGCGACTGACCTAACTAGTTTTAAAAGGCTTCTTATTAAATCAAAGCTTACTCCTGAGAACTTGGAGAAACATTTTTAATTAATGCTAGCTACCAACGCTTGCCGAGCCTGTAACCTTCATATTACTAATTATATATTAGAGACATTTTAATGAAACTTTAGTTTTGCATGTTTAATTAATTGCTATAAACGAAAAAGTAATTAACATGGTTTTGCTAATCTACAGATTAAGTTAAAGTTCTACAAGGTAAGACCTAGCTTGTACCTACTAGTAATATAAAGTGAAGCCATTTAAGCCATTTATTTTAAGATTCTCTTTGCCTAAATTGTATGAATGTTGTAGGCAGGGGCAGTGCGGTGAACAAGCCATTACATACCAATGCTTGGTATAAAAAATAAATGTTTAAAAGAACACCTACAGATGCGCAATACGGCGTTTTGTAGCCGTAGAAAATCGACAATTTCATGAAATTACCATTCTGAAGGCAAAAGGAGTTCTACTATTAGATAGCGTTTGATTTCTTTTTTTATACTACGATGCTTACTTTTGAGGGGAATCTAGAAAAGGCTGTTGCTTTAAACAGAGTAAAAAAGATACGTGTGATGGGACGCGGGAGGCTCAGTCAACGTCTTTCAGCTGAGATGATGATGATTGTGACGGGTGCCAGGAGTCCTGAACTAGAACCTTAGCTGGTCCGCCACAGTGCGCTAATGGTATGTAACTGTGAAGTGTTCCTACGACGACTGTGTTCTATGTGTGCGTGGACTGTATGGCTTCTAACTGTCGGGTTTTAGAAATAAAACATCATGTTCAAGGAGAGCGATGCTGTTGGTTAAGGTGTTCAGTGCTGGATGGTTACATACGGATATTGACGGTTACTCAGTTACAAAGATGGTGAGTGGGACGCCAACGATTTTGGCCGAAAATTGTGTCGCTTAAGTACCTCGAAACTTTAATCGCACCGAACGCGTGCACAACAAATCTTTATTTTGAAACAAGTACATACACGTAGGGGAAAGGTGTACGAGATAATCCGTTAAGGGAAGACGATCCTTTTATATTGCAACGAAACTAGTAGTGCCATCTAATTGTGTTTACTGGTAAAATGTAGTCCCCGATATTCCCCCGCCTTAGTCAATCGTCAAGTCTTGAGCGACGGTAATTTTTTTTGAGGCAGAAAACAAAAATTACGCCACTTTGATCTAAGGTAAGGTTGACTTTAAGATTGTTTAATGTGTTCTAACGTACTTTATTGCCATTCTTGACGTATTAATTACCCTTGTATATTTCTCAATTTTTATTTTTATACATCTTGGAAACAGTTTATACCACGTAGCTTATGTTATTGATCATTGAATAAAAAAAATATGTTGGGGCAAGATGATTATGTTACCGGTGTACAAGACGATCCGTGTGGATAATCTTGTACAACCTGTTAACATAATCATATCTACTATTACAGGATTTTTTTTTTACCATTTGTATTTTTATGTTTTTTAGATAGCGATGATCCGGGTGAATTCGCGGTGATTCACTTGTGAATGGGGTACAATAAAGACAGGAAACAGGCGCTTATAACAATAAAATATTTATTTTGAATTTAATTTACCTATATAATTAAAATTGAGATTACATCTGCCGTGTGGTTGACGGCATAGAATACAAGTGTCACCACCCCTTATCTTCCCGTGGGTGTCGTAAGAGCCGACTAAGGGATAACATGATGCAAATACCATCTTTGCGTAGAGACGGAAAACTCGATATCAAACCCTATACGACTGCCTCGTTGGTCTCGCGGCATAAATGTGCGCGTGGGATCGGGAGGTCCCGGGTTCGATTCATGGGTCGGGCAGTGTTACTGGGTTTTTCTGTCACGAAATTCTCAGTAGCAGCACGGAGTCTGGAAATGTGCCCGGTACGGCAATAAGCTCGCCCCTTATTACGTGGGACTAAAGTATTTCTGGCGAAAAGTGGGTGTAGAAATACACCTCTGCCTACCCCTTCGAGGATAAAAGGCGTGACGATATGTATATATGTATGTATGTATGTATGTTTACCTATATTTGTTTAAAATGTTGATGAAATTTATTTTCAGATTTAGAAGATTAGCTGTTTTAGAAGATAAGTTATTTACCTTTTTTAGCAGATTATATGATTTTGTTAAACCTTACCAGATCCGATCAGACAGGTCTCAGACAATGTGATGATTGTGTCCTTGATGATTATAATGGAGACTGAATGACTCGATTAAAGGTTATGTAAAACCCTGATTATTTTCTTTTTTTAATTTTTTTTATTAAAAGAACCTATTAAAATGACTTCACGCTGCCTGATGGTAAGCTGACAGTAAAGTCCTATTGGGAAGGCCATCATCCCCAATTGCTGGTTAGGCAATGTGACATGATTATGACCTTATGTGGTTAATTCTACCATAACCTATGTTAATCTCAAATTGATTTTGGGCAACATGATCCTGGTATCATCTTGCCCCTACCGATACCGCAGGGATCATCTTGGACACCGGGGTGTACAAGATGATCCTTTCATAACGTTTTAAAAAATGTTGTTTATAATAATAAAAAATCAAATATATATATATTTTGAGGATGGAATCAATATAATAGATAAATTTACTATGGAAAAACGTTTTTATATCTGCAATAAGTGAAATATCATTTAAATTACAAGCTTTCTCCCTTAAGTGAATCATCTCGTATACCTTTCCCCTAAATATCTTATATACTATGGTACATGTAAATATGTTCTATAATTAACTAGATAGGTCTTAAAAAGTTCTATCTAATGGTATACAATACATAAACGTATCTGTTTGCATCACGATGTTATTTACGAAAAACTATCAAAAATTGTCGTCACACAGGGGTCCACTCACCCTAAATTCTATAAAAAACTATTAAATATTGAAAATAAATATGTAATTTTGGTGGGCCCGTGTGCGCGACTATATGGAGCATATATTATTATATGCTCCATATAGTCGCGCACACGGGCCCACCAAAATTTTGGTTTATACCAAAATTAATGAAAATGTCTTTATCCATTACGAAGTTATTACAGTATAACCTATAATTCACAAATAAAATTACAATCTAACTAAGATAAATACGAACCTACATAAACAAAGATTATGATAAACATGAAAATGTTTATTATTGCTATTTTTTCGACTATATAAACCAATAACTAGTAATAAGATAGCATTTCGATATGATTTCAACCCTATTCCAAGCGGAAAACACATATAAAACTATAAATGAACTATGTAAACAAAACAGCTATATGTATATCAACTATCAGTTCTTATCTAATGCAACTGTCACACACTATAAGGTCCATAACTCCGTTCCTACTGTTAGCACACGTATAACTTTAATGTTTATGCACTATACGACACTTCTTATTATCGATTCGCGAAATTTCACTGTTCTATTGTTATTTTTGCACTTTGACGCGTCCGGGAATTGAACTCGGTATACCGTGCGATAGGTCGGCACTATTTTTTCACGATTTTCAGTCGTGGTTTCGAATACACTATTTACTGACACACTTTTTTAATGTCTGTCTCGAACAATGATAATGACGTGTGTTTGGTTAATAATTGCTCTAAGCCCTTTTGCTTGAGCCTTTTAGGCAACATATAATGAGTTGCGACAGAGTGTAAAAATATACAAACGTGTATACCTAATGATATAATAGTTCATTACTTCAGAGTTAATAACTTTGAATATTAAGGAAACATTTTAAAGATAATATTTCAGTTTCGATGAAAGCAAACTAAAACGAAATATGATTAATTTCAACTTTACTTTGAGTCTTCTAAAATGTATTTATGATTCAAATACGAACACATTTTCTGTTGAGTGCAATATAATTCTGTCGCAAAAACTTGATTCAATCACGCAACCTTTAGTATTTTACTTTTCTTTGTATATTTCCTTCAGACAAAGATAGTCTGGGATGAATCAGGAATGGCACTTAGCTATGCTTTAAAGATGTAAGCTGGCGAGACGGTTGTAATTTTAGCTTAGACCTGCACTTATGGTTCGTCGGGTCGGCACTGACCCGGCGCGGGGTAATGAGCTCTCCTCCTGTTTTGGAACAGTGCGTAACTACGGTGGACGCGATATTTACCTAGAGAACAGCTCGCCATTGTCAAATTGGGTAACTGAACACGGACACACCGAATTTGACGATTAGGTAGAATCACATGTAAAAGGGCAAATTAAGCTCAAAATATAGCTTAACTGAGTCAATGTGTGACTTTTCTAAAATAGTTAAAATCTAATAAATTATAGTAGTTCTTTACTATAATAAAAATTAGCATGGTTAAAAATTCAGGTATGTCAGACAAAAAAAAAAACTATCAATTTAATTCCACTTTGTTCGTACGTACCTACATTTCAAATCTCACCAGTTATATCGCGTTACCTGTGGCCGAAATAAGACGTCGCCTCGCAGTAGTCTCGGACATAAATAAGTAAAAATGGCAGGACAAGTAAAGTGGTGAGCGGAAAAATGAGACGACAAGATCAGCTGGTGACCTAGACGCGGCCTAGATCGCTACACGATCTACCTTGACAGATGGGGTGACATCACTACCATAAGGATGGCAATTCAAAAGCTCGGTACATGGTTTAACAAAATCTTCCTGAATTTGTATCGCAGGAGGCTCTGTTGAAGTTTCCTGTGCCACAGCGTAATCTCCGTATCGGTAGGGCCTTTATAAATATTAAGTGAATGAATAAAAGGATTTTCAAATTCTATCTAGCCATCGATATCAGCTCACCTTACACAAATACTTTGTGTGCACGGATCTAAACCGCAACTTGGCATGGTGAACAAGGGGAGACCACTTTCGGCAACAATTGATAGACGCTAGGTGACCAATTGAATCAGTGCGCTAACTGAGCCGTAACGTGTGCCTACACTTAGCCAAAGCCAGCAATGCTCTAATTAAACAGATGAGTTCGTAATGCTAGAAACGAATATATACCTGCCGTAACCATTATACAATTAACAATAGTCTGTACTACTACATCTTTCTAAAAATAAAAGAACCGATTAAAACCACATTTCATTAAATTATCCATACCCCAGCATAATACTAACACAAAATATGTCAATAAGCCAAGATAAGTATCATCTTTATTGTACACCAATTGAATTTATTTTAGTACATTATGTTAGAAGAGCATATTACTGTATACAAAGGGCGGCCTTATCGCTAAAAGCAATCTCTTATAGGCAACCTTTGAATAGACAAGAACGACATTAATAAATGCTATAATGGGCAAATTTCGCGATATTCTCTGAAAAGAATGAATAAAGCAAATAAAACATAATTAAACACTTATGAAAAAAGTGCTTGGTCATATTGTACGATTAATACCTAAGTGGGTTCGATTCCCTACAAGAACAAATTTGAGAGTTTATATGATTAGTAAATACGATTATTTGTTCTGTGGGTAACTTATCTGCAATATGTACGTAGGTATTTAAAATACATCATGTCAGCCTAGAGACGTCCACATCTGGACATAAGCCTCCTCCAAGGTTCTCCACACAGACCGATCTTAAGCCGCGCGCATCCAACCGCTTCCCGCGATCTTAACCAGATCGTCGGTCCACCTTGCGGAAGGCCTACCCCTGCTGCATCGTCAGGTACGTGGTCGCCACTCCAGAACCCGCCTGCCCCAGCGGCCATCGGTTCCTCGCGCTATGTGCCTTGCCTATTGCTACTTAAGCCTGGCTATTCGGAAAGCTATGTCGGTTACTTTGGTTCTCCTGCGGATCTCCTCATTGCTGATTCGATCTCGCAGGGAAACTTCAAGCTTACCTCTCCATCGCTCTTTGAGTGACCCTGAGCTTTCGGATAAGGCCCATTTAAAATACATATATAAATTAAAAGAGGTTTTTAAATAAATTTGATTGTAATTAATTGATATCGTTATATTTATATCTCTCAATAACAAAGTTGTAATTTAATTGTGTGGTGTTTGTATCTTGCATTTTCGTACGCAGCATCGACTTTTGATGATAGCGTGTCAGAAAAAGTAATACCTGCAATTGAGACCAGTTATAACAATGACAATATTCTACCACATTCACACAATACAATCTAGTCAAGAACTAAGCAGTAAGCAGAACTTGTACTGTGGGTGGACAATGGATCAACATACATATTTACTTTATTTTTGCAAATGCATTCATATTATATCTAGAAACAGCCAGACCAAAACAAACATCCATATTCACGCACATAAATGTTTTACTTGACCGAGAATGGAACCCGCGTCCTTCGACGTTGCAGTTGATTACACTCCCACTATGCCACCGGGTCGTCTTATCCATCTAGCTAGCATTCCGATTCAGAATATTGCGATATAATAGTCCTCAAGGCATTTGGTTATTCGACATACGATTTAATATCATCCTGAAATATTATTCAGTGGTTTAAATTATTTCTTAGTGAAAACGTATTAAAAAGATGAAGGTATACACTCGTATTAGTTATTTTAATAGACATAACCTACTCCTCGAGAAACAGTTCGGATTTACGAGGGGTCGTTCGACTACTGACGCAGGAGTTGAGTTACTCAAAAGTTTATTTGCAGCTTGGGAGAAGTCGCAAGATGCATTAGGTATTTTTTGCGACTTGTCAAGAGCCTTTGATTGTGTACATCATGACACTCTGGCCAGGAAATTGTATCATTACGGAGTTAGGAACAAAGCTCTCGATCTCCTGGTTTCTTACTTGGGCAACAGAATCCAGAAGTTCCAGATCAATGACAAGACATCTCCGGGTTCTGCCTTAAAAATGGGAGTCCCGCAGGGGTCAATCCTCGGACCATTTATTTTTTTGATTTATATTAACGATCTACCTTATTATGTAAAAAAGAATCATGAGATTGTGTTGTCCGCGGATGAAACCTACTTAATTTTTAATATTAGACGACAACAGATAAATTTTGACGAAGTAAACAATGCACTCTCTAAAGTTGTTAATTGGTTTAATGTAAATAATTTATTACTTAATGATAAGAAAACCAAACTATTAAAATTCTCAATGCTGTCGGGACAACTATGTTTCTAGGTATTATGCTTGATACCAAACTCCAATGGGGCCCGCATATAGAAAGACTTTCGGGCAAACTTAGTTCTGCAGCTTATGCAGTTAGGATAATTAATTATGACGACCGGTTGGCGCAGCGGGAGTGTAAGCGACTGCTACGCCGATGGTCGCGGGTTCGATTCCCGCTCAAGTCAAACATTTGTGTGCATGAACATGGATGTTTGTCTTGGTCTGGGTGTTTCTATGTATACTATGTATGTATTTACAAAAAAAAAGTATATATGTATGTTTATCCATTATCTAGTACCCATAGTACAAGCTCTGCTTAGTTTGGGACTAGATGGTGTTGTGTGAATGTGGTAGAATATTATTATTATTATTAATTAGACGCCTTACAGATATAGATACAGCTAGAATGGTTTATTTTAGTTACTTTCATAGTATTATGTCTTATGGGATTCTTCTCTGGGGGAATGCTGCAGACCTTAACACGTTGACTGCGGCAAGTTAAATTATAATCCTTCATCTGGTGCGGCGGCAGGTGGAAATGTGCCACCAACGATTTTTCCGCCAGTGCGTGGTAGGTCTTTTTCGACCCACCAGCACTAGAGTAGCTTAAAATGCTATAACTTTGCAAAATCATGATGCATACAATTTTTTTTTATTCTGTTAGAATAACCTTGAACCCAGGTTCCTTAGGTTTGATTCGCCCCGGAATCTACCAAATAGGAAATGAGATATAAACCAGGCAAAGTGGCAGGCCGATATCGACCTGAACCGCACTAGAAGGTATTTTTAGCAGTGATGGGACATACCAAAATAAAGGAATATCGAAAAATAGAAACAGAATTATCGTACATTAAAGAAATGAAGATTTTTATTTAATTGTGGCTGTTTTGAAAACATGACACGTAAAGATTCAAGTTGCATGGCCTGCAATATATTTTTTCATTTTTTTATTCCTTTTTTGCGTCGTCGCTACTGAAAGTTCTCCGCAGTCTCTCGTAGCACCCTGCACAATTTCACACGATTGAAAAGAAACAAAATTATTAAAAAACGGGACTTGATAATGAATTAATATGTTTTTATAACATAGTAAATTCCGTGACTTTGGCGGTCTCTCCAGTCCTATGCCGGTTACACTCGGCGGTACACCTCTACCAGTATGCTCCGATTTCCGCTACCTAGGTTCACTCCTGCAGGATGACGGTGAAATTGATTGGGATATTAGGCAAAGAATCAACGCAGGATGGATGAAATGGTGAAAGGTCTCAGGCACAATATGCGACCATAAAATGCCTGTGAAATTAAAGGGCCGTATGTATAAATCGGTTATAAGGCCTGTCGTACTGTATGCAGCTGAGTGTTGGGCTACAAAGAAGATGGATGAGAAACGATTGCATGTGGCAGAGATGAGAATGTTACGATGGATGTGTGGAGTGACAAGAATGGACCGAATTAGGAATGATTACGTTAGAGGTAGTATGAAAGTGGCGCCCATAGCTGAAAAGGTGAAGGATTGGCCTGGTATGGACATGTTATGCGGAGAGATGAAATGTAGGTAGGTAAAAAAGTGATGGATATGCATGTAGAAGGACGAAAAGGGAGAGGATGGCCAAGGAAGAGATGGATGGACTGTGTGAGGATGGATATGAAAGAGAAAGGGGTAAACGATCGGATGACTGGTGACAGAGAAGTATGGAAGCGAAGAACATACTGCGCCGACCCCAAATAAATTGAGACCAGGGCAAGACAATGATGATGACATAGTAAATTCCATAAAAATGTTATACAAGCTGAAAGTATGATACTTCACCTATTAAACACCTATTTTCATCGTCATCATCAGCATCGTGCACATTTGAAATAGGTAAGTCACACTGCTAGCGCAGTCGTGAAGCGGCTGAGAGAATGGCACCAAACAAACATTGGTGGCGATTTTCGAGCTGCAATCGTGCATCTATTGTATAGTTGATCGAAGCTTTTAAATCACCTTTCAAGCGAAAAAAACTAGATCGAAGTCGTTTAAGCACCGCTCTGTTTGCGTCGGGGGTTAAAAAGCGCATATCACTGTACTTTCGCAGGTAACCGTACATTTCCAAATACTATAAGTACTACTATAAATATACGTGTAGATAGTAAGCAAAACTTACCGCTTATACTTGGTTTTCCATGATGTTTTGTTCCTAAATACTTTTTATTTTTCTTAATTGGAAATATTTCACCACTACTGTCACTATCAGTTATAATTGCAGGGCGAATCACTCTATTTTCCAAAATTTGGATTTTTCTTTTATTGTTTGACATCGTCATTTTAATCGACAGAACACACGTCAGATAAGCTAGATAGCACAACACTAATTGGCGGCGCGTGCGCTCTGTGCGGTATCGGGTCACCGGCGGCCTGTTGGGTTGGCAGGCTGAAATAAACCCACTGCCGCACTGAGCGGATATATTTCTCCGCTAGTGCGTGGTAGGCCGAAAAAGGCCTGCCGTAATGTTTTTATGGAGAATACCTACAATTTTGACTACAAGCTGAAATATATTTTTGTCTCCGTCAAAACCTTAAATACACCTAAAATAATCGTTCTGCACCAGCGAGAGGGACATAGTTTTTTTCGTCCGCACCGGCTGTACGTACAGCGGCAGGCCTAAATCGGCCTGTTCCGCAGTGAACGTGTTAACACAATATTCGTTCTGCAGAAAAGAGCAATAAGGAGAATTTACAACCTCGGTCCTCGTGTTTCTCTAAGAGGAAAGTTCAGTGAGATAGGCATTCTAACTGTTGTTTCGCAATATATATATATATATATATATACGATAATCTGTTATATGTCCACAAGAATATTGACAAATTTAGTAAAAAAAGTGATCTTCACACTGTAAATACTAGACATAAGTATAATCTTGTAGTTCATAGCACCCGCCTCCACAAAATTAGTAACTGTTTTATGGGGCAGTGTATACGCTTTTATAACAAGCTCCCTCTTAATATAAGAAATTTAACAATAAATAAATTTAAGATAATTGTTAAAACTAAATTGTGTTTAAAAGCATATTATAAAATTTCCGATTATATAGACGACAAAAAAGCTTGGGATTGAGCTGCTCTAATTCAACATGTTTAAAAATATAAACTTGTACGACTGATAATTTTAAAATTGACGTTTCTTTAGCACTTTATACAAAGTTTACACGAAATAAAGAATTATTTCATTTCATTTCGTATCGAGATATGACTCAGACTCAGTTTGTCTCTGTAAGTTCTACTAGTGAGAAAAATAATCAAATCTTGACTAATTAAAGAAAAAATCATCATCATGAGCCCAGAGAGCCGATTATGAGGATAGGACAAGTGGCATTTGCCTTTCATTACTATTTTCGCCGCTATCGTTTGGTTGCCATGGTAACATAATTAAGCTTTTCGTCAATGAATACAGATTTACATAGAAGCGCAGTTCTTAAGGATTTCGTGTGCCGATTCCAAGTGGGGACTGTCTCCAGTTTAGTTCGTAGTTGGCGCCGTTGGCGGGGCTGGCGCCGTTCTCCGTCTCTCTTGCTCTCGTAGTTAAGATACACAGGAGGAACGTTTGTCTCTCTTGCTCTCGTAGAAACAGCTGTCACAGCGTGACTGCACCGCCGCCAAGCGGCAGTTTGGGTCACAGAAAGTTTGTCTTCAGAGCGCCCATAGAAAATGCGCCTCTATGTAAATATCTGAGCTCTTTGATTTCGTTCTTCGTTGACCACGTGACATATCGAAAGCCTATGTCAGTGCCATATATTTTCGCCTAGCGAATAGCGATATCGCTAATCATATACCACTTGTCTACAGGGAGTGTATATATAAACTGTGCCACTGCTGGGCACGGGCCCCTTCTAATACATTTTCACCAAGAATTAAAGCACCGCCTGTGATTTAAACTTAATTATTAAATCTTAAGTATTTAAAAAGGGTTTTAAGAAGCTAAGGCTCAAAACCAAATGTTGATTACAAGTAGCTTTTTAATTTTTTTTCAGCTATAAGGCTAAATTACTCCAACTGCTTATTAACTGCTGCCTATTCAATGCTGTTTTTTAAGTTTGGTTAAGCTGTTATACTAAACTAGTGTATGTCCACAACTTAGCCCGCACATTATCTTTTTATTTAACCGTTTCTACCCGATCCCGTAGGAATTTCAGGAAATCCGTTTTTAGTGCAGCTCTATGGTCCCCAAGGAACATTCATGCCCAACCATTCTTGCGCCCTATAGTTTCGGCTGTGCGTTGTTTATCAGTCACTAGAGGATGCCCACGGTTACACCTGCGTTATTTAAGGCTCTTGCTCCGCTCCCGTCGCTCATAGCGCAATATTATATATCCTATAGCCTTCCTCGATAAATATGGCTACCTAAGACTGAAATAATTTTTCAAATCCGATCAGTAGTTCCTGAGATTAGCGCGTTCAACCAAACAGACAAACAAAGAAACTCTTCAGCTTTATATATTAGTATAAGATTTACTAACAGTTTTTTTTAAGGCTTACGCCTGTATGCCCTAAAGGGTAGGAAGAGGTGTAAGTAATATTACACCCACATTTCGCCATGAATTTTTAGATCCCACGTAATAGGGGGCGAGCCTATTGCCGTACCGGGCACATTACAGGACTCCGTGCTGCTACCGAGAATTTATATATCTATATATATTTATTTTGAACCCGAGACCTCCCGATCCCACGCGCACATTTATGCCGCGAGGCCAACGAGGCATTCTTAGTAACAGAAGAATTTTATAAATACAGATTGGTACTGAAATCGATGACGATCAAATAAGGCTACGATTATATTATTTAAAGGATACATTTATTAATATTGTTTCCTCATATTTATTAGATATACACGTGTATGAAAGATTTAAGTATCGGAATATGAACAAAGATAGCTGTCAATCTACAAAACAAACATAAATACTTTATAACCCAAGGGTCACCTGGGAATAAAAACAAGATATTCTGATTTGTAGTCAAGTTTGCTCTTACATTCTATAGAGCGAACGACTTTTTTGTCTTTAACAAACTTGATAGAAATCAAAATTACATGCTCCTCCACCGCCTCTTGAACGTCACGCAGAATGTGAGATTTGATACATATCGTCGCTGCGCGTGCGAAACCGCGTAAGAGCAACTTGTAAAGACCGCGTATTTACTTTTTGATGATTTTACAGGAGGAAGAAAAAACTTAATATCTCAGCGATTTCAATTCTTATTACCGACTGAACTTAACAGCTTAATCTTTACAACTTACTTTTTTGGTAAATAAAGTAAATGTACTCGTAGTTGGCTTAGATTTTGTGTAAAGCTACTTACGCGGTTTTGTTTTAACTAATTACAAAATAGTAGTATTCTTTTATTAGAAGTCCGCGGTTTTGAAATAAAACAATTTTGTAAAGAGTTGTATTTATTAGTAGAAAAACAAATCTAAAATATAAAATCTAAGAAAAATATTATGTATTAATTATCGAAATCAGTATACAGTTCAGACTTCTTATGCAAGAGATCGAAATAATCATGTGAAACTAAAAAATAATAGAAAAAGTAAGGTAAAGATTCTAGAGCTTGTGTGAGGATAAATGGGTCGTACACGGATTGGTTTACCATCAAGACAGGTGTTAGACAGGGATGTGTAGCGTCGCCGTCGCTGTTCAACCTCTTCATGGACAGTTGCTTGCAAGATTTGAAAAATAGAAACTTTGGATTAAGGATGAATGAGTTACTTGTCAAATGCCTCATTTATGCTGATGATCAGGTAATACTTGCGTCTTCAGCGGAGGAGTTGCAGGAGATGGTAGCAATCATGCATGGTGCTTTAGGGAGGCAAGGAATGGAAGTGAATGTGAGCAAGTCAAAAGTTATGGTTTTTGAAAAGGAGGAATGTGTTACGGCTTGTAATATTATGATCGATGGACAACAAGTGGTGCAAGTGAATAATTTTGTATATTTAGGTAGGTACGCTGTTTACTAGTAATGGTAAGAATGAAGAAGAGTTTGAAAGAAGAGTTAATGCAGCTAATAATGTGAATGGAGCTTTGAAAGCCTTTATGAACAGTCAAAACGTGTCCAAAAAGGCACGTTTAGCTGTGCATAGAGGGGTGTTAGTACCAACACTTATGTATGGTAGTGAAAGTTGGGTATGGCAGAATAGACATGAAAGTCGAATAAACGCTGCAGAAATGAGAGCATTGAGAAGTATGTTTGGAGTGTCTTTGAACGACAGAGTAAAGAATTGTGTGATAAGAGAGTGTTGTGGGGTAAAAGAAGTGTACAACCATTGAGAAAGGTATACTAAGATGGTTTGGACACATGGAGAGGATGGATGACGGAAGACTGACCAAGAAGTTATAAAAGTCAAGTGTGAATGGGACAGGAGGAAGGGGAAGACCTAGACGGATGTTCTCGACCAGATTGGAGACATCCTAAAAAAGAACAGGTTAGAAGTACCCTTAACCGAAGAGCATGCATGAGATATTTGATGGGATTGAATGAAGCAAGAGAGATATGTCAGGATCGTTGCAAATGGCGTTCCGTAGTCTCTGCCTACCCCTCCGGGAAACAGGCGTGAGGCTATGTATGTATGTATGTGTATGAAAGGTAAATTATAATAAAAAGTGTGGCAGTCTTTAGGTATGACATTCTTTAGCTCCTGTAGGTGATCATACTTTGTTTAGGAAATTGGTTGCCTGGATTCATAAAGCGAAGGCGTACTGTTAATTAAAGACGTAATCTTCTTTGGTCTTCTGGGCAATGGGGCGAAATCATCTGAAAAGTGGAGTTTATATTCAATTCATATGATCCAAATTGCACCATTTGGATTATATCTCAGTGCCATTATATCAATAACACAATGATCATCCGCTTCTCGACCAGGTCTTATTTATTTATAAATCAGGTAATCTCTAAGACCAAAGTCTTTAAAAAACCTATAATCAGGTGTAATAACTTCATAAGGACGTGGTACTTTTCTGGCCTCCTTTGTTATTGTGGCGTATTGTGAGAATATTTCTCGATTTTTCAACTTCCTCTCAATCACCGAGTGGACTGAGTCAACTTCCATCTGCGTGTGACCTTTCTCCAAGTACTTCTTGAGAATGCAAGGATTTATCTTTCAATAAGAAATTAATAGTTATTAGTTTCAGTAAAATGCAATACCGCGTAACTGAATAAAACAAATAAATCAAGCGATGCCAAGACCGCGTAAATACTTGGTAGGGGCTATATTAGTCAAAACCTTTAAATTAAAACAGAATAACATGTTATTTAAATATTTTAGCATAAACACATTACAAACGAAAAATAATAAACAATTAAAACATACTTACATGGTGGCTAATCACGGTAAAATAATTATTTTTGGGAGCACACTTATAATCGCGTTATATTTTCCTCACTGCCGTGGTAAATACGCGCACTTCTTCCAACTTCAGGCCTCCTACAGTTCCGCGGTAATGTTTCGATAGCAAAACTGAAGTTTCTCATTGGATAATTCAAATCAGGTGAGGTCTAATATACGCCAATAGGTGTTTAGAATCGGCTGGCACGATATTTCAATTTTGCGCGTTTTGCTGTTACGCGGTATTTACAAACTGCTCTTACGCGGTTTCGTACGCGCAGCGACGATATTTGACATATTTTGTATAGAGAGAAAAAAAATTATGGGTAGATCAAATTTTGGGACCTGCTGTATAACCACCGCGGTGTTTGTCGACGTCCCGTGGCGTCAGGCCCAAGAAAATCACGTCAGCATACTTTGCCGAGAACCTTATTTTAGTAAATTATTGTATTTAGTTGCCCACCTTGAGATAAGCAAAGTTGTAGTTGACGATGAAGCACTTTTGTCTAGAACGAACTTATTTATTAGCAAGCTTGAGGCAACCAGATTATACCAACGAAATACGTAGTCTGTGGTAAAGATCTCCATTCCTACCATCTACAAATACATATGTTCTGAACATCATCTAAATTATTTAGTTGTCGCGTCGAGACAATTTTGTTTCGCGTGCCTACGCAATGTCAGAAAATGTACGCAGGTAAGCAAGATTTAATAATTATGATGGTAGAACAAAACAGACGGAAAACACAATAGGTAGGGATGTGGTACGCTTCAATAATATCAAACATTCTATAATTATACGCTATAGTGGAGTATCCTTAAGCTTATTTATGGACTTATATTAAAGTAAGCGTCGACTTTTGTTCCTGAGATGGAGCAGCCTTCAATTACAGACTCAGCTATAGAAATAAGTGATACTCAAAACAAAGAAAAATTAGATTCAAATTATGATGATAAAAAGATAACATAATACTTATTTATAATGTATACGTTGACTTAAAATAGAACAGACGTTTAGATGCCGCGTATTACGTAACATATACAATTACCTGATCCTGTGAAATTGCGTATCCATGGCGGATCAATATACCCGCAGATCGTACCGTAGGGATCAGTTAATTTAATTTTCATCAATCAATATAACAAATTATCTAGCAGCCCTGTAAACGTCTAAATAGACAGTCATAGAGCTATATATTTTACTATAAATCGTATTCGGTTATCCGAAAAGTCGGACATTGTTGTTGACAGCGCCGAATAGGAGCAATATTGAGTGTAAGTACTGCTAAACTACGACCCACGTCTGTCTAACAGCCATGTAACATTATTTTTCTTTCTGAAATTTGCTCGTAACAACAGCGCTGTCTTTGTATTCTAAATGTCTATTTGTTCGCTTTAAAATGTTGTTTTCCTTTGTCTGACGGCTTACACACTGTGAACACTCACTCTCAACTAACTTTAATTTCATTTCTTCACGACTAAATGTGTAATTAATTAATTATTCAACTTTATTCACCGAGTTATTAAGTAGATACTGGCACGGTTCAAGGAAAACACGTTCCATTTATAGAAAATTTAAAAATACACAAATAGTAAATTACCAAAGGATCCTTATTTCATGACTTAATACATCTTAATATATCTGTGTATCTTTGAGTTCTTTCGTTCAAGGCACCGTGAAATTGCATGGTGACTGCCGTATTCTCCTCGAAATAACAAAAAAAAATCGGAAATGCGAATAATGAGTTCTTTCTGATAGAATAAGATTGGATGTTTTGTTGGTTATTGCCAAAAAGTTTGTTACATTTTAAAGCGGCTCGAAGACAATTTAGGTTTTCTCGTCAGTAGCTTTGCTATATATATATATATATATATATATATATATATATATATATATATATATATATATATATATATATATATATATATATATATATATATATATATATATATATATACATACATACATACACAGACTCACGCCTGTTTCCCCGAAGGTGTAGGCAGAGGCATATTAAACGCCCACTTTTCGCCAGTGTTTTGATCCCACGTAATAGGGGGCGAGCCTATTGCCGCTTATCGGGATATTTTGTTTGCCAGAGCCTCGTCCGTTGACCGGCAGCGGATATTATTATTATTTTAGAGGCTCTATTATCTTAAGGGGCCTACATGAGCTAAACGCGAGTTTTATAATGCTTTAAAGTATATGATTCAACGCAGTTAACACAATAAGAAAAATATATGATATTCTTCAGGATATAATCTAGTTAGGTACTGTGTTGAAAACATAATACAACTAACTTTATTCGATAGAAAATCACAAAGATACCTCTAAAAAAATATTTTAACGAGTAAAACCATATTAAAATACATAAAATAATTCTGATTTTTTGACAAATTATTCAACAAGCAACATACTAACGAAATACTGTTTTATTTTTTTAATCCAATCAATACATTTTCTCTAATTAATTTATTTCATGTTTTTTAAAAATTCTGAACGTCCCGTCGTCGTCGCGCTTCTCTTTCTTATGTATACAATGCGACAGTGACAGCAACAGCTCAACTCAGTAGGTGTACTCGGCGCCTTAATGAATTTCACGGATACAATAGTGTTTTCCGTCAAATTTTGTGGATTGAAGTTAGACTGAAAACTAACAGTAGTGCGCGATGACGCGTGCAACGTTGACACGATCAATAGGTATCTTGTTAGCTACCGTTCACCGCTCAACGCTCGGGAACCCAGTTACCTACCCACATATTAAACAATAAAGTTAAAAGCCGCTACACCGAGCACCGTAATGTTAAATGTCAACTGAACTTAAAACTGCACTATTTCTATACTATAGGCTTCCTGTGTCCTCTTATTCTTTAGAGAGTTACAGATTTCGTGAATAGAGATTTGCTACATCGAAACGACACAGCACCACAAAACAAACATATAAGACAAAATGTTTTCATGCTTTATTCGAAAAATACCTTCGTTTACATAAATAGCATTATTTTTCCGGAGAAATATAACCTTGTTGTGTCTCCAATAATATTGGGTCTTGAGTACCTTACTTAAAAAAATACGATATCTTCAACAAATTTTATTCAGTAAAATAATTACAGTGAATTTGAAGCATTGATCTGCAGTTTTCAATGGAAAAACGACCATTTTGTCACAGGCGTTCTAAAAAAATCACATATCAAAATTCAACCTTTCACCAATCCATTCGATTCTTTTATAAAGCTAACACTTGAATTAAATTTGAATTGTGTTGGAATTTAATATCGATCTTTTAAATCTTAAATCAAGTATCTTCTTATAAATCTTATTGACTCATAGACTAAAGGTAAACGATCACACGACAATTATCCTAGCTAAAGTGGTTGGTTACTTCATCGAAGATCACCATCAATATCTAGTTAGGTATCTTTCAGCTCACTAAAAACGTAAGCAAATGAAGTATTTCATGTTTTGAATGATAATTATTATATTCTACCACATATACAACACGATCTAGTTCTAAACTAAGCAGAGCTTGTACTATACTAGACAATGAATAAGCATTCCGTTATATACCTTTTTTTGTAAATAGATACATAGAAACATCTAGACCAAGACAACCATCCATGTTCACGCACACAAATGTTAGACGAAACCAGCGAATGATGTTGAAGAAAGATAAATGTTAAAGAAACATAAAAGAAATGGATGGACAATCATACCACGGTTGGTCCAGCGATCAAACACACTCGTGACTCTCTCGCGAGCCAAAAGTTTTATGAGTTTTATGCTTGTACCCGATACCGCCGTGTATGAAGCTAAAATGTTTGTTTCTAGTCTGGGTGTACTGTGTCATCGTATGTGTATAAAGATAAAGTCGTAATTATATAAATAGAAAGATGAAGATGAATGACGATGAAAGATTTTCATACCACTGCCCAAAAACAATTATGTTTAATATGACTTTTTTATTTTGCCATAACAGCTAAATGAAAAATAAAATAAAAATATTAACAATAGCTCACTTCTAATGGTAGGCTAGGCTACGCGTTTTCAAAAACATCGATATTATATTTTTATGATAGGCACCATTTTCAAAATAATAGGTATCAACATTGGTACCTATCAAATTGAGCACCCTATGAGCACATCCGTGTGGTGACAGATATAGAATACGGAATGTCACCACCCCATATCATCCCGTGGGTGTCGTAAGAGCCGACAGAGGGACCATACTATGCAGAGAACAGCACTGTAAGAGAAGGAAAAATTGAAACAAACCCTATACCAACCAGTTTGGCCAGCGTGGTATAGTAGGCCAATTCCCCCTTTCAAAGGAGAGGCCTAGTCCAACAGTGGACTGTAAGGGGCTGAAGATGATGATGAGCACATTCCAATGATCACTGAAGTAAAATAAATAATGGGAGCTTAGTTACACACTCTGTAATCTAAGATGTCCCCGACTGCAATTTCATGTTGTTTTTTTTCTATTAGCAAGTATAATGAGGCTTACATGTTTTATGGTCTGGGTATGGATCTTTCGTCGGTGACTATATTTTACTTATTTTTTTTAGACTACACGAATACCAGCAACTTAGTTTGGCTCACAAAAGTTGAGCAATGTTAGCTTACCGCTTAAGTCATTGATCTTGCGATGGAAAGATTCGAAGATTGCACTACTTACTTGTCCTCATTTCCAGCACAATTTAACTTAAGCTAAGCTTGATGGATTAACATGAAACTAGCAGATTTAAAATAAAATATAAGATTCTTAAAAAATAAACTGCCTCAACAGAATCAAATCATCATTAATTCAGCTTAAGTTTGAAAGAACTAAGATAAAGTTAAAAAAGTAATTTTAATATCAATGTGGATCTAAAAGAGCACGTTTATAATTTATGTATATTCTATATTTTAAATAAGATCAGTATCGGTGTAGCGGCTTTTAATATATATATATATATATATATATATATATACATACATACATACACAGACTCACGCCTGTTTCCCCGAAGGTGTAGGCAGAGGCATATTAAACGCCCACTTTTCGCCAGTGTTTTGATCCCACGTAATAGGGGGCGAGCCTATTGCCGCTTATCGGGATATTTTGTTTGCCAGAGCCTCGTCCGTTGACCGGCAGCGGATATATATATTTTAGAGGCTCTATTATCTTAAGGGGCCTACATGAGCTAAACGCGAGTTTTATAATGCTTTAAAGTATATGATTCAACGCAGTTAACACAATAAGAAAAATATATGATATTCTTCAGGATATAATCTAGTTAGGTACTGTGTTGAAAACATAATACAACTAACTTTATTCGATAGAAAATCACAAAGATACCTCTAAAAAAATATTTTAACGAGTAAAACCATATTAAAATACATAAAATAATTCTGATTTTTTGACAAATTATTCAACAAGCAACATACTAACGAAATACTGTTTTATTTTTTTAATCCAATCAATACATTTTCTCTAATTAATTTATTTCATGTTTTTTAAAAATTCTGAACGTCCCGTCGTCGTCGCGCTTCTCTTTCTTATGTATACAATGCGACAGTGACAGCAACAGCTCAACTCAGTAGGTGTACTCGGCGCCTTAATGAATTTCACGGATACAATAGTGTTTTCCGTCAAATTTTGTGGATTGAAGTTAGACTGAAAACTAACAGTAGTGCGCGATGACGCGTGCAACGTTGACACGATCAATAGGTATCTTGTTAGCTACCGTTCACCGCTCAACGCTCGGGAACCCAGTTACCTACCCACATATTAAACAATAAAGTTAAAAGCCGCTACACCGAGCACCGTAATGTTAAATGTCAACTGAACTTAAAACTGCACTATTTCTATACTATAGGCTTCCTGTGTCCTCTTATTCTTTAGAGAGTTACAGATTTCGTGAATAGAGATTTGCTACATCGAAACGACACAGCACCACAAAACAAACATATAAGACAAAATGTTTTCATGCTTTATTCGAAAAATACCTTCGTTTACATAAATAGCATTATTTTTCCGGAGAAATATAACCTTGTTGTGTCTCCAATAATATTGGGTCTTGAGTACCTTACTTAAAAAAATACGATATCTTCAACAAATTTTATTCAGTAAAATTGGGATTTTAATAACAGAGAGCAATATAAAATTTTAATAATCTTGCAGTTTGACAACTCAATAAGTCACTTCTAAGAAACAAGTCGAGGCTCTGTCTGAAATATTGATTAGACGGTCAAATTACCTGCTTATATTTCAATAAGGAGCCCCAACAAAAATTAGGTGTAACTAAATACTAAGACCATTGATACTGATCTTATTTAAAATATAGAATATACATAAATTATAAACGTGCTCTTTTAGATCCACATTGATATTAAAATTACTTTTTTAACTTTATCTTAGTTCTTTCAAACTTAAGCTGAATTAATGATGATTTGATTCTGTTGAGGCAGTTTCTTTTTTAAGAATCTTATATTTTATTTTAAATCTGCTAGTTTCATGTTAATCCATCAAGCTTAGCTTAAGTTAAATTGTGCTGGAAATGAGGACAAGTAAGTAGTGCAATCTTCGAATCTTTCCATCGCAAGATCAATGACTTAAGCGGTAAGCTAACATTGCTCAACTTTTGTGAGCCAAACTAAGTTGCTGGTATTCGTGTAGTCTAAAAAAAATAAGTAAAATATAGTCACCGGCGAAAGATCCATACCCAGACCATAAAACATGTAAGCCTCATTATACTTGCTAATAGAAAAAAAACAACATGAAATTGCAGTCGGGGACATCTTAGATTACAGAGTGTGTAACTAAGCTCCCATTATTTATTTTACTTCAGTGATCATTGGAATGTGCTCATCATCATCTTCAGCCCCTTACAGTCCACTGTTGGACTAGGCCTCTCCTTTGAAAGGGGGAATTGGCCTACTATACCACGCTGGCCAAACTGGTTGGTATAGGGTTTGTTTCAATTTTTCCTTCTCTTACAGTGCTGTTCTCTGCATAGTATGGTCCCTCTGTCGGCTCTTACGACACCCACGGGATGATATGGGGTGGTGACATTCCGTATTCTATATCTGTCACCACACGGATGTGCTCATAGGGTGCTCAATTTGATAGGTACCAATGTTGATACCTATTATTTTGAAAATGGTGCCTATCATAAAAATATAATATCGATGTTTTTGAAAACGCGTAGCCTAGCCTACCATTAGAAGTGAGCTATTGTTAATATTTTTATTTTATTTTTCATTTAGCTGTTATGGCAAAATAAAAAAGTCATATTAAACATAATTGTTTTTGGGCAGTGGTATGAAAATCTTTCATCGTCATTCATCTTCATCTTTCTATTTATATAATTACGACTTTATCTTTATACACATACGATGACACAGTACACCCAGACTAGAAACAAACATTTTAGCTTCATACACGGCGGTATCGGGTACAAGCATAAAACTCATAAAACTTTTGGCTCGCGAGAGAGTCACGAGTGTGTTTGATCGCTGGACCAACCGTGGTATGATTGTCCATCCATTTCTTTTATGTTTCTTTAACATTTATCTTTCTTCAACATCATTCGCTGGTTTCGTCTAACATTTGTGTGCGTGAACATGGATGGTTGTCTTGGTCTAGATGTTTCTATGTATCTATTTACAAAAAAAGGTATATAACGGAATGCTTATTCATTGTCTAGTATAGTACAAGCTCTGCTTAGTTTAGAACTAGATCGTGTTGTATATGTGGTAGAATATAATAATTATCATTCAAAACATGAAATACTTCATTTGCTTACGTTTTTAGTGAGCTGAAAGATACCTAACTAGATATTGATGGTGATCTTCGATGAAGTAACCAACCACTTTAGCTAGGATAATTGTCGTGTGATCGTTTACCTTTAGTCTATGAGTCAATAAGATTTATAAGAAGATACTTGATTTAAGATTTAAAAGATCGATATTAAATTCCAACACAATTCAAATTTAATTCAAGTGTTAGCTTTATAAAAGAATCGAATGGATTGGTGAAAGGTTGAATTTTGATATGTGATTTTTTTAGAACGCCTGTGACAAAATGGTCGTTTTTCCATTGAAAACTGCAGATCAATGCTTCAAATTCACTGTAATTATTCAGAGTGCGTATCGATCTCGTCTCAATGTCATAAATGACTGAAATAGAATTCACGTGAAATTGCTTACTGAAATCAACACTGGATCGAAATTTGAACACGGTATTCTGTTAACCTTCTGGTATTATCAAAGGTTAATCTGAAGACTTAGCTATCGCTTCTAGTGGAATGAGCCGATGTTGAAACCGAATTTTTGAAGCAGCACATCAACAATTTGTATATTATTTATTGTGTGTTCTAAAAAATCAACTCCAAATTCTTTAAAAATATCTGTACAAATTGTGAATTTTACTCATAATGGAATCTATTGTGAGTAAAATTGTGAAGATATCGTATTTTAAGTACATATGATTTAAGCATTTCATACGTAATCGAAAGGTTGAACTCAACGCTGAGGCTGTACAGGAGCGGTTATATAAGAAAATAAAGCAAGTATTGTATAACTTTATCTATATTAAATTCGAAATTTTGCTCGCCGATTCATATAATAACACACAATCGAAATGAGAAGCTCCTATTTTATGAGGTCCTCAAAAAGAACAAGTGAATTCTCTCGTCCTCTGGCCTTTAGTTGATATCGTGTAAATTGGGGAAATCTTAAGAATTAGATACCATTTTTCTTAACGTTTAATTTAAAATATTAAAATATTGTTTCAAGTGAACACTGAGAATGGGTAGGTATATTTTATCTAGTAAGCACGGGCAGTGGGTCGCGTGTTTGACTCCCATGTCGAACACATGTTCGAAGCCTTTGCTCAGTTTCACTTAGATGCTGCGTATGACACGTATGTGAGCCGGCGGGAATGATAAGTATCACACTCACAGGAACAAAAAAAAATATATACAGGGTGTCACAAGACGCATCACCAAGCCGAAGTCTACTCGTTGTGGTCATCATGCCATGTGATACTAACCAAAAATGATACCTGGGAAACGATTTTTTTTAAGTTTTCACATTTTTTAAACCACTATTAAAAGCGCGCGCGTGTAATGCTCGAAATACCTACTTATCCATGGGGTCATAAATGCTCTAAAGAACATATTGGCGGGGTAAATGTATCGATTTTGTACCTAATTAGAAAAATTCCATACTAACTTTGAGCCTCAATATCTCCTGCCGAAGTAAAAAAGGTTCGTAGTGATTGGTGATGATGGGATTTCAGTTTTCGTTAAGGGTCTTTTTACAACCTGTATATATTAGTCTAACGAACAAAAGGTCATGGGTCCGAATATAAACTATACCACTGTCCGCTCACACTGTTAACACACTGTTAACCGCACAGATCACATATATCCTAAGGTTAACCGGCACATAAACCGGCCTACTACTATATAACTTAGCTAGAGAAGTTAGCATTTATCATTCGATTGTGTATAGTATTTAAAAGCCGTCTGTATAATATGGACGCACTAGAGCTTTGTAGGACCTTTTATCGCTATACAATGGTAAGATCAAGTAATGCAATAAATACATATATTCAAACAATAATAAATAAATGTATTTTAACAAGAAGTTGGCTGTGGATAAAAAGCTCAACAGAGCGGCTCAACGTGAAAATTCAATGAAATTCAATCACAAAATACGTCCATTGTTTACTGAACCTTATGTATCTATTTTAGCATATTGACCTTAATTCAGCGAAATAAAGGGTCCGGCATTAACTGATTAAATAGATACCCACAATTCTCAAAAGGGCCTCGTCTGAAGACAGCAAAAAGTCAATCCACTGGGATTTAGCTTAAAATATTGATCATAAAACATGTTGTGTAACTCAGTAACTGTAATGAAAGACATTTCTGCTACAGCTGACAACTTCTTCATTATATTAAACTTTGAGTATTCCTATTTCATAATTGTGACTGTAAATTAATGTTGTATTCGCTGTGTATCTGTTTGGGTAAAGGTATCTAGACGAATTCAGTGGTTTCGTTAATTATAGGTATAGAACTCAGTTTGTATTCTGTACACATCGTGTCTTATTACATTCTACTGTGGTTAAAGTTGACGAAACTGCGATATTATTCTTCTGCGCCTGAATTTATGTAGAGCACGAAGTTTGCCGAAATTTATAAAGATGAAAATGTTAATAAGTTATTGCATGTATGTTAATGTAATCCCAATGAATACTCATTGGGATTACATTAACATACATGCAATAACTTATTAACATTTTCATTTCCAAATTCATTTAATTTTATTTTTAAATTAAATGAATTTGGAACATAAGTTTAAACTGACATACATTTTCATAAGGTGTAGCTAAGAACTATTTCGATTACGTCAGCTTGCTAACAAAAAACTCGCACCATAATCGGCCCCTTCATTTAATAGCTTTCATGACACAGAGAGCCACATAGATACTACTCCCATTCGTTTGGGGTAAAACACAGAACAGACTTTACACTGCGCTCTGCTAAATACGCACAAGGTAGATAAAAAAGACACAAACAAGTTAATTAGGAGCAATGACCTAGTTCTAGTCCACAAAAGACCGATAACCTATGAACATAAATACTTTCTAATTTATTAAGATAAATCAATTGTAAAATGCTTTTCATCAAATGTCCGCAACATTCGTCATCTCGAAAATAGCAAACCAATGGTGATTTCTCAACGGAGACAGCTGAAGAAATGGAATGTATCAAGCTTTTGTACCTCGGAAAATATTTTTCTTTTTTTCTATCAAAAATATCTGCGGTATGTACTTGTTTGGAACTATGCCTACCTACTCAGTGCGCGGATGTCAATGGACTCAATTACTTCTGCATGGGATGTAATAATACCTGCTGATTAATGAATATGACAAAGCTGCCTTATCCGATGGCAACATATTGTGTTTGTTACTATGTAGGTACATCTTACTAATTGTGCTTGATACTATGTAGGTACTCTCCCCTTGTGAGGATATCTGGATGTTTGTTACCCTTACAAACAAAAGTACTTAAACGATTTTGATGAAACTTTCTGAGTCATAATAAGGTATAGCTAAATGTCCTAAATGTTCAAACAGATGTTCGGATGCACAGCAGTTGCATTGTTTACGCCAAGCCATCAACAATGCAATTGCTGTGTCCACGCACTAGGCTGATGCCACCATTTGATGTTTGTACATACCGCGTTGTATGTTGTTGAACTAATCAGTCGCAGTACGATTTAGATAATTATTTCCTACCCCATAAGAACGGTACAAAGGTGAAAGTGTTTAGCTTAACGTGTTGCCTTTGTATAAATCTTAAAAATCTTTTGTGTATGACTACTTGTTTCCCGCGAATCCATCCACTCATCCATCCATTCTCACAAATTTTCACGTTTATATTAGGAATAGGTAAGACTTCTGGTCTGAAGTCGTACTTTTTACCCAGGACATACTTAGTAATATTTTTGTGATTGACATAATTTAGGATTTGTACCTACCTATTGTTATCTATATATTAACTCTAATCTGGTTATAACTTCTAATAATAATTATACTAATTTTTTCCCGCTGCTTCACGGAAAGAAAGCGCTGAAACAAAAAGTCAAGTATGTTTTTATATGTCACATTTTAGCTCTTTGCACCCAATAGTTTTGGCCTTTCTTAGGTTTTAGCCGTGCGTTGTCTGACAGTGACAGTGACTGCCTCTGTGGTCCTGCGGTAGTGTTAGTGACTGCGGATTATGAGGTCTCGGGTTCGATTCCCGGGTCGAACAAAAAGTGATATTGGGTTTTTCTGTTAGGAATTATCCAATAGAAGTTCGGAGTCAGGGAGTTGGCGGTGTCACACCCCCGTGCCTCGGAAAGCACGTTAAGCCGTTGGTCCTGGGCCCAATCTCTCTCCGGTCGTGTCGCGTGTAGCATCCCATCGGACTATGAGAGTGAGGGAATAGAGAGTGCACTTGTGTATGCGCACATACTTGTGCACTATAATATGTCTCGCGCAGATGGCAAGTCTCATATATAGACAAGCCGCCGAGGCCGAAATCGGTCATGAGGACATTATTATGTCTGACAGTAACAGAACAGTTTTTACTTGGATTTTATTATTTATTTATTTTATTTCTTTATTAACACTCATACAAACTATCATTACAAGTACTTTCAATTAAGTTTTGAATTGGTACGCCAGATTACTCAGAGCTTTTGGAAACGCTGGAATTTGGAATATTTACACATACTCCAGCAACGCGTTAAGTGGACCAACAAGACCGATCCACCCAAGATTGGAGACCTCGTTTGGATTAAGGAGACTAACCTTCAGCCACTCCGATGGCGCAGGGGGCGCATTCTTCGTTTCGTAACTGGGACTGATGAAGTGCCCCGATTTGCTGAGGTCTTGGTTTTCAACGGTTCGATTCTGAGGGCGGTTGCAACATTGTCACGTCTACCAACTGATTAGCGGACCGGTAGGCCGGTCCGGGGCGGGTGGATGTTTGAAATAGATATATTGTCTATGATAAACGAGAATATCAGTTTGTAACATTTGTTTTCTTTGGTACCTAATTATTTTTTTACACTAGTCACATTGTAAGATGACAGGTCATCTAGCTCTCGTATAATCGCCTTATTGAAAGCACGTGGTAACCAGCTTCGCGAATAGAATTTTGTAAAACCCTTGTAAATTTCCACTATTTGATTTGCCCAGCACTGCCACAGTGAGCCCATGATAAATTTGTGATATAGTGTTGAACTATTTTACATTTTGCGAAAATTGTGAAATCGCACCTCGTGCAGTGTGCCTTGAAGACGTTGCGTTTGGAGTCTAGTAGCTAAGTACATAGATATAACACTCCCTATTTTGGCCAATCTAGTTGTGTGTTTATCTAGCTAGCTCCAGGCCTGACACCAGTGAAGATCCAGGTAACTGCATATTGTATTTTGATACTTAGCGCTGAGAAACTCAGCCTCATATATGTCAGACTCCTTGCGTTGCCCTGGTCAAGTGGATGGAATATAAACTTCCTCTCGCACTCTGCAACAATTTCCCGCCTGTCTAGGGCAATTCTAAACAGCAAACTAAAATGAAATATAATTCATTTCAACTGCATTCGGAGTCTTCTAAAATGTATTTATGATTCAAATACGAACACATTTTCTGTTGAGTGCAACATAATTCTGTCGCAAAAACTTGATTCAATCACGCACCTTTTGTATTCTACTTTTCTTGGTATATTTCCTTCAGACAAAGATAGTCTGGGATGAATCAGGAATGGAACTTAGCTATGCTTTAAAGATTTAAGCTGGTGAGACGGTTGTAATTTTAGCTTAGACCTGCACTTATGGTTCGTCGGGTCGGCACTGACCCGGCGCGGGGTAATGAGTTCTCATCCTGTTTTGGAACAGTGCGTAAGTACGGTGAAAGCGATATTTACCTAGAGAACAGCTCGCAATTGGCAAATTGCGTAATTGAACACGGAAACACCGAATTTGACGATAAGGTAGAATTGCACGTAAAAGAGCAAATTAAGCTCAAAATATAGCTTAGTAGTTCTTTACTATAATAAAAATTAGCATGGTTAATAATTCAGGTATATCAGACAAAAAAGGAAACTATCAATTTAATTCCACTTTGTTCGTACATAGGTACATTTCAAATCTCACCAGTTATATCGCATTACCTGTGGCCGAAATACGACGCGACGTCGGCTCGCAGTAGTCTCGGACATAAATAAGTAAAAATGGCAGGACAAATAAAGTGGAGGGCGGGAAAATGAGACGACAGGATCGGCCGGTGACCTAGACGCGGCCTAGACGGCCTACACGATCTACCTAGACAGATGGGGTGACATCACTCCCATAAGGATGGCAATTCAAAAGCTCGGTACATGGTTTAACAAAATCTTCCTAAATTTGTATCGCAGGAGGCTCTATTGAGTTTAGTTTCCTGTGACACAGCGTAATCTCCGTATCGGAAGAGCCTTTATAAATATTAAGTTTATGAATAAAAGGATTTTCAAATTCTATCCAGCCATCGATATCAGCTCATCTTACACATATACTTTGTGTGCACGGACCTAAACCGCAACTTGGCATGGTGAACAAGGAGAGACCACTTTCGGCAACAATTGATAGATGCTAGGTGACCAATTGAATCAGTGCGCTAACTGAGCCGTAACGTGTGCATACACTTAGCCAAAGCCAGCAATGCTCTAATTAAAGGTGAGTTCGTAACGCTAGAAACGAATATATACCTGCCGTATCCAATATATAATTGAAAATTGTCTGTACTACTACATCTGTCTTAAAATAAAAGACACGATTAAAACCACATTTAATTGAATTATCCATACCCCAACATAATACTTACACAAAATATGTCAATAAGCCAAGATAAGTAAATTCTTAATTGTACACCAATTGAATTTATTTTAGTACATTATGTTAGAAGAGCATATTACTATATACAAATGGTGGCCTTATCGCTAAATGCAATCTCTTATAAATAGGCAACCTTTGAATAGACAAGAACGACATTAATAAATGCTATAATGGGCGAATTTCGTGATATTCTCTGAAAAGAATGAATAAAGCAAATAAAACATAATTAAATACTTATGAAAAAAGTGCTTGGTCATATTGTACGATTAATACCTAAGTGGGTTCGATTCCCTACCAGGACAAATGTGAGAGTTTATATGATTAGTAAATACGATTATTCGTTCTGCGGGTAACTTATCTGCAATATGTACGTAGTTATTTAAAATACATACCTATATAAATTGTTTGTTTTTCGTGTGAGTGTGTGACCAACTGTAGTGTCGGAGTTTCAGACCGCCCGCTGGCCTCCGAAATGGCGTAACGATCCATATCCTTAGACAAGAACCGGGACCGACAGCTTTACGTGCCCTCACGTGCACGGTATCGCTCAAATGTAAATGCTACACACGGTCACCCATTCAAACGGCGACCTGTGCAAGCGTTGCTTAACTTTGCCGATCTGTTAATAGCCGCAAGCCAAGTCTCGCTATAAGCGCTACATATATAAATTAAAAGAGGTTTTTAAATAAAAATCCTTTGCAGCTCTATGTACTGCATTATATTCATTTTATTGTAATTAATTGATATCGTTATATCTACCAATCACAAAGTTTTAATTTATAATGCGGCGCTAGTTTTCATATGGCCCGAAACATTGTGTGCTGTTTGTATCTTGCATTTTCGTACGCAGCATCGACTTTTGATGATAGTGTGTCAGAAAAAAAAAAATCCTGCAATTGTGATCAGTTATAACAATGACAATATTCTACCACATTCACACAAAACAATCTAGTCACAAACTAAGCAGAACTTGTACCATGGGTATTAGACAATGGATCAACATACATATTTACTTTATTTTTGTAAATACATTAATATTATATCTCACGCACACAAATGTTTTACTTGACCGAGAATGGAACCCGCGTCCTTCGACGTGGCAGTCGATTACACTTCCACTACACCACCGGGTCGTCTAAAGTTTTAATCTATCTAGCTAGCATTCCGATTCAGAATATTGCGATATAATAGTCCTCAAGCCATTTGGTTATTTGTCATAATATTTAATATCATCCTAAAATATTGAATCACAAGTGATTGGCACCACCTGTGATTTAATAGTTTAAATTATTTCTTTGTGATAACGTATTAAATAGATCATAAAATTTTATTGAAACGGGTCTTATTCCCGATATTTAATTAATTTAAGGTATAAATACCTCTGTTTTACCGACGTTTTGGCCGTCTTATAACAGCCATGGTCGCGGCAGGACTGATGACATCTCAGCGTCGTCCTTGTGAAGCGCGTGTTTCGGCAGCTACACTCACTTGCTTTTTATTTTTATCCGAACTGTCGATACGTCGACACACAACACTTATGACGTCTACACACTGATTAACTGTGTTACTGCAGCGCGGTTAACATTTGTTGATTATTGAATTCCAAGTTGTAGACAGTCTGTATCCATCCTCCCGGTTGAAATTGTTATGCTTTTTGATTTCAACCGCTTCACGTACTATCCTGGAGTAATAGTGACTATTGGTAGATTAGACCTTTGGTTGATGTAATTCTATCCAGTGGTTTGGTCCAGACTCCAACAAATGCTCAGCTATGGCAGACTTGTTAATTTGCCGGTTCTTACAGCTGCGATATGTTCCTTGACCCTATCACAAGGACGACGCTGAGATGACAGTTATTAGGTATATTTTAATTTAACCGTTTCTACCCGATCCCGTAGGATTTTCAGGAAATCCGTTTTTAGTGCAGCCTTATGGTCCCCAAGGAACATTAATGCCCAACCAATTCTTGAGCCCTATAGTTTCGGCTGTGCGTTGTTTATCCGACATTTAGTAACAGTTTTTTTTATAGGCTCACGCCTGTATCCCTGAAGGGGCAGGCAGAGGTGTAATATTACACCCATATTTCGCCACGAATTTTTAGGTCCCACGTAATAGGGAGCCTATTACCTAAAACCTAAAGCCTATTGCCGTACCGGGCACATTACCAGAATCCGTGCTGCTACTGAGAATTTCCCAACGGAAAAACCCAATAACACTTTGCCCGACCCGGGAATCGAACCGATCCGGGAGGTCTCGGGTTCACGCGCACATTTGTGCCGCGAGACCGACTTCCTCTTAGTAACAGAAGAATTTTATAAATACAGATTGGCACTGAAATCCATAATGATCAAATAAGGCTACTATTATATTATTTTAAGGATACATTTATAAATATTGTTTCCTCATAGTTTTTAGATACACGTGTATGAAAGATTTTAGTATCGGAATATGAACAAAGATAGCTGTCACTCTACAAAAGAAACATGAATACTTTATATAGCCCAAGGGTCACCTGGGAATTTGCTCCTACATTCTATAGAGCAAACGACTTTTTTGTCTTTACTAAACTTGATAGAAATCAAAATTACATGCTCCTCCATCGCCTCTTGAACGACATGCAGAGAGTGAGATTCGATACATATTTGACATATTATGTATAGAGCTTATGTCAAATATGTGTCTCTAGTAGCCTCTAACTCTATAACCATCGCGGTGTTTGTCGACGTGAAACGCGTAAGCATACTTTGCCGCGAACCTTATTTTAGTAAATTAATGTATTTTGTTTACCACCTTGAGATAAGCAAACTGTAGTCGACGATGAAGCACTTTTGTCTAGAACGAACTTATTTATTAGCAAGCTTGAGGCAACCAGATTATACTAACGAAATACGTAGTCTGTGGTAAAGGTCTCCATTCCTACTTATCTACAAATACATATGTTCTGAACATCATCTAAATTATTTAGTTGCCGCGGCGAGATTATTTTGTTTCGCGTGCCTACGCAATGTTATAAAATTTACGCAGGTAAGCAAGATTTGGTAATTAAGATGTTAGCACAAAACATCAGACGGAAAACACAATAGGTAAGGATGTCGTACCCTTCAAAAAGATCAAACATTCTATAATTATACGGTGTAGTGGAGTATCCTTAAGATCATTTATGGACCTATATTAAAGTAGGCCTCGACTTTTGTTTATAAGGTGGAGCAGCCTGCAATTACAGACTCAGCTATAGAAATAAAAGATACTCAAAACAAAGAAAAATGACATTCAAATAATGATCATAAAAAGATAACATAATACTTAAAATGTCGACGTTGACTTAAAATAGAACAGACGTTTAGATGCCGCGTATTACGTAACATACTACATAAGGCAGGACAGCTGTAGCTGTAGCTACCTACTTACCCAATGATTATTTCTGGAACTATCATAGTTGTCTTGTAAATCTCATATTTCAAGCACCTTTTAATTCCACCGCCTTAAAGTGTTGCTTACTTAGGTAAAATAATAGGTACTATAGGTATTCTTATTTTGTTTCGGTCTCATTAGCTTATACTTACGTAAGCATGTCACAACAAAAGAAGCCACGCGTGTCGGAAGACAAAGAGATGACAATCTTAGAAGCAAAACGCAATATTTTATTTGAGCGTATTCAAAACATTTACGAGCGTTCAAAGACCGCAGCCGCTTCTGATAGTAACAGGGAGTCATTTCTCAGTTATTGTATGACAGTAGATAGTATTCGAACAGATTTTCATAAGTTGTTAGACGATTATAGTGCAAGATTGCTTTCTACTAATCCTGATGAAAAACCGAATTATCAGGCGTACACCTCATTCGAAGATCTTTATTTTATCATTAAGCGAATACAATCGCAATTGGAGGGTAAATATTGGGCACAGCCCGTTGCAGCGACTCGCACGCCGAGATTACCGCCAATCGAGATTATGTCGTTTGACGGAGATATACGAAATTGGCCGTTATTCTATGCGAGTTTTAAGTCCACAGTGCACGATAATGGTTCTCTGACAGATGCTGACAGGTTGTACTTTTTAATAGGTAAACTGTCACCGAAGGCCCAGTCCGTATTTGCAGGTGTCACACCCAGTGCTGAGAATTATCAGGTCATATTTCAGTCACTACTTGATAGATATCAAGACACTCGCGTCCTAGCGTCTACCTACTTTGATCAAGCTTTAAATCTTAAACTGTCCGGTGCCGCGTCTGTCGCAAATTTCCAGCTGTTTATAGATAACTTCGTAACCGCGGTTAATTCTCTTAGAAACTTGAAATTAGAAGATCTTTCCGACTTTATGTTGCTTCAACTCGCTTTAAAGAAGTTTGACACTGAAACAATTCGCGCATTCGAGATGACGGAACGCAATAATAAAATACCTACACTAGATAGTTTTATTTCGTTCATCAAAGATCAGTGTCGAATATTTCATAATACGCAGTCTAGTTCATCTAGCCCGTCTAATACTAACAGCAGCAAACAAAGGTCGAATAAAGCGCGAAATAGTAATAATAACTGGGTCCCTAATCCGCAATCTTACGTAACATGCTCGGAATCTAATAATAATAATTCACAGAAGTGTCTGTGCAGTAATATAGTGCACGACCATTTCTATAAATGTCCCGCCTTTAATGGTTTAAATCCAACTGCTCGTTTCAAGTGCGTAAAAGATAACAAAGCATGCATTTATTGCTTAAGTATAAAGCATAAAACGAGTGATTGTTCTAGTAAGACGAGATGTCGTTCATGTAATCAGTGACACCACTCATTGTTGCACTTCGATAAAGGTAGGCCGTTGTCAAGCCAAGCCGCTAACCTTGACACACTTACGTCGCAGGTGCAGGCTACGATAACTGCGCCTCCCATGATTCAGAATGAAATATCGTTGTGTACGACATCCATCACGCGGGCGACGCGCACGCACGGACTGCCCTCGCGCATCTATAATGATCCGCGCGGGGCCAACCTGCAGTGTATGGCGTCCAAGACGGTACTGTTAGCGACAGCGCAAGTTATCGTTTATGATATAAATGGATCGCCGCACGTGGTACGTTGTCTACTCGATAGCGCATCTCAGAGCAATTTCATAACATTTGATTGTTTGAAACGCCTCGGATTGTGGAATAACTTTAAAAATACTAACTCAGTAGTCAAAGGGATCGGCGGTTCAGAAAAACATTGCAAGGGTTCCGTAGATGTTAAAATACATTCGCGTTTTGATAGGGATATTAATTTTAACATTTCTTCGCTTATCATGGAGCGTATCACGGACGCATTGCCGAACGCTAATGTAGACGTAGCATCATTCACTCACCTCGAGTCATTGCCGCTGGCAGACGTGGAGTTTGCGAATCCGGCAGACATTGATCTTTTGATCGGAGCTTCAAATATTTCCGCACTTGCTACTAACTAAAATAGTAAGTACGGTGAGCGATATGATTTACCGCCCGCTATTGAGACGGTATTTGGGTATGTGATTATGGGTACCGTACCTACGTTACATACTTCTCATAATATTACGTCTTGTTGTTGTCCTGTTCTTCAAGAAATCAAGGTGGGTGCTAAAACTGTGTGTAAGATAAAGGACTAATTAGGTATGCTACGCTATGCTACGCTATGCTACGCTACGCTATGCTATGCTATGCCATGCTATGCTATGCTATGCTACGCTATGCTACGCTATGCTATGCTATGCCATGCTACGCTATGCTACGCCATGTTATGCTATGCCATGTTATGCTATGCTATGTTATGCTATGCTACGCTATGCTATGCTACGCTATGCTACGATATGCCACGCTATGCTATGCTATGCTATGCTATGCTACGCTATGCTAAGTATGATCTTGTCAAATGGACAAGCAACTCTAAGGAGGTTCTCGCACGCATACCAGAGTCTCATAAAGCTTCTCCAGACATTGAGTTTGAGAAGTCTGTACCGCATAAAGTTCTCGGTTTACGCTGGGACAAATCCTGTGATAGTTTTCGGTTTTACGTCTCACCGCCAGATGATAAGTGCACCAAACGCACTATGCTGTCCACAGTGGCTCGACTATGTGACATAATGGGTTTTGTGGCTCCCACAATTTTGTACGCCAAGCTCTTGATCAAGGAACTTTGGCTATCAAAGTGTGAGTGGGAAGAAATACCCCCTGACCATATTGTCGCCGCTTGGGGGCCAGTTTTGTATTGAGCTTACCGCGCTCAATCAAATTACTATTCCGCGTCATCTTGGGTTGGTAGATGGATGTACTATCAACTTAATAGCGTGCTTATGGCGGAGTCGTATATCTCCGAGTTCGCATTGGTTCTAACTGCTTGGTGCAGTTAGTTTTTGCCAAGCTAAAGCTTGGCTATGTACTTTTACATGCTTAACAACGCGCGCTACGCATATTGAAATTGCGACAGATTTAAGCACGATGTCATTCCTTGCAGCCCTTAAAAGATTTCTCTCACGGCGCGGCCCTATACAGTGTTTGTATACGGATAACGGCACTTGTTTCGTGGGCGCAAGCTCTTAATTACGCAACCTCTTTAAGTTTCTCAGAGAAGAATATCGTTCTCGTCTTCAGGAAGAACTTTCCATAAATCATATTGACTGGAAGTTTATTCCGCCAGCATCACCACATTTCGGTGGATGTTGGGAAAGCATGGTCAAGGTAATTAAAACGCATCTCTTCAAAGTTATAGGTCGACAGATCCTCTCTTACGAAGAGCTTTTAACTGTCCTTGCACAAGTCGAGGCGCTGATCAACTCGCGCCCGCTCACGGAGTAGTGACCCTGCAGAACCATCCGCGTTAAGCCCTGCACATTTTCTGAACACAGTGCCATTATCGTCCTTTCCGGCTCCTGAAGCAGACTTTTCAAGCTTGCTCCAGAGACATACTCTGCTGGATGAACTCGTGCAGTCGTTCTGGCGGCGCTGGCGTGCGGAATATCTACACCAGCTTCAGGCTAGATCCAAGTGGAATAGTCCTGCATCCCCTATACAGGAGGGTACGTTGGTGGTCATAATACATGATAATGCTCCGCCGCTTTCATGGCCGTTAGCCATCGTAGAGAAACTGCATACTTCCAAGGACGGTACAACCCGCGTTGTTACCGTGAAAACCGCGAAGGGGAGCTACGTGCGCCCTGTTGTACGTCTCTGTCCGCTTCCAACTCAGTGAGATCTAGCCTGAAGTTGGATCAACCTCTTAGTTTAAGTATTTAGTTAGTAGTTTTCGCTATTATTGCGTTTGTAGTTTTCGCTAAAGTTAATTTAGATAAATTTTATTATCATATCGCTGTCTTAGCCTATTGATGGGTTATGCGGTATTACACCCAACATAGCTAAGTTCAATTCTATTTCTTTTAAAGATATGGTATATGATTTGGGGGATATGGTAGCGCCATCTACCTTTCCATCGAGAATTAATCACATCAACGTCAATCGTTCCACGCTTGCTCGTCCAATGCGAGCGATCCTATTGTCTCCTTCCCTCGCTCCCAAGGCACGCCTACGAACAGTCTAGAATAATCCGTATCGCGACGAAGACCGCACCGTACCGCACTGAACCGCACCACCATATTTTTTACTGCTCCCGCTTTATACCAAAAACTCAACAAACGACCCGCGAGTGAAGTGATTGTGTAGTGGAGTGATACAATGCAGCTTCAGGATTCTCGAAGACACCAGGAGGCTGCCATTTGCAAGGAAAGAGGACTGACGTACAAGGTAAGGCGTGTTCCCACACCCCGTCTATTCGTCTCCTATGCTTTCCATGAACCCATTATCATTCACTTTCTCATTTTCTAGTCGATAAGAACCCAAATTCTACAGTCCACGAAATTAATAGTTTTCCCAAATCGACTAGGAACATTCGGTTCGCCGAAACACATTAATATGAAAAAAGTGTCAAGAGCTAATTGTACAATTACTTATAGGAATATACCGCTTGCTAACACATACATATATTATAATTTTATAACGGAAGATAAACTATTACAGTTACAGTTTAATTTAATATATAAATATATTGTTTCATGTGCTACTGGAGAATGGCTATATTTTACCTAGTAAGAATGGAGAGTGGGTCTCGTGTTTGATTCCCATGACGAACATGTGTTCGTGGAGCACCTAAGTGGAACCGATGCTTCGCACATGTGTGCGAAGCATCGGTTCCACTTAGGTGCTGCGTAGGTATAACACGTATGTGAAGCTGCGGTAATGACAACTATCACACTCACACGGGAGAGAAAAATAAAAATGTATTAGTCTTAGTATAAGATGGTCCTGGGTTCGAATATAAACTATATCAGTGGTCACGTTAACTGGCTCACAATATATGTAGCTTAGCTAGATAGTTCAGCATCTATCATTCAAATGTAAATGTCTTTAAAAGTTGTCTGTAAAATATCGAGGCACTAGAGCTCTGTAGAACTCTGCTGCGTTTATTGCTATACAATGGGAAGGTCAAGTAACGCCATTAATACATCTTTTCAAACAATAATAAATGTATTTTGACAAGAAGTTGATTGTGGACAAAAAGCTCAACAGAGCGTCTAGCAACGTGAAAATTCAGTGAAATTCAATCACAAAATACGTCCATTGTTTACTGAACCTTATGTATCTATTCTAGCATATTGACCTTAATTCAGCAAAATAAAGGGTCCGGCATTAACTGATTAAATAGATACCCACCCTTCTCAAAAGGGCCTCGTCTGAAGACAGCAAAAAGTCAATCCACTGGGATTTAGCTTAAAATATTGATCATAAAACATGTTGTGTAACTCAGTAACTGTAATGAAAGACATTTCTGCTACAGCTGACAACTTCTTCATTATATTAAACTTTGAGTATTCCTATTTCATAATTGTGACTGTAAATTAATGTTGTATTCGCTGTGTATCTGTTTGGGTAAAGGTATCTAGACGAATTCAGTGGTTTCGTTAATTATAGGTATAGAAGTAAGTTTGTATTCTGTACAAGTCGTGCCTTAATAAATTTAACTGTGGTTAAACTTGACGAAACTGCGACATTATTCTCTAGCGCCTAAATTTATTTAGAGCACGAATTCGCCGCAATTTATAAAGATTAAAATGTTAAGAAGTTATTGTAATGTATGTATGTAAATGTAAACCCCAATGAGTATTCACAACGACAAAATTAAATGAATTTGGAACATAAGTTTATCCTGACAAATCTTCATAAAGTGTAGCTAAGAACTATTTCGATTACGTCAGCTTGCAAACAAAAAACCCGCACCATAATCGGCCCCTTCATTTAATGGCTTCCATGACACAGAGAGCCACATAGATACTACTCCCATTCGTTTGGCGTAAAACACAGAACAGACTTTACACTGCGGTCTGCTAAATACGTACAAGGTAAATAAAACAAGACACAAACAAGATAATTAGGAGCAATGACCTAGTTCTAGTCCACAAAAGACCAATATAGCCTATGAACATAAATACTTTCTATTTTATTAAGATAAATCAATTATAAAATGCTTTTCATCAAATGTCCGCAACATTCGTCATCTCGAAAATAGCAAACCAATGGTGATTTCTCAACGGAGACAGCTGAAGAAATGGAATGTATCAAGCTTTTGTACGTCGGCAAATATTTTCTTTTTTTCTATCAAAAATATATGTGCATTGTAACTGTTTGGAACTATGCCTACCTTTTAGTCAGCAAATGCCAATGGACTCAATTACTTCTGCATGGGATGTAATAATACCTACTGATTTATGAATATGAAAGATCTGCCTTATCCGATGGCAACATATTGTGCTTGATACTATGTAATATCTTTCTGATATTATACATGTGAAAGTTCGTGTGGATATGTCGATGTTTGTTACTCTCACAAACAAAAGTACTGAACCGATTTTGATCAAACTTTCTCAGTCAGTATTATAGCTAAATGTCCGAAATGTTCAAACATATGTTCGGATGCCGATTTATGCCAAGCCATCAACAGTGCAATTGCTGTACCACGCACTGGGCTGATGCTACCATTTGATGTTTGTACACACCACGCCAAGTTGAACTAATCAGTCGCAGTACGATTTTGATAATTATTTCCTACCCCATAAGATCGGTACAAAGGTGAAAGTGTCTAGCTTAACATGTTGCCGTTTCGATACCATCGAATCGAAAGAGAAGACGTTCAGAATAGAAGACGGGCATTCTTTTGCCTCGATTACCGACCCCATCCAGGTGAAGCCGCGGGCAAAAATTAATAGTAGTTGGTATAAATCTTTTGTGTATGACTACTTGTTGCCCGCAAATCCATCCACTCATCCATCCATTCTCACAAATTTTCACGTTTATATCAGGAATAGGCTAGACTTACTTAGTAATATTTTTGTAATTTACACAATTAAGAATTTCTACCTACCTACCGTTATTTCTAAATTAAAACTAATCTGGTTATAACTTCTAATAATAATTATACTAACTTTTCCCCGTTGCTTCGCGGAAAGAAAGCCTTGAGACAAAAAGTTTATGCAAAACTCGGATCAAGTTAGTGAAGGCAGAAAAAGAGGTTACTGGGCTTTCAGAAAATCCTCTCTTACTTACACTACCCGTGCCTACATACGTCAAATATGTTTTCATATGTAAAATTTTCTGCATTGCTCTTTGCACCCAATAGTTTTGGCCTTTCTTAGGTTTTAGCAGTGCATTGTCTGACAGTAACAGAAGAATATATATATATATATATATATAGACGGGAATTAACGCGAACATGCAAATTAGGTATTTACATACCTTATTTTGCACGCCACGTCGCACCACCACCCTCGACACCTGCAATCCGTTGTGACGCCACTAAAAAACAGAGCACATGACCTCTGTGACCCTGAGCATTTGAAGCTAGAGCTAGACCATGTTCAGGAGGTACTTAGGAAGAACGGATACCAGGTACAACGACGAATGACGCGGCCTATCAAGCGCGATAAACATCCGGCGGTAAATAGACAACCGACCTACATGCCCTACATTAGAGGTGTTACGGATAAAATAGGAGACAAGTTAAAAAACTACTCCATTCCGACAGAATTTACACCAGGGGCCAAAGTATACAAAATGGTGGGCACACCAAAGGATGTTCTACCGCTACAAACCCCAGATGTCTATAAAATCAACTGCAGCTGCGGAAGCTCTTACATAGGTCAAACGAAGCGGACTATCGCTGAACGTATAAAGGAGCACATCGCAGCTGTAAAGAACCGTCAAACGAACAAATCGGCGATTGCGGAACATTTACTTCAATCGGGCACCAATCACTGGATTGAATTTCATCGTCCCAAAGTCCTCTCCACGGAACGCCACTTTTACCCAAGAGTTGTGCGTGAAGCGATTGAAAAACATAAAAATTTCAATCGGGAAGAGGGCTTCAAATTGTCATCGGCGTGGAATCCTGTGATTCGGCTAACAACACCCCACTTTAACGCGCAGTCGGCGAATGTTCAATATACAGATACGGTTAGTGTGTTTTGCGCCGGTACTTCGAATATCAACGACCCGGGGGTAGATATAGAATCTTCTACCTCGCACTCGGAGACGTGACATCGCCACACCAGTCAGCTTGCGACCACGGGACGTGCAACCGTCTCGAAACGTCAAGCAAAATAAGGTATGTAAATACCTAATTTGCATGTTCGCGTTAATTCCCGTCTATATATATATATTCTTAAACATGCAACGCGAGTGTTTAAAAGTTTCTAGTAACAGAAGAGTTTTATCTTAGATTATTTATTTTATTTTTAGCTTAGACCTGCACTTATGGTTCGTCGGTTTGGCACTGACTGACCGGTGCGGGGTAATGAGCTCTCATCCTGTTTTGGAACAGGGCGTAAGTACGGTGGACGCGATATTTACCTAGAGAACAGCTCGCAATTGGCAAACTGCGTAACTGAACACGGACACAGCATTTGACGATTAGGTACGACTGCACGTAAAAGAGCAAATTAAGCTCAAAATATAGCTTAACTAAGTTAATGTGTGACTTTTCTAAAATAGTTTACTTTTAGTAAATATTATAAAATGCTATTCCTTGTTATAATAAAAATTAGCATGGTTATAAAATCAGGTATATCAGACAAAAAGGAAACTTTCAATTTAATTCCAATTTGTTCGTACGTACGTTTCAAATCTCACCAGTTATATCGCATTACCTGTGACCGAAATACGACGTCGCCTCGCAGTAGTCTCGGACATAAATAAGTAAAAATGGCAGGACAAGTAAAGTGGGGAGCGGCAAAATTAGACGACAGGATCGGCCGGTGACCTAGACGCGGCCTAGATCGCTACACGATCTACCTAGACAGATAGGGTGACATCACTACCATAAGGATGGCAATTCAAAAGCTCGGTACATTGTTTAACAAAATCTTACTGAATTTGTGTCGCAGGAGGCTCTATTGAGTTTAGTATCCTGTGACACAGCGTAATCTCCGTATCGGTAGAGCCTTTATAAATATTAAGTGAATGAATAAAAGGATTTTCAAATTCTATCCAGCCATCGATATCAGCTCACCTTACACAAATACTTTGTGTGCACGGATCTAAACCGCAACTTGGCATGGTGAACGAGGGGAGACCACTTTCGGCAACAATTGATAGACGCTAGGTGACCAATTGAATCAGTGCGCTAACTGAGCCGTAACGTGTGCCTACACTTAGCCAAAGCCAGCAATGCTCTAATTAAACAGATGAGTTCGTAATGCTAGAAACGAATATATACCTGCCGTAACCATTATACAATTAACAATAGTCTATTAGTAAATACGATTATTTGTTCTGCGGGTAACTTATCTGCAATATGTACGTAGTTATTTAAAATACATATATAAATTAAAAGAAGTTTTTAAATTAAAAGCTTTTGCAGCTCTATGTACTGCTTTATAATAATTTGACTGTAATTAATTGATATCGTTATATTTATATCTACCAATAACAAATTGAAATTAAACTACAGTTTACGGATTTTATCGCGTTATATTGGTTTCACTAGTTATTACATTTCAACCGAATGATCTAGAAACTACATTTTTATTACTAGCCGACGTTTCGAATTCTTTACAGGATTCATGTTCACGGCAGACTGAGGTGATTTTTGTTTAAATTTCTTGTCGATTCTAATTTTTCAACTATTGATATTACTATTTACGCAGAATGAGCTCACAGTGTCTTTAGGTCTTCTGGTGTCTTTGTCCTTCTAGAGTTTCATTAGCCTTATGACAGGGTCCCAAACTGGAGGAACATTCCAACCGTCTTCCCAATTGAAATTAGGATGTTTTTTAATTTCAATAGTCTCACGTATCATCCTTGGAAGAAAAATGGTGTTCTTTTGCGAGCATCTGTGGTTCATCAAATCGCAGGTAGTGGTTGGGTCCTTGTTCCACATGTTCACACACAGCAGACTTTGTTGAGCGTTTATGTTTTATGTCAGCTATATGTTCTTTAATTCGCATGCCTATACTTCTCTTGGTTTGTCCAATGTATGGGAGCCCACATTCACAGTATATTTTGTAGACACCGGCCTCTTGCGAGGGTAACTGACACTTGACTGTTGGTAGAAATTGACATATTTTCGCTGGCGGCTTGTAGTAAGTTTTGATTGGAGCTTGCTTCAAGATTTAGTCAATTATGTCGGTCACGCCCTTGATGTATGGGAGGACAGCAGGTTGTCTTTCTACTGTGGCTGCAGGGATCTGTGACTGTGGCGCGATAGTCGGAGCTTGTTGTCTTGCAGAATTTGCCTGACATGATGAAGCTCAGCGTCCAGGTGTTTCTTGTCACAAATACCCTGGGCTCTCTGAAACAGCGAGACATTCCTACAGTAGCTAACTGTTTAGGATGGTTCTGAGATTCACCGTTTAAATACCTATTTGTATGGGTCCTTTTCCTATACACAGTGTGGCTTAAAGAGTTGTTTTTATTCCTGATAACAAGTAGATACATCTAAGAAAGCTAAATAATTGTTTGCCTCTAATTGCATTGTAAATTGTATTTTGATATTAATGGAATTAAGATGTTTTAGGAAAGCATTAACACTATCTGTTGGTAAAATTGTGAAAGTATCATCTACATACCGCTTGTACAACCTCGGTGTAATAGTGGCAGTCATCAGTCATAACAGACATCATTAATAACTTGTGAAACCAATATAACGCGATAAAATCCGTAAACTGTAGTTTAATTTCAATGTGTAACATTCGCGTAAATCCAAGAAAATACTTTGATGTAATTTCTAATGCAGCGCTAATTTTCATATGACCCGAAACATAGTGTGGCGTTCGACTTTTGATGATAGCGTATCAGAAAAAGTAATATCTGCAATTGTGACCAGTTATAACAATGACAATTAATATTCTACCACATTCACACAATACAATCTAGTCACAAACTAAGCGGAACATACATATTTACTTTAATTTTGTAAATACATTCATATTATATCTAGAAACAGTCAGACCAAAAAAAACATCCATATACGCGCACACAAATGTTTTACTTGACCGAGAATAGTACCCAGGTCCTTCGACGAAACAATAAGCAATTGAATAAACATAAACATTAAACAATTGAATCACAGGTGGTAGCACCACCTGTGATTCAATTTTTTAAATTATTTCTTAGTGAAAACGTATTAAATAGATGAAGGCATTGATCTGTATAACAACTGGATTAGCAAAGAGCGCGTAGAGATTTGTTGCCATGTTATAGGTTCGTGGACCTCTTACTATCACATTTTCATTAAGTGTCAAATTTGTCGACACGAAAAGACAACGATCGTAAAAAGGGTAGATACGCAATGAAATATTGCAAATTACGTTGATAAAGAGGCAGGATATTTTATTTCACGCTTATGTTAGGTAATTGTTTATCACGACATTTTGTTGTAAATTACAATAAAAATCGCAAAAAAATATTGATTTTCAAGATGTTGTCAATAAATACAATTTTAAATTTCCCATTTTTACGGGAGTTTCGTAATTTGATGAGCGTTGTCATTTGGTACCGGAATTATAGGACTCATTCCTTGTTTCCTACTAAGACTTTTTCCTCCTATAATACGAAGCAGTAAATTATATAACCGAGCACATCTCAACACGTTCTGTGACATTGCGCAATTTATATATTCTTTTGGTAATAAATGTGTTTTTATTTTATTTTATTATTTTGATATTTTTTGGTCCCTTTTTCTTATAGATTTAATTCCTTTATTTTTAAAGAGAAATCGATGAGATACAATCAACAACAAAATGCCTTAAAATATTTTTATTTAGACTATTTATTTTGTTCATTTGAATTCCTGGTCACCTGGGTATAAAAACAAGATATTCTGATTTGTAGTCAAGTTTGCTCTTACATTCTATAGATTAAACGACGTTTTTGTCTTTACCAAACTTGATAGAAATCAAAATTACATGCTCCTCCACCGCCTTTTGAACGACATGCAGAATGTGAGATTCGATACATATTTGACATATTTTGTATAGTCTTTTAGTAAATTATTGTATTTAGTTTCCCGCCCTGAGATAGGTAAGCAAAGTTGTGGTCGACTATGAAGCACTTTTGTCTAGAACGAACTTATTTATTAGCAAGCTTGAGACAACCAGATTATACCAACGGAATACGTAGACTGTGGTAAAGATCTTCATTCCTACTCTGTGAATACTCTGTATTCACAGAGTTATTAAGTAGACACGGGTATTAAGTAGGGACGGTTCAATGAAAACACGTTCCATTTATAGAAAATTTAAAGGTACACAAAAAGTAATTTTGCAAAGGATCCTTATTTCATGACTTAATACATATCTGTGAATCTTTGAGCTCTTTCGTTCAAGGCACCGTGAAATTGCATGGTGACTGCCGTATTCTCCTCGAAATAACAAAAAAAATGAGAAATGCGAATAATGAGTTCTTTCTGATAGAGTAAGATTGGATGTTTTGTTGGTTATTTCCAAAAAGTTTATTATATTTTAAAGTGGCTCGAAGACAATTTAGGTTCCCGTTTTGTGAGATGGGTTTTATCGTCAGTAGCTTTGCTATACATGTATATATATATTTTAGAGGCTCTATAATCTTAATATACGGATACATTTTTTTTACGATTTGTGACTTTATTACTAGGTGTCAAGGTTGTAATAATTATGTTGATCGAGTAATTTTCATAATAACATTACAGATGATAAATTATAACTATATACATTACTATCTTAAATAATCATAATTTCTAAGAATATATATGTACCTAAAGCTAAAAATAAAAAGTAAAAATATATATGTACAGGTGTGTTTAGGCGTCGTAGAATGCCTCCGCATCAATATCATCGGGTAACGTGCACAGAAAGGTGGCAGCATTGCCACGTTGGATGGCAATGCTTTGAGCAAAGAATAAACCAGCCTTCTGATCAGGTGAGACGTCGATTAACCGTTAAGATATTTCTCGGTATAAAGAACGAGCGCTCGGACCCCTTGAGCCTAGCGTTTCCACGCCAAACGGCTCAAATACGTAATTAGCTACTAGATTACTGTATTTGCGCCGTTTGAGGGTTTCCGCAGATGCAGCAGCAGCGCCAGCATGGCCTCCCGAGCTTGGAACATGGAATGGCGCGAGGGTGTCTACGCAGGTTGTGTCCCACACCAAAGGCCTACCCATTTTTCATGGCAACAATGACATACCGTCAGGTCTCTTCCCGTCGTCGCGTACCAAACCATTTGGTTCAAGTACAGCTTGTACACCAGACGCAACGAGTGCACGACGGATTATGTCATTTAGGTGAGCATGACGAGGAATTCTACCAGCGCTACTGCTGCAGGATAGCCCATGGTGTCCGAGGCTATCGACGTCTTCTCCACAATGACATCGATGCGGAGAAATACACGGAGCACTTAAACGGAGACAAGTGGCGATGCGGAACGTCTCATCGTCCAACATGGTTCCTGTGTTGGACGATGATAGTGCCTGAAGCCTTAAGTCATGAAATAAGGATCTTTTGGTAAATTACTATTTGTGTACCTTTAATTTTTCTATAAATGGAACGTGTTTTCATAGAACCGTGCCAGTATCTACTTAATAACTCTGTGAATAACGTTGAATAATTAATTAATTACACATTTAGTCGTGAAGAAATGTAAGCCGCCAGACAAAGGAAAATAACATTTTAAAGCGAACAAATAGACGTTTAGAATACAAAGACAGCGCTGTTGTTACGAGCACATTTCAGAAAGAAAAATAATGTTACATGGCTGTTAGACAGACGTGGGTCATAGTTTAGCAGTACTTACACTCAATATTGCTCCTATTCGGAGCTGTCAACAACAATGTCCGACTTTTCGGATCACCGAATACGATTTATAGTAAAATATATAGCTTAGTTAGCCATATGACTGTCTTTTTAGATCTTTACAGGGCTGCTAGATAATTTGTTTTATTGATTGATGAAAATTAAATTAACTGATCCCTACGGTACGATCTGCGGGTATATTGATTCGCCATGGATACGCAATTTAGTCACTGTCACATACAATCCGAAACTTTCACAGGATTAGGTAATTGTATATTTTAAGTCAACGTCGACATTATAAGTTATCTTTTTATCATCATAATTTGAATCTCATTTTTCTTTGTTTTGAGTATCACTTATTTCTATAGCTGAGTCTGTAATTGAAGGCCGCGCCACCTCATAAACAAAAGTCGAGGCCTACTTTAATATAGTTCCATAAATGAGCTTACGGATACTCCACTATACCGTATAATTATAGAATGTTTGATTCTTTTCTTTTTTTTTATTGTGTTTTCCGTCTAATGTTTTGTTCTACCATCATAATTACTAAATCTTGCTTACCTACGTACATTTTCTAACATTGCGTAGGCATGCGAAACAAAATTGTCTCGACGCGACAATTAAATAATTTAGATGATGTTGAGAACATATGTATTTGTAGATAAGTAGGAATGGAGACCTTTACCACAGACTACGTATTTCGTTGGTATAATCTGGTTGCCTCAAGCTTGTTAATAAATAAGTTCGTTCTAGACAAAAGTGCTTTATCGTCGACTACTACTTTGCTTATCTCAAGGTGGGAAACTAAATACAATAATTTACTAAAATAAGGTTCGCGGCAAAGTATGCTTACGCGTTTCTCGTCGACAACGACCGCGATGGTTATAGAGTTGGTCCCAAAATTTGATCCACCCATAAATTTGGCAACTAGAGACACATATTTGACATAAGCTCTATACATAATATGTCAAATATGTATCGAATCTCATTCTCTGCATGTCGTTCAAGAGGCGGTGGAGGAGCATGTAATTTTGATTTCTATCAAGTTTGGTAAACACAAAAAAGTCGTTCGCTCTATAGAATGTAAGAGCAAATTCCCAGGTGACCCTTGGGCTATATAAAGTATTTATGTTTGTTTTGTAGATTGACAGCTATCTTTGTTCATATTCCGATACTAAAATCTTTCATACACGTGTATCTAAAAACTATGAGGAAACAATAATAATAAATGTGTCCTTAAAATAATATAATAGGTAGTAGCCTTATTTGATCGTCATGGATTTCAGTGCCAATCTGTATTTATAAAATTCTTCGGTTACTAAATGACTGATATAACGCACAGCCGAAACTATAGGGCGCAAGAATTGTTGGGCATGAATGTTCCTTGGGGACCATAGGGCTGCACTAAAAGCGGATTTCCTGGAAATCCTACGGGCTCGTGCTGAAATGGTTAAATTAATATATAATGTGCGGGCTTAGCTGTAGACATACACTAGCAAACTTAAAAAGCAAAGTTTAATAAGCGGTTAGAATAATTTAGCCTTACAGCTGAAAGAAATTAATAAACACATTTATGTAGACCTACTTGTAATCAACATTCGGTTTTGAGCCTCAGCTTTTTAAAATCCTTTTTTAAATACGATTTAATATAGTAATACTAAATCACAGGCGGTGCTATAATTCTTGGTGAAAATGTATTAGAAGAGGCCCGTGCAGAGCGGTGACACAGTTTAAATGTACAGGCCCTGTAGACAGTGGCATTCGATTAGCGATATTGCTATTCGCTAGGTGTTAAAATATATGGCACTGACATATCTTTAGCTCAGATATTTACATAGAAGCGCATTTCTTATGGACGCTCTGAAGACAAACTTTCTGTGACCCAAATTGCCGCTTGGCGGCGTGGCAGTCGCGCTGTAACAGCTTTCTCTACGAGAGCAAGGGAGACGATCGTTCCTCCAGTGTATCTTAACTGCGAGAGCAAGAGAGACGGAGAACGACGCCAGCGCCGCTAACGGCGCCAACTACGAACTAAACTGGAGACATTCCCCACTTGGAATCGGCACACGAAATCCTTAAGATCTGCGCTTCTGTGTAAATGTGTATTCATTGACGAAATGCTTAATTATGTTACCATGGCAACCAAACGATAACGAAAATAGTAATGAAAAGCAAATCACACTTGTCCCATCATCATCATCGGCTCTCTGGGCTCATGATGATGATTTTTTGTTTAATTAGTCAAGATTTGATTATTTTTTTCACTGGTAGAAGTTACAGAGATAAACTGAGTGTGGTGCTACCACCTGTAATTCAATTGTTTAATGTTTATGTTTATTCAATTGTTTATTGTTTCGTCGAAGGACGCGGGTTCCATTCTCGGTCAAGTAAAACATTTGTGTGCGTGAATATGGATGTTTGTTTTGGTCTGACTGTTTCTAGATATAATATGAATGTATTTAATAATAATAATCTTTATAATAATAATCTTTATTGACCAACAAGTTATTTACATTACAGAATACCATATAAAACATACACTACATTTTGTTGATAATACGTTTAGAAATATTTCATGAACCCCTGTCTCCTAAACTAGGTTATTACCTGTATTTTAGAAGTCAGTAGCTTCTACCGTACATAGATCTTTCATGATAACAAAAAGACAGTTAAGAAAGGGAAAATGAACCAAAAGTTAAAGTTATACATAATTATAAATTAAATAAACAGAAATAAAAAAAAATAAACAAAGTGCTATTACCAGCCAGTTTTAAAACGATGTGTGCATGATTGTGTCTGTGTGTGTGTGTGTATGTGTGTATGTGAGAGTGTGTGTGCGCGCGCGCGTGTGCATGTGTGTTTATGTATGTGTGTGTGTGTGTGTGTTTGTGGTTTTCTAGTAGTAGGTGTGCTGTTATGACTTGCTTTAAGCGAGAAGATTTTCTGTTTCCATGTAAGTTAAGTTTCTTAACCAGCATTGAATTTTGTTTTTGGCGTCATGTTTGTTTAGTTTAAGCAAAGATAGCTTTTTATTTAGAGTATTATATAATTTGCAACCGAGGAAGTGTAGTTGTTTTTGTGCAATGGTAGTACGACACTTTATAGGAGGTATTACTGACGTGCCTCTTCGTCTTGTAGTGGCTTGTTGTACATTAGTAAAATAAGCCTATGTGTGCGTAAGGTCAATCGGAGAATATATAATTGCCGAACAGTTAATACTTTACATTCTCTATAAAGATCAGTCGTTGAAAACCGCCGGGGCTTAAAAGTCATTACTTTTAGGACTGCTCTTTGAGCTCTCTCGAGTTCCAAGAAAATAGTCTTATAGGTTCCACCCCATACGGGTATACAGTACGCAATAATAGATTGGCATAAGCTGGTATATACTAAACGTAGTGTTTCGTAATCGGCTGCCTGTCTTAAGTTTCTAAAAATGTATATTAATCGCCTGACTCTCGGTATGAGACTTTCAAGATGATTTTGCCAATTCAGTCTTTCGTTAATGTCGACGCCAAGGTATTTTATATATGGAACTATTGATACAGAAGGGCAAGAGCATAGATTGGCAGATTTGGCGCAATGGTGAGCTACTATGATGGAGGATTCGTCTGGTGGTCTTTGAGTTCTCGAAATGTCAAAGCGTATGCATTTAGTTTTTTCAAAATTGATTGTTAGAAGATGCTTTGAGCGCCAGTGCATAACTTCTGTAACAGCTGCTTCTGTGTGTTGTTTTGCTTTTTTCCAATTTTCACCATAGACCACCAGAGCCGTATCGTCTGCATATGTGTAGATGTTACAATTCGGCATAGAAAGCCTGCAAAGGTCATTAATAGAAATGATAAAGAGCGTAGGGCCTAAAATACTTCCCTGTGGTACTCCAAAAGAGATGCTTTCTTCGTTACTTACTAAGGAGCCAATCTTGACACTCTGCGTACGATGAGAGAGGTAATCCTTAAAATATTTAGACTATTGCCACGGATGCCTATACGTTCTAGCTTTGACAAAATAATCGGGATAGACACTGTGTCGAAGGCCTTGGAGAGATCCAAAAAGACGCCATAGCATTTCAACTTCCTGTCTAACTTTTGTATGACGGTCTCCGTAAGATTTGCAACAGCGTCTTCCGTTGAAAGACCCTTACAAAAACCGTATTGGTTTTGGGAGATAATATTATACGTTTTTAAATATTTCAACAAGGCATTATTCAGAACACGTTCCAAAATTTTCGACAATGTGGTTAGAACCGAGATAGGTCTGTAATTTTCGACGCATGTACTATCACCACTCTTATAAACTGGATGGACTAGAGCTTTCTTAAATGCCAGTGGAAATACACCCAAATCGATAGAGAGATTACAGATATGTGTAATTGGCGGGATAAGTGCCTTTTTGGATTGTTTGATAATATTTGCACTAATGTCATCCCATCCAGTGGCGCAGTCAGAACGGAGACCAATAATAATATTTTCTATTTCTTTTTCATCTACAGGAAGAATAACCATCGAGTTTTGTTGACAAATACAGTGTCTTGGGTGGGTACCTATGCCGTAATTGCTATCAGAGGCTATGTTGTCAGCTAGTTTTTTCCCGATGCTAGAGAAATAATTATTTACTTCATTAATCGACGTCATTTTATCAGGTTTAAGTTTGAGGAGTTCGCTAGCAGAATTTTGGATACGTTGAGTATTTGTTACTTTTTTAATAACATCCCAAGTAGCTCTAGAATTATTTTTTGCCTTGATGAACTCATTTTTCTCGTAAGCCAATTTTATACTACGCAGTAAATTGCAGCAGAAATTTCGGTATCTAGTGTATGTGGTTCTTAGAATTTGGTTTTGAGGGTCTTTTCTGAGGTTCACGTGCATTTTATCTCTATTTTGAATGCAACGCAGCAGACCGGTTGTAATCCAAGGCTTTATGATACGGTTCTTACGAGGAATTTTAATAATTTTGCTATGTTTATGTACAATAGGTCTAAACAGGGATATGAATTTATTTGCAGCGGAGTTGGGATCTGTTTCAGATAAGACACTTTTAAAGTCCGTGTTATCGATTTCATCTTTGATAGATTTAAAATTTGTTATTGTTTTAGTTGGTGCTAGTGTTTGGGAATATTTGTTGGATAAATTAAGAAATAATGTTACAGGTAGATGGTCCGTAACCGAAGATTGTAAAATAACAGAAGTGGAAGGAAAATTTGTTTTTAAAAAGATATGGTCTAAACAATTTTCTAGTCTCGTTGGGTATGTATGTGCCGGAAAGAGACCTAGAGCCGCAAGAAATGTGAGATATTGATTGGCATGGCGATCAATATTATTTTGTGGTTTGATGTCAACATTATGGTCGCTAATTAGCACTACATTTTTATGGGCACTAAGAGATCTAAATGTGTTTTCTAGCGAGTGGTAGAAAGGTTCTAAAACATTATTAGATGGAGAACGATAGACGCAAATAACAGCTGTTTCCGCAACGATGCACGTAAGGCAGTTAGCATCAATAAAAGATGGTTCGCTAACTGTACAATGTATACAATTTTTTGTATAAATAACGATACCGTCTGTCTAGAATTACCGTAGCCAGGCAGGAAGGTGTATCAGAAGTGCGCAGTGGAAGGTGTAATACATCTACCTGACCACGATAGACAATATAGCCAGACACAATGCACTGCGTTGCACAGTGAGTAAAGTATTGAGTAGGTACATGAAAATTTTACCTTATAGCTCCTGGTGATGTTCTTGAAGTGGACCTATAGATTAACTTATAATTTTGGCCAAAATAACAAGAGAATCGAATAGATACCAGTCTCCAGTTTAGCGTAGTCCTTCTCCTCGGGCACCAATCAGGAATTCACACACGTGTTTTACAAAAGTTCAATATTTCACAAATAATCACAAACTTTGCCGGAAGTCAAAGGCGGCAATTACGTATTAAGTTAATTACAAGTTGATTCAATTCGCGTTAATTCAAAAGGCGATCAATTATATTCTTTTCTCAAAGATAGACGGAGACAGCCCAAAAAACCGGCGTGTTGATTTTTTCAAGGCGCCAACGGAAGTGACAGTTCAGTGTGACCATTGTCAGAAATTTTCAATAGACTAAACAAAATGTTACTCAATCGATCTAATCGATTTGACTTATAATAAAAACTAATTCTATTTCAAACACCGTCATTCTGGGTTTTATTATTTGTCGTGCAGTGTGACGTAAATCCATTCAGTGTGGGAATAGGGCCCGAAACTTTTAACCAACATTCGGAGAGGATGATGATGTCAAAATCAATGTTTGTTAGTGTTAAAAGAGCTAGAAAATCTGAGAAATTTTTGTTTATACTTTACAAAAATAAAGTAAATATGTATGTTCTGCTTAGTTTGTGACTAGATTGTATTGTGTGAATGTGGTAGAATATTGTCATTGTTATAACTGGTCTCAATTGCAGGTATTACTTTTTAGCAATACCTGCAATTGAGACCAGGCATGAGCATTTTTTAGGCACGGATAGAGTAGGTAAGAGAGGATTCTCTGAAAGCTCACTAACCTTTTTCTGCCTTTACTAACTGGATCCGAGATTTGCATAAACTTTTTGTTTCAGCATTTTCTTTCCGTGAAGCAGCGGGGAAAAATTAATATAATTATTATTAGAAGTTATAACCAGATTAGATTTAATTTAGAGAAACAATAATTTCTATACTTAAATAACTAACAAATAAAAGGAAATACATAAAAAAAAGGCCAGCCACTATAGCCACTTAGTTATAGTTAGTTTTAACAACATTTATATTTATTATCATTTAGAGATAGGTATAAATTCTTAATTGTGTCTTTCTCTTAGCGTTATCCCAGTTTCAATCTGGGGTCCGCTTACTAGTCTAACCGGATTTGGCTGAATATTAGCTTTTCCACAGAGCGACTGCCTGTCTGACCTCCGCAACCCGAAGGGATAGCGATATTCCATGGTTTAGACTAGTGTCAGTTTATTTAGAAGGTACTGACGCCCTGTAACGACTGTCAAAGATCTTCATGACAACCGGGACCGACGGCTTAACGTGCTCTCCGAGGCACGGGACAAGCGATAATTAACAATTCAATACGCACATAACTCCGAAAAGTCATTGGTACGCGCCGTGGATTCGAACCCGATACCCTCTGCATGGCAGTCTGTTGGTATATCCACTCGGCTATCGCTGCTAATTCTTAATTGTGTAAATTACAAAAATATGACTAAGTAAGTCTAGTCTATTCCAAATATAAACGTGAAAATTTGTGAGAATGGATGAATGAGTGGATGGATTCGCGGGCAAAATGTAGTCATACACAAAAGATTTATACCACTATCAATTGTTTCCCGCGGCTTCACCTGGATGGGGGTCGGTAGTCGAGGCAAAAGCGTGCCCGTCTTTTATTCTGAACGTTCTTCTCTTCGGCAACACGTTAAGCTAGACACTTTCACCTTTGTACCGATCTTATGGGGTAGGAAATAATTATCAAAATCGTACCGCAACTGATTAGTTTAACTTGGCGCGGTGTGTACAAACATCGAATGGTATCAGTCCAGTGCGTGGCCACAGCAGTTGCATTGTTGATGGCTTGGCACAAACAATGCAACTGCTGTGCATCCGAAATTCTGTTTGAACATTTAGGACATTTAGCATATTATTTACCTAATTCTGACTCAGAAAGTTTCATCAAAATAGTTTAAGTACTTTTGTTTGTGAGGGTAACAAACATCCAGATATCCTCACAAGGGGAGAGTACCTACATAGTATCTAGCACAATTAGTAAGATGTACCTACATAGTAATAAACACAATATGTTGCCATCGATAAGGCAGCTTTTTCATATTCATAAATCAGCAGGTATTATTACATCCCATGCAGAAGTAATTGAGTCCATTGGCATCCGCTGACTAAGTAGGGAGGCATAGTCCCAAACAAGTACAAACCACAGATATTTTTTATAGAAAAAAGAAAAATATTTTCCGAGGTACAGAAGCTTGATACATTTCATTTCTTCAGCTGTCTCTGTTCAGAAATCACCATTGGTTTGCTATTTTCGAGATGACGAATGTTGCGGACATTTGATGAAAGCATTTTATAATTAATTTATCTAAATAAAATAGAAAGTATTTATGTTCATAGCCTATCGGTCTTTTGTGCACTAGAACTAGGTCATTGCTACTAATTATCTTGTTTGTGTCTTTTTTTATTTACCTTGTACGTATTTAGCAGACCGCAGAGAAAAGTCTGTTCTGTGCTTTACCCCAAACGAATAGGAGTAGCATCTACATAATATGTGGCTCTCTGTGTCATGAAAGCCTCTGTGAAATGAAGGGGCCGATTATAGTGCGGGTTTCTTATTTGCAAGCTGACATAATCGAAATAGTTCTTAGCTACACTTTATGAAGATTTATGTCAGTAGGTATAAACTTATGTTCCAAATTCATTTAATTTTGTCGTTGTGAATACTCATTGGGATTAGGTACATTAACATACATACATAACAATAAATTCTTAACATTTTCATCTTTATAAATTTCGGCAATCTTCGTGCTCTAAATAAATTTAGGCGCGAGAGAATAATATCGCAGTTTCGTCAACTTTAACCACTGTATAATATATTTAGACACGACTTGTACAGAATACAAACTGACTTCTATACCTATAATTAACAAAACCACTGAATTCGTGTAGATACCTTTTCCAAAACAGATACACAGCGAATACAACATCAATTTACAGTCACAATTATGAAATAGGAATACTCAAAGTTTAATATAATGAAGAAGTTGTCTACCTAATAATGCCTACCCCTTCGGGGATACAGGCGTGAGTCTATAAATAAATAAATAAATAAGAAGTTGTCAGCTGTAGCAGAAATGTCTTTCATTACAGTTACTGAGTTACACAACATGTTTTATGATCAATATTTTAAGCTAAATCCCAGTGGATTGACTTTTTGCTGTCTTCAGACGAGGCCCTTTTGAGAAGGGTGGGTATCTATTTAATCAGTTAATGCCGGACCCTTTATTTTGCTGAATTAAGGTCAATATGCTAGAATAGATACATAAGGTTCAGTAAACAATAGACGTATTTTGTGATTGAATTTCATTGAATTTTCACGTTGAGCCGCTCTGTTGAGCTTTTTATCCACAGCCAACTTCTTGTTAAAATACATTTATTTATTATTGTTTGAATAGATGTATTTATAGCATTACTTGATCTTCCCATTGTATAGCGATAAAAGGTCCTACAAAGCTCTAGTGCGTTCATATTTTACAGATGACGTTATTATATATTTAATTAATTTATATATATTTATATAGTACTTCCAATGCTTGACTTAAACAGTGATGATGACAGCTTTTTGACCGCTACTAGTGTCGATGACAGCTTCACTAGTTTACCGTCACTTGCAGAAACCCTTCAGTTTCAGTTCTCTGACGTACCAAAGAACTTTAATGTAGTCCATATAAATGCTCAAAGTATTCCAGCCCATTTCTCTGATATGCTGGCAACCTTTGACTGTAAGAACCTACATGCTATTCTCGTTTCAGAGTCATGGCTAAAACCATGTCTGCCATCAACTTCTTATTCTCTCCCTGGGTTCCATCTAATTAGGAATGATCGTGCGGTCGGTGGTGGTGGTGGTGTTGCTATATACCTACGTGCCCAAATTCCTTACCGTATAGTTAGCATCTCATCGCAACTACCACCCTCGAACGCCGGCGAGCATCTCTTGTCTTCAGACGAGGCCCTTTTGAGAAGGGTGGGTATCTATTTAATCAGTTAATGCCGGACCCTTTATTTTGCTGAATTAAGGTCAATATGCTAGAATAGATACATAAGGTTCAGTAAACAATGGACGTATTTTGTGATTGAATTTCACTGAATTTTCACGTTGCTAGCCGCTCTGTTGAGCTTTTGTGCACTATCAACTTCTTGCCAAAATGAATTTATTTATTATTGTTTGAATAGATGTTTTTATGGCGTTACTAGACCTTCCCATTTTATAGCAATAAAAGGTCATACCGAGCTCTAAAGCGTCCATGTTTTACAGACGACTTTTAAATACACACACATTAGAATGAAAGATGCTAACTTCTCTAGCTAAGCTGTATAGTAGTAGGTATTGTGAGCCGGTTAATGTGAAAAGCGGTATAGTTTATATTGAACGCATGACATTTTTTTCATAAGACTTGGGATTTCGGGATACTTGTCATTACTGCTGGTTCACATACGTGTCTTACGCAGCACCTAAGTGAAACCAAGCAAATTCTTAGCACGTGTGTTCGTCATGGCAATCAAACACGAGACCCACTGCCCGTGCTTACGAGATAAAATATAGCCATTCTCCAGGTATTAACTTGAAACAATATTTTTATATTATAAATTAAATTTTAAGAAAAATGGTATCTAATTCTTAAGATTTCCCCGTTGTACACGATATCTTCTAAAGGCCAGAGGACGAGAGAATTCACTTGTTCTTTTTGAGTGACCTCATAAAATAGGAGCTTCTCATTTCGATTGCGTGTTATTATTTGAATCGGCGAGCACAATTCCGAATTTAATATAGATAAATTTAAACAATACTTGTTTTATTTTCTTATATAACCGCTCCTGTACAGCCTCGGGGTTGAGTTCAACCTTTCGATTACGTATGAAATGCTTCAATCTTATTATGTACTTAAAATACGATATCTTCACAATTTCACTTACAATGAGGTAAATTTACGACTTGTTTTCATATTTTTAAATAATGTGGAGTACTTTTTTACGGTTTACTAATGTTTGCCATAAATTAAAATGCCATAATTTCATATGCCATACTGGTATTTGCCATAATTTCATTAGAAATAACGCTTCAGTTGTCATAATCGTGAAATGACATAAAATGACTTTCACTAATTCCATTGGTCATAATCGATCAAGTGTCATAATAATTTAAATCCATAAATGTATTTGCTATAATTTTCATTTTCAATAATCTAAGAATAAAATAGATAATTAACTGAAAATGAACAAATACAGTTTATTAAACTACTGTGAATAATGTGGACTAGGTTGACGGAGCCCTGCTTCGCAGGGGTCAAAAGAGAACCCTAACCTAACCTATCCGAGTCGGATTGCACTGAGTCGGGGTGTTAACAATAATTAATTCAACTTCAGTTTATTAAACTAGTGTGAAGAATGTGGACTAAGTTGATGGAGCCCTGCTTCGCAGGGCTCCTATTTTTGGGTTAAGGGTCAAAAGAGAACCCTAACCTAACCTAACCTATCCGAGTCGGATTGCACTGAGTCGGGGTGTTAACGATAATTAATTCAACTTCAGTTTATTAAACTAGTGTGAAGAATGTGGACTACGTTGACGGAGCCCTGCTTTGCAGGGCTCCTATTTTTGGGTTAAGGTTCAAAAGATAACCCTAACCTAACCTATCCGAGTCGGATTGCACTGAGTCGGGGTGTTAACGATAATTAATTTCGACCTAACAATATTATGTATTACTAGAGGACGCCAGCAGCTACGCCTGCATTTTTTTTTAATTTACCCGTATTGGCCGGTCCCGTGGGAATTTCGGGAAATCCCTTCTTAGTGCACCCCTACGGTCCCCAAGGAACATACATGCCAAATTTCAGCTTCCGGCGCCCAATAGTTTCGGCTGTAGCGTGTCTGTCAGTCAGTCAGTAACGCAAGGATTTTATATATTAAGATTTTCATAATTGTATCAAATTTTGATTATGTCAAGAGTCGATTATGAGATGTGTTGCTTATGGAAACTATTTATTATGATATATGTTGTTATAGAAAGTCATTTTATGGCAAATAAAAGTTATCACTGTTGAGTTGTTAAGGCAAACGTTATTATTGCGTGTGCAAAAGTTGTGCACACTGTCGCGTTCGTTCAGGCGTTCACCAGGCTGTAGTCGCGTCACTAAAATGCTGTCTGATACAGATAGTGAAATTGAAGATGTTTTAATTCTGTCTGCTATTATTGAAGACGAAGAGGAACAAGAAGTGAACTTGAGGTGGGTATGATAATTATACAGTGCCAGTGAAGTAAATACCTACCATCATTCGATAACGCCTTATCAGAATGAGACTTATCATACAACAATGGGTATTTGTGGAATTAATTTATAATTTCTTCCGTTTCCACCATACTTAAAATCTACAAAAACACAGTTTCCTCAACAAATAATAGCTGCGTGCAGCGTCCTAACGCAACAAGCGCGATCTGATCGCCACCGCCGCGTGCAGACGCTGCACCGGACGCCGCGTGCAATCCGAGGACGCGTTGATGTGAACACCGCGCTATAAGTTCGTACACAACATCTGATCGCCACCGTGCACGCCACCGCGGACGCAAGCTGAACGCGTTGGTTTGATCCTGGCTTTCCCATAGGCCGCTAGTGTAGAACGATTGACAGAACGCCTTAAACAATGTAATTTTTACGTTACAAGAGCATCTTGCAAACCTACGGGCCAGCATATTCCCTCTGACCGCCAACGCTCTACGCTCGCGCTCCAAATCGGGGTCATCCTTCAAGTCATCTGTCACAATGTGCCCCAAGTACTTGAAGCTAGTCACCACCTTCAGGATTTCCCCGCTAAGCTTAATCGTTGGAACACGGACTGGAATTGAAATTAAACTACAGTTTACGGATTTTATCGCGATGTATTGGTCAGTCCTCAATCTGCCGTGAACATAATTCTGTAAAAGATTCTAAACGCCGGCTAGTAATAAAAAAAAATATATATAGTTTCTAGATCATTCGTTTCAAATGTAATAACTTAGTGAAACCAATACATCGCGATAAAATCCGTAAACTGTAGTTTAATTTCAATGTGTAACATTCGGGTAACCCAAGAAGATACTACGGACTGGAATGTTTCCAGTACTTTTAAACACGAGAAGTTCACTCTTGTTAGTATTATATTTGAGTCAGTGCTCGACTGCATAAGCCTCACAGATAGCCGCCAGCCTTTGAACTGAACCCGTCGACGGTCCCAGCAGTACCATATCATCTGCGTAACTTATGTTATTCACACACACTCCATCAATGTGGCAACCTGTATGTGTACTGCTGAGCTCACCGATCAGATCATTTACGTACAGATTGAACAGCAGAGGAGAAGTTAAACCTCCCTGCCGTACGCCACACTCCATGCCATACTCGTCAGAAAGAGTTCCTGCCCATCTCACTTGGTTTTTTTGGCACAAATACCAACTCTTTAACAAAGAGGTAACTCCAGCCGGTACACTTGCACTATCCAGTTTGTCCAACAACTTGGTATACAGCACACTGTCAAACGCTTTTGACAGGTCCAGGAAGCACGCGTATACCGGCGTTTTCCTGTCAACATAGTACCTCACAGCCTGCTTAAGACAGACAATCGCACTTTCAGTGGATAGCCCAGCCCTAAAACCAAACCGAGCGTCGTGCAATTTAATATGGCGCACCAGAATGTCGGAATAGGCTCACGAATCTCGGTTTTGCTGATGATATAGCTCTTTTCACATCATCCTCTCAAGATTTGCAAGACATGCTTCAAGATCTAAGCATGGCAAGCCTTGAGGTTGGGCTAATGATGAATCGGTCCAATACAAAAATAATGACCAATTACAGAAAACTAAGGTCGAGGTAGATGGGCAAGAAATACATTATGTTGATGGGTACATTTACTTGGGCCAGTTAGTCTCTTTCAAACATAGGCAAGATAAAGAAATCGACCAACGGATCGAAAATCCCTGGAAGAACTACTGGTCCATGAAGACGTCTTTGAAGGGCAACCTTTCAATGGTACTCAAACGCAGACTCATCGACATGTGTATCTTGCCCGTCCTAACTTACGGAGCCCAGACGTGGTCACTGACCGATTCTCAGAAGTATAAACTCAAGGTTTGCCAACGAGCTATTGAACGGAGCGTATTGGGGATCAAATTATCAGATCGAATCCGCAACACAACCATACGCGTTAAGACTGGCATCAGTGATGTTGGCAAGAAGGCCGCGAAATTAAAGTGAGATTGGGCAGGTCATATCTGCTGAATGCATCCCGAAAAATGGGCACATATCGCCACGTGGTGGACACTGGAGGGACGTCGTGGTCGAGGTAGACCCAGGAAACGTTATCAAGATGAGCTGGATGCATTCTCAGATACTTGGAAAGTAACAGCTGGAGACAGGGACCTTTGGAGAAGTGTAGGGGAGACCTTTGCCCAACACTGGGACAGTATAGGTTAAAAAAAATATGTACTAACATTGGTCCCTATCAAATTGAGCACCCTATGAGCATATACCAACGACCACTGAAGTAAAATAAATAATGGGTGATGTGTTACACATTTTTTAATCAAAGATGTCCCCGACTGCATTTTCATGTTATTATTTTCTATTAGCAGGTATAATGAGGTTTACATGTTTTATGGTTTGGGTATGGATCTTGGTGGCCATATTTCACTTATTTTTTTTAGATTACCCGAATACCAGCAACTTAGTTCGCGCTCATAAAAGTTGAGCAATGTTAGCTTACCGCTTGTGTCATTGATCTTGCGATGGAAAGATTCGACGACTGCACTACTTACTTGACCTCATTTCCAGCACAATGTAATTTAAGCTAAGCTTGATGGATTAACATAAACTAGCAGATTTCAAATAAAATATGAGATTCTTAAAAAAGAAACTGCCTTAACAGGATCAAATCATCATTAGGTCACCTTAAGTTTGAAAGAACTAAGAAAAGTTAAAAAAGTAATTTTAATATCAATGTGGATCTAAAAGACCACGTTTATAATTTATATTTTAAATAAGATCGGTGTCTATGGTCTTAGTATTTAGTTACACTAAATTTTTGTTGGGGCTCCTTATTGAAATATAAGTAGGTAATTTGACCGTCTAATCCAAGGGTCTAATCAATATATCAGACAGAACCTCGACTTGTTTCTTAGAAGTGACTTATTGAGTTGTCAACCTGCAATTTTACTGAATATAATTTGTTGAAGATATCGTATTTTTTTTCGAGACATAATAAGGTTATATTTTCCCGAAAAATAATGCTATTTATGTAACCGAAGGTATTTTTCGAATAAAGCATGAAATCATTTTGTCTTATATGTTGTTTGTTTTTGTGGTGCTGTGTCGTTTTGATGTAGCAAATCTCTATTCACGAACTCAGTAACTCTCTAAAGAAGAAGAGGACACAGGAAGCATATAGTAGTTAAATAGTGCAGTTTTAAGTTCAGTTGACATTTAACTTTTACTAGCAACTATAACTCAATAATAGTGTTGTGGACACTACCACAATGCAACAATATAGCTGAGTGTGCACCTATCTATCACAGACTAATGTTATGCCTTGCAATGTTTTCTTTTATATGTAATACTTTTTCTGTGTCTGTGACAAATAAATAGTTTTTCTCTTTCTTGCTTTCTTAACATTACGGTGCTCGGTGTAGCGGCTTTTAACTTTATTCATACAAAATAAATTAGCGGGTCTTAATCGCGTACGGCACTGAGCTCTCATCAGTCTCTCCGCGACCACGCTCGGTGCAAGACGAGCAAAACGTCGGAACCAAATAGGTATTTATACCTTAAATAAGTTAGTTGTACGCGATTAAGACCCGCTAATTTATTTTGAATGATGTATACAAATCGCGGAAGTTTAAAATCGATTATTACAAACCGATACGGGCCGGAATATGTTATAAAAATCAAACAACTTGAACGCCTTAGGATAAAGCGGGTATGTTTGGAAACTTCGCTTAGTTTTTTAACAAAGTGTCGTGATAACGATGTAATACCCGTAGGAGTGCGCATTAAACCGCGTAAGGACATTCCTTATTCCGATGGCATTCTACACAACGCGAGTGTTCGTCTTTTAAGACTATTAATTCGCAATTGTCGGTACGAGCTAGGTGTTGTACAGTGTGACCTATATAAAGTGCATACACAGTGTAGTGAAGTGCTATCAAACAGTGACTTTAACTTGTGCGACCGTGTAACGTACAACCAATCTAGTCGCATTTACGATCTGCGTACTAAACGCCACAATAAAAAGTTTGATAAATTGATAAGCCATGATGAGAGGGTAAGCGGCAAAAATAAACACCCCACCCAACAGCAAAGGGTAATCAATTTATCCGATTATATTATTGATAGCGCGACACAAAGCGTATTGGCGAAAGGGTTAAATTATGCAATAACACCTAAACGGATTCCATATGAAAACGTCATAAGTAGCATATAAGAGGTGATAACGCGTAACAAGTTACCGTCTAACGATGCGGATACACTTAGACAGGATGTTGCCGTTATTTTACGCAAGTCAAAGCCGCCTAAACCCAATATTTCCACAGAAGAGCGTCAAGCACTAAAAACGCTGCGTGATAACACGAATATTTTAGTGCTAAAGGCCGATAAGAGAAACGCCACTGTGGTAATGAATACTTGTGATTATGACTGCAAGATAAGGAATCTGTTAAGTGACACATTAGTACCTATATAAGGCTGTATCATATAACCCGACCGCCAGAGTGACAAAACGCATTCGTGCCTTAATTAGGGACCATAAAAACTTATTTACGGAAGAGGTGTTTGAACGGTTTCATAAACCTCAAATTGTGCAGCCGCCTAAGATGTACGGCTTACCCAAAGTACACAAGACCAACGTACCTTTGCGTCCTATAGTGAAACACATAAGCAAGGTACTACAACCGTTAGTAGGCAAGACACACTCTTTCGTAAAGGACTCTCGCCACTTTATAGAAATTATCAAGAGCACGAAAAAGGAACCAGACGAGGTGATGGTGAGTTTTGATGTTTTGAGTCACTATTCACCAATGTTCCTGTTCAAGATTGCCTTGAGGTCGTACAGAGGAAATTAAGGGAAAACGGTCTGTCTGATGAATCCACAGTTCTACTTAAGAATTGCTTAGATGGTAACTACTTCCTATAGCGTGGACAACACAACCTCCAGATCGATGGAGTGGCTATGGGTAGCCCTATCGCACCAGTAATGGCCAAAATCTGGATGGAGCACTTCGAAGAATCCATAGACATGCAGGCATCAAATGTGAAGCTGTGGAAGAGGTATGTCGACGATATCTTTTGCATCATGAAGGGGAACCAGCAAGACGTGGAACAATTCGCAGACAAATTGAACTCCATACATCCAAACATCCGATTCACATACGAAATGGAGGTAGACGGATCGTTACCCTTCCTTGACGTTAAAGTGACAGTGAGAGATAATGGTACCCTTGGACACACTGTATATAGAGGAAACCGACACACACCGACAGGTATCTTAACGCGAACTCGCACCGCGGCATTTGGATTCCGTTGTGTTCTCGCTAGTGAACAGAGCGTATGACCTGTGTGACCCTGAACAGTTAAATAGTGAGCTGTCACATGTTCGGGAGGTACTCCGTCTGAAGAGGAAAGATCGTAGACCTGAAGTAAGCAGAGTGCCGGCGTACATGCCATATCTAAAGGGAGTGACGGACAAGGTTGGAACAGAACTCAAGAAATACTCCATCAAGACTGTATACAGTCCGCTCTCGAAGATTGCACACAATCTGCGTACCCCAAAGGATGTCATTCCTCTCCAAACACCTGGCGTCTACAAAGTCGATTGCAGCTGTGGTAGTTCATATATCGGGCAGACTAAGCGTACAATCGCTGAAAGAGTAAAGGAATATATCGCAGCTGTAAAAAACCGACAGATTCATAAGTCGGCGATAGCTGAGCATTTGTTGGAGTCTGGACCAAACCACTGGATAGAACTGCATCAACCACAACTCTTATCCACAGATCGTCACTATTACTTCAGGATAGTACGTGAAGCGGTAGAAATCAAGAAACATAACAATTTCAACCGGGAGGATGGATATAGATTATCGGCTACTTGGAATCCAGACATCAGCAGGTGTAGACACCGCCGCAGTAATAAATCTCAACAGTGTGTAGACGTCATTAGTGTAGTGTGTCGGAGTACCGACATTGCGAACTTAAATAAAGACCAAGTGAGGGTAGGTGCCGAAACCCGCACTTCCACAAGACGGCGCTGAGCTCTCATCAGTCTCTCCGCGACCACGCTCGGTGCAAGACGAGCGAAACGTCGGAACCAAATAGGTATTTATACCTTAAATAAGTTAGTTGTACGCGATTAAGACCTGCTAATTTATTTTGTATGATGTATACAAATCGCGAAAGTTTAAAATCGATTTTAACTTTATTGTTTAATATGTGGGTGGGTAACTGGGTTCCCGACCAGCGGTGAACGGTAGCTAACAGGATACCTATTGATCGTGTCAACGTTGCACGCGTCATGGCGCACTACTCTACAAAATCTGACGGAAAACCCTATTGTATCCGTAAAATTCATTAAGATTATAGAGCCTCTAAAATATATATATATATATATACATATATAGCGAAGCTACTGACGAGAAAACCCATCTCGCAAAGCGGGAACCTAAATTGTCTTCGAGCCACTTTAAAATATAATAAACTTTTCGGGAATAACCAACAAAACATCCAATCTTATTGTATCAGAATGAACTCATTATTCGCATTTCCGATTTTTTTGGTTATTTCGAGGAGAATACGGCAGTCACCATGCAATTTCACGGTGCCTTGAACGAAAGAGCTCAAAGATACACAGATATGTATTAAGTCATGAAATAAGGTAAATTACTATTTGTGTACCTTTAATTTTTCTATAAATGGAACGTGTTTTCATTGAACCGTGCCAGTATTGACTTAATAACTCTGTGAATAACGTTGAATAATTAATTAATTACACATTTAGTCGTGAAGAAATGAAAGCCGTCAGACAAAGGAAAACAACATTTTAAAGCGAACAAATAGACGTTTAGAATACAAAGACAGCGCTGTTGTTACGAGCACATTTCAGAAAGAAAAATAATGTTACATGGCTGTTAGACAGACGTGGGTCGTAGTTTAGCAGTACTTACACTCAATATTGCTCCTATTCGGAGCTGTCAACAACAATGTCCGACTTTTCGGATCACCGAAAACGATTTATAGTAAAATATATAGCTCTATGACTTTCTATTTAGACGTTTACAGGGCTGATAGATAATTTGTTATATTGATTGATGAAAATTAAATTAACTGATCCCTACGGTACGATCTGTGGGTATATTGATTCGCCAAGGATACGCAATTTATTCACTGTCACATACAATCCGAAACTTTCACAGGATTAGGTAATTGTATATGTTACGTAATACGTGGCATCTAAACGTCTGTTCTATTTTAAGTCAACGTCGACATTATAAATAAGTATTATGTTATCTTTTTATCATCATAATTTGAATCTAATTTTTCTCTGTTTTGAGTATCACTTATTTCTATAGCTGAGTCTGTAATTGAAGGCTGCTCCACTTCATTAACAAAAGTTGAGGCCTACTTTAATATAGTTCCATAAATGAGCTTCCGGATACTCCACTATACCGTATAATTATAGAATGTTTGATCTTTTTGAAGCGTACGACATCCCTACCTATTGTGTTTTCCGTCTGATGTTTTGTTCTACCATCATAATTACTAAATCTTGCTTACCTACGTACATTTTCTAACATTGCGTAGGCACGCGAAACAAAATTGTCTCGACGCGACAATTAAATAATTTAGATGATGTTGAGAACATATGTATTTGTAGATAAGTAGGAATGGAGACCTTTACCACAGACTACGTATTTCGTTGGTATAATCTGGTTGCCTCAAGCTTGCCTAGAAATAAGTTCGTTCTAGATAAAAGTGCTTCATCGTCGACTACAACTTTGCTTATCTCAAGGTGGGAAACTAAATACAATAATTTACTAAAATAAGGTTCGCGGCAAAGTATGCTTACGCGATTCTCTTGGGCCTGACGCTACGGGACGTCGACAAACACCGCGATGGTTATACAGCTGGTCTCAAAATTTTATCTACCCATAAATTTGGCAACTAGAGACACATATTTGACATAAGCTCTATACATAATATGTCAAATATGTATCGAATCTCACTCTCTGCATGTCCAAAGAGTATACAAATACTACGTAAGAGCATGTCTTTCGAGAGGCGGAGGACGAGCAAGTAATTTTGTTGCTAAAAAGTTTGGTAAAGACAAAAAAGTCGTTCGCTCTATAGGATGTATAGGATGTAAGAACAAACTTGACTATAAATCAGAATATCTTGTTTTTATTCCCAGGTGACCCTTGGGTTATAAAGTATTTATATTTGTTTTGTAGATTGACAGCTATCTTTGTTCATATTCCGATACTAAAATCTTTCATACACGTGTATCTAATAAATATGAGGAAACAATAATAATAAATGTATCCTTAAAATAATATAATAGGTAGTAGCCTTATTTGATCGTCATGGATTTCAGTGCCAATCTGTATTTATATTATTCTTCTACTAAATGACTGATATAACGCACAGCCGAAACTATAGGGCGCAAGAATTGTTGGGCATGAATGTTCCTTGGGGACCATAAGGCTGCACCAAAAGCGGATTTCCTGAAAATTCTTCGGGCTCGTGCTGAAATGGTTAAATTAATATATAATGTGCGGGCTTAGCTGTGGACATACACTAGCAAACTTAAGGTCAACGCTCATTAGAGCCACCCGGCACCCACTCCGCACCGCCTCGCCTCGTGCGGTTAGTATTCTTTATATGGATTTGTATGGGTATGCGCTCACTACTTCAACTCCGTAGCGTCACCGGATCGCCTCTGTCGTAAGCCGTCCACGCGCGGGCGGCGGGTGGTCCACCCGCCGTCCGCGCGTTGACGGCTCGGTGGCAACTCGCTGCTCGCATGCTTGCCGCGCGTTGACGGCTCGTCGCCAACGTGCGGGTCCGAAGCGGACAGCGCGCTGCCTGCGAATGATTCACGTCCGAGTGTTACCAGATACACGGTAAATATCGTAGATGCACGGTAATTTTGAGCAAGACACGGTCTACGGTAATAAGCTACTACCGTGTTCTTTTCTAAGGTATTTTTAATTATTAATTACCTTGTAAATGATACTCTTATTTTTACTCAAAAATATATTATGTTCTTACGAGTAATCCTTTATTGGCAACACTGGCTGTCGCAGTTGGTGATGTCGGGGAAATCATTAACGATTTCATTACTTAGCAGGTAATATAAGCCGGCAGAATTAAACATATTTTAGGTAGCTTTTTTCATGAGCATACCTTATGTTAAAATTTGTAGTTAGTAGGTGTATTCATAGACGAAAGTTTAGTATCTAGTTGTGTGTGGTCATTGCGTTACTTGAAAAAGTTAATTGATATAAAATAGAGTGCCAATTCAACGTTTGTAAAATTTGGCATTACGAAACACACGTGTAGACCTAGTGCCAATTGTTAACAGACTATTCGATAATTCGTGGACCAAGCGACGTACACTCGTTGACCGCGCGGCGTTCAGTCGTTGACGGCGCGCGGTCCACTGGTTGACCGCGTGGCGTTCACTCGTTGACGGCGCGCGGTCCGCTGGTTGACCGCGCGGCGTTCACTCGTTGACGGCGCGCGGTCCGCTGGTTGACCGCGCGACGTCCACTCGTGGACGCCGTGCGGAGTGGGTGCCGAGTGGCTCTAATGAGCGTTGACCTTTAAAAAGCAAAGTTTAATAAGCGGTTAGAATAATTTAGCCTTACAGCTGAAAGAAATTTATAAACACATTTATGTAGACCTACTTGTAATCAACATTCTGTTTTGAGCCTTAGCTTATTAAAACCCTTTTTTATATACGATTTAATATAGTAATACTAAATCAAAGGCGGTGCTATAATTCTTGGTGAAAATGTATTAGAAGAGGCCCGTGCCCAGCAGTGACATAGTTTATATGTACAGGCCCTGTAGACAGTGGCATTCGATTAGCGATATTGCTATTCGCTTTCGGGGAGATGGGCCTCGTTAGCCTTGGTTGGCAACCTGTCTAGGAGAAGGAAAACTCCGAAATTAAAGCAAACGTTCGGGGAGATGGGCCTCGTTAGCCTTGGTTGGCAACCTATCTAGGAGAAGGAAAACTCCGAAATTAAACCAACTTCTAGGGAGCATACCTGACACAAAACCCCGATCTAAGGTGTGAACCGACCCGTGCCGAGGGATTCGTGGCCAGAGGGCAAGCTGGTCGTAAACGGAGGGTGCCTGTGTTGGCGGTCACAGGGCACAGATGATAATCCGCATTACCCCCGTAAAGGGCTCTGCGGGGGTGGACAGTCTAGATCCCTACATCTCGTGGGAACGCTATGGGAACAAAAGCTACTTCTTCGCCATACGGCGGCGACGCGGTTCGCAACCCGTCACGTCTCGTTCCCCGCGAGGGCGAAAAGCGGCCTACGGAAAGCCGGTTTGCAACGTTGAACGTTGGAAGAGGGAAGGACGGCAAATTGGATAAAGTATGTCAGATGATGGATGATAGAAAGATCGATGTTCTTTGTGTGAATGAAACAAAAAGGAAAGGGTGTGACACCACTCAGCATGGCGCATATACGGCGAATTGGTCTGGGGTAGATAGTACCACCAGAGCCTGCAAGGGAGTTGGTGTAATACTATCTGCGCGAATGAATGAGTGTGTAAAAGAGTTTGAATGTGTAAATGCTAGGCTATTATGGATGAGATTGAAAGTAGGACTTACTCGTGTCTTTATTATTGGGGTGTACGCCCCGGGCAATATAGTTACGGGTATGTCACAGCAAGAGCAAGACGAAAGACAGGAGTTTTGGGAGAGTTTAAGAGAGATTTTGAGGAAATGTAAGGATAACGAAAGATTGATCTTGTTAGGGGATTTCAATGGATGGGTGGGAGTAAAACGAGATGGATTTGAAAAGATGTTAGGTGCATTCGGTGATGAGAGTGTGAATGAAAATGGAAAAGCACTGCTTGAGGTTTGTTTGGAGTGGAGCCTTTGTGTGACAAACACCATGTTTGATCACCAAAGGATACATATGTATACGCGTGAGGAAAAAAATGTTAGAAGAAGTATGATTGATTTTGTAATAGTAAATGAACGATTGAGAAAGAATGTGTTGGATACAAGGGTGTATCGAGGTATGGGCATCCACACAGACCACTTCTTGGTGTTGAGCCGGATAAGTGGGCTCTTTAAAAGATGGCGACACCGAGAGCATAACGAAAATAGATTCTTGGAAAGAATAAAAGTAGAAAATCTACAAGAGAAAGATGTGAAAGATGAGTATAAACGTAGATTGATAGCAAGATTTGAGAGATTCGATGGCATAAATGATATGGATGAATTGTGGCAGTCCTTTAAAGAAAAGGTAGTATGTGTAGCGTCTGAAGTATGTAGTGTGATCAAGAGAAGGAAAATACGAAAGGTTAAGAATACATGGTGGGACAAGGATGTACAATCAGCAGTGTCAGAGAAGAAGAAAGCTTGGTTAGATTGGTTGGCTGTCAGAGCAAATGAAAGAATGGGAAAAGCAACGAGCGAGGACAAAGACGAAGCAAGAAAGGCGTTTGTTAGGTCAAAAAGAATAGTGTAAGAAATGGTTAAAAGGAAAAAAGAGGAAAAGAAAGATGAGTTTGATAGCAGATTATCTGACGATTTCCGGAGAAACATTAAGTTTTTCTGGAAATCCGTTCGTGCAGTTCGAGGAAGGACTCAATCCTCAGAATACACATCGAACAGAGACAAAAATCGTGCGTGCTGAAGAGATGGAAAGAGTATTTTGAAGGGTTATTTGAAAGAACGGCGATAGAGACACCGATCGATGAAATGAATGGTAACGATAGCAATGATGAAAGCGTTATTGGCGTGGATGAGATCGTGAAGGCACTGGGAAGTATGAAAGTAGGTAAGGCTGCAGGATATGATAGGATTACAGTCGAAATGCTGATGGGTGGGCAGGGTCATCATAGTTGCAGCGGTTATATAACTTGTGCTGGAGCACCGGCCGAGTACCTAATGGCTGGGCCACAGCTGTAGTTGTGCCTCTTTATAAAGGAAAAGGCTCGCAACAAGACTGCAAAAACTATAGAGGCATTAGCCTTCTCAGCATTGTTGGCGAATTGTATGCAAAGGTACTGATTGAAAGAGTTACGAAAGTAACCGACAAGAAAATATGGGATGTACAAGCGGGATTCCGAAAGGGTATGGGATGTACGGATCAGGTTTTTCCCTTGCGAAGCATAGCCGAAAAGTTTTTGGCCAAAGGTCAAAAGGTCTATTGCGCATTCGTGGATTTGGAAAAGGCTTACGATAAAGTGGTGAGGAATGAAATGTGGTCGGTGCTGTCAATGAATGGGATGGAAAGCAGCCTCATTCGAGCTCTGAAAGCCCTTTATGAGGATTCTAGAGCTTGTGTGAGGATAAACGGGGCATACACTGACTGGTTTACCATCGAGAAAGGTGTTAGACAGGGATGTGTAGCGTCGCCGTGGCTGTTTAACCTCTTCATGGACAGTTGTTTGCAAGATTTAAAACATAGTGACTGCGGATTAAGGATGAATGGGTTACTCGTCAAATGCCTCCTTTATGCTGATGATCAGGTAATACTAGCATGTTCAGCGGAGGAGTTGCAGGAGATGGTAGCAATCATGCATGGTGCGTGAGAGAGGAAAGGAATGAAAGTGAATGTAAGTAAAACGAAAGTTATGGTTTTTGAAAAGGAGGAATGCGTTACGGCTTTTTGATCGATGGACAGCGAGTGGAACAAGTGAATGAGTTTGTTTACTTAGGTACAGTCGCGGTCTGAAAGTGTTTACCACCTTAAGGCTTATAATTGCATGAACACATCAATGACACAAGGACGACGATATTGTACCAGGCCACCAATCTATGATAACATGCGTTGCGTAGCAACTAGTGTCAATAACGATTTATTATTCCACATTTATAATATACTTTCATTTAATTACAAGCGTGATATTTACACTGAAACTAAAATATTTGTAGTCTTCAAATAATGTAATTTAAAACTTGCTATTTACGATTTTGGTATTTGTAATTAGTAAGTTTATCAAATGACTTTTACATTGACAGATTATAATGAAAGGGATGGCGAAAATACGACATCCTGAATATAAAACCTTTTTGAAAAAAATACAATATTTATATCGTCTAGCGTAAGACTGCCTCGTTGGTCTAGCGGTCTAATATTCATACTCTTTTTGTTTGAATCGATGCCTTACCAATGATTGAAAAGTAATAAGTATTCAGCATTTTAGACCTTGCTGAACCCAACGTGACAAAGAATGTAATTTGAAAAGTGGTAAACATTTTAGACCGCGACCGTACGTTGTTTACAAGAGATGGTAAGAATGAAGAAGATATTGAAAGAAGAGTTAATGCAGGTAATAGTGTGAATGGAGCTCTGAAGGCGTTTGTTCATAAACGCCTTCAGTCAAAACGTGTCCAAAAAGGCGCGTTTGGCTGTGCATAGAGGGGTGTTAGTGCCTACCCTTATGTATGGTAGTGAAAGTTGGGTATGGCAGAAGAGACTTGAAAGGAGAATAAATGCTGTAGAAATGAGAGCACTGAGAAGTATATGTGGTGTGTCTTTGACCGACAGAGTAAAGAATTGTGTGATACGAGAGTGGTGTGGGGTAAAAGAAGATGTAGTGACAAGCATCGAGAAAGGTATGTTAAGATGGTTTGGGCACATGGAGAGGATGGATGACGAAAGACTGACCAAGAAGATATATAAGGCAAGTGTGAATGGGACAGGACGAAGGGGAAGACCTAGGCGGACGTTCTCTGACCAGATTGGAGACATCCTAAAAAAAGGACAGGTCAGAAGTACCCTAAACAGAAGAGCATGCATGAGAAACTTGATGGGAGTGGATTAAGCAAGAGAGGTATGTCAGGATCGTTGCAAATGGCGTTCCGTAGTCTCTGCCTACCCCTCCGGGAAACAGGCATGAGTCTATGTATGTCTGTATGTATTCGCTAGGTGTTAAAATATATGGCACTGACATATCTTTAGCTCAGATATTTACATAGAGGCGCATTTCTTATGGACGCTCTGAAGACAAACTTTCTGTGACCCAAATTGCCGCTTGGCGGCGTGGCAGTCGCGCTGTAACAGCTTTCTCTACGAGAGCAAGGGAGACGATCGTTCCTCCAGTGTATCTTAACTGCGAGAGCAAGAGAGACGGAGAACGACGCCAGCGCCGCTAACGGCGCCAACTACGAACTAAACTGGAGACAGTCCCCACTTGGAATCGGCACACGAAATCCTTAAGAACTGCGCTTCTGTGTAAATGTGTATTCATTGACGAAATGCTTAATTATGTGACCATGGCAACCAAACGATAACGAAAGTAGTGATGAAAAGCAAATCACACTTGTCCCATCATCATCATCGGCTCTCTGGGCTCATGATGATGATTTTTTGTTTAATTAGTCAAGATTTGATTTTTTTTCACTGGTAGAACTTACAGAGACAAACTGAGTCTGAGTCATATCTCGATACGAGTGTGTATACCTTCATCACAGATCAATGCCTTCATCTACGAGTATTTAAAACGTTTTCACCAAGAAATAATTTAAACAATTGAAGCACAGGTGGTGCTACCACCTGTGATTCAATTGTTTAATGTTTATGTTTATTCAATTGCTTATTGTTTCGTCGAAGGTCGCGGGTTCCATTCTCGGTCAAGTAAAACATTTGTGTGCGTGAATATGGATGTTTGTTATGGTCTGACTGTTTCTAGATATAATATGAATGTATTTACAAAATCAAAGTAAATTTGTATGATCTGCTTAGTTTATGACTAGATAGTATTGTGTGAATGTCGTAGAATATTGTCATTGTTATAACTGGTCTCAATTGCAGGTATTACTTTTTCTGATTGATTATCATCAAAAGGCGATGCTGCGTACGAAAATGCAAGATACAAACACCACACAATGTTTCGGGCCATATGAAAATTAGCTCCGCATTAGAAATTACATTAAGGCGCCGAGTACAGCTACTGACTTGAGCTGTTGCTGTCACTGTCGGATTGTATACATAAGAAAGAGAAGCGCGACGACGACGGGACGTTCAGAACTTTAAAACAAACATGAAATAAATTAATTACAGAAAATGTATTGATTGGATTAAAAAACTAAAACAGTATTTCGTTAGTATATTGCTTGTTGAATAATTTGTCAAAAAATCAGAATGATTGTATGTATTTTAATATGGTTTTTACTCGTTAAAATATTTTTTTAGAGGTATCTTTGTCATTTTTTTCTATCGATTAAAATTAGTTGTATTATGTTTTCAACACAGTACTTAACTAGATTATATCTTGAAGAATATCATATATTTTTCTGATTGTGTTAACTGCATTGAATCATATACTTTAAAGCATTGTAAAACTCGCGTTTAGCTCTTGTAGTCCCCTTAAAGTATTTTCTTGGATTTACGCGAATATTACACATTGAAATTAAACTACAGTTTACGGATTTTATCGCGTTATATTGGTTTCACAAGTTATTACTGATGTCTGTTATGACTGATGACTGTCACCATTACACCGAGGTTCTTTATGCGGTATGTACGAGTAGATGACACTTTCACAATTTTACCAAAAGATAGTGTTAATGCTTTCCTAAAACATTTTAATTCCATTAATAACAAAATACAATTTACAATGGAATTAGAGGCAAACAATTCTTTGGCTTTCTTAGATGTACTTGTTATCATGTTAACAAATAATCGTATTTACTAATCATATAAATTCTCAAAAATTGATTGATTGAAAATCGTATAAAATCAGTGTTATCTAATCGTGCGGTACACCGGGTTCGGTTCCCGGACGTGTGAAAACGTTTAAAAATAGCTAAAATAGTGTAAATAGTTAGATCGTTAATATAAACAACTATGTAATACATGAACATTAGTCTTAAACTTGTTCTAACTGTAGGGACCTTAGATATCGATCATAAATAGCGTTATCAGTAGTGACAGATAAGAGTTAATCTGAAAGAGTTTATCTTAAAATCAGGAATAAAAACAACTCTTTAAGCCACACTGTGAATAGGAAAAAGACCCATACAAATAGGTTCTTAAACGGTGAATCTCACCACCATCCTAAACTAGTAGTAGTAAGTTAGCTACTGTAGGAATGTCTCGTTGTTTCAGAGAGCCCAGGGGATCTGTGACAAGAAACATCTGGACGCTGAGGTTCAACATGTCAGGCAAATTCTGCAAGACAACAAGCTCAGACCACCACGCCTATGTCACAGATCCCTGAAGAAAGAAAAACCAGCCACAGTAGAAAGACAACCTGCTGGCCTCCCATACATCAAGGGTGTGACCGACAAAATTGGCTAAATCTTGAAGCGAGCTTCAATCAAAACTTATTAAAAGCCGCCAACGAAGATATGTCAATTTCTACCAACAGTCAAGTGTCAGTTACCCTTGCAAGAGGCCGGTGTCTACAAAATAGACTGTGAATGTGGGCTCTCATACATTAGACAAACCAAGAGCAGCATAGGCATCCGACTTAAAGAACATATAGCTGACATAAAACATAAACGCTCAACAAAGTCTGCTGTGTGTGAACATGTGGAACAAGGACCCAACCACTACCTGCGATTTGATGAACCACAGATACTCGCAAAAGAACACCGTTATCTTCTAAGAATGATACGTGAGGCTATTGAAATTAAAAAAACACCCTAATTTCAATAGGGAAGACGGTTAGAATGTTCCTCCAGCTTGGGACCCTGTCATAAGACTAATGAAACTCAAGAAGGACAAAGTCACCAGAAGACCTAAGGACACTGATAGCTCATTCTGCGTAAATAGGAACACCAATAGTTGAAAAATTAGAATCGACAATAAATTAAAACAAAAATCACCTCAGCCTGCCGTGAACATGAATCCTGTAAAGAATTCGAAACTTCGGCTAGTAATAAAAATGAAGTTTCTAGATCATTCGGTTGAAATGTAATAACTAGTGAAACCAATATAACGCGATGAAATCCGTTAACTGTAGTTTAATTTCAATTTGTTATTGGTAGATATAAATATAACGATATCAATTAATTACAATCAAATTATTATAAAGCAGTACATAGAGCTGCAAAGGCTTTTTATTTAAAAACCTCTTTTAATTTATGTATGTATATTTTATATACCTACGTACATATTGCAGATAAGTTACCCGCAGAACAAATAATCGTATTTACTAATCATATAAACTCTCAAATTGTTTCGGTAGGGAATCGAACCCACTTACGTATTAATCGTACAATACCAAGCACTTTTTTCATAAGTGTTTAATTATGTTTTATTTGCTTTATTCATTCTTTTCAGAGAATATCGCGAAATTCGCCCATTAAAACATTTATTAATGTAGTTCTTGTCTATTCAAAGGTTGCCTATTTATAAGAGATTGCTTTTAGCGATAAGGCCACCATTTGTATATAGTAATATGCTAATCTAACATAATGTACTAAAATAAATTCAATTGGTGTACAATTAAGAATATACTTATCTTGGCTTATTGACATACATATTTTGTGTTAGTATTATGTTGGGGTATGGATAATTCAATTAAACGTGGTTTTAATCGTGTCTTTTATACAATTGTCAATTGTATGTTAGATACGGCAGGTATATCTTCGTTTCTAGCGTTACGAACTCACCTGTTTTATTAAAGCATTGCTGGCTTTGGCTAAGTGTAGGCACACGTTACGGCTCATTTAGCGCACTGATTCAATTGGTCACCTAGCGTCTATCAATTGTTGCCGAAAGTGGTCTCCTCTTGTTCACCATGCCAAGTTGCGGTTTAGATCCGTGCACACAAAGTATATGTGTAAGATGAGCTGATATCGATGGCTGGATAGAATTTGAAAATCCTTTTATTCATTCACTTAATATTTATAAAGGCTCTATCGATACGGAGATTACGCTGTGTCACAGGAAACTAAATTCAATAGAGCCTCCTGCGATACAAATTCAGGAAGATTTTATTAAACCATGCACCGAGCTTTTGAATTGCCATCCTTATGGGAGTGATGTCACCCCATCTGTCTAGGTAGATCGTGTAGCAATCTAGGCCGCGTCTAGGTCACCGGCCGATCCTGTCGTCTCATTTTCCCGCCCTCCACTTTACTTGTCCTGCCATTTTTACTTATTTATGTCCGAGATTACTGCGAGCCGACGACGTCGCGTCGTATTTCGGCCACAGGTAATGCGATATAACTGGTGAGATTTGAAATGTATGTACGAACAAAGTGGAATTAAATTGATAGTTTCCCTTTTGTCTGATATACCTGAATTTTTAACCATGCTAAATTTTATTATAGTAAAGAACTACTGTCATCGCCATCTACCTTTCCATCGAGAATTAATTACATCAACGTCAATCGTTCTTCGCTTGCTTGTCCAATGCGAGCGATGCCTTTTGTTCCGTCCCTGTCTATCCCATTCCCTAGAAGGGGCACGCCTTTCGCGGATTGGTCGCCGCGTTCATCGACGCGAGAGACAGTCTAGAATAATCCGTGTCGCAACGAACGTATGTGCCGCACCGCTGTATTTTTACCGCTCCCGCTTTATACCAAAAACTCAACAAACCGCCCGCGAGTGAACCGGGATATAACGAGAACTAAACCACGCACAAGTGAAGTGATTGTGTACTACTTGATACTTGATACTTGATGGCACGGGCTGTTTCCGCAACTCCACGTCTTGGCGTGTATTTTGCGTGCGGGTGGGAATGGTGTCGTCATTCCAGCCACCCCAGCTCTTCGAGGAAGGCCAGCAGACTCTTGATGTGGCCCACTGCTTCCCTCAGGGTGCTGTGTCTTGTCAGGTACTGCTGCCTGTACTGTGCGACCTCAGGGCAGTCGAGGAGCAGGTGGGCTGCCGTCTCGTCTGCTGCCATACAGGCCCTGCACAGCGGGCTGTCGGTGATACCTATAGTAAATAGGTGTTTATTAAGGAATGCGTGTCCTGTGTAGGCGGCCGTGACTGTCCGCAGTTGTTGTTTGGACAGCCGGAGGATTTGTTTAGCTATCTTACCGTCTACTGCGGGAAGAGCCTCCTTGGCCTGCCTACATGTTTCAATACCAATCCAGGACTGGTTGTGTTGGGTCCTGGTCCTATTTCTTACCAGGTTGCGATAAAATCCAGAAGGGAGGGGAATAATGGGCTCGGTTCCCACCACCTCTAAAGTGGCCCCTCTTCTGGCAAGTACGTCGGCTGCGTCATTCCCTCTAGAGCCACTGTGGCCCTTGATCCATTGCAGTGTTAATTTGTTTTGTTTACCTACCTCTGTTAGTTTCTGGTGGCATTCAAGCGTGAGCGCCGAGGTGATAGTATGGCTTTTGAGGGCTGAGAGGACTGCCTTACTATCTGAGAGGATCCTAATGGATCGTTCCCTTACCTCACGTGCCATGATTGCTGTGGCAGCTAGGATTATGCCAAAACATTCGGCCTGGTAGATCGTGTTGTAGGCTCCCAGCGGTGCTGCGATGTTGATATTTAGGTCCTCGGAGAATACTCCTGAACCCGTACCTGTATCCGTCTTAGACCCATCTGTGAAGATCGTGAGCTCGTTGTGATTAACCGCTCCTTCGTGTAGATCCTCGTACAGTTGGATTTTGTATTTCTTGTCGAACACAAATTGTTTCGGTATTTGGTCGCCAATGGCTTGTGTGAGAGGAACTTCTTTAAAGAGTGTATTTAAGTTGCTAGTGTGCGGTGTGTTGGTGTCTTTCCAGAGCTTCAGAGCTCTTAGCCGGACCGCCGACATCGTTGCTTCTTGTTGTATAAACAGGTGCAATGGGGGCAGGTCCAGCAACACTTCGAGTGCCGCTGTAGGTGTAGTTTTCATGCAGCCCGTGGCCGCTAGGCACGCAAGTCTTTGTAGCTTTTGAAGCTTGTTGGCGGCCGTTGTTAGGTTGGTCCGAGGCCACCACACTACTGCGCCGTAGCTTATCATCGGACGTATTATTGTCTTATAGAGCCATAAGACAATTTTGGGGGATAGGCCCCAGCGTTTGCCTATCATCTTCTTGCACTGCCAGAAGACAATGCTTGCTTTGTTGAGCTTATTTTCCATGTGGCTGTTCCATGTCAATTTGCTGTCGAGAGTGACACCCAGGTACTTGACCTCGGTAGACAGCTTAAGCTCTGTGTTAAATAACTTGGGCAGTCGGTAAGTGCCCAGCGCGCGTTTGTGTGTGAACATAACTAGTTCGGTCTTGGTCGGGTTTACAGATAATTCGTACTCATTACACCACCACTCTACTATGCGTAGCGCTTGTTGGGTTAGGTCGTACACTGTACTGGTTACCTTACCTGAGGTGAGTATGGTTAGATCATCTGCATAACCTATTGTGTAGAAGTCTCTCGCATTGAGTTTGTCTATGAGTTCATTGATGACTAAGTTCCACAATAGCGGGGAGAGTACACCTCCCTGCGGGCACCCTTTAGTTATCAAGGCTGTCTGAGTGTCGCCGTGTAGGCGCACTACCCTTTTGCTGAGCATGTTTTGGATCCACTGTATGAGCATCTGATCCACACCATGTCTGGATAGGGCGTTGCTTATGCTGGAGAAGTTTGTCTTGTCGAAGGCTCCTTCTATGTCGATGAAGGTGCCCAGGCAGATGCTTTTTTGTTGTATAGCAGCTTCTATCTGGTTCACGACCTGATGTAAGGCCGATTCCGTCGATTTCCCTGAGCTGTATGCATGTTGGTTGGCATGTAGGGGTAAGTGCTTAAGAGCCCCACTTCTTAGTTCCCTCTCGCAAAGCCTTTCCAAGGCTTTAAGCATGAAGGAGGTCAGGCTTATTGGTCTGAAGGACTTTGCATTGGTATAGTCTGTTTTGCCTGGTTTTGGTATGAAGATTAGTTTGACTTCCCTCCATTTCTTCGGTACATATCTGAGGGCCAGGCTAGCCCTCATGATTGCCAGGAGTCTTTTAAGGACAGGTTCACCTCCCCATTGTAGTAACCCTGGGAAGATGCCGTCCAGTCCGGCTGCTTTGAAGGGATGGAAGCTATCGATGGCCCATCGGAGTTTTTCTTCTGTGACCACGTTGTTTGCGTGTCTCCATTCGTGTTCGGTCGCCACTGTTGGTGTATCGTGCCAAGTTATTACCGGGGTGAGGACGCAGCCTGGGAAATGTGTTTCGAGTAGGACGCGTCTTGTCTCCTCCTCCGATGTGGTGTATGTGTCATCCGGTTTACGGAGAGTACCTGGTGCAACTGTTGGTTGCTGAGCCAGTAGTTTCCTTACCCGGTTTGCTTGTTGGCAGGATTCAATGCTCCCACAGAATTTCCTCCATCCCATGGTGCGTCTGAATCTGAGGCATTTCCTGTAGTCTGATTTGGCCGCTTTGTAAGCGTCCCAATCAGCGTCCGCGCTTGTGTTCATTGCCCTATTTAAAGCCTTTCTTACCTTCTTGCGCTTGCGTTCAAGCTCAGCGCCCCACCAGGGTTGTTTCCCCGGGGTTGAAGGCGGAGTGGTTTCCGGGCAAGCTGCATGGTAGCTGTCTAGCATCGACTGTGTCAGTGTGCATACCTGCTCGTCGATCTGTTCAGTGTCACCCAGTACCGTCGGCGTAGCGGTGAGGGTAAGTTTATCTCTAAGTAATAGGACATACTTTGATTTGTCCGTGTTGTGTGGTTTCCTGCGGGGCTGTGTGGGCTGTATATCGACTTTTATGGAGAAGCTGATCCATCTGTGGTCTGAGCATGATGCCTCCTTTGAGACGTGCCATCCCTTGATGCGTTCAGCCGCTCCTTCTGTTGCGAGAGTTAAGTCGATAATTGTCTGACTACGTTTTGTGACGAAGGTGGGCTCCGTACCTGTGTTTAATAGGGTAAGATTAGTGGTGAATAGGTATTCAACCAGTGACTTACCTCTGTTATTGTTGCAGTCCATGCCCCACATTTGGTGGTGGGCATTGGAGTCCGTCCCTATTACGACCTCCGTATTGGTTCTCTCGCACTGGTTAACCAGACGCGTGAGGTCGAACGGAGGCGGGTCTTCAGCCTCGGGCATGTAAACCGATGCGAAAACGACCGCTATACTCCTTGGCTGCTGTATTATTTCAATTTGTATCGCTGTGATGTCTCTGGAACAGAACTCCATTAAGGCTTGGGCTCTGATGTTTTTAGTTGTAAGTATACAGGTTCTTGGATGTGTGTGGTCAGTAGAAGAGTAAATCTTACCTCCCAGGCTGGAGAGGCCTCTAATGAGGCCACCCCTTATCCAAGGTTCCTGGATGAGCACGATGGCTGAATGTTGGACCTCCATCCATTTGCGCAGTTGCGCAGTGGCCGTTTGGCTATGATGGAGGTTGATTTGCAGGCAGCTGACGTCACTAGGCAGAGGGTTCATCTGTGGGTGATGTCCCCTCCTCCCCGACCTTCAGCTGCGTTAGGTCCGCCAGGATGTCGCCGGCCCCCACCCCGTCGTCCCGCCGCACCGGACTCAGGAGCAGGCTCTCATCTTCCGAGTTACCCTCGGCTGACGGGCCAGCCCCCAAGCCAGATGCGGCCGGCTCTGACGGGCCGGGTTCCGCGGAACACGCTGGCTGGGTGTCTGATGCTTGATGTGGTTGTGTGGAGTTGTCGCATTCCGGAGGATGATCGACATACTTGCCTGTTGAGTCCCGGAACCGGACGTAGACTGCACCCAGCCCCAACGCGAGGCGGCGCTCGTTCTGCACCAGGACCGGGACTTGTTCCTCCGGGACGCCCACGACCAGGAAGCACCCACCTGACCGTCTTTCCGAGTGCAGCAGCGACCATTTGTCGACCGCCAACCAGGGGTTCTGGAACTCCAGAGCCCGACCCACGTCGCGCACGTCGTCCCAGACTCCCTGTTCGTTGGGAACGACAATGCCGCACCGCACTCTCTTTGGGGCCTCTTCCTGGCCCCTAACCTCCAGTTCGAAGCCCGGTGGTGGGACCAGTAAAGAGACCGCCTCCGTCAGCCAGGTACGCGTTGCCTCGTCGGCGCACCAGAGTTTGAGGACCCCGTCCGCGTACATGGGTTTCCCGGTGAACGCAGGAGCGGGGCGTTTGGGGGTTTTAGTCGACCAGGCGTCACTCAGGATCTTCCTTTGAATCTCCGTGAGTATCCGGTCCACGAACTCCTTCGGCAAGTTCCCTGTGCGTTTGCATGTTACTGCAACGCCCAGGGACGCCTTGGAGGCCTGTGCGTAGGACTTACCTTGTGTCCTGGAGGAGTCGAGGCGGGGCTTCTTGTGCTCCCCTCGAGGCGAGCTGGTCTCGTTGAGTGCACGTTTGGCCTCACCTCTTTCCTTGTTTCCGGCAGTTTTACCTGCCGTGTTTCCCGGTGGTGCTGGGGCTGGATGTCGTCCAGGGTGGCCAGCCCGCCGCTTGGCGGCAGGCGGCTTCCCCGTACTGCCTCCGGCCTTCGTGCACCCCCCACTGCTGAGCGCGGGCTGCGCGCTGGTCACATTACTGGGACCTGCGACAGCGGCCTGCTCCGCTGTTTTTGTAGAGGCAGCACCGGCGGCGGCAGCGGTTTGTGCAGCCTTACGCCTTATTGCCAGGCGCTGCCTCTTGTTTTTATTCGCCCTCTTCTTCTTCGCAGAGCTGGTAGCAGCTGGGCCACTCGGTTGTGTGGTGGGCGGGTGTCGAACAGGACCGGTGGTCTTGCCCTTACCCTTGCCCTTGTGGTGACTCACCACTTGCCAGCCCGCGAAGGAGGAGTCGTCTTCCCGCTTTATCTCAAATGGGCTGACGATTGTAAGGACGGGACCAGTACTAGCGTTAGCCAGCGCTGAAGTCACGTCCTTGGGGGATGGTGTGACACCTGCAGCCGGGGCCACGGCGTCGACCATCTGTATGGTTGTGGCGGCGGGAACAGCTTTCGCAGTCCCCGTCGCGGTTGGGGTAATAAGTGGGATTTCGGTATCCATGCAAGTTTTATAAGACTTCATCCCTCTGGCTTCCCACCCTCCATGGAGCCCGCATTTGGGAACGTCATACCGGACGTTAGGATTACCAGAGGGATATAGGAACGCGGGGCTGGTTTACAGCACGACTTCGGGCACCCGCTCGGGTTAACGGCCTGAGCCGAGTTACCAACTCTAGCCGTCATCCTTCGCTTGCACCCTCCGTATAGCCTTCACCTACCACATCAACAGCCGAAATAAATTTCAACTGCTGATGTGGACCCTACGTCCCTAGCCTGTGGCCCTCTGACGGGACACGGTGGCCATTTCCCCCGCTGCGGCTCACAGCGGGGGCTACCGTTTAGCGTGAAATCGGGACCAAAGAGGGCGTGTTGCCTCACGGTCACATTACCGCCAGCGCCGCTCGGCTCAACCCCCCAGGACTCCGTCATCCCCGCGTACGGCGCTCGACTGCGCAGGTCCTAGCGCAGGTGGTCAACTTCTCTTACCCGTGACTTTTTACTACGAGCCCGCGCCCACCCGACCACGCGGGGGCGTGGTGAAGAGATGTGTTCCTGGATGTGGATGTGTGCGCGCATGTGTGTACGTGTGTGTGTGTGTGCATGTGTAAAGTGCATGTTGCTGTGTTTCGGCTGGAGGTTTTGGTTGCATCCATTTCTGAAGGAACTGGACCAAGAACGGGCGGCAACCTCGGGAAGGATAGTCCACCAGCCTTGCCTAAGGGGATCTTCGCGACCTGCGCTACCCCTGAGGCCATTCGCCACTCCCTGCACCGGACTCAGGTGTAGGGAGTAGAAGTCAGTGCAGTTCAGAGGTGTTATGTATGAGTTGACCTGCACGGGCTTCCGCCCGTGATTGTGTAGTGGAGTGATTCAATGCAGCTTCAGGATTCTCAAAGACACCAGGAGGCTGCCATTTGCAAGGCAAGAGGAATGACGTACAAGGTAAGGCGTGTTCCCACACCCCGTCTATTCGTCTCCTATCCTTTCCATAAACTCATTATCATTCACTTCCTCATTTCCTAGTCGATAAGAACCCAAATCCTACAGTCCACAATATTAATAGTTTTCCCAAATCGACTAGGAACATTCGGTTCGCCGAAACATTTTTTGGTCCTTCGAGCCGGATTCATTTACGTTTTATACGTTACACCTCAGTATATCTCTATACCTAGGCAGTTATAGCACCTAGCTATACTCCTAGTCTATTTACATAACCGTCACATGGTTGTTTCCGCACGCATCAGTAGGTAATATACTTTTATGTAGCTACCTACTTACCCAATTATTATTTCTGGAACTATCATAGTTGTCTTGTAAATCTCATATTTCAAGCACCTTTTAATTCCACCGCCTTAAAGTGTTGCCTACTTAGGTAAAATAATACTTTAGGTATTCTTATTTTGTTTCGGTCTCATTAGCTTATACTTACGTAAGCATGTCACAACAAAAGAAACCACGCGTGTCGGAAGTCAGAGAGCTGACAATTTTAGAAGCAAAACGCAATATTTTATTTGAGCGTATTCAAAACATTTACGAGCGCTCAAAGACCGCCGCCGCTTCTGATAGTAATAGGGAGTCATTTCTCAGTTATTGTATTCGAACAGATTTTCATAATTTGTTAGACGATTATAACGCAAGATTGCTTTCTACTAATCCTGATGAAAAACCGAATTATCAGACGTACACCTCATTCGAAGATCTTTATTGTATCACTAGAGGACGCCAGCAGCTACGCCTGCATTTTATTTTAATTCACCCGTTTTGGGCGATCCCGTGGGAATTTCGGGAAATCCCTTCTTAGTGCACCCCTACGGTCCCCAAGGAACATACATGCCAAATTTCAGCTTCCTGCGCCCAATAGTTTCGGCTGTAGCGTGTCTGTCAGTCAGTCAGTAACGCAAGAATTTTATATATTAAGATTAAGCGAATACAATCACAATTGGAGGGTAAATATTCGGCACAGCCCGTTTCAGCGGCTCGCACGCCGAGATTACCGCCAATCGAGATTATGTCGTTTGACGGAGATATACGAAATTGGCCGTTATTCTATGCGAGTTTTAAGTCCACAGTGCACGATAATGGTTCTCTGACAGATGCTGACAGGTTGTACTATTTAATAGGTAAACGGTCACCGAATGCCCAGTCCGTATTTGCAGGTGTCACACCCAGTGCTGAGAATTATCAGGTCATATTTCAGCCACTACTTGATAGATATCAAGACACTCGCGTCCTAGCGTCTACCTACTTTGATCATGCTTTAAATCTTAAACTGTCCGGCAACGCGTCTGTCGCGGATTTCCAGCTGTTTATAGATAACTTTGTTACCGCGGTCAATACTCTTAGGAACTTAAAATTAGAAGATCTTTCCAACTTTATGTTGCTTTAACTCGCTTTAACACGTTCGCTGCGGCAAGTAAAATCATAAACCTTCATCTGGTGCGGTGGCAGGTCGAAATGTGCCCCCAACGATTTTTCCGCCAGTGCGTGGCAGGTCTTTTTCGACCTGTCAGCGGCAGGCCGATATCGACCTGAATCGCACTAGAAGGTATTTTTAGCAGTGATGGGATATACCAAAATAAAGGAATATCGATAATAAAACAGAATTTTCGTACATAAAAGAAATGAAGATGTTTATTTAATTGTGAATGTTTTGGAAACATGACACGCAAAGATGCATCTTTTAATCGTGACGTGTAGACGCCAGTCGTCCAACTCAAGTTCATTGGGTGGGCGGTACCACCAGATTTTAACCAATCGGGTGGGCGAAATGAAAGTCAGTGATTAGATTGTGTCGTTTAGACGGGCAAAACCAATTCGATTGAAAATTTGATATATGGTAAAATTGTGCCGTGTGGCAAGGCCTTTACTGTGCCGCCACGCCACGTTAGCGTGACTGTGTGAGCGAGAGTGCGTTATGTACAAAACACGGAGAGTGAAAAGGACAGGCGCACATTTCACACGATTGAAATGAAACAAAATTATTTAAAATCGGAACTTTATACTTAATTAATATGTTCCTATTACATGGTAAAGTCCATAAAAATGTTGTAAAAGCTGAAAGTATGATACTTCACCTATTAAACACCTATTTTCATCATCATCATCAGTATCGTGAACATTTGAATAGGTACGTCACACTGCTAGCGCGGTCGTGAAGCGGCTGAGAGTAGGTAAGCTGTGCTAAAATTTTTAATAAAGCACAGTTTGATTGGTGCCGTTTTTCGTGCTGCGATCGAACAACTATTTTATATATATTTGATCGAAGCTTTGAAATCACCTTTCAAGCAAAAAAAAACTAGATCGAAATCGTTTTAGCACCGCTCTGTTTGCGTCGGGGGTTAAAAAGCGCATATATATCACTGCACTTTCGCAGGTAACCGTACATTTCCAAATATTATAAGTACAACAACTAATTTAAACATTTACCATCAAAATTTATGTGGCGTAACTAACAAAAAAGATGAATTAAATTTAAATATTCAATTATTGCAGATCAAGTTAGACTATATATGCATTACTGAACATTTTTTAAACCCTGTATCTGCACCTATATTTAGTTTACCTAACTACAAGCTTGTTACATACAATACAAGAACGAATAAAAAGCGTGGAGGCAGTCTAATCTTGGGTCTAAACAGTAAAGAAGTTGTAAATTGTTTACAAATAAATAGATTATATACGCCAAAAAGCTTTGAGGTGTGTTGCACGCAAGATATTGAAACTGGTTTATATATTTGTTGCTGTTATCGGTGTCCCGATGACAAAAATTTCGACGACTTCATTCACAAATTCGAAAAAATGTTGGACTATTTTTTACATAGAAAGTGCCTAATTTGTGGCGATTTTAATATCAATCTTATGTCAGAAAATAAAAAGAAATTAGAGTTTATAAGTATCTTACGCTGCTACAACTTTAAACCTCTCGTAGACACTGCAACTTTTGTCCGTAAAGACTCAAGTTCATGTATTGACAATTTTATAACAAATCTTGACAATCAGTGTATTAAAAATGTTGACATAGATTATAATAGCTTAGGTGACGGCCATGCGGGACTTTTTTGTGAATTAATTCTTAGTAATATTCAGCAATCAAATCGACATAATATAATTAAAATTGACAAACGATTATTTTCTAAGACTAACCATAATAATTTTCGACATTTAATATTAAATAATGATTGGACAACGACAGGCATAAATAGCTTTTTACTTAAATTTAATAACATTTTTCAAAGTAGTTTCAGAAAGAGGCGTAGGTGTTTATCGCTTTCAAATAAGAATATGGGTATTGCATGGGTAACAAAAGGCATAAAAATATCAAGCAAAATGAAACGGTTCCTATGCGTAAATTCTAACAACTGTAATGATAAAAGCATTATCAAATATAAGATTAATTATATTCGATTATTTAGGAAAGTCGTGAAAAATGCCAAGCGAAATGCGGTTGCAAGACAAATACAAAACGCTAATAATGTAAGCAAGGAAATTTGGCAGGTAGTCAATAAACATAGAAATAATACGAAGGATAAAATAAATAAAAATATAATTTTGAAAAATGAAAGCGGAAATGTGGTTGATAACCCTGGTGCCATAGCAAGCATATTCGCAAAACATTTTCTTTTTACTTATAAGCCCAGTCCAACCAACTTAAACGAAACAGACTTTAGATATTTTTTAGAAAAAGGTACAGATAAGGTAATAAATGACATGATATTACCTCCGGTCACACCTATTGATGAGATACCGATATCAGTTGTGAAGGAACACATAAAAATACTGGCTACACCTTTTTCAGTTTTCTTTAATAAATGTTTTGAAGCTAGTGTATTTCCAGAACAACTAAAGATAGCAAAGATAATCCCACTGTATAAAAAAGGTTTACAAACTGATCCAAAGAATTACAGACCAATATCTGTGCTGCCAACGCTATCAAAAATATTTGAAAAGCTAGTAAAGTGTCGTCTAGTTAATCATCTTTATATAAACAAAATACTAAATAAGAGACAATTTGGTTATCAGAAAATTGTAGGTACTGCAGACGCTGTTAACACTTTAATTAACGATGTATTAGAAAACATTAATAATAAAATGAAGGTAGCTGGAATATTTCTGGACTTGAGTTCCGCCTTTGATACAGTGGATTATGAGCTGCTACTAATGAAAATGGAGCATTATGGTATAAGAGGCAAGGTACTACAATTATTTCAATCATATCTCCATAACAGAAAAATGTATGTTGAAATTAAGGAGATAGACAAAAACCAGTGTCAAAAGGTATACCGATCTCATATTCAAAATGTCATTACAGGTGTCCCGCAAGGATCTATTCTGGGGCCAATTTTATTCATACTTTTCACCAATGACTTATTAAATTATTTAAGCAAATATAAGTCTGATGTTGGTCTTGTTGTATTTGCGGATGACACTAATGCCGTTATAAGTTCAAATACGTTAGAAACCTTAAATTTAAAAATAAACACATCCCTTGAATTATTCCACAATTGGTTTACTGCAAATAGGCTTATCATAAATACAAAGAAAACAAACATTCTTCTATTTAAATCAACGGTTAGAGACACAGATAACCTAAATATAATATTAAATGGAGATAAAATAGAACTTGTAAACTCAGTAAAATTCTTAGGTGTATACATAGATTCTTTTCTAAACTGGAAGGAAGAAATGAAGGCAATTGACGCAACTATCTCTTCTGCTTGCTACGCACTAAGAAGTTTAAGAGACGAAGTTAATGTTGCCACCTTAAAAATGGTATATCATGCCTTAGTGGAGTCAAGATTGTTATATAGCGTACAATTTTGGGGAAATAGTTTTAGATATAATAGGGACAGAGCATTCATTCTACAAAAAAGAGCAATCAGAACTATTAACCGTATTTCTCAAAGAGAATCTTGTAGGCAACATTTTTCAAATCTTTCTGTACTAACAGTGCCTAGTTTGTATATACTAACAACTCTTACTTATTTATCAAAGCATATCAATGAGTATGAAACTGAGGAAGAAAGGCTACTCCGAGAAAGTACGAGAAGGAAACATTTGAAACAAAACATAAGACCAAATTTAAATATTGTACAACATGGTGTTCAGTTTCAAATGATAAAGCTGTTTAATTGTTTACCTACAGAATTGAAAGATCTTGTGTATAAAACGAATATGTTTAAAAGAAAACTTAAGGCCTTCTTGTTGGAGCATACATATTACTCGGTATTAGATTTTATAGACTCCAACATAAGAAACTAAGTTGTTATGGTAATTTAAATTGTTGACATTTTTATTTTAATTAATTTGATTTGTTATTTTAATTTTATTTAATTAATATTGTTGACATTTTTTATTTAATTAACTTGATTTGATATGCTATTTTAATTTTATTTAATTAATATTGTTTACTTTTTTATTTAGTTAATTTGATTTGACTTTTATAACTATTTTTTATGTAAAAATTCAAACACAATTGTATAATTGTTTGTGAATAAATGAAATGAAAATGAAATGAAATGAAATGACTACTATACGTGTAGATAGTAAGCAAAACTTACCGCTTTTATTTGGTTTTCCATGATGTTTTGTTAAATACTTTTTATTTTTCTTCATTGGAAATATTTCCTCACTACTATCACTTTTATTTGCAGGGCGAATCACTCGATCTTCCAAAATTTCAATTTTTCTTTTATTATTTGCCATCGTCAATTTTATCGATAGCGCGCACGTCCGATAAGCTAGATAGCACAACACTAACTGGCGGCGTGTGCGCTCTGTGCGGTATCGGGTCGCCGGCAGGCCTGTTGGGTCGGCAGGCTGAAAAAGACCCCTGCCGCACTGAGCGGATATATTTCACCACTAGTGCGTGGCAGGCCGAAAAAGGCCTGCCGTGATGTTTTTTTATGGAGAATACCTATATTTTTGACTACAAGCCGAAATATGTATTTGTTTCTGTTAAAAACCTTAAAAACACCAAAAATAATCGTTCCGCACCAGCGAGAGGGACATAGTTTTCTTCGTCCGCACCGGCTGTACGTACAGCGGCAGGCCGAAATCGGGCTGTTCCGCACTGAACGTGTTAAAAAGTTTGACACTGAAACAATTCGTGCTTTCGAAATGACAGAACGCAATAATAAAATACCTGCACTAGATAGTTTTATTTTGTTCATCAAAGATCAGTGTCGAATATTTCATAATACGCAGTCTAGTTCATCTAGCCCGTCTAATACTAACAGCAGCAAACAAAGGTCGAATAAAGCGCAAAATAGTAATAATAACTCGGTCCCTAATCGGCAATCTTACGTAACATGCTCGGAATCTAATAATAATAATTCACAGAAGTGTCTGTGCAGTAATATAGTGCACGACCATTTCTATAAGTGTCCCACCTTTAATGGTTTAAATCCAACTGCTCGTTTCAAGTTTCAAGTGCGTAAAAGATAATAAAGCATGCATTAATTGCTTAAGTATAAAGCATAAAACGAGTGATTGTTCTAGTAAGACGAGATGTAGTTCATGTAATCAGCGACACTACTCATTGTTACACTTCGATAAAGGTAGTCCGTTGTCAAGCCAAGCCGCTAACCTTGACACACTTACGTCGCAGGTGCAGGCTACGATAACTGCGCCTCCCACGATTCAGAATGAAATATCGTTGTGTACGACATCCATCACGCGGGCGACGCGCACGCGCGGACGGCCCTCGCGCATCTATAATGATCCACGCGGGGCCAAGCTGCAGTGTATGGCGGCCAAGACGGTACTGTTAGCGACAGCGCAAGTTATCGTTTATGATATAAATGGATCGCCGCACGTGGTACGTTGTCTACTCGATAGCGCATCTCAGAGCAATTTCATAACATTTGATTGTTTGAAACGCCTCGGATTGTAGAATAACTTTAAAAATACTGACTTAGTAGTCAAAGGAATCGGTGGGTCAGAAAAACATTGCAAGGGTTCCGTAGATATTAAAATATATTCGCGTTTTGATAGGGATATTAATTGTAACATTTTTTCGCTTATCGTGGAGCGTATTACGGACACATTGCCAAACGCTAATGTGGACGTTTCGCTACTCACACACCTCGAGTCATTGCCGCTGGCAGACTCGGAGTTTGCGAATCCGGCAGACATTGATGTTTTGATCGGAGCTGCAATATTCCCGCACTTGCTACTAACTAAAGTGGTACGTAGTGAGCAACATAACTTACCGCCCGCTATTGAGATGGTATTTGGGTATGTGATTATGGGTACCGTACCTACGTTACATACTTCTCAATACATTACGTCTTGCTGTTGTTCTGTTCTTCAAGAAAATAATATTGATTCTCTTCTCAAGCGATTTTGGGAGCTTGAAGAGGTTACCGCACCGCCCTCGATGAGCCGTAAGGATCTCGAGTGTGAAGAACATTTCCGTGCTACCACTGTTCGTGACAACAGTGGCAGATACGTTGTGGCGTTGCCATTCTATGGTGACCCTTATTCGTTAGGCGACTCGTACGCTGCTGCGCTTAGACGTTTCCATTGTTTAGAACGTAAACTTGATGCATCACTTAAGTTACGCAGCGCCTATAATGACGTCATTCGTGACTACATAGATAAAGGTTCTTTGAGTGTAGTTGTAAACAAAGAGGGCAACTCTCTTCCCTCATATTATATCCCGCATCACGGCGTAGTTCGCGAAGATAAAACCTCTACTAAACTTCGTGTGGTTTTAGATGCTAGTTGTAAGACTACATCGGGTCAGTCGATTAATGACATTTTGCATGCCGGCCCTAATCTACAGGGTGATTTATTTAACATCATAATAAAGTTTCGTCTTTTCCAAATCGCTCTGTCAGCTGATTGCCGCCAAATGTTCCTCAATATCGGCGTTTGCGAATCTGACCGTAGATTTCAACGGATTTTTTATCGTTTTAACAATAAGGAACCTTTATCTGTGTATCAGTTCAATCGTGTTTGTTTTGGACTCAAGTCTAGCCCATATCACGCGTTGCGAGTTGTTCGCCAGTTGATCGCTGATGAAGGCGATCACTTTCCCGCCGCAGCAGCTGTTGCTACTTCCGCTTTGTATATGGATGACATTGCCTGTAGTGTCATATCCGCTCCGCTAGCAATTTCGCTTTGTGAAGAGCTTATTCAGCTTTTCAAGCGAGGCCAGTTTGATCTTGTCAAATGGATAAGCAACTCTAAGGAGGTTCTCGCACGCATACCAGAGTCTCATAAAGCTTCTCCAGACATTGAGTTTGAGAAGTCTGTACCGCATAAAGTTCTCGGTTTACGCTGGGACAAATCCTGTGATAGTTTTCAGTTTGACGTCTCACCGCCACATGATAAGTGCACGAAACGCACTATGCTGTCCACAGTGGCTCGACTAAGGGACATAATGGGGTTTGTGGCTCCCACAATTTTGTTCGCCAAGCTCTTGATCAAAGAGCTTTGGCTATCAAAGTGTGAGTGGGATGAAACACCCCCTGACCATATTGTCACCGCTTGAGGCCAGTTTTGTATTGAGCTTACCGCGCTCAATCAAATTACTATTTCGCGTCATCTTGGGTTGGTAGATGGATGTACCATCAACTTAATAGGTTTCGCTGACGACAGCGAGCGTGCTAACGGCGGAGTCGTATATCTGCAAGTCCGCATTGGTTCTAACTACTCGGTGCAGTTAGTTTGTGCCAAGTCTAAGGTCTCGTCTCTTAAAACCATTTCGGTTGCGAGACTGGAGTTGTGCGCAGCCCTTCTGCTGTCTCAGTTGCTCCGCAAGGTTCAAGACACAGTTTTGCCCCACTGCCCTATTAATAAAATATACGCATTTTCTGACTCCAAAGTAGTGCTCGCTTGGATTCATTCTTCTCCTCACCGCTGGCAGACTTTTGTCGCCAACCGCGTTAGTAAATTGATTGAACTTGTCCCTGCTACTTGTTTCAATCACGTCGCGGGTACTGAGAACCCCACTGATTGCTTGTCTCGTGGTGTCACTCCACTTAATCTTCTGCATCATCCATTGTGGCATCGTGGACCTTCTTGGATTTCCCATGATCTGTCAGAATGGCCCGTGCAACCCTTTGACCACAGTGCAGAAGACGAAGATGTACCCGAACGGAAGTCTGTTTCTTATCCCGTGATTGCTGAGGTTGCGGAGTCTCCGATCTATGCACTCGTACTACGCATGTCATCGTGGTCTAAGTTACTCCGCGCCATCGTTTATGTCTGTAGGTTTCTTAGGCACCTACCTAAGGGAGACTTTTGTATCAAGTACTGATATCAAATTCGCAGAATGTAAGTAACTACGAGCTGTACAGGCTGTTCATTTTAGTAACGACATTCAAAATTTGAAAAACAATGTACCTTGTTCTCCCGCTATCCTTAGACTCAAGCCGTTTCTCGATGAACACGGCGTCATACGCGTTGGGGGTCGTCTGTCAAATTCGGATGAACCTTATAACTACAGAGGATTCTCTGAAAGCTCAGTAACCTCTTTCTGCCTTTACTAACTGGATCCGAGGTTTGCATAAACTTTTTGTTTCAGCGCTTTCTTTCCGTGAAGCAGCGGGGAAAAATTAGTATAATTACTATTAGAAGTTATAACCAAATTAGAGTTAATATATAGATAACAGTAGGTAGGTACAAATCCTAAATTATGTCAATCACAAAAATATTACTAAGTATGTCCTGGGTAAAAAGTACGACTTCAGACCAGTAGTCTAGCCTATTCCTAACATAAACGTGAAAATTTGTGAGAATGGATGGATGAGTGGATGGATTCGCGGGCAACAAGTAGTCATACACAAAAGATTTATAAGATTTATACAAAGGCAACAGTTTAAGCTAAAAACTTTCACCTTTGTACCGTTCTTATGGGGTAGGAAATAATTATCAAAATCGTACTGCGACTGATTAGTTCAACTTGGCGCGGTGTGTACAAAAATCAAATGGTGGCATCAGCCCAGTGCGTGGTCACAGCAATTGCACTGTTGATGGCTTGGCTTAATAATGCAACTGCTGTGCATCCGAACATCTGTTTGAACATTTAGGACATTTAGCTATACCTAATTATGACTCAGAAAGTTTCATCAAAATCGTTTAAGTACTTTTGTTTGTAAGGGTAACAAACATCCAGATATCCTCACAAGGGGAGAGTACCTACATAGTATCAAGCACAATTAGTAAGATGTACCTACATAGTAACAAACACAATATGTTGCCATCGGATAAGGCAGCTTTTTCATATTCATTAATCAGCAGGTATTATTACATCCCATGCAGAAGTAATTGAGTCCATTGACATTCGCGCACTGAGTAGGTAGGCATAGTTCCAAACAAGTACATACCGCAGATATTTTTGATAGAAAAAAAGAAAAATATTTTCCGAGGTACAAAAGCTTGATACATTCCATTTCTTCAGCTGTCTCCGTTGAGAAATCACCATTGGTTTGCTATTTTCGAGATGACGAATGTTGCGGACATTTAATGAAAAGCATTTTATAATTGATTTTTCTTAATAGAATAGAAAGTATTTATGTTCATAGGCTGATAAATGCCGATAAATACTAACTTCTCTAGCTAAGTTATATAGTAGTAGGCCGGTTTGTGAGCCGGTTAACCTTAGGATATATGTGATCTGTGCGGTTAACAGTGTGTTAACAGTGTGAGCGGACAGTGGTATAGTTTATATTCGGACCCATGACCTTTTGTTCGTAAGACTAATATATACAGGTTGTAAAAAGACCCTTAACGAAAACTGAAACCCCATCATCACCAATCACTACGAACCTTTTTTACTTCGACAGGAGATATTGAGGCTCAAAGTTAGTATGGAATTTTTCTAATTAGGTACAAAATCGATACATTTACCCCGCCAATATGTTCTTTAGGACATTTATGACCCCATGGATAAGTAGATATTTCAGGCATTACACGCGCGCGCTTTTAATTGTGGTTTAAAAAATGTGAAAACTTAAAAAAAATCGTTTCCCAGGTATCATTTTTGGTTAGTATCACTTGGCATGATGTCCACAACGAGTAGACTTCGGCTTGGTGATGGGTCTTGTGACACCCTGTATATATATATTTTTTGTTCCTGTGAGTGTGATACTTATTATTCCCGCCGGCTCTCATACGTGTCATACGCAGCATCTAAGTGAAACTGAGCAAATGCTTCGCACATGTGTTCGACATGGGAGTCAAACACGCGACCCACTGCCCGTGCTTACTAGATAAAATATACCTACCCATTCTCAAAGTGTTCACTTGAAACAATATTTTTATATTTTAAATTAAACGTTAAGAAAAATGGTATCTAATTCCTAAGATTTCCCCATTGTACACGATATCAGCTAAATAAAGGCCAGAGGACGAGAGAATTCATTTGTTCTTTTTGAGGACCTCATAAAATAGGAGCTTCTCATTTCGATTGTGTGTTATTATATGAATCGGCGAGCAAAATTTTGAATTTAATACAGATAAAGTTATACAATACTTGCTTTATTTTCTTATATAACCGCTCCCGTACAGCCTCGGGGTTGAGTTCAACCTTTCGATTACGTATGAAATGCTTAAATCATATGTACTTAAAATACGATATCTTCACAATTTTACTCACAATAGATTCCATTATGAGTAAAATTCACAATTTGTATAGATATTTTAAAAGAATTTGGAGTAGATTTTTTATAACACACAATAAATAATATACAAATTGTTGATGTGCTGCTTCAAAAATTCGGTTTCATCATTCCACTAGAAGCGATAGCTAAGTCTTCAGATTAACCTTTGATAATACCAGAAGGTTAACAGCATACTGTGTTCAAATTTCGATCCAGTGTTGATTTCAGTAAGCAATTTCACGTGAATTCTATTTGAGTCATTTATGACATCGAGACGAGATCGATACGCACTCTGAATAATTACAGTGAATTTGAAGCATTGGTCTGCAATGTTATCAATGTAAAAACGACCATTTTGTCACAGGCGTTCTAAAAAAATCGCATACCAAAACTCAACATTTCACCAATCCATTCGATTCTTTTATAAAGCTAACACTTGAATAAAGTTTGAATTATGTTGGAATTCAATATCGATCTTTTAAATCTTAAATCAAGTATCTTCTTATAAATCTTATTGACTTATAGACTGAAGGTAAACGATCACATGACAATTATGCTAGCTAAAGTGGTTGGTTACTTCATCGAAGATCACCATCAATATCTAGTTAGGTATCTTTCAGCTTAATACAAACGTAAGCAAATGAAGTATTTCATGTTTTGAATGATAATTATTATATTCTACCAAATATACAATACGATCTAGTTCTAAACTAAGCAGAGCTTGTACTATACTAGACAATGAATAAGCATTCCGTTATATACCTTTTTTTGTAAATACATACATAGAAACATCTAGACCAAGACAACCATCCATGTTCACGCACACAAATGTTAGACGAAACCAGCGAATGATGTTGAACAATTAAAGAAAGATAAAAAAAAATGGATGGACAATCAGACCACGGTTGGTCCAGCGATCAAATACACTCGTGCTCTCTCGCGAGCCAAAAGTTTTATGAGTTTAATGCTTGTACGCGATACCACCGTGTATGAAGCTAAAATTTTTGTTTCGAGTCTGGGTGTACTGTGTCATCGTATGTGTATAAAGATAAAGTCGTAATTATATAAATAGAAAGATGAAGATGAATGACGATGAAAGATTTTCATACCACTGCCCAAAACCAATTATGTTTAATATGACTTTTTTTATTTTACCATAACAGCTAAATGCCTCAAGAAATCAGTGTTTATCGTTACAATATTAACAATAGCTCACTTCTAGGGGTAGGCTAGGCTACGCGTTTTCAAAAACATCTATATTATATTTTTATGATAGGCACCAATTTCAAAATAATAGGTACCAACATTGGTACCTATCAAATTGAGCGCCCTATAAGCACATTCCAATGATCATTGAAGTAAAATAAATAATGGGAGCTTTGTTACACACTCTTTAATCTAAGATGTCCCCGACTGCAATTTCATGTTGTTTTTTTTCTATTAGCAAGTATAATGAGGCTTACATGTTTTATGGTCTGGATATGGATCTTTCGTCGGTGACTATATTTTACTTATTTTTTTTAGATAACACGAAAACCAGCAACTTAGTTCGCGCTCGCAAAAGTTGAGCAATGTTAGCTTACCGCTTAAGTCACTGATCTTGCGATGGAAAGATTCGAAGATTGCACTACTTACTTGACCTCATTTCCAGCACAATGTAACTAAAGCTAAGCTTGATGGATTAACATGAAACTAGCAGATTTCAAATTATATATGAGATTCTTAAAAAAGAAACTGCCTTAACAGAATCAAATCATCATTAGTACAGCTTAAGTTTGAAAGAACTAAGACAAAGTTAAAAAAGTAATTTTAATATCAATGTGGATCTAAAAGATCACGTTTATAATTTATATTTTAAATAAAATCGGTGTCTATGGTCTTAGTATTTAATTACACCAAATTTTTGTTGGGGCTCCTTATTGAAATATAAGTAGGTAATTTGACCATCTAATCAATATTTCAGACAGAACCTCGACTTGTTTCTTAGAAGTGAATTACAAGATTATTAAAATTTTATATTGCTCTCTGTTATTGAAATTCCAATTTTACTGAATAAAATTTATTGAAGATATCGTATTTTTTTAAGTAAGGCTCTAGACAGACGGACCGCATTTCAACTGCAATCCAACTGCAAAAATGCAGTTCACGTGCAGTTTGAATGCAGTTGACACGACTGCAATAGAACTGCAAACCAACCGCGCAGAAATCAGACCATAGAATCAGAGCACACGCGTGCAGTCTCAATTGCAGTCGGCGTGCAATCGTGTGAACTGCACACCGACTGCAATCGAACTGCGCGGTTGGTTTGTAGTTCTATTGCAGTCGTGTCAATTGCATTCAAACTGCACGTGAACTGCATTTTTGCAGTTGGATTGCAGTTGAAATGCGGTCCGTCTGTCTAGAGCCTTAGGTACTCGAGACCTAATATTTTTCGAAACACAATAAGGTTATATTTCTCCCGAAAAATAATGCTATTTATGTAACCGAAGGTATTTTTCGAATAAACTACTGTTAGTTTTCAGTCTAACTTCAATCTACAAAATCTGACGGAAAACCCTGTTGTATCCGTAAATTCTAAATACCATACATTAAATTCTAAATTTAATGTATGGTATTTAGACGACGGGACCCAAGGAGGAGATGTAGATACAGTATTACAAGATTTAGCTTTTATTAAAAATAAATTCGTATCTATTGGCTTGAAACTAAATTCTAGTAAGTATGAGTTGTTTATAAATACAACAGACTCCACAAAAAAACATTCGATAATATCTTAATATAATCATTTGGCACCAAACATCAAAATTATTGAAAAGAGTTCATTTCGCCTCCTAGGTTTTGATTCTTTCTTAGAAGAAAAGATACAATTTTTTTGTAAAACAGATCGCCTATTCAAAATTAATATACATTCGGCTTATACTATTATTCGATATTGCATTTTCGTCCCAAAATTTAATCATGCCTTAAAATCATCGCAACTTTGGAAAAAAATAACATTATTAGGACAAATCGACTAAATTATACAAGTTGCTTAAAAAAAAAGAATGTGGACTTGGACGATCGAGCCTGGCTACAAGCATCTTTACCCATACGTTTGGTTGGGCTCGGCGTTCGCAAAATTTCCAGTGTCAGTTTACCGGCGTTCCTGTCTTCGGTTCACAGCACGGAAGAGTTAATACATATCTGTGTATCTTTGAGCTCTTTCGTTCAAGGCACCGTGAAATTGCATGGTGACTGCCGTATTCTCCTCGAAATAACAAAAAAAATCGGAAATGCGAATAATGAGTTCTTTCTGATAGAATAAGATTGGATGTTTTGTTGGTTATTCCCAAAAGTTTATTATATTTTAAAGTGGCTCGAAGACAATTTAGGTTCCCGCTTTGTGAGATGGGGTTTCTCGTCAGTAGCTTTGATATATATATATATATATATATATATATATATATTAGAGGCTCTATAATCTTAATGAATTTTACGGATACAATAGGGTTTTCCGTCAGATTTTGTAGAGTAGTGCGCGATGACGCGTGCAACGTTGACACGATCAATAGGTATCTTGTTAGCTACCGTTCACCGCTGGTCGGGAACCCAGTTACCCACCCACATATTAAAGAATAAAGTTAAAAGCCGCTACACCGAGCACCGTAATGTTAAATGTCAACTGAACTTAAAACTGCACTATTTCTATACTATACGCTTCCTGTGTCCTCTTCTTCTTTAGAGAGTTACTGAGTTCGTGAATAGAGATTTGCTACATCAAAACGACACAGCACCACAAAAACAAACAACATATAAGACAAAATGTTTTCATGCTTTATTCGAAAAATACCTTCGGTTACATAAATAGCATTATTTTTCGGGAAAATATAAGCTTATTATGTCTCGAAAAATATTGGGTCTCGAGTACCTTACTTAAAAAAATACGATATCTTCAACAAATTATATTCAGTAAAATTGCAGTTTGACAACTTACTACGTCACTTCTAAGAAACAAGTCGAGGTTCTGTCTGAAATATTGATTAGACGGTCAAATTACCTACTTATATTTCAATAAGGAGCCCCCAACAAAAATTTGGTGTAATTAAATACTAAGACCATAGACACCGATCTTATTTAAAATATAAATTATAAACGTGGTCTTTTAGATCCACACTGATATTAAAATTACTTTTTTAACTTTGTCTTAGTTTTTTCAAACTTAGGCTGAACTAATGATGATTTGATTCTGTTAAGGCAGTTTCTTTTTTAAGAATCTCATAATTTATTTGAAATCTGCTAGTTTCATGTTAATCCATCAAGCTTAGCTTAAGTTAAATTGTGCTGGAAATGAGGTCAAGTAAGTAGTGCAATCTTCGAATCTTTCCATCGCAAGATCAATGACTTAAGCGGTAAGCTAACATTGCTCAACTTTTATGAGCGCGAACTAAGTTGCTGGTATTCGGGTAATCTAAAAAAAATAAGTGAAATATGGTCACCAAGATCCAGACCCAGACCGTAAAACATGTAAACCTCATTATCCTGGCCAATAGAAAAAACATGAAAATGCAGGCGGGGACATCTTTGATTATAAAGTGTGTAACACATCTCCCATTATTTATTTTACTTCAGTGGTCGTTGAAATATAGGTACTCATAGGGTGCTCAATTTGATAGGGACCTATGTTAGTACCTATCAAATTGAAAAAATATCATTTCATATTTGAAAATGGTGCCTAACATAAAAATATAATATAGATGTTTTTGAAAACGCGTAGCCTAGCCTACCACTAGAAGTGAGCTATTGTTAATATTGTAACGATAAACACTGATTTCTTGAGGCATTTAGCTGTTATGGTAAAATAAAAAAGTCATATTAAACATTATTTTTTTGGGCGGTGGTATGCAAACTACATCTTTCAATTTATATCATTACGACTTTATATACGATTTTAAATTTACCCGGTTTGGCCGATCCCGTGGGAATTTCGGGAAATCCCTTCTTAGTGCACCCCTACAATCCCCAAGGAACATACATGCCAAATTTCAGCTTCCTGCGTCCAATAGTTTCGGCTGTAGCGTGTCTGTCAGTCAGTCAGTAACGCAAGGATTTTATATATTAAGATGACACAGTACACCCAGACTCGAAACAAAAATTTTAGGTTGATACACGGTGGTATCGCGTACAAGCATTACTTGATTACTTGATTGCACGGGCTGTTTCCGCAACTCCACGTCTTGGCGCGTATTTTGCGTGCGGGTGGGAATGGTGTCTTCATTCGAGCCACCCCAGCTCTTCGAGGAAGGCCAGCAGACTCTTGATGTGGCCCACTGCCTCCCTCAGGGTGCTGTATCTCGTCAGGTACTGCTGCCTGTACTGTGCGACCTCAGGGCAGTCGAGGAGCAGGTGGGCTGCCGTCTCGTCTGCTGCCATACAGGCCCTGCACAGCGGGCTGTCGGTGATACCTATAGTAAATAGGTGTTTATTAAAGAATCCGTGTCCTGTGTAGGCGGCCGTGACTGTCCGCAGTTGTTGTTTGGACAGCCGGAGGATTTGTTTGGCTATCTTACCGTCTACTGCGGGAAGAGCCTCCTTGGCCTGCCTACATGTTTCAATACCAATCCAGGACTGGTTGTGTTGGGTCCTGGTCCTATTTCTTACCAGGTTGCGATAAAAACCAGAAGGGAGGGGAATGATGGGCTCGGGTCCCACCACCTCTAAAGTGGCCCCTCTTTTGGCAAGTACGTCGGCTGCGTCATTCCCTCTTGAGCCACTGTGGCCCTTGATCCATTGCAGTGTTAATTTGTTTTGTTTACCTACCTCTGTTAGTTTCTGGTGGCATTCAAGCGTGAGTGCCGAGGTGATAGTATGGCTTTTGAGGGCTGAGAGGACCGCCTTACTATCTGAGAGGATCCTAATGGATCGTTCCCTTACCTCACGTGCCATGATTGCTGTGGCAGCTAGGATTATGCCAAAACATTCGGCCTGGTAGACCGTGTTGTAGGCTCCCAGTGGTGCTGCGATGTTGATGTTTAGGTCCTCGGAGAATACTCCTGAACCCGTACCTGTATCCGTCTTAGACCCATCTGTGAAGATCGTGAGCTCGTTGTGATTAACCGCTCCTTCGTGTAGATCCTCGTACAGTTGGATTTTGTACTTCTTGTCGAACACAAATTGTTTCGGTATTTGGTCGCCGATGGCTTGTGTGAGAGGAACTTCTTTAAAGAGTGTATTTAAATTGCTAGTGTGCGGTGTGTTGGTGTCTTTCCAGAGCTTCAGAGCTCTTAGCCGGACCGCCGTCATCGTTGCTTCCTGTTGTATAAACAGGTGCAATGGAGGCAGGTCCAGCAACACTTCGAGTGCCGCTGTAGGTGTAGTTTTCATGCAGCCCGTTGCCGCTAGGCATGCAAGTCTTTGAAGCTTTTGAAGCTTGCTGGCGGCCGTTGTTAGGTTGGTCCGAGGCCACCACACTACTGCGCCGTAGCTTATCATCGGACGTATTATTGTCTTATAAAGCCATAAGACAATTTTGGGGGATATGCCCCAGCGTCTGCCTATCATCTTCTTACACTGCCAGAAGACAATGCTGGCTTTGTTGAGCTTATTTTCCATGTGGCTGTTCCATGTCAATTTGCTGTCGAGAGTGACACCTAGGTACTTGACCTCGGTAGACAGCTTAAGCTCTGTATTAAATAACCTGGGCAGTCGGTAAGTGCCCAGCGCGCGTTTGTGTGTGAACATAACTAGTTCGGTCTTGGTCGGGTTTACAGATAATTCGTACTCATTACACCACCACTCTACTATGCGTAGGGCTTGTTGGGTTAGGTCGTACACTGTACTGGTTACCTTACCTGAGGTGAGTATGGTTAGATCATCTGCATAACCTATTGTGTAGAAGTCTCTCGCGTTGAGTTTGTCTATGAGCTCATTGATGACTAAGTTCCACAATAGCGGGGAAAGTACACCTCCCTGCGGGCACCCTTTAGTTATCAAGGCTGTCTGAGTGTCACCGTGCAGGCGCACTACCCTTTTGCTGAGCATGTTTTGGATCCACTGTATGAGCATCCGATCCACACCATGCCTGGCTAGGGCGTTGCTTATGCTGGAAAAGTTTGTCTTGTCGAAGGCTCCTTCTATGTCAATGAAGGTGCCCAGACAGATGCATTTTTGTTGTATAGCAGCTTCTATCTGGTTCACGACCTGATGTAAGGCCGATTCCGTCGATTTCCCTGAGCTGTATGCATGTTGATTGGCATGAAGGGGTAAGTGTTTAAGTGCCCCACTTCTTAGTTCCCTCTCGCAGAGCCTTTCCAAGGCTTTAAGCATGAAGGAGGTCAGGCTTATTGGTCTGAAGGACTTTGCATTGGTATAGTCTGTTTTGCCTGGTTTTGGTATGAAAATTAGTTTGACTTCCCTCCATCTCTTCGGTACATATCTGAGGGCCAGGCTAGCCCTCATGATTGCCAGAAGTCTTTTGCGGACAGGTTCACCCCCCCATTGTAATAACCCTGGGAAGATGCCGTCCAGTCCGGCTGCTTTGAAGGGATGGAAGCTGTCGATGGCCCATCGGAGTTTTTCCTCTGTGACCACGGTATTTGCATGTCTCCACTCATGTTCGGTCGCCACTGTTTGTGTATCGTGCCACGTTATTACCGGGGTGAGGACGCAGCCTGGGAAGTGTGTTTCGAGTAGGACGCGTCTTGTCTCCTCCTCCGATGTGGTGTATGTGTTATCCGGTTTACGGAGAGTACCTGGTGCAACCGTTGGTTGCTGAGCCAGTAATTTCCTTACCCGGTTTGCTTGTTGGCAAGATTCAATGCTCCCACAGAATTTCCTCCATCCCATGGTACGTCTGAATCTGAGGCACTTCTTGTAGCTTGATTTGGCCGCTTTATAAGCGTCCCAATCTTCGTCTGCGCTTGTGTTCATTGCCCTGTTTAAAGCCCTTCTTACCTTCTTGCGCTTGCGTTCAAGCTCAGCGCCCCACCAGGGTTGTTTGCCTGGGGTTGATGGTATAGTGGTTTCAGGGCAGGCTGCGTGGTAGCTGTCTAACATCGACTGCGTCAGTGTACATACCTGCTCGTCGATCTGTTCATTGTTACCCAGTACTGTCGGCGTAGCAGTCAGGGTAAGTTTCTCTGTAAGTAAGTGGACATACTTTACTTTGTCAGTGTTGTGTGGTTTCCTACGCGGCTGTGTGGGTTGTATAACGACTTCCATGGAGAAGCTGATCCATCTGTGGTCTGAGCACGATGCTTCTTTCGAGACGTGCCATCCCTTGATGCGTTCAGCCGCTCCTTCTGTTGCGAGAGTTAAGTCGATAATTGTCTGACTACGTCTTGTGATGAAGGTGGGCTCCGTACCTGTGTTTAATAGGGTAAGATTGGTGGTGAATAGGTATTCAACCAGTGATTTACCTCTGTTGTTATTGCAGTTCATGCCCCACATTTGGAGTCCGTTCCTATTACAACCTCCGTATTGGTTCTCTCGCACTGGTTAACCAGACGCGTGAGGTCGAACGGAGGCGGGTCTTCGGCCTCGGGCATGTAGACCGATGCGAAAACAACCGCTATACTCCTAGGCTGCTGTGTTATTTCAATTTGTATCGCTGTGATGTCTCTGGAACAGAACTCCGTTAGAACTTGGGCTCTGATGTTTTTAGTAGTTAGTATACAGGTTCTTGGATGTGTGTGGTCAGTTGAAGAATAAATCTTACCTCCCAGGCTGGAGAGGCCTCTAATGAGGCCACCCCTTATCCAAGGTTCCTGGATGAGCACGATGGCTGAATGTTGGACCTCCATCCATTTGCGCAGTTGCGCAGTAGCTGTTTGGCTGTGGTGGAGGTTGGTTTGAAGGCAGTTGACGTTACTAGGCGGAGGGTTCATCTTTGGATGATGTCCCCTTCTCCCCAAACGTCAGCTGCGTCAGGCCGGCCAGGATGTCGCCAGCCTCCACCCCGTCGTCCCGCCGCACCGGACTCAGGAGCAGGCACTCATCTTCCGAGTTACCCTCGGCTGATGGGCCAGCCCCCGAGCCAGACGCGGCCGGCTCTGACGGGCCGGATTCTGCGTCGCACCCTGGCTTGGTGTTAGAGTCCTGCTTGACTCGTATGGAGTTGTCGTCGCATCCCGGAGGATGGTCGACAAACTTACCTGAGGGGTCCCGGAACCTGACGTAGACGGCACCCACCCCCAACGCGAGGCGGCGCTCGTTCTTCAACAGGATTGGGACCTGTTCCTCTGGGACGCCCACCACCAGGAACCACCCACCTGACTGCCTTTCGGAGTGCAGCATCGACCATTTGTCAACCTCCAACCAGGGGTTCTGGAACTCCAGAGCGCGACCCACGTCACGCACGTCGTCCCAGACCCCCTGTTCGTCGGGCACGACAATGCCGCACCGCACTCTCTTCGGGGTCTCTTCCTGGCCCCTGACCTCCAGTTCGAAGCCCGGTGGTGGGACCAGGAGAGAGACTGCCTCCGTCAGCCAGGTGCGCGTTGCCTCGTCGGCGCACCAAAGTTTGAGGACCCCGTCCGCATGCACGGGTTTCCCGGTGAACGCTGGAGCGGGGCGTTTGGGGGTTTTGTTCGACCAGGCTTCACTCGGGATCTTCCTCTGGAGCTCCCGGAGTACCTGGTCCACCAACTCCTTCGGCAAGTTCCCTGTGCGTTTGCATGTTACTGCAACACCCAGGGACGCCTTGGAGGCCTGTGCGTAGGACTTACCTACTGTCGTCCTGGAGGATTCGAGGCGGGGCTTCTTGTGGTCTCCCCGAGGCGAACTGGTCTCGTTGAGAGCACGTTTGGCCTCACCTCTGTCCTTGTTTCCGGCAGTTTTACCTGCTGTGTTGCTCGGTGGTGCAGCGGCTGGTTGCCGTCCAGGGTGGCCAGCTCGCCGCTTGGCGGCAGCCGGCTTCCTTGTACTGCTTCCGGCCTTCTTGCATCCCTCACTGCTGAGTGTGGGCTGCGCACTGGTCATATTGCTGGGACCTGCGACAGCAGCCTGCTCAGCTGCTTTTGTAGAGGCAGCACCGGCAGCAGCAGCGGTTTGTGCAGCCTTCTGCTTGGACGCCCTGCGCTGTCTCTTGTTAAGGTTTTTCCTCTTCTTCGACGGGCCGACAGTGGCGGGGCCACTAGTGGGCGGGCGCTGAACAGGATTGGTGGTCTTACCCTTACCCTTGCCCTTCTTGTGGCCAACCAATTGCCAGCCCGCGAAGGAGGAGTCGTCTTCCCGCTTGATCTCGAACGGGCTGACGATTGTAAGGACGGGACCAGTACTAGTGCTAGCCAGCGCTGAAGTCCCGTCCTTGGGGGATGATATAACCTCTGCAGCCGAGGCCACAGCGTCAACCATCTGTTTTGGTTTTGCGGCGGGAACAGCTTTCGCTGCCACCGTCGCAGTTGGGGTAGTGAAAGGGATAACGGTATCCATAAATGTTTTTACAAGACTTCATCCCTCTGGCTTCCCACCCTCCATGGAGCCCGCAACAGGGAACGTCATACCGGACGTTAGGATTACCAGAGGGATATAGGAACGCGGGGCTGGCTTACAGCACGACATCGGGCGCCCGCTTGGGTTAACGGCCTGAGCCGAGTTACCAACTCTAGCCGTCCACCCTCGCTTGCGCCCTCAGTATAGCCTTCACCAACCACGTCAACAGCCGAAATAAATTCCGACTGTTGATGTGGACCCTACGTCCCTAGCCCGTGGCCCTCTGACGGGACACGATGGCCATTTCCCCCGCTGCGGCTCACAGCGGGGGCTACCGTTTAGCGTGAAATCGGGACCAAAGAGGGCGTGTTGCCTCACGGTCACATTACCGCCAGCGCCGCTCGGCTCAACCCCCCAGGACTCCGTCATCCCCGCGTACGGTGCTCGACTGCGCAGGTCCTAGCGCAGGTGGTCAACTTCTCTTACCCGTGACTGTTTACTACGGGCCCAAGCCCACCTGGCCACGAGGGGGCGTGGTGAAGAGATGTGTAAGTGAATGTGTGTGTGTGCGCGCATGTGTGTACGTGTGTGTGTATGCGTGTGTAAAGTGCCTGTTATTTGTGTTTCGGCTGGAGGTTTTGGTTGCATCCATTTCTGAAGGAACTGGACCAAGAACGGGCGGCAACCTCGAGAAGGATAGTCCACCAGCCTTGCCTTAGGGATCTACACGACCTGCGCTACCCCTGAGACCATTCGCCACTCCCTGCACCGGACTCAGGTGCAGGGAGTAGAAGTCAGTGCAGTTCAGTGGAAATGGAAACGAATTGAACTGCACGGGCTTCCGCCCTTACGCGTACAAGCATTAAACTCATAAAACTTTTGGCTCGCGAGAGAGTCACGAGTGTATTTGATCGCTGGACCAACCGTGGTCTGATTGTCCATCCATTTTTTTGTATCTTTCTTTATTTTTTCAACATCTAAGCTGGTTTCGTCTAAAATTTGTGTTCGTGAACATGGATGTTTGTCTTGGATATTATTAATAAGATAAGATTTATAAGAAGATACTTGATTTAAGATTGAAAAGATCGATATAAAATGTTCTATAGTCCGTGCCACGAGAACATAGACTTTTTGTAAACAAAGAATTTCTAATAAGTGACTTAGCGATAGTTCTGTCAAAAACCAATAATGTCAAATCCAATGAGCGCAACAGTACATAGATAGGTATTATTGGCAACTAATATGTCAATGGATCGGGTTTTTATCGATATTATGCGCTGTCAACAGAATCTTTTGATGTTTTGGGGTACTGACGCCTAGAATGTAAACATTTGGCGTTAGTTCATTGAAATTTTTCTTTCTTGGGCTTAACATGCATTTATCAGAGGACAACATTTTTTTTTTGTTATCAATTTAAAGTTAAATACAAGTTTATAGGATCGCAACGCTCTTCCGGCTGCCGGCATGTCAAAAAGCGGGTGCAGAATAGTAGATGGCAAACTATTAGGTAGTCGGGCAGAAAATTATTAATACCTAAAAAAGAAATTGCGTTTTCAAACTACCATTACTTTTAATGGATTTTGTCTAAGTTCATTCTGACGATTGCATTTTCAGACAACGTAAAATCTCCATGCCTAGAATTTTTATGCAATGCACTAGCTAGTTATCTGTAATATTATTCATTGTTGGTCTATAATTTAATATTTAAGGGTAGGTAGGCTACTTTGCAAATGATTTATTGTCTATGATTTGAAAAAATCATGTCAATAATAGCGTAACATGTATGTACTCTATCATTTACATACATGGTACTCTGTTTTTCCTTAATTTACATAATAAATTACGTGTGAAACGACAAAAAAATATCGGCAAACTTATGAACATTCGACCATTCAAACACAAAATCAAATATATGTCGGAGAAGGATTACTATCATCGACATTCGCCATTATTGGTTGCGGACTTAGTGGGCGTCATTGGGGTAAAATGCGGGCACAAAACACAATCAGATAAGTTTGACAATGTTTTAATTAGTATTGAACAATATTTATAAGTTTACACTGTTGCTTTATACAAATAATAATATCAGACAAGACCGAGCAGCGGGTTCAGGGCAACTATCTTAATTTACTTTCTCTATCCTCAATAATCCAACTCAATCTGCCGATTGCTCTCAAAAGACAATGCACAGAACACCATATACCAATGTCACCATTAGCTGTCAGTTCTCCTTTTAAATTAGATGGCACCTCGACCCCGCTCGAGACATGCGTCCTGCTCTGATTGGTCATTATCTGAACTAGTACATTCACAACTTTTTAAATAACTAAGATAAATAAGGTTTTAAGCTACAGAAATATTTCACAAATCAAATAAGGTTCAATTATAATTTTAAAGTGAATTATTTATAAAATCAACAATCATAGCTTCCTCCGACATATATTTATTTAAAAACATAGTGGCATGATTAGGCATTGAAAAAAAGCCTGGCCAAAAAGTATAAAATCTGAAACACAAGTGTTTGAAAAAAGGTTGTGAAGCCCTGAATGTGTGTTTACAAAAAGTCTATCTTCTCGTGGCACCAACTATACAAAAATTCACAGATTCGAAAGGATTGGTGATAGGTTGAATTGTGATATGTTACTTTTTTAGAACGCTTGTAACATAATGGCCGTATTTCCATTGAAAACTGCAGACCAATGCTTCAAATTCACTGTAATTATTCAGAGTGCAGTCTCGATCTCGCATCAATGTCATAAATGACAGAAATAGTATTCACGTGAAATTGCTTGTCGAAATCAGGACTAAATCGAAATTTGAACACAGTGCTAACGGTGTTCTATTAACCTTCTGGTATTATCAAAGGTTAATCTGAAAACTTAGCAATCGATTCTAGTGGAATGAGCTGATGTTGAAACCAATTTTTTGAAGCAGCACATCAACAAATTGTATAAAATTATTTATTGTGTGTTGTAAAAAAAGTACTTCACATTATTTAAAAATATGAAAACAAGGCGTGAATTTTCTTCATAATGGTATCTATTGTGAGTAAAATTGTGAAGATATCGTATTTTAAGTACTTATGATTGAAGCATTCCATACGTAATCGAAAGGTTGAACTCAACCCCGAGGCTGTACAGGAGCGGTTATATAAGAAAATAAAACAAGTATTGTTTAAATTTATCTATATTAAATTCGGAATTGTGCTCGCCGATTCAAATAATAACACGCAATCGAAATGAGAAGCTCCTTTTTTATGAGGTCACTCAAAAAGAACAAGTGAAGTCTCTCGTCCTCTGGCTTTTAGAAGATATCGTGTACAATGGGGAAATCTTAAGAATAAGATACCATTTTTCTTAAAGTTTAATTTATAATATATAAGTATTGTTTCAAGTTAATACCTGGAGAATGGCTATATTTTATCTAGTAAGAACGGAGAGTGGGTCTCATGTTTGATTCCCATGACGAACACATGTGCTAAGCATTTGCTCGGTTTCACTTAGGTGCTGCGTAAGACACGTATGTGAACCAGCAGTAATGACAAGTATCCCCAGAACAAGAAAAATAAAATGTATTAGCCTTACGAAAAAAATGTCATGCGTCCAATATAAACTATACTGCTGTTCACATTAACTGGCTCACAATACCTACTACTATACAGCTTAGCTAGAGAAGTTAGCATCTTTCATTCTAATGTGTGTGTATTTAAAAGTCGTCTGTAAAATATGGACGCTTTAGAGCTCTGTATGACCTTTTATTGCTATAAAATGGGAAGGTCTAGTAACGCCATAAAAACATCTATTCAAACAATATTAAATAAATTCATTTTGGCAAGAAGTTGATAGTGCACAAAAGCTCAACAGAGCGGCTAGCAACGTGAAAATTCAGTGGAATTCAATCACAAAATACGTAAATTGTTTACTGAACCTTATGTATCTATTCTAGCATATTGACCTTAATTCAGCAAAATAAAGGGTCCGGCATTAACTGATTAAATAAATACCCACCCTTCTCAAAAGGGCCTCGTCTGAAGACAGCAAAAAGTCAATCCACTGGGATTTAGCTTAAAATATTGATCATAAAACATGTTGTGTAACTCAGTAACTGTAATGAAAGACATTTCTGCTACAGCTGACAACTTCTTCATTATATTAAACTTTGAGTATTCCTATTTCATAATTGTAACTGTAATTTAATGTTATATTCGCTGTGTATCTGTTTGGGTAAAGGTATCTACACGAATTCAGTGGTTTCGTTAATTACAGGTATAGAAGTCAGTTTGTATTCTGTACAAGTCGTGTCTTAGTACATTATACTGTGGTTAAAGTTGACGAAATTGCGATATTATTCTTCCGCGCCTGAATTTATGTAGAGCATGAAGTTTGCCGAAATTTATAAAGATTAAAATTTAACATTTTGATGAAGTTATTGTAATGTATGTATGTAAATGTAATCCCAATGAGTATTCACAACGATAAAATTAAATGAATGTGGAACATAAGTTTATCCTGACAAATCTTCATAAAGTGTAGCTAAGAACTATTTCGATTACGTCAGCTTGCAATCAAAAAACCCGCACCATAATCGGCCCATTCATTTAATGGCTTCGATGACACAGAGAGCCACATATGTAGATACTACTCCTATTCGTTTGGGGTAAAGCACAGAACAGACTTTACACTGCGGTCTGCTAAATACGTACAAGAGAAATAAAAATGACACAAACAAGAACATTAGAATTAATGACCTAGTTTTAGTCCACAAAAGACCAATAGCCTATGAACATAAATAGTTTCTATTTTATTAAGATATATCAATTATAAAATGCTTTTCATCAAATGTCCGCAACATTCGTCATCTCGAAAATAGCAAACCAATGGTGGTTTCTCAACGGAGACAGCTGAAGAAATGGAATGTATCAAGCTTTTGTACCTCGGCAAATATTTTTTTTTCTATAAAAAATATCTGCGGTATGAACTTGTTTGGAACTATACCTACCTACTGAGTGAGCCACCAATGGACTCAATTACTTCTGCAGGGGATGTAATAATACCTGCTGATTTATGAATATGAAAAAGCTGCCTTATCCGATGGCAACATATTGTGTTTGATACTTTGTAATATCTTTCTGATATTATACATGTGAAAGTTGTTCGAGAATATGTGGATGTTTGTTACCCTTATAAACAAAAGTACTGAACCGATTTTGATGAAACCTTCTGAGTCAGTATTATAGCCAAATGTCCTAAATGTTCAAACAGATGTTCAGATGCCGATTTATGCCAAGCCATCAACAATGTAATTACTGTGACCACGCACTGGGCTGATACCATTTGATGTTTGTTCACACCGCGCCAAGTTGAACTAATCAGTCGCTGTACGATTTTGATAATTATTTCCTACCCCATAAGAACGGTACAAAGGTGAGAGTGTCTAGCTTAACGTGTTGCCGTGTTGATACCATCGAATCGAAAGAGAAGACGTTCAGAATAGAAGACGGACACAATTTTGCTTCGATTACCTACCGACCCCCATCCAGGTGAAGCCGCGGGAAAGAATTAATAGTGGTATAAATCTTTTGTGTACTGACTGACTACTTGTTGCCCGCGAATCCATCCACTCATCCAGCCATTATCACAAATTTTCACGTTTATATTAGGAATAGGCTAGACTACTGGTCTGAAGTCGTACTTTTTACCCAGGACATACTTAGTAATATTTTTGTGATTTACACAATTTAGGATTTGTACCTACCTACTGTTATCTAAATATGAAATCTAATCTGGTCTTAACTTATAACAATAATTATACTAACTTTTCCCCGCTGCTTCACGGAAAGAAAGCGCTGTGACAAAAAGTTTATGCAAAACTCAAAGCTTTCAGAAAATACTCTCTTATCTACACTACCTGGTTCGGCGTTGCACCGAAAGTATGTACTAGGCGATTTGGTGATATGGAAAAATATTAATTATTGTGGACTGTATAAAGGATGGCTGGTAAATCGCCTTTAGGAGTGAGTGAATGGCAGGAAAAGGAGGCAGAGGTATGGGAGCACGCCTTACCTTGTAAGATGGCGGCCGGACCTGCGTCTTCGAGAGTCCTGAAGCTGCACTGATCACTCCACTACACCCGCGGGCGATTTAGTTCTCGTTTATAGTATAAAATAGCGGTAAAATATTGCGGTGCTGTACGTATTCGTCGAGGCGCGGAGCTGCACCAGGACGCAGCCGGTCAGCGGGACGGTTGATGTTCGACTCCGGCGCAGCGTCATTGAATTCTGCGACCAATTAGAGCGAGGCGTGCCTTTGGGAGGGAATGGGTTAGAAAGGGATAAAAGATCGCTCGTTTGACACTGCGGTATGCAAAGGAATTTATTAGCTAGGTGTTAACATAATTAACTAGCAATGGAAAAGATAGATGGCGCTACCATATCCCCCCGGTCCTAAAGGGTTGCCTTTAAAAAAATAAAAATATAATTGAACTTAGCTTTGTTGGATGTACTACCGCATTACCCATCAATAGGCTAAGACAGCGATATGATATTAAAATTAATCTAAATTAACTTTAGCGATACAATTTTAACGAAAACTACAAACTAAATACTTAAACTAAGAGGTAGATCTAACTTCAGGCTAGATTTCACTGAGTTGGAAGCGAACAGAGACGTACAATAGGGCGCACGTAGCTCCCCTTCGCGGTTTTCACGGTAACAACGCGGGTTGTACCGTCTTTGGAAGTATGCAGTTTCTCCACGATGGCTAACGGCCACGAAAGTGGCGGAGCATTATCATGTACTATGACGACCAACGTACCCTCCTGTATAGGGGATGCAAGACTACTCCATTTGGACCTAGCCTGAAGCTGGTGGAGATATTCCGCACGCCAGCGCCGCCAGAACGACTGCACGAGTTTATCCAGCAGAGTATGTCTCTGGAGCAAGCTTGAAGAGTCTGCTTCAGAAGCCGGAAATGACGATAATGGCACTGTGTTCAGAAAATGTGCAGGGCTTAACGCGGATGGTTCTGCAGGGTTACTACTCAACGCCGTGAGCGGACGCGAGTTGATCAGCGCCTCGACTTGTGCAAGGACAGTTAAAAGCTCTTCGTAAGAGAGGATCTGTTGACCTATAACTTTGAAGAGATGCGTTTTAATTACTTTGACCATGCTTTCCCAACATCCACCGAAATGTGGTGATGCTGGCGGAATAAACTTCCAGTCAATATGATTTATGGAAAGTTCTTCCTGAAGACGAGTACGATATTCTTCCCTGAGAAACTTATAAAGGTCGCGTAAATAAGAGCTTGCGCCCACGAAACAAGTGCCGTTATCCGTATACAAACACTGTATAGGGCCGCGTCGTGAAAGAAATCGTTTAAGGGCTGCCAGGAATGACACCGTGCTTAAATCCGTCGCAACTTCAATGTGCGTAGCGTGCGTCGTTAAGCATGTAAAAATACATAGCCAAGCTTTACGGCTTTTAACACCTTGACCACGCACTGGCGTATACTGCAGTGGTCCTGCGTAATCACAACCGGTATGTGTAAACGCTTTATCAACCTGATTGACGCACTGGCTAGGAAGATCTGCCATGGGAGGGAAAATCGGACGCGGGCGAAATTTGAAACAGACGTTACATTTATGTATTCTGTGTCGAATTATTCGTCGAGCAGCTAAAACCCAATATTAATGCCTAAGTAAGGACATAAGCAACTCTGGACCAGCATGGAGATGCTTCTTGTGATAAAAATCAACAAGAAGGTCGACAACATGATCATGACGCGGTAGAATGCAAGGATGCTTGTAGTTATAGGGTTCATCCGAATTTGACAGACGACCACCAATGCGTATGACGCCGTGCTCATTGAGAAACGGCTTGAGCCTAAGAATAGCGGGAGAACAAGGTACATTATTTTTCAAAATTTGAATGTCGTTACTAAAATGAACAGCCTGTACAGCTCGTAGTAACTTATATTCTGCTAATTTTATATCAGTACTTGATACAAAAGTCCCATTAGGTAGGTGCCTAAGAAACCTACAGACATAAACGATGGCGCGGAGTAACTTAGACCACGATGACATGCGTAGTGCGAGTGCATAGATCGGAGATTCAGCAACCTCAACAATCACGGGATGAGAAACAGACTTCCGTTCGGGTACATCCTCGTCCTCTGCACTGTGGTCAAAGGGTTGCATGGGCCACTCTGACAGATCATGGGAAATCCAAGAAGGTCCACGATGCCACAATGGATGATGCCGAAGATTAAGTGGAGTAATACCACGAGACAGGCAATCAGCGGGGTTCTCAATACCCGCGACGTGATTGAAACAAATAGCAGGGACAAGTTCAATTAATTTACTAACGCGGTTGGCGACAAAAATCTGCCAGCGGTGAGGAGAAGAATAAATCCAAGCGAGCACTACTTTGGAGTCAGAAAACGCGTATATTTTATTGATAGGGTAGTGGGGCAAAACTGTGTCTTGAACCTTGCGGAGCAACTGAGACAGCAGAAGGGCCGCGCACAACTTCAGTCTTGCAACCGAAATGGTTTTAATAGGCGAGACCTTGGACTTGGCACAAACTAACTGCACCGAGTAGTTAGAACCAATGCGGACTTGCAGATATACGACTCCGCCATAAGCACACTCGCTGGCGTCAGCGAAACCTATTAAGTTGATCGTACATCCATCTACCAACCCAAGATGACGCGGAAAAGTAATTTGATTGAGCGCGGTAAGCTCAATACAAAACTGGCTCCAAGTGGCGACAATATGGTCAGGGGATGTTTCATCCCACTCACATTTTGATAACCAAAGTTCTTTGATCAAGAGCTTGGCGTACAAAATTGTGGGAGCCACAAAACCCATTATGTCCCATAGTCGAGCCACTGTGGACAGCATAGTGCGTTTGGTGCACTTATCATCTGGCGGTGAGACGTCAAACCGAAAACTATAACAGGATTTGTCCCAGCGTAAACCGAGAACTTTATGCGGTACAGACTTCTCAAACTCAATGTCTGGAGAAGCTTTATGAGAATCAGGTATGCGTGCGAGAACCTCCTTAGAATTGCTTGTCCATTTGACAAGATCAAACTGGCCTCGCTTGAAAAGCTGAATAAGCTCTTCACAAAGCGAAATTGCTAGCGGAGCGGATATGACACTACAGGCAATGTCATCCATATACAAAGCGGAAGTAGCAACAGCTGCTGCGGCGGGAAAGTGATCGCCTTCATCAGCGATCAACTGGCGAACAACTCGTAACGCGTGATATGGGCTAGACTTGAGTCCAAAACAAACACGATTGAACTGATACACGGATAAAGGTTCCTGGTTCCTGGTTCCTTGTCAAAACGATAAAAAATCCGTTGAAATCTACGGTCAGATTCGCGAACGCCGATACTGAGAAACATTTGGTGGCAATCAGCTGACAGAGCGATTTAGAAAAGACGAAATTTTATTATGATGTTAAATAAATCACCCTGTAGATTAGGGCCGGCATGCAAAATGTCATTAATCGACTGACTCGATGTAGTCCTACAACTAGCATCTAAAACCACACGAAGTTTAATAGAGGTTTTATCTTCGCGAACTACGCCGTGATGCGGGATATAATATGAGGGAAGAGAATTGCCCTCGTTGTTTACAACTACACTTAAAAAACCTTTATTTAGGTAGTCAGGAATGACGTCATTATAGGCGCCGCGTAACTTAAGTGATGCATCAAGTTTACGTTCTAAACAATGGAAACGTCTAAGCGCAGCAGCGTACGAGTCGCCTAACGAATAAGGGACACCATAGAATGGCAATGCCACTACATATCTGCCACTGTCGTCACGAACAATAGTAGCGCGGAAATGTTGTTCACACTCGAGATCCTTACGGCTCATCGAGGGCGGTGCGGTAATCTCGTCAAGCTCCCAAAATCGCTTGAGAAGAGAATCAATATTATTTTCTTGAAGGACCAACAAGACGTAATATAATGAGAAGTATGTAACGTAGGTACGGTACCCATAATCACATACCCAAATACCGTCTCAATAGCAGGCGGTAACTTTAGGTAGTAACAAGTGCGAAAATATTGAAGCTCCGATCAAAACATCAATGTCTGCCGGATTCGCAAATTCCGCGTCTGCTAGCGGCAATGTCTCGAGGTGTGTGAGAAGCGATACGTCCACATTAGCGTTCGGCAATGTGTCCGTAATACGCTCCACGATAAGCGAAGAAATGTTAAAATTAATATTCCTATCAAAACGCGAATGTATTTTAACATCTACGGAACCCTTACAATGTTTTTCTGACCCCCCGATCCCCTCGACTACTAATTTAGTATTTTTAAAGTTATCCCACAGTCCGAGGCGTTTGAAACAATCTGAAGTAATAAAATTCCTCTGTGAGGCGCTATCGAGTAAATAACGAACTATGTGCGGTTCGTTATTAATATCATAAACGATAACTTGCGCTGTTGCTAATAGAACCGTTTTGGACCCCGTACACTGCGGTTTAGCATCGCGCTGAGCATGACAAGCGCGCGAGGGTTGTCCACGTGTGTGCGCCGCCAGCGCAATGGACGTCGTACACAACGATACTTCGCACTGAGACGCGCAGGGGCAAGCCACCGTGGCGGCCTGCACCTGCGACGTAAGTGGGCCAGAAATTGGGTCAGGGTTACCGGATTGGCCCGACAACGGATAACTTTTATCAAAATGTAATAATGAGTGATGTCGTTGATTACATGAACGACACTTCGTCTTCGTCTTCACTAGAACAATCACTCGTTTTATGTTTTATACTTAAACAATTAACGCAAGCTTTGTTTTCTTTTACACATTTGAAACGAGCAGTCGGATTTAAATTATTAAAAGCGGGACATTTATAGAAATGGTTGTGTACTATATTACTGCACAGACACTTCTGTGAATTATTATTATTAGATTCCGAGCATGCTACGTAAGATTGCGGATTAGGGACCGAGTTGTTATTGCTATTTTGCTATTTATTCGACTTTTGTTTGCTATTATTATTATTAGACGAGCTAAATGAACTAGGCTGCGTATTATGAAATATTCGACACTGATCTTTGATGAACGAAATAAAACTATCTAGTGTAGGTATTTTATGATTACTTTCAGTCATTTCGAAAGCACGAATTGTTTCAGTGTCAAACTTTTTTAAAGCGAGTTGAAGAAACATAAAATCGGAAAGATCTTTTAATTTTAAGTTTTTAAGGGAACTAACTGCGGTAACAAAGTTGTCATTAAACAGCTGGAAATTCGAAACAGACGCGGCACCGGACAATTTAAGATATAAAGCTTGATCAAAGTAAGTAGACGCTAGAACACGAGTATCTTGATACCTATCAAGTAGTGACTGGAATATGACCTGATAGTTCTCAGCACTGGGTGTGACACCTGCGAATACAGACTGGGCCTTCGGTGACAGCTTACCTATTAAATAGTACAACCTGTCAGCATCTGTCAGAGAACCATTATCGTGCACTGTAGACTTAAAACTCGCATAGAATAACGGCCAATTTCGTATATCTTCATCAAATGACATAAGCTCAATTGGCGGTAATTTCTGCGCCCGAACCGCCGGCGAGGCAGAAACGGGCTGCGCGGAACACCTACCCTCCAATTGTGATTGTATGGGCTTGATGATACAATAAAGATCTTCGAATGAGGTGTACGCCTGATAATTCGGCTGTTCATCAGGATTAATAGAAAGCAATCTTGCGTTATAATCGTCTAACAACTTATGAAAATCTTTTCGAATACTATCTACTGTCATACAATAACTAAGAAATGATTCCCTATTAATATCGGAAGTAGCGGCAGTTTTTGAGCGCTCGTAAATGTTTTGAATACGCTCAAATAAAATATTACGTTTAGCTTCCAAGATTGTCAGCTCTTTTTCTTCCGACATGCATGGCTTCTCTTGTTGCGCCATGTTTACGTATGTATAAGCTTATGAGACCGAATCAAAATAAGAATACCTAAAGTACCTATTATTTTACCTAAGTAGGTGTTTATGCGGTAGTTATTCGTAAGTAGGCAACAACCGTAAAAAATCTGGGTTTACACATAGATGCAACTCTTGACTGGCGGGCTCAGATTTCAGCAGTTAGCCAGAAAGTTTTCGGGACTCTTCGTTCACTTTATCGCCTGAAGAACTTTCTCCCATCAAAAACCAAAGCAATGCTTGTGCAAACTCTAATCTTTCCCATAATTGACTATGGTGATGTGTGTTATCTCGACCTGAATGCAGATCTGCTCAATAAACTTGACCGACTTCTCAATTATTGCATTCGATTCGTTTTTAATCTCCGTAAGTTCGACCACGTCTCGAAATTCCGTACTGAATTAAAATGGTTACCAATTCGTCAACGACGAAATTTGCGTACGTTGACGACCTTATATTCACTTCTCCATTCCGCTAATGCCCCATCTTATCTAACGCCTTGTTTCCAATACCTCTGCTCTAACCATGTTAAGAACTTGCGATTGTCTAATAACCTTCTTCTTCTTTGTCCATCCCACACTTCTAATCTAGTTCATTCTTCCTTTCATATCCAATCTATCCTTCTTTGGAATGCTCTCCCTCCTGAAATTAGGATGGCCACTACTCGAGAAACGTTCAAGTACAAGGTTCGCCAGCTGTATCGTGGATTTTCGGAAGCTTGTCAGTACCAGTACTCACTTATAACCTATTAGCAGTTTTCATTTACGGAATATTTATGTTTACGTAGAAAGAATATATATATATATATATATATATATATATATATATATATATATATATATATATAAGTATATATTTTATATATTTATTTATATATACTTAATATATGTAAACGTGTATATTTATTCATATATATGCATGTATGTTGTATGTATGTATAGGGCGTTTATATTCGCAAATATGTATTACCTTGAATCATATTCTATTTTTATATTTAGTTTTCTTGTTTTAGTCTCCAAAACACACCTGCCACTATCATCTCTGCATCACCCTAAGGTTGACTGGTAGAAAATGCCTTTGGCATTAAGTCCGCCTTGTGCAAATTGTATTGCAGGAAGTTTAATAAATAAACTTTAAGGCGGTGGAATTAAAATGTGCTTGAAATATGGAATTTACAGGACAACTATGATAGTTCCAGTAATAATAATTGATTAGATATATCAGATTAGTAGGTAGCTACATAAAAGTATATTACCTACGGAAGCGTGCGGAAGTAACCACGTAATGGGTGTGTAAATGGACTAGGAGTATAGCTAGGTGCTAAAACTACCTAGGTAGGTACTTCTAGAAGATACCTATGCGAGATAAACGAGAGGTTACGTATAAACGCAAATGAATCCGGCTTTCCGGGACCAAAAAAATGGTTCGGCGTTGCACCGAAAGTACTACGGGGTACTAGGCGATTTGGTGCTATGAAAAAATATTAATTATTGTGGACTGTATAAAGGATGGCTGGTAAATGGCCTATAGGAGTGAGTGAATGGGAGGAATAGGAGGCAGAGGTATGGGAGCACGCCTTACCTTGTAAAATGGCGGCCGCACCTGCGTCTTCGAGAGTCCTGAAGCTGCACTGATCACTCCACTACAGCCGCGGGCGGTTTAGTTCTCGGTTATAGTATAAAAAGCGGTAAAATATTGCGGTGCTGCATGTGTTCGTCGCGGCGCGGAGCTGCACCAGGACGCAGCCGGTCAGCGGGACGGTTGATTTTCGACTCCGTCGCCGCGTAATTCTGCGACCAATTAGAGCGAGGCGTGCCTTTGGGAGGGAATGGGATAGAAAGGGATAAAAGATCGCTCGTTTGACACTGCGGTATGCAAAGGAATTTATTAGCTAGGTGTTAACATAATTAACTAGAAATGGAAAAGATAGATATATACCACTACTCGTGCCTAAGAAACATACGTCAAATATGTTTTCATATGTCAAATTTTAGCTCTTTGCAAGTTAGTTTTGGCCTTTCATAGGTTTTAGCAGTGCGTTGTCTGACAGTTACAGAAAAGTTTTATCTTAGACTAGAGGACGCCAGCAGCTACGCTTGCATTTTTTTTTATTTACCCGTTTTGGCCGATCCCGTGGGAATTTCGGGAAATCCCTTCTTAGTGCACCCCTATGGTCCCCAAGGAACATACATGCCAAATTTCAGCTTCCTGCGCCCAATAGTTTCGGCTGTAGCGTGTCTGTCAGTCAGTCAGTAACGCAAGGATTTTATATATTTAGATTATTTATTTTATTTTTAGCTTAGACCTGCACTTATGGCGGTCGGCACTGACCCGGCGCGGGGTAATGAGCTCTCATCCTGTTTTGAAACAGTGCGTGAGTACCTACGGTGGATGCAATATTTACCTAGAGAACAGCTCGCAATTGGCAAATTGCGTAACTGAACACGGACACACCGAATTTGATGATTAGGAAGAATTGCACGTAAAAGGGCAAATTAAGCTCAAAATATAGCTTAACTAAGTCAATGTGTGATTTTTCTAAAATAGTTAACTTTAAGTAAATAGTCAAAATCTAATAAATTATAGTAGTTCTTTACTATAATAAAAATTAGCTTGGTCAAAAATTCAAGTATATCAGACACCCCCCCGTGGGATCTCCACCTTGTCGTGGTGGGAGGGCTCAGTAACCGTGGGTTTGAGGTACACCCACGGTGAAGCTAAGCGGGATCCCGGGAGGGGACGCTCCACGTGGGCTTGCGTGAGGCCTGCGTAGCATGCGTCCCAAGGTGCGGGTGCGAGGGACAGTTCTGTCTGTCCCTCGCAGTCGGGTGCGGTCGGGAGGAGAGGCGTGTCAGTGTTGCGTTGCCGCGCGCCCTATCTCCCGCAACCAAATGGGGGCGCACCATCGTTGCGTCGCGGTTGGGCCGCAGAGTAAGAGGAGTTGCGGTGTTGCGTTGCCGTCCTCCTTATCCTCTGCGGCCGCTGGGTGTTTTGGCTGTGGAGCCCTACAACTGCATCCACCGCCAAGGGGGTTACGTTCGGGGCCCGCCTGACCATCTGGCGGGCCAATACCCGTCGGGGGGTGGCGAGGAATGCTTCGGTGAAACCTTACCCTCCGACACATGGCTACTTGAGGAGCACGGGTTGGTTTTTAGTCAGTAAGACTCTGACAGTCCCCTTCGTCCTTCCCCCCAGGGCGGAGGGACTCCATGAAGATTTTCCAACCCGACACCAAAAAAAAGGCATATCAGACAAAAAGGAAACTATCAATTTAATTCCACTTTGTTCGTACGTACATTTCAAATCTCACCAGTTATATCGCGTTACCTGTGGCCGACATACGACGTCGGCTCGCAGTAGTCTCGGACATAAATAAATAAAAATGGCAGGACAAGTTGGGAGCGGAAAAATGATGACGACAGGATCGGCCCGTGACCTAGACGCGGCCTAGATCCCTACACGATCTACCTAGACAGATGGGGTGACATCACTACCATAAGGATGACAATTCAAAAGTTCGGTACATGGTTTAACAAAATCTTCCTGAATTTATATCGCAGGAGGCTCTATTGAGTTTAGATTCCTGTGACACAGCGTAATCTCTGTATCGGTAGAGCCTTTATAAATATTATGTGAATGAATAAAAGGATTTTCAAATTCTATCCAGCCATCGATATCAGCTCACCTTACACAAATACTTTGTGTGCACGGATCTAAACCGCAACTTGGCATGGTGAACGAGGGGAGACCACTTTCGGCAACAATGGATAGACCAATTGAATCAGTGCGCTAACTGAGCCGTAGCGTGTGCCTACACTTAGCCAAAGCCAGCAATGCTCTAATTAAACAGGTGAGTTCGTAACGCTAGAAACGAATATATACCTGCCGTATCCAATATACAATTGGCAATCGTCTGTACTACTACATCTGTCTAAAAATAAAAGAAACGATTAAAACCACATTTCATATATTTATCCATACCCCAGCATAATACTTACACAAAATATGTCAATAAGCCAAGATAAGTATAATCTTTATTGTATACCAATTGAATTTATTTTAGGACATTATGTTAGAAGAGCATATTATTATATACAAAGGGCGGCCTTATCGCTAAAAGCAATCTCTTATAGCCAACCTTTGAATAGACAAGAACGACATAAATAAATGCTATAATGGGCAAATTTCGCGATATTCTCTGAAAAGAATCAATAAAGCAAACAAAACATAATTAAACACTTATGAAAAAAGTGCTTGGTCATATTGTACGATTAATACCTAAGTGGGTTCCATTCCCTACCAGGACAAATGTGAGAGTTTATATGATTAGTAAATACCATTATTTGTTCTGCGGGTAACTTATCTGCAATATGTACGTAGGTATTTAAAATACATACATAAATTAAAAGAGGTTTTTAAATAAAAAGCCTTTGCAGCTCTATGTACTGCTTTATATTAATTTGATTGTAATTAATTGATATCGTTGAATTTATATCTACCAATTTTATAGAATTGGACATATTTGAATTGAAATTAAACTACAGTTTACGGATTTTATCGCGTTATATTGGTTTCACTAGTTATTACATTTCAACCGAATGATCTAGAAACTACATTTTTATTACTAGCCGACGTTTCTAATTCTTTACAGGATTCATGTTCACGGAAGACTGAGGTGATTTTTGTTTTAATTTCTTGACGATTCTAATTTTTCAACTATTGGTGTTACTATTTACCCAGAATGAGCTCACAGTGTCCTTAGGTCTTCTGGTGACTTTGTCCTTCTTTAGTTTCATTAGCCTTATGACAGGGTCCCAAGCTGGAGGAACATTCCAACCGTCTTCCCTATTGAAATTAGGGTGTTTTTTAATTTCAATAGCCTCACGTATCATCCTTGGTAGAAAACGGTGTTTTTTTGCGAGTATCTGTGGTTCATCAAATCGCAGGTAGTAGTTGGGTCCTTTTTTCAAATGTTCACACACAGCAGACTTTGTTGAGCGTTTATGTTTTATGTCAGCTATATGTTCTTTAAGTCGGATGCCTATGCTTCTCTTGGTTTGTTCAATGTATGAGAGCCCACATTCACAGTCTATTTTGTAGACTCCGGCCTCTTGCACGGGTAACTGACACTTGACTGTTGGTAGAAATTGACATATCTTCGTTGGCGGCTTATAGTAAGTTTTGATTGAAGCTCGCTTCAAGATTTAGTCAATTTTGTCGGTCACGCCCTTGATGTATGGGAGGACAGCAGGTTGTCTTTCTACTGTGGCTGCAGGGATCTGTGACTGTGGCGCGATGGTCGGAGCTTGTTGTCTTGCAGAATTTGCCTGACATGAGGAAGCTCAGCGTCCAGGTGTTTCTTGTCACAGATCGCCCGGGCTCTCTGAAACAGCGAGACATTCCTATAGTAGCTAACTGTTTAGGATGGTGCTGATATTCACCGTTTAAGTACCTATTTGTATGGATCTTTTTCCTATACACAGTGTGGCTTAAAGAGTTGTTTTTATTCCTGATAACAAGTAGATACATCTAAGAAAGTTAAAGAATTGTTTGCCTCTAATTCCATTGTAAATTGTATTTTGTTATTAATGGAATTAAGATGTTTTAGGAAAGCATTAACACTATCTGTTGGTAAAATTGTGAAAGTGTCATCTACATACCGCTTTTACAACCTCGGTGTAATAGTGGCAGTCATCAGTCATAACAGACATCATTAATAACTTGTGAAACCAATATAACGTGATAAAATCCGTAAACTGTAGTTTAATTTCAATGTGTAATATTCGCGTAAATCCAAGAAAATACTTTGATGTAATTTCTAATGCGGCGCTAATTTTTATATGGCCCGAAACATTGTGTGGTGTTTGTATCTTGCATTTTCGTACGCAGCTTCGACTTTTGATGATAGCGTAGCAGAAAAAGTAATATCTGTAATTGTGACTAGTTATAACAATAACAATTAATATTCTACCACATTCACACAATACAAGCTAGTGACAAACTAAGTGGAACATACATATTTACTTTAATTTTGTAAATACATTCATATTATATCTAGAAACAGTCAGACCAAAATAAACATCCATATACGCGCACACAAATGTTTTACTTGACCGAGAATAGAACCCGCGTCCTTCGACGAAACAATAAGCAATTGAATAAACATAAACATTAAACAATTGAATCACAGGTGGTAGCACCACCTGTGATTGAATTGTTTAAATTATTTCTTAGTGAAAACGTATTAAATAGATGAAGGCATTGATCTGTATAACAACTGGATTAGCAAAGAGCGCTTAGAGATTTTTTGCCTTGTTATAGGTTCGTGGACCTGTTACTATCACATTTTCATTAAGTGTCAAATTTGTCGACACGAAAAGACAACGATCGTAAAAAGGGTAGATACGCAATGAAATATTGCAAACTACGTTGATAAAGAGGCAGGATAGTCTATTTCACGCTTATGTTAAGTAATTGTTTATCACGACATTTTGTTGTAAATTACAATAAAAATCGCAAAAAAATATTGATTTTCAAGATGTTGTCAATAAATAAAATTTTAAATTGCCCATTTTTACGGGAGTTTCGTAATTTGATGAGCGTTGTCATTTGGTACCGGAATTACAAGACTCATTCCTTGTTTCCTACTAAGACTTTTTCCTCCTATAATACGAAGCAGTAAATTATATAACCGAGCACATCTCAACACGTTCTGTGACATTGCGCAATTTATATATTATTCTTTTGGTAATACATGTATTTTTATTTTATTTTATTATTTTGATATATTTTTGGTCCCGTTTTTTCTTATCAATTTAATTCCTTTATTTTTAAAGAGAAATCGATGAGATACAATCAACAACAAAATGCCTTAAAATATTTTTATTTAGACTATTTATTTTGTTCATTTGAATAATCGGTACCAATTTTTACACGACTGCTCAAAAAAGCTGTGTTATATTTTTAGGGTTCATTTATTTAACAGTGTATGTACGGGTGCTTCTTTTTTCCGTTATGTTTTCGAAGAAAACATTTTTGCAACTGGAGAACACCGCATTTCACGATTGACGTTCAGTCAGGCCTCCTTCACTCGGCCGTACCTACAGCGATAACTGCCTACACTTTCGCGCGGCTTCCAAGCCGCGTCGTCACCGCTCGCGCGCAGGGCTAGCTAATAACGTGAATTATAATAGTGAACAACAAAAATGTCGCATCACAAGTCTGGTGCAAAGTATTGCTCATTTAACGGATGTGTGTCGAACGCAACTTGAAATTTTGATTTTATTTATTTTACGAGAGCAACTTGAAAATTATACTTTTTATTTGTTGAGACTAAGACTACAGAACAAAAGGCAGACGAAGCGCGCGGAACACTTGCGTGAGGCCACTAAAGCAAATACAAAATTGAAAAGCGAATACAAACTCGGCTCAGTGCGCTGCGAAGCATCGCACAGTTCACACGCCACGATCAATCCAGCTTTTAAATTCATAAAATGCCGTCTTGCGTTTTTAAACATTGTAAAAGTTGTTTCCAAAAGCAAAATCGGGAAGATGGAATATATTTTTACAGATAACTATGGATTATTTGACTGTTTTATAATATTATTTCGATAAAATTCGTATTTCTGCAGAAAATATGTAAGTGTTGCCAGTTTACGTCGACGCCGTTCTCCCCGAATTAGGGAAAATGCACTTGTCAATTGATTATGTAATAATGATGGTCATGTTAATGAAAAATACATTAACGTAATGTAAAAGTATATTGTAGATTATCTTTCTTCTTATAAAATATAGTAATAGAATTTCCATTAGTATATACATTGTTTTGAGTTCGATCCCCAAACGCTCCAAATATTCGTGTACACATGGCTCCTCGTCAAGCTTTATACACTTTGAGCTTTGTACCGTTCTTATGGCGTAGGGAATAAGTATCAAAATCGTACTGCAACTGTTTAACTTGACTTGGCGCCGTGTGTACATTAAGTACAGAAACAGAAATCATTGATTGCAGCCATTATTTATTTTTAATTGCAATTTTTTTGGTTTTGATTTATGAATCATAATATTCATAATTTATTGTGTGCATGACAAAATGTTTATAGCTAATTAATATTTAGGACGCAAGCCTATTGCAATTAACCAAACATTTCCAGATACTATACTGAGAATATCTAAACAAAAAATAAACAACATATTCGCCGATCTAAGATCTGAACCCCATGATTGGTATTCGTAAATATATGTTGTTGGTATTATATAAGTAGTTCTTCTGGATCGAGGGGATTAATCACAAAACATAATCTATTTATTTCTCAATTTACGAATAAAATTAGTTAAAACTTAACTCAGTTCTTACATTTAAGAAATGTATTTATAAAAGCATACATTAATGGTTTCTTTTATTTAAATCATTTTCACAACAGCATTACATATTAAAAGCATTAATTAAATCCATGGTAAAAAAACCGCAAACGAATATAAAATATGTAATATTTTTATATTCGTTTGCAAAAACTATATGCAAGGTAGTGGGAGATTATTCATAATCTGGCAACTTTACACACACATAGGTGCGCGTGTCCGTATAGTGCCAGTCGCCAAATGTCACGCACACATAGCTGTCAACGTGCCTCACTTAGTCGGACGAATACGCTCCATCTGAGTCTTGTTAAATCTGTGTGTTGAGATATCTCAACGAATATGGTGTCAAATTAAAGATCTAGTTCAAAAACCATTTTATCTGTTTGAATCATGTAAATCGGTCTACGCGTTTAGGAAATAACTAAGAATTAGTATAGTGAAAATGTAAACCACCAGAATTTTTGTGGTTTTTGTTCTACGAGCTCAAATAGTGGGATAGGATACTTATAGTATAAATATTTATTATTAGGTACGTGGTCAAGTAGGTAGATAGACGATGAATCAATATTGTGGTAGCAGCGGCAAGTCGACAACCTTAGCGCGACACTTAGCGCACCGCTACGCGCCAGACAGCGACAGCGTTATGTGTTAGAAAAGAGCGGGAACAGTTAGGTCAATATCGCGTTAGGTACTGAGTGCTTATGCGAGCTGAATTGTACTTTCTTGCTTAGTACCAAGAGTCGCCATTTCTATAAATTGGTTTGCGAAGTGGTGCTTCTGTTCGTAAGAACTATCTATTCTGTGGTTCAGTTGTTATCTCATTCAAATTTACGTTTTGGAACGTCATTTTTGAATAAGTGAAAGAAATGAATATAGGTTTTTTCTAAGGTGCATATTGGTTTCAAAGCTACGTAGTCTATCTCGGCTGGTTGCCACGCTATTTCGAACGTCAATTGTAGGAGTTTGTAACTCTAGTAGTTTTGTTATCTCAATGGATTAAGGTATACATACTCGTATCGAGATATGACTCAGACTCAGTTTGTCTCTGTAAGTTCTACCAGTGAGAAAAATAATCAAAACTTGACTAATTAAACAAAAATCATCATCATGAGCCCAGAGAGCCGATGATGATGATTGGACAAGAGGGCTTTGCCTTTCATTACTATTTTCGCTATCGTTTGGTTGCCATGGTAACATAATTAAGCATTTTATTCTACGTTGACCACGTGACATATCGAAAACCTATGTCAGTGCCATATATTTTTGGCTAGCGAATAGCGATTAGGCGGGTCCACACAAAGCGAGCAGTCTCGCGAAGCATTTGCCGCGCGAGGCTGCTCGCTCTGTGTGGACCCGCCTAATCGAATGCCACGTCTTGTCTACAGGGCCTGTTCATATAAACTGTGCGACTGCTGGGCACGGGCCTCTTCTAATACATTTTCACCAAGAATTATAGCACCGCCTGTGATTTAGTATTTCTATATTAAATTGTTCTCTCTATACATAATATTTGACATATTATGTATAGAGTTTATGTCAAATATGTGTCTCTAGTAGCCAAATTTATGGGACCAACTCTATAACCATTGCGGTGTTTGTCTACCTACGCGTTTAGGAAATAACTAAGAATTAGTATAGTGAAAATGTAAACCACCAGAATTTTTGTGGTTTTTGTACTACGAGCTCAAATAGTGGAATAGGATACTTATAGTATAAATATTTATTATTAGGTACGTGGTCAAGTAGGTAGATAGACGATGAATCAATATTGTGGTAGCAGCGGCAAGTCGACAACCTTAGCGCGACACTTAGCGCACCGCTACGCGCCAGACAGCGACAGCGTTATGTGTTAGAAAAGAGCGGGAACAGTTAGGTCAATATCGCGTTAGGTACTGAGTGCTTATGCGAGCTGAATTGCACTTTCTTAGTACCAAGAGTCGCCATTTCTATAAATTGGTTTGCGAAGTGGTGCTTCTGTTCGTAAGAACTATCTATTCTGTGGTTCAGTTGTTATCTCATTCAAATTTACGTTTTGGAACGTCATTTTTGAATAAGTGAAAGAAATGAATATAGGTTTTTTCTAAGGTGCATATTGGTTTCAAAGCTACGTAGTCTATCTCGGCTGGTTGCCACGCTATTTCGAACGTCAATTGTAGGAGTTTGTAACTCTAGTAGTTTTGTTATCTCAATGGATTAAGGTATACATACTCGTATCGAGATATGACTCAGACTCAGTTTGTCTCTAAGTTCTACCAGTGAGAAAAATAATCAAAACTTGACTAATTAAACAAAAATCATCATCATGAGCCCAGAGAGCCGATGATGATGATTGGACAAGAGGGCTTTGCCTTTCATTACTATTTGTTGCCATGGTAACATAATTAAGCATTTTATTCTACGTTGACCACGTGACATATCGAAAACCTATGTCAGTGCCATATATTTTTGGCTAGCGAATAGCGATTAGGCGGGTCCACACAAAGCGAGCAGTCTCGCGAAGCATTTGCCACGCGAGGCTGCTCGCTCTGTGTGGACCCGCCTAATCGAATGCCACGTCTTGTCTACAGGGCCTGTTCATATAAACTGTGCCACTGCTGGGCACGGGCCTCTTCTAATACATTTTCACCAAGAATTATAGCACCGCCTGTGATTTAGTATTTCTATATTAAATTGTTTATAAAAAAGGGTTTTAAAAGCTAAGGCTCAAAACCAAATGTTGATTACAAGTAGGTCTATATAAATGTGTTTTTAAATTTCTTTCAGCTGTAAGGCAAAATTATTCTAACGGCTTATTAAATTTTGCTTTTTAAGTTTGCTTAAGCTTTTATACTAAACTAGTGTATGTCCACAGGTAAGCCCGCACATTATATTTTAATTTAACCGTTTCTACCCGATCCCGTAGGAATTTCGGGAAATCCACTTTTAGTGCAGCACTTCCCAGGTCCCCAAGCAACATTCATGTTAAACAGCTTGTTGCACCCTATAGTTTCGACTGTGCGTTGCTTATGACTCATTCACGGCCGGTTCCAATATGCGATGCATCCATTTTTTTCGAGATTCGTGTTTGACATATATATGTATGAAGCTTATGTCAAAAACAAATATAAAATCTCAAAAAAATGGATGAATCGAATATTGCATTCCGTAGTCAGTAACAGAAATCCATGATGATCAAATAAGGCTACGATTATGTTATTTTAAGGATACATTTATTAATATTGTTTCCTCATATTTATTAGATACACGTGTATGAAAGATTTTATTATCGGAATATGAACAAAGATAGCTGTCACTCTACAAAACAAACATAAATACTTTATAACCCAAGGGTCACCTGGGAATAAAAACAAGATATTCTGATTCCTAGTCTAGTTTGCTCTTACTTTCTATTGGATATTTACCTCTTCCGTGCCTAATAGCATAGTGTATGTCACGTCAAAGAAGAATAATTATTTTAGGTGTCACTTGTCATTCATTGATAGACTTGAAATAAAATGGTTTACTACATATAACTAATATCTCTCGTATTTAATACTTTCTATAGAACAAACGACTTTTTTGTCTTTACCAAACTTGATAGAAATCAAAATTACATGCTCCTCCACCGCCTCTTGAACGACATGCAGAGAGTGAGATTCGATACATATTTGACATATTATGTATAGAGTTTATGTCAAATATGTGTCTCTAGTAGCCAAATTTATGGGACCAACTCTATAACCATTGCGGTGTTTGTCGACGTCCTTCTCTTAGTAAATTATTGTATTTAGTTTCCCACCTCGAGATAAGCAAAGTTGTAGTCGACTATGAAGCTTTTTTGTCTAGAACGAACTTATTTATTAGCAAGCTTGAGACAACCAGATTATACCAACGAAATACGTGTGGTTAAGATCTCCATTCCTACTTATCTACAAATACATACGTTCTGAACATCATCTAAATTATTTAGTTGTCGCGTCGAGACAAATTTGTTTCGCGTGCCTACGCAATGTTAGAAAATGTACGCAGGTAAGCAAGATTTAGTAATTATGATGGTAGAACAAAACATCAGACGGAAAACACAATAGGCAGGGATGTCGTACGCTTCAAAAAGATCAAACTGTGGTGTTGAAGGTGGTTCGAAATTAAAGAACGCACTCGCTATCGAGACACATACACTTTAATGTTCTTTTAATCTGCTCTTACAATAGTTGGCTTAGTTTATATACATAACTAACACGTGCTTATATGCTAAATAACTTATCATATACTTATCCATCATATATCTAATGATATTGGACGTGACACACACCGCATCACCCATCCCAAAAGAAAAAAAATTAAATATAATTTACTTTTTTTTTCTAATCAATTGTTATATAACCTAGTTCTATTCTTATATTCAACATCTATTTTATTTTTACATTTAATTACGACATTAGGCAATTCGTCTTTTATTACCTGAAACGGACTTTCATATATACAATCGAACTTAGTACCCGTTTAATTTTTTACTAAGACTAAATCACCTTCTTTATACGTAATTTGATTTATCTTTTTGTCATACTTATATTTTCTAACACATTTACTTCTCATTAAATTTTCTTTAGCGTCAGCGTGAGCCCTCTGCAATCTGTCTTTAAATTCTAATGGGCAGTTATCAAAATTATATAAAGGTTCGATGCTATTATCCTTTTTATACATTATTCGGCAATCTACATAGCTTTCCAAAGACTAACTCGTACGGTGTATATTGAGTCACTACATTAACTGTTGTATTATAGGAAAAATACCAATACGGTATCCACGAACTCCATTCAGAAGAATTATTATTAGTTTGTATACGTAAATATGCGCCTAAAGTTTTATGGACATTTTCTAAAGAACCTATGCTTTCATGATGATATGCCGTTGATAAAATTTTATTAATTCCTAATACGATACATAATTCTATATATATATACTTTAGAAATAAATTCTGAACCCCGATCTGTAGCAATTATCTTAGGTATCCCATATCTCAAAATAAAATTTTCGACTAAAATTTTGGCTACTTCATTAGCCGACTTAATCTTTAACGGATATGCTTCCACAAATTTTGTGAGTTCACATTGAAGTGTCAGGATATACACATTTCCAGTATTATCTTTGTAAAAAAGACCCACAATGTCTAAATAAATTTTTTCAAAAGATGACGATGCAGTCGTAGTGATCGTCAACGGTTCTTTTGTATTTCTATGATATTTTAGTTTTTGTCATTTTTCACATTTTCGTACGTATTCCACAATATCTTTTTCAAGGGACGGCCAATAATAATACTTTTTTATGTTGTTAACCACCCTACGTATCCCGGCATGACCACTACTCGGTAAAAATAATGAACGACTTTCATAAAGTCGTTCATTATAACCCTTTTTTCGTCTTTATCTTCGACTCTTTGTACATCTTTCACTACGCATACTCTAAAATCTTGAGATAATATTTAAGCATTGTGTTTTGAATATCGTGCCATATTTTTAATTAACTCACCGTTAAAACAGTTTTTTAATATAATAATTTCTTTAATATCTCTTTCGGTACAAAAACTTACTATGTCTTTCAACAACTCGTCTCGCGAAGATGGCGATAAAGAATCATAGTTTATATAAATATTCGAGTTTTCTGGCACAGTAAAGGCTCCTAATACCGAGGTAGTCAAAATCGGCTCCTAATTCCGAGGTATTTTTGTTTTCGCTCTTATCTTTTGAATATTATTATGTAACTACTTAAAAACAGGATTCACTCGTTCCATGTTTCAAACTTGCGCACATACGTGAAGTTCGTAAGTGTAACTCCGGAGCAACTAGCTAAAATCAATCAGTCTCTGCCACGGTGTCGACGCGAGTGGTACTTTCATACAAACACGGATCCTGTTAGGTAAGTGAGATCATTTTTTAACGTAAGTTTTTGTTGTGATTTTAACATAAGGTACTGAAGGTAAGCAATTTGTCACTATTTTGTGTTATTTTACTTGCCATAATTATCAAGATGATTTATGTATTAAATTGATTTAGTATCTAAAAATATAAAACAAAATACCACGGAGTTAACTTGCTTATTACTTTTAATACAATATATTTTTTTTAATGAGGCGTTTGTTCATTTAAAATTATTAATATTCTTTCGAAGTAAAAACCTAATTCCGTGGTATGTTTTATTGGATAGAATTCTTATTAAATGTTGTCAAACATGATCCAGAAAACAACATTTTCTTTGAAAGGCCTAAATAAGAAGTAGCTCTTTAGTCTAATAAAATGTAATTATTTTGTACAGATTTTGACTGATATTAACACTTTTCAATCACAGAAATGGTGGTACCAGTAAGAATTGAATAAGTTATTTATTCGGCCGAATTTTTATGGGTCGGAATTAGGATAATCCTTTACAAATTACAGGCATTTCTCCTAATTCCGAGGTAGGATTTTTGTATACCTCGGTGTTAGGCTCTATGAGCTCCTAATACCAAGAGTATGCCTCCGTATAAGGATCTCCATAGAGCCTTATACCGAGGTATGGCAACCACAAATTGTATTTTAGGGTTCCTTAGACCAAAACTTTCGCGTCATATCGGAATCCGTTATACACGCGCCGGCCGCCCCGCTACAATTTAGCGTTTGCGCTTAGCCGCATTTTGGATTTTCTTGATACCTACCTACTAAGATATATTCAAATTTTATATGAACGAATATGTGTGTTATTAATAATTTAGAATAAGTAAACTATCTACTTGAAATTTAATCAAACTTTTTAAAACATTTATTATTTTATTTAAAAACTCCTTTGTGACTAGAGTAAGAGCATATTTTTAAGAAATAGCACTACTATTTTACTATTATTATTTAACTTATAATATTGCTGTACGGAACCAATTAACTCCTTTTTATTCTACCTCGGAATTAGGAACCGACTACCGCGGTATTACGTTTCAAGCCTGAAAATACCTCGGAATTAGGAAAAATCGACTTTGCTATAAAACTATTTTTTTTTTTTCATGAATAAATATTTTGAAAAGTCACATAATCTTAGAAGTTACACAAAATTTAATGTCCATTTTAGCTGAAATAATATTTTTACATAGGCTAAAATATTCACAAATGCTTATTTTTCCAGCTTGCTTCCAAATGTCACGAAATACCTCGGTATAAGGAGCCTTTACCTTATAACAAATTGCGTGACTTTGAAAATATTTTATTCTTCTTCTTACGTAACAACTTATTCCGTGAATCTAATCTTATTTGAACTAGTTCAATATCATGTCCGTGTTTTTTAAGAATTTCTACGATCCTAGGGTGATCAAGCCTACTAACCGTAGAATCTTCCTTGTCTGTATCCGATTTTTTCGACTCTAATAGACGTTTATTTTGTGCTCTCGTAAGTACACATAAAGTCTTTTCAAGCCGTGTGGTTGACGGCATAGAATACAAGTGTCACCACCCCCTATCTTCCCGTGGGTGTCGTAAGAGGCGACTAAGGGATAACACGATGCAAATACCATCTTTGCGTAGAGACGGAAAACTCGACATCAAACCCTATACGACTGCCTCGTTGGTCTCGCGGCATAAATGTGCGCGTGGGATCGGGAGGTCCCGGGTTCGATTCCTGGGTCGGGCAGTGTTATTGGGTTTTTCTGTCACGAAATTCTCAGTAGCAGCACGGAGTCTGGAAATGTGCCCGGTACGGCAATAGGCTCGCCCCTTATTACGTGGGACTAAAGTATATCTTGCGAAAAGTGGGTGTAGAAATACACCTCTGCCTACCCCTTCGGGGATAAAAGGCGTGACGATATGTGTTTTTTAAATCATCACTCGATAAAACTATTCTGGACAATGCATCTGCTAACACGTTATCTTTTCCTTTTACGTATTCGACCTGGATGTGTCATGTTAAAATATAGTAACGGTCTATGATCGGTTTTTAGGATGAATTTTCTTCCGTACAAATATGGTCTGAAATATTTTACTGACCAAACTATAGCCAATTATTCCTTTTCAATAATAGGATAATTTAACTCACTCTTATTCAAAGATCTACTGGCATATGCCACGGGTTTCCCATTTCCATTACATAGCCCACTACCTATAGCAAATCCCGAACTGCCTGTCTGTAATATAAAAGTGTTACTGTCTGAAAAGCTTGGATAATCTAATACTGGAGGGTTTATCAACGTTTCTTTTAGTCATACAAATGCTTTCTCGCATTCATCTGTCCAGTTAAATACTACATTTCTTCTATATAACTTATTCATAGGCAGAACTATACTAGCAAAATTAGGAATAAACTTTCTGTAATAGTTTGCAAAAGCTACAAAACGTTTTACTTCATCGCTACTAGAAGGACGCGGATATTTTTTTATAACTGCAACTTTTTCTGGGTCTGGTAAAATACCATCTGACGATATATTATGTCCTAAATAAAGTATTTGCTTTTTCAAAAACTCACATTTTGACGGATTTAATTTTAGATTGACTTTTATTAGTCGCGAAAAAGCTGACATGAGATTTCAATTCTGAATTTCAAGGTTTCGTCCTAAAATGATCAAATCGTCTAAATAAACTAAGCATTTGTCATAATTTAACCCTGACTTAGTAGAATGATGACTGTAGCCATAGTCATCATTCTACTAAGAACTTGGACTTATCTTTAATCCCATCGGTAATCTGCACATTTGGTATTGCCCCTTGTCTGTTGTAAACGCTGTACATCGGATTTTGGAGACAACAGATGGTTTTTCATGTCAGTCAATGAATTGGCTATAGAGTCATAATTCGATGCCAGACGTAACCTAGCTTCCTGGCTGAGTCGTGTAGTTAGCACGAATTTAATCAAAAGTTGGCAGTTGGCCTGGTCTAACATAGAGCCATATAAGTTAACGCTGTCTATCAAATCCTGGGTCACCTGCTCGTCCCCATTCATTTTGGGTAACAAGCTAACAGCTGTTTTCAAACAAAATTTTTCGGTGCCCATTTTTAGTTTTTCTGTTACTATTTGAAAAGTAATAGTACTTTGGTATAATCTATCTATTTTATCTATTAACTCTGTAAGTTCGTCCGAAAAAAATTCACAATTAGCAATCAAGGATTTAAACTTGTTGTAAAGGGCTCGCGCTTCGCTAATCTTTTTATTAAAATTTTCTCCCTACCTTCTTGATGGGCCTAATTTGACAATGCTTTCTCTTAAAAGCTTTAATTGAATAAATATTAAGGTGCATTCTACTTCCATATCATAATCTTAATATATAAAATCCTTGCGTTACTGACTGACTGACAGACACGCTACAGCCGAAACTATTGGGCGCAGGAAGCTGAAATTTGGCATGTATGTTCCTTGGGGACCGTAGGGGTGCACTAAGAAGGAATTTTCCGAAATTTTCACGGGATCGGCCAAAACGGGTAAAGTAAAACAAAATGCAGGCGTAGCTGCTGGCGTCCTCTAGCATAAAATAAAATTATTGCAAAAAATTACAAATAAAGGGCATATTTAAAAGTATCACTTAAAGTCTCTATATAATTTTCACAACACACAGCACGAATAGACGAAGTTGAAACATAAAATTGTCTTACTCACTATACCCGTTCGCTGGTCACTCGCCTCACTTCCCGATTATTGATTTCTTTGTTGATCCATCCCTGATGGCACCGCTTGTATAGGTGTACCAAAACATCGATGATAGCTAGCGCGAGGCACACCGCGATGAATACTAGTACCGTGCTGATAGATGATAATTGCTGTGCAGTAGCATTATTACTTCCTTCTGATGCCGTCTGGGCAATAATCACCTCTTCCTTCGACGGCGAAATTCCCATGATAGTGCGTACTTTGCTAGAGCGAGTATATTACGAAGAGAGGAAGAGAGAAAAAAAAATCACTGGGTTTGGGTTTCTTACTGATTGCGCCTTTATCTCCGCATGACGTCCCCGCGTACTAGCTTCTGGTCTTGACGCCTGCAGATCCTGGCAGGGTCGCCATGTGGTGTTGAAGGTGGTTCGAAATTAAAGAACGCACTCGCTATCGAGACACATACACTCTAATGTTCTTTTAATCTGCTCTTACAATAGTTGCCTTAGTTTTTATACATAACTAACACGTGCTTATACGCTAAATAACTTATCATATACTTATCTATCATATGTATATCTAATGATATGTGATGGACGTGATACACACTGCAAAACATTCTATAATTATAAGGTATAGTGGAGTATCCTTAAGCTTATTTATGGACCTATATTAAAGTAAGCCTCGACTTTTGTTTAGAAGATGGAGCAGCTTTCAATTACAGACTCAGCTATAGAAATAGGTGATACTCAAAACAAAGAAAAATGAGATTCAAATTATGATGATAAAAAGATAACATAGTTTTTAATATCGACGTTGAATTAAAATAGAACAGACGTTAAGATGCCGCGTATTACGTAACATAAAATATATACAATTAGGTACCTAATCCTGCGAAAGTTTCGGATTGTATGTGACAGTGACTAAATTGCGTATCCATGGCGAATCAATATACCCGCAGATCGTACCGTAGGGATCAGTTAATTTAATTTTCATTAATTAATATAACAAATTATCTAGCAGCCCTGTAAACGTGTAAATAGACAGTCATAGAGCTATAAATTTTACTATAAATCGTATTCGGTGATCCGAAAAGTTGGACATTGTTGTTGACAGCTCCGAATAGGAGCAACATTTTTTTTTTTTTATAATATTCTACCACATTCACACAGCACCATCTAGTCCTAATATTGAGTGTAAGTACTGCTAAACTACGACCCACGTCTGTCTAACAGCCATGTAACATTATTTTTCTTCCTGAAATGTGCTCGTAACAACAGCGCTGTCATTGTATTCTAAACGTCTATTTGTTCGCTTTAAAATTTTGTTTTCCTTTGTCTGACAGCTTACACACTTTGAACACTCACTCTCAACTAACTTTAATTTCATTTCTTCACGACTAAATGTGTAGTTAATTAATTATTCAACGTTATTCACAAAGTTATTAAGTAGATACTGGGACGGTTCAATGAAAATACGTTCCATTTATAGAAAATTTAAAGGTAAACAAATAGTAATTTAGCAAAGGATCCTTGTTTCATGACTTAATACATATCTGTGTATCTTTGAGCTCTTTCGTTCAAGGCACCGTGAAATTGCATGGTGACTGCCGTATTCTCCTCGAAATAACAAAAAAAATCGGAAATGCGAATAATGAGTTCCTTCTGATAGAATAAGATTGGATGTTTTGTTGGTTATTCCCAAAAAGTTTATTATATTTTAAAGCGGCTCGAAGACAATTTAGGTACCTGTTTTGTGAGATGGGTTTTTCTCGTCAGTAGCTTTGCTTTATATATATTTTAGAAGGTCTATAATTTTAATGAATTTTACGGATACAATAGGCTTTTTTGTCAGATTTTGTAGATTCAAGTTAGGCTGAAAACTAACAGTAATGCGCGATGACGCGTGCAACGTCCACACGATCAATAGGTATCTTGTTAGCTTCCGTTCACCACTGGTCGGGAACCCAGGTACCCACCCACATATTAAACAATAAAGTTAAAAGCCGGTACACCTAGCACCGTGATGTTAAATGTCAACTGAACTTAAAACTGCACTATTTCTGTAGGTACTATACGCTTCCTGTGTCCTCTTCTTCGTTAGAGTGTTACTGAGTTCGTGAATAGAGATTTGCTACATCAAAACGACACAGCACCACAAAAACAAACAACATATAAGACAAAATGTTTTCATGCTTTATTCGAAAAATACCTTCGGTTACGTAAATAGCATTATTTTTCGGGAGAAATATAATCTTATTGTGTCTTCGAAAATGTTGGGTCTTGAGTACCTTACTTAAAAAAATACGATATCTTCAACAAATTCTATTCAGTAAAATTGGAATTTCAATAACAGAGAGCAACATAAAATTTTAATAATCTTGCAGTTTGACAACTCAATAAGTCACTTCTAAGAAACAAGTCGAGGCTCTGTCTGAAATATTGATTAGACGGTCAAATTACCTACTTATATTTCAGTAAGGAGCCCCAACAAAAATTAGGTGTAACCAATACTAAGACCAACACCGATCTTATAATATAAATTATAAACGTGGTCTTTTATCATACAATATTACTTAGCGGGTCTTAGTCGCGATAATTTACTTTTTAAAAGGCATAAATACCTCTACCTAGATCCACATTGATATTAAAATTACTTATTTAACTTTGTCTTAGTTCTTTCAAAGTTAAGCTAAACTAATGATGATTTGATCCTGTTGAGGCAGTTTCTTTTTTAAGTATCTCATATTTAATTTGAAATTTGCTAGTTTCTTGTTAATCCATCATTCTTTAAGTTAAATTGTGCTGGAAATGAGGTCAAGTAAGTAGAGTAATCTTGCAATGTTTCCATCGCAAGATCAATGACTTAAGCGGTAAGCTAACATTGCTCAACTTTTGTAAACGCGAACTAAGTTGCTGGTGTTAGAGTTCTCTTAAAAAAAATTAAGTAAAATATAGTCACATGACATGAAAATGCAGTCGGGAACATCTTAGATTTAAAAAGTGTTTAACAAACCTACCATTATTTATATCACTTCAGTGGTCGTTGGAATGTGCTCATAGGATGTTTCAATTTGATAGATAGGACATTGCCAAATATATAATTTCAAATTTAAAAATGGTGCCTACCATAAAAATATAATAGGTATCTATTTTTTTGAAAAGACATAGCCTATAGCCTACCACTAGAAGTGAGCTATTGTTAATATTGTAACGATAAACACTGATTTGTTTAGACATTTAGCTGTTATGGTAAAATAAAAAAACTCACATTAAACATTATTATTTTTGGGCAGTGGTATGAAAATCTTTCATCATCATTCATCTTCATCTTTCTATTTATATCGTTACGACTTTATATACGATGACACAGTACACCCAGACTAGAAACAAAATTTTTAGTTTCATACACGGTGGTATCGCGTACAAGCATTAAACTCATAAAACTTTTGGCTCGCGAGAGAGTCACGAGTGTGTTTGATCGCTGGACTAACCGTGGTCTGATTGTCCATCCTATTTTTTGTATCTTTCTTTAATTTTTCAACATCATTCGCTGGTTTCGTCTAACATTTGTGTGCGTGATCATGGATGGTTGTCTTGGTCTAGATGTTTCTATGTATGTATTTACAAAACAAGGTATATAAAGCAATGCTTATTCATTGTCTAGTATAGTACAAGCTCTGCTTAGCTTAGAACTAGATCGTGTTGTATATGTAGTAGAATATAATAATTATCATTCAAAACATGAAATACTTTACTTGCTTACTTTTTAGTAAGCTGAAAGGTACCTAACAAGTTATTGATGGTGATCTTCGATAAAATAACGCAACCACTTTAGCTAGGATAATTGTCGTGTGATCGTTTATCTTCAGTCTATAGGTCAATAAGATTTATAGGAAGATACTTGATTTAAGATTTAAAGAACAAGTGAATTCTCTCGTCCTCTGGCCTTTGGAAGATATCGTGTACAATGGGGAAATCTTAAGAATTAGATACCATTTTTCTCAAAGTTTAATTTAAAATATAAATATATTGTTTCAAGTGTTACTGGAGAATGGCTATATTTTACCTAGTAAGAACGGAGAGTGGGTCTCGTGTTTGATTCCCATGACGAACACATGTGCGAAGCATCGGTTCCACTTAGGTGCTGCGTAGGTATAACACGTATGTGAAGCGACGGTAATGACAAGTATGACACTCCGGACAAGAAAAATTTAAATGTATTAGTCTTACTATCAGATGGTCACGGTTTCGAATATAAACTATATCACTGGTCACGTTAACTGGCTCACAATATATGTAGCTTAGCTAGAGAGGTCAGCATCTATCATTCAAATGTTTGAACTTAAAAGTCGTCTGTAAAATATCGAGGCGCACTAAAGCTCTGTTGAACCCTTTATTGCTATACAATGGGAAGGTCAAGTAACACTATAAATACATCTATTCAAACAATAATAAATAAATGTCTTTTGATAAGAAGTTGATTGTGGACAAAAAGCTCAACAGAGCGGCTCAACGTGAAAATTCAGTGAAATTCAATCACAAAATACTTCCATTGTTTACTGAACCTTATGTATCTATTCTAGCATATTGACCTTAATTCAGCAAAATAAAAGGTCCGGCATTAACTGATTAAATAGATACCCACCCTTCTCAAGAGGGCCTCGTCTGAAGACAGCAAAAAGTCAATCCACTGGGATTTAGCTTAAAATATTGATCATAAAACATGTTGTGTAACTCAGTAACTGTAATGAAAGACATTTCTGCTACAGCTGACAACTTCTTCATTATATTAAACTTTGAGTATTCCTATTTCATAATTGTCACTGTAAATTAATGTTGTATTCGCTGTGTATCTGTTTGGGTAAAGGTATCTACACGAATTCAGTGGTTTCGTTAATTATAGGTATAGAAGTCAGTTTGTATTCTGTACAAGTCGTATCTTAATACATTTATACAGTAGTTAAAGTTGAGAAAACTGCGATATTATTCTCTCGTGCCTAAATTTATTTAGAGCACGAATTTGCCGAAATTTATAAAGATTAAAATGTTAAGAAGTTATTGTTATGTATGTATGTTAATGTAATCCCAATGAGTATTCACAATGACAACATTATACATTTTGAAACATAAGTTTATATTGACATAACTCTTCATAAAGTGTAGCTAGGAACTATTTCGATTAAGTCAGCTTGCAAACAAAAAACCCGCACCATAATCGGCCCCTTCATTTAATGGCTTTCATGACACAGAGAGCCACATAAATACTACTCCTATTCGTTTGGGGTAAAACACAGAACAGACTTTACTCTGCGGTCTGCTAAATACGTACAAGGTAAATAAATAAAAAAAAAACAAGATAATTAGGAGCAATGACCTAGTTCTAGTCCACAAAAGACCGATAGGCTATGAACATAAATACTTTCTATTTTATTAAGATAAATCAGTTATAAAATGCTTTCATCAAATGTCCGCAACATTCGTCATCTCGAAAATAGCAAACCAATGGTGATTTCTCAACGGAGACAGCTGAAGAAATGGAATGTATCAAGCTTTTGTACCTCGGAAAATATTTTCTTTTTTCTATCAAAAATATATGTGCATTGTAACTGTTTGGAACTATGTCTACCTCTTAGTCAGCGGATGCCAATGGACTCAATTACTTCTGCAGGGGATGTAATAATACCTACTGATTTATGAATATGAAAAAGCTGCCTCATCCGATGGCAACATATTGTGCTTGATACTATGTAATATATTTCTGATATTATTCATGTGAAAGTTTGTGAGAATGTGTGGATGTTTTATTACTCTCTCACCAAAAAATTACTGAACAGATTTTGATTAAAATTTTTCATAATTATTAGCTAAATGTGCGCACAGATGATCAGTGGCCGATCTATGCCAAGTCACCGACAGTACAGTTACTGTGGCCATGCAATGGGCTGGTGGCATTGACTTTAAAAGAAGAAGTTCAGAATAGTAGATTGATTCACTTTTGTCTCGATCACTCACCTTCATGCAGATGAAGCCGCAAGTTTTTGCCCGCGGATGCACTCATTAATCCATCCGTTGCTTCCTTACAAACTTTGCCCGCTGCTTCACCACGAGAATGTCACTCAGATAAAAAGGTTATCTATAAAGTTGAGGGGAGATTGGGCAATTTGAAATATCCTCTATTATGTTCCCCTACACTGCCCAAGGAACATTACATAATATTATGTACCCATACAATTTTTTTTTACGGTTTTAGTTGTTTCGATTGTGCGCTGTCTGACATACAGCAGTTATGAAAGAGCGTTCTTAAATTAATAATTACATTAGCCTGTTGATCACTGTAGGCAGCGATAGTCTAGTGGAGATACCAACATACTGCCATGGAGAGAGAAAAGGGTTCGAATCCACGGCGCGCACCAATGACTTTTTGCAAGTTACGTGCGTATTGAATTGCAAATTATCGCTTGCCGGTACCTTGGAGATGGAGAGCACGTTAAAAATATCTTTGACAGCCGTTACAGGGAGTCAGTACCTATGAATAAACCGACACCAGTCTATTAGAGAATAAAGTTTTTTTAGTGATTTTTGATACTCTGTTAAAATATCCCTTATAAAATCACGCCACCTATTGTCGATTGCTGCTAGCTAGAACATAACGATGGTTTGGGCATAGATTAAAGTAATAGGTTTGGGTTTGTCACTGAGCCATTGATGCTAGGAAAACGCGGTAGGTCCGTAGAGTAGCGACGCACCGCAGAGTTTTCCGAGCTTACAACTTTGTAGCAACCATCGCCCCAAACCCAAAGACATATGCTAGTTCCATCAATGTTCGTTAGATGGCGTTCTTTCAACTTTTTAATATAAAATTCACGATGTTTTATTAAATTTATACATTTTTAAAAGTAATGCTTTAATTTAGATAAATAATTTTTATTTTTGTACAGGACCAATTACACTACCTCATTATTATAATATAGTATTAGCGATTTAATAACGTAATGCCTACCGAATATAATCAGAGATTATAATTTAATCTTTACAGCTGATTGGCTGAACAGATATCTATTAAACTTTATATGAATGCCTAGTTTATTTTTGAACACATGTACCTGCTTTAAAAATGCGGATGTACCTACTAAGTAAGTAATAGTCGAGGCTGACAACACTTCTTTCTTAATATTTCTTTTCTCACTTATTTACATCCAGCCTATGCCTTTAAAACAACACGTTCTGACATTAACGATGTAGAATCCCATTAAGAAGACGTTTCACATAAGTAAGCTCAAAAAGATGTCGACTGGATTGACCTTTCCTTAGTTATGATAGTGATTATTTTCCACTTAGTCCTTCGGCATGCACACAATATTATGGTATTTATTTGACACTCTTCTAGAAAAAAACGATGATAGAAATATGATTCAAATAGTTTTCCATACACATACATACATGTTTCATTAACTTACTTTAGGCAAATATTTTTCATGGGGGACATTACATACTTGTTGGGGGACATTACATACTCTTAAACACGTATAACAAATATTAAGGAACTACACCGTCCTTTATAAGTCTTTATTTAAGTATTTTATCTAACAACAACCAAAGATGCATAAAGATAAAAAATATTAATATTTATTTAGTATCTTCTTGGGTTTACGCGAATGTTACACATTGAAATTAAACTACAGTTTACGGATTTTATCGCGATGTATTGGTTTCACTAAGTTATTACATTTGAAACTAATAATCTAGAAACTATATTTTTAATTTATTACTAGCCGACGTTTCGAATTCTTTACAGAATTCATGTTCACGGCAGACTGAGGTGATATTTGTCTTTTTCTTGAATGTATAAGTTATCTCAAAGTACCCGAACATTTTTCAACTACTGGTGTTACTATTTACGCAGAATGAGCTCACAGTGTCCTTAGGTCTTCTGGTGACTTTGTCTATTGAATATTGTTACTTATCGCTTGCTAATAGGTTAAGGAAAACATCGTGAGGAAACCTGCATGTCTGAGAGTTCTCCATAATGTTCTCGAAAGACATATGAAGTCTGCCAAGCCGCACTTGGCCAGCGTGGTGGACTATGGCCTTACCCTTCTCATAATGAGAAGAGGCCCGTGGCCAGCAGTGGGACAGTATATAGGGCTGATGATGATTATTAAATGAAGACGAACGACCTTCACTGGGCCACTGATGATATGCTGATCACTTTGGAATATGATCAGTGCACTTTAAATACAAACGAAGTAATAGCAAGGATATCTACTAATTTTAGGAAAATGTCCAGCCGCTTGTCTGAGCCTTATCCCTGTACCACTATGCACTTCGTCAGTTTTGTGGTGCTGTCATGGAGATAGGTTAGATTGTTATATATATAAAATTACATAGGTATATACAAACGTCTATAACAATCTACAGCATTTAATTTCCATAACAATATTATAAAGATTTTAGAAGTATATATATACTTATTCCACTCATATTAAATAGTTTTTGCAAAATTATGAAGTCAAGCGTTTCCATGTGACAATAATTCTAAGGAACAGACAAGTCACAAATATAAAAAAGGGTCGCGACATCTTTATGAAGACAGGTTTTGCGACAAAGCTATAAAAGAGGGTTCGCCAAAGTAGAGAAAATTACGCAGAGATTAGCGCAGATGGCGCTAATGCAAAGGCAGAAAAAAAAGACGTAGAATAACCGCGTAATCTACACTGTGCCTATGTAATACTGATTTTTCACAATTTTGCGCATAACATGTTTAAAATCAGTTTATAGAATATTAATAAAGTTATTTATATTTGCGTCAAACTTCTCTGTCTGCTCCCTAAAAATAGGCCGCTTCGCCAACCTAGCTACTATGCACATTACAGACACTTAAGCAGTTTCCGGTGGTGTAAACTGTTTAGGAACTTATGAAACGTCATATTTAAAAAAGTATAGTTTTATACTAATGTTTTTGTGCGTCGAATAAGAACAGTTTAGTCAAGCGTTTTGGTCATCTTTATAATCAGATATTTTTTTATATGTGTTTGAATATAATTTGGCTTTACAATAATGTTGAACTCATTAATATATAGATTTCTGATATTATAAGGGAGCTTGTTTTAAAAGCGTATACACTGCCCCATAAAACAGCTACTTATTTTGTGGAGCCGGGTGCCATGCATTACGAGATTATTTCTGTTTCTTGTATTTACAGTATGTATATCACATTTTTTACAAAATTTCTGAATAATCTTATGGCCATATAACAGATTTTCATAAATATATATTGCGATACAACAGTTAGAACGTTTATTTCTTTGAACTTTTCTCAGGGAAACTCGTGGACCGAGGTAGTAAATGCCTCTTACAGCTCTTTTCTGCAGAACGAATATTGTATTTAGGTCTGCAGCATTCCCCCAGAGAAGAATCCCATACGACATTATACTATGAAAGTAATATAACATCAAAAATAAGGGAAGTATGGAGGCCCTGGATATTTGGACTACCAGGAGCGTCATGCTTTCGTAAAGCAATTATGCTAGCGAGTCCTATCGAAAATACTTGCAAAACGAAGCATTGAAGGCAAGACCTTCAGTGCTCCGTTTTTCAATTATAAATAAAATGTAATGTCGAATGCACTACATTTTGTTTTAAGTCCATTCAGGTGTATAAACAAGTACGGTTAAACAACTGTGTTGATAACCTAAATTGCGAAGGCATTGTACAAGGATCGATGCTTGCATGTTTCACGATACCTATGTTCAATATCTTAGAACGTATAACACAATTACATTACTTAATAAATGCTGTGTTCAACAGGAATTCTAGTGACCCCTCCGGGAAACAGGCGTGAGTCTATGTATGTATGTATGTATGTACTACTTAGTAATTGAGCCCAATTATTTAAAGCAGGTGTTGTAGGAACGACTTACAGTCATAACGTCTAATTAGGTTTGCTTAGACAAAGCTTACTGTTATTATTTTTATTTGTTTTTTTCTGCCGAACAAATTGACTCCAGGCTGCCTGATGTTAAGCAGTCAGTGAAGTCCCATAGTGATGGCCAGTTATAAGTGTTATTACGATAAGCGTTTATTATCGTTTATTTAATATGTTAGATACATTCATAAAATCGTTTTAATCAAAACTTATTTAATAATAATACTATTAAGACTCTTTTTTATTTCATAACAATGAACATATTATTCAGGTAAGTATATAATACAACTTAATAATCTTAAAATCCTATCCTAAGAAATATATATAGAACATACAAAACAGAAAATGAAATAAATAAGAGGGCGTCATAAAAGTCCTCCACATCGCCGTTGACCGGGAGCGTGTCCAGAACGCTGGCAGCATTGCCACATGGTATGGCAATGCTTAACTTTTGAGCCAAGTACACTCGTCGATCAGTCTCTTTGCAAGATCTCTAAAAAGAGATCTGGCACTTGGACCCCTTGGCCCCAACGTTTCGACCCCAAACGGCTCAAATCCGTAATCCCCTACCAGGTTTACGTATTTGCGCTGTTTGAAGGCCTCCGCTGTAGTAACGGCAGCCCCAGCACAACCCGCTGTGCCAGGACGATGAGATGGCGCGACGGTATCGACTCACGTTGCCTCCCACACCAAATTAAAACTTTATTTTCAGGGACAAGATCCATAGGCACATGTACAAATGAAAAGATTTTTAATTCTTTATTGTACACAAAAAATACATGAAACGAGTAAAGATATATAAATATGAAAAAAAATTACATAATTGAATGATGATTATATGGCTTGCAAATCTGTTAGCCACAGGGGCTACAACTGTTGTTAATGATGGTGGATTCCTGACAGCACAAATAGCGTAACTTAACCAGTCACTTCACTGTTTTACTCTGCTTCAAGTGATTAGTGGTCGCTCCCCTCATTTTATAAGACCAGGAGGCCCTGACTTTATAACACGATGCATACGAGGTTACTTATTTTAAAAAAAAAGCTCCAAAATTTATAGGCATCTTATTTTTTATATCAGAGTGGAAACTTCTGCCAGGCTTCAAATTCAATAAATTGAGTTTTGAGCAGAGCGACTCCCAACAAATTCAGCGTACACACAAAAATAAACACCGTGGTGTCCTCGACCTCCCACAGCGTCAGCATCAGGCGAATCTACGCAAAAGTGTTGAGCCCGCCGAGTAGCATGTAAGTGCACATCTGAATAGTAAGTAGCACCGTATTCTACTACTATAATAAACGTGAAAGTCTGTGAGGATGCATTTCTCATATTTTTTATTTACATGCGTAAACTGCATGTAGCAGCTTGTCAACTGACATTGGATACTTGGATATGTATCAAGGTATCTAGACTGATAGGACAGGTTTCTTTCATGTTTACAATTACGGCATGTTGAAAGATTTAAACAATGTAAATATAAATAAATATATAAACTTCAATCATTTTTGACATTGCTTATGATCTAGATAAGTACGTACAATCAGCAAGGCCGTTTGTACAAAACTATTGTAATATAAACATACATTTAATTATTTATATTCTATTTTCCACGCTCATTCATAACGGTCTTGGTTGTTTAAATTTAAGCTGGTATTAATGTTCATCATTTGATATAAACAAAGCAATACAATATTTGTGTAAAATGAAGGTTTTACTAATAGCCATGGTCTCATTGTATTGTTACTTCCGAGATTGAAGTACATTGCTAAAGTAATGATAACTACTTCAAAATATAGTCATTTTGTGGCACAATCATATTTATTGCTGGTACAAATCGGCCGAGGTCAAGTAGTTCTTAAATGTTTGTTGTGAGAATACTTGTGGAAAAGAAAGATTTTATGCACGCCTATTGTTACAGTAGTTACATTTCGTGTGTAGAAATACTTAAAATACTTACGACTTAACTATAATAAATAATTATATAATTATTTATTTATTCATCTTTCTACAATAATAACATATGTACCTACTTCTAAGGGTAAATATGTTCTAGATTACAATGGGTGCCTGTACTAGGGTAAACATGTGCCACAGGCGGTGAAAGCACTGTCAAAGGTGTATTTATGTTGACAACAAATTAAAATTAGATACCAATACTTATTACTGCTTATACTACTTATGACTTAACTACCTCAAATGTAACTAATACGTGGAGAGCCTTTACGGAGACCTACGTCCAGCCACAGTGGATATCTATAGACTGACATGGTTATGATTGATTTGTTACCGATCCAAGCTTTTCATAATGTTCGTATATTGCATTTCAATGTTTGTAATCTTTTGGCAGCACGCTTTGAGGAACTGCTCTCCATCAATACGTCGGCTACAGTGGTCACCGTAGAAAAATGTAGTGGAGAAACCAACAGACTGCCATGCAGAGGGTATCGGGTTCGAATTCTCGGTGCGCAACAATGACTTTTCGGAATGATTGTGCGTATTGAATGCAAATTATCGCGTGCCTTGGAGAGTATGTTAAGCCGCCGGTTCCGACTGTCATGAAGATTTTTGATAGTCGTTATAGGGAGTCGTAATACTAACACTAGTCTAAATCATGAAATATAGCCATACCTTTGGGTTGCGGAGGTCAGACCGGCAGTCACTCTGTGGAAAAGCAAATATTCAGTCAAATCCGGTTAGACTAGAACCGCTAACTGTGATAACGCTAGGAGAGTGAGTAATTAGTAGCTGTAGTCCACCATTTTAAAGTAGCTTAACATTTTCGAACAAGCTTTCCACACCCATTTAACCCTTAGAAATAAAAGAAGTGTGACAGTAAAAAGGAATCGTTCCTAAGTGGTACTTCGTCTACGTCAGATAAGTAACTAAAAAGTCTCATATTTTTATCTTCAAAAGTTTAGGTCCTGTAATATGATGTCAGTTATGACATGCCTATTTATATTCATAGAAAAACTAGTTTAATATTCCCAAAGCATTGTTTCCATTCTAAATGTACAAACTTACGAGTAAGAATTAGTCATAAAAATTGTATAGTAACCATTGCATGACATTACTTAATACGTGAATGCAAAAGTTTTAAATTTCATTGTATACAAAATTTCCTTAGGTAACGTTCCTTGGAACAAATCGTGAGTGGAATGAATATAATTAGATTTTAACCGATAGTCAGGACATACGATTGATTTATTGAGTACATTGAACGTGCTTCCCTTGGTTTTATAACTGTGAATTTGTCTGACAGAAAAACGATTAGCAGGCTTCAAACAGCTTTAACATCATTAGTCATACTGAGTGTCAGTAAAAGAGAATTTGAGTACTAATTCCATATTACTTTTATCTAGGTTTACCGAATAGTCGTTTCATTTTACGTATATTATTTATCATACAAATTAAAAATAATCGGGACATATTTTGTTCCCTAAGTAGGCTGCAGTGTTATGTTATTTGGTTTATCTAATCTAACTAATTTCCACTAGCACTGTGACTTCTAAAATATCTAAAATGAATGCGGAAAGAGAAGCTTTCTCTCCGTTGAATAAAAAATTGGCCAAGTGCCAGTCGGACTCGCGCACGAAGGGTTCCGTGCCACCATCTATAAAAGTTAAAATCACGTTTGTTGTACGTATATTTAATTATTTTTTAAGTTACTATTTGTTTATTAAGATCGAGTAAAAAGTTTTCGTCGTTGTATGGGAGCTCCCCTTTAATATTTACTTTATTTTTTATTTAATTAAGTACATATTCTGTGAAAATTTTAAGCGTATACCTGTTACCGTTAGTAATATTGAGCAAAAATACGAAAAAACACGTTTATCGCATGGGACCATCTAATATTTTCATTTCTTTTTATTTTTAGATTTTTTTATTATAGTGGCAACGGAAATACATAATTTGTGAAAATTTGAGCTTTATAGCTATCACGGCTTATGAGATACAGCCTAGTGACGGACAGACAGACAGACAGCGGAGTCTTATTAATAGGGTCCCGTTTTTTACCTTTTTGGTACGGAACCCTAAAAAGAAGTGCCACAAAAGTATAACAGAAAAAGCAAAAGACTTTAAAACATTAAACAACTGATACAACCACCAAGTTGTACATATCATTTAGTTTTTTAGGGTTCCGTAGTCCACAAGGAACCCTTATAGTTTCGTCATGTCCGTCCGTCTGTCCGTCCGCAGCCTAGCTCAAAGACGCCTGGTGCTAGAAAGCTGATATTTGACATGAATATAGACATAATAAGATATTGCAAGAAAACTGTAAAATAAAATTTAGGAAAATATTTTTTTTAAGGATATCTCCCCTACATAATTATACTCGGGTTGAATTTTTTTTTGGTTGAGTACCCCATTATGTGGGGTATCATTGGATAGGTTTTAAAAACATACTATTAGCTTGCTCAAATCATTTTTCGATCAAGTGATTGGTTTGTCAAATATCAAGCTTTGAAGTGAATTTTTTTTTATACTCAAGTGTCCCCCCCTCTGCCGGCTAAACTATTAATTTGGAAGAGGTGAAAAAAATCACTAATGTAGTACATATAACGAATTTAAAAGGAAAACTATCACGACTAAGTAGACATCACTAGTTTACGAGTAATCGTCGTTTAACTTATTAATACCTATTTCTGTGAGTATACATTGGGAGCGCTGGCTTAATCTTAAAGATATACGTACTTTGGTATGTAATGTACTACGGAGTACAATGTGGGCCCGTTTTAAGTCCCATATGAAACAGAAGTTATTATCAATAATGGCCATTATGGGCAACTACGGAACCCTACATTGCGCGTGGCTCGACACGCACTTGTTATATCTCAAATGTTTAGCACTTAAGTGATTAAAGACATTAGCTTAAATACTATTAAACCGTGGTTCGGATTTATTTGCAACGTCATCCTATTATAAACACTCTGACACAGTTCAGTTTATTGAATTTGCAGTGCTTTTTACGTAGTTTTCAAGATTAAGACAAACCTTCTTCAAATTTTAAAATACTGACTAGATATGTTGACCTCGATTGATCTCAAGCACCACTAGCTACATTATTATCCTTATTTCTCAAGAGAAAGAAGCACCATGCATACTATGTTATACCATATACGCCATAGTTTGTGACGATGATTGTTACACTTTACAAATAAAAAAAAACGCTGTAATAAACCTTACTAGAGCATCCCAGTAGCTACATCCCAATATTTTTATCTGGACTTTTTCTGCCGTTTCTCGTGGGAATTACTGAAAATACCCATTCAATACGGTCCGCAATAAAGCGGTAGGGTGGCGATGTAGGACACAAAGACACAAAAGTAGAACCACAAGATCTTTTCTATCACACATTGATCACTATTATGAGAAACAACGATGGACCGACGTCACGCGCCATATAGGCAATGGCGATGTGTCAATATAATCTATTATGCTATCCATGCATTACTGACATCGCTCATTACCGTTTCGCTAACAAATAGTGAGTAAGTATTTATAGTACAAACATGTACAGTATGGCAATGTATGCGGTCAAGTACAAGGCTTCTAATGTCTACACTTGAGTACAAACATACTGATTTCGTATAGCAGTTCTAATGAGTCACGCTCTACATTGAATGGATTTGAATTAGTGAAGAAAATTGCAAAGTATAATAGATTATAAGTTGGCGTGTGCGGCTAATGTCATTGGTATTGAAATGTTCGTGGTCATTGCCAGCAATTTTCAACAGAATCTGTAAAGCGCTCAGAACCACCAGTATATGTTAAATATCCAGTGAATATTGAGGATATGTATATAATACAACAATGTGTGCCAACTACAGTCACCTACATTCTCAATGATGCAAAATAAAATTATTTTCACCTCACCGATACCGTAAAATTTCCATTAGTATTAGGGTTCCGTACCTAAAAGGTAAAAAACGGGACCCTATTACTAAGCCTCCGCTGTCTGTCTGTCTGTCCGTCTGTCTGTCTGTCTGTCTGTCTGTCACCAGGCTGTATCTCATAAACCGTGATAGCTAGAAAGCTATCACGGTTTATGAGATTATGTATTCCGGTTGCCGCTATAACAACAAATACCACAAATAAGAAAAATGAAAATATTAAGGGGGAGTCCCATAAAAAAAACGTGTATTTTTTCGTATTTTTTGCTCAAAATTACTTACTGTAACAGGTAGACGCTTTAAACGCTGTAATATACAACTACATATTCACAGAATATGAAGTTGTATATTACATTTCAAAATAAATAATTAAATTTAAAAAAGTATATAATAAAGGGGCTCCCATACAACAAACGTAATTTTTCAGCAATTTGTTACACGATCTTAATAAACAGGTAGAAACTTAAAAAGTATTTAAGTATACATACAACGAACGTGATTTTCTTTTATAGATGATGGTACGGAACCCTTCGTGCGCGAGTCCGACTCGCACTTGCCCAATTTTTATGTTATTATGTCTAATATTTTCATAAAATGTTCTTCCTGTTTTTATACTGCTAATTAAGGATATATTTTGTACTTATTGTTACGAAGATAACTAGCCTCGTGATTACCTTAGAGGTGTCCGAGTTGCGATCAAAGACAATCACCTCGGTACCCGGGGTCCGCTATCCGCAGACCACTAGCCTAGAGCGCTCATTTTATTCAAAACTAGGTATCTTCAATACTTACTATTCTTATAGCACGTGCCTACTCTACTTCCTGATTTAAAAGTGTGCTACGTAAATGCGTACTACATGAGTGTATTAAAATAAATAATCAACAACATGGATATAACGGTTGTTAATTTGAATTTAAAACTAGAATGCGAAAGAATGTTTGATCGATCGAGTACCTTTCTTTTGGAATTCGCGCGCAAAAAATCACTTTCTCTATGATAAAGATATATGGTAGAAGTTTATTGTCAAAACAAAATAAAATCAAAAGTGCTTCTTCCAGTTTTACAAGGTATTTAAAATAGCCGGATTGTTTACAATTTTATATCTATACTAGTGACCCTGCCCGATATCGCGTGGTTTTTAATTATCCGTGGAAACTTGTTTTGTATCTCGTCAAGTTTACGTTATTATGTCAATGCAATTATCCGAAAAGTAGTGTTAAATATAGCTGACATACATTTTTAATGTTCAGGCAGCGATAGCCCAGTGCACATACCAACAGACTGGCCTGCAGAGGGTACCAAGTTCGAATCCACGGCGCGCACTAATGACTTATCAGAGTTATGTGCGTATTGAATTGTAAATTATCGGTAGTTCTGTGCCTCGGAGATCACGTTAAGTCGCCAGTCCCGGTGGTCATAAAGATCTTTGACAGTAAAAGGAGTCAGTACCTATAAATATACAGATACTAGTGTAATCGTGCTTCCGTGGTCCAGTGGATAGCGTATGCGACTGCTGTTCGGAAGTCCTGGGTTTAATTCCCGGGTCGGGCAAAAGTGTTACTGGGTTAATTTTCCGAATTCTCAGTAGCAGCCCGGAGTCTGGTGATGTGCCCGGTAAAGGCAATAGGCTCGCCCCCTATTACGTGGGACCTAAAAATTCATGGCGAAATGTGGGTGCAATATTTACACCTCTGCTTACCCCTTCGGGGATACAGGCGTGAGACTAGTCTAACCGTAGAATATAGCTATCCCTTTAATTTACGCGCAGACAGGCAGTCGCTCTGTGGAAAGCTAATATTGGTTAGACTAGAAAGCAGACCCCGGTGTCTAACTGGGATAACTCTAGGAGAATGATACATTTTTAATGTTACGTAGTTAATCTACTCACAGATTCTCCTGGTCGTCGCTTGAAATTATTTTTGCAATTGATAAATTTTGCGAGGTTTTTAAAATCATACAGAATAAACAATCTCGTTGACAACGACAGTCAACAACATTCTATGCATATCTAAACAAATGTTTACAAACAGACGGTCGTGGTTAGCGACTTACTTATATATAACGTAGAGGTACTATTAAGAGATAGAAACATTATATAACTGTCATCTACAAAATTTATAGATTATATCAAGATTTCGTCATAGATAAGATCCAACTAAACGACAAAGAGCATAAGATGTTGCCCTAATGACAGTTTCAAGTATAGAACGCTGAAGGAATGTTGTTTCTTAGAATGTCTTACTTAAATTTTAACTCAGCTCAACATTATAGTTTTATGAATAATAATTCTTATGAAAATGGGTATATATAGGCACTATTTCATGAGATGTTGACTTCAAAGCAATAAAGTGAATGTAAGTGCAAGGGCACTGACGTAACCTTACTCTGCGATGGCCTACGAGTCCCAAAATAAAATATTTTGTCGAAATTGTGTCAAACTTACGAAAATATAATAAAGGTATGTGCGAAGGCGGGGTCGGGCAATAGTCGTGTACCTGGTATTATGTGTGCGAATTTGAGTATGAAACAGAATACATTTTTGCGCAAGAAATATGGCCTTGGGCTTATATGGTGTACAGAAAGGGTTGACGTCCTTTTCGGAATTTCTTTGTGCATCTCACATTTTGATTCTCAATTGGCTCAAGACTTGTAAAAGTACTTTTGTTGATGCAAAGGTAACGGAACCGGTCGAGGAGTTCGAGTATGTGGTTTTGCAACACGTTCTGAATACTTTTTCTCAAAAAAGTTACTGTTAAATATTATTTGAGCCCGCGGGGAATCGGCAGTAAAGTAATTCGGAGGTATCGAAACCTCTTTTCCATTAACATTCAATGCTCGAACCGAATGGCCGGTGACTTTTGCTACTGCCTGACTTTTATAATGTCGAAAAAGTAATGTTATACAGAATACATAATCATTTCTCATTCAAAAATAGATTTTATTAAATTATAAGATCATTAAATAGTAAATTTTGATTAGATGAAAGTTATTGTGTAATGCAAAAAATTGCCTAATCTCCAATCGCGAATATATTTTTTAAAGAAATATCTCTCCATATTAGTATCAACTTTCACTGCTTTAATTTAACTTTTTCTAAGCTTTATGCAATTTGTCTGGTCGGTATTAACGTCATCCCGCAGGGATAAAATTTTGCATGGTAGGTATTTGAGTTTGATGTCAGTGTATTTTAAGGATCTAGGCTAGTTTTGCGGCGATGAGTGAAAAGAGATCGAGAAAGGTGGGCTAATGAACTGCTTGTATATTAAATAAGCACTAGAACACTTAGGCTACGTTCTAGACTTTATTTTCTTTAAAGATGTTTAAAAAAGGCAACGCCCGCACTAGGACTAAATACTGTGTCGCGGAGGACTTTACAAACATACAAACAACGGACATAAACAGACTCGAAACACCTACGAATTCATGGATCACACATAGTGTTGCCTTATGTGGGGATCGAACCCACAAGACTCGACGCTGTAACAAGCGGCGAGGCGGCCGCTCAAACCACAACGCCAACCATGCAGTCAAAGAATGGACTGACTCTAGGAGATAACAGATCTCAACAATAAACTGCAAAGATTAGTATTCGATTATAAAGTTTGATAGAATATAATAAAAATATATTATTTTTAACTAATCAACAATTTACAAATATTTAAAAACGATAACGACACTATTGTTCATTATTTGAAACAAGCAAATTATCACGAAGTCGATGTTCTGAAAAATTTAAAAGTGTAATTGAGCTATATTGCAGAACACTCACAAAAGTAATAAACCTTATTAAATAATAACTAATACCTGTTTCATAACGGGCCAGGTCGTTCACCAAATTATAAATAAAAATAAAAAATATCGACATTATCAGTGGCGCTAGAAACGCCATCAATAACGACTTTGGGAACACGATTTAGTGGTTATTTTTAGTCATGTAGGCAGTAATATGTAAGTAATTTCTTTTTCAAGATGGCGCCATTTTTAAAGCCTCTACTCTTATTCATTTTTCCATACATATCTGTAATTTGTCATGTGTGTGGCTGATACAAGTCGTTGATATTTTTTTTAAGTTTTTCTCAAACTTAATGTTTTTCAAATTTAAATTATAAGTTTATTTTAATACATGTTATGATTTTTTGATTAAGCTCTATTTATTTTTTATATCACGCTTGTGTCTCCGAAGGCAGGCGAACGTATAATATTAAATTAGGAGATCTTTTCCTAGTCCACGACGTATTGTCTGTTGGCCGCCTCAATTGCTCTGCGGTCTTTTTGGCCTCTGGGTTTGTGTTGATTGAAGATTATTTTTATGATTACGAATTAGTTAAAACAATCTAAGAGGGTTTTAACTAATTCGTCTACCTATGTACCAATTTTCAACTTATCTTGCTGCAGTGCTTATATTTGAAAGTTATTTCAAGCAACATAATTATACGTTCAGCAAATAATGTAATGTAAACAAACAAAACTGTATTACGAGTAAAATTCAGCATCCCTTGTTCTAACTGGAATATTATCGCCGCTAAGAAGCTAGGTGATTTGTTATTGCTCGTATTCCCTTCGGAAGGTGATTCTAGGGTCACAATGGAGTATTTTTACCTCTACACACGGTGTAAGAAGACCAACATTTTATAGTTACTATAAAAGTGCGGACATTTAATACCATAGTTATAAAGTCGAGGCACTTTAAAAATGCGGCCAGTTAGTACCACAGTTATAAATATAGTAACGTATGTACCAAGTACCTACTTCACACAGCAAATGTTTACTTGGATGGTCTAAAGTTTGCACGTTGCACCCGAGTGCCGTATTTATTCATCTTACCCATGCCCCGCAAAAGTTTGCCAAGTAAATATTTCCTACTTTTAATAGTTCTAGAGCGGCCCCACTGACCTATCTCAATGGCGCAACCGAAATAAAACTACACTACCTCTACTAGAAACTCTTTATTTAACACACATACCTAGTTAATGGCTTTTACTTTTTATCCGTGTTAGTACGATCTGTAAGAAAGTAAGTAAATCACTATAGGAAATATGATCCATGCTCAAATTGTAAATGCAAAAGTCTGTCTATCTGTTTGCTGCACTTTAACAGTTAAATCGCCGAAACGATTTTGATAAAATTTAGCTTGAAGATAGCTGAAGCAAATCATGTTTTTTTGTTAAATCATATCTTAGGGCTCTGAAATAAGGTATGAACGTTTGAATGAATTTTAAAACGGATAGTGTATTAAGCGGTCTCTGCAAATATCATAGTAGATATGCTTTTTACCGTTAGCACACACCAAAAGTTATAATAAAATGGATGTCTGTTGGTTGTATGTTTGTAAAGTCCACTACGATACATAGATTATTTCTGATGTCTATCATTTATTCGAATTATTTATTAAATAGTTGTAAAAAAAAAACCGAGCGTAGCAGCGGAAGAAGCCAGTCTTGTCTAGTAATACATCAAGAAACCCCGTTAGTAGTTTTATACGGACTCTAATCGCATCATAACATAGATTCCACTGAGAATAATTTTCTTCTCTTACCTTATACGGCATAATTTGCTTTAAGTGACAGATCGACCGCACCTGCATACATCCTTTGTGATGTACGTGCGATGCCCTGTAACGGCATTTATCTTTGTAAACACTCTGTACATACCTACGTACTTGAGTGTAGTAAGTACGTATAGAACTGATTCATATTTGGTTGTTGGTTAACGGGATCTCCTTTCAATGATTTCACGGTTCATTGTCATTTACTTGTTATGATCTCTTTATTTAACTTCACGTGTGCAAATATCGTGTTGACACGAAACTATATACCTATAGCTTCTATAGACAAAGAGTACCTGGATGACCGACTTTGACAGGTAATTCTTTTTTGGTAAGTCGTGTTTTCTGAAAATTAAATTCTTAAGCTAGCTTAGCTAGTTTTCTACGTCTTGGAAATCGTTGGAGCCGTTTTCGAGATTCAGATTAAATATTTATACAACACATTTATACAAGAATTGCTTGTTTAAAGTTTTTAATAAGGTTCAAGGTTCAAAGTTTAAGGTTAAGCTCGTTTAAAATAAGGTAAGCGGTGTTAATATGTTATGTATAGTTATTAAGCAAATGCAAAAACTTTTTTTTCACTTTTTGTCTACTTCCTACCTATAAGTAAATAGATACATTATATTCAAAATAGTTAAGCAGGTCACAATACTGGGACACACATTATCATAAACAACAAGTTGTTTTGTCTGTACGTGTTCGCTGCATCTGGTGCTAGTAAGCTATTATTGTTGTTATTATCTTCCTAAAACCAGTAATTTGGCTGAGATATAAGAAGGTGAATGTATGTGCGAAGAGGTTTAGAAACTGGCACGATCAATTTTATAACCATGTCATTTGTCTCAATAAACTTTGGTAGAGGCAGTCTCTTTATTTGAAATAATTTTACATCTAAGGTCCTCCGGCTTCGGCTTAAAATAAGAACAAGTCATCGCGATTGCAACTTGCAAGATACAAAAAACAACCGTGTGTTAGATATAAGAGAGCAGTCTTAAAGTTATGTAGCAATTACGTTTTAAATTTTATTACAACATCCTAAAAGACGACTTATGCTTGCGCATAATAAAACGCAGAAGAAACAGACTTGCTAAACAATATATGACCGTACAGGATATTTGAAGGTCTTTCTCCTTTAACCGCTATTAAAATTAAAATAAGTGCGTTTAGTATTTCTCCGTTGGATAAATACAAAGCGGCACAATCTTGTGAGTACTAAGTACCGGTTTATGCAAAGAATGCAAAGCCGTACTCTGCATTTCCTTTACAAGGTATGCCTTTAATAGGCGATAAAAATTATGCAGACATTATGTAGGTATGCTAAAGCACTTGTGTAAATATTTGTCATCATCATACTCGTCCTAGCGCTACTCCGGTTGCATCCAAAATTTCTTCGTCCGTCTTAGAGTTCCGTGTGCCTACTATTCCTACCAGATTTGACCGAATTTGAGCAGTAGAATAAATTGTATTGTTGATAAATACTTGACTAGTGTAAGGAGGAGGAGGAGGAGGTAAAAGCTTGTTGATATTGGTCATTATGTCAAAGAGCGGTAAAATTCAAGTGCGCGGTCAAGGCTCGCAAGCGCACGTTACGTTCGAGTTAAATGCGATCATTCCTCGACCATTCGCTGTGCAGTCAGGACGTGGCCACCAAACTGGAGAATAAATAATTATTTATTATAATTTCCTGTAGTTTATAAGGTGAGTGAACCTTTTTTACATATTTTGGAAGTTTTATTTGTTTACCTCTGGTTATTGTGTAAGGTCGAACCGCAACGGTTGCTTGCGGTTGAATTTTGGCCGGTTCCATATTTATGGCCAATCAATGCATTACGTGTCCAAAAATTTAATTACATTTATACCAAAGCCAAGTCATGGATAAAATTGGATAGTGAAAAAAAATGGATAAAATTAATATTGCCAAGCAGTTTATTCCATTAGTTGCACTGATAAAAAAGATTAACTGCTGATATACGTAAAAAAATATTCGCGTAACAATATATCACTAAAGTAAAAATAATATTGAATTGTCTATAACACATTTGAATTTTTTATTTTATTTATAATGAAATATGTTTTAAGTGGTTTACCTTAGAATATTTCACAAAAAAATAGTATTTTAAGGATAATACACGGTGTAAATAAAAAAATAACTAAATCTGTTAAAATAAGTCAAAGTGTATTCAAACGAGCTCAATAAGCAGGATACCTTTGTTTGTGTTGTAATTTTATTATTGCGTTTATGAACATTATTGTTTATTTTTTATTTAAAAGATCTAACTAAACGTTAACTTTAATGAAGGTCCTTAATTTTTTTAAGTAAACCTACTTCATGATAAGTATAGGTCTTTTCTCAAAAAGTGCGTCATAATACTTTCATTCCAAGCTTTCATCAGGATTAGGCGCGTATTGCAAAAATATTTTAAACTGCAAGGTTGTATGAAACTTGCATCAAATTCAAAACTTTCACGAGTTCGCCTCTTACCGCTAAACCGCTGCTAATTGAAAGAAACTGACACTTAATTAAAAACTTAATTTAATACGAAGCTGTCTATGAAAGTTTTACAAGTTTATAGCTACGTAGGTATATTGTAGAGTAAGATTTAATCTGCATAGTATATTAGTTTCTTAATACTAGTTGTGAATAATTAGTGTTGGCTTAGATTGAAGACATTGTCTTAATAATATTAATTTATAATCTGACGAAATAGTTTAATCGTAAACAAAACAAATAAATGTGTAAATCAGTGTAGGGTGAGAAGGGTAGCTTATCAAAAGAGGTGTTTTGGTTATCTGCATAATACATTAGAAGCACGATACTTGGTGATGCTTAAAACTAAGTGCAACCCACAGTTACATTTTTTAGGTATAATAGTAAAACTTTCTTAAACTAATCCCTCCTAAGTAAAACTTTCTTGAACTAGTCCTCCAAACATACGTAGTTCTATAATCGGTACAGATAATAATATACCCTTCACGTCACACGTTTGTGCAAGCAACGAACTCTCCTGACCATAACTCTGACCCTTCTCATTTTTATCAATCCTGATCACAAAAATTACGGTCGTGTAGGTAATAAAATTAGCAAAGGCTTATTATATCTTTATATATATATATTTCTTGTGTGCGTGTGTATGTCACTGAACTCCTAAACAACTCAACCGATTTTGATGAACTTTTTTGTATGTGTTCAAGGGGACTTAAGAATGGTTTAGATTCACAATTTAGTCCACTGGAAAATGTTTTTGTAGTTAATTCTTAATTTGTAAGTAGTTGTTGATTTTGACATGTTTCGACTGCGCTACCATCGCAATGTCAAATCTATATTTAATCATTTCGTCAAAGGGTACGGTAGACTCGATCGAAACCTTACCTGAATAATAAAACATTAAAAAATGAAGGTTTCGAGTCGACAACATATATCGGCAAAATTCGGAATGTCGAGTATTTGTTAAATTCTAATGGTTCTGACTCTGACAGACAAATCGCAGTCGCCATATTGGCCACTCTAGCAAAACGTCACTGATACCGGATAACATTTTGAGTACTACTACGTCTTAGTACTAAGTAGTTTATATGTGTAAATACTTTTTGCAGTTATATTTCTTAAACAGTTAAAAACGACAATTATAGAAGTATCTGCCCAATAAAGGAGATTTGTGTTACCCCGAACATAGATGATATATTCTATAACTAGTAAACCCCGAGCAAAGCCGCGGGCAAAAGCTAGTTATTATATAAAAAATATTATTCTAATAAAGCACTAAACGATAAATTTCATTATAAGCTAAGATATCTAATGTTGCTGCTATTTATTAATGGATGACTTTTTGCTTTCCATAGATTATAACACCTACTATTATGTAACCCTTGTTCGCAAATAAATCAAGAGATTAAAAAAATCTTTCATATTTAAACGTATCATATCATCAACATAATGTCACTAAAGTAACTCTCACTATAAGTTTGATAAGTAAAAGCTGTAGGCTATTCTCAAAGATGCCATCTTAGGTCATTGGATTGGAGCCAAAAGTGAGGCCGTGCCACATTCTTTACGCTTGCCTAGCAAATTGATTGTTGTGTCTTAAACGACGTTTCTACCTATATTTGCGGTGATATCCCCGAAGAGGTAGGCAGAGGGGTATTACTATACCCACTTTTCGCCAGATATATTTTAGTCCCACGTAATAGGATCGTAGCACACTTATCAACTCGGAAAAGGATCGTCACCGTATCGCCTTTCGCCTCGCCGTCAAACAGGCGTCAACCTGATGTAACCACGTAACGTTAGCGGATCAGAAACTCCGGCACGTCGGCTCGGCTACAGCTAGACGACGCCGTGCTTACGGCTCGCCGACCGCTGGTTGACGGCTAGGCGGCACTACTTCAATCATTTTGAATCCGAACGCAGACCGCGGGAGGGGCGTGGACGAAGAGACGTAAGCTAGGCTACGGAGAGCCGTAAGCTAGCGTACGGAGAGCCGTAAGCGCGGGAACTGCAAGTCGACCACGTACCGCACCGCGGTTTGTGAGCTTGTCCCGAGGCGAGGCGATTACGTTACGATTCCGATTAGTGTGCGTTGCAGTAGGGAGTTCCATACAAATAATACTGAACGGCGCCAGTTGATACGGTGCCGATCCCTTTCCGAGTTGATACGTGTGCTACGACCCATTGGGGGCAAGCCTACTGCCATACCGGGCACATTACTAGACTCCGTGCTGCTACTGAGAATTTCCTAACGGAAAAACCTAATAACACTATGCCCGACCCGGGGATCGAACCCGAGACCTCCCAATCCCACGCGCACTTTTATGCTGCGAGACCAACGAGGCAGTCTCTCTTAAATCAATAATATCTATATAAAATTTCTTAACTACTGGGCGCAAGAAGCTTAACTTTGGCATGTGTGTTCCTTGGGGAGCGTAGGTATGCACCAAGAAGGTATATCCCGAAATTCCCACAGGATTCAATAAATAGGAAATAAAAAATGAGCCATGCACATTATTTATTTTGAAGTTTGTTGTTTTTATATTCTAAACATTTGCCTTCGGATCATGAGCACTATTATTCTTTTAGACAGTTGTAATAATCTATACTGAAATCCTTCATGTTTTCTTTTATTTGATCTGAAATATTATTTATTGACTGGTGAAGTTAATCACTAGATTTGTTTGAAATTTTTCCAATACCTAGTCTGCAGGCAATTGATCTGTCCGACCTAAGCTAGGTCAGACCTTAACTATAAATCTGAAAAGTCACGAATGATATTTAAAAAAAAATTTACCAAGTCTGTCAAATCCTTTCGCAGTAATAAACAAAATTATTAAATGAGTACATTTCACAATATTATATTTCTTCAACTCATAAATTAAATTTGGCACTTCAAATCTTATTTAATATTTAACATAGTATTATAACTTTAAACTGACCCGTTTTAAACATGAATAGTTAAATTGCGTTTTACCGCAAAGGCATTAATCACGTAATCAAAATCATCACGGCTATTTGTAAATCTGATAAGTGGTTTTGTTTCCAAATTATGGAAGCGATCGTGAGTTAACAACAATTAGTAACTTGTTTCTGTTTACCAGTTATGACTTTTGATTTGCGAAAACTCAATGGCCGATTTTGTAAATTAAATCAGTGCGTGACCTTTCATGTCACGATGTGATTCTCTTATGGGTGTATTCGCATCATGATCGGTACGTATAGAACGCATTTTTACGCGGCCGCCACCGCCGCATATCTGACAGTTATCATCATTATGCGACGAGCGTGGCCGACTCGTAATTTTTTTTTACGCTTTCAGATCGTCGACCGGCCATAGAAAAGGGCATCGTCACATTAGATGCGACGGGATAAATTTAATATAAAGTCACTTATATAGAACCCGCAAAGCCGTGCTTATAATATTTGAATCATAACTTCCAATCAGTTTCGCTAGAGACAGTGGACCCTCGCTTGTAATAAATATCGCAAAATAAAATATCAAACGTGAATTTGTAAATATAAATTGCTATTTATCTTATACGAGTTCAACAAAATATTAGTTATAAACATGATTTACTTTCTACTATATAACTTTATTCATAAACTTCGAACGAATTTCAAAAACCATAAAGCTTTATTATTTATCTAATCTGCTCGATTACAGAAAAATCGATACTAAATTTCACAATGGTTTTTAGAATTCTTGCTTTTACTTTTCAACATCATCTGGACAGTTCTTTATGCACTCACAGAAGTATTTTTACTTTATTATATAGATGGCAATAGGCTCGCCCCCTATTACATTGCGACCGAAACATAACTGGCGAAGTGTGGGTGTTTAACACACCTCTGCCTACCCGTTCAGGGATAAAAGGCGTGAAGTTATGTTATATTATTACTAGCCGTGCAGCGCGGTTTCACCCTACATCTCGTCCATTGAACCCTCGTATCGCATCAATCATCCTTCGCGTGGGCTTTTTCTTTCTGTTCAGCTTCAGTGTCGTGGCGTAATGTTACAAAGGCCTAAGTGTAGCCTTTTTCATGAATGGTGATATCATACCTACGCAAAAAAAACATATCTGACTAATAATTCTAGAGATACGATCGTTTAAACAAACCAAGTTTAACATTATTATATTAATTACTACAAGATATAGTTAGACATAATAATATAAAAACATGATTCTTATCTCTATTTTTTCTTCCAGAAATCATGAGACTGAAAAATACTATTATTGTTCTGGTCACCACTATTGTACTAGTTGCAAATGCTGTGAAATATGACGAGGACGACGAATATGCAACTGTAGAAAACACAGACAGCTACGATTACAGCAGAGAAGGGAGAATACTGTGGCCGTACCCACTGCAGAAAGAAGACCCTGAAAATGAGACGCACACAGAAACTACTAACACAAGTAACAAACAAGACAATGAAAGTGAAAGGCAGAAACGCTTTCTTACCTTCTCGTACCGTCAAAGCCCTATCCTTCCCGAAAAGTATGTGCCGAAGAACCCAAACGATCCTTTTGATTTCTTACGCGATACGTACCCACTGCCTAAAGGTAATCCTTCACAAAACTTTAATACTCAGATTCTTTCTAAATGTAATCAGATAATGCCAGGCCATAGTTTCTTAATGTATCGTCAAACTTATCGGTGTGTGTATCTTATTGTTCTCTCCACTTTACGTGCGTATTCAGCTACAAAGTTTTAATTACATTATTGTTTATTTTGAAGGTTAGTCTAAGAACTGATACCGTAACAGACGCCTAATGTCTCAGCGATAAGTGATCTGCTAGAATTGACGTAGATACAAGGTTTATTGTATAGGGGGCACTAATCCGTTACATAAGTTTACGCACATGCGTGAGGTCAAGGATTTGTTTCTGAGAAAGGTTAAAGTTTTATTTCGATTTAAATGACACAAAACAAAACAAATATACTCGTTGTAAACGACACAATGAACGTAAAATTTATAATTATATAGCTGGTTCAGGTTTTATGTTTCATAAATAAATATTTTTTTGAATCAGTTGATAAATACGGGAGAGCTCTCAAATAATATACGTGAATAAAATGTAATCGAACTGACCCGCCTCTTGTTTTTGAAGACGAAAAAAAAACTATAGTTTTAAATCGTTATGATTGTTTTCAGGGTACTATCAACCTCTTGACGAATACGACTACATCATCGTGGGAGGAGGCACAGCAGGATCCGTGGTAGCTTCTCGTCTGACAGAAGACAAACCTCGAGCCACGGTGCTTGTCCTTGAAGCAGGCAAGCCTGAGAGTGTGCTGAATGACGTACCGGCTTTAGTATCATACATGCAATTGACTGATGGAGAATGGCCATACAGGATGCAACATCAACCAGGAATTTGCTTAGGTAAGTGTTTGAACTAAGATATTAGTAATAAGTTGCGTTACTTTTTTTCGGCAAGTTCAGAACATGAATGGACCGGTTCGACCGGGGTAGTACTACACTCTAACAGAAAATCGACGTTAACTAACAGTACCTATACATTTCGTTCCGCGAGCGAGGGTGCCGGAGTCACCATTCCCTATTCCTTCTGCCTAATCCCACTCCACCTCCTATCCCTTTTCTCAACCCAAAGGGCAGCAACGCACTTTTGTCTCCTCTGGTGTTGCTTGTGTTGCTCGGCGGTAATCGCTTAATATCAGGCAATCTGTCTGCTCGTTTTCTGCAATAACATAAAACAATTTTAGACTAATATTCTTGTTAATTTGGTTGGCCGGTGATTTGATGTCAGTAGGCACTGAAAAGAATTGGAATCTCACGTCCTATGTATCTCAAATAGGAGATCTGCCACTCCATTAGGTTAATTATTAGTAATTCTTGATCAAAGCCTATACGAGAAACTGTTACTAGAACGCTTAAGTTTATATTTCGTTACATATTTTTATTGTAGGTTAATATTTTTATGTGAAAAAGATGAAATAATCAATACTTTAATTACTTATTTATTGAAATTTCTATAATGTTTTATTATTTCTATACTTGGCGCATCGCCATCTGCAGCAGTTTCTTTCTGGAACATACATAACAAATTCAGCTTCTTGCACCCATTACTTTTGGCTGAGCGTTGTCTGTCAGTCAGTAACGCAAGAATATTATATATACAGATATCTTTGTCTTCATATAGAGGTGGTGATAACCTAGTGGAGATACCAACGGACTGCTTTGCAGAAAGTATCGGGTTCGAAACCACGGCCCGCACCACTGACTTTTGAAGTTAAGTGCGTTATCGCTTGTCCCCTGTCTTGGAGAGCACATTAAGTCTGCGATCCCGGTTATTATGAAGGTCTTTGACAGTCGTTATGGGAAGTCCTTGGAATTAAGAGACGCTAATCTGGACCATAGCATATTGCTATCCTTTTGAGTTGCGGGGGTAAGACAGGCAGTATTTCTGTGGAAAAGCTAATATTCAGTCAAACCTGCAGGCCGATTCAGAATGTCACGACAAGTAATCGTACGATATGTCAAATTATTGTCGTCGTCTTTTAGCCGCCTATCAGAGATTTTTTGAACAAATATTCATTGAATTCAGTTTATTTATTAATTTACTTCATACTGAATGCATAAAATTGATAGGAAATGCGATAGTTTTGTCAAAAAATGAGGAAACCCGTTTGACAATTAACGGAATCGAATGTCAAATGAGATATCGAACGATTCTGAATCGCCCCCCTGGTTAGACTAGTAAGCGGAACCCGGCCTGTAACTGGGATAACGCTAGTGGGAAGATGATATTTGTCTGAATAAAAAGATAAACAGACGGAGTACGCAACAAAATAAAAACACTGTCAATATTATTTTTCTAGTTCCCTTTATTATTTTATAATTTAGCGTACTTACGTTAAACAATGTTTAAAATTGCGTGTAAATGTGTACGTATACATGAATGTAATTCACATTGGACTTAATATTGCAGGTCAAAGTAATTTTATAACATAGACAACAGCAGTCTATTATTATATAGATATTGGACAACTGAGTATCGAAACAGTAAATAACTGATTTACTAATTACTAAATTTATAAAAACTATTACTTGACCCGGTGAACTTCGTACCACCATATATAATGTTTAATATTTATATTAATTTAAATATTTTTTTCATACAATTCCTCTCCTAATAACGATCACATAAAGGAAAAATTTATACAATTTGGTGCAGTCGTTTGATAGTTAAGCGCGTACAAATATTTCGGTGATTCATTTACACAATAAAAAACATATTTGATAAATGATTAGTATTATATCTTTAGGTTCACTGATTTATATCTGACTTATAAAATGTCAGTGGCATGTCAGTGGCCAAGACATGTGTCGCTGTGTTCGCTGTCCCGTCCGGGACTAGTCTTATCTTTAGGCTGATAATATGACCGCAATAGGCTAGTTGACGAAAAAAATTTTATAAGTCCTTTAGATTATTCAAAAATAAGCGATACGTATTTTTTTATTTGTAAATTAAACCAAAAATGACCAAGATATAGCTCATTAAAGTAACGTATAACGTCACGCCGTCCTGCATTTTTTCGCACTAGATGACGTCACACGTAACTTTAATGGGCTATATGTTTGTTATTTTTTATTTAATCGAAAAAATAAAAAATACGTGTCCAATATTTTTTTATAATCTAAAATACGGACTAAATAAAATGTAATTATTTTGACCCTGGAAACTACCCTATTCCTATCTATCTGTTATATTCCTATTTATCTGTTATGTTATATCTGTTGTTTTCACTGAACCATTAGATAGCTCGTACCTACTAGCTAGCTTGTTTTCATACATTCGTAAACTGGCATCTTGGCCTATTGGTGGCTAAGCCGGAGGTGGTAGGCTCGATAACCACTCAGGATAAATTGTTGCATAAATTTTTGTTGCGCCTTGGGGGGTAAATTATGTATAATAATGTATTTAAGGCTTATTAGTTATCTGGTCACCATAGAACCGGCTCTGTCTAGTTTGGGTTTATAATTTGTTCCAGAATATTCATAAAACCGAAAATCTTATTACCTTATAGGTATCTATGCGGAACTTTTGTTGTCTTTTAAAAAGAAAAAGACTGACTACGTTGCAACCCATCATTTTCTATGTTACAAAGTATAAAATACATTTTCGTTGTATTGCAGGAAGTGAAGGACAGCGGTGTTATTGGCCTCGCGGCAAGCATTTGGGAGGCACCAGCGTTATCAACTACATGTTGTACACCAGAGGAAGACCTCAAGACTGGGACAGGATCGCCGCTGATGGGAACTATGGATGGTAAGGCATCTTGTTCAATACATCGAACGTCGAACACCCGGTTTATTCTAAATACGATCCAGGCGTATCATTTTAAATATCTTCTAAATTAACATCGTTAGTATTAATCATATAACCGTCAACTACCAGCACCAACTCTAGAATTCAACCCAGAAAGTAGCTAGATGTTTCAGGACCCAAAGATATGTAGGTTAACCGTGCGTTTATTTAATAATAATATGATCCTAAGAACATTGTTTAGTATATTCTACAATTGTGATGTTAATTACTGTGTGCCTAGTACTTCTAGAAAACACTAGTATTGATGTCATATAAACCTAAATAAATAAGGAAAATCTATAAATATGTAGAAATACTAGTTATTTATTTTAACTCGGTGCACAATTTTAATATTATATTATAAGGTCCTTATTAAAATCATACTGAGAATTATTAAGGTTTTAATTTATCTTTTTTAGTTTTACTGAGACGTAAAATTGAACGTAATCGTTTTCGTAGATAAAGACTAGTCCGTTGTGGACTACCTCGGACTATTCTTTATCCGTTGGAGAACAATGTAGTCTATTATATTTTATTAACAGAAGACTTCTGAGCTCATCGATAAGCATGCATAACGTTGCGAACGCCATCAGTAGCCAACAATTAGATCCACGCAAAAAAAACATAGATAAAGATGTCACTATTTGTTTCATGTTGCTGATAACATAAAAATTTAAAACGAAGACTGTAATTATAAAAAAATATATCCATAACTAAATGATATCACATGCTAACTAAATTTCATTTAAATTGGTAAAGATTTAGTTTGAATTCGAATGCAATGTCATGCAGCGTAAATGTACATATGCATGTTTCATAATTTGTATTTTTGGAGGTTGTCTCGTGTTTTGTATTTACATGACGTTTTAATTATTCATATCACATGCAGCCGTGCTAAATTGTGTTATATCAAAATTTTAAATGCTAGTTGTGCTCAAGATCATGCAACTCATTACACTTACCTACTGTGTTGGTCAACAGTCTCAATACATTTGACCTTTCTCTTTATGTGTCGTTAACACTAGATGTCCATACGCCCCAGTTTTGAACAGGTCCATTTCTCAACTTTGTTACAAATGTTACTTCAAGTAATATCGAACATATAATCAAAAATATTAATCAAACACATAACATGACAGTTTGAATACATGCTTCGGACCTATCAAATGTATATAAGCATTTGTCATTATTATGGAATCAATAAAAATGTTGCTGCCCTTGGACAGCAACCTTTTTATCATTTACTAGAGGACGCCAGCAGCTACGCCTGCATTTTTTTTTAATTTACCCGTTTTGGCCGATCCCGTGGGAATTTCGGGAAATCCCTTCTTAGTGCACCTCTACGGTCCCCAAGGAACATGCATGCCAAATTTCAGCTTCCTGCGCGCAATAGTTTCGGCTGTAGCGTGTCTGTCAGTCAGTCAGTAACGCAAGGATTTTATATATTAAGATAACAATATTTCTGATATTAATACAAGTGTTCGTATTATTTTCATAAATAAATCAGTATAGTCAAATAGGTACTGTACTAATTGCAATTGCAATTTATATGCACACTTCTATTATCAATTATTATTAAAAGGCAATTTAATTATGTGTAACTAGTTACCCGCCTTACACAATATAAATCAATTGTTATCAAATAAATATGTGATTCATGGGGCATGGAATCGTTTGAAGTATGTTGTAACAATATATTTTTTTACAGGAATTATAATGACGTGTTGGAGTATTACAAGAAATCTGAAAAAGCTGAAATAAAGAAATACAAAGACGCTCCATATCGCGGCCGCAACGGTGAACTAACAGTCTCGAATGTTCCATTCAAGTAAGTTCCCAACTGTTATTAATTTCAACTATCCAAAGTTCTAAAGTTAATTAAAACTAAGACATTGAAAAAATTGTATAGTTAACATTTGACGTTATTCTTTGTTCCCAGAACCGGTCTTGTTGAGGCGTTCTTGAAAGCTGAAAGAAGCTTAGGAAACCCTACGGTGGACTACAACTCACCATACGAACTTGGATTTGGTTACACACAAGCGATGATGCAGAAAGGTCACAGAGTCACCGCTGCTAAAGCATTCCTTCACGAACACAAGCGACGAAGGAATCTCCATATATTAACGGAAGCAGTTGTCACTAAGTTGATCATAGAGCCCAGTTCTAAAAGAGCGTACGCAGTTGAATATGTAAAGGGTGGTAAGAAGCGCATAGTTCGTTGTCGTAGAGAAATAGTCCTGTCAGCAGGACCTATCGCATCACCCCAATTACTTATGTTGTCAGGAATAGGTCCGCAGGACCATCTACAGTCGTTAGGTATCCCTGTCATAGTAAATCTACAAGTTGGAAGAGTTCTCTACGACCATATTGCGTTCCCCGGAGTTATTTTCAAATTAAATACATCAAATGCGAGTCTTCTCGAACCTAAAATAGCCACTTTGCCTAATGTTATACAATGGATGCACTATGGAGATGGATTGCTAACAACCACCGGAGGAGTCGAGGCTATTGGATATCTAAAAACATCAGCATCACGAGATCCGGAAAATGTGCCCGACATTGAATTATTAAGTATGGGCGGATCTGTAAATTTAGATTCAGGTGGCGCTCTTAGACAAAGTTTTGGATTAGATGAAAATAAATTTCACCAAGCATTTCGGCCTATATACGGAAAAGATACTTGGTCGGCCGTTATTATGTTAACTCAGCCGAAATCTAGAGGCTATCTCGAACTTAAAGACAGTAATCCATTCTCACATCCTAAATTATACGGCAATTATTTAACCGATCCGCAAGATATGGCTGCGATGTTGGACGCTGTGAGACATGTAATTAAAGTAGGAAATACTGAAGCATTTAAAAAATATGACCCTCAGTTGTACTTTGCCGATGTAACAGAATGTAGGAATCATGTTCCCAATTCAGACGCGTTCTGGGAATGCCAGATTAGAACAATGATGGTTACTTTGCATCATCAAATCTCAACATGCAGGATGGGACCGCCGACTGATCCTTATGCCGTAGTGGACCCTGAATTGAGGGTGTATGGTATTGATGGCTTGAGGGTGATAGACAGTAGTGTAATCCCTCGGCCAACGAATGCGCACACCGCCGCACCCGCCATCATGATCGGTGAAAAGGGTGCAGATCTGATAAAGAAAACCTGGTCAAATGTGGTCTCATAATGTTAACAATAAGTGTGATTAAATTATTTTCGTAGTTATAAGAATGTGCCTAATAGATAAGATATTATAAATAAGATGAATAAAACAATAAACATTGAAAAATATTTTCATGGTGTTTTTATGCTTTACATTACCAAAATTAAAGTCACGTATATAATGCAATGAAAATTAATACTTACTTACCTAGACCTCATTAGTTAACTTAAATATTTATAACATTAGCATCAATAGAGCAGTGACTCGGTAGGCATTGAACCCTTTAGGCTTTGGATCGAAAAACTGATAACTACTAATTATCTAAATAATTTTTATAACTTACTTTGTCGCCAATCAGTGACAGGGTAAGCTTTACCGAAGCTCCTAAAGTAAGCCTTCAGATACACACGGGAATGTAAATCTTTAAACTGAAGCAGTTGTATGCGGCGATAGCCCAGTGGTGTACGTAACAGAGTGCCGATAGACGATGGTCTCGGGTTCGATCCCCAGGTACCCCGACTGTTTGAAGTTTTCGAAGTTATGTGTGTATTAAAAATGTTAATTATCGCTCGCTTAATAATGTGCCTGGTAGATGGCAATAGGCTCGCCCCCTATTACATTGGGACCGAAACATAACTAGCGAAGTGTGGGTGTGTAATACACCTCTGCGTACCCCTTTGGGGATAAAAGCGTGAAGTTATGTTATGTTATGAAGCAGTTGTAAATAACTAAATTATCATACAAAAATACAGCGACCACACATTTTACAAATTACCCAAAATTCAGGTTAATCAGATGCAATGACAAAAGTAAACAATTAGACATTTCCGGCAACACAAAAAATGGTTGGTTGAATAACAAAATCAGCGAACATCGTTTGATTTCATTATATTAATAGGAGACGGGCGGGAAAGGGTTTTACGCCGCGTCATGTTTCCCCAAATAATAAAATTAATGGTTCTTCTATACAGAGATCCATTAACGCTGGTATTCAGTGTTTGCGTTAATATTCGGTAACTTTGGAAAAACGATTTTCTTTCGTACTCTTTTCCGTATATCTTACTAAACGAAGCTGTCGTTAATGTCAAACAGATCAACATTTATAAAAATCTTACATCTGTATAAATAAAATTATTGTGTTACTGACTGGCTGTCAAACAACGTACGGGTGGAACTGCTGGCCGCATGAAGCTGAAATTAGGCATGTATGTTCCTTAGAATTTGTTCCCGCACGTGACCACCCTAAGGAACTAATATAATCCCACACGGGCGGCGCTGACGACGAAGTTTTAGGAAATATAAAACACACCCTATCTAGCAAATCGAAGAAAATTAAGATATAGGAAATAAGATCAACTTGAAGAAACCTAATAAAGGTAGATAAAAACTTGGTCAAAAGAATATTAGGTTAGCACTAACGAGACCAACTTTATGTGAAAGAAGAATACTAAACAGAGGTTAATACAATTCAAAGTGTTTGATTCGTGGGAAGGTGTGGAACTCGGTCAATCGTAACTCAGGGAAAGACCTTTAATTGTTTCTTATTTCCTATTTTAGGAAATTCCATTTACATAAAACCCTTTTCACAACGAAAGAATGCTTCATTTTATCATTATTAAGTCCCCAAATACTTGTATAATTAAAACAAAAGTGTAGGCTTCTCTGAAATATAGCGAAATGCTCCGATATTAATATTCAAACTTGGAACATTTAGCTACGTTTTCGATTTTATGGTAACACGCATTGCGTCAGAACGCTTTTGTTAGGTTTTAGATTTGAGCTTAAGTTTGTAATAAGTTAGAAATGGGAATTTTATTTGTCACATCGATTATTTTAAACGTACCTATATCGTCATCATCACGGATCATTCGTTGTTTATAATCTGTAATTGTGGGCTGGAAGACCTAACGTGTTTTTTGAGATCATTTTGGAGAATCATTCAGAAATGCGACATGTTTTCAATTGTAGGGGTATGTAATATGTTGTAGGCAGCCGCTACACAATCATCGCGTTGAGAATTTAAATCGCACATAGCTTCGAAAAGTCATTGGTGCGAGTCGTAGATTTAAACCCGAGACCATCTACATAGAAGTCCGTCTCTCTACTAGGCTATTGCTACTCTACTTGGGATATAATTGATGCATAAATACAAAGATATATACCTAGAGTATATCTGGTATCGATTGAACGAAAGGCTATACCTTCTGCTGAAAACTGTGCGAGATTTATGATTGATAATGATAACAAGTACAAAACAGACTGACCGATTGATAGTTCAGGAAATAGATTTCTTACTTAAGATTTCCTAGCAAACATCATTTGATATTACTTATTGCTACAAAAGTATTATTTTTAAGCAGGCACAGAATCGGTCATTATGTTTTTATACTTAGTTTAGCTCTAGTTTCAAATTTATAATCCTGTGATATATATATACTTATCCCTGCTATGTGCTTAAGTACCTATTATAGCGGTAGCAGTATATAAGAACACGGGTTTTAGCTTGTATTATTTTTCATCATTCACTTTTTATTTATAAGAAGAATAGCTGTTAGCACATGGAACTTAAACTACCCTGCATCTTTCTCACAAAGGAGCGCCTAAATAAATAACCAGAGTAGAAATCCTCACATAATTTTACATACGACACTCGGAAAATGGCCGGTACCTTTCTCGCAGCGTAGCGCCTACATGAATGGAACGGCATTCCCACTTACAAAACCAGAACAATCTTTATTTGGTTGCAATCTTCTGTAAAGTGAACAAACTATGTCGTACCACTTTAAGCAAATCAGCACTTTCAGTAAAATGTTTCTTATGTCCTACTTAAATGTTTACCTACTATAGTTTTTTTATCATAATTTATTGGAAAGAAGCCTTGTTGGATATAGCTCAAAAATACTATACCTATTCATAAGATGATAGGTATGAAGTCAAGTTATCATTTATCATATAGGTCATATGTACATAATGTAGATTATAAAAGTACCTGGATACTCGTTGTAGAGCCTAGGATTAAGTAAATAATTTTACTGTGTGTAGAATATATTTAATTTATTTCTGTTTATTTACATTTTTATATATAACCGGAACAAAGAAATTTGCTACTTTTATCACCGTGATATATAATATATTATCCATGAATTTGGAAACATGCATTGAACATAGAGCTGTAATATAATGTAACAAAAATGATTGCGGTGGTAAAAAAGACATTGTATTACAGTTGTTAATGCTATCAACATACAATGTATATCGGTTGTAACCTACTTTGTACTTTATGATGTATCTCGGTGATGATATTTGCATAGCATAAAATTTTACTCAACAATACAAATATTATCATGGCAATCGTATAACGATTGAAGATAATTGTATCATTAAATAATAATCAAACAAAGTAATGTAACGTATTGGTAGCTATGATTTATCTGGATAGTTTTTACCACATTAGGACTTTATAAACATCCAACAGACGGACGTAAAGTACACCCAGACTAGAAATAAGAAATTAATAAATCGCACAAAGTATTGTCCCGCGTGGGTATCGAACCCGCAACGCAAGTGCAGTGTCAAAGTCCACAAGCATCTGAACCGTACCTGGGACCAGGAAACGCCGGGTCCCTTCAGGGGCCCAAAGAATATCTTTGCGTATATTTTTATATGGAGTCGTTCACATACGTCCATGCCTGGACCGGGGACTGAGATTAAGTGCCTAGGCCGGGCGCCATGACATGCCTCGTGTGCAGATATTTTTCTTAAAAATATGAATGAAAAGTACTACTTTTGTACATCTTCCATTTTCTCTCCATCTAGAACAATTGCGATCGCAGTTAATGCCTCAGTAATAAATAACGACATGACGTATATTGCGTGTTCTATTTATTAAACTAGACTGAAGCATGATACCATAAAAAAATGGTGACGGGGGGCACAAATGGAAAATCCCGATCTGTCACAAACCTGGTCCCATCTGAAACCACCCAAGTCAAACTTATACCTATTTAGAAACTATTTATCATTTTTGTTATATCTTTACCAATTGTGTGTAATAGTAATTATTACTCATTAGAATATATATCAAAACCTTTTTTGACACGAAAATGCGACATTGCCACTTGTACGGGAACAATCTCTTAAAGAATACGCAATATTTAAAAAGCTGTTAGCAAGCCCCGTTGTCCCGGAGGACTGGTGCCAACAAATGCCAACTTTGACAATGAAAACGTAATTATGCCTTTTTATCATACAAGAACAGAAAGAGAGCGATTTTTTATTTTAATGCTTCTATTGTGTAGATAGTATGTAATAAATCGTTCATCTGCTACTTAGAAACGCCTACAGTGAATACTCAGTTCAAGCTCTTCAAGCCACTGACTAGTGTAGTATAGTCCTCAGTAAAGAAAACGAAAGTTATGCTACCGCGACATAGTCATGTTAAATTCCAAAGCTTGCACGTACACAAAGCTAGTCTTTTTAAGCTAGACACTTTGACCTTTATACCGGGTTATGGTACACGAAATAAGTATCAAAATCTTACTGCTAAGCTTGACTTGGCGCTGTGTGTACAATCAAACAAGTCGGCGCTCTGGACCAGTTCGAAAAAAAATCCCTTGACTCGCTCGTTAGTCGAGGCACACTAGAAACTGGTTTTGTATACGAGTGTCAATGTGCATGTAAAGTAGCACTGGAAGCGACAATGTCTTGCTGAGCGATTCTCGCCCTTGTGGTAGTCGAGCGGAAAGTTGTTGGACTGTACATAAACAGTACAATTGGTGGAAAAACGACACACAACCATCCGCGTAATGAATGAAAAGTATCTTAAACAGAGGGGTGAAGGTCGCTCTTGTATGGACCTCCTGCTAGTGCGAGGAATGACTACCGAAAATAGACCTACGATGTGAGGTAATTCTAGAACTAAATACCTAAGTCATATTCATTTATTTTAGTGTGTAATTATTATGCATGTTACTAAATAATAGTCTAACAAGTTTAGTATTTGATCAACCCGTGGCACTAATTAGTAATGTAGTTCAAATACTATTATATTATACAATTTGCATATAGTTTTGTTAATTACCTACGTTATCATAATTTCATATTGTTAATACGTTTAAACATATTAAATCCCCCGTAAACTTTGTAGAGTTCAGCTAAACTAATTTATGACTGTCACCAATAAATTTACGTTCAAAGGTAATAAATCAACGTATAAGGTGTGTGAACCATGAAAGGCCATGCTCCTTTGAAGGCTAACTATAAAAAAGTGATAGTTATTGATAAGTGATGACAAATTCCTTCCACTCACACTAAGCCCTATCAAACTTATTGACACAGAAGCGGCGGCTAGTCGCTCTCATAGCTATTTTCTTAGTACGGCCGTTTGCTTCATGGAGCTCGGTCGTCGACGTTAAAATAGTAATTCACACACGCACCAAAAGGTATTTTTTATGTAAATTGACTATTATTATCTTACTTTCTTTTTACTGTAAATTGTAATTTGTAGACTTGTTATGGAACTAAGGACCAAAATAATAATTTTGTTTCGATTTTAGTTAAAATATCGATAGTTTTCATATAAAAGCCGGTGGTTCCTTACAAGGCCAGTCAAAAATTCGACAGTTGGCCTTGCTAGAGTACATAGACCTTACTGGAATATTTACAAATCATGGACATATAGACTTAATTTTAGTTATAAATACGTACCGGGAAAGATAAAGCAATGTTAGATGTTTATAATATTATTTTTATAACGGTTATTCAATTTTTACTTAGATTTGGAACATTTTGGTTTTACAAATAACGGACCTTTATGAAGGCCACAATGGATTAAATCTTTCTTGTATGATTTGACGGTAAAACGCATTGTTGTTATCAATATAATACTCATTATACAATAATTTAATATAATTTATATTAATATATTCTTAGTTATATGAAAGGCAGCGATAGCCTAGTGGAGATACCAACAGACTGCCATGCGGAGAGTATCGGGTTCGAATCCACGGCGCGCACCAATGACTTTTCGGAGTTATGTGCGTATTAAATTGTTAATTATCGCTTGTCCCGTGCCTCGGAGAGCACGTTAAGCCGTCGGTCCCGGTTGTCATGAAGATCTTTGACAATCGTTACAGGGCGTCAGAACCTTCTAATAAACTGACATTAGTCTAAACCATGGAATATCGCTATCCCTTCGGGTTTAATACCGGTTAAGTACCGGAGGTCAGACAGGCAGTCGCTCCGTGGAAAAGCTAATATTCAGCCAAATCCGGTTAGACTAGAAAGCGGACCCCAGATTGAAACTGGGATAACGCTAAGAGGATGATGATATTCTTAGTTATACGATGGTATTGCAGGAATACTCGCTAAGTTTTTTAAAGAAGATTATAATATGTTAAGCATTTAATATTTCGTTTAAAAGAGCTATTTATGTAGTTTTTGTAAAAGCGGATAATTTGATAATAACAACTCTAGTTTTAAGTTGAACGACTGATATATAATATTGGCCTTGTATGGAAGCCTGTTTCTTGCAAGAGCTTTATAAAAGTTAAGTTTATTATATAGTGATTACATCTAGAATAACAACAAGTAGGCATTTCGGCTTTTTACGCAAACCGATAAAAATCAGATTTCAGATTTTGAAATCGATTTCAAAAACCGATTTTAGAAATCGATTACAAAACCGATTTTAGAAATCGATTTCAGTAGCGGATGTTGGAGCGTAGCGTACGACAAACGCTAACAGTCGAAATCTTATTGTATTTAAGGCATGAGACCAATCAAGTCAAATAAAACTCTCCAAACATAAATTCCTAAAAACTTTTTGCAATTTTCAAAATAAACATGAAATAGATATTTCGTTTTATTTTTTTTATTCAATCTGCAATTCATAAAACCGCCAAAATCCAAAACGATTGGCTTGCTTGGTGACCATTCGGTTTATCTCTTTCGCTCTTTCAACGTATCAGTAAGTTAGAAAGAAAAATATATGAAATTTGCTCTCTCTCATTCTAACTAACTAGTCGTTTTGTAGTGTGATAGAAAACGAATGAATATGCAAACTATCGAAAACGTAAGCTTTAGATTTACTTTGTAGTTTGGTTGCGCTTGCACCGTTTGGTTTGGATTAGATTGTTTGCGTTACCGTGGTATTGTTTTGCGTTTTCTAAAATCGGTTTTCTCACGTTGGAATATCGATACGATACGATTTCTGACTGCAATCGGATTGCAGATTCGTTTTGATATATCGGTCTCATGGCTAACGGTGCATGTAACCCGAGCAAATGCCTCAACATGCTCAAGCTACATGCGCCATGTACAAGCACCCTAAAAACAAGAATATCATATATATTTCACAATAAAACAAAGTCTTAATAACTCTTTTGTTTCTTTCATTTATGCAGTAAACGAAATAAGAAAATACAGGTAGTAGAGCCTTGCTGATTTCAGCATGAATGGGCCGGCTCGACCGGGGAAGTACTACCCTCTCACAGAAAATCGACGTAAGGTAACAGTACCTAAACTGTTGCGTTTCGTTCGGTGAGTGAGAGTGCCGGAGGCCCTATCCCCTATTCCTTCTCCCTTATCCCACTCCTCATCCTATCCCTTTTCCCAATCCTAAGAGGCGGCAACGCACTTGTAACTACTGTGGTGTTGCTTGTGTCCATGTGCGGCGGTATTGCTTACCACCAGGCAATCCGTCTGCTCGTTTGCCGCCTATTACTATAAAAAAAAAAGTTTCCTTTCATGGTCCACCCATAATATTGAATTTTTCAATTTTCAATTGCCAATTTCAATGGACACTCAATAAGACTTTTTGATTCAGACAACAAGCATGATGAACAGCCGGACTCAAAACAACAGCTAATGGATAACACAAAGTGCTAGAATCGAATCCACATCACTTGGCGCATTGGTAAATGGCGAGATGACGCTCCATGCGTACTGCAAAGCAACGAACCGAAATCAATTTTGATATCAGCGTTTTTCATATATTGTATTTTGACCGACTAAACATTTCTCCTCCATTGCTTATAGTTTTTATATCTGCTCCCTACTCTAGTTATGACAGGCGGAGTAAATGTGTGAGACGCTACAGACCTAAGTAATTTTCATACGTCACGTTTGACGCTTACTCACTAAGACTACCGCGTCCTTCTAATAGAAGTGTTAGTGTCTAAACACACTGTGTCGTTACTCGACCGAAGTTTAGCGGCTGATTTTACGTTAAGATGTATTCGGCTGATATGACACACCATAAGTGCCGAACTTACGCTTGTACTACGAACTACGCTTGTGCTCTACTACTAGAAAAGTTGCCGCTGAGCTTACGCCCGACCGAAGTAAGCTGTACGGGATCCTGGCCTTTTCGCCGAATATTGTTTGGCCGATTATCACTTGCCAACCAACGTTTCGCCTATTTTTCACTTTGACGACTAACGATTGTCAAATTTTTGTATGACAACGTCTCATTTAGTAGAATTATTGTTAAGCTGAGTATTGTAATGACAAAAAATGTTTGGAGCATTTATCTTTTGTCAAATTATTAGACGAATAACGTTTCGTCTGTTCAGGTGATGTTTCGGGAAGTTCAGGTGAAATCGAAAGGAATCGGTTAGGTTAGGTTAGTATGCTGATAAACAATGCACGTCAACTGAAACAATGGCTGGTTAGGTTAGGTTAGAACTGCGACCACAACGCACGAGCCCAGCGAGCAAAGCGAGCGTGCCGCGGCAGCGGCCGGCGAAGTGCCAGAACCAAATCGCTTTTATTTCACTACACAGGGCATTTAAATATGCTACATCGGTTAGGTTAGAACTGCGACAATAAAAGGAAGACCAAACGTAAAGTTGGCAACTGTAAGGTTGGGCAATAAAAACAAAATTATATCACAAGTTGGCAAATGATTATTCTCCGAAATAAAATTCTGCGAAACGTTAGTTGGCAAGTGATAAGCGGCTGAACAATTTTCGGCGAAAAGGCAGGGATCCAAGCTGTACACTATAACGCAACGTAATTTCGGTATTATGTGTCAGTATGTAATTCAAATAGCATTGCAGGTGTAATCATGTCGAAGTTCGGTCGCGTACCTTCGGCATAGTGTGTTTAGACACTTAAAATCCGTGCAAATTTCTGATTAGCAATGTTTTTATTACATTTTCAAGTTATCTAAAATTTCGGAAACTTTCATCTACGGAGAGGAAGGAGTTGTTTTGTTGTGTTCCTGTGGTTCTTTGTACTCGTACGTGTACGTACTGAAACTGAAAGTCCTTTGCCGTTGAGATTCTAGTCGTGTGTACGTGCTTTCTGGTAGAAAAGTTCAATGCTACTTTAGGTTGCCGTTTATCTACAATTGTGCACAAGTTCTTCGGTAAATTTCTTAATGGGGTAAAGGAAGTGTGCCATTGTGGCGCAAAAGCACTAAATTAGTTGGACATTGCAACAGTGAGTTTAATTGGAACTAAAATAACGTCTGTGAAGAGTCGTATTGAGATTGGATGGTCTCCGATAAGGTTTATATGATAAAATAATTGTAAATAGAATTATAGATTTGTTACACTCGTTGTGCCCATAGCGTTGACCATGTGGATATATTAATACACAATCCAAGTACATAGAAATGAAATGGGTTTTAATTAGTTTGTGAAGCACACACTTACTTCATTACTCTTTATAACATCAGCTAACTAGCAACACGCGAAAGTCCCTTTAAATTTGAGATACTAGAAAGTTATATGAAGGTTATGTTTTGGTATTATTTTTGTAACTTATAATCTTGTCAATTCATTTTTGTATTGAAAATATGTGTAAATTTTGGGTAAACTGATAACATCGCTTGATTTTGTTGATGTCAGTGAATGAAGGTTTGAATATATAGTCCAGTTTACAAGCGCTATTAAGTTATGAAGAACACGTACCTAAGTGTAAACATAAACTTAATTTTATAAGACAAATGAGTTTTAGCTGTCAACGCGGGTGAGAGCTTTGTAGTAAATGTCTATCAATATCACAATATCCGAGCACATGAAGTTAATAAAATTTCAATAGTTATACCAAAGATTACAAAGTATTCGGATGTCTATCTTAAAACAAATTTCAGTGTCCTTAGTATGAGTTTAGTCAGCTCATGCTTGCAGCTTGCAGCTTAGGGCGCACGGATTGGCCCACTTCACGGTCTGATCGTTACGAAACTCGAAGTTAGCCAATCGGTGCGGAGAATGTCGATCAATCAAATTAACATGACTAAACTCGCGATCAAGATAACTAAGTTTTTGACTTTAGCACAGACCTGTGTTATAGTGAAAACAATTTCCTAGGTATTTCGATTATCTCAGAAAAGCCGCACAAAGCAAACTACATTACCACCTCACCGTAAATAGCTATATTTATTGATTATTAATTACATACACACATACGTAGACTCATGCCTGTTTCCCGGAGGGGTAGGCAGAGACGACGGAATGCCATTTGCAACGATCTTGACATATCTCTCTTGCTTCATGCACTCCCATCAGATTTCTCATGCATGCTCTTCTGTTCAGGGTACTTCCAACTTGTCCTGTTTTTAGGATGTCTCCAATCTGGTCAGAATTAATTATATTTACTAATTCTATTTCAAACAAATTAATTTCATCCTACCACCTTTACGCAGATGATGTGCAGATTTATACGCAAGCTCCCTTAAATGGATTAGCAGACGCTTGTACAACGATTGACACGGACTTGGCGCGAATCTGTGATTGGACGCAGACATTTGGACTCACAGTAAATCCGGACAAAAGGCGGCTGATTATTATTGGCACCCCAAGCATGGTGTCCAAAATTAACTGGTCTGATTTACCAAGCATTAATTTAAATGGAAAAGCCCTTCCGTTTAGTAAAAAATGTAAAATATCTTGGGATCTACATTGATGAAACCATGTCTTGGCGACCTCAGCTACAAGGAACGAGTCGAAAACTTTTTGCATCAGCTGGATCTTTACGAAAGTTACGCAATTTCTTATCATCTGCCACTAAGATTGCACTTGTACAGTCTTTGATTCCACCAATCCTTGACTACGGCAATGTCAGCTATCTTGACCCCACCGAGGAGCAACTAAACAAACTTGAGCGTCTTTAAAACAGGATAAAAGATTTTTATTTGGGCTACGCAAATATGATCATGTCTCAGAATTCCGCAATAACCTCAAGTGGCTACCGATTTGACTTCGCAGAAATACTCACATCCTCACTTTATTGTATAATATCTTGTTCAATCCTAGTAACCCTTATCTCTCAAAGAACGTTTTAAGCTCCTTAATGACACACATATAAGGTCCTTGAGGTCTTCCGAGGATTTGACGCTGAAAATGCCAATGCATTCCAAAAGTCTTCTTGAGAAGTCACTTACTGTCCAAGATGTGCGCCTGTGGAATGGACTTCCTTTAGAAATTCGAAGCGCAAAATCACTTAAAATATTTATAGCTATGTTAAAAACGCAGTACCTTTCATCCATTTGATATCATAGAATGTCGTTATACCTAGTATGTATTTTATATATAGTATAATATGTGTAAGCATAATATGTATTTATATGTATGTGTCTATGCATTATTTATAAGTTTATTATATTGTTTATACTGTATGTTATGAATGGCACCACACATAGAAATTTAATACTTACATCGTTCCTGTCTTCCCTAAGGTTGCCTGGAAGAGATTAGCGATAAGGCCGCCTTTTGTAAAATTTGTTATTTTTGTAATAATAATGTCATAAAATATGGTGTAGGTACAATAGAGAATATTCTAATCTAATCTAAATAGTTTAATCATATTTTTTTTAATTAATGTTTATTTACTGCCATTTTGAAACATTTTTACTGCTTCTTGATACAGTTTTATGATCTTTAACAGACAGCGTAAAGATTTTACCTCAACTAGACTGTAGGCACTCTTCAAGAAATACAGACAGGCAAAGATCAGCCCGATTCAACGTCGATGACGTGAGCGTGACGGCTTAGTTTATTTTACTGTTCAGAATTTATGCATCTGTATGTTCAAGGAAATTTTACTTTATAAAACTTACTTACTTCTTAGATTGAATGGTTAATTTCAAACGTGCCCAATAAATTGGTCCACGTGCATGATATTTTAATAACAAATCGCGGTCGACAACTTTCCGGTTCGATAAACTGTTCACTCATAGATTGGATGGTAATAGAACAGATTTTGTGGTTAGACATTTTTAGTTATGAAAGTATGTACATTTAATACCCACTTTTAGACGTACTAATAGTTAGCTATTCCGAAATACTATAATAGAAAGTAGTACACAAAATAAGTGGGCATAATGTCAAAAATAATTAAAGTTATGTGAATGAGAACACAAGTGAGCAATAAGGACTCGAGTGCAAAATTTGCTAGGTTACAAGTAGAAGGCGCTTGTTTTCAAATACCGATTACATATAGCTCTAAATACAGTCGTGTGTTCGAATTGAGCACGACTAACTCTTCAAAGTTATTTGAAGAACAATAATCGACCTGTATATCTCATAATGAAAGTTCTTCACAAGGTTTTAGGCAATTTTTATTTTACACTGACAAAGTTGAACTGAACTTTTGATACAAAAGTTTGGAATATTCCTGTCATAGAAATCCGAAAATTTTATTCACGCGTGACATTAAACCAGGACGTCGCGTCGCGTCGGTCACTAACCAACTTTTATAATCCTTATATTACTCGAACACGAATATGATACGTAGCACGCATACAAATAGTACAATAAATCCATAAAGCGGCGTAGAATAGAAATATGAATATTCAAAAGAGGCTTCACAAATCGGCTTCCATTTATGCGTGACTCTAAACTGTTAGCAAATCGCCGATTTCCTCAGATTGATAACATTTAACTGAGTTGCGAAGCGCCAAGCCACCGTAAAATTCAGTGAACAATGAATTAACATTCTTGTGAGGCTATATCCAATAAGCATGACATACGGTGTTTTGTTTCATTCATAGTTCTAGCTAATACTGTAAATATGGCAGAGTTTTTGTCGTGTGAGTATCATCTATTCAGAAATAACAACGAAACTTTGTGATTGAAATAGGTACGGTTTATGAATTAAATAAAAGTACTAGGCATCTATACGCTTTTTGACTAAACTTTGTTTGTCCCATATATAGAAACTATAAAATTTTCGTGTAACGAAGTTTGTGGTCGTACTTTTTCGAAAGAGATGTTTGGGAGACCGATTTTATGTTGTTATACGACATTATTTTGTAGAAATGAGAATATCTCATTTTAATAGTCAATACCGCTAAATGATTAGGGTGTATCTATCTAGAACAATATTTCTACTTCTAGACGATTTTTTTCGCATGCTTTCGTTATTTAACAACCAAAAATAAGAAAACAATTTATATTAAGTATAGAAGAACGTTCATCGAAGCGACTAGTAATATATATATAGAAAAAGGACAACTCAACGTAGTGTATCATATTTTCGGTGAATAACAACGTAAGCTTCAGATAGTTCCCTATAAACATTCATTTATGACAGCTAGTAGCTGATAGAGCAAAAACATTGCATTCACGAACGTGATACGTTTCATAACAGGCTGTTATTATTATCCCTCTACCAAAAACGTAAATATAAAACATAAGCCGGATTTGCTGTTATCTTACTGTACCTTGCTAATAAAAGCGTTGAGATGTGAGTATATCCTGAGTTGTATTCTCGTAAAATAAAACCACGATAACCAGCATTTATTTAACAAGTCTGTGAGTACTTTCATCGTAACTGCGATGAAAATTGATTGCGTATTTAATAGAGACGACAGTATAATTCTTCCTACCGATCTGTATTTCGAGAACGAAAAACACAGGATATCTTTTCAAAGTACTCAGGCATTTTTGTTTACGAATTTTAATATATATGTATAGAGATTATGATTAAGGTATAGGTACAGCCTTCGCGAACAAATTGCTAACCACATAAAACCTCCAGAAAGTACTATATAAACACGATGGGACATGTTCCAACTGTGATTCCAAATCATTGTTCTGGAGCCGAATGTACGTGACAAAAACTTATTTGATCTTCCGCCTTTTGATTGTAGACATCGGTGGAATCACACTTCAGAGAAAACCATGATTGTATCATTATATTTCGTTCAAGATAATGGTAGTCTCGGGCTTCTCAGTATTTTAAAAGAAAACTTTTTGCCGATGGCAAAATAATGAAAAGAGAGTGCAAAAAAAGAGTGCTTGCCTACTACAAGACTTTGCTAGTGAAAACAGAAAGGTGACAGTAAATACAAGCACGCGTACTTTAGTCATTTTATGTAAAATTTATATTACGAAAATAGTGCTGCTCTGCATCGAAAAGTGAGCAAAGTAGCCGGGTCGGGTGTTAAGGTTCTGTCCATGCAGAACTGACCAGCCAGGGAAAAAAGGGGTCGAACTTGCACACTTCCACGGCGAATTAAAGAGAGTGATCTATACTTAAAGTTGACTACACGGTTGGCGTATTGGTTTAAGCGGCCACTGACACTGTCACTGTGGCGAGTTGTGGGTACGATCCCCACACGAGACAACACTTTGTGCGATTCATAAATTGTTGTTTGGAGTCTGGGTGTTCATTGTGTCCGTTGGTTGTACGTTTGTAAAATCCCCGCGACACAGGATATAATCCTAGTGCGGGAGTTGTCGTTTTTTTAATAAAAGAGAAAGAGATATTTAATAATAGATAAACCGACTGAAAATTAAGTTTGATCTAAACGAGACGAACCTATGATATGGTTACAGAAAACTAAGAACAGATAAGCTTAATTTACAGTACCAACAGAGACATACGTCTACTCCAAATATACAATCTTGAAAAGTAGTATATTTTATGTCTTCCAGACGATACCTATTCAAGTATTAATACTGTCGTTTTCCAGAGAAATGCAACGGGGCAGCGACCAAATAAACGCAGCGACGGAGTAATATAAAGTTATATATTTTTCTTATTGCCTTAATTAAAACGAAGTGTCTCATTAAATGAGTCCGAAAAGAAAACGTCTTTAAACACAACTGAGAAGGTTCTCTTATTCTTGTGAAAGACATGCCATTTCCACGGCCTCACAGCTGCATAATTACGACTACGCCACTTGTCGACATCGGCATAGTTGCAAATGGCCTTGCATTTTCCAAGCTCTGACACCGAACAAGTCAAACTTTTTATTTTATATAAAATGGGTTATAATTGCTGCGGTTTTTAAACTTAATCACCTGGCTGTTAAAATGTTATCAGTTATCAAGTTATAATTACGGTAATTTATCCGTCGTCGACATTAATCGTTGGCCCAAAACACGACTTTGTTCTCTCGCATTTGCATAATAAATAATATTTTAAAACAAACGTTTCGGTACGCTGGCACTTATTCCTTTAATTGGCTATACAAATAAGTAAAATTTTACTGTGTATTTTAATTTTTCATCAATAAAGTCCAAAGGCGCATTGTTGCTGATGTCATCATCATGTCAGCCTAGATACGTCCACTGCTGGACATAGGCCTCCCCCAAGGTTCTCCACACAGACCGATTTTGAGCCGCCGGCATCCAACCGCTTCCCGCGATCTTAACCAGATCGTCGGTCCACCTTGCGGGAGGCCTACCCCTGCTGCGTCGTCCGGTACGTGGTCGCCACTCTAGAACCCGCCTGCCCCAACGGCCAACGGTTCTTCGAGCTATGTGCTCTGCCCGTTGCTACTCCAGCCTGACGTAATGTAAGATGCTAATTGATGCCAAAATATTAAACAAACATTTTAATTCAATCCTCGTTCATTATAATATTTTTCTTGGGCTTATAACTCTTAACAAAACATTCACTCAAATCTTGTGCACAACTTCGTTTCTCCATCCCGCATGTTTATATAGGATGGCATTCCTAAAAATCTACATAAGCGACTACTCCCATAGTAACACTATGGACTTATTGATAAGGACAACCTTGCCAAGAATGCATAAAATGGGATCTTCTGTTCACTGCTTGCTTTATGCTTGATTGAAACATATAAGCATATCTTCAACAACGTTTGTGATGTATATATTGTACATTAAATACATCATTATGGACAACTACAATGAAACGTCCTCCCTTTGATGGCCATAGGCATTCGGATGGTGGTTGGACATAAAAATCATGTCCTTTACAAGTAGCGTAAAACAAAACATCTGACGACAATTTAACCTTGTATATAGCTGGTAGAAATAAATGAGTATTGGAAACGTTACACCACCAGCCATACGTTCTCATTTACCTATATAATTTTCTTATTCGGTGCCGACACTTGTAAGGACTACAGGTCCCTGGGTGCTGGTAAACAGTGGATTTCTGAATGTCATACGACAATGAATCTGGATTATCTTAATCTTCATTCCGCCGTTTGTATTGATAGCACAACAACTCATTTCATATGAGATTTTACACGGGGAGCTCTCCTCGGGTTAAAATCCCTGAAATGATAAATACAAGCTTGATTCATCACATATTATCCCATGTTTTCATATTTACTAGCAAGTCTCATTCACGTAGGTTATACGCGGTTTGGGTTTACTTTTTCTGATTATCTATTGAGAAGAACATTTCCCACTCTTCTACATAGACCCTTAATGCCTATTTGTTTAGTAAATTGAGCTTTCAACACTAACATTTCTCAGCCTACCACGAAGCGTCCTTTAATTTCCCACTTTGCTGGGACGCAAGTTTAATCTGCGAGGAAACTTCATACTCCTTCTGAGACTCTAATTACTACCCTAATGAACAATATAGAATAATTATGACACTAGAGCAATATGAGGAATTAATTGTCAACAGGAAGTCATTACTTTTGTACCTTAAAAATTTATTGTGCGAAAGGCTAATTAAATTTAACTCAATGATATATAACACGCACGTAAGTAAACCAATTTGTATTAATATGAAGTGATTTGAATCGCACTGGCGTAATGGCCACCTCATTGCTATAAGGTTGTGTCCTGTAGTACCTAATGGTTATCCCGAGACCAGGCTACTGAAACCCACGCCGAAACGTCGGACTAGAAGGAATTTCACTTTTATTGTTAAAATAATTTGGTATTTGTTTTAGACATAAATATTAGCACCTTCCTGTATTCACAATTTTGTATGCATGAGAGAAATAAATATGAGACCTATTTTAGTTAAAATATTAAAACACGTTGAACATTTGAACAAAAGTCATATTTTCATATGGACGATAATTATTTCACGTCAAAACTGAGATTGACTTCATAGCAAAAATTTGTTTGTAATAAAATTTATTAAGGTTTATGTGCATCCATTCATCATGGTCTTCTAATAGTAATAAATGGAATGGAAATAGTAACAAAAATGTTACAACTTCAATGTATTTAGAATTATGATTTACTATATTTAATCTGTCAGTCACAGGCTTAGCGCCTGTGTAACATCACAATAAAATTTTAAAATATTACGATTTTATGTCGTAATGGTTTGTTGTGAGTTTATATAAAAAAATATTTATTGTAACATATTTAAAATTGAGCACATTTTTGAAGAGCAACCCAAAAACGCTAGAAAGCAAATAAACTGATAAGAATTGAGGTCAGAGAAAGCACGAATTTATTACTATTTGACTACACTCTGTTGTTTAGTGTGATTCCCTACAATAAATACAATAACTTTACTACTACTAGGCGGAGCCTGGTACAGGCAATCAGACAACTGAAAAACATACTCACATATTCTCAAACACATAATGATATTATATTTTGATACATCACACCTGGCTCAAAACAAATAATCGAACACTTCACATGAAGATTTGTCCTGAGTGGACATCGACCTCTCGACCTCTGATTCAGCAGTCTCAATTAGAACCAATAGAACAACACACCAGTCAGTAGAATATACGTATTAATAAGTTTCACGCAACTCCCAAGTTGAGTAAAACCAAAGATTTACCAGTACATCCTAAGATTTAAAAACTTAAGTGTTTTAAGGTCTCCATACCTGCCTTCTTTATAAAACAAGAATATAATGAATTACAAATTTTCACTTTGAAGCCCTCTATATCCTGGGTTTAATATTTTCTCATGATTATACATATGATGTAGGTATATACATATATTATGCTTAATGAGCACATAAAAGTTCAATGTAAATACTCATTTGAAACTTTCCACCATCATCAGCCTTTAACAGTCCACTGCTGGACTAGACCTCTCCTTTGAAAGGAGGAATTGGCCTACTATACCACGCTGGCCAAACGGGTTGGTATAGGGTTTGTATCAAGTTTTCCTTCTCTTACAATGTTGTTCTCTGCATAATATGCTCCCTCTGTCGGCTCTTACGACACTCATGGGATGATATGGGGTGGTGACATTTCGTATTCTTAATCCATCACCACACGGATAAGTTTCTGTTTACACGTGATGTAACTTAAATGTAAACAAAACTTTTTAGTTAACGACCTTTTGACGTTTGGTCTGAGTTACTTAAAATATTCCGTAGCATGTAGCTACGCGATCGTTGTACATGTCTACGACGTAGAAGTTTGACATGGGACACCTATTTATAAATATATCAACATCAGTCACATTAAGCCGACGGCCTTGGTCATTGTTACGAACAATTAAAAGCTAAAAATTCTGACAGCCGAGCCGACCTTTGTCACGTAAGTATCCTGGATGAAATCGCAGACAGCTTAAGGTATTCATGACACTTAGTTAAATACCAACGTTATAGGGATATTTTTGTGACGCCTATAATACGTTACAGAATTTAAAACGGATAAAAGATGGAAATAAACTACTTCGTAAGAAAAATGTTGTAGCTCTTTACAGAGTGAGTCACAGAACAGTATAAGAGTTGAATCGTAAGCCTATAAAAGTTAAAGTTTGGTCGTGATTAGATTGTTTGCAAGTACCAGTCGGTTGGCAGCGGCCGCGAGTGAATCGAGATCGAATCGAGTGAACGTGGGTAAATACGGGCAGTTCAATGAATGGGCGGGAACCGCAGTCGCCCACGCTCCGTCGAGCGCGCGAACGTTGATACGAGCCGCGGTGCACTCTCAACAAGTGGGGCATTCAAGCTTGCAACTTCACTCTCGAATATATTTTAATCAACAAAAAAAATCTGTGAAGTCGTTCAAATATTTTTTTGTGTGACGATGGAATAAAACAATTATTTTCAAAGTGCGAAACAAGTGAAAAAGTTTGTGTAGCTGTAAGCGTTATAGTAAGCAAATTTTTGGCGCAACCATGAGTTTGGAAGCAGTTGCATTAATTATTTCGTCATAATTGTTTCTCATTATACTCCCTGCTTTGTTTTGAATGTATAATTTATTTGAAATATTGCGCGATAAATATTTAACGTTTAAAAATATAGGCACCGTTAGGATAAATATTAAATAGCAAAACTAAGACTAAAATTATTTAGATAACGCGTAAATAAATATTTAAAGTTACGTTAATTTCAAGTGTAGTAGTAATTCCACGATCAAAAAAATAGTAAAACGAAGTGAAGTGCTTATTTAATTACTTACTGCGTAAGAAAATACTAACAACAGTATGGAAAATATAAAACTAATAATTTTGTCAATCGATAACCTTAACAAATAATGGCAATAATTTTAGTACTACAGTCATAAGAAACCCCTGAGTGTTAATTGCGTAGGTATAATAAATAATATTCTATAAATACCAATTATAGCTGTACATTTAATTTCAGTGAGCTCGCCATTTCGGCAACCAAAAAAGAAATTTCCACGGTCCTCGTAATCACTTGGTGTAGCAATACATTGTGAGCCGTCAGATATTAATTTTCCCTGCTCAATCCACCTAAGTGCTCAAACCATATTGCAAATTTATTTAAAAAAATAATAAAGCAAAAGTAGTCTTCATACTAATATCCTAATGCTTGACGTAAAATTAATAGTAATTTTCGTCGCGACCAAAAACATGAGCTAGATTATGAAAACCCATTTATTTTTCTTACAAAATCAAATTATGATGAAAAATATAATGTCTTTAACGCCTCGCTTACCTACTTGATGGGATTCCGCATTGCGCGGCGGTTTTAGGTGATTAATATAGATTAACAAATAGTGATTGATCATTTTCTTTTCAATTAATACAAATTAAGTGCAAAAATATTTTGAAATAAAGCGTTCCCGGGCTAATTTATTAAAGACGGTACATAATAGCCGTTCAGGAAGCATCGGGCGCCGGAAAGGAACGGAGGAACAAAAGAGCGGTCATCCGCACACCACCATCCGTTTACTAACGAAGCACCGCTGTCAAAGCGAAAAAAACCTTCGCTACACCAATTACTGCTGTACACCGATAGCTTAAAAACTTTTTTCTCGTGAGGAATTTCCTGAAATGACCGACAGTTTGTAACTCGGCTTTATTTCATCTGTTAAGCCCACAAAAACGCTGCGAAATGTAAGATTAGATTTTTTAATTACGCTTTTCGTTTTCACTTTCGCCCTCTGCTGTACTTTTGAACAACACCATTTATTTTATTGCGTTTCATAATTTGGAAAGGATTAGACGTGCTATTTAAAAAATAAACGTATTTTCTACGTTCAATCTAAATATCTCAAAACTTAACATACTGTCGAACGTAGTGCCTGCACTTTCTAAAATATAGTTGCAGCAAACTGTAATTCTGTTTAAGTTGCCGGGTCTGTATCTATACACATATTGAACTTGCGCCTGTCAAGGTTCAACTGACGTCGTACGTGGAGCCATTACCACGTAGCTCGTGAAATACCACATAAATGTACGAGTTACGAGTCAGGTCGTTTCTTCTACCCATATAATGCGCCCTAGTCGCGATAAATTGAAATTGGCACGTTTATCATCGCCCCACTGTGATTGTATTTTTTATTGTATCACCATCCCGCGCAGTTGATTACAGCCGAAGATTCAATGACGAACATTTGTCTGTCAATAATTATGACCGTCTACTTCGGACGCTCCTAACTAAAGCCATAAAGAAACAATCTCGTAACTTGCCACTTATTTGCCGCAACACACGAGTTCCAAAGCCACTGATCCATGAAATAAGGAATGGAGAGGTACATTAGGACAAATTTAGTCCATAGCAATGTAACGATAAATGTGTTCGATTTTGGCCTACGTTTTAACAAGACTCACCCTAAATTCGTGAACTATGAAGCTTTGTTGTGTGTTGTTTAAATCAAGTAAGGAACGTCCAATTAATTCCGCAACCACACGCACCGTTACACACTCACAACATTACGATTACAGTAGTAGAGATAACATTTGATCTATTAAGCTAACCCGAAAGTTGATTTACATAGGCCGGCCGCTCCGTAAATTACTTCTTTGAGGAAATTATCTAATACTGAAATAAATGGGCCCATGATGAACACACATAAAATATGATTTATGATGGTACGTGCGTGACAAACTCAGAAAATCAACTGCACCAATTATTTTTATGTAAGTTTTTGTATTCTTCCTTAATACCTGTTCTCTATCAAACCGTCGAGTTTTATGAGCGTACATTTTTTATCACGTCGTTTTATCATTGCACCATTTTAATCACATGTGTTGCGTGGAAACGTTTTATAAGATTCATAATCGGTGTGAAGCAATTACTGCGGGCGGTGTGTGTTTTTGAATGTTATATTTTTTATTCCCATGACGAGTTACTTGGAGTGCAAGAAAGCTTTTCTCGTAGAGAACAATATGTACAAGAAATTGTGTCGTTTGTGTGCTCTATGGCTTACGTGTAAAGCATTGTCTCAAACTGTTTGCTGTTCAGTAAACGTTTGTTGAAGCAGTCCTCTGAGAGGGATCCTAGATAAATACGATGTACTGTTAACTTTTTATATAATACACAAAACACAAAATGCTATTTATAAACATTCACGATTGAACTCAACGACATTAGGGTAACTATGCAAATTAATTTAACGCGTTCAATTAGTTTATAATGCGTTGTAGTAGGTTACACCATAGGGTACTTAGGTTCGTTACGTATGGGTAACGGGCCGTGCATTAACAAATTAAGGGCTCGAATGTATATCACTCGTTCTTATTGCTACGTACGCAGACTTTGGTGGTACCAGGGCAAAGTTTTATTAGCTTTCGCTAACTCTCACAGACTAAATTTTAGTAGTTGGTTCGGCTTCCATGTTTCCCAGTTGTGTTTTGTTTCAGTTTGCATTATGTTTTACGATATTCTGTGCAAACTGAACTTCCAACTTGGCGCTGCACCATTCATATTAAAAGTAACTGCCTTAAATATTATATTGATGAACACGCCGAAGTAACTCTTACATAAACACGATACAGCACTCTCGGGAGATGTTTTAAACATTCACTTTTGTTTATATTTCTATATAACTTAAATTGAGATTGAATGGTTAAATATTCCTTGGGCTATGACGAGACTATGAAGTCCAAGTCACCGCATTATAGAGGCGACAGTTAGCGCAACAGCTGGATAATCTGGAGCTCTGGAAACGAAATGGCGGAATCACACATACGTATATCGCATTTTAAGGGAGTCATTGGCAAGAAAATTCTAATGTTAGAAATAAAAGCTTTTCCTATGATATAAATACTGCATCCCATACCAGTTAAAGATCGAAGATAGTTCTGATATAAGTGAATATGGAGTTGACGTTTACTCTCACCCCATCCATTATAAAATCGAATTGATTGGGCCAATACTCTTAAGCAAACTAAGTACATGCCCGAGAGAGCCGCCAACAACCCTAAAAGCAACTGGACAACAGAAATGAAGGAATTCAGGCAAAAAACACTTATGAAAATTTCATTACAATACTGTAGTCTAGTCAGCTGACACTTTGGCACGAATAGATTGCCCAATCAAAAGCACAATAAAACTACACTTATGAAAAATAATATAAAATATATAATTATTCTAACAAAAACGAGGTAAACCGCATACACAGCACGTAGCTTATAATACTTAAACAAAAATTGCTACCATTAAAAAGCTCTTTTGTTTAAGTCTCTATAAACTTTATCCTTTCAAGTAAAGTAAACTAAAATTATACATACATACATAGGTACCTATGTATACAACCATAAATATACTGACTACGGGTTTTCGTACTAGCTGTAAATACACCAAAAGTGGTATAATAAAATGAATGGGCATTTACACTTTCAAGAAACGTCCACCCATGAATTTACTCCGGTTCTCCTCATAAAAAGCGTAGTCCATCGTTGACAACAGATGAGTCCGAAGACAATAAACAGAAGAAAGTAAGATGCCGTAAAATAAATTCTAGATCGTTTGAACTGAATTGTGATTGCGAAAGTCGAGAGGGCATGACGCATTAGAAACGAGAAATGTGAACTAGCATCGCGCGGCTCAGCATTGGACATCAACGAGAAACTCTTTCGCTTGGCGAGAGACAGTTAAGAATTCATGTAATCGACCATCCACCTCAAGTATTAGGAAAGATCTCCTAGAAAATATACTTTAACGTTTTTAATACATTTTATAAAATTGTCACTGCGTAGTTGGTTCGCCGAAATAAACGGCATGTTTGCTTGATCTCTGCAAATCTCCTGTTTAATTCTCATTCTCGCAAACTACATTATTTAAAAAAATTATCGTAAAAGGAAAGAACGTTACTACGAACATTGCGCACCATCTATGGCAACCGGAAAATATGTGTATTTTACTACCTAAAGTAGTTCGAGTATGTAAAGGCTTAAATCAATATTGTACGTATGCTATGCTCTCGTAGTAACACAAGCTCAGGACTAGGCTCATCCGTTCCCGTCTCGCAATAGCCGATATTATCGTCTTCCCATTTTGCTGAGCGTTTCCTATACGATCTTCGGCCATTACTCGACTACTACTAAATCACTCGTTGGTCCACCTTACGTTTAACATAGGAGAGATAAAAACAAAGAATAAACAACGCTAGAAGTAGGTTAACGTTTGTGGTGAATTTATTTTGTGAAGCTGCACGGTAATGCTTGAGGAACATCATAAAAATTGTTTATTAACATTATCACGTCACCAACACCGAAGGCTTCTCTTTGTTCCGTAAGAGACTCATTTGCGACACATTTCAGTGGCTTATTCTTAACTTACAAGCTGCTATTGTAGGAGTAAATCGTAAATTAAGTTTATTCCGCTTTGTCTTAAACTGTACAACTTTTTTGAAACGTCTGGTAAATGGAGCGTCACATACAACAATGTTTTACGCACCATATTGTGACTTAGATTTGTAATGGTAACGATTACTTAGCTGTAATGTCAAAGATATTGTACTAGTAATGATTTGACATAGGTAACATAATCTGTTTCTTTCAAAAGGGTTTGAACCATGGTTTGGACACACAACACGCATATTTCGCCACGTTTAATTAGTACCATATAGGTACATTGGTATTAGGAATCCATAGTCCGGCCATATGGTTAATCTACCCTTTCAACTTTCAGTACAAAATTATTAATAGCTTGACATAATATCGACACTTAAGTCAAGTTTATATTACTAAACTAGTATATTTGGTGCGTTTACACGAACTATACTAGTAGTCATTATCAAGTTACAAAACTGTTATGAAACGTTGTAGATATAATATTACACATAAGTAAATAGAGTGTGTCAAACTGAAATGCAATATAATTATTTCCTCCATATAAGCTAAAAAATACAAAATGCAGTATTTGCATAAAAAACTATCTCAAATAGCTACCAACTGTAGCTACTGAGATCTTTTAAACTTAATGTAGTAATGGGCTGATTAGTTAGTTTTCTCTAAGGCGTCACGCATGAATACATACAACTAGAGATGTGATATAATTTTATTTATTTTACTTCGGCACCATACCTGGGAAATTACTGGTTCAGGAGATATTGAGGCTCAAAGTCGCTATAGAATTTGTCTATTTAGGCACAAAATCTATGCAATTACCCCACCAATTTGTTCTATAGATGTCCTATGCACCCATGGTTAAGCAGGTATTTCGGGATATGCACGCGCGCATTTTTATAAGCAGTTTAAAAAAGTGTCTAATTATTAAAAAAATATCTTTTCCCCGTTATAATTTTTGGTTAGTATGACTTGGCATGATGTCCAAAACGATTAGACATCGGCTTGGTGGTGGGTCTTGTGACACTCTGTATATCTCTAGTAGCCAAATTCATCGATAGATTAAATATTGGGAATAGCCATTAGACTCTGTTCGACAATCGGACTGACAGTCACTTGCACATCAATCTGAGCCTTAATAATTCAATTCTTATAAATATCATCTTTTTGGTTACGAATTATCCAGTATTCAACGATTACATTAGCATGGCTTGGTCATAAACTATAGGAGCAGAACCATGCTGAGGAGGGCCAGGAAAATAAAAAGAAGAGACTGTGTCATTAAAGAAAGATATTTCAAATAGAATAGAAATTTCATACATACATAAAAATCTTCGGGGAATAGAGAATTATTTACACCTTAAATACGTTGCAGGAATGAAACTATAAAATTATCACTGCCAATTTATAACTTCAGAATATAAATTTCAGAGAAAATATTTTTTTGGTTGTTGCACACAAAATATACATTTATATTTTGGAAGCAACTATTTCATGGTGTTCCTTTTAAAGTACGTACCTGCTCGTATATCCGCCAAGAACTATAAGAAAAGCTATGCTTCGTACGCCAGCCTTCACAGTTAAATTATACACCGGTTATTGTAGTCGACCAAAACAAATTTACATGAAACATACAGCTCACTCACCGTTTATTTAGGGAGGTGTTAAAGTTATTTCTTTTATTGCCATTCCATAACACCAGTGTTTAGGTAAATATATTACGTTCAGTCATACTAACAACAAAAACTGTATATTTTCTTCATTCATCTCGCTCACTTAAGTTTGTATTCTAACTATATTCGTGTATTTTTGCAGAAACAATGAGAGAACAGAAACTTTTTTTAATAAAAACACTTCCCTACGCACGAAAACTGTACCAACAAAAACAATATTTCGCTTAAGTTTCACCTTAAGACTAGCTTCGGCAGATTTTTCTTGAGATCTTTTTATAGCAATGTCCGAGGCTTGACGGTTTAGTAAAACCGATTTCGTATATTTTTACGATCCCGCGTCAAACGATACGAAGTTAAAATCTTGATCATTGACACGCTTTGTCTCCTACTATTGTACTTCACTTGAAATTATTTAGATGCCAATTAAGCACACATTGGTATTCTGAATACATTAAGTACAAGACTACGAGGCTAATTAGCATAATTAGCTCACCTGTTAATCTGTCGCTATATCCACTATAAATCAGAGGATTTTCAAGAAATTCCACAAAACGTATTTAAGCTCATAATTTGCTACGAAAGGTCTACGGTTTTCGTAGCACCAGGCCAATGGCGCATAAATTTATGCCTACGTACAAAAGTTTTAGATTAGTTTTAAGTGAGTTTCGAAAAAAGAATATTTTCCATTCTTGTATCGCCCTTAAACTGTGTAGGTAATACTTATCCTTTTCGTTAATGTAGTTACGTGGTTCAATGCCCGAAGGTAGGGTGAGAAAGTTCTTAATTTTTTTAGAATATTAAGTAGAATGAATTGGAGAAAAATACATAGTTTTAAAATTATCCTTCAAGATTTTTTTCTTATAAATATTCTTACAGTTTCCCTTAAAATAAGCAAAGAATTTATACTAATTAATTATCAAGTTTTTATACCACCTGCGTTTTGGAAACTTAAAATATAATATACTCAGTAAATAAAAATTAAATTGACCGATTCCACGATGTAGTAGTATAAGTAACCGCTTCTCCGATAAGCATATATCACTTAGTGTTTTTAAGTTGATCTTGCTTCGAGATAAAACTTTGTATCATCCGCAAAAAGACAAACGAGTCTAGTCGTTCTTTGTGTTCGATGTCTAAATATTAGAAAAGTTCAATACAGAAAAAAGTTTTGGCGCGGGCTCGTATTAAAATATAATATATAACATATTGCAGCCAAGTCGAAACAATAGACAGAACTCGGTAGATGTCCATTGCGAAAACAAAACATTCTTTCTACCTCTACTAACCGCGCAATATTTAATGTTGTCGCCTCTTACGAACTAGTTCTTGTAACAAATAGAAGTTTTTTTGTAAGTGGGTAAATACACTTACTTTATCATGTATTCTCCTATAAAAAGTTGCACATTTGCCAAAGAAGTACTAGAATGAAAGGAAGGATGACGAATCAATTGAAAGCTAATATGATTAACATTAGAGTGGTATAGGTATGTACCGGATGTTCCCGCTGACGGATGGACCGGGATGATGGATTATAACCGGTTACTTGTGAGTTATTACCAATCAACTTATCTAGGGCATACCTACTAAATATTTCTAGATAAATAATTTATGACTGTTGATTTATCTGAAAATGTATTATTATAGAGATAAAATAATAATTAATACAATCTCACAATTTTTTGTTCCGTGTTTACTGACTTATTTATATTAAGTAAATGACATATAATCAATTTAAGTATTTTTATGACGAATAACCTAACAGAAATTTGACTCATTTGGTTTTGAATCATAATACACAACTTTTGTAAAATTTATAGATATGTAAATAATTTAATTCAGCCAAAGAACGTAATATGTTTATTATATGAATTTTCCTTTGGATATATATAAGTGGTTAGTTAACTAACATTTACGTGAGCTACGACACAGTAAAAGCGACGCTGAGTTGTAAAAACTCAGTTAAGTTAGTCGGGCTCTGCGGCTTTCGTACCTGTCCAAACTTTATTACACAGAATTCAAGCACCGCTATAATTTTCCTGTAATCTTTGTTCTACTTCAGCCTACCATGTAGACGATATTTTATGTAAGAATACCTGAGGAGAAACATAAAAATTCCTTTTTCTTCGTGCATGTTAGCCGAACGTATGCTGAGAAAATATAAATATAGCCAAATCTGACGTTTCTTGAGGCTAAATTTCCTTGCTTACTTATTATATATACATATAATAAGTAAGCGAGGAAAGGAGAAATACCAAATACGGCCTGTAGCGGCCAGAAAGTTGTGAATCGTTGAAATTAAACATATAATTTTTAAAATGTTTACATCGTTTACGTTTCTTGATAGAGTATCGGTGAAAGAATTTAGTCTTTAAAGATTAATTATTTTGAATAGGCTATGGTAATAGCGGATGAATGTCTTATGTTGCCAGCATTAAAAATAAAATGAAGTATGGTAGGCAGAAATTGTTTTAAGGAAATAATATTTGTATTATTATATTAGAAAACAATATATTTTATTTACTTTATAAGTATATTTGTAAAAAGAATCAAGAAATATATAATTTATTATACATTCCATAATTATTAATCGGTAAAAATCGTTTTGTTTTTTAATCGATAGTAGAAATATTTTTTCAAACCATTTGCAACACTTTTTTTATCTGTTATGTCATTCGTGTTGCTACTGTGTATCGTAAATATTTTGCTTTGATTTATTGGTGTTTTCGTACGGTTTTAATGTAATGTAATTGAATATAAATTCAATAATAATGATCAGTACCTTCTACCCATGCTAAGAATATGCAGCGGTGTTTGTGATTGTGCTTAGCTTTTTTGGACGAGTATACATAGTACGAGGTTCCCTAGTACACAGGTGATTATTCATTATTATTGGCCACTCTTTATGTAGTTTTTGTTCTTTAAGACGCAAAGACATACCTTTATTTACATCTAGGTATTATATTTATGTTAAAATTCAATTTTGAGGTATATTTAGTTGCGGAATAATTTCCATTTCAAATATCTCGTATCTTATTTCCACCAAAAGTTATTTAAAAAGAAAATATACAGGTTAATAGAGTAGTCATTTATCTTCAAAACACACATGGTGTCGTGTTTGGCCGTGCCAGGCCCATGATGTATGGCCAATTGGTACATCTCCTTTAGCCTCTTACATATTTTGATACAATTTAAGGGCGTCGAACGTGGGAGTCATAGGTACGGCTTAGGTACACAATGATTAATTTAATTACTTTATACGGATTTAAATTATGAAAGCGCAAGATTTTAAGTAGTAACATGGCATTAGGTTTGTCAGCTTAGCGCTGTGCGGTGAGGACGAGGGGAGATTACTTCCCAGGGCGTTTTTACGGGTAATGGAGATAAGGCGGTAACGACGCGCACTGAGAAACTGAAGTAGAATAACACAGTTATCATATCGACAGCACGAGTTGTCGGGAGCTGTTCAGTATATTTCGCTGCGGAGGGTTTGGTGCAAAGCTCTCAACAACGCTTTGTCTTCACCGTCCTCAAGATATTCCTCACCCTTATTTAAATAAATTACATTTCTGATGCAAGTAATTAGCGTTTGCACAAATTAGACGCATTTTAGTTGCGCTACTTTCTTTGTAGTCTAATTACAACCGTTTACCTCCGTAATGTTGTTGATTCGTTTGTACTGCTCACGAGAACAGTCTTAAACTTGCACTTAATTTATAAATAAACTAGAGGACGCCAGCAGCTACGCCTGCATTTTTTTTTAAATTTACCCGTTTTGGCCGATCGCGTGGGAATTTCGGGAAATCCCTTCTTAGTGCACCCCTAAGGTCCCCAAGGAACATACATGCCAAATTTCAGCTTCCTGCGCCCAATAGTTTCGGCTGTAGCGTGTCTGTCAGTCAGTCAGTAACGCAAGGATTTTATATATTAAGATAAAACGTACTCTTTAGAACTTTTCATAATGCAGAGACGACAATTCTAAGGAAATGTTTTTTTCTTAAAACAGCAAGTGCCTTGATCGAACCAACTGTGTGAAAGTGAACAAAAACTTCATAGCATTATAAAGATTTTGAAAAATCTCGCAATCATCCTCAACACGAAATGGTTTGAAGTAACCTCGGCATATCATTTTCTCTATGGGCGCCGACGATTATGTGGCGCGCGCTCCAAAAAGCTAATATTCAACCGCATGTGGTTAGATTAGGAACCAACCCTTATGGGGTGTAAGGGCTGGTTGCTTTGCAATATACGCTTGGAGTTAATAAGGTTAGAGAACAGAAGTAAGTGGAGGCAGCCTAATAGAAAATTGTGTTTGGAATTACTGTAGATAGAATAGTCTCACTTAACTCGTCCAATCTATTTCGATATTTGTTATTATAAAACGGTGTTGTACTTTACTTTGTAACTACAGATCCGGCATTGACCAGCTACTTCAGCTGGCTACTTTAAAGCAATAAATAATAAGGTACAAAATATACAGACAATATTGTAGCTTACGGTTTCACCGTTACAGTTACGTAGCTATTCTTGGAAGTAAGCTCTAATTTAGTTGCTAAACTAGTATCACATTTATTCGACATTGTAGAGTCGTTGATAGAGCGAGCTTATTCGTGTAATTTACCCCTTTAGACGCATGTTGTGGTATTATCAAGGGGTAAAGCATGGGATCTAAAGCGACGGTGTGCGTGTCCAGTCACCTCCACACATTTTGGCAACGCCTTGTTGCCGAGTCACGCAACGTGTCAGTTCAATTTTGTGAATGACCACGTACAATGTCATATACAAATACAACATTAAAGTTCTCTAATTTGTATACAGCCTTGACACTTGTTTCCGTAAATGTACGTCTCTGTTTATTTATTTCACTATAACTGATTAATTTATCAGAGATTTAAAATACAGCACTCAGAGATGCAAAAATGTAGTACGTGCAGATCAAAAATATGCAATGCTTAATAAAAATATGTAAAGGCTGTCAACGTGGTGGCGTTAAATGCATGACAACCTAATACCGCTAGAGATTTATTAATATCAAGCAACTTTTTTCGTTTCGAACTGACCCACTATAGCCCGCATGAATTCTCATTTAAAAATAAAAGACAAATCATAGTCCATTCACAATACCCCAAGGCTAGTTGACTAACATTTTAAAAGGACGGTAATAAACAGGATTATTTGCTGCCATTAAAGTAAATAAAAATAATAGTTTCATCGTCATTGAGACATCAAAAATCAAACATGGCAACGCTCGAGACGATTACATTACAGACTAACAATTTTATGTTCGATGAATTTGTTACATTTCACAATTTAATCATACATTTGCAATAAGTTCAGAAAACTGATACATTGAAAGTAATCCACTGGGGTAGATATTGTAAGCCACATACGTCTTACACTTGTTTAATTTATAACCTTCGTGTGCTTGAGAGAGATAAGTCCGTTTCACACTGCCTTATCTGGTAATCATTTCTAGAAGATCATCCGCTGGAAATGGTTTAGTAAGTTAAAAAACAATTTACTTACGACATCATTTCCTTTTTGTAAAGGCATCTCTCGCTCTAGACAACAAATACTGAATCGCCAGGAGCAATACGAGGATTCGATCAACGGGCACAAAGAACACACAACCTCGAAACAACAATGTGTGGATCACATTAAGTATTCTCTCTCTCATTATCGAACCCACGACTCGACACAGTGATACGACGCTAAAACCACTAAACTATCCATGCAGAATAGCATGCAATCATTTCATACGAAACAAAATCACTTAAGTGATTTACGTCGAGCATGAAATGAAAATGCAAAAAGGAGGAAATGAATGACCAGAGTTATGTCCATTTGTCAAGACTATAATTGAAACTGATTCGCTGCGTCGCTTTACCCATGCACAGGCCTACAAAATGGTGCCGTCGGGAACATCAAATAAATTAAAAAAACACGGCCAAGTGTGAGGTCGTTTACGTTTTTCCCTTTACTTGTTAGTACAAGTAAAGGGAAAAACGTAAACGACCTCACAAAAACTTGAAAACAATCCTTTTACAAAAAAAAGATTGTTTGCCAATGTACTTTAAATCTTACTTTTATTTTTTGGTGTAGGGTTGGAAAATCTTTATGGAGTCCCTCCGCCCTGAGGGAAGAGCGAAGGGGACTGTCAGACACTTACTGACTAAAAACCAACCCGTGTTCCTCATGGACCCATGTGTCGGAGGGTTGGGTATCGCCGAAACATTCGTCGCTACCCCCCGACGGGTATTGGCCCGCCAGATGGTCAGGCGGGCCCCGAACAAAACCCTCTTGGCGGCGGATGAAGGTGTTGGGCTCCGCTGCCAAGATACCCAGTGGCCGCAGAGGATAGGGAGGACGGCAACCTGGCAACACCGCATCTCCTCTTCCTCTGTGGCCCCTCCGCGACGCAACAGACAGAACTGTCCCCTGCACCCGCACCTTTGGACGCATCCTGCGCAGGCCTCTCCAAGCCCACGTGGAGCGTCCATTCCCGAGATCTCTCTTAGCTTCACCGCGGGTGTCCAAGCCACGGTTACTAAGCCCAAACGACGGGGAACTTTAAATCTTACTAGGTGGTTCTGTGTAGATAAAAGTATCAACTTAGTTTGTTTAAACATTGGTAGCAATTGGGTGGCAAATTACTAGCCTTTGCATTCTTAGTAAACTTCCTAACTAAGTTAAATGTAACCCGTAGAGCAGCATTGATAATCTTTACCATTCATCTATGTCATTTGACCGGTAAATCACACACTGTACAGAGGCCCGTATGATAGCAAACTAACATTCACACACCATTTAAAATTTTGTAAATTGAGCAATACTGGGAGATTGTTTAGGCAGTCGCTCTGTGGAAAAGCTAATATTCAGCCAAATCCGGTTAGACTAGCAAGCGGACCCCAGATTGAAACTTGGATAACGCTAAGAGAAAGAAGAAGAAGACTCCTAGTCTTCTTCTTCTTTCTCTTATGTGTGATGTGTTTAAATAGACTAAATTCCAAGGTTCGGCCTAAGTTTACAAAAATCTTAGACATCCTATTAACAATGTGAAACTTCTATAAGTTCAAAGCAAAGCTTAAATAAATAGCCTCGTAGCGTCAACAAAACAAGCCAAACGACTATTTTAAGCTGAAACGCATTCAAGAACGTATCAATTATTAACTAACCCGTAGATAATTTTCGGAATTTATACGCGGTTAGCGCCGAGAGGTACCTATTTGATTTTACTCTCAAGAATTCTCTTGCTAGCACCAGTTAGGAAATTAGAACTGCTGCAAAATGCTATACTTGACATTGCTTTTTGCATTGTGCCTCTTGTCAAATACACATTATAATGTTGAGGCGTTCATCTGCCACATTTTTGATAGTATGCCTCGCCAACTTATTCGAATTACATTCAGAAATAGAAAGTGTTATAAAATTACTATTTCAAGACATTCTTTATGTCTGTTGCTTCGTGTTTGTAATGTTTGTAAAGTCTCAGAAGAAATAACTGCGAGTGCTAGAGTAATATTTTAAAGCAAGTCTCAGAGAGAGTAAGTAATGCGAATTACAAACAGAGAACAATGTAAAACCACAACTACCTACTCTGAAAAGGCACGTAGTTGTATGCTGAATGTGAATTTAATAGTTACATAGCAGTGCATACCTGCAAATATACATGCGAGGTGTTTTGGTACGTTTTGTACCCGCGCGCCGCGTCCGAATCCATTGATGGGTCGGCAGTTGAGTGGCAGTCAGGGTTTAGACGTAGATTGATGCTTGAGCCGACAAATGAGGCAATCGTGGACGTTATTGATCTATGTTACGAGGCCCAATATCGCTGATTGAACTATTCACACAATTAATATCACTGTTACTATTTGATTTATTCGTTGTGACATAATTAGTAATCCAATATTTATCAGTATCATTTTTAGAGACAAGTTACGGCGATAAGTGGCAAGTTAAACTTACTTTACTTTTTTTAGAACGACATTCAAATGCTCTAGTTGCGGGTCTCCCTACTTCACAAAGTATAGTTTGAACTCTAATGGAAAGCGTGTGTGAGATTTCCGAAAGATGTTCGGCCTACGCGCTAAAACCGCCGAATTGTTCTCGTTCTCGACATCCCCCAGTCTCGAGTGTGTCATGCGCGTCTGCGTCGACTGCGTGGATGTCCAGAAATTCAGTAAAAAAATACACAATTTTACGAAAATAGTCTAGTATTTTTTTATGAAAATAGTCTTGAAAAAGTATTGAATAATTGGTTTGCTAAATTAATTTCTTGAACCTAAACAATGATTGGTCCCTAATTACTAGTAATTACAAATATTCTAGTTACCCGTTTAAACTACGGTAACAAGCTTATGTTAATAGAAACTTCCCGCGAACTCTCTCCTACTTGAACGCCAAGGTCAATATCCTTACTATCGTTACGACCTCTTATATCTTATATTATATCTTATCAAATCTCCTTCAAAAGATCATGCGAAATAACATTCAATGTCCTATACAAGGGGTAGAAATAATGAACAGTGGATTATACACTCGATTCAATGTTATGCTCCTGACGTCACCGCGTGCCTATAATATGTTAAAAATTAAACCAACAAGCCTACCGCGTGAGTTGGCCCTCACAACATTCTATAAATATGACATTATGAATTCATAAGTATATTAGTGACGAAAGGTAATAAAACTGCTAAACACGCTAATGTGTTAATTAGCTTCGCAGCATATCAAATTAAAACCAATTTCAGCTGAGCTCTGTGTTTGACTTACCGTTAAAAGATCGGCCGACGAAAATTTGATACTGTAACTACAAAAGATTATTAGAACTAGCAAAAGTTAATACGGGGACAGAAGCCGACGTATTAAGCGGAGATTTTACACAGTTTAATACGTTAATGGAAAACATATTGTTATCCTTATGGGGCTGACGTGACGTGTCCCGTGATATAAGTGTGTAGGCTTACATATACATATAAATAAAACCGTTTTGTGATAGTGAGGTCCCTGATTAAAAGTTTTGGACGGGACAAGTGATATTACATTTTACAAATGGATAAGAACTATGCCCGTTAGAGGATCAATTCGGCATACATCTCAATAATTAAAGCATATTATGCTTACTATAGAATATGATATAATAAGTAAAATCTGATTTGAATTCGAGTAAATAAAATAGGTAAATATGAGTTATTTTGTGTACACTTTTATGAACCTTAGTAATAAACGTACTCTTACAAGGTAACAGTTGTTACGTGTAGATTGTAGACTGTCTCAAAATTGCCTACATTTTATGAAAACCAATACCAGTCTTAACAACCTATGATGCACGCGTCAATATTGCTATAGTAAATGAAAATATAAGAAATATCTGACATTTTATCAAACATTTCTTGATCGCAATCACTCTTCTGTAGCACTTAACCAAAGAAAGTAAGCGAAAAAATCAGCATCTACAATAAAACCTCCGATAATATCAAATCAAAACACCAGTCTACACGAAGTTCATTCACGGTTATAAAAAAAATCGCGTCTAATTCCACAGTACCTAAAAAAGTTTACGTAGACATTGTGGCCTCGCGTTTCGGTACCTTTTGACTGAACTTTACGACTGGTACAAGTTTTTACTGTCTTCTTGTGAAAGGAACAACAACCGGACGAAATACGGCGGACGCAATTAACCCTCGTGTAAAGTTCTGCTCGTGAGTCTACCTCCTATTCTCTTTCTTTTTCATGTAATTGACACTTAACTTTGTATAGATACAAACTTTACGATGTGCTATACAAGTTTAATTCCTTATTTCTGCTAAGGATTCCTAGCAATTCCTCATAACTTTTTTGGTGTGTATCTTTTATTTTATGCTAGTTGTGGCCCATTACTTTGTAAACACAATGAAACAGACCTTCTAAAAATCCCCTGACGTATGTATTTTAGCCGAACATCATATCATAAAAGACGAATGAGTTTAATCCCATCATCCGAATCCACGTAAGCCGAACAGATTTTCATGCGTCATTTTTGTAAGCCAAATTATATTCCACCTAAAAATTCGAATGAAATAAAGTTTTGTAGGCTAAATTTGTATGTGTATAAACGTAAATAAGTATTTGTTTATAATTATTTATTACGTAATAGACTTACTCCACTGTAAAGTTAGTAGTATTATAATGACATGAGCATCGCACTACAATATGATTAAAATATATGATTGTTTATAAGCAATCAGTTCAGGTAATTTACTTTGAATTTTCTCAAGCCATTATAATAAATCTCATTCGAATTAATTCGCGCAACCATAGCGTGCATGAGCGCTCAGATAGTCAAGAAAAACAATTTTTTTATAAACGATTCCCGCGTGTATCGGATATTGCGACAAGATACTTACAGTTAATACATATCAGATAATAATAAGTAATGACTCATACATAATGTAGCCCAGAGCCGTTGCATAACGTTCCTCAGCGTAAGACATGGAGTGATACTTTCACAGTATTCGCACTACTACGCCTTATTAACGTCAGTAACACTGCATGAGCGCTGCACGCCCATAAATTATTGTACACAACATAAACGAGATGTATTCAACCCCCAACTGTTTTATTGCTCATAATATTGCACAGCAAAATAAACACTAATAATACCCTTAAATAAATTTAACACTAACGTAGATTTGATTTAAACGCTCAGAATTCGTTTACTTTTCATGCTGCACGTTTTTAAATAAACTACGTTAGTTAGGTACTTATTTATTCTGTGAACTCCCCCATGTTTATGGCGATCTACATTTCAGTTAATCTAACAATTTATAAGTTCGACTTTTACGACTTAATAGTGATATAAAACTAAACATTAAAATTTCTGAGACACTAAAACTGTTTAAACAAATGTGAAAGGTTGTGCTGAAAAGTGACTTGAATAGTATGTGTCAGTGTTTCTAACGATGATCAGTTGATATTGAGAGAATCAACAAGGTCTGCAAGATGGTGGTGCGAGCGAGAGGACGGATGCTCTCCATCCTCTTCAGTGCTTTGTTGCTGGGACGAGCCATAGCAGGTAAGCGTTTTTATTTTCTAGTACTAAGTACTAACTGAGGTCAAAATATGAACGAATACTCAAGTAGACATAGCAAACAAATAGCTTAGGCGTTTCATCATTATTCCAGTAATGGCTATATAATTATAGGTAGGCGACGTGTTCACGAACTTTGCCTCGGTATTGTAACTAACGAAATAAAATGTAATATAGTACACATGTATGTACTATAATTTAGTATTTGGTAGGTACACACATGTGTAGGTACCTACCAAATTATAGTATCAGTACATACCTACGCAGTATTTGGTAAGCAATATTGATATTAAATGAGAAATATTTCACTTACAACGAAACATTTTTTATATTAATATTTATAACCGTACTTACTTTGTCTATTCACGTTTATGTCTACTATCTAGGATCATATTGACTGGCAAAGTTTGCCGCTGGAACTCGAGCAAAAATCTGTAACAGTAAATTTAATACGGATATAATATTAACATGAATACGACACTACGGAATATCTAAATCGTGTTGTCGGAGAAAAAGCGAGCGAATCGCAAGCCAAACTTGCATAAGCCGAGCTTCTGTATCGATGGACTCCGAGCCGTGTATTTTAAATATTAGCATAAGAAGACGATTTCTGCGAACGAAATTTAGCCTTCTACGACTCGATTCTATTATTCATTCCATTTACATTCAACGAGATTACAACAGTGTGTTTACCTTTAAATGTTTTATGCGTGTCTACACTTATTAATGCGAGCTTAAATTAGACGAAACATAAATAATATCATTAGTAATTCGCCCTATATAACGTAGTTGTCTCGTTCACCAATTATGTTTGACCTAAAATATCTAGACTAGGTGTAATGGATACTTGAATGCGAATTTGCAGGTAAACAAATTTAACTGACGTAATATTACATGGTCAAACATAACTTTAAACTAATATTTATTTTTGGCGAGCTACAATGTATATACAATTAAAAATAAAAACATTCAATATAGTGTATAAATTTGTATCAACTGTATTTTTCAACGTCAGTTATTTACTGATGTACTTACTCGTATATTTCTGGCTTAGAATTAAACCCATTTCACCTTTTGATCTTCTATTATTGCCGTGACAATGATGATTTTATATTGTCGATCCTATATAAATTTCGAAGAGATCCAAGACACTTTCGCTTCTATATAAATATGAATAAGGGCTGGTTAAAATAAATTAGCAGACGGTATAGAATCCAAACAGCGTGTATTTTTCAGTAAATAATCGTATTAATCCATCACGGGCGCCTGCTGTCTTGCTTGTTGCTCTGTAAGTCTGTACAGTTGTACAGAAAAGATTTCTGTGACCTAGTTTCGAGCTCGTTTTCGCCAAGTGATGACTCCTAATCCTGGATTAATTCTTAGACAACGTATTTTTCTGAGACTGGAAGTCTGAGCTTGATTCTTTTTAGTTGTGAACAATACTAATGTTTTATATCGGAACCGATAGAAAATATTAAAGTAAATTTTGTAAAGTTTCTAAATACAACCACCGAATAAAAATTTTATTGCATTGCGAAGTGACTTTAAGTGATGTGTCCAGCTTGTTTATTTTTAGATATAGATGTGTTTTATGCCTGTAATCAATAAATGAATAAAGTAAAATAAACTTGAAAGTCGTTTGCTAAAATGAGCGAAATATGGTCTTGTTTACCGATTGCTATGGTAGCAAGCCAACGAGCGTTAATTGTGGTATTATTTATTTATAATCTACTAAGCTAACATTTTCACGTAGTTCATATCGGGCTAAACGTTCAAAAGTTTGGTAATCAGCAAATTAGTGGAAGTACGTTTTAACTTTCAATACAATCAGAGTATCGGGCCCTTGTAGCTATAGTGTGGGGGTTTAACGTAGTTAGCACGTGACTGAGCCGAGCTGCCTCCGACCTAACGAAGCGTTAACACAAATACGTAAAACGCTGAAACAAAGTCGAATTAATTTTCGCTAATTAGCCGCCCAACGCTGACAAAAGTAGAAATCTCGAATGTCCCGGATATTCCAACTGGTAAACTGTGTTTGAAACAGGATAGTTTTCCGGTCACATGTCAACTGTACGTCATTAATTAATTGTTTTGTGGAAGTTAGAAGTTAGCAAACGTGCATGTTCACTCAATAACACTACGAGTAGTGCGGGGCAATGTAGTTTATACAATAGACTAACTAAATATGTATATTATTACTAAATGTATAATAGCAGTTACGAGTATGGAGCATTGATGATATAATATCGTATATAAATTAATTTTAGAATCGAGTATCTAGCTGTAAGAAATACTTGACTCCACAAATAATTCAACATTTGTTCTAGTCGATTATTGAAGAAACAAATCTTAGCAATTAAAGCATGTGGACATGTATTAGTTATGAGGATATTTTTCTTAATTTACACAGAAAAGCTGATACAAAGTGAATTTGTGGACTAAACATGACATTTTATCATTATTGCTCAAACAGGGGTCAGAGCTTCTAAATACACATATCTCGTGATATGGGTATTAAGAAGCTCTGACCTGGGTTATTTTCCTGTATGACCCCTAACAAAAAATGTTTAATGAGCAAACTGTGTTGACGAGCCGTGTCGTGTTGACGCGTGTGTTTACTGGATGTCTTCTACTATTGGCTTCACTTAAATATGCCTTAACTATTAGTTAATTGGGCACAAAGGTATTAGCTGAGAAAACTGTATACTCAACACACATCACATTTTTTATCCTTCACAACAATTAAACCAGCAAGAAGCGATATAATGATACCAATGAGCGTGTTCGTTATTTTTATTGATATAACGAAGAATCACTCAAAATGTACAGCGAGCGTGAATTCTCGGAATAGTGAATAAGGTGAATTTTATGCGGGAATATTAATATATATTAGCGTATCTTAATATCCGCTCTAACCTAGAGCAGTCTGGTAGAAAATATGCTTGTAGCCTAAGATTACATCCGAGTAATCCCGTAATATTCATAAAGTTTTGTTAAAGTACTAGATATTTAATTTATCGTGGTAGAATTCCAGTTGATAAATTAAAATACACAGAAATATATTTTCATATTATACAGACGATTGTGATTGCCAACTTCTTCCAGTGAACGCGATTGCGCGATTGAGTACCTATCTACAAAATTCGTCGGGCAAACTTTTAGTAGGTAGGTACACAATTATATACAGTTTAATATCCAAACAAACATTATGTAATGCGTACCTACATTGTAGAATATTTTACATCGTATTGTGTTTCTGCGGTGAGTATAGTCACCAGATTTTTTCGGGACTTGTCATCGACGAGTTTTTCTTTGTTCTTTACGATGACAACGGCACAAATTATTTTCCGTATTGGGGATGCATACCTCTGCTTTTACAAGCGTATAATAATATACGAGAATCGCTTGCCACCTGACGGAGTTAATATTGCTAATTAATAAAAAAGACTTCCGCACTGTTTCCGTAGCATAATTTCGTTTGCCACTAATCCATTTTCGACCTATCTCCATTTTACCGTTTTTAGCCAAAGTGCTAGAGGCTTGTGTCAATAAGCAGCTATCCAACTTTATACACCAAAACAAGCTTCTAAGTCCGTACCAATCTGGCTTCAGACCTGGTCATAGTACTTCTACCGCTCTCCTTAAAGTGACTGGCGATATTAGGGCGGGCATGGAGGAGACTAAGGTCAAAGTGTTGGCCTTAGTTGACTTTTCGAACGCCTTTAATACCGTCAGTCACGATATCCTTCTATCAATCCTTTCCTATCTCATGATCCCACCTGGTTTGCTGGAATGGTTCTCAACGTATCTTCAGGGACGTCAGCAGGCTGTCCGCATTGATGAAACCTCATCAAGTTGGCGTGACCTTAGCTCTGGCGTTCCTCAAGGTGACATACTCTCTCCTTTAATATTTTCTATTTTTATCAACTTCTTGACTTAGGGGTCAAGAAGTTGATAATACTTCAATGTTCGTATCATCTTTACGCCGACGACTTGCAGTTATATTCACAGGCGAGAGTGGAGGTGACACTGACACGTGACATTAGCGATAGCTGATGTGAACAAAGACCTGAACACCATTCTGGCTTGGTGCAATGATTTCGGCCTTGACGTTAACCCAGCTAAATGTCAGGCTATAATAGTAGGCAGTCAGCGCATGACAAACAGATTAAACCTAACATCCCTACCGCCAGTCACATACAATTGTATATAGATGCCACTCTCAATTGGAAGCCCCAGGTCACCGACGTAAGTCAGAGAGTCACCGGTACCCTTCGGGCTTTACATCGTCTCAAGAATTTCCTGCCGCACAAAACCAAGACTATGCTTGTGCAGACCTTAATATTTCCCTTAATCGACTATGGTGATGTGTGTTATTATGACCTGAATGCAGAATATCTTAACAAGTATGACCGGCTTATAAATAACTGCATTAGATTCACATACAATCTTCGTAAGTATGATCATGTATCTACTTTTTGTTCCGAACTAAAATGGTAACCTATTCGTCAGCGCCGTAGTTTGCGTGCTCTTACTACACTCTTTTCTTTTCTTCACTTTTCTTCTCCCCCTGATTATTTGACCAAATACTTTCAATATCTCTCTTCTACTCATGATAGAGCCCTTCGTTCCTCTATTATAATTTACTTCTTGCGTGTCCCACACATTCTTCTGTTTTCGTTAACTCTTCTTTCATAGTACAGAATGTCCACCAACCGTTAAGCATTTAAATGAAAGTACGAGAGCTTCTCTTCAACAAATTGAAGGATTCAACCCATCATTCTTATCAATTATATATATATATATATTGTATATGTGTATGTATATTTGTTATGTAGGTACTCTTATGTATTGTAATATAATTATGTATTTACTTCATTTATACAATTGTTTTGCTCACTCTATATCATTTCATTCGTTTTTACGTACTTAGGTACTTTTCTATTATTGTATAATATGCTTTCACTTTAAAAAAATCTACACTATGTTAAATGCACCTACCACACTTATCTCTCCACCACCCAGGTTGACTTGTAGATAATGCCATAAGGCATTAAGTCCGCTTATGTACTCATATTTTGTGCATAAAGAAATAAAGTAAATAATTCTGATCAGTGATCACACGGGCTTAATGAGGTAAATGTACCTACGCTCCAAGTTGTAACATGTGTTTCAAGAATTTTCATATACGGAATTCTCAATAACGTAGTTCTCTTCTTGTCCTGTTAAAATACTGGTAAGATATGCAGTCGACATCTATGGTCTTTTTCTGTTATTTTGAAGTTCAAATATAAGTATTTGCTTCGAAAATATGAGAAGGATTGGCGTTCCCTTTCGATACAGTCGCGATTGCTGTATGTAAATATATCTAAATACTGAATACAATGCTGTCATAAATTACGCTATAAAACCGTGATATTTTATTAATACATAAAAAGTCGACGTATCGTAAACATCAAAGTGTAAAATTTTATTAAAATAGTAAAAACACGCCTTTTCATTATTGGTATAGTTGGGGCTTTTATTTGAATAAATAATACGTATAACATGTCTAGGGAATCACTTCTAGATATAACTATTAACCCGGCGAGAATGTGGCAGGGTATTTTACACCCTGCCCATTACATAAACTGCCATAATTTTTTTATTTCGCGTTTAGCAACAACGCGTCACTCAGTAGCTGCAGGTAAGGGATTGTCGGGGTAGGTAGTAGGATGATCTTAGGGTTGCGTGCGTCTGCGTGGGAGTTATACGCCTGCCAACCTGTCTCGGGTAAGTTTTACCCTGCCACATAGCTGGTGTATGTGTTTTGAAATTTGTTTTTATTTATTTATTTGGATTTTAAATGCTGATAACAAATGTTTTTTTTTAGTCTTTCTTCAATATGAATAACGAATGATTCAGATTTATGTAAGAGGAACTGTTAAACAAATTTTTCGACGAATTAAATTCTGAAGGGGACCCAACATCACTGTAGCAACCACGAAATTAGTTCTGAACGAAGCAGGCTGCCAGTAGCGTGAAAAATCGTTATGACGAGGAAAATAGGGGTGAGCCTGCTGATGAAATTCCAATTTAGGCTTGTCGCTGGTGTACGATATTTACGCCAGCGAAAAGTTAAAATGAATAATCCGATATAGATTCGTGAGCCTATCTCTTGTCAACTTGGTGAACCCTCAACGTTAGCATCAAAAAATATTTATTTACGAGCTATCAGATGTCGTGACTGTCCTTATAAGAAAGACCGGAAGACTAAACATGGTTGTAAGCGCTGTGCAAAAGCCATTTGTGAAGAACATGCGATTTTCTTTAGCAATTATTGTGACAATGTTCAAGACTTAAAAAATAACTGTTACGAATGATTTAAATATTGTTGATTTAATTTGTTTATAAGAAAATTTTATAAGTTAACCGATAAACGTGCAATTATTAAAAAAATAAGCAAAAAAAAATTAAGATTTGTTATGGTTTCTGGCGTTCCTATTTTTTGTTGATTGTTAATTCCTTCGTTCCTGTTTGCTGTAAAATAAATAAATATACAATAGACTACGTAGTGCTTTTTTATTTTATATTATAAAGAATATAATAAAAAATAATAAAAGAGTGCATTTTTAAATAAAATGGCTATAATTACATCACAGTATGCATTAATACATAAGGGTAAAATTTACCCTGCCACATACTTCGTGTAACTTTTTTTCACCACATTCTCGCCGGGTTAAGACGAGTACAAATATATGATTTATTATACATATATAGGTATAAACATACTATAGGAGCAAGATGTTGTACATGAGTTCGTTTTACAACGCAATCGCTTACTGAAAATTCTTTCAACTATCCGCAAAAATGCGGGTAAAGAAGAGATAGACTATTTGCTTCAAAACCTGCTGATATTAAAGCTACGAGTAGAGTATAGGACAATTACTTCAACAGCATGTAAAATGTAGAAGCGCACCTTTTTATATGTATAAAATTAGCATGATAAAAAAGAACCTAATTAAATTGAGACAAAAATCTGTTCAGCATGATGTATAGGACTCCCTGAACCTGTCATATTCTTTCAAACAAATGACTGCCATAACTTATCATTAAGCTTCATACAAAGAGCTTTCCTAAACGCTCGAGGTGAATGAATATTAAAGTAAAAATATCTTTCTTAAAGGCTCTACTAGTCAACCTTTATTCAAAAATGCGAAAGATCGTTTGGAACAATAAAACACTTGACAATAATACTACGAGTGACTGTCTCGAAATGATATCTCAGCGTCGCTTCGCGTTGAAACGAAATCGAACAACGCCACCCTACAATAAATTCCGGCTTATTTCAAGACAGCTATTGTTACTTACCAAATATATTTAGTCTCCACAGAAATGAAACATTAAACAGCGCTGAAGAAAACAGACGGCTGTTCTTACTGATATAAATCAATCTAAAAGTGACATGGAACGTAAAATACTGTTGGGTTAACACGTTTATTGGGATAAGCCTACTACGTACTTTTTTGGCACAAAGGTTCTGACGTCAGAGGTGATTTTCCTTGTGTCGTTGCGTGTACTAAAGGTTATTATGAGCCACGCGACCGCCGCATCCTCGCCTCCTAGCCAGCGAAACATGCCTGTGATACCTAAATCAGCAGCTACACACTATGTATTATAATTATAAAAGTTATATTTAGTACAGTATTTGTGCTGTACACTACATTAATAATTTACGACGTGATTTATCGAGGTCGCAGGGTCAAATTCTGCTTTATGTTGTTCACTTTTTCTTACAATATAATGTGTATAAAAATGTTCAAGTATTTTACCGAAAATATCATCAACGACCAAGCGTCCACGTATATCCAATACTTTCGCCTGTCTTATTAGACTAGAAAGCCTGGAATCCGTTTTCTAGTCTCACCAGACTTGAAGAATCGGATTCCACAGAACTTCTGACCTACATACGTAACTGAAAGGGCTATTAATTTTACAACTTAGACCATAGTACTGATTCCCCATAATGACTGTCAAAGATCTTCTTGGCAGTCGGGACCGACAATTCACTTAACGACTTCACAACTTAACTTAATACGAACATAACTTTGAAAAGTCAGCGGTGTGAGCTGTCGCCTAGGTTTGAAGTTTTGAACCTAATGTCCTCTGCATGGCAGTCAGTCGGTATTTCCACTAGATTATAGCTGTATGTGATGACTATAATCTTCACCACGTTTGTCTATGTTTTAAGGATAGATATACCAACATGGAAAGAAAATTATCTACCCAGGAGCTTCAGGTCGGGGAATGATTGCCCGACAAGCAATATGGCACTTATTATAACCACTAACTACAATAAAATCATATATAAATCCTTCTAAAACATTTGAAAGAACTATAGGGTTGCATGAATATTAATTTAAATATCCATTTTATTTTTTCGGTCTACATGAACACATGATCACCGATGTCAGCCTTGACCTGTACAAAACAAAACCTACGTAAATTACCATCAGCACCACACTCGACTATTGATTTCATATTATCAGCTTGAAATTACGATTACATCCAAAAAGCCCCATATGCTTCTACACCACGGGTACTTAATTCTCTCAGCTGCGAGGTGTGAGGTAGTTTCCTATGAATTACATACATACATACATACATAGACTCACGCCTGTTTCCCGGAGGGGTAGGCAGAGACTACGGAACGCCATTTGCAACGATCCAGACATATCTCTCTTGCTTCATTCACTTCCATCAGATTCCTCATGCATGCTCTTCTGTTCAGGGTACTTCTCACCTGTCCTGTTTTTAGGATGTCTCCAATCTGATCAGAGAACGTCCGCCTAGGTCTTCCCCTTCGTCCTGTCCCTTCCACACTTGCCTTATATATCTGCTTGTTCAGTCTTTCGTCATCCATCCTCTCCACGTGCCCAAACCATCTTAGCATACCTTTCTCGATGCTTGTCACTACATCTTCTTTTACCCCACAACACTCTCTTATCACACTATTCTTTACTCTTTCGGTCAAAGATACGCCACACATACTTCTCAGTGCTCTCATTTCAACAGCATTTATTCTACTTTTAAATCTCTTCTGCCATACCCAACTTTCACTACCGTACCGTATGAGGGTAGGCACTAAAACCCCTCTATGCACAGCTAAACGTGCCTTTTCGGACACGTTTTGGCTATTCATAAACGCCTTCAGAGCTCCATTCACTCTATTACCTGCATTAACTCTTCTTTCAATATCTTCTACATTCTTACCATCTCTTGTAAACAGCGTACCTAAATATACAAACTCATTCACTACCAAACCTAAATATACAAACTCATTCATTACCTATGAATTAATAATTAATTATTTATATATTCGAGGCGCAGTCCTTAAAGTTCGTTTAGACGTATCGCGTAAACTGCGGCCTCGATTAATTCGCGAGCTCCCGTTTAGTGTACTTAATTAACGCGTAAACTGACAAACTTTCTGATGGATTTTGTTTTTTAGCTCAATTAAGTATCAGAAATATATACTATGAAGAAACGTTGATAAAACTCATACAGCTTTGTGAAATTGACTGCCATAATAAAAGTCTACATCATACAAGTTAAACAGTTGCCGCGTTTCATTCAATCATACCGCAAAGTTGCTTTTAATTTTCTGTGTATAAGAATAACTTTCATTTGCACGCTTTAATATGTAATCTTACAAAGACTCTCGAGTACCTTAGCGTACCGATATTTCGGCATCACTTTAGTTTGTTAGGAAAGTGTGAGAGAAAGATTTTCCATTAGGAAATAACTATAGTCCTACATCGGCGTCGGCTCCCTCTTTCCGTGCTGTTACAGGCAATATTCTCGTGCGACAAAGTAAATACTATACTCGTATATACGCTGACTTAGATTACGCCTATGCTACGAAAATGTTTCTTTCGACCATTTCTACCATTGAATCTTTACACAAAGTATACCAGATATCTTCTTATCTTTAGTGCTAAAACTTTTGATAAATTCGCTAAAGTTTGGCGAATTGTCTAATTTTGTTAATAAGGAGCTAAATGGTGGATATAAGCGATAAAGTAGACGAGTGTTACAGCCGTCCGTTATTTCAGCTACTTATCCCACATGTCTCGTCGACCTAACACTAGTTGACTTGCTTAAACTCTTAGACTATAGGTGAATATGCGGTAGGTATTAGTCCAAACGTTCATGTTACAAACTCCTACGCTCTATTCAAACTTTGACAAAGTACTAAGTTTGCCAACTTTACCAACGAGAACTACAGAAATAGGTTTTAGTACACAGCTCAACTATTCCTATGAGCTTTGTTGTTTCATGTGAAGGCAATCAGTCACGGGATTGGTAACATAATCATTATATCGAGTTGAAATTATTTTGCTCCGATCATTGTATCTAGTTTCGTAATTAGGTTTAAATCTTACTCTACTACTTATTAAGATGATATTTCAATGTACACGTATCACAGCAGCTATACCCGCAGGGCCTTGAAATTTGTAACTTAAACACAGATTCCTTGAAACGTAGACAGGGTGTCTAAGAATAGGCTCTTTAAAATTCTACCTCCGAGAGGGTTCAAAGTTGAGAGACATTAAGGGTTCAAAGTTTCTTTGAAGAAAATATTATAGCCTCAGTAATGTCCAAGCAGACGAAATCATGGATTAACGCTGGTGTCTATACAAAACTAGTTGTTACATCATTACATAACTTCACGCCTTTATCCCCGAAGGGGTATGAAGAGGTGTATTACACATCTACTCTTCGCCAGTTATGTTTCGGTCCCAATGTTATATGGGGCGAGCCTATTGCCATCTACCGGGCACATTATTTAGCGAGCAATAATTACAATTTTTAATACACACATAACTTCGAAAAGTCAGAGATGTATGCCCGGGGTACCTGGGGATCGAACCCAAGCCCATCGTCCCGGCAGTCCGTTACATGCAAACCTGGGCTATCGCCGCTGACAAAAAAAAACTAGTAGTTGTACAAAATATATCAAGATTTTCTTGATTGGGTGGGAATCAGAACAGTGAATATATTGGGTATATTAGAATACAGCCCATAATACTACAGTGGCTGGAAGGTAGGCGCTTTGAATGAACTGGGCGTACAGCAGATTTCACCGCAAGTGATGGCAACACAACAAACTGGCAAACATATTATGTACTCCGGCGTGATTGCATTTTCTTGGGGCGAAAGCTCAAATTTGTCTTCCTTTTCTATGCTATTGTATGAGGTATCGTAGTTCTTTAATCGTTTTTCTATTTAGGGATCGGTTTGCAGAATATTTAGCAAAACTATTAATTGCAAACGGCCCTTTCCGCTATCTTCTAAACTATAGTATTTTGATGTGCGTAAACTATGTTTTATAGTGACATATATGATTATATATGTCACTATAAAATAACGATTAAACTTTCAATGATAATTATAACTAATATTTACTTCTTAATGAGTATTAGCCGATTAACTTTAACATTTGCAAGCGATGAAATGAATTTGTGATCAAATCTTTTTATCCTTCGGATAAAAAAGGTAAGAGCTACATTCTACTGAACCCCACATTATGCGTGGCTCGACATGCCCTCAATAATTTGACTTCAATATTATATAACCAACATTGATTATAGGATATAAAAATCGTGCTTAAAAGAATTTTAACAGTCACTTCTGTGGCCAAAGTTAATGATGTAAGTTTAGTGTATACTGTAAATGTAAAATTCTTATTAAGACACGGAACTGGGTTAAAATGTTTAAAAAGATTGGGACAAAAGTCCTCATTCCGACACAGAAGGTGTAAAATGTTAGCAGAAGTAGATTTATACAAAAGCAACAAAGAAAAGGTGTGAGTTACTTTGGTTGGTGCCGGCGCGTAAACTCATTCGTTCAAAACTTGTAAGTTTGACGCGATACAGAAATAAGTTTGGCGCCCGGCGAGATTCAAGATCCCGGAAGAGCGCTTACGGAAAGTGGCGCGCCCTTATTTCACTTGGATATATTCGAGGAGTTTTGTGAGACTACATCTACATAATTTTATTATATCTAGCTACGTATTGCGGATTTGCTAATCACATTGTAATGCGATTATGTCGGCATTTAATTAAGTTAAGATTTGTCAAATTATCTACCAAATGTTGGATTAAAAGTAAATTAATGTATTATAATAGAAGTAAAATTGTGATTTATATGTCATGTGTTAAAAGTTCTCGATAATTGAACGTAAATTGACAAGCGCGTCAATATACAAGCACATCACTATTGTATCCATCTCACGTCCCCGGAGAAAACAGAAAAGAAAACTAAAAAGATAGACTGAAGTGAATTGGTGTCAATCTGGCGATGTTGTTAGGAGCGTGCCATTAAGTATAGAGTGCCTTCCTGCTGCTTATTATTCCTCGGAGGGTTCGCGACATCAATCACAATGTTCATTAATATTGAAATAATTAACAATATAAAAAAGTTATTTACAATATGGCATAAGTAGAAGGTTCTTGGATAAGAGCTACTCATATTCATTTTGTAAATTACCCATCCCATCAATTGAGTACAATTTCATTTCGTTTTACAAGTAATCTTCATCATCATGATGATCAGCTTGCCGTAGGTCCTAACATAGTCTTTATTTCTTTCCATCAATCAACTGATTGTATGATTTAAGTATGATGAGCACAAATGCGCTAAACTATACATTGTTTTCACTAATATCTTCCCTACATAGCGCAATATGAAAATATGATCATATTTATCCTCCAGGGTCTAGATTCTCTGAACAAAGCAAATTCTGACTAATTGAGTTATTAGATTTCGCCGCTACTGTGTATATCTTTACGCTTAGAACTAGTGACTTGCATTATCAATATGCATTTATCAGGAATATTGTGAGCACATTCTCTTATTGGACGTTATAAATAAATGATCGAAGGAATACTTTAGTCGGTTGCATGAAATTTTTATAGATTTTTATACACAACGTAATAGAAACTATAAAATATTGACGAAGCAGCCTTAGCCTAGTGGAGCCTCTGACTTTTTCATGCTATATGTGTATTGAATTGTTAATAATTACTCCGTAAATGATGAATATTTAAATAAATAAATGAAAACATTGTAAGGCCATCGGCATGTTTGGAAGTTCACCATAATATTCTCGAAAGACATATGGAGTGCTTATGCTAATCCGCACTTGGCCAGGGTAATGGACTATGTCCTCACTCTTTTCACAATGAGAAGAGGCTTGTGTCTAACAGTGGGACAGATTGAAATCAAGGCCTATGATGAATAAATTAACAAAATTAAAGGGGAATAATAAAATAAGCGAATAAAAAAAAACCAAGCAACTGATGAGGAGATACTGTTTTAATAACTTGAGCGGCATGAATTAGAGTAAGCGAAAAATTTACTAAAGTAACGACGAATATTTATTAATAATAAAATCTGGAACGAGCGTATTAAAAGCCGCTTGTGATTAATCCATTTCAGTAATTAAAATTCTAACCGTGCGACTAAATTACTAGGTGAGTGACTAAATTACTAGGTGAGCAACTAGAAATACAGATCTATTTATTTATGAAAATATTCTCGTTCACTCTGGAAACTTATTAGGTTATGTTAGGTTTTTTTGTGACCGTGTACCAAAAAATAGGAGCCCTGCGAAGCAGGGCTATTAGCTTAAAAATAAAGCGTCTTATTTTATTGTAAATGCATATGACTTTATTTTTTTCGGAATACATTGTTTAATTAAATTACCTCACCTTAAATAATTAAATTTCTTGGCTAATAGTGTTCCTTCAAATAGTAATTTAATTAGAAAAATTTCATAAAAATGTGTGCTCATAGTACTCTGCTCATTATAGTATTTTTCAATGTGGTTTTTCTATTACGATACACTTCATATAAGATAAAATGCCGCTCAGTTTAAATAAATCATTTGCCAAATATTGAAAAAATGCAGGACGTAACGTTGACACTCAAACAAATATAAGGTCGCTCAAATATTATGAAGGTTCTCATTTTGAATTTTAAGTAACTCAAATTAATGTTTGTAAGTTGCTGTTTTGTTGATTTCTCATCACTCGCAGTGAGTCGCTCACTTAGTAATTCTATAACCCAAATTAATTATTTTTGTCACTCAATAATTTACAGTCACTCGTTTAAATACTACCCAAAATTAAACAGAGAATCGTGTATATTTTTTTCGAAAATGTGCTGTTGCTTAAAATTACTGTTTACATGCAGCATTTTTATCATAACTCTACCATGAATTAGTAATAGTAATTATTATAGATTTCTCTATACCGCATAATTCAAAAAACAAACATTATACAATATGCAAGTAGATACATATGTCACGTAATGAGAAATAATTATAGCACATGAACACATTACGTATTACTTAGATAATTGTGGCATGTCATAGCGTATCGTACACTCTGCATTAATAATGTGCCTTCGTCTTTCACTATTGTGAATTCAAACCAGGCATTGCTAAAGCTTTTAGCATTAAGATAGGCTTTGACAAATTGGCGGAGTGTCTTGAGCGGCTGCCCCGCTGTTTAACACTACATCAGTGCTGTGAGTTCGATTCCCACAAGAGACAATACTTTGTGTACACCACTAACCTTTTGCATGTTTGTAAAAACTCCGTAACACAGCATTTATTACTAGTGCCTTAGTTGTCTTTAAAATAAATTATGATAATATACATAATCTAATCTCAAAATATATCGGAATCGATTACGACAAATGCAAAACTAGACCATCCTCGTTAAAGTTCACTTGCTATTTTACGTCGTATCTAAACTGCCTAAAACCTTTTAGGTTGATTCGGCGTGACTCTAAATTTCGCCTCTAAAATGTTTTGAGGCATGAAAATAAAACCTCGAACGTGTGCCTAGAGGCAACTGGCATTTCAAGTACCTATTTAAGCCTATCAGTAAGCTACGAAAACAAATGATAATACTATAATTCACTAAACTCATTCAAGAAGCTTTCTATGACAAAAGTTATACAATTAGGAATGTTCTAGAAATTGATAACACTTTCTTGTTTGGATAATTTACGATACCGTTGCGATATGATTTACAATCGTAAACCACGCATAGAATAATATTAGAGTGTTAATTAATGCTAACAACTGAAATAAGGGAAGTGGTAGCAGTTAACCCGCCGAGAATTACTTAAGTTAATTATTGCGCTAGTTTAGATCTTAATAGTTATTATAACAATTAGACGCAGTTAAATTTTACTAAGTAAAATATATTCTATTAATTTACTGTATAAAAATACTTAAAAGTACTTAGCGTGATGTATATAAATATACCTAGATAATCTTTCCGTAATACTTTATTGTTTTAAGCAAATTTTATATGTATACTTATGTGATGAATGAGTGAAGGTTGGTGCCCACGTTGATGTATGGCAGTGAGTATTGAGTATGGCAGAAAAATAATGAAAGCAGAATTAACGCAATTGAGATGCGATGACTGCGTAGTATGTGTATATGGGGTAAGACTGATTGATATAATTCCGAATCCAATAGGTAATACGAAAGCGATGTGGCCTAAAAGAAGATGTCGACAAGGATTGAGAAAGGAATGCTAAAATAGTTTGGACATAAGAAGAGAATGAGTGAAGAAAGAATGACCAGTCAAGTATATAAGACAAACGTGGATGGCAAGTCGGTTGCGGCAGTCCTCGTGGGACATTAGTCGACCAAATTGGGGACGTCTCGAAAAACGGCAAAGTTCGAAGCACCCGTAACTGGCGAGCATGTATGAAAAGAGTAGAATGTAGAGAAAGCGCGTGAGGTTTGTAAAAATAGAAGCAAGTGGCGTTCTATTGTCTCTGCCTACCCTGACGAGAAAAAGGCGTGAGCGTATGTATGTATGTGGGAGTGAAATCTAAGTCGTGCTTACATCTACAGTAGCAACTGCTACAGATGTGAGCCAATCGTTACGCCGGGCAGACTCTAAGTTAGGTATCATCATCGTCCTAGGCTTATCCCGGTCACATCCAGACTTGCCACGCACTCGTCTTATCAGATTTTACATAATTAGTTTTTCGACAGAGCCTTCCGACGTCCGCAATCCTAGAGAATTGCTATGTACCCTGGTTGAGAGACGTTGGGACGATAATAAGTATTTATACATTTTTAATCATTTATTGTAGTGTCCTAATTTAAATACTTATCTATTGAATACAATATCTAAATTTTTGTTCATGTTTTGAGTCCATAGTTGAATACAATATCTAAATTTTTGTTCATGTTTTGAGTCCACAGTTAATAATTTATTATGTATTGCGATCTAGTCATAATAAATAATATTCGAAACAACTATTTCTCCTTAACTGGTCACGCTGTTAAATAGTGCCAACAGAAAAACCTACAATTTTGCTTTATAGAATAAAAAATAAAACATGCTGTAGTTTAGATTCCAAAGATACCCACTTCTCACGGTTACATATGAAAGCAATGAGGTTTTGCATGAGTAAATTTAGTACAATAAAAGTCTTCAATGAACGAGTTCAGCAGATATATATACAAACTAAAGTTTATACGGCAGCAATAATCATACAGTGCTTCTTAAAAAATAAGCTGAACTCTATGGCTTCTAATCCAATTGAGTGACTATTTATTCATACTGACCGCATTTATCTTTTACAATAACACTCCCTAAGCTATGAAATATATTTAGAATAATCTAATTGAGTTTATTCACAAAAATGAATCATTCAAATGAATTTGGAAGCTTTTATTGTTTGTTTGCTTTTTTATTTCAACCGCTTCACACACAATCCTCTTACGACCGTCCGGTCGGAATATCACTACCGTATTCATACACCCTGCAACGCAATATTAAAGCTAAGCCTCAAAGTTAGTTCTAAGCTTCATAAACGTTTACAAATTCCAGAAATGAACTACGATTCATGTCTAATACTCAAGCAAGTATATAATATTTTTAAATTAACTGCAAAAAAATGTCAGTTATTTCCTTTTTATTTGATCGAAGGTTAGTAAGTTTAATATCTGTTTTAATCATACGGCAATTCCATAACATATGAAAAATTATCAGTGAATTGGGCAACATGCCAAACTATCATACCGATTGAAATATATTTCCAAGCGGTACCTAAACATTTTTGGGTCTATTGAAATACAAATTTAAATGCCGTGAACTTGGACCGAAAACAAGTTTCGATTTGTTTCTCAAACACGTTCCTGCATATACAATGAGAAATTTCTCTGAATTCATATTTTTATACCGGCGCACAAATACATTTCAGATAGCACAGTGTCACGTATAGTACGAACAACATTGCAACAACTGGTATCCTACATGAATCATAACTCTCCCTCATATATTTTAAAACGATTCCAACACACATTCCGAATATAAACCCATTGAAGCGAACTCATTATATAATACTGACATGGTCGAGTATTTCAGAGCATTATTAGATCCATTGATTGAGTACACACCTACATATTGCTCTCATAGCGACCTTCCAACTGTATTTTGGACAAAAGGGTAGTGTGAGAGCCCGATTTGAACAAAATTATGTAGGACTCATGTAGGAGATATTGTTCTACGGCGAATTACTCATCCCTGATTTTAGTAAAGTTGTGTTTTATAATATTTACTCTCTAGTAGTGATTTAATACGCATTAAGCTCGTGCCCTCATTGAATACGATCTATTTTAGTTTGTGGCAGATGGAGCACGTAATCTATTATTCCGTCCTTACTATAATCTTAATCATACCTACTAACCGTACAAGCACATATAACTTAATGATGCGAAGTTAATACTTAATAAAAACACATTTTATCATCACAAGCACATATAATTTAATATTGCGACGTTAATATTTCCAAATATTATAGCTAAGCACCAAAAGGCTTCAAAAAATCGACGAAGCACAACATCCGGTATGTTAAAAATCTAAGGTTTCCACAAAAAAAATCATAATAATCACTAAATCGCGGAAGAGGCGTTCACCGACATATGAAGATTCAGAAGAATATATATGATACATCGAGTCTTTCTTATAACTGAAACCAGGAAATATAGCCTAGTTTGTTTATAGCCTTTTTTCAGACATGCGTATGATACATTTTTTATATTTCATGTATTTGGATTTTTTAATTTCTCTGTGTCTGTTTGCCAGTTGACAAAGGCCTCCTACAGTCTCCTCCATCCCTTTCTGCATCTGGCCACTCTGCTCCACGCTGTTCCAGCTATTTGTCGAATGTCATCATCGCATCTCTTTTGTTGTCTGCCGCGTTTTCTTATGCCATCTCTTGGGTAGCACTGGCTGACCATCTTACTCCATTTTTCCCTTCCTCTCATCATATGGCCTGACCATTTCCATTTTAGCCGCTTGATCTTCAGGGTTACGTTCTGGATCTTGGTCTTCAGTCGGATGTTATTGCTAGTATTTTTTTCTCTTTTCTTGACTCCTAACATGCTTCTTTCCATAGCTCGTTGACATGTGGTTAAGCTGCTTATGGACTTTTTTGTGAGAGCCTAGGTTTGACTCCCATACATTAGGACTGGTAATATGCAACTATTGCATAGTTTAACCTTAGTTGACATGAGAAGCTTCCCGTCTTTCATCACCTCCGTCAAGTCCCAGTATCTCTTCCAGCTGTTGATTACTCTTCTGTTTATTTCTTTATCTATGTTGTCTTTTGGTGCTATCAGTTGGCCTAAATATATATATTCTTCTACATAGCTGACTTCGGTGCCACTTACGTTTATGGCAGCTTTCTCACCGTTGGTAATTACTGTGTGGGGTAAGACTGATTGATAGAATTCCGAATGCAGTAATACGAGAGCGATGTGGCCTGAAAGAAGATGTCGTGACAAGGATTGAGAAAGGAATGCTGAAATGGTTTGGGCACGTGGAGCGAATGAGTGAAGAAAGAATGACGCACCAAATATATGAGGCTAACGTGTATGGGCAAGCCGGTCGCGGCCGACCTCGTAGGACATTCGTCGACCAAATTGGTGACGTTCTGAAAAACGGGAAGGTCCTAAGCACCCGGAACCGGCGAGCATGTATGAACAGAGTAATTAATGTAGAGGAAGCGCATGAGGTTTGTAAGGATAGATGCAAGTGGCGCTCCGTTGTCTCTGCCTACCCCGACGGGAAAAAGGCGTGAGTTTATGTATGTATGTATGTAATTACTTTGGTTTTTTCGGGATTCAAACATAGTCCTGCCTTTTTGCTTTCTGTTCCTAATTCATTTATCATTTTGTTTAGGTCTTCTGATCGTTTTTGCGAATAACACAATCCTCAAGGGTCTCCTTGTCTAACTCCTTTTTGGATGTTAATTATTTCGCCTTTCTTTTCTAATTGGATGCAAGCTGAGCTATGTTTGTACACATTTTTAATAAGTCGTATGAATTTGTGTTCGTACCCCTCTGCCCTCCCTTTTAGTGCTTCCCAGATCTTCGTGTGTATTAGTGAGTCGATTACTTTGCTGTAGTCGATGAATGCTATGTAATAGTGGAGTTGGTATTCAGCATATCTCTCTAAAATTTGTCTTAAAGCGTGAATGTGGCACCGAGTAGTTTTTCTGAAAGCCTGCCTGTTCTATGGGTTGTTGCTCGTCAAGTTTACTTTCTATTCTTTTAAGTAGAATCTTTGCGAATACCTTATACAAGTTGGACATAAGACTTATGGGTCGGTAGTTCCCAATATCGTATTTTTCTCCCTTTTTATATAAAAGTACAATGTTAGAATGTGCCCATTGTTGGGGGATGATCTCTGTTTCGAGGATGTTGTTGAATAGGTCTGTTAGTATAAGCACCAGTGTAGATTTGGTTCGTTTGAGTACTTCGTTACTTATATCATCTGGACCGGGGTCTTTGTCGTTCTTTTGGGTGTCAATGGAGATTTCGATTTCTCTTTGCAAGAAGTTTGGTACACTTTGGCTCTCTGGCAATTCTATGTCTCTATCATCCGTTGTGCGATCGTATAATTGTTTGTAGTATGATGTAGCAATTTCTAAAATATCCTTCCTCTTATTTGCTTTTGTTTCTTTCTCATTCTTCATCTTAACGATCCAGCCCTTTCTGTTGGTTAATTCTTTGTAGGTTTTTTTGATACCACCTGTGTGTAGTATATGTTTCTCAATTGTCTCCATTCTGTTCTGAATCCTGTCTTTCCTTATGCTTTCGTTCATTTCTTTGCTGATTTTAGTTATCTGTTGTCTTCTATCTTTGGTTTTCTTATTGTTGATTAACGAAGCTCGTTCTTCCAACAGGTTAATAGTTTTAGTTGTCATCCATTTGTTGGGTTGTTCTCTTGTATTAGGACTTTGTTTTGTGGTATCTTGAATTGTTTTCTCCAGCCAGTTATATTTCTTTTTACTTCCATGTTTGTTGTTCCTTGGTAGTAGTTCGAAATTTTGGTCATAAGAGTAGTGGCTATTTGATCTATTTGAAGCTTTCCCAGCTTCACATTTTGCCTATTTCTCCTTGGTCTTTGTCTTTTGGGTGAAGTTGGTTTTAGTTCAGCTCGTATCATTCGATGGTTGGTATTAAAATTAAAATTATTTATAACGCCGAAGTTTGAAAAATGTTAAGCAACTCTATACTAAGTGTCAAATAAGATACAAAAATTATATAAAACATCGCCGTTTCCATTCGAATATAGGCCGCAGAGAACTTTTTATGGACGACTGTATTTGACTGCAATGTTGCTTATACATTCTCTGTATCTAGAAAGGGGCAGTTGGTACGCTGTGGCTCAGCCGACCAATAGAACCTAAGCCGCTGTTTCATCCGCAATGGTGACACTAGCTTTAGTAGAACGGATATTTTTGGCTTAGGAATGTAAAGAAGATTTGTTACCGGTAAACGTACCTGGCGTGGTCTCTAGTGGTAAAGAGAAAGTAAATCATAACTACAACCTATGTATAATCGGTGGCCTTATCACAAATAACGATCTCTTCCAGGCAACCTTCTATTATAATTATGAGTGGCAAGTGTGTACAGAGCGGCACTAGTACATACACAGATTTGTAATTTCAAGATACGCTTCTATGAATTGTTTTTTAATGCGTCAATCTATTTGTAATTACTCGAAATCACACACGATCCAACTGAACTTAGTATAATCGTAAATATACACTCAAGAATATGCAAAAGTCCGTTAAAATAAAAAGACATAGAAATAAAATAAGAACATACATATTACATAGTATACAGAGGTAGTGAAACATCCAGAGAGACACTTCTGTTTTAATTCCTTCAAAGTGTCGAGCAAAAATTGTGTTAGAGGATAGGCGCCTACCTGTATATGTGTAGGTAGTACGAGTTGTAAGGAGGTGTGGTCATACTTATGGCTCTGCAACGTGTACTAAAATATTTCTGTCGTGCTCTGTTTATCACTTTTCGTATTATATTGGTGATACTTTCTGCAGTAGTGTGACTTATATTCGCGTGTGACTTTTTAGCACACTTCCTGCAAAAAGTACCCGTTATAATAGGTTAAGCGTACTCTACTATTGCCGGTATTTAAGCGTTTTAAAATATCGATTTCTCTAAAAGAAAAGGAAAAGTCTGTCAACATTTTCTTTTTATGCTTGAAAATTTGGCGTAACAAAATATTCAAAATTTTAGTTTCTTCTGTTCCAGTGCTAAACTTAGTTTCCTGCGCCAGAAGAAACTAATAGGTAAATTTGTTTATAAACGCTGTGCGTAATCGCACCCCATAATACTTTTTTTGTTGAGGCGATGGCTAGGTACCCTGGGCACGCACCTCTGACTTGTCGAAGTTATGTGTGCATTAAAAATGTTAGTTATCGCTCGCTTATTAATGTGCCCGGTAGATGGCAGTAGGCTCGCCCCCTATTACATTGGGACCGAAACATAACTGGCGAAATGTGGGTGTGCAATAAATACACCTCTACCTACCCCTTCGGGGAAATAGCGTGAAGTTATGTTATGAGTATGAAGAATTATTTTCGATATCAACAGATAAAATACAGCGAAGTAGTAGCACATTATTATTCACATTTTCAGAATTTGTTAGGGTTTATTTGGCAGGCATTGAATTCAAAGAACAAAGGAATAAATGTAAATAGCTTTTACAACAGACAGGTTATATATTTAGTGAGTGAAATTCATAACCATTTTATCTTCTTGTGGGATATAGTAATAATTAACAAGAATGTCACACATGATGTATTGGTTTATGATCAAAAGTATAGATGAACGCATTTATTCAAATCACAAAAAGCACAAAATCACGCATAAAAAAAGTAGACTTATACGAAGTTTGTTAGGCGTTATAACGCGCCCTTACGGGAAACTCGACTGTACCGGTGTCCTGTCGCCGTAGGCACGGGTACAGCGAGCTCGATACAGGGCACTGCAACAAGACCATTCGATACATCAAATTAACTAATATGACAACGATTTCACCGGACGAAACAAGAGCCTGAGGTTCAAATATTCTCTGTTATAGCAGTTACTATCCCGTAGTTTAACCACGCTTCTTAAAAGGGTGGAATTAAACGCTGTAGGCATTTCAGTCGTTCTACATTCTTCTGTTAAAATTTATAATTAGTACTCTCGAAACCTTGAACGTAAATAATAACATAGGTATTCAAGAGGGTTTATTAATGTTTGCCATAATTTAAAATGCCATAATTTCATATGCCATACTAGTATTTGCCATAATTTCATTAGAAATAACGCTTCAGTTTTCATAATCGTGAAATGACATAAAATGACTTTCACTGATTCCGTTGGTCATAATCGATCAAGAGTCATAATAATTTAAATCCATAAATGTATTTGCTATAATTTTCGTTTTCAATAATCTAAGAAGAGAATAGATAATAAACTAGTGTGAAGAATGTGGACTAAGTTGACGGAGCCCTGCTTCGCAGGGCTCCTATTTTTGGGTTAAGGGTCAAAAGAGAACCCTAACCTAACCTAACCTATCCGAGTCGGATTGCACTGAGTCGGGGTGTTGACAATAATTAATTCAACTGCAGTTTATTAAACTAGAGTGAAGAATGTGGACTAAGTTGACGGAGCCCTGCTTCGCAGGGCTCCTATTTTTGGGTTAAGGGTCAAAAGAGAACCCTAACCTAACCTATCCGAGTCGGATTGCACTGAGTCGGGGTGTTAACGATAATTAATTCAACTTCAGTTTATTAAACTAGTGTGAAGAATGTGGACTAAGTTGATGATATATGTTGTTATAGAAAGTCATTTTATGGCAAATAAAAGTTATCACTGTTGAGTTGTTAAGGCAAACGTTATTAGTATAAATGATAATAGGGCAAACAAATATTATGATCGGGGATGATTATGGCAAACAATATTAGTGCAAATGAATTTATGGAAAACGAGAGAATACCATTCAAGAGACTTTCATCCAACTTATCAACCGATAAAAATATCGAATTCAAACTTACCTACTGTGTTTCAAATTCGAATTAACGCTCTAGAAACTTAAACGTCGCCTAATTTAGGAATAATATCGTATAACGGAGCTCCACCGTAGAACCAAATATTTTAACACGCAAATTCAAGTTTCTAAATCCTAATATTTCAGGTTCAGTCTAAGGGATTTAGTCGGTCGTGTATGACCCGACAGAATAACAGTTTTGCGCTAGTTTCGAGTAACTGTACCTACGTATAAACGAATTGAAGTGCGTAGTATTAGCTATACGTGAATTGTTTTCTAGTCTCGATGGCATGATTTGCGAGGTACGTGGCTTTGAAATTATACAGAAACCCAAATTATTACAGGCAACAAGGACTTGCCCCTGAACCCGGCGTGCACATTCAAACGGCACTGTTGTACACCCTTTTGTCGTAGAGTAATATTTTATACATTGAACCCTTCATCAAGGAACGCGATGTAGTGACTCGTAACCCGTATCGTGCTCTCTCTCCGTTCACGTTGAATATTCGTATGAATACTTGCGCAATTTCTCTTTATTTCCTTTCTGCCGAGATATTCCGATCCTACACATGGTATGAACATCACTTGTCACAGACAATGCTTATTGTTCAAGGCTGCGAATGCAAAAATATTTCGTGTAACAATATCAACGGATGGATTTGATTTCCGACTGCGGATACCAATGATTGACCGAAAAATCTAACACGCCGCAGAAGGTTGTGCTCTCCCGAAATATCTATTTTCTTTTTGTGATTTGAATAAATGCGTTCATCTATACTTTTGATCATAAACCAATACATCATGTGTGACATTCTTGTTAATTATTACTATATCCCACAAGAAGATAAAATGGTTATGAATTTCACTCACTAAATATATAACCTGTCTGTTGTAAAAGCTATTTACATTTATTCCTTTGTTCTTTGAATTCAATGCCTGCCAAATAAACCCTAACAAATTCTGAAAATGTGAATAATAATGTGCTACTACTTCGCTGTATTTTATCTGTTGATATCGAAAATAATTCTTCATACTCATAACATAACTTCACGCTATTTCCCCGAAGGGGTAGGTAGAGGTGTATTTATTGCACACCCACATTTCGCCAGTTATGTTTCGGTCCCAATGTAATAGGGGGCGAGCCTACTGCCATCTACCGGGCACATTAATAAGCGAGCGATAACTAACATTTTTAATGCACACATAACTTCGACAAGTCAGAGGTGCGTGCCCAGGGTACCTAGCCATCGCCTCAACAAAAAAAGTATATATAATAAAATTATCCTTCAAGATTTTTTCTTATAGGGTTTCTTACAGTTTCCCTTACAATGAGCATTACAATTTATACTAATTATTACGTATTTTGTACCGCCTTTCGTTTAGGAAAGTTAAAATATGATAAACTGTGAAATGGTATAAGTTACAACTACTTCTATCAATAGATACAAACAAAACTTTGTGCAATCCACAAACATATACAACTAGTCTAGCCTTCTTTGTGTCCGATATTTGAATATTTGAAAAGTTCAATACAGTACAACTTCTAAGCATGGGCTTGTATTCAAATAAAACATATCGCAGCCAAGTTGAAACAATAAACAGAACTCGGTAGATGTATATTGCGAAAACAAAACATTATTTCTACTTCAGACTAACCGCGCAATATTTAATGTTGTCGCCTCTTACGAACTAGTTTTTGTAACAAATAGAAGTAATCTATTTTTTTGTAAGTGAGCACATACATATACTTACTACGTATAGTAAAGTAGATAGACCCTATAAAACATTGAACATTTGCTAAAGAAGTATTAGAAGTGAAAGGGATGGTGACGAATCAATTGAAAGCTAATATGATTAACATGAGAGTTGTACCGGATGGTCCCGCTGACTTTTATAGTAAATAAATGACAAAAAATCGATTTAAATGTTTTTATGACGAATTACCTACAGGAATTTGTCTCATTTGGTTTTGCATCATAGTATACAGCTTTTGTATATTTATAGATATGTAATTATAATTTTAGTCAGTCAAACAACGTAATATGTTAATTATATAAATTTTCATTTGCATGTGGATATTTATAAGTGGTTAGTTAACTAACATTTACGTGAGCTACGACACACTAAAAGTGACGCTGAGTTGTAAAAACTCAGTTAAGTTAGTCGGGCTCTGCGGGTTTCGTACCTGTCCAAACTTTATTACACAGAATTCAAGTACCGCTATAATTTTCCTGTAATCTTTGTTCTACTTCAGCCTACCATGTAGACGATATTTTATGTAAGAATACCTGAGGAGAAACATAAAAAATCCTTTTTCTTCGTGCATGTTAGCCGAACGTATGCTGAGAAAATATAAATATAGCCGAATCTGACGTTGCCTGAGGCTGAATTTTCTTGCTTACACCCGCATTTATAAATAATATTTTGATACAATATAAGGGCGTCGAACGTGGGAGTCATACAGCTTACACAATGATTAATTCAATAACTTTATACGGATTTAAATTATGAAAGGGCAAGATTTTAAGTAATAACATGGCATTAGGTTTGTCAGCTTAGCTCTGTGTGGTGAGGACGAGGGGAGATTACTTCCCTGGGCGTTTTTACGGGTAATAGAGATAAGGCGGTAACGACGCGCAGTGAGAAACTGAAGTAGAATAACACAGTTATCATGTCGACAGCACGAGTTGTCGGGAGCTGTTCAGTATATTACGCTGCGGAGAGTTTGGTGCAAAGCTCACAACAACGCTTTGTCTTCACCGTCCTCTAGATATTCCTCACCCTTATTTGAATAAATTATATATCTGATGCAAGTAATTAGCGTTTGTACAAATTAGACGCATTTTAGTTAGAATCAACAACATTACGGAGGTAAGCGGTTGTACGGCTTACCTCCGTAATGTTGTTGATTCGTTTGTACTGCTTACGAGATCAATTTTAAACTTGCACTTAATTTATAAATAAATGAAACATACTCCTTAGAACTTTTCATAATGCAGAAACGACAATTCTAAGTAAATGGTAAATTCTTAAAACAGAAAGTGCCTTGATCAAACCAACTGTGTGAAAGTGAACAAAAACTTCATACCATTCTGAAGGTTTCGAAAAATCTCGCGATTGTACTCAACACGAACTGGTTTGAAGTAACCTCGGAATATCATTTTCTCTATGGGCGCCTACGATTATGTAGCGCACGCTCCAAAAAGCTAATATTCAACCGCATGTTGTTAGATTAGGAACCAAACCTTATGGGTGTAAGGGCTGGTTGCTTTGCAATATACGCTTGGAGATAATAAGGTTAGAGAACAGAAGTAAGTGAAGGCAGGCCTAATAGAAAATTGTGTTAGGAATTACTGTAGATAGAATCGTCTCACTAAACTCGTCCAAGCTATTTCCATATTTGTTATAATAAAACGGTGTTGTACTTTACTTTGTAACTACAGATCCGGCATTAACCAGCTACTACAGCTGGCTACTTTAAAGCAATAAATAATAGCAATTTGTTTAAACAAGGTACAAAATATACAGACAATATTGTAGCTTACTGTTTCACCGTTAGAGTTACGTAGCTATTCTTGGAAGTAAGCTCTAATTTAGTTGCTAAACTAGTATCACATTTATTGGACATTGTAGAGTCGTTGATAGAGCGAGCTTATTCATGTTATTTACCCCTTTAGACGCATAGGGGTAAAGCATGGGATCTAAAGCGACGGTGTGCGTGTCCAGTCACCTCCACACATTTTGGCAACGCCTTGTTGGCGAGTCACGCAACGTGTCAGTCCAATTTTGTAAATGGCCACCGTACAATGTTATATACAAATACAACATTAAACTTCTCTAATTTGTATACAGCCTTGACAGTTGTTTCCGTAAATGTACGTCTCTGTTCATTTATTTCACTATAACTGATTAATTTATCAGAGATTTAAAATACAGCACACAGAGATGCAAAAATGTAGTACGTGCAGATCAAAAATATGCAATGCTTAGTAAAAATATGTAAAGGCTGTCAACGTGGTGGCGTTAAATGCATGACAACCTATTACCGCTAGAGATTTATTAATATCAAGCAACTTTTTTTCGTTTCGAACTGACCCACTATAGCCCGGATAGATCCCTTCTCATTTAAAAATAAAAGATAAATCATAGTCCATCCACAATACCCCAAGGCTACTTGACTAACATTTTAAAAGGACGTTAATAAACAGGATTATTTGTTGCCATTAAAGTAAATAAAAATAATAGTTTCGTCGTCATTGAGACATTAAAAATCAAACATGGCAACGCTCGAGACGATTACATTACAGACTAACAATATTATGTTTGATGAATGTGTTACATTTCACAATTTAATCATACATTTGCAACAAGTTCAGGAAACTGATACATTGAAAGCAATCCACTGGGAGCCGTAGATAATGTAAGCCACATACGTCTTACATTTGTTAAATTTATAACCTTTGTGTGCTTGAGAGAGATAAGTCAGTTTCACACTGCCTTATCTGGTAATCATTTCTAGAAGATCATCCACTGGAAATGGTTTCGTAAGTCAAAAAACAATTTACTTACTAAACTATTTTTTTAATGACATCTCCCGCTCTAGACAACAAATACTGAGTCGCCAGGAGCAATACGAGGCTTCGATCAACGGGCACAAAGAACACCCAACCTCGATACAACAGTTTGTGGATCACATTAAGTATTCTCTCTCTCATTATCGAACCCACGACTCGACACAGTGATACGACGGTAAAACCACTAAACTACCCGTGGAGAATAGCATGCAATCATTTCATACGAAACAAAATCACTTAAGTTATTAACGTCGAGCATGAAATGAAAATGCACAAAGGAGGAAATGAATGACCAGAGTTATGTCCATTTGTCAAGACTATAATTGAAACTGATTCGCTGCGACGCTTTACCCATGCACAGGCCTACAAAATGGCGCCGTCGGGAACATCAAATAAATTAAAAAAGCACGGCCAAGTGTGACGTCGTTTACGTTTTTCTCTTTACTTGTACTATGAGAACAACCCTTTTACAAAAAAAAGATTGTTTGCCAATGTACTTTAAATCTTACTTTTTTTTGTGTCGGTTAGGAAAATCTACATGGAGTCCCTCCACCCTGAGGGAAGGGCAAAGGGGACTGTCAGACTCTTACTGACTAAAAACCAACCCGTGTTCCTCATGTACCCGTGTGTCGGAGGGTCGGGTATCGCCGAAGCATTCCGGCTGTCCCAAATCAAAACACAGTAAGGGACTTGAACAAATTTTACAGGAGGGCAAAAAAGCTGATTTTATTATGCCTTACCAAACTATGAATCTACAGCTGAATATGATTCTTGGAGATGGTAGATAAGATTACCTACTGTCTATATTTTTGCATACCAAAAATTTTAAAAATATAATTCGATGCACGTTGTATAACACTTACTAAGTTTGGAATGGGATCCAACACTAACCATTGCCCATGGAAACTAAACCAAAACACAGTAAGTAATAAGACATTATTAGGTTTTGTCTTTTTTTGAAAACTTTTAGTTATGATAAAAGTTATGATAAAGAAAATGAGTAAATAAATATTGCAATAAAACACATTAACGGAAATTAACCATGTTTATTATTCTAATTCTTAGAAGGTGAAGTAATTTAATGTGAAATGTTTCAAATTATAGTAGAAAACGAGGAATTAATAACAAAAACAGATAAACTCAAAATACGAAATTTGATGTTTTCTCACTAATTTAAATCCTAATTCTAGGAGATAGAAACTCCGACGGGTGTGTGCTATACTGTGTGATTTTTGGATTTTATGGTATTTTAGACATATTAATTCCCAAATCAAAATCTAGCAAGTTGAAATTCCCAATCCAAAACAAAGCAAGTACGTGTGCCTTGCTGTGTTTTGAACTGGTTATCAGCTGTTACTAGGTTTTTGACTTGGGGTTTGCGGTTTAGTCTGTGCACTTACTAGGTTTTATGGTATCGCTATATTGGGAATGGAGGTCTTTACTGAAAAAAGGGTTTTTGCATATTGTGGGCATTTACTGTTTTAAAAGCATGGTGTAAAAATCTTGATTTCGACAAAATGTCCCTTACTGTGTTTTGATTTGGGACAGCCGATTCGTCGCTACCCCCCGACGGGTATTGGCCCGCCAGATGGTCAGGCGGGCCCCAAACAAAACCCCCTTGGCGGCGTATGGAGGTCATTCCCTCCACCACCTCATGGTCCCACCACCCGTATGGGTATATGGACCGAATCATGGGAGAGACGCGCGGTACTTGCTGTATGCTCTTTCCCGCGCGCCCGTTGCAGGCTTCCTACAAATTTCGTCCCTTTGCCACTCTCCCCATTCAGGGGCGGCTCTACTATGCGAGTAGGCTAGGCGCTGTAATTACAGCTGTTGACACATTGACGGCTCCGTCGTCAGCCTGGGTCCTTTCACTCTCCTCGAGGCTTCTCCTCATCCTGTGCCAGTTATGCGCGAAGTCTCTCAACCGCCGGAAGTTCGCTTCGGAGTTCACAAGCTCGGCGTAGAACGGAGGGCCCTCAGGACTGATACTCCCATCCATCATCTTTCGTCTAATGTCCTCATAAAGGGGGCACCGCCACAAAATGTGGTCCAAGCATTCGTCCTCTTCGCCGCAATAGCACACGCTTTCCTCACACAGCTTCATATCAAACAATCTCTTTCTAAAACATCCGTGACCAGTCAGAATTTGCGAGACTTGATAGTCCGGCTCGACCCAAGTATACTTGAGCCGAGCCGCCACGTCCGGGAAGAACCGATAGAGCTCCCTACCCTTCTCCTCACCTTCCCATCTCTGTTGCCATGCGGCAACAGCCTCCTGCGAAATTTGTCTACTTTCGGCCCTAAAGTCGTCCCTGGCTAGGTGTCGGCAATCGTCGATCCTGCCTGCCCGGCTTACCTCGAGGTTGGCTGGTAGCACTCCCGCCAAAACGGGGAGAGCCGCGGTACTAACGGACCCGTAGGCCTTCGTCAGTAAAATTAGCGCAGGCCTTTGCGTCCTCAACAACACGTTCCTGACCATGAACGTGGTCGTTCGTCTCCACCAGCACCCCGCGGCGTACGTCAGTATCGCGGCATAGGTGCCGCGATATAGGACCTTGAGGGCCCTATAACGCACACCCCAGGAGGAGGCGGATATTCGCGACATCTTTCCGAATGCTGCTGCGGCACGTTCCCCTATGGACTCTGCATGTTCCCGAAAGGACATGCTTGAGTCGATTACCACACCCAGAACCCTCGTCGACTGCACGCTTTTGACTGAGATCCCATTGAGTCTGATGGTCGGCGGGCGGCCAGGCATCTTCCCCTTCAATGTCATAGAATATGACTTTAAGGGGGAGAAGCCCAGCCGGTTCCGCTGGCCCCACTGGCTGATGAGATCCATGGCGCATAAGGCCGAAGCCTCGATGCCGGCGTGAGATTTAGACTCAATGAGGATCGTAACATCATCGGCGTACGCGACAAGTTGAACCCCGTCTGGGTATGGTAACCGAAACAAATCGTCCATGAGTAGGTTCCACAGAGAGGATCCCAAGACTGAGCCCTGCGGGCAGCCCATGGTCAGTTGCTTCCACACAACCCCACTGCCGACGAAGAGACGTTGGGCGGGCACCCGCCTTGCTTCGCCTTCAGTAGGATCATGGGCCACCACGCGGTGTTAAAGGCGCCTGAGATGTCCAGGAACAATGCCTGGACGTATTTGGCCTGGCTAGAGGCAACTACTTCCTGAAAGGACCGTAGTGCTGATAGCGTTGAGCGACCCCGAGAGAAACCGTGCTGACAGGTCGAGATGTTGCGCGAGATGGAAGGTGCGCATTGGAGCATGACCCGTTCCAAGATCTTACCTAGGACCGAAAGGAGCGTGATAGGGCGATATGCTTTAGGATCGGTCAGCGGTTTGCCGTTGCCTTTCGGCAGGACAATGAGCCGGCCGTCCTTCCACGTATCTGGAAAAGTGCCCTCCTCAACGCAAAGTCCGAGAATACGCGTTAGCTCGGAGGAAGCTACGAGCCACACATGTTTTACCATGCGGGCGGTGATCCCATCGATGCCGGGTGCCGTGTTGAGTAAGTCCCTGACTATAGTGCTCACCACACTCAATGATGGAGGGGGCGGGTCGCGACCCGAGGGCGCGCAGGCAGCCAATAGGCGCACCTTGCGGTGGTATGCGCTATCCGCGCTGGGGTTGTCGTCTGGGCAGAGTGCCTTGACCAAGACCCCCATGGCGGTCTGCGCGTCCCCGGCATATCCTTCCGAGAACTTGGTGCTGTTGATGACGTTGGGGGGCGGTCTCAAGGTAGGCCAGTCCCCAGGGGTCCTGGTTACCGTCGGCAGCAAGTCCCCGAAAGAAGTCGGTCTGCGCCCCATCAGGGCCCTGTAACTATTGCGGCGCTCATGAAAATTCTTGCGCGCAATCTCTTCAAAGACCCCCATGCCTCTCTTCCTAGCTGTCTGCCATACTTTTCTCGCTTTGTTCGCTTTCTTACGCGCGGTCTCCAGAGCAGGAGACCACCACACGTATCCCTTGACTCTCTTACCATTCTTGCATTCACTGAAACACTCAGTCGCTGTCCTCACAATCATGTCTGTAAAGACCTTACTAATCACACTTGCAGGCTTCTTCCAGTCAATCCGTCCCACACGTTCGTGGATCACAGTTTGAAAGCGTCCCCAGTCCACGCCGCGCTCGCGGAACCTCCTCCGCTCCCCCAGCGGTTCCGCGGCTGCAGCTGTAGACCGTGTGCCACATACCTCGTAGGTGATCAGTCTGTGATCGCTGGAGCTTTCTTGCTCATGTACCTTCCAGATGTTTAGTAGGACGCCTCTTGTTGTCAACGTGAGGTCGATATTTGATTCACCGTTGACCGTGGAGAAGGTGTGTGGTTGGTCCTCCGTGTTATTGATGGTGAGGCCACGGCCAACGATGAAATCCTCCATTTGACGCCGTCGGTAGTTGACGTCACTACCTCTTCCATGAAAGTTTCTCGGGCTACAATGCCACATTGGCGAGTGCGCATTGGTGTCAGCGCCTATCAGCACTCGGTGACCTCGCAGGGTGTCCAGTACCGTGTGTAGGTGATGTAGATGTTGGGATGGCGGATGGAGGTGTTGGGCTCCGCCGCCAAAATACCCAGCAGCCGCAGAGGATAGGGAGAACGGCAACCTGGCAACACCGTATCTCCTCTTCCTCTGCGGCCCCACCGCGACGCATCGAATGGTGCGCCCCCATTTGGTCGCGGGAGATAGGGTGCGCGGCGATGCAACACCGACATGCCTTTCCTCCCGCGACCGCGCCCGACTGCGAGGGACAGACACAACTGTCCCCTGCAACCGCACCTTTAGACGCATCCTGCGCAGGCCTCTCCAAGCCCACGTGGAGCGTCCACTCCCGGGATCTCTCTCAGCTTCACCGCGGGTGTCCAAGCCACGGTTACTAAGCCCCTCCCCCACCACGACAAGGTGGAGAACCCACGGGAGGGACTTTAAATCTTACTAGGTTATGGTTCTGTGTAGATAAAAGTATCGACTTAGTTTGTTTAAAGATTGGTAGCAATTGGGTGGTAAATTACTAGCCTTTGCATTCTTATTAAACTTCCTAACTAAGTTAAATGTAACCCGTAGAACAGCATTGATAATCTTTACCATTCATCTATGTCATTTGACCGGTAAATCACACTCTGTACAAAGGCCCGTATGATAGCAAACTAACATTCACACACCACTTAAAATTTTGTAAATTGAGCAATACTAAGAGATGTGCTTAAATAGACTAAATTCCAAGGTTCGACCTAAGTTTACAAAAATCTTAGACATCCTATTAACAATGTGAAACTTCTATAAGTTCAAAGCAAAGCTTAAATAAATAGCCTCGTAGCGTCAACAAAACAAGCCAAACGACTATTTCAAGCTGAAACGCATTCAAGAACGCATCAATTATTAACTAACCCGTAGATCATTTTCGGAGTTTATACGCGGTTAGCGCCGAGAGGTATTTGATTTGACTCTCAAGAATTCTCTTGCTAGCACCAGTTGGGAAATTAGAACTGCTGCAAAATGCTATACTTGATATTGCTTTTTGCATTGTGCCTCTTGTCAAATACGCACCACAATGTTGAGGCGTTTATCTGCCGCATTTTTGATAGTATGCCTCGCCAACTTATTCGAATTACATACAGAAAAAGAAAAAGTTCTAAAATTGTTATTTCTAGACATTCTTTATGTCTGTTGCTTCGTGTTTGTAATGTTTGTAAAGTCTCAGAAGAAATAACTGCGAGTGCTAGAGTAATATTTTAAAGCAAGTCTCAGAGAGAGTAAGTAATGCGAATTACAAACACAGAACATTGTAAAACCACGACTACCTACTCTGAAAAGGCACGTAGTTGTATGCTGAATGTGAATTTAATAGTTACATAGCAGTGCATACCTACGAATATACATGCGAGGTGTTTTGGTACGTTTTGTACCCGCGTCCAAATCCATTGGTGGGTCGGCAGTTGAGGGGCAGTCAGGGTTTAGACGTAGATTGATGCTTGAGCCGACAAATGAGGCAATCGTGGACGTTATTGATCTATGTTACGAGGCCAAATATCGCTGATTGAACTATTCACACAATTAATATCACTGTTACTATTTGATTTATTCGTTGTGACATAATTAGTAAACCAATATTTATCAGTATCATTTTTAGAGACAAGTTACGGCAATAAGTGGCAAGTTAAACTTACTTTACTTTTTTTAGAACGACGTTACATTGCTCTAGTTGCGGTCTCCCTACTTCACAAAGTATACTTTGAACTCTAATGGAAAGAGTGTGTGAGATTACAGAAAGATGTTCGGCCTACGCACTAAAAACCGCCGAATTGTTCTCGTTCTCGACATCTCCCAGTCTCGAGTGTGTCATGCGCGACTCCGTCGACTGCGTGGATGTCCAGAACTTCAGTAAGAAAATACACAATTTTACGAAAATAGTCTAGTATTTTTTTATGAAAATAGTCTTGAAAAAGTATTGAATAATTGGTTTGCTAATTAAATTTCTTAAACCTAAACAATGATTGGTCCCTAATTACAAATATTCTAGTTAACCGTTTAAACTACGCTAACAAGCTTATGTTAATAGAAACTTCTCGCGAACTCTCTCCTATTTGAACGCCAAGGTCAATATCCTTACTATCGTTACGACCTCTTATATCTGATCAAATCTCCTTCAATTTCAATTAAGGATAGGGGTAAGCTCATGCGAAATAACATACGAGGGGTAGAAATAATGAACAGTGGATTATACACTCGATTCAATGTTATGCTTCTGACGTCACCGCGTGCCTATAATATGTTAAAAATTAAACCAACAAGCCTACCGCGTGAGTTGGCCCTCACAACATTCTATACATATGACATTATGTATTCATAAGTATATTAGTGACGAAAGGTAATAAAACTGCTAAACACGCTAATGTGTAAATTAGCTTCGCAGCATATCAAATTAAAATCAATTTCAGCTGAGCTCTGTGTACGTTGGCTTACCGTTAAAAGGTCGGTCGACGAAAATTTGATATTGTAACTACAAAAGATTATTAGAACTAGCAAAAGTTAATACGGGGACAGAAGCCGACGTATTAAGCGGAGATTTTACACAGTTTAATACGTTAATGGAAAACATAATGTAATCCTTATGGCGCTGAAGCGACGTGTCCCGTGATATAAGTATGTAGGCTTACTTATACATATAACTACAACCGTTTTGTGAAAGTGAGGTCCCTGATTAAAAGTTTTAGATGGGACAAGTGATATTACATTTTACAAATGGATAAAAGCTATGCCCGTGAGAGGATCAATTCCGCATACATCTCAATAATTAAAGCATATTATGCTTTCAATAGAATATTATATAGTAAGTAAAATCTGATTTGATTTCGAGTAAATAAAATAGGTAAATATGAGTTATTTTTGTACACTTTTATCAACCTTAATTAAAGTACTCTTACGAGGTAACAGTTGTTACGTGTAGATTGTGTACTGTCTCTAAATTGCCTACATTTTATGAAAACCAATACCAGTTTTAACAACCTAAGACCTGACGCACGCGTCAATATTACTATAGCAAATGAAAATATGAGAAATATTCGACATTTTGTCAGACATTTCTTGATCGCAATTACTCATCTGTAGCACTTGACCAAAGAAAGTAAGCGAAAACATCAGCATCTACAATAAAACCTACGGTAATATCAAATCAAAACAGCAATCTTCACGAAGTTCATTCACGGCTATAAAAAACATCGCGTCTAATTCCACAGTGCCTAAAAAAGTTTACGTAGACATTGTGGCCTCGCGTTTCGGTACATTTTCACTGAAGTTTACGACTGTACAAGTTTTTACTGTCTTCTTGTGAAAGGAACAACAACCGGACGAAATACGGCGGACGCAATTAACCCTCGTGTAAAGTTCTGCTCGTGAGTCTACCTCCTATTCTCTTTCTTTTTCATGTAATTGACACTTAACTTTGTATACCTAGATACAAAACTTTGTAAGTTTACGATGTGCCATACAAGTTTAATTTCTTATTTCTGCTAAGGATCCCTAGCACTTGCTCATAACTTTTTTGGTGTGTATCTTTTATTTTATGCTAGTTGTGGCCCATTGCTTTGTAAACAATTTCATTTTGTTGTTTATTTGTACACGATGAAACAGACCTTATAAAAATCCCCTGACGTATGTATTTTAGCCGAAAATCATATCATAAAAGACAAATAAGTTTAATCCCATCATCCGAATCCACGTAAGCCGAACAGATTTTCAAGCGTCATTTTTGGAAGCCAAATTATATTCCACCTAAAAATTCGAATGAAATAAAGTTTTGTAGGCTAAATTTGTATGTGTATAAACGGTAATAAGTATTTGTTTATAATTATTTATAATGTAATAGACTTACTCCACTGTAAAGTTAATGGTATTATAAAGACATGAGCATCGCACTTCAATATGATTAAAATATATGATTGTTTATAAGCAATCAGTTCAGGTAATTTACTTTGAATTTTCTCAAGCCATTATAATAAATCTCATTCGAATTAATTCGCGCAACCATAGCGTGCATGAGCGCTCAGATAGTCAAGAAAAACGATTTTTTATAAACGATTCCCGCGTGTATCGGATATTGCGACAAGATAGTCAAAGGTAGTCTTTTTGATAAATTGATGTTAAATATAGGTAAGCTATATTACTGAAAAATTATCAAAACCCATTCAGTAATTTTGCGTGAAAGGGTAACAAACATCTATCCTCGCAGACTTCCGCATTTATTATAATAGGAGGCAGTAATAGGATACAGTCGGCACACGGTTATACTAAACAAAATTGTCAAACATTGAGCTCAACTTTTCCTCGTTTTCAATCTAGCTTACAGTAATACATATCAGATAATAATCAGCAATTACTCATACATAATGTAGCCCAGAGCCGTTGCATAACTTTCCTCAGCGTAAGACATGGAGCGATACTTTCGCAGTATTCGCACTACTACGTCTTATTAACGTCAGTAACACTGCATGAGCGCTGCACGCCCATAAATTATTGAACACAACATAAACGAGATGTATTCAAGCCCCAACTGTTTTATTGCTCATAATATTGCACAGCAAAATAAACACTAATTACACCCTTATATAAATTTAACACTAACGTTGATTTGATTTACAACGCTCAGAATTCGTATACTTTTCATGCTGCACGTTTTTAAATAAACTAAGTTACTTATTTATTCTGTGAACTCAGCCATGTTCATGTCGATCTACATTTCAGTTAATCTAACAATTTATAAGTTCGACTTTTACGACTTAATAGTGATATAAAACTAAACATTAAAATTTCTGAGACACTAAAACTGTTTAAACAAATGTAAAAGGTTGTGCTGAAAAGTGACTTGAATAGTATGTGGCAGTGTTTCTAACGATGATCAGTTGATATTGAGAGAATCAACAAGGTCTGCAAGATGGTGGTGCGAGCGAGAGGACGGATGCTCTCCATCCTCTTCAGCGCTTTGTTGCTGGGACGAGCTATAGCAGGTAAGCTTTTTTTTCTAGGTTCTACTAAGTACTAACTGAGGTCAAAATATGAAGTAATACTCATATAGTAGTAGCAAACAAATAGTGTGGCCCCTTCATAATTTTTCCGTTAATGGCTATATAATTATAGGTAGGCGACGCGTACATGACCTCGCTAGTGTAACTAATGAAATAAATAAGATACTATAATTTAGTAAGTAGGTACACACATACCTACGCTGTATTTTGTAAACAGTATTCACGATTTTAAACCATACTTTGTCTATTCACTTTTATGTGTCTACAATCTAGGATCATATTGACTGGCAAAGTTTGCCGCTGGAACTCGAGCAAAAATCTGTAACAGTAAATTTAATACGGATTTAATATTAACATGAATACGACACTACGGAATATCTAAATCGTGTTGTCGGAGGAAAAGCGAGCGAATCGCAAGCCAAACTTGCATAAGCCGAGCTTCTGTATCGATGGACTCCGAGCTGTGTATTTTAAATATTAGCATGAGAAGACGATTTCTGCGAACGAAATTCAGCCTTCTACGACTCGATTCTATTATTCATTCCATTTACATTCAACGAGATTACAATAGTGTGTTCACCTATAAATGTTTTATGCGTGTCTACACTTATTAATGCGAGCCTAAATTAGATGAAACATACATAAATATCATTAGTAATTCGCCCTAATTACATACTTGTCACGTTTGCCAATTATGTTTGACCTAAACAGCCTAGACTAGATGTAATGGACACTTTAATGCGAATTTACAGGTAAACAACATTAACTGACGTAATTTTACATGGTCAAACATAAATCTAAAGTAATATTTATTTTTGGCGAGCTACAATGTCTGTAGTATATACAATAAAAAAGAAAAACATTCAATATAGTGTATAAATTTGTATCAACTGTATTTTTCAATGTCAGTTATTTTAAGATGTACTCGTATACTTCTGGCTTAGAATTAAACCCATTTCACCTTTTGATCTTCTGTTATTGCCATGACAAAGATGATTTTGTATTGTCGATCCTATTTAAAATTCAAAGAGATCCAAGACACTTTCGCCTCTATATAAATATAAATAAGGGCTGGTTATAATAAATTAGCAGACGGAATAGAATCCAAATAACGTGTATTTTTCAGTAAATAATCGTATTAATCCATCACGGGCGTCTGCTGTCTTGCTTGTTGCTCTTGTTGTACAGAAAAGATTTCTGTGACCGAGTTTCGAGCTCGTTTTCGCCAAGTGATGACTCGTTATCCTGGATTAATTCTTAAACAACGTATTTTTCACAGACTGGAAGTCTGAACTTGATTCTTGTATGTTGTGAACAATAATAATGTTTTATATCAGAACCGATAGAATATATTGAAGTAAATTTAGTAAAATTTCTGAATATAACCACCGTATAATCATTGTATTGCATTGCGAAGTGACTTTAAGTGATGTGACCAGCTTGTTCATTTTTAGATATAGGTGTGTTTTATGGCTGTAATAAATGAATGGATAAAGTAAAATAAACTTGAAAGTCGTTTGTTAAAATCAGCGAAATAAGGTCTTGAGGTAGCACGCTAACGAACTTTAATTGTGGTATTATCTGCTAAGCTAACATTTTCACGTAGTTCATATCGGGCTAAACGTTCAAAAGTTTGGTAATCAGCAAATTGGTGGAAGTACGTTTTAATTTTCAATACAATCAGAGTATCAGGCCCTTGCAGCTATAGTGTGGAGTTTTAACGTAGTTAGCACGTGACTGAGCCGAGCTGCCTCCAACCTAACGAAGCGTTAACACAAATACGTAAAACGCTGAAACAAAGTCGAATTAATTTTCGCTAATTAGCCGCCCAACGCTGGCGAAAGAAGAAATCTCGAATGTCCCGGTTATTCCGACTGGCAAACTATGTTTGAAACAGGATAGTTTTCCGGTCACATGTCAACTGTACGTCATTAATTGAATGTTTTGTGGAAGTTTTGGCTAACGTGCATGTTCACTAAATAACACAATACGAGTAGTGCGCGGCAATGTAGTTTATACAATAGACTAACTAAATATGTATCTTATTACCAAATGTAGGTATAATAGCAGTTACGAGTATCGAGCATTGATGATATAAAATCGTATTTAAATTGATTGGAATATTAATATAAAATAATGGATTATTGAAGAAACAAATCTTAGAAATAAAAGCATGTGGACATGTAGGTATTAGTTATGAGGATATTTTTCTTAATTTACACAGAAAAGCTGATACAAAGAGAATTTGTGGACTAAACATGACATTTTATCTTTATTGCTCAAACTTAGGGAATATAAGCCAGGTCAGAGCTTCTAAATACACATATTTCGTGATATGGGTATTAAGAAGCTCTGACCTGGGTTATTTTCCTGTGTGACCCCTAACAAAATGTTTAATGTGCAAAATGTGTTGACGAGCCGTGTCGTGATGACGCGTGTATTTACTGGACGTCATCTACTATTGGATTCACTTAAATATGCCTTAACTAGTAGTTAATTGGGCACAAAGGCGTAGCCCTTTCAGACCGACGCCAAAACTAGACAGAATTTCATCGAAAAAAAGACTATACCTATGGTAAAATATCCCCCTTATCTTAAATCTGCAATCAATTTTCCATTTTCCGGACGCCATCTTGGAAAATTCATGCCCGCACAATTGTATAAACAGGTGCCTATGCCAGTAAACCCACAATTGTAAACTCGCACAATTGTGTCTAGATGGGCCGAAAGCCATTGCTCACATGGAATGAAAAAAAAGCATTACGTTACGAATATACTCTTTATTTCCATCAAAGCAACAATTTAAGTCTCTTAAACATGAATAATCAATAAAAACTAATACAAAATAGGAGCATATTAATCAGTCTTAAAAATAATGAATCAGCCTTGTCATATCTTGGTCTTGTGGAATCAAACACCGCGCCAACGGACTTAATTATGATCAGATATTAAAGTCCGTTATGAAAATTGTAAAAAGAAAGCCTATCTTTTTTTAAGATACAATAAAATATTAGATTTTTAACAACGACAACGTGGACGACTTGTACATTGCGGTACGCGGCAGCATCGAGGCTCTTTGAGTGTATCCATAGCTGGCCAGTGATTGTATCCATCGTTCTGCTTGTCAACGGACGGCAAAGATTTTGGTCGGTATTTGGATGTGCTGAGCATGTCTGCAAACTTTGGTTCTTGGTTATCGCCTGAGGCGCGTGCGGAACCAGTCAAGAGATAATCACGTATTCTTAAGCGAAAAGCCTCTGGGATCAAATTCATTTCTCTGGTTCCAACACATTTTGATCCTAGGAAAACTAAAACACCCCAGCATACCTTGAATATCAAAGATATATTTATTTCCCTAGGAGTACAAACGGGCTTTATTTAAGTGCCTGTTTCTGTCATATTAGTATTGATGATGGCTAGAGCAAACTGTTCCAACAACTCTGGGGGTAAAATATCGCTCAAAATATTGCGCTGGAGTTAAAACTGGCTGTGACAGTGGACTTACTCCTGTCTCTGGTACTGGTTTGCCGCCAATATAATTTTCTTCCACTTTAGATTTGCGATTGGTATTTCGTCATCACTACTAGTGGCAGATTCTGACTGAGATCCATCCATCTTGTCTGGAATCTAAACATCCTCTTGCTTTTCTTTGTCACTACCATCATCCCCAGACCCGTTCAGCAGCTGGTAAATGTCATTATCCTCCAAAAACATGCCATCATCGAAGATACTGTAAAAATAAACAAAATAATACGCAGGGTCAACATTGGTCATAACATTGCCTAAGGCCCGGCTTCCCACAAACGTGTTGAAAAAATTCGTTAGCTCATCAAAGTACCAAAACAAACGATTACAAGAGTATAAACTTAATAAAATTAACAGAAAAACATTAAACTTATACGAAATGTTCAAAACTTTACTAAATATTCATAAATATTCACGTAACTGTACTTACAATTGTCGAAAGCAGGATCGCCAAAATTGCTCCGAAACGACACGTTGCAACCTATCGCCCAACTGGCATACGCACGAAATACAAACGCTCAGTCATAGTTTAGCTTCCGCGTAATCGTATGAGCTCGTCCCCGGTCATTACAAACAAATATTTTAGCTACAAATTTGAATCTAGTAAACCACACAATTGTATGGCAGAGTTCTGAAAGGGATAGGCTGAGACAACTGTATACTCAACACACATCACATTTTTTATCCTTCACACCAAGTAAACCAGCAAGAAGCGATATAATGATACCAATGAGCGTGTTCGTTATTTTTATTGATATAACTAAGAATCACTTAAAACGAACAGCGAGCGTGAATTCTCGGAATAGTGAATAAGGTGAATTTTATGAGGAGTAGGGCGTATCTTAATATCCGCTCTATCCTAGAGCAGTCTGGTAGAAAATATGCTTGTAGCCTAAGATTACATCCGAGTAACCCCGTAATATTCATAAAGTTTTGTTGAACTATTAGATATTTAATTTATCGTGGTAGAATTCCAGTTGAAAAATTGAAATACACAGAAATATATTTTCATATTATACAGAAGATTGTGATTGCCAACTTCTTCCAGTGAACGCGATTGCGCGATTGAGTACCTATCTACAAAAATCGTCGGGCAAACTTTTAGTAGGTAGGTACACAATTATAAACAGTTTAACACACACAACGAGACAAATTATTCTCCGTGTTGGGGATGCATACCTCTGCTTTTACAAGCGTATAATAAGATATGGGTACCGCTTGCCACCTGACGGAGTTAACATTGCTAATTAATAAAACTGACAGCTGTCATCGCAAAGTAAACATTGTTCTCGTAATTCTAATTTCAATTTATTAATAACTGCTAATCAAATCAATTCTAAGTTAATCAGTTGGTGTAAGGTGTTTAAAACTATCAAATATATTATATTTGCAACAGTGTAAAACTGGAATAACCACCTCCCATAGAACGAACGGAGTAAGTTCAACACTGCAATCTGGTGAGGCTTTTGAGTGATTATCGGAGAAAACTGTGAGTACTTACGATATTACACACTAATATACACATTCCCATTATTAATTACGAAGAACTGATGCTTAAACAACGAAATCATAATTAAAACCGTTAGAGGAAAAAATGTTGTTTTGAATTCTATGATGACTAATACAGAATAACAGAACTGTCATCTGACATTTCCAACAGAGCCATTAGTGTTGTGACACATGAACGAATGATAACTAGGAGGCAGAGAATATAAAGCCGACCATTCATATCGATATTGATTAATTGTATTGCCAGCGAGAAGAAAATTCCCCGAATCAGCCGCAGGATGGCAGCACTTGTAACATGCCATAAATGTAAAAAAATAGTTAATATAAAAAACACTGCGCTATGCTCAATTTGTGATAACAGATTCGAATTGAGCTGCGATGGCTACCCAGAACAAACGTACCGAATTATGAGCCAAGAATCTAAAAAGAATTGGAGATGCAAGACCTGTATTAAAAGTAAGAAAGACATTGGCACCGGCGCCAGTGGTACAGCATCAAATGTCACCCTGAGAAGAAAACAGAAACCTCTAAAAACACCTTCTCCAAAGGATCACAACGCAAGGAAAACACCAACGCCACGTCAAAAATCCAAAAAATACGATATCTCGAGGATCCAGGACTCACATGTACTTACAGACTGTGCAACATCCGACGAGTCATATATCACCCCTAACAAACTCTCAAGGAGCATAGACGGAACAGTATCTGAGTTAGTAATAAACTCCGAACTTAAGGAGACAATATCACAGCTTACCAGGAAACTAGAAAGTACTGAAAATGAATTAGAAAATACACTACTAGAAAACACTGATTTACATAAACAGATAAAAAAGTTAAACGCTGAAATTAAAGTGTTAAAATTGCTATGTAATTCCTCCTCCATATCAGAAAGTCCTAGTATAATAGTAAAAAATAAAAGTAAATCTTCCCTGCATAAAAACAGTGTATCTTCTACACCATCCACGCCTCTATCATCCAAGCTAAATGAAAAGGCCAATGACAACGAAAAATTAATATTACACCTGCAACATAAAATGACAAGCCTGCAACTGCAACTGAAAGCCGCTGAACACGACGTCATTGATCTAACCAATCGTCTTCAAGCAATGACTCAACCAGGTATCAGTAAACATAACATCCAAAGTCAGGCACCTAGCCTATTGCATGAACAAGATACTCTGCGTAACACACGTATACATAAAGAACCAACAGTGACAAACCGAAGGAAAATTGACATCCGGAAAAATATTTTTATTTTTGGTACACAGCAGTGCGTCGGGCTTGCGGCAGCTATATCGCACTCCAGGACAAATACACAGTACGAGCAATACAAAGTTATCGCTGAAACGAAGCCAAATGCACCATGTACCGAAGTCATTAGGAATAGTTGTAATATAAGATTAAAGTCTAACGATAAGCTCATAATATGTGCTGGTGAAAATGACAATAACTTGGGACTGATTCTATCTCAACTGCGAATGTTATTACAGACTTTTAGGAATAATAGTATAATTGTTTTAAAAGTAATGCAAAACACGTATCTAGATACTGTAGGCTTAAACAATTCTTTAAAAAATCTGTGTAAAAAATACAAACATTGTCAATTCCTGGATTATAAAGTAAACGCCTTTTCTAAAGTTAATGAACATTATAATATTTGCAAAGCATTAAATTACGTCATAGATTGTATAGATTATAATGAGAAGTATTTAGATCCACGCGAAATCAGAAAACACATAACGTGTAATAAATTAAGCGATAAAAAGATTGGTAGCATGAAGGAACCCAAAAAAGGAACCATACCATTTTATTTCCGACGTCTTAGCGATTTAAAGTCACCACCTTACCGTGCTACACATGACGACCATAAAAAATGCGGTAAAACAGTAAGCAAAGGCACTATGCCTTATTACTTCCCTGTCGTAAATAAGAATGATACGTTTTTTCGTTCAGAATTGCCCCACCGACACGATAAGGCATAGTTTTAGAGTATTCCATCAAAATATTGCTAGTATATTAGCCAAACAAGAATTACTTGAACTAACCATACAGGAGTTAAACGAAGGAAATAATGAGCCAGATATAATATGTCTTTCTGAAACCTTTATAAAAAAAGGCAATGAAAATTATGTCAAAATATACAACTACCAAATGGCAGTCAACTTCTGTAGGGAAAAACAAAGAGGTGGTACCTGTATTTTAATTAAAAATGGTATAAATTTTAAAGAATTGTCACTTGTAAGAAAATACGCTACACAAAATACGTTCGAATCCTGCGGTGTAGAGATAACATCAAACAAATTAATTGTGATATGTGTATATAGAACACCCCAATCAGACCCTAACCAATTTATCTCGAAACTAAATTATCTACTGCATGATGTATTTAATAAATACAAATCCAAAATAAATATAGTTGTGACTGGTGATTTTAATATAAATACGCTGAAAAAAGGGGCTATTACCAATGAACTACAGGATGTATGTAAAAACTATAATATGAAAATTCATATTACAGTGCCCACACGCAAATTGTCATGCATAGACCACATCATAAGTAATATTAAGAACGCTACTGCTAATGTGTTGCCTTTGCATCTTTCTGACCATGACACCGCACAGATGCTTAGTTTTGCTATAAAACCTAAACTGCAAATACCAACAATATACTACCTGTACAAAAGAGACTATAATTTAGAACATATTGAAAAATTCAAGGAATGTCTACGGAGTCTATCGTGGTCCAGTGTATATCTTAAAAATGATGCAAGTGCGGCATTTAGTGTCTTTCATGAGTTACTTTGCCTATTCTACAATCTCTGTTTCCCAAAAGTACGAGTTAAAATGGATATACTCAACAAAAACAAACAAAAGTGGATAAGTAGGGGTCTCATGCAAAGCTGCAAAACCAAGCGTATGCTACGATATCGCTACTATAAAAATAAAAATCTTAGCAATAAAATAAAATATAATCATTATTCTAAGCTACTTAAAAAATGCATCTACAATTCAAAGAAGAACGCAAACATAAAATTCATTAACAATAATGAAAATAAATGCAAAGCCACATGGACTGTAATTAAAAATGAAATAAATAACAACACCCGCAAACACAGCATAGACATTATAAAAGTCAATGATGTTGTGATTTCTGACCCTATAGAAATAGCTTCTCACTTCAATAACTACTACGTTGATTTGGCGTATAAACAAACACACACAACTAGAACTTACCGTGACCTTAATTTAACTCAAACAGTAAAATCAATGTATTTAACACCTATGTCCGAGAAGGAGGTAAAATTAGAAATTATGTCTCTGAATAATACTGGATCTGAGGGCTATGACGAAATCAACACTAAAATCATAAAAGCTTGCTGCAATGAGTTATCGAATATCCTAACATATCTAATAAATATGTCATTCTCACAAGGCATTTTTCCAGAAGCATTAAAACTATCTGTCGTTAAGCCTCTATTCAAGAAGGGAGAAAAATCCGATATTAATAATTACCGCCCAATAACTTTAATACCCATTGTGTCTAAAATATATGAAAAATGCATGTACAAAAGAATAATGAGCTATTGCACCAAATTTAAAATCATATGTAACGAACAATATGGATTCCAAAAATTTAAATCGACTACATTAGCAATTTTCTCCCTCATAAAAGTAGTACTTACGAACGTTAATAATAAATATTTTACCACGGGTCTGTTTTTTGATTTATCAAAAGCGTTCGATCTGGTTTCTCATGACATGTTGTTGCTGAAGCTGGAAGCTATAGGGATTAGGGGACCTGTACTTCAGTGGATATCATCTTATCTACGTGAGAGAATACAGAGTGTCATTGTTGATAAGATTGATGAAAATGGAGACCTAATATCATACTCATCAACATACAGGGATATCAAATGTGGCGTCCCACAGGGCAGCGTATTGGGCCCAATATTATTTCTCCTATATATTAATGATATAATTAAAGTAACGAATCACAAATGTATACTATTTGCCGACGATATATCTATTATAGTGACATCTAATAAAAAGAATAATACAATTAAAGATCATGAGTCTGACATTAATATTACAATTAATTCATTATTGCATTGGCTTGACATAAATAATTTGAAAATTAATTTAGATAAATCTGTTTATATTCAATTTAATCAATCTAATAATAATAATTACACTATTAACCTTAATGTAAATCATATCAAACAAGTGACAAATACAAAATTCCTGGGAGTAATATTAGACGAAGATATTAATTGGAAATCACATCTAGACAATGTCACCAACAGAATTAATAAATTTGTTTATGCCTTAAAGCAAGTAAAAAACGTGACAAACATAAAAACTGCCATTACATCCTACCACGCTTATGTGGAATCGCTTCTTCGATATGGGCTTATAATATGGGGTAATAGTACTGACTTCAGTAGGGCATTTGTAGCACAAAAAAAATGTATAAGGGCTATAAATGGCCTTCAGCCAGACGACTCATGCAAACCAATATTTAAAAAGCTTAACTTGTTACCGTTACCATCTCTCTACATTTACGAAATATGCATGTTTGTATACAAGAATAAAGAATTGTTTAAAACAGCAGATGAGGTACATTGTCGGAATAGGCGAGATCCTTTTAGATTAGTGTTAAGTGACATTCCTAGACTAACCAAATACAACAAAAGCTGTCTTGCAATGTGTGTACGTATCTTTAATAAATTGCCAAACCACTTTAAGCAATTAGAATTTAGATTATTTAAGAAAGAATTGTATACTTGGCTAAATGAATTTAATTTCTATAATTTAAATGAATTTATGGAAGCAAAGTTTTAATAACTATGTACATATGTAAATATTTTGTTTAAATTTTTGCATGCTATACTCTAGCGAAACATGTTTGCTCCTATATTATTGTAACACCTATTAATACCATGTTTTATGCGAATAAATTATTATTATTATTATTATTATTATTATTATTATTATTAAAAAAGAGTGTGTGGAGTGTCTTTGAACGAGAGAGTAAAAAATTGTGTGATAAGAGAGTGTTGTGGGGTAAAAGAAGATGTACTGACAACCATTGAGAAAGGTATGCTAAGATGGTTTGGACACATGGAGAGGATTGATGACTAAAGACTGACCAAGAAGTTATATAAGTCAAGTGTGAATGGGACAGGAGGAAGGGGAAGATCTAGACGGACGTTCTCTGACCAGATTGGAGACATCCTTAAAAAAAGGACAGGTTAGAAGTACCCTTAACCGATGAGCATGCATGAGAAATTTGATGGGAGTGGATGAAGCAGGAGAGAAATGTCAGGATCGTTGCAAATGGCGTTCTGTAGTCACTGCCTACAATTCCGGGAAACAGGCGTGAGTCTATGTATGTATGTATGTATAAACAAACTATAGGAACAAGATGTTGTACATGGATTTATTTTACGACACAATTGCTTACTATGTATATGTATGTATGTATGTAATAGAAAAGACTTCTGCATCGTTTGCGTAGTATCATTTTGTTTACTGATCACACGGGCTCAATGAGGTAAATGTACCTACGCTCCAAGTTGTAACATGTGTTTCAAGAATTTTCACTTACGGAATTCTCAATAACGTAGTTCTCTTCTTGTCCTGTTAAAATACTGGTAAGATATGCAGTCGACATCTATGGTCTTTTTCTGTTATTTTGAAGTTCAAAACTAAGTATTTGCTTCGAAAATATGAGAAGGATTGCCGATCCCTTTCCATTGTTTCCATACAGTCGCGATTGTAAAAAAATAAGTACTGAATACAATGCTATCATAAATTAAGCTATGAAACCGTGACATTTTATTAATACATAAAAAGTCAACGTATCGGAAACATAAAAGTGTAAAATTTTATTAAAATAGTAATAACACGCCGTTCCATGATTGGTATAGTTGGGGCTTTTATTTGAATAAATTATACGTATAAAATGACTAGGGTATCACTTCTACATATAAATATTAAGATGAATACATATACCTTGTCTTGCCATAAATATTGTAATAATAAAGTTTATTACTTTGACAGTGTGTTAGTTTAATACATAAATATAAAACAATTTCAAATATAAAAAAACTTATTAAAAAGCATATTCCAAGTGGTCTCCATTGGCTGCAATACAGTCCTTTAAACATTGAGGCCAATTATCAATAGAAGCACGCACTCTTTCCATGGGAAAATTCTTCACTGCCAATCGTAAGGATTGTTTTAGGGACTCCAAATTATCATGGCGTTTAGAGCAAGCCGAACTCTCTAAAACTGACCATAAATCATAATCCAGCGGATTAAGATCGGGACTAGACGACGGCCAGTCTTCAGCTCTGATGAAGTGCGAAACGTTCTCTTCCAACCAAGACTGCGTGGACCGAGCTTTGTGAACCGGTGCCGAGTCTTGCTGGAAGGACCATACTTGGTTATTGAACATGGTGTTGTTAAGGGCCTTAACTACCTTCTCAAGAATAGTATTTTGATACACTTGTGCCGATGTTTTGATACCACTGAAATCGGATAATGCCCACGTTGCACTTTGTCGACTTATTGGGAAGCTTCCTTAGAGCTTTGAGTATAAATACGGTCATTTTGTTTGTTAAAATGTTGCTCAATTGTAAAAAAATTTGCATCCGTTAACAAAATTTTTCTGTGACCTTTGCGTACCGCTTAAAGCTGCGCGTCCACCGGATCGGAATCGGAGCGTACGAAGCGGAAGGATTTGTTGCTTTGTATTAATTTCTATGAAACTGCGTGCACTGGATCGGCATTTCTGCGCCTGAGACCGGTGTTTGTGCTAATCACGTCATCCGCAGTGAACGCATCATACGGATTCCGAGCGTTTCAAGTTCTGACGTGTTTGCAACGTTAAACTGTGGGCAAAAATACTTATTCACGATGAACGACGATGTTTTAATTACTTTAGTGGAAAGGTATGAAGAACTTTATAATCTAAAACATGAATATTAACATAATCAACTTAGGAGAGACAGTATTTGGGACGAAATTGGGCAAATAAAATCTATTTTCATCTTCTAATAAATCAGAACATAATGTATGATATTCTCCGAAAATTAATCTAATTACAACAATATCCTCGTCACTATCCTCCTGCTTTAAAAATACCTATATTGCCGATGCTGAATCCGAATGCAGTAGACGCACCCCATCGGCATTTTGTAAATGACGACGCTCCGTCCGCTCCGTACGCTCCGATTCCGATCCTGTGGACGCGCAGCTTTAGTCGTTGTTTCGATTCTTTTTTTAAATTATCAGTTAAGAAATGACCAGTGCGTCTCTTATAGGTTACAAGTCCTAAGTCATCTTTTAAAATAAGCGACATGGTTCTAGGTGCTATCTTCATCTCCCGACATAAAATCTATTGCTTTCGGACAGGATTTCTTCGAATTCTTTCCCTTACTGCTTTGACCACCTTTTTCATACGAACACTACGTGGACGGCCAGGTCTTTTTCTGTCACAAACAGAGGTCTCATTGTACCTATTAATAGCTCGGTACACAAACATTTGACTAATACCAAGTGTATGGAGAGTTTTAAAAATTGGTTTTGGCTCCATACCTACTTTGTCTAATGCAATCACAGTGATTCGGTTCTCTTTATCACCCCACTCCATTTTAATATCGCAAAATATTGAACAATGTTTACGCGCCAAAACGAGGAAACACAATAAACAATCGTATAAAAATTACAGATTCCAAATTCAAATGTAATATTTATTTATTTTTTATTGTAACAGTTTAAAAGGCCAGACAAAAGATGAACGCAGACTTAGCCACACCGCACGCGCCGCAGTATTCGCATTTGAATTCTTTGTATGAAGTTCTATGCAACCTCGCATACCCACCCGCGTCACAGTCGCCGCAGTCCCTGAAACCGACCGAACTCCCCAAGCCGCAGCTGATGACGGCACCAACGCCGACTCGCACGCAGCGGACGCTGCGGCTAGCGCGGATGACACCCACTGAATAAAAGAAATCAAGTGCGATGCGTGCGGCGACGGGAACGACTGCAGTGACTGCGGTGCGGATAAATGTGCGAGGCCATTAACAAAAAGCGCTGACTGCGGGGACTGCGGAGACAGCTGTGCTGCCAAGTCTGCGTTCACCTTAAGTATATGATTTATTATACATATATATAAACAAACAACAACCACAAACAGGGATGTGTAGCGTCGCCGTGGCTATTCAACCTCTTCATGGACAGTTGTTTGCAAGATTTGAAAATAGTGACTGTGGATTAAGGATGAATGAGTTACTTGTCAAATGCCTCCTTTATGCTGATGATCAGGTGATACTTACGTCTTCAGCGGAGGAATTGCAGGAGATGGTAACAACCATGCATGGCGCGTTAGAGAGGAAAGGAATCAAAGTGAATGTAAGTAAAACGAAAGTTATGGTTTTTGAAAAGGAGGAATGCGTTACGGCTTGTAATGCTATGATCGATGGACAGCGAGTGGAGCAAGTATATTTAGGTACGCTGTTTACGAGAGATGGTAAAAATGTAGAAGATATTGAAAGAAGAGTTAATGCAGGTAATAGAGTGAATGGAGCTTTGAAGGCGTTTATGAATAGCCAAAACGTGTCCAAAAAGGCACATTTGGCTGTGCATAGAGGGGCGTTGGTACCTACTCTTATGTATGGTAGTGATAGTTGGGTTTGGCAAAAGAGTCATGAAAGTAGAATAAATGCTGTAGAAATGAGAGCACTTAGAAGTATGTGTGGTGTGTCTTTGACCGACAGAGTAAAGAATTGTGTGATAAGAGAGTGTTGTGGGGTAAAATAAAGATGTAGTGACAAGCATCGAGAAAGGTATGCTAAGATGGTTTGGGCACGTGGAGAGGATGGATGACGAAAACCTGACCAAGCAGATATATAAGGCAAGTGTGGAAGGGACAGGATGAAGGGGAAGACCTAGGCGAAAGTTCTCTGACCAGATTGGAGACATCCTCAAAACAGGACTGGTTAGAAGTACCCTGAACAGAAGAGCATGCATGAGGAATATGATGGGAGTGAATGAAGCAAGAGAGATATGTCAGGATCGTTGCAAATGGCGTTCCGTAGTCTCTGCCTACCCTTCCGGGAAACAGGCGTGAGTCTATGTATGTATGTATGTATAAACAAACTATAGGAACAAGATGTTGTACATGGATTTGTTTTACGTCACAATCGCTTACTGAAAATTCTTTCAACTATCCGCAAAAATGCGATTAAAGAAGAGATAGATAGACAATTTGCTTCAAAGGCTGCTGATATTAAAGCTAGAGTATAAGACAATTACTACAACAGCGTGTAAAATATAGAAACGCACCTTATATTTACAACTAGCCTGATAAAAACTATTTATTAAGACAATGGCTCTAGTCACGCTTTATTCAAAAATGCGAAAGGTCGTTTGGAACAATAAAACACTTGACAATAATACTACGAGTGACTGACTCGAAATGATCATCTCAGCGTCGCTTCGCGTTGAAACGAAATCGAACAACGCCATCCTACAATAAATTCCGGCTTATTTCAAGACAGCTATTGTTACTTACCAAATATATTTAGTCTCCACAGAAATTAAACATTAAACAGCGTTGAAGAAAACAGACGGCTGTTCTTACTGATATAAATCAATCTAAAAGTGACATGGAACGTAAAATACTGTTGGGTTAACACGTTTATTGGGATAAGCCTTCTACGTACTTTTTTGACAAAGGTTTCTGACGTCAGAGGTGATTTTCCTTGTGTCGTTGCGTGTACTAAAGGTTATTATGAGCCACGCGACCGCCGCATCCTCGCCTCCTAGCCAGCGAAACATGCCTGTGATACCTAAATCAGCAGCTACACACTATTTATTTTAATTATAAAGGTTATATTTACTACAGTATTTGTGCTGTACACTACATTAATAATTTACGACGTGATTTATCGAGGTCGCAGGGTCAAATTCTGCTTTATGTTGTTCACTTTTTCTTACAATATAATGTGTATAAAAATGATCAAGTATTTTACCGAAATTGTCATCAATGACCAAGCGTCCACGTATATCCAATACTTTCGCCTGTCTTGTTAGACTAGAAAACCTGGAATCCGTTTTCTAGTCTCACCAGACTTGAAGAATCGGATTCCTCAGAGCTTCTGACCTACATACGTAACTGAAAGGTCTATTAATTTTATTGCTTAGACCATAGTATTGATTCCCCATAATGACTGTCAAGGATCTTCTTGGCGGTTGGGACCGACAACTCACTTAACGACTTCACAACTTAACTTAATACGAACATAACTTTGAAAAGTCAGCGGTGTGAGCTTTCGACTAGGTTTGAAGTTTCGAACCCAATGTCATCTGCATGGCAGTCAGTCGGTATTTCCACTAGATTATAGCTGTATGTGACGACTATAATCTTCACCACGTTTGTCTATGTTTTAAGGATAGATACACCAACATGGAAAGAAAATTATGTACCTAGGAGCTTCAGGTCGGGGAATGATTGCCCGACAAGCAATATTGCACTTATTATAACCACTAACTACAATAGAATCATATATAAATCCTTCTAAAACCTTTGAAAGAACTAAGGGGTTGCATGAATATTAATTTGAATGTCCATTTTTTTTTCGGTCTACATCAACACATGGTCACCGATGTCAGCCTTGACCTGTACAAAACAAAACCTACGTAAATTACCACCAGCACCACACTTGACTATTGATTTCATATTATCAGCTTGAAATTACGATTACATCCAAAAAGCCCCATATGCTTCTACACCACGGGTACTTAATTCTCTCAGCTGCGAGGTGTGAGGAAGTTCCCTATGAATTAATAATTAATTATTTATATATTCGAGGCGCAGTCCTTAAAGTTGGTTTAGACGTATCGAGTAAACTGCGGCCTCGATTAATTCGCGAGCTCCCGTTTAGTGTACTTAATTAACGTGTAAACTGACAGACTTTCTAATGGATTTTGTTTTTAAGCTCAATTAAGTATCAGAAATAGACACTATGAAGAAACGTTGATAAAACTCGTACAGCTTTGTGAAATTGACTGCCATAATAAAAGTCTACATCATATAAGTTAAACAGTTGCCGCGTTTCATTCAATCATACCGCAAAGTTGCTTTTAATTTTCTGTGTATAAGAATAACTTTCATTTGCACGCTTTAATATGTAATCTCACAAAGACTCTCGAGTACCTTAGCCTACCGATATTTCGGCATCACTTTAGTTTGTTAGGAAAGTGTGAGAGAAAGATTTTCCATTAGGAAATAACTATAGTCCTACATCGGCGTCGGCTCCCTCTTTCCGTGCTGTTACAGGCAATATTCTCGTGCGACAAAGTAGATACTATACTCGTATATACGATGACTTAGATTACGCCTATGCTACGATAATGTTTCTTTCGACCATTTCTACCATTGAATCTTTACACAAAGTATACCAGATATCTTCTTATCTTTAGTGCTAAAACTTTTGATAAATTCGCTAAAGTTTGGCGAATTGTCTAATTTTGTTAATGAGGAGCTAAATGGTGGATATAAGCGATAAAGTAGACGAGTGTTACAGCCGTCCGTTATTTCAGCTATCCCACATGTCTCGTCGACCTAACACTAGTTGACTTGCTTAAACTCTTAGACCATAGGTGAATATGCGGTAGGTATTAGTCCAAACGTTCATGTTACAAACTCCTACGCTCTATTCAAACTTTTTTTTTTGGGTTTGACGACCGGTTGGCGCCGCGGGAGTGTAAGCGACTGCTACGCCGAAGGTCGCGGGTTCGATTCCCGCACAAGTCAAACATTTGTGTGCATGAACATGGATGTTTGTCTTGGTCTGGGTGTTTCTATGTATAATATGTATGTATTTACAAAAAAAAAAGTATATATGTATGTTTATCCATTATCTAGTATCCATAGTACAAGCTTCTGCTTAGTTTGGGACTAGATGGTGTTGTGTGAATGTGGTAGAATATTATTATATTATTATTATTATTTGACAAAGTACGAAAGTTTGCCAACTTTACCAACGCGAACTACAGAAATAGGTTTTAGTACACACGTATTACAACAGCTATACCCGCAGCGCCTTGAAATTTGTAACTTCAACACAGATTCCTTGAAACGTAGACAGGATGTCTAAGAATAGGCTCTTTAAAATTCTACCTCCGAGAGGGTTCAAAGTTTCCTTGAAGAAAATATTATAGCCTCAGTAATGTCCAAGCAGACGAAATCATGGATTAACGCTGGGGTCTATACAAAACTAGTTGTTACATCATTACATAACTTCACGCCTTTATCCCCGAAGGGGTATGCAGAGGTGTATTACACATCTACACTTCGACAGTTATGTTTCGGTCCCAATGTTATATGGGGCGAGCATATTGCCATCTACCGGCCACATTATTTAGCGAGCAATAATTAACAATTTTTAATACACACATAACTTCGAAAAGTGAGAGATGTGTGCCCGGGGTACCTGGGGATCGAACCCGAGACCATCCTCTCGGCAGTCCGTTACATACAACACTGGGCTATCGCCGCTGAACAAAAAAAAACTAGTAGTTGTACAAAATATATCAAGATTTTCTTGATTGGGTGGCTAATCAGAACAGTGAATACATATATTGAGTATATTAGAATTAAGAACAGCCCATAAGGGCACTACAGTGGCTGGACGATAGGCGCATTGAACGAACTGGGCGTACAGCAGATTTCACCGCTAGTGATAATGGCAACACAACAAACTGGCAAACATATTATGTACTCCGGCGTGATTGCATTTTCTTGAGGCGAAAGCTTAGATTTTTCTTACTTTTCTATAACATTGTGTAAGGTATCATAGTTCTTTAATCGTTTTTCTATTTAGGAATCGGTTTGCAGAATATTTATCAAAACTAGTAATTGCAAACGGCCCTCTCCTCTTTCTCTAAACTGTAGTATAACTGCACACCAAAAGTGTGCATAAACTATGTTTTATAGTGACATATGATGACTAAATGAGTAATAGCCGATTAACTTAAATTAACATTTGCAAGCGATGAAATGAATTTGTGATCAAATGTTTTTATCCTTAGGATACTAGGTAACGGCTACCTACTACTGAACCTCACATTGTGCGTGGCTCGACATGCACTCAATTATTTGACTTCAATATTATATCCCCAACATTGATTATAGGATATAAAACTCATGCTTAAAAGAATTTTAACAGTCACTTCTGTGGCCAAAGTTAATGATGTAATTTTACTGTATACTGTAAATGTAAAATTCTTATTAAGCCACGGAAACTGGGTCAAAATGTTTAAAAAGATTGGGACAAAAGTCCTCATTCCGACACAGAAGGGTCAGTGTTAAATATTTGAAACGAAAAAAAAATGTTAGCAGAAGTAGATTTATACAAAAGCAACAAAGAAAAGGTGTGAGTTACTTTGGTTGGTGGCGGCGCGAAAACTCATTCGTTCGTTACTTGTAAGTTTGATGCGATACAGAAATAAGTTTGGCGCCCGGCGAGATTCAAGATCCCGTGAGAGCGCTTACGGAAAGTGGCGCGCCCTTATTTCACTTGGATATATTCGAGGAGTTTTGTGAGACTACATCTACATAATTTTATTATATCTAGCTACGTATTGCGGATTTGCTAATCACATTGTAATGCGATTATGTCGGCATTTAAATAAGTTAAGATTTGTCAAATTATCTACCAAATGTAGGATTAAAAGTAAATTAATGTATTATAATAGAAGTAAAATTGTGATTTATATGTCATGTGTTAAAAGTTCTCGATATTGGACATAAATTGTCAAGCGCGTCAATATACAAGCACATCACTATTGTATCCATCTCACGTCCCCGGAGAAAACAGAAAAGAAAACTAAAAAGATAGACTGAAGTGAATTGGTGTCAATCTGGCGATGTTGTTAGGAGCGTGCCATTTAGTGTAGAGTGCCTTCCTGCTGCTTATTATTCCTCGGAGGATTCGCGACATCAACCACAATGTTCTTTAATATTTAAATAATTAGCAATATTAAAAAGTTCTATACAGTATGGCATAATTTTGTAAACTACCCATCCCATCAATTGAGTATATTTTCATTTCGTTTTACAAGTAATCTTCATCATCATGATGATCAACTTGCCGTAGTCCACCGCAGGATAACAGTCTTTATTTCTTTCAATCAATCAAATGATTGTAGGTATGATTTAAGTATGATGAGCACAAATGCGCTTAACAATACATTGTCTTCACTTATATCTTCACTACATAGCGCAATATGAAAATGTGATCATATTTATCCTCCACGGTCTAGATTCTCTGAACAAAGCAAATGCTGACTAATTGAGTTATTAGATTTCGCCGATACTGTGAAGATCTTTACGGTTAGAACAAATGACTTGCATTATCAATATGCATATCAGGGATTTTGTTAATACCTTTCCTATTGGACGATATAATTAAATGATCAAAGGATTAAATACTTTGGTCGGTTGCATGCAATTTTTATAGATTTTTCTTTAAAACGTAATAGAAACTATACAATATTGACGAAGCAGCCCTATCCTTGTGGAGCCTCTGACTTTTTCATGCTATAGGTATATTGAATTGTTCATAATCACTTCGTAAATGATGAATGAAAACATAGTAAGGCAATCGGCATGTCTGGAAGTTCACCATAATATTTTCGAAAAACATATGGAGTACTTATGTTAATCCGCACTTGGCCAGGGTAATGGACTATGGCCTCACTCTTTTCACAATGAGAAGAGGCTTGTGTCTAACAGTGGGACAGGTTGAAATCAAGGCTTATCATGAATAAATTAACAAAATTAAAGGGGACTAATAAAACGAGCGAATAAAAAAAACTAAGCGACTGAGGACGAGATACTGTTTTAAAAACTTGAGCGGCATGAATTTGAGTAAGCGAAAAATGAACTAAACTAACGACGAATATTGATTAAGAATAAAATCTAGAACGAGCTTACTAAAAGCGGGTTGTGATTAATCCATTTCAGAAATTCAAATTCTAACCGTGCGACTAAATTACTAGGTGAGCGACTAAAAATACAGACCGATTTATTTATCAAAATATTCTCGTTCACTCTGGAAACTTAATAGGTTGTATTAGGTTTTTTTGTGACCCTGTACCAAAAAATAGGAGTCCTGCGAAGCAGGGCTCCGTCAACTTAGCTTAAAAGACTGAAGCGTCATATTTTATGTTGTTTTTTGTTCATTTGATTTAAGTAAATGCATATTGATTTTGGAATACATTGTTTCATTTAAATACCTACCCTTAAATACTATTTTTTTTTGGCTAATAGTGTTTCTTCAAATAGTACTTTCATTAGAAAATTTTCATAAAAATGTGAGCTCATAGTACTCTGCTCATTATAGTATTTTTCAAAGTGGTGTTTCTATTACGAAACACTTCATTTAAGGTAAAACGCCGCTCAGTGTAAATTAAATAAATCATTTGCCAAATATTGAAAAAATGCAGGACGTAACGTTAGCACTCAAACAAATATTAGGTCGCTCAAATATTATGAAGCTTCTCATTTTGTATTTTAAGTAACTCAAATTCATGTTTGTAAGTTGCTGTTCTGTTGATTTCTCATCACTCGCAGTCAGTCGCTCACTTAGTTATTCTGTAACCCAAATTAATTATTTTTGTCACTCAAAACTTTAATTTACAGTCACTCGTTTAATACTACCCAAAATTAAACAGAAAATCGTGTATAATTTGTTCGAAAATGTGCTGTTGCTTAAAATTACTGTTTACAAGCAGCATTTTTATCATAACGCCACTATGAATAAGTAATAGTAATTGTTATAGATTGCTCTATACCACATAATAAACATTATACAATATGCAAGTAGATACGTATGTCACGTAATGAGAAATAATTATAGCACATGAACACATTAAGTACGTATTACTTAGATAATTGTGCCATGTCATAGCGTATCGTACACTCTGCATTAATAATGTGCCTTCGTCTTTCACTATTGTGAATCCATACCAGGCATTGCTAAAGCTATTAAGATAGGCTTTGACAAATTGGCGGAGTGACTTGAGCGGCTGCCTCGCTGTTTAACACTACATCAGTGCTGTGACTTCGATTCCCACAAGAGACAATACTTTGTGTACACCACTAACCTTTGTTTCCAGACTGGGACTGCATGTTTGTAAAAACCCCGTGACACAGCATTTATTAATAGTGCGTTAGTTATCTTTAAAATAAATTATGATTATATCTATAATCTAATCTCAAAATATATCGGAATCGATTACGACAAATGCAAAACTAGACCATCCTCATAAAAGTTCACTTGCTATTTTACGTCGTATCTAAACTGCCTAAAACCTTTTAGGTTGATTCGGCGTGACTCTATGAATAGCTACTAAAGTTCGCCTCTAAAATGTTTTGAGGCATGAAAATAAAACCTTGAACGTATGCCTAGAGGCAACTGGCCTTAGGCATTTCAAGTACCTATTCAAGCCTATCAGTAAGCTACGAAAACACATGATAAAACTATAATCCACTAAACGCATTCAAGAAGCTTTCTATGACAAAAGTTATACAATTAGGGATTTTCTAGAAAATGATAACACTTTCTTGTTTGGATAATTTACGATACCGTTGCGATATGATTTACAATCGTAAACCACGCACGGAATAATGTTAGAGTGTTAATTAATGCTAACAACTGAAATAAGGGAAGTGGTAGCAGTTAGCCCGCCGAAAATTACTTAAGTTAATTATTGCGCTAGTTTAGATCTTAATAGTTATTATAACAATTAAACGCAGTTAACTTTTACAAAGTAAAATATATACTATTAATTTACTATAGAAAATTACTTAAAAGTACTTAACATGATATATATAAATATAGATAATCTTTCCGTTATACTTTATTGCTTTAGGTAAATTTTATATGTATACTTATATGATGAATGAGTGAAAGTTGGTGCCTACGTTGATGTATGGAAGTGAGTATTGGGTATGGCAGAAAAATAATGAAATCAGAATTAATGCAATTGAGATGCGATGACTGCGTAGTATGTGTATATGGGTTAAGACTGATTGATATAATTCCGAATCCAGTAGGTAATACGAGAGCGATGTGACCTAAAAGAAGATGTCGTGACAAGGATTGAGAAAGGAATGCTGAAATAGTTTGGACACAAGAAGAGAATGAGTGAAGAAAGCATGACCAGTCAAGTATATCCTCTATAGTCTATAGTCCTCGTGGGACATTAGTCGACCAAATTGGGGACGTCTCGAAAAACGGAAAAGTTCGAAGCACCCGTAACTGGCGAGCATGTATGAAAAGAGTAGAATGTAGAGAAAGCGCGTGAGATTTGTAATGATAGAAGCAAGTGGTGTTCTAATGTCTCTGCCTACCCTGACGGGAAAAGGCGTGAGCGTTTGTATGTACGTGGGAGTGAAATCTAAGTCGTGCTTACATCTATAGAGGCAACTGCTACAGATGTGAGCCAATCGTTACGCCGGGCAGACACTAAGTTAGGTATCATCATCGTCCTAGGCTTATCCCGGTCACATCCAGACTTGCCACGCACTCGTCTTATCAGATTTTACATAATTAGTTTTTCGACAGAGCCTTCCGACGTCCGCAATCCTAGAGAATTGATATATACCCTAGTTGAGAGACGTTGGGACGATAATAAGTATTTATACCTTTTTAATAATTTATTGTAGTGTCCTATTGAATACAATATCTAAATTTATGTTCATGTTTTGAGTCCACAGTTAATAATTTATGGCATGTATTTAATGCGGCATATAAGTAAAACGAATACAAGTTTCAAAAATAATTAGAGTGGGTTCTATATATAATGGGTTGGCAGCTAATAAGGAGTATCGTAATAAGTAAAAGTTAGTATATTAATATGTCAGTTATAAGCTTCGTTTTAATTTAAACGAGCAGTAATTTATTTTTTTGGGAACAAAATAGAAAATGGGCATTCATAAATAATAAAAATTTCAATATTTGGCAAATTATTTTACCTTAAATGAAGTGTTTCGTATAAGTAAATAAGACGCTTCAGTCTTTTGAGCCAAGTTGACGGAACCCTGCGAAGCAGGGCTCCTATTTTTGGCTACAGGGTCACAAGAAAACCTAACGTAACCTACCTACCTAACCTACCTAACATTATTAGTCGCCAAGTAATTATTTATAGCTCCTCGGCTAATATTTCATTTCAGTTGTATAGTTTATTCACTACCTAAACGCAGCTGCTAGTTTTTAGTTTTTATAACACTCTCAGTTTTGAATCTTATTTAATATACAGCTATTCCAAGGATTAGTAGAGCTCTCAATAGATGTTCTGGATCGATTGAAGTATTTGCCGTAGGTGTCAATAAATTTCGACGATACCTGATCGAAACAAATGCAAATTCTTTATAAGTTACCCTCAAATCCTCTTTTTTGTATAAAATATCATTGCCTCAAACTCATAGATTTAGTATTTCCTAGCTCTTAACAATCTAATCGCATGTGGTGTTTACCTTTAATTAGTGGTACAATTAAGTCAAGCTATATATGAATGTAAGATGTGATAAAATTATTGTAACAACGGTTGGTAAACCTAAATAATAAAATATAATAGTCGCGAAAATATTTAATCGCTAGCAAGTTATTTTATTAGTTGCAAACATTTAGTCACCTTTTAAGTTATTAGTCACTTGGAAAATAATATCTAAGCTATATTTTATTATGCATTGCGATCCAGTCATAATAAAAAATATTCGAAACAACAAATTGTCCTTAACTGGTCACGCTGTTAAAAATAGTGCCAACAGAAAAACAGTCTACAAATTTGCTTTATAGAATAAAAAATAAAACGTGCAGTAGTTTAGATTCTGTAGGTACCCACTTATCACGGTGACATATGAAAGCGATGAGGGTTTGCATGAGTAAATTTAGTACAATAAAAGTCTTCAATGAACGAATTCAGCAGATATATGGACAAACTAAAGTTTATACGGCAGCAATAATCATACAGTGCTTTTTAAAAAATAAGCAGAAATTTATGGCTTCTAATTCAATTGAGTGACTATTTATTCATACTGACCGCATTTCTCTTTTACAGTAACACTCCCTAAGCTATGAAATATTTTTAGAATAATCTAATTGAGTTTATCACAAAAATGAATCATTCAAATGAATTTGGAAGCTTTTATTGTTTGTTTGATTTTTTTATTACAACCGCTTCACACACAATCCTCTTACGACCGGAAGAATATCACTACCGTATTCATACACCCTGCAACGCAATATTAAAGCTAAGTTTCGAAGTCAGTTCTAAGCTTCATAAACGTTTACAAATTCCAGAAGTGAACTACGATTCATGTCTAATCCTCAAGCAAGTATATAATATTTTTAAATTAAACACCAAGCAATTACTTAACTGCAAAAAAAACGTCAGTTATTTCCTTTTTATATAATTTAATAATGCGATAGGTAGGCGACGCGTACATGACCTCGCTAGTGTAACTAATGAAATAAATAAGATACTGTAATTTAGTAAGTACACACATACCTACGCTGTATTTTGTAAACAGTATTCACGATTTTAAACCATACCTACTTTTTCTATTTACTTTTATGTGTCTACAGTCTAGGATCATATTGACTGGCAAAGTTTGCCGCTGGAACTCGAGCAAAAATCTTTAACAGTAAATTTAATACGGATATAATATTAACATGAATACGACACTACGGAATATCTAAATCGTGTTGTCGGAGAAAAAGCGAGCGAATCGCCAAACTTGCATAAGCCGAGCTTCTGTATCGATGGACTCCGAGCTGTGTATTTTAAATATTAGCATATGAAGACGATTTCTGCGAACGAAATTTAGCCTTCTACGACTCGATTCTATTATTCATTCCATTTTCATTCAACGAGATTACAACAGTGTGTTTACCTATAAATGTTTTATGCGTGTCTACACTTATTAATGCGAGCTTAAATTAGACGAAACATAAATATTATTAGTAATTCGCCCTAATTACGTAATTGTCACGTTCGCCAATTATGTTTGACTTAAAATGCCTAGACTAGGTGTAATGGGCACTTTAATGCGAATTTACAGGTAGACTAAATAGTCTACCTGTAAATTCACATTTAAGTTAATTTTAACTGACGTAATATTACAAAACATAATTCTAAACTAATATTTATTTTTGGCGAGCTACAATGTCTGTAGTATATATACAATAAAAAAGAAAAACATTGAATATGGTGTATAAATTTGTATCAACTGTATTTCTCAACGTCAGTTAAGTATTTTAAGATGAACTCGTATATTTCTGGCTTAGAATTAAACCCATTTCACCTTTTGATCTTCTGTTATTGCCGTGACAATGATGATTTAGTATTGTTGATCCTATTTAAATTTCAAGGAGATCCAAGACACTTTCGCCTCTATATAATATAAATAAGGGCACAATAAATTAGTGTGACAATAAATTAGCAGACGGAATAGAATCCAAATAGCGTGTATTTTTCAGTAAATAATCGTATTAATCCATCACGGGCGCCGGCTGTCTTGCTTGTTGCTTTACTCTGTACAGTTGTACAGAAAAGATTTCTGTGACCTAGTTTCGAGCTCGTTTTCGCCAAGTGATGACTCCTAGGATTAGGAATCCTGGATTATTTCTTAAACAACGTATTTTTCACAGACTGGAAGTCTGAACTTGATTCTTGTATGTTGTGGACAATAATAATGTCTTATATCGGAACCGATAGAATATATTAAAGTAAATTTAGTAAAGTTTCTGAATACATCCACCGTATAATCATTGTATTGCATTGCGAAGTGACTTTATGTGATGTGACCAGCTTGTTTATTTTTAGATATAGATGTGTTTTATGCCTGTAATAAATGAATGGATAAAGTAAAATAAACTTGAAAGTCGTTTGTTAAAATCAGCGAAATAAGGTCTTGAGGTAGCACGCTAACGAACTTTAATTGTGGTATTATCTGCTAAGCTAACATTTTCACGTAGTTCATATCGGGCTAAACGTTCAAAAGTTTGGTAATCAGCAAATTGGTGGAAGTACGTTTTAATTTTCAATACAATCAGAGTATCAGGCCCTTGCAGCTATAGTGTGGAGTTTTAACGTAGTTAGCACGTGACTGAGCCGAGCTGCCTCCAACCTAACGAAGCGTTAACACAAATACGTAAAACGCTGAAACAAAGTCGAATTAATTTTCGCTAATTAGCCGCCCAACGCTGGCGAAAGAAGAAATCTCGAATGTCCCGGTTATTCCGACTGGCAAACTGTGTTTGAAACAGGATAGTTTTCCGGTCACATGTCAACTGTACGTCATTAATTAATTGTTTTGTGGAAGTTTTAGCTAACGTGCATTTTCACTATGTGCCTACCTATATTTACTTATGTGTCACATGATTGATTGCACAACACTGGTATCATTCAATCCCTAATTTGGTAGACTAGATTTATAATAATAAAATATGTCTTAGCTTTAGTCACTCTCGGATATCTGTCTGTAACAACTGTGTACAACCTTATTGGAATATATACATTTATCGTGAACGTTGTTCCTGTGTTTGAATTTTGTCTCATCGAATGGTCTTTCACACACCTTACACCAAATATACACCACACAACAATACTTACATCATACCAGGCAAAACTAAATAACACAATACGAGTAGTACGCGGCAATGTAGTTTATACAATAGACTAACTAAATATGTATATTATTACTAAATGTATAATAGCAGTCACGAGTATGGAGCATTGATGATATAATATCGTCTATAAATTAATTTTTAGAATCGAGTATCTAAGTAGTATATGTAGTAATGAGCTGTAAGAAATACTTAACTCCACAAATAATTCAACATTTGTTCTATAATATTGAAGAAACAAATTTTAGCAATAAAAGCATGTGGACATGTATTAGTTATGAGGATTTTTTTCTTAATTTACACAGAAAAGCTGATACAAAGTGAATTTGTGGACTAAACATGACATTTTATCTTTATTGCTCAAACTTAGGGAATATAAACCAGGTCAGAGCTTCTAAATACACATATCTCGTGATATGGGTATTAAGAAGCAAAAAATGTTTAAAGTGCAAAATGTGTTGACGAGCCGTGTCGTAGTTACGCGTGTGTTTACTGGATTTCTTCTACTTTTGGCTTCACTTAAATATGCCTTAACTGTTAGTTAATTGGGCACAAATGTATTAGCTGAGAAATCTGTATACTCAACACACATCACATTTTTTATCCTTCACACCAATTAAACCAGCAAGAAGCGATATAATGATACCAATGAGCGTGTTCGTTATTTTTATTTATATAACGAAGAATCACGCAAAACGTACAGCGAGCGTGATTTCTCGGAATAGCGAATGAGGTGAATTTTATGAGGAGTAGGGCGTATCTTAATATCCGCTCTAACCTAGAGCAGTCTGGTAGAAAATATGCTTGTAGCCTAAGATTACATCCGAGTAACCCCGTAATACTCATAAAGTTTTGTTGAACTACTAGATATTTAATTTATCGTTGTAGAATTCCAGTTGAAAAAATTAAATACACAGAAATATATTTTCATATTATACAGACGATTTTGATTGCCAACTTCTTCCAGTGAACGCGATTGCGCGATTGAGTACCTAACTACAAAAATCGTCGGGCAAACTTTTAGTAGGTAGGTACACAATTATATACAGTTTAATACCCAAACAAATATTATGTAATGCGTACCTACATTGTAGAATATTTTACATCGTATTGTGTTTCTGCGGTGAGTATAGTCACCAGATTTTTTCAGGACTTGTCATCGACGAGTTTTCTTTGTTCTTTACGATGACAACGGGACAAATTATTTTCCGTGTTGGGGATGCATACCTCTGCTTTTACAAGCGTATAATAAGATATGGGAACCGCTTGCCACCTGACCGAGTTAATATTGCTAATTAATAAAAAAGACTTCCGCACTAGTTCAGTAGCATCATTTCCTTTGCCACTAATCCTGATCACACGGGCTCAATGAGGTAAATGTACCTACGCTCCATGTGGTAAAATGTGTTTCAAGAATTATCACTTACGGAATTCTCAATATCGTAGTTCTCTTCTTGTCCTATTAAAATACTGGTAAGATATACAGTCGACATCTATGGGCTTTTTCTGTTATTTAGAAGTTCAAATTTACGTAGTTCTAAAATATGAGTAGTATCACAGATTACTAAATAGTTACCGATCCCTTTCCATACAGTCGCGATTGTTGTGTGTAAATATAAATACTGAATACAATGCTGTCATAAACCGTGAAATTTAATTATTACATAAAAAGTCGACGTATCGTAAACATCAAACAGTAAAATGTTATAAAAAAAGTAAAGACACGCCGTTCCATGATTGGTATAGTTGGGGCTTTATTTGAATAAATAATACGTATAACATGTCTAGGGTATCACTTCTACATATAAATATTAAGATGAATACATATATATGATTTATTATACAATATAATTATATAAATAAACAAACTATAGGAGCTAGATTAGCTAGCTAGCTAGCTTACCGAAAATTCTTTCAACTATTCGCAAATATGTGGGTAAAGAAGAGATAGATAATTTGCTTCAAAACCTGCTGATACTAAAGATAGAATATATGACAATTACTACAAAAGCTTGTTAAATATAGAAGCGCACCTTTATATACATACACTACTACTTAATTAAATTAAGACAAAAAATCTGTTCAGCATGATGTATGACTGCCATAACTTATCATTAAGCTTCATACAAAGAGCTTTCCTGAACGCTCGAGGTGAATGAATAGTCTTTCTTAAAGGCTCTAGTCACCCTTTATTCACAAATGCGAAAGGTCGTTTGGAACAATAAAACACTTGACAATAATACTACGACTGACTGACTCGAAATGATATCACAGCGTCGCTTAGCGTTGAAACGAAATCGAACAACGCCACCCTACAATACATTCCGGCTTGTTTCGAGACAGCTATTGTTACTTACCAAATATATTTAGTCTCCACAGAAATTAAACATTAAACAGCGCTGAAGAAAACAGACGGCTGTTCTTACATATATACATAAATCAATCTAAAAGTGACATGGAACGTAAAATACTGTTGGGTTAACACGTTTATTGGGATTAGCCTACTACGTACTTTTTTGGCACAAAGGTTCTGACGTCAGAGGTGATTTTCCTTGTGTCGTTGCGTGTACTAAAGGTTATTATGAGCCACGCGACCGCCGCATCCTCGCCTCCTAGCCAGCGAAACATGCCTGTGATACCTAAATCAGCAGCTACACATTATTTATTATAATTATAAAAGTTATATTTACTACAGTATTTGTGCTGTACACTACATTAATAATTTACGACGAGATTTATCGAGGTCACAGGGTCAAATTCTGCTTTATGTTGTTTACTTTTTCTTACAATATAATGTGTATAAAAATGATCAAATATCTTACCGAAAATGTCATCAACGACCAAGCGTCCACGTATATCCAATACTTTCGCCTGTCTTGTTAGATTAAAAAGCCTGGAATCGGTTTTCTAGTCTCACTAGACTTGAAGAATCGGATTTCACAGAGCTTCTGAATCTCATACGTAACTGAAAGGGCTATTAATTTTATAACTTAGACCATAGTACTGATTCCCAATAATGACTGTCAAAGATCTTCTTGGCAGTCGGGACTGACAACTCACTAAACGACTTCACAACTTAACTTAATACGAACATACCTTTGAAAAGTCAGCGGTGTGAGCTTTCGCCTAGGTTTGAAGTTTTGAAGCCAATGTCCTCTGCATGGCAGTCAGTCCGTATTTCCACTAGATTATAGCTGTATGTGATGACTATAATCTTCACCACGTTTGTCTATGTTTTAAGGATAGATACACCAACATGGAAAGAAAATTATCTACCAAGGAGCTTCAGGTCGGGGAATGATTGCCCGACAAGCAATAATGCACTTATTATAAACACTAACTACAATAGAATCATATATCAATCCTTCTAAAACCTTTTAAAGAACCATAGGGTTGCATGAATATTAATTTAAATGTCAATTTTTTTTCGGACACATAGTCACCGATGTCAGCCTTGACCTGTACAAAACAAAACCTACGTAAATTACCACCAGCACTACACTCGACTATTGATTTCATATTATCAGCTTGAAATTACGACTACATTCAAAAAGCCCCATATGCTTCTACACCACGGGTACTGAATTCTCTCAGCTGCGAGGTGTGAGGTACCTAGTTCCCTATGAATTACTAATTAATTATCTATATATTCGAGGCGCAGTCGTTAAAGTTCGTTTAGACGTATCGCGTAACCTGCGGCCTCGATTAATTCGCGAGCTGCCGTTTAGTGTACTTAATTAACGTGTAAACTGACAAACTTCCTAATGGATTTTGTTTTAAATCAATTAAGTATCAGATATAGATACTATGAAGAAACGTTGATAAAACTCGTACAGCTTTGTGAAATTGACTGCCATAATAAAAGTCTACATCATACATGTTAAACAGTTGCCGCGTTTCATTCAATCATACCGCAAAGTTGCTTTTAATTTTCTGTGTCTAAGAATAGCTTTCATTTGCGCGATTTAATATGTAATCTTACGAAGACTCTCGAGTACCTTAGCCTACCGATATTTCGGCATCACTTTAGTTTGTTAGCAAATTGTGAGAGAGAGATTATCCATTACGAAATAACTATAGTCCTACGTCGGCTCCCTCTTTTCGTGCTATTACAGGCAATATTCTCGTGCGACAAAGTAGATACTATACTCGTATATACGCTGACTTAGATTACGCCTATGCTACGAAAATGTTTCTTTCGACCATTTCTACCATTGAATCTTTACACAAAGTATTCCAGATATCTTCTTATCTTAAGTGCCAAAACTTTTAATGAATTCGCTTAAGTTTGGCGAACTGTCTAATTTTGTTAATAAGAAGCTAAATGGTGGATATAAGCGATAAAGTAGACGAGTGTTACAGCCGTCCGTTATTTCAGCTATCCAACATGTCTCGTCGACCTAACACTAGTTGACTTGTTATACTCTTAGACAATAGGTGAATATGCGGTAGGTATTAGTCCAAACGTTAATGTTACAAACTCCTACGCTCTATTCAAACTTTGTTAAAGTACGAAAGTTTGCCAACTTTACCAACGAGAACTACAGAAATAGGTTTTAGTACACAGCTCAACTATTCCTATGAGCTTTATTATTTCATGTAAGGCAATCAGTCACGGTATCGGTAACATAATCGAGTTCAAATTATTGTGCTGCTATCATTGTATCTAGATTCGTTATAATACAATATAATTACGTTATAGTATTTCGTGTAAATTTGCATGGTCAGTGCGCTATTTAAACATGTTGTACGACAATGAAACTAATAATAATTTGCATATTCAGGTAAAACGCAAAATAGAAAATAAGTCGTAATTAGGTTTAAATCTTGCTTTACTGCCATTTAAGATGTTATGAAATGTACACGTATCACAGCAGCTATACCCGCAGCGCCCAGAAATTTGTAACTTAAACACAGATTCCTTGAAACGTAGACAGGGTGTCTAAGAATAGGCTCTTTAAAATTCTACCTCCGAGAGGGTTCAAAGTTGAGAGACATTAAGGGTTCAAAGTTTCCTTGAAGAAAATATTATAGCCTCGTTAATGTCCAAGCAGACGAAATCACGGATTAACGCTTGTATCTATACAAAACTAGTAGTAACATTATTACATAACTTCACGCCTTTATCCCCGATGGGGTATGCAGAGGTGTACTACACATTTACACTTCGCCAGTTATGTTTCGGTCCCAATGTTATAGGGGGCGAGCCTATAACCATCTAACGGGCACATTAATTAGCGAGCGATAATTAACATTTTAATACACACATAACTTCGAAAAGTTAGAGATGTGTGCCCGGGGTACCTGCGGATCGAATCCGAGACCATCGTCTCGGCAGTCCGTTACATACAACACTGGGCTATCGCCGCTGACATAAAAAATCTAGTAGTTGTACAAAATATATCAAGATTTTCTTGATTGGGTGGGAATCAGAACAGTGAATATATTGGGTATATTAGAATACAGCCCATAAGGGCACTACAGTGGCTGGACGATAGGCGCATTGAACGAACTGGGCGCACAGCAGATTTTACCGCTAGTGATAATGGCAACACAACAAACTGGCAAACATATTATGTACTCCGGCGTGATTGCATTTTCTTGAGGCGAAAGCTTAGATTTTTCTTCCTTTTCGATGACATTGTGTGAGGTATCGTAGTTCTTTAAACGTTTTTCTATTTAGGGATCGGTTTGCAGAATATTTAGCAAAACTATTAATTGCAAACGGCCCTCTCCTCTATCTTCTAAACTGTAGTATTTTGGTGTGCGTAAACTATGTTTTATAGTGACATACCTATATAATGAAACTTTCAATGATAATTATAACTAATATTTACTTCTTAATGAGTATTAGCCGATTAACTTAAACTAACATTTGCAAGCGATGAAATGAATTTGTGATCAAATGTTTTTATCCTTAGGATACTAGGTAAGGGCTACCTACTACTGAACCCCACATTGTGCGTGGCTCGACATGCTCTCAATAATTAGACTTCAATATTATATCCCCAACATTGATTATAGGATATAAAAATCATGCTTAAAAGAATTTTAACAGTCACTTCTGTGGTCAAAGTTAATGATCTAATTTTACTGTATACTGTAAATGTAAAATTCTTACTAAGCCACGGAAACTGGGTCAAAAAATTTAAAAAGATTGGGACAAAAGTCCTAATTCCGACACAGAAGGGCCAGTGTTAAGTTTGATGAGATGATTTATACAAAAGCAACAAAGAAAAGGTGTGAGTTACTTTGGTTGGTGGCGGTGCGTAAACTCATTCGTACGTAACTTGTAAGTTTGATGCGATACAGAAATAAGTTTGGCGCCCGGCGAGATTCAAGATCCCGTAAGAGCGCTTACGGAAAGGGGCGCGCCCTTATTTCACTTGGATATATTCGAGGAGTTTTGTGAGACTACATCTACATAATTTTATTATATCTAGCTACGTATTGCGGATTTGCTAATCACATTGTAATGCGATTATGTCGGCATTTTAATAAGTTACGATTTGGCAAATTATCTACCAGATGTAGGATTAAAAGTAAATTAATGTATTATAATAGAAGTAAACTTGTGATTTATATGTGATGTGTTAAAAGTTATCGATAATTGAACATAAATTGACAAGCGCATCAATATACAAGCACATCACTATTGTATCCATCTCACGTCCCCGGAGAAAACAGAAAAGAAAACTAAAAAGATAGGCTGAAGTGAATTGGTGTCAATCTGGCGATATTTTTAGGAGCGTGCCATTAAGTGTAGAGTGTTTCCTGCTGCTTATTATTCCTCGGAGGGTTCGCGACATCAATCACAATGTTCATTAATATTGAAATAATTAACAATATAAAAAAGTTATTTACAGTATGGCATAAGTAGAAGGTTCTTGGATAAGAGCTACTCATCTTCATTTTGTAAATTACACATTCCATCAATTGAGTATAATTTCATTTCGTTTAACAAGTAATCTTCATTATCATGATGATCAACTTGCCGTACTCCACCGCAGCATAACATAGTCTTTATTTCTTTCAATCAATCAACTGATTGTATGATTTAAGTATGATGAGCACAAATGCACTAAACTATACATTGTCTTCACTAATATCTTCACTACATAGCGCAATAAGAAAATTTTATCATATTTATCCTCCACGGTCTAGATTCTCTGAACAAAGCAAATGCTGACTAATTGAGTTATTAGATTTCGCCGATACTGTGAATATCTTTACGGTTAGAACAAGTGACTTGCATTATCAATATGCATATCAGGGATTTTGTTAATAACTTCTCCTATTGGACGTCATAAATAAATGATCAAAGGATTAAATACTTTGGTCGGTTGCATGCAATTTTTATAGATTTCTCTTTAAAACGTACTCGTAATAGAAACTATAAAATATTGACGAAGCAGCTCTAGCCTAATGGAGCCTCTGACTTTTTGATGGTATATGTGTATTGAATTGTTAATAATCACTCCGTAAATGATGAATGCAAATATTGTAAGGCAATCGGCATGTCTGGAAGTTCATCATAATATTCTCGAAAAACATATGGAGTAGTGATACTAATCCGCACTTGGCCATGGTAATGGACTATGGCCTGACTCTTTTCACAACTAGAAGAGGCTTGTGTCTAATAGTGGGACAGATTTAAATCAAGGCTTATGATGAATTAATTAACAAAATTAAAAAGGAATAATAAAACGAGCGAATAAAAAAAAATCGACTGATGATGAGATACTGTATTAATAAATTGAGCGGCATGAATTTGAGTTAGCAAAAAATTAACTAAACTAACGACGAATATTGATTAATAATAAAATCTAGAACGAGCGTACTAAAAGCGGGTTGTGATTAATCCATTTCAGAAATTAAAATTCTAACCGTCGACTAAATTACTAGGTGAGCGACTTAATTACTAGGTGAGCGACTTAATTACTAGGTGAGCGACTAAAAATACAGATCTATTTATATATGAAAATATTCTCGTTCACTCTGGAAACTTAATAGTTTATGTTAGGTTTTTTTGTGACCCTGCACAAAAAAATAGGAGCCCTGCGAAGCAGGCCTCCGTCAACTTAGCTTTAAAGACTGAAGCGTCTTATTTTATTTTGTTCTTTGTTCATTTAAGTAAATGCATATTGTTTTTTTTTCGGAATACATTGTTTCATTTAATTACTTACCCTTAAATAATAAAATTTCTTGGCTAATAGTGTTTCTTCAAATAGTAATTTCATTAGAAAATTTTCAAAAAATGTGAGCACATAGTACTCTGCTCATTATAGTATTTTTCAAAGTGGTTTTCCAATTACAAAACACTTCATTTAAGATAAAATGCCGCTCAGTTTAAATAAATCATTTGCCAAATATTGAAAAAATACAGGACGTAACGTTGGCACTCAAACAAATATTAGGTCGCTAAAATATTAAGAAGCTTCTTATTTTGTATTTTAAGTAACTCAAATTAAAGTTTGTAAGTTGCTGTTCTGTTGATTTCTTATCACTCGCAGTCAGTCGCTCACTTAGTAATTCTATAACCCAAATTAATTATTTTTGTCACTCAAAACTTTAATTTACAGTCACTCGTTTAAATACTACCCAAAATTAAACAGAAAATCGTGTATAATTTGTTCGAAAATGTGCTGTTGCTTAAAATTACCGTTTACAAGCAGCATTTTTATCATAACTCCACCATGAATTAGTAATAGTAATTGTTATAGATTTCTCTATACCGCATAATAAACATTATACAATATGCAAGTAGATACGTATGTCACGTAATTAGAAATAATTATAGCACATGAGCACATTACGTATTACTTAGATAATTGTGGCATGTCATAGCGTATCGTACACTCTGCATTAATAATGTGCCTTCGTCTTTCACTATTGTGAATCCATACCAGAAGGCCAATTCTCGTATTTAACAGACACTGACACTGAATTTTGACTGAACTGCGATTTAATTTTGAATTGACTCACAATTGGTATTCTGCTCCACTTAATCTCCTTATAGTATAATTTCGATATAATCAATTTATAATCTCTTGTTGATCGTAGAGGTAATGTCAAAAACTCAAAAACAAAAACATGAATTTTGCCATTGTATGGGAAAATACATTAATAGGAATGGTTATTGGATGCCAATACATTTACATGCCAAATTAAAATTAATATACAACTAAGTAATAAAATTTCGGTAAGTAAATATATTGATTCCTTGGATCGTGTGAATTATTTTCAATAGGTATTCAATAATTAAAAAATTTAATATTCAATAATAGAAATAATTCAGACATTATAAAGATTTTAACGATGGTAACGTACAATTGTGTTTTTTAATTCGTTTTTTCCTCCTGATAATTTTATCTCATTTGTTGAATTTCTCGAGCAAAAGTTTCGCGAATATTTCGATCTTGAAATAAATATTGTCAATGCTGGCAACGAAATACTTAACATGTTTGCATGTTGTCCACCAGGATCTCCTAGCTAGATCCCCCAGAGGATCCTCGTGAACTCATTAGTTGTGAAATTGTTTAAAAGCAATTAACGTTTTCAAAACCAGTGACTATCAGAAAGTTATCAGCCATCAATAGGGATTACAAAAATCAGGTGCATGGGATTTTCGACCTTATTGACGTAACTCAGAATTTATAATTTTAATAACGTATCAATGTCAGAAAGCAAGAAAATACCAAAAAGAAGTTTATCATGAATTGTCAATAAGGTCGAAAATCGCATGCACCTATTTTTTGTAAGCCCTATCGATGGTTGATCATTTTATAGTCATTTGTTTTGTAGACATGAATTTGTCTTACACAATTTCTTTTTAAACTTAATTTAGATACCTATCCCCGTGGTAAAACTAGTGGCACATAATAGCTAAAGGCGATTCCTATGTTTATTAGCAAAATAGATCATAAATATTACCAGAAAAATATTCAACACTATTAGTGGTATCGTTGGGAATGTCAAATAAATCACGTCATCACGTCGTGTCCTTGGTAACAAATGTATATTTTTATTCCGTGCTTTTAAAAGTATCAGGTGCATGCTTTTTTGGTTCCACTCGCTATTTTATTTACAACTGTACTTCTGCCGTATAGCGAATCGGTCGAGTCCAAGAATCTGCCCAATTCACGAATCTGTCGAGTTGGGAATCTGCCGAATCACGAATCTGTCCATTCCAGAATATGTCGTATACCGAACAAGCGATTTGTCTTAACTTATTGTGACAACCCTACCAAAATAGGTAACAAATTTACAAGCTCTTAAGAAGCTGTTTCTCTGTTCGGTTTATTTACTCATGTGGTTATATTATGTACGATGGTATCACTGTGAAAAAACTAGAAATACCTTACCTGCTCTACTAATAATTAGCAGAATACCGTTCACACTAGTTCACACTTGGTTCAACTTTCGATGTAGTCGCGATCTCATTCAAGTGTCAGTTAAGTTACGAGAATACCATTTATGACGCCGAGACTAGATCGATATTGGAATTTGAACAAATATAATTACCAGAATTGGCCTTCTGGTATTGCTAAAGCTATTAAGATAGGCTTCGACAAATGACGGAGTGACTTGAGCGGCTGCCTCGCTGTTTAATACTACATCAGTGCTGTGAGTTCGATTCCCACAAGAGACAATACTTTGTGTACACCACTAACCTTTGCATCTTTGTAAAAACCCCGTGACACAGCATTTATTACTAGTGCCTTAGTTGTCTTTAAAATAAATTATGATAATATACATAATCGAATCTCAAAAAATATCGGAATCGATTACGACAAATGCAAAACTAGACCATCCTCGTAAAAGTTCACTTGCTATTTTACGTCGTATCTAAACTGCCTAAAACCTTTTAGGTTGATTCGGCGTGACTCTATGAATATCTGCTAAAGTTCGCCTCTAAAATATTTTGAGGCATGAAAATAAAACCTCGAACATATGCCTAGAGGCAACTGGCCTAAGGCATTTCAAGTACCTATTTAAGCCTATCAGTAAACTACGAAAACAAATGATAAAACTTTAATCCACTAAACTCATTCAAGAAGCTTTCTATGACAAAAGTTAAGCATAGTATCTTCTTGGGTTTACGCGAATGTTACACATTGAAATTAACTACAGTTTACAGATTTTATCGCGATGTATTGGTTTCACTGAGTTGTTACATTTGAAACTAATGATCTAGAAACTACATTTTTAATTTATTACTAGCCAACGTTTCGAATTCTTTACAGGATTCATGTTCACGGCAGACTGAGGTGATATTTGTCTTTTTCTTGAATGTATAAGTTATCTCAAAGTACCCGAACATTTTTCAACTACTGGTGTTACTATTTACGCAGAATGAGCTCAGTGTCCTTAGGTCTTCTGGTGACTTTGTCCTTCTTGGGTTTCATTAGCCTTATGACAGGGTCCCAAGCTGAAGGAACATTCCAACCATCTTCCCTATTGAAATTAGGGTGTTTTTTAATTTCAATAGCTTCTCGTATCTTCCTTGGAAGAAAACGGTGTTCTTTTGCGAGTATCTGTGGTTCATCAAATCGCAGGTAGTGGTTGGGACCTTGTTCCACATGTTCACACACAGCAGACTTTGTTGAGCGTTTATGTTTTATGTCAGCTATATGTTCTTTGAGTCGAATGCCTATGCTTCCATTGGTTTGTCCAATGTATGAGAGCCCACATTCACAGTCAATTTTGTAGACACCGGCCTCTTGCAAGGGTAACTGACACTGGACAGTTGGTAATAATTGACTGATCTTCGTTGGCAGCTTGTAGTAAGTTTTGATTAAAGCTCTCTTCAAGATGTAGCCAATTTTGTCGGTCACGCCCTTGATGTATGGGAGGACAGCAGGTTGTCTTTCTACTGTGGCTGGTTTTTCTTTCTTCTGGGATCTGTGACAGTGGCGCGGCGGTCGGAGCTTGTTGTCTTGCAGAACTTGCCTGACATGTTGAAGCTTAGCGTCCAGGTGTTTCTTGTCACAGATCCCGCGGGCTCTCTGAAACAGAGACATTCCTACAGTAGCTAACTGTTTAGGATGGTGGTGAGATTCACCGTTTAAATACCTATTTGTATGGGTCTTTTTCCTATACACAGTATGGCTTAATGAGTTGTTTTTATTCCTGATGACAAATACATCTAAGAAAGCTAAAGAATTGTTTGCCTCTAATTCCATTGTGAATAGAATTAAGATGGATTAGGAAAGCATTAACACTATCTGTTGGTAAAATTGTGAAAGTGTCATCTACATACCGCTTGTATGAACATATGCAGAACCTCGGTGTGATGGTGGCAGTCTGCAGAGCTCGCGCCTCGAAGTCCTCCATGAAGATGTCAGCAACGACGGGCGATACTGGAGAGCCCATTGCTACACCGTCTACTTGTATGTAGTATTTCTTGTCCCATAACAGAAAGCCCGTTGTCAGGCAGTGTTTAAGTATTTCTGCATATTCCTCAGGCATGTTGTTTTCTGTCAGCTTTCTTCTAGTAATTTCTATACAGTCATGTACTGGTATGCATGTGAATAATGACTGTATATCAAAACTAACCATAGTTTCCTTGTCAGAGAGATGTAGGTGTTTGATTTCACTGACAAAATAGTAGGAATCTTTCACATGGCTCTCGTATTACCTCTGAGCGGTGAGAGAATCTTTGCCATGTGTTGAGCTAGTCTGTAAGTTGATGCGCCTATCTGACTAACAATCGGGCGCAGAGGAGCGTTTTCCTTGTGTATTTTTGGTAGACCATACATTTGAGGAGGTTTTGCACACGATGGTATTAAATATTTCACGTCCAAGTAGACGGTGTAGCAATGGGCTCTCCAGTATCGCCCGTCGTTGCTGACATCTTCATGGAGGACTTCGAGGCGCGAGCTCTGCAGACTGCCACCATCACACCGAGGTTCTACAAGCGGTATGTAGATGACACTTTCACAATTTTACCAACAGATAGTGTTAATGCTTTCCTAAACCATCTTATTTCTATTAATAACCAAATACAATTCACAATGGAATTAGAGGCAAACAATTCTTTAGCTTTCTTAGATGTACTTGTCATCAGGAATAAAAACAACTCATTAAGCCATACTGTGTGTAGGAAAAAGACCCATACAAATAGGTATTTAAACGGTGAATCTCACCACCATCCTAAACAGTTAGCTACTGTAGGAATGTCTCTGTTTCAGAGAGCCCGCGGGATCTGTGACAGGAAACACCTGGACGCTAAGCTTCAACATGTCAGGCAAGTTCTGCAAGACAACAAGCTCCGACCGCCGCGCCACTGTCACAGATCCCAGAAGAAAGAAAAACCAGCCACAGTAGAAAGACAACCTGCTGTCCTCCCATACATCAAGGGCGTGACCGACAAAATTGGCTACATCTTGAAGCGAGCTTCAACCAAAACATACTACAAGCCGCCAACGAAGATCAGTCAATTATTACCAACTGTCAAGTGTCAGTTACCCTTGCAAGAGGCCGGTGTCTACAAAATTTAATGTGAATGTGGGCTCTCATACATTGGACAAACCAAGAGAAGCATAGACATTCGACTCAAAGAACATATAGCTGACATAAAACATAAACGCTCAACAAACTCTGCTGTGTGTGAACATGTGGAACAAGGTCCCAACCACTACCTGCGATTTGATGAACCACAGATACTCGCAAAAGAACACCGTTTTCTTCCAAGGATGATACGAGAAGCTATTGAAATTAAAAAACACCCTAATTTCAATAGGGAAGATGGTTGGAATGTTCCTCCAGCTTGGGACCCTGTCATAAGGCTAATGAAACCCAAGAAAGACAAAGTCACCAGAAGACCTAAGGACACTGAGCTCATTCTGCGTAAATAGTAACACCAGTAGTTGAAAAATGTTCGGGTACTTTGAGATAACTTATACATTCAAGAAAAAGACAAATGTCACCTAAGTCTGCCGTGAACATGAATCCTGTAAAGAATTCGAAACGTTGGCTAGTAATAAATTAAAAATTTAGTTTCTAGATCATTAGTTAATAACTCAGTGAAACCAATACATCGCGATAAAAGCCGTAAACTGAGTTTTAATTTCAAAAAGTTATGCGATTAGGGATTTTCTAGAAAATGATAACACTTTCTTGTTTGGATAATTTACGATGCCGTTGCGATTTGATTTACAATCGTAAACCACGCACGGAATAATATTAGAGTGTTAATTAATGCTAACAACTAAAATAAGGGAAGTGGTAGCAGTTAGCCCGCCGAGAATTACTTAAGTTAATTATTGCGCTAGTTTAGATCCTAATAGTTATTATAACAATTAGACGCAGTTAACTTTTACTAAGTAAAATATATGCTACCAATTTACTATAGAAAAATACTTAAAAGTACTTAGCGTGATGTATACAGGGTGATTTGTAATTGCTCGTATTCCCTTCAGGAGGTGATTCTAGGGCCAAAATAGAGTATTTTCACCCCCTACATACGGGGGTCCAAAATGCACCATTTTGGAATAAAACGGTTTTTAAGATTTTTTGAGCAAATCCCAAATTTTTGTTATAAACATCTTTAAAAAAATATTTTTACAATTCTTGGTGGCAAATTGGGTCTTATTTAATAGACAATTAAATGGCCCATCTTTTAAAATAAAATTAACCTACTAGCTCAACGTGGAATTTGAAAATAGAGCCAAAAAACACACAAAAAATTTTCGAATAAAATAAAATGACGCAACAAAAATGCAAATATTTGAAAAACAAAAATGTGACATGTTATCTAAAGTATTGGAATAACTTCCTGGTATTGCCTGCTATCCAAAAAGGTATAATAGTCGTAGCCACTTGATGTGAATTTCGAGTAATAGCCGCTTTTGTTCAAAATAGTGCTTCTGGATGACTCACTCGGCAGAACATTTTTTCCTGGATTTATTCTTAAGCTCTGCAATCAGCAGTTATTTACTAGTAGGGAGACCAACCTAGCAAAATGCATAGGGTCTTGGGTTCGAATCCTCAGCGTAAATGACTGTATTTTGTTAGTTAAATGCATAATAAGGTTTTAATTCTCACTTGTCCCGTGACTCGAAGAACATGTTCAACCAGTTGGTACCGGACGTCATGTTTATCTTGGAAACTCTTTAAGAGGAGACAAAACCCTCAAATGAATAAATAATTGAAAGAAAAACGCCGTGACACCTAATTAAACCATAAAATATTCCATTGCAATCATGTAACGGATGACAGATGGGGACAATCTGTCGCAAAACATAAGATTCGTGATAAGGCGCATGATGCAGGCCAAAGAACGCCACTACTACCGAACTAGTATTGTGAATATTGTTGGCCCACTTGGTGATTAGGGTTATTGCCCCATTTTTTGCCACACGTTGGCGATTTGAATTTTTGCCCAGCACCTGCGGTTTTTGTGCTGGGCAAAATATCATACACTATCGCACACCCAGCGGAACTTCTTCCAACAGAGCCGGAAACTCGCATTATGAATAAGCCTTCGTAAAAGTCTCTTTTTCACAAAAATAAAATTTTAAAGTGTCAAAGCTGATACGACAAGATTTCGTGTAATTTATGTTTTGTCACAGTGAGATCCCATCTGAAATCTTGATATTTTATGGTTTAATTTACTGTCACGGCTTTATTCTTTCAATTATTTATTTATTTGACTGGTTGACTTGGTTTTAACTCCCCTAAAAGAGTTTCCAAGATAACATGACGTCCGGTACCAACTGGCTGAACATGCTCTTCGAGTCACGGGACAAGTGAGAATTAAAACCTTATTATGCATTTAACTAACAAAAGACAGTCATTTACGCTGAGGATTCGAACCCAAGACCCTATGCATTTTGCTAGGTTGGTCTCGCTACTAGTAAATAACTGCTGATTGCAGAGCTTAAGAATAAATACAGGAAAAAATGCTCTGCCGAGTGAGTCATCCAGAAGTACTATTTTGAACAAAAGCGGCTATTACTCGAAATTCACACCAAGTGGCTACGACTATTATACCTTTTTGGATCGCAGGTAATACCAGGAAGTTATTCCAATACTTTACATAACATGTCACATTTTTTTTTTCAAATAATTGCATTTTTGTAGCGTCATTTTAATTTATTCGATCATTTTTTGTGTGTTTTTTGGCTCTATTTTCAAATTCCACGTTGAGCTAGTAGGTTAATTTTATTTTAAAAGATGGGCCATTTAATTGTCTATTAAATAAGACCCAATTTGCCACCAAGAATGGTAAGAATATTTTGTTAGATGATTTTTATAACAAAAATTTAGGATTTGCTCAAAAAATCTTAAAAACCGTTTTATTCCAAAATGGTGCATTTTGGACCACCATATGTAGGGGGTAAAAATACTCCATTTTGACCCTAGAATCACCTTCCGAAGGGAATACGAGCAATTACAAATCATCCTGTATATGAATATAGATAATCTTTCCGTAATACTTTATTTCGAGAGCGATGTGGCCTGAAAGAAGACGTCGTGACAAGGATTGAGAAGGAATGCTTAAATAGTTTGGACACAAAAAGCGAATGAGTGACGAAAGAATGACCAGTCAATTATATAAGACAAACGTGTGTGGGCAAGTCGATTGCGGCAGTCCTTGTGGGACATTAGTCGACGAAATTGGGGACGTCTCGAAAAACGGAAAAGTCCGAAGCACCCGTAACTGACGAGCATGTATGAAAAGAGTAGAATGTAGAGAAAGCGCGTGAGGTTTGTAAGAATAGAAGCAAGTGGCGTTCTATTGTCTCTGCCTACCCTGACGGAAAACAGGCGTGAGCGTATGTATGTGGGAGTGAAATCTAAGTCGTGCTTACATCTATAGTGGCAACTGCTACAGATGTGAGCCAATCGTTACGCCGGGCAGACACTAAGTTAGGTATCATCATCGTCCTAGGCTTATCCCGGTCACATCCAGACTTGCCACGCACTCGTCTTATCAGATTTTACATAATTAGTTTTTCGACAGAGCCTTCCGACGTCCGCAATCCTAGAGAATTGCTATATACCCTAGTTGAGAGACGTTGGGACGATAATAAGTATTTATACCTTTTTAATCATTTATTGTAGTGTCCTAATTTACATACTTATCTATTGAATATAATATTTAAATTTTTGTTCATGTTTAGTCCACAGTTAATAATTTATTATGTATTGCGATCCAGTCATAATAAATAATATTCGAAACAACTATTTGTCCTTAACTGGTCACGCTGTTAAATAGTGCCAACAGAAAAACCGTCTACAATTTTGCTTTATAGAATACGCTTCAAAATAAAAAATAAAACGTGCAGTAGTTAAGATTCTGAAGGTACCCACTTCTCACGGTGACATATGAAAGCTGTGAAGGTTTGCATGAGTAAATTTAGTACAATAAAAATCTTCAATGAACGAGTTTAGCAGATATATGGACAAACTAAAGTTAATACGACAGTAATAATCATACAGTGCTTCTTAAAAAATAAGCTGAACTTTATGGCTTCTAATCCAATTGAGTGACTATATATTCATACTGACCGCATTTCTCTTTTACAATAATACTCCCTAAGCTATGAAATATTTTTAGTGCTCGGCCACAGTGAAAGGCGGGCGCGGGTGCGGGCGCGACGCGGGCAACTCAAACATATGGAGCTCTATAGAAGTGTCCGTAGTGGTTGAGCGGGGCGGCGAGCGGTGCAGCGCGGGGAGCACGCGGGCAACTCAAACCACAGAACTTTCATACAAGTGTCCGTAGTGAATGTGCGGGCGGCAAGCGGGAAACAATGCGGAGCGTGCGGATCTCAAACTTTTATGAGCAATAATATTATGAGTAATTATGAAATCAAATGCGAGTTAAACTCGCTCATCAAGGTTAACGTAGTAGAGGGATTCACTTAACATAAGCATAACGTAGCCCCCAGCCTATTATCACTATAAATTTTTGCACAGCAAAAATAACTTTGGTTTCTGTAGTGTTTGTGTATCGATATTGTTTATTGATATTGACCACCAATAGAATAGAATACATACATACATAGATTCACGCCTGTTTCCCGGAGGGGTAGGAAGAGACTACGGAACGCCCTTTGCAACGATCCTGACATACCTCTCTTGCTTCATCCACTCCCATCAAGTTTCTCATGCATGCTCTTCTGTTTAGGGTACTTCTGACCTGTCCTTTTTTTAGGATGTCTCCAATCTGGTCAGAGAACGTCCGCCTAGGTCTTCCCCTTCGTCCTGTCCCATTCACACTTGCCTTATATATCTTCTTTGTCAGTCTTTCGTCATCCATCCTCTCCATGTGCCCAAACCATCTTAACATGCCTTTCTCGATGCTTGTCACTACATCTTCTTTTACCCCACACCAATCTCGTATCACACAATTCTTTACTCTGTCGGTCAAAGACACACCACACATACTTCTCAGTACTCTCATTTCTACAGCATTTATTCTACTTTCAAGTCTCTTCTGCCATACCCAACTTTCACTACCATACATAAGAGTAGGCATTAACACCCCTCTATGCATAGCCAAACGCGCCTTTTTGGACACGTTTTGACTGTTTATAAACGCCTTCAGAGCTCTATTCACACTATTACCTGCATAAACTCTTCTTTAAATATCTTTTTCATTCTTACCATCTCTTGTAAGCAACGTACCTAAGTAAACAAACTCATTCACTTGTTCCACTCGCTGTCCATCGATCAAAACATTACAAGCCGTAAGGAATGCGTTACGGCTTGTAATGTTTTGATCCTTTTCAAAAACCATAACTTTCGTTTTACTTACATTCACTTTCATTCCTTTGCTCTCTAACGCACCATGCATGATTGTTACCATCTCCTGCAACTCCTCCGCTGAAAATGCAAGTATTACCTGATCATCAGCATAAAGGAGGCATTCGACGAGTAACCCACTCATCCTTAATCCGCAGTCACTATGTTTTAAATCTTGTTGTTACTCGAATTTTCCAATTTTTATTCAAAATATTATTTTTATTTTTAATATTTGCCAAATATATATATAAAGATTTTCCAAATATCATAAAAACCAAAATTATTATAACAGTTATGAATGTGATTTGAACCCCATGCCCTCAGACCGTGAGGCGGTTGTATTATCCGCACGGCTACAGCCTTGTTATCAGTTAGTTGCGAATTTGGTGAACAATTGACATAGTGTTGCTATGGTGAGTGTTAACGTCATCTAACTGAAAATTTATATCAATCTAGCCGCGATCCTAAATTTGACAAACACTGTACACCGCACCCGCAAACGCACCACTACGGACACATGAAGAAGGGCGCGGCGACGCGCGCGGCCCGCGCGCGGGCTGCCCGCGCTACTATGGCCAAGCACTTAGAATAATCTAATTGAGTTTATTCACAAAAATGAATCATTCAACTGAATTTGGAAGCTTTTATTGTTTGATTGCTTTTTTATTTCAACCGCTTCACACACAATCCCCTTACGACCGTCTGGTCGGAATATCACTACCGTATTCATACGCAGGGTGTATGAATACGGTAGTGATATTCCGAACGCAATATAAAGCTAAGCCTCAAAGTTAGTTCTAAGCTTCATAAACGTTTACTAATTCCAGAAGTGAACTACGATTCATGTCTAATCCTCAAGTAAGCATGTAATATTTTTAATTTAAACACCATGCAATTAACTGCAAAAAAACGTCATTTATTTCCTTTTTATTTGGTTGAGGGTTATCAGTTTAATATCTGTTTTAATCATACGCCAATTCCATAACATATAAAAAATGATCAGTAAATTGCCATCAGTAAATGCCAAACTATCATACCGATTGAAATATATTTCCAAGCGGTACCTAAACATTTTTGGGTCTATTGAAATACAAATTTAAATGCTGTGAACTTGGACCGAAAACAAGTTTCGATTTGTTTCTGAAACACGTTCCTACATACACAATGACAAATTTCTCTGAATTCATATTTTTATACCGGGGCACAAATACATTTCAGATAGCACAGTGTCACGTATAGTACGTGCAACATTGCAACAAGTGGTATCCTACATGAATCATAACTCTCCCTCATATATTTTAAAACGATTCCAACACATTTCCGAAAATAAACCCTTTGAAGCGAACTCATTATATAATACTGACATGGTCGAGTATTTCAGAGCATTATTAGATCCATTGATTGAGTACATACCTACATATTGATCTCATAGCGACCTTCCAACTTCATTTTGGACAAAAATTCAACTGTAACTGAACAATAGAGGCACAGGCGCTTTGAGAGCGAATTGAATGGAGGGTAGGTGTGAGAGCCCGATTTGAACAAAATTATGTAGGAGGTATTGTTCTACGGCGAATTACTCATCCCTGATTTTAGTAAAGTTGTGTTTTATAATATTTACGCTCTAGTAGTGATTTAATACGCATTAAGCTCGTGCCCTCATTGACTACGATCTATTTTAGTTTGTGGCAGATGGAGCACGTAATCTATTATCCCCTCGTTATTATAATCTTAATCATACCTGCTAACCGTACAAGCTCATATAATTTAACTAGAGGACGCCAGCAGCTACGCCTGCAATTTTTTTTAATTTACCCGTTTTGGCCGATCCCGTGGGAATTTCGGGAAATCCCTTCTTAGTGCACCCCTACGGTCCCGAAGGAACATACATGCCAAATTTCAGCTTTCTGCGCCCAATAGTTTCGGCTGTAGCGTGTCTGTCAGTCAGTCAGTAACGCAAGGATTTTATATATTAAGATGATGCGAAGTTAATACTTAAAAACATATTTTATCAACACAAGCACATATAATTTAATAATGCGACGTTAACACTTCAAAATATTATAGCTAAGCACCGAAAAAAGGTTAAAAAATTCGACACATCTCAACATACCGGGTCCAATAAAAAATTTGAAGTTTCCACCAAAAAATCATATCTAATAATCACTGAATCACCAAAGAGGCTTTCACAGACATATGAAGATTCAGAAGAATATATATGATACATCGAATCTTTCTTATAACTGAAACCAGCAACTGTATACTGAGATTCAAATAAGATACAAAAATTAGATATATAAAACATCGCGGTTTTCATTCGAATATAGGCCGCAGAGAACTTTTTATGGACGACTGTATTTGACTGCAGTGTTGCATAGACATTCTCTGTGACTAGAAAAGAGCAGATGGCACGCTGTGGTTCAGCTGAACGATAAAACCTAAGGCTAAGAACTCACGGAGCGATTTTCAGCTTCTGCAAAATGCAGATATATATGTAAAACATTAAAGCACAACTCACGACGCGTTTTACACCCGCGGTGTTCGCGGTTGCTTGCGGTTCCCGCTGCACCGGCGGGCAACTAGTGGAATCGTGCGGGCCGCGGTCTACCGCAGTCTCGGCGGGTGGCGCCCGCGCGGTCTGCGGTCGGTTGGCGGGCCGCGGTCGCGGGCGAGGGCTGGGGGGTACAGAAATCCAACGTCATTTTGCACCAGCCAGTGACTTGTGGCATCGTGACAAATGTTTGTGCATGTTTAAAATTAAACAAACATTATAAAATGGATATTGAAATCGATCTACTAATTACTTACTTACGTCTTGCAACCGCCCGTCTTGCGATCATCGCCCGCAGACGTGGCGGGTGATGATCGCAGCCGCGACGGCTGCGAAACCGCGCAAATAACCGGTCTAGTGAGTTTAGAAATAAAACCGCAGTTCCACCACCGCGGCGGTCGCGGGTAAAAATCGCTCCGTGAGTTCTTAGCCTAAGCCGCTCTTTCATCCGCAATGGTGACACTAGCTTTAGTGGTACCTATGGATATTTTTGGTTTAGGAATGTAAAGAAGATTAGTTGCCGGTAAACGTACCTGGCTTGGTCTTTAGTTGTAAAGAGAAAGTGAATCATAACTACAACCTATGTATAATCGGTGGCCTTATCACAAAGAACGATCTCTTCCAGGCAACCTTCTATTATAATTATGAGTGGCAAGTGCGTACAGAGCGGCACTATTACATACACAGTTTTGTAATTTCAAGATACGCTTCTTTGAATTGTTTTTTAATCCGTCAATCTATTTGTAATTACTCGAAATCACACACGATCCAACTGAACTTAGTATAATCGTAAATATTATACACAATCAAGATTATGCAAAATTCCGCTGAAATAAAAAGGTATAGAAATAAAATTGGAACATACATATTACATATTATATAGAGGCAGTGAAACATCCAGTGAGACACTTCTGTTTCAATTCCTTCAAAGTGTCGAGCAAAAATTGTGTTAGAGGATAGGCGCCTACCTGTACATGTGTAGGTAGTACGAGTTGTAAAGAGGTGTGGTCACACTTATGGCTCTGCAACGTGTTCTGAAATATTTCTGTCGTGCTCTGTTTATTACTTATCGTATTATATTGGTGATACTTTCTGCAGTGGTGTGACTTATATTCACGTGTGACTATTTAGCACAGTTCCTGCCAAAAGTACCCGTAATAAGAGGTTAGGCGTGCTCTACTATTACCGGTATTTTTCAAAATATCGGCGATTTCGCTAAAAGAAAAGGAAAAGTCTGTCAATTTTTTTTATTTATTTATTTTATTTTAAAACTTCTTGCACAATATTACAAAATAATGCACAAAGGCGGACTTAATGCCTGTGGCATTCTCTGCCAGTCAACCTTTGGGTGGTGCAGAGACAATTCAAGGTAGATGTAAGAGAGCCGTAATCCGAGAGCAAAACCACATATAGCTATTACTATTATTAAATTTTCTTTTTATGCTTGAAAATTTGGCGTAACAAAATATTCTAAATTTTAGTTTCTTCTGTTCTAGGGCTAAACATAGTTACCTGCGCCAGAAAGACTAATAGATAAATTTGTTTATCACATTATGCAACTCAAAGTAGACTTATACGAAGTTTGTTAGGCGTTATACCGTGGCCTTACGGTCAACTCGACTATACCGGTTTCCTGTCGCCGTAGGCACGGGTACAGCGAGCTTGACACAGCGCACTGCAACAAGACCAAACGATACATCAAATTAACTAAGATGTCAACGATTTCACCAGACGAAACACGAGCCTGAGGTTCAAATATTCTCTGTTACTATCCAGTAGTTTAACCACGCATATTTAAAGGGTGATATTAAACGCTTTTTATATTTCAATGGTTCTATTACTTCTCTGTTACAATTAAGAATGACTGCTCTAGAAACCTTGAACGTGAATATTAACATATTCAAGAGACTTTCATCCAACATTTCAACCGATAAAAAATATCGAATTCAATCTTACCCACGGTGTTTTAAATTTGAATTAACGCTCTAGAAACTTGAACGTCGCCTAATTTAGGAATAATTACGTATAAAGGAGCTCCACCGTAGAATCAAATTTTTTAACACGCAAATTCAAGCCGAATCTAAATCCCGATATTTCAGGTTCAGTCTAAGGGATTTAGTTGGTCGTGCATGACCCAACAGAATAACAGTTTTGAGCTAGTTTCGAGTGACTGTACCTACGTATAAACGAATTGAAGTGCGTATTATTAGCTATACGTGAATTGTTTTAAAGTCTCGATGGCATGATTTGCGAGGTACGTGGCTTTGAAATGATACAGAAACCCAAATTATTGCAGGTAACAGGGACTTGCCCCTGAACCCGGCGTGCACATTCAAACGACACTGTTGTACACCCTTTTGTCGTAGAGTAATATTTTATACATTGAACCCTTCATCAAGGAACGCGATGTAGTGACACGTAACCCGTATCGTGCTCTCTCTCCGTTCACGTTGAATATTCGTATGAATACTTGCGCAATTTCTCTTTATTTCCTTTCTGCCGAGATATTCAGATCCTACACATACATGGTATGAACAACACTTGTCACGGACAATGCTTATTGTTCAAGGCTGCGAATGCAAAAATATTTCGTGTAACAATATGAACGGATGGATTTGATTTCCGACTGCGGATACCAATGATTGACCGAAAAATCTAACACGCAACACAAGGTTGTGCTCTCCCGAAATACCTATTTTCTTTTTGGGATTCGAATAAATGCGTTCATCTAAACTTTTGATTATAAACCATCATGTGTGACATTCTTATTAATTTTTACTAGACCCCCACACGAAGATAAAATGGTTTTCACTCACGAAATATATAACCTGTCTGTTGTAAAAGCTATTAACATTTATTCCTTTGTTCTTTGAATTCAATGCCCGCCACATAAACCCTTACAAATTCTGAAAATGCGAATCATAATGTGCTACTACTTCGCTGTATTTTATCTGTTGACTAGAGGACGCCAGCAGCTACACCTGCAATTTCTTTAAATTTACCCGTTTTGGCCGATCCCCTGGGAATTTCGGGAAATCCCTTCTTAGTGCACCCCTACGGTCCCCAAGGAACATACATGCCAAATTTCAGCTTCTTGCGCCCAATAGTTTCGGCTGTAGCGTGTCTGTCAGCCAATAAGTAACGCAAGGATTTTATATATTAAGATATTGGAAATAATACTTCATACTCATAACATAAATTCACGTTTTTTCCCTTGAGGGGTAGGTAGAGGTGTATTTATTGCACACCCACATTTCGCCAGTTATGGTTCGGTCCCAATGTAATAGGGGGCGAGCCTACTGCCATCTACCAGGCACATTACTAAGCGAGCGATAACTAACATTTTTAATGCACACATAACTTCGACAAGTCAGAGGTGCGTTCCCAGGGTACCTAGGGATCGAGCCCGAGACCATCGTCTCAAAAAAAATAAGTATATATAATAAAATTAGCCTTCAAGATTTTTTCTTATAGGGTTTCTTACAGTTTCCCTTACAATGAGCATAACAATTTATACCAATTACTACGTATTTTGTACCGCCTGACGTTTAGGAAAGTTAAAATATATTAACCAGTGAAATGGTATGAGTTACAACTACTTCTATCAATAGATACAAACAAAACTTTATGCAATCCACAAAGATATACAACTAGTCTAGCCTTCATTGCGTCCGATATCTGAATATTTGAAAAGTTCAATACAGTACAAATTCTAAGCATGGGCTTGTATTCAAATAAAACATATCGCAAAACAATAAACAGAACTCGGTAGATGTATATTGCGAAAACAAAACATTATTTCTACTTCAGACTAACCACGCAATATTTAATGTTGTCACCTCTTACGAACTAGTTTTTGTAACAAATAGAAGTAATATAGGTATTTTTTTGTAAGTGGGCACATACATATACTTACTATACTACGTAGAGTAAAGTAGATAGACCCTATAAAATGTTGCACATTTGCTAAATAAGTATTAGAAGTGAAAGGAAGGGTGACGAATCAACTGAAAGCTAATATGATTAACATTAGAGTTGTACCGGATGGTCCCGCTGACGGGTGGACCGAGCTGATGGATTATTATGGTAAACTCTAGCTCTCCATCAATATTTGGCTCTCCGGCAATTTTTGTTACTTCAAATGTCTATATTGACCGGACTATATAACCGGTTACTCGTGTTATTACCAATCAACTTATTTAGAGTATACTGATTTTTTCTAGATAAGTTATTTATGACTGTTGATTTATCTGAAAATGTATTATAGAGTTTAAATAATCATTTATACAATCATATATTTATTGTTCCGTTGTTACTGACTTATTTATTGTAAATAAATGACAAAAAATCGATTTAAATGTTTTCATGACGAATAACCTAACAGGAATTTGTTTCATTTGGTTTTGCATCATAGTATACAGCTTTAGTATATTTATAGATATGTAATTATAATTTTAATCAGTCAAACAACGTAATATGTTAATTATATAAATTTTCATTTGCATATGGATATTTATAAGTGGTTAACTAACATTTACGTGAGCTAAGACACACTAAAAGCGACTCTGAGTTGTAAAAACTCAGTTAAGTTAGTCGGGCTCTGCGGATTTCGTACCTGTCCAAACTTTATTACACAGAATTCAAGCACCGCTATAATTTTCCTGTAATCTTTGTTCTACTTCAGCCTACCATGTAGACGATATTTTATGTAAGAATACCTGAGGAGAAACATTAAAATTCCTTTTTCTTCGTGCATGTTAGCCGAACGTATGCTGAGAAAATATAAATATAGCCAAATCTGACGTTTGTTGAGACTGAATTTCCTTGCTTACACCCTCGTTTATAAATAATATTTTGATACAATTTCAGGGTATCGAACGTGGGAGTCATACGGCTTACTCAATGATTAATTCAATTACTTTATACGGATTTAAATTATGAAAGCGCAAGATTTTAAGCAATAACATGACATTAGGTTTGTCAGCTTAGCGCTGTGCCGAGAGGACGAGGGGAGATTGCTTCCCTGGGCGTTTTTACGGGTAATGGAGATAAGGCGGTAACGACGCGCAGTGAGAAACTGAAGTAGAATAACACAGTGATCATGTCGACAGCACGAGTTGTCAGGAGCTGTTCAGTATATTTCACTGCGGAGGGTTTGGTGCAAAGCTCTCAACAACGCCTTGTCTTCGCCGTCCTCTAGATATTCCTCACCCTTATTTGAATAAATTACATTTCTTATGCAAGTAATTAGCGTTTGCACAAATTAGCCGCATTTTAGTTGCGCTACTTTCTTTGTAGTCTAATAGGCAAGTTGACAAAAAAAAAAATATAAGTCCGTCCTTTAGATTATTCAAAAATAAGCGATACGTATTTTTTTATTTGTAAATTAAACCAAAAATCCACTCCGTGCTGCATTTTTTCGCACTAGATGACGTCACACGTAACTTTAATGGGCTATATCTTTGTTATTTTTTATTTAATCGAAAAAAGAAAAAATACGTGTCCAATATTTTTTTATAATCTAAAATACGGACTAAATAAAATGTAATTATTTTGACCCTGGAAACTACCCTATTACAATCGTTTACCTCCGTAATGTTGTTGATTCGTTTGTACTGTTCAAGAGAACAGTTTTAAACTTGCACTTAATTTATAAATAAATAAAACGTACTCCTTAGAACTTTTCATAATGCAGAGACGACAATTCTAAGTAAATGATTTATTCTTAAACAGAAAGTACCTTGATCAAACCAACTGGGTGAAAGTGAACAAAAACTTCAAACCATTCTAAAGATTTCGAAAAATCTCGCAATCGTCCTCAACACGAACTGGTTTGAAGTAACCACGGAATATCATTTTCTCTATGGGCGCGGACGATTATGTGGCACGCGCTCCGAAAAGCTAATATTCAACCGCATGTGGTTAGATTAGGAAACAACCCTTATGGGGTGTAAGGGCTGGTTGCTTTGCAATATACGCTTGGAGATAATAAGGTTAGAGACCAGAAGTAAGTGAAAGCAGGCCTAATAGAAAATTGTGTTAGGAATTACTGTAGATTGAATCGTCTCACTAAACTCGTCCAATCTATTTCGATATTTGTTATTATAAAACCGTGATGTACTTTACTTTGTAACCACAGATCCGGCATTAACCAGCTACTACAGCTGGCTACTTTAAAGCAATAAATAGTAGCAATTGTTTTAAACAAGGTACAAAATATACAGACAATATTGTAGCTTACGGTTTCACCGTTAGAGTTACGTAGCTATTCTTGGAAGTAAGCTCTAATTTAGTTGCTAAACTAGTATCACATTTATTGGACATTGTAGAGTCGTTGATAGAGCGAGCTTATTCGTGTAATTTACCCCTTTAGACGCATGTTATGGTATTATCAAGGGGTAAAGCATGGGATCTAAAGCGACGGTGTGCGTGTCCAGTCACCTCCACACATTTTGGCAACGCCTTGTTGCCGAGTCACGCAACGTGTCAGTCCAATTTTGTAAATGACCACCGTACAATGTTATATACAAATACAACATTAAACTTCTCTAATTTGTATACAGCCTTGACACTTGTTTCCGTAAATGTACGTCTCTGTTCATTTATTTCACTCGAGCCATAAAACTGATTAATTTATTAGAGATTTAAAATACAGCACACAGAGATAGATATAGTACGTGCAGATAAAAAATATGCAATGTTAAATAAAAATATGTAAAGGCTGTCAACGTGGTGGCGTTAAATGCATGACAACCTAATACCGCTAGAGATTTATTAATATGAAGCAACTTTTTTTCGTTTCGAACTGACCCACTATAGCCCGGATGGATCTCTTCTCCTTTAAAAATAAAAGATAAATCGCCACGCCCTATCATTAAAGTAGGATCTGAAAAAAAACATTTTTTGTTTTATTATTCTAAATCACTTAGAAAAGCGTAACGAACAGACCCATTGTTTTACATTTCTAGATTTGCATCTATTTACGAAGATAATTACGTCAACATTGTCATAACTGATAATTGTGTTCATTCAAAATAGTAGGACTTACTTTGCGACGATATTGATGGCGCGAACTGAGCGAGCGCGTGGCCCGATCTGCCACTTGCCGAGTTAATGGTGGAAGAAGCACACGCGTATCATTGTTAGCGTTTGAAATTTATAATAGGTACTATATACCTTTTTAGATAAATTTGGTTGTTATACCGATTTGTTGTTGTTATTCCATGTAAAAAATGAGTATCGGGAGCATCCAACATTAATGATCGTATATTATAACATTCATATTGACGGATCAGCCACATCCGGCGTTACTGATTGCAAACCTAATATTGTTTCTTGTAGTATATGACACACCTGACGTTATTGATGGGTCATCTTAAAATGTTCAAAGTAGGATATGTCACCATCCATTGTTGATGATCGGCAATGATTAAATAGGTTGTGTCTGATGTACCACTTATGAAGTTATTGATTGGCGATCATAGCATAATTATTATTGTTTGGTCTACAAATACTTATAAAACTTTATATTCTTATTTAAGTATGCGTTTTATTTTAGTAGGTACTTATATTAATTTGACTTGACGACCAGACGGTGCAGTTTCTGTTTATGGGGTGAAACAAGAGTCGCCTATACCTGTTACTGGAGGTCATAATTTGGAAAAATTGCAGTTTTATTGAAATATGTTTTTGACGAAGAACCTGTATCTAAGATTAAAGAGATAGAAAAAGACAATATTTGTAATGAACAAACTGACGAAAAATTAGATCCAAATATAATATCCAGCAATATTCAATTATAGATTTAAAACCAATTTTACCTGCTACTGAAGTATCAACTCCTATTCCATTATCTTAGATTCATGAACCTTGTTATAATACTTTTTGGGTCCATTGTGCCAAAGACCTGGTTTTGATAATAGCAGATGATTTATATGGAAATCTACTGATCATGTATCATCTCTTGTAAATAGTGTAACAACGCCATCCACACTCAAAAACGATAGAAAATGGACATTCAAAACTAATAAACATAAAAAACGCCTTGTGCGTAAAGAAGACTGGATAGTTGTTAAGAGTATATTACACAAAATCGGTGAAGTGACTCTGAGCAATTGATTACTTGAATTATTAATTTAATGCAAATGCACAGTATGTCCTTCGCTTCCATACTTCTCTGTCACCAGTCATCCTATCGTTGACATTTTTCTGTTTTCTCCCGTGACTTAGTCATAGGTATAGGTACATAGTTAGCCCACAAATCGTCCATAAATCCTTTCCCTTTCATAACCATCCTCACACAGTCTATCCAACTTTTCCTTGGCCACCTTCTTTCTTTTTTCCACTCTTCGTGCATATTTATCACTTTTTTTACCTACGTACATCTCATCCCTTCGCATAACATGTCGATAACATGCCAATTGACTCCCTTTACATTTTCATCTATGGGTGCTACTCCCATACTACCTCTAACGTAATCATTCCTAATTCTGTCCATTCTTGTTACTCCACATAGCCATCGCAACATTCTAATCTCTGCCACATGCAAGCGTTTTTCATCCATCTTCTTCATAGCTCAATACTGAGCTACATACAGTACGACAGGGCTTATAACCCCTAATACATGCAGCCCATTAATTTCACACGCATTTTGTGATCACATATTGTGTCTGAGACCTATCGCCATTTCATCCAGCCTGTGTTGATTCGTTGCCTAACAGTCCATTTAATTTCGCCGTCATTTTGCAGTTCTGAACCTAGGTAGCAAAAATCGGAGCATAATGGTAGGGCTGTACTGCTGATTGTAGGCGGTATAGGTATGGAGAGACCGCCAAAGTCACAGAACAATTACTTATTCTGCTTTGGTTCTGCTTATTCTCAGGCTTAAATTCTTTAATCACTCCCGCCACTCTTCCAGCTTGTTCTGCACCTCCTGTCTACTCTCTGCTACCAGAACAATATCATCGGCAAACAGCATGCACCAGGGTGCCTTTTCCTGTATGTCCGATGATACAGCAGCCATCCATCCATTACTCTTTCCCATACTTTCATACTATGAGGCATTAACTTTTTTCCCCGATAATTGTTGCATTCTTGGATATAGCCCTTATTTTTTTAAATGGGCACCAGGTAACTGTTGTACATTCATTGGTTATGGTCTCCTCATGCAACAGCTTAGTGAAGAATAATGATAGCCACGCCCGTCCATCATCCCTTAACGCCTTCCATGCTTCTACTGGTATTCCATTTGGTCCTAACGCTTTCCCATTCTTAATCCCATTTATCCTTACTTATTGAAACTGAAACCTAATTATTAATTCAATATAAACATATTAGAATTTTATTTTTGTTTGCTTTGCTAATTAAATAATGCTGTAAGACTGTAATTCAGTTATAAGAGTAAAAAGAACAACATTGTTATTTTGTTCATAAGTAGAGAGTTGTTTATTTAGATTGATTATGAAACTTTGATTTAAAATATTATTTAAATTTTTCAGATTTATAAGATTTTTACTTTTGTTTAGTTTTTCACAAATTTTGTTAGCATTTGCTAAGAATGAATAAATGAGCATGTTGTCGATGATTTTTTTAATTTATTTCGAATCCCACTCATTGTTTCGTTCAAAAAGTTGCATTAAATTAATGCCCATGGACCAAGGAAAACGCTTTATAAAATAAAATTGATGATACCTAAGGCTTTTGAACTTTAGTGAGTTACGGTAGCAGTAGAACCAACAACATTATTATATTTCTTCACATAAAAATAGTTTTATCTGCCACATCCGATGTATTGTAATGATTTTTATTCAACCAAAAATGTTGGATATACCACATCCGACATAACATGATCGAATCTGTCCGATGAAAATGGCGACATGTGACATTTTTTTATATTTTTAACGAACTTATATAAATAATTACCTTCGTGTAATAGATAATGGTATATTTAATACTCATTACAAAATTTAAAAAGTTATCACTTTTGGTTACATTTTTATTCCAAGTTCAATATTTAAACTGCTCTACTGAAAAGTTGCAGATTTGCAGATCCTACGTTGTTGATAGGGCGTGGCGAAATCATAGTCCATCCACAATACCCCAAGGCTAGTTGACTAACATTTTAAAAGGACGTTAATAAACAGGATTATTTGTTGCCATGAAAGTAAATAAAAATAATAGTTTCATCGTCATTGAGACATCAAAAGTCAAACATGGCAACGCTCGAGACGATTACATTACAGACTAACAATATTATGTTCGATGAATTTGTTACATTTCACAATTTAATCATACATTTGCAACAAGTTCAGAAAACTGATACATTGAAAGCAATCCACTGGGAGCCGTAGATAATGTAAGCCACATACGTCTTACATTTGTTAAATTTATAATCTTCGTGTGCTTGAGAGAGATAAGTCGGTTTCACACTGCCTTATCTGGTAATCATTTCTAGAAGATCATCCGCTGGAAATGGTTTCGTAAGTTAAAAAAACAATTTACTTACGAAACTATTTTTTTAAAGACATCTCCCGCTCTAGACAACAAATACTGAATCGCCAGGAGCAATACGAGGATTCAATCAACGGGCACAAAGAGCACCCAACCTCGAAACAACAATTTGTGGATCATATTATCGAACCCACGACTCGACACAGTGATACGACGGTAAAACCACTAACCTATCAGTGCAGAATAGCATGCAATCATTTCATACGAAACAAAATCACTTAAGTTATTAACGTCGAGCATGAAATGACAATGCAAAAAGAAGGAAATGAATGACCAGAGTGATGTCCATTTGTCAAGACTATAATTGAAACTGATTCGCTGCGTCGCTTTACCCATGCACAGGCCTACAAAATGGCGCCGTCGGGAACATCAAACAAATAAAAAAAAATTCGGCCAAGTGTGAGGTCGTTTACGTTTTTCCCTTTACTTGTACTATGAAAACAACCCTTTTACAAAAAAAGATTGTTTGCCAATGTACTTTAAATCTTTTTTTTTTTGGTGTAGGGTTGGAAAATCCTTATGTAGTCCCTCCGCCCTGAGGGAAGGGCGAAGGGGACTGTCAGACTCTTACTGACTAAAAACCAACCCGTATTCCTCATGTACCCGTGTGTCGGAGGGTCGGGTATCGCCAAAGCATTCGTCGCTACCCCTCGACGGGTATTGGCCCACCAGATGGTCAGGCAGGCCCCGAACAAAACCCTCTTGGCGGCGGATGAAGGTGTTGGGCTGCGCTGCCAAGATACCCAGCGGCCGCAGAGGATAGGGAGGACGGCAACCTGGCAACACCGCATCTCTCTTCCTCTGCGGCCCCACCGCGACGCAACAGACAGAACTGTCCCCTGCACCCGCACCTTTGGACGCATCCTGCGCAGGCCTCTCCAAGCCCACGTGGAGCGTCCACTCCCGGGATCTCTCTTAGCTTCACCGCGGATGTCCAAGCCACGGTTACTAAGCTCCCCCCCTCCCCACGACGAAGGACTTTAAATCTTACTAGGTGGTTCTGTGTAGATAAAAGTATCGACTTAGTTTGTTTAAAGATAGGTAGCAATTGGGTGGCAAATTACTAGCCCTTGCATTCTCATTAAACTTCCTAACTAAGTTAAATGTAACCCGTAGAACAGCATTGATAATTAATCTTTACCATTCATCTATGTCATTTGACCGGTAAATCACACACTGTACAATAGCCCGTATGATATCAAACTAACATTCACACACCACTTAAAATTTTGTAAATTGAGCAATACTAGGAGATGTTTTTAAATAGACCTAAGTTTACAAAAATCTTAGACATCCTATTAACAATGTGAAACTTCTATAAGTTCAAAGCAAAGCTTAAATAAATAGCCTCGTAGCGTCAACAAAACAAGCCAAACGACTATTTCAAGCTGAAACGCATTCAAGAACGCATCAATTATTTACTAACCCGTAAATCATTTTCGGAGTTAATACGCGGTTAGCGCCGAGAGGTATTTGATTTTATTCTCACGAATTCTCTTGCTAGCACCAGTTAGGAAATTAGAATTGCTGCAAATTGCCATACATTGCTTTTTGCATTGTGCCTCTTGTCAAATACACATCACAATGTTGAGGCGTTCATCTGGCACATTTTTGATAGTATGCCTCGCCAACTCATTCGAATTACATACAGAAATAGAAAGAGTTCTAAAATTGTTATTTCTAGACATTCTTGATGTCTGTTGCTTCGTGTTTGTAATGTTTGTAAAGTCTCAGAAGAAATAACTGCGAGTGCTAGAGTAATATTTTAAAGCAAGTCACAGAGAGAGTAAGTAATGCGAATTACAAACAGAGAACAATGTAAAACCACAACTACCTACTCTGAAAAGGCACGTAGTTGTATTCTGAATGTGAATTTAATAGGTACATAGCAGTGCATACCTACGAATATACATGCGAAGTGTTTTGGTACGTTTTGTACCCGCGTCCAAATCCATTGGTGGGTCGGCAGTTGAAGGGCAGTCAGGGTTTAGACGTAGATTGATGTTTGAGCCGACAAATGAGGCAATCGTGGATGTTACGAGGCCCAATATCGCTGATTGAACTATTCACACAATTAATATCACTGTTACTATTTGATTTATTCGCTGTGACATAATTAGTAATCCAATATTTATCAGTATCATTTTTAGAGACAAGTTACGGCGATAAGTGGCAAGTTAAAATTACTTTACTTTTTTTAGAACGACGTTAGAATGCTCTAGTTGCGGGTCCCCTACTTCACAAAGTATAGTTGGGACTCTAATGGAAAGAGTGTGTGAGATTGCCGAAAGATGTTCGGCCTACGCACTAAAAACCGCTGAATTGTTCTCTTTCTCGACATCCCCCAGCCTCGAGTGTGTCATGTGCGACTCCTTCGACTGCGTGGATGTCCAGAACTTCAGTAAGAAAATACACAATTTTAAAATCGAAATCGATCGAAAATAGTCTAGTTTTTTTTTATGAAAATAGTCTTGAAAAAGTATTGACTCATTGGTTTGCTAATTTAATTTCTTGAACCTAAACAATGATTGGTCCCTAATTACAAATATTCTAGTTAACCGTTTAAACTACGCTAACAAGCTTATGTTAATAGAAACTTCCCGCGAACTCTCTCATATTTGAACGCCAAGGTCAATATCCTTACTAGCGTTACGACCTCTTATATCTGATCTAATCTCCTTCAATTTCAATTAAGGATAGGGGTAAGCTCATGCGAAATAACATTCAATGTCCTATACGAGGGGTAGAAATAATGAGCAGTGGATTATACACTCGATTCAATGTTATGCTTCTGACGTCACCGCGTGCCTATAATATGTTAAAAATTAAACCAACAAGCCTACCGCGTGAGTTGGCCCTCACAACATTCTATAAATATGACATTATGTATTCATAAGTATATTAGTGACAAAAGGTAATAAAACTGCTAAACACGCTAATGTGTAAATTAGCTTCGCAGCATATCAAATTAAAACCAATTTCAGCTGAGCTCTGTTTACGTTGACTTACCGTTAAAAGGTTGGCCGATGAAAATTTGATACTGTAACCACAAAAGATTATTAGAACTAGCAAAAGTTAATGCGGGGACAGAAGCCGACCTATAAAGTGCAGATTTTACACAGTTTAATAGGTACGTTAATGGAAAACGTATTGTAATCCTTATGGCGCCGACGCGACGTGTCCCGTGATATGAGTATGTAGGTTTACTTATACATATAACTACAACCGTTTTGTGATAGTGAGGTCCCTGATTAAAAGTTTTAGACGGGACAAGGGATATTACATTTTACAAATGGATAAGAACTATGCCCGTTAGAGGATTAATGCCGCATACATCTCAATAATTAAAGCATATTATGCTTACTATAGAATATGATATAGTAAGTAAAACCTGATTTGAGTTCGAGTAAATAAAATAGGTAAATATGAGTTATTTTGTGTACACTTTTATCAACATTAGTAATTAACGTACTCTTACAAGGTACCAGTTGTTACGTGTAGATTGTAGACTGTCTCTAAATTGCCTACATTTTATGCAAACCAATACCAGTTTTAACAACCTAAGACCTGACGCACGCGTCAATATTACTATAGCAAATGAAAATATAAGAAATGTTCGACATTTTATCAGACTTTTCTTGATCGCAATCACTCATCTGTAGCACATTGACCAGAGAAAGTAAGCGAAAACATCAGCATCTACACTAAAACCTCCGGTAACATCAAATCAAAACAGCAATCTCCACGAAATTCATTCACGGTTATAAAAAAAATCGCGTCTAATTCCACAGTGCCTAAAAAAGTTTACGTAGACATTGTGGCCTCGCGTTTCGGTACCTTTTGACTGAACTTTACGACTGGTACAAGTTTTTACTGTCTTCTTGTGAAAGGAACAACAACCGGACGAAATACGGCGGACGCAATTAACCCTCGTGTAAAGTTCTGCTCGTGAGTCTACCTCCTATTCTCTTTCTTTTTCATGTAATTGACACTTAACTTTGTATAGATACAAACTTTACGCTGTGCCATACAAGTTTAATTCCTTATTTCTGCTAAGGATCCCTAGCACTTGCTCATAACTTTTTTGGTGTGTATCTTTTATTTTATGCTAGTTGTGGCCCATTACTTTGTAAACACGATGAAACAGACCTAATAAAAATCCCCTGATATATGTATTTTAGCCGAAAATCATATCATAAAAGACAAATGAGTTTAATCCCATCATCCGAATCCACGTAAGCTGAACAGATTTTCATGCGTCGTTTTTGGAAGCCAAATTATATTCCATCTAAAAATTCGAATGAAATAAAGTTTTGTAGGCTAAATTTGTATGTGTATAAACGGTAATAAGTAAGTAAGTCTATTACGTAATAAATAATTATAAACAAATTATAATTATTTATTACGTAATAGACTTACTCCACTGTAAAGTTAATAGTATAATAATGACATGAGCATCGCACTACAATATGATTAAAATATATGATTGTTTATAAGCAATCAGTTCAGGTAATTTACTTTGAATTTTCTCAAGCCATTATAATAAATCTCATTAGAATTAATTCGCGCAAGCATAGCGTGCATGAGCGCTCAGTTAGTCAAGAAAAACGATTTTTTTATAAACGATTCCCGCGTGTATCGGATATTGCACAAGATAGTCATAGGTAGTCTTTTTGATAAACTGATGTTATATATAGGTAAGTTATATTACTGAAAAATCATCAAAACCCATTCAGTAATTTTGCGTGAAAGAGTAACAAACATCTATCCTCGCACACTTCCGCATTTATTATACGAGGGCAGTAAAAGGATACAGTCGATACACGGTTATACTAAACAAAATTGTCAAACATTGAGTTCAACTGTTCCTCGTTTTCAATCTAGCTTACAGTTAATACAAATCAGAAAATAATCAGCAATTACTCATTCATAATGTAGCCCAGAGCCATTGCATAACATTCCTCAGCGTAAGACATGGAGCGATACGTTCGCAGTATTCGCACTACTACGCCTTATTAACGTCAGTAACACTGCATGGGCGCTGCACGCCCATAAATTATTGTACACAACATAAACGAGATGTATTCAACCCCAACTGTTTTATTGCTCATAATATTGCACAGCAAAATAAACACTAATTATACCCTTATATAAATTTAACAGTAACGTGATAACTAAGATTTGATTGAAACGCTCAGAATTCGTTTACTTTTCATGCTGCAAGTTTTTAAATAAACTTAGTTAGGTACTTATTTATTCTGTGAACTCACCCATGTTTATGTCGATCTACATTTTAGTTAATCTAACAATTTATAAGTTCGACTTTTACGACTTAATAGTGATATAAAACTAAACATTAAAATTTCTGAGACACTAAAACTGTTTAAACAAATGTGAAAGGTTGTGCTGAAAAGTGACTTGAATAGTATGTGGCAGTGTTGCTAACGATGATCAGTTGATATTGAGAGAAACAACAAGGTCTGCAAGATGGTGGTGCGAGCGAGAGGACGGATGCTCTCCATCCTCTTCAGCGCTTTGTTGCTGGGACGAGCCATAGCAGGTAAGAGTTTTTATTTTCTAGGTTCTATTAAGTACTAACTGAGGTCAAAATATGAAGTAATACTCATATAGTCGTAGCAAACAAATAGTGTGGCCCCTTTATCATTTTTCCGTTAATGGCTATATAATTATAGGTACGCGTACATGACCTCGCTAGTGTAACTACTGAAATAAATAAGATACTATAATTTAGTAAGTACACACATACCTACGCTGTATTTTGTAAACAGTATTCACGAATCAAAAATATTTCACTTACAACGAAAATAATAAAATATACGATATTAACCTTTTAAAATCATACTTTGTCTATTCACTTTTATGTGTCTACAATCTAGGATCATATTGACTGGCAAAGTTTGCCGCTGGAACTCGAGCAAACATCTGTAACAGTAAATTTAATACGGATATAATATTAACATGAATACAACACTACGGAATATCTAAATCGTGTTGTCGGAGGAAAAGCGAGCGAATCGCAAGCCAAACTTGCATAAGCCGAGCTTCTGTATCGATGGACTCCGAGCTGTGTATTTTAAATATTAGCATAAGAAGAGGATTTCTGCGAACGAAATTTAGCCTTCTACGACTCGATTCTATTATTCATTCCATTTACATTCAACGAGATTACAACAGTGTGTTTACCTACAAATGTTTTATGCGTGTCTACACTTATTAATGCGAGCTTAAATTAGACGAAACATAAATATCATTAGTAATTCGCCCTAATAACGTACTTGTCACGTTTGCCAATTATGTTTGACCTAAAATGCCTAGACTAGGTATAATGGATACTTTAATGCGTATTTACAGGTGAATTTTTTTTATTTATATTACATGGTCAAACATAATTCTAAAGTAATATTTATTTTTGGAGAGCTACAATGTCTGTAGGATCTACATATATACAATAAAAAAGAAAAACATTGAATATAGTGTATAAATTCAACTGTATTTTTCAACGTCAGTTATTTTAAGATGTACTCGTTTACTTCTGGCTTAGAATTAAACCCATTTCACCTTTTGATCTTCTGTTATTGCCGTGACAATGATGGTTTTGTATTGTCGATCCTATTTAAATTTCAAAGAGATCCAAGACACTTTGGCCTCTATATAAATATAAATAAGGCCTGGTTAAAATAAATTAGAAGACGGAATAGAATCCAAACAGTGTGTATTTTTCAGTAAATAATCGTATTAATCCATCACGGGCGTCTGCTGTCTTGCTTGTTGCTCTTGTTGTACAGAAAAGATTTCTGTGACCTAGTTTCGAGCTCGATTTCGCCAAGTGATGACTCCTAATCCTGGTTTAATTCTTAAACAACGTATTTTTCACAGACTGGAAGTCTGAACTTGATTCTTGTATGTTGTGAACAATAATAATGTTTTATATCGGAACCGATAGAATATATTGAAGTAAATTTAGTAAAGTTTCTGAATACAACCACCGTATAATCATTGTATTGCATTGCAAAGTGACTTTAAGTGATGTGACCAGCTTGTTCATTTGTAGATGTGTTTTATGCCTGTAATAAATAAATGAATAAACTAAAATAAACTTGAAAGTCGTTTGTTAAAATCAGCGAAATATGGTCTTGTTATGGTAGCACGCCAACGAACGTTAATTGTGGTATTATCTGGTAAGCTAACATTTTCACGCAGTTCATATCGGGCTAAACGTTCAAAAGTTTGGTAATCAGCAAATTGGTGGAAGTACGTTTTAATTTTCAATACAATCAGAGTATCAGGCCCTTGTAACTATAGTGTGGAGGTTTAACGTAGTTAACACGTGACTGAGCCGAGCTGCCTCCGACGTAACGAAGCGTTAACACAAATAGGTAAAACGCTGAAACAAAGTCGAATTCATTTTCGCTAATTAGCCGCCCAACGCTGGCGAAAGTAGAAATCTCGAATGTCCCGGTTATTCCGACTGGCAAACTGTGTTTGAAACAGGATAGTTTTCCGGTCACATGTCAACTGTACTTCATTAATTAATTGTTTTGTGGAAGTTTTGCTAACGTGCATTTTCACTATGTGCCTACCTATATTTACTTATGTGTCACATGATTGATTGCACAACGCTTGCATCATTTAATCTCTAATTTGGTAGACTAGATTTATAATAATAAAATATGTCTTAGCTTTATTCACTCTCGGATATCTGTCTGTATCAACTATATAAGGTTGTACCTTATTGGAATATATATATACATGTATCGTGAACGTTGTTCCTGTGTTTCAATTATATCTCATCGAAGTGACCTTAACACACCTTACACCAAATATACACGACATAACAATACTTACACCATACCAGCCAAAACTAAATAAAGTCAAAGTCAAAGTCAAGTGAAGTCAAAGTCAAAATCCTTTATTCATTTGGGTCACAATGTGACGCTTATGAACGTCAAAATAATCTTAATATATAAAATCCTTGCGTTACTGACTGACTGACAGACACGCTACAGCCGAAACTATTGGTCGCAGGAAGCTGAAATTTGGCATGTATGTTCCTTGGGGACCGTAGGGGTGCACTAAGAAGGGATTTCCCGAAATTCCCACGGGATCGTCCAAAACGGGTAAATTTAAAAAAATGCAGCCGAAGCTGCTGGCGTCCTCTAGTAAATTTATAAAATAATTACTTAAAGACTCTACATTTACATTTACTGCCACGTTCGCAAAGCAAGGGCGTAGAACCATGAGAAAGAACGGACAATAAAATTCACGGCCAGTCTTTTTCATCGCCAGGTTTTGCATTATTAGTTATTATTATTACACATAATTTACATTTTGTAAGGTGCTGCAACTGTTACATTTTCTATATCAATTGTATATATTTACTGTACATAAAAATACTCAAGCATAATACTTAATTTTAATTTTGATGTTCAGGCTAACTAATAGCCTCTTCAGAATAGACATGGTGAAACAGGAGCATCCACTTACATTATAAATACCTAATAATGCAGGCAATCCGCGAAAGTGATCAGAACCATGATGAAATGATGCAGTTAAATATTAAAATTTAATACCAGCCCGAAAAACCGTCATCGACCAGTCATCGCAAGTAGCACCCGTTCACGAGTATAACACAATACGAGTAGTGCGCGGCAATGTAGTTTATACAATAGAATAACTAAATATGTATATTATTACTAAATGTATAATAGCAGTTACGAGTATGGAGCATTGATGATATAATATCGTAAATAAATTAATTTTAGAATCGAGTATCTAGCTGTAAAAAATACTTAACTCCACAAATAATTCAACATTTGTTCTAGTCGATTATTGAAGTAACAAATCTTAGCAATAAAAGCATGTGGACATGTATTAGTTATGAGGACATTTTTCTTAATTTACACAGAAAAGCTGATACAAAGTGAATTTGTGGACTAAACATGACATTTTATCTTTATTGCTCAAACTTAGGGAATATAAGCCAGGTCAGAGCTTCTAAATACACATATCTCGTGATATGGGTATTAAGAAGCTCTGACCTGGGTTATTTTCCAGTGTGACCCCTAACAAAAAAATGTTTAATGTGCAAACTGTGTTAACGAGCCGTGTCGTGTTGACGCGTGTATTTACTGGATGTCTTCAACTATTGGCTTCACTTAAATATGCCTTAACTATTAGTTAATTGGGCACAAAGGCATAAGCTGAGAAAACTGTATAGATACTCAACACACATCACATGTTTTATCCTTCACAGCAATTAAACCAGCAAGAAGCGATATAATGATACCAATGAGCGTGTTCGTTATTTTTATTGATATAACGATGAATCACTCAAAACGTACAGCGAGCGTGAATTCTCGGAATAGCGAATAAGGTGAATTTTATGAGGAGTAGGGCGTCTGGTAGAAAATATGCTTGTAGCCTAAGATTACATCCGAGTAACCCCGTCATATTCATAAAGTTTTTTTGAACTACTAGATATTTTATTAATCTTGGTAGAATTCTAGTTGACAAATTAAAATACACAGAAATATATTTTCATATTATACAGACGATTGTGATTGCCAACTTCTTCCAGTGAACACGATTGCGCGATTGAGTACCTATCTACAAAAATCGTCGGGCAAACTTTTAGTAGGTAGATACACAATTATATACAGTTATATACAGTTTTGCGTACATTGTAGAATATTTTACATCGTATTGTGTTTCTGCGGTGAGTATAGTCACCAGATTTTTTCGGGACTTGTCATCGACGAGTTTTTCTTTGTTCTTTACGATGACAACGGCACAAATTATTTTCCGTGTAAGGGATGCATACCTCTGCTTTTACAAATTACACTTAAACTTTACAATTAAAATATAATAAGATACGGGAACCGCTTGCCACCTGACGGAGTTAATATTGCTAATTAATAAAAAAGACTTCAGCACTGTTTCAGTAGCATCATTTTGTATGCCACTTATCCTGATTACACGGGCTCAATGAGGTAAACGTAAAATGTGTTTCAAGAATTTTCACATACAGAATTCTCAATATCGTAGTTCTCTTCTTGTCCTGTTTAAATACTGGTAAGATATTCAGTCGACATCTATGGTCTTTTTCTGTTATTTTGAAAATTTTATTAAAATAGTAATAACACGCCGTTCCATTATTGGTATAGTTGGGGCTTTTATTTGAATAAATAATACGTATAACATGTATAGGGAATCACTTCTAGATATAACTATGAAGACGAATACATATATATGATTTATTATACATATATATAAACAAACTATAGGAGCAAGATTTTGTACATGGGTTCGTTTTACGACGCAATCGCTTACTGAAAATTCTTTCAACTATCCGCAAAAATGCAGGTAAAGAAGAGATAGACAATTTGCTTCAAAACATGCTGATATTAAAGCTAGAGTATAGGACAATTACTACAACAGCGTGTAAAATATAGAAGCGCACCTTTTTATATATAACTAGCATGATAAAAAAGAACCTAATTAAATTAAGACAAAAATCTGTTCAGCATGATGTATAGGACTCCCTAAACATGTCAAACGAGTGACTGCCATAACTTATCATTAAGCTTCATACAAAGAGCTTACCTGAACGCTCGAGGTGAATGAATAGTCTTTCTTAAAGGCGCTAGTCAACCTTTATTAAAAATGCGAAAGGTCGTTTGGAACAATAAAACAATTGACAATAATACTACGAGTGACTGACTCGAAATGATATCTCAGCGTCGCTTCGCGTTGAAACGAAATCGAACAACGCCACACTACAATAAATTCCGGCTTATTTCGAGACAGCTATTGTTACTTACCAAATATATTTAGTCTCCACAGAAATGAAACATTAAACAGCGCTGAAGAAAACAGACGGCTGTTCTTACTGATATAAATCAATCTAAAAGTGACATGGAACGTAAAATACTGTTGGGTTAACACGTTTATTGGGATTAGCCTACTACGTACTTTTTTGGCACAAAGGTTCTGACGTCAGAGGTGACTTTCCTTGTGTCGTTGCGTGTACTAAAGGTTATTATGAGCCACGCGACCGCCGCATCCTCGCCTCCTAGCCAGCGAAACATGCCTGTGATACCTAAATCAGCAGCTACACACTATTTATTATAATTATAAAGGTTATATTTACTACAGTAGATGGCAATAGGCTCGCCCCCTATTACATTGGGACCGAAACATATCTGGCGAAGTGTGGGTGTGTAATACACCTCTGCCTACCCCTTCGGGGATAAAAGGCGTGAAGATATGTTATATGTTGTTATGTTATTTGTGCTGTACACTACATTAATAATTTACGATGAGATTTATCGAGGTCGCAGGGTCAAATTCTGCTTTATGTTGTTCTCTTTTTCTTACAATATAATGTGTATAAAAATGTTCAAATATTGTACCGTAATTGTCATCAACGACCAAGCGTCCACGTGTATCCAATACTTTCGCCTGTCTTGTTAGACTAGAAAGCCTGGAATCCGTTACCTAGTCTCACCAGACTTGAAGAATTGGTTTCCACAGAGATTCTGACCAACATACGTAACTGAAAGGGCTATTAATTTTATAACTTAGACCATAGTATTGATTCCCCATAATTACTGTCAAAGATCTTCTTGGCAGTCGGGACCGACAACTCACTTAACGACTTCACAACCTAACTAAATACGAACATGACTTTGAAAAGTCAGCGGTGTATGCTTTCGACTAGGTTTGAAGTTTTGAACGCATTGTCCTCTGCATGGCAGTCAGTCGGTATTTCCACTAGATTCTAGGTGTATGTGACGACTATAATCTTCACCACGTTTGTCTATGTTTTAAGGATAGATACACCAACATGGAAATAAAGTTATCTACCTAGGAGCTTCAGGTCGGGGAATGATTGCCCGACAAGCAATATGGCACTTATTATAACCATTAACTACAATAAAATCATATATAAATCCTTCTAAAAGCTTTGAAAGAACTATAGGGTTGCATGAATATTAATTTAAATATCCATTTTATTTTTTCGGTCTACATGAACACATGGTCACCGATGTCAGCCTTGACCTGTACAAAACAAAACCTACGTAAATTCCACTAGCACCACACTCGACTATTGATTTCATATTATCAGCTTGAAATTACGATTACATCCAAAAGCCCCATATGCTTTTACACCACGGGTACTTAATTCTCTCAGCTGCGAGGTGTGAGGCAGTTCCCTATGAATTAATAATTAATTATCTATGTATCCGAAGCGCAGTCATTAAAGTTCGTTTAGACGTATCGCGTAAACTGCGGCCTCGATTAATTCGCGAGCTCCCGTTTAGTGTACTTAATTAACGTGTAAACTGACAAACTTCCTAATGGATTTTGTTTTTAAGTATAATATTATGTGTCAGAAAAAGATACTATGAAGAAACGTTGATAAAAGTCGTACAGCTTTGTGAAATTGACTGCCATAATAAAAGTCTACATCATACAAGTTAAACAGTTGCCGCGTTTCGTTCAATCATACCGCAAAGTTGCTTTTAATTTTCTGTGTATAAGAATAGCTTTCATTTGCGCGCTTTAATATGTAATCTTACGAAGACTCTCGAGTACCTTAGCCTACCGATATTTCGGCATCACTTTAGTTTGTTAGGAAAGTGTGAGAGAAAGATTTTCCATTAGGAAAAAACTATAGTCCTACATCGGCGTCGGCTCCCTCTTTCCGTGCTGTTACAGGCAATATTCTCGTGCGACAAAGTAGAAACTATACTCGTATATAAGCTGACTTAGATTACGCCTATGCTACGAAAATGTTTCTTTCGACCATTTCTACCATTGAATCTTAACACAAAGATTCCAGATATCTTCTTATCTTTAATGCTAAAACTTATGATAAATTCGCTAAAGTTTGGCGAATTGTCTAATTTTGTTAATAAGAAGCTAAATGGTGGATATAAGCGATAAAGTAGACGAGTGTTACAGCCGTCCGTTATTTCATCTATCCCACATGACTCGTCGACCTAACACTAGTTGACTTGCTTAAACTCTTAGACCATAGGTGAATATGCGGTAGGTATTAGTCCAATCGTTCATGTTACAAACTCCTACGCTCTATTCAAACTTTGACAAAGTACGAAAGTTTGCCAACTTTACCAACGAGAACTACAGAAATAGGTTTTAGTACACAGCTCAACTATTCCTATGAGCTTTATTATTTCATGTAAGGCAATCAGTCACGGTATATAAATATATAGATAGATATATAAAATCCTTGCGTTACTGACTGACTGACAGACACGCTACAGCCGAAATTATTGGGCGCAGGAAGCTGAAATTTGGCATGTATGTTCCTTGGGAACCGCAGGGGTGCACTAAGAAGGGATTTCCCGAAATTCCCACGGGATCGGCCAAAACGGGTAAATTTTAAAAAATGCAGGCGTAGCTGCTGGCGTCCTCTAATCTTAATATATAAAATCCTTGCGTTACTGACTGACTGACAGACACGCTACAGCCGAAACTATTGGGCGCAGGAAGCTGAAATTTGGCATGTTTGTTCCTTGGGGACCGTAGGCGTGCACTAAGAAGGGGTTTCCCGAAATTCCCACGGGATCGGGCAAAACGGGTAAAATTAAATAAAATGCGGGCGTAGCTGCGGGCGTCCTCTAGTACAATATAATTACTTTATAGTATTTCGTGTAAATTAGTATGGTCAGTGCGCTATTTAAACATATTGTACGACAATGAAATTAATAATAATTTGCATATTCAGGTACAACGCAAAATAGAGAATAAATCGTAATTAGGTTTAAATCTTGCTTTACTACCATTTAAGGCTGGTTTCAGAGTCACGCGTTTGACCGGCGCCGGCCACACGCGCGCGCTTAAAATTACACTAGATTAGTAGTAGCGTTTCATAGTCACGCAGTTCAAACGTGCCGCGTGTGAGACGCGCGCGCCGGCCGCGCTGCCGAAGCTTCATACATTGCAATGAGAAACGCGAAGTCGTTTCACAGTGGTCTGCGCGCCAAACGCGCTGTTGAGACGCGCTGGGCGACGGCGCGTGCCGCGCGCGTTACTCTGAAACCAGCCTTAGATGATATGAAATGTACACGTATCACAGCAGCTATACCAGCAGCGCCCAGAAATTTGTAATTTTAACACAGATTCCTTGAAACGTAGACAGGGTGTCTAAGAATAGGCTCTTTAAAATTCTACCTCCGAGAGGGTTCAAAGTTGAGAGATATTAAGGGTTCAAAGTTTCCTTGAAGAAAATATTATAGCCTCAGTAATGTCCAAGCAGACGAAATCACGGATTAACGCTTGTGTCTGTACAAAGCTAGTAGTTACATCATTACATAACTTCACGCCTTTATCCCCGAAGGGGTATGCAGAGGTGTATTACACATCTACACTTCGCCAGTTATGTTTCCGTCCCAATGTTATAGGGGGCGAGCCTATTGCCATCTAACGGGCACATTAATTAGCGAGCGATATAGCATTTTTAATACACATATAACTTCGAAAAGTCAGAGATGTGTACCAAAAATTATGTCTAGAGTTTGGACTAAGAATGGGTAGTTTGCAGACAGTGTAAGCGATTAATTCATCCAGTATTAGCCCAAGGCAAAGGATCTAAACACTATTACTGTGATTGCACAGTGAATACAAGTAATAGGTAGGTACATGAAAATTATACCTTATATCTCCTGGTGTTCCTGATGATGTTCTTGAGTGGACCTATAAGATTAACTCATAATTTTGGCCAAAATAACAAGAAAATCGAATAAATACCACAGGATCCAGTTCGGCGTCCTTCATCAGCGAAGTCGTCAAGCACCAAGCACGTGCATCGGATTCACACACGTTTTACAATGTTCAATATTTCACAATGTCTTGTCTAATAACAATTCGCAAAGCTACAAGGACGAGCTTTCCAAAAGGCGATCAATTTATATCAATTACAAAACCACGCGAGATAGACCAAACGGCGTGAGCCAATTTTCAGAAAACGGAAATTGAACCTTGTACCTGGGGATCGAACCCGAGACCGTCGTCTCGGCTTCGATCCGCCGCTGACAAAAAAAAACAAGTAGTTGTACAAAATATATCAAGATTTTCTTGATTGGGTGACTAATCAGAACAGTGAATATATTGAGTATATTAGAATACAGCCCATAAGGGCACGACAGAGGCTGGACGGTAGGCGTATTGAACGAACTGGGCGTAGGTACAGCAGATTTTACCGCTAGTGATAATGGCAACACAACAAACTGGCAAACATATTGGGTACTCCGCCGGCGTAATTGCATTTTCAAGAGGCGAAAGTTTAGATTTTTCTTACTTTTCTATGACATTGTGTGAGATATCGTAGTTCTTTAAACGTTTTTCTATTTAGGGATCGGTTTGCAGAATATTTAGCAAAACTATTAATTGCAAACGGCCCTCACCTCTATCTTCTAAACTGTAGTATTATGGTGTGCGTAAACTATGTTTTATACATACCTATATAATGAAACTTTCAATGATAATTATAACTAATATTTACTCCTTAATGAGTATTAGCCTTAAACTAATAATTAGAACTTAAACTAACATTTGCAAGCGATGAAATGAATTTGTGATCAAACCTTAATATCCTTAGGATACTAGGTAAGGGTAAGTACAACTACTACTGAACCTCACATTGTGCGTGGCTCGACATGCACTCAATAATTTGACTTCAATATTATATCCCCAACATTGATAGTAGGGTATAAAAGTCATGCTTAAAAGAATTTTAACAGTCACTTCTGTGGCCAAAGTTAATGATGTAATTTTACTGTATACTGTAAATGTAAAATTCTTATTAAAAAACGGAAACTGGGTTAAAATGTTTAAAAAGATTGGGACAAAAGTCCTCATTCCGACACAGAAGGGTCAGTGTCAAATATTTGAAACGAAAAAAAAATGTTAGCAGAAGTAGATTTATACAAAAGCAACAAAGAAAAGGTGTGAGTTACTTTGGTTGGTGGCGGCGCGTAAACTCATTCGTTCGTAACTTGTAAGTTTGATGCGATACAGAAATAAGTTTGGCGCCCGGCGAGATTCAAGATCCCGTAAGAGCGCTTACGGAAAGTGGCGCGCCCTTATTTCACTTGGATATATTCGAGGAGTTTTGTGAGACTACATCTACATAATTTTATTATATCTAGCTACGTATTGCGGATTTGCTAATCACATTGTAATGAGATTATGTTGGCATTTAAATAAGTTAAGATTTGTCAAATTATCTACCAAATGTAGGATTAAAAGTAAATTAATGTATTATAATAGAAGTAAAATTGTGATTTATATGTGATTGTATGTAAAAGTTCTCGATAATTGAACATAAATTGACAAGCGCGTCAATATACAAGCACATCACTAATGTATCCATCTCACGTCCTCGGGGAAAACAGAAAAGAAAACTAAAAAGATAGACTAAAGTGAATTGGTGTCAATCTGGCGATGTTGTTAGGAGCGTGCCATTAAGTGTAGAGTGCCTTCCTGCCGCTTATTATTCCTCGGAGGATTCGCGACATCAACCACAATGTTCTTTAATATTTAAATAATTAGCAATATTAAAAAGTTCTATACAGTACGGCATAATTTTGTAAATTACCCATCCCATCAATTGAGTATATTTTCATTTCGTTTTACAAGTAATCTTCATTATCATGATGATCAACTTGCCGTAGGTCCTAACATAGTCTTTATTTATTTCAGTCAATCAACTGATTGTATGATTTAAGTATGATGAGCACAAATGCGCTAAACTATACATTGTCTTCACTAATATCTTCACTACATAGCGCAATATGAAAATGTGATCATATTTATACTCCACGGTCTAGATTCTCTGAACAAAGCAAATGCTGACTAATTGAGTTATTAGATTTCGCCGATACTGTGAATAATATCTTTACGGTTAGAACTAGTGACTTGCATTATTAATATGCATATCAGTGATATTGTTAACACCTTTCCTATTGGATGTTATTAATAAATGATCAAAGCATTAAATACTTTGGTCGGTTGCATGCAGAAAGTAAAAAATATTGACGAAGCAGCCCTAGCCTAGTGGAGCCTCTGACTTTTTCATGCTATATGTATATTGAATTGTTAATTATCACTCCGTAAATGATGAATGAAAACATAGTTAGGCAATCGGCGTGTCAGGAAGTTCACCATAATATTCTCCAAAGACATATGGAGCACTTATGCTAATCCGCACTTGGCCAGGGTAATGGACTATGGCCTCACTCTTTTCACAATGAGAAGAGGCTTGTGTCTAACAGTGGGACAGATTGAAATCAAGGCTTATGATGAATAAATTAACAAAATTAAAGGGGAATAATAAAACAAGCGAATAAAGCAAAACTAAGCGAATGATGAGGAGATACTGTTTTAATAACTTGAGCGGCATGAATTTGAGTAAGCGAAAAATAAACTAAACAAACGACGAATATTGATTAATAATAAAATCTAGAACGAGCGTACTAAAAGCGGGTTGTGATTAATCCATTTCAGAAATTAAAATTCTAACCGTCGACTAAATTACTAGGTGAGCGACTAAATTACTAGGTGAGCAACTAGAAATACAGATCTATTTATTTATGAAAATATTCTCGTTCACTCTTGAAACTTAATAGATTATGTTAGGTTTTTTTGTGACCCTGTACCAAAAAATAGGAGCCCTGCGAAGCAGGCCTATTAGCTTAAAATACTGAAGCGTCTTATTTTATTGTAAATGCATATGACTTTGTTTTTTTGGGATTACATTTTTTAATTAAATTACCTCTTCTTTAATAATTACATTTTTTGGCTAATATTGTTTCTTCAAATAGTAATTTCATTAGAAAATTTTCATAAAAATGTGAGCTCATAGTACTCTGCTCATTATAGTATTTTTCAATGTGGTTTTTCTATTACGAAACAGTTCATATAAGATAAAATGCCGCTCAGTTTAAATAAATCATTTGCCAAATTTTCAAAAAATGCAGGACGTAACGTTGACACTCAAACAAATATAAGGTCACTCAAATATTTTGAAGCTTCTCATTTTGAATTTTAAGTAACACAAATTAATGTTTGTAAGTTTCTGTTTTATTGATTTCTCATCACTCGCAGTTAGTCGCTCACTTAGTAATTCTATAACCCAAATTAATTATTTTTGTCACTCAAAACTTTAATTTACAGTTTAAATACTACCCAAAATTAAACAGAAAATCGTGTATAATTTGTTCGAAATGTGCTGTTGCTTAAAATTACTGTTTACAAGCAGCATTTTAACTCCACCATGAATTAGTAATAGTAATTGTTATATATTTCTCTATACCGCATAATAAACATTATACAATATGCAAATAGATACGTGTGTCACGTAATGAGAAATAATTATAGCACATGAGCACATTACGTATTACTTAGATAATTGTGGCATGTCATAGCGTATTGTACACTCTGCATTAATAATGTGCCTTCGTCTTTCACTATTGTGAATCCATACCAAGCTTTGTTAAAGCTATTAAGATAGGCTTTGACAAATTGGCGGAGTGACTAGAGCGGCTGCCCCGCTGATTAACACTACATCAGTGCTGTGACTTTGATTCCCACAAGAGACAATACTTTGTGTACACCACTAACCTTTGTTTCCAGACTGGGCGGTACCTGTGACCATTGCTTGCATGTTTGTAAAAACCCCGTGACACACCATTTATTACTAGTGCGTTAGTTATCTTTAAAATAAATTATGATTATATCCATAATCTTATCTCAAAATATATCGGAATCGATTACGACAAATGCAAAACTAGTCCATCTTCGTAAAAGTTCACTTGCTATTTTACGTCGTATCTAAACTGCCTAAAACCTTTAAGGTTGATTCGGCGTGACTCTATGAATATCTGCTAAAGTTCGCCTCTAAAATGTTTTGAGGCATGAAAATAAAACCTCGAACGTGTGCGTAGAGGCAACTGGCCTTAGGCATTTTAAGTACCTATTTAAGCCTATCAGTAAGCTACGAAAACACATGATAAAACCACAGTCAAATAATCCATACAGTCGTTCGACGAACGCGTCTAGACGGGTCAATCGTGCGGAGGACAAGAAGTGAGACGCGGGAAGAGCGGTACCTACTTACGTATGTCGCCTTAGTTCCTAACTAGGTACATGTTTTTGGGGGCTGGCGCGTGCTTGTTTTTTATTCGTTACTTATTTATTTGCTTATGAATATCAATTAAGATGGTGCATACGACTTGTGCTGTGAGACATTGCAATTCTTCATGCTGCTTAAAGATTTAAAAAAAAATAAGGATTTAAAAAATATGCCATTTCATCAATTTACTTACACCAAAAATGAAAATTTCACTAATTATAATTATATATACAGTGACGAGGATATTGTTGTAATTACATTAATTTTCGGAGAATATCATACATTATATTCTGATTTATTAGAAGATGAAAATAGATTTTATTTGCCCAATTTCGTCCCAAATATTGTCTCTCCTAAGTTGATTATGTTAATGTTCATGTTTTAGATTATTAAGTTCTTCATACCTTTCCACTAAAATAATTAAAACATCGTCGTTCATCGTGAATAAGTATTTTTGGCTACAGTTTAACGTCGCAAGCACGTCAGAACTTGAAACGCTCGGAATCCGAATGATGCGTTCACTGCGGATGACGTCATCAGCACAAATACCGGTCTCAGGCGCAGAAATGCCGATGCAGTGCACGCAGTTTCATAGAAATTAATACAAAGCAACAAATCCTTCCGCTCCGTACGCTCCGATTCAACTCCGGTAGACACGCAGCTTAGGTCGTGCTTACATCTATAGTGGCAACTGCTACAGATGTGAGCCAATCGTTACGCCGGGGAGACACTTAAGCTGCGCATCCACCGGATCTTCAATGAACGAGTTCAGCAGATATAGACAAACTAAAGTTTATACGGCAGCAATAATCATACAGTGGTTCTTAAAAAATAAGCAGAACTTTATGGCTTCTAATCCAATTGAGTGACTATTTATTCATACTGACCGCATTTCTCTTTTACAGTAAAACTCCCAAAGCTATGAAATATTTTTAGAATAATCTAATTGAGTTTATCACAAAAATGAATCATTCAAATGAATTTGGAAGCTTTTATTGTTTGTTTGATTTTTTATTACAACCGCTTCACACACAATCCTCTTACGACCGGAAGAATATCACTACCGTATTCATACACCCTGCAACGCAATATTAAAGCTAAGCCTCAAAGTTAGTTCTAAGCTTCATAAACGTTTACAAATTCCAGAAGTGAACTACGATTCATGTCTAATCCTCAAGCAAGTATATAATATTTTTAAATTAAACACCAAGCAATTAACTGCAAAAAATCGTCAGTTATTTCCTTTTTATTTGGTCGAAGGTTAGTTAGCTTAATATCTGTTTAAATCATACGGCAATTCCATAACATATGAAAAATTATCAGTGAATTGGGCAACATGCCAAACTATCATACCGATTGAAATATATTTCCAAGCGGTACCTAAACATTTTTGGGTCTATTGAAATACAAATTCAAATGCCGTGAACTTGGACCGAAAACAAGTTTCGATTTGTTTCTCAAACACGTTCCTGCATATACAATGAGAAATTTCTCTGAATTCATATTTTTATACCGGCGCACAAATACATTTTAGATAGCACAGTGTCACATATAGTACGAGGAAAATTGCAACAACTGGTATCCTACATAAATCAAAACTCTCTTTCATATATTTTAAAACGATTCCAACACACTTCCGAAAATAAACCCATTGAAGCGAACTCATTATATAATACTTACATGGTCGAATATTTCAGAGCATTATTAGATCCATTGATTGAGTACACACCTACATATTGATCTCATAGCGACCTTCCAACTTTATTTTGGACAAAAATTCAACTGTAGGTATCTGAACAATAGAGGCACAGGCGCTTTGAGAGCGAATTGAATGGCGGGTAGGTGTGAGAGCCCGATTTGAACAAAATTATGTAGGAGGTATTGTTCTATGGCAAATTACTCATCCCTGATTTTAGTAAAGTGGTGTTTTATAATATTTACGCTCTAGTAGTGATTTAATACGCATTAAGCTCGTACCCTCATTGACTACGATCTATTTTAGTTTGTGGCAGATGGAGCACGTAATCTATTATCCCCTTGTTATTATAATCTTAATCATACCTACTACGGTAGCACATATAATTTATTGATGCGAAGTTAATATTTAAAAACACCTTTTATCAACACAAGCACATATTATTTCATAATGCGACGTTAATACTTTAAAATATTATAGCTATGTACCGAAAAAAGGTCCTAAAATTCGACCGCAGCGGAACATACCGGGTGCAATCAAAAACTTAAGTTTTCTACAAAAATTTCGGCATGATTGTTGAACCGTCAAAGAGGCGTTAATAGACATATGAAGATTCAGAAGAATATATGTACATCATCGCGCTAGCGTTCTCCCGGTTGCATCCAAGACTTACACGCCTTGGAACCCGAGGTCCGCTTACTGGTCTAACCAGATATGACAGAATATCAACTTTTCCATAAAGCGACTGCCGTCTTATCTTCGCAATCCAAAGAGATAGCGATATTCCATGGTTTAGACCAGTATCAGTTTATTTGATGGTACGGACTCCCCGTAACGACTGTCAAAGATCTTCATGACAGCCGAGACCGATGGCTTAACGTGCTCTCCGAGGCACAGGGTAAGCGATAATTAACAATTTAATACGCACTTAACTTCGCAAAGCTATTGGTGCGCGCCGTGGATTCGAGCCCGATACCCTCTGCATGTCAGTCCGCTGGTATCTCCACTAGGCTATCGCTGCCTTAGAAGAATATATGTATATGATACATAGAATCTTTCTTAGAACTAAAACCAGCAACTCTATACTAAGTTTCGATTAAGATACAAAAATTATATAAGACATCACCGTTTCCATTCGAATATAGGCCGCAGAGAACTTTTTATGGACGAGTGTATTTGACTGCAATGTTGCTTATACATTCTCTGTGACTAGAAAGGGGCAGATGACACGCTGTGGTTCAGCCGACCAATAAAACCTAAGCCGCTCTTTCATCCGCAATGGTGACACTAGCTTTAGTAGAACGGATATTTTTGGCTTAGGAATGTAAAGAAGATTAGTTGCCGGTAAACGTGCCTGGCTTGGTCTTTAGTTGTAAAGATAGCAAGTAGGTAATTCTATACAGTCCACAGTCCATTTATAAAATAAATCATAACTACAACCTATGTATAATCGGTGGCCTTATCACAAAGAACGATCTGTTCCAGGCAACCTTCTATTATAAAATTATGAGTGGCAAGTGCATACAGAGCGGCACTATTACTTACACAGTTTTGTAATTTCAAGATACGGTTTTATGAATTGTTTTTTAATGCATCAATCTATTTGTAATTGCTCGAAATCACACACGATCCAACTGAACTTAGTATAATCGTAAATATATACACTCAAGATTATGCAAAATTCCGTTGAAATAAAAAGACATATAAATAAAATAAGAACATACATGTTACATAGTATATAGAGGCAGTGAAACATCCAGAGAGACACTTCTGTTTCAATTCCTTCAAAGTGTCGAGCAAAAATTGTGTTAGAGGATAGGCGCCTACCTGTATATGTGTAGGTTGTACGTGTTGTATAGAGGTGTGGTCATACTTATGGCTCTGCAACGTGTACTGAAATATTTTTGTCGTGCTCTGTTTATTTCTTTTCGTATTATATTGGTGATACTTTCTGCAGTGGTGTAACTAATATTCGCGTGTAACTTTTTAGCACACTTCCTGCCAAAAATACCCGTAATAATAGGTTAAGCGTACTCTACTATTACTGGTATTTTTCAAAATATCGGCGATTTTACTAAAAGAAAAGGAAAAGTCTGTCAAAATTTTCTTTTTATGCTTGAAAATTTGGCGTAACAAAATATTCTAAACTTTAGTTTCTTCTGTTCTAGTGCTAAACATAGTTTCCTGCGCCAGAAGAAACTAATATGTAAATTTGTTTATAAACGCTGTGCGTAATCGCATCCCATTATGCAACACAAAGAAGGCTTTAAGAAGTTTGTTAGGCGTTATACCGCGGCCTTACGGGAAACTCGACTATACCGGTTTCCTGTCGCCGTAGGCACGGGTACAGTGAGCTCGACACAGCGCACTGCAACAAGACCAATCGATACATCAAATTAACTAAGATGTCAACGATTTCACCGGACGAAACACGAGCCTGAGGTCCAAATATTCTGTGTTATAGCAGTTACTATCCAGTAGTTTAACCACGCATCTTTAAAGGGTGAAATTAAACGCTTTAGATATTTCAGTCGTTCTATTATTTTTCTGTTAATATTAGACCTTGAACGTTAATAATAACATAGGTATTCAAGAGATTTTCATCCAACTTTCAACCGATAAAAAATATCGAATTCAATCTTACCTACTGTGTTTCAAATTCGAATTAACGCTCTAGAACCTAAAATGTCGCCTAATTTAGGAATAATATCGTATAAAGGAGCTCCGCCGTAGAACCAAATATTTTAACACGCAAATTCAAGCTTCTAAATCCCGATATTTCAGGTTCAGTCTGAGGGATTTAGTCGGTCGTGCATGACCCGACAGAATAACAGTTTTGAGCTAGTTTCGAGTGACTATACCTACGTATAAATGAATTGAAGTGCGTAGTATTAGCTATACGTGAATTGTATTATAGTCTCGATGGCATGATTTGCGTGGTACGTGGCTTTGAAATTATACCGAAACCCAAATTATTACAGGTAACAGGGACTTGCCCCTGAACCCGGCGTGCACATTTAAACGGCACTGTTGTACAACCTTTTGTCTTACAGTAATATTTTATACATTGAACCCTTCATCAAGGAACGCGATGTAGTGACTCGTAACCCGTATCGTGCTCTCTCTCCGTTCAAGTTGAATATTCGTATGAATACTTGCGCAATTTCTCTTTATTTCCTTTCTGCCGAGATATTTAGATCCTACACATGGTATGAACATCACTTGTCACAGACAATGCTCATTGTTCAAGGCTGCGAATGCAAAAATATTTCGTGTAACAATATCAACGGATGGATTTGATTTCCTGCGGATACCAATGATTGACCGAAAAATCTAACACGCCACACAAGGTTGTGCTCTCCCGAAATACCTATTTTCTTTTTGTACATACATACATACATAGGCTCACACCTGTTTCCCGGAGGGGTAGGCCATTTGCAACGATCCTGACATACCTCACTTGCTTCACTCACTCCTATCAAGTTTCTCATGCATGCTCTTCTGTTAAGGGTACTTCTGACTTGTCCTTTCTTCAGGATGTCTCCAATCTGGTCAGAGAACGTTCGCCTAGGTCTTCCCCTTTGTCCTGTCCCATTCACACTTGCCTTATATATCTTCTTTGTCAGTCTATCGTCATCCATCCTCTCCATGTGCCCAAACCATCTTAACATGCCTTTCTCAATGCTTGTCACTACATCTTCTTTTACCCCACACCAATCTCGTATCACACAATTCTTTACTCTGTCGGTCAAAGACACACCACACGTACTTCTCAGTGCTCTCATTTCTACAGCATTTATTTTACTTTCAAATCTCTTCTGCCATACCCAACTTTCACTACCATACATAAGGGTAGGCACTAACACACCTCTATGTACAGCCAAACGTGCCTTTTTGGACACGTTTTGACTGTTCATAAACGCTTTCAGAGCTCCATTCACACTATTACCTGCATTAACTCTCCTTTCAATATCTTCTTCATTCTTACCATCTCTTGTAAACAACGTACCTAAGTAAACAAACTCATTCACTTGTTCCACTCGCTGTCCATCGATCAAAACATTACAAGCCGTAACGCATTCCTCCTTTTCAAAAACCATTTCGTTTTTCTAACATTCACTTTCATTCCTTTCCTCTCTAACGCACCATGCATGATTGCTACCATCTCCTGCAACTCCTCCGCTGAAGATGCAAGTATTACCTGATCATCAGCATAAAGGAGGCATTTGACGAGTAACCCATTCATCCTTAATCCGCAGTCACTATGTTTTAAATCTTGCAAACAACTGTCCATGAAGAGGTTAAACAGCCACGGCGACGCTACACATCCCTGTCTAACACCTTTATCGATGGTAAACCAGTCATTGTATGCCCCGTTTATCCTCACACAAGCTTTAGAATCCTCATAAAGGGATTTCAGAGCTCGAATGAGGCTGCTGTCCACCCCATTCATTGACAGCACCGACCACATTTCATTCCTCACCACTTAATCGTAAGCCTTTTCCAAATCCACGAATACGCAATAGACCTTTTGACCTTTGGCCAAAAACTTTTCGGCTATGCTTCGCATGGAAAAAACCTGATCCGTGCATCCCATACCCTTTCGGAATCCCGCTTGTACATCCCATATTTTCTTGTCGGTTACTTCCATAACTCTTTCAATAAGTACCTTTGTATACAATTTGCCAACAATGCTGAGAAGGCTAATGCCTCTATAGTTTTTGCAATCTTATTGCGAGCCTTTTCCTTTATAAAGAGGCACAACTACAGCTGTGGCCCAGTCATTAGGTACTCGGCCGGTGCTCCAGCACAAGTTATATAACCGCTGCAACTGACCAACTATGATGCCCTGTCCAGCCTTCAGCATTTCGACTGTAATCCTATCATATCCTGCAGCCTTACCTACTTTCATACTTCCCAGTGCCTTCACGATCTCATCCACGCCAATAACGCTTTCATCATTGCTATCATTACCATTCACTTCAGCTATCGGTGTCTCTATCGCCGTTCTTTCAAATAAACTTTCAAAATACTCTTTCCATCTCTTCAACACGCACAATTCACCATTTACTATATTTCCATTCTCGTCTCTGATGGATGTGTGTTCTGAGGATTGAGTTCTTCCTCGAACTGCAAGAACGGATTTCCAGAAAAACTTAATGTTCCTCTGGAAATCGTCAGATAATCTGCTATCAAACTCATCTTTCTTTTCCTCTTTTTTCCTTTTAACCATTTCTTTCACTATTCTTTTTGACCTAACAAACACCTTTCTTGCTTCATCTATGTCTAAACTCGTTGCTTTTCCCATTCTTTCATTTGCTCTGGCAGCCAACCAATCTGACCAAGCTTTCTTCTTCTCTGACACTGCTGATTGTACATCCTTGTCCCACAATGTATTCTTAACCTTTCGTATTTTCCTTCTCTTGGTCACACCACATACTTCAGACGCTACACATACTACCTCTTCTTTAAAGGCCTGCCATAATTCTTCCATATCATTTATGCCATCGCACCTCTCAAATCTTGCTATCAATCTTCGTTTATACTCATCTTTCACATCTTTCTCTTGTAGATTTTCTACTTTAATTCTTTCCAAGACCCTATTTTCATTACGCTCTCGGTGTCGCCATCCTTTAAAGAGCCCACTTATCCGGCTGAACACCAAGAAGTGGTCTGTGTGGATACCGATCCCTCAATATACTCTTGTATCCAACACATTCTTTCTCAATCGTTCATCTACTATCACAAAATTAATCATACTTTTTCTAACATTTTTCGCCTCTCGCGTATACATATGTATCCTTTTATGATCAAACATGGTGTTTGTCACACAAAGGCTCCACTCCAAACAAATCTCAAGCAGTGCTTTTCCATTTTCGTTCACACTCTCATCACCAAATGCATCTAACACCCTTTGAAATCCATCTCGCTTTACTCCCACCCATCCATTGAAATCCCCTAACAAGATCAATCTTTCATTATCCTTGCAGTTCCTCAAAATCTCTCTTAAACTCTCCCAAAACTCCTGCCTTTCGTCTTGCTCATGTTGTGACATACCCGTTACTATATTGACCGGGGCGTAGACCCCCACAATAAAGAGACAAGTAAATCCTACTTTCATTCTCATCCACAGTAGCCTAGCATTTACACATTCAAACTCTTTTACGCACTCATTCATTCGCGCAGACAGTACTACACCAACTCCGTTACAGGCTCTGGTGGTACTATCTACCCCAGACCAATACGCCGTATATGCGGCATGCTTGGTGGTGTCACACCCTTTTCTTTTTGTTTCATTCACACAAAGAACATCAATCTTTCTATCATCCATCATCTGACATACTTCATCCAATTTGCCGTTTATTCCTCCACCAACATTCAATGTTGCAAACCTGCTTTCCGTAGACCGCTTTTCGCACTCGCGGGAAACGAGACGTGATGGGTTGCGAACCGCGTCGCCGCCGTATGGAGAAGAAGAAGTTTTTGTTCCCATAGCGTGCCCACGAGATTTAGGGATCTAGATGGTCCATCCCCGCAGAGCCCTTTACGGGGGTAAGGCGGAATATCATATATATATATATTTATTTATTTATTTACGACCAGCTTGCCCTCTGGCCACGAATCCCTCGGCACGGGTCGGTTCACACCTTAGATCGGGGTTTTGTTTCGGGTATGCTCCATGAAAGTTGGTTAAAATTCAGAGTTTTCCTTCTCCTAGACAGGTTGCCAACCAAGGCTAACGAGGCCCATCTCCCCGATTCTTTCCCCGATTTCTTTTTGTGATTTGAATATATGCGTTCATCTATACTTTTGATCATGATCCAATACATCATGTGTGACCTTCTTGTTAATTATTACTATATACCACACGAAGATAAAATGGTTTTGAATTTGAATACCACTCACGAAATATATAACCTGTCTGTTGTAAAAGCTATTTACATTTATTCCTTTGTTCTTTGAATTCAATGCCTGCCAAATAAACCCTAACAAATTCTGAAAATGTGAATAATAATGTGCTACTACTTCGCTGTATTTTATTTGTTGATATCGAAAATAATTCTTCATACACATAACTTCACCCTTTTTCCCCGAAGGGGTAGGCAGAGGTGTATTTATTGACCATCCACATTTCGCCAGCTATGTTTCGGTCCCAATGTAATAGGGAGCGAGCCTTCTGCCATTAGAAAGCGAGCGATAACTAACATTTTTAATGCACACATAACTTCAACAAGTCAGAGGTGCGTGCCCAGGGTACCTGGGGATCGAGCCCAAGACCATCGTCTCGGCAGTCCGTTACGTACAGCACTGGGCTATTACCGCTTTAAAAAAAAATCGGGTATATTGCTAGGATCTAGAATTTATGTCGATCGCTTAATCTTTGCAATATCTTACACACAAATAATTATAATCAAGTCATCGGTTTAATGAAATTTGTAGCTTCATTCCTTCTCCCATGGCAAATTGAACTTTCAAGTTATAGATTTGTTTAATTATTAATGACAGCCCAAAGCTACGCAATTATTGACAAGATCTTTGATTTACTATCTTGTATCACTTAAATTAAATAAAAAAGAAAACAGAAAAGTTCTTGAATATTTTTATCATGTACATATTATTATTTCAGATCAGTTTAAATAAGATAGATGACCAACTGTAAATTAAAAGTAATCAATTGTTTAACCGTTTTTTCCGTACATGCTAAAGAAGAAACACATCCAGGTGACTACTGAAGGTCTTTCTTTATTTGGCTTCATTCGCAGTGCTTTGTATCTACCTTTTTTAATTAGGCCTGGTACATTGTAATAACAATATTTCTGAAGTTAAAAACCATTGCATTAATACCATTACACAGAAGAATAAAATCTCTTTGTACCATTAATACCACAGCTTAAAAACAATAGATTTGCACTGTTCCAAAATGGACGATTATGCAAAGTACTATCAGTATTTACTTACTGTTATAATTTTAGTTCAAAATTACACAGATATCGAAATTGGATAAGGTGCGACCAATTTAAACAATGTTATTTACATACTTGTACCAACTCGGCAGCGTATAGTAGGGCAAAGCCTCTTATTGACTCTCAGTAATACTGTGAAGCAACTTAGAAGAGGCTTAAGTCCAGCAATGGACTTTGAAAGGCTATAATGAAATGTTAGAAATCACCAAGGGTGTATTATAGGGGTTAAAGGTTTGTTTCCAAAATCGCTCATTTATAAGAAATCAGTATGAAATTTAGAACAACAAGTAAATTTATAAGCAGTCAATGCTACAATTATTCATAACTATCTACAGCGTATATGCTACCTCTTAGTACAATACTCTCTTGTCTATATTTCGTGAAATAATAAATGTAACCTCGTTTCGAAACAGAAAATACATATAAAACATACTGCATCCATTGTTCGTTTAGCGTTCAAAAGAAGGGATTGAGAATAAACAAATAGATTAATATAAACAATAAACAGTATTGTTTCACATTTATGATCAATTTCCAAGAGGCGAGTTCAGAATTGGCTTTTCCTCTTTATTGCGAACTCACAAATAACGAGTCGAATCAATGTTCAGCTATTTCGTATTCTGTTAGAGCACAGTTGCGGAGTGGCATCTCAGAAATTACCAATTGTACGTTATGTATTCTCGATGGGAACACTCCAAATTAAATATTCTGTTGTTATGACAATAATAAAAGTACATTTGACTGCATTATATCAATGTATAGTATTGCTCTACGATGTCATTTGTTTAAGCTAGATTTACAACCATACTCTAGGTATATAAACATTCAGACTTAGGCATATATATAATAAATGTATCGTTCCTACTATAGTTATTACCCTATATAGGTAGGTACGAGTATAGATTCTATTAGTAAGTGTTGCAGTGTATTGTTTCCTTTTCAATCTCGACAAGAACTTTCTCAAAACAGGCTAGCAAATTCAATTTTCTGTAGACTTTGCCAATATTAGTTGAGTTTTGCTTAGAAAATTCAAAGTATCTCGGCCAGCTAACAAAGCTCATCGGGTCTGTTAAAAACCATTATATTCCTTGTCCTTGAGCGATTGTTCCTTGAGGCTATTAATCCATCTCTCGTCCGTTTTACCAGCTGCGCATTCCGACTCCCAGTTGCAAGCCTCACTTAACTAATGTTTGCTGCCGTATGGTTAAATTGTTAATGTTTTTAATTCACAGCAATACTATTACAGCTCTTGCAATCAGCTTTTTGCCCGATGGTTTAACAAAGCTTAAAAGCTTGAATGATTATTATTATACAATGAATGGTTTAAATGACATTGTCATTGCAATATATACGTAAACTTTATACGCAAATTATGTGCGCCGTAGATTTTTTATTAATGTGTGTTTTATTAGAACATAATTTGAATATTAAGGTGGAGTGGGAACATCGACGGGTCAATTTAAAAGTTAGATAGTCTGTGCTTTATTTTAAGGTTCGAAATTGCCCAAATTTTAATAGAATCTGTCCAGAGATTTAATCGTGAAAGTATGTTTTAAAGACAGTGCCGAATATTATTGAGATAATAATTATCATACGAGGATATTGTCGTGATTATAATTATCATTGCGTATATAAACTACCATACGGCTAGGCACGGGCCTCTCACCGCTATGGCAAAATTAAGGCCATGGTCCGGCTCGCTATGTCTTTCGAGTTACTATGGAGATCTCACAAACATTTAGCCTTCGTCATGCTTCCCTTTGCTGTTTAGGAAACGATCATAAACAATTTAAGACGCACTTATCTTTGAAAAGTCATTGCGCTCCGTGGATCTAAACCAGAGATCCACTGCGTAACAGTCTGTTAGAATCTCAACTAGGCTATGTCTGCGGTCACATCGTCGCCACATAAATATCTTTAAATAAAAAAAGCTACGGGCTTTTATGTCACTTATTGCATTTATGAAGCTGTCGTCCATGTATGTAATTAAACAGTGATAGTGAGGCAAATAAGCTTTGGCTTATTGAAATATTTGGGTCAAGCTACTTCGTCGACAAGTAATTTTAATTGCTCTCTCATGAATAGCGAATGACTGATTAATTTGCAAGCCTGGCTTTGTATTGCTATTAAAATAAATATATTAGTGCAAATAAAGGTATCCATAGATATTCTATGTTATTTTGTAGTCTAATATCGTCTCATGGCTAAAGTATTTGGCAGTCACTTGTCACTTGGGATTCAAAGTTAACGTTTGATTATTACATTAGGGAACAATATATATATACATATAACTTTTCTGATTTGATACAATCTCACGTTGATAACAGATAAATATGAATTTCAATTATTCATATTCTAACGTATATTTTAAATTTTACTTCTACTTTTATGCGATGGGCCCATCAGCCCTGTATATACATAAACTATCCCACTGTTGGGCACGGGCCTCTTCTCTCTATGAGAATGGCGGGTTGGCAGACTTCACATGTCTTTCAAGAACATTATGGAGAGCTCTCAGACAACATGCAGGTTTCCTCACGATGTTTTCCTTCACCGTTTAGCAAGCGGTAATTAACAATTTAATACGCACATAACTCCGAAAAGTCATCGGTACGCGCCGTGGATTCGGTCTATCCCGTCGGTCTGTCGGTCTCTCCACTAGGCTATCGCATGCCATATTCATTTTAATGTAGGTACTTAGACCAATTACACTAAACTTAATTTTCTTGATACTGCTGGTATTTTTAGAATTTGTCTCAATGTGTACAATTAAGTGTAAATAAGTTTGGTGAATGATTTTCGGCAAGATGTAAGGATTCTCTATATACTTAGATTTCGTTGCGAGTACCATTATTATTATACTAAGCTACGCCGACCTCTGAAGATGTTTAAAGTAAAGTGATTTGACAAGGTTTGTTAGTTTGAAATCAGTAAACTAGTAATCATAGGATAACTTAATGAAGTGATACTCTTGAGCGGTTATGTTTTTCTTATTATATCTACTTCATAACTCTATCTTTAATCTTGAAGCGGAAAACTATGAGATAGGCACAGATAGATCACAGTCGCTGAACAAAGTTCTGCTGAACTTCATAAAAATTACAGGCTTTTTATTTCGTAGTGTCAAAAAAGAATAAAAAAAGTCACATATAACTAACTTGATACATAAAAATACTGTAACTTTCAAACAAGCATATGCCTGTTTACTTTCTTAGATTTATGACAATTTTTAGCTCTTGATAAGCTTCGCCCGCGTTTCCGCCTTTGTGAAAGCATAAAAGACAGGTGTAAATGGAAAGTAAGTTTAATTGTTAAAGTATAGTATAATACCTTAAAATATAATATTTTGACGGTTAGTTTTTAACATCTTTGCTAGGCCTTGATTCCAATTGAACTTTTGGCCAGAAGTTCAAGATCCTCTTTCAAGCCTAGATTTCACAAAATAACAGCTTGCCTACAACTTTTGTTGTATTTATGTAACTAATGCAATCGCCGCCATTACGTTATATGTATTGGGTTGCAATTAGTTATTTATAATTTATACATCTATTGAACCCTCCTCATGAATCTGGTTCTTCCTCTGAAAATACTGGTTTATGAGTTTATCACGAATAGTCATAGGACAGACGCGGCGGGGAACCTTGTTTTATAATTTTGTAAGTACTAAAGACTTCTCTGGGTCGAAAGTATAGGTGTTTGTCAGCGAAACGCTAAGAAGAAGGATAATAGATTTAATTTCAGTCGTAATTTAAAGCGTAGATCAATAATCTGATTCGTGTGAGGTAATTGATAGTGTGTGTGATAGTCCTTAGTGTAGGTGATACGACGTGGAACCGTTCGCGTGACCGGCTGTCGATCGGCAAAGCTTATCAGAAAACGGATCCCCCACTCAAATAACATCACATACATAACCTGTTTACAACACGAACATTTGTATTTATAACCGTTACACAAATGTCTTCATATATGTGTTGTCCTGACTAGTTTTTATCGACCGCATCTTATCACCCGAATATCTCTTTGTCCTACGATTTTGAGTATTTCCCTTCGGTGTTTCGTCTGCATAATAGTACCGTGTTTCTAAGAACGTTTCGCTTCATTGTTAAACTGTCGCAAGTTTCTACGGGTTATTTTAGTACAAGAAAACTTTGTAATTTCTTATGAATGATTTTCTTTGTTATGAAATTTGTTATGAATGATTTTCTTTGTTATAAAATTTGTAGTTATAATCTAAAACTGTGCTTGCTCGCTATTATTCAAGGTTTTAACCCTATTTATAACAGAAGTTTTATAACTTTCTGTAACAGAAAGAGCTAAAATATCGGTACTTCACTATTATTTTAAACTTAATATCAATCATGAAACTAAGTCTGTACTGACTTTGGAGTCTGCTCGGTTTTGTACAAAATCAACAGACGTTTCAAAAAAATGTTCATACATATTTCATGATCGGTTATGATACATTTTTTTGTTGTTATTATACACAGCAGTGATAGCCTAGTGGAGATACCAACAGACTGCCATGCAGAGGATATCGGCGACATACTTTTCGGCGTAATGTGCGTATTAAATTGTTAATTATCGCTTGCCCCGTGCCTCGGAGAGCACCTTAAGCCGTCGGTCCCGGTTGTTATAAAGATCTTTGACAGTAGTAATAGGTCGTTAGTACCTTCTAAACAAATTGTCACTAGTCCAAACCATGGATAACGCTATCCCTTCGGGTTGCGGAGGTCAGACAGGCAGTCGCTACGTGGAAAAGCTAATATTCAGCCAAATCCTGTTAGACTAGTAAGCGGACCCCAGGTTGAAACTGGGATAACGCTAGCTAGCTAAGGATGATTGATGACTTGTTATTATTACAATTCTGAAATTCTTTGTGTTAGTCTGGTAATCTATCTACTGGGTTATCTCTGATTCGCTTTTTTTTACTCTATGTAGGTACTTATGTAAGTAAAAATACGTAATTAACGTCAATGAAAATATTTTTTTAAACAATACATTTTAGCATACTCTAGCTGTTATGATTAGCGAAGTAATTAGTTTAATTTAGATGCTTAGGTGCACCAATATTACCCACAGTTATAACCAGTTGCCAATTTCGCTTCCGTCCAATCGCTGCGATCGTTTCAATATGTCAGTAGGTAAAACATATAAGTGTAACAATGAAATAGTTAAATAAACTACATATTTTTATATTCTTAACTATTAGGCTTAGTTCTTGTTGATCCTGCTGCATGTCTATATTTGGAACTAGTTCATAGCTGTTGTGAAAATAAAACGTGTAATCAAAAGAGATCGAGCACACGATCTCCAAACATAAGTTGAACGCGTAAACTACTAAGCTTACATTTCACAAAAAATACAAACGTCAGAATAAAACCCGGTGTTGGGCATCACGTAATTTAACACTTTATTTATATCTTCCATATCAATAGATTAATAATACCAAAAGCAAATCAGAAGTTTCTAGTGCACATTTTCAATTTCACTTTATTTTTGTTATCTAGCCAACATAATATCAGAAGGTGCTCATATAAATTTATTTAATAGTCTTCTCGCAGGTACTGTAACATAACTGCGTCATTGTTAATGGAATCAATTTACTTTATAGCTGGAGTGGCTCCTCATATGATTAAGACTCCGTCTACCGAGCTCCGATAGCACTAAATATTATTATTATGGTGTAATAAATATATTTTTCCAATAAAAAACTCGTTTTAATAAACTATTTTATTATTATTAGTAGTGCTATTTATCAGTTTAATGAATTTGTGTAAATTGTCTAGATATTATATATAATAGGTAGAAAATTGGGTCCAATGTCTCTGAGTAACGGTTAAGTTATGATTTAAGTATTTTTCAATTTCTTATACAAGGACGTAAATGAATTAAGCATGTGATCTAATTATCATAATTTGATTTTACCTTTGTTTGGAACGTTTCCTAGATTGCCTTAATCTGTATATATGTATACAATCCTTGCATTACTGACTGACTGACAGACAAGCTACAGCCAAAACTATTAGGCGTAGAAAGCTGAAATTTGGCATGTATGTTCCTTGGGGACCGTACGGGTTGCACTAAGACGGGATTTTCCGAAATTCCCACGGGAACAGGCAGAAACGGTTAAATTTAAAAAGTGTGCGGGCGTAGCTGCGGGCGTCATCTAGTCGTTTAATAAAAAGACTTCAGACACATCGATTCTGACATAGCTGCCGCAGACGCTGTCTAAATAATTCCACAGTCAAACTTTATTCAGAGTTCACGAGAGAGCGCTACTACGTTCTTTGTTATTGTGCAATCTTCATGAAATAAACAAATTAGTTACGAGCTACGGTACCTAACTAGTGACTATACCAACCTTGTGCGAACTTCCAACGAGTACTTGCTGCTTTTATTATGTTAGTTGAGCATAAACTCTCCAATATGGTATGGCGCTAGTTCCTTAAGTGTTCCGGGCCCCACTACCCTATGAAGCTGAATGGTATTTATTAATTTGATATTGGACTGCAGTGTCATAAATAAAAGTATACTTAATACACTCTCAGTTATATTTTATAAGTTAGCTGCTAGCTACCTCGGCGTCTACGTCGCTTCAGCCGAGCGTTCTTTGAGAACGCTTTCGTCTTTTGAAGAACGCTCGGCTGACGCGACGTAGACGCGGCGTCTAAGGGTCGGCGCAAACGGGCCACCGACCACAGCCACTGGTGGCCAGCGACAGCCACTTAACACACTTTTTCATATATTTTACTTCTGTAGCGAGTGGCCGCTACCGGCCACACGTGTGCGGTGCGTCTATACCCTAAGCGGCGTCGACGCCGCCGCCGAGGTACCGCTGCATTAACACTATCGCCCAATGTGAGGGCGGCCTAAAAAAGGTCGATATGCGTAGAATCAGGTACTGAAATATGTAATTTCATACCTATATCTCATTAAATGAATCTCATACATATCGGTTTCAACTCCTAATTCACCGCCTTAAAAATAAGCTTTGTAGACTCCTCATTCAAACAGAGGAATTTTGAAAAGCTAACAGTTTCGCCGTAAATGTAGTATGCGTTCATTAGTCGCAGTTAGTTCTGCAACCATAACTAGTTTCACAGACTGTAGCGTCAGCGTCTATACTACTTTGAAACTACACTTCAAATGCTTGGCGAAATAATGTATAGATATTAAATAAATTTAACTTTGTACTGACACAAAGTTACGGGTTCCTTTTTATAATTTATATTTAGTCACATAGGTATTATGTATTACTGTTGTCTAAAACAGGCACTTATTTCAATGTACGTTTATAATGATCTTCTACAGACAAAGCAAAAAGAGAATCTTCCAATACAAAATACTAGCCGGAATTATTTTATAGGTACATAAGTGTTTTAAATAGCCTTCAACGATTTTATTATAAATCTTGGAATGGAATGGTATACTGAAGATAGACTCGTGATAACTACGCTGTACTGCTTCAATTAAGCGCAATTTTGAACCGCCACACTTAGAAGTTTAAAATAAAACTGAGATAATTATGACGAAAGTACTAGTTAACTGTTTAAGGAAGATTCTAGTTTGAAGGGAGAAAGGAGTGATTTGTAGTCGTAAGGAGGTTATTAGACTATGAAGGTAGATGTACCTACGTGGCATGAAGAATTGTATTTCGACTTCAATCCTTTAGTTCTCAACATATGTATGAGATTTAGTACTTTGCATTGACCTCGTTGGCGAGCACCATAGTTTAATTTCTTGAATAATTATTATTGTCCGCCTTTAAAGCCAAAAATTACCTCGTAGAAAATAATCAGTTACTAAGTGTTTTCATGAAGTATGGTTGCATCGTGCTGACTGATTTAGATATTCATTATAATCCAATCCCTAAGTACTTAACATTAATGCACACTTTACGAGTTACGACTCGTTATATTATGTCATATCGCGCCGCCGTGCAAGCGATAATGCATGCGAACATTTTAAATTAGGGACCATCAAACAACAAGGGGCACGCTTATAAAAATATGCTTCAATTATTTTCCTCAGCCGAGCGTGCAGTGTTCTTTGTCAATTTTTTCCACAAAAACACATATTTCTCTTCTGTCTGAGACGACGTTTCTGCGAGTTCAAGGATCTTTGAATCCTTGACTTTCAACTTTAATTGTGAATAATGTGTATGAATCTCACGTATTTTTCATTAAACATACTATTGCTTTGCACCTGCTTCTATCAAGTGCAATACATCTTATTACTATCAAGTATTATAAAATCCATTTACTTAGAAGTACATACATTTAATTACCGTGTCCCCGGCTGACCTCGAAGAAAGCTAAGCTTAATTCGTGTTCGCAGTATGTATAAAAGCGTTGGTGCGTTAATATTAATGATTGCTTTCAAGCTAACTTAAGTAGACCTAATTTAATAACATCGTAAAGGCACTTTCTAAATATATAATAAAAATCTCTTATGGGACGTTTCAAGAGCTTAGGTGTGTGTTTCTCCCTATCTCCTATTCCTTCTCCCTCATCCCACTCCTCATCCTATACCTTTTCCCAACCCCAAGCGGCGGCAACGCACTTGTGACTCGTGTGGTGTTGCTTGTGTCCATGGGCGGCGGTCATTGCTTACTCTTTGCCGCCTATTACCATAAAAAAAACAAAAAAATGATATTTCTTCAGACTAGCATGATTTAATCAAATCTTACATACGTTCCATTTATGCCATATAAATATTGTCGGTAATATGTTTAGATACTCCAATCATAAAAGATATATTAATTAGAAATTGGCAACTTACATAAACTATTACCTAAGCATGCTAAAGAAATGCGTGTTCAATAAGTACGGTTTCATCTTAACTAGTTAGTTCTTCAACTAGTAAGTTAAGATGTAAACTAGTTGGCGATTGAAAACAGTGTTGATTACCGTTTTGAATTAATAGTTGTATAACCAACTGCTAAGCACCTAAAATATTGAATATTCGGTACTGGATTCCTGTGAATAATAAGAACTATATATCTATTTTGTATTTATTTTTAAATAATAATCCCAGTTAAAAAATAAGCAAAGTATTATTTGTTTTTACGACTAACAACATTTCAAATTGATTTTACATTGATTCGCATTTCATATAATTGAATCAATCCATCTTTATAAACAAAAGACCTATTGATTTAATTTAAAAAGATAGGTATAATCTAAGATTACTTGCAAATAATGTGAAAAGTTTTATTGCTTCTAATTCGTCTTCTTAACACAACTGCCTTGTACAACTTTACGTACATTATTCAGTACTTTCAATTACTTGTTTAGAACGAACGTAGTATGTATGTTACCTGTAATAAGCATTTATTGGCTACGTTTATCGATTCGTTAATTAAGTTTAGTGTAACGTGTAATTACGGCGTGTAATACATTACTTTATTTCATTAGTTTTGAGGTCACGGTTCTCGTAGCGGTATGTCAAACAATCATTTGTGTAAGCATATTATTTTCATGCGAAATTGTTCGTGTTTTCACACTATCATTTGGAAACACACTGGCATAAACATGTGACACATAAACGATAAATTACTGAGTTTTAATGAGTGTCATGGGATGCTTATACTTATTCGAAGGCTATATTGTCTTCAAATTATACCTACTACCTAATCAATTTGTTACATGTTCAACAAAACGCCAATAAACTGTGCTAAATACAATACATACATGCTAAACCTTAGACCATTTTTGTCCATACATCGAATCCAATCTTAATTTTAATTATTAAGCTACACATACATAAATGCTTCCAAATTGCAGAACAAGCCTATACATTATAGTAACCCTTACTGTCAGATTAATACTTAGTCTGCAGGTAAAGATACCTAAGTTGGCCGGTTCTTTACATAACCGAAATACTCGCACACTAAGCCTTAATAACAATATAATAAATCTTGTAACGCGCACAACGCCACAGCGAAACAGCTTAGACCGGCGCGAGCAGTAATTTTATTGTAATTTGTATAGTATTAATAGTAGGTACTCCGCACTGCCTTCAGTAATGAGCTTTTCGTTCTCATTTCGTCAACCCTCAACAACAGTACATTGTTAGATAAAGGACTCTTGCCATGAGCCAAATGATGGCTCTTATTCCGTTGTGTATTGTTTTTGGGGAGGCCATCGAGAGCCAATCAAATATAACAAACTCTGAAAGGAATTGCGCCATAGTTACATGTTCTATCTTTTGTCATATCCTTCCGTTGGAACTAACATGTCCAAATGTTAGTTAAAGCTCTTTGAATTTTTACATTATATTTTTACACTAGTCGACGCCAAAAGCTTCGCACGCACTTCGAATTTCCCGTTTTGCCTGATCCCGTAGGAATTTCGGGAAATCCCGTCTTAGTGCACCCCTACGGTCCCCAAGGAACATACATGCAAAATTTCAGCTTTTTGCGCCGAGTAGTTTCGGCTGTAGCGTGTCAGTCAGTCAGTCAGTAACGCAAGGATTTTATATATTAAGATTATATGTGTTGCCACACACGTGTTAGGTAAGAACCCGTGCAGAATACTAATATCTACAATGCTTGCTCGTTCTTATCTTGGTTTCTACTTACTTAAGACGCCAGTGGAGACAATATTTTTGCGGTCGCCTGTCTCTTTAGCTTTTTTATTGTGCCCAGATATTGTAGACAAGCCCGCAGTGTTACTCTACAGTGCCAAAATATTCCAAGCGAATGTTTTACTAAAACCGTTTGCCTAGAAATGCATCAATCAGAAATAAATATATATTCAAACATGAAGAGCCGTGATGGGATTTGGCTGAATCATATTTTGAAAAATTATTATTGCGATCGTCTGAACTGAAGCTATATAAGCTATCTTTGCAAATCACATCGCTATAGCCTTTTGATACATCACATATATCTCACAAATTTAATATATTCTTAATACAGATTTCACAATTTTTGCGTTGTGCCGCTTTGGTACTATATATTTCTAAATCAAGATCATAGTTATATTGAACATTAATAAAAAATATATTAGACTTATATACCTACACACATACTTTCTGACAAATGTACCAGTGGCCACGTGCTATGTGATCAACAAATACCTTTTATCTGAGAAATAAAACATCAGTGTTCTAATTTTAACCAAACTCTTAAGAAGGTTAAAAAACAAAACCAAATCACAAAGCCAAAAGGCAATTAAACAACAAAACATACAAACTGCTACGTATATCGACGTAGCAGTTTGTATATGTATGTAACTATATCTTAACTGACAAAAAGCACAATAAAACAAGTTTTGTAACGCTGTTTCTAAATCAAATAACTCATTAGTATTTCGCATTGAAAACGACGTGTATTCAATAATTAGTTTTAGGATTCGTAGTGCTAAAACCTAGTTTGCAACAACACTACATCCTTGACGGAAATCAAGCGATATTCATGACTGAAGTTGGTCGTTGTTCGAACGATGTAATAACTCTCGGTATTACCACTAGAGACTCGGATTTGCATCTGAGCGATATTTGCTAAATCGTGTCGTGGGGTAACGCGCTTAAACTTGAGCAATTTGCGAGAGGTACACGCTACCGAGCATGATATCATTCGCTGCGCCTCTCTATATATATCTACTCGACATTACGGATATGGGTCACTTGAATGAAATATAGTGCCCTCGGCGTTCCGCCACTCAAGTTTATCAATGTCGGCAAACTAATGAGTAACAAACAAGTTAGCAAGGGGTAAACTCGCCAAGATGTTTTTGTAGACAAAAAGTTCTGCGCAATAAATTAATAGGCCCCGCACGGGTCAGACCCGATCGTAGTTAATGTTTGCTCACTTGTTAAAAAGTTCTACACATTCAGAGTGTCCTAGCGTATATTATATTATATTATATTTACCTATATTTATGTATGTGTATGTTCAATTCCCTAGAGATCCTAAACAAACGTATTTTGCACGAGTGATTGGTTACAATACGCGATAGATATAACGCACTCGCATTTACTAGTTAGTGGCAATACTCCGTTGTAGTACAATATCAACAACCATAAAATACCTTCTCGGTTGTAATAAGTCACTAGTGCTCAGGCCGAACGACTTAATTTCAGTCGTCATAAACTGCTAACTTTATAATATCAAAGTGTAAAAAAATCATTGAATATTGAACTAATAAAACAGTTTAACTGCTCCTCGCTGCTGTTTACACCTCAGCTGACCTACTTACCTGACATTTATCAAGCAAGTGACGACATTTTGTATTGCAACTAAAATAAACTTTCAACTCGAGCTCTCTGTCTATTACTCGCTGCTACAACACCAATGGGGAAAAATGTTTTACATACCCTTTATCTAAATAATTACAGTTCAGTTTATTTTAGTAGACTGTATTTTTGTTTGCTATCACCAATATATAGATACTACGATAGTCGTCAATATGCTTCTTAAATTTCAATATTCTAAAGGTCATGTAGAAATACTTTAACGTAAAACGTAATATACTTTTATAACATACGTAGTTGAGTATGCAATGTCATTGTTGTTTGAGAGTACTTGAAAACGTGCGACACTTGAAAGCAGTGCACGAATTTACTTAGCACTGCTTCTCTCTTGTCTGCGTATGAAGAGCGTTCACAGCACAAACTACATTTTTAACTGATTTTATTGCCCGACTTAGCTTCAACCCGACCAAATGTAATAACACAAAAAAACGATTTTAACTTTGAACTTTTTTATCATAACTGATTACTTACAAAAATGTTATCGCTAGTTAATAGAATCAACTCAAATAGGATTATGAATGTATTCAATAATATAACGTATTCGTTATGAATACAAATACAATTTCATACCTCTTATTTATTGCTTATTTTTATGCAAATAAAGTACAATTTGGCAGCGCAATATTAACAAGATAACGAGTGCTATTACTCACTGTCGCAATTCATATGGCTTCATTTAGAAAGAAACTATTTGCTGTACCTATAAATCATCTTGTAAAAAACCCACACTTTCTTGTATTCGCCCGGAATTTGTTTACGTCTCCGGCAAAAACACCGCTAAAACAGTGACAGTACGGGGTAGGAAAAACAATAGAAAAACGTTAAACTTCAAAGCGCGCGCCTCTGATTTCCAGTGTTGTCGTTTGGGAGTTAGTCATTACGTAAATATTTATATTTATACAACACACATCGCGCCAGTCTCACGCGAAATCTCACAGGAATCATTCCACCGCCATGTTGTAAATCTAGTGGATACAACAAATTTTAACATTTTAATTTTCTTCATTCAATGCAAAATCCCGACGGCTAACAAGATTTTAAATTAAAATGAACAATTAGCATAAAATGTTTAAAATTCTTACACTCCGCATTGGTTCAATTTGCGCTTCACATAATAATTAAGTGCAGTTGTTAAATTAAACGTAAATGTATAATTATATTGAACTATATATTTAACGCGAACAAAAGATAGACCATACATACCCACGGAGCAACTCGAGTGCCTTTGTTCAATCATTATTCAGGTAGTAGATGCTTACTGGTTGCTACATAAAGTGCTACCCTTACATTAAAACATTGAATGTGAGGTTGCTAAATGTTGGCGCATTTGGTTCGAGAACATCGACTTCCTACAACTTCCACAGTGACATCTTATTTCTTTTCTTACCTCTAATTCTCAAGTAGGCACTAATTATGTAACTTATGTGAAGTTGTAACCAAATCTTTACCTATGACGCTTTTATGTTTTACTTCTTACTGGGAAAACACAATAATAGCGTATTAAGATTACTGCTTATCATTAAGCAGACGGCTTAAGTATTGCTACTAATGCTTATTTTACCTTACAAATATTCCACCATAACAATTTAGTGACCAAAGATAAAAACATATTTGTCAATCCCCTGCCACAGTCTACAACGTCTTTCATAGAAATTACTCACGCAAACAATTGATTACGTTTATTTATAGATTGTATTAGTGGACACAGATCAAGAGTATTATTTAGCTTATCTGTATTCAGCAATCCTTCAAGTGAGTTGACTACAAAAACACCTCATGATTGTTTATTGAAGTGGTGTTTGAGACTAAGCCGTGGTCAGCTGCGGACAATTACGACGCGTTGATAAGGGTCCGAAACAAACGCCCCATGTGTCTACATACGTCTTATACGTCAATTAGATAAAGGTACTCGTGTACACCACATACATACATTAACATACAAGCGATGTGCCTTCGGTCGTGATACAGTATTACACTGTAGACCAAGACGAACATTCACTGAGAAAGATACAGCCCCCAAGAGATTTTGCACCGTACACCTCCGACTTTATTTAAGGTGTAACTCCGCTAGTACTCACATAACGGTAGAAACTGCACTTATCTATATAAATATGTGTTACGTACTTGAAATGCTACTACTCTCGCGTCTAGTTTTGATGAAAAGGTCAAGGCTATCCATTCGTAAATGTCATCTCGTATGACACTGAAAAATCGTGAAAAGAATTCGCCTTTGCTGAAATGCTCTAGGTAGTCTTACAGTTGGAAATATTCATATGATTCGCCTACTAATAGTTATTTCTTAGCTGGCGTGTTCTTCTCAGTTGTAGTAAAGGTATATGTTTTAGAAATAAGCGGTAAAATTATAGTAAGATTCTATAATATTTGAAAATAAAGTATTTAACAAAATAACTTTAATTCGGTATTTCAATTAGCATCTTTGGTTTAAATAATAAACTTAATTATTTAAATATAATCCTCTTAGCGTTGTCTCGGTTGCAGCCCGGGGTCCACTTACTAGTCTCGCCAGGTTTAACAGAATCTTATCTTTTCCACAGAGCTACTGCCGTCTGACCGCCGCAACTCACATGGATATCAATAGTCCATGGTTTAGACAAGTGTCAGTTTATTCAAAGGTACCAACTTCTCATAACCACTGTCAAGGATCATCATGACAGCTGGGACCTAAAATCTATTAGGTACTTAACGTGCTCGCCGAGACACGTTCAATAATAAATTGAATAAAATAATTTAGTAAATATTATTTGATATACCTATTTCATTATTGGAAACGTAGCAACAATATAACAAAATAATGAAAATGTTAAGTTAGGTACCAGTGTTGGCACATGTCTGTGTCAACACGTGGGAACCGCAGTATCCCTCAATTGCGGTTTTACCATTTTACGACTTTAATTCTTTATTATTAATTGCAACAGTATTTTTAGTAGTTTTTTAGCAATATGAAGATATGGCGTGGTAGATATGACGCCATTTGTAGTCGATTTAACTTAAAATTATAGTAATTCTATGCCTTGTTTACCTAAAATAATTACTCAAAGTGAACTCTAGCTCTTAAATAATTCGTTCCAAACACTCCCTGTGTTAATAAATTAGTCGTGACATCAGCCTTTGACCCTCTTCGGACCACGCACCGTTGGAACACTGACTGGTAACAATGACCTTGTATTTGTGCCTAAAGGCTGCATTAAAACAAGTATACACTTCTAAACAAATACTTATATACATTATACACCTTTTGTTTGATTTACAATCAAATTTTCGGTTTGATTTGGCCCATGGGGTTTTCGGCAAACGCGACAAAATATATACATATGCTTATGATATTCTGATGTATAAGCTATATTGAAAAGTTGCATTAAAATCCTTTACTACTTTTTGCATGGAAGAGTATTAAATATCAATCCCCACAAACTTTCGAGTTTATGGTGTGTAGTATTGAGTTCGAAAGTGTAATTAATAAATGTGTACAGAACAAAGTAGCAATCATTACGGACATAAGAATTATAAAAACAAATCCCTGCACGCAAAACAAAAAAGAGTTTGTTTTGTGTCCCGTTATTGATATATTTCTATGTAAACTATTACTTGATTAAACAAAAGTTATATTTAGCTATTCATTCTTTGTCTATACGTTTCCCTACGTATAGACAAAGAATGAATAGCCGTGCGTTAACGACAAAACTGTCCTTCTTTCCTAAAGCGTTTACCGCTGTACAATTTGTAACAGTATGTCACCGAACTATCTGCTCGTAAGCGGCAGACAATAGCGTTGTACAGTCGCGGTCTGAAAGTGTTTACCACCTTAAGGCTTATAATTGCATGAACACATGAATGACACAAGGACGACGATATTGTACTAGGCAACCAATCTATGATAACATGCGTTGCGTAGCAACTAGTGTCAAAAACGATTTATTATTCCACATTTATAATATACGTTCATTTAATTACAAGCGTGATATTTACACTGAAACTAAAATATTTGTAGTCTTCAAATAATGCAATTTTAAACTTGCTATTTACGATTTTGGTATTTGTTATTAATAAGTTTATCAAATGACTTTTACATTAACAGATTATAATGAAAGGGATGGCGAAAATACGACATCCTGAATATAAATACTTTTTGAAAAAAAATACAATATTTATATCGTCTAGTGTAAGACTGCCTCGTTGGTCTAGCGGTAGTGCATACGACAGCTGATCATGAGGTCTCGGGTTCGATTCGCGGGTCGGGCTCGGCAAATGTTTCTAAGGTTTTCTGTTAAGAATTTCTTAGTGACAAATTATTAGGAATTTCTGTCAAGAAATCCTTTATAATTAGCCCGAAGTTGGCGGTGATTCACCCCCGTGTATCAAAAAGCACGTTAAGCAGTCCCGGCTGTCATGATCTATGGCAGTCATTAGTGGGAAGTCAGTGCCCTCAAATATACCTACTGACTACTGGTCTAACCTTAGAATGATATGAGATGGCAGTCACTCCGTGTAAAAACTGATATTCAGTCAAATCTCGGTAGACCAGTTATAGCAGGCCCTGGGCTCCGAAGCGCAAGCTTGGGATGCAACTAAGAAAATGCTAGGGTGATGATGATGATGATATCGTCTAGCGAAAATCAGGGTGCGATCAGACTGTGAGCTATAATGATAGTGGATGGTATGCTAGTCACGTTAAAGCGCATGATGATCACATAAGTGAGCTTTTAGATAGTGTGCGCCCTTAAACAGGCGAATCGTGCTTTATAGAAAAATAGGCAGAAATAATCAAAAATAAATGCAACACATGTTTTTTTGTTAATAAAAGTTTTAATAACGAATATAGCCTATAATTTTGGACCATTTGCCTTATTTGCGTGGCGGTTAGTATTGGCTGACGACGTCCTGAATTGCTCCTGTGATCTGTAATTTGGCCTTCTTCGCCGTCACTCCGAATCCAAAACCTCACAGTCCATCGAGATTATGTTTAATTTCAGTGAAATAGCACTTATATTTAAGACATCTTCATGAAGCAATGTTATTTCAGCTCTTTGTTGCACTGTTAAACTTGCCATTTTATTACAATAAGTGTTTTTATAATAATAATAATATACAGAACTTTTATAGCAAAATAAATGCAATTCTGTCATTATGTCAAATTATTTCATCGACCTAAAAATATTCATACTCTTTTTGTTTGAATAGTAATAAGTACTCAGATATAGCATTTTAGACCTTGCTGAACACAGCGTGACAAAGAATGTAATTTGAAAAGTGGTAAACATTTTTTGACCGCGACCGTACAGATAGGTTGACAGGGCGAATCAGGCGTATTGTTGTGTCGCCATAATACAATCAACCCAACGTCACTGAACAGTTTAAGTGTTTTAGGATTTTAGGCCCAACTATAGTATAGTAACCGTAATTATATTGCAGCTTTGAAGAAATGGAAGTAACCTTAATTTTACTTTACTAAAAGCTGCGAGATAAAACCGAAAATTATTTTTTTAAGAAGTAATAAAACAAGTACTTTATTTATTTAAAATTTTACACTGATTTAGTGTCATTTTAATAATTGTGCTTTAATTTAGTTTAACTTATTTTTTTAGTTATATTTTATGTTTTATTTTAGTTACTATTTTTATTATTTTGTTTATAAAACCGTATTGCACAAAACATAGTGAATTAATTAAAACTGTTGTTGTCTATCAATTATTACATGATAATTGGCTGTAAAAATATTGGTTGATAGAAAAATACCTTTTTATTTTTATTCAACTTACACATATTTAGATCTCAAAATTGTATGTAGGCTTCAAATTGTAACGAAATACCTACGCAATTCTGTAGCAGACGACAACTCGATCCAGTGCAGTGCGGTGAGTCGATGCTACGATATTTCGTAGCATTGCTACGAATACAATTCACCAGCGATTATACATGTGTGGCCATTGATTTCTTTTAAAGCTTTATTTTTACATTTGCAACATGAGTTAATCTAATGTTTGAAATAAAGGTACCGCTAAGCTAATAAAAAACCACATCAATAACTAATCAGAAAGAGAAATTACCATCATAAACATTATAGCCAATTAAAATTGCAAAAACGAAAATAGCCGATCAAAACGCAGACGAGAATTTTAAGAATTACTCTCAAGAACCCATTACGGAATGATATCAAAGCTGTGGTGTAAAAAGGGAATTTGAATTTTCACGATTACCACAAAAAGGCCGGCTAGCAACAATTATCTTTTTATCCAGTTATTATGAAAGCGAAGGCTGAGCTTTCGCTAATGTTTATTTAAGTACTTAGCACGGCTTATCCTGTAGTCCTGCTGAAAGTGATTCCCGTGGCTGTCGAATGTGACGTCTGGAGGCACAGAATTTAAAATAATCTCGCCTTTTCTCAACTACGAGAGACTCTCGCACGCTACCAAGGGTACTCATCTTCAAAGACTTCTGAGCTGTAGTTAAAATAAGAATATATTTGCGTACACCACTGTGTACAATCAATCAAACAACCTTTCACAGTCTACGCCTGTACATAGACTCTCCTAATGTGCTTCACAATACCATCGTGAGTCTATAGAAGGATTAGACCCAGTAAACCTCGCTGGCCGTCAGTATATGGCTTGATGTTGAGTTATCCATATCTGCGCAAAGATACTATTTGCTTCCTGTATTTTCTTTGTCGATACTTACAATACTCCTGGAAGGAATAAGGGTGTTTTCAGATTGTATTCTTAACCCGTCTCCACGCGAAAAACATGTTTTATAAGAGTACTCTTGCTCCTTAGGATTAGTGTCTTACGCACTAGCACTAGACCTAGCGCCAGGCATGGCCCGACGCGCCGCCGCGTCGTCCTACACCGAGACCCGCTACTTAACGCCTTACTCCGCTTAATGTACGCAAAACAAAATAATCTGTGCGAAAGCTTCGCCTTTTACATGACTTTCTTTATTTATGGGCGTGCACGCTCGCCCCACTTTACGAATGGATGTTCAAATGAAAGCTTGTTTTTAGTTTTTAACATATTTGCTTGGCATTGATTCCAATTTAACTTTTGGCCAGAAGTTCAAGATCCTTTTTCTAGCCTAGATTTCACAAAATAACAGCTTGCCGAAAACTTTTTTTGTCTTTATGTAACTAATGCAATCGCCGCCAATACGTTATATGTATTGGGTTGCATGAATCATTCCGTCCGCTGACAGGTACCTACCGGTTTGTGAGTGTATCACGAATAGGCAGAGAACACACGGTGGGGAACCTTGTTTTATAATTTTGTAAGGATAATAGACTGCAGCTTATGACTGCCTCCTGCAACGCAGCCAACGTGACTCTTTTCTGGGTCAAAAATATAGGTGCTTGCCAGCGAAAGGACGACAGAAATTGAGACTATTATCCGTCTTCTAAGAAGACGGATAATAGTCTCAATTTCAGTCGTATTTTAAAGCGTAGATCAATAATCTGATTCGTGTGAGGTAATTGATAGTGTGTGCAATAGTCCTTAGTGTAAGTGATACGACGCGGAACGGTTCGCGTGACCGGCTGTCGATCGGAAAAGCTTATCAGGAAACGGATCCCCCCACCCAAAGAACATCACCTACATAATCTATTTACAACACAAACATTCGTATTTATAACCGTTACACAAATGTCTTCATATATGCGTTGTCCTGACTAGTTTTTATCGACCGCATCTTATCACCCGAATATCTCTTTGTCCTACGATTTCGAGCATTTCCCTTCGGTATTTCGTCTGCATAATAGTACCGTGTTTCTAAGAACGTTTCGCTTCATTGTTAAACTGTCGCAAGTTTCTACGGGTTATTTTAGTACAAGAAAACTTTGTAATTTCTTATGAATGATTTTCTTTGTTATAAAATTTGTAGTTATAATCTAAAACTGTGCTTGCTCGCTATTATTCAAGGTTTTAACGCTATGTATAACAGAAGTTTTATAAATTTCTGTAACAGAAAGAGCTAAAATATCGGTACTTCACTATTATTTTAAACTTAATATCAATCATGAAACTAAGTCTGTACTGACTTTTGAGTCTTTACTCGGTTTTGTACAAAATCAACAGACGTTTAAAAAAAATTTTTCATACATATTTCATGATCGGTTATGATACATTTTTTTGTTGTTATTATACACAGCAGTGATAGCCTAGTGGGGATACCGACAGATTGCCATGCAGAGGATATCGGCGATATACTTTTCGGCGTTATGTGCGTATTAAATTATTAATTATCGCTTTTGCCCCGTGCCTCGGAGAGCACGTTAAGCCGTCGGTCCCGGCTGTCATGAAGATCTTTGACAGTAGTTACCTACGGGTCGGTAGTACCTTCTAAATAAATTGTCAGTAGTCCAAACCATGGAATATCGCTATCCCTTCGGGTTGCGGAGGTCAGACAGGCAGTCGGTCCGTGGAAAAGTTAATATTCAGCCAAATCTGGTTAGACTAGTAAGCGGACCCCAGGTTGAAACTGGGATAACGCTAGCTAGCTAAGGATGATTGATGACTTGTTATTATTACAATTCTGAAATTCTTTGTGTTAGTCTCGTAATCTATTTACTGGGTTATCTCTGAACCGAATTTATTTACTCCATATATTTATGTAAGTGAAAATACGTTATTAACGTCAGTGAAAATATTTTTTAAACACAACATTTTAGCATATTCTATTTATGATGAGCGAAGTAATAAATTGAATGTAGATGCTTAGGTACACCAATATTACCCACAGTTATAACCAGATACCAATTTCGCTTCTGTCCAATCGCTGCGATCGTTTCAGTAGGTATGTCAGTAGGTAAAACATATAATGTTATTTATTTATAGTCTCACGCCTGTATCCCCGAAGGCGTAGGCACCGGTGTAAACATACACCCACATTTCACCATGAATTTTTAGGTCCCACGTAATAGGGGGCATATAAACATATAAGTGTAACAAATAAATAGTTAAATAAACTACATATTTTTATATTCTTAACTATTAGGCTTAGTTCTTGTTGATCCTGCTGCATGTCTGTATTTGGAACTAGTTCATAGCTGTTGTGAAAATAAAACGTGTAATCAAAAGAGATCGAGCACACGATCTCCAAACATAAGTTGAACGCGTAAAATACTAAGCTCACATTTCACAGAAAATACAAACGTCAGAATAAAACCCGGGGTTGGGCGTCGCGTAATTTAACATTTTATTTATATCTTCGATAACAATAGATCAAAATTACCAAAAGCAAATCAGAAGTTTCTTGTGCACATTTTCAATGTCACTTTATTTTTGTTATCTAGCCAACATAATATCAGAATTATTATTAGAAATATTTATCCGTATTTTAAAATGCATGTACCTACGCCATTGATTGCAACCATTGTATGCCCAATGGGCGGGATATAGCTGAACTATAATTTTTGAAACTATAACATCTGTATTATGTACCAACCTATGATCCACAATAAAGATAATTATTATTATTATTATTATAAAAAGAAGGTGCTCATATAAATTAATTTAATAGTCCTCTCGCAGGTACTGTAACATAACTGCGTCATTGTTAATGGAGTCAATTTACTTTATAGCTGGAGTGGCTCGTCATATGATTAAGACTCCGTTTACCGAGCTCCGATACCACTAAATATTATGGTGTAATAAAAATATTTTTCAAATAAAAAACTCGTTTCAATAAACTATTTAACTATTATTAGTCGTACTATTTATCAGTTTACTGAATTTATGTAAATTATTTAGATATTATATAAGAAAAAAAGTTACTAGGATAATGGGCACAATATCTCTGAATAACGGTTTAAGTTATGATTTTTGCATTTAGTCAATTTCTTATACAAGGACGTGAATGATTGATTATCTTAATACTTATATATTACGAGAATAATTAGATCATATTTTATATATATGACACGATTTTATATCATGTAATAGTGAATATTACATTTTTGTCCCAAGTTTAACTGGTAGACTATAAATCCACACCTGTGCATTGTTTCGTAATATGTACGTTTAATAAAAAGGCTTTAGGCACATCGATTCTGATATAGCTGCCGCAGACGCTGTCTAAATAATTCCACAGTCAAACTTTATTCAGAGTTCACGAGAGAGCGCTACTCCGTTCTTTGTTATTGTGCAATTTCCATGAAATAAACAAATTAGTTACGAGCTACGGTACCTAACTAGTGAGGATACCAACCTTGTGCGAACTTCCAACGAGTACTTGCTGCTTATATTATGTTAGTTGAGCATAAACTCTACAATATGGTATGGCGCTAGTTCCTTAAGTGTTCCGGGCCCCACTACCCTATGAAGCTGAATGGTGTTTATTAATTTGATGTTGGACTGCAGTGTCATTAATAAAAGCATACTTAATACAGTCTCAGTTATATTTTATAAGCTAGCTGTTTACCGCTGTTTCAACCGTGCTATTTTCGGTATGTCGACAACAGCTCCACCTGCAGGGTCAAATTATAGGCTATTTGTAGGCAACTTCCTCTAACTTTGAGCGAAACTCTCATTAAAATCGGTTCAGTCATTCCAGAGTTTACCCCGTACAAGCAGACAGACACAATTATTAAAAAAAGTTAGTTTGAAAGACTTGGTATCGTGCATGTAACTAATGCACTTGAAAATACATTGTTATTTTGAAATAACAGACAGAGACTTCTATTTCATTTACTTATACGTATAAAAGTCGCTTATAAGATACCTACTAGCTTCGCACGCATGGATCACGCAATACAATAAAGTTCCAACCCCTAATTTACCCCTGTTTGTGTAACAATTTTAAGGCCACCCTTACATTGGTGTCAGCAACAACGCAGCGGCACCTCGGCGTCTACGTCACTTCAGCCAAGAGTTCTTTAAGAACGCTTTCGTCTTTTGAAGAACGCTCGGCTTACGCGCCGTAGACGCGGCGTCTAAGCGGCGTCGACGCCGCCGGCGAGGTACCGCTGCATTAACACTAACGCCCAATGTGAGGGCGGCCTAAAAAAGGTCGATATGCGTGTAATCAGTTCAGCCAAATCCGGTTAGACTAGTAAGCGGACCCCAGATTGAAACTGGGATAACGCTAAGAGAATGATGATGCGTGTAATCAGATACTGAAATATGTAATTTCATACCTGTATCTCCTTAAATGAATCTCATACATAATGGTTTCATCTCCTAATTCAACGCCTTAGAAAAAAAAAGCTTTTTAGACTCCTCATTCAAATAGAGGAATTTTGAAAAGCTAACAGTTTCGCTGTAAATGTAGTATGCGTTCATTAATTGCAGTTAGTTCTGCAACCATAACTAGTTTCACAGACTGTAGCGTCAGCGTTTATACTACTTTGAAACTACACTTCAAATGCTTGGCGAAATAATGTATAGAAATTAAATAAGTTTAACTAAATGCGTCTAACTACTGACAAAAAGTTACGGGTTCCTTTTTATAATTTATATTTAGTCACATAGGTATTATGTATTAATGTTGTCTAAAACAGGCACTTATTTCAATGTATGTTTATAATGATTTTCTACAGACAAAGCAAAAAGAGAATTGTTAATTGTCGCTTGCTCCGTGCCTCGGAGAGCACGTTAAGCCGTCGGTCCCGGTAGTCATGAAGATCTTTGACAGTCGTTATAGGGCGTCAGTACCTTCTAAATAAACTGACACTAGTCTAAACCATGGAATATCGCTACCCCTTCGGGTTGCGAAGGTCAGACAAGCAGTCGCTCCGTGGAAAAGCTAATATAAGACTTAATAGTTAGACTAGAAAGCGGACCCCGGGTTGAAACTGGGATAACGCTAGGAAGATGATGAAAGCAAAAAGGGAATCTTCATTCAATGTTTTAAATAGCCTTCAACGATTTTATTATAAATCTTGGAATGGACTGGTATACTGAAGATAGACTCGTGATAATAACGCTCCACTGCTTCAATTAAGCGCAATTTTGAATCGCCACACTTAGAAGTTTAAAATAAAACTGAGATAATTATGACGAAAGTACTAGTTAACTGTTTAAGGAAGATTCAAGTTTGAAGGGCGAAAGGAGTGATTTGGGTTATTAGACTGTGAAGGTAGATGTACCTACCTACGTGGCATGAAGAATTGTATTTCGACTTCAATCCTTTAGTTCTCAACATATGTATGAGATTTAGTACTTTGCATTGATCTCGTTGGCGAGCACCATAGTTTAATTTCTTGAATAATTATTATTGTCCGCCTTTAAAGCCAAAAATTACCTCGTAGAAAATAATCAGTTACTAAGTGTTGTCATGAAGTATGGTTGCATCGTGCTGACTGATTTAGATATTCATTATAATCCAATCCCTAAGTACTTAACATTAATGCACACTTTACGACTCGTTATATTATGTCATATCGCGCCGCCGTGCAAGCGATAATGTATGCGAATATTTTAAATTAGAGAACATCAAACAACAAGGGGCACGCTTATAAAAATATGCTTCAATTATTTTCCTTAGCCGAGCGTGCAGTGTTCTTTGTCAATTTTTTCCACAAAAACACATATTTCTCTTCTGTCTGAGACGACGTCCCTGCGAGTTCAAGGATGTTTGAACCCTTGACTTTCAACTTTAATTGTGAATAATGTGTATGAATCTCACGTATTTTTCATTAAACATACTATTGCTTTGCACCTGCTTCTATCAAGTGCAATATATCTTATTACTATCAAGTATTATAAAATCCATTTACTTAGAAGTACATACATTTAATTACCGTGTCCCCGGCTGAACTCGAAGAAAGCTAAGCTTAATTCGTGTTCGCAGTATGTATAAACGCGTTGGTGCGTTAATATTAATGATTGCTTTCAAGCTTACTTAAGTAGACCTAATTTAATAACATCGTAAGGGCACTTTCTAAATATATAATAAAAATCTCTTATGGTACGTTTCAAGAGCTTAGGTGTGTGTTTCTCCCTATCTCCTATTCTTTCTCCCTCATCCCACTCCTCATCCTATTCCTTTTCCCAACCCCAAGGGGCGGCAACGCACTTGTAACTCGTGTGGTGTTGCTTGTGCCCATGGGCGGCGGTCATTGCTTACCATCAGGCGAACCGTCCGCTCGTTTGCCGCCTATTACCATAAAAAAAAAAAACAAAAAAATGATATTTCTTCAGAATAGCATGATTTAATCAAATCTTAAATACGTTCCATTTATGCCATATAAATATTGTAATATGTTTAGACGCTCCAATTATAAAAGATATATTAATTAGAAATTGGCAACTTACATAAACTATAACCTAAGCATATTAAAGAAATGCTTGTTCAATAGATAAGTACGGTTGCATCTTAACTAGTTAGTTCTTCAACTAGTAAGTTAAGATGTAAACTACTTGGCGATTGAAAACAGTGTTATTACCGTTTTGGAATTAATAGTTGTATAACCAACTGCTAAGTAAAATATTGAATATTAGGTACTGGATTCCTTGTATATGTGAATAGTAAGAACTATATATCTATTTGGTATTTATTTTTAAATAATAATCCCAGTTAAAAAACAAGCAAAGTATTATTTGGTTTTACGGCTATCAAAATTGTAATTTGATTTTACATTGATTCGCATTTAATATAATTAAATCAATCCATCTTTATAAACAAAAGACCTATGAATTTAAAAAGACTGGTATAATCTAAGTTTATTTGCAAATAATGTGAAAAGTTTTAATGCTTTTAATTCGTCTTCTAAACACAACTGCTTTGTACAACTTTACGTACATTATTCAATACTTTTAATTACTTGTTTAGAACGAACGTAGCATGTATATTACCTGTACTAAGCATTTATTGGCTACGTTTATCGATTCGTAAATTAAGTTTAATGTAACGTGTAATTACGTGTAATAAATTACTTTATTCCATTACTTTTCGTAGCGGTAGGTATGTGCAACAATTATTTGTGTAAGCATATTATTTTCATGCGCAATTTATTCGTGTTGTCACACTATTATTTTGAAACACAGTGGCATAAACATATGTAAAATGAACGATAAATTACTGAGTTTTAATGGGTGTCATGGGATGCTTATACTTATTCGAAGGCTATATTATCTTTAAATTATACCTACTATCTAATCAATTTGTTACATGTTCAACAAAACGCCAATAAACTGTACTAAATACAATACATGCTAAACATTAGACCATTTTTGTCCATACATCCAATCCAAACTCAATTTTAATTATTAAGCTACACATATATAAATGCTTCCAAATTTCAGAACAAGCTTATACATTGTAGTGACCCTTACTGTCAGACTAACAATCTGCAGGTAAAGAGACCCAAGTTGGCCGGTTCTTTACATAACCGAAATACTCGCACACTAAGCCTTAATAACAATATAATTAATCTTGTAACGCGCACAACGCCACAACGAAACAGCTTAGACCGGCGCGAGCAGTAATTTTATTGTAATTTGTATACTATTAATAGTAGCTACTCCGCACTGCCTTCAGTATTGAGGTTTTCGTTCTCATTTCGTCAAAACTCAATAACAGTACATTGTTAGATGAAGGACTCTTGCCATGAGCCAAATGATGGCTCATATTCCGTTGTGTATTGTTTTTGGGGAGGCCACTGAGAGCCAATCAAATATAACAAACTCTGCAAGGAATTGCAGCATAGTTACAATGTTCTATCGTTTGTCATATGCTTCCGTTGGAAGTAACATGTCTAAATGTTAGTTAAAATCCCACGGCTCTTTGAATTTTTACATTATATGTGTTGCCACACACGTGTTAGTTAAGAACCCGTGCAGAATACTAATATCAACAATGCTCGCTCGTTCTTATCTTAGTTTCTACTTACTTTAGACGCCAGCGGAGACAATATTTTTGCGGTCGCCTGTCTCTTTAGCTTTTTTATTGTGCCCAGATATCGTAGACAAGCCCGCAGTGTACTCTACAGTGCCAAAATATTCCCAGCGAATGTTTTACCAATACCGTTTGCTTAGAAAGGCATCAATCAGAAATAAATATATATTCAAAATGAAGAGCCGTGATGGGATTTGGCTGAATCATATTTTGAATACTTATTATTGAGATCGTCTGAACTGAAGCTATATAAGCTATCTTTGCAAATCACATCGCATTTGGCTTTTTATTTTATAGCCTTTTAATACATCGCTTATATCTTACAAATTTAGTATATTATATTCTTTCTTTTTCTTATACAGATTTCACAATTTTGGCGTTATGTCGCTTTGGTACTAGATATTTCTAAATCGAGGCCGTAGTTATATTGAACATTAATACAAAAGATATTAGACTTATATACCAACACACATACTTTCTGACAAACGTACCAGTGGCCACGTGCTATGTGATCAAAAATTATATTTTACCCGAGAGATAAAATATCATAGTCCGAGATCCGTAGAAGAGCGACCTTCACCGATCAACCAGATCGGTTTTCTACTTTTCCTAGTTTGGACCGGATTTTTTTTGCTAACCAATTCGCGATATATTTTTTAACATGCAAAATTTGATATAAAATACTTTTCATCCAATAAACAGATCGGTGAAGGTCACTCTTCTACGGATCTTAGACTATCAGTGTTCTAATTTTAACCAAATTCTAAGGAAGGTTAAAAAACAGAAAGGCTATTAAGTAACAAAACCAAACAACAAAGCCAAAAGGTAATTAAATAAATAAACCAACAAAACATACACACTGCTATGTATATGTATCCACGTAGCAGTTGTAACTATGTACTCCTAACTGACAAAAAGCACAATAAAACAAGTTTTGTAACGCTGTTTCTGAATCAAATAACTCATTAGTATTTCGCATTGAAAACGAGGTGTATTCAATAAATTAGTTTTAGAATTCGTAGTGCTAAAACCTAGTTTGCAACAACACTGCATCCTTGACGGAAATCAAGCGATATTCATGACCGAAGTTGGTCGTTATTCGAACGATGTAATAACTCTCGGTATTACCACTAGAGACTCGGATTTGCATCTGAGCGATATTTGCTAAATCGTGTCGTGGGGTAACGCGCTTAAACTTGAGCAATGGTACAGGCTACCGAGCATGTGATCATTCGCTGCGCCTCTCTATATATATCTACTCGACAGTACGTATATAGGTCACTTGAATGAAATATAGTGCCCTCGGCGTTCCGCCACTCAAGTTTATCAATGTCGGCCAACTAATGAGTAACAAACAAATTAGCAAGGGGTAAACTCGCCAAGATGTTTTTGTAGACAAAAACTTCTGCGCAATAAATTAATAGGCCCCGCACGGGTCAGACCCGATCGTAGTTCATGTGTGTTCACTTGTTAAAAAGTTCTACACATTCAGAGTGTACTAGCGATAAACATTTACCTCTATTTATGTATGTGTGTGTTCGATTCCCTAGAAATCCTAAACAAACGTATTTTGCACGAGTGGTTGGTTACAATACGCGCTAGATATTACACACTCGCATTTACTAGTTAGTGGCAATACTCAATTGTAGTACATTATCAACTACCATATAATACCTTCTCTGTTGTAAAAATTCACTAGTGCTCAGGCCGAACGACTTAATTTCAGTCGTCATAAACTTCTAACTTTATAATATCCTGCGCGAAATAACAAAGTGTAAAAAATTCATTGAATATTGAACTAATAAAACAGTTTAACTGCTCCTCGCTGCTGTTTACACCTTTTTTTTTTTTTTTTTTTTTTTACGCGGGAAAAATGCTTGTGCATACCCCATCCGTCCGGGGGACAAACGAAGGTTATGTGGGACTGCACCCACTAAACAACCCGCGGTGAGCCTTGCAAGTCGCCTTGACGGGAGGTCCCGGAACTTGTTACGACTTCGGCAACCTCCCAGCGAGACACCCACAGTGAAGCGGGCTACCTCTATTGGGCGATGTCCTGGCTCATCTTAGGACATCACCCCGTCGCGGAACTCCGCGGGCGGTGGCTATCCCCCGGTCCAACGCCCGCGGCGCCACCTATGGCGGCATAAAGCGCATCTCAGCGCGTTGACGCCGCCCGGTTCGCCGGCGACGGATCGAATCAGGCAGGGCATTTTCCTCCCTGACTCGCTCCGCCGCTTCCTTCTGCGAGATTACATCCTCGCAGAAGCTTGCGACCGCCGCCCATTGTCTGTCACTGACGACCATAGCTTGAACTACAGCCGCCAGCGACAGGTCAGAACCAATGACTGCAACGAGATCACGGCGCCCCACATCCCAAGCCGGACAATGCTCCAGGGTATGCTGCGCAGTGTCCTCGCTGCAGTCGCAGTGGTGACAGATGGGACTCGGCTCTCTCCTAGCGACTGAGTGCAGGTATTTGCCAAAGCACCCGTGCCCCGACAAAACCTGCACCAGTCGGAAAGTGAGAGTCCCATGCTGCCGCCCCGCCCAACTGTCTAGGACAGGCCGAAGCGCATCCACGGTCCTTGCACCGGCTCGAGGCGTCTCCAGCCGGTCACGCCATTTGGCCATTGTAGCCTGGCGGGCATTTTCCCGCCAAATGCGTATTTCCTCCAGAGGTGGAATACGGCCCACCACCTTCGCCGCCACTGTCCGCCAGTATATTTCGGCGAGTGCTTCCGCCTCCAAGTCCCATGGTGGGGTTCCAGCTAGGGCACATGCCGCCTCAGTTGACACGGTGCGGTAGCCTCGTATTACCCTCACTGACATAACCCTTTGGGGTTTCCATAAAATAGCCCTTGTTTGGGCAGTCAGGCACTGTGCCCACACTGGCGCTCCATACAGTGCCATCGAGCGGATAACACCAGTGAAGAGTTGCCGACACGTAATAGATGGACCACCTAGATTCGGCAAAAGTCGTCCGAGGGCAGATGCTGTGCCGACAAGCTTTGTGGAAAGTTGGCGAAAGTGTTCGCCGAACTGCCATCTTCCGTCCAGCTTGAGCCCAAGATACTTCATGCTGGATTTGATCGGCACGAGAACCGAGTTAATCGTTATCGAGGCACCAGTGGGCGGCTTACGACGAGGCCCGTGGAAGAAAAGGGCCTCCGTCTTGTTGAGAGCCACCGTGAGTCCCAGTGCCTGAATACGTCCGATCACTTCTGAAACTCCAGTGGTAGCCAAGTGAACCGCCTCATCGAAGCTAGTTCCCCGGGCTGTAACAAGGGTATCATCGGCGTAGCAAATGACACCCAGCCCGCGAGGGTACTCACCTCGAAGTACCCAGTCGTAGCCAATGTTCCACAGGAGCGGTCCCAGGACCGACCCCTGTGGAACACCGCACGACATAAGATTTCGTACTACGACTCCGTCTCGATCCTGGTGCACAATGCTTCTTCCTTCCAAGTAGTCTGCCACTAGCCGCACCAGGTAACCTGGAACTCTGTGGTAGAGAAGTGCCTCGCGGATGCAGCTAAATGGCAGACTATTAAAAGCGTTGGCGATGTCAAGAGACACCGCCAACAAAACACCACCTGTGGCGACCGCATCCTCGGCCATAACCTTCAGTTTCATTATAGCGTCCACTGTAGAACGTCCCAAACGAAAACCGAATTGAGCGTCCGACAGATTGGGGCCGACTTCATTGAGATGCCGGACGATGCGGGCAGCGAGAATTCTCTCAAACAACTTGCCCGACTCGTCCAGCAGGACAATAGGCCTGTAGGCCGCAGCCGAATCTGGAGGCCGAGGCTTAGGCAGAAGAACCAACTTCCCCGTCTTCCAGCACTCAGGGAACTGACCGGATCGAAGACAAGCGTCAAGGAGACTCCGGAGGTGATCTTGAAGATGTTCAAGAGCCAGAGCGAGAACCCGCGCTGGAATCCCGTCTGGGCCGGGGGCAGTGTTTTTGGAGCGAATCCTTAGAGCAGCCGCCCCAATTTCCGCTTCCGTGACGCCTGGGGCTTCCGGTTCAGTTACCTGAGCGTCAGCCGAGGGAGCCATTACCGGTGCCGTATGTCCAACCCGTAGAGGAAAAAGCCCTTCGATCACTTCGGCAAGGAAGCTAGGTTGGAGAGTCTCGGTGAGGGGAGGACCCGACCCGCGTAGCTTGTTGCGCACAGCACGATATGGACGACCCCAGGGGTCATTATCGAGACTCCTCAACATCTCTTCGCGAGCAATTTCTTTGGCGCGACAGATAGCAATTTTTAGATTTGTACAAGCGGATTGATACGCTTCGTACAACTGTGCCTCCCTTTCGTCACCGGCGTGCCTACGTCGGCCGCGGGTATAAGGCCTCCGAGCACGAGTACATGCTTCGCGGAGATCTGCCAATTCCCGGGACCACCAGTAAACTTCCTTTTTCGGGGGTCGACGACGAACGCGAGGCATGGCTGCATCGCATATATTCGTCATCGTATCACGAAAACGGCCAGCCTCAGCAGCAATATCAACCCCCTCGGAAGGAGGTGGTGTGATCAGCCAAGACTGAATAATGGCCGCCTCGGCTAGTAAGTTCCGGTTGAGCCTACGTACAGCCCATCGTGGAAAACTGGCAGTTCTGTTAAATGTGCTCCCTCGAGACGTCTGCGTTCGGGAGACGCGTATTCGGATATACAAGTGATCCGAGAGGGTCTCCACCTCCTGCAGTACGCGCCAGCTCCTCACACGCGCTGCAACTTCAGGAGTAGCGAACGAGAGGTCCACTATCGACCCCCCCTGTCGTCGCACGCATGTATTGGTAGAACCTCTGTTTAAAAGACAGAGATCAACCGATGACATCCATTGTAGGACAGCCGCACCACGTACGTCCGTTCTGGGAGATCCCCACGCAACAGCTTTTGCATTAAAATCACCCATAACCAAGACGTGGCTAGGTGATAAACGCCGTATCGAGGTCTCAAGATTGTCGAGAAAGATCTCAAAATCAGCCAAACTCCGGTTGGGGGAGAAGTAGACCCCGTAAATAACCAATCCCCCCCATTCAGCAGCGACATAGCCCGAACCCTTGTCTTTGAGCAGCAAAGGCGGGGAGCTAGATTCCGTGGAGCTGACGATTGCAACGGAGCCGTCCCAGTCACTCTCCCAATTAGAGCGAGTAGGAACGAAATAGGGCTCTGATGCAACGGCTACACCAATCGACCACTCCGCCAAGGATTGTAGGAAGAGATCTTGTGCGCGGGCCGAGTGGTTGAGATTCGCCTGAAGGAAGCAGCAGTCACGATCCATAATTAAATTGTGACCATTGCCTCCTCTTGCGATGGTGATCGCTGGACATCACTGGAACCAGGAATTGCAGCCCGGGTCGATGGACTATCCTTGTTTTTATTCTTGGAGGCTGCAGAAGATCGGCAACCCTTCCCACCCATTGTGTGGTCAGCAGGGAGCTTGGCCGTCTCACAAATTGGACAGTGTGGAGTGGCGGAGCACCCTGCTGCTTTATGCCCTGGGCAACCACAGCGATAACAGAGATCACTGCAGTCAAAAACACTGTTGCAAGTGGCACGAGTGTGTCCCTGCTCTAGACATTTGAAACACCTCGCAGGTCTCGACTCCAGGACCGTTACCTTGGCTGAGCTCCATCCCACGGCGAACCTACCAGTGGTAGCTAATATTTTAGCTGCAGTAACGGGGCAACTGACCCACACCGCGCCCATGCCTCCGGGGCCACTACGGATGGTACCGACTCTGATGGATTCCGGGGTACATGCAGCTTTGGTAACTATTGCACCCCGGATTTCCTCGGCAGTAATTGAATCATCCAGGCCAGTGATGCGCAGTTCCGCGCATTTCACGGGCCTGGTGATTTTTACACCATCTTCCCCAGCAAAGTAGTTTCGCAGCCTTTCCGCTAATGTATCGGCGGTTTTAATGCCTTCAACCCCAGGGAACTCAAGCATTCGAGCCCCTGTCCGGGTCAAGCGTGTCCGGGCGCCAGCGCTCCCTAAGTCAGAAACATCTACGCCCTGACGTGCCTTCCTCAAAACAGCCTCATAGGAGAGGCCCTTGTCCACGGCCTGAGGCAGCACTGTTATGATAACAGCTGCCGACTTAGGTGGCTGCAGTTTGTTCTTCGGCTTTTGGGCCTTTTTAGGATCTGCAGCTTCAGCTGCTTTGGCAGCAGCCTTTCTTCTCTTTCTTTTTTTCTTTCTGCCCGGTTCTACAGTCTGCCAGACCTCGCTGGGGTTGGTTGTGGCAGAGGAATTCTGGGCAGTTACATCCAGAGCATTGCATGGTGCACTTGCTGTTGCCTTCTTAGATTTACTCTGCGGTTGTGCCTGCTTTGCTGTAGCAGTCGCGCGGCTGTTAGACTCTGCCCGGTTAGACCTAGGTGTCACCGCCACCGTGGCATACGTCCCTTGAGGTGCCGCCGTACTTACAGAACTTGTAGGCCGTCTTTGTTTGTCTGCAGCCAGTGGGGGTCGAGGAACTGGTTCTGGAAGTAGCCTTGCTTCCAGGGCGGCCAGTCGCGCATCAACCAAGAAGCCGGTGCGATCCATAATCAGCCGCATTTGTTCCTCTGATAAGCTAGGGGCCGTGCTAGCGGTCTGAATCTGGGCCAATTCCTTCCGGAGATTTGCTAACTCCGCTTTAAGGGCAGTGTTAGCTGCTGCCAGACGCTTTATCTCGTCAGTTGTGGTGCGCTCAGATAACACCTCCACGGATTCAGAGATAGTAGTCGCTGCATCCTTCAGTGCTCTCACATATTGCCCATTCAGATGCCGGGACTTTGCAGCTACCTTTAAAACGATGGCGACGCCTTGCCCAGTCCTCTTCACCAAATCCGCCGCCAATTGGGGGTTATTATCCCGGTTAAGTGGGCGAATTTGTTGCAGTAACTGTGTAAGTTCTTCCGACACATTTTCCTCCTCCTCCTTCTGGGTTAGAGCTTCAGTCTCCGACCCAGATACTGTCGTGCTCCGGCCTCGTCCGCGACCACGACCTCGACCGCGCCTAGTTGTCGGTACCTTACCTGCCTTGGAAGAAGGTACGGATTCAATATCGGATTCTGACCCTGTCACTACCTTACCTACCTTGGGGGGCGGTACGAAGTCAAGATCTGACTCCGTCCCCTCCCTGGGGCGAGATCGAACTCGAGAACGTGATGCGCTGCGAGCATCACCATCATTCGAGTGACTACGACTTGAGTGACCTACCTGAGCCGTCAGTGTTTGCGACATATCAGTAATCATCGAATTAAAATGTTGAACAGTGTTATTTTCCATTTTGTTCCCACGAGTGTGGGGGAATAAAAAGTCCATCCGGGCAGTGCCCCCTGTACCCGGGTAAGCGTACATTTAGTACTCAACTGGGGGGTCCGCCGGTACCCCAGCTGGGGGCGCGCTCGCAACTGAACCTCCCGTCAGCCATGCATCCCTTCGCCGCGCGCCAGAGCTTGAGATTCGGGGTTATTTTTGAAGAGGTTGTCTTCCTCGCGGTCCGGGCGGCTAAGCCAGGACCATCGGTCCCAGATAAAGTTGCGAGACATGACCACAGCACTCTTTCCGGGATTACGATGTATGACGGAGGCAAAGGAGGAATGTTTCTCCGTTGCCTGCTCGGCGACAGTGTAAGTGTACGCCGGGCCCGCCGCTTCAAGCCCAGGTTGGGCCCCACTTTACCATTTTTATAGAGGTTTTTTCCTCTTGCCCCCCTGGTTTCATCCGCTGTACCTTCTGCTAGCTCAGAGGATATGCAGAGAAACTCCCCCAAAACGACCCATTCGGGTTAATACACCCTCCACAGAAAGCGGAGAGTTCCCTACGGCCAGATTATTGGCCATGAGCCAAAGACTCCCTCGAGTGGCAAGGGAGTCTTTGGCTTATGTTGCCCGGGTGCACCACGGGGAGGTTACCTGACACAGCACCCCTGCTGTTTACACCTCAGCTGACCTACTTACCTGACATTTATCAAGCAAGTGACGACATTTTGTATTGCAACTAAAATAAACTTTCAACTCGAGCTCTCTGTCTATTACTCGCCGCAACAACACTAATGGGGAAAAATGTTTTACCCTTTATCTAAATAATTATAGTTCACTTTATTTTAGTAGACTGTAGTAGTTTGCTTTTACCAATACACGGATACAACGAATGTCGTCAATATGCTTCTTGAATTTCAATATTCTAAGGGTCATGTAGAAATACTTTAACGTAAAATGTAATATACTTTTATAACATACATAGTTGAGCATGCAATGTCATTGTTGTTTGAGACGAAAACGTGCGACACTTGAAAGCAGTGCACGAATTTACTTAGCACTGCTTCTCTCTTGTTTGCGAATGAAGAGCGTTTACATCACAAACTACTAACTGATTTTATTACCCGACTTAGCTTCAACCCGACCAAATGTAATGACCCAAAAAAAAGGTTTTAACATTGAACTTTTTTATCATAACTGTGAATGCTTTCAAAAATGTTTTCACTAGTTAATAGGATCAACTCGAATAGGATTATGAATGAATACGTTTTGAATACAAATACAAATTCATACCTCTTATTTATTGCTTATTTATATGCAAATAAAGTACAATCTGGCAGCGCAATATTAACAAGATAACGAGTGCTATTACTCACTGTCGCAATTCATGTGGCTACATTTAAAAATAAACTATTTGCTGTACCTATAAATCATCTTGTAAAAAAACCAGACTTTCTTGTATTCGCCTGGAATTTGTTTACGTCTCCGGCAAAAACACCGCGATAACAGGGACAGTACGCGGTAGGAATAACAAAAGAAAAACGTGAAACTTCAAAGCGCGCGCCTCTGATTTCCAGTGTTGTCGTTTGGGAGTTAGTCATTACGTAAATATTTATATTTATACAACACACATCGCGCCAGTCTCACGCGAAATCTCACAGGAATCATTCCACCGCCATGTTGTAAATCTAGTGGATACAACAAATTTTAACATTTTAATTTTCTTCATTCAATGCAAAATCCCGACGGCTAACAAGATTTTAAATTAAAATGAACAATTAGCATGAAATGTTTAAAATTATTACCTTCCGCATTTGTTCAATTTGCGCTTTACATAATAATTAAGTGCAGTTGTTAAATTAAACGAAAATGTATGATTATATTGATCTATATACTTAACGCGAACAAAAGATAGACCATACCTACCCACGGAGCAACTCGAGTGCTTTTGTTCAATCATTATTCAGGTAGTAGATGCTTACTGGTTGCTACATAAAGTGCTACCCTTACTTTAAAACATTGAATGTGAGGTTGCTAAATGTTGGTGCATTTGGTTCGAGAACATCGACTTCCTACAAATTCCACAGTGACATCTTATTTCTTTTCTTACCTCAAATTCTCAAGTAGGTACAAATTATATAACTTATGTGAAGTTGTAACCAAATCTTTACCTATGACGCTTTTATGTTTTACTTCTTACTGGGAAAACACAATAATAGCGTATTAAGATTACTGCTTATCGTTAAGCAGACGGCTTAAGTCTTTGCTACTAATGCTTATTTTACCTTACCAATATTCCACCATAACAATTTAGTGACCAAAGATAACAACATATTTGTCAATCCCCTGCCACAGTCTACAACGTGTTTCATAGAAATCACACACGCAAACAATTGAATACGTTTATTTATAGATTGTATTAGTGGACACAGATCAAGACTATTATTTAGCTTATCTGTATTCAGCAATCCTTCAAGTGAGTTGACTACAAAAACACCTCATGATTGTTTATTAAAGTGGTGGTTGAGACTAAGCCGTGGTCAGCTGCGGACAATTACGACGCGTTGATAAGGGTCCGAAACAAACGCCCCATGTGTCTACATACGACTTATACGTCAATTAGACAAAGGTACTCGTGTACACCACATACATACATTAACACACAAGCGGTATGCCTTCGGTCGTGATACAATATTACACTGTAGACCAAGACGAACATTCACTGAGAAAGATACAGCCCCCAAGAGATTTTGCACCGTACACCTCCGACTTTATTTAAGGTGTAACTCCGCTAGTACTCACATAACGGTAGAAACTGCACTTATCTATATAAATATGTGTTACGTACTTGAAATGCTACTACTCTCACGTCTAGTTTTAATGAAAAGGTCAAGGTTATCCATTCGTAACTGTCATCTCGTATGACACTGAAAAATCGTGAAAATAAATTCGCCTTTGCTGAAATGCTCTAGGTAGTCTTACAGTTGGAAATATTCATATGATTTTTTTTAAAGACTACTCCCGCATTAGGACTAAATCCTGTGTCGCGGAGGACTTTACAAACATTCAACTAACGGACACAATGAACACCCAGACTCGAAGCAACAATTTGTGAATTACACAAAGTGTTGTCTCGTGTGGGGATCGGCGAAGTGTCAAGCGGTGAGGCGGCCGCTTAAACCACTACGCCAACCGTGCAGTCTTAGATTCGCCCACTAATAGGTACCTATTCCTTAGTTGGCGTGTTCTTTCTTGTCTCAGTTGTTTTTCTTTTCTCAGTTGTAGTGAAGGTATATAGAAATAAGCGGTAAAATCATAGTAAGAATATATAACATTTAAAAATAAAGTATTTAAAAAAATAACTTTAATTCGGTATTTCAATTAGCATATTTGGTTTAAATGATAACCTTAATTATTTAAATATAATCCTCCTAGCGTTGTCTCGGTTGCAGCCCACTTACTAGTCTCGCCAGATTTAACATAATCTTTTCTTTTCACATAGCGATTGCCGTCTGACCGCCGCAACCCAAAGGCACGGTAATAATATCTAACAGTATTGTAACTCCATACAAACGCACGAAACTCGAGTTATACCTACGCGCCGCGAGCAGAGTACCCATTAGCCTGGGCGGACTGTACCTACAGTACCCGCAGCCGCTATCGTGCCGCAGCTCGCATGCGGCGCATCTGGTAGGTATATAACTCACGAAGACGGCCGAGTTACAATACTGTTAGATTATATTACCGTGCCAAAGGGATATCAATAGTCCATGATTTAGACTAGTGTCAGTTTATCGATTATTCAAAGGTACCAACTTCTCATAACCACTGTCAAAAATCTTCATGAAAGCTGGGACCTATAATATATTTACTTAACGTGCTCGCCGAGACAAGTGAAATAAAACAATATAGTAAATATAATATGATATATTTCATTACGTGAAACTTAGCAACAATATAACAAAATAATGAAAATGTTAAGTTAGGTACCAGTGCTGGCACACGTCTGTGTCAACACGTGGGAACCGCAGTATCCCTCAATTGTGGTTTTACCATTTTACGACTTTAATTCTTTATTATTATTTGCAACAGTATTTTTAGTATTTCTTTAGCAATATGAAGACTACATAAACATAAGAAAATATTCGTGGTAGATATGACGCCTCAGTTTGTAGTCGATTTAACTTATAATTTTAGTAATTTTATGCCTTGTTTACCTAAAATAATTACTCAATTACTAAAAGTGAACTCGTCTACACGACACAATCAAATCACTGATTTGCATTCCGTCCACCCGATTGGTTAAAATCTGGTGGTACCGCCCACCCGATGAACTTGAGTTGGACGACTGGCGTCTACACGTCACGATTTCATCAAGTGATTTAGTCAAGTTGGACGTAAAATTGTGCCGTGTGGCAAGGCCTTTAATAAATTAGTCGTGGCATCAGCCTCTGACCCTCTTCGGACCACGGACCGTTTGAAACACTGACGGTAACAATGACCTTGTATTTTTGCCTAAAGGCTGCATTAAGACAAGTATACACTGGGAAACAAATACTTACATACATTTTACACCTTTTGTTTGATTTACAATACAGTGTTTGGTTTCATTTGGCCAGCGTCTCCGTCCATGGGGTTTTTCGGCAAACGCGACAAAATATACCTATATGCTTCAACGTCTATATGATATTCTGATGTATAAGCTATACTGAAAAGTTGCATTTAAATCCTTTACTACTTTTTGCATGGAAGAGTATTAAGTATCAATCCCCACAAACTTTCGAGTTTATGTATTGAGTCCGCAGGTGTAATTAATAAATGTGTACAGAACAAAGTAGCAATCATTACGGACATAAGAATAATAAAAACAAATCCCTGCACGCAAAACAAAACGAAAAGAGTTTGTTTTGTGTCCCGTTATTGATATATTTCTATGTAAACTATTACTTGAATAGACAATAGTTATATTTAGCTATTCATTCTTTGTCTATACGTTTCCCTTACGTATAGACAAAGAATGAATAGCCGTGCGTTAACGACAAAACTGTCCTTCTTTCCTAAAGCGTTTACCGCTGTACAATTTGTAACAGTATGTCACCGAACTATCTGCTCGTAAGCGGCAGACAATAGCGTTGTACAGATAGGTAGATAGGGCGAATCAGCCGTATTTTTGTGTCGCCATAATACAATCAACCCAACGTCACTGAACAGTTTAAGTGTTTTAGGATTTTAGGCCCAACTATAGTATAGTAACCGTTATTATATTGCAGCTTTGTAGAAATAAAAGTCAACCTTAATTTTACTTTACTAAAAGCTGCGAGATAAAACCGTTTTTTTTTTTAATAAGTTGTAACGGGTTCTGGTAGTAGTAAAACGCAGAAGAGGTTCTAGATGCGTTTATTGCCGAGTATTGTCTCGCTTCCTATGCCGAGTATGACCGACCAACAACACGACACTGGCCTGAACACTAAGGGCTGCAGTCTCCCACGCTGTTCCCTCCGGTAGTGTGTAGGCAGGCTGCTCGAAGGCTGCGCGTAGCGGCGCAGGCCCTCGCTGAAGTTGGCTCAGCTGGTAGACGCCGGCGGTGTGTGTACGTGTATCCTGTTCCCAGCTACGGGTTCCAGGTTCACCTTAAGACTCCGGGCTACGCTCCCTAAACCGCTACACTTCCCTGCATCGTCCTCGGTGTCACCTCTGCCGAAGAGTCTGGCCTGCCCTGCTCATCGCACTCAGACCGCCAACGCCTGCCAGCTGAACCAACGGCCTGCGAGGATCTGCCCGCTACGCGCAGCCCTACGAGCAACCTGCCCTGCACACTACCGGAGGGAACAGCGTGGGAGACTGCAGCCCTTGGTGTTCAGGCCAGTCTCGTGTTGTTGGTCGGTCATACTCGGCATAGGAAGTGAGACAATACTCGGCAAATAAACGCATAGAACCTTTTCTGCGTTTTAATACCAGAACCCGTTACAAAGTAATAAAACAAGTACTTAATTTAATTAAAATTTTACAACTGATTTAGTGTAATTTTAATAATTGTGCTTTAATTTAATTTAACATATTTTTTTAGTTGTATTTTATGTTTTATTTTAGTTATTATTTTTATTAATTTGTTTATAAAACCGTATTGCACAAAACATAGTGAATTAATTAATACTGTTGTTGTCTATCAATTATTACATGATAATTGGCTGTAAAAATATTGGTTGATAGAAAAATACCTTTTTATTTTTATTCAACTTACACATATTCAGATCTCAAAATTGTCTGTAGGCTTCAAACTGTAACGAAATGCCTACGCAATTCTGTAGCAGACGACAACTCGAACCAGTGCAGTGCGGTGAGTCGATGCTACGATATTTCGTAGCATTGCTACGAATACAATTCACCAGCGATCATACAATGGCCACATCATGTGGCCATTGAATTCTTTTAAAGCTTTATTTTTACATTTACAACATGAGTTAATCTAATATTCGAAATAAAGGTACCGCTAAGCTAATCAAAAACCACATCAATAACTAATCAGAAAAAGAAATCATCATCATAAACATTATAGCCAATTAAAATTGCAAAAACGAAAATAGTCGATCAAAACGCAGACGAGAATTTTAAGAATTACTCTCAAGAATCCATTACGGAATGATATCGAAGCTGTGGTGAAAAAAAGGAATTTGAATTTTCACGATTACCACAAAAAGGCCGGCTAGCAACAATTATCTTTCTATCCAGTTATTATGAAAGCGAAGGCTGAGCTTTCGCTAATGTTTATTTAAGTACTTAGCACAGCTTATCCTGTAGTCCTGCTGAAAGTGATTCCCGTGGCCGTCGAATGTGACGTCTGGAGGCACCGTAGAATTTAAAATAATCTCGCATTTTCTCAACTACGAGAGACTCTCGCACGCTTCCAAGGGTACTCATCTTCAAAGACTTCTGAGCTGTAGTCAAAGTAAGAATATATTTGCGTACACCACTGTGTACAATCAATCAAACAACCTTTCACAGGCTACGCCTGTACATAGACTGTCCTAATGTGCGTCACAATACCATCGTGAGTCAATAGAAGGATTAGATCTGGTATACCTCGCTGGCCGTTAGTATATGGCTTGATGTCGAGTTATCCATTTCTGCGCAAAGATACTATTTTCTTCCTGTATTTTCTTTGTCGATACTTAAAACAGTCGTGGAAGGAATTGGGGTATTTTCAGATCGTATTCTTAACCCGTCTCCACGCAAAAAACATGTTTGAAAAGAGTATTCTTGCTCCTTAGGAGTAGTGTCTTACGCGTTAGCACTAGATCTAGCGCCAGGCATGGCACGCCGCGCCGCCGCGTCGTCCTACACCTAGACCCGCTACTTAACCCCTTACTCCGCTTAATGTACGCAAAACAAATAAGTCAGTGCGAAAGCTTCGCCTTTTACACGACATTCTTTATTTATGGGCGTGCACGCTCGCCCCACTTTACGAATGCATGTTCGAATGAAAGCTTATTTTTAGTTTTTAAAACCTTTGCTTGGCCTTGATTCCAATTTAACTTTTGGCCAGAAGTTCAAGATCCTCTTTCTAGCCTAGATTTCACAAAATAACAGCTTGCCGACAACTTTAGTTGTCTTTATGTAACTAATGCAATCGCCGCCAATACGTTACATGTATTGGGTTTCAATTAATTATTTATAATTTACACACCCATTATACCTTCCTTATGAATCATTCCGTCCGATGACAGGTACCTACTGGTTGGTGAGTTTATCACGAATAGACAGACAGACACGTCGGGGAACCTTGTTTTATAATTTTGTAAGGATAATAGTCTATAGCTTATGACTTCCTCCTGCAACGCAGCCAACGTGGCTCTTTACTGGGCCAAAAATATACATGTTTGCCAGCGAAAGGCTAAGAATACGGATAATAGACTTAATTTCATAATGTCGTATTTTAAAGCGTAGATCAATAATTGTGTGTAATAGTCCTTAGTGCAGGTGATACGACGCGGCACCGTTCGCGTGACCGGCTGTCGATCGGCAAAGCTTATCAGAAAACGAAATCCCCCACCCAAAGAACATCACATACATAACCTGTTTACAACACGAACATTCGTATTTACAACCGTTACACAAATGTCTTCATATATGCGTTGTCCTGACTAGTTTTTATCGACCGCATCTTATCACCCGAATATCTCTTTGTCCTACGATTTCGAGCATTTCCCTTCGGTATTTCGTCTGCATAATAGTACCGTGTTTCTAAGAACGTTTCGCTTCATTGTTAAACTGTCGCAAGCTTCTACGGGTTATTTTAGTACAAGAAAACTTTGTAATTTCTTATGAATGATTTTCTTTGTTATAAAATTTGTAGTCATAATCTAAAACTGTGCTTGCTTGCTATTATTCAAGGTTTTAACGCTATTTATAACAGAAGTTTTATAACTTTCTGTAACAGAAAGAGCTAATATATCGGTACTTCACTATTGCATAGGGTTCCCACCAAGAACTTAGGGTCCCAAGCCAACATCAACTGCAAGTGGTGCACCTGCCGATCAACGGACGAGGCTTTGGCAAACAAAATGTCCCAATAAGCGTCAATAGGCTCGCCACCTATTACGTGTGGTGTGTCTTTGACCGACAGAGTAAAGAATTGTGTGATACGAGAGTGGTGTGGGGTAAAAGAAGATGTAGTGACAAGCATTGAGAAAGGCATGTTAAGATGGTTTGGGCACATGGAGAGGATGGATGACGATAGACTGACAAAGAAGATATATAAGGCAAGTGTGAATGGAACAGGACAAAGGGGAAGACCTAGGCGGACGTTCTCTGACCAGATTGGAGACATCCTGAAAAAAGGACAAGTCAGAAGTACCCTTAACAGAAGAGCATGCATGAGAAACTTGATGGGAGTGGGTGAAGCAAGTGAGGTATGTCAGGATCGTTGCAAATGGCGTTCCGTAGTCTCTGCCTACCCCTCCGGGAAACAGGCGTGAGTCTATGTATGTATGTATGTATGTACTTCACTATTATTTTAAACTTAATATTAATCATGAAACTAAGTCTTTGGAGTCTGCTCGGTTTTGTACAAAATCAACAGACATTTCAAAAAAAAATTCATACCTACATATTTCATGATCTGTTATGGTACATTTTTTTTTGTTGTTATTATACACAGTAGTGATAGCCTAGTGGAGATACCAACAGACTGCCATGCAGAGGATATCGGCGATATACTTTTCGGCGTTATGTGCGTATTAAATTGTTAATTATCGCTTGCCCCGTGCCTCGGAGAGCACCTTAAGCCGTCGTTCCCGGTTGTTATGAAGATCTTTGACAGTATTTATAGGTCTTTAGTACCTTCTAAATAAATTGTCACTAGTCCAAACCGTGGATATCGCTATCTCTTCGGGTTGCGGAGGTCAGACAGGCAGTCGCTAAGTGGAAAAGCTAATAATCAGCCAAATCCTGTTACACTAGTAAGCGGACCCCAGGTTGAAACTGGGATAACGCTAGCTAGCTAAGCATGATTGATGACTTGTTATTATTATAATTCTGAATTTTTTGTTTTAGTCTGTAATCTATCTACTGGGTTATCTCTGATCCTAATTTTTTTTACTCTATATATTTATGTACCTAAGTAGAAATACGTAATTAACGTCAATGAAAATATTAAAAAATATATATTTACATCTCTCATGTTCGGTAAGTAGGTTCTTATTACCTCCAAATGGGGCTTGTAAGTGACTCATTAGCGCTCTAGGGTAATAATATAGCTAGAAAAGCCCTAGGGCGGTAAGTAATTAAAAAAAAACACTCCTTTCTTTCAAAATGTTCGCGTATATCTAACCATCATACTGGCTATAGACATCATGCATTCAGCCCAATGACCAAAGCGGTCGCTTTGCTTTTCAGCCTTGTCTTCGTGTGAGTATTCAATTTCGTTCTTGAAAAAAAAGTTCTTTACTTGATTATTTTTTATTGAAAAATGTGGGAATAGAAAACTTTTACTTTAAATATTGTTTGTTTTAGGGATTTTTTTATAATTACGTGCTAATTAGGAAAAAATATGAGTTCTTCAAGTGATGAAGATATAAGCTGCACTCCCGATTCAATGAAAATGGAAGCTGAAGCAGCAATTAACAATTAAAATCTTTTATTCTTGTAATGCCAGTATTTTTCTACTAACCTCACAATCGAGATGTAAAGCAGAATAGTTAGCTCGGGTGTAAGCACCAATTGCACCCTCGAACTATAGGCGCCCTCGCTGCGCTCGGGCGCCTAAATATCTCGGGCTGCAATTGAAGCCTTACAGCCCTTGGCTACTAATCTACTATTACATCTCTCATGTTCGGTAAGTAGGTTCTTATTACCTCCAAATGGGGCTTGTAAGTGACTAATTATCGCTCTAGGGTAATAATGTAGCTAGAAAAGACCTAGGGCGGTAAGTAATAAAAAAAAATTTCTTTCTTTCAAAAAGTTCGCGTTCATCTAACCATCAACAGGCTATAGACATCATGCATTCAGCCCAATGACCAAAGAAGTCGCTTTGCTATTCAGCCTTGTCTTCGTGTGAGTATTCAATTTCGTTCTTGAAAAAAAAAAAGTTCTTTGATGTTGATTCTTTTTTATGAAAAAAGGCGGGAATAGAAAACTTTTACTTTAAATATTGTTTGTTTAAGGGATTTTTTATAATTACGTGCTAATTAGGAAAAAACATGAGTTCTTCAAGTGATGAAGATACTCCCGATTCAATGAAAATGGAAGCTGAAGCAGCAATTAACAATTAAAATGTTTTATTCTTGTAATGTCAGTTTTTTTCTACTTACCTCACAATCGAGATGTAAAGCAGAATAGTTAGCTCGGGTATAAGCACCAATTGCACCCTCGAACTATAGGCGCCCTCGCTGCGCTCGGGCGCCTAAATATCTCGGGCTGCAATTGATGCCTTACAGCCCTTGGCTACTAATCTACTATTGCATACTCTAGTTATGATTATTGAAGTAATTAGGTTAATTTAGATGCTTAGGTACACCAAATATATTACCCACAGTTATAACCAGCTGCCTATTTCGCTTCCGTCCAATCGCTGCGATCGTTTCAGTATGTCAGTAGGTAAAACATATAAGTGTAACAATGAAATAGTTAAATAAACTACATATTTTTATATTCTTAACTATTAGGCTTAGATCTTGTTAATCCTGCTGAATGTCTGTATTTGGAACTAGTTCATAGCCTCGTTGTGACAATCAAACGTGTTATCAAAAAAGATCGAGCACACGATCTCCAAACGCGTAAAATACTAAACTCACAATTCACTAAAAATTCAAATGACAGAATACCTAAAACCCGGGGTTGGGCATCACGTAATTTAACATTTTATTTATATCTTCGATAACAATAGATCAATAATACCAAAAGCAAATCAGAAGTTTCTTGTGCACATTTTCATTTTCACTTTATTTTTGTTATCTAGCCAACATAATATCAGAAGGTGCTCATATAAATTAATTTAATAGTCCTCTCGCAGGTACTGTAACATAACTGCGTCATTGTTAATGAAGTCAATTTACTTTATAGCTGGAGTGGCTCGTCGTCATATGATTAAGACTCCGTTTACCGAGCTCCGATGATAGCACTATTATGGTGTTATAAAAATATTTTTCCAATGAAAAACTCGTTTCAATAAACTATTTAACTATTATTAGTCGTACTATTTATCAGTTTACTGAATTTATGTAAATTGTTTAGATATTATATAAGAAAAAAAAGTTACTAGGATAATGGGCACAATATCTCTGAGCAACGGTTTAAGTTATGATTTTTGCATTTCGTCAATTTCTTATACAAGGACGTGAATGATTGATTATCTTAATATTTATATATTACGAGAATAATTAGATCATATTTTATATGTGACACGATTTTATATACATGTAATAGTGACTATTACATTTTTGTCTCAAGTTTTACTGGTAGACTTTAAATCCACACCTGTGCATTTTTCGTACATATCGTTTAATAAAAAGGCTTTAGACACATCGATTCTGATATAGCTGCCGCAGGCGCTGTCTAAATAATTCCACGGTCAAACTTTATTCCGAGTTCACCAGAGAGCGCTACTCCGTTCTTTGTTATTGTGCAATCTTCATGAAATAAACAAATTATTTACGAGCTACTGCACTTAACTAGCGACGATATCAACCTTGTGCGAACTTCCAACGAGCATTTGCCGCTTTTACTATGTTAGTTGATCATAAACTCTCCGATATGGTATGGCGCTAGTTCCTTAAGTGTTCCGGGCCCCACTACCCTATGAAGCTGAATGGTGTGTATTAATTTGATATTGGACTGCAGTGTCATAAATAAAAGCATACTTAATACATTCTCAGTTATATTTTATAAGCTAGCAGACCTACCGCTGTTTCAACCGTGCTATTTTCAGTATGTCGACAACAGCTCCACCTACAGGGTCGAATTATAGGCTATTTGCAGGCAACTTCCTCTAACTTTCAGTGAAACAGACACTTTTGTTTTATTTATACGTATAAAAGTCGCTTATAAGATACCTACTAGCTTCGCACGCATGTGTCACGCATTACAATAAAGTTCCAACCCCTAATTTACCCCTGTTTGTGTAAAAATTTTTAAGGCCGCCTTTTCATTGGTGTCAGCAACAACGCACCGGCACCTCGGCGTCTACGTGGCGACAGCCCAGCGTTCTTTAAGAACGCTTTCGTCTTTTGAAGAACGCTCGGCTGACACGCCGTAGACGCAACGTCTAAGCGGCGTCGACGCCGCCGAGGTACCGCTGCATTAACACAAACACCCAATGTGAGGGCGGCCTAAAAAAGGTTGATAGGCGTGTAATCATATACTGAAATATGTAATTTCATACCTATATCTCATTAAATGAATCTCATACATAATGGTTTCAACTCCTAATTCAACGCCTTAGAAAAACAAAAAGCTTTGTAGACTCCTCATTCAAATAGAGGAATTTTGAAAAGCTGACAGTTTCGCCGTAAATTTAGTATGCGTTCATTAGTCGTAAGTTCTGCAACCATAACTAGTTTCACAGACTGTAGCGTCAGCGTCTATACTACTTTGAAACTACACTTCAAATGCTTGGCGAATTGATGTATAGAAATTAAATAAATTTAACTAAATGCGTCTAACTATTGACAAAAAGTTACGGGTTCCTTTTTATAATTTATATTTAGTCACATAGGTATTATGTATTAATGTTGTCTAAAACAGGCACTTATTTCAATGTACGTTTATAATGATTTTCTACAGACAAAGCAAAAAGAGAATCTTCCAATACAAAATACTAGCCGGTACATAAGTGTTTTAAATAGCCTTCAACGATTCTATTATAAAACTTGGAATAGACGTATACTGAAGATAGACTCGTGATAATTACGCTGCACTTCTTCAATTAAGCTCAATATTTTGAATCGCCACACTTAGAAGTTTGAAATAAGACTGAGATTATTATGACTAAAGTACTAGTTAACTGTTTAAGGACGATTCAAGTTTGAAGAGAGAAAGAAAAGAGTGATTTGTAGTCGTAAGGAGGTTATTAGACTATGAAGGTAGATGTGGTATGAAGAATTGTATTTCGACTTCAATCCGTTAGTTCTCAACATATGTATGAGATTTAGTACTTTGCATTGATCTCGTTGGCAAGCACCATAGATTAATTTCTTAAACAATTATTATTGTCCGCCTTCAAAGCCAAAAATTACCTCGTACATACAATCTGTTACTAAGTGTGGTCATGAAGTATGGTTGAATCATGCTGACTGATTTAGATATTCATTACAATCCTATCCCTAAGTACTTAACATTAATGCACACTTTACGGCTCGTTATATTATGTCATATCGCGCCGCCGTGCAAGCGATAATGCATGCGAACATTTTAAATTAGGGAACATTAAACAACAAGGGGTACGCTTATAAAAATATGCTTAAATTTTTTTCCTTAGCCGAGCGTGCATTGTTCTTTGTCAATGTTCTCCACAAAAACACATATATTTCTCTTCTGTCTGAGACGACTTCTCTGCGAGTACAAGGATCTTTGAATCCTTGACTTTCAACTTTAATTGTGAATAATGTGTATGAATCTCACGTGCAATACATCTTATTACTATCAAGTATTATAAAATCCATTGACTTAGAAGTACATACATTTAATTACCGTGGCCCCAGATGGCCTCGAAGAAAGCTAAGCTTAATTCGTGTTCACAGTATGTATAAAAGCGTTGGTGTGTTAATATTAATGATTGTTTTCAAGCTAACTTATGTAGACCTAATTTAATAACATCGTAAAGGCAATTTCTAAATATATAATAAAAATCTTGGTACGTTTCAAGAGATTAGGTGTGTCTTTCTAAATGATATTTCTTCAGACTAGCATGATTTAATCAAATCTTAAATACGTTCCATTTATGTCCGTATAAATATTGTAATATGTTTCGATGCTTCAATCATAAAAGATAATTAATGATGTACTTGGCAATTGAAAACAGTGTTGATTACCGTTTTGGAATTAATAGGTGTATAACTAACTGCTAAGTAAAATATTGAATATTAGGTACTGGATTCCTTGTATATGTGAAGTAAGAACTATATATCTATTTTGTATTTATTTTTAAATAATAATCCCAGTTAAAAAATAAGCAAAGTATTATTTGTTTTTACGACTAACAACATTTCAATTTGATTTTACATTGATTCGCATTTAATATAATTGAATCAAACCATCTTTATAAACAAAAGACCTATGAATTTAATAAGATAGGTATAATCTAAGTTTACTTGCAAATAATGTGAAAAGTTTGATTGCTTCTAATTCGTCTTCTAAACACAACTGCTTTGTACAACTTTACGTACATTATTCAATACTTTTAATTACTTGTTTAGAACGAACGTAGCATGTATGTTACCTGTAATAAGCATTTATTGGCTACGTTTATCGATTCGTTATTTAAGTTTAGTGTAACGTGTAATTACGGCGTGTAATACATTACTTTATTTCATTAGTTTTGAGGTCACGGTTCTCGTAGCGGTATGTCAAACAATCATTTGTGTAAGCATATTATTTTCATGCGAAATTGTTCGTGTTTTCACACTATCATTTGGAAACACAGTGGCATAAACATATGTAACATGAACGATAAATTACTGAGTTTTAATGGGTGTCATGGGATGTTTATACTTATTTGAAGGCTATATTATCTTCAAATTATACCTACGACCTAATCAATTTGTTACATGTTCAACAAAACGCCAATAAACTGTGCTAAATACAATACATGCTAAACCTTAGACCATTTTTGTCCATACATCGAATCCAATCTTAATTTTAATTATTAAGCTACACATACATAAATGCTTCCAAATTGCAGAACAAGCCTATACATTATAGTAACCCTTACTGTCAGATTAATACTTAGTCTGCAGGTAAAGATACCCAAGTTGGCCGGTTCTTTACATAACCGAAATACTCGCACACTAAGCCTTAATAACAATATAATAAATCTTGTAACGCGCACAACGCCACAGCGAAACAGCTTAGACCGGCGCGAGCAGTAATTTAATTGTAATTTGTATAGTATTAATAGTAGGTACTCCGCACTGCCTTCAGTAATGAGCTTTTCGTTCTCATTTCGTCAACACTCAACAACAGTACATTGTTAGATAAAGGACTCTTGCCATGAGCCAAATGATGGCTCTTATTCCATTGTGTATTGTTTTTGGGGAGGCCACTGAGAGCCAATCAAATATAACAAACTCTGAAAGGAATTGCGGCATAGTTACATGTTCTATCTTTTGTCATATGCTTCCGTTGGAACTAACATGTCTAAATGTTAGTTAAAATCCGTCGGCTCTTTGATTTTTTACATTATATGTGTTGCCACACACGTGTTAGGTAAGAACCCGTGCAGAATACTAATATCAACAATGCTCGCTGGTTCTTATCTTGGTTTCTACTTACTTTAGACGCCAGCGGTGACAATATTTTTGCGGTCGCCTGTCTCTTTAGCTTTTTTATTGTGCCCAGATATCGTAGACAAGCCCGCAGTGTTACTCTACAGTGCCAAAATATTCCAAGCGAATGTTTCACCAATACCGTTTGCCTAGAAAGGCATCAATCAGAAATAAATTTATATTCAAACATGAAGAGCCGTGATGAGATTTGGCTGAATCATATTTTGAAAACTTATTATTGCGATCGTCTGAACTGAAGCTATATAAGCTATCTTTGCAAATCACATCGCTATAGCCTTTTGATACATCACATATATGTATCTTACAAATTTAGTATATTCTTAATACAGATTTCACAATTTTTGCGTTGTGCCCCTTTGGTAATATAAATTTCTAAATCAAGATCATAATTATATTGAAGATTAATAAAAAAGATATTAGACTTATATACCTACACCCATACTTTTTGACAAACGTACCAGTGGCCACGTGCTATGTGATCAAAAAATATCTTTTATCCGAGAAATAAAACATCAGTGTTCTAATTTTAACCAAACTCTTAAGAAGGTTAAATAACAAAACCAAATCACAAAGCCAAAAGGCAATTAAACAACAAAACATACAAACTGCTACGTATATCCACGTAACAGTTTGTATATGTATGTAACTATGTACTCCTAACTGACAAAAAGCACAATAAAACAAGTTTTGTAACGCTGTTTCTAAATCAAATAACTCATTAGTATTTCGCATTGAAAACGACGTGTATTCAATAATTAGTTTGAGGATTCGTAGTGCTAAAACCTAGTTTGCAACAACACTGCATCCTTGACGGAAATCAAGCGATATTCATGACTGAAGTTGGTCGCTGTTCGAACGATGTAATAACTCTCGGTATTACCACTAGAGACTCGGATTTGCATCTGAGCGATATTTGCTAAATCGTGTCGTGGGGTAACGCGCTTAAACTTGAGCAATTTGCGAGAAGTACAGGCTACCGAGCATGAGATCATTCGCTGCGCCTCTCTATATATATATCTACTCGACAGTACGTATATAGGTCACTTGAATGAAATGTAGTGCCCTCGGCGTTCCGCCACTCAAGTTTATCAATGTCGGCCAACTAATGAGTAACAAACAAGTTAGCAAGGGGTAAACTCGCCAAGATGTTTTTGTAGACAAAAACTTCTGCGCAATAAATTAATAGGCCCCGCACGGGTCAGACCCGATCGTAGTTAATGTGTGCGCACTTGTTAAAAAGTTCTACACATTCAGAGTGTACTAGCGATAAATATTTACCTATATTTATGTATGTGTATGTTCAATTCCCTAGAGATCCTAAACAAACGTATTTTGCACGAGTGGTTGGTTACAATACGCGATAGATATAACACACTCGCATTTACTAGTTAGTGGCAATACTCCGTTGTAGTACAATATCAACTACCATAAAATACCTTCTCGGTTGTAATAATTCACTAGTGCTCAGGCCAGACGACTTAATTTCAGTCGTCATAAACTGCTAACTTTATAATATCAAAGTGTAAAAAATTGATTGAAAAATATTGAACTAATAAAACAGTTTAACTGCTCCTCGCTGCTGTTTACACCTCAGCTGACCTACTTACCTGACATTTATCAAGCAAGTGACGACATTTTGTATTGCAACTAAAATAAACTTTCAACTCGAGCTCTCTGTCTATTACTCGCCGCTACAACACTAATGGGGAAAAATGTTTTAGGTACCCTTTATCTAAATAATAACAGTTCAGTTTATTTTAGTAGACTGTAGTAGTTTGCTATCAGCAATACATAGATCCTACGATAGTTGTCAATATGCTTCTTAAATTTCAATATTCTAAAGGTCATGTAGAAATACTTTAACGTAAAACGTAATATACTTTTATAACATACGTAGTTGAGTATGCAATGTCATTGTTGTTTGAGAGTACTTGAAAACGTGCGGCACTTGAAAGAAGTGCACGAATTTACTTAGCACTGCTTCTCTCTTGTCTGCGAATGAAGAGCGTTCACAGCACAAACTAGATATTTAACTGATTTTATTGCCCGACTTAGCTTCAACCCGACCAAATGTAATAACACAAAAAAAAGATTTTAACTTTGAACTTTTTTATTATAACTGATTGCTTTCAAAAATGTTTACGCTAGTTAATAGGATCAACTCAAATAGGATTATGAATGAATACGTTTTGAATACAAATACAATTTCATACCTCTTATTTATTGCTTATTTATATGCAAATAAAGTACAATCTGGCAGCGCAATATTAACAAGATAACGAGTGCTATTACTCACTGTCGCAATTCATATGGCTACATTTAGAAAGAAACTATTTGCCGTACCTGTAAATCATCTTGTAAAAAACCCAGACTTTCTTGTATTCGTCCGGAATTTGTTTACGTCTCCGGCAAAAACACCGCGAAAACAGTGACAGTACGCGGTAGGAATAACAATAGATAAACGTGAAACTTCGAAGCGCGCGCCTCTGATTTCCAGTGTTGTCGTTTGGGAGTTAGTCATTACGTAAATATTTATATTTATACAACACACATCGCGCCAGTCTCACGCGAACTCTCACAGGAATCATTCCACCGCCATGTTGTAAATCTAGTGGATACAACAAATTTAAACATTTTAATTTTCTTGATTTAATGGAAAATCCCGACGGCTAACAAGATTTTAAATTAAAACAATTAACATTTTTTTTTAATTATTACACTCCGCATTTGTTCAATTTGCGCTTCAAATAATTATTAAGTGTGGTTGTTAAATTAAACTAAAATGTATAATTATATTGATCTATATATTTAACGCGAGCAAAAGAAAGATCATAACTACCCATGGAGCAAATCGAGTGCCTTTGTTCAATCGTTATCCAGGTAGTATAGATGCTTACTGGTTGCTACATAAAGTGCTACCCTTCATTAAAATATTGAATGTAAGATTGCTAAATGTTGGTGCATTTGGTTCGATAACATCCACGTCCTGCAACAGTAACGTTCATATTTATTTTCTTACCTCAATTTCTCAGCTAGCTACAAGTGATGTACGTACATATACATACATAGACTCAGGCCCGTTTCCCGAAGGGGTAGGCAGAGACGGAACGCCATTTGCAACGATCCTGACAAATGATGTACCTTACATAAATGAAGTTGTAAAAAAATGCTACCTATGATTCTTTCATATTTTACTTCTAAAGTGTTGGCAAAACACAATAATACTTTTTGCGACTGGTAAATTGCTTATTTTATTTTACCAATATTCCACCGTAACATTTTTAGTGACCAAAGACAACAACACACATATTTGTCAATCCCTTACCACAGATGACTACAAAGTCTCTCATAGAAATCACACACACAAATAATTGATTACGTTATTTATAGAATGTATTAAGTGAATACACATCAAAAGTATTATTTAACTTATCTGTATTCAGCAATCCGCCAAGTGAGTTGACTACAAAAACACCTCATGATTGTTTATTGAAGTGGTGTTTGAGACTAAGCCGTGGTCAGCTGCGGACAATTACGACGCGTTGATAAGGGTCCGAAACAAACGCCCCACGTGTCTATATACGTCGTATACGTCAATTAGACAAACGTACTCGTGTACACCACATACATACATTAACATACAAGCGGTATGCCTTCGGTCGTGATTCAATATTACACTGTAGACCAAGACGAACATTCACTGAGAAAGATACAGGCCCCAAGAGATTTTGCACCGAACACCTCCGACTTTATTTAAGGTGTAACTCCGCTAGTACTCACATAACGATAGAAACTGCACTTATCTATATACATATGTGTTACTTGAAATTCTACCACTCTTGCGTCTAGTTTTGATGAAAAGGTCAAGGCTATCCATTCGTTAATGTCATCTCTTATGACACTGGAAAATCGTGAAAAGTATTCGCGTTTGCTGAAATGTTTTAGATAGTCTTGCTGTTGAAAATATTCATATGATTCGCCTACTAATATTTCTTACGGATGATACAAATGGAGCTGGCGTGTTCTTCTCAGTTGAAGTGAAGATAATTATATGTTTTAGAAATAAGCGGTAAAGATCATAGTCAGAGTCCAAAATATTTTAAGATAATGTATTTAAAATAACTTTAATGCGGTAAATAATAAATTGAATTATTAAATATAATCCTTCTAGCGTTGTCTCAGTTGCAGGCGGGGTCCACTTATTAGTGTCGCCAGATTTAACAGAATCTTATCTTTTCCACAGAGCGATTGCCATCTGACCACCGTCCCAAAGGGATATCAATAGTCCATGGTTTAGACTAGTGTCAGTTTAATGATTATTCAAAGGTATCAACATAACCACTGTCAAGGATCTTCATGACAGCTGGGACCTATAATATTTTACTTAACATGCTCGCCGAGACATGTTAAATAAAATAAAATAGTAATTATTATTATTTGATATATTTCACTACTCGAAACAGCAACAATATAACAAAATACTGAAAATGTTAAATCAGGTACCAGTGTTGGCATATGTCTGTGTCAACACGTGGGAACCGCAGTATCCCTCAATTGCGGTTTTACCATTTTACGACTTTAATTCTTTATTATTATTTGCAACATTATTTTTAGTATTTCTGTAGCAATATGAAGACTACATAAACATATGAAGTTATACGAGGTAGATAAGACGCCTTAGTTTGTAGTCGATTTAATTTATAATTATAGTAATTCTATGCCCTTTTTACCTAAAATAATTACTCAATTGCTCAAAGTGAACTCTAGCTCTTAAATAATTCGTTCCAAAAGAGGGAGTGTTAATAAATTAGTCGTGACATCAGCCTTTAACCCTCTTCGGACCACGGACCGTTTGAAACACTGACGGGTAACATGACCTTGTATTTGTGCCTAAAGGCTGCATTAAGACAAGTATACACTTCGAAACAAATACTTACATACATTTTACACCTTTTGTTTAATTTACAATCAAATTTTCGGTTTGATTTGGCCCGCGTCTCCGCCCGTGGGGTTTTCGGCAAACGCGACAAAATAAATATGCTTTAACGTCTATATGATATTCTGATGTATAAGCTATACTGAAAAGTTGCATTTAAATCCTTTACTACTTTTTGCATGGAAGAGTATTAAATATCAATCCCCACAAACTTTCGAGTTTATGTTGTGTTGTATTGAGTTCGCAAGTGTGATTAATAAATGTGTACAGAACAAAGTAGCAATCATTACAGACATAAGAATAATAAAAACAAATACCTACACGCAAAACAAAACAAAAAGGGTTTGTTTTGTGTCCCGTTATTGATATATTTCTATGTAAACTATTACTTGAATAGACAAAAGTTATATTTAGCTATTCATTATTTGTCTATACGTTTCCCTACGTATAAACAAAGAACAAATAGCCGTGCGTTAACGACAAAACTGTCCTTCTTTCCTAAAGCATTTACCGCTGTACAATTTGTAACAGTATGTCACCGAACTATCTGCTCGTAAGCGGCAGACAATAGCGTTGTACAGATAGGTAGATAGCGCGAATCAGGCGTATTGTTGTGTCGCCATAATACAATCAACCCAACGTCACTGAACAGTTCAAGTGTTTTAGGATTTTGGGCCCAAGTATAGTATAGTAACCGTAATTATATTACAGCTTTGTAGAAATGGAAGTAAACCTTAATTTTACTTCACTAAAAGCTGCGAGATAAAACCGAAAATTATTTCTTAAATAAGTAATAAAACAAAAACTTAATTTAATTAAAATTTTACAACTGATTTAGTGTCATTTTAATAATTGTGCTTTAATTTAGTTTTACTTATTTTTTTAGTTTTATTTTATGATTTATTTTAGTTCTTATTTTTATTAATTTATTAGAAAACCGTATTGCACAAAACATAGTGAATGAATTTATATTTATTCAACTTACACATATTTAGATCTCAAAATTGTGTATAGGCTACAAACTGTAACGAAATACCTACGCAATTCTGTAGCAAAAGACAACTCAAACCTGAAGGCCAATTCTCGTATTTTACTGACATCGAAACTATATTTTGAATGAAATGAGATTATATTTTGAATCGACTCACAAAATGGTATTCTGCTAATATAATGGCATTATCGTCTAATTTGACTTAAATAGTTCATGGTTGACATATATTTTGACACATTGTTTAATTTACGATCTAGTCGCGATATCATTCAAATATCAGTTAATTTAGGAGAATACCTTTTGTGACATAAGTATGACACTGACATTAGATCGAAACTATATTTTGAACAGATTTATTTAGCAGAATTGGGCCTCAGTGCAGTGCGGTGAGTTGATGCTACGATATTTCGTAGCATTGCTACGAATACAATTCACCAGCGATCATACATGTGTGGCCATTGATTTCTTTTAAAGCTTTATTTTTAAATTTACAACATGAGTAAATCTAACGTTTGAAATAAAGGTACCGCTAAACTAATCAAAAACCACATAAATAACTAATCAGAAAGAGAAATTACCATCATAAACATTATAGCCAATTAAAATTGCAAAAACGAAAATAGCCGATCAAAACGCAGACGAGAATTTTAAGAATTACTCTCAAGGACCCATTACGGAATGACATCAAAGCTGTGGTGTAAAAATGGAATTTGAATTTTCAGGATTACCACAAAAAGGCCGGCCAGCAACAATTATCTTTTTATCCAGTTATTATGAAAGCGAAGGCTGAGCTTTCGCTAATGTTTATTTAAGTACTTAGCACGGCTTATCCTGTAGTCCTGCTGAAAGTAATTCCCGTGGCTGTTGAATGTGACGTCTAGAAACACCGTAGAATTTGAATAATCTCGCCATTTCTCAACTACGAGAGACTCTCGCACGCTACCAAGGGTACTCCTCTACAAAGACTTCTGAGGTGTAGTCAAAGTAAGAATATATTTGCGTACACAACTGTGTACAATCAATCATACAACCTTTCACAGTCTACGCCTGTACATAGACTCTCCTAATGTGCGTCACAATACCATCGTGAGTCAATAGAAGGATTAGACCCAGTATACCTCGCTGGCCGTTAGTATATGGCTTGATGTCGAGTTATACATATCTGCGCAAAGATACTATTCGCTTCCTTTTTATTTTCTATGTCGACACTTACAACACTCATGGAAGGAAATGGGGTGTTTTCAGATTGTATTCTTAACCCGTCTTCACGCGAAAAACAGGTTTGAAAAGAGTACTCTTGCTCCTTAGGAGTATTTTCTGATCTAGCGCCAGGCGTGGCCCACCGAGCCGCCGCGTCGTTCTACACCCAGACCCGCTAGTTAACGCCTTACGCCGCTTAATGTACGCAAAACAAAAAAATTTGTGCGAAAGCTTCGCCTTTTACACGACATTCTTTATTTATGGGCGTGCACGCTCGCCCCACTTTACGAATGGATGTACAAATGAAAGCGAGTTGCAAAAACACTTTACGTGGAAAATTGTGCAAAACTATTCAGCATATGTAATAGATACATATTTTTATATTACCGATATATTTTAATCGTCCTGTTACTCATACACTTATTCGTTAATTAAACAATATTGAAAACGTATGCAGGAAACTTAGGCAAGTGATTAAAAAGGTGCTCCAGAATGTTTATCTACCTCTTCTTACGTTAGCTATATTTCTATTCTAAAATGTATGTAGCAATGCGTTGTATTCTAACTACACCCATACTAGGCAGGATGAACAGGATTAGGGCATATCCACCACACTGACCAAGTGAGGTCAGTCATGGCTTTCAAGAATATTATCGACACATTTTTCGTCACGATGCTTTGTTTCATCGTTTACCAAGCTATAATTAAAAAAAATACTTTACTTTGAAAACTAACCGTACCCAACGTACTCTGCTTACCAGTCTGTTGGTACCTCCACCACTGTCACCAAAGGTATTTTTTATGCAAGTTTACTGTTCTGAATTTACCTCTTTTGGCACAGAAAAATTCCTTGTTCTAGATTCAAGAAGATATTCCGTGTGGTGACGGATTAAATGTTAACAAATACAAACTTGATACAAACCCTATACCAACCCGTTTGGCCAGCGTGGTATAGTAGGCCAATTCCTCCTTTAAAAGGAGAGGCCTGTCCAGCAGTGGACTGTTAAAGGCTGATGATGATGAGATTCAATTAAGTCTAAACTGTTACTGAATATTTTATTTATTGTTCCTATAATCATATGAACAATAAACAGTAATGATTGTAATGATTCAAGTGTGTTCCACGTATTTTCGACTTCAAGCACATTTTGTTAAACTCGCTGAGAGACCAATAGGAAGCAATTTATTTGACATACTCCACAAATAACGTCAAGTTTGGCAATCAATATCGACTGAGTTCATTTTTTAATCACATATCATTGGCTTTTAAAAATGCATCGTGTGAACGTTTTAAATTAACAAATACAGTGTCCTTAAATAAAATGGTAATGAAATAAGAATGCAAAACAGAGAGAATATTAAACTACGAGACAGCTAGTACTTAAGAATTTAAATGTCGTCTAAAAATGTGCCTAATTGATGGCGGATATCCAACGATGGCGACGGGACATCCTATTACTGTTTAATCCGACGGAAAATATTAAGGTTCCCGTTTCGAACCGTAGCGATGCATAACCATTGCCATCGTCGCCGTTCTTCACCGAAACTCATTTTCTCCAACTGTTTTCTTTTTCATCGTCGCGACATTGAATAAATCAAATTTTCGCAATCGACGGCAAGCGACTATTTATTAAAAGAACAAGAAAACTAGGTAACCAATCGACTTGTTATGGAATACTTCATTGGATAATGTATTTTTATTTGTTGAGTAAATTGCCAATGCAAAATCGTTCAATTTGCTCGAATTATCGAAGTGCAGGGACGGATATTCGCTGTTCTGTTAAGCGCGTTATTGAAAATACGAAATACCTACACATTTTTCACACTAGTTTATATTTAATCGCCAAAGTTAACTTGGCAATAATACAGAAATTTATTAAAGTGTTAACATTGAGAAACTAACTCTCAGTTACTAAATGTATCATTTCAACTTACCTATCTATATTTATTAGCTAGATATATCAAACATGTTGTAAGCGGGTACATAAGTACAACGTATTACAATTGATACTAAATAGACATAAACGGAACGTATGGCGTAGTGGAAGCAGCTACCTCGTCACCGAGTGCACGACCAGTGCAGTGAGTTCGGCTTCCAAACGGATAAACTCTTTGCATGATCAGTAATTTGTCGTCACAGATCTGTGTGATCTTGGTGTCTGTTGATAGAGCGTTTGACGTATCATTTATTACTAGATCAGGTGATGCCTGCTTAAAAAAATAATGTGTCATTAAGTGTCTTGATGCACAACAAAACTGAATATTTCACACACGTCACACTCGCTGTTGCATTTCTACATATTAAGGCACACAAGCACACTCCACGATTGAAACAGACACACACGTAACAACATAATATTTACCTGGTAGTGTTACTGATATGGAGTTTAAACGACATGCAACCGCATGAATACTACAATTGTTTCGTTGAACTAATGTTAAAGCTGTAGTAATTTGTAATTACGAGTCAACAATAGGTACCTACATAATTATTGACACGGATGAATAGTGCGGCTACTAGTTATACATTTCACTTTTGACGTCATTTTGTTTACACAAATGCAAGTTTTTCAGAATAAATAATATCGGTTTAATAAAAGAAATTATAGTAAATTATAGCGTTATTTGAAAGCTAAAATTCCCTCAATTTAGTGGAAAATATTTGATAAAGATCAAGACCTTCCAATATTTATAAAAGTGTTGTCGTTATTGAAAGACAACTGTTATTTTATAGATATTTCGACCGAAGTAACGTTACTGTTGTATATTTGTTATCATATTTCATATAATTGTGAATTTTATCATACTAGTTATGTCTGGCACTAAAGCATTCAAAAGAACAGTAGGTATACACAGTACACTGTTATAATAAAGTCTTATGAGTTTGATTCGAACTGTTGTCCACTTGTAGGATCCGCAAATACTTAGTTCTTCCAAGTTTTTAAAACATCATTTCAAAGGCTGCTATTATCTATATATCACAATCATTTTCTGAACAAAACCTTCCAGTTTTCTATACATAGAACATGATAGTATCAGAATTATTCAAACTGTATTCACTACGTAACGTGGAAGTGGAAGATATATTGTAGGAAATAAAACAACTTTCCAGACTGTAGTCTTACGCGAGAGTTCTCTATTTACTCATTTGAGTGCGAAACCCACAAAAAACAAATAGGCTTCGCAAATGGTCGTCCGTCCCTTCGCTGGACGATGAAATGACAGGAGACATTAATTATTCGCATGCGCTAATAGCCTGACCGCGTAAACCTGTTTGAAATCCCTTTTATATGCCGCAAATACCAAAAATACATGAGATTATGTTTGGATTTCGTATAGTTTGTATCATGTGTAATGAGGCTTTTCTTACCTACACACATCTAATAGTTAGACATATTATTCATATTTTATGAATTAAAAATAAGATAAAGCTTCATAAAACATGTAACAACGTGTAGGTTATATATTCATCGAACGTGTTTTATTTATGTAACCCTTTAAATAGATCAAAGCCTCAGAATATGTCTACATGAAAGTATTTAAATAAAATGAGAAAAGGTAACAATTACTCAAGTTTCTCATATGGAACTTCCTCACAAAGTTCCTCATATGGAATACAGTTTAATTTTTAAGTTTAAGCGCCTCGAACATTCCAATACTTTTTATTAGAGATATGGTAGAAAATATAGAATACGCCCCTCATAAATTATTCTATAAAATTCCAAAGATTTCATTTTTATGTAGTTTAGGCTTAGAAATATAGCGGTATTCCATATTAGCAACGTATTATGGGGTACCTTTTCCATTACACATATGACATAACAGTAGGTACCTTATCTTATAAATACTTAGAACTTTTAAAGCAATTTTGAAAAGCATACCTAAATGTTTTTCTTAACATTAGATTCTATTCATTAATATTCACAATACACAATTGTTATACAACAAATCTCTCAATTTGAATCGGGAGTATTTACATAAATATGACGATTCGAATTGATTGAATGACTCAAAATGCCAGACTTAGACGTAATATACGTGGGTTGGTGCTTGTTTCCGAATCCTGTAAGCTTTGAAATAGTATTAAATGTTAGAGGCCAGTGCCTCTGGCGTTGAATTCTAATTCTATTCATAAGGACTCTGAAGTGCCATTGATTATATGTCTGAAGGCGTACCTCACATTGAGAAGACGTAATTAATTTCATCCTCGTCTCTGGAGCAAAGCGCCGTGGGCATAATGTATCAATAAACTATCATTATGTTTGCTATAAACGTAAGCCTTACATCATGTCTATCATCCCTGAGGTGCGATGCACACAGTACCTATAGCAATTGGTTGGTCTATTGGCGTCACTGTAATTTCGTACAAAATATAATTAAACAAAATTGAACAACATTCAGTTATATTGACTATACATATTAAGTACAGTGTATTATCATAATCATCAGAACCATCATAAGACATTTTATCATTTATTATTGTTTCACTGCTGGACACAGACCTCTTCATATTATGATAAATTGAAGTCCACCACGCTGTACAAGTGTGGATTAGAAGTCTTAACATAGGTATCTTTCGAGAACAGTATGGAGAACTTTCGTACATGTAGGCGATTTTAAGTGATAGGCTTTTTGTTAAGCAAGCGATAATTAGCTATTTACTTACGCACTTATCTTAAAAATAATCTTCTTAGGGTTATACTGAACTCGAGACTTTCTGCGTATTTTACATTCATCATCACCAGCCTTTAACAGTCCACTGCTGGACCAGGCCTCTCCTTTGAAAGGAGGAATTGGCCTACTATACCACGCTGGCCAAACGGGTTGGTATAGGGTTTGTATCAAGTTTTCCTTCTCTTACAGTGCTGTTCTCTGCATAATATGCTCCCTCTGTCGGCTCTAACGACACCCATGAGATGATATGGGGTGGTGACATTCCGTATTCTTAATACGTCACCACACGGAATTTTTTTACTTTCATTGATACTATTTTTATGCTAAAATAATATGCCCACAATCACAAATTAATGGTATTCGATGGCGTATTTCCATTCATAGCAGCGATACTTCAATATGTTTTGCAAGCTCACACAGTTATACGTGTACGATATACTTGTAAGGCCTATAAACAAAAAGTTAAAGGCTTCGAAAGGTCAGCTTCGGTAAAGTTAGTCCTCGCTGACCTTCTAACTTACCAGCCGTAGCGTAATCTTTACGGTTGGCTTAATGCATAATCTGATCTCAAAAAATCCGATACTAGTCTGAAGTTTTGAATAAGTTTTTACTTTTCTGAGTGCGAAACGGAATAATAAATGATTATCTGTGGTGACCTCTACAACGGTCATATTATTGTAATAATAACTTACAACAAAATAAGTAAGTCACTTTAAAATATAGGTGAGTTCGAATTTTTATTCTTGACTAGAAAACATTAAGAACGAATTATGACACCAGAGTGTAGCAGTAGCATATACAGTGAACAAATGTCTCTCAGAATACTAATTGTTCTGTGAGATTTCTAAAAAGTTTTTGCCAGACCACGTACCTAGTTGCTATGAGAGTTCGTTTATTCCACTTGGTCGTAGCGCCATCGCCACCCGCGTCGACCCTTGCGTAATGGTTCCTGATTCCTATTGTCACTGTGAACTGTCTGTTTACCCCCGACTCGAAGAATCCATGACAATTGGAGCTTTCTTTTTTCAGTCAGTTCAAACGAGACGAGTTTTTATCTCGAATTTTTAATAATTAAGAAGCATATAAATCGTTATTATACGACAATGCAATCTTGCAGGAGTGGTGTCACATTACAGGTTTTTCGGCAGCAAATGAAGACAAGACCTTAATGAAGATTTTAAAGTATCGCGATTTGAATACATTATACAAATCGTGCAAGTCTTGTGAGTCTTAATCGCGATTCGTCGTCAAATACCGACGTACTTATTCCTTGAATATCTTAGTAATCACAATTAAGATCTGCTTAATGTACTCGTATAAAACCGCATGAAAATACGATATAAGTTAATGCATACAAATTATGCATTAAGGTACAAAAGATACTAAGAGATCACATTCAATCAATGCATTCTTTATTTATAAGAAAAGATAAACTTAAAAAACACACCTCAGTTCGTTGACAGTGAGATTTTGTTGAAAGAATTTGCAGAAAATCGTGTCCAGTTTCTTCGTTCACCGAGAAAAGCTGGTTGATTAAATCTTGTATCTTACTGTTGGTACAGCGAGTTCCCTTAGGTACATATTTGATTGGCTGCAAAAAGATATACATATATGAGTGGTGATAAATTAGGTTTCATCTGTAGGTACACAGTGACTGTTGAACATATCGGGACGGCCGGTGTTTGACTTGGGAGTCTATTCTGTTTGCTCGGTCCGCGCAATTAGCGCTGGAACTTGTGTGAATAAAACTATCTGTGGCTGGCACACTAGCTCGCCACTGCGCTTTAATAGGCGCAAATATAGCGGCGTTCTAAAGAGGTTAAAATAAATGGACATAAAAAGAAATAATCTTTATGGTGCTCATTATTTTCACTTCTTTATTTAACTTGTGCATTTGTTTTAAACTACTAATTTAATATATATTGCTTAAGCTGGGATCGTATAACTCTACGATAGTTACGATACTGAAAGCAAGTGAAATCGTTTGTTTCAACAGTCATGCGAATCGTTAATTCACTGCCTTCACAAACGATTGTTAGGCAAGCTTTATGGGAAAATGTTTATTAGATTATGACATTCTGACAATAGACATACGAAAAGAGAAATGTACTCAAAATGAGAAATATTAAGTGATTTGGAATATTAAGGTACAGCTTATATTGATTATAAATTAAGAAACATAACTTGATAATGAGCATAACTAGAGTGTACCTGATTACATCACTCAGATCTACATAAGATTGTGTATGTAATAAAGGAAATAACGCATTAAGCTAACACTACAGATAACACTTATCCTAGGTAGTAAAACAGGCACAGAGCACCTGCCATAGAATTCCTCACTAGTGACTAGTCCAATTTGAAAACAAGGCCTAAAAATTTGCCATTATTGTCGTAATAACAATTCCCATGAATTCAAATATAATAATTCTGTACTTAGAGAACGATTTAATAAACAAGTTAAAATGAAAAAAAGACTAAAGACGCGCTTTAAAATCCTGTGTTCATAGGATAATAGAAAGCCAATGTATGTTTAAAACAAGTATAATCATTATACTATAATGTTCTATCAGTGCAGTAAGTTTCATCCTCTGCCCACTTATTTAACTCGAACTTTATCTTGCACCTTCTGAACTTCGTCTTTAAACTTGAACACACACGTCAGACACGTCTTTGGATTTAGGTACTTCGCTATTTGACTCACATGGTTCTTAAATAGGAGAAATCGCCTAGGTACAAATTATATTATGCTTTGAGTTATTTATGAAACATCTAGCTATCTAAAATCTATCTATCACACTAGAAATAAATCCTGTACCGCTATTTTTAAACATGCAATCAACGGTCACAGATAACACCCATCCTCAAAATAACAATGTTGCCTCGTGTCACGTGTAGGAATCAAACCCAGCAAACCTGTTAAACAACCGCTTAAATCACCATGCCGTGTAGTCAAATTGTGGGAAAATAGTACCTATATAGGATAGTAAATTTTGCCATCTGATCGTACCTCACTGATACGGAAAGTATATAATAAATTAGTGATTAGCCCTTAGTTTTCCATGATTGTTTATTATGTATTATCATCATCTTCATCAAGACTTATCGCCCCGGGTCTAACCAGATTTAGCAGAATATTAGAATAAAGAATTTAGAGTATTGCCTGACCTTCGCAAGTGTTCGTAATTTTATAATATAGGTACTGTACTGTATTTAAAAAATAATGAAAGATATTGCCTTTAGATTGCGTCAGTATCACACACAAGTCTTCTTAATTTGATATAAACTATTTAGCACCTCACTTTTCATTCAACCTAGTTAGATTTGCTTGTGTCTGCAATATAAATGGTAATGGTGGTATGTTTACTTTTCCATCGCTCTCAACAGGACAAAAAAAGCAAATAGAAAATAGTGTTCGTTATAAAACATGAATAAATAATTTAGACGAGTCGGTGAATGTTAATTTGTCCCGATTCAACAAACATTTTTGATTCTTCATCAACTAGATTGCTAGCTGCAATACGTATTACAAGGCAACTGGCTGCAAGCGCTCGAATAAATTATACACGATTATAATTCTTAATTTCAACTTTGGTAAAATGCAAAATGGTTTACTAAAACTTTTATTTTGTTACGTTTGTATACTGAGCTAGCTAGAAAATAAATAAGTCGAAAAAATAAAGAAGTTAATTTGACAATATAGGTAGTATGAGATTTACAGCTGGGTACGACTGCGCAGCGTTTAATAATACCGGTCACACTATGCCAGCTTCTCTTAAAACTGCTTCTTCTCACTCATGCTGTCGTTAACAAACAACCATAAGCACAAGGAAAGTATTTCTATTGTTTGTAATTTTTAATCGACGAATAGGCAATCGCTGCCGAAAATACTATAATATACTGTGGACAAATTGGACAACTTCATACAAGCAACAAGTATGCAATAGAAAGCTAAAATTCAGTCCACTTGTATGTACTTATGGATATTTTCTCGAAACAAGTGGAACAAAGGCACTGGACGAACTCGCGTCCGTACAGTTGCACACAATGTTAGTTAAAATTCGAGTAAAATAGACTAAACTGATTCCAAATACCGGCAACAGCAATACACGGTAGCCATTTTGAAATATTGTCAAGCATCGGAATTATAAGGACAAATACATACATTGATTTTGTGTGAAGATAATAATAATTTTACTACAAAAGTCGGTCAAGTGCGTGTCAGACACATAATGTTGCTTTCTGTAATTGCCCTTGGAAGGCATCAAACGCAATATTCATTCTTATTTTAGTATAGTTTTATATTAGTTTTAAATTAGTCGTCCTCGGTAACGTTTAAAGCCTATTTTACTGTGATTTTACCTTTACATTTTATTATACAAGTATATGGCACTATTTGCCTTGGATAAATTGTACAAACGCCAGTTTTTCTACTACACAAAATATTGATCTATACATTAAAACACGCAGCATATTCATGCTAAGTATGCCTCGTATTAATTGGTTTAAAATCCCATTAACAAAACTTCATTTAGTCCCATACAAGTAAAAGACACACATTAAAAATATTTCATAGGTCTCGAACTGTTGGTATATATTGCCTGCAAATAATAACACATAGGTACACCATAAAGTAGGTACTTTTTCGATTCAGAAGTTTTCAAAATTTAACATAAGGTAATATCCTATTTATATTTAAGCACAACTATAATGATATAATACAGTTATTTAGAAAATAAAAAAACATCTTCATAACATATGTACAAAATTAAACAAAAACTAAAAAGCAAATATTAATAATTTCTTTATTTCAGAGAAAGATAATTTAACAAAATAACAAATTAATTGTTGTTACTCATTGCCTATTTTAAATTCGTAAGCGAGTAAGCGTTGCAAAAACAGCATTAATCTCATCCTCATTAGATGGCGCCGACTCTAAAATAATGAATTTTAAATAGGTAAGATAATTTAAATACCTTTATTTATTTATTTTTATTTTTACACTTCTGCCAAATGGAATGCAAAGGCGGACTTAATGCTATATAGCATTTTCTGCCAGTCAACCTTAGGGTGATGCAGAGAAGAGTGTGGCAGGTGTATAAAATATATAAAACTTGATATTCATTTTCAATCATATTATAAATAGGTACATTATAATAATCCACACAATAAATACTTAATATAAAATGCTATATATATATATATATATATTTAGACTTAAACGTGAACCGGTTAGCCGACATCCTGATCTCGAGAGGGAGCGCATTCCAGAGGAGAATCGATTGAACATTGAAAGAAGAATGAACAAGACTTGAGCTATGAGAGGGACATGAAAGAAGAGAATTGTGAGAAGAGCGAAGATTTCTATCATGGTTAGAGCAACGGTATTGAAAATGCGGAGTTAGATAGCTAGGGATATTAGGAGAATGAAGTAAAGAGTAAAAGTGTAGACAACGCGCGCATATTGCGACGCTGTCGGATAGATAACCATGATAGCTGAGTACGATATGCTGACACATGGTCGTACTTACGGAGGTTGAAAATGAACCGAATGCAATTATTGAGAAGTCGGTCTAGTTTGTTGAGCAGATCTGCATTCAGGTCGAAATAACACCCATCACCGTAGTCGATTATAGGTAAAACCAAAGTCTGTACAAGCATTGTCTTTGTCTTGGCAGGAAGGAAGTTCTTCAGGCGGTACAGAGAACTTAAGACACCGGTTACTTTTTGGCAAACATTTGTGATCTGGGGTTGCCAGCTGAATGTAGAATCAAGGTGTATGCCGAGATTCTTGGCAGTGGGGCTCAGAGGTATGTTGATGCCATTAAGTGTGACAGTTGGTAGCGATGCCAATTGCCAAGTCCAGCCTGCTGATTATTCTTTAGGAGTAGGTATCAATAAAATCTCTGACATGATGTATCTTACAAAAGTTCAAATCCGTTCAAAATTGGCGGAGTAATCGCGTAACATACGTAAAAAATTAAATAAAACATACAGCCCATTGATAAATGCCTCCTTCTTAAAGTCGGCTAAAAATAATTACATTTTATTTACTTGCAACTACCTTAGAACGTCGTATCACAATCGAAACCACAATATGTACGTACGACGGTTCAGACTCCATTGCAAGCTACAACAGACAGGTGCAACCAATTCTTTTGTAATACGTCTCTCGGAAACAAGTTTATAGAAAGCAGCTACTTCCTTTGCTTATAAAGTTGGTGAAAATTCATAAAAAAAACATTGCAACATTTATATAAATTTATTGAAGCCACATTAATTTGAAATTAGAACAATTATAAGAAAAAAAATGTACGCTAGCAAGAAATAGCTGTTTATTTTTTTAAGAATAAACTATGAAATTAATGAACAGTACAAACGTCTCACAAAGTTTCAAAAGGCCCGTAAAGGAATAGTTATTTGTGCAACAAGAGAGCAAAGTTGTTTTTTGTTTCGAGTGCTGATTTTGAGTCCCGAGCAAGCGAAGGATTCTATGATTGATTCACGAGCGTAGCGAGTGAATCAAAGTTAGAATCCTGAGCGTGGTAAGGGACTCAACAACACGAGATACAAAAAACTTTGCTCTCGTGTAGCACACATAACTTTTCACCACAGCAGTGAGAACACATATTACTTAGGAGACATAGAAATGAACAGGAATAGATTGAATTCTGCATAATCACTTGTTGATTTAACTCTTCTGGTGTTAAAGTACAGTCATCATCGCTAGTTTCACTCATCTTTTTAGATTATTTTATATATTAATATAATTTAACACGTTACGCTATACCTACTGTATCAGCATCAGCGAAATTTTTATTCCCGCTACTTTTTTATATCACGTTTTAATACCCTGATGTTTATTTTTCAAATGTATCATTGTTGTAATACTAAATAAAAATGTATTGGTTAAATACTAATTTTATACTGTTAATAATTAGACTTATTTGATTAAAATCCAATAATAAATTAAACATGTAAACAATAACATATAAAAAAAAGTAATTTCTTTATTACAAATATCTTTTTTTTTTGCGTTGCCGTAGGTGTTTTCTTTGAGGTCGAATTCCAAAATCAAATTTCGAATTCGAAGGTGTTTGTTTTTTCACTCAATTTTTATATGCATGTGAAAGAGACAGAGCACAGTAAAGTTCGATTGTTTCAAATTTATGGCTGAACAATGTCAATTCGTGACACTGAAGATTGAAAAATTAAAAAGCTACTTTTACTCACGCTCGAATCAAAATCGCGTTTTGTTCACTGTTGTCTCGCAGCAAATGTGGCATGTTTGAGCTGCAGTGGTGAAAACTAAATTTAATTTAGCACGACATAGCGAAATTTCCTCTAGTGCCTCATGGTCCTGAAAATTTAAGTTAACACATTGTATTTCAAATTAGGTCAGGGCTTTATAGCATCCATTCATTTTTGTGTGCGGAAGTTGCACGATATGGAACATAGTCCTCGTTGACGACCATAGAGCGGGCACAGATTAATAAAATTCTGTGTACAACTGGAGAAAAGGCAGATATAGTCACGTACACACATATTTCATGTTGTATTTTCCCAACACAACTCCTGGTACAGTCTCATGAAAAAGTACGACTGTTCTGTTTCATATTTTTTTTATTGATTGCGTCTTTGCGTCGGCTTATTTAGATCGCTCGTAATCGTTCTTAGCTGAAGAAAATGTTAATACTTTTACAAAGTAATTAGAAAAGTTTCATGAATAAACAAATTTCCAGTAGACGAAGTCGAAAGTACGGCTTAGATTGGGCTAGAACATTTTGCACGAATGCTATTCAAGTCCAATGAATATAAATTACTGGTGTGAATAAGAAAACATTATGTTAAAAAATATCAGAAAATAAACCTTTTTATGACATTTAAAGTAAGTAGCAGCTGAGTTATATGGATATAATAGCGTATTTACCTGTTTTTGTGGGAAAACGCACATAGCGTCTATGTCGTCACACACCGTACGCTGAGTGATTCGAGAATACTTTTAGTCTTTGAGCATACAGTACGCACCGTGCACATACTGCACGCGCAACGACTAAAGTTTCAAAATGAACTAAAAATAAGTTTGGCGATAAAAATGGCCTCTAATCAGGTTTTGTTTCTTTTATCTCATACTGCAACATACATAATTCTGTTAATATATGAATTCATCAATTGCAATACCATTTTTTATATTTATTTAATTGCATTATTTTCTATACAGTTTAAAGTTCAACTGATTTATAAACGGAAACACATAGGCCAAGGTGCCAACGTTGGTCAACATTTATTTTCTATCATTGTTCTCCATCGATAGATTTGATTTTTGCTTGTAGCCTTCATCTGATGCAGTGCAATCAGAGCTGCTATGTCACCTTTTTCGTACTCAACTATACGATCAGTGACAAAGTATGAGCTGTTTCTTATTTTGTTCTCAAGGAAAATTTTGCTTTTAGGTAAAGCGAAGTCCAGAATGGCGACATATTTGCTCCTAGCCAATAACATAGTCTTCGTAAGATTATTTTCAAGCACGAAAAAGGTAAGAACACACAACCTTTCCATCTCTTATACCTAAAAGTTACATACCCCAAAATATGAAAAAATACTTCATAATAAAATTAATCCATATTTTGAATATAGGCTACTAAGCTTAGCGCTGCCCAAAGGTCCCTTTGTAAACATTGAAACAAGTAAACAATGAACGCATCAATATTGCCTATAGTTGATACTTATTTAGACATTATCAATGTATAAATTGGTGTCTATGTGAATTGAAATAGTCATGCAAACCAATACCAACGGCATGATGCAATCAAACATTGGAGCAATGTAATCAAAATATCGCATCATCAATCCATATTACACAAATATTATTAGCTTGCAGTGCTATAATCAATAACAAATCAAATATTTGCATTATTAAACACAAAAAGATTTTGTCAGTTGAAACATTTTTATATTACTTTCTAATAAAGTAATTGTTGGGAAGTGTTCTCGAAACAGCTTTTATAATGTATTGTCACTAAATTCAATTAATTAATTTCTTTCTAACAGCTTCCATTTTTTACATAAAGTAACAAAGCATATTATGGATTAAGATAGTACTGATTACTTAAAATGCCGAAATTAAAACGCCTTATTAAACTGTTTCAATAAGCTAAGCTGACGGAGCCCTGCTTCACAGTGCTCCTTTTATGCAGGCTGAACAAGTAAACCTAACATAACTAAGACAAAGTAGGCAGACCTTGTTTTATCCCCAAAATCAAAATTTAACAACCGTTATCGGTAAAACCTATAATGTGCCGAAACAATATTTCTAAAAGTCCAAAAAATATTCTTAATTTTGCATATTTTACCGATACATGTTGGGGAATCCCAAATTTTGCTAGTTAAACCTAAGACTAACCGTCATACAAGCTGTTACAGTGACATAAATAAGTATTTTATATAAACTTACCTCGTACACCGTTTTCTTTGTAAAGGTTATGTTGTAGAACATAACCAGATTACATTTGACTTGAAAAGCCGTTTTACATACATACCTATAGATACGTATGCTTCACACGTGATATCACTTCAAGAATAAAGCCTAAATCCTTTTAAGTTAATGTTACAGCAATACCGAGCCTGTAGAACATTACATAAAAGTGATTGATTTTGAGAACACGGCAATGAGACACCGAAGGATTGGGTCTAACTGCTATAATGACTGCCCATTTCGGTGTCGTTAAGAGAAACGTTTCTCTACACGAATGTAAACATGATAACGGTACACACACATACTTGATACTTGATGGCACGGGCTGTTGCCGCAACTTCACGTCTTGGCGTGTATTTTGCGTGCGGGTGGAAATGGTGTCGTCATTCGAGCCACCCCAGCTCTTCGAGGAAGGCCAGCAGACTCTTGATGTGGCCCACGGCCTCCCTCAGGGTGCTGTATCTGGTCAGGTACTGCTGCCTGTACTGTGCGACCTCAGGGCAGTCGAGGAGCAGGTGGGCTACCGTCTCGTCTGCTGCCATACAGGCCCTACACAGCGGGCTGTCGGTGATACCTATAGTAAATAGGTGTTTATTAAAGAATCCGTGTCCTGTGTAGGCGGCCGTGACTGGCCGTAGTTGTTGTTTGGACAGCCGGAGGATTTGTTTGGCTATCTTACCGTCTACTGCGGGAAGAGCCTCCTTGGCCTGCCTACATGTTTCAATACCAATCCAGGACTGGTTGTGTTTGGTCCTGGTCCTATTTCTTACCAGGTTGCGATAAAAACCAGAAGGGAGAGGAATAATGGGCTCGGGTCCCACCACCTCTAAAGTGGCCCCTCTTCTGGCAAGTACGTCGGCTGCGTCATTCCCTCTTGAGCCACTGTGGCCCTTTATCCATTGCAGTGTTAATTTGCTTAGTTTACCTACCTCTGTTAGTTTCTGGTGGCATTCAAGCGTGAGTGCCGAGGTGATAGTATGGCTTTTGAGGGCTGAGAGGACAGCCTTACTATCTGAGAGGATCCTAATGGATCGTTCCCTTACCTCACGTGCCATGATTGCTGTGGCAGCTAGGATTATGCCAAAACATTCGGCCTGGTAGACCGTGTTGTAGGCTCCCAGCGGTGCTGCGATGTTGATGTTTAGGTCCTCGGAGAATACTCCTGAACCCGTACCTGTATCTGTTTTAGACCCATCTGTGAAGATCGTGAGCTCGTTGCGGTTAACTGCTCCTTCGTGTAGGTCCTCGTACAGTTGGATTTTGTATTTCTTGTCAAAAAAAATTGTTTCGGTATACGGTCGCCAATGGCTTGTGTGATAGGAACTTCTTTAAAGAGTGTATTTAAGTTGTTATTGTGCGGTGTGTTAGTGTCTTTCCAGAGCTTCAGAGCTCTTAGCCGGACTGCCGACATCATTGCTTCCTGTTGTATGAACAGGTGCAATGGAGGCAGGTCCAGCAACACTTCACAGCGGCACTTCCGCTGTTGGCGTTGTTTTCATACAGCCCGCTAGGCATGCAAGTCTTTGAAGCTTTTGAAGCTTGTTGGCGGCCGTTATTAGGTTGGTCCGAGGCCACTACACTACCGCGCCGTAGCTTACTATCGGACGTATTATTGTCTTATAGAGCCATAAGACAATTTTGGGGGATAGGCCCCAGCGTTTACCTATCATCTTCTTGCACTGCCAGAAGATGATGCTGGCTTTATTGAGCTTATTTTCCATGTGGCTGTTCCATGTCTATTTGCTGTCGAGAGTGACGCCCAGGTACTCGACCTCGGTAGACAGCTTAAGCCCTGTATCAAATAACCTGGGCAATCGGTAAGTACCCAGCGCGCGTTTGTGTGTGAACATAACTAGTTCGGTCTTGGTCGGGTTTACAGATAATTCGTACTCATTACACCACCACTCTACTATGCGTAGGGCTTGTTGGGTTAGGTCGTACACTGTACTGGTTACCTTACCTGAGGTGAGTATGGTTAGATCATCTGCATAACCTATTGTATAGAAGAATCTCGCGTTGAGTTTGTCTATGAGTTCATTGATGACTAAGTTCAACAATAGCGTGGAAAGTACACCTCCCTGCGGGCACCCTTTAGTTATCAAGGCTGTCTGAGTGTCGCCTTGCAGGCGCACTACCCTTTTGCTGAGCATGTTTTGGATCCACTGTGTGAGCATCTGGTCCACACCATGCCTGGCTAGGGCGTTGCTTATGCTGGAAAAGTTTGTCTTGTCGAAGGCTCCTTCTATGTCGATGAAGGTGCCCAGGCAGATGCTTTTTTGTTGTATAGCAGCTTCTATCTGGTTCACGACCTGATGTAAGGCCGATTTCGTCAATTTCCCTGAGCTGTATGCATGTTAGTTGGCATGTAAGGGTAGGTGCTTAAGAGCCCCACTTCTTAGTTCCCTCTCGCAAAGCCTTTCCAAGGCTTTAAGCATGAAGGAGGTGAGGCTTATTGGTCTAAAGGACTTGGCATGGGTGTAGTCTGTTTTGCCTGGTTTTGGTATGAAGATTAGTTTGACTTCCCTCCACCTCTTCGGTACATATCTGAGGGCCAGGCTAGCCCTCATAATTGCCAGGAGTCTTTCAAGGACAGGTTCCCCTCCCCATTGTAATAACCCTGGGAAGATGCCATCCAGTCCGGCTGCTTTGAAGGAGTGGAAGCTATCGATGGCCCATCGGAGTTTTTCTTCTGTGACCACGTTGTTTGCGTGTCTCCATTCGTGTTCGGTCGCCACTGTTGGTGTATCGTGCCACTTTATTACCGGGGTGAGGACACAGCCTGGGAAGTGTGTTTCGAGTAGGACGCGTCTTGTCTCCTCCTCCGATTTGGTGTATGTGTTATCCGGTTTACGGAGAGTACCTGGTGCAACCGTTGGTTGCTGGGCCAGTAGTTTCCTTACCCGGTTTGCTTGTTGGCAAGATTCAATGCTTCCACAGAATTTTCTCCATCCCATGGTGCGTCTGAATCTGAGGCATTTCCTGTAGTCTGATTTGGCCGCTTTATAAGCGTCCCAATCTGCGTCCGCGCTTGTGTTCATTGCCCTATTTAGAGACTTTCTTACCTTCTTGCGCTTACGTTCAAGTTCAGCGCCCCACCAGGGTTGTTTCTCCGGGGTTTAAGGCGGTGTGTTTCCGGGCAAGCTGCATAATAGCTGTCTAGCATCGACTGCGTCAGTATACACACCTGATCGTCGATCTGTTCAGTGTCACCCAGTACCGGCGGCGTGGCCGTAAGGGTAAGTTTCTCTTTAAATAGTAGGACATACTTTGCTTTGTCAGTGTTGTGTGGTTTCCTGCGGGGCTGTGTGGGCTGTATATCGACTTTTATGGAGAAACTGATCCATCTGTGGTCTGAGCATGATGCCTCTTTCGAGACGTGCCATCCCTTGATGCGTTCAGCCGCTCCTTCTGTTGCGAGAGTTAAGTCTTTAATTGTCCGACTACGTTTAGTGACTAAGGTGGGCTCCGTACCTGTGTTTAATAGGCTAAGATTAGTGGTGAATAAGTATTCAACCAATGACTTACCTCTGTTATTGTTGCAGTCCATGCCCCACATTTGGTGGTGGGCATTGGAGTCCGTTCCTATTACGACCTCCGTATTGGTTCTCTTGCACTGGTTAACCAGACGCGTGAGGTCGAACGGAGGCGGGTCTTCGGCCTCGGGCATGTAGACCGATGCGAAAACGACCGCTATACTCCTTGGCTGCTGTATTATTTCAATTTGTATGGCTGTGATGTCTCTGGAACAGAACTCCATTCAAGCTTGGGCTCTGATGTTTTTAGTTGTAAGTATGCAGGTTCTTGGATGTGTGTGGTCAGTAGAAGAGTAAATCTTACCTCCCAGGCTGGAGAGGCCTCTAATGAGGCCACCCCTTATCCAAGGTTCCTGGATGAGCACGATGGCTGAATGTTGGACCTCCATCCATTTGCGCAGTTGCGCAGTGGCCGTTTGGCTATGATGGAGGTTGATTTGTAGGCAACTGACGTCACTAGGCAGAGGGTTCATCTGTGGGTGATGTCCCCTCCTCCCCGACCTTCAGCTGCGTTAGGCCAGCCAGGATGTCGCCAGCCTCCACCCCGTCGTCCCGCCGCACCGGACTCAGAAGCAGGCTCTCATCTTCCGAGTTACCCTCGGCTGACGGGTCAGCCCCCGAGCCAGACGCGGCCGGCTCTGACGGGCCGGATTCCGCGGAGCACCCTGACTGGGTGTTTGAGACTTGCTGTGTTGAGTTGTCGCATCCCGGAGGATGGTCGACATACTTGCCTGTAGAGTCCCGGAACCGGACGTAGACTGCACCCAGCCTCAAAGCGAGGCGGCGCTCGTTCTGCACCAGGACCGGGACTTGTTCCTCCGGGACGCCCACGACCAGGAACCACCCACCTGGCTGTCTCTCCGAGTGCAGCAGAGACCATTTGTCGACCGCCAACCAGGGGTTCTGGAACTCCAGAGCCCGACACACGTCGCGCACATCGTCCCAGACTCCCTGTTCGTTCGGAACGACAATGCCGCACCGCACTCTCTTCGGGGCCTCTTCCTGGCCCCTGACCTCCAGTTCGAAGCCCAGTGGTGGGCCCAGGAGAGAGACCGCCTCCGTCAGCCAGGTACGCGTTGCCTCGTCAGCGCACCAGAGTTTGAGGACCCCGTCCGCGTACTTGGGTTTCCCGGTGAACGCAGGGGCGGGGCGTTTTGGGGTTTTGGTCGACCAGGCGTCACTCAGGATCTTCCTTTGAATCTCCGTGAGTATCCGGTCCACGAACTCCTTCGGCAAGTTCCCTGTGCGCTTGCATGTTACTGCAACGCCCAGAGATGCCTTGGAGACCTATGCATAGGACTTACCCTGTATCGTGGAGGAGTCGAGGCGGGGCTTCTTTTGCTCCCCTCGAGGCGAGCTGGTCTCGTTGAGAGCACGTTTGACCTCACCTCTTTCCTTGTTTTCGGCAGTTTTACCTGCCGTGTTTCCTGGTGGTGCTGGGGCTGGATGCCGTACAGGGTGACCAGCCTGCCGCTTGGCGGCAGGCGGCTTCCCCGTACTGCCTCCGGCCTTCGTGCACCCTCTACTGCTGAGCGCAGGCTTCGCGCTGGTCTCATTACTGGGACCTGCGATAGCGGCCTGCTCCGCTGTTTTTGTAGAGGCAGCACCGGCTGCGGCAGCGGTTTGTGCCGCCTGCCGCCTTATTGCCAGGCGCTGTCTCTTGTTTTTGTTTGCCCTCTTCTTCTTCGCAGAGCTGGTAGCAGCGGGGCCACTCGGTTGTGTGGTGGGCGGGTGTTGGGCAGGATTGGTGGTCTTGCCCTTGCCCTTGCCCTTGTGGTGGCTTACCACTTGCCAGCCTGCGAAGGAGGAGTCGTCTGCCCGCTTGATTTCAAACGGGCTGACGATTGTAAGGACGGGACCAGTACTAGCGTTAGCCAGTGCTGAAGTCTCGTCCTTGGGGGATGGTTTAACACCTGCAGCCGAGGCCACGGCGTCAACCATCTGTTTGGTTTTGGTTGATGTGGCGGGAACAGCTTTCGTTGTTACCGTCGCAGTTGGGGTAATTACTGGGATTTTGGTATCCATACAAGTTTACTAAGACTTCATCCCTCTGGCTTCCCACCCTCCATGGAGCCCCCATCAGGGAACGTCATACCGGACGTTAGGATTACCAGAGGGATATAGGAACGCGGGGCTGATTTAGAGCACGACTTCGGGCGCCCGCTTGGATCAACGGCCGGAGCCGAGTTACCAACTCTAGACGTCATCCTTCGCTTGCGCCCTCCGTATAGCCTTCACCAACCTCATCAACAGCCGAAATAAATTCCGACTGCTGATGTGGACCCAACGTCCCTAGCCTGTGGCCCTCTGACGGGACACGCTGGCCATTGCCCCCACTGCGGCTCACAGCGGGGGCTACCGTTTAGCGTGAAATCAGGACCAAAGAGGGCGTGTTGCCTCACGGTCACATTACCGCCAGCGCCGCTCGGCTCAACCCCCCAGGACTCCGTCATCCCCGCGTACGCCGCTCGACTGCGCAGGTCCTAGCGCAGGTGGTCAGCTACTCTTACCCGTGACTTTTTACTACGAGCCCATACCCACCCGAACACGAAGGGGCGTGATGAAGAGATGTGTTCCTGCATGTGGATGTGTGCGCGCATGTGTGTACGTGTGTGTATGTGCGTGTGTAATGTGCCTGTTGTTTTGTGTTACGGCTGGAGGTTTTGGTTGCATCCATTTCTGAAGGAACTGGACCAAGAACGGGCGGCAACCTCGAGAAGGATAGTCCACCAGCCTTGCCTTAGGGATCATCGCAACCTGCGCTACCCCTAAGACCATTCGCCACTCCCTGCACCGGACTCAGGTGTAGGGAGTAGAAGTCAGTGCAGTTCAGTGGTGTTAAATATGAGTTGACCTGCACGGGCTTCCGCCCACACATAGCCCTGTGTGTGTATACACACAGGTGTGTGAATTATGTATGTGTGTACGCACTTGTGTTACAGAAGTTTGGTTCGCCAGAATTAATTTGTTGTAGAACAATCTATAAGACATCTGCTTCAGACGCATTCGTAAGCTCAATTGATTATTAAATGGAAATCTTATAAAAGTTGGAAAAGTAACGCTACCGAATATTAAATTAATAATAGCCTATAGCCAAATTTGGCATTAAGGCAAAGAATGCCAAATTTGAGATTAGGTTGTGTGTGTATCGCTATAGGTATATGTATCAGGTGCTTTTGTTGACGGAGACAAGCGATTCAGCGACATGATGATCAGCAGTAATCGAATTTCATAGAACTAACTAGGCCTGCATTGCAGGAATAATGTCAAAGAAATACATTTATGACCCAACTGACTGAAACAAATAAAGGTTTATTGACTCACAGACAGGCAAATAATGTTTCGAAGGTGCAGTCTGAATTTAGCCATCTTGCCATTATTAATATAATTGCGTAAGATGCCGATGAAAATTTATAAAGCACTGTGTCTCTTAGCTTTACACTGCGCCAAGATTTATCGGTATAATCCACAATAAATATTAAACAGAGACTAGTGTTCCCTCTACCCATAGTTATGTATTTGTACCTATAAGCCACCGCAATACAAGTCTTATTTAAAAAAATCTTTCTCTGTTACGTAAAAAAAATTAAGAATATCTTAGTTTTGTAACACAATACACGTACTACATACAAACATGCTAAGTTACGGCCTATTATGAACGTCTTCACGGTTAGAATTTCTCTACAAACACAACAAACAAAAGCTATATAAGATGCTAATATATTTTGATTGATTAAAAATACGGGGTAGGTAGCTAGCCCCCGGATAATCTCTTAAGGCGCTGTCCTAAGCGACTGTTTTGGAAAATGAGGGGGTGAAGCAGGGGAGGTGAAGGGAGCTTAGCTCCGTCTACTGCGGGGCGCCCCCCTTCATTCTCGTCGCGTGCGGCCGTATTCTGGCGACAATCGTATTCCAATATTTCAAAATCGCAAGCAAAACGTTTTAGCATATTGAATTGAGATACTGATATTAAAATTTATATTACATACATCAATCTGTTTGTACAATATAGGCATAGCGCAATTTTTGTTCTCAGTGCAGCCATGAGTAAAACTGGTTTACATTAGACGTTATAGGTATTAAATGTTGACGAAAGTAGGTAAATACCTACGTGCCGTAAGATGGTAAAAATAATTAAGTCAGTTCCATGTATGGAGATACCATTATTATGTTTGTTTTGTTTTTGTATAAAAATAGTGAAGCAGTTCATAGAATACCTACATCTAATTCCATTCCTGCCAGTTTTCAAATCTGTTTTGCAATAAATTGGCTGTGACATACGGGCGGACAGACAGACAGACATTGCGAATCTATAAGGGTTCCGTTTTTACAATTTTTGGCTACGGTACCCTAAAAACACAATACTGCTCTACTAAGCGCAAAAGCCGTATCTCAACTAAAGCTAGTTACGAGATAATTGAAGTTTAGTAAAAGTTGATTTCTTTTATTTATTTATGGATGTTTATTGTTATTATAGGTATAATTATAATGGCAAAGGTTTCGAAATACGTCGCCGTTTTTAGGGGTTGTGAGTGATTGGAGAGGGAGCAGGGGAGGTCTTGAAACGCCCCTCACCATTTTCACTTGCCGGAAACACTTGGTTTCCTCTGAAAACAAAAATCTCCAAACATCGGTGTGTATGGCACTGCCAACTTCCACATTCATCACACTAGTTTAACCTTTGAAGTGGCAGGCAGACATATTATGTCTGAACAGCCCAAGTCATTAAAATGGCAAGCAGACATAATATGTCTGATTACGAATGGCAAAATATTTGCCCGCCACTTTACGCCATATTGGCTCGGAAATTCTGCCATTTGAGCGGTTAATAAACTAAGGTTGTCGGAGCCCTGCGAAGGGCTCCTATTTTCGGATTAAGGGTCAAAAGAGAACCTAACATAACCTATTTATTTACTTATTACAGTCGCACCTAACCCAAGGCACTCGAAAGCAATGACGCACAAATTTGACATTAGCTGTCAATATGATCATTCCAAGATGGCAGTTTTGCGTTTCGTTTTACGTTTTTCACATAAAACCTAAAAATTACATTTGTAAAACTGTACTAAACTATAAAAACTATGTTCCGTTTTGCATAATTGCCGAAGTATTTATGAAATTTTGGAAATTGTTTAAAAATATTTAGACGCAACTCCGGCAGCCAAAATTACTTTTAGGGGATTAAAACGAACTCCCTTAAGCCCCCCCTCCCTACACTACCAATAGCCTCAAATTCAGGCGACTCGTTTCGAAACCCAACCCATTATTATTTTTCAAAATAGATGAAACATCAAAAATATATGTGGATATACCTTATTCATGAGATACTGCTATGTCGCTTAGAAAATTATAGAATTAGAATTTGAGTTACTGCTTTTTCGTTAGCTCTCCTCATACATGTTTGTATGGAAAATATAAAAATTTTCTTTCGCTTCAAATATGTGTTGTTTCAAAGAAAATAAATATTAAAAGATATTTATTTATATTTTTTTATCATTTACTAACAAAATACAGATTTTACAGCTCATCAAAAGTTAGCTGTCTGCTACAACCCGGCAGGTTTTCTTTCATTGAAAGTTAAAGGAAGTGTGTGAGGTGATAAGGCTTCAATACTTATTATTTGCTGTTGTTCACGAGGCACAGTTTCATTTACTTTCCTTTTACGGCTTGGTATTGTAGAAATTTCAAGCACTGATGAAACATTTTCTTGAGCTTGACGAGAATCAACAATTTCAGGCAACTGCCAATTCATATAAAACGCCACAAGCTTTTCTTCTCCCAGAAAACATCATCTCTTTCTATAATTTCAATTTTTAGTGGTATATTTTCGCCACTCCACACAGCAAATAAACACTTTTGTTTGCGTGTAGCGTGGCGTTGCCCCTGAATTTGGTAATAACTATTACACTATTTGTTTAGACTAGTCAGTTCACTTTTTTATCATGTTTCCATATTTGTATTTTATTTGCTCTTATACTATTCTCCAGGCCATTTTTATAGGCAACTATAGAACATTAAATTTCCACAATCGTGTTTGGACCTATTAATCCATCTGGCATGGCACCAATAAACGGATAATCCACAAGGATCGATTGTTACATTTTCTTGCTTCGCCAGTTGTTGCAAAGCCAGTTGTTCATTTTAGATTCCATGCGCAACTGATATTACATTGCAAATATTTTATTTGTACAAAATATTTTTTACTAAGTTGGCTTTACTGCTGTTATCTCTTCTTTTTAACCACTATACCAAAATTTCAATCTGTCAACATACTCTTACGCAATTCGAACCAGTCACTGCTATCCCTCTTGTAATTTTTGCTTATCACTACGGAATTTGAGTCAAATTGGTTAAAACAATTGTTTGGCATGTCTTGGCTAGCTCTTGAACAGATCGTGTTAGGAATGACTGCAGTCAAATGTGTGTAAGACGTTGCAGAACTGTTATCTTTAACTTCACTGTAATTACAATAAAGATAATTAGTTACGTACTTTATTATTAAATAATACTATATCAACAGAGAAGTCACCTTCTTACTTATAAATGATTAATTTTAGAAATTAAAAAGATATTAGATGTACTGAGATATACCTAATAGTTTATGAATAATCAAAGTTTTACCCGATGTACCTAAATAGGTTTATGTTCACAACACAATAATACAACATTCGTTACCGCTTGTGTGCGGATTGTGGAGCGACATATTAGCGCTGTTAAAGGCCTATTCACACATATCAGTGAAGTCACAGTTCCGGCACAGTACCGGCACCGTGATAATTATTCTTTCATACATTTTCTATGAACATATCCACACCTATCAGTGTCAGTGACGACACAGTACTCTCAGTGACAGTGCCGGCGCCGGCGATCACGGACGTAATCGGTGGCGACGATATTTTTTGTCGGATCACGGACGCCGGTGTCCGTAAAATAAAATGCTGGACGAGCAATTGATAGAGTTGGTTCGTGAAAATAATGTTTTGTATGATTTGTCTCATTTTGAGATTGTTGAAACAGCTAGAGCTTTCCGACATTCTAAAATATTGAAAATATTTATTTTTGTCTTTAATAAATTCTTCGTATAATGTCATGAACTCTCCTTCTGTTTCTCTTAATCGCCATGCTTCATGCTCCCATTTCTTTCTTTCCCTTAATGCTGCTTTTCTTCTTCTTCGTCTAAAGCAATGGCTATCATTGCTAGTTCCATATTGTTGAATAGAGCCATAGCAAATATCATCACCAACTATCGTCGCACCGTTCTCAGTGCTTCCGAACCGCACACTGATACATGTGTGAATTGAAGCACTGCCGCCTCACTGTAGAACTGACACTGACCTGTGCGGACACGTTGCCGTAACTGAGACTTCACTGATATGTATGAATGGGCCTTTATTGTTCGCCGTGGCGGCATCTTAGCGCTCCAGGCGTTCGCTCTGACAAGCTATTGCAATATAGGTACATAAAATGATTCGATTTTATGTTATTACTCTTTCGAAAATTGAAAACTGTTGCAGCTATGTATTGTGAGAATAATTTATATAATTATATTTTGCATAATCGATAATCTATAACATAGTTAGTCATCATAAAAGACTCTTATAAAAGTAATTTGTGTAAAAATGTTACATATTTCATAATCACTTGGCCATGGATGAATTTCTATTTTATTACGACGCTTTCTTGTACAAATCCTTCGTAGAACTTCATTTCTCTAATTGTACATACTTTATTCTTGTAACTATATATTTATAAGCACAGAAACAATAACACATTAAACGCAACAAGAGTATAAACTTAGGTCCTAATTATATGTGCCCATAGTTACATGAAAAGCCTATTTGATTCAAAGTATTCAGTCTATAACATAAAACATGAAATTACGAACTCAATTTGGCGTATTATAATAACAAACAGGTTTACGTAAAATTTCGTGCAGCGGAGAAGCAAGCGACATGACCTATCTCTCACAGGGCTCATAGCCGAATGATGAGGTCTGTGCGGGGCGTAAACTAGCAACTGACACTCAGTACACCGCTTATGCTAATAAGGTTTAAATTGCTGAAGCGTTTGATATTGATGGGGTCTACCGAGCGTCAAAATCATAGACGTTTGGCAGATTTTATTTAATTTTACAAAATATACACGTATAATATGAAAATAAATAGGGTAATTCTTTAGTTCATTAGATTTCCTACAATATTATCAAATAAAATATGACACCTTACGATCAAAATATTGCAAACAGTGAGACGAAAGATTATTTTTTGCCTCGATTTTGTGATTTTTTTACCATGATTCTAGTTTCCATACATGAAAATTTCTTTCAAAAGTCTTTTGTTCAGACTTTTGACTTTAAGCTCTATTTTTTGCTAGTTTGTAATATGTACCGTTATGGCTTGATGCGCGACGAAAAATTAGGTGTTTCACGGCTTCTGAGGTATAACAGCGCCTTAATCGTCTCGTACGACGCCCCTGGGAGCGACAGAGCTTGTAACGTATCCGGATACCACACAGACATTATCTAAATTTATGCAACATTTAACTCGCTGCAAGTTTCGATTTTCACTTTAGAAACAGAAGTACCATCTGAAATTCGATGGTAAAATGTTGCTGCAGTGTTTTCTAGCATCGATAATAAGAGATAGATTTAATTTTTGTACTGTTAGTTCAGAATACACAGTTTTAATTTCTTTGTCTGTTGTGAATAAACAAGCGCATAATTATTATAATGTCGGACACTATTGGTGAATATGTGAGTGGGATTTGTAACAAATTGTATGTAACCTGAGATTTAATAATGCTATCAGAATCTCACGTGCGCTATTGAAATCCAAAATGCACTAAAAACCGTTGCGATGTGGAACAGCAACGAGGTGAACCTATCAAAACCGATTTGTTGTTAGTTTTATATGTAAATCCCCTCAAATCGCAATTTTGTTGTTTAAGTCAGTGTTATGCCCCACCGTACTCACCTTAAACGTCTCTCACTGCCCCCATGGGAAGATGTAGGGGAAAACTTGCCCAACAAACACACGTAAATAAATATAATAGTAACAAACCAAACCGTTTCCACAAGATGCCAGCCTTATTGTTTTTATACTTATGCCTTGCGCGTTAAAGTAAGAATGATGGGGATTCGTGTACAACAGAAGTTGAAAATGAGGAATCGCATTTTTTATCCAGTGAATATATGTTGCAGTCAAAACTCTTAACCAGTCAAAAGTACTCTTGACTTGCAAAATCAGTCAAAAGTACTTTTGACTGGACAGGTTGGTCAAAGTGGTTTTGAATGAAAATTATTGGTTATTAGTACTTTTGACTGCAAATTTGCGGTTAAAATTACTTTTGACTGACGCTCTTCGTCAAAAGTAGTTTTAACTGCAATAAAGTATCAGTCAAAAGCACTATTAAATCGTTAGATGTGAATAAAAATTACCTAGTCGCCCAATAAGCTAAGTAGACGGAGCCCTGCTTCGCAGGGCACCTATTTAACATAACCTATTAGGTAAGTACCTACACATAACTAAGTATTCGGGGCGGACGAGAACTTTTCATAATACCTAATAGGTTATGTTAGGTTTTCTTGTGACCCCGCACTCGAAAATAGGAGCTCTGCGAAGCAGGGTTCCGTCTACTTAGGTTATTGGGCGACAGAACTTTTCATAATAAGTAGGTAGGTTATTCAAAAATACTTTTAACCAGCTCCATTGGGCAAAAGTACTTTTAACTGTTATTTTAGTCAAAAGTATTATTGACTAAAGCATACGGTCAAAAGTACTTTTGACTGATTTTGCTAGTCAATAGTACTTTTGACTAGTTAAGAGTTTTGACTGCAACATATATAATACGTCCGCTGCGGGCCGTTTTCCGTAAAAATACATTTCACCCTTTTTCACAGCCACAGCTCAACTAGCTGTGGCTGTGAAAAAGGGTGAAATGTATTTTTGTACTATTCTCATTCAATGTGTGCTCTTCAGTTTTAAGGCGTATTCACGTTTTTACGATAACTCATTTCATATTTATATTTTAAGCTTATAGTTATAGTTGATCGTGGGTTTTCCGCACTTAGCCACTTATTTGGGCCATTGTGCGTATGTGGCGACTTCATTGACGCCGACTACTCATACCACCTTAGTTCCTTCCAGAAAGCCATTAGTTGGCTGGTGTCGTTTAAAGCTTCACTCATGGTTCTGGGGTTGTTCAGCAGCTTTGCCCGTTGATCGCTCACACTTGCACAGTGCAGAATGACGTGAGCGGGTGTTTCTTCGGTTTCCATGCAGCCCCTGCACAGTGGGCTGTCCGTAACGCCTATGTTGAATAGGTGCTTGTTCAGTGGACAGTGGCCGGTTATTATGCCCGTCAGATGCTTTAGTGTTTTCCTATTAGAATGCAGCAGCTTGTGTGAGAGTCGCTTGTTCAAGCAGGGGATGGCATCTTTTGTTTGTCTGCATTCTTTTATGTTTTCCCACTGTTTTTCGTGTTCATGTGCGGTTCTCTCACGTAGCCACGTTTTGATTTGGCTTGCTGGTATCGGTACAATCGGCTCGGGTCCCATTATCATTGTGTCCGATCCTTGCCGTGCCAGTTGGTCTGCGGCGTCATTGCCTGCGGAGTTGCTGTGGCCTTTAATCCATTGCAGCGTAACCCGATTCTTCTCTGCAATCTTTTGCAGCTCTAGGTGGCATTCCATGATGAGGCCGCTTTTAAAGCAGTTGCTGCCGAGAGCTTGTAGTACAGAGGCACTGTCCGAGATAATGCGTATAGACAGGTCACTTACGTTCCTAGACGCGATTGCTGTTGTGGCTCTTGTTATCCCAACACACTTGGCTTGGAATATGGTGTTATGGGTGCCAAGGGATGTTGAGATGTTGATGTTTAAGTCATGGGAGAATACGCCCGCACCCGTCCCATGCTTCGTTTTTGAGCCGTCTGTGTATACTCTGACTTCGTGTATACCAGAGCAGTCTTTGTGTTCCTCCTGCAATTGGATGCGATATTTTTTGTCAAAGACAAAAGTTTTAGGGATGAGATCGCAAGCGGCCTCTAGCATCGGGATCTCTTTGGTTAAGGTCCCTTTTAGGCGTGCGTGGGTAATTCGATCATCCTTTCTCCATAGCCCGAGCTTGTCTAGACGGATTGCTGCAGCGCCAGCTTCCTGCTGGATCATTAGGTGCAGCGGTCTTAGGTCCAGTAGTATCTCCAAGGCGGCTGTTGGGGTGCTCTTCATGCAGCCCTGTTGTGGCCAAGCAGGCTAGGCGTTGAAGGCTCTGTAGCTTTTTTGTGATTGTGCTTAGTTGCGTGCGTGGCCACCACACTACTGCACCATACGTAAGCATGGGGCGTATAATGGCAGTGTAGATCCACAGGGTAATTGATGGTTTGAGACCCCATTTTTTGCCTATGATTCTCCGACATTGCCAGAAGATTGTGCATGCTTTTGTTGTTTTTGTGCTGATGTGCTTGCCCCAGTTTAGCTTATGGTCAAGTATTACGCCCAAGTACTTGACTTCATTCGATAGGGTAAGCTCCGTTCCAAAGAGTTTTGGTGTTTTGCACATATGGGTTTTCCTTTTGTTGGTGAAAAGTACTAGCTCCGTTTTGTTGGGGTTAACCGTCAGTTCATGTTGGTTGCACCATTCCTCCATGATCCTGATGGCTGCTTGCATCCGATTTCGGATCGTGTCTTCTGAGTCACCTTTGATCAGGATGGTGATGTCGTCTGCATAGCCGACCGTGAAGAATCGTCTGTCGTTTAAGTTCCGTAACAGATCGTCCACCACTATGTTTCACAACAGGGGTGAGAGTACACCTCCCTGAGGGCAGCCTTTTGCAACTATGCCCCTTGTGGTGGAGTTTACCGTGAATTGTATTGCCCTCTGTTTCAGCAGTTGATCAATCTAGCCACTAAGGGTTTGCTCAACTCCGAACTTTTCGAGGGCCCGGCTGATACTGTTGAACTTAGTTTTGTCGAAGGCACCTTCTATGTCAATGAAGGCCCCCAGTGTCATTAACTTGTTGGTAAGCGCTGTTTCAATGGTTCCCACAACGGAATGCAGCGCCGATTCAGTTGACCTGCCACTTCTGTAGGCGTGTTGATGTGGGTGTAGTGGATTGCGCAGTAATGAGCCCTCACGGAGGTATCGGTCCGTAAGTCTCTCCAGCGTTTTCAATAAGAAGGAGGTCAAGCTGATGGGTCTATATGCTTTCGCTTGTGAGTAGTCAGTTTTGCCAGGTTTTGGGAGGAATATGACTTTAACTTCCGTCCACCTGCAAGGTATGTATCTGTGCGCTATTGAGGCCCTGAAGATGTCGTGCAGGTGCGGCACAATCGTTGTGCATCCCCACTGTAGGAATGCTGGTATGATTTCATCCAGGCCTGCGGATTTGAATGCCTGGAAGCTGTCTATTGCCCATTTCAGCCGGTCTGTGGTGACCACATTTTCGGCTACCAGCCAGTCTGTTTGGGTCGTTGGTCTGTAGTCTGACTCGTCCCACAGACGGTCATTGGTTACTTCACAACCTGGGAAGTGAGTTTCAATTAGCACTTGGCTAATTTCAGCGTCCGTAGTTTCGTAGGTTCCATCTTGCTTTTTAATGGCGCCAAGGGTTTTGTTGCTGTCCTGAGACAAGATCTTTTTCACCCTGGCTGCTTCATTCGTGGTGTTTATACCGCTGCAGAAACGCCGCCAGGACTCGCCTCTGCGGAATCTTATGCGTTTCTTGTAGTGTGACTGGGCTTCTTTGTATTTGAGCCAGTCTGCTTCCATTCTCGTGTTTTTAGCCCTGTTAAAGAGTTTCCTCAGGTTTTGCCTGAGTCCCTCTAGTTCTCTTCCCCACCACTGGGTTTTGCTAGACGACTTTGGGAGTGTGGTTGCACAGGCTTGCTGATAACTTGTTTGTATACATTCTGTTAGTAAGTTGGTGTTATGTTCTATGTTGCCAGTGCTGGTCGACATGTCCTTAAAATAGGATTTGTCTACCTGTGATACGAGAAGCGTCTTGTATTTCGCGATATTGGTTCTGCGAGGGTTGCGCCTAGGTTGTTGGACGTTCTCTTGCACACGTATGTCATAGCAGATTCGTCTGTGGTCTGCAAAGGATGGCTCAGCGGACACATGCCAGTTTGTGACAAGTTCCGCGGCCCCATCCGATGCTAGCGTTATGTCTACTATGGTTTGATATCTGGAGCTAACAAAGGTGGGCTCCGAACCGTTGTTAACTACAGATAGATTTGTTGAAAAGATGTTTTCAGTCAAGATCTCACCTCGTCTGTTTGCGTCGGGGCTCCCCCACAGCGTATGGTGCGCGTTTGCGTCCGCCGAGATGATTACCTGCCAGCCGTGGCCCTCACAGTGCTGCACCAGCTCGGCCAGCTCTTTTGATGGGATGTCCTCATCGCCAGGCATGTAGACCGAAGCTAGTACTAACATCTGTTTGTTGGGCCCTGTTTGGAGTCCTACGGCAGTGAGGTCTCTAGAACAGAAGTTGGTTAGCAACAGTGCTGGTATTGTTCGGGGAATGTATATGCATGTTCTCGGTTTAGTGACCGAGCAGTTGTGCAGTAGCTTACCTCCGATGTTGTTTAGACCACATATGTTGTCGCCTCTAATCCACGGCTCCTGGATTAGGGCTATTGTCTGTTGATTAACCTCCAGCAGCCTGCGTAGGGTAGCCGTTGCAATTTGTTTATGCTGGAGGTTAGTTTGTATGACTCTAGTCTGATGAAGAGTCGAGGACATTGCTGTCCATAGACTCCCCGTCAGACGAGTCGTGCTCGTCTTTTGCGTCCGTCGCAGTGGTGGGTGTTTGTGTAGTCGCTGCGGGCGCCGGTGTAATACGGGCTATGCCCGAGGTGCTTGGGATGGCTGGTACAGCTCGTCCCGTTGTGTCCTTACCTTCACTCGGCGTCTACTTGAGCCCTACAGCCGCCGAGCTCTCCCCCCCCCCGCTGGAAGCGTGGAACATTACGTACACGCTGCCAGCGAAGAAGGAAACGCGACGGCTGCGTCCCGTGATCTTGGGGATCTCGGTTTCCGGGATGCCCTAGGTAAGGTACACGCCGTGCTCCTGCAAGGATGCGCCGTACAATTGCCACGTTTATACGGCGTACCAGGGGTTTTGGGCAATGAGGAGATGGTGGATCTTAGGTAGCTCCATGGTGATCGTCCTCGGCAGCCACAGCGCTGCGCGTACGCGCTTCGCTATGTCTGACTGCCTGATGACGACCAGCCTGGTCCCCTCAATCGGCGATCTTAGTTTGGCTACTGTGTTTTTGAGCCACGTCAGTGAGTGTTCGTTCTTGCACCATAACTTCAGGACACCCTCCACTGCGAGAGGTTTGCCCCTAAAGGAAGGTGCGAGTGCCGGCCCATTATTCGGCGGTGTGGCGAAGGCAGTTTCAACTATACTCTCTTCAATTGAGAGTTCGAGCTGCTTCGCCTGTTCCACCGTCAGGTCCGTGGCGGGGGTGGTAGCGATGGCTACCATCAGCTGTGAGTTTGTCGCGTCTGCGTAGCTCTTACCGCTCTTAGGTGTGGCGTCTGTTTTCGCCCGTTTCGACCCGGCGCTGGGTGGTGTAGAGTCCTCAGGGCGATCCCTCTTCGTGCTTGGTGTCGGAGTGGGATGTCCTGGTGGCGCCGGATCGCGTCTTTTTGGGCCGCGTTTGCGGCGCGGCTCCTTGTTTCTACACGACGGCTGCGCAGCGTTACCAATCCCCACCGGAGGAGCGCGGCGGGGAACCCTGGGAGCAGCCGTAGTTGGTGCGCCGCGCGCAGGCGGGAGTGCGCTGTCTGTTATTACAGTCGCGCCTCCCGCCGTCAGCGGCGCAACACAACCGTCCGGCTGCGTCGTCCGGGGTGGAACGTCCGCTCCACCGGTCGAGGTTTGGTCGCCGCGCTGGTTGTTTTTACCAGCCGTCGTGGTCGTAGTCGGGAGTGTGCTAGCCGATGTATTCGATGCGCTAACACCCGACTGTGTTGTTTGCTCACGTGAGCGTTTGTAACGGCGGTAGCATTTACCGCCTCGTCTACGACTACCTGGATTCGCAGTCGATGCGGAGTCAACGTCCGCCTTTTGGCGTGCGTTTGCTCGACGCGGAGCGATTTTCCAGGTAGTGGACGAAGTGTGGGTTGCACGAGGCATGGCGTTGGCCAAGTCGTGCAGATTTAGTGTGTCTCTGTCTCGGCATTGTGAAACATTGCCCCCTCCAGAATACGTGGGGCACCCTGCACACGATGGTGCAGAGAGGGATTCTCCAGCGTCACGGACGCTGGTACCCTCCTGGGGTACGATACTATTTTGTTGCACCTCCATGATAATTTTGTTGGTATGAGTCTGTGTTGAGTATGTGTTTGTGTATGTGTGTGAGTGTTACACCTATGACCATTCGCCAAACTCTGCATCGGACGCTGATGCAGAGAGTAGAAGTAAGTCTAAGTCATTGATAAATAAAAGTGTGAGTTAGACCTACTTCCGCCCAATTTTAAGCTTATTTAACTCAATATTTTATTCGACTTATCAGGATAAGATCTCGGTAGTGTGGTTGAAATATACTTACTTATATAGCTGGATATAAGTTACTTCATCCACTCAAGCAAGACTTACACCGACGGAATTTTAGACTTCATTATTTTCATTTTCCTTTATGTTTACAACAGGTAATCCACGTGAACGTGGGTAATCATGTACCTTTCGTTTGAGCAACGACAAATAAAATGTCAAAGCTCATTACGGGAGCAAGTGGCGGTCTACTCAAGACCATTACTTGGCTTATTAACTCGTAATTATGGGCGGCGTCAAATTGCGCACGATTGTTCGCCAATAAATTGGGCTCCCTCGTACCTTTTAAAAGTACTTAGATGATGTATAACCAGATCGGTTAAAAAATCATTTAACTCGTTATCTTTACAATACAGATGTCCAGTGATATAACTGCTGGGTTAATGAATAATCCTTGTTGTGCTCCTGTTCATAGCTCAATACTAAGTGATCTCACAATCGACAGTCCGAAAATTCGAATTTTTTGCTTGCACTACCAACCCACTTTTTCCACAGGTTGTAAATTATATATTCCGTGTGGTGACGGATTAAGAATACGGAATGTCATCACCCCATATCATCCCATGGGTGTCGTAAGAGCCGACAGAGGGAGTATATTATGCACTGTAAGAGAAGGAAAACTTGATACAAACCCTATACCAACCCGTTTGGCCAGCGTGGTATAGTAGGCCAATTCCTCCTTTCAAAGGAAAGGCCTAGTTCAGCAGTGAACTGTTAAAGGCTAATGATGATGTAAATTATATCCTAAGGACCCCAAGAGACGTTTAAATTGTACAACCTAAATTGTTTGCAGTTGTCTTAAAAGGTACTAAGCAGTGAAAATATTTAATTTCCAAATAAGTTAATGTATAAAATATCATGATATTTGTTGAAAAATTGCCTCCGTGGTCCAGTGGTTAGCGTATGCGACTGCTGATCGGAGGTCCCGGGTTCGATTCCCGGGTCGAGCACAAGTGTTACTGGGTTTTGTCCGAATTCTCAGTAGCACAAGTGTTACTGGGTTTTGTCCGAATTCTCAGTAGCAGCACGGAGTCTGGTGATGTGCCCGTTAGCGGCAATAGGCTTGCCCCTATTACGTGGGACCTAAAAATTAATGGCGAAACGTGGGTGTAATATTGCACCTCTGCCTACCCCTTCGAGGATACAGGCGTGAGTCTATAATTGTTGAAAAATCGATGTGTGCTTGAATAGTAGTCTGACACGAACATAATCTCGGGTGTATTACATACTCGTTTATTATAATTTAATTAAGCATATTGTACTTCAGGATATGTCTTCTGATAAGACTACATAAAAAAATATAATTTTTAATAAACTTAACTTTTTTTTTAACTTTCGCAATTATTATAAAAATTAAATTATATTTGTTCTCACAGTTTCCCTTGTGAGACATTTAGTTGGTTATAAAGCACCCTCGAGCTTTACTCAATTTTGGAATGATATCCTGTGTCGTCCATTCCATTCCCTGACTGGGGAACCCTTGAGGCTCGTTGAAATCGGTACAGCAAACTTCTGTGGTAGTGTTAAACAATCTTACACTTTTGGCTTTAGAATATTATGTACTCAAAAAAGTTACAATTGTAATTTTTCTGCAGCTGTTCAATTTATCGTTCCTTCATATAAGCCCTTTTCAAAAACCGGCCGAGTGCATGTCGGGCCACGCGCAATGTAGGGTTCCGTAGTTGCCCATAATGGTCATTATTGATACTAACTTCTGTTTTACATGGGACTAAAAACGGGCATCTTTAAGATTAAGCCAGCGCTCCCAATGTAATCTCACAGAAATAGGTATTTATAAAGTAACCGACGATTACTCGTAAACTAGTGATGTCTACTTAGCCGTGATAGTTTTCCTTTTAAATTCGTTATATGTTTCAAATATGTAAAATGTAAATATGTGTCAATGTGTGTGTGTAAATGTGTGTGTATTAATAGTTTAGCCGGAAGAGGGGAGGACACTTGAGTCTAACAATTTTTTCACTTCAAAGCTTGATATTTCACAAACCACTCACTTGATCGAAAAATGATTTGAGCAAACTAATAATATTTTTTTAAAACCTATCCAATGATATCCCACACAATGGGGTACTCAACCAAAAAAAAATTCAACTCCACTATATATGTAGGGGAGATACCCTTAAAAAATATTTTCCTAAATTTTATTCTACAGTTTTGTTGCAATATTGTGTGTCTATATTCATGTCAAATATCAGCTTTCTAGCACCAGGCGTCTTTGAGCTAGGCTGCGGACGGACAGACGGACGGACATGACGAAACTTCCTTGTGGACTACGGAACCCTAAAAACGAGTGAGTGTTTAATGATTATTGCACTTCCAACAGAATTACGAGTCCACAGATATAATGACTTGTAAATGACTTAATAGATAAAAAGGCAGTATGCTCAAAACGCCTATAAAATTGAAAACGCACGTTTTATGTCTTGTTTATCCATTAATGTCCACACGCATGTCGCCCGCTCGAACCGCAATAGTACTTGAAACAGTTGAAGTGCTTTTATAAACTAATAAATGTTTTATATCCACAAATAAATAAAGTCTGCCTCCGTGGATCAGTGGACAACGTATGCGACTGCTGATCGGAGGTCCCGGGTTCGATTCCCGGGTCGGGCAAAACTGTTACTGGATTTTTCCGAATTCTCAGTAGCAATTCGGAGTCTGGTGATATGCTCGGTAATGGCATTAAGCTCGCCCCCTGTTACGTGGGGCCAAAAATTCATGGCGAAATGTGGGTGTAATATTTTATATCTAATAGTCTCTAGCCTACCCCTTCGGGGATACAGGCGGGCGACTATAAAAAAAATATTTATATAGATCGGTATGGCATCATCAGTCCAGTGATGTAGGCAATTATGCTGATTGTCGATCATGACGACAAGAGAGAGGAATCTGAAACAGATATGAAACATGAACGATAATACTTACATATATACATAGGTGTAATACAAATGTCGGTGTGCCCCAGGGTGGCGTATTGTCTCCTTTACTCTTCTCAATATTCATAAATTCTATCTGTAATAACCTTCGCTGTTCCTATCACCTTTATGCAGATGATCTCCAGGACGCAGTCAACACTTTCACAGATATCACATTTTTTAGATATCATTAACAGGGATTTGGCACTAATCAGCAAGTGGAGCAAGTGTTTGGGCTTAAACTTAATCCCACCAAAACTCAAGTCACTGTTATTGGTAGCTCTAGAATGAAAAGTAAAATTGACTGGTCACTACTTCCTCATATAATCTTTGATGGCACTATTATTGATAAAGACATAGTAATAAATCTGGATCTCACTATCGACTCCATTCTTACTTGGGGACCGCAGATACAAGATGTGAGTCGTAAGGTGTTTGCTTCAGTTGGTTCACTGAGGCGATTAAGAAACTTTCTGCCCACTACTACTAAAATTGCCCTCGATAAGTCTCTTCTGTTACCCATTATTGATTATGCAGATGTCAGCTATCTAGACCTCGCCGAACACCAGCTAGATAAACTTGAGCGAATTCAAAATGTCCGTATACGATTCGTATTTGGCTTGCGCAAATACGACCATGTTTCACAATTTCGAACAGAGCTCAAGTGGTTACATATAGCTAACGAATATACAATCTTTACCCTGTACATGTTTCACGTAAAAAGTCCTAAACGAAGTAGCTTATGATTAGAATTGTTGCGCAGGTCACATTGATCTATTTATTTAGTTAAGCAACGATGTTACGCGTCGACTCCCTGAATGTTAAATCCTAAATTATATTATTTTATTTTCCTTTCAATTTAGTTATAGGTTTATAAGTAAAGTTTTAGGTTTTTTTATGGTAATAGGCGGCAAACGAGCAGACGGATTGCCTGATGCTAAGCAATTACCGCCGCCCATGGACACAAGCAACAACACAGGAGTCACAAGTGCGTTGCCGCCCCTTGGGGTTGGGAAAAGGGATAGGATGAGGAGTGCGATCAGGGAGAAGGGATAGAGGATAGGGCCTCCGGCACTCTCACTCACCGAACGAAACGCAATAGTTTAGGTACTGTTACTTTACGTTGATTTTCTGTGAGAGGGTAGTACTTCCCCGGTCGAGCCGGCCCATTCATGCTGCAATCAGCAAGGCTCTACTACCTTGAAAAAGTAATAGATAAATAGTAAATAAGTAATAAATAGTGATTATAATTGAAATAAACAAATTTTATAACACTTATAAATGTATTTGTGAACATTAAATTCTATTCATTAATATTCACAATACACAATTGTTATACAGCAAGTCTCTCAATTAGAATCGTGAGTATTTACATAGATATGATGATTCAAATTGATTGAATGACGTTGTAGGTAGTAGAGCCTTGCTGATTTCAGCATGAATGGGCCGGCTCGACCGGGGAAGTACTTCCCTCTCACAGAAAATCGTAGTAAAGTAACAGAATCTAAACTGTTGCGTTTCGTTCGGTGAGTGAGAGTGCCGGAGGCCCTATCCCCTATTCCTTCTCCCTCATCCCACTCCTTATCCTATCCCTTTTCCCTACCCCAGGGGCGGCAACGCACTTGTGACTCCTGTGGTGTTGCTTGTGTCCATGGGCGGCCGTAATTGCTTACCATCAGGAAATCCGTCTGCTCGTTTGCCGCATTATAATATAAAAAAAAAATGCCAGACTTAGACGTAATATACGTGGGTTGGTGCTTGTTTCCGAATCCTGTAAGCTTTGAAATAGTATTAAATGTTAGAGACCAGTGTCTCCGAACTTGGGTTCTAATTCTATTCATAAGGACTCTAAAGTGCCATTGATTATATGTCTGAAGGCGTACCTCACATTGAGAGGACGTAATTAATTTCGTCCTCGTCTCTTGAGAGAAGCGCCGTGGGCATAATGTATCAATAAACTATCATAATGTTTGCTATAAACGTAAGCCTAACATCAAGCCTGTCATCCCTGAGTGCTTGGCCATAGTAGCGCGGGCAGCCCGCGCGCGGGCCGCGCGCGGCGCCGCGCGCGTCTTCATGTGTCCGTAGTGGCGCGTTTGCGGGTGCGGTGAACAGTGTTTGTCAAATTTAGTGTTGTGACGGATCGCGGCTAGATTAATATGAGTTTTCAGTTAGATGACATTAGCACTCACCATAGTAACACTCTGTCAATTGTTTGCCAAATTCGCAACTATATGATAACAAGGCTATAGCCGTACGGATAATATAACCGTTTCACGGTCTGAGGGCGTGGGCTCAAATCACATTTATAACTGCTATAAAGAATTTTGTTTTTATGAAATTTGGAAAATGTTTATGAATATTTGGCAAAAATTTAAAAAAATATATATATTTTGGATAAAATTTGGGAAATTCTAGTAATTTCAGGAATGAATGGAAGGGTCAAAAAGAGATATGTGGTAATGTAAATAAATAAAACAAATTAGAATTTATATAGATAGTCATTATATTATAATACCAGCTTTTGCCCTCGGTTTCGCGCGCGTTGAAGTCGGGTTAACATAAATTTACTTGCAGTCTCAAGCTGTGTGTGACTCCTGATTAGTCTAAAGAGTTCAGAAATTCGGTCAGTATCCATGACCTTATCTGCCATTATATAAACCGAATATATAGGTATCTATAAACACTTTCGCATTTATAATATTAGTAGAGAAAATCGTTTCAGCCGTTTAAGCGTAGTCTATAATTATTAGTTTATATGCGCGAATAATAATCACCGTGCACAATATGACAATATGTATAGTGTGACAGTACTGACAGATATAGCACATGCGCAGCACTCAACTTACAGCGCCTGTCTGTCTATCCATTTCTATGTCACAGCCACTTTATTGCGAAACTATTAAGACTAAAAATGTAAGTAGATATATTCTGTGAACCGCTTCACGACTTATATACAAAAAAATAAATGAAAATATCTGTCCTATACTAGCGGGGTGTCTATGGAGATTTTTAAATTAAAATGTTGCTTCCCAAAACTCTTGGTGCTCAATATCAATAAACAATATCGATATAGAAATACTAAGGAAAGCAAAGTTATTTTTGCTGGCGAAAAATTTATAGTGATATTAGACTAGGGGGCTATGTGATGCTTATGTTAAGTGAACCCCTCTACTACGTTAACCTTGATGAGCGAGTTCGACTCGCACTTGATTTAATAATTACTCATAATATCATTGCTCATAAAAGTTTGAGATCCGCACGCTCCGCATTGTTTCCCGCTTGCCGCCCGCGCATTCACTACGGACACTTGTATGAAAGTCCTATGGTTTGAGTTGCCCGCCTGCTCCCCGCGCTGCACAGCTCGCGCCGCTCGCCGTGCCCGCCTTCCCACTACGGACACTCCTATAGAGTTCCATATGTTTGAGTTTCCCGCGTCGCGCCCGCACCCGCGCCCGCCTTTCACTGTGGCCGAGCACTGAGGTGCGAAGCACGCAGTATGGTGATGGGTTAGTCTATTCGTGTCACTTGGCATTGTATACAAAATGTAATTAAAGCAAAGTTGAATAATATTCTTGATGCTGACAATACGAGCATAAATACATCATCAACACCACAATAAGCTTTATTTAACTATCTTTCCGACTGCTGGGCCGACCTCTTCTTATTATGAGAAATATTAGACCGTAGTTCACCACGCTGAACAAGTGCTGGTTTGCAGACTTCACAAAGGAATCTTTCAGAGCGGGCTTCTCCACGATGTTTTTCAAGCGATAATTAGCCATTTAATACGCACTTAAGTTCGGGCGCGCTGTGGATTTGACTGCAATCGAGGGCTTCAGCGTCACTATTTTTATGCCAAAAGAATATGCTCATTGTTCATAAGCCAAGGGTATCCGATGGGACATTTCTATTCATAGCAGCGATAGGTTCAAATTTTAGCCTCCCAGAGATTCAAAAAGCTCTATAATTTTATTTATACATTTCTCAATACTCGCATACACGCCTTTGTTCTTGAATAGCAAACATTAAGAACGACTTATGAAACCAGAGTGTAGCAATAGCATAAACAGTGAACAGATATCGCTCAGAATACTAATTGTTCTGTGAGATTTCTAAGAAGTTTTCCCAGCCCAAGTAGTTGCTATGAGAGTTCGTTTATTCCACTTGGTCGGAGCGCCACCCGCGTCGACCTTGCGTAATGGTTCCTAATTCCTATTGTCACTGTGAACTGTCTGTTTACCCCCGACTCGAAGAGTCCATGACAATTGGAGCTTTCTTTTTTCAGTCAGTTCAAACGAGACGAGTTTTCATCTCGAAATTTGAAATTAAGTAAACAAATCAGACATCAGTTGACGCCATTAAGAAGCATAGGTATATGTCGATATTATACGACAATGCAATCTTGCAGGAGTGGTTTCACATTTCAGGTTCTTTGTCAGTAAATCAAGGCAAAACCGATTGAAGATTTTAAAATTTTGCGATTTGAATACATAATACAAATCGCAAAAGTGTTTTAATCGCGATATTATGTCGGCAAATACCAACGCCTTGAATATCTTAGTAATCACGATTAAGGTCTACTAAATGTAGGTAAAACCGCTTGAAAATACGATATAAGTTAATGCATACAAATTATGCATTAAGGTACAAAAGATAAGAAGAGATCGCGTTCAATCAATGCATTCTTTATTTATAAGAAAAAATAAATAAACTTAAAAAACACGCCTCATTTCGTTGACAAAGAAAGAGATTTTGTTGAAAGAATTTGCAGAAAATCGTGTCCAGTTTCTTCGCTCACCAAGAAAAGCTGGTTGATTAAATCTTGTATCTTACTGTTGGTACAGCGAGTTCACTTACATATTTGATTGGCTGCAAAAAGATATACATATATGAGTGGTGATAAATTCGGTTTCATCTGTAGGTACACAGTGACTGTTGAACATAACGGGACGGCCGATGTTTGACTTGGGAGTCTATTCTGTTTGCTCGGTCCGCGCAATCAGCGCTGGAACTTGTGTGAATAAAACTATCTGTGGCTGTACACTAGTTCACCACTGCGCTTTAATCGGTGCAAATATAGCGCAGCGCTAAAAGTGTTAAAAGAAATGGACGAGTTATAAAAAAGGAATGAGAAACAAAGTTTATGGTGCGCTTATTTTTCCGCTTCATTATATAACTTGTCCATTTCTTTAAACTTTTACTTTATTGTTTATTGTTTGAGCTGCAATCATATAACTTCACAATACTGGCTAAGTGAAGTCATTTGTTTCAACAGTCATGCGAATCGTTAAGTCACTGCCTTCACAAACGATTGTTAGACAAGCTTTATGGTAAAATGTTTTTAGATTATGACATTCTGATAATATGCATGCGAAAAGAGAAATGTACGCCAAATGTAAAATATTAAGCGATTTGAAATATTAAGGTACAGCTTATTTTATTTATAAATAACGATACAGAATTTGATAATGAGCATATCTAGAATGTATCTAACTACATCACTTATAATTATCTACGGTAACACTACAGGTAACACTTCTCCTAGGTATTAAACAGGCAAGGGGACCTGCCATAGAATTCCTCAGTAGATACTAGCTCTATTTAAGAACCGGTCCTAAAAATTGGCCATTATTGTCGACCGAAAAAAGTCATGCCTAATAACGATTCCCATGAATGCAAATATAATAATTCTGTACTTAGAGAACGATTTAATAAACAAATTAAAATTAAAGAAAGACTAAAGACACGCTTTAAAACCGTACATATGTTCATACTACAATAGAAAGCCAATGTATGTTTAAAACAAGTAAAATGTTCTATCAGTGCAGTAAGTTTCATCCTCTGCCCACTAATTTAACTCGAACTTTATCTTGCACCTTCTGAACTTCGTCTTTAAACTTGAACACACACGTCAGACAACATCATGGGATTAAGGTACTTCGCTATTTGACTCACATGGTTCTTAAATAGGAGAAATCGCCTAGGTACATATTATATTATGTTTTTAGTTATTTATGAAACATCTAGCTATCTAAAATCTATCTATCACACTAGAAATAAATCCTGTACCGCTATTTTTAAACATGCTATCAACGGTCACAGATAACACCCATACTCAAAATAACAATGTTGCGTCGTGTGGGAATCAAACCCAGCAAACCTGTTAAACAACCGCTTAAATCACCATGCCGTGTAGTCAAATTGTGGAAAATAGTACCTATATAGGATAGTAAATTTTGACATCTGATCGTACCTCACTGATACGGCAAGTATATATAATAAATCTTAGTTTTCCATGATTGTTAATTATGTATTATCATCATCTTCATCAAGACTTATCGCCCCGGGTCTAACCAGATTTAGCAGAATATTAGAATAAAGAATTTAGACTTTTGCCTGACCTTCGCAAGTGTTCGTAATTTTGTAATATAGGTACTGTACTGTATTTAAATAATGAAAGAGATTGCCTTTAGATTGCGTCAATATCACACACAAGTCTTCTTAATTTGATATTAACTATTTAGCACCTCACTTTTCATTCAACCTAGTTAGATTTGCTAGTGTATGCAATATAAATGGTAGTCTGTTTACTTTTCCATCGCGCTCAACAGGACGAAAAAAACAAATAGAAAATAGTGTTCGTTATAAAACATGTATAAATAATTTAGACGAGTCGGTGAATGTTAATTTGTCCCGATTCAACAAACATTTTTGAGTCTTCATCAACTAGATTGCTAGCTGCAATACGTATTACGAGGCAACTGGCTGCAAGCGCTCGAATAAATTATATACGATCCAGCACTGGTAAAATGCAAAATGCTTTACTTATTCTTTTAGTTACGTTTGCACACTGAAGTAGCTAGAAAATATAAGTCGAAAAAATAAAGAAGTTAATTTGACAATATATGTAGGTAGTAGCACACTATGCCAGCTTCTCTTAAAACTGCCTCTTCTCACCCATGCTGTCGTTAACAAACAACCATAAGCACAAGGAAAGTATTTCTATTTGTTTGTAATCTTTAATCGACAAATAGGCAATAGCTGCCGAAACTACTATAATATACCTACTATGGACAACAATAAATACAATTGGACAACTTCATACAAGCAACAAGTATGCAATAGAAAGCTAAAATGCAGTCCACTTGTACGTACTTATGGATATTTTCTCAAAACAAGTGGAACAAAGGCACTTGACGAAGTTACGTTCATACAGTTGCACACAGTTAATCTAATATATAAAATTCTCGTGTCACAGTTTTGGTTCCCATACTCCTCCGAAACGGCTTGACCGATTTTGATGAAATTTTTTGTGCTTATCCGGTATCTATGAGAATCGGCCAACATCAATATTTCAAAAAAAAAAAAATTTTGCAAAACAACGTTTGCCGGGTCAGCTAGTCTAATATATAAAATTCTCGTGTCACAGTTTCGTTCCCATACTCCTCCGAAACGGCTTGACCGATTTTGATGAAATTTTTTGTGCTTATCCGGTATCTATGAGAATCGGCCAACATCAATATTTCAAAAAAAAAAAAATTTTGCAAAACAACGTTTGCCGGGTCAGCTAGTCTAATATATAAAATTCTCGTGTCACAGTTTCGTTCCCATACTCCTCCGAAACGGCTAGACCGATTTTGATGAAATTTTTTGTGCTTATCCGGCATCTATGAGAATCGCCCAACATCTATTTTTCAAAAAAAAAAAAAAAAAAAACGTATGCCGGGTCTGCTAGTAAAATATAAAATACGGTAGGGTAGCTATTTTGTAATGTTGTCAAGCACCGCAGTTATAATGACAAATACATAGATACATTGATTTTTTGTGAAGATAATAATGTAATTTTACTACAAAAGTCGGTCAAGTGCGTGTCAGACACATAATGTTGGTTTCCGTAATTGCCCTTGGAAGGTATCAAACGCAATATTCATTTTTATTTTAGTATAGTTTTATATATTAGTTTTAAATTAGTCATCCTCGGTAACTTTTAAAGCCTATTTCAGTGTGAATTTACCTTTAAACTTTACTACTTATATAAGTATATGGCACTAGCACTAACACATAAAACTTCGGTTTATTTAATTTAAGTTTATGAAAGGTTGTACTAGCGGCAGGTTTTTCTACTACAAAACCAAGGTATTAATTATTTTTATTTACACATTAAAAACACAGCATATTTATACTGTAACTATTTTCCCGTCCCATATAAGTAGATGACTCCGCTACGTATTAAAAATATTTCTTATATATCGAACTTTTGATATATTTACTGCAAATATCAACACATACCTATTCCATAAAGTACTAATTAAATTCGGAAATGATATTAAACCAAAGCAAAGGTCCCAGTAAAATATTATAGCATTACAATAATAAAATAATAAAGTTTTTCCAACTGTTTTCAAAGTCGTACGTATACATACTATGCATAAGTATAAACTTAAACAAAAAGTAAAAACAAAAAACAAATATTTCTTCAAAAAAAGATAAGTTAAAAGAAACAAAGAAATTGTTGATACTCATTTAACTTAATGTTATTTAGAATTCGTTATTTAAAAATTATAAAGTTTTTATTAGTTGGTGCTAGCCAAGTAGAACAGCATTAATCTGATCATCATTGGGATATTCTTTAACAAAAGAAGAACTATCCTAATCGGTTCAAAATTGGTGGAGCAGGTAATCGTGTAACATACGTAAAAAATAAAACAAACCATAAAGCTGCATTGAGAAACGCCTCCTTCTTGAAGTCGGTTAAAAATAAATACAATAATTTATTTACTTGCAACTACCTTAGAATTTCGTATCACAATTGAAACCACAATATGTACCTACGTACGGCGGATCAGACTCCATTGCCAGCTGCAATTGACAGGTGCCACCAATTCTTTTGTAAAAATACCCCTCGGAAACAAGTTTATAGAATGCGGCTACTTCCTTTGCTTAAAAAGTTGGTGAAAATTCATAAAAAAGCTATTGGAATATTTATAACAATTAATTGAAGTGATGTTAGGTAATTTGAAATTAGAACAATCACAAGAAACAAATGTACGCTAGCAAGAAAAAGCTGTTTATTTTTTTAAGAATAAACTAATAAATTAATGAACAGTCTCACAAAGTTTCAAAAGGTTCCGTAAAGGAAACTAAATTAAATTAAGGATGACATAGCGAAATTTGCTCTAGTGCCACATGGTCCTGAAAATTTAAGTGAACACATTGTATTTCAAATTAGGTCAGGGCTTTATAGCATCCATTCATTTTTGTGAGCGGAAGTTGCACGATATGGAACATAGTCCCAGTTGACGACCATAGAGCTGGCACAGATTAATAAAATTCTGTGTACAACTGGAGAAAAGGCAGGTACAGTCACGTACACACATATTTCATGTTGTATTTTCCCAACACAAATCCTGGTACAGTCTCATGAAAATGTACGTCTGTTCTGTTTTATATTTTTTTGATTGATTGCGTCTTTGCGTCGGCTTACTAAGATCGCTCGTAATCGTTCTTAGCTAAAGAAAATGTTAATACTTTTACAAAGTAATTAGAAAAGTTTTATGAATAAACAAATTTCCAGTAGACGAAGTCGAAAGTACGGTTTAGATTGGGCTTGAACATTTTGCTCGAATGCTGTTCAAGTCCAATGAATATAAATTACTGGTGTGAATGAGAAAACATTATGTTAATAAAATACCAGAAAATAAACCTTTTTATGACATTTAAAGTAAGTAGCAGCTGAGTTATATCGATATAATAGCGTATTTACCAGTTTTTGGGGAAAAACGCACATAGCGTCTATATCGTCACACACCGTAAGCTGAGTGATTCAAGAATACTTTAGTCTTTGTTCATACGTACTGAGTACGCACCGTGCACATACCTACTGCACGCGCAACGACTAAAGTTTCAAAATGAACTAAAGAGAAGTTTGGTGATAAAAATGGCCTCCTATCAGGTTTTGACTTGTTTAACCTTATACTTCAACATACATAATTATGTTAAATATATGGATTCATCAATTGCAAAACCATTTTGTTATACTTAATTAATTGCATAATTTTCTATACAGTTTAAAGTTCAACTGATTTATAAACGGAAACACATAGGCTGGTGCTAACGTTGATCAAAACTGATTTTCTATCATTGTTCACCATCGATAGATTTGAATTTTGCTTGTAAGCCTTCAGCAATACAATAGGAGCTACTATGTCACCTTTTTCGTACTCAACTATACGATCAGTGACAAAGTATGAGCTGTTTCTTATTTTGTTCTCAGGGAAAATTTTGCTGTTAGGTAAAGCAAAGTCCAGAATCACGACATATTTGCTCCTAGCCAACATAGTCTCCGTAAGATTACTCCGTAAGATTAACCACAACTTTCCATCTCTTATAAAAGTTGCATAACCCGAAACATGAAAATTTACTTCATAATAAAATTAATCCATATTGTGAATATAGGCTAATAAGCTTAGCGCTGCCCAAAGGTCCCTTTGTCAACATTGAAACAAGTAAACAACGAACGCACAAATATTGCTTATATTTGATACTAATTTAGACATTATCTATGTATAAATTTGTATCTATGTGAATTGAAATAGTCATGCAAACCAATACCAACGGCATGATGCAAGCAAACATTGGAGCAATATAATCAAAGTAGCGCATCATCAATCCATATTACACAAATATTATTAGCTTGCAGTGCTATATTCAGTAACAAATCAAATAGTTTTATTATTAAACACAAAAACATTTTGTTACTTGAAATTTTTATGAATTACTTTCTAATAAAGTAATGGGTGCGAATTATTTTCCTGTTTCGAAACGGAATTTTGTAATGAATTTCCACCAAATTCGATGAATTAATTTATTTCTAATAACTTCCTCTTCTTACAGAAACTATAAAATTATATTATGAATTAAGATAGTACCGATAAACTAGAATTCTGAAATTGAAACGCCTTATAAAACTGTAACAATAAGCTGGGCCGACGGAGCCCTGCTTTACAGTGCTCCTTTTCGCAGGCTAAAAAAATAAACCTTAGATACACAAGAAAAAAAATGGCTCATTATTTTATGCCCTAAACCAAAATTAAACAACTGTTATTAGTAAACCCTATATATAAAAGCCGAAACGCAAGCTCTCAAAGTCCAAAAAATTATTCTACATTTGGTGAATTCCAATTTTACGTGTAAAACCTAAGATTACCATCATACAGGCTTTTACAGTGTCATAAATAAATATTTTATATACACTTAATTCTTAATACCGTCCTCTTTGTATAGGTAATGCAGAACATAACCAGATTACATTTGATTTGAAAAGCCGTTTTACATACATATACGTATACTTAAAACGTGATATCACTTCAAGAATAAAGCCTAAATCCTTTTAGGTTAATGTTACCGCAATACCGAGCCTGTAGAACATTACATAAAAGTGATTGATTTTGAGAACACGGCAATGAGACACCGAAGGATTGGGTCTGACTGCTATAATGACTGCCCATTTCGGTGTCGTTAAGAGAAACGTTTCTACACGAATGTGAACATGAGAACGGCACACACACATAACCCAGTTAGTGTATACACACAGGTGTGTGAATTATGTATGTGTGTACGCACTTCTTTTACAGAAGTTTGGTTCGCCAGAATTGAGACATCTACTTCCGACACGTACCTACTCGTTAACTCAATTTATTATTAAGTGGCAATCTTATAAAAGTTGGAAAACTAACGCTACCGAATATTGAATTAATAATAGCCTATAGCCAAATTTGGCATTAAGGCAAAGAATGCCAAATCTGAGATTTGGTTGTGTGTGTATCGCAATAGGTGCTTTTGTTGACGGAGACAAGCGATTCAGCGACATGATTATCAGCAGTAATCGAATTTCATAGAACTAAGTAGGCCTGCATTGCAGGAATAATGTCAAAGAAATACATACGACCCCACTGAATGAAGCAAAGAAAGGTTTACTGACTCACAGACAGGCAAATAATATTTCGAAGGTCGTCTGAGTTTAGCCACCTTGCGATTATTACTATAATTGCGTAAAATGCCGATGAAAATTTATAAAGCACTGTGTCTCTTAGCTTTACACTGCGGCAAGTTTTTGTAGGTTCCACCTACACACGAGACAAAAATTTGTATTATCCACAATCAATATTAAACAGAGTCTAGTGTTCCCTCTACCCACAGTTATTTGTACCTATAAGCCACCGCAATACAAGTCTTATTTTAAAAAAAATCTCTGTTACGAAAAAAAATTAAGAATATCTTAGTTTTGTTACACAATACACGTACAACATACAAACATGCTAAGTTACGGCCTATTATGAACGTCTTCACGGTTAGAATTTCTTTACGAACACAACAAACAAAAGCTATATAAGATGCAAATATATTTTGATTGATTGAAAAGACGGGGTAGGTATCTAGCCCCCGGATAATCTCTTAATCGTCTCGTACGACGCCGCTGGGAGCGACGGAGCTTGTAACGTATCCGGATACCACACAGACATTATCTAAATTTATGCAACATTTAACTCGCCGCAAGTTTCGATTTTCACTTTAGAAACAGAAGTACCATCTGAAATTCGATGGTAAAATGTTGCTGCAGTGTTTTCTAGCATCGGTAATAAGAGATAGATTTCATTTTTGTACTGTTAGTTCAGAATAGACACTTTTAATTTCTTTGTCTGTTGTGAATAAACTAGCACACAACTATTATAATGTCGGACACTTTTGGTGAATATGTGAGTGGGATTTGTAACAAATTGTATGCAACCTGAGATCTACTAATGCTATCAGAATATCACGTGTGCTGTTGAAATCTAAAATGCACTAAAAACCGTTGCGATGTGAAACAACAAAAAGGTGAACCTATCAAAACCAATTTGTTGTTAGTTTTATATGTAAATCCCCTCAAATCGCAATTTTGTTGTTTAAGTCAGTGTTATGCCCCACCGTACTCACCTTAAACGTCTCTCACTGCCCCCATGGGAAGATGTAGGGGAAAACTTGCCCAACAAACACACGTAAATATAATATTAACAAACCGTTTCCACAAGATGCCAGCCTTATTGTTTTTATACTTATGCCTTGAGCGTTAAAGTAAGAATGATGGGGATTCGTGTCCAACGGAAGTTGGAAATGAGGAATCGCATTTTTTATCCAGTGAATATATAATGCGGTCGGGCCGCTGCGGGCCGTTTTCCGTAAAAATACATTTCACCCTTTTTCACAGCCACAGCTAGCGGTACTATTCTCATTCAATGTGTGCGCTTCAGTTTCTAGGTGTATTCACGTTCCAAATGCTATTTTTGACGATAACTCATTTCATATTTATACTTTAAGTTTATTTAACTCAATATATTATTCGACTTATCAGGATAAGATCTCGGTGGTGTGGATGAAATATACTTACTTATATAGCTGGATATAAGTTACTTCATCCAATCAAGCAAGACTTACATGGACGGAATTTTAGACTTCATTATTTTCATTTTCCTTTATGTTTACAACAGGTAATTCACGTGAACGTGGGTAATCATGTACCTATCGTTTGAGCAACGACAAATAAAATGTCAAAGCTTATTACAGGAGCAGCAAGTGGCGGTCTACTCAAGACCATTACTTGGCTTAGGTATTAGCTCGTAATTTCGTAATTATAATGGGCGCCGTCAAATTGCGCACGATTGTTCGCCAATAAATTCGGCTCCCTCGTACCTTTTAGAAGTAGATGAGGTATAACCAGACTGGTTAACAAATCATTTGACTCATTATCTGTACAATACAGATATCTAGTGATTTAACAAGCTGGGATAATGAATAACCCGTATTGTACGTCTGTTTTGAGCTCAATGCTGAATGATCTCACAATCGACAGTCCGTAAATTCGAATTCTTTGCTACCACCCTATTTCTTCCACATGTGATAAATTATGTATATCCTAAATACCCCTAGTGAGGTTTAAAGTTTGCAACCTAAACTGTGTGCAGTCAGTCGTCTTTAAAAGGTAGGCAATGAAAATATTTAATTGCCGAATGAGTTAATGTACAAAACATCATATGTATTATTTGTTGAAAAAACGATGTGTGCTTGAATAGTAGTCTGACACGAACACAGTCCCGGGTGTATGTATTTACATACTCGTATAATATCATTTAATTAAGTATATTGTGTTTCAGGATATACCTAGCTCCTGATAAGACTACATCAAAAATTATAATTTTAAATAAACTTAACTTTGTTTTTAACTTTTGTAATTTTTATAAAAATTTAATTAATGTTGTTCTCACAGTTTCTTTTGTGAGACATTTAGTTGGTTATAAAGCACCCTCGAGCTTTACTCAATTTTGTAATGATATCCTGTGTTGTCCATTCCATTCCCTGACTGGGTAACCCTTGAGGCTCGTTGAAATCGGTCCAGCAAACTTCAGTGGTAGTGTTAAACAATCTTACACTTTTGGCTTTAGAATATTAGGTACTCAAAAAAGTTACAATTACAATTATTCTGCAGCTGTTCAATTTATCGTTCCTTCATTTAAGCCGTTCTCAAAAAACGAATGAGTGTTAATGTTTGTGTAATGATTAGAATTTCGAGTCCACAGATATTATGATTTGTAAATGACTTATTACTATATATACTTAAATTCTGTTCATAGGGACTTCTGGGAACCCAAGTTCGGGGAGATGGGCCTCGTTAGCCTTGGTTGGCAACCTGTCTAGGAGAAGGAAAACTCCGAAATTAAACCAAACGTTCGGGGAGATGGGCCTCGTTAGCCTCGGTTGGCAACCTGTCTAGGAGAAGGAAAACTCCGAAATTAAACCAACTTTCAGGGAGCATACCCGACACAAAACCCCGGTCTAAGGTGTAAACCGACCCGTGCCGAGGGATTCGTGGCCAGAGGGCAAGCTGGTCTCAAACGGAGGGTGCCTGTGTTGGTGGTCACAGGGCACAGCTAGGATTCCATCTTACCCCCGTACAGGGCTCTGCGGGGATGGAACTTTTAAATCCCTATTACTCGTGGGAACGCTATGAGGACAGACATTAATTATTCTTCAAATGGCGGCGACACGGTTCGCAACCTGTCACGTCTCGTTTCCCGCGAGGGCGAAAAGCGGCCTACGGAAAGCCGATTTGCAACATTGAATGTTGGCGGTGGAATGGACGGAAAATTGGATGAAGTATGCCAGACGATGGATGATAGAAAGATTGATGTTCTGTGTGTGAATGAAACGAAAAAGAAAGGATGTGACACTACAAAGCATGGCAGCTACACGGCGTATTGGTCCGGAGTAGATAGTACCACCAGAGCCTGCAAGGGAGTTGGCTTAATACTGTCTGCGCGAATAAACGAGTGCGTAAAAGAGTTTGAATGTGTAAATGCAAGGCTACTATGGATGAGAATGAAAGTAGGACTTACTCGTCTTCTTATTGTAGGGGTTTACGCCCCGGTCAATATAGTAACGGGTATGTCACAACAAGAAAAAGACGAAAGGCAGGAGTTTTGGGAGAGTTTAAGAGAGATTCTGAGGACCTGTAAGGATAACGAGAGATTGATTTTGTTAGGTGATTTCAATGGATGGGTGGGAGTAAAGCGAGATGGATTTGAAAGGGTTTTAGGTGGATTCGGTGATAAGAGTGTGAACGAAAATGGAAAAGAACTGCTTGAGGTTTATTTGGAGTGGAGCCTTTGTGTGACAAACACCATGTTTGATCACAAAAGGATACATTTGTATACACGTGAGGCGAAAAATGTTAGAAGAAGTATGATTGATTTTGTAATAGTAGATGAACGACTGAGAAAGCATGTGTTGGATACGAGAGTTTTTCGAGGGATCGGCATCCATACAGACCACTTTTTGGTGTTAAGCCGGATAAGTGGGCTCTTTAAAGGATGGCGACACCGAGAAAATAATCAAGAGAGGGTCTTGGAAAGAATAAAAGTAGAAAATCTGCAAGAGAAAGATGTGAAAGATGAGTATAAACGAAGATTGATAGCAAGATTTGAGAGGTTCGATGGCATAAATGATATGGAAGAGTTATGGCATTCCTTTAAAAAAGAGGTAGTATGTGTAGCGTCTGAAGTATGTGGTGTGATCAAGAGAAGAAAACTACGAAAGGTTAAGAATACATGGTGGGACAAGGATGTACAATCAGCAGTATCAGAGAAGAAGAAAGCGTGGTTAGATTGGTTGGCTGCCAGAGCAAATGAAAGAATGGGAAAGACAACGAGTGATGACATAGATGAAGCAAGAAAGGAGTTTGTTAGGTCTAAAAGAATAGTGAAAGAAATGGTTACAAGGAAAAAAGAGGAAAAGAAAGATGAATTTAATAGTAGATTATCTGACGACTTTCGGAGAAACATTAAGTTTTTCTGGAAGTCCGTTCGTGCAGTTCGAGGAAAAACTCAATCCTCAGAATACACAGCGATCAGAGACAAGAATGGAAAGATACTGAATGGTGAATCGTGTGTGCTGAAGAGATGGAAAGAGTATTTTGAAGGATTATTTGAAAGAACGACGACAGAGACATCAACAGGTGAAATGAATGGTAATGATAGCAATGATGAAAGCGATATTGGCGTGGATGAAATTTTGAAGGCACTGGCCAGTATGAAATTAGGTAAGGCTGCAGGGTATGACAGGATTACAGTTGAAATGCTGAAGGCTGGACAGGGCATCATAGTTAGTCAGCTGCAGCGTTTATTCAACTTGTGCTGGAACACCGGCCGAGTACCTGATGACTGGGCCAGCAGTAGTTGTGCCTCTTTATAAAGGAAAAGGCTCGCAACAAGACTGCAAAAACTATAGAGGCATTAGCCTTCTCAGCATTGTTGGCAAATTGTATGCGAAGGTACTGATTGAAAGAGTTATGAAAGTAACCGACAAGAAAATATGGGATGTACAAGCGGGATTCCGAAAGGGTATGGGGTGTACGGATCAAGTCTTTTCCTTGCGATACATAGCCGAGAAATTTTTGGCCAAAGGTCGAAAGGTGTACTGCGCATTCGTGGATTTGGAAAAGGCTTACGATAAAGTGGTGAGGAATTAAATGTGGTCGGTACTGTCGATGTATGGGGTGAACAGCAGCCTAATTCGAGCTCTGAAATCCCTTTATGAGGATTCTAGAGCTTGTGTGAGGATAAACGGGGCATACACTGACTGGTTTACCATCAACACAGGTGTTAGACAGGGATGTGTAGCGTCGCCGTGGCTGTTCAACCTCTTCATGGACAGTTGTTTGCAAGACTTGAAACATAGTGATTGTGGATTAAGGATGAATGAGTTACTTGTCAAATGCCTCCTTTATGCTGATGATCAGGTTATACTTGCGTCTTCAGCGGAGGAGTTGCAGGAGATGGTAACAATCATGCATGGTGCGTTAGAGAGGAAAGGAATGAAAGTGAATGTAAGTAAAACGAAAGTTATGGTTTTTGAAAAGGAGGAATGCGTTACGGCTTGTAATGTTATGATCGATGGACAGCGAGTGGAGCAAGTGAATGAGTTTGTATATTTAGGTACGCTGTTTACAAGAGATGGTAAGAATGTAGAAGATATTGAAAGAAGAGTTAATGCAGGTAATAGAGTGAATGGAGCTCTGAAGGCGTTTATGAATAGCCAAAACGTGTCCAAAAAGGCACGTTTGGCTGTGCATAGAGGGGTGTTAGTACCTACTCTTATGTATGGTAGTGATAGTTGGGTATGGCAGAAAAGTCATGAAAGTAGAATGAATGCTGTAGAAATGAGAGCACTGAGAAGTATTTGTGGTGTCTCTCTGACTGACAGAGTAAAGAATTGTGTGATAAGAGAGTGTTGTGGGGTAAAAGAAGATGTAGTGACAAGCATCGAGAAAGGTATGCTAAGATGGTTTGGGCACGTGGAGAGGATGGATGACGAAAGACTGACCAAGCAGATATATAAGGCAAGTGTGGAAGGGACAGGACGAAGGGGAAGACCTAGGCGGACGTTCTCTGATCAGATTGGAGACATCCTAAAAACAGGACAGGTGAGAAGTACCCTGAACAGAAGAGCATGCATGAGGAATCTGATGGGAGTGAATGAAGCAAGAGAGATATGTCTGGATCGTTGCAAATGGCGTTCCGTAGTCTCTGCCTACCCCTCCGGGAAACAGGCGTGAGTCTATGTATGTATGTATGTAGATGACTTAATAGATAAAAAGGCAGTAGGTATGCTGAAAACGTCTATAAAATTGAAAACGCACGTTTTATGTCTTGTTTATCCAAATGTCCACACGCATGTCGACCGCTCGAACTGCAATAGTACTTAAAACAGTTGAAGTGCTTTTATAAGCAAATAAATGTTTGATGTGAACAAAATAAATAAAGACTGCCTCCGTGGTTCAGTGGACAGCGTATGCGACTGCTGATCGGAGGTCCTGGGTTCGATTCCCGGGTCGGGCAAAACTGTTGCTGGATTTTTCCGAATTTTCAGTAGCAGCCCGGAGTCTGGTGATATGCTCGGTAACGGCATTAAGTTCGCCCCCTATTACGTGGGGCCAAAAATTCATGGCGAAATGTGGGTGTAATATTTTATATTTTATAGTCTCTAGCCTACCCCTTCGGGGATACAGGCGGGACACTATAAAAATATATATATATAGATCGGTACGGCATCATCAGTCCAGTGGTTTGTAGACAATTATGCCGATTGTCGATCATGACGACAAAAGAGAGGAATCTGAAACAGATATGAAACATGAACGATCATACTGACATATATATATTGGTGTATTACAAATGTCGATGTGCCCCAGGGTGGCGTATTGTCTCCTTTACTCTTCTCAATAGCCATAAATTCTATCTGTAATAACCTTCGCTGTTCCTATCACCTTTATGCAGATGATCTCCAGATATACACGCAGTCAACACTTTCGCAGATATCACATTCTTTAGATATCATTAACAGTGATTTGGCACTAATCAGCAAATGGAGCAAGTCTTTTGGGCTTAAACTTAATCCCACCAAAACTCAAGTCACTGTTATTGGTAGCTCTAGAATGAAAAGTAAAATTGACTGGTCACTACTCCCTCATATAATCTTTGATGGCACTATTATTAATATACAAGACAAAGTGAAAAATCTGGGTCTCACTATCGACTCTACTCTTGCTTGGGGACCGCAGATACAAGAAGTAAGTCGTAAGGTGTTTGCTTCAGTTGGTTCACTGAGGCGATTAAGAATCTTTCTGCCCACTGCTACTAAAATTGCCCTCGCTAAGTCTCTTCTGTTACCCATTATTGATTATGCAGATGTCAGCTATCTAGACTTCGCCGAAAACCAGCTAGATAAACTTGAGCGAATTCAAAATGTCAGTATTCGATTCGTATTTGGCTTGCGCAAATACGACCATGTTTCACAATTTCGAACACAACTCAAGTGGTTACCAATTCGACATCGCCGGAATGCTCACATTCTCACTTTACTGTACAATATATTGTTTAACCCTTCAACTCCCTCCTATCTTAAAGGAAGATTTGAGTTCCTTCATTATGTGTATACATAATAGATATTTAAGGTCATCAGAAAATTTGAGGCTTAAAATGCCGGTACATTCCACGGCATTTTATGACAATTCCTTCACCGTAACTGTTGTTCGCTCGTGAAATAAATTACCGCTGCACATTAGGCAAGCTAAGACGATAGCTCAATTTAAATCTTTAGTGATGGAATATTACCTAAAGGAATATAATTAAGGCATTGCTATAGTTTATGTGTGTATAATGAAGTCCTTTATATATTCATAATTGCGGCTTGAATTGTTCGCTACAGATTACAATTATCAACAATTATTACATAACCTTCGTTTGTTTGGCGCGCGGAAGGTAGTATAATATAAAACCACCGCGCTGCGCGCTGTTGGCGTCTATGTACATCTCGCTCTAAGGCAATGTCTCATCTCATTTCAACATTGTTATTGCTTGTCAAAATGCCCGTATATTATAAAAAGGTACTCAGTGGTCGCAATTCACGATGCAATTTATTTAGAGCGGCACACGTTATGAGCCGGACCCGAAATGACATCTTTTATCAAATTAGATTATGTAACTTGATCGTATTTCTGAAGTTTGTTTTTGTTATCGATTACGTAACGTGATCGTGTAATTCGTGTATCTGTCATTTCTGAATTCTGTAGCATATAAATTATTAATTATAAATGTCAATGTCAGAACTTAGCCGTAACGTGCATTTATAAATGTAGTTATGATAAAAAAAATTGTCTTTGGATTTTCGAATTTTGTTGTTTGTGTAAAAATGTAACATATCAACCAATATTATATAATAATTATAGTAAGTAAAATAATCTGGTTTTGACGTCTGCGTCTACTAAGGAGCCAGTTGAAAACCAGCGTCGGGCACATATGTCCGGCAATATGCTGAACTGGCTTCCTATTTTTGTACAGACGACGGGCGTGTACGATTTTTGCCTAGTTATAGATTTTTTTTGTTTTTTCTCTCACTGTTTATATGATGTCCCTCGTCTGATATAAAAATAAATGTTTTTCATTTCATTTCATTAATTTCATTTCATTTCATTTCATTCATTTTCATTTCATTTCATTCATTTATTTCATTTCATATATAAAGGACAGGAGCAACGATTTTTTTTTTATAGTTAGCATTGTGATAATCGAGATATTGCCTCCAAAATAAAAAATCTAACTAACCAAAGTATTCTAAACTAAGAAATAAAAATCATCGATAGAATATTTTTTAAATTTAGTATCGGTTATCAAAAAGAATTGAAACGGTTTGAGATATAAATAGATGATGTCGAAATAAATGAAGAATGATGAGACAGACGTTGAAGCCCTAAATATAAAAATAATCTGCTAGAAAAACAGCCAGACAAGCTTCGTTATATATTAAGGTAAACGGCCCAATAGCCGTGAAATTCTGAACTTCGCTGACTTTGCAGGTCTGCTATGTTAAGGTTAAAAGACTAACAAAAATAAAATTTACGGCAGTTTATAGACAATTTATTCTTGATTTTGTACAATTTTATAATTTTTTATATATGTCTGTAAGAATACTTTAATTTAAATAAAGTTGGAAAATACCCAATTGTACCAGTATCCGGTAGATTTGTCCTAGTAAACGATAGATTGTCCCAGATACCGGCAAATTTTAACCGCGAATTTGAACCCTATTTGCTTAATGTTAAAGTTTATTATATTCAAACTTTTTATTTATAAATATTGTGTTATGTAATTGTTATGTATTTAAAGGCGTCAAAGAAAAGGTATTTATTTTTATTGAAATATATTTCAAAGGAAATCACAAACAAGAATTAAAATTGTCGTAATACTAAATTTATATCTTTTCAACTTCTTTCTAAAATAAACTAAAACAAACAAAAGTATACCTACGTCACACTATTTTTGAACTTTTTAAATTACTGTAAGAAATGAATTCTTACAGTAATTTTCATTGGATTAAAGTTAAACAACAAAATTCTTTTGTAGTTTTCTAAAAACAGATCAAATCCTAACGTAGAAACAATTAACAAGAAGTACAAGAAAATATCGTATGCGATTGGTTTAATTACAATTTATAGATTCCCAAGGCCCTTTCTTTAATAGAATAACTCACGCACTAGGGATAAATTCTGTGTCGCGGAAGTCTTTACTAACATACAGCCAACGGGCACGATGAACACCCAGTATTGAATCTACAACGCTAGGCAAATGCCGAGCTGCGAGGTGGCCTCTTAAACCACGACGCCAACCGTGCAGTCAGCGCAACAACCGCTCTTTGTTTGCCGAAACGTGGTCTCCTCTATAAGACTTGTCTGGTCCATCGGTCGTCGGTCCTTAGGCAGACGTGGCCAGCTCATTGCCACTTCAGACTGCTTATACGCCTAGTTATGTCGGTGACTCCAGTTCTCTTCCTGATGACCTCGTTGCGAATTCTATCCTTTAGAGAGACTCCGAGCATAGCTCGCTCCATAGCACGCTGAGTTATTTTAAATCTATAGACCAGCACTACCGTGAGTGTCCAGATTTCGGCACCGTATGTCATTACTGGTAGGACGCATTGGTCCAAGACTTTTGTCTTGAGGCTTTGGGATAGGCATCGCATTGGGGTGATGAGAACCTGGTCGAGTTCAACGCCAAGAAGACACAGGTGTGCGCATTCTCAGCCAAGGTATCTCCATTCCTTCTCCATCCCTCTCTCCTGGACACTCCACTACCGATTCAAGACAGCCTCAATATCCTGGGTATGGACATACGCAGATATCTCAATCAGAAGAACTACATCGAGGGTGTCATCAAATCCGCATCTCGGAAACTCGGAGTCCTGAACAAGGTGAGGAGCTTTTTCACGCCGGAGCAGTTGTGTCTGTTATACAAGACCCAGGTTCGCTCCTGCGTGGAATACTGTTCTCACCTTTGGAATGGCTCCGCTCAGTACTTATTGGATGCCCTCGATAGGTTGCAGCGGCGTGCTGTCCGTATCATTGGGGATCCAGAGGCCACTAAGACTCTTGAGTCACTGCAGTTACGCAGAGACGTGGCCTCAATGGCTGTCTTCTATCGCATGTATCACGGTGAGTGCTCCGAAGAGCTCTTTCAACTAATCCCACCCTCTCCTTTCCTATCCCGATCGACACGTGCTAGGTTAAGGTGCCACTCTTACACAGTAGAACAGATACCATCACGCACCAAACGGTTCGGCGCCTCTTATCTCTGCCATACCATTAAGATGTGGAACTCTTTACCAGCCCACGTGTTTCGCTCCAGTTATGATCCTGGGCCCTTTAAGCGGGGCGTGAAAAAGCTTTTCTCAAGGCCGTCAAGGTGAGGGCCATCATGCCATAATGCCATGCTGGCTGCTGGGATGATGGCCATCACTATGGGACCTCACTGACTGCTTAACATCAGGCAGCATGGAGTCAATTTGTTCGGCAGAAATAAAACGACGAGAAGATCCGACGTAGCTTACCGAATGCTGCCGATACCAACTGAAACCACTTATCGATTTTCTTCTAGAAGCTGTGTCTATCCAACTGTATTATTTGCCCCAGGTAGACATACTGTTGCATAACTCTGATCCAGGAACCGTCATTGCAGATCGGTCTCCATACGATGTGTTCATTGAACATAACCTATGTTTTAGCCAGGCTCATGCCAAGACCAACTTACCGGAAAGGCTTCATTAAGGTCGTACAGTATTCCGCTAAGCTCTTCCAACGTCTCTGCTATTAGGTCGATGTCGTCAGCAAATTGAAGGTGTGAGATGTACTCGCCGTTGATGTTCGTTGTGCCCACTACAGTGTCATCCTCAAGTGCGTTGGTGAACAGCTTGAAGATATTACATGCCCTTGCCAGTCTCCCCTACGCAACTCTATGGTGTATGTCCTTCTGTCTTAGATCTGAACGGTCATGGTCGCCGGTCAGTTTCATACAAATATCTTAACACCTCGATATATCGCCAGCTAATGCTTCATCGTTGCAGGCTGTCAAGAACTGCCCAGGTTTCGATAGAGTCGAAGGCTTTCTCATGGCCCACGAAAGCCATACACAGCAGCTGGTTGTACTCATGGGTCTTCAGTATGGATGTTGTCCACGGTGATGAAGCCTTTTCAAAAGCCGGCTTGCACTGATGGCTGGAAGTCGTCGAGTCGTTTGTTACAACCCTCAAGAATAAGAATTACTTGTAGATATGGCTCAGGAGTGAAATGGGTCTGTAATTCTTCAATAAAGTTTTGTCACCTTTTTTGAAGATCTTTTCTTTGCCACCACACTCCCGCTCCATACCCGTAGTTTTGAACCTTCGTGGTTGACGGTATTGAAAAGACTTGCTAACTCTCTCAAGGTTTTGTCTCCACCTGCTCTGAGGAGTTCTGCAGTGATGCCGTCATCACCAGGTGCTTTGTTTTTCCTAAGTTGCTCAAAGGCCATCCGTGCCTCGCTCTGTTCGGCATCCGGGGTAGGTAACTCCAGTAAAGTGGCTCGTGGTCGAGGGCTTTGTGGTCGGTCAGTTGGTCTGTCACGTTAAACTCATGTTTCAGTGGAACTCATCTTTCAGTTGAACTCAACTATGTTTTAAAATCAACTTTTAGTTGAAGTCAACTTAGACAACGCATCATCAAAATCTGGTTGCCATATAGGATCAGAGTATCTACTCGTCAATACGATTGAAACGAGCCCAAACTCGATGGGCTTGTGTCGTTTTATTGCGGAGTTCCTATGGCCACTTTCCAGCTCCATCACGCGATTAGCTCTATACAAATTAAGAAATGGGAAAAAAAACATTATAAATAAGTATTTATGCCTCGTAATAAAATACGTTTTAAAATATACACATCAAGCCCTTTCATATGATAGGGTTTAGAATCAAGTGGTGTGGTGTACGTCCCAGCATGAGGCAGAATATATTATGTTATAATACTCTACACTACTACAGTTTCAAAGAATAATGAGACTTATTGCAAGGCAATAAGGTGCAGTAACGGGCTCCGGTGCAACGGGTAGTACGAAGTTAACTTGTGTACCAATATCCGGTAAAAAACGGTATAATATTGCCGGGTACTGGGTCATGTAGGGGTTTCTGAGTCCCAGTAAATGTAATATGCCAAAATACTTACTATTTCATTAAATTCATCGCAACTCATGGACTATACCGCTAGATAATTTACTCAAATATTTAATCAAATAAACACTCTCACTGTGCCGCTATCTGCAGCAATATGATAAGCAAACCAATACAATGTGGTAGCTTCGTAGTTTAGTGACAGAACCTCGATATTCCAAAAAATTTTCGCACACCACACTTTCATAGTAGTATAGTTTTGCCACCATTGCAATTATTGACCAGCGTTAATATTATAATTATACAAAAGAACATCAAGTATGTATTGCAATTCTCAAACTTTAATTATTTCTTTGTAAAAACCTAAAAAATTATAAAAACCGACTAGTTACCGGGTACCGGGACACTGCCGGAATTACGTACGTTTACCTTAATGGAGAATATTATATATTTGAGTGTTTAACTAGATTGCCTTTAAATAGCTAACGAATATACAACCTTTACTCTGTACATGTTTCACGTAAAAAGTTCTAAATGAAGTAGCTTGTGATTAGAAATATTGCGCAGGTCGTGTTCAAACATGAACATGACATTCTTGGCATTCCAACACACATCCAACTTATCACCGAGGAAGATGCGTGATATTTTAAGATCATGTAATTTATCACGTACGGCGGTCGGCTCAGACATGCTGCATCGGCACAATACACCGACGGCACACAACTAAATACGTGTATATGTGTACATAGAATAAGTTTAGTATATAAGATTATAGTTTTAAGAAATAAACCAGTCACAAGTTCACTCCCGGCTTGGACTCATACCCTACCCCACACCTCTCACTGCGGCCAAGACACCCTTAGCCGTCACCATGATCGGTCTTGTGAGTCTGCTCGACCGGCAGTGAGATAACCCACTCCGCTACACCTTAATCCTACCCACTTTCCGTCTGCCGCAGGTCTCCCGGCGACAGATATCCCGGCCCAGGGATCCCAGGGACTGCTAGGGAACTAGGGATTAGGGTTGTATACGCGACAGTCTGTGTGACCACAGTGTACACGGCCTCGCTATACAATATACCTAACAGGGGTAGGGTAGTACTAGGGAGATAGGGAATAGGTGGACTTGGTTACTGCGACGGTAGCCAAGTTGAGGAAAACTACTACTACAACAAGGGAATAGGTGGACTTGGATACTGCGATGGTACCAAGTTGAGGGAAACTACTACTACTATTACAACAAGGGAATAGGTGGACTTGGATACTGCGATGGTACCAAGTTGAGGAAAACTACTACTACAACAAGGGAATAGGTGGACTTGGATACTGCGATGGTACCAAGTTGAGGGAAACTACTACTACTATTACAACAAGGGAATAGGTGGACTTGGATACTGCGATGGTACCAAGTTGAGGAAAACTACTACTACAACAAGGGAATAGGTGGACTTGGATACTGCGACGGTACCAAGTTGAGGGAAATTAGTACTACAACAAAGGAATAGGAGGACTTGGTTACTGCGACGGTAGCCAAGTTGAGAGAAACTACTTTTACAATTGCTACTACTACAACTAATACTACTGTTAAATAAGGGAAGGAATATAATTTCTGGAGGGGTGAAGAACATGCAATTGTATAACAAAAAATGATTACAATTGCGTGTTGACTAAATATATATATATTTTTTTTGAATACATATGTACCTACCGATTAAGTTCTTAACATTTCCCCCGCAACGATCGCCTTAAGACTCTACAGCATGCAACGAGGTCAACTGTCGCTGCCAAGATTGCATCGCACGTGGCCTACAGCCAGCCAACCGAAGCCGTCAAGAAAACAACTCACCAGTGAACAACCAACTACCGATGCAGATGAAGTTGAGCTGAAGCCTACGCCAGACACCCGCCAGAATGTTCACGCCTGAACATAAGAACTTTCTAGAGCCTGCCCCGGAGAGACGCTAGAATGTTCACGCCGGAACATGACCTTCCTGAAGCCTATCCCGGAGAGACGCCAGAATGTTCAAACATGAACATGACATTCTTGGCATTCCAACACACATCCAACTTATCACCGAGGAAGATGCGTGATATTTTAAGATCATGTAATTTATCACGTACGGCGGTCGGCTCAGACATGCTGCATCGGCACAATACACCGACGGCACACAACTAAATACGTGTATATGTGTACATAGAATAAGTTTAGTATATAAGATTATAGTTTTAAGAAATAAACCAGTCATTGTTCACTCCTGACTTTGACTCATTGCCCTTCCCAAACCTCTCACTGCGGCCAAGACACCTTTAGCCGTCACCCTGATCGGTCTTGTGAGTCTGCTCGACCGGCAGTGAGAAAACCATTTCCACCACCCCTAAATCCTACCCAATTCCATCTGTCGCCTTAGGTCTCCCGGTGGCAGATATCCTGGACTATTATATATAAGTATTTATAAAATACGATATAGTAGGGCTAGGGGGATAGGGACATTAGGGTTTAGGGACCACAACAACGACGCCTTTGTAGGAATTAGATAGGTTGTAGGAATAGTTCATAGGACACCTAGGTTTACGACATAATACGTAGGATAGGTGTTAGATTAGATCTAAAATAGGGATAGGTTTATCGTAGGTAGGTTAGGCTAGATATAGGAACCAGTAGGCTTAAATTAGGATAAGTCTAGGTTTAGGTACGTGCAAGCTTAGGGCTATACTTAAGAGCTATCGAAGGTTAGGCCCTAACTTGTCCAGGTCGCATTGATCTATTTATTTAGTTAAGCAACGATGTACGTCGGGTCCCTGAATGTTAAATCCTAAATTATATTATTTTACTAGAAGACGCCAGCAGCTACGCCTGCAGTTTTTTTAAATCTACCCGTTATGGCCGAATTTCGGGAAATCCCTTCTTAGTGCACCCCTACGGTCCCCAAGGAACATACATGCCAAATTTCAGCTTACTGCGTCCAATAGTTTCGTCTGTAGCGTGTCTGTCAGTCAGTCAGTAACGCAAGGATTTTATATATTAAGATTTTCTTTTTAATTTAGTTATAGGTTTATAAGTATAGTTTTAGTAGTAAATAGTAAATAAGTAATAGTTAGTGATTATAATTGAAATAAACAAATTTTATAACACTTATAAATGTGTTAGTTAACATTAAATTCTATTCATTAATATTCACAATACACAATTGTTAGCTATACAGCAAGTCTCTCAATTTGAATCGCCAGTATTTACATAAATATGATGATTCAAATTGATTGAATGACTTAAAATGCCAGACTTAGACGTTATATACGTGGGTTGGTGCTTGTTTCCGAATCCTGTAAGCTTTGAAATAGTATTAAATGCTAGAGACCAGTGCCTCCGAACTTGGATTCTAATACTATTCATAAGGACTCTGAATTGCCATTGATTATATGTCTGTCTGAAGGCGTACCTCATATTGAGAGGACGTAATTCATTTCATCCCCGTCTCTTGAGAGAAGCGCCGTGGGCATAATGTATCAATAAACTATCATAATGTTTGCTATAAACTTAAGCCTTACATCATGCCAATCATCCCTGAGGTGCGAAACACGCAGTATGGTGATGGTTGGTCTATTCGTGTCACTTGGCATTGCATACAAAATGAAATTAAAGCAAAGTTAAATAATACTCTTGATGCTCACAATACGAGCATAAATACAGTGTATCATTATCAACACCACAATAAGCCTTATTTACCTAACTATCTTTCTGACAGCTGGGCCGACCTCTTCTTATTATGAGAAATGTTAGACCGTAGTCCACCACGCTGAACAAGTCCGGGCTTGCAGACTTCACAAAGGAATCTTTCAGAGCATAAAGGTAAACTTTCAGGCATGTGGGCTTTTTCACGATGTTTTTCAAGCGATAATTAGCCATTTAATTTGCACTTAAATTCGGGCGCGCCGTGGATTTGACTGCAACTGAGGGCTTCAGCGTCACTATTTTTATGCCAAAAGAATACGCTCATTGTTCATAAGCCAAGGGTATCCGATGGGACATTTCCATTCATAGCAGCGATACTTGAACATATTGTGCAAGCTCTCAAACTTACCTATACGTGTACGGTATACTTGTGAAGTCTATAAACAAAAACATAAAGGCTTCGAAAGGTCAGCTTCGGTAAAGTTAATCCTCGCTGACCTTCTAACTTACCAGCCGTAGCGTAATCTTTACGGTTGGCTTAATGCATAATCTGATCTCAAACAATACGATACTAGTCTGAAGTTTTGAATAACTTTTTACTTTTCTGAGTGCGAAACGGAATAATAAATGATTATCTATGGTGACCTCTACAACCGTCTTATTATTGTTATAACAACTTACAACAAATAATTAGGTAACTTTTAAAATACATGTAGGTTCGAATTTTAGCCTCCTAGAGATTCAAAAAGCTCTACAATTTATATTTTTTTCAATACTCGCATACACGCCCTTGTTCTTGAATAGCAAACATTAAGAAAGACTTATGAAACCAGAGTGTAGCAGTAGCATAAACAGTGAACAGATGTCTCTCAGAATACTAATTGTTCTGTGAGATTTCTAAAAAGTTTTTGACACATCACATTACAGGTTCTTTGTCAGCAAATCAAGACAAAACTGATTGAAGATTTTAAAGTTTCGCGCTTTGCATACTTTATACATACATACATACATACATAGACTCACGCCTGTTTCCCGGAGAGGTAGGCAGAGACTACGGAACGCCATTTGCAACGATCCAGACATATCTCTCTTGCTTCATTCACTCCCATCAGATTCCTCATGCATGCTCTTCTGTTCAGGGTACTTCTCACCTGTCCTGTTTTTAGGATGTCTCCAATCTGATCAGAGAACGTCCGCCTAGGTCTTCCCCTTCGTCCTGTCCCTTCCACACTTGCCTTATATATCTGCTTGGTCAGTCTTTCGTCATCCATCCTCTCCAAGTGCCCAAACCATCTTAGCATACCTTTCTCGATGCTTGTCACTACATCTTCTTTTACCCCACAACACTCTCTTATCACACAATTCTTTACTCTGTCAGTCAGAGAGACACCACACATACTTCTCAGTGCTCTCATTTCTACAGCATTTATTCTACTTTCATGACTTTTCTGCCATACCCAACTATCACTACCATACATAAGAGTAGGTACTAACACCCCTCTATGCACAGCCAAACGTGCCTTTTATACAAATCGCAAAAATGTCTTAATCGCGATATGTCGGCAAATACCAACGTATTTATGCCTTGAATATCTTAGTAATCACGATTAAGATCTACTAAATGCAGATAAAAGCGCTTGAAAATCTTCTATATAAAATCCTTGCGTTACTGACTGACTGACAGACACGCTACAGCCGAAACTATTGGGCGCAGGAAGCTGAAATTTGGCATGTATGTTCCTTTGGGACCGTAGGGGCGCACTAAGAAGGAATTTCCCGAAATTCCCACGGGATCGTTCAAAACGGGTAAATTTAAAAAAAATGCAGGCGTAGCTGCTGGCGTCCTCTAGTACGATATAAGTTAATGCATACAAATTATGCAATAAGGTACAAAAGATAAGAAGAGATCACATTCAATCAATGCATTCTTTATTTATAAGAAAAGATAAATAAACTTAAAAAACACACCTCAGTTCGTTGACAGAGATACAGATTTTGTTGAAAGAATTTGCAGAAAATCGTGTCTAGTTTCTTCGCTCACCGAGAAAAGCTGGTTGATTAAATCTTGTATCTTACTGTTGGTACAGCGAGTTCACTTACATATTTGATTGGCTGCAAAAAGATATACATATATGAGTGGTGATAAATTACAAAGGTACACAGTGCCTGTTGAACATACCGAGACGGCCGGTGTTTGACTTGGGAGTCTATTCTGTTTGCTCGGTCCGCGCAATCAGCGCTGGAACTTGTGTGAATAAAACTATCTGTGGCTGGTACACTAGTTCGCCACTGCGCTTTAATCGGTGCAAATATAGCGCAGCGCTAAACGTGTTAAAAGAAATGGACGAGTTATAAAAAAGGAATGAGAAACAAAGTTTATGGTGCGCTTATTTTTCCGCTTCATTATATAACTTGTCCATTTGTTTAAACTTTTGCTTTATTGTTTATTGTTTGAGCTGCAATCATATAACTTCATAATACTGGCAAAGTGAAGTCGTTTGTTTCAACAGTCATGCGAATCGTTAAGTCACTGCCTTCACAAACGATTGTTAGACAAGCTTTATGGTAAAATGTTTATTAGATTATGACATTCTGATAATAGGCATGCGAAAAGAGAAATGTATGCCAAATGTGAAATATTAAGTGATTTGGAATATTAAGGTACAGCTTATTTTATTTATAAATAACGATACACAACTTGATAATGAGTATTTCTAGAATGTACCTGACTACATCACTCAAATATACATAAGATTTTGAATGTAATAACGCATTACGCTAACACTACAGGTAACACTTCTCCTACGTAGGCACGGGGACCTGCCATAGAAGTGCTCACTAGTGACTAGCTCTATTTAAGAACTGGTCCTAAAAATTGGCCATTATTGTCTACCGATAAAAAGTCATACCTAATAACAATTCCCATGAATTCAAATATAATAATTCTGTACTTAGAGAACGATTTAATAAACAAATTAAAATGCAAGAAAGACTAAAGACACGCTTTACAACCGTACATATGTTCATACTACAATAGAAAGCCAATGTATGTTTAAAACAAGTAAGTATAATGTTCTATCAGTGCAGTAAGTTTCGTCCTCTGCCCACTAATTTAACTCTAACTTTATCTTGCACCTTCTGAACTTCGTCTTTAAACTTGAACACACACGACAGACAACATCTTTGGATTAAGGTACTTCGCTATTTGACTCACAAGGTTATTAAATAGGAGAAATCTCCTAGTTACAATTTATATTACGTTTTTAGTTATTTATTAAACATCTAGCTAAGGTAAAGGCTCCTAATACCGAAGTAGTCAAAATCGACTCCTATTTCCGAGATATTTTTGTTTTCGCTCTTATCTTTTGAATATTATTATGTAACTACTTAAACCAGGATTCACACATTCCATGTTTCAAACTTGCTCACATACGTGAAGTTCGTAAGTGTAACCCCGGAGCAACTAGCTAAAATCAATCTGTCTCTGCCACGGTGTCGACGCGAGTGGTTTTTTCATACATACACGGATTCTGTTAGGTAAGTGAGCTCATTTTTTTAACGTAAGTTTTTTTTGTGATTTTAACATAAGGTACTGAAGGTAAGCAATTTGTCAGTATTTTTTATTATTTTACTTGCCATGATTATCAAGATAATTTTTGTTTTAAATTGATTTAGTATCTAAAAATATAAAACAAAATACCACGGAGTTAGGGTACGTTTTTTAAGCGTAGTTCCTAATTCGGAGGTACCATCGGTAATAGGAGAAACACTACATCGTATTCACTTGCTTATTACTTTTAATACAATATTTTTTTAATGAGGCGTTTGTTCATTTAAAATTATTAATATTCTTTTGAAGTAAAAACCTAATTCCGTGGTATGTGTTATTGGATAGAAATCTTATTAAATGTTGTCAAACATGATCCAGAAAATAACATTTTCTTTGAAAGGCCTAAATAAGAAGTAACTCTTTAGTCTAATAAAATGTAATTATTTTGTACAGATTTTGACTGATATTAACACTTTTTAATCACAGAAATGTCCGTACCAGTAAGAATTGAATAAGTTATTTATTTAGCCGAATTTTTATGGGTCGGAATTAGGATTACAAATTACAGGAATTTCTCCTAATTCCAAGGTAGGATTTTTGTATACCTCGGTGTTAGGCTCTATGAGCTCCTAATACCAAGGGTATGCCTCCGTATAAGGATCTCCATAGCGCCTTATACCGAGGTATGGCAACCACAAATAGTATTTTAGGGTTCCTTAGACCAAAACTTTCGCGTCATATCGGAATCCTTTATACACGCGCTGGCCGCCCCGCTACAATTTAGCGTTTGCGCTTAGCCGCATTTTGGATTTTCTTAATACCTACCTACTAAGATATATTTAAATTTTATATAAACGAATATGTGTGTTATTAATAATTTAGAATAAGTAAACTATCTACTTGGAATTTAATCAAACTTTTTTAAACATTTATTATTTTACTAGCTTTCGCCCGCGGCTTCGCCCGCATGAAATGTTAATAAAGAGTAGCCTTTGTACTTCCCCAGGTTTCAGACTATCCATATCAAATTTCATTACAAGTGGATCTGCACATTAGCTGTGTAGCATACATATATTATAAACAGATAATACTTAAAATTACTTTTGTTTTCATTGTCGTCAAACTTCAGGTAAAGATTAGTATGTAGTGTATATTATTAAAGTTATTGAAGAGCTTATATACCTACTGAATAGAATGGCAGCAAAAATAAAAACCGATGAAAGCATTACCACAAAGTACAAAATCAGACCGCCCCTCCGCCCCGCTGCGCTTCAGCGCGCTTTTAGTTTCGTTGTTAGTTGATTTTTTCATAGTGAGCCCTTTTCTACCAATCAAGCCCTGTCATTCGATACCCATATTGAGGTATTTGTGGAAAATAGGTAATGTGCCATTTTGTGGCGGCGGCCATCATGGCTATTTCGTATTAAGCTCTATTCTGCCAATCAAGCCCTTTCATTTGATACCCATTTTGAGGTATTTGTGGAAAATAAGTAATTCGCGATTTTGTGGCGGCGGCCATCTTGGATTTTTCATAGTGAGCTCCATTCTACCAATCAAACCCTTTCATTAGATGCCCATATTGAGGTATTTGTGGAAATATGTAATCCGCCAGTTTGTGGCGGCAGCCATCTTGGATTTTACATAGTGAGCCCTATTCTACGAATCAAGTCCTTTCATTAAATACCCATATTAAGGTATTTGTGGAAAATAAGTAATTCGGCATTTTGCGGCGGCAGCCATCTTGGATTTTTCATAGTGAGCTCTATTCTACCAATCAAACCCTTTCATTAGATACCCATATTGAGTTATTTGTGGAAAATAAGTAATCCGCCATTTTGCGGCGACAGCCATCTTGGATTTTTCATAGTGAGCTCCATTCTACCAATCAAACCCTTTCATTTGATACCCATATTGAGTTATTTGTGGAAAAATGTAATCCGCCATTTTGCGGCGACAGCCATCTTGGATTTTTCATAGTGAGCTCCATTCTACCAATCAAACCCTTTCATTTGATACCTATATTGAGTTATTTGTAGAAAATATGTAATCCGCCATTTTGCGGCGACAGCCATCTTGGATTTTGCATAGTAAACTCTATTCTACGAATCAAGCCCTTTCATTTGATACCCATATTGAGTTATTTGTGGAAAATAAATAATCCGCCATTTTGTGGCAGCGGCCATCTTGGATTTTTCATAGTGAGCTCCATTCTATCAATCAAACCCTTTCATTTGATACCCATATTGAGGTTGTTGTGAAGTAATATGTGATTTGCCATTTTGTATCGGCGGCCATCTTGGATTTACAATCATTTAAATATTATCTTTTAATCTCGATGACAATATAATATCAATCTAATATATATAATATAACCAAATATCAGACCAATCATCAGGAAGAGGGTAAAATTCCAATTACTAAATTTGACCCAAGCAAACAAATAAAGATAATACAGGATTTTTGCCGACTTAGTTGATACTTTTCCTTATAGTATGGCAACATTATACAACATATTTATAAATTGTAGCCTATGTGTTATTCTGATGTATAAACTATATTACTGTAAAGTTTCATCCAAATCCGTTCAGTAGTTTTTGCGTGCAAGAGTAACAAACATCCATCCATCCATCCATCCATCCATCCATCTATACATACATCTTCACAAACTTTCACATTTATAATATAAGTAGGAAGGAAGGATTTAGAAACTCCTTTGTGACTAGAGTAAGAGCATATTTTTAAGAAATAGCACTACTATTTTACTGTTATTATTTAACTTATAAAATTGCTGTACGGAACCAATTAACTACTTTTTATTCTACCTCGGAATTAGGAACCGACTACCGCGGTATTAGGTTTCAAGCCTGAAAATACTTCGGAATTAGGGACAATCGACTTTGCTATAAAACTATTTTTTTTCATGAATAAATCTTTTGAAAAGTCACATAATAATAGAAGTTATACAAAATTTAATGTCCATTTTAGCTGAAATAATATTTTTACATAGGCTAAAATATTTACAAATGCTTATTTTTCCTGCTTGCTTCCAAATGTCACGAAATACCTCGGTATAAGGAGCCTTTACCTTATCTAAAATCTATCGCACTAGAAATAAATCCTGTACCGCTATTTTTAAACATGCAATCAACGGTCACAGATAACACCCATACTCAAAATAACAATGTTGCCTCATGTGGCAATGTAACCCAGAAAACTCTATTAAACAACCGCTTAAATCACCATGCCGGGTAGTCAAATTGTGGGAAAATAGTATATATATAGTACCTATATAGTAAATTTTGACATCTGATCGTACCTCACTGATACGGAATAAATTAGTGATTAGCCCTTCGTTTTCCATGATTGTTTATTATGTATTATCATAATCCAAGCATGATCTCGGCTGCATCCAAGACTTATCGTATTAGAGCCGGATCTAACCAGACTTACCAGAATATTAGAAATAAGAATTTAGACTATTGCCTGACCTTCGCAAGTGTTCGTTATATAATATACTGCATTAAGTAACTACTAATGAAAGAGATTTTCTTTAGATTGCGTCAATATCACACACAAGTTTTCTTAATTTGATATAAACTATTTAGCACTTCACTTTTCATTCAGCCTAGTTAGATTTGCTTGTGTTAGCAATATAAATGGTAGCCTGTTTTCTTTTCAATAGCGCTCAGCAGGACGAAAAAAAACAAATAGAAAATAGTGTTCGTTATAAAACATGAATAAATAATTTAGACGAGTCGGTGAATGTTAATTTGTCCCGATTCAACAAACATTTTTGAGTCTTCATCAACTAGATTGCTAGCTGCAATACGTATTACGAGGCAACTGGCTGCAAGCGCCCGAATAAATTATACTCGATTATAATTCTTAATTTCAACTTTGGTAAATGCATAATGGTTTACTAAAACTTTTAGTTATGTTACGTTTGTACACTGAAGTAGCTAGTAAGTATAAGTAAATATAAGTTAAAAAAAATAAAGAAGCGAATATTGACTACAGATGCTGTAGAAGATTTACAGCTGGGTACGACTGCCCAGTGTTTAATAATACCGGCGACACTATGCCAGCTTCTCTTAAAACTGCTTCTTCTCACCCATGCTGTCGTTAACAAACAATCATAAGCAAAAGGAAAGTATTTCTATTTATTTGTAATCTTTAATCGACAAATAGGCAATAACAGTCGAAACTACTATAATATACTATGGACAAATTGGACAACTTCATACAAGCAACAAGTATGCAATAGAAAGCTAAAATGCAGTCCACTTGTACGTACTTATGGATATTTTCTCGAAACAAGTGGGACAAAGGCACTTGACGAACTCGCGTCCGTACAGTTGTTAGTTAAAATTCGAGTAAAATAGACTAAACTGATTCCAAAGTGCGGCAACAGCAATACACAGTAGAGTGGCCATTTTGAAATGTTGTCAAGCACCGGAATTATAATGACAAATACATACATTGATTTTGTGTGAAGATAATTAAGTAATTTTCCACAAAAGTCGGTCAAGTGCGTGTCAGACACATAATGTTAGTTTCCGTAATTGCCCTTGGAAGGTATCAAACGCAATATTCATTCTTATTTTAGTATAGTTTCATATTAGTTTTAAATTAGTAGTCCTCGGTACTTTTACAGCCTATTTTACTATGATTTTACCTCTAAACTTACTAACTACTTAACTAACTACTATTAAACAAGTATATGGCACTATTTGACTTGGAAAAGATTGTAGAAACGCCAGGTTTTCTACTACACATAATATTCATTTACACATTAAAACACGCAGCATATTCATACTATGCCTCATATTAATTGGTTTAAAATCCCATTAACAAAACTTCATTTAGTCCCATACAAGTAAAAGACACACATTAAAACATTTCATAGGTCTAACACTGTTGGTATATATTGCTTGCAAATAATAACTCATACACCATAAAGTAGGTACTTATTCGATTCAGAAGTTTTCAAAATAAAACATAAGATATTTATATTTAAGCATAACTATAATGATATAATACAGTTATTTAGAAAATAATAAAACATCTTCATAACCATACACATACATATTATTTTAAAGAAAGATAATTTAACAAAATTAATTGTTGTTACTCATATACATTTATATTGCCTATTTAAAAGTCGTAAGCGAGTAAGCGTTGCAAAGACAGCATTAATCTCATCCTCATTAGATGGCGCAGACTCTTAAATAATAAATTTCAAATAGGTAAGATAATTTAAATACCTTTAGGAGTAGCTATCAATAAAATCTCTGACATGAAGTATCTTACAAAAGAAGAACAATTCAAATCCGTTCAAAATTGGCGGAGTAATTGCGTAACATACGTAAAAAAAATTATAAAACATACAGCCCATTGAGAAACGCCTCCTTCTTAAAGTCGGTTAAAAATAAATACATTTTATGAACTTGCAACTACCTTAGAACTTCGTATCACAATCGAAACCACAATATGTACGTATGACGGATCAGACTCCATTGAAAGAAAGAAAGAAAGAAAAAAAGCGTTTATTTCTACCAGACGAAATACATGAACAAACAAGACAATATGAACAAAAAGAGATTACAATAACCTGAACACGTCTGTCGCCTGCATAAAAATAGCCTATTTAAAATTCGTAAGCGAGTAAGCGTTGCAAAGACAGCATTAATCTCATCCTCATTAGATGGCGCCAACTCTAAAATAATGAATTTCAAATAGGTAAGATAATTTAAATACCTTTAGGAGTAAGTATCAATAAAATCTCTGACATGAAGTATCTTACAAAAGAAGAGCAATTCAAATCCGTTCAAAATTGGAATCCGAGCAATTCAAATTCTCCTTCTTAAAGTCGGTTAAAAATAAATAAATTTTATTTACTTGCAACTACCTTAGAACTTCGTATCACAATCGAAACCACAATATGTACGTACGACGGATCAGACTCCATTGCAAGCTGCAACAGACAGGTGCAACCAATTCTTTTGTAATACGTCTCTCGGATACAAGTTTATAGAAAGCGGCTATTTCCTTTGCTTATAAAGTTGGTAAAAATTCATAAAAAAAAACATTGCAACATTTAGGTATATAAATTTATTGAAGTGACATTAATTTGAAATTAGAACAATAGGTAATAAGAAAAGAAATGTACGCTAGCAAGAAATAGCTGTTTATTTTTTTACGAATTAACTATGAAATTAATGAACAGTAAAAACGTCCCACAAAGTTTTAAAAGGCCCGTAACGGAAAGAAAATTTAATTAAGCACGACATAGTGAAATTTGCTCTAGTGCCACATGGTCCTGAAAATTAAAGTGAACACATTGTATTTCAAATTAGGTCAGGGCTTTATAGCATTCATTCATTTTTGTGTGCGGAAGTTGCACGATATGGAACATAGTCCCAGTTGATGACCATAGAGCTGGCACAGATTAATAAAATTCTGTGTACAACTGGAGAAAAGGCAGGTACAGTCACGTACACACATATTTCATGTTGTATTTTCCCAACACAACTCCTGGTACAGTCTCATGAAAAAGTACGACTGTTTGATTGATTGCGTCTTTGCGTCGGCTTACTTAGATCGCTCGTAATCGTTCTTAGCTGAAGAAAATGTTAATACTTTTACAAAGTAATTAGAAAAGTTTCATGAATAAACAAATAGTAGACGAAGTCGAAAGTACGGCTTAGATTGGGCTAGAGCATTTTGCACGAATGCTATTCAAGTCCAATGAATATAAATTACTGGTGTGAATGAGAAAACATTGTGTTAATAAAAATACCAGAAAATAAACATTTTTACGACAGTTAAAGTAAGTAGCAGCTGAGTTATATGGATATACTAGCGTATTTACCTGTTTTTGTGAGAAAACGTACATAGCGTCTATATCGTCACACACCGTACGCTGAGTGATTCGAGACAGTGCGTGCGTGCAGTAAAAATTAATACTTCAGTCTTTGGACGTACAATACGCACCGTGCACATACAGCATGCGCAACGACTAAAGTTTAAAAATGAACTAAAAATATGTTTGGCAATAAAAATGTACTTCAAACAGGTTTTGACTTTTTTGCCTTATACTTCAACATACATAATTATGTTAAATATATGAATTCATCGATTGCAATACCATTTTTTTATTACTTATTTAATTCCTATATATTCTATACAGTTTAAAGTTCAACTGATTTATCAACGGAAATACATAGGCTGCGTTGGTCAAAATTGATTTCCTATCATTGTTCACCATCGACAGATTTGATGTTTGCTTGCCTTCATCTGATTCAGTGCAATCAGAGCTACTATGTCACCTTTTTCGTACACAACTATACGATCAGTGACAAAGTATGAGCTGTTTCTTATTTTGTTCTCAAGGAAAATTTTGCTTTTAGGTAAAGTAAAGTTCAGGATCACGACATATTTGCTCCTAGCCAATAACATAGTCTCCGCAAGATTTTCAAGAACATTTTCAAGCACGAAAAAGGTAAGAACCACAACTTTCCATCTCTCATAAAAGTTACATAACCCAAAATATGAAAAAATACTTCATAATAAATTTAATCCATATTTTGAATATATGTAGGCTAATAAGCTTAGCGCTGCCCAAAGGTCCCTTTGTAAACATTGAAACAAGTAAACAATGAACGCACCAATATTGTCTATATTTGATACTAATTTAGACATTATCTATGTATAAATTTGTATCTATGTGAATTGAAATAGTCATGCAAACCAATACCAACATGGCCACCGGCATGATGCAATCAAACATTAGAGCAAAATAATCAAAGTATCACATCATCAATCCATATTACACAAATATTATTAGCTTGCAGTGTTATATTCAGTAACAAATCAAATAGTTGCATTATAAAACACAAAAACATTTTGTCAGTTGAAATTTTATAAATTACTTTCTAATAAAGTAATGGCTGGGAATTATTTTCCTGTTTCGAAACGGAATTTTGTAATGGATTTCCACCAAATTAAATGAATTAATTTATTTCTAATAACTTCCTCTAGTTACAGAAAGTATAAAAGCATATTATGAATTAAGATAGTACCACCTAAAATTAAAACGCCTTATAAAACTGTTACAATAAGCTAAGCCGACGGAGCCCTGCTTTACAGTGCTCCTTTTCGCAGGCTAAAAAAATTAACCTTAGATAACCAAGAAAAAAATTAGGCTCATTATTTTATGCCCTAAACCAAAATTAAACAACTATTATTGGTAAACCCTATATATAAAAGCCGAAACGCTAGCTCTCAAAGTCCAAAAAATTATTCTACATTTGGTGAATTCCAAATTTTACGCCTAAAACCTAAGATTACCATCATACAGGCTTTTACAGTGCAATAAATAAATATTTTATATACACTTAACTCTTAATACCGTCTTCTTTGTATAGGTAATGTAGAACATAACCAGATTACATTTGATTTGAAAAGCCGATTACATACATATACGTATACTTAACACGTGATATCAGTTCAAGAATAAAGCCTAAATCCTTTTAGGTTAATGTTACCGCAATACCGAGCCTGTAGAACATTACATAAAAGTGATTGATTTTGAGAACACGGCAATGAGACACCGAAGGATTGGGTCTGACTGCTATAATGACTGCCCATTTCGGTGTCGTTAAGAGAAACGTTTCTACACGAATGTGAACATGAGAACGGCACACACACATAACCCAGTTTGTGTATACACACAGGTGTGTGAATTATGTATGTGTGTACGCACTTGTGTTACAGAAGTTTGGTTCGCCAGAATTCATTTGTTGTGGAACAATCTATGAGACATCTACTTCCAACGCACTCGTTAACTCAATTTATTATTAAGTGGCAATCTTATAAAAGTTGGAAAAGTAACGCTACCGAATATTGAATTAATAATAGCCTATAGCCAAATTTGGCATTAAGGCAAAGAATGCCAAATTTGAGATTAGGTTGTGTGTGTATCGCTATAGGTATATGTATCTGGTGCTTTTGTTGACGGAGACAAGCGATTCAGCGACATGATGATCAGCAGTAATCGAATTTCATAGAACTAACTAGGCCTGCATTGCAGGAATAATGTCAAAGAAATACATACGACCCCACTGAATGAAACAAAGAAAGGTTTACTGACTCACAGACAGGGAAATAATATTTCGAAGGTGCAGTCTGAGTTTATCCACCTTGCCATTATTACTATAATTGCGTAAGATGCCGATGAAAATTTATAAAGCACTGTGTCTCTCAGCTTTACACTGCGCCAAGTTTTTGTAGGTTCCACCTACAAACGAGCCAAAAATTTGTATAATCCACAATAAATATTAAACAGAGTCTAGTGTTCCCTCTACCCACAGTTATTTGTACCTATAAGCCACCGCAATACAAGTCTTACTTAAAAAATCTTTCTCTGTTACGTAAAAAAATTAAGAATATCTTAGTTTTGTTACACAATACACGTACAACATACAAACATGCTAAGTTACGGCCTATTATGAACGTCTTCACGGTTAGAATTTCTTTACGAACACAACAAACAAAAGCTATATAAGATGCAAATATATTTTGATTGATTGAAAATACGGGGTAGGTATCTAGCCCCCGGATAATCTCTTAATCGTCTCGTACGACGCCCCTGGGAGCAACGGAGCTTGTAACGTATCCGGATGCCACACAGACATTATCTAAATTTATGCAACATTTAACTCGCCGCAAGTTTCGATTTTCACTTTAGAAACAGAAGTACCATCTGAAATTCGATGGTAAAATGTTGCTGCAGTGTTTTCTAGCATCGATAATAAGAGATAGATTTCATTTTTGTACTGTTTGTTCAGAATACACACTTTTAATTTCTTTGTCTGTTGTGAATAAACTAGCACACAACTATTATAATGTCGGACACTTTTGGTGAATATGTGAGAGGGATTTGTAACAAATTATATGCAACCTGAGATCTACTTATGCGCTATTGAAATCTAAAATGCACTAAAATTGCGATGTGAAACAACAAAAAGGTGAACCTATCAAAACCGATTTGTTGTTAGTTTTATATGTAAATCCCCTCAAATCGTAATTTTGTTGTTTAAGTCAGTGTTATGCCCCACCGTACTCACCTTAAACGTCTCTCACTGCCCCCATGGGAAGATGTAGGGGAAAACTTGCCCACAAAACAAACACACGTAAATATAATAGTAACAAACCAAATCGTTTTCACAAGATGCCAACCTTATTGTTTTTATACTTATGCCTTGAGCGTTAAAGTAAGAATGATGGGGATTCGTGTCCAACGGAAGTTGAAAATGAGGAATCGCATTTTTTATGCAGTGAATATATAATGCGGTCGGACCGCTGCGGACCGTTTTCCGTAAATAGTTATTTGTGCAACAAGAGAGCAAAGTTGTTTTTTGTTTCGAGTGCTGATTTTGAGTCCCGAGCAAGCGAAGGATTCTATGATTGATTCACGAGCGTAGCGAGTGAATCAAAGTTAGAATCCTGAGCGTGGTGAGGGACTCAACAGCACGAGATACAAAAAACTTTGCTCTCGTGTAGCACACATAACTTTTCACCACAGCAGTGAGAACACATATTACTTAGGAGACATAGAAATGAACAGGAATAGATTGAATTCTGCATAATCACTTGTTGAAACTCTTCTGGTGTTAAAGTACAGTCATCATCGCTTGTTTCACTCATCTTTTTAGATTATTTTGCATATTAATATAATTTAACACATTACGCTATACCTACTGTATCAGCATCAGCGTAATTTTTATTCCCGCAACTTTTTTAAATCACGTTTTAATACCGCGTCCCTGATGTTTATTTATCAAATGTATCATTGTTGTAATTCTAAATAAAAATGTATTGGTTAAATACTAATTTTATACTATTAATTAGACTTATTTTTATTAAGATCCAATAATAAATTAAACATGTAAACAATATCATATAAAAAAAGTAATTTCTTTATTACAAATATCTTTTTTTTTTGCGTTGCCGTAGGTGTTTTCTTTGAGGTCGAATTCCAAAATCGAATTTCGAATTCGAAGGGGTTTGTTTTTTCACTCACTTTTTATATGCATGTGAAAGAGACAGAGCACAGTAAAATTCGAATGTTTCAAATTTATGGCTGAACAATATCAATTCGTGACACTGAAGATTGAAAAATTAAAAAGCTACTTTTACTCACGCTCGAATCAAAATCGCGTTTTGTTCACTGTTGTCTCGCAGCAAAAGCGGTATGTTTGAGCTGCAGTGGTGAAAAATACATTTCACCCTTTTTCACAGCCACAGCTAGCGGTACTATTCTCATTCAATGTGTGCGCTTCAGTTTCAAGGTGTATTCACGTTTCGAATGCTCTTTTTGACGATAACTCTTCATATTTATACTTTAAGTTTATTTATCTCAATATATTATTCGACTTACTTTAAGTTTATTTATCTCAAAATATTATTCGACTTAGTACCTACGATAAGATCTTGGTGGTGTAGATGAAATATTCCTACGTACTTATATAGCTAGATAGGTACAAGTTACTTCATCCACTTAAACAAGACTTACATCGACGGAATTTAAGACTTCTGTATTTTCATTTTCCTTTATGTTTACAACAGGTAATCCACGTGAACGTGGGTAATCATGTACCTTTCATTTGAGCAACGACAAATAAAATGTCAAAGCTTATTACGGGAGCAAGTGGCGGTCTACTCAAGACCATTACTTGGCTTATAAGCTCGTAATTTCGTAATTATAATGGGTGGCGTCAAATTGCGCACGATTGTTCGCCAATAAATTGGGCTCCCTCGTACCTTTTAAAAGTAGATGATGTATAACCAGATCGGTTAAAAAATCATTTAACTCGTTATCTTTATAATACTGATGTCCAGTGATATAACAAGCTGGGTTAATGAATAATCCACGTTGTGCGCCTGTTCTTAGCTCAATACTAAGTGGTCTCACAATCGACAGTCCGAAATTTCGAATTTTTTGCTTGCACTACCAACCCACTTTTTCCACAGGTTGTAAATTATATCCTAAGGACCCCAAGAGACGTTTAAATTGTACAACCTAAATTGTTTGCAGTTGTCTTAAAAGGTACTAAATAGTGAAAATATTTAATTTCCAAATAAGTTAATGTCTAAAAAATCATGATATATGTTGAAAATGTTGAAAAATTGCCTCCGTGGTCCAGTTGTTAGCGTATGCGACTGCTGATCGGAGGTCCCGGGTTCGATTCCCGGGTCGGGCATAAGTGTTACTGGGTTTTTTCCGAATTCTCAGTAGCAGCACGGAGTCTGGTGATGTGCCCGTTAGTGGCAATAGGCTTCCCCCTATTACGTGGGACCTAAAAATTAATGGCGAAACGTGGGTGTAATATTACACCTCTGCCTACCCCTTCGGGGATACAGGCGTGAGTCTATAATCGTTGAAAAATCGATGTGTGCTTGAATAGTAGTCTGACACGAACATAGTCTCGGGTGTATTACATACTCGTTTAATATAATTTAATTAAGCATATTGTACTTCAGGATATGGCTCCTAATAAGACTATATTAAAATATATAATTTTTAATAAACTTAACTTTGTTTTTAATTTTCGCAATTATTATAAAAATGAAATTATATTTGTTCTCACAGTTTCCCTTGTGAGACATTTAGTTGGTTATAAAGCACCCGCAAGCTTTACTCAATTTTGGAATGATATCCTGTGTTGTCCGTTGAAATCGGTCCAGCAAACTTCAGTGGTAGTGTTAAACAATCTTACGCTTTTGGCTTTAGAATATTTGGAACTCAAAAAAGTTACAATTAAGATTATTCTGCAGCTGTTCAATTTATCGTCCCTTCATCCAAGCCCATGTCAAAAAAGGAGTGAGTGCTTTATGATTATTGGACTTTCAACAGAATCACGAACCCTCAGATATAATGATTTGTAAATGACTTAGGGTAAAACCCGGATAGTTGCCTCGGACGGATACATGCCTCAGTTTCGAATGCAATATGTTAGGCTTGTCGAAAGTATTAACGCTTGATCATAACCAGAAGTGTGCCCCGTGCGTGCCTCAATGCCGCGTAACCCGTTGGACTAGGTGCAGGCGTTTTGTCCGTGTAAGCGAAAATCTTCCGCGGCGAAACTTTGACGAGCGGTGAAATTATATTAGTAAGTAATCTCTGCTGAATATTTTTTTATTGATTGAGATTTCAGTCTTCTTTTTTATTTTTTACATGCATTAGAGTTTTAATTTCATTGTCTAGTACATTTTATTGATAAATAGTTTTTATTTATTTCGCAAACAGAAAGGGCAAGTATCCGTATTGAAAAGGATAGTTGCCCTATTGACTTTTGCGGATTGTTGCCCTAGACTTCCTAGAGCAACAAGCTTTGCGAGCAAGCGCTTTTAGCGAGCAAGGACAGGTCGTTTTTCTTAGTGATTTTTTAACTTTTTTTTATAATTTATCTTAATTAAAATAAATTCTTAACAGCAAAATGCCTCGTAAGTAACAGCGAAAGCCATGCGTGATGCCGCGTCACATCAACTGATCCGAAGATAGTTTAGCACTTGCGTTTGAAGAACTCGATAAAAAACAAAAAGGAATCAACGAAATATCCCGAATTTATGGTATATCTCCTTCTTGAACCTTAAGAAGACGATACGAAAAGAAAAAGCAGCTAGGTACTGGTTATACATGACTAACCATATTATTGTTCTTTCTTTAAAATAAATAATAATATTTTATTAATAATTCTCAGTTTGGAGTCTGTTTTTGTTGAAAATTTTATAATAATAATTTTACTTTGATTAGTACTTAATAAAATATTGCAGTAAATAAAAAAGATTGATTATTTAAAGGATTACAAGTTTGTTTTCATTTAAAAACAACATAGAGCGGCGTCTATCCTTACATGAGGCAAGTATCCCCAGAAGCAATTTTAACGTTAAGCTACTATCCGCTATCGTAGGCAAGTATCCCTCATTTTAGAGGTCAAATAAAACATGATTTACTCAAAATTAAATTAATTTATATTTAAAAAAACGGTCTACTATAGAAGATCAATGACCAATGTTTTAATATATACTTTGAATACACAATTATTAAGTGCATATTTTTAATAACAGAGGTTTTTTGAAACGTGGCGCAACTATCCGGCTTTTACCCTAATAGATAAAAAGGCAGTAGGTATGCTGAAAACGCCTATATAATTGAAAACGCACGTTTTATGTCTTGTTTATCCAAATGTCCACACGCATGTCGACCGCTCGAACCGCAATAGTACTTAAAACAGTTGATGTGCTTTTATAAGCAAATAAATGTTTAATGTGCACAAAATAAATCGGAACGACATCATCAGTCCAGTGATGGGTAGGCAATTATGCTGATTGTCGACCTTGACGACAAAGAAGAGGAATCTGAAACAAATACGAAATATAAGCGATCATACTTAGCTCATTGATTTCTGCCGAACATCAAAAGTATAGGGATGATGCTAGCCTTTGTAACTGTATTCCAGTTTATTTTTCGCTGAACTAGAAAAAAAATCATTATTTTGATTGCAAAAGCAACTACTGTGTAGTGAATCAGCCGCGCCTGGTAGACAAAATATATAGGTACGTGACCAAGCGCAAATAGTGTAGACCGGTGGACGCTCCAGCAAATGGCATACAAGTATATAAAATTCTCCATTAATATATTATAACGAAGCTTGTGTGGCTGTTTTTCTAGAAGATTATTTTTAAATTTAGAGCTTCAACATCTGTCTCATCATTCTTCATTTATTTCGACATCATCTATTTATATCCCAAAACCGTTTCAACTCTTTTTTGATAACAGAGGGCCAATTCTGCTATTTTTATATGACATTCATATCATATTTTGAATGGATTTAAAAGCGGTATTCTGATAACCTTATGTCATTATCGTATAATTTTAAATAAACAGTTCGTCGTTGACACATACGATCTCATTACAATTTCATTCAAATATCATATAATTTAGAAGAATACGCTTTTTGTGACGTAAGTATGACACTGACATCATATTGCGACTATATTTATTTAGCGGAATTGGGCCCCAGATTTAAATTTAAAAATATTCTGTCGATTATTTTAATTTATTAGTTTAGAATGCTTTGCTTAGTTAGATTTTATATTTTCGAGGCAATAATATCTCGATTATTACAATGCTAACTATCTTCATCCTTCTAAAAGAAAATATAAAAATTTCATAAATCCTGATATAAAGAGCCTATCTTTTATGCCTTACCTTGAATAAACATCATAACGTGAAAGAGGAACTCACTTGATGCTTATTAATTTGATTGCTTTTAATAGCTACGAATTAACCACTTTTACTCAGTACATGTTTCAAGTATAAAGTTCTAAATGAAGTAGCTTGTGATTAGAAATGCTGCACAGGTCGCATTGATCGATATATTTAGTTAAGCAACGATGTACGCGTCGACTCCCTGAATGGGTACCCGCTGCTTATTTATTTAAACGCTCGGTGCCTCCGAGAGCTTCGTAAACCTTCGGCCCCGACTCCATTGCGATCCTTACAGCTGTACCGCACAGACCTAGAAGTAAAAATTCCAACAACGAAGCTCAAAATTACTTAGGTTTTCCTCAATAGCGAACTCGTTTTATAAAGTACACATGTATGTAGATTTTTACCAAAATAATGTTAAATGAAATCAATGGTTTGTCTTCTCTCACTTCTCTCTTCAATCAACCATTGTGTTTTGTAATCGTAAATATCGTCGGCGTCAGTGCAGGACCTTCTATATGCAAAAAAGTAAATTTTACAGGAGACAATAAAAACTGTCTTAAACGCGATATGTACAAATTAAAAGCATTTTGTTCACATTTTAGTTCTATTTATAGTACAGAGATGATATTAAAATGATTAATAGGTTCAAAATAAAATTATATTAATACAATAATACACTTAGAAGGAAATGCACTAACTCAATTAATAAAATTTTAGTAGATACAAGGAAATGTGTTAGCCGTAATGATAAAACTGGATTAGGAATCAAATAATTTTAATAAAAATTGAGAGAAATTAACAAAATAAAAACATAGTTTTGTTACTAAGTAACTTTAAAATTAATTATGATGTGGTAATGTATCGTAGAAAGGCCAACAGTCCCTGGGGATAACATTAATAATGTCTTGCAAATCTTAAAATTTTCTTTCTGTAATCGGCAATGGAACGGAATGTAACTATGGGAATTCAACTTGAGCCTGACTGATATTTATTGGTCTATGTGGTAAAAGTTGGTATTCTTGATCAAACCGTAGTTTATAAAATATACCTACCCTCACCGGTGTATTTCAATGCTTTAATATTAACCACCACAGGATCTCCAACACCTCGATCAGGGCGTAAAGATGAGATTTTTAAGGAAGTTTTATGTCCATAATTGCGGAATAAATCGAAGGTTGGAACGAAAACATAATATTTCCCTTTTCTTGCTTCCTGCTAAATACGGTGATAACAACTCGGCAAATAAATGTCCTTCTTGTTCTTCTGCCTGCCCTGTTCCCATATTACTTGGGGTCGGCGCTGAATGTCTTTCTCTTCCATTCTCTCCTATCAGACGTCATCTCATCATTCACTCCCTTTTCATTCATGTCACCCTTCACATCTTTTCTTTGGTCTTCCTCTTGCCTTATATCCCTCAACTTTCATCTTCATCACCTTTTTAGTTCATGATTTTCACCCCTCCTCATCTCATGCCCATACCACGATAGACGATTTCTTTTCAGCTTTTCTTGCACCGGTGCAACTTTGAGACTTCCCCTAATAAACTCATTTCTAATTTTATCCATCCTTGTCACCCCACTCATCCATCTCAGCATCCTCATCTCTGCTACATGCAATCTTCTTTCATCCGTCTTCTTCATGGCCCAGCATTCCGATCCATACAGAGCGACAGGCCTTATTACGGATTTGTAGATTTTGCCCTTTAACCTAAGGGGCATCCGTGGGTCACAAGTTGTTCCTGTGACCTGTCGCCATTTAATCAAACCTGAGTTGATCCGGTGCGTGACGTCGCGGTCTATTTCCCCGTCCCCTTGGATAAGTGACCCGAGGTACCGGAAGTCGGAGCAGACCGATATGGGCTCTCCACCAAGGGATATGGGCTCTCCACCAAGGGATATGGGCGCGGGACTGGAGAGACCGCCGAAATCGCAAAACATATACTCAGTTTTGCTTATACTGACTTTCCGGCCTACACTCTCCAACCTTTGCCACCACTTTGTCAGTCTGCTCTGGACCTCAGGTCCACTCTCTGCAATTAACACAATGTCGTCGGCAAAAAGCATACACCAGGGAGCCTCTTCCTGTATGTCCACCGTAAAGGCGTCCATTATAAGCAGGAAGAGGTAAGGGCTAAGAGCCGACCCTTGATGCAAGCCTACAGCCACATTGAAGTTGCCGGTATTGCCCGCTAAAGACCGGATATGGGTTATACATCTGTCCTACATCGCTCGGGTCAACTGTACATACTTCCCAGGTACACCTTTTTTCTTAAAGGCTCACCACAAAACCTCACGAGGTACCCGATCATATGCTTTTCCGAGATCCACAAAAACCATGACGTGCAAGTTATTTGTGTGCACTTCGATATTTTTCGCAGAGTTGGCGGATCGCAAAACTGGCAGCTGCTAAACTTCTTGAAAGTATAATTATTTTTCTTTAAAAGTGTATTTACTTAAAGTTAGTAAGTATATGTTTTAAACAGTCACGATGTTTTTTATGTAAACAATAATATAAATAATGTATAAATATTACTTACATGTACTTTTTGAAGCTGATAATTTTATTAAAAACAAACTTTTAACACTTTTTCGCTAACCGCCTTTTTACAACTGTAGTTACAAGGTACTGCACTAAAATGTTGAAATTGGCATTTAGAAGGTCCTAGATTGTACTGTTTTACCGACTAAAAATGCTTAGATTGTAGTTTGTTATTTCATCACTGGATGGCGATATACATAATCTAATAATTTTGACCAAAACATTGTTTTCACCATAAGTTGTAGTTAGAAGGTCCTGCACTGACGCCGACGATATGTTGCTTACTTACATAAGGAGATCGAAAACAACTTGACCTGCCGCGACAGAATGTGACCGCTCCCGCGAAACGGAAAAATAATGAACGCTTAAATTTTTGGAGATGCTCCAGTTCGTTTTATATAAGTAGGGCTCGACGCGTTCAAGATATGACATTAAGTTTTTCACAAAGTTGATTTGAGGTTGTCTAGACAACAAACAATTCTTATCTAATGGATTTTAAGACAGTGAGTATATCAAATATTGTCTGAAAGCTATCAGAAAATACATCAATAATATATATAATAATAATCATCTTGCCTTTCACGTAAACAGTCACCAAGTTGGTATTTCGTGGAGCCGGCTTAAATAGACATCCTTAATTCTTGTTATAAATTGATACACTTAACATTTGTAATTCCTTTGTTCAGCGATAAAATTAACCATCTGTTCCCTCTTCCGTATTTTAAACATTTCTCACTTCGCTTCGGAGGCTGCTATAAAATAAAACTCCAATTACCAAATCCATTTTATCTAATGGACAGTGACATTCGAGACGTTTTTCAATCATTTCAAATCAGTATACGAGTACTCTACCCGAGACTATATTTAGAAACACACATAAATTATTTAAAACTAAAAAGCTAACCTTCTATTTTTGAAGAGATTTACTTTTTTCGCATGAGTAACAGAGCGAAAATGGCTCAACTAACTTACATTTTATTCACATGCACCTGGTCAATCAACGTTGCCCTTATTTCTAATTATATCCCAGACCAGTATTATTACACCGTGTAAAATCGTTACTAGTTAGCAGAGTTTCATGAACCGTAATACTCTTTTTGGTATAAATAAAGTGGAATAACCGTATATTTATAATACCAAGAAATATAAAATCGCGTAATCGTGAGGATTACCTAATAAAAAGGCTGGAAGCCTTATTAAGCTTTATTCGAAAATATTTATGTTTTGCCTTAACGTTGCTCGATACTTATTATTTTATTTGTACACAAAGGCCATTCGGCGAAGTGAGATTCGCTATGGGACCATGGGCACTTTTGTATGAACACTGGACCCACTTTTCAAAAGTGTGCAACAGTAATGAAACGTATGTCATATGAAAGCTCTTGGCATGTTCTTTATTTCATTCTATGGCAGCTTAGTTCAAATCCAGCGCAAAAACAGCGTTTTGGTACGTTAAACTTTTTTTTTTGTAAATTACAAATGCGCGTGAAATATTATGCAATGCTCATTTTTTCATTTTATTTCAGCCTGTTGGATTTTTCCGTAGGTAGCTTGACAGGCGAATTGGCGAATGCAGGGGCGAGAATATTTGATTCTAGGCGTTGGTGCCCATTTAGTTAAGCCATTTAGTTTTGACATTGGTTGACCGTCATCTTTCGGTTGACTATTTGTACCGGAGGAGATATCAGTATTGGTCAAAGTGGTCTCCAGTGGGCGTGGAGCTGTCACGTCCCGAAGCCAACATTAAATGAAAAGTAAATATTAATTAATTAATTAAATAATATTAAACATCAACTCGGTCTTGTAAAATCTTTTTAGGTGAGATTATGATAATAACAACGTATTTGTAACAGTAATATAAGTATTTTGAGCTTAAAATATAATATTCATTACTTATAAACTAGTAGTCATTCAATCCTTATAATAAACCATAGTGCGCGTAGCTACTTTGATGTACTTTGTATCGCCTCTGGGTGGGTGTTTTCATATACAGGGAAGATTTTAAAATGCATCTATAATGATATCATCTAAATGTATTGCTGGTCGATGAAAACCATCCAAATGTCTACCTAGTCCCAAAAACCATATTATAGATATGACATGGGCACAACTTCCGATACTGCGTCTACCCGTGTGATATGTGCAATAGTATTGTATAATTGCGTCTTTGCCGCCCTGATCACGGTTAATCAAGATGTAGGTATAATACACCCTCGATCTCACGTGTCGTGATTGCACACGTCCCCTAAGCAGCCATACATTATTCTGCTGTATATTGCATTGTTCTAGGTTATTTAAATTGTTTTCACGGTATATTTATATCGTGTACATACCACCATCTCGTAATTTTTCACTTACGTATGACTTGGCAAGTTTCACTTGATATGAGCCCAAGGAAATCATTATTATATCTTCTTCAGTTAGCTGGGGGAAATCTTCTAAATGTGGCAGATTACCTTCCATCCTTCTGAACGCTACTCTTTGTCTGTCAAGGTTTTTCAGTGTAACATAATTAAACAAAAGATTCGGCGAGTTGATTTTCTCATTTATAGTATTCCAAATGTTATGACTAAGCCGGTGGTCAGTGGTTACTCGATAAAAAGCATTTATAAGAGAAGCAGCAATTTTAAAATCGACAAACATGTGAGGCAATGCTCTATTAAAATAATCTTGACGTAATAGTTCAAATCTATTTTTAAACTTGCCATTAACCGCTTCCACCACCCAACGACAAATTGTTACTAATCTTGCTTTGTTAGCTTCTTCGGTCGTCAATTGACTTTCGTTTCTATACTTTGTTGGAGGAATATGTGGTTCATATCCTAGTGACTGGAGATCTACCACACTGTCTCTGAAACCTCTATCTAAAATGAATACATCGTTTTGATGAAACATCCAATGAAAATAATTATCTTAATTAGCACATAAGCTTGACATAATCTGTGCATCGCTTGTTGGTGCAGCGTATGGACCAAGAACGTCTATTACATAACCGTCACTGCATACCATTAAAAACGGTTTTAATAGATTTAGGAACTTGTGATTACTATAGGTCAAACGCTGAAAAATAAAGTTTGTACTTTTCTCTATATAAACATATGTTCCATCACATATTATAATAGCTTTTGTATTTTCTTCATTACCATATATCATTTTTGGTAAGAACAAGTTCTTTTGAAGTAAGTTTTGTCTCGAAATATGGTCCATACCTAAATGAGTGTTTACAAAATCGCTCACAAAATGGTGTCTAGCTAATGCCAATTTTCTCTCCAAGCTTTTGCGTGACATATTAAACAGAGAAGCTAACCGTTCATTAGACTCTCCTGTTCTAAGTTTTGATAAATAAACCCCGATCACGGTGCGCGAACGGTTAACAGTTTGTGTCAGCGAAGGAGTTTCTTCTAATACTATATTGAATTGGCCGATGGTGAGTCCAGTCCAAAAAAAAACATCGTTGTCACTTATTGATTGCAATAATTCGAAATCTAATCTCGATCCTTGGTTAAGAGCAGATGTAAGTATATTAGACATATCAGTAAAATGTGTAACATTGAACTCCTGCGAAACATTACAATTTTCACGTAATGAATGCCATTCGTTGCCTTCCAGGTGATCGGTACACACTCTCGCATTTTCTGATGTACAAACGTTGTGTACCAAGGACGTTTACTTTAATGGTTGTAGGAATTCTATGATGTTGTATATTGTGGCAATGATTAAATACACAACGCCTTGCAGAGTTCGGTGTTCTAACATGTTCGGGAGCATAAAGATATTGTTGAACGTTCTGCACAGCAGGATCTCGTATAAGAACGGCACCATCTTCGATATTATCCGCAGCCCCTTGGACATCAATGGTATCATCTTGAATGTTTGCAGCAGGCTCTTGTTCACCAATAGCATCAACGACCATATTATCTACAGGTCGCTGTATAAAAACAGCACTACTTCTTTGTCAACAACGATGACAAACTTGTTGGGTATTATTGAACACAACCTGCAAAAATCGAAAAATATATTTATTTTTGTTAAAAAGTATAAATAGTTAATTAAAGTTTTTTTTGTAGTTACTAGTTATTACTATTCTATTCTATTGATAATTCTTTTACATACTAATAATGTAAAATTGGTATGTTATAAGTTTGAATAAGCAAAGGCATTACCTATTCAGAAACCAATTCTTATTTTATTTATTAACATAATTATGTCGATATTGAGCACCTACATATCCATAGGAATGTTAAGTAAAAATAAACTAATAGGTAGGCACAATGGTAGGTACTTACCTCGATCAACGCATTCTGCTGAACATATTCAGCAAACTGTGGGCGACTGACAGGCAGATCATGTCCTAAAACATGTCGTCTTGTGCGCAAAACACGCGAGCGCAGACACATAACACAGCGATTTTCTGCCATAGTAAATTCACGATTCACTGCTGACTGGTTGCAATTTAAATCAATGTGGATATGCTAGCCTCCTGGCTAGTGATCCTTCATAATAAAAGTTTTATGATAGTTAATTATGCAACTTTTGTTTATTAAGGGATTCGAATAATCATCTTTTTATGGCGCGCGGCTTTCTGATGAAACGCGCGTGAAATACAATGTTCTTTTTTTTGAATTCATAGAGATGTTCTTTTTTTGAAATTCATACAGATACCGCGCATTAAGCAGTAGGAATGTGGCTGTCTGTTGAGTAAACCCTTTGCGCAGAAAGGATAAAAAAGGAGTGTTATAATGAAATTCAGTACAACATTATATCATCAGTTTGGATGATAATATAATAGTTATAATGACATTGGGTGTTTTAATGTTGGCAACAAGCTAACTGTTGTAGAATCTTTTACATTTTTTTTTACTTATTTGATCTGAGCCAATGACAAACTTTTCCAAGGCACGGAGGTGTAAAAACGCCAACCTCCAGGCTTTAAGCTTTGGATTGGATAATTCTTAACAGAAAAACCTAATATCCCTTTTTCTCGACCCGAGAATCGAAACCGAGAACACATACTCTGCAGTCGCTTACACTACCACTGGGCCACTGAGACAGTCAAAAGTCCGTTTATTGTATTTAGCTACTAATTGGCAGGTAATCATAATTAAATATCAAAACAACACAGATTGTCAATAACGCAGCAAAACACCATTTTTGCGCTGGAATTGAGCTAAGCTGCCATAGAATAAAATAAAGTACACTTTAAGAGCTTTCATATGACATATAATTCATCACTGTTGAACAAAGTCTAAAAGTGGGTCCAAAATGACGCATAGTCCTTTTAGATGTGAATTTTGTTTCTGCAAACTTTTGAATGTATAAGATAGTAACGTAGAAATTTACATTTTGTGAATGTGAATGAGTCAGTACATTCGCCGATAACAATTAGGTATTATCTGGGGGCACGGGAGTGCCCCGCCAAGTTAATATTTTATCTGTAGTAGGTAGGTACAATGCCTAATTTATTTTTAAAACGATATTTAAAACGAGAACATAATTATATCAATAGACATACAAATATAAAGGTGTTACTTTAACAATATTGGATTGTTCTCTCTAAGTTTTTCATAATATATTAACAGTATTAATTTTGTCCTATCATCACAGAGCAATTTAATTAACCGTCTTATTAACCGTTATAAAATAGAAGCACTTTTAAGGGGTCGTAAAACTTTTCGATATTAATGACATTCACAATGAAGAGCTTGATACCTTGAAAGTCTCGGATTCGTTCGTTTAGGTACTGAATATATTTAATAAATAATAATAATAATATTCTTCTTCATACACACATCACCATATAGTCCCAAACTAAGCAGAGCTTGTACTATGGGTACCTACTAGATAATGGATAAACATACATAAATACTTTTTTTGTAAATACCTACATATTATACATAGAAACACCCAGACCAAGACAAACATCCATGTTCATGCACACAAATGTTTGACTTGAGCGGGAATCGAACCCGCGACCTTCGGCGTAGCAGTCGCTTACACTACCGCTGCGCTAACCGGTCAAAATTTTACCAATTTTATCAAATCAACTAGCTGACCCAGCGAACTCCGTATCGCTTTTTTAAGAGTTTTTATTTAATTCCCTTTTTTCCAAGCCCCTTTTCCAAAGTTACCATTGACTTAGCGCTTAATCTCTTATCATGTCAGAATCTTCAAATGATGAGCAAACAAACATAGATTTTTATATAATATTGAATTCCCCATTCCTTCAAATTTCGGAGACGATACCCATATCGACTTTAAAAAACATCGCGTCCGCCATCTATGAATTCCTATCCGCCATCTTTGATCACGAAATAGATGTTGTATTTGGATTCACCATCCCTTAAATCATCAGAGACGATACCGATATTGATTTTTTAAATTTTTCCCATACGCCATCTTTGATTTCCCATCCGCCATCTTGAATCACGAAATAGATGTTGTATTTGGATTCTCCATCCCTTTAAACATCGGAGACGATACCCATATTGATTTAAAAAAAAAATCCTATCCGCCATCTTTGATCACGAAATAGATGGTGTTTTTGAATTTCCCATTCCTTAAAATATCGGAGACGATACACATATCGACTTTAAAAAAATCTCGTCCGCCATCTTTGATTTCCTATCCACCATATTTGATCACGAAATAGATGTTGTATTTAGATTTGCCATCCCTTAAAACATCGTAGACGATAACCATATTGATTTTTTTTTACTTTCCCATCCGCCATCTTGAATCACGAAATAGATGTTGTATTTAGATTCCCCATCCCTTCAAACATCGGAGACGATACCAATATTGATTTTAAAAAAAAATCCCATCCGCCATCTTTGATCACGAAATAGATGGTGTTTTTGAATTCCCCATTCCTTAAAATATCGGAGACGATACCCATATCGACTTTAAAAAATCCCGTCCACCATCTTTGATTTCCTATCCGCCATCTTTGATCACGAAATAGATGTTGTATTTAGATTCGCCATCCCTTAAAACATCGGAGACGATAACCATATTGATTTTTTTTACTTTCCCATCCGCCATCTTTGATTTCCCATCCGCCATCTTGAATCACGAAATAGATGTTGTATTTAGATTCCTCATCCCTTCAAACATCGGAGACGATACCAATATTGATTTTAAAAAAAAATCCCATCCGCCATCTTTGATCACGAAATAGATGGTGTTTTTGAATTCCCCATTCCTTAAAATATCGGAGACGATACCCATATCGACTTTAAAAAATCCCGTCCACCATCTTTGATTTCCTATCTGCCATCTTTGATCACGAAATAGATGTTGTATTTAGATTCGCCATCCCTTAAAACATCGGAGACGATAACCATATTGATTTTTTTTTTACTTTCCAATCCGCCATCTTTGATTTCCTATCCGCCATCTTTGATTTCCCATCCGCCATCTTGAATCACGAAATAGATGTTGTATTTAGATTCCCCATCCCTTCAAACATCGGAGACGATACCAATATTGATTTTTTTAAAAAGTCCCATCCGCCATCTTTGATCACGAAATAGATGGTGTTTTTGAATTTCCCATTCCTTAAAATATCGGAGACGATACACATATCGACTTTAAAAAAAATCCCGTCCGCCATCTTTGATTTCCTATCCACCATCTTTGATCACGAAATAGATGTTGTATTTAGATTCGCCATCCCTTAAAACATCGGAGACGATAACCATATTGATTTTTTTTTACTTTCCCATCCGCCATCTTTGATTTCCCATCCGCCATCTTGAATCACGAAATAGATGTTGTATTTAGATTCCCCATCCCTTCAAACATCGGAGACGATACCAATATTGATTTAAAAAAAAAGTCCCATCCGCCATCTTTGATCACGAAATAGATGGTGTTTTTGAATTCCCCATTCCTTAAAATATCGGAGACGATACCCATATCGACTTTAAAAAATCCCGTCCACCATCTTTGATTTCCTATCTGCCATCTTTGATCACGAAATAGATGTTGTATTTAGATTCGCCATCCCTTAAAACATCGGAGACGATAACCATATTGATTTTATTAAACTTTCCCATCCGCCATCTTTGATTTCTCATCCGCCATCTTTGATCACGGAATAGATGTCGGATTTGGATTCCCCATCCCTTTAAATATTGGAGATGACACCCATATTGATTTTTAAAAAATTCCCATCCGCCATCTTTGATCACGAAATAGATGGTGGTTTTGAATTCCCCATACCTTTAAACATCTGAGACGATACCAATATTGATTTTTTTAAATTTTCCCATCCGCCATCTTTGATTTCCCATCCGCCATCTTTGATCACGAAATAGATGTTGTATTTCGATTCTCCACCCCTTAAAATATCGAAGGCGATACCCATATTGATATTTAAAATTTTCTCATCCGCCATCTTTGATTTCCCGTCCGCCATTTTGGATCACTAAATAAATTTCATATTATTAATCAGCGTCCCGAAAATCTCGAAAACGATACCCATATAGATTGTATCCTATTCGTTTAGCCTTTTTTTGCCTTTGACCCAACCCTCCCCCCTCTCGTTTGACCATTTTATTATTTTTTTGTCTGGCCCCTAAAAGTTGTGGCGCAATTTTATATAGCCTATAGCCTTTCGGAATAATTGGGCTATCATAGGCAATAACATTTTTTTAAATCCGACTGCTAGTTCCTGAGATTAGCCAACATAATGTTTTAGCCTTTTGCCCGGCCCCAAAGGGTCGAAGCGTTATGTTATATAGCCTATAGCCTTCCGGAATAACTGGGCTATCGTATGCAAAAAGAATTTTTCAGATCCCACCGTTAGTTCCTGAGATTAGCGCGTTCAAACAAACAAACAAACAAACTCTTCCGCTTTATTATATTAGTATAGATTTCGAACGCTGTGCGATATAATTGTAAAAGAGCATTTTTATAACTTTAAAATACACAACAGCAAATAGCACTTAACTTATTTTATTTAAACATATTTCTTTAGGTTTTTTTAAGGGCTTGCCTTATGTTGACATTAAGAAAAGTGGTTATTTTAACCTCTCGATAATACTAATTTGGGTACTTTTTAAGGAAAATAATGAGGCGGCAAGAAAAAGTTTTAGCACAGCATTTACCGCGAGTAAATTTACTATCTGAGTGCAACGTAATTAGTTCGACTTAGTTCGCTCATTGCTCACTGTGAAATCAAAAGTTATAAATGAACGTGGCTGGTCTGCGAGTTTGGAGTTTCAGCCTGTTCACGCTGAAGATCAACACCAACATTATTTAATATTGTGGTGATCAATCGCCGGTATTAATTTAATTACTCGCCTTTTAAAAATGTATATTAATTTCTTATCTTCCACTTATTCATTTTTGGACTTGTTTAGAAAGACATTGTACTTAAGACGCTGTAACGTTTCAGAGCTTTAAGTTTTAAAAATAAGTACCTAATTAATTAGAAAGTTCATTTTATAGGCAGTAATTCGCGTATACCTACCTAATTGGACAATATTGGCATAGCCGCATATTCTGAAACTAATTTCTCTCCTCAATGGTCTATTTCGTTTTTTAAACTATTGATTACCGATGGCTCACTATTGGGATAAACGATAAGGCATACAATTTGATATCGATTCTTCTCTTCGAAAGGTAACCATTTGTTCGGAGACTATGGGCAATTCGACTCCTATGTGCAAAAGTTTTCTATCTGAAAAATAAATTAGCTACTTTCTTATCTACAAAAGTAGCAAATAATCATAACTGTTCATCTCCAAAATTAGGTGATGAGGCCCAAGCACACCAGAAAATACTCGTGAGCTCTGCGACATATTCATGATGTACCTACGCACTCCGCAAGGTATACGACCATAATAACAGTAAAGGTTATAATAAATTACGCCACATGAATCCAAACTGCACACAAAGAAAATACTTTTGTAAGAGAACTTTAATAACAATTAAGGCGAAGTTTCCTCGCATTGTCTTCATAAAGACTGCATCAGCACACAAGAAAGTTGCATCAAAAACAGATACAATCCGTGTAGGAACGTCTCAGAATATAGGTCGAGTGTACCGCGCCTTAGCTACTCGCACAACGACCTAGACCACCAAAAAATGTACTAGATACTCTCGGAACTCAATTGCCGTGTTGACATTCAAACAATGGATTTTATATTAAATAATATTGAATAATTTCGAGGCAAACTTGGTTGATTAAGTAAAGCAGATAGGTACTTAACTAAAACCTCTCGACAAAATAGGTAAAGCCGCCACTAGTTCACGTTTGTCTCCACTAATGTAACAAATCCGGCTATACTTTAAGCGAAGAAAGAAAGCAACAGACAATCTAATTTGGCGGCTGAATTATTAAAACTGTGCGTTGAAAACGGGCCTTAATCATTGTTACTAAGTGCGGAGCAAACAGACACAAATAAGAACACGTAAGGTGAGAGAAAAAGAAAAGATACATGCGAATGTAAATAAATTAAGATCGCAGCGCCCTCATGGCACGCATTATTTATACATTCGTGCTCACGATACACACAGGTGAAAAATTGATCTAAAACACCAGTCTCACAGTCCGATTAAATCAATGACAGTATTTAAATAACCAAAATATATGTATTCACTCACTAACTTTACAAACATTTCCGAGGAAAATGGTTCTCTCTCTGGAAGGGACATACCGCTTATGACTCTCTTGGGTATCGTCTGAGATGTGTAGCCACCTGTTTTTTTTCAGTTTACGTCTTTTTTATTGTCATTGCGTCCGATGTGTGACCATAAAAATAGCGCGAACGATCCCGGCTTGCATGTGCAAAAATCTTGGATATAAATATAATATCGGTTAAGTGTATAAAGTAAAATAGAGATCTATAAGAACCCATAAGGGTGGGTAGAACACCTACACGCTTGTAACCTGGTGGCGAGAGACATTGATCTTTAAATTATAAATGAGTCTCGCGAAATGGGTCGAATCAAATGTACGTGTCATACGAGCACGTATAGAATGTGTTTCTTTGGTAGGGAAAGGTTGAACGAAAGCACATTTAACACAACCTTTTGGAGATTCGTTATCCATCTACTTAAGTATATGACTGTTCCGCATTGAACTTGTACCGTTTATTGCTCCATAACATTTGTATTTAATGGCGAATTAACGGAACAGATAAAGTAGCTTTATTACACGCCTCGGCAATCAATTCGGCGTCATAAATTGAACACATTGTACTTCATAATAAAGTTCATAGTAAATAGTTCTAACAAAAGATAAATAAAAGCATAACGGAATTCTTCTTATTTACTTTTCATGTTAACGGTCTCTAATTTACTATTAACCGCTTGTATGCCGGAACGCATATCTACGCGAGACACAATAGCTTTTTAATTGTGTCTGGCATTCCGACATACAAGAGGTTAAATATATAAACGAGAAGAAAACTTTTTTCGATATTACTTTTTTTGTTGTATAGCAGAATCGATCTCGACACACAAAGGTAGAAGTCAGCAACAACATTTAGCCTTTGCTCGTTTCGTTATTGAGAAATAACCTCATCCACGAACGTCAAAGTAATTTTTAAGGCGCTTTTAAACAACAAATTACAGTTTTAATGAAACCAGAAAGGTTTTACGATTGTGCCCTGTTTTATTGCATGGAATATTAAATCCACGTACTTTGGACCGAGAGCCTTAATAATTCATTAGAGAAAAACCTCCGACCATTGTGTTTATAACCGTTGCTTCACTTATGAATAATTGGTGAGTACAACATTAAACTGTCTCATAAATAAATTAAAGCAATATTCTCTTTAATCTCGTACATTAAATAAACACCGGCCGCAATTTTTATGTAGTATTTAGTCATCTACATTACAAATATACAAGTGATATTTGTCCTTAATTACATGGAATAAATTGTACGCCACGAACTAAAACGTCGGATTAAGTTTGACTAACCTCGCAAATATAGATATACACTGCTATCTGATTTAAACTTTTACCTGGGAACTATTCATTTCTAAATGTGATGGATCGTAACGTTGAACTCTACCACCAAATCACGACATTTTCATCAACTTGAAAGTTAGTGATTGTATAGCGACGATCGCAACTTATTCAAACTAAAACGCGATAAGCTACTCGTTTGTCTAAACCACGTCTAGACGTTGAAGAATGCCGACCAAACGTTAGTAAAGTATCTAAATTATTATGTTCAGTGATTGTGCTAACGTAGGTATTATAAAGAATCGTGGCCACGTTTCACATTAGTGATGACACGGATAACGTAGGCTGATCATACTAATAAGTGTTCTTCAAAAAGGCGATACATTGACGGTTCTTGCTCAAAACCTCGGGAGGTTCTAAGATTACTCAAATTGGTTACTTGTATTTTTATCCAATTCCAAAAAGGTTCTTTATCCGATCGATATATTTTGAATGGACCTAGATGAGCCACCGATTAAAAAGGTTTTTCACTACGTCACACACAATGCAATTGCTTGAATCATAATTACATAGATGTTTTTCATGCGTATTCGTACTACTCCAGCAGTCTTTGGTCCAATTTATTTAAATTTCATTGGTAATTTTGATTTTTCCTTATTCGTTTAGTTTGAGACATTATGAACAAATTATTTTTACTCGGAATACCAACAACACGCTTTACAATAAGTAATAAAAATTAAGTATATAACTTTATATCTCAATCAATCAAATAGGCATTTGCAAATATACCCTAACAGCAGGATGTGTAAATATAACAGCTTAAAATACGGTAATATGGCTAAACCATGAATTAATTAGAGACTTTGGTTAACCCATTTATAATTAATTAGAGAACACTTTGTCTTTTTTACATTAATCACTGATATACCAATACACAGTAGGTGTATGCGATATTATTTGCGCATACCAGTGCGAAAACATGCAACTCACATACATAAAGTATTTGCCGCTAATAATAACATTACGCAAATATCCCACTGTGCTCGAGCGTTTTACTTAAAAACAGTATTATGAACTATAAAAAATAAAGGGAGTTACTCAAATTGCAACTAATGTTTTATTTGTTCATTTGTTCAACATGTCAGCTTCGAGAGAAAGAGTTAGTTGTGATTTTCATTAAAACCTGTAATGATTTTGATCAGAGTACCTTTATTCCCCACCGACTTGGGTCAAGAATAGCCGAACGACTAGAATGAGTGCTGTGCGATAATTTCCTTTTATTCCTAGAGCGAAGTGCATTAAGGTGTGGTTGTTGATCGCAATCATGGATACGCTGCTGCACAAGCAGCTCTGCTTTGATATTTGTTTTTAATTTTCTAAAAGTGTTAGATACTTCTGGTTTCTGTGTTGTATGACAAGAGCGTACTTGGCAGGATTCATTAGCCAAAGTCCAACTCGCGATTAACTGTACCGTTAACCGAACGACGAAAGCTAGTCCCCTAGAGTTGTTAATAGGCAAGGTGTGTGTACTGCCTCTGTCATTGATGGCAGTTGATGTAGAAACTGAGGTTGACCTAAATACCGTGAGAGATGATGCGTTACGTCATAGTGAGAGTACAGCATCATATGAGAAACGTAGGTTTGATAAGACAAAGGCAAGGCTTAGTAAATTTTCAGTAGGTTACTTTGTGTTGATTATGAACGAGGAACGTAATCAAACGAAGTGACACCCTAAGTATAAAGGCCCATTTAAGGTCACAGAAGTTCTTGACGGTGATCGCCGTCACGCGCCCAACGATTTTATATTTATCTGATGAATACCCCAGATTGATGAGAAGATTGGTGCGATCTGGTAGCTAGGACTTACCGAATTATTTTTTAGCTTTTAGTACATAACCTAACTACATATTTTTTTATTGTTATAAAAACGTTTAACATAAAAAATGATTTTATTTTATTTTATTTTCAAGTTTTTAGTTTTGCTGTTAGTTCATACTGAGCTCTATTCTACCAATCAAGCCCTTTCATTCGATACCCATATTGAGGTATTTGTGGAAAATATGTAAGTAGGTAATCCGCCATTTTGTGGCGGCGGCCATCTTGGATTTTTCATAGTGAGTTGCATTCTACCAATCAAGCCCTTTCATTTGTTACCCATATTGAGGTTGTTGTGAAGTAATATGTGATCCGCCATTTTGTATCGGCGACCATCTTGGATTTACAATTATAAGGAATATCATCAGTCCAGTGATGGGTAGGCAACTATGCGCATTGTCGACCTTGACGACAAAGGAGAGGAATCTGAAACAAATACGAAATATGAACGATCATACTTAGCTCATTGATTTCTGCCGAACATCAAAAGTATAGGAATGATGCTAGCCTTTGTAAATGTATTCCAGTTTATTTTTCGCTGAACTAGAAAAAAGTTACATTATTTTTATTACAAAAGCAACTGCTGTGTAGTGAATCAGCCGCGCCTGGTAGACAAAATAATTATATATGTAGGTACGTGACCAAACGCAAATAGTGTAGACCGGTGGACGCTCCAGCAAATGGCCCTGGCGCAACATACAAATATATAATATTCTCCATTAATATATAACATTAATATATAATAGTCCGTGTGGTGACGGATTAAGAATACGAATTGTCACCACCCCATATCATCCCATGGGTGTCGTAAGAGCCGACAGAGGGAGCATATTATGCAGAGAACACCACTGTAAGAGAAGGAAAACTTGACACAAACCCTATACCAACCCGCTTGGCCAGCGTGGTATAGTAGGCCAATTCCTCCTTTCAAAGGAGAGGCCTAGTCCAGCAGTGGACTATTAAAGGCTGATGATGATGATGATTAATATATAACGAAGCTTGTCTGGCTGTTTTCTAGCAGATTATTTTTATATTTAGGCCTTCAATGTCTGTCTCATCATTCTTCATTTATTTCGACATCATCTATTTATATCTCAAACCGTTTCAATTCTTTTTTGATAACAGATCTAAATATAAAAATATTATGTCGATAATTTTTTATTTCTTGGTTTAGAATGCTTTGCTTAGTTAGATTTTATATTTTGGAGGCAATAATATCTCGATTATTACAATGCTAACTATCTTCATCATTATAAATGAAAATATAAAAATTTTATAAATCCTGATATAAAGAGCAGCATTATTTTATGCCTTACTATAGATTATGATTGAATAAACATCATAACTTGGAAGAGGAACTCAATTGATGCTTATTAATTTGATTGCTTTTAATAGCTACGAATTAACCATTTTTTACTCAGTACATGTTTTATGGCGTTCCGTAGTCTCTGCCTATCCCTCCGGGAAACAGGCGTGAGTCTATGTATGTGTATGTATGTATGTACATGTTTTAAGTATAAAGTTCTAAATGAAGTAACTTGTAATTAAAAATGTTGCGCAGGTCGCATTGATCGATTTATTTAGTTAAGCAACGATGTACGCGTCGAGTCCCTGAATGGGTAACCGCTGCTTATTTATTTAAACGCTCGGTTGCCTCCGAGAGCTTCGTAAACCTTCGGCCCCGACTCCATTGCGATCCTGACAGCTGTACCGCACAGACCTAGAAGTAAAAATTCCAACAACGAAGCTCAAAATTACTTAGGTTTTCCTCAATAGCGAACTCGTTTTATAAAGTACACATGTATGTAGATTTTTATAAAAATCGTGTTAAATGAAATCAATGGTTTAGCTTCTCTCACTTCTCTCTTCAATCAACCATTGTGTTTTGGAATCGTAAATATGTTGCTTACTTACATAAGGAGATCGAAAACTACTTGACCTACCGCGACAGAATGTGACTGCTCTCGCGAAACGGAAAAATAATGAACGATTAAATTTTTGGAGATGCTCCAGTTCGTTTTATATAAGTAGGGCTCGACGCGTTCAAGGTATGACATTTAGTTTTTCACAGAGTTGATTTGAGGTTGTCTAGACAACACACAATTCTTATCTAATGGATTTTAAGACAGTGAGTATATCAAATATCGTCTGAAAGCTATCAGAAAATACATCAATAATATATATAATAATAATCATCTTGCCTTTCACGTAAACAGTCACCAAGTTGGTATTTCGTAGAGCCGGCTTAAATAAACATCCTTAATTCTTGTTATAAATTGATACACTTAACATTTGTAATTCCTTTGTTCGGCGATAAAATTAACCATCTGTTCTCTCTTCCGTATTTTAAACATTTCTCACTTCGCTACGGAGGCTGCTATAAAATAAAACTACAATTACCAAATCCATTTTATCTAATGGATTGTGACATTCGGGACGTTTTTCAATCATTTCAAATCAGTATACGAGTACTCTACCCGAATCTATATTTAGAAACACACATTATTTATTTAAAACTGAAAAGCTAACCTTCTATTTTTGAACTGACTGAAGACATTTAGGTACTTTTTCGCATGAACAACAGAGCGAAAATGGCTCAACTAACATACATTTTATTCACATGCACCACGTCAATCAACGTTGCCCTTATTTCTAATTATATCCCAGACCAATATTATTACACCGGGTAAAATCGTTACTAGTTAGCAAAGTTTCATGAACCGTAATACTCTTTTTGGTATAAATAAAGTGGAATAACCGTATATTTATAATACCAAGAAATATAAAATCGTGTAATCGTGAGGATTACCTAATAAAAAGGCTGGAAGCTTTATTAAGCTTTATTCGAATACATTTATGTTTTGCTTTAACGTTACTTGATACTTATTATTTTATTTGTATCCAAAGGCCATTCAGCGAAATGAAATTTTAGATGTGAATTTTGTTTCTGCAAACTTTTGAATGTATAAGATAGTAACGTAGAAATTTACATTTTGTGAATGTGAATTAGTCAGTACATTCGCCGATAAAAATTAGGTATTATCTGGGGGCACGGGAGTGCCCCGCCAAGTTAATATTTTATCTGTAGTAGCTAGGTACAAGGCCTAATTTATTTTTACAACGATATTTAAAACGAAAACATAATTATGACAATAGACAATAGACATATATAAAGGTGTTACTTTAACAATATTGGATTGTTCACTCTAAGTTTTTCATACTATATTAACAGTATTTCTCCTATCATTACAGCGCAATTAAATTAACCGTCTTATTAATCGTTATAAAATAGAAGCACTTTTAAGGGGTCGTAAAACTTTTCGATATTAATAGCTTCGTTTGTGGTGAAGTACTGCGAATTAAAGACAACGATAGTCTAGTAGGAAGAGTTACAGACTGTTACACCTCTGCGTTTGTGTGTAAACGGTGAAGAAAAACATCGTGAGCAAAACTTAATGCTTGAGAGTTCAGCTTAAATTTCTGGAAGGTGTGAACTCTGCCATCATAGTGCTTTTTCATAGTGATGGGGCTACCTCGGTACTGCAGCGCATCGGCGATGTTTGCTGACGCTTTGTATAGATAGATGGTTTTGCTGCTAGCTTTTTATGTATTGCATGTATATCTTATATGAAATAAAGTCATCATCATCATCTTAGCGCTGTCCCGGCTGCACTCCAAAACCCACGCCTTGGAGCCCGGGGTCCGCTTTCCGGCTGTGTCTCCTCCATTTCGCACGGTCTTCAGCATCCCTGGTGGTTAGTTGGTTGGCACGCATGTCATCCCTTACGACGTCAAGCCAGCATTTCTTTGGCCTTCCCCGTTTACCGGGGCCCGGCGGAGGTAGCATGGCAAGACATTTGTTACCCACGTAAGAAGCCGGTTTAAGTGAGACGTGGCCATACCAGCGTAGACGACACTCTTGCAGTTTGTCAGCAATGTCACGGACATGAAGGCAATCCCGGATGCGGGAGTTCCTAATGCGGTCCTTCCGCGTGACTCCACACATTCAGCGCAGCATGTTCATCTCCATGACACGCAGACTCTGCTTGTGTCGCTCAAGCACAGGCCACGTCACACTGCCATATAACAGGACAGGTCTAATGATGGATTTATAGACCGGTCCTTTTAGCTTAACCGGCATTTTGGGGTCACAAATGACACGGCTCACCTCACGCCATTTGGCCCAGGCTGCCGAAATGCGTGCCTTGACGTCGCAATCGATGTCACCAGACGCGTGCAGTACTGATCCCAGGTACTTGACCAGGTCCTTTCGCTTGGCAATGTTTCCGCCTATACGAATTGACGCGGGATCTGTACTGTTGCAGGCCAAGTACTCGGTCTTCGCCACGTTTATTTTCAGACCGCCGTTCTCAAGCGTCTCCTTCCACGCGTTCACACGTCGCACCAAGCGTCCCCTGTACGCATCCGCCAGTGCGATATCATCAGCATACATGAGCAGCCACGGGGGCTGCTCATGTGAGTCTTTGATGCTGTCTGACAGTACGTCTAATATCACACTGAATAGGTACGGACTGAGGACGGAACCCTGGTGGACCCCGACGGTGATGGGAAAGGATTTTGTGTCGCCAACAGCAGTCCGAACTACGGAATCGGAATTTGAGTACATGTCTCGGATGATGTCAATATATGCTTCTGGTACACTTTTGGATCTTAGAGCCCACCAGATCATCTGTCGCGGCACACAGTCGAAGGCCTTCTGCATGTCTAGAAACAGAAGATGCAGAGGCGTGTTCTTCGACCTGTACCGCTCCATGACGAATCATGGATCCACGGAACCATGGATCCAATCTTGAGGGCGAAAATTGGATCCATGGTTCCGTGACCAGGGCGAAACCCATATTGACATTCCGAGACTGTGGTCTCGTGTCGGATCCGGGAGTCGATTATTCGCTCAAAGAGCTTTAGTGTATGGGACAGCACCTTAATACCGCGGTAGCTACTGCACTCCTGTACCGATCCCTTGCCTTTGAAGACTGGAGTGATGATACTCAGTCTCCATTGGTTTGGGATTTTTGCGGTAAGGAGTATGCGGTTAAAAAGATTAGTAAGGGTGTCCACACCCTGCAGGCCCATTGCTTTGCCTCAATGGGGACTCCATCAGTTCCGACAGCTTTCCGATTCTTCATGTGGCTAAGGGCCCTCTGGACTTCTTCTGGTGTTACCGGTGGCACTAGTCCTTGGTTTGGAGGGAGTTCCGGTGGCTGCACCTCTTTATGCTGCTTGTTAAGCAGCTTGTGGAAGTACGAGCGCCATCTCTCCTTCACCGCGCGAGACGCGCATAATAGGTTGCCCTCAGGGTCTTTAATACAGCGACACTTAGTAATGTCCTGTGCCGCTTTGACCCTGGAGTGTGCCAACTTGTATATGAGCTTCTGCCCCTCAGACGATTCCAGCTTGGTATAAAGCGGTTCCAAGTGGGCTCGTCTGGCTCTGGCTACAGCCCTCTTAGTGGCATGTTTGGCAGCCCTGTATGCGTCGCGGTCTTCAGGAGACTTGGACGCTTGCCACGCTTTAAAGAGGGCTTTCTTCACCCTTGTCTCCCTCTGGACTGTGTCGTTCCACCACCAAGTCTCCTTGTCACACTTGCGTCCGCCCTTAGACATGCCCAGCACTGCGAGTGATGACCGCTTGGATTCTATCCCACTGGCTCTGAGTTGGTTCGCCTTCAGTAGCAGCGCACTTGTCGCCGATAGCTGAGGCGAACTCCAGGGATTTGGCATCCTTGAGCAGCCACCACCGAATTTGACGTCGACAGCGGTCTGCGTGTTTGCTTTTGGGTTTCACGCGGAGGTCCATGACAAGGAGGCGGTGTTGTGCCGTGAGACTCTCACCGGGTATGACCTTGCAGTTGGCTACCTTGCTGATATGGTGTCTCCTGGTAAGTAGGAAATCAATCTGGGTTGCGTGTCTCCCACTCTTGTAGGTGACAAGGTGTTCGGCTTTCTTTTTGAAGTACGTGTTTACAATGGCAAGGTCAGCAGCCGCACAAGTTCGGAGGATATGCTCCCCTCCGTCGTTACGGCCACCGTAGCCAAAGTCACCGTGAACACGCTCAAATTCCTCACACCCCTCACCCACATGACCGTTCAGATCACCGCCCAAAATGATTCCCTGAGAGACCGGGACTGCACGAAGAACTTCGCCAGGTTGATCCCAGAACGCCATCTTGACGGTGTCGCTGCAACCTGCCTGTGGTGCATAGGCACTTATCAAATGGGTCACAACCCCTTCAATACGCACCCCTACAGCCATAGGCCGGTCGCTGTAACGCTTCACCTCCACCTGATATGAAATAAAGTATTCTATTCTAAATCTTCTATAACTAAAGGACGCCCCCAAGGTGTGGGCAGCAACTACTTTGTATATGTACAATTACTGTGTTAATATTTAAGGAACATCTTTCATTTGACGTCGTTGAAACGTTTACTAATAGCTGAAGTAAACAGTAATTAGAGGAGGATCTATGAAAAATAACGTTACATTTATTCGAAAATAAAACTTTACTTACTTTGCCCGGTGCGATAGCACAATGAAGAGACTAGACTGTTACCTGGAAAGTTTGTTAAGGTACTGAATATATTTGTTAGTAAGTTTCAATTTCACTTTGCGATATAAATTTAAAAGAGCATTTTTTTAACTATATGCGTAAGATATGCGTACACAACATCAAATAACACTTTCTTCTTTGGTTCAACCTATTTTCTGTCTCTTTTGAAAGGCCTTGCCTGATGAGATACCGTTAAGGTCATTAAAAAAAGTGATTATTTGAACTTCTCGATAAATACTACTATGGGTTTTATTTAAGAAAAACAATAAGGCAGCAAGAAAAAGTTTTGGCGCAGCATTTACCGCGGGTAAATTTACTATCTGAGTGCAACGTAATTAGTTCGACTTAGTTCGCTCATTGCTCACTGTGAAATCAAATGATGTAAATGAACGTGGCTGGTCTGCGAGTTTGGAGTTTCAGCCTGTTCACGCTGAAGATCAACACCAACATTATTTTATATTGTGGTGATCAATCGCCGGTAATAATTTAATTACTCGCCTTTTTTAAATTGAGATTCATTTCTTATCTTCCAATTATTTATTTTTCAAACATGTTTAGAAACTCATTGTACATAAGACGCTGCAACGCTTTTAAAACATTTGAGATGACTTAGGTACTGCAAATAACAAAATTGTGTATGGGAGACCGGGTATGGTTGTCACACGGGTTGGTTGTCACAGAGGTCATAATAGAATATCGAGTGGTCGAATAAGTCCATTGAACGGCATGTCGGAGTACGCTGACATGAGGTACAAATAAATGTACTACTCCCTCGCTCCTACCACGCCGTTTAATTGTCTGTTATGGCCTCTGTGACAACCAACCAGTGTGACAACCATACCCGGTCTCCTACATAATATTATTTAGGTAGATGCATAATACAACTCAAATCTTTTAAAATATTATCTTAAGAAATATATACCTAGCAAACAAAACAAAAAGGAATATCAATTATAGGGCGTCATAAAAGTCCTCTACAAATGGCAAAATAGGTAATTCATTTAAAGTTCATTTTATGGGCAGTCATTCGCGTATAATTGGACAATATTCTCATGGGCGCAGGTCACTCATTTCGCTCCTCGTTGTTTTTTCTTTTTTTTAAGTTATTAGTTATCCATGGCTCATTCACCTGGCTTGCCGCCGAGAGCCTCCGCGCGACTCCGAGCGCCTCAACGCCTCCGAGCGCCTCAACGCCTCCAAGCGACTCCGAGCGCCTCCGCGCGACTCCGAGCGCCTCCGCGCGACTCCGAGCGCCTCCGCGCGACTCCGAGCGTCTCCGCGCGACTCCTATCGCCTCCGCGAGACTCCGAGCGCCTCCGCGCGACTGCGAGCGCCTCCGCCCGATTCCGAGCGCCTCCGCGCGACTCCGAGCGCCTCCGCGAGACTCCGAGCGCCTCCGCGAGACTCCGAGCGCCTCCGCGAGACTCCGAGTGCCTCCGCGAGACTCCGAGCGCCTCCGCGCGACTCTTCACATGAATTTTCTCTTCACTGCATTTTCTAAAGCAAAACATCATGAGACCTATTACATGAATCATACAACTTAATTTTACGGGTCTTGTCTTACTAGGAGTAATACCTGGTGAATGAAAAGTAATGTGTAATAATTTATTCTCTCTTCCTTCTTTCTGAAGACACTAAGCAGGAATTTCTTGAAATTCTTAGAGGAACCGGTAGAAACGGTTAAATTAAAATAACATTTTTAAGTGTAGCTGCGGACATTCTCTAGTATACAATAAATTATCTTGTGCTATCAATCGAGTGTGTGGTCGTATATTTATTAACTAAAAATCATTATTTGGCTATTCAGACACTACCTACCTACTGATGCAACAGGTACTTTTTTGTAAATATCGTGCGAAGAAAATAAATTATCTAATAAGAAATCTACAAAAGTAGCAAATAATCACAGTAGGTACCAGGCTCAAGTAATAGATTCGCCGCGAAAGTGAAGTCTATCAAAGGAAACATAACTATTCATCTTCAAAATTAGGTGGTGAGGCCCAAGCACACCAGAAAATATTCGTGAGCTCAGCGACATATTTATGGTGTACCTACGCACTCCGCAAGGTATACGACTATAATAACAGTAAAAGTTATAATAAATTGCGCCGCATGAATCCAAACTGCACACAAAGAAAATACTTTTATAAGAGAACAACTTTAATAAAGATAATATAAATAAAGACTGCATAAAGACTGCATCAGCACATAAGATATTTGCATCAAAAACAGATACAATCCGTGTAGGGACGTCTCAGAATATAGGTCGAGTGTACCGCGCCTTAGCTACTGGCACAACGACCTAGCAAAAAATGTACTAGATACTCTCGGAACTCAATTGCCGTGTTGACATTCAAACAATGGATTTTATATTACTGAGACGGAGGATCTCAGGTAGGATGTCGGGGTTCGAGAGAAACACTGCTAGGCTGAACAGGTTCTTTATTATGTCTCGCTACCGCTTACATACAGTATGACCGAACTAGGTAAGCACTGGCCTAAGGGGTTGGAGTGTAGACTCCTGCTGCTCTCCGACGCTCGCAGGGTAGCTGCTCGTAGGGTCGCCGATGAGCTGGCCAAGGTGCGCTGCGCAGGCAGCTACAGAACCCCGCTCAGCCTGAACCTCGACCACAGGGTCGAGGTTCAGGCTGAGCGGGGTCTCAGGCAGTGCAGCCGATGTGGGCCGAGCGGTCAGGCTCAGGCATCCGTGGCCTGGCTGTAGGAGCTCGTAGGCAGAACGGAGGCTTGGGTGGCAGCTGGCTAGTAGCGGCACAGCGCCAGCAGCTCGTGGCTTGTAGCCCGTAGGAAGAACGTAGCCCGTAGGAAGAACGTAGCCCGTAGGAAGAAGACAGGTGCAGTGAGCCCGTAGGAAGAACGTAGCCCGTAGGAAGAACTGGAAACAGCATAGAGAATACACAACAACCGGTCAGGAACAGGCTATCCCTAGATCGGCTGTTATGCTTAGGAGACACAGATACTACAGACAGAACATAAAGGCACACAGACAACTAGAATATGCTTACCCCCAGCGGGACAGTAGATAGGAAGTAGAATGTAGAATAATCGCGAGGTGTAGCGGCAGCGTTCCGATGTCTAGGGAAAGTGACCATTCTACAACGCGCACCCATCTTATATAGGCATAAACCTATGACTCACAACTGCCTTTGGCTAGTGAATATGACCATATTTGGTAATATTGCGATCGATGTCTGGCTAAGCTGGCATTAAGCGCCTGCGAGATATTATAACGCAATACGTGTAGTATTACGTTACAATACCCCGCTCTGTACAGCAGGATTTTTCGTGTCTAGACAAGAAAAATCCGTCTAACTAAGTCCTCCGAACTTCTGTAGACAGTGCTAAGTAAATAGTGACTATGAAACTCAAACTGCAGGTAGGTACAATGAAAGAATCTAGTTAGGTTAGGAATCAGTGTAGTTAATTAGTTTTAAATCTTTAATGTGCCAACTGCCAATAGATTTACCCGACGAATTCGCTAATTCGTATACTAGTGGTGACTTTTTAGCAATAATAGTACACTTGGTAAACTTAGGAGCCAGTTTTTTGCTAAATGATTTGTCCTTATCACTTAGATAGAAGGTTCTTTTCCATACGGTATCACCTATGTTAAACTCAGCCGGTTTACGACGTAAGTTGTATGTGTGTGAGTTTCTAGCGTGAGCTTGGATTAAAAGAGACTGGACCTTATCGAAAATACTTGATAGACAGCCTATATTTTCAGCATAAGAATCCCTAGGTATATAAATAACATCATCTGACTCGGCATCAATATAGTGTGAACCGCAAGTTACTAGTTCTCTGCCGTACACTAAAAAACTCGGAGTATAACCAGTTACCTCATTAACCGCAGTATTTAGCGCGAATTGAATTTTGGGAATTAAAGTATCCCATATTCTATGGTCGTTTTCGATAAATGAAGATATAGTAGTCACGATGGTTTTGTTGTATCTCTCAACAGAATTTACGTGCGGAGTGTATTTCGGTGTAAAGTGCAAGTTAGGTATTTTATATTTTCTAATCATAGACTTTAGAGTTGCACTTACAAATTGTTTACCATTGTCTAGAATAACGGTTGAAGGTATGCCATGTATTAAGAAAACTTTTTCCTCGAGAATGTTAGTTATAATCTCGGCAGTACCCCGCTTGATAGGAAAGAGAAGACAATATTTACTGAAGCAACAAGTAACAACAAAAATATAGCTATTTTGTTTTCTAGTTGAGGGAAGGGGTCCAACAAGGTCGATACTAATTGTTTGGAAGGGACGAGAGCACACCTTTGGTCGTCCCATAACACCTAAAGTAGCATGGTTTTGGTGTTTATGTGCGACACAAGTATCACACGAAGATATAAATTTAACAACGTCGGCGTGCATACCGGGCCAATAATAACGCTGTGCTAAACGTTTATACGTTTTAAAAATATCTAAATGACCCGCAGCGAGTTCCGAATGGTTTTCTTTAATAGCTGTAGATCTATCCGAGGTAGGTAGAACCTCTTTCCATTCGAATTCTTTCCGCAGTGCACATTTCGATACCATATATCGATATAACTTATCATTTTTTATTGAATAGTCAGGAAAAGATGTAGGTGAGTTTTTACAGCCATTGTAGATTGTAGTATACCACTGATCCGAGGTTATAGTAGTCTCGTTATCGGTGTTAGTATCAATAGCTGACACGGTAGCATTAACTTTATTAGGCAAGGAATTACTACGAGAGTAATTATTAGATAAAGAAACAGAGTTAATATAGTTTGGTAACAATTTAAATCTTTTCCAGAAGTCAATACCTAAAATTAACGAACTAGTGACTTCTGGAATTACGTACGCTTTTAAGTTATAAGTTTTATTTTCAAAAGTAGTGGGTAGGTTGATATAGCCGATCGGTGTCAGACGGTGACCACCCGCCGATCGAAAAAATATAGTAGGGTTGTCACACTTATTCAAAGGGAGATTCTTTTTAGAAATAATTTCTTCATGAGAATTATTGCCCAATATAGTCACGGCAGAACCTGAGTCAAGTAACCCAGTAAGGGGTAGATTCTTAATGGTTACATTAACGTAGGGTCGAAAATCAGTATTAAGTTTTTGATCACGGATCGCAGCCACAGAATAACTGGAAAAATACACTTTTAGAGTGTTCAGCCAATTTTTCCAGTCTTCTTTGTCAAAATATTTAGGTTTAGAAGATGTACAAACGGTAGGGTTTGTCATCTTATTTGACGAACTACGATCCGAGTAAATTAGTTTTTTGAAAAAGATTTATTTTTACAGTTAGGACAATTTACGAACGTGACATCCCTAAGGCCACACTTAAAACATATCGGATAACGTTCTCGCTTGCACGTCCCTAGTGAGTGATCAGTTGAACGGCATCGCGGACAAAACACACACCTCTTATTAGTTATTTTTGTAGGAACAGCTGATTTAGATATCATGTTGACATTATAGTGTTGTGGGTTAGGCACAGGTGTATCGTTCGGTTCGACATTTATAGATGCGACAGAAGCGTAGTTTTTTAGTTTAGACGGTTTATAGTACTGTGAATTATTATAGTGACCGTGCGTGTCCTTTTTATTTATGTAAGCTAAATCAGGTGCTACTGTGTTAGACGTAGGGTTACTAGGTTCGTGAAATTGTGCACTTAAACACTGGAACCTCTCATAGTTTAGACATAGTGTTTTTAGAGTGTCTATAGTGTCTATAGCCGAAGTACATGAAGCTAGTACTGTAGAATAACACGGTCTAATATTGTGAAGCAATATATTTAATTTTTCATGTTCGGTTAGTACCGTGTTCGGTGACAATCGCCCAAAAAGTTGGAACATAATTGATAAATAGATGATTATACCCTCAGTTTGCCCTTGAGTACGATTACGAATCTCGGCTAAAAGTTTATAATCATAGTCATACGGTGTGAAATCAGCTGTGAGTTTTCTAGCTAGTTCGTCCCATGTAGAAATGGAATATTTAACACCACGAAACCAGTGTAACGCATTACCCGTAAAAATTTCGGACGCGTAATCGAATAATCTATTGGCAGGTAGATTTCTAACGGTCCTAAATTCCGTCACGCGTTGTAGAAATTCGCGAACGCAGCCTGTTCCGTCGAATTTGAGTTTCGATAGTTCGCCAACCCTCAAATGCTCACAGTGGACAGTTACCGGAGTCGACGCTGCCTGTGCAGGGGTTAAATCCGTGCAAGTCATCGTGACTCCGACTTCCGCCGACGGAACATTAGAGTGTTCTATCTTAGATAGCTCTGCCGACAGCAACCGAAAGCGTTCAGTCAGGTCGGATATTTTCTTGCCGTATTTAGGTTCGGATTTGTCTAATCTGCCCAATCTGTGGTAGACCTGGTTGTGCAAAGCCGTAGTTCGCTTAGTCAAGTTGTGGTCGTATAGCTCCTTAAGGGAAGAGATTCGCGAATCTAAATCGGCAACTGACAGGCTAGCTCCCTTGAAGTCGTCTGCTATGTCTAGGCCTGACTCTAAGATTTCGTCATTCGGAATCAGCTCGAGTAGTTTAGGTAGCTGCTTCCGTAAACCTAAAACAGAGGTAGCCGGCTCCTCTCCGCGAATAGCGACCTCGTAGGCCAATTCATTTTTATTAAGTAGGAAGTACTTAATGGGGTCAGTGCTCATGATGAAATGAAGTGTATGATAGGAAAATAACGTAAGTATATTACAGCCCTCTGTGTGCAATCGTTCTGCTTTACAAAGAAACTACGACGATTCGGTGTAAAAATGTAGACAATAGATAGGTGCCTTGCAAAACAAAAAACGGTTATTTCAAATTGCGAACAGTCACGTAGGGAATCGGTAGTTGTTTGAATTAGGCAATAGTAAGTTAACACATAATAGTTATACAAGAATAGAAATTAAAGATAGACAGCAAAACACAGATATACACAAGTTAAATATAGTACGTACCGGTTCGCTGATGTCTGCACCTCCTCGTTTACAAAGACTGACCTCCTAAACAAGAACAACTGCAGTAATTGGAAGTGAGACAATTAGAGTTGGGTGCCAGATCTCAGGTAGGATGTCGGGGTTCGAGAGAAACACTGCTAGGCTGAACAGGTTCTTTATTATGTCTCGCTACCGCTTACATACAGTATGACCGAACTAGGTAAGCACTGGCCTAAGGGGTTGGAGTGTAGACTCCTGCTGCTCTCCGACGCTCGCAGGGTAGCTGCTCGTAGGGTCGCCGATGAGCTGGCTAAGGTGCGCTGCGCAGGCAGCTCTGTGGTCGAGGTTCAGGCTGAGCGGGGTCTCAGGCAGTGAAGCCGATGTGGGCCGAGCGGTCAGGCTCAGGCGTCCGTGGCCTGGCTGTAGGAGCTCGTAGGCAGGAACGGAGGCTTGGGTGGCAGCTGGCTAGTAGCGGCACAGCGCCAGCAGCTCGTGGCTTGTAGCCCGTAGGAAGAACGTAGCCCGTAGGAAGAACGTAGCCCGTAGGAAGAAGACAGGTGCAGTGAGCCCGTAGGAAGAACGTAGCCCGTAGGAAGAACTGGAAACAGCATAAAGAATACACAACAACCGGTCAGGAACAGGCTGTCCCTAGATCGGCTGTTATGCTTAGGAGACACAGATACTACAGACAGAACATATAGGCACACAGACAACTAGAATATGCTTACCCCCAGCGGGACAGTAGATAGGAAGTAGAATGTAGAATAATCGCGAGGTGTAGCGGCAGCGTTCCGATGTCTAGGGAAAGTGACCATTCTACGACGCGCACCCATCTTATATAGGCATAAACCTATGACTCACAACTGCCTTTGGCTAGTGAATATGACCATATTTGGTAATATTGCGAACGATGTCTGGCTAAGCTGGCATTAAGCGCCTGCGAGATATTATAACGCAATACTTGTAGTATTACGTTACATTACATAATATTGAATAATTTCGAGGTAAACTTAGTTCATTAAATAGTTATAGCAGTCTTAATCCGTAACAGTAACTATGGACAGATAAGTACATAAATAAAAACCCTCGAACAAAAAGAAGTAAAGCCAAGACTAAAAATACAATAATTCACTTTATATCACTAGATCTTTAAGATGTTCCAACTGTATCGTTTGTCTCCAATAATGTAACAAATCCGGCTATACTTGAAGTGAAGAAAGAAAGCAACAGACAATCTAATTTAGTGGCTGAATTATTAAAACTGTGCGTCAAAAACGGGCCTTAATCATTGTCTCTAAGAGTGGAGCAAACAAACACAAATAAGAACACGTAAGGTAAGAGAAAAAGAAAAGATACATGCGAATGTAAATAAATTAAGATCGCAGCGCCCTCATGGCACGCATTATTTATAGACTCGTGCTCACGATACACACAGGTGAAAAATTGATCTAAAACACCAGTCTCACAGACCGATTAAATCAATGACAGTATTTAAATAACCAAAATATATTCACGCACTAACTTTACAAACATTTCCGAGGAAAAAGGTTCTCTCTCTGGAAGGAACATACCCCTTATGACTCTCTTGGGTATCGTCTGAGATGTGTAGCCACCTGGTTTTTTTTTCTGTTTACGTCTTTCTTATTGTCATTGCGTCCAATAGGAGACCATAAAAATAGCGCGAACGGTCCCGGCTTGCATGTGCAAAAATCTTGGATATAAATATAATATCGGTTAAGTGTATTAAGTAAAATAGAGATCTATAAGAACCCATAAGGGTGGGTGGAACACTTACACGCTTGTAACCTGGTGGCGAGAGACATGGATCTTTAAATTATAAATGAGTCTCGCGAAATGGGTCGAATCAAATGTACGTGTGATACGAGCACGTGTAGAATGTGTTTCTTTGGTAGGGAAAGGTTGAACGAAAGCACATTTAACACAACCTTTTGGGGATTCGTTATCCATCTACTTAAGTATATGACTGTTCCGCATTTAACTTGTACCGTTTATTGCTCCATAACATTTGTATTTAATGGCGAATTTACGGAACAGATAAAGTAGCTTTATTACACGCCTCGGCAATCAATTCGGCGTCATAAATTGAACACATTGTACTTCATAATAAAGTTCATAGTAAATAGTTCTAACAAAAGATAAATAAAAGCGTAACGGAATTCTTTTTATTTACTTTTCATGTCACCGGTCTCTAATTTACTATTAAATATATAAACGAGAAGAAAACTTTTTTCGATATTACTTTTTTTTGTTGTATGGCAGAATCGATCTCGACACACAAAGGTACAAGTCAGCAACAACATTTTAGCCTTTGCCCGTTTCGTTATCGAGAAACAACCTCATCCACGAACGTCAAAGTAATTTTTAAGGCGCTTTTAAACAACAAATTACAGTTTTAATGAAACCAGAAAGGTTTTACGATTGTGCCCTGTTTTATTGCATGGAATATTAAATCCACGTACTCTGGACCGAGAGCCTTAATAATTCATTAGAGAAAAACCTCCGACCATTGTGTTTATAACCGTTGCTTCACTTATGAATAATTGGTCAGTACAACATTAAACTGTCTCATAAATAAATTAAAGCAATATTCTCTTTAATCTCGTACATTAAATAAACACCGGCCGCACTTTTTATGTAGTATTTAGTCATCTACATTACAAATATACAAGAGATATTTGTCCTTAATTACATGGAATAAATTGTACGCGACGAACTAAAACGTCGGATTAAGTTAGACTAACCTCACAAATATAGATATACACTGCTATCTGATTTAAACTTTTACCTGGGAACTATTCATTTCCAAATGTGATGGATCGTAACGTTGAACTCTACCACCAAATCACGCCATTTTCATCAACTTGGAAGTTAGTGATTGTATAGCTACCATCGCAACTTATTCAAACTAAAACGCGAAAAGCTATTAGTTTGTCTAAACCATGTCTAGACGTTGAAGAATGCCGACCAGACGTTAGTAAAGTATCCAAATTATTATGTTCAGTGATTGTGCTAACATATTATAAAGAATCGTGGCACCAGCACGTTTAGTTTGGCAACCATCTTGCGTCGTTTTGTTTTACGACAGTTTGCAAGTTGTATTATATTTCCATATTAAGTTTCGCCTACAAACTTCAGTTGATGGGGTGTTTTGCATGTGGATACTATTATAGTAAAAAATTAGTATGTTTTTCGCCTGCATTGGATGGGGAACTAAATTATCTTTCATGGAAGGCTTTCCACGATAATGTATGTTAATACGCTGATGTAAGCTGACGTAGCAGAAAGCTGAAACAGTAGTAGGTAAGAGTAACAGATGTTGATGACAAGATAGTGAGACCACGGAATTCATGTCCGGCACCCACATTAGTCACTGTCCCGTGTACGTTCACATTTGTCACTACATGCTATCTATACTATAATATTATAAATAATCCCGTGACGTTTTGCCACCATTCAAATTGAAAGCTTAACAATTAAGGTGATAGTTGTACACTATTAATTTGACAACACAAACTGTTGTGTGACGAGAAATTGATTGTTACCGTCAAACATTTGTGGAGGCAAAATGTGTTGATTGGTAACCAATCTGTTGTTTCATAGTTTTGGTATTAGAGACTATTGTTACTGATTTTATATACCTATACTGCATTTCAATCTTTTTATATATTTTATTTTATATCTGCTTAGGCTGAAATTCAAAAAGAAAATTATGAAGCATACTTATTCCAAATACAGTTTACAAGTTAGATACCCAATTTGCGTGGACCTTCCACAATACCGTGTGTATTCCACACATGTCCACGCAAATTAGGTTTCACATTAGTGATGACACGGATAACGCAGGCTGATCATACTGTAAGAGTTCTTCAAAAAGCCGATACATTGACCGTTCTTGCTCAAAGCTCCAGAGGTTCTAAGATTACTCAAATTGGTAACTTGTATTTTTACCCAATTCCAAAAAGGTTCTGTATCCGATACATTTATTTTTAATGGACCTAGATGAGCCACCGATTTAAAAGGTGTTTCGCTACGTCACACACAACAAAATTGCTTGAATCATAATTACATAGATGTTTTTCATGCGTATTTGTACTACTCCAGCAGACTTTGGTCCAATTTATTTAAATTTCATTGATAATTTTGTTTTTTCCTTATTTGTTTAGTTTGAGACATTATGAACACATTATTTTTACTCGGAATATCAACAACACGCTATACAATAAGTAATAAAAATTAAGTATATAACTTAATATCTCAATCAATCAAATAGGCATTTGCAAATATATCCTAACAATAGGATGTGTAGATATTACAGCTTAAAATACGGTAATATGGCTAAACCTTGCATTAATTAGAGACTTTGTTTAACCCATTTATAATAAATTAGAGAAAACTTTGTCTTTTTTACATTAATCACTGATATACCATTACACAGTAAGTGTATGCGATATTATTTGCGCATACCAGTGCGAAAACATACAACTCACATACATACATAAAGTATTTGCCGCTAATAATAACAATACGCAAGTATCCCACTCTGCTCGAGCGTTTTACTTAAAAACAGTATTATGAACTATAAAAAATTAAGAGTAAAAAAGATTAAGCCTGGCCGCACACATCCGTTTTCAGGCCCGTTTTTCAGGTCCGATTTTCAGAACCGTTTTCAGTTCATTCCGTGAGCAAAGCGATTTTCATTTATTTTCCTTTGGCTTAGACATGGGCTAAATAGGTAATTAAAATATTAGGTATTACATGACTGTGATTTAAATGTTTGTGTGAAAAATACCTGTGACAAAATATTAGGTACCTACTAAAAAATCCGGACAAATGTATATCGAGCCACGCACAATGTAGGGTCCCGTATTAGCCTTTATCTAGTGTCCTAAGGATAAAAGAAGTCAAGCACAATTATTAATTTAATCGCTTAATTGCGTAAGTTTAAGTTAATCGAATATTCGGGTACTAGTTAATTGTAAAGCCTAATGAGCCCTTATAATTTTCATTGAAAGTGCATTAAGTATGATTAATTATTCATGACACGGGAATTAACGCGATCTTTTATACGTAAATACCATGAAAGGCTTGACTTTTCGGAACGATTGCAAGTCCCATGGTCACAAGCTGATTGGCGCTGCGATGTTACTACGAAACTTTTATTGCTTTCACCGTTGGCAGACGAGCCAATGGCCCACTTGATATGGAAAGTGGTATCCGTGGCTCATACTTAGCTGTGTTTACTTAGCATTACAGGAGCAATGTCAAATAAGTACAGCCAAGTTGCTGCCTACCCGAAGGAAGAGGAGAAGGGAAAGCGATCAGGATGGGGACCGGGAGAGGAAAGGTGACTGGGCCTCAGACGTTCTCACTCACTGAACAAAACACAAAATAACAGATACTGTTACTTTACATCGATCTTCTGTGAGAGGGTAGTACTTCTTCGGTCGACCCAACCCATTTGTGCTGAAATCAACATGCCTCTATTACCGACAATTTTAGAGCTGTGCCTATTTTCAGTAAAATGCATGGCAGAGACGCCTAAACGCACTGATATTCGATTGCTTGCCGCAAGAGCCGCATAATACGCTAAACCAGAAGTGATTAATTATGAAAATCACTAGGCATATTGTTAATGTCAGATTGGCAAACACCACACTCACACACAAAATGTGATGTGCAGATTACTCACATTTGTTGTCAGAGCTTGAATAATGGTGAATAAACTAATTAAAAACCAAAGCAACTTCCTCCAAACATTACAATGCCCCATATGAAATTGAGCAACACAGTGATCCCCCCTAACCAGGTCCGGCCAGTCGCTCACGAACGTCTGGAAAGAATTGGTCGAGGTGACGGCCCTTGGTTGATGTATTCAAACGAAACTGCTATTCGTTGACAAGGCCTACGTAGACATCGGCGTGCTGGTTGAACAACCTAAGCAGTTTATTTCTATCACGAGGTGCTAGGAAATTTTGGATTCATGCTTTCTCGTATGGTATAATACATTGATGCACGTCTTTGGACCTTAAGATCAACCGAAAGTACACCTGCCAGTATTGATAAAGCTTCAGTGCTAACTGAGCTTTGCACAAAAATTTTAAAATATCAACGCAAGACGTTGACTCTTGTAGTGATTGCCGACGTACAGTACCAATAGTAGGCCTATCGGCTCATACAGGCACACACATACAATCTAAATAGGTTGCATCAATTATTTTTAAAGTTGTGAAATTATAGGTCTGAACGGCAGTCTCCATGTCGCATTTGACATCATAGACAGAGCGTAAAAGGTTTTTTTTATTCACCTAGGTACCATTTATTACGTGTTCAACAAAAGAAAATTCCTCCCTTAAACTAATCCGAAGTAAAAAACAGATTCTTTATGTTTAATAGTGACCGTGTGGTGACGGATTAAGAAGATGGAATGTCACCATCTCATATCATCCCATGGGTGTCGTAAGAGCCGACAGAGGGAGCATATTATGCAGAGAACAGCACTGTAAGAGAAGGAAAATTTGCTATAAACCCTATACCAACCCGTTTGGCCAGCGTAGTATAGTAGGCCAATTCCTCCTTTCAAAGGAGAGGCCTAGTCCAGCAGTGGACTGTTAAAGACTGCTGATGATGATAAATAATGACGTTATTGAATATGATACGGGCGCTGTCTTTAAATTTTCTTTTAAAAGTAACTGAAATGTCTTCTGAGGAGCAAAAGATAAACGATAAGTAAGTTTCACCCCAATTGTTGATCATCCTTAAACATGTATACTAACCTTTCAAGTCCTACTCTTGTATTTGATTAAATAAGGAATATACCGTCATCTGCATAACCTGTCAATGTACATCCAGACGGTAGAGGCTTTCTAAGAAAGTCATCAATTACGTCCTAGCAGTGAGCTCTGAGGACAACTCATCGTCGGCGTCTTCGACACAGCATAATGCCCTAACTGTAACTTTGTTGTTCCATGTTGAAATTACGAGTAAGCAATCATAGCATTAGCCACTATACGTTGTCAAAGTCGCTGAATATATCTTAAAATATGCCCAGCACATATTGGAATTCTGCTGACGTTACTATTCTCCTAACCGATATTTATCATTTAGAGGTCTTTTTACGAAATATTTAGCAAAAAAACAATCGCAAAGTGAACCCCTCTTTATCTTCTAAACCGTAGAACTACTGTATCAAATCAAATTACCGGAGACTAATAAGATTTTAGGAAAACGGATAAGTGTTTGACCGGTTACATTTCGTGGTCAATTAATTTTGCACCATTATCGAATTTAACGAAATTCGGTAGAATTTAATTGATAGTTACTTCAGCAGCAGCAGGAAGACTTTATTCTGAAGAGCCAAGGTGTCAAATGTCATTCATAAAATGAGTATTTATTACGTATCAGATATATATGACATATATCTGGTACGTAATGCCAGATACATAATATGTATAATAACTGTCACAGGTATGGGTGAAACCTCGTCGCTGTGACACTCGTTACTTTTTGTATATAGTATTTTACCTGTAACTATGTCAGTATTATTCTACCAGTACAAGTAGTGATAGCCTAGTGAACGGACACAATGGAGGACGACGATCTAATTGCAATCGCATTTTTACTATCAATGAAAAAGAAAAGGAATCTTCGGTATTGGGTACACCCATTAAATACTCAAAGCATCAACGAGAGTCAATTTTATTTAAAGCAAGTTAAGTTACGGGCACACCCAGACAAATTCTTTGAATTCTATAGGATGTCTATCAAATATTTTGATGAACTTCATAATGGAATACGTGATAAATTATATAGTGGGGTTGAATTTTTTTTTGGTTGAGTACCCCATTATGTGGGGTATCATTGGATAGGTTTTAAAAAAATATTATTAGCTTGCTCAAATCATTTTTCGATCAAGTGATTGGTTTGTCAAATATCAAGCTTTGAAGTGAAAAGATTTTTTATACTCAAGTGTCTCCCCCCCCCCTGCCGGCTAAACTACTAATTTGGAAGAGGTGAAAAAAATCAAAAATGTAGTACATATAACGAATTTAAAAGGAAAACTATCACGGCTAAGTAGACATCACTAGTTTACGAGTAATCGTCGTTCAACTTATAAATACCTATTTCTGTGAGTTTACATTGGGAGCGCTGGCTTAATCTTAAAGATATACGTACTTTGGTATGTAATGTACTTCGGGGTACAAAGTGGGCCCGTTTTTAGTCCCATGTGAAACAGAAGTTATTATCAATAATGGCCATTATGGGCAACTACGGAACCCTACATAGCGCGTGGCCCGACACGCACTTGGCCGGTTTTTTGTATATAATATAATTAATCTGCAGGTAGTATTTTCACTCTTCGGGCGCCTGGTGGGTCTGAGAGACCCGTCACTTCGACAAATCGACAATACCTTTTTAAATTATTGTCCGAGACTCCCTTGCTTACGTGTACTACCGTGCCATTAAGTACTTATTGAGTAAAAGCATTGAGTGCAAAGTATCCAGTACAAAGTTATGGATATCGAAAGGAAAAATACTCGATACCACAGAGTATCGATATTTTTCCGTGCATTGGTTAGTATAGTCAACGGAGGAGAGGACGTGTTCGGCTTGAGCATCGGATGCATAAAGCAGTATACAGCCACTACGATAGCCCCATTTAATTAAAAATACAAAACCTTTTTGCTACCTTGTTATTAAAAACTTTTTAAAGGGTAATATTGACAAAGTAGATTATTATTTATAAAAAATATGCAAGTAGGGTATAGTCTGCGTAAAAACCTGTCACGTATGCGTCAGAGGTCTATAAAGCCTGGCGTCGACTACATTCGAACCGCGTCGAATCGCGCCGAGTCGCATTTTATCCATGTGCGTTCATTACAGACGAATCGAATCGAAGCCAGCAGTCGGCGACTAGCTGCTGTAGGTTTTGCTTGTGTTGGTTTCTTGTTTCAAATTCTTTCATTATTCCCGCTATTTCTTTCCATATATTTATCTACGCTGCTCGTCATGATAATGGTGTAATATTACACCCACATTTCGCCATGAATTTTCAGTTCCCACGCAATAAGGGGCGAGCCTATTGCCGTACCGGACATTACCAGATTCCGTGCTGCTACTGAGAATTTCCTAACAGAAAAACCCAATAACACTTTACCCGACTTACTCCCAATCCCACGCGCACATTTATGCCGCGAGACTACTGAGGCAGTCATAATCATTAAGTTCAGTATATTTCTAAATTAGGGAAATTAACAGCTCTTCATTTCGATAACTTTTCATGTAGGTATTTACGCCATGTAGTACCCGTCTACACTCATCCGCTGACCCGCGTCCACTAAGGTGCACCGAGTCGAGTCGAAACGCGTTGCCGCAGAAATTCGCCTGACGAGCGATGCGCGCGGTAGATTCGATTCGGCGCGCCGCGGCTCGTCGCTAATGAAAGCAGGTTCATAGAAATATATAGGAGGCGACTTTCTGCGTTTCGATTCGGCTCGGCTCGGCGAGCCTAGTGGACGCTAGCCTTAATAGAGAATTTTAGTTGGACAACTGTAATAAAAATTTTCATTAGCCATTTTTTAAATATTTAGGCCCTATATTTGGTGTTTTGGTGGATTCTATGATAAGTTTTTATAATTTTTGTATGGCGACGGCGTCGCAACCCTGTCCATCAGAAACAGTCACGACCACTCTAACAAGTGTCTGATTTATGCAGAATAAGTTTTATGATATTGTCAAATTTAATGTGTGAATGTGAATGCATCATACAATTTCAAAGCAAACAATACAATTTGAGGAGTATGATTTGTTTTACGTTCTTTAATTGTTTTCATCTCGCATAGAGTATATATGTAGATATAAATCATTATATTATTCCCTCTACCACTTTTATACAGGATACCAATCTTCAAAAACCTAGTTGCATAACGGGTCTCAGACCAACTTTTTTGTATGACCGAAATTGCCATTGTGTACATTCCATAATAATATTCCTGGACAACTTACACCCAATCATGTAATCCCAAAATAGGCGGAGCCTATAGTATGGTAACCAGACACCTGATAAATATATACTTCTAAACATATAGGTACATATTATAGATAAATTATATCCAGACACTGAACAAATATCATCGTGCCTATCACACAAAGATTATCTAGGATCCATGGCCTCCGGCGTAGAAGTCAAGGTCACTAACCATTAGACCAATAGGCTAGTCATATAGAGAGACAAAGTTTAAGCAGAGTGGTATTCAGTAGCCAATATAAACCTTTCACGTCACACATTATGATGATCTGACGAAAATGCTAAAATAACTTATATTATTATATTATCCTCTTGTCCGTAGGTATGTGATTTTTGCGTAAATTTGAAGACCCCAGACAAGAGTTTATACACGTCTACTACGCATACATTGTCGTGTGATTCTGACCACAGAGTACCTTTGTATATAGATTCTGACAAAATAAACTTCAAACCAATGCTATATATCGATATATGACAAGATGTACGCATGCGCTAAATTCAGTTATGACGTCACGAGCCGTTCCGCGCGCGCTTGATTTTCATTTCTTTCAGTCCACGGATTTTTTTCTGTTCAGAGCAAAATCAAACGTTCGTGGTAGACAGTAAGCTCATTTTTTATTAATTAGATGACTTTGATAACCTGAAAATATTACAAACCTGAAAAGTCGTCCCTGAAAACGGGCACTGAATTTTTTCAGTCCGGAACGGAATGAAACTTTTGCGTGCTTTCCGATCAAAGCAAAATCTATCGTTTGCGGTGGTAAGTACGTTTATTTTACAAAATACATTTGATACAGTCGACAAATGAAGCTCGCTAGTCTCACTGAATTCCGCCATGAAAAATCGGTCCTGAAAATCGGATGTCTGCGGCCAGGCTAAGAGTAACTCAAATTGCAACTAATGTTTTATTTGTTCAACATGTCAGCTTCGAGAGAAAGAGTTAGTTGTGATTTTCATTAAAACCTGTAATGATTTTGATCAGAGTACCTTTATTCCCCACCGACTAGGGTCAGGAATAGCCGAACGACTAGAATGAGTGCTGTGCGATAATTTTCTTTTACTCCTAGAGCGAATTGCATTAAGGTGTGGTTGTTGATCGCAATCATGGATACCCTGCTGCTCAAGTAGCTCTGCTTTGATATTTGTTCACTAAAATTGTTAGATACTTCTAGTTTCTGTATTGTATGTCAAGAGCGTTCTTGGCAGGATTCATTAGCCGAAGTCCAACTCGCGATTAACTGTGCCGTTAACCGAACGACGAAAGCTGGTCCCCTAGAGTTGTTAATAGGCAAGGTGTGTGCACTGCCACTTTCATTGATGGCAGTTGATGTAGAACCTGAGGTTGACCTAAATACAGTGTGAGATGATGCGTTACGTAATAGTGAGAGTAAAGCATCATATGAGAAACGTAGGTTTGATAAGACAAAGGCAAGGCTTAGTAAATTATCAGTAGGTTACTTTGTGTTGATTATGAACGAGGAACGTAATCGAACGAAGTGACACCCTAAGTATAAAGGCCATTTAAGGTCACAGAAGTTCTTGACGGTGATCGCCGTCACGCGCCCAAGGATTTTATATTTATCTGGTCATTTCCCCAGATTGATGAGAAGATTGGTGCGATCTGGTAGCTAGGACTTACCAAAGTATTTTTTAGCTGTTAGTACATAACCTAACTACATATTTTTTTAACCGACTCCAAAAAGAGGAGGAGGTTCTCAATTCGGCTGTATTTTTTTTTATGTTTGTTACCTCATAACTCCGTTATTTATCGACCGATTTCCAAAATTCTTTTTTTGTTTGAAAGCATATACTTTCAGGTGGATCCCATTTAAATTTTATCAAAATCAATCCAAAAGTTTCATTAAAAACTCAAATTTTATCAAAATCAATCCAATAGTTTCATTAAAAACTTCAAAAATTAAGTCATCCAAGTAAACGAAATTAAGCATTTACTGTGACTTTTCTTCAGTGGACACTAGAATAGTCGCGATCAATGGGCCTACTTCGGGCTTCATTACCAGGTATTGATGAAACCGGGAGAAAGAAAGGTTGGAGAGTAAATCCATATATATAAACTTGCTTGGGCTGACTGATTCATCAACGCAGAGCCAAATCCACAGGGGTTTGAGACTTGAAATTTTGACAGTTGATGCATTTTATGACGTAAGCACCCACTAAGGAAGATGTTTTTTACATATTTTTGGTTAGAAAAAATAAACAGGCAATTTAGATTTTTTTCAAATCTAATCTAAGAGGGTGATTTAAAGTTGAAAGAGTATGTAGGGTAGAAAGATTGTATGGGAGGTCCGTCATTTTTAAAACGATAGCGGGTAATTTTGTGTGCAAACTTCTGGTTAGAAATAAAACAAATACGTGTTTTAGCGATTTCTAAAATCTACCGTTTAAAAGGGTGAAATAGAGGTTGAAAGTTTTTATGCGAAGTGAAATTTCGTAAACTAGCTTCTGATTAGAAATAAGTGATCATGTATTTGCGCGTTTTTGGAAATAGGTGTTGTATTTTTATATGGAAAGTCCGTCATTACGCGCGAGCCACAGAGCACCACCACTAGAGACCGCATTAGTTAATATTTGTTTTGATTCGAGTTCACTAAATTTGCGGACTGCGCGGGATGCGCGGGGCGCACGTAATGCGTTGTGATTGGCTATTGCAAGGTCAAACTTAGGACGTGAACTCTAGTGCACTGTACCGTAGTGATGGGACAGGGACGGAATATTGATCGATAGAATTTGGTTTGTATTGATTATATTATTGATATATTATTATGGATAATAAATGTTTCTTACCCGTCCGTTAAATATTATAAAGTATTTTTAATAAATATGTTTTTTACCCATACGTTAAATATTATAAAGCATTTTTAATCTTTGATTTTGTGTATAGACAAGCTTCCGTCACTCTTCAGTGCGTAACGCTATAAGTGCTAGTGATGTAACGGATAGTCGTTTGGCCGGATACCGGATAGCCGGATATCCTGCCGAACATTGACAACAAAAGTCTCATCTCTAATAAGTACCATCAACTCACGACAACTGCATGTTGTTAACCTGACATAGCACCAGCGCCCAAGCGAGTTGAGGCGAGCACATGTGTGAAAAACTTAATGTCGTATGCTATGTTACATTTGTCATTTTTAATTCAGAAATAGGAGTACTCTGAAGACGGCGCCATTGACGCAGTATTCCTAGTTATCACCGTAATACCAGAGTTCTTAATTTAAGGGTTTCTGGTATAGCTTGTGGCGTTGGCGTTAAGTATTACCCGTGTACAAGAATTACATGTCGATGGCGCCGCCCTCTGTGGATGCTCTTATTTCTGTTTGTCTACACCCGTGTACAATAAATTAATGTCCATTTTTCGCAATTTTTCGTCATTAAGTTTTATTGATTTTTATATTATTGATTTTTAAAATGGATAAGTTTGGTATAAATTTGTCTTACAGAATTCTTTGGATCTGTGTGCCGAGATAAGTAAACCAGTCTTACATACATACATACATAGATTCACGCCTGTTTCCCGGAGGGGTAGGCAGAGACTACGGAACGCCATTTGCAACGATCCTGTCATATCTACATACATACATATCGTCACGCCCTTTATCCCCGAAGGGGTAGGCAGAGGTGTAATTCTAGACCCACTTTTCGCCAGATATACTTTAGTCCCACGTAATAAGGGGCGAGCCTATTGCCATACCGGGCACATTTCCCCAGACTCCGTGCTGCTACTGAGAATTTCGTGACAAAAAACCCCAATAACACTGCCCGACCCAGGAATCGAACCCGACCACCGACCAACGAGGCAGTCGTATAGGGTTTGATGTCGAGTTTTCCGTCTCTACGCAAAGATGGTATTTGCATCGTGTTATCCCTTAGTCGCCTCTTACGACACCCACGGGAAGATAGGGGGTGGTGACACTTGTATTCTATGCCGTCAACCACACAACATAGACATATACATATCTCTCTTGCTTCATTCACTCCCATCAGATTCCTCATGCATGCTCTTCTGTTCAGGGAACTTCTCACCTGTCCTGTTTTTAGGATGTCTCCAATCTGGTCAGAGAACGTCCGCCTAGGTCTTCCCCTTCGTCCTGTCCCTTCCACACTTGCCTTATACATCTGCTTGGTCAGTCTTTCGTCATCCATCCTCTCCACGTGCCCAAACCATCTTAACATACCTTTCTCGATGCTTGTCACTACATCTTTTTTTACCCCACAACACTCTCTTATCACACAATTCTTTACTCTGTCAGTCAGAGAGGCACATGTTGTCGCGTATAACCCAATGTCATCAGGTATCCCGCAATGTCAATGGGTGTCCCGCAATTTCGTCGAGTGTCACCCAAAGTCGTAAAATTTTGAACGTCGGTGGCAGTCCAATACCGTTAAGTATCACCTAACACAATCAAGTACCACCAAATCCAACCGGGTATCAGCCTTTGTCGTCGTATGTCAACCAATAGTATCATCAGGTGTATCGACAAACTCCATTACGTTGGTGATTCGTCAATACTATCGGATCCCCTAATACTATTGGGTTTCACCTAACACTATTAGGTGTCACCTAACGCTATCGGATGTCATCTAACCTATCAGATGTTACCAGACACTGCCGGGTGCTACCCAATGCCGTCGCGTGTCACCTAATGCACTCGGGTTTCAATCAATGTTGTCAATGGGGATCGGCTAATACCATCGGACAACCCCATACTATCGGGTATCACCCAATATAGAAGGGTAGCACCCCGATATAGGAGAGAATCACCACAATACCGTTGGGTGTCACTTAACACTATCGCGTGTCATCTTACACGACTTTCAGGTCTACACTTAATAACATCATGTATCACACACACCCCGAATACAGTCGGGTGTCACCCCAATAGCGTCGGGTGTCCCCCACTACCATCGGGTAACATCCAATACGGTCGAATGCCACCTCAACACTGTCAGTTTAAAATTCCGCATGTCTACAGCATTTATTTTTATGAATAAGAATACTTATCTAAACTGAAAGATCTCAAATTACATAATTCCACTATGCCGAAATCTCAAATTCTTTGTTTTTTTAAGACGTGGACACACCCACAACCATCCTGACTAGGTTTTTGTTAAGAACATTTACGTCAGAAAAAGTGAAAAGATCTACGTAATATCCCTTATTTCTAAACCTGCAGTACGCGCAAACTGCGCGTTCTGCAGGTTTGGTTTACTTGCCCCGCCCCACTCTCCTCGCTTCGTGCCACAAAAATGACCCTGTTTGGCCGCCGAGTCAAGCCACATACTCACACTGCGTTATGATCTTCGTAACATTACCACGAAAAATATCGACAAAAATATTGACTTCAAAATCACAACACTATCGATACACGTGCCAATGTAAGACAAGGACGACTATTGCAATTTATGTAATGAGTGTGAAAAGGACTTTTCGAAAAGACATCAACGAACGCATTATTACTATTATTGCGCACGATTTGGTAACCAGTATAAACAGAGCTCCAATGCACTGGTTGTGTGTTTTATTTATGAATAAAAACTTACTTACCGATGAAATGTTAAACCATCTTTTTGATAATTTGATGTCTTGGATGACTTGCCACACCATTTTACCGCACAGGTAGCCCTTTTTACGTGTTTTGGGCACTAAATAATTTTCAAATATGAACACAACGTGTACACGCATAAGGGTCACAGACTTGGTCGACACTGATGATTTGATTCGTGTCGTTACTTCATATACTTCCGAAACCACTTATGTCTCGCGCGCGTTATTTGCCTGCTATTAGGTGTCTAGTGGGGGTGGTCTGTGGCGCGAGCGAAGCTGCCAACTGCTAGCTTATACATATAATAACTTTGATTATAAATCCCAGAATAACTAATAGTAGTACGGTTTAATTCAAAGAGAGACGATGAGTACGTTCTTCAGTGTTTACACGATTTAATATTTTTTTTACTGTAAGCCCGCATTTGTGATAACCTCTTTTCACGCAGTTCACTACTTTCTCTTGAAATGGCCTTAGACCGAGATTCCCTACTTTGAAAAAGACGTTGCTCCATTTCTTCGCTAGTTGTGGAGTACTGCTCACATCTCTGGGCCGGAGCGCCAAAATATCAGCTTGATCCACTAGACTCCCTACAGAGACGAGCTGTTCGAATCGTCGATGATCCCGATCTCACGGCTAGACTAGAGTCGCTGGAGCAGCGGAGAGAATTTAGTTCTCTCTGCGTATTTTACCGACTCTTTCACGGGGAGTGCTCCGAAGAATTGTTTAATTGTTTATTTCAACGGCGCTGTCTCATATGGGCAGCGCCGTTTATGATGATGATGATATGATGGGTAGACCTACTAGTCTACCCATCTTTGATCGAGAGAAGTGCCTGCGTCACGTTTAGGTTGACTCAGATACTCACCGGACACGGATGTTTTGGCGAGTATTTGAACCGAATCGGACGCGAGGTGACGCCGGCATGCCACCACTGTGGCAGTGACCTGGACTCTGCCCAGCATACGCTCTCTGAGTGTCCTGCATGGGAATCCGAGCGGCGAGACTTGGTCTCTGTTACCGGAGGCGATCTTTCTCCGCAGGCCGTCGTCCAAGCCATGTTGGAGGAAGACATCCGGTGGGATGCTGTGGTTTCCTTCTGCGAAGCGGTCATGCTCCAGAAGGAGGCCACCGAGCGGGATCGCGAGAGAGCCGATCCCGCTCGCAGACGCAGGCGGCGTCGTGGTCGTGGCAATGGCCGCTAGCCCAAGATCTTCCTTAGGCCCGTGGGCAATCAGAGATGGCAATCTGGCTGCCCGACCACGAACGACCCCGAGAAGACAGCGGTCTCGGATAGCCGAGGAACCACTGTACTCGCACAGTTCGAGGCGCTACCTCGTACTGTGCGAGTGGGGAAGACACTTCCAGAGACTGAGCCCTACTTACGGGACAAGCGTAACGGGACCCAGGAGCAGCACATCCGCGTTCCCTGTATCCCATTATTTGCCCGCCACGCGGAGAGGCACTCGGCAAAAGAGTTTCCCCAGTGAAAAAAAAGTCTACCCATCTTTAAGTTCGATAAATCAGATAACTGCAGAAAGGAAAATTCACTAAAAAACAGGAAATAAAAATTTTGTAACAAAAAATAACCGCCTCCAAAAATCTGAAAAATGTGTGAAAATAGCACTAAAAAGTAAAAAAATAAATTCCGTTATTTTTACTTCAATTTACTTATAAACATCACCTATCAACTGAATATTATATACTTGTACGAATTATACGTATCTACCACTTAATTCACATACCTGACACAATACATATTTTTATATAACTAACGAACTAAATTAAATACCTATCACCAGAAATCAGATAAGTATATTATATTTTTGGACTAAGTACTTAGAAAAAAAAATTTTATTAGGACTATAATATACAATTATACTTTTTTTGGAGTCGGTGCCAGCCAAAAATTTTAGTAAATAATTTCTTGATAATGTACACAATATATGAAAAGCTGTATTGATACGATAATTTAGCAAAACTAATTCAAACTTGTAAGTAATTTACAAATGACGAGAAATCAAATCAACAAATATAAATCAAATTTTAGGAAGTTTTCTATAACACAAAATATATGTACCTAAAGTTACATTAATACCACAATGTAGGATCTAACCAAACCAACCCTATTTTGCAAATAAAGAAAACAACGCAACCTGGCAATAGGCGCGACAGCCCAGTTACAAATTAACCTAAATACCTATTTACAATTACCTATCTAACCAAAACAAGAACTTAAAGCGATACTTGGAACAAATCAAATTCTGAGAAGTTTTTACAAAAAGATCTCAAAATTTGAAAATCAAGAAAAATAGAATTATGTAAAGATGCAATACTAAAATGCAGCAAGAACCAAATCAAACCTATTTCAATGAACACAGATTTCGTGTAAAATAACTCTAAAGAACCACAATCCACTGCAATACAATAAATACCTACATACAAGCGCATAGAAAAAATGGATATCGGAGACAACCGTCAACCACGTCTGCCCTCACGCGTCTGCCCTGCCCGCGTTCGGGTCGGCGTTAAAATCTCAGCTGGCACCGACTCCAAAAAAAAGTATAATTGTATATTATAGTCCTAATAAAATATTTTTTTCTAAGTACTTAGTCCAAAAATATAATATACTTATCTGATTTCTGGTGATAGGTATTTAATTTAGTTCGTTAGTTATATAAAAATATGTATTGTGTCAGGTATGTGAATTAAGTGGTAGATACGTATAATTCGTACAAGTATATAATATTCAGTTGAATAGGTGATGTTTATAAGTAAATTGAAGTAAAAATAACGTAATTTATTTTTTACTTTTTAGTGCTATTTTCACACATTTTTCAGATTTTTGGAGGCGGTTATTTTTTGTTATTTTTTTTTATTATTGTAATAAAAACGTTTAACATAAAAAAATATTTTATTTTATTTTATTTTCAAGTTTTTAGTTTTGTTGTTAGTTCATACTGAGCTCTATTCTACTAATCAAGCCCTTTCATTTAATACCCATATTGAGGTTGTTGTGAAGAAATATGTGATCCGCCATTTTGTATCGGCGGCCATCTTGGATTTTTTTTAGTGAGTTGCATTCTACCAATCAAGCCCTTTCATTTAATACCCATATTGAGGTTGTTGTGAAGTAATATGTGATCCGCCATTTTGTATCGGCGACCATCTTGGATTTACAATCATAAGGAATATCATCAGTCCAGTGATGGGTAGGTAATTATGCTGATTGTCGACCTTGACGACAAAGGAGAGGAATCTGAAACAAATACGAATATGAACGATCATACTTAACTCATTGATTTCTGCCGAACATCAAAAGTATAGGAATGATGCTAGCCTTTGTTAATGTATTCCAGTTTATTTTTCGCTGAACTAGAAAAAAATTACATTATTTTTATTGCAAAAGCAACTGCTGTGTAGTGAATCAGCCGCGCCTGGTAGACAAAATGTATATAGGTACGTGACCAAACGGAAATAGTGTATACCGGTGGACGCTCCAGCAAATGGCCCTGGCGCAACATACAAATATATAATATTCTCCATTAATATATAACGAAGCTTGTCTGGCTGTTTTTCTTGCAGATTATTTTTATATTTAGGGCTTCAACGTCTGTCTCATCATTCTTCATTTATTTCGACATCATCTATTTATATCCCAAACCATTTCAACTCTTTTTTGATAACCGATCTAAATTTAAAAATATTATGTCGATGATTTTTATTTCTTAGTTTAAAATGCTTTGCTTGGTTAGATTTTATATTTTGGAGGCAATAATATCTCGATTATTACAATGCTAACTATCATCATCATTATAAAAGAAAATATTATCATTTCATAGCTCCTGATATAAAAAGCAGCATTATTTTATGCCTTACTATAGATTATGATACTAGTCTAAACCATGGAATATTGCTATCCCTTCGGGTTGCGGAGGTCAGACAGGCAGTCGCTCCGTGGAAAAGCTAATATTCAGTCAAATCCGGTTAGACTAGAAAGCGGACCCCAGACTGAAACTGGGATAACGCTAAGAGAAAGAAGACTATAGATTATGATTGAATAAACATCATAACGTGGAAGAGGAACTCAATTGATGCTTAGTAATTTGATTGCTTTTAATAGCTACGAATTAACCATTTTTACTCAGTACATGTTTTACTTCTTACTCGTTCTTACTCGACTGAGTTTACATGGGGTGTATACAGCGGCGTATAATGCAAATTAGGAATTTTGTATTTAGTTATCAAATTTTTAAATGTGGAACTAATGAACTGCTTACCATTATCGAGAACAATAGTTGACGGAATACCATGGACCAAAAAAACATTTTCTTCTAAAATTTTAGTAATTATTTCGGCAGTAGCTCGTTTAATGGGAAAATATAATAAATTTACAATATTTGGAAAAACAACAAGAAACAACAAAAATAAAATTGTTTAGCCTTCTAGAAGTAGGTAGTGGACCCATTAGATCAATGCTTAACATCTGGAATGGTTTATAACAAGACTTAGATCTACCCATATGACCTAAAGTTGAATGGTTTTGATGTTTGTGAGCTATACAAACATCACACGAATTCACAGCCTTAACAACGTCGGAATACATATTCGGCCAGTAATAATTTAATGCCAAGCGCTTGTAGGTTTTAAAAATACCTAGGTGACCAGCCGTGGGCAGCGAATGGTTCTCAGCAATAATATTAGATCTTTGTTCAGTTCTTTGTTGATTTATTTATTCCCCAATCCTCACTTATTAGTTTTTTGGTTTATTAGTTTTAGGATTACATTTAGGACAATCAGACACACGAAAACCTTTTAGACCGCATTTAAAACAAATTAAAAAGTGTGGTTGGCGACAATTATACAAACTATGAGAATTGGATCGACACCTGGGACAGAACCGGTTGTCGTTTTTATTAGAGGTGGGTAAGTTGATAGCCTTTATCTGTGGTGGAGCGTTAAAGTTTTTATGATAATTATTATAATATTTTTTTGGTTTGTAATTAGAAAAATTAGGTTTTTGAGGTTGGTGAGCAAACTCGGGTAACAAGGTTGGTAGCGCCATCTACCTTCCTATCTATAACTGATCGCATCAACGTTAATCGTTCCACGCTTGTCTAGTGCGAGCGATACCATATTTCCGTCCCGCTCTATCCCTCTCCCTGGAAGAGGCACTGCCTTTCGCCTGATTCGTCGACGCGAGTGACAGTCCAGAACATTCCGCTCGCTGAGAACGCCGTCTCTTTCGTATCGCGCCGCATCGCTGTATGTGATTATTACCGCATATATAAACCGCTCGCAAGTGGGAGTGACGGTGTATAAGAAGTGAAAACAAGCAGCTGCATCACGAAACCACCAGGAGACTGCCCGACGGATACGAAGAAGGTTGTATAAGGTAAGTGCCCTCCATCCTTGAAATATCCTATACCCACTCAATCACCTCTCCCCGTAACCATCTCCTAGGTGGCGAAAAACCACTATCCTTTGTATACAGTCCATTTCCCTCCCAAGTCGCCTAGAACCTACCTACGGTTTCGGTGTAACGCCGAACCAAGGTATTGGGTGTGGCTTTGGAAGATTCCCGATGGTCTTTAGTTCGTTTATGAAAGGTCTCAAATTCACGACAGACACTAACGAGACTAGGGATATCGGCCACCTTAGCCGTTAAAATAGTTTGATTGTAACATGGCAGGACATTACGCAACAAAATATCTAATTTTTCAGACTTACTAATAGGCACATCAAGACGAGAAAACATACCCTGCATTTTAGCAACAAAAAGTGTTATATTTTCGTCCTCAGCTTGAAGGTGAAACCTAATTTCGTTTAAAATTTTAAAATCATAGTCAGTCGGGCTATTTTTCGCTTTAAAGACAACACAATTCACTCCAACTAGAAACCTGTTCTTTGAGCGAACGATACCAGAACAATGCATCGCCCGTAAATATCTCAAAAGCAAATAGTAACATTTTATTTTCGGGAATACACCTAGCCTGCATAAACTCATTAATTTTTTCAATGAACCCGCGAACACAAGACTTGCCATTATATTTTTATATTTAGTGAGTTCGGAAAACAATTTACGTTCGTACTTAAAGTCGTCAGAAACGACGGGGGTAGATACAGAGCAGTCCTTTTGTACTACGTGCGAAGTTGGTTCAGATGTACCCGAAATCAAAGATTTAAAAATAGCTAACTGATTGCGGTAATTGTTCGAAACTATCTCAGCCGAGTCGGTATCAGAAAGGCGGTCCAGATCCAGTCTATTCAATCTAAAGTAAATATGGTTGAGAATAGATTCTGTGCGCGAATAGAGGTTTTGTTCAAATTGTGATCTAAGCAGAGAAATATTATTTGTAGCCCTAATTAAGGAGTTCCGGATAGCCGAAATTTCCTCTTCGGGGTCTAAATCCGAATCCAAAATAGTTTCAAAGGGAAACTGAGACGCTAGTGTCGCTATCTGCTAGCGCAGCTCGGCTACGGAACCAGACTTGTCACCCCCCCGAATAACCAGTTCATAAACCAGCTCCGATTTTACTAAATGACTGAAGTTAATTTTAAAAGACATTGCTAAGTTACTTAGAAAAAGATTAAACATATAAAAGATTAACCTAACAGCACCAAAAGTCACTCACACAGGGGTTATACTTATAATATAACAATAAAATAAAAAGGTAATGTAAATATGTTCCCCACTGTGAACGTTTAAAAAGAAAGATATTTATTATGTAGCAAGTAAACAAGTTACGTTCGCAATGCGTAAGAATAATGCGAAGCGGAATCTACCCTCACATAAAAAATGTAATTGTACAATTAAAATAATTTCCAAAACCGTTACTTAGTCTAACGAATTTGGGTTAGAAAAGAAGTTATAAAAGTACATAAGATGTGGCGCAAGCCTTTAGTCGACTATCTTGCCTGAATAATGCGTTATAATTTAGGTAACACAATAGGGTATTTGACTAAAAAAATCAAATTAGTCCGTCAGTTAGATTATCGAAAAATATTGGATACGTATTTTTTGTTTTATCGAATGATTAAAAAATTACGAAGATAAAACGCATCAAAGATAGAGAAACGTATAAGAGTGGGGGGTTGTAACGTCACTTGCCAGTAAAAAGTGTACTGGCAAGTGACGTCATAAGAGTTTTCAGAGAAGTTTGTCGTCTTAATTTTTTGTTTACGTGACTAAAGAAAATATACGTGTCCAATATTTTTTGGAAATCTATCTGACGGACTAATTCGATTTTTTTAGTCAAATACCCTATTAGAAAAAAAATCAACGACTTACCGACTGTGAACACACTTACACACAGAAACACAGAAAAAAAGGAAGCGACCAGAAGCCGAGTCAGATGCCTGAGCCCTTAAAATTATTCGAGCGCCAGTGTAACGTTTATTCGTGTGTAGAGAGATAAATTAGATACAGTATCGTTGGTTACGAAATACATTTATTTGTCAAGCGTTACACAATATAAACCCGGTAGCTAATGGCAAGAGTTAAGACTCAGGGCAGGGTAGGCAGGCAGGCTGACGAGACTTCGGTCCTCCAGAAGAGAAGGCAGCACTTAACTGAGGCAGTGTCCAGGATCCAAAAGGGAAGATTCGCTGTCGCGCCGCGGTATTTATGTGCTGCAGGTAAGCGAGGCGGCAAGTCAGAAGTAGTGGGGGGTACCGCGACGACTCCCACGTCACAAACGAAGCTAAAAAATTACTTAGGTTTTCCTCAATAGCGAACTCGTTTTATAAAGTACACATGTACCTATGTACATTTTTACCAAAATCATGTTAAATGAAATCAATGGTTTATCTTCTCTCACTTCTCTCTTCAATCAACCATTGTGTTTTGTAATCGTAAATATGTTGCTTACCTACATAAGGAGATCGAAAACTACTTGACCTGCCGCGACAGAATGTAACCGCTCCCGCGAAACGGTAAAATAATGAACGCTTAAATTTTTGGAGATTCTCCAGTTCGTTTTATATAAGTAGGGCTCGACGCGTTCAAGATATGACATTTAGTTTTTCACAGAGTTGATTTGAGGTTGTCTAGACAACACACAATTCTTATTTAATGGATTTTAAAACAGTGAGTAGGTATATCAAATATCATCTGAAAGCTATCAGAAAATACATCAATAATATAGATAATAATAATCATCTTGCCTTTCACGTAAACAGTCACCAATTTGGTATTTCGTAGAGCTGGCTTAAATAAACATCCTTAATTCTTGTTATAAATTGATACACTTAACATTTGTAATTCCTTTGTTCGACAATAAAATTAACCATCTGTTCCCTCTTCCGTATTTTAAACATTTCTCACTTCGCTACGGAGGGTGCTTTAAAATAAAACTCCAATTACCAAATCCATTTTATCTAATGGATAGTGACATTGGAGACGTTTTTCAATCATTTCAAATCAGTATACGAGTACTCTACACGAGTCTATATTTAGAAACACACATTAATTATTTAAAAATAAAAAGCTAACCTTCTATTTTTGAAAAGATTTACTTTTTTCGCATGAGTAACAGAGCGAAAATGGCTCAACTAACATACATTTTATTCACATGCACCAGGTCAATCAACGTTGCCCTTATTTCTAATTATATCCCAGACCAATATTATTACACCGGGTAAAATCGTTACTAGTTAGCAGAGTTTCATGAACCGTAATACTCTTTTTGGTATAAATAAAGTGGAATAACCGTATATTTATAATACCAAGAAATATAAAATCGTGTAATCGTGAGGATTACCTAATAAAAAGGCTGGAAGCCTTATTAAGCTTTATTCGAATACATTTATGTTTTGCTTTAACGTTACTTGATACTTATTATTTTATTTGTACCCAAAGGCCATTCGGCGAAATTAAATTTTAGATGTGAATTTTGTTTCTGCAAACTTTTGAATGTATAAGATAGTAACGTAGAAATGTACATTTTGTGAATGTGAATGAGTCAGTACATTCGCCGATAAAAATTAGGTATTATTTGGGGGCACGGGAGTGCCCCGCCAAGTTAATATTTTATCTGTAGTAGCTTGGTACAATGCCTAATTTATTTTTACAACGATATTTAAAACGAGAACATAATTATGACAATAGACATACAAATATAAAGGTGTTACTTTAACAATATTGGATTGTTCACTCTAAGTTTTTCATAATATATTAACAGTATTTGTCCTATCATTACAGAGCAATTAAATTAACCGTCTTATTAACCGTTATAAAATAGAAGCACTTTTAAGGGGTCGTAAAACTTTTCGATATTAATAGCTTCGTTTGCGGTGAAGCACTTCGAATTAAAGACAACGATAGTCTAGTAGGGAGAGTTACAGACGGTTACACCTCTGCGTTTGTGTGTAAACGGTGAAGAAAAACATCGTGAGGAAAACTTAATGCTTGAGAGTTCAGCTTAAATTTCTTGAAGGTGTTGTGACGTCGGTGTCGTCGCGCTGGCCCCTACCACTCCTCCTGCCGGCCGCTCCCCTCCCAGCAGCAAATAAATACAGCGGCGCGACAGCGAACACCTCCCTCTTGGATCCTGGACGCTGCCAAAGTTAAGTGCTGCCTTCTCTTCTGGAGGACCGAAGTGTCGTCAGCCTGCCTGCCTACCCTGCCCTGAGTCTTAACTCTTGCCACTAGCTACCGGGTTTATATTGTGTAACGCTTCCGAATATAATATCTTGAAACCAACAAATAGTATTTAATTTCTCTCCATTACACATATCTACTACGTAACTCTACAGGCATATAGGCACCCACACCTAACAAACGTTACAGTGTGAACTCTGCCATCCCGCCTTTGGACAACGCTGTGAACCATGGATACCTTTTTCATAGTGATGGGGCTACCTCGGTACTGCAGCGCATCGGCGATGTTTGCTGACGCTTTGTATAGATAGATGGTTTTGCTGATAGCTTTTTATGTATTGCATGTATATCTTATATGAAATAAAGTATTCTATTCTAAATCTTCTACTACTAAGCGGGCATGGTGTGGACAGCAACTACTTTGTATATGTAGAATTACTGTGTTAATATTTAAGGAACATCTTTCATTTGACGTCGTTGAAACGTTTACTAATAGCTGAAGTAAACAGTAATTAGAGGAGGATCTATGAAAAATAACGTTACATTTGTTCGAAAATAAAACTTTACTTACTTTGCCCGGTGCGATAGCACAATGAAGAGACTAGACTGTTACCTGGAAAGTTTGTTAAGGTACTGAATATATAGTAAGTTTCAATTTCACTTTGCGATATAAATTTAAAAGAGCACTTTTTTAACTATATGAATACACAACATCAAATAACACTTTCTTCTTTGGTTCAACCTATTTTCTGTCTCTTTTGAAAGGCCTTGCCTGATGAGATACCGTTAAGGCCATTAATAAAAGTGATTATTTAAACTTCTCGATAAATACTAATATGGGTTTTATTTAAGAAAAATAATGAGGCGGCAAGAAAAAGTTTTGGCCCAGCATTTACGGCGGGTAAATTTACTATCTGAGTGCAACGTAATTAGTTCGACTTAGTTCGCTCATTGCTCACTGTGAAATCAAAAGTTATAAATGAACGTGGCTGGTCTGCGAGTTTGGAGTTTCAGCCTGTTCACGCTGAAGATCAACACCAACGTTATTTTATATTGTGGTAATCAATCGCCGGTAATAATTTAATTACTCGCCTTTTTTAAATTGAGATTCATTTCTTATCTTCCAATTATTTATTTTTCAAACATGTTTAGAAACTCATTGACTCATTGTACATAAGACGCTGCAACGCTTTTAAAACATTTCAGATGACTTAGGTACTGCAAATAGCAAAATTGTGTATGGGAGACCGGGTGTGGTTGTCACACGGGTTGGTTGTCACAGAGGTCATAATAGAATATCGAGTGGTCGAATAAGTCCATTGAACGGCATGTCGGAGTACGCTGACGTGAGGTACAAATGGGTGTACTACTCGCTCGCTCCTACCACGCCGTTTAATTGTCTGTTATGGCCTCTGTGACAACCAACCAGTGAGACAACCATACCCGGTCTCCTACATAATATTATTTAGGTAGATGCATAATACAACTCAAATCTTTTAAAATATTATCCTAAGAAATTTATACCTAGCAAACAAAACAAAAAGGAATATCATTTATAGGGCGTCATACAAGTCCTCTACAAATGGCAAAATAGGTAATTCATTTAAAGTTCATTTTATGGGCAATCATTCGCGTATAATTGGACATTATTCTCATGGGCGCAGGCCACTCATTTCGCTCCTCGTTGTTTTATCTTTTTTTTAAGTTATTAGTTATCCATGGCTCATTCACCTGGCTTGCCGCCGAGAGCCTCCGCGCGACTCCGAGCGCCTCCGCGCGACTCCGAGCGCCTCCGCGCGACTCCGAGCGCCTCCGCGCGACTCTGAGCGCCTCCGCGCGACTCCGAGCGCCTCCGCGCGACTCCGAGCGCCTCCGCGCGACTCCGAGCGCCTCCGAGCGACTCCGAGCGCCTCTGCGCGACTCTTCACATGAATTTTCTCTTCACTGCATTTTCTAAATCAAAACATTAGGTCATGAGACCTATTATATGAATCATACAACTTAATTTTACGGGCCTTGTCTTACTAGGAGTAATACCTGGTGAATGAAAAGTAATGTGTAATAATTTATTTCTCTCTTCCTTCTTTCTGAAGACACTAAGCAGGAATTGCTCGAAATTCTTACACGAACCGGTAGAAACGGTTAAATTAAAATAAAATATTTAAATGTAGCTGCGGACATCCTCTAATCTTAATATATAAAATCCTTGCGTTACTGACTGACTGACAGACACGCTACAGCCAAAACTATTGGGCGCAGGAAGCTGAAATTTGGCATGTATGTTCCTTGGGGACCGTAGGGGTGCACTAAGAAGGGATTTCCTGAAATACCCACACCCTGGTCAAAACAGATAAATAAATAAAAATGTGCAGGCGTAGCTGCTGGCGTCCTCTAGTATACAATAAATTCCCTTGTGCTATCAATCGAGTGTGTGGTCGTATATTCATTAACTAAAAATCATTATTTGGCTATTCAGACACTACCTATCTACTGATGGAACAGGTACTTTTTTGTAAATATCGTGCGAAAGAAAATAAATTATCTAATAAGAAATCTACAAAAGTAGCAAATAATCACAGAAGATACCGGGCTAAAGTAACAGATTCGCCGCGAAAGTGAAGTCTATCAAAGGAATCATAACTATTCTTCTCCAAAATTAGGTGGTGAGGCACGAGCACACCAAAAAATACTCGTGAGCTCTGCGACATATTTATGGTGTACCTACGCACTCCGCAAGGTATATAGGACTATAATAACAGTAAAGGTTATAATAAATTACGGTGCATGGATCCAAACTGCACACAAAGAAAATACTTTTGTAAGAGAAAAACTTTACCTCGCATTATGTTCATAAAGACTGCATCAGCACACAAGATCTTTGCATCAAAAACAGATACAATCCGTGTAGGGACGTCTCAGAATATAGGTCGAGTGTACCGCGCCTTAGCTACTCGCACAAATACCTAGCAAAAATTTACTAGATACTCTCGGAACTCAATTGCCGTGTTGACATTCAAACAATGGATTTTGTATTACATAATATTGAATAATTTCGAGGTAAACTTAGTTAATTAAATAGTTATAGCAGTCTTAATCCATAACAGTAACTATGGACAGATAAGTACTTAAATAAACCCCCTCGAACAAAAATAAGTAAGGCCTAGACTAAAAATACAATTATTCACTTTATATCACTAAATCTTTAAGATATTCCCACTGTATCGTTTGTCTCCAATAATGTAACAAATCCGGCTATACTTGAAGTGAAGAAAGAAAGCAACAGACAATCTAATTAAGTGGCTGAATTATTAAAACTGTGCGTCAAAAACGGGCCTTAATCATTGTTACTAAGTGCGGAGCAAACAGACACAAATAAAAACACGTAAGGTGAGAGAAAAAGAAAAGATACATGCGAATGTAAATAAATTAAGACCGCAGCGCCCTCGTGGCACGCATTATTTATACACTCGTGCTCACGATACACACAGGTGAAAAATTTATCTAAAACACCAGTCTCACAGACCGATTAAATCAATGACAGAATTTAAATAACCAAAATATATTCTCTCACTAACTTTACAAACATTTCCGAGGAAAAAGGTTCTCTCTCTGGAAGGAACATACCCCTTATGACTCTCTTAAGTATCGTTTGAGATGTGTAGCCACCTGTTTTTTTTTTCTGTTTACGTCTTTTTTATTGTCATTGCGTCCAATAGGAGACCATAAAAATAGCGCGAACGGTCCCGGCTTGCATGTGCAAAAATCTTGGATATAAATATAATATCGGTTAAGTGTATTAAGTAAAATAGAGATCTATAAGAACCCATAAGGGTGGGTGGAACACTTACACGCTTGTAACCTGGTGGCGAGAGACATGGATCTTTAAATTATAAATGAGTCTCGCGAAATGGGTCGAATCAAATGTACGTGTGATACGAGCACGTATAGAATGTGTTTCTTTGGTAGGGAAAGGTTGAACGAAAGCACATTTAACACAACCTTTTGGGGATTCGTTATCCATCTACTTAAGTATATGACTGTTCCGCATTTAACTTGTACCGTTTATTGCTCCATAACATTTGTATTTAATGGCGAATTAACGGAGCAGATAAAGTAGCTTTATTACACGCCTCGGCAATCAATTCGGCGTCATAAATTGAACTTACGTACTTCATAATAAAGTTCATAGTAAATAGTTCTAACAAAAGATAAATAAAAGCATAACGGAATTCTTTTTAAGTACTATTAAATATATAAACGAGAAGAAAACTTTTTTCGATATTACTTTTTTGTTGTATGGCAGAATCGATCTTGTCACACAAAGGTACAAGTCAGCAACAACAACAGCCTTTGCCCGTTTCGTTATCGAGAAATAATCTCATCCACGAACGTCAAAGTAATTTTTAAGGCGCTTTTAAACAACAAATTACAGTTTTAATGAAACCAGAAAGGTTTTACGATTGTGCCCTGTTTTATTGCATGGAATATTAAATCCACGTACTCTGGACCGAGAGCCTTAATAATTCATCAGAGAAAAACCTCCGACCATTGTGTTTATAACCGTTGCTTTACTTATGAATAATTGGTGAGTACAACATTAAACAGTCTCATAAATAAATTAAAGCAATATTCTCTTTAATCTCGTACATTAAATAAACACCGGCCGCACTTTTTATGTAGTATTTAGTCATCTACATTACAAATATACAAGTTATATTTGGACTAAATTACATGGAATAAATTGTACGCCACGTACTGAAACGTCGGATTAAGTTTGACTAACCTCGCAAATATAGATATACACTGCTATCTGATTTAAACTTTTACCTGGGAACTATTCATTTCTAAATGTGATGGATCGTAACGTTGAACTCTACCATCAAATCACGACATTTTTATCAACTTGAAAGTTAGTATAGCGACGATCGCAACTTATTTAAACTAAAACGCGATAAGCTACTCGTTTGTCTAAACCACGTCTAGACGTTGAAGAATGCCGAAGAGACGTTAGTAAAGTATCCAAATTATTATGTTCAGTGATTGTGCTAACGTATTATAAAGAATTGTGGCACCGGCCCGTTTAGGTTGGCAACCATCTTGCGTCGTTTTGTTTTACGAGAGTTTGCAAGTTGTATTATATTTCCATATTAAGTTTCGGCTACAAACTTCAGTTGATGGGGTGTTTTGCATGTGGATACTATTATAGTAAAAAATTAGCATGTTTTTCGCCTGCATTGGATGGGGAACTAAATTATCTTTCATAAAATGCTTTCCACGATAATGTATGTTAATACGCTGATGTTAGCTGACGTAGCAGAAAGCTGAAACAGTAGTAGGTACGAGTTACAGATGTTGATGAGAAGATGATGAGACCACGGAATTCTTGTCCGGCACCACCATTAGTCACTGTCCCGCGTACGTTCACATTTGTCACTACATACTATCTATACTATAATATTATAAATAATCCCGTGACGTTTTGCCAGCATTCAAATTGAAAGCTTAACAATTAAGGTGATAGTTGCACACTATTAATTTGACAACACAAACTGTTGTGTGACGAGAAATTAATTGTTACTGTCAAACATTTGTGGCGGGAAAATGTGTTGATTGGTAACCAATCTGTTGTTTCATAGTTTTGGTATTAGAGACTATTGCTACTGATTTTATATACCTATACTGCATTTCAATATTTTTATATATTTTATTTTATATCTGCTTAGGCTGAAATTCAAAAAGAAAATTATGAAGCATACTTATTCCAAATACAGTTTACAAGTTAGATACCCAATTTGCGTGGACCTTCCACAATACCGTGTGTATTCCACACATGTCCACGCAAATTAGGTTTCACATTAGTGATGACACGGATAACGTAGGCTAATCATACTGTAAGAGTTCTTCAAAAAGACCCGAGGTTCTAAGATTACACAAATTGGTAACTTGTATTTTTACCCAATTCCAAAAAGGTTCTGTATCCGATATATTTATTTTTAATGGACCTAGATGAGCCACCGATTTAAAAGGTGTTTCGCTACGTCACACACAACAAAATTGCTTGAATCATAATTACATAGATGTTTTTCATGCGTATTCGTACTACTCCAGCAGTCATTGGTTCAATTTATTTAAATTTCTTTGGTAATTTTGATTTTTCCTTATTTGTTTAGTTTGAGACATTATAAACACATTATTTTTACTCGGAATACCAACAACACGCTATACAATAAGTAATAAAAATTAAGTATATAACTTTATATCTCAATCAATCAAATAGGCTTTTGCAAATATATCCTAACAATAGGATGTGTAGATATTACAGCTTAAAATACGGTAATATGGCTAAACCTTGAATTAATTAGAGACTTTGTTTAACCTATTTATAATTAATTAGAGAAAACTTTGTCTTTTTTACATTAATCACTGATATACCATTACACAGTAAGTGTATGCGATATTATTTGCGCATACTTACCACTGCGAAAACAGGCAACTCACATACATAAAGTATTTGCCGCTAATAATAACAATACGCAAATATCTCACTCTGTTCGAGCGTTTTACTTAAAAACAGTATTATGAACTATAAAAAATTAAGAGAGTAACTCAAATTGCAACTAATGTTTTATTTGTTCATGACAGCACATGTCAGCTTTGAGAGAAAGAGTTAGTTGTGATTTTCATTAAAACCTGTAATGATTTTGATCAGAGTACCTTTATTCCCCACCGACTTGGGTCAAGAATAGTCGAACGACTAGAATGAGTGCTGTGCGATAATTTTCTTTTATTCCTAGAGCGAAGTGCATTAAGGTGTTGTTGTTGATCGCAATCATGGATACCCTGCTGCTGCTGCTCAAGTAGCTCTGCTTTGATATTTGTTCACTAAAATTGTTAGATACTTCTGGTTTCTGTGTTGTATGACAAGAGCGTTCTTGGCAGGATTCATTAGCCGAAGTCCAACTCGCGATTAACTGTACCGTTAACCGAACGACGAAAGCTAGTCCCCTAGATTTGTTAATAGGCAAGGTGTGTGCACTGCCTCTATCATTGATGGCAGTTGATGTAGAACCTGAGGTTGACCTAAATACCGTGAGAGATGATGCGTTACGTAATATTGAGCGTGCAACATCATATGAGAAACGTAGGTTTGATAAGACAAAGGCAAGGCTTAGTAAATTTTCAGTAGGTTACTTTGTGTTAATTATGAACGAGGAACGTAATCGAACGAAGTTACACCCTAAGTATAAAGGCCGTTTAAGGTCACTGAAGTTCTTGACGGTGATCGCCGTCACGCGCCCATTTTTTTTTTTTTTTTTTTTTTTGGTTTCGGGTTGGAAAATCCTCATGGAGTCCCTTCGCCCTGGGGGGGAAGGACGAAGGGGACTGTCAGACTCTTACTGACTAAAAACCAACCCGTGCTCCTCATGTACCCATGTGTCGGAGGGTAGGGTTTCACCTAAGCATTCCTCGCTACCCCCCGACGGGTATTGGCCCGCCAGATGGTCAGGCGGGCCCCGAACGAAACCCCCTTGGCGGCGGATGAAGGTGTTGGGCTCCGCCGCCAAAACACCCAGCGGCCGCAGAGGATAGGGAGGACGGCAACGCAATACCGCATCTCCTCTTCCTCTGCGGCCCCACCGCGACGCAACAATGGTGCGCCCCCATTTGGTCGCGGGAGATAGGGCGCGCGGCAACGTAACACCGACACGCCTCTCCTCCCGCGACCGCACCCGACTGCGAGGGACAGACAAAACTGTCCCCCGCACCCGCACCTATGGACGCATCCTACGCAGGCCTCACCCAAGCCCACGTGGAGCGTCCCCTCCCGGGATCCCGCTTAGCTTCACCGTGGGAGAAAATCAAATCCACGGTTACTAAGCCCCCCCACCACGACAAGGTGGAGATCCCACGGGGGGGGGCCGTCACGCGCCCAACGATTTTATATTTATCTGATCAATACCCCAGATTGATGAGAAGATTGGTGCGATCTGGTGGCTAGGACTTACCGAATTATTATTTAGCTTTTAGTACATAACCTAACTACATATTTTTTATTGTAATAAAACCGTTTAACATAAAAAAAATATTTTATTTTATTTTATTTTCAAGATTTTAGTTTTGTTGTTAGTTCATAGTGAGCTCTATTCTACCATTTAAGCCCTTTCATTCGATACCCATATTGAGGTATTTGTGGAAAATATGTAAGTAGGTAATCCGCCATTTTGTGGCGGCGGCCATCTTGGATTTTTCATTGTGAGCTCTATTCTACCAATCAAGCCCTTTCATTTGATACCCATATTGTGGTTGTTGTGAAGAAATATGTGATCCGCCATTTTGTATCGGCGTCCATCTTGGATTTTTCATAGTGAGTGGCATTCTACCAATCAAGCCCTTTCATTTGATACCCATATTGAGGTTGTTGTGAAGTAATATGTGATCCGCCATTTTGTATCGGCGACCATCTTTGATTTACAATCATAAGGAATATTATCAGTCCAGTGATGGGTAGGCAATTATGCTGATTGTCGACCTTGACGACAAGGAAGAGGAATCTGAAACAAATACGAAATATGAACGATCATACTTAGCTCATTGATTTCTGCCGAACATCAAAAGTATAGGAGTGATGCTAGCCTTTGTAACTGTATTCCAGTTTATTTTTCGCTGAACTAGAAAAAAGTTTCATTATTTTTATTGCAAAAGCAACTGCTGTGTAGTGAATCAGCCGCGCCTGGTAGACAAAATAATTATATAGGTACGTGACCAAACGCAAATTGTGTAGACCGGTGGACGCTCCAGCAAATGGCCCTTTTTTTTTTTTTTGTTTTACGAGGTGGAAAATCCCTTCGGATCTCCGACTCTTGGGGGAAATAAGAGCCGGAGTATGTGGTGTTTCCACTAAAAACCACCTCGACTTCCGCCATGTACCCGTGTGTCGGAGGGTGGGGCATCACCAAAGCACTCGTCGCCACCCTCCGACGGGTATTGGCCCGCCAGATGGTCAGGCAGGCCCCGAACAAAACCCCCTTGGCGACGGATTAAGGTGTTGGACTCCGCCGCCAAAACGCCCAGCGGCCGCAGAGGATAGGGAGGACGGCAACGGAACACCGCATCTCCTCTTCCTCTGCGGCCCCACCGCGACGCATCGAATGGTGCGCCCCCATTAGGTCGCGGGAGATAGGGCGCGCGGCAACGCAACACCGACACGCCTCTCCTCCCGCGACTGCGCCCGACTGCGAGGGATAGAAGAACTGTCCCTCGCACCCGCCCCTTTGGACGCATCCTGCGCAGGCCTCCGTCAAGCCCACGCGGAGCGTCCCCTCCTGGATCCCTCTTAGCTTCACCGCGGGTGACCAATCCACGGTTACTAAGCCCCCCCACCACGACAAGGTGGAGATCCCACGGGGGGGCCAGCAAATGGCCCTGGCGCAACATACAAATATATAATATTCTCCATTAATATATAACGAAGCTTGTCTGGCTGTTTTTCTAGCTGATTATTTTTATATTTAGGGCTTCAACGTCTGTCTCATCATTCTTCATTTATTTCGACATCATCTATTTATATCCCAAAACCGTTTCAACTCTTTTTTGATAACCGATCTAAATTTAAAAATGTTCTGTCGATGATTTTTTATTTCTTAGTTTAGAATGCTTTGCTTAGTTAGATTTTATATTTTGGAGGCAATATCTTGATTATTACAATGCTAACTATCATCGTCATTAAAAAAGAAAATATTAAAATTTCATAAATCCTGATATTAAGAGCAGCATTATGTTATGCCTTACTATAGATTATGATTGAATAAACATCATACCGTGAAAGAGGAACTCAATTAATGCTTATTAATTTGATTGCTTTTAATAGCTACGAATTAAACATTTTTACTCAGTACACGTTTCAAGTATAAAGTCCTAGCTTGTGATTAAACATGTTGCGCAGGTCGCATTGATCGATATATTTAGTTAAGCAACGATGTACGCGTCGACTCCCTGAATGGGTAACCGCTGCTTATTTATTTAAACGCTCGGTGCCTCCGAGAGCTACGTAAACCTTCGGCCCCGACTCCATTGCGATCCTGACAGCTGTACCGCACAGACCTAGAAGTAAAAATTCCAACAACCAAGCTCAAAATTACTTAGGTTTTCCTCAATAGCGAACTTGTTTTATAAAGTACACATGTATGTAGATTTTTACCAAAACATGTTAAATGAAATCAATGGTTTATCTTCTCTCACTTCTCTCTTCAATCAACCAATGTGTTTTGGAATCGTAAATATGTTGCTTACTTACATAAGGAGATCGAAAACTACTTGACCTGCCGCGACAGAATTATGACCGCTCTCGCGAAACGGAAAAATAATGAACGCTTAAATTTTTGGAGATGCTCCAGTTCGTTTTATATAAGTAAGGCTCGACGCGTTCAAGATATGACATTTAGTTTTTCACAGAGTTGATTTGAGGTTGTCTAGACAACACACACTTTTTATCTAATGGATTTTAAGACAGTGAGTATATCAAATATCGTCTGAAAGCTATCAGAAAATACATCAATAATATATATAATAATAATCATCTTGCCTTTCACGTAAACAGTCACCAAGTTGGTATTTCGTAGAGCCAGCTTAAATAAACATCCTTAATTCTTGTTATAAATTGATACACTTAACATTTGTAATTCCTTTGTTCGGCGATAAAATTAACCATCTGTTCCCTCTTCCGTATTTTATACATTTCTCACTTCGCTACGGAGGGTGCTATAAAATAAAACTCCAATTACCAAATCCATTTTATCTAATGGATAGTGACATTGGAGACGCTTTCAATCATTTCAAATCAGTATACGAGTACTCTACGCGAGTCTATATTTAGAAACACACATTAATTATTTAAAACTAAAATGCTAACCTTCTATTTTTGAAGAGATTTACTTTTTTCGCATGAGTAACAGAGCGAAAATGGCTCAACTAACATACATTTTATTCACATGCACCAGGTCAATCAACGTTGCCCTTATTTCTAATTATATACCAGGCCAATATTATTACACCGGGTAAAATCGTTACTAGTTAGCAGAGTTTCATGAACCGTAATACTCTTTTTGGTATAAATAAAGTGGAATAACCGTATATTTATAATAGGTACCAAGAAATATAAAATCGTGTAATCGTGAGGATTACCTAATAAAAAGGCTGGAAGCCTTATTAACCTTTATTCGAATACATTTATGTTTTGCTTTAACGTTACTTGATACTTATTATTTTATTTGTACACAAAGGCCATTCAGCGAAATGAGATTCGCTATGAAATTTTAGATGTGAATTTTGTTTCTGCTAACTTTTGAATGTACCTATAAGATAGTAAGGTAGAAATTTACATTTTGTGAATGTGAATGAGTCAGTACATTCGTCGATAACAATTAGGTATTATCTGGGGGCTCGGGAGTGCCCTCGCCAAGTTAATATTTTATCTGTAGTAGCTAGGTACAATGCCAAATTTATTTTTACAACGATATTTAAAACGAGAACATAATTATGACAATAGACATACAAATATAAAGGTGTTACTTTAACAATATTGGATTATTCACTCTAAGTTTTTCATAATATATTAACAGTATTTGTCCTATCATTACATAGCAATTAAATTAAACGTCTTATTAACCGTTATAAAATAGAAGCACTTTTAAGGCGCTGTTATACCTCAGAAGCCGTGAAACACCTAATTTTTCGTCGCGCATCTAGCCATAACGGTACATATTACAAACTAGCAAAAAATAGAGCTTAAAGTCAAAAGTCTGAACAAAAGACTTTTGAAAGAATTTTTCATGTGTGTAAAATAAAATCACGGTAAAAAAATCACAAAATCGAGGCAGAAAATAATCTTTCGTCTCACTGTTTGCAATATTTTGATCGTAAGCTGTCATATTTTATTTGATAATATTGTAGGAAATCTAATGAACTAAAGAATTACCCTATTTATTTTCATATTACACGTGTATATTTTGTAAAATTAAATAAAATCTGCCAAACGTCTATGATTTTGACGCTCGGTAGATCCCATCAATATCAAACGCTTCAGCAATTTAAACCTTATTAGCATAAGCGGTGTACTGAGTGTCAGTTGCTAGTTTACGCCCCGCCCAGACCTCATCATTCGGCTATGAGCCCTGTGAGAGATAGGTCATGTCGCTTGCGTCTCCGCTGCACGAAATTTTACGTAAACCTGTTTGTTATTATAATACGCATTTGAGTTCGTAATTTCATGTTTTATGTTATAGACTGAATACTTTGAATCAAATAGGCTTTTCATGTAACTATGGGCACATATAATTAGGACCTAAGTTTATACTCTTGTTGCGTTTAATGTGTTATTGTTTCTGTGCTTATAAATATATAATTAGAAGAATAAAATATGGACAATTAGAGAAATGAAGTTCTACGAAGGATTTATACAAGAAAGCGTCGTAATAAAATAGAAATTCATCCATGGCCAAGTGATTATGAAATATGTAACATTTTTACACAAATTATTTTCATAAGAGTCTTTTATGACTAACTATGTTATAGATTATCGATTATGCATAATATAATCATATAAATTATTCTCACAATACATAACTGCCACAGTTTTCAATTTTTGAAAGAGTAATAACATAAAAGCGAATCATTTTATGTACCTACTAGAGGACGCCAGCAGCTACGCCTGCAATTTTTTTTTAATTTACCCGTTTTGGCCGATCACGTGGGAATTTCGGGAAATCCCTTCTTAGTGCACCTCTACGGTCCCCAAGCAACATACATGCCAAATTTCAGCTTCCTGCGCCCAATAGTTTCGGCTGTAGCGTGTCTGTCAGTCAGTCAGTAACGCAAGGATTTTATATATTAAGATATTGCAAATTCATTAGCTTGTCAGAGCGCCTGGAGCGCTAAGATGCCGCCACGGCGAACAATAAACAGCGCTAATATGGCGCTCCGCAATCCGCACACAAACGGTAACGAATGTTGTATTATTGTGTTATGAACATAAACCTATTTAGGTACATAGGGTAAAACTTTGATTATTCATAAACTATTAGGTATGTCTCAGTACATCTAATATCTTTTTAATTTCTAAAATCAATCATTTATAAGTAAGAAGGTGACTTCTCTGTTTGCTATAACACAAGATATAGTATTTAGTTTTAATAATAAAGTACGTAACTAATTATCTTTATTGTAATTACAGTGAAGTTAAAGATAACAGTTCTGCAACGTCTTACACACATTTGACTGCAGTCATTCCTAACACGATCTGTTCAAGAGCTAGCCAAGAAATGCCAAACAATATTTTTTACAAATTTGACTCAACTTCCGTAGTGATAATGATAAGCAAAAATTACAAGAGGGATAGCAGTGACTGGTTCGAATTGCGTAAGTATATGTTGACAGATTGAAATTTTGGTATAGTGGTAAAAAGAAGAGATAACAGCAGTAAAGCCAACTTAGTACAAATATTTTGTACAAATAAAATATTTGCAATGTAAAATCAGTTGCGCATGGAATCTAAAATGGACAACTGGCTTTGCAACAACTGGCGAAGCAAGAAAATGTAACAATCGAGCCTTGTGGATTATCCGTTTATTGGTGCCACGCCAGATGGATTAATAGGTCCAAACACGATTGTGGAAATTTAATGTTCTATAGTTGCCTATAAGAATAGCCTGGAGAATAGTATAAGAGCAAATAAAATACAAATATGGAAACATGATAAAAAAGTGAACTGACTACTCTAAACAAATATTGTAATTGTTATTACCAAATTCAGGGGCAACGCCACGTTACACGCAAACAAAAGTGTTTATTTGATGTGTGAAGTGGCGAAAGTATACCACTAAAAATAGAAATTATAGAAAGAGATGATGTTTTCTGGGAGAAGAAAAGCTTGTGGCGTTTTATATGAATTGGCAGTTGCCTGAAATTGTTGATTCTCGTCAAGCTCAAGGGATGGCATTGCGAGATCACGGAGAGGAAAATATTTCATCAGTGCTTAAAATTTCTACAATACCAAGCCGTAAAAGGAAAGTAAATGAAAACTGTGCCTCGTGAACAACAGCAAATAATAAGTATTGAAGCCTTATCATATCACCTCACACACTGCCTTTAACATTCGATGAGAATAAAGAAATCCTGCCGGGTTGTAGCAGACAGCTTACTTTTGATGAGCTGTAAACTCTGTATTTCGTTAATAAATGATAAATGAATATAAATAAATATCTTTTAATATTTATTTTCTTTGAAGCAACACATATTTGAAGCGAAAGAAAATTTTTATATTTTTCCATACAAACATGTATGAGGAGAGCTAACGAAAAAGCAGTAACTCAAATTTTAATTCTATAATTTTCTAAGCGACATAGCAGTATCTCATGAATAAGGTATATCCACATATATTTTTGATGTTACATCTATTTTGAAAAATAATAATGGGTTGGGTTTCGAAACGAGTCGCCTGAATTTGAGGGTATTGGTAGTGTAGGGGGCTTAAGGGAGTTCGTTTTAATCACCTCATAGTAATTTTGGCTGCCGGAGTTGCGTCTAAATATTTTTAAACAATTTCCAAAATTTCATAAATACTTCGGCAATTATGCAAAACGGAACGTAGTTTTCATACTTTAGTACAGTTTTACAAATGTCATTTTTATGTTTTATGTGAAAAACGTGAAACGAAACACAAAACTGCCATCTTGGAATGATCATATTGACAGCTAATGTCAAATTTGTGCGTCATTGCTTTCGAGTGCCTAGGGTTTGGTGCGACTGTAATAAGTATACATCGTTATCGAGCGGGTAAAAATGGTGGCAGGGTTGTCATACGTATGCGTCACGTAGGTGCATACATTTAATAAGCTTTTTCGATTATGTTATATCGTACAATACCTTTATTTAATTAAAATATATTATAGTTTTAAATGTTTTTTTAAAAGTATAGCTATATAGTATTGTATTTTTTTCGTATTGTAATAACTTTTTCACTTATTACTCTTTACTACTTCAATATAATTTGAAAGTTAAGGCGAAATTATTTTCAAAAATATAAAATTATTATTTCGCAGTCGTCATAATATATTGGATACATTTTTTACAAGCATCTATGTTAAAAATATGTTTTAATCTGTTCTTGACTTTCATATTTTTGCTGTAATGTTAAAAAGTGTTAACATATTTTAAAAATTGGCAGCACTAACATTAAGTGAAAAATTAACAATATAAACTTTTCAAATTATTTTACAAGTTTAAAATAAATACGTCTTTGTTATGTCAAATGAAGTCGAAAGGTCATTTTCTTACTTAAATTTTTTTTTCCAGCAGACATCTTTAACTAACAGAAAGTAGTATAAATAAGTTGTTGGTTTTTTATTCCAAGTAGACCTAAATATCTTCAAGGAATATTTTAACAAAAAATATTCAATAAAAAGTAATTGAAAAATATTTATGTGTTCCATTTCAAAATTATTTCTAACGAAAAACCTACATTAATGGTGATTATTAAAATATAATTTAATTTTGATATTTTAATAAGATACACAAGGACAAATTGAAATATAGATTCTTAATTACATAAAGATATCAAGTAATAACATTAAACTATTATTTTTTAAAAAATGTGCATGCTATATGGGTACCCGCGGCAACCCTAGTGTCGAATGCCACGACCTTGACCCGCTGGATAACGATGTTTAGTAATAAGTAACTAAATAGGTTATGTTAGGTTCTCTTTTGACCCTTAATCCGAAAATAGGAGCCCTTCGCAGGGCTCCGTCAACCTTAGTTTATTAAACTAGTGTGATGAATGTGGAAGTTGGCAGTGCCATGACACCGATGTTTGGAGATTTTTCTTTTTCAGAGGAAACCAAGTATTTCCGGCAAGTGAAAATGGTGATGGGGGTTTCAAGACCTCCCCTCCTCTCTCTCCAATTACTCACAACCCCTAAAAACGGCGACGTATTTCGAAACCTTTACCATAATAATAATACCTATAATAACAATAAACATCCATAAATAAATAAAAGAAATCAACTTTTACTAAACTTCAATTATCTCGTAACTCGCTTTAGTTGAGATACGGCTTTTGCGCTTAGTAGAGCAGTATTGTGTTTTTAGGGTACCGTAGCCAAAAATTGTAAAAACGGAACCCTTATAGATTCGCAATGTCTGTCTGTCTGTCCGCCCGTATGTCACAGCCAAGTTATTGCAAAACAGATTTGAAAACTGGCAGGAATGGAATTAATAGAATTATGTAGGTATTCTATGAACTGCTTCACTATTTTTATACAAAAACAAAACAAACATAATAATGGCCTCTCCATACATGGAACTGACTTAATTATTTTGAACATCTTACGGCACGTAGGTATTTACCTACTTTCGTCAACTATTAATACCTATAACGTCTAATGTAAACCACTTTTTTTTTACTATATGAATACACAACATCAAATAGCACTTTTCTTCTTTGGTTCAACATATTTTCTGTCTCTTTTAAAAGGCCTTGCCTGATGAGATACCGAAGGTCATTAAAAAAAGTGATTATTTAAACTTCTCGATAAATACTAATATGCGTTTTATTTAAGAAAAATAATGAGGCAGCAAGAAAAGTTTTGGCGCAGCATTTACCGCGAGTAAATATACTATCTGAGTGCAACGCAATTAGTTAGACTTAGTTCGCTCATTTCTCACTGTGAAATCAAAAGTTATAAATGAACTTGGCTGGTCTGCGAGTTTGGAGTTTCAGCCTGTTCACGCTGAAGATCAACACCAACATTATTTAATATTGTGGTGATCAATCGCCGGTAATAATTGAATTCATCATCATCAGCCTTTAACAGTCCACTGCTGGACAGGCCTCTCCTTTGAAAGGAGGAATTGGCCTACCATACCCCGCTGGCCAAACGGGTTGGTATAGGGTTTGTATCAAGTTTTCCTTCTCTTACAGTGCTGTTCTCTGCATAATATGCTCCCTCCGTCGGCTCTTACGACACCCATGGGATGATATGGGGTGGTGACATTCCGTATTCTTAATCCGTCACCACACGGAAATAATTGAATTACTCGCCTTTTAAAAATGTAGAGTATTTTTCTTATCTTCCACTTATTCATTTTTGGACTTGTTTAGAAAGACATTGTACTTAAGACGCTGTAACGTTTCCGAGCTTTAAGTTTTAAAAATAGGTACCTAATTAATTAGAAAGTCCATTTTATAGGCAGTCATCGCGTATACCTACCTAATTGGACAAAATTGGCATAGCCGCATATTCTGTAACTAATTTCTCTCCTCAATGGTCTATTTCTTTTTTTAAACTATTGGTTACCGATGGCTCAGCATTGGGATAAACGATAAGGCATACAATTTGATATCGATTCTTCTCTTCGATAGGTAACCATTTTATTTTCTTGGGTTTACGCGAATGTTACACATTTAAATTAAACTACAGTTTACGGATTTTATCGCTTTATATTGGTTTCACTGGTTATTTGTTATTACATTTAAACCGAAAGATCTAGAAACTACATTTTTATTACTAGCCGACGTTTCGAATTCTTTACAGGATTCGTGTTCACGGCAGACTGAGGTGATATTTGTCTTTGTCTTGAATTTATAAGTTATCTCAAAGTACCTGAACATTTTTCAACTATTGGTGTTACTATCTACGCAGAATGTGCTCACTGTGTCTTGATGTCTTCTGGTGACTTTGTCCTTCTTGGGTTTCATTAGCCTGATAACAGGGTCCCAAGCTGGAGGAACATTCCAACCATCTTCCCTATTGAAATTAGGATGTTTTTTCATTTCAATAGCTTCACGTATCATTCTTAGAATAAAGCGGTGTTCTTTTGCGAGTATCTGTGGTTTATCAAATCGCAGGTAATGGTTGGTTCCTTGTTCTACATGTTCACACACAGCAGACTTCGTCGAGCGTTTGTGTTTAATGTCAGCTATATGTTCCTTTAGTCGAATGTCTATGCTTCTCTTGGTTTGTCCAATGTATGAGAGCCCACACTCACAGTCTATCTTGTAAACCCCGGCCTCTTGTAAGGGTAACTGACTCTTGACAGATGGTAATAATTGGCTTATCTTCGTTGGCGGCTTGTAGAATGTTTTGATTGAAGCAAACAAGGTAACCATTTGTTCGGAGACGATGGGCAATTCGACTCCTTTGTGCGAAAGATTTTCTTTCTGAAAAATTAATTAGCTACTTTCTTATCTATAAAAATAGCAAATAATCACAGTAACAGGCTTAAGTAATACATTCACCAGGAAAGTGCAGTCTATCAAAGAAATCATAACTATTCATCTCCAAAATTAGGTGGTGAGGCTCAAGCACACCAAAAAATACTCGTGAGTTCAGCGACATATTTATGGTGTACCTACGCACTCCGCAAGGTATACGACTATAATAACAGTAAGGGTTATAATAAATTGCGCCGCATGGATCCAAACTGCACACAAAGAAAATACTTTTGTAAGAGAAAAACTTTAATAACAATCAAGGCGGAGTTTCCTCGCATTGTGTTCATAAAGACTGCATCAGCACACAAGAAATTTGCATCAAAAACAGATACAATCCGTGTAGGGACGTCTCAGAGTATAGGTCGAGTGTACCGCGCCTTAGCTAATCGCACAACGACCTAGCAAAAAATGTACTAGATACTCTCGGAACTCAATTGCCGTGTTGACATTCAAACAATGGATTTTATATTACATAATATTGAATAATTTCGAGGTAAACTTGGTTCATTAAATAGTTATAGCAGTCTTAATCCATAACAGTAACTATGGACAGATAAGTACTTAAATAAAACCCCTCGAACAAAAAGAAGTAAGGCCTAGACTAAAAATACAATAATTCACTTTATATCACTAGATCTTTAAGATGTTCCGACTGTATCGTTTGTCTCAAATAATGTAACAAAACCGGCTATACTTAAAGTGAAGAAAGAAGGCAACAGACAATCTAATTTAGTGGCTGAATTATTAAAACTGTGCGTCGAAAACGGGCCTTAATCATTGTCTCTAAGAGTGGAGCAAACAAACACAAATAGGAACACGTAAGGTGAGAGAAAAAGCAAAGATACACTGCGAATGTAAATAAATTAAGATCGCAGCGCCCTCATGGCACGCATTATTTATACACTCGTGCTCACGATACACACAGATGAAAAATTGATCTAAAACACCAGTCTCACAGACCGATTAAATCAATGACAATATTTAAATAACTAAAATATATTCACGCACTAACTTTACAAACATTTCCGAGGAAAAAGGTTCTCTCTCTGGAAGGGGCATACCCCTTATGACTCTCTTGGGTATCGTCTGAGATGTGTAGCCACCTGTTTTTTTTTCAGTTTACGTCTTTTTTATTGTCATTGCGTCCGATGTGTGACCATAAAAATAGCGCGAACGGTCCCGGCTTGCATGTGCAAAAATCTTGGATATAAATATAATATCGGTTAAGTGTATTAAGTAAAATAGAGATCTATAAAAACCCATAAGGGTGGGTGGAACACCTACACACTTGTAACCTGGTGGCGAGAGACATCTTTAAATTATAAATGAGTCTCGCGAAATGGGTCGAATCAAATGTACGCGTGATACGAGCACGTATAGAATGTGTTTCTTTGATAGGGAAAGGTTGAACGAAAGCACATTTAACACAACCTTTTGGAGATTCGTTATCCATCTACTTAAGTATATGACTGTTCCGCATTTAACTTGTACCGTTTAGTGCTCCATAACATTTGTATTTAATGGCGAATTAACGGAACAGATAAAGTAGCTTTATTACACGCCTCGGCAATCAATTCGGCGTCTTAAATTGAACACATTGTACTTCATAATAAAGTTCATAGTAAATAGTTCTAACAAAAGATAAATAAAAGCATAACGGAATTCTTTTTAAGTACTATTAAATATATAAACGAGAAGAAAACTTTTTTCGATATTACTTTTTTGTTGTATGGCAGAATCGATCTTGTCACACAAAGGTACAAGTCAGCAATAACAACAGCCTTTGCCCGTTTCGTTATCGAGAAATAATCTCATCCACGAACGTCAAAGTAATTTTTAAGGCGCTTTTAAACAACAAATTACAGTTTTAATGAAACCAGAAAGGTTTTACGATTGTGCCCTGTTTTATTGCATGCAATATTAAATCCACGTACTCTGGACCGAGAGCCTTAATAATTCATTAGAGAAAAACCTCCGACCATTGTGTTTATAACCGTTGCTTTACTTATGAATAATTGGTGAGTACAACATTAAACAGTCTCATAAATAAATTAAACCAATATTCTCTTTAATCTCGTACATTAAATAAACACCGGCCGCACTTTTTATGTAGTATTTAGTCATCTACATTACAAATATACAAGTTATATTTGGACTAAATTACATGGAATAAATTGTACGCCACGTACTGAAACGTCGGATTAAGTTTGACTAACCTCGCAAATATAGCTATACACTGCTATCTGATTTAAACTTTTACCTGGGAACTATTCATTTCTAAATGTGATGGATCGTAACGTTGAACTCTACCACCAAATCACGACATTTTTATCAACTTGAAAGTTAGTATAGCGACGATCGCAACTTATTTAAACTAAAACCCGATAAGCTACTCGTTTGTCTAAACCACGTCTAGACGTTGAAGAATGCCGAAGAGACGTTAGTAAAGTATCCAAATTACGTACCAATCAAATTAACGTATTATAAAGAATTGTGGCACCGGCCCGTTTAGGTTGGCAACCAACTTGCGTCGTTTAGGTTTACGACAGTTTGCAAGTTGTATTATATTTCCATATTAAGTTTCGGCTACAAACTTCAGTTGGTGGGGTGTTTTGCATGTGAAGATTATTATAGTAAAAAATTAGCATGTTTTTCGCCTGCATTGGATGGGGAACTAAATTATCTTTCATAAAAGGCTTTCCACGATAATGTATGTTAATACGCTGATATAAGCTGACGTAGCAGAAAGCTGAAACAGTAGTAGGTACGAGTTACAGATGTTGATGACAAGATGGTGAGACCACGGAATTCTTGTCCGGCACCACCATTAGTCACTGTCCCGTGTACGTTCACATTTGTCACTACACATATTATAAATAATCCCGTGATGTTTTGCCACCATTCAAATTGAAAGCTTAACAATTAAGGTGATAGTTGCACACTATTAATTTGACAACACAAACTGTTGTGTAACGAGAAATTAATTGTTACTGTCAAACATTTGGCAAAATGTGTTGATTGGTAACTAATCTGTTGTTTCTTAGTTTTGGTATTAGAGATGATTGCTACTGATTTTATATACCTATACTGCATTTCAATATTTTTATATATTGCTATTATTTTATATCTGCTTAGGCTGAAATTCAAAAAGAAAATTATGAAGCATACCTATTCCAAATACAGTTTACAAGTTAGATACCCAATTTGCGACTTGCGTGGACCTGTGTGAAATACACACGGTATTCCACACATGTCCACGCAAATTGGGTTTCACATTAGTGATGACACGGATAACGTAGGCTGATCATACTGTAAGAGTTCTTCAAAAATACGATACATTGACCGTTCTTGCTCAAAGCTCCTAAGGTTACTTGTATTTTTACCCAATTCCAAAAAGGTTCTTTATCCGATCGATATATTTTGAATGGACCTAGATGAGCCACCGATTAACTACGGAATTCTATATTCGAAATAAAGTTAGATCTGTAGATTTTAGATTCGTTTTTGACAGTTTTTGACATAAGCTCCATACAAAATATGTCAAACACGAATCTAAAATCTACAGATCTATCTTTAGTTAGAATATTGAAAATGGCCGTTAACAGATCTATCTATAGTTAGAATATTGAAAATGGCCGTAAAAAGGTTTTTCGCTATGTCACACACAATGCAATTACTTGAATCATAATTACATAGATGTTTTTCATGCGTATCGTACTACTCCGGTCAGCAGTCTTTGGTCCAATTTATTTAAATTTCATTGGTAATTTTGATTTTTCCTTATTTGTTTAGTTTTAGACATTATGAACACATTATTTTACTCGGAATACCAACAACACGCTATACAATAAGTAATAAAAATTAAGTATATAACTTTATATCTCAATCAATCAAATAGGCATTTGCAAATATATCCTAACAATAGGATGTGTAGATATTACAGCTTAAAATACGGTAATATGGCTAAACCTTGAATTAATTAGAGACTTTGTTTAACCCATTTATAATAAATTAGAGAAATCTTTGTCTTTTTTACATTAATCACTGATATACCAATACACAGTAAGTGTATACGATATTATTTGCGCATACCAGTGCGAAAACATGCAACTCACATACATAAAGTATTTGCCGCTAATAATAACAATACGCAAGTATCCCACTCTGCTCGAGCGTTTTACTTAAAAACAGTATTATGAACTATAAAAAATAAAGAGAGTAACTCAAATTGCAACTAATGTTTTATTTGTTCATGACAGCACATGTCAGCTTTGAGAGAAAGAGTTAGTTGTGATTTTCATTAAAACCTGTAATGATTTTGATCAGAGTACCTTTATTCCCCACCGACTTGGGTCAGGAATAGCCGAATGACTAGAATGAGTGCTGTGCGATAATTGCTTTTTTTCCTAGAGCGAAGTGCATTAAGGTGTGGTTGTTGATCGCAATCATGGATACCCTGCTGCTCAAGTAGCTCTGCTTTGATATTTGTTCACTAAAATTGTTAGATACTTCTGGTTTCTGTGTTGTATGACAAGAGCGTTCTTGGCAGGATTCATTAGCCGAAGTCCAACTCGCGATTAACTGTACCGTTAACCGAACGACGAAAGCTAGTCCCCTAGAGTTGTTAATAGGCAAGGTGTGTGCACTGCCTCTATCATTGATGGCAGTTGATGTAGAACCTGAGGTTGACCTAAATACAGTGTGAGATGATGCGTTACGTAATAGTGAGAGTAAAGCATCATATAAGAAACGTAGGTTTGATAAGACAAAGGCAAGGCTTAGTAAATTTTCAGTAGGTTACTTTGTGTTAATTATGAACGAGGAACGTAATCGAACGAAGTTACACCCTAAGTATAAAGGCCGTTTAAGGTCACTGAAGTTCTTGACGGTGATCGCCGTCACGCGCCCAACGATTTTATATTTATCTGATCATGACCCCAGATTGATGAGAAGATTGGTGCGATCTGGTAGCTAGCACTTACCGAATTATTTTTTAGCTTTTAGTACTTAACCTAACTACATATTTTTTTATTGTTATAAAAACGTTTACCATAAAAAATGATTTTATTTTATTTTATTTTCAAGTTTTTAGTTTTGCTGTTAGTTCATACTGAGCTCTATTCTACCAATCAAGCCCTTTCATTCGATACCCATATTGAGGTATTTGTGGAAAATATGTAAGTAGGTAATCCGCCATTTTGTGGCGGCGGCCATCTTGGATTTTTCATAGTGAGTTGCATTCTACCAATCAAGCCCTTTCATTTGATACCCATATTGAGGTTGTTGTGAAGTAATATGTGATCCGCCATTTTGTATCGGCGACCATCTTGGATTTACAATTATAAGGAATATCATCAGTCCAGTGATGGGTAGGCAACTATGCGCATTGTCGACCTTGACGACAAAGGAGAGGAATCTGAAACAAATTCGAAATATGAACGATCATACTTAGCTCATTGATTTCTGCCGAACATCAAATGTATAGGAATGATGCTAGCCTTTATAAATGTATTCCAGTTTATTTTTCGCTGAACTAGAAAAAAGTTACATTATTTTTATTACAAAAGCAACTGCTGTGTAGTGAATCAGCCGCGCCTGGTAGACAAAATAATTATATATGTAGGTACGTGACCAAACGCAAATAGTGTAGACCGGTGGACGCTCCAGCAAATGGCCCTGGCGCAACATACAAATATATAATATTCTCCATTAATATATAACGAAGCTTGTCTGGCTGTTTTCTAGCAGATTATTTTTATATTTAAGCCTTCAATGTCTGTCTCATCATTCTTCATTTATTTCGACATCATCAAATTATATCTCAAACCGTTTCAATTCTTTTTTGATAACAGATCTAAATATAAAAATATTATGTCGATGATTTTTTATTTCTTAGTTTAGAATGCTTTGCTTAGTTAGATTTTATATTTTAGAGGCAATAATATCTCGATTATTACAATGCTAACTATCTTCATCATTATAAATGAAAATATAAAATTTTTATAAATCCTGATATAAAGAGCAGCATTATTTTATGCCTTACTATAGATTATGATTGAATAAACATCATAACTTGGAAGAGGAACTCAATTGATGCTTATTAATTTGATTGCTTTTAATAGCTACGAATTAACCATTTTTTACTCAGTACATGTTTTATGGCGTTCCGTAGTCTCTGCCTATCCCTCCGGGAAACAGGCGTGAGTCTATGTATGTGTATGTATGTATGGACATATCTTAAGTATACAGTTCTAAATGAAGTAACTTGTGATTAAAAATGTTGCGCAGGTCGCATTGATCGATTTATTTAGTTAAGCAACGATGTACGCGTCGACTCCCTGAATGGGTAACCGCTGCTTATTTATTTAAACGCTCGGTGCCTCCGAGAGCTTCGTAAACCTTCGGCCTCGACTCCATTGCGATCCTTACAGCTGTACCGCACAGACCTAGAAGTAAAAATTCCCACAACGATGCCCAGAATTACTTAGGTTTTCCTCAATAGCGAACTTGTTTTATAAGGTACACATGTATGTAGAATTTTACAAAAATCATGTTAATTGAAATCAATGGCTTAGCTTCTCTCACTTCTCTCTTCAATCAACCATTGTGTTTTGGAATCGTAAATATGTTGCTTACTTAGATAAAGAGATCGAAAACTACTTGACCTGCCGCGACAGAATGTGACCGCTCCCGCGAAACGGAAAAATAATGAACGCTTAAATTTTTGGAAATGCTCCAGTTCGTTTTATATAAGTAGGGCTCGACGCGTTCAAGATATGACATTTAGTTTTTCACAGAGTTGATTTGAGGTTGTCTAGACAACACACAATTCTTATCTAATGGATTTTAAGACAGTGAGTATATCAAATATCGTCTGAAAGCTATCAGAAAATACATCAATAATATATATAATAATAATCATCTTGCCTTTCACGTAAACAGTCACCAAGTTGGTATTTCGTAGAGCCGGCTTAAATAAACATCCTTAATTCTTGTTATAAATTGATACACTTAACATTTGTAATTCCTTTGTTCGGCGATAAAATTAACCATCTGTTCCCTCTTCCGTATTTGAAACATTTCTCACTTCGCTACGAAGGCTGCTATAAAATAAAACTCCAATTACCAAATCCATTTTATCTAATGGATAGTGACATTCGAGACGTCTTTAAATAATTTCAAATCAGTATACGAGTACTCTACCCAAGTCTATATTTAGAAACACACATTAATCATTTAAAACTAAAAAGCTAACCTTCTATTTTTGAAGAGATTTACTTTTTTCGCATGAGTAACAGAGCGAAAATGGCTCAACTAACTTACATTTTATTCTCATGCACAAGGTCAATCAACGTTGCCCTTATTTCTAATTATATCCCAGACCAATATTATTACACCGTGTAAAATCGTTACTAGTTAGCAGAGTTTCATGAACCGTAATGCTCTTTTTGGTATAAATAAAGTGGAATAACCGTATATTTATAATACCAAGAAATATAAAATCGCGTAATCGTGAGGATTACCTAATAAAAAGGCTGGAAGCCTTATTAAGCTTTATTCGAATACATTTATGTTTTGCTTTAACGTTGCTCGATACTTATTATTTTATTTGTACACAAAGGCCATTCAGCGAAATGAGATTCGCTATGAAATTTTAGATGTGAATTTTGTTTCTGCTAACTTTTGAATGTACCTATAAGATAGTAACGTAGAAATTTACATTTTGTGAATGTGAATGAGTCAGTACATTCGCCGATAACAATTAGGTATTATCTGGGGGCACGGGAGTGCCCTCGCCAAGTTAATATTTTATCTGTAGTAGCTAGGTACAATGCCAAATTTATTTTTACAACGATATTTAAAACGAAAACATAATTATGACAATAGACATACAAATATAAAGGTGTTACTTTAAAAATATTGGATTGTTCACTCTAAGTTTTTCATAATATATTAACAGTATTTGTCCTATCATTACAGAGCAATTAAATTAACCGTCTTATTAACCGTTATAAAATAGAAGCACTTTTAAGGGGTCGTAAAACTTTTCGATGTTAATATTTAAGGAACACCTTTCATTTGACGTCGTTGAAACGTTTACTAATAGCTGAAGTAAACAGTAATTAGATGAGGATCTATGAAAAATTACGTTACATTTATCCGAAAATAAAACTTTACTTACTTTGCCCGGTGCGATAGCACAATGAAGAGACTAGACTGTTACCTGTAAAGTTTGTTAAGGTACTGAATATATTTGTTAATAAGTTTTAATTTCATTTAGCGATATAAATGTAAAAGAGCATTTTTTTACTTTATGAATACACAACATAAAATAGCACTTTTCTTCTTTGGTTCAACATATTTTCTGTCTCTTTTAAAAGGCCTTGCCTGATGAGATACCGTTAAGGACTTAAGGTCATTAAAAAAAGTGATTATTTGAACTTCTCGATAAATACTAATATGGGTTTTATTTAAGAAAAATAATGAGGCAGCAAGAAAAAGTTTTGGCGCAGCATTTACCGCGAGTAAATTTACTATCTGAGTGCAACCTAATTAGTTCGACTTAGTTCGCTCATTGCTCACTGTGAAATCAAATGATGTAAATGAACGTGGCTGGTCTGCGAGTTTGGAGTTTCAGCCTGTTCACGCTGAAGATCAACACCAACATTATTTTGTATTGTGGTAATCAATCGCCGGTAATAATTTAATTACTCGCCTTTTTTAAATTGAGATTCATTTCTTATCTTCCAATTATTTATCTTTCAAACATGTTTAGAAACTCATTGTACATAAGACGCTGCAACGCTTTTAAAACATTTCAGATGAGTTAGGTACTGCAAATAGCAAAATTGTGTATGGGAGACCGGGTATGGTTGTCACACGGGTTGGTTGTCACAGAGGCCATCATAGAATATCGAGTGGTCGAATAAGTCCATTGAACGGCATGTCGGAGTACGCTGACATGAGGTACAAATGGATGTACTACTCCCTCGCTCCTACCACGCCGTTTAATTGTCTGTTATGGCCTCTGTGACAACCAACCAGTGTGACAACCATACCCGGTCTCCTACATAATATTATTTAGGTAGATGCATAATACAACTCAAATCTTTTAAAATATTATCTTAAGAAATATATACCTAGCAAACAAAACAAAAAGGAATATCAATTATAGGGCGTCATAAAAGTCCTCTACAAATGGCAAAATAGGTAATTCATTTAAAGTTCATTTTATGGGCAGTCATTCGCGTATAATTGGACAATATTCTCATGGGCGCAGGTCACTCATTTCGATCCTCGTTGTTTTTTCTTTTTTTAAAGTTATTAGTTATCCATGGCCACAGAATAAAGAATAGTACTAACGTACAGAAAATTCACTTGTCAAACCAATTTATTGAATTTGCGACTCTTGCTACTAAGCAACAGAGTGCAATTCAACTCGCATAAGCACTCAGTGCCTAACGCGATATTAACCTAACCGTTCCCTTTCTTTTCTAACACATAACGCTGTCACTGTCTGGCGCGGAGTGGCGCGCTAGGGTTGTTGACTTGCCGCTGCAACTATAATATTTATTCATCGTCTATCTACCTACTTGACCACGTACCTAATTATAAATAATTATCATATAAGTATCCTATCCCACTATTTGAGCTCGTAGAACAAATACCACAAAAATTCTGGTTGTTTACATTTTTACTATACTGATTCTTAGTTATTTCCTAAACGCGTGGACCGATTTACATGATTCAAACAGATAAAATGGTTTTTGAACTAGATCTTTAATTTGACACCATAATCGTTAAGATATCTCAACAAACAAAAAATCCAATTTTCAAGTTGCTCTCGTAATATAAATAAAATAAAATCAAATTTTCAAGTCGCTTTCGACACACAGTTAATTGAGCAATACTTTGCATTAGACTTGTGATGATACATTTTTGTTGTTAAAGGCGTTTAGGTATATAATTTGAACAGTGTATGAACACGGCGCGTGAGAATACGGAGCGGTCGCACTCGTTGCGTGACGTCTAATGTGAGCGGCGCGCGGCAACCCACTAAATCCAACCACGTCGACATGGTCGGCCGAGGTACTTGTAAGTTTGTACCTAAAATGCGAAGTGCGCCAGGCCTGCCATGGCTCATTCACCTGGCTTGCCGCCGAGAGCCTCCGCGCGACTCCAAGCGCCTCCGCGCGACTCCGAGCGCCTCCGCGCGACTCCGAGCACCTCCGCGCGACTCCGACCGCCTCCGCGCGACTCCGAGCACCTCCGCGCGACTCCGAGCGCCTCCGCGCGGCTCCGAGCGACTCCGAGCGCCTCCGCGAGACTCCGAGCGCCTCCGCGCGACTCTTCACATGAATTTTCTCTTCACTGCATTTTCTAAATCAAAACATTAGGCCATGAGACCTATTATATGAATCATACAACTTAATTTTACGGGTCTTGTCTTACTAGGAGTAATACCTGGTGAATGAAAAGTAATGTGTAATAATTTATTTCTCTCTTCCTTCTTTCTGAAGACACTAAGCAGGAATTTCTCGAAATTCTTACAGGAACCGGTAGAAACGGTTAAATTAATTTAAAATATTTAAGTGTAGCTGCGGACATCCTCTAGTAAACAATAAATTACCTTGTGCTATCAATCGAGTGTGTGGTCGTATATTTATGAACTAAAAATCATTATTTGGCTATTCAGACACTACCTATCTACTGATGGAACAGGTAATCTTTTGTAAATATCTTGCGAAAGAAAATAAATCTGAAAAAGTAGCAAATAATCACAGTCGGTACCAGGCTCAAGTAATAGATTCACCGCGAAAGTGAAGTCTATCAAAGGAATCATAACTATTCATCTCCAAAATTAGGTGGTGAGGCCCAAGCACACCAGAAATGACTCGTGAGCTCAGCGACATATTTATGGTGTACCTACGCACTCCGCAAGGTATACGACTATAATACTGCCGTGCTTGTGATAAACACAGTAAGTGCCTTGAAGACAGTTTAGAGAAAAACGCGCTTAAAGTTTTTTTTCTTTATTTTTAGCATTTCTGCCTTAATATAGATAAAATCTAAGTTCTTACAAATGTATAACGTAAATATAGGCATGTTTTATAGGTTTTCTATTTTATTTTTTTATTACATGTAATAAATGTGTTGTAAATCTTAAAAATATATTTATGTTAAGTAATGAAGAAAATAAATAAAAACATTTTCTTATTATTACTACAGTAAGTGTGTGACTTGCTGTAACTATCTTTAGTTGTAGGTACATACTGTAACAATGATTATGAAATAAGATAAATGTTTAAATAGAATAACAAATATGATATTTTTTGCTTACAGTAACTTAGGCACTTACTGTAATTATAGCTAGAAGAAATATGTAAAATTACAGCATCCCTCATAAAGCACCGACACCAACTTTAATTACATTTTTCTTAATTATTTGTAAGAAAATGGAACATAACTGATGTTATGAAATCACAGTTTAATAAAACAAGTACAAATAACTTTGTGAAACTAGAAAATTTTAAAATCAGTTCTATTATTTAATTATTTATAGCATTAAAAATGGCTTAACGTAACCAAAGGTAATCATTCGTATTTGTACAAAACTTCTTCGTGCATGAAACAATATTAAACAAGCTAAGCACTATCTCTAAAACATAACACGTTTATAGTTTTCATAAAACCCATTGTTCCATAAAACTCTTATTATACTATTAGTTGTACTTCTTTGTACACAACAAAAAACATAAAAAGACAAAGGCACTTTAATTTCTGATAAGGCTTATTTACCTTTCAGAACGAGAAAAAATAATTAAAATCTTCATATAAATTATGAGATCTTAGTTACACTAACTAAAACAAATTCGTCTTACAAATTATTCTTCATCAGTCCTATCATTTATTTATTTTTATTTGAATAATTTTCACAGTAACATTATACCAGGTTATTAATTTTAACTAAATACATTGCTAACTTACATAATCATAATATCTAAACATATATATAAATATATATAGGTACATGAATCTAAAAATAAAAAGTGAAAATATGTACAGGTGTGTTTAGGCGTCGTAGAATGCCTCCGCATCAATATCATCGGGTAACGTGCCCATTAGGCTGGCAGCATTGCCACGCTGGATGGCAATGCTGATTCTTTGAGCAAAGAATAAACCAGCCCTCTGGTCACGTGAGACGTCGATTAACCGTTTAGATATATCTCGGAATAAAGAGCGAGCGCTCGGACCCCATGAGCCTAGCGTTTCCACCCCAAACGGCTCAAATACATAATTAGCTAATAGATTACTGTATTTGCGCCGTTTGAGGGTTTCCGCAGATGCAGCAGCAGCGCCAGCATGGCCTCCCGTGCTTGGAACATGGGATGGCGCGAGGGTGTCTACGCAGGTTGCGTCCCACACCAAAGGCCTACCCATTTTCCATGGCAATAATGACATACCGTCAGGTCTCTTCCCATCGTCGCGTACCAAACCATTTGGTTCAAGTACAGCTGGTACGCCAGACGTGACAAGAGCACGACGGATTATGTCATTTAGGTTAGCATGACGAGGAATTCTACCAGCGCTTCTGCTGCAAGACAGCCCATGGTGTCCGAGGCTATCGACGTCTTCTCCACAATGACATCGATGCGGAGAGACACACGGAACACCTAAATGAAGACAAGTGGCGATGCGGAACGTCTCATCGTCCAACATGGTTCCTGTGTTGGACGATGGTAGTGCCTGAAGCCATAGACCGGATTCCCATTCCCCCACAGCCAGCAAGCGAGCTCGCTCTGTAACATCAAAAGATGTATCCAAAAGATTTTTTCTCACAATGTTACAAAGTGGCGCGTCCCACTGTCTTTGGGAGAATAGGTTGGTGGGCAAATCAGTGTTTGGACAAGCCATTTTCCAGGCGTTTATAGCTTCGGTTTTGCACAGCACTTCTGAGTTAACTAGTGTTGGTAGTAATATTTTCCTAGTTAACTCTTCCGTGCTGTGAACCGAAGATAGGAACGCCGGTAAACTGACACTGGAAATTTTGCGAACGCCGAGCTCACCCAGACGTATGGGTAAAGATGCTTGTAGCCAGGCTCGGTCGTCCAAGTCCACATTTAATTTTTTTTTTTAAGTTATTTGTATAATTTGATCAATTTTTTCTAATAGTGTTATTTTTTTCCAAAGCTGCGATGATCTTAAGGCATGAGTAAATTTTGGGACGAACAGACAATATCGAATAATAGTATAGGCCGAATGTACATTAATTTTGAATAGGCGATCTGAAATATCACAAAAATTTTGAATTTTTTCCTCTACGAAAGAATCGAAAGATTCTTCAAATACTGGAGAACCTAGGAGGCGAAGAGAACTCTTATCAACAATTTTGATGTCTGAAGCCAAATTATTAAATTTAGATATTATCGAATGCTTTTTTGAAGAGTCTGTTGTATTTATAAACAGCTCACATTTACTATAATTTAGTTCCAAACCAATAGATGCGAATTTATTTTTAAGAAAGGTCAAATCTTGCAATACTATGTCTGTTTCTCCTCCCAGGGTCCCGTCGTCCAAAAACCATACGTTAAATTTAGAATTTATTTGCCGAATAATGGGTTGTATAGCTAAGCTAAAAATGACTGGTCCAAGAGGGTCACCTTGTTGGCATCCAACTGCAGATTCCAAAAGGTTGTCCTGATATAGTAATTTTGTGGGATACCTGTAACATTGCCAAAGAAATTTGAAAATTTTAGGGGTTTCTAATTTTGCCTGTGCCAACAAAGTGTCTCTATTCACTGAATTGAAGGAGTTCTTTAAGTCAACCTTCAGAATGACCTCGCCATCACCACTTCCAAGATACGTCGAAAGAGCATGTATAGCAGCCTCACAACCTCCCTTGGAACCAAAACCTAGTTGGAGAGGTTGGAATTTATCAGATAGCTCCCTGCTGTAAAATTTACAGCATATCTTAGCTGCTATACGCCGATATGTGCAACCCACGGCAATGGGACGAATGCCACCATCTCTCTTGTTAAGGGCGCACAGGTTCGCCCCATACAAGATATCAATGATAGCACCGTCCACATTACCGGAGAGCATCATATTTACTAGCGCAGTCAACTCCTTCAGAAGTGTATCGCCAGCCACCCCAGCACTTGCACACACAAGATCTTTTAGATGTTGTGGTGTCAAGGCATCGAGACCGCCTGCCGAGCCACTTCGGAAGGAGCAAACTGCTGCTAACACGTCCTTGGCCGTGGTGATCAGATATTCTGATTCACTGTCGGGAGCTTCAGGAAAGGAGAGATCATTAATTGGCGCTGGATGCTTGCTCTTCAGACCCGCAAGCGTATCTGGAGAGCAAGGCGCCACCACATCACTGCTAAATAAAAGTCTAGACGCGCCCCGTATGTCGCCTTCCCTTAATTTGGATTCTACATATTGATACAGAGAATTACGTTTATTTGAACTGAATTTAGGGTCTAAAGTGTAGGCCGAAATTTGACAATTATATTTAATTTGATTTGTTAAAAAAAATTTACCTGCCTGATTTTTTATCAACATGTAGAATCCTATAAGGGAAAGTCAATAATTGCTCCCAGGCCGCTTTTGAGTTCTCCCTTAAGACAAGACCAATGCATTCAGCCAATTTTTTGACACAGATGGTCTTGCCCCACGGGGAACTCTTTTAACTATCGGAACCGAATGTTTTAATTTAGATAGAGTTTGCCAAAAAGGAATTTGGTTGTAGTCTCCTGATATTGGAGGTGAAGATATTGAAGGGCCAGAAAGTACATTTTGAGATTTATGTACTTTTCCAAAATGTACCTTCAGGCCCCGCTTACCTTTGAAAAAACGGTCCTGGGAACAGTCCGGACAGCGCACCAGACCAGTCAGCGATGTGGTAGGTTGACTGACACCAATTGCCGCATCGCCAGTGTCATTGAAATCTTGCATACACACAATATTTACAAAAATAACGCCATAAAAATATACACAAACATTATATCATAAATAAACATCGTTATCCAGCGGGTGAAGGTCGTGGCATTCGACGCTAGGGTTGCCGCGCGTACCCATATAGCATGCACATTTTTTTTTAAATAATAGTTTAATGTTATTACTTGATAAGTATCTTTATGTAATTAAGAATCTATATTTCAATTTGTCCTTGTGTATCTTATGAAAATATCAATATTAAATTATATTTTAATAATCACTCGTAACTAAGTCAATACAAAATAATTAATGTAGGTTTTTTGTTAGAAATAATTTTGAAATGAAACACATAAATATTTTTCAATTACTTTTTATTGAATATTTTTTGTTAAAATATTCCTTGAAGATATTTAGGTCTACTTGGAATAAAAAACCAACAACTTATTTATACTGCTTTCTGTTAGTTAAAGATGTCTGCTGGGAAAAAAACATTTTAAGTAAGAAAATGAGCTTTCGACATCATTTGACATAACAAAGACGTATTTATTTTAAACTTATGAAATAATTTGAAAGTTTATATTGTTAATTTTTCACTTAATGTTAGTGTTGCCAATGTTTAAAATATGTTAACACTTTTTAACATTACAACAAAAATATGAAAGTTAAGAATAGATTAAAACATATTTTTAACATAGATGCTTGTAAAATTTTTATCTAATATATGACGACTGCGAAATAATAATTTAATATTTTTGAAAATAATTTCGCCTTAACTTTCAAATTACATTGAAGTAGTAAAGAGTAATAAGTGAAAAAGTTATTACAATACGAAAAAAAATACAATACTATATAGCTATACTTTTAAAAAAACATTTAAAACTATTATATATAAATTAATTAAATAAAGGTATTGTACGATATAACATAATCGAAAAAGCTTATTAAATGTATGCACCTACGTGACGCATACGTATGACAACCCTATTGTCGTGCGCTACCGCACTGCCACCATTTTTACCCGCCCGATAACGATGTTTAATCATAAATTATATGTACAAACTGTCAATGTCACTGAAATTTCTTTTAAAAGTCCTATAAACAATAATAATTTGTCCAACAACTTCTTTGTAGTTTTAACCCGGATTGCCTGCTATGTTCTCACTTCGGTCGGTACCGGAGCCAAATCGCACTTAGCCATCTGCGACAGTGGACCTGACAAAGTATCCATCGTGGATGGTTTGCTGTTTTTATTTGCAGAAACAGTCCTTATTAATTTGTAGGCAATATGCATCGATGCAATATGTGTTATATTTTATAGAACGTTGACAGCGGGTGTTTCTTAGGTGCTTGGGTTTTATAGAATCGTGATGGATTTATGTTTACTGCTTGTTAGGCAAACTGGGTTAAATATTTAAATTAAATTGAAAGCACGAGTAGAATCCTGTTATCAAATTAATTATTATTTATTATTATTTTTCACTGAATTTTTTACTTGACATGTTCGTCTTCTTCCTATCATTCATTTAGTTAGTTTTTGTAACCTATTTGTAGAAGTTTAAAAATATTGTGGCAGCTAGAATAAAACATCACATACGTGCACACGCGCCGCGCGACGCAGCCAACTGAGCCGGCCGCCGCACCTGGCGCACCGGCGATCCTCGATACTCGACGACACGCGCGACGTCACCATATCTAATCCTTACGGCAAAGCGCGCGCTCTGATTGGTTCGTTAGCTATAATTGCGGATTAGTCCTAATACTCTCTGTATGATTTAAATATGTATGTAAGACGGGCTAAACCAATAAAAATATATATATCCTCAGATCGATAGTTTTATTTCTACCTCAACACTTGGTAAATTGGTGACCCCGACGCACAAGAAAACATGGAGTCTAAGGAAGTCGCAGCGATATCGGTGAAATCTCGCATCCCCACATTTTGGAGAGACAAGCCAGGACTATGGTTCGGCCAATTCGAAACAGTCGTCAACCCACAAAAGCCCAGCGACGAAGCTAAGTTCAGTCTGCTCGTCGCACATTTAGAAAAGGCGGACGTCGAACAAATAAGCGACATAGTTATGTGCAATTCACGTACCGGGCGCTACGAAGATGCGAAGAAACGTTTATTATCAGTTTACGAAGAGTCCGAGACAAAGCAACTTCATAAGTTACTCAACGAAATGGAACTGGGAGATCAGAAGCCGTCTCAGTTACTACGCTGTATGCGAGAACCTGCACGCGATAAGATACCTGACTCCACCCTACAAATGTTGTGGATGAGCCATTTGCCTTCGTCAACGCGTGCAGTGCTGTCCATAAACGAGCAAGCTACCTCACTCGACGTCCTAGCAGCCATGGCAGACAAGATGCACGAGCAAACACGTGAAACGAGAGCTATTAACGAGTTTTTATGTACTCTTAATCTAAGACAGGTTGTGCCAACAGCAACACACTATGTGGGAGACAGCAGTACACTTATAGATGTTATATGTACTGACATAAGTGTACAAAACATTGTGGTAGACACCAATAGTGACCTTGGTCATCACGCATTTATCACTTGTGAGTCACTGTTTAAAAAGTCAAAACCTTGCCCGAAAACGATCGTGTACCGCCCTATTAAAGATATATTGGAAGAGTACTTCCTGCTTGATTTAGCCTCAATCCCATGGTCCAGTATCAGTACCATGGGTGATGTCAATTGTATGGTCGCTACTTTTAATCACTGGATCCAGGTTTTGTACGATTTACATGCTCCAATCAAAACATTGGTTGTTAAGACAAGACCTACACCCTGGATTACACCCAATGTTCGACTTTTATTTAAGCTGAGAGATGAAGCCAGAGAAAAATTTCATAGGTTAAGGAATGATCAGAACAAAAAACAGTACTACTTAGACTTAAAACATCAGGCCACTTTTGCCCTTAACTCAGAAAAACAAGCATTTTTCACAAAATACATAAACAACAACTTTCATAATCCAAAACAGCTATGGAAGAATTTAAAAGCCGACATACTACCGGACCACTCGGAAAGATCCCTACCCAAAACTTTTGACGACCCCGATGCAATAAATATAGCTTTTTTGGATGTACCTGGAAAGTGCAAGGTAGACATCTCACAGCTGTCATATCTGGAACATCACAGGCATGGACTAGCCACCTTTAAATTACAGCCAGTGTCAAGAGAAACTATTGTGCAAATTATGAAAACTATAGGCACAAACGCTCAAGGGATTGATCGTATTAGTATGGACATGATCTCCCTTACACTGCCAGCCACTGCGCAGACCATAACAGACATAGTTAACAGGTCCATTCTCACTTACACCTTCCCTGCATTGTGGCGCTGTGCAGTGGTGCGGCCCATCCCAAAGACCAGCAGTCCACAGTCTGTGAGAGATCTGCGCCCCATCAGTATACTGCCATGTCTATCCAAGGTACTGGAGAGAGTAGTATACACTCAAGTAATGTCATATCTAGAGGACAACAACATCCTCCCCGACTTACAGTCGGGTTTCCGTAAGAGAAGGGGTACTACTACCGCATTGTGCGATGTTGTGGGCAATATACTGGAGGCTCGGGATAGGGGGGAGGGTACAATATTGGTCATGTTAGACTACTCCAGGGCTTTCGACTCGATTGACCGGACCTTGCTGCTTTCGAAGCTCTCATTCTATGGATTTTCAGTGGAGACAGTGAAGTGGTTTGACAGCTACCTGTCAAACAGAACCCAAATTGTGGAGATTCATGGCGGTATGGGGGCTTCGGAGCCGCGTCTTGTTGATAGGGGAGTGCCGCAGGGATCAATACTTGGGCCTCTTTTATATTTAATTTACAGTGCTGATGTGGTACAGTCCCTTACACACTGTAAATACCACATATATGCGGATGACCTGCAGGTGTATCTGTCCTTCAAACCGAACACTATATTGTCAGCTGTCCAGAAGATTAATGAGGACCTGCAAAGGGTCACTACATGGTCTGAGCAAAACTCTCTCACCCTAAACCCGCAAAAATCAAAATATTTGGTGCTGGGTAGCAAACATCAAGTAAGGGATATAGTCTCTGCTAATCCAGAAGTACTGATTCTGAACAATGCAATACAGAAGGCAGATACTGTTTGCAATCTTGGATTAACCATGGACCCTGAACTGCGCTTTGAGGCCCATATCAGCAAGATTGCAAGTAACTGTTTTTACCGGCTAAGACTACTATACAACATCAGAAAATTTCTTAGTATACCTGTCAGGAAGCAACTGGTAGATAGTTTGGTTTTGTCCAGGCTGAACTACTGCGATGCTGTCTATGGGCCATGTCTGCTATCTCGTACTGCTCGGCTAACACAACGCATACAGAATGCTTGTGCAAGATTTTGTATAAACATACCCAAACGCAGCCATGTCTCACCTTTCCTGAACGAACACAATATTCTGAACATGACTGCCAGAAGAAAGTTACACTTGGCATCCTTACTGTTTGGAGTTGTACAAGGCAAAACACCTAGATACCTGTATGACAAGTTATGCTGGAGAGATACTCAGTCGAAGTATATGGTTAGATTAGTCAGCAATCCACTGTCCATGCCCAAGTATAGGACTGCTGCTTTCAGAGGTAGCTTCAAATATGCTGCAACACACTGCTGGAATGATCTTCCACCACCAATCCGCAGCCTGAAATCCAAAAATAGCTTTGTTTCATATCTAAAGAAATATTTGCTAGAAAAACAAAAAAACAATATATAACTAAATAAATATATACATATTATACTTACTATATAATTATACACTTTATTATTCATATCTCTTTATCAATTTCTTAGTTATCAATATCTTTTACCTATCTATACTATGAATATACATTACACAGGACATTTTAATTAGCAACATTTTTTATTCATTGTATAACACTTACATCTAAGTACATCCAGTACCTATTCAAACACCTACTCACCTTCTTGGATATGGCCGACAGGTATTGGATCAGATCTCAAGTTCCAGACAGTGTTGTTGTACCATAGCATAGTTTAAATGTTGCATTGAAGATTGGACATTTTACTGGCATAATCATATTTTCATACCATGGATTGTCTTCAGATCCTACGACAGAACAGGTTAATTTGTGATTATCTGCTCAATTTAACTTTACATAAGCCTATATTTATTTTTATATTATTTCTGACAATCACTTACCACTTGCTTACTACGTATTTGGTCATAATTCCAACAAGATTATTTGACTGTGATTACAGTAAGGCGGTATGGGTAGGTACATATAGCACACTGACGCTTTGCTTCATACTATTTTAGTAAGTACTCGAAAGATTCTTTATTAGACACTACACATTAGACACCTCTTGTTTCATAAATTGCTTCTACTCGCATATTGAACACAGCGAGGTATATTTTAGGTAGTTTATAAAGTTTTAAACAGACACTCGTGCGCCGACGCCACTAAAATGGATAGCGCAGAATACCAGTGTTGCGGCTTAATAACCGCAACGTGTACTGAGCGTAGTCCAAATTTTGGCACTAATGAGACACACACTTCCACTTCTATTTCCAAATTTCATTTATGAATAAATAAATACATTTTATGATTGTTATCACTGCTCTCTGACATCACTTTGTGTAGGTTATGTTTGTTTGTTTTTGTTTGGCCTTCCGCTCTGTCGACCAATGGAGGCGGACCGGGCGGACGGCTCTCGGTTGGTCATCGGGGCACCGTGGTGTTGCCAGTGGGCAGGAGTAGCAATCCACTATAATTATTATTCATAGACTTGTACTTGTATTATTATGTTTTAAATTTGTTTAATTTTATGTTTTTGTTAAATTTATTTTTGTTATGCCGTTTTTTTACTTTTTATTTCTTTGATGTTTATATTTTTGGTGTGTGCCATTTGTGGCCAAATAAAGATTTCTTTCTCTTTTCTAAACGCGCACAGTCTGTTCATGTCAACATCCGTCGACGTCCCGAAACGAGCACGAACATCAAAAGCCCGACCAAGATTTAAGAGAAGCCATCATGCAGCTAACCCGAGAAATATCAGCTATAAAAATGTACCAATCGTCACCGAGAAGAGGTCGTCAGGCGCAGCGATATGGGCGCTATACTTATCGGTCCCGCTCGCAATCTCACACACGCGGACCGCGGCAAGACATAACGGGCGACACATGTTTCTACCACGAGCGCTACGGTGAACGAGCACGAAAATGCAGATCTCCTTGCAAGTTTTCGAAGCCCCGGGGAAACTAGTGGCGACCTTGGCTGAGACGGGACCCGAGGTCAATGACATCTCAACATACCGTCTACATGTACACGACTACAACAACAATCTGCAATTTTTGGTGGACACAGGCGCCAACGTCTCTGTGATCCCCTACAAGAAAGGAATGCGCGCAGCTCACGAACTATTGTATGCGGCAAATGGCACTCCGATACAAACATACGGCGAGAAAAAACTAGACCTCAATCTAGGCTTGCGTCGTGTGTTTGCGTGGAAATTCATCGTGGCAGCTGTGACTAGACCGATATTAGGAGCCGACTTTTTACGTCACCACGATCTCCTTGTCGACATCCGCGCAAAGAAGCTTATCGACAAGAAAACAGGATTGCACATTGGCGGGCAAGTTACGAACAACACATCAACCCCTACGGTTCTCACGATCAACCCTACGGACCCGTATCACAGCTTGTTACAAGAATATGCAGATATAACGTCGTCAAACTTCGCTAGTCTCAGGAAGAACGCCGTCGAACACCACATCGTTACTCATGGACCACCGACATACTGCAAGGCAAGACCTTTACCACCACACAAGTATCAAGCAGCGAAAAAGGAATTCCAGGCCATGATCGATCAAGGAATATGCCGACCATCCAAGTCACCCTGGGCAAGCCCATTGCATTTAGTTAAGAAGAAAGATGGCGAGTACAGACCGTGTGGCGACTACCGAAAATTAAATGCAGTGACTAAACCCGATCGATACCCGATTCCACGGCTACGCGACTTCACCTACAGGCTGGAAGGGATGAAAATCTTTTCGAAAATCGACTTGAGGAAGGCCTACAACCAACTGAGCATTCGTGAGGAAGATATCGAGAAGACGGCTGTTATCACACCCTTCGGGTTATACGAGTTCCCAAGGATGTGCTTCGGTTTGCGGAACGCCGGGCAAACCTTTCAACGCTATATAGACAGCGTCCTAGGAGATATGGAATACGTTTTCTCATTTGTCGACGACGTCTTGCTTGCATCGCCCGACGAACATACTCATCGAAGACATCTAGCAGAGTTATTCAAGCGACTACAAGAACATGGATTACGAATAAACCTCACGAAATGCGTATTTGGACAAGAAAAGCTCGAATTTCTTGGGTACATGCTTACTGAAACGGGTATCCAGCCAACACCGGACCGCGTCGAAGTCATATCTACCTATCCACAACCTACAACAGTGCAAGAGTTACGACGGTTCCTAGGCATTCTGAATTTTTATAAAGAAAGTATACCCCACGCCGCTCACGTTCAAGAGAAGCTATTCAAATATCTGCGAACAAGCAAGAAGAATGACAAAACCCCTATAAACTTCACGCTCGACGAGAAAGAAGCGTTTGAAGCCTGCAAGAATAGCATCAAAGACGCCGTCATCTTATCACACCCATCCGTACACGCGCCGATAGCTTTAATGTGCGACGCATCACTCACCTGCGTGGGCGCAGCACTACAACAACTCGTCGCCGGGAGCTGGAGGCCGCTTGGATTCTTCTCCAAGAAACTAACGGAAGCACAGAAGAAATACAGCACGTTTGATCGTGAGTTGCTTGCGATTTACCAAGCCATACGACATTTTCGGCGAATGTTCGAAGGCAGAGAAATAACAGTTTACACAGACCATAAGCCGCTGACGCACGCCTTATTGAGGCAAAACTCGAAGACAGAGACGCCATTACGTACAAGATATTTGCACTATATCAGCCAGTTTACGACGAAGATACTCCACATCGAAGGGCAGGACAATGTTGTGGCCGATGCCTTATCAAGGATTGAAGCAATTCAAGCAATATCTCCACCCTCCTTCGTTGACTACGATGAGCTGGAACAACAACAACGACACGATAAACAACTGTCTGACGTCATAAAAAATCCAACGCTACGTTTTGAACGCCTGCGGCCGAACTCGAACACAAACAAGACAATAATATGCGAAACATCAACAGGCACCGCACGCCCTTACCTGCCTACAAAGCTACGAGACATTATTTATAATAGTATTCATGGATTAAGTCACCCTGGAATACGAGCCACTAGAAAAATGATAACCCAGCGATTCTTCTGGCCAAAGATGAATCAGGACATCAACACCTGGACACGTACCTGCATACCCTGTCAACGAACAAAAGTACAGCGCCATACTATATCGCCGCTAACAGATTTTTCACCTGCAGATCGCTTATCGCACATACACATTGATATTGTCGGACCACTACCTACATCAGATGGCAAACGATATTGTGTAACGATTATCGACAGAGCAACGCGATGGCCTGAAGCATTTCCCGTAAGCAACATTGACGCCACCTCAATCGCAACAATCGTCTACGAAGGCTGGATAGCGCGCTTCGGGTGCCCCAAACGGATTACAAGTGATCAAGGACGGCAGTTCGAATCCCACCTGTTCCGATCACTTATGAATAGAATGGGAGTAGACAAGACTCGCACTACAGCTTATCACCCTCAAGCAAACGGCATGATCGAACGATGGCACCGATCTCTAAAGGCATCCCTTACCGCACGCCTCCAAGATTCGACATGGACGCGCGAATTGCCTACTGTGTTGTTAGGACTACGCGCCGCAATCAAGGACAACGCAGACGTCTCGCCAGCTGAAGCATTATACGGAACAACATTACGACTGCCCGGTGAAATGTGCGGCGAACGACCAACTAACGCAATGAACACACATTATGAAGACGTAATAAGCACCGCTTTAAAGAAAATGCAAGCCGTACGCCGAAACACTGATCGTCGCGCAATGTTTATACATGACGACCTATACAAATGTTCGCATGTATTTATACGCACCGACTCTCACCGCCGTCCGCTTACGCCTGCCTACCAAGGACCATACCGTGTTCTACATAGGCAAGACAAAGTGTACACAGTACAAGTCAAAGATCGACTAGTCAACATAAGCATAGATCGCTTGAAGCCAGCATTCTTGATAAACGACAACGAGCCTACCACTTCATCGGATAATTACGTCACCCGCTCCGGCCGAACATCGAGACCTACCGTGCGCTTCGCTGGGGGGCAGCTATGTGGCAGCTAGAATAAAACATCACATACGTGCACACGCGCCGCGCGACGCAGCCAACTGAGCCGGCCGCCGCACCTGGCGCACCGGCGATCCTCGATACTCGACGACACGCGCGACGTCACCATATCTAATCCTTACGGCAAAGCGCGCGCTCTGATTGGTTCGTTAGCTATAATTGCGGATTAGTCCTAATACTCTCTGTATGATTTAAATATGTATGTAAGACGGGCTAAACCAATAAAAATATATATATCCTCAGATCGATAGTTTTATTTCTACCTCAACACTTGGTAAAATATCTTAAAGTGTTTTAAATGACTAGTAAAATGTAGACTTACAAATATATTTTCCAAAGTTACAATAAGAAAGTTTAAGGGTTGTCTATTGTTTACCCGAAGATATACCATAATCTCATATTCCCGAATTTCATTTAGGTACCCAAATTTCATTTGCCCGAATGTTTTGTTTTCCCTAAAAGACATGACATACTTTTAATTGCCCGAAACTTAGATACCATAAGATACGAGTGCCATACGTATTGTTTTTCATATTTTAATAGTCATAATAATAATTAGAAATAATATTTAAACGCCATAATGATTATTAGATATAATATTTAAATGGGTACGTATCAAAATTCCGAATTTTAAAAGACCGAATTTTAAAATACCGATGGATGAAATCCCGATAATTGAAACGCCGAATGGTTGTTTGGTCGAAGGTTTAAAATCCCGAAGTTTTAAATCCCGAAAAATAAATTAAATATTATTATCAACAGCTAGTGCCTGGGGTTAGGTGCGACGAACTGATCATCATCAGCCTTTAATAGTCCACTGCTGGACTAGGCCTCTCCTTTGAAAGGAGGAATTGGCCTACTATGCCACGCTGGCCAAGCGGGTTGGTACAGGGTTTGTATCAAGTTTTCCTTCTCTTACAGTGCTATTCTCTGCATGATATACTCCCTCTGTCGGTTCTTACGACACCCATGGGATGATATGGGGTGGTGACAATTCGTATTCTTAATCCGTCACCACTAGGCATGAGACCGATATATCAAAACGAAACTGAAATCCGATTGCAGTCAGAAATCGTATCGTATCGATATTCCAATATGAGAAAACCGATTTTAGAAAACGCAAAACAATACCACGATAACGCAAACAATCTAATCCGAACCAAACGGAAACGGTGCACGCGCAACCAAACTACAAACTAAATCTAAAGCTTAAGTTTTCGATAGTTTTCATATTCATTCGTTCTCTTTCACTCTACCCAACGACTACTTAGTTAGAATGAGAGAGAGCGAATTTCATATCCTTTTCTTTCTTACTTAGTGATCCGTTTAAAGAGCAAAAGAGATGAAGCGAATCGATCGTTGCCAAGCAAGCTAGTCGTAGTACTCGTAGTCGTGCGTTATGGATTTTGGCGGTTTTATGAATTGAAGATTGAATAGAAAAAATAAAACTAAACATCGAGGCGATAAGATCTAATTCAGATTGCAACTATTTAATGTTTGTTTTGAAAATTGCAAATAGTTTTAATAGTTATTAGGGATATACCTATGTTTGGAGAGTTTTGACTTGATCGATTTTTATTTGTTCACTTGACCTAGGTGACACGTGCGGTGCGCGCGTAATAATAATTAAGTAGGTACCTATATTTGGTTTTCGTGAGTTTTATTGTTAGGTACGTTGTTAGGATTGTAATGTGTAAATAAATAGAAACAATTCGTGTTGTGTAATTTTAGTTTGTTTGGCGACTGCTCAGATTACTGAACTATCAGATGTAGCGCATTCGTCCATCTAAGCGTGGCACGTTGATAGCTATGTGTGCGTGACCTTTGGCGACTGGCACTGTACGGACACGCGCGGCTATGTGTGTGTAAAGTTGCCAGATTATGAATAATCTCCCAGTATTTTGCATATAGTTATGTAATATTCTTATATTCATTTGCGGTTTTGAAGAATTTACCATGGATTTAATTAATGCTTCTATAAGTACATTTCTTAAATGTAGGTACCGAGTTAAGTTTTAACTACTTCGTAAATCTGTATATATAAAATCCTTGCGTTACTGACTGACTGACAGACAAGCTACAGCCGAAACTACTCGGCGCATGAAGCTGAAATTTAGCATGAATGTTTCTTGGGAACCGTAGCGGTGCACTAAGACGGGATTTCTCGAAATTCCCACGGGATCGGGCAAAACGAGAAATACGAAAAAATGTGCTTGCGAAGCCGCTGGCGTCGACTAGTTGAGAAATAAATAGAATATGTTTTGTGATTCATAGCCTCGATCCAGGAGAAATATATAACACCAACTACATATATTTACGAATACCGATCATGAGGTTCAGATCTTAGATCGGCGAATATGTTGTTTATTTTTTGTTTAGAAATTCTCAGTATGGTATCTGGAAATGTTTGGTTAATTGCAATAGGCTTGCTTGCTATAATTCCTATAATATTAATTAGCTAAAAATGTACACATGTGTAATAAATAATATACCTCTGCTTTTTGGAAATCAGGTGTAAGGATTAGAGAAGATGTTATACATAAATACAATATATATTATACTATAAACGGCGAAAAGGCAAACAGAAGCTATTTATATTATATACGGTAAAAAGGCAAACAGAAACAAAACTTTAAAAATATATAATATTTTAATACTCAAAAGAGTTTTTGCACAGCATTACAAAAATCTCAATAACCTTTATTTTGCACTAATTTCTTATAATATTGTCTTTTAGCGTCAGAGCATCGAACAAGAGTTTCTAATTTTGCAATATAGTTTAGTCTTATCATTAGATACGATACGATTTTGATACTTATTCCCTACGCCATAAGTATGTATGTACACACGGCGCCAAGTCAAGCTAAACAGTTGCTGTACGATTTTGATACTTATTCCTTACGCCATAAGTATGTATTTACACACGGCGCCAAGTCAAGCTAAACAGTTGCTATACGATTTTGATACTTATTCCCTACGCCATAAGAACGGTGCAAAGGTCAAAGTGTAAGCTTGACGAGTAGCAGGGTGTACACGAATATTTGGATCGTTTAGGATCGAACTCAAAACAATCTACATATATTATATTATGTAAGGTATATACTAATGGAAATTCTATTACTATATTTATAAGAAAGAAGATAATTACAATATACTTTTATAATACGGTAATGTATTTTTCATTAACATGACAATCATTATCACATAATCAATTGACAAGTGCATTTTCCCTAATTCAGGCAGAACGGCGTCGACAAAAACTGGCAACACTCACATATTTCTTGCACAAATACGAATTTTATCGAAATTAAATTAGGAAACAGTCAAATTATCAATAGTTACCTGTGAAAAGATATGCCATTTTCCTGTTTTTGTTTTTGGGAACAACTTTTACAGTGTTTAATAACACAAGACGGCATTTTGAGAATTTAAAAGGTGACGTGATCGTGACGCGTGAACTGTACGATGCTTCGTAGCGCTCATATATAATAATGTAGTCTGTGGAGACGAGTTAACGAGTTTGTATTCGCTTTTTAATTTGTATTTGCTTTAGTGGCCGCACGCAACTGTGCCGCGCGTTCCATCTGATACTTAGTTCATCTATGGGCGACTGAGTGTTTTTAACAATTAGTTTTAGGTAGGTAGTTAGTAGGTTAGGTTTGTAAAGTGTAAATAAATAGAAAAAAATCGTATTGTGTAATTTTAGTTTGTTTGGCGACTAAGTTTTTTAACAATTAGTTTTAGGTAGTATTAGTTAAGGATTGTAAAGTGTAAATAAATAGAAACAATTCGTGTTGTGTAATTTTAGTTTGTTTGGCGACTGAGTTTTTTAACACTTAGTTTTAGGTAGTTAGTAGGTTTTCTTTTTCAATATGTCACGCAAACCAAGCGAAATATGGACGCATGACATGATAATACAATAAGAATTCGATTGTTTGCGTTTGTCTACGCAACTAGTAACTACGCTCGTCGCTCCGAGATCCGCTACAGAAATCGATTTCTAAAATCGGTTTTTGAAATCGATTTCAGTATCTGAAATCGAATTTGTATCGGTTTGCGAAAAAATTCGAAAACGCCCATGCCTAGTCACCACACGGACAACGACGCGACGAACTAAACGCCTTAAAAATCTTAAAATATATACAGTAAGTAATGCACTTACCTTATTTGTTCTAGACAAGTCTACACATAATATGAGCTATTCCAAAACATAATCACAGTAAGTTCCACTTGCTGTTGTTATGCTAAGGTAATGCAATAGTATGTTTTATTCCAATTACTAAATATAGTAACGACAAGTGCCACTTACTGTTAATATGTTTAAGTCATACTTAGTGTAATAAAATCGTAAATTTATAATATTTATAGTAAGATTGCTTACTGTAGTAAAACCTAGGTAAATTGATTTAACTTTATGCAAAAATCAACCGTATGTGCCCATACTGCATTCATAATAAGTGCACCTTGGCACCTATCGTGTCTTACTGTAATTATGCTTAATCTTATTTCTTGATGTAAGCCACATTTTCAAATTCTGAATATACAGAATTGTAGATCTCGATCTCTACTTTCCGAATATGTACTTAACTCAATATCGACAAAAATGTGACTTACTGTGATTATCGTATGGGCGGCAGAATAACAGTAAAGGTTATAATAAATTACGCCGACGAAAACTTTAATAACAATCAAGGTGGAGCTTCCTCGCATTGTGTTCATAAAGACTGCATCAGCACACAAGAAATTTGCATCAAAAACAGATACAATCCGTATAGGGACGTCTCAGAATATAGGTCGAGTGTACCGCGCCTTAGCTATTCGCACAACGACCTAGCAAAAAATGTACCTACTAGATACTCTCGGAACTCAATTGCCGTGTTGACATTCAAACAATGGATTTTGTATAACATAATATTGAATAATTTCGAGGTTAACTTAGTTAATTAAATAGTTATAGCAGTCTTAATCCATTACAGTAACTATGGACAGATAAGTACTGAAATAAAACCCCTCGAACAAAAAGAAGTAAGGTCTAGAATAAAAAAACAATTATTCACTTTATATCACTAGATCTTTAAGATGTTCCGACTCTATCGTTTGTCTCCAATAATGTAACAAATCCTGCTATACTTGAAGTGAAGAAAGAAAACAACAGACAATCTAATTTAGTGGCTGAATTATTAAAACTGTGCGTCGAAAACGGGCCTTAATCATTGTCTCTAAGAGTGGAGCAAACAGACACAAATAGGAACACGTAAGGTGAGAGAAAAAGAAAAGATACATGCGAATGTAAATAAATTAAGATCGCAGCGCCCTCATGGCACGCATTATTTATACACTCGTGCTCACGATACACACAGGTGACAAATTTATCTAAAACACCAGTCTCACAGACCGATTATATCAATGACAATATTTAAATTACCAAAATATATGTATTCACTCACTAATTTTACAAACATTTCCGAGGAAAAAGGTTCTCTCTGGAAGGGACATACCCCTTATGACTCTCTTGGGTATCGTCTGAGATGTGTAGCCACCAGTTCTTTTTTCTGTTTACGTCTTTTTTATTGTCATTGCGTCCAAAAAAATAACGCGAACGGTCCCGGCTTGCATGTGCAAAAATATTGGACATAAAATATATAATATCGGTTAAGTGTATTAAGTAAAATAGAGATCTCTAAAAACCCATAAGGGTGGGTGGAACACCTACACGCTTGTAACCTGGTGGCGAGAGACATTGATCTTTAAATTATAAATGAGTCTCGCGAAATGGGTCGAATCAAATGTACATGTGATACGAGCACGTATAGAATGTGTTTCTTTGGTAGGGAAAGGTTGAACGAAAGCACATTTAACACAACCTTTTGGGGATTCGTTATCCATCTACTTAAGTATATGACTGTTCCGCATTTAACTTGTACCGTTTATTGCTCCATAACATTTGTATTTAATGGCGAATTAACGGAACAGATAAAGTAGCTTTATTACACGCCTCGGCAATCAATTCGGCGTCATAAATTGAACACATTGTACTTCATTAATATTCCATGCAATAAAACAGGGCACAATCGTAAAACCTTTCTGGTTTCATTAAAACTGTAATTTGTTGTTTAAAAGCGCCTTAAAAATTACTTTGACCTTCGTGGATGAGGTTATTTCTCAATAACGAAACGGGTAAAGGCTAAAATGTTGTTGCTGACTTGTGTGACGAGATCGATTCTGCCATACATCAAAAAAAGTAATATCGAAAAAAGTTTTCTTCTCGTTTATATATTTAATAGTAAATTAGAGACCGTTAACATGAAAAGTAAATAAAAAGAATTCCGTTACAATTTTATTCATCTTTTGTTAGAGCTATTTACTATGAACTTACTCTGGACCGAGAGCCTTAATAATTCATTAGAGAAAAACCTCCACGTACTCTGGACCGAGAGCCTCAATAATTCATTAGAGAAAAACCTCCGACCATTGTGTTTATAACCGTTGCTTCACTTATGAATAATTGGTGAGTACAACATTAAACTGTCCCATAAATAAATTAAAACAATATTTTCTTAAATCTCGTACATTAAAGGTAGGGACAAACTGAGCCCACGTACGCAACGTATGCAGTGCGACGTGGGAGAGCAAACGTGTACACTTATCCCACGTACGCAACGCGCATTTGGCGTCAGACGCTGTTGTTCTTCCATAGAAAATGGACTAATGCCTCTGACAGTCATGTTTTCTGAGTCCGACAGTGAATATGAAGACGATTTATTACGTTTGTTATTTTTAAATGTATATATCCGCGCCAAAAAAACAAAAAGAGTTTAGAAAAGATGCTATTTACCTACTTGAAAATATAAAATACCGTTTAATAAATGGAATTTGTGTTTAATTTATCGGTCATTAAATCCTAAAATAGTACTTATAACTAAACGACAGTAATAAGTAGGTAGGTACCTACCAGACATGCCATGCAGTTTTGCTATTTCTTCCCATGCTGCATTGCGTAAATTAGAATCGCGATATTCAATACATTTATTATTATAATTGGCTTCATATCGTCTAACCAAATCAATGAGCTGTTCGTCTCCCATTTTAACGAAGGCATTTACCGCAATGTCTAATCCGTGTCTGACGCGCTATCAACGAAAGATCTAGAAACACACTAGTCGTACGCGTGGAATAGCGTATGATTATCCCCTCTACGTTGCCACGCCGATCTGGCGCGACCAGTTGAACGTTGCACAGGACGCGTGTGACAGCATTGCGTATGACAAGTGTGTTTCCAAGTCATATATTTTCATAGAATTTTCGTGGTCTAGATGTCATAATACGTAGCATACGTTGCGTACCTACGTGGGCTCAGTTTGTCCTTACCTTTAATAAACATCGGCCACACTTTTTATGTAGTATTTAGTCATCTACATTACTAGTATACAAGTGATATTTGTACTAAACTACATGGAATAAATTGTACGCGACGAACTAAAACGTCTGATTAAGTTTGACTAACCTCGCAAATATAGATATACTTACCTACATTGCTATCTGATTTAAACTTTTACCTGGGAACTATTCATTTCTAAATGTGATGGATCGTAACATTGAACTCTACCACCAAATCACCACATTTTTATCAACTTGAAAGTTTATGATTGTATAGCGACGATCGCAACTTATTCAAACTTATTCGCGATAAGCTACTCGTTTGTCTAAGCCACGTCTAGACGTTGAAGAATGCCGAACAGACGTTAGTAAACTATCCAAATTATTATGTTCAGTGATTGTTCTAACGTATTATAAAGAATCGTGGCAGCGGCCCGCTTAGGTTGGCAACCAACTTGCATCGTTTTGTTTTACGAGAGTTTGCAAGTTGTATTATATTTCCATATTAAGTTTCGCCTACAAACTTCAGTTGGTGAGGTGTTTTGCATGTGAATACTATTATAGTAAAAAATTAGCATGTTTTTCGCCTGTATTGGATAAAGAACTAAAATACCTTTCATAAAAGGCTTTACACGATAGTGTATGTTAACACGCTGATATAAACTGACGTAGCAGAAAGCTGAAACAGTAGTAGGTACGAGTTACACATGTTGATGACAAGAAGGTGAGACCACGGAATTCTTGTCCGGCACCACCATTAGTCACTGTCCCGTGTACGTTCACATTTGTCACTACATACTATCTATACTATAATATTATAAATAATCCCGTGACATTTTGCCACCATTCAAATTGAAAGCTTAACAATTAAGGTGATAGTTGCACACTATTCATTTGACAACACAAACTGTTGTGTGACGAGAAATTAATTGTTACTGTCAAATATTTGTGGCGGGAAAATGTGTTGATTGGTAAACAATCTGTTGTTTCAAAGTTTTGGTATTAGAGACTATTGCTACTGATTTTATATACCTATACTGCATTTCAATCTTTTTATATATTTTATTTTATATCTGCTTAGGCTAAAATTCAAAATGAAAATGATGAAGCATACTTATTCCAAATACAGTTTACAAGTAACACCCATTTTGCGTGGGCCTGTGTGAATACACACGGTATTCCACACATGTCCACGCAAATTAGGTTTCACATTCGTGATGACACGGATAACGTAGGCTGATCATACTGTAAGAGTTCTTCAAAAAGACGATACATTGACCGTTCTTGCTCAAAGCTCCTAAGGTTCTATGATTACTCAAATTGGTTATTTATATTTTTACCCAATTCCAAAAAGGTTCTTTATCCGATATATTTATTTTTATGGACCTAGATGAGCCACCGATTTAAAAGGTGTTTCGCTACGTCACACACACCGCAATTGCTTGAATCATAATTACATAGATGTTTTTCATGCGTATTCGTACTACTCCAGCAGTTTTTGGTCCAATTTATTTAAATTTCATTGGTAATTTTGATTTTGCCAACTTATTATTTGATTTTTAACACGCTTTTTCATAAGAAATAAAAATTAAGTATATAACTTTATATCTCAATCAATCAAATAGGCATTTGCAAATATATCCTAACAATAGGATGTGTAGATATTACAGCTTAAAATACGGTAATATGGCTAAACCTTGAATTAATTAGAGACTTTGTTTAACCCATTTATAATAAATTAGAGAAAACTCACTCACAAATCACTGATATACCATTACACAGTAAGTGTATGCGATATTATTTGCGCATACCAGTGCGAAAACATGCAACTCACATTATTGTATACATAAAGTAGTTGCCGCTAATAATAACAATACGCAAATATCCCACTCTACTCGAGCGTTTTACTTAAAAACAGTATTATCTTAATATATAAAATCCTTGCGTTACTGACTGACTGACAGACACGCTGCAGCCGAAACTATTGAGCGCAGGAAGCTGAAATTTGGCATGTATGCTCCTTGGGGACCGCAGGGGTGCACTAAGAAGGGATTTCCCGAAATTCCCACGGGATCGGCCAAAACGGGTAAATTAAAAATAAAATGCAGGCGTAGCTGCTGGCGTCCTCTAGTAAACTATAAAAAATAAAGAGAGTAACTCGAATTGCAACTAATGTTTTATTTGTTCATTTGTTCAACATGTCACATGCCACAATCATCTCTGCACCACCCTAAGGTTGAATGGCAGAAAATGCTATATAGCATTAAGTCCGCCTTTGCATTAAAAATGCAGGAAGTGTAAAAATAAATAAATAAATAAATGTCAGCTTCGAGGGAAAGAGTTAGTTGTGATTTTCATTAAAACCTGTAATGATTTTGATCAGAGTACCTTTATTCCCCACCGACTTGGGTCAGGAATAGCCGAACGACTAGAATGAGTGCTGTGCGATAATTTTCTTTTATTCCTAGAACGAAGTGCATTAAGGTGTGGTTGTTGATCGCAATCATGGATACGCTGCTGCTTAAGCAGCTCTGCTTTGATATTTGTTCACTAAAATTGTTAGATACTTCTGGTTTCTGTGTTGTATGACAAGAGCGTTCTTGGCAGAATTCATAAGCCGAAATCCAACTCGCGATTAACTGTACCGTTAACCGAACGACGAAAGCTAGTCCCTAGAGTTATTAATAGGCAAGGTGTGTGCACTGCCTCTATCATTGATGGCAGTTGATGCAGAACCTGAGGTTGACCTAAATACCGTGAGAGATGATGCGTTACGTAATATTGAGCGTGCAACATCATATGAGAAACGTAGGTTTGATAAGACAAAGGCAAGGCTTAGTTAATTTTCAGTAGGTTACTTTGTGTTGATTATGAACGAGGAACGTAATCGAACGAAGTTACACCCTAAGTATAAAGGCCATTTAAGGTCACAGAAGTTCTTGACGGTGATCGCCGTCACGCGCCCAACGATTTTATATTTATCTGGTCATTACCCCAGATTGATGAGAAGATTGGTGCGATCTGGTAGCTTGGACTTACCGAAGTATTTTTTAGCTGTTAGTACATAACCTAACTACATATTTTTTTAACCGACTCCAAAAAGAGGAGGAGGTTCTCAATTCGGCTGTATTTTTATTTTATGTTTGTTACCTCATAACTCCGTTATTCATCGACCGATTTCCAAAATTCCTTTTTTGTTTGAAAGCATATACTTTCAGGTGGATCCCATTTAAATTTTATCAAAATCAATCCAAAAGTTTCATTAAAAACTCAAATTTTATCAAAATCAATCCAATAGTTTCATTAATAACTTCAAAAATTAAGTCATCCAAGTAAACGAAATTAAGCATTTACTGTGACTTTTCTTCAGTGGACACTAGAATAGTCGCGATCAATGGGCCTACTTCGGGCTTCATTACCAGGTATTGATGAAACCGGGAGAAAGAAAGGTTGGAGAGTAAATCCATATATATATAAACTTGCTTGGGCTGACTGATTCATCAACGCAGAGCCAAATCCACAGGGGCTTGAGACTTGAAATTTTGACAGTCGATGCATTTTATGACGTAAGCACCCACTAAGGAAGAATTTTTTTACATATTTTTGGTTAGAAAAAATAAACACGCAATTTAGATTTTTTTCAAATCTAACAACTAAGAGGGTGATATAAAGTTGAAAGATTATGTAGGGTAGAAAGTTTGTATGGGAGGTCCGTCATTTTTAAAACGATAGCGTGTAATTTTGTGTGCAAACTTCTGGTTAGAAATAAAACAAATACGTGTTTTAGCGATTTCTAAAATCTACCGTTTAAAAGGGTGAAATAGAGGTTGAAAGTTTTTATGCTAAGTGAAATTTCGTAAACTAGCTTCTGATTAGAAATAAGTGATCATGTATTTGCGCATTTTTGGAAATAGGGGTTGTATTTTTATATGGAAAGTCCGTCATTACGCGCGAGCGAAGCCGCCAACTGCTAGCTTATACATATAATAACTTTGATTATAAATCCCAGAATAACTAATAGTAGTACGGTTTAATTCAAAGAGAGACGATGAGTACGTTCTTCAGTGTTTACACGATTTAATATTTTTCACTGTAAGCCCGCATTTGTGATAACCTCTTTTCACGCAGTTCACTACTTTCTCTTGAAATGGCCTTGGACCGAGATTCCCTACTTTGAGATAGACGTTGCTCCATTTCTTCGCTAGTTGTGGAGTACTGCTCACATCTCTGGGCCGGAGCGCCAAATTATCAGCTTGATCCACTAGACTCCCTACAGAGACGAGCTGTTCGAATCGTCGATGATCCCGATCTCACGGCTAGACTAGAGTCGCTGGAGCAGCGGAGAGACTTTAGTTCTCTCTGCGTATTTTACCGACTCTTTCACGGGGAGTGCTCCGAAGAATTGTTTAATTTGGTACCAGGGTCACCCTTCTACCAACGTACCACTCGCCGACGCAGTAGAGTTCACCCGTACTACCTGGAAGCGTTCTCATCTAGTACGGTGCGCTTCCAGCGATCTTTTTTACCACGTGCGTGTAGGCTCTGGAATGAACTACCTGTTGCGGTGTTTCCCGAGCGCTATGACTTGTCCTTCTTCAAACGAGGTTTAAAGAAAGCATTACTTTCACGGTAGGCAGCGGCTTTGCTGTGTATACCCTGATATAAGCGAAGTCCATGAGCAGTGGTTACCGTTTACCATCAGATGGGCCGTGTGCTCGTCTGCCACTAGCAGCAATAAAAAAAATAGTTTTATTTCAACGGCGCTGTCTCATATGGGCAGCGCCGTTTATGATGATGATGATATGATGGGTAGACCTACTAGTCTACCCATCTTTGATCGAGAGAAGTGCCTGCGTCACGTTTAGGTTGACTCAGATACTCACCGGACACGGATGTTTTGGCCAGTATTTGAACCGAATCGGCCGCGAGGTGACGCCGGCATGCCACCACTGTGGCAATGACCTGAACTCTGCCCAGCATACGCTCTCTGAGTGTCCTGCATGGGAATCCGAGCGGCGAGACTTGGTCTCTGTTATCGGAGGCGATCTTTCTCCGCTGGCCGTCGTCCAAGCCATGTCGGCGGAAGACATCCGGTGGGATGCTGTGGTCTCCTTCTGCGAAGCGGTCATGCTCCAGAAGGAGGCCGCCGAGCGGGATCGCAAGAGAGCCGATCCCGCTCGCAGACGCAGGCGGCGTCGTGGTGGTGGCAATGGCCGCTAGCCCAAGATCTTCCTTAGGCCCGTGGGCAATCAGAGATGGTAATCTGGCTGCCCGACCACGAACTACCCCAAGAAGACAGGGGTCTCGGATAGCCGAGGAACCACTGTACTCGCACAGTTCGAGGCGCTACCTCGTACTGTGCGAGTGGGGAGGACACTTCCAGAGACTGAGCCCTACTTACGGGACAAGCGTAACGGGACCCAGGAGCAGCACATCCGCGTTCCCTGTATCCCATTCTTTGCCCGCCACGCGGAGAGGCACTCGGCAAAAGAATTTCCCCAGTAAAAAAAAAGTCTACCCGTCTTTAATTTCGATAAATCAGATAACTGCAGAAAGGAAAATTCACTAAAAAACAGGAAATAAATTTTTTTTAACAAAAAATAACCGCCTCCAAAAATCTGAAAAATGTGTGAAAATAGCACTAAAAAGTAAAATATAAATTCCGTTATTTTTACTTCAAATTACTTATAAACATCACCTATTCAACCGAATATTATATACTTGTACGAATTATACGTACTTAATTCACATACCTGAGACAATACATATTTTTATATAACTAACGAACTAAATTAAATACCTATCACCAGAAATCAGATAAGTATATTATATTTTTGGACTAAGTACTTAGAAAAAAAATATTTTATTAGGACTATAATATACAATTATACTTTTTTTGGAGTCGGTGCCAGCCAAACATTTTAGTAAATAATTTCTTGATAATGTACAAAATATATGAAAAGCTGTATTGATACGATAATTTAGCAAAACTTCATCAAACTTGTAAGTAATTTACAAATGACGAGAAATCAAATCAACAAATATAAATCAAATTTTAGGAAGTTTTCTATAACACAAAATATATGTACCTAAAGTTACATTAATACCACAATGTAGGATCTAACCAAACCTATTTTGCAAATAAAGAAAACAACGCAACCTGGCAATAGGCGCGACAGCCCAGTTACAAATTAACCTAAATACCTATTTACAATTACCTATCTAACCAAAACAAGAACTTAAAGCGATACTTGGAACAAATCAAATTCTGAGAAGTTTTTACAAAAAGATCTCAAAATTTGAAAATCAAGAAAAATAGAATTATGTAAAGATGCAATACTAAAATGCAGCAAGAACCAAATCAAACCTATTTCAATGAACACAGATTTCGTGTAAAATAAATCTAAAGAACCACAATCCACTGCAATACAATAAATACCTACATACAAGCGCATAGAAAAAATGGATATCGGAGACAACCGTCAACCACGTCTGCCCTCACGCGTCTGCCCTGCCCGCGTTCGGGTCGGTCACTTAATAACATCTTTAATTGTTAAAATCTCAGCTGGCACCGACTCCAAAAAAAAGTATAATTGTATATTATAGTCCTAATAAAATATTTTTTTCTAAGTACTTAGTCCAAAAATATAATATACTTATCTGATTTCTGGTGATAGGTATTTAATTTAGTTCGTTAGTTATATAAAAATATGTATTGTGTCAGGTATGTGAATTAAGTGGTAGATACGTATAATTCGTACAAGTATATAATATTCAGTTGAATAGGTGATGTTTATAAGTAAATTGATGTTAAAATAACGGAATTTATTTTTTACTTTTTAGTGCTATTTTCACACATTTTTCAGATTTTTGGAGGCGGTTATTTTTTGTTATTTTTTTTTTTATTATTGTAATAAAAACTTTTAACATAAAAAAATATTTTATTTTATTTTATTTTCAAGTTTTTAGTTTTGTTGTTAGTTCATACTGAGCTCTATTCTACTAATCAAGCCCTTTCATTTAATACCCATATTGAGGTTGTTGTGAAGTAATATGTGATCCGCCATTTTGTATCGGCGGCCATCTTGGATTTTTTTTAGTGAGTTGCATTCTACCAATCAAGCCCTTTCATTTAATACCCATATTGAGGTTGTTGTGAAGTAATATGTGATCCGCCATTTTGTATCGGCGACCATCTTGGATTTACAATCATAAGGAATATCATCAGTCCAGTGATGGGTAGGTAATTATGCTGATTGTCGACCTTGACGACAAAGGAGAGGAATCTGAAACAAATACGAATATGAACGATCATACTTAACTCATTGATTTCTGCCGAACATCAAAAGTATAGGAATGATGCTAGCCTTTGTAAATGTATTCCAGTTTATTTTTCGCTGAACTAGAAAAAAATTACATTATTTTTATTGCAAAAGCAACTGCTGTGTAGTGAATCAGCCGCGCCTGGTAGACAAAATATATATAGGTACGTGACCAAACGGAAATAGTGTAGACGGGTGGACGCTCCAGCAAATGGCCCTGGCGCAACATACAAATATATAATATTCTCCATTAATATATAACGAAGCTTGTCTGGCTGTTTTTCTAGCAGATTATTTTTATATTTAGGGCTTCAACGTCTGTCTCATCATTCTTCATTTATTTCGACATCATCTATTTATATCCCAAACCATTTCAACTCTTTTTTGATAACCGATCTAAATTTAAAAATATTATGTCGATGATTTTTATTTCTTAGTTTAAAATGCTTTGCTTGGTTAGATTTTATATTTTGGAGGCAATAATATCTCGATTATTACAATGCTAACTATCTTCATAATTATAAATGAAAATATTAAAATTTCATAAATCCTGATATAAAGAGCAGCATTATTTTATGCCTTACTATAGATTATGATTGAATAAACATCATAACTTGGAAGAGGAACTCAATTGATGCTTATTAATTTGATTGCTTTTAATAGCTACGAATTAACCATTTTTACTCAGTACATGTTTCAAGTATAAGGTTCTAAATTAAGTAGCTTGTGATTAAAAATGTTGCGCAGGTCGCATTGATCGATTTATTTAGTTAAGCAACTATGTACGCGTCGAGTCCCTGAATGGGTAACCGCTGCTTATTTATTTAAACGCTCGGTGCCCCCGAGAGCTTCGTAAACCTTCGGCCCCGACTCCATTGCGATACGGACAGCTGTACCGCACAGACCTAGAAGTAAAAATTCCAACAACCAAGCTCAAAACTACTTAGGTTTTCCTCTATAGCGCACTCGTTTTATAAAGTACACATGTATGTAGATTTTTACCAAAATCATGTTAAATGAAATCAATGGTTTATCTTCTCTCACTTCACTCTTCAATCAATCATTGTGTTTTGTAATCGTAAATATGTTGCTTACTTACATAAGGAGATCGAAAACAACTTGACCTGCCGCGACAGAATGTGACCGCTCCCGCGAGACGGAAAAATAATGAACGCTTAAATTTTTGGAGATACTCCAGTTCGTTTTATATAAGTAGGGCTCGACGCGTTCAAGATATGACATTTAGTTTTTCACAGAGTTGATTTGAGGTTGTCTAGACAACACACAATTCTTATCTAATGGATTTTAAGACAGTGAGTATATCAAATATCGTCTGAAAGCTATCAGAAAATACATCAATAATATTTATAACTAGAGGACGCCAGCAGCTACGCCTGCATTTTTTTTTTATTTACCCGTTTTGGCCAATCCCGTGGGCATTTCGGAAAATCCCTTCTTAGTGCACCCCTACGGTCCCCAAGGAATATACATGCCAAAATTCAGCTTCCTGTGCCCAATAGTTTCGGCTGTAGCGTGTCTGTCAGTCAGTCAGTAACGCAAGGATTTTATATATTAAGATAATAATCATCTTGCCTTTCACGTAAACAGTCACCAAGTTGGTATTTCGTAGAGCCGGCTTAAATAAACATCCTTAATTCTTGTTATAAATTGATACACTTAACATTTGTAATTCCTTTGTTCGGCGATAAAATTAACCATCTGTTCTCTCTTCCGTATTTTAAACATTTCTCACTTCGCTACGGAGGCTGCTATAAAATAAAACTCCAATTACCAAATCCATTTTATCTAATGGATAGTGACATTCGAGACGTTTTTCAATAATTTCAAATCAGTATACGAGTACTCTACCCGAGTCTATATTTAAAAACACACATTAATTATTTAAAACTGAAAACCTAACTTTCTATTTTTGAAGAGATTTACTTTTTTCGCATAAGCAACAGAGCGAAAATGGCTCAACTAACATACATTTTATTCTCATGCACCAGGTCAATCAACGTTGCCCTTATTTCTAATTATATCCCAGACCAATATTATTACACCGGGTAAAATCGTTACTAGTTAGCAGAGTTTCATGAACCGTAATACTCTTTTTGGTATAAATAAATTGGAATAACCGTATATTTATAATACCAAGAAATATAAAATCGTGTAATCGTGAGGATTACCTAATAAAAAGGCTGGAAGCCTTATTAAGCTTTATTCGAATACATTTATGTTTTGCTTTAACGTTACTTGATACTTATTATTTTATTTGTACCCAAAGGCTATTCGGCGAAATGAAATTTTAGATGTGAATTTTTTTCTGCAAACTTTTGAATGTATAAGATAGTAACGTAGAAATTTACATTTTGTGAATGTGAATGAGTCAGTACATTCGCCGATAAAAATTAGGTATTATGTGGGGGCACGGGAGTGCCCCCGCCAAGTTAATATTTTATCTGTAGTAGCTAGGTACAATGCCTAATTTATTTTTACAACGGTATTTAAAACGAGAACATAATTATGACAATAGACATACAAATATAAAGGTGTTACTTTAACAATATTGGATTGTTCACTCTAAGTTTTCATACTATATTAACAGTATTTGTCCTATCATTACAGAGCAATTAAATTAACCGTCTTATTAACCGTTATAAAATAGAAGCACTTTTAAGGTGTCGTAAAACTTTTCGATATTAATAGCTTCGTTTGCGGTGAAGTACTTCGAATTAAAGACAACGATAGTCTAGTAGGGAGAGTTACAGACGGTTACACCTCTGCGTTTGTGTGTAAACGGGGAAGAAAAACATCGTGAGGAAAACTTAATGCTTGAGAGTTCAGCTTAAATTTCTTGAAGGTGTGAACTCTGCCATCCCGCCTTTGGACAACGCTGTGGACCATGAATACCTTTTTCATAGTAATGGGGCTACCGCCGTACTGCAGCGCATCGGCGATGTTTGCTGACGCTTCGTATAGATAGATGGTTTTGCTGCCAGCTTTTTATGTATTGCATGTATATCTTATATGAAATAAAGTATTCTATTCTAAATCTTCTACTACTAAGCGGGCATGGTGTGGACAGCAACAACTTTGTATATGTAGAATTACTGTGTTAATATTTAAGGAACATCTTTCATTTGACGTCGTTGAAACGTTTACTAATAGCTGAAGTAAACAGTAATTAGAGGTGGATCTATTAAAAATAACGTTACATTTATTCGAAAATAAAACTTTACTTACTTTGCCCGGTGCGATAGCACAATGAAGAGACTAGATGTGTTACCTTTAAAGTTTGTTAAGGTACTGAATATATTTGTTAATAAGTTTCAATTTCATTTAGCGATATAAATGTAAAAGAGCATTTTTTACTATATGAATACACAACATCAAATAGCACTTTTCTTCTTTGGTTCAACATATTTTCTGTCTCTTTTAAAAGGCCTTGCCTGATGAGATACCGTTAAGGTCATTAAAAAAGTGATTATTTGAACTTCTCGATAAATACTAATATGGGTTTTATTTAAGAAAAATAATGAGGCAGCAAGAAAAAGTTTTAGTGCAGCATTTACCGCGGGTAAATTTACTATCTGAGTGCAACGTAATTAGTTGGACTTAGTTCGCTCATTGCTCACTGTGAAATCAAAAGTTATAAATGAACGTGGCTGGTCTGCGAGTTTGGAGTTTCAGCCTGTTCACGCTGAAGATCAACACCAACATTATTTAATATCTTGGTGATCAATCGCCGGTAATAATTGAATTACTCGCCTTTTAAAAATACAGATTAATTTCTTATCTACCACTTATTCATTGTTGGACTTTTTTAGAAAGACATTGTACTTAAGATGCTGTAACGTTGTAGAGCTTTAAGTTTAAAAAATAGGTACCTAATTAATTAGAAAGTTCATTTTATAGGCAGTCATTAGCGTATACCTACCTACCTAATTGGACAATATTGGCATAGCCGCATATTCTGAAACTAATTTCTCTCTTCAATGGTCTATTTCTTTTTTTAAACTATTGATTACCGATGGCTCAGCATTGGGACAGTGTGACACCTAGGTACTTGACCTCGGTAGACAGCTTAAGCTCTGTATTAAATAACCTGGGCAGTCGGTAAGTGCCCAGCGCGCGTTTGTGTGTGAACATAACTAGTTCGGTCTTGGTCGGGTTTACAGATAATTCGTACTCATTACACCACCACTCTACTATGCAGTACCAGGCTTAGGTAATAGATTCACCAGGAAAGTGCAGTCTATCAAAGAAATCATAACTATTCATCTCCAAAATTAGGTGATGAGGCCCAAGCACACCAGAAAATACTCGTGAGCTCAGCGACATATTTATGGTGTACCTACGCACTCCGCAAGGTATACGACTATAATAACAGTAAAGGTTATAATATATTACGCCGCATGGATCCAAACTGCACACAAAGAAAATACTTTTGTAAAAGAAAAACTTTAATAACAATCAAGGTAGAGTTTCCTCGCATTGTGTTCATAATGACTGCATCAGCACACAAGATATTTGCATCAAAAACAGATACAATCCGTGTAGGGACGTCTCAGAATATAGGTCGAGTGTACCGCGCCTTAGCTACTCGCACAACGACCTAGCAAAAAATGTACTAGATACTCTCGGAACTCAATTGCCGTGTTGACATTCAAACAATGGATTTTGTATTACATAATATTGAATAATTTCGAGGCAAACTTGGTTGATTAAGTATAGCAGATAGGTACTTAAGTAAAGCTTCCACTAATCCAGGTTTGTCTCGAATAATGTAACAAATCCGGCTATACTTTAAGCGAAGAAAGAAAGCAACAGACAATCTAATTTGGCAGCTGAATTATTAAAACTGTGCGTTGAAAACGAGCCTTAATCATTGTTACTAAGTGCGGAGTAAACAGACACAAATAAGAACATGTAAGGTGAGAGAAAAAGAAAAGATACATGCGAATGTAAATAAATTAAGATCGTAGCGCCCTCATGGCACGCATTATTTATACATTCGTGCTCACAATACACACAGAAAATTGATCTAAAACACCAGTCACACAGACCGATTAAATCAATGACAATATTTAAATAACCAAAATATACACACGCACTAACTTTAATTTAACGCATTTCCGAGGAAAAAGGTTCTCTCTCTGGAAGGGACATACCCCTTATGGCTCTCTTGGGTATTGTCTGAGATGTGTAGCCACCTGTTTTTTTTTTCAGTTTACGTCTTTTTTATTGTCATTGCGTCCAATAGGTGACCATAAAAATAGCGCGAACGGTCCCGGCTTGCATGTGCAAAAATCTTGGATATAAATATAAAAAAGAGATCTATAAGAACCCATAAGGGTGGGTGGAATACCTACACGCTTGTAACCTGGTGGCGAGAGACATTGATCTTTAAATTATAAATGAGTCTCGCGAAATGGGTTGAATCAAATGTACGTGTGATACGAGCACGTATAGAATGTGTTTCTTTGGTAGGAAAAGGTTGAACGAAAGCACATTTAACACAACCTTTTGGAGATTCGTTATCATCTACTTTATATGACTGTTCCGCATTTAACTTGTACCGTTTATTGCTCCATAACATTTGTATTTAATGGCGAATTAACGGAGCAGATAAAGTAGCTTTATTACACCCCTCGGCAATCAATTCGGCGTCATAAATTGAACACATTGTACTTCATAATAAAGTTCATAGTAAATAGTTCTAACAAAAGATAAATAAAAGCATAACGGAATTCTTTTTATTTACTTTTTATGTTAACGGTTATACGGTATATTACTTTTTGTGTTGTGTTGAAGTATCTATCTCGCCACTCAAACGTACAAGTCAGCAACAACATTTTGGCCTTTGCCCGTTTCGTTATCGAGAAATAACCTCATCCACGAACGTCAAAGTAATTTTTAAGGCGCTTTTAAACAACAAATTACAGTTTTAATGAAACCAGAAAGGTTTTACGATTGTGCCCTGTTTTATTGCATGGAATATTAAATCCACGTACTCTGGACCGAGAGCCTTAATAATTCATTAGAGAAAAACCTCCGACCATTGTGTTTATAACCGTTGCTTTACTTATGAATAATTGGTGAGTACAACATTAAACTGTCTCATTAGTAAATTAAAGCAATATTCTCTTTAATCTCGTACATTAAATAAACACCGGCCGCACTTTTTATGTAGTATTTAGTCATCTACATTACAAATATACAAGTTATATTTGGACTAAATTACATGGAATAAATTGTACGCCACGAACTGAAACGTCGGATTAAGTTTGACTAACCTCGCAAATATAGCTATACACTGCTATCTGATTTAAACTTTTACCTGGGAACTATTCATTTCTAAATGTGATGGATCGAAACGTTGAACTCTAGCACCAAATCACGACATTTTTATCAACTTGAAAGTTAGTGATTGTATAGCGACGATCGCAACTTATTCAAACTAAAACGCGATAAGCTACTCGTTTGTCTAAACCACGTCTAGACGTTGAAGAATGCCGAACAGACGTTAGTAAAGTATCCAAATTATTATGTTCAGTGATTGTGCTAACGTATTATAAAGAATTGTGGCACCGGCCCGTTTAGGTTGGCAACCAACTTGCGTCGTTTAGGTTTACGACAGTTTGCAAGTTGTATTATATTTCCATATTAAGTTTCGGCTACAAACTTCAGTTGATGGGGTGTTTTGCATGTGAAGATTATTATAGTAAAAAATTAGCATGTTTTTCGCCTGCATTGGATGGGGAACTAAATTATCTTTCATAAAAGGCTTTCCACGATAATGTATGTTAATACGCTGATATAAGGTGACGTAGCAGAAAGCTGAAACAGTAGTAGGTACGAGTTACAGATGTTGATGACAAGATGGTGAGAACACGAATTCTTGTCCGGCACCCCCATTAGTCACTGTCCCGTGTACGTTCACATTTGTCACTACACATATTATAAATAATCCCGTGACGTTTTGCCACCATTCAAATTGAAAGCTTAACAATTAAGGTGATAGTTGCACACTATTAATTTGACAACACAAACTGTTGTGTAACGAGAAATTAATTGTTACTGTCAAACATTTGTGGAGGCAAAAAGGTGTTGATTGGTAACCAATCTGTTGTTCATAGTTTTGGTATTAGAGACTATTGCTACTGATTGTATATACCTATACTGCATTTCAATCTTTTTATATGTTTTATTTTATATCTGCTTAGGCTGAAATTCAAAAATAAAATTATGAAGCGTACTTATTCCAAATACAGTTTACATTTTAGATAACCAATTTGCGTGGACATGTGTGGAATACACACGGTATTCCACACATGTCCACGCAAATTAGGTTTCACATTAGTGATGACACGGATAACGTAGGCTGATCATACTATAAGAGTTCTTCAAAAAGGCAATTTAGTGAATCAATTTACAACATCGCCATGTTTGCAGTAAAGGACCATGGGCGGAATCGTCCCCACCCATCAACAGAAATGAAATGTAGCTCAATTGACACATCTTAGCAAGATGATATTATTTTACTATGGGGACGTTGCCCTAATGCATGGGGTTTTCATAGTAATTAACGTTTAAACAAATATTTTGTTGACGCATTATTGACGATTAATTTCAAAATACCTACTCATTTATGTATTATAGGAAGTTATGGTACATTCTACCACATTCACACAACACCATCTAGTCCCAAACTAAGCAGAAGCTTGTAATATGGGTACTAGATAATGGATAAACATACTCATATTACCTCTTTTTTTTTAAATACATACATATTATGAAACACCCAGACTAAGACAAACATCCATGTTCATGCACACAAATGTTTGACTTGAGTGGAAATCGAACCCGCGACCTTCGGCGTAGCAGTCGCTTACACTCCCGGGGCGCCAACCGGTCGTCAATATAGTATATAAAATAGACCAGTAATATTAACACTCTATTACTATAGTTATTTGCCTACTATGAGCATTGTAAGAATGAATATTAGAAGACAATAAATTTAAATGATTCATTCATTTATATTCGTTATGTTCTAATTTTTCTTTAGTCTGTACTGTCCCACTGCTGAGCAAAGGCTTCCCACAGATCTTTCCACGCTCTCTTGTCGCCTGTAATCTCAAGCCAACTCTTGTGGTAGGGGTCTAGGACATCTCGCCAGCGTTTTCGGGGCCAACCCCGGTGACGACGACCATTTTCTGGCACCCACAGAGTCGAGATTTTTGCCCAACGATCCTCATGTATACGGCTGACATGGCCCGCCCAGTTCCATTTAAGGTTAGCAGCCTTTTTCCCACATCTTCAACTTTAGTTTTTATTTTCGTATTATTCGTTCATAATCATTTAAATGTAAGTATATGATTAAAAATACATTATTTTTATTTTGTATCGTTACTAAATCATGTTTTGTACTGTAATATAACCATAATACAAAAATAACTTGCAAGTGTAAAATGAAAATATAGGTTAATTAATAATAATCAATTGTTTTTTTATGGATATATCCCATGGATTTAAGTAAAAAGAAGGATTTTAATCAAATAGTGGATACTTAAGGTACACATTGGCATCAGTTCCGTGTGTGTTGGTATATGGGGACGGAGCCCATACATTTTTGCCCATAGTCCTTTTACTATAAAGTTAGTCATTTACGTACAATTAATAGCTTTGAGAAATACATGTTTTGCTAGACAGAACATATTGCGCTTTCGCCGGTAACAGTGGCTTGTAGAGTTTCTTATATTTATAAGTGTGCGTGTATTGTACCCTCGCTTTGTTTTCCTCGAAGAAGCGAGCTAATGTTTTATGCTCACAGCGAATAATATTCCTGTTACAGATCACGGAACTCCATAAATGAACAAAGCATATTTATTTTGTGTTTCGAGTGTTTCTTGTCAACGGAAAACAATTTTATACAGCTGTACAAGCTGTATAAAATTGTTTTCCGTGGACACGTTACTTGACTACGTAATACGTTTTCAAATCTTTTTAAGATAATATTGAACCTACCTATTACGTGCTAATCAGTATATAGTATTTGAAAATCATCCTCTTGGGCAGTAACGACTCGGTAATATATTACCGTGGTAATGACTAAGGTGAGTACCGTCGAATCTAAAATTTACTTGGGAATGTGTGCAGAGTATCTAGTAAGCACATTTATCATTGAATCGGTTCATTACCTTTCAGTTATGCAAACAGCAAAAGAGTCGTGAGCTTTTTGGGAAAGGGATCAAGGTGTATTGGAAACCACTGCTCTCGGACAAGATTTCTGTAAAGCTTATTAGTCTGTTCATAAACTATAGATATTTACTGGTTTTCACAATACACAGTGCCAGTTGTGGGTTCTAGGTTTCTTGTCAAAATCATTTTCTACCTTCTCTTAATATTGCTATAAGGGATTAAGTTGGCCCTAAGATGCTCTGTGTATATATAGTTACTAAACAATAATAAAATCAAAAATGTTCTCAACCAGTTTCTACCAATCATGTGTTATTTAACCGTCGCGTTTCCGTCCAATGATGGGATCAAACCGACTTTCTCTCTATTTCGATAACCAAAGAGATTTGCATAAAGGCCGCTTCTAAACCCAACGAAGCACTAAAAATGAACGACACCCAAGTCAATTGCATCGGTGCTACCCTAAGCCGCATTTATGGCAAACTGTAAGCAGATGTGACTCGCTTTTTCTGAAAGAGTATATGTTCAAGGTTTTAAGGTTCACTTTGCTATTGACTGGAGTGGTGTTATTGTTGAATAGAAAAACGAACGTCCTCTCTGCGTAATATGTTTATTGAGACTGGTTTATTGTAAATCGTTCACATCTTTATATAATGCTTTAATGAATTGGACATACCGCCCACCAAAAACAACAGTTTTTAAATTATTCCGAATCCAAAGTTCCAATTTACAATATAGTTGTATTATAAATATTAATTTACCTATTAACAAATCTTCAGTGGACTGTAACAATACAAGTATCGAATGAATTAACTATGTAGGCATCATTATTGTAACAACAACAATAGATGTATATGACAATCACTGCACGTGAAAAATACAACTGTAATAATATTCATAATTATGTTAACAATCAAAATATACATTAATCCTATCACCTAACCGCCCACCGTTCTCAACTATCTTTTGCTTCTTTCGGCAGTGGTATTAATTTGTACAAAGGTCGCTTTAACTGATTGTTGCCTGCAGTCTGAACAGTGACCACTCTTACCATACCGTCTGCACCGGGATGCAATTGTATGACCCTGCCAAGTAACCATTTTGTTGGAGGCAAATTTTCTTCCTTGACGATCAGTATGTCTCCAATGTTAGGCGATGGGACTTTAGTTTGCCATTTATATCTCTGTTGTAATGTATGGAGATATTCGGACTGCCATCGCGACCAGAAATCTTGTGTCAATCGTTGAATGAATTGCCATCTTGTTAATAGACTGATCTTATTCTCTTCGTAACTAATATCCGGAACTCCAATCAGTGGTTCTCCTATTAAAAAATGACCGGGTGTTAGCGGCGTTTCGGTACTGTTTTCGATTTGACACAAAGGACGGGAATTGAGCATTGCCTCAACCTGTGACAAAAGGGTGGCCATTTCTTCATATGTCAGCTTGGTGTCTTTGTTTATGCGGGCTAAGTGTCGTTTCGCCGACTGAATTCCTGCTTCCCATAAACCACCACAGGTTGGCATCTTTGGTGGTATAAAATGCCACGTTGTGCCATCATTTGCTAATAGCGCCGCTGCTTCTTTAGCCACATTGTCCTTGCCTGCCTGAAACATCTCTCGCAGTTCTTTAGCAGCACCAACAAAATTAGTCCCGTTGTCGCTCCATAAATGTGAACACTGGCCTCTTCTTGCGACAAATCTGCGAAACGCTGCAATAAATCCTTGTGTGGTTAGATCTGTAACCGCTTCCAAATGAATGGCTCGTGTGACCATACACACAAACAAGCATATATAGCCTTTAGTCGCATGGTAACCACGACCTTTAGAAGTTCGTAAAAATATGGGTCCAGCGTAATCCACCCCGCTGTTCTTAAATGCTCGGTTTTGAGTTACTCGAACAGCTGGTAACTGGCCCATGAATTGATGGCTAGCTTTGGCCTTATCGACAATACATGTTTTGCAGTTATGAACACACTTCCTTACAGCCGATTTTAAACCGATAATCCAATACTTGTTTCTCAAAAATGCCATCATGACTTGAATGCCACCATGTAGCGTACGTATGTGCGCTTCATAAACTAACAATTTAGTTATATGCTGGTTTGCAGGTATAATCAGAGGATGTTTAGTGTCATCTGGTATAGATGCATTTTGCAATCGACCTCCAACCCGCATTAAGCCATTCTCGTCTAGAAATGGAGAGAGTGTAATAAGAGAACTCTTCTTTTTTACTCTTCCACCTTTTCTTAATTCTTCAATCTCTCTTTGGTAAATTAAATTTTGATAATATCTTATACATTCTTCTAATATATTGTTAAGTTCTGACACTGTTAAATAAGTTTCCTTTCTCTCTAATTTGTTTCTTCTTACGAATCTTTTACAATATGCCAAAACTCTTTTCATCTTTGAGATAGACGAAAATCTCTCCCAGATAGGTTTTTCCTCTAAAGTAACATGACAAGTTGTCTTAAGCTCTAGTGTAGTCTCTGGATAATCATATCTAGCCATTTCTATAGTCTGTTCCTTTAACCAGTCAGGCCCAGTCCACCATAACTCATGTGATGCTAATTCCCTTGCCTTGATTCCTCGTGTTGCAATATCAGCAGGATTGTCAGCGGATTGAACATGATTCCACGCCTCTTTGTCTAATATTCGTGTTATGTCTGCTACTCTATTCGCAACAAAGGTACGCCACCGATTAGGCGATGATTGTAGCCAAGACAGGACAACAGTAGAATCAGTCCATAAGTAGATGTTGGTTTTAGGTATCTTCAAAACATCTACTATATCAGCTATCAATTCGGCCAATAAGGCTGCTGCGCATAGTTCTAGTCTTGGCACTGAGAGTTGTTTTAATGGGGCAAATTTAGATCGAGACGCAATCATCGTGACATGGACTCTGCCATCATCAATCACTCTGAGGTATGTAACAGCTGCATATGCTTGAGTGGACGCATCTGCAAAGCCATGTAGTTCTGTTATCCTGAAATTAGCCGGTGTTGTTCTAAACCATCGTGGTAATGTAAGGTTTTGCAAATGTATTAGCTCACTTCTATAGCTCAACCAGTCTTGTTTTACATCAGCCGGCAGTTCATCATCCCAATCTAAAGTAAGTAACCACAACTTCTGAATCAAAATCTTAGCCATTATAATCACTGGTGATAGCCAACCAAAAGGATCAAATAGACGGGCAACGTCAGAAAGAACAGATCTTTTTGTTATCGGGCTCCTGAGTTCAGGTAAGTGCACAGTAAATTTAAATATGTCGTCTTTTCTATCCCATGTTAGACCAAGAATCTTTACAATCTGATCTAGTTTTATAACCATGCTGTCCTTTGTACATTGATTTCCTTCTTGTAGATTTTTCAAAACTTCTTCAGAATTACTAGACCATTTTTGCATTTGAAACCCTCCTCTTCTTAATATTGTTCTAATTTCTTTACACATTTTTATTGTCTTCTCTGTGTTTTCATGTCCCAGCATCAGATCGTCCATAAAGAAAGAATTCTTGATAAGCGGTGCTGTTTCAGGAAAATGCAAAGCCTCGTCATCAGCTAACTGGCTCAAAGTGCGTACAGCCAAGTATGGTGCTGCCGCCGTTCCAAAAGTAACAGTAGTTAACTTGTAAGTTTGTAATTCCTCTTCAGGGTTGTCACGCCAGACTATACTTTGAAGGCTCATGTGCTCTTCTGTCATTTTGATCATTCTGTACATCTTAACGATGTCTCCAACCACACATATCTTATGGGTACGCCAAGAGATGATTAGGCTGCGAATATCGGGCTGTAAAGTGGGTCCAACCATCATAGCTTCATTAAGAGAATGTCCATTAGAACCCTTCGCAGATGCATCGTAAACTACACGAACCTTAGAGGTTTCTTTGTCATCACGAATAACAGCGTGATGAGGAAGAAATATCGAATGTTTGTCTTCAGTTGATTTTACCATGTGACCCATGTTTATGTACTCGTGAATGACCTTTGTGTATTCTGTCTTTAATTTTGATGATTTTGTGAATTTTCTTTCTAATTGTTTAAATCTATTTATTGCTGTTTGTTTTGTGTCTCCACATAACTTCACTGTCTCTTCAATATTCTGTTTTAGAGGTAAGTGTACTGTATATCTTCCATTGATTCTTTTAGTTGTGTTTCTATATATTTGTTCACATTGTTCTTCTTCCTGTGTGAGTACACTCCTTTTCTTGTATAAGTTCGTCTCGATTTCCCAGAACTTCTTTAACATATTGTTGTCATCTGACACCATGCTCGTAATGTGTAGTGTAGTAATGTTGTGTTTGTCTTTAATTGATTTGTCTTCGCTTTGACCTGAAAGTATCCAACCCAATGTTGTCTTCTGAGCTACTATGCCATCTGACAATCTCATCAAACCGACTTCTATTATTTTACAAAAAATGTCTGAGCCGAGCAAAATATCTATTTTACCCGGTTTGTTAAACATTGGGTCTGCCAGTAATAAAGTTTGGAGTTCGGGCGACTTCATTACGACGTATTTTGAAGGTAATGTTGTAGACACCGATTTTAATACGTAAGCTTTCACGTGAATAAACTTCTCCCTTTCATGGCGCGATGTTATAGTCAGGTCAACTACATGTTTGATGGGTATCATATTTGCCTCTCCAACCCCTGAGACTGCACCATTTATTCTCTCCTTCGTCAGTCCTAAGAGTTCAACTACTCTAGAAGACACGAATGAAGCCTCTGAGCCTTGGTCGATCAATGCACGAAGTAGATGTGTGTTACCGTCGCTTGAAATGACATTTACTTGTGCTGTAGCCAACAACACTTGACGACCAGGTTGTTTCTTGAAGTAGTGCGCGCTCGTAACCCTTTGTTCTGGTTGTTCTTGTTGTTTATCACTCTCCGGTGTTGCTTCCTTAGCTTGGTGTAAAAGAGAATGATGCTTCCTATTGCAAACTCGGCACGTTTTCCTTTGTTTACAGTTATAAACATTGTGATTCGGTACTAGGCAATTGTAGCAAAGATGATTATTTTTTACGAATTCACGTCGCAGTTGCACTGATTGTTTTGCAAACTCTTTGCAGTTAAATATATAATGTTCACCCTTGCAGTATGTACATGACAGCGAAGAATTGACATTGGTGTGCGCAGATTGTAATATACCGTTTGCATTATCCTTTGCTGTGACGTGATATGTTTTGTGATGCTGTGTCTTCTCTCTTGTAACTGTAGAAGCCATGGGGGCTATGAGTTCGAGCGTACGGAACTTAGACTCGAGAAACTTTTTAAACTCCTCCCACGTAGATAACTCGTCGCTATTGTCCTTATAAGCTTGCTCCTCCCAACATTTCAATGTCTCTGAGTCCAGTTTCTGCCCAACCAGAAAAACGATTACAGGATCCCAAGAGTCAGTGCATATTTTCAAATTACGTAGGTTGTTGATACATTCAACCGTGGTATCTAGCAAAGCTTTTATTTGACTAGCCGATGGATTGGTTATCTTTTTTTGACTAAACAATCTTTTGAGGATAGATGACACAATCATTTTTTTGTTGCCGAACCGTCCCTTAAGTAACTCCCAAGCTTGTGCATAATTGTTTTCCGTTATTTGGATGTGACGCAATAACATTTCAGCTTCGCCGGAAACGCTTGTCTTTAAATAATGAAGTTTCTGTACATCGCTAATGGAAGTATTGTGGACAAGAGCTGTAAATAAATCTTGGTATGTGGGCCATTCATCATATCTCCCTGAGAAAGTTGGTAATTGTATTCTTGGTAGTTTCGCGAACGGTAGCTGGTCATTTTGTGATAAATTAGACGTATTAGAAGTTTCCGCTATTCTCTGTTTTGACTGCATGCTTGATAACAGATCGGATAAATCTGCATGTAAACAGAGATACATTTCTTCATACGTGTAAAATTCTTCATTGAGAAAGTAAGGCAACACGCCGCGCTGCTCACGTGGAGTAATCTTCATAAGATTGTTATTAGTTTGCTTGAACGAATCCCAATACTCGTCAATACATTTTATTCTCGCCTTAATATAACCTTCCGTCAGTCGGTGTTTCGGGCACTTTTTCATGTTAACTTGCGCTTTTTGTAACATACCAGCCGCATCTTCTAACGCCGATAAATATTTTGCCTGTTCCGGAGTAGGTGACGTCATTTTGCAACCAAAAAATGTCCAAATTCCACAGAAACACGTTCACTTCAATGTCTTATAATCAGTTTTTATGCACAAAGTCTTTATTATGTTATAAAATGTATTCACTAACTCACTTGTAAACAAGTTTGCATTCAATAAAAAGGTATCTATTGTTTTCGCGCGACCGAGTCCGCCGGCCACTCCAATCAATGATCCGGTTCGTTTAGACCATATGTTCAAGGTTTTAAGGTTCACTTTGCTATTGACTGGAGTGGTGTTATTGTTGAATAGAAAAACGAACGTCCTCTCTGCGTAATATGTTTATTGAGACTGGTTTATTGTAAATCGTTCACATCTTTATATAATGCTTTAATGAATTGGACAGTATACGAATCATCGTTTTACCATTCCGACTAAAAATACCTGCCTAATTAATTACTTATGATGGATCCAGTACTCTAACTACAGTCTCTGATAAATCGCTTCATGCAATACCTACGTTCTTACTTTTCCTAATTCATGTTTCCTTGAACGATCTATGCATGTCCAATTTTTGTGAGTCTTTCGGAAGAATCGTAATTTATCTTCATTTAATTATAACTACTTTACTGTCAGGAAAATAGCCGTAAACATCAAAACATAACAATAAATCTTTTCACCAGTAATATATCACAATTTCAACGTACATTTAAAGTACATCAATCATTTCAAACTAATATCTAAACTGGGTGAAACCTGCATTATAGCTTATTAGTATTCATAACATTCACATATACTGTACATGTTTGTTATAATGTCATGTTTTAGCGAACTTATGTGGAAGTTTGTGATTTGATTACACGTATAGAAGCTTGCAAATCTGTGCTGATTGTTATTGAAATAAAGACAGCAAAACACTAGGAATACATATTTCTTGACTAAGTCATAGGACTGCCTCAGATTCACGCTTTTCTGTCACATAGCACATGTTAGCCTTTTCACATACCTACCTATTTCTAGCCTAGACCATGTTTCAACTCCTTTTTATTTTTTTTAAGATATAGCCTGTCCACCGGATCCCAGATGGTAAGCTGTAAAAATTAAAAATTGCTAGATTCTGTAATATCTGGTTAGACCAGTAAGCGGACCCCGGGCTCCAAGGTGTGTAGGTTTTGGATGCAACCGGGATAACGCTATGACGATGAAGACAGGGACAGACAGATTTTATAAAACAATTTGTGAATCTCTCAAATTATTAAACCGTAAAATTTAGTCGTTGTCTATTTTTTTTTATAGACTCACGCCTGTATCCCCGAAGGGGTAGGCAGAGGTGTAATATTACACCCACATTTCGCCATGAATTTTTAGGTCCCACGTAATAGGGGGCGAGCCTATTGCTGTTACCGGGCACATCACTAGACTCCGGGCTGCTACTGAGTATTCGTAAAAACCCAGTACTTAACACTTTTGCCCGATCCGGGAATCGAACCCGAGACCTCCCAATCCCACGCACATATTTATGCCGCGAGACCATTCGCGATCGCGATCGTTGTTTAGTTTCACTCTATTAGATTTTAGATGACTGGCTATTTCGCCATCTGTGAAATTGTCGTCAGTTGAGGTATTCCCGATCAAACTTAAGCGCTAATAATATTTAAGTACCTCAAACTCTAAAACATACAGTAAAAATATAGTGTAAATGAAAACAACAAAGTTTTAATGAATAAAGGTATGGGTTGACAGCTGTGTTGTAAACCTATTCCTAAAAAGAAAAATAAATGAAAGAACGACAGTTAGAACATTAAAATACTGGTAGAGAATATAGGAAAGGAATTGTAAATACCGAAAAGTGATTAGAAATATGAATATTCTGTTTTTGTTTTGTATTTTTGCTAACATATTATAAAGTAGAGACTAGGTAGCTTTTTAAAATATTTTTAATGAAATAAATCTAGCCATTATAGGGTAGACCGAGGCGAATCGGATCAAAATAAGAAATTTCAGAATATTTTTAATTAGGCGTTGACAGGAAACGACTAACGAGCCACTTCCACCCCGTACCTGCTGCCATCGGTAGCGTTTTGATTCGACCAGTACTGAGACGACAGACTCCACCTCAGTGTAAGATTAATCTTTACGAAAGAGATGCTAAGAAGTGACTTAAAACTGCCGAAAAAGCTGTGAAAAAATGAGAAACTGACTGATATTAAAGAAAATATGGAGAACAAGAATAATAAAAAAAACCTTGAATAAAAATCATGTGATAAGCAAAAGATTGGCTTTATATTTACTGATAAAAAAAATAATTCATCCACCATCATGTGAGGAATGGTGCCCCGAAAAAAGTGCTGGTCTAGGTGGGAAAGAAGGCCCGTATTCATGTGATTTATGTTTTAGTCATTAATATTGTTCTGATTATTTATTATTTTAATATTTCATTTTATACAAAGGCTTATTATGTTGAGGAAACCTTAATTTTATTAATGATCCTATTCGCCCCGATAATTGGGACGATTCGGATATTTCTCTCTTTTTACCTTTTGATCAATATTTTGCACAATTTATGAGTAATTTAAGTTTCGAAATGCTTAATGCGTAGCTAAATAATTACTGATTACCGGTTTGTCAATTAAAAATACATATATTACACCTTAGTATGATTTTTATGTCCTCAAATAAAAAGTGATCCGATTCGCCTCGGTCTACCCTATGTACTTTTATAATATCAAAACACGAACGTGGACCCATTTATTTGTATTTATGCACTAATCTCTGTTCCAGAGAAACTTGTCTCCGTGCCATAGTTCATACGGTCTTATAACGGACGGTTATGAGGAGATATTGTAATTGGCGCCTCTACTGGGACGCAGTCACGTGACCGAAATGTCCTCACGTCACCAGTAAATAAAATTCTACCCACATAAAATCATAAAATACGAACTACTGAGTTTTCTCGTACTATTTATAATGTTAGGAAAATAATGTATCATGGGAACTTCAACAATCATTCAAATATGCGTTTTCACAATGAGCAGACTTAATATCTTCGGATGGGAATCAAAATCACAGTACTAACAGATAAGTGACTTCATAGGTCACTGCTCCATTCGTACAGTCAAGCTAAATGAGTTTATGTTCTTTTTAAAGTATGTAAATTTACAAAAATTTGTATATTTACATACTTACAAGTGCTTTTGCTATTACACAAAGACATATATTAACATTGTGCAAAACATCATACAGTATATATTCATTAAACACACACACACCCCCACACATTCACACAAACACATACACACACACACAAACACACACACACACACAAAAATAGATATCTCGCTCTGAAACACTTTAGCAACACTCAAAACATTTTTTCTGTATTTTCTAGGAAGTTTTCTGCTTTGAAGATCTTGATCATTGTCACTACATCAGTAGTAAGATAAGTTACAAATACTGTGTTTACGAATCACGATTAATCATAACCTTTCCAATAATATATTCTCGCTCAGATTTTCTTTGCTAATGGAGACCGGCTATTGGAAATACCCTCTTGAAAATGTGGAACGCTGACTAGACACGTTTACGGCGATGAACAATGTTAGTGCAGAATAAACCTGTTTAGGAAATTCTTTCACTACCGAATACGTAACGATGCAGGAAATTCATCCTCACTTTTATTAGTTTTACAAGTGCTATCTTCAGAAGTGACCCTTTTATATAAATGGGTCTAGAATAAGAATGTACTTTAACATGGCCAGTAGTGGCATAGGACTTTTTCACTTCTGGGCACGGGCCTCTTCTGACCATCAGAAGGGTTAAACCACAGTCCACGAAGCTGACCAACTTGTTGGCAGAATTCACGTGTCTTTCAAGACCATTATGGAGAACTTCCATACATGCTGGTTTTCTGACGAAGTTAATGCTTAAGCGTTTAATAAAAAAGTAGTACACATTATAATTTCGAAAAACAGTAAGTCCGCTCGTGGGCTTGAACCGGAGACCATCTGTGTAGGTAACTACTCTGTGCGCTTCTGTTTATCTCTACTAGGCTATCACTAAATCTATCCAGAATACATATGTAAAATTATTTAATTTTAATGACATTATATTTTATTACAGGCAGTTGTGTACAGATGTTAGATAAAACTTATAATTTTTGCGTCACATCAAAATCTGTGGTCTTAAGTCTCCACTTGTAAATATTTGTTAATATTCAAAGATCTTTTGGTTGTTGATCAAGGTTTAGATGCTTATCATTAAATTACATGATGAAAATAACTTTACACTATTAGGTACTTTGATCAGATAACCAGGTTAATTAACTTTTAACGCCACGCAATCCTATTTTATTTTTACTTGAGGTTTAACTTCTTTACTTCCTTGACCTTACTATAATAATAATTGCAAGCGTCAACACAACTCTTACGATGCAGATATGTCGCATACGTATGCGACTATTATAATTACAAGCATCTCACTATGACATTAAACTATATGAAGACGTCTTCATATAGTGTAATGATCAAAATGCTTGGTTTCAAATTAGCATTTATTGTCATAGTGAGATGCTTAGACTTAAGTTTACAATGTACCTATCTGTATTTTTAACGTAGCTGTGTACTTATTATTGTAAATGTACTCATTGCTAAGGAGCCAATTAAATAAATAAATAGATAGTGAGATGGTATGTTGTGCAAAAGTGTATAATATTTATCTAAATGGTGTAATATCGCGTTTATGAATGAATCAAAGAAATAAAAAAGGCGGTGGTGGTTCAATTGGAACAATTTACCACAAAGTGTAGGTAAATACAGTCACACTTGATTTTACCACCTGCTTCTATCTTAATCCACTCCCACAGCCAAATCCTTAACCCTGGTTTTGCCATTATGATCAACTTCTGCTATAAGCTCAAATACTGCACATACATTAACAATTTGTGTTAAACTATAAGAAAATGCTCATGTGCCTAAAAACGTCTCCTCTGATGACAGTCAGATTTGAATGCGGTGACATTGAAATAGGTTGATATTTTTTAAGCATTGTGGTGAGGTGGCTTTCTACAGGTACCGTTTTAAAATGCCCAGAAGGTGCCGAAATCGAACTTTACGGCTGTGCCAAAAAAGGGTGACCTCATAGGAAAATTAGCAAAACTACGAAACGTGACATCCCCTTCATCCACTGATATGATGAAGAAATCTCCTATCAATCTTTAATGGGTAACTGGATGTTTTTCAAGTATAAACAACCAGTTTTCAAATACACTGTAACTAACGAAATCATGTTACCTAGCAGCGTTATAAACAAATAAGTCTAGTCAGACTTAACAAAAGTTATCATTAAAATTGTTGAATCTCAATTTGCATTCAGATAATAAAACGATTAGACGACTCCTGTTCTAATACAGTACCGTGGCGTACCAACTAAAAGCTGCAAGTAGAAAGCAAGCGGTGAAAATCATAAAACGTGCAAACCATAAAACTGACGGAAATGGTTTATAGCACGCAACAAGGATGCGAGCTTTTTCATAGAGCTTTTCCATTTCACTTGATTGCACATTATATTTCATCGCCATATCTTCCCACGTTAAGATTATGAGAACTACGCAATCGTGCAATGGCCTCTTATAAAAATACTAGAGGACGCCAGCAGCTACGCCTGCATTTTTTTTAATTCACCCGTTTTGGCCGATCCCGTGGGAATTTCGGGAAATCCCTTCTTAGTACACCCCTACGGTCTCCAAGGAACATACATGCCCAGCTTCCTGTGCCCAATAGTTTCGGCTGTAGCGTGTCTGTCAGTCAGTCAGTAACGCAAGGATTTTATATATTAAGATATTGAAAGTAAATAACATAGGTATAGTATATTAAACCAACTATAATATAGGAACGTAAATCTTAAGACGGGTACTGCTCTTAATATAATTAGTCGTGTTTATAGGTATTACACTTTTACATTATGCGGCACACAATAACAGCGAGTATAAAACGTGTCGTCGTGAACCTCGGGTTTACCGAGGCGCACCCGACAATGTTACTAACAAAGACACATTTTCGTAATACCAAACAACCTCTAGGACTTTAGATCTAACTGAAAAGAGTTCAAAATACAATGGGAATAAAACGTTGAGAATGGCATGGGTTTTCTTAGATCGTGGGAACAGTAGGGAACCGACGCAATTTCTGAAAAACATGACGAAGCTCATAAAAAGGACAGTATTTTGGTCTGTGAGTAAGACGGGTGCGTGTGACGGGCGCGTTGAAACAGACACTACAACTCACCTACATTTCAACAGTTGCATGTTCATTACGTCGATACACGGGGAACTTAAAAGATAAGCCATGAATATTTATGTATAAGTAAATCAAAAGCACCAAGCAACACACGGCAGGTGATATTTTCATCAACTTTTATCGACTTTTGTGTAATAAAATCTCAGTTTTGTAAATTGTTCTTGCAGCTATCAGCTTACTTTGATGGATATAATTTTCCATGATTTTTATCGTTGTGTTAAATCTAAATATATAAAGAATACAATGCCTACGACTTACACGTACCTACCAAAAAACATATAGCAATTTTGAATATTTCAGTTTCTAAAATGAAACCTTTACCGAACCTAGCTCAGAAAGTACTATAGTATTTATTAAAGGATATCTGCTAGATGGAGGTGCTCTAGCCACAGAAATGGTTCGGTTCTTTATTCGCTGTAATAACAAAATAATAGGGTCTTTAAAAACAGTTTCACTAACTAGGTAAACTGTGTCAGCGACAGGCATGACAGCACGTACTCGTGCGTATCGTGATTATATTAGTGAGATGAAGCGTGTTTGTTCCAGCTGGTTTCAAGACAAGTAATGAATGATCTAGAGTTCTGTTAAATCTGGGAAATATGCGCACAACAGATGTTGCTCCAACCGGAATAAAACTAGAATGATCATGATGATTACTAAAAGATCTAAACAAGGTGCTAGACTATTTCACTGTCCTAGAGTTATTATATATCGCTTATCATGAGAAATTCGCCTACTACATATTTCTGTTCAGATTACTTACAAGCCGTAAGTAATCTGAACAGACAGCTAAACTTTATTCAAGACTTTATAAGATTCTAAAATTAAGTGTCGCCGTTACTGAAGATAAGGCTATATACAAGATACCTCTACATTCTTGGCGTATAGGCTTTTGGGTACAGCTCTACAGTTTTATCATTTTTTAACAGACACGTTTTATAAAAATTACTGCTTGTTACTGTTTTAGAAGTAAACCCAAAGATTTTTTATGAAATTTGTTACGGAGTAGCTACAGTTGAACATCAAGACAGAACACAAATATAGGTAGTTTTGGGGCTTTTTATTTCGTTCAGCCTCAATAGTTTTAACCAAATTCAATGCAACAACGCGAAAACGTGAGCTTAACTGGTTACCTACTGGTATATAAGCAATCAGTGAAAGTAGGAGCATAAAATGTTCAGTTTGGTTGCAAAAGGCAGTGTATGGTGTAATAGTGTGTGCGTTGATTTGTTGCAGTCCGCGGGCACACGGAGGTGCGCGTGGAGTTACAAATGGAGCGGTGGGCGGCGCGCGGAGGCTCGGTCCGGCTACGCTGCGTTCACGACGTGCCGCCCCATCTCCTTGACAAAGTGGTTTTCCTCCGGCACGGGACCAAAATCTTCCAGTACATTAGAGACAGGAAACCGCCTTATAGAAACTTCACTACGCCCGGTGCCGTGCTCAACGTAAGTGAATAATGCACATTTTCTACCAACCAGTTAGCTATAACACAAGCTTTCTCGTGCGGTTGAATAGCCTCGTATAAAACCGCTATTTCGCTTTCTCAAGGTGTGTTATTTTAAATTACGAGTACATTGCTTCTTGTGCTTAAGTATTTACACGAGTAATCCACATGTTAGAGTTAATTTTAGATGTGAGTGCTATTTTAGTGGATAGACTGATGTAGGTACAAAGTGTCTGTGGTATTAAATCAGGCTCTAGGTATATTCTTGTCAAATTGTAGCACCGTTCACTGCTTTTGATGAAACAGTTATTAGGAATAAATCCTTGACTCATGTTTTATTGATATCGATACAGAATTTATAGAGGATAATATCGACTTTGGTATATTTGAAAGGTTATTACTTTCACTAAGGGGGATAGACAGAGCCGTCTATGTCAACCCAATTGGGGCAGCTACTCGTAAAAATACAATCAAAATCATCCATAAATGTCACCACGAACCGACCTTTTTGTTGCTCCATGAACACAAGATGTGACTTTAATCTATCATAACAAAGAAGAACAATTTATACCTGTGCAGACACGTTGTAAGTAGTGCGGGCGTATTTCAGACGTTCTCGTATCATCGCTCAATGTCGCCGAGTGAACTCGTAATGAATCCCATATCGCGGCGTCCCACTGCACCGAGTGATGCGTAATGCATATTTATGACATTACCTCATGTAACAATACTCGCGACAATCTGTGAGGCTGCCACTCACACGTAATGAGCATAATACACTGCTTGTATATTTTGCATGACGGTGACGCTGTTGACCGCTGTTCAAACAAAAGTACGCGGTAATAGCATGCTTACCACTTAATTAATCGAATGGACGACATCAGTTTTGTCAACACATCACTATAAATCGTGTCGTGCTTCAACGTTAATTATGTACATCATTAGAAGCCGATTAAAGCATAGATGGTTCTGATCGATGTGAACTGCCAAATGGAGCGGTCCTGCGTTTGAGTGAAATGTTTATAGCGTTGCCCCCAATACGTTTGGCAGACGGATTCGTGGTCGACTGTTCATAGAACATGTAGCAACACTATATTACCCTGTACGACACCCACGGGAATTGTCGCTTCATAATTCAATTACTTACTTCTTTAATGGACGGTGCTATCGCACATTGAACTCAAAAACTGTATGCACCTAATTATGGGTAGCTACATTAATTACAGCAATTTGAATTTCAAGTGAAACGTAAACAACGATGCCGTCACAAGTTACCAACAATTTGCATATTCTAATAATAGCTTTTATTTTATACTTACAACATATTAAGTTAGTAGAAGGCTGCGTGCCGAGCCGTACTGAATTCATAGCTAAGTATATCTTTGGCGAACCACTTAATTTCCATATTGAAATTCTATTCACGTGAGATTTTTACTACAAAACGTTCTTAACCCACCGTTGCACTGTTATTTAACTCACGTAGTGAGTTAATTAATAACTTTATGCAAGTTGCACCCAAACTAATGTGTACTCTGAGCTAGATACGAGCTTAGTTTTACACAAGTACATTACTTCAATAACTTGAACATCAGTTATTTCTGAAACTGTAAGACCAGAACTAAGATTTTATTAAGACAACCATTACTGTGATTCTTATATTGTTATCTTTTCTGTTTATATACCAACAACTGTGTAATTGATTTTTTTCTGAAAGCTTTAAGCGAGGTACCCAAAACTAGTTCTAAATATCTACTTAAAACTCTGCAGGCGTAGACGAAATGAACAATCCAAACCATGACATATTGCCACTGATTTGCACCTCGCCTTATACATATTTAGCTATGGAAATCTGTAAAAAGAAAAATTAATAGACGGCACTTTGTTTAAAACCTTAATATAATATGATGATAAAATGAAATAAATATACCTAATATTTAACGAACTTATTCATACGTACCCCATCCCGCCAACACATTCATTTTAACACGTACATATTGACGACTGAAAAAGACATCCTTTTTCTCACGAGAACTGTAAAAGTGGGACACTGTTGGCTTTTAATGGTCATGTTTGTTTAGTCCTCTACTTACTTTTTGAGAGATGACGAAGGTAGACTATTGGTGACACGATGTGGAATATAAAACTATAAGAATAGAGTTTGTAGATATTCTAATCTACAAGTCTATACAGAAAGCTTATTTACAAATATATCCAAAACGTAAATAAGAAGCGCCCTGTCGAAATTACCCGCCATCTGTTCGGAAGGTATTAATTCCTACGAAATTATTAAAGTAACTTACCTATTAAGTATAACACTTTCGAAACGAACATTCATTGTAATAAATTACAGTACTGGTTAAGAATTTTAAATAGATGCTGAATTTTATTTGACAAGTACTACAGTTCGTATAGGAATGGTAATGAAGCTTGCTGTAAGAACTAAATTGTCGTGAAAAAAGAAACACTTTTTGATTCACACTTGTAAGTAGTAGAGCCTTTACCGTCTTTGAAATATCTACATATAGACAACAAAATGAATTCAAGAAGTGAACTAAGTACCTCACTAGTACAAAATTCTGTCCGTCTTTGGAATATTTAGATAGGCTTAGACAAAAAAATTAATTCAAGAAGTGACTCACGAGTATTACATTCTGTCTCGAAGAAGACTTTTGCGACCATTCAAGCAACATGACGGGTTTTGAACAATCCTACCAATTTTCAGCTAGGTGTGAATTTTCATAACTTCTCTCCACTTTTCTGCTAAAATTTTACCATTTTAGTGGTTCACACAAAGCGTTGTGTTGTGTGGGGTAATGAGGTTCAATCTCACAATGCTCGGCGCAGAATTTAACTGCAAAACGTACGATTAAACCACTACACCATTCATGCAGTCATAGTTCAGTTCAATATCAAGCCGATTACCGTGAAATACTCTTCATAGATTCACACTATCATTTTAAAACAATATTGATAGTAATATTAAATGTCACGCATGGGAGTCTATTCAAACGTGATTGCCGTATTGCTCGTAGTCCAAAATGGTTTTACAACTTTAATTACAATTTGCATGTTAATAAACAGCAGCTGTTGAACAAGCCTATTTTGAATAAAAATAATACACTTCGGAATTTACATAATCCACAACGTAGCCAGTTTGTTATCTATGGTAGTTGAATTATTTTATAATTGCTAGGTAACTTTGGTTTATCGCGTACTTTAAGTATAACTGTAACGTTCTTATATTCAAATTAAATTCTAAACAGAAACGGGCTTATATTTAAATGGACTTTTTATAAAACGACATTTACTTCCTTATTAATGTTGAATTAAGATAAAAGATTTATTTTTAGATAGATGGTCTTAATTTGTACATGCTACGACATAGATTTGTGAAAAACACGGTGATAACTCTATATTGATATTATTATGGCATCGCTAAGCTTTGCTGCTAATAATATTTGCAAATTCATACATTGCAAGCAATCCGAATCTACATTCATATTTTGCAATAAACGAGATGGCATAAGATAATTGGTATTAAAACACAAAAGAAGGCATAAAATATCACCGAGCCGCAAAAAATAATAAGATTCAATCCCCAGCGATATCATAAGGCCTTTTTTTATTTTAGCCGGCCGACGCCATGATTTTATTGAATTTATTCATAGCCAGTTATTAAATGTCGAATAAAGCCGCATAATGTTACCTATCAGCAATAACTATAACGCCGATAAGACGGAAAGTTTTCGACCCTACCTGCCCTACGTATTATTAGCCACTAGAGGAATCCGAACTAAAACAATTTAGGAATGTGTACTAGAATATGGGAATAGGATATATATTGAAACTAGAATTAATTTTCTAATTGCGGTGCCGCTGAACAGAGAATCCTTTGTATTGGGACCATATCTATTAGTGGTGTCACTCTGGTGGTACCTTATCGATCGTGGTGAACTGGAATTCGGCACAGAGGTACAAAATTAAACTTAAATCTCAAGTGTCATACTTGCTCTTATGATGAGATTTCACTGAATTGAATGACCTTTTCTATTACTGTCTTTAAGCTTTGCCTTTATTTTCTTTAAATTAAAACGAAAAGTTATCTTGTGTGTTATACTTTGCTGGATGTCTCAAAAGTTGAATTCCGATGTGGTTGTGGTAAGCTGCGGTGATAGCCTTTACTGCCGTTATGCCCTGAGAAGTAAAATTTTATTAGCAGAAATCTTATAATTTGAAAATATATTACTGTAAAAGCAATCAGAAACTGCGATATAGCGAAAATATGTTGCATTTCAGTGAAGATTTTGCTTAAACACAAAGCAATTGATGAAAATTTATATCCGTTTGTATAGATTACTGATTCAAATTACAATAGATTGTATAATGGAATTTAGGCGATCAGTATGCTGACCATAATTAGTTTATCTGTTCATCAGTAATATTTTACTATATTAAAACATAAATTGGTCAATAGGACCAAGTGGATTATTAGTGAATCGTAAATGCCTTTATTTGCTGTAACAATTTGGTACGCTATTAGCCTTTTTGATTGCATTTTTTTTTTGAAGACCCACGCCTGTTTTCTCGAAGGGGTAGGTAGTGGTGTAATATTACACCCACATTTCGCCAGGAATTTTTAGGTCCCATGTAATAGAGGGCGAGCTTATTGCCGTACCGGGCACATTACCAGACTCCGTGCTGCTACTGAGAATTTCCTAACGGAAAAACCCAATTACACTTTGCCCGACCCGGGAATCGAACCCGAGACCTCCCAATCCCAGGCGCACATTTATGCCGCGAGACCAACGAGGCAGTCAATGTAATGCAATGCCAGGGTCAAAATAATTACATGTTATTAGTATATAGTCCGTATTTTAGATTATAAAAAAATATTGGACATGTATTTATTCTTTTTTCGATTAAATAAAAAATAACAAAGAAATAGCCCATTAAAGTTACGTGTGACGTCACCCCGTGCGAAAAAATGCAGCACGGCGCACAGTGTCGCGAGTCTTTATCATAAATGCTTTTTTGCAACATTTTTGCAAGTGACTTTTTGGTATGGTAATATTCGCCTGTGCTACGGAAAAACAAAGCAACTAACATATTTTTCAAAATCAGTTTTTTTACATATTTGGCACATTTTGTCTATAACAGACACTGCTACATTCACAGAATCATCGAAAAAGCTTTATTTTTAGAGATAAAACTTTGTAAAATAAAGTAACTGCAGGCACTTGTCCAACATATCTACGGTAAAACTAAGTAAACCACAATGTCTAAGCAAAAACAAAGTAGGGTAGACCGAGGCGAATCGGATCACTTTTTATTTGAGGACATAAAAATTATACTAAAGTGTATTATATGTAACTTTATTGGCCATAACGGTAAGCAGTAATTATTTAGCTACATATTAAACATTTCAAAACTAAAATAACTCATAAATTGGGCAAAATATTAATCAAAACTAAAAAAAGAGAAATATCCGAATCGCCCCAATTATCGGGGCGAATAGGATCATACATAAAATTAAGGTTTTCTCAACATTATAAGCTTTTGCATCAATGGCAATATTAAAATAATAAATAATCAGGACAATATTAATTACTAAAACATAAATCACATGGATACGGGCCTTCTTTCCCACCCAGACTAGCACTTTTCCATGGTAACATTCTTAACGTGATGGTGGATGAATATTTTTTTTTATCAGTAAATATAAAGCCAATCTTTGTGCTTCGCATTCGATTCTTATTCAAGGTATTGTTTTATTATTCTTCGTCTTAATATTTTCTTTGGTATCAGTCTGTTTCTCCCTTTTCCACAGCTTTTTCGGCAGTTTTAAGTTTCTTCTTAGCATCTCTTTCGTCAAGATTAATCTTACACTGAGGTGGAGACAAATGCTATATTGGTTTTATTGTCAACCGTGTCTTAATGATATCATTGGAGAGAGAAACTATTCTTTGTAAAATTGTGTGTCGATTTTTTTTTAATCTCAGCAGCCCGACCCAAGATTAATTCTTAGGCCAGTACTTAACTTGGGGCTATAATTTTTTTTTTGTGGACCATTTTCCTGCTTGTTCTCCTTATTGTTTGTATTTTATATGTGTGAACCATCTTTAATTGAATAAACATGCTTAATTATTCCCAAAAGTCAAATAAATCATTTTAAATAAGTGATCCGGTTCGCCCCCGATGACACGATCCGAATCACCCCATCTTGAAGACTTTTGAAATAAACATTTCACATATAAACCTATAATACCGTGCTTAAAAATTAAAATGTTTCCTAAAATAGACCTATTCCCAAACCGTTTAAGCTATATAACTCAAAGTTTTAACACAAATTCTTACATTAACACCAACAAATGAGCGTGAAAATTGTAACGCACACAAAAAGTTACTCTCTGGCGAGCGGCGCTGACGCTCATGTACTGGTCGGATCGAAACGCCACCGATGGCAGGAGGTGCGGGTTGGAAGTGGCTTGTGAGACGTCAGTAGCTGGTATTCCTTGTCAACGCTGTATTAAAAATATTCTCAAATTTCTTATTTTGATCCGATTCACCCCCTGGTCCGATTCGCCTCGGTCTACCCTAATTGCACGTCGATTACATTGTTTTTATGTTGTGAAATGATTTAATTGGCTTTTCATTTGATATAAATTTCTTTTAAAGCCCCTTTATCTAGCTATAAGAAAATCAAACAACTTTACTTTGTTTTTGGATTGTTAAAAATGGTCAAAATGGTAAATTTATTAACATAAAAATAAAGCAATTAAAATGACAAATGTAAAACAAAGCAACTGAATGACAGTTGCTTTGTTTCTTTATTGTAAATCAATTCAAGCTATTACTATATCCCATTTACTTGGTTTTTAATATGCTGTCGTTCATTTGTAAATTTCAAATGTCTAAATTATTTGACATTACTCGGTTTTATCACCTTTCAAATGTAATTTTTTCCACAATTAAACTTGTCAGTAACAACACTTACAACTTCGTATCATAAGTTTGCCGAGGCTTGTGATTCTTGTGTGTTTTGTTTAGAAAATGTTTAAAGTGCAAAATAGCCACAGTTTACGTTTGAGAACTATGGTACGGTTAGCACAAATATAAGTGCAAATGTCCAATTATTTGTATTGTGTGTTTACATTTCGTAAATACATATTTACGAAATATATCATAGGCATACATGAAGTAGGACCTATTATTCTGTTTTGATTTGGTTGTCTATAAGAAATACTAATAAATTTGTTATTAAACTGTCCGTGTAGTGACGGATAAAAAATACAAGTGTCACTACCCCATTTCATTCCGAGGGTGTAAAAATCGAATAATATCTTTGCGCAGAGATGGAAAACTTGAAACCAAACCCTATACCAACTCGTCTGGCCAGCGCGGTATAGTAGGCCAAATATCACCCAATGAGCGCACCAACGAATAAAAGGCCCCCAGTTCCCGATAGTCCCGCTGTCCGCAACAACGGTAGCGCTTGCGGTTACAGCGGGGCAGGGGGTGCTAAGAATCTCCGGGCTACGGCACTACACAAACTGACCCTGGCTACGTACAATGGACGCTCTCTAAGGCTGGACCAACACATCACCGAACTCGAAGTAGAACTAGGTCGTATAAACTGGCATATATTGGGATTGTCTGAAATCCGAAGACAGAGGGAGGACACTATAATCCTTGATTCAGGTAACCTATTCTACTTTCGAGAAGGTGATCAGCCCCCTCAGGGCGGTGTCGGTTTCCTCGTTAACAAATCTCTCACTAACAGCGTTGTAGAAATCAGCAGTGTGTCGACACGGGTAGCGTACCTCATATTAAGGGTCACTGACAGGACGATACTCTCTGAAGGTGGTACAAGTATATCCGCCGACCTCGACATACTGCGATGACATCGTCGAAGCCATGTATGAAGATATTACTAAGGCTCTACATCATACCACCAAGACACACTACAGCGTTGTTATGGGGGATTTTAATGCCAAAGTGGGAGTACAAGAATGCAGCGAAACGAAAATCGGACCCTATAGCGTGGGGTGCCGAAATCATAGGGGGCAAATGCTGGTCAACTGTCTGGAGTCACAGGGGCTCTTCTTAATGAACTCCTTCTTCAAGAAGAAGACTCATAGGAAGTGGAGATGGCGAAACCCCGATAGTGTGACAAGGAACGAGATAGACTTCATCATGTCTGATCGGAACCGATATCGACCCCCAGGGGTCGATATCGGTTTTCTAGGGGTCGACATAAACGAAAACTGATTTTGGGGGTCGACGAGATCTAAAAATCGACCCCTATTAAATTAAGACAAGTTTTCACAAGAGTCTAGACCAGGGATTCCCAAAGTGGTCGAACCGATACCACTTTGGGAATCCCTGATATATATTAATTTGATGCGATTGAACAGAATCGAGGCACCAAAGTCTTCGCTCGCCAGCTTGGTAGAATTCATCTGTCGAAACTCAATACTGCGGATGGAAAAACCGTAGCCTCCAAGTTCGAGTTTCTCGATGAAATTGAGAGTTTCTACAAGGACTTGTATGCATCACGGATGTCTAAACCCATGAGACCCAGCGATGATGACCACAGAGCCCAACTCACGCGTCATAACACGGAGGACATCCCTGATGTCAACCAGGGCGAGGTAAGAGGGGCTCTCGAGCAGCTTAAGAACAACAAGTCTCCAGGGGATGACGGAATCACCACATAGCTCTTAAAAGCAGGTGGGAAAACAGTTCTGAAAGAGCTGGAGCCTGTTTAATTCCGTTATCCACCAAGGCCTAACACCTCAGGCGTGGAGTGGGAGTGCGGTGGTTCTGTTTTTCATAAAAGGTAAGAAAACCCTGCTGAAAAACTATAGACCCATTTCACTCCTGAGCCACGTCTACAAGTTGATCTCGAGAGTCCTAACAAACCGGCTCGCCAGAAAACTCGACGATTTCCAGCCACCAGAACAACCCGGGTTTCGAAAAGACTACAGCACCGTAGACCACATCTATACTGTTTGGCAGATTGTACAGAAGACCAACGAGTACAATCAGCCTTCAACTACGAGAAAGCCTTCAACTCCCTCGAAACCTGAGCGGTTCTGAATGCTCTGTAGCGGTGTTGCATCGATTGGCGCTACATCGAGGTGTTGAGATGTTTGTACGACACGGCCACTATGACCGTCCAGCTCCAGGACAGTAAAACCAGCCCCATTGAGTTGCGTAGAGGGGTGAGGCAAGGGGATGTAATATTCCCTATGCTCTTCACCAATGCACTCGAAGACGTCTTTAAGACGCTGGACTGGACTGGACGGGGCATAAGCATTAATGGCGATGGTGAACAGAATGGAGATTATGTTCAACGAAAACATTGTGCCGGGACCGGTTTATGTCGACGGATCGATGCTCGAAGTTGTTCAAGAGTATGTCTATCTTGGTCAAGTAGTCCAGCTTGGTTGAAACAACTTCGAGAAAGAAATCGACCGCAGGATCCAACTGGATCCTACTGAGACGTAGCTTGCCAAACGTTGCCCAACCCAAGTGGGTTGGGCAGCGTTTGGGAAGCTACGTCGAGTTTTGTCTTCGCCCCTACCGCAATGCCTGAAGACGTAGCTTGCCAAACGTTGCCCAACCCAAGTGGGTTGGACAGCGTTTGGCAAGCTACGTCGAGTTTTGTCTTCGCCCCTACCGCAATGCCTGAAGACCAAAGTGTTCAACCAATGCGTCCTACTTGTTATGACGTACGGTGCCGAGACGTGGACACTCACAGTGGGACTAGTCCACAAACTAAAAGTCACCAATCACCAGTCATCAATCCGCCTATCGCAGTGGACTTCGATAGGCGGATTGATTGAATACTTCATTATATGATTACAACTTATATCTATGATTTTTTAATTTATTTTAGGTAACCGTTATATACATGCCCTATTCCTTGAGTGACACTTATCTTAATAAATCCTAAGATGAACTAGTTTTTACAATTATTACAAATTATGCGATTCATAAAAAGCAAAAGCCAACAAATCTTATAGTAGATATATTAATTTTTAAATGGCTTCATTGTCTTTGTTAAAAACAATTAAATGCATTTGCTTTGTTATTAAAACTAAAAGCTAATTTGTCCATCTTTTTTTAAATTATTTAAAAAACAAAGTGACTGTAGTTACTTTGTTACTGAATTGTTACTTTTATTTAAAATTAATTTTATGTCTATAGAAAAAGATTTTATTCAATTTAAAGGAAAGTTACCAATAATTACTTAAAAAATTGATTTGAAACAGATAGAACTAATTATTTTACAAATTATGAAATAACAAAAGTATTTATGTTGTCGGCAGTACGTTTTAAATTTGTGATTTTCGTTTTTTTGCTCCTCCTGATAATGTTGCTTGACTGCAATTACTTTGTTTTTCCGTAGAGCAGCCGTATTGTCTAGAATACTTTTTTCATCAAATGTAGGTAGTTATCGTTTTCCAGGAATTATATTATAGTAAATGTGGGTTAGTAAACATTGATATTATTGATGCATTGAAATAGTTTGTGTGCGCACATATGACTTTCTTGCTACAGTTACAAGTGATATTCAGATTTAATCAGTGTTATATTATTATAGTAGTCTTGAATAGTTACTTATCTGTCTAATTTGCTGTTTTAATAATTCAAGATGTGTGAAGTTGGTAAGTTCTGAGCATTTTTTAAACACACTAAAAAATTTCAATATATTGATACTTTCATTCGATTTTCAATAAAATCACATCATGTCACATCTCTAATTTTTTTATATATACTAGCTCAATAAGTATACTTTACGCTAGAAAACTCTCAGTCTGCTAGGACGTGCTCAAAATGGGGTTATCATTATATAGAATGGATTGTCCTGAACTATTAATTGTCGAAAATTAATATATCTGCACCAAGAAGGCTACCGCGCCCTGGTATCTTATCTATACTACCTGTTCGAAGATATAAGACTAACGTAGGTCTTAATTCACCCTTGACTAGAATAGCCAAATTATACAATAATATTCAGTGGCTAGCAGATTTGGATATTTTTGGAGATAAATTGTATTTTAGAAAGAAACACCGAACATCTTATTGCCAGACGGTAATTGTATTATGAATCTGAACTATGTTTAAATTGTTATATATTTTTCTTTCTTGTGTTCTTCTTTTTTTCTGTCCTTTTATGTGTCCCTTTTTGCGTATTATCTGTGTGTATTATTTTTAATTTTATTGTAATGTTTTACATTGTCTTGTTTATTTGTGTTGAAAGTTTTCATTTATGTTAGATGTGGTTGCCTATAAGTAAATGAGCACAAGGCAAGTTTGTGAAGTTTTACTTAGATATAAGAAATTTGTATCATTTGTTGGCGATCCAAATAAATAAAATAAATCTTTCAGTGCATTGAGCAAACGATTTCTCACTCAACAACGTTTTTGCTTTTTACACAACCCGCTTGCCTAAGTTTTTATAAACTACTAGAGGACGCCAGCGGCTTCGCACGCACATATTTTCGAATTTCCGGTTTTGCCCGATCCCGTGGGAATTTCGGGGAATCCCGTCTTAGTGCACCCCTACGATGCCCAAGGAACTTACCTACATGCAAAATTTCATCTTCTTGCGACCAGTAGTTTCGGCTGTAGCGTGTCTGTCAGTCAGTCAGTAACGCAAGGATTTTATATATTAAGATGTAAGTGAGCTTATTTGCTAATCGCTTTTTGATGACGTATTAGTAGCAGATTATTTTTTATTTCATGAACTGATTATTTAAATTGCTCTTTGTTAATTTGATTTAGACAGAAAGTAAGTACGAAAGGTCAGAGCGAATAGAATAAGTAAGTAACGTCAAAACTTTTTGACGTCACAATTCGAAATTTGAATAGGAATAACATGAAATCAATTGGATATATACATCACATCCCTACTAATATTATAAATTCGAAAGTGTGTATGTACGTATGTATGTTACGTTTTCACGCTTAAACGGCTGAACCGATTTCGTTGAAAGGACAATGGCAGATCTCCATACATCGAAATGTCTGAAATTAAATTGAAGCGCACAGTAATAAAAAATATTTCAAAAAATTCGGCGTAAGTAACAGAGTCTATAAATGAGTCTATTTTCACTCGGGAAACCCGGAAAAACAAGATTTCGGTGTTTTAGTTTTTAGTTAAGAATGAACAATGTAGGTACGTTTGAATTATCAAATGAAATTATGTCAGATTGATATCAAAACGCAGAAGTATTCTGTAGCAGCTAACTGTCACAGCCAAAGACAAAAGCAGAGCTGCACATTTTAAATCGATTTTATGTGAAATCGATACAACATTAAAACGATGGTGTGACGTTTTTATTTGATTTAAAAGTTGTTTTGCTTGAAAAATTATTAGCTTATTGATATAATGTTAATTAAAGATTAAGTAACTGCATTTTAATAATTATATTTTAATAACCGATACGGACCAAAAGCACTCACGTCTATTCTTGTCACACCATTGTCTATTTCAACAATCAAATAATAAAGTAGGTACCTAGTTCGTAATCAATTGGAATGCTTATTATCATCATAAAATAATCCAGCTTTAACGAGACAAAGTAAAAATATTAAAAATCGTAGAAAAAAAAACAATTTGTTTTGTTCATATGAAGTTTAAGGTCGCCACAACAAGCCCAGACCGAATTCTGCCATTGTTCTTTGATATAGAGATATATTGGACCATGGAGACGGACATAGGCTACCATAACATGCAAAAATTAAACTGGGAGGGATTGTTGGGAGGCCAGAAGTTTCTTCGGCACAAATTTACCTCTTGGAAGAAGCTTGGAAGTAAGAACGCATGCGCTATAATATTTGAGTGCGCATATGCGTATAATCTGTCAGTACTGACACATCATACATATTGTCATATTGTGCACGGTGATTACATTGTTTGCATATATAAACTAATAATCTTCGGTACGGTACAACAGTACGGTTCAAATTCCAGGTATTACGAATTGCCATAACAGTACCAATACGGCTGAAACGATTTTCTCTACTAATATTATAAATGCGAAAGTGTATACAGATATATTTTATAGGACATGTATTGGAACATGGCTTTAGCATTTGACTGTATGCAAGGCGATGTTATTATGTACCTTTCGGTAGATATAATGGTAGGTATATATGTAGAGACATGAATACTGACCGAGCTACTTTGTATCCTATAGAGTTTCTGAAGTCTGTAGAATAATCAGGAGTGTCTTCAAACAACTTGAGACTGAAAGTAGATTTGTGTTACCCCGAATTTAATGGGCGCGAAGCCGCAGGCAAAAGCTAGTTTTAATATAAGTTTTATTTTCGATTTCCCAGTCCCAAAGAACTCAGATTTACATAGAACCGCAGACCTTAAGGATTTCGTATGCCGATTCCAAGTGGGGTCTGCCCCCAGTTTTGTTCGCAGCTGGCGGCGCTTGCGTCGTTTCTTCGTCTCTCTTGCCCTATTAGTTAAGGTACACTGGGGGAACGTCCGTCTCTCTTGTTCTTACACATGGGGACCGACTGCCACGACGCCAAGCGGCAATTTAGGTCGCAGAATGTAAATCAGAGTTCTTTGCCAGGACTCACAGATGTGCGCAGATGACAATGTAACACATGCCATTGCCAACACATGCATACTTCTCTTCGAATTCAGGTACTTCTCATAATTCGGTAACAGTTATTTAAATAAACAAGCGTAGATCTGTCAACACCTAACTTTACAAAAATATTTTTTGTTTCTCTGTAACATATAATTGGGGATGAAAGTTACGAGTTTTCGCATAGGTAATTCGAAATACGTGACATGACAATAGTTATTAAAAATTGTACCAAATGCTGATAAAGAGTTAGACGCCCCAATAATAGTCGTATATGAATATTCATGGCCCGGTTAACCTCTCGTCAGATGGATCGATGAGCTGAAATTAATCCGGTGACACTATTTGATTGCAATATTTCGAAACTGAAACATTTAAATCACCGTCCGCGTATATTTTCGGGGTCCAGGTGAAACTACTAATTATCCTATATAACACGGAACACTCGCTCATGTGTAAAGTTAATTAGTAGCTTAAACATTTAATTTACTTTGGCATTTAAATTTGGATAATAATAATGTTATACTACTAGTTAAACCTATGGTTTCACCCACTTAGTATGCGAATAAACCCACCGAGAGAAAAATAAAAAAACACACTTCTGGTTCATCATCAGACGGTTTTCTGACTTCTAAATCACTATATAATTACTTTTACTGACTCAATGATCACCTTAAGGCCCCTTTTTAGGTTTCCGTAGTCCACAAGGAACCCTTATAGTTCCGTCATGTCCGTCCGTCTGTCCGTCCGCAGCCTAGCTCAAAGGCGCCTTGTGCTATAAAGCTGATATTTGACATGAATACAGACATAAAATATTGCAACAAAACTGTAGAATAAAATTTAGGAAAATATTTTTTTTAAGGGTATCTCCCCTACATATATAGTGGAGTTGAATTTTTTTTTGGTTGAGTACCCCATCATGTGGGGTATCATTGGATAGGTTTTAAAAAAATATTATTAGTTTGCTCAAATCATTTTTCGATCAAGTGATTGGTTTGTCAAATATCAAGCTTTGAAGTGAAAAAAATTGTTAGACTCAAGTGTCCCCCCCTCTGCCGGCTAAACTATTAATTTGGAAGAGGTGAAAAAAATCACAAATGTAGTACATGTAACGAATTTAAAAGGAAAACTATCACGGCTAAGTAGATATCACTAGTTTACGAGTAATCGTCGGTTAACTTATAAATACCTATTTCTGTGAGTTTACATTGGGCGCGCTGGCTTAATCTTAAAGATATACGTACTTTGGTATGTAATGTACTACGGTACTACGTATGTATAGTAGTAGCATATCTTGGAAGCTTTAGTAGCTTTAGTTATGTATTGTAAACATTTTATGTTTACAATACATAACTGGATACATACCTAGTATTTTCTAAACAAAACTTAGGTTCTTATAATAGTGTTATTAAAATTATTTTTTCAGCAAAATAAACACTCGGATTTGTTGTACATTAATACCCTTTGCAGCAAGTCATTATGGGCAACTACGGAACCCTACATTGCGCGTGGCCTGACACGCACTTGGCCGGTTTTAGTTATTAAAAGCTTCAGTGACTATACCCAGAAGCCAATACAGCACTTACGGCAAAAATATAAAACAGGAGACGCAGACGTATAAACAAGCAGCTTTTGTCTTTTCTCATTTCCCAATACCAATATATCATCATCATCATAACAGCCTAGCGACGTCCACTGCTAGACATAGGCCTCCCCCAAGGCTCTCCACACAGACCGATTTTCAGCCGCCCGCATCCAATCGCTTCCCGCGATCTTAACCAAATCGTCGGTCCACCATGCGAGATATACTACGTCCTGCCGTTTACGTGCCGTAAGGGTAGGCAGGAACAATATTCCGCTTCCTTTACATTCGTCACTCTTTTCATACATGCTCGCCGATTTTGGGTGCTATGGAGCTTTGCGTTTTAAAGACGTCCCCAATTTGGTCGTCGAATATCCTACGAGATCTCAATATATGAAAGATCCAAATGTGAAAATGCCCCGTATGTAAATCATCTAACGTATGTGCATCAACTTATAAAAATTTACTGTAATCACACACTATTTAAATCCCTTTAAGTTATATTCGAAAAGAAAATTTCCGTTACCACGATTCATCATATTTCAGTGCTTTTCAGAGTCTAAGTGACAGATCTTTTCAATACGATGGCACGAAACGGCACTTCACAGAGCCAATAACCCAAATTACGACGACCTCTATGCTAAAATTAACCAAATTCATTTGAGGGATGAGGGATTGTGATGTAAAATTAAATGGAACATAATTTTAGGTATATTCACACTTTGGCTATTTAATATTAAGAAGTGAGTTTTTCCAGCGACCACTAGGCAATTAATCTTAGCAAATGAATTATAAACTTGGACGATGCGACCTTACAACATAGTAATGTACTAAAAGCAGAGAATACTTAGCTAATTAAAAGTTCCACACTCTCGCTTGGAAGAACAATCGATTGAAAATCAGTACGTAACAACCCCCAGCAGATTATAAAGTCATTCGTTTTGCTATTCATGTCCGGAGTTAAGGTTCTTACTATAAATTTGCCATAATGACATAAAGTTAGCTTGAGCTTCTGTCATTCAATTGAGTAATCGTTTCATCACTGAGGGTGACTAGAGTAAACGTGCAATCTGCACGAAGGATAAAAATAATATAGGGCCATATACATTATTTGTCTCTTATTTAGATTATCTGTGCATATATTTTATTTATTATATTTGTTTAAGTGTACAATCAAGTGTATTGTAGCGGCCCGCAACGTAACAGGATCGTTTTGCTGAGGTGACAAAGTAGACTCCCCTGTTACGTTGCGTCGCCAAGCCGCCACAGTCGGTTTACCTCTGCCGTTCTATATGGTTCTATCGTAACGTGTCGTATTGTACTATATATATGTATTCAAAATTGTAAATGTCGAGACAATATATTAATATTCGTTTACTGAAGTTCCTTGAGTTTTACTGAAGAAGTCCTTAACAACCTTCTGAGGAGTCAGTGGATTGTGGCGCAATAGAGAACACCCACCCATATATCGCCAAAGTGGTGACCCGTTAATCCGTTTGGACATTAAAAGGACATTTGCGTATATTTGAAGACTTTCGTAATTCAGCATCATGATACCAGTAACGACGACCATGGCAGGAAGATGCGTGGTGACCGAGACGGCAGGAGGTAAACCGGTTGTCACCACAGTACCAGTCACCACGATGCCCGACCATCTAGCTGCTATTACAGTAACATCGCGAATCCCGGAATTTTGGACGAACATGCCGAGACTTTGGTTCAGTCAATTTGAGAGTATTATGGCCCAACAGAAGCAAAGCGACGAGACAAAATACAACGTGGTAGTATCGAAGTTGAACATGGACGTTTTGCAACAAGTAAGCGACATCCTTCGTAATCCTCCGGCTACCGAGAAGTATTTGGCCTTGAAAGAGCGATTGATAGGTGTTTATGAAGAATCGGCTGAACAACAATTTCGAAAATTAGTGAGCGAGATCGAATTAGGAACCCAAAAGCCATCCCAATTGCTACGGCAAATGACTGACCTAGGGAGAAACTCAGAGATATCCGGACAAGCACTTTGCAATTTGTGGCTAGGATAGTTGCCAGCAGCCGTTAGAGCAGGCTTAGCGGTAACCCAAGAGACAGACATACAGAAACTATCGAAAATCGCAGACAAAATCGTGGAAAATTTGAACGCAGATAACGTCGCAGTAGTACATTCGGAGAGCATACAGTTACCGTCGGCACCTTCGGGAAGCAGTCAAATATTCGCGGTTGGAGACCTGCTGTCGCAGATAAACAAGCTGTCATTGGAAGTAGCGTCGTTAAAGAGCGAAGTCCAAGAGCACAGAAGGAACAGTTTTCGAGGACGTGGACAGTGGAATGGACGAAGACGAGCATATGGACGTTCCAGATCGAGATCGAGACCAAGAGGTACGTCGATGATGACCCCAGATGACCCCAATTGGCTTTGCAGACATCATTTCAAGTACCGTAGTCGCGCGCGTACCTGCGAGAAACCCTGCGCCTGGATTGAGAAGACGGAAAACTAGCTGCGGTACGTTCTGTGGCGGAGGAACATGTACCGGCAGCCAATAACCGCCTTTGCGTGACGGACTATCAAAACAAGATTCGGTTTTTGGTGGATACAGGTGCGAACATTTCGGTCATTCCAGCAAAGTACAGAGAAAAGTGCAATGGTGAGTGTTCAAAATATAAATTATTTGCAGCCAACGGTAGTGAAATTAAAACATACGGTATTAGATCACTTGTGCTAAATTTAAACTTAAAACGTGCGTTTCGTTGGACCTTCGTTGTCGCGAATGTTACACAGCCTATATTAGGAGCAGATTTTTTGAGGCATTATAAATTGTTAGTAGATTTAAGCTCTAGAAGATTAATTGACCAAGTTACGAATTTGAACATCCTTGCTTCAGTGGTACAGTATGATCAGGAATCTATCAATACAATTAGTAATAATCACCCTTACTATGATTTGTTGTTGAAATATTCAGATATAACAAAGCCCGTTCTATTTATAGATTCGCCGTCGCACGCAGTTTTACATTACATTGAGACGACCGGTCCGCCTGTGTATGCGCGCTCTAGACCGCTACCGCCGGACAGGTATCATAAAGTTAAGGCAGAATTCGCGTTGATGCAAGAGCTTGGTATATGTAGACCTTCAAAAGGGTATTGGGCTAGTCCGTTACACGTAGTTCCGGAAAAAGACGGCCAGTTAAGACCTTGTGGTGATTATCGTCAGTTAAATAGTATTACAACGCCAGATAGATATCCGATTCCGCGGTTACAAGATTTTACTTACATTTGCGCCGGAAAAAAAATTTTTACTCGTTTAGATATTAATAGAGCTTATCATTGCATACCAATCTCACCCCAAGATGTAGAGAAAACAGCTATTATAACACCTTTTGGTTTATTTGAATTTTTAAGAATGCCGTTTGGTTTGCGTAATGCCGCCCAAACATTTCAGAGGATTATGAATAATAACGTATTACAGGGTTTAGAACAATGCGTAGAAAATAATTTGAAAAATGATAATAATAATAATTTAGAACCATTTTATTTCTGTTATTTAGATGACGTCATAATCGCAAGTGAGAATACCAATGTCCATAGAAAACACTTACAAGCAGTTTTTGAAAGATTCAATAAATTCGGTATCACTATAAATCTAAGTAAATGTATTTTTGGCGCATCCGAAATCGAATTTTTAGGATATAAAGTATCTTCTGAAGGTATTCTACCTCTTGAGGATAAAATACAAGCTATAATTGATTACAAAAAACCAGAAACAATAGAACAGTTACGTCGTTTCTTAGGAATGGTTAACTTTTACAGAGCACATTTACCGCAAGCGGTCGAATATCAAAAAGAGTTAAATAAATATTTGCACAATTCCAAAAGGAAAGATAAGACTAAAATAATTTGGACCGAATCAGCTGACAAAGCGTTTTTGAAATGTAAAGAAAGTTTACAAAATAGTGTTATGTTGTGGCATCCGGTAATAGACGTTCCGTTGGCCTTGATGGCAGATGCGTCCAATTCTAGTGTTGGTGGAGTGTTGCAGCAAGAAATAAATGGTCAGTGGAAACCATTAGGTTATTTCTCGAGACAGTTAACTGAAGCTCAACAAAAATATTCCACTTATGATCGCGAACTTTTAGCAATTTATTTGGCTATGCAGTATTTCCGTAAAATGTTTGAAGGTAGAAAATTAGTAATATACACCGATCATAAACCGTTAACATTTGCATTTTCTAGGAAAATAAGCGAAAAAGAGACCCCGCGCCGAACCCGTCAGTTAGCGTACATCAGCGAGTTTACGACGGATATTAGGCATGTTACAGGCGATAAGAACATTGTTGCGGACTCGTTATCGCGTATTGAGACTATTGACTGTCCTTCTTATATAAATTACAGTGAGCTAGCGAGAGATCAAAAATTAGATACTGAGTTATGTGATAGAATTAGTCAGGCAAAAGATACACCGCAATTTAAAGAAATATTTTTACCAAACGAGAAAGAATCAGTTATTTGTGATATGTCAACGAAACAGTTCGCCCTTATCTTCCAGAAAAGTATCGTAAATTAGTTTTTGATAGTTTACATAATTTAAGTCACTCTGGTATTAGAGCAACAAAGAAATTAATTAAGGATAGATTTTATTGGCCTTCAATGAACTCACAAATTTCAAAATGGGCTAAGACGTGTATCAGTTGTCAAAAAGCTAAGGTGCAGCGTCATACGATGTCAGAATTAGGAAAATTTACGCCTAGTGCTCGTTTTGGACATATACATATAGATTTAGTAGGACCGCTGCCTACCACGTCTGAGGGGTATAGGTACTTACTAACTATTGTAGATAGAAGTACAGGTTGGCCTGAAGCATATCCATTGAAAGAGATTACGTCAAAAATGGTTGCGCAAGTTCTGTTTGAGAATTGGATAGCTCGTTTTGGATGTCCGGTACGGCTGACAAGCGACCAGGGCAGACAGTTTGAAAGCGATTTATTTTTACAGCTTACAAAATTATTAGGTATAGATAAAATTAGGACTACAGCATTTCATGCCCAAAGTAACGGTATGGTAGAAAGATGGCACCGTTCATTAAAAGTTGCGTTAAGAGCAAAATTAAATAATAATTCGAATTGGCTACGAGAATTGCCCATGATTTTGCTGGCGTTGCGATATTTTCCGCGAAGTGATACGAACGTAAGCGCAGCAGAATTGACGTATGGTCTAAAGTTAAAACTGCCTGGCGATTTTTATGATAATAAGCACTGTAATATTAAGTATAATAACGAGTACGTTGAACAATTGAGAAATGTTATTAGGAACCTAAGACCGCGTAATGTAGCGCAAAGAGATTCACATACAATATTTGTCCACCCTGATTTAAGTAGTTGCGAGTATGTATTCATAAGGGATGACGTAGTAAGAGGAACGCTTCAACCTCCTTATGTAGGCCCGTATAAGGTCATAAAGAGGGGAAGTAAATCGTTCAAGATTGATATTTGTGGAAATGTTAAATTAGTTTCGATTGATAGATTAAAGCCCGCTTATTTGTTGAATATTCCCTCAGAACAAGGATGTTCAGATGAGTATTGCGATATTAATTGTAAGGATATACAAAATGATCAACAAGAAAAATGTGAGAATAGCGATAAGCGTGTCACTTACACCACTCGCAGTGGCCGCGTATCTAAGTTGCCTGTTAGATTTTTGTTGGATTAGCATTTATTATTGTGAAATTGTTATTTAAAAGGTCAGATTGGCTAATTAGAAGCATTCTTGATACAAATTTTAACCAGTTAACAGAATTAGTTTTACATAGTAATTATGGGTAAATCTTACAGTAAAGAACAAGACATTATTATTGCCCAAAACGGAGCAAATAATGCTAGAAACAGTGATTCCGAAATACAAAAGCATTTTGAGTTTTTTGGAGCTATCTTGTTGACCATTTTGGTGTTGTTATCTTTACTTATGGTGTATTTCTGTGTAACCAAATGTAAGAAACGGTCACGTAAGTGGATCCGTAGTGAAATGGTTTTGGCATCGATACCCTCGATAAGTGGTTTGCAACATGTGCAAGCACAGCAGTCTGCGCAGTATGGTAGTGGCCCACAACAGGCACAACCACAAGTTGTATATGCGTAGTGCAAGATGTGTTTATTAAATTCTTATGTCTATCCCACTGCTGGGCAAAAGGTATTCCACTGCTGGGCAAAAGCTACTCTTGACTCAATTTTAAAACTACGTTTATTAAATGTGTATTGATTGTGTATTTCTTATATTTTGTATGTGTAAAGCTGATGTTCAGTGCGTATACAGTCCTCCAGTGGACACTATCATCGTTAGGTAGCAGTTTCGATCCCAAGGCACCAGCCGTAGGGCTAGTTGTACTGTATACGAATTGAAATAAGTTTCCGTATTGTTACTTTTGTAATAAAGGCAAGACTTAGAAAATAATATTGTATTTGATTGTGGAATAATTTTTGATTCGTTATAAAATATTGTAAACAATACTTAGAAGTTGATATCATGTTTGTTATATTTTATTCACATCCGTTCAAACCGTAACTCTAGAAGTTGTTTTGATGAATTGCATTTTGGCCAGTGTGAATGTTATGATTTCATCATTGTTCTTTGTTCGCTTTAATTCCTGCGTTATAAGCTAGCAACATCATGTAGCTGATTATATTAAGTTACATTCTGTGTATTCTTTTTGCTATGTCAGATTTTATAAAGGTGACTACACACTGGGTACTGTGGTTATTCTGATTATATGAAATAATGTATCGTATACAAGTATGTTTTGTATGTAATATTTTTGGATGTTTCTTTTTGTTTTTTGAAAAAAAAAGGGGAGGACCACTGTAGCGGCCCGCAACGTAACAGGATCGTTTTGCTGAGGTGACAAAGTAGGCTCCCCTGTTACGTTGCGTCGCCAAGCCGCCACAGTCGGTTTACCTCTGCCGTTCTATATGGTTCTATCGTAACGTGTCGTATTGTACTATATATATGTATTCAAAATTGTAAATGTCGAGACAATATATTAATATTCGTTTACTGAAGTTCCTTGAGTTTTACTGAAGAAGTCCTTAACAACCTTCTGAGGAGTCAGTGGATTGTGGCGCAATAGAGAACACCCACCCATATATCGCCAAATGTATAATAAAATAAAATATTTTCTATGTTTATATCGGGTTGGGTGATTGGGTTTTCCGTTAGGAAATTCTCAGTAGCAGCTTGGAGTCTGGTAATGTGCCCGGTACAGCAATAGGCTCACCCTCTATTACGTGGGACCTAACACTTCATGGCGAAATGTGGGTGTAATATTACACCTCTGCCTACCCCTTCGGGGATAAAGGCGAGAGTCTATAAAAAAAATATTGACAATTTGACGTTGATTCTTTTGGCTGGCCTGTTGGTCTGGTGGTCAGTAATCCTTTGTTCCTGACTGCTCAATCAGAGGTCATGTGTGCGATGCTCATAAAGGACAAAACTTCGTGAGATAAGCACGATGATTTGTCATATGCTTGGGCGTAGACTGTCTATGTATATTGTATAATATACATAATTCGTATTTAGAAATTTGGTACACTTATTTATCAGTCATGTGATTGTCAAACAGACTCTGCCTAGTAGAATCTAGCCTCTTTTTATCACTAACATAATACTAACTAAGCTTAACTATTCCGTAAAGTGTAGGTTGTCTAGTCACCATTAAATATATCTTTAGCCAGAATTAGTCAAGCCTAGATTGTGGAAAATATTTCTTAGAAGAAAAAACTATGTGTCACACTTTTGTGTCAAGTCTGTATAATGTGTGTACGAGTAATGTGTGAATGTGACAGTTCAAGAAATTTCATGCGAGCCTATTCTTATTTTTCATATCAAATAATAATCATGTTGGATTAACCATTAGTTTTCAATTATTTATAGATATGTGTATTATTTTCTTTATCGATAGTTTCTTTACACCGCTGTCGACATATTAATCTTGGCCAAAACCTAGTATATTTTTATGACATATTATTACATTTATCATAACAGTTATCAGATAAATATAAATTAGCCGTAAACTCTAATGGTTTACTTAGTTTAAGCCGGAAATATAAACCGCAACGATAAACTATCCAAGCAGGTCGTACCAAATATCTAATCAGTAAAAGTTCAACCCAACATATTAATGGCAAGCCACAATTTTGTAATCCGTTCACAACCAAAACCGCACTTACCCTAAAATAAGGGTAAAACTACCTGAGATCGCACTAAATGGGTATATTTTTCACTTGCTGAAGTAATCAAAACATGTGAACTCGCCTTAAAAATTTACAAACGAAGGTGCTGGCCGGGTAATGGGTCGGGTGGAGTTAATTTTCCGGGTCAACGTTACGTTTAGGGTTACCACACTATACGAGTTCAGTTAAAGCAGTGCAACTGTGATACCAGAGTGATTTACGCTGGCCACACTTACGTTCTGTTGTTTATAACTGAACACATTTCACTTTAAAGTGGTACTTTATAGTTTCATTTGAAACATTGATGTGTGATATCTAATAAACATCTTAGGGCATATTCCAAAACATTGTTGTTCAATATCTAGTCAAGTTTTTCAGGGTCTGTCTATTCGAGTTTATTTGAAGAATTTGCCGTAGTATTTTTATTTATAGGTATGCTTTATTATCTTTCAAACCATGTTTAAAAGACGTTGCACACAAGGCGACATGACGAGGACGGGCGAACCCGACGAGGCGCGTCACTTGCACGTCCGCTGGGTCAAGTTGACCCGGTCAAGCTATTTGCTTTTATTTACGAGGTTATACGGTGTTTAACATCATATGAAAGGTCTGAGCGATACATTATATCAACGTATAAAAGATCAGGGTTAATCCATTAGTGACCCACGCCTGAAAGCAAAACTAGACCGCTCTTAGTATCCTTTATGTCTAAAAACCGATCATAGTTTAATGAAATTTGCTGACACGTAAACTGGATTTCCCAAGAAATTCATATTGTGTATGTCCTATACACAATATGAATTTGCCTCTCAAGGGAGTAAACTCTTTGTTGTACCCTCTTCAGTCCCTAGGTATCATATTTGATACCTAGGGTTATATTTTTTTCCTGCGCTCTATATTATGGAATCGTCTAACGACCGAAGCTATCACATATGATACGATTTAGCAGTTCTCAGAAAAATAAATTGGCAACACTGAGACGTAAACTTTATTGACAGCGGCTTAACAAAGTCATTGGTCGTGAATCCGTTACAATGACGGGATTTCGTGATGGTAAATTTTATTTTGTTTTAGTAGAAATTGGCAATATTTTGACTGTATTTACTGGACTGGACTGAGGAGGGTACACAAGTAGGCACAGTAACCGAGGCAATTATTAAAAACTTGCTGCATCGCTGGCTTAAATCTTTTATAGCAAACACGGATTCAATCAATATGTAATCAAAACCACATTTTCCCCTTCTGTGTGAATGCAAGCAACTGTTTTTCTGTAGGTAATGGACAGGGACAACCGGTCACTGAATCTGTATTTTCCTACACCCACTGTAATACAGTAAACAATGCATATCATAAAATGGTTCCCATATTTAAAACGGTCCAATTGAGTGCATCATGTTCATGTCTCACTGCTTCTGCTGAAACATAAGAGATTATTTTATATTTATAATTCTGATAGAGAACTGGAAACGATTAAGCTACCCATAGACGATTCGGGTCTTCTAGAGCGGGTATAGAACCGACATGTGCAAGTCTTTTAAATCGATTCTGGTTCGATCAATTTGCTCAAGTAAACATGCACAAGAAAACTTTTTCGGTTTACCGTAGCGTGCGTTGCCGACTTTTCATAGGTATCAGCAACTGTTGCGAATCTTATAATCCATAATAATTACAAATGAGAAAGTCTATCAGCTACGTTTTCATAACTAAAGCGCGTTGAAGCCTTGGATTTCAACAAAGACTTTTTTGCTAATTTACTAGTTCAAGTAGATGAAAGTTTGTATAAAATTCGGCGCAAACCAATACCTTACCTGCGTTTACTAATACTTTACTTCATCGATGTAACATGTGAGGGAAGCTGCAGTGAAAAAGTAGTGTATAAATAATGTCACTCTGCCTCCTGTCGGCAATACGAGTATTGTTACAGTAAAATTTCTCTCACGTGCAACTTAATATTGTGAAAATATGAAGCAATTGATAGCACCGGCGCGCGGCGCGGCATTCAGCTTTACATAATGGATGCAAACTTAGTCCTAGGCTACGTAAAATTAAAAAGACTTTTGCAGCTTTACCTAGAGGTTAATGTAAGTGGTTTTTTGTTTTTGTTGCTTAACCTTGGAACACTTCAGTTATACTCAAGATTTAAATCGTGTGTTTAGATGGGTCCAGACGAGATTAGATGTTTTAGCTTCGGCAATAATTATCTTATAAAGATTAATTAAATAGTTACCTACTTACATAATATTTGGACATTATTGTTTTTATTACAAGACTTGGGCCAAATTTAGCACCACACTTAGTCCAAGGACTTTCACTATTTTAGATAATCTTTCAAAGAAGTTGCCACTTTATTTTGATTCTATATTTATCAAATTATAGAGATCGATACTTTTTCTTATCATTTATAATAATAACTGACTCACTTGTGAAACCAAATCTTAGAAAATTATATTTCATTCATGTTTTATAATAATAAAGGCGTTTATGTATAATATCGTTAGCTTACAATGGTCATGATTATTTAGTAGCTAGTACGATGAATATGTATTAGGTATAGCGGCTAATTAAACAAAGGGAATTCAGTTCGCAAGCGACAGAACCTATGGCCACCGTACAGGAAAGTTTCTCACAATCGCCTTTTCGTCAGCTGCCTTCTAATTGTATCGGTCCTAATGAATTAAACGCCTTTCTCTCGACGACTCAAGCAGGATTGTGTTTACACATCCCTTAAGAAAGACATTCATATATGCATAGAGGAGGCGAGCCAAGTAAAAAGTCATCCCTTCGATAGAGAAAAAATAAAATTTATTTTATAAATATAATGAAGCAAAATGAGTCGAAGCAACATATGAAATATGTACGTATTAGCAATCAGATACGACATGCTTGCTTCCTTAGAGAGAAATAGGTATACCTTATTATTTTATTTCTCTTTCTATTAATACAACATTTTCACTTACATGCGCATTTGTAGCTCGCCTACTCTGCCTATATATTTTTATGCCTACCTATGTAGAGTCGCCGTCTTATATTAAACGCCACTGTGAAGGTTAGCCATTACGCCTCTACGTTGTGATACAGTTTAGTTTTAGAGGCCATAACCAACCATAAAATCTATTTTACACTGACAAATAATTACCATGAATATATCTACTCGAAAGATATAGCCCTGAAATATTGGTAATATAATCATATAAAGTATTTTTTTCGAATAACAATAAATTTTAACGAGCCCTAAGAATATTAAATGTGTATTTGAAACATAGCTAAAAGAGTTAATAGGTTATCAGCGTCAAACAAATGTGCACTTTTGATTAAAAACTTAGCTACATTTTCAAAAGCAATAGCGAAAAATATTTTGTCGAAACCCATGTTTAACACGTTCACTTCAGGTTCGAAAATATTCTCAGTACAAATGATTGTGAAATAAATTAATAGTTTAAAAACACTAAAAAACCACGCTTTTATTAATGAACGTAAAACAAAAAATAACTTATGGATCGTTCAAGTTGTCTCTATTTCTTGGCTGAAGTGTAAACTATGTGCTTTTAATAATAATATTTGATTGTAAAAGCGCTGGAACAGAAAAGACGTTCTTGTTTAACTCGTTCAAAAATCAAGTGACCAGATGTTACGGGAAGTAGGTTCCACAGATTGGCGCTCTTACTGGAGTTGCAGCACGAGTAGTAAGTGGCTCTACATTAAACAGTCTGTTCAAAGTACCAGTTTGTCGAACTCAGACAAAACATACGCCATCAGCGAGGAAGACGACATTCACCGACATTTTTAACGCCTCTTCTTTCAGGAAATTAAGTATATAAGCGTAATGCGGCAACAGTGGCAAAATGTAGAGTTCTTGTTCGTGGACGAGATATCTTTGGTTCCCTTTGGTAACCCTTTGGCGGCATAAATGCTATGCTCTTGTGAGACCTCATGCAGGTAGTATTTGTATTTGTTAACAATAAAGTCTTTCCTGTTCCAGCGCCCCACGCTTTTACAATCAAATATTATAATTAAAAGCACATAGTTTACACTTCAGCCAAGAAAAAGAGACAACTTGAACGATCCATAAGTTATTTTTTGTTTTTACGTTCATTTATAAAAGCGTGCTTTTCTAGTGTTTTTTAAACTATTAATTTATTTTATACTTTTTGGTCTTTGATAACGAAATATTTTTAATATTTATACATTTATTTTAAGTAGGCGACTGAGCCCGCATCCTCTTCATCTTCGCCTGTGCGTCTGTATTACATGGTGTTTTATCTGTCAGCTTATAACAATCTAGCTCTTCAATCCGGAGACCACTAAGTGATTTTACTCCACTCAGGGCCACATACGCCTGTCGTTAAAGTTTATTTTCTCATTATTGAATATTATTTTCACGCAGCTTTGCGTGGGACATTTTCATTCACACAAACTTTAGTTTAAAATTAAATTTTCAATGTTTATCTTTCAAATTTGATATTGAGGTGTAATTTACCTACTTATTTAATTTTCTGTCGCGACCATGGTCACGTCTTATCACGCCGTGTTAAAAGTGGTTTTAGATCATGCAATATGTAATTTGTTTACATACAAATTACGCTAAAAGTATAGATAGCTGTATAGGTACGTATATAAAATTCGTCCTTTACTGACTGACGGACAGAGAAGCGTCAGCCAGAACTACTGACTGCAAGATGCTGTTAGGCATATAAGTATGTTCCTTGGGCAACATACTTATATGCCTAACAGGATATCCTCTAGTTTAAAATATAATGTACACACTGTTGCCTGCAGTTACATAGTATCCTCTAGTTTAAAATATAATGTACACACTGTTGCCTGCAGTTACATAGTTGCTACTGGTTACATTCCTTGTTACAAGATGTGACTTTAATCCATCATTACAAAGAAGAACAATTTATACCTGTGCAGACACGTTGTAAGTAGTGCGGGCGTATTTCAGACGTTCTCGTATCGTTGCTCAATGTCGCCGAGTGAACTCGTAATGAATCCCATATCGCGGCATCCCACTGCACCGAGTGATGCGTAATGCATATTTATGACATTACCTCATGTAACAATACTCGCGACAATCTGCGAGGCTGCCACTCACACGTAATGAGCATAATACACTGCTTGTATATATTGCATGACGGTGACGCTGTTCAAACAAAGGCACGCGGTAATAGCATGCTTACCACTTAATTAATCGAATGGACGACATCACTTTTGTCAACACATCACTATAAATCGTGTCGTGCTTCAACGTCGATTATGTATACATCATTAGAAGCCGATTAACGCATGGATGGTTCTGGTCGATGTGAACTGCCAAATGGAGCGGTCCTGCGTTTGAGTGAAATGTTTATAGCGTTGCCCCCAATACGTTTGGCAGACGGATTCGTGGTCGTCTGTTCATAGAACATGTAGCAACACTATATTACCCTGTACGACACCCACGGGAATTCACTTCACATCATCACTTGATTCATGCACTTCTTAATTCAATTACTTACTTCTTTAATGGACGGTGTTATCGCACATGGAACTCAAAAACTGTATGCACCTAATTATGGAATTTGAATTTCAAGTAAAATGTAAACAACGATGCCGTCACAAGTTACCAACAATTTGCTTTTTCTAATAATAGCTTTCATTTTATACTTACAAAATATTAAGTTAGTAGAAGGCTGCGTGCCGTGCCGTACTGAACTCATAGCTAAGTATATCTATATCGAACCACGTAATTACCATGTTGAAATTCTATTCACGTGAATTTTTTACTACAAAACGTTCTTAACCCACCGTTGCACTGTTATTTAACTCACGTAGTAAGTTAATTAATAACTTTATGCAAGTTGCACCCAAACCAATGTGTACTTTGAGCTAGGTACGAGCTTAGTTCTACGCAAGTACATTACTTCAATAACTTGAACATCAGTTGTTTCTGAAACTGAAAGACCAGAACTAAGATTTTATTAAGACAACCATTACTGTGATTCTTATATTGTTATCTTTTCTGTTTATATACCAACAACTGTGTAATTGAATCTTTTCTGAAAGCTTTAAGCGAGGTACCCAAAACTAGTTCTAAATATCTAGTTAAAACTCTGCAGGCGTAGACGAAATGAACAATCCAAACCATGACATACTGCCACTAATTTGCACCATGACTTGTACATATTTAGCTATGGAAATATGTAAAAAGAAAAATTACTCGACGGCACTTTGTTTGAAACCTTAATATAATATGATGATGAAATGAAATAAATATACCTAATATTTAACAAACTTATTCATTCGTACCCCTTCCCGCCAACACATTAATTTTTACACGTACATAGTGACGACTGAAAAAGACATCCTTTTTCTCACGAGAACTGTAAAAGTGGGACACTGTTGGCTTTCAATCGTCATGTTTGTTTAGTCCTCTACTTACTTTTTGAGAGATGACGAAGGTAGACTATTTGTGACACGATGTGGAATATAAAACTATAAGAATTGAGTTTGTAGATATTCTAGTCTACAACTCTACACAGAAAGCTTATTTACAAATATATCCAAAACGTATTTTAGAAGCGCCCTGTCGAAATTACCCGCCATCTGTTCGGAAGGTATTAATTCCTACGAAATTATTCAGGTAACTTACTTATTATGTATAACAGTTTCGAAACGAACATTCATTGTAATAAATTACAGTACCGGTTAAGAATTTTAAATAGATGCTCAATTTTATTTGACAAGTACCACAGTTCGTGTAGGAATGGTAATGAAGCTTGCTGTAAGAACTAAAGTGTCGTGAAAATAGAAACACTTTTTGATTCACACTTGTAAGTAGTAGACCTACTAGTACTACGTAGCCTTTACCGTCTTTGGAATATTTACATATAGACAAAAAAAATCAAGAGGTGAACTACCTCACTAGTATTAAATTCTGTCTCGAATGAGACTTTTGCAACCATTCAAGCAACATGACGGGTTTAGAACAATCCTACCAATTTTGAGCTGGGTGTGATTTTTTATAACGTCTCCTCATTTTTGTGGTCAAATTTTACCATTTTAGTGGTTCACACAAAGCGTTGTGTCGTGTGGAGTTCAATCTCACAATACTCAGCGCTAAATGCTGCGAAAGCGAAACGTACGATTAAACCACTACACCATTCATGCAGTCATAGTTCAGTTCAATATCAAGCCGATTACCGTGAAATACTCTTCATAGATTCACACTATCATTTTAAAACAATATTGATAGTAATATTAAATGTCACGCATGGGAGTCTATTCAAACGTGATTGCCGTATTGCTCGTAGTCCAAAATGGTTTTACAACTTTAATTACAATTTGCATGTTAATAAACAGCAGCTGTTGAACAAGCCTATTTTGAATAAAAATAATACACTTTGGAATTTATATAATCCACAACGTAGCCAGTATGTTATCTATGGTAGTTGAACTATTTTATAATTGCTAGGTTACTTTGGTTTATCGCGTACTTTAAGTATAACTGTAACGTTCTTATATTCAAATTAAATTCTAAACAGAAACGGGCTTATTATATACATGGACTTTTTATAAAACGACATTTACTCCTTATTAAAGTTATAAGACAAAGACTTTTATGTAAGCCTTTAAATGTTGAATTAAAATAAAAGATTTATTTTTAGATAGATGGGATTTGTGAAAAACATGCTGATAACTCTATATTTATATTATTATGGCATCGCTAAGCTTTGCTGCTAATAATATTTGCAAATTCATACATTGCAAGCAATCCGAATCTACATTCATATTTTGCAACAAACGAGATGGCATAAGATAATTGGTATTAAAACACAAAAGAAGGCATAAAATATCACCGAGCCGCAAAAAATAATAAGATTCAATCCCCAGCGATATCATAAGGCCTTTTTTTATTTTAGCCGGCCGACGCCATGATTTTATTGAATTTATTCATAGCCAGTTATTAAATGTCGAATAAAGCCGCATAATGTTACCTATCAGCAATAACTATAACGCCGATAAGACGGAAAGTTTTCGACCCTACCTGCCCTACGTATTATTAGCTTCTAGAGGAATCCGAACTAAAACAATTTAGGAATGCGTACCTACTAGAATATGGGAATAGGATATATATTGAAACTAGAATTAATTTTCTAATGGCGGTGCCGCTGAACAGAGAATCCTTTGTTCCATATTGGGACCATACCTATTAGTGGTGTCACTCTGGTGGTACCTTATCGATCGTGGTGAACTGGAAATCGGCACAGAGGTACAAAATTAAACTTAAATCTCAAGTGTGACACTTGCTCTTATGATGAGATTTCACTGAATTGAATGACCTTTTGAGGCTATTACTGTCTTTCAGCTTTGCCTTTATTTTGTTTAAATTAAAACGAAAAGTTATCTTGTGTGTTATACTTTGCTGGATATCTCAAAAGTTGAATTCCGATGTGGTTGTGGTAAGCTGCGGTGATAGCCTTTACTGCCGTTATGCCCTGAGAAGTAAAATGTTATTAGCAGAAATCTTATAATTTGAAAATAAATTACTGTAAAAGCAATCAGAAACTGCGATATAGCAAAAATGTGTATGTTTTATTTCAGTGAAGATTTTGCTTAAACACTAAGCAATTGATGAAAATTTATATCCGTTTGTATAGATTACTGATTCAAATTACAATAGATTGTAAAATGGAATTTAGGCGATCAGTATGCTAACCATAATTAGTTTATCTGTTCATCAGTAATATTTTACTATATTAAAACATAAATTGCTCAATAGGACCAAGTGAATTATTAGTGAATTGTAAATGCCTTTATTTGCTGTAACAATTTAGTACGCAATTAGCCTTTTTGGTTGCAATGTATCTCTATTAATTCTCACCTGTACGTTTTTATTTACATTATTTGAATATGAAATGTTCCATACGCAAAATTTAAACTCGTAAATTGAGCAAAATAAACGTCATTAACTCTTATCTAGTTAACTAGAAGTATGCTGGTTATTGCTGATAAGTATACAGATCAATTTATCGTTTATTTTTATTAACCTTACACTAAATCTTACAGCTTGAGACTCATGACCTCACAAGCTTTAGAATCATTTGGTGGAACTCCAGGACTTAGGTATAAAAATTACAATGATATGCGGTATTTTTATTATTAGTATAACTTTACAAACAAAACATTCTTGCACACATAGAAATTATGAAATAGGTATGATTTTTCATTGAAAGTTTTCTTGCAAGTCATATTATAATTAATCTGCATTCAGTGCATTGATCAATCGATTTCTCATTCAACAATGTTTTTGCTTTTCACACAACCCGCTCGTCTAAGTTTTTATAAGCTATTGAAGTTAGCTTATTTGCTAATCGCTTTTTGATGTAAAGGTGAGGTATTTGTCCTTAAAAACAGCAAATTATTTTTTATTTCATCAACTGATAATTTAAATTGCTCTTTGTTAATTTGGTTTAGACACAAAATACACCCCTTTGGAACAAGTTTTACGCACAAATATAAAAACTCTTTTTTGCATGTTTGCAAGTAAATTATATTAACTGACATCGGATAAGTTTGAAGCACAGAAGAATAACTGAAGCATGGAAGGAAATATATTTTTAAGAACAAATTGAATATAGCTACACTCTTCACTCATATGATAAATTAGAGTTGCCAGAAGAAGATGGCACTATGTTTGTCAGTTAGGGCTAAAGACAATTTAAACACAAATATCGTAACTTTTTAATTTAATAGTGACTGAGCAAATCCGCTATCGATATCGATTAAAGTTTCAATATAGGTTCAAAATCAAACGGACTTGTAAAGTATATTATTTATATGTTATACATTTTCAATTCCGTAACTTTGTGTCCACAGCAGTCAGAACGCTAGTTGATGGACAGTCTTTAAATAATTATTACACAAACTTGCATTTTTAAACTAAACTTATATATTTTTGTTTCAAATGGGTACTCAGTAGCACATAATCTTTCGAGGCATTATTTTCTAATTTTCATGGTATTTTTCTTTACGCATCAACATCCTTTTCCAGTCCACTGCTGGTCCTAAACCTTCTTTTTAGCTGTAACGATAGCTGTAAGTGGGATTAATAAATATTAAATAAATAAATCATCACCCCCAAATAACATATTTTTATTACAGAAAGCAAATAAATAAGAGAAAAGCAAAACTCATAGCTTAAGCATTATGATAACTGAGAATGGCATATCCAAAACATCAAAATTAACTTAAAATAGATAAATCAGACAAAACCTTGAATAGTGCCCAAAGGTTTGTTATTAACAATAATCACTTTTTATTGACATTTTCTCATCACATAGTATAAAACAAATCTATGTGTAAAAAATGTATGTGCGGGATCGGACACTTTTCGATCATATATGTGACACACAGAATATTTAGAGAGAAAAAAGTTGTGGCTAGACTAGCCCTTCGATTTTATCTTGGGATCGGCACATTATTAGTCCACTAGTCGAACAAGAACAACCAAGTTTTGGTCTCTGGGTAGATGACATTTAACAAAATTTCTTTCAAATGAAGATTCCCTTATTTTGAGGCATAACCACTCAGTAGTCGTTACTATGAAAGCAGACAGTTCTTATCAAACCTTCAAATTACTGTCCTTTAAATATTACTGTTTTTGTAAAGAAAGATCAGATTTTTTTCTATAGGTGCATTAATTTTTTTTGTAATATGATGGATTCTAACAAGCTTCAGAATTCACTACTGTTGCTGATAGTTTAATTATTACCAAGTAATTATTTAAACACTCACACTGATATGTTTAGAAGGGAGGAGCCATCTGTCATTACTATAAAAACATTCCGCAGTAAAATGCTTGGAACAAATTCTATGGTGCTTTCTAGGCACCCAATTTTCTCCACGACATACTGCAGCAATCCACTTATTTTATAAATCTTTATCACGTGCACATAGAATCTAAAAAATAACGAGGTAAAAATGTACGGTGGATAGACATATCGATAAGATTTCTTACAACACTTGAAAAGTCGATATAAATATTATACGGCTAAAATCAAAATCATGATAGAACTGTTATAAAAGAAAAATCACTAGGGTTATATAATTTGATGGCATAAATTGTCTAAATTGTATCTTACACGTCAGTTGACTGTGTTCAATTTGGGAGTACTAGGACTACCTCTATGTATATTATCCAATCTCTTTGGTTTGAAGAGTCGGTCAGAACGCCAGTTTCTGCGAATAGAATACGTAAATAACGTCAAAACTTTTTGACCTAACAATTCGAAATTTGAATAGGAATAACAGGAAATCAAATGGATATCGACATCACAACTTAATGCAAACTTTATTTTTATTACTCACAGATGTGCGCAGATGAAATACATGCCTTTGCCAACACATACACACCTACTTCTTTTTGAATTCAGCCACTTCTCATAATTTGGTTACAGTTGTATAAAAAAACAAGCGTAGTTCTGTCAACACATAAGTAACTTTACAAAAATATATTTCGTATCCCTGTAACATATAATTGGGGATGAAAGTTACGAGTTTTCTGCATAATTCGAAATTCGTGACATGACAATAGTTTATTAAAAATTGTTGCAAACTCTGATAAAAAGTTAGTCAGCCCAATAAAACTCGTATATGAATAGTCATGGCCTGGTTAACCTCTCGTCAGATGGATCGATGAGCTGAAATTAATCCGGTGACACTATTTGATTGCAATATTTCGATACTGAAACATTTTAATCACCGTCCGCGTATTATTGGGGTCCAGGTGAAACTACTAATTATCCTATTTGACACGGAACACTCATGTGTAAAATTATTTAGTAGCTTAAACATATAATTTTCTTTGACATTTAAATTTGGATTATAATAATGTTATAGTAGGAGTTAAACCTATGGTTTCGCCAACGTAGTATCCACCGAGAGAAAAATAAAAAACACCCTTTTCATTCAAGAGAAATTAACTAGTTACTTACGATGAATTTGATGAGCGCAAAGTTGATGGGTTTATCAACTTTACTGGCAGGCATTCCAGTATTTTATCACCACCTTCGAGGTTCATCATCAGACGGTTTTCTGACTTCTAAATCACAATGTAATTACTTTTACTGACTCAATGACCACCGAAAGGCCACTTTTTTAGTTATTAAAAGCTTCAGTGACTCTACCCAGATGCAAATACAGCACATACGGCAAAAATATAAAACAGGAGACGCAGACGTATAAACAAGCAGCTTTTGTCTTTCCTCATTGCCCAATACCAATATATCATCATCATCATAACAGCCTAGAGACGTCCACTGCTGGACATAGGCCTCCCCAAAGGTTCTCCATACAGACCGATTTTCAGCCGCCCGTATCAAATCGCTTCCCGCGATCTTAACGACATCGTCGGTCCACCTTAAGAGAGGCCTACCTCTACTACGTCCTCTGGACCCTCTGGTTCGTGGTCGCCACGTACCAATATATACATACATACACATTCACGCCTTTTGCTGTAAGGGTAGGCAGGAACAACAGAACGCCTTTTGCTTCTATGCTTACAAACATCACGCACTTCCTTTACATTCATTACTCTTTTCATACATGCTCGCCGGTTTTGGGTGCCCCGAACCTTTCCATTTTTAAGACGTCTCCAATTTGGTCGTCGAATATGCTACGAGATCCCAATATATGAAAAAACCAAATATGAAAATGCTCCGTATGTACATATATCAAGTAACGTTTGTGCATCAACTAACTTTGTCAATAATTATAATATAAACTTAAATAACAGTATGTAAAAAGTAATTTAATTATTATTAGAAATGTACCTACATAAAAATACCTATACAGTAACCGAAATATTGTCGCCAGTGGCTTCCTCCTATCTTCTTTTATAACAATGCCGTGCCCGTCAGGATCGATATTTGATCTAACTATGTATGTGACACGATAAAAACATATGGAGAGCAATAAAATATTTGAATTTGAATTTGAAAAAATTTCACTGTAATCACCCAATATTATCTTAATATATAAAATCCTTGCGTTACTGACTGACTGACAGACACGCTACAGCCGAAACTATTGGGCGCAGGAAGCTGAAATTTGGCATGTATGTTCCTTGGGGACCGTAGGAGTGCACTAAGAAGGGATTTCCCGAAATTCCCACGGGTTCGGCCAAAACGGGTAAATTTTAAAAAAATGCAGGCGAAGCTGCTGGCGTCCTCTAGTTCTATATAAAAGAAAAGGCCTATTGCCGTTACCACGATTCATCATAATATATCAGTGCTTTTCAGAATCTAAGTGACAGATCCTTTCAATACGATGGCACGACGCGTTATTTTCAACGTTTATCTTGAACGGCACTTCACAGAGCCAATAACCCAAATTACGGCGACGTCTATGCTAAAAGTAACCAAATTCATTTGAGGGGTTGTGACGTAAAAATGGAACATACATACATTCACACTTTTACTATATAATATTAAGTAGTTTTAGTATTTACAGCGACCGCTAAGCAATTCATCTTAGCAAAATTATAAACAACTTGGACGATGCACCTTACAACATTGATGCGTACTAAAAGCACAGAATAGCTAATTAAAAGTTCCACACTCTCGCTTGGAAGAACAATCGATTGAAAATCGATACGTAACAGCCCCCAGCAGATTATAAAGTCATTCGTTTTGCTATTCATGTCCGGAGTAAAAGTTCTTACTATAAATTTGCCTTAATGACATAAAGTTAGCTTGAGCTTTTGTCATTCAATTGAGTAATCGTTTCATCGCTGATGGCGACGTAGATTATACGTGCAATCTGCACGAAGGATAAAAATAATATAGAGCCATATACATTATTTGCCTCTTATTTAGATTATCTGTGCATATATTTTATTTATTATCTTAATATATAAAATCCTTGCGTTACTGACTGACTGACAGACAAGTTACGGCCAAAACTATTGGGCGCAGGCAGCTGAAATTGGGCATGCATGTTCCTTGGGGACCGTAGAGGTGCACTAAGAAGGGATTTCCCAAAATTCCCACGGGATCGGTCAAACAGGTAAAATAAAATAATATGCGGGCGTAGCTGCGGGCGTCCTCTAGTATTTGTATAAGTGTACAATCAAGTGTATAATAAAATAAAATATTTTCTATGTTTATATCGACAATTGGGTTTTTCCGTTAGGAAATTCTCAGTAGCAGCTTGGAGTCTGGTAATGTGCCCGGTACGGCAATAGGCTCACCCTCTATTACGTGGGACCTAAAACTTCGTGGCGAAATGTGGGTGTAATATTACACCTCTGCCTACCCCTTCGGGGATAAAGGCGAGAGTCTATAAAAAAAATAATATTGACAATTTGACGTTGATTCTTTTGGCAGGCCTGTTGGTCTGGTGGTCAGTAATCCTTTGTTCCTGACTGCTCAATCAGAGGTCGTGTGTTCGATTCTCATAAAGGACAAAACTCTGTGTGACAAGCACAATGATTTGTCATATGCTTGGGCGTAGACGGTTTATGTATATTGTATAATATACATAAGTCGTATTTATAAATTTGGTACATTTATTTATCAGTCATGTGATTGTCAAACAGACTCTGCCTAGTAGAATCTAGCCTCTTTTTATCACTAACATAATACTAACTAAGCTTAACTCTTCCGTAAAGTGTAGCTTGTCCAGTCACCATTAAATATATCTTTAGCCACAATTAGTCAAGCCTAAATTGTGAAAAATATTTCTTAGAAGAAAAATCTATGTGTCACACTTTTGAGACAAGTCTGTATATATGTGTGTACGTGTAATGTGTGAATGTTACAGTTCTAGAAATTTCATGCGAGTCTATTCTTATTTTTCATATCCAATAATAATCATGTTGGATTAACCATTAGTTTTCGATTATTTATAGATAATTATGTGTATTATTTCCTTTCTCGATAGTTTCTTAACACCGCTGTCGACATATTAATCTTGCCCAAATACCTAGTATATTTTTATGATATGAGTTATCAGAAAAATATTAATTAGACGTAAACTCTAATGTTTTACTTAGATTAAGCCGGAAATATAAACAGCAACGATAAACTATTCAAGCAGGTCGTACCAAATATCTAATCAGTAAAAGTTCAACCCAACATATTAATGGCAAGCCACAATTTTGTAATCCGTTCACAACCAAAACCGCACTTACCCTAAAATAAGGGTAAAACTACCCGAGATCGCACTAAATGGGTATATTTTTCACTTGCTGAAATGATCAAAACATGTGAACTCGTCTTAAAAATTTACAAACGAAGGTGCTGGCCGGGTAATGGGCCGTTTGGAGTTAATTTTCCGGGTCAACGTTACGTTTAGGGTACCACACTATTCGAGTTCAGTTAAAGCAGTGCAACTGTGATACCAGAGTGATTTACGCTGGCCACACTTACGTTCTGTTGTTTATAACTGAACACATTTCACTTTAAACTAGTTCTATGTTTCATTTCAAACATTGTTGTGTGATATCTTATAACACATCTTAGAGCGGTTTCAGATTAGCGTTTTATACGCGCGTATAAGCTCGTTTTTAGAAGCGCGTGTAGGCGCGTATAGGCGCGCCTTTTGGCACACGCGCAACTCGTACGAGCGTTGTCGCGCTTCTAAGCTCGTATAACTACCAACCGTCAAAATCCATGTTGACACTGACAAGACGTCACTACCGTTTCGAGCGAACACGCCCGTTTACGTGAGTCTGGTTTTTTGTAGCGCGTAATATAGCGCGCGTGTAAGCGCGTATGCAGAAACGACCGTATACGCGCAGAAAAATACGCTAATCTGAAACCGCCCTTAGGGCGTATTGCAAAACGTTGTTGTTCAATATCTAGTCAACTTTATCAGGCTCTGTCTGTTCGAGTTTATTTGATGAATTTGCCGTAGTATTTTTATTTATAGGTATGCATTATTATCTTTCAAACCATGTTTAAAAGACGTCGCACACAAGGCGACGTGACGAGGACGGGCGAACCCGACAAGGCGCGTCACTTGCACGTCCGCTGGGTCAAGTTGACCCGGTCAAGCCATTTGCTTTTATTTACGAGGTTATACGGTGTTTAACATCATATGAAAGGTCTGAGCGATACATTATATCAACGTATAAAAGATCAAGGTTAATCCATTAGTGACCCACGCCTGAAAGCAAAAATAGATCGCTCTTAGCATCCTTTATGTCTAGAAACCGATCATATTTTAATGAAATTTGCTGACACGTAAAATGGATTTCCCATGAAATTCGTATTGTGTATGTCCTATACACAATATGAATTTGCTTCTCAAGGGAGTAAACTCTTTGTTGTACATAAGCGGGCTCAGTAACCGATGCAATTATTAAAAACTTGCTGCATCGTTGGCTTAAATCTTTTATAGCAAACACGGATTCAATCAATATGTAATCAAAACCACATTTTCCCCTTCTGTGTGAATGCAAGCAACTGTTTTTCTGTAGGTAATGGACCGGGACAACCGGTCACTGAATCTGTATTTGCCTACACCCACTGTAATACAGTAAACAATGCATATTATAAAATAGTTCACATATTTAAAACGGTCCAAATGAGTGCGTCATGTTCATGTCTCACTGCCTCTGCTGAAACATAAAGATTATTTTATATTTATAATTCTGATAGAGAACTGGAAACGATTAAGCTACCCATAGACGATTCGGGTCTTGTAGAGCGGGTATAAAACCGACATGTGCACATCTTTTAAATCGATTCTGATTCGATCAATTTGCTCGAGCAAACATGCACAAGAAAACTTTTTCGGTTTACCGTAGCGTGCGTTGCCGACTTTTCATAGGTATCAGCAACTGTTGCGAATCTTATAATCCATAATATTACAAATTAGAAAGTCTATCACCTACGTTTTCATAGCTAAAGCGCGTTGAAGCCTTGGATTTAAACAAAGACTTTTTTTGCTAATTTACTAGTTCAAGTAGATGAAAGTTTGTATAAAATTCATACCTTACCTGCGTTTACTAATAGTTTACTTCATCGATATAACATGTGAGGTAAGCCGCAGGGAAAAAGTAGTGTATAAATAATGTCACTCTGCCTCCTGTCGGCAATACGAGTATTGTTACAGTAAAATTTATCTCACGTGCAACTCAATATTGTGAAAATATGAAAGACTGCAGCAGCAATTGATAGCACCGACGCGCGGCGCGGCATTCAGCTTCACATTATGGATGCAAACTTAGTCCTAGGCTACGTAAAATTAAAAAGACTTTTGCAACTTTACCTACCTAAAAGTAGACATTAGAGGTTAAGGTAAGTGTTTTTTTGTTTTTGTTGCTTAACCTTGGAACACTTCAGCCAAGTTATATTCAAGATTTAAATCGTTTCGTCGTTTTAGATGGGTCCAGACGAGATTAGATGTATTAGCTTCGGCAATTATTATCTTATAAAGATTAATCAACTAGTTACCTACTTACATAATATTTGGACATTGTAGTTTTCACTATCGGACTAAGTGTAGTGTTCAATTTAGTTAGAGGGCTAAATTGAACACCATACTTAGTCCAAGGACTTTCAATATTTTAGATAATCTTTCAAAGAAGTTACTACTTTACTTTGATTCTACATTTATCAAAATATAGAGACCGATGCTTCTTCTTACCATTTACTATAACTGACCCTCTTGTAAAACCAAATCTTAGCAAACTATATTTCATCCATGTTTTATAATAATAAAGGCGTTTATGTATAATATCGTTAGCTTGCAATGGTCATGATTATTTAGCAGCTAGTACGATGAATATGTATTAGGTATAGCGGCTAATTAAACAAAGGGAAATTCAGTTCACAAGCGACAGAACCTATGGCCACCGTACAGGAAAGTTTCTCACAATCGCCTTTTCGCCAGCTGCCTTCTAATTGTATCGGTCCTAATGAATTAAACGCCTTTCTCTCGACGACTCAAGCAGGATTGTGTTTACACATCCCATAAGAAAGACATTCATATATGCATAGAGGAGGCGAGCCAAGTAAAAAGTCATCCCTTCGATAGAGAAAAATAAAATTTGTTTTTTAAATATAATAAAGCAAAATGAGTCGAAGCAACATAAGAAATATGTACGTATTAGCAATCAGATACGACATGCTTGCTTCCTTAGAGAGAAATAGGTATACCATATTACTTATTTTATTTCTCTTTCTATTAATTGCAACATTTTCACTTACTACATTTGTAGCTCGCCTACTCTGACTATATATTTTTATGCCTGTGTAGAGTCGCCGTCTTATATTAAAAGCCACTGTGAAGGTTAGCCATTACGCCTCTACGATGTGATACAGTTTAGTTTTAGAGGCCATAACCAACCATAAAATATATTTTACACTGAAAAACAATTACCATGATAATACCTAAGTACTCGAAAGATATAGCCCTGAAATATTGGTAATATGATCATAAAAAGTTTTTTTTTTTTTTCAATATCTAACGAGCCCTTTAGAATATTTAATGTGTATTTGAAACATAGCTAAAAGAGTTAATAGGTTATCAGCAGCAAACAAATGTGCACTTTTGATTAAAAACTTAGCTACATTTTCAAAAGCAATAGCGAAAAATATTTTGTTAAAACCCATGTTTAACACGTTCACTTCAGGTTCAGTAAATTTTCAGAACAAATGATTATAAAACAAATACATTACTATCAAACGTAATTTAAAAGCAAAATCGTGTAAAGAGTACTTAATTCTTGTTAAACGATTAACATTCTTATACTTACTACTCGTGTTAATAATCTTATCTCTCTTTAAACACAAAGAAAACGATAATCTAAATTCATGTGTGATCCCATTTCTTATCTGTACTTCGTATAACCATAGACTCACACATAAGTACGGCTACTAAGACAAGTAAACAAGATAAAACTCCATTAAGTTGGAGAAATGTAGGCGCCGCGATACAAGTTGTTACAGAAACACTGCCAACAAAGTTTATTTTCTCATTATTGAATATTATATTCACGCAGCTTTGCGTGGGACATTTTCATTCCCACAAAATTTAGTTTAAAATTAAATTGACAATGTTTATCTTTAAAGTTTGATATTGAGGTGTAATTTACTTATTTAATTTTCTGTCGCAACGATGGTCACGTCTTATCACGCCGTGTGAGAAGTATTTTTAGATAATGCAATATGTAATTTGTTTACCTAAAAATTACGTAAAAATATAGATATCAGTATATACATATAAAATTCGTCCTTTACTGACTGGCTGACATAGATGCATCAGGCAGAACTACTGGGAGCAAGAAGCTGTTAAGCATAAACATTATACATATGTAAGTATGTTTCTTGGGGACCGGACTTCCTCTAGTTTAAAATAAAATGTACAGACTGTTGCCTGCAGTTACATTTGGGAATCATACAAAGTGTTGCCTCGTCGCGCTGAGTGTTGTTGAGTTCAATCCCACACGACACAACACTTCATGTCATCCAGAAATAGGTATGTGTATATTGCGTTCATTAATTGTGTGTTTGTTAAGTCCCCTGCGACACTATCTACATGACGAAGGTACTACTTGTCGATAATTTAAATCAATAAAGCAAGTCATTACATTCTTGTAATAAGCATAGGCAATTCGTTTTGCATCTAAAGTCTCAATTTAGGTACGTACAAGCTTCATTTTATTTAAGACGCCCGTGGGACGCGATATAGAAATGATCCTAGCACCGCCAACGTTTCATTATACGTATGTGTAGCATTATAAGCTGTAATGCAAAAGCGCACTTATATTAGTTGCATATTACTCGTAGGTACGTTCCGTTGCATGCATAGTGCTCGTTTCATTCCACAGCAGGGCGTAACAGGTCGACCTCACTACCAGGTCAATCTAGTGGATTGTGAATATTGTAGTAAATTTTCTTGAGACTTAGTGAACCAGTCTTCTTTGTTTGTCATTGAAGCTTTGGCTTTGAGCTAGTTTTTAACTTGAAATATCGATATTGAACTTTAAGCATAAATTCTGTTTCATTTTACACAAATATAAATCTTTATTTACATAATATGCTCTTGAAACTGTTTTTTAACTACTACGTATCTTCAAGCCCGAGACGCAAAAAGGAGGAACCAATGTACCGATTAAGATGCGATTTTCTTGTCTTAAAACTATCGGATGAAAATAGGAAAGCTATATCTAGAGTTAATTTGTATTCTTGTTTTATATGTACTTATGAAAATCAAAATATAATTATAGGTCGCAGTAGGATGCCGCGATGTTGTTGTAAATAACAAAGAACGCAAACTTACATGCAGACTTATAGTTTAATTGGGAGATAATTGTTCCCGGTGGCACAACTATTACTCGGTGCATTTATAATGCATAGATAAAGTCGAGGTGGCCGCTTAAAGAACCGCGCTGTCCGTGCAGCCTTTTAACCACTCGACTAATTAGATTGGACACTTGGACACTACCTTACGACCGTCTGTATATAAGTGGTTAGTAACTACAACACTTAGGATCAACCACACCCCTCTCTGATGGGTTCCGTATATTTTTCTTGTTTTATTATTTTTAAGACTATGAACTACTACTAATGTTAGAATGGAAAGAATGGGCACGCTTTCAGGAGATTAAAACTAAAAAGCAATTATTTTATGTTTTCAAACCCACCGATAACTTGCGCTCAAAAATAAAACGCTTTAAAAACTTTACTAAATCTATAACGCTCCAATTTTTTAACAGAACATTAACTTTATATAAGCTTGAAAATAATTAATAATTCCGGTTCAGTGTTGACTACAAGGAGATCATCATCATCATCCCAGCTTTGGCCCGGTTGCGATCCAAGACACTCGCCTTGGCGTCCGTAGCCAGAAGACAATTAAATCACAAGCAAATTAAATAACAAGTATTGTTGTTGAATTGTTGTTGCTTAATTCTTTTTCTTTTACCAACTAATTATTTTTATACATTTTTTTAAAACTAATTACATAATTTCCTTAGCACATAAAATACTTAATTGTAAACAATATTTTTATTTTCTTTCGCAATGTATGTAGGTGTTGTGTAGTGGCACCTTCCTATAATTATTGGGCAGGTATACAAGTATACATTATTGAATAATGAGTATCTTCAGACTTCTTACGTTTCACTTGTGTGCTGGACGTCCGTCTCTACAAAATATCACGACTATTGTTGAGTTTACCTATTCCCAACAATGTACTGAGTATTACACTAATATGGACAGAGGTAACTAAACACACTGATGCATTATAATCGCTGATGTTCAGTAAATAATATAATCCGTTATTCCTACGATTCAGATAATTATATCTCTATCAACGGATAAATATATTAAACTAATTACTACAATAGTCACAGTTATTTGTAAGGTTAATAATTAATGGTTAAAATGTATGTTAAGCTTTAAATATTCCAAAACCGAGTGCAGTTTCAAAAACATGATTTGACACAGAGATAATTGTGTGCGATAGAAAAAAAATATGCGTCGTACGCACATTTTTTAAGACAGCTCCCACATTAGGTACAAAACCTGCTGTCACGCGAATTGTACATACATTCAAGTAACGAACGCAAAGAAAAGATATGTTCGAAATAACTTTTTGTGTAGGTATTACACAAAGTGCCCTCTCATGTGGGAATCGAACCCACGACACGCGGTGTAGTACCAAACGGCAAGACAAATTTTTATCACTACATCATTCATGCAGTGTCTAACTTTGAAAATTGTATACCAACTAGAAGGCATCAAAAGTACACATTGTATGGAAAAACTACAACACAGTGAAAGCAATTTAACTTGGATATTAAAGAAATACGCCCCTTTTTTTAATATTTTGCGATACTGGAAATATTCCAAGCTACATGTGTAGTTCTTTCGAAAGATAATTCATATAAAAAGTATTTATGTTGAGCTATGTGATGTGTATGTGATAGTGTGTCCGCCATCGTTCTACGCGACAGCATTTCCATCCCCATCATTAAGATGCATTTCTCTAGAAACTTTCTGCCTCGCACATCTAAACTGTGGAATGATCTGTTGCCTGCGGTTTTTCCGAACCAATACGACCTTCAAACCTTCAAGAAAAGAGCGTATTCCTTTTTAAAAGGCCGGCAAGGCACTTGTGACACCTCTGGTGTTGCGGGTGTCCATGGGCGGCGGTAATCGCTTACCTAACATCAGGCGATACGTCTGCTCATTTGCCCATAGGACGCTCATAAAAAAAAGTCCAAAATAAAATCCTGCTGTATATGCTATGAATGCTAATATGTGCGCCGTACGTATCAACAGGCTGCTTTTGCATGATAATACGGGCGCATTGATTTATCATATATAATGTCCTCAGTGAATAGCTTTTAATGTGTCCTGTTGCCGGATAACAGCGTGTAATTAAACAATATTGTAATAACTACAGTCTAATTAACACACACTTAACATAAGGGCGGTGAACCATGACTACCGACTAATACCTTGTTAGTATTACAATAGATAGGGCAAAGGACAACGGGCTAGGCGGACCGGATGGTTTCAGAGGTCACTACATGTAGGTAGACTGATTTCAAAGCAGTGGAATTCCTTTTAGAATAGCGATCTGCTACTAATTCACTACGCCATTAATCTGATTATGTATCATCATCATCATGTCAGCCTAGAAACGTCCACTTTTTTTTTTTTTTTTGTTTTACGAGGTGGAAAATCCCTTCGGATCTCCGACTCTTGGGGGAAATAAGAGCCGGAGTATGTGGTGTTTCCACTAAAAACCACCTCGACTTCCGCCATGTACCCGTGTGTCGGAGGGTGGGGCATCACCAAAGCACTCGTCGCCACCCTCCGACGGGTATTGGCCCGCCAGATGGTCAGGCGGGCCCCGAACAAAACCCCCTTGGCGACGGATTAAGGTGTTGGAATCCGCCGCCAAAACGCCCAGCGGCCGCAGAGGATAGGGAGGACGGCAACGCAACACCGCATCTCCTCTTCCTCTGCGGCCCCACCGCGACGCATCGAATGGTGCGCCCCCATTTGGTCGCGGGAGATAGGGCGCGCGGCAACGCAACACCGACACGCCTCTCCTCCCGCGACCGCACCCGACTGCGAGGGACAGACAGAACTGTCCCCCGCACCCGCACCGTTGGACGCATCCTGCGCAGGCCCCTCCAAGCCCACGCGGAGCGTCCCCTCCTGGATCCCTCTTAGCTTCACCGCGGGTGACCAATCCACGGTTACTGAGCCCCCCCACCACGACAAGGTGGAGATCCCACGGGGGGGTAGAAACGTCCACTGCTGGACATAGGCCTACCCCAAGGTTCTCCACACAGACCGATTTTGAGCCGCCTGCATCCAACCAACAACGATTACGTATTTTATGAATTAATTAAGTATTTATTTCTTCGTGAGAAAAGGAATTTATATGAAGAGTCTCAATGTTGAGATTTATTGCGTAGATAAGCTTAAAGTCACCAAAACCAGCCTCCTAGCACTTAGATCTGTATAGTATCGTTCTGCACTACCAGTAACATCTACGTCACGTAAATGGTGTTGGGAAATTCATCCAAACCTAATGGGGAACGCATCGTTAAATATTGCTACGTTGTGCGATATTCTGTCAAAGGACAGTGAAGTTATCCATTGCTGCTAAACCTAGTATGTCTCGACAACAGTTGTACTGAAGCCACGTGATGGTATGGTGATATTTCACTGCCTATTATTAATTATGCAATGCATAGCAAAGTAGCCTTATTTGGTAGCACACAACTCATTTGCAGGTCCTAATACGAAGTCGAAAAATGCTAGGTTCAAGCTGAAATCTACAAATAAACTCTCAAAGAAACTCTTATACCAACCTAAATGTAGTTTGTGTTATTTAATCACAATGCATACATTATACTAAAAAGTCGTATAGATTAAGGAAGTCATATTGATCATTGTTTACATTTAAAAAATGATATTCCATTTTTAACTGGCAGCTGTTTCGCATGAAAAGTTTATATCCGGAAACTCGTTTCCGTTATACAGATTACATTCAATAAAGTCATAAAAAGTACTTTACTCAAACTCGAATACCGAATAAATCGATTACTCGGGGAACATTATCCTAATCAGAATATCTAATCATAATAAGTACTTGGAGCCACCTGTTGAATAACCTGGAGTCCCTTGTTGAAAGCGTGAACATTTTTTATTCAATCTATCTCAAAGAAATACGTAGGTAGTCTTCTTTCACTCCGCCAGATTGTATCTGATTTGTACGGAAATACCTATTTTACTTCTCGAATTACCCAAACAAAACTAAAATAGAATTTTTTTTTTCTTGTGACAACACCACTAAGAAAATTTGGTTCATACCATGAAAATATCTACCTGATAACAATATATTTATTTATTTTATTTATTTATAGACTCACGCCTGTATCACCGAAGGGGTAGGCAGAGGTGTAATATTACACCCACATTTCGCCATGAGTTTTTAGGTCCTACGTAATGGGGGGCGAGCCTATGCCGTACCGGGCACATTACCAGACTCCGTGCTGCTACTATACAATATATAAATACGAATATTCCTGGGCAGGAGCAGACTGACTGTCTAGATAGATGAATGTTGATGTTGGCGATTGTCACGGTAGTATTAGTTACCAAAAGTAGGGTCATTGTGCCAACAGTGAGTCAAAGGGTAATACTTAATAATTACTGAGTAATGCGATATTGGACAGAAAGAGTAAGGCAATAGCTGCGTCCCTTTCGCAATAGACTCGTGCTCGGCTATGAACCTCTTAATGCCAATCAGTGCGCTGGTCTGTGATGTGGTGTGCGTTACAGAAATCAATTTGTGTTTTGAAGGGTGAAAAAGTTTTTTTTTTTTGATGTTTCTGCTTCATGGCAATCTGTTTAAAGACAATAGGCCACTGCTTTGTTTGAATTTCTCAGATTATGTTTTCCTCAAGAGTCATATTTGTATGAAAATTATTTTCACACGACTCTCTTGATGTCAAGTGGTAATTTTTTTTATGTAGGCTCGGTATGTCACTTCTTTTTAGCCGGGTATGCTGAAGAGCGCCTTCTCCACTCAGAGCGTGTGCCTTTTTGTTTACATTGATGGTCAGTTTCTCCTGGTATTTCAGGCTGTTTTGGACTATTTCCTGTCGAACTGTTTTGAGGCCGAGGTCGAGGTATATGTATCTATTACTTATACAATGAGGGATGCAAAACATTTTTCTCAGAGCTTTGGTCTGGAATCTCTCTAGGATGTCTATATTACTGTTGCTGGCCGTTCCCCACAGTTGTATTCCGTAAGTCCAGATTGGTTTTATGGTAGTTTTGTACACTAGCATCTTGCTGTTAGGATTTAGTTGTGAATGGCGCCCCAATAACCAGTTCAATGACCGTAGTTTTCCGTCTAGTTGTTTGCGTTTTGTCCAAATATGCTTTTGCCACGTAAGTTTCCTGTCCAGGTGCATTCACAAGTATTTTGCGTGATTATCTTGAGGGATTACTTTGCAGTTTAGCGTTACCGGTGGACATGTTTCTCTCCTGAGTGTGAATGTTACGTGTACTGATTTGCTCTCATTGGCTTTTATTCTCCAACGCTTCAGCCACATCTCCACTTCCGTCAGGTGTTTTTGCAACCGTGATGATGCCGTTTCTGGGTTGCTATGAGCCGATAGTAGCGCCGTATCATCAGCGTATGTCGCAGTTGTGGTGAAGTAAGTTGTTGGGATATCTGCTGTGATAATGAGGTATAGTATAGGGCCCAAGATACTGCCCTGAGTGACACCTGATTTTATATCGTGTACCTCTGAGAGATCATTGCTGTGCTTCACTTGGTAGCATCTTCTATATAAGTAGGATTTAAGTATTCGGAATAGACAATGTGGGAGAAGCTTCTTTAGCTTGAATAGGAGGCCCTCATGCCATACCTTATCAAACGCTTGGCTGATGTCTAAAAAGACTGCAGATCAATATAATTTGTTTTCAAGGCATCTGCTAATGGTGTCAACTATACGATGTACCTGTTCGATTGTCCCGTGTTTTTCCCGTAATCCAAATTCTTCTTTTCATTCTTCTCTCATCCTGTTAAGCAGTATCCTCTCAAACAGTTTGCCAATAACTGGTAGCAGGCTGATAGTCTGTATGAAGTAGCTTTGTGTGGGGGTTTACCGGGTTTCGGTACCATGACTACATGAGCAATTTTCCATTGCCCAGGGAAATGTTCAAGTTTTAAGCTGGCATTAAAGATGTTAACTAATTTCATTACTCCTTTATGAGGTAGATTTTTAAGTAATGTGGCATCAATAAGGTCATAGCCGGGTGCTTTCCCATCTTTGAGGTTCCTTATTTCTTTTACGATTTCTTTTGGGCTGGTACTTTTTAGTGGTAGACACATTTGATTGGCTGATTCGAGGTATTCTTTGATTTCCATAGTATGTTCGGGATCGTTTTCCGGGAGTGGTTGGAAAACTTTTTTCAGATGTTTCGCAAAGATTGTTGCCTTTTCTTTATCTGATCTAGCCCAACCTCCTTTTTCGTCATTGATGGGTGATATGTGGATTTTTAGGCGCTTTAGATTCTTGGTAGCCTTCCATAGCGAGTAGTTTGTGTCTTTCGTTGGATCTGTAAAAATCTGGTGTAAAAGTAAAAAAAAAACGTTAGTTTTGTTCTTTTCTGATTCTTTAACTGTTGATCTTATTGTCTGAGTTATAATTTTAATGCAATAAATGGTTATTAACGCCTCATTTGACAGTACGTTAAGGATTATCATCACAGTACACTTTTCTGTTATTGCGTCATAAAATTAAAATGGCATCACTGGTATATAGTGGGTCATCTCCGTGGGTAGACCTACTGTGTAAAATGGCATCACTGGTATACAGTGGGTCATCTCCGTGGGTAGACCCACTGTGCCCATGCACGAAACAATACCTATAATTAATGTGACGGGTGCCACTGTAGACGTTTTATTTTCCATAAAATGAATAAAAGAAGCAATAAAAACTAGATTGTTAAGACAAAGGTCAAAACGTGAAGGTTTAAAATAGTTTAAGGAGCAATGAGTGATTATTTTTTTGTTATTAGTTAATATTCCGTTTTGCTGTTTTTTTCATGAACACTTCTTATATATTTAATCATAGATCTTAGAATATTATTATTCTAATCAAAATTAACAACAACCAAATGTCACAAAGTTTGTGAAATGCCAAAATTAATATTGTAATTTTACATTTACTGCTAAAAGAGCTGTAATTTGTAATAATCATATTATATCTTTTGCTTAAGTATTGAAGTCTGATTATGTTAAATTATACCTAACCTAAAAATTGATTTGAAAACAAAAATATTAGAAATTACCCATCTTTTTGTATTCCAAAATCCTCGTGATTCACTGTTCCCTCATTGTAGATTCACTGTGTACCCACCTAAGGGCACAGTGGGTCAAAAATCATTTAAAAAAATATATATATTATTTAATAACCTCAAAAGATTATGCCGTGTGGTTCACGGCATAGAATACAAGTGTCACCACCCCCTATCTTCCCGTGAGTGTCGTAAGAGGCGACTAAGGGATAACACGATGCAAATACCATATTTGCGTAGAGACGGAAAACTCGACATCAAGTCCTACACGACTGCCTCGTTGGTCTCGAGGCATAATATGCGCGTGGGATCGGGAGGTCCCGGGTTCGATTCCTGGGTCGGGCAGTGTTATTGGGTTTTTCTGTCACGAAATTCTCAGTAGCAGCACGGAGTCTGGAAATGTGCCCGGTACGGCAATAGGCTCGCCCCTTATTACGTGGGACTAAAGTATATCAGGCGAAAAGTGGGTGTAGAAATACACCTCTGCCTACCCCTTTGGGGATAAAAGGCGTGACGTTATGTATGTATGTAAAAGATTTTTAAGAAACCTTTTAACTAAAATGTAGCTAAGTAACTAACTTATCTATCATTTGAATTTAACGTATTTATCTTGTACAATTACGGAGTTATTTGACTTAAAAAAAAGTGTGACCCACTGTTGCCACAATGACCCTACTTCTACTATTGTCAACCGAGTATAAAAAACGATTCTCACTGAAGAAATTATTTGACATGAAAATATTATTTTGGATAACTAATTACCTAAGTAGGTCATTATTTATATTTTTGATAAATAAAATAAAGTTTGGCTCTTAGTACATTCACAATGTGCTTCTATAACAGAATTTATTGGTGCCAACTATTTAGTAGGTCGTTACGCCTTTACTTTAATGCCTGCTCATCAAGATCGCCATGTACAAGTAAGTTTTATTTTGTCCGTTTTCGTATCACCATCATGTTCTGACCACAGCTGGTGTAACCTATGCCGACACGTGGTGGCAAATAGGTATTTTACCTTCATTTTCTAATAATAACGCGATTTAGACCCGTTGCGTAAATATTAGTACGTGTACAATTCGCGAAAGCTTGAAAGTTTTCTTGACTCCTATAACGTTTCTTGTTCAGTACTGGCAAGTTTAGTTCTTGCTCTCAACAATAATTTCTCCGAGGCGCCGACGTACGTGCACAATCCGAAATCAGCACCATGTCGCCCTATTTTCGAGCGCTATAAATTTTCTAACTTTTCATTCTTTAATTAAAGTTCTGTAAATCTACCCTATTGCCTTGAGTGTCCTGTAAAACTGGATATCGCACTTCGATGGAAAGACAACTAATAAGTATTAGAAAAGTTGATATTTCGCCATTAGCATCTAAACTTCGGGTAAACTCTCTACCGTGTAAAAGCTAACAAATTTATGTATGAAATCAATTGCCTTCACGGACATATCATCATCAAGCTAGAAATAGAAAATTAGGGCAGTGGGTTCCACAGTTTATTACGTAGACACCGACTAAGGAGCAAAACAATATGCAGTTAAAATAAAACTTTGATTGAAAACCGCTGAATTTTAACAATGAAAATGCGGGCTGCAGCACACCTTAAAACTATCACAATTACACCTCACAAGCAAATTGTTCGACACTAACTGTATCGTTCTATTTGTTCCAGATCGCCTTAGCAACAGAGAACTCAATAATCCTGCAGAACTTGGATTTCGCTGCGAGTGGCAGCTATTCGTGCGAGGTGTCACTCGACACACCGATCTACACCAAAGCCTCGCCCGAAAAACAACTCACTGTTTTCCGTAAGTTTATTTTAAACCTTTCTTATTTTCTGGTTTTGTACCTAAAAAAAAGTATATACCTAGTAGTGTACGACGGTTTACGATTAACATTAACATTACTTATACCTAATTTGTCAAACTGCTGAGCACAGGCCTCTTCTCATTATGAGAAGTTTAATTTGTTGATAGAGATTTTGTTTGTAAGGATGTCAGAGATATTGTTCTTCGGCTTTTAATTTTTGAGAAATTAATTTGTGATTGATGACTATTGTTTGAATGAGTTAAGACAATATACTTGATAGTGACCGACTATAGACCTTAAAGCACTTCTATTGAGAATTTCTACTAATAAAAAAGTATTGAGTAGGTATCCTTTAGTGAACTTCAAAGTGTTTACAATACAATTTTTGCAAAACTTTTCAATTGTCATATTAATCCGAACCCACATCAACATTGAGCTGACGTTAGGTTTATCAGGCGATTTGTGTACGGCCAATATTTTTATATCAATCTGTATAGCTGCTTCGGTGTATCGTAAATTCTTATTTCAATCTCCTTAACATAACTGATGTTACGGTATTAATAATATTACACATTATTATTAGATAATTGTTAATAGCAGTAACTATAGTATCTCCAATTATCACCGGTTGGTATAATATAAAACCGCAACTTGGATGTGTTAAATATCTGGCTTATGTGTCACATAATTATGGTTAAATTTTAAACCAAAGCTTTCCTAAAAATTTTGTAGATATTACGTACTTATATCTACTAAGAAACAGCCTAATATTGTATTGTCACATATGTAAGACAAAGGATCTACGTGCACAGATAAAAAACAAATGTATCTATCCACACAGTGATTACTTCGTTACATAATGTCATAAACAAACATATAGGGTAATATAGTAAAAAAATCAAACAAAGGCAAATAACTCCAATATAATTCTCAATAATTACATGCGTTATCGAATGTTCTATACTATCAATTAAAGGGTAATTAAGTCTTAAAACTGGCAAAGAGCTTTACCTAAACTTTTTTGTATTTCATATATAGGTAGGTATTGTTATTTATTGACATTAAAACCCTTAATTTAACATAGGTACAATTATAATTAAAGCTATAGGTATATAATTTTACTGCAAGAAGAGTTTTGTCAGAATCTCAGAACAGTTCTCTTCCGTGGTCAGAACCACCTATTACTATAAACAAATTCAAATTGAATTCCAAAGTTTAAATGATTTAATACCTGTGTAATTATTATCATACTATTTGACACAATTTACGTTTCAAGCTGCCGTGCAAATGTTTATAAAACCGCATAGAGTAAGATCCCGGAGCCGCCAGACCTACGTCATTTTAGCAAAGCTGAAATTTTGAGGATTATTAGTATACAATCTTGTTAAGAGGTATGCCGACCCACTAGCTTGAAAGCCGGGCCATTTCAGAGGTAGCGCGAAGTAAAGGTACCAAAAAAACATACTCACCTACGTTAAAGTAGCAAAGCTGGTACTTAAATATGTTTTTAAAAATACTGTCTAAAATTGAAATTCATTATTGCCAGACACTTGTGGTGGGCCATTACTTCTGCCAGACGTCTTAAAGGTTACTTAAAAATTATGTAAACTGCGTCATATTAGCAAACCTAAATTTGATATAATTATGTTGCTTAAGATACTATTTTAAGACCGAAGGGCCAGTCGTCCAGCCAGACGCCATGAAACTTTCCCTGTGAGTGCGAGCGTGCGGCCATTAATTATTCATACGCATGAATGCGTGTGAGTACACTACATTGTCCCAAAAGACTGTAGGAATATTATTTTTGGTATTATTACAAGAATAAAAGTGTAAAATATATTTTTTCACAAAAATTATATTAATTTCAAATGTCATTTACATTGGCATCTGTATATTTCTTGATGCAAAGCTGCAGCCGCGCAGCTTCTACATTAATTATTCCAGAAACTGATGCAAAGCTGCAGCCGCGCAGCATCTACGTTAATTATTCCAGAAACTTTTTATAATTCGCAGACGAATTGTTGTATTGTATAGTTTTTTTTTTTTTTGGAACTTTTTATCTCCAGTACTAGGACTAAATCCTGTATTGCGGGGACTTTACAAACATATATATAACGCACACAATAAACACCCATACTCGAAACAACAATTTATGAATTACACAATGTGTCGGAATACTTCGGGTTGGCATACTTCTTAACCAGATTGTATACTAATAATCACAGATTTATTAACAAGAATCAGATGTAGCGTATTCGTCCAACTAAGTGAGGCACGTTGACAGCTATGTCTGCGTGACATTTGGCGACTGGCACTGTACGGACACGCGCGTCTATGTGTGTGTAAAGTTGTCAGATTATGAATAATCTCCCACAATTTGCATATAGTTTTTGCAAACGAATATAAAAATATTACATAGGTAATATTTTATATTCGTTTGTGGTTTTGAAGAATTTACCATAGATTTAATTAATGCTTTTAATATGTAATGCTGTTGTGAAAATTATTCAAATAAAAGATACCATTAAAGTATGCTTTTATAAATACATTTCTTAAAAAATGTAGGCTCCGAGTTAAGTTTTAACTAATTTTATTCGTAAATTGAGAAATAAATAGATAGGCTTGCGTCATAAATATTAATTAGCTAAAAACATTTTGTTATGCATACAATAAATTATGAATATCATAATCATAAATCTTAACAAAAAAAAATTGCAATTAAAAATAAATAATGGCTACAATCAATAATTTCTGTTTCTGTACTTAATGTACACACGGCGCCAAGTCAAGCTAAATAGTCGAAGTACGATTTTGATATGCCATAAGAACGGTACAAAGGTCAAAGTGTATAGCTTGACAAATAGCCGCGTGTACACGAATATTTGGATCGTTTGGGGATCGAACTCAAAACAATGTATATACTAATGGAAATCCTATTAGTATATTTATAAGAAAAAATATAATCTACAATATACTTTTACAATACGTTAATGTATTTTTCATTAACATGACAATCATTATTACCTACATAATCAATTGACAAGTGCATTTTCCATAATTCAGGGAAAACGGTGTCGACGTAAACTGGCAACACTTACATATTGTCTGCAGAAATACGAATTTTATCGAAATAATATTATAAAACGGTCAAATAATCCATAGTTATCTGTAAGAATATATTCCATCTTCCCGTATTTGCTTTTAGAAACAACTTTTACAATGTTTAAAAACGCAAGACGGCATTTTATGAATTTAAAAGCTGGATCGATCGTGGCGTGTGAACTGTGCGATGCTTCGCAGCGCACTGAGTCGAGTTTGTATTCGCTTTTCAATTTTGTATTTGCTTTAGTGGCCTCACGCAAGTGTTCCGCGCGCTCTGTCTGCCTTTTGTTCTATAGTCTTAGCTAATAATCCTCAAAATTTCGGCTTTGCTAAAATGACGTACTTAGGTCTGGCGGCTCTGGGATCTTGGACTGTATAGTAGTTAGATTCTATCAGTATAATACGATTCTTAAATCGCAAATAAGTTACAACACCAAATATAAAGACAACTTCAACATGAAATAAGTTTAGCACCTCTAAAATACGATAAAACCTTAAAAAAAATACCATCAAGGCCCGTTCGATATTAAATCTAATGATTTGATCTCAAAGTAAAACATGATGCAAATATAAGTAGTTAGGTTCTATAAGTACAATCTCAGTTGGTAAATGCATTGTTGGCATGTTGGACAAACTCGGAGTGCTGCTAAATTGAGATTTATTCCTTGACGTGCTGTTTAAACTCTCAGCTAAATTAACAGAAATGAACGTAATTCCAGTGGCTGTTAAGCTAAATAGAAATGTTTTTGACGTAGTTACCAAGTTACTCGCTTAGGAAATTATCTCGTAATTAACAAAGACTGATTAACACAACGATTCAGCATTAGCGTATGTTAGGCTATGCGTCCTGAATTAGAAATTGAAGTAAGTGAATCAATGTGGTAATACCATGAAGTTGAGGCAGAACCAAAACATTATACTTATCTTATTGTAATAGATAACTTTTATAATAAGGTAAGTATAATGTTTTTACTTAAAACTTTTGGTCTGAAAAAATTGTAAGCTTATCCACTTATTTTCTTTTGAAACCATTTACAATTTTAATTTCATTTCAATAAAAAGAGAAAATGGTAGTATTTGTTATACCTACAAGCTTAAAGAATCACGTCAAATTCGCTTAGGCACCGAGTTAATAAATACCTAATTTATTAACTCTGTGCCTAAGCGAATGTGACTATATTGAGGGACAAAACAAACTATACAATTGCCCTTATTGAAGCATACGAATTTAACGTTTGAGTGTTCGCTGAGGTACCTATTAATTCACTTACCAGTAGTACTTGCCTAAATTGCTACAACGTAGAATAACATTTACTTACATACTTCGCCATATTTAAACATTTAGATGAACTAATCGTTCACGTTATATGCAATATCATCATCTTCTTATACTAATATATAAAGCTGAAGAGTTTGTTTGTTTGGTTGAACACGCTAATCTCAGGAACTACTGGTCCGATTTGAAAAATTCTTTCAGTGTTAGATAGCCCATTTATCGAGGAAGGCAATAGGATATATAAGATCGCGCTATGAGCGATAGGAGCGGAGCAGTAGCCTTAAATAACGCAGGTGTAACCGCGGGCATCCTCTAGTCAATGTATAAAATGACTTGTCCCGAGTCCTGACTGATATATCATCGCAGAGCCTAACAGCTGAAGCTATATAGGAATTTAAACTTTCGTGGCCATTTAAGATAACTTAAATTGTCTTTCGGGATATATACCACGTACTTACCTTTGTTTGGAGCAACCGATATTTCGGCACTGTTGCAAGCGCCATGTTCACGATGTTACACTTCACTGGATTGAGTTAGACAACCCTCAGGTGCTTTCGACAGAACGCCACTACCACGGTACCACTACATATCCCGAATGGTTAGGGAGGCTATTGAATTTAAAAAGTTCAAAATTTTCAATAGGGAGGATGGGTTTGAACTGTCGAGTGTCTGGCATCCAGTGGTCCGTCTATGTAAATCCAATGAAACGAAAAGACTCAAACGGCGAGCTAACGTAGTGGGTGTAGTATGTTGTGATCGGGTACAGTGCTATAGCGATAACAGTGATAGTGGTGTTGTACGCAAAAAACGAGTAAGAAAGCGGGTAGACCGTTTTACTTGCTCGTAACATTCATCCACCCGCAATACCCTCAGTACATCCGTGAACATGGCGCTTGCAACAGTGCCGAAATATCGGTTACTCCAAACAAAGGTACGTGGTATATATCCCGAAAGACAATTTAAAATAAGCCGAAGCTATATTCACAAAATACCTTTCCACCCCTAAGGGGGCGCATTAGGGCTTGAAAATATAATAATATATAAATATAATATAAGTGAAGCTGAGAGCGACTGCTAGTAATATTATAGTTATACAAACATGCATTGAAGCCGACTACACAGTTAATATTATGTCTATATTATTTACTGTAATAATATATGTTGCTATAAAATTATCTGTCTATGTACACTACTGTTATCTTATATTTCTCTAGCCTATCTTTTATAGTATTTACTGTAACTGATAATAATCGTCCATGTCTAGCCCTTAGATTGAGGTGTGTGTCTTTTTGTATATGTTTTATTTTTCCTTTTTGTTTTTCTTTCGGTCTTTACTGTCAAACTTTGTTGTGTTTTTATTGGTGTGTCTAATAAATGTTTATCTTTCTTTCTTTTTTTCACAGGGTTGTCTGCTTTTTGTTTAAATTTTACGGCTAAAGAGGTTTAGTGTCGAACTAATCTGTCGTTATTACGTCATATTGCGATGGAAAAAGCAGCGTGTACAATCGTTGATCACCAATTGTACATTTAATCCTTAAACGCAATAAAAAGACACATAAACTACTACGGCTTTATTTAGTTAAAAAACATAGTTTTACAACTAGCCTTAACTTTGTAAAAGTTATCATTCGTTATCTTAGTGCAAAATATTTGCACGGAATAGGCAGAGTACCTATATGTCTCAAAATTGGTTAGATGTTTCACGACAACGAATTTTGGAAACATCGATTTGAAATAAAAATCATCCTCCCGTAATAGACAATTTAAAATTCAGTAAATATGGAACTAATCCTGATCTTATATTGTTTTTTTTATTAAAGCTCAAACTGTCCTGAATAACATTAGAAAAAACAGCGCCGTTGTCTGGCAACCAAAAAATGACCGACATATCCGAATCGCAAAAGTTCGATACTACGAGGGGGCTTTAATTGACTAGCAAAGTCAAGGAGATTGTGTAGCTGCAATTGTGATTGTGTACACTCAATAAAAGTTGGTATTTATCTAACGTTTGACTATTTTGAATTGTTGTTGCATTGTTAATTTTTTTAATTTTACAACTTCTAGATACTATTGATATATATGTAGGTATGTGTCTTCCGGGACACAAAACCTTTACAAAAAATTAAGCAGCGGCCACAAATAACACTCAGATTCGACCTAACAATTTGTAAGGCCGTATGGGGATCAATACCACCTTCTTATACTAAAACGCTTTACGAGCAGACTGTCAAAAATAATGGGGCTAATAATAATGCATTTTGGACAATCATATGCGCGATACATGATTGATGTTATTATTGTGTGTAGGAATTTAGATAAAGTGAGTAGCGCCCATATGTATGTATCTAGTCAGTCGCCTGTGTATTTTCGTATATTCCGTCGGAAAATGGAGTGCACCGATCACCGATATATGGGCAAAGGATCCCGTATGCCTCCGCTTGCTTTCACTGAATTATTAACAATTTCATTCGCTTACGTACAGCTGCCATGTTCTACCGAAGTTGGGTCCATATTACCAATCAGACCTCTCGATGCCCTAGTTTGTTTACTAGTCTGTTTCTTATCTTTGCCCGACATCAGAAAATAACACATAAATCAATTCTAGGTACATTTTTTTATTAATTATAAACTAAACAGCGCTCACGACATCACGCACACCCTCAAACGACTGGCTGACATACAATGTTCTAAGTTTAAAACTGTTTCCACCTGAGTTATAATAGGGCTTTTGACGTAAATAATTTGCAGATAGTCTATAAATCTCTAACTTTATATTAACTCAATCTTTTCGGCGTTTGTTTTTACTTTTATACAAGAAGAGTACATTGAAACCCAAGCCAAGCTTTGGCCTTTCACTTACGCTTCAATTGATAAAACCAAAAGGGTCTGCAACATAAAACAGTAAGTATAAAATATATTACCGCCCAAAACATCATCATTAGCGTTCTATTAGAATGCACGATGAATGCCGGCCAACGCGTGAGTCGCATAACAAATAAGATCACACGCACCATTAAAATCAAACATCTCTGCCTTCATACAATTTCGGACCTTATGCCTGTCAGAATAAGCAAACCGACCAACCCGTCAACCATGTTGGTTGCAAGATACGGATAGCTGAATAGGGTAGAGCTATTTCGAATCAGAAATGGTAGCTTGATTAGCTTTTGAATTTACTTCAGCTGAATAGACCACATTTTGTGGCTGATAACTTGAATAAACGATGTGTCAGCAAGAAAAAATGTACTGCTATCAAATCATTTCTGTATGTCTCACCCCTTTACTGTGTATCTACTATGTTGTATTGATGCACTTACGATACGAACATATAACAGTGTATTTCCCTAGACAACGAGTAAACAGTGTTACTTTAAAAGTTTGCTTGAGAAAACATTGTGTAAAGTTATTGTTCTCCTCCGTGTGAGTAAAATATACTTATGTTGGTATTTTCTCTTTGCCGATCATTTATCAAGTCGGGGTCGAGCAACAAATATCGTGGTCAGGTTTTTATTGAAGAGGATCCGTTCCGTTCTCACATACGTATGGTGCAAACATATACCTATGTAATTTTAGGTTTAGAACATATAATATTTTCTTGGGTTTACGCGAATGTTACACATTCAAATTAAACTACAGTTTACGGATTTTATCGCGTTATATTGGTTTCACTGGTTACTAAGTTATTACATTTAAACCGAATGATCTAGAAACTACATTTTTATTACTAGCCGACGTTTCGAATTCTTTACAGGATTCATGTTCACGGCAGACTGAGGTGGTATTTGTCTTTGTCTTGAATTTAAAAGTTATCTCAAAGTACCCGAACATTTTTCAACTATTGGTGTTACTATCTACGCAGAATGTGCTCACTGTGTTTTGATGTCTTCTGGTGACTTTGTCCTTCTTGGGTTTCATTAGCCTGATAACAGGGTCCCAAGCTGGAGGAACAATCCAACCATCTTCCCTATTGAAATTAGGATGTTTTTTAATTTCAATAGCTTCTCGTATCATTCTTGGAATAAAGCGGTGTTCTTTTGCGAGTATCTGTGGTTTATCAAATCGTAGGTAATGGTTGGTTCCTTGTTCTACATGTTCACACACAGCAGACTTCGTCGAGCGTTTGTGTTTAATGTCAGCTATATGTTCCTTTAGTCGAATGCCTATGCTTCTCTTGGTTTGTCCAATGTATGAGAGCCCACACTCACAGTCTATCTTGTAAACCCCGGCCTCTTGTAAGGGTAACTGACTCTTGACAGATGGTAATAATTGGCTTATCTTCGTTGGCGGCTTGTAGAAAGTTTTGATTGAAGCTCGCTTCAAGATGTAGCCAATCTTGTCGGTCACGCCCTTGATGTATGGGAGGACAGCAGGTTGTCTCTCTACTGTGGCTGGCTTGTTCTTCGGGGATCTGTGACGTTGGCGCGGCGGTCGGAGCTTGTTGTCTTGCAGAACTTGCTTGACATGTTGAAGCTCGGCGTCCAGGTGTTTCTTGTCACAGATCCCCCGGGCTCTCTGAAACAAAGACATTCCTACGGTAGCTAACTGTTTAGGATGGTGGTGAGATTCACCGTTTAAGTACCTATTTGTATGTGTCTTTTTCCTATACACAGTGTGGCTCAAAGAGTTGTTTTTGTTCCTGATAACAAGTACATCTAAGAAAGCTAAAGAATTGTTTGCCTCTAATTCCATTGTAAATTTTATCTGGTTGTGAATAGAATTAACGCCGTGAACATGAATCCTGTAAAGAATTCGAAACGTCGGCTAGTAATAAAAATGTAGTTTCTAGATCATTCGGTTTAAATGTAATAACTTAGTAACCAGTGAAACCAATATAATGCGATAAAATCCGTAAACTGTAGTTTAATTTCAATTTAGAACATATGTATCTATAACAAAATATATCATGAAGGTAACTTTGAAAATCGAAATGTCCGATGACCAGTAAGGCGCAGAGCCCAAAACGGTTCGCAATTTAGAGCCCTGCGACGTAATAAATGATTAATAGAGCACCGAAAAGGTTCGGGCAGGAAATTCCTCGGCGAAATAGCAGTAAATCAACGGCTATTACAGGTGACCGTACAGCCTCAATGTTACTTAGTGTCCGTGAAATTGGAGTACAAAATTGAAAAAAGGACTAGCATATAGCACTTTGTGATAATAGGATTTTGTGTTAAATATTTGTCGATAATGGAACCTAAATTTAATTTATTCATGCCTCAAGAGGAATACTCGCACACATTAACTGGTAAAACACTAGTTATTTCACAGTCTTGTCTGGCCATACCTACTCAAGTCGCTAAGGATTAAGTTTAATCGACCGATGCGTCATTAACAAATCTATTGTGGTATACATTTATAAGTGTTTATAAACAAAGAAAATCCAAACACAAAAATGTGTGTGAAAATGGTATTCATGTAAGCCCATAATAATAAGTCTAAAACATTCGAGTTTATACTACTTATGCTGGTGGTATTTCCAAGCTCTAAATACGCACTATTGTAATTAGCAGGGATTAGATAAACATTTAAAACATTATCTTTGTGACAGAGTAAAATCCAAGAGATTTACTGTAACGTACGGTAGTGAGATTGCAAACATAAACAAGTTACGAATATTGAGTCACAATAAAATTGGCGCTGCATAGAATATTATAATCCACTGTCTTTTCACGTCTACATTTTAATTCCTCCGCTTAAGTAATCTAAGTGTGTGATCAATTATTATTTGGAAGTTTTAATATGTTTAATAACAGCAATAAAACATTGTCAGATTATTAGATATCAAGTTTGCTGACAAATCAGCCCAGATAAAACTGTTAACCATAAAAATAGTATATAAAGAGTGACAGCTGACCTATTCCGACATACAACGACAATGCGTGGACTTATAGTGTTGATCTTTGCTCTCGCCACTTGGTCTCAAGTTAATGTAGCCCACGAAGTTAGAAGCTGGCATGAAGAAGTTGGAATGAGAAATGCTCAAAAGATTAAGGATATTGAAGATTCCATACGTATCGTCGGAGGAATAATAGCACCGGTCAATAATCATCCGTATCTCGCGGGCTTACTTATCGATATTGGATTAGTGTCACCCTCAGCTTGTGGAGGATCTCTATTAGCTCCTCAAAGAATCCTGACAGCGGCTCACTGCTGGTTCGATGGTAGATTTCAAGCTAGACAAATCACCGCCGTCCTGGGATCGCCATTCTTGTTCCATGGAGGTCTAAGAGTTGCTGTAAATCGGATCGCCGTACATGACAGGTATAACCACACAACATTCGCCAACGATATTGCGATGTTGTATTTACCAGTTCGCATCCCATTCTCTCACGCCATCCGGTCAATCCCACTACCCTCTGGATCTCTCCTAAACCGAGATTTCACAGACGAGTGGGTTACAGCCTCCGGTTACGGCAGGTACTCAGACAGTGTTAGCCCTACAACTAACACAATGACTAGAAACGTCATGCTGCAGGTGATGTCAAATGATCAGTGTCGTCGGTTCTACGGAGACGTGGTGCTTGACTCAAATATGTGCACACATGGCAACGGTGGAGTCGGGATCTGCCAAGGTGACTCAGGTGGGCCTTTGACCATAAATGTAAACGGGAAAGAAATTCTCATCGGTGTAAGCTCATTCGTCGCACGAGACGGTTGTGAACTGCAATTCCCTTCAGCATTCGCTAGGGTAGATAATTATTTAAACTGGATTCGTGTACAATTGTAGATAAAATGTTGAGATCTCTGTAATTAAATATAAATAAAATATAGGTAAACTAGTTGTACGTTATCAATGCATTTTTAATTTCCTATTTTAAGAAATTACCAATACTCAACTGTTCCAAAAATCCCCGATTACAGCTAAACATGTTTATTTAAAAAAATTGGGTGCTAAATAACGAATTTTCTAGTGAGCCTATCCAGCTGATCGTAATTTACCCGTAAGATACACGTGTTCTTACTGTTTGGTATCAATGGCATTTTATCCTTTAAACTTTGTTCAATCGTGTATCTGTGATGGTGATGATACAACTACCTATCTGTAGGTATACCGACGGCGGAAAGCGAAAACGTAGTCATCCACAAAAACGAAAATATTCACCAGAGCCAAAAAAAGGGTTACACTTTTTTTTTAAATTATAACTAGCGTGTTTTTTACTTAGGCTCGTGATTTTTTTATATTATACTTGTTATTTTTTTCTAAACACAGTTCTATCTATCAAACCTCGTTCTTGCAATTATTTTCCAACATTTTGTTGACTACGACATTTTTAACTATTTTTACTGAACGTAAAAACGTATTGCACTATCGAATTGTATGTACTAGTAGCTGGGCTTAATCCTGAAATGGAAAGCAGCTATAAGTACTTGAAACAAGCCTACCCAACTGTACACTGTAAACTAACTAAACTAAATCTCTTATACTATTCTTCTTTTTTCGCTTGATATTTGATTAGTAGGTATATTCATCTCTTCTTCAGATTTACAATCGCAGCTTTAGCGGCAAAAACGTAGTAGTCCGCACGGGAGCCAGCATTTATGACAACCTGCATCTTTTTTTACGGAAGACTAATTGTGGTAATCGACATAGTATAACTTATAAGTTATAACTGATTTTTTCTGTAACTTACAGCCTTTTTAAATGCAGGCGTTTAAGTTAAAACCCATTTGTTTCAAAATATTAATTTATAACTATTCATCGTAAATTACGAGACCCGGACCATTGGAAGCAGTTTTTTTTCTGATTCGAACAGTGCAATAAAAAAGTTTTCACAATTTGTGGACTACAACGTTTTCGCTTTCCGCCGTCGATGAGTAAAATGATAAAATCCTTGCGTTACTGACTAACTGACAAAGCGCAACCAAAACTATTGGGCACACGAAAATGAAGTTTGCCATATACTCGTATGTACCTCGGTTGTCATAGTAGTGTACTAAGAATGGATTGCCCGAAATTCCCACAGGATCGGGCAGAAAATAATAAAATAAAAATAAATGTGCGGACGTAGCTGCGGGCATTCTCTAGTATGTCATCATTATGTTTTACGATATAAAATTAATTACCCATTCATTCGCAAGCTTTACGTGCTTATATACTATTTTAAATCAACTAACCCAATTGTAATTACAATGACCAATTGTAATTACGTTTATCGACACAGTATGCGCTCCAAGTTGGCCACTTATGGTTTTAGTTAGACTGTCTTAACTTTATCGCGAGAAGTGCTTGCATGCAACTGAAAACAAGCATTATAATAGTTCTATGCGGTATTACTTATTTTTAAAACTACCCTTTAACTGGAAATGTTACATGTTCTGCTGGAGACTACAATACAACCTACTCAAAGAACGACAGGTACAGTCGAACAACTTCCCGCTAGACCATAAGGGCGAGAATCGCTCAGCAAGACATCGTCGCTTCCAGTTCTACTTTACACACACATTGACACTCATGTACAAAACCAGTTTCTAGTGTGCCTCGACTCTTTGAGCGAGCCAAAGGATTTTTTTTTAACAGGTCCAGTGCCGACTTGTTTGGTTGTACACTGCCGTACACATGTATTCGATATTTGGGAATATCACAAGCCCGCGCTTACACCCGCTTTATTCAGGTCTAATGCTCCGCACCCTTGGCTTATACTTATATAGCCTTCTTCTATAAATGTGTTATCCAACACGAAAATAACTATTCAAATCGGACCAGTCATTTCTAAGATTAGCGCATATAACCAAGCAAATGCTTTCGCTTTATAATATTATTATAGATAAAGCTCTCCCATTACAGATTGATGTCTGGCTTACAGACAACCGCCGCAACAAGCTAAAATATGGCATGTATATTGTACATTCCTTGGAAAGTGTAGAGAAACACCGTGTGTGGGTGGGGCTGGCGTAGTCTAGTGTATAATAGTGGCTAAAGAAATTTGGGCTACCTAATACACGTTGTCAAGAAAATATTACGGATCACATGAAATGTTAATTAGTCCCTTTTTCCAAACCCCTGCAGAAAAAGCGAGAACGTAGCTTGATTGTTTTCACGGCTCCTGAAATTCCTGAAAAGACCATTGTACATGTTGCAACCAAAGTCGCAACCAAGGAGTAGAATAATAGGTCCTTGGTTGCAACATTCTCTATGTCGTTCGACTTATTTAAATTAGGTTTTTTATAAGTGCAACATTCATTACGTAGTTATTCCGTTCTCTGTTTGTTAGGTCTATGTCTGCCGCATGTCAGATAATATTCCGTTCTCTGTTTGTTAGGTCTATGTCTGCCGCATGTCATCACGGCAGAGTAGACAACAACTATCCAGGTAGTAGACTTGCTGATTTCAGCCTGAATGGGCCGGCTCGACCGAGGAAGTACTACCCTCTCACAGAAAATCCACGTAAAGTCACAGTACCTAAACTGTTGCGTTTCGTTCGGTGAGTGAGGGTGCCGGAGGCCCTATCCCCTATTCCTTCTCCCCCATCCCACTCCTCATCCTATCCCTTTTCCCAACGCAAAGGGGCGGCACCGCACTTGTGACTCCTGTGGTGTTGCTTGTGTCCATGGGCGGCGGTAATTGCTTACCATCAGGCAATCCGTCTGCTCGTTTGCCGCCTATGACAATAAAAAAAAAACTGGCAGTAGTAACTAGATAAAAATAGGCAGGTGTAATCAACATACAACTATGATTTTTAAATAAATATAGGTTCTATATTTTATTCGTCAGAAAATAAAAATAAACTTTTCATTCTCACTCGGCTGATGAACTAGCCATTGTAAAAAAAATGGTATATGCAAAAAATCGAGGAATATCCATTACCAATATTGGTCTTCTGTATGACCTCGGTATGACCGTTTCTAAATACGTATAGCGTTGATAATGGCTGTGTGATGCTCAATAAATTTAGCACACACAAATCTTACCTTTTAAAGAGAGCTCAAAGTCCGTATGTCCATAATCAGTAACCATAATAATCTTTACAAGGCACCTGCATAATATTTAATCAAGGTATTCATAATGAAATCCTACGAAGATTATAAAAATAACTGGATTTTGGATTATTTACATTTTATCTTTTGGATTAATAAACAAAGTGACTAATGAACTTTATAATGTGCAAATAAAGATGACCACACTTATATATTTATTCTAACATTTTGTATCACAAGCCACAGGAATGTTAGACGGCACATAGCGATAGCAATTCGACAGTAAGAGGCAAGGAGATTGACATAATCTGTCCAAATAGAGATGCGGAAATAACTTGGGGACGATACCACAGAATAGATAGTACTAAAACGAATATTCACCTTGTGACAAACATCCGCGTTGCTTTGGATGGATACGAATATTTGTCATTCAATCAAACGCGTCAATGGATTTGGATGTTTGGTGACTCACAGAAGAAAGGCACCATGCTGACGACGTCAATATTCAATCTAGTTTCTATGTATACCGATTAAAGATATGAAGTACAATGTTCGGCTACTATGTGTGACTTTTATATACGAGAGCATGAAAGTAAACAGAACAGACAAGTTTCGCTCCTTATAGGATACCTTGTTTTTTTACATTTATAAGTTAAGATTAGTTTGTAAATTTATTAGTTATTTGATAACTAATTCCTATTCTTAATGGAAATAGAATCCGTGCGTTTTCCCTTCCTTTCCGTTAATTGTTGACACGCAAGCAATCGTTGCACGTATGTATACATATGCGAAAAAGATTTCTTGGTCGTCTAATTACAGGAAACGTCTAATCAACCAGCATATACATATTTTAAATTATAAATAAAAATCAAATGCAAAAAATTTGCCGTGTGGTTGACGGCATAGAATACAAGTGTCACCACCCTCTATCTTCCCGTGGGTGTCGTAAGAGGCGACTAAGGGAAAACACGATGCAAATACCATCTTTGCGTAGAGACGGAAAACTCGACATCAAACCCTATACGGCTGCCTCGTTGGTCTCGCGGCATAAATGTGCGCGTGGGATCGGGAGGTCCCGGGTTCGATTCCTGGGTCGGGCAGTGTTATTGGGTTTTTCTGTCACGAAATTCTCAGTAGCAGCACGGAGTCTGGAAATGTGCCCGGTACGGCAATAGGCTCGCCCCTTATTACGTGGGACTAAAGTATATCTGGCGAAAAGTGGGTGTAGAAATACACCTCTGCCTACCCCTTCGGGGATAAAAGGCGTGACGATATGTATGTATGTATAAAAATCAATTATTTTTCTTCGTTTTAGATCCTCAAAAGCATCATCCAAGAATCGACTTTCCGACACGCTTTCTAAGTTTCGGTGAAACTTTGCGAGCCAACTGTACCACAGCACCGGCCATGCCCGCTCCACACATCACGTGGTTCATCAATGGGAGAAAGGTATAAACCTATACTGCCGTGTCAAGAAAATACACCGTCTTTTCATATTGGGAACTGCCTCCGTGGTCCAGTGGATAGCGTATGCGGCTGCTGATCGGAGGTCCCGGGTTCCGATTCCCGGGTCGGGCAAAAAGTGTTACCGGGTTTTCCAAATTCTCAGTAGCAGCACGGAGTCTGGTGATGGGCCCGGTAACGGCAATAGCCCCCTTATTACGTGGGACTTAAAAATTCATGGCTCCTATTTTTGGGTTAAGGGTCAATAGAGAACCTAACATAACCTATTTAGTTACTTGAATTACATACAGTCGCACCTAACCAACTAGGCACTAGGCACATTGTGGTCCTAAACCTAGTCCCAAATTGAATAGCATTTGTTGCTGCAATGTTAGAATGAATTTATCTTACAAAGTCTACGCGATTTCAGTTAATTTCTGTATTAGAATAGACTAGGGTTTCGTCAAGTTTTTGTCAAACAAAAGCTAAGCCAGTTCAGTTTGCACTTTCACTCTAATGGTATAGGCTTTGTAAATACGCCACCCGGTCAGCAGTGCGTACATCCCGAGATTCGGTGCGTTATTATCTAGGTTGGTAAGGCCACGGAAGGTGGCGGGATAGTGTGTATCTTCAGGTACAGTATTTTATCGGAACTCAGACTGGCATAAACAAAAATCTTAGGTAGATCATTAAAAATATGTATTGAGGGGTTCCTCAGCACATATTTTTACGAAGAAGATTAAGATTTTTTTTGCTAAAACAACTAAACAGAGGTTTTGCAACAGATTGCGATTTCTGAAAAAAATATCTACATTTTTAGATCCAGTATTTTGTCTTGCCACGGCAGTGTATGAGGACGATATTATTAAATCTCCGGATACTGTATTCTGTAATAGTAATGACGTAGAAACGAAATAATACGAGGGTCAAACTGAAAGTTCTTAGAACTGGCCACTTATAAACAATATAATAAAAAAAATATTCTAAAATTTGAAAATAGAACTCTTTGCCAATATTACTGAGTATATATTTCATTCATTTGTCATTTGTTTTACGATTTGGCGGCAAATTGAAAATTGTCTGTGTCACGTCAACATGAATTTAACACGAGAAAATTTTCGTGCAATGATTTTTTATGACTTTCGATGTAATTTAAGTCAACAAGAAAGTTATGATAGACTACGATTGGCCTTTCACGATGAAGCCCCATCTCGTGCGACTGTTTACAACTGGTGTAATGAGTTTAAACGTGGTCGCACTAATCTCACTGATGATGTACGTGAGGGACGGCCTTCTACGGCGACGACTGAAAATAACATCTGTGTTGTGCGGCGTATGATAGAGACTGACAAAAGAGTGACCTATCAGCAGATTCGGACAAGCTTAGGCATCGGTATGAGTCAAGTGCACAAAATCCTCCACGAACATTTAGCGGTCAGGAAGCTTTGCGCCCGGTGGATACCTCATAATTTGACTAAGGCTCAAAAACTCCATCGTGTGGATTGGTGCCGTAAAATGATTGAAAGATTTAACGGAGGTGACTCAAATGCTGTGTTCGACATACTAACAGGTGACGAAAGCTGGATTTACTGTTATGATCCTGAAACCAAAAGACAATCTGCTCAGTGGGTGTTTCCTTTCGAGGAGTTGCCAACTAAGGTGAAGAGAGATCGAAGTGCGGGAAAAAAAATGGTGGCCTCGTTCTTTGGAAGGATAGGTCATTTCGCAACAATTGTGTTAGAGGATCAAAAAACAGTTTCTGCAGAATGGTACACTACCAATTGTTTGCCACTTGTCTTGGAAAAAGTTCGAGAGAAACGACCTCGCAGTAGGATCCTCCTTCACCACGACAACGCCTCGTCGCACACCGCCAAGCGAACGATCGACTATTTGGCGACATCAAACGTTGAATTACTGGGTCACCCGCCGTATAGCCCCGACCTCGCGCCTTGTGATTTTTATTTATTTCCAAAAATTAAAGAAAAACTTAAAGGAAAGCGGTTTATGAATGCTGAAGAAGCGGTGGCTGCGTATCGCGATGCCATTGAAGAGACCCCTAAGGACGAGTGGGCAAAGTGCTTTTCCCAGTGGTTCCATCGCATGCAGCGGTGTATTGACGTCAATGGACAATATTTTGAAAAGATATAATAAAACTAATAACTGGCTAATGTAATCAGTTTTTGATTTTCTAAGAACTTTCAGTTTGACCCTCGTACCCATAAAATTGACAGCACCATCTCGACTCAATACATATACATAGTTGACACCAAAATTCAATTCCAGTCTGTATTTAGACTATGCATGTGTGTTAATCTTCCTAACAAAGACAAATTTTGCATAGATGCGAATTTACTGTGTGTGCTTAGCCAAACTATTCTGGTTTGGAGGCAATACATTTCTCAAAGCGCCCAAAATATGCAATTTAAGATCAGCACGACAACTAGATTTAACCAAACAACTAAATAGCGTGTATTTAGTCACCTAAATTGTTCCTTATATTTCGAATTGTGATGCAGGGTATCCAAGTTAATGCTGAAAAGTAGTAATCTCCACCGAAAGGAATACTAGGATAAAATCGGTATAAATTTTGTTGAGCTGTTCATTTGTTCCACTTTATAGATGGACGAACTCGTGGCGCAGTCTCACAAGTTTCGCGTGCCGATGAGCGAACGAAACGGCAGGAGAGGACTGACGCGGAGCTTCGAATTCGACCACAGTTACAGCAGCCCTCCGCCACTGTTAACTCTCTCGCACGCGTCGCATGTTGCCACACGACCGCCTGGCTGCAACTTGAAGGAACATCAGGTAAAAAATGCAAGCCAACTTGTTTCAGACATTATAAAACACTAACATACCTACTAAGTAACTTTTATAGGTACGATTAAAAGTAAAGAGATCCATGCAGATTTAAAATTGCAATGCATACCCAGTTTAAGTCATTGAATACACTGGTCCTTTCTTGTTTAATGTTTGGTCTTGTCAAATTTCAAAGCGCATGTTCTTTGGTATTAAACAGATTCGATATTATGATTTGAACTTTTGTAAATAAATGTAGATTTACTTCATCTTACTTAAGTAGGTATAAATAGCGTACATCTACCATGCATAATATGTCCCTGAATGGAATGTATTTTTCCTATACTATATGTACATTAAAGTAGGTATTAACCTCAATATTCGTTGAACAAATTCATATAATTATCACTCCTAGTGTTTCGGTACCCAAATCTCATTGACGCTTTCCACGGTAACTATTTTCAAAGCACATTTAGTTACGGTAGGTACCTAAATGTAATTGCCCTGTGTAACAGCAGCGGGGCGATGACTATTTTCGCTAATGAATTTACTAGGTAATATGTTTATAACTTTACACGTACGCAAAACAAGCTGGATACTGTTAATTAAATACCGACTTTAGTCTAAAATGACGCGTAAATAAATTTCGTTTACATATAGAGCTACACGTAGCTGGGCAAGGAAATTACTTTTATGCAAATTAACCATTATGTTCGCACGTTCATGTGTGTATTTGTAATACGTAGCTTACACACATGTAAAATCTCTATTTACTTTGCAAACGTGTATTGAAAATCCTTCCTGCATTTCTACGACACCGGAAACCGAGTCAGATGTCAAACGTTCCCGGTGAAAAGTTGACACATCGAACATCCTTACATAAATAAATCTGTTGAATGATTGTCTCTTGAGGGAATACTGGGGGGCGGGAATATATCTTTGCAAAGGAATATAAATGTGAAGAAAAACATAGCCTGGTACTCTTTGTAACAACACGAATAAGGTACACCTTATTGAGATTTAGAAAATGGTAAAAAGAATTAGGACTTTTGTACCTTCATGTCTTGTTCGTATGAGAAAATATTATAAAAACTTCACCTGGAGATATAGCGATGCTCATCTAAAAACAGAAATAAGGTCTGAATACTTTACAAAAATACATTGGTATTGTGTAATAGGTAGGTCGTTTGTAGAAGTATTATTAAACGAATACAAAAGCACGCTTACTGTGTTCATATAAAACGACGATAGGTACCTATCGTTTACAACGATCAAAGTGGTATCGGAAAGCAATTGAAAATAAATACTTATAAATGTACGTTCCATTTTCTTTTAATTTCCTTTTCTACATACATATTAGGGAATACCCATGGAGGTATTTACATTATAGAAATACCTTTTAGCTGTTTTGTTGGTGTAGTAACAAGAATTCATGTTTAAGCCTACAGCCGATTATGACGTCTCGAGTTGAAGGTCTCATGGATCTTAAAATCAGTAAGCTTTTATTTGGAGTATTTTCAAGTAGGAGTTCCTTGCACTTATGTTAAATAGATTCATCATCGTCCCAGCGTTATGCCGGTTTCATCCAAGACCTTTTGCCATCGTTCTGATTTTATTTGATTTGTATTGATTTTTGAACATAAATGTAAGTTTTTTTGTTAAATAATTGTCTTATGAGCCCGGAGTCTGCAATCCAAAGGGATAGGGATATATAAGTATTCGAGTGTACATAGTCCACATAATAACGGTCAAAAATCTTGATGACTGATAAATTTTCTCGAGGCACAATTTAATACGCACTTAATTGCGAAAAGTAAATGGTACCTACAGCATGGCTCTCGGCTGGTATCTCTACTAGGCTATCGCTGCTTCTACAATATAAAAATTGAGTATTTCAACAATATTAAGTCCCGTTACCATGTTTGGTACTTGGTTTAATAGAGAGGATGGGAAGTGGTAGACGCATTGTATGAATCCACATCTAATTTGTCATATGTTCTGGAGAATAATAATTAGTATTAATTAGCCACCTTGCTTGAAAAAACTCGCCTTGCAGGATCATACCTATTCCGTTTTATACCGCCGCCCTTTTGCTGTCATACCCTTTCTGACTGTGTCTTCCAAGGAAACAGAAGCATTAATGTAACAAACGTAGGCAAAAATAACGTTGACTTGACGCACGTGACTTAGCTACATTAACGCATGTTTGTAGATAAGCCTTCGAAGGGACGAAGTAACCACGTCGTTTGTGTTATCTTATATACTTGTAAGCCTATTGCCTGTCTTGTCTAGTTAAATACTAAAATGTATTTTGTTATGGCGTGAGTGTAGGTTTCAAGAGTGATGCAGTAAAATATGTAAACTGCGTTACCTGAGTTATTTATAACAAGCGAAATATGCAACAGTTAATAGGCAACAACGTGATTATTTCCTGATATTTACGTTTTATAATACAGATTTAATAATTTAGGTAGGTACATAAAATTAACTTCATCTTATTTTTGAATTTGTAATTACTTTTAAAATCCATTCAATAGGCTTTTCATTTTTTATGGTTAACAATTCGGATACAGGCGGCAATCTATATTTTTTTGTTTTATTCTTGTTTTTTAAGCCGCCATTGAGTCGAGTATTGTGCGTTCGATTACTTCACGCCACATATTAATTATAATGTCATCATCCTCTTAGCGTTATCCCAATTTCAATCTGGGGTCCGCTTTCTAGTCTAACCGGATTTGGCTGAATATTAACTTTTCCACAGAGCGACTGCCTGTCTGACCTCCGCAACCCGAAGGGATAGCGATATTCCATGGTTTAGACTAGTGTCAGTTTATTTAGAAGGTACTGACGCCCTGTAACGACTGTCAAAGATCTTCACGACAACCGGGACCGACGGCTTAACGTGCTCTCCGAGGCACGGGACAAGCGATAATTAATCATTCAATACGCACGTAACTCCGAAACGTCATTGGTGCGCGCCGTGGATTCGAACCCGATACCCTCAGCATGGCAGTGTGTTGCTATATCCACTCAGCTATCGCCGCCTTATTTAATTATAATGTATGACCCACAAACTTTTTGATACAAAAAGCAGCAAATATTAACAGTATTATTAACAATATTTCCAGGTAGCAGAAATGAAAGAGCACGAAGACATAAACGTGATTCACACGAGCAGTCGGCACAGAGGGCGTAAGCCAAGTAAACGAGACTTGTTCATCACAGTGTCAGAACTACAGATAGTTGCTACAGGCAGACTCGAGATCACATGCGTCAGCACCATACCAGAGTTCAGGAGCATCGAGGACAGATTCGCCGATATCAGAAATGATACAGCTATAGGTGAGGTATTGATACTATGAACATTTTTTTTCACGTGAAGTATATCTTTAGCTGATGTATCTATTAATGGGTTTACCTTATAGAGGATCAAATCAAATTATGCTGTTGATATAAACATACACATGAGGAGCGACTCCGGCTAGTTCTAATATTTATTTTTGTCCGTGCAAGGTAAACAAATATACGGCTTGGCTGTAGTAGGAAGTCCTGATAAGTGGTTACGACACGAATCTTTGAAAAAAAGAGCAGTCTAAGAACACGCTGTTGACTCACTATAGTCTGCACAAATGATTCAGTTATTATCATCAGCCTTTAACAGTTCACTGCTGGACTAGGCCTCTCCTTTGAAAGGAGGAATTGGCCTACTATACCACGCTGGCCAAACGGGTTGGTATAGGGTTTGTATCAAGTTTTCCTTCTCTTACAGTGCTGTTCTCTGCATAATATGCTCTCTCTGTCGGCTCTTACGACACCCATGGGATGATATGGGTTGGTGACATTACGTATTCTTAATCCGTCACCACACGGACATAAATATAATATAATAACATTTAAATAATACATTCGTAGTAATAATTCAGTACTACGAATGTATTATTTAAATGTTACAAAATTTAGATCCTATTTGTTCTGTTACCAGTTCTTAATCTCTATGTTAACTAAAATAGGGAGCCCCTCGTAAGAAAACTGTGTTCACAATTTGTACCTACCCAGCAGATACTTTCAGAATACCTCAAGCTCAAGATATATCTTTTTAATATTTGGTATCTAATGTAAAATTTGTATAAATTCCAGTTGACGTCATCAAGCCTTCAACTTTGTCCCAGCCGGCTGCGAACCTCACGACTCTTGACTCCAGCACCTCTAGTTCTACGAAGTCATTACTATCTTCACTATTATGTATTCTAATGATTTGCTTGCTCACTGTTGCTTGATAGGGCAAGTCATACAATTTTAACAATGGGCTGTGATAAAAATTATGTGTAAAATGTTCTTATGTAAATTATTTATTACGCAAGAGTGTGAATAAGCTACCTATCCCAGGCAATAGATAGACCATACTGTAAGTATAAGTACTTAGCTTTTCAAGTTTAAATCATGACGGCATAAGGAAATTTTCAACAATATGTAGGTAACGACTTATATTAGGTACATGGAGGAAGACTAAAATAACAACGGAATAATAAAATACTCCGCTTGCAGAAAAAAGCGGTTTACCAAACTGGTTACCAGTACCATTTTGCTTAAAAACAACCGTTTGATGCACGTGCTTTATAATTAGAGTACCTAGGTAGGTATTCTGATTGACCAACATTAAAGTGTAGCTGATATTGTTTCTTGTGATGCGGCACAATTAAAACGAGGAGCATATTTTTAGTTTATCTTCATCAAAAATACTTTGAAGCCGCAATTAAATTATAATTTAAGTATTTGGATATGAAATTCCTTCAACCTACATACCTAATAGTAAAGAGGAGACTGCTATGTTTTGTTTCCCTTTTAAGTAAGCCGTGAATCGTTTAGTAAAACAATACCACTTTAATCATATAAATAAATGCTTGGTAAACCATTGTTGTGCCTAGACATTTTTCGAAGTCGCCAAAATAACATATCATCTCGTTGAGAGAAAATTATAATCTAAGTTAATATAAGTTACAATAGTAGGTATAAGTTATTATGAAATATACTAGATACTTTAGACAATTTATAATACGATACCTAAGTGCTTGTTAATGTTCAGCGGTAGATCCGAACGTGATTAAGTCGAACGCAAGTCTTTATAAATTAATAATTAGCTAGGCAGGTACTTACCTACGGTAGGTACTAACGGTAATGACATTTATACTTAAAGCCAGTTTAACCACCTCTCAATAAGCATTATCATCCATCATCGTTTAATTAATATGATTTTCGTGTTTCATTTAAGTATGATCCAGACTTCCATTACCTAAAGGACGCACTAGCAGTTACAAACGCGCGATTTCAATCCCGTCAGTTTGTTACAGGAGGATTTCAGCACACGTACCTATGTCATTTATACATAATATGAAAAGATTAAAAACCGCCCGGTTGTACGGTGAATTAAAACTACGTGGATTTAAACGACTAAAAACGAACAGTTTTTTTCCTGAATACATTATCGTTATCATACCAACTATTGTACCTATTTTACACTCCATTTGAATTTCATATGTGTCTATACTTTCTACGCTAACTAACAAACTTCGTGTTTAGTCATGATAAAAGACGCCTATAATATTATTGAATAATCTATCGGTAACAAATTCAGGATGTCTGGATGAACGCACAGAAAACTATGTGAAGCAGTGTATGCTGTTATTTAGAAGTAGCCTACAAGTACAGCTAGATAGTATCACTACGCCCTAGATCCTCTAATGACTGCGGGTTGCCTTAAAATAAAGCATTGATTTTAAAGGCAAAGTTTTACTATCAATTTAGCTAGTACAAGAGGTAACGAAGAGCGATGGTTCCTGATATAGATGGCTAAAGGGCTATTGCCTGGACATTCTATGGGACAACATTTTTAGCCTGCATCAGTTGATGCATACCAGAACGTATAAAGACGAGAAGGCCTTCGTTTGAATTACTTATTCCAAATATGTCAGGTGCAGTAGTCTTATTTTATATTAACCTTGCTCGCGAATTAGTCTACATCACCTCATTTCTAAATACTATTGGTAATGATTAAAATACAATAAAGTGGGATCAAATTAAATTATTATTACTGATACTTATTTACAAATAGTTTTATGTGGATTTTAAAGTCTCATCTACATGTTTACATTTATAATTACTACCTATATTCTTTGGAACTAATGGCCTGTATCCAGAGTGAGTCTTCTACCACACCACTACAAAAACTACTTTAGAGTATCTCACAAGCGTACATTCGAACTATGGTTTGGATTAGCAGTAGATACCATTAATAAAAAAAAGTAGCACGACCGTTAATTGCCCTTCCATTTGCCGAACATTAAAGGATTAAAGGATGTGTGGCATACAACTGATTAAAGGGTGTACCACGTTAATCAAACGTGGTAAATCCAACATGAAATTTACCGAAAATGTACTAAGCATAGAAAATGAACTAAGTAGATCTATTTCTGTGGTACTGTGTGGAAAAGGGGCTGTAAAAATAATAATATGTACATTTAAAGGCGATGTAGGTATGAGCTTGCAAACATGAAACATATTTTCACTGCAGGTACCTACAGAATTCTAAATTAGATCTGTATCAAATTAATCCACATACCCAATGAATGTTGCCACATTATTTTGAAATATTTATGAATCATACTTTTACCTGGCGAAATTAAGATTTATTTTCTTTCTGCCTAAGTCCTGTTGTTCAAATGTAATGTAATCTTAAATACTCAAATAACATACTTTTCAAAGTATCTGTAGTAAGGAATATGAAGATCTACAGTATTAGTAATTGAAGATCCTAGCCAACAATATTTTGGGAATATTAAATAGTAGATAGATAGGTCGTTGATATCAATCGTTTCCAAATGGTTTCGACATTTCGATGGATTGGAATTTTATCCATACTAAAAAGTAACATCGACTAAAACGTAACATATCAATTTTAAAACATATCATATTTATCATCACAGAAGTAAAACTTACCTACCTAGAATATCATAAAATCTTTTGCTACTCAATTTCGCTGTTTCAAGTTAGTCAAATTTCTAAAATTAAAATAAGGATTTAAAATATATATTGTACATAAATGTAATATACTTCTTCTAATATATTTTGTATGGTTCATTGTAAATACAATTAGCATTGATCGTAAGGCATAACTAACTAATAGATATAAATTATATAGATTTATTGACTATCCTATATAAGTAATGTAACATCAATGTGTTCGACATTAAAAAATATTTGGCTTTTGGCCAGAATGTCCATGGTATCTTCCACAAATACATATCAGAAAAAATTAAATATATTACATATAATTGTTATAAAAGCCTTGAAAATAAAATTAGTATAGATAATCTATCTGCAGATGCTAGAGTATGCTGCAAACATCACCCGGTAAAAAGAGCATTCTTTACGCAAACCTATAAATAAATAATTTATTCTACAAAATGAGTACTATTTGACATAGAACTTTTGAATTTTTTTTTATTCAAAATGAACATGACAATGCATCAGTGATCAGGGAAATAAAAAACAAATATGCAGTCCAGACATATTTTACGTGAGCTTCGTAGCCAGTACGTAGATCCGCTACGTAGGCAACGTAGCGAGTATGTAGCTTAAAATATACGTTATGAAAATTGGAGTCAGGCTTTGATAATATGGAGTTTGGTATCTCAAAATGGGATACCTATTGATTATTTAATAATATAATGTTTCTTTTACAAGCCAGTAGAAGTTTGCGGCATACTCTACGTAGATACTATTTATTCTTACTTAAAATTAAAAATAAGTTGTAAATTGTGTTTATTTATTTTGAATTATTGATCTTAACTGTCGTTAATATATAAATGATATAGTCTATACGGAATCAATGAATTATGTGAAAACAACTATTTTAACTAAACCTAATTTCAATAAGAATAGACGCGAATTTCCTAAATAAAACTACTAAGCATGTACGCATGACATTATAACTGTACATAAATTTAAAAATAATTGTAAAATATTACATGCATAAAATGATGGGTATGTACGATCAGATCCATAAAAAAGCAAATAAGTATTTTATCTTCACCACAGCGCATCCCCCTTATGATGACAAACATACGCATGCAAATAAATGCTATTCTATTCTATTCTACGCAGGATGGTGAAAAGACAATCCCTGAGCCCCTGATATCATATAATTATAATACAGGTCTATAGGTGGTGCTTAATCCAGATGCAGTTTCATTATTTTCATTAATGTGATCCATTAATGAAAATAATGAAACTCCTCCCGCACCGGGACTGAATTTTGTGATTTATATGGACTTGACAAACATTCCATCAATGGACACAAAACAGCAATTAAGCAACAATTAGTGGATAACATAAAGGGTGAACTTGAAATAAGTTACCTAGTAAAAAATCAATATTGAACTATGGATACGTAGCATCATGAGTTCATACGCTAACGTGCCCCAAATCGGTGACAAATCCAGGACTTAGTTAAAGAGCAGGCTTACTTTCGTTCTGGAGGTTTAAATCTGGTGAAGAAAGGTTTTGTAAAGGAAACGCAAAAAAGTAATGTCTTTGACAGAAAACGGATAATGATTTAGGGGAGAGAGCGGGTGTTTGACCCGTGGAAGGCTATTTTACTTACTTATTTTAATCATAAAATCATTTATAATGATTATGTTATATTAAAATACTACTTCTGGTTTTAGAGGTTAAAGTTACGGTGCTAGTATACACCCTTGGTTGACACGATCAACGCAACATTGATCCCTCTTTGAAAAACCATTGTATTACTTATATTCTTATTTCTGTATCGGTTACGGGTAATTCCCGAAGTGCAGTTACACCTTGTTTTAGCCGGTTAAAACTAGGTAAATAATTCGCAGCTAATATCACCTCTTCGGTACCACTTAAAAATATTTTTTCGGTATTTCCATGTCGTCACTGTTCACCATAGCTAAATCTAATAACCATCGCCTGTAAGTCAGATTAATTTTGAAAACAGATAGGTACCTACCTATCATGACATCATCCTCACCATCCACTTAGAAACTAAGATTGTATCAAAGTCTAGAAATAAAGAACCTGTATCCCATCCCCAGAGAAAATGACAACGGTGGCGGATGAACGGTATGAATACAAGGGCTCTGACAATGTCCAAGGGATGGGCTCAACACCCTGTGACGGCGGGTACCATTAACCATTTAAAATAAAAATTCTCTTGATCAGACACGAAAATCGCTGGATGAAGTTCCGCCTACAGACCTACCTAATCCAGACTTGAAACATTTATGGCTCTGAATGTACAAAAGCAATACCTAAACTTGTGATTATCGTCAACGAAATAATTACCTATCCTAAATTTACCTATATTGTAACTTGGCCTAGTGAAACGAGACATATCAACAATTGAATTTCCTAGAGTAATAAGCGAATTTGTAAAATCTATAGTTCGAAGAAAAATGTATTCGACCCTGCTGTACACCTGTCTCAACAAGTTTATTGGATTTTTGTGATCATGTATTGCAAAGACATATTCTATAGTCGAAGAACACAATCAATGTCTAAACAATTAAGCAGAAATCAATGCTATAACCAGCAAACAGGGCATGTTTTCTATCATTCTTACTGACCGTTGAGGTATTTTATATAACATCATTGTGTTCAGCGCCTATAAGTATTTAAGCAGGAGTCGTAGCAATATCGAGCTACTCGTAGGCACAACTCAAGGTGCAAGACTTATTGAATAGATATAATATTATCAGCTTTATGAATAGGTAAAGCTAATTTTAAATTTAGTAGAACTTAATCTATTTAACTTTTTATATTAGGTATTTTAAGATCTAAGTAACTGACTGGGATGTAGGTCCGGTAATTACACCAGTGTATATAGTGCTTGCATAATATTATAATTGAATACCTATGTTGTTATTCTTTAAATTTATTGATGCTGTCTTCCGAGCTGTCCTTTAACTTAAACTGCCAAGATAACTGCGCACAAAAATGCAGCAGATTTTCGAATCTAAGTGGATAAGCTAAATAACAAGACTTTTTCATAATTACAAATAAAATGAAAAAGCATTATTTACGTCGTTTCCTTGTGACAAACTAATGGCAATACGCTCTTCAAGAGCGAGATTTTTTTAATAACAATTGTTAGGTAATCAAACGATTACTGCCGAAATAAAAAAAATGCAGTTTCTTGGGCGGTACTGAAGGAAAGACTAAGAAGCCAACAATTTGTCTAAATAAATTGCAATACAGTAGAAGATGCTAAGAACGGTAGGTACGTACTCAATACTAATGCATCTATTTAGAAAGACTGGATAAATTACACATTACTAACTAGACGTATTTAAATTTGATGGATCCATTGATCATGGCATAATAGGTACCATTACATACGTTGCTAACTCTATGATACCTACTACGTGCAATGGAGGCGAACGCGAACGTTGGCAGAAAATTATTCTAAGGAGCGTTATTGGGTTGGAAAATCTTATTACTTATTAGGCATATTGTTCTAGTTACAATGATAGTATAGATGCAATGTCTCGCGTCTCATGCTCCAAGGTTGGCAAATAATACGCAGTTATACCTTGACCATCTTTTTTGCGATACTCAGATTACATAAGTTATTGTTTTTTTATTATATAAGTTATTCAACCTTCGATATATTTTTTTACCGGCAACTCAGGTTGCCTGAACCGAACAGAAGCTAGCCTTGCGGCACTTTGCACTGTTGTACTGATGTAATGAAAGACCTACAAAGTTAGTTTTTGTTACGATATTAATTCTAATTTAATTTTGAAACATAATTCGTGTGATAAATTACATTGTTACGCAAACTGAAACATTCATCTGGTCATTCACATGTATTATTTTATATGATTGAAATATAAAAATATACTTACCTACATAATTGTGAGTAGATACCTACTGAAGTACGAACCGGTACAGTTTAGCAGTCTCATAAAGCTCATAATATGAGTTGCAAATAAATGTGAATGACCAGATTTGAAAGAATAACAATATGAATTAAAACAATAAAATACCTATAATATTTTAAGGCAAGTTTCATTCATACCTATATATATAACTTTTTATAGGTAGTAGAGCCTTGCTGATTTCAGCGTGAAAGGGCCGGCTCGACCGGGGAAGTACTACCCTCTCACAGAAAATCGACGTAAAGTAACAGTAGGTACTTAAACTGTTGCGTTTCGTTCGGTAAGTGAGAGTGCCGAAGGCCATATCCCCTATTCCTTCTCCCTCATTCCACTCCTCATCCTATCCCCAAGGGGCGGCAACGCACTTGTGACTCCAGTGGTGTTGCTTGTGTCCATCGGCGGCGGTAATTGCTTACCATCAGGCGATCCGTCTGCACGTTAGCCGCCTATTACTATAAAAAAAATACGCCTAACACGATAAGTATCATTATTAAAATGTTTCTGTGCGCTGCTACTACCATTTTCTCATCCATTATTCAGCCCCGAATTGTGGTGGCCCCGGTGCACCGAATTGATTTGCAGAGGACATCCTTGATATACGCATTAATATATACATATACCTATCTCGACAAATTCTTTTTAATCTATAAAATATGCTGGTCACTGCTGGTACATGGTGTACTATGTGCGATAAAGTTCTGCATAGTACCTATAACATATTAACATCTACTGGTACATATAAATTGAACCTTGACCGACCTGGGTGTTGTGGGGTAAAAGAAGATGTAGTGACAAGCATCGAGAAAGCCATGTTGAGATGGTTTGGGCACATGGAGAGGATGGATGAGGAAAGACTGACAAAATAGATACATATATAAGGCAAGTGTGAGTGGGATAGGACGAAGGGGAAGACATAGGTGGACGTTCTCTGACCAAATGGAGACATCCTAAAAAACGATGGATCAGAAGTACCCCAAACAGAAGAGCAGGCATGAGAAACTTGATGGGAGTGAATGAAGCAAGAAAGATATGTCAGGATCTGCAAATGGCGTTCCGTAGTTTCTGCCTACCCTTTCGGAAAAAGGCGCGAGTATGTATGGTCGAGCTAAGTTGTTGGATAACAATTATGAATTAAAATTTAATGGTGAAATTATTACAAGGAAAACTGATGTTGCTGAGACGTTTAACAATTTCTTCATAAACAGACCAGTAAACACAACCAGATGTCTAGATTCATGTCCAAGTGAAGCAGAAATTTTAGTCAGGGGCAAAGCGAATGAGTGTGATGTGCTGTTTTATTTTAAATACATTGACACCAATGACATAAAGCATATTTTTAATGCTTGGGAAAACTCGAAGGATGCCATTGGTGTTTTTTGTGATCTGTCAAAGGCGTTTGATTGTGTCGAACATAATACACTTTTGCGAAAATTTAAACTTGACGGTATTAGATGTTAATGGGAGTAGGTCTCTAGGTTTGCCAGTAGCAATGGGCGTTCCACAGGGCTCCATTCTTGGTCCTCAATGATTTGCCGTTCTTTGTGAAAATGTGATATTGTTTTGCTTGCCGACCATACGTCAGTAATTTTTAAAGTTGATCGCGTTCACGTTAATTCACGTAACTTTGATAGCGTAAATAATACTCTTGCACAAGTATTAGATTGGTTTTCGACGAATAATTTAGTACCTACTCAACTCTAGCAAAATCAAATGTGTTAAATTCTAGTCCATTAAAATGTTACATAATATGTAACATTTTAATGGACTACTCAGAATACAGTCGATTAGAAAATTTCGTCCTCTAACAAATGCAAACATATTATGTTTGCATTTGTTAGATGACGAAATTTTATAGATGTCTAAAGACGGTGAGTGTAAAGTTTAATCAAAATTTGTGGGGTCGCAGCCCTTGTCTTGTGGTCGCAAATTTGCACTCACTAGCGTGCTGGGTACCTATTTCATGCAATACAGATTGCACAAACTCAGAAAGAGATAGCAATGCTCCAGACACCATGCCTCACCCCATGGTGTTGCGTTGCCGCGCGCCCTATCTCCCGCAACCAAATGGGGGCGCACCATCGTTGCGTCGCGGTGGGGCCGCAGAGGAAGACGAGATGCGGTGTTGCGTTGCCGTCCTCCCTATCCTCTGTGGCCGCTGGGAGTTTTAGCGGCGCAGCCCAACACCTTCATCCGCCGCGAAGGGTGTTTTGTTCGGCGCCCGCCTGACCATCTGGCGGGCCAATACCCGTCGGGGGGTAGCATGCGGTAGCGTGGGAATGCTTCGGTGATACCCGACCCTCCAACACATGGATACATGAGGAAAACGGGTTGGTTTTTAGTCAGTAAGAGTCTGACAGTCCTTTTCGGCCTTCTCCCAGGGCGCAGGGACTCCATGAGTATTTTCCAACCCGACACCAAAAAAAAAAGAATAGGTACCATGCCTCTGTAAATTACACTCACACTTAATGTGTCCTTTCCCATTTTTTTCTTATTTTAAACCTAACATCACGATGACAATAACAAACAACAAATTAACGACTTAGGTTTACTAACAAGTGGGAATTGGATACAGTTTTAACATGATCACAGCTAATGCTCCACATAATTTATCGGGAATCTAGTCAATCGGATGGCAAAATAACATTTTTTTGAATATTTTATTTAATTGGATATGTGATTTAATTAACAATGAGCGTTCATTCAAATAAAATCAGTCTCGGCAAAAAAAGGTTGCCACATACAGACTCGTCACTCAGCCATCAACATCCTAGTCTACCTACGCAGTGATATCAGCTGATTAGTCAATTAGGTCCGAGATAAAAACGAAATTACAGTTAGGAATGTGCGATTACGGTAATAACCATAGGCGACTAATAAAAATAAAGCACTCAAATTGCCTCGAGATGAAATAAACTCAGCCTCTGCGAATCGTATTTTTATCAACTCGGTGAACCCATAACCAGGTACATAGTACTCTAAATAATCTTCTCTAGTTATACATGACTGTGAGCATGTAGAGATTTGAATTTCATCAACGGTGACCTGTCGATCGTACCTAACAAGAATGCAGTCGCCTATGAGTTTGCTCATTTGCACAGCAACAAACAATATGTAGCATCAAACGAATTCTTATCTCGGGACACACGTTGGTAGGTACGCCATGTACGAGAAGAATTTGCGCTTACTTCGAGTTAGCCTGAATTCTATGGACTATATCAAATGCTACAGCTGATGTAGCGACGACACGTCCTAGCGGTAGCAAAATGTTCCTAAGTAGTGGGGTGAACTAAACCAAATGGCCACAGATGTGTTGAACTTTTCAAAACAGAGTTACGAGCGATGGTGCAACCATCCATCTTCCTAGCGTTATCCCACTTGTAGTCCGCTTAAGGTTTTTTAATTTAGGTTTTTTTAAATTTTGTTTTAGAGGTAGGTATTTAGGTACTGACTACCCACAACGTCAGTCCAAGAAGAACGAAAGTCTTCACTCTTCATAACAACGGGAAACGGCGGCTTTACGTACTCTGTCGGAAAGGGGCAAGCGATAATATAATTAACAATTTTATATGCACATAACTTCGAAAGCCCGATACCATGTGCATAGCAGTAGGTAGGTATGTTGGTATCCCCACTAAGCTATTCGCTGCTTATACGAGAGATAGTGCCAATGCATCAGAATTGTTTCCTCTCTAGTTACTGTCTTATAGGTGAGAAGCAAGAGTCTCCACTCAGTGGCAATGGCAACATCGGCATTCTGTGTGACTTAGAAGCACATATTTTAAATTGTAATGATAATTCTTCCAAACAATTAGATAAGTTTTACGCATAGTATCCATTGCACCAACCGTAATTAGCAAGATGTTTCTTACTTAGTCAACGTCGTCCTAGCGCTACCTCCGTTGCATCCAAGACTGCCGTGTCAGAGCCGGAGGACGGTTTTCTAGACTCTCCGGATTTTACATAATGTTAGCTTTACTATTGAGTTACGTATCTACGGGAATTCTTTGGGTTGCGGAGGTCAGACGACCGTAGACCTGTGTCAGTTTATTAAAGGGTGCCGAGTCCAAGAACTGACCTTAATGGCAGCCGGGACCGACGGCTTAGCAAGCTGTCCCCAACACATAGCTGCGAAAAGTCGACGGTGCGTGCAGTGCGCCGTAGGTTTGAAGCCTTTGTATGCCAGTCTAGTGGTATCTACACTACGCAATTGCTGCATTTTAGTGGTGGGATCCGATTCTGCGTCTAAAGGAAGACTAGGGTTTTTACATGATGCCTGGGGTCTAGTGCGAGTTATGACCGACTTACGAATCGTTTCTCGATGGGACCAACTTCCATATATTTTCTAAACGGGCCCTCTTGACGATCTCGACTGACTATCAGTCCAGATCGAAACGACACGCAACTCGATCAAACTCGATCCCCTGTTTAGTAGAGTTAGAACATGCCCAAACTGTAGGTAAGTGTGAATCACCAAGATGATAAGGTGTCAATTAGCGTTCACCCTACTTCGCTACGGCCTTGGTTTACGTACACAAGTTATCTATGACTAACAATGACAGCAAGCGCATTTTACTCACCGACTTCTGAACAAAATTAGGAACAGACAAATCAAACAAATACTTAACAATATTTACTTTAATTCAAATAATAGTGATCATAATTTTAGCAATGTGCAATGCAACATTTGGTTATAAAGCTTTCTATCACATTTTTAACAGACAGATAAAACCCAGGACTAGGTTTAGGACATAAAAGAATAACCATAAACATAGGTCGTAGACATTTATAATTCGTACAAGACCATAATCGTCATATAATGTAAGTTTCAGTCAAGTTTCAGTCGTATCATATGTTATGCTAGATGTAAGTCATTGCGCAGTAGACAATCTATAATACAAGCTTTGTACAAGCTCCATGTAACATACGTAGGACATGCCGACTTGACAAACATGCGCAAGATTTTACTCTCACTAACTTCACACCGCGCATAAAATTTGACGCGAGCTGCACTTATTCTGTTAGTAGGTATACCTCAATTAACAATTGTTACTGATATATATGTGAGTCGTAATCAACAGAACTGTAATCACTACAATAGTTGACAATACAATCTAACATCTTTATCATATAAGGCTAGCTACAAACTAACTTGTGTCCACTGATAAGAAAGTAGTACTTGAAGCCGTGACACATACATTAGTAAACGATTTCTTTAATTAAAGTGACTAGTGCCACGTATAGATTAGATATAATAATATAATTCATGGGAACATATTTTGCTTCCTACTTTATTATAATATTTATTTATCAATGAGGACAGATAGCTACTTATGGCTATGTTAAGCACTTTAGGAAAGTGTATCATTAATCTAATCCATAAATAATCACTTTAATATCGTAAATACATTATGTGATATTCACACTTTAAATGGAAGTCGGCTACACTACATTTGCCAATATTAAATGCAGATAAATTTCATTTTGTTTTATATAAAGATTTGTTTTATATATAGTCATCGGACACGTATTAAATATTATATAACTTTATCTAAATAAATACCTACTATCTAATTAATATTTTAAGAATTGACAAATTAAAAGCGTCAGTTGGACGAATAATAAGCAAAGTCAAGGTGCAGTAGATGTTTATGCTAAACTAAACTGTCTGATGCTAAAACTAATGCATATAATAACATGTATTCACAGATATAGTCAGACAGACATTCGCAAAACGTAAATCAGTCGTCAATATACAGGGTGTAAAAAGACCCTTAACGAAAACTGAAATCCCATGTTGTACCAATCATTACGAACATTTTTTACTTCGGCACCATACCTGGGAAATTACTGGTTCAGGAGAGAATATTGAGGCTCAAAGTTAGTATGGAATTTCTCTAATTAGGTATAAAATCGATGCATTGATAAGTAGGTATTTCGAGCATTGCACGCGCGCGCTTTTAATTGCGGTTTAAAAAATGAGACATCTTAAAAAAGAAATTCGTTTCCCAGGTATTATTTTTGATTAGTATGACTTGGCATGATGTCCACAACCAGTAGACTTCGGCTTGGTGATGGATCTTGTGACACTCCTGTATTAAGTCACAGCAACAGCAGGCACTCGAGCAACACCTTCGGCATAAGTTGAATACGCAGTCGCTTATAATATACACAGCGTCTATAGATCTGGGTGCCTAGTTCAAGTTTTTATACGAATAGATTTCGAGTCGGCGGTCGATGGACACTTTTCCGTACATTTTCTAAAAGCGCACTTGAACGGTCAGTAGCCGCCTCTAGGAGCAATTTTAGAAAATGTATGCAATCGTCATGAATCGTCCCGTCGACGAGCAACTCGAATGCGATCTATTCGGGTGCAGACTCGGACTAGACCTCCTGTCTAAGAACGGATAAAAAATTATGCAATCCGTAATCAATCGCTGGTTTGGTTCTGTATCGTTTTTACGCCAAGGATGCGCTGCTCGAATATCGAAACAGCCATAATTCGGTATCTATGTGTATGTACTCGTAACATGATGTGTTAGGCAAGCCGATTTTAGTTGTATCTATAAATACTATTATAGGAATAACCAAAATACAATGACTACCTATATTTAATATATCGAAATCGGGTATATATTATTTCTTGATTGTGCAATCTATATAATTATTATACTTTATTGTCTAACTGTTGAACTATTTGATTTGAGACTACTTTCGTAGCTATGGAAGCGTTTGGTATAAGAAACCGGTCCATGTCCTTTATCAGCAAATTATCTCCATCTGGTACACCATACTTGAATGTTATCAATTCTGGATGTCGCTTTTTGGCCGTAATTTTTACAATTGTGGATAAAGGTCGCCTGGACATGACTTTTGCGACGCCTCTTTTATTCGGAATATCGCGTAAAACTATAAGATGCGTTTCTGTTACAACAAGGTGTGAATCATGCATGTAGCCATTAAGTAATACTTCTTGACATTGAAAATTATCGACAGTATTCTGTTCTTTGAGGAAGGACTGCACCTCCACAATTTCTTCCAAAGAATCAGAATCAGTAAAATCTCGCCGTAAACTGTCTGACCGTGAATCATCATCTTCATCATTAATACTGAAAACTGGAGGCACATTTCTGTATCTCTGCTCTTTTCTGTCTGCTGCTGAGACATGCCATTCTCCATTGTTGTATGTGGAATTAGGATTGACAATATATTCTATTAACTTACCCTTCACTTCCTGGCTCTTTGCTTTCATTGCTGAAGACAGTTTACTAAATAATTGTTTAGCAGGAATGTTATCTCTGACCTTAGTTTGGTGTACCTCTGTTCCATCATTATTATTATTGGGTGCACAAACTAAGCATGTAGATGGATTGTGTTCTTCCAAGCAGTCTGTCATATGAGGGCCAAAGTAATCATGTATTGCCACAAAACCACCTTCCAACATTGAAACATGTTTTGTATTTCTTTTCAAAAATGATGCAACCACCATATGTGCATAACTATCTTCCTCAGTTCTTCCAGAACCAACAAAGCATAGATGTTCTCCAGCTGCAAGAGATCCTGCAGCTAGTGCTTGCGTCTGGGCATTTAGTAATCCTTGAACTGCTGTGTTAAAAGCAGAAGGTTCCTGTAGCATTAGGTTACAATCAAGATGGAATGCTGTTGACAAATGACCAGCATTATATTGTTCAGCCGGTCTACAGTCAACCAAAAAGAATTTGACACTGTCACCATTAGCAGAATCTAATGTAGCACTCTCAATCAGCTCATGAACGGCTACAGGAAGACACAAAGCTTGAGAGTAGAGTTTTGAGTTGATTTCCACTAAACTGCCTGAGAACAACACCTCTAAAACATCTTCACGGAATGATTGTGGAGTCTTCAATGAGTAATAATGTGCAAGTGAACAAAAATCTGAAACATCATTAGCTTCCAGATCCCCTGGCATATCAATTAGTGTCTGAATGATAGATTCTTTATCTTCTGTTTTCATTTGCAATAATTGTTCTCTGGCATTAATGATCATTATCAAGCAAAGGAAGAATATGAAAAAGGGATCTGATCTTTGGAAATATAAATCCCACATAAAAAGCACTACTTCCAAATTGCATGTACCAGCAAACAATGACCTCAGCCAAGACATGCAATATTGTTCAGGTGTGATTCTCTTTGTGTCCAAAAATGAACAAAGTTCTGGATCATGGTACTGCAGAATTAATCTTAGTATATGGAATGGCACACCATTTTTTACACAGCCTTTTGGAATGTATAGCTTTAATATCTTTTCAAACAAATTGTATGTATCAGACCTTGGCAGTTTTAAACTTAATAAAGGTAACAATATTTCAATCCAGCCGTTATTAGTACTATAGTTAATAGATTTTGACTTACAGTAAAAGGTTATTATGGACTCGATGTCAGAAATGACTGATAATTTATCGTCATCATCATTGCCCAGCCGCTTGACAAACTTTTTGACATCATCTCGAAGTTCATTCTGATTAGTTAAATCAAATATTTCATCAAAGGATAGAAGTTGATTGCCTGCTTCTTGACAATTGAGGCAAAGGAGCCACACATCAGGGCGCAAACTTTCTGGGATCTTTTTTCCTTTTGTTAATACATTTATTTCTTGAGCTGAGCATCCATCCAAGAGGGCAGACTCCAGTTCTATTAGCCTGAAATTAAAGTTGAATAAGCATCACACAATGAAGTTGAGAATTATAAACAAATAAATGACATGTGAATCTGCTACAATGATAAGTTTCGAGGTAAAGGAAAAACATACATACTTCAATGCCAAATAATAAGTTAACATTTTTACACTTCTGTTTTATTATTGTTTATTTAAATGCGTTAAAATTGATTTATTACCATGTATTGTCATCCTCGTCACCAGCCATCTCTCGCACTTACAATCGTACCTCTAAATTCCTGATATAATATTGTTTGCTTTTACAGGCTTTAGTATGGGTCTAATATTATTAGTTACATTAACTTATAACACTTTTACAAAGATCATATTACTCTCTAGTGTATAAACTTTTCAATACACACGAAATATACCAATAATTCAATGGGTCGTATTGTTTATCACATCAAATGTACATATTCCAATTTTGCAATTCCAACTATTTCCAACACTAATGTCAAATATGACGAGTACATGATAAAACCAATGCCAGGTTATACTGTTTGTCCTTGGCTTGTCCGATTTAGGACTTCAAGTACACGACACAGAGCTTAAATTGCAAGAACATTTAAACTGAAACATAAATATAGTAGAGCTGCGTGAGAACGGGTGTAAATTGCAGGCTACTTTGTGATGTAAGGGTAACTTGAGCCCAAAAACCAACAACAAGTTATCCCTATTTTTACTTCATCTGAGATTTAACCTTAAACACTCAAGTGTAAGTGTAGTGTGTAGTGTGCATGGCTCATTCAGGCAGTGGCTCTGTAGGAAAGATAATATGCATTCAAATCCTATTAGATAAGTAGGCGGAGCAGTGTGCGTCAAGATGGCAGGACCCAGTTCGCGTTTAAAACTTTAGCACAATACCGGGTTTGTACTACATCATCATCCTCTTAGCGTTTTCCCAGTTTCAATCTGGGGTCCGCTTGCTGGTCTAACCGGATTTGGCTGAATATTAGCTTTTCCACAGAGCGACTGCCTGTCTGGCCTCCGCAACCCAAAGGGATAGCGATATTCCATGGTTGAGACTAGTGTCAGTTGATTAAGAAGGTACTGACGCCCTGTAACGACTGTCAAAGATCTTCATGACAACCGGGACCGACTGCTTAACGTGCTCACCGAGGCACGGGACAAGCGATAATTAATAATTCAATACGCACAATGTACGCACATAACTCCGAAGAGTCATTGGTGCGTGCCGTAGAATCGAACCCGATACCCTCTGCATGGCAGTCTGTTGTTGATATCTCCAGTCCGCTACCGGGTTTGTACTACATGTGGAGTATTTATACCCAAAACGAGATATTTGTACCTCTGAAGATGTAGGAAATACATCAAGATATTAACCATAGACTAAAATATTATAACCAATGCTCCTTGATTATAACTTGATTATTTTAACTCATTTATAACTGGAAATATTTTCTCAAAGGGAAATACCAAGAAATACGCTGTAAATTAACCTTGACACCAAAGAGGTTGGACGTTTAGACGTTTCTAATTTTAAATTCCTAAGAGAATTAACCGCGGTTACGAAGTTATCAATAAACAGCTGGAAATTCGAGACAGACGCGTTGCTGGACAGTTTGAGATTTAAAGCTTGGTCAAAGTACGTAGACGCTAGAACGCGCGTGTCTTGATATCTGTCAAGTAGTGACTGAAATATGACCTGATAATTCTCAGCACTGGGTGTGACACCTGCAAATACGGACTGGGCCTTCGGTGACAGTTTACCTATTAAATAGTACAACCTGTCAGCATCTGTCAGAGAACCATTATCGTGCACTGTAGACTTAAAACTTGCATAGAATAACGGCCAATTTCGTATATCTCCGTCAAACGACATAATCTCGATTGGCGGTAATCTCGGTTTGCGGGCAACGGGCTCTGCTGAACATTTACCCTCCAATTGCGATTGTATACGCTTAATAATACAATAAAGATCTTCGAATGAGGTATACGCCTGATAGTTCGGTTTTTCATCAGGATTGATAGAAAGTAATCTTGCGTTATAATCGTCTAACAACTTATGAAAATCTGTTCGAATACTATTTACTGTTATACAATAACTGAGAAATGCTTCGCTATTTGTGTCAGACATAGATGCGGTTTTTGATCGTTCATAGATATTTTGAATGCGCTCAAATAAAATATTGCGTTTCGCTTCTAAGATTGTCATCTCTTTGTCTTCCGACACGCGTGACTTCTTTTGTTGTGACATGCTTACGTAAGTATAAGCTAATGGGACCGAAACAAAATAAGAATGTCTAATGTATCTATTATTTTACCTAAGTAGGCTAAGTAGGCAACACCTTAGAGCCGAGGAATTAAAGTTGATTGAAATATGAGATTTATAAGACAACTATGATAGTTGCAGAAATAATAATTTAATAAGTAGGTAGCTACATAAAAGTTTACCTACTAATGCGGGCGGAAATAACCATGTGACGGTTATGTGAATATATTAGGAGTATAGCTAGGTGCTATAACTGCCTAGGTATAGCGGTATAACGTATAAAACGTAAATGAATCCGACTCGTATGGATCAAAAAAATGGTTCGGCGATACACCGAAACCGATTAGGGTAGGCGACTTGGAGAAGGAAATGGACTGTATTCAGAGGATAGCGGTTCTTCGCCGCCTGGAAAGGAATTAAGGGAAGAGGAGATGGATACGGGAGGAGGTGATTGAGTGGGTATAGGATATTTCCAGGATGGAAGGCACTTACCTTATACAGCCTTCTTCGTTTCTTTTCCTCCTGGTGTTTTCGTGATGCAGCTGCTTGTTTTCACTTCACTCACGAGCGGGTTTTCCTTGGTGGAAGCGGTAAATCACATACAGCGGTGCGGCGCGGAGCGGTATCGAGACGGCGGTCTCAGCGGGAGGAATGTTCTAGACTGTCACTCGCGTCCACGATCACGTCGACGAATCAGGCGAAGGCAGTGCCTCTTCCAGGGAGAGGGAAAGAGAGGGACGGAAATATGATATCGCTCGCACTAGACAAGCGTGGAACGATTCATGTTGATGCGATTAGTTGTAGATAGGAAGGTAGATGGCGCTACCATTCGGTATAAAATCAATATTAAGGCCGTACCATGGACAATATACGGATGACAGTAAACGTCCGCAGACGCTTACTGTCATTTTTCCAGATTGCTATCGGACGTCTGAACGCTCAAGGTCACGTCCGCGACAGACGTCCGATATTGTGCACACTTGAATGGATTTTCCTTGTCCACGTTCTTGTTGTTGTATACAGGCCTTGCCACACGGCACAATTTTACGTCCAACTTGATTAAATCACTTGATGAAATCGTGACGTGTAGACGCCAGTCGTCCAACTCAAGTTCATCGGGTGGGCGGTACCACCAGATTTTAACCAATCGGGTGGGCGGAATGCAAATCAGTGATTTGATTGTGTCGTGTAGACGGGCAAAGCCAATTCGATTGAAAATTTGATCAGTGGTAAAATTGTATCGTGTGGCAAGGCCTTACCCTTCTGTCGCGACAGTAAGTCGCGACAGTAAGTCACGACAGATAGTTTGTGCGGGCCTTTAAACACGTGATTTTTTTAGTACTTTCTGTCTGGCAAGTCTTTGCAAAACACTGTCCGGCGTCAACAGCAAAAACTACAATTTCAATATTTTAGTTGTTTATTTATACGGCTTAAATATATCGACACATACTAAAGTTAGACATTTGACCAAAAATATTTATCGATAAATCATCACTGTTACGAACAACACTCGGTTTCCTAACTCTATGTTTTGTCTACTGTTTGCCTACCACGATTCTGCTATAAGAGCGTGCTGCTAAACCTATCGACAGCTCTTTCTATCATACTGCATGTGCCATTAGAAAGAAGATATCAATCATAGCAACCGCTGTTGTTATTTAGTGTTACTTCTATGCCTTAGGTTATATTCAAAGAAATATAAAGTTTAATGTACATAATTTACTAAGATACCTACCTTAGGTATCTTAGTAAATTATGTACATTAAACTGCGCTTACTATCAAACGCGCGATAGAAAATTAGACCGCTGGACGTTTTTGTTTATTGCCAACTTAGCAACCGTGGCTACCAGCTGTCGCTTCCAGCTACAGTCTTAGGTACATTCATGTCCGATAGTTAGTTGCCGTATTAATCCCTCATTCAAAAACATCGATATCTCCTTTCACTGTCAAATCCCATCACTAAGGCTATTAAATCAATAAATGTACAAAATAACAATTTGTGAGTTAAATTCATAACACATACGTATGCAAGCTGTTCCTTTAATTTGCAATACAATGATATTGTGTAAACTTAACACTCATTATAGCATTAATACGAGAAAAGTAAATAAATTTGTTGGAAAATTCTGACTCACCGCTAGAAGAGAAAGTTTCTCCTGTTATTTCCGTTCCGAGAATAGCGGAATCCACATCCCGATATCACATACACGATGTGTATTAATTAATGAGTACACTATTTAATTATTATAAGCTTACTTACTATTTAAATGCAAAAAAGTTATTAAAAATGTAAACACAAACGTCCAACAAATTTTACACTGATGACAGATCACAGCACGGCTATTTAGAGAATGTAGTCAAAGATATGAGTACCTATGTAAAGAGTCTATTACTCTTTAAATGAGACGCGTAATTTGACGTTATGATTAACCAACTAAGACCAACTGACATTACATGTTGCACGTTCGGTATAAGGAAATTTATAGGGCATGTTCTCTCTAGTCTAAACCTAGTCCAACCTCTCTGGTTATATTTCTTTGCTTGACACTATTGAGTGATGACAGATCAAAATGTCACTGTCAGTGATGTGTCAGTGTCTCTGTCTATCAGTCAGTGTTTTTGTGTTCTTAAATGGGCGGATTTGATAAAAATAATAAAAATAACTAGTAAAGCACGTCCTTAAATACCAAATGGCAATATAAAAACGTATCGTTATTCTTAGTGAATTAACAGTTTTAGTAAATTTAGGAAATGTTATCATATTTTATAACTTCAGAATTATTGTGTTTCGTGTTTATAATGAATTTTCCTAACTTCATCCCTCAAGAGTTAAAATAAAGTGTGAATGGTTGCATGGAAGTTTGTCTTTTAGTTAATAAGTTTACATGTTTATAAGCGTATTTAAAAATGTTAATTCTAATAGGATGAATTGGTATATTTTTTAATTTATATGGGCAGTTTGACTTTTTTGGAGGAAGTAGAATCTTACAACATAAAAGCCAAGTCCAAAAATAACTGCAATTAACCGAAAATAACTGTACACGAGTTCAGATAAATCATGATATAAAGTAGCAGTGGTTGAACATTTATATTTTAATATTTTATTGTACTCATGTATATGCACGCAAGCAAGACGCATATTGATGGTTAATACTAATATAATATAATATTTCTACTGGTAATTGTCATGCAATAATAGGCAGCAAGTCATTTACAAAACAGAGTAGCAATAGGTATAGACAGACCCTGAACAAATATGTTAATTTATGCTATATTTCAGATGTCCACATGTCACTAACCACATATATGATCAAACCTCTCTGTTGCGGACTATAAAAAAGAAATACCTATAAAAATGAAACAGTTCAATAGTTTGTTTCCCAACAAAGAAGGCTTCATTGTTTTTGCTCTGTACATAATACTCTTCGTATTTCAGGGTAAGTAAACATTTAATATTTATTTAAGGTACAATGGTTCAGCTTGACATAATCAAACAATGAAAATTATGTCATATATTTAAACAACATGTGTGTGTAGCGATCCCACTGGTAGATTATATTGGAGGTAGGTTATCTGTGCTGTATTTTATTTCAGTGTGATTTCGAAGTTCAATATAATCTTTAATTTTCTTATAACTCATATCCTCAGCTGTATAAAATTGCAGTACTTTATTTTAACACATTGACTGCTGGCCTAAGATTCGTAGACGGCCTTTTGCTATGCGGCCAGTACGCATATCCTGCGTGTGTCCGCACCCGCAGAGCGTGCCCAGCCTCTCGTGCTTAATGACACGCAACGCGCGTGCAGGTCGAGCGTCTGTCTGTGCTGACGCGACACGCGACGTACGAGTTGCTATACAAAAAAACACACATGAGTGGTCGTCAGCACATGTGTGGTATGGGTATGATTCACGCGTCGCGTGTTTCGGCAGCACGCTTGTATATTTTTCCCTAAACACGACTATTGTGGGCTAGCCGCATCGCAGGATCCGACACTTGGGACACACCATATACGTTTCCAGCAGTCAATGTGTTAAGAAAATAAGCCTATAATAAGAAGAGATAACTCTGCTTAGATATACTATATGTTTAAGCAGACAACCATGGTGCTCCAAGCTAAACTGGTGTAATTAAAAATATAACATATATCTATAGGTTATTTAGCAATAATACTGCTTACTTTTTGAACTAAAGAAAACAGCGTCTGAGAAGCAAGCAGTTCAACAATGCTAGTTATATATATTTTTTTTATATGTGGTCCCCTTCGGGGACACAGGTATGAGATTGCTAGTTATATAAAATACAAAATATGAGACTGGTAATTCTTTATTATCGGATAGCAGTATGCTAGAGGCTGGTTGTTAGTACTAATGATTAGTAGGAGTAGCCCAATACAAAAAAATTATTAAACAGTGAAATACAGTAGGCCCTTGGTAATCCGGCAGGCATATTTTTTTCAGATTATCGAATTTGTATGGGTAGTAAAAACTTTACACATAAGATGTAAAATAAATCTTACATAATAAGAGACCAGACGGCTCTGTAATCCGGCATTCGGCTGTATAAAATACCCGATTATCAAGCGGGCTACCTGAGTCACTGAGTGAGCACTGAGACTACTGAGCGTGCCGGATTGGCGAGCGCCGGATTACCAAGCGCCTATAAAATACATGCCTATACACGCCCTAAAATCTATAAAAGTGAATGTTTATGAGGATAGAAGGATGGATGTTTTTAACTCTTTGATGCAACACAACTGCAGTAATATAGCTTTACATCAGAACCCATAGTATCTTTGGTCCCGATAACCAATGCCGCAGACTGCAGACAGCACCGAGTTATAAAATAATTGCATAAGCACAAAACTTTAATTGTTATATGTATAGGACGTATGCATATGCATACAGCATACAAATCTATTTTTGTTGGAAATCTACTTAATGTATTGTAGTTACTACTAAATATATCAGAAATACTACATAATATATTCACATGCTGCAAAATAGAATATTATTTATAGAAATAACCTGTTTGAAGATCTATTAAAAAATATGCATGTTTCAAACATTTCTTGTTCTGTAAAATATGCATGTAGACGCTGATTGAAGGTCAAGGCTTCTAACTAATGCCTACATAATAATATAATATTACTTAGATTGTTGTTATGCTATGTATTTGGTCAATGTTACAGTAGTCAGTTATTAAAATCTTACAATTGCCTCAAAATGCTAGTTTGTCGCAAATTAGGTAAAGCCTATGTCCAGCTGTGGACTACAAAAGACTGTGACATTTACAATATTAATTTTAATAGATAAAAATATTAAGATTTTAGGGAAGATTATTAAGAAAGTATTACTAGGTTTTTCCAAATTCTCAATAGCAGCACGGAGTCAGGTTAAGTGCCCGGTAACGGCAACAGGCTCGAGCCTATTACGTGGGACCTACAAATTCTAGGCACGGCAGTCAAAAGCTTTAATAACTTAAGTAATTTTTTGGACAGAATTGCAAAAATTCACAGCAGCCATATTTTTGCATTATCCGTCGACTGGAATTAGCACGTCTCCATCGCTTTATTCAGACGCAATATTCGGCCGTACAATATAACTAAGTCATATCAACAAATCAAGCGCCGACATAAATCACTTAAGTTAGGACTTAAGTTTTATTTCCGGCGTCGCAACTCTTCAGCTGACTTAAGTCCTTGATAACAGTGATGCGTTATTGTCGTCGATAATACTTTTGAGTATCTAACAGTTAACTGTAAGCCCTCAATAAAATAAATACATCACGAGTTTATAGATAAGTACATATAAGTTGACTGAAACCATTTTTTGTTGACTAAGGTGGAAACTCGTCCTAATGAGCCGTCTCGACTCCGCCATCTGGCCAAGTTGACTCAGACCGTGCAATTATTGAGGAAAAAGCGGAAATACAAATTTATCACCTACACGATTGAATGCAGTTAGTAAGATCGTGTAGCAAACATTTTACCGTAAGGGTAATGCGGCAAAACAATTTCGTTGATTTCGCTAGTTTCTTGATAGATCAAAATAAACTGATCAAGTTATATAAAACCGTTTAAAAAAGTTGACGACGACGGCAGTATTTTTAAGTGGCATGATGTGTAGTAGCTGTGTAAGTAATGACTCTGAGTTTGGTATCTGAAAATACAAGACATCTCTTTACAAAAAGAAATAGACATCCAATACTCGCGAAAAATGTTGGATACGAAAACCCGTAGATTGCTCGCCGGGAATCGAACATAGGACCTCATGTTCGATTCCCAGTGCTATGTGCTATTTTTAAATAGGAGTATTATAAACTGCTCCGAGTGTTATGTTCGATCCCCACATTGGCCAACACTTTAGTTTATTTAATTTACAAATTGTTCTTCATTATTTGGATTGGATCTGGGTATACATAGACTACATAGTGTTCGTTGATTGAATGTTTCTAAAGCCTCTGCAACACATTATTTCTAGAGCTAGAGTTGTCTTTTAAACCCAAAAAAAATCGGGCAAGTGCGAGTCTGACTCGCGCACCGAGGGTTCCGTACGCATTTTACCTTATTTGAGGTTGATGCTAATTACGCTAGTCCTCCAAATCTGAGGTTCTAGTACCAGTTTGCACTCGATCGTCACGGTGGACGATAGCCTAGATGACAGGAACAATTTCCATACATTTTCTAAATGCGCCCCCTAGCGGTCTCTATCGATCGCTTCTCTCCATAAGGGGCGCTTTAACTCTCTCTGTACGAGCGCCCATAAAAAGAGTACCTACTATCTTAAATGGAGTCTACTATGTTTGTATGGGGACACCCTTAAATTTTCCACTTTTTTTTGTAGAGGTAAATAGGAGATAATTATGGTCAAAATTAGGTTTTTGCGAAAACTTGTAAGTACCAAAATTAACCTTAATTTTAAAATTTTTGAAATTTTTGTAATTTTTCCTTTATTTGTGCTGTAAGACCCTGCTTTTGGCCAAATTTCGTGATTCTAGTTCAACGGGAACTACCATATAGGTTTTCGACCCAAAACCTATAGGGTACTTACGGTTGACCTAGAATTGTCAATTTTGGTCAAAACCAAAGTCTTACAGCACAAGTAAAGGAAAAATTCCGAAAATTAAAAAAAGTTGAAAATTAAGGTTAATTTTGGTACTTACAAGTTTTCGCAAAAATCTAATTTTGACCATATCTTTTTATCGGGTTGACCCAGGGCCCTAATTTTTATACACCTAATAGGAACCACAGACCTCAGTATCTGGTATAAATTTCAATTTGTTAGGTCCACCCGTTTCTGAGAAAATCGGTGGTGACACACGGACAGACAGACAGACAGACAGACAGACAGACAGACAGACAGACAGACAGACGGACAAGAAAGTGATCTTATAAGGGTTCCTTTTTTTACCTTGTAAGGTACGGAACCCTAAAAATAAGAGGGATAGTTATAAATTATTATACCGACTATAATTACTAACATACTCATCGTACACAACTCACGTGATAAAAGTAGACGATGATTTTCCTCTTTGTTATCAACATCCTATACAACAGAACTATACAACTCAACAACCGATAAGACATTACCTAACACTGGTAACGCTAGTTCCAATTAAGATTTTTCCTTAAACGCCTATTAATTGCAGGTGTATTTATAACTGCATCGAAGACAGAAAATGGCGGCTACGACTACAATACCTCTCTTGTGGTATTTTTATCGGAGTTGCTCAAACTTTGCGCATCTGCTACGCTTTACACAATCAAAAGGGAGTAAGTACTAATTTATTAACATACAATCTCACACAATCTAGACATCCAGTAGCTACCAATAAGCTTATTTTTGAATGACCTACCTGGTGATGGATTTTGAATTTTGTTTGAAGGAGTGTGGAATTTATTTTAGGTTTGGAGATTATGATGAGCCTGGAGAAGGTAGGTTTTAGTTAGGGCAAATTTTTGGTCTCTCCTTTAGCCTCTTAGCCCTGCCCCTGCATGCGCCTTTAGCTACATTGATGAACAACTATAGTAGTAGGTAGGTCAAGCTTGATGTGTCAGGGCTTGCTATTCGAATATTCGATACTTTTCCGGTGTAACATTCCAACCTTAGGAATTTAATTCAAATAAAATAACAAAATAAATTTGGAATAATTACATTCTAAATGGTTCGAATTCTTCAATGCTTGCTGTATTCATAATCAAAATGACGTTTTACAAAACGCTTAGGTATTGTACCTACCTATTTGTGAAATTATGAGTCAGTAGTACCGGCATCATAATGAGATCCGGTCTTTAATGCTACGATAAGAAAATATTGATTGCTGCTACTAGGTAAACCAAGAGCATTAGAATCAGTTGCACATATCAAGCATTGCGTTTGTAACCTCTCACAAAGTTGTCACTCCTCCCTCGTTGATTTCGTTATCCAATAAATTATAGCCTGTTCTCGCGTCGACCCTATCCGCACTTAGTCGATATAGGTCCGACTCGCGGTTCGTTCATTTCGCCTTTGATCCAAAGTGGATCCAAACCTTAATTACCTTTATAGCTCCTAAGTGCACTTCCCGCGTACGGCGTAACAGCTCCACTGCTCTGGGCCACTAAGAGTAAGAACCTCATATGACATTGCTCGAGTAAGCCAGACTCGAGAACTGTCACAGCCGGGTCATAAATACCCTTAAGAACAAAATATAATATCTAATACTTACCAAGCCACAATTTTCAATGTCATGTTATATCTGCAAATTCCAAGATAATTTGATGATTTCTTTTACTTTTTCTCCATTGGTACCTATATTATACCTACTTCGAATGTTCGATTGTAAGCCCTAATGTATGCATTTCGTTTGTTATGTATGTAGGCGTGCCTATTGTAATCATGCTGCTTGTTGACCTACATTCATATTACATGCACTGAAATTTTAAAGGGATATTTTTAACAGCGTATCAAAAATGTTATGTAACACACTAAAGTGAGTTACGCAAAAAAACTTTATTATTTCACTAAAATACTGACTTGCACAGTAAAATACTATTTGTACACCAAATATGATGATCTTTTTACAAAATATCATTTTATATGAAAAGTTTCGTCCGCTCGGGAAACTTATCCACTCAGAAAACTTAATAGGTTATGTTAGGTCCTCTTGTGACCCTGCTCCCAAAAATAGGAGCCCTGCGAAGCAGGGCTCCGTCAATTTAGCTTAGTGGTGCAATTAGTATTTTTGGTGGAAAATTAGTATTTTTGACTAACAGTTAATAGACTAAGATCCCGCGACAAATTAGTGCACTCACCGAGTTTTTGCTTAAAACCAAATTTTTAAGTATATTTATGATTAGGAGAGTACATATCTACTAGGTTGCCTATTAAAATTTGTTAATTTATATTGCTGCGACTGGGCACAGCGGTAGCGGCATTTTGCTGTTTATGGCGGCAAAGCATTGCGTCACGTTACTCTATTATGTAATTATGCTATATAATATGATTTATTTTAATATGTCACTGAATATAGTGTGCCATCGGGATTCCTAAAATATGCCGGTTGGCGTAGCAGTCGCTCGACTGCTACGTCGAAGGTCGCGGGTTCGATTCCCGCTCAAGTCAAACATTTGTGTGGATGAACATGGATGTTTGTCTTGATCTGGGTGTTTCTATGTATAATATGTATGTATTTCAAAAAAGAGATATATATATATATATATATATATATATATATATATATATATATATATATATATACAACATGTAACAAGTTTAATGCACATCTTGAAAGTACTTTGTTCAGAATCGGCAACTGAATCCATTTCCGTCATTTTTAATATTGTTTATTTTTAGTCTTAAAATAATTAAAATAACGTAAATTGTAGTCACTCATTTTTTTTTAAATTGAGCTATTCGAAAATAAACCTTAAATCAAAGCAGAACAGCTTATTTTTAAATGCATTTGTTAAATGGTTCCACGTTGACTTACACAAACGCACACATTAAAACAACACAATTTAAAAAAAAATTGAGCTATTCGAAAATAAACCTTAAATCAAAGCAGAACGGCTTATTTTTAAATGCATTTGTTATATGGTTTCACGTTGACTTACACAAACGCACACATTAATACAACACAATAGACGGCAAAAGACAATAGCACACAATTGACCACCAAAATGTCTATCATCTATCTTTCACTAACGTAGGTAATAAACAACGGGAAAGAGCGAGACGTAATGTCTCGCTCGCGCTGGCGCATGACAAGCGCAGCGGGCGATGCGCTTAGACATGTGATGACAAGTACAACCGGGAATATCTATCTGATTATATCAGTGAGTGCTGTGAAAACCTTTTTAAAAGTTCACTTGTTTACAAAATGTGTAATGGTGTATAATTTAATCATTCAACAACAAAGTGAAAAGTTCAACATCATCTTGATGTTGACTTGTCACCCCTGGACTTTCTCATTGTGGAGAAATATTAAATCACCAGTTTATTGTGACAAGAGAAAAAGTGCCGAGTAGTTAATTAATTAAGATACTAGCTGCTTTTGAAACAGTGAAAAGATGTGATTTGTGAGGAAATACTGAAGTGCTACGTGGACGAAAGAAATGTGATTTAAGCCTGTAAGTTATTTTATTATTCTATTATTGTAAGTATTTAGATTCACAAGACAACTTTAAACACGCCGTTCTTGTTTATTTCTCTCATTGATATTCTTTTATTTTATCTGATTAAGTTAAGATAGTCACAATAGTCACTTACGATGTTAAGAAACAATAGATCGTGCATATTAATAACAAACAATAAATGATTCGACTGTCCACACCATAGCTTAAAAGTGTGATGGAAAGAAATACTCATAATATCTTTGGTAATATCAACAGAAGCTGACAAATTGTTCAAACATCATTTTTGTAAACCCCACTCTATCAGAGTGTGGTTTACAGACTGAATTTCATACATTTTGTTATATCGTATTGTGTTTCGTTCCTATCAGATCGCTGTTGTTTGTTTACCATAGCAACCGTTTCGTTTGTGTGCGTGCGCAGATTTAGAGTGACCACGATTTTCACTTTTAATTGAGTTAATACTTTCTTTAAAAAACATTATTTACGCAAATAAAAAAAATATTTCTATGCATGCATTATGATTGTAACAAGGTTTTCTAATTGGGGTGTCTGAGGATGTGCGTTATTTCCATTACACGTTGTATATATATATATATATATATATATATATATATATATATGGGACTAGATAGTGTTGTGTGAATGTGAAAAAAAAAATAACACACACCCTGCCATAAAAACCTGTCTAGTGGTCAAATGTCTTAACAACAAACCTGGAACCAGCAAAAGAAGACGTCGACTATTTTTTGTTTAGCAGTTGGTCAGAATATTCTAAAATTGTTAAAATTACCTGCTTTCACGATGAAAAGATTAGCAACTTGACAAATAAAATGTGTGAGAAGTGAAATAAGTGAAATTTTAACGTCGTCACCGTCGTGTAGAATTGTAGCTGAAGAGACAAAAATCATGTAATCTCAGGAAAAAGGAAAGAAATGGGCATCAAGTACAAAAAGAGCAATAAATTAAAAATGTAGACAAACCAAACTTATGAAAGTTTGTGGGAAAAGTGGAGGTAAGCTAACAAAAAGATGTCACTATCTCAAATATTCAACTAAGAAAAACACGTGTCACGACGAATCATGATGAAGACACATGGTTACAGTGCTCCAGATGCCTAGGGTGCGCTCTTGAAGCTTGTGCAGAAGTTCCTGAATGTGGAGACGTATAAATATATACACGATCAATGGCCGATGTTTTGCAGATGTCCGGCGCTAGACTGTAAACTAATTGTGTGTTCGGTACTAGGTGCCAGTTTTTACAATAACATTTTTCTTTATCTAAACTAAATTGAAGTTCCTGATTATATTTATGCAGAAATCGAATTTTTGTTGATATATTAAGATTTCATAATTTGTTGAATCAACAAATTCATAATTAAAGTTACATTTCTTAAAATAGTTTTTATTTTATTTCCTAAAAACCTTAGGTGTCCGCCACTGGGGGAATTCCCCCTACGCGTAACATCATTTGTCAGACGAGAATGATTGACAGCTCTGCGACGCTTTTAAGCCATTGCGCATGCGTCAAATGCTAGTCAACTAGTCAACCCTTAGATTATATGACTATTAGATGGAGGCATACGACCCCAAGACCATCACTAATAATCTGACATAGGTGGCCATATGGCCACCCATTACCTGTTAAAATGTAATAGAACTTCATTTAAAACTTTGAGACCTCGGTCATAGACATTTTGATAATTATTCGTATAAAGATTGTGACGTATTAACATAGTGACGTTATAACTTTATCGATACTTAAATTTTACAGACTAGCTTCAGTACACCGCTTCGCCCACGTGGGTCTTACTTATCGCATAAAAAGGTAGTTTATTGTGATGTATAAGCTATACTGCAATATTTCAATAAAAATAGTGTTCCACAATAGAGTATTCTCAATTTTTTTGTCGTTTATAAATGTTTTTTTGTAAAACCATCTGCTGCAAACAACCACTAAGCCATGCAATTTTGTCATGATATTTTCCTTCATCATAGCAAGGCAAACTTCTAGTAACCAGAGATTCATACAGTGGGTTTAAATTTGAAAACCGATTATTGATGAACTGTCACTGCTTAGAGTGGTTACCGGTGTTACAATCAATATCGTTTGCTTTATTCATGTTAAAATGTTAATTAAACTAAAAAAGCTTTTCAGTGCACGTGTGAGGTTTGGTCATGGGAAAAATAATCTAACGGTTTATTTTTTTATTGCCAGTGACATTAACTACACTGTACCTGGAGGCAAACAGACATTGAACGAAAGATACTGAACTTCAAGCTCTGCTTGACTCAGCTAAGAACCACAATTGGTTTATTTGGTCCTGTAGTTGCTTACATAAATGCAGATCAATTTTTTGAACGGATGACATAAATAACATTATTATGACTCTTTCCTACGTTCAAATCATTTTGTTGATATTTATATTTGATATATTCCTTAATTTACTTGATTGAGAAATCATCATCATTCTATTGATATTTATTCTGAGTAAGCCCATCACTTATCAAATTTAGTGTCAACCGACGAAAATTCGAAACGTCATTTGTATAATATATAATATCTTACTCTAACACTAGAAAGAATTCATAAGTCAAAGTAAATATATTGGGTATAACTGCTGTTTTTATGCGGTTTCTATGTATATATTCTATGCGTATAACTCTCTTTCACTCTACTTTAAATATTTACAATCTTCAACAGCCGGCAACCCTTATTTGCGGCCGGATTTAATTAGGCAACCATATATAATCAGAATCAGAAAAAATTGCTTTCATTTGATATATAAATCATAAATAAACGTTATGAACGTAAAAATGTATCGAAATCATACCTGGTTACACCTGGCTGCGAGGAGGTGCGGCCAGGTGAACAATGGCAACCGTGGTTTTTCAGAATCTTTATATGTATAGCCGTGATGTAGACAATATTTTACTTATAAAACGAATGAACGAAAGTATCTTCCAAAAATCAATTAACAATCATTTAATTAAACATACTTGCGGCCAAATTTTAATAGGCAGCCTAGTAGATATGTATTCTACTAATCAAAAATATGCTTAAAAAATTGGTTTTAAACAAAAACTCGATGAGTGCACTAATTTGTCGTGGGATCTCGTACTATAAATACAACCCAATTTTAAATAGCTAACCGAGAGCATTCACAATCCACCATAGCCACAAATCATTAATGCCTGTTTTATTACCAAGAAAGAAAATGTTGTGTATAATTTCAGCTATTTACTGCATGGACAAAAAAAGAATTCTGCAGTTTATCTGTGAGTATGATAAATATTAACATAAGAAAATTTGCATGCGTATTTAGATTAATCATTAAACTCACTTATGAGTAGAATTGTGTAAGTACCCAATTTATGCAGCTGGAACTGCAACGATACCAAAGGGCACAATTAACTGAGTTACAAATCACTTAACTTTCACCATACTAAGTCATAATAATCTACCTAAATAATTACATATACCTTCTTCTGTAAGATATATTTATAAACGTTATGTTGATTATTAGCGTATATGTTGCTTCGTTAGGTATTATTGCTCTTCTTTAGTCGTAGTTTTGAGATCTATGTACCTACTATATTAGATATCTATTTGGAAGCCTGTACTGTTAGTATGTTGGTCTGCAATAAAGCTTTTATCTATTTATCTGTCTTAGGTATTCCATCTTTCTCGAATGTATACCTTTCCGATTGTGATCATACTTATGGTAATTATTACCAGTGTCGTTGTGGCTGATATTCCATTATAATATTAGGAGTAGGAGCAATCGTACACGGTTGCAATTTTTTAACGTTGATGGCGCTACTATTGACTTCTGCGGCTAATACTATGAACGTCATATGGTAGACACGATAGAAAATGTATAATAATTTTTTGAGGTCACCGGTGCGCCAGACGGCGTGCAAAGTGTTAATGCTGTTAGCGACATAATGCTTAGAGCAATCTAGTTCAACATATTCTTTTAATCATCATCTCAGCCTAGAGACTTCGAAAACAGGACCCATGTCTTCCCCAAGATTCTCCACACAGACTGATCTTAAGCCAACTGCTTCCCGCGATCTTAACCAAATCGTGGGTCCATCTTACGAGAGGGCCTGCCCCTATTGCGTCGTCCCGTACGTGTCCGCCACTCCTCCTGCCCCAACGGCCATCGGTTCTTCGAGCTATATGCCCTGCCTATTGTCATTTCATCTGGGCTATTTGGAGAGCTATGTCGGATGTCGGTGACTTTGATTCGCCTGCGCATCTTCTAATTTCTGATTCGATCTCGCAGGGAAACTCCGAGCGTAGCTCTCTCCATCGCCTTCTGACCGAAATTTTGCTACCCTTTGATAAGGCGGCGTTTCTATGAACGTATCTAAATGCACTTTATGTAAAAGTATCTAATACAATAGTTTTGCATTCGTTCGACGAAACTAGTAGGGAATGCAATGATTATTCTAAAGGTTAAAATCTGATATTATTGTTTTCATAACAAGGGATCTGACAGATAAGTTTTGGTTTTATACTTACTTCTTACTAGCAGATAAATTGGTCACTTTTCGTGTACTTAATACATCTCTTTTATTCACCCAGATAATTATGTATAGTCAAAGTCAAAATCGTTTATTCATTTAGGCCATAAAGTGACGCTTATGAACGTCAAAAATTGAAGTTAATTACTAGATGATTCTACATTTACATTTACTGCCACGTTCGCAATGTAGAACCACGAGAAAGAACGGGCAATAAAACTCGTTGCCACTCTTTTTAACTGCCAGTATAATGGTTTTACATGTTATCTTTGTAAGGAGCTGCAACTGTTTCACATAGTCTGTTATTTAGTAATGCAAAATTTAATAGTTATTAATATCATACTCAAGCAATAAATTATGTTTATTTGGTTAGCCTCCCAAAGTAAATATGGTAAAACAGGAGCATCCACTTACGTCTTTTTAAACGGTTTTATTTAGCTTGACCTGTTTATTTATTTGTTTGTTTGGGTCAAATATAGTAATTGGAATTTTACCCCCTTCCTGATGAGAGATTCATCTGATATTTGGTACACACTCTTAATCTTGATGACAATACAATATAATATATTCCGTACGATTGCAAATCCAAGATGGCCGCCGATATAAAATGGCGGATCACATATCATATTACTTCACAACAACCTCCATATGCATATCAAATGAAAGGGCTTGATTGGTAGAATAGAGCTCACTATGAAAAATCCAAGATGGCTGCCACCACAAAATGGTGGATTACATATTTTTCACAAATACCTCAATATGGTTATCGAATGAAAGGGCTTGATTGTTAGAATAGGGCTCACTATGAACTAACAAGAAAACTAAAAACTTGAAAATAAAATGAAATAAAAAACTTTTAAATTTTTTAATTTTTCATTGAGTGAGACTCTTGTCTTTAACTGGTAAATGGCCCTAACTGCCCGTTTTTGCAATATAAAAATATTTTCGATGTCAGCAGCCCTACCCCATAATAGTACGCCATATGACATAACACTATGAATATTTATACCTAATAATATTACTTACTCTCTTTCTCCTAGTATGGATTTTTTTTCTATCTCTCTGCTCCTACTTCCTTTTAGGATTATAACGTGAAATGGATGTATGTTTGTTACTTTTCCACGCAAAACCTACTGAACTGATTTTGTAGAAATTTTCAGTAATGCAGCGAATGCTTCGGAACGCTACCTTTTTGTCGCATTATAACTGACACCCACGTGGGCCGCATGCTGAATCTGCTCTCTGACCTCCGCATTTCCGCAACCCAAAGAGATAACGATATTCTATGACTAAGACCAGCGTCAATGTGTTGAGGGTTACGGACCACCAATAACGACGTTCAATGTTCTGGGGTCTAGTGCGAGTTTCATACTTTCATGGAATTCTGCACACCCCTAGATTATTGAACGTCGTTATGAGGCTACTAATCGCCATCAGGGAATATCTATGTGTGTTTTTCTTTTTTGTTATTGTTGCTATTGTTTGTTTATGTTAATATTATTCTGTAAAAACATATTAGTCGAGGAGAGGTCAACATTTATTTTAAATGAAATGTTGAAAATTGCAATAACATAACGCTGGTTTAAACACCCCATTTTAGCGCGCTTTGTGGTTACGTCAGCGTTCTCAAAGTTTGAGTTGTTAACTGTCAACTCTGTCAAATGTCTGGTACTGTTTTGACACTTTTGTCATAATTATGCTCTGCGAACCGTGTCGTCACGTTGGTGTCTAGGCATTATATATCTCCTCTGCTTTCATCCGTTTCATCTTTGTAATATTCTTTGTAATTCCTTTAATCTTAATGTTCTACTAAATATTGGTGTTTCAATTTTCAGTAATTCGGCGCTTCAAAGAGAAACCATTGCTATTAGTACCGGTCAACAGTCGTCTATCATGTATTTTTATTAATTTATTTGATCTCTTTATCTACCTTGACATTGGCAAAATCATCGATCCCACCGATGGAGCCATAAAAAAAAATAGTGTTGCGTTTTGACATTTTAAATTTCGCTCGTAAATTTTCCACATTTTATTAAATATTCACGATTTTATAGTGTTAAAAATTTAAACACTATAAAATATATATTTATTTTATATTTAATATAAAATAATGTTAGAGGTGTCTTTCTTTACCGATAACGAATGTCATAAAAATTTATTCGCTTATATCTGAATCACACGCTTAGTTCCTATTGTACCTAATTTTATAATTTAGTTACTTTGCTTAAAATCTTTCAATATCGCTCGATAAGTATCTGAAAAACTTCTTAATGTCAGCTGATGTGATAATATTGCTTAAGTCCTCTATGTTAAATGTTATAGGTACTTTCGCTATGTGTGGTCCTTTCCGGAACTTATTTTGCATCCCTCTCCCTTGCACGCTTCTCACACGGAAGATTTATTCGGAAAAAGATGTCTTAGGTACTAAATTCGATTTATTAGGTTTAGGTACCTACTACAAATAGTAGGTACCTAAACCTATTATTTTTGTTTAAGTAGGTAGGAATTTAACTGTTATTGCTGAAGCTAAATATGTAGCGGCTAGCAATTAAGAATAATAAAAGCCACTTGGATTGTCTTTCATCATGTGTTCGTTTTCCATTTCACTCTCCGTAAATTAATTCTCGAAGTATAGGTACCTAGGTACACCCAAATCAACGTTTAGCGCATTCGGATTAAAACATGTGATTTTTTCAATTGTTATTTAGAAGTAGCTACTTAAATATACTAACATACATCTAGTTGTCAATTGTAGATCCCGTAGCATTGGTGCGGTGGTGCGCCAGTAATTAAGCTCCTACTATTAATACCTCCCCCGTCTGCCAACCCGCACTTGGCCAGCGTGGTGGACTATGGCCTTACCCTTCTCATAATGGGAAGAGGCCAGTGCCCAGCAGTGGGACAGTATAAGAGGCTGATGATGATGATGATTAATACCTAAAATTGTTCATTAGTTGTAATTTATTTATGTCTGCACTGTTCACTGTACCCTGTAATGATTCTTCGGGCGCTCTGAGCACACACTCCCTGGACAACAGCGGGTCAGATAACGATGTTTTTATTCATTCACTACTTGCCTCATCACTATATAAAAAATGCCTTTACAGTTTGAGCTGTAAACGGTGTCTCATCCTTAAGGTACTGTTCCAAACCGATCTACCGACTGCACGTGCTGTTGCCGTGGTGTTCGGAATTAACTTCATAGAACTACAAACAGCCGTCACACACAAACACACAAACACCGTCGGCAGCTCGGTTCGGAGAAGTGCCTACATCATGTACGTGGCAGAGAAAATAACTCTACTTTTTCTTTCAGGAACAAACCTCATTTATTTACAGCGATATGCATAAACTACAAACTGTTGTTGATGTACTTTATTCCGTCGCTACTGTACTGTTTCTACAACAACTTGGCATTTATAAACCTATCGCATTATGATCCGACGTCGTACTACATTCTGCTTCAGTTCCGAGTAGTTTTGACAGCACTTCTGTTCCAGGTATGTTCATTATTCAGTTATGCTAATTATTGGTAATATCTACATAGGTACGTCCTGTATATTTGATCTCATGGTCTACTAACATTTCGTCTAAAATTCGGCACAATTTGTGACATCCCTAATGTGACCTCAAAGGCATGTCACATTTTCATAATTCAATACCAAAAGACTTTCCAAATTTTCTGACGTTGGTATATGTTATGTAGAGCCTTATGGTCTCAAGTACAAAGCTTAGGTACCTACCTACTTGATCTATGCCTCTACCATGAGTATCGTTACTGCCCGTCTCACGTCGATTCGATCAGCTGCATCGCTCGGTGCACTGATTGGACATGCTAGAGGAACTGAGATAATGCTCGTACTTACGGGATATCAGCTGTGCTACTGTAACACAGTTATCTTCTGTTAAAGACAGCTGACTAAAAAAATGCGCTGTACCTATAGTACTCTATATATACCTATAAGCTAACCACAGGTAAGCATTACTGGTGTATAGCATAATGATCTCGGAATATGATACTAAGTAGGTACCTAGGTATTCTTTATGCCATCAACTAAATATCTAAACTACCGGCAGTGCCATATCGGTATCAGAGTGACAAGTCATATTATGACTCAACGTACAAACTTCTAATTTAATCTTATGCCCAGTTAGCTTGTACATATATTACTGCAATAAAACTGATAATATACATGATGATAATATAACATTTTTGTTTCAGTTTTTGTTCAAGAAGAAGCTGACGTTTATGCAATGGATATCCTTGGGAATTTTAACAGCTGGATGTATGATCAAAAACTTTGACGCAGCCTCCGTTCAATCGAAAGGCGACACCGATCTCTGGTCACAACTATTCAATATCTACTTCTTATCAATTAACTTCCAAAACTTCTGCTCATGCCTAGCGGGAACGTATAATGAATATCTTCTAAAAACCAAAGGTTCAAATGTTGATATATTCCTTCAAAATGTTTTCATGTATTTAGATTCTGTTATATGTAACTTTTTCATATTAATGTTCAAAGGGGAATTAGGAACTATCTTTGAAGATTTTAACTCATTGGCTGACACTTTTGTGATACTCATTATAATTAATAGTGCTGTGGTTGGTATCGTCACTAGCTTTTTCTTAAAGAATTTAAACTCGATTTTAAAAACGTATGCCAGTGCTTTAGAGTTGATCATAACTGCAGTAGTATGTTACCTATTATTTAATATTTTAATTACGGGTTTTACCGTATTGTCAATATGTCTAGTCAGTATTGCTGTGGCGATGTATTTCAAAAACCCTGTCAGTAATGCCAGTATGGGTATCACAGATACTAAAGATAAGGTACCGCTCTTAGAAGTTACTAGCAACAAATAAATAATGGGTAAGAAGTAGGTTTGTACAGTTCCTTATGATTAGAATACGAACTCTTTTATATCACATGTAAGTATATGTTAGATTGTACAACCATAGTGAACGTTAAAACTGAAGCCATAACACCTCTAAGGTAAAAAATTATGAATATTTATCTCATGCAAGTCTTTAGTCGGATTATAATACTAATGGTGACGTCTATAAACTATGCTAGGTAGTAATAGTAAGGATAAGCTAACTCTTATAAATTACATCATCTGTAGTTCATTTCATCAAATTTCGCATTTATCTAGTTAGAAAATAATTATGTATTCCCATTGTCTCCGCAGGCCATGTCCCAACGCGGTGAAATCAAATTTTCTTCAACTTCCGTTGTCACCACCGTATTCCCAGTTTGGGAACGATTTCGATCATTACAGCTAATTTTAAAAACCATTGACTAGAGGCCCTCTACGCCCTTTTGGTTCGATTCAAGTATTATCTTAAAGCAGACAGATATCGTTGTCCGTGTGGTGACGGATTAAGAATACGGAATGTCACCACCTCATATCATCCCATGGGTGTCGTAAGAGCCGACAGAGGAAGCATATTATGCAGAAAAAAACACTGTAAGGGGAGGAAAACTTGATACAAACCCTATACCAACCCGTTTGACCAGCGTGGTATAGTAGGCCAATTCCTCCTTTCAAAGGAGAGGCCTAGTCCAGCAGTGGACTGTTAAAGGCTGATGATGATGATGATGATGATGAAACAGATCACGTCGGACGCCGATCGAAACGAATTGAAACAATCTGGCTCGTACTAAGCCTTAGTTTTCGATGGTGTCTGCTTCGTGAGACTCCTATCCTGCCTTCAGGGTCAGAAAAACTCTAACATAAAAACCTCATTTTATTTCTAGATTATAATTCTAATTCTTTGGGGACAATGGGGTAATTTAATTGTTTATCGTATGCTAACTTTATGGGGGACATGGCTTATGGGGAATACAGGAATACACGAAATTCATTTTGTGCTCATTCTTCATTTGTATTTTGACTTAAGCACCGTTCACGCGTGATATAGGCTAAACGAATGTTTATTTATAGTCGTATTTTTTATTAGACGAAGTCAACTGACGTTTACTGTGTTGTCAGTTTATGATGAAATAAAAATAGTGTTGTGACAAAGTGAATGATTGAAAAAACTCTTCAATGAATGAAATTGCCTCAATTGTCTAGTGAATAGTTATTGTGCCGAACGGCCTATATCGGGTACAGTGCTTTGTACATACCAACGGGTTTTCGAAGACTGTGTTCCTATAGTATTTACCTATACTGAATACCGAGTGTTTTAAACATTAAGGAAAACATTGCGAGGAAACTTGTAAGACTGTCCTATTTTAAATACATAATTTAGTTGAAACTATAGATGTATAAAATATAACAATTTATAGGTAGGTTATGAAAATAAAAAACATCGCTTATTACATAATTTCTTTTTATTCATCATCAGATAAAAAACCATCACTATCGCTTTCGGTGACATTAATTATAAATCTGTCTGAAACATTATCGATCATGTGGTCGAGGCCATACATTTTGTCTTCTTCTTTAATTATATGAGACACGCAGCTACTCCATTTTTCAGGAGTGATATGTTGAAGAAGTCCTTCTTCAAAAAGTTTTGTTACTTCTGTCATTTAGAAGGTTTTGTTATTTCTTGCAACATATCCTTTAGCCTGCGCCCATACCAACTCAATAGGATTGAGCTCACAGTGGTATGGAGGCAGACGTAAAACAATTATCCCATGCTGTTTGTTTTTGTTTGTGTTTGTGCTGCCGTACAATGTTTATAAGAGTAGCTTTAACCATATTGTTGCGTCGAATGAAATATTTTTGCTCGTTAGCCACTCTTGTATTCTAGGTTTAGTTCAAGACATTGTAGGCAGCGATTCTAGTTTCCTGGAGTGGTAGGGGGATTATCCATCACTACTACGGAATTTGGTTTTAATTTTGGCAAGACCCCCTAAACCAATTTTTAAAGGAATCGGCATTCATCTCTTGATGATAATCTCATTTTTTTTGGCTTCAAATATTGATAAGCTGTCTTCTACGAATCGTTCTTCTCCGCCTATATGGCCGATAATTAATCGTTTGCCCTTCTTTCCTGAAGGCTGTTTTAAGCCAGTGGTCAAGCCAGCTAGAAAGGCCTGGCGGGACGATAACACTATCTGGTCAATCCATGCCTTCTTCGGTGTATAACCTATAAGATAGTGAAAAATATAATTAATGATTGAAAGTACAATTTAATGTAAAGAAAACAGAACATTGTAATTACCTTCGTTGATCCAGGTTTCATCTTGGTAATAAATATACCTTGTAATAAGTGCTTTGTAATAAGCCGTAAAAAAACTGATGTAACTACTTACATAACTACTAGTAACTTATATCAGAGCTTTTTTATACAATTTTATTGTAAAATAGAAATAATATTCTCTTATAGTTTGAAATGATTAACTATTCACACTCATTGTTCGTTCATCTGATTGAACGAGAACTAAACGCATCACTATTACTTTAAATATGGCAACATTATTTTACAAAGTGACATTAGCTACTGTCAGTTGGCTTCGTCTAATTAAAAATACGACTATAGTTTGAGCATATTTTAACTTAGCACTACGAATACCTAATGAACCAGTCACGCTAGCAGTGCAACAGTGTGACAAAGTGCTATTATAGACGCTATTTCCTTACTATCGAATCTCATAAATTGTGATTTAGTACTTAGATAAACTCCTCACATGATCCTCACATGATGTCGTCGTGTATTATTTGTCACAAATTTTTAGTACAATAATTTCATAAATATAGTTTTCGGAATATTTATATATGCTTTAGCTGTAATTTGCGCAATTTTGTACATAGCTAAAATACAGGCATTTCTTTTGTGTAAATTTGCTGTATTATGTATATTCTTAGTATTAAATGACGGTGCATATCCAAATGTTATTAATTATTAAGTGTATTATTTGTATTAACTTAAAAGCAATTACACCGATAAACTTAATCACGTAAGCAACTGCGTTCATGCAAACAGGCTAGTTTTATGTTACACTTTACCTTTATGCGCCATAGATTATAGAAATATCCAAGACCATTGAACTACAGACAACAGAGTGTATAATTGTGTCTTTTTTATTTGGTTCCTGTAGATCACTAAGGATATGTGCAATTGTGCATATTTTAGGGGGTAGGTATAAATACCACAGTATTAATTTTTATACTGCAGTTATTCCACTTATATATAGGGTTGCCAACTAGGGTCATTTCGCCTGTTCGCGTCCATCCCCCTATTTGCGTCCATTTTGCGGACCTTCCCTTAAAAATGCTCGGAAATAAGTATACTAACACACTAATAAAATGAAAAGTCAGTATCGCCAATACCTCGACGTATAAGAGACACGCACAAATAGACAAAAGTTCCGTGCGCCCAGCTTATCCTGTTTAAAAAAATTAGTTAATCTCGGTTGTTCAACAAAAGAGTGCAGATGCGCGGGATATAAATAAAAAAATAGTGTGCAGCGGCGTGTTTGACGATAAGTATTTTATTGTTTTATGTGAATTTTAGGATACATAGCTGTTTCTAGACATTAATAATGAAAAGACGAATAGTATGAATTATGAATTAGCTTGATTTTTTTATAGTTTACAATTAAAATAAGGTGGACGCGAATTACTACACCGAATTTATAAAACTTGCACTTTGCGTCCACAATGGACGCGAACTCGTCTATTTATGATTTCTTTAGTTGTTTATTTTTATGTGATTAAAATATGAGAGAGAAATTGGGATTTTGTTTATTTTAACATTAATAGTATGCAATTGTAATGACCAATTTGCGTCCACATTATTATGATTGTAATAAAAGATACAATCGATATAATAATCGACCACAAGTGGACGCAAACTATACCTGCAAGGGATAATATTATGGCAAACTGCGTCCATATTTTCATGAAATAGAAATGATCGCATAAATACATTCTATATATATATTTTTTTATAATTTAAAATGCATTTTTGATTAAGACTGAGTTTAAAATTGAATTATTACATTTAATTTCTTTTATTCCATATTTTTCTATTCAAGATCAGTTCTTAGGAGACAAGAAAGAAGAAGGAAAAAAAATACAAAAGATGTTTAAATAAAGAAAGCCTTTTGTGATATTCGTGAGAAGAAATCGATAAGACAAATATGTACATAATTATGTAAAAATTATGCTATTCCGAAGACCACAATATTGGACAACATGTATCGTTATTTTTTTATCTTTGATTTTAAGTTCCATCGATGTTGAGAACAATAAATAGTTATTTATAGTTTCTATAAAGTCATTTAATAATGATAATAATGTAGACTTTTTATAACTTTAATCTTAAATGTAGAAATTGTTAAAAGCCAATCTTTCTTTAGACTGTCTTAACAATATCACCCTTATATGAAGGATTATAAGGCTGATATTGTTAAGACTAAGCTGGTGGACGCGAACTGGTCCACAGGTGGACGCAATTAGGATTTTTTGGACGCAAACTGGGTAAAATGCCATATTTTGAAGTTTATCTATTTAAAAAAAAACACAACAAGTTTCGAACAAAACTGAAAGTTATTATTAAAATAGACTATATATTGAACGCATTACATAAATTTTTCATTGAATCAATTTGCTGGAACATTTTTATTTTCTCCTTCAAACTTGCCAACTGCACTAAATGGACGCGAACAGGCGAAATGATCCTATGCTGTTACAAACAGTATAAAACTGTTTTTCACTAGATTACTAAGACTTATACTTTTTACTGTTGAACAAAAATAAGTATACAAAATACTGTTTTTAGCATCAAAATGATTCACACTACATTAGACTTAGACACTTACACAAATTAAGAGGCCGCTTAGTGCAGCGCAGCCACATAAACATAATAAGGTCAAGCGGGGCTATTTCGACTAATAAAACACAGACATCAACTTAAAAAATTAGCACTCTCGATTGTGATTACGTTAAGCTAGATGTGATAATTGCATATGAAAAAGGCTCAATTTGAGATCATTTTTCACTTAGCACTAAGACGAAATACCTATTTTCTATGTTACAAAATACAAAGTTTCTCAAAAAAGGCAGAAATAGTTACAATTACCCCTCGGCGGGGTAATTTCAACTTTGGCTTATAAATATCGTACTAATGTGATACCTAATGGCGCTACAATTCTAAACTCGACTATAATTATTTTAGTATCTTTCAATCAAATGTGTATCTTACTGCTACGAACGAAGGCTGAGTGTTGTAGAAAAACACTTGAAACATTTTGGAGGGGTAATTTCAACTGTTATCTATGGACACATGTCGTCCTACGTAGTCGATAAATTGGATCGAACTAAAATGACTAAATGTAGACATTTACTGCATAAATTTTTTAGGTACCTAATTCAAATAAAATTTTAATTGCAAAGGGTATAAATACATAGAACTAGGTATACTTATATTTTTAAAGATTCTATTGTTTATTCTTTCATCGAGTTTTATGTGAGTAACTTTATCAGCAAATCCAAAATATTTAATTTCTGTTGTTAAAAATCCACAGATCTAATTGCCCTATTTTTATCGTGTGAATGGTCCCATGACCTTCCGGCACATTGAAAATCACTTTATTTATATGGCATTTAAGAATTACAGGAGTTAAAAAACGAGAACTTCAATCAAGCATCTTTATTAACTTTCCTTTTCTTACTAGAAATAGAAACAATCTTTGGAATGATAAGCACGTAGGAATTTAAAATATTCATTTAAAATTTTTCACCTCACCTTTTCTAAATTAAAAACAAGTACTTATTTAGTAAATAATGAGATCAGCAGTGGTACCTACTTATTTACCACATTTATAGCACTATTTTATAAATCTTTAGTATTCTACAACATCAATTTTGCAAGGAAATATATATTCATTACCCTTAATTTTGGGATCTGGAAGATAACTAATTATGTCGGTATTATCTATAATTGAATGCTCATTATCAATAACACGAAAAACTTGTTTATTTTTTTTAAACGACTTGAAACCCTGCACAACAAGTTTTTCGTCGATCAGGTCTTCTATCAGGCACACATATTTATAAGTCTTCTTCCCTTTGCTGGAACTGAATTTGTCTTTCTCTGGATCTTGCGTCTTGAAAAAACTATAAGCTGGATCTTGTGTCTTCGAGGAAGTGGCTGACAGATCTACACTATCACGAGAAAAACGTTTGTTAGGTTGTTCCGTTATTATGTTAGCATCAGCAACAAAATCTTTTTCGGATAGCATATCGTCGTCTTCAAGCAAAATACTTTTAAAATAGCTTTCCATATCTTCGTCTTCGGAGTCATTTTTTGATTCGTATGAACCACTGCTATCGCTATCATCAGTTTCTGTGATCTTTTCTTTATATTTCTTCTTCTGCTGTTTTTTCTTCTTCAGATTATCACCTGATTTCTTTTGTTATTGTTTCTTGTTTCGTTGTTTAAGTGCCTTTTGTATCTTTTTTTCTTTATTTTGTAGTTTAGCCTCCTTTTTTTTTAGTTTTTCCAGCCTTATCTTCTCTTTTTTTTCATGATCTTCAGTCATTCTTTGAATCACATCGTTATATGTTAAAACTTCTGCTGTACTGTTTACTATCCGTTTTTTCTGAGTTTTAGGCTGGTCATTTCTACGAACAGTTTTCAGTAGTAGTTCTTCAAATGTCACGTTAGGCTCTTGTACACTTCTATTTATTTCTCGCTTAAGTTGAATTGTTTCGCACTTCAAAATTTCAAGAGAGTTTGGCAATAGACTACTGTCAATTCTGTTAGGTATTTGCAATTGGATTGAGATTTTTGTTTTCTCACAGTTATTGTCTGACCATTTTGTATCCCTCTTATTAGCTCCTTCATAAGGTTTTAAAAATTTCTGTGCTTCTTGTACAATACATTTTGAATTTTGTTCAGGTCTACTATTTGTGTTTGATTCTTTTTTTGTTTGCAGTACATCATTGGAATATTTTTCTTTATTTAGTTTGTGATTTTTGTTTTTATATGTTTGAGGTAAAGTTTTTCTCTGTTCGATTTTCACATTATTTTCTTTTCCTTGCAGTGACATTTTTGCGCTTCTTATTTGCTTCAAAGATGATCTTTTTTCCAAACTTCTTTTCAGATTATTTTTTTCTGTCAAATTATTATTAATCTCAGTCTCAATTTCAATCCGTTTTTGGTGATGTTCGTTAATTGTTTTTAAAGTTATCGTTAACAAGCTTGGAATAATAACTGTGTTGCTCTCATTTGTATTTTCAACACAGTTCAACACATCGGGTTCCATAGCGTCTTCTGGTTGGGGTTTGTCTTTTTCAACAAGCTGTGCTTGAGCATTTTCCCATTTCTGCAATGTCAAAACATCAAATAATTCTTTCGGAATGGCGAAGCGATTTATCGGATATATCCCGGTTCTTTTAAAGCCATTCTGCAGAATAACAGGGTTTATTTCATCCCAAACTTCAGTCAGAAGTCTAGCGAATTCGCCTTTTGGTAGGTTGGCACCAATATGCAGCCTCTGCCATTGGATTATTTTTTCTTCCCAACGATCTTTCAGCGGTTTCATTGTACTACAATCCAATGGTTGTAGTATGTGCGATGAGTGTGGTGGTAATTTCAGGATTGTAATACCTTCGGATGCTGCATATTTTATAACGCTTAAATCAACATGAGTAGCATGCCCATCAAATATAAGCAGCACAGGTCGCTCTTTGCCAATCGCAGGTACAAATGTTTCTCTCAAATACTTTTCAAAAATGGATGTTTCCATCCATCCTTTTTCGCTGACAGAGTAAGCAGTTTTTACGTTTTTGTTCTTATATACCCATTCCGACCACAAATGTTTTCCTTGGAAAATAATCAGTGCCGGAACTTTGTCACCATTTGCATTTATCGCTAGGAGAACAGTAGTGTTGTTGCGTGCAGGGCCACTTGTTGTTCTTGTGGATTGGTATCCTTTTTTCCCGAGCACTTTTCCTTTTACTGGGTCGCTACATAAACTGGTTTCGTCCAAGTTATATATTTGCTTCGGTTTGTCTGATAATCCCAATTCTTCAACCACCTTTTCTAGCATATCAAAATATCCGTACACTATAAATGGCTCGCAGGCCTTTCGTCTGGCCATCTCAACTGACTGGGGCTTTTTGATGCTGAGATTGTGCCTTTTCTAAAATCCATGGAACCAATCTTTTCCAGGTATGTCGTCTTTGAACGGAGTTTCTATGCCATTACGGCGGACGGGCGGACATATTCGGATATCAATATTTTGGTTTCTTTTCTGGTCAACGGGAACCCATATTTTTCCATGATATGCAAACATTGTGCTATATTACTTTCAAAATCGAAAGAAAATACTGTCGGTCTACCTGGTCTATCATTCATCGCATGTGTTTCAGATTGTCTTAATACTATTGTGGATCTTGGTATGCCATATACATCTGCAGCTTGATAAGAATTCATTTTCTTATTGCGAACATCTTCAACTGCCTTATGAAGTTCGTCTAGTGAGTATTGTTTTTCTTTTTTTCGTATATAATTTCGCACCATCTAAAACAATACGAAAATACCATACACCTTTGCATAGATTTGACTTACTCGTATTTCTGAAAACTTATATGGGTACGTTTAAGGCTGTTTATTCCTCGCGGCTTCCTATACAAATTTTAAAGTACTATATTTTGAAAACGAATGTACCGATATCGATGAAACTCGGTACGTATAAACAGAATGCTGAAACTTAGAAAATGTATTGACAAAATTTTGAAAATATTGATTTCCAAGCCACAATTTAACAATTTTCATTTTGTATAGAAATCTTAATATCACTCCTATTGCGGTATAAAAATCTTTTTGCAAAATTTTCTCAATACATTTTCTAAGTTGTACATTCTGATTATACATACCGAGTTTCATTAATATCGGTTCATTCGTTTTCAAAATATATTATTTTATTTTAAAATTTGTATGGGAAGCCGTGCGGAATATACGCTCTTAAGTTGAAACTGTGTAATTGATAGGTACTGATTCTATTGAGTCCACTACCCAATGAAATTTAATGCTCTAGCTCAGTACCTATGGTAAAGATTACACGCATGCATAAAATACCTTAATGGCATACAGTTTTTTTTAAATTAAAATTACTCAAGTAACTGGATTATTAACAGGCATCGAAACTACAGCAAATGGGAGCTCAGTTGACAGTGATTGCTTAAATTTTCTTCTTTAGATTTCTTTCAAAAACAATACTTCTTAAAATATAATTAAAAAGAATTTATAAATTATGTCCTCTCTTGACACCCAATATAGTTTTTTTTTATTTCTTATAGGTTTGCGATTGACTACATACTGCCTGATGTTGAGCAGATATACAGATAGTACATTCGGTATATTTGTATAACCTTCTTGGCATATTTATATGCTCCCCAGAAATTTTTCATAGCACCACCTATTGACCTACCAAGTTTCTCGCATGTTGGAATAATATTTCTATAGTTATGCGAGCGACAACAAAAATTCATGAAACATACAAACATACATATTAATAAAAAGCGAAATCGTCCAACTTGCCACTAAGATGTGCACTCGCTCTATCGATAATAATAAAATCGCTTTAAATAACGTTATCGTATGCGCCAAGGTTTTTGTTACGTATAAATAAAGTATCGATATAGGGACATCACTAGTGTTTATTAACGCCATAGAAAATTAAGCGGGGTAATTTCGACTTTAGGTTAGTTGTAATAACCCCACTTCAATATCTTAGCGGGGCTATTTAAACTACCTAAAAATATCTTTAAAAACGTGGTTTTACATGTAATAAATAAGTGGAAAATAACTTACCTTTTATACTTTCTTCATTCGCCCTGTGTTATTGTGAAAACAAACGTTCAAAACACAATATTTTTTGAAAAATGTGACGAGCGTCCTTGCTAACACCGATTCGCAAAATGGCGTCTGACAAAAAATGCTTGCAGGTCAAACATTTTGTGCCTTAGCAGCGACATCTATGAAATATTTTCGAATTTAGCTGTTCATCGACTTGGATCTAGATGGCGTTTTTGAATAAATACAGTAAAATAAGAGTTATTGTCATTAGTTGAAATAACCCCTCAGTCGAAATAGCCCCTCCTAACCTTACTGATAATTTTTCTGAAATACTGTTTAATATTCTTCTCGGACCGAAATATACTTTATTTCATGTAAGAAAAGTTGGCAACCCTACTTATATATAACTACTAATGTAAAGTATGTAGGTTTATCGAAAAATAAAAGTGGCGGTAGGCCAGGTATCGATTCAATTATATTATTTTCTTGCAATGAACCAGTCTCTGGATAATCTATTCAAAATTAAATCTAATACTTAATATATAAAGCTGAACAGTTTGTTTGTTTGTTTGGTTGAACGCGCTAATCTCAGGAACTACCGCTCCGATTAGAAAAATTCTTTCAGTGTTAGTTCATTTATCGAGGAAGGCTATAGGCTATATAACATCACGCTATAAGTCACAGGAGCGGAGCAGTAGCCTTAAATAACGCGGGTGTAACCGCGGGCATCACCTAGTATTTAATACATATATTGTAAGGACGATCTTCTAAGATGTAAATAGCTACTTACCGTATTGTACTGTAAGCCCTAGTTTCCATTGTTGTATCTATAGATAAATCTTATCGATGTGGTAATAAAGGAAAGCGTACACTAGGCACTGCAAAATACAACGATTATTTTTTATCTCATTGTGTATGTTAACAGTTTAGCACCTATATTTTTTCCAATTCACCTATTTGACTACCAGCGCCAAAAACATCCAGACTTCCTATTTTTATTCAGACTTCAGGCATGTTTTTGGAACTGTAACCTGATTTAAAATGAATCTGCTATTTATTGTTTGTCTGATGTACAAATAATTTTATTTCTGTTTTAAAAGATATAATTAAACATTTTATATCTTTCTAGAAGAAGTAAGATTTTTCTTTTCTATATCTTTCTTCTATAAATATTATGCAAGGGCGATTAAACTGCGTCAAAGCAAAAATCACAGACGATTTCGTGCAGTGTGGTTAGGTTTAGCAGTGCGAAGCTCAGATAGCTTAGGCACATAGGCATTAGTTATATTTATATCCATTAAATACTTGACGGTGTCATTTTTTGAAAATTTGTAACGATGAATAAAATAGCACGATATTTTAATGAGCGTAAATGTATAAAATTGTATTTAAGTAATAATACTAATGCCAATTATTAAATTGTCGTAAGTAGCTATTAATTACCAGGGGCGTAGCTACCGCCGTATTTGCCGTATCAATTATACGGGGCCCCCGGTCCACGGGGGCCCCCAAAGTGTGTAAGGAAAAAGAATAAAAACTTTCTAATTTATTTTATTTTACAAATGACAAAATTCTATAAAGCAATTCCTTTTTTTCCCGCCTTAAGCGTGCGTTCAAAAGTTGGCAACACTACATCGTTATGGCGGGCTGCGGGACTTCCCCGTTTTACTTACTTCATCTTCAACTCAGCGGGGAATCCCCGGGAATCCTTCATCGATATCGCGATGTACGTGTACGTTGTTGTACTTTGCATTGGATGTTAAACCACGGAGTGCAGTGCACTGTTTATTTACGCGCTTTATATAAATGTGCATTACATTGTAATTCAGCACAAACAATATTGTTCTTCTGGTTTAGCAGTATTAGTAACGATTTGTAAAAGAAATGAGTGAAAGGAAAAGAGATTATCCCAGCGGCGCTGAGAAAAGAAAAATTAAACAGAAAAGGGACGAGGTTATAAAAAAAGTGCCCAAAATTTCTTCATTTTTTCAGAGACAAGATACTGTGAGTGATTTAGATTGGAAAGGTAAGTACTACACTACTACCCAACCCATTTATTAGGGGCCCGTAGTGATAAACAAGGAAATCTTTTAATTTCGGTCTGTCCATCTGTCCGTCACAAAAAGTTGTCTCCCCCCTCGATTTTCACAATTATACTGTTTTTAGGGTTCCGTGCCTTGATTAAAAAGAACAAAATTCTAACTTATCTATAGGATCGATTTGTTTTGTTGTTTGTTTATCAGTCTGTATCGTATCGTTAATTGTGTGTTGAGAACTTCAGATGTTGTGACGTCGTGCCTCCGCGCTTGCGAGCCCCATTACGATGACGCACTGGAGTGGGGACCCTCACCCGCTTGCCGACGATATACGAGGGTCAAACTGAAAGTTCTTAGAAAATCAAAAACTGATTACATTAGCCAGTTATTAGTTTTATTATATCTTTTCAAAATATTGTCCATTGACGTCAATACACCGCTGCATGCGATGGAACCACTGGGAAAAGCACTTTGCCCACTCGTCCTTAGGGGTCTCTTCAATGGCATCGCGATACGCAGCCACCGCTACTTCAGCATTCATAAACCGCTTTCCTTTAAGTTTTTCTTTAATTTTTGGAAATAAATAAATATCACAAGGCGCGAGGTCGGGGCTATACGGCGGGTGACCCAGTAATTCAACGTTTGATGTCGCCAAATAGTCGATCGTTCGCTTGGCGGTGTGCGACGAGGCGTTGTCGTGGTGAAGGAGGATCCTACTGCGAGGTCGTTTCTCTCGAACTTTTTCCAAGACAAGTGGCAAACAATTGGTAGTGTACCATTCTGCAGAAACTGTTTTTTGATCCTCTAACACAATTGTTGCGAAATGACCTATCCTTCCAAAGAACGAGGCCACCATTTTTTTTCCCGCACTTCGATCTCTCTTCACTTTAGTTGGCAACTCCTCGAAAGGAAACACCCACTGAGCAGATTGTCTTTTGGTTTCAGGATCATAACAGTAAATCCAGCTTTCGTCACCTGTTAGTATGTCGAACACAGCATTTGAGTCACCTCCGTTAAATCTTTCAATCATTTTACGGCACCAAGCCACACGATGGAGTTTTTGAGCCTTAGTCAAATTATGAGGTATCCACCGGGCGCAAAGCTTCCTGACCGCTAAATGTTCGTGGAGGATTTTGTGCACTTGACTCATACCGATGCCTAAGCTTGTCCGAATCTGCTGATAGGTCACTCTTTTGTCAGTCTCTATCAAACGCCGCACAACACAGATGTTATTTTCAGTCGTCGCCGTAGAAGGCCGTCCCTCACGTACATCATCAGTGAGATTAGTGCGACCACGTTTAAACTCATTAAACCAGTTGTAAACAGTCAAACGAGATGGGGCTTCATCGTGAAAGGCCAATCGTAGTCTATCATAACTTTCTTGTTGACTTAAATGACATCGAAAGTCATAAAAAATCATTGCACGAAAATTTTCTCGTGTTAAATTCATGTTGACGTGACACAGACAATTTTCAATTTGCCGCCAAATCGTAAAACAAATGACAAATGAATGAAATATATACTCAGTAATATTGGCAAAGAGTTCTATTTTCAAATTTTAGAATATTTTTTTTATTATATTGTTTATAAGTGGCCAGTTCTAAGAACTTTCAGTTTGACCCTCGTATATACCGGCGACACACGTGGTTGCCTTGGCTTTTTCTTCTGCTGGGACACGTGAAAGCTGAGTATCCATCCGTGGACCTGTGGAGTGTTAACTTACGACCTACGCCCTGGATAACTATCTAGCCGGTTAACCCCTAGTGTCGGTTCTTTTATTAATCAAAATTGTGAATCTGGAATATAACGCGGGTTTAATCTGTCCTGGTGATATTTTTATTTATTTCCCGTAAGACAACCTAAGCATCTCTTTTATTGCTCGGCGAGTGATCGATCCCGGCTATCCCGTGAAAATCGATCACCCGTGCGACATTGGCGCCCAATAGAATTTTTAAATATATTTTTAAAACGTAAGTTGGCACTTTACAGGTGAGTGAAATAATTTCTTTTTCTCTTGTATATTTTTCTCCTGTGTGTGCATATATTCTGGTGTGGTGAATTGCGTACAGGTACAGTTTCTATCTATTTTGGTTGGCCATAAGCAATTTAACTGTGTAAATAACATAACGGTGATTTAATTAACGTCGGTCTAAAATCACGTTTCACTGCGGGCAGCGTGCCCAGCCGCCAACCGGTTCTAACCGCTTTGCCGTTGAACTACGTGCCTCGTGTTCGCGAAAAAAAAATATTGTGATTCAACCTTTGAGTGACCTTTAAGTAATTTTTCTTAATCCTTTACCAATCATCACACCATTGTATAATTTAGTGTATTTCAGCTTTTTTAGCACGGTATTCGATTTTCTGGCGATATTTAATTTTTTTTCTAGTACCGGCGTAAATACTTAGATTTTCTATTATTGTTTTGTAATAATGGCTTACATTATAAATTTCTCATTATTAACTAAAGCGGAATTAGAATATGAGACCACAATACGCGGCGTTTCAAAGCCTGACGATCCCCGCAAACAAATCGCTAAACTTTCAGTTAAAATTCCCTCGGAGGATATATTATCTTCACCCTTCCCACCAGAGGAGGATGTGGCTGAAGTGGAAAAGTCGTTATTAAGATCAAATAGACACTTATCTATGTTGGAAGCAAACTATACCTCCGAGCTTCAACAGAAGGTCGAAACCGTGCTTCACCATTGTTTTCATCGACTGAATAGGGTGGATACCGGCAGTCTTGATATTAAAAAAATTGAGTCTGTGTGGAATAAATTTAATGACTTATATGCGAAATTACAATTAATCACGCGTCGTAGTTCGCGGTCGGATTGCTCAGTGGCAGAGGGAAACACTTCCTATAATTACGACCGTAAGCTTTTCTCGGAATTAGGTAAATTCAAATTTAACGGTAAATCATGTGTAAGATCTTTTATTGAAAAAATTGATGAATTTATGTCCTGTAGATCTATTCCACATGACAAGATGTTGTCTTTCGCTTTTGAAATATTTTCGGGTGACGCATTAGTTTGGTATCGTTCTGTTAAAAATAACGTAAAGACTTGGTTAGAACTTTGCGAACTTTTAAAACGAGATTTTAGTCCGCATAACTACGATTACCGTCTTATGACGGAGATTCGTCAGCGCTCACAAGGCGAGAACGAATCAATAACTATTTACGTGGCAAAAATGCACGGTCTGTTTTCGCGACTTAGTTCTCCTATCGCTGATTCGGAGAAGCTAGAAATTTTACTAAATAATATTAGACCTTGTTACACTAATTGTCTGCTCACTGCAAAGGTTGTTGACGTTGATAGTCTGGTCGAAGTTTGTCGTCTTTTCGAAAATTACCAAAGTCGCAGTAAGCAATTTTCCGAACCCCCTAAAGTTTCAAAGAATACTGTAGCACCCGATCTAGCGTATAATTATCCGTTTTCTAATTTTTCTTCAAACAAAAATGTTTACAATCATAATAACTTCAATAAATATAACTCTGTCGCCGATACATCGAGATACAAGTCTGTGCCACAAGTCAACGCCGTATCGAGTACTTCTAATATAAATAAAACTTTTTGCGTGCGTTGTAGATGCAATTCGCACTCATTACGTAATTGCCGTCAGCCACACTACCTAATCTGTTTTAAGTGCGGCACAAAGGGTTTCAAGGTGTCAGACTGCCCCAATTGTAAATCTAAGTCGACCCCTACAGTTTCAAAAAACTAGTTAATAAGGATTGTGGAAAATCAAATTATACAACTAATTGTAATAAAACAGAGTGGAATAATTGGTTAGACTTTTTAAAAAAATTCTTTAATAGCTATCATATTTCCTCAATCCGTAATTCTAAAGTAGAATATTTACCTTACGTTACTCTAAAATTAAACGGAATACCTACCACAGGTCTTTTAGATTCTGGATCTTGCGTTACAATTTTAGGTAATAATTTGCATAACTTATTTTTGAAAGACAATGTTTTGGATAAATCGAAACCTTTAAGGTTAATAACAGCAGGCGGTGAACGATTTGAGTCCTTGGGATCGGTGTTTCTACCCTTCGAGTTTCAGGATAAATTGATTAACTTAGAAGTTCATGTTGTACCTGGGATTCAAAATTCCCTTATCCTTGGCATGGATTTTTGGCGAAGCTTTGGCCTATTTCCTAACAAATTGGAGTCTGTTTTGATTGTGAACAAGTCTGACGCTCAAGTAATGGAGTTGCAGGCAGTTCCCCCTACACATCTTGTTTCTTATGATCATCTTACAGTCGACCAGAGAGCTACCGCTGACAACATTATTTCTAAATTTACCGATATTTCATACGAGAAGCGGGGTCTCGGTTGCACAAATATCATTTCTCATTCAATTGATACAGGTGATTGTCCCCCTATTCGGCAAAGATTTTATCGCATGTCTCCCGATAAACAAAGAATATTAATAAAGCATCTTGACGACATGCTCTCAGAGGATGTTGTTGAACGATCAGAAAGCCCGTGGTCAAATCCGGTCATTTTGACACCAAAGAAGAATGGTGAACTGCGTTTCTGTTTGGACAGTCGAAAATTAAATTCCGTTACAAAAAAAGATGCTTATAGCTTGCCTTATATTTCAGAAATTTTAGATAATCTGAGAGATGCTAAATACTTGTCTAGTTTAGACCTGTCTAAATCTTTTTGGCAAACATTAATTAAAGAAGAGGACCGTTGCAAAACAGCCTTTTATATTCCCACGCGTGGCACATTTCAATTCAAAAGAATGCCTTTCGGTCTTACGAATGCGCCAGCTACTCAACAACGATTAGTTGATATTTTATTTTATGGCCCAGAATTTGAAAATAAGGTTTTCTGTTTTATCGATGACATAATCTGTATCACGTCCAGCTTCAGCGAGCATATTACTCTTTTATTACGCATTCTTGATAAACTAAAAAGCGCTAATTTAACAATTAATCTCGAAAAATGTCAATTTTTTAGAGATAAACTAAAATATTTAGGCTATGTTGTCGACTCTAGTGGATTGCATCCCGATCCGGATAAAGTTAATTCAATGAAAAATTATCCCACTCCTTCTAATAGAAAAGAAGTACGTCGATTTTTAGGCGCAGCCTCGTGGTACAGGCGTTTTATACCGAATTTTAGCTCTATTGCTGCACCCTTAAATAAGTTAACATCTCAAAGTAAAAACGCACCTCCATTCTGCTGGACGACAGAGGCTAATGAGGCGTTTAATAACCTAAAGAATTGTTTGATTTCCTCCTCGGTGTTGGCTTGTCCTGACTACTCGCAACCGTTTGAAATACACTCAGATGCTAGCGATTTTGGTCTTGGCGCGATCCTCTGTCAAAGGTTAAATGGTGAGGAAAGAGTCATAGCGTACTATAGCAAATCACTCAGTAAGCAAGAAAAAAATTACAGTGCCACTGAGCGAGAGGCCCTGGCTGTTCTATCTGCTATAGAACACTGGCGTTGTTATGTTGAAAATGGTAAAAAGTTTATTGTTTACACTGATCACGCTGCTTTGAAATGGTTCTTGACCTTGAATAACCCTACTGGCCAGTTAGCCAGATGGGGAGTTCGCTTATCTTCCTATAATTTCGAAATACGTCATCGTCGGGGTTCCGATAACGTTTTACCTGATTTTCTGTCTCGCTCTTTACCCGTTTCTGCTATTGCTAATGATATAAATATAGATATTAATCCTAATCAGAATTTACCAGTTTCTACTAATGATCCTTGGTATTTAAATATCTATAAAGGCTGTTTAAGTTCTCCGACTTCCTTTGTTAACTATCAAGTAATAAACAATAAATTGTATTGTTTTAAAAAAACATTAAACCCTCTCACTAGAGAATTTCAATGGAAAGAGGTTATTCCGTCTGACCAAAGAACTGACATTCTAAGGGAGAATCATTCTTCGCCCACTGCTGGACATCTGGGTATCTTTAAGACATACAAACGTCTTGCACTTAATTACTTTTGGCCTGGTATGTACTCCGATGTTGTCAAGTTCGTCAGTTCATGTGAACCTTGTATCACCCATAAACACCAAAACCACCCAAATTTAGGTCTAATGGGAAAACCCAAATCATGTCAAAAGCCCTTTCAGACGATTAGTATTGATTTGATTGGTCCATTGCCCCCCAGCAGAAAACAAAACACTTTTATATTTGTGGTCAGTTGTTGTTTCTCTAAATATTGTTTGCTTTTCCCCATTAAACGGGCAACTGCAGAAGTGATAACAAAAATTCTCGAGGAAAATGTATTTTTGGTGCATGGAATTCCATCCACTATTGTTTTGGATAACGGTAAACAATTTATTAGCGCAACCCTTAAAAGTATGTTGTCAAAATATAAAATTCCAAATTTGCATTTTACACCGTTGTATACTCCCCAAGTTAACTCAGTTGAACGCTACAACAAAACCATTATTACAGCTATTTCAACTTTCATAGAATCTGATCATCGAATCTGGGACACTTTAATCACTAAGGTTCAGTTCGCCCTTAACTGCGCAGTTAGTGAGGTTACTGGTTATTCTCCTAATTTCCTTGTTTTTGGTAGGGAGGTCATAACATGTGGTTCTCAGTATATTGACAAGGAATTTAATTCCAATATGGTGCTCGAACCACGGGACGGCTATGCCGAAACTTTAGGCTGCTTATCCTCTATTTTCGAGAAGGTACATTCAGCTCTGTTGTCGGCCCACCAACGAAATTGTTCATCTTATAATCTTCGCCGTAAACCGGCAGAATTCAATGTCGGTGATATAGTTTGGCGCAGAACGTTTCTACTTAGTGACAAGGATAAATACTTTAGCAAGAAATTGGCGCCTAAATTTATTAAATGTAAGATTGCCTCAAAAAAGTCACCTCTAGTATACAAACTTAACGACATGGCCGGTAAACCTTTAGGAGAATGGCACATCAAAGATCTAAAGTTGATTAATTACAAAGAATAATAAAAGCATAAACACAACAATGTAAGACGCATATCTACACTAAGTTATAATTACCTACATAATCATTTGTGAAGGCCAACAATGGTTCTTATGTTTTCGAGTCGAAGCCCACAAGATAATGTATTGTGTTGTGTTAATGATTTATGTAAACAGGCTAACATAAAATGAATAAATGTTTCAGTTATAAATGGTAACAAAGTTTATTACATGTAATATTGTTACAAAGAATCTGTTGTTTATCTAACTATCAGTTATGGCTCAATGGTTAAAAAGTCGTTGTAGGATCGGTCTAGTGTTCGATTCTCGCATGTGTATTTTCTATAAATGCATATTGATTGGCGTGTTGTTTTTCGCTGTGCCTTGTTCTGAAGTTCTGTTGTTATTCTTAATTCTGTATAAATTCCATAATCAATTGTTATTATAGGTACTTTATAAACATTCAGAGTAATTAACCGTGCGTCGCGAGCTCGGAATAGTCGAATCGTACCTACCTAGTTGTCGTTATGACGCACGCGCGTTCACTCAGCGACGCGCCGATAAATAAATGCCTAACTAATGATTCACCATTGTTTACATTCAAAAGGTGTTTACTGGTCGTGTTGTAGTATTAATTAGAGCAAAATATTTATTAAATTCTTTCCTTTGACATTGAGCGGTCCGGTCGTGTCTGAGGCTTATATTACTTTTGTTCATCGTTACGAAAAATTTGTTGTTACACCTAACTATATTCAAAAAGTTTACTTATCTAGTGGCAAAGGCCGAACCCAAGATTTTTAAGTCGTAGGGCTAGATCAAGTTCTTATATCTACAAACCATTATTACCTAATAATTACCCTAAGCGCTTCTCCATAGATTGTTATCTTTGCTATTGGGCCATTACACTGGCCTTGGCATTTACTTGTAGGTATGTGTGATGAATTATGAATGATAAATGTTTATGTTCAAGTTCAGACTGCCGTTGTACGCGTGAAGAATGCAAGCGTGGGTCATTATTATTTAGGTATACTAATTAGCGTATAGGGTTGTCACTTGTTCAAGGTACTCATGCCCCTGTTTTCTCTAATTCCAGGGAGTATCTTCAGGGCTGCTACGCCCGTTGGGCTAGGGAATTTTCCTTAGGGAAAATCCCGGCCTAACGGGGGGGGTGTGTGACGTCGTGCCTCCGCGCTTGCGAGCCCCACTACGATGACGCACTGGAGTGGGGACCCTCACCCGCTTGCCGACGATATATATACCGGCGACACACGTGGTTGCCTTGGCTTTTTCTTCTGCTGGGACACGTGAAAGCTGAGTATCCATCCGTGGACCTGTGGAGTGTTAACTTACGACCTACGCCCTGGATAACTATCTAGCCGGTTAACCCCTAGTGTCGGTTCTTTTATTAATCAAAATTGTGAATCTGGAATATAACGCGGGTTTAATCTGTCCTGGTGATATTTTTATTTATTTCCCGTAAGACAACCTAAGCATCTCTTTTATTGCTCGGCGAGTGATCGATCCCGGCTATCCCGTGAAAATCGATCACCCGTGCGACAATGTGCAGACTCGCTTTCGGGTTCTCGTTTTGTATGGCCACTACACTACGCGCTGCGTTTAAATAGCACGCAGGTGTATATGAAATCAAGGCGTACGATATCGAGCAGCAAGGCGACAGGACGACAAATATAATTAAACTTCAGTGTACTTATTTACAATGTTTATTCGCATCCTCCATTCTATATAACTTATTCGTCTCTCCAAGAAAAACAAAAGCCGGGCAGGCTTTTGTTTTTTATTGTCACCTGTCATTCGGCCAATATGGCCAGTGACGTCCAACAACTAAATAAAGGAGGTTGTTACATTTGATAAACTAATGTGAATAATTATTATAATATTACCCATTAAGATATAAATAATTTTATATAATATTAGAGTCTATTAAGTTAAGTTAAGATAACGTAGATAATTAATAAGTTGGGTCCTATTTAAATGGCGTGCTTGTGGTGGTAACGGGTCCTTGTAACATTCGGCCATCCTGCATGAGCCGTGTCCCACGGCGATCTTGACTATTTTCAGAATTCTTCGGCCCCTGACAAAATAAAAGGACAAAACAGTAAATGTTCTTTGTTTTAACATTTGTTATAAATAAAGCGCTATAATAGTCCAACCCTCGGGTGACCTTACATAAGTTTGTTGCACTATATGTAGAGTACCTAGAGGAGTAGTTATGTTAATTTCTTTAATTGCTGTGTATCCAATTATTATGATATACGCTGTCTAATAGTCTGTAGTCACAATATAAATCAACCTGATGTTTTAGATTATGGTAGATATTAATACATAGAGACATGTAATAGTATAAGTATATATACCAGGCACGTTCATCTAGTACATAGAGATATGTACCTAATAGTATAAGTATATATACCAGGCACGTTCATCTAGCTTAAACTTTAAAGCTAGATTTTAGAGTCACTCGGATCTAACTTATAATTGTTCGATTTTATTATCACACAGATCTAACTTATAATTGTTAGATTTTATTATCACACAGATCTAACTTATAATTGTTAGATTTTATTTATTTCTGATTCAGCATCAGTCACACAGATCTAGCTGTTATCACTAGATTTTATTATCACACATATCTAACTTATAATCGTTAGATTTTATTTATTACTGATTCAGCATCAGTCACACAGATCTAACTTATAATTGTTAGATTTTATTTATTGATTTATGTATATATTTATAGGCACAAATATCTAGATTAATTTAGTTAGGTACTAGATTTTAAATATATCTACAGGGATCTAGCAGTAGGGATCTCTGTCTACTTCTCTGTTAGATTGAACAGATGACTTATACGTCCGTTAGGCATCGCCAGGAACAAAACACTGAATTTCTTGTACCCTTTAATACGCTTTATGCTGTTTATAGTGTAGGGGTCGATAGAATGATCAGCCTTGAATATTTTACATGGTCCCGTATAGTGAGTGAGTACCTAATATTTTAATAACACCTGTGGTCTGATCACGGGATAGTCCTCCTTTCCATAAGACTAAATCGCCTTCCTCGTATTTCTTGCAGCTTTAATGTTTTATATCAAAGTGATCTTTTATTATCATAATCTGCCTATCAGTACTGGTATTGTCTTATCTGTGCTATCAGTACGTAATTTAGCCTTCTGTCTACGTTCTCCAAACTGTTTAACCGAAGTTAAGTCACTACGAGTGCAGTATAAGCAGAGAAAAGAGTGTTAGTGTGTGCAAACATTAAATTAAATGTGTATATCCGGTTACCGCATGCTATTTCCCCATATGATATCAGTTAATTATTTGGTCCCAAGTGCACTCCTTTTTGTTGCAGTATCAACTTGAGGGTTTCATCTTGCAAAGGCAATCGCATTCAGGACATGTTTTATTTGCTTCTCCATGTAAAATATCTACTTGTGAATGCGACTCCACGGTCAGTTATTATTTTAGCGAAAACAAACTTTGTAAACGAGTCAACTACGGGGAGGTAAACCTATCTATAACTTCATGGGTAAACCACACGTGTTTTAAGGAACGACCCCTAGTGATCGACATGGAAAGTATGCATAGGAATTTGTGGCTTTTCTATAGGGTGTAGCTCGCTCTTCTGTTTACCCTAGTTGCACTTGGAATATGGGCATTGCAAGATTTCTGATAAACCTAGTCACTCCTACGAACCATCATTGGGATTTGATTCTCATTTCACACCTATTAAATCCCAGATACCTAACTTGATGGCTCGGGGGTGGCTCGAGTGACAAGACCATTCCCACCCGCACGCAAAATACACGCCAAGACGTGGAGTTGCGGAAACAGCCCGTGCTACTAAGTAGGTACCAAGTACCCAACATGATCGTGATATTATGCAATAGTCTCCACTTTGACATTATGGGTATTACAAACCTATTATCATGTATACTTTTGCGATTTATCTATAAGCAATCGTCCACCACTTCGTAATTACCTACCTATTAAGAATGTATTTGAGTTTCGTTTGCCTTCTTTTAACTGTTTTATAATATCTTGAATTTGTAGGGTTATGCGCCAATTTTCCTTGACCATGCTTCGTACAACGGCTGTATCTATCATTTTATTGGGTTGCGACCATGCGACTTAAAAGGCATCAATATGTCGCATGTGATCTCCAGTGTGGTATTTAATCTTCCATTTTGACGTCCGCAATGACAAGTAAGTAAATTTTCTGTTAATAAACTCATATTTACATCCCGAGGCCCATTATTCTCCTAATTATACTTGTTTATAATGCAGTTAGGATAGAATGTCAGTGTCATACCAACTATGTCACAAATGTTATTCTACTAAATTAACTGATAGGTATTTGAATGGTAGTGGAATGATATGTATGGTGACTAGATCGTAAATTAAACTACGCGTCAACGTTGAACTATATAACCTAGACGTCAAATTAAACGATAGTGACATAAAATTAGTAGGATTCCGATAAATGCAAAATATAATCTCATTCGTTCAAAATATAGTTTACGTTATAGTTTTAAATACGAGAATTGGCCTTCTGGGATAGGAACGGATCGAAGGCATAAAAACGTCAGCTTGATCGAATACAAATCAGCCTGCCCACCAGCTAATACAGGATTCACCCAAATTGGTTATTTTTAAACAATAATTGCCATATCTTCAAATAAGTACATTGTGGTATAAAATATGACTCATTACCAAAATCGAAAATAATGGATCAGGTTATTAGTATACTGTCTTTGTGTATTTCGTTCGTAATGTATGCATTAACAAGTACCTATTTCCTAGCTGCAATGATATATCATTTGATAGAAATAACGGGACCGTTTCTATGAAGTCATTCGCAGATAATTTAATATTAGTTAGGTCTTAGGTTGTCTGTCTGTATCGCGTGTTGTTCTCAATTTAGCTTGACATGTTTAGAACACAGATTACAAGAAAAGGTTCAGAATTAGCAACGTGTTAGCTTTGGTTTGTTTATACTTAATTGGTTGGCCTATTATCAAATTTGATTATTTTAAATTTTATGTCTGTGTCAGTTACTTTAGCATCACTATCAATAAAATATCTCGTATATGCGCAAATTGAACTGTGCTCTACCCAACGAAGACATTTGTGAACATTGATTTAAATAGTAAAGATACGTTCGACCGAATATTTGACGGACGCAGTCACCCTAAAAAAAAAATAACGCCATCTATTAAAACTAGTATGAACTACGATGTAAATCGGCGCGCTCTGTCCCTAAACACAACCTTGTAAGAGCGGGGTGCGGTATTTTTCGAGATACAAAAAATATATATTAAACATTTTGGATTCGTAATGTTTTATGAAGTTGGTGTATCTTTAAAATTTAAGAATCAATTAAAAATCATTTTGTACATTATTTATTCTTAAAGTAATATTATTTAATCTTTTCATTTCATCGGCTACAACGCCCGCTGCTGCAAAGTTATGTCGCACTTTTACGCGGCTTCGCGCCGTTTTTACCAATATGAAAGAAAATTGCTTTAAATAATGTTAAGAGTTGATTTAATGACATATTTTTAAGTTACCGGTGACATGAAATGTTATCATAGTTTTTATTATGCTTTTTTTTGTCGTAGTTCACGCAACCTTTCACGGCACAACTTGGCATTTTTGTTCGTAAAATTTACGACTGCTCCCGATGACAGCTGATCGCGTCGCGTCCTACACAGACTATAGGGATACCTACTACGTAGGTCTGCGTCTTAGTTCACTCCGATATAGGGAAGACCATATTTTAGGACCAACTTCGAGGCGTCATTGTAACATGCGGTCCGCCCAGTTCTTACGCAGTAATATATACTTATGTCAATGTTTGTGAACAATATAATATCATCGTTTGTGAACCACCAAAACATTTCATCAAAATTTTACAGTGTAAAACTTTCAGCTATAAGCATTCGGCTGTCTTTAATGTAATAATGTTAACTGCATTAACAGTAACATAATATTTTCTATACACATCTGATAGGTTATCAAAAGTAGTAGATGTAGGTAAGTTGACGTACCTGTGTAGTTTCTGGAAGGTCGCGCCACCAACAGACCGACTCGTGCCATACCAGCAGGCGGTGGAAACGTGGCCCAAGCGTTGGCAGATTTAGCAGCGTGTGACGAAAAAAAAATCTTGACTTTTCCGGATACATCTCCGTCCGACGAGGTGACGCTGAGACTCTTTCTTGTTTTTCCCAGCCCACGGAAGTATGGTCCAAGCATGATGCTCTATCCCACTTCTGAGATGAAATCAAGGCGTACGATATCGAGCAGCAAGGCGACAGGACGACAAATATAATTAAACTTCAGTGTACTTATTTACAATGTTTATTCGCATCCTCCATTCTATATAACTTATTCGTCTCTCCAAGAAAAACAAAAGCCGGGCAGGCTTTTGTTTTTTATTGTCACCTGTCATTCGGCCAATATGGCCAGTGACGTCCAACAACTAAATAAAGGAGGTTGTTACATTTGATAAACTAATGTGAATAATTATTATAATATTACCCATTAAGATATAAATAATTTTATATAATATTAGAGTCTATTAAGTTAAGTTAAGATAACGTAGATAATTAATAAGTTGGGTCCTATTTAAATGGCGTGCTTGTGGTGGTAACGGGTCCTTGTAACATATAGTAATGCACGGACGGGCTGCAGGTGATTTTGTATCTACTAATAGGTACGAGCACAATCCGCGTAGAATCTGTGTGCGTCTGAACTGAACACTCTCTAACTGTGACCCTTAGTAACGTTATTTATTTATATATAACTCTTTTTAGTTTAGTATCAAAGCATTCGTATTTATTTTTTAGCAATTACTCGTTTATTTTTAGATTCTTCTGAAGCATGTTCTTCGTCACATATCCATCCGGAAATAGAAGAAAGCCAAGCACATACTTTATCGGATGTCCATCCAGAAATCGAGGAACCCCAAGTCAACGATTCTGATATATCTGCAGATAATGCAGATTGTAATATAATTTCATCAGATAGAGGAAATTTTGGTGACAATTTAACTGAATGCGAACGAAAAATAATTTTTAAATTGGGTCCATTTAAACCACAAGGACCATTTCCAAAAGTTTCAGAAAATAACCGACCTTTTTCAGCTTATTATTATTCATATTTCAATCAGGCAGGCATAAAAATTATAAGACCATGGTTATGTTATTCTAACGTTTTAAACAAACCGTACTGTCACTTCTGTTGGTTATTAGCAGATCACTCTCTTATAATAATTGGTTGCAAGGAAATACCATCGATACTCTATTGAAAAGTGAAATCGATAGTAAAATTACATTCTGGAGAGATGTACTGCATCGTATAATTAATGTTATAATTACTTTAGTATCTTGTAATCTACCTTTGAGGGGGCATGATTCTGATTCTGGCAATTTTATGGCAATTTCACGTCTGCTATCTAACTATGATGCAACTTTAAAAGAACTTTTTCTAAAACCGAAAGGTGAAATAAATTATTTAAGCCCTACGATTCAAAACGAAATTATAAGTTTGCTTGGTACTAACGTTAGGAACAGTATTACCTATCTCAGAAATTAAAAAAGCTCCATTTCTGACAATAATTCTGGATACAACACAAGACTTGTCAAAAATTGACCAACTATCTGTAGTTTTTCGATATATCTCGGTTACAGAAAATGATGATAATGTGCCGAAAGAAATAAAAATCTGTGAGTCCTTTTTAGGACTCATAGCAGTAACCGATTGCAGTGCTGCAGGTCTGAAAACTGTCATTTTAAATTTGACTAAAGAATATGGAATTGATTTGACTAAATGTAGAGGACAGGGATACGATGGAGCAAATGTTATGTCGGGTGTGTATGGAGGATTACAAACCCTAATAAAAGAGCATGCTCCAAATGCCGATTATGTTCATTGTGCTGCGCACGCTTTAAACTTGGTTTTGAACGATGCTGCGAGACATGTTCGTGAAGTATCGACTTTTTTCGATAATTTAGAAAAAATATATACTTTTTTTGGCAATAGTATAAAACGCTGGGCGATTTATCTGAAAAATATTTGATTACCCTTAAAAAGGTATGTCCTACCAGATGGTCTTCTAGGAACGACGCTTTATTAGCAGTAAAGAAAATTTTTTTACTAATCATGAAAACTTTGTACCAACTAAATTTAATTTCAAATAAAAAAGATGAACGTGAAGAATGTAAAAGTATAATTAATATTTTAGAGAGTTTTGATTTCTTAGTGCTCGTTACATTTTTTTCTTCACTATTTGAAATTATTAATCCTGTTTCTAAAGCTCTACAGCATGAAAATAATGACTTACAGAAATCTAGTATTTTATTAAGTAATCTTTTAAATAGACTGTGCCAATTAAGAAATCAGAATTCATTTAATAGTTTGCTAAATGAATCCAAAGATTTAGCAAAAAAGTGGGGGGTAACAACTGTTTTTAAAAACAGTAGGCGAAAGATAACGAAGCGTTTTTTTGATGAGTTATCACAAGATGAGAGAATTTCCGACCCGGAATCCTATTTCAAAGTCAATGTATACTATTGCTGTTTAGATATATTAATTTCTCAAACTAAAGAAAGATTTCAGAGCCTTTGCAACCTGAGTAGTATATTCGAAATATTACAACCGGAGAAACTCCTATCTTCTTCAAGCGAAGAGATATTAAACGCTTCCGGAAAACTGTCTGCTAAATACAGTAAAGACATCTCACTTAATCTTTGTGACCAATTAAAGGCTCTAAAAACATGCTTAAATTCTGAAATTAAAAAAATTTATTCCATTAAAGAACTCATTGAATTATTGCTAGTAAAATTCAATAGTCTTGCATCCAGTTTTCCCGAGGTAATCACAGCATGCTTTTTATTCTTGACCCTTCCAGTTACAACCGCAACGGCAGAAAGAAGTTTTTCAAAATTAAAACTAATAAAAAATTACTTAAGAACTTCGATGGGACAAGAACGGCTGTCAGACATCTCACTATTGTCCATAGAGGCAGAAACTTTAGAAAAACTAAAATCATCATCAGCCATAAATGATTTAATAAATCAGTTTGCCGATAAAAAGGCAAGGAGAGTGAATATTTAAAATTCGATTTTTATTTGTAAAATGGGTAAATTATGTGATAAATAAATATTACTTCTCACAATATTTTTTTTCTTTCGTGAAAAATCTTTACCTCCATATAAGGGCCTCCAAAAAAATTTTTATACGGGGCCCCGACAAGGCACGCTACGCCACTGTTAATTACTAAACGCTATGGTTTAGTAAGTATATTTGTGAATGATTTGTTGTTTTTGTTTATGATGTATCTCGAATCAGCTTAAATAATCTTCTTATGGAATACATAATTATGCCAAAAATCAATGCAAATATATTAATGTATTATACTTTATAAGAGTGAAAATTTGCGTAAATTTTAAAATATAGCTCCTCACCAAAGGCACTTAGGTAATCCTGTATAAAATCTATTTATATATGTATAAGTACCTCCTTCGATATGTAAAGTACCTACATTTTATGCCTTTCGGTACCTAGGTGCATGTAAAAAATATTAACGCCTGTTATTTTGTGATCCATCAGTTAGTAGGCGTTTAAGGAAGGTTATCTGTATGCGCAAAGTGTTTTATATATTAACACTTTGAAGGACAGTAAACGTCTATAGGCGTGATAACAATAAAACTTCAATTGTGTCTCGTTTACTGTCCTTGAAAGTGTTAAGTTCGCATAAAATGCATTTTTAATTTAACAAAGTATAAGTGGAACTCTAGATTGGCGTATATTTTTGCCAAGTAACGGGGCACTATAGCTACAAACCGCATTTGTATTAGGTCATAAAAATATTTCGGCCAACGGTTTAAGAGGTAGCCTCGCCGTTTAGCACTGCGTCGAATGTCGTGCGTTCAATTCCCACATGAGACTGTTGTCTCTGCAAATTGTTTTTGAGTCGGGGTGTATTTGTCCATTGATTTAATGTTTTTTTAAATATAAATGCCGGCAAACTTCTTGAACACTACCATAGACCAAAAGAGCTGCGCAGTAGCAATTTTACGTACAAACATGTCTCCTGCGCATGCATTTTGGTCTATGGTAGTGTTCAAGAAGTTTGCCGGCATTTATACATCGCGGTACAGGATATTTTGCCACGGCGGGCAACGCACTTTGGATAAAATCTGTGTCACCAGATTCGGCAACACATTTATTCTGTAATCAATTACGCAAACTTATTATTTCATTCTGCACATCGAGTAATTGACAAATACCAAAAAATTACCAATATACAAATGATTGTTGAAACTAACAGTACAAATCGCAAAACAGTTAAGTTTATATGTTTGCATTTTGTTTTTCTTGCTTTACCTTAGAAATAGGCGATAAAGCTTGATTGAAAGGACTGTTGGATAAATTCTTTTTATTTTACCTTTTTTATTATTTAGGATTATTCTACTTATTTGACGACGTTATTACTTTTAAAAACATTGTGAAATTAACCAATTTTGTAAGTATCTGAGTGAAATACTCTTTACATGGGCGTTTTTTTTTTCATAAGAAAATATGTAAAAAGAATCTTTTCATTTACCTACTTATCGAATGTTTTTCATAAAAATACCGACATTACGTTTATAAAATGTATGTAAGTATATGCTTTTTAGTTTCACAAATGATATCTATGTTGTGAACAAACTTTCCGCATAGGTATAGGTATATACTGCAAACGTGCGCAAATTTATTGCCATATACAGGGTGTCACAAGACCCATCACAAAGCCGAAGTCTACTCGTTGTGGACATTATGCCAAGTCATACTAACCAAAAATAATACCTGGGAAACGAATTTTTTTTTGAGTTTTCACATTTTTTAAACCACAATTAAAAGCGCGCGCGCGTGCAATTCACAAAATACCTACTTACCTATGGGGTTATAGGGCATCTAAAGAACATATTGGCATTGTAAATGCATCGATTTTGCACCTAATTAGAAAAAATCGATACTAACTTTGAGCCTTAATATCTCCTGAACCAGTAATTCTCCAGGTATGGTGCCGAAGTTAGAGATGTTCGTAGTGATTGGTATAACATGGGATTTCAGTTTTCGTTAAGGGTCTTTTTACATCCTGTATATTTTATCGTATACCTTCCTAGTTTAAAATAATTATTTGGAGCAATAAGTTTGCGCCAGATCATATAATTATATCTAAACCATGTCATTGTCGACGTTTTAAAAATAAAATCTAGGTCTGATTGTAAATATTGATTTCATATGATTGTCCTTAAGCCTTGCGCTGTAGCTTTCATTAGTGAAAGAGCTATCACAAGGGAAACCCTAAAATAAGATTCACAGGATTGTAAAATAAAATAAAATCTTCTAAATAGATTTTTATTTACACACTAACGTTTACACATACTTTAACAAAGCACTGTAATTTTTATACCTAACTAATAGTTACAATCACAACAAGTTAATAATTTAAAAACAAATAGGTATAGTACATTATCACATCTGGCTGGACTTATAAAAGTACATTTGTTATAAACATTGCACTATAGGTGTCAACAGTAACACTACCGGCTTGATCTCACTAAGATAAGTGTAATTGCATTTTTATTCTAGTAATACACTTTATCACTGAAGCAAACTTCTTTGTTAGAAGTCATTAGGTTCCTCACATTTCCACTCGTTTCAGAGATATAGATGTCACGTCACGTGACGTCATCGTAGTAGTAAATAAAGTACCCATGTAACAAAACAGACACACACAAACAAACTAATATATAATATTTTAATATCTGCAAGTATACCAATATAAGTTAACTTATAGGTAAGTAATTAAAACTCCAAAACTGTCCCCATACATAATTAGGATGTAAATGAAATTGTGACAAAGAAAAATATTGCATGTAACATTGAAAATTATGTTATGTTGTACAATGTACATTATTCTAGTAATAATGGATGAAAACATATTGTAAATTGAATGCTTGAAGAAGTTAGTTCTCAATTCCCGAATGTGCGGATCTTAAAATGCTAAGCCTCGTTTCTGTGACAGCATGCTGCTGAACAAAAGAAATTGACATGTATGTATTAATTTCGATCGTAAATGTAACATTTTGAATACCTAAAACTACATGTCAATGACCTTTGCCCTGCAAACGAAAGTTTTCAAAGAAGCGTATACTAATAAACACCACATACTAATGTGGCATCTGCATAAACAAGGCTTCATTTTCGTAGATGCTAAATATAGCGTGAGACTAGATCATGGAAACCACGAAATCATAAAGGTCATTGCTTATTGCAACTGACCAGTTCAAAAAGCAATGTACTAAAACTGCCTATTCGTGGATTAAAAGATTTTGAAGGTATTTCGAAATACAATGTATTTTAACAGATTTTTATGTCAGATCACCAGTTTGCTTATATAGGTTTGTAGAGCAATGTTGTGACATACTTCTTCCGGTATCTGTGCGTTGCTGATAGCACCATAACTCCGTCCTTGATAGACAACGCGTACAGATGATTCAACATGACGTGGTTTGGTTCTGGTAACAGTGTTGGTTCACACTGAAAAGTAACATTAAAATGTATTTAGATTTCGGATGGTACAGCGATTATATATATATATATATTACATGGTCAGTGGTGAACACCACGGATTCAAAACCGACACCCTCTGCATAGCAATCCTTCCATTAATAATAATGTAAATATGTGATATATTTAAAAATGTCTTTTATTATTATGAGAATATAATAAATATAAATGAAAGTATTGTATAATTATTATAATATATGCATATTACAAAATGAGATCTAACTTTCGTCCTGTTAGTCTGAATAAACGCGCAAAACTCAAAAACCATGGAATGTATTTTTTAAGATAGTGTGATTCCTGAGTAAGGTTTTGGTGTATAATTCACGGGCAGAGCCGCGGGCGAAATCTAGTAATTAATAAAAAGCAGAAAAGCACTACCTTGCCTATTTTCCATTTGATTCCTTTATTTTAAAACAACTTCCTCATTCATCTTTTTCTCAAAGTGAATTCAAACATGCTGTCATACAATTAATTGAACTGTTCTATATGGGCAACAAAACCAGATATGGTTCATAATGCTACAATCAATTTGTTCATTGGTACGGGCTCCATACAGTGTTACCCATTATCCTTTAATTGTTACATAATTACCAAGGCAGAGTCACACAGCCATGTGATGCTAAGATACTTTTTAGGTAAGTATGGCAACAAATAACAGATAATTTAATTATAAAAAATCCGTAAATATGTACATAGTTACCTACTGTACATGAATACTAAAAAAATATTGGCATGCAAATATCAAACAGAATTATTATACATATACTAGGTACTGTAAAAGCCCAATTTGCTGTAAATCTTAACATTTCCCAGTAAACCCAAAAGTCATTATTTTCAACAGTTGTTAGTAAGGTTAGGTGAGACTGTAACTCAAGTAACTAGGTCATGTTAGGTTCTCTTGTGACCCTTAACCCAAAAATAGGAGCCCTGCAAAGCAAGGCTCCGTCAACTCAGTTCTTTCTTAATTAAAAAATTCAGACATTTACCTACTTATGCTGGGAAATCTTAGGATTTACTGGGCAATCTTAAGATTTACCGTACTGTAAAAGCCCAATTTTACAGTAACATATGCAAGATAAGAACAAGTACTTATTTGTCGTAGAAAATAAAACATAGTCAACAACAAAACCCTTCCAGAAAGTATGATTCCATAGCATTGTTGTTTTGAACAATGGCCTTGAATGGGCAAATTCAAAAACTATTTTACTTAGTTGCCAGAATGCAATAAATTAATATTCAAAACAATATGTAAACATCTGGTAATACACATAGATAGTGTTATCATCCTAAGCTGTCCACCATATGGAAAATTAATAAAGTACATTTAGTGGAAAGCAGATTTTCCCTGCTTATTATTGTGGACAGTGTCCAGTCAGGGGCTCAAAAAATTATCTGCATGTACATTTCATACAAACTTGGCCACAAGGCTGTGTCTGCTGACTACAGGAGGCAAAGCAGTATAAATAATTTTTACACGGCTATTTTCTATAGACCATATTTAAATTATTGTAGTGTTCAGAATGTAAATTATCTAAACAGACTGGATTTTATTAGCCATACTAATTCAATAAGTTACAACAATTAGAATTAATTTAAAATATTGTCTAATGATAGCATAAATACTTCTATGGTCACTTTAATAGGATTCATCTTATGTGACAGAGTACTCAGTACAAGTATAATCATGTTATCAGGCTGAAAAAATATACACATATGAAGATTGACTATACAATATGTATAGTTGGGTGGTAGCACTGACACAAATTTAAATACTTACAGACAGGGGTGTATCCTTATTCAAAATAACTTGTAATAGATGAGGCGGTAAAATAGGTGGTCCAGAAACCTTTTCCCAAGGCTTAGACTGTGGTATTTCCTAAAATAAAGAATATTATTAAATTAGTACCTATTTCAATAATGATTACTAATAATAAGGATATAAAAAAGAACTTACCTGAGAATATTCAGTTTGTGCACTACTGTGAATTCCTTCACTGTCCTTAGCCAGTGCTTGAAATACTTCAAAGTCAGACAATTTAACGGATACTAAATTATTTTTACTGCCCATTCCATTATCAACTAATTTCTGCAATAAGAAAGAGTATTATATTAACAATAATTGTATTTAGTTTTATGTTTCAAAGTATTTATAAATATGACTCTACATACCACACCCGGGTCATGTCTCCATTCACCATCAACAAAATACTTGTACTGATGTTCACCTTCAGGTAAATCAATTATTGTCACAAAATCCCCATGGGATTTAACCATTGGAATAGTTTTCCAATCAGTAAATGTGCCACTAATAAATACCTGAAAATTAAATATTGAAAACAATAATATAAACAAAACCTTTCTGTCTTAATAAGTTTACAGAAATACGAAATCATAAATGCATACAAGGAAAGGACAATAATCTTACTTGTTTGCCGCCTCCTTCCCATTTGAATACAGTTGGCAAAACCTTTAAATCGTCAATAATTTTACTACCATCAGTCAATGTATTTGACCTTTCCCGGGGCCCAGTATATTCTACGTCACTTTCAGGAACTGCTTTTGTATAATATGGGGCACCATCCTCGATGTTATTTTCGTCATCCCGATTACCACGGTCATCGTCAATTTTTTTATCAAATGTAAACGCTTCTCCTTCCTTGGCTGGCGATGACGGTCCTGCGTCAGGTGCTTTAGTGATGGTATCTCTATGCCATTCTTTAGGCTGATTACTCCCTGCATTTCCCATCGTTGTATATTGAAATCCGTCAAATGATATTTTAAAACATAGGTAGCATAGAAGTAGATTTTATTAAAACTCTACAATGAAATAATCTTTGCCTACATTTGCAAAGCTTGACACTTGACAGTCTTGACACTTCTGTCATTCAACTGGTCATTGCAAGTTGCAAGTTGGTCATCCGTCATTTGTCATTCACACGGTTACCACGTTTCTTTTTAGGATTCTACTATAAAACTTGGTAAATTTTCTAAAACTCTACTAAAAATGTAGTAATAAAACGTAAGATATGATTATATATTTTAATAGTACGTCTGAGATAGTACGTTCAGCGACACATTTGGTAAATAAGTGCTTGTTAAAGGATCCCATGTCCTGCAAAGGTGACGTTTCCGACGTGAAAGTATGGCTTTTGAGCGCTAAGAGGACAGCCATAATGTCTGAAATGATCCTAATGGATCTTACCTCCCACTCACGGTGCCATGTTTGCTGTGGCAGCTAGGATTATCCACAAACATTTGGCTTGGTAGACCATGTTATAGGCGGCGGAGCTACGATGTTGATTTTTAGGTCCTAGGATAATCTCCATGACAGCTGGGACTGATGGCTCAACGTGTTCAACTCCGAAAAGTCAGTGGTGTGCGTCGTAGATCCATCCCTTTGCATGAAAGTCCGGTGGTATCTTCACGAGGCAGGGCAGCCTGCTATTCTCGGATAAAATTCATAAAACTAGAGAAACCCGCAAACAGAGCTACCTCTGTTTGCGGGTTTCTCTAGTTTTATGAATTTATTTTTACCCGGAACGAGACATAGGTATTTGTACCTCTGAAGGTGCAGGAAATATATCAAGATGTCCCTGGACCAGCCACTTCATTGACTGTCAAAGTGGTGGGACCATAGATATAATAAACAAGGAGATATTCCCTGTTTACGAAAATGTATCGGATACCCTGTGCCGCCACTTCAAGGCCACCTCCACGCGGCAACTACTACACATGCAGTTCACTAAAAGCAATATATAAAAACGCAGTCGCACACACACTCACCTTTTTTTAAATCGAAACTTCCAAAAACTCAATTATAAACCTAATCCTATCGACCATATCTTGTATTTACCAAGCAACGATCAACTTACTCACACAAAATCATCGGCCACTATCGTTGTGCTATTCGTTGCAAGAAGCAGCAGCCGTACTACGCGATGAATTCCCTTAATAAAGTATCGTTTGGTCATAATTACATTGCTTGTCCAGTTACTTCGCGACAAATTTAGGTAGTAGTTCCTACCTAATCTGACCTTCTCCCGTCTGTAGAGCAATATTTGCGCTAAGACTTGTTTGGGGAAGTGGCTCAAATCGTGAGACAGCGTTCTCACCTTCTGGCGAACCGAAGTGATAACCGGTCACGTACTCACGTATGGTTTACCGACTCTAACATAGGATTGAGCGAGAGGGTGTGCCTGGCCAGCTCTCATCACTCAGGCTACAGACACGATACTGACGAAGACATAGCCTCTATGTGACTTAATCACGTATTGTCATGCCAATTTGTTCGGCTACACGCTTGCTTTAGACATTGGTACGACCCATGTGCCAGAGTGGCCAGTCCTGGAACACCGCCATCTCGTTCTACGGGGCACTGAAACGGTTGAATGGGAGACGGAACACCACCATCCTCTAACCAACCTAATTCAACCACACAGGTCCAACTATCGGAATGTGTGGGACGATCTCCGGTTACGGTAGTGTACACACGGCTACTCTTCAAGCTAGTTACTTTGAACTTTGTGCCGTATACTGATTTACTACGTCTTATGGCATACGAAATCATTTATTATAAGAATCATACTGCAACTGTGTATAGCTTTACTTGTCGCTGTGTGTACTTATAGCCTGCAGAAGGTGAGTCAATGTGGCCATTCAACATCTGACCAGCAACGGGCTGTGGAAGGGGCGCATTTTCCCACGTGCACCTCACAGGTGTGATATCCACTTGTGTGAACCGAATCCGCCGGTAGTAGATTTGCATGGCCCCACTACTAGAGAAGTTCAGAGCACTTCGGTAGCTTCAACCGTAATTAATTCGTAGACGGAAAATTTTTTGGGAGTCATACATAATTGTATCCTATTTAAGTCCATCAATATACCGGAGGTCTTCCCGTCGCGGCTTCACTTCAACTTAATCGGGATTTTTTTGTGCTATTGTTTGTAAGATGACTAATGAATGTTATCGTAAATTGTCATTGGATATTGTCAGTCACTTCAGTCAGTGTCAGGTGTCAGTGTCCCATCTCTAGCGTGTGACGGCGGACGAGTGACGACATCGTAACTCGCTATAATTTTCATTTCAAATTTTATTCAATACAATTCGTTCAATTTGTAGTAAGGGTGACTGTGAAGCTTATGGCTCTGCATAATAATATTTATTAAAGTACATTTAAGCATAAAAGTGTATTAAACAAAATAATGAACGATGAAAAGCAACCACTGCTCACAGGACCCAGCAATTCAATTATTGATAATGTTGAACAATCGGTAGAATTAGTGACTGAGCCCTCGGCTAGTGACAAACCCAAAGGAGATTATCATCCAGCTTCGGAAAGATGTTTGGAACATCCGACATCCAACTTCGATACCCTTATCCATCTCCTGAAAGGGAATATAGGCACTGGCATACTAGCGATGCCGGATGCTTTCAAAAATGCGGGATTAGTAATCGGTAAATATTTACATTTCATTTTATTTATTATGTTTGTAAACATTTTGCAACTTCGGATGTACCTGGTTTATAACTCAAAATCATGTCCTTTGACGAGGTGTGTTTAATATCGGGTCTAAGGTGCAGTTACAAAATAAATAAAATAGCATTCTCATTTAATTAATGCTCTTATTATAATTGGCGCCAGAGCTGAGGAATGTTATTGTGGTAACCAAGATTTATTTCTCCTATGTATTTTAAATGTATCATACATAGTTATAAAAATTGATTACTAGGTACATACATCACCCAATTATTGAGCCTTTCTTTAACACCCTCATTTTGAACTACCACAGATTTTAAGGAAATAAATGAATACCAGTAGATTCATCATAAAGTATCACACCCAATACTTACTGGGGGTATTGGGTGTGATATTAATGTATGTTATATTAATATTGGGTATGGACATGCCAAGTGATGTCATTTGTTCCAGACAGAAATTTAATTAAAATGCCTGTTGCAAAATAACAACACATATTATTACATCATACTTATTTATATGCCCATCCTCTTCATCCCAATATGTAGCTTAAAATGTAATAGACCTGATATACTTGGAGGCTGATGGCAATGTTTCTTCTAAGTTTAAATTTATAACATTCTTCAGATATCTTGATATGAGAATGGGAGCAATATTTTTCAAATATTCAATCCTAGCCTCTTTAAATAAAGAAAAAAATAAAATATTCAATCCTATTTTTTATAGAAAACAGTAGCTAGAAATAATATGTTGTAAATCCACAGGTGTATTTGGAACGCTAATAATGGGTGCAATATGCACTCATTGCATGCATGTACTGGTGAAGTGTGCACATGAGCTCTGTGTCAGAAGTCAGAGGCCTGCGCTCAGTTTCTCTGAAGTAATAGAGGACTCTTTCGCATCAGGACCAGTTTCTTTGAGGCCATATGCTAAGACAATGAAGTAAGTTTGTTGATTATTTTTTATGATCTTTATGTGATAATATATATATACTGACAATGGTAGAACTTTTCCAATCAATAATGTCCAATTGAAAATTTGCAGTACCTAATGGGTTTTTTGATATAAGATTGTTATTAAAAATTTGGCATGCCGTTTGCAAAATTTTTAATAGTGAACTTATTTCTTTCAATTTATTGGATTCAAGTGATACTTAAGAATATATGAATTTATTTGTATAATTGTAGGAATATATTGTCATAGTCATAGAACAATAACGGATCTCACAAATATCCATTTGTAAGAACCCTCATTGTCCAATGACTTCAACAATATTTTTAATGGTTTGACATCAAATACATTATTGGCAAGCTTATAATATGTATTTGGGTCGTAAACAAAAAATTTCCATTGAATACAATACATTCAACAGACAGCATTACTGTCTAAAATATAAATAAATATATATGTCTGGTTACTGGGAATATCTAGTTTCATCATTCAATAGTTTTATCTAATCAGTATATAATTCCCCACACCATTTGCCAATAGCACTACAGAAAGATAACACTGTGAACAAATCAATATCTACTCTCATATTAACATGATTTTATTATGTATTGTCATGATAGTAGTGATCATTAGGTATTATATTCCTTCATCCTTTGTTAAGATAATTAATAAAAGATGACCAGAGGGTCACCCCAATAAACACAGTTTTTAACTCATGTTAAAACTAGGGTTGGTTATCGTAACATAACTTATCCCATGTGCTATTCTGATGCATAAGCTATGTTATTTTAAAGTTTCATCAAAATCAGTTCAGTTTTCAACCAGTTTTGCATATAAGAGTAGGTAGAACAAACATCCTTACATACCTATTATTACATAGATCATCCTCAGGAACTTGCATTTATGAGAGTAATTAGTCTTGTAACTGATATGTATGTAATATTTCCAGTATCACTTGTATCTATTGTGGCCCTATCTAAACAACAGAACAAATTTTCCTACGGGCCTGTTATCATTTAGGAATATTACTAACAAATAATCAATAAATGTCCTAATATATTGTGCTGATTAAGATAAAGACAGATCTATGTAATTACTTTCGTTTATTTACTAGTAAGCAATGGTAATTATAATACATTGTTACAGAAAACAGGTATATTTTATGTAATATTGTGTGTTATCAAGTCTTCCTTATTTTTATATAAATAACATTGGTATGAAGTCTCAGTATTCATAATATTCCTCTGGTATTTAATGATGTAATGAATTATTCAGATAGAGCTTGATTTATGATGAATAATTTCATATGAATGTCTGCAATGTTTACACAAATGCACACACACAATCATATACTAAGCATGTCTGGCATGTGCTACATGACACCTACAATTAATAGTTATTTTATATATATCTACGATATTCTGACAATGACATGTATATTGTTTCAGGAATATGGTCAATATATTTTTGGTAATAACACAATTGGGATTTTGCTGTGTATACTTTTTATTTGTTGCTACTAACCTCCAAGATACAATGCATTTTTTCAATATAAATTTACATGTACATGTGTACTTGACACTATTATTCCCAGCGATACTTGCGCTGTCTATGGTGAAGAATTTAAAATATTTGACGCCAGTTTCTTTGGTAGCGTCTATAATGACGGCTTGGGGTCTCGTCATAACATTCTACTATATATTTCAAGATTTACCCCCCACCAATCATGTAAAAGCATTTTCCACTTGGCATCAATTGCCTTTATACTTTGGCACGGCTATATATGCTTTTGAAGGAATAGGAGTGGTGAGTTTATTTTTATTATTATGTAGATAGAATATTTTTATTTATTATTAAGAACACATTCACAGTATTTCCTAGACATATGTGCCCAAAGCGCGTTGAGATTTTTCAAATTAGACGGTTGGTAGCGGACTGCTGCTGTCCGGGTATCGTACTGCGCACGAGCGGTTATGATTTTACATACAGAATGTCTCGCCGCACGTCCGTTGGCGGAACGGCAACAATGCCTCAGTCGTTGTTGGCTAGTGCGGTGAACGTTGAATTCGATTTTTAACTAAGTCATATAATTTGGACCTAAATATTCATTGCGAAATGTGGATGTAACATTGCACATTTGCCTACCCCTTCGGGGATACAGGCGTGAGTCAATAAAAAAAAAATCATACATAATTCATAGAAACATTCGCTAGACATTCTAAAATAGTTAAAAAAAACCAGCTGAGTTTTCTTTTAAGTCAAGAGTTCATGTCACTCCCCTGTGGGATCTCCACCTTGTCGTGGTGGGGGGGCTCAGTAACCGTGGGTTGGACACCCACTTTGAAGCTAAGCGGGATCCCGGGAGTGGACGCTCCGCGTGGGCTTGGCCTGCGCAAGATGCGTCCAAGGGTGCGGGTGCGGGGGACAGTTCTGTGTGTCCCACGCAGTCAGGTGTGATCGCGGGAGGAGAGGCGTGTCGGTGTTGCGTTGCCGCGCGCCCTATCTCCCGAAACCAAATGGGGGCGCACCATTCGATGCGCTGCGGTGGGGCCGCAGAGGAAGAGGAGATGCGGTGTTGTCAGGTTGCCGTCCTCCCTATCCCCTGCGGCCGCTGGGTGTGTTGGCGGCGGAGCCCAACACCTTCATCCGCGGCCAAAGAGGTTGTGGCTTACGGGCTATCCGACGGGGTGCCGGGGTAGAATGCTAACGCGACCCCCTGGCGCCCCAAAATGGCGTGGACGTATGCGCTGTGGTTTTAGTTGGTATTACGGCCTTGCACTCCAGCCGTCGATTCCCACACACCCCCCGCTTTTCATCCTGCGAAATGCATTTACGCATACCCCATGCGTAAATGCATTTCCACAGCAAGAGAAAAGAAAATAAGTGTCCATGCCATGGTCACTTTTTTTTTCCATGGGCTCCATGGCACCTACTGAAGTCTGGTTTCGATGGAAATCTCTAAATTTCGATCGGACTGCAGCCGCATATCTCTTCAAATAAGACGATTCACGTCGTACTGCTGCCGCGGCCGTCCCGCAGCAGTATGGCTCACGGTCGTAATAATTCTGCAACAACCGTGCGGCAGCAGTTCGGCACAAACCGTCTAAATTGAAAGCGCCCTTAGTGTTTAAGTATGTACTTGCAGTGCATGTGTAGGTATGTAAGTGCTTAGCTTTTCATAGTTTTAGGTACACTAAGCGCAAACTTAAAACCACGCACCGTAACCAGCGGGCTAAATATATTAAGCATAGGAGAGACTGCCTGGTGACTGCCACCGCCCCGAAGTCGACATCGTCAAATATCAGTGCCGTAAATTTACCCTTGACATCTTTTGTGGGTTGCAATTCGTGAGTAACACAACAACGGCGGAGTCAATAGAGTGCATTACTAAAACATAATAGACGTGTCTAGTTGCGTATTCGATACATTATTGTCCGTCGCGATTCCCTGAATTTACCTCTAGTAGTATATCGTACACATACAAAATTATATTAGGGTCAAGGGACAGACTAATACATGCTAATACTGTCCATCAAAGGCATTTAATAGCTCTTGCGGTATCGACAATAACGTTGATGGCGCTCTTAGTGCTCCTACTGGACGGGATTAAATTCCAGTGACGTCAGGATAGGCGTCACCGACATGCAAAGGGATGTGAATGAATCGATTAACTTCGTTTTTATAACTCGCGCTCTTTATAGTTTGCTAGGCTTACCTAGTCCATTTATACTGATGTAAATCTCAATGTAGGTAGGTAGGTAAGTACCTACTAAATAAGTAAATAAATGTTGAAGAGTTTGATCAGTGTAAAAAGAACCATCACCAAGCCGGAGTCTACTCGTTTTGCACATCATTCCAAGTCATACTAGGCAAAAACAATACCTGGAAAACGAATGTTTTTAAGTACTTACCTATTACACATTCTTTAACAAGCAATTTAAAGCGCGTGCGTGCAATGGCCGACATGCCAACCTATCCATTGAACATCTATATAACAAATTGGCCCGATAAATGCATCTATTTTGTGCCTAATTAGAAAAAAATGTATAGTGACATTGAGCCTCCATATCTCCTGAACCAGTAATTGCCCAGGTATGGTGTCCAAGTAAAAAATGTTCGTAATGATTATTAGTACAATACGGAGTTTCAATTTTCGTTATGGGTCATTTAGGTAGACGTTATAAATGTATTATTTACCTACCTATATACCGGACGAAAGTATAAAAAGCGCGTTCATTTGAATTTGAAAGATAACAGCGCATAATAAGCTTTATAGATTGGGAACAATTTTTGCACATTCACTGGGCATATCAGACGAGTAGCATTCATTCATAAAATGATAAGATGTGACAAATTTATTGAGCGATATACAGGGGCTTATACAATCCATCAGATATAGACTCCATTATTACTTACACTATACATACTTATCTACATTTACACTAATATTATAAAGAGGTAAAATTTGTATTTTTGTTTGATTGTTTGTAATGGATAAACTCAAAAACTACTCGACCGATTTTAAAAATTCCTTCGCCATTAGAAAGCTACATTATCTGCGAGTAACATATTTTACTTTAGAAAAAGTAAGATAAGTCCGTAAGATATTTGGGCTTTTCGGGTACGCGAAGTAGTTCCCTCAGGACGCGGGTGAAACCGCGGGATACGGCTAGTTTAAAGTATAGAACGATTTTTTTTCAAAATATGAAAGGATAATTATAAGGTCGCAAACTATACTACATCTTAATGTAGGCAAGAGGCACAGCGTATTGAAACAATAACACATTGTGCTCCAAAATCTACTGATTTATGAAACACATAAAATTAAAGAAAAACATCAAAAAGAAGCGTTTATTTTGTAACATAGTCTAAATTAAAAATAGAAAGCGAAAATTATTACAATCGTAATACCTTCGCATAAATTATATTATAACATAAGTATCTATACAGGTTCATGACCATAGGATTCCTTTCAACCACGTGATCGTCTGCTGACTTAAAACCTCTCTGACCGGTTAATAATTTATTGGCCAGAGGCATATTTTTTGTGCCGTCCGATCAGGAAATCAGGTTATTGCCTTTGCGGTAATAAAAAAACCGTCCAAAAATATTCCTTTGCACGTTACAAAACATTTTGAATTTGAGTTTCCTACTACTACTATCGCGAAACATATAAACTGAAATTGTACCATTTTCAGATTTTGCCATTGGAAAATAATATGAAAACTCCCGAAGCTTTTGGTGGCTGGAATGGGGTACTGAATACTGGTATGGTAATAGTAGCCTCATTATATACTGCGATTGGATTTTTCGGTTATTTGAAATACGGAGAATGTGTACGAGGCAGTATAACTCTGAATCTTCCCAACTCTTTGTAAGTTTATTAACTTTTTAATATGACCATAGTATTATTTTTTATTTCTATATTTGAAAGACGGCACTTCCTTTAGGGTAGCTGATAATCAAGTTATCCTTATGAATGTTTCACATCCAAGTGCGATACTGACTTGTAGAAAGCAATAGCAGTATAGTATTGTTGATCGAAGAATAGCATGGAAAATAACGAAAAGAGGAAGAAAGTATGCTCATCCATCGTATCTACTCGTTATCATACATTTGAATTAGCAAATCAATGATCATCTTAACTGTCATAAGAAGTTATCTCTTGTCGCAATTATTTTTACTCTTAGAAATAGACTTACTATGGTATTATCACTATTATTATTTTTAGATTAGCACAAAGCGTTCGGGCAGTCATGGCAGCGTCGATATTTTTGTCATACGGACTTCAATTCTACGTACCAATGAATATAGTTTGGCCATTTGTGAAATCAAAGCTATCGTCGGAGCATGCACTTAAGCACGGAGAAGCGGTGACCCAGTTCGTGCTTGTTACGATAACATGTAAGTAAATACTCTTTTCTCTTTCATATTTTAATTCAATTAAGCTTAGAATCTATCAACACTAAAGTTATAAAGTTTATCTTGGTGGAAATATCACAAATACCAGTGAGAACATAGTGATACTCTCATTCTGGGTAATAGGTTATCGTGTTTGGACTAAACAATTGGCAATTAAAACATGCTATCTATATTTCTTGTTTATTTGATTCTCATTTCTCATTCCTGTTACCTATATTGATAATCGAGAAATGTTGATATTTAGGTAGGTCTGTCAATAATAATGTCGTGGGAAGCCGTGATGTCAAAATCAAACATGGTAATTACACGTACATTGTAATGACTATATTATTGTACCTATTTCGTTCGTTATCGCTTATTATACAAAACTTAATTGCTCTTTTATGAAACTGATAATTGTTCGTAGTTTAAATTCACGCAACTAATATGGATTTTTTTATGTCATTTATTTGTGCAATTTACTTGAGATCTCGAAATACCCATGGAACGAACGAACAATTGCTGGAAAGTATGGGGGCAATTAAAGATACTCTCATTTTAACGAAATTTAAAAACACGATGACCCTCAAATCATAAAGTACAGTCCAACTCCCTGTAAAAATTATTTACACACTAGTCTTATTGAATATAAAACACTATAAAACTTAAAAAGCAATGCAAACATGTTGGAATAATATGACGCTAATGGAATTCGCACTTAAAGTTAATAATGTCGTGCTGGCGCCAATAAATATGTCATAAACACTTTTACTTCCCTTTATCGTCCGCATAAACTGCTAGACATACCAATAGGGTATTGAACGACCCCGCAAACTACAGAGTTATCGACCGATAGTTTAGTCGAGTTTGGCTGTTTATGTCGTATTGTCGTCGAGACAGACGCATTGTTTTCAAGTGGCATATCTTATAGTTCAATAAAAAAACGATATGCTTAGTATAAAAACAATAATAGGAACGCTCATAGCGTGATTTGGCTTGCTGTTCGTAATTCAAAACGTTCAACGACCGGCAGAGTTTAGCAACGATTTCACAGATCACCACTTGGATGCGTGACCGCGATTGTCATTTAGGTACATCAGAGTACTACCGCTGCCGTTATACGTCATGTTCTTACCGATCCAGCACAATACTCTGTGTAAGTGCTAAGTAACGAGAGGTGTACCTCAAGAGATGCGCAATACTAACATCATAGCACTGCACAAAGGGGAGGGCGGTCGCGGCGGCTACAACTCCTACCGTAGTATATCCCTTTTGAGTATAGCTGTCAAGCTTTTTGATCGCGTTGTCTTATTTAGACTCCCTTATTTGTGGCTCTCGTTAATCTTGTTAAAAGCTTTCGAGACGGTCAGCGGGAAGGTTTTGTGCTCAGTTAGTTGTTCGTAGGAGACCATTGGATGTCTGTCTACACTCCTGAGCCTCGTTATATCTTTACACGCAGTGAAGAATGCCACCGTAGTTTTTAACGGCAGTAACATGAAGTCGTTTGGGCAGGTGTGCACCAGGGCAGCGTTTTGGTACCTACCCTGTTTGGACTATATTTCTACCTAGTATAAAACAGGACCGATAAAAAGTTGCTAACATCTCTATATCGTAACTAGGAAAAGCTCGCAGAAAATAGAAAGGATTGGCGCAAACATGTAATCAAGGGTCGGGAAGTTTTGCTTGCTTTATATACAAGCCATGAATCGTCTGTAGGCACTTTAAAAGACACATAGCTATACATATGATGATACGTTATGCCCAGAAGTTACTCTCGAACTAACACATTTCGTGTTAGTATAATGCGCCATGAATCCGGCTGTTCCGGCGGTTTATACAGTCATACCCTCCCAAATTATCGGTCGATGCGAAATCTGCTTTCAATTACGAATCTAATGTGACGCTGACATTATCGTCGTATACTCGTCGCCATTCCGAGAATGCCCGCAATATTATGCGGAATATGCGGATCGATTTGAACTCCAGGGTGGTTATTAAAAATACCTACCTATTCACTCTGCAGTCTACATCTGAACATAATGAACTAGGTACCTGTTCTGAATGACATTACAAGTGAATTATCTGTTTATCACACGAGTTCTCACCTTTACTCCCAGGGTTATCACATTTGGGTAATAACTTGATAATTATAAGAATTGTCGACTACAGGTCATACCAGATACCTCTGAATATTATTGATATAATAGCGTATTCGTAATATCATAATTCATAACCTAACGTCAGTATTTGAATATGATAATGTTTTTTGATAATAAACAATGGTTTATCTTTATTCCAGTTTTTGCAGCCGCTGTAATTCCCAACCTAAGCGGCATCATTTCACTGGTGGGCGCTTTCAGCAGTTCGGCACTCGCCCTCATATTTCCGCCACTCATAGAAATCATTACGTTCTGGCCAGATCAGCTAGGCAGGGGCGATTGGAAATTATGGAAAGATGTCATAATAATCATTTTCGGTTTCACGGGATTCGTCTTCGGCACGATCACCAACGTAAAGAATATATTTTTTCATGGTTAATATTACAGATCTGCAGTTGACTATATAGAAATTATAAACCAAAGAATTTTATAATATTGTATATTATGTTATGTTCAATGATAATCATGACAATAATTGTGTGTAGTAAAGGTTTAAATATATTTTGCTTTATGAAAACATATTAACTTAGCTTATAGGTGTTGATTAATTGAGAAGTCCAGCTTATTTTTACACTTTTATTTTATATTGGACCTTTTTAGTATTTGTAAAGTGATATATTTACTCGAATGGGTATTATTTAAAACTAATATTAAACGTGACAAAGAGCTTGTAACGAATGTAGAGCTCGCCGCCAAACCGGCAATTCGTGAATGGGCGTACTTCGGTTACGGCGTGTTTTATCGGTTCCTACCCTACGTGTAGAGTGGTTTTTTATTCCTTTTTTAAGTAAGTATACTGTCGTTTCAAATAAATAAAATCTTATTGTATTAATCATTTATGGAAATACTCTCGATTTCAAGGGGTTTAAATAAAGGTGTATTTATACACAGCACGTTACATTGGCGAATTGTATTTACCGTTGGAAAGATAATTTCTAGTTTGATTATATTTGTATGAAACAAAGTATACTTTCATAAATATTTCTATAATAATCAGCGAAACCAAATGTGATTATAATTTACATTCCTATAAAACCCTAAGTATATGATTTTATTGTTATAATATGTACCTGTCGGTATTCTTATTTTGTGATCGTAGTACCTATGTTAATATTAAATTACTATGTTAAATCTTTAAAAGACTTTATTTAGTTTTTCGAAGCATAAATTCTATTAGTGTCTTTAATATAAATTATGAAATAGGATAGTAAAGTATATTTCTCTATGTTATAAATGTTATAATATAGTATCGAATACTAAAATGATCTTGGTAATATTACCTTATGAATGTTGATGCATTTACAGAGGTGCTTACCTGATAAGTAGCAAAATTAGTTAAAAGTTTTGTTAGTAATTTATATATTTTAGGCTTGTACTCCAAATAGGTAACATTATTTCTATTACCAGGCTATGTTATTGTAGTTCATTCACTACACGTGTTCTTGTAAAGTAAGCTCAAATTTATTTGTAGTTCAATTTGTAATGATAAACTGTGATTTATTTGCTTATCAGCCCCTGTGCTTTTTATGTATAAATTCCATCCTGTGTAACTTACCAAATAATGTCTGTGTACCTGCAAAACTGTATAAAATGTGTAGATACTATAATCAAATCAATGTTTAAATTATAATAGATGTCTCAAATATGGCCTTTGTTCTTTGCTTGTATAAATTGTAATGTACTTACGTCGAAAATATATAGCTAACGGTGCAATGATAAAGTGGTTTTATTTTTTATTTCATTATAGACTATCGATTTTAAACGAAAAGTCTTAGTTGCAAATGCAAAAATTACATCAGTTTGCCCGTCCATCACGACACGATAGTTCATATTACTACATAATCTTCTTTTTCCTTTCTCCTAGCGTTATCCCAGTTTCAACCCGGGGTCCGCTTACTAGTCTAACCGGCAGGCCGATTCAGAATGTCACGACAAGTAATCGTACGATATGTCAAATTATTGTCCTCGTCTTCTAGCCGCCAATCAGAGATATTTTGAATAAATATTCATTGAATTCTGTTTATTTATTAATTTACTTCATACTTCTTCTTCTTTCTCTTAGCGTTATCCCCGTTTCAGCCTGGGGTCCGCTTTCTAGTCTAACCGGATTTGGCTGAATATTAGCTTTTCCACGGAGCGACTGCCTGTCTGACCTCCGCAACCCGAAGGGATAGCGATATTCCATGGTTTAGACTAGTGTCAGTTTATTTACTTAGAAGGTACTGACGCCCTGTAACGACTGTCAAAGATCTTCATGACAACCGGGACCGACGGCTTAACGTGCTCTCACGGGACAAGCGATAATTAACAATTCAATACGCACATAACTCCGAAAAGTCATTGGTGCGCGCCGTGGATTCGAACCTGATACCCTCTGCATGGCAGTCTGTTGCTATATCCACTCGGCTATCGCTGCCGATAACCGAGTGGATAATTTACTCCATACTGAATGCATAAAATTGATAGGAAATGCGATAGTTTTGACAAAAAATGAGGTAGCCCGTTTGATAATTAACGGAATCGAATGGTGTGCGTTCGCGCAGCGGAATGTTGTTGAATTTAAAGATTTTAATTATGCAGATATTTAGTGTATGACGTCGTATAATTGTGTATGGTAAAAAAAAATTTGTGCACGCAGCCATTGTGGAGAAATTCACCAAAAACTGATTCCGCTGGGCGAACGTTGTCCTGGCGGAACTTTTTTTAATCCATTGACTTTAGAAGAAAAGAGATGTGTCCAAAAATTAGTGTGTATTTGTGTGTAATTGTGTATGTATGAACAGTGGCGGCGCTAGACCACATGTGGACGTCGGCGACTTCAAGTTCGCGAGGCCCTTTAAATCGATGGCGAGGCCCCGTTTACTTCGTAGTGAAAAAACCGTTAAAATTAAGTGAGCCAAATTATACAATAATGTATGAATTAATAAATGATAATTAAAATGTTTCACCCAACACAGATCTTGTCACGCACGTGTTCGAAAATAATTTAAGTCAATATAATTTGCTTAGCTTTTTCCCGAATTGTTCGTTGTTGGCTACCTAAGCCAGGATTATTGGCGAAACGAAATTAAGTATGTAACTTGTAAAACATTTTGCGAGGCCCCCTCAGGCGCGAGGCCGTCGGCGGTCGCCGACGTCGCCGACGCCTAGCGCCGCCACTGTGTATGAATAAAATTAGTGCATGCATAAACTTCGGAGAAATTCAAGTTTCCGCTACGCGAACGTTTGGCCATTAGCTAGTTTTCATATAAAGCGCTTACATAGAGAGCTGTAGATTTTTACATACGTTGTTTTGAATTTGTTTATATTTGTTTAAAAAACAGATTTAGAAAAAATCGTAGGGCTTAAAAGATAAAAATATAAACGTAAAATACGCTTATTAGGTCTTAGTTCTTAAAGTATGCACTTTGGGGTCTAGATTCTCACGTTTATACAAACCTTGTAAGTGTCTGCAACATGTTGCCAAGTATCAATGATATTTCGTTAGTAATTAAAGAGTTATAGGACAATTTACCATGAATAGATCACTGTTTACCAAAGCAGTCAAATATCGCGACGTTCTAAAGGAATTGCATGGTAAAATGTATGCCAATAATTAGTGTATTCATTCAACTATTCACCTGCAAAATTTCATGTCATTAAATTCAGTAATTAAAGAAAAACAATTATAATACTGACGAAGCATCGAAAACCTACATAACCCGACCAAGTTCGGATAAGTACAAAAAAGCGGCCGTGCAATATATTTAGGTAACATCCCAAAATTTACAGTATAATACCGGTATTGAATTGGTATAGGTGATAACAAAATTGTTGTTTCGATATAATTTATAGGTCATTTACTTTTGTACACCTACTTTTGACGCGACAACGTCTTATAAATTGGTTTGCCGGGTGACACTTCAAGAAACTGCGTTACGCTCCGCTCACGTTATGCGCTCACAATGAGAGCGAGTGAGAGGCACGCGTCCCGCCTAAGAGCGAGAGAGACAGACATAAAAAGTGAAAGGCACGCGTCTTTCATCCTTAATGAATATTCACATACGAATGAATATTCACATTAAAATTATTTTACCACTCAAAGTCGTTGTCACGTAAAACTTTCGCCCGTATACCGACTTTACAGGCAACCAATTTTTTTTAAATGTATTTAACTATGACCGAAAGTAGGTACTATTTACGTAGGTACTTTATTTAAGTATGCGCTTGAGACTTGAGATATAATCTAGATATATTATTAAAATTTAAGACAAATAAAATTCATACAGCTAATTTCTATTGAAGAGTTCACGGATCAGAATTCTAACTATAGACCTCTTAGGGAAATTAAATAATTACCACTTGTAAATACTACTGTTTAGGTAAATATTTATCATATTGTAGCTTATTACACTATTTAACCAATGGACTAGGTATGCACGAGCGTTCCACTTTGCAACTTTAGTGGATCAAACAATCTAATAACTTAAAAAAACTACTTCTTGAATCGATTTTTTAATTTATGTATACCGTTGTACTGGTAGTGACTTATGTATGTGAGCGTGTTCCCCCGCACCCCACCAAAATATGCAGAATTATTTTGTTCAAAGCGGTATGCTAGTCCTTTGGTTAAATAGTCTAAGTATTGTAGTTATGAATTGATCAAAAATATTCTAGTGTGAAAAAATAGACAACGCGCTGCGCGCAACGAGCGATAGGCGGGTTCCCGCTTGAAACGGTACTTCCATCCTTGAAGAAAAGAGAGGGCAATATGTTTATTAAACCTATTTTAGTTAAAACACATTTAAGTCCATTGCTGTCGTTGCAAGCGTTTGTTAAAGTTATTATAATTATGTAATATGTAATTAAAAATATTTTTGTACACGGATATTTAAATACTTGTTAATTGAAGATTTATTTTTATCGTAGATAGTGGCGTTATTATTTAAAAAATATTTTTAATTCAAGAAATGCAATTGTTTTATTTTTTCCTAACGCTTGTGAACGCAACTGTACCATATTAATAAATACTATATTGGAAGGTTAAGAACGTTTCTTAGATATATGGCACGGCCGCTTTTTTGTAGCCATCCGAACTTGGTCGGGTTATGTAGGTTTTCGATGCTTCGTCAGTATTATAATTGTTTTTCTTTAATTATTGAATTTATTGACATGAAATTTTGCATGTGTATAGTTGAATGAATACACTAATTCTTGGCATAAACTTTACCATGCAATTCCTTTACAACGTCGTGATATTTGACTGCTTTGTAAACAGTGATTTATTCATGGTAAATAGTCCTATAACTCTTTAATTACTAACGGAACATCATTGATACTTGTCAATATGTTGCAGACACTTACAAGGTTTGTATAAACGTGAAAATCTAGACCCCAAAGTGCATACTTTAAGAACTAAGACCTAATAAGCGTATTTTACGTTTATATTTTTATCTTTTAAGCCCTACGATTTTTTCTAAATCTGTTTTTTAAACAAATATAAACAAATGCAAAACAACGTATGTAAAAATCTACAGCTCTCTATGTAAGCGCTTTATATGAAAACTAGCTAATGGCCAAACGTTCGCGTAGCGGAAACTTGAATTTCTCCGAAGTTTATGCATGCACTAATTTTATTCATACATACACAATTACACACAAATACACACTAATTTTTGGACACATCTCTTTTCTTCTAAAGTCAATGGATTAAAAAAAGTTCCGCCAGGACAACGTTCGCCCAGCGGAATCAGTTTTTGGTGAATTTCTCCACAATGGCTGCGTGCACAAATTTTTTTTTACCATACACAATTATACGACGTCATACACTAAATATCTGCATAATTAAAATCTTTAAATTCAACAACATTCCGCTGCGCGAACGCACACAATCGAATGTCAAATGAGATATCGAACGATTCTGAATCGCCCCCCGGATTTGACTGAATATTAGCTTTTCCACGGAGCGACTGCCTATATGACCGCCGCAACCCAAAGGGATAGCGATATTCCATGGTTTAGACTAGTGTCAGTTTATTCAGAGATAGGTACATACCTACTGACTCCCTATAACGACTGTCAAAGATCTTCATGACAACCGGGACCGACGGCTTAATGTGCTCTCCGAGGCACGGGACAAGCGATAATTAACAATTCAATACGCACATAACTCCGAAAAGTCAGTGGTGCGTGCTGTGGATTCGAACCCGATACCCTCTGCATGGCAGTCCGTTGGTATCGCCACTAGGCTATCGCTGCCTTATCTAGGTATCTATTAAAAGAGGAATAGGTGTTCAATGAACGCCATGTAACTAGTTGTGATATTATTTTCATACCACAAAGCCGCTATCTCGTCGGTACCTTGACACCAATAGGTAAAAGTCAATGATAGGTTCTTGTTCTCTTAGGTTAGTTATAGGTATTTATAATTATGTTAAGATGAGATTTTATACGCTTGGTCACGGTAATAATATCTAACAGTATTCTAACTCCATACAAATGCACGAAACTCGAGTTATACCTACGCGCCTCGAGCGCAGTACACCCTAGTACACAACAGCCACGATCGTGCCGCAGTGACACGGTGACGATTTTTGTTGCAGTGTTCTTTATTTAAATAATAATTATTGCGACGAGTTGTAGACTATATTGTGCTGTTTGAATTCTTCGTTAAGTCTAATTCAAAATATACCTACTACGTTGCAATGTTTAATTCTTAACTTATGCGTGATTAAGGCGCCGAGTACAGCTAGTGAGTTGAGCTTGAGCTGTTGCTGTCACTGTCGGATTGTATACATAAGAAAGAGAAGCGCGACGACGACGGGACGTTCAGAACTTTAAAAAAACATGAAATAAATTAATTACAGAAAATGTATTGATTGGATTAAAAAAATAAAACAGTATTTCGTTAGTATGTTGCTTGTTGAATGATTTGTCAAAAATTCAGAATGATTGTAACTATGTATTTTAATATGGTTTTTATTCGTTAAAATATTTTTTTAGAGGTATCTTTGTGATTTTTTTCTATCGATTACAGTTAGTTGTATTATGTTTTCAACACAGTAATTAACTAGATTATATCCTGAAAAATATCATATATTTTTCTGATTGTGTTAACTGCATTTAATCATATACTTTAAAGCATTATATAAATCGCGTTTAGCTCTTGTAGTCCCCTTAACTCGAAATTTGATGTACCTACTACGTTGCAATGTTTAATTCATAACTTATGCGTGATTAAGTCGAAATTTGATTAGCTTAATCTATTGTTATGTTGATATTTTTAAAAATATATTGGCATAATTGTAGTAATAATGTATACTAGCAGAACACTTATACCTGCGTTATGGACAACGTATTATTTCATTGAAGTCTATGATTAGTAGTACCCTTAAGAGTTATTTTCAAAATGAAAGCGGATATGAATCAGCATAAGTAACTTCTTAGTCTACCTACTTGGGGTAACCAATTGGTAATTCCTAGGGTTCTTACATACCTACATGATTTTTATTTGTTGATTAAAAAAATATAATTAATATGATCAGTCACAAAACCAGAAATTTTCGAGTACCTAGGTAGATGCCATTTAAATACTTGGGGCGGGCGGCCCTATCGCTTTTTTGCGTCCGGCCCGTCCGTAGGCATATAACTCGGGGGGACGGCCGAGTTACAATACTGTTAGATTATATTATCGTGGCTTGGTGTTTCCCAGATTTCCCCAGTGTATCCATATTCTGTAGCAGTAGTGATCGTTATCAATCACCGAGTGTTGTCACTAGCGAAAACATAGAATATAAAATAACTTTTTCTTCTTAGCAAAGTTTCCGCGCACGAAAGAAACTTAAACTACATATACTCATTAATTTTTAATATTATTCTAAATGGGAACAATTTCTATGTACAATCATTATTCGCCATATCTGCGCCGCCCTTATACAACACACGGTCATAATCTGATCCCAAACTAAGCAGAGCTTGTAGGTACTATGAAATCCAGATCATTGATAAACCTACTCATATCTAAGTATGCTCTCACGAGTGGATTCGCCTGTAATGTAACGTTACAGATTCGAGGATTACTTCAGTAAGGTAAGGGAGGAGTGCTGGAGAACCAGGCACTAAAGTGCGTAACTAGGGATGCAAGGTCTACTTACTACGAAGATATAATCTTAATATATAAAATCCTTGCGTTACTGACTGACTGACAGACACGCTACAGCCGAAACTACTGGTCGTAAGAAGATAAAATTTAGCATGTATGTTCCTTGGGCACCGTAGGGGTCTAGGGGTGCACTAAGACGGGATTTTCCGAAATTCCCACGGGATCGGGCAAAACGGGAAATTCGAAAATATGTGCGTGCGAAGCCGCTGGCGTCGACTAGTTATCTATATTTTATCGATATTTCATGTTTTATTAAATTTTGCCAAATCCAATGTTTATTATGTTGAAGACGTTTATCATTAAAGTTATGTACCTATGTATAATTATTTAACAGTAAATAGAAAAATATCAACTAGCTCACACTTCAGTCATCAGTTCACCACATTCAATACAGATTGGAATAGAGAACACAGGACTGACATCAAGTGTTGCAGTAACATCCTGCCAGATTTTGTCAATCGCCGTATCCTCGATATCGATACATCCCTGTACGTAACCTGTAATGATACAATTCAAGCATTAGAGAAGCGACTGAAGCGAGCATTACAGTGCTCACCCTATAAATATCCAACCCGCCCGTATCTATTTCGCCGCTTTAGCATAATATTTCTTTTTTCGTAATTGTTCGTTTTGTTATGTTTGTTATTTGTCCTATCTAGGTAGCGGTAACCGTTACCGCTAGCAGCGAATTCTGAAAAGAATAAAATAGCATATCTTCACGCCTTTTATCCCCGAAGGGGTAGGCAGAGGTGTATTACACACCCACACTTCGCCAGATATGTTTCGGTCCCAATGTAATAGGGGGCGAGCCTATTGCCATCTACCGGGCACATTATTAAGCGAGCGATAATTAACATTTTTTTTTTTACACACATAACTTCGAAAAGTCAGAGGTGTGTGCCCGAGGTACCTGGGGATCGAACCCGAGACCATCGTCTCGGCAGTCCGTTACGTACACCACTGGGCTACCGCCGCTCCCGATAAAATAGCAGACATTAATAATTTCTGCCCACAATTTAGTTCGTAGTTGGCGGCGCTGGCGTCGTTCTCCGTCTATCTTGCTTTCGTAGTTATGATGATACACTGGGGGAATGACTGCCACGCCGCGCCAAGTGTCAATTTGAGTCGCAGATAATTTGTCTTCAGAGCGCCATAAGAAATGTGCTTCTATTCTTTTCTGAATTCGTTGCCGCTAAGTACAGGCGATAAAGTTGTCTCGTAACTTCTTATGGCAACACCATCTAATAAAAAAATTGGGCAAGTGCGGGTCGGACTCGCGCACTAAGGGTTCCGTACCATCATCTATAAAAGAAAATCACGTTCGTTGTATGTATACTTAAATACTTTTTAAGTTTCTACCTGTTTATTAAGAGCGAGTAACAAATTGGTTAAAAATTACGTTTTTTTTATGGGAGCCCCCCTTTATTATTTACTTTTTTTTAATTTAATTATTTATTTTGAAAGGTAATATACAACTACATATTCTGTGAAAATTTAAAGCGACTACCTGTTACAGTTAGTAATTTTGAGCAAAAAATACGAAATAAAACACGTTTTTTGTATGGGAAACAAATATTATTATCTCCCTTAATATATTTTTTATTTTTTTATTTTTAGTATTTGTTGTTATAGCGGCAACCAAATTACATAGTTTGTGAAAACTTCAGATTTGTAGCTATCACGGTTTATGAGATACAGCCTGATGACAGACAGACTTTCAGGTGGTAGGGCCACGCTGTTTACAGCACGAATGGGCCGGCTCGACCGGGGCAGTACCACCCTCCCACAGAAGATCGACGTAAAGTAACAGTATGTTCTATGCTGTTGCGTTTCTTTCGGTGAGTGGGAGAGCCTGAGGCCCAACCATTCCCTCCCCATCCTCTCTTCATTGCCCATATGGGGAAGGAGGAGGATTAGCTGAGGGGGCGGTTACCGCAGCATACGTGGGACCAGTAGAGTATCCGTGGAGTCATTGTGTGGGTAGTGTGGGTCGACTCGCCGGCCAGGGAGACCCGTAGAAATGGTGGTGCCGCTGGCCACCCGCGGCATAGTATAGGGGCCCAACTGGGACTAACCATCTCGGGAGGCTGCCCCACCAGGCCGCGCATAATCTCGGGGTGGCTCGTCGTGCCGGTTGGTGACCGGACGGTGGGACCCGGCGACCACTTCTGGGAGGGTACGGGGGCCCTTCTGTCCGGCGGGTCGGCCACCGCTATACCTCACAGTATAATGGCAATACAATACTCTGCGCTTTGTCACGCGCTGCTGCGTTGACTGCCTCCTCTTTTCATGCCCCCTATTCTTCTTCTATGGCAGCTCCAAGAAATGGTTCCAGTCAAACAGCGGCGTCTTCGTTCCCCACCAACTCACTTTTTGAGGTGGAGTCCGCTAACATCCACGGACTCTATTCGAACCTCAACGCCGTCCACCATCATCTCGAGATGGCCCGACCGGCCATGCTTTTCTTGACCGAGACTCAAATACCTGACGACACAACTTATTTGCATTATCCCGGTTATGCACTGGAGGATAACTTCCACGCAAAAGCCGGGGTATGCTTGTTCGTCAGAGCGGATATTTGCTGTCGACGTCTACGCTGCCTAGAGGACCCGGCCTTTTCTGTCCTTTGGATACACGTAAGTCTGGGTTCATTGGCCCGTATTTACGTGTGCCTTTACCGTTCCCATACCGGAGATGCCGAGACAACTCGACTGTTTGACTACTTAAGTCAGGCAGCAGATAATGCGCAGGAGCAGTTCCCGACCGCCGAGTTGGTCTTTTTGGGAGATTTCAATGCCCACCATGAGACCTGGCTAGGCTCTTCCAAAACAGACCACGCGGGACGAGCTGCTCACGCATTCGCTCTAACGCATGACCTGACTCAACTGGTACTCCAGCCCACCAGGATACAAGATATATCGGGTCAAGCGCCCTCGTTGTTAGACCTTGTGCTGACGAGTAACCCGGCCCAGTACAGTGTGACGGTACAAGCCCCTTTGGGTTCTTCCGACCACTGTCTGGTTCGCACTACAGTGCCATTCGCTTCACCTCCACAACCAGTGCAGGCAAAGCGACGCTTGTGGCACTACTCGTCAGCGGATTGGGATGGCCTGCGAGACTATTATGCGTCCATCCCGTGGTCTCAACGCTGCTTTGGTGGGAGGGATCTGTCGGAGAGTGCGTCTGCTGTTGCTGGGGAAATCATGTTGGGTATGGAACATTATATTCCATCCACTGACGTCTCCAGCACCAGCGGATTACGGCCCTGGTTCGATCGCGAGTGCGCCGATGCTGTTAAACAAAAACAGTCGGCTTACCGCGCTACGATCAGGGCTCGGTCTCGTCGCGATCCGAATGTCCATCTCATCAAGGCAGCCTATAATAGAGCCACCAAGGTCTGCAAGAGGGCATACATAAGAGCGGATGCACAGCGCATTGCACGGTTTGGTCAAGAACTCTTGTCGCACCCCACGGGCAGCCGGGGATACTGGCGATTGGCCAAAGCCGTGCAATCTTATTTCTGCCAGCCTTCACTTCCGCCGTTGCGATGCCCTGATGGATCACTGGCCCATGGGCCGCAAGAGAAAGCTGACCTGCTTGTCAATCTCTTTGCGGCCAACTCCCGAATCGATGATCGTAGTGCGCAGCCGCCTTCGATTTCCTACTGCGGCCACTCCATGCCTGATATTAAAATCAGGCAATGCGATGTTCGGGCGACACTGCGATCCCTCGATGTCCGGAAAGCCAGTGGACCTGACGGAATTCCAGCGGCTGTGCTTAGGAAATGCGCAGCCGAGTTGTCTCCAATGCTTACACGCCTGTTTCGCCTATCATATGCCTCTGGCGTAGTGCGGCAGGCTTGGAAAGAGGCGAACGTACAACCGATTCCCAAGAAAGGGGATCGTTCTGATCCGGGCAACTATCGACCCATTGCTATCACCCCTATCCTCTGCAAGGTGTTTGAACGACTAATCAACAACCAACTCGTTCGCTACCTAGAAGATCACTCTCTCATCAGTGATCGTCAGTATGGCTTCAGACCGAAACGATCAACGAGTTATCTTCTAGCGTATGTCACTCACCTTTGGGGTGAGAGGATGGACAGGCATGGGGAGTCGTTGGCTATTAGTCTTGACATCTCCAAAGCCTTCGATACAGTCTGGCATCGTGCGCTTCCTTCCAAGCTTCCAGCCTACGGCTTGCCGCCTCGATTGTGCAACTGCGTTGCCAGCTGCCTGAATGAGCGCCGTATACGAGTCCTTTGTGACGGTGAATCATCGAAGTTTCTCCAGGTACATGCTGGTGTGCCTCAGGGGTCCGTGTTATTGCCCACGCTTTTTCTTCTGCATATCAATGATATACTCACTTTTGGGGGCATACATTGCTATGCAGATGACAGTACTGTACATGGGCGATATCTCGGACACCCTGCGGCTAAGCAAGCCGATACTGAGGAGTATAGGCGATCACTTGTTGCTGAGCTTGACCGGGTTCTGAATTGCATCTCGCATTGGGGTGATGAGAACCTGGTCGAGTTCAACGCCAAGAAAACACAGGTGTGCGCATTCTCAGCCAAGGTATCTCCATTCCTTCCCCATCCCTCTCTTCTGGACACTCCACTACCGATTCAAGACAGCCTCAATATCCTAGGTATGGACATACGCAGAAATCTCAACCAGAAGAACTACATCGAGGGTGTCATCAAATCCGCATCTCGGAAACTCGGAGTCCTGAACAAGGTGAAGAGGTTTTTCACGCCGGAGCAGTTGTGTCTGTTATACAAGACCCAGGTTCGCTCCTGCGTGGAATACTGCTCTCACCTTTGGAATGGCTCCGCTCAGTACTTATTGGACGCCCTCGATAGGTTGCAGCGGCGTGCTGTCCGTATCATCGGAGATCCAGAGGCCACTAAGACTCTTGAGTCACTGCAATTACGCAGAGACGTGGCCTCAATGGCTGTCTTCTACCGTATCTATCACGGTGAGTGCTCCGAAGAGCTCTTTCAACTAATCCCACCCTCTCCTTTCCTATCCCGAACGACACGTGCTGGGTTGAGGTGCCACTCTTACACGGTAGAACAGATACCGTCACGCACCAAACGGTTCGGCGCCTCTTATCTCTGCCGTACCATTAAGATGTGGAACTCTTTACCAGTCCACGTGTTTCCCTCCACTTATGATCCCGGGTCCTTTAAGCGGGGCGTGAAAAAGCTTTACTCAAGGCCGTCAAGGTGAGGGCCATCATTCCATAATGCCATGCTGGCTGCTGCGCAGATGGCCATCACTATGGGACTTCACTGACTGCTTAACATCAGGCAGCATGGAGTCAATTTGTTCGGCAGTAATAATAAAACAAAAAAAGACAGACAGACGGACAGACAGCGGAGGCTTACGGCCCTGTCACGACCTACAGCGGCGGGCGGCAGCGGCGAGCGTTTTCGATGTACATAGCGCGCGTTACTCCATTGCGGCCGCGCGCCGCGAGCATAAACGCGCCATGCACAGCGCCCCTGCCGCGCCGCTCGCCGCTTAGACCGATCTCGTGAACAGGCCCTTAGTAATAGGGTTCCGTTTTTTACCTTTTAGGTACGGAACCCTAAAAACTAAAATAAACACTACCTGTTTTGCTTCTTGACCGTGATTTCCTGGTGGACATTTAAATGCGACTCATGCGCCAAAACCATAGTTAAACTAAACGATCACACGCATTTGCATGGAACAAACCTTGAACTACTATAACTTTTAACATTCAGCGTATCTATTAATAGATTATTACAATTTAATATAACTATGTACGTAGAGTCAATGACTTTTCTAACAGTAGGTACTTAAAAGAGTAACGAAGATTGTGATATTGCTACTGGGGCGGACCGCACTTACACTTACTAAACAAAACAATCGTCTGGATACCTAATAAGCCAATATTCTGTGAAAAGTAAGTAACCCAAGTCGGTAGGTAAGTCTTGTAATGAATGCTCATCTCATTCCCATCTCGGCAGACAAAGTACTTATCTATAACTCCTAAAATTCCTTTGTATTTGCGAGTGTCCATAGTGATCCATGTGCTCGTTTGTCTTTTATCTCATTAAAAAGTCCCCTCATTCTCCCAACAAAAGCCTGAATCCGCAACTGTCTAGGATACTGTCTATAACCATATAATTATAGAGTCTTAGACATGAAATAGGCTCTATCTTAACTACATTGACCATACTGTAGAAAGAGCCACAGCTGAGAATTTGGCAATTTTTTATAAAATTCTAGAAAAAGAGAACATTGTAATATAAGGTTTTTTTTTATTGCTGCTAGTGACAGACGAGCGAACGGCCCATCTGATGGTAAACGGTAACCGGTGCTCATGGACTTCGCTAATGTCATGGTATACACAGCAAAGCCGCTGCCTACCGTGAAAGTAATGCTCTCTTTAAACCTCGTTTGAAGAAGGACAAGTCATAGTGCTCGGGAAACACCGCAGCAGGTAGTTCATCCCAGAGCCTACACGTACGTGGTAGAAAAGATCGCTGGAAGCGCACCGTACTAGATGAGAACGCTTCCAGGTAGTACTACGGGTGAACTCTACTGCGTCGGCGAGTGGTACGTTGGTAGAAGGGTGACCCTGGTACCAAATTAAACAATTCTTCGGAGCACTCCCCCTGAAAGAGTCGGTAAAATACGCAGAGAGAACCAAAGTCTCTCCGCTGCTCCAGCGACTCTAGTCTAGCCGTGAGATCGGGATCATCGACGATTCGAACAGCTCGTCTCTGTAGGGAGTCAAGTGGATCAAGCTGATATTTTGGCGCTCCGGCCCAGAGATGTGAGCAGTACTCCACATGTGGCCGGGCTTGCGCTTTATAAAGCATAAGCCGTTGCCCGTTGGCTTGGTGTGAAGTACCGCTTAGCCCGGTTCAGCACTCCCAGCTTCTTGCTTGCCAATTTGGCTTTATCCTCCAAATGACTCCCAAATTGGACTTACAATATTTCGACGCCGAGGATCCCAATATTCTCGGCAATATGCAGGGGTACTCCTTGAAACCGAGGCGCTATAACGAAAGGGTCCTTCTTCGCAGTGAACGCGCATACTTGTGTCTTAGTGGGGTTAAATTGAACAAGGTTCTTTTCACCCAATTTGGAGGCGCGCCCTCGACTTCAGACACAAGTTGCAATCGTCTTTCCTGAACCTGGCTCCGAGGGACATTCTGGTGGCTGGTGTACCGCGCATCACCCGTACTGTCATCTGCATAGCAACGCAAGTTCTCAATTGACAACAAGTCATTGATATGCAAGATGAACAGCGTTGGGGAGAGCACCGAGCCTTGTGGGACGCCAGCGTTGATTGACTTCATTTCGGAGCAGCTGCTGTCTGCGACGACTTTAATGCTCCGATCAGCCAGAAAGCTGGCAATTCATTTGCAGAGTCCCTCGGGGATTCCATAAGATGGTAACTTCGATAGAAGAGCCCTGTGCCAGACCCGGTCAAACGCCTTGGCAATGTCAAGGCTAACGGCTAGAGCTTCGCCCCCACTCTCCAAGGCTTCTGCCCAGCGGTGTGTAAGGTACACTAGAAGATCGCCAGCCGAACGACCATGCCAGAAACCGTACTGGCGGTCGCTGATCAGCTGGCGATCCTCTAGGTACTGGAGTAGTTTGTTGTTGATGACTCGCTCCATTACCTTGGAGAGTAAGGACGTTACCGCTATTGGCCCATAGTTTGACAGGTCCGATCTGTCACCCTTTTTAGGAATAGGGTGAACATGGGCTATCTTCCACGAAGATGGAACCCTGTTAGCATTATAGGAAAGACGATATAGGCGCGTTAATACGGGGGTCAACTCAGGGGCGCACGTCTTCAGCACCACTGCTGGGATGCCGTCAGGCCCACTCGACTTGTGGATGTCCAGAAGATTGAGCTGCCGTCTGACCGCACGTTGCGTAATACGGATTTCAGGCAGGGAGCTCCCACACCAGGGGATGGACGGTGGTGTGGCTCCCTTGTCATCCAAAGTCGAGTTCGAGGCAAATAGTTGGACCAAGATGTCAGCCTTGTCTTTTGCGCTATGGGCCAGACTGTCATCAAATTTACGCTGTGGCGGGAGACTGATCTGGCAGAAGTTGCCTTGCGCAGCTTTGGCGAGCGACCAGAAAGCACGACTCCCTGAGGGATATCTTCCAAGCCGCTCACCAATTCTGGCAACGTGTTCTGCCTTGGCCTCAGCAATAGCCTTCTTGCTGGATCTAGAAGCGGCGTTGAATAACCGTTTCTTCTCCTTGACCCAAGGACTTCGACTCTTCCTGGCCTCGTTCCAGGCCATATATGCTGACCGCTTTTGTTGCGCAGCCTCCCTACAGGTTTTATTAAACCACGGGCGGCTGCGCCCGCCAACACGTATGTGGACGTTTGGGATGAATAATGCCATCCCCAGGAGTACCACTTCTGTGACGCAGACAGCACAAGAGTCGGGGTCGTCAGAGGAGAAACAGTGCCGCTTCCATGGGAAGGACGCGAAGGATTCCCGCAGTCCATCCCAATCTGCTGACTTATATTGCCAGACTCTGCGGGAGCCAGTCGCATTGGAGCGATCTGGTTTCGCAACGGGGGCTGTGGTGCGGACAAGGCAGTGATCTGATGACCCGAGAGGTGCATCGACCACCACCCTGTAACCGCATGGGTGCGTAGTCAGCAGTAGATACAACAAGGAGGGTACATGGCTCACAACGTCTGGGATACGGGTGGGCTGTTTCACCAGTTGTGCGAAGCCATAGGCCGACGCCATATTGTACAGGGCCCGGTCCGGGAGGTCAGTGGTCCGGGATCCCAACCACCGGCCTCAAGCCCCACCCAGACTCCACAACACCCAGGGAAAGGATGGGAGAGATGGGAACGGCTACTCTGCCCTTCAACCGGAACGCAAGTCTGCTTCGCGACCAAAATAGACAGAGTGGTGGTACCTACCCGTTCGAAACCAGCTTCTAACAGGTGTTACCTATTAGAAGACTGGTCTCTTCCACCAGTGATAGGAGGGGTAGAGGGGAGTAGGGCAACAATACCGCGGGCGGAGTAAGGAGTGCAGTATTGATGGCTAAGGAAGCCGGGCGCGCGTACCCAAAGTCACCTATATTGCAGCCGGACAGGATACAAATAGGTTAGACCCCCTGGCTGTAAAACCTATTATATTTGATATCTCTTTCGCATGTGATTTTTTTATACTATGGCTACATCGTTCATCGAAGATTTTGCCAATGTTCAGTAGGTGATCTAATAGGTAGGTATATTATTTATTTATTTATTTATAGACTCACGCCTGTATCCCCGAAGGGCTAGGCAGAGGTGTGATATAACACCCACATTTCGCCATGAAGTTTTAGGGCCCACGTAAAAGGTATATTATTATTGTAGATTAAGTCAAAGCAACCTATTGACCAGTCAGAGTAGCAGTGGGGTCCTTTTGTAGGGCTGATTTACAGGAAAACAGACAACACAAATGTTTGTAAAATTAAAATACTAAATACTTACATTTGGTTGAGAGACTTAAAGCTGCGCTGTTATTCTCACTAAGGTCACATTAACCACTACAACCGCTAAAATATAAATTTGATACCGGAACTGTGTTAGCTACTTTGCCTCAAACTTATATATGAAACAAAATTATTTGCAGTAAAGTTTGGCATGCATACTGTAATTTATTTTTAATGAAAAAATCATAGGATAAAATATAATATATTTTATATTATACTTGCTCATTAAAAAAAATTGTAGAGAATATCACGCTAATTTCCGAACGAAAAAAAGACAACACGCAACACTACGGTGAAATGTCATTCACCGACAACAATTAAAAAATGTCGGAATCGTGTCAAGACGGTAATTGTCAAGGAATTAATGAATATGGGCCGGACGAATCACCCACCAAACTTATCGTCAATTACATTCCTGAAGTCATGACCCAGGATATGATGTTCTCGCTATTTTCGACAATGGGTAAACTGGAAAGTTGTAAATTGATAGCGAACCGAGGCTATGGGTTCGTCGAGTACTCTCGTCCAGAAGATGCAGTCAAGGCACGTAAGGCTTTTAACGGCCTCCTAATGCAAAATAAGACTCTAAAAGTGTCGCACGCACTACTCAATCCAGAATTAAAACCTCCTTCGAAACCTGAAGCAGACTGGAACCTCTACGTATGTAACCTGCCTAATGAACTGACCTTGCAGGATTTACATGGACTATTCGCACAATTCGGTAAAATAGTTAATTCTCGCATAGCTGCAGGTATAGCATTTGTATTATATGAGCACCAGTATGAAGCAGAAAGAGCCATTCAGAATATAAATGGCACCACACCGCCTGGCTTTCTACACCCATTAACAGTTAAGTACGCTAATAAAAGTAATCCTAATAAACATAAAAACAATAATAATAACTTTCCCAAAAATCCTCTTGTAAGACCATATCATTGGATTAACCATATGAACGCAATAGGAGATCATAACTCTCCAAGTACATGGTCGATATACATTTACAATATCGCCCCGGAAGTGGAGGAGTTGACTTTGTGGCAGTTATTTGGTCCATATGGTGCTATTGTGTCTGTTAAGATAATTAAAGATCATCAAACGAATAAGAGTAAAGGATTTGGTTTTGTAACTATGAGGAATTATGACCAAGCGGCGATGGCAATACAAGCACTGAATGGGTATGTTCTTCATGGCCAACCCCTTTCGGTTAGTTTCAAGACTCAAAAAAGATAATGCTAATGTGAAAGACTTAATAAACTTTACAATATCAATACAGTAATAAATAGACAAAAAGGATACCTAATTGTTGATTGGCATTATCAAATACTACAATAAAATAGTCCAATTCTGAATGTGTATACACCCACGATTATATGTGCAGTCAGTTGACTCTTGTTAAAAATATTATATTACTTTGAGCTATCGACATTGTTAAGTTTGTTTATGAATAATAATTTATTCAGTTTGCTCGTTAAATGTTTCAAGTTTACTAGAAGTTTAAGATTGTATTGAATATGATTGTTGTATGGAAGTTCAACATCAGTTGTGAGCTGTAATGCTTTCATTATTTTATTCTTATTATTTAAGTATAATAAAACCATTTTAAAGAAAGTGCTTTTACAAGATCTAACTAATTGATAAGCCACATTGAGATGTTTAATCAGCTACTAGTTTTAGTTGTACACTTTTTATAACATGATGTCTATTTAGGTAGTGAAAACGAAATCTAGATTATATCATATTTATACATTTAGTATAAAATTTGCTGAATTAAAGTTCATTTTCACAATTTTAGAAATGTGTTTAATTTTATTTTATCCTTATCCTATTTTAGTGGTACTGTTGTTTTAATTAATAGTGAATATCTTTGTATCAAATGACCTAATATTTAATTAGTTGTGCTACCAATTAGTATAGATTATAATTTTTATATAGATTCACTTCTTTGTAAAATATAATACTCTTTTGCCATAAATATGTAGTACGATAAACTATGACTGAATTACATGTCCCATCTATGTGTATCTCTCAGTAAATATGTGTTGTAATGTATAAAGTATAAAACATCTTTACTGAGCAAGTTCATCACAATCATCATCATTTCAGTGCTGTCCCTGTTACGACCCAAAACCCTCATGATGGTAACTGGGGACTGCTATCTACTGAGCAAGATATTGGTAGCTTAAATAACAAACAAAACATTACCTAATCAGTAGTCACCTAACCCATTTTTGTATAGTAACTAATCATCTAGTACAAATCTTTTAAAATCACATTGAATTTGATATGTTACAAATTTTTTTGATAGTGTCGGTTTTGAAGGTGGCATATAATTGCTGTGCGAGAATTAATATTAGGCTCTACATACACATTGCATCCCACAGCCCAGAATAGCTACAGCCGGTAGGCTACCATACAATTTTTTTTTAATAATGCAGTATCTTTATTTAGTACTATCACTAAAAGTACAATTTAAATAAGATATTATTTTGTCAATAGATGGCGCTATCCATAGAAAATGCAGTCATACAAATAAATCAAAAACATTATAATTTAACACACATCAGAATATAAATAAAAAAATATTTTCCATTACGCATATTTTAATGTTTTGTCGTAGAAAAATATTTTTGATATACGAAGTAATCAGTAATTATTGTAGTAATTAGCAATACATAATATTCTTGCCTCCTAATTACTAGATAAATACCAATATAATTAGTATTACTTCATATCATATATTCATATCAGCATCCAACCATTCATTGATATTAATTAACATGATTAAACTATGCGTAATATATAAAAAAAGGACTTTACAAGATGAAGATTTTTTTTTATAAAAACAAAGAGCGCCATCTATTATTTCAATATTGACTCTCAATTCATGAGGGATTAAAAATACGCTTTTCTAAGTAACTACTTCTAGAAGAATGGAAATAAGTGTCGTGATTTAAATACATTAATCACGATAAATAACTAATATAGCGTTATTGAGAAGATAACTCAAATAAAAATAATGATGCCAAGCCAACTGCGGCATGCCCAGGAAAGGCGCATGCTCTGAGAGCTAATGAATCAATATTACATTTTATGAGCCGGACGTCACGCAATCTCGGCTTTAACTATCGGGTTTAGTGTGAAAATAGTCCTTACAAATTTTAAATATTTGATAGTTGGGGAGGGCTGAAAGTTTCACTGTGCGTACGTGTGTGGCGGCGATACGGCCGTGGCGGACGGAGAGGGTTCCGTAGTGGCGGGGGGCGTCGGCCTCGCCGTGAGTAGTAAGGTGAGGATGTGTTTACTAAACGTTTCTTTTATTTCGTACTAATTAAAAAGATATTGGAATGTATTATTAAACATTCACTTGGGCGCGTAACAAGTATGCAACACAAGACGCTGAATACTGTAAGTATTGAAACGTATTGTGCTTTCTACCTGTAAACTATTACTTTTGTAGTCGTCTCAATATTATGTAACGATTATGCCGTAGTCTACTTACATTGCCAATGTATTAGGAGTTACTTGTTTTATTAAAATAAGCTATGGAAACTCAGAGCAGACTGTTGTTAAAATGAAGATATATAATGCAAGACTGTTTAATCTAAAGGTATATATAAGCTATCTAGTTAAACTTAAATAGGTAGGTTATATAGTGATCACCCTACGTGTGAAGACCTAGGGAGTTCTAACGAGTGCTGATTGACTGTCGAATGTTATTATGCCACTTGTACTTAATTATGATTTTCAAGTTGGAATCAACCTAAAAGGCGTGTAAAACTCGCAACAGCTTTCTTTATTGCTCTCGGTGATCTCGTACTAGTGGTCATTTAACCTGGCTCTTAGGGACATAGCCGTGTTATCCAAACATTTTTGAAGCGAAACCTAGCCGGTCATGAGGCAGAAGGAGCACAAAGGTAGATCATCCATCCCGATTATCTTATAAACCTACAGCCCTACTTTTTGCTAACGTAGGTAATCATACCCATTCTTATCTCTGCAAGGCAATATGAGGTTGCCAATGAAAGCACTGTATGTCAGATAGGTACCTAGTACCTACATCGTAGTCTTTACATAGCCGTAGCTAGGGGGGGAGGGGCGGGGGGGGGGGGCATTATGGGGCAATGCCCTACCTTGAAATCACAATGCCCTACCTTAAAAATACCAAAATTTTGAAGAACGTGCTTCGGAGCAGATCAATTTCAATATTTTTTTACTTCCGCCCTACCTGTAACCAATGCTGCCCTACCTTAAATTCGACTCTAGCTACATCCCTGAGTCTTTATAAGTAGCTTAAATCTAAAATCCTTGTATGTATAGGTGTACCCAAGTCCGGGGGCGGCACGCGGCGTGTGGGCGCTGCCGCAGCCGCCCCCCTGCACGATGGCCGCGGAGGAGGCCCTGCCGCCGTGCTCCCCCATGTCTCCCGATGCACCCGCTGCGCCGCCACGTACAATTACCAATATTAACTATCACTCGGATCTGCATCAGCTGTCGGCTCTTATTTTCGAGGCTGTTCGATCAGGGTATGCTTATTTATACGACCTTGTACCTACCATATAAATTATCACGGCACCTGAATAAACTCTTGTTGAAGACAATGATTTATTCGTAACGGTACCTACTAAGTATTTTGCACATAATGGATATGTTAATAAGCATATTTTTTTATTCACAGAGAAGTGTCTGAGATTGAGCGCCTTGTAGAAAAGATAGGAGTAGAAGTGTTAAGTGCTCGTGACCAACATGGTTATACTCCTGCTCACTGGGCAGCACTGGACGGCAGCGTCGCCGTTATGCGTTACCTCGTGGAAAGAGGAGCCCCCATAGACTTATCTTGCTTAGGCACTCAGGTAACAAAACAGGAACACATAATTTAATGAGCGCTAGAATGTTTTAAGACTTTATCTAGATTATTCACAATTCGCAGGGACCTCGTCCTATCCACTGGGCTTGCCGGAAGGGACATGCGTCGGTAGTGCAAGTATTATTGCAGTCAGGGGTGGCTGTCAACGCAGCTGACTTCAAAGGTCAGATCAATTTGACCCATTAACTTCATTAGCAGCAAGTGTCAGTTCATGACTCATACGTTAGGTAGATTACCTGACACTTATAGCAATGTAACACTGTTGTATAAAACAGTATTATATTACAGGTTTAACACCATTAATGACGGCTTGCATGTACGGTAAGACGGCGACTGCGGCCTATCTATTGGGTATGGGCGCGGCTACCAGGCTATCGGATATCAATGGTGACACAGCCCTACACTGGGCTGCGTACAAAGGCCACGCTGACCTAGTCAGACTGCTAATCTATTCAGGCGTTCCGTTGCATTGTACTGACAACTTCGGTTCCACACCACTACACTTGGCGTGTCTATCAGGCAACTTGACGTGTGTGAGGCTGCTATGTGAGAAGGTAATTGAACGATGAAATTTACATAATTAGATGTAATAATTAATAGTTAGCTATGAAATGCCAATTATGCCAACGAATCATAATCTTCAATTATGTAAATCTACATGTTTGGAATCTCAAAACGAATTTGATACTTATCACCTAATAGGCATTCACAGAACTCCCTCACTCCCTAAATCTTAGACTACGCGACGACATATTAGATAATAAATTTAATAGCAGTTGGAAATCGCTGGGCATATACTGAGATCTAGTTTTCTCACTAGATACAACAACGTGCGACCTGTAGTTTGCAAACAAATATCTAGATTTTAGAAAGTTTAAAACTTTTCAGGTGAAGGCTGAATTGGAACCTCGTGACAAAAATGGGAAAACTCCACTAATGCTTGCACAAAGTCATAGACACGTTGAGGTCGTTAAACTATTGCAAAAGGAGATGAAACGTAAATCTCATTGGATGCCGCCGCTCTCCGAATTATGGGCATTGTTGTTTGGCGGGGCCGGTGACTCTAAGGGACCATTACTATTCTTCTTAGTGTCGGTGCTCTTATGGGGTTACCCCATGTACATCATCCGATGCATACCATTGACTTGGAACACGTTACGTCTATCGCACTACTGCTTCCTGTACTGGAATGCGATCATGTGGTTAAGCTGGGTAATTGCCAACAGAAGAGATCCTGGATATATTCCACAGAATTCTGAAACATATTATAGAGCCATAAGGCAAATACCATACTACGATAAATGGAAGAAAAGAAATGTGATATTATCACGGCTGTGCCACACATGCAGATGTTTGAGGCCATTGAGGTAAATAGGTAGATTTTTTATAAGTCAAGTAGGTATACATATTGTTAAGCAAGTAGATAGGTATATAGGTACACAGCTCCAAGTAAAGCTTTACAGTTTTTTAAACTTATTTCCTACGTCATAGACATAGGTATAGGTACGAACGCTAAGTTCAAAGTATTTTCTTGGGTTTACGCGAATGTTACACATTGAAATTAAACTGCAGTTTAAGGATTTTATCGCGATATATTGGTTCCACTAACTTATTAGATTCAAACCGAATGTTATAGACAGTACTTATATTTTTTTTTATTTATCGCTAGTCGACGCGACGCCGACATTACAAAGGTCAAAGTGTCCAGCTTGACTCGTAGGCATGTGTACCTACGTACTTTATATGACTTTAACACGCCACAGTTTTTATTACTCACCTACTGTTTTAAGCCAATAATAATTCCTATAAGGTGTGTTACCGGCATTTAAGTATAGGTACCTTAACCTTACCTTTCGGTCTAACTTAACCGAAACATGAAATAAACCGACGCGCTTTAAATACCAATCGGTTAACGAATGAATGCTACTCAATTTCAAATAGGTGTAATAATTTATTACCTGCAATTTAGTTCAACGGTAAATTTACTGCTTTTAACTTTCTCTTGACGATGCCTCTTCGTTTCTTTCCTTGTTTCTTGAAACGATATACTTACCTATTTAAGTATATTTTCTATATTATGTAACAAAGTATTTGTAAAACACACAACAGAAGGTCACAAGCAAATACCTTGGCTGAAACAGCCTAATGGGTTCACGTCTCCAAAATCACATTAGTTTATCAAAATTCCATAAGAGCCTTACTTTTGCACTAATCATGCCCAACGTTCCTCTTCCAAAATCAGATCCACGAACAAAGCCTACCTTCTTCAAGTTATGTAATATAATGTTACAGAGCTAAGCACTGCCGCATCTGCAAGCGCTGCGTCGCGTACTTCGACCACCACTGTCCATTCATCTACAACTGCGTCGGCGTTCGCAACAGGATGTGGTTCTTTCTTTTCGTGATGAGCGTCGCCATCAATTGCACGCTGTCGATATACTTCGCGTGCTACTGTCTGCTTCTAGAAGGATTTGGATTGCTCTATGTGCTGGGGTTGCTTGAAGCGATAACTTTTTGTGCACTTGGTTGGATTCTTACATGCACTTCTGTAAGTAGTAATTTAAATGCTTTGGAAAAGGCTATGGCTATAGAAATCATTGCTATACGTTGATAGGAGAAAATTGATCCGAAATAACTCAATATGCTATCTTTTACTGAGGTATCGTATGTTCCAGTGTAGCGCCCGTTTCTAAATCCTCAATAGATATTATGACTGATATGCAGGATGCTACAGAAATTGTGTTGGGCACAGTATAGAGCCTTGTGGAACACCCTTTGGTTACAGCTTGCATTTACCTACACATAACGAGTAAATAGCAACACGCTAGATAGAAACCTAAAATCTACCTAAACCTATTAGCGGTATCTACTAATTAATACAAAATTAATGGGACACGTGTCAGGCAGTCAGATTACCTACACATTAATCTTGTATCCGTATTAAGAATTGTATGCGTATTAGGAGTCTTACTTTTATATTAAATTCAGCATTACCTGACAAGATCATATTCATTTTTGATAACGAAGAACTAATATATTCGATGTAATAATTATTGCGATAACTGAGCGGAGAGACCGACGGACTGCTACGCAGAGGGTCTCGGGTTCGAATCCACGGCACGCACCAATGACTTTTCGGAGTTAAGTGCGTATTAAATTGCTCATTATCGCTTGCTAATCGGTGAAGGAAACCATCGTGAGGAAACCTGCATGTCTGAGAGTTCTCCATAATGTTCTCGAAAGACATGTGAAGTCTGCCAACCCGCACTTGGCCAGCGTGGTAGACAGTGGGACGATATAAAGGGCTGGTGATGATGATAATTATTGTAGAACAACAATTGTTTATTTACATTACGATTCAAGAAATAATAGGTACCTACCTATCTTACCTTACCAAGTAGAATTCCTTACTCTATGAGTTGAGTTGGTAACACGAAAAAATAGAGAGGTGATAAACTGTGAAACTAATAAGTACGATACATGTTTAAACGTTTTAGTACTCTGTTGTAGGTGCCTACCCATAATTAAACTGATATTAACGACTTTCTGTTACTAAGGCATAATATTATGATGTTTTTATTGCAGATTCTACACGCCTGTATGAATTTGACAACAAATGAAATGTTTAATTACAAAAGATACCCATATTTGAGGGACAAGAGGGGTCGATACCAAAATCCGTTTTCCCGAGGACCTATCATGAATCTGATTGAATTCTTCGTTTGCTTACCTGACAAGTGTGACGAGCAAGATATTTTCCACGAAGAAAACATATGATATGTAATGCAATGACGAAACGATTCTTGCGATACAAGAAAGAAGTCGCAAGACGTGATTTAATAGAAAATCATATTTTTTGCTAAAGCATGGTTCTTACTTGAGAACCTAAGTAACAAAATATTGGCCTCTTACAGCCAGTGTAAAACACTGACATGAAGTATGGAGGAAGTATATTGACGCTATTGAGCTTATAATAACGGCTTTTAGCCACAGACAAAAGCAACTTAGTCCAATTTCAAGATTAGAAAGTTAAGGCACCGATACTTTTAAGCACATCTAACACAGCTCAACTCAGCGAGCTTCAGTTATCTTGGATCTTAAATTTTATCATTCAGTTATATACTTAAATACCTTTAACTATTCTTGTCACTAATTTTAAAACATCTCAAGTGGTCCTCGACGGCAACTGTACCTATCTAAATTAAATAGCTTATTTATGTATTCAACGTGATTTTATTTTCCTGAGTGGCACTCAAGAGCCACGATAATTTCAGCCGGTCGCGGCACCAAACTCTATATTGTGGGACAAGGAAGACTTTGTCTTTGACCCGATGACGGATGGTTTTATCATCATAACTCCTAAGTACCTACATGTCTTTGTAAGTAAACAGGTGATTTTGAAGAAGAGGTAAGTAGTTGAGTCCCCTGAAGAAACCGCTCCTAATTCCATCATAAATGAACCAGCTCGACCAGTGTAGGTAGTGTCACCTTCTCGTAGATTATAGACGATCAACGAAAATTTTCATTTTTCCTACTGTTGCGTGAGAAACTAACACCGCAAACCCAAGCTCATCAATAAGTTTCGTGTGGGTTACGAATGCTCCGCTAAGTTATGTGACCAGGAAAAGTAGGTACCACCAAACAAAATGACAAAATCGAAGCGAACAAACAAAAAAAAATTTTCGAAGTAGAAATAAAGAAGAGTGGTAGACTGCACAGTCAGCGATTTTTGTCAATAAAAGCCTTAGAAGTTATGACCGCGCAGATTATTTCTTTAAAACTCAAGACTTGTTACAGTACAGTTAAACTAATACAAGAAAGATTAGCAAAACAGATTAGTGGAAAACAAAGTCTGTGGTCGCGCGTTCACTTGTACCCTGGTATCTTCTGATTATCTATAATTGCAAGGATTACGGTGTAAAGATCATTTGTTCGTCACATTTACCCCATTAGAATGACATCTCGTTATAGACAAAACAGTTTTGTAGGCGTGTAATTTCAAAAATTGTATTAGTTCATACAATAATCTAATAAGGGTAACCAGAAATGATGTAATGCGCCGACTGACGGCACGGCGGGCACAGCATGTGCATGAGACGCACGTGTCGCGGCATGCCGCGTCATACCGAGGCGTCCAATTGACAGGATTTAGTATTTACAGCACTTCTTGCTGAAGATGAAGAAAGACAAGTACAAACTAATACGTTGAAGAGAAAACAATTCTGGGTATATAAGTAATTTATGGAGAACAAGATTTACTAACGGTGAATTCAGCAACTTATTGACCTAATGATTACGCCGTGGCATACTGCGGGACGCCACGGTATGCCACGGCCCTACGGCGTCTCGCAGTATGACGCGACGTCCCGCAGTATGCCGCGGCGTACCGCAGTATACCACGGCGTGCCGCGGTGTGATTGTATCGAAACAAAGTAATATGAATTCTAAACTCATTGAAATAAGTATAAAAATGGCTTGATCAGTAATAAAATCCTCTGCCATGCCGATGCCGTGCCGTGCCGCGACGTCAGTGCGCGCCAGCCTTTAGAATGTAACTCCTAATGAAATGTAAACCTACTAAAATACAGAGCTTTGTGTTAGGCTAGGTAAAAAAAAAGTGGCGGAAGGAGGGGATAAAAAGGGTATCGCGGTTGTTTGGTAAATTGAAAAGAGGTTTGTATAGCTTCAAGTTTTAGTAAATGTTTTAGACTTAGAGGAATAAGAAAATAATGTGAGGTAGTACCCAAAGATAAATTTTGGGTAACATGGGCGAGGATGGTTTTGCCTTCTAGCTTTTTCAGATTTAGCCAACGCACGGGTGAGATCCGGTTAGAGCATTACTGCCGTTTCTACTCTAAAAAGTCAGAAATTTGTGTCATAAATAAAACAATGATATAAAATTTGTGCTGTAATAGTAATACACATCAAACGATAGTTTACAACAAAAATTAAGTAAGTAATCGAGTAAGCTTCATGAAATCATGAGGGATGAGGACGTGCTACAAAGTTCATGATATAATGATATTTGTGGATAGTTTCTTACACTAACAATAAAGTAATTAAATATAGAATCCAAATATATTTTCTAAATATATTTGTTCACATTTCGCTTACATACAGGATAAATTATTTACCCTCGCTAAGTATCACAATTCTCTTACACATCAGTCCATTATACACGTTGTAATAGCACATACGCATACATAGATAAACAATCTCGCGAACCATGCGTTGCGCCATGCGCGGAGGCGAGCGGGCTCAGACCAGCTGGCCAACATTAAATACCATTTTATAAATAGTACTTACACCTGTAACGCGCCACCAGGGCTGTAGCTAGAGTCGAATTTGAGGTAGGGCAGCGTTGGTTACAGGTAGAGCAGAAGTAAAAAAAAAAAACAAAATTGATCTGTTCCGAAGCACGGGCTTCTAAATCAATCACCATGTATATCAGTGCCCTACCTTAAAAAAACTAAAAACTAGGATAGAATAATTGATCTTAGTTTTTTTAAGGTAGGGCATTGTGGTTTCAAGGTAGGGCATTGCCCCACAATGCCCCCCCCCCTAGCTACGGCCATGCGCGCCACAATAAATAGTAAGTCAAACTACATCTTGCCCAGCATGAGTAGCTCAGTACTGCTAACAACGCGAACCAATCATTAATACTTCCCCATAACCTCTGTATCTGCTTTTACAACATGACAAAACATATTTTAAGATCTTATATACCACATATTTCTTCCATTCGTATTTTAAATATTAGCATTTTAAATAATGTCAAATTAATAAATTACTGGGATTTCAAGTAAACGTCAAGGACATATGTACTTAATTCTTAAAAATGCATCAGACTAGTTACCTACTAACATAAAACAAAACAATATATTAACAATATGTGGTGTATAATACTGATGTGTTACCATTATCAAATTATTACTATCACATAGAATAACTTGCTCAGATATTTCATATACCTATTATGTGTTAGATTTGAATGTATTCTTATTTTTCATTCAACCTTTTAGGTTTTTATTTTTAAATACAATTAAGTTAGAACGATGTTACAATTATCTAAAATATGAAGGCGTAATGTAATTAGTTACAAATTTGTATCGAAATAAACACGCGGAAGACTTAGGCGTGCCTTATAAAAGCTGCGGAAAACATCTAACGACATACAATAAGTAGAAATAGCATGAAATAGGTGACCGTGTCGCGAGGACACGGCATCGACCTTGAGCCTCATATGGTAGCGCCCGAGGAAACAGCGCCACGCAACTAAACCGTACAGGAGGTACTTAGTATTCATAGTTAACAGTTTCATACACAGCTCACGGTGCATTCAGATAACGCGTTACACGTTTTAAAAGTACTACTAATGTACTTCTTATAAATAATAACTGGAATCTCTAGATATCTACTAAAATATATTCGCCGATGTTTAGGGTTACTAAACCGTTTTCATTCAATCGTCGAATGAAATCAATCGTCCTTGGGATTGATCCTTATAGCTGCGTCTACTTCCTCCTTTGAATGATCCTTGTCGCCCCATCCCCAAAGGTGATGTGAGCCATCTCCTGTGCGCTGCACCCTGTTCCTAACTATCTCATCAGACACAGTTTTCATGTCGTAAGCCCAGCCGAGTTTAGCGAAGAAGTTGATGAAGTTGGTTGTGAAGTTTAGCCTGTTGTTGCCGAGCTCAGCGGTTTTGTAATCCCAGGGGAATGTGTGATGGTAGTTGTGGAAGCCTTCACCGAGGGCGAAAATTGACACGGAGATGTTTTCTGAGGGTTTGATGCTCTTGTCGTAGGGCTTGTCTCCCCACTTGTGTGCGGCGGAGTTGACGAGCCACGTGACGTTGAGGATGAAGGTGTAGCGGAACAGCGCCGCCACGAAGAACGCGTTGAGCCACGACTCGCCCCAGCAGTACACCGGCACCACGGTCGGCAGCACGAAGCACGCCAGAGGCATCAGCAGCAGATAGTACCTAGAAAACAAATAACACAAGTATAACTTACGTGTTTAAACAACAATTCATTCAAAGTGAAAATCATATAGTCACTTAGGGTCTGGATGAGAAGCTACTAAAAGATCGTCAAATTTTAATACCAAACAATTTTATTTTTTAACCTTGTAGGCTAACAAAGGAATAAACATTTCAGCTCTGCCTATAGTTTCTGTCCATATAAGAGCTCGGAGAAAATCCTAAAACAAGTTGCTTCATGGACAGTGATCGATGTCGACTTATCTCCCATCGATCGTTTGGCGTGGTAACTACCTACTGTTCAGATTATCAGAACTGACTACATTTACTTAAATGTTAAATTAAGACAGGATTATAAATTTCAGATTACTGACGATAATATTAAACTTAGAGAAATTATATTTCATCTTATTACCAGCTCATAAAAACTTTGAATGTAAATTACAAGATGAATAATTTGTTTAATAACGTCATCTATCTACAGATGAATTTACATTAGGAACCAAAAGCGCGCTTAAGTAAAGCACAAACAAGTTGAAATGTGCACTTTGGACAGATCCTTAGTTATCTAAACGAAATAATGTTGACATATCATCTCATTGATTTATTTTTGTAGTTTGTTTAATAAAAGTATATACTACTACGTAAATGTTCGTTACACACCAAAATGTGTTTAACGAACATTTACGGCTACTCTAGGTCACGCCGTCGACGAAAATTAAATAGCATAAGTTACTATGACAACATTGGCAAACAAGCGATAGCGATATTAGAAATGAGTTCAAATGAGGCCCTCAGAATTACGCCAAAATCAAAATCAGTTCTATTTGCAATTTTCGCCCGTTTTCCCTTAAGGCGTTGCCGCGTTGAGTTGTCACCTAACATTTTTGTTATCTAGGCAATACATTAGCTGATGACGTAACCGCGATTCGCGACTCACGGCACTCTATTTCTGTCTTCAAGGTCATCCGAAAACTTCCATTAAAATTTTCTTATAAGTATTATTATAATTTGAACGCATGAGGACAAAGGGGAAAATTGGGACTATTTGCACTTCAAAGGAAGCTAATCTGTAAATAAAATTTATAATGTAACAGCTCACTGACAGACAGCGCGTAGCTAAAACTACAGGGCGCAAGTAGCTGAAATTTGAATTTGAATGTGCACTAAGAAGGGACTTCCCGAAATTTGCAGGAGATTGACGATCGAGTAGTAATATAGTAGATATTAATGAAATTAGCATACTTACTTTTTCTGGAATCTGAGTATCGGATCGGCATATAAGTCGCTGAGGTCTAGTCCTTTGCCCTTTCTCTTCAGTTCGGGATGTTTCCTGACCAGGAGCCAGCCAATGTGAGAGAAGAAGAAGCCACGGGTCGCGTTGTGAGGGTCGGCGTCAGTTTCCGAATACTTGTGATGCATGCGGTGGTCACGGGCCCAGTCTATAGCAGAGTCCTAGAATAGGAGGAATATGAACACATGAAAATAAAATCAAACGTGAAAAAAACTTGTTATGTCTAAAGAGCTTGTTTGTTTCGTTCTTATCAGTTATATTGGTTGTTAAAACGCTCTTTTGCAATGACGAAGATATGAAGTACTTTTTTGTTCAATTTAGAATTGGGTATATAATATATGTCGTCGTCATTCTAGCGCATAAGAACCAGAGGTCCGCGGCAAGGCGAGGTTTAGACAAGTATCAGTTTATTCGACGATACTGACTCCTCGTAACTATTGGCAAATATCTTCATAACAGCCGGGACCGACTGTATAACGTGCTGTTCGAGGCACGAGGTAAGCGATAATTAACAATTTAATACGCACTTAACTTCTTAATGTCAGTGGTGCGCACTGTGGATTAGAACCCAACCCTCTGCATGACAGTCTGTTTGTATATCCACTAGGCTATCGCGGCCTGTGGTTTATAATGTGTATAAAATAATCATAAATAACATAAAATAATCATCAAGGTGAATTTATTGTAAGTTCACACATAGACATTGTGCTCGAAAATCCATAAAAATACATCTACAGTCAAAACTTCACCATATTTCCTAAGTTATATGAAAGCAAATACCTTGTACCTACTGTGAATGTTCGATAATAGTGTTAGGCGCTGAAAAGCCTATAAGGAAAAAGAGTGTTTAAAAAGGAAATCCTGACACTCAATACCTATATGAGTGTGTATTTGACAAACAACATTTTGTCCAACTAAGTTTGTCTATGATGTCATGCAAACAATTTTTTTTTTATAATTTGCTAATAGATAATAATTAAGATGATTCACTGGAGAGAATAATATTTGTTTTAAAATAGCATATTTTTATTTTTGTAAAGAGACATTTTCCTGCTATCCTGCAAGAAATTGTCCTTTTTCAGTTTCATGTTTTCACTTCAGATTTCTTCACTTTTATTTCTACAAAGTTAAGAAGTTGCTGAACTATATATTAAAGTTGGATGTCCAATATACTAATTAATACATTGATTAATGGTTCCAGTACATGATTTTACTAAAATCTAATTTATAGGATAGTAAGTTAAATATAATAGAAGAATAAACAAAGTTAATTTACCACCTTCACTCCTAATAAAAGAAATAAGACATGCAAATCTGTCACTGATATTAATAATTAAAAACAACCTATATTTGTCATTATTTCAAATTCTGATACCTAACTAAACACATTTCACCATATATATAGTAGTGCAATCAACAGCACTATAGTAAACTTTAGGTAGGTATATGCTGTAAAATATATCTTTGCAATATTTTGGTATTGTGGTTCTTATAGATTATCTAACCAACATATCATTGATAGGATAATAAGGCAGATGTATGTGGTCTATTTATGACCACAACCAATGTACTTACGCCTGTTGATACATCTGTCAATAAAGAGGTGATTTCCACCTTAATTACAATAATGAACATGATTAACACAAACTAAATAACATGTATCATAAATGAAGAGGCCTTGAACATCTATATCAATACATATACACAGATATTAGATATGTAAAAATACTGATATACTTGCATATTGAGATAAAAATATATTATCCAGATACCATATCTAACAATATGTATTTGATAAGAGTTTGTTTACAAATGATGATTAAGTTATATTTGGTTGATACCAAATCAATACATTAATAAACGGTACATTACCTGGAATGCCATGGTGTTGAACAGGATCAGGATTAGCCGGAGTGGCCATTTAGCCTTGTATGACTTGTGGGCCCACAATCGGTGCGCACCTGCAGTGATGCCCAATCCAGACATTACATACAAGATGTAGGCTGCAAAAAGAGAAAGAATAATAAACATTTAAACCAGTTATCCATATAAAAGAAAATCAGATAACATAGTAAACAGTGAAGATAAGACTTAAGTGATAATAAGTGTGAGATGTTTTGCTATCTCATTAATTTTTATATATAACTCAAGGTGCCTTTGTCAGAGAGTAAGTAGATGATTCCTAAGATATTCAAGATAAAACACTCACCAAATATATCAGTCTGCCATTTAGCTGAGAAAAGGAACAAGTATCCACCGTAGATAGCCGCTAAGTGAAGATATGCGAATAGTATGATATTTCGCCACACCAGTTGCTTCGGGCTGTTGTCGGCTTTTTGTACAGGTGTAGTGGCGAGAGCCAGGTCGGGAGTCGCAGCGTCACTCTCGAATAGCACACCGTTCGCGTCGGCTACGTTTGGAGCCATTTTAATGCACTTCCGTTCACTGTAAAAACAAAAATAATAGTAGTAAACACTCACGCTGCCAATCCACCCAGGTATTCAATAAAATCGGCAATATTGATACTTTGCGAAATTTTCCATTTCTGAAGCTAGCATATTTGAATTTATTTGTGAATAATAAACACTCTCATTAGCCAGTTAAAATTAAAAATGATTAAAGTATATATTTGTTTATAATGTTATGTAAACCTTTATTTGCGAAGCGAAGTATTTTTTCAGCGGGTGATAACGAATTAGTACAAGGGTGACTCAACTCGAAAAGTTCGCAATCGCAAACCGAAACCGAACGAAGCGACGATGTTTGACGTTTTGAAGGATGCGCAGTTATGTTATATCGATAAGAAGATAATCGATATCATAAAGTTTATGAGCGTTTAAAATGCAGATTTTATCATCTTTTGCAGTAAGTACTGAAAGCCACCACGCAGTATATAACTAACTAACGTTTATATACTCTAATCGTTCGTAAAGCACCTACGTTTTATAGGTATCCTAACTCCTAATACCTGCTCACTTAATTTTATTCTCTGTACTCATTAGCAAAAGCAAAACGCAGAATGTAAACAAACCAAACATTTTTAGGTGACAGCGTTGCCAACTCCAACTCTACAGTCCATTCACAGTTATTTTACCTCTGACAGATGTCGGTGTTTATTTTCTTTATGTTGGAGTTGTACTCTGTGATGACAGGAATGTAAAAAAGGGTTACCCGTGCATAACATTTCACCCAATATTAGTGGAAATGCTTCAAAAATTCAAATGCTTAAAGCTCATGGCCGCAAAGTGGTTAGATTACCGCCATACCACTGCGAGCTAAACGCAATTGAACTTATGTGGAGTCTCATTAAAGGCGAGTCACAAGCAAAAATTTAGGACAAGAGGCAACCAACATTTTGAATTTAGCTGAAGAAGCTTTTCAATCTATCACTGCAGAAGACTGACAAAAACAATGCAAACATGAGCGCCACATTGAAGACAAGCTTCGTGAAACAGATGGGTCTACGGATGCTGAAATGGACAGGTTCATAATAATAGAATTAAATTCTGAGTCTGATACAGAATCTGACAACAGTTACGAATCATCATAACATTGGCAGTCCACATGGATCATTCTTATACACTCACGCCTGTTTCCATGCAGGGTAGGCAGAGATGTAAAATTACACCCACATCATTCTTATCTTAATATATAAAATCCTTGCGTTACTGACTGACTGACAGACACGCTACAGCCGAAACTATTGAGCGAAGGAAGCTGAAATTTGGCATGTATGTTCCTTGGGGACCGTAGGGGTGCACTAAGAAGGGATTTCCCGAAATTCCCACGGGATCGGCCAAAACGGGTAAATAAAAAAAATGCAGGCGTAGCTGCTGGCGTCCTCTAGTTCAAAATAAATATGAAAATTAAATTTGCAGTTTTTATATTTGATAATTAGAACCTCACGTTGGCGTAATTATGATGCGTTAACCTTTGTATATTAAATAGACAACATTTTTATTATAACTACTTATCTTCATAGGAAATTCGTTATTTCGTAAGAAAATAAATGAAAATGCATATAGTCATGCCAATATCAAGAGGTTTTGTTACAAACATTACTTCCAAATATTTAATACGATCGCTTAGGCAATGAAAAAATAAGTACATTCTTAGCAATAATGTATATTTAAAATGGGAGTATTATATACCAAATATAGCAACACAACGCCCAGGTTGGCCAATCTAACAGCTAGAGGTAAAATAACTGTGAACGGACTATACGTCTTTTTACGTAGATCTACGTATTCCGGACCCCTCTCGCGAACCTACGTACTTCAGACCCAGAATCTACGTATTTTGCAACAAGTAACCGAATTAGCAAAATAACGAGATTTTACTAAGAAGGAAGCATTATTGAACACAAACTCCACGTAAAAATGGACGTCATAATATTTTGGTAGGTACATGTTTATTCCCACCGAATTTGTTTAACAAAAGTACAAGCTAAAACATTTCGACCAATTTATGTCAATTATATTTGCTTACACACTCGGATCGATGTTTGAAATACTCGTTTAACTAATTTTTACTATATCTTAACTAAAGCTAAAAGTACCTACATAGATCTTCGTACTTTCGGAGTTAAAAAGTACGTAGATCTACTTACTTTTTAACTCCGATCTACGCATTTTCATAATCAAAGTTGGCAACACATTCTAGTCGAGAGATACATACTGAAGGTCACTGTCACCTTCACTTCTTATCTCATCTCTCGACTAGAATTTTGTTTTATGCTAAACACGACAGATCTTCCAACGACAGACTATACTTTTATTATTAATTTGCAAAAAATAAACTGTAAGAAACGATGATTAGCGTTTAATTAATTTAGAAAACAAGTGGGTACAAAACCAGAGTTTTACTAAACTTTTACTCGTAAAAAATTAAGTAAGTACATAATAATTATAATAGGTCAGTAGTAAACTTTTCACACAATACAAAGAACCCAATGTCAAACGACTGAAAACTGTGTAATACACTGCCGAAATCAGATGTTCAGGTTTTTGTGTAATTATGTCATTGAAGTAGGAGTTACACAGATACTGTGTGAGGAGTTAGGTAGGACGTAGCAGATTTGATTTTTAAGGTGAACGCACACTTATCCGAGCCGAACGAGTCGAACGAAACGAATTTTAGAATTACCTATGTATGCTATGCACACTAATCTATTCGGACGATTCGACGCGGGCAAGTGTGCGAGGTTTCATGAGATTTCATAAACAGAATTCTAAAATTTGTTTCGTTCGACTCGTTCGACGCGTTCGGCTCGGATAAGTGTGCGTTCACCTTTATTTGTGTAAACTGCATTTCTTACAATCTTATTGTGGAACGGTTATTTTTATGAGTCAGCATGCAATATTGCAATTATATCCTACAATATATCTTATGGTACCTATTACTATAAAGTACCTAAAATGTGGCTGCAGATATAATTATCTTTACTTGAACTTGATTACGTACCTATTGCCCAAAATTGCCCAAAGTTAGAGTTAGTGACAGTTATTACCACTTACTTGCCACACTATATTAGAGGTGTATTTGTGCGGTAGTGCACAAATATCTAATTTAAACAAATTAGGATTTAATGTGGAAAATATTATTAGGTAGGTACCTAAGTACAGAATAACTTAAAAGAATGTTTTGTATTATAACTAGTTTTTAAAATGTAGTTAAGAATATTTTAGTATTTAATAACTTTAAAAGTAAGTATATTTCTGCAATAAATAATTAATAATACACTGGTGTACTTACCAAAATTATATACTTATAATAAATCTTGAATGGTAATTCACTATTATATTAAACCAACACTACACAGCACTAATTGATGAATAAATGGTAATAAATTTTACGTTAACTCCTTTATTTATATGTAACCTACAGATGTCCCAATGGAAAACAATGTGCAAGATACGGGCCGGCCGGTGCAATCGATATGTTCACGTGTTGAACTGTGGACTTATGTGGCATGGGCACGCTTGTAGCGGTCGTTTCATACTGATGGTGTGGTAGGCGCAACGATTGCGCGTGGATTGGTCGGCGAAGTGGCGCGATGTCACGACCACGTCACTGGCCCGTCACGTAGCATAGCACGACCTACGGCTGTGATCAGGCGATATTGTGAGCAAGCTTAGACGGAGGCGGGAGTTCAAAATATGGGTTTAATCGTGTGAATGTAGACATGCGCCGTGGAGATTTCTTATAGGCAATTAGACCATCGGGACTTTATACTCAATATGAACTTTAAATTGTTTTATTATGATGAGTTGATGACACATACCTAGTTATTGCATAAGAATTTGTTTTTAAGCTATTACTGGATAGGTACTGTAAGAGATCTTCGTATGTACATAATTATGTAATTAACAAAGTAGGTAATTAGATAGGTAGGTACAGAAAGCAGACACCTTCTCACTGTACGACGCATTAGTTAAGGTTCGATTCCATGGACATGCAAGTGCACCGATTGCATCGTAAAACTAAAGTTAGTTGCAGTTTCAGTTATCGGTATGCATTAGAAACAGTTTAACTACTAACTACTTAGGTCTTGTTCTGTAGGTTACTAGATAACTAGCTCATGTAGATGGGAGCCAGTGGTTAAGAGCTGAAGTCGTCCTCTCCAAAAACATATGACCTTCAGTCGACTCAAGCGCTATCCCCACCTAAATTTCTGGGTGGGGAAAGCGCTATTTTGGGCCAAATTCATAAATATGTAGGTACCTACCTTTATGATTAGCAACTCTTCAGCTTAAGTACCTACCTTACCTAGTATACATAATTACAATTGGTTTGTTGTTAGTTTGGTAATTGGTAGGACGCGCTAATCTCAGGAAGTAGGTACTGGTTCGATTTGAATTCTTAGGTACCTACTTAATTCATTTAGTGTTCGATAGCCCATATACCGAGGAAGGCTATAAGCTATAATTATGTATAAAACGACGCGATATGAGCCATGCGCGCGGAACAGTAGCCCTAAATAACGGGGCTGTAACGTAGTGTTTTAATACAGGTAGGTACAGGTAAGTAATTAGGTAGGTAACTAAATACCTACCATCCTACCAACCTAGTTGAGATTTAAAGGGCAGGTTTGCCTGACCTTTAAATAAGTTCAAATCGTAATCCTGGTTCACTTGCCGTATTCACGTGCAACACGTGTTTATATAAATTAAACTTTGTCCTTATACTGAATGCCACGATATAGGTAACATTTAGAAATAAAATACCAGTGGCGGCGCTAGACCTCATGTGGACGTCGGCGACAGCAAGTTCGCGAGGCCCATTGACATCTTTTGTTTAGTGCATACCTATATATCGATGGAGAGACCCGTTTTACTTCGTATGTATGAACTAGAGGACGCCAGCAGCTAAGCCTGCAATTTTTTTAAATTTTCCCGTTTTGGACGATCCCGTGGGAATTTCGGGAACTCCCTTCTTAGTGCACCCCTACAGTCCCCAAGGAACATACATGCCAAATTTCAGCTTCCTGCGCCCTATAGTTTCGGCTGTAGCGTGTCTGTCAGTCAGTCAGTAACGCAAGGATTTTATACCTATACTAGAGGACGCCAGCAGCTACGCCTGCATTTTTTTTAAATTTACCCGTTTTGGCCGATTCCGTGGGAACTTCAGGAAATCCCTTCTTAGTGCGCCCCTACGGTCCCCAAGAAACATACATGCCAAATTTCAGCTTCCTGCGCCCAATAGTTTCGGCTGTAGCGTGTCTGTCAGTCAGTCAGTAACGCAAGGATTTTATATATTAAGATTAAGATTAAGATAAAATATAATTGAAAATAAAAACATTTTCACCCAGTATAGATCTTATCGGACAGTGTGTGTGAAAACGCTTATTTGGCCGAAACATTTGATAGTTTTGCAAGACAGACGATTCTGAATAGGTACTCGTATAGTACTACCATAGATAAATATAATACTTTACAGTACAGATGCCGCAAGTCGTCCATAAAAATTGGCCACGTTAGATCCTTAATATTAGACCTTTATTTTTATAAGTACTTGTTAATACCGTAAATAATACAACAGATGGCGCTAGCGACGAAAAAAATGGGAGTCGATGGTAGCGACATCTTACGTCTCATTTTGTAAGCAATGTTATTTTAAATTAAAAAGAAGAGATGGCGCTATAATAAAAAAGCATTCTGTCTAAAATGTAGAAATATTATGATATTTCACCTTGTCACCCAAGTGTGCCTCATTTCAAGGTTATAACACGATCAACCGATCTAGTAGGTACCTATTTTACGTATGTACCGGTGGCGTTAAAACATCTAGCGATATTTTTATTACTTCGTGTCTTTCCGTTCAAAATTTGGAATGCACTTTGTACACTGTTCCATAAAGCTGATATTTGACATACTTACGTAAGTTTGGTGGCTATGTTACGGTAACATTGAAATGGTGCAGTGATGAATGACCTTGTGAATGCACCTTGGTCTGATGATGAAGCCGGGAAGATGGTTACAGGAACTTCTAAACTACATATTATGATAAACTAGTCGTGTTTGGGCTCGTTTGAATTGACTTGACAAAACCTATGACCTTGTGAGGTTGCCTTGGTCTGGTGATGAAGCCGGAAGATGGTCACAGGAACTCTTAAACTACACGTGATAAACTAGTAGTGTTTGGGCTCGTTTGAATAGACTTGACAAAACCTATGACCTTGTGAGGTTGCCTTGGTCTGATGATGATACCGGAAGGTAGTCACAGGAACTCCTAAACTACACATGATAAACTAGTAGTGTTTGGGCTCGTTTGAATAGATTTGACAAAACCTATGACCTTGTGAGGCTGCCTTGGTCTGATGATGAAGCCGGAAGGTGGTCACAGGAACTCCTAAACTACACATGACAAACTAGTCGTGTTTGGGCTCGTTTGACAAGACTTGATAAAACCGACAAAACCTATGACCTTGTGAGGTTGCCTTGGTCTGATGATGAAGTCGGAAGGTAGTCACAGAAACTCCTAAACTACACATAATAAACTATTAGTGTTTGGGCTCGTTTGAATAGATTTGACAAAATCTATGGACCTTGTGAGGTTGCCTTGGTCTGATGATGAAGCCGGCAGGTGGTCACTGAAACTCCTAAACTACACATGAGAAACTAGTAGTGTTTGGGCTAGTTTGAATAGACTTGACAAAACCTATGACCTTGTGAGGTTGCCTTGGTCTGATGGTCGGTGGTCCCAGGTAATATAATAGGTACTTACATTACTATACTAGGTGGTGCTTTCCTTTGAGTTCTGCTTCGTGAAAATTGTTATTCTTTATTTGTATTATTATATTCTTAATTAAATTGGTATTCAGGCGAAATTAATGTAACCTAAATGGCGAACCCCTGGCGAAGCGAACGTCGAGATTGCAAAAGGGGAATAGGTAGGTAACTATTAAAATGTAGAAATGAAACAACAGTTCATTTAATTTTTTTATTTATGAAACCATGATACCTCGTCAACTAACAAAAAATCTTGCAAAAACGTTGGAATTTTTCTCTTCAACTTTCACGGGAACGAAGTCGCGCGCAAAAGCTAGTCATTACAATTGGTTTATTAATTCGGCCTTACAAGCAAGTTATGCAAACGTGCAAGTTAGTTATTTATATAATTAACTCAAATCCAGATGTTGGCAAATTAATATTTTTAAATTGATAAATTAGGTCGTTTTTTATTCCTCCATTAAAGTGGATAAACAGAATTAGATAAAAAACTAAATTTAACTATTATAAAATCATTTATTTTGTAGGATTCGTAATTTTGAAGCTGATTGTAACGATTTTTTTTAAATACTTGCAACACTTTCAAAGTATTTCTTACTTGAATTAAACGTACGCGATCGCGTCTCGCGTTTTGCCGATCCACGATCGTAACGGAGTACTTTTACTTTCATGGGATATTATTCCTTACCGCCATACATTTACGGAACTTTGTCGCGCAAAACACTAAAATATTTGCAACACTTTTAAAGTATTTTTTACTTGAACGTACGCGAACACGTTTCGCGTATTACCGACTCCCGACCGTAACGTAGTAGGGTAAATACGCTAAATATCGGCATCCTTACGGTTTTTCTGTTTTGGAATCGGTCTGGCACCATCAATTTGCAACGAAAGGATAGCTTCCGATGCGGTTTTGGATAGTTTGATGAATCTATTTCATGTTTATGGGCATAAGGTTGACATTTCTACTACAAGGAAAAAGTACTAAGGTTTATATGCGTCGAGAACGAAAAATCCCTAAAGTCGGCCATTCACGGGCCATGGTCGGTCGCGTTTTTTCCCAAATATCGGCCGGGTATAGGATGTTTTAAATTAAGATGGATAAATATTATTAATATGATTTATTTTGGCAGGAGTCTCACTAAGTATACGTTATTAATCGTATTTGTTTAATAGTAGGTAAAGTATTTTTTTATTTGCACTTAAATAACGTTAGGTAAGTATTACCTAACAAATGGTTCGCACATGCCCTGACTACGACCAGAGATTGTTTAAATTTAAAATCCAGTCACTGGAAATACGCCGCAAGTACTTTGACTTCGTTTACTTGTATAAAATAATACATTCTATTATTGACTCCCCTGTACTGCTTTCTGATATTTCGATAAATACCAGATATAGTGAACGTAGATCAAATAATGTTAATCTCTTTGCATTACAAATTTACAAAAACAATATTTCCTGTTTCAACCCCCTAGTAAGGATGGCACGTCAATATAACGAGCTGGCGACAAGTAATTTACATTTAGATATTTTTAATCCCAGATTCCTATCATATATAAAAATTGTCAAAGATATCCTCCATTCGAAACCACAACCTTCTCAAGAGCTATAATACTCAAATGTTGTATGACCGACACTTAATATTGTAAAACACACATAATTTACTTATATTGTTTTCTCCCTATTTTTGTTAATCTTGTATGTACACAGTAACTCATGCCGAAATGTATACTTAGTCACGTGACACTATTATGTTTTTGTGTATGCACATATTGCTGAGTTACAATTTAGAACTAAGTTAGTAATAAGCTTTATATGTTTACGTAAAAATTGTAACTTGTTTTGTGCATGAAATAAATAAATAAATAAATTACAATTTATAACAAAGTAAACATCAAAATAATTATAATTAGTTCTGGATATCTTTTCAAAAATAATTCATACCATTTTTGGCCCAGAGTATCATTATTGAATATATTTATATTTTTAAGCTAAGTAATTAACATGGGTTAAGGTAGCAAGTTCCAAAGAGCAATTTATATCTTATATTTCCATACCATAATAAGCTAATATAAATATTTTCAATAATATCAACTCCTACATTTAAACTTAACTCTTTATATTATAAATTAATAAACGTATAATAAATATTTAATTTTGAGAAAATAAGAAAAGTAATCAGCCTGTATAGTTGGGCTCGAATTCGAGGCTGGTCGACATTACGATCTTTAATGTTTCTAAAGCCAGCCTCTATTTTGTGTACATTATTTCTCGAGATTCAACTAATATCACCCCGAGCGGTATTTGGCGATTAAACGTAAAATAGATTTATTTGCCTATATGCGTTGCAAATTCTCTTATTAAGGCAATGGAATTAGTACAATTGGAAATTATAAAACAGACTGCATTTACTTTTACTCGGCCACGGCTGAGAATCCGGTTTTAATTCAAAATTGGTATTCTATTGGCGGCCTCCTATTTTCCCTTAAAACAATACGTTAAACATTGAAAAATCTATCTCAAAATATAGTAAAAATCACTAATTACTAATAATAATGCTTAAAACAATAAAAAGGAATGTCTGACCGTTCTAATATCAATCCCCGAAGTGTGGGTATTCACAGCAAGTAAGGTACTTTAAATATGAAATTGACGCTTCGACGGCGCTATCGCTACTGACGCTCAGTGTGCGAAAAGTGTGTAACGTAATCGGAAAGTAACGGTTGTACATATAGATTATGAACTAAGATTGTAATTCGAGTGGCAAATTTGTAACTTCAATACGTTTTAAATGAACGCAAGCCGAAAATGTGCAGACGGCCGAAGTTTGGGGAGGGGCCGACGTATGGCGTATTTACCCTACAGATACTTTTATGAAATAATATTCCTTACTGCCATACATTTACGGAACTTTATCGCACAAAACACTAAAATACTTGAAAGTATTTTGAGTACTCAGGAATATAAAAATTGCAAGGTTTTGCGCGACAAAGTTCCTTAAATATATGGTGGTAAGGAATAAATTTCCATGAAAGTATTTAGAAAAGTCCATTACCAAATTTTGCGACAAACATCCTTACTTATATTAAGATAAGGTTTCTTTTTCAATACAAACTTGCATTACCAGGGCGTCACACGAAGTTTTCTATACTCGAGTGCCCAAAAACTTGCAAGTATATTGATACCTGGTTTTCGACCCTGGTATTTTTATAGAGACGCACTTGGTGTACTTGGTACGCGATTTTGCAATTGTGTGACTCATGAAGTCATGACTATCGGCATAGATAAATTTAATACTATACCTATCGGGAACCAAGCGAATGAGTTCTAGACTTCTAGAGAAGTCGGCTATCAAAGTTTAAAAATGCGTTTTGTTTTTTTCATTAGCTTGATTTACAACATACTCAACATCAACTGTTTATTAGTTGCTATTGTCTGTTCAAGATACCTACGAAAAAAATAAAAGGCATTGAATTATTACCTAGGTAATAATTCAATGATAAAAGGTAAAAAATATACAGTATCATTTATGAATTGAAGGGACAGGCGTATTTTTGTAAAACTAACTGCACCTTACGCTTGGAGTATTTAACTTAAATCTACTTTTGTTGCGAAGGCGACATTAAAAGAACCATTTTATGGTTTGTCTACATTTTATTTTTTCGTATCTTGAACAGACTATAGGTACCTATAAATGTAAGACGCATATTGATTAACATAATTTATGAAAATTTATTATATAATACTACTACAAACACAGTAAGTTTTTATTATGTATAAAATTTAAATTACACTACTTTTACGTACTTAAATGTAAAAACAAAACGCAATCGCTCGACTAGGTACCTATACAGGTACTTTTTAAAATAAATGCTCATGGCCGTTCATTGGTTAACATAATATCGTACTTTTTCAAATATTTGATGTTTAATTAATAAATATTTATTTATTTTACCATCTACAGATTAATACCAAATTAAATAAAAATAAATATATACATACGTAAAAGCGCCATCTATGAATGCCGAGTGAAAGTTAACTCATTGTAACGTTTTACTACAAGCTAGTACGTATTTTGGCCACCAGAGCAACGAAGTGCACATCATATTTTTCAAAAATATTCATATTCAATTAAATGTTTCATTTTTTTATTTAATCGTAATAAAGGGATTTTTTAATTAATAAATATCATATTTTAGAACTTTATTTTCTTATTTATCATTTATGCATGATAGTCATCAATAACAATCGATACTAGTAAAGCCATCTGTTGAGAGAGTTAAGAATGACGGAAAACGTTCTAAGGAATGAGACCCCATGGTACTACTGACTTCTGTCACGGACGTGTTCGAAAATAATAGAAGCCGCACATCTGCTTTTTCCCGAATTGTTCGGGGTCGGCTACCTAAGCCAGTATGATTGGCGAAACGAAAAAAGGTTAGCGAGGCCCTCTTAGGCGCGAGGCCGTCGGCGGTCGCCGACGTCGCCGACGCCTAGCGCCGCCACTGTAAAATACCTACGTAAATTTACAAATTGGCGGATATATTTTTATCTGCCTGTATGATGACGGCCATTTAAAGGCTATGCAGGATAGTTGTTTTCCTGTTATGCATATAATGAAAGCATGAGCGTGAGTTATAAGTATACTAGAGGACGCCAGCAGCTACGCCTGCAATTTTTTTTAATTTACTTAGTGCACTCCTACGGTCTCCAAGGATCATTCATGCCAAATTTCAGCTTCGTGCGCCCAATAGTTTCGGCTGTAGCGTGTCTGTCAGTCAGTCAGTAACGCAAGGATTTTATATATTAAGATAAGATAAGTAGGTACTTAGGTGTGTTTAATAAAATATTTTCGTTATGCATACAATATGGATAGCGTATGTGTGTGCTGATCAGGAGGTCCCAGGATCGAGTCTGGAAAAGTGTTACTGGGTTTTCCGAATTCTCAGTAGGATAAACATCGATATCGAATTCATTTTAAAAGTTAATTTCAAACAATATGACACATTTGCATGGTAGCACATAGTCTGGTAGATAAATTGCCGGGTTGCGGCAATAAGCTCGCCCCCTATTACGTGGGGTCTACAAATTCATAACGTGGCGAAATGTCGATATAGTATTACACTTCTGGCTACCCCTTCGGGGATTCAGGCGTGAGTCTATAAAAAGAAACCTCAATATATTATAACTATTGGATCACTTAGGGCGTGTTACACTGTTACTCCCCCTTCGTGTAGAAAGAACATCCAATCCAGGCATAAAGTTGTGGTAGGTAACGAGAAATAAGGTACCCTAGGCAATTAACGCCCACTTAATTTCAAATCAATATATTATTTAATGAAATGATTGAATTAAAATTTTGTTTAGAAAAATAGCTTTATTGACAAAAAATAAATAAAGAAAACTAATAACTAACTGCTATTAGTCATATATAATTAAGCAAACAAAGACTTTTCAAATACCCGGTCATGGACGTTATTGAACATACAGTTTTTAGTAACGCCCGTATATTATACGTATGATTTACGTATTATCTTAATAAAAATAAATATTTAGACTTAGAGCCGCACAAAATCTAAAAGTATATTATACTGTCTTTTTTAGATAGCACTGTAATTATCATTATATGAACTACAAATAGTTACTAAAATTTTTGGATTTTGCGACACGTCCAACACATCTCGTAATTTCTACTTAATCATTATTAACAAAAATATCTCACTTCTAACATGTATATACTTATAACTATAGAACATCAACATTTTTAATAAAAATATAGGTAATTATAAAATGCTTATTGGGCGCGATTAAACGTAAATGGCTAATGACGCCCCTAACTAGTGCGTCAATTAACTCTCTAAAGTCAAATGACCTCTTTGCACAGCTTTAATGGCAGCTTTCATAGTGTCTTCTGACCATGACTCCCCTCTTCTCTTACGTGTGTTATGAGATGGATTCATTTCCCCGATCTGCAAAAATCAATTCATTATGATACCTAAGGATAATAGCGCCCATATAGGCTAATAACGCCCAAGCCTCACTTTACGGGGCGTTATTACCCGAATAGTCCCCTCTACCTAGTTCTCATATTTTCACACATAATTACAAACAAATCAATCAAATCGTCATTGAAATATGAAATAAATGTATCTAAAATGAACGCCAATCACAAAATTAGAAATGTAAATTATAGAAAATAAAGTAAAACTTACGAATTTGTCGGAGTACTTTTTATAATAACAGCATGCACAGTCGGCGTCCTTACGGTGTGGTTTGCAACGCAACTTAGTATTTGGTGGCGTGAGCTTCGCCGCGTCGTGTCCGCGTTTATTCTATTGGTTTATTATATCTGTGCGTGAAGTGTAACGCAGCTCGTGCGACATTATCACCGATTTTTAGCATTCGGGCGTTATTACACATTGGGCGTTAAATGCCATACCTACCTTAGATTTTAAAATAAAATAACGTACTTATCTATATGTACATGGTGAGTGATGTAAAGTTGAATATTATGCTTTAAATAAAACTAAAACCTATTTTATTTTCACCATTATATAGTAAGGAGTGTAAGGAGTCCCAACTTACAACGATCGGGACTCAAGCAAACCTCTGTACACTCTGCTGACAAATAAACAAGGCGATGGCGACCCACCAACACGCACCGGACAAGCCTGGTGGGATATGGTCCAAAACCCCTCAATAATAAACGGATAGATTAAGCGACAGGCCCCAAGTAGGTACCCGGCGGTTCCAGTAGTTGTGGAGGCGTAGACAGGTGCAAACACATAGGTACCTGAGGCCAGGAGAGCGAAGAATCTCCGGACGACATCGAATAAGCTATAAAAGACCTCAGTAAACTGCATTAAGGATACAAGTCTCTGCATATTCTCACGTACAAAGTCCGGACGTTAATGAAGGATGTGCGTATCGACCTTGAAAACGCTTTGATCATAGACCAATCCGAGCCTAAGTCCCATTCAATTAGAAGCCATCGAATCAAGTTTTCTACGAAATCAACAAAAAAGCTTAGGTATAGGTACCTACAGATTTGTTAATAAAGTAGACTATTTTAACATAGAGATCTAAAATTACTTTAAAAAGTTCAAATTTATTATACAAACGCCGAGGATCAATACAAAGCAATATTTACAGAAATTGTAAGTACCTAGTATATAGCAAAATGATCAAGAGTAAACCTAGAAATATAAAAATACGTAGGTACTGAGACAGAAACAGGGACAGTTTAACAATTAGATACATAATGCTCGATAGAAGTATTAGAAAGAGCCATCTCTCGGTGGTCTCGCGGCATTATAAATGTGCGCGTGGGATTGGGATTGGGAGGTCTCGGGTTCGATTCCCGGGTCGGGAAGTTATTAGTAGGTACAAAATCGCGTCACTACAGCGACACGGCGGCAACAGTACGTACTACGTACGGTAACTTGCGGAAATGTAATTCAACTAAATAACTTTGAGACTTTTTTGTGATATGTATCTATGTGTTATAGGCCTGGCTGTGCGAATTACGTACAAATAAGTTTCTTATTTTTATATACCTAAATGGACATTACGAGGGTCAAACTGAAAGTTCTTAGAAAATCAAAAACTGATTACATTAGCCAGTTATTAGTTTTATTATATCTTTTCAAAATATTGTCCATTGACGTCAATACACCGCTGCATGCGATGGAACCACTGGGAAAAGCACTTTGCCCACTCGTCCTTAGGGGTCTCTTCAATGGCATCGCGATACGCAGCCACCGCTTCTTCAGCATTCATAAACCGCTTTTCATTAATTTTTGGAAATAAATAAAAATCACAAGGCGCGAGGTCGGGGCTATACGGCGGGTGACCCAGTAATTCAACGTTTGATGTCGCCAAATAGTCGATCGTTCGCTTGGCGGTGTGCGACGAGGCGTTGTCGTGGTGAAGGCGGATCCTACTGCGAGGTCGTTTCTCTCGAACTTTTTCCAAGACAAGTGGCAAACAATTGGTAGTGTACCATTCTGCAGAAACTGTTTTTTGATCCTCTAACACAATTGTTGCGAAATGACCTATCCTTCCAAAGAACGAGGCCACCATTTTTTTTCCCGCACTTCGATCTCTCTTCACTTTAGTTGGCAACTCCTCGAAAGGAAACACCCACTGAGCAGATTGTCTTTTGGTTTCAGGATCATAACAGTAAATCCAGCTTTCGTCACCTGTTAGTATGTCGAACACAGCATTTGAGTCACCTTTAACTACTTTCTGACCATAAACTACAAAAGCAGTTTTATATAAAGACATTAAAAAACACTATATTTTAAATTTAAAAGAAAATTGACTGCGATGTGCTGCGATAGTAGGTGTCACCTAGGATCTACGCCAGGTGTTAAAGGTGTCTACGAGATATCATTATTCTAAAATCCACACTATACCATTTGTATTTTGTTTTAGGTACAACATTTAAGTGTTCTTTTACAAGAATGCTTGTACTTGACACTTGGCTGTCTATTAAGAAGACTACTTCTGAAGCAGACAGATGTCGTCAAGTTTTGGATAGTCTGGCGCAGTTGCTGCCAGATATCGAAAATATTGACACAAAAAACTTAGAAATTAGAATAACTCTGTTTTGTTATCTAACGGTGAGCTCTCGGAAAAGGCCGCTAAATCGTGTAATAAATTAATTAAACGATTTAGGCGTGATTATACAAGAAAAATGTCTCGACTTGTCACGAACACCGATCTGATGACAGACTTCTTTTTAATTTGGATCCATACCTTTCTACTTTAAGAAAATTACCACGAAAGAAGAAGTCTGGTCTATCAGCTGACCTGTTAAATTTATTGTCCTTTTAAATCTGTGCTATTTTATAAGTAGTTTAGAAAACTTTAGATTGTAATTATTTGATTTGCTTAGATTTGGTCAATGTGCCTATAAAACTATTTAATTGTAATTATTTGATGAATATTTGTGTTTGTCATTAGTAAGAGTCTAGTTAAGTGGTATTATTGTAATAGTAATTTATGCCAATTAAGTTTCAGAGTAGCTGTAATTCACCTTTCTCAATTATTTTACTTTGTACAAGAAATAGCTGAGTTTTATATTGAATGAATTATTATTATTCTGATATAATCTGTTTTATTTCTACTAATCTTTACCTCAGTTAATAAAAAATACTATAATACCATGCATTACTATGCATTTCAATAGCCACTCGTTGCGCGAAACCTCTATGACCGCCCTTCTTAGAGCGCGGAACCACTGTGCAGTGGTAGGGTCTCTTATGTACAAACAAAATGAGCCCAAACTCGGCATGCCTAGCTCTACTCACACATGAGTACCAGCAAGAGTCATTGAATAACCCTGGAAGGTTACTTCATAAGTTTCAGTGGTAGGGTCTCTTATGTACAAACAAAATGAGCCCAAACTCGGCATGCCTAGCTCTACTCACATATGAGTACCAGTAAGAGTCATCGAATAACCCTGGAAGGTTACTTCATAAGTTCCAGTTGTAGGGTCTCTTATGTACAAACAAAATGAGCCCAAACTCGGCATGCGTAGCTTTACTCACATATGAGTACCAGCAAGATTCATCGAATAACCTTGGAAGGTTACTTCACTAGTACCAGTGGTAGGGTCTCACCAAAACAAATAAAATGAGCCCCAACCTGGCATAACTAGGTCTACTCTTTTATGAGTTCCAGTCGCAACACTTGAACGGGATGGTATACCATCAGTCCAGATAATGTTACCAGATTTCAACGCAAGAAACAAAATAATATCTAAATACCGAAATATATCCTGACTCAACATAACGGAGAAAATAAAGTAATAATGTCCATTTATACAAAAGAAATTTACTTGTACGTAATTCGCACAGAATACGAGAAGTATCAAATTGATTTTAGCGAATATTTTGTATTCGTATATTGCTTTTTTCGTCTTCGGGCTGCAGCGACAAGCGACATAGAGTCCACTCCCGACGGCGCTCAAGCGCAGACAGATCGTGAGATCTCATTGCAGAATTTGGATATATAAATCAAGAAAGTGGCTAAATAAAACGAACTTTATTGCCACACATTAAGACACACGTATGCGAGCAAAATAGAAGAAAAATGTAAGATGATTTTTTGCTTTTTTTGAGTCAATTTACAATATTTTGAAAAAAAAAAATCAAATTGTTTTTGAGTTGACTATATTTACTACCCTATTCTATCTTTGAAAATCTAAATAAATGTTAAAATAGAGAGAAAATTGTACCCAAAAATAGCAGTATGTGCTTATTTTTGATTTAAGAGGCCGTTTCGAATCGATTTTACATTAATATTAATTAAATATTTTTAATTTATTTTCAAATTGATTTATAGATAAAAAAGTAATCAATTTATCGTAATCATTAGTTTTATTAGTTATTATCTAAAATTGTCGTAAAATGTACTGGAAATATGTGGTTCTTTGATACAAGCGTAAACGCGTCCTTAATGTGCCCGGTACGGCAATAGGCTCGCCCCCTATTACGTGGGACCTAAAAATTCATGGCGAAATGTGTTTGTAATATTACACCTCTGCCACATTTAGTATAAAAAAGTTTAGAAAATAATTCATCATAATAAAATATATTTTATCTTTATCATAATTTAAGATTTTAAAGCAAAGACTTACAAAGACCCAATCTTCTTTAAATAGTTTGGGTGATGATAGTTGCATAAAACATAACAATAGAGAAAAACATGGACATTACGTGCGACGTATTTCTATGAATCATTACATTCCGATAATGCCCAAGATGATACAAGCACAGAATACCAACTACCAGATTCCATAGCACCTACAGACGATGCTGCAGTGCAAAGAGCGCTAATAAAATTAATTTCTTATGACAAGAGTCTTGGAGAGGATGACATTACCTACTACTGAGGCTCTGAGAATCGGCTCTACCTTGTGATTATTTCTCCTCACAAAATTATATAACACAATTCTGAGCTCAGTCATTCCAACTTAATTGTTCTGCATAACGAAAGGTGGGTAACTAACAAAAATGACATCAGCAACTACCGTTAGATTAGTTTTACATCACATATTTATAAAACATTCATCAAAATCGTACATAATGGTATAGACGGAATGTTAAATACTGTCTACTCATCGTGCACCAGCGCAAGCTGGATGCCGTCCTAGTTTACAACCGATCATCTGAGTAAAGAAAGAATGAACTTTGAACAAATTATTGAAAAACCCATATAGCATAACATTGTATTTGTTCTTCTTCGTTTACAAAAAAGTTTTCGACAGTATCAAAAACTCAGAAATATTCTTAAATCTTAACACTGGGTCCTAGGAGACAAGCGCGTTGCGCGTCGCCGAGGCCGGCTCTGAAAGAGGCCTTTTGATTCATTTGAAAGCGTCGAAATATGCGTTTTTTGCAACAAAGGTTAAGTACCATTTTCGCATAAGACGCATTTTTGCGGCCGTATCATTTCTTGGGTAAATGTAGAAGTTTATTTTCTTCAAGGGACTACGGACCTGAGTAATATCGTTTTAATTTTAACTTTAAAATCACTACGCATTCCCGATATAAAGAGTCACAGTTGGACAACAAACTGATCCTCCTCCAGAGGTTTCCTTTTTAGGTTCCTTGGTAAAGCAAAACTATAGGTAATTTTTAGGGTTCCTAAAAATTATAGTTTTGATTGCAAATGCTGTAAAAGTCAGCTCTAATGGAAGGGACTCAAATGATTGGTACGAGACGGTATAAACTTTACTGTTACTGCTTCATCAAGGTTTAAGGTTCATACAGGAAAGCTGACCGCGAAACAATGGTGCTAGCAATCTGATACGAGACAATGATACCGTATGGTTTCATTAGTGTTCCGCATCCGCTTCACTACTTAGGCTTGTTGAAAATGTATCGATATATCGATGTATCGATATTTTCAATTCAATATATCGATATTTTTTGCCGATATATTTTAATTCGATATATCGATAAATCGATACAAAAAATGCAATATCGATAATGGTATAAAAACGATATATTTTTATTTATGTAACTACATCCAAAGCCCTAAATATAGTAAGAAAGCAAAAAGAAAATGTATTGTTTATAAAAACTGTACCGTTGACTGCATGGCTGAAATCAGGCCGCTAGTCGAACGGCGCCGTTGTGTTCAGTGTCTAGGTTTTTAATTGAGCGACTGACGATTTTCAAAAATAGATAATAAAAATTGGGCAAGTGCGAGTCGGACTCGCGCACGAAGGGTTCCGTACCATTATCTATAAAAGAAAATCACGTTCGTTGTATGTATACTTAAATACTTTATAAGTTTCTACCTGTTAATTAAGATCGAGTAACAAATTGCTTAAAAATTAAGTTTGTTGTATGGGAGCCCCCCTTTATTATTTACTTTTTTTAAATTTAATTATTTATTTTGAAAGATAATATACAACTACATATTCTGTGAAAATTTAAAGCGTCTACCTGTTACAGTTAGTAATTTTGAGCAAAAAATACGAAAAAAAACACGTTTTTTGTATGGGACCCCCCCTTAATATTTTTATTTTTTTTTATTTTTAGTATTTGTTGTTATAGCGGCAACCAAAATACATAATTTGTGAAAATTTCAGCTTTCTAGCTATCATGGTTTATGAGATACAGCCTGGTGACAGACAGACAGACAGACAGACAGACAGACAGACAGACAGCGGAGGCTTAGTAATAGGGTTCCGTTTTTTACCTTTTAGGTACGGAACCCTAATAGTGTGATTCCTGAAGAAGGTTTAGATGTATCTAAAATTCACGAGGGTGGAGCCGCGTCCGAAGATGTTATGGTTAAAAGTACCTTTTGATATTATTGACTAGGCCTGAACTAAATACTAAATTATTATTATTATAAAACACCCAATTGTTTTAAAAATGCACCGATATATCGATGTATCGATATTTTTTCCTGTAGATATCGATGTCGATATTGATATTTTTATAAATATCGATACATCGATATATCGATATTTTAGTTCACTTCCGACATCCCTGACACTACTGTCAAACTCTCAAACAACATTAAAAATAATCATTTAGAGGCAAAGGTTTCAGGTTTGTACATAGGTAGTAAACAGTATTCCCAGAGAAAAATTACGATGTTTTATTTTTTCGTAGGTGTCTATGGGACAGGTATTTACTATTTTTGTCGCATTCCCCGCTCTATGTCCCGAATCAAAGACAAAATCTTGGGTTCTATTAGTGCTGAATTTGACGGCACAGAGTACATTTAATATAGGTTTGACGGTTTGTTAGAGAGATCTATTACCGTGGTATTACCGTACTTTGATTGGGTACTATGAGGGCGTAACAGGTAGGCATATCGACGGCGGAAAGCAAAAACCTAGTCATCCACAAAAACGAAAATATTCACCGGAGCAAAAAAACTTTTACACTTCTTAAAAAAAAATCATCACAAGCGTGTTTTTTACTTAGGCTCATGATTTTTTTATATTATACTTGTTATTTTTTTCTAAATATAGTTCTATCCCTCAAACTTCATTCTTACAATTATTTTCCAATATTTTGTTGACTACGACATTTTAAACTATTTTTACAAAACGTAAAAAACGCTGTAATTGTACTATCGAATAGGGTATTTGACTACCCCCCCGTGGGATCTCCACCTTGTCGTGGTGAGGGGGCTCAGTAACCGTGGATTGGTCACCCGTGGTGAAGCTAAGAGGGATCCAGGAGGGGACGCTCCGCGTGGCCTTGGAGGGGCCTGCGCAGGATGCGTCCAACGGTGCGGGAGCGGGGGACAGTTCTGTCTGTCCCTCGCAGTCGGGTGCGGTCGCGGGAGGAGAGGCGTGTCGGTGTTGCGTTGCCGCGCGCCCTATCTCCCGCGACCAAATGGGGGCGCACCATTCGATGCGTCGCGGTGGGGCCGCAGAGGAAGAGGAGATGCGGTGTTGCGTTGCCGTCCTCCCTATCCTCTGCGGCCGCTGGGCGTTTTGGCGGCGGAGTCCAACACCTTAATCCGTCGCCAAGGGGGTTTTGTTCGGGGCCCGCCTGACCATCTGGCGGGCCAATACGCGTCGGAGGGTGGCGACGAGTGCTTAGGTGATGCCTCACCCTCCGACACACGGGTACATGGCGGCAGTCGAGGTGGTTTTTAGTGGAAACACCACATACTCCGGCTCTTATTTCCCTCAAGAGTCGGAGATCCGAAGGGATTTTCCACCTCGTAAAACAAAAAAAAAAGAAGGGTACCCATTTGACTAAAAAAATCGAATTAGTCCGTCAGTTAGATTATCGAAAAATATTGGATACGTATTTTTTGTTTTATCAAATCAGTAAAAAAATACGAAGATAAAGCGCATCAAAGATGGAGAAACGCCTAAGTGTGGGGGCTTGTAACGTCACTTGCCAGTAAAAAGTGTACTGGCAAGTGACGTCACACGAGTTTTCAGCGAAGTTTGTCGCTTCATTTTTTGTTTACGTGACTAAAGAAAATATACGTATCCAATATTTTTTGGAAATCTATCTGACGGACTAATTCGATTTTTTTATTTAAATACCCTATTGTATGCAGCTGGGCTTAACCCTTTTTTAAGGAAAGCGAAAACTGCAGTTATACTTGAAACAAGGCTGCCCAACTATACGAGTAGGTACCAACAGACCTACACTGTAAAAATCTCATAAATGATTCTTCTTTTTACCCGACTGCGCGACGCAAAGGAGGGTAATGTGTTTAACTGTTTATCATCAGTCTATGTATGTATGTATGTATGTATATATGTTTGTTTCTATGTGGCGTTCTAGAGACCAAATGCGTAGGCCGATTTTGATGATTCTAACGTCAATCGATTCGTCTTAACCTTGCGAGTGTCACTAAAGACATGACAGTTATCAAAATTCACCACAGCGTCAACCAGACGCCATATTGTCAAAATGAAAAAAAAAATGTCGATGAACTATGTCATGTGGGGTGTCGTTGAATAGGTATTTTAAAATCATCTTTAGGTTCCTTTTATCATTTTTCATTTAAAATAATAGTTTAGGATATAAAGATTTAAAGTTGTTTAACAAAACAATCATTCTCGCTAATGTTGTTACTTATTGATTTAAGTTTTTACTTCAAGTATAAACGATAAACAAACAAAAAAGCAGTGAATAACTAAAAAGTATAAAATAAAAAAAAATATTTAAAGAAAAACAAAAAACCCGACTGCGTAAAAAATAATTAAAAAAAATACGTGACAAAAATAACTTAAATAAAAACTAAAAAGAAAGAAACAAGGCTAGTAGTTTAGAATTCTAATGCAGAACAGAACGACTCACAGTCGGGGCCCCTTGGAAACATTTGATTAAGTAGTAAAATTTGAATGGGCCCCGACTGTGAGTCGTTCTGTTCTGCATTAGAATTCTAAACTACTAGCCTTGTTTCTTTCTTTTTAGTTTTTATTTAAGTTATTTTTGTCACGTATTTTTTTTAATTATTTTTTACGCAGTCGGGTTTTTTGTTTTTCTTTAAATATTTTTTTTTTCGCTTGATGTTTGATTAGTATATTCATCTCTTCTTCAGATTTTCAAAAGTAGCTTCAGCGGCAAAAACGTACTTTGTAGGTACTTACTACAAAGTACGTTTTTGCCGCTGAAGCTACGCACGAGAGCCAGCATTTCTGACAACGTGCATCTTTTTTACGGAAAACAAATTTGTTTAAATCGACATAGTATAACTTATGACTGATTTTTCTGTATCTTACAGCCTTATTTAATGCAGGCATTTATTTTTCAAATTGTTAATTTTATAACTATTCATCGTAAAATTACGAGACCCGGACCATTCGATGCAGTTTTTTTCTGATTCGAACAGGGCAATAATTTTTTTTTTTCATAATTTGTGGACTACCTACCTACGACGTTTTCGCTTTCCGCCGTCGTCGATATGCTCTTAAGTACTTGGGTATGGTAAAACAATCACGATAAAAGAGGCATCGTGTTGCAGCTATAATAAAGTTATGAAACTACATCGTATATGTATATTATTATCAAATCTTGCGTTACCTACTGACAGACAAGCCACAGCCGGCATGTGGGTTCTTCGGAGATCGTAGGGGTGCACTAAGAAGGGATTGCCGGCAATTTCCACGGGATTAAAATAAAAATAGTAGATGGCAATAGGCTCGCCCCCTATTACATTGGGACCGAAACATATCTGGCGAAGTGTGGGTGTGTAATACACCTCTGCCTACCCCTTCGGGGATAAAAGGCGTGAAGATATGTTATGTTATGTTAAAAATATGTGAGTGCGTAGCTGCGGGCATCCTCTAGTTATAATTAAATTGGCAGTACCTAAGTAGGTACTCACCTTAAAGGTACTTACATATTATATTCATACTAAGTAGTTTGGTAGCACACGGTAATATCTATGGAAATACCTAAGTATTTACCACATACAATTTGATGAGATAGTTGAATGGGTCGCTATATGCGTAGATACTTACCTACCTATCTATAATTTTTTTATGAAGTAGTTTGCCGCTAACTAAGTAGGTATAATTATAATTTTTATAATTAAGCAAACCGTCAGAGGATCGGTATGCCGGCAAATAATGATGAGGTATTCACGATGAATACAAAGGCTGCTTCAAATTCCAAAGTACAGAATGACGCGATGTAGACATCGGGTCCATGGTGAGCTGCCGCTAATGCCAAAACCAGTTCTTATCGTCGACAGGTAGCTAGGTAGGTAAGTAGGTAAAGTACGAAAATGGCGATAGAAGTGGTAATCCGTACTAACTGTGGTACTACTTAGGCATTAGTTACACACAATTACGTACATTTGTAGGTAGGCTAGGTACGTAAACAGTTATGTGTTTGGACAGTGGACTGTGGGTATATGTAAGTAGTTACATACATACATACATATCGTCACGCCTTTTATCCCCGAAGGGGTAGGCAGAGGTGTATTTCTACACCCACTTTTCGCCAGATATACTTTAGTCCCACGTAATAAGGGGCGAGCCTATTGCCGTACCGGGCACATATCCAGACTACGTGCTGCTACTGAGAATTTCGTGACAGAAAAACCCAATAACACTGCCCGACCCAGGAATCGAACCCGGGACCTCCCGATCCCACGCGCACATTTATGCCGCGAGACCAACGAGGCAGTCGTATAGGGTTTGATGTCGAGTTTTCCGTCTCTACGCAAAGATGGTATTTGCACCGTGTTATCCCTTAGTCGCCTCTTACGACACCCACGGGAAGATAGGGGGTGGTGACACTTGTATTCTATGCCGTCAACCACACGGCAAGATGTAAGTAGTTAGTACCTACTTTACTGTGTTAACGATAAACTTTTGTTAGGTAGAAATAAATAAGTAGTTTGCTATTTAAATAATACCTAGCTCCGTTTCGAATGGGGATTGATCATGCTATATGCGCATGCGCTACCGAACATCCGAGCGCGTTAGTTTCCAAGGTCACCCTCGCCAAATGACTACTGACGTGTCTCTCATTTGGATACGTTTTAATGTCCACCTAAAAGACAGAACTAGACACACTACTACCTACCTACTACCTTATCTACTTGTACGATTTCTATTTAATGAATCATGCTCTATTTTAATAAATTTGATTAGGTAAATTAAAAGGAGTCGTATGAGTAGGTAGGTGCTAATAGGATCGAGTAGATATCTATTTTTCCTGGACAAGTAAGTACAACATTGTCCAAAAAGGATAAACTCTGTCGGTGGGCTATCAAGGCGCGATTTGTCCGAACTCTTAATTTTTAGGGTTCCGTACCTAAAATGGAAAATACGACACCCTTGTAGGATCACTTTGTTGTCCGTCTGTCTCTCTGTCAAGACCCTTCATTTCGGGCACGCATAGAGATTTCGAGTTTAAATTAACACCATAGGTACGGCTATTTACTTAGATCTGCAGTCCCTTGAATATTTGAAAAATTAAACCTCTACATTTATCTTATACTTACTAATCTTATACTAATCTATACTAATATAATAAAGCGGAAGAGTTTGTTTGTTTGTTTGTTTGTTTATTTGTTTGTTTGTTTGTTTGTTTGAACGCGCTAATCCCAGGATCTACCAGTCGGATCTGAAAAATTATTTTTGTATACGATAGCCCAATTATTCCGGAAGGCTATAGGCTATATAACATAACGCTTCGACCCTTTGGGGCCGGGCAAAAGGCTAAAAAGGCTAAAAGATAATGTCGGCTAATCTCAGGAACTAGCAGTCGGATTTTAAAAATTGTTATTGCCTATGATAGCCCAATTATGCCGAAAGGCTATAGGTTATATAAAATTACAGCACAAGGAATTGCGCCAATTTTAGGGGCCAGACAAAAATAATAAAATGGTCAAACGAGAAGGGGGAGGGTTGGGCCAAAGGCAAAAAAGGGCTAAACGAATAGGATACAATCTATATGGGTAGGTATCGTTTTCGAGATTTTCGGGATGCTGATTAACAATATGAAATTTATTTGGTGATCCAAGATGGCGGACGGGAAATCAAAGATGGTGGATGAGAAAATTTTAAAAAGTAATATGGGTATCGCCTTCGATATTTTAAGGGGTGGGGAATCGAAATACAACATCTATTTCATGATCAAAGATTGCGGATGGGAAATCAAAGATGGCGAATGGTAAAATTAAAAAAAAAAACAATATTGGTATCGTCTGCGATGTTAAAAGGAATGGAGAATCCAAATACAACACCAGCTGTTTTGTGATTCAAGATGGTGTATGGGAAATCAAAGATGGTGGATGGGAAAAATTTTAAAAATCAATCTGGGTATCGTCTCTGATGATTTAAGGGATGGTGAATCCAAATACAACATCTATTTCGTGATCAAAGATGACGGATAGGAAATCAAAGATGGCGGACGGGATTTTTTTTAATTCGATATGGGTATCGTCGCCGATATTTTAAGGAATGGGGAATTCAAAAACAGCATCTATTTCGTGATCAAAGATGGCGGATGGGTTTTTTTTTTTAATCAATATGGATATCGTCCCCGATGTTTAAAGGGATGGGGAATCTAAATACAACATCTGTGTCGTGATTCAAGATGGCTGATGGGAAATCAAAGATGGTGGACGGTAAAAATAAAAAAAATCAATATGGGTATCGTCTCTGATGATTTAAAGGATTGGGGAATCCAAATACAACATCTATTTCGTGATCAAAGATGGCGGATGTGAAATCAAAGATGGTGGACGGGATCTTTTTAAAAGTCGATATGGGTATCGTCTCCGATATTTTAAGGAATGGGGAATTCAAAAACAGCATCTATTTCGTGATCAAAGATGGCGGATGGGATTTTTTTTTAATCAATATAGGTATCGTCTCCGATGTTTAAAGGGATGGGGAATCATTTTACAACATCTGTTTCGTGATTCAAGATAGCTGATGGGAACAGAGGCGGCTCGTGAATGATTATATTGGGTGTTCACTAAAAAAAAAAGATGAAACTGCTTACCATTTCTTTTGTGAATGCTTTTATAATTAAATAGTAAGAAAGATGACGTGCTAAATCATCGATACCTACCTGAACCGTCCACGCAGTATCAACGCCGGCGCCACTAAACAAAATACACGGCAAACAAAACAGCTTCTTACTTCCTTCGCAATTTCGCAACCACATAACCAAAGCGTTTTATCATATTGGTCGATTTTTTTTGGTTTTCACAGTTTTTTATAAAGTTTACGCTGTTATATTCCATATTAGTTACACAATTTAACTGTCTTTCTTAAACATATACACACAATCACACATACAATGAACTATATTTTAAACACCAATTCTTTTCTAATTACCAACGCACTTACAGAGAAATGTTTTGCTTTTGTTTACATTCAAATGATACCGACAAAACACTATTAAAAAAAAACGGCGCACACGTTTTAATTTTTCTTCGTGACAAATGGTCATATCATTTAGTCGGGTATATATTCGCGCATGCGCACCTCGTCAAGCTAGCCAGGAGCGGCGCTCCGTATTTGGCTTATTTCTCATACAAATCTTTTGTCTCACGCGCCCAGCGCATAGAACGCTCTCTCTTTCGCACTCATTACATTTCAGTATTAAGCGTTGTACTATCGTCAACGAAGAGCGCTGGTATGAGCGCTCCACTCAACAAAAATACCTATGTAGGTATGTTTCAAGACTGTTGACAAAATTATGATAAACAGCTTAGTAGTTAAATACTTATTTGTGGATATGCATTAGGTATAGAAAAGAGAATAGCTGTGTATTAAAATATTGAGTATGTTAATAGAAAAAGTTTATAGGTATGCGTTGTATAGGTACATATATTTTATAATTTTGGGAGTTCACTGCTCCAGCGCTCCTTTGAACGAGCCGCCACTGGATGGGAAATCAAAGATGGCGGACGGGAAAAATTTAAAAAATCAATATGGGTATCGTCTCTGATGATTTAAAGGATTGGGGAATCCAAATACAACATCTATTTCGTGATCAAAGATGGCGGATGTGAAATCAAAGATGGCGGACGGGATTTTTTTTAAAGTCGATATGGGTATCGTCTCCGATATTTTAAGGAATGGGGAATTCAAAAACAGCATCTATTTCGTGATCAAAGATGGCGGATGGGATTTTTTTAAATCAATATGGGTATCGTCTCCGATGTTTAAAGGGATGGGGAATCTAAATACAACATCTGTTCCGTGATTCAAGATGGCTGATGGGAAATCAAAGATGGCGGACGGGAAAAATAAAAAAAAACAATATGGGTATCGTCTCTGATGATTTAAAGGATTGGGGAATCCAAATACAACATCTATTTCGTGATCAAAGATGGCGGATGTGAAATCAAAGATGGCGGACGGGAATTTTTTTAAAGTCGATATGGGTATCGTCTCCGATATTTTTAGGAATGGGGAATTCAAAAACATCATCTATTTACTGATCCAAGATGGCGGACGGGAAATCAAAGACGGTGGATGAGAAAATTTTAAAAATCAATATGGGTATCGCCTTCGATATTTTAAGGGGTGGGGAATCGAAATACAACATCTATTTCGTGATCAAAGTTGGCGGACGTGAAATCAAAGATGGCAGATGAGAAAATGAAAAAAAAAACAATATTGGTATCGACTGCGATGTTAAAAGGAATGAGGAATCTAAATACAACATCTGTTTCGAGATTCAAGATAGCGGATGGGAAATCAAAGATGGCGGATGGGAAAATCTTTAAAAATTTAAATGGGTATCGTCTCTGATAATTTAAGGGATGGAGAATCCAAATACAACATCTATTTCATGTTCAAAAATGGCGGATAGGAAATCGAAGATGGCGGACGGGATTTTTTTTAAAGCCGCTATGGGTATCGTCTCCGATATTTTAAGGAATGGGAAATTCAAAAACACCATCTATTTCGTGATTAAAGATGGCAGATGGGAAATTAAAAAAAAAATATGGGTATCCTCTCCGATGTTTAAAGGGATGGGGAATCCAAATACAACATCTATTTCGTGATTCAAGATGGCGGATGGGAAATCAAAGACGGCGGATGGGAAAAATTTGAAAAATCAATATGGGTATCGTCTCTGATGATTTAGGGGGTGGTGAGTCCAAATACAACATCTATTTTGTGATCAAAGATGGCGGATAGGAAATGAAAGATGGCAGACGGGACTTTTTTTAAAGTCACTATGGGTATCGTCTCCGATATTTTAAGGACCCCATTCCTTTTTTCAATATTATAATGACATATACAGGGTGGCGCTACCATAGGGGCACTTTTTAAACAGAGGAATAGCTTACAACATTCTGAAGCCTTGTACCAAAAATCAATTAAATCGCTGCAGTAGTTTAGCCACAATATCGATTTTAAGTTCCGCAATTTTTGCACATGCTTTGAATTCCACACAGCTGATACGAAACGGTCAACGACCCTACATTGCGCGCCGCGACTCACTACGACGTACGCCTCGACGTCATCTGAAGTTAGGCTCAGCGCAGACAGAACGGAGCGTAGCGGAGAGGATTTGCCGCATAGCACACGTTGCCGTTCTTACAAAGGTCAGTAACCTAAAGTCATATTGGTCTACAAATGGTGTTTCGTTTTGTAACTCATATTTTATAGTTTATTTTGTTTGAAATTTTTATTTTTTTATTTTGGCCCCAGGGTCTTTTTTGATGATATAAAACATTTTATAGGCATCAATGCTACGTCATTTTTAAATAAATGCCCCTATGGTAGCGCCACCCTGTATAAAAATCTATATTGATTTGCTCATCATTTATAGACTCTGAAATGTTAAGAGATTAAGCGCTAAGTCAATGGTAACTTTGGAAAAGGGGCTTGGAAAAAAGGGAATTAAATAAAAACTCTTAAAAAGGCGATACGGAGTTCGCTGGGTCAGCTAGTATACAATAAAGCTGAACAGTTTGTTTGTTTGGTTGAACGCGCTAATCTCAGGAACTACTGGACCGATTTGAAAAATTCTTTCAGTGTTAGATAGCCCATTTATCGAGAAAGGTTATAGGCTATATAACATCACGCTAGGAGCGACGGGAGCAGAGCAGTAGCCTTAAATAACGCGGGTGTAACCGCAGGCATCTTCTAGTACTAATATATAGGTAAAGCTACGAGCGGCGAGTTCAACTCGCCCTTGTCTGGTTTTTAATTCGTTGGTATCCGTACCTCAAAAACCACCAAATCAATTTTGGTGAAACTTGCACTTAGTTAGATTATAGGTACTTACTTGATTCAAGTCAAAAAGGTGCCCTTATGTCGATGAAATTTTTGTTTCGGAATAAAATTCATGGACAAACATATCTACCTACGAGTGCAAAATTTCGTAAGTGTATGTAGGTAAAATTGTATGTTTAAAATATTATAAACTTATCTACATAGTCCTACACTTACAAAATTTTGCACACGTAGGTATGTAGAATAGTGTGTCGGAGTACCGACATTGCGGACTTAAATAAAGACCAAATAAGGGTAGGTGCCGAAACCCACACTTCCACAAGACGGCGCTGAGCTCTCATCAGTCTCTCCGCGACCACGCTCGGTGCAAGACGAACGAAATGTCGGAAACAAATAGGTATTTATACCTGAAATCATAGACTTAATTCTATGCCTGAAATAAGTTAAGTTAGTAAGACTCGCTACGTTATTTTGTATTCCAATTCCAACAACATTTGGAGTCCCTTAAAAACATTCTACTTATATATATTATCGGATTAGGTTATCTAATTCAAGACTTAGGTACTCAATGGCTATCACAGATCTGCTGATCTGATTCTCAAAGATGGCTATTGACTATTGATAGCTTGCATCATCCTTCAAATGCTATAAATAGGATACCTATACCTACCCACGTAACGTCTTATATGTTTTGACGGCTAAACGGACCTATCTTCTGGCCGCTGGCTGAGATAATAAGCTCAGCCGGAGATAACTAAGTATTCCTAGAACAGCGTTTCACATTTGCCGGGTCGCGATTCGGTACCGGGCCGTCAAAATAAACCACCGAGTCGCAACATTCCCGCCTTGTTTTAAAAATAATACCTACCTACTATCGATCGACGTATAGTTTAGTGACTAAAAAGGCGATACCAAAATATTATAATTAAGTACCTTGTACACTTCTACTATTAATAAATGTGTAGGCATTACCTTAATGGAAGCAGCTTGGGATTAAAAGTATTCAATGGGTCACGAAGGGGCAATGTGAAAATTAACGGGCCATGGCAGAAAAATTTTTGGGAAACACTGTCCTAGAGCAGCATTTCAGAAACTATGGGTCGCGAATGGTTTGTTAATTAATGAAGAAAACACCTCAATTAATTAAAGGATATTACCGATAGCCCAAGAAATATGAACGTTAGAATTTTGTAAATACACAATACCTACATACCTATATCAAATATTTTACTTACTTAGGTGTGTAAGTAGGTGCCACCATTGAATGCCACTTTGGCAGGGCCACGGCGACTGCGACAGTAAACCTTAAACAAAATAAAGGTTTTCGACTAAAGCCAATATCCTACTATATTGATTGGTAGGTATAGGTTGTCTATTGAATAATGAATACCATCTAAATTATGTTTTGAATGTGGAATAAGTTACTTTATGTAGGTACTTACCTGCCTAAATGAGTTGGGTAAATACTTAGATCATATCGGGATTTACCGTTGCATCTTTATAAGTACACAAACAAATATTTATTGCGATAAAATGTGTATCTTGTCTGCCATCACATAATAGTCGCAACGACTACAACACTTGCGTATAAAGGTATGAAGTTTTCATAATGACTAGGGCTGCCAACCGTCCGGATTGCCCCGAATTTGGGCAAGTTTTAAGGGCGTCCGGGGCCCGCCCAGCCAGGGTTTTTGACAGTGTCCGGGTAACTCGCACACTTTTGTTGTCAGGGTAAATCCATAATTTTTATAGATAAGCGATATGGTACTTTTTTAGAGATGTCCGGGGAAAAATCTATATTTCGTCCAATTGTCCGGGATTTTTGCCGTGTTTATCCGATGTTAGCAATTTAGGTGATGGCAGCCCTAATAGTTATTTACTAGGAAAACATTGTGTTATGCTATCACAACATTGGTACCTATCTGTTCACCTGGCCACTTGTCCAAAGGATTATCATTTTAATCTTAACTAGCTCACCCTCGTGATTTCACCTCTAAATTTTGTATTAGGTACCTACAGCCAGCTATCTACATATAGCTAATTGTGACTGTATGAATCTAGTATACCGCATTGAAATGCATAAATAACAAATTAAACCAAAATGGGACCAGCTCATTCGGATAAGTTCTATGACATAGAACTTAGGTAGGTCCCTACCTACATAGTGGGGCATCAATTTTAAATATAGGCAGGGCAGACAGGCGCAGTTGGGTCAGATGCGCTCTCGTATCGGTCATTGGTACAAGCAAGGGTCCACATCCACAGTGGTAGAGACTGTCACGGTTCGGTCTATCAGGTCCTAGAGGCGGTGTATTTCGGCCTACCCGGACGAGGGAGCATGTTGTCGCCAAACTTCGTTTATGTGGGCTCGCGCACACACTACACCTTGGTAGAATCGCATGCTTCCTTCGCTTAGTGAGGTGGAGGATATTGCATACACGGAGTCCCATAACAATTAACAAGTCATCATGCATCATCATTGGATGATGATGATTGCCCATAACAGGTTTCGTTTTAAGACTTATTTTGCTTTTTTACAACACTTGTACAAGTTAAAATGACTTATTGAGAAGAAAAGCCGAAACAAACTCAGAATCATTGCATTTTTTCTGTTAGTTCATGTCAGTGCAGGTTATCGTCAGACGCTAACTGACTCAGCTTGCTGATGGCCCGCTTTGAACAGCCATCGTACGTCGGGAGCCAGCGCAACCCGAATCACTATGCCTTTCCTTTACGCCCTCAGAAGGTCACCGGACAGCTTGCCACAACTATTAGTATCAATCTCAACGTTTACTAATTCCCAGATTGTAGGTAGGTACATACTCACATTTTACTTATGGCTTTTTATTGTATGGATTTATTATATTACCTATCAATATAGAAATAACTTTGTACACAGCATATGGCATATTATGTTGAACTCAGAACAAAAGCTCATTAAGCGTTTATAATTATTATGAAAAACATAGTAAGTACATTTTTAATCCATTATCGCACAGAGAACATTGATCGAAAGCATAAAGGTCGGTCAAGTACGTACTATTTGTTATGCTAGGGAATTAAATTAATAAAGCATATGTAATTTATAAAATATATTTAATATTTTCCAGATTACATTAATGTCCAAACGAAACAGTGATAAAATCGTATCTTTGTTAGAATTTTCATATCCCTAAAAATAAAAATTGAACATTATAACATAGTTAGATATCCACGAGCTAGTAACTCCATGAAACTGTAACTGAGATGATGACAACTAGATAAATGTGATTCATAACATGACCTACACGACAGATCGACCTATGAATAGATAGGTTATTATTTTACAAAATGTAATAATATGTGCAGATATGCACACTGTATGACATTACGTCTTTACTCACTTACAAACATATGAACTGAACTTTCACTTCACTCTATAATATTTAATTATAATTTTGATTCCTGACCCAAATCATGTTAGTAAATATCTTAAAATTATGTCAATAGTATTAGGCATTGATTCATCACTTCCTAATAGGCACTATCGTCCAGATAAGAAAAAGAAATTGATATCGTCGGAACTTATCAGAATGTGATGAAATAAACCCAAGTCTTATAATGAGGTAGGTAAATAGGTATATTAATGCGTAGAGTTGGGTCTACGTGCGTGGAATAATGGAAGCATCATATTTGTCTTTAGACGAAAAAATATAATCACTTTTATAATTATCACTCGGTTTTGCTGTAGTCATAATCTTGTGTGATTAAAACTTCTGGCCAGTGAGTGGTAGCTTGAGGCAGCAGCGATGATGGACAAAGCAACAGTTCATGTACCGATCCCAACGAATAACTGCCGAGACAGTTCAGGACCCACTCGTAGTTAACTGGCACGATGCTTTGCTCCATCGCGAGGTCTGGAACAAATGAATAATGTTAGTCTGCCCATTCCGACTAAGCTATTAGAACACTGTCCAATTTTACTACGACATGAGAGAAGTTTTCTTCATGGAACTCATTAACCTCCCGCGTGTTCAAGGCCGTTTGCCCAAACATGCGTTTCCAATTTTAAAAAAGTTTTAAAGTTGGTAAAGCGGAAATAGATAACGGATCAACTCAGGTTGGATGAAGTGGCGACAGGTCACCGGAACAACTTGTAACCCACGCATGCCTAAAGTTTAACTTAAGGGCAAGATCTACAAATCCGTCATAAGACCTGTCGCAATGTATGGATCGGAATGCTGGGCCATAAAGAAGACGAATGAAAGAAGATTGCATGTAGCTGAGATGAGGATGTTGAGATGGATGTGTGTCTCGAGTGACAATAGGATGGATAAAATTAGAAATGAGCATATAAGGGCAAGTTTGAAAGTTGCAACGGTGCAAGAAAAGCTGAAAGGAAATTGTTTGTCGTGGTATGGGCAGGTGATGAGGAGGGACGAAAAGCATGTGACTAGAAAGGTGATGAATATAAGAGTTGAGGAATATAGGGCAAGAAACAGACCAAAGAAAAGATGGATGGATTGTGTGAAGGATGACATGAATGAAAAGGGAGTGAATACCCAGATGACGTCTGATAGGATAGAATGGAAGAGAATGACATTCTGCGCCGACTCCAAGTAATATGGGAACAGGGCAGGCAAAAGAAGAAATCGATAAATCGAATGATAAAACCAGATCGTGTTACAAGTGCAAAAACCGTTTAATATCAACGACCAATGATGGCCATCATGTTATGCATCTATTAGGTGCATATTTATAGTGCATTAGACATTTGGGGCCCGTCATCTTAAGACCATCCAACACCCAGCCCAATTCGACTATGAAACAGTTCTCCCACGACTGATTCGCCATTGGACTGTTCATTGATGGGAAGGTCGCTTTTCTCCGTTTCCCCAACAGAGCCTACATTTCGTTGACGGAAACTTTCAACTACGAAATTTTCGACGATAGGCTTTTTCAGCTACAGAATTTGATATTATCGTATTACCGATACAACGGTATACCTATAAGTCTTTCAAATACCTACAGAACTTTACATCTAGGGAGAAATTGACGTATTCCTGTAGCAAGTCAGTTTTATACAGTTCAATGTTCTTAACAGTGAACAGATGCGTCATAAAATATTATTTTGGTTCCGCAATAAGGAACTTTAACATAAACAGCATTGATAGCAACACGTTTTACTATTCACATTCTATAGATTATTTTCATCGCGTCTTTATTGATTTTCCTACCATACTGAATGAGTCGCGTGGGCAGACTAGTACAGTTCAATTAAGCGTCCTATACTATACAACAGATACAGTCCCGCACGTGACGGTCCGATGACTCCTCACTATGACGCGGACGATGCACGTGTTTCTGGTCTTTTCCGATTGTGGATCTTTCGAGATTGGGTTTAAACAACAATGTTTCATCTTAGTTAGATTGTCAGCCGCTTACTTGGATTACATTCATCGCTTATCTTGCAGAGGGAAGTTTTGAACAAAAATAAAAAGTAATTGCTAATTTCTTTAAAACAACTCCCAGTCTCCCATACAGGAAATGTATCCCGCGTCGCAGGGTCCCTTGCAAATATTAAATTAACAGACACAAAGAACACTCGTAATAACTGTTTGGAGATCACACAAAGTGCTATCTCGTTTGGGCATCAAACCGAGAACAACTAAACGGTGAAATTCACCAATTTCTAAACGGAGAAGCAACCGCTTCAGCCTCTGCGCCATACGAACATTCCATTATTATTGAGTTTTCAGTAATTACGGCACATGATTCCCTCGATAAGACTAATAATAATGTAATAGGTTACACATGTATGAAGAAGTTTCAATTGACATCACGTTTCTCAGTTCATTAGCCTCCGTTCTATCAACTAACCTTCGTTCACCTCTTTCATTTCACTGTTCATGCCATCGCACAATATTGTATTAAAGGTGATCATTTTTAATTGCCTGCTAACCTATCAAGACTATCATGTGTAAGTGTCGATAGGTTGCCCGTTACGATTCTCGGGTCATGCAAAGCATTTATTTATTCAATCTAATATTCTTACTCGTCTCTGCTAATACTAATATATAAAACTGAAGAGTTTGTTTGTTAGTTTGCTTGAACGCCCTAATCTCAGGAACCACTGGTCCGATTTAAAAATGCTTTCAACGTTAGATAGCCCATTTATCGAGGAAGGCTAGAGGCTATATAACATCACGCTAGGAGCCACGTGAAAGGAGTAGTAGCCCTAAATAACGCGCCCGTGGTTACAGGTACCGCGGGCTCATCTAGACAATCTTGACAGGCTAAACCTAATGATATTGATATAAAAATAGTGAGCAAAATAAGTATGTAGGTATTGTAGGTACACAAAAAGAAAATAACCAAATTAGTCTGTTACATTTTTGTGAGCATCGATAGGTACCCACCTACCTTCACGCATTCAGCTAGTGGGCAATTAAAAATATCTACGTTACAGCTAATTTTGTTGATAAGCTTTATAGCCCTAGCGAGTGGCGCATATTTAGCTAAATTAGATCGAGCCACCGAGACCTCGAATAACCTCTATATTGCACTAATTAACCTGGTGTTCGGGACAACCAGTCACACCGATAAATTTTTGTTTCGGTTGGTGTAATTAGGAGAATAAGGGACAAGTACCTACATACTCCGATTCAACAACTTGCAATAAGTTACACAATAGTCGACAGACCTAGCTCAGGCGAAAAAATTGCTTTAGATAATATTCAAGTAGGTATAAGTAGGTATGCCTTTGCCTAAATTATCGGCAATTTACAAACGTGATGACTAAGTACATACATACATACATAGACTCACGCCTGTTTCCCCGAAGGGGTAGGCAGAGGCATACTAAACGCCCACTTTTCGCCAGTGTTTTGACTTAGCTCGTGCTGCACACAAGGAGGTAGATCTCTCTTTTGTGATCCTCTGAGTGGATTGAACCGTCTTAGGAACCTCTGTGTTTATCGACAATGCAATCGTCCTCTCGGAGTTGTTAGACTTGCGAAATTCAGTTGTCCTAGTAGGCACTGACTCTCCCGAACAGTACAACGGCCCCTCTGCAAAAGTTTTGCCAGGAAGCTCTTTATTTTTGTCACCTTCTTTAGTGGTAAAGACATGATTTTGTTCTTGGTGTTCCATAGTAGACCTAAGTATTCCAATTCTTGACAGGGTACCAACACTGACTTCTGGTAATTGATATGCCAGCCAAGACTCTCCAGAATTCTTACTGTCTCCGAAACCTGATTCTGTAACTTTGTTTTGTCCTGATTCACTAGAATATAATCGTCTAGGTAGACCAATAATCTTATTCCCTGGGAGCGTAAGTGCTCTGCTATCCAGTTGGAAAGACTGGCAAAAGTGTGGGGGGCGGCAGACAGGCCAAAAGGCAGTGCCGTCAATTGAAGGACCTGGTTGTAATGACTAAGTAATGCTCTTAAATAAAAGTTATAAAAATTTCCATTAGTAGTTCTTGATACGATATCTAAGAATAAGTAGGTAGAAATAACACTCATATATTATTGTTATTCAAAATTATTTAAATCGTCATATCAAATGATTGACATGACAATAAGATAGGTAGTTATTATCACAAAAACAAAAAATGGAGTTTCATTACATACAACTTGAACACGGCTGCTATGTTTGCGGCAAATGGCCGCAACTGGCTATAAGTAAATACTTCCAAACTTAAGCGATCTGTACACATACATACATAAAAGTAGTTGTAGGTACCTATTTTACTAAAAACAGATTGACGGTACAAATATATGTGTATACCGGTTTTCAATCGCGTAATTTTATTATATAAAAATAGAGGTGAAATACCTCCGAAAAATCTTTGAAATACCTAAATAAATATGGTGTACACCAACCGTGGACACGAACACAGAAAACCAACGGCTCATCTTATACATACAATTTGTAAGTTTGCCTTGCCATAATACTTCAGAGTGCATTGTTTTAGAGACTAATGCCTCTGTGGTTCTCTTTCCGACAGTTATCAGGGGTTTATTCCGGAGTTTTGCACTCGATTGTCAAGGTGACTACTAACTAGTCGACGGGAACAATTTGCACAAACTTTATCAAGTGCCTCTTGCGGATATTAACGGTCAGTAGAGACCGCGCGGCAGCGCATTTAAAAAATGTACGTATGTATGGACTTACGATGCTTATGTGATAGATATCACAGCCACCAACATTTGGTCTCAAAAGCCGAGACTCAAATTATTATTTGCTGACTACAGCAACATTAAAGTAGTAGATATATTAATACAAAAAGCCGTCACACGTCAGGGTTATTCCATGACTAGTCAGTTCTATATCTACTCGAAAGTTGGTAAGGAAATTTCCTTCCTCAATGAATGAGTGGCGAACGAGGCTGTATTGTAACCAAGGTCAACTGCCTACAATCGCACTACCTATAGCTAAAACGTATTAAAGAAAAATTCACTAATAAGAATAACCCCAACTCGAGTTATCTATTTGTGTATTGACTTTTTTATAGCCTGGATTTTAGAATTTGCAGCGAATGCATTAGGCACGATATTATGGAGTGTAAGAAAGAAGAAGATAATTATCTTCCCTTTCTTCGTAGACGACTTGGATGTTGAAGGTAGGTCTTTTATGATGACCTCAGCTTTTCCCGGGTTGGTAAAGTTCGTTATCCGAGCAGAGTATAGATAATACTGAGATGGCGACGTAGTATTTGTGTTGAGTATACTACGTGAGCTCGACAAAAGGAAGTGCCAATAACGCTTGTGCGAGTTGTGCGACAAAATTTTACTGGGGCTCATAGTGGTGGTTCAACTGTAGACGTCCATACAGCTATGTCGAACATTGATGTTCACGACCATGCTTATGAAAGGAAATTGGGCATCTAAACATTCTAAATCCCTATGCATTCTTTCTCGAAATCTATGACGGCGGGTAAAGGGCGAGATGGATATAAAAGCATGTTAAAATTTTTCGTCAGGTGACGTGTGATGAGTGCTGATAACTGCCTTCTAGGTTCTATGTGTCGAGGGACATGCTTCAATAATTGCGATCTTGAAAAACGTTATAATTATGTGATCGCTGGGCCACTTTTGCGCCCTTCTAGGGTTTTCGCCCTGTTCTATCCCGCCGATGTGAAGAAGAGGCTAAGGAATTGTTTACACCTATAATACTCAACCTATTCGCAGCGGTGATGTTACCTACTGTAGGTACCATGTGATGACGACGTGTTCCCCTCGCTATATTTTTATATAACCGGCTCTGTCTTCCAACTGTCTGTCGTGATTGCTTATCAACGGTTATTGCGACGCGAGACGTGGCTACTATTTGGCAGTTTTTAACAATTTGTTATTGTACAATGTATCTAAATATAATGCGCAATTGGCAATAACATGTCACTTGTGATTTACCATACGAAATTAGTTGTTGTTATTGCTTTATAATAAAACGATAAGATGTTGATACTATTCTTAGAAAATATCCTAAAATACTGTATGTTATTTGCAACTATTTCTTATTATAGTAACTTGTCTACAAGCCAATATCGTGAAAGGTTCTTCGAGGTAGTTAGCTTTATTGGTTTAACGGAAGATGCTGTGTGTGACTGCGCGATTAACCTGAGTACGTTATTATTCTGTGACCTGAGTTAGATCATCTAGTCCGTGTAGTCACATTCTATAAATGCGCCCCCTACCCGTCTCTATTGACCGTTTCTATCCGCTAGGGGCGGTTTTAAAATAGTATGGAATTTGTTCCCGACAAGAAACGACTCGCAAGCCGATCAAACTAGGACTGGAGCCCCCGATCATGAACTGTAGGATAAGATGCTCCCACCCGTGAGATCTCCACCTTGTCGTGGGGGGGAGGGGATTTAGTAACCGTGGCTTGGACACCCGCGGTGAAGCTAAGAGCGCTCCTGGAAGTGGACGCTCCGCGTGGGCTTGTAGGGGGCCTGCGCAGGATGCGTTCAAGGGTGTGGTTTGGGGGACAGTGCTGTCTGTCCCTCGCAGTCAGGCGCGGGCGCAGGAGGAGAGGCGTGTCGGTTTTGCGTTGCCGCGCGCCCTATCTCCTACAACCAAATGGGGGCGTACCATTGTTGCGTCGCGGTGGGGCCGCAGAAGAAGAGATGCGGTGTTGTCTGGTTGCCGTCCTACCTATACTCTGCGGCCGCTGGGTGTTTTGGCGGCGGTGTATGCGCTGTGGTTTTTGTGGGTATTACCACAGAATAGATAGTACTAACGTACAGAAGCATCACTTCGCAAACCAATTTATAGAAATGGCGACTCTAGCTACTAAGCAACAAAGTGCAATTCAGCTCGCATAAGCACGCAGTGCCTAACGCGATATTCACCTAACTGTTGCCGCTCTTTTCTAACACATAACGCTGTCTGCCGCGGAGCGGTGCGCTAGCTGTCGCGCTAGGGTTGTCGACTTGCCGCTGCTACTATAATATTTATTCATTGTCTAATATCTACCTACTTGACCACGTAATAATAAATTATTATCCTATAAGTATCCTATCCCACTATTTGAGCTCGTAGAACAAAAACCACAAAAATTCTGGTCATTTTGACAATACTAATACTTAGTTATTTCCTAAACGCGTGGAAATGGTTTTTGAACTATATCTTTAATTTGACACCATAATCGTTGAGATATCTCAACAAACAAAAAATTTAATTTTCAAGTTGCTCTCGTAAAATAAATAAAATCTAATTTTCATGTTGCTTTCGACACACATCCGTTAAATGAGCAATACTTTGCACCAGACTTGTGATGAGACATTTTTGTTGTTCACTATTAAAATTCTCGTTATTAGCAAGCCCTGCGCGCGAGCGGTGACGACGCAGTGTGGAAGCCGCGCGAAAGTGTAGGCACTTCTCCCTGTAGGTAAGGCCGAGTGAAGGAGGCCTGGTATTACGGCCTTGCACTCGAGACCCACATACGTGCGTAAATTCATTTCCACAGTGAAGAAAAAAAAAAGGATAAGATGCTCGAGCCGGCCTCGTATTTTTTGTAGAGACTTTAGTCATTATTTACATTGACTCTCTATAAACAAACGTATTAAAATGTACGAAGTCTTATCTAAGGCGTATAGTATTCATATAGTTTTCACTATAAGTAGTAAAATATACTTAATAGTCACTAGTTAGTGCGAATAATGAATAGCCAAATTGGCATATTGAGTTTATCTTTGCCCTAAATGAAAAAGCAGATTACAGAAAGAACATGCATCATAATGAGTAGATATAGAAAAGATCACAGAAAAGATAATAAAAAACAAAATATTTCTCGTAGTCCAGTCAAATTGGGCAAAATTAGGTGCAAATCTCGGAAAATCGACATACCCCGTAATTACCACGTAAAAACTTGTTATTTCAAACTCAAACTCAAAATCATTTATTCATTTAGGCCACAAAGTGACGCTTATGAACGTCAAAAGTTAAAGTTAATTACTAGATGATTCTACATTTACATTTACTGCCACGTTCGCAATGCAATAGGTAGAACCACGAGAAAGAACGGGCAATAAAACTCGTGGCCACTCTTTTTAACTGCCAGTATAATGGTTTTACATGTTATATTTGTAAGGAGCTGCAACTGTTTCACATTGTGAGTTATCTACTATTGCAAAAGTTAATAGTTATTGATATCATACTCAAGCAATAAATTATGTTCATTTATTAAGCCTCCCAAAGTGAATATGGTGAAACAGGAGCATCCACTTACGGCTTTTGATGTAAGCAACTCGCGAACATGACTGTTCTGATCTATGGTGGAACAGTATGTTCCGAAAAGTAATGCAGCAATTTACAATCTATTAGTTAGCAGTTCATGACCACGAGTTACCCTCACCTTACAAATCCAATAAATTTGGCATCCTAAAACTGTTCTCAAAAGTCTCATATATAATTGGATGTCAGCAAGTTTTAAATTCAAAATATCTCGTTTTCTATGAGTTTTACGCTATTTGTATTTATCATCAATATTGTAGGGAATTAAATTCTCTACAACTTTTCTATTTAACATTTTTTTATACTTGAACTGTTTTCGAGATAGAGAGCGTAGAGCGCGCGGTCAGAGAATTATCTAAGGTCAACTGTTAGTCTCGATCAGAAACTCGTAATATTAAGGTTATAATTTATTGCTAAACATATAATTATCATTTTTATGAACTTTTAGTTTAAATTCAATCTTTCTTTATAATCATTCTTAAATTTATGAATTCAATAACATTCAAAATCTTTTTCGGTAATTGAAATAGGTGGATAGTATCAATCATATCCGTTATGCACTATACGTCAAGTTAACAAAATTGAATAATCTGCACACAGTTATCAAATATTCCACCAACGATTGGAGCAGCTCACCAACATTTCAATCTCGTTTATTATCAGATTCAAACTTGGTTAGGGAATGATTTAGAACCTCAAGGATCGGGTTGGACTATGCGTAACGGATTCCTGGAACCCATCATGACTAATTTACCGCCTGCTCCAGATGAATTACTTAATACAATATTTCTGTAACTGCAAAAGTGACTGTGGCTCAAAATGTGGATGCAGGAAAGCGAGGTTACAGTACTATTTAGCTTGCGGCTAGTGTAATGGACAAGCTTGTCTCAATGCTGTACCATATCAGACCGATATTAATGATGATACAATCTTTGACCCAGAAATCATGAATGACATGGAGACAAATGTCGTTGAAGACGGTAATGAACAGGAAATTCTGCAGCAGAAGGACGCCGACGACGATGATGAAGAAGAAGAGAATTGAAATTAGGAGTTGATCTCGAAATTTTTGATAATTTTGACTATAATAAATCTATAAAATGACGTTTGATAGGAACATCAATTAAAAATGTATTTCTTTTCATCTTTATTTATATAGAAGGATGACCTTTTCGATGTATAAATTAGATTAGAATTAAAATACAATTTTGGTATTTTCCTCAACAATTTCTTAATTACACAGCTAGGTAAGTGTTATTAAATACATTGACCCTTAATTAAAAATAGGTAATTAACAAAAAAAAAATTCATCTAAAAGTTAATAAACAATGATAATTATATGTTTAGCAATAAATTATAACCTTAATATTACGAGTTTTTGATCCAGACTACCAGTTGACCATAGATAATTCTCTGACTGCACGCTCTACGCTCTCTATCTTGAAAACAGTTCAAGGTATAAAAAATGTTGAATAGAAAAGTTGAGGAGAATTTAATTTTCTACAATATTGATAAGAAATACAAATAGCGTTAAACCCATAGAAAACGAGATATTTGCCAAAAATGTAAAATAAATTGATTTTTGTGACCTTTGACCCCTGAATTTAAAACTTGCGGACATCCAATTATATGTGACTTTTGAGAACAGTTTAAGGATGCCAAAATACAAGTTTTTACGTGGTAATATACTGGGTATGTCGATTTTCCGAGGTCAACCTCTAAATTGACTGGACTATCGTGACGTAAAACAGTGAACAGTTATGTTTGTGGTATGAGTAAGTATTTACCTACATTATAATTGTTATTGCGGTGCGGTGCTATTATTAAGTATGACTCGTAACTTGTTTTCTTTTGAGGATTTTTTCATAATCGTGCAGTTTTTCTTGCAGCAAGTTCAAAAACATCGATAGTCTGTTCATTTCTGATATCGAATATAATTTTACCTAAGAATGTTATAGCGGCAAGTACATAATATTTAAACATAGATACAATCTGATCAATCTGAATCAAATATAATCTGGCGAAAAGTGGGTGCAGAAATACACCTCTACCTACCTCTTCGGGGTTATAGGCGTGAGACTATGTATGTATGTATGTAAAATTGACTCAAACTGCCTCGTTGGTCTCGCGGCATAAATGTGCGCGTTGAATTGGGCGGTCTCGGGTTCGATTCCCGGGTCGGGCAAAGTGTTATTGGGTTTTCCGTTAGGAAATTCTCAGTAGCAGCACGGAGTCTGGTAATGTGCCCGGTAGGTACGGCAATAGGCTCGCCCCCTATTACATGGGACCAAAAATTCATGGCGAAATGTGGGTGTAATATTACACCTCTGCCTACCCCTTCGGGAATACAGGAGTGAGTCTATAAAAAAATATAGATACAAAATTATATTTTATAGAATGTTGAATCCAATCCAATAAAATTCTAAATCCAAGAAATATATAGAATTTAATGCGTCTCCCTGAAGATTTTAGTTTTTTTGGCTTAAGATGTATTCGAGCTTTAAATATGATATATTTTCTTAACAAAAGCAGAACATTTCTTACATGAAATTTCTCATATCCTCGATTTTTCAAAATTGAGCTTTTTGTATTTTCTTGTCTCTGAACTATTCCCATCGACAAATAAATAATACGCTCACATTTATTGGTATGGTTATGAACAAAACTGGACTCGCCATTAAAAAATAAAAATTAACTTTCCGTGACGGCGACGCCACTCCAGTACCAAATGGCTACACGAGGCGTTTTCCCAATCGCCTCCAAGCAAACATTAACGTTAAAGAAAGAAGGTAAGAACAAAAGCGTTTATTTCTATCAGACGAGAGACATGAAGAAAAAAGACATCTCAGAAACAGTTCATTTTGGACCCCCAGTTGACGGGGGTAATATTGTTGCAAATTACCTCAAGTATAACCTCCTTCAAGGAATTGGCCGAATTACCAATCACCCCGTGTAATCCGGATATAGGATCCGGATATTTCCAATATACACATATTGAAAATCCCCGGATTTAAGTCTGTATTAAGTAAAGACTGTCAACGCGCAGCAAGTTGGGAGTTATTTTAATATTGGATAGAGATGGAGACAATCCCTTGCTGAGTGAGACTGGTGTTCAAGGAAAGCTTTAGAAATGGGTGATATATCACTATGCAAGATAGAAAGAGTATATCCGGTATCACACAGAAGCACAGCGCAATCTTTTGCCGTCGATTCAGTCAGAGTAAGTACACAAGATTTCGGCGCCACCGCACCGGTCTCCGTAGCCGAGCACGCTGAGTATTTTTCGGTGTCGACATCTCTGCGTAAGACTATAACGTGTCACTAACTTATTGGATTGCCTTGTGTGTCTTAGAAGCCGACTAAGGAAAAGATACGAATCAAATGGTATCTTTGGGAAGACGTCAAACTCGACATCGAACTCTATACTGACCCATCTGGGCAGAAAGGCGCATGAGGCCAATTTCTTCTATTGATTCACAATGAGACTGTGACGCATATTTGGAGAGATGTATGTTCAGCGCAAGGCTGTATCAAAGAGCTCAGATATTTACATAGAGGCGCATTTCCTATGGACGCTCTGAAGACAAACTTTCTGTGACCCAAATTGCCGCTTGGCGGCGTGGCAGTCGCGCTGTGACAGCTGTCTCTACGAGAGCAAGAGAGACGAAATAATTGGTCCTTGGTTCCTCCTGTGTATCTTAACTAGGAGAGCAAGAGAGACTGAGAACGACGCCAGCGCCGCCAATGGCGCCAACTACGAACTAAACTGGAGACAGTCCCCACTTGGAATCGGCACACGAAATCCTTAAGAACTGCGTTTCTATCTAAATCTGTATTCATTGGCTGTATATTCGAGAGACGCTAATCTACATCTATAGTCTAATGTATATATTAGTGATGTAACGAATGTCATATTTTGGACATTCGCGAATGCGAATATCTGCTGCCAACATTTGCGAATGCGAATATTCAGTTTTGATCAAAATTGGCGCCATTTGTCTATAGCTTGGTGGCGGTCCCGTTCGAACGAAGTGCGTTCCGTTAGCACACTTCGCACTACATAGCCGAGTTGATACGAACGCATCTGACTAAAGTGTCATTGTTGCCAGATGGGGATATTTAGCGCCATTGGGACTCTCTCTTGCCGGGCGGCGACAATATGTACACTATCCGTTGGCTACAAGTTAGGCTATCTCGGGGCTACACGCGCGCTCCAGCCAGGCGATTCGAGAAAAAGTATTCTGCCAACCCTGATTCCGCTCGCGCCGACTTCGGATTTTTCGAGAAACGAAACGAGACGGTTTTTAAGGACGCAAAACAGTTTATGAAGAACCGTTTTTTCTCCTATATACAAGCTAAATATCCAAAAATTATATAGAAATTGATAGGAAATTGCACTTTCCTATCAATTTACATAGCTATATAAATTATTCACACATTTCACACATCCAACATTGGAGGGCGAATATTGATCGTGAGTAATCGTGAATCTTCTACTAAAATAAATTAAAGTATTGAAGATTTTCAAACTAAATAAACGGGTACATGAACTACAACCCAGCAGGCCAGATTAATAAAACCAGTTCTTTTTAAGTACCACTCATAATCATGTATCAAAAATCGACTTTATCGTAATACACAATTTAATTTCTCAGCGTTGTTGGCAAATTGTATGCAAAGGCATTTGACAAATTGAAAGCGTTATGAAAGCAACCGACAAGAAAATATGGGATGTACAAGCGGGATTCCAAAAGGGCATGGGACGTACGGATCAGGTTTTTTCCTTGCAATGCATAGCTGAAAAGTTTCTGGCCAAAGGTCTATTGCGCATTTGTGGATTTGAAAAAAGCTTACGATAAAGTGGTGAGGAATGAAATGTGGCCGGTGCTGTTAATGACTGGGGTAGACAGCAGCCTCATTCGAGCTCTGAAATCCTTTTATGAGGATTCTAGAGCTTGTGTGAGGATAAACGGGGCAAACACTGACTGGTTTACCATTGAGAAAGGTGTTAGACAAGGATGTGCAGCGTCGCCGTGGCTGTTTAACCTGTTCATGGACAGTTGTTTGCAAGATTTAAAACATAGTGACTCCGGATTAAGGATGCATGGGTTACTCGTCAAATGCCTCCTTTATGCTGATGGTCAGGTAATACTTGCGTTTTCAGCGGCGGAGTTGCAGGAGTTGGTAACAATCATGCATGGTGCGTTAGAGAGGTAAGGATTGAAAGTGAATGTAAGTAAAACGAAACTTATTTTTTTTTTCACTTTCATTTCGTTTCACTCATAATCATGTATCAAAAATCGACTTTATCGTAATACACAATTTAATTTCTCAGCGTTGTTGGCGAATTGTATGCAAAGGCATTTGGCAAATTGAAAGCGTTATGAAAGCAACCGACAAGAAAATATGGGATGTACAAGCGGGATCCCAAAAGGGCATGGGATGTACGGATCAGGTTTTTTTCCTTGCAATGCATAGCTGAAAAGTTTCTGGCCAAAGGTCTATTGCGCATTTGTGGATTTGAAAAAGGCTTACGATAAAGGGGTGAGGAATGAAATGTGGCCGGTGCTGTTAATGACTGGGGTAGACAGCAGCCTCATTCGAGCTTTGAAATCCTTTTACGAGGATTCTAGAGCTTGTGTGAGGATAAACGGGGCAAACACTGACTGGTTTACCATTGAGAAAGGTGTTAGACAAGGTTGTGCAGCGTCGCCGTGGCTGTTTAACCTGTTCATGGACAGTTGTTTGCAAGATTTAAAACATAGTGACTCCGGATTAAGGATGCATGGGTTACTCGTCAAATGCCTCCTTTATGCTGATGGTCAGGTAATACTTGCGTTTTCAGCGGAGGAGTTGCAGGAGTTGGTAACAATCATGCATGGTGCGTTAGAGAGGTAAGTGAATGTAAGTAAAACGAAACTTATGTTTTTTGCAAAGGAGGAATGCGTTACGGCTTGTAATGTTTTGATCGATGGACAGCGCGTGGAACAAGTAAATGAGTTTGTTTACTTAAGTACGTTGTTTACAAGAGATGGTAAGAATGATATTTAAAGAAGAGCTAATGCAGGTAATAGAGTGATTGGAACTCTGAAGGCGTTTATGTACAGTCAAAACGTGTCCAAAAAGGCACGTTTGGCTGTGCATAGAGGGGTGTTAGTGCCTACCCTTATGTTTGGTAGTGAAAGTTGGGCATGGCAGAAGAGATTTGAAAGTAGAATAAATGCTGTAGACATGAGAGCACTGAGAAGTATGTGTGATGTATCTTTGACCGACAGAGTAAATAATTGTGTGATAAGAGAGTGGTGTGGAGCAAAAGATGTAGTGACAAGCATCGGAAAGGCATGTTAAGATGGTTTGGGCACATGGAGAGGATGGATGACGAAAGACTGAGAAAGAAGATATATAAGGCAAGTGTAAATGGGACAGGATGAAGGGGAAGACCTAGGTGGACGTTCTTTGACCTGTGAGATTGTAGACATCCTAAAAAAAAGACAGGTCAGAAGTACCCTAAACAGAAGAGCATGCATGAGTAACTTGGGTGGAGTGAATGAAGCAAGAGAGGTATGTCAGGATCGTTGCAAATGGCGTTCTGTAGTCTCTGCCTACCCCTCCGGGAAACAGGCGTGAGACTATGTATATAAGTACAATTTAATTGTTAAGCTTCAATTTAGCTGTCCAAAGTTACATAAATAAATAATACCAAATGATAAAGAAAAGGCTTATAATGTGATTACGAGGTTTAGTTACTTTTCTTTACATTAAAAAACATAAGAAATTAATGGATTTTGTTTTAATACAACTAAGTATTACCCTCAAAAAACAATTATTTTATATTCGCAAAACATTCGCAGTAATTTTGCGAATGGGAATGCGAATGTCCAAAAATATGCTAATATTCGTTACATCACTAGTATATATGTCACCAGAAAATAACAAGAACCGTAAATTTATAAATTTCCTAGCAAATTTATAGGATTAGGATTCTAAATGAGAGATAAATAGGATTATTTTACGCCCATATTTTCGTAAATTGATAACCTTACCGAAATTATTCCTAAAATAATATGTGACCAATAACCGAACGCCATATACGCTATGATTGGTTGAATAAGTCACGTGTTCCATTTCCGTCCTCGCCACCGCCATTCCTCGCCACTTTTACGAATAAACCGGAACTTTAGCGATGGTCATGTGGCTAAGTTGACGGAGCCCTGTTTCGCAGGGCTTCTATTTTTGTGTTCAGGCTCACAAGAAAACCTACATAACCTATTAAGTTGAACTGATTACGACCCTCATTTTCACCGACCGACCAATCAGAGAGCAGTGTGTTATTTGCCGTATTTAAAAACAGCGTGAAATTAAAAGCTCTTCTGTGATTGGTCGAACCGTGTAGAATCTTACGAATGGATTTCCGTCAGTTTATACATCTACGACGAGACGTCGCAAATTGATAATTTACGGAAATGTTTGCGTAAAGTAATACAATTTAGCTGTCGTTTAGAATCCTACGAAAGTTTATAAATTTCCTAGGAAATTTATAAATTTTCGTAGTGTCAGATATATGTCAAGTACATATAGGCTACAATTTGGTACGGTAGGTGGCGCTGTTGGCAAGATAGCAAAAATCACGCGGGAAACAGCGAGTAATAATGAATAAAATAATTCTTACAAATAAATCGGTCCTCCTGAGTGTGCTCAGGTTCGGCCAGTAACAGAGCGGGCGCCGTGCTATCCTCGCTCACTCGCACTTCTTGCATCTCACCCACCACGCAGCCGCCCGCGGCTACCAACATATCCTGAAAGTAAAATGATTATATGTATATAATCTGGTCTAGCTTTCTTCTTGGATTTTCTGGGTCAGTTGACGAGTGCACTTGAGTCAGTATAAATTCCCGACTGAGTTGTAAAAAGCATTAGAAACTAGCCTTGGTTGCCTCAGATTTAAACGGGTTGGGGCGCTGAGCAATCTGTTAATTAAATTTTTCAGTTGGCTTACCTTCAAAGTATTAACATCTAGTACGCTAAATGGCGGCATACAGTAGAACTTGATGCCTTGGAATAGCTTTTGTTTCGCAATACGTGACCGTCTGGGGCCTGGTTCACCGGTACTGTCCAGAGCTTCGAAATGTTCCTGCAATACAAACGATTAAAAGACTTACTGGTTAAAAGACGTACTGGTTTGAGCACTGATGTGACAAATGCTAATGATATAACAAAATACATAAGATTTTGGGAGGCATTCTAATTGCTGTTTATTGAGAACATTTTCAGACTCTATGCTGCTTTGTATTGATAACTACTTATCTCAAAAACCTACTAAGATCCTCGAATTAGAAATCGAATCCGTCATTTGATTGTGCGCGCTAGCTTTGCCATGAGACCGATTCGACAGACTAGTATTCGGGCTGGTTTTAGAAGCGACTGCTACAGATTTTGACATGATGTTGAACAATAAGATGAGGACTTCTATACGTCATAACAATAAATAACGATTATTTTGCATTCACTTTGAAGGCCAGGTTGCTAGAATTAAATCAATAAAAATAGATGTGGTGTCTACAAAAATCCTTTATCGATGGTGGAACATGTTATTGTTCTAACCAATCAAAAAGATTGTATGACTGATAATTTTTATAATGATCATTCGGCGTCTGACTTACTAATATAACTTATACAGACACCCTTACCAACAGCCTTAAAAACGGACATCATGTTTTGATATGACAAAAAAATTATAAGGTACCCGACTCGTCTATAGAAACTTCGGTTTTACCGCCTAATTGCCAGTTTTCTGGAGAGTTGGTGTACCTGTAAAGAGCATCGTAGATGATTGTCGCTACGAAATCGACCTCGATAACGTAGGCGGTCTTCGAGGGTCGATGCTTTCACTAACTTTCTGCATATGACTGCATAGGCTAATGTTTGTTTATCAAAGTATGAATTAGTGTGTAATAGTATAGTTACCTCATCAACAATCCTTTTACTGCGCAGGCAACTACTTATCCAGTCAAAGGCCACAATCCATTTTGATGCTGCTAATGCACACATATATTTTACGGATCTGAAAATATTAAATACATGTTCAAATTAAAATTTGTAATAAGATAACATTATTTCTTAAAGTAATTTTGAATATTTTGTAATTTACCTTTGTGATTTCTTTTCTTCATCAACACCTACAACTAAATGCGTTATATTCTCCGTATACTTGTCGACAAACGTCCACTTGTGTTCAGCACAAAGAATTTTGACTTTAGCTATTTCAGCAGATGTCAAACATGAAGCAGCCAGACAGTTCTTTCTTTGACCTTTTGCTAGTACATTTCTAGCCATGAGTGGTCTAGCTGCGGGCGTCGTTGGCGTTCGTTCGAAAGCTTTAGTCATAAATTCTTTCTCTTGAGTTGTTTTTGCGACATCTGTAGTGGGACATAGTGTCTGTTCAGGGTCATCATCTTCATTCTTAGCATCAAAATTAAGTGACTTTCTAGCTACTGGCGTAGATTTATGTATTATATGATCAGCAAATTTTGATATAGTCAGAGGAGTTTCAAGTGTTAGTTTCTTCCCTGCAGTTTCGACTATAGTCACATCTCTACTGCTTTTGTTAGATTCAGTCACTGTGTCTGTTAAATTGATTATACTTTTTACACTTGTAGTGGATACTTTAGAAGGAATCTTCTTAATTTCACTAACTACTTGTGTTAGGTTCGATGTACTCACACGTTTAAGCTTTGGGATTGATAAATCTCTGTAAAAATCAAAGAATTATTTTAACTGACATATATTTACCATAAATTTTATACATTGTTGCAAACATTTTACAATTTAATTTAACATGCATAACAAAACAACTCATAAAACACATACTTTTGAGGTGTTTCTTCTACAACACTTCTGTCAGTATCATCATAATCTTGGGATCTTTTGTTTGATTTATCTGTTTTGTGTATACCATCCTGGCTTTCTTGTGATGAATCTATGTTACGACATAGGACTGGTGTGAGAAGCTCCTCTACTTGATGAGCCATCTGAAATTCATAGCAAAACAAATTAACTCTTCTTTTTGTTTGAGTATGTGGTCAAATCTGGTGACAGAGTATATAGGCCAGTTATAGGCCACCTAAAGCACTCTGTCATGGACTAAAGATGCTTGTCATGTGACCCGGAACATACATCTATATTTATTATTATGTACTCTGAAGCATGGTAGCCTCTAAACTCTGATAACTGTCAACATTGCTTTACTTATCTGTTGTGAATGGAAAGTCTAAATATGTATGTAATGTTATGATCACTACCCAAATTAAGCATAAAGAACTTACTTAGCTTGTTGTTCATATTAGAATGAAATAAACTTACATTATCATTTTGAGTTGTTGCAAAATTTTCATCCTCTTTCTCCACAATTGAAAATATGTTTTCACTGTTCTTCTCATTGAAATATGCTTGTAGGTTTGTAGCTGTGATGTCACTGTTAGATTGATTTATGTTTTTGATTGATTGTGTCTTGTTCACTGGAGATAAATCTTTATTTTTAATTGCTTCCTCATTATTTTTGTTAATTGCTTGTGTGGCATGTCTCGTATCCTGACTCTTTCTAATATCCTCAATATCCGCATCAATACTAGCAAAAACTTGTCCCATAATAACATCATAGTTTATAGGTTCACTGTCTGGTGGAGTGTCTTTCTCTTTATCTTTTTGTTGTGAACCTTTAACTTTTTTAGATTTTGGTAATATTTCTTCCTCTGTATTCTCTCTGTTCCTCTTTTGTGTATTCCTCTGTGTTTTTAATTTGCTACATACTGTAGAAACTAATATCTCTGATGGTGCATGTTCTTTTAAAACATTAACAGGTCCCTCTTTAACAGAACCACTGTTAAAAATATCTAAGTCATTTATATCATCCATGTTGTCTTCAATCTCATCTATGTGTGTGTGGGTTTTACTTTCTTGTAATTTAACATTAGTATTTGTTATTTTAGGTCCTTCTTCTTTTCCGTCTACTGTCACATATTCCATTTCATTTGATAACTCTTTTTCAACACTTTCAGTAATTTCAAACTGCGGTGGAGCAGTACCTGTGTCTGCTGAAGCAGTGTTTTTCTTTCCTGATATAGACCTATCCATATTGAGGTTTATCACTTGAGTTTTAGCAGTTCTGCTGTCGCTTTTTTGGGTTTCAATATTAATATCAACATTCTGATTATCTTTTTCTGACAATTGCTTCTGGGGCAAATTGTCAGGACCCAATGATGTCTGCACTTCACGATCAGTATTTATTTTAACCTTAATATCACTTTTCTGTTTGATAAGTATGTTTGTTACTGTATTGCCTATCTTAATTGATATTTCTATATCGTCAGAATTGCTTGCAATTTGCTGTTCTGGTTTATGAGGTTCACCGGTACTAGTATTAATTTCTATATTTCTAGGACATAAGGCACTTTTCTTAATAAAAGGCATTTTTGTTTCTTCTTTAAGATTAGGTTGACTTTCATTAGGACTACTCTTCATTTCTTTTGAAGCAGATGTACTTCTGTTTATATTTGTCATTTTATTTATGGCTTTTTCAGCATTTTTATCATGTGCTAGTGTTGTCGGTACATGAGATAATTTGATTGAGTTATTTATTTTGTCTTGATTATTTTCTTTATCTTCTATGTTGGTTTTAGAATTTGCATCTTGCTTATCAACAGGTTCATTAGAATCAATTACCATATTATTATCCTTGTCATGACACTCTGGAGTGTTATCATCAATGCTAACAAGTTGTTGAGAAGCAATAACTGGTGTACTGGTGACTGGCTTTACACTCTGAGTTTTCTTAACCATCTCTATGGAAACATTTAGTTTATTTCTATTTTTTTTATTTAACTTACTAAATTCCTTCCTCATTCTCTTTACACTGCTCCAAGTCTGTTTGCCTTTAAGTGATTTCTTATCATTTTCACAGCTTGAGTCTCTGGAATTATGTTTATTAGATGACTGTTCAAGCAGGTTTTGATTAGAATTGTCATGTTTTGCATCTTTCCTCCTTGAACTTCTGCGTGGGTTATCTGTTGAGTATTCAATGTCATCAATGAAAAATGGTTCAATATCCATTGGGCCCACAATGTTTTCTTTATTTATTGGTTTATCATCAGCTTCAGGGATTACTTCTATTTTATCCCAATCATCTTGAGGTAGTGGTGCATGAACAACTTTAGCAACATTCAAACTGTTTGTAGGCTTTTTGGAATCACTGTGAATAATAATGTTACTAGCAGACACTTCTAAAGGATTGACTGGTTGTTGGGACTCTTGTGTCAAGGGCTCTGAATTCTGCAATGGTGCTGAAAAATGATTTTGTGAACTAGTCAACCAATCCTTCACATTTTTATCAGGATCTTTCTCTAGTTCATCTTGTGTTTCAAGACCAAACTCATCTACTGAAATGAAATAAAAATACATTAAACATTTTTTTGGAATTTTGTTAACAATCTTATTAGATTCATTACATTTATTTTGATTATTTAAAATATAGCTGAACTTACTTTTAATGTTAAAAAGTTTTTCAAATGCTTCACTCAGTGTCTGAATACGGTTTGTAAGGGCTTGTAGAGGTGAATTAAGTCGGAGAGTTTTACGATCCAGTGTAGTAGCACAAGTGGGGCATGTGCTCCTACCTCTCCAACATGTGTGGCATAAAGTGTGACCACAAGCAGCTGTTGCCGGTGCTATGAAATACTTGCAACTGAAATATAATATACATTTATTTATATAAATAATTTTCTTTCCACACACTGACAGACAATGCACAGTCAAAACAATAGGGTATTACACCATTTTTTGAAAAGTGTCTCAAGATGATCCTATGACTTTAAGAAAGTAGTAGAAAAATTACAAAAAATATATTCAGTTGATAAGTAGTTTTTAAACAACTTTTAAATTTACATTTTAAATGTTCGCGGTTTATCAGACAAAAACGTTGGAAGCCATCTTGCTTACGCAACATAATTAGTAAACAACGTATAATGCTTGCATTTTTGACAGTCACGTGGTTTAGTTGTTTAAAATTCTACTAAGTTTATGACGTAATTTGACGTTAATGACATTCGTCTTGGCGGCTGCCGTTTTGCGTGATTAAATCACAGATACTAAAACGGAATTCTTTAAAATGGTTTTAAAATTCTATTTATTCATTTTATGAGCTGTAACTAATATATTCCGTATGTTTTCCGGTAATACTATCTTAAATATACGTTATTATATTTTTTTTCACTTGGGGTAAAATACCCTATTGGATGCAAGAAGCTTAAATTTGGCAATTATCTTCCATGGGGAATGTAGGGGTGCACTAAGAATGTTGGATTACCTAAAATTTTCACAGGATCGGGCAGAAACATTTCAATTATAATAAACTATGCAGGCATCTCCAATATTGTAGATATAACATTCAGATAGAACATGCTCATTACATAAAGATTTGTCCTAGGAGGGAATCGAATCCACGATAGAAGTCACTGTATCAGCAACAACAAGGCCTCCATTTGTATTCATTTGTTTATTAGTATTAATGAATTCATGTAACTTCCATACTTATAAGTAAAGTAACGAAGCAATAAATTATACTCTTACCATTCCAAGCATTTTAACTCGTCGTTATAGTCTGAAGTCAATTTTGATAGTCTAACTAGATCCAAATCCTTTACATTCATGTTGCTATCGGATAACAACTGAAGAAACAGAAATCTATGTGACGATTGATGCGGCACAAATTATTTAACCTTGCATATTAAACAAGTATTAATTGTGAAAGAAAATTGCTAATAAACTCTATCATCATTAAATAAAATTAAAAGCTATAATAAATTTTACACGACACAAAACGAACAATAAAACGAATTAGGTATTTTTCTTGTACATCTTCCCGCCTTTGTCAATAAATGATGAAATGTCAAAGGCCAAAGCTGTCAAATTCATAACTATTGACATTGACGCATTAGGGCATGGAGCAATGGAGCATGGAGGTATAATGCATGGAGCTATCGCATTAAAATAGCAGCCTTACCCCATAGATAAGTATATTGTTACCCAATATATTTACTTCACTTTGACTTATGAATTCATAATGGAACTAATTAAAAAGCACAAAATTTCATTCAAATTATAATATAATAATAATAATAAAACCGCAGGGCAGCTTTGTGGCGAGCTGAATGTGTGTGGCGACACTGCGGTCCCGAATGCTTCAGAGGGTCGGTCAGGGCTTCGTCTCCGGCTTGCCTTTATTGGCTGGCCGGAGTGGATTTCCAAGAGTGCCCGCAGGACTCTCAACTCTGGCTTGCCTTGGTCGGCCGGCCAGAGGGAAGCCGCAAGAGCTATTAGCTCGGGGGTGGAAGTGACCTGCTCCGGGTCTCCGTTGTCACGAGGCCCGCGATGGCGAAACCGGTGCCGCACCGCTCTACACCCCTAGCCGCTCACACCGTTGTTGCCCTCTTGTTGCCTTTATGGTAGAGTTTGTTTGCCTTGGCGGCTATCTAGAGATGGCCCATCCAGTGAGTTGGCGAGTCACCGCCTGCCCCTTTTCGACATACTATAAGAGTATTTAGGGCAGGTGCCGTTTTTCATCCATAGTGTTCACCTAGACCAATCCATTAAACACCCAACCCAATAGCCCAGATTAATAAGGTTCCATACAAGTAGCAATAGTCTTGCACCTGCTGCGGCTAATCCGTGACTGCATAGATTAGAACGTGACTGCACTTAAAAGTGTCCCATCACATTCTAGATTAAAACTCTCAAAGGGCCTCTGCGCGTTGGACCTATGTCTCCGTGTACGCCTGCCAAAGGGCCGGTTATTCTTCTAACATCAAAGGTTAAAAGAATAGCCGTGATAGAGAAACAAAATAATAATAATATTCTACCACATTCACACAACACCATCTAGTCCCAAACTAAGCAGAGCTTGTACTATGGGTACTAGATAATGGATAAACATACTTATATACTTTTTTTGTAAATACATACATATTATACATAGAAACAACCAGACCAAGACGAACATCCATGTTCATGCACACAAATGTTTGACTTGAGCGGGAATCGAACCCGCGACCTTCGGCGTGGCTGTCGTTTACACTCCCGCTACGCCACCGGATCGTCGAATAAGAAAAGAAATTGGTACAGCAGTTTATAGGAGTTAAGTGGCAAGCAACGTACTTACGTATATTGCATACTTTTTATCTAGTTGTTGATGTTTGATTTGGAATCTTAGTATGACTTTCCACCTCATGCTTCACTGCGATTCAATCGCAGTTTTATAATATATTGACGGGTGCTCACCGATTTTTACTTTGTATAGGTAGGTAGTAAATCTCCAGTTAGGAGGTATCCTTTTTTTGGCTTTCATCGCGATATAGGGCGTATAAATAGGGTGTAGTGATAGCCAATTTGCCGTAAACTTAAACAATCCGATATGTCTATTCATTCGAGACCTAAGATTGAAACACGGCGGTTGCTGATGTATTATTCATAATATGTTTGTACTGGTTTGTACACTAGGCATAAGGTAGAAAAATAGCAATTCTTCATACGTCTGCATTATGTCCATGGTCTGCAGTCTTAAGGCCTTGCCACACGGCACAATTTTACGTCCAACTTGACTAAATCATTTGATGAAATCGTGACGTGTAGACGCCAGTCGTACAACTCAAGTTTATCGGGTGGGCGGTACCACCAGATTTTAACCAATCGGGAGGTCGGAATGAAAATCAGTGATTTGATTGTGTCGTGTAGACGGGCAAAGCCAAATCGATTGATTTGATCAGTGGTAAACTTGTGCCGTGTGGCAAGGCCTTTAGATTTCTGCAAAGAGTATACAAATACCTTTGAGAAACTGTGACAAATACTACGAAGGTAGTACCTAGTTTACACTCTCGCCTCGCGTCTCGCCTCGTACCTCGCCTCGCAGCTCGCGTGTTGTTGCGAGGTAGCGAGTGCCTGTTTAAACTCTCGCGATGCGTTCAGTTTGCGTTGAGCCAGCAACGATGTAAGACGTCGAAGTAATAGCGGCAGCAGCTCTAGCCTTAACAAGTATTTACCTATTCTTGACCATATTAAAAAGAAGGATTTTTTTTTTACTTTGAGCTCTGCTAGCGGTCTGCACATAACCTCAGAAATTCTTTGCCACGCATCATTTACTTTTTGGGTATTTTTATGCATCATTTGTTTTGGATCCCAAATTATTCGCTCGGCCTGATAGAGTTCCAAGATCTGCAGCGTTTCTTTTTGGGGCCAGTCCATTTTTAATTGATAAGATAAGATAAGATAGTTTATTTCGCAAACATGGGTACAGTCATCATCATCATCAGCCTTTAACAGTCCACGGCTGAACTAGGCCTCTCCTTTCGGGAGGAATTGGCCTACTATACCACGCTGGCCAAACAGGTTGGTATAGGGTTTGTATCAAGTTTTCCTTCTCTTACAGTGGTGTTCTCTGCATAATATGCTCCCTCTGTCGGCTCTTACGACACCCATGAGATGATATGGGGTGGTGACATTCCGTATTCTTAATCCGTCACCACACGGATACAGTACATGATCTTAAATACAATTCTATAGGTTCAGCCATATTTTACAAACATACATACATATCGTCACGCCTTTTATCCCCGAAGGGGTAGGCAGAGGTGTATTTCTACACCCACTTTTCGCCAGATATACTTAAGTCCCACGTAATAAGGGGCGAGCCTATTGCCGTACCGGGCACATTTCCAGACTCCGTGCTGCTACTGAGAATTTAGTGACAGAAAAACCCAATAACACTGCCCGACCCAGGAATCGAACCCAGGACCTCCCGATCCCACGCGCACATTTATGCCGCGAGACCAACGAGGCAGTCGTATAGGGTTTGATGTCGAGTTTTCCATCTCTACGCATTAGGCATGCGAAAGGTACAAACACAAATTAAAATTACTCAACTCTAAATATTTAGGTATAAATATTCAAACAAATGCATTCTCTTTTTCTGCAAAAAAATCTGATAGACTATAATAAGCTTTATAATTTTTTTGAAATCGAAGAACACAACCTGCACGGAAGGGCGCCGTAAACAAACTGAAACGAGAGCGCGAGTGTAAACACAACGCTCGCCTCCCTCGCGAGGCCCTTTGACTCGTGCTTAAAAAACCGCCTCCGACGCGAGCGTCACGAGTGGCGAGGCGAGCTACGAGGCGAGCCACGAGCGAGCGTTTACACTCGCGCACCTCGTCGCTCGCCTCGCCACTCGCGCGAGAGTGTAAACTAGGTATAAGGATTTCTGTGAACAGCAACTGCCAATACTGCCATGGCAACACTGTGCACTATCTGTCAAGTTTAGCCAAAAAGGGGTGCCGAGGAAAACGGAGTTTCTCCTGTAAATTCAGAAAATTATAACAATCTAAAAACCATGTAAGGATATAATTATAAAGTTTATTAAAATTATTAAGTTCAGCCTGGAGTATATGTGATATTTTGTGAATATTGAAATTATTGATTGTGATGGAAATTATTACATAATCCGGTATTGTTTTTAGCGTAAATTGAGATTTTTAGCCTTTTTATTACATATTATCTTAGTTTCGTCTATAATCTTAAAGTTCAAAGTTTACTTTAGTATTAAATTAACACCATTCGATTATTATAAATAAGAAGTATGCCTACTGTATAGGTTAGACCATGAAGATTTTGAATGAACTTCTTGGGGTCATAAACTCTAAACTGTCTCTGTTTACGATTAGAATATATACTTATGCATTTAGCTAATTTAATTGGAAAATAAAATACTATGTAGCCACATTTATTGAACCAGGAACAATATATTTCAATTTCAGAAAAGTTATAACAAAATTTGTTGATAATTTTTAGATACATAAATCACTTTTTGTCGCTTAATGTCGAACACTAACCATTAATTAAAACTTATTAGACATATTTTTTTATAAATTTTGTTAAAGATACATGCTGTAATAGCACAGTACTTTGAAAAGTGATGATAGTATACTTTAGTGCAAGTTTGTAGTGATTATTTGATGCAACAAACAGTGTATGATTATAAGCTAAAATGTAGCAAAATACTGTGTTGTTTTCAGTATGGCCTTGGCATTCCGTGGAGCTTTGAGGAGCGCAGCAAGGAGGCTGCAAGTGCGTGGCTATGCTGATGCTGCCAAAGGCGATGAAATGGCACTCACATTTGCTGCTGGCAACAAGGTAAGTCTCAGATGTTATTTTATTTCTCACTAGAATATATTAATATTGGTACAAGGCAGGTTATGTTTGTTTCGTAAAATGCTGCTAAATCTTAATATATAAAATCCTTGCGTTACTGACTGACTGACAGACATGGTACAGCCGAAACTATTGGGTGCAGCAAGCTAAAATTTGGCATGTATATTCCTTGAGGACCGCAGAGGTGCACTAAGAAGGAATTTCCCGAAATTCCCACGGGATCGGCCAAAATGGGTTAATTTAAAAAAATTGCAAGCGTAGCTGCTGGCGTCCTCTAGTACATTATATGAGTGCTACTAAAGTATATGAACCATTATGTGTTGTCTCCTTAAAATCAGGGAGTACTTTAGTGAGAGGTTAGTCACTACTATTCATCAATTGGTGTTGTGAGAGGCAACTAAGGAATATACACAAAGCAAATAGTGTCTTTGTGAAGTCATGGAAAACTCAACATGACTAGCCAGCGTGGTATAGTAGGTCAAATCCTAGTATTGACTCACAGCTCTACTGTGGAGTAAGTTAGGAGATGCTTAAGTGCAGCAGTGACCTGCGAAAGGCTATAACGGACTTTTAGGTTGGTTGTCAATAAGTTCTTCTGAAGACCATTAAGCTGAAGTCTGTCATGCTACATTACTATACCAGCCAAATTGCTAGCTAGCATTCTCAAAAAGATTTCACAGCCAGCCAGCCAGTGTGATATCAATGTGACTGGCAGTAATAGCCAAGGCAAAGTGCAACACATACTGTAGGCCCTACAGTACACCAGACAATTACCATAGTCTATGAAACCCTACAGTGTAGGGTTAGACCAGACAATTGTCTAGTGTGCAAGAGTTGTAAGGATCTTAAAGCAGGTTGTATAGCTTGCAATTCAATGGTCACAGTAAAATTTTAAAAATCATAGAAGTGCTAGCCTCAAAAGCTGCATTTGGGTACAGAACCAAATAATTTTTAAAAGATATTATGTATATTTGTCTGCAGGTGTTCTACAACAAACAAGTAGTGAAGCAGGTTGATGTGCCATCCTTCAGTGGATCTTTCGGTATCCTGCCCAAACACGTACCCACACTTGGTTAGTATTGTCTGATTGCTGTATGTAATAAAATTCAAACCTATAATATTAAGTGTATATTTCTTAAATACCACATAAAAGCAGGGCCGAGCCCTCCCTATGTGCAATGTGCGCGGCGCACACAGGCGCCAGGGTATTTGGGGCGCCGCGGGCCAGGATATACGTTAAATATTAAAATTATTTTCGAAAAAGGACGACAAAAAGGCGCTTCATAGATTTCGCACACAGGCACTTCATAGATTTCGCACACAGGCGCTGGATTGGGTCGGCTCGGTCCTGCATAAAAGTGGTTGTGTCAAATAAAGGTCAAGTTGATTAAGTCCATATGTCCATGATTTTAATCAAATGCGTAATTCTAGTCTCAATCCTAGCTTCAAAAATGCTAAGGCTTGATCACACAATCACATGTGCTCCCTACGCTTGCATTGGCGTATCTAGGGTATTTTCAGGGTGCCCACCTAGGGCTTGATAAAACAAGTGTGTGAATTTGGTTTAGGTGTCCAGCCTATAATTTCGAATTGGTAACCAAAATTCTGGAGTGGACACTAACGAGAACTAGACCATACGGAGGTAGGCACGGCCCACTTGGCCCCCCTTCTGTATGCGTCATGACGGACACTGCGCGCGGGTGGTGTTCCTGTTGTCGCTGTCATCATCAATGTCCCAGCGTTATCCCGGTTGCATCTAAGACTTATACGCCTAGGAGCCCAGGGTCCGCATACCAGTCTCACCAGATATGACTGAATATCAGCTTCACGCTGTGTCTGCCGAATCATGCTGGACAAGTATGAGTAAAGGCGGTATGGAATATTGATACTCGTTAAGTCGTACCTACAGGAATACGCGCACCTGACGGACAAACGCAAATTGGACAAATATTTGGCAATAATAACAATACCAACTAGATTATTATTTGTATGAAAATGTTTTTAACTCTTGGATTCTTTTCCTGAGATAAGAACCAGGACTGACAGCTTTACGTTTCCTCCGAAGCACCTTAGCGCTCGCGTCGGCGCAAACGGGCCACCGACCACAGCCACTGGTGGCCAGCGACAGCCACTCAACACACTTTTTTCATATATTTTGTATAGACGCGCCGCACACGTGTGGCCGGTGGCAGCCACTAGCTACAGAAGCAAAATATATGAAAAACTGTGTCAAGTGGCTGTCGCTGGCCACCAGTGGCTGTGGTAGGTGGCCCGTTTGCGCCGACCCTAATATTAATGCCAAATTACGAACGGCAAGCCAAGTCACGCTGTGAGCGCTACTTTACAATACACTTTTAAAAACCTTATTCCTTTTTTGTTATTTAGCGGTCCTGCGTCCTGGCGTAGTCACCGTGCTAGAAAACGACGGCAAGCTGACCAAGATCTTCGTCTCCTCCGGCACAATCACAGTCAATGATGATTCCTCAGTTCAGGTATTGTTATAGTCATTTACTGCTCAGTCACGAACATTGCCGTAACTAACATTTTATGTACCTGCTAAGACCTTCAATAACAGCGGCCTTGGAAAATGTGATAATTGGGCTACTTTTATGACCTTCCAGGGTCTGCACCCTGTGCCTGGGCGCTGCTAGCACAGTCCTAGTTACGGCATTGGTCACAAACTATGTGTTAAGTTCATAATTATAATGGTTAGTTTATAAAAAAAACAATTGTTATTTGTTGATCTAGACAGATTTCTAGAATAGGAAATGTATAAAAATAGTACTCTATACTATCGCATATTTTTACTTATTTTGTTAATAGTAATTAGTAATACCCTTCTCTCCATTCTTTTTCATAGTCAAAGTACATACTTATAGTCAAAGACAAAATATTAATTTGTTCGTAGGTTTTACATAAAACACTCAGTACTTTTTTTAAAGCTAGATGAGGCCTACCTATTGTAGCTGAAATCCTGCCAATTAATTTTATGAAGCCTTGTACTAACAAATCTAAAAAGACCTATCTTTTAAGACTTCGTCATTCAAGCGATATCTAGGACGACCTACTGGGCGTGTCCACCGCCAGGTCGTCCCAAATATCCCATTTTGGCTGCACGATCCTCACATATTCAAACCAACGAAGGCGTGACTCTTTAATCTTGCCGATAATATTAGTTTAAGTAATTTGAGTATGCTGTTTTTAGTAAAATATATGTCGTATATTATTAGGTTCTAGCTGAAGAAGCCCACCCCTTGGAGGACATCGACCGCAGCGCAGCGCAGGAGTCTCTCAGCAAAGCTCAGTCTGAATTCAACTCTGCTGCTAACGAGAGGGTATTGTTATTTTTTTAAAACACATTTTTATTATTTCCAATCTGTGCATTTCTAGAAGAAATCTGGTAGAAAAGTTCATATACTTATTATATTGAAAAGTAGTCATATAGAGTTCGCGATATGGATGTCGGTTTCTGATGGTAGGTTCCAATAATCTGTTATCTGTTACACACGGTCACATGTACTCCTCCACTGTGGTGATGATATTTTTGCAGCACGTGTATCGATTTAGCCATTCTAGCTAGACCGCAAAACCTAGTGGCAAAATTGTTTCTTCAATTTACCTCATGATTATGAATATAATATGTTATGACATATTACTTTGTGCGATACTTTTTGATATCCTTTGAGACAATATTAAATAGATATTCAAAATGGTTAGCAAATTCGTAACATTCACCTGGTTTATGCCGTAAAGAACTCATGAGGCAGGGAGATTTGGCAGTTTGTTGCGTTCCATCGCAATAAACTTGTCATTTTCGGCGTTTCAACATGGTTTTCGGTGTTCACGCAAGTCCGTTACAAGGCATTGCAATTCGAAGGAAAGTGAAAGGAAGCGAATATTTTGAATTACGTGGTGGTTATATGTGTTCAAAAAGGAGGTTTTGCTAAGATAGTTAGCTGTTATTTTAAATAATTTTTTTGATTTTGTGGTTGGTGCAATATCCTTAAATCCTCGTTAGCCTTACGCTCATGTAGGATTCTGGATCAATCTGCCACTCTCCTGGTATACAAATGTTTTTTTTAGAAGACGAATGATTTTACACCAGTTATTTGTAATTTACAGGCCAAGGCTGAAGCAGCTATCGCCGTGGAGGTTGCCGAAGAGATCGTAAAGGCGGCGTCTGCGTAAACTGTGTCCCGACCACTGCCACCTACAGTTAGTGTTATACGAACTATTTAATATTATTACGGTTATGTATAAATAAACATCTTCTCCAGTAGAATATTATGTATTTTATTTTAATATAATTATGCCTCTGGTTTAGTGATCGGATATTCGAGCGCTCATTTATTTGAATCTTCATTTTGACCATCCGTGAAATCTATGGACTTGCATTTTTTTATTAAGTAGGAATCATATTTGACTGATTTTTTTTTAATTGACTCTATTTATTGACAAAGCATTAAATATAGAAATATATATAAAGATTTTACTATTAAATAATTTTAATAAGAATTTACGATAAAGAATAAGATTCGTTATTTAACCATAAAGTAACTTACTTTGCTGTTTTGAAGAACACTAAACATTTACTGTTCTTCAAAGTGTGCAGATAGGCTCAAATTTTTTCGTGGATACACAAGAGAACTTTGTACATATGAAGAAGTGCCCGAATATCTGATATAGAGTGATAATGTAGTTATAGTAGGTAGGTAAAGCCGCCGTTCCACTAGGCAACATTTGGCGCGCGACACGAGACGCTCAACATGTACGGCAACGTTGCACAACAGCGCGCGACGTTGCCAGCTGGCGCGCTATTTTCTAACCCACCAACAAGGTTTTTTCTTTTTGATGCATTTTTCGATAAAATTATAATCACTGCCGCTGAAATCAACAGAAGTTCCTCTGGCGACATGTTGTCGACGACTGACGTAAAGTAGTAGATGCGTAGACAGACAACATTGTTCAACAAAAGTTCCGCGCTGACTTTCAACATGTTGTGCAACATGTTGATCGTCAATTGTTGACTAGTGGAAACACGGCTTAATGCTATTGAGGAATTGAAATGAAACAACGTAGTTGTAGTTGACATTTGAGTAGTTTATTTAACACAAATCAAACACTTTGGTACAGTTAGTTAGCTGTGGTTATCGATGTCGTATCGCATAATTATTTTGAAACTTATTTCAACTAGCCGCAAACCAAACGCACATCGACGAAAGCGAAAATATCATAAACAATTAACCCCTTTGCTGCCAAAACGTTCACGATTATGGTACAAATTTTAATTGAATAATTTTATTATATAATTTTGAATATAATTTATTTAATTTGTTCACATTTCAATTTTAACTAGATTTCATTAAATCGATTTCTAATTGGAAGGTTAGAGAAGAATCGGTTGCTAGGAAGTCGCGAAAACCTAACTACAAGCCTACGTTGCGAAGCTTACACCACAATACACAACATATAATGGGAAACATCTAGAAAATGACACGCGAGTGTCTTACACCTAGTCGTCTGCGTAATATAGAAGGATAAAATTACGATTACGATTAATAAAAATGCACCTTAAATGTACTAGATTAATATTTTAAAACATTACGTTTAAATTCCATGTCAGCAGTGTTTATTTCGTTTTCGATGGTGGCACGGAGATATGGCCTTGCTGTCTAAGTAGGTAACTGTTCAATATTATCATTAGTGGCTGCACGTGAGCCACCTGCGAGTATTTGTCCGTGTTTACATAATACAGTACTAAAGTCGATTACCAATAATTTATATCATATTGAGTAACGCGTGTTACTAACTAGCTACGGATTATATAGTACTTTGTTTAAAAGTTGATTAATTACTAATAAAGAAAATTTATATCTAAACTTAGCCTAAGTAGTATATGCATAAATGCGAATCAAAATCGTAACACAACATGTTTGACACAAATGAGGACGTGGCAATAACGAAAATGTCAAAGAGAATAATTAAACCAATAACGTTAAAGGAAGCATCGATCCGGCCGAGCGGCCGTGGTTATCTAACATTACCGTCCTACGAGTATAAATTAACTTTACGACAATATTAGTTCATGTCAAAATTATAAAGGGATACAAATACAAAATATCACATACGTTATTACATGTTGAGCTTAATTTAAATCGGATTTCAAACACCCCAAAACCAGATGCATTATGACTGAAGCATTTTTTAAATTAAGCTAAACAAATAAAGGTTAACTATAATTAAATAAATCGTGGCCTGCGGTACACGCGGCAAAGTCGGGCACGTAGGGCGAAGGTTTATTATATATGGACAAGATATTAACGCGCCACCTAACTATTTAAGCAAATATATCAATTTGAGATAACTACCACAACCATAATTTTCTGCTTTTACCTGGTAACACTACAGCGGCGCGTCGGAGGTATCTCTACTAGGGAGAGGTAGGTCTAATTTGTACATTGCCCAACTTTGCGACTTTGTCGCAGGCTTCGAGTTAAATGGTGTTTAATAACTAAATAGAAAAGTCCAGCCAACTTAGTTGGGGTAAATGTAAAAGTAAAAAGCAACACAAAAATGCGACACACACAATTCAAGGAGGAAAGAAAGAAAAGATTTGGCACGATTATCACCATCCTGCTGAATGTCAGGTCAAACGATAGAGCGAAATGTGCAATCAAAAGTATACTTGATAAATGATTGAGCGGAAGCGAGCTGAGAGCGTTATAGTTCAGCAAGATGGTAATGGTCCGTTAAACTGAAGTGTTGTGAGCGGGGCTCGTGTGTCGCGGCTGTGGCGGGAGCGCTGACGTCGTCTACAGGTTACACTGCCACAGTATCGTAGGCTGTGAGTCCCCCCCGCCCGTGGACTGCTTGCTGGGGGATTGGGGTGGCTGCTTCTGGTCTGCGAACACAGTCCAATACACTCACACTCATGTTCTGATAAATACATCTACAGTAATAAGGACAATAAATATTATATATATTAAAATAACAGCGAATGGGGCCAGCAGCTGCGTTGAAATAATAACATCAGAGCTTTTTAGCGTTGTAAAGAAACTATAGCACAGTGAGATAACTACTGGCGAGTGGGCTTTTTATTAACGGAGATATACACGTGTCCATACGGGCTGGGATCTTTACTATATTGTATGGCTGTAGAACAATAAAAGCTAATGATTGAGCTAAATCCATCTTGTATGGACTGTGAAGTATCGAGTGCCAGGGAACTAGTCTAGTTCATAAAGTCTCACTATCATTCATGGGTTATAGTATCAAACAAACAATTAGGTATGTACATATCATGCCTTAACGGCAACGCAATGTTCACAAAATTAACTAAACTAGCCGAGGTTTAAATAAATGATACGCCTTACCATTCGTTCAGCAAAGAAATATACATTAGTGCACAGTAATCGATAATGTTAGCCACATAAAGGTTAATAACGTAAACACAAAATTCAGGCAAAAATAATGTAATTATAGTCATTACGAGTTGTAGTCTTCACATACATACTTTGACTTACTGTTTCCTGTAGACGGTGGATGCAGAACATAACACATGCTTAATATCGAGCATAGACTAATACACAATGCTTTATAGTAAAAGTTATCTATGGCACGACATAGTTGGCTCGTGCTAGCGCACACACAAGGAACCGGCTTATTGTGACGCGTGCACACTGCGGGCACGTACGTACCACGCTTACGGGGACATTCGGATATATTACTTCATTACATCATACTGTTACTTTCTCAGACATTGTCAGTAGGGTTACGTAGTAAATATGTCACAACACGAGTACACTGCTGCTATTGAGGGTTATAATGTCCGCTCAGCTTTTGTTTGGTGGGACTGTGTACAGAACTTAGAAAGGTTTTTATTGTGTTAAAAGGTGCATTGTGCAAGGCCTATAAAACTGACCTGTCAATGAGTTTCCTCATTTCCTCGCTGTGCAAACCGTCCTTGGCAGTGTGGGCCCTGACTGCAACAACACACAAGTCACGACGCGCTCTATACTAGCCACGAGACCTGGAGCCGCCTTCTACGTGACACCGCGGACAATAACCGCTTGCTCTGCGCCGAGCCTTCACCTCACTATCGTTTACTTTTATCAGTAGGTAACGTCAACTAACAGCGGTTATTGTTCGCGGTTGTCAACTCCAAAACACGTACTAAATATCTACAGAATCATTTCAAATAGAGAGAATTAGTTAACACAATCACGTCTAAGCACATAAAATAGAAAGTTCAGATAGTTTAAAAAAATAAATCGAATTTTCCCTTCGTTGACTGTCGCACTTGCCAAAATTAATTGGAACCAATTTCATACGAACTTTAATAATAATAGATTTGATTCCATTTAATTTTGAAAAGTACTCAAACGAATCTTCATTCAATAAAAAGTAATTTTGAAAAATAAAGATAGTAAGCCAATTACAAGAAGTCTAAATCTTTAAGCTTTTAATTCAATTTGTTATTACTGATACAAGTTTGGCATGCTGTCAGTCACAATTATTATAAACATAAAGGAATCAAACAACTTGATTCAAAAGGTTTTACCGTCTTCTGTTCAGGTGACACCCAAGTGTGCATGAACCAATTCAACAATCAATTTCAAATATATTATCATGTCAATTGAAAACAAGAAAGTAATATGACATCTAATCAGTGTTGGACCTAGTACGTACTTTTTTGTTTTAGCCAATATCTTACAGAGCATTAATTTTATAAAGAGTAAGATGAAGAATGAGGAAATGAATGATTTGATATGATTAAGAAGTAAATGGAAATCCATAGAACTTGTGATGAGGAGTAATAAATTAAAAGTAATGCCCAGCAAGTGTACATAATATATGTGTAATGTACTGTTTATTCGATAGGAAGCAGTGCTATATAGTATTTTATATTGTAAGCTGTCACAAAACAAAAAAGTACGTGGTAGTATAAAACAGTTCATATTAATGAGATGTGTCCAAGTCGTGTCCCTGTCAGAAGATGTGTATAATATAATGCGTATATTGAAGATTATAGCGGCATGTATTTATTGTGTCTCTTTTTGTGTACAACGCATTGGAAATATTTGTGGATCATTGGTTTGCTCTTAATTTGTTACAAAATTACTAATAAGAAATATTTTAATAGGAAATCAGAATAGCTAATACATGTTTCGAACTGTTATCAAAGATTGTTACAATCGTCTTAGCGTTATCCGTTTTACATACCGACTACTAGTCTTACCAGATTAGACCGAATATTTTTTTACCGCGTGGTGACGGATTAAGAATACGGAATGTCACCACCCCTTATTATCCCATGGGTGTCGTAAGAGCCGACAGAGGGAGCATATTATGCAGAGAACAGCACTGTAAGAGAAGGAAAACTTGATACAAACCCTATACCAACCCGCTTGGCCAGCGTGGTATAGTAGGCCAATTCCTCCTTTCAAAGGAGAGGCCTAGTCCAGCAGTGGACTGTTAAAGGCTGATGATGATGATGATGATTTTTTTTTCACTGAGCGACTGCAGTCTCACCTCGAGATGCCATGTCTTAGACCGCGCATTTCTTCAAAGATTATATTAGGTATTAATTTTACAACAGTATTGAATCAAATGAACAATAGTTCAGCTAACCGTAATGTAACATTACAAAAAATCAAACAGTACTAAAAGTTAAGATTTTAATTAATTAAAAAAAAAAAAATTGGTTGCCTGTAAAGTCGGTATACGGGCGAAAGTTTTACGTGACAACGACTTTGAGTGGTAAAATAATTTTAATGTGAATATTCATTCGTATAGTAGGAAGAAGGATGAAAGACGCGTGCCTTTCACTTTTTATGTCTGTCTCTCTCGCTCTTAGGCGGGACGCGTGCCTCTCACTCGCTCTCATTGTGAGCGCATAACGTGAGCGGAGCGTAACGCAGTTTCTTGAAGTGTCACCCGGCAAACCAATTTATAAGACGTTGTCACGTCAATAGTTTGAATATTTCCAATGCGTTGTAATGACATAACAGATGTCGACAGAGGATAGCGAGTGAGTGGCAACTGGCGAGTATGGTGCAGTGCTGTGTGACGTCACATACCAGGGTAGTTGCGTGGCTGGTCGCACTCGGCTTCGGAGATCTCGTTGGAGTCCTTGCTCTCGTTGAAGGAGGACGAGCAGTTGTTGTCGTTGTTCGCGTTGCGGGGTGGGGGTGGAGGAGGCTCGGGGGATCCGCCGCACTTGCGGGTGCCTGTGCGACCAACTTATGTACATATTATTATGAATTTCTCTATCTCTAGGTTTGTTTCTTTTCGTAGTATATGTAGGAATAGGAACATTTTAGGTCAGATCGTGTGTCGCGTGGCACTACAAATGTACACCCAGTCTCGAAACAAGAATTTGTGGAGTACCTACACGAAGTACTTATTGGCTCGTGTGGGGATCGAACCCACAACACTGCCCATTTTCAACGCCGAGACGAGTCTAATCCTGCGTGGTTTAAGCTTTGGTCTCAGGCAAAATTACACATACAATTTGAGAATATGTAGATTCTAGAATCATTCAAACGGGTTGTCACAAAGGTGCCTGTGTTTTGAGCCTCAAGTCTCGCGGCAGATACTGTGACGTAAATAGTAAGTACACGACGTAAATGTCACGAATGCACGGTTGGCGTAGTGGTTTAAGCGGCCGCCTCGCCACTTGACACTGCGCCGAGTGCTGTGGGTGCGATCCCCACACGAGACAACACTTTTTGGGATTCGTAAATTGTTGTTTCGAGTCTGGGTGTTCATTGTTTCCGTTAGTTGTATGTTTGTAAAGTCCCCCGCGACACAGCATTTTGTCTTATAAAAAAAAAAAGAAGGTAGTGTTTGTACCAATGCTGGGTCGAGATCCGTAGTGGTCGGAGTAGGGCGTGCCGTAGGCGCCGGTGTATTGTTCGTCTTCAGGCGCGCAGCACGCGGGCTCGTCGTACTCGGGGCCGCACGCGTACATTGGTCGGGAGTAGCGGGCACGCTACGTACAAGGAACAGATTTTTAATCAAGTTTGATACCTAGAGTATATTAAAAAAAAAAGTAAAATTGAAATAAGTCAGTTATTTCTTTCTTTCTCTTTCGTGTATAGGCGGCCATTTCTGGTGTCGGAGTTTTTAAAACACCTGAAGGCTGCCGACATGTCCTAACGATTCTAGTCCTGCGACATGGACCGCGACTGATTATTACAAGTACGAGTTAGATTACTGCTGATAGTGCTACATGATGCGTGCTGCTGATAGATACATGTAAACATCCATACATTCCATACTTTAGTCTCTTGGATTACCAAGGCGCTTGTCCCCTAGATTTCAAGTCTCTTGTAAAATTAATAACTGTGAATAACTGCTTACGTATTGGTCCTCTTCAGCGCAAGTGGCGGGGTCGTCATACTCGGGGGCGGTGGAGTAGATGGCGCTCTGTCCTCCCTGAGAGTTCTTGCGGGCATAACGGCTGTTGGCACGGGGCTGCAAATTACATTTCATATTAGTTACATGTCATTTCGAACGATCGAGGAAATACTCATGCATCGTAAATTAGATGCACAATGCCGCGTTTCGCAGTCCACTATTGGACATAAGCGTGGCGTAGGAAGAGGGGGGGGAGGTCCGCCTCGGGTGCCACCCTTTTTGGGGTGCCACCCATCCGAAAAAAGGGGTGACAACCAAAAGTCTACTTTAAGAACAATGTACAAAAACAACATAGGTTAGCCTGGAATTGTAAAAAGGTAAAAAGGTCATCCGCCAACTTCCGCCCCGGGTGCCATAGCTACGCCACTGAGTTATATAGGAGGATTTGGCTTACTATACCTACGCCGACTAGACGGGTTGGTATTGGGTTTAATTTTTAGCTCTCCGTCGCTTCTATTTCGTTCTTTATCCGTCACTACAGTGGAATATACGTTTTTCCGTCGGGTTTGAACCTCTAGTCACCCTCGTATTGACTACGCCGGTGGTATAGTTACCATGCTCTGAGATCCGGCGCGTGAGTGAGCTGGGTGGTGTGGGTGCGGGTGCGCCAGGGTGCCGGCGTGTGCGGGGTGGTGGTGCGGGAACGCCAGCGCCTTGCTCGGGTCCATCTCCTCGCGGAAGCCCAGCAGGTGGAACGTCGCGTACGGGCAGATCTCGTCTTCCATGCCTGCGCACACACAGTACACCGCTAATGACTCATCTGTTTGTGGATAAGTGATAGTGATACTGCGTAACTCAGGGAATTTCTTGTCGGTTAAGGCGCTGTTATACCTCAGAAGCCGTGAAACACCTAATTTTTCGTCGCGCACCTAGCCATAACGGTACATACTACAAACTTGCAAAAAATAGAGCTTATAGTCAAAAGTCTGTACAAAAGACTTTTGAAAGAATTTTTCATGTATGTAAAATAGAATCACGGTAAAAAAATCACAAAAACAAGGCAGAAAATAATCTTTCGTCTCACTGTTTGCAATATTTTGATCGTGAACTGTCATATTTTATTTGATAATATTGTAGGAAATCTAATGAACTAAAGAATTACCCTATTTATTTTCATATTATACGTGTATATTTTGTAAAATTAAATAAAATCTGCCAAACGTCTATGATTTTGACGCTCGGTTGATTCCATCAATATCAAACGCTTCGGCAATTTAAACCTTATTAGCATAAGCGGTGTACTGAGTGTCAGTTGCTAGTTTATGCCCCGCCCAGACCTCATCATTCGGCTATGAGCCCTGTGAGAGATAGGTCATGTCGCTTGCGTCTCCGCTGCACGAAATTTTACGTAAACATGTTTGTTAATAATACGCCGATTTGAGTTCGTAATTTCATGTTTTATGTTATAGACTGAATACTTTGAATCAAATAGGCTTTTCTTGTGACTGTGGGCACATATAATTAGGACCTAAGTTTATATTCTTGTTGCGTTTAATGTGTTATTGTTTCTGTGCTTATAAATATATAATTAGAAGAATAAAATATGGACAATTAGAGAAATTAAGTTCTACGAAGAATTTGTACAAGAAAGCATCGTAATAAAATATAAATTCATCCATGGCCAAGTGATTATGAAATATGAAAACATTTTACACAAATTATTTTCATAAGAGTCTTTTATGACTGACTATGTTATACATTAGCGATTATGCATAATATAGTTATATAAATTATTCTCACAATACATAGCTGCCACAGTTTTCAATGTTTGAAAGAGTAATAACATAAAATCGAATCATTTTATGTATAGGTCGGTTTACGAAAGATGACCACTGTGCAGCAATCATTTTTTAGGTCTGCGTGGAGGTGCGGGGTGAGGCGCGGGTGGAATTCCAATGGCGTGGCTCCGTTCCTGACGCATTCCCTAAATGCGTCAAGAATGGAGCCACGCCATTGGTGCATGAATGTACATATGCGCGACGGCCGCCATTTCTGGTCAACTTTCGTGAACCGACCTATACCTATATTGCAAATTCATTAGCTTGTCAGAGCGCCTGGAGCGCTAAGATGCCGCCACGGCGAACAATAAACAGTGCTAATATGGCGCTCCGCAGTCCGCACATAAGCGGTAACGAATGTTGTACTATTGTGTTGTGAACATAAACCTATTTAGGTACATCGGGTAAAACTTTGATTATTCATTAACTATTAGGTAAGTTTCAGTACATCTAATATCTTTTTAATTTCTAAAATCAATCAATTATAAGTAAGTAGGTGACTTCTCTGTTTGCTATAACACAAGTTATAGTATTTTTTTAAATAATAAAGTATCTAACTAATTATATTTATTGTAATTACAGTGAAGTTAAAGTTACAGTTTAGCAACAACATTTGACTGCAATAATTCCTAACACGATTTGTTCAAGAGTTATAAGCAAAAAATACACGAGGGATAGCAGTGACTGGTTCGAATTGCGTAAGAATATGTTGACAGATTCAAATTTTGGTATAGTGGTAAAAAGAAGAGATAACAGCAGTAAAGCCAACTTAGTAAAAATTATTTTGTACAAATAAAATATTTGCAATGAAAAAAAGCAGTTGCGCAAGGAGTCTAAAATGAACCACTGGCTTTGCAACAACTGGCGAAGTAAGAAAATGTAACAATCGAGCCTTGTGGATTATCCGTTTTATGGTGCCACGCCAGATGGATTAATAGGTCCAAACACGATTGTAGAAATTTAATCTTCTATAGTTGCCAATAAGAATGGCCTGGAGAATAGTATAAGAGCAAATAAAATACAAATATGAAAACATGATAAAAAAGTTAACTGACTAGTCTAAACAAATATTGTAATTTTTATTACCAAATTCAGGGGCAACGCCACGTTACACGCAAACAAAAATGTTTATTTGCTGTGTGGAGTGGCGAAAGTAAACCACTAAAAATAGAAATGATAGAAAGAGGTGATGTTTTCTGGGAGACGAAAATGAAAGAAAAGCTTGTGGCGTTTTATATGAATTGGCAGTTGCCTGAAATTGTTGATTCTCGTCGAGCTCAAGGGATGGCATTGAACAAAAATATAAAACAAAATCACGGAGAGGAAAATGTTTCATCAGTGCTTGAAGTTTCTACAATACCAAGCCTTAAAAGGAAAGTAAATGCAAATGTGCCTCTTGAACAACAGCAAATAATAAGTATTGAAGCCTCATCACCTCACACACTGCCTGTAACTTTCGATGAGAATAAAGAAAACCTACCGGGTTGCAGCAGACAGCTAACTTTTGATGAGCTGTAAATTCTGTATTTCGTTCATTCATTCATTCATTCATCATCAGCCTTTAACAGTCCACTGCTGGACTAGGCCTCTCCTTTGAAAAGAGGAATTGGCCTACTATACCACGCTGTCCAAACGGGTTAGCATAGGGTTTGTATCAAGTTTTCCTTCTCTTACAGTGCTGTTCTCTGCATAATATGCTCCCTCTGTCGGCTCTTACGACACCCATGGGATGATATGGGGTGGTGACATTCGGTATTCTTAATCCGTCACCACACGGACAATGTATTTTGTAAGTAAATGATAAATAAATATATTTTAATATTTATTTTCTTTGAAACAACACATATTTTAAGCGAAAGAATTTTTTTATATTTTTCCATAAAATGAGGAGAGCCAACGAAAAAGCAGTAACTCAAATTATAATTCTATAATTTGGGTTGGGTTTCGAAACAAGTCGCCTGAATTTGAGGGTATTGGTGGTGTATGGCTTAAGGGAGTTAGTTTTAATCCCCTAAAAGTAATTTTGGCTGCCGGAGTTGCGTCTAAATATTTTTAAACAATTTCCAAAAATTCTTAGTAGTAGTTTTTATACCTTGAAAAACGTGAAACGAAACGCAAACCCGCCATCTTGGAATGATCATATTGACAGCTAATGTCAAATTTATGTTAGGTTCTCTCTTAATGACTCTTAATCCGAAAATAGGAACCCTGCGAAGCAGGGCTCCGTCAACCTTAGTTTATTAAACTAGTGTGAAGAATGTGGAAGTTGGCAGTGCCATACACACTAATGTTTGGAGATTTTTTTTTTCAGAGGAAACCAAGTATTTCCGGCAAGTGAAAATGGTGAGGGCGGATTCCGAGACCCCCTCAACCACTCACAACCCCTAAAAACGGCGACGTATTTCGAAACCTTTACCATAATAATTATGCCTATAATAACAATAAAACATCCATAAATAAATAAAATAAACCAACTTTTTCTAAACTTCAATTATTTCGTAACTCGCTTTAGTTGAGATACAGCTTTTGCGCTTAGTAGGGCAGTATTGTGGTTTTTAGGGTACCGTAGCCAAAAATTGTAAAAGCCCTTTATATTTTGTAGGATAGTATTATATAGGTTGTTTTTTATATATTGTAGGAACCCTTATAGATTCGCCATGTCTGTCTGTCTGTCCGCCCGTATGTAACAGCCAATTTATTGCAAAACAGATTTGAAAACTGGCAGGAATGGAATTAGATGTAGGTATTCTATGAACTGCTTTACCAATTTTATACAAAAACAAAACAAAAATAATTAGGGCCTCCATATATGGAACTGACTTAATTATTTTTATCATCTTACGGCACGTATTTATCTACTTTCGTCAACGATAATTTCGTCAAAAAAAAATTAATACCTATAACGTCTAATGTAAACCAGTTTTGCTCATGGCTCCACTAAGAACAAAAATTGCGCTATGCCTATATTGTACAAACAGATTGATTTATGTAATATTAATTTTAATATCAGTATCTCAATTCAATATGCTAAAACGTTTTGCTTGCGATTTTGAAATATTGGAATACGGATGTCGCCAGAATACGGCCGCACACGACGAGAATGAAGGGGGGCGCCCCGCAGTAGACGGAGCTAAGCGCCCTTCACCTCCCCTGCTTCACCCCCTCATTTTCCAAAACAGTCGCTTAGTACAGCGCCTTAATGAGTGATTTAGTGGATAGATACTGTATTTCAATGGTTTTGTTGCAAAAGTTTAAAACTATATGTCCAATTTTGCTTGCCCAATAGTGCATGCCCATATCCCATAAGCTATGGGTGAAAAAATTGACAAATCTTTTACGTTAAAGTCATCTCAGTAGAACCACAAAGTTTGGCAATATGCCTGATACAAGTGAAAAAGCTGGCACTCTAGAACCTGGGGCCTAAAACTTAGATGGCGAAACGTACCTTCTCCTTCAACTCAAGGTTTTGATTTTCTTGAAGATGTTATCCGTATATTATTTTAACTAACAGTACATAAAAGGTGTTGACACAAGTTACGCAGTATTGCACTATCAGTGAGGATCATCTCTTTTAGTATTTGCATGGTTAGCATCCCAGGTGCAAGTTATGCAGTTCTTGGCTGCAGTTGTATCACCTTAATTGGTGAGCTACATGCTGAAATTGTGTGGAGGTTAGTTGTCATTCGTAATCAGTCACTTTATAAGTCACAATTCGAATAAAAATACATAATACAAAAGTAGATTTATTAATTTTGAGTCACACTTTATCTACTAAATACATTATAAGATAATAAGTATCAAAGCGAAATAAAAAATAACTGAGGTTAGAAAATGCAAATTAAAACTTTATGTATAATATTAAATAAATAAGCGTAACATGCACCAAGACAACACTAATGCTCCTGCTACACCTGCGTCTTAACGCGTCAATTGACGCCTTAATTTAGGCGCGACGTAGATGTGGCCAACGATTTAACGCGTTAAAATACTAATTTCCAATGTGAATTATTTAACGCGTTAACTAACGCGTTATTGGCCATTGCCATTAAAGTTAACGCTAACGCAGGTGTAGCAGTAGCATAATACTTAGAATATTTTCATAGATCGCATCAAACGTTATGCTCGGTCTGTCTGAAATTGGCAGGAGCTTTAACCCTTCACCCGCTTGAGCAACTCGACTCGGTGGACTTTGACACGTAAGAATATAAAAAAGGCTCTGCCTACACATTTTGTACGCTGATACTTAAGGAAATTCATTTGCATGACAGTCGTAAAAATACGACCCATCGCGGCACATTGCCTTCTGAATCGTTTTTCCCGTCCTCCAGGACTACAGCATGTTTCTTCATTGAAATGCCTCCATTCAAACCGAACGTAGAGTTTGAAACGACTTTTATCATACTCACTCATTTGTCGGCTGTGTTAGTAGGTGTTCATTCCGATTTTGTCACGAGAATCATTCCCAAAGTATTGTTCAAACTTTAGCACTTCCTACTTTAGAGCTTCACGTAAACAACACGTAAGGACATTGCTAGATCTAGTTCTATCAATTTCTGTGGATCTCTCTTCTACAGACCTTAGACCCGTGAGAGAGGTCGTTGGCAAAGTTTCTTGTAGGGATCAATTGTGTAGTTTACGTGGAGCTCTATCAAACATAAGTAGCTCTGTTTACCTCGCGCATTATATGTTGGCCGGCATGAAGTTAGTCACTACGATGAGTTCGCTCATGTATAGCACAGTACTCCCGCTTCCCGACTCCTCTGTTACCAAAAAGTTACTGAAGCGTGCATTGCGCAACCACTAGCGACTAACGTGTAACGAAGTGAGGGTTTAGGTGGTCCGACGACCTGATAAGGTGACGGGCGCGGGTGGGATGCGGAAGGCAGGGGACCGGATATTGTGGCACATGTTGGGAGAGGCCTATGTCCAGCTGTGTACTGCAATAGGTTGATCGTTAGTGACTAACGTAAACCGGGCCAATGTAAAATGCGCGAATGTAGAAGTGTAAGACTGACCTGTGGAGGTGGTGTCGCCGGAGCCGCGTCGCATGTGCGTGCGGCGCACGCGTTCGTAGTGATGGCGGCGCGGGTCCCACGTCGAGTGTGCGCCCACTGAACCACACTACTGCGTTACGCATGCGCACCGCGGCACTCCCCAACACCTACTTCACCTACCATCTCACGTGTGCCTTGCGTATACGTGCACGTACACGTATACGCGCACGAACCCTACACACCTATTTTAATATACCATGCTAGACTAAATCAAATTATTTTTATAACTTATTAAAACATGCGACTGAATATACTATGATATTTTGTTTGGCAATGGAGGGAAGTAATGGATTTTCATTTTTTAGGTGTGAGATGATATATGAAGCGGCATAACGTATATAAACCATACCAAAGTAAATTAAGGGTTTAATGTTTGCGACAGTGGGATCATATTGATGTTGTTGAATTGAATACATAAATAAAAAAACAAATTCTTAGAAGTGACTTACAACGATATGACGACACTGTCACAAAATACAACAGAAAATATGGGGATTTCAAAGTTAAGCTAAATAATAACATTAACCAGTCGCAACTAAAATTTCTGAATAGTTTTGAGGTTGCGAAACAATATTGTAGTCGTGGTAATGCCCTAGAAACCACTGTAACAAGTAGTTATTACAAAAAGCTGTTTCTTATTAGCAATGACTATATATTGGTAAACATAACTATGACGCTCGTTAGTGCTTTATGCACTTCGTTACTTAAAAACATACATTACTGCCACAGAAATTAGGTTGAAAGTAATTAATATTTAGGGAAAAGTAAAAAAATGGTCATAAGATAAACAGCTTTTTGTTGTCGCAAGCATAGCGCAATACACTACACTTAGAACGGGACGACATAAAGTTAAAACATAATAGGTAAGTAAGTACCTTCCACCTCACTTTCACCATATAAAAGGTAATGTAATGTGTTCATAAATAATTGAGGATCGTATTGATACAATTATTCAAGTTATTTATTCACACATTGACATATCGGGGATAGAAAATAATATTTTGTAAAGGACTCGGATCACTTCAAACGGAAAGAAAGCTTTAATGTGATACTCCAGTATAAAACTAAAGTTTTCCTTTTGGTTTGAACCGAGTCTAAGGCACAGAGAAAAGTCAGAGCGGAAGTCGTGCAGAAAAAGAGAGATAGAGAGAGAAAGAGAAAGTAAGTAAAATTGTTTTATAAATAGTACTCCAATAGCCGTTACCTCGTAGATATATCCTGATGTTATCGAAGGGCGATTACTGCCGTAACTTGTCACGATAAAGGGTGCTTTGTAAGAATAAAAACTCCGCATCGTGTGTCCGTGAAAAATGGTGCGATAGTATCCCTTTCGATATGTCCAATTTATTTGACAATGACAAATTACCCATGATTATTATGGACTTCAATTTACGAATGGTGTTGATACTAAGTATATGGTGTCCATATTCATGCTAATTTGTTAAAGTAATTGTCCTATACAGGGTGTCACAAGACCCATCACCAAGCCGAAGTCTACTCGTTCTGGACATCATGCCAAGTCATACTAACCAAAAATAAAACTTGGGAAATGTTTTTTTTTTAAATAATCTCATTTTTTAAGCCGCAATTAAAATTGGGCGCGTACAATTTTCGAAATATCTGCTTATCCATGGGTGCATAGGACATCCATAGAACAGGTTGGCATGGTAATTGCATCGGTTTTGTACCTAATTAGAAAAATTCCATTGGAACTTTGACCCTCACTATCTCCTGAACACGTAATTTCCCAGGTATGGTGCCGAAGTAAAAAATGTTCGTCTTTTTACACCCTGTATAGGTATTGGACTCGTTTGTGTGCTGAGTGCAATGTGCAGGTAGTGTATAGGTCGTGTCTGGTGTATTGACTTACTGATAACGGCCTGTCGCTTGACTCGGTCGCAGGTGTTGTAGTTAGAGCCGGGTACAGGGGGCAGCTTGCGGTTGGGTGGCGCGATGTAGCCGAGCTCGTCCCGCAGTCCGCCGCGTTTGTCCAGAGTGCCGCCGCCGCCGCCCAGGGCCGCTTGAGAAGCGTTGTATACCGCGTCATCTATAACACACATATGCGTAACCTTCGTACCCACCGAAAAGGTTTTGATACAGTGTCTATCCAGATCATTTGTAAGGACAACATTGGTTATGCGATTATATGATTTTCTTGCAAATTATATCGAACTATGAATTTGGAAAATTAAAATACAAAAGTAGAACGCATAGGTAGTCTTTCATGCTAAATATGGATTTTAAATCAACAGTGAGATGATAATTAAAAGTCAAGAATTAATAAGATGATGAATAGGTACGGGTAAAAGAAAATAAGAAAGCGGTGAGTTCGTCACCATACATACAATACATGTCCTTCTGACCTCGCAGGCGGTGCGGGGTGTTTCTGCGCGCCAGAGTGAGACAGATCACTACTATTCCCACGATGAATACGACGATAGTAGCCAGGATCGGCACTAATACTTCAGGTTCGAGCCAAGCCCTCACCCAGGGAGGCAGTTCCTTGTCGCCGTCCATATTTCCGGGAAGTGGAGCGATAGTTCCTATAATAGCGAGCGAATTAGTATTTACCTTTGTGGTGGTCCCTGGCGCCCCGTACCACGCAAACGACAACGATAGCGATAATGATGACGAGTATGGCCGCGACCACGGGCACGATAAGGTTAAGGTGCGACAGGATAATCTTGAGAGTCTGTTCGGGAGTAAGGGAGCCGTCGCCGACTTCGCGCGCGGGCGCGATCGTACCTGAAATGCAAGCCCAGCGTTATGCGGTACATCCAACTAAAAGACAATCGAATAAAGGAATCGAATTAAAAAGGCGATGCATTTCAGGTACGGTTTATATGTTTATGCAATTAAATTATTATTCACGCGGACATTATTAAAAATAAAATATAAAAGTATGTAGCTGTAAATAATGAACTTTGTCACTTACCGCCGGTCATGGTAAGAGTCGCAAATTCGTATTCGGCAACGTTGAATCCAGCGTTGTTGTGTGCAGTAATTCTCAAGACATACCAGGTAGCGGGTTCGAGATCTGAAGAAAGCCATAAGATTTCAATAAGTTCATACCAACCAACCCGTTACTGATAGTAGGTAAATAAGTAAAGATGTATTGTAAAACGCACCGAGTACAACGAAGTTACCACCAGGCTTGACAGCGTTCGAGATTTGATTCCATTCAGCAGCACCCCTGATACAAATAGAACATGATGTATTCAATGAAATTAGATTTAAATTGGTTTAAGCAGTTCAAAAGACCAGACCAAAATTCGCGTGTGAGCGTATTGTATCATTTGTCATATAATTTGTATAAGTATTGCCAGTAGCAAATAAGCCATGTTATCATGTAGACATCGTCGCATATCACAATGTCACCTTCTCGAAACGACAACTTCTTTTGGGGCTCAGTTGGCATTCTGAGATAAGACGGCATAGAGTTGTTTACTGTTTAATTTCCTTAACACATTATCATACTTACTTCTTCTTGTTCTCAACGACGAAGTGGCTCATAGGGCATCCTCCATCGAGCCATTGTTTGAGGTGCAGAGTGACGGACGAGCTTCCTACTTCGATGAAGTCAGCGGCGCGGGGCACGGGGGGCTTGGAACCGCGAGTGCGAGCGATCACCACGTCTGAAGCTTCGCCGGTGCCGATGCTAAGGGAAAATTAACTCTCTTTAACGAACGATACGGCATAAATTCGTTTGAGAATCATTTGCGCATTCTAAGTTGGCCGGGCTGACGTTAGCTATTAGTGGCCGCGCAATGCATGTTTTAGCAGCTCTTTGGTAACGGGAGGGTACAAACTTATCATAGTGGCTAACTTCAGGCCGGCCAACATAACATGGTGTATATAACTAGATTTGTGTAAGCTGTATATTTACCCATTGTAAGCGGTTACATAGAGTTGATATCTGGATCCACAGAACAAGTTCTCCAAAGTGTAAGTGTCAGTAGAGCTTGGAATCTGAAAGTACAAGAATTTTATTAATATCTTCTACTTCCTTTAAAGATCATATTTGATCTTTATTGCATAAGTGTTTTGGTAGTTAGTATTAGTACAAAATTTTTGAACATAGTAGAGTCTTTTTGATTTCAGCATGTATGGACCACCGGCTCGACCGGGGAAAGAATTAACATCTCACAGAATATCGACGTAAAGTTGTTACTTTACGTCGATATTCTGTGATATGTTATTTTTTTCCTTTACAAAACAAAACGAAACATTATAGATACTGTTGTATCTATAATGTTGCGTTTTGTTCGGTGAGTGAGAGTGCAGAGGGTCCCATCTCTTTTCCCTTCTTCCTCATACAGCTCTTCCTATTGGTTTTCCCATCCAGGTCAGCAACGCAATTGTACTCCTCTGGTTTTTGCAAATGTCCATAGTAATCGCTTAGCATCCGGCGACCCGCCTGCTGGTCTACCTCCTATCTAATACTAATAAATAAAGCTGAAGAGTTTGTTTGTTTGCTTGAATGCGCTGATCTCAGGCACTACTGGTCCGATTGGAAAAAAATATGATTATAACCACGCTCTCTACGTACTTTTGGGAGTAGTTCATAAAAAACAACATGGAATTATGGTGTATTTGTTGTTCACCTGAACGGTTTCCCAATCGCCGAACTCTTGTTTGTAGTGGATGGTGTACCCGGCGGCGGGAGACTGGTCGACGTCGACAGAGGGCTTCAGGCGGAGGGTCAGAGAAGATACGGACGACGACGCGATGGCCAGTTGTGGAGGGAAGGGAGGTGCTACGGAAAATAAGGTAATAAATTAAGCTTAAAGTTGTTCATATAGTTAACAGTGTAAAATGGCTCGGGTGACGAATTAACGGTATAATTCTCATGAAATGCAACAAGCTAATTTTTTATAATAAAAGTCCTTGCGTTGCGAATCTGGCACTAAATGCAAATATAGTTTTTTTAAGATGGATACTCCTTCGAATCGCGTCTGTATAGTGACAAAATAAATATTTTTTGAAATAAATAAATAAATGTTTTTTTAAGTAGTTAATTTGTAAATTTGGCATTCATAAGCATCACATTGTAACCTAATTGAATAAATTATTTAAAGCCGTCTTAAAATTTCATGGCTCAAACTCGGATGGGATAAAACGGAACGTATATTCTTTCGAATAAAAAATAATTTTAGAAATCGGTTAATAAATAAGTTCTGAAAACCCAACAAAAAATACAGTTGCGCCGCGACCATGGCTGAAGCAAGTCGGCCGAAACGTTGGCAAACACCGAGGTATTTATGCCTTAAATATATTATTTATCGCGAGTAAGACCCGCTAAATAACCTTGTATAATGTATAGTAATCGCTTTTTCAGGGGAGTCGATCTATTACAAACTAGGAATGCTCCCTATTAAAAGTCTGTTACTTTCTTACCAAGTACGGAGAGCGTGTGAGTAACGGTGTCAGTTCCGAATTGGTTGTCAACGTGGCACGAGTATTCGCCGGCGTCCTCACGGGCAACACCAGCGATTTGCAGAGATCCTTCGGGCAGTTGGCGAACACGTTCAGACGCTTCGAGGGGCTGGCCTTTTACCTAGGGAAGAGTATGACGAATTTGGTTAGAAGAGCAGAGAATAATAAAAATTAACAAAATTTTAGTTCTATCATGTCAAATGATAGACCTCAAATTGTCGAACGATCGGTTGAATTCACTCGCAGTTTTTTTGCAAGCCACATCAGTCGAAGTTACGTCGCATTCGGCGTGGTGTTGAGTCTGTCATCGAGAAATATAGCCGCCACCTCCACTCAATCCCGACTGTTTTTTTTTTAGGAATAGGCGGCAAACGGACAGACGGATTGCCTGATGGTAAGCAATTACCGCCGCCCATGGACACAAGCAACACCACAGGAGTCACAAGTGCGTTGCCGCCCCTTGGGGTTGGGAAAAGGGATAGGTTGAGGAGCGGGATGAACGAACCCTATTCCTTCCCCTATTCCTATACCTTCAGCTGTAATCCGAACATTACGACCGAAAATTCAGTTTCTGCAGTATTGACGTCACACTGTCAGCTGAAGTGTTGCTACATCAAAAAAGGCAATTGAAGCTAATAGCATCATATATTATGAGATTGTATTGGGACAGGTTTTGAAGTAGTACCTTCCACAAAATGTTAGGAGGAGGCACACCGACAGCGAGGCAGGGCAGTTTGACATCTTCCTTGTAAGTGGCAGTGAACGATTCGTCGAATGAGGCAATCTTGGCGGGCACTAAAAACAAAAAACAGATCGTCAAATTATATTCAACTAGATTTTGCCTACGTGGCTGTCAGCCATCGAATCAGCGATCGAAACCAAGTAGCCAATATGTTATTCTAATGAATACATTTTTTCAAACTTTCATAAAAAGCCGTTCAGTTGATCCATTCATATAGATACTATTTTCACCACGTTCGCGTTTTTAATAGCCGTAGGATGATCAAATTTAGAGCGCTGTTTCCACGACGTTGATTATTGTACGTTTCAACGAGTAATATTTATACCTTTGTCGCTAGGGCTGCAGGAAGCTGTGGCTGAGGGTTGTCCTTCACCGATGATCGTGGACGCGGTCACCCAGAAGTCGTAGCGGCCGGCTTTCAGGTCAGTGGCGGAGTAGCTGGTTTGAGAGGCAGGTACCTGATACAAAACACAAGTTTAGTTTTTCATCATCATATCAGCCTTTCGCAGTACACTGCTGGAAATAGACTTCTCCTAATTTGTGTCACAAGAGTATTGTGAGCCTATAGGAGGATTGGCATACTACACCACGTTGGGCAGATAAAGATAATATTTCATTCGTGTTATATCCTTATTTGCCTGTTACTACAACCAAGGAATGAAATAGGGTAGTGTATATTTAAAGCGTCACCACACGGAATATTCACCTTTTAATCGTCGTTTATTCAATTAATACTTTAGCTTTTTTATCTGAATTCGTCGAAGGTTAGCTTAAGTTGCTTTTGAGTATTTCGGACTGTATATTTTGTGGGTTACTGTTAACAATGGTTGATTTCAGCAATTACATTTTTCAGCTAATAAGATCAATTTTGATATTAACGGTAAGAATTTTTTTATAATTACCTTGTTAGGATGGGGTTCGGCGTTCTGCGCTTGTGTGTATACATTGTAGTGAGTTACGACACCGTTGGGTTGCGCTGGAGGCCTCCACGACACCAGGATCGAGTCAGAGCCCATGACTAAGGCCTTCACGGCGCGGGGAGCTTCCGGTACTGTAATAAAGGTCGAATTAGTAGGGATCTCTACTGATAAAAAAATTGATGATTCAATTGAGTACCTAATGTGTGTCATGGATCATCATCCTCTTGTCATGGTCCCAATTTATTTGAGGTGAGCGCAGTATGTCCTTCGCTTTCTCACTTTTCTGTCGTCCGTAATCGAATCATGATGACGTCGATAAAACGACCAACATTCAAAATTCGCGACATTTTATAGTATTTTTATTTATGAGCGTTTTACGTATCGTAGTTTTTAGCCCGTTAGTCAAAACATAATTATCTTCATAATAGCATTGGATTAAACAATGTTGAATCCAAATTATAGCTGAGATTTTAATGCGAATTTTTTTTTGGGAAGTTGTCCATTACATTTTTTTTTAATAAATACTTGACATCCATACAACTTTGTTCGGCGAACTCACCGTCTTGTTCGGTTTGGCAGTGAATAGGAGCAGATCGTACGCCGTCGCCGCCGTTAGTAGTCGCGAGCACTTCCATCGAGTAGTTAGTGAATTTCTTAAGTCCGTGAAGAATGGTTTCGCTGCTGGCAGTGATCTTGGTGTCCTTGGTCTTCTCGTCTGCAAATTTTATGTTTTTTATGATGGCGTAGCTCGATATAATTGATGTCAAGATACGCCGCAACGCCCTTTTTCGGTAAGGCTTAAATGGCCGGTTGCTAAAAATCAAGTCAAGTCTTAAATAGAAAAAACTATGAAGAAATATGAAGAGACTTACCATACCAGGTTTCGCTAGGGCCATAGATAACCTTGTACGCCTTGATCAGACCGTTAGCAGCGGCAAGAGGGGGTGAGATCCAAGAGACACGGATAGTTTGAGCAGTCAGAGTTGTGCACAGAACGTCCTGGGGAGGGGCAGACGGAGCGCCTTCAGCGGTGTAAGCTCGCACTTCACCAGACACGGGGCCAGATCCCATCTTGTTGAATGCTTGTACTACAATCGCGTATTGGGTGTACGTCCTGCAAATTAAACTCAATAAGTATTTAAAAAGTTCAGCGGAAGCCAGGCTCCAGGTTCTTGGATTGCGACCGGGACAACGCTAAGATGATGATGAGTATATAAAAAGTTGCGTCAAATTAATAAATTCTTTATGATTGCACATACTTCAGATTCAGAATGTCCAAGTGGTGTTCCTTGCCAGATTCCTTAGAGATGTCGACGGTCTCAAAAACGAATGATTTGTTGCTTGAAGCCAGTTTGTAGCCGACGTAGTATCTGAAAGAAAAAGTGAAACATTTAAATTCGCGTTCTCGGTATATGAACTAACCTGACTGTAAGGTCTTTTATTTATTAACCTTTCAAGTACCGCGCCCTCTAAAACGTCAATTTGGCTATACGACCGCGCCGTACGACATCATCGCGCGCGCGGTACTAGACATTGAATGTTGTTGCTCTGAGAGGTCTTTGTTTATGTTTTCAAGAGTTCGAGTTATAATTTCTTGAAACCCACTTATATAGCCATTATTAAAAAAATATAATAATTACATTTGAGTGTATATTTAGTTTTGTATAGCTCTCTGTTTTGAACGGATCTTATAATACCAGTTCTATCGACAATTGTAGCGTATTATAACCAAAAATAAAATAAATTTTTGTTTATTTTTGTATTTTTATATTCTTTATAATATGGGTTTTCCTATTAAAACTAAAAATATGCATGTATCCATTATAATAATTCCTCCTTTTCAATAGCAAACATTTGCTAAAATTCACAGTTTCGCGCGCATTGAAATGAAATGTCCTTTTACTTTTTAATTTGACATCAAATTGGATCAGAAGAAGGTTTCAGAGCTGTCTATGATTCGTAAAAATGCAATGCCATTTGAAATAATTGATAAAATATACTAGGTCAGTGTAAAAAACGTCATAGATTGAAGGACGGAATCTGGACATGAATTCATGTCGTCGGTAAACAAGGGGACTTTTTTGTAGGACATGAATTCATGTCCTCGGTCGTCGAAAGGTTAAGTCAACTTACCCTTGGAGTTCGCCGTTCCAGTCTTGCGCTGGGGGAGGCTTCCAGGTGACTCGGAGGGTGTGCTTGTCAGCAGCATCTACCTTAACGTCTTGTGGTGGTCCAGTGGGCGCTTCCTCAGCAGTAATAATGGTAACAGTTTCAGATGGCTCAGAAGTTCCCAGTTCATTTTCAGCAACAATTCTGATATGGTAGGCAGTGGCAGGTCGGAGGCTAAATACGCCGGCTTCAGTCGCGTCTCCAGGTACAAGAACCCTAGTAAAACACAAAATGTTAAAGATCTTGTTCCTATAACTGGTATCCGTTACTGTGACACCTATTGCTACAAGATACTTACCTATCGATATCCTTATCCCAGTTGCCCTTAGCGCGTTTGTACTCAATAAGGAACTTCTTGATCGGGGAGTTTCCATCGTAAGGTGCGGCCCACGACAGTTGCACAGTCCTTCCAGATTTGTCCAATACTTTCAAACCGTATGGTGCTTCGGGTACCTCTGTAAAATATAGCATACTGATTGATTTACTGCTCTTTGAAATATTCCATGTTGTTAAGGAGTAGACGAAATTGTACCTTGAATGATCATGTTGATGCTAGTGTCATCTGAGCCAAAAGCGTTAGTTGCGACGCAAGTGAACAGGGCGCTGTCAGATCGTTCAGTCCTTCTGATGCTCAAGTCCGATACAACGCCACCGGGCAGAATTTCCTCTCGAATAGTGTAACGTGGGTCAGATTTGGGCTCAAGGCGTTTGTTGTTCATGTTCCAGATGATTCCAATAGGCTGTAGACGATTCAAAAGTTAATTTTGTAGCGGTGGACACTTTTCGTATTTCAAGCTTAATGTTGATATGATAACTGACCTTTTCTCCCTTAGCTTGGCACTGCAGAACGGCTGGCTCACTTCGGCGGGCGGTCTGGTTCCTCATTTTAATCTCAAATTGGGGTGGTGCTGTAATTGGACATTGATTGTATAGTAGTACCTACTTTGGCTTGTGATCTTACATTTTGTATGTTTATTAGACTTACCCTGAACGCTAATAAGAATAACAGCAGACAATCCGGATCCGATTCCATTAACAGCTTCGCAAAGATAGTATCCCTCATTCGTCTTTTGGATATTAGAAATTGACAATGTTCCGTCCTCGACTTTCACGTTAGGGTTGTTTGGCTTAAGGTCTTTGTAATCGCCAGGCGTGTCTCCTACAAGATATTAAAAAAATATAGGAAATATCTTCGAGATAATTAAAAAAAAAGTATGACAGGTATATTATCTTACCTTCAGCCCTCTTCCATGTGACCTGGGGCTTAGGGAAGCCATCGGCTTTGCATTCAACTTTAGCATCAGATCCTTGCGCAAAGGCTTTATCAGTAGGCTCAAGAATCCAGCGAGGAGGAACTGAAATAGCACCGATATGTTATAGCATCTGCAACAAGTCCACTTTGAGATGGAACTAAAGAGCGAGATCTAATGATTTTATTTATGTGTATGATTGTTAACATGTGCAATATCAGGTAACATATTAGGGTATTCGATTTAAATAAGGATATTATTACATATTTTAAAATAAAATACAAAACAATTGAAGATAAATGTTATTTTAACGGCATTATTCACTTTAGGTAAAAAATATTTTTTTTATCACGATGGCATTTTGTCACAAACTAATTGAATACCCTATTACGTCAGCCGTGACTCTTTTGCTTATTAATTTATCAAATTGATGCTAATTTAATATTTTTCTTTCCAAGACACAAAAATCTAATGAATTGAATTTAATCAGAAACTTCAAAAGTAATTAAAGATTGTGAATTCTTGATTTTATAACTTTGGGGAGCCTTTATGTGGATATAAAGTTATAAACTAAAAGAGTATTTAAGTATGTTGAAAATGTAGGTACGCAGCAAAACAGGTTATATGACTGAATGGTATAAATTTTTTTATAACAATACGTATTCTTATTTTTATTTATTATTTTTATGACATTTATTCAATATACTCAAATACAAAATTTCGAAAGTTCCTATAACGACTGTTCAGAACAACTACGTTTACTGTAATATATGTTTGTACAACTTGGTTATGAGATTATATTTGGTATGTAGGTATAAATATTTGTATGTGCTACGAGGCGTCGCTATAGAAGCTTTGGAAAGTACACTTATATAATAACATTAAGGCATAACAATCTATTAACCAAACAAATATTAAAATGGTTTGAATTAAATAATAATAAAAAGCACATATACCCATTTCCAACAAAAGCAAAGCGCATATATCGGACGAAATAATTAAGTACAGTTGACAAGAGTGCAAAATTTCAGTTTTCTGAAAATAACATTTCGTCAGACATATTTAAGTTAGTAAGCCAAGCAACTAGCTAAAACTCAATGGCCAATACGCAAATTAATTGATGAAACAAATATAAAGACGGGACCCATGGGATGGAAAGGTGTCAGGAGTTAAATAATATGCAAGGAGAGGATGAATAGGTTACGTCGATGATAGCCGCAGCCGGTTCCTATAGAAAGCATTCAGACGACTCATCTACACCCTGTCTGGAGATCAAATGACTAAATGACGTTCATCGTGTATTATATTATTCACCCAGTCGTGACATTAGTTAAATATACGAAGACGGTGATGGTGAAACATTAATTATCTATCGATCATCGATATTCTTAGACTATTTAATTGAAAAGGTAACGGAATATTTAAAGCATACAATATCGAATCTACGTTTTACGCAAAGCTGATCCGTGCTAGGAGTGAAGGGTACACAGATGCGTGATGTATACCATGGACTTCTAGTGAGGCGGTATAGTTGGACATGCCAGCGGCATTGCGCGCGATACACGCATATGAGCCGCTGTGCGACCAACCCGCCGGGTCGATCAGAAGCAAGGAAGCTCTCTGCGCGATTTTAGTGGCCGTAACGCCGGCTTTCTCCTTCAAAGGTTGCCCTTCAAAGTACCACTGAATATCGAGGGGCTGATCACCCTCAGAGACCAAACAAGTCACTTGACTGGCCTGCCCCGCAAACAGTGGAGTCTCGAACGAGAATGGAACTATGCGAGGCAGAACTGGAAACAACCATAGAGAATTGGGTTAGATTCGTCGAGGCAGGCAATGTTAGCGACTAGTGAGAATAAAAGAGGAAGGAACGGTGACTGTGAACGGACTGCTCCATTGAAGGTGCGATTCAGTGATGTTAGTTCCCATATTAACGATCCAGTATGCAACATAGCATTATCATGTATAGACGTGCCGTTGACGACGAGCGTCGCTGCGTATTCAGCGCGGCCGGCCGCGTTCTGCACGATGCACGTGTAGTTCCCTTGGTGGTTTGCGCTCACGGAGTTGATGGTGAGGAGAGAGGCGCGAGGATTGAGAGGCATCGTCGTGATGTCTCGCTGGAGGCTCGAATCAATTGTTTCACTGCTGAACGTCCACGAAATGTCGAGAGGCAGATCTCCCTTGGTGGCGACACAGTTCACTAACGCCGTGTCGCCCGGGTTGAAAGGCACCTCACCGAAATTGAACGGCATTATCAACGGTGGAACTAGGAAAGTAAAAATTTAATGAAAAGTGAGAAATGTTTAGGAAATGAAAATTGAAGGGAAGGTTGGAAGCGTAAAAATAGTCATTTGTTGCGCGCACCCTTAACAACTAACTCGGTGGTATGCGAAACGATGCCCGCAGCATTGCTCGCAGTACAATTAAATAGGCCTGCGTGAGTGGCGTCCACCGACTCTATAGTCAATACACTACTTCTTCGGTCGATGGTACTAACGCGAACTCCGGGAATAGATTTGGCAGATCGATTGTTGATCGTCCAATCAATAAGAACCGGTTGATCCCCGTGAGTTATTATACACTGAAGAGCAAAGTAATCCCCAAGAAAGGCCGGTTCTGGGCCGGCAATGAAAGGTGCGATCTTGGGAGGAACTGAAACAAATTGTATCTAAATGACAAAATAATAAATATCTACCTAAATGTCTGAAGACTAACCGTAGACTACTAAGTCTTCTGAATGAGAATTGCGTCCGGCACGGTTCTCTCCGATACATGTGTAAGAACCGGCATGTTTAGCGTCCACAGATTCTATTATTAGTAAGCTACTTCTTTTGGAGTTATTTATTATATAGTTACTATTCCTGGGAGAAATAAGTTGCCCATTAAACATCCATGTGATAGTTAATGGCAGGTCACCAAAATTGACAGTGCAAGCAGCTTGTAAATATTCGCCGACATTGGTGGGTTTCTCACCGAATGTGAATGGTAATATGTTGGGAGGAACTGGAAAGTCGTTATCGATTCATAATGAGAATGGATACATGTATTTCAAAAACAACCGAAAATTTAATCTATATAAAATGGGTAAGGACATGGAAAATAATTATAATTTACTGAGTACCGCAGATACGAGGCATAATTAAGCACCGTTTATTATCAAAGTAGACGAATGAGAGTGGGCTCCTGCTTCATTTCCCGCAACGCAAGTATAGTTGCCAGCGTGAGTGTGTGATACTGATGCTATACTAAGAATAGCGCTTCTTTCTCCTATGTTAAACACAGTTACTCCAGATCTGGGTTTAATGGGTTCACCGTCGAAAAGCCATTGCAGTCGCAGTGGATGGTCTCCCTCAATAACTGAGCAAGGGGCTGTTACTACTTGTCCAGAGTTCATTGCGACTTCGCCGAAAGAAAAGGGTTGGACCACAGGAGGAACTAAACAGAAAGCAAGCACATCCGAGCTATAACGTTTCAATACCAATAACGTTGAGAAGAGCAGTGTGACTCGCGGTGCCTGCCTTATTGGTCGCCGTGCACGTGTAGTTGCCACTATTATGTCCCAAAGCAGAAGGTATATCGAGGACAGATACGCGTTCACTAAGAGTTGTAGTCTTTACGCCTAGTCTGCGTGTTACAGGTTCTCCTTGGAACCTCCAAGTTATATTCACGGGCGTATCGCCCTTTGAAACATGACAGTCAAGGTGTACGGATTCCCCAGCAAACACGGCCTCGTCCAACTCGAAAGGTTTGATGTGAGGGACGACTGAGCAAAGAAAACATTGAAACGTTAGTAATAATTTATATAAGGCGCATGCTGTGGCAATTAGCGGGTATACCCTTAACGTTGAGCGTAGTAGAGTATCTATCTTCTCCAGCTTTATTTCTTGCAATGCAGGTATAATTTCCGCTGTGGGCGCCCGTCACAGATGCAATAGATAGGAAGGATGTTTGCTCCGCCATTTTCATTGTTTTAATTCCCATACTAGTAGACAAATCTTTGCCTTCAAATGTCCAAGTGATTGACATCGGCCGATCTCCTTTACTAACGTGGCAGATCATTTGCACGGATTCTCCATAATAGATTGTTTCGATCTCAAACGGCAGTATGTGGGGAGGGACTAATAAAAGGAAAATTGTGATATCTAAATATAATCTAAACGTGCAACATATCTATACACATATGAAACAATTTTCTTACAATAGCTATTGTACTAGAGGAACGCATCCAATACCATGAATATTGACGAGGGCAGAGTGATAAGCGCGGCCGGCGCGGTTACTGGCCGTGCAAGTGTAGTTGCCGCTATGCTGGCCCATGGCAGTGGGAATGCTTAGGACTGAAGCTTTCTCTCCTAACTTAGTGGTCGTTATGCCCATGTTATTGTGGTAGGGGATTTCATGGCCATCGAAACTCCATGATATTTGAAGAGGTCGGTCGCCTTTCGACACGTGACACGTGAGGTGTACCGATTCACCGGCGAATATAGATTCTTCGACTTCGAACGGAATTATGTGCGGGACCACTTGAACGTAAAAATACGATAAATTATAGAAAACTGGTATAACACAAAGCTTCTATTAGAAAGGATTAGAGTACATAGAAGATTGTATGTTTTGAAACTGTTTTGCTGCAGATTATAGGGGATATTATAAACAATTGCGGTCGGCGATCGAAAGAAACTTATGTTTCACATAACAGGTAGCGTCGTAATAGTCAGTAAAACCAACACTACACATATTTGTGCCTATCGTAATGTCTTATTTTATTTTGAAGAAATAATACTATAGTATCTATCTGGTCGACATGTCGAGTTACAATATGCAGCGTAAGTAAGTTGTATGATTAACAGAATGATAAGGTATGATAACAGAACGTAAAAAAGAAACAATAAAAAGCGTACGTTGCTTTTGGATATGCCAACGGAATTCATGCTGATTCCTTCAACAAATCTTTGAGCATCGATTCGCTGTGATGAACTTAAAACAAACATCTCTTATGAACAAATGAAACTGACCATGAACATTGAGAGCAGTGGAATGATTAGTGGAACCGGCTCTGTTAGTTGCTACGCAGGTGTAGTTGCCACTGTGAGCGGCAGTCGCTCCAGAGATTGATAGAAATGAGGTACGCGATGTCATTTTATTCGTCATTATGTCTAGATGCGACGTAGAATTTTCGAACCCATGAAAGTGCCACTTGATGTCTAGAGGTAAGTCGCCCTTAGAAACGTGACAAGTGAGCTGAACCGGTTCCCCAGCAAACACCGACTCATCCGCTTCGAAGGGTACGATGTATGGCAATACTGTTAATACAGAAGGCCAAATTATTGCAGAGTCAAGCGTGCAGCGTGCGAGAGGCAATGAGAGCTAACGGGCTTTGGGAGTACCATGAACGTTAATCGTGGTCGAATGTACTGCCAGGCCGGCACGGTTGGCAGCGTGGCAAGAATATTCGCCGCTGTGACTTGCAGTTGAACTAGAGATCGTTAGTAACGATGTCCGTTCACCGATCTTCATCGTTGTTATTCCTTGATGTGAGGACAAGTCCTCGCCGTGGAAACTCCAACTAATAGTCATTGGGGCATCCCCTTTTGATATATGACACGTCAACTGAACTGATTCTCCGGCGAAAACTGGCTCTTCGGCCGTAAATGGAACGATGTGCGGAGGAACTGGTGAGGGTAAACAAATAATAAAAAATAAACAAAACAATGATAACACACGAAAGTAACAGTGTACCCTGAACGTTTAATGTAGCTGTGTGGTTGGTGCTGGCTACAATATTGGAAGCTGTGCAAGTGTAATTTCCGGATTGTTTTTCTGTTGCCGCCGGTATGGCCAAAATTATACTTCTGGCTCCTAACTTGGTTATTACGACTGCATCAGTCTTTTTTATAGGCTTGTCTTGGAATGACCAAGTAAAGTTTAGTGGCATGTCGCCTTTTGGTACATGACACATTACTTGTATGCTTTCACCGTAAAATACGGCTTCATCGAACTCGAAAGGGGATATAATTGGTGCCACTGAAAGAGATAGCCAAATAATCTAGATAGTAATTATTCTGTGAAGGTACTAAAACACAACTATTCTTATAGGATTGCTTGAAGACAGATAGAACGCAAAGCATAGACATTTCACCGAGACCGTATACCCTTGACATTGAGCGTGGCGTGGTGGCTAGCACTGGCGACAATATTAGAGGCGGTGCATGTGTAATTGCCAGAGTGTTTAGCCGTCACCGCAGGGATTATGAGAGCTGAACCCCTATCCCCCACGTTCATGATGTTCAAACCGGCTAGTGAACTCACATCTCCACCGCTAAAAGTCCACTTGAAATTTAAAGGCTTATCTCCTTTCGGAACATGGCACATCACTTGTACACCCTCTCCGAAAAATACTGATTCGTCGAATTCAAAATGAGTTATTACTGGTGCCACTGAAATGTATTGTATTTGGAGATTAAATACAATTTTGTCGTACCAATATTGTTATTTTAGTGTAGTTTTATTATTAGTATATTTTGTATTTACTGAAAAGAGACAAATATTTTTATGGCCCGCCAAAGTTACACAAGGACTGAAATAAAACGAAGAACTCAAAACACTATAACTACCAGGCAGAGAAAGTGAAATTTATGATACCGTTGACGAATAATTCTGCGGTATAATTCATTGCGCCTGCCTCATTTTTGACCACACAGGTGTAATTGCCTTGATTCTGGTGGCTAACAGAATCTATGTTTAGTTGGCTCGAGCGCTTAAGGTTCACGAGATTGATGCCGACGTCGCCAGATTTCACAGGTTTGCCATTGAAATACCATTCAATTGTCAAAGGTAAATCACCCTTACTGACCGCGCAGGTGACCAAGACCATTTCTTGGGCATTTACCGGTCCTTCGCCGAATTCAAAATGTTTTATCTGTGGAGGGACTGTATACGCAAGCAGGGGTTAATAAAGTAGGTAATGCAACTAAAACAGTGCTATGTGTTATTTGTGGCACCAACGGCTTTATTGTGTGTCTCTATCGGGATCTCAAAACAGCGAATCTCAAATATACAATTATACATTCAGCGGTTTGTTGGAATATTTTTTCTCGCATCTGCCTTAAAAAGGGTTAAAACTTTACACTTCATCTGCTAACAGCTAGATACTAGGTATCGACATGATAGTGGAAATTAGAAAGACTATACCGTTAGTAACTACTCATTGTGTTATGCCGTTACTCTGTAATCGTACATTGCCACACACGTGTATGGAATTAATACCATAACCTTATTTTAAGTAGTTTTTGATGTAAACTACACGAACGAATTTGATTAGGTACAAATATTTTTATTAAAACACTTTGTGTAGGAATAAGTAGGTCTGTGTGAGGAATTAACACATGATATAAATACACAAATAAATGAACAACTTATAAAAGTATATCGTGCGAATTAAAGCTAAGCAACCGTTGATAGTGTTTGTTTGGTACCGTTGACATTGAGGATCGCGCTGTGGCTACTGCGGCCGGCTTCGTTTTCCGCTATGCACGTATAATTGCCAATGTGCTCATGTTGGACATTCTCTATACTCAAAACTGATATTCTTTTCCCATTTCGCGTAATGAATACACCGTTACCCGAGTTAAGAGTTTGGTTATTGAGTTGCCAATGTATGGTTAAAGGTAAATCTCCTTTGCCGACGGTGCATGTTAGAGACACGGTATCGCCGGCGTTGAGAATATCTTCCCCAAAATCAAACGGTGTAACCTGCGGCACAACTATAGAATCGTTCATTATTATATGTAATGCAACATTATACGAGTAAGTAGGTACATAGTTTTTTAAAGATGGATTGTTTTATCAAACTGAATTACGTTTTACCGACATAGGATATCTACTGTTTTATTTTTGTAGAAGCTAATTAGATTTGAAATCATAACGGTACAGTTATTGTCCCGGAATTAGACGAAAGATAATTTTAGAGGTATTATGGGAAGGGAGATAAAAAGCAAGAAATTAATGTAAAACAAAAATCGATTATTTTAGATGTAGATACCGTTAACAGATAATTCGGCTGAGAAATTGGCGTGTCCGGCTCGGTTGGCAGCCAAACATGTATACACTCCCGTGTGTATCGACGCTACAGAGTCTATGGACATGCTGCTTGACTTATGACCGATCTTAGTGACGGTGATCCCCTTTATGTCGGTAGTAGGCTTGCCGTTCAACAGCCAAGTGATATTGACTGGCGAGTCCCCTTTTGTCACCATACATTGAATGCCCACAGTGTCACCCGCGTTAGCAGGTTCGTCTCCAAATGTAAATGGATGAATTTGTGGTAGAACTATTTGAGAATATACGAGAATATAATTTATATAAAAACTACACAGTCAATATTGAAAGGAAACTTATTTTTTATAGATCAACATGACTTAATATTGCTTTTATTCCCTAATTTTGTCGATAGAAGCCCTTTCAATCAGGTTATGGAAATATGGGAAAGGATAATATAGGCGAAATAAAGCAAAAATACTGCTGAACTAATAGTGAGGTGTAGATACCGTTTACAGTTAATTGAGTAGAATGATTGGCACGTCCAGCTCCGTTGGCAGCCAGACAAGTGAACACCCCGGTATGTATGGATGCTACTGAGTCTATTGACAGGCTGCTGGATTTTGGTCCGATTTTAAAGACTGTTATTCCCTGAACTTCACCAGTTGGTTTTCCGTTCAGCAACCAAGTGATATTGACCGGCGAGTCACCCTTCGTCACTATACATTGAACTGCGACTGTGTCGCCTGCGTTAACAGGTTCGTCTCCGAATGTGAAGGGATGAATTTGAGGCAAAACTGTTTTAAGAAATATAAGCATAGGTATCAACTATTTTGAAAGTTTGTGTTCAGAAATTACCGTTTTTATGATAACGTTGTCTCGTATGACTATTCCGGATTGTGGCCTTTTAAGGTTTGGAAATACAGGAATGGGTCAAACGAGTGTAATTAAGCAACTAATACATAGCAAAAAGTTCAGTATTGTGGACAAATGTATAGGTACCGTTAACAGCTAATTCGGTCGAATAATTGGCATGTCCTGAACTGAAACAAATTGTATCTAAATGACAAAATAATAAATATCTACCTAAATGTCTGAAGACTAACCGTAGACTACTAAGTCTTCTGAATGAGAATTGCGTCCGGCACGGTTCTCTCCGATACATGTGTAAGAACCGGCATGTTTAGCGTCCACGGATTCTATTATTAGTAAGCTACTTCTTTTGGAGTTATTTATTATATAGTTACTATTCCTGGGAGAAATATGTTGGCCATTAAACATCCATGTGATAGTTAATGGCAGGTCACCAAAATTGACAGTGCAAGCAGCTTGTAAATATTCGCCGACATTGGTGGGTTTCTCACCGAATGTGAATGGTAATATGTTGGGAGGAACTGGAAAGTCGTCATCGATTCATAATGAGAATGGATACATGTATTTCAAAAACAACCGAAAATTTATTCTATATAAAATGGGTAAGGACACGGAAAATAATTCTAATTTACTGAGTACCGCAGATACGAGACATAATTAAGCACCGTTTATTATCAAAGTAGACGAATGAGAGTGGGCTCCTGCTTCATTTGCCGCAACGCAAGTATAGTTGCCAGCGTGAGTGTGTGATACTGATGCTATACTAAGAATAGCGCTTCTTTCTCCTATGTTAAACACAGTTACTCCAGATCTGGGTTTAATAGGTTCACCGTCGAAAAGCCATTGCAGTCGCAGTGGATGGTCTCCCTCAATAACTGAGCAAGGGGCTGTTACTACTTGTCCGGAGTTCATTGCGACTTCGCCGAAAGAAAAGGGTTGGACCACAGGAGGAACTAAACAGAAAGCAAGCACATCCGAGCTATAACGTTTCAATACCAATAACGTTGAGAAGAGCAGTGTGACTCGCGGTGCCTGCCTTATTGGTTGCCGTGCACGTGTAGTTGCCACTATTATGTCCCAAAGCAGAAGGTATATCGAGGACAGATACGCGTTCACTAAGAGTTGTAGTCTTTACGCCTAGTCTGCGTGTTACAGGTTCTCCTTGGAACCTCCAAGATATATTCACGGGCGTATCGCCCTTTGAAACATGACAGTCAAGGTGTACGGATTCCCCAGCAAACACGGCCTCGTCCAACTCGAAAGGTTTGATGTGAGGGACGACTGAGCAAAGAAAACATTGAAACGTTAGTAATAATTTATATAAGGCGCATGCTGTGGCAATTAGCGGGTATACCCTTAACGTTGAGCGTAGTAGAGTATCTATCTTCTCCAGCTTTATTTCTTGCAATGCAGGTATAATTTCCGCTGTGGGCGCCCGTCACAGATGCAATAGATAGGAAGGATGTTTGCTCCGCCATTTTCATTGTTCTAATTCCCATACTAGTAGACAAATCTTTGCCTTCAAACGTCCAAGTGATTGACATCGGCCGATCTCCTTTACTAACGTGGCAGACCATTTGCACGGATTCTCCATAATAGATGGTTTCGATCTCAAACGGCAGTATATGGGGAGGGACTAATAAAAGGAAAATTGTGATATCTAAATATAAATCTAAACGTGCAACATATCTATACACATATGAAACAATTTTCTTACAGTAGCTATTGTACTAGAGGAACGCATCCAATACCATGAATATTGACGAGGGCAGAGTGATAGGCGCGGCCGGCACGGTTACTGGCCGTGCAAGTGTAGTTGCCGCTATGCTGGCCCATGGCAGTGGGAATGCTTAGGACTGAAGCTTTCTCTCCTAACTTAGTGGTCGTTATGCCCATGTTATTGTGGTAGGGGATTTCATGGCCATCGAAACTCCATGATATTTGAAGAGGTCGGTCGCCTTTCGACACGTGACACGTGAGGTGTACCGATTCACCGGCGAATATAGATTCTTCGACTTCGAACGGAATTATGTGCTGGACCACTTGAACGTAAAAATACGATAAATTATAGAAAACTGGTATAACACAAAGCTTCTATTAGAAAGGATAAGAGTACGTAGAAGATTGTATGTTTTGAAACTGTTTTACTGCAGATTATAGGGGATATTATAAACAACTGCGGTCGGCGATCGAAAGAAACTTATGTTTCACATAACAGGTAGCGTCGTAATAGTCAGTAAAACCAACACTACATATATTTTTGCCTATCGTAATGTGTTATTTTATGTTGAAGAAATAACACTAGTATCTATCTGGTCGACATGACGAGTTACAATATGCAGCGTAAGTAAGTTGTATGATTAACAGAATGATAAGGTATGATAACAGAACGTAAAAAAGAAACAATAAAAAGCGTACGTTGCTTTTGGATATGCCAACGGAATTCATGCTGATTCCTTCAACAAATCTTTGAGCATCGATTCGCTGTGATGAACTTAAAACAAACTTCTCTTATGAACAAATGAAACTGACCATGAACATTGAGAGCAGTGGAATGATTAGTGGAACCGGCTCTGTTAGTTGCTACGCAGGTGTAGTTGCCACTGTGAGCGGCAGTCGCTCCAGAGATTGATAGAAATGAGGTACGCGATGTCATTTTATTCGTCATTATGTCTAGATGCGACGTAGAATTTTCGAACCCATGAAAGTGCCACTTGATGTCTAGAGGTAAGTCGCCCTTAGAAACGTGACAAGTGAGCTGAACCGATTCCCCAGCAAACACCGACTCATCCGCTTCGAAGGGTACGATGTATGGCAATACTGTTAATACAGAAGGCCAAATTATTGCAGAGTCAAGCGTGCAGCGTGCGAGAGGCAAGGAGAGCTAACGGGCTTTGGGAGTACCATGAACGTTAATCGTGGTCGAATGTACTGCCAGGCCGGCACGGTTGGCAGCGTGGCAAGAATATTCGCCGCTGTGACTAGCTGTCGAACTAGATATCGTCAGTAACGATGTTCGTTCGCCGATCTTCATCGTAGTAATTCCCTGATGTGAGGATAAATCCTGGCCATGAAAACTCCAGGATATAGTTATTGGGGTATCGCCTTTTGATACGTGACACCCCAATTGAACCGATTCGCCGGCAAAAACGGGCTCTTCGGCCGTAAATGGAACGATGTGCGGAGGAACTGGTGAGGGTAAACAAATAATAAAAAATAAACAAAACAATGATAACACACGAAAGTAACAGTGTACCCTGAACGTTTAATGTAGCTGTGTGGTTGGTGCTGGCTACAATATTGGAAGCTGTGCAAGTGTAATTTCCGGATTGTTTTGCTGTTGCTGCCGGTATGGCCAAAATTATACTTCTGGCTCCTACTTTAGTTATTACGACTGGATCAGTCTTTGTTATAGGCTTGTCTTGGAATGACCAAGTAAAGTTCAGTGGCATGTCGCCTTTTGGTACATGGCACATTACTTGTATGCTTTCACCGTAAAATACGGCTTCATCGAACTCGAAAGGGGATATAATTGGTGCCACTGAAAGAGATAGCCAAATAATCTAGATAGTAATTATTCTGTGAAGGTACTAAAACACAACTGTTCATATAGGATTGCTTGAAGACAGATAGAACGCAAAGCATAGACAATTCACCGAGACCGTATACCCTTGACATTGAGCGTGGCGTGGTGGCTAGCACTGGCGACAATATTAGAGGCGGTGCATGTGTAATTGCCAGAGTGTTTAGCCGTCACCGCAGGGATTATGAGAGCTGAACCCCTATCCCCCACGTTCATGATGTTCAAACCGGCTAGTGAACTCACATCTCCTCCGCTAAAAGTCCACTTGAAATTTAAAGGCTTATCTCCTTTCGGAACATGGCACATCACTTGTACACCCTCTCCGAAAAATACTGATTCGTCGAATTCAAAATGAGTTATTACTGGTGCCACTGAAATGTATTGTATTTGGAGATTAAATACAATTTTATCGTACCAATATTGTTATTTTAGTGTAGTTTTATTATTAGTATATTTTGTATTTACTGAAAAGAGACAAATATTTTTATGGCCCGCCAAAGTTACACAAGGACTGAAATAAAACGAAGAACTCAAAACACTATAACTACCAGGCAGAGAAAGTGAAATTTATGATACCGTTGACGAATAATTCTGCGGTATAATTCATTGCGCCTGCCTCATTTTTGACCACACAGGTGTAATTGCCTTGATTCTGGTGGCTAACAGAATCTATAGTAAGTTGGCTCGAGCGCTTAAGGTTCACGAGATTGATGCCGACGTCGCCAGATTTCACAGGTTTGCCATTGAAATACCATTCAATTGTCAAAGGTAAATCACCCTTACTGACCGCGCAGGTGACCAAGACCATTTCTTGGGCATTTACTGGTCCTTCGCCGAATTCAAAATGTTTTATCTGTGGAGGGACTGTATACGCAAGCAGGGGTTAATAAAGTAGGTAATGCAACAAAAACAGTGCTAGGTGTTATTTGTGGCACCAACGGTTTTATTGTATGTCTCTATCGGGAACTCAAATATACCTACAATTATACATTCAACGGTATGTTGGAATATTTTTTTCGCATCTTTAAAACTTTACAGTTCATCTGCTAACAGCTAGATACTAGGTATCGAAATGATAGTGGAAATAAGAAAGACTATACCGTTGGTAACTACTCATTGTTTTATGCCGTTACGCTGTAATCGTACATTGCCACACACGTGTATGGAATTACTACTATGACCTTATACTAACTAGTTTTTGATGTTAACTACACGAACAAATTTGATTAGGTAAAAATATTTTTATTAATTAACACTTTATGAAGGGATAAGTAGGTCTGTGTGAGGAATTAACACATGATATAAATACACAAATAAATGAACAACTTATAAAAGTATATCGTGCGAATTAAAGCTAAGCAACCGTTGATAGTGTTTGTTTGGTACCGTTGACATTGAGGATCGCGCTGTGGCTACTGTGGCCGGCTTCGTTTTCCGCTATGCACGTATAATTGCCAATGTGCTCATGTTGGACATTCTCTATACTCAAAACTGATATTCTTTTCCCATTTCGCGTAATGAATACACCGTTACCCGAGTTAAGAGTTTGGTTATTGAGTTGCCAATGAATGGTTAAAGGTAAATCTCCTTTGCCGACGGTGCATGTTAGAGACACGGTATCGCCGGCGTTGAGAATATCTTCCCCAAAATCAAACGGTGTAACCTGCGGCACAACTATAGAATCGTTCATTATTATATGTAATGCAACATTATACGAGTAGGTAGGTACATCGTTTTTAGGGTTCCGTAGTCCACAAGGAACCCTTATAGTTTCGTCATGTCCGTCCGTCTGTCCGTCCGCAGCCTAGCTCAAAGACGCCTGGTGCTAGAAAGCTGATATTTGACATGAATATAGACATACAATATTGCAACAAAACTGTAGAATGAAATTTAGGAAAATATTTTTTAAGGGTATCTCCCCTACATATATAGTGGGGTTGAATTTTTTTTTTGGTTGAGTACCCCATTGTGTGGGGTATCATTGGATAGGTTTTAAAAAAATATTATTAGTTTGCTCAAATCATTTTTCGATCAAGTGATTGGTTTGTCAAATATCAAGCTTTGAAGTGAAAAAAATTGTTAGACTCAAGTGTCCCACCCCTCTGCCGGCTAAACTATTAATTTGGAAGAGGTGAAAAAAATCACAAATGTAGTACATATAACGAATTTAAAAGGAAAACTATCACGGCTAAGTAGACATCACTAGTTTACGAGTAATCGTCGGTTAACTTATAAATACCTATTTCTGTGAGTTTACATTGGGAACGCTGGCTTAATCTTAAAGATGCCCGTTTTAGTCCCATGTGAAACAGAAGTTATTATCAATAATGGCCATTATGGGCAACTACGGAACCCTACATTGCGCGTGGCCCGACACGCACTTGGCCGGTTTTTAAAGATGGATTGTTTTATCAAACTGAATTACGTTTTAACGACATAGTAGTTTTAGTTTTTTGTCCCGGAATTAGACGAATGGTAATTTTAGAGGTATTATGGGAAGGGAGATAAAAAGCAACAAATTAATGTAAAACAAAAATCGATTATTTTTTATGTAGATACCGTTAACAGATAATTCGGCTGAGAAATTGGCGTGTCCGGCTCGGTTGGCAGCCAAACATGTGTACACTCCCGTGTGTATCGACGCTACAGAGTCTATGGACATGCTGCTAGACTTATGACCGATCTTAGTGACGGTGATCCCCTTTATGTCGGTAGTAGGCTTGCCGTTCAACAGCCAAGTGATATTGACTGGCGAGTCCCCTTTTGTCACCATACATTGAATGCCCACAGTGTCACCCGCGTTAGCAGGTTCGTCTCCAAACGTGAATGGATGAATTTGTGGTAGAACTGTTAGAGAATATACGAGAATATAATTTATATAAAAACTACACGATCAATATTGAAAGGAAACTTATTTTTTATAGAACAACATGACTTAATATTGCTTTTATTCCCTAATTTTGTCGATAGAAGCCCTTTCAATCAGGTTATGGAAATATGGGAAAGGGTAATATAGGCGAAATAAAGCAAAAATACTGCTGAACTAATAGTGAGGTGTAGATACCGTTTACAGTTAATTGAGTAGAATGATTGGCACGTCCAGCTCCGTTGGCAGCCAGACAAGTGAACACCCCGGTATGTATGGATGCTACTGAGTCTATTGACAGGCTGCTGGATTTTGGTCCGATTTTAAAGACGGTTATTCCCTGAACTTCGCCAGTTGGTTTTCCGTTCAGCAACCAAGTGATGTTAACCGGCGAGTCACCCTTTGTTACTATACATTGAACTGCGACTGTGTCGCCTGCGTTAACCGGTTCGTCTCCAAATGTGAAGGGATGAATTTGAGGCAAAACTGTTTTAAGAAATATAAGCATAGGTATCAACTATTTTGAAAGTTTGTGTTCAGAAATTACAGTTTTTATGATAACGTCGTCTCGTATGACTATCCCGGATTGTGGCCTTTTAAGGTTTGAAGTTTGGAAATACAGGAATGGGTCAAACGAGTGTAATTAAGCAACTAATACATAGCAAAAAGTTCAGAATTGTGGACAAATGTATAGGTACCGTTAACAGCTAATTCGGTCGAGTAATTGGCATGTCCAGCTCGGTTGGCAGCTAGACAAGTGAACACCCCGGTGTGTATGGATGCTACTGAGTCTATTGATAAGCTGCTTGATTTTGGTCCGATTTTAAAGACAGTTATTCCCTGAACTTCACTATTTGGTTTTCCATTCAGCAACCAAGTTATGTTAACCGGCGAGTCACCCTTCGTCACCATACACTGAACTCCGACCGTGTCACCTGCGTTCGCAGGCTCCTCTCCAAACGTGAATGGATGGATTTGGGGCAAAACTATTACGGGAAACTACTACATTACATGTGTACTTATTAAAATCAGTTCCGCATCTAGTCATTGATAGTTTTAGGGCATTATAAGTATAATTTGATTAGCAGCAAACACGTGGCTGCATTTCTCTACGACTGAGGGATTACGGAAAAGGAGAAAATATCGTTTGGAAAAAGCAAGTAAAATAATGCAAACGGTTAAAGCTGCGTCTGGTTTGTTGTAGATACCATTGACAGCTAATTCAGTCGAATAATTGGCATGTCCAGCTCGGTTGGCGGCGAGACAAGTATAAACTCCTGTGTGAATCGACGCAACGGAGTCTATTGAGATGCTGCTTGACTTGTGACCGATCTTAGTGACTGTGATGCCTCGAATGTCAGTGGCCGGATTCCCGTTTAGCAGCCAAGTGATATTGACTGGCGAGTCACCCTTCGTCACAATGCATTGGACGGCCACTGTGTCTCCCGCGTTAGCAGGCTCGTCTCCAAAGGTGAAAGGATGCATTTGGGGTAAAACTGTTAGGAGAAACAATTTTGTAGTGCGATTCGTAGACCTTTTGTTGGTTATGCCGATTTTGTAGGAACAAATATATTTTGGTTTAACAATCTACCTAATGCTATCGACTTGTCTGTTTCTCTTTCTAATGCCATTTTTGACTTTTATAGGTTAAGGAAAGGAAAGGGCCAGAACTCAATTATAAAAGCAATTAAAACGGTAAATAGTGGAAATCATAGTAAGCGATATTTAGGTACCGTTGACAGCCAATTCAGTTGAGTAATTGGCATGGCCAGCTCGGTTGGCAGCTGAGCAAGTGTATACTCCGTTATGTGTAGAGCCAACCGATTCTATTGAGAGGCTGCTCGATTTGTGTCCGAGTTTAGAAACGGTAATTCCCTGAAATTCGCTTATCGGTTTTCCATTCAACAGCCAGGTGATATTAATAGGTGTGTCGCCTTTTGTCACCATGCACTGTACTCCGACAGCATCGCCCGCGTTAGCCGGCTCGTCTCCAAAGGTGAAGGGATGGATTTGGGGTAAAACTGTTACAGGAAGCTTCTATTTAGTGTAAGGTAAACATAAATCAAAGAGAAAACTACGTAAAAATGAGAAAAGATGAAGAACCGTTAACTTCCAGCGTGGCGCTGTGATTCACTTGTCCAGCTAGGTTTTCGACGTAGCAAACGTATACGCCTCTATGAGTTCCGTTGACCGAGTCAATATTGAGAATAGACATTTTGCGGCCCATGCCGCCGATAGCGATGCCGATGTTATTGTTTTGAGCTATCCTCTTTCCGTTGAGACTCCACGAGAAGTTGGCCGGCAAGTCACCCTTGTTCATGACGCACTGAACCGACGCGGTATCACCAGCGTTGGCGGGCTCATCGCCGAATTCGAAGGGTGAGATTTGGGGAGGAACTGTATTATTTAAAAAGCGATTAAAATAAATTCTAAATTAATAAACAATAAAGCGGACCGTTAACGCTCAGAACTGTGGTGTGGTTTGTGACTCCGGCATCATTTTTTATTTCGCAAGTATAAGAGCCTCGATGAACAGCGCTTACGGAGTCTATGTTTAGTATGGATGTTTTCTTGCTGATGTTGGTAAGCACGATGCCGAGCGTATTGCGCGGTTTCACTTCTTCGCCGTTAAATCGCCATGTGAATTTGACCGGCAGATCACCTTTGCTCATTACGCAAGACACAGACGCAGTTTCTCCTTCATTCAGAATCTCTTCTCCAAATTCGAAGGGTGTGATTTGTGGCGGGACTATTATCAAACGATTAATTTAAAAAGGGGTTAAGGTGCGGGATAATGCAGTCTACGTAACGTAAAAAGCAAGCTGAACGTTATTTGGAGGAATACCGTTGACTTCTAGTACAGCGCTATGATTAGCTGAGCCGGCCATGTTCGTCGCCACACAGAGGTACGTGCCCCTGTGTATACCACTTACAGAGTCTATGTTAAGTATCGAGGTCTTTTTGTTGATCACCGTTAGTACGATCCCCATGTTATTGTTCTTTGGTATGACTTGCCCATTGAGGAGCCAGCTAATGTTTAAGGGTTGATCGCCTTTGTTCACGGCGCAAGATAGAGAGGCGAGGTCTCCTGCGTTTGCTGGCTCGTCGCCAAACTCGAATGGTAATATTTGTGGGGGCACTGTATCAAAATGATATTTTAGTCTAAGCACTAGTGCAGGGGCGTGTGTGGCAAACGATGTAGCTTTGGCGGGCATAAACATCTCGGTCTACGTTTATCGATCAAACACATTATTATTTAATTATTGCTATTTTGATCTCCTGAAAAAAAATTGATTAGTTCACGAACAAAAATAATACCACGTTTGAATATTATGATAACTAATAGATTTAAAAATATATTGATGAGCATTAATAAAATACTTAAAAAAGTCAACAGTCATATTTATTCAAACATGATGTTATAGTAGGTATGAGGAGTTACCGAGTTTTCAAAATTTCATTGAAATGCTAAAAATGTTGGCGTAATTTAATTTTTTTTACATACTGTACAAGTAAACTCGGCTGACAACCGTTCACAAGTGTGATATAAGTATTTTTTATTCTAACTTGGTTATATTTTCATTATAATTTTTATCTCTAATACATGTTTATTATTTGTAACATTTCTAATATTTTTTTCAAATAGTGTAATCTTACGTCAAGGGACTCGAACCCTTGGCTAGTTCCACAATGCCTATTATTTACATATTTTAACTAGATTGTAATTTTTTTCTGTAAACGGTTGACTCCTCAGAAACATTTTATTCAAGTAATACAGTAAGATAAGCGAAATGATTTGTTTACTAAAATATTCTATGATATCAGATATAATTACTATCTTTTATTGATATTATGAAAGGACATTTATTAAACGAAATCATTTCACTAAAATTCTCTAATAATAACGCCTTTGAGACATTAAACGTTTAATGCTTTAATCAATCATATAATAGAATGGCACTAGAATAGAATCGATTAAAATGGTACTGCAAACTTCTTGACTTGATAATTCTATTAATATTAACCAGATTTGGTACTTAGAACATTTATGATTATTCAAAATAACCTCATAGTTTTCCAAGTATTTAATATACTATAGTATTTTCGCTGTATGATGATATGCATGACAGTTCATGACTGACAATTATAATGATGTAACCTAAGGAAATTTAATCGATTATTTATAAATATCGAATTAATTGGCAAAGGACATGGAATCGTAGTTACCGATTTTAAATCTTCGAAATAAATTCATATTGAAAGTGTTTTGGCAAATACATTTTCAGAAATAAAACGCAGTACATAATTTTAAAATTCTTTTTTAGTTATTCCGGTAACTGTCACTCGAAATAAAGCTCATATCTGAATCGGAATCTTCTCCGACTGAGATAATTAATTGCTGATCTGGAATTCGGTCTAGGTGGACATATTTATCCCAGTCGGTAAATATTGTCGATTGTGTTTATTCTGCGGCATTCCTACAATTTTCTGCGGTTACATTTTGGCCCCCGTTTGCAGGCTCTCCTTCAAAGAAGGTCCTCAAACTAAGCACTAATTCAGGGCTCTGAGAGTTTAAAACTATCTTTTTTGTTGTTTTCGGCGTTGTACATACCAAATATAACACAACAAAAAAATTAAAAAATAACACGCCAAACAGAAACAAAACATAAACCGCATACAAGGCAGATGCACTCGTACTGACGTTTTCGATCACAAGATGGCCGCTCCTATTCATCGAGTTCATGGCGATTCAATGGTGTCAATCTCTACTGACAGAGGTTCCGTTTCATGCATCTGACATTTTGAGAATTATAATTAAATAATTTATTTACAGTTAAAAATAATTATAAAAATAGAGTGAGGCATACTAGTATCAATTTACTTTGTAATTTTAATAGATATTATTTTTAATTATTTGTCTTTTTGCCAATTTATTTTCATAACTTGAAAGTAGTATGCGTAACATGTAAAATGAGAACTGTCACGCATATCATCATACAGCGAAAATACTATAGTTATTTGAATGAGGTGTTCTTTTAAAGTTAGCTTTTCTTCTTAACTTTTCTTTTTAACGTTAGCTTTCTAGTATACTCGAATATTTCTGAATATATATGGTAGTCTCAAAGGCGTTCACCAGATGATTTACGAACTTACCCATAACTTGCACTTCCAAGGTTCCCTTAGCGGTGTATCCCTGTGAGTTCTTGGCCACGCACGTGTACGTCGCTTCATCGCTCATACGTTCCACGTTCTCAATCACCAGGGTGCCGTTTGTGAATACCTTCTGCTTGCGGTTGATTGGCAGTACCCTGGAATATGACAAGTAAGGGATATTTGTTAGGTTTTTGGGAATTACTGAGGCGATGACTTGTAGTGACTTTTATGTATTCGTACACGTACTAATATTACACGGAATTTTCTTAACATATTATATAATCCTTCTGTATGTGTGATTGTCACTTAACTCCGCCTAAATGTCTGTACCAATTTTGACAGAATGTTATGTGTATATATTTAATGGGTTTCTAGTTACTTTAGAAATACAATTGGTCACAGTAAGTGACAGGACACACACAGGCAGGACGGCGTCCGACGTCCGCTAGTATTCTATACAGTACAAATAAAAGGACCTAAGCGGGCGTTCTCTGACCGGGGGGGCGATTCAGAATCGTTCGATATCTCATTTGACATTCGATTCCGTTAATTGTCAAACGGGCCACCTAATTTTTTGTCAAAACAATCGCATTTCCTATAAATTTTATGCATTCGGTATGAAGTAAATTAATAAATAAACCGAATTCAATGAATATTTGTTCAAACTATCTCTGATAGGCGGCTAAAAGACGAGGGCAATAATTTGACATATCGTACGATTACTTGTCGTGACATTCTGAATCGGCCTGCAGATTAGAGACATCCTAAAAGAGTGATAGGTTAGAAGTAACGTAAACAGAAGAGCATACATAATAAATTTAATGTAAGTGAATAATCAAGGGCGTTGCCAGCCGATAGCCTAAGAGGGGGCAAGTTGATATGGATAATGAGAAAAGTATGAATAATAGGGTTTTTGAATCTCTTCAGCTGTCCCTCCCTGGCCTCCCTTTTCGATGCCCTTGGTCAGGATTGTTGCAAATAGCTTTCCGTAGTTTCTGCTAACCCCTTCGGGAAACAGGCGTTAGTCTATGTATGCATGTAAGTAAAAGGACTCAAGCCTACTCAAGATATTCATTGTCAAACACTAACCTGTTATCGCGTTCCCAGACGATAGACTCGATGGGGTAGCCGGCGACGGGGCAGTGTACGATGAGCGTGTCTCCGGCGACCACGGGGCGCTTCTTCATGGGCCGCACGTACGGCAGACCGTACACGTTCACGCGGGCCGAGTGCGAAGCGCTGCCAACCTGCAAACATATCGTTTCAATGCTTTAGTAAAAACATTTTAAACTATGGAATATCGCTTTGGGTTGCGGAGTTCAGACAGGTTGTTGTGGAAAAGCTAATATTCAGGCAAATCTGGTTAGACTGAGAACTCTCGTTCTGGAATAAAATCCTATATCGTGGGAGACAAAAATCATCAAGCAATTTGTGGATTGTGGATCACGTGGCGTTCCGTGGGGTCGCAGCCACAACACTCGGCGCAGTGTTAAACGGCGAGGTGCTTAAATCACCATATCATACGTCGAATTTTTGTTCAGAAAGCATGCTCCTTTGGTTTCCGGCTCTCCTTAGTTTAAAAGCTCGATAAGCTCGTTACCGATCTTTCAAACTGTCAAACACACATTTATCATTTTGATCTTATACACCTTTTTCAGTTTTAGGTGACTCTAACGCTCCAATAATTCACTTGAATCAAGCGCCTCCAAAGTGAGCGTCCACCTTGAAGTGACAGAGCCCACGGACGTGGGAAGTGTGTCAGAGTTTGTGAGGTTAGGGTTGGTAGCGATAGGGCTTGTAGATTCAGAAGCTTGGCTCTTCATGAGATCTTGATATCTTTTTCAATAGGTAAGCTGCAATTCATTTATGTAAAATGTAGCCAAGATGAGTGCAAATAGTCTTGGCAACATTTTACATGCAAATGTTTTTGGTGAGATACATTGTACTGATGGACGTGGTTTGGGGACGTACCTTGCTAGACGCGATGCAGGTATACAGTCCACCATCGTTAGTATGTACTGAGGAGATGTTCAGGTGAGATTCCACGTTGCCATCAGCGGTGACGAACTGTCCGATCTGCAGGCGGTCGCCACTGCTCAGCTTGTCGCCGTCCAGGAGCCACGAGATGTCGGGGGTGGGGTTGCCAGATGCGACGCACTTCAGACGCAGGGATGGGCCGGAACGGAAGGTCTGCTCGCCGAAACTGTGGCGGATCAGGGGTGGTTCGACTGTGGATGGATAATTATTGCTATGTAAAAAAAGCATGTATAAGCGAAGATATTTAGACTGAAATGTCTAATCATTTTTTAGGTAAAACCTTGGAGCTTTAGCCTTCGAAGATGCCGATGGATTATATTATTATGTACAGCTTTGAAATTTTAAGGTTATCATTCTATTTAAATCAAAATTGCTACAACACCAAAAATATTAATTTGTTCTAACACCGTGATTTGCTGAACGAATTTTGTTGTCTGGTATCCATTGTTTCTAATATTTTATGAGCCGAGAACAACCATGCTGGTCTCTTAAATTGTCTCTTTTTTAGACTACAAACTTTTAAATTCAAAGTTTAAATACTCACATCGTCCTCCAAGTTTCAGTTCAGCACTAGCGCCCGCACTTTCCTGGTCGTTCCTGATGAAGCACTGGTACATACCCTTGTCTTCCTTCTTAACGGATTCGATCCTGGAAACAAATGTAATTGGTCATTCAGTATAATTTGAACTTCTACATGTTAGGCTTGTCACACAAAGATCGTTCAGCATGTACTGGCCGCTATACAGAGGATATGAGACAGAATTTTGCTTAAGCGTCAGAGTCGGGGCTTATTTTTGGGTTAGGTTGGTTCTGGAACTGGTGAAGCAAGGCTTTGACAAGGGAAACACTGTAGTCGTTTCGACAGAAACAGGTATTTGGGCAAGGGGTTTTCCCCTTGCCCAAATACCTCACATACATACATAAATAGGCATCACCTCTCCCCCTTGCCCAAATAACTGTAGATGATTGAGACCCCTACTTTCCTCATCCTCCTTGGATCCACCCCTGAATAAGTACCTCAAAGTAGCGTCGTGGTGCTTCATGTCCTTGCCATCCTTGAGCCAAGTGATAGTCTTAACAGGATTGCCTTCATATCTGCAAGTGAAAACAGCGGGGCGTCCAAAGTCAACGGTCTGAGTGGCCGGTTCAACAGTAGCCTTCAGTGGGGCGGTTACCGTCAGTACAGTTTCTACAGATTCACCTGGAAAGGAATGAATAAGACGATAGATCATGAAATTTTCAAATATATCTCTAACATCCCGAACGCTATTTAAGTATTTGAACATTGTTTAATTTTGTATAGAAAACATTACACAAATGATAACATAAGGCATCTCTTGCGGATAATAAAGAGATTGTAAATAGTGTGACGCTATACGGTTACTACTCGATTATTTTTGTATGCAGAATCCTTCGTAAAGCTTCATTTAGCAACACTAGTGAAATGATTATTCATTCGCCTCTTCCTGCATATCATTTATGGATGATTATTCAATTAATTATAATTTCATTACTCACCGAGGCTTGATTAGGTCAGCTGTCATATAAAATTGGACATGCATTGACTGTCTCTAAAGGAAACACGCAATGTGGCTGTATCATATTAAGTATCAATAAATAATACTTACCACCGACGGAATTGTTCACGACGCACAAGTACTTTCCAGAATCCTCAACTTTAGCCTCTTTGATGATCAAAGTGCCAGACACTTGCTTCACTCTGTCGTCGAGAGTAACGGGCTGCTTCCTCGTCGTGCCGTCAATGAACTTGTACCATCTGAAACAAAACAGAACATGTTCGGTACACTCGTACGTTTATCCTAACTACAAATCAGGGAATTATTGGCCACTCCGTTGCTCTAAAAGTTAAAGCGAAATTACTAAACATTTAATCTAGTGTAAGAGAGTAAAAATGTAATCTTATTGGAATAGTAATTTATACGGAGAACATTATGACCTACTAGAGCCACCCACCTGAACACAGGAACTGGAAAACCTTGACTTAGACATAAAATAGTGCCCGTTTCTCCGATTTTCAATTGAGATTCTTGTAACCGACCACTAGACAGCTTTGGAGGAAGACTGTTTGTCGGCTCTTAAAGAAGAAACAACGGCTATCTAAGCGATCACACCTTATACGGTTGTGTTTTTAAATACACAATGCGAAGAATTTTGAAACCAATACAATTATAGGTAATCAAAATCGAGTTTAACGAAGATTGATAACATAAAAAGCTGGCCGTTGGGACAGAGTTATGATAAAGCTATCGCATAAACCAGCGCTGGACTTTGACTCAATAAGCTAAGTAAAGTGCAGCCTTGACTCACGTAAAGCACAAAGTAAAGATTAAAGCGTCGGAACGAAAGCAAGAACACCCTGACACTTACCAACAGGTGTCTACGCCGCTCAATCGTTACTTTGGCTGGGGACCATAATATGGGCGCGCGGCCGGCCGCGATTCATCACGCCTTCATGTCACGTGTGGGCGGGGCGGCCGCCGCGACAGACTGCAATAACAACGGATATCAGTACATTGGGATGATAGGTATGGTATGACTACGTGATAAATGAATGCGTGACACGCCGCCGGCCGGCCCCCACATACTGAAAGCCGTACCTCGCGAGAGGGGCTGGGAAAGCTTGAACTTCACAAAGCAGCGCGAGGCTTTCATCTTGTCGACCTATCTGTCGATTGAGCCCATCGCCCGTCACCTTTGGCCCCGTCCTACCGGTCGGCTCTGGAATGCAAAACCGTCCTGTACTATGCCAACTCACCTAAACAAGGGCGCTGGGTAAGCGGCGACTTGACACGTCAAGTATGCCACGTCCATTTGAGCCACGGTGAAAACTTCCCACCCTTCGAAATTTTTTGTAGAATCCTTTCGAGGTGCTATTTTATTCGTGGGTTCTGTAAATGCAGAGACGACGTTTTTGCAACCCTCTTATTTGTAAATATTACAAAAGATACTCTACAAAGATCGAAATAAAATAGATACGACTTACATAGCCAGATGAGACGCCTTTCAAACATAAACTGCTGAGTGAAATGAATGCAAAACATTTGAGAAATATATTACCTATCTTGGAATAGATATCAAAGATGATGGGTTGAAACTTAACATGAGATATAATGAGACGCACCTTGAGGCTGGCACAGGATATCCTTGCGCTGGACATAATAGTGCTAGCGAAGAATTCTGAGGGTAATATACGGCAGCTTTGGGAGTCGATGTGATACTTGGCGCTGCGCTCGCAATCGGTTCTACATAAACATTTTAAAATATTTACAAAAATAACAAAATATTGAATGATGTAAGTGACGAAAATAATTGCATTAATAACAAACGAGCAACTTGCCTGAATATAGGTACGGGGAAGGCCTGCGCTTGACAGAGTAATCCGAAACTTTGTCCAACATTGCGCACAAAAGTTGTGCTACGAGCGTCCGTCGAAAAAGTGGGTGCTTTGGAGGCCACAGGTTCTGTCATGTGAAAAAAAAATCACTTGCCTGAAAATTGGAGCGGGGTAACTTTGAGCCTGACAAAGAAGTGTAAAAGCTTGTCCGACGCGTTTTCGGAAAATGCTCCCCATCGATTCGGAGGAAAAGGTTGGGGACTTAGCGCCAACCGGTTCTACAACAGTACGTCAAGACTATTAACAAAATTAATGGTGAAACTTGCCTGAAAATCGGTACCGGAAAGGCCTGAGCTTGACAAAGTAGAGCAAAACTTTGACCTCGGTGTCTTTTTATAGATGAAAGAGCAGACTCAGTTGAAAAAGAAGGAGCTTTTGATCCCACGGGTTCTGTGCACAAATGGTATCAGGTCATTACACAGACGAGACGGGACGACAGGACAACCTTACGACGACTAATATATCCTATCTATCAAATCCATTTATTATTTTCTAAACTAGATTTTTTTGCAACTTCTTTCAGAAAGTTAATACGAAAGATCTATTACGATAACGGCCTTTTGCCGACACTTGCCTGAAAATTGGTATTGGGAAAGCTTGAGCTTGACACATTAAAGCAAAACCTTGACCCATATGCCTGGTGACCGCCGACAAAGTGAAATCGGTGGAGAAGCTTGGTGGCTTGGAACTAACGGGTTCTGTAGAAAGTAACAATTTATTAATGATAACTTACCTAAATATCGGAATAGGGGACGCTTGTGCCTGACAAAGCAATGCGAAACTTTGTCCAATTTCTCTAACAAATATACTGCCTTTGGAGTCACTCGAAAAAGAAGGCGCTTTTGCACCAACCGGTTCTAAAAGCACGATGATAAGGTCAGAATGTGAAACCTACCTGAATATTGGTTGGGGATACCCTTGGGCCTGGCAAAGCACAGAGCCGCCAGAATGAGCTTCTATTTCATAATTGTAAGAAGTTGCAGAAGTAGGGAACGTGGGCGCTCTTGCAGATACTGGTTCTAAACCAAGAAAACAACAAAATTTAGGTGACACTCACTTGAACACAGGTGGAGGGTGAGCTTGAGCTTGGCACAAGAGAACTATGGCTTGTTGTACCACTTTGGTGAGAGTTGTGCTTTTAAATTCCAGAGAAAATGATGGTGCTTTTGACCCGATTGGTTCTGCGGTAGATACGAATACAATCACTCATGGTTTATATGCAAGATTTCTTACCTGAATATGGGGACAGGAAACGCTTGGGCTTGACATAAAAGAGCAAAATCTTGACCAGTTTTACGAGTTATCCCAGAAAACTGAACGTCGTTCGAAAATGTAGGGGACTTTGAGCCAACGGGTTCTACAATTGAAAATAGGTTTATTTTATTCACCTGAATACTGGCACCGGAAACGCTTGCGCGGGGCATAGAAGGTTTAGACTTTGTCCAGTATTCCTCACATACCAAGAAAGTTTAGTATCAGTTGAAAATGTAGGCGATTTCGATCCAATCGGTTCTAAAATTATAGAAACAGCGTTGTTAATTTACCTGAATATGGGAATGGGGTGTCCCTGCGCCCGACATAACAATGCTAAACTGTGTCCTACAGGTCTCATTATAAACCAGGCCAATTTGTCATCTGTAGCGAATGTTGGGGGCTTGGAACCAACGGGTTCTGGAAATTGTCAGCATAAATAAGATCTTTTGACGCGAACGACGTAAAATCCTATTTTCACTACGCAAGGTTCTATAATTATAAGTACATGTACCTGAATGAAGGGGCTGGAAATCCCTGTGCCGGGCAAAGCAAAGCGAAGCCCTGTTCTACATTCTTGACATACCACGCCAATTTAAAATCCGTAGAAAATGTAGGGCCTTTAGTACCGACCGGTTCTAAAAATAAATGTGGCCTTTTATTGTTGAGTTAAAACTCACCTAAACACGGGGACCGGGGACGCTTGGGCCAAACAAAGCAACGTAACGCTGGAGTCCTTTGCGAATTCCACAAATTCTATCGTTTTAGTCGGTACTTTTGGTGGGGCGCTATTTATTGGTTCTAAAAATAGAAATTATATAAGTAATATTACCTGAATAGGGGGACTGGGAAAGCTTGAGCGGGACACAGCAGCGTTACGCTAGCCTTAATATAGGTACTGAAGCCTCTAGAATTATCCATTGTTGGAAACTTCGGAGGAACTCGTCCTACGGGCTCTAGACATACACGAAAATTATAATTGTGTACTAATTATAACCAAATTAATTTACCTGAATATTGGAACGGGATAAGCTTGCGCAGGGCAAAGTAATGTGACAGTGTTACTGAGAGTTACTTCCGTGATATCAATCATTTTCATTGCTACTTTTGGAGCGGCGCTACCCATTGGCTCTAAGAAAAATTAAATAACGACGAGTTAAAATCTTGTCTAATATTATGTGTATACCTGAACGCCGGGGTGGAGGATTTAAAATATTTGGTAATTGTTATTCACCTGAACACTGGTACTGGAAAGGCTTGAGCAGGGCAAATAAGGTTCAAACTCTGGCCAGTATCCTCACATACCAAGAAAACTTATTGTCAGTGGAAAACGTAGGCGATTTCGATCCGATTGGTTCTAAAATTACAACAAATATCGTTGATTAAATTACCTGAATATGGGAATAGGATGTCCCATGGCCGGACATAACAATGCTAAACTATGGCTTACTGGTCTAATAAACCAAGCCAATCTGTCATCAGTTGAAAATGTAGGGGCCTTGGAACCAACGGGTTCTGGAAATCGACAGCAGTTGTAAGTAAGATGATATTCTTACCTAAATACTGGGACGGGGTACCCTTGGGCCGGACAGGTTAGTGCAAAAGCCTGGTTATTTTTGATCTCAAACCAGGCTAGTTTCGATACGCTTGAAAACGAAGGACTTTTCGAGCCGATAGGTTCTAAAACATTGATAAAAGTACCTGAATAAAGGAGCTGGGTATCCCTGGGCTGGACAAAGCAACGCAAAGCCCTGTGCTACATTCTTGACATACCACGCCATTTTGAAATCCGTAGAGAATGTAGGGGCTTTAAGACCGATTGGTTCTAAAAACAAATTTGCCCTATTATTTTTTCGATCAAAAGCAGATAAACAGAAGACTCAATGCCATAGGAAGTTATATAATGCTGCAGTCAATCGCAAATATACAAAATGAATTATCTTTCGGTACCTTAAACTGGTAATAAAAGGAACAGAATTCATATTAATAAATTTACCTGAATAGGGGAACTGGGAAAGCTTGAGCAGGGCACAGCAACGTTACACTGGCCTTAATATCGGCATTGAAGCCCCTAACGTTATCCAGTGTTGGAAACTTCGGCGGTACTCGTCCTACAGGCTCTGAATATACACGCAAATATGTTTGTGTACTATTATTTAAACTAGATCATATTACCTGAATAGTGGGACGGGATAAGCTTGCGCAGGGCAAAGTAACGTGACAGTGTTATTGAAAGATACTTCTGTGATATCGATTACTTTTGTGGCTACTTTTGGAGCGGCGCTACCCAATGGCTCTAAGAAAAAGTTATTAAATATGTATTAATTAATGCTGTCTGATAATATATACCTGAACGCCGGGGCAGGATACGCTTGAGCGGGACACAACAGAGTCACACTTTCAGCACCGTTAGCGTCAAAGGCACGACTTTTATCTCCCGAAGTGAATTTGGGCGGAACGCGACCAACTGGTTCTATTATAAAAAAGAATGATCGTTTTTCTATTCTTCTTAAACCTTTACCTGAATAGTGGGACTGGAAATGCCTGCGCCGGACACATTATTGTCAAACTGGTGTTTAATACAGCGCTGAAACTTCTTGAACTATCCATCGAAGGGAATTTTGGAGGTACGCGTCCCACCGGCTCTAGAGAGATAAGACGAAGATAAATCAATGTACCTGAAAAATGGTGCTGGGAACGCTTGCGCTGGGCAGAGCAATGTCACACAAGAAGCGGAAGAGAATGTAAAACTGCGGCCAGTTTCAGTGGATGGAAATTTCGGCGATACTTTGCCCATGGGTTCTGTATATGCAAGAACGACAAATAATTAGAAATTACCTAAATGCTGGACTGGGGAATCCTTGCGCGGGGCACAATAATGGAACTCCACCTCCCGCATTAGCAATGAACGTCCTACTAATGTCGCCTGTCGGGAATTTAGGGGACACCCTTCCAAGTGGTTCTACGAAATGAACGTATAACATATTCAAGGCTTAGCAGCAGTGTACTGTTAACATCTTACCTATACGTTGGGGCAGGGTATGCTTGAGCGGGACATAAGATCGCTACGCTTTGATAGCTGTCAAAGTTGAATAGTCTACTTTTTTCTAAGCTTGGAAACTTTGGCGATACTTTTCCCATTGGGTCTGAAGCAAATTTATTGAAGATACTATTACGATGGCAATCTTAAAGAGTACCTGAATATCGGAACCGGGAACGCCTGTGCAGGGCACTGTAGCGCAAACGAATCGTATTTCTTGACGCCGATCATTGTCCCCATCACAACGGATGCAAATTTTGGCGGTACCCGTCCGACTGGCTCTATAGAAGTTGTAAGGAAACATGTTGAAGTAAACATTTACCTGAATAAGGGGGTTGGGAACGCTTGGGCAGGACACTGCAAAGCATAAGAGTCGCCCTTTATAACTTCGAACATAGTTCCAGTCAAAACGGATGCAAACTTGGGAGAAACACGGCCGACGGGTTCTAGAAATGATTATAAAATTACTAGAATAGCATAATGCCATACCTGAACACGGGGACAGGGAACGCCTGAGCTGGACATTGTAATGTGAATGCTGATCCGAAGGTAGTAACGAACGTCATGCTCACTTGTGTAGTGGACAACCTAGGTGGCACTCGCCCTATGGGCTCTGAGGAATTACGCAAAATGACGTTAATTGACTCTTACCGGTGCATAGGTGCAGGATAAGCCTGTGCTGGGCATAATACTGAGATTGTGGACAGCTCCTTAAACTGGTAGCCACTGGTAGTCGCTGCGCTAGGGAACTTGGGAGGTACCCGTCCCACCGGCTCTGCGCATGTTGGGAGAAGGCGAGTTCACGAATAAAGGAAACCAGTAATCACTTGGAAAATGTATGGATAACGGTCCCTAGTACACCCCTACTCATCCCTATGGATAACAATAATAACGCGAGTCAAGGCTCTACAGGGTACCCTATCCCAACATTCAGGCAAGTTAATAATACATAACATTAAGCTTAAAGACACAACATGCGAATTGGGTCTTTAAGCTACAAATTACAACTACAATAACAATAATCTTTTTAGATAAATAAATGGTACTTTACTATGATTTTTGTTTTTAATATTGGTTTATTTTGTAACTACAAAAAAAAAAATTTGATAGAAAAGATTATAATTATTGTATTAAAATTTAATAAGTTAATAAAAAAGCAGCAAATATTCTATAATGTTTGTTGGAAACAAGGTGAGCATCGCTTTATCTTTAAATAGAACATAATAGATACTTTTAGACAACGCTAGTGAAGGATAATAGAATAGTTGCTGCCAAAGGAATGAATTAATAGTTTATTGCACATTATTCTCATTATTGATTGTTCCAAAAGTTAATACTTATTTATAAAGGTATATTTATACAAAACCGTGTCAAAAGAGTAAGTGCGCAATCAACTATCGTTTACAAAATATAAAAAGTCAGAGCGCCATTAATTCACGATAAGCAAAATATAGTGGCATATTATTGAATGAGTACAAAGAGCAATTTGCATAAATGTGTATCGCATGAATTGATGTCACTCACATAATGAAAATGTTACTACAGTTTAATAAACTCACCGGTAATAACAAGTCGGCCCTTGGTCGCAGATAGTCGGGTTTCACCAGTAAGTCTATGCTTTGTCCTGCATTGGTATGATTTGTAACCATCCTCGGGTCCTACATCACGGATATGCAATTCTCCAGATGGCAATACCAAATATTTTCCCTCTGTTGAAAAAAAAGAATATTTGTTGTAGTTTCGCTGTCAATTGTTAAGAGTATGGCAAGAAAACATATTCAATATTTGCAACGCAACATAAGGTTGCGATTTACTTACAAATTCAATAGCATGCATTAAGTCTAAGGAAGTGGGATGAAGGATAAAGGTAGGCCGTGAGGCCCATGGTATCACGGGAACCCAATAGAGGAACAAAGTCCTAAGCAACGTTGTCCTAGAACTAGATGAGGTCGTTGACACACAAGCTTTGTTATCTATTCCCACGAAATGTTCACATGCCTATCTTCAGGATAGTGAAGGCTGACATTGCCTTGAAAGCCATTTACGTCGTACCGTCAAAATTGTTTGATGAGTCTAGTTTGATTTCTACGTCCTTCCCATCCTCGCTGATAATCCAAGAGACGACGTTAACGTACTCTGATACAAAGCTCGGTATGTGGCACTTCAAGATAGCGCTATTTCCTTTCAGAACGTACTCTTCCATCAGATTCACGGCGTATGCCTGAGAAACCACTGAAACAATTTTGAAAATGACCTTAGACAGTTGAGTGATACCTTGCCTTTATTTGCTAGTGGCAAAGAGTCTTATAGTTACACACCCTCTAACTGTAATATATATAATAATATAGAATGCAGTTCAGGAACCATATTTAGGAGTCGGATATGTGATGGAGGAATCCGTTAATCAAAGGTATTATTTAGTACCTAAATCAGATGTAGAATTTATTTTTATTTCTTGCTCTTTCTCATCTCCAGATATTATCCAAGAATTGACTGATACGTACTCAGAGACAAAACTTGGAATTTGACATTTCAAGATAGCGGCGTTACCACGTAAGACGTATTCTTCCCAAAATTTCACGTCATAAGCTTGAGAGACGACTGAAATCGTTTTGAAATAATAAATAGGACATTAAAGTCATTGTTTATCTTCCTATCTGATAAGTACACTAGGGCACTTATGGGTAGCCTATATAATAAAAATATATACTAACAGAGGAGTATAAAAGGATATTGGAAAGGAAAAAAAGAAATCAAACGTAATGGCAATACACGTTACCCAAATTAAAATCTGAGTCTAAATTTATTTCCATTTCATCCCGGTCCCCTTCGGAAATGATCCAGGAAGTGACCGTGACATACTCGGTGACGAAACTTGGAATGTGACATTTTAGAATAGCGGCATTACCGCGTAAGACATTTTCTTCCCATAAGTTTACTGTATACGACTGCGATACCACTGAAAACAGTAAAAACTTTTGTATTGATTTCCAGACATAAATGGTTTTATTGGGAAGGGATGAATGGGGAATATTCTCTTGTAGACTGTGTTTGATACCTAGATTAAAAGACTCATCTAGCTGAATTTCCTTTTCGTTAACGTCTCCTTCAGATATAATCCAAGATGAAACAGTAACATACTCTGTTACAAAACTTGGTATGTGGCATTTTACGATCGCGGAATTTCCTCGCAGAACGTTTTCTTCCATCAGATTTACAGTGTATGCTTGTGATACAACTGAAATTCACAACAAATGATACATGGAAGGTGCTAATAGCCTGTAAGGAGATGGGAAAGGGGCAAGAAGCATGAGGAAGCCTGTTACATATTCGAGTACCAAGGTCGTTGTCTTCAGCTTTTATCTCTAACTCATCTCTATCCCCTTCCGAGATTATCCAGGATGACACACTAACGTATTCAGTCACAAAGGTTGAAATATGGCATTTGATAATGGCGGCGTTCCCTCGCAATACACTCTCCTCCAAAAGATTGACGGTATAAATTTGCGAAACGACTGAAAATTAAAATATGTGAAACCTAAGATTAAAATGAGAATACTGTCGACTAGGTTGGGAGCGGGATATGTGGAACAATAGACAATTGCTAGCTTTAGTACCCTCTTTGTCGATCGAATCGTTAATTGTTATTTCATCCTCATGTTCTCCTTCGGAAATTATCCAGGATGCTACTGATACATATTCAGTTACAAAACTTGGAATCAAACATTTCACGATAGCAGAATTGCCTCGCAAAACGTTTTCTTCGACCAGGTGGACGGTGTATGCCTGGGACACAACTAGAATACAACAAAACGCATAAGTTCTTACACAATAACGACGGGAAATGTCCTATCTACAATGACATTGGACGGGATCAAAGATGTTGGGAAATGCCAATCGAGAAATATACCGTAGTTATCATTCTGTGTATATTCTCCGCCCTCTGTGTCGTGCCAAGATGTCACTTGCACATGGTCAGATACAAACGAAGGAATATGGCACTTAAATACTGCAGCATTACCGCGAATTACGTAAATGTCGTAAACTTGCGATTCGTAGAACTGATTTACAGCTGAAATATTAAAATACAGAGGAATGAAACCATATGAGAGTATTGTGTCCGACGGGGGATACTGTGGAGTGCGGATAGGAACAATTGGGGCCGCGCGTTGCTCTCGATTACCGTAATTGCCCTCGGAGCCGTTGAACGAAAACGTAGAGAGGGAATTATCTTCGTCCGTCACCCAATCCACAACATGGACGTAGTCGGCCACGAATGACGGAATTGTACACTTGACAATGGCAGAATTGCCACGAAGAACATCTTCATCTGTAACCCGGGGCTCATAAGACTGATGTACCACTGTGGATATAAAGTAATCCTAGATATCTAAACGTTCACTTAAATATTCTTCAAGCTTGTGCTTACATGATCGGTATAACAGAAGATTAAAGAGGAGGACCGGGGAGCAGGAACAGTATAATTTTATGGTCTACTATGTACCATCGTTAAAATCAGAGTGTTCCTCAGGCGTGACTGTATCATTATCCACTATCCAGGCCACAACATTGACAAAGTCGCCGACAAAGGAAGGCACGATGCATTTCATGATAGCCGTGTTGCCGCGTAAAACAAATTCGTCGTTAACTCTAGCTTCATATATTTGAAGAACAGCTGTGACAACAAAATTAAAAGGATTCAGGATTGAGGTCATCTTTCTACATGAGAATTTACCCTCATTGTCATTATTGGGGTAATATGTGCCTCCATCGCTGTCCATCCACATTTCAACATAAACAAAGTCGGATACAAAACTTGGCACTTCACATTTCATAATGGCTGCATTGCCGCGAATCACGTATTCGTTGTCTGCTTCAGCTTCGAAAGGCTGCGACACCACTACATAAATAGTCAATTATGAAGCATGTATTTAAACTAGGAATTGTTCTGGATAGGAATTCTGGTTTTGAATAAATATTTTGTTGAAGTACCCTGGCCTGTACTAGTATTGTTTACAGTAAGTATTTGTCCGTCATCCATAACCCATGCTTCGATGTAAACGAAGTCGCTAACAAAAGACGGTATCTTGCAGTGAACAATAGCAGCGTTCCCTCTAATCACGTACTCATTTTCGGCTTCGGTCACGTAATACTGTGATACGACTGAAGAATAACAATTACATGCTTAGGTTGGAACGGTTCGAGGTGTAAGGAATAGTTGTGAGCACGGGAAGCGAGTATGATTTGTTTAAGAGGCCATTGATACCGAGGTCGTCGGAATGAGTAATCTCTGTTCCATTTTCGTCGATCCACGCTTCCACCTTTACAAAATCCGCAACAAAGGAGGGAATAGAACATTTAAGAACAGCGGCGTTGCCCCGTATAACATACTCTGTCAGAATCTCTGCTTCATAGAACTGATTCACAACTGAAAGGAGACACGTAATCTTTGGTAATAATATATAATTGGAAAGGGAAATTAAGGAACAAGGTTAATATGTATAAATATTTATAGTAGGAATACCGATGTCATCGGTCAATAAATATTCGCCGCCATCAGAATCGACCCAAGCTTCCACTTTGACAAAGTCGGCGACGAAGGAAGGAATATTGCACTTTAACACGGCAGTGTTTCCTTTGATAACATACTCCGAGACTACTTCGGCTTCATAGTATTGCGTTACAACTGCAATAAATGCCGTTCATGGAATTTAATAAAGTAGGGATTAAAGGACACGGGCTGGATAGAATTCTGGAGAATAGTTTGTGTTCAAACTGTGTGGTACCATCTTGAACTCCTTTATTTTCATCCGGAGTATATGAATTGCCAGCCTCGTCGTGCCAAGAGACTACATTAACAAAGTCTGCTACAAATGACGGTATGGAACATTTCAGAATAGCTGAATTGCCACGAATCACGTATTCATTGTTTACTTCGGATTCGTACTGCTGCTGTACCACTGTGAAAATGTAGTGCATTTAATATTTGTTTAGGAGAGAATTGGAACAGGGAATGTGGCCACGGTGAGAAACGGTAAATGATTAACCGTAATTTTCGCCCGGCAAGAAATCGTTGTCATCGGTGTGCCAAGAGAGGACCTCAACAAAATCGGCGACGAACGAGGGGACCTGACACTTGAGCACGATACTGTTCCCCATAATGACGTATTCCTTGTTGACGTCAGTGTCGTAATGCTGGGTAACCACTTCATTATAAAACACACACAAATAAATGTAATACGATGGGCAATCAATTACTATGACATCTCGTTAACCTGTAATAAACTTTTATACAAACAATAGAAACTAGTATATACAAATTAAAGTAAGTGATGTGCATATTTATAAAACATTTAAGTATTTGTAATTGTGAGGCCTTTTACGCTCATTCATGCTTACTTCAGGGCCAAAGAAGCGTGACCATAAAGTATCAAAGAACATCACCTACAATCATATTGTTATAAAATCTTTTAACTGAAATAATTACATATATGTCGGCATGATTTCGTCTAGAGAAAGGAACGAGGCGGCGCAATATATCACCCTCATAAGTTTATAACATTCGCCTCGTCCTATTCTACGGTTGATTATTTAATTGACCGTACTTGACCTCGTGTCATAAAGGGCAGCGCCCTATGATCACCAATCAACCATATATATTTACTGCACTCTAACAGTGCCACCGAAATAAAGTGCATGAGTACGATCATATCTAGGTACTTGTACCTACACAATTATGATTTATTTCGGTGATATGGTCATTCACTTCTTGAACAAAGTATTTGATAACAGTATTCTCATAGTAGTTGCTCTATCTAGTTGACTGTTTCATGGTTAAATATTTCAAGAAATAAGATCGTAAAAACCCTCACATGTAAAAACGCTTAATAAGCTTATACTTTGAGTATGTCACTGAAAGTCCAAAAAATATATGAATCAATTCAAATATGAAAATTATTACAGTGGCACCCGAGTGAGAAGTCACTTTCAGTGACATGCTCGTAAAGCTATACTTTGGAACAATATCCAGTAGTCAAACGATTGTTCAAATTACACTACCTACAGTAAAATAAACATTCATCATTTGAAACAATCTGTTGACTATCACATTACAAACGAAAAGGGTGATAAGTCATCAACCGAAAGCGTTGGGACATATACAGAAATATAAGACAGTGTTAGATGACGTACGCACACGACTAGAGTGCGTATGACATGTAAACACATTCGATATTATTTATAAATCTGTCACAAAGCTTTACGGCAATAACGCGTGCCTCACGGTTTTGTTGTAACATAATCACATGTACTTGCTCGCTCCGAAGAAGCGAGGGGAAACGCGGGCTTTTAACTTTACTAATATATTTGTAAAGTATTTGCTTCTTAGCAAGTTCTTTGTATTTTTCTTAACTTTAGTACCTAAGCGAACGGCAATTTTGTTCCACTTGGTAGTGAACAAGAGCTAAAGAATGTTTCTTGGAATTTGTAATTTCATGTAAATGTTGCTTACCGGCGCGCACATTGACATCCCGGGAATGAATGGTACCAACAGAGTTGCGTGCGAGACAAGCGTACACTTGAGCATGAACCTCTTGACGGTAATCCTCCGCGCGGAATGGAGGGAAAAGGAGGTTTCCGTTCGCCTGAACCTGGATAAACAAAACATCATACAAGTGAGTCAGATATTTCTGTGCAAAGGGATTAGTAATTTTCTATTTATACGATGTATTATATCATCGAAAATAAAATTATATCGGCAATTTAGATTTGGAGAATGAATAACCTGGTAATATAATTGGGAAAATATTTCTTATAGGTAGGACGTAGGTACAACTGGTACTGTCAAGCGGTTGTGACACGGGGGAAGCGACCATCACTATCTGTGATTCAAAACTAAAATTGGTTCATAAACTGACCAAACAATGAGCACACAGCTTGACCTATTTATTTTTAAAACAATTATTGCAAAGAGTGCATTAAACATTGAATAAATTCTTATCTCGAGGGTATAAAATATTATTAAGTCTATCGTGGATTTCTAATTTATCTACGAACTAGAGCGCTACAGGATAATGAAACCAGCGTGAGGAAAATCACAAATGGCTTTTATCGCAGGTTACCATCATAAAGGTACGTAAGTATGATAATTATATACCTTCGACAGCAAAACAAAGAAATGAGCTAAAATACCTGTTTAACTTATTACCGGCAAATCTCTACAATTCTCTAATATACAATTTTAGCATTTAAGGTTCAAAGTTTTCTATGATAGAGCGTTAAAGTTTTTTAGGTGCAGCTTACTAAAGTGTTTACAAATTATAACAATATAGCACACCTTTTTTATTTATTAAAAGCTCTATAGGTACAATCATTTACACAGGCGGGCTTAATACCAATAGCATTCTCTAATAGCTAGTCTGTCAAGGCCTCAGAGATGTCAGTTAGTAGATGTGACGAATTTTTATTTGCACGAGATAAGTGATACAAAAGTTAATTAGATACAACACAAAAACTTTTGTGATTTGTTTTATGCAAGGTTTTCGTAGCCTCATTTCTTGCGAACTCTATAAATTCATACGAATATGACCTATCAGTTTAATTTCGTAATATCAGTCAAAAGATGTACAGTGCTACACATAGGTCACCATCAAGTTTATCTACTCAGACCAACTTCAAGCTGGCCGCATCCGACTAGTCATCGCGATTGTTTAGGTTTATTAGGTACATACAATATTCAATTGCCCGCTTATCTCTATGCATGACCTACGTTGTATGAGAATACGAACACAAAGAAGCTATAGGTAGATATATTTACTTCTCACTAATCACTAATCAAAGTGTAAATAGGACATATTTTGCGTGCAGTGTACCTACCACTGTCGCCTGTTAAAGGCGCCACAGTCACGCAAGCGTTCGGACTATTAATGCACCTTCATTTATACGGACAGTCTTTATAGTCATATAATGATCATAATAAAAGGAAGCTATTGTAATGGGTAGAGAATCCGCTTTACCTAATAGGTCATAAAGATATTTATTTCGCGCCAAGAATTGTATGTTGTGGAGGAAAACACATGAATTATTGCAATAACCTCTAGAATTAAGATGGACAGGTATTAAGTACACCCACGTGTTACCAGTTGTGTTTACATCCTACGTAATAGAGAACCAGCTGTTTATTGTTGCCCATAGCGGACAGCGTAAGTTTATGTACCTTTATGGCAAATTACCGGTTTGGAATGATTAGAAAACTTATACGTCGCAGGCAGATGACTCGTCTAATACAATTACATTTTCTGTTTCACAGAGTCTCATATCGTCTTTCTGACATCTATTTTAAATTAATGCTTTTAAGCAGTTTTTATGTTAATACTCTTTTTGGCAATTTATAGACCGTTTCAAAAGAACGTAGATATTCTAAGGATAGGTACTATTGGCGATGCAAAGATTATCCGCGCGCCTCTAGCGGCGAATTTTGAAGTTGTCCGGGTACGACACTTTTGACAGCTTTCAATACAACTTTACTTGGGAGGTTATAGTGGTAAATGTATTGAGCTGTCAAAAGTCTCGTACCCGGACAACTTCCAAATTCGCCGCTAGAGTCGCTAGTTAGAATATTAGCATCGCTAACAGGTGTTAAAAATTTCAACAACGAGACTTTAGAAAAGGCGCTTTAACTCATTCCATAACAAAGCTTAGCCTTGTTTAGAATCTAGGCCAATCTAACGTCACTATGAAAATGACATTATATTACCTGTCGCAATCCGGGTACATCTCCAACAGCGGTTCCATCAGCTCGAACCCAAATAATATCGGCGGGCGGGGATCCACGGGCAGCACATTCAACGGTCGCTCCGGTCGTATTGCTAAAGTCTACTCGGTTCGGGGGTTCTTTCATGAATATCGGGCCTATAGTTTCGTCCTCGCATAGCACTGACCCTGGAAAGAAAAATATTTTCAAATACATTTCGTTTTCACATAACATAAACTCAGAGATATTTTAGAGGGCTATAAAAATCAATAAACGACTGATTGCCCTTAGACAGGCTGTCACAAGACGATGCTTGCCTATGAAGTGCCCCTAAAATATTTTAAGATAAGTTCCAAAAGAGAAAAATCAATTATGATGCCGACCAAAATATCGTGCACGAAGCACTCGAACATTACAAACGTGTGTAGGTATATTTTCTGAAATCTAAACTATGCGGATAACTTAATACATTAAGTACATCGAGATTCTAACCAACACATTAGTTCGTAGAGCTGCAAAGGAATGAAGAACAATTTAATAGGAAGCACACTGAGCATCTGGTCCTAATAAACTCTTCCCGGCACCGCGATTGCGGTTACCTACTTACTAAACGTGGACAGCACGGTCTGCGAAATTTAAATAGCTATTGATAAACACAAAGTTTTGATCCATACAATAAACTATAATGAGCTCGTATTCACTGAGTGCGCGGTGTACATTTTATTAAAATAAAAATTATGAATTGATAATTGCTATTAGGGGAGAAGTGAAGTTGAATAGGGTGCCTTTTTAAGTTATAAATAGAAGCCGAGCTAGCGTTCAAATCTAATAATAAAGAAACGTCATGTAGCGTACATTATATGGTTCAATATTACTATATAAACATAGTCTACTTTTATGGCAAAATTATTCATTATTTAATTACTTATACATACCTACGAATAAACTTCAATTTAATATCTATTAAATACATAAAAGTGCTGATAATCTTGAGCATTCCTTTGTAATGCGAACTTTTTACGTTACAGAAAAAAACGCCTTTTAAATAGCGAGTGAACGAGACTCGATAGAATATCGAGTGTTCCGGCAAGTATTCTAGCGAAAGGACTGACAATTTGCTGCGAACTTTTTGCCGACTAGGGCGTTTGCTTCAAAGATCATGAAAATGTTCGTAGCGATGTTTGGCTCTATGCTTGGCTCTGACTGTAGTCGACAAATTAAAAAATGGTGAATTGTCGATGTTCTGTCTATCAGCAAAACGATATTTGTAATGTTTTTGATAATGAATTAAAAAATATATGTATATCAAAAACAGCTACTATTTTCGATATTTTTATATATAACCATTGTAACAATTCTCTGCAGCAATGATTATGACACTTTTCATGTCCTGAATAGATAACACCAACGTAAGGCCCTGTTTGCATAATATAAGTCTCTAAATATTGCGAGGATCCAAATATCAAAATATCAGGCGCCTTATCTCTGCTTGTGTCAACATTTCTTAGGCTTGAAATATATTATGTATCTGCCTAGTAAAAGTCTAAGACCTATGTGAATTAATTTATCGTGAGAGTTGATTAGTTTGTAGCTAAATATTTGGACTACCCAATCACGTTAAAGCACATCACATTCTAGCTACTAATCGCCATACTAGTTAAATTGTAAAACAAGCGTCCATTTGTACCGGAGCACTATATTTATACATAGCCAGAAACGCAGTCGCGATGCGCGGCAAATCGATCAACAGCCCCGCTGAAATTCATTTAGCGTCCCAAATTGCATTACGTTAGAAAAGTTCGTTTCTTGCGCAAGTGTAAATATAGAACCTATGCCTGCCTTTAATTTAACTAGGACTCAGTTCTGCGTGAGAGGTGATTTTTTACATATTTTAATGAGGTTAAATTTGCGCAATTTGTTTATTATACAGCAACTCGTCACCACATTCAGGCTCACTGTAAAGTCTTATTGCAACACTTGTTAACAGGTATAACAACAAAGTTTTAACGAGATATCTTAAAACATGCTGTATGCAGGATTTACCCCTAAGTGCTTTTAGATTTGGCTATTTAACCCGCCTAAAATTGGCTGAATATCCATCTTATAAAAGAAGCGCTAAAAGCTAGAAAGCTGTCCAGAGCATCTGAAAATATATGTAGAATCCTAATCCTCTGCAAGCATTGTGATGGAAAATAGCAATGTGGAATATATTGTAATTCATCATCATCAGCCTTTAACAGTCCACTGCTGGACTACTTAGGCCTCTCCTTTGAAAGGAGGAATTGGCCTACTATACCACGCTGGTCAAACGGGTTGGTATAGGGTTTGTATCAAGTTTACTTCTCTTACAGTGCTGTTCTCTGCATAATATGCTCCGTCTGTCGGCTCTTACGACACCCATGGGATGATATGGGGTGGTGACATTCCGTATTCTTAATCCATCATCACACAGAATAAAAAAAACAAATATTGTAATTACTGAATAGGCATTATGAAAGGCCAAAAAGAGATTATGGATAGATAGAAACTGGAACAACGAAATGGATGGCATATCCCGAAATCGACTAATTTATTATTTCCTTTCTTAATAAAGCGCATGATACTAAATGTCTGTATATTTTAGGAATGACCGCGAATTGACGTGTGGTTCGTACAATCACAACTGCGGGCTGCGTCATGAATTCTTGTGTGCCTTTGTAACCGTTTACATCTACTCTAAACATCTGTAGTAGCAATACTACGTTTGCCGCGATGCACCGGCGAGCGTAGTGTAAGCCTTAAGGGATCTCAACATTCTCGCGTCTCGACCCACTTTATAATGAAGCCTGGAAAAATAATCCAGCACAAGTGACGTACGCTCTCGAGCCGCGCCGCTCGCGCCACTCGCTCGCTAGATGAAGTGTGCGTCTATGACACTTCCTACATGTTAATTACTGACCCCATTAGATCAACTTACTCTACGACGAACCAAGTGTTCTAATATCCTGTGCAGTTTAGATACCTCCGTAACTAACATGTTATAACGGTTTTTACGATGCAAGGGTCTTAAACTTTATGGCATCCTCGTTAAGACGAAACAAGCTAAAATAAGGGGTTATTCACCAACTCGACACAAGAGACTGGACACACGTGTGTCCAGTTGGTGAAATTCAAAATTAGTACTACTAATTATTTCGTCATGTGGACACGCCATGATTTTTACGCGTGTCCACATGTCCACATGGTGAAACTTAAATTAAATCGCTTTAATGTTTTCGTCAACTGGACACACTCAGTTTTTTTGCAATAAAAGGTACAGTTACGTTCATAATCGCCTCTATCATTTAATTATTAAACGTGGCGATTTCATAATAAAGGTCGCAACACAGGGGTAAGCGCGTAGCTCGTTCGATTTGCAAAGTCAAGCGACTCCGCCACCGTATGAATTATAGATGGGTGACCATATATAAAAAAGTAGTCCGTGCCTCGAAGTGCACGTTAAACTATAGGTTTCGATTGTCATTATCATCTATAACAGTTGGTATAGGTTGTCAGTACCCTCAAATAATCTGACATCTAATTAACCTTAGAATCTCGAATTCCGCTTTGTGAAAAAATATTAGGCAAATCTGGTTAGACTGCAAAGCCGAGTTAGAAAGTTCAATGTAATTTAAAAACAATAATGCAGGAGGATGTACATATGTCATGAAAAAGTTGCTTTACTTTTTTATTCAAAAACCTTATTGACTTTTATTGATGTCCAAATTTTGAATTAAAGCAAATACATAACAAATAAATAATAATTATAATGATTTATTATTATGAAGAAAAATAATTATACTTCTAAGTATCTTTAAATACGTACTTTTATTACAATGGCATTCAAAATATTCAAAATACTTAATCTAAATATATCCTAATGATTTAAAATATTCACAGAAAAATCGAATAAAGACTTAGATAATTCACCATTAAAAATATATTTTTGATTTTTTTTGACAAAAAAACTGGCACCGTTTAATCTCGAGCTGCTACAGGTGCCCATAAAATTAAATATAAAACACCATATTGGAGCATAACAATACTTAAATTGGTAATTTTGCCAACAATTATCAATGTACATAGCTCTGTAACAACAATATTTGACTGTTTGGAAATATAGTAATTATCCTTATTATAATAATCAACAAGCTTAATATTAAGTACTTATCACAATCATTTTACTACAAATAGAGATCAAAAAAATCAACAGCTAAACATTACAAGATAACATCAGTATAAGATAAACAATATTTGACTCTTTGGAAATATAGTAATATAGTAATTACCTTAATATAATTAATAATAAATACTACAATCATTTTACTTCGATTAAGATAATATCAAAAAAAGCAACAGCAACATTACAAGAAAACATAAAATATAAATATAAAAATATTTTAACTTACTAATTTTTTTGATACAGTGACCGATGCAAATTTCACCTGATTCAAACTGCCTTACAGTGGCTGCGATCATATTATTAATTCTGCCTTTTCCATTTTTTTTCTTTGATATAGGTTCATCATTGATAACTCGGTGCCAAAAATCGTTCATTTCCCTTTTTTACCATATTTGGTTTTCGTTTCAATTTTTTAGCTATACCTGCATTGCCATGCCTCTACGGAATTGTTAGTTCGATGATGTTGTTTATAGCAATTAAAAGTCTTTGCATAACAGGAATTGTCATCGAGCCATGTTTTAATAAAATAGTCATTAAATGTTGTTATATTTTCAGTGTTTAAGTATTCAGCCATGACCAGGCATCTGATTGCGCATCCATCGGTAAAAGTGTATAATGTCTTGAAATGTGTATAATACCCCATAATTTTCACATTCGAAATAAGTGGCTTTTCAAAATCACATGCCATAGTTTTTGGGTGCCACTCCGGTATTTGACTTTTAATTAAAGAAAATGTACGTTTCTTCTGTGCTATTGGGCAGCAGAGCATAAATAGTAGGAATAATGTTCGTATGATATTTCATACTCCCAATATCGACATGAATCGTAAAATAGCTGATGAAATTTTCTAACACATGTATTAAACGTTCCATCAAGAAGAACTTCTCTGAATTCGCAACAATTTCTCTCGTGCTATGGTGGGCAAAACCGATAAATACGATTAACGATAAAAACGGAAAATAATTGTTAAAATGACATACAAATCATTTGTTCCCAGCTGCGGGACGTTTAGTAGCCGTTGATAAATGTGTCAAAAACATTTATCTGCATGACTGTACTTTGTCAAGAATTCGGGTAAAATACGACCGTGTGTCCAGTTGACGAAAACATTAAAGTGATTTAATTTAAGTTTCACCATGTGGACACGCGTAAAAATCATGGCGTGTCCACATGACGAAATAATTAGTAGTACTAATTTTGAATTTCACCAACTGGACACACGTGTGTCCAGTCTCTCGTGTCGAGTTGGTGAATAACCCAAAATACGTCTTTACTTGAAGAGATTTTAATTAGCCGATTAATTATGAAACTAATTGATGAAACTGTATTTAAATGGTATTTCGGTTGAAGTATTTTAAACTGGGGCAGAAATGTTCAACTGAAGAGCAGGGCAAAGCCCCTTTAAAGGTAAATAAATTAATTCGTCAGTTGGCTTAACAAGTTGCGGCGAATTTAAATAAAACGTTCAAAAATGTTGAATAACCGATTCTGGGCCAACGTTGGAAGACAAAAAATAGCAACAAAGAGAACAAAAACGCGAGGGCGTGTTGCGTGCGCGCGGAGCTCGCGACAGATGTGCCGGAACGCACGCTCCTGATTGGTCGCAGCCACGACAGATGTACAACACATCACAACCTGAACGCAGGATGCTGATTCAACTAAGATTTATCATACCACTTGTAACGATTTCTATTATGTTAATGGTCATCAAGAGCTTTAGAATAAAAAACAGAGTTTAGAAAACAAAGAAAACATGACTACCTATTTAAAAGCTGTTTCGAATTTCAAGGTTTTCAAGCCGTGAAGTAACTTACATCTCAAGTGTAGAGACAATACAATATCTTGTCGTCTTTATCATAATATTGACAGCAAGAAACATAGATTTCAAGATTAAAATAATTATTTATCGAAACTTTGAGCAGAGCTCTACATTACGATAGAGTTGTAGAGCATAAATAGGCCGAACACGGGGACCTACCAATTAGGTATGTGGCAATCCACAACTAATTCTTTATTTCACATATAAGTGACTTGTCCAGTTGGGCCAAGTGTCAAATAATCGTAAAATAAATATTTTATGAAAGTAAATCCCTTGTATAGAAATGCTTTAAATATAGAGCCAATATTGACATATCAAAAGTTGTAAGTTTGTTACACAAGACACCTATATAAGAATGAAACACGAATGTAAACTTTCTTTCGGTTACTGTAAAGACATGCACTTATGTCAATATTTTTGTATCAAACACCTATCAGATGTTATCACTGCAGAGTGACGTTTATCAATGAATCACCGTCGATACTCGCTATGTAGGTCTCTTATGACGACGACAGCATGACGATATAAATTGAAGGCCAAATCTATATTGCATATGCATATTTTGCTAGTTTATTCACGCTTTGGAGTATACCTAAGGCCTTAGATTCACGCGCATTTTTATTATTAAACATGTTGCCGATCAGAAGTCAATAAATACCGGGCATGGGCCTGATAATCGCGTTTATCGTAGTGAAAATATGTACAGTATAATTGTATAGTATCATTCATTATCGTTGCGATAATGTATAGTATCGATTACCGCTGCTGTTTGCATAATAACACTGCCTAGTGTTATACATACTTGAAAGGAAACAATCGTACTCTTTCGTGACTTCCTCGAGTACTTGGTTAGTAAGTACTGGACGTTGAACTATTGACACTTTCTGTTATATGAGGACGATAGATAACAGGCGAGTATCGTTCAAATATTCAATATACCAGGCATGTATGCTATACGAAAAACGATAACTAAACATGAAGCTCGGGCAATGTTACTCGTCGTAAAAGTTCAAGGTAAGGGACGTAAACCTGACAAAAGCTCCACGCACATGTCGGTTGCCGCCGTTGTAGAATATTTAAGAGATCGTCAACAACGTGGGCAACAAGGTTACCACTTATTCCACTAGTATTGCTTAAACTTAAGAGTGCATAAACGTGCATAATAACTAAATTTCTTTGAAGGTGAAACCCGTTTATTTTAAATCTTAATATATAAAATCCTTGCGTTACTGACTGACTGACAGACATGCTACAGCCGAAACTATTGGGCGCAGGAAGCTGAAAATTGGTATGTATGTTCCTTGGGGACCGTAGGGGTGCACTAAGAAGGGATTTCCCGAAATTCCCACGGGATCGGCCAAAACGGGTAAATTTTAAAAAATGCAGGCGAAGCTGCTGGCGTCCTCTAGTTTTATCATATGTAACTCACGAAACTGTTAACACAAAAGTAAAGTTGTTTGCATTTATAATGCTGCAGGCTTGGCGCTCTAAGAAAACAGCTCTCATAAAGGAAACATGTCAATAAATAAAATATAATTGCAGTGAGCAAGATTTTATACACTCAACGGAAGTATTAAATGTCAGTGTCGTATAATCATATTTTTTAACGTTAAATGGAATAGTACTAAGTAGATCTATTCAACATCATTTTTTATGTAAGTATGCACAATGAATAGACTAGAAAGACCTGAATAAGGTTCGCTGGAAATAACTTAGATTATTACCCGTGGAGAATTCGTAAAGAGGCGCTTCATACGCGAGGTTCATGTTCAGAATGTCGAAAACAAAACGGTTGTCACGCGCCCACTTGCTTTGAATTGAATTCCTCATTTAGAAAACAATCAACGGTTCAAGTAAATGGCTGTAGTTGAGTTCATACGACCGCCTTTATTATCAAAATAATATCAATTAACATTCGATACGCTACACTTTTTAGGTGCAATTATTGTCTTACTAACTCTCCATTGAAGACGTGTTTAATTAACAAATGTTTAAATTATACTAACAAAAAAGTAGTTAGCAATCTAATAATCACGATTAGAATTTTATAGAGGTTTGGTGTCTTAAAGAGTTAAGAGGAATGTCTCTTGCTTGCTACCTGACTGATAATAATTATGTTTGTCGACACAAGCAATATCAAAAATCTATTTTTTATCCGCAGATTCTATCAACTACTATAGTAATCGTATCCACACTCCCATGTTTTTAACATGTAGTAATGTGGATTTAAAATACATAGATACATTACTCTTTTCGCTATGCAAGCCTAGATATTATCTACACAATTCTCAACATTAAATTCATGTAAATGGCCTTAGAAAATCACTTTCCTCAAGAACATTTCTCGCATCATGCGTCAACCACACAGAAGAAGTAAAAGAAACACAAAGGTAAACAAACAATGAGTATGGTTAGGTGCTATGAATATTTTACACTCAACGAAGCATAAATCTATTCGTGGCCGTTGACCCGGTGAAATTCCTACTTGTCGGCGGCCACCGTATTTATATTATCATCATCTATCCTTATCTCTTGTTTCTCAACGTCTTGCAACACTACACCATTCGTGCCAGCGCTAAAGCTACACTAAAGCTCTGCATCCATTAACCGTCACTTCTTTATAGAACTTACGACATTCTCGACTCTACATTTCCTTATTCGGTTGTGATTTTATTCACTTGAAAAGATCTTTATAACGATGTCTAAATCACTAATAATACTTACTTATGTAGTTTATTTTATTTATTTATTTATCTTTAGTTGTTAAATAGGCCCTTTATGTACGAAATCATAGGCATGTTTCACTTACAAAAAATCAAAATCGCCCATCTCAGCTTTTCAGTTACCATTCAACTTAATTACTTATTATGATAGCACAAATTTTTTGCTTTTTAATGGTCGATATTACTGTGTAATCATACGAAGGAACTCACTATTAAAGACAGAAAAAATATAATATATTTAAATATTATATTGAGCATATTGAAGCTCGGACTATTACGAAGTCCAAAATGGGTAGAGTCCTTCATAGAGTTACCTGAGTGCGATCTTAGTATTCAGTGCTTAATTTGAAGAAAGGAAGGCCTTTTATGCGTTCAGCAGTAGGTCAAGATTATAAACTGGTTATAAGATTTAATATGTCTGGTAGATTAAAAGGATATTACTTCATATAATTCATATTAGACACTTGAGACATCAAAAATTATAATAGCAAAACAAGTTGAGAGCTTCCTCGTATTTAATAACATAATGAGAAACAACACGCTAGTTCTGTGAATGTTATTATGTAGATATGTGGAGTATAAAGTAATGGTTTACTACAAGCGTAGCCATAACGTGGGTAATATTTGTGTATTATGAGTATTATAACACCGCGCTGGGTCGCGCGTAGGTATCTATGTGGTGATTATAGCTCGACAATGCACGCGACACGTCCGTTGTCACACTGTTAGTATAGTTGCATAACATAAGGATAGATAATGCCCGCAGGAGGAATGTGGACGGCTACCATAAACCGTGGCAGTGCCAGTACTTACGACATTTTTCTTTGCGCACGCTCTAAGCGATTAATTAAAAGCTAAGGACATTTGACCGCCAATTTGTACAACGAGTTATTAAAACACATGTTGCCACTGCACAAAATTTAATTGCGTTCACACCAACAATATAGTATCTATACCTATATCTATGATAAGTGGATGCCCGTTTCTTGCTCTACATTATTTGTTCGCCATTTCAAACTATTACGCCGAAGACTATTTGATTGGTCGACAATTTAACTTATGAACTATCTATTTATAACTTATTCATTCAGAATATAAAATGATTACTCATTGTAACTACATGGTCTCGTGGCTCTCAATTAACGATTATAAGAATTATAATGGTTAATGAAAACTGAGTGTCGTATTATAGTACAATGAATAAGTGAAACTGGATCATGGTTACGAGTAACAGCCCGTATTTAACTAGGCACTTTAAATGTGACATGTATTATGTAAATAAACTAGAATGTGGTTAAAACATTATGGCACGCGCTCTACTGTTTATGTTATACCGAAATAGATCTAAACTAACAAAAAAGAAAGTAAAAAACGAACATGTAGAGCTTCGTGTAAGGTTCATCACATTTTGTTTAATTATAACTGTATTTGTTTATATTTTTACACCACAACATTTGTATGAATGTGTATTATTTTAATTTTACATTAAACGTTCCAAATTTTGTAAGTTTTACGATAAAGCATTTCTCTACAAAATTGAAGTTTTGGCGTGCCTATGACCACCGCAAAGTGTTACTCTTTCACGTGGTTCTTGTAAACGCAACAGAGGAATCTAGGAAAGAATGTCTAGGTTAAAATACTCCTTCATATGAACTTATTGTAGTCTAGATGCTTGTAGCAATTCGGCAGTTCCATCATATAGCGACGAAGAGGAAGAAGTGTATAATATTTTCAAGCAAACTTATGATGAATTCGAACAAGCGACTCTCACACAAGCTGCTGCATTCTAATAGAAAAACACTTAAGCATCTGACGGGCATAATAACCGGCCACTGTCCACTCAACAAGCACCTATTCAACATAGGCGTTACGGACAGCCCACTGTGCAGGGGCTGCATGGAAACCGAAGAAACACCCGCTCACGTCATTCTGCACTGTGCAAGTGTGAGCGATCAACGGGCAAAGCTGCTGAACAACCCCAGAACCATGAGCCAACTAATGGCTTTCTGGAAGGAACTAAGGTGGTATGAGTAGTTGGCGTCAATCAAGTCGCCACATACGCACAATGGCCCAAATAAGTGGCTAAGTGCGGAAAACCCACGACCAACTATAACTATGATGAATTCACAGATGATGTGAATGAAATGAAAAATGATGAAAAATGTGAAGACGAACTAGCAATGTCTGGTCAACCAGGAACAGCACGGCGAAGAAGATCATCACAAAATACATATTGTCGCATAGGCTCGAGTTTCAAGAAATATTAGACAAAAAATACCTCTAGTTTAATTGTATACAGGTATGATTGTTTTGTAAAATGAATCGAAAAAGAGATTTTGTCAAAAACTGGTATCAGACGCCGTTTATGCAAAATGGTGGCGTGAGTAGTAGAGATACCTACGAGGTGGCAAAGTTGAGATTCGGAAGGAGCACATCGAAATCTTTCCAGGTTGCCTTATTTTCGAACCAAATGACGGTTACAAACTGGAAAAACAACGAAAATATGACAAAACGTTCTGCAGATAAGGACTGCTAGTCATTCCAGTTAAAATTTTCATATCATATTAAATTCCCATGTAATACTATTTATAGCATCGCACGCATCAAAGTCTGAGTTCTCAACGGTTTTTGATAACGAGAAACTTGTTGTTTAATATTTTGTTTTTAACACGAACTCCCCCTCTAGAATTAAATTCTGTGTCACCACAGACTTTACGCTGATATAAACAACGGACTCGAATGACACTTAGATTCAAAATAACCGTAAGAGGATCGCACAAAGCGTTGTCTTGTATGGAGATCAAACCCACAACACTCAGTGCAGGTAAATGATACCCGGTGCGTAGTGGCCGCTTAAGTCACTTTGCCATGCGCGCAGTGAGATATTTATAAATGTTTAATAAAATTTTGCTAGTAGTTTATACAGGTAAGGAGCCCGCAAATAAGCTATTAAGAACATTATAATAATGTCTCAGAGGACAAGAAAATCAATTTTCTTTATGGTAATTTTCCGACATGCCACAAACTCGGTTTAAACTGACTGTGAAACGGTACTACTGTTTGAAATTGAAGTATTTGACTCTAAAGGGTAGCTATACAGGTACTTATAGAAACTAAAATAAATACTTGAAATGCAGTGCAAGATACATATTATCGTGCTGTCTGTGTAACGCCAGACAGACATTACATAGATACTTAAAGATTCAGAAGTTTCATTGGCTGGCCGTTTTTTGCAAAGCCGTCGATCAAGTCTTAATCTCGTTAGACTCGTATACTTAAAGCGGCTCAAAATAGTTTACAGATGCACATATTAATTTCATATTTAGTGGACACAGTATAGAGTATTCGAGCTATCGTTACATCCAAGTCACGGTCGTGACCTTCAGCACGGCGCGCCGAAGCCCGAAAGGCCAATGTTCTACAGTGTTTGTGTAAAACCTAGCATTTCGATTGAACCTGACGGCCTCGCCCACGCGACACTCAGTACCCGCCGCTACTCGCACCTACCGTTTACAAGAAACAATCGCGGTTTACCATAACATATTAACATGAAAAAAATAAATTGCAGTAATTATATCCATGAGTCACACGGCCGCGGATGATTTGTACATCTGTGATACATTCTTTATATTGTAACTAGAGGACACCAGCAGCTACGCCTGCGATTTTTTTAAATTTACCCGTTTTGGCCGATCCCGTGAGAATTTCGGGAAATCCCTTCTTAGTGCACCCCTACGGTCCCCAAGGAACATACATGCCAAATTTCAGCTTCCTGCGCCCAATAGTTTCGGCTGTAGCGTGTCTGTCAGTCAGTCAGTAACGCAAGGATTTTATATATTAAGATTATGTTCTTTATATTACATCTAAGCGTTTTAGCACTAAAGTTTTATTAAACTATTGTTTATAGCTATTGTGTCGACGACTAATACATAATTTTCCGCGTATTATGAGCGGTACGTGTAAAGTAGTAATGCTAATAGTAAACCAGACGCGTGAATAGCGAGCTTGTAAAACAATTTTGGGGCGGAATCGTAAATAGCGTTACATGCGAATATTATAGGTTCGTTGGCCGCAGCTATATCGACCCGTGACGTCACGGGCGTACTCCTCCTGTTCCTCCACCCCACTCCGTGTGGGTGCACGGCATATAACCAATCGTGACGTACATTTGTGCGCAGTGAAAATGTCATGGGCACCGAATTTATAAGAGAATGCCAAGAACATATTTTGGTATATTTCTTTTTCTTATCGTCTATGGCGCGTAAACAGACGATAATACAGGCCTGTTTCCCGGAGGGGTAGGCAGAGACTACGGAACGCTATTTGCAACGATCCTGACATATCTCTCTTGCTTCATTCACTCCCATCAGATTCCTCCTGCATGCTCTTCTGTTTATTACACTTTGCTTAAAATTATATACTGCAAAAAGGTTGACTTACCTATAGCGGCCAGTGCCACGAGGGCAGCTAATCCAATATTCGCCATGTTAACACTTGGACACTTCACAGATCACTTTGGTTTCTTGCGGAACTCAGAACAAAATTTCCACTATTAAATTAAAACAAAAAGGATCGATGTGCCGCGATGCGGCTGGGCTTTGCCCGAATCTGTAACAAAACATAAAATACTGTTAGAATTCAGTACATAATTTGATTGAGTAGTAATTTTGAAAATTACAATAATGGAAGAGCCGCTAATTCGGTAGTAGAGTGCCTACATTAAACTTAATTTAAGAAAATGACAAGCTGATGATAATAACAGCAATTTTCTACAAGAACTTTTTGTAGAGATTTATCTAAGTAGTGTACAAGTTAGGTGCCGATTTATTGAGAAAATATTAACCAGATCGGAACTTTGTGTATGTTCCAACATATCTATACATTACCTTCAGCAAAGCGCACGTTTGTGTGCGCTGAAGAAGGCAATTTTTGGAACTTGACTACAACCGTTTGGAATGACCAGTTCGATGCAATACATCAAAATTACTAGCTACCACGCGTACTGGCAGACTGATGTTCGTTCTATAGGAATCGATCAGCCTCCGAGTAATAAAACACTTGCTTCTAATCCCCTGTTATTAAAGCCAGCCTCTTACGACACACGCGAGAAGTAATGGGGTTGTTCTATTTTTAGGTGAGGCCCCACGGCTGTTTCTAAAATTTATAGAAAAGATCTTTGGTTTTGAGTTTTGAGACGTTCAGGATATCAAAAAGAAGGAACGCAACAGTAATAACTGGAGTCTAAAAACCGTTTGCATGTTCTAATTTATTTGTTTCTATCAGTCTTAGATAATACTATCTGACCAGTATGGTAATAGGTATAACTAGACTTGTATGGCGTAGGTTAATAAGAACGCTAGATACGTAGTCTTATTTTAATAAATATATGTAGGTATAAAGAGAAAAATCTGGTATCGTTGCCGTAGGTACGTTCAATAAACTCATTTATTAGATACGTTCAAAATAAACAAAGACCTGCCGACAGACACTTTACTACCTGCCAAATTTGGCTCGTACGCTTTTCTATATTCTAATGACTGCATGTGGAAATCACAATGTATGCAATTATGCATGCAATAAGGAACTTATTTGAACAATACGGCCGTATACTCGAAGCGAAGTAACTTTAATATTAATCTGTGGCGAAGCATTCATTTCTATTCATGGCGTAGTGAGAACACCATGTGCAATAACCACGTGAACAGAGTCCCAAAGGGGCGCTGAGTAGTATTCAGATAAGCTTTTTTGAAGTAATGAATAGGAAGAGCGAGGAAACAATACATACTCGTTCTAAGCAGGGTGTTCGTTGTGCCAAATACGGTGGAACAATGTACGATCACAGTGACTCAAGTGGACAGCAAGATGATTGTTGTGTCAAGGTTGAACTGGATAAGTTCACTGCATGTTTTTGTATTTTTTGTATCATTGTGTTTTATCTTCACTTGTTGCTTTGCGTAATACTTACTTAATTAGTTGTAAGTAATTGTAATAAAATCTAGACTTACGTAAACAAGAGCTTAATAAAGCTGAGGCTCAGGTAGCTTTTAACATTCACTACATTTATTTCTCATACGCTCATTGTCAAAATACAAACTTCTAGTTTCGTAATGCTTGGGGGCAGGAATGGGTCGGAAGTACGGTCAGTCACGCAAGGATAAACCAATTTCGTAATATATACGCGCATACACGCTCCCATGTTTTTGTTAATGGACTTTACAATTTTGTACTTCAACAAACAATTTCAGAATTACTAAGTGCAGAGTATTTGAATGTTCTTTTTATGTAACGAAAATCGAGTACGTGATGTAGAGTTCAAGGGCGTTCAACCCTATTTCTGTACTGTAATTTGTTTGCTATCCCTTTCCTGTAATTTATTTAAAAGGGGAGAGGCAGGCATGTGGATTAACAGGATTAACAGATGGATTGAGTAATTGCTTTAGTTCCTGTCCAAACTTAGTTCTACCTGCTGCCTCTATCGGTTAAGGGATCACATTTTATTATGATGAATAAATATAGAAGAGACTGCGCTGGTATGCAATCCTACACCTGCTCTGTATAGCAAACAAGCTTATTAAATAAGTATAGACTCGTATAATTTTATCGATAAACTTTTTATGTACCTACTTAAACATAATTATTGAGGTGTTCAGTTTAGAAAACGATGCAGAGAAATCTTTGACACGATTCGTATCGGCGATATAATCTCTGTAATGTTAAAAAGCAATTTGCATAATTAATATTATTTTTATTATTCACGGAGGTTAAATATGTATTATGTAGCTATATTTTTCGAAAACTGCCGTAGATGGTTGATATTTAGGTAATATAATTATGTGATAAACTAAATTGTAAAAATAATATTTGTACAAATTGTACATTATCCAACGCACTTCCCATTATGGCAATTATAATTAGTAGGGGTAGGTTTTGAATTTTCCTAATTTATGTTATTATAAATACACAACAAACGCTCTACCCTTACCTATAGGCAATTTACATACAAACCTGTTCACTTTAGATAACGTACATTTAACGATATTAGAGCAATCCTATAATTAGGTGTATCATAGCTGGATGATATTCTATTAATTTGGATTGACTGTGTGTCATCGAACGAAATTGAACAAAGATTAAAATGTACCTAGTCTCATTTGTGCTGAGTCAAAGTCGCGCAGACGAGATAGATGACTAACTATAGGTACATATAGTATAAACAAGTTAAATAGGGCATTCAGTTTAGACTAACATTGAGTATGTCCGGTAAGTAGAGTTCCGCGTCTCGACATTCTATTTCAACAAAATGCTACAGCTTGTAGTTGCTTGCTACAGTCGAGAGTGCGAAATGATGATGACATCACCGCGTCAATTTGTAAACTCGCCCGATAACCTACCATAATATAGGAACTTAGAATACACAGATACGAAATGTTCTCATATTTAATTTAAATTATACGCAAATGAATTAACCTTGCAGACAACAAAAAACAGGATGCAAGCAGATGTTAAGCTTTTTATAACATTGACGAAGCAACGATGAAATCGTTCAGCGAGAATGCTCTTCAATCGGATATTGGATATGTATTAATTTCTGTTTTTATAATCTCTAGATTACATTATATATTTACTTCGCGCGTAAGAAAGTGTAGGGATTACACTGAACCTGTTATTACTAATAAGACGACCGTATACAATAGTAGCCCAGACGGTGCTAATCAGTAGTTTGTTTACGTACTTAAGCCATTACCGCATCGTCAGGCAGACGATAATATTGTCCAAGCTCATTGGAAGCGTTTAGTTCAAATGCTATTGGTATAATTGTCAATGGTTTCCGTAACCACAAGCAGCATATCTGGTGTACAAAGTGAACCTCGTGCATGAGTGACGGAAGACTATTTCGGGCACCATTATCCAGAAATGGCTACGCGCCGCTCGTGTTTGGATTTAACGAGTGAACGTTTGGGTATGTGCTATATCAGACGAACGTGGAGTGAAATATATTAATGTTTGATTTCGTTAAAAAGGAAGTGGATAAAAGAGCGTATGGCATGGGGCGATAAGCAAATATAATCTATTGTATTGAAAGTTTGAGCTCAAGGGTGTTTAGATAACTTTAGTCAATATTAATTAATCTAATTATGTTAATGACTTCAAGCGATTTAAAATTAAAGGTCACCACAGAGGTTTTTGCTGGCAATATTTTCAATTTGCTTTTATTTTAAACATGCGACACCAAAAAGCATTTTAAAATGCAAATATTTGTGTACATACGCTAAAAGATAATAACTACTGTAAACAATGTTCATCGAATTGTATTTATTTTATCAAGGTCGCGTTTACCGATAATGGTTTTCTGTTATCCTATTCAATCACAGACAATGTGTCCGTGCATCAACAGCTAAGTCCTGCTATTGAAAATAATTCAGGAAGAAATTCGAGACAGACTATTGAATAGACACAGTGTATACGTCGTTATAGATGTCTGGTTCAATAGGAAGGATCGACTCGCCTCCGAGCCGTCTGGGAAGCTGCACCGTCTCCCTCCCCCACCCCTTCCGTTAAAGTGGAAGTTAAGACGCGAATTCCATTCCCCCCACTCTTACGAAGGCCCTTTCCACCAAGGAAAACGTCACATACAGTATAGGCTCAGATAGATATGTGTATGTGGGTAGATAATGGAGTCTCAAAATTGAAAGCTTCATATCCACGGCCATGGCGACGTCCAATTGATTCGATTCACAAAACTTGCTGTAGTATTTCCCCTCCCAGAATAATAATCGTTTCAATTACTGTCGACTGTGCATTTTATGTGATTACACTACCCTGTGTGCGTCTTTTACCTGAGCGTTCACTAATTTATGTTTAATACAGCATGTGACGAGTAATGTACCGTCATACTGTATAATGACTTGACCGTACTGTATTCAATTAAGGTGTAGGTATCACACTAAGGTTATCGAGTCCGATACAACGTTTGATTAAAACCACACCTCTCAGGTAAGGTTACCTCCTAATCTGTATTGTTTCCTACAGGGGATTATTATTCTTCGGGGATGGTAATAATATTGTTAAAGGACGTTCCTTTACCTGCCAAATCATACAAAAACCCGCACCAACTGCTGTTCGAACGCTTTGCACCTGCTGCCTTGGAACAAGCCTGTTCTTTTAAATCGGCGCAGCGAATGAACGTTTTTTTTTTCATACTTTCCTTTTGACTTAGTAAACGTAATAATATTTCTTTGGCCAACACTTAAAATATTTTCGTGTTCCAAATAAGTTGTCACCCCTCTTGAATGCGTAAATGGGGGAAGGTCGATGTGCTAGGAGGGTCGGCCGAAATTAATGGCCTACAAAATAAATATATAGATACCATAAACATAGATATAGGAGAGAAGTATTTTACCCACAGACACAGTGTACATTGTTAATGCCATAAAGAGATTAGAATGCAAGCAAAACCCTGCAAACGGGAGTATGCTCTATACGTGCGCTGAATTTTATGGAAAGACCGGTTTTCATTGCAGCGAAAGCTGGCTAGTATAATAGAGTCTAGCATCTAAGTATTTATTTATTCTTGGCCATGGCGTTAATGCACATAATTACCTGCATTAACATCGGTGAGAGTCATGTTTCAATCTTTATCTTTTGTCAATGAGATCTTAGTCTTAGTTTACGTTAAATTCAAATAATTAGAAAAGTATCATGAATTAGTTATATTAGGAAACTATATACCTATTTATTATTAATTTCTAAATGAATCTTTGAATTTCAAATGAAGCCAATGCAAGTACCTAACGCTTGCTAAAATTTTTGCGTGTGCGGAAGCGATCTAACACGTGCTCCGACTCAGAAGTGAATGAATCATATTGATTAAAGACTTACTACGGGAATGGCACTACAGAGCCTATACTTAGCCTATTCTGATTAATCAAAGGAGCGGTGGTACATTCATGACCACAAATCAACTAGGTACTAATAAACAAAGAATGAGACAGGGATTAATTAAATACTTTGAATTAAAATAGAGTTTAAAACTGATGTCATGGTAAGACACGCCTAGTTAGCTAAGATCTGAATTAAATTTGATCGTAGATTTCATGTTTAGTATTAAAATAACACCCAAATCAAATCGATAATTGCGAAACGAGTGGCCAGTCGAAATTTCACAATATCCGCCACCCACCGGTGTTCTGTTGTTTTGATTAAGAGAACGCCATCAACGCTTCATACAATAAATAAATGAGGTAAGTTTAATCAAAAACCCTAACTAAATTTATTATTTTGTGTAATATTTCAGTCCATGCTTTCACAGCCGATTATTCGCAGAGACGCAACTATGAGAGAAAATGCGATTACTAAATCAAAGTACGTCTAATATTTGCAGGCCAGTGGTTTTATCAAAACATTGTATATAAATATAGTATCACAAAAGGAAATATCAAATTAAAGGCAAGATATTGCATGCGACTCTATCTACACGGTCGGGACAACATCGTTATCGATCGTGGTCGCGCATTCGTCGGGCCGGCGCTTTTTTTTTGCAAAATCCTTTTTATAACATAAACACACAATGAAAATGGCCAAAAACGTTTTACGGTGATTGATGGTTCTTACCTGTAAGTACCGAGATGCGGCTCAGCGCTGCACCCACAACACTAAAACCACAACACACGCGAAAGGACGAGTGGCGATAACCGACTCGCCTAAGCTACCGACGCGGTATGAGTAACTTGTATGATATAAACGACCGATGACATCCGACCGTAGAAAGGGATGGCTGATGTATATCGTATCTCTTCTACGGCTTTACGGATACACAAGAGTGGTCCTGGCGAGACGGAGCGATTTTTGCCGAGGGTCAGAGGATCCGCGTAAGTAATGCGCACGCAGGACATTCGTCTGACACTCATCACCGCGACCGCGGTTGTACTTGTACACCCTTATTCAGAGACTCATTGCATTCAAGGTATTTGCGTCGTGTGACCTGATTTTTGTATCATGCTATAGAACATAGATACCGAACAAGATACACAGACACGCCTCAGCTCTTCGAATATTAATGTGTCCAATTTGTATGTTGTTTTTATGACAGATTATATAATTCATTATTATTGATAACACGGATAGGTGAATGTCACTATTCTCAATTTAATTTTCTCGCCAATATTCTATTACTTATGCCTGCATATTTTAAAAAAGAATATGATTTTTTGTTGTTTAATCTCAGCTGTAGCTCAATATAAGCTAGTAAGTCTAGATAAAAAAGGAACCCATTCTCCCTATATTCTTTAATAATAAAATAAGAAAACGTATTGATGAGTTAAATAATTTACAAAGTACATAGTTATATGAATAAAATAATACACATTTAGATTAAATTAATATTGAGGTGGTATCAGAAATTCAAAATGTCCATACAACTGGTTTTTACCCTAAATGTCATTACTCAACGTTGCAATATTGAAATGTGTCATATCATCTAATAGGCTTATTTATTAGTCTCACTTAAACGCTCTTGGTTTTAAAAAAAATATTTGAATGACTTAGAAAAATAATTGCACCACAGCACAAATTAGTATACCTAACTCTACTTTCTACTTCTTCTGCCCTTAATTTTCAACCTTTATTTTACTCCCTTAGGGGAGTTCCTTCCTTCCAGCTACAGTACATAGTTTAGTTTTTCAGGTCCTAGCCTTATCAGAAAAGTAATATGCTGATAACTTTTAGACTGATAAGACTAGAATTAATATTCTTTCTTTATTTAGGACATGAAAAGAAAACTATAACATCACTCTGAAATTACTAGATTTATAATATTTATAAGATAGATTTATAAATTGATGCAATTTTTCAAGACAGATTCTCCGCAAAATTAAGCTTCGATTTAAAAATCTGTAGTAAATAATCTTTAGAAGCTTTTTAGGGTTCCGTAGTCCACAAGGAACCCTTATAGTTTCGTCATGTCCGTCCGTCTGTCCGTCCGCAGCCTAGCTCAAAGACGCCTGGTGCTAGAAAGCTGATATTTGACATGAATATAGGCATACAATATTGCAACAAAACTGTAGAATAAAATTTAGGAAAATATTTTTTTAAGGGTATCTCCCCTACATATATAGTGGGGTTGAATTTTTTTTTGGTTGAGTACCCCATTGTGTGGGGTATCATTGGATAGGTTTTTAAAAAATATTATTAGTTTGCTTAAAACATTTTTCAATCAAGTGATTGGTTTGTCAAATATCAAGCTTTGAAGTGAAAAAAATTGTTAGACTCAAGTGTCCCCCCCCCTCTGCCGGCTAAACTATTAATTTGGGAGAGGTGAAAAAAATCACAAATGTAGTACATATAACGAATTTAAAAGGAAAACTATCACGGCTAAGTAGACATCACTAGTTTACGAGTCATCGTCGGTTAACTTATAAATACCTATTTCGGTGAGTTTACATTGGGAGCGCTGGCTTAATCTTAAAGATGCCCGTTTTTAGTCCCATGTGAAACAGAAGTTGTTATCAATAATGGCCATTATGGGCAACTACGGAACCCTACATTGCGCGTGGCCTGACACGCACTTGGCTGGTTTATTTATGACTGTTAAGGTGGCTTGAGGCGATTGTAGCCTTAGCGATAGTATCTCTCCAACCAAAGGAATTTGTAAGTTGGTATCAGAACGTGCAATATAATAACGTAGCATGAAGCAGGTGGGATGAAAATTAGTAACAAGTTTTATTATAGAAAAGAATCAATCCGTTTAGTGCGAACAAGAATTTGTTGTAATATATAAGTAACAATACTTGGGTGAAACAAATACAGCCGGGCTTGGGTGAATACCTAAGTTCGGCAGTGCTCGTCTGGTTTGGGAGTGAAGGAAGCAGTTGACTATAACCTGGAGATTTATTTAGATTTATAAGAACCCTAAGTGGCTGGATTGATCAACTCCTGAAACAGAGGGCAATACAATTCACGGTAAACTCCACCACGAGGGGCATAGTTGCAAAAGGCTGCCCTTTGGGAGGCGTACTCTCACCCCTGTTGTGGAACATTGTGATGGACGATCTGTTACGGTACTTAAACGACAGACGATTCTACATGGTCGGCTATGCAGACGACATTACCATCCTGATCAAAGGTGACTCAGAAGACACGATCCGCAGTCGGATGCAAGCAGCCATCAGGATCATGGAGGAATGGTGCAACCAACATGAACTGACGGTTAACCCCAACAAAACGGAGCTAGTACTTTTCACCAACAAAAGGAAAACCCATATGTGCAAACCACCAAAACTCTTTGGAACGGAGCTTACCTTATCGTGCGAAGTCAAGTATTTGGGCGTAATACTTGACCATAAGCTAAACTGGGGTAAGCACATCAGCACTAAAACAACAAAAGCATGCACAATCTTCTGGCAATGCCGAAGAATTATAGGTAAGATAGGGGGTCTCAAACCATCTATCACCCTGTGGATATAAACTGCCATTATACGCCCCATGCCCCTACAGTACTCGCCAAACTTTATGGCCGCTCCGAACCTAGCCGCATTACGCTGCGCAGAACACAAAATCAGGTATCAGCGGGACGTACGCGGGGCGTGGAGGCAGGGCACGCCCGCGCGCGCTGTCTTCCATCCGCTAGCGTCCTCGCCTCCCGCGCGTTAGTGTGAGTGCTACGTTCGTACACGACTCACATAATCGCTGAGCTCTGACAGTATCGTCGCGTTTAAAATAGTTTCGTAGTGTTACTTCTTTATTGTTTCTCGTTGCTATCGTTGTTTCTTGTTGTTATTTGTACTGATATACATTGTCATTGATCATGCCTTGCGGTCGTTTTAATGTTTTACGTCGCCAAACACGGAAAATAGTGTATGACGTAGTAACGTTTATGACGAAGGAAAGAAGTCTAAGCTTAAAAGTCCCTTCACCTAACTGAATTTACATTACTCGAATTTGATTGAATATGTAATTAAACAATATAATATAGCTAATCTAACAACGTAACTGAAGATTTTAATTTTCAATAATTACAAATATAGGTATTTTCTTGGTTATGACATGTCCACCCGACTGTACCATGCGCAAGTTCGTATCGATGGCTACATTCAGAGCGGCCATAAAGATTGGCGAGTACTGTACATACGGTGCAGTAGTGTGGTGGCCACGCACGCAACTAAGCACAATCGTAAAAAAGCTACAGAGCCTTCAACGCCTAGCCTGCTTGGCCACAACAGGCTGCATGAAGACCACCCCAACAGCCGCCTTGGAGATACTACTGGACCTAAGACCGCTGCATCCAGCAGGAAGCTGGCGCTGCAGCAATCCGTCTAGACAAGCTCGGGCTGTGGAGAAAGGATGATCGAATTACCCACGCACACCTAAAAGGGACCTTAACCAAAGAGATCCCGATGCTAGAGGCCGCTTGCGATCTCATCCCTAAAACTTTTGTCTTTGACAAAAAATATCGCATCCAATTATGTACAGGAGGAACACAAAGACAGCTCTGGCATACACGAAGTCAGAGTATACACAGACGGCTCAAAAACGAAGCATGGGACAGGTGCGGGCGTATTCTCCCATGACTTAAATATCAATATCTCAACATCCCTTGGCACCCTTAACACCATATTCCAAGCCGAGTGTGTTGGGATCACAAGAGCCGCAACAGCAATCGCGTCTAGGAACGTAAGTGACCTGTCTATATGCATCATCACAGACAGTGCCTCAGTACTACAAGCTCTCGGTAGCAACTGCTTTAACAGCGGCCTCATCATGGAATGCCACCTAGAGCTGCAAAAGATTGCAGAAAAGAATCGGGTTACGCTGCAATGAATTAAAGGCCACAGCAAGTCCGCAGGTAATGACGCCGCAGACCAACTGGCACGGAAAGGATCGGACACAATGATAATGGGACCCGAGCCGATTGTACAGATGAGAGAACCGCACAAGAACACGAAAAACAGTGGGCAGACATAAAAGAATGCAGACAAACAAAAGATGCTTGAACAAGCGACTCTCGCACAAGCTGCTGCATTCAAATAGTAAAACACTTAAGCATCTGACAGGCATAATAACCGGCCACTGTCCACTCAACAAGCACCTATTCAACATAGGTGTTACGGACAGCCCACTGTGCAGGGGCTGCATGGAAACCGAAGAAACACCCGCTCACGTCATTCTGCACTGCACAAGTGTGAGCGATCAACGGGCAAAGCTGCTGAACAACCCCAGAACCATGTGTGAGGCTATGAACGACACCCGCCAACTAATGGCTTTCTGGAAAGCGCTAAGGTGGTATGAGTAGTCGGCGTCAATCAAGTCGCCACTTACGCACAATGGCCCAATTATGTGGCTAAGTGCGGAAAACCCACGACCAACTAAACTAAACTAAACCTGGAGATTTCTTCAGAACACAGTGAGACAGGTTGTGGAAGACAGCTAAGGAAGAGCCTAGCCTACGTAATTGCCAAGATGTGAACTTAGTATTCTTAATGACAGCACGCCGTTGCAAACTCTAAAGGCCAAATAATAATGTGCAAAGCAGTTCCAGAGATTTCAGCAGTGTTCCACCTTGGAACCTGTCTTAATTATTAAACCCAGCTGCTTCAATTTTTCTCCTATATAAGTCTTCGTATTCTGTACTGGCATTAGAATTGCCCCGTTTAATGAACCTAGGATATAAAGCGGAGGGTTTAGAAAAGACTGATGTGAAAGCATTAATAATACTTTCGCTGAGATTGAGCATACCTCATTTACTTAAGCGCTGCAATTGAGATATTTCTATATACTGTACTGCGGGATCCGGTGCAGCTTAGCATCCACAATCCATCCTTCCAAATCCACCTCTTTCCCAATTTTGATCTATATAGTTGCAGAAGTCTGAGATATCTGCGATGCATAGTACGGTAGTGCCTATTGGCGATGCTAAGATTCTAACTAGCGGCTCTAGCGCCGAAATTTAGAAGTCGTCCCTATACGACTCTTTCAGAGCTCACTACTACTTTGACAGCTCTCAATACAATTACCACCACTACCTCGAAACAAAGTTGTAATGTAAGCTGTCAAAAGTGTCGCACCTCGACAACTTCCAAATTTCGCCGCTAGAGGCGCGCGGATAATCTTTGCATCGCCAATAGCATCTATATGTATGGCCTGAGCAATGAGCATGTCGTTGACGCCGAAAAGGCGATAATACAGTAACCTGGGGTACACCAGCATTTACCTAGCTAAAAACTAAGGATAGACCGTCGCAAAAGACTCGAACATGTCTGTCAAACAGAAAGGTAGTAAGCAAGTTTCACAATGAGAGGCGATGCGACTCCCAGTTGCCTGAATGCATAAAAATAAGCGCACAGTGCCAGCCAGACTTTGTCGGAGGCTTTCGAGATGTCGAGATTTATAACCATGCTTGTTCATAGACACACACCACAAGTTAAGTGATAGGCTAGAACTTCATCCACAGACCATATTGGCTTAACAATATGTCCTCTTATTGGTCCGTTTAAATTGTCACGACTAGTAGGACATTTTTTGGAAGTGTCTACCTCTTTTAACATTTTCTATAACAGAAGCGAAATATCGGATTACTCGGCTGAATCGTTGCAATTGGATTTTATTTATATAGATAGGTATGGTAATTTTTCAACAGAAATAATACATGTATATGGCTCGTTTTATTAATAAAATTGTTTTGTTGTAATTTCCACATTATTCTATTTTGTCTTATTACCCAGATAAAGTTTCAGCTGAAGGCCAAAATCTAGCGAGGCTTTCATATGATAGCTATGTCAACTGAGGTTGAGTTTATACGTTAGTGGCAATAAATATACAAAATCGACTGATAATATATTTTATTAAAAGTACAACAATAATTTTATAATAATAATATAAATCAATAACATTTGTATGGCAGTTTTATAAATATCTGATGTATAGAACATAAAATCTTAAAAAGTATAAATTATATCGGAATCAATACCATTTATAGCCTTATTTCAATTTCGAGTAATATAGCATTGTTATTGTAGCATTGTGACAAGTTTGATAAGATTTAAGACCAGTCACTGTTAGCCGTGTATGTTATATAAATACAAAAATGTATGGCACAAGAAAATAAATTCATCTAATTGTCTTATTCCTAAGAAATACATAAATGGATTATCAATATCCGAGTTAGGAACGTTAGTGGTTAGTTGATCGAATATAACCAACACATTGATTCTTTATAGTTAGGTGTATATAGCAATCAATACTACATTCAACAGCTAACTACATCTCAATTATAATTCTGAACTAATATATTTCTCTACATACAATATCCTTCGAACAACACCAATTTCTTAAAATTCCGCCTAATTCTACATGCGGCTAAATCATATAATATTGATAAAATATATCTAAAATTAATGCTATTTCAAAACCACCAGTATTTTAGATTTTCAAGATAAGATAACAAACAGAGAACAGATTTATTTTTATAAAATGTAGGAGGCAAATATATCACACTGTATACTTAAGGCTTTGTAATATCATTAATATAAATATATTCTGTAGATACTAAAATATTTCAGATTACATAATTAGTAAATTTTATTAAATCTCTTAATTAACATAGTTTATATCGAGACGAGAACAGACTCAGAGGGGAAGCAGCTTTGAGCATTTATTAAATATACATAAATATAAGTAAATATCTGCTGGCCTTTTACAAAAATATGTTTCTAATTTGGATGGCTTTCAAACGTAGAGCTACACTACTAGGTATAATAAAAATATATATTATATTGTCTGATACTAACGAGACGAGATACTTTTTATTTTGGCATATCTTTCATACAAACAGTTATTGATTGTTTTATTTTGGGACATGCAACTTTATGTCTCTTAAGATAAGATCGATAATTGAATACTTTGAAAAAATATCTCGTCTCGTTGGCCCTGCTTAAGTGATGTAAGAGCGCTTGTACACGCTAAAGTCGCTGGGCCTATGCAAGAATTCGTGTCGACACACGATACATCGGCGCTGAATAAACAAAATATTTTGAGCTAGACACGATGCGTCAATGTTGAAAAATGATCGTGCCTAGATCCGAAATTATTCTTATCGTCTACAACTACATGATGATTCGGTCTTATCTGAGCAGACTCGGTGGATTTTCATAGCGTGTACAAGCGCCCCAATTGTTGGCCGCGCGTGGTATAGTTAGCAGGTTAGTATAGTTACTGGGTGGACAGAGTCGGCGCGCGGCGGTGGGTGGTGTTGTCGGGTCCTTCGGGTCCTTAGGCGGTCTCATGCGGCGCAGGCAGTTTCTCCCAGGAGGGCTCGACGCCCCAGATCTCGCGCGCGTACTCCGCGATCGTGCGGTCCGACGAGAACTTGCCCGACGACGCGATGTTCTCGATCACCATCTCGGCCCACTTCGAGGGATTCTGTGAAATTAATTATTTTATTATGTTACTTAGTATTTTCCTAATACACGGTGAACTATGCTGTTACTGCACGGTATAATATGATAAATGATGTGGGTTCGATTCCCACACGGGGCAAAACTTTGTGTGACTCATAATTTGTTGTTTCACGTCTGGGTATGCTTTGTGTCCGTTGATTGAACGTTTTGTCAAGTCCCCGCGACACAAGATGTAAATCTAGGGCAACAATTGTCTTTTAAAATAAAAAAAATAATTTAAAGAAAAACAAAAAACCCGACTGCGTTAAAACTAATTTAAAAAAATACGTAAAAAATTAACTTATATAAAAACTTAAAAGAATGAAACAAGCCCAGTACTTTAGAATTAGAACTGAAACTGAACGACTCACAGTCCATTCAAATTTTACCAATCAAATCTTCCCAATTGGCCCCGACTGTGAGTCGTTCTGTTTCAGTTCTAATTCTATAGTACTGGGCTTGTTTCATTCTTTTTAGTTTTTATATAAGTTAATTTTTTACGTATTTTCTTAAATTAGTTTTAACGCAGTCGGGTTTTTTGTTTTTCTTTAAATTTTATTTTTTATTTTATACTTTTTAGTTACGTTTCATTACCGAAAATATTTGTTCTTCATAATTTTCAGTTTTTTTTTGTTTGTATATCGTTTATACTTGAAATAAAAACTTAAATCACTAAGTAAGAAAATTAGCGAGAATGATTGTTTTGTTAAACAACTTTAAATCGTTATATATCCTAAACTATTATTTAAAATGAAAAATGGTTTGACAAACCTAAAGATTATTTTGAAATACCTATTCAACGATACCCCACTTGACATAGTTCATTGACTTTTTTTTTTAATTTCGACAATATGGCGTCTGCTTGTCGCTGTGGTGAATTTTGATTACTGTCATGTCTTTAGTGACACTCGCAAGGTTGAGACAAATCGATTGACGTAAAAATCATCAAAATCGGCCTACGCATTTGGTCTCTAGAACGCCACATAGAAACAAACATACATACATACATACATAGACTGATAAACACATTACCCTCCTTTGCGTCGCGCAGTCGGGTAAAAAGACCACTCTCTAAGGACGTTCCTTACAAACAGCGAACATTTACATTTAAATTACATACTTTTTCGTTGCATTCGTTATCCCATGAGAAGAAATTGAAACTAGGATAATGACTAATCAGAAATACATTACTATTTTCGTGTTTTTTTTTAAGTTTCTTTCAGTCATATACAGGTTGTCAAAAGACCCTTGACGAAAACTGAAATCCCATACTGTACAAATCATTATAAAATTTTTTTACTTCGGCACCATACCTCGGAAGTTACTGGTTCAGGAGATACTGAGGCTCAAAGTCACTATACAATTTTTCTAATTAGGTATAAAATCGATGAATTTACCCCGCCAATGTGTGTTCTATTGATTTCCTATGCACCCATGGATAAGTAGGTATTATGAGCATTGCACGCGTGCTTTTAATTGCGGCTTAAAAATGTGTCAACTTAATGGAAAATGGTTAAAAGTTAAAATGAAAACGGTAAAATAACACAATAGTTGGATGTGCATACCACAAACACAATTTGCAATTTACTATTCATCTGCACATTAACACCCGTAACAAACTTCCTATTTTATAATTTAAAATATAATCTTGAGAAATTACATAGGCTATATTTTATGTTCCTTTTGTGTTCCTACTGTTATATAACATTTTCTTTCTATTTTTATAGTTTCAGGTCTCGTCTCGGTGCCACTGCAATTGTAAACAGAAGAATACAATTTTAGACATCATAAATATTGTCCGTTTTATTATTTCAATATCTTAAATGTTAAAAACAACCAAATATTTTTTATGGCTACGAATTGTCTGAGAAGCGATTGCCTGGGTAAGTGAAGAATAAGGGCTTTTATTATTGTATAAATACGTACGACAAGTCAGCTCATACTGGTAAAGCGTACGAGAGGACATCTTATACTCGAAAAGTACACATAATTAGGTACATGCCTATACACTCATACAGTTGGTTTAGTAGAGTAAAATACCGTATGCCCATAACCTGGTAGAACCACGATGACAAGTCCAGTACATACCTGGTAAGCGTCGGAGACCTTCTGCTGCGCCTCGATGTAGGCGTCGAAGTCAGCGAGGTGCAGGAAGCGGTCGTGCTGCAGCAGCACGTCGGCGAGGTGCGCGAAGCGGCCCGGCTCGCCCGGCGAGAAGAACCCGCTGCGGATCTGCTCCACGCACTGGCGGAGCTCCGGGTTGCGCTCGTAGAACTCGTACGCGTTGTAGCTAAGTACAAAAATAAACTTTAGTTTCATCATATATTTAAAATTACTTTTAATTGACATGTCACTGCAGAGCCTGACTAAATCTAAAAAGCACTGAAGCTTAATTAATTTTGGACTGCAGGTTCGACGTATGACATAGGCACTAAAGATTTTTTAGATATCTGTCCCCTGAGGTGATAAGATGAAGGTTGAAAGATCAGAGCAGACGAAGCGGCGGGCGACTGCTAGTAACCTATATTTTTTTTAAAGTGCACAAGCCTTATTCTACCAGCCAACTGCGTTGAACAGTTTGGGCGAAAAGTATTTTAGTGGCATGTACACAAATTGATAGTGATAGCCTAGTGAAGATTTCAACAGATTCATGTAGAGGTTCGAATCCATGAAGCATTCCACTTTTCGCAGTGAGTATTGAATTGTTAACTATCGCTTGCTCCTTGCCTTGAAGAGCACGTTAAGCCGTCATTTCAAGAAAAAATACAGAAACGTAAATTTTATTAACAACCAAATAATAATTCATAGTCATTACTTGTTTTCTGAGTTTTAGATAACAGAAAGCTAGAACATACTATAGAACAGAAAAACAAGGCGAGTGTATAACCAGTCACCAAACAGTATTTTCAATTTACAATGTGTCTCATAAATCTGTTCTTAAAATTAACTTTTTTATTGGTCACAAATCATCATAGATGTTGTTGGAACGAAATCTTACATCAACGTTTGCTATTATTATTATTCTTAACACGCAAATATCCCGTAAGGCCTCTTTTATTTATTATCTAGCGGCAAGTCATTAATTCAGACAGTCACATTTTATTTAGTTGTCATCATTAAAGTATGCAACTGACAGCTACACCAAATTACTCATCATCATCATCATCATCAGCCTTTGACAGTCCACTGCTGGACTAGGCCTCTCCTTTGAAAGGAGGAATTGGCCTACTATACCACGCTGGCCAAACGGGTTGGTATAGGGTTTGTATCAAGTTTTCCTTCTCTTACAGTGCTGTTCTCTGCATAATATGCTCCCTCTGTCGGCTCTTACGACACCCATGGGATGATATGGGGTGGTGACATTCCGTATTCTTAATCCGTCACCACGCGGACGAATTACTCTATTGACTTCAAAATAAATATCATATTCGTATGAACTCATTACTTTTCATGAGTAACTTCCCTTGAAGCTATGCCACATTTCTGGCTAATTGGTATGTTCTGTTGAAAATAACTGAGTTTCTTCGTTTAGGTAAAACCACAACAGATATAGGTAAACAAAACGTTTGACGCCAATTTTTAAATAATATTCAGCAATTCATTCTTATATTTTTCCTTACTTATTATTATACAAAATTCCGCCCGCGTTAATGTCCGCTATCGCAACAAACGGTAGCTTATATGTTATTCTGATGTATAAGCTATAATGCTGCAACGAATTATAAACAAACAAAAACATACATTAATAATAGCTATTAGTATGGACAAAGACAATTCACATACCCTTTCTTCTGCAATGCTTCTACGTCATCAACTCTCATGCCAAAGATAAACATGTTGTTTTCGCCGGCTTCCTCCGCCATTTCAACGTTGGCTCCGTCCATGGTGCCAATAGTTAGTGCGCCGTTCAACATGAATTTCATGTTGCCGGTGCCTGAGGCTTCGGTGCCGGCGGTGGAAATCTGAATAAAAATAAAATCATTTTATGTGGTCAAAAATTTTAATCATAAGTGAATAACGTATTTGTCGAATAGGAAAGCTATACAGCGCCTGCAGATTATAAACTAGTTCAGGTTCTGCCTTCGTGGTCCAGTGGATAGCGTATGCGACTGCTGATCGGAGTCGCCGGCTCGGGCAAAAATGTTACTGGGTTTTTCCGAATTCTCAGTAGCAGCACGGAGTCTGGTGATGTGCCTGGTAACGGCAATAGGCTCGCCCCCTATTACGTGGCACATAAAAAATCATGGCGAAATATGGGTGTAATATTACAGCTCTGCCTACCCCTTCGGGGATACAGGCGTGAGTCTATAAAAAATAAATAAAAAAAAGGTTAGAAAGACCAAATAATGTTTTGCCTATAAGTGTACACCTTACTTTACGCGTGAACTCTGACAAGATTGTACGATTGAGACGAGACTACAGGCTTACAATCGGCCGGCTTGTAGGCCGACTCAATACAGTGGTTCGAGTTGATTGACCACATACGGCAACAATCGGCCAGCTGCTCTCGAAGGTTTTCAGTGTTATTTTTCGTGGTCGGCGGTGGTAGAAACATGCTAAATTGTCTTTAAATATATTATTGGTTTTATGTTCGAAGATGAAAATGAGAACAGTCTGCCGGGTCGCTTAGAATAGACAAGCGTTGTCATGTACGTGACTATGAATAGCATCGCCAGTTTAACGTAACAATGGAAAGAAGATAAACGGTGAATTCTGTCCTCACTTATTTTGTGTACACACAGCGACAAGTCAAATTGCAGGACGACTTCAATCCTTATTTCCTACGCAATAAGGACGGTACAAAGATCTACGTATCCAGCTTGACTAGTAGCCGTGTGTACCTTAACCAGTTCAATATTATTAGCGTAAGAAATGTTATATTATTTTCGCTACTATGGCTCTGCAAGACTGATTTTAATTTACTATGTGTATAACGTAGTGTAATCGGTAGAGGCACCATGCATTTAAGAAAAGTGCCGATAACGAACCGTATTGTAAATGTTTGGATACAGAAAATGTGAATCATACTGTAACAATGTTATTTGAACGAAATCATACAAACAGGCGATTCGGCTTTACAAATATTGGTTTATCTATTATTTTCATTTTTTGCTGTGATGCGAAAATAAAAAGATGTTAGGGTTATCGACTTATCATTACGAGGTGAGATACTCAAATACCGCTTGGTATCGAATCTATTGTTGACTGAATGCTTCGTGCATGCGTCCTAATGGAGCGATGCGATGGAATAATATGTATTTGGACTGCCGCACATACTCGTATAACATAGTGTTGTAACTAATGTCAAGAGGTACACAACTCTTTGCTACTCTCTTTCGACACGGACATACCCTCACTAAAAGAAGTGATCGTTTAGCAAATTTTCGGAGATTCAAACTCGAAGTATTGTAACTACAAACATAGGTAGTCGCAAATAGTTTTAAAATAGGCGGTTAGAACATATACACATCTAGGTGCTACAGGACTCGTAGCGAAATTTTTCGCTATGAATTGTAATGTAGAGTAAAAGAATAAAAGTGAAGGGCACAGCACGAAACGTTTTACTTTCCAAGCTTGGTTATATGCTTATAGTGTTCTTGTCATTTATTAATTTGCTTTTTATGTTAGGTACTTAAATTTTAGATACAAACCTGTTCGCTAAGGTCTGCCGCTGGCATAATGCGCTCGGCGAGAGTGACGCGATAATTTTCCAAGAAAATTAACTTCAGCTTGTCACCAACATCTGGGTCGTTGTTAACCTGATGAAACATAAGAGACATTTTAAAATAGACATTTTCCTACTTTGTAAGCAACCAAGATATACAAAAGATACGTACAGTGTTGCCAACAGCGCACGCCAACGCAATCATTTGTTTGGCAACATAATAACCGGGTGCAGCCTTGCCGCCGATCATGACGGTCCTGGGCGTGATCGGTGCCGAGGGATCGCGCTTGATGCGATTGTACAACGTGATCACGTGCAAAATGTTTAGCAGCTGCCGTTTGTACTCGTGGATCCTCTTCACTTGGACGTCGAACATAGACGCCGGGTTAATTTTGACACCAGTATCTCTCTCAATAAGAGCGGCGAGCCTCAGCTTGTTCTCTTGCTTAACTTTCATGACAGCTCGTTGGAATGCCGGGTCCTTAGCCCAGCGCTTCAGCTGCTGCAGCTGGTCTAAATGCACAGTCCAGTCTTCTCCGATCTTGTCGCAGATGAGGTCGGACAGACCAGGGTTGCAGAGGAGCAACCAACGTCGAGGCGTAATGCCGTTAGTCTTGTTTTGGAACTTTTCAGGCCACATCTCGTAGAAGTCACGGAAGATGGTCGCTTTCAGGATGTCCGAGTGGATAGCTGCTACGCCGTTGACTGCATGGGAGCCAACAACACACAAGTTGGCCATGTTCACACGCTTCTCGCCTTCTTCTTCAATGAGCGACATGCGACGCATGCGGTCCAAGTCGTTGGGCCAGCGTTTCTGCACTTCCTGAAGGTGCAGGAAGTTGATGTGGTAGATCAGTTGCATGTGCCTGGGCAGTACGTTTTCTAACATGCTACAAGGCCATCTCTCAAGAGCCTCAGGTAAAACAGTATGGTTGGTGTATGCACAACACTTCCTAACAAGATCCCAGGCTTCCTCGTACGGGAGATTTTCAATGTCAATTAATATTCTCAACAATTCAGGGATGGCAAGAGCAGGATGAGTGTCGTTCAGCTGAATAGCTACTTTCTCATGAAGTTTATCGAATGATGTACGGACAGCCTCACGACTGCCGAATTTGGATGACTTGTACCGCCTGATAATGTCTTGTAAAGTAGCTGCGCACATAAAGTATTCTTGACGCAAACGTAGCTCCTTGCCTTCAAAGAAGTTGTCGTTCGGATACAGAACACGGGAAATATTTTCTGCGACATTGCGGTCAAGCACAGCCTGGATGTAGTCACCAGAATTGACTGCAAAACAAGACAGGAACAAATGAGTATCCAAATCTTTTGGCTTCCTACGTTTGAGATATATGTATTATATACTAGCTGTTTCCCGTGGTTTCGCTCGCATCCTGAGGAACTACTACGCGTACCCGGTTAATTGATAGCCTAAGTTACTCCTTGGTACACCAGCTATCCGCCAGTGAATTTACCGTCAGAATCGGTCCAGCCGTACCAGAGATTAGCGAGAACAAACAGACACACAGACAGACAGACAAAAATTGTAAAAAAAATATTTCGGTATATGTACCGTGTATACATCCATATGCATTTAGTAAAAAGCGTTTATTTTAATATTACAAACAGACACTCCAATTTTATTTATATGTATAGATATAGATCATAAATATTGCTGTTACTTACAGAATTTCAGATTGAAGTCTACAGGACTCTTAGCAGACCAGAGACGCAAGGTATTTACCACATTGTTGTTGTAGCCAGGAATTGGATTATCGTAAGGCATCGCGAACACCACCTGATAAAAATCAACATATAATACGTTAATGATTATTGATGAATGATATTAACTTCAATAAAAAATCAGTGAGCAAGTATTTATGAAATCGTATCTAACATTTGATTTTACCAAACACAATAAGTGGATTAGTTACTGTACAACACGGTAAAATCGGTTTCTAATAATAACCTACATTATTTCTAACCTTCAGATATTTCGTTTTCAACTAATATTTTGCAGTATATTTTCAGTTCAGTCTAGTTGATCAATATTTTGATATAGACGGTGTTCTATCGACATTACCTGGCCCTATCGAAATTTTTACCACTTGGATAGTGGTCAAAAACCCTAATACATAATCTAACGACAGTATTGCATCGTATGTAGGTATATCTGATTTATTACACTGGTCACAATTGTCTTTTTAAAATAACAGTTCTAGAAAGAATATTTTATTGATAGATGGCCGCTAGATTTGTTAAGCGCACAGATTATCCAATTTGGGCATCGCCTGTTTGGTCACGAGGTTTCTTATGTAACTATTATGGCATATAAAACATGTTTTGCTCGTATTGATTAAATAAGATTAATAGTCAATTAAAGTGATAAAAGCCTTGATCTAAAAATAAGGACTGCAGTGTTTATCACTCACGAGCTAAAACCATGCGCGTGCAGGCTGAATGTTTGTGCGTTATGTAACGCGGGATATTATTGTTGATATATAACACTTACTATAAACAAGGAACTTTTCTTCGAACGACCTATTTAGCAGATAAACTGATAATTATTCTGTAGTTAACACCAACAAGTCATTAAATCATTATGGCATATAAGGATGATAATATATTAATGAATGACATGTGTAAATTATTTTGATTAACTACTACATATTTTGATAATAATACATAATCAATTTTAAATATAATATTCTATAGATAACAGCGTACGTTACTTCTAAATAAATCTCATAAGGCTAAATGAAATTCTTAAACTGGTGTCATTATTGTATTAAAAATATGAACACATTCAAGCTTCTTTTACGATGAACGTAAATCTGAAATTCAAAACGATATTTCTTTTTTATATGAATGTCCTGAATTGAAAATAAAAACATGTTGCAACCGTCAGAGCGCATTCCGCATAAAGTTGTTAATTTACAGCAGCAAGTGAAATGAGATCGTCTTGAAATATCAATCGGAATAGTATAAGAATGAGTCACGCAGTCCATAGTTACTATTACTACCATAACTTAATTAAGATTATCATAGTCATTTACTTACATTATTAGCGTAGATATGACTCTGATTATAAATTGACATTGATGATAACGGCATACGAACATACGGCGTATCACGAACACACGCAATGTATTGTGCCAATTGTTTGTCATCGATATTTATATCGCTTTTTGGTAAACATATTGATTGTTAAGTAAACAAATTTGAATAGAAAGTGCGTACTATGAAATAAACATACTATATGTATATTCAAACTTTTACATAGGCTGGACTTTTACATAGGTAAGGAGCAGGCATCGGTTAAACCCAAAACTAAAATAAACAGCTGGATAGGGTCCTGAGGAATGGATTATTCTTTTATTGATTGTATGTTGACGCGATTGATGAACTACCAAACTTAATTGAGGAGGTCAAAACAATTAATACTAGGCTAGACCATGATCAAGAATGCTATGATTAAAAACTTTTCCTATTTCTGGTGTAATGAGTCCGTAAATTCTGGTTGTTACAATTTTAGTTTTAATCTAATCTAATATTTAAAGTCGTATCGTTTTGGCTATTAGGTTAAACTAGTGTAGAATGTAGAAATAGTCAATTTTATCAAAGAAAGAGAATTAGTTGTCTGGCAAGTATGGTGTACCTACCTGGGTATCGATCCATTTCTTGCCCTGTGGCGTGTCGACCACGCGTCCGTAGAAGTTGACAGGCAGCATAAACTCGGGACGTGCCTTTTCCCAGGGGTTGCCGTAGCGCAGCCAGTCATCGGGTTCCTCCTGCTGTTCACCGTTCTCTATCTTCTGCGCGAAGATACCGTACTCGTACCTGATACCTAGGCAAGAACAGCAATCATAGTTAGGTTATATCAAGAAGTAATATGTATATGATTTTTTTAAAGGTGCAACGATGCCCAGTTCTTCCATCCAGCATTACAGTCTAGTTATTAAAGGAGTTGAGTTTTTGTTTACTAGCTTATAACAAGCTTTAGAGCAAACTTTTGGCCACAAAGTGGACTCTCTAAAATGCTTTTAAATGGCAGCATTTCTCAAGCAACGGACTTGCGAGGTAGCCAGTCTCCAATGCCTGCCTGAACTTACGGGCAGATACATAGTACGCCACTAGTGGTCGATAATCCAGCTGATCGATAGGTAGGTAATCAAGGCTCATACAGAGGTCCATGTTCCCTTAAAATTAAGGAAGGAAACACGTGCGAACAGCTGCTTCACTGCGTCAAGAGAGCAAGGAGATTGGTTTCGTCGGTTATAACACGAACAAAATGCAAAAATAGCTACTATACGAAAGCCTTACCTTTACCCTTTACAAAGTTTTGACTTTGTCAAGACAAACAGGCAGAACCTTCCTGCCGAAAGCAGATAAAACTATCGTTGCTAATTTAATTCAAGAATTTTGTAGAGAAAGTTGAAAATTATCTAATTTGCAGTGATTCGCACCTAGATAAGAGGTGAACGCAAAGCCTTACGCAATGTGCACGAACCTAGCAACGAATCGCCTATATTTGCAAATTACACGTAATCTTATTAGTGTGAAACTTTTTATTTTGATAATTCCTTGATTTCGATATGTAGGACGTTGGCCTTTAAATGAAATTGGCAGTGCTTATCAGTAATTATTGTTATCTACCTAAGAATTAAAATATTTATGTAGTCATATTTTTACCAATTTGTTTATGAAAATATGTATATCTGACTGAGTTCGCGGCAATTTTAAGTGACTACTGTGTTTATAAGACCCGAGATTCAGTACGCGTAAGAAGGTAAATTACTAACTTCCTCTATGTTCGTTTGAAATCATATACTAAAACCTCTTGCGTATTATTTATGTACTATGCTAATATGTATAGTCAGAAATATTTTTCAATTCTATTGTTTAAAGCTAAAGACACAATAGACGCGTATTTAATTTTGTACAGATAACTGATGCTGAGTTGTCAGGTCTATTAAACAATATTTGAAGTAAATAGACAAATCATGTACCCAGTTTGTTCATTGTAGCTTTTCATATAAAACCCGACTGCATAAAAACTAATTTTAAAAAATACGTGATAATATTAACTTAAATAAAAACTAAAAAGAAAGAAACAAGCCCAGAAGTTTAGAAGTAATATGCAGAACAGAACGACTCACAGTCGGGGCCCCTTGGGAAGATTTGATTGGTAAAATTTGAATGGGCCCCGACTGTGAGTCGTTCTGTTCTGCATATTACTTCTAAACTTCTGGGCTTGTTTCTTTCTTTTTAGTTTTTATTTAAGTTAATATTATCACGTATTTTTTAAAATTAGTTTTTATGCAGTCGGGTTTTTTGTTTTTCTTTAATTTTTTTTTTTTATTTTATACTTTTTAGTTACGATTCATTGACTTCGTTATAAGATGGTAAATTTCGCAATCGAGTGTTTGTATATCGTTTATACTTGAAATAAAATCTTAAATCAATAAGTATGAAAATTAGCGAGATTTTTTTTTTGTTAATCATCTTTAAATCTTTATATATCCTAAACTATTATTTAAAATGAAAAATGATAAAAGAAACCTAAAGATGATTTTAAAATACCTATTCAACGACACCCCACTTGACATAGTTCATCGACTTTAATTTTTTTCATTTTGACAATATGGCGTCTGGCTGTCGCTGTGGTGAATTTTGATTACTGTCATGTCTTTAGTGACACTCGCAAGGTTAAGACGAATCGATTGACGTAAGAATCATCAAAATCGGCCTACGCATTTGGTCTCTAGAACGCCACATAGAAACAAACATACATACATACATACATACATACATACATAGACTGATAAACACATTACCCTCCTTTGCGTCGCGCAGTCGGGTAAAAATTGCATTATATGCAACATATATGTTACGAGTTGCGATAAAAATATAGGGTACGAACATGACAATATGTTTGTAAAACCCATATTCAATTTAGTTAGAACATATATAATTGGCGACGCGCCAGCTCCCATGTTGTCAACTGCTTCAAATTAGTTTACGTTGGCCGAAATAATGTCAAGTATGTACTCCAATGTCCTGCGGTGGTTTAATGGTGATTACATCAAATAATTTATTTTCCAATGTGACTTTACTCAACATGTTTATATGAGCATGTATTTATTTTATGTTATTTCTGGGACCTTCACACAATACACTTTGTGCCATATTTTGATGTATATACTTAAGTTAATAAAATTTTCTTACTACTTAGGTACCACTTTCCACCCCCCCGTGGGATCTCCACCTTGTCTGGTCTGGGCTCAGGAGCCGTGGTTGGGTCACCCACGGTGAAGCTAAGCGAGAACCCGGGAGTGGACTCTCCGCGTGGGCTTGACGGAGGCCTGCGCAGGATGCGTCCAAAGGTGCGGGTGCGAGGGACAGTTCTTCTGTCCCTCGCAGTCGGGCACGGTCGCGGGAGGAGAGGCGTGTCGGTGTTGCGTTGCCGCGCGCCCTATCTCCCGCGACCAAATGTGGGCGCACCATTTGTTGCGTTGCGGTGGGGCCGCGCAGGAAGAGGAGATGGGGCGTTATCCGGTTGCCGTCCTCCCTATCCTCTGCGGCCGCTGGGTGTTTTGGCGGCGGCGCCCAACACCTTTATCCGCCGCCAAGAGGGTTTTGTTTGAGGCCCGCCTGACCATCTGGCGGGCCAATACCCGTCGGGGGGTAGCGAGGAATGCTTCGGTGATACCCGACCCTCCGACACATGGGTACATGAGGAACAGGGGTTGGTTTTTAGTCAGTACCTAAGAGTCTCACAGTTCCCTTCGCCCGTCCCCCAGGGCGGAGGATTTTCCAAACCGACACAAAAAAAAAGGTACCACTTTCTAATTAGATTCTTCAAATAATTGGTTAATTTAAAGGAGTTAAATAATCAAATATATTAACAAAAATAACTATAATAAGTACAAGTGATGAATCAGGAAAGGATAAACTAAAATTTTTGGATAATAGGAAAATGTAATTACTACCCATCTAACATTACAATGCTCAACAAATATAGCCTCTTATTTGTAAATATCAAAACTCCATTGTTTCTGTGGATTAACAGTAGCTATAAATATTTAAATAATTTCAATTAATACTTTAATGAAAGGATAAACTTTAATGTAACTCACCATAACCATATGCAGCCAGGCCAAGTGTGGCCATAGAGTCTAGGAAACAAGCAGCCAGTCGTCCCAAGCCACCGTTACCAAGACCTGCATCTTCTTCCAACTCCTCAAGTTCTTCAATGTCTAAACCAAGCTGATACAGGGCTTCATCCACTGTACCCTGGATGCCTAGATTGATCATGGTATTCTGGAGCGAGCGGCCCATGTAGTACTCCAATGATAGGTAGTACACACGCTGACCAAAAAGAAAACAATCCACATTATGGATTAATAAAAATGAAGATTTAAACTTTAAAAACATATTTAGGGGCATCATTTCCAAATATTCATGAATTCTAGTTCCAGTTCCCTATCCGTCTCATTACTGACATCACACAAAGTTATTAGAAACTGGAAATAAATCAATATTTCTGTAGAAAATAAATAACACCTCCATAAAAAGAAATTTGATGAATTTGAATTACCTACATAAAAACAAATGATTCATAAAATAAATAAGGTATTGTTTCTCAATTAAAACACATTTTATACCTATCTATGTTGCCGAAAAATAATCAAGTATAAATTCAATTTGATTTCATTATCTTAAGAACTCTGCTAAACAGTATAAATTCTCATATTATGCAATATAATCAATTGATAGACCTTAGATGCGATCAAAACCACATAACAATAAATTAAAAAAGGTTGTAAATACAGTATGGCATCAACATCAGTTATAATATGGTAAAAAGGCTTTCAAAGTTTCATATAATTTGATTAGATTTTATATCAAACTTTTTAATAAGCTAGAAGGTATCTCAGTTAATGGGTAGAATATTTACCTTGGGGTCTTTTTCATAGTAGCACTGTTGGGTACGGATCCATCGCGAGACAAGGTGGTCCCTGACTGTGTGGGCCAAGGCAAAGTAGTAATCCCTTGGAGTTGCTACATTTCTGTCCTTTACCAGGGTGTAATGCACATGACGATTAAACGCCTTCTTTACTTCAGTTACATTTTCTACAGCTACGATCCCTCGCACAGAGATCTGTTTACGCTTGTCCGAATCAGATTGTACGCTCATCTTGACTTGCAGCCGACAAAAAATCAGGAAAGGTCCGTGCAACCGCTAGACCTTCTCAACCCTGACTGGTCAAACTCGGTTTATGTATCGGTCACCTTGAGAAGGTCAAACAATATGTGTTACTACCACAGACTGTCAAGACCGGCTTTGATAATAAATGTTGATATTTATATTTTAAAATGAATTGTATATACTTTGGTATTAAGTACAGCTATCGTTGCTTAAATTTTAACTTAATAATATATCTATTTTAAGTTAGTTATGCGATATTAATTCAAAAAGTTTAAACTTCCATAAAGTTCATTAAAGATTGACATTGATAGCTGTCATCTATCATAAACCATCAATGTCAGCATAGATTATACACTTATACTGGTATAGATAAGCCACTCTCAGTTCGAAATTGAAGTTCAATAGGCATCCTCGACTACTAGATGGCGTTAGTAGTGGATTCATTTTTCAAAATAAAATGTTTAATTTCAGTGTTAATAAATAAGTAAATGACAACTATTATGTAAAATATATGCAATTTAAAAGTAAAAAAATATAAAAATCACAAAAAGTAAAAACTAGTTTCTTGCTATGCGTGGTTTCGATCCACGGACTTATAATCAATGGGTACAGCACGCTTCCACTGTGCCACGCAGCTCTTGACAGAGTTAGCGAAATTACCGTTCAGTTATCGCTACAGATATTTTCTAGATATAAAAGCTAAAATGACACTCCCCGGGCGCTAGATGGCGTTAGTTTGTATGAATTGCGGGATTGTAGGGAAGTTTCATAGGCCTGAATGTCAGTGTCATAAAATGTTTTTTTTTTTTTTTTTTTTTTTGGGATTTTATGACCTGGTAACTGGACCTTTAGGTCAAATCTTATTTTATTTTAACGGACACTGCACATTCACTTAATTTTTAAATTGTTTTAACAGTATTTTTAATGTATTTATATATCGGTTTGTAAGTATTTTTGTCTTTCAATAACTCTTCGAGTGGCGGCGGGCGGGAGAAAGAATCGCACTTAATGTTCACTTCACTGAGTTCACTAGCCAACACTAATCTGTCAAGCAGGAAGTTTTGACAGTCAAAGATAAGATGTGCAACGGTTCCTTGAGTTCCTTCTTGAGATTCACAATGTGGGCATGTATTGCTTGTAATAATGCCAAGTCTAGCAAGGTGTGACGGAGCAGTATTATGGCCAAAGCGCAATCTATTTATCGTAGTGATAAAGTCTTGGCTGGCTTCCTTCAATCTATTGTACCAGGGTCTAACAGGTAATTCTTCTTGTATACGGCCGTAAAATTTTCCTTTAGTGTCTTGGTCTTTCTTCCACAATTCTAACCATAAGTTACAAACATTTTCATTAATACATTGCAAGAAGTCAGTCATAGGAATGTCCATTGCATTTCTAACATCAATAGCATTACTACCTTCATATGCGGTTTTATCAACTATTTCATTGCCATAGATACCTCGGTGTGAAGGTACCCACAGAAAAGCAATGCTTTTGTGCTTGAGGTAATATTGATAAATTATTTCTTTGATGAAATATAGAACATAATTTGTCTTAAAAGAAACTGTAAGGTTAGTTAAGGCTTTAATCAAACTCAGTGAATCAGAAACAATCAAAAAGTATTTGCTATTGTTAATTTGGCGAATATGTTTTAATGCCTGATAAACCGCATATGCCTCTGCAGTGAATATGGTGCATGTATTGTGTAGAACAAAGCTTTGAGAGAATTGAATTTGTGGATCATATATAGCAGCACGCACATAATCACTTCCTTTACTGCCATCAGTGTAAATAACATAATAATTCTTATTATCTGCCATAAACTGTAACATATCTAAATTGTTATTGATGGGATTTTGCAATTCTTTGACGGGATGTGTGATACACTGATAAGAGAAGGAGTAACATGGCCATGGGCATTGTTTTCTAATACCAGTAAAACTGTTTTCTGTTTCCAGCAATATTTTGGACAATGTTGGGGATTTACCATTTAAGAGAATCTCTCCTGTTGTTAGAGGTCCAGGATTTCTACATACAGAAGGTACTATTTTGTTTATTATTTTCTTGTTATCTGCAGCAATTAATTTAAGACAGAATCTCTCTGCAAGTAGAATGCGTCTCAAAATTAGGGGCATTATTTTAGTCTCCACTTCCATGGCCCTTATGGGAGTAGAGCACATTGCACCAGAAATTGTTCTCAAAGCCCTGTTCTGCAATAGATCTAGTTTATTTACATGAGTACTATTTATATACACTAATGAGCTATAATCAAAATGGCTTCTAACTATACTTTTATACAAAGTTGACAATATTTTCGGGTCAGCTCCCCATGTAACGCCTGCAAGACATTTTATTATATTTAATCCTTTAAGAGCATTTTTTGATATGGTTTTAATATGTTCCTCAAAGGTTAATTTCTTGTCTAATACTATGCCTAAAAATTTCTTAACATTCACTGGATTTATAAATTCTCCGTTATATATTACTTTTGAATATGTGTTCTCATTTCCAAATATCATGGCACTACTTTTGGAGGGATTAATTTTTAAATGTAACACATCATTGTAATAGTGAAATATTTGGGACAATGCTCTGTTAATATTGTCTATTGCAATTTCTACATTATAATTACTACTGTACAAAACAATATCATCAGCAAACTGCAAAATGTCTACATTACTATTTACAAATTTACAGATTTCACTTGTATATATATTGTACAACAAAGGAGATAGTGTAGCACCCTGCATTGTACCTTTAGATGCACATTTTGGACCATGCAATGTATTATTATGCCTTACATAAAGTGTTCTACTATCCAAAAAATTATATATCCATTTACATAGTTGACCAGGCACACCTAACCTAGACATAACTTGTACAAGTATAGCCGGATCTAGACTGTCAAAAGCACCCTGAACATCTAAAAATACACAAACAGTGTTTAACTTATTATCTTTTGCATGTTTCATGTCTGAAATTAAGGAAGTGAAGCTGTCTGCACAACTTCGCCCTCGACGAAATCCATATTGTACATGCGGAATGATGCCGTTAGATTCCATATACCAATCCAAACGATTTTTAATCATGTTTTCAAATAGTTTACCTAGACATGAAGACAGTGATATTGGTCTATAAGAGCTGGCAAGCTCGAGAGGTTTATCTGGTTTGAGTATCGGAATGACACATTGTGTTTTCCATGATTGTGGAATACATTTACAATGCCAAAGTAAATTAAGAATATTAAGAAATATTTTTTGTGCTGATTCATCTAAATTTTTAATAGTACAATAGGGGAAATCATCTAAACCAGGTGTAGTGTCTTTCCGAGATAACAAACTCATTTTAAATTCAGACCATGTAAAAGCATCTAGCAAAAATTTTGAATTTGGATTATCATTATTTAATTCGAAAATATTGCCTAAACTATTAATATTATTTAGATTGCTATTGTCAGATAATTTATCTAGAAATTGAGAAATAAACTCATCTTTATATGATTTATTACCAGCTCTTATACCTTTGAACATTTTTAGAAGATTCCAAATCTTACTTATAGGAGTAGTTCTATTAAAAGTGTTACATAAGCTATTCCAACATATTCTCTTTTGTTCTGATATAGTTCTTTTTTTAAGTGCATCCTTTCTTTTATAATCTAAATAGTTCTCCATAGTAGGATCACTTCTATATAGTTTCAATGCATTGTAAGAGGCAATAACACTTTTTTCACAAATGTCATTCCACCAAGGAGCTGGAGGTCTACTTTTGAAATTATTTGGTTTATTAAGTTTAGGAATTGTCATAACTTTTAAATTATCCAATCGAGAACAAAAATCATTATAGGTTGAAATAGGATCATATAATTTTAGAACTAAATCATTAAATATTGTTTTAGAAATAGTTTTAAACTTTTTCCAATCTGCTTTGTTATATATAAACCTATCAACAGGAGGATTAATATAATATTTATCTATATGCAGTGAAATCTCTGTTATTGTTGGGTAGTGATAGCTGCCCATGGCATCATCATGTACAGACCACTCGCATATTGATGCGAGGTTAGCACTAATAAAGCTTACATCAATTGCAGACGGATTTCATCTCGGGTTGTTAACAGTTGTAAAACTACCATCATTTAATATACATAAATCCAAATCATCAATGATATTAAATAAATCCTGACCTCTGCTCTTAGTGGATAGACAACCAAAAGCGATGTGGTGTGCATTAAAGTCACCACTTACAAATATAGGCTTTGGAAGATCATTGATAATATTACGTAGTCTATTGATCCGTATGTGTCTACTAGAAGGAGGACAGTATACACAAAGAATAGTCAAGCTACCATGCACCGTAGATAAGGACAGAGCTACAGTTTGAATTTCTTCATAAAATCTAGTGTTTAAAACTTTGTACTTTAAATATGGCTTAATTAGTATTGCTACACCATTATGAGTATTTTTAGAATTTTTATTATAAATATTATATCCAGGTATTCTAAAACTATTGTCTTTAAACCATGTTTCGTTAAGTAAGCAAATGTCAATATTTTGTTTTTGTAAGAATTGAATCAGTAAGGGTTTTTTATTTTTAGCACTTTGAATGTTATATTGAGCAATACGTAGCTTAGACATTGTATGACTTGGATCCATTACTTGAGGTTTTTAATAAGTGTTTCTCTAATGGTATTTACAGTGGTAGGCGTATTATCGCCCTTATTACCCAGTTCCACCAACGTCTGTACCAGGGCCTTAAGTACATCGTTGTTGGCAACTATTTGGGCTTTGATGTCTACTTTAGGAGAGACATCTCTAGAGTTATTTACACTATGTACAGTATTATTTACAGATGTATTTACAGACTTATTTACAGATGTATGTACAGACTTATTTACAGATTTATTTACAGTGTTAATTGGTTTCATTTTTGGAGGTGGCAAGGGTGGAAATTCAATGTTATCACTTGAGTGTTGTTTTGTGATTGTAGCACTTGCATATGTTATCTTATTTTTCTTTTCTAATATTTTATTTAACTTAATTGGACATAATCTCGAAATTGCAAGATGAGGCCCGCTGCAATTGCAACAGCAGATCTCTGTTGGTCTATCACATTCTTTATATAAATGCTCACCTCCACAAATGGAACATCTTTGTTTGCCATTACATATCCTAGCGGAGTGGTTAAATTTAAAGCATCGGAAACATTGCTGTAATGGGGGTATATATTCGAAAACTCGGTATGAAAACAAATCGTATTGTACATTGTCTGGGAGAATATTCGATAGAAAAGTAATGCTAACTGTTTGTAATGGTACTCGCTCTTGTCCTACCTTCTTTGTGAATCTTCTTATAGCTATTATTTCATAAATTGATGATAATTTTGTGTATAGTTCTTTGTTCGAAATGTTTGCTGGTACAAATCTAATTATGCCTGTTTTTTCTATTTGCGCAGCCGGAATAAATGCTTTCAAGCCATGTTTGTTATGAAAAGCACTGTTGTTAATAAAGTTATTGGCCGTATTATACTGTTTAAATATGACTGCTATTTTATTTCCGTTGATTCTCTGTATAGCCGTCACTCCTTTTATCTCACTTGAAAATATGTGATTGAGATAGATAGGGCTCTTATTGCCTATTCTATCTTTATTGTTTGTAGCTTCTATAAACACTTTAAAATCTGTACAAGTTGCATTTTCTGGGTAAAGTCTTTTATAGTCTGGTTTTGTATAAGGTATATAGTCATAATTCTCACCGCCGCCGCCATTACCACAGTCCTTCTCTGTCCCGCCGTCTCCAGCCTCAGGCCGAGGACGTTTATGTGAGGTGGGCGGGTTATCCCCGCCCCCCTCATTTCCCACCATTTCCACGGGTTTGCACACCTATCACTATTGTTTTGGATCAACTTTTAAGCAAAAACCACCGAATATTTAGTAAAAAATTAAAATTGAAAAATTTTCTTATCCGCGCTTTTTTAAGGTTCCCGCCAGAATCCCGTCATAAAATGAGTTCTCTTTATTCGTTCGGAATTTATTCACTTAACTTAAATTATTAGTCAGATCTGAAAACAATTTATTATTTATTTAATACTGACTAATGGAAGTAATGGACCAAGCAACCTACATTACTGTCAACAGTTATTTTTATTTTTATTTATAGTCTCACGCCTGTACCCCTGAAAGTGTAGGCAGAGGTGTAAATATTACACCCACATTTCGCCATGAATTTTTGGGTCGCACGTAATAGATGGCGAGCCTATTGCCGTTACCGGGCACATCACCAGCCTCTGTCACTCTGGGCTGGTACTGAGTATTCGGAAAAACCCAGTAACACTTTTGCCCGACCTGAGAATCGAACCTGGGACCTCCGATCAGTAGTCGCATACGCTATCCACTGGACCACGGAGACAGTCAACAGTTACATTTATTATTTTGCTTTGGACACAGTATGTATTTCCATAATATGCATAATACACTAATGTATGCCATTGAGCTAGATAGGTAGGTACCTAGTAACTTCTTGACCTTTTTTTTTTACTACGGTGGAAATGATCGACCGGGCTTGGGACTGGCGGAGGAGGTGTGTAGAGGCTCTCTCCTAAAGGCGGAGCATACCCACTAAAACCACCGCGGTGTTCCTACGGGTCCCGTGTAGTGGCGGGGTCACACGATTCGCGGATACTTTTCTATACTTTTCCGTGACCCCACCCGGGATTGGCCCGCCGTTGGTGTTGGCGGGCCCCGTCTCGTTATAACTTGGGGAGGCGGCGCGGGCACTACTTACGCCGACTCCTTGCCTTTTGGCGGACGGGGAGGAGGCTCTAAAACGGCCAGTGGCGTAACTAGCTTGGGTGGCACCCGGGACGGTAGTTGGCGGATGACTTTTTTTTTGTCGATACCTAACAATTCCGGCCTAACTATCGTAGTGCTGAGCTAGTGCCAATGTTGTTTTATATTTTTGTACATTGTTCTTCATGTTGAGTTTTGGGTGGCACCCCGTTTTTTGGATGGGTGGCACCCCAAAAAGGGTGGCACCCGGGGCGGACAGCCCCCGCCGGCAGGACGGCAACCCGACAATTTATTGACCTATTGTATATTATATATTAACATAAAGGGTTATGCTATAAGTTCGTGCTAGTATAGCATACGATTAAATACGTTATTACGTTAGTTTTATATTTGACCCAAACAATAAGCAACATAAATATGTTTTAAATTTCTTTAAAATAATCGTTAGTAGGTATAATTATAATCTCAATACTTTAAAGTTAAACTATCTAATAATATATCAAGTTACAACATAGGTATTATGGTGACTAAACTAATAGGTGGCAATACGCTTGAAACACACAATCGACCACGAACATACGTTTGTTTCTTGAAAAAGGAACTGTGAGGCTGGCACTCGTACTTCAAGCTTACAGGAAGTTGCAGTCCATTTGAGTAAAACTTTTAATAGCTCATTTTTGTATTCTTCAGCAATGGATTTGATTAATTGTGTGTACAAGCAGGGCCTTTCTGCCTTAAGAGAGTGCCTGTGCGAAATTTATGACGCCTCATTGTCGTCTTATTTCGACTTATTTTTTATTACTTAGGTAGGTATAATTTTGACTGAAATATTTTGTCCAGTTTTGTAGGGATGATACCTATTGCCGCAATTACGTAAAAAATTCGCTTCCGGTTACTTAACAGCTCATGGACGTGCCTCAAGAGAAACATGGGTCGATTTTTTACATTTCTGTTGTTCTTATGTGTTTTTGCCACACCCTTTAAGTTATGCCCAAGGAGAAGACAGAATTGAATACCTACACATTACAGCTGCACATTTATAAGCTTTCCACCCACCTGTAGCAGTTCCGTCGCTATTATTTCGTCTTTTCCACAGGCATTCCCATTTTTTTTTTGAGCTGCCAGACATTCCGTAACGTTCAGTTTTATCAAGTCTCACAAAACTTAATAAAGTATTTTTGGTCAAAGACGTCGAAAGTATCGGAGCTCTTATTTCAACGTTCATTTCCGTTGAGGCTTCTTAAAGAAAGACTCCATTAAAAACAGCCCTTCCTTCTCTAGACAGTTAATGAATATTTAGGTATCCTCAGTGATTTATTTTCCCAAATCCGTGCGGTCCTACTGACGACTCGCCAGCAACATGTAGGGACTTACCTACTCGGGCCCCTTTGGCGCTGAAGTCCTGCATGACAACATTGAAGTGTTTTTAGTGCTATGCAAGACCCTGAAAATGTCTTCATACATTTCCTCCACTTTATCATTCGGGTATGTCCAAGTCACACGATACACTTGGATAGCCTTGGGGCTATTCCTACATGCGTCTGATCACGAGGTATGCTATCCAGTTATAGTCATGTCAACACTCTGGAGGCTTTTATAACGTTATCAGAGAGGACCTTAAGTATTATGAATCCGACTCTACTTTGGGATGGCTGGTGTCACCTTCTGAAGATGGCCTGAATCTAGGGTTATGGCTTTGTCTGTGGGTTATTTTATCCTCCGCTAACTCTAAAACAATCGATAGTATGGATAGTAAGCACTGGAGAACGGCAGATTTGGCAGATTATAAGCTTTAGCACAGAGCGACTGCCGCACTGACCTGTACCTATAGTGGTCAGTGGACTGCCCGCTGACTTATTGTCAAAGCTAAAACGATAAAATCCAAAATGCCACAGCACAGTGTAGTCTGAGTCACCATTATTACATTACCTTAGGTATAGGTATCGCCAAATTTCTGGTTCCCTCTGAAGTTGCTGCTTATCTATACGCAGTAATAAAAAATTAGGTGTCGACGGGATGGAGGCGGGTAGCGGGAGGGGACTTCACGATTCGTAGCGTGACGCATTCGGCTATGATTGGTTGCATTCAGATTGATTCAGATAATTTAAAGATTGAAGAGAAGACATCATTCACCGCAAAATACAGCCTGAAAAATAGTTATGATTTGATTAGCAAAATAAAACACATCTGTTCCATTGCATTTGAAATTTGAATTTGTGTTCGAATCTTCCGTAAAGTACAGTACTCGCCAAACTTTATGGCCGCTCCGAACCTAGCCGCATTACACTACGCAGAACACAAAATCAGGTATCATATCAGCGGGACGTACGCGGGGCGTGGAGGCAGGGCACGCCCGCGCGCGCTGTTTTCCACCCGCTAACGTCCCTCGCCTCCCGCGCGTTAGTGTGAGTGCTACGTTCGTACACGAATCACATATTCGCTGAGCTCTGACAGTATCGTCGCGTTCAGAATAGTTTCATAGTGTTACTTCTTCGTTGTTTCTCGTTGCTATTTTTATTGTTTCTTGTTGTTATTTGTACTGATATATAGTTACCATTTTCATTGATCATGCCTCGCGGTCGTTTTAATGTTTTACGTCGCCAAACACGGAAAATGGTGTTTGACGTATTAACGTTTATGAAGAAGGAAGCTGAGGAAGGCCTTCAGTATAAATTGAAGTCAGTCCAAAAGCGGACTGCAGCAGCTACAGGTGTGTCTGTTGCGCCTTCCACCTTACCATCCCGATCTTAACCCAATAGAAATGGCTTGGGCAGCAATAAACGGCTACGTAGCTAAGAAAAATGTTACCGGGAATATTAATATGTCATGAAACTTGTGGAGGCGAAGGTCAATGCAATGGGTGAACATGAATGGATTACGTTATGTGAAAAAGTTAGACGCATTGAGGAGGAATATAAAAAGAGCGATGTTGTGATAGATGACTTCACCGATCAATAACGAGCGAAAATGAATCGGAGGAAGAGGATGGATATTCCGAAGTAAGTGAAGGAAGTGACGAAGAAAGTTCTTCAGATGAGGTACCTTCTACGAGTATGGAAGATGTTTTTATGAAAGGTGTAGCCCCATTACAAATAAATATAAAAAACAAATATTGCTTTGTCGTAACCAATGTGTTTTTTTATTTAGAAGTCCCTTCACCTAACTGAATTTACATTAATCGAATTTGATTGAATATGTAATTAAACAATATAATATAGCTAATCTAACAACGCAACTGAAGATTTTAATTTTAATAATTACAGATATTTTTTCTTGTTTATGAAATGTCCACCCAACTGTACCATGCGCAAGTTCGTACCGATGGCTACATTCAGAGCGGCCATAAAGATTGGCGAGTACTGTACATTCACTAAGAAACGCGCGTCGTAACTTTAAATTATCTATTTGATATATGTTGTGTTTTATTCGCTTGTTGTTGTTTTAGTTACATTCGTTGATTGTTATTTTATACTTAGGTACCTGTTTATTCTTATAGGTCTGTGATATTTACTTACTATTTTGTTAAATTGTTTGTCATCCACCAAGAATACTCCTCACCTCTACCGTGAATCGATAAAGAAAATGTGGATGAATGTAGGTACGTAGATAATATATGTTTACAGTTTTCAACATATTTTTGCCTAAATATTAGACCTTGGTTCACATTTGATTTTTTAATTTGTTGTCACAATAAACTAAAAGTTAATTTATTTCTCATGGTAACAAAAATATGTACCTACTTTGAAATATATTTTTCATATATATATTTTTGTTAAGATTTTCTGTTTGACTGTACCTGCGCAAACACCTGCATGGTTCAACTTCAGTGAGCACTAGAAGTTTGGCGAAAACTATACTACATATTACTATTTGAAATGTTAAAATAAAACACAGTTCTGAAACGGGTATTGAATAAGTATATGAGAATTGATGTTGTAATAAACTATGTGAGACATGGACCAGATCTTTTTAAAATTATTTTGATTTCAGCAATATAACAATCTGGCAGTACATAGCTATTTGCTCCGCTCAAGCTAATAATACAGCGCAGAGAATACCTAAGACTAGGATAAAATGGCAGATGTTTACCGTTATTTATTGATTTAAGTAGATATATGTATTTTGTAAGTTTCTTTTTGTTACTGAAACGGCCCAAAGTAAAATAAAGCCAAAGATTTATATTTCGGTAAAAGTGGTAAAACCAACGATTTATCAACTGCGAATGGTAATTTTTTCAGACTTTAATCTTTCATCATTGGTATTAAGTTTTACTAGTAAATATAAGAATTTACTTTACTTAGTGCCTTTCCAGTAGAATATATTTTTACCTATTGGTTATCTTAAATATATTTAATGACGATTTCTAACAACATTCTTCTTAGTTTTTAAACTTAAGTAAACATGTGAAATAAATCATTCTTGGTATATAATCTTTAAACTTAAGAATAAACGTAATTATTAATATTGTCAACAGATTCTCTTACAGGCACTTATAGTTAAGTTAAAATGTGTATAAAAGTAACATATTTCTAAGTAGATAATAAAATAAGAGTAATTTTTTATATTTTACAAGTCAGTTTCTTACGTAAACTTTTCACAGTCGCTAGCACATCATCGTGTTTGTAGTCACGTATTATGACATCATAAATGTAATATGCAGTGCAGATCCACAATGTTTTTTTTCCGTACTCTGATAAAATAAATATAGCATTTGTGGCCACTCAGATATCACACAGACCTGCAGTGCGTTTTGTCCAGTAGTTTTAAAGAAAAATCGTGAAATACTTTAAAAGAAGGACGGTATCGAGTCAACACCTTTCCTTTTATCACTTGCAAGACTTATGAGAATTATCAATAAGTCGCTGCTTGACGTTATTTAGGCAGTGAATAGACGACTTAAAATATCAAAGGTGCTTCACAACACAGGCTGCAGGCGTAACATCATTAGAACAGGCGGCAGACGTGTGTTCAAACACGTACCTTGTAGCATGTCTATTACAATATTGCAACACGCACTTTTAAATCTCATATACAAGGCGGTTCCTCTTAACATCATAGTCATTTAATGACAATACTTTATTTAGATTTCAATCTTTTACCGGTCATAATTGACGATCACATCGTGTAGAACTCGGACAAGCCACTTAATATTATTTAATTTTGTAAATGCAATTACATTTTCATCAAATATCTAAAAATAAAACGTGGAAGATAAATTGCATTCAACAGTAATTGCTTACAACATATAATTTATACTAAGCTGAGCTTTTGAAAATTTGGTGCGAGATAGGTTACTTTAGCCCACGTTTAGTTGATTTTGCCGCAGCCGTAGTAATATCTCGCTATTTATAATAGTTAGGAAGGTACTGGCATAAATATTCTTCAGATTTCTATGATGTAATTACATAAATAAAACATTATATCGTAAAGATGATTAAAATAACTGTACATACAATATACATTAAACTTAAACAATAATGTTTTGTATAAAATAACTTATTCAGGTACATACATTTCTCAGTTGGTATCGAGTTGAATTGATAAATAAATATTTAAGTAGTTATTTACTTGTCTTAAGAAAAAGTTCACAAAGTTTAAATCAAGATCTAAAATATTACAACTAAGTGGATAGTAAGTAACCCAAAAAGTATTCAAGAAGCTTCTTAATGCCGGTGTCGGCATCATCAGTCTTCCATCCCATAGTCCACTGTTGGATATTAATATGGCTTTCCGGCCTAAGCCTGTGTAATTTGATAACTGACTCCTTATAGCTTAGCGAATCTTATAGCATCGTACAGGGGCGTCGCAGCCGATTTCCTAGTGGGGGGAGGGGGCAAAGTCACCAGCCGATGGCCTAAGGGGGGGCCAGTTGATATGGAAAATGGGTAAAGTACTGAGAAAAGTATGATTTGTAAGAATTTTTGAATCTCTGGGGGGTGAAGGGGCAGTTGCCGCCTCTGCCCCCTCTTGGCGACGCCCTTGGCCTCGAAACCTTGAAAGTAAATATGCCAGTAGCTTCCTACCTAAGATTGGCCGCCAGTTATTCATCTAACAGTTTTCTCGCACGGGTGAGGTGGTAGCTGCACACAAGTAAACTTGTTCAGGGTAGAGGTCGCCCCGTATTCTCACGGCTCGCACGCCAGCCGCCGCCGCTCGGTACTCGAGCTCGCCGATCAGTATATCGTCGGCATATACCGCCCATTCGCCGGCACCGCGCACTATTCGTAGCTTAGTCTGGAAATTACATACGTAAGCTATTAAAGTAGGTAATTACTACGTCAGGTGATCTATTTTCTTATTGTAGGAGATTTTTTTTATGCTGTAGAGCTACAGACGAGTCCGTGGGCAGCCAAATCGTAAGCGCTATTTCAGCCTTACAGAGTAGTAAAACGTTTTAAGACAGCATAGTTATTGTCTGTAACAGACAATAACTATGCTATCTTAAAACGCTTTACCGATCGGATTTCGGAAAATCCGTTTTTTGTGCGCTTCTATGCTTCTCAAGTAGGGTTGCCAACCGTACTCTAAAATAGAGTATTGTACTCTATATCATGTAACCGTACTCTATAATCTATAACACTAATAGAGTACGCTAAAATACTCTTTTTTACAAAATGTTTACTAAACTAGTGCTAGTCATATAATATTATGCAAAAACCCATAATAAAAACCAAAAAAATGTTGACTATTTACTGTTAATACGTTGGTATCCCCAATTCCTCAAACCACATTCGGACATTCGTGAACGCAGCCACTAATGTCATTTCGTTATGTCAAAGGTGTCAATGTCATGTACTCATGTCACAAGTTGTTTTGAGACATTTTTGAGAAGTCTTTCAGATTAGTTTCGGTTAGGTTAGTCTTTTCAGTCATGTGAATGAGAAGTGGCGAGAAGAGAGAAACAGAGCTTCATTGAAATTAATTAAGAATGAGCTCTTGATCTACATAAATTTTGATTTTGTTGTAGTGATGTGCCGGATCGTTAAAAATGTAGATCCGCGGATACGGATCGGAATACGGATATTTGGTGTCAAGATCCGCGGATACGGATACGGATCTTTATTTTCTTACTGAATCGATGTCGGTGCGCGCGACCTTGAAACGATAGTTGACGTCACGCACGCCCGGCGGCGGCACAATAGACAGACCATGTTTCGACTTTTACTGAAATTATATTAAAAATACTCTGAATGGAATTTAATAGTTTTTTAATTCTACTAACCACTTATAGCATTCCATCCTATCAGTTGAAAATGAATCGGTGAAAGATCCGTGAAAGATCCGCGAGAAAAGAAACGGATACGGATACAGATACGGATCTTTCTTCTTCCTCGGATATCCGCGGATACGGATACGGATATCCGGCACATCACTATTTTGGACTCATACAATTATTAAAAAAACAATGAAAAATTGTTATCTGCTGCAAAAAGGACTAAAAATACCTTTTTAAAAATATAAAATAAATGATACTCTGTTTTTTAAGTCCATACTCTTTATTTACCTCCTTTGAAATCAGATATACTCTATTTCTTCTAAAAAAAGTTGGCAACCCTATTCTCAAGGAACATATAACGAATTTCAGCTTCTTTGGCCCAGTAGTTTCAGCTGTGTGCTGTCTGCCATTCAGCAACGAAAGAACCATACTTATGTTCCTTGGGTGCATATGAGTTGACCTATCAGCACCGCATCGCACTTTCCTATACTTCTATCTTTTTCTGTCACTTAGGACCGTAATTTACTAGAGCGAGAAAGAGAGATGGAACGCGTCAGCACGTTCGATTCCGCGGCGTGCTGATGCTTTCCCTCTCTATGTAGCTCAACCCTAGGGCAGAAACGGTTAAATTAAAAAAGAAAGTGTGAGCGTAGTGTTTACTCACATAAGTGCCAGGTATAAGCTTGGCGGTGCGCTGTCGCCTCTCGGGCCCCCACTCGCCGAGCCACGCGTTAAGCACGACTAGCTGCCGGTCCCGCTGCGACTCCACGTACGCGCGTACGTTCACGTGTGCTAACACGTTGGGACGCGGCCACTCGCGGGCGCCGTCCATCAGATCTATCGCGAACGAGTGCAGGAGGGGACGTAATCTGAAATAGATAAAAAACAATTTTATAGACTCACGCCCTTAGGTACATCATGGTGTGAATTTTTGGTCTCACGTAATAGGCTCACCCACATGTAGGTGTAATATTACACCTCTGCCTACCCCTTCCGGGTTACAGGCGTTAGTCTATATAATAAAAAAGTATAACGTAATAGGCTATTGCCCTTACCGGACACATTTTTATTGGGAAAACTCAGTAACACTTTGGCTCGAGCCGAGAATTGAACCCGGGACCTCCTGATCAGTAGACCCATACGCTTTTCTCTGGACCACGGAGGCAGGAATGGATTTAGGGTTTATATAGATAATATTTTATTGTTTAGTAAGAAAGTATTTTTCAGACAACCTTTGTAAATATGCTTACTTATTCTGTAAAAAGTTAAACGAAGCGTGAGCTGTAAGCTGGTTTCGAAAGATTTTTTAAGTTACTAATTTTCATTTAGATTTGATTATTATCCTCATACAATTAATAATTCTTTTATTACATTTCACACGAACATAGCTTTACATCCTGTTCGTTAAAAATACGTAGTAGTAATTATTACAAATTCAATTATTGATTAGGTTTTTTGCATACACTGAGATAAAATAATTATTAGGCGATAAGCAATTTTACCTAATTAAAAGTTCATTATAAAACTGCATCGATAGGTTAAAATCATGAAGGTCATTGTACATGTGCTGCAGACTCAAATTAATTCTTCATCACAAAACACAACGAACTTGAGTACCTATCACTATTCAATGGGTACATTTGCACCGAAAGCGATCTCAACAAGGTCGCAGAAAATCTGACAAGCAACATTTTGGTAGACCGAAAATATATTATCTCTATACATTTCCTAGTAATTATCTAATTATGATGGGAATATAAAACGTAATATTTGTATGTTTATAGTACATACATACGAGGGTCAAACTGAAAGTTCTTAGAACTGGCCACTTATAAACAATATAATAAAAAAAATATTCTAAAATTTGAAAATATAACTCTTTGCCAATATTACTGAGTATATATTTCATTCATTTGTCATTTGTTTTACGATTTGGCGGCAAATTGAAAATTGTCTGTGTCACGTCAACATGAATTTAACACGAGAAAATTTTCGTGCAATGATTTTTTATGACTTTCGATGTCATTTAAGTCAACAAGAAAGTTATGATAGACTACGATTGGCCTTTCACGATGAAGCCCCATCTCGTGCGACTGTTTACAACTGGTTTAATGAGTTTAAACGTGGTCGCACTAATCTCACTGATGATGTACGTGAGGGACGGCCTTCTACGGCGACGACTGAAAATAACATCTGTGTTGTGCGGCGTATGATAGAGACTGACAAAAGAGTGACCTATCAGCAGATTCGGACAAGCTTAGGCATCGGTATGAGTCAAGTGCACAAAATCCTCCACGAACATTTAGCGGTCAGGAAGCTTTGCGCCCGGTGGATACCTCATAATTTGACTAAGGCTCAAAAACTCCATCGTGTGGATTGGTGCCGTAAAATGATTGAAAGATTTAACGGAGGTGACTCAAATGCTGTGTTCGACATACTAACAGGTGACGAAAGCTGGATTTACTGTTATGATCCTGAAACCAAAAGACAATCTGCTCAGTGGGTGTTTCCTTTCGAGGAGTTGCCAACTAAAGTGAAGAGAGATCGAAGTGCGGGAAAAAAAATGGTGGCCTCGTTCTTTGGAAGGATAGGTCATTTCGCAACAATTGTGTTAGAGGATCAAAAAACAGTTTCTGCAGAATGGTACACTACCAATTGTTTGCCACTTGTCTTGGAAAAAGTTCGAGAGAAACGACCTCGCAGTAGGATCCTCCTTCACCACGACAACGCCTCGTCGCACACCGCCAAGCGAACGATCGACTATTTGGCGACATCAAACGTTGAATTACTGGGTCACCCGCCGTATAGCCCCGACCTCGCGCCTTGTGATTTTTATTTATTTCCAAAAATTAAAGAAAAACTTAAAGGAAAGCGGTTTATGAATGCTGAAGAAGCGGTGGCTACGTATCGCGATGCCATTGAAGAGACCCCTAAGGACGAGTGGGCAAAGTGCTTTTCCCAGTGGTTCCATCGCATGCAGCGGTGTATTGACGTCAATGGACAATATTTTGAAAAGATATAATAAAACTAATAACTGGCTAATGTAATCAGTTTTTGATTTTCTAAGAACTTTCAGTTTGACCCTCGTACGACCTAATTTGTTATTGAAATAATCGTTAATGAATTCGAGCAAAAATAAACAGAACACCAGAGTTGGCGGTGAGCCAACACTCGGAGGCATTGAGCCGCGGTTGACTACAAGCTGCATGTCCGCATTTAAAGCATCCAATGCTTTGCGGAAATTAATAAAGAAAACTAATAAACGGAACTAAACCATCATGATGTAGGTTTTCGTAGTCCACTGCTGAACTAAGGCCTCTCTTTGCGTTACAATAGCATTGAGTATGTGGTTGTGCCATTCTATACCACGTTTTCGTCTCTATCCAAAAATACATATTATTTACATCATGTATTTTGACGTGACAACGTCTTATAAATTGGTTTGCCGGGTGACACTTCAAGAAACTGCGTTACGCTCCGCTCACGTTATGCGCTCACAATGAGAGCGAGTGAGAGGCACGCGTCCCGCCTAAGAGCGAGAGAGACAGACATAAAAAGTGAAAGGCACGCGTCTTTCATCCTTCTTCCTACTATACGAATGAATATTCACATTAAAATTATTTTACCACTCAAAGTCGTTGTCACGTAAAACTTTCGCCCGTATACCGACTTTACAGGCAACCACCATTTTTTTATCACCTATTACACCCGCTGAATGAAAAGACACTTTCTAATCTTTACATCATCTTAAGAAGTCTGAAACACCACTATATGTTGTATTACCTAATTATGTACTTACTTTCCAAATATAACTAGCTGATGTCCTTCTGGAATGCCGTTTGTTAACGAAGCGATGACATTTGGTTGCCAGGTAGGCTCCGAGTCATCCGTGGGTGCATCAATGCCTGAGCGCAAGGGAACCTAAAACATTCATAGTACAAGGTATAAAATAAACGGTGTCATACGCTAAAATTAATTAGCCCAACATTTATCGAACTTAATTCAATTGGGACCATTACCAAATAATATCTCAATCGAATTTAATTTCGAAGAAGCGTCCAGCCTTGTGTTTTGGTATAAATGGTGATACTCACTTCTACAGGAGCTGGGGCCAAAGTGGGGAAATTATCAGTCTTTTGTATTTTCAATGTCGCATCTCTGATGCCGGTAACTTGCACCCATTCCGCTTCTAGCGGACTGGGAGACCTGTGAGCGTAGCTGCAATAAGGCGCTCCGTCCACGGCCCATAAAGTTTCCTTTTCATCAACTACGATCTCTATAGTGAATAAGCGATCCGTTTTGAAGGGAAACAATCTGAAAAAATAAAGTGGTGGTACATGTAGCGAAGTATAGTGTGATCAATGTGATCATCAGTTGCTCGTATAGAGCAAATATTGAAACGATTAATATATCGAAATGTCCGAATAGGGTAGTTTCCAGTTTTTATTTAGTCCGTATTTTAGATTATAAAAAAATATTGGACACGTATTTTTTCTTTTTTCGATTTAATAAAAAATAACAAAGATATAGCCCATTAAAGTTACGTGTGATGTCATCTAGTGCGAAAAAATGCAGCACGGCGTGAGGTTATACGTATCTTGGTCATTTTTGGTTTAATTTACAAATAAAAAAATACGTATCGCTTATTTTTTAATAACTTAAAGGACGGACTCATAAAATTTTTTTCGTCAACTAGCCTATTGCTTTTATCCATTTTATAAAGCATTCAGAGGATGCAATGCAGGCATCGCCAATGTGCGAGTACCTAGGTAAATAAAAATAATACATTTGTATAACACGTAGGTACTACCTACGTGTTATACAAATCTATTATTTTTATTAGGTACATATTCTAGGTAGGACATAATATTTGGTAAGAGGATGGTATCACGAATCACGATTACGTTTTTCTGATTTCGCCCGCCGAACCAGGCTGGCTGAATCAACTGAATATTAGATACTAGTGCCACAGATCGTCTGCAATCTGGCCGCCGCAACTCAAGATACATTTTTAACGATATTTCCAGCTAGACTGGCAACAGCTCTTTTATTAATAAACTGCGGCCGCCGACTCTATATTCTAGTTGATTGTTTCTTTATTGATATAATACCTGTCGTGACTAAAGGTTTTTATTCTCACCGAAGAAAAAAAATGTGTTTTTGGTATTGGTTCAGTATGACTGTCACAAGTGCGATTAAATGCAGACAAATGGATTATGAGCCTTGGTAAGCATGTAAGTAGAGCCAGAATTTGGTTTACATGTAAACATTTAAACCAAATGCTGGCTGCTTTCATTTTGGTCCCATCATAAACGGTACCTAAGTAATTCCTCTCATTAGATAAAGTATCTACTCATATTAGATGCTGAGCTGATAATTAACACTCGACGTTATCTTGGACGTTTCATATGCGTGAAGTGTGTTAATTAGGGTGATGTAATCCACAATTATTGTAGGTGCGAAGTTAATGACCTCTACTGGCGATGGCAATTAGATAATATGTTGTGTATGTAGGTGGGTGCGTGTTTAGTAGCTACATACACACGACGTTATAGGTGTGAGTTATGGTATGGTATTTACATTGAAAGTGGATGAAATTCGGCAAGGCTCAATTAGGTAAGTAGCGTAAAAATGCAGAGTTAAACCGTAAATGTAAAACCTGTATTCGTTGCTCTCGCATTCACAACGAAGTGACGAATGAGTTCCAGAATTTAAGAGCATTGAACACATCAGATTCATCAATTTAGCAGGCGTCATTTGTGACTGAAGCCGTCCATGAATGGATGAGGGATGATATCGCACGAAAATATATTTCAGTGTTATAAAATGTACTTATGTGATGTGTATGTGACGAAGATTACCTAAATGCAGTAGTTTCCTCAAGTGTTCCCCATTTGCCGTGTCGTCGTGTGTTTCTTACCACATAAGATTGCGGCATTCGTACATTGAAATGCACCGCGACGTCGCCAGAGTCCGGCTCTCCAACACCTATGTTCACAGCAAACCTAGACAAGAAGCAATGGAGTCGTATATTATTCCTCATATATTTAGTTCCTTACAATTAATTGGGCAACATGCACGATATTAGCGCCGTGGCTTTGGAGCAAGTAAATACAAAGGTACATATTATGATCGAATTTAAATATATTATAAACGTAAAATATAATTTAAAAATACATGACTATTATTAAAATTAATAGTTTTATTAATAACAATAATAACAAATAATAATTAAAGATAACAAAACAGACAATATCTAAATCTCTTTTAATACCTATAACTCATTAGGTATCTTCCAATGAAGAAGAATAATTTGATTCAATCAAAATATTATTCATCTTTTCACATTCGTCTTGCTGAAACCTTTACAAGTATGATAGGTAGGTATCTCTATTATGGCGTTTCTATTCACTACGGTAACTTATGAGCGCATTAAATGTAAACAAATGCGACTGCTGTTTACATAATTTGCAACGTAACAGGTATCGTGTACCACTTTTTTTTTACAAAAAATACAAACATTATAATAAATTACACAGTCTGAAGTAGCCGTCTATCAGCCATGGACAACATATTTTTGCCACCTCGCGCGCTGTGATCTTTTAAACACACACACAAACAGCTTTAAATGCGCGAGCCCATCTTCTGTAAGTATTTAAATAATAAAGTAATAGTTTAAAAAACACTAGAAAAACACGCTTTTATAAATGCACATAAAAACAAAAAATAAATTATGGATCGTTCAAGTTGTCTCTATTTCTGGGCTGAAGTGTAAACTATGTGCTTTTAATTATCATATTTGATTGTATAAGCTTGGGGCGCTGGAACAGGAAATACGTTCTTAACTTGTTCAAAAATCAACACAGATTGGCGCTCTAACTGGAGTTGCAAGTCTGTTAGGTACTTACCAGTTTGTCGAGCTCAGATAAAACATACGCCATCAGCGAGTAAGACGGCATTCACCGACATTTTTAACGCCTCTTCTTTCAGGAAATTAAGTACTTACATAAGGGTATTGCGTCAACAATGGCAAAATGTAGAGTTCTGGTTCTTGTTCGTGAACGAGAGATCTTTGGTTCCCTTTGGTAACCCTTTGGTGGCATAAATGATATGCTCTTGTGCGACCTCATGCAGCGTAGGTACGCCAGGAAGGTAGTATTAATATTTGTTAACAATAAAATATTTCCTGTTCCAGCGCCCGACGCTTTTACAATCAAATATTAGAATTAAAAGCACATAGTTTACACTTCAGCCCAGAAATAGAGACAACTTGAACGATCCATTATTTATTTTTTTGTTTTTATGTGCATTTATAAAAGCGTGTTTTTCTAGTGTTTTTTAAACTATTAGTTTATTTTATACATTTTTGGTCTTTGATAACGAAATATTTTTAACATTTATACATTAATTTTAAGTGGGCGAATGAGCCCGCATCCTTTCCATATCCGCCTGTGCGTCTGTATTACATGGTGTTTTATCTGTCAGCTTATAACAATCTAGCACTTCAATCAGGAGACCACTAAGTGATTTTAATCTACTCAGGGCCACATACGCCTTTCCAGCCGCAAAAGTACGGGACACCAACTACACCACTGCGTGGTCTACAATATACTATAATTGGTTTATTATAACTTTGAAACCAGATCGTGTTCAAAGCCCATTACATGGCCTTTCTCACAAGTGCAAACACGAGTATGATACGATATTCTATCATGGAATGCCAGTGCCTATCTTTCAGCTTCATCATCAGACATTGAAACCTAATCGTGGCCAAAGTTCATTACAAGACTTTTCTAAGAAATCCAAAACAGCTATGATACGATTTTCCATCATAAAGTTCCAGTTCATGTCTTCCAGCTCCATCATCAGATCATTTTGACAGTACCATATTATTGTATTGTCATCAGAACTACATACCTACAACTGCCAATTTTCATTACGCTACGACCCTTGGAAGATGGTCAAATTAGTTACCTTAGATTCCATTACATAGTTACAGTACTCGCCAAACTTTATGGCCGCTCCGAACCTAGCCGCATTGCGCTGCGCAGAACACAAAATCAGGTATCAGCGGGACGTACGCGGGGCGTGGAGGCAGGGCACGCCCGCGCGCGCCTTCTTCTACCCGCTAGCGTCCTCGCCTCCCGCGCGTTAATGTGAGTGTGCTACGTTCGTACACGACTCACATATTCGCTGAGCTCTGACAGTATCGTCGCGTTCAGAATAGTTTCATAGTGTTACTACTGTTACTTCTTTGTTCATAATCATAAATCATAATCATTTATTTGCTGAAATATGGTGGTACATAGGATGTTAAGTCAATGTAGGTATAGTGCTGAAACATATTCCACCCTCATTACGGGTATGCAAAATATAGTTTTACTTTTATTGTTGTTTCTCGTTGCTATCGTTGTTTCTTGTTGTTATTTGTACTATTATAGTTACCATTTTCATTGATTGCCTTGCGGTCGTTTTAATGTTTTACGTCGCCAAACACGGAAAATGGTGTATGACGTATTAACGTTTATGAAGAAGGAAAGAAGTCTAAGCTTAAAAGTCCCTTCACCTAACTGAATTTACATTAATCGATTTTGATTGAATATGTAATTAAACAATATAATATAGCCAATCTAACAACGTAACTGAAGATTTTAATTTTCAATAATTTCAAATATATTTTCTTGGTTATGAAATGTCCACCCGGCTGTACCATGCGCAAGTTCGTACCGATGGCTACATTAGGGTTGCCAGATGGCCGGGAAATCCGGGATTGTCCCGGAATTCTGCGTCTTGTCCTGTGTCCAGTTGCTAGTATTCTACCGAGTCATACTAGCAACACTGACGCAGCCAGCACTCGATGCAATCAAGCCGAGTCATCCCGTATATTTCCAAGTATTAAAAAAAACCTGAAAGTCCCGACCCGCATTATTATGTATAAAATATCTATTTCTATGTTACTTTTTAAAACACTAGCCAATGCAAGGGTGGGGGGGGGGGTTATTGTCCCGGAAATGATACGGCCGTATCTGGCAACCCTAGGCTACATTCAGAGCGGCCATAAAGATTGGCGAGTACTGTAGTTACATACACGACCACCTAATAAAAGCGTGTTAAAATCATACAATTACAACAACATGAAAACGATTGCATAATATAACGTGACACTCATAATATTATTTTAGTCACTAAGTATTTTCCTCACAGTCGACCTCTTTGGTAGTAACTAGATTTCGTAATACCTCGTATGCATATCAACGTATTTGCACAAGAGCACTATTTAAGCTTTATTAATGTGCAAATTATTTGATTACTTTGTTTACACACCAGCAAATGCTGGGAAATATATTTAAAAAACCCGCTCTACGTGCCAGACACAACAGTAAAGAGTGCAAATACATTATTATAAAAATAGATAATAACTGCTTAACAAGTGTGAAACAATCGATGCATTACAAATTCACTTAAGGACGCGTTTACGCTTGTATCAAAAAACCACATATTTCCGGTACATCTTACGACAATTTTAGATAATAACTAATAAAACTAATGATTACGATAAATTTATTACTTTTTTATCTATAAATCAATTTGAAAATAAATAAAAAATATTTAATTAATATTAATGTAAAATCGATTCGAAACGGCCTCTTAAATCAAAAATAGGCATTACTGCTATTTTTGGGTACAATTTTCTCTCTATTTTTACATTTATTTAGATTTTCAAAGATAGAATAGGGTAGTATATATAGTCAACTCAAAAACAATTTGATTATTTTTTTTCAAAATATTGTAAATTGACTCAAAAAAAGCAAAAAATCATCTTACAATTTTCTTCTATTTTGCTCGCATACGTGTGTCTTAATATGTGGCAATAAGGTTCGTTTTATTTAGCCACTTTCTTGATTTATATATCCAAATTCTGCAATGAGATCTCAGTCTGCGCTTGAGCGCCGTCGGGAGTGGACTCTATGTCGCTTGTCGCTGCAGCCCGAAGACGAAAAAAGCAATATACGAATACAAAATATTCGCTAAAATCAATTTGATACTTCTCGTATTCTGTGCGAATTACGTACAAGCAGAGACGAGCTAGAATATTATTACTTTATTTTCTCCGTTATGTTGAGTCAGGATATATTTCGGTATTTAGATATTATTTTGTTTCTTGCGTTGAAATCTGGTAAGATTATCTGGACTGATGGTATACCATCCCGTTGAAGTGTTGGGACTGGAACTCATAAAAGAGTAGACCTAGTTATGCCAGGTTGGGGCTCATTTTATTTGTTTTGGTGAGACCCTATCACTGGTACTAGTGAAGTAACCTTCCAAGGTTATTCGATGAGTCGTGCTGGTACTCATATGTGAGTAGAGCTAGGCATGCCGAGTTTGGGCTTATTTTGTTTGTACATAAGAGACCCTACCACTGGAACTTATGAAGTAACCTTCCAGGGTTATTCAATGACTCTTACTGGTACTCATATGTCAGTACAGCTAGGCATGCCGAGTTTGGGTTCATTTTGTTTGTACATAAGTGACCCTACCACTGGAACTTATGAAGTAACCTTCCAGGGTTATTCGATGACTCTTGCTGGTACTCATATGTGAGTAGAGTTAGGCATGCCGAGTTTGGGCTCATTTTGTTTGTACATAAGAGACCCTACCACTGGAACTTATGAAGTAACCTTCCAGGGTTATTCAATGACTCTTGCTGGTACTCATGTGTGAGTAGAGCTAGGCATGCCGAGTTTGGGCTCATTTTGTTTGTACATAAGAGACCCTACCACTGGAACTTATGAGGTAACCTTCCAGGGTTATTCAATGACTCTTGCTGGTACTCATGTGTGAGTAGAGCTAGGCATGCCGAGTTTGGGCTCATTTTGTTTGTACATAAGAGACCCTACCACTGGAACTTATGAAGTAACCTTCCAGGGTTATTCAATGACTCTTGCTGGTACTCATGTGTGAGTAGAGCTAGGCATGCCGAGTTTGGGCTCATTTTGTTTGTACATAAGAGACCCTACCACTGGAACTTATGAGGTAACCTTCCAGGGTTATTCAATGACTCTTGCTGGTACTCATGTGTGAGTAGAGCTAGGCATGCCGAGTTTGGGCTCATTTTGTTTGTACATAAGAGACCCTACCACTGGAACTTATGAAGTAACCTTCCATGGTCATTCAATGACTCTTGCTGGTACTCATGTGTGAGTAGAGCTAGGCATGCCGAGTTTGGGCTCATTTTGTTTGTACATAAGAGACCTTACCACTGGAACTTATGAAGTAACCTTTCAGGTTTGTCAGGTTTATTCGAAGACTCTTAGTGGTACTGTCACAGTCGACCTCTTTGGTAGTAACTAGATTTCGTAATACCTCGTATGCATATCAACGTATTTGCACAAGAGCACTATTTAAGCTTTATTAATGTGCAAATTATTTGATTACTTTGTTTACACACCAGCAAATGCTGGGAAATATATTTAAAAAACCCGCTCTACGTGCCAGACACAACAGTAAAGAGTGCAAATACATTATTATAAAAATAGATAATAACTGCTTAACAAGTGTGAAACAATCGATGCATTACAAATTCACTTAAGGACGCGTTTACGCTTGTATCAAAAAACCACATATTTCCGGTACATCTTACGACAATTTTAGATAATAACTAATAAAACTAATGATTACGATAAATTTATTACTTTTTTATCTATAAATCAATTTGAAAATAAATAAAAAATATTTAATTAATATTAATGTAAAATCGATTCGAAACGGCCTCTTAAATCAAAAATAGGCATTACTGCTATTTTTGGGTACAATTTTCTCTCTATTTTTACATTTATTTAGATTTTCAAAGATAGAATAGGGTAGTATATATAGTCAACTCAAAAACAATTTGATTATTTTTTTTCAAAATATTGTAAATTGACTCAAAAAAAGCAAAAAATCATCTTACAATTTTCTTCTATTTTGCTCGCATACGTGTGTCTTAATATGTGGCAATAAGGTTCGTTTTATTTAGCCACTTTCTTGATTTATATATCCAAATTCTGCAATGAGATCTCAGTCTGCGCTTGAGCGCCGTCGGGAGTGGACTCTATGTCGCTTGTCGCTGCAGCCCGAAGACGAAAAAAGCAATATACGAATACAAAATATTCGCTAAAATCAATTTGATACTTCTCGTATTCTGTGCGAATTACGTACAAGCAGAGACGAGCTAGAATATTATTACTTTATTTTCTCCGTTATGTTGAGTCAGGATATATTTCGGTATTTAGATATTATTTTGTTTCTTGCGTTGAAATCTGGTAAGATTATCTGGACTGATGGTATACCATCCCGTTGAAGTGTTGGGACTGGAACTCATAAAAGAGTAGACCTAGTTATGCCAGGTTGGGGCTCATTTTATTTGTTTTGGTGAGACCCTATCACTGGTACTAGTGAAGTAACCTTCCAAGGTTATTCGATGAGTCGTGCTGGTACTCATATGTGAGTAGAGCTAGGCATGCCGAGTTTGGGCTTATTTTGTTTGTACATAAGAGACCCTACCACTGGAACTTATGAAGTAACCTTCCAGGGTTATTCAATGACTCTTACTGGTACTCATATGTCAGTACAGCTAGGCATGCCGAGTTTGGGTTCATTTTGTTTGTACATAAGTGACCCTACCACTGGAACTTATGAAGTAACCTTCCAGGGTTATTCGATGACTCTTGCTGGTACTCATATGTGAGTAGAGTTAGGCATGCCGAGTTTGGGCTCATTTTGTTTGTACATAAGAGACCCTACCACTGGAACTTATGAAGTAACCTTCCAGGGTTATTCAATGACTCTTGCTGGTACTCATGTGTGAGTAGAGCTAGGCATGCCGAGTTTGGGCTCATTTTGTTTGTACATAAGAGACCCTACCACTGGAACTTATGAGGTAACCTTCCAGGGTTATTCAATGACTCTTGCTGGTACTCATGTGTGAGTAGAGCTAGGCATGCCGAGTTTGGGCTCATTTTGTTTGTACATAAGAGACCCTACCACTGGAACTTATGAAGTAACCTTCCAGGGTTATTCAATGACTCTTGCTGGTACTCATGTGTGAGTAGAGCTAGGCATGCCGAGTTTGGGCTCATTTTGTTTGTACATAAGAGACCCTACCACTGGAACTTATGAGGTAACCTTCCAGGGTTATTCAATGACTCTTGCTGGTACTCATGTGTGAGTAGAGCTAGGCATGCCGAGTTTGGGCTCATTTTGTTTGTACATAAGAGACCCTACCACTGGAACTTATGAAGTAACCTTCCATGGTCATTCAATGACTCTTGCTGGTACTCATGTGTGAGTAGAGCTAGGCATGCCGAGTTTGGGCTCATTTTGTTTGTACATAAGAGACCTTACCACTGGAACTTATGAAGTAACCTTTCAGGTTTGTCAGGTTTATTCGAAGACTCTTAGTGGTACTCATATGTGAGTAGAGCTAGGTATGTTCCAGTGGTAGGGTCTCTGATGTTCATACAAAATGAGCCCAAACTCGGTATGCCTAGCTCTACTCACATATGAGTACCAGCAAGAGTGATCGAATAACCCTGGAAGGTTACTTCATAAGTTCCAGTGGTAGGGTCTCTTATGTACAAACAAAATGAGCCCAAACTCGGCATGCCTAGCTTTACTTCCATATGAGTACCAGCAAGAGTCATCGAATAACCCTGGAAGGTTACTTCATAAGTTCCAGTGGTAGGGTCACTTATGTACAAACAAAATGAGCCCAAACTCGGCATGCCTAGCTCTACTCACATATGAGAACCAGCAAGAGTCATCGAATAACCCTGGAAGGTTACTTCATAAGTTTCAGTGGTTGGGTCTCTTATGTACAAACAAAATGAGCCCAAACTCGGCATGCCGAGCTCTACTCACATATAAGAACCAGCAATAGTCATCGAATAACCCTGGAAGGTTACTTCATAAGTTTCAGTGGTTGGGTCTCTTATGTACAAACAAAATGAGCCCAAACTCGGCATGCCTAGCTCTACTCACATATAAGAACCAGCAAAAGTCATCGAATAACCCTGGAAGGTTACTTCATAAGTTTCAGTGGTAGGGTATCTCATGTACAAACAAAATGAGCCCAAACTCGGCATGCCTAGCTCTACTCACATATGAGTACCAGCAAGTGTCATCTAATAACCCTGGAAGGTTACTTCATAAGTTCCAGTGGTAGGGTCTTTTATGTACAAACAAAATGAGCCCAAACTCGGCATGCCGAGCTCTACTCACATATAAGAACCAGCAATAGTCATCGAATAACCCTGGAAGGTTACTTCATAAGTTTCAGTGGTTGGGTCTCTTATGTACAAACAAAATGAGCCCAAACTCGGCATGCCTAGCTCTACTCACATATAAGAACCAGCAAAAGTCATCGAATAACCCTGGAAGGTTACTTCATAAGTTTCAGTGGTAGGGTATCTCATGTACAAACAAAATGAGCCCAAACTCGGCATGCCTAGCTCTACTCACATATAAGAACCAGCAAGAGACATCGAATAACCCTGGAAGGTTACTTCATAAGTTCCAGTGGTAGGGTCTTTTATGTACAAACAAAATGAGCCCAAACTCGGCATGCCTAGCTCTACTCACATAAGAGTACCAGTAAGACTCATCAAATAACCTTGGAAGGTTACGTCACTAGTACCAGTGGTAGGGTCTCACTAAAACAAATAAAATGAGCCCCAACCTGGCATAACTAGGTCTACTCTTTTATGAGTTCCAGTCGCAACACTTGAATGGGATGGTATACCATCAGTCCACATAATCTTACCAGATTTCAACGCAAGAAACAAAATAATATCTAAATACCGAAATATATCCTGAATCAACATAATGGAAAAAATAAAGTAATAACATAGTAAAAACAGAATAGTAAGCTAGCTAAGGCCGCTCGGCGAGTTAATTGCCTACTCTTGCGATGACGCACGGGTTGTCACGTGTTTGCACCGCGGCGCCGCCGGCTTTGTCGGCGCGCGCTATTTCGCCGTTTTTTTAAGTGATTGCGCTGAATACTACAGAATTTAAGCTTGCATATATTTTTTTTCAAATACCTGCTGACTAGCTAAGCGTTATATAACTATCTAAATGCCCTTTATAGCGAGAAAAATGTTACAAGTTTAATTTACTGTCGTTTAACACATTGTATAATATTAATAACGTTTATTACAAAACTGAATGTACATAAACAATGGTCGCGGGCGAGCAGTGTAGTACCTACATGCATGCGCGCGATCAGACGCGCGGCGCATCCCGTACTGAATCCGCGCCGAGCGTTCCGCGCTCGTGAGATCGTGTGCGTGAAAAGTGCGTGCGTACACGCCGCCCCGGCGACTCACGCATATATTCACACCAGCGCGGCGGCGGCGGCCGATTTGTATGAAGCTATCCTACTATTCTGTTTGTACTATGGTAATAATGTCCATTTAGGTATATAAAAATAAGAAACTTATTTGTACGTAATTCGCACAGCCAGGCCTATAACACATAGATACATATCACAAAAAATTCTAAGTCTCAAAGTTATTTAGTTGAACTACATTTCCGCAAATTACCGTACGTAGTACGTACTGTTGCCGCCGTGTCGCTGTAGTGACGCGATTTTGTACCTACTAATTTTGTAAACGCGTCCTTAACACAGTAAATAACAATGAGCGAGTGTTAGTTAACTATAAAAACAAATGGAAGGCAATTTACGTAAATTGTGGAAGGATGGTGGAAGGTCGTTTGTTTGTTTACCATGGTAAGTCGTCGCTAGGTGTGCCCGTGCAAATGATGTGAGATCCGATGCTCAAAGGTTCGCTCAGCGTCTGAGTAAACTTCACCTCTCTCGCCTCAGCCAGCTGGGACTGAAATCACACGTTCACAACATTTTATAGTCTATTTGAAGCAGTTTACGACCAATACTACCATTAATGAGAGTACGTTTCTCAGGAAAGTTAGCCTTTATTTCAGATTAGGTGTGCCCGTAGGTAACTCGCATTTTCATTTTTGGAAAGAAGTTTTGAAACATGGTGTTTACTAAGGGTTTCTGCGTAGGTACCTATTAACCCTTAATTTGACGCCGTGCGTGCAGTATACTTCCCGTTGGATGAAAAAAAATCTACACCAAAGTAACCCGTGTATTTAGAGCTATATACACAATATAATCCACCCTGAATTATACCCTATTTACCTACTTTGTCAAAAATCAGCAACGCGTGCACACCGACGAGACGCGAGCAATCGCCGGCGAGATGACGGGAAGGAAGGACGCGCTGCGCGGGCTCTCGGTAAGTTTTGTTTTATTCATTATCTTATGCCTTATTTTGTTGTAATATTATTGAAAACTAAAGATAATATTACCGGCAAGCTACTTAGAATGTTTTGTTTACCTATGGAGTATTATTTAGTGTTTACAGCACCCGCAAATTGTATGTCCAGTATACTGCCCGTTGTCGAATTACTAATAAAGTTACTCCTAAATAATATGTCTTGTATTCTTCCCATTGCCAAATTAGTAGAAAACAAAATACTAAAGCGTATGTCTAGTATTCTACCCGTTACCGTGATATTAGAAAATTAAACTTTTGTTATTTCTAGTGACAATATTTTAAGGGATCCGTAGAAAAATATTTAACACCTTATTAATATCGTTTTTCAGAGCTTCAAATCTAGAGGACATCATCGCCTTTAAACGCTTCTTCAGATATAGATAGTGGTTCTGAACCTGAAAATGAAGTGGAAATTACTATTCACAGAAGAGAAGAGTTGTCCTCCTCATCCTGCCCGTCCATCGATTCAGACACAGAGCGCATGAATATATTAGACAATTCCGAAAATGATACACAAGACAATATTTCAATTGATAGTGACAACACTAACGTTGACGCCAATACTTTCGAGGAAGCAGTAAACGAAGATCTTCAAATAGATGACCGTCCTAGCGTTAATGGCAATGAGAAGAACTCTGTGTTAGAATTCAGTGACAGCTTGAACCATGAGCGACCTCCGTTGACTCCTGTTATTAACAACGTGCTACCACCAACTGGTGAAATCAATTACAACGCTATACCAAGTTTAGCTTCATTGTTATCGATACCGTCATCAAATGCTTCGTCTATGGCTAGTCCATCAACACCAAGAATAACCAGACGTAAGAGGAAACCACCAACACGAGCTGTGCCAGATATCAGGGCAAAACATACGAAGAAAACATTAATTGTGAGCTACAAATGGAAAAAGGACAGTTCAGACACAAGGCTGACATTCAATCAAACGACTTTTTATTTGATTTACCGGATACTGACTCTCCGTTGGACTATTTTCATCGGTTCTTCTCCCCAGATATACTCGTAGATATTGTCGACAACACGAACTTATACTCAACCCAAAGAACTGGCAAATGTATACAATTGACTATCGAGCAGCTGAAAGATATTCTTGCCATTTTTCTTATCATGGGTATAGTGAATATGCCTTTTTATCTAGACTATTGGTCTACAGAATTTAGATATGCCCAAGTAGCTAACGTTATGCCTTTAAAACGATTTGAGCAGATCAGACGCAATATTGACATTGTGGACAATACCAATTCGGATGAGGACAGATATTACAAGATACGGCCATTTATCCAAAAAGTAAGGAAAAACTGCCTTGCAACGGAAGAAGAAACAAAGTACAGCATATATGAAATGACTATACCCTATAAGGGTACTAAAGCAGGAAATCGGAGACAATATAACCCTATGAAACCTAATAAAAAAAATGGGGATTTAAGAACATAGTACGTGCTGGTGCATCGGGAATTGTCTATGATTTTGTATTGTACGGCGGCGATAACACGTTCAGGTATATCTATTTTAGCGAGGAAGAACAGCAGATGACTATGGGTGCTAAAATGGTATTAGTCCTTTGCAAGACAATTCAGACTCCAGGATGTGCTGTATATTTTGATAATTATTTTACGACACTTGACTTGATCTGGTATCTACGTGAACACCGGGGAATTTTCAGTCTCGGGACTACACGGCAAAATAGACTAAAAGGTTGTACAAAGAACTGAAGAAAAAAGGAAGAGGTTCATTTAGCCAAGTCGTAGACAACGATAAAAAAATAATAAAATAGTGACATTGGCGTGTTCTTACGCAGACTCTTATCCAGTTCATGAAATCAAAAGATGGAGCAAAGAACAGAAAAAAAAAGGTTGGTGTCACTTGTCCACAATTAGTTCGACACTATAATCAACATATGGGAGGAGTTGATCTGTGTGATATGTTGATAGCCCTCTACAGAACGTCTTTCAAGAGCCGTCGTTGGTATGTGAACATCTTTGGCCAAATGTTAGATATAGCGGTTAACAATGGTTGGCTTCTCTACAGAAGAAAATGCAACAAGGAGAACCTGAAAAACATAAGCTTGAAAAAGTTTAAACAGAGGTTGTCGGTCGAATTGAGACAAAACGGAAGATCATTTGAGAAGGATCCACCAGGCCCCCTACCGCAAAAAGCCGTAATCCAAAACCCAAGTGCACCGAGGCCTCCTGATTCCGTGCGCTATGATAGGTACGATCATTGGCCAGAATATATTACATATGGACGTTGCAAGTTCTGCAAGAATAATAAAACAAACATACATTGTTCCAAATTCAAGCAAAGGTTGTGTTTAGTGGTGAAAATAAATTGTTTTTATAATTTCCATAATAAATAAGTAGGTCGATAACGACAAAGAGCAAGTAACAATTCTAATTTTTGATAGTTTTCAGAACTAGAAGACTGATTGTTTTTAATAAGATATTATTATGTTGATTATTATGAAGATTTTATAGATAAGCATTTACTTAATTATCATATGTTCAGAACATAAGTGATTTTTTGTAATTATAAGTTTTCGGTGTTCCTATTAGTGTTTTAAGCTTAAACCAATGTAACTATGAGACTGTTTTTCTAAAATATAATGCATATTTTATTACGAAATCACGTGATTTTTCTTTTCTTTTCTTTGACGATGGGAAATATACTGCACATGGTTGGAGTGCGTCAGTTTCTTATGAATTTGATAATGTCCAGTATAATGGACGGATATTTTTCAGAAAACTAAAATAAGTAGATTGTTCAGGTAATTTTTCTAGGCTTTCTTATGAGCTAAGAATCAAAATCGGTAGCGATTTCACAAATTAAATTTAAAAAAATATCCGTCGAATTAAGGGTTAACGAAACACATAGTGATATTTGGTAAGTTTGCCAAAGCTATAGTCGGCGAGAAACCCACAAATATAAGTCACTTAACTAAGTAACAATTTCATCAGAAAACGATGCACGAATTGGTCACCTATTGAGCTGATTGAATTATGACGATGAGGTCATCGCCAGACATGACTTTCCTTAATTGTTGTTACCTCCAACCTTATATGAACAGGAACGTGCTTACCATGACGGAATAAGCTTCCTGTTTGGTAACTAATGTATGCATTTTGTGTACTGCTACTAAATATGTATTAGCTTTCGATGGATTTACTTTAAAAAATGAGGGTAAAGCAGTGGCGGCTCCAGAATTTTGTTTTAAGGGACGGGAGGAATTGTTTTGGTTTGGGGTGAACCTAGTGAAGGAAGGCTTTATCAAGGGAAACACTAAGTAATTTGCCTTTGTACAACAGATAATTTTTGGAGGGAGGTCGGGGTGGAAATGAGCCCCCTAGCATGATCTTCCTTCGATCCGCCACAATGAAAAAAGAATTAAAACATTTGAAGTACTTAGGTGAAACATTGTGTTATATGTATAAAAATATGCATTAGTCGTGACTATGGCACCTACACAATGTATGTAACAGTTACGTTCGTAAATAACTTCATGGTTATTATGGTGACCTTTACCTTAATCTTGGTTTACATGCCGAAAGGTAAATATGAAAATGTGGTTTTTAGAAACGTTAGTTTATATGTTTGCTTTGATGCAGACGGTTTGTTTATTCACCATATCAAATACAGCTGATTATACTAATATCAAAGTAATCAAGTAGTTCCTAAGTTCCATTGTTTAATAAAATTATTTAAACTCATCTATTTATCCTTCAATATTATTAGATCGCGTCGAATTTAAATTTGTATTCGGTACCTACGGGTGCAAACACAAGAACTCTTGCAGAATTGAAGTCTGCGACAGGGCGAGTTATTGTGCTGTTGAGAAAACGATTGTCTTAAGTTTTGTCCACACTTTCACACAGATGGCGGAGATGTTCATGGCTGATCTACTTTTATATATTAATGCAAATGATAGATATAAGGAGGCGATCCAGCATCCACACATCACGTCACGTCACACGTATAGTAATGGGTCGATGAAGTGTAACTCTGTATGAAGGATGAGACGAGGATGTAGGTATGAGACCAGCTGTGACACAAACGAGGCAGAGACTACTACTACTACTAATGGTGCTTCTAAACGGGCAACATTTTTCTGCAATATGTGGCTGCAACTCAGTGGCTGGCAACATTGCTAGCTATCCCGGCCAGACTATGCAATATTGCTGTAATATCCTGGCCATATAGCCAAACATTTTTGTTGTAGCCACATGTGGCCGACATTGTCGATATTCTGCAATATTGCCCGGCTAGTTTCTATTGTTGTTTCAGTCGCACTCTATAGTTATGACATAGTATATCCTATTCTACGCGACATGAAGTTTGCTGCGAATGACGTCGTGATTATGGCTATATTCATTTGGTTATATTTTCGGTCCAATTTTATTAAGGAGAAACTCGAAGTCACCCTTTGACATTCTAGTAAAGTTTTTAAATAATTTTTTAACAAGGCTTATTTCTTGACTTAAATTATCTAACGTTTAAGTAAGGTCGATACCACAATCTATTCTTTTTCTTTTTTGACTTTGTGTTAAAATTATATAAGCCGCTGCGACAAGGTGTAACTTCGTCGGCCATTGTTGCCCGATTGTGTATCCCGTTTAGGAGTCTACATAACCGGCCATACTGTATCAGACATATTTCAACAAATTGCCAAGCCATTACTTGCTCAGCCATTGATAGCAAAAAAATATTTTTGTGATGGCTGAGCAATTAATTGCTAATAATGCAGCCATGAATGGCCGAAAAATATGGCCCGTTTAGAAGCCCCTAGACAAGTGTGAGAATCGTGTGACGAAATTTATGGATGGCCTCTAAGCAATAGGTATAAGTACCTACTAATCTACCCAGTAAGACAATTTGTGAGCATGTTTTATTCCCACAAGACTCTTTTGTTGCAACAGCAGCAACAATTAATTATTCATAAAAGAATGGACAGTTTACTCAAGGTTAGGTCACGGTAATGTTTTCCGTGATTAACTGGTCCTATTTTGAAGCTTTTAAACAGACAGTCGATTGCCTAGGAGTCGAAGTTGATATGGAAAATGAGAATGGTACTGAGAAAAAAATAAATGGTAAGACCTTTTTGAATCTCTAGAGGGGGAGGGGGGACAGCTGCCCCTCTGCCTCCCCTTGGCGACGCCCATGGATATAAATATGCCTAATTATATTCTTTTGATCTTTTCGTTAAAAACACACCCACGCTTTTAATTAACGACATTTAGGTAAAATATCGTTCGTTTACACTGGCTGGAAGTCAGTAATGCAGCCAGTTTTTGAACGCCTTTACTTATACTGTCTTTGAGGGACAAACTAAGAAACGAGTTCTAGTCAAGGAGGTATTATAGAACAAACTCGTAGAATAAGTTATTCGTAGTCGTAGAATAGTGTTCTGGATCTCGGTCAAGTGGACCGAATAAGGCGTGAATCAAGAAAAGTTGATGTCCAAGAGCATTGCAGACGACTAGGGCCAGACCTTACCTAGATTTTTATTTTATTACTTTCCAAGTGTAAATAGGCACTTATTTTTATAATCTGTTAGTGGCATACCTATATTTTATTATGATATACTTATATGTATTTAAATGATTTCTATTACGTTTCAATTTAAAATAAGTGCTTATTTCAATATTCTAAGTATAATAAATGTGATAATGAATATACATATTATGATTACTAGCGAATGCCCGCAGATATGCCCACACATTAATTATTTTTATTAAATTGAACAGTCTCTGCTGGATTCCGTGTAATTTCGTAAAAATCAGAGTTTAGTGAACGCCTACAGTCCCCAAGGAATATACCTACATGCCAAATTTCAGTTTCTTCCGCCAGGTAGTTTGACTGTCAGTCAGTCAGTAACTCGCTAAGTCAACTCATAATCGTACCTTTATCGATAAAATAAGTGATCAATACCAATGAATAACAAGTTTAGTAAACAGTGAGATTTTTAACCTTCAATTTCAATTAAGGGCCTCTTAACGGGTTGTTGATTATTTATAAAGAGCCTACCCATATCTAGCTTGTCATTTTTCAATTCACCTATCTATAATGACACTTGGACTAAACAATATACATAGGTAGGTACCTAAGTCTTCTTCGGCCTATAGCCGTAGGTGTACCCCCTTTAACCTTTACCTACTGAAAGGTTTATCGAGATGGGTAACGAAGCGAGAGGTGATCACCCTTTTATATTTTATGAAACCACGATGACCCATCTGTCTTATCAAGAGTAAAAAATTGGCCAGTTACACAATTTTATCATAGCCGATAGTAATTGACATTGAGGGCCAGTCAGGGCGACCTGTGTATTTGCGAGGAAAATAACTGTTCCTACATGCCAATTTAATTAGTTATGGTATTGTTAATAACTCACATGGCAAATAGTTATACTGTTTAGACACGTATAAGTAAGTAGTTCAGCTATAAGTAACTATAACTTTTTTTCACAATGCTGTAAGATTGCGTGTCTAAACTCAATCGATAGTCGCCCAGGGAGTCATAACGACCGACCATGGTCGTGTACCTACCTAAAAAACGTGACATTACTATTTTATATTGTTGAATCAATAACTTTAAATGATAACGAGAAATATAAATATTGGTCACTACCACAATAGCTATTATGATTATTATAATATTACTAACAATCCTGTAATCAACTAATTACGGCAGCAAAACTTTTATCCACTGTATGTTCTATCGCGCATTACTTATCTGTTATTTTTAAGAGCCTGTAATGTCCCACTGCAGGGCAAAGGCCTCCCCACTATTCTTCCATAACTCCCTATCTTTTCCCTCCTGGAACCAATCCTTTTTGAAAGAGTCTAGCTCATCTCATCAGTCTCCGTCTAGGCCAGCCGCGATGTCGCCTGCCGTTTATGAGGGTCCATAGGGTTGTAATTAACAACCCTATGGACCATTGGTCATCTGACATGCGATAGATATGTCCCGCCCAGCTCTATTTAAGCGTGGCAGCTTTTTGAGTGATGTCATCGACGTTTGTGATGGAACGGATAGTGGTATTCCTGATAAGGTCTGTCAATTTGACACCCAGAATATTCCGTTCCATCGCTCTTTGGCATACCTCGAGCGTGGATCTCTTTTTTTGTTAAAGAGCAAGTTTGAGAACCATATGTTAGGATGGGGAGAATGCACACGTCCATGAGCTGCCTCTGGGAAAGAGGAAGATTGCCCTTCATCAGATCTTTCATGACCCAATACTTATCTGTTTATGAAGCGATTTCAATAATGGCTTCACAACCAGGCACTTATTATAGCAAAAAAGACAAACTTTTTGGTAGGTCCAGTCGAGACAACTTAGGTTTACATAATACAGTAGGAAATCCGTAGAGGAGCGACCTTTACCCATCTACTTATTCGATCAAAAGTGATTTATATCATATTTTGCATGTTAAAAATATTGATTTATGAAATGATATCATTCCAAATGACCGATTCGAATAAAAGTCAAAACGTTTTATGTATATTTAAGTGAATCTCTGAACGGTTCTGATTCACAACTTGACCCTATCTAGGTGACGCTATTGTCAAGATTAAAGATACAGAACATACAACAGGTGTAACCGCGGGGAACAGCTAGTTAATAATATTAAGTACCTACTTTGTTATCAACTTTGTTAAGTTTGTTAATCAACTTGAAGCTGTATTATTTTAATTATACCTACTTTGAAATCAACGACATATGGAAGACAGGCAATCATGATGGCATTTTGATTGAACTTCGGTCGAGCGAGTTCGACGTAGTGTGTTTAGACACTAAGTACCGAACTTATGCGGCCGAAAATCCATTGCGCAAATTTCTGTAGTAGGTATCTTCGTCAGCAACCGAACCGAACTTCGGTCGCGTATAATGTGTGCTCACTACTAGTATCTTCTTCGGCAATCGAACCGAACTTCGGTCGCGTATAATGTGTGCTCTACTACTAGTATCTTCTTCGGCAATCGAACCGAACTTCGGTCGCGTATAATGACTGTGTGCTCTACTACTAGTATCTTCTTCGGCAATCGAACCGAACTTCGGTCGCGTATAATGTGTGCTCTACTACTAGTATCTTCTTCGGCAATCGAACCGAACTTCGGTCGCGTATAATGTGTGCTCTACTACTAGTATCTTCTTCGGCAATCGAACCAAACTTCGGTCGCGTATAATGTGTGCTCTACTACTAGTATCTTCTTCGGCAATCGAACCGAACTTCGGTCGCGTATAATGTGTGCTCTACTACTAATATCTTCTTCGGCAATCGAACCAAACTTCAGTCGCGTATAATGTGTGATTTACTACTAGTATCTTCTTCGGCAATCGAACCAAACTTCGGTCGCGTATAATGTGTGCTCTACTACTAGTATCTTCTTCGGCAATCGAACCGAACTTCGGTCGCGTATAATATGTGCTCTACTACTAGTATCTTCTTCGGCAATCGAAGCGAACTTCGGTCGCGTATAATGTGTGCTCTACTACTAGTACTTTCTTCGGCAGTCGAACCGAACTTCGGTCGCGTATAATGTGTGCTCTACTACAGTACTAATATCTTCTTCGGCAATCGAAGCGAACTTCGGTCGAGTATAATGTGTGCTCTACTACTAATATCGTATTCGGCAATCGAAGCGAACTTCGGTCGCGTATAATGTGTGCTCTACTACTAGTATCTTCTTCGGCAGTCGAACCGAACTTCGGTCGCGTATAATGTGTGCTCTACTACTAGAAAAGTTTCCGCCGAACTTACGCGGTTACGCCCGACCGAAATTACGCTGTACGCTATAACGCAACGTAATTTCGGTATAGTGTGTCATCATCATCAGTAATTCAAATAGCATTGCAGGCCTAATCATGCCGAACTTCGGTCGCCTAAGTTCGGCATAGTGTGTTTAGATACTTACACTATGACACTGTTCTTGCCCGCTTTATAGCTAGCGCTCTAGGTCCTTCCGCACTCGTTAACCCTCAAACGCCAGTACGTTTCAACGATGATTTATCTGCTATATTTTAAATTGAATCATCACGTTTTTTTATTGAAATTGTTAAACAACTGCGTCTGTTTTCGAAAATACATCGACATTTTTACAACTCACTATTATAGAGTAGGTATTTGCTGACGTGATCATTCATTTAGCCGCCAACTGGATCACGTCATCGTCTCTTCCGAATTTTTTATTTGTCTGCCTATGTTATTTCATTCGACGACGAGGACTGCTTGTTATAAATGCCTGCTACTGAGCTATAAATGTTACTATTTCATACCACGATAGGCAGTACAAAGTAGTGTAGCGGAACCGTTGCGCTGTGCAGAAAACAACACCAGCGTTGTTAGGTAAACCGTTTATTAGCGAGTGCACGGTGCCAGTAGGAACAATAGAATCTTGTTTTGTTTGTATTCGAATCTTTGCTTTTTCACACACATTGAGGTAATTTTTACTCTTCATAGGTAGGTTTACGGCTCGTCCCAATATTTGATATAGGTATCCATGGATTTAGATATTAGAGATTCACCTAACATGTAGCTTATCTCAAATATGTATATATTTCTTATCTCAAAATCCATGGATATATCAAATATTGGGACCGGTCGTAAGTCATATACTTAGCAATATTTGCAATAGCTCAAATGGAAGAATACCTAATAATCAGAAACGGACGAGGAAAACCGCGTTTAGCCACTCGAAGCTAAAGATTAATGGGGTCACGACTTTATCACGGTCCAAATAGATATTACTTATTTGTTAAAAATATATAAGTAACGAGGTATGATAATTATAATAATATTTCTCTTTATTATAAACTAGAGGACGCCAGCAGCAACGCCTGCATTTTTTTTTAATTTACCGGTTTTGGCCGATCCCGTAGGAATTTCGGGAAATCCCTTCTTAGTGCACCCCTACGGTCCCCAAGGAACATACATGCCAAATTTCAGCTTCCTGCGCCTTATAGTTTCGGCTGTAGCGTGTCTGTCAGTCAGTCAGTAACGCAAGGATTATATATATTAAGATTATTCTCACAATCCCACGGTATCCATTCCGCGGCCCGGTCTTGCTGGAAGCTTCTAAATGAAGGATGATATAATTATGTAAGCCTACGACTAAGACTACAGAACAAAATCTGTGGGTATATCATACAATATTATGGAAATGGGCCTTATTCGCGATATTTAATTAATTTAGGGTATAAATACCTGTTTTAGGTACATATTTAATAAGTGCGTTAAAATATTAATCTCTACGTACCTAGGGTGGATAAAAAACCGTGTCAATTAACTGAAGAAAAATATTAGGTACGAAGACAGGTATCTAGGTTCTTTGTGTCTTAAATATTATCATCGTCTTAAAATAAACTCACAGATTCTGTGCTTCACCTCGAGTAAAATGTGTAATCTACAGCCTGTAGATAAGCCGTCGAAATAGTTAAGTAATATACTCACATATAGTAGATATAGGTATATAAGTTAAATATTACGCTGAAATGAGTCAATTTAGAATTATGAGTCAACAAACTGTAGATAAGTAATACCACAAAAAATGCTTAAGTAGTACTTCGTGAGGGCCTCAGTAGAAGGTATTTACAAAACTTGTGAGTCACAAAACTGCCAGTGCGTCACACAGAGCAAATCTGATTTTTATGAGGAGCCCATTCAATATTATTTCAATAATTATATTATGTTTACGCGTCTGTGACATAAGTAGCCATACGATTAGGGCAAATATTCATTAGTCGATAGAACGTCCAACCCGTCCAACCCATATTTAGACAACAATTACAATATTTATAAAATCGTAAGTGTATAAAATAAAGTGTTACAGGTTTTATTGATGTAAACAAATATATATTAAGCGTGTGTTCTGTCGATATTAAGCTATATCCAAGTGAGTATAACAGCATTTAATTACCAAAGTGATCGGTAAGCTTTCTTCTTCGTTTTCATCATTTTCAGGCGGCCGAGCGCGGCAAAATAAACGGCGACAAAACGCGCCACAGCCACATTTGTCCCCGAGGCAAACCATAATCAATGTTTATTTATACACAGAGAATTATTGTCACTACAAAACCACCACAGTCCACACTAGGTACATTATTCAGTAGGATTACAAAATTTCACGATTCGCGCGACCGCATCTTACGAAAATATCCGCTGTAGCTGTGTGCTACCGACGTCGTCTCGATCGAGCTCATCCAGCCAACTACCTGCTAACCAACCGCGAAACTCGTCATACTATGTATTCTATAGAGCTGCCTACTATAAGTTCGTTTGTTGTTTGGTTTCTCGGTCACATTATCGCATAATGGCTTAGTAGATGGTAGGTGAATAAGTGCCTACGTTTGCGTTCAGTGTTGATACGAATAGAAGGTTCACATGCGAGTACTGATATGACTGATACTTTATTATTTATGGACACAAAGTTTATTATGGGATTATCGCAATTTATTTCGGTATGATGTCATTGTACTATATTGGTTTACTAAAAATAAAGAAGGAGACAAATGTTTATTTCAATCGTAATCAAATTCATAAAGATTAGCCAAAATCAGTGCGTTTTAAATTAATTTTAAACACATTTGTACGCATCATACTCTTATTATTTTATTTAATTGTAATCAAGTGTTAAGAGAAAATAATTTTAATGCTTGGGCTTGTGGGACATATCGGTTAGAAATAGTTAGCTCCGTAGTATCTGCAGCTGTCAGCTTGACAGATACGTATGAACTGTCAAAGCAGTCAAACTGACAGCTGTATAACTAACAGTGAAGCTGTCAATGTCAAACCCCAAAATGCTATCGAACCTATTTTCTATCTCTCTCTTTACAGTCTTGTCAAGCCCAGTACACCCACAAGTCCCACAACCAAAATAGTTATTTTATCAACCGCTAACCGCAGATATGACATTGTTTTGATAAGAACATTGATGGCGTCAATTTGTTTATAATCACTTACGCCGACCAAAGTTGTTTGAAAAGACTAAATAAAAGTAACTTTAGCATTGGAATGACAATGTAATGCGCAAATGGGGACTGAACGTTGCTTTGGGACTGTTAATTAAATTAATTCTCTGATGGGGAACAAATTGAATACCTTCACTTGATTTTAAATATTTTTTTACTGTTCCTAATGATAATTATTTAAAACCTAATAGACAAGCACATAACGAACTAAGTGGAATATAATATAATTATGTAAATAATATACGAATAGGTACTATATACGTGAATGTATTAAAATACCTAACTTAAATTAAATCAGTGCTAGGTATACGAAAAGTTTGAGAAGGTACAGCTGAACTAACCTCAAAATCCAAAGCATCTTCGGCAAAGTCGTACTCAATGAAATCCCTGGGGATTCCTCCTTCTTCAACGTCATAGTCCATTCTGACACAGTTAACACAATGCATCACTTTAACGGACATATTTAGTTATTGTCACACTTTCGAACGTAACACTGTTCACAGATAAGTTTATTCATTGTTCTTCACAAAATCAATAACGACTAGTGTTTACCGCATAGAGAAACAAAAAAAATTACGCGCCTGAATTTGACAGTTTCAAATAAAAAGTAAACTTGTGTTTTGCGGAGTTGTCGCGCACAGTTTTTGGTCACTATCGAAATAACACCTTGTAAAGGTAATACTAACAATTATGGTAGATATATGTAGCGAAGCTGTTATCGTTCTCTCTTTCTGTTGAACTTGTTAGAAAGAGACACTTTTCATAATGCAGCTTGACAAGGCACTTCATCTGGTCGACTGATAACAAATAATGAAAACATTGACTCGTTTGTTGAACTGCGTGCACAGTTAATATTGTGTATTGTATTGTCAGTGCATTATGATGAAAATGCGTGTAAGATTTGTTTATTTAGTAATTGAACTTTACGCATCTAGATAGGTACTGATACTGATACTAGTACTAAAAGTGAAAATAGTGAATGTAAATTATTACTATCATTCTATCTTCTAAGAACTACTATAATACCACTTGTTACATTACTATCTAAACTAAATTGCATATTTCTATAGACTATAAAAAGCACTTGATACTTCATATACTTAAATACCTGACTTGTAATTATATAATAAGAAATAAGATCTTTGCTGTCTTTTATATTGTTTAGTAAGTAAAGTCAAACGCAAATCATGTAATCACTAAAACATAAAACAGCTTTTAATAAAAGTGTATCTACTTGTATGCTAAATTACGAACTGTAGTAACTTACCTCTTGGCACTTAGTTTCAGATCCGAAAGTAGTAGGGAAGCAAAATACTTCTTTTTGTCGCACAACCAAGGTCATTTTCTATTGATATACAATCGTTTTTAAATAAAATAGCACTTGAGATTCAGAATACTTTATTAAAGTTGCACAAATCAATAGAAATTAAGTAGCTCATGTAGATTCGTATTCGTTTTATTCGTTAATAATTCTTCGGAAGCCTTGGACCGAGGACAATCGTTCTGTAAAAAACAAACAGGTTTATCTAGTAAGAAAACATTATGCAAGATTCTATGAGATACTTAGGCGTATCTGAATAATTCATGTTGTTATTCGTACCGATTTCTCCTTTTGTGATTTCTGAGTCGTATTTGATTTGTTTGGCGATGGTGGGACCTGTAAACATATTAAATTTTATTTAATTGTATATATATATATATATTGATCTACTTAGAATTATTTTACAATCTATACGCGATTTAATCTGCAACAGTTTGCTCATAACCTATGGTGTCTTCATCCACTGCGAATGTAGCACTTGCGGTTGAGAGATATGTTTATAGTAAGATAAATCCGCAAGATTGCATTATTGCAGCAGAAAAATATAAAATAAAAGAACTATACGCAACCAACTGTGCCTCTAATCTACTTAGGTAATGAAAACAAAAAAGATTTTGTGATTAAACTTCGTCATCTTTCACTGCTTAACTGTTTCATCCTTTTTTGGTAAGACTGTACCGCTATTATTCCTTTTCTACATAATTTTCTCATTTCTACACCCGATTACTGCTCCGTTGTTTTATGAAAAGGCAATGCGACAACGACCGCAATAGATATAAATGTTTTTAAGGTCACCAGTGGCACCGGCGGCGTTAGGAGGGTTAAAATCTTGTCAAAAAAACCTACCTGCCCAAGATCGTTATTTTTCAATAACAGCTGTTTATGGAAATCAATCGATGCATATGTTTTAAAGCAAATAACGACGATTTTTAAATATGAAATAACTTCTACTCTACAGAATGTATTGATACGAGTAGACGTCACACGTCATTCTTATTATATTTAATAACATTTCAATGAGACCACCATCAATCAAAATATTTTTCAATATGTATGGGTAAAGATTGATAGTATATTAATAATATTTAAATGAAAATATAATGTAGATATGTCAATTTCAGTTACTGATTTGAGTCTTGAAAATGAGATCAAATGTATACCTAAATAAATAGATGATTACTAACAAGTTGGTGCGTAAATTCTAACATTTATAACTTTTTGCATAGAGACGGAAAACTCGACATCAAACCCTATACGACTGCCTCGTTGGTCTCGCGGCATAAATGTGCGCGTGGGATCGGGAGGTCCCGGGTTCGATTCCTGGGCCGGGCAGTGTTATTGGGTTTTTCTGTCACGAAATTCTCAGTAGCAGCACGGAGTCTGGAAATGTGCCCGGTACGGCAATAGGCTCGCCCCCTATTACTTGGGACTAAAGTATATCTGGCGAAAAGTGGGTGTAGAAATACACCTCTGCCTACCCCTTCAGGGATAAAAGGCGTGACGATATGTATGTATGTAAAAAGAAATCTAAACAAAAAAGATATGACTTTGAATAATAGTGTAAAAGATGGTTATGTTGAGAAAATATAGGCAAACAAATAAAAGTTTATTAGATGTTTATTGCTACTGACTTATGAAGTTGAATGCTTCTGTGATTGTTAGGATGAAACATGTTAGGAAGAACATTTTCGGATTTCCAATTATCGGAGTTGAAAATTTAGGTGAACTTTGGCGCACCCCTGTAGAGGGATAAGGTGCTTGTATTCCTCCAACTAGAGGGAGGATCCTCTGACCAAGCTAGGTGATTCGGTGGGGTCTGCCTTGTTTGACCGAAAGGAATTTGACAAATTTTCACTTCCCAAAAAATCTTTCGCATAATTTCATTTGCCAAATTATTACTTAGCAAAAAATCTAGTCACAAAAAATTGTAACGCAAACCTAATGGTTGGGAAATGAACGTTTAAACTGTAATTTGTTTACCAACTAGTACTTTCAACATTTTTTATTCAGTCAAATATTTCAGTTGGAATAACAGTTTTTACGCAAAATCAATAATAATTGTCCTAATCTAAATAGTTCAGTTCCGGGTAACCTACTTAAAACAATCTCTTTTCTATTAAGGCAAGTCGTTTTTGGCACTCGCCGGCTGCTACCGCGGCACCGCTCCCTTCGCTCGCTCGGCTCGTGCGTAGGAGGTTACAGTTCTAACCTAACCTTAACATTTTTTTAATAACTAACCTACTCTAACAACTTCCATAAATATCACCAAACATTTATTGTCTGAAGATTGATTGCTGTAATAAATCATTTGATTAAAGACCAAATGCCATAATGACATTATACTTGGTAATATTTTGCCAAGTAAAAATGTTACCAAATAAAAATATGCGTACTAAAATCATTTGAAATATTGCAATGGTATAAAAAAGGTTGCTAAAATTAGTTTGGGTAATGAAATTTTGTCAAAATCTTTTCGGTAAAACGACTGGATCCCGATTCGATGACTGAAGTACTTTTTATCGCGTGAGAGAACTTTAATTGCGCGATGCAAGGTTCGTTCTATCCTGTCCGACAGATGTCGTCAGTGTTGAGTGTCTTCGCACTTTGTACGATAGATGGCCTCATTGGTATGTAGCTACTGCTACAATTCTACTGCGGGTTATTTTAGGTAAAGTGGTAGTGTGTGTAGTTACGTAGTGCGGGTGCTTGGCGCGCAGGTGCTGCAGCAGCTTGGCGCGCGTGACGTACTGGCGCGGGCACGCGGGGCACGCCGCCGGCGCGCACGCGCGCGTGCCGCCCTCCAGCGGCGCCGCACGTACCCGCGGTGATCCTGCATACACACACACATGTACATGTTAAAGGCCGAAGCGACCCTGCACACACGTACATTCACATTAAAGGCGGTACATACTACTGAAACGCCACGCCACCCGATGCAATATAACGCGTATTGGGTGAATAAAAAAATAAAACGTATCATCACGTCTCGTTTTAATAGAATGTATTGTTTTATGTTTTGAAAGTTTGCATAACCTTGAGCGCGAACTCGCCGGATATTACCCCACAAAGTCCCCATGTGTCACCACAAAAAGGATGACCACCTACTTGCTACACCACTAATCTGATTAAGAAAAGACTTTTGATGTTTATTTTGAGATAACCTACCCTCACCAGGGTCGGGCCGTCCTACTCCAAACCAAAATGAACCTCTTCCCCTTTAAACAAAACATCTGGATCCACCACTTTTCACGCGCAAGTACTTAGGCGATCAACTATGCTATGTTGTTTTTCGCACGTTACCTGGATGATGCACGGCGACGTGTCGGTCCCGCTTGGCGGCGGTGCGGTATATCTTGGGGCAGGCGTCGCACGGGTAGTGCCGGACGCGCCGCTCTAAGGGCACGCGCGACGCCGCCTGCTTGTGCACGCGCCACAAGTGGTTCACACATTACCTGGGTGATGCACGGCGACGTGTCGGTCCCGCTTGGCGGCGGTGCGGTATATCTTGGGGCAGGCGTCGCACGGGTAGTGCCGGACGCGCCGCTCTAAGGGCACGCGCGACGCCGCCTGCTTGTGCACGCGCCACAAGTGGTTCACACATTACCTGGGTGATGCACGGCGACGTGTCGGTCCCGCTTGGCGGCGGTGCGGTATATCTTGGGGCAGGCGTCGCACGGGTAGTGCCGGACGCGCCGCTCTAAGGGCACGCGCGACGCCGCCTGCTTGTGCACGCGCCACAAGTGGTTCACACATTACCTGGGTGATGCACGGCGACGTGTCGGTCCCGCTTGGCGGCGGTGCGGTATATCTTGGGGCAGGCGTCGCACGGGTAGTGCCGGACGCGCCGCTCTAAGGGCACGCGCGACGCCGCCTGCTTGTGCACGCGCCACAAGTGGGTCACACATTACCTGGGTGATGCACGGCGACGTGTCGGTCCCGCTTGGCGGCGGTGCGGTATATCTTGGGGCAGGCGTCGCACGGGTAGTGCCGGACGCGCCGCTCTAAGGGCACGCGCGACGCCGCCTGCTTGTGCACGCGCCACAAGTGGTTCACACATTACCTGGGTGATGCAAGGCGACGTGTCGGTCCCGCTTGGCGGCGGTGCGGTATATCTTGGGGCAGGCGTCGCACGGGTAGTGCCGGACGCGCCGCTCTAAGGGCACGCGCGACGCCGCCTGCTTGTGCACGCGCCACAAGTGGTTCACACATTACCTGGGTGATGCAAGGCGACGTGTCGGTCCCGCTTGGCGGCGGTGCGGTATATCTTGGGGCAGGCGTCGCACGGGTAGTGCCGGACGCGCCGCTCTAAGGGCACGCGCGACGCCGCCTGCTTGTGCACGCGCCACAAGTGGTTCACACATTACCTGGGTGATGCACGGCGACGTGTCGGTCCCGCTTGGCGGCGGTGCGGTATATCTTGGGGCAGGCGTCGCACGGGTAGTGCCGGACGCGCCGCTCTAAGGGCACGCGCGACGCCGCCTGCTTGTGCACGCGCCACAAGTGGTTCACACATTACCTGGGTGATGCACGGCGACGTGTCGGTCCCGCTTGGCGGCGGTGCGGTATATCTTGGGGCAGGCGTCGCACGGGTAGTGCCGGACGCGCCGCTCTAAGGGCACGCGCGACGCCGCCTGCTTGTGCACGCGCCACAAGTGGTTCACACATTACCTGGGTGATGCAAGGCGACGTGTCGGTCCCGCTTGGCGGCGGTGCGGTATATCTTGGGGCAGGCGTCGCACGGGTAGTGCCGGACGCGCCGCTCTAAGGGCACGCGCGACGCCGCCTGCTTGTGCACGCGCCACAAGTGGTTCACACATTACCTGGGTGATGCAAGGCGACGTGTCGGTCCCGCTTGGCGGCGGTGCGGTATATCTTGGGGCAGGCGTCGCACGGGTAGTGCCGGACGCGCCGCTCTAAGGGCACGCGCGACGCCGCCTGCTTGTGCACGCGCCACAAGTGGTTCACACATTACCTGGGTGATGCACGGCGACGTGTCGGTCCCGCTTGGCGGCGGTGCGGTATATCTTGGGGCAGGCGTCGCACGGGTAGTGCCGGACGCGCCGCTCTAAGGGCACGCGCGACGCCGCCTGCTTGTGCACGCGCCACAAGTGGTTCACACATTACCTGGGTGATGCACGGCGACGTGTCGGTCCCGCTTGGCGGCGGTGCGGTATATCTTGGGGCAGGCGTCGCACGGGTAGTGCCGGACGCGCCGCTCTAAGGGCACGCGCGACGCCGCCTGCTTGTGCACGCGCCACAAGTGGTTCACACATTACCTGGGTGATGCACGGCGACGTGTCGGTCCCGCTTGGCGGCGGTGCGGTATATCTTGGGGCAGGCGTCGCACGGGTAGTGCCGGACGCGCCGCTCTAAGGGCACGCGCGACGCCGCCTGCTTGTGCACGCGCCACAAGTGGTTCACACATTACCTGGGTGATGCACGGCGACGTGTCGGTCCCGCTTGGCGGCGGTGCGGTATATCTTGGGGCAGGCGTCGCACGGGTAGTGCCGGACGCGCCGCTCTAAGGGCACGCGCGACGCCGCCTGCTTGTGCACGCGCCACAAGTGGTTCACACATTACCTGGGTGATGCACGGCGACGTGTCGGTCCCGCTTGGCGGCGGTGCGGTATATCTTGGGGCAGGCGTCGCACGGGTAGTGCCGGACGCGCCGCTCTAAGGGCACGCGCGACGCCGCCTGCTTGTGCACGCGCCACAAGTGGTTCACACATTACCTGGGTGATGCAAGGCGACGTGTCGGTCCCGCTTGGCGGCGGTGCGGTATATCTTGGGGCAGGCGTCGCACGGGTAGTGCCGGACGCGCCGCTCTAAGGGCACGCGCGACGCCGCCTGCTTGTGCACGCGCCACAAGTGGTTCACACATTACCTGGGTGATGCAAGGCGACGTGTCGGTCCCGCTTGGCGGCGGTGCGGTATATCTTGGGGCAGGCGTCGCACGGGTAGTGCCGGACGCGCCGCTCTAAGGGCACGCGCGACGCCGCCTGCTTGTGCACGCGCCACAAGTGGTTCACACATTACCTGGGTGATGCAAGGCGACGTGTCGGTCCCGCTTGGCGGCGGTGCGGTATATCTTGGGGCAGGCGTCGCACGGGTAGTGCCGGACGCGCCGCTCTAAGGGCACGCGCGACGCCGCCTGCTTGTGCACGCGCCACAAGTGGTTCACACATTACCTGGGTGATGCACGGCGACGTGTCGGTCCCGCTTGGCGGCGGTGCGGTATATCTTGGGGCAGGCGTCGCACGGGTAGTGCCGGACGCGCCGCTCTAAGGGCACGCGCGACGCCGCCTGCTTGTGCACGCGCCACAAGTGGTTCACACATTACCTGGGTGATGCACGGCGACGTGTCGGTCCCGCTTGGCGGCGGTGCGGTATATCTTGGGGCAGGCGTCGCACGGGTAGTGCCGGACGCGCCGCTCTAAGGGCACGCGCGACGCCGCCTGCTTGTGCACGCGCCACAAGTGGTTCACACATTACCTGGGTGATGCACGGCGACGTGTCGGTCCCGCTTGGCGGCGGTGCGGTATATCTTGGGGCAGGCGTCGCACGGGTAGTGCCGGACGCGCCGCTCTAAGGGCACGCGCGACGCCGCCTGCTTGTGCACGCGCCACAAGTGGTTCACACATTACCTGGGTGATGCACGGCGACGTGTCGGTCCCGCTTGGCAGCGGTGCGGTATATCTTGGGGCAGGCGTCGCACGGGTAGTGCCGGACGCGCCGCTCTAAGGGCACGCGCGACGCCGCCTGCTTGTGCACGCGCCACAAGTGGGTCACACATTACCTGGGTGATGCACGGCGACGTGTCGGTCCCGCTTGGCGGCGGTGCGGTATATCTTGGGGCAGGCGTCGCACGGGTAGTGCCGGACGCGCCGCTCTAAGGGCACGCGCGACGCCGCCTGCTTGTGCACGCGCCACAAGTGGTTCACACATTACCTGGGTGATGCAAGGCGACGTGTCGGTCCCGCTTGGCGGCGGTGCGGTATATCTTGGGGCAGGCGTCGCACGGGTAGTGCCGGACGCGCCGCTCTAAGGGCACGCGCGACGCCGCCTGCTTGTGCACGCGCCACAAGTGGTTCACACATTACCTGGGTGATGCAAGGCGACGTGTCGGTCCCGCTTGGCGGCGGTGCGGTATATCTTGGGGCAGGCGTCGCACGGGTAGTGCCGGACGCGCCGCTCTAAGGGCACGCGCGACGCCGCCTGCTTGTGCACGCGCCACAAGTGGTTCACACATTACCTGGGTGATGCACGGCGACGTGTCGGTCCCGCTTGGCGGCGGTGCGGTATATCTTGGGGCAGGCGTCGCACGGGTAGTGCCGGACGCGCCGCTCTAAGGGCACGCGCGACGCCGCCTGCTTGTGCACGCGCCACAAGTGGTTCACACATTACCTGGGTGATGCACGGCGACGTGTCGGTCCCGCTTGGCGGCGGTGCGGTATATCTTGGGGCAGGCGTCGCACGGGTAGTGCCGGACGCGCCGCTCTAAGGGCACGCGCGACGCCGCCTGCTTGTGCACGCGCCACAAGTGGTTCACACATTACCTGGGTGATGCAAGGCGACGTGTCGGTCCCGCTTGGCGGCGGTGCGGTATATCTTGGGGCAGGCGTCGCACGGGTAGTGCCGGACGCGCCGCTCTAAGGGCACGCGCGACGCCGCCTGCTTGTGCACGCGCCACAAGTGGTTCACACATTACCTGGGTGATGCAAGGCGACGTGTCGGTCCCGCTTGGCGGCGGTGCGGTATATCTTGGGGCAGGCGTCGCACGGGTAGTGCCGGACGCGCCGCTCTAAGGGCACGCGCGACGCCGCCTGCTTGTGCACGCGCCACAAGTGGTACACACATTACCTGGGTGATGCACGGCGACGTGTCGGTCCCGCTTGGCGGCGGTGCGGTATATCTTGGGGCAGGCGTCGCACGGGTAGTGCCGGACGCGCCGCTCTAAGGGCACGCGCGGCGCCGCCTGCTTGTGCACGCGCCACAAGTGGTTCACACATTACCTGGGTGATGCACGGCGACGTGTCGGTCCCGCTTGGCGGCGGTGCGGTATATCTTGGGGCAGGCGTCGCACGGGTAGTGCCGGACGCGCCGCTCTAAGGGCACGCGCGACGCCGCCTGCTTGTGCACGCGCCACAAGTGGTTCACACATTACCTGGGTGATGCACGGCGACGTGTCGGTCCCGCTTGGCGGCGGTGCGGTATATCTTGGGGCAGGCGTCGCACGGGTAGTGCCGGACGCGCCGCTCTAAGGGCACGCGCGACGCCGCCTGCTTGTGCACGCGCCACAAGTGGTTCACACATTACCTGGGTGATGCACGGCGACGTGTCGGTCCCGCTTGGCGGCGGTGCGGTATATCTTGGGGCAGGCGTCGCACGGGTAGTGCCGGACGCGCCGCTCTAAGGGCACGCGCGACGCCGCCTGCTTGTGCACGCGCCACAAGTGGTTCACACATTACCTGGGTGATGCACGGCGACGTGTCGGTCCCGCTTGGCGGCGGTGCGGTATATCTTGGGGCAGGCGTCGCACGGGTAGTGCCGGACGCGCCGCTCTAAGGGCACGCGCGACGCCGCCTGCTTGTGCACGCGCCACAAGTGGTTCACACATTACCTGGGTGATGCAAGGCGACGTGTCGGTCCCGCTTGGCGGCGGTGCGGTATATCTTGGGGCAGGCGTCGCACGGGTAGTGCCGGACGCGCCGCTCTAAGGGCACGCGCGACGCCGCCTGCTTGTGCACGCGCCACAAGTGGTTCACACATTACCTGGGTGATGCAAGGCGACGTGTCGGTCCCGCTTGGCGGCGGTGCGGTATATCTTGGGGCAGGCGTCGCACGGGTAGTGCCGGACGCGCCGCTCTAAGGGCACGCGCGACGCCGCCTGCTTGTGCACGCGCCACAAGTGGTTCACACATTACCTGGGTGATGCACGGCGACGTGTCGGTCCCGCTTGGCGGCGGTGCGGTATATCTTGGGGCAGGCGTCGCACGGGTAGTGCCGGACGCGCCGCTCTAAGGGCACGCGCGACGCCGCCTGCTTGTGCACGCGCCACAAGTGGTTCACACATTACCTGGGTGATGCACGGCGACGTGTCGGTCCCGCTTGGCGGCGGTGCGGTATATCTTGGGGCAGGCGTCGCACGGGTAGTGCCGGACGCGCCGCTCTAAGGGCACGCGCGACGCCGCCTGCTTGTGCACGCGCCACAAGTGGTTCACACATTACCTGGGTGATGCACGGCGACGTGTCGGTCCCGCTTGGCGGCGGTGCGGTATATCTTGGGGCAGGCGTCGCACGGGTAGTGCCGGACGCGCCGCTCTAAGGGCACGCGCGACGCCGCCTGCTTGTGCACGCGCCACAAGTGGTTCACACATTACCTGGGTGATGCACGGCGACGTGTCGGTCCCGCTTGGCGGCGGTGCGGTATATCTTGGGGCAGGCGTCGCACGGGTAGTGCCGGACGCGCCGCTCTAAGGGCACGCGCGACGCCGCCTGCTTGTGCACGCGCCACAAGTGGTTCACACATTACCTGGGTGATGCACGGCGACGTGTCGGTCCCGCTTGGCGGCGGTGCGGTATATCTTGGGGCAGGCGTCGCACGGGTAGTGCCGGACGCGCCGCTCTAAGGGCACGCGCGACGCCGCCTGCTTGTGCACGCGCCACAAGTGGTTCACACATTACCTGGGTGATGCACGGCGACGTGTCGGTCCCGCTTGGCGGCGGTGCGGTATATCTTGGGGCAGGCGTCGCACGGGTAGTGCCGGACGCGCCGCTCTAAGGGCACGCGCGACGCCGCCTGCTTGTGCACGCGCCACAAGTGGTTCACACATTACCTGGGTGATGCACGGCGACGTGTCGGTCCCGCTTGGCGGCGGTGCGGTATATCTTGGGGCAGGCGTCGCACGGGTAGTGCCGGACGCGCCGCTCTAAGGGCACGCGCGACGCCGCCTGCTTGTGCACGCGCCACAAGTGGTTCACACATTACCTGGGTGATGCACGGCGACGTGTCGGTCCCGCTTGGCGGCGGTGCGGTATATCTTGGGGCAGGCGTCGCACGGGTAGTGCCGGACGCGCCGCTCTAAGGGCACGCGCGACGCCGCCTGCTTGTGCACGCGCCACAAGTGGTTCACACATTACCTGGGTGATGCACGGCGACGTGTCGGTCCCGCTTGGCGGCGGTGCGGTATATCTTGGGGCAGGCGTCGCACGGGTAGTGCCGGACGCGCCGCTCTAAGGGCACGCGCGACGCCGCCTGCTTGTGCACGCGCCACAAGTGGTTCACACATTACCTGGGTGATGCACGGCGACGTGTCGGTCCCGCTTGGCGGCGGTGCGGTATATCTTGGGGCAGGCGTCGCACGGGTAGTGCCGGACGCGCCGCTCTAAGGGCACGCGCGACGCCGCCTGCTTGTGCACGCGCCACAAGTGGTTCACACATTACCTGGGTGATGCACGGCGACGTGTCGGTCCCGCTTGGCGGCGGTGCGGTATATCTTGGGGCAGGCGTCGCACGGGTAGTGCCGGACGCGCCGCTCTAAGGGCACGCGCGACGCCGCCTGCTTGTGCACGCGCCACAAGTGGTTCACACATTACCTGGGTGATGCACGGCGACGTGTCGGTCCCGCTTGGCGGCGGTGCGGTATATCTTGGGGCAGGCGTCGCACGGGTAGTGCCGGACGCGCCGCTCTAAGGGCACGCGCGACGCCGCCTGCTTGTGCACGCGCCACAAGTGGTTCACACATTACCTGGGTGATGCACGGCGACGTGTCGGTCCCGCTTGGCGGCGGTGCGGTATATCTTGGGGCAGGCGTCGCACGGGTAGTGCCGGACGCGCCGCTCTAAGGGCACGCGCGACGCCGCCTGCTTGTGCACGCGCCACAAGTGGTTCACACATTACCTGGGTGATGCACGGCGACGTGTCGGTCCCGCTTGGCGGCGGTGCGGTATATCTTGGGGCAGGCGTCGCACGGGTAGTGCCGGACGCGCCGCTCTAAGGGCACGCGCGACGCCGCCTGCTTGTGCACGCGCCACAAGTGGTTCACACATTACCTGGGTGATGCACGGCGACGTGTCGGTCCCGCTTGGCGGCGGTGCGGTATATCTTGGGGCAGGCGTCGCACGGGTAGTGCCGGACGCGCCGCTCTAAGGGCACGCGCGACGCCGCCTGCTTGTGCACGCGCCACAAGTGGTTCACACATTACCTGGGTGATGCACGGCGACGTGTCGGTCCCGCTTGGCGGCGGTGCGGTATATCTTGGGGCAGGCGTCGCACGGGTAGTGCCGGACGCGCCGCTCTAAGGGCACGCGCGACGCCGCCTGCTTGTGCACGCGCCACAAGTGGTTCACACATTACCTGGGTGATGCACGGCGACGTGTCGGTCCCGCTTGGCGGCGGTGCGGTATATCTTGGGGCAGGCGTCGCACGGGTAGTGCCGGACGCGCCGCTCTAAGGGCACGCGCGACGCCGCCTGCTTGTGCACGCGCCACAAGTGGTTCACACATTACCTGGGTGATGCACGGCGACGTGTCGGTCCCGCTTGGCGGCGGTGCGGTATATCTTGGGGCAGGCGTCGCACGGGTAGTGCCGGACGCGCCGCTCTAAGGGCACGCACGACGCCGCCTGCTTGTGCACGCGCCACAAGTGGTTCACACATTACCTGGGTGATGCACGGCGACGTGTCGGTCCCGCTTGGCGGCGGTGCGGTATATCTTGGGGCAGGCGTCGCACGGGTAGTGCCGGACGCGCCGCTCTAAGGGCACGCGCGACGCCGCCTGCTTGTGCACGCGCCACAAGTGGTTCACCAGCATGCCGCGACGCTACAAAACACACAACATAACTCTTGTAAAGATCGGACAAGAATACTCAACATAGAATCGAGATAGCATGTCCACTGCAGCGGAGAAAAGTGCATAACCCATTGGTTAAACCCCACTCACCCCACTGCGGTGTTTTGGGGCCATTTTTATTCGTTGTATAGAGCCAGCTGCGCTCCACTCCAGTAGTCAATCAAATTAACAGATAAATCGCCATGGAAAATGATTTCTCTTATTATTATAGTTTCTACTTAAAATCAAGTAAGGATTCGTCGTACGTGACGACATGACAGGTGGTCGACGAAGAACGAAAAGCAATGTGAGGTCGGCTTAAGGAATGAGGAGTTGGAGGAAAGAAGATCTTATTATAATAACAGTACTTACCTTGAAAGAGTGTTGACACAGTTCACACTCATATGGCGTAGATATATTAGTACTTGTGTTATTTTCATCCTGAAATAATATAACAGTTATATACTCAAAATACTTCTTATTCTTCGAATTTACAATAAATTAAAAGAAATCAAAGTACTTTATGTTTCTCTTCTTCCGCCTTTTCATTGGAATGTTGATTATAAATATGTACTGCTAATCGGTCCTTAGATGTGAAAACCTTCTTGCACTCGCATTCAAATCGACGCGCTGGGCACTCGCTGTTAAAAACACATAGGTATTTAGTGTTGTGAACGAATTGGCAAATATATTTGGTCCATTAGGTATTTAAATTATGTCGATGGTGTCAGTTAAATAAAAAATCTGATCGTAATATTGTAATGACTTGTTAAAATTAAAATGTTTGATGGAATTTACAAATGCAATGTATATCGTGACCAGATTCCAAACCCTTATGAGTTATTAGTATAACTCATTTGGGTTTGGAGTCTGGTCACTTTGAGTGGTGAAGGAGGACGGTATATCTACCAATATAACTACCAACATAGTCAAAAAAAAACAAAAACCCTTTTTTTTAAATAATACTCTACCTTATACTAGTTGTCTATCATCATTATCCTCTTAGCGTTATCCCAGTTTCAATCTGGGGTCCGCTTTCTAGTCTAACCGGATTTGACTGAATATTAGCTTTTCCACAGAGCGACTGCCTGTCTGACCTCCGCAACCCGAAGGGATAGCGATATTCCATGGTTAAGACTAGTGTCAGTTTATTTAGAAGGTACTGACGACCTGTAACGACTGTCAAAGATCTTCATGACAACCGGGACCGACGGCTTGAAGTGCTCTCCGAGACACGGGACAAGCGATAATTAACCATTAAATACACACATAACTTCGAAAAGTCATTGGTGCGCGCCGTGGATTCGAACCCGATACCCTCTGCATGGCAGTCTGTTGGTATATCCACTCGGCTATCGCCGCCTGTCCACTCGGCTATCGCCGCCTGATATCCACTCGGCTATTATACTAGTTGTCTATGATATAAATATAAAACATAAGCTGAAAGATACCTCACGTGTTGACGTTGCTTGCCTTTGACAACTTCCTCTTTGCAATAAGGACAAACTTCTGGCGATGTGATAGTATCAACCTCTTGAACCTGCTTTTGAAAAAGAAATGTTAGATACTTACTTATAGGAAACTCTTTATATGTATTTTTATTAGTATTCTGTATTGTGTCTTATCCTTTCCTTAGCAGGTACCTGCTGTGATATGGAACAACTTAGATAGTAGGTATATGAGAGTGAAATAATTTATTTTGAGATCGACGAAAAAATAAAATAACTGGTTCAAAGCATCTATAACAGGGTTAACTGAGTTTGACTAATTTAACTTTGACACTTTTTGTTAACGAATAATATTTTCGGGTAGGAAATGCATGTTCTATAGCCAAATCTTTAACTCCCGCGCAATTAAGGTTATTTGACCAAACGTGCGTTTCTGGTTTAAAAAATGTTCGAAAATTGGTCAAGCGGAAATCGATAAACCGAATGATATAACTAGATCGTGTTACAAGTGCAAAACCGTTTAATATCAACGACCAATGATGGCTATCACGTTATGCATATACGGGGGTGCATATGACATTTGGAGCGTTCTTTCTTATGCACCTTTGAGGTGCATTAGGCGTTGAGCAGTTCATATAACTCGGTATATCTTAACATGCAGGTAAGCACCTGATATGTAAACGCAAAACCTACCACAGTGTATACAATAGTAAACAGCTCTATACATAGTTAAACAAACCTCATTATCAGTGGTTGGTATTACGTCCTCTTTGTTCGAGCATCCATTCGCGAATCCCAAATCACTAGCTAATGGGTTCTCACTGTCCAAACCGTACGGATTAAACACTTCCGACCTAGAATTCCCTGACAACAAGAGACTGGGCATTCGATCTGTATCGAACAGGTTAGTAGAGAAGTCCAAACCATTTGAATAGTTTTGAAAACTCTCATCAGAAGGTATTCTATTATCGTCGGTGTTTAAAGATGAGTTCAAACTAGGTTCAGGTAAAGTTTCTGTACTGGCAATTGGGTCACTGAAAACAATATCGACATATTAGTGTTTGTAAAACAATAACACATTGTAAACAGAAATGGTACGGTATAATGTTGCGCAGAAATAATTTGAACATAGCCAAAGAAAAGGGTATAGGTAAGAATAATTTCATAAAATGTTGTGATGTATTGACAACACGCACCTTTTCTTGGGTTTCATCTCGCAGTAACGCGTAACGTGCCGTCGTAATCTATAAATAAAACACTTACATAAATCATCAATGAAAAATTTATTAAAATGATTATATATTACTAGCTAACCCTGCGAACTCCATTCCGCCTTTTTAACCTTTTCACCGCCAACAACTTCAATAGAAGTTCAGGATTTTCGTGCCGTCCACGCCACGACTTCTATAAAAGTTCACTATAAAAAAAATACATTTAAAATACATTAACACTTTTGTTTCTTTTGTAATTGTGTAGATGGACACGAATGAAGCCCTATTTATTATTTTCTCAGGTAAGACAGGCTTTTTTCTGTGTTAAAATGGATAAAAACATAAAAGGCCCCAAATATTTTTGTCCCGCACGCCAACGACTTCATATCAAGTAGGCTAGTGATGTGACGCGAAAGTTGCATTCATTAGAATCTTTTAGATTTATTTGTCTTTTTCCTTCCAATCGTTCTTAGATTCTGTGATTAAAAAGTAATTCCGGTCAGTAAATAACGTAATACATAATACGTTTTAAAATTGATGTACGTATCAAATCACTTCATTAAAATTAATTAAATGTACCGAGGGTTTTCGATATTGCTACACCCATCTCTACGTAATGGCAAGATGTCAGTGTCACTAGCGCCGACAACTTCAATAGAAGTAAACCTGTGACGTCGTAAGCGCATAGGTGTCAAGGTCATTGTGTCATAGTGCCGGGCGACACGCACACCTTTATCTTTTGACACGACTGCCCAAAAAAGGAGTGTAATGTTTTTGATTTTGATTTGATACTGGCAATAATATAGAACAGCATATAATAATAATTTTGAATAGCTAAGTTTAAATTTTTTTTTATGAATTTAGGTATTCGAAAATCCTTAACCAAACTAGCCAGTTATTCATTTGCATTAAATAAAAAATAAGCTGAAAAGGTTTAGCACATCAGTATTAAAAAGTCACTTACTATCCCTTTCCGAAACTACACTTACTTTGCCACTTCAAACAATGTTCCTGAGTTTCCTGACTGACCGTTCATGTTAGATTTCAAATAGGTATAAACTAAAAACATTCAAGCGTTTTTAGTATAGATTAACAAAAATCTATACACAGAAAGAAAACAATTGACAACCCTATTTCTTATGAAATTTATCGTGCTACGAACGCCAACGACTTGATATGAAGTAAACGGACTACGTTTTGAAATGAATAGTGATGTGCCTATTATATTATCATCTCTAGCAAGTCTATGCATGTATCTTTGTCTCCGATAACGGATACCCATTTTTCTTACTATAAATGCTCATAAAATAAAACAAATTACCATTACAATTTAACAGTGTGTATTTTTAATTGTAAATTTGAGTAAAAATTTAAATTTACACATTGTTTTTTTCATTATCGATATGACGTTACCGCCATCCCTGCTTTCGTTCTATATAATTGTTATACATTTATACGTTGGCGTACAGCGACACATCGCGTTTAGTATAGCTGGGCGGTGAAAAGGTTAAGGTTTCTTCCAAACTGTATAACAGACAATTCTAAACAAAGTTACCAAAAACATCTGTGCTTAATTTCTTACCATTTCAGAGTCTCTAGAGGACAAACAAATAAATATTGATTTTTATATACATATGTATATAGACAGGTGACCTAGCAAAAAGTTTTTTACCATAATATATGTAAACTAGAGGACGCCAGCAGCTACACCTGCATTTTATTAAATTTACCCGTTTTGGCCGATCCCGTGGGAATTTCGGGAAATCCCTACTTAGTGCACCCCTACGGTTCCCAAGGAACATACATGCCAAATTTCAGCTTTCTGCGCCCAATAGTTTCGGCTGTAGCGTGTCTGTCAGTCAGTCAGTAACGCAAGGGTTTTATATATTAAGATAATTTGTCGGAAATTCACGACAGAGTAGGGTAGAAATAAATTACTAACTTACTGTGTGTGAGGATGTTGTGTATCAGTGATATAGGCAGATAACTGATCTAGTGATATGATGAAATTACTAATATGGTTATTTAAGAAATTAGGTAAGTGATAGAAGAGTGAGAGTGAGAGAAGATAGATAGTGAAAATTGAGGGTTGTATGGATTTGTTAATGCCACTTCATAAAAATTTAATTTAAAAAAATATGTTTAAAATAATAAGAGGATATTTTTGGTACTGGCCACCCTTATGACTTAAGGGTTTAAAAAATGGATTACGACTGATTCTCAGACCTACCGATTATACACATACAATTTCTTACAAATCGGTCCAGCCGTTTCGGAGGAGTATTTTAACTAACACTGTGACACGAGAATATATAGAGATATAATTTAATTTATAATGTTATGTTATATTTATGTTATAAATTAAAATAACTCACGCGAATATTTTTGAAAATGTTTTTGAACAGTGGCGGCATCGATATCGACGTTTTCGGGCTGGATTCTCCTCCTGTAATGCAATTTAAATAATATATGTCTTTACATACTCGTTATTAATAACGATAATCCGACCAAACAAATAAGTTAGCCATGAGGATAAAATTCTAGTGTTCTATAATTAAATATCAAGCTAATTCTATGCCTCGTTGGTCTCGCGGCATAAATGTGCGCTTGGGATTGGGAGGTCTCGGGTTCGATTCCCGGGCCGGGCAAAGTGTTATTGGGTTTTTCCGTTAGGAAATTCTCAGTAGCAGCACGGAGTCTGGTAATGTGCACGGTACGGCAATAGGCTCGCCCCCTATTACGTGGGACCTAAAAATTCATGGCGAAATGTGGGTGTAACCTCTGCCTATTCGGGGATACAGGCGTGAGTCTATAAATATAAAATAAAAATATTGTATGCTAAACGCTAAGCCTAGCTTTATCAAAAGTAAAAATAGAAAAACATTATAATTGAATTGACAAACGCGATAGAAAAAAAGGGTTGGTTAGACAATAAATCAGAACTCAAACATGATAAACGGTTCCAAGATGAAGAGATATAGGGTACTTACATGATGGTTAATGTCCATATGTCGCTGCATAAGGGCGGCTGAAGATATTGAGCGCTGACATTCATAGCACCACCACGACTTTTGAGGTACCAATTCTGTAATAAGTAGGTACAACATTTTATATGAAACTGCTCAGACCAAACACGTCAAGAAAGACAGAAGAGTTTCTTTCATTCTTTAGAATTAATTTCTCTCTTTGAAAGTAAGAAGAAAATGTATTGATTAAAAAGAAATAATTGAGTCAACAGTCCCACAAGTACTTTTATTGCGTAAATCAATATCATCGGATTGCATCCATATGTACATAAGAAATCATAAAGTCAGTCAACACACTTAGGAGATCATATAAGCGCACATCAGTCAACAAGTTTAGAAGATCGCGCACACGCACATACCTCCCTTCAGTGACAAGTCTTTGACTGCGACTGTATGATCATAGTTATAATGAGCACAGTTAAAAATCACCTGATGCAATATCTTTGGTAGGTCCTATTAATCCATAGTCTTGTGCATAGCTTTTACTGTAACCAAGCATGAACTGTTTCCTCAATAGCACCGCCTCTGTCGTGATGATATACAGCTCATTATTTTCTTCATATATCCAAACATTTGCTGTACTTTCATCGCCTAAAGGCAATAATCCGATCCAATTTGATTTATCTGAAAATATATTATAATATTTAATCATACTATAACATCAAGGTTAAAATTTATTTCTATCATATTTTTTTTTTATGGTAATAGGCGGCAAACGAGCAGACGGATTGCCTGATGGTAAGCAATTACCGCCGCCCATGGACACAAGCTATACCACAGGAGTCACAAGTGCGTTGCTGCCCCTTTGGGTTGGGAAAAGGGATAGGATGAGGGGTGGGATGAGGGAGAAGGAATAGGGGATAGGGCCTCCGGCACTCTCACTCACCGAACGAAACGCAACAGTTTAGGTACTGTTACTTTACGTCGATTTTCTGTGAGAGGGTAGTACTTCCCCGGTCGAGCTCGCCCGTTCATGCTGAAATCAGCAAGGCTCTACTACCTATAATTATGACTAGACAAGAGTACAGTTTAACTTTAACATTTACAACATGATATGGACCTGATATGGTTAAAACTAAAACATTTCAGGAAATGCTTCAACTGAAAAGTAACAATAGTATCACATGCAGGTCAAATACACTTGGATCGTCTTTTCTGAACAGAATGTGTGCATGGGTTTAAAATTTTAAATGTTTACCTTTATCAGATACATCAATATACTTGATCAATCCATCCTTGTCCCTCACTAAAAATAATGGTGTGTTATTTTCTATTGATGTCATCACTAATTTGTTTCTCTCTGCATCAGATATATTTTGCTTTACCCCTGTAATAAAAAAATAATGCATTTACATTTTTGTAACATAAAAATTAAAATGACAAGAAAATGTAGGTATATTAAACAACATAATATTATTATTATATTATTATTAATCCAACTCGGTTGGGCGGCGTTCGGGAGGTTACGGCATGTCTTCACGTACGATATCCCGCAGTGTCTCAAGACGAAACTCTTTGACCAGTGTGTGTTGCCAGTGATGATCTACGGCGCTGAGACGTGGTCGCTAACTATGGGCCTTATCCGAAAACTTAGGGTCACTCAGAGGGCGATGGAGAGAACTATGCTCGCAGTTTCCTTGCGAGATCGAATGCAATGAGGAGATCCGCAGGAGAATCAAAATAAGCGACATAGCTCTCCGAATAGCCAGGATGAAGTGGCAATGGGCAGGGCACATAGCGCGAAGAACCGATGGCCGCTGGGGCAGGCGGGTTCTGGAGTGGCGACCACGTACCGGACGATGCAGCAGGAGTAGGCCTCCCGCAAGGTGGACACCGACGATCTGGTTAAGATCGCGGGATGCGGTTGGATGCGGGCGGGAAATGTAGTGGCTAAATAACGAATATTTCTTGTGTTCCTTAATAAGCATTACCCGAGGTATCATTCACGACACTGGTGACCCATAGCTTTGTAAGTTAATTTAGCATGAGTCTTCATGACATTCAAGAACCAAGTCATTGATATAGGATTTTTGCAAAATTTACTGTCAACTTTTGGGATCCCTTACTATTGTATAAGCATTCTAAGATAATTTCTTTAAGTTGTAGGGTTTCGTGATAATGTTGTTTGTGGGGAGAGATAAAAGAATATTCCAAATACTGCAAGATATATATTTGACTGTGGATCCACAAAATAATTATAAATATACTATAATATGACTACGACCTAACTGTGGGGGAGTGTGGAGACGACTGCTGTGCCGCGCTTACACATTAGCGCGCGTTGTACATTTTGTAGCGTCAGCAGCCGCTACAAAGTTATGGTATACCACATGAACGCAAGATAACAATTAGAGCAAGGTGATTACAGGAATGCCTGGGTTAACTCACAGTTACTGAACAAAATGCTACAGTAAGTAGAGAGTATGAGTAGTGAGTAGTAATTTCTTAAATAAGTTGGTGTATTCAAGCTTAGACATTGACCTTACATAAGAAGCTACTTGGGTAAGGCAACTGCTGTGCTCTAAAAACTATTACAAAACTCACTTCGTATTTTTATTTTAATTTTAACAAGTGATATAATCAGATATGTCACTTCCATCACGGGCGACTTCACAAATAACATCCAAATTAGAATCATGAATGCGGGGATTTCTGTGTGTAAGGTAATCCTTACACACAGTTTGTGATAATTATTTGTAATAATAATCTTACCTTCAACTGGACCGAATCGCGCCCGCGGAGGTATTATCCGTCGGGGCGAAATCGCATCTTTCTGCCGCAACTGTAGGGCTGTAGGTAGCACAGCAAGGGCACGCGGTGGGACAAATCGATCTGGTATATGTACTGTAAGGAATGGACGTAAATACACCATGTTAAAGCCTGTATTTAAAAGGTAAGTGTTTACCTAGATTAGGGTAAGGTTGTTGAAACTTCGATGGAGATACATCATACACTTCAGATTGTTTCTCTTGCTAGGGTGCAAGTGTTCCATGTGTTACCCTGAGATATACATAGTTTGGCCCTCCAACAACCTATGGTCTCTATGGTCCTAAAGTAAATTCAATTGGAGTATTGGCTGCACCCAATTCACATCAATTAATACTAGCAGGTTACTATCTAGCCAAGCTGGAGTCTTTGAGCACTGAAACCTTTGATGAAATCAGACTATTCACTCACTGAAAACTTGAATTTTTAGGTCATCATATCAGCCTAGAGGCGTCCACTGCAGGATATTGGGCCGCCGACGACACAGCAGGGGTAGCCTCCCACAAGGTGGACCGACGATCTGGTTAAGATCGCGGGAAGCAGTTGGATGCAGGCGCCTCAAATTTTTAGATAATCATGAAAATTCGCACCTCGAAAAGCCTATGCAAGAAGGACTGCCTATTGACTTTTTTATTAAATGCAATTAATAAAGCATTTCAAAAAAAGTATATAGCATTCTACAGGTTTTATTGTAACTGCAAGCTATCTCAAAATTAACATGCAATTACATAGTTATCCGCTTGACCGCGCACAAGTGACTATTCTCCCTTTTTGGTTACAGCGCTATACTCGGTCTGAATTTACTGTTTCTTTCTATTACGTAATGTTTTAAATTATTTTTCTCTGTTCTATTCAAATCATTGAACATTTCTTCATGCTAAAAATACGAAGCGAGTCTTAAAATCGTTAACCCGGAACGAAAAAATAATGTCAAATGCCACTCTTTGTTTCGCGCGCTCCGTGATTACGTGCTTATCGTATGCGTGTAATTAAATATTTTTATACTATGATACCTACATGTTTTTTTTTATTTAATTCGGTGTAGATAGAATCCCTCTACAGTTAAAACTCATAAAATATGTATGTCATCGATTAACTTTTTAAAATAATCTTGTTTAAAATACACAAAGTGTTTTTTTCAACGATAGTCAATGTTCGCTGCTAAGTAATTACGTGCTTATCGTATGCGTGTAATTAAATATGTTTATACTATGATATGTTTTTTTTTATTTAATTCGGTGTAGATAGAATCCCTCTACAGTTAAAACTCATAAAATATGTATGTCATCGATTTACTTTTTAAAATAATCCTGTTTAAAATACACAAACTGTTTTTTTCAACGATAGTCAATGTTCGCTGCTAAGTATAATAAATTAGAAAGTAAATATCAACAAAGCATTCATACGACTTGAAAGAGTCATTTATAAGGTTGAAGAAAAACATCACTTCAACTTACTCATGTTACCGACTTATCCACAATAAATGTTTATGTTAGCGCACCCATCTGGCGAGCGGCGACGCGACATTTTGTTTAGAACGTGAGCGGTCAAGTGAATTCGGCGAATTGGCGCTAGCGGTCAAGCGGTTATTAAATTATCTTCAATTGAGGTCTGCTTTTGTCTAACTTCTGATCCTTGCTTAAAAACCTTTTCTTACATGTTTCGAAGAATCATAATATCTTTGGCAAATATGGCCTTTTCTACTGCCTTTGATAGGCATAAAGGGGCGAGGGAGGGCCTGGTGGAGCATGCCGGATTCTGGGACGTATTGGTCTAATAAAGTGCTGGATTAGTGAGAATCTACTATAATTGTATTGTTAAGATCATCATCATCTTCTTGCCCTGGTCCCAATCTATTTGGGGTCGGCGCAGTACGTCCTTCGCTTCCATTCTTTTCTGTCGCCCGTCATCTGATCATTTACCCCTTTCTCCTTCATATCCATCCTCACATAGTCTATCCATCTTTTCCTTGGCCTCCCTCTCCCTTTTCATCCCTCTACCTTCATATTCATCACTTGCTTACCTACATACATATCATCTCTTCGCATAATATGTCCATACCAAGCCAAACGACTTCCTTTCACTTTCTTGTCTATAGGCGCCACTTTCAGACTACCTCTCACGTATTCATTCCTAATCTTACCCATTCTCGTAACTCCACACATCCATCGTAACATTCTCATCTCTGCCACATGTAATAGTTTTTCAGCCATCTTCTTAATCGTCCAACACTCAGCTCCAAACAATACGACAGGCCTTATAACCGCCTCATATATGCGTCCCTTGAATTCCAAAGGCATTTTAGGATTGCATATTGTACCCGAGACCTGTCGCCATTTCATCCATCCTAAGTTGATCCTTTGCCGAACATCTCGATCAATTTCGCCGTCGTGTTGCAGGAGTGAACCGAAGGTAGCAAAAGTCGGAGCATACTGGTAGGGATATACCGCCGAGTGTAACCGGGCTTGGACTAGAGAGGCCGCCAAAGTCACAGAACATGTATTCAGTTTTGGTTCTGCTTATCCTAATGCCTACGTTCTCCAGTCTCTGCCGCCACTCCTCCAGCTTGCTCTGCACCTCTTGTCCACTTTCTGCTACCAGGACGATGTCGTCGGCAAACAGCATGCACCAGGGTACCTCTTCCTGTATGTCAGATGATATGGCATCCATAATCAACAAGAAGAGGTAAGGACTAAGAGTCGACCCTTGGTGCAAGCCTACATTGAATCTGGCTGTGATTCCAGTTGCGGACCGGACTTGCGTGTGGCATTCAACATACATAGCTTGGATCAACTTCAGGTACTTTTCAGGCACTCCTTTCTTCTTGAGGGCCCACCACAAGACTTCACTTGGTACCCGGTCATATGCCTTTTCGAGGTCAACAAATACCATAGCAAATTTTTATGCACCTCCCTGTATTTTTCACAAATTTGGCGAAGTGCAAAAATGGCGTCCACCGTACCTCGACCAGGCATAAAACCGAATTGGTTATGTGAAATCTCACTCTCTGTGCGCAAACGTCGCTCAATTACTCTCTCGCATACTTTCATACTATGCAGCATTAACTTTATTCCCTGATAATTGTTGCATTCTTGCACATCTATATATATATAGGTAACTGCTGCGCCATTCCTTGGGTATTGTCTCCTCACGCAACAACTTATTGAAGAATAAAGTCAGCCACACTCATCCATCCTCACTTCCATGCTTCTACTGGTATTCCTTCTGGTCCTAATGCTTTCCCATTCTTCATTCCACTCACAGCCCATCTTACATCATCCTTACTTATTACATTCACTAGTCCAATATTCTGTGTGATCTTTACAATACACACACAGTGTATTGTTAAGATCATAATAATAAATAAATTACTTACCATAACTTTGAATAACATTTTTCTTGCACAAATTATTAAATTCCTGTTCAGGATTATTTATTGGTGAAGATGTAGTTATCTCTCTTTCTGATGTTTTTATTGATAAAGACTTGGATGAGGCATGTGCAGGCAAAATTACTGGTTCGATATGATACTCAATATTTGGCGGCAGAATTAATTTAGGATCTTGTTGATAGCTATTGTTTTCTGGTATTGCCACAAATTTTATAGTAGCGGCGCCATTAGCATCTGAAAAATGTTTTATTCATCATGTAACCAAGAATAGTCAGGTCAATGAGCAGGGCAATATAGTCTAATTCATCTAAAGTACAGTGGAACCCTGGTAATCTGGCCCCTCGCTAATCCGGCACCCTCTGTAATCCTACATGACTAATAATAGTACATATAATGCGTTTCAATAATGTGAAAAGAAAAAAATTATGATATTTTCATGCTCCATGCTTTATCCATTCATATTATGACTTTTATTCATAATGTTTGATTATGTTATTATGGACATTTGTTTGTACATTATCATTACTAAATTAGACATACATAATGAAGTACTTACCTATAATTTGTACTTTAGGATGTAACATATAAAATCTTATGTTTGAACTCATTCGTAAAAAAATCTGGACCTAAGATTATAGTCTTAGGCAGTACTCTATAATCCGACAAATTTGATAGTCCAACACTTCCCAATACAACTTGCAAAACGTTTGTCGGAGTACCAAGGGTCCACTGTACTAAACTATAGTATTTGCAGTTAACTTTTGAATTCCTTCTATCAAATCTTACCTACAAAGAGTTGATGTTGACACTGTTCCTCATCTTTGCCATTTAGTTGCTTTAGTTGAAAGAATTGCTTATTATTACAGTCAGAAATCTGTAAAATATTACAAAAAACAGGATACTGACATGATCTGTTTCATGAGATTAAATGACAGAAAAAACAACACAAAAAATGAAAATATTTATATAATTAAAAAAGTTATTGAGTGTAAAGTTGTTCTTGTGTCACACAATATTTTTTAATAAATTATGTTTGTAGGTAAGAACTCATGTTTCACATAATTACAAGTTATATTAAATGTTCAGGCTACTTACATCATTTAAAATGTGCACAGGCATGTCTTGTGAATTATTCGTACGTAAGTTTATGTTAGAATCCATCTGTAATAAGTATAATTGAGGAGCGCTACTGCCACTCACGTCTGAAAATGTGTATGGTATACCTACAAAAATAAAGTAATCAACAAATCAATTGCGATAACAAATTAAATAAGCAAATTAATACGTGCCAATACTTACTCATTTTTACAAGATACTTTCTGCACTTATATAAATTATATAAATTATCTCGTTTTCTGAAAAATAATACCGGTTTCTATAACTTCATTTAGGTAAACATCTCTCTCAAGTTTTGCGTTAATGAATAACACTGAGTTTCCTTACAATTCATTACAATGCTACCGATTTATAATAAATATTTCTTACCGTGTTTTCAGCAAAGTTTATTGTTTACTTCACGGTGAATATACAACATACAACCAGTGACAATACTAATAATATAGACTTGGCATACCTACAAAAAAAACGTGTATACCTACACATTATTGAGAGGAAAAAATGGCGGCCAATAGAGCTGCCCATATCGATATTTGTCTACAATAACATCGATAAAAGATTATAGGAATGTTTTCATATAGTCACCACGGTACTATGCGTTTTGACTAAGAATAGGATCGACTTGGCGCCATATTGGATACGAATTATGACTTTAATCAAATATTAATATTATTTAATTAACTAATACCTACTTATTTAACGTTTTTATTTAAATTTGATGTAAAACTTATTGATTTGCAAATAAGCTTCTTTGCAAATCGTACTTTTCAAGTGAAATTTAACAGATAGCGGTCATTGACATTCCTATTCTTATTTGAAACGCATAGTACCTACCACAGATGTGAGAAGTATCAGATGTAACACGCGGCACAGTTGCGTGCGGCCACTAAAGCAAATACAAAATTGAAAAGCGAATACAAACTCGTCTCAGTGCGCTACGAAGCATCGTACAGTTCACGCGTCACGATCACTTCAACTTTTAAATTCTCAAAATGCCGTCTTGTGTTCTTAAACACTGTAAAAGTTGTTCCTAAAAACAAAAACAGGAAAATGGAATATCTTTTCACAGGTAACTATTGATAGTTTGACCGTTTCCTAATTTAATTTCGATAAAATTCGTATTTGTGCAAGAAATATGTAAGTGTTGCCAGTTTTTGTCGACGCCGTTCTGCCTGAATTAGGGAAAATGCACTTGTCAATTGATAATGTGATAATGATTGTCATGTTAATGAAAAATACATTTCCGTATTACAAACGTATATTGTAGATATATCTTCTTTCTTATAAATATAGTAATAGAATTTCAATTTCCATTAGTATATACCTTACACAATATTGTTTTGAGTTCGATCCCCAAACGATCCAAATATTCGTGTACACCCTGCTACTCGTCAAGCTTATAAACTTTGACCTTTGCACCGTTCTTATGGCGTAAAGAATAAGTATCAAAATCGTACAGCAAATGTTTAGCTTGACTTGGCGCCGTGTGTACATACATACTTATGGCGTAGGGAATAAGTATCAAAATCGTACAGCAGTCAGCAACTGTTTAGCTTGACTTGGTGCCGTGTGTACATATATACTTATGGCGTATGGAATAAGTATCAAAATCGTACAGCAACTGTTTAGCTTGACTTGGCGCCGTGTGTACATACATACTTATGGCGTAGGGAATAAGTATCAAAATCGTACAGCAACTGTTTAGCTTGACTTGGCGCCGTGTGTACATACATACTAATGGCGTAGGGAATAAGTATCAAAATCGTACAGCAACTGATTAGCTTGACTTGGCGCCGTGTGTACATACATACTTATGGCGTAGGGAATAAGTATCAAAATCGTACAGCAACTGTTTAGCTTGACTTGGTGCCGTGTGTACATACATACTATTTATTTCTCAACTAATCGACGCCAGCGGCTTCGCACGCACATATTTTCGTATTTCTCGTTTTGCCTGATCCCGTTGGAATTTCGAGAAATCCCGTCTTAGTGCACCCCAACGGTTCCCAAGAAACATACATGCTAAATTTCAGCTTCATGCGCCGAATAGTTTCGGCTGTAGCTTGTCTGTCAGTCAGTCAGTAACGCAAGGATTTTATATATACAGATTTACGAAGTAGTTAAAACTTAACTCGGTACCTACATTTAAGAAATGTATTTATAAAAGCATTAATTAAATCCATGGTAAATTCTTCAAAACCGCAAATGAATATAAGAATATTACATACCTATATGCAAAATACTTGGAGATTATTCAGAATCTGGCAACTTTACACATACATAGACGCGCATGTCCGTACAGTGCCAGTCGCCAAAGGTCACGCACACATAGCTGTCAACGTGCCACACTTAGTTGGACGAATGCGCTCTATCTGATACTTCTCACATCTGTGGTACCTACAATATCAATGGGTAGGTATTTTAAACATAGGTACATTTCTTAGCTTCACTTATAGGTATATACTGTAAAAGTCCGAACTGCGGTCAATCTAAGAATTTACCGGTAAATCCTAATGGGAGAAAAGAATGGACATAATGTATTTTTAAATAAAATGTGTTTTTTTTACGTCATAGTCATTTATTTCATTTCATCATCATCATTATCGCCATCATTCAGCCAATTGCCATCCACTGCTGAACGTAGGCGTCCCACAAATTGCGTTAAACATCCCGGTCTTGAGCAGCCCGCATCCATCCGCTGCCAACCGCCCTCTTCAAATCGTCGGTCCATCGTGCCTCATCGTTTGCCCATACACAGTCTCCACTCCAACACATGTCTGGCTCTATCGACCGACTATTTGTCTACAGACATGGCCGGCCCCGGGCCCACTACCATTTCAGCATGCTGATTCTACGTGCCACGGCTACGTGCAGTGTCAGTGATTTATTTAATTTATTTATGATCGGGTGTAAAATTTAAATTTGTTAATACCTAATCAAATAGTTTTGAGTAATAAGTATGTGGTGTAGATACACTGAATAAAGTGTTTATACTCACATCAGCTGTGGCCACAAAAGTTGAATTAAATAATGTACCTACCTTGATAAGATACATCATTTAATACATGTGTTCTTAGATAGGCGACGTTAAAAAATCAAACATGGTGGCTGTGCGACGCGAAGTCATTGTAGTTAAAGAAACAATTTTTATTGTTTTTGAATACTTACTTTATTATGGGCATAAAATTAAAGGGTACAAAAGTTTTAAAAAAATTACGTTATAATAATAAAAAAATACAACGAGAAAGTTTCTTAACCGCCTCCTAGGCGACGGTCAATTTCAGGGCCTTTCCAATAAAAAGAGAATAATCAAATTTGGACTACTCTATAAAAAGTTATACATGGTCAAACAAAGAAAAAACATTGGTAATCAACTAAAAGTACTTATAAAATAAAAAATATTCAATAAATAAAGACATTTGTTCACATTTGTATTGTTGTACTTTAATTTTGTAATCATTTTAATTGCGTGTACCTGAAATCAAATGAAATAAAAGTAAGTTTTAATAGATCCATCTTACAACCCAAATAATGTGTCCTTTATCTATTATGGGAATAACCTTTGTTGAGGATTCAAAATAAACAGATATTAAAAACTAGCGAGAGATATCTCCCACCCAATCTCAATTCAGTTGATGAGTTGTTATCATGGAGATCAAATGTGCAAACAATGATGACAGGAAAAACAGAAGGTCATACCGATAAATGTGGCGCAGCGTAGGTGATAGCGGCCAATTCGGGCGCAGTAGATGTGCTGGCGGCCAAATCGGGCGCATCGTAGGTGCTAGCTTCTAAGCCTGGTGCATCGTAGGTTGTAGCGGCTAAATCGGGCGCAGTGGAGCGGCTGGTGACTAAATACGAGGCTTGAACTATGCCACTCCTCTTTAAAATCTCTCTAGGTTGATACTGAATGGTAAAAAACAGAAAAGTAAATACTCAAATATTTTACAAAACTTAGAAAAAAGAAGGTGATCCTACAGCATAAAAAGTAACACACACTGAATTGCGTTACGCAAAATACTTTATTCGTTCACTAAAATACTAATTGCACACCAAATAATAATATGCCGATCGTTATACAAAATATCATTTAAAAGTCTCGTCCGCTTAGGAAACTTATCCACTCAGAAAACTTAATAGGTTATGTTAGGTTCTCTTGTGACCCTGCACCCAAAATAGGAGCCCTACGAAGCAGGGCTCCGTCAACTCAGCTTATTAAAGTATTTGGTTGTTGAGTAATACTAAAATATGAATTGCTTCTTATTCATTGAAAGGATTACTTTTATAATTACAGATTTTCAACGGTCAATAAACAGGTGTTCTTTATGAAATATTTTAGTGAGTATATTTTGGTGTGCAATTAGTATTTTTGGTGAAATAAAGGAATATTGTTTGGCAGACATCAGAGATATATTGAGAAAGAGTTAAATACTACCCAAAAAAATTACCTTATTATGAGCACTACATCCAGATATTGATTGTGAGCTTGTCTGATTTTGGTCATTTTCCATTAAAATGCCAGGCACATTTAATGGAGTCACGGGCTGTAAACAAGCAATAAAATTGTTAACGTTTTTTATATTTCTTGATTTTATTAATAGGTTTATAGGTCATCTGCAATTGGTGGGTTGAGAAGAATCTACCAACTGTATTAATACTTTTTCAAAGTAAACTGTAAAGTACTATTCAAAAACAAGAGTATGGGTGACATTATTTTGTTTTCAAAACATTTATAAGTTCCTTATAAAAGGAATATCATAAATGTACTATCATAAATATTTCTTTTTTGTAACTAATTAGTGTGTTCCTCTGTGGGCGGACCACAGTTTAGTACTCAGATGCTATAGTTTGAAATAATACCTACCTAAAGTCTACTTTCATCGGAATATATATGTACATATTTTGAGTACCTCAAGAGATATCTTTCAAATCAACTACTTATGTGGTCCGGCCGCCAAGCAGTGCTCTCTGGCCGAGCCAACTCAAATTAAATAGCGTATAATGAAATATTAATAAATCTATACCCCGAAAAAACTACTTAAAGAGTACCTTGCATACGACAAATATGGTCCAATACACCCCTTTAGTTAAGGAGTTATTGTTTGTAGGTTGTGGTCCGCTGGAAGGTATACTCTGCAGCAAGTCAATTTTGCAATATTTAAAATTAACTATCCATAAATCAATTTATATAATAGTACCTTTTCTCTACTCTTCGTTGATACTTGTCTCTCAAGAAACTATTCATTTTGATTAATTCATCTTAAAAGTACGAGTGTATGGCTAGGGAGGATTACTTTCAGCAAATATAACGAAATATTCTTTATTTCTTTATGCCAAGAAAAACTGCATTATAAGTACTTTATAAAATGACCTGGACTTTATCTATAAACTTTTATTTATATAGCCAACAATGATTTTGAAAAAAAAAGCACTTTTTAGGTTTTGTTTACCTATCTACCTAAGAATAGGTAGTTAATTTGACGAAGTAAGTGATCACGAGTTATCTTCATCTTACAGTACAGTAAATTTTAATAAAATATGACCTAATTATAATAAACGAATAATAATTTAAAAGAACTAGAAATGTTATGTTATATAATAATAAACTGAAAAATGCTAAGTATCTATATAAATTCTAAATAAATAGTAGATCATGAGTTGTCTAGTGTAAGTGACCATCTATCCTTATCACTGAAATAATCATTAACAGTATAATAACCTTTCCTAGTAAGGCAGTCTTTTATCTTACTTTTAAACATATTAAATGGTAATTCTAAAAGACTAATTGGTATTTTATTGTAAATACGAATACCTAGCCCTACAAAAGAATTGTTAACTTTATGTAAACAATGATAAGGAGCATATAACTTATGTCTGTTCCTAGTATTTATATTATGTATGTCACTTTTTGTAGTAAATAAACCTATATTTCGCCTAATATACAATATATTAGCAAATAAGAACTGCCAGGCTACTGTTAGAATTCCTATAGACTTAAAGCGTTCCCTAAGAGTATCTTTTGCACCTACCTAACATGTATATTGCTTGTACCGCTTGTTTCTGTAGAACAAAGATATTCTAAATATCCGCAACGTTGCCCAATAACAAGTTGCCGTAGAACATGACACTATGAAAATAGCTAAAATAAACTAGACAACCTATGTCGACATCAGCAAGTTGTCTAATTTTTCTGGCAGCATACGCTGCAGAGCTGAGCTTACCTGCAAGACATGCTATATGTGCACCCCATTGTAACTTATTATCTAATATAATGCCTAGAAACACTGTGGAGTCAACTGTCTATATATATTATATCTGAATATATATATTATATATATATATATATTCCGATGAAAGAAGTCTTTAGGTAGGTATTATTTCAAACTTTAGCATCTGAGTACTAAACTGTGGTCCGGCCACGGAGCAACACACAACCAATTAAGCACATGTTCAGTTTTATTTTGGCAATTAATCTAACCACTTTAGCCCCAGCGGCTCAAATTTGAGCCAGACACTATAACAATAAAATTCTGTTGTGTCTGCTAATTAGGTTCTCGAGTAGCTACGGACCACACTCAAACACATTCTTTTTTACATCACTATTTGTGCCCATTAGACAAAAGTTGCAATGAGGATATCACCATCATAGCAGCCAATACTCTATCATGTTGAACAAATTTATAATAAGTAATGTTACTTACCAATAAGGTCCGTGATGGTATACGCAATGTTACTTTATTTAGAGTCCGGTTGAAACAAGATTCTTCAAAGTGAAGAGAACAAATATGTATTGTTTTTGTTGACATCCTTAAATTTCTAACACCGATTGTTTCCAGCCAAATTTTCTTTTTTCCTTTGTTGGCAGGCAGCCTTGAAAGTAAAAAAATCAATAAGTAACCATAATACAGTATTATCGATAAATATAAAATATCATACATGCAGTACTCTATTCCTACAATAACAACAAAATAATTTCATAAAGTTTATCGTGGATAATAAAGGCAAAAAGGGAAAATATGAATGCGTAACTGTTGATACTCTTAAAAAAATGCAGTATCTTTTATTCATTATCTAAATCCAAAGATATTTCAGCTGAAATTAAGTACTTACTGGTGCAAGGTTATATTCGGGTGATTTCTGCTTCTTTTCATGCCATAACCGATTATATTGCAAATTGGGCATCTTGCAATTGAAGGTTTACATCTACCACTGTACCACTATCGCGTTAAAACCCAATAACACAGCAAAATTACTCCAAAATTCACAAAATATATGAATAGCTCAAGAGCATTTGACAGTCGACGTACCCCAACTTGTTGACAAACAGCAAGCGGATAAAATGGCGACCCGGCCGCATCTAGGTATTTCAAAGACGCTAGGAATGAAGGGTTGCCATTATAGTAACTGTCAAAAAGCATGTTATCTCTTTTCACTTATGCAACATTATGTAAGTTAAACAGAGATGACAGTATTTTTATGACTTCGGTGTCGATATGCCTCATATTTGTATAAGTGTATTTTCTATAGTCAAACATTTCAGGTCTATATTATTAGTATTGTCACTGCATACAACACATTTACGTTACGTCTTCCAAGTCAAAATAGTATTTCATTCAAATCATTCAATTCAAGGCTATCTGACATTTCTGCATTTTCCACAGACTATAGGGGCATTTTCTGCCATCTGGCTAGGGAAGGTGCTAAGCGACCAGGTTTTTAAACCAGGTTTTCTCGTACAAGTACGCCAACCAGGTTTCCGCACTGAAATACTTGCAAGTATTTTTTACTTGAACGTACGCGAGCGCAGCTCGCATGTTTCCGACTACCGATCGTAAGGTAGTATTTATAATTTCATGGAATATTGTTCGTTACTCCCAAACACTTACAGAACTTTGTCACGCAAAACACTTGAATACTTGAAAGTATTTTGAGTACTAGGGAATATTAGGTAAACTTGCAACCTTTTGCGCGACAAAGTTCCATAAATATATGATAGTAAGGAATAAAAAAGAAATAGAAATAAAAGCCTGGCTTTATTGGTACGAAATACATTCCATTATATGCAATACTGATAGGTAATCAATACAGTAACATTATTTCTATAGACAAAAAGACAATGCAACCGATTGACCCAAACAATTGAAACCCCTTGTGCACAATTGAAACCTATGCTAAACGTAAGTCCTAGCTATTTATTGCAACTTTTATTATGGGGCCAAATAAATCTAACCCAGTAAAGAAAAGATTCAGGGTAACAACCGTTGTAAAATGTGGATTTTATAATCATTAATTGCAACGGCACGTGGTTTAAAGTGTGATTAATGAGCGCGGTGTTGCTGTACCGATAGAGCAGACAGGTAGCCAATCGCTAGCGTCCGCTCCGCGCCTCCCTCACGCAACCTATCTATTGCGGCAGGGAATCATTTTATCGGTCTCAGTTATATTATATTTTATTTTGAATCCCACCCTTCTTACGTCCTATTTTTAGGTGCTCTAATCTCCATTAAGTTTGCAATTGGCAAATTTTAATACTTTTGCTACCCTGTATCTTTTTTTGCTGGGATAGATTTATTTGGCCCCATAATAAAAGTTGCAATAAATGGTTAGCACTTTCGTTTGGAATAGGTTTCAATTATGCACAACCGGTTTCATATTTTTGGACCGGCAGTCAAAGGAAAAGTTGGTTTATCTTTTGTTACATAGTGCACTTCGCATTGTTTTAGAAAATACCTCATCATAATAAAATGATCATATGGGCATTTTCGTCGAAATGTTTACCTATCTTTGAAAATAGCTTACTAATATTGTTTTGAATATTTTAGCTAATTATTGGTTCTGTGTAGTGGTAAATTTAACGAACTTTCGTACATATGTATTTGTTTTATTAAATAGCCCTTAATTCAAATAATATATGAAAATAAATAGTAACTTAGATACGTTTTGGTCATGACCGTTACCAAATAATAAAGTGCTCCTGAAATGAAACTGAACTTAGGATTGATTTTTTTTTGTGTATATAGGTTAATTCATTGTGCTATTATGCAATCTAACACAAAAACTCAGTTGTGAGCGAAATATTGCCATAGTAATTTATAAAAAATGGTCATGATCGTTACTTGTTACGAAAACTCTATTCTTAACTTTTATATATCTATTTAACAACTGGTGATAGATCTAGAATTCCCATGCCAAATTAAACTTAAATACCCTTGTGCTAAAAATATTAAAAAATATATTCAATTATTTAAAGAAATATTAGAAAAAAAACATAAAAGCCCTTAAAATATTTCGAGGGACAGTCACGTATACCTGACCCACTAGTAACGGTCCTGACATCGTAAAGTTGTGGATATACCGATATAATGGTAAATAAAACACATGTTTTACAATAATAAATTATATTTCGCACATATTATATTTCGTAAAATAAATTATAGCTACCTATAGGTCCTAGCTTCTCTATCATGGGCTGAGTGCATACATTTCGGGAAAACACTGACTTTAATTTGTGTATATTAGTTATATTATGCAGTTTCACAGTAGTAAGGATTCTCTCAGTGTGCCCACATATTTAGCATGTCCTGTCCGTTACTTATTCAGTCCGGCTCATACGTTACGGACTATTGGGTAATGGTCAGGACGTAACGGTATCACAACTTTTCTTAGATTTTTAAGCTTATTGCAAAAATGTTGTAAGATAACTAGATAACTTTAATTTACTCAAACCCAGAATTAAATTCACCACGTGAAACGATCTTCGCTTTAACACTAACATAACAAGATTATTTTAGAAACGTAAAATACTTACTGCTCAATGAGAGGCAAAACGCCGAAAAAAGACCGTTACCGGTCGAAACACTCTCAATACTGAAGATATATAAAAACTGACGCTTCAAAATGGCTGCTGGTATTGACATGTTTGATTTGGTCTTGCTATTTAAATAAAAAAATCCGAATAGTAGAAAAAGATCACTATTAAAAACAATTCAATTTACGGTCACGGTGCATGGACATGTCCAGTTAACACATTCCAAGGGGACAGGATATAAACTTAAAAATCTTAAAATATTTGTATTAAAATATATTTTACAGTTTAACGTGCTTGAAAACTACAACCTGATTACAAAAACAGAAATGTGTGGAATATGTAATGAGATACTATTTGCAAAAAAAACATTAACATAGGTCATATATCTAAAAGAGGACAGTACTGCAAGACGTAAGAGGTCGCATTTCTGGATTTAATTTTATTACTTTGATTTAAATTTATCATAACAATTTAAGTGAAAAAGAATTCTGTATTCATTGGGAACGACTCTTTATTAACTAGACACTTCTATGTCATACAAATGTTAGTTATTTGCAACTTTCTTGCATGGGACATCTCACGAGTGGGTTGTTAAACATTTTGACGAAAATGCCCATATGCTACTTGCAACTTTAACTGACGAAAGTGGTAACGCGGTTGCTGATGTTACAAATGATAGGTACAATAACCATCACTAAGTAATAATTGGTTAGCAGTAATAACAAATTATTACTTAGTAATACTAACTTATTAATTATTATAATATTTCTCTTTATCTCAGCTTTTCCAGCTATTCTTCTAATAAAGACGTTAGTAGAATAACAGTTTGGAATTATTATGATTTATCGTTCAATATTGTTTTTTTATAATCTGTGCCCAGAGTAAAAATTTTAATAAAGTGGTCGTATTAATCTGTTCCGGCAATTCGTATGAATTCGTACATAAGTATTTTGTATCTGTAGTTTTTTATGTGGTTGATTGACTTACAACTTCTCAAGTTTTGCAAAAATAATTCATTTTTATTTACTTTTACTTGTGTTACACACAAGAAACATGTATTTATAATAATTGAGCAACTAAAATGATAGTATTGAAACATATAGTGTATTTCGTGCTAATATTTCGTTGTGATTATGTGTAGAATTAGCTTTTCATAATTTGCTCTAAGTACTTTTTATCCAAGTTGCATATTTTGCTAGAATTTATTGTTGGTATCGAAAATTCTATTTATATGAGCTTACAACAAGATAATAGTAACAAATTTCCTCAGTAAATGAAAAGACTAAGCAGTGTGGAAAAATAATGCCATGTTCGCTCCAGATAACAGAAGAAAGGAAGCCAGAGATGTTATTTACCGTAGTAATTCAAGTCTTGACTTGATATACGCTGAAAATCCTTCGGGGAATGGCTTACGACGTGAATACGGCAGTCATGGTTCTATCGACGTGATCGGAGGAGCTAACGAACGGTTGCCCACGATGGTTCACAGCTACAGCGGTGTGTCGGCACCAGACAAACCAACTGGCCTTAACCGTACGGTCGACAGAATTTCTGACGGATTGAACACTGATCATGCAGATGGGCCGCCATCAAGATCAAGTGCTAGTCCAAAACCGCGACTCAAACTGAATAAACTGTGGGGTGGAGCTGCGCCAGTATTACCCCGGCCACCGCTAGAAGACGCGTCACTTTCAACTATAGCTGATAGTAACAAGAGAAAGCAGTTTGCTCATTATGACTGTCAATCGCTTATGGCCAACTTAAGCTATGCAGCTGAAATTCGTGGTGCACTGCTTAGCAGAAGACGCAATACAACAACAGGAGCATCAGCTGCATCATTACTTGCAACCCGTGGAGTTCCTCCAGGCGAAGATGCTGTACCTGATACTGGAGATGGAAGATCTAATGAACTAGTGGAAAGCTGTCCTTTTTTCAGAAATGAATTGGGAGGTATGTCACATAGCAAATTATTAATTAATGCTTAATATTATTGTAGTATTTATACTCATATTATGTACTGTATATCTATAATTTATTTACTATAAAAAAAGAAGCTTTGTGTCATCTGCGAATCAGGTGACATAATTTCTAGTTGCACAGTTAACATTGTTATTGGCAGAATCCATTATTTATGACTAATACCTATGTTGACACAGAAATTCATAATTACACATGTTTGTAATTGTCAAGACCAAATTGGCAATTGATGTAAGTGTTTGTAAAGTTTTCCTCAAAGTTTGATCTAAATTTTGATATAAGATTCTATGTGAAGTAGGTAAGATGATGAAAGTGAGTGTAATTGTACTTAAGTGGCAGGATGTTCTCCATGATAAGTCATTTCCCTCAGTTTACTTCTAAAATTTGTATAGTAGTTAAGGTTACTTAAGGATTATTTTTGTATGTTAGGAGAAAGTAGTTAGATCTCATTAAAGTATTTAATAAAACAAGATAGACCCACAATTGTATAGATGTTTTTCTGAGAAATTCTTTGAGTATACCTTTTGATCATGCAGAACAAAAAGAGTAACCATAATTTGCATACATAAGAAGAAATAATTATGCAAGATAAATATCTAGTGTGTTTATAAATAAATTTATTTCATTTGTATTTCATTATTAAACTACATATTATAGTAAGGATAGTTTCTGGCTACATTAGACAATCATATTGTTAGCTTTGAGCTTTCACCAAGCTATTAAAAATGGGTTATTATATTAGATTAACACTTGACATGGACACATGCTATTGACCACCAAAATCAATCACACTTTAAGTTTATGAACTCTAAAAGGAAACTTTGAATAAAAACATAATCAAGCAGCCATTTATCATGACATGTTTTACGGAATAAAATTACTGTTGCATGGTAATTTGCTTTTAAATTGATTGATTTCTAGGAACAGAAGTAGCCTGAATGTTAACTAGCACCCACACCAAATTTATAATGTTCTTAAACAGGGATGTTACGGATATGGAATGTCGGATATGGATATGGATACGGATTTTGGAAAATTTTATATCGGTTTCGGTTACGGATACAGATATGAAATTATTTCGAATTATCCGGTAGTTTCGGATAGTTTCGGTTACAGATATTAGATTTTTAAGGAATATCAAAAGTAATAAATAATTCTTTCACAACAATTATTTTTCAGTTTATCGAGAGCTAAGTATTCGTAATTTCGTAATGTAATTAAACTGCTGACTAGTTATGACTTGAACAACAAAAGAAAACAATCAATCCAAAGGACGCGCGCGGCGTGTCACTTGGCCGATCAAAAACAAGTTATCGTAACGTGTCTCATTTAGACACCGCCCCTATCCGAAATTATCCAAATCATTTATTTCGGATTTGGTTACGGATACGGATATTTTTTTATTTCAGATATGGATATCCTTAACATCCCTGTTCTAAAATATAATATTGCATACACTAAAGAAAAAAATTAGTATTTCTTCTTTATATTCTATTTTATTTGTTTTCTTTTCATTTTTAAGTCAGAGATTAACTCTATTTTTACAGACCTATCAACAAATTATTTATTTCTTTTATATACAACTGTTCCTAGTGTCTATAGTCTTTATTGAAGGGTACTTTACAAAGATTCTTCTCTTCTGTGAAATTTGGTTGGGTAGGATTTGACTGGAATATTGCTAAGAAAAAGATCATGATGGAGACAATAGCTGCAGTGTAGAGATATGCGTACACACTTGTGCACTATAATAATAATAATAAATATTTATTCAAGTAACAAAGACTCATAGGTTAGTAACAATGTTTGCTTAAAACTATGTTAGTAATATAAAAACCATAGCACATAATATTGAAAGGTTTCCACCGATGAGGTGGAAACCCTGCAACAATTATTTATGTATATGCAGTCAAGCCTGCTCGCTATCATTCTAAGGATACTGTTGGAGCTGCCCCGCACGCGGCGGACCAAGGATGCGCACCTTTTCCTCATCGTTGCATAAAAGCAATCGACTCTGGCTTCGGCGAACATCCCCGATGCACTACAGAAACGGGGCAACCCCATCAGCAGCCTGAATGCATTGTTATATTGAACGCGAAGGGCGCTGTAAGCTCGCTTTGTATAGTGAGACCAAAGGCTGCACGTGTAAAACGATGTGCAGAAACCACGAAACAGTGTAACTTTGACATCTGCTGAACAACGTGCAAACCTTCGAGCAATCATGTTAGCTCTCACCGACAGCGCCCGTCGCTCTAGTTCAATATCATCATCGTCTCTGAGACTACAAACAAGCAGGTGCCCCAGATATTCAAAACTATATACCCTCTTCAAAGGGATACCGTTTAGCGAAATAGTTGGACGGATTTCCACCTGCCCCTTTGCCGCCTCAACTATAATGTGTCCCGCGCAGATGACAAGTCTCATATTATATAGACAAGCCGCAGTGGCCGAAATTGGTTAGGACATTACATTATAATAATATCTAGAACTACTTAAATAACTGAGGCATAGTAAAAGACTCTATTAAAACTACTTTTAATCAGAAGTCATGACAATGGCTACACCAAATCACCATGTCATTTTTCTGATTATTCCGTTCATTTCAAAGTGTATTATGGTTCATAACTGATAGCTATTGGTACCTTTATCATCTTTACCTTCCCAAGAGGATACTTTGAAGTTCTGATAATTTAGATTCAGATTGAGTGTTAAACTTCATCTTTAACAAATTCTTTATTATCCTTGTGCTGTGCCTAGGCAAGTATGTTAAGCCGTCAGTCCTGGCAGCCATGAAGATCTTTGACAGTTGTTACTAAGTGATGTCAGTACCTCTGAACAAAACTCAAACTAGTCTAAAAACAATGGAATTTTGCTATCCCTTTGGGTTGCATCAGACGGCTGTCTCGGACGGAGGCCAGTCTTCAAAGCGAAAATCTTGGAAGCAACCGTAGACTCCATATCAAGGTTGTGACAAACAACTGCAACAAATGCTAGGACAACAGTATGATAGTGGTGCACAAGATCAGTTCTAATTGGCAGTTCTTTCTCGTGGTTCTATGCCCTTGCATTACGAACGAAGCTTAACTTAAAAAATGACGTTCATAAGCTTCATATCGGGACCTAAATGAATAAATCATTTTAATTTCTATTTTATTACGAATGTTAGTGTCACATGTTGCTTTCTCGACAAACGATAGGGCAACGGATCGTTGGATCGACTAATGTTAGTACGACACAGCTTTTGCTCGACAAACTAAAGAATACTTCTGCAATTTTCTGTACAAGCAAGGCAAGTCTTTACTCCTCACACATCGCAAACATTTACGTTTCCATTCATTATAACTTATTCATTAATGCAACAATTACTGCCCGGCTTAGTCATGCGTAAACATGGTACAGTTGACAACAATATTACTTTGAAATATTTACATATTTCTTTTATTTGATCTAAAATTTATCGTTTTCAATTTGATTGATTACTTTAAGGACATGTCGTAATATGTTTATAAACAAGTTAATTTGACAGGCGTATATCGCGTCAATATTATTTAAGTCTTTTCCTCCTAAATTGTATAATGTAATCTATATAAATAAAATGAATCACCGAAATGTTTGTACGCGCATAACTTCAAAACGACTGCACCAAATTGGATAAGTCATTATTTTATGTGTTCTTTATTGTCAGGAGAAGGTTTGTATGAAAAAATATTTAAAAATATAATAGTGAATATTTAAAAAAAAAATGGCGGCACGATGTTCGCCGGGTCAGCTTGTTTTATATAAATCGCGATAGTTTAAAATAGATTAAATAGGTTGAGTAAGTGAACTGTAAACTGTGATCTTATTAACCAATGACGTATTTCCCTGCGCGTACAATATTACCCGTAGACCACGTCAAGAGTATTGAATATTATGTAGTAATGAATTTCAAAAAAATAATTGCATATTTAGTACCATCAGCGCCTTACGCGACATTTCACCAGCACCAATGTCTCCTATACTAATGTTAGCTAAAGCGTATACCGCACTTATTGGGTGTATTTCACCATTTTTAAGGTTCCGTACCTCACAAGGTAAAAAAAAGGAACCCTTATAAGATCACTTTCTTGTCCGTCTGTCTGTCTGTCTGTCTATCTGTCTGTCTGTCTGTCCGTGTGTCACCACAGATTTTATCAGGAATGGGTGGACCTAGCAAATTGAAGTTTATACCAGATACTGAGGTCTATGGTTCCTATTAGGTGTATCAAAATCAGGGTCCTGGGTCAACCCGATAAAAAGATATGGTCAAAATTATTATTTTTCGAAACCTTGTAAGTACCAAAATTAACCTTAATTTTCAACTTTTTTTAATTTTCGGAATTTTTTCCTTTACTTGTGCTGTAAGACCTTGGTTTTAACCAAAATCTGACTCTGCTTTTGGCCAAATTTCGTGATTCTAGTTCAACGGGAACTACCATATAGGTTTTCGACTCAAAACCTATAGGGTACTTACGGTTGACCTAGAATTGTCAGAGTCTTATAGCACAAATAAAGGAAAAATTACAAAAAATAAAAAAGTGGAAAATTTAAGGGTGTCCCCATACATATATAGTAGACTCCATTTAAGATAGTCCTCTAAGTTGTATGGGCGCTCATACAGATTTAGAGGACTAGCGTAATTAGCACCAACCTCAAATAAGGTAAAATGCGTACGGAACCCTCGGTGCGCGGGTCAGACTCGCGCTTGCCTGATTTTTTCTTTTTTTCTGCGCTTTGGAAATGCTTTTACGCTCGTCTGTATGTGGGACTCGACGGCTGGAGTGCAAGGCCACAATACCCACTAAAACCACAGTGCAAACTTCAACGCCATTTTGGGGGCGCCAGGGTGTCGCGTTAGCATTCTACCCTGACACCCCGGCGGATAGCCCGAAGACCTCAACCTCCTTGGCGGCGGATGAAGGTGTTGGGCTCCACCGCCAAAACACCCAGCGGCCGCAGAGGATAGGGAGGACGGCAACCTGACAACACCTCATCTCCTCTTACTCTGCAGCCCCACCCCGACGCAACAATGGTGCGCCCCCATTTGGTCGCGGGAAATAGGGCGCGCGGCAACGCAACACGGACACGCCTCTCCTCCTCTCCGCGACCGCGCCCGACTGCGAGGGACAGACAGAACTGTCCCGCGCACCCGTACCTTTGGACGCATGCTGCGCAGGCCCCCTTGGTTACTAAGCCCCCCATCACGTCAAGGTGGAGATCCCACGGGGGGGAGGGTATCTCATCCTACCTGATGCCGGTAATGACAAACCCATTTTGGGATTTTCCTAACAAATTATAACAAAAGTAAATAAAACTATTTATACATTTTAAGGCTGCATACTTAACATTGATACAATTATAAATAATCAACTTGCTGAGTAAAAGAGTTACCAATTTTCTTACTGACTGTACTCATAGCAGTTACTTTTTATGGCAAATTATTACACTTTCATTTATTAAAATAGTTCTTCATTCAAGTACTGACCACCATATAAAATATTTTTTCATTTACAGTACATTCTTAATTTCCAATTTTACTCTTAATTTGTATAATTCTTCACTTCTTTATTGAATTTCATTAGATAAGTTTATTGTTATTACAATGTATTCATATATTCTATATACAGTAATCAGCCTGCTGATATTGAATGACCATGACTTTATTTATTTTTTTGCACATGTATGATGTATGTTTAAGACACTTTTCTGGTAATAAACACCCATTAAAACACTGCTCGATCTATCTTTTCTTTTTCGTGTGTAGTCAACTCTGGTGTTGAGTAAATAAACCGTGAAAAAGGCTGATTGGTGGAAAATTATTCTCCTGACCTTCCCTCCAGGGCGGTTCCTGGCATGTACATCAGATTGCCATCAGAATTAGTGGCTTAGTCGATTGCTGTACAATTAAGACATTTAGGAACTCGCTGGTGTAATTCGTAATTGAACTTTCCTAGTTTCAGTAATGCTGCCATATTTTTTTAAAGTAGCGCATATTTTATCAATGACTAGTGTAAATACTTTATTTATTTATTTATTGACTCACACCTATATCCTCGAGAGGGTTGGCAGAGGTGTAAATACTAGATTTTTATATTAATACTAAGTTGTCACAATTTCAGGCGAAGAAGAGCGCTGCGTGTCATTATGTTGGAAAACTGCCCGTGGAGCCATAGTCGGCCAAACAGGTTGCTGGCACCGACCCCGCGCTGCTTATGGCATCTCTGTGTTGGAGTTCCCTCCTGTCACTTACTCGCACTCCGGCCACACGCATTGGAGACATGGCTGTCCCTTCGCCAGATCGGTTGCACCACTACCCATTGAGAGCCAGGATCTTGGTGCATTGTACTACAGAAACTACTTTTATAATCAACGTAAGTCACTATAGCTATGTATTTGTATCGGCTTGTGTCCTGTTAAGTCCTTACTTGATTTACGAAGTGCTAATTCATGCTACAGTCATAATACCAATTTGTATTGTTGTTGATTACATTAACAGAAATTACATGATCTCATGTGCCTAAATGTTATTTTTGAATAGTGCATATAAAGAAAATATTTTATGAACTTATGAGTAATGGGCCTATTGTACTGTAATTCAGTGATATCATGACTTACCTTTATGTTACAATTGTATAGAGAAAAGCAGAGTATTTTTATTATTATCTTAAATTAATATAAATAAGGCTATCAATCAATATAATTACGTAGTATATGAAACTCTTACTTAATGGCTGACGGATAACACACAACCGAAATTACTGGGCGCAAGAAGCTGGAGGAGGGATTGGTAAAATCGTCCCATGGGGGCAGTCACTGGCAAAATCTAATCTGTTACAATATGAATATTACTTTACAGCTCATCAGAATTGGTTTGGGATGGACGAAAATCTTGGGCCCGTAGCGATTTCAATAAAAAAGGAGCGAGTAGAACTTCGTCGAGGTGGTGGTGACGTGTCGGCGCCCGCGTCACAGCTCGTATGGCAGTACCGGCTCATAGTGCGCACCTCAGAGCTGCTCACTCTTCGTGGGTCTGTGCTTGAAGATGCGCTGCCCACCGCCAAGCCGAGCAACAACAGCGCCACCTACAACACTAAAGATGTCCTAGAGTATGTCGCGCCTGAGATACAACTTGGCTGTTTAAGGTATGTTGCATGAAAGTAGTACCATTTCGATTACCAAAAATATAAGTTATAATATTTTATATGATTTGATGTGTGTCCGTTTCCAGACTTGGCATCAACGGCGGCGGGGCTGAGGAACAACTTTTACGCTTAGATGAACAATGTGTTACCAGACATTATAAAGTCGGTGTCATGTACTGCAAGAGTGGTCAGTCAACAGAGGAAGAAATGTATAATAACCAGGAAGCCGGTCCCGCGTTTGTGGAGTTCCTACAAATGCTGGGCCAGACAGTGAGATTAAAAGACTTCGATAAATACAAGGCTGGACTCGACAATAGGACTGATTCGACTGGACTGTACTCTGTTTTCACGACGTACCAGGGCTGCGATATAATGTTCCACGTCTCGACAATGCTTCCATACACACCAAATAATAGACAGCAGTTACTGAGGAAACGACACATAGGCAACGATATTGTAACTATTGTCTTCCAAGAGCCGGGTGCTGCGCCGTTCACACCGCGCAACATTCGTTCTCAATTCCAACACGTTTTTGTTGTAGTTAGGGCTATTGAACCGTGTACAGAAAACACACATTACAGCATAGCAGTGAGTCGTGCTAAAGAAGTGCCTTTATTTGGACCTCCCATTAAGGATGGTGCGATTTACCCCAAGGGCGAAGCATTCACCGATCTACTATTAAGTAAAGTAAGTTTAATTTATATTTTGCACCCACAAGCACAAACGTATTCAATGCCGACGCTCGTACAATTTTAACATAACGTCATATTGTTACTGTGATCGCATTGTTTAGTAAGGACGGAAATAAAAGGCTACACATTTTGAAAACAACTATGTTCACCCGTCTTATCATTATGATAACAGAATTTTACAAGTGTTATTACATTCATTTTATTACTTTAACCATAGTAATTTTAAGTATTACTTTAATTAAGTAACAAGATAATATAAAAATTTACTTGCGAGCATTCTGAAGATCTTTCTTTGAATAATCAAAATAAGTATAAATTTATGGTTATCTAGTATAATTCAGATAATTGTCATGTGTTTTCCTTTCAGATAATAAATGGCGAAAACGCCGCGATTCAATCACCAAAGTTTAGTACAATGGCGACTCGGACGAGACAAGAGTACCTGAAAGACTTAGCCAAGAATTACGTCACTGCCACCACCGCCGAAACAGGACAAAAATTTTGTACGCATTTCAATATTAATCTATAATTCAATGTGTTTTTAGTATAGTGCAAATCTCTGAACAGGCGATTGTACTCATTATTTATTTATAAAACTCTTGTTCATTGCCGAAGTAGGGATGTGCCTGTCGTAAAGTAAAGAAAATATATATATATATATATATGAGTTATTTTATCAAGCAAAATATGCCAAATTTATGGCAGTTATTTTGACATGTTTTGCTGTACTTGATAGCCAAAAATCGAGTTTATCCATATTTCATACTGATTTGACGTTTCATTACTTATATTGGCAGAAAAGGATCAGCTGTTCTATACTAAATTTGAGTTTAATCTCGACAAAACATATGGGAGATTATTATTTTTTTATTAGGATTTCGACTATTCGCTGCCTAAAATTTATTCATAATAACGAGTCCGATCACCCCCTAAGAAGTTTACACTATATTAAGATACTAAATATAATTAAATTTAACGTGTTACAGCTTGTGATAACAGTCAATGTTAATGTTTCAGCTATATTCTCGCATCTGCTTATGAAGAGTGGCAGCAATTCCGCTAATAACACATTGATAACGCGCATTGACAATTGTACTAACGACGTGTTAGTTGGGGGTGCGCTCTGCTTTCATGTGAGTTACTAAACTGATATTTTATATTAAAACCTATATTTGGGCCATCGTGATTAACTAATGTTTGAAAATGGTCAAAATTAATCAAACTGGAGTAAAATTACATAAAAAGGTCAATAAATTATTTGGTAGATACTAGCTACAAAGAATGACCAATTGTATTTTCTAGATGGCTTGGCACTATAATTAATTATTAGATATTTTTTTATAATTCATAACATGGCGAAATATGGGTGTAATATTACACAACTGCCTAACCCATCAGGGATACAGGCTTGAGTCAATAAAAAAATATTCTTGCTCACTTTTGAATAAATAACACTGACATTTAAATTAACCCTTGTGACATTGGACATTGTGCCCATGTAATTATGTGGTGTTAATGAAAACCTTTTTTCAAGATGACACGTTTTTGATCTTATGAATACTCTTAATTCCAGGTGCAAGTGCAGGATGAGGGTGCAGGAGGTTCTCTACTAGACTGCATTATGGGTGTATCAGCAGATACCGTGGTGTTCATCGAAGACAATACACGCCAAATTATATTGGTCCTACCCACTAACTCCTTACTAGGTAGTTATTTGATGCCATTTCAACTGTAAAAATGATTTGCACATTTAAACTACACTTGCCAACGTTCCGACGACCCCATGAGCGTATTCTTCATAAATCTTAATATATAAAATCCTTGCGTTACTAACTGACTGACAGACACGCTACAGCCGAAACTATTGGGCGCAGGAAGCTGAAATTTCGCATGTATGTTCCTTGGGGAACGTAGGGGTGCACTAAGCAGGGATTTCCCGAAATTCCCACGGGATCGGCCAAAACGGGTAAATTTAAACAAGATGCAGGCCTAGCTGCTGGCGTCCTCTAGTATAACATATTATCACTGGAATAGGTTGTTGACTAAATATTTCGATGACAAAAATATAAAAAGAATATACGTAAGTTATCGGTCGTGACCAAATGGTAGACTTTTCGAGACTACTTGCGTACGTACCTTTGTGTATGCCGGGCGAGTTCGCTGAGCATGTGAACAACTGGAGCCTGAAGCAGGCTTCGTTTAGGCCGGAGTCTACAGTATTAAGTGTTTAGCTTGATGAGTAGCAGTGTGCAAGCGGCAAAAGTGTCAGGATGTACTAGCGTACGTTGTGAGCACAACGTGAACACTGCGCTCACACTGAGCTCACGCCGCGTTCTATGAGTGACCGAGTGACCGACTGTTCATAAGTCCTTCTCGCTAAATCCCCATTGCCCGCAAGTGCTTTACGGAGACGCGGGACGTCGCGCGTTGCGATATACCCGCACTTAATTCAAATATGTGGCGTTTACTGAGAAGTGTTTTTAGCGGTTGAGCTCGCAGATGCCATTGACGATCTCACGCGGCGTTCATGGCGGCGGTGCACGTAACGACAATTCCCGATGAAGCGATGGCCGCAGCGGAATCTTCTGCCAGTCTTATTTGGCAAACGAAATATGTAGACGTAGTCACCGTCACAATCACAATGGAGTACGATTTGATTGACTTATTTTCGACATTCGACATTGCAAGTTGCGACACGTACGCTCCCATTTCTCCCTAACCTAAAAGTAACCAGTTTGATTAAATACTTTACGTGCGCCGCGGCGATACCAGCCGCGTGCTTTGCTACAAGCTTGACCATTCCGCCACCGCGGGTGCAACGGCGAGCACTGCCACTCTACCCGTTTCGCATCTGTATGATAAGGTTCGCGTCGTACGAAGCGCTTCGAGACACCACGCCTCACGCGACGCGCATATCCCCGCGTCTCCGTAAATGAGACCTCAGTCGATCAAGAGAAGTAATTCATCAAAAGTTCTATTGGACATTCGAAAGTAATTAAAGAATTTACTCTTGTCAGCCCTCAAAGTGCCATATAACAAGACAAAGTCTCCTGCAAGGGCTCTCTGCTCAATCAATGGATGAACATGGAGTCCTCGTCGTCGCCGATTTTTATTTTTTTGGTATAGATAGTACAAAGCAGCAATAATTAATACACTCCGCATTTTGATCATCGACTGTACAGTAAGGCGGTCAGTACGACATTAAAACGAGCCACGCTGAGCCTCAGCGCTGACAAACTACGCGCTGAGCTATGAGCGCTGACGGTGAGCGTGAGACTAAAATCAGCTTAAAATGTGAGCAACGCTCACACGCTCGAAGAACGCGCAAAACCAAAATGGGTCAGCTTTATTCGGCTCAGTGCCACTGGATCAGCTTTTTCGAAATAACCTGATTATTCCCCAGCTAGCTTTCGGCCGCATCTGTTTTGGTTTCACTTAATATAGTGTTTGGTTTGCAGGTTGGGTGGCGAGCGGCGGTTGGACGCGCGTGTACTACCACCGCGGCGAGAGCGTGCGCGTGCGCGTGCGCGGTGGCGCCGACGCGCTCATGCGGCGCCTCGCCAGCGTGGCGCCCGCGCATGCGCACCTTCTGCACGAGATCACGCTCGAGCGCGGCGCCGCGCAGCAGCTCGGTAACTACTTATACAATACTACTGTTACTAACGAATACCTTAGAAATCTCTCTGAAAATAATTTTGCATTTTTTGAGTTTACCGCCAACTTAACATACGCTTTCCATTGGACTGCCTCCGTGATACAGTGGATTGCGTATGCGTCAGCTGTTCAGAAGATCCCGGGTTCTATTCCCGGGGCAGGCTAATGTGTAACCGGATTTCTCCGAATTTTTAATAGCAGCAAAGAGTCTGGCAATTTGTATGTCCCCCTATTACATGGAACCTACAAATGAATAACATATCAAAATGAGGGTCTAATACACACTTCTGCCTACTCCTTCGGGGATATAGGCGTGATCGATTTTAAACTTTCGCGATTTGTATACATCATACAATACTATATGTAATTTGTCGAAGTACCGACAGTACGGATAGACCTAAAAATATCAAAAATACAAAACAAGTGAGGATAGCTGCCGAAACCCGTGCTTCACAAGGGCGGCACTGAGCTGACATCAGTCCCTCCGCGACTACAACCGTTGCAAGCCGGTAAAAACGTAGGAGAATAACAGAAGTATTTATGCCTTGAAATAAGTAATTTATCGCGACTATGACCCGCTAAATAATATTGTATGATATAGGCGTGAGTCTGCGAATTAACAGACAAACGCGCCAGGTTAATTTTTATAAAATGTAACGATTTATTCTAGCCATAAATCCCCTACCTAGAAAACTAAATCATGTATACATTATGGCAGGTTTCCACGTGCAGCCGGACGGGCTAGTGACGCTGGTGGAGTCGGGCGGGTGCGCGGCGCACGCCGGCATCAAGGCGGGCGCGCGCCTGCTCGAGGTGTGTCGCGCCGCCGTCGTCGCGCTGCACCACGACCAGCTCGTCGACCTGCTCAAGACGTCTGACCCCGTCACGGTATGACTTATTTTTCCTTTTTGTATTGTGTCTAGAGTTTGGCTAGAAGGCTGGAATTGTTTGCAGACCTTAGTGGAAGCGTGATTATATTCATCAGTCCTTGTAGCCACAACAAATCTCTGACATAACTGTACTGTGTTTTCACAGCGATGAATTCAAAGTAATAGGTACATGTGCAAATTTACCTTAGATGTCCTGGTGATGTTCTTGGGTTTACCTATAAGATTACACTCATAATTTTGGCCAAAATAACAAGCAAATCGTTATAGTTACTACTAGAAGGTCCAGTTCGGCGTCCTTCTTCAGAACACGACGCACGATGCAATTCTTCAGAGACGAAATCACACAAATTCAACGCGCGTGTCAAGGGGTTGATTTTCAATATATCACTAACTTTATCAATCGCTCGCGACGTCGGACAAATTCATATAGCGACGGTTGCGAGGTTGTTAATCGATATAATTAATTCCAAAACGCAAAATTACAAGACGGCGTTAGCGCAAGACAATTTTTATACCAGGAAACCGACAAAGAACGAACGAATTGACAGTTCATAGTGTGAGCATAGTCAAAATTTACAATAGACAAAGTAACACGCAACTAAATTGATATAATCGATTTAACTTGTCACAAACAATATTTCTATTTCAAACAGTGGTCACTGGTCATATCTGGGCTCCTTGTCGAACTGACCTTGACTTCGTCACGGTTAACTTTTCCCTCTGTCATTTTGATGATGGCCTTAGCCAGCCGTGGTGTCTGAATTCTCTGACGTGATACTTAAATATAAATCAATGAAACACGTCCGAAATACCGCAGTGTCTCAGGACCAAAGTCTTGATTGCGTGTTGCCAATGATGACCTAAGGCGCTGAGATGTGGTCGTTAACTATGGGCCCTATAAAAGCACAGGGTCACTCAGAGGGCGATGGAGAGAGCTATGGTCGGCGTTTCTCTGCGAGATCGAATCAGAAATGAGGAGATCTGCACGAGAACCAAATTCACCGACATAGCTTTCCGAATAGCCAGGCTCAAGTAGCAATGAGCACATAGCTCGAAGAACCGATGGCTGTTGGGGTAGGAGGGTTGGCGACAGCTGAGTCCGCGACTGGCGTGTCGCCGTGGAAGTGGAGACGCTGTCGGACCATCGGTATATCCGGTTCGACGTCTCTGCCCAGACCGCGAGCGGCCGCCATGTAACAACCCCGATTAACGACGGCCCGCGTTGGGCGCTTAAGCGCATCGACAGGGAACAACTCGAGGAAGCTGCCTTAGTCCAGTCCTAGATCTGGGAGTCGACGACGGATGGCCCCGTCGACGTCGAGGCGGTAGCGCTGTGGTTTCGCGGGGCGATGACGCAGATCTGCGACGCGTCCATGCCCCGTGTCCGCCAACAGTCCGCAAGGCACCGGGTGTACTGGTGGACCGCCGAGATCGCGCAATTGCGCGTAGCGTGAATTGCGGCTCGTCGCCGGTACACCCGATATCGGAGACGGCGTCGACGGGATTCTGCCGAGGAGGACGCGCTGTATGAGGTGTACCGTCCGTCTAAGGAGACTCTGTGGCTGGCCATCGGCGACTCAAAGTCGCGTGCCAGGGAGGAGCTGCTGGGGTCCCTAGATCGAGATCCGTGGGGGCGCCCCTACCGTTGGGTACGGGGCCCAGTTTCTAGAGGCTGTGGTATCAGCCCTCTTCCCAGAGCGAGTGGGATACGTTCCCCCAGCGATGGCTTCGCCCTCAGCCACAGACTCTGCAGAAGAGGAGAGCACCGATGCCCCCGAGGTGACGCAAGCAGACACGAGAGCGGCTGTGTCGCGACTCCGGGCTAAGAACACAGCGCCCGGACCCTACGGAGTTCCTGGTCGAGTTCTCGTCCTGGCTCTGAAGGAGCTAGAGCCCCAGCTGAGGGGGCTCTTCACGGCATGTCTTGAGCAGGGTCAGTTTCCCAGTGTGTGGAAGGAGAGGGGGCTGGTCCTGCTCAGGAAGGAGGGGCGCCCCGCGGACTCGTCGTCCGCGTATCGGCGCATAGTGCTGCTCGACGAGGCGGGCAAACTTTTTGAGCGTATCATCGTAGATCGCCTTGTCAGCCACTTGTGCAGGGGCCGAACCTGCATGACAACCAATTTGGTTTTCGCGTGAGGGCCCTAGTGGAGGAGACGGTGTCTGGGGGTGGGGTGGCGCTGGCGGTGTCTTTAGACATCTCCAACGCATTCAACACCCTACCCTGGAGTTGTATTCGGGAGACTCTGAAATACCATCGCGTGCCTCCCTACCTTGGCCGTACAGTAGGGGCTTACCTAGATGGTAGATGCGTCACCTATCGGGGGCGTGACGGTGCCGGTCGGCACCTCATGTCGTGCGGTGTTCCGCAGGGATCGGTCTTGGGACCGCTCCTATGGAACATCAGCTACGACTGGGTGCTGAGAGGCGAACTCCCGTCGGGCGCCGACTTGACGTGTTATGCGGACGACACGCTTGTAACTGCCCGGGGAAGCTCGCACAGGGAAGTGACGTTGATAGCCACGGCTGCGGTGTCACAGGTGGTGAACAGCATCCGGCGTCTGGGCCTCAACGTTGCTTCCCAACTTGGGGGGCCCGAGAGCCGCCTCTAGGCGGTTGTAAGTGGGAATCGTGCTGTCCATGGCCCTGTATGGGGCCCCTGTGTGGGCGATGGACATGACGGCCAGCACTCTCGCCATTCTGCGCAAACTGCAGAGGGCGATGGCCGTCAGAGTCGTCCGCGGGTATCGCACGTTTTCTTACTAGGCGACTTGCATCCTGGCCGGATCCCCGCCCTGGGACCTAGACCTAGGCGAAAATACTCGCGTCATAATATCGATGGCGCGAGAAAGGGCGGGCACGGAGCTCGAAGCCGGTGCAGCGGCAGATCGCGCTGCGCAGAGAGGAGCTCCGTCAGGACACGGCGCAACACACGCTCGCCGAGTGTGTAGCTTGGGCGGAGCAGCGCCGTGTCCTCACAAATAAAATAGGCGGCAATCTGTCGCTGCCGGCCGTAGTGCGGAGGATGGTCGGTAGCGCAGAGTCGTGGGACGAGGTGGTGTCCTTCAGCTAGGAAGTGATGTCGCAGAAGGAAACTGCGGAACGGGAAAGGGAGATCTCGACTCCCTTTGCGGACAACGCCCTTTTCCGGCCCCCATGAATGGGTCCAGAGGCGAGGGACTTGGGGAAGTCCCCGTCCCTTATTCGATGGATCCGAGTCGCAGGCGCACGCGGGTGTCGGCGCGCGCCTCTGAGGCGATGCACGGGGTAGTTCAACACCTCAGTACCCCGTGCAGGAGACGAGGCTCGATCAGACCCGGCCAGCACTAGTGTGGGGTTGCGGTAGAATTTGGATTTCCGCGGCCCCGCGCGCACGTGCGAGGAGACACCGGGGTGGTCCTTTCCCCAGGCGGAGGTAGGCCATGAGGATTTCCCACCGCAAAAAAAAAGGAGTGTTGGCGACCAAGTACCGGACGACGCATCAGGGGTGGCCTCCCGCAAGGTGGGCCCACGATCTGGATAAGATCGCGTGAAGCGGTTGGATGCGGGCGCCTCAAGATCGGCCTGTGTGGAGAAACTCAGGAAAGGCATATGTCCAGCAGTGGACGTCTCTAGGCTGACATGATGATGATGAGGCGTCACCACCGCGCCGCATGTTCTCGATTCTGTTATCCCTTTGTACCTACGATTGTTAGTACCTAATACAATGCTCCTTATGAACCGGGTCGGCAGCGGCATCGTGTACATGAGCACTCATGATGATGTTATGTTGTAGGTGACGGTGACGTTCGCGTCGAGCCCCAAGTGCCCGTGCGACTGCGCGGCGGAGGAGTGGGCCCCATTGGCTCGCGCCGACGCGCAGCAGCCCGGCCGGCCGCGCCGCGCCTACGAGCGCGGACACTCGCCGCCGCGCTCTGACAGCTCGGGCTACGGCACAGGTACTGTGTATAATTATATTCTCTATTGTACAGAACGTACTGTACTGTGCACACATATGAATTATCATCTTTACTGCAAACAGATTGAATGTGCCTTTGAACCAGGGACTACTTACTGGTTACACGCTTAGATCGGCTGCGATTGATAGAAAAATAAAATGTCTCTTGCAAATGTAATTTATATTTTCAGTTAGTTTTTAATTCTGAACATATCGTTCCATTGTTACGTGTAACATGTAAAATAAAACAAACAATATTTTGAAGTTATTGTATTATATGTTAATTATTTTTGTTTTAATTTAGAATGAACGATTGATTTTGTAAGATTCAAATCGCCCCTCGTACTTGTTACTTTAAGTCGTCACAGCTTGTATCCCCCATAGTTGGTAAGTGACGTCGGCTTGTATGTGGCAGGCGGGTCGTGTCGCAGCGGTCGTCGGTCGGGCGCGACGTCCCCGGCGCCGGAGGCCGCGCTGCGTCGTCGCTCGCACGACGGCGCCGCGTCACCGCGACACGCGCGACACAAGCGCGCCTCCGCCAACACCGCATCGCTCACCGTTAGTACTCATTTTATTTTTATGACATGTAACTCTTCTACTTGCTTCATTAACTACCATCAGATTTCTCATGCATTTATTTAGCTGCAGTATATTCTATTGTATACAAAAAAATAAATTTTTTTTAGCAACATTCTCCGAGTTCTCATTCTCTCACAAATGGATGTACTTCTTGTTCGGTGCTAAAAGTTTGTAAAGTTCACCGCGGCACAAGATTTATGTTTAGGTAGTGCAGGAGTGGTCTTTATTTAAAAATTTAATAAAGGTTTGTGTGTATGTGGCAGGAGGACCTGATCCGCATGATGGACGCGGAGATGGGCGAGGCGGGGCGCGGGTCGGTGCCGGTGGGGTCGGCGGCGGTGGGGGCGGTAGGGGCAGGTGTAGTGGGGGCGGCGGGCGCGGCGCCGCTGCCACTGCCGGACGCGGGCGCGCTGGACTGGGCCGCGCTCGTGCACACCGCCACGCGCGCCATGCTGCAGGTACACCACCCACACACACACACACACACACACACACACACACCTACTTATGTTATAATCACTTTGTACGATTTCTAGGTCCAGCCCGAATTTTAATGTACGATCTCTAGTATCAACTCCGCATATAAGAAACGAATCTTCACAGTGAAAAATAAAAGTATATCTATACTAATATAATAAAGCCGAAGAGTTTGTTTGTTTGTTTGAACGCACTAATCTCAGGAACTACCGGTCGGATCTGAAAAAATATTTTTGTATACGATAGCCCAGTTATTCCGGAAGGCTATAGGCTATATAACATTTACTAATTTACTTTATTAACTTTGGGGCCGGGCAAAAGGCTAAAACATAATGTCGGCTAATCTCAGGAACTAGCAGTCGGATTTAAAAAATTGTTATAGCCTATGATAGCCCAATTATTCCGAAAGGCTATAGGCTATATAAAATTACGCCACAACTTTTAGGGGCCAGACAAAAATAATAAAATGGTCAAACGAGAAGGGGGAGGGTTGGGTCAAAGGCAAAAAAAGGCTAAACGAATAGGATACAATCTATATGGGTATCGTTTTCGAGATTTTCGGGAAGCTGATTAATAATATGAAATTTATTTAGTGATCCAAGATGGCGGACGGGAAATCAAAGATGGCGGATGAGAAAATTTTAAATATCAATATGGGTATGGCCTTCGATATTTTAAGGGGTGGAGAATCGAAATACAACATCTATTTCGTGATTAAAGATGGCGAATGGGAAAATTTTTAAAAATCAATATTGGTATCGTCTCCGATGTTGAAAGGGATGGGAAATCCAAATACAACATCAATTTCGTGATTCAAGATGGCAGATGGGAAATCAAAAATGGCGGATGGGAAAAATTTTAAAAATCAATATTGGTATCGTCTCCGATGTTGAAAGGGATGGGGAATCCAAATACAACATCAATTTCGTGATTCAAGATGGCAGATGGGAAATTAAAAATGGCGGATGAGAAAAAATTTAAAAATCAATATTGGTATCGGCTCTGATGATTTAAGGGATGGTGAATCCAAATGCAACATCTATTTCGTGATCAAAGATGGCGGATAGTAAATCAAAGATGGCGGACGGGATTTTTTTTTAAAGTCGATATGGGTATCGTCGCCGATATTTAAAGGGATGGGGAATCCAAATCCGACATCCATTTCGTGATCAAAGATGGTGGATGAGAAATCAAAGATGGCGGATGAGAAAGTTTAAAAAAATCAATATGGTTATCGTCTCCGATGTTTTAAGGGATGGCGAATCTAAATACAACATATATTTCGTGATCAAAGATGGCGGATAGGATTTTTTTTAAATCAGTATGGGTATCGTCTCCGATGTTTGAAGGGATGAGGAATCCAAATACAACATTTATTTCGTGATCAAAGATGGCGGATAGGAAATCAAAGTTGGCGGACGGGCATATTTTTAAAGTCGATGTGGGTATCGTCTCCGATATTTTAAAGAATGGAGAATTCAAAACCAGCATCTATTTCGTGATCAAAGATGGCAGATGGGATTTTTTTAAAAATCAATATGGGTATCAACTCCAATATTTAAAGGGGTGGGGAATCCAAATCCAACATCTATTTCGTGATCAAAGATGGCGGATGAGAAATCAAAGATGGCTTATGGGATTTTTTTTAAAGTCGATATAGGTATCGTCTCCGATATTTTAAGGAATGGGGAATTCAAAAACACCATCTTTTTCGTGATCAAAGATGGCGGATGGGTTTTTTTTTTTTTAATCAATATGGGTATCGTCTCCGATGTTTGAAGGGATGGGGAATCCAAATACAACATCTATTTCGTGATTCAAGATGGCGGATGGGAAATCAAAGATGGCGGATGGGAAAAATTTAAAAATCAATATGGGTATCGTCTCTGATGATTTAAGGGATGGTGAATTCAAATAAAACATCTATTTCGTGATCAAAGATGGCGGATGGGAAATCAAAGATGGCGGTCGGGATTATTTTTTAAAGTCGATATGGATAAATATCGGAGACGATACTTTAAGGAATGGGCAATTCAATATTATATAAAAATCTATGTTTGTTTTTACATCATTTATAGACCCTGCAATGATAAGAGATTAAGCGCTAAGTCAATGGTAACTGGGAAAAGGGGCTTGGAAAAAAGGGAATTCAATAAAAACTCTTAAAAAGGCGATACGGTGTTCGCTGGGTCAGCTAGTTGGTAATAAAGTTTAAATAAAAGGAAATATTTATAAAAGTTATAGTAATTGTTAGGGCGATTTTTCTCTCAGTTGTTGTTAGGTATACTGTTATAAACGTGTAGTTACTATTATTATACTTATGTTATTATGTTTAATGAATTATACATAATAACGTAGTGATGGTTAGGTTAACGACCAATATTTAGGTTGAAACGTAAACGGAAAAATTTACGGCAACGAGATCGTGAGCGGAAATTTGAGACGCCATCATTTCCCCTAAGGCCCCCGCGTTCAACCGTAACGACGCCCGACGTCCTTTATTTAGGGTTCCGTACCTAAAAGGTAAAAAGCGGGAACCTGTTACTAAGCCTCCGCTGTTTGTCTGTCTGTCCGTCTGTCTGTCTGTCACCAGGCTGTATCTCATAAACCACGGTTTATATAGCTATCACGATAGCTAGAAAGCTGAAATTTACACAAATTATGTATTTCGGTTGGCGCTATAACAACAAATACTAAAAATAAAAATAATGAAAATATTAAGGTGGGTCCCATACAAAAAACGGTTTTTTTTCGTATTTTTTGCTCAAAATTACTAACTGTAACAGGTAGACGCTTTAAATTTTCACAGAATATGTAGTTGTATATTACCTTTCAAAATAAATAATTAAATAAAAAAAAGTAAATAATAAAAGGGGGGCTCCCATACAACAAACGTATTTTTTAAGCAATTTGTTACGCGATCTTAATAAACAGGTAGAAACTTAAAAAGTATTTAAGTATACATACAACGAACGTGATTTTCTTTTATAGATGATGGTAAGGAACCCTTCGTGCGCGAGTCCGAGTCCGACTCGCACTTGTCCAATTTTATCAACATCTCAGCGAAACGACACACCTGCTGAAAGACCTGCGTCGAACCTTTAACGAATGAATTATCGATCGCGTAACGTTCCGCGCAATGTGACAATTGTATATATTGTGTGTAAAAATTCAGTAAAATTCGAAAGTTTATCCCAGTTAGATATATTTTTACATTTAGGGAATAGTAATATCGCTAATCGAACGTTACTTTGTGTAGGGTTATGGTTAGATCTGTAAGCGCACCCGGGGCTCGAAGATTAAGTATCTGTCTTGAATGCAACCGGGATAAGTCTAGGACGATGATGATTATTGGTAGATCCAGGTTTGTGGTGTGTAGGAGGACGGTTACTTTGGTTTAGGGTTATTTGTTTAATACGCGTAATGAAACAGCTAAAATAACACTTCAAATAGCCAAGCTGAAATGGTAATGGGTAGCGCACATAGCTCGAAAAACCTATAGCCGTTGGGCAGGAATTATGCAGGCGGATCTAGCGACGGAGAGGTATGTCCTGCAGTTGATGTCTTTGGGCTGACATGACGGTGACGTTAAATAGTTGTTAAAAGAATCTAAAGACTTTACTCCACATAAATAGTTTGGTAGCGACACGGTCGCTAGATTATTGAATGCGCTCATACGCTCTGGCACTATTTATAAGTCCTTACGCCTCTCTCTACAACTATACAAATATAATTATATATTTGCTTTAGTGGTAAGTACTAAGAAATAAACCCGAGGGACCTCGCAGATGCGACTTTGCCCAAGCGTAGATAAGGCCACGAATGGCCACGATACGCCATTGATTTTATGGACCGCGTGGTGCATCTAACAACTAAAGAAGATTTTTTGCACTATTCTAAATAAGCCACCTATTTGCTTAGGCTGGTTGAAGTTACATGTGAACCGACAAGATTTAAAGGGCGTCCTGAACATGGCACAAGCCCTTTAAATATGAGTAGTGCCTAAGAATTTTATATGTGACAATTGGGGCATTTTAGCGCCGAGCCAGGGTCTGCGTCTTCTGCCTGGACATCGCTAGCACAGCAGATTAGTTACAACACCACTCACGACTCTGAACAATGTCTGTCTTCTTTGGTCTTCTGCCGGATTGTTCGTTTCAGTCCATTTTGTACCACAGCCAAGATCCTTAATATTGGCCTGGTCTTATCTCTCTGTCTGCAATGTATTCGGTGGGCTAGCTTCCCCGTCATATTCCACGTTTCGGCTTCACCATCATTTTTCACGTCTCGGCTTCGTACATGATATTATAGTATTTTCGCTGTCTGATGATATGCATGACAGTTCTCATTTTACATATCACGCATACTACTTTCAACTTATGAAAATAAATTGGCAAAAAAAACAATTATTAAAAAAAATATCTATTCAAAATTACAAAGTTAATTGATACTACTATGTCTCTCTCTATTTTTATAATTAGTATTAACTGAAAATAAATTATTTAAATATAATAAAATATAATCCTCAAAATGCATGAAACGAACCCTCTGTCAGTAGAGATTGACACCATTGAATCTACATGAAATCGATGAATAGCAGCGACCATCTTGTGATCGAATACGTCAGTACGAGCGCCTTGTATGCGGTTTGTGATTCTGCCCGTTTGACGTGTTATTTTTTATTGTGTTTTATTTGGTACAATGCCAAAAACCACAAAAAAGATAGTTTTAAACTCTCAAAGCCGTGAGTTAGTGCTTCGTTTGAGGACCTACTTTGAACGAGAGCGTGCAAACGGGGCCCCGGTAATACCGATCGACAGTGCTGTGTACAGAGTTGAGACAGAGAGAGACATCGGCAAGGCTTCAGTCAATCGACAATATTTACAGACTGGAATAAACATGTCCAACTCGACCGAATTTGAGATCAGCAATTAATTATCTCAGTCGGAGAAGATTCCGATCCAGATATGAGGTTTTATTTCGAGTGAAAGTGACGAATAATAAAAAAAAATATATTTTAAAATTACTGCGTTTTATTTATGAATGTATTTGCCAAAACACTTTTAATATGAATTTATTTCGAAGATGTAAAATCGGTAAGTACGTACGATTGCATGTCGTTTGCCAATTAAATCGATATTTATAAATAATCGCTTAAATTTCCTTAGGTTACATCACTATAATAGGGTATTTTACCCCATGTGAAAAAAAATATAATAACGTATATTTAAGATAGTATTACCGGAAAATATGCGGAATATATTACTTACAGCTCATAAAATGAATAAATAGAATTTTAAAACCATTTTAAAGAATTCCGTTTTAGTATCTGTGATTTAATCACGCAAAACGGCAGCCGCCATGACGAATGTCATTAACGTCAAATGACGTCATAAACTTAGTAGAATTTTAAACAACTAAACCACGTGACTGTCAAATAAGCAAGCATTATACGTTGTTTACTAATATGATGCGTAAGCAAGATGGCGTCCAACGTTTTTGTCTGATAAACCGCGAACATTTAAAATGTATTTTTAAAAGTTAAAAAAAAAAAACTTATCAACTGAATATATTTTTTGTAATTTTTCTACTACTTTCCTAAAGTCATAGGATCAACTTGAGACACTTTTCAAAAAATGGTGGAATACCCTATTGTCAGTCATGAACTGTCATGTATATCATTATACAGTGAAAATACTATAATGTGACAATGATTACTAAAAGATACGACACAACTTCCCAAATACCACCCTAAACGCTCCCAGAAAGATTTCTCTACCAAACTGTAACCTGGTCAATTTCGATAAAAAAACAACGGAAATTATGTGTTCATTGAACATGAACATGATTTTGTCAATATTATCCAGGCAGGGTCGCGCCAACCCAATCTAACGCCTGTGTGCGAAACCTATCAAACGCCTTTTTGTCATCCTTTTTCGAAAGTATTTTTAACAATTAACGCATCACCCGGCGCACAGCGCCATTACATTGGCGCTTGTGTGCGCTGCGCACATTGCACACTTGGCCCTGTAGCCAGGCTTTTCAAATTCAATTAAGTAAGACAGTTGGTGCCAAGATTACTGCATGTAAAACGAGTTTCCACTTTTATATCCCAGCGATAGTGTTAAATACATCCTGTAGATATAGTCACAATCGGTCAAAATAGGTCGCGTATTATAGCTAATACGTGTCGTAATCTTTATATCTGTATAATCTCCATCTTATCAATTAATCAGAGTAGATTTAATCAAAAATAATTTTGTCTGCTTATCAATTTCTGTACATTTTTACGCATCATTAGTTTTAATGAAATGGATGAATGGATTGGATGAATGGATTGGATCAATCGATAATATTCCTATGACTTTTATAAATCAAATATGATGGTATCCCAGTAAGACAACAAGGGTCTGTGAACTTATGCTTAAACCTCAGCCGGACGCGTGAACAGAAATCCTACGAAAACCAAATAGTCAGATATTTTATTGTTAAATAAGGGCTACGTATTTTGATGCTTCATAAGAGGGGAGAAAAATATAACTGTGCCGTAATACCTATACAATCCAATAATCCGATCTACCCGTGGATGGATTTGGAGATTTGAGATACATTTTTGCCATATTCTGCGCGGAGCTCATCATCATCAGCCCCTTACAGTCCACTGCTGGACTAGCCCTCTCCTTTGGAAGGAGGAATTGGTCTACAATACCGCGCTGGTCAAACGGGTTGGTATAGGGTTTGCATCAAGGTTTTCCTTCTCTTACAGTGCTGTTCTCTGCTTAATATGCTCCCTCTGTCGGCTCTTACGACACCCATGGGATGATATGGGGTGGTGACATTGCGTATTCTTAATCCGTCACCACACGGACTACACCGCGCGGAGCTTATATATCTCAAATACCCAAATCCATGGATAGATTGTATATTGCAACCGGCCATAAAAGTGTACGTCTGAAAATCAACATATATCTCGTAAATAACTTTTAAAATATTATTCATAATGGCTTTATAATCTTGTCCATCAGATTTGCGAGGAACACCCGTACCCATCAATGGACAACTCGGACCCTTCACTGGAAACTTTGAACAACGAGCCCACCACCGAGTCATGGAACGACGTCTCACTTGTAAGATTTTCTTAAATATAATAATAACAGCGATTTTCTAGGTAGACACGAGGATTTGGAAACGAATACAGAGTGATATAATTTCAGCTTTTTATTGACGTGTATGTTATTCCCAATCATCGGGGGGAAAGGAAAATATCGTGAGGCAAACTGTTTAAGTTGCCTTCGTAATAATAATATAATTAAGGAGACAACAGGCAAATCAATTAAGGCTTAGTTGTTACTAAGCATCATAATAATTCGGGTACCCTACTAGTCAATAAGGCAGAATATACCGCACGAGCAGTCCGCCAAAATCTACAAGCATAGAAGAAGAAGGTTTTCATTTGAATGTCTTCAAGACGCGTCGTTAAACATGAAGGTATCTATCTGGTTCAACCCACGGCGCGAACTGACTTTACGTATTTATGTGCACTGTACCCGTACCTCGGAGAGCATGTTTAGATGGCGGTCCCGACTGTCATGACGGTCTTTGTCCGTCATTATACGGAGCCAGTACCTATGCATAAATTTCACTAGTCTAAACCATGAAATGTAGCTATCCCTTTAGGTTGCGGAGGTCAGACAGCCAACTCTAGTCTCTACATCGTCATTATGATCATATAAAATGTCTATCTATAGGAATTTGAACGCGGTAATTATGTCCTAACTGACTAAGGATTTTTTTTACAATTTCATCCGTAAACTGATAGCGAACGGTGGGCAGTAAAATTTCATGTACTAAAAAGAGGTTGGTGCCCAACAGTGGCACAGTTTATAAACGGGGTTGATTTGTTACCATTATTGCACAATAAAAAAGGATTTAAGCTGCTGTTATAAAAAAAGTATGTTATCAATCTGATACCTTGCTGAATGTAAAGCTTATGATCTATGGATTAGTAAATAATCATATTATGTTTAGTGTGACATCTGCATTATAATGAAAAAAGATTAAAAACCTCTAAGATTAAAAACGTCTAGATAAGTAATTAATTCGTAAACAGACTGTATTGATGTCAATTTCTTGGAAATGGGTTCTATTTGTATTGCAGTAATTTCATTCATAATTTTATAAAATATGGTAATCAGAAGGTAAATTGAATATCTGCTATATTTGGCATTACAATATCTAACCAATTTACCGTTAAGACTTCGAGTTGTATGACATACAGTAGAATCCGGATATAACGACCTTCAAGAGACCGGCGATACTATGTCGTACTAACCGGATGACGTACAAAACGGCAGGATTATTTCTTATGTACATACAAACATACTGTATGGCTCAAAGGTGTGTTATGTTTAGTTGTTGAGTTGACGGAAACCACGGTTAGTTAAGAATAAAAGATTTATTACGATAAACGTACAAGTTAAGTATAATGGATGCTAATCCGCGGCGATAGTTACGACAGTTTATAGTCAACTGAATTAATTATTAAGTAAAATGCGTAAAGTAGGTCAGGTCGTATGCAGCGTAAGCAAAATGCATACGCGATGTCTGTACGTTGACCGTACATACTCCCGAGGGAAAAAAGTGGGATGAGCATCCAGCACAAAGCAAAGAAAATATAGCAAGCATGTAAAAAATTTAAAGATAAAATGTGTAAAAATATAGGTAAAGATAAAACGTAAAGCAATTATGTATATTATGGGGATAGTTCTTCAAAATTGAAGCCTCTTCTTACTTCGCTGCGAACTTCATGCGGCGTCGCGTGACTTATCTCGTGCATTTCGATGTCCATTCCAGGGTTGTCCTGTCCCTTAGGTTTAGAACTCCTCTCTGCTCTTGGTTTCTTACACCGTCGTTTTAATATAAGGTAGAGAACTAAAGCAGCAATTCCTCCCAACAACACCGAAGACACAGTGTAATGGTATATGTCGTGACTTGAGATGTACGATGTCTCCGGTAAAGTCTCGTGTTGTTTTTGATACTTCAACTGCGAATCTATCCTTGAGAAATCGGTTGGAGGCGACGTTCCGATGTCAGTGAAGTTCAAATGCTCATTCTTCCAACCAAGGTCAAATATATTGTTTACCGTTGAGTTCATGCTTGGTACTTCAATCTCCGGTGTCATGTATAATTGACTACCCAAGTGATTATAGGTAAATATGGAGGCATCTTTCTTTTGTAACAAGCACTTCGGCATCAGTGTCATTACGCCCGTCCCGTTGATGAACGCAGGCGTAACCTGATTGTTACATATGACACGCATCATTTGTTGATCGCACAATATATACAGCCATACGTTCGGTTGGTGCAACTTTATCCAGGACTCCTTGCAAGTTACGTCATTGATGACGCATGATAATGACGTTTGCTGACTGAATACTTGTGCTTCGCAAGGTGCATTTTGAGCGTGCAAGTTGTATACAGGCTGCTGCGACACGCAGATATACTCATCTTCACCGTACAGAGTACATTGCTTCATGTCTTGCTCTCCCATAGCTATGTATGAGTTCTTCACAAAGTTAATAGCAATAAAACTGGAATTCGGTTGCACTAACTTTAAGCGGCCTTGTCTCAGGAATGGTATGGGTATAACTCGATATATTCTGTAGTCATCATCATTCAGTAGCGGTATGTGTAACTCAAATAGAAAAAAGGTGTTTGTGACTCGAGCCTTCACATGTATCAGTTCATAGATATCCTTGAAATTGTTCTGTATATCTTTGACAGGTAATGCTAGTCCTTGCGTTAGTTTACCGGATATGATATTTAATTGTTCGGTTAGTTGAGAGGCTGATAGCAGGTGCGTATCTAAGTGACCTCTGTAGATGTTCGCGAGGGCGTTCATAAGCAACTCTAAAATACGGTTTAAGTCGCTCATAATTAAAGTTGACGTCATAGCGGCGGAGTTAATATCGGATATCGTATACAACATTTGCGCTCTGTTTTCAATTTTTGTGATTACGCTGCACGTGTGATTCATGCAGGCTTGTATAGTTTTGAACTGCTGATCCATAAATTCTGTGTTCGTTTTTATTACATCATTTTCAGCTTCTACAATCAATGTTTGATTCTTCATAAGTTTTAATAAATAGTTATCGTTTGATTGTAAATTTTGTATATCGTTCTCGTACTTCTCCGCAAAATCAGCGTCCAAAATTCCAAAAAGAGTTCTAGATAATTTTCCAACTCCATCGAAATAGCCTCGTTTCTGGCGTATATGTTGAGAGCGTAACATAGAGTTGTAATCTTCAAGGTGACGCAGTTCGTGACGTAGGTGACTGACAACAGCAATGCAGGGTGTATACTCGTGCGATATCCTTTGGCAAAGGCTGTCAATCTGATTGATATACGATCTGATCTTATCCGTCCCTTGCCAATATGATGTCAAATTGTAGTAAATAAGTAGTGTCCATTCATCATGTATGAGATGTAACTTTCCGGCTTCATCGAAATATAAAGGGTGGCTGTTCGGTATTGATGTTATCTTGTAATTGTTGGTAATCGGTGCCGATCTTGCAATCCCTGTCAAAGCTAGAATCGTCATAACGATAAAGGACACGATGTTTTGCTTTCTAGATTTTACATATCTCTGTTTCCTAGGTTCAGGCTGTTTTTCTTCCTTTTCGTTCGTCTCTAACGCAGCGGTAGTATTATCAGGCAGCGGTAATGGTGATAGTTTAGTGATGGGCCGTTTCAGTTTGCCTTTTTTGGTTTTGAGCGTTACCACACGAACTCTACCATCGGTCCCCGGATGGAGCTCCACCACTCTTCCAAGAGCCCAGCGTCCCGGAGGTAAGTGTTCATCCTTTACTAGTACTAGGCTTCCTTCTTTCAGATTTTCTTTTGTTTGCTGCCATTTACTTCGTATCTGTAATTGATGTAAGTATTCTTGTGACCAGCGATTCCAGAAATGTATGTTCATTTGCTCTATAAGCCTCCATCTGTTTCTGAGATCATGTTCGTTAAAGTTCTCGTCTGCGTGAGGTAACGACAGCAATGGTCCGCCGACGAGAAAATGACCCGGCGTTAAATATTCTAGGTCTTCTATGTCCTCTGTGAGGGGACATAACGGGCGGGAGTTCAAACAAGCTTCAATCTGAGTCAATAGTGTAGTAAATTGTTCGAACGTAAGTTTCTGATCTCCCAGCACGCGATGTAGATGGTACTTCATCGACTTCACTGCGGCTTCCCATAGCCCTCCAGCCGTTGGCCAAAGTGGCGCGTTGAAATGCCACCGAATTTCTAACTTACTCATTTCATCAAAGAACTCTGAAGTTTTAAAAGTGTTGCATCGTTCTAGATCTTCGTACAATAGCTTTGCTGCGCCCACGAAGTTGGTGCCGTTATCGGAGAACACATGCTTCGGAGTCCCCCGGCGTGCACACATCCTCTTGAAAGCGGCTATAAAAGTTTGCGTTGTTAGGTCAGAGACCAATTCCAGGTGCACGGCCTTCGTTACCATGCAAATAAACACGGCGATATAAGCTTTACATGTTTTAACACCTCTCCCTTTATTGATCTTTATGTCTACATGGCCGGTGAAGTCGACACCTGTGTTCGCAAATGGTCTCGCGGGGGTGACACGCTCCTTCGGCAAATCTGCCATCAATTGTACGTTTTTGTTGTTCTTGAACCGATGACATCTTACGCATTGACGAAGTTCCTTTTTTACAGTTCTGCTTCCGCCAATGATCCAGTACGTGAGACGAATGTAACCTAAAGTGAGGCGTGCTCCTCCATGAAGGGTGTCGCGATGCGCCCTTTGTATAACAAGCTCCGTTAGTCTTCCTTGAGCGGGCAGTATAATCGGTCGTTTCGAGTCAGGCGGCAAAGATGAATTAGTCAGCCGACCCTTAACTCGTAATAATCCCTTCTCGTCGAGAAATGGACATAACTTTAGTAGGCTGCTTCTTGCTGGTATGGTTTTGCTTCTGGTTAAACATTCAATTTCATCTCCAAAATACTCCATTTGAACCGCTTTGATCACTATCTCCTTCGCTTTTGTCATTTCTTCGAGTGACAAACACAAAACTTCCTTTTTGTTACAGTCGGGTAAGTTATTTTTAGATTGCATAGTATTGCTTCGTTTGTTTATAAATCGTACAACCCAGCCAAGTACTCTGATTACACGATTATAACAACTATATTTATTTAATAATGTATTTATAATTTCACAACGCTTGTAAGTTGCAAGGTAGCATTTTTCTTGTTTATGTTCATCGTTTGTGAAGTATGTCATCTTGTTGTTATAATCGATGTTAGTTAAGTTATTCTTCAACCACACAGGCCCCTCCCACCAAAGTTGAAAAGTTAAAAGTTGCGAAGGAGAGAGACCTCGTGTTGCGCAGTCAGCAGGGTTATCTTCCGACTTCACGTACCGCCAAAGTTCAGCAGGAATAACACTGTTAATTAGTGCTACTCTGTTCGCCACATATCTCTCCCATCTGTTTACATCACCTTGCAACCAGGCTAGCACCACCATCGAGTCGCTCCAACAATGAACTTGTAGATGTTTTTTGGAGAGAGTATGCTTTATTTTGTCTATAAGTTTCGCAAGTAACAAAGCTCCACAAAGTTCCATTCTAGGCAATGTTATTTTTTTGTTTAGCGGAGCAACCTTTGTTTTTGCAGCTATGATCGTAGTCTTGCAGGTGCCATTGGAGTTTATTACGCGACTGTAGACAACGCACGCGTAAGCCTTCTCGCTCGCGTCGCAGAATCCATGTACCTCCAGGTTATCTTCATAGGTTTGCAGCCATCGTGGTATTGAGATGTCTTTTATGAGTGGCAGATCCTTACGCAATGTTTCCCACTCCATTTGTAAGGCTTTGGGTAGGCATTCATCCCAATTAATCTCAGTTATCCAAAGTTTTTGAAACAATAGTTTTGCTTTTATTGTTATAGGCGAAAGAAATCCAAGAGGATCGTATAACTTGCTTATTTCACTTAATAACACACGCTTTGTGAGTATTTTCTTGGTAGGCAGGCTCCAATGGTAACTAAATGTATCACTAGTTTGATTCCATCTCATGCCCAACATTTTTGTGTTCGATGTTAGTTCCGGACTGAAATCGATGTTAGTTTTAGCACTGCTTTTTTGATCATCTCTCAAGTCTTCCAATATCAGCGATTCGTTACTCTTCCATTTCCTCAAGTTAAAACCTCCTGATTTCAGTAGTTCAATCAGTTGGGACACCAACTTTTTAGAAGCTGAGATACTGTCTTGACCATAGACTAAGTCATCCATAAAAAAATTGTTTTGGAGTACATCCGTTGCCTCTCTATAATTGTTTTTGTTATCGTGCGCAAGTTGATGAAGAGTGCGCATGGCAAGATAAGGCGCACTTTTCATGCCATAAGTGACAGTGCATAACTGCCAGTTCTGTATGGGTTCAGTTGGAGATGATCTCCAAATAATATTTTGTAGATGTTGCTGTTTCTCGTGTAGCCAGATACAACGATACATTTTTTCTATGTCGGCTGTGAATACGTATCGGTAAGTCCGCCAGTTTATTAAAAGAGTAAGCATATCTTTTTGCAGGTTAGGGCCGGTATACATGAGATCATTGAGGCTACTGTTGTTGTTAGTTTTATACGACGCATTGAAAACCACTCTTAATTTCGATGTAGTGGAGTCAGCTTTAATCACGCCGTGATGGGGTAAGTAGACATTAGGCCCACTTTCTGCAGTTATGGGTTTCATGTGCCCCATAGCGATATACTCGTTCATAAAGTTGTTGTATTCGTTTCTAAGTTCTATGTTTCTCTGCAGTTTTCTTTCCAGTTGCAAAAACTGGGCGAGTGCCTGAGTTCTCGTATCTTTTACGTGAGCTTCGTAATCCGGTTTCATAGGCATTTGCACAACATACTTCCCATCAGCTGTCCTCTCAGTAGTTGAGCTGTAAAGTTCTTCACAGAATTGTTCCTCACTAGTGAATGCTGGGGTGTCAGCAACTTCCTCTGTTTCCCAAAATCGGGTCATGTTTTCCAAGTCGTTGAGAGTCACGAAGCAGTTAAACGTTTTAACGTTTCCACACAGAATCCAGCCCACCTTTGTTTGTTGTGCTATAGGGTAATTGTTATCACTCCTTATGACACCGTTAAGAATGAGTTCTGAGTAAACATCTGCCCCTAAAAGTAGGTCTATGGGACTCGAAATGTTAAAGTGTGGATCCGCTAGCTTCAAGTTTTCTAAGTAGTGCCAGTTTTCAATAGAAAATGATACGGTTGGTAGATTGTTTACAAGTTTCTTCATTACGAGAGGTTCTAAATTGAAAACATAGTCTGAGTGTATTGACTTGCATTCTAAGTGCATTAACCCTCTACAACTGCCACTTAGTGACCCGACACCTGACACAACGGCGCTCATTTTTCGTCTCGGTAATCTGAGGCGCTGTGCGGCGTTTTCTGTAATTAGACTAACTTGTAAGCCTTGATCGAGTAAGCCTCTTAACTGTATGTAATTGCCGTCTATTGTTTTGACTGCCAGAACTACAGTGGTCAACAAAACTTCTTTGTCTTCGTTTGTCAAGTTATTCACCGCCCGAGAAGAATTTGAGGTCGATGGGGTAGTTAGACTACTGGATTGCTCATTCTGAGTCTCATGCAGAAGTGTATGATGTGGTTTGTGGCACATCTTACAAGTCTTTTTCGAAAAGCATTGTTGATCACCGTGGCTGTATAAGCAATTATTACATATACGTAGGTCGCGAATAATGTCGTTACGCGCCTTTATATGCATGGTTAGAAATTTATCGCACTTCATCAAAACGTGGTCTGTTTTGCATATCGGGCAGTTTCTTGCTGTCGTGAAGAAGGTTTGCGGCGATTTATATGCCTTGTTATAGTACGATGACCTCTGTGCATTATTATGTGATTGAATATTATAATTACTACGGACTTCATATGATGTTTTCTGCTGTTTATCTAACGATAGATATTTAGATGAAGAGGAAGACTTCTGATTGCTTCCTGGCAAGGCTTCCAATGCCATAAATTTGGACTCCAGGAAATTCATAAATTCTTCTAGGTCGGGAAACTGTCTCGGCTCTTTGAGATCTTTTATATATTCGTTGTATGACACGCTATCTAACTTTTGTACCATAAGGTGAACAATAATGGGATCCGACTTAGAAATATCTAGCCCAATGTTCTTGAGGCCGTTTAGACATTCCAATATGACGTCATGCAATTTCCTTATATTAGAAGCGCTCGCTTGTTGGAGGTTTTGTTGGTTTATAAGAGTATTCATATAAGAAGTAAACAGCAATCGTTTGTTATCATATCGGTGGGTAATAGTCTCCCAACATGCAGTATAATTTTCAGCGCTAATACCAAGATGATGCACCAATTTTTCCGCTTCGCCCTTGAGTTTGGATTTCAAATGTTGCATCTTCTGCGCATTTGAAAGTACAGGATTGTTGTGCACACTCTCTACGTAAAGATCTCGGAAGGCTAGCCACTGGTTATAGTTTCCATAAAAATCAGGTATTACGATTTTGGGCGTCGATTTTTCGTAGTGTGCATTATTCCAAATGTTACGTTGAATTTTCTTTCGCAAGTCATCATAAATACTCTCCGCAGCCTCATATTTTTCTTTGTATATCTGGTCTTCTTCCGACAAGAGATAGTCTAGTTCCCAGTTCGCTTTTTCAATAAGTTCCCACTTGATTTTGAGGACGTTCAGACTATCTTCTAATTCCCACTTCTCCATCGAAACGTTCAAGTCGATCTTTTCCACAGTTCGCTGAAAAGCTTTGAAGTTACAGTATTGACGACGTAAAAGGTCCTGTTGTTTCTCGGTTGACTCTGTAGTCTCCCGAGGGGCTACCTGAAACTTTATGTCATCAAAACTGAATCTAGAAGTTAATTTACCTTTTATAGGTTCCGCAGAGGTTGACTGCTCCGCGATGCTTGTAGTTGCAGCTGGCAACCCGGCCTTCCTCGTAGTTAAAGACGGCAGAGTTGCTTTTCTTTTCAGCATATCTTGTAAAACCTCTTCATAGACCTTTTTCGTGCTGTTAAAGATATCATCAGTAAAGTACTGGATGTCCGTTGCTCCGGACTCTTCCAATAGCTGGTGATGGTGTACAAACTTTTCCCAGATCTTGTTAAGGCGAGAAAGACGTTCCTCTAGATAATCAGCATCCTTCCTGCTAGGACCATCCTTTTTGTAGTTTATACAAATTTGTTTCAAGTTGCAAAAAAGTGTTTCTTGACGGCTAATCAGTTCTTCCACGCTCTGAGCCATGATTTCAGATATTTGTTAACGTTGGCCGTAGGTAAAGTAGAGTTATATACCACAGGCGCTAAGTTCAGTTATTTACGAAAATTCTCGCAAACGATTTCTACTTACTCAGTGCGCTCGCGCTCCAATCTCGATATGTGCGTCCTCGTCTCAATACAACTGGGGCGACCCGCTTCTGGGAGACCAATTGCACCGATTCGCTATCGAACTGAAAACACTGCACGCACTTTGTAATCACTTTTCTCTTCTCGAAGGACCAGAGCTATATGTATGGCTCAAAGGTGTGTTATGTTTAGTTGTTGAGTTGACGGAAACCACGGTTAGTTAAGAATAAAAGATTTATTACGATAAACGTACAAGTTAAGTATAATGGATGCTAATCCGCGGCGATAGTTACGACAGTTTATAGTCAACTGAATTAATTATTAAGTAAAATGCGTAAAGTAGGTCAGGTCGTATGCAGCGTAAGCAAAATGCATACGCGATGTCTGTACGTTGACCGTACACATACAAGGGTCCAATATAGGGATGTGCAGGATAGTTGTCAACTAACAGCTGGATTTCTTGTTCTTTTTCATAAGTTCACGATCCCATGCACGTACCCATTTGGTAAAAATGTCAGCAGTCATCCATCTTCGATTGCTCTCATAGTCTACGGGCAAATACCGTACATTTTTAAAACATCCGGGACGTTAAGATTTTCCGATGACGAGAAGTTTATTTTTATCTGTGCCACTCATGTTGGCGCCACCATCACAGTTATTCTCTCCTTTGACAATTTTCCTCCTGTACATTTTTCACCTTTGAATTTCAATGTATTGTCCGGGGTTGTGAAGTTAGAGCGCCGAGGTATTGGTGCGTAGGTTGTGTAAACAAAACATTGCGCGTCGTTTTAACCGGACATATTATCATAAAAAACTTAAGCCGGAGTCGCACTAAACGGTTATATTTTCTCAGTACCTAATTATTAAACCTAATTTGACTAAACATTATCGTCGCTAAAACCAGTTATTCGTTATAAGCGAAGTCGTTATATATGAATTCTACTGTACTTATATAACAAATAGGTAGTTATACATAAAATTATGTATGTTTATGTGTTACATAAATATAATGCAGCTATATTTCGTTTTTTGTTAAATTAAATAATACATGAAATTTAATTTTGAGAATTTTACCAATGTGAGCGACTTAAATGTGGTCCCATATCGTTTACTGTCATAGAATATCGCTATCTCTTGGTGTTGCAGTGGCCAAAAGGTAGTCGCTATGCGAAAAAGCGAATATTCTGTCAAATCTGTTAGATTGGTGCGCGGATTTTAGTGCCCAAGCCAGCCAAGTAGGATAATAATAGGACGATGATGATGAAATGTTAGATCTTTGGGTTAATTCATCTTTCTGTGAATGCCCCTTCCTCTTCACCTCCCACGGTCTTGCCAGTCTTGAGTTTATAACAGCGAATCTCGGGCGATACCATCCCTGCTTACGTGGGCTCTTTCAGATGCGCATTTGTTGACTTCATACAACTTTTTTGTGTTAGAACCAAACATGGTATAAGTGTTGTGTACACCCACAGACCAGCGATGTGAGCGCGAGTGCGCGGGGAGCGAGCGTGGAAGCTAATGCGGGGGTGGAAGCGGGAGCGGGCGCGGGCGCGGGAGCGACGGGCGCCGTGCCGGCCGCGCTGACGCCGTGCGCGTGCGGGCTGGCCGCACGCGTCGCCGCGCTCGAGGCTGACGCCGCCACCGACTTGCGGCAAAGACACCAACTTGAAGAAGAGGTACGCTCAGATTATTCAGCTCATATCACAAAACTTGTCCTTTTATTTATTAGATATGTTTTACAGCGTACAGCGGTCTGTTCCTGTCAAATTATTTTCTCACATAACTCATACAAATAATTATTACGACGAATTTTGAATGTATCTGGACAATAATATCTATCCAGATGTAGTGAACTGAATCTAATTGTTGTTATTTTTATTAAATTAGGAGACATACTGTCACAAAAAAATCTTTACATAAATAAGGATTTTACATATTATATTGATTGGTGATATCGCGTTGAACAGACTAATTAGATATAGTTGCGCAAAATCGAAAATAAAGAAAGTGTTTGTATTGTTTTCTGCTATGATATGTACAAAAATACGGTTAAGTATTTACCTACATATTACAATTTGAAGACATTATTTTAACGCACACCGACATATTTTACCGATTAGAGTTATCTTATCGGTAAAATATAACTGCTAAGTTATAATGACAAAGCCGGATGCATAATAAATAATTCGAGTTCGGAGTATGTCAAGACTAGAAGGACATTGAATTTATCTGCTGTCGTCACTCGGCATATAGTCGTTTTAGTCAATAGATTTTGAATAATAAATGATGCGTGCAAGTCCACAGTTATTTTGTCTATCTATCTATCTATCGTCACGCCTGTCTCCCATTTGGGTAGGCAGAGACTATGGAACGCCAAATGCTCCGGTTCAAACACACCTCTTCTTCCTCTTCGCTTACTCGAGATTCATTAACCTCATCATGCATGCTCATCGGATTTGGGTACTTTTAATTTGGTACTTTTTTAGGACGTCACCTACTTGGTCGGCATACGTCCGTCTTGGGCGTTCCCTACCGACATATCCATTAATTCTTACATGATACCCTCCTTTGGTATTTCTTCTTTCATCCATCCGTTCCAAATGTCCAAACCATCGCAACATTCCTTTTTCAATCTTTGTCACTACATCTTCTTTTAGACCACAACTCTCTCGTATCACACTGTTTTTCACTTTATCTATCAGCCTTACTCCGCACATAGGTACTCCTCAAAGCTCTCATCTTCACAGCATTGATTCTACTTTCATGCTCCTTCTGCCATACCCATGATTCGCTACCATACATCAGTGTTGGCGCCAACACTCCCTGCAGTACAGCAAGGCGAGCCTTACCTGGGATAATTTCGTTACTGATGATGGACTGTAAGGCGCCAAAAACAAACAAAGATCCTAAATACACAAACTCATTCACTTGTTCCACTTTTTCATCTCCTATCAATAAGTTACATTCATTTATACTATCTTCCCTCTCTATGACCATGACTTTGGTTTTGTTAACATTTAATTTCATATTTTTCTTCTTATATGCCTCAGTCATCATGGTGATCTGCTGCAAATCCGACGCTGATGATGCAAATAAAACCTGATCTTCAGCGTATAGCAGGGTCTTAAACACTGACTCATCCATTCTTAATCTACATTCAGACTCTTTCAAATCGTTCAATCAACTGTCCATTAACAGATCAGCAAGGGAGACGCTACACATCCCTGTCTAACGCCACGATCAATATTAAACCAGTCCGTGTAGGCCCCGTTTATTCTGACACAGACACTAGAATCCCTATATAAGGATTCAAGTGCCCGTATCCGACTGCTGCTCACTCCATACACAGAAAGTGTTGACCAAAGTTCATCCCTCACCACTTGATCGTAAGCCTTTTCCAGGTCAATAAAGGTGCAGAAACCTTTTTGGTGTTTCCTTAAGACTTTCTCTGCAATGCACCTTAAGGAAAGACTTGATCCGTACATCCCATTCCCTTTCTGAATCCCGCTTGCACATCCCAAAGGAGAATGCCGGTTTTTGTATGGAAGTCTGTACCGTTTGCTTTTTCATGAAATGAACATTTTTTGCCAGCTTATTGTTTAATATTACTGTAGGCATGAAGCGTTTTTGTTTCCGAATCCGCAGAAGATTTTCTCATAATCATATTTATAAAAAATCCGCCATAAATATTGCAAAGGAAGGAATTCGTCTTTGATTTCTTATTGTTTATAACAATTTCAATAAGTGAATGATGTTACAAGTTAAAAGAAACGTAGTTTCGACCCAGAGGAACAAACCTCAACTCAACGGATAAAAACAAAATAATAACACAAACAAACACGAACGATGCGTAGGCGACGTTGTGTGGGGTTGACATTTGACACTTTTGACAGTTGCTCAAGTTATCAAATGTCACCCTGCAAGTGTTGCTATCTCAATTCAATTATATCTTAAATCGATATCACCTAAAAACAATCGATTAATGAATAGCTTGCTCAACCAAAGACTCAAATCAAGTTATGTAGCCAAATATGAATTTCAATTTAATAAAATCACACAGATCACAGTTTTTAGGGTTCCGTAGTCCACAAGGAACCCTTATAGTTCCGTCTGTCCGTCCGCAGCCTAGCTCAAAGACGCCTGGTACTAGAAAGCTGATATTTGACATGAATATAGACATACAATATTGCAACAAAACTGTAGAATAAAATTTAGGAAGATATTTTTTTTAAGGGTATGTCCCCTACATATATAGTGGGTTGAATTTTTTTTTGGTTGAGCACCCCATTGTGTGGGGTATCATTGGATAGGTTTTAAAAAAATATTATTAGTTTGCATCTTACAATATTATTTAGCGGGTCTTAGTCGCGATAATTTATTTATTTCAAGGCATAAATACCTCTGTTATTCTCCTACGTTTCTACCGGCTTGCAACGGTTGTGGTCGCGGAGGGACTGATTGCAGTTGTGGTAGTTCCTATATCGGACAGACCAAACGAACGATCGCTGAAAGGGTCAAAGAACATATCACAGCTGTCAAAAATCGACAAATTAATAAATCTGCCATAGCTGAGCATTTGCTGGAATCTGGACCAAACCACTGGATAGAATTACATCAACCACAAGTCTTATCCACCGATCGTCACTATTACTCCAGGATAGTACGTGAAGCGGTTGAAATCAAAAAGCATAGAAATTTCAACCGGGAGGACGGATACAGACTATCGACCGCTTGGAACCCAGTTATCAACAAATGCAAACAACGCCGCAGTAACACAACTCATCAGTGTGTAGACGTCATAAGTGTAGTGTGTCGAAGTACCGACAGTGTGGATAGAACTCAAAATATCAAAAATACAAAACAAGTGAGGGTAGCTGCCGAAACCCGCGCTTCACAAGGACGGCGCTGAGCTGACATCAGTCCCTCCGCGACCACAGCCGTTGCAAGCCGGTAGAAACGTAGGAGAATAACAGAGGTATTTATGCCATGAAATAAATAAATTATCGCGACTAAGACCCGCTAAATAATATTGTAAGATGTATACAAATCGCGAAAGTTTAATCGATCAAGTGATTGGTTTGTTTTTAGTCCCATGTGAAACAAAAGTTATTATCAATAATGGCCATTATGAGCAACTACGGAACCCTATATTGCGCATGGCCCGACACGCACTTGACCGGTTCTTTTTAATTCATTATCATAGTGCCTTCTATTGAATCCAAAATCATTTAATCGTGTAAGCAATCGTTAATGTTGAGAATATTACACTCGATTATTTGTCGCTCGGAATCGATTTTTTTTGTGCTGGCATTCGGAAGTTGTTGATCTAAGTTCTACTTTTTTATAATATTTCGTAAACGCGGATTTATTAATGGTTCATAATTTAGTAATGGCAGTCAAAATGTGTCAAAGTATTTACGGTATATCATTTTTTATAAAGCAATTGGTACAGTTTCCGGCATTCTCCTTTTACTGTCCGTTTCAGAGATCACTCTTTCAATCAGTATCTTTGCATACAATTTGCCAACAACACTCAGGGGGCATTCCTGCTGTGACCCTTTGCCATTGTACATTGGCACAAATACGGCCTTGTTCCAGTCACCTAGTACACGACCGGACCGCCAACATTTATTGAACAGTAGGTACAGCAGGCTTGCGATGACGCCTTCGCCTACCTTGAGCATTTCAGCAGATATCCTGTCATCCCGCAGCTTTACCCGTTTTCATACTTTTCATTGCATACCGTATCTCTTCCATACTTTTATTATTTTCACAATTATCTTCCTCATTCGCTACTATATTACTAGTGTCACTTTCTCCTCGTTCAAATTCTGAAAATACACCTTCCACGGATCCAAAAGTTTCCCATGCTCTCTAATAATATTTCCATTTACATCCCTTATCACACCAACTTTCGAATCTCCTGCTTTGCCTCGAGCTGTTCTAACCAAGTGCCAGAATAATTTGATATTGGCCCGAAAATACTGAGAAAACTTTCTACCAAATTTATCCTTACATTCTTCTTTCTTTCTCCTCACTGTCTCTTTTACTTAATATTTCAACCTGTCATACTTTTCTTTTACAATCCCCTCTTTGCCAGGCACACTACCTTGTATCCTTTTGTTGGCTCTTATGGCCAGAAAGTCCATCCAAGCTTTGCGCTTTTCCGCGGCCACACAACTTACTTCCTGATCCCACCATTCATTACAAATCTTTTTAACATGCTTCCTCTTGCTAACGCCACATACTTGTGTAGCTGTCTCTATTACTCCATTCTTAAACTCTTTCCAAAATTCTTCTATCTCGCAATCATCTTCCTCAAACAATTCTTTAAAACTTTCTCTCAATGCCTCTTTATACTAACTACTTGCAACCTCTTCTTCAAATCTTTCAACTTTTACTTTTTCTATTTATCTAGTTATTTTGTCATATAAGTAATTTTGTGTTTATCAAAAACCAGACAGTTACTAAGAGGATAAAGATAAAATATCGCACATTGATAAGAAGAGTGACACTAATCAAAAAAGCAGTTTTTTCAGTAGAAGCGTTTTAAATTCACCAAATCGTAATGACTAGTTCGGCACCAAAAAGAAAAAAAGAATTATATCATGTTATGGTTTTTATTTTAGAGAGCATTAAATACGACCGGAATGTATTATTTTCTTTACGAAAAAGTATTTTTAAATAACAGATTTTCCCAAAAATCTTTTTAGTGACGTTATAACATTAATCAAAATATTCAGTATTTTCTACTAAGTGGCTACTTACCGACACAATAACTATAGAAACAATAAATAACTCAACGAAAAAACAGTTTTTATTTAGAAAATGTATTTTGTTACAAAGTTTAATACAAACTACTCAAACATTAAGTTATTTGCGATGGCTACCGCTAGATAAATCACATTTTTATTAATATTTTCTGCCTTTAATTTATAATACCAAAACTTCAAAACACTTCAGTGTTAAAAACGATAACATAAAAATTGTATAACCAAAATATTAGACATCTTAAAGATAAAAACTCAAATTAAGGCTCGTGTTTTGGTAGTAAAAAGCTTTTTTAACATAACATAGCTCTGAAAAGAACTTAATATCACAATCATGTTTAATTACTTATTTTAAGTTGCACTTAATAATAATTGAGATCAAGAAAATTACCGTATCACATTTATTAAACTTATTTTTAAAGGATTCTATCAAAATAAGAAGAAACGTAATAATTAGGAATGAGATTTTGATCAATCAACGATTTGATGTCGTTTTTCTTTCTCTCAGCCAAAGGAAGCTTAGCTGCATAAAGAGGTTTCAATAGATTGTTAGCATTAGGAACTTCGTACCTACTACCTGCCTGTTGCCTACGAGTAGCTACCCTATTACCTTCTAGTCTAATCTCTTTATAGTTCTGTTCTAAGTAAGATTCCTTATAAAATATTTTGACTGTAGCAGGTTCATTAAAATTTTTCATTATTTTAATGATTTTAATATCACCTATCTTAACTTTTGCTCCTTCCGTGTTCTTGGAAAAAATATTCTCAGATAAATATTTAATATCATAAAAATCACTATGACTCATCAGATTTACATTGTATGAGTTTCCTTTTTTTCGTGCGTTCTTTATTGCTGCAATGTACTGGTCAGGCACATAAATAGGACCAGATCTTAACATTTTTTTCACTTCTCTCTCAATTGTTGAATGCACTGCATCACCTTCATTTTGTGTGTGACCTTTGATTAGAAATTTGGGAGTGATAGATTTTATGGGTAAAGTTTTTACTGCATACAAATAAAGAGATAACATGAATTGGTTTTTTGTTGCCCACAACAATTATCGGAATAGAATATAAATTCGAAATCTGGATGTAATAAGGACATTTTTTCTAAATATTTAAGCACACACGTCCCGATTTCATTAACACCTCTTTGGCCTTCTACTTCTGTCCAAAAGAAGCATTCAGTGTGATCTTTGCCCAGCTCAGTAACAGTGAAATTTAAACAATTCAATTTACTTTTATAGTAAAATATTGATATTTCTCCTTTAGGCAAGGTCATAACCGCCTGCAAGTCATAACAAGACACAATGTAATTATTCATTTTCTTATCATTTTCCTTCTCTATTCTACTTTGATCCTTTTCTTTTAAATGATCTTGATATTTATCTTCCAAATTTTCTTTTGCATCGGCAATCCTGTAAGCTGTGCAAAGATCACACTGATCTTTCTTGGGTATAAAAAAACTGATGTTAAACTCAGTATTAAAAACTTTTCTATAAATATGTATTTTTACAAATTCGATATTTTTTTCTATGCAATCAGCTTTATAGTCTCTGTATAAATCAGCTAGAGTCTTTCCTCCGTCAATAAATTCTCTCGAAGTTTGTTTTCGTAGATAGTGGCTTTCTATACGAGGTATACTATTGATGTGACGTCGCACTTCAATTAAATTAACTTCTGGAATGGTTTTTTTATTACTGTGTTTGCCCCTTTGTTCAGGGTCCACTATGCCATGCTCATTCTTCTTGCCAATCACTGTTCTAATAGGTCGATCACCAATACCAAGAGTATTTTTAAAATATATTTTGCACACTCTGTTTTTTTGCCATTTATCTCGAAATGGAATGCATTCTTTGGTTTTCTGCTACTATTAAGCTTTTTGTATTGATACTTAGGAAAAACGTTAACTAAATTATTAGCTATATAGTCTCTTTGACGTGTTAGAGAGCCCAGATTCCAAAACGAATCAAATAATCTTTTGCGGTCTTCTTCAGAAATAGTATTACGACATTTAAGGCGACACTTTTCATGAGGTGAAAAATCACGTGGAGATGCACGACTGGATGTAGATGACCTGGAATTTCTTCTTTCTGCATGAATTTGTTCATTTGGAGCTAAGTTTTCATCTACATGAAGGGGTTCCTCCTAAAATAAGTAATAATTTTAAATAATACAAGAAGTAAAAGAAATGAATCTCATGCAGTGATATTCTTAGCAGGGTGACTAGGAGAACAACAAGGTAATGATTATTTTAGTTACTAAGCCACTTATTGTTCCAAATAGTGGCAAATAGTGTATTTTGAATAGTATCCTTAGTTTGATATTAGGTATAAGGTAAGAATATCCTACTGGTTTATTCTAAAATAAACGGTAATAAGAAACCTGTTCAGCTTTCTGGAGATCTATAGGTGTGATTTCTTGGGTAGGCTCAATATCAAATCCAAGATTAAGGCTAGAAGAATCTTCATTTCCATTCTGGTTAACGTCGTCTTCATGGCGAGTTAATTCACAAGAATTTTTGGAGGTCTGGTGTGTCGTTGGTGTATTTGAGCTTTCTAAATGAACAAGTTCATTCTGGATACCATGACACGTCCTTTTTTTATACCCTTCTCTATCATCTTGTGTATCATCAAACAGTCTTCTAGAAATATTCTTGAGTTTGATTATTCTCGCATTTTCTATAGGCATTTTAAGTCTGAAAACAAGCAAATTATGGTCAAAATTACTCTTGTTACTAAAAAGTAACACGCGTAATTACTAATATAGACGTACCTTTTACTTAAATTATTTACTTAATTGACTTTAGAAGCATTAAATTGGACTTTGAACGCTATCTATATAGAAATTTCTTTCAGAAATTATTGAAATATAAACAAAAACAATATTAAACTATCCCAATTAATAACGACTCTAAACAAAATTCTTTGATAATTTCAGTGTTATTTTCCGTGCTTGCTATTTTGCTTAAAAGGAAGACTGACACTAAAGAAATAATTCCATTCTGAATTAATCTTCAATTCAAAAGATTCAAATTCTGTAACGTGAAGAGTGACACTTAAGTAAATAATGACATTCAGAATTAATCATCAACTCAAAAGTTTCAAATTCTGTAACACGAAGAGTGACACTAAATAAAAAATGACAGTATGTTGTTCCAATTGAAAACAAATCATCTTTTGGCCAAAGGGAACAATGACACTACAGGAATAATGACATCCTGAATCAATAATCGACTCAAATACTGTAAATTCCGTAATACGAAGAGCGACACTAAATAAAAAATGTCTGTATGTTTTTCCAATTAAATACAAACCATCTGTTTGGCTTAAGGGAAGAATGACTCTATAGGTATAATGACATTCTGAATCAATAATCGACTCACATACTGTAAATTCCGTAACAGGAAGAGTGACATTAAATAAAAAATGACAGTATGTCGTCCCAACATAGCAATTTTTACAAAATAATATAGCTTAAAACACGACACTTATCAAAATTTGACGGTATTCGTATTAAAGTTAATTCGTACTTACGAAATGTGGTCAATCCAAATCGCCTTTAACCAGAAAATGACACTAAGGAATGCACTAGATGAAACCGTTTTTGTTAACTTCACAGTCACGAATGAAAAAATGGCGGTCTGTCATAACAGATCGTATCAACATTGTCGATAAAGCAGTTCGACACTAACGCCATCTACCGATAAATACTATAGTTACAACGACAGGTGTTTTTGCAAAACAAAAATATCATTACGCGCTAAGAGATGGCACACCTAACAGAAAAACATCATTTTTCGTATAGTGACGGTCTTCTTATCAATGTGCGATATATTGGGGGATTTATCTCTTTAATGACTTTGTTCCTTAAAAATATATGGATATTTGTTTATTTATAATCAATGCGCGATTAAAATTAAGCCGGCGCGACGTCTGATACACCCTATGCCTTTTGTTTTTTGATGGGTGAATTTGGACGTGCTCTGATATCACGGCATAAATAAGCTAGAGACACTTTGTATCCTGAATCAGTACGGAGAACATGATTATAATGATGTAAATAGGTAAACCAAGTGCACGTACGTAATAACAAGATTAAGATAAAAGTATTACACTAATTAGGTGTGTTGTTTTGACTAATGACCAGATTCTGTCTGTGGGTTTTTCCTCGTGAGTGTCGGCTGTGTGTTATTCTGATTTATAAGCGAAATTACTGCAAAGTTGCATTACATCAGTTCAGTGATTTTGTGTGAAAGAGAAACAAACATCCATTCATCGAACCTCACAAAGTTTACACACCTCGAGTTCGGTAGCAACGAATTCAGACGTACAATAGAAGCCTTGTTCTTATGGACGCTCTGGAGGTAAACTTTCTACGACACAAATTGCGGCTTGGCGGCGTGGCAGCCGCGCTGCGGCTACGAGAAACGGACGTTCCTCTAGTGTATCTTAACTAGAAGAGAAAGAGAGATGGAGAACAACGCCAACGCTGCCAAGCACGCACTTGGAATCGGCACACGAAATCCTTATGGTCTGCGCTTCTATCCTACGACTGATTTCGTTGTCGGTTTACATTTAGGTTGTATCTACAACGGCCAATTTGGCTTTGTAAACGATTCAGAAACCTCCACAGGGGGTGGAGGGATGATAGGTGTGCTGTGGCTACAACTTCTTTAATATTTAGCGGGAATGGAGTCAGGGAGTGACACTGCCTCATGCAATATTTTTTATCTTTAGAATAGTAGTAAGATATGTGTTATTGTGCGCCAGGTGCGGCGACTGCGGCGCCACAACGCGCGGCTTCGCGAGGAGTCTGCGCGCGCCGTGTGGCAGCTGCGGCACTTCACGCAGTGGCTCAAGCGGACCGTCGAGAGACAGTAACCACACACACATATACACTACTCGCTACATTATACACACACAACATACACACACCACACATACACACACACCACATACACACATACCACACAAACACACACTACTCGCTACATCACATACCTCACATTTAGGTACACACTCAGTGATAACTTACACACTCAATTTAAGGACGCAAGGAGTTTGGTTCACACATTTTACTCTGTAGGGTCGTGTAACTTACCTATGGACATTTTCAGTTACCTCAAATTTGAAAGGATCTCTAATATACCTAAGGTATGCGAATAGCAAACAGTTGTTATTGAATAGGTTTGGTGTACATAAGGCTAAACTCGTTATTTTGATGTATCTATTTTTTCAAAAACTGTGTTCTGTGCCCGTAGGTACAAGCGGTCCAAGGTACGTTACATGACCACACATACGTCGTAAGTTGAGCCAGCAACCGTTGTTGTTGTGCTACCACCAATCTTATCGCCCGATTAGAACAAAAATAACAATAATTAAATATTCACTCGACGACCTATTAATCGTTTTTATCGGGGCTTTCGACATTAACTCGTTGTTGATTAATGAGACATGTACCTTTGTGCGCTACCTGAGAATTGAAGAAACGGTACCGATTAATCTGTTGTAAAACACGAGTGTGTTTGGTCCGCACGATGATTGTGACCATAAGATAGCTCTAAGCTTTACGGTACGGTAGCTACATAAATGATATATTTCAATTATTAAATGAATCTTATGAACACAATATACTACATACATAGTATATCGATTATAATGTTTAAACATGCGCTACGTCTTATGAATTTCGTGCCTTTTCTGTGCTTCTTGAGAAGCGTTTGTTTTGGCGTAAATTTTACGTACTATGTTGGTATTAATATAGTTATTATATGCATAGATTAGTCTGTTATTATCACTATATAATATATGCTGTCGATGGCTGAGATTGATGTCTTGATTAGGTTGACGTATTTAAATATACTTTTTTTACATTATATATGCCTCATTCTTATTAAACTATTCTGTAAAAATCAGACATATTGAATGTTTTATGGGTAACATATTTATTTATTATAATTTATATATATATGGTATACAATATTGATACTACTTAGGCTTTAATCGATTGTTTATTATTGATACTATACTTTGATCTACTGTTAGACTAGTTAATAAGTGAACAGAAGTTGTAACGTGAACACCAATTATTTATTGTAAGGACGAATCAAATGCTCAGTGGGATTGTCGTTTAATATTTTGTAACTGAATGTTACGGCCGCGCAGCTCTCACGCCCACTAGCATTTGTCTTGGTTGTTTATATAGTTGGCACAAGTGATAGCAATATAGTTCAGTTTAAATATATTGCAATTACTAGTACCTAAATAATAATAGTTATAGTAGTGTAATCTTAATTATAAACAGACTTGAAACCTGCCAAATATTAATACAATAAGAAGAACGCATTAGCACAAATAGTACTTGTTTAATAAATTAAACTTGACAACGTTGAAGCAAATTGAACATAATATTACAATACAATGATATGCTATATTAGTGACTGTGCTGTATAGTATATCGGTTGATTATATTCAATGCTATCAAGCACCTACGTTGTAGTTGATCATCTAACTAATACGTAAGTCTGACTGTCGTCATATTGCTGACTCACATCAAAATGATGCTACGTCGGAGACGCTAACACCACTGTGTTACCTGGAGAAAAATAAGGCCTACACCGTGAATGCAAATCAAATGTTATATTTGATAAAAAATACATTATTTGTTATCACGTTTATTACAACCTGAGTACGCTCTTTGGCTATCAGCACTTATAAATTGCTGGTTGCTTAACGTTATTTTGATCGTCATTGAAAGCTATTTTAAGTAATGAATAGCTTTTTTAGTATTTTCAAACAATTGCAATATATACAAATGCACCACTCTAAGGTAGACTGGCAGAAAATGCCTAAGGCATTAAGTCGACCTTTATACGCTATGTGTATATAAAGATAATAAATAAAATAATTACAGTTAATAAAAAAATTGCTAAGGCATTAAATTGAGGCAATAAAATAATTTGGTATTTATGTCTCAGAGATTTCCTGGAGCTGCACAGTCTAACATGCGTCGTTAATAAAATTAATCTTTAATTTGCGTTGTGGTTTTCCATCACATCGCTAGATAAATGATTATCACTATGCCGCATCGCACCGCGTCGCATCATTTTGAGGTGTGTTGGCCTCCATTTACCATAATATCAGAATACTCCGACAATATCATGTTTATTGTACTTTGTGTAAATATGAGTCTCATTTATTAGATGTAATCATCGACAAAGCTTTATTAGGTTATCGTAGTGTTTAATTTTACGAGTTATTATCGCGAGAGACTTAATAGCATTTTGCGACTTGTTTCTGATACTTTCATAGAAAGCGACATAAAATTGTCAATTATTTAAATGCCAGTACATTTGCCGACTCGTTCTATTCTTACCCATTATCTGTTAGATCCTTGACAGTCTTTGAGATTATTTCTAAATCGGAATATTTTTGTCATCACAAATAAAACCAGTGAATTTTAACCTAAGCAGAAAAATTTAATTCTGCGATACAGAGCGATAGATAGGCCTAATATTATGTTGTTGTACATAATATGGGATAAAGTGACTGCAATTGTAGGAGTACAATATTAAAATTATTATAAACTACACAAATGCCTGTGCATTTCCCAGTTGTATGGCGCTACCTAGCGTTAACAATCACAATACATTACATAATTATGTCTTACGATATGAATATCTAGTGAAATTAATTTGTCAGATGCTGTACTCCTATACTGTGTATTACTTGCAGGAGTAGCACGGATGTGAGCAGGAACAGTGATCGAGCGATGATGATCGTTTGATGGTATTTTTTTAAGTGGCGATCAAAAGTGTGTAAATAATTTTTATTGTTTTTATAGACTCACGCCTGTATCCCCGAAGGGGTAGGCAGTGGTGTAATATTATACCCACATTTCGCCATGAATTTTTAGTAAATCATTACTGTAAATCATCACGTAAATTATATCTAAGAAGTCCTTTAATAAGGGATATTTTAACAGCGTATCAAATATGTTATGTAACACACTAAAGTGAGTTACGCAAAAAATCTTTATTATTTCACTAAAATACTGACTTGCACACTAAAATACTATTTGTACATCAAATATGATGATCTTTTTACAAAATATCATTTGATATGAAAAGTTTCGTCCGCTCGGGAAACTTATCCACTCAGAAAACTTAATAGGTTATGTTAGGTTCTCTTGTGCCCCTGCTTCCAAAATTAGGAGCCCTGCGAAGCAGGGCTCCGTTAACTTAGCTTAGTGGTGCAATTAGTATTTTTGGTGGAAAATTAGTATTTTTGACTAACAGTTACATACAACCCCTTTAATAATAACATTACTGTTTGAAAATGTCTTATCTATAATCAATTATTAGTCTTATTTAATGAGAAATATGGTAATGAAGTTTACACAAATTTATTAATCAAAAGCGATATCTGATGTCGACGTAGAAGTAAACTACAAGTTTGTCAACATTTTCAGTTGAAAGTAATTCATAAGTGCCTTATCGATGTTTGAAAATATGTACATACTTTATCTCCATCCTGTTTGTTCAACACAATTTGTCATTAACAAATAAACGGTGACAATTTTCATAAAACATGCGATTTCTTACGTCACCATAGTTATACCGATAACACTACAAAATTAAATTATTTGACGTGACGATGCCGCTGTCTTTCATGAACTGATGAACCTACTATTATATTAGAATTTGTATCCTTAGCTTTAATTGCAAAGAAATAGCAGCCTTAAGACAGTAATTTTGTTACTTTACTGGTGGTTAAATACCACTTCACACTGTATACAGTTTTAGTTGAGGACAGGATGGATTTGAGTCTCAGCGTTCTCTACAGCCGCTACTGTATCTTCATACATGATCGCCCTAGAGTTATCCAGAGCCTGAAGTCAGTTCACCACGTATACTGTAGGGTATTTTATATTCGTATCCTGTCTTGTAGGGCACAATACAATGAAAGATGAGTCACATCGCTAGATAGTCAAAGACATTCCACTCACTGTATCTTCTTACATCCGTGCTTCCTACGGCGGTTTTTATTTTTAATATTAGGTTATACTGGATACTTCTCTTAGCAGTGTTGCTTTACAGATGCCTTAATGTCGCCTTGTATTAAGTTTATGCTCATGACATCTTCGCAAAATTACAACCGAGCGCAAAATCTTAGAATATGAAATCCGTGACAAAATTGTAACAAATGTTAACTCAATAGGTTATGTTACATTTTCTAGAGACCATGTACCAGAAAATAGGAACTCTACAAAGCAGGATTCTGACAACTTAGCATGTTTAACTAATTTTACAACGGAGAAGTTGATCTTTTGCGAACTTGTTATTTTACGAATTTCACATTGAATAAGTTGTCTTTTTAAGAAGTGGACAATTGGCTTCTGGTTGTAATTTTGCGAAGTTGACACTATGAGCGTAAATGTCGTATTGGATTGGAGTGAGATTAGTAATTTATTGCGAAGAGCTACACATATTTTATGTTGTTTTAGGATATACTGTCAAATGATGTTGGTCAAATCAACAACTTAGAAAAGATACGATAACTTGAGTATTAGAGTGCATTTTCTTTAGTAAATATTATAACCCACTGGGAGCTAAGTGCGTTAGCCACATCATGTTTCACTTCGATTCGACATCCCTACTTAGTACTGAGCTAATTAGGGGCCTTTACCAAACATTAGTCACCGTTGGTGTCATGTCGATTTATTCAGCGTCCGGTGCACTAATTGGCTCGTAGCGAGTTCTTCGACGATATGAGCATGCAGCCGACCAATTACTACGTCGAACGCCTGTCGAATCGACGAGAGAAATACGGTGACTAAACTCATGGTAGTGTAGTAGTAACTTTTAAGGTGGCTATTATATAGTAGCACCCAGTAAGTCAGTTATCCAGAGAATAATAATTTTCATGGCGTTTTTCACTCATGCAAGTCAATTAAAATTCGCCATGGTAATTATTTTGTGGATAACTGAATTGTAGCTGTAGTAAGAGTATTATTTGTCCTAACAATTTAGTAGTCATTCGTAACGTTTCTAAGTTGTCGATTTTGAAACGTATTATAAATATGGTAATGGTATTGGTACTACATTTCGGCGTTCGTTAACTATTATTACTTTTCTGCGTATTTTATTTATTACTGGATTCGAGTTCGGCGTAGTTTTAATTTAAATACATATATGTTTGAATTATGATGTTTTAATTTTTTTACGTACATAGTCATAAAGGATTCTAATGTAAAAGATATGATTGTATGAAAACAGAAGCAATATTTATTTATTTCTGATTAGTAACGGGCATCACTGTTCTCAATACTTAGGCATTTGATATTAAATTAACCTAATTTAATGCACGATACCATTTGCTAATTAGTTAATAAGTAAATGTTGCTCGAGTATGAGTTTATCTTAGTTTTCCCACCACTCATTATAAGATATACCTAAGTAAACATGAAAATGTCTTTACCATCCGATTAGTACAGAATTTGTCAAAATATTAAAAATATTTATGTTTGAAATATTATTAACATAACGTCACGCCTTTTATCCCCGAAGGGGTAGGCAGAGGTGTATTGCTACACCCACTTTTCGCCAGATATACTTTAGTCCCACGTAATAAGGGGCGAGCCTATTGCCGTACCGGGCACATTTCCAGACTCCGTGCTGCTACTGAGACTTTCGTGAAAGAAAAACCCAATAACACTGCCCGACCCAGGAATCGAACCCGGGACCTTCCGATCCCACGCGCACATTTATGCCGCGCACATATATTTTATAATAAATATTATATATTTGTAACATTTCAAGGTTCTGGTTATCATTTTTATTTTTAACAAAATCTGTGCTAGTCTATATGATGTACATTTATTCATAGATAATTAACCAAAGCCGATTACTGTTAACCTCCATGTTTTTGAAATTTGGATTGTTTCGTCGTAACAGCTTGAAGGTTGAATTATTTATAGTTATAATTTTCTTTAGATAATTTGTATGTATTCTAAAGGATTTTTAGGACATTCCAATAAAACATAATATACTTACCAGACCAATTCGTTTTTTAATTTTTCCCTCATCTGAAAGTGACCGAATATAAACCTAGCTTGCATTGTGGCATCTAAAAGCAGGGGTTCAGCAATAGCAGATGATGTGTCGCTGCGCCATGTTGCATTATTTCGAATTGAACCATAGACGGCAGCAGCAGACCAAAGCGCCGTATTCCTATCGGTTCTTGAATGTTCTATGAGACAAGATATCTCGGTGACTTTGAGAGCGTCACTTGCGTAACGCCAGGGTTGTAACATAAGATCTGATTGAGAGGGTGGTTAAATCATTATTAAGTTTTAGTAAGTGTGCATGAGGAGATCCGCAGGAGAACCAAAGGCACCGACATAGCTCTCAGAATAGCCAGACTGAAGTGGCAGTGGGCAGGGCTCATAGCGCGAAGAACTGATGGCCGTTTGGGCAGGCGGGTTCTGGAGTGGCGACAACGTACTGGACAACGCAGCAGGGGTAGGCCTCCCGCAAGGTGGACCGACGATCTGGTTAAGATCGCGTGAAGCGCTTGTATGCGGGCGGCTGAAAATCGGTATGTGTGGAGAACCTTGGGGGAGGCCTATGTCCAGCAGTGGATGTCTTTAGGCTGACATGATGAAGTGAGAATGTACAGCAGTGTGTGACGTGGCACATGACATATTTTGCAGGCTAAGCGCACTTTATGAAAAAATATTTATTTCTGGTTTGTCACCGCTATCTATGTTGCTTTCTTGAGGCCAAAAATTTGGCCAGAAAGATTCTAGTCCAACAGAAATATTAATTGGAGTAGAATAAATCGCGAGGTTTAGCAGTTTCTTTATTTATTTATTTTATTGGCTCTTCAACAATGAGTACACCGCAACATTTAAGGTATAATATATTGCAAACTTAACTACATTGTAAACTTAAATCAAAGTGTCTCACTACTTATAGAAGAACCCTACATGGACTATATTATGCGCAGAGAATTATATTATTATTAATATTATTAAAATTTAATATTATTATAAATTACATTAGCATTGAAATAAAATTAGATAAGAATTTAAATAAAGTCAAAACAGAAATAACAATTAGGTAAAACAAAATTTGGCGATAAGACTACAATAATAAGGGCAGGTACAGAAACATGGCACAAGTCGATATCTATGTCTAGTTCTTTGTAGGTGTTGTACGTTCTTGCTAAAGAGCAGTGCTGCCTTAAGTTGGTGCGACTTGTTGGCTGGCAAAAGAGCTTTTTGTTTAAGGTTCTAGGTATATTTCGTGGCACATTTAAAGCAAACTTACTCAACAGTTGTGGGCAGTCCAAAGACCCAGTAATGAGTTTTCTAAGGAATACTAGATCCAGCACATCTCTTCGTTTCTCCAGAGATACCATCCTGAAATATTGCAACCTAGCTATGTAGGATGTTAGCTTTTTGCCCAGGTTACAATTATATGTCAGATGCCATAAAAATCTTTTCTGGAGTCTTTCTAAACGCTTAACGTGAACCTTATAAGTTGGTGACCAGGCAACGCTGCAATACTCAAGATGGCTCCGTATGAGAGAGTTATACATAGTAATTTTCGTGGTTGAGTGTTTACATTTTTGATCCTTTGGGCCTTATCATACTAGCGGATTGCGAACGTTCTCAAAGCGGAGCGGGCGCGCAACGAATTCGTTACGGGCGCACAACAGTCATAACGAACACGCCGCGCATGCGCAACGAATTCGTTGCGGACGCGCAAAGAGTAAAAAGCGTCGCGCAACGAGTAAAAGTAATTAAGTCAACAGCAGTGTTTCCACGTCGATAATTTGCTACAAACATGCGACGAAAACGTAATGTATTTACCACGCGTCCGCGACGACCTCGCTGCGCAGCCGCGGCGTGTTAGCGACGCATTCGCTGCGCTTCCGCTCCGCCCCGCAACCGCTCCCAAACCGCTAGTATGATAAGGCCCTTTGAGAACAATATCAACGATGTGCTGAATACAACTAAATTTTTATCAAACTGTACCTACACCTACCCAGGTCCCGCATCGCATTCACTTCCTGTAGCTTTTCATTATATAGTTTGTATGTTGTGCATAGAACATTTTTCTTTCGAGTACATTTTATATGTTTACATTTATTTATATTAGTAAGTGACATCTTATTACGCTGACACCACTCACTCAGCCTGTCGAGGTCACTTTGAAATAGCAGCGAGTCGGCAGAGCTTCTGCTACATTTTATGGCTTTAAGATCGTCAGCAAACAAAAATACTTTCGAGTTGTGGAAGCATTTGCAAATGTCGTTGATGAAAATAATAAAGAGATGCGGACCCAAATGTAAACCTTGTGGGATGCCCGACGTTGCTACATAGCGAGGATTCAGAGCTGCAAACATTCACTACCACCCTAAGCATCCGCCCGCGCAAGTACGACCCAAACCAACTCAGTAAAGGATCCGACACACCGTACATCTTAAGTTTAGTTATGAGTATACTATGATCGACTGTGTCGAATGCATTACCGAAATCAGTATAGACGGCATCTACTTGGATACGCGCATCCACCGACTCAATAACGTCCTCAGCATATGCAACCAAGTTTGTAGCTGTTGATCTGCCCGTCACAAAACCGTACTGACTTTCGGTTATCAATAGAGACAGATGCCTACAGAGCACAGGACATAAGAGCGCTTCATAAACCTTTGCGGAGGATCGCGATGGGCCTATGATTCGCCACATCTGATGGATTTTTTCTTGTATATTATGAATTAGGAATACCACTACTAGACATAACAAAGGGTGTGGGCATTATTAAAGGGGAAAATGTTAAGTTAAAATGCTTCCGAGCCTCTTGCTTTTGTAGACTTGATGTGAATTAAATCTATAAGTAGGGGAGCCTATGAAGGGATTTCGGGATTTACTCGAGCGCGTCAGATATTGATAGCATCCGACATGGATGCTATCAATATCTGACGTACGTATTTTATAAGTAGGAATGTTAATCTGATACACGGCTTTCTTAAACCAGTGTTATTGTCAAAATATTACTGCTTTACAATTTCACTGTATTGGTCTAGTGAAATTATAATGGCACTGAAACTTAAATTTAAATTGTAAGTAATACGAACAATTGACTATAATCTGTGTACTTAATAGTAATGTCACTAGTGAAATTATAATATCACGGCTTTTGTTAAATACCTGCGACATATACTTAATTATATTTTTATTTACTTATTTTGGACTACCAGTAGTTGTTACATTAAGTATTCTTACATCTAAATATACATATTTGCAGTAACAAAGGCAAATGTACAACATTTTAAGGTGTCACAGCATGCGTGGTATTAGCGATTAACCCAGTTTATAACGCAATATTTTTTAAATATAAAATCCTGGCGTTACTGACTGACTGACAGACAAGACAATATGAATGATTTTCCGGACTGGTGAACCGACGCGGCGGGCTAAGCCTGTCAGGCATCATCATTATCCTAGCGTTATCCCAGTTGCATCCAAAATTTACACGCCTTTGTCAGAATATTAGCTTTTCCACAGCGCGAAAGCCATCTGACCTCCGTAACCCAAAGGGATAGCGATGTTCCATGGTTTAGGCCAGTATCATCTTATTTGAGCTATTTATACTGACTTCCCATAACGACGGTCAAAGATCTCCATGACAGCCGGTATCAACAGGTTAACGTGCTCTCTGAGGCACGGGGCAAGCGATAATTAACAGATTGATACGAGACCTGGCTATCGACGCGCTGGGGCCTGGCTGAGGGGATTACTCACTACGTTATTGCGATATAATGGGAATGACCTGACCGCTTTTAGCCTTTCGGCGGTTCGCGCACCGCAGCTCTCCATGACCGTCAAGATCGTGAGAGGGTAGGTGTCACACAATCACCTTCGAGGCGTGGAGCCCGTTTCAATGTGTAGACCGAGTTCGTGGCGCCACTGTATGAGTGGCATCGGTTCCTAGAGCAGGGCGAAGATCCCGGTGAGAGTGGTTGGGGACGCGTTACGGCGTGCTCACCTTTTAGCTGAACCAAAGTGTTGAAGCTGAACCAAAGTGTTGAAGCTGAACTAGCCGCGTATGTTACGACCGGTTCTTTTACAGGATAGGCCGCAAGGATACGTCCGCCAATCAATCAATGTGGTAGTTGCCGCGATGTTGTCGAAGATGCTGCGCTGCACATCTCGGTACCGCATAAAGACAGAAACGCGACTTGGTAGCGGCATACGATCTCGTTTCCGACACCAGTACAAGCCATAGAGCCGTTAGCTTGCAAGGACAAACATATTTAGATATCCTTACCTACATACATACTAAGGCTTTCAGTCTCGATACATTTTCGAGTCCCTGGAAAAAATTTCGAGACTCAGCCCGGTCTCGAAATTCCCGGGAAAAATGAGACTTTCGAGACTCTTTAGAATAGTAAATTTAAGCATGTAAAAAAATATATCGCGAAGGGTTTGGCAAAAAAGTCTTGTCCAGACTATAGCAGGGCAGCCCACGATGCTAAATTGGGATTTACTTGAGCGTCATTGAGACCTATTGGGTTACAAAGCTAAGATAGTAAAATGTAAATAATGTACCTATACCTTTTCATCGGTGAGGGAAGCAGTTTTGATTTTCAAAACTTAAAAAAATATCTGTTGCACTAATTCCTGCAGATAATCGCCAGATTATGAGAAAGCACGTCTAGGACATTAGGATGAAGCATAATTAACATCTTAATCTGACGCGCTTGAGTATCTGAAAATGGCGAATTCTTTTTGCACGTTCTAATAGTGACCACGAGTTTGCGTGACACCCAAATCGTCAGATTATTCAATGAGAGCCTTTTTGAGGTTCACTCAACATCTCCTTAGAAAATCCGACACGCTCGATTAAGTTTCTTTTTATTGCATTTTAAAATATTTCGTACGACCTCCTTCATTATGCAAACGATCAGATTAACATTCCTAATTTATTAAAAACTAGCTGACCCAGCGAACACCGTATCGCCTTTTTAAGAGTTTTTATTTAATTCCCTTTTTTTCAAGCCTCTCTTCCAAAGTTTCTTATCATTTTAGAGTCTATAAATTATGAACAAACAAACATTGATTTTTATATAATATACAATTCCCCATTACTTAAAATATCGGAGACGATACCCATATCGACTATATTAAAAAAAATCCCGTCCGCCATCTTTGATTACCTTAATCGCCATCTTTTATCAGCTGACCCAGCACAGAACTCGTATCGCCTTTTTAAGAGTTTTTATTTAATTCCCTTTTTTCCAAGCCCCTTTTCCAAAGTTACCATTGACTTGGCGCTTAATCTCTTATCATTTCAGAGTCTATAAATGATGAACAAACAAACATAGATTTTCATATAATATTGAATTCCCCATTCCTTAAAATATCTGAGACGATACATATATCGACTTTTAAAAAATCCCGTCCGCCATCTTGGATTTCCTATCCGCCATCTTTGATCACGAAATAGATGTTGTATTTGGATTCTCCATCCCTTAAACCATCAGAAACGATACCCATATTGATTTTTAAAATTTTTCCCATCCGCCATCTTTGATTTCACATCCACCATCTTAAATCACGAAACAGATGTTGTATTTGGATTCCCCATCCCTTTTAACATCGCAGACGATACCAATATTGTTTTATTTTAATTTTCCCATCCGCCATCTTTGATCACGAAATAGATGTTGTATTTCGATTCCCCACCCCTTAAAATATCGAAGGCGATACCCATATTGATTTTTAAAATTTTCTCATCCGCCATCTTTGATTTCCTGTCCGCCATCTTAGATCACTAAATAAATTTCATATTATTAATCAGCGTCCCGAAAATCTCGAAAACGATACCCATATAGATTGTATCCTGTTCGTTTAGCCTTTTTTGCCTTTGACCCAACCCTCCCCCTTCTCGTTTGACCATTTTATTATTTTTGTCTGGCCCCTAAAAGTTGTGGCGTAATTTTATATAGCCTATAGCCTTTCGGACTAATTGGGCTATCATAGGCAATAACAATTTTTTAAATCCGACTGCTAGTTCCTTAGATTAGCCGACATTATCTTTTAGCCTTTTTAGCGTTTTGCCCGGCCCCAAAGGGTCGAAGCGTTATGTTATATAGCCTATAGCCGTCCGGAATAACTGGGCTATCGTATACAAAAATAAATTTTCAGATCCGACTGGTAGTTCCTGAGATTAGCGCGTTCAAACAAACAAACAAACAAACTCTTCCGCTTTATTATATTAGTATAGATATGTGAACAATTTAATCAACGTGCACAATATTATTACATTATGTAGGTATGACGTGACAGTACTGACAGATATGCGATAGCACATGCGCAGCAATCAATTATTTATCAGCGCATGCGTTCTGACTTCCAAGAGGTAAATTTGTGCCGTACAAACTTCTACCCTCGGGCCTCGCTACAATCCCTCCCAGTTTAATTTTTACAACTTATTATGGTAGCCTATATCCGTCTGCTGGTCCAATATATGTATCTCTATATTAAAATTCAACAATATTGGTTCAGCCGTTTTAGCGTGAAAACGGAACATACATACCTACATACACAATTTCGAATTTATAATATTAAGTAGGGATTATCAATGAGTTTCTTCTGACATGAAGCCCGCTGGGTGGCAGCACTGAGACTTCAGGTCCGGAAACCTGTCAAAACTGCCATCAAACAAAGAAGTATATCAATGCGCACGCGAATTTGAACTTTATGCAGCGGTAATAAATTACAAATTGACTCAACGTTTTAGTTAGAAAACGTTTGTATGGGAAATAGAAAAGGGCTGTTTTTAGGGTTTTCCGGCAATTATTAGAATTTTTCTCGCCGTAAAAGCCATCTTTGAACGTCAACGAACATTTGAAAAAAAGAATTGGCCAAATTGGTCCAGGCATTGTTGAGTTATGTGCTTACCATACCAACACATTTTGCGATTCATTTTTATATTATAGATACGTAGGACATGGATGCTCTCAATATCTGACGCGCTCAAGTAAATCGCGAAATCCCTTTATGGGTTCCGTTATTATTAGGCAAAGTAGAAAAAATTATGACTTTCCATTTAAGGACGCGTTTACAAAATTAGTAGGTACAAAATCGCGTCACTACAGCGACACGGCGGCAACAGTACGTACTACGTACGGTAACTTGCGGAAATGCAGTTCAACTAAATAACTTTGAGACTTAGAATTTTTTGTGATATGTATCTATGTGTTATAGGCCTGGCTGTGCGAATTACGTACAAATAAGTTTCTTATTTTTATATACCTAAATGGACATTATTACTTTATTTTTTCCATTATGTTGATTCAGGATATATTTCGGTATTTAGATATTATTTTGTTTCTTGCGTTGAAATCTGGTAAGATTATGAGGACTGATGGTATACCATCCCATTCAAGTGTTGCGACTGGAACTCATAAAAGAGTAGACCTAGTTATGCCAGGTTGGGGCTCATTTTATTTGTTTTAGTGAGACCCTACCACTGGTACTAGTGAAGTAACCTTCCAAGGTTATTCGATGAGTCTTACTGGTACTCTTATGTGAGTAGAGCTAGGCATGCCGAGTTTGGGCTCACTTTGTTTGTACATAAGAGACCCTACCACTGGAACTTATGAAGTAACCTTCCAGGGTTATTAGATGACACTTGCTGGTACTCATATGTGAGTAGAGCTAGGCATGCCGAGTATGGGCTCATTTTGTTTGTACATAAGAGACCCTACCACTGGAACTTATGAAGTAACCTTCCAGGGTTATTCAATGACTCTTGCTAGTCCTCATGTGTGAGTAGAGCTAGGCATGCCGAGTTTGGGCTCATTTTGTTTGTACATGAGAGACCCTACCACTGGAACTTATGAAGTAATCTTCCAGGGTTATTAGATGACACTTGCTGGTACTCATATGTGAGTAGAGCTAGGCATGCCGAGTTTGGGCTCATTTTGTTTGTACATAAGAGACCCTACCACTGGAACTTATGAAGTAACCTTCCAGGGTTATTCAATGACACTTGCTGGTACTCATATGTGAGTAGAGCTAGGCATGCCGAGTTTGGGCTCATTTTGTTTGTACATGAGAGACCCCACCACTGAAACTTATGACGTAACCTTCCAGGGTTATTAGATGACTCTTGCTGGTACTCATATGTGAGTAGAGCTAGGCATGCCGAGTTTGGGCTCATTTTGTTTGTACATACGAGACCCAACCACTGCAACTTATGAAGTAACCTTCCAGGGTTATTCGATGACTCTTACTGGTACTCATATGTCAGTAGAGCTAGGCATGCCGAGTTTGGGTTCATTTTGTTTGTACATAAGTAACCCTACCACTGGAACTTATGAAGTAACCTTCCAGGGTTATTCGATGACTCTTGCTGGTACTCATATGTGAGTAGAGCTAGGCATGCCGAGTTTGGGCTCATTTTGTTTGTACATGAGAGACCCTACCACAGAAACTTATGAAGTAACCTTCCAGGGTTATTAGATGACTCTTGCTGGTACTCATATGTGAGTAGAACTAGGCATGCCGAGTTTGGGCTCATTTTGTTTGTACATACGAGACGCAACCATCATCATCCTCTTAGCGTTATCCCAGTTTCAATCTGGGGTCCGCTTTCTAGTCTAACCGGATTTGGCTGAATATTAGCTTTTCCACAGAGCGACTGCCTGTCTGACCTCCGCAACCCGAAGGGATAGCGATATTCCATGGTTTAGACTAGTGTCAGTTTATTTAGAAGGTACTGACGACCTGTAACGACTGTCAAAGATCTTCATGACAACCGGGACCGACGGCTTAACGTGCTCTCCGAGGCACGGGACAAGCGATAATTAACCATTCAATACGCACATAACTCCGAAAAGTCATTGGTGCGCGCCGTGGATTCGAACCCGATACCCTCTGCATGGCAGTCTGTTGGTATATCCACTCGGCTATCGCCGCCTGTACATACGAGACGCAACCACTGCAACTTATGAAGTAACCTTCCAGGGTTATTCGATGACTCTTACTGGTACTCATATGTCAGTAGAGCTAGGCATGCCGAGTTTGGGTTCATTTTGTTTGTACATAAGTAACCCTACCACTGGAACTTATGAAGTAACCTTCCAGGGTTATTCGATGACTCTTGCTGGTACTCATATGTGAGTAGAGCTAGGCATGCCGAGTTTGGGCTCATTTTGTTTGTACATACGAGACGCAACCACTGCAACTTATGAAGTAACCTTCCAGGGTTATTCGATGACTCTTACTGGTACTCATATGTCAGTAGAGCTAGGCATGCCGAGTTTGGGCTCATTTTGTTTGTACATGAGAGACCCTACCACTGAAACTTATGAAGTAACCTTCCAGGGTTATTCAATGACTCTTGCTGGTAGTCATGTGTGAGTAGAGCTAGGCATGCCGAGTTTGGGCTCATTTTGTTTGTACATACGAGACGCAACCACTGCAACTTATGAAGTAACCTTCCAGGGTTATTCGATGACTATTGCTGGTTCTTATGTGAGTAGAGCTAGGCATGCCGAGTTTGGGCTCATTTTGTTTGTACATAAGAGACCCAACCACTGCAACTTATGAAGTAACCTTCCAGGGTTATTCGACGACTATTGCTGGTTCTTATATGTGAGTAGAGCTAGGCATGCCGAGTTTGGGCTCATTTTGTTTGTACATAAGAGACCCAACCACTGCAACTTATGAAGTAACCTTTCAGGGTTATTCAATGACTCTTGCTGGTTCTCATATGTGAGTAGAGCTAGGCATGCTGAGTTTGGGCTCATTTTGTTTGTACATAAGTGACCCTACCAATGGAACTTATGAAGTAACCTTCCAGGGTTATTCGATGACTCTTGCTGGTACTCATATGGAAGTAAAGCTAGGCATGCCGAGTTTGGGCTCATTCTATTTGTGCATAGGAGACCCTACCACTGGAACTTATGAAGTAACCTTCCAGGGTTATTCGATCACTCTTGCTGGTACTCATATGTGAGTAGAGCTAAGCAGTGGTAGGGTCTCTTATGTACAAACAAAATGAGCCTAAACTCGGCATGCCTAGCTCTACTCACATATGAGTACCAGCAAGAGTCATCGAATAACCCTGGAAGGTTACTTCATAAGTTCCAGTGGTAGGGTTACTTATGTACAAACAAAATGAACCCAAACTCGGCATGCCTAGCTGTACTGACATATGAGTACCAGTAAGAGTCATTGAATAACCCTGGAAGGTTACTTTATAAAATGCAGTGGTAGGGTCACTTATGTACAAACAAAATGAACCCAAACTCGGCATGCCTAGCTGTACTGACATATGAGTACCAGTAAGAGTCATTGAATAACCCTGGAAGGTTACTTTATAAAATGCAGTGGTAGGGTCTCTTATGTACAAACAAAATGAGCCCAAACTCGGCATGCCTAGCTCTACTCACATATGAGTACCAGTAAGAGTCATCGAATAACCCTGGAAGGTTACTTCATAAGTTCCAGTGGTAGGGTCTCTTATGTACAAACAAAATGAGCCCAAACTCGGCATGCCTAGCTCTACTCACACATGAGTACCAGCAAGAGTCATCGAATAAACCTGGAAGGTTACTTTATAAGTTCCAGTGGTAGGGTCACTTATGTACAAACAAAATGAAACCAAACTCGGCATGCCTAGCTGTACTGACATATGAGTACCAGTAAGAGTCATTGAATAACCCTGGAAGGTTACTTTATAAAATGCAGTGGTAGGGTCTCTTATGTACAAACAAAATGAGCCCAAACTCGGCATGCCTAGCTCTACTCACATATGAGTACCAGTAAGAGTCATCGAATAACCCTGGAAGGTTACTTCATAAGTTCCAGTGGTAGGGTCTCTTATGTACAAACAAAATGAGCCCAAACTCGGCATGCCTAGCTCTACTCACATATGAGTACCAGTAAGAGTCATCGAATAACCCTGGAAGGTTACTTCATAAGTTCCAGTGGTAGGGTTACTTATGTACAAACAAAATGAACCCAAACTCGGCATGCCTAGCTCTACTGACATATGAGTACCAGTAAGAGTCATTGAATAACCCTGGAAGGTTACTTCATAAGTTTCAATGGTAGGGTCTCTTATGTACAAACAAAATGAGCCCAAACTCGGCATGCCTAGCTCTACTCACATATGAGTACCAGCAAGAGTCATCGAATAACCCTGGAAGGTTACTTTATAAGTTCCAGTGGTAGGGTCACTTATGTACAAACAAAATGAACCCAAACTCGGCATGCCTAGCTGTACTGACATATGAGTACCAGTAAGAGTCATTGAATAACCCTGGAAGGTTACTTTATAAAATGCAGTGGTAGGGTCTCTTATGTACAAACAAAATGAGCCCAAACTCGGCATGCCTAGCTCTACTCACACATGAGTACCAGCAAGAGTCATTGAATAACCCTGGAAGGTTACTTCATAAGTTCCAGTGGTAGGGTCTCTTATGTACAAACAAAATGAGCCCAAACTCGGCATGCCTAGCTCTACTCACACATGAGTACTAGCAAGAGTCATTGAATAACCCTGGAAGGTTACTTCATAAGTTCCAGTGGTAGGGTCTCTTATGTACAAACAAAATGAGCCCAAACTCGGCATGCGTAGCTTTACTCACATATGAGTACCAGCAAGACTCATCGAATAACCTTGGAAGGTTACTTCACTAGTACCAGTGGTAGGGTCTCACCAAAACAAATAAAATGAGCCCCAACCTGGCATAACTAGGTCTACTCTTTTATGAGTTCCAGTCGCAACACTTGAACGGGATGGTATACCATCAGTCCAGATAATCTTACCAGATTTCAACGCTAGAAACAAAATAATATCTAAATACCGAAATATATCCTGACTCAACAAAACGGAGAAAATATAGTAATAATGTCCATTTATACAAAAGAAATTTACTTGTACGTAAACGTAATTCGCACAGAATACGAGAAGTATCAAATTGATTTTAGCGAATATTTTGTATTCGTATATTGCTTTTTTCGTCTTCGGGCTGCAGCGACAAGCGACATAGAGTCCACTCCCGACGGCGCTCAAGCGCAGACTGAGATCTCATTGCAGAATTTGGATATATAAATCAAGAAAGTGGCTAAATAAAACGAACCTTATTGCCACACATTAAGACACACGTATGCGAGCAAAATAGAAGAAAAATTCAAGATGATTTTTTGCTTTTTTTGAGTCAATTTACAATATTTTGAAAAAAAAAATCAAATTGTTTTTGAGTTGACTATATTTACTACCCTATTCTATCTTTGAAAATCTAAATAAATGTTAAAATAGAGAGAAATTTGTACCCAAAAATAGCAGTATATGCCTATTTTTGATTTAAGAGGCCTTTTCGAATCGATTTTACATTAATATTAATTAAATATTTTTTATTTATTTTCAAATTGATTTATAGATAAAAAAGTAATCAATTTATCGTAATCATTAGTTTTTATTAGTTATTATCTGAAATTGTCGTAAAATGTACCGGAAATATGTGGTTTTTTGATACAAGCGTAAACGCGTCCTAACTTTAATTAAGAAAACATCATACGCAACGGCATGGCAGTCCATACAAGAATGGGCGTTCTCCTTTAGTACTAACCGAATTTATGAACCCTAAAGGGGTTGTCTATTTATTCAAACATTGGGTTGTCTATTTTTCCCTGGTGTATTTATAGGGTTGGCAGCTATTAACACTACGACAGTTAAATTGATACAAGTTATATTTATCAATTTGTTTATTAGACAAAACATACAAATGAGCGTTACTTTACTGCGAACACGCGAACACGATGATATAGGGTTGTCTGCGAAAACCCTGTCAGGAAAAGCTGTTGGCAAGTTATCTTTTAGCCTGGACCGGTTTTTTTTGCCGACCACGATAAATCAATTTTTTTTTTAATAATGGTTATTATTTGACTTAAGTCTCAAAAGACTCGATAGTCTCGAAAACTGGAGGTAGCAGTCTCGAGTCTCGAAAACACAGCAAAAACGTCGAGAGTCTCGAAATTTTCGAGACCGAGACTCCCGGGATGAAAGCCCTAATACCTACTAACGCATACATAAATTACGCATACAACCAGACACGACACATAACAGAATAGAAGTTAGGTAGGTTTCGGAATTCGGAGGACCAAATCTCGGCGGGATGAAGCATGCATATAAGACTCAGGTATATGTGCGTGACTTCGTCACTACTGTAAATTAATGAGACTGCGGTTGTTTTCGTGATTAGGCTACGAACGACTGTACCTACTGACCGCGTAAAAAAGTATAGCATTAACTATGTTCCATACTTTACCGGATATTGAAGGCATTAGAGGCAGTGCCTGTGTTGGTGGTCACGGGGCACATGTGATATTCCGCCTTACCCCCGTAAAGGGCTCTATGGGGATGGACATTTAAAACCCTAAATCTCGTGTGAACGCAATGAGAATAATAAATAATATTTCCTCACACGGCGGCGACGCGGTTCGCAATCCATCACGTCTCGTTTCCCGCGAGGGCGAAAAGCGGCCTACGGAAAGCAGGTTGAACATTGAATGTTGGAGGAGGAATGAACGGCAAATTGGATGAAGTATGTCAGATGATGGATGATAGAAAGATTGATGTTCTTTGTGTGAATGAAACAAAAATAAAAGGGTGTGACACCACCAAGCAAGGCGCATATACGGCGTATTGGTCTGGGGTAGATAGTACCACCAGAGCCTGTAAGGGAGTTGGTGTAATACTGTCTGCGCGAATGAATGAGTGCGTAAAAGAGTTTGAATGTGTAAATGCTAGGCTACTGTGGATGAGAATGAAAGTAGGACTTACTCGTCTCTTTATTGTAGGGGTGTACTCCCGGTCAATATAGTTACGGGTATGTCACACCATGAGCAAGACGAAAGGCAGGAGTTTTGGGAGAGTTTAAGAGAGATTTTGAGGAACTGCAAGGATAATGAAAGATTGATCTTGTTAGGGGATTTCAATGGATGGGTGGGAGTAAAGCGAGATGGATTTGAAAGGGTGTTACTGGTGTTAGGTGCATTTGGTGATGAGAGTGTGAACGAAAATGGAAAAGCACTGCTTGAGATTTGTTTGGAGTGGAGGCTTTGTGTGACAAACACCATGTTTGATCATAAAATGATACATACATAATTATGTATACGCGAGAGGCGAAAAATATTAGAAGAAGTATGATTGATTTTGTGATAGTAGATGAACGATTGGGAAAGAATGTGTTGGATACAAGAGCATATCGAGCGATCGGCATTCACACAGACTACTTCTTAGTGTTGAGCTGGATAAGTGGGCTCTTTAAAGGATGGCGACACCGAGAGCGTAATGAAAATAGGGTCTTGGAAAGAATAAAAGTAGAAAATCTACAAGAGAAAGATGTGAAAGATGAGTATTAACGAAGATTAATAGCAAGATTTGAGAGGTTCGATGGCATAAATGATATAGAAGAATTATAGCAGGCCTTTAAAGAAAAGGTAGTATGTGTAGCGTCTGAAGGATGTGGTGTTATCAAGAGAAGGAAAATACGGAAGGTTAAGAATGGTGGGACGAGGATGTACAATCAGCAGTGTCAGAGAAGAAGAAAGCTTGGTCAGACTGGTTGGCTGCCAGAGCAAATGAAAGAATGGGAAAAGCAACGAGTGTAGACATAGGTAGATGAAGCAAGAAAGGAGTTTGTTAGGTCAAAAAGAATAGTGAAAGAAATAAAGATGAAAATAATGATGAGTTTGATAGCCAATTATCTGACGATTTCCAGAGAAACATTAAGTTTTTCTGGAAATTAAGAACTCAATCCTCAGAACACACATCCATCAGAGACAAAAATGGAAAGATAGTGATGAACAGTGATAGTAATGGTGAATCGTGCGTGCTGAAGAGATGGAAAGAGTATTTTGAAAGTTTATTTGAAATAACGGCTGACAATGATAGCAATGATGAAAGCGTTATGTGGCGTGGATGAGATCGTGAAGGCACTGGGAAGTATGAAAGTAGGTAAGGCTGCAGGATATGATAGGATTACAGACGAAATACTGAAGGCTGGACAGAGCATCATAGTTGGTCAGTTGCAGCGGTTATATAACTTGAGCTGGAGCACCGGCCGAGTACCTACCCAATGACTGGGCCACAGCTGTAGTTGTGCCTCTTTATAAAGGAAAAGGCGCAACAAGACTGCAAAAACTATAGAGACATTAGCCTTCTCAGCATTGTTGGCAAATTGTATGCAAAGGTACTTATTGAAAGAGTTATCCCAGATAACAACAAACTTGCAGCAAGTTTAAATCAAACTTGCTATGCATAACTTGCATGAAGTTTGTTTTCCAAAGGATTTGGATGACGATGAGCACAGGTTGGTGGTCCGACAACAGGTGGTCGTCGAGCACCTTCTTCTATATCTAGGAGGTCGACCAACCACCCACCTGTGCTCGTCGTCATCCAAATCCTTTGAAAAACCAAGTTCATGCAAGTTTGTCACAGTGAAACTAGCAAGCTTGCTGCAAATTTGGCAAGTTTACATAGTTATCTAGGATGGAAGTAACCGATAAGAGAATATGGGATGTACAAGCGAGATTCAATAGAATGAGTTTGTATAGGGCCTCCTTAGGTAGGTACATACGTTGTTTACAAGAGATGGTAAGAATGAAGAAGATATTGAAAGAAGAGTTAATGCAGGTAATAGAGTGGATGGAGCTCTGTCCAAAAAGGCAGGTTTGGCTGTGCATAGAGGGGTATTAGTGCCTACCCTTATGTACGGTAGTGAAAGTTGGGTATGGCAGAAGTGATTTGAAAGTAGAATAAATGCTGTAGAAATTAGAGCACCGAGAAGTATGTGTGGTGTATCTTTGACCGACAGAGTAAAGAATTGTGTGATAAGAGAGTGTTGTGGGGTAAAAGAAGATGTAGTGACAAGCATTGAGAAAGGCATGTTAAGATGGTTTGGGCACATGGAGAGGATGGATGACGATAGACTGACAAAGAATATATATAAGGCAAGTGTGAATGGGACAGGACAAAGGGGAAGTCCTAGGCGGACGTTGTCTGACCAGATTGGAGACATCCTGAAAAAAAGACAAGTCAGAAGTACCCTTAACAGAAGAGCATGCATGAGAAACTTGATGGGAGTGAGTGAAGCAAGATAGGTATGTCAGGATCGTTGCTAATAGCGTTCCGAAGTCTCTGCCTACCCCTCCGGGAAACAGGCGTGAGTCTATGTATGTATGTATGTAGAGGCAGTAAGTATATCGGCTTAAATAGATTGCCGGTAGCAAGAATGATTATAATTTTATTGATAAGCTATTATAATATGAATTTATCTTAAATAAGGATTAAATAATTAAGATATGGATAACATGTTAAAGTATAAAAACACGATATATGTTCACTCACGATTGGTGTCACTCATTTGCAACATGCGCGCCATCATTGTCTTAGCCCTCGTGGGTTCCGCTCTTGGTAAGTAGGTACCTATAGTTTCGGAATATGGCTAATTGAATGCAGCTGCAGGGTATACATAAGTCATTGTTATAAAATGTGATTAATACGCGGCATCTTTCAACAGCGGTGCCGAAGGATGTGCCCATGTTCGGCAATCGCATCGTGGGTGGCAATGACACCAACGTGGAGACATACCCCTACATGGTGAACATGCAGTTCGGCTGGTTTGGCGCCGGATTCAGTCAAAGTTGCGGTGGTTCCCTGATCACAGAAAACGCCGTCTTGTCAGCTGCACACTGTTTCGAGTGAGTAGTACTTATTATTGTCATATTTTGTCATTTATCTTCTATACTTAGGCATCACAATTAAGTATGTAAGTACCTAATCGATGGCTAATACGAGATTTAAAATGATAATTAAATGATTCAAGGTTGTAAATGGTATTCAGTGCAAAGCAACATAAAGTCGAATATAAGGTTGAATATTTTAAATATGTTTGTGGTTGTACCTACGTATTAAAAAATTAATGATCCGTCCCTGCCTATACCGCAGATATACCGGACGTCAGCGTGCACGAGGTTTTAGGTAGGCCCATGTGCAGCAGTTGGCTGTAAATACTAGGGATGTTAAGGATATCCATATCCGTAACCGAAACTATCGGATATCCGAAATAAAAAAATATCCGTATCCGTAACCGAATCTGAAACAAATGTTCCGGATAATTTCGGATAGGGGCGGAGACTAAGGGTCGGCGCAAACGGGCCACCGACCACAGCCACTGGTGGCCAGCGACAGCCACTTAACACACTTTTTCGTATAAGTATTTTACTTCTGTAGCGAGTGGCTGCCACCGGCCACACGTGTGCGGCGCGTCTATACAAAATATATGAAAAAAGTGTGTTAAGTGGCTGTCGCTGGCCACCAGTGGCTGTGGTCGGTGGCCCGTTTGCGCCGACCCTTAATGAGACACGTTACGACCAGTGGCGGCTCGTGGGTAAGAGAAGTGGTGGTGCTCTTTACCAGCACCCTAAGGCCCCGTTTAGTGGAAGTTTATTGAAACTAATTTATAGGCATAGGTACTTATATTAGACGACAGCGTTGAAACTAGGCCTTAATTATAATTATAATAAATAGGTGCCTATTCGATTTCTAAGATAAAGTAAAACAACATTTTGTCTATAGGTACTTGTTACAAACTAGGAACCTACTTACCTAGGTACTTACTTACCTTTTTTAGATAGGTAGGTACATTAAATTACTACGCAAAGTCACGGTAATAATACTAATAATATCTAACAGTATTGTAACTCCATACAAACGCACGAAACTCGAGTTATACCTACGCGCCTCGAGCAGAGTACCCATTAGACTGGGCGGACTGTGCCTACAGTACCCGCAGCCGCTATCGTGCCGCAGCTCGCATGCGGCGCGTCTGGTAGGTATATAACTCACGAAGACGGCCGAGTTACAATACTGTTAGATTATATTACTGTGGCAAAGTTGTCCAAAAAATAGTGCACAATCTCAAAGAATAATAATTTAATGTTGGTAAACAATCACAAACATTTCTTTAATTTCGGTCATAAAACTTCGCGTAGGTACTTAATAGGCCTAATAGTGTTGTACCACTTGTACCTATTTACACCCTAGTTTCAAATTATAAAAATGGCGCGCTTGACACTGCCTATTTTATACCTATATATGATCGAATCGAGTCAACGTTATAATTTATTACTAATTTTCAAAGTTATTTACTCACACTTACTTAATTACAACTTAGTAAACGCTTAACACAGTAAACACATAGGTGTACACAAAAAAATCCTTCAGAATGCCAAAATGTAAACAAAACAAACAACTGAGCCAGTGTGAGCGCGAAAATGTTCAATCTTATGGCGCCTAACCACTGTATTGCACACCCCGTTATTTATGCAATAGTTTTAGTTTTTGGAGTTACTTACCTACCTATAATGTTTGGTGCCAGAGCAATGAACATTATATCATTACCTATACTTAGGTATATTACCTATGTATGATGTAGGTAGGTATATGTATTAAAGTTAACTAAACACTTGGAAAACGTTTTTAAAAAGCTAAGAACTAATAATATGTTGCTGAAACTTTATAGAGCACAAGGTTTTTCGAAATCACCTTATTAGGTACCTATACTACAACCGACAGAAACTGCTAATAAGCCAACGTACTTGTATTTTAACGTTTTCATCACTTTCGATACGAATCTCATTTAGATATAATGCTAAACCTAGGTATGTGTGCTTCTAGTCACAATACCTTTTTGGGCGGTAGGTGTTAAAAAGTATAACAGCTTTCAAATTTTGAAAATTTTGATTTAATAAGTTTTAATCAAGTAAATCATAAATACCTTCCTAACCAGTTGACGATGTTTTGTTTAGGGGTTGGCCATTCTCCTGGTGGCGCGCGTGTTTGGGCACCTCGCTGAGGTCTGTGTGCACACACGCTCACACTATCTCGACCGTCATCATGCACCAACAGTACGACAACCCAGCGCTCGATAATGATGTTGCTATCGCTCGCTTGCTTACTCCTGCTAAGCTGTCAGCGACCGTACAAGTGGCAAGAATTGCTGGCCCCAACTACAAGCTCCCCGACGGCACTGGAATCGTCGCTATTGGCTGGGGCACTACCACGGTAATTATTATCTATTGTTATACAATTTTACTTCAGAGTTGCGAGCAGTCTACCAAGTTTGGCCGCGTCGAACCCTTTGCGTGGTTTGGGAGAGCCCAAACCAAAATAAGTCTTCACGAAATCAATATCCTGACTACGCCGCTGTTCTAAATTAAAATGAAATTCTTTATTTGCAGTTCCAAGGTCGTCCTTCTGAGCAGCTGCAGCACGTTGAGATCAACGTAATTAACCAGGAATTGTGCGCTGAACGTTACGCTTACTTGAAGACCCAGCCAGGATACTCTCGCTGGCCCGACATAACCCCTGGCATGATGTGCGCCGGTATATTGGACGTCGGCGGTAAGGACGCGTGCCAGGGAGACTCCGGTGGTCCCGTGGCTCACGCCGGCGATATCGTCGTTGGTGTCACCTCATGGGGTTTCCAGTGCGCTGATAGCTTCTACCCTGGTGTACTGGCCAGAGTATCCCACTATACTGACTGGATCCTAGCTAATGTATAAATATGTATAACTAAGTTAATAATAATTAAAAACCTTAGCGTTTTACCTGACGCAACTAAAATTAATTAAAAGATAGTTATTATGTAATGTTTAGTTTTATATTACCTCAAGGTTGTAGACTGGCAAGTTTAGTCACATCATCAATTCATCAATTTCAGCTGGACTTTTTTAAGTAACTATTATTGAGAATATACAAACTACTACTGCACACTGTCAGTATTGCCGCAATTTGAACAGAGTCATGAATCTTAGCCTTTTATGAAACTGCTCAATAATACTCATCCTCATCCTCTTAGCGATACCCCACTTAGAACCCGGGGTCAGCTTTCTAGTCTTACAGGATTTGACTGAATATACGGGTCGGCGCAAACGGGCCACCGACCACAGCCACTGGTGGCCAGCGACAGCCACTTAACACACTTTTTCATATATTTTACTTCTGTAGCGAGTGTCCACCACCGGCCATACGTGTGCGGCGCGTCTATACAAAAGTGTGCGTCAGGATGGCTGGACCATGAGAGATTTTGGAGGTTTGAACAATACCAAACTTTTGTACCTATTTTATACTATTTGGTACAGTCAGCATCAAAAGTCGATGACCACATTCAGATTTTCAAAATCAATGAACATTATATCACCCATAAATCGCTCAACAAGAAGGGCGCCAGTATTGAATGAACATCATTAAAGTTCAAAACTAACTGAACACTACTTGTGTCACTGAACACCATTTTGTCAAAAATTGCTGATCGGTATAATATCCGAAAACATTTAGAATCATCAGTTTGAATTTATACCATCGACGTAATTATAGATTTTTTAGTTCGATTGAATTGTAACCTCTTTCGTAAAGCAATAAGACTTATTTTCAAAAATCACGCAGATTCCGTTTAAATTCATACCGTCGACTTAGTTTATGATTTTTATAAGTAGTTACGATTGAATTAGAACCCAATCCGAGGGTCTAGTACGAAATTTACACGGTGATGATAGGCTAGTCGACGGGAACATACATACATACATACATAGACTCACGCCTGTTTCCCGGAGGGGTAGGCAGAGACTACGGAACGCCATTTGCAACGACCTGACATACCTCACTTGCTTCACTCACTCCCATCAAGTTTCTCATGCATGCTCTTCTGTTAAGGGTACTTCTGACTTGTCCTTTTTTCAGGATGTCTCCAATCTGGTCAGAGAACGTCCGCCTAGGTCTTCCCCTTTGTCCTGTTCTATTCACACTTGCCTTATATATCTTCTTTGTCAGTCTATCGTCATCCATCCTCTCCATGTGCCCAAACCATCTTAACATGCCTTTCTCAATGCTTGTCACTACATCTTCTTTTACCCCACACCACTCTCGTATCACACAATTCTTTACTCTGTCGGTCAAAGACACACCACACATACTTCTCAGTGCTCTCATTTCTACAGCATTTATTTTACTTTCAAATCTCTTCTGCCATACCCAACTTTCACTACCATACATAAGGGTAGGCACTAACACGCCTCTATGTACAGCCAAACGTGCCTTTTTGGACACGTTTTGACTGTTCATAAACGCTTTCAGAGCTCCATTCAAACTATTACCTGCATTAACTCTCCTTTCAATATCTTCTTCATTCTTATCATCTCTTGTAAACAACGTACCTAAGTAAACAAACTCATTCACTTGTTCCACTCGCTGTCCATCGATCAAAACATTACAAGCCGTAACGCATTCCTCCTTTTCAAAAACCATAACTTTCGTTTTACTTACATTCACTTTCATTCCTTTCCTCTCTAACGCACCATGCATGATTGCTACCATCTCCTGTAACTCCTCCGCTGAAGATGCAAGTATTACCTGATCATCAGCATAAAGGAGGCATTTGACGAGTAACCCATTCATCCTTAATCCGCAGTCACTATGTTTCAAATCTTGCAAACAACTGTCCATGAAGAGGTTAAACAGCCACGGCGACGCTACACATCCCTGTCTAACACCTTTCTCGATGGTAAACCAGTCAGTGTATGCCCCGTTTATCCTCACACAAGCTCTAGAATCCTCATAAAGGGATTACAGAGCTCGAATGAGGCTGCTGTCCACCCCATTCATTGACAGCACCGACCACATTTCATTCCTCACCACTTTATCGTAAGCCTTTTCCAAATCCACGAATGCGCAATAGACCTTTTGACCTTTGGCCAAAAACTTTTCGACGGGAACAATTTTCATACATTTCCTTAATGCGCCCTCTATCTATCGCTACTATCCGATAAGGGCGCTTTAAGAAAATCTATGGAAATAGGGTTGTTTCCAACTAGTAAAATCAAGCACTTTTAATTAAATGTCAAAAACGACCTTTGTCAAGGGTTTTGTATGAAATATGATATAGTGACGACATACTTAGTGTTTTGCTGTCCAGTAGAATACTTATTATCAATAAATTGACGATAAAAAAATGTTAAATAAAGTTTTAACATTAATTGATGAATGAAACTACTATTATTTTGACATGTTTCACTAAGTAGATAAAAATACTTGTATAATTTATTTCCCATACAGGAAACTTCCGTGACGATCGCGTGCAAAACTCGTGGTTTGTTTGAAAAACAAACTCTTGGTAGACGCCCTATATACATATAAGACTCATTTTCAAAATTCACACAAATTCTGTTTTAATACAATTCTTTGTAAAACTGTTTACCCTTGAATGTAAAATAATAATTCTACTTAATTATCACTTTGTATCGAATGTAGACCATTGCGGTTGCAATTATTTATCATCTATAAAATATTGTATTAGCTTAAAAGATATATATAGTATTAATCTCAGATTAAAGAAGAATTCTATAGTCTGAGAGTATTATATAAAATTATTTACTTCATAATACTTTAATAATAATATAATTTATCACATTAGTTTATCAAATGTAACGACCTCCTTTATTTTGTTATCGGACGTCACTGGCTGTACTGGCCGAATGACTGGTGACGTGGTGTTATGCTTTTTTTACCAGAACTTTGTTTAGCGACTTTTGAAAAGTCATGGTCACCTACTTATGCCCTTTTATGATAATCATTCATTTCTGGCGCTTGTCATGTTGAGCAATTTAGGTATATTATGATGTACAGTGATATTGAAAATCTAAATGTGGTCATCAACTTTTGATGCTGACTGTACCAGACATCAAAAATTTTGTACCTCGCTAAAGAGGGAAAACTATTACGAGAAAAGTGGCCAGCCATTCTGACTTCAGAATGGCTGGACCAAACCGGTTTCACCTAGTTGTAGGCGTTATAACTAGTTCATCTTTTCGTTAAAATATAGTACCTAATTGGTACCTGAACATATGTTTTTCTTATATTTTTTCGATAAGCCGTAAATAAGTTACACCTACAAGAATAATTCGCACTTGCCCGGTTTTTCTACCCGACTGCGGCGAAGCCCAAAAGGAGTGTTATTTAAGCCAGTAGTGAAAAAATATTTTGAAATTGCATGGAAAATCGAAATACAATCAAAATAGTAACAATTTTATTTTCCCATACAAACTGTTCCTACCACAGAAGAGTTAAAAGGAGTAGAATGGCCTTGTGGGCGTGGCAGGCGCGCCTTACTTGTGAGCAAACTCTCATATTTCGACAAAATTGATTGACCGGTCAACAATCGCGCTCATATTGCGACAGCGTACGAAGCTCCGCGAAAACAAAATAATTATGCCATCTTGCGCTGTTATAACGTGTAGAAAAAGAAGCCAGGCATGTAATATGGCTCGAGAAGGGATTTCTTTTCACCGGTAAGTCCAAAAACCTTAAAATACAAATTATATTTGTAATTATTACAATACTATTATGTAGTTTGTAGACAAAATGATACTATCGCAAGCAAATAAAAAAATATACATTGCTGGCAATACGTGGGTACCATCTAGCACTACGTAGGCGATTGCGCAATGTATTTCGTTCACTGCAAACGTCGCGTGCGACTAGTCAATGAATACATCGCGTAGACCGGCCACTACTACTCGAAGCGGCCGGTCGACGCGTGTGAGCGATTTAGTGATGTACTTTTGCAGATCTACTAACGTGGTCTATCGACAGCATTACAATGAATTAATTGCTTTTGGTTTACATATTTTTCAATTTGTCAACCGTTTCAACACATTCGGAAGATCTATGTGAATTTATGTTTTTACTTATTTTGATCTTTTTACAGTCTAGTATAGAAATAGAAATGCGTAACCAACTTTTGTAAAGTAAGTATGTAAATTAAATTTAGGTTGATATACGGTGGTGTGTTTTTGTGTTTGAATTATTATAATATATGATACGCCTTATCCTCGTGCTATTATTATGGTTTTTATTTGATAATATAATAATATTCTACCATATACGCACATCACCATCTAGTCCTAAACTAAGGAGAGCTTGTACTATGGGTACTAGACAATGGATAAACATACATATGTATTTCCTTTTTTTGTAAATACATACATATTATACATAGGAACACCCAGACTACGATAAAGATCCATGTTCATGCACAAGCATATTTGACTTGAACGGGAATCTCGTTTAATTTTGTGATTAAGGACGCGTTTACAAAATTAGTAGGTACAAAATCGCGTCACTACAGCGACACGGCGGCAACAGTACGTACTACGTACGGTAATTTGCGGAACTGTAGTTCAACTAAATAACTTTGAGACTTAGAATTTTTTGTGATATGTATCTATGTGTTATAGGCCTGGCTGTGCAAATTACGTACAAATAAGTTTCTTATTTTTATATACCTAAATGGACATTATTACTTTATTTTTTCCATTATGTTGATTCAGGATATATTTCGGTATTTAGATATTATTTTGTTTCTTGCGTTGAAATCTGGTAAGATTATGTGGACTGACGGTATACCATCCCATTCAAGTGTTGCGACTGGAACTTATAAAAGAGTACACCTAGTTATGCCAGGTTGGGGCTCATTTTATTTGTTTTAGTGAGACCCTACCACTGGTACTAGTAAAGTAACCTTCCAAGGTTATTCGATGAGTCTTACTGGTACTCTTATGTGAGTAGAGCTAGGCATGCCGAGTTTGGGCTTATTTTGTTTGTACATAAAAGACCCTACCACTGGAACTTATGAAGTAACCTGCCAGGGTTATTCGATGACTCTTGCTGGTTCTTATATGTGAGTAGAGCTAGGCATGCCGAGTTTGGGCTCATTTTGTTTGTACATGAGAGACCCAACCACTGCAACTTATGAAGTAACCTTCCAGGGTTATTCAATGACTCTTGCTGGTACTCATATGTGAGTAGAGCTAGGCATGCCGAGTTTGGGCTAATTTTGTTTATACATAAGAGACCCTACCACTGAAACTTATGAAGTAAACTTCCAGGGTTATTAGATGACACTTGCTGGTACTCATATGTGAGTAGAGCTCGGCATGCCGAGTTTGGGCTCATTTTTTTCGTACATGAGAGACCCTACCACTGAAACTTATGAAGTAACCTTCCAGGGTTATTCGATGACTATTGCTGGTTCTTATATGTGAGTAGAGCTCGGCATGCCGAGTTTGGGCTCATTTTGTTTGTACATAAGAGACCCAACCACTGAAACTTATGAAGTAACCTTCCAGGGTTATTCGATGACTATTGCTGGTTCTTATATGTGAGTAGAGCTAGGCATGCCGAGTTTGGGCTCATTTTATTTGTACATAAGAGACCCAACCACTGCAACTTATGAAGTAACCTTTCAGGGTTATTCAATGACTCTTGCTGGTTCTCATATGTGAGTAGAGCTAGGCATGCCGAGTTTGGGCTCATTTTGTTTGTACATAAGTGACCCTACCACTGGAACTTATGAAGTAACCTTCCAGGGTTATTCGATGACTCTTGCTGGTATTCATATGGAAGTAAAGCTAGGCATGCCGAGTTTGGGCTCATTTTGTTTGTACATAAGAGACCCTACCACTGGAACTTATGAAGTAACCTTCCAGGGTTATTCGATCACTCTTGCTGGTACTCATATGTGAGTAGAGCTAGGCATACCGAGTTTGGGCTCATTTTGTATGAACATCAGAGACCCTACCACTGGAACATATCTAGCTCTACTCACATATGAGTACCACTAAGAGTCTTCGAATAAACCTGAAAAACCTGAAAGGTTACTTCATAAGTTCCAGTGGTAGGGTCTCTTATGTACAAACAAAATGAGCCCAAACTCGGCATGCCTAGCTCTACTCACATATGAGTACCAGCAAGAGTCATCGAATAACCCTGGAAGGTTACTTCATAAGTTCCAGTGGTAGGGTCACATATGTACAAACAAAATGAACCCAAACTCGGCATGCCTAGCTCTACTGACATATGAGTACCAGTAAGAGTCATTGAATAACCCTGGAAGGTTACATCATAAAATGCAGTGGTAGGGTCTCTTATGTACAAACAAAATGAGCCCAAACTCGGTATGCCTAGCTCTACTCACACATGAGTACCAGCAAGAATCATTGAATGACCATGGAAGGTTACTTCATAAGTTCCAGTGGTAGGGTCTCTTATGTACAAACAAAATGAGCCCAAACTCGGCATGCCTAGCTCTACTCACACATGAGTACCAGCAAGAGTCATTGAATAACCCTGGAAGGTTACCTCATAAGTTCCAGTGGTAGGGTCTCTTATGTACAAACAAAATGAGCCCAAACTCGGCATGCCTAGCTCTACTCACATATGAGTACCAGCAAGAGTCATCGAATAACCCTGGAAGGTTACTTCATAAGTTCCAGTGGTAGGGTCACTTATGTACAAACAAAATGAACCCAAACTCGGCATGCCTAGCTCTACTGACATATGAGTACCAGTAAGAGTCATTGAATAACCCTGGAAGGTTACATCATAAAATGCAGTGGTAGGGTCTCTTATGTACAAACAAAATGAGCCCAAACTCGGTATGCCTAGCTCTACTCACACATGAGTACCAGCAAGAATCATTGAATGACCATGGAAGGTTACTTCATAAGTTCCAGTGGTAGGGTCTCTTATGTACAAACAAAATGAGCCCAAACTCGGCATGCCTAGCTCTACTCACACATGAGTACCAGCAAGAGTCATTGAATAACCCTGGAAGGTTACCTCATAAGTTCCAGTGGTAGGGTCTCTTATGTACAAACAAAATGAGCCCAAACTCGGCATGCCTAGCTCTACTCACACATGAGTACCAGCAAGAGTAATTGAATAACCCTGGAAGGTTACCTCATAAGTTCCAGTGGTAGGGTCTCTTATGTACAAACAAAATGAGCCCAAACTCGGCATGCCTAGCTCTACTCACACATGAGTAACAGCAAGAGTCATTGAATAACCCTGGAAGGTTACTTCATAAGTTCCAGTGGTAGGGTCTCTTATGTACAAACAAAATGAGCCCAAACTCGGTATGCCTAGCTCTACTCACACATGAGTACCAGCAAGAGTCATTGAATGACCATGGAAGGTTACTTCATAAGATCCAGTGGTAGGGTCTCTTATGTACAAACAAAATGAGCCCAAACTCGGCATGCCTAGCTCTACTCACACATGAGTACCAGCAAGAGTCATTGAATAACCCTGGAAGGTTACCTCATAAGTTCCAGTGGTAGGGTCTCTTATGTACAAACAAAATGAACCCAAACTCGGCATGTCTAGCTGTACTGACATATGAGTACCAGTAAGAGTCATTGAATAACCCTGGAAGGTTACATCATAAAATGCAGTGGTAGGGTCTCTTATGTACAAACAAAATGAGCCCAAACTCGGTATGCCTAGCTCTACTCACATATGAGTACCAGCAAGAGTCATCGAATAACCCTGGAAGGTTACTTCATAAGTTCCAGTGGTAGGGTCACTTATGTACAAACAAAATGAACCCAAACTCGGCATGTCTAGCTGTACTGACATATGAGTACCACTAAGAGTCATTGAATAACCCTGGAAGGTTACTTCATAAAATGCAGTGGTAGGGTCTCTTATGTACAAATAAAATGAACCCAAACTCGGCATGCCTAGCTCTACTCACACATGAGTACCAGCAAGAGTCATTGAATAACCCTGGAAGGTTACTTCATAAGTTCCAGTGGTAGGGTCTCTTATGTACAAACAAAATAAGCCCAAACTCGGCATGCCTAGCTCTACTCACATATGAGTACCAGCACGACTCATCGAATAACCTTGGAAGGTTACTTCACTAGTACCAGTGATAGGGTCTCACCAAAACAAATAAAATGAGCCCCAACCTGGCATAACTAGGTCTACTCTTTTATGAGTTCCAGTCGCAACACTTGAACGGGATGGTATACCATATAATCCAGTCCAGTAGTAGTAGTAGTCCAGATAATCTTACCAGATTTCAACGCAAGAAACAAAATAATATCTAAATACCGAAATATATCCTGACTCAACATAACGGAGAAAATAAAGTAATAATGTCCATTTATACAAAAGAAATTTACTTGTACGTAAAGCACAGAATACGAGAAGTATCAAATTGATTTTAGCGAATATTTTGTATTCGTATATTGCTTTTTTCGTCTTCGGGCTGCAGCGACAAGCGACATAGAGTCCACCCCCGACGGCGCTCAAGCGCAGACTGAGATCTCATTGCAGAATTTGGATATATAAATCAAGAAAGTGGCTAAATAAAACGAACCTTATTGCCACACATTAAGACACACGTATGCGAGCAAAATAGAAGAAAAATGTAAGATGATTTTTTGCTTTTTTTGAGTCAATTTACAATATTTTGAAAAAAAATAATCAAATTGTTTTTGAGTTGACTATATTTACTACCCTATTCTATCTTTGAAAATCTAAATAAATGTAAAAATAGAGAGAAAATTGTACCCAAAAATAGCAGTATATGCCTATTTTTGATTTAAGAGGCCGTTTCGAATCGATTTTACATTAATATTAATTAAATATTTTTTATTTATTTTCAAATTTATTTATAGATAAAAAAGTAATCAATTTATCGTAATCATTAGTTTTATTAGTTATTATCTAAAATTGTCGCAAAATGTACCGGAAATATGTGGTTTTTTCATACAAGCGTAAACGCGTCCTTAACTGAATAATATTTTTGGCATCATTTTGTTTATTTTGATTATATTGTTATCTGAAAATTCCCTTCTTTTATTTCTTTAATTTACAGGGTACCCAAAAATATTTTGTACAATTATAAATTGAAGAATCGATAACTTTTCAATTTAGTCAATCACTAGTGCATATGAGAGATAAATTGCTTTTGCACAGCACAACGATAGCGTTCAATGTTCTTGTGTGAGTAAGTTAGACAGCGCATGGTAAATAAATGCTATGTTTGGCAGGATAAAGTCTATAATTGATTTTTTTGCACGTTCTGATTTAAAAAATGCAGGTGAGTGCGCGACTGTGTTTCTATTGATTTTACTAAAGTGTATGTGTAGTAGTAGCCGTGTGGTAGGGGCAAACTGGCGACACAGGTTTCCGATACATTTTCGTCTAAAGGGCACATCTACTATAATTAATATATCTATGGTTCCTACCAAACAAAAAATTTATGCGTGCGTTCCGAAGGGATAGGTAGTAGGTAGGTAGTGGGTAGGTAGTGGGTAGGCAGTGGGTAGGCAGTGGGTAGGCAGTGGGTAGGCAGTGGGTAGGCAGTGGGTAGGCAGTGGGTAGGCAGTGGGTAGGCAGTGGGTAGGCAGTGGGTAGGCAGTGGGTAGGCAGTGGGTAGGCAGTGGGTAGGCAGTGGGTAGGCAGTGGGTAGGCAGTGGGTAGGCAGTAGGTAGGCAGGAGGTAGGCAGGAGGTAGGCAGGAGGTAGGCAGGAGGTAGGCAGGCGGTAGGCAGGCGGTAGGTAGGCGGTAGGTAGGCGGTAGGTAGGTAGTAGGTAGGCGGTAGGTAGGTAGTAGGTAGATTATCGAAAATAAATCATAACACACATAAATAAGTGGAGATACCAACAGACTGCCATGCAGAGGGTATTGGGTTCGAATCCACGGCGCGCACCAATGAATTTTCGGAGTTATGTGCGTATTGAATTGTTAATTGCCTCCGTGGTCCAGTGGATAGTGTATGCGACTGCAGATCGGAGGTCCCGGGTTCGATTCCCGGGTCGGGCAAAATTGTTACTGAGTTTTTCCAAGTTCTCAGTAGTAGCACGAAGTCTGGTGATGTGCCCGGTAGTGGCAATAGGCTCGCCCCCTATTATGTGGGACCTAAAAATTCATGGCGAAATGTGGGTGTAATGTCACACCGTCTACCCCTTCGGGGATACACGCGTGAGTAGATGATTGATGATGAAATGATGAATTGTCAATTATCGCTTGTCCCGTACCTCGAAAAACATGTTAAGCTGTCGGTTCCGGTTGTCATGAAGATCTTTGACAGTCGTTACAAGGCGTCAAAAACTGACACTAGTCTAACCTATGGAATATCGCTATACCTACGGGTTACGGAGGTCAGACAGGCAGTCGCTCTGTGGAAAAGCTAATATTCAGCCAAATCCGGTTCGACTGGGAAGCGGACCCTAGATTGAAACTGGGATAACGCTAAGAGAATGTTGATCGCTTTAAAAATAAGTAATTAAATTAAAATAAAACAAGTATTTAACTGCCTACTACCTGCCAACTACTACTACCTACCACCTACATAGTCGTCAAGTTTTCTTAAATGTAATTTCAATTTCTGAACGCACGCATAAAATGTTTGATAGGTAGGAACAGTTTGTATGAGAAAATAAAATTGTTACTATTTTGATTGTATTTCGATTTTACATGCAATTTCACAATATTTTTTCACTACTGGCTTAAATAACACTCCTTTTGGGCTTCGCCGCAGTCGGGTAGAAAAACCGGGCAAGTGCAAATTCTTCTTGTAGGTGTAACTTATTTACGGCTTATTGAAAAAATATAAGAAAAACATATGTTCAGGTACCAATTAGGTACTATATTTTAACGAAAAGATGAACTAGTTATAACGCCTACAACTAGGTGAAACAAGTTTGGTCCAGCCATTCTGAAGTCAGAATGGCTGGCCACTTTCCTCGTAATAGTTTTCCCTCTTTAGCGAGGTACAAAATTTTTGATGTCTGGTACCAAATAGTATAAAATAGGTACAAAAGTTTGGTATTGTTCAAACCTCCAAAATCTCTCATGGTCCAGCCATCCTGACGCACACTTTTGTATAGACGCGCCGCACACGTATGGCCGGTGGTGGACACTCGCTACAGAAGTAAAATATATGAAAAAGTGTGTTAAGTGGCTGTCGCTGGCCACCAGTGGCTGTGGTTGGTGGCCCGTTGGCGCCGACCCTAAGCCTTTCCACAGGGCGACTGTCTGTCTGACCTCCGCAACCCAAAGGCGCGATACCGCCTGCATGGCAGTGTGTTGGTAGATGCATAGACTATCGCTAAGACACTTCCTAGGTAAACTAAAATGTTATTTTGGATTAAGGACATTATCCATGACTATTTGAAACGCGTAGGTACGGCAGTGGCGTAGCGTGGGGGTGGGCCGGGAGGGCCATGGCTCGAGGCGGCACATTTAGGGGGCGACAAAAGAGGCCGCAAAGAAAAAAAAATTATATACCTACTAAGCGCGCCCACTGACTCGATCCAAGTAAGATCGCGCGACAGCGCGGGCGCTGTAGGAACTAGGCAAGTAGGCAGGGGCGGGGTGAAGTTGAGTCCTGTCTAGGGCTTGTAATATCGGATAATATTGAATTCCGGAACTGAGTTACGATATTGGAGTGTCAATTCCGGAATTCCGGTACTGGTTCCGGAATCGGTATGCTCTTGAAATATTTATATTTCTAATCTATACATATAAATAAAATTGAAGTGTCTGTCTGTGATTTCAAAATAACTATGTTTTTTCAAGTGCATATAGTTAGTTATACGATTCTAAGTCCAAAACAACCCTTTTTAACATTTTTGTCTGTCTGTCCGTCTGTCTGTCTGTCTGTCTTTCTGTTTGTCCGGGGTAATCTCTGGAACGGCTGAACCGATTCAAATGAGACTTTCACTACCAGGTAGAGGACTTTATAGCGCTACATATACGCTACAATTTGACCCGGTAGTTGGCGCTGTTGTCGCGATAACAAGTCTTTACTTATTCAACTCTTCTATATCTATACATATAAATAAAATTGAAGTGTCTATCTGTGATTTCAAAATAACTATGGATTTTCAAGTGCATATAGTTAGTTATACGATTCTTAGTCCAAAACAACGCTTTGTAACATTTTTGTCTGTCCGTCTGTCTGGCTGTCTGTCTGTCTGTCTGTTTTTCTGTTTGTCCGGGGTAATCTCTGGAACGGCTGAACCGATTCAAATGAGACTTTCACTACCAGGTAGAGGACTTTATAGCGCTACATATAGCCTACAATTTGACCCGGTAGTTGGCGCTGTTGTCGCGATAACAAGTCTTTACTTATTCAACTCTTCTATACATCTATACATATAAATAAAATTGAAGTGTCTGTCTGTGATTTCAAAATAAGTATGGATTTTCAAGTGCATATAGTTAGTGATAGGATTCTAAGTCCAAAACAACCCTTTTTAAACATTTTTGTCTGTATGTCTGTCTGTCTGTCTGTCTGTCTGTCTTTCTGTTTGTCCGGGGTAATCTCTGGAACAGCTGAACCGATTCAAATGAGACTTTCACTACCAGATAGAGAACTTTATAGCGCTACATATAGGCTACAATTTAACCCGGTAGTTGGCGCTGTTGTTGCGATGACAAGTCTTTACTTATTCAACTCATCTATACCTACATATAAATAAAATTGAAGTGTCTGTCTGTGATTTCAAAATAACTATGGTTTTTCAAGTGCATATAATTAGTTCCACGATTCTAAGTCAGAAACAACCCATTTTAACATTTTTGTCTGTCTGTCTGTTAGTCCGGGGTATTCTCTGGAATGGCTGAACCGATTCAAATGAGACTTTAACTGGAAGGTAGAGGACTTTATTGCAACTACATATAGGCCCCAATTTGACCCGGTAGGTTGCGCTGTTGTCAATACACTTATTTTTGTATAATTATATATAAAAACAAAGAGTCATTCATCTTGAAATCTGGAAAATCACCGGCTGTATAAAGATTAGATTTGGCAGAGAACTTTTTAAAACGTTACCTTTTACGCGTGCGAAGCCGCGGGTACCAGCTAGTATAAAATAAACGTGTATAATGCCAAAATACAAGTTATATACTTTTCATCACTTTACAATTCGTTATACATTGGATAGATCCTCAGATCATTGAAGTAAGGAGATATGCCCCGGCCTAGAGAACCAGTGTCGCCAATTCTTTTACACCCACACACCTGCGCTCTATAAACGCTTCGCTTCTTACACGCACATAACTATAACGGCGCTTCCATTCGCCACTCACACAAGTAAATTCACGCTTAACAAGAAACATCGCCTATGTCTCGTACGTGCGCAGGAAGAAGATAGCATTTTACTCACACATTGATAAATGCAATAACATTTACACGATTACACTAGGGGTTGACTCTATCGATATAAAATATCGATAATAAAAGCTCATTGATATTTTTTTGTGTCTGGCTTGTTAGGCTATTAGTTAGTGACGCTGTCTGCTGAGCCTGAGGTCGTGGATTCAATGCCCGTCTAGGACATTTTAATATATTATGATGAGCTCAATGACCTGTTCTGTGTTTGAGTATAATTTATGTATAATGTGTTTTTATTTTAAAATATTATCCTACTAATATTATAAATGTGAGAGTACGGATGTTTAGATGTTTGGATTTCAATCACGCAAACACGGCTGTACGGATTTGGATGAAATTTGGTACACAGATAGATTATTACTTGGATTGACTATTTTTATTAACATTCCACGCCAGCGGAGCTGCGAGCGGTAGATAGTAATATATATATAACCTTACGCCTGTTTCCCTGAAGGGGTAGGCAGAGGAATTTTAAACGCCCACTTTTCGCCAATGTTTTGATACCACGTTATAGGTGGCGAGCCTATTGCCGTTTATCGGGATGTTTTATTTGCCTTAGCATCGTCCGTTAATCGACCGGTGCACCACTTGCAGGTGAGGTTGGCTTGTGACCCTAAGTTCTTGGTGGGAACCCTATGCATCCAAAATATTATAATATAAGAATTAATAAAGCACTGCTGAGTTTGAAATCAGATGGCCGTGTGTCAGCTGTCTATAGTATTATTTCATTTCATTTAAGTACTGAGCACGTCTAATAATAATTATATAAAAATGAGTGTGTGTTTGTTTGTCATAATTAATTAATCATTATGTTCCTTTAATGTATATAAATAAAAGTAACTAAATTAATCATTTTATATATGTAATGTACATGTCATTTGTAATTATTATATTAAATAAAAGCACAGAAGAAAAGAAACAGAACAACACAACAATATGAAACGAAATAAAGTGATCCTACTTATTGAGGTAGGTCTATTTTGAAATGTTGTAATATACCTACTATGAGTAAATACAGTGTAATGTAACAGGGAGAACTAAATAAAATTCACGCAACACTTATCAAATATTTATTAATTCCGTAAAATTGTTTTTTTTTTTATAGACTCACGCCTGTATCTCCGAAGGGGTAGGCAGAGGTGTAACATTAAACCCACATTTCGCCAGGAATTTTTAGGTCCCACGTAATAGGGGGCGAGCCTATTGCCGTACCGGGCACATTACCAGACTCCGTGCTGCTACTGAGAATTTCCTAACGGAAAAACCCAATAACACTTTGCCCGACCCGGGAATCGAACCCGAGACCTCCCAATCCCATGCGCACATTTATGCCGCGAGACCAACGAGGCAGCAAATAGAATATATGTACATATTCTACGCTATCATATCACTGGCCGGTAAAATGTAGGTATTTATTTAGTTTTAGTTATAACATTATATTAAAATCATCATTACTGTTTCAAACGCCAGTGTAATCATTATCTGCTTACGAAACAATAGCGCTTCAAAAACAAAAAAATATATTGCTTATAACTCACATTATTATTTTGCAATGTTTATATCGATGTTATGCAAATTGCAGTTACTCGTGGTACACCACTAATTCGCTCCTTTGGCGAGCGATGCAACCCAACGCTCACAGCGGCAGATACTACAAATGCCTACAATAGTCAGCGGTATCGATGTGTGTTTATTCCATTGCGCTCGAAATAAGAGTAAACTGACTGTTTCACAGTACAAAACCATCAATGGAAATAATTATAGTGCAGTTTTGTGACGAAGGATAGTGTTAGTACGTTATCGTTGTAGAGGCAGAAATTTTATTTGAAATATCTTGTTTTATGCAAATTAATAGTAAAATTGTCGTTGTTACATGTGGTATGTGATTTCATTACTCGCAGAGGTTTGAATTTTGCTCGTATTTTGACACGTAACCACTGCACAGCTAGGCATTTTGAAAAAAATTGAGTAAGTTTCGGGTGCGCATTCAAATTGCAACTGATTGCGACATACGGGCGCGCGACGGCGAGTATGCGACGTAGAGCATACTGCGTTCGCACGCGCCGAGCGTTCATTACATATCTATACTTCTATGATCTGAGGATAGATCAAAATTTTACCATTGAATTTGAACACCTCAACGTTTTCTACAGTCTTTATTAATTAACATGCTATGAACATTCAAGCCTAAGTAGAAAAAAGGTAAGAAGAAAAATAGTATAATTAAACATTGTTATACAACCAGGCAATTTAACATTAAAATAATAACCAGACCGATTCTCGAAATTTCTAGCTCATGGTTTGCCAACGTGCCATGTAATATGGCGTGTTAGGTGTACCGTGTAAGACTAACCATCAAAGCAGCGAAGTGCGCGTCAAAGCGGCAAAGTGCGCGTCAAAACAGCGAAGTTAAAATAGGATTGGGTAGGATATTCTGTAGGATACATCTCGAAAAGTGGACATACATCACCAAACAATGCAACCCTGAAGGAGAAGTAAAACTGGAGGAAAGAGAAGTGTTGACAGGGGCAGGCCGAAAACATGATTAATACTTTTCTAGCTGACTGGCAAGATAAAGCCAAAGATCGGCATTTATGGAAGAGTGTGCGGGACGCCTTAGCCCAGCAGTGGGACAATAACTGTTAAAAAATAAAAACAAATATTACAAAAACTTTTTTTTTTATTGTAATAGGCGGCAAACGAGCAGACGGATTGCCTGATGGTAAGTAATTACCGCCGCCCATGGACACAAGCAACACCACAGGAGTCACAAGTGCGTTGCCGCCCCTTGGGGTTGGGAAAAGGGATAGGATGAGGAGTGGGATCAGGGAGAAGGGATAGGGGATAGGGCCTCCAGAACTCTCATTCACCGAACGAAACGCAACAGCTTAGGCACTGTTACTTTACGTCGATTTTCTGTGAGAGGGTAGTACTTCCCCGGTCGAGCTGGCCCATTCATGCTGAAATCAGCAAGGCTCTACTATCTTTAAAATAACATTTGGGAATAAAGTGAGTTTATGCACTTTCCTTATTTTATGGGTAGGTAGTTGATTGCTTCAATTGTTGAAAAAAATCGTGGGGGCGAGAAACAATAAAATCTTTGAAACCGATTTTTCCCTTATGAAATTGTTCATTTTCCAAAAAAAATATGATCCATTGGAGCAAGTTACAGGCTCTAGGGGGTATGGAGGGTGTCGGAGACTTTCAAACCTCAGCTTCCTCTAATTTACTCTATCGTTGTCTAATCGTCTTGCGCGAAGTACCTATGTAATCTAAATGTCCGTTGTCCTCAAGCAGCAGAAGGCTCTAACGAATAAAGATATAATTCTGATTATAACGATTGAGACCAGTGTTGGTTGTTTAACAGGCATCTTTCCATCATTGTTTGCAATTGTTGACAGTGAAAGGACCATGCGTCAAATTGGGCTCAGTGTCCAACAGAGTTATGGCATATGCCATTGGAAAGAATTTTGTTCGTACTAAAATTGTTACTACTAGCACTACCTTCAATTCCATTGCAGAAAAAAGATATGCACTTAAATAGATTTTATAGAAAAATACAATTGTTAGTCATAAAACTGTTATAGTTACAATATATTCATACTTTAAAATCGTTTAGTCGACATTTGACAGATTCTACTTTTGACATCATAGTCTACTATTGACAGATTCTACATATGACAGATTCTACATATGACAGATTCTACGTATGACAGATTCTACATATGACAGATTCTACGTATGACAGATTCTGTATTTAACAGATTTTGAAAAAGTGAGACATTTTAGGTTGTATGTGAAAGTAACTAAATAGGTTGTGTTAGGTTCTCTTTTGACCCTTAACCCGAAAATAGGAGCCCTGCGAAGCAGGGCTCCGTCAGCCTCAGTTTATTAAACTAGTGGAATCAATAAAAGCGATATTTAGGTTTTATGTGAAATAAGTGAAACGGAACGCAACCGCCATCTTGTATGAATGAATGTTAACAAAAAAAAATAATTTTAACGTTAATTTGGTAATTGTGACTGTTTCTAAAAATATTAGTACTATAATAAACCTAAATATCGCTTTTATTGTTTCCACTAGTTTAATAAACTGAGGCTGCAAAGACCTGCTTCGCAGGGCTCCTATTTTCGGGTTAAGGGTCAAAAGAGAACCTAACATAACCTATTTAGTTACTTTCACATAAAACCTAAAATGTCTCACTTTTTCAAAATCTGTCAAATACAGAATCTGTCATACGTAGAATCTGTCATATGTAGAATCTGTCATATGTAGAATCTGTCATACGTAGAATCTGTCATATGTAGAATCTGTCATATGTAGAATCTGTCATATGTAGAATCTGTCAATAGTAGACTATGATGTCAAAAGTAGAATCTGTCAAATGTCGACTAAACGTTTAAAATCAGTGGTGTAGCTAGCTTTGGTGGCACCCGGGGCGGAAGTTGGCAGTCGACCGTTTTCTTTTTTTTTAGTCGATATCTAACAATTACGGGCTAACTGCTTCCGAATCGTAGTGCTGAGCTAGTGCCTATGTGTTTTATATGTTTGTACATTGTTAAATCTTAAAGTCGAGTTCGGAGTGGCACCCCAAAAAGGGTGACATCCGGGGCGGACCGCCCCCGCCGCCCCCTCTCCCTTCCTACGCCACTGTTTAAAATAATGGTAAACAATAGATGCGCTTGCGCCCGTGTGATTTACAACACTCTCCTTCCCTCTCATACCTCTCGGACGCCTGCCCCGCGCCCGTCTGCTCTCAGTCAGTCAACTCGTGATTCTCACGGTGTTATCTGTGTGTCCTAAAAACAGGACAGGCTAGAAGTACCCTGAACCGAAGAGCATGCATGAGGAATTTGATGGGAGTGAATGAAGCAAGAGAGATATGTCAGGATCGTTGCAAAAGGCGTTCCGTATTCTCTGCCTACCCCTCCGGGAAACAGGCGTGAGTCTATGTATGTATGTTATCTGTGTGTTTTCGTGTATCCTCTCGGCACATACAATTAAATCCACCGTCAGGTCACCTAAACGATATTATTATTGATATTGATTGAAATGTTAATAAAAATATTTTTAACTGTTAGCAACTGTTTTATTTTTTATGTATTCTTTGCACATGGAATTAACACTAGTTAAAGATGTGAAACAACAAAAACTACAATGCCATAACAGCATTACTTTGCAGGATTATAGTTTATTTAGGTATGTTAGGAGAATAATATTTATAGCAAAATAACCCCATGGATTCTTCGCAAAAATGAGTTTATATCTTTATATTTAGTGCTTTACAAGTATATTCAAAGTGGTCTCATCACTGTTGGTGGGTGAGCCCAGGCTTCATACATTTTTGCCCATGGTCCTTTCACAGGTAGACCGCTAGACAGCAAACGCCAGAATATGTGGTCATCTAAAATGTTCTTAATCAGCCTATAAAATGAAAGTTGACTAGAAAGGTATTTTGTGTCGTATTATAATGCTGAAAGCCGTAAGAAAGGTTAGTTTTACATGCCTATGCAACCCATAAACAGCTGTTTGTATTCATACAGCTAACACATCACACCTGAACCAAAATAAGAGTTTATAAACGCTTTGGGCCTTATTATAAAACAAGGTCTAAATATAATACCAGGTTTAGATCTTGATGGAGTATGTTTAAAAAGACTTTTTGACGAAATTCGTTATTTTTCTATATTCGACATTTGATCTAACGCATTTGAGTGACAATAGTTTTCCAAAAATGTGTCTATAGTGCACATATAATAAATTTTACGCAGGTAAGTTTAGTACTAAACCTTAATGTAGATTTAGTCCATGTTTTGTAATAAGGCGGTTTAGGTCCACCAGTGAACCGAATGTAAACTCTTAAAGGGAATAAAATGCTACTTGGGATACTAAGGCAGCGATAGCCAAGTGGAGATGATACAAGAAGACGGCGAAACGAAAATCGGTGCCTACCAACGGACTGTTATGCAGAGGGTATCGGGTTCGAATCCACGGCGCGCACCAATGACTTTTCGAAGTTACATGTGTATTAGGTAAATTATTAAATATCGACAGTCTTTACGGTGACTCAGTACCCTCAAATAAACTGATATTGGTCTAAAGCGTGGAATATCGCTATCCCTTTGGGTTGCGGAGGTCAGACGGTAGTCGCTCCAGTCAGACCAGTAAGCGGATCTCGGGCTCCAAGGCGTGTAAGTCTTGGATACAACCGGGATAACGCTAGGGAGATGATGATGATGATGGAAGTAATACTGGGGTTATCAGAAATCCGAAGATAGGGTAACTCTAGAGACGAGAAGGCGACCTACTCTTGGGGTGGCGTCGGTTTCCTGGTCAGGAGGAACAGTTTGTTGAAGTCGGTAGTGTGTCGACCCGGTTAGCGTATCTCGTACTTAAACACTAAATAGGGGTGTTTAGGCCACCCCTATTTAGATTTTAAGTACGAGATACGCTATGGTGATGAATAATGCCGAACTCAACTCATCCTGACGAGATCTATTTAGTAATCTGTGAGGAGATGGCTGAATGTACCAGCACACTGTTAAGGCAATGCCTAGTAAGACTAAAGGTCATTTCAACGCGAAAGTGGAAGTACAAGATGGTGGCGAAACGAAAATCGGTGCCCACGTGTGGGGCTCGAGAACCATAAGACCAAATGCTAGTTAGCTTTCTCGTAGCAGAGAGGATTTCCTTAATGAATTTCTTTTGTAAAAAGAAGCCTCGCAGGCAGTGGATTTGGCAAAACCGCGATAAAGTGACAAACAAGGTGAAAGACATCACGACGGACCGAAAGCACACATTTAAAGACGGTGATCAATACGATAAATACCTGAAGAAATCACCGATGAGTACGAGGCTATAATAAAAGTTTATAATAAAAGAATTATAGGTAAACCTCAGAAGTGAAAGGGCCCAGTCAATAAAGCCTACTCTCAGACCTACATTGCCCCTCCCCCCAAAAGCATTAAACAGAAGACGGCCACAGTGGTCACGATACTACGAGTAGGAGATTCGTCTCAAAAGATCTGCTCTGCATAGAAAAAAAACAAGGAATCTAATCTAAACTGCCTGCCGAAACTCTCGAACTAATGAGGAAAAGACGCGAGATGCCATCCTGTCGGCTGTCTTCGCGCGAAGGACGGACCGTAAAAAAACAAATACGAAAGCTTACGCGACGAGACCCCCGACGCTCTAACATTCGAGCCATCGAGGCTGCGATCGAGAAAACCCCGGAGATCATAAAGCTTCGCTCTGCAGTTGAGGCGACACCAGAGGGCGACACAATCAAACGACACAACGATAGCGGATGGCCGCACCGTCAACTCAAAAATCGAGATTCTCGAAGATGTTGAAAGGTTTTATAGACTTTTGTTTACCTCGCGGGCAGACAGAACAATTTGACTTAGTACCGACGACCACAGTGCCCTACTGACGCACCACTACACCGAAGGTAACCCCACCTCTTAAAAACAATAAAGCACCTAGTAATGACGGAAATCCATCGAAATTTCATTTATTAAAATGCTTTAAGCCGTCGAGGCCTAGACTAAGCTATATATTACAGCAGTGAAATGGCCGCAGCCGTGCGCGACTCATTAAAACCGCTGAGAGCTACCACGTTTTGCCGTAAAATTATTATACCCTATGCTCTATGATATTCGTGCAATTGAGATGAATCAGACATACTTACTTATGTACATACAAACATGCCAAAACCCGAAAAACGTTACACTTCTGCAGAAAAATTGAGGTAAAAAGGGGGCGGCAAATTGCCGAACGGCCCGGGCGGCAGAAACCCACGCTACGCCACTGGCGTACGGCAAGTTTTTGAGTCTCGTACGGATTCGAACAAATTAACTATAAAGATTTTTTCATATCATGACCATCTCAGCCTGGTACAGTCAGCTTCATAAATATATATACATTTACGTTATTTTATATGGTTATATTGTCCAAAATTGTTATAATTTTTATTATGTACTAGCTGTGCCCGCGACTCCGTTCGCGTAAATGTTGGAATTTTATTAGCATGACATTTATGCTAAGAGTATATAATATTTATAACTTTTATATGTACCTAATTATATACCTAATATATATCTTTAGATAATTTCTTTATACACAACATTAACTGTTTTACCACCTTCACATAGAACATACATACATACATACATAGACTCACGCCTGTTTCCCGGAGGGGTAGGCAGAGACCATGGAACGCCATTTGCAACGATCCTGACATACCTCTCTTGCTTCATTCACTCCCATCAAGTTTCTCAAGCATGCTCTTCTGTTTAGGGTACTTCTGACCTGTCCTTTTTTAGAATGTCTCCAATCTGATCAGAGAACGTCCGCCTAGGTCTTCCCCTTCGTCCCGTCCCATTCACACTTGCCTTATATATCTTCTTTGTCAGTCTTTCGTCATCCATCCTCTCCATGTGTCCAAACCATCTTAACATGCCTTTCTCGATGCTTGTCACTACATCTTCTTTTACCACACACCACTCTCGTATCACACAATTCTTTACTCTGTCGATCATAGACACACCACACATACTTCTCAGAGCTCTCATTTCTACAGCATTTATTCTACTTTCATGACTCTTCTGCCATACCCAACTTTCACTACCATACATAGAACATGTAAATTATTTTTACCGATCATGTGAAAAACAACATGTTCGGATGTCGATTCCAGCTGTTTCAAGTGTCTGACCCTGTGATTTATTTAGAAAATACACACAGGACTACGACTATCCAGCCCTGCCGAAAGTAAGATAGCCCCGTTGAGTAATTCAAGAGGTATCTGAATTCAGAGCGCAGTCTCCCGCTCAGAGATTCCCACGTACGTGACGTGAGGACTGGAACATTGGGAATAATGAGACACCTGTATAAGAACAGAACACGAACGAACGAAAGAAATCAAAGAAACACGATAACATTCAACAATCATAAACTCATAAGTAACGTCAAATACCCAATCCGAGTATGCCAACGACGACGAAAGCAAATTATCCGAGAACCTGATCAATCCTCGGAGAATCTTAAGGCCCATCCACACGGCACAATTTTACCACTGATCAAATTTTCAATCGAATTGGCTTTGCCCGTCTACACTACACGACACAATCAAATCACTGATTTGCATTCCGTCCACCCGATTGGCTAAAATCTCGTGGTACCGCCCACCCGATGAACTTGAGTTGGACGACTGGCGTCTACACGTCTCGATTTCATCAAGTGATTTAGTCAAGTTGGACGTAAAATCGTGTCGTGTGGATAGGCCTTTAAAGGCCCATCCACACGGCACAATTTTACCACTGATCAAATTTTCAATCGAATTGGCTTTGCCCGTCTACACGACACAATCAAATCACTGATTTTCATTCCGTCCACCCGATTGGTTAAAATCTGGTGGTACCGCCCACCCGATGAACTTGAGTTGGACGACTGGCGTCTACACGTCACGATTTCATCATGTGATTTAGTCAAGTTGGACGTAAACTCGTGTCGTGTGGATAGGCCTTAACACCGCACTTCAGAAAATGACGTCATTTGTCAACGCCATCTATGTTTACATATACAAACCGACCGAGATAGAAAATAATAATTATGGACTAATCGACAACTTGTGACTCCTGTGGTGTTGCTTGTGTCCATGGGCGACGGTAATTGCTTACCATCAGGCAATCCGTCTACTCGTTTGCCGCCTTATGGTATAAAAAAATAATAATAATGAAATGATTATATAACTATTATATAAACATAATAATTTGAAATAAGTACATAAGATTGACCGTTTAAATTAAGTGGACATTGTAATAAATTTTGACACAGAGACTTTTTGTTTATGAAAGTGCCGAATATCATACTCTAATATTTTTTAATAACAGAAAGATTCCCGACAATTATTGGCTTTTTTGCAAGAAACATTTATTTTGCTAGAAAATTATTTGAAAATAGTGACATCTATCGGTCGGTAAGTAGCCATAAAACACTTTGAAGGTACCTATTTAGACTAACTATACTTTTACTAACAAACTTATAATGATCATAGATGGCACCATACATATAACCAGTTTTGGATGATCCTTGTTTTGTTTGGGACTACGTACAAAGGAGAGGTCAAGCTGTAAAACGAAAACCACTCAACCGATTGTGATGTAACATATACTATTTTATAGGTCTGAGTATCCTTTGTACATGAGTGTAAGTTTTATTGAAATCAATTTCGTCATTTTAGAGATCTTTAGCAACATAGGGAAAGACGTCGGACAGACAGACATAAATTCTAAAAATGATCAAGTATTGCTTTTTAGCATTTTCCTAGATTTTTTAGCTAATTTTCGTCAAAATATCTTTAATGTACAGACTTTTTCACCTCTACAGTTTTATTATAGTATAGATAAGGATTTTTACACAAGAAAATCTTGCCTGAATCATAATTTATAAATTAAGTATAATAAAAGAGGAGTTTTAATTCATAAAAGTCTCAGCAAAGCTGTTGAGGTGTGTAGCTACTTTATAGAGTTGACTGTACACTCCACTGGCATGGTGGCACCCGGGACGGAAGTTGGCGGGCGACCTTTTTTCCGACTGATTTGAATGAGACGTCAATCGTAGTGCTGAGCTAGTGCCTACATTGTTCTTAAAGAGTCGAATTTGGGGTGGGTGGCACCCCAAAAAAGGGTGACACCCGAGGCGTTCCGCCACAGCCGCCCACTTCCTACGCCACTGGTACTGGCACCGACAGCGAAATTATCAAAAATATCAGTCTATGCCTGCCCAAAAGAATTGGCATAAATGTTCCCGAAAATATTGGTACCCTGGTATAATAAATTATTATTATAGTCGTATTTTTAATTAGACGAAGCCAACAGACAGTAGCTAATGTCACTTTGTAAAATAATGTTGTCATATTTAAAGTAATAGTGATGCGTTTAGTTCTCGTTCAATCAGATGAACGAACAATGAGTGTGAATAGTTAATCATTTCAAACTATAAAAGAATATTATTTCTATTTTACAATAAAAGTGCTCTGATATAAGTTACTAGTAGTTATGTAAGTAGTTACATCAGTTTTTTGACGGCTTATTAGGTACAAAGCGCGGCTCGCGTCGGTCGCCATTTTGTTTGTCATTAATTCGGCTTCTAACCTCTGGTCTGATAGCAAGAATGTTTTTTCTGCGCTCACGCTGTTTAGTATTTAGTTATTGTTTTTGTTAAGTTTTCCGTTACGTTGTGTTTGTGGTAATTGTTGCGTTTGTGTCCACATTGTTTCGTACATATGTATTGAGACGGAGGATCTCAGGTAGGATGTCGGGGTTCGAGAGAAACACTGCTAGGCTGAACAGGTTCTTTATTATGTCTCACTACCGCTTACATACAGTATGACCGAACTAGGTAAGCACTGGCCTGAGCTGGCTGGAGTGTAGACTCCTGCTGCTCTCCGACGCTCGCAGGGTAGCTGCTCGAAGGGTCGCCGATGAGCTGGCCAAGGTGCGCTGCGCAGGCAGCTCTGTGGTCGATGTTCAGGCTGAGCGGGTCTCAGGCGGTGCAGCCGATGTGGGTCGAGCGGTCAGGCTCAGGCGTCCGTGGCCTGGCTGTAGGAGCTCGTAGGCAGGAACGGAGGCTTGGGTGGCAACTGGTTAGTAGCGGCACGGCGCCAGCAGCTCGTGGCTTGTAGCCCGTAGAGAGAACGTAGCCCGTAGGAAGAACGTAGCCGTAGGAAGAACGTCAGGTGCAGTGAGCTCGTAGGGTGAACCCCAGCGGGACAGTAGATAGGAAGTAGAATGTAGAATAATCGCGAGGTGTAGCGGCAGCGTTCCGATGTCTAGGGAAAGTGACCATTCTACAACGCGCACCCATCTTATATAGATGTAGGCCTATGACTCACAACTGCCTTGGCTAGTGAATATGACCATATTTGGTAATATTGCGAACGATGTCTGGCTAAGCTGGCGTTAAGCGCCTGCGAGATATTATAACGCAATACGTGTAGTATTACGTTACAATACCCCGCTCTGTACAGCAGGATTTTTCGTGTCTAGACAAGAAAAATCCGTCTAACTAAGTCCTCCGAACTTCTGTAGACAGTGCTAAGTAGATAGTGACTATGAAACTCAAACTGCAGGTAGGTACAATGAAAGAATCTAGTTAGGTTAGGAATCAGTGTAGTTAATTAGTTTTAAATCTTTAATGTGCCAACTGCCAATAGATTTACCCGACGAATCCGCTAATTCGTATACTAGTGGTGACTTTTTAGCAATAATAGTACACTTGGCAAACTTAGGAGCTAGTTTTTTTTGCCAAATGATTTATCGTAGGTTCTTTTCCACACAGTATCACCCACGTTAACACCAGCCGGTTTACGACGTAAGTTGTATGTGTGTGTATATAAAGTACCATTGTTTTGTTGTTTACGTGCGACACAAGTATCACACGAAGATATAAACTTAATAATGTCAGCGTGCATACCAGGCCAATAATAACGCTGCGCTAAACGTTTATACGTTTTAAAAATACCTAAATGACCCGCAGCGAGTTCCGAATGGTATTCTTTAATGGCGGTAGTTCTATCTGAGGTATGTAGGACCTCTTTCCAATCGAATACTTTACGCAATGTACATTTAGATACCATATATCTGTACAATTTATCATTCCTGATAGAATAATTAGGGAAAGATGTAGGTGAGTTTTTATAGCCATTGTAGATTGTAGTATACCACTGATCCGAGGTTATAGTAGTCTCGTTATCAGTGTTAGTATCAATAGCTGACACGGTAGCATTAACTTTATTAGGCAAGGAATTACTACGAGAGTAATTATTAGATAAAGAAACAGAGTTAATATAGTTTGGTAACAATTTAAATCTTTTCCAGAAGTCAATACCTAAAATTAACGAACTAGTGACTTCTGGAATTACGTACGCTTTTAAGTTATAAGTTTTATTTTCAAAAGTGGTGGGTAGGTTGATATAGCCGATCGGTGTCAGACGATGACCACCCGCCGATCGAAAAAATATAGTAGGGTTGTCACACTTATTCAAAGGGAGATTAGTTTGAGAAATAATTTTTATATGAGAATTATTGCCCAGTATTGTCACGGCAGAACCTGAGTCAAGTAACCCAGTAAGGGGTAGATTCTTAATGGTTACATTAACATAGGGTCGAAAATCAGTATTAGGTTTTTGATCTCGGGTCGCAGCCACAGAATGACTAGAAAAATACACCTTTAGAGTGTTCAGCCAATTTTTCCAGTCTTCCTTGTCAAAATATTTAGGTTTAGAAGATGTACAAACGGTAGGGTTTGTCATCTTATTTGACGAACGACGATCCGAATAAATTTGTTTTTTTGAAAATGATTTATTTTTACAGGTAGGGCAATTTACGAATGTGACATCCCTAAGGCCACACTTAAAACATATCGGATAACGTTCTCGCTTGCACGTCCCTAGTGAGTGATCAGTCGAACGGCAGCGCGGACAAAATACACACCTCTTATTAGTTATTTTTGTAGGAACAGCTGATTTAGATATCATGTTGACATCATAGTGTTGCGGGTTAGGCCCAGGTGTATCGTTCGGTTCGACATTTATAGATGCGACAGTAGCGTAGTTTTTTAGTTTAGACGGTTTATAGTACTGTGAATTATTATAGTGACCGTGCGTGTCCTTTTTATTTATGTAAGCTAAATCAGGTGCTACTGTGTTAGACGTAGGGTAACTAGGTTCGTGAAATTGTGCACTTAAACACTGGAACCTCTCATAGTTTAGACATAGTGTTTTTAGAGTGTCTATAGTGTCTATAGCCGTAATACATGAAGCTAGTACTGTAGAATAACACGGTCTAATATTGTGAAGCAATATATTTAGTTTTTCATGTTCGGTTAGGACCGTGTTCGGTGACAATCGTGCAAAAAGTTGGAACATAATTGATAAATAGATGATTATACCTTCAGTTTGCCCTTGAGTACGATTACGAATCTCGGCTAAAAGTTTATAATCATAGTCGTACGGTGTAAAATCAGCTGTGAGTTTACTAGCTAGTTCGTCCCATGTAGAAATGGAATTTTTAACACCGCGAAACCAGTGTAACGCATTACCAGTAAAAATTTCGGACGCGTAATCGAATAATCTATTGGCAGGTAGATTTCTAACCGTCCTAAATTCAGTCACGCGTTGTAGAAATTCACGAACGCAGCCTGTTCCGTCGAATTTGAGTTTCGATAGTTCGCCAACCCTCAAATGCTCACAGTGGACAGTTACCGGAGTCGACGCTGCCTGTGCAGGGGTTGAATCCGTGCAAGTCATCGTGGCTCCGACTTCCGCCGACGGAACATTCGAGTGTTCTATCTTAGATAGCTCTGCCGACAGCATCCGAAAGCGTTCAGTCAGGTCGGATATTTTCTTGCCGTATTTAGGTTCGGATTTGTCTAATCTGCCCAATCTGTGGTAGACCTGGTTGTGCAAAGCCGTAGTTCGCTTAGCCAAGTTGTGGTCGTATAGCACCTTAAGGGAAGAGATTCGCGAATCTAAGTCGGTAACTGACAGGCTAGCTCCCTTGAAGTCGTCTGCTATGTCTAGGCCTGACTCTAGGATTTCGTCATTCGGAATCAGCTCGAGTAGTTTAGGTAGCTGCTTCCGTAAACCTAAAACAGAGGTAGCCGGCTCCTCTCCGCGAATAGCGACCTCGTAGGCCAATTCATTTTTATTAAGTAGGAAGTACTTGATAGGGTTAGTGCTCATGATGATATAAAATAAGTATGATAGAAAAGAACGTAAGTATATTACAGCCCTCTGTGTGCAATAGTTCTGCTTTACAAAGAAACTACGACGATTCGGTGTAAAAATGTAGACAATAGATAGTGACTTGCAAAAATAAAAAACGGTTATTTCAAATTGCGAACAGTTACGTAGGGAATCGGCAGTTGAAATTTTAGTTAGACAATAGTAAGATAACACATAATAGGTATACAAGAATAGAAATTAAAGATAGACAGCAATACACAGATACACACAAGTTAGATAGTACGTACCGGTTCGCTGATGTCTGCACCTCCTCGTTTACAAGACTGACCTCCTAAACAAGAACAACTGCAGTAATTGGAAGTGAGACAATTAGAGTTGGGCGCCACTGAGACGGAGGATCTCTGGTAGGATGTCGGGGTTCGAGAGAAACACTGCTAGGCTAAACAGGTTCTTTATTATGTCTCACTACCGCTTACATACAGTATGACCGAACTAGGTAAGCACTGGCCTGAGCTGGCTGGAGTGTAGACTCCTGCTGCTCTCCGACGCTCGCAGGGTAGCTGCTCGAAGGGTCGCCGATGAGCTGGCCAAGGTGCGCTGCGCAGGCAGCTCTGTGGTCGATGTTCAGGCTGAGCGGGTCTCAGGCGGTGCAGCCGATGTGGGTCGAGCGGTCAGGCTCAGGCGTCCGTGGCCTGGCTGTAGGAGCTCGTAGGCAGGAACGGAGGCTTGGGTGGCAACTGGTTAGTAGCGGCACGGCGCCAGCAGCTCGTGGCTTGTAGCCCGTAGAGAGAACGTAGCCCGTAGGAAGAACGTAGCCGTAGGAAGAACGTCAGGTGCAGTGAGCTCGTAGGGTGAACCCCAGCGGGACAGTAGATAGGAAATAGAATGTAGAATAATCGCGAGGTGTAGCGGCAGCGTTCCGATGTCTAGGGAAAGTGACCATTCTACAACGCGCACCCATCTTATATAGATGTAGGCCTATGACTCACAACTGCCTTGGCTAGTGAATATGACCATATTTGGTAATATTGCGAACGATGTCTGGCTAAGCTGGCGTTAAGCGCCTGCGAGATATTATAACGCAATACGTGTAGTATTACGTTACAGTATGTTGTGGACGAGATGGCCGCGCAGCATGGGATAATTGTTTTACGTCTGCCTCCATACCGCCGTGAGCTCAATCCCATTGAGTTGGTATGGGCGCAGGCTAAATGATATGTTGCAAGAAATAACAAAACATTCTAAATGACAGAAGTAAAAAACTTTTTGAAGTAGGACTTCTACATATCACTCCTGAAAAATGGAGTAGCTGCGTGTCTCATATAATTAAAGAAGAAGACAAAATATATGGTCTCGACCACATGATCGACAATGTTTCAGACAGATTTATAATTAATGTCACCACAGGCGATAGTGATGTTTTTTTTATCTGATGATGAATAAAAGCAAATTATGTAGTAAGCGATGTTTTTATTTCCATAATCTACCTATAAATTGATACATTTTATACATCTATAGTTTCAACTACATGATGTATTGAAAATAGAACAGTCTTACAAGTTTCCTCGCAATGTTTTCCTTAATGTTTATTACACTCGGTATTCAGTAAAGGTAAATACTATAAGAACATAGTCTTCGAAAACTCGAACACCGTACCCGATATCGGCCGTTCGGCACACTAACTATTCACTAGACAATCGAGGCAATTTCATTCATTCAAGAGATTTTTCAATCATTCACTTTGTCACAACACTATTTTTATTTCATCATAAACTGACAACACAGTAAACGTCAGTTGACTTCGTCTAATTAAAAATACGACTATAGAGGTAGGTAGGTATTGTAATTTTTTTAACCGACTACGGCGAAGCAAAAAAGGAGGCTAATGTTTTTGGCAGTCTATGTACGTACCTAAGTACTTACCTATGTATGTATGAATGTTTGTATGTTCCACTGTAGCGCCTAAACTACTGAACTGATTTTAATAAATGGGGTGTCAATAGATTTTTTATACCTAGTAGCCCGGGTGACATAGGCTATATAAATTTTATCAAAATTTTCTATTAAGTACCGAATTAATACGTCAAATTCCAACCTCCAAAAAAAAAACTACATATTGGATACTATTATACATGTTGTTACCTGCGACGTTTGTTTAATGCAGATTAAGTATTCCTGGCACCCACATTAGGTAGGTATAGGTATACAATAGGTGCGACCACGGCTCTAGCTTTATATCTGAAAGAGCTATTCTCTTGTTTCGTCCATTTCAAACCCCCTTTTTGAAGTAGTCGGGTTATAGTATTTTTACGATTGTAACGTAACAGATAAGGCTATAGTGCCATAGATTTTAAGGCTAAGAACTAATAGTCCAAGATCCCAGAGCCGCCAGACCTACGTCATTTTTGAACGTTTTGAACGTCAATCGTCATCCCCCCTCTTCAACAGTAGCGTAATGTCACACCAGACTCTGTCGAAGCGCACCATCTTCGCACTTCCGTTTCGTAGTCAATTGACGTCCCATACTAATGATTATGTATTATGTTTAAAATTATAAAATTTCATTATCATCATCGTCCGAGTTCTTACGTCCTTCATCAAATTCAAATCGAATATTTATTATTATTAGTATCATATTTAATTAGGCAGGCAGTTGAGAGTTCAACTGATAACGCCTGTATCTCGGTTTTTCTACTGGTTTTCATTTGCAGCTAAGTATTTGTCCAGTCGGTTCTTAAATTGGTTTATTTTCTCAGCTGTGATCACATGTTCTAGAAGTTTAGTCCACGCTCTGACCACTCGGTTACTCAAAAAGTGCTTGTGAGGATTATTGTTTGAGAAACTGGTACATAGTTTCAAGGAATGGCCTCTTAGATGGGTATTTTAGTTACGTGTGAAGATGTGATCAAATGTCTTGAATGTCGTAGTGTCCAGTTAGGACCTTGTATGTTTCGATCAGGTCTCCACGGGCCCTGCGATCTTTCAGGGTTGTGAGTCTCAACATCTTTAGGCGTTCTTCGTAACTTCGTTGTTTCAGGATTCGTGGCATTTTCGTGAAGCTGCGCTTTACCTTTTCCAGAAGTTCGATATCTTTAGCAAAATAGGGACTTGAAATGCTTACTCTAGAATTGGTCTTATAAAGGTTTTGTGTATTCGAAGCACCAAGTCTGGTGTGAGATTGCCAAAGGCTTTCCTGATTAGATAGATATTTCTAAGGGTCTTTGCTTTCTTCGTTATTGATGTTACATGTTCTTGAGGTCTTCCGCTATTTTCACTCCCAGGTTCGTCTGCACCTTGATCACCATCATCTTCATTGCTACTTGAATTTTCTATAAAAATAATTAATTCAACGGTATTGAGCATAGCTCCAAGTATAATGAAATAAATTACAGTGAAAGTTAAATACCTAATTCGTTTTCAAGTGACTCGCTCACAAAACTTGGTAGTTGGTCGCCATCACACCAGTTAAAATCATACCGGCTATCTTTTAAAATCCATCCATTATTTTCAGGTCTTAAAATGCTAGGATGCTTTATATGAGCATTGCTCCAGACACTTGCAATATAATTCGCTCGTCGAAACTGCTGAAGTATTTCAGTTTTGCAAGGTGGTAGTCCACTTGCGTCATTTCTTTTTTACCTTTTGCCTGTGGAATTCTTCATTTACATCGGCATCTGTATATTTTTTGATGAAAAGCCGCAGCCGCGCAGCATCTACCTACATTAATTATTCCAGAAACTTTATATAATTCGCAGACGAATTTTTGTATTGTAACATTTTATTTTTTTAATCTTTTTATCTCCCGCACTAGGACTAAATCCTGTGTCGCGGAGGACTTAACAAATATATATCTAACGGACACAATGAACACCCAGACTCGAAACAACAAGTTATGAATCACACAAGGTGTTGCCTTGTGTGGGAATCGAACCCACAACACCTCGGCGTAGTGTCAATCGGCGAGGCGGCCGCTTAAACCACTACCCCAACCGTGCAGTCAAATCATGAAATCATGAATAATGGCCACACGCTCCATTCACAGGGAAAGTTTCATGGCGTCTGGCTGGACGACTGGCCCTTCGGATTGGTCTGGCTGCGTACAAAGGGTCTTAAAATAGTATCCTAAGTAATATATATCAAATTTAGGTTTGCTAAAATGACGTAGCTTACATAATTTTTAATTAGGTAACCTTTAACCTTTCAAGTACCGCGCCCTCTAAAACGTCAATTTGGCTATACGACCGCGCCGTACGACATCATCGCGCGCGCGGTACTAGACATTGAATGTTATCGCTCTGAGAGGTCTTTGTTTATGTTTTCAAGAGTTTGAATTATAATTTCTTGAAAGCCACTTATATAGCCAATATTAAAAAATTATAACAATAACATTTGAGTGTATATTTAGTTTTGTATAGCTCTCTGTTTTGAACGGATCTTAGAATACCGGTTTTGTCGACAATTGTAGCGTATTATAATCAAAAATAAAATATTCTTTTGTTTATTTTTGTATTTTTATATTCTGTATAATATGGGTTTTCAAATTAAAACTAAAAATATGCATGTATCCATTATAATAATTCCCCCTTTTCAATAGCAAACATTTGCTAAAATTCACAGTTTCGCGCGCATTGAAATGAAATGTCCTTTTATTTTTTAATTTGACATCAAATTGGATCAGAAGAAGGTTTCATAGCTGTCTTTGATTCGTAAAAATGCAATGCCATTTGAAATAATTGATAAAATGTACTAGGCCAGTGTAAAAAACGTCATAGATTGAAGGACGGAATCTGGACATGAATTCATGTCGTCGGTAAACAAGGGGACTTTTTTGTAGGACATGAATTCATGTCCTCGGTCGTCGAAAGGTTAAGACGTCTGGCAGAAGTAATGGCCCACGGGAAGTGTCTGGCAATAATGAATTTTAATTTTATACGGTTTTTTTTAAAACATACCTACTTGAATACGAGCTTTGCTACTTTAACGTAGATGAGTAGGTATGTTTTTTAGGAACCTTTACTTCGCGCTACTTGTGAAATGGCCCGGCTTTCTAGCTAGTGGGTCGGCATAATTATCTCTTAACAAGATTTTATACTAATAATCCTCAAAATTAGAGCTTTGCTAAAATGACGTAGGACTGGCGGCTCTGGGATCTTGGACTAAGTATCTTTAATTGAATCTGGTGTCAACATTTCAGAATCGCTTGAACTCATTTTAAATATTCATATCTTTAGTATAAAAGAATATTACATACCTACCTACTTATTTTTTTGAATTCCGTCACGGATACATAACAGATTAGTATCCCGCCAAATTATGTCGACTTTTAAAATTTTAAATATGGAACTCACCCTTAATTGTTGCGGCTTATTCCGCTTAAAGAAGTTTGCGCTAAGTTCACACTGGCTGTTTAGAAACTCACATGGCCGCAGATTTGTTTTTATTAGTTTTTAGGGTTCCGTACCTAAAAGGTAAAAACGGGACCCTATTACTAAGCCTCCGCTGTCTGTCTGTCTATCTGTCACCAGCCTGTATCTCATAAACCGTGATAGCTAGAAATCTGAAATTTTCACAAATTATGTATTTTGATTGCAGCTACAACAATAAATACTAAAATTAAAAATATATATATTAGAGGGGAGGGGGGAAAAGTTCCATACAGTAAACGTGTTTTTTTTACAGGTAGTATTTAACTCTTCCTCAATTTATCTCTGATTTCTACAAAAAAATATATCTTTGTTCCACCAAAAATACTTATTGCACCACAAAATATACCCACTAAAATAGTTCATAACGTACGCCTGCTTGTTGACCGTTGCAAATCTCTAATAATAAAAATAATCCTTTCAATAACAGAAGTACATTACATTTTAGTTTTAACCATCAACCAAATAATTTTATAAGCTTAATTGACGGAGCCCTGCTTTGCAGGGCTCCTATTTTTGTGTGCAGGGTCACAAGAAAACCTAACATAACCTATAAAGTTTCCCGAGCGCACGAGACTTTTCATATTAAATGATATTTTGTAGAACGATCGGCATATTTGGTGTGCGCTTAGTATTTTAGTAAAAGAATAAAGTTTTTTTTGCGCAACGCACTTCAGTGTGTTACTCAAGATTTTTGATGCACTGTTAAAAATATCCCTTTTTTTACTAACGATAACAGGTAGACGCTTAAAATTTTCACAGAATATATAGTTGTTTGAAATAGAATTAGTTTTTATTATAAGTCAAATCGATTAGATCGATTGAGTAACATTTTGTTTAGTCTATTGAAAATTTCTGACAATGGTCACACTTTCTGTATTCCATGGTCACACTGAACTGTCACTTCCTTCCCGCCTTGAAAAATTAACACGCCGGTTTTGGGCTGTCTCCGTTTGTAATAATTGATATAAATTGATATAAGTACATTGATCGCCTTTTGAATTAACGCGAATTGAATTAACTTGTAATTACTAACAATTGCCGCTTTTGACTTCCGGCAAAGTTTGTGGTAAATTGGTGATATATTGAACATTGAACTTTGTAAAACACGTGTGTGAATTCCTGATTGAAAACGCTGCGTTGGAGTCTGGTAAAGTAAAGATAACTCACTTGCTAATATTGGCCAATTTAGTCTCGTGTGTGTCTAGCTTGCCTCCAGGACTCCACTCAAGAACATCACCAGGAGATATTTGGTAAGACATTTTATTAATATTAGGTGTAGTTAGGATTATAATTCATCGCTGTGCAACGCAGTGCATTGTGTCTGGATCCTTGTCTATCGTAGTCAGGTAGATGTATTACATCTTCCACTGCGCACCCTGAAAATACCTGCCTGCCTACGGTACTTCTAGACATAATTTTTGGTGCAGAGCGCTGTTGTATCTTAGCCGTTGATTGTATCTGAACTCAGATTGGTGTTGTATGAGCTATATATCTCATTTGTAATCAGTGTTATAGTGTTCTCAGGTCAGTATTGTCTAAAATACATAATATTTAATTGTATAAGTTGACCTAGATAATTTGAAACACATGTCATACATAACCTCAATCAGTAATTGTTGATTTGTATTGTTGAAATCTAACTTAAATTTGTTGTTGCATTAATAAGTCAGTTTGTTTGGATACATAACAGCTGTATGTATCAATAAATTTAGTAAATTTAGTTTATTGCATATATTCATAAACAATATAACAACCAACTTGACCTTGCCACTTGGGCGGGTCACATTAATAAACTTTGTTTTGTTATAATATAGATAATATTGCTAGGTAACACATATTCTGTGCTTACTTACTATTGTATATCTCAAATAACACAGCCAGTCTGTCTGTTGCAAATAATTCATTAATTAATTTGAAGTTTCAACTTTTAATTTGTTATAAGTTACAACTTTGATAACTTTTGTGTTTGTTTCAATATATTGAAACTGTTAATTTTGTTGGACAGTAGATACCTGGCACTTGCTTGTACCAACAGTAAACAGGCTAATACTTTGTTGGTTGCAAAGAATTAAGAAAAATTAAGTTTTGATTGTTAATATTATTTAACGCTTGTCCGGGCTCTTTAAAATTTTGATTATGTCAGCTATCAAGGACTTGCGTGCGGCTGCTGGTGCTATTGCATCAGATTTGTGCTGGTTTGCCTCGGCCAGTGCCTTAGTGAACCGGCCTGATCGCCAGCAGGCCTTACTACAAAGGTACGAGCGGATTGACGATCGCCTGGCAAGTGTGGAACAGCAATTCAGCACTTTCAGCGCTTGCTGTCTCGAAGTGTCAGTCAACGATTTCACCGCTGACCAGCGAATTAAGGTCAGCGAAGACTATGCCCAGGTCTTAGACCTGTATGATGCTGTCTCCAATAGTGCGAGACAACTAGTTGCCGATAGGGAAGGGCAACCCGGCCTGAAGCAGGAGCTTCCTAGGTCAGCACCGGGGCTGGTGAGTAGGCTCCCTACTTTGGACCTCCCCCATTTTGATGGCTGCCTAGGAAGCTACCTGGGCTTCGTTAATTTGTTCGACAGCCTGGTCAATGACAGGGCTGACCTTCGGCCAGCACAAAAATTGGCATATTTAATGTCGGTTCTGGATGGGGAGGCTAAGGGCCTCATCCAGCATCTGCCCGTGTCTGACGAGGCGTACCAGACGGCTCGGGACCTAATTACCCGTAGGTACCATAACAAGCGTGGCCTCGCCGACACGTATATTGAGCAGATTTTGGGTTTGCCGACGCTCACCCCGGTCTCTGGGTTGCGCACCCAACTGTTGAACCCGCTTTTGGTGGCCATCAACGCACTTAAGTGCCTTGACCTGCCCGTGGACCAATGGTCCTATCTATTAGGGCACATTGTACTAAAAAAGCTGCCTGCCGACCTGAGGTCGCGTTTTGAACAGCGCTTTGGTGGAGATAGCGCGACCCATCTGCCCCCCTTTGCTGACCTGGAGAGGTTCCTGGAGGATGAGTGCCGGGTCTTGGACAACTCCGGTGGTGACACGCCGGCTAAGACGCAGCCGCCCAAGGTCAAGGAGCAGGCTCGCGTTCACACCCGAGCCAATGTTGACCGGCGCCCTCCTCGCTTTGCAGTCACGCAGAGCCCAGTGGAGTGCTCTTACTGCAAGGTCACGGGGCACAGAACGGCCAGTTGTGGGGCATTCTTGAACCTACGTGTCGCCTCTCGTAGGCGCATCGCAAATGCCCGCCGCCTTTGCTTCTCTTGTTTGGGGTCCCACTACCAGCGAGACTGCCCAAACTCTCGCCCCTGTCCTCACTGTGGAGGACAGCATTTGAACATTCTCTGTATGAATGCCAGAGAGGTTGGCCGCTTGTCCAACCAGCCGACGCCGCGCACGGGCGGGTGTTTTGAAGGTGGCAGCCGAGGCTCACCGGCGCGTAGCCGAGAGTCGTCTCGCTGTTAGGGTCTGGGGACCCACGGGGACCTCTGTTGTTGTCCGTGCTATATTGGACACAGGTTCACAAGGTTGCATTGTTTCCACTTATTTGGTAGGGCAGGTTAAATTAAATATGGGCTCTTTTCCAAATTGTATACGGGGCATAGGTGACATAGCCTCTAATGTTGAAGGGCAAGTTAAGGTTTTGTTTGGCCCTGTTGAATCCTCACACCCGAGGATTAAAACCTCGGCTATTGTACTGAAGAATATTTTGGGCATGCACCCACAGAAGCAGCTATCTACTGCTGTGGTGAATTTGACATCGGGATTGGAACTGACAGACCCCAAATTTGACACACCGGGACAAATCGACTTGTTGATTGGCTCTGATGTCCTCGGTGGAATTTTGATTGGTGGGAAACGGGTCTTGGTGCCAAATGGTTTGACTGCCATTCCGACCATATTTGGATTTGCTTTGATGGGACCTGTACATAGGGACCCCCCTCCACCTGAACTTGATAATTTGTTGGCTGTAGGCTCCGCTCTCTCTGATGCGGTTCAGAGGTTTTGGGAGGTAGAGGAGCCCCCTCAAGCTGCCCGTTTGAATCCAGAACATGAGGAGTGCGAGCTGTTCTTCCAGAACAACACTGGTCGACTCCGTTCTGGTCGGATTATTACGAGGCTACCCTTCCTGTCTGTTCGGCCTCCGCTTGGTGAGTCACGACCTTTAGCCGAAAAGAGGTTGTTGGCCATGGAGCGCCGCATGGGTCGTGATCCGGAGCTCAGACAGAAGTACATTGAGTTCATGAGGGAATATGAACAGTTGGGACACATGTCTGTGTCAAATTTGGATTGGCGTTCGGTGGAGCACTACTTTCTCCCGCATCATGCGGTATTGAAGCCATTGACTGGGAAGCTGCGCACAGTATTTGATGGTTCTGCGCAGACTTCAACAGGCGAATCCTTGAACCAGTGCTTGCATTCTGGTCCCAAGTTGGTCAAGGACCTTTGTGACGTCATCACCGGCTTCCGACTACATCAGGTTGTCTTTGTGGCCGACATAAAAATGATGTTCAGGCAGACTATTATCCACCCTGATGACCGTCGCTTCCAACTGATCCTTTGAAGAGAATCTCCTCGCGATCCCATAGTCGTCTACGAGCTCAATACTAATACGTACGGGTTAAGGTCAAGCCCCTACTTGGCAATACGTTCTCTTTGGGAGCTCGCAGACCGAGAAGGCTTACGTTTCCCACGAGCCTCCGCCATCTTGAAGGACGATATTTACGTCGATGAAATTTGCTCGACTTGGACGAGGCGATCCTCCTGCGGGACGAATTGATAGGTATTTTGGCCTCCGCTGGTTATGAGTTGCGCAAATGGATTTCCAACTCACCAGCGCTTTTGGAAGGCTTGCCAGAGGATCATCAGCAGGATCCACATTTGTTTGAGATTGTTGACAACCCCGCCATGATGGCTGTTCTCGGCGTTCAGTACAGACCAGTCCAAGACATCTTTACGTATAACGTAGACTTGAAATTGCCTTGTTCTTGGACTAAACGTCTCGTGTTGTCTACTGTCGCCAGAACCTTTGATCCGAACGGTTGGATTTGTCCTATCATATTTTGGGCAAAATGCTTCTTGCAGAAGCTTTGGACAGCAGGATTGACCTGGGACGAACCTCTACACGGTACTCTTGTTGAGGAATGGACCTCTTTTGTATCCTCACTTCCTGCCGTCAATGAGATCTCCTTGCCTCGTCCCATTCTTCCTCCCATGAAATACAAGGCCACCCTTCACGGGTTTTGTGATGCCTCGGAACGTGGTCACGCGGCCGTGGTGTACTTGCACACAGTTAGTGCATCAGGTCAGGTGAGGGTTTCCCTGATCATGGCGAAGAGCAAGGTTGCACCCCTTCGGACATCTCTGACCATTCCGAAATTGGAGCTCTCGGGAGCAGCACTACTTGTACGCTTATTGAACCACGTGTCTAACACTTTGGGTAAAAGCATTTGTATTAATGGGACTTACGCCTGGACAGACAACCAAATTGTTCTTTGTTGGTTGAAGGCTTCTGTCCACACCTTGGAGGTATTTGTCCCTAATCGCGTTTCCCAAATCCAGAAATCCGAAGTCAAACTTGTTTGGAGACACGTGCCAGGTGAGCTCAACCCCGCTGATTGTGCCTCGCGCGGATGCTTGACGCCTAACTAGGCGTCAAGCATCCGCGCGAGGCACAAACTTGATAGGTCATTCGCTGTGGTGGGGTCCGGAATGGTTGAGTCGACCAGAAACCGATTGGCCTCGAACGCCAGTTTAGAATACTTCTAATTTGCCGGGTCTACGAACACTCGCTCTTGAGAAGGTGGAATGCGCCTTCGACCCCGATTTTTTGTTGAATCGTTACAGCTCCCTCGACAAGTTGTTAGGTGTCACTGCTTGGATAAAGCGTTTTATTTTTAACTTTAGGCACCCACAACAGAAACGACTGACACCGTTTATCTCACCACAGGAACGGCAGGAGTCCCTCACCTTTTGGGCTCGTTCTAGGCATGGGTGTTTTCGGATTTTTACACAAACCGATAAATATCCGATTTCAGATTTTGAAATCGATTTCAAAAACCGATTTTAGAAATCGATTTCAGTAGCGGATGTTAGAGCGTAGCGTATGACAAACGTAAACACTCGAAATATTTTTGTATTTTAGGCATGGGACCAATCAAGTCAAATAAAACTCTCCAAACATAAATTCCTAATAACTATTTACAATTTTCAAAATAAACATTAAATAGTTGCAATCTGAATTAGATATTATCGCCTCGATATTTAGTTTTATTTTATCTATTCAATCTGGAATTCATAAAACCGCCAAAATCCAAAACGATTCGCTTGCTTGGCGACAATAAAATTCGCTTCATCTCTTTCGCTCTTTCAACGGATCAGTAAGTTAGAAAGAAAGGGAAATGAAATTCGCTCTCTCTCATTCTAACGAACTAGTCGTTTGGTGGTGTGAAAGAGAAGGAATGAATATGAAAACTATCGAAAACGTAAGCTTTAGATTTACTTTGTAGTTTGGTTGTGCTTGCACCGTTTGGTTTGGATTTGTGTAGTTTGCGTTAGCGTGGTATTGTTTTGCGTTTTCGAAAATCGGTTTTTTCACATTGGAATATCGATACGATACGATTTCTGACTGCAATCGGATTTCAGATTTGTTTTGATATATCGGTCTCATGCCTAGTTCGTTCTGTGCAATTGGCGCATTTTGAAAAGGAGATTGCTATCCTTAAATCAGGGAGATCGAAATTGTCGGGAGCTGTCTCTAAATTGAACCCCTTTTTGGACGATACGGGTCTCTTGCGCGTTGGAGGGCGTCTCAAGAACGCCACCCTCCCTTATGGAGCACGTCACCCCCTTTTGTTACCTAAGGACGGTCATTTGGTACGCTTGTTGGTAACTGACCGTCACCTTAAAAATTCGCATGCTGATTGTAATGCTTTGTTGCCCATTTTGCAACGCGAATTTTGGATCTTGTCTGCCCGAAGAATTATTCGGAGTGTAGTCTTTCGCTGCATCCCTTGCTATAAGCTCAAGGCTTCTACCATGCAGCCGTTGATGGGAGACTTACCGGCAGATCGCTTAACGGAGAGCAGGACATTTGACGGTGTTGGCACGGAATTCGCTGGTCCCTTCTTAGTGAAAACGTCGACACTTCGAAACAGCAAGACTGTTAAGGCCTACTTGTGCGTTTTTGTTTGTCTTTCCACAAAGGCCGTTCATTTGGAACTGGTCTCCTCGCTTACGACTGAGGCGTTTGTAGCCACATTTGACAGATTTGTATCCCGCAGAGGGCTGCCTTCCTTGATCCGTTCTGACTGCGGCACTAACTTCAAGGGCACTTATAATTATTTGAATGAGGTTGTTAATTTCCTTGAAACCAACAAGGCTGATATAGGTGATAGGCTTGCCCGACGTGGGATAAATTGGTTGTTTTCCCCACCAAATTGTCCACACTGGGGTGGTATATTTGAGGCCGCCGTAAAATCGGCCAAAACACACTTGCTCAGGACAATCGGTGAATCTGTCCTTACATTTGAGGAACTCGCAACTGTGTTTTGTAAGATTGAGGCCGTTTTGAACTCTCGGCCATTGTGCCCGATCTCCTCAGATCCGAATGATTTGGAGGCCCTTACGCCGGGCCAGTTTTTGATTGGTCGCCCACTTGTCGCCTTGCCTGAGTACCCCTACATTGATACGAGATCTGGTCGTCTCTCGCGCTTTGAATTGGTACGCCAGATTACTCAGAGCTTTTGGAAACGCTGGAATTTGGAATATTTGCACATACTCCAGCAACGCGTTAAGTGGACCGACAAGACCGATGCACCCAAGATTGGTGACCTCGTTTTGATCAAGGAGGCTAACCTTCCGCCACTCAGATGGCGCAGGGGGCGCATCCTTCGTTTGGTAACTGGGGCTGATAGAGTTCCCCGATTTGCTGAGGTCTTGGTGGACGGTTCGATTCTGAGGAGAGCGGTTGCAACATTGTCACGTCTACCAACCGATTAGCGGACCGGTAGGCCGGTCCGGGGCGGGTGGATGTTTGAAATAGAATTAGTTTTTATTATAAGTCAAATCGATTAGATCGATTGAGTAACATTTTGTTTAGTCTATTGAAAATTTCTGACAATGTTCACACTGAACTGTCACTTCCTTCCCGCCTTGAAAAATTAACACGCCGGTTTTGGGCTGTCTCCGTTTGTAATAATTTATATAAATTGATATAAGTACATTGATCGCCTTTTGAATTAACGCGAATTGAATTAACTTGTAATTACTAACAATTGCCGCTTTTGACTTCCGGCAAAGTTTGTGGTAAATTGGTGATATATTGAACATTGAACTTTGTAAAACACGTGTGTGAATTCCTGATTGAAAACGCTGCGTTGGAGTCTGGTAAAGTAAAGATAACTCACTTGCTAATATTGGCCAATTTAGTCTCGTGTGTGTCTAGCTTGCCTCCAGGACTCCACTCAAGAACATCACCAGGAGATATTTGGTAAGACATTTTATTAATATTAGGTGTAGTTAGGATTATAATTCATCGCTGTGCGACGCAGTGCATTGTGTCTGGATCCTTGTCTATCGTGGTCAGGTAGATGTATTACATCTTCCACTGCGCACCCTGAAAATACCTGCCTGCCTACGGTACTTCTAGACATTAGTTGTATATTACCTTTCAAAATAAATAATTAAATAAAAAAAGGAAATAATAAAGGGGGGTTCCTATACAAGAGACGTAATCTTAAGCAATTTGGTACTCGATCTTAATAAACAGGTAGAAACTTAAAAAATATGAAAGAATACATAGGTAAAACAAACGTGATTTTCTTTTATAGATGATGGTACGGAACTCTTCGTGCGCGAGTCCGACTCGCACTTGCCCAATTTAATTTTTACATAAAACTCTTCACAGCTGAGAGCAGTTCTATTTTAAAGTTAATTCCGGCCCTTAAGTGGGAAGTAATTTGTATGACTTTTGGCACTGGCTTCTTTACTATGAGATCTCTAGTAGATTATAGGCACTAACCCCGTTCGAGCCTTCCATGCTGTAACAGCGTGGTTCTATCACTCGAATTAAAACGAGGAAAGACATCATTTCATAAGAGACAGTTTGTAGGAATTGTAGGTAGGTACTAAAAATATAAAATCTGTCATCGTTTTATGGCAAGTTTAACTTTTTCTGTATTATGGTAGGTAGCTCGGACTATAATCTACAAATAATTATATAATTACTGCCTCCGTGGTTCAGTGGATACTGTATGCGACTGCTGATCAGAGGTCCCGGGTCAGGATAAAGTGTTAGTTACTGGTTTTTTCCGAATTATCAGTAGTAGCACGGTCTGGTGATGTGCCCCCCTATTGCGTGGGACCTAAAAATTAATAGCGAAGTGTGGGTGTAATATTACACCTCTGCCTATCCCTTCGGGGATACAGGCGTGAGTCAAATAATAATATTATATTTAAAGAGAAAATAATTTTAATCTTAATATAAAAAATCCTTGCGTTACTTACTGACTGACAGACACGCTACAGCCGAAACTATTGGGCGCAGGAAGATGAAATTTGGCATGTCCTTGGGGACCGTAGAGTTGCACTAAGAAGGGATTTCCCGAAATTGCCACGGGATCGGCCAAAACGGGTAAATTTAAAAAAAATGCAGGCGTAGCTGCTGTCGTCCTCTAGTTATATTTATACATTTATTGAGTACGAAGAATGCATAGTCATAATCTCCATTGATAAGAATGATTCAAACTACGGCACGGTCGAGTATGACTATATAAGTAGTAGGTATAAAGGCTATAATTACAATTTCATTGATAAACCATTACAATAAATATGTATATATCTTAAAACTACGGATGTAATTATAAAGATATAGATAAAAGGTTTTATTATATAAACGAGCAATCAAATTCAGAAACCATAGGTAAAAGTGATCTGCAACATGCGCGTCATCATAGTTTTAGCGCTCGTTGGCTCTGCTCTCGGTAAAGTATTGCTTCTAAATATTATTATTGCTTATTAAGTAGTGTGACCGTTTATTCTAAAATGTGTTTAATATGCGGCATCTTTCTACATGAACAAGTTTCTATGAGTACAATCAGCCGTTGTGTATGGCTTTCGAGCACTACGAGAAAGCCTTCAACTCCATCGGAACCTGGGCGGTTCTGGTTGCTCTGCAGCGGTATCGCATCGATTGGCGGTACGAAGTGTTGAGATGTTTAGCTCCAGGACTATAACACCAGCCCCATCGAGTTGCGACGAGGTGTGAGGCAGGGCCGTGTATCTCCCAAGCTCTTCACCAACACACTCGAAGAAGTCTTTAACACGCTCGACTGGACTGGACGGGCCATAAACATAAATTGCGAGTAGGTACATATCCCACCTTCAGTTTGCCGACGATATCATCATCGTGGCGGAAAGCCTGGAAGAGTTCAGCGAGATGCTGCACAGCCTAAATTAAGCCTTTGGACGGGTCGGTCTCGGCATGAACTTGGATAAAACCAAGATTATGTTCAATGAACACATTGTGCCGGAACCGGTTTATGTCGACGGATCAATGCTTGAAGTTGTTCAAGATGTCTACCTCGGGCAAGTAGTCCACGCTGGTAGAAACCACTTTGAGAAAGAAATCGACCGCAGGATCCAGTTGGGTTTGGCAGCGTGTGGCAACCTACATCGAGTTTTTTCTTTCTCCCTACCGCAATGCCTGAAGTCCAAAATCTACAACCAATGCCTCCCACCTGCTATGACGTACGGTGCCGTAGCTCACACAATAGGGTATTTGACTAAAAAAATCGAATTAGTCCGTCAGTTAGATTATCGAAAAATATTGGATACGTATTTTTTGTTTTATCAAATCAGTAAAAAATTACGAAGATAAAACGCATCAAAGATGGAGAAACGTCTAAGAGTGGGGGCTTGTAACGTCACTTGCCAGTAAAAAGAGTACTGGCAAGTGACGTCACACGAGTTTTCAGCGAAGTTTGTAGTCTTCAATTTTTGTTATAATGTTTACGTGACTAAAGAAAATATAATAGGGATTAGTAAGCTCAAGTGGCAGTGGGCTGGTCATATCTGCAGACGGACTGATGGCCGATGGAGCAAGCGTGTCCTATAGTTGAGACTACGACTCGGTAAGCGTAAGATAGGGTGGCCCCCGGCTAGATGGACCAACGACCTGAAAATGGTGGCTGGGACAGCCTGGATACGGCAGACTGAGGATTGTGTACTGTGGCGCGTGTTGATTGATTGATCTTTTTACAGCGGTGCCCGAGGATGTGCCCATGTTCGGCAATCGCATCGTGGGTGGTTCTGAAACCAACGTGGAGACATACCCCTACATGGTGAACATGCAGTTCGGTTGGATGGGCATAGGATTCGTTCAAAGTTGCGGTGGTTCCTTGATCACACAAAACTCTGTCTTGTCAGCTGCGCACTGTTTCGAGTGAGTATTTACTATCGTTATTATTTATCGTATAGATAATAACGAATCACTTAAGCATCCTTATTGATATATTGATCACCATCACGGAATTTTATTTTGTTCTGCTCTGAAGGTCGGGCGATAGGTAAATGTACTTATACTTATTTATTATATTCCCAATAAATATGTTTTGTTTTGTGTCTAAAGTTAGTTTTGTTTCATAATGAGACTTCAATCATTTTAAATTCTGTGTAGCTTATCCAGTAAGAGTTACAGATTTCTTTTAGTTCTAAGCTTAGAAATCTATGACACTATAATAGCCAGATCTGTTGCGTTATAATTATAATCGTGCAAAATAACAATACCTACCTTTATTAAGTTAGTATTTACACCAGGACATATATTTGCAGAGACATTTACGCTTTATCTTAAAATACTGTAAGAAATTGGTACCACACCTATGCTCTTCCCGTATATTTTTTGTTAATTTTGAGACGAATATATTTATTAGTTTAGTTTTTCTATTTTTTAACTAATCGCTAATGTATTTTAGACGCGATCCACGCTTCTGGTGGCGCGCTTGTCTGGGCACTTCGCGGAGGTCTGTGTGCACCCACGCTCACACTCTTGCCGCCATCATCATTCACCCGCAGTACAACATCCCGTCGCCGCTCAACAATGACGTTGCTATCCTCCGCCTACGCGATCCCGCTACGCTGTCAGCAACCGTACAACTCGCAAGAATTGCTGGCCCCAACTACATACTCCCTGACGGCACTGGCATTAGCGCTATTGGCTGGGGCACTACCGTGGTAATTTTGCAATTTTACTTCAAGATGGAAGTAGACAAAAATAGGTCTGCCAAAACTAAGTGATGTTGATCATTTTTTTTAAAGATGATTTATTCATACAATGCGTTAATGCTATTATTTATTTGCAGTATGAAGGTAGTCTTTCTGAGCAGCTGCAGCACGTTGAGATCGACATCATTAACCAAGAACTGTGCGCTGAACGTTACGCTTACTTGAAGACCCAGCCAGGATACTTTGACTGGCCTGACATAACCCCTGGCATGATGTGCGCCGGTATATTGGACGTCGGCGGTAAGGACGCGTGCCAGGGAGACTCCGGTGGTCCCGTGGCTCACGCCGGCGATATCGTCGTTGGTGTCACCTCATGGGGTTTCCAATGCGCTGATAGCTTCTACCCTGGTGTACTGGCTAGAGTATCTCACTACACTGACTGGATCGTCGCTAATACATAAATAGTAATTAAAAATGAAGGCAAGTTAAAAGAACATAACACTTTTGAAAGTTGTACAAAATAAATTTCGATTTGAACATTGCGTTTTATTTGAAAGATAGCTGTAGTTCAATGTAAATAATAGGTACTAATTCACAAGTAACTATTATATTATTCTTTTTATAGACCCACGCCTGTATCCCCGAAGGGGTAGGCAGAGGTGTAATATTACACCCACATTTCGCCATGAATTTTTAGGTCCCACGTAATAGGGGGCGAGCCTATTGCCGTACCGTAATTGTTCAAAGTAAAAATTTACTTAATCGTTTCTATCGAATAGTCTTAAAATAGTTTGTCACGAAAGCTGCTTCTAATTCATCGGCACAGCATAAAATAGTTATAGCCCACGCTGAAATCACCACCCTGAATCTCCTAGAAACCAATACCAAAATATAAATCCAGATTTCATCTACAATAATTAATTGGGCCAAAACTCGGATTTATTACGCCTAAACTACGCAAACAGAGCATTAAAAATGTTCATTGGAACGCGTTTATGGTCTAAAGTTAGCAACGCGGCACCCATCGCGCTGGCAGCTTTCACATGCCTTAATCTTGATTTAACACTGCAGAAGATGCATTGCAGTTTGATTTGCATGAGCAGTATATAAACTTCCCAAGCACTTAGAGTTTTGTCCATACTTTGTCAACCCTTTTTAGGACTTGTAATGAAAATTGGACCTCATAGTAGTATAAGGGGCTGCGAAGTCTCATCTGAAGGTGCGTCTTGTTTGACAGAAGTACTTAAACACAAATGTTCTTCAATTTTCGTTTATAATTTCATTATTTTTGGTTCTACCATTTTATAAATTGGCTTAATGGGATCTAAGGTATAGAAAATTTTATTTGCAACTAAAAATATTTTTCATTTTGTGTGTGCGGCCAATAGTTTTCCAGATAAACCATAAAAACCTTTAGTACCACTCTTTTCAAGTTGGCGGCCGTAGGACAAGGTTTGCGACCCAAAAACTTGAATTGCCTTTAATCAATCTTAATATATAAAATCCTTGCGTTACTTAATGACTGACAGACACGCTACAGCCGAAACTATTGGGCGCAGGAAGCTGAAATTTGACTTGTATGTTGCTTGGGGACCGTAAGAATTCCCACGGGATCGGCCAAAACGGGTAAATTTAAAAAAATTGCAGGCGATGCAACACGAACGCGTGCACACAAACTGTGTTTATTGAAGGCCCATCCACACGGCACAATTTTACCACTGATCAAATTTTTAATCGAATTGGCTTTGCCCGTCTACACGACACAATCAAATCACTGATTTTCATTCCGTCCACCCGATTGGTTAAAATCTGGTGGTACCGCCCACCTGATGAACTTGAGTTGGACGACTGGCGTCTTCACGTCACGATTTCATCAAGTGATTTAGTCAAGTTGGACGTAAAATCGTGTCGTGTGGATAGGCCTTACCTTTGAACATTATTCGAAATGAGAAAAGCCTGAGAAATGGCTACCGTATGAATTAAACGAAGCTCACTAACGACCACGTATTTTATGTATAATGTGTTACTTCTATTCAACCGTAATAATAACGAGAGAATTTAAAAAAGTATCGTTACTTGTTATAAAAATGGCTAGGATGTGACAATCGAAACATTCATCACAGTGGTTGAACCCAGGAAAATTGGCCAAAGCCAGAACCAAGAGAAAAGAGAGAGCTATTACGTACTGTCGACTGGTCGTCAGCGACTCAGTCCCTCGGCTACCAAAACATAGGCAACTAGGGCCAGAAGACCAAGCCGAGCGACAGTATTCCAAGTACATTAGTGCAGAATGGACGTGGAAAAAGTTGCAATAGTAGCGCTACTAATTTTAAAGAGAAAGAAAAATAAAAGAAAATAAGAAGAGTGTTTGGTACATTCTTTGTACAAGAACGGTGATTAAAATGAAAGTTTAAAATATTCTATGAAGACGTTATAAAAACCCACGTAAATTTATTAATTACGCAAGTATCAAATTCAAATCTCGATTATAATATTCGTCACTCGATAAATCCCAAATAGCTTTTCGGGATTGTATATCTAAAATAAATTTATCGCTATCGGAAGCTTGAGCCACTTCTGTAAGCGACGTCCAGTCGTTACGACAGTTGCTCGCAGTGTGGATGCTTCCATTCGCCGGCAACCGGCAGTCGCTTGTGCGTCGCCACTACGCGCCGAGTCGTCGAGTCACCCAGGCGTCCATCGACCAAGTGCGTATCACCTATTCAAAATATAGTAAGGCACAGTTACCATCGACCGAGTCGCCGGCGACCAGTCGACAGTACGTAATGTTTTGAATGGACGTCAAAGAAGTTGCAATAGTAGCGCTACTAATTTTAAAGAGAAAGAAAAATAAAAGAAAATCAAAAGAGTGTCGCGTACATCCTTTGTTACAAGAACAGGGATTAAAAGGAATGTTTAAAATATTTTATGAAGACGTTTAAAAATATCCTTGTAATTTTTTTAATTACCCGCGAGAATCTCTGTCCGTTCGTTTGATGAGCTATTGTGTCTTCTTAACCACATCTTCTGTCTTCTTAAATCATATAACTAAAATCCAACATAAATCACATTGGGAGCAACTGCGTCCGGTCGTTACGACAGTTGCTCCCAATGTGAATGCTTCCATTTGAAACCGTGCTCCAATTGGTCGCCGGCGACCGGCAGTCGCTTGTTCGTCACCACTACGCAGCGAGTCGTCGAGTCGCCCGCGCGACCGTCGAGTACAGACAAGCTACAGCCAAAACCGTTCATTGTTGACGACACCCCCAAAACGACACCCCTGGCACGGTAATATAATCTAACAGTATTGTAACTCGGCCGTCTTCGTGAGTTATATACCTACCAGACGCGCCGCATGCGAGCTGCGGCACGATAGCGGCTGCGGGTACTGTAGGTACAGTCCGCCCAGTCTAATGGGTACTCTGCTCGCGGCGCGTAGGTATAACTCGAGTTTCGTGCGTTTGTATGGAGTTACAATACTGTTAGATATTATTACCGTGCCCCTGGGGTGTGATTAACAAAAATAATTTGTTGACACCACTAATAAATAGTGTTGTTACCCTGATTTTAATATTTTTTATAAACTATTATATTTTATTACTTTTTATAAACGTTATTAGCCAGTGCATTAGATAAACAGATAAAAAGATACTAATGCGTATGTATTCATTGAGAGTATCTATACTATATACGGCCATTTTCAATATTCGAACTATAGACAGATCTGTAGATTTTAGATTCGCGTTTAACATATTTTGTATGGAGCTTATGTCAAAAACTAATCTACAGATCTATCTATAATTCGAATGTTGAATTCCGTAGATACCACTCCTCACGTCAGGTCACGGTACCCATATACTAGCTCGATAACCTTAAGCGATATGTTATCTCAACATTACGGTGGTGTCGTCAACAAATGCTTTTTGTTAACGACACCCCAGGGGTGTCGTTTTGGGGTTTCGTCAACAATAAACGGCCAAAACTATAAGGCATAGGAAGCTGAAATTTGGCATGAATGTTCCTTGGGGACCCTAAGGGTGCACTAAGAAAGGATTTCCTGAAATTCCGACGGGATTGGGCCGAAAAATGTGCGGACGTAGCTGCGGCGTCCTCTAGTTATTAATAATTGTCAATAAAAATATAAAATTGAGTTTAAACTTAGTTGATGAATGAAACTGACATTATTTTGGTTAGTTTTACTAGCAGGAAACTTCCCTATTGCAAATTATGATGGTAAAGCTGGCTGCTAAACAATCGACACTGGTAAATCGCTCTAGACGCTAGACCACTGTAGCTGAGGATCTAGTCCGAGTTTGCACTCGATCGTCACGATCGACGATAGAATTGTCGCCGGGAACAATTTCCATACATTTTCCAAAAGCGCCACCTAACGGAGTGTTGCGATCGATAGAGACCGCTAGGGGGCGCATTTAGAAAATGTATGGAAATTGTTCCCGTCGACTAGCTATCGTCGATCGTGACGATCGAGTGCAAACTCGGACTAGACCCTCTGCACTCCATACTTCGATCGACAGACGGTTGCTTAATTAGAGCAGCTGAGATTGGAAAGTCTCCGACACAAGATTATAACCTTCGGGATTTGGACAAGCTCTTACCAGGAAAAATATTAAATTTCGCTGAGACAGTCCAAACAACATTCAAGATCTAATTCAGCTATGGAACCAATGAAATACTCATAATATAGCGAAAGTGTTCCAAATAATGGTATATGTACAAAATATGTACCTATTTCGATTGATAAAATATATAATTGCCAGCCTTCGTGGTCTAGTGGATAGCGTATGCGACTGCTGATCGGAGGTCCCGGGTTTTTCCGAATTCTCAGTAGCAGCATGGAGTCTGGTGATGTGGCCGGTAACGGCAATAGGCTCGCCCCCTATTACGTGGAACCTAAAATATATGGCGAAATGTGGGTGTTATAATACAGCTCTTCCTACCTCTTGAGGGATACAGGCGTGAGTCTCTAAAAAAATATAATTTCATATTTTTCCTTTTTCATTTCATCAAAACGCCAAACTCATATATGAAAGGACATAATATAGGTAAAAACCTACAATTGGATAATATCTGAGATATTGTATGTAATTTGATTATGATTTGTAAATTATAGGTCTGTAGTTGTTGTTTTTTTTAGGAATAAGTAATTTTGATAATTCTCTGTTGAGCACGTTTGGCGAATAGCAATAGTGATCATGTGCGTTCCATGATGGAATCTCAGATCTCATTGATGAACACCATGGCAACATATTTGTCAAACTAGTAAAAACGGCCCATGTATTGTGAACAGACCCTTTAAAATAAGAGTGCAATATGAGTTACGTTTATGTTTATTGGAATAACATTACATATTCATTTAAAATACGGGAACATAATATACCTGTACTAAAAATGTCTCTATCGGCCCTATTAGCCTTGTCAAAGAAATTTAAATAAGCAATTTATTCGTTATCTTGTGTTTCTTCGACGAAGCCTACTTGCGGTGGTGGGCCTCTATCCTCTCGTTCTTTATCCTTTTTTTCTTTATCCTCTTGTTCCTTATCCCCTTGTTCCTTTTCCTCATGTTTCTTATCCTTTGCATCCTTATCTTCTCGTTCTGTATCTTGCCGTATCACATCTTCGCTTTTACTCTCGTCTCTAACTGAAGGTGGGAGTGTAATTTGCACTGTGGATTGTCTCGTCCGTAACGTACTTGACTCGCGGTCTACCAGAATGGAGGCACGACTACGCAGCTGGGGCATAGAAGATTTAGGCTCCATTGTGTCCGCTTCTGAACCGCTCCTAGATAATCCTCCTACCGTGGACATTTTTCTCTGGAAATGATAAATGTCAGATTATAGACGGTGTTGAATACCGTGGTGTTAAAAATTAGGGTTTACAAAATCTTTGTATACGAAACGAAGGTATTTCCTTCGTTTCGTCTTTGTTCGGCTTTACTGTGGTTGTGCCTAACTTGCATCTATATTTCATTTAGTTACTGTATATTGTTTTTTTACTAATTAAAGCCGCTTTTACACGCTAATAAATTTTATCGTTTCTAATGTAGATAAAACCGAATCATCATGTAGATGACAAGAATTTTCGTCTTTGCGGCAGACAAGACGAACAGAGACTTATTTTCGTGTGGAGGCGCGTAGAGAGTGATTGCCGACTCCTGCCATGGTAAGTCTGTTATTATTTTTCGTTTGCTTATTAAGAAGATAATGTTTTCTACAAGACAAAAAATATAAATTTGGTTTAATTTTAAGCTGCTTGTATAAGTATATTTTATACTAGCCGTTTCCCACGGTTTTACCCGCGTCCTGAGGGAACTACTTCGCGTACCCGAAAAACACAAATATCTTACAGTTCCCTATTTATTCTAAAATAAAATATAGCCTATGTTACTTGCAGATAACGTAGCTTTCTAATGATGAAAGAATTTTAAAATCGGTCGAGTAGTTTTTGAGTTTATTACAAACAAACAAACAAACAATAATACAAATTTTTCCTCTTTATAATATTAGTGTAGATTGTTTTGAAGTAATTTGTACTTTCTTTGTATCATTTGACGTAACGAATACGTTAAGTACCAAAGAGACGTCGTTGACTAGAAAGTCAAAGAAATCTACTGCTATTTAAAAGAATATTGAGCATCTTACCAGCTTAATCGCGTACAACTAACTAGGTATAAATACCTATTTGGTTCCGACGTTTCGCTCGTCTTGCACCGAGCGTGGTCGCGGAGAGACTGATGAGAGCTCAGCGCCGTCTTGTGGAAGTGCGGGTTTCGGCACCTACCCTCACTTGGTCTTTATTTAAGTTCGCAATGTCGGTACTCCGACACACTACACTAATGACGTCTACACACTGTTGAGATTTATCACGGCGGCGGTGTCTACACTTGCTGATGACTGGATTCCAAGTAGCCGATAATCTATATCCATCCTCCCGGTTGAAATTGTTATGTTTCTTGATTTCTACCGCTTCACGTACTATCCTGGAGTAATAGTGACGATCGGTGGATAAGACTTGTGGTTGATGCAGTTCTATCCAGTGGTTTGGTCCAGACTCCAACAAATGCTCAGCTATCGCCGACTTATTAATCTGTCGGTTTTTTACAGCTGCGATATGTTCCTTTACTCTTTCAGCGATTGTACGCTTAGTCTGCCCAATATATGAACTACCACAGCTGCAATCGACTTTGTAGACGCCAGGTTTTTGGAGAGGAATGACATCCTTTGGGGTACGCAGATTGTGTGCAATCTTAGAGAGCGGACTGTATACAGTCTTGATGGAGTATTTCTTGAGTTCTGTTCCAACCTTGTCCGTCACTCCCTTTAGATATGGCATGTACGCCGGCACTCTGCTTACTTCAGGTCTACGATCTTTCCTCTTCAGACGGAGTATCTTCTTCCTGTATCCATTGCGCCTCAGTACCTCCCGAACATGTGACAGCTAGGAAACCGACACACACCGACAGGTATCTTAACGCGAACTCGCACCACCATCCGCGGCATTTGGATTCCGTTGTGTCCTCGCTAGTGAACAGAGCGTATGACCTGTGTGACCCTGAACAGTTAAATAGTAAGCTGTCACATGTTCGGGAGGTACTGAGGCGCAATGGATACAGGAAGAAGATACTCCGTCTGAAGAGGAAAGATCGTAGACCTGAAGTAAGCAGAGTGCCGGCGTACATGCCATATCTAAAGGGAGTGACGGACAAGGTTGGAACAGAACTCAAGAAATACTCCATCAAGACTGTATACAGTCCGCTCTCTAAGATTGCACACAATCTGCGTACCCCAAAGGATGTCATTCCTCTCCAAAAACCTGGCGTCTACAAAGTCGATTGCAGCTGTGGTAGTTCATATATCGGGCAGACTAAGCGTACAATCGCTGAAAGAGTAAAGGAACATATCGCAGCTGTAAAAAACCGACAGATTAATAAGTCGGCGATAGCTGAGCATTTCTTGGAGTCTGGACCAAACCACTGGATAGAACTGCATCAACCACAAGTCTTATCCACCGATCGTCACTATTACTCCAGGATAGTACGTGAAGCGGTAGAAATCAAGAAACATAACAATTTCAACCGGGAGGATGGATATAGATTATCGGCTACTTGGAATCCAGTCATCAGCAAGTGTAGACACCGCCGCCGTAATAAATCTCAACAGTGTGTAGACGTCATTAGTGTAGTGTGTCGGAGTACCGACATTGCGAACTTAAATAAAGACCAAGTGAGGGTAGGTGCCGAAACCCGCACTTCCACAAGACGGCGCTGAGCTCTCATCAGTCTCTCCGCGACCATGCTCGGTGCAAGACGAGTGAAACGTCGGAACCAAATAGGTATTTATACCTTATATAAGTTAGTTGTACGCGATTAAGACCCGCTAATTTATTTTGTATGATGTATACAAATCGCGAAAGTTTAAAATCGATTATCTTACCAGCTCTTTTTTAAAGAAAGTATCTTGACTGACACGCGATGCCCTTTTATCTAGTGAAACTTTTTTATCAAATATTTTGCTAGGTTTTCTATCATGAGAAGGTTGCATATCATGGGCAGATCTATCTCGTGACGCTCTTCTCCCCTGTGAGGTAGTATCTTGCGAGGGAGTTATCTCACGGGAACCTCGTTTTGGATGTGAAGCAGTGGTTGCTTGTGACGGTCTCTTTGAATCTGAACCTCTTTTAGTAGTTGAAGGTTCTTTTCGAGGTTCGGATTCTGCAGGAGGTTCTTTTTCAGGCTTCACAGCTTTACCTGCTTCCAGCGCTTCTTGAACTTCGCCCTCTAATTCCTCGGCTTCTTCCGGACCGATTAATTGAGCTTTTAGACTTTCTATAGCCTTTTCTACTAACTCTGTCATCTCTTCGTCTGGGAGTTGGATACCACAATCTGAAAGTACTCACACTGTTATAATAATCGTAATTCACGAGATCTTAAGATTGAATGGGAAATATTGATAGCAAAACAAAATCTATTTCGTGTTTATTTTAAATCTAAAATATAAGTGAATTATTTTGGAAAGTGTTTTCACCGTGTCGTGTTATAATAATTATATCGTATTAGTAATAGCAAAACGAACTGCTTTAGCCCAGTATGCTATATCTAATTTGCTAAATGCTTGATCCTCTGAATTTAGTGGTTTTTTTTTTTTTTTTTTTAAAGACAACTCCCGCATTAGGACTAAATCCTGTGTTTTGTTTCGCTCATGGGACGGGAGAATCTCAGAGCACTTTAAGGTACTGTAACAAGGTCTTGCTAGTTTTGCCACTAATGCGAGAGTTGTTTCAAATTTAAATTCATTGTATTCACCTAAGTAACATAGTAACACTTACAAACGTCAAACATTTTTACATTAAGTTCGGGATAGTAGGGTTATGATAAGAACTTATAATAAAATTATGCCACTCTTTTTAAAAGCTACCAAAGCAAATATGTGTGTTGATTGTGTATAGATCGATATATTACTGCACCTTTCATGTCTTCTATAACTTCGAAGACATCAATATCGTCGATTGACTCTTGAGTAAGCGGACGTTCATCAGTGAGTGCCTTTACCATTGTAGACATCGTTTCAGCAGTGTCTGAAAATACAATTATTACACCATACATTATTACTATGTGTCAGTAAGGGCTCTTCCAATTTAGACGTTTCGTGTCAGACGGCTGCCGCACGTTTACCGTGCCGCTGCAGTACGGTAGCCGTCCGACACCAAACGTCTAAGTTGAAAGCGTAAGTATCTGACTGCCGTGCGTTTGTATGCTAATAATGTCTTAAATTTATTTGACAGCAATTAAGCCATGGAATCTGACGAAGAAACATTACTGTTAGTGATCTTGTTCAAAAATATCAAACAGAAACAAAAACGACGTCCCCGTAAAAGAGCATCACCAGTGTTTTAAAATTTTGGTGATTTCCATAATCTTTACCATAGGTAAAGCAAGATCCAAGCAATTTTTTTGATTAGGTATTAAGAATGTCTAGAGAATGTTTCTACGAATTACTTGAATTAGTTGGAAGTAAAATTCAGCAAGAAACTACATTCAGACATACTATATCAGCCGAAGAAAGACTACTGATAACATTGAGGTAACGTAAATTAAACAACTTATATCATATAGCGGGGCGTAATTCAATTTCATTTATAAATTCTTCCACGTTTATATCATCAATTTTAGAGAGAAGAAAATAATAAACGTGAAAATTCGATGAAATTTGCTGTCACGTCTAGTCACCGCACTATTCAACATCGAAATTAACATGTGGAGCTTGCGACGTTGCTGTACTGTTGTCGTGCGTTCTCGGTACCGACACCGTACTGTTGCCGCACCGCGCGCTTTGTATGAAAATAAATGACCGTCCGTGCACCATATGACAAACGCACCGCTTCGGCACTGCAGCGGTGCGACACGAAACGTCTAAATTGAAAGAGCCCTAATTGCCTAATTAGTTTGCCTTTTCATGGCATTATTATTTTACTTAAGAGGTCAGGAGGATACTTTTTTATTATATTTTAAATCTGAATTATGGAGAAGTAGTAGAGCTGTCGATTTCTAAACAAACAGTAATTTGAACTGATATAGTAATCCACAAATACATATACCACTGAGCGCGTCAGCAAAAGTTTTGATACACATCTTTTTAACTATAACTATCGGGTCACAGATGTTCTGGTATATCGGCCGTATTGTATTTTAGGACTGATTCGATTTTAAAGCACAAGAAAAATAAATGACTTGTTCTTATGTGACAACACTTTTCTATGATGCATATCACTGTTAGAATGTCATGTTGTAATGTTGTATTGTTATATACAGGGTGTCACAGAACTCAACATCAAGCCGAAACGGGGTGACAGGATTGATCATCACAATCAGGAGAAAATCTAAAAAAATCTATCCCATGCAGTTTGAAAATTATGGGCATTTTAAGAAAAACCTAGTTTGATCAAACTGTACCATTTTTTGGTTATTGTGGTTATTATTTTTTATTTTTGTTCATTTGAACTTTGGAAACGTAATCCTAAATAACATTGCTAGAATCCCAATAAAAAATAATGACACAATTGCCTCAAGTTGCCGAGAATTGAGACTATTTGTTAAACTACGAATTTAAAATTTTCAAGATTCGTCGACTTTGAAAAAAGATCTACTTATTAGTCGGACATATCTTCAACAAGTCTATTGGGGAGTTCTCAAAGAAAAATTGATCAATCAAATTCAATGATGATGATGAATGATGATTATGATCAATCCTGTCACGTCTTTTCGGCTTGACATTGAGTTCTGGGACACCCTGTATTTTATGCTATAACATTTTTTTGTTATAGGTTGTGAGACAGGAACGCATAATTAGCCACTGACCGAGTTCCTCAATATTGGCAGTCTGCACAAGCGCGGCGAGCGTGGGCCCCAGGCGCGCGCCCAGCGGCATCTGCACGTCCGACACGGCTCGCAGCGCCGTCTCCAGGTTCAACAGCACCGACGACAGGCCCGACATGCCCAGGTTCTGCATCTCTTGGACCTGATGTATCAATCAAACAGAATGCGGATTCTCATAACATTTTTTAGTGATGAAAATGAAATGCCTAACTTGCAGTCTACTTATAAATTGTGTGTGAATGAAAGAAATGAATTATCGTTTCTCCAATACCTCGTAGAACATGTTAATCAGTCGGACTAGACTGTAATGAAGATCTTTGTCAGCCGTAATGAGAAGTCAGTCGTACCTACCCTTGAATATAATAACTCTGCTCTAAGTAAATAGGTAAGTAAGTAGCGGACCGCAAACTTTACGGTAGAACGATGATGACGTTGGAATATAAAACTGACTAGTTATGAAAGTGAGCCAGCAATTTCAGCATAGATTCTTCAAATCAAAGCCTAAAAACACTGGTTGTATTCGTATTTCATCTAAATAGATTAGGCAATTGGATGGGTATTAAAAAAAACTTACTTACCTGTTGTCGTAGAAGACGATCGGTCAACGCGACCATGGCGTCAAACACTTTCGTCTGTTTCTTGTATTTAGAGGGATCGCCGCCACGTTTGGCAAGCCATGTCTTGACCAACTCTTCAACAGCGTCATAGCGAGATATTATGCTGAAATAGTTATCAATATATATATACGTATATACTTATATAATTAAGCGATAGCCAAATTAAGAACTTGAGATATCACTCTACAAGACGAAGTCTTTGATGCAACCGGCATAACGCTAAGACGCTGATTGAAGGAAAGTATAAAAAATAAGTCCGCTATATATTTAGAAGTCTGCTTTATTGGTTAGTGAGTGTCTCTCTTATTTTTGAGTAGGCTTAGCAAGTCATTTTACTTACTAAGTTGGTACGCATATTGTTGGAGTGTGTTAAAAATCAACTAGTCGACCATATTGGGTGTTTTGCTGTGTTAGATTAAGAATAATATCACACGCAAATATAAACAGCTCAATAGGTTGAAGAAATGTTCTTCAAGATCTTTTAGTAGCATTGCACCCGTAGCTACCGCCACAAAGTTAGAAGTAGTAGGCAGATAGTGTAGTGTATGTAGTATGTAGTATGTACCCAGCGATGATGTCAGGCAGCGTGCTGTTGACGTCGGCGAGCAGGTCCTCTGCGTCGTCGCGCGACATGCGCATGGCGTCCAGCGTGTCGTACAGGAGCTTCATCACGTTCACGTCGCAGATGTCCGTGTGCGACTGCAGTGGCGTTCTGACAACGACACGCCATTTACTTTGATTATAATGTGGTAGTCCTGGACGAGTTTATCGCTAATAAACTAAAAACCAATTTGTGAATTGGAAAAAAACAGATATTTTCAAAAAGCACTGAGTCTAAGACAAATAGTTGAGTCCCCTAACTTCCTCCATGAGGCGTAATTTCTGACTGACTCTTTTCTGGCTTGTCAATTCCGACTGAAATTGACAAGCCAGAAAAGAGTTATAGTTAAGTTCTGAACGAGCAATATGATTGAGATAAATCCAAAAAGGCAACAAGATCTGTATGTTACCAAAATTCAATGTAAGCAATGATTATTATCGAAGCTTTTTAGTGTGATTGACTCTTACCGACCGTTCATCAATCAGCGACAAAGATAGATACATATATTCGGCGATTCGATATGCATATTTTAGATAAATTTCATACAAAATATGTCTAATGTTTATCTCTCATCTCCAAATCCATGGATAGATAGATCATGAGCCGTATCTTTACTTACATCGGGAAGTACTTCTTCCTCCTGTCTCTGTAGTTGCGCGGTATCATCCGCAGATATATTTCTGAAGTCTCAGATTCAGGACGCGACCAGGAATCTGGCCGGTCAGCGTACGAGATTGGTTTCATACGCAGAGACTGGATTTCTTTACGTAGTTGCTGTGAACAATGCAAAGCGGTTAGCCCAATTTGACTGGTTTCGCTTTTTTTCAAAAAAATTGTCGTGTAAAAGTCATAAGCTATATAATCTTGGCTTTTTTCGCGTTTTCTTTTATTTTTCTGTTCTTGGCTTAGGCCCACTTGCGTAACGTTTGATTTAAGTCACTCCTAAATTTAAATCTGTTGAACAGAATTAACAGCATAAAATAATTTCAGATAAAAGTATTTAGCGTCCTCTTGCACAACGACAACAACGCTTAGATTTAGTTAAAAATTTTATGAGATCGGTAAAGTAGTTTCTACGTTTTGTTTCATGGCAGGAAGCCTTTTTGTTACGATTTTAACGATGTTATGCGTATGGTTTTGCATAAAACCTTAGACTATATATACTTTGAGCATAAAACAAAACGCATTGTCGTCGCCTAGCAACGAAATGACAATTGACAAATAATAACTAGAAACTTTTGAGCATTAACCCTAGAACCATACATGGGGTGCAGGTGCACCCCACACCGATTTGTTTTCTAAATATCTCAATTTCTTTAATATCCACGAATTCGCGCGTTGGAGTATTTTAGTTTGGTGTCAACCGCTCGCGTCACGTCAATACCGTGACGAGGGACCGCGTTGTGTGGTCGCCTGTAGAAGTGCTGTGGGGTACGCCAGTACCCCAGTGTAGTCAAATCGTAAGATTATTTATTTATTACGATTGATGCATTTATATGTAATAAGTTATTAAATTTGATTATTTATTAAAACAATAGTCTTACATGAATTAAATACAGATATTTTTAGATATTATGAAGATAAAATTCAATGAAGTTTATTTATTTTGTTTCGGATGGCTGTCAGAGGTTTGAATTGCGAAGAAATAAGCTCTATTCTAGACCACAAATCTGGCGAGGAAGAAATAAAAGTTGGGACCAGTTGTAATTCCTGAGTTCTTTACAAGTGTTCAAGATCAAATAATAAGCCAAATATAAAGTTTTAGCAGTTTTGAAATTAGGTTTGGAACGGATACATGAACATTTGGGTCCTCCGTTACCGGATGCCAACTTAGTCCATTGCAGTGATCCTCAAAAAAGGACCAAATCCTACAAGCGCTGTTGCTCAAACTACATTTAACTTTATGTAATAAGGCTGATTTGTGATCTCAAGTTACCGATTATGTTTAATAAAACGTATTTTCATGAATTGTTTTTTTATTTTAAGGATTACAGTCATTTTAGTATGGGGTGTTCCAGCACCCTAGTGTAGAAATAACATGTGCGCCAAATAGTGTAGGATTGTATGGTTAACAATAACACAAGTAGGTACATTGTTATCAGTTATATCATCATCATGTCAGCCTAGGGACGTCCACTGCTGGACATAGGCCTCCCCCTGCTGCGTTGTCCGGTCCATTTATATAATTATAGATAATTTTCGTCGCTAATGACAAGATGCCAAAATCAGTGTGACAGTTCTTAAATGAAATTAGCCACTAAACAGCCGATTTTCGGTAATTAATTTTGACAGTTCTTAAATCATATTACTCGACAAATTTTTCGTTGTGCAAGACGCTAGTGGTGTTTAATATTTTTTTTTCTCGTTAAATACATCTTAATTCAATTTAAGAATCTTTGTGCAAGTGGGCCTTAGTTTAACTTCGAAATCTCAACCATCAGTATATTGTAAGGTACTACTTAATCTTCTTCTTCGTCGTGACACTCTTGGCAGAGTGGTCGTGGAATACATAATACTTCTTTGTAACAGCAACGATTGCCTTCTTTTCTAATTTTTTTATTGCAATTAGGGTTCATTTAAGTTGAAAGCAATTTTATAACCGGCGCAAATATAATATCGTAAATAATACTAATATTCACAACATAAGCATTTTACTTATTTACATTAAATGACAGTTAAACAGAAAACCGTTACTAGGAGACAAGAACTAAAGTATGTGACACGCCTCCGCCGTGAATCAAGGGAGCTGGGAGTAGTTGGTTAAGGTGACGAATCCACGTGAGCCCACTGACCATCTTCACTTCGTAGTGAAGATTCCCCAATTTGCGGGCAATGGTGCCGAATTCCCATTTCTTTCTGGGTGTGGAATAGGCCCGGGCTTGTACCTGGCTCCCTAGAGCAAACTGCCTCAAACCTGAGGGGCTGGCAGCGTCAGCGTTCCTCTCATTTTCCTTTGAGGGTTTTCTGACCATTCCGTGTAATTTAGTCCTAATCTCTCTTCCAAACATGAGGACAAACGGGGTGACACCGGAAGGGCCAGGGGTTGACCTAAGGATATTTTTGACTGTCAGGATTTTCTTTATAATTCCGCCTGTCTCCCCTTCCAATTTATGCAATGCTCGCTTGACCGCCTGAACAAATCGTTCTGCTTGTCCGTTAGTGGCAGGGTGGTACGGGGCAATTGTTTTGTGGACTATACCGGTGCTCGATAAGAAGTTTTCAAATTCCCTAGAGACGAATTGTCTACCGTTATCAGAGACAAGGGTGTAAGGTAGTCCGAACGTGCTGAAAGTTTCCTTTAACTTAGTGATACAGAATGAACTTATAGTGTTTTTCGTCGGTATGATCTCTACCCTTTTCGTATAAGCACATGGGACCTGCAAAATCGATGTGGATTCTCTGCCAGGGACCCGAAGGTTCCTCCCAATGGTGAATGGGGGGTTTTGCAGGTTCATTCATCTCTAATCGACACGCTCTACATGAGTTCACCTTGTTTTTAATGTCGTGATCAATATTTTTCCAATAAACGAAGCTGCGAGCCAGTAATTTAATTTTCAGAATACCTAAATGTCCTGCGTGCAGTTCTTCTAAAATCCGTTCCCGTAATTTTTGTGGAATCATTACTCTTGTGCCTTTCAGAATACAGTCATCTTGGAGCGTCAACTCATTCTCTTTGTATCCCGATACTCGCAGCGGCTGGCCTGATTTAAGCGCCTGAAGTCAGTTTTGGAGTTCAGTAAGATACTTTTGTTTCTTTAGCGATTATTTCCGGAGTGACATCTAATACGTTAATTTGTCTCAATTGAAAAGCGCAATGTTGATCAATAGTGTTTTCGTTAACTTTTTCAACTGGGAATCGAGAGAGATAATCTGCATTTGAGTGATTTAACGTACTTCTATATTGAATGTCATAGTCGAAGCCGGACAGGAAATGTGCGTAGTGAAAAAGTCTCAGTGCTAACGCGGGTAGCGTTTGGTGTGGGTGGAATATTGAAGTGAGTGGTTTATGGTCTGTAATTAGGGCGAATTTCCGGCCGTAACGGTAATGGAAAAATTTCTTTAAGCCCCAGAAAAGTTGCTGTTGCTTCTTTGTCAATTTGACTGTATTTCTTTTCGCTGCTAGTTAAGGATCTTGATGCAAAGGCAATCGGACGTTCCTTCCCATCGGGTAACTTGTATGAGATGACTGCTCCAAGCCCTGATGGTGCAGCGTCTGTAGCCAAAATATGTATATATGTATGTATAATATGTATATTTATTTATATAGGTACTTGTTATATGTATTATGTAGGTATATATTATTTATGTATGTATGTAATTATATCTAAATATTGTATATTAATTTAGTTTCGTTAGGTTAATTTTAGTTTTAAGTAGCTAGTTTTAGTCTAGTATTGTACGCCCGCATACTACCTCTCCATTTAGACGATACTGTCCGTCCATGGCTTTCTGGTAGAAAATGCATTATGCGATAAGACCGCCCTTGTACTTACCGTTACTATATAAGTTATTTACTGTACTTGGTTCTGTAATTACTGGTGTACAATAAAGAATTAAATAAATGATAAATATATAAATAAAATAAATAAGCAGTTTGTCTGGGTCGAAATGTATGAGGACTCTATCACTGAGAATTTATTTTTTAATCTGTTTGAAACTTTCTTCGCATTTGGTAGACCACACAAATTTCATCCCTTTCTTAAGTAGCAGGTTTAAAGAGCTGGTAATAGATGCGAGGTTAGGAATTTTGTTGTAATAATTGGCCATTCCCAGGAATATCCGTAGTTCATTTACATTTGTTGGTCGGTTTGCGTTAGCGATGGCCTTTATTTTGTCTTGGTTTTAATGTAATCCATCTTTATCTATTGTATGTCCCAAGTAATTGATACTTCTTTTGAAAAAGTGACACTTTTCTTTGTTGGCACGAAGGTTACTTTCTTTGAGCTTATGTAAAACTTATCTGTCTGTGTAGCAGTTGATCTTCTGAGGATCCTTGGATAATAATGTCGTCAAAGAAACATTTTACTCCTTCAAGTCCTAGTAGTAATTGATTCATATACTTTTGCCAGAGACTTGGCGCGACTTTGACTCCAGACATCAGTCTATTAACTTTGTAGGAGCCTTTATGCGTACTTAAGGTTTCTAACAGGGCGCTTTCTTCGTCCATTACCATGTTGAGATAAGCTTGCTTTATGTCCAGCGTGCAAAAAAGTTTTCCACCACTCATTGCGGCTAGGATGTCTTCGATAATCGGAATTGGATAGTGTTAACCTTTGATAACTATATGGTTACTTTGTAGTCTGCGCTTCGAATGTTCGGGATTTCGCCTAGATTTGGGCTGAATACAGTACTCGCAAATTCTTCTAGTAATTTGTCCAGTATCGGTACTTCCTTGCATGCTTGTATGGTTCTGATGTCGGCGAGCTTAACGTTAAATTCCTTCATCCAGCTTCTACCCAGTATAGGATCAACGTCTTTGTTTATTATGTACAATTTCCCATAAAACAGCTGTTTCTTGTAATGGCATTTAACGTATGCAACGCCGGTGGGTTAGTCAAAGTCAAAAAGTCAAAAAAACATTTATTCATCTAGGTCACAAGGTGACGCTTATGAACGTCAATTTTAGAATTAAATTACTTAATGCTTCTACATTTACATTTACTGCCTCGTTCGCAAAGCAATAGGTAGAGCCACGAGAAAGAACGGGCAATAATAAAATTGTCGAGGCCACTCTTTTAATCGCCAATATTATGGTACATATTTTTATTTTTGTAAGGAGCTGCAACTGTTACACATTGTACTAAATTACTTGTAAATAGTAATTAGTTACAGACATAATACTTAAGCAATTAATGCAGTTACTAAATTATGTGTTTTAGTTAGCCTTCCAATGCGAATATTGTGTAACAGGAGCATCCACTTACGACTTATAATGTATACAACTCGTGACCATGTTCAGAACTATGGTGGAAATGTATGTTACAGAAGTGACGGTATATGAATACACAAAATTACAAAAACGTTTGTTCACAGACCATGATAACGAGTTATCTTCGTCTTACAGTACAGTAAATTTTAATAAAATTAGTGGAACAACAATGCAAATGTAAATGTAGTAAGTGGAATGACCTAATTATAATAAACGAATAATAATTTAAAAGAACTAGAAATTTTTATATACTTAATGATAAACTGAAAAATGCTAAGTATCTATATAAATTCTAAATAAGTACAGTACTCCCAAATTAATAATGCGCATGCAGATCTTCGTTAATTGTCGTATTCCCGGAAACACCCGAATCATTAAATTGTAAGAGCCCTAAACAATGCACTTGCATTTTGCACCTTGTTCGAAAGAAATAGGAGTGAATATTATGTGTACACAATCGAAAACAATTCGGGCGGTCGGCGGCGGTCGCCGGTCCGTCAAAGGAAGGTCCGTCAGTCGTCTTTATATAATGGTGGTGACTGCACGTGTTCTCTCTGTGTGGAATTATATAGAGCTGCTATTACACACCCTTCTTGGTTTTGTTTTCAAAGGTGAATTTAAATTATGTTATTCTTACTAACATTTTTCGCGGCTTGTTAATATAAAAAAAATAAAAATACCTACTTTAAATACATATTAAGTACTAGAAAAAACATTTTAAAAAGATACACACAATAAACAAATAGATATAGGAATAAATAATATTATAAAGTATATCAGTACATAATGCAATAATACAACAAATAAATAAAAATATGTCTAACTCTGCCCATACCATTTTCTTTCAGACGTATTCTTCCAGAATGGATAAATTTAAACGTGGAAAGCCACTTAAGTCACAAGCACGGCAAATGGTATTTAATGTGTACCTTTATTTCTTAAATGAAGCCAATGTTTTCAAAAAAGACCATGATGGTTGTTTAAAAACAATTTAGGACCGTGTTACAAAAGCTACAGGAATTTCACGACGAACTTTGACAAATATTTTAAACGAAAAAAAAAACAGAATAAATCAATGAAATTTTCCACATCGAAAAAAGGAAAACTTAAAAAGTAGATTTCGGCTGGGACTTGATGATTTCGACTACTGTGTTATTCGTAATATGATATACAATTTTCACTTGACGCTCAAAGAACTCCCAACTGTAAATAATTTGAGAAAAAAGTTGATCACATCTATTAATTTCAAAGGCTGTGCAGATACTTTAAGGCTGATCTTGAAAGAAACGGGGTTTAGGTTTCTGAAAACTGATAATAACAGACGTTACTTATGGAAAAGCATGATATACGTTTAAAGAGGATCAAATATCTCAGAGAAATACAACAGCTGAGGAATTCTGGTAGAAATATAGTGTTTATGGACGAGTCATACGTGCATACATCACATACTAAGGGCAAAACTTGGCAAGATAGCAGCAAAAAAGGTATCAAACAACCCATGTCCAAAGGAGAGAGAATAATTATTGTACACGCAGGCAATGAAAAAGGCTTCGTCCCAGGGGCTCTAATGTTACATAAATGTGTCGACTCAGAAGGTGATTATCATAAAGAAATAAACGCGGAAAGTTATCAAGCTTGGCTACGCAATCAATTGATTCCTAACTTGCCTCCTAATAGTGTGTTGGTAATTGACAACGCCCCATATCATAATAAGCTGTCTGTGAAACCACCAAACTCAAACACACCTAAACCACGAATGATAGCTTGGTTACAACAACACAACATTCCGCATGACCTAAAGAAACTGAAACCCGATTTGTATGAAATTATAAAAAGACATAAAGAGAAATACACAGAATTTGTCATTGACCGTATAATGGAGGAACGTGGGCATCAAATTATACGATTGCCACCATATCATCCCGATTTTAGCCCCATTGAAAATATTTGGTCCCAAATAAAGCAACACGTGGCCAAAAAAAATATTGCAATGACTGTCACGTCAGTTAAAGATGCTATATTAGAAAAAATCAATAATATAGGGCCAGAAGAATGGAAAAAAGTTTGTGATCATGCTGTTAAATGCGAAGATGAATATAGAAAATTTGACCCAAGAATCGATAGTTTTTCTGATGAAATGATTATTTACACAGGTGATAGCAGTGAGGAAAGTGTCAATGAACAAGAGCATAATGCAAGTTCTGATGAATCTACGATGTCAGGAATAGAGATCCTCCCTGATTCTGATTAATTTTTTGTAATTGTAATATTATTCTGGAATGATCTGCTGTAAATACTTTTGAACTGAGATGTTATGATTAGATTTCTAAGATTTTAATGTAACCTGTGTTTGAAAACCATTTTTCTTCTTCTAATATAAACCTTGTATTACTTAAACCTTCTTTTCTTCCATCATTACACCAGCTACAGCAAGACACTTAAAAAGTATTATAGTCGAAGTAAATCAATTCAACAAAAATTGTAGCATATTCGCTATCGTGTGGTTTTCTTCACTATATACTTATATGGAACTATCGAATCAAATTTCTTTACTGATAAATCAATATTTATTTTTTATAGCACAAAAAACATAATTTTACTAAATTATGCACTTAACAACTCTATATACATATCGTCTTCCGACGCTCGGGGAATACGACCGTTGCCGAACAGTGACGAAGATTTCTATGCGCATTATCACTTTGGGAGACCTGCCCGCCTAGGATACGCATCACGAGATATCACACGCGTGAAAGAAGAAATATTGTCGTTATCAGTTAATATCTCGTTTTCTTTAACATGCGCGCCACGATAGACAAGCTTCACGTCGAAGAATTCGCTCTCGTTGCACGAGTAACCGATGTTGCCCTTTGAAACATAGAATGTCAATTACGGCATTTATTAATGTAACCACACCGGTTTAGTTCATTCAATTTGTGCTCAAATGGCTCAAAAGACTTGTATCCACCTCTATAATTTATCATATTATGTATAGTCCGTTCACAGTTATTTTACCTCTAGCTGTTAGATTGGCCAACCTGGGCGTTGTGTTGCTATATTTGGTATATAATACTCCCATTTTAAATTTACAATATTGCTAAAAATGTACTTATTTTTTTATTGCCTAAGCGATCGTATTAAATATTTGGAAGTAATGTTTGTAACAAAACCTCTTGATATTGGCATGGCTATATGCATGTACATTTATTTTCTTACGAAATAACTAATTTCTTATGAAGATAAGTAGTTATAATAAAAATGTTGTCTATTTAATATATAAAGGTAAACGCATCATAATTACGCCAACGTGAGGTTCTAATTATCAAATACAAAAATTGCAAATTTAATTTTCATATTTATCTTAATATATAAAATCCTTGCGTTACTGACTGACTGACAGACACGCTACACCCGAAACTATTGGGCTCAGGAAGCTGAAATTTGGCATGTATGTTCCTTGGGGACCGTTGGGGTGCACTAAGAAGGGATTTCCCGAAATTCCCACGGGATCGGCCAAAACGGGTAAATTTAAAAAAAAGCAGGCGTAGCTGCTGGCGTCATCTAGTTTTGAATAAGAATGATGTGGGTGTAATATTACACCTCTGCCTACCCCTGCATGGAAACAGGCGTGAGTCTATAAGAATGATCCATGTGGACTGCCAATGTTATGATGATTCGTAACTGCTGTCATATTCTGCTGCTGCTAAATTCACAATGTTGGTTGCCTCTTGTCCTAAATTTTTGCTTGTGACTCGCCTTTTAATGAGACTCCACATAAGTTCAATTGCGTTTAGCTCGCAGTGGTATGGCGGTAATTTAACCACTTTGCGGCCATGAGCTTCAAAGCATTTGAATTTTTGAAGCATTTCCACTAATATTGGGTAAAAAGTTATGCACGGGTAACCCTATTTTACATTCCTGTCATCACAGAGTACAATTCCAACATAAAGAAAATAAACACCGACATCTGTCAGAGGTAAAATAACTGTGAACGGACTGTACCTACCATTTGACATTTGTAATTTGTATGTATTGTTGATATTGATTTGTATGAAAAGTTGATCAAAGTTGATTAGTTTTAATTCGAAACTGATGTCAATACCTACAAAGTACCTATTAACAATTGTTACCTACTGTGTTGAATAAGAATGAGGTCCCATGCGCAGCTTCGATAATAATGATATTAACTTATCTTTAAATAGACAGGCAGGCCATCTGAATGAGGCTCGAGATCCGTGTCTCCGATATAAAAAATGTACTCTCTGGATCCGTGGCAAGCCTTTCTATGAGAAACAGAGCCATTGGTTTTGATATACGCCAAAGCAACTGGAATTCTCTGTCGTTCAACGTAAAAGGGTCACAGAGATCCCTTATTCGCTTTCTTTGAACTTTTCTCGCGTGGCGCTCTTCATATAAGGTTATTAAATAATTATAATAAGGGACTGCCATTTTCTTTGTTGTTTTAAAGAAATATTTTTAGTTACTCGTGTAGTTCTCGTCGTATGAAAGCATGACGACTATTATTACTATTTTAGTTGTCAAAATTTGTCTTAATCGAGTAATATTGGGCCGTCATGTTAGGATTCGTCGAGAGAAATGCCACAGATAAGTAAAAACGACTATTATAGCTACATTTGACATAACGAGTCGAATCGTGTGTGTAACCATGTTAGAGTCAGCGAGTTAATAGAGATAATCGTCATAAGCACGAGTAAACGTGTAGAGATAATTTTCTCGTGGTGCGTATGCTGGACGGGCTGTAGTAGATCATGAGTTGTCTAGTGTAAGTGACCATCTATCCTTATCACTGAAATAATCATTAACAGTATAATAACCTTTCCTAATAAGGCAGTCTTTTATTTTACTTTTAAACATATTAAATGGTAATTCTAAAAGACTAATTGGTAGTTTATTGTAAATACGAATACCTAACCCTACAAAAGAATAGTTAACTTTATGTAAACGATGATAAGGGGCATATAATTTATGCCTGTTCCTAGTATTTATATTATGTATGTCACTTTTTGTAGTAAATAAACCTATATTTTGGCTAATATACAATATATTAGCAAATAAGAACTGCGAGGCTACTGTTAGAATTCCTATAGACTTAAAGCGTTCCTTAAGAGTATCTTTAGCACCTAACATGTATATTTCTCGTACCGCTCGTTTCTGTAGAACAAAGATATTCTGAATATCCGCAGCTTTGCCCCATAACAAAATTCCGTAGGACATGACACTATGAAAATAGCTAAAATAAACTAGACGAGCTGTGTCGACATCAGTAAGTTGTCTAACTTTTCTGACAGCATACGCTGCAGAGCTGAGCTTACCTGCAAGACATGCTATATGTGCACCCCATTGTAACATATTATCTAATGTAATGCCTAGAAACACTGTAGAGTCAACTGTCTCAAGTTCCTCCCTATCTAGCATAATATTAGGTCCCAGTTGTCTAACGTTAGGTAAGGCAAATTTAACACATTTAGTTTTTTAGAATTAAGTACTAGGTTGTTTGCTGTAAACCATTGTGTAACTTGTATAAGTGCATTATTTACATCATCAAATTCATTCCTATTCCTGTCTACTTTAAAAATAAGTGACGTATCATCTGCAAAAAGTACGACATCACAGATGTTTTTTAAATAAAAAGGTAAGTCATTTATATATACAAGGAATAGAAAAGGACCTAGAATTGAACCTTGCGGAACGCCTAACTGTATAGGTAATTTAGAGGATGTAGTCCCATTTACATCGACACACTGAAATCTCTGCCGCAGGTACGACTCGACAACACTAAGTGCGGTTTCCTCTACGCCGTAGTGGCGGAGCTTACGCAGTAGTGTGTCGTGATGAACGCAATCAAATGCTTTTGATAGGTCACAAAATACTCCGATAGCATTTTTAGATGACTCCCAAGCATTATAGACGTGTTTTATGAGAGCAACATCCGCATCAGTAGTGGATCTACCTTTAGTAAATCCGTATTGATCTTTGTGAAGCAGACTATTTAAATAAAAGTGTCTTAGTAGCTGCTTTAATAAAATCTTTTCAAATATTTTATTACATGCCGGCAAGATAGAGATGGGCCTAAAATTATTTATGTCATTTTTACTGCCAGATTTGAATAAAGGTATGATTTTACTTAGCTTCATCAAATCCGGAAATACGCCTAGGTCAAAACATTGGTTAAAAATTATAGAGAGGTAAGGCGCAACAGTCTCAACTATAGTACTTAAAATTTTAATTGAAATGCCCCAAAAGTCGCCAGTATTTTTAATAGTAATTAAATTAAATGCGATCAGTATATCTTGCGGGGTGACGTGCTCGAATCTAAACACGCTCTTGCATTCAGGTACACTGCTAAGCAACAAATTTCCAGCGTATAAAGACGATGATTGTAAGGAACTAGTAGTTGTTATTGGTATGCTTGCAAAGAAATTATTGAACATATGCGCAACTTGAGATTTGTCTGTGACTAATAAATTGCTATCTTTTATTTCAAATTGGTTTTCTCGTTATCGTGCTCTATCGGTTTCATTATTTATAATTCTCCACGTTTCTTTAATTATATTTGTCGATTGCTTAATTTTACCACTAATAAATTTTGATTTTGCCATAATACAAAGTTGTTTAAAAAAATTTGAGTAGCTTTTTACATAATTTAGAAACGGTGTGTCAAATCTATGTTGTTTCAAACCATATAGCTCAAATAACTTGGCTCTACTTCTGTATATACCTTTAGTGGCCCACTGGTTAAAAGATCCGGTTGTACCCTTTAGTGTTACAGTTTTACTCTTAAAAGTATTTTGAAACTCATTAATGATTAGTCCAAAAAGTGAATTATAAATTTTATTTGGATTTTCTGAGTTCAATATTGAAGGATTGAGATTTGCGATAATATTATTTTTAAGACGTATAAGACGATTGGTAGTTTGAGGCCTACATTCTACTGTATGTGATTTATTATATGCTGAACAAGAAAAACTAGCTATCTGTCCACGGTGATCAGAAGGAAGAGAACTAATAACTACTGGGTTTTTAGCAACACAAGAACTAAATATACTATCCAAACAAGTAGAAGATGTTGCAGAGACTCTAGTAGGTTCACAGAATAAGTTACTTAAATTAAATGACTTAAAAAAATTCAGAAATCTAGTACACTGTGAAGAGTTATCTAAAATATTCATATTAAAACCACCACAAACTATAATATTACTGCTACATTTAATTTTATTAATAGCATCTTCCATAACAGTCCATAACAGTATAAAAACTAGCTATCTGTCCACGGTGATCAGAAGGAAGAGAACTAATAACTACTGGGTTTTTAGCAACACAAGAACTAAATATATTATCCAAATAAGTAGAAGATGTTGCAGAGACTCTAGTAGGTTCACAGAATAAGTTACTTAAAGTAAATGACTTAAAAAAATTCGGAAATCTAGTACACTGTGAAGAGTTATCTAAAATATTCATATTAAAACCACCACAAACTATAATATTACTGCTACATTTAATTTTATTAATAGCATCTTCCATAACAGTCTCAAATAGATTATAATCACCAGAAGGGGGTCGATATACACAAATTACAATATATAAATCTAGTTCCACACAGGACAACTCAATAGTGCGCTCAATATCATATAATATAAAGGTTTACAATATCTTTACGTTCTTTGCATTTTAATAAATTTGAAGTCATTATAAGAGAACCGCCTCTAATAGCCTGCTTTCTTATATACGCGCTCTGCATTGTGTAATATTGATTAATGACAAGAATCTCATGGTTCAGTTAAACACAAAACTTTAACATCATATTTCTCTAGAAATAAACTTAATTCTAATTCTTTGCCAGATAGGCTCTGCATTTTTTGGTGTACTATATTCAAATACTGCAGCCTAACTCAACAGTTAATAGGACAACTCCTATCTTGGAGTTTAAATCACAAGATGTGTCAAGTTGTTTTGAAGACTTCCCGACTTTTGTATATGTTCTTAGTTTCATGTCCGTTTTAAATATTTTCTTGCTGGCACCCAGCATTCTGTAGTCCTATAGTGATATGGTAGAAAGTGATGCCCCTGTGTCAAATTCCATGTTTACTTTCTTGCCTTCAATATCGATTGGTAATACAGATTTGTCTGAACCTTCACTCTTATTAAGGCTGATTTCGGCTGTATTGTCGGTGCTGATGGAACTGGAAGAATCATTCAGTTGGTTTGTATTATTATTTCTTTGAAGACACACTCGAGCCAGATAGCCTTCTTTTTGGCACTTGCGGCATGTACTTCGGATAGCGCCACATTAATTTGCTTTGTGGTCATCTTTACCACAACGAAAACATTTACCTTTTAGGTCTCGTATTAATATCGGTGGCCTTGTAGCATTGTTTTTTGGCGAGGGTTGGGGTAGATTGACGGCTTTTGAAATTGTACGTATGTCGTTGTCGTTATTCGATTTATAGGTACTTAATGACATGCTTGTATTTTCGGTTTTTCCCATTTCCATGGATGTGGCAATGTGCACCAATGTAGAGAATTCCGTAGCGTCCTTTTCTTGTAGAATTTTTGTGCGTATCTCACCATCCTTCAAGCCTCCTATGAATTGAAGTGACAAGAAGGAATCAAGCGTAGGTTTCATGCAGTGCCGACATTTAAACTCGCAATTCGACGACAATCTTTTTAATTCAGCAGCGTATACAGCGATTTTTTCATCTGGCTGTTGTAAACGTAATATAAATGTGTGTTGAGAATCCCATATACTTGGTTTTGGATCAATATAATTATCCCATATACTTGGTTTTGGATCAATGTAATTATCCAAGATTGTAGTAAGTTCGTCGAAACTCTTGTTGATTGGATCATCCGGGGAGCACAGATCGTGATTCCTTTCGTGTAATTCAGGTGGAATCGTAGACTTTCAGTTTTGGAGCAGTTATATTATTGAGTAGTAAGTATACCGTAAGCCGCTTGGTGAAATTTTTGAAAGTCTCTTTGTCTTGAAAGGGTTGAAAATTCAGTCTAGGTTGTAGCTCGCGTTGTGATATCGCTACGGGCGCAACTTGGTTAGCGGTAGGAGCGGCCGTAGCCGGGGGTCTTAGTTTCTTCAGAAAACGTACCATTTTCGAGTGTAAATCCGTGTAAGTTTCGTCACATTCAAATCTGTATTGAATTTCTACCTTGAGGTGTTCGTCTTCTATTTCTTCTTCAATTTGGTTTTGTAACACTTGTAAGGCTTCATATGTATTCTGTAAGGTCATCAATCGGGTCTCGATCTCTTCAAAAGTATGTAAATTTGTTTCTTCTTGAAATGCATTTTTAGATTTCGTTAGCACACCACGAACGAGCCACCCGCTCGTGATCGTTTAAGTTTCTTTAAATCAATCGACATCGTCGCCAATATCGTAAATAATACTAATATTCACAACACAAGCATTTTACTTATTTACATTAAATGACAGTTAAACAGAAAACCGTTACTAGGAGACGATAACTGAAGTATGTGACATATAACTAACATGCACTTATTTAAGAAATTATCGTCGTGTAAATGGATTGTTGGAAAGTATTAATAGATAGAAATGAAATGCTGTGTAACAAGTTCACCTCCATCTGTTGCATTTGTCTGGAGCGTACGATGCGCAGGCGCATGACGTCACGCTCGTAGTCGTCCACGTTGTAGCCGCCCATCATCATGCTTGGGTCTTTTGCAGGCTGACGGCAGACAAAATGTATCAATCATTAAATTTTTTGCCTTATTGCGTTTATTTACCTTTGTTGTAGCAAACAATTACAAGTTTAATTTACTGAGAATGCCTCGGTGGTCCAGTGGATAGCGTATGCGACTGATCGGAGGTCCCAGGTTCGATTCCTGGGGTCGGGCAAAAGTGTTACTGGGTTTTTTCGAATTCTCAGTAGCAGCACGGAGTCTGGTGATGTGCCCGGTAACGGTAATAGGCTCGCTCCCTACTACGTGGCACCTAAAAATTCATGGCGAAATGTGGGTGTAACGTTACACCTCTTGCTACCCCTCCGGGGATACAAGCGTGAGTCTATAAAAAAAAAAGAAATACTATCTGACTTGGCGTTGTCTCGTGCCGCCATATTTTTTCATAGAAATCTTCTCCTGCCAATAAATAGAAAAACAATGATTTATCCAATTTGGTGCAGTAGTTTAGAAGTTACGAGCATTTCGGTGATCCTTTTTTATTTATAAAATAGATAAATAAAAGCTAGTAATAAATAAATTGAGTACAGCATCGTGTTTACCTTGTGCGGTAGAACATCGCTCTGTATAGCTGCGGCCAGGCGTAACCGCTCAGCATGGTGATTGAGGGCTTTGATGTACTTCTTCTCCACGTCACTGTGACGTTTCTGTAACCATTTGTACTTTGACATTGAAATGGCTGCAGTGGTTTTACCGTTGATTTACGATAAAAATCTTAATTACGTCTAGCATTATATACCGTGTTTTTTTAAGTCAGTGTTTTCCCGTTAAGTAAGTTTAGTATGTACTCAGCTCATGATATAGAAGCTAAGTACGTATAATATTTATTTTACAAAATATAAAATCAAAATTTTTGTTCTATTAAATTTTTTCTCTAAAATCAACATTTCATAGGACTATAATGTGTGTACTTTTTAGGTAATAAATAAAGTGCATTGACCTTACGCATCGACCGTCACATTGTTATGCTATGAAACTTAATCTTGAAAAAAAATCGGATTTTCTTTTACATATTTTGTAAAATAATTTTTATATGTAGTTTCTATATCTTGGGCTGAGTACATGTTTTACGGAAAAACACTGACTTAAAAACATGGTGTATAGTCCGCTTCACCAGAATATAGAATTGGTAGGTTGAAAAAGAAATGACTGTTCAAAAAGTTCACAAAACTATACAATATAAACAACTGCTTGAAATGAAGGTTGTGAACCCCTGAATGTGGGTTTGCAAAAATCTATGTTCTGGCGGCGCCAAATTTATTCCATTAGTTTTGGATATGAGTGGATTTAACAGTCTTGAGGTGAAACGGGAGCTGGCTCAGACGTTAACACTACCATTCCATGAATTCCATCTGTATGGTTCAGTCCGTTTGTTTTTTGTCAAGTGCATGGGACGTCATAGGCGGTCATGTCTGGAGCAGACGTGCTCTTATTGCTGCAGCCACCGTTTAGAACACTGCATATGTTCAACATAGTGTTTTGTAGAATTGATCTCTTTTCTTGTTCATGAGTTCACAGAGATCACTTCAGACCCAGTAGTGACTATGTGTTTAATGAAGAATAAGGCCACTTTGGACAGATATTTCTGGTAAAGTAAGATCGCGAAGCAGGAAGAATCTAGAAGAATCTGTTCGAGGAAGATCCTCTGTATTTACGTGGGAGCGATAGGGACAGGTAATTAACTTTTTGAACGCCAAAGCAAAAACACATGGGATTCCAATACTACATCGATATTTAATTGTATTTTTATTTTCGTCTCCGATTTCAGAATATAATGTCCTTGTAACATTGAAATTTAATTCCTAATTACACTTCCTCCTACTACAGTTATAGGTATACATCATTTACAGAGTTGTATAACACCGTAATAACAGTTATGAGACGACAATATAATTAAATGTAATAACTATAGGCACAGCACTAGTCTTTATCTGCTGTCTTCTATTTGTGACCATGGCGTGGACGGCCCGCCATTTGTATGACTATTTCGCTTCCGAAATAAGGATGTAGCAACGTAAATCTCGTTTATCGATGTGTTCCCGTACAATATTATTTTAAAATAAATAAAACGGTTTTTTTAATTAGGTACATTTATAATTTTTATAATTCCGAATGTTCAAACAGTTTAAGTATATGTATAGGTACGTATAAACATAAAAAAATATCGATATTTGTTTCACGAAAAAAGAACATTCCCAAATGTACCTCTCTAACTTATTTTTAACAAAAATAAGTTACATTCGGTCTACTAGCACTAATACTGGGCCACATACCTACTTTTTGTTTAAAATAAAAGCAGAAGATTAATTTTTGTTTAAAATAAATGCAGAAAAAAATTACAGTAGGTACTTCCTTAGGTACCTTTAAATCATAGTCTTCCAAAGATTTTGTTTCCGATAAGCCTTCGTCATCAGGATTCAGGAACTCCTTCTAATATGCGAAGAAGTTCCTCCGTAGTCATTAAATTCGCACTCATTATAACAGTCACATAGTATAAAATAAATAATTTAATAATGTTTACTCTCTTCACTATTTCTGATCACCTGCGCTTGTGACGTCACGATGCTGTCGTCTATTTGTGACCATGGCGTACAAGGCACTGATAATTCGGGTTGTATTAGGGATGCGCCTGAGACAAGATTAGCGAATATCGAAATTCGACCCAGCCAATTTTATCTTCGACTATGTAGCTATTAAAATATTTTTTTAAGCCTGATCCTATAAAACTAATGCTGTTTTATCCTCGTAATAAATTATATTTAAAATTATATATTGTAGAAGGAAGTTTTCGCTTGTCACATATATGTGACCATGGCGCTCAAAAGGTTAATAACAGCAACGCACTAATTTCTTCCTGTCTAGCGATCGTACTATAACATAATGATGATACGGGCTAGGTTGCGTGTTACTGGGAAGATATAGGACTATATGTATTAGCAACGAGATTGGGAACATATAGCACAAGACGTATATTAGCAACGAGATGGTGGTAAAGTATGGAGTTGTATGAGATGATATAGCATGAGATGTGTCGGCACTTGGCAGCGAGTTGTTGGTAAAGTATGAAGGTTGTACCTGCCAGGCGCGCAGCTGTGCGCGCAGCTGCGGCACGGCGGCGTGCGAGAGCGCGAACTTGTGCGCGCGCGCCATCTGGCGCAGCAGGTCGTCGAGCGTCTTGTCCACGCGGCGCGGCCGGCCCAGCTTGCGCGTCAGCACGTCGCGCATCTGCGCGCGCAGGTCAGCTGCCCTGGCCTCCATCGCGCGTATGTCCACGTTCATGCGGAACAGGTGCGTGCGGTTCACCCTGCCCAACAATACTACATGTACACAACAAAATATTCATTATGTACATGATACTTAATATCTACACTATATAGGCATACCTACATTTCGCTGCGTAGTGTCATGACGGATTAAGAACTCCTTCATATTAGGCATGCGCGTTCCTCGAGCATGCGATCGGCAGGCGCCCTGCGGGTGTCTGGATTAAGCCCAGGATTTACTTTTTGCTACCTATAAAACGAACGCCGAGAGCAGCAGCCCTGAGCACACGTCGGGCGCCCGGTCGAGAAACGCTTATGTCCAATGTGAGGTCGGCCTTAGACTGCACGCATGGCACTGCACAGTCACCCAACGCATTAGCACTGCATTCTGTGCGTTCAATCCACTTATAAGACAACACTTTGTGTGATTCACAAATTGTTGTTTCGAGTCTCAATATTCTTTTAGTACGTCGCTTGAGTGTTTGTAAAATCCGCGTTTACAAACATACGACAATACTTCTACCGCACGAATTATCTTTAAAAAAAACAAGACACCCGCTAATCTTAATCGCTTACATCTGGTGGATTCAGAACATACTACTGATCGGTCACATAAATCTCAAAATAACCACAACCACATACTTTTGCCGTAGCTTCTGCTGTTTGATCTCATCCTGCAGTTCCAGAACTCTTCGCCTGAGCCTGCCGAGCATAGCTTCAGGGAACACCACGCACTGCGACAGTCCCTGCAGGCCGGTACACCCTCGGAGGACCACTACCTGCTCGATCTCGTTGATATGAGCCTATACAAAGTAGAATACATACTTCTGGCGTAGCTTCTGCTGTTTGATCTCATCCTGCAGTTCCAGCACTCTTCGCCTGAACCTGCCGAACATGGCTATAGGGAACAACACGCACTGCGACAGTCCCTGCGGGCCGGTACACCCTCGGAGGACCACTACCTGCTCGATCTCGTTCATATGAGCCTATACAAAGTAGAATACATACTTCTGGCGTAGCTTCTGCTGTTTGATCTCATCCTGCAGTTCCAGCACTCTTCGCCTGAACCTGCCGAACATGGCTATAGGGAACATCACGCACTGCGACAGTCCCTGCGGGCCGGTACACCCTCGGAGGACCACTACCTGCTCGATCTCGTTCATATGAGCCTATACAAAGTAGAATACATACTTCTGGCGTAGCTTCTGCTGTTTGATCTCATCCTGCAGTTCCAGCACTCTTCGCCTGAACCTGCCGAACATGGCTATAGGGAACATCACGCACTGCGACAGTCCCTGCGGGCCGGTACACCCTCGGAGGACCACTACCTGCTCGATCTCGTTCATATGAGCCTATACAAAGTAGAATACATACTTCTGGCGTAGCTTCTGCTGTTTGATCTCATCCTGCAGTTCCAGCACTCTTCGCCTGAACCTGCCGAACATGGCTATAGGGAACATCACGCACTGCGACAGTCCCTGCGGGCCGGTACACCCTCGGAGGACCACTACCTACTCGATCTCGTTCATATGAGCCTATACAAAGTAGAATACATACTTCTGCCGTAGCTTCTGCTGTTTGAATTTATCCTGCAGTTCCAGCACTCTTCGCCTGAACCTGCCGAACATGGCTATAGGGAACATCACGCACTGCGACAGTCCCTGCGGGCCGGTACACCCTCGGATGACCACTACCTGTTCGATCTCGTTCATATGAGCCTATACAAAGTAGAATACATACTTCTGGCGTAGCTTCTGCTGTTTGATCTCATCCTGCAGTTCCAGCACTCTTCGCCTGAACCTGCCGAACATGGCTATAGGGAACATCACGCACTGCGACAGTCCCTGCGGGCCGGTACACCCTCGGAGGACCACTACCTGCTCGATCTCGTTCATATGAGCCTATACAAAGTAGAATACATACTTCTGGCGTAGCTTCTGCTGTTTGATCTCATCCTGCAGTTCCAGCACTCTTCGCCTGAACCTGCCGAACATGGCTATAGGGAACATCACGCACTGCGACAGTCCCTGCGGGCCGGTACACCCTCGGAGGACCACTACCTACTCGATCTCGTTCATATGAGCCTATACAAAGTAGAATACATACTTCTGCCGTAGCTTCTGCTGTTTGAATTTATCCTGCAGTTCCAGCACTCTTCGCCTGAACCTGCCGAACATGGCTTCAGGGAACATCACGCACTGCGACAGTCCCTGCGGGCCGGTACACCCTCGGAGGACCACTACCTGCTCGATCTCGTTCATATGAGTCTATACAAAGTAGAATACATACTTCTGGCGTAGCTTCTGCTGTTTGAATTTATCCTGCAGTTCCAGCACTCTTCGCCTGAACCTGCCGAACATGGCTTCAGGGAACATCACGCACTGCGACAGTCCCTGCGGGCCGGTACACCCTCGGAGGACCACTAGCTGCTCGATCTCGTTGATATGAGCCTATACAAAGTAGAATACATACTTCTGCCGTAGCTTCTGCTGTTTGATCTCATCCTGCAGTTCCAGTACTCTCCGCCTGAGCCTGCCAAGCATGGCTTCAGGGAACACCACGCACTGCGACAGTCCCTGCGGGCCGGTACACCCTCGGAGGACCACTACCTGCTCGATCTCGTTCATATGAGCCTATACAAAGTAGAATACATACTTCTGGCGTAGCTTCTGCTGTTTGATCTCATCCTGCAGTTCCAGCACTCTTCGCCTGAACCTGCCGAACATGGCTATAGGGAACATCACGCACTGCGACAGTCCCTGCGGGCCGGTACACCCTCGGAGGACCACTACCTACTCGATCTCGTTCATATGAGCCTATACAAAGTAGAATACATACTTCTGCCGTAGCTTCTGCTGTTTGAATTTATCCTGCAGTTCCAGCACTCTTCGCCTGAACCTGCCGAACATGGCTTCAGGGAACATCACGCACTGCGACAGTCCCTGCGGGCCGGTACACCCTCGGAGGACCACTACCTGCTCGATCTCGTTCATATGAGTCTATACAAAGTAGAATACATACTTCTGGCGTAGCTTCTGCTGTTTGAATTTATCCTGCAGTTCCAGCACTCTTCGCCTGAACCTGCCGAACATGGCTTCAGGGAACATCACGCACTGCGACAGTCCCTGCGGGCCGGTACACCCTCGGAGGACCACTAGCTGCTCGATCTCGTTGATATGAGTCTATACAAAGTAGAATACATACTTCTGCCGTAGCTTCTGCTGTTTGATCTCATCCTGCAGTTCCAGTACTCTCCGCCTGAGCCTGCCAAGCATGGCTTCAGGGAACACCACGCACTGCGACAGTCCCTGCGGGCCGGTACACCCTCGGAGGACCACTACCTGCTCGATCTCGTTCATATGAGTCTATACAAAGTAGAATACATACTTCTGCCGTAGCTTCTGCTGTTTGATCTCATCCTGCAGTTCCAGTACTCTCCGCCTGAGCCTGCCAAGCATGGCTTCAGGGAACACCACGCACTGCGACAGTCCCTGCGGGCCAGTACACCCTCGGATTGCGGACGCGCGCATCTGATCGTAGCGGAGGACTACCACCTGCTCGATCTCGTTCATACAACTCTGTTTCTCCATCTATAAAAATATGTACACAGTAACAGTTTACCAATCCATTAACCTGTAAGAATTCAGTGATGTATGCTTCTATCAACTTTGCGACCAAATTCGTCTTCCAACTTGCGGAACAACTCAAAATCCTATCCTCAAATGCTTTTATACCAGTTAAGTCAGGTATACCGTATAGATAACATGGGTGTGGATTGGAATCTCGCTGAGCCTGTGAGGTAATACAACGGGTGAACCGAATTTGAAGCTAGACTATCTTACTTATCTTAGGCCTTGGTGAAGAACCAGGTGGAAAAACTGGTTTTGCAATATAATATTAATCGATTTTAAACTTTCGCGATTTGTATACATCATACAAAATAAATTAGCGAGTCTTAATCGCGTACAATTAACTTATATAAGGTATAAATACCTTTTTGGTTCCAACGTTTCGCTCGTCTTGCACCAAGCGTGGTCGCGTTGTAATAATATTACCTTACTTATCGGCAGTGGCGTAACTAAAGGGTGAAAAGACTGGCGCTCAGCGCTCACGTCTGCCAAATATATTATTATCTTCATCTCACTACTTTAAATCTCGTAGGTCTCGTAGACCATATATTTGCCACAGATCCTCAAGTTATAATAATATACACGATGCAAATACCATCTTTGCGTAGAGACGGAAAATTCGACATCAAACCCTATACGACTGCCTCGTTGGTCTCACGGCATAAACGTGCGTGTAGGATCGGGAGGCCCCGGGTTCGATTCCTGGGTCGGGCAGTGGTATTGGGTTTTTCTGTCACGAAATTCTCAGTAGCCGCACGGAGTCTGGAAATGTGCCCGGTACGGCAATAGGCTCGCCCCTTATTACGTGGGACTAAAGTATATCTGTCGAAAAGTGGGTGTAGAAATACACCTCTGCCTACCCCTTTGGGGATAAAAGGCGTGACGTTATGTATGTATGTGTATGTAATATACACGTACCATAAACTCTTTGAGGTTATTCTTCCTGATGTCGAGAGTGGCGGTGAGCTTGCGCTTCAGCTTGTTGTGGTTCTCGATGTCGCGATGCAGCAGCTCTATCAACTTGTCCCTCTCTAGCATATCCTGCTCGTATTTGTGCCTGTTTATACGGGTGATATTTAAGATTTTACAACTATTTTGAAACAGAAATTATAGTGTAGGACTGCCGAAAACTGAGCATTGTTTCTGTACAATTTTATTAATCCGATCAAAAATGACCAATGTAATTTTGTATGTGGCATTTCTGTCACGGTGTTTGCTTAGTTCATTAGTTTTAAATGGTTGAATGTACCTACGCAATAAAATGTTAAACATAAAGATGTAACTTTTTGTCTTTTTTGTATTGTTTGTTATTATGCGAATGGTACCTAATATGGTACATGCGCTTGGTCAACTAATACCACATTATTCGCTTAATACTTCTTTGATCTCAGAATGAATAAAACTTCCATTAAAATTGATTAATGAAAATTTATTTAAAAAAAATGATGCACATTTTTTTTAAATAAATTTTCATTAATCCTTTTGGAATTTGTATCAATTATTATATATTATGTCACAGGAAAATAACAAACACCACAAATTTATAAATTTCTTAGGAAATTTATAAACTTTCGTAGGATTCTAAACGAGAGATAAATTGTATTACGTTACGCAAACATTTTCGCAAATTGATAAATTGCGACGACTCGTCGTAAATTAATAAATTGAGGGAAATCCACACGTAAGATTATAAACAGTTCGACCAAACACAGAAGAGCTTTTAATTTTACGCTTCTTTAAAGTACGGCAAATAACACACTGCTTTCTAATTGGTACACAGAATTAATAAATGTTCATTTAAAATCAGTATCTTTTATAAAAATGTGCATCCTTTTTAGAATCTGAAGCCATTATACAGGGTTATTTGTAAAACACTGTTAACCTCTAACATAGACCTGAGAGTGATTATGACGTTAGTAACATAGTCCTGAGAGGTTAACAGTGTTTTACAAATAACCCTGTATAATGGCTTCAGATTCTAAAAGGGATGCACATTTTTTTAAAAGACACTGATTTTAAATATGTTTTTAGGGTTCCGTACCTAAAAGGTAAAAAATGGGACCCTATTACTAAGCCTCCGCTGTCTGTCTGTCTGTCTGTCTGTCTGTCTGTCACCAGGCTGTATCTCAAACAACCGTGATAGCTAGAAAGCTGAAATTTTCAGAAATTATGTATTTCGGTTGCCGCTATAACAACAAATACTAAAAATTTAAAATATGAAGGGGGCCCCATACAATAAACGCGTTTTTTTTTCGTATATTTTGCTCAAAATTACTAACGGTAACAGGTAGACGCTTAAAATTTTCACAAAATATGTAGTTGTATATTAACTTTTAAAATAAATAATTAAATAAAAAAAGTAAATAATAAACAACAAACGTAATTTTTAAGCAATTTGTTACTCGATCTTAATAAACAGGTAGAAACTTAAAAAACATTTAAGTATACATACAACAAACATGATTTTCACCACAGCAGATCAAACATGCCGCTTTTGCTGCGAGACAACAGTGAACAAAACGCGATTTTGATTCGAGCGTGAGGCAAAGTAGCTTTTTTAATTTTACAATCTTCACTGCCACGAATTGACATTGTTGAGCCACAAATTTGAAACATTCGAATTTTACTGTGCTCTGTCTCTTTCACATGCATATAAAAAGTGAGTGAAAAAACAAACCCCTTCGAATTCGAAATTCGATTATGGAATTCGACCTCAAAGAAAACACCTAAGGCAACGCAAAAAAAAAAGATATTTGTAAAAAAGAAATTACTTTTTTTTATATGTTATTGGTTATGTACATGTTTAATGTATTATTGGATTTTAATAAAAATAAGTCTAATTATTAATAGTATAAGAATTACAACAATGATACATTTGAAAAATAAACATCAGGGACGCGGTATTAAAACGCGATTTAAAAAAGTAGCGGGAATAAAAATTTCGCTGATGCTGATACAGTAGGTATAGCGTAACGTGTTAAATTATATTAATATATAAAATAATCTAAAAAGATGAGTGAAACTAGCGATGATGACTGTACTTTAACACCAGAAGAGTTAAATCAACAACTGATTATGCAGAATTCAATCTATTCCTGTTCAATTCTATGTCTCCTAAGTAATATGTGTTCTCACTGCTGAGGTGAAAAGTTATGTGTGCTACACGAGAGCAACGTTTTTTGTATCTCGTGCTGTTGAGTCCCTCACCACGCTCATGATTCTAACTTTGATTCACTCGCTACGCTCGTGAATCAATCATAGAATCCTTCGCTTGCTCGGGACTCAAAATCAGCACTCGAAACAAAAAACAACTTTGCTCTCTTGTTGCACAAATAACTATTTCTTATAAAGATGATGCTACGGAACCCTTGGAGCGCGAGTCCGACTCGCACTTACTTAATTTTATTTTTATTACTGTCCATTTGGTAGTGAACAAGTATCCAATTAGGTTATTATAATTTGTTATGTATCGGGGTTGATTATTGAGATTATCTTACATCCGTGTTAATACCCATGTCTGATTACGATAAAATAGTGATCATTTTATCACACATAAATCAGACTATCTAATTCTGTCTTCCGGTTTAATCAATGGAATTAACCAGACACAACACAATTATGACTATCTGTATTAATTAATCTACGTAGTTATCTTGAACATTGTTTTTTTACTGTAATGGCAAACAAACATTTCAATTTATCAGCAACAGTTGCTGTTTCACCCAAATTAAACTATAGGTAAATGAAATTATTGCACATACAAAATTACAGCAGAAATTCAATTAATCGGACTAATAGATGCCGTAAGGCATCCGAATATTCTAATGTAGAAATAAAAGTGGTTTCATACATTATAGTAAAAGACATAACGAAAGATTCTTCATCATCGGCCCTGTATATACTGTCCCACTGCTGGGCACGGGTCTCACTATGAGAAGGGTAAGGCCATAGTCTACCGCGCTAGCCAAGTACGGGTTAGCAGACAACATTTCTTGTCAAAGGAAACATCATCCTGCGTTGTGGTCGATAAATTCGAGTTATGGGCTCTTATGAGATGTACCTACATTAGTTCTGAGATGTTTAAGCTGGCAGAAATTCACCTTGTTAAAGGTTATTTGACCGCGATTGCTCCGAAAGATCGCAAATCCATCCACTGACTATAGGATAATCAAGTTCCTCCTGTTTCTTAAATGTCATGGAAGCTTAGCTTAAGTTAATATATAGCATGAATGTCGTGTCCGTGTGGTGACGGATAAAATATACGTAATATCACCACCGCATATCATCCCATGGGTATTGTAAGAGCCGACAGAGGGAGCATATTATGCAGAGAACAGCAAGAGAAGGAAAACTTGATACAAACCCTATACCAACCCGTTTGGCCAGCGTGGTATAGTAGGCCAATTCCTCCTTTCAAAGGAGAGGCCTGGTACAGCAGTGGACTGTTAAAGGCTGATGATGATGAATGTCGTGTAAGGTGTTAACATGTATTCGTTACCTAGTGGCCCTCAACTCGTAAGTTTGGTCGTAGATGGCCTGGTCACACCCCTCGGGGCACACATTCGGGTCGAGGCGGATCGGCCCGATGTCGTTGCTGTCCAAACTGCCCTCGTCTTCTTCCTCGCTTGAAGACGATGATGACTCTGATTCCGATGACTCTACAGTATTAAAAGTGGGTTGAATGTGTGAATAATACGCAGATCAGTGTATGAAGCGAGCAAGATTGAGACAAGGGAAGAGACTATAGTGGGATAAAATAATTCTGCTCCGGATATGAAACAATATACATAAATAAGTGTATGAGAGTGAGAAGTAAGAAAAGGCTAACATATCTGCTGAATTGTGAAAACTTGTTTAGAGGAATCAGATTCAAAACGACACAAATTGCCTTTTGAAACGACTGAAGTGACAATTCTGATACAGATAGTGGTTTCTTGGATTTTTATTTTTTCTAAACCACCATAAGTTGATTAAAAGACATTGAGAACACTAACGCAAGAAATAATCATTCAAATCGGTTAACATTTTGTAGTTTTTGCGAAACCAACATTTAGTTTTTGACAATAAATTGCTTTACATCTCTCATGTTTGGTAAGTAGGTTCTTATTACCTCCAAATGGGGCCTGTAGGTGACTAATTAGCGCTCTAGGGTAATAATGTAGCTAGAAAAGCCCTAGGGCGGTAAGTAATTAAAAAAAACACTTCTTTCTTTCAAATAGTTCGCGTACATCTAACCATCCATCATACTACCAATAGACATCATGCATTCAACCCAATGACCAAAGAGGTCGCTTTGCTATTCAGCCTTGTCTTAGTGTGAGTATAATATAAATTTCAACAAATAAAATGTTTTATTCTTGTAATGCCGGTCTTTTTCTACTTACCTCACAATCGAGATGTAAAGCAGAATAGTTAGCTCGGGTGTAAGCACCAATTGCACCCTCGAGCCATAGGCGCCTAAATATCTCGGGCTGCAATTGATGCCTTACAGCCCTTGGCTACTAATCTACTATTATCTCTACAGTCATAAGATTCTTAAGCGTTCTTGCAACGCTTTTGAAAGAGCTTTAGTAAAGAAGGGTCCATTAAATTATCTTATTTACAACTAAAGAATCTAAAGTCTTCAAAAAATATCTCAAGTACCGTCATCATCACGATTACGCGGTGGTTTGTATTTCTTCTTGAATATCCGTCGAAGGAAGTCGGCAAAATTGTTATCTTGAACCAATGTCTTGAACTGGACTTGCAGTTCAGCGCATTCTAAGGCGAGAGTGTCCTTCTCACCGAGGTGTTGGTCTATGCGGTGCTCGCAGTCGTCTATCTGATCTTGTACTGATTTTACCTGCGAAATGTTATATAGTGCACTAATCTATATCTCCTTCAAAATGGATTGGTTTCAAGGGGGAAAAGATTAATGGAAGAAGAGTGGAGAGGCCTCTGCCCTGAAGGGGGACGGCTCCACAGGCTCTTAAAAAAATCTATAGGTACTTATCTAATCTTTAGGAATCGGTCTGTGTGGAGAACCTTGAGAGATGCTATACAAATATAATAAAGCTGAAGATTAATTGGTTGTACGCGCTAATCTCTGGAACTACTGGTCAGATATCAAATATATTATTGTGTTGGACAGCCCATTCATTTATAGAGGAAGGATATAATATAACATCAGGCTATGAGCCTTTGGTGCAGAGCAGTAGTACTAAATAATGTGAGTCTGCACGGTTGGTGTAATGGTTTAAGCGGCCACCTCGCCGCTTGACACTCCGCCGAGTGTTGTGGGTGCGATTTCCACACGAGACAACACTTTGTGTGATTCATAAATTGTTGTTTCGAGTCTGGGTGTTCATTGTGTCCATTGGTTGTATTGAATTTAATAATTAAATTATATTAAACTACAGTTTACGGATATTATCGCGTTATATTGGTTTCACTGGTTATTAGTTATTACATTTAAACCAAATGATCTAGAGACTACATTTTTATAACTAGCCAACGTTTCGAATCCTTTACAGGATTCATGTTCAAGGCAGACTGAGGTGATATTTGTCTTTGTCTTGAATTTAAAAGTTATCTCGAAGTACCCGAACATTTTTCAACTATTGGTGTTACTATCTATGCAGAATGTGCTCACTGTGTCTTGATGTCTTCTGGTGACTTTGTCCTTCTTGGGTTTCATTAGCCTGATAACAGGGTCCCAAGCTGTAGGAACATTCCAACCATCTTCCCTATTGAAATTAGGATGTTTATTAATTTCAATAGCTTCACGTATCATTCTTGGAATAAAGCGGTGTTTTTTTGCGAGTATCTGTGGTTTATCAAATCGCAGGTAATGGTTGGTTCCTTGTTCTACATGTTCACACACAGCAGACTTCGTCGAGCGTTTGTGTTTAATGTCAGCTATATGTTCCTTTAGTCGAATGCTTATGCTTCTCTTGGTTTGTCCAATGTATGAGAGCTTGTTGGCTAGTTATAAAAATGTAGTTTCTAGATCATTCGGTTTAAATGTAATAACTAATAACCAGTGAAACCAATATAACGCGATAAAATCCGTAAATTGTAGTTTAATTTCAATGTGTAATATTCGCGTAAACCCAAGAAAAAATTACATTGGTTGTATGTTTGTAAAGTCCACCGCGACACAGGATTTATTCCGAGTGCGGGAGTTGTATTTTAAAAGTAGTAAGTAGTAGTAGAGTCTAACCACGGGCTCAGCTAGTACACGATAAAGTAAATTTAAGTAATTAAGTTAGCAGCTGTATTACCTGCATCAGTTTGGTGTAGACTCTTTGAGCCAAACGATCTTCGTGAGCCTCGAAACGATTGAGCACATTCATCTCTCTGTGCAACTGGCATAAATGTAGTTCCAGTAACTGATTCTTCTCCTAAAAGTTATCAATGAAATATGTATAATCGTTATAATTATTTGAGGAGTATGGTCAGTCATCTATACATAATTATTAATAAATTGATAATTATGTATAGATCCTCCCAGCCATCCCGTCTATCTGTATGATCGAAATAATTTTGAATGGTTTTCATCAATAGATAGTGTGATTCTCGAGGACGATTTAGGTGTCAAAACAGCCCATGAAGCATTATACATACATATCGTCACGCCTTTTATCCCCGAAGGGGTAGGCAGAGGTGTATTTCTACACCCACTTTTCGCCAGATATACTTTAGTCCCACGTAATAGGAGGCGAGTCTATTGCCGTACCGGGCACATTTCCAGACTCCGTGCTGCTACTGAGAATTTCGTGACAGAAAAACCCAATAACACTGCACGACCCAGGAATCGAACCCGGGCCTCCCGATCCCACGCGCACATTTATGCCGCAAGACCAACGAGGCAGTCGTATAGGGTTTGATGTCGAGTTTTCCGTCTCTACGCAAAGATGGTTTTTACATCGTGTTATCCCTTAGTCGCCTCTTACGACACCCACGGGAAGATATGGGGTGGTGACACTTGTATCCTATGCCGTCAACCACACGGTCAATGAAGCATTATGAAAAGTTAATATTTACGTAACTTTTGGAAACTAGTAAAATACACTCAAGTATTTATATAATACGTAGCTTGTGATCAATGAAATCATTGAATATTTTTGTAAGTTTCGTACCTGTACTCGAATGCGTTCCCGCTGCAACTGTCTCAGGCGCGCGTCGAATTGCTGTATCGATAATTCTGCGTCTGCTAGCAACATGTCTTGCTCGTACAGATGCCTGAAGAGCCAGAAATAATTGAGCACTTTATTTATTAAGCATTGTGCTACATGCTGATTATTCATTGATGACATGAGTTGTTTTCGACGAAGGTATTGTAATAGCACTTTTGTACGTCGTGTAAGACAAAAAAACAAATACGTTTATTTCAGCTACAATTGGCATTGTGATACATATTATTGGAGATCACCCTGTGAGATCACCTTTTAAGCAAGGAATTGCTTGTATTAGGAGACTCCGCGCTTCCACTTGTTACTTTAATGCAATTGAAATGTAGACTATGCAAATTATGTAAACATGCAAAAATAAAAAAATGATGGTTAAATGTAGGTGTAATAATACACCTCTGCCTACCCGTTCAGGGATACAGGCGTGAGTCTATAAAAAAGGTAAAATATGAATTTACACTTTCGTGGTTTTTAATATTAGTTTTACATTGAAATAAAGTGGTGACTTATTAAAAAAGAAAGTAAGATATTGAGGACTTGAAAGCATTTTACGAAAGCTTATTCACCTTTGTCAAAACGGATTGACATCAAGTCTCGTGTTTCAACGCGCTGACCTATTCAGACAAAGTAATGGCATCCCGTTACTGATAACGGAGCCTTGTAAAGGTTGGTCGAAAACCTAACCTTGACCATATTTTTATTATTAGCATTAAAGTTCGTCAATAGCTTCTAAAAAGTCTTATTCGTTTAATATATTTAGATGAACATTTAATATTTTATTTATATTTTATCATTTTTGCAAACGTATAAAAACCCGTTTTGTGATATAACCGTAACAATATAGGTATTATAAACATGGTTCCACCTTCCAATACGCCGTTCGCGAATTTCGACTTCTATCGCAGTTGGTTCCAGGTCTTGTTTTGGTTTCAATAGTTCCCAAACAGCTGCTAAAGGTCGAGTTTCTGAAACAAAATTTGTTTTTATTTTCATTTTGCTCCTGAATATTATTATTACGACATAAGACATGCCGAGACCAGGGGTCCAACCCACAAACCATCAGGGTAAATAGAAAGTGGTGGATAAATCTTTTAAGGCATACTGGGCACTAGGCACGTAGCTAGGGGACGCCGTCTTACAATTGTCCATAGACTTGAAGGTGTCAATGAAATTTGCCTAGAGCGCCTTAGACCTGTTTGTAGGAGATCCCACAGAAAATACCTGAAATACCTCTGAATTTTTACCCAATTGAGACCCGAAGTTTTTCTATGATTTTAATATATTTACTGGACTTAGAGTGAGGTTATTACCAGTGATGGGTACAAATTTGTTGACGCGCGGCGCTCGCACCCTCATCGTGTATTGCACGTAAATGGCGGACTTCCTCCGTTCTTGCGCTTGCTGAACCTTCTTCGATACTCGAACCGGTAGTTGGACTGGCTCCGGTTTTACCTGGCGTAACAAATATCATTATACACTCTTCCCACTTATTGTTTTACAGATTTCTTTTGGAGTCTACGGTAAACTGTTCATGACAGCAATAGTCTAAGGACTGTTTCAGATTAGTTTTTTATACGCGCGTATAAGCTCGTTTTTGGAAGCGCATGTAGGCGCGTATAGGCACGCCTTTTGACACACGTGCAACTCGTACGAGAGTTGACGCACTGAGCCGTCAGAATCCATGTTGACACTGACCAGATATTACTACTGTTTCTAGCGAACACGACGAAGTGTGCCCGTTTACGCGAGTCCAGTTTTTTGAAGCGCGTAATGTAGCACGCGTGTAAGCGAGTATGCTGAAACGACCGTATACGCGCAGAAAAATACGAAACTGTAATAATTCTGAAACCGCCCAAATGCGGAGAATGCTACAAACTGCTATGCAGCCCTTTGCATATCTGATACTCTTATCGGGTTCGAAGCCATAGCGCACACCACTGATTTGCCGAGGTTATTAATTATGCCGTCGGTCCCGGCTATCATGAAGATATTTGAGATTTGTTATAGGGAGTCGGTACCCTTCGAATATACCTACTAACACTGGGCTAGCATGGAATGGCGCTGTCCCTTTGAGTTGCGAAGCTCAGACGGTACTACGGTACTACAGAGCCAGAAAATCTAATTATTCCGTCAAAGAGGACTAGAAAGCAGACCAGGTACTATTATATATGCCATGGTTTTACGGAACATTTTGGTTGGGTAGTATTTAAACGAGTGACTGTAAATTAAAGTTTTGTGACAAAAATACTTAATTTAGGTTATAGAATTACTAAGTGAGCGACTGACTGCGAGTGATGAAAAATCAACAAAACAGCAACTTACAAACTTTTATTTGAGTTACTTTTAAGATACAAATGAGAAGCTTCATAATATTTGAGCGACCTAAATTTGTTTGAGTGTCAACGTTACGACCTGCATTTTCTTCAATATTTAGCAAATTATTTATTTATACTGAGCGATATTTTATCTTAAATGAACTGTTCCTAATAGAAAAACCACTTTGAAAAATACTATAATGAGGAGAGTACTATGAGCTCACATTTTATGCAAATTTTGTTATAAAATAACTATTTGAAGAAACACTATTAGCCAAGAAATTTAATTATTTAAGGGAAGGTAATTAAAAAATAAAGCAATATATCTAAATTTACTTAAATCAAATGAACCAAAAATAAAATAAGACGCTTCAGTCTCTGACGGAGCCCTGCGCAGGGCTGCTTTTTTGGGTATAGGGTCACAAGAAATCTAACATAACCTATTAAGTTTTCCGAGTGAACGAGATTATTTTCATAAATAAATAGATCGTGATTTTCGAAATGAAGGTCGGCATCACTTTCTTTACCTTCGTCAGCTCTGACTCTGCTCATCTGACTGCATCGATTTGTCACCCCTACCCCATTCGAATTCACGCGCATTAACAATCTGTTGCTTTCATAAAAAATCTTATCAAATTAATACACATAAGACTTCAAATAGAATTACGTAACCAATAATCGTGAATAAAGCAGCTTACAAAACCTTGCTTAAATGAATGTATATGTGAATTTTTAGCAGTTCGTTATGTAAAACGTCAATTGAAAAATCGCCTGTATCTTAATATTTAAGTCGCCCACTCTGTAGTAGGTATTTCCAGTCGCTCACTTAGTAATTTAATCGCACGGTTGGAATTTTAACATCTGAAATGAATTAATCACAACCCGCTTTTAGTAAGCTCGTTCTAGATTTTATTATTAATCAATATTTGTCGTTTATTCAAATTCATGCAGCTCATGTTATTAAAATATATTTCATCATCAGTCGCTTAGTTTTTTTTATTCGCTCGTTTTATAATTCCCCCTTTTGTTGAAGAAATGATCTAACCTCAAGATGTCTCTCGGGGAACTCAAGTTCTTCGTCGATCTCAGGTAAGGAGGGCGGGGCAACAGCGGAGCGCGGCGGTACTTCGAGCCGGATCTCCGCCAGCCGCTCGCCGATCCGCGTCATTTTGGCCACCATCCGCACTTTAGCTTCGCGAAGATCCAGTACTTTCTCGTTGAATACCCGCTTGTTGTTGTATATCTGAGGGAAGTGGAATTATTATTTTCCAACTCGTCCAATAAACCTCTGATTAAATTCACTGCGAATTCCAAGACAGACAAACTTGTCTCGGGAATTCACGAGTGTCAAAATTCGTCGCCTATGGTCACTGGTGTCAAAATTGTGTACACAGCTGATACAGTAGTGATAATGAGGGTGGGATTAATCTAAAAATAAAAGTGTTGGTTGATATATAAAGGTGGTGTTACCTCTTCCCTAGTGATACAGATCCTAAGCTGCGTGTTATGTCCGGGCGGCGCGACGTAGTCGGGCTGTGTCTTGAGCAGACGGTTGCCGATCGTCTCTTCTGCCTCCTTGAGCGCTTCAGCTGCGCCCGGCGGCATGGCAGTAGGGTCGGGTTTGCGGTTCATGTGTTCTTGCCACTGTAACAAATATTTGACATTATTAATTAGTTTTTTATTCATATTTATGCACATTAAATAAGCAAACTTGGAATTAATGCCAATGTCATTATCTACCAGTAAATCTTTAAGTAAAACAGAGACATGTGTAAGGTCACGTATGTAGTTTAAGTAGATTCATATAATAATAAATGGCACTACTTATACTCGACGCAGTGCAAAAGGGCAAGGTAGCTACTTGAATACATATTATCATAATCCTTAAACAGATCGGCGAAGGTCGTTCTCTTCACAGGTATTTTTAGGAGCAGGCAGAGGTGTAGGTAATATTACACCCACATTTAACCATGTCATGAATTTTGGTTCCACATAACCGGGCACATTGCCAGACTCCTTGCCGCTCAGATCAGCAGATGGATAAGCTATCCACTGGATCACGGAGGGAGTCATGGGTCTTCTGCTACTTGAAATGCTAAAAAGGGTGACACACTGACATCAATAATTGCAAGTGTGAAAACTCCACTACCGATACAGGACAGTCTAAATATACTTGGTATGGACATACGCCGCAATCTCAACCAGAGAAACTACATCGAGGGTGTCATTAAATCGGCATCTCGAAAACTCAGAGTCCTGAACAGAGTGGTGGAGTGGAGAGGCGTGAAAAACCTCACGCCGGAGCAGCTGTGTCTATTATACAAGACTCAGGTTCGCTCCTGCGTGGAATACTGCTCTCATCTCTGGAACGGCTCCGCTCAGTACCTGCTAGATACCCTTGATAGGTTGCAGCGACGTGCTGTCCGTATCATAGGTGACCTTGAGGCTACTAAGACCCTTGAATTTCTGCAATTACGCAGGGACGTAGCCTCAATGGCTGTCTTTTACCGATTGTATCACGGTGAGTGCTCAGAAGAACTCTTTCAACTCATCCCACCCTCTCCTTTCCTATCTCGAACAACACGTGCCGGGTTAAGATGCCACGCTTACACGGTAGAACAGATACCGTCACGTACGAAAAGGTTCAGTACATCTTATCTTTGCCGTACCATAAAGATGTGCAACTCACTGCCAGCTCACGTATTTCCTTCCTCCCTTGATCCTGGGTCCTTTAAGCGGGGCGTGGAAGAGCATCTCTCAAGACCGTACGACGCCTTGCGGGCGCCCATGCGACGCACCGTCGACTCAGTCTATGTGTGTATGTACCTCAATAAACTGCAGGTGGTGTCTAGTCATGCGCTCGTAGTAGTTGCGGAGCGCCTTCTTGAGCGTGTGCGGCGGTCGCGGCGGCAGGCCCAGCAGGAAGGACGCCACGCGCGGCGGACCGTACGTCGCACCGCCGACTCAGTCTATGTGTGTATGTACCTCAATAAACTGCAGGTGGTGTCTAGTCATGCGCTCGTAGTAGTTGCGGAGCGCCTTCTTGAGCGTGTGCGGCGGTCGCGGCGGCAGGCCCAGCAGGAAGGACGCCACGCGCGGCGGACCGTACGTCGCACCGCCGACTCAGTCTATGTGTGTATGTACCTCAATAAACTGCAGGTGGTGTCTAGTCATGCGCTCGTAGTAGTTGCGGAGCGCCTTCTTGAGCGTGTGCGGCGGTCGCGGCGGCAGGCCCAGCAGGAAGGACGCCACGCGCGGCGGACCGTACGTCGCACCGCCGACTCAGTCTATGTGTGTATGTACCTCAATAAACTGCAGGTGGTGTCTAGTCATGCGCTCGTAGTAGTTGCGGAGCGCCTTCTTGAGCGTGTGCGGCGGTCGCGGCGGCAGGCCCAGCAGGAAGGACGCCACGCGCGGCGGACCGTACGACGCACCGTCGACTCAGTCTATGTGTGTATGTACCTCAATAAACTGCAGGTGGTGTCTAGTCATGCGCTCGTAGTAGTTGCGGAGCGCCTTCTTGAGCGTGTGCGGCGGTCGCGGCGGCAGGCCCAGCAGGAAGGACGCCACGCGCGGCGGACCGTACGACGCACCGTCGACTCAGTCTATGTGTGTATGTACCTCAATAAACTGCAGGTGGTGTCTAGTCATGCGCTCGTAGTAGTTGCGGAGCGCCTTCTTGAGCGTGTGCGGCGGTCGCGGCGGCAGGCCCAGCAGGAAGGACGCCACGCGCGGCGGACCGTACGACGCACCGTCGACTCAGTCTATGTGTGTATGTACCTCAATAAACTGCAGGTGGTGTCTAGTCATGCGCTCGTAGTAGTTGCGGAGCGCCTTCTTGAGCGTGTGCGGCGGTCGCGGCGGCAGGCCCAGCAGGAAGGACGCCACGCGCGGCGGCCCGTACGACGCACCGTCGACTCAGTCTATGTGTGTATGTACCTCAATAAACTGCAGGTGGTGTCTAGTCATGCGCTCGTAGTAGTTGCGGAGCGCCTTCTTGAGCGTGTGCGGCGGTCGCGGCGGCAGGCCCAGCAGGAAGGACGCCACGCGCGGCGGACCGTACGTCGCACCGCCGACTCAGTCTATGTGTGTATGTACCTCAATAAACTGCAGGTGGTGTCTAGTCATGCGCTCGTAGTAGTTGCGGAGCGCCTTCTTGAGCGTGTGCGGCGGTCGCGGCGGCAGGCCCAGCAGGAAGGACGCCACGCGCGGCGGACCGTACGTCGCACCGCCGACTCAGTCTATGTGTGTATGTACCTCAATAAACTGCAGGTGGTGTCTAGTCATGCGCTCGTAGTAGTTGCGGAGCGCCTTCTTGAGCGTGTGCGGCGGTCGCGGCGGCAGGCCCAGCAGGAAGGACGCCACGCGCGGCGGACCGTACGACGCACCGTCGACTCAGTCTATGTGTGTATGTACCTCAATAAACTGCAGGTGGTGTCTAGTCATGCGCTCGTAGTAGTTGCGGAGCGCCTTCTTGAGCGTGTGCGGCGGTCGCGGCGGCAGGCCCAGCAGGAAGGACGCCACGCGCGGCGGACCGTACGACGCACCGCCGACTCAGTCTATGTGTGTATGTACCTCAATAAACTGCAGGTGGTGTCTAGTCATGCGCTCGTAGTAGTTGCGGAGCGCCTTCTTGAGCGTGTGCGGCGGTCGCGGCGGCAGGCCCAGCAGGAAGGACGCCACGCGCGGCGGACCGTACGACGCACCGTCGACTCAGTCTATGTGTGTATGTACCTCAATAAACTGCAGGTGGTGTCTAGTCATGCGCTCGTAGTAGTTGCGGAGCGCCTTCTTGAGCGTGTGCGGCGGTCGCGGCGGCAGGCCCAGCAGGAAGGACGCCACGCGCGGCGGACCGTACGACGCACCGTCGACTCAGTCTATGTGTGTATGTACCTCAATAAACTGCAGGTGGTGTCTAGTCATGCGCTCGTAGTAGTTGCGGAGCGCCTTCTTGAGCGTGTGCGGCGGTCGCGGCGGCAGGCCCAGCAGGAAGGACGCCACGCGCGGCGGACCGTACGACGCACCGCCGACTCAGTCTATGTGTGTATGTACCTCAATAAACTGCAGGTGGTGTCTAGTCATGCGCTCGTAGTAGTTGCGGAGCGCCTTCTTGAGCGTGTGCGGCGGTCGCGGCGGCAGGCCCAGCAGGAAGGACGCCACGCGCGGCGGACCGTACGACGCACCGTCGACTCAGTCTATGTGTGTATGTACCTCAATAAACTGCAGGTGGTGTCTAGTCATGCGCTCGTAGTAGTTGCGGAGCGCCTTCTTGAGCGTGTGCGGCGGTCGCGGCGGCAGGCCCAGCAGGAAGGACGCCACGCGCGGCGGACCGTACGTCGCACCGCCGACTCAGTCTACGTGTGTATGTACCTCAATAAACTGCAGGTGGTGTCTAGTCATGCGCTCGTAGTAGTTGCGGAGCGCCTTCTTGAGCGTGTGCGGCGGTCGCGGCGGCAGGCCCAGCAGGAAGGACGCCACGCGCGGCGGACCGTACGTCGCACCGCCGACTCAGTCTACGTGTGTATGTACCTCAATAAACTGCAGGTGGTGTCTAGTCATGCGCTCGTAGTAGTTGCGGAGCGCCTTCTTGAGCGTGTGCGGCGGTCGCGGCGGCAGGCCCAGCAGGAAGGACGCCACGCGGGGCGGACCGTACGACGCCTTGCGGGCGCCTATGCGACGCACCGTCGACTCGGTTTTCCTATACGTCACATTAATCGAAAATACATAATTATTTATTTTCACTAGCTGTTCTCCGCGGTTTCAGCCGCGTTTTGTGTATGTACTAGGTGACAAATGACATAGACAGATCGCCTGAGAATAAGCGACCGCCGCTCATGGACGCAAGTAACACCAGAGAAGACATAAGTGCGTTGACGCCCTTTGGGTTGGGAAAAAGAATACAAGGAGTGGAATGAGGGAGAAGGAATAGGCCTCCGGCTTTCACCGAACGAAAGGCAACAGTATACTGTATAGGTACTTTTAATTTGCGTCGTTTTTATGTGGGAGGGTAGTACTTCCCTAGGCGAGCCGGCACATTCATGCTTATGCTGAAATCAGCGAGGCTCTATCAGCCAAAAAGATAGTTATTTCGGTATTTATTTTCGGTACTATCTTCCAATGAAATTCCATAGCCTATTACAATGGCCAAGTGGTGGGTAAGATTTCTTACATAAGATGCCTATATAGAAGTTTTGCCTCACGATGTTTTCTTCCACCGTTTACCAGTAATAAAGTCGGTCGTCGCTGCTTTTACATCCTACTCCTACTAATATTATAAATGTGAAAGTTTGTGAAGATGTATGTATAGATGGATGGATGGATGGATGGATGGATGTTTGTTACTCTTTCACGCAAAAACTACTGAACGGATTTGGATGAAACTTTACAATAATATAGTTTATACATCAGAATAACACATAGGCTACAATTTATAAAGATTTTGTATAATGTTGCCATAATGGAAACGTATCAACTAAGTCGGCAAAAATCCTGAGCTCTGAAAGCTATTCATTGGAATTTTATCCCCTTCCTCCCAGATTGATCTGATATTTGGTATACACTCATATTGTCATCAAGATTAATGATTGTAATTTCAAGATGGCCGCCGATACAAAATGGCGGAACATATTATATTACTTACTTCACAACAATCTCAATATGGGTATCAAATGAAAAGACTTGATTGGTAGAATAGGGTTCACTATAAAAAATCCAAGATGGCTGCCGCCACAAAATGGCGGATTACATATTTTCCACAAATACCTCAATATGGGTATCAAATGAAAGGGCTTGATTGGTAGAATAGAGCTCACTATCAAAAATCCAAGATGGCCGCCGCCACAAAATGGCGGATTACATATTTGCCACAAATACCTCAATATGGGTATCAAATGAAAGGGCTTTATTAGAAGAATAGAGCTCACTATAAAAAATCCAAGATGGCCGCCGTCACAAAATGGCGGACTACCTATTTTCCACAAATACCTCAATATGGGTATTAAATGAAAGGGCTTGATTCGTAGAATAGAGCTCACTATGAAAAATCCAAGATGGCCGCCGCCACAAAATGGCGGATTACATATTTTCCACAAATACCTCAATATGGGTATCAAATGAAAGGGCTTGATTGGTAGAATAGAGCTCACTATGAAAAATCCAAGATGGCCGCCGCCACAAAATGGTGGATTACATATTTGCCACAAATACCTCAATATGGGTATCAAATGAAAGGGCTTCATTGGAAGAATAGAGCTCACTATAAAAAATCCAAGATGGCCGCCGCCACAAAATGGCGGACTACCTATTTTCCACAAATACCTCAATATGGGTATTAAATGAAAGGGCTTGATTCGTAGGATAGAGCTCACTATGAAAAATCCAAGATGACTGCCGCCAAAAAATGGCGGATTATTAATTGTCCACAAATACCTCAATATGGGTATCAAACGAAAGGGCTTGATTGGTAAAATAGGCCTCAGTAAGAAAAATCCAAGATTGCCGCCGCCACAAGATGGCGCATTACATATTTTCCACAAATACCTCAATATGGGTATCGAATGAAAGGGTTTGATTGGTAGAATAGGGCTCACTATGAAAAATCCATGATGACTGCCGCCACAAAATTGCAGATTACCTATTTTCCACAAATACCTCAATATGGGTATCGAATGACAGGGCTTGATTGGTAAAAAGGGCCAACTATGAAAATATAATGATAACAACTAACCACAAAACTAAAAACTTGAAAATAAAATTACACATACATACATACATAACGTCACGCCTTTTATCCCCGAAGGGGTAGGCAGAGGTATATTTCTACACCCACTTTTCGCCAGATATACTTTAGTCCCACGTAATAAGGGGCGAGCCTATTGCCTTACCAGGCACATTTCCAGACTCCGTGCTGCTACTGAGAGTTTCGTGACAGAAAAACGCAATAACACTGCCTTACCCAGGAATCGAACCCGGATCCCACGCGCACATTTATGCCGCGAGACCAACGAGGCAGTCGTATAGGGTTTGATGTCGAGTTTTCCGTCTCTATGCAAAGATGGTATTTGCATCGTGTTATCCCTTAGTCGCCTCTTACAACACTCACGGGAAGATAGGGGTAGTGACACTTGTATTCTATGCCGTCAACCACACGGCTTAAAATTAAGTAAAAAAATAATAATTTTGGGCGTAGCGTATCCAGAGTAAACATTCTTATAGAAATTTTACTTGCCCAACGATTTTATATTTGTTTGATCAATACCCCAGATTGATGAGAAGATTGGTGCGATCTGGTAGCTAGAACTTACCGAATTACTTTTTAGCTTTTAGTTCATAATCTAACTACATCATTTTTATTGTAATAAAACAGTATAACATCAAAAAGATATATACAGGGTGTCACAAGACCCATCACCAAGCCGAAGTCTACTCGTTGTGGACATCACGCCAAGTCATACTAACCAAAAAGAATACCTGGGAAACGAACGTTTTTTTAAGTTTTCACATTTTTTAAACCGCAATTAAAAGCGCGCGCGTGCAATGCCCGAAAAACCTACTTATCCATGGGGTCATAGGGCATCTAAAAAACATATTGGCGGGGTAAATGGATCGATTTTATACTTAATTAGAAAAATTCCATACTAACTTTGAGCCTCAATATCTCCTGAACCAGTGATTTCCCAGGTATGGTGCCGAAGTAAAAAATGTTCGTAGTGATTGGTACAACATGGGATTTCAGTTTTCGGTAAGGGTCTTTTTACAACCTGTATATGTTTTTTACAATGCTCATTCTACAGTAGTTATGAATAATGTTTTCAGAATTGATAGATTTATTGCCCTTAGTATTTAATGTAGATTAATTTTGTCTTTTACAGTAAGTAGTTCAGACGAATAGTTAAAAGTTATCACGATATATCTGACCTAAGCGCAGCGTCATTAAAAGCGCTTTCTATGAGTTAGTGCGCGTTCAGCGAGGCGGAGGGACGGTCTGACTGTCAGATACGTACTTTGTTGTACCTAATGCTTTAAGATTTTATTTTTGATACTGTTATATTCAGTAGGTATATAAGCTCTTCATAACTTCAATAATATACTAACATACTAATCTTTACCTGAAGTTCAACGATTATGAAAACAAAAGTAATTGTTCAGTAGGTATTATCTGTTTATATGTATGCTACACAGCTAATCTACAGAGCCGTTTGTGATAAAATTTGACATGGATAGTCTGAAAACCGGGGATGTACATAGGCCATTCTTTATTAAAATATCATGCTGGCGAAGCCGCGGGCGAAAGCTAGTATAAAATATATCAATTGAAGTTGTATCTAGATTCCTGCAAGTAGGTAGTTAGCCGTAAAACAATTAATATGAGCACAAAGGAATACCCAAAAATAAATAAATATATATTATGTGCCTATGGTCTTTAGCACTTTAAAGGCAAACACTTGTTAAAAAAATTAAAAAAAGAAAAATACCAGAGAACTGGTTTATTAAATTATCTTTATTTATTTTTTTCTAATATTCTTCGGATTTTAATTCGTTGCGCTTCCATATCAATATTTCGTGATCACTGCTACTGTAGCTTTATTCTCAGGTGCTGTAGTAGTGAGAATGAGAGTAGGACTATGACTAGGAATATCATAAGTATAAAAATACTATAATGAGTGTTACTTACTTCGATGCCGCTTCAACCATTTCTAATAAATTCAAATTCCTAGCAGCATGTAAATTATAAAAAGGTTCATGAATGATAGAAAGTTGTAGACGAAATCTAACATTTATATCACATTAAGTCAATTTGTATCCACATTACCTGCCCCGGAGTGCTGCTTCGGCCATCTTAGCTCGCACTTCTTCAAGTTGAGCAAAAAAATCATGCGAAAGATTTTTCTGGCGAAACGGCCTAATCGTCACATCAGGGTCCCTACACAATAAGATAGGTATTCATAAAATGGTAGTAAAAAAGTTTAAATAATTTGGGTTGTGAGTGTCGGACCCAGTTGGTGACCTGCCATTAGATACGTGTATTCATATCGATACAGGTCTTTGGTATGACGATTCCCGATAAACCCATGACTTCACATTGTTTTTTATTATTATAGGTCGGTTCATGAAAGATGACCACTGCGCAGAAATCATTTTTGAGGTCCCCGTGGAGGTGCGGGGTGAGGCGCGGGTGGAGTGCCAATGGAGTGGCTCCGTTCTTGACGCATTCCCTAAATGCGTCAAGAATGGAGCCACGCCATTGGTGCACGAATGTATATATGCGTGACGGCCGCCATTTGTGGTCAACTTTCGTGAACCGATCTATACCCCTAATAAATACCTACTTATTTTCCCCTAATTAACCAATTTAAGGGAAATTTTAAAACAAAGTGGTAAAATAAATTTAACTTAATAGGCAGCACAGAAATGAAGGCAGCGATAGCCTAGTGGAGAAACCGACAGACTGCCATGCAGAGGGTATCGAGTTCGAATCCAAGGCGCGCACCAATAACTTTTCAAAGTTATGTGCGTATTAAATTGTCAATTATCACTTGTCCCGTGCCTCGGAGACCATGTTAAGCCGTCGGTCCCGGTTATCATGAAGATCTTTGACAGTCGTTATAGTTAGTACCTTCTAAATAAACTGACACTAGTCTAAACCATGGAATATCGCTATCCCTTCGGGTTGCGGAGGTCAGACAGGCAGTCGCTCTGTGGAAAAGCTAATATTCAGCCAAATCCGGTTAGACTAGTAAGCGGACCCCAGATTGAAACTGGGATTACGCTAGGATGATGATGAGGATGATGTTGACTTGGCAGCACAGAAATAAATAGTATTCTTTCTGTGCCTGGCAGACATTAGAAGCTATTGAATAACACTGGCGCCCAACGTGGGCTTCGCTCGCGGCTCCGGCCGCTTGGGAAAACACGGTAAAAATTCGCCCAGTGTCATTACTATTTCTAACTCTCCACACAAAAATATCACATATCATAATATCTCGCCATTGCGACGTGAACGAAGTACAAACAAACAAATTCCCTTTCGTTAGAATTTTCATAAGAATGTGTAGTAACCTGATAGCTCTGACGGTGAAGGGGAACACATCGAGCTGTATAATATTCCGCGAGTGCATCTTCCTCAGTCCTATATCGGAGGCCTCCAGTTGGTGGGCAAGTTTCCTTATAGTCAACTCTTTGGCTTCGTTCAGCTCTTTCTCTTGATCTACTAGCGGACGGGGGTCTAGAGTTACGTCTATTTGCTGTGAGGCGGGGAGAGCGCGGTTCCTGCATAGAGAATATAAAAAAAATATCACAGTGATTTAAAAAGTATATTTATGAACTACGCCTGAATTTAATGTTGGATTTCAATAAACAATGGTGATGTGTTTTATTACAGTTGGTGGTAAATGACTATTAATGCACCTTTCGGGATAACTTTAGGTCAAAGATGAAACAGTTTTTATTTGGCGATACCTATGTTGACCATACACAAGAGATGGAAAGGAAAATAGCAGATGAAAGAAATAAATAAATAGTTTCAGGCGTGTCATATAATTTGCCTCAAAGTTTCAGCGGAGGTTTGTGAAGCGGGACGAATAGAATTAGTAGAAAATTTTGTAGTCAATATGTATAAGTACCTACAAAAGTGTAGAAAGTATTAATGTTTTAATAATAAAATTAAATTTGTTACATTTTAATAAGTTTGTTATATTCAGCACTGAGTTCAGCAAGTTGGTCTCTGACCCGTTTCTTGTGCGCGTTGGCTATCGCCATCATCTTGTCGTATTCCTCCTTCTGTTTCAGTTGCTCGTGAGACATTATCTCACCCTCCACTGTGCTCGGCTCACCGATCTTTTTCAATTTCTAGAATTTATAGAATTTATATTTTATCAATATATACTTGGGCAACGTTATCGCAGAAGCGTCAGCCGTTGGAGCAGTCGTATTCTAGAGTGGAAACCGCGTCTTGACAAACGTAAGGTAGGAGACATAATTATGCAAATTGGCTGGCAGCTATGGACACGAAGAGCCGGATATCAGGCTTATTGGCGTGTTATCGGAGAAGCCTATAACTGAAGGCTGATGATGATGATACTAGTACATGCTATAGGTCTGAATTCTTTCCTGAGATGTGTGAGGATGCGTAGCGAGGGATTTGTATGTTGAGTACTAAGCAACTAAGAATATCATAGATAGAAACGTCTCGGAATCAGTTGATGTGGCAAACCTCTTGGAGGATCTCTGTCTAACAGTGGGCGTTTTTGGGACGAATAACGATAACATTGTCCGTGTGGTGACGGATTAAGAATACGGAATGTCACCACCCCATATCATCCCATGGGTGTCGTAAGAGCCGACACAGGGAGCATATTATGCAGAGAACAACACTGTAAGAGAAGGAAAACTTGATACAAACCCTATACCAACCAGTTTGGCCAGCGTGGTATAGTAGGCCAATTCCTCCTTTCAAAGGAGAGGCATAGTCCAGCAGTGGACTGTTAAAGGCTGATGATGCTAACGAAAACATAATGACACAGTACAAAAACCGATTATAGATCCGTCAAACTTGCTGAATCCGATAAAGACAAATTTGCATTGTGTGTATCTTGCACTAAATAAAATGGAATATAAATTAACGATGACTCAGTGACACACATTCACCCTCAGATCAGACCTAAATTTTGTGGCCAATTAATAGTGCCGGAAGCCCTATCCCCTATTCCTTCTCCCTCATCCCACTCATCATCCTATCCCTTTTCCCACCCCAAGGGGCGGCAACGCACTTGTGACTCCTGCGGTGTTGCTTGTGTCCATGGGCGGCGGTAATCGCTTACCATCAGGCGATCCGTCTGCTCGTTTGCCGCCTATTACTATAAAAAAAAAAATATGCCGCCTATTGCTTAAAAAAGGCCATCATCGGCTCCATTTACTTGGTTAAACATATTCGATAGTTATTAGCTTATATTGATTGAAGTAAAAATTAACATAATTACTAACAGGTAGTTCGGGCAGCTCTTCTGGTACTTCCGGAAAAGGGATCAATGTTTCAGGGAAATTTATAACGTAAGAGAATACGTTGCCGTCCGCTCCCGAAGTATACAGTCTCCTGAAAGATACAAATATTTAATATGCAAATTATTACTACATAAACCTAATAATGTCTTGGGTTGATCAGTGTCGCTCATCTCATAACCACGGTGGATGCGGTAGTTCCCATTTGTTCTATGGAACATGACGTCATTCGTCAAAATGAGACATTTTTCCGTTTTTGTTTCTTAGAACTTGCATACTAGCTTTTCGCCAGACTCTACCGCCATAGAACAAAATGGGAATCATTAGTTTCTCAAAATATTCCATGACATCATCCTTCAATTTCTTTAATAATCTTTTTTTCTAGTGGCCAGTAGATAAGCGGTTAAAGAGGTCTCATTTACCTTGTTCCATAGAACAATTTGAGAAATATAAGTATTACATGTTCTATAGTACAAAATAGGAAAAAAATGTCTCATTTTGTCCAATGACGTCATGTTCCATAGAACAAATGGGAACTACCGCGGTGAATGTAACCTTATATATAGAATTGATGGTTGTACTTTAACTTGCTGAAAGGGACCAGCTTATGATATTAGTCTGTGAAAGCAGTCGTTAAATTGCTACATTCTTTAACGTGAACAAAAATTACGAAAGCACTATACTGTCTAACTGGCGTAAGCATTTATTCTGCTGCTTCATTGGGTGAGCGAGTTCACGTCATCTTCCTGCAGCTGCTAAGATATAACCTTGCGAGCGTTGCTGCTATGAGAAATGTTAGAGTCGATCACCGTTTGGTGCACTGATTGCCTCGCTCCGAGTTCTAAAGATCTGTACAAGGTTGTCTCAATGACGAGTTCTTTTTATGGCTTTTGTTATCACGTTCAAAGGCAGCAGAATAAATACATAAGCTATGCAGAATATTGGCTTCGTATGTTACGTCGGGTTATTTACCAATAGGAGCTAGTCTCGTAGTTCACGTTAAAAAATAAATAATCAGGAAGCTTTTAACACTCTATTGGAGTAAGTCAAAATAAAGAGAATGGGAGCTCAACAAATACATACTTGCCAAAGGCGCTGATTTCTATACAGGTTATGGCGCCAGTATACAAATCGTGCATCGGTAAATAGTACCAGTCAACGAAATCTATGCGCGGTGTCGGTTGTTTCTGAAAATTATACGTAAATTATAAACGATGGATACCTGTATCTATTTTCTACAAGATATAATAAAAATTCTATGATTTACATCAATAGTGATTGTGCCAAAAGGAAATAAGTAATGAACATTTTGGGCAACAGAAACAATTTATTTCCGGTTCTTGAAATATCTTTTTCATAAGATAGGTCTTGCATACGATACAATAAGTCCAGATTAAAATATTTGACCCGATTCGGACTCTGTAATCTGTGCATTTATATCACTATAGATCGAAGACGCTATAACGGCCCGGCCACGGCCTACAGCGGCGGCGGCAGCGGCGAGCGATTTCGATGTACAGTCAACAGCAAAAGTAGATGATCAAAATCAGAAATTCAATACTAATGAACGGAGTTCGCGTCAGAACTGTGTGGCGTCGAAGTGATTCAAAAGTATGTGATTGTAAATTATACCAATAATTAACTACTAGTACAGCTGCCATAAATTCGTGATCAGTTTTGACTCCAAAAGTTATAAACTCAATTCGCATCAGAACTAAGAAGTGAAGAAAAATTTCAAAACTAGTGAACAGTTAAAATCAAATATAAATGATGAAACTGAGGCCACGTAATCATGAGGCAAATAATTTATTCATACTTATTTTTGAAGTACCCCAGTAATTTAATTTGTTATGTTTTACGGAAAAGCAGATGAATTGCTACCGGGCACATCACCAGACTCCGTGCTGCTACTGAGAGTTTGGAAAAAACCCAGTAACACTTTTGCCCGACCCGGGAATCTAACCCGAGACTTCCGATCAGCAGACGCATACGCTATCCACCGGACCACGGAGGCAGTCACTGGTCCACAGAGGCAGTCTTTGTATATTCAATATAATTTTACCAAATTTCATCTCTCATGTATTTTCTTTTTTGTAACTTCTGTCCAATGTTCAAAAGTAACTGATGTGATACAAAACCATAATTCAATAAATATTACTATCTTTGCATGTTTGTGCATTTATGTCAATGTTCAAAAGTAACTGATGTGATACAAAACCATAATTCAATAAATATTACTATCTTTGCATGTTTGTGCATTTATGTCAATGTTCAAAAGTAGCTGATGCGATACAAAATTATAACTGTCACAGTACACAGTGTATCTATCTGTCACAGACTAATGCCACAGTATAAAGATATTATTACACTGTGCTAATGCTATGCCTTACGTTTTGTTTCTTTTTTATGTTGTACTTTTTCTGTGTCTGTGACAAATAGTTTTTCTATAGGTATGTATAAAAACCGGAAGGTAGATTGATAATTTTATCTTAAGTGCATTATTTATATTTACTTCGCGCTTTTGTCACACTGTTAGCAAGAGTTCCAAAGAAATATAACCTTATTAGTCCAGCCTCTCTGAAGAGTTCTGTTGAAATAGTGCAAAAATCCAAGTATCGAAACTCTTTAATGTCAATCTGTACTTCGGATGTCATGTACAATAATATAAATTTGCATTTCGAATACAATATTGATGAATTTTACTGATCACGAATATATGGCAGCTGTACTAGTAGCAAATGATTGGTATAATTTACAATCACATACTTTTGATTTACTTTGACGCCACATAGTTCTGACGCGAACTCCGTTCATTAATATTTGATTTCTGATTTTGATCATCTACTTTTGCTGTTGACTGTACATGGTGCGCTTTACTCCATCGCGGCCGCGCACCGCGACCGATGTCGCGTCAGAGTAAACGCGCCATGTACATCGAAAACGCGCACCGCTGCCGCCACCGCTGTAGGCCGTGGCTGAGTGGTAAAGGATAAGTTGCGAATTGCTGCCACATCCACAGAACAGTTGATCATACAGGTCAAGTAAACCACACTAAAAATAATAAACGTACCTCCTCCTTAGCCAATCGTCTGCCTTTAAGTTTCTTGAGCAGTTTCTGCATGGCGAGCATCCACACTTGTAGGTGGTGTTCGGGCGAGTCTTCCTCTTCGGTGGGCATGCGGTACACGCGGATGTACCCAGTGTTCGTGCCTATTATCAGGTAGCGGTAGTCGCATCTGCCACAAGATGATCAAATTCGAATAAATTACTGCTACAATCCGTTCTATAATCCGTTTTAAAGGAAGACAATAACTGCACGTACGGTGTAGTGCCTTAATTGATACAGCTTACGGGTTACAAATTTTAAGAAAATTCGGGGGACGTAGCGTTATTCTTGCAAACGATCTACCTCCACACCATCAGGCCTGTCTTACTTCCATACAAGCGACGCAAAATCTCTCGGATGTATACCTACTATTCTGGATAACAACCTAATTTCAACCTTTTGCATTACGTATACCGTTCATAGTACAATAACTGTCTGCCGTCTCGCTTCAATCTGGTAGGGCTGTCGGCTAGCGGCGGGGGCCGGGCGGCGAGTTTTTTGTTTACTTTTGTTTCGCGGATGCGTGCGCTGCGTGTGCGACAAGTCGAGTGAGTGCCAGCCAGCAGAGACTAGTCCGGTGACCGGACTCTTGCGTTTATCATACCTAAACTCGGAAGTGAAACTTCTGTACCGTATAGGTACTAATTATGTGTTCTGTGACACCATTGTTTTATAAAGACCCAGGCCCACCCTAAATAATAAACCTTGACACTTCAATGCTACTAAGCACAAAGAACACTTACACAAACTTGAGTGAAGTGATGTCGTCGCACCAGGCGCCGGGTATGGGCGCGTACTTGAGCACTTTGTTAGAGCCGGGCCGCACCAGCAGCAGCGCGCCCGTGCCCTTCTGTACGAGCCACACTCCTTCCTTGTCGTACTCCGCCCAAGTTATTGTTGTGCCTAGCATGCTTTCACTTTCCACTGCGAAATGTATTGGCCAAGTTAGATGCTATTTTTTTATCCACATAGGTATTTTAAATTGCTAATTATCGCTTGCTCTGTGCCTCAGAGAGCACCTTAAACTTTCGATCCCGGCTTTCATGAAGATCTTTGAAAGTCGTTACGAGTAGTCAGTACTATCAAATAAATTGATACTAGTCTAAGCTATGTACTATTGCTATCCCTTTGGGTTACGAAGATCAGGGGCCCAATTCCGCTAAATAAATATAGTCGCGATATGATGTCAGTGTCATACTTACGTCACAAAAAGCGTATTGGTAGCGCCATCTACCTTCCTATCTATAACGAATCGCATCAACATGAATCGTTCCACGCTTGTCTAGTGCGAGCGATATCATATTTCCGTCCCGCTCTATCCCACTCCCTGGAAGAGGCACTGCCTTCGCCTGATTCGTCGCCGCGAACGTCGACGCGAGTGACAGTCTAGAACATTCCACTCGCTAAGAACGCCGTCTCAATACCGCTCCGCGCCGCACCGCTGTATGTGATTTACCGCTTCCACCAAGGAAAACCCGCTCGTGAGTGAAGTGAAAACAAGCAGCTGCATCACGAAACCACCAGGAGGAAAAGAAACGAAGAAGGCTGTATAAGGTAAGTGCCTTCCATCCTTGAAATATCCTATACCCACTCAATCACCTCCTCCCGTATCCATCTCCTCTTCCCTTATTCCTTTTCTAGGCGACCCAGAACTCGCCCTAATACAGTCCATTCCATTAATCCTTCCCAAGTCGCCAAGAACCCTACGGTTTCGGTGTAAAGCCGAACCATTTTTTTGATCCATACGAGTCGGATTCATTTACGTTTTATACGTTATACCGCTATACCTAGGCAGTTATAGCACCTAGCTATACTCCTAATATATTCACATAACCGTCACATGGTTATTTCCGCCCGCATTAGTAGGTAAACTTTTATGTAGCTACCTACTTATTAAATTATTATTTCTGCAACTATCATAGTTGTCTTATAAATCTCATATTTCAATCAACTTTTATTTCCTCAGCTCTAAAGTGTTGCCTACTTAGGTAAAATAATAGATACATTCGATATTCTTATTTTGTTTCGTTCTCATTAGCTTATACTTACGTAAGCATGTCACAACAAAAGAAGTCACGCGTGTCGGAAGACAAAGAGATGACAATCTTAGAAGCAAAACGCAATATTTTATTTGAGCGCATTCAAAATATCTATGAACGATCAAAAACCGCATCTATGTCTGACAGTAATAGCGAAGCATTTCTCAGTTATTGTACAACGGTAGATAGTATTCGAACAGATTTTCATAAGTTGTTAGACGATTATAACGCAAGATTACTTTCTACCAATCCTGATGAAAAACCGAACTATCAGGCGTATACCTCATTCGAAGATCTTTATTGTATTATTAAGCGTATACAATCGCAATTGGAGGGTAAATGTTCGGCAGAGCCCGTTGCCCGCAAACCGAGATTACCGCCAATCGAGATTATGTCGTTTGACGGAGATATACGAAATTGGCCGTTATTCTATGCAAGTTTTAAGTCTACAGTGCACGATAATGGTTCTCTGACAGATGCTGACAGGTTGTACTATTTAATAGGTAAACTGTCACCGAAGGCCCAGTCCGTATTTGCAGGTGTCACACCCAGTGCTGAGAATTATCAGGTCATATTTCAGTCACTACTTGACAGATATCAAGACACGCGCGTTCTAGCGTCTACGTACTTTGACCAAGCTTTAAATCTCAAACTGTCCAGCAACGCGTCTGTCTCGAATTTCCAGCTGTTTATTGATAACTTCGTAACTGCGGTTAATTCTCTTAGGAATTTAAAATTAGAAGATCTTTCCGACTTTATGTTGCTTCAACTCGCTTTAAAAAAGTTTGACACTGATACAATTCGCGCATTCGAGATGACGGAACGCAATAATAAAATACCTACACTAGATAGTTTTATTTCGTTCATCAAAGATCAGTATCGAATATTTCATAATACGCAGTCTGGTTCACCTGGCCCGTCTAACACTAACAACAACAAACAAAGGTTGAATAAATCGCGAAATAGTAATAATAACTCAGTCCCTAATCCACAATCTTACGTAACATGTTCGGAATCTAATAGTAATAATTCACAGAAGTGTCTGTGCAGTAATATAGTGCACGACCATTACTATAAGTGTCCCACCTTTAATGATTTAAACCCAATTGCTCGTTTTAAAAGCGTAAAAGATAACAAAGCTTGCATTCATTGCTTAAGCATAAAACATAAAACGAGTAATTGTTCCAGTAGAACGAGATGTCGCACGTGTAAACAAAAACATCATACACTGTTACATTTTGATAAAAATAACCGGTTGTCAAGTCAAGCCGCTAACCTTGACACACTCACGCAAGTGCAGAACACGGTAGCTGCGCCTTCCACGCCTCGCAATAATGAGATATCGTTGTGTACGACATCCATTGCGCGGGCGGCACGCACGCGCGGACGGCCTTCGCGCGCTTGTAGTGATCAGAGCAGTGCTAGGCCGCGATGTATGGCGTCTAAGACTGTTCTGTTAGCGACAGCGCAAGTTATCATATATGATGTCAATGGGTCGCCGCACATGGTACGTTGTCTGCTAGATAGCGCATCTCAGACCAATTTAATAACGTTAGAATTGTTCAAACGCCTCGGATTATGGAATAACTTTAAAAATACGAACTCAATAATCCGAGGGATAGGCGGATCAGAAAAACATTGCAAAGGTTCCGTAGATATTAAAATACATTCGCGTTTTAATAGGGACATTAATTTTAACATTTCTTCGCTTATCGTGGAACGTATTACAGACACGTTGCCAAACGCTAATGTGGACGTGTCGCTCCTCACACATCTCGAGTCATTACCACTAGCGGATTCGGAGTTTGCGAATCCGGCAGACATTGATGTTTTGATCGGAGCCGCAATATTCCCGCACTTGCTACTTACTAAAGTGGTACGTAGTGAGCAAAATAACTTACCGCCCGCTATTGAGACGGTATTCGGGTATGTAATTATGGGTACCGTACCTACATTACATACTTCTCAATACGTTACGTCTTGCTGTTGTTCTGTTCTTCAAGAAAACAATATTGACTCTCTTCTCAAGCGATTTTGGGAGCTTGAAGAGGTTACCGCACCGCCCTCGATGAGCCATAAAGATCTCGAGTGTGAAGAACATTTCCGCGCTACCACTGTTCGTGACGACAGTGGCAGATACGTTGTGGCGTTGCCATTCTGTGGTGACCCTTATTCGTTAGGCGACTCGTACGCTGCTGCGCTCAGACGTTTCCATTGTTTGGAACGTAAACTTGATGCATCACCTAAGTTACGCAGCGCCTATAATGACGTCATTCGTGACTACATAGATAAAGGTTTTTTGAGTGTAGTTGTAAACAACGAGGGCAACTCTCTGCCCTCATATTATATCCCGCATCACGGCGTAGTTCGCGAAGATAAAACCTCTACTAAACTTCGTGTGGTTTTAGACGCTAGTTGTAAGACTACATCGGGTCAGTCGATTAATGACATTTTGCATGCCGGCCCCAATCTACAGGGTGATTTATTAAACATCATAATAAAGTTTCGTCTTTTCCAAATCGCTCTGTCAGCTGATTGCCGCCAAATGTTCCTCAATATCGGCGTTCGCGAATCTGACCGTAGATTTCAACGGGTCTTTTATCGTTTTGACAAGAAAGAACCTTTATCTGTGTATCAGTTCAATCGTGTTTGCTTTGGACTCAAGTCTAGCCCATATCACGCGTTACGAGTTGTTCGCCAGTTGATCGCTGATGAAGGCGATCACTTTCCCGCCGCAGCGGCTGTTGCCACTTCCGCTTTGTACATGGATGACATTGCCTGTAGTGTCATATCCGCTCCGCTAGCAATTTCGCTTTGTGAAGAGCTTATTCAGCTTTTCAAGCGAGGCCAGTTTGATCTTGTCAAATGGACAAGCAACTCTAAGGAGGTTCTCGCACGCATACCAGATTCTCATAAGGCTTCTCCAGACATTGAGTTTGAGAAGTCTGTACCGCATAAGGTTCTCGGTTTACGCTGGGACAAATCCTGCGATAGTTTTCGGTTTGACGTCTCACCACCAGATGATAAGTGCACCAAACGCACTATGCTGTCCACAGTGGCTCGACTATGGGACATAATGGGTTTTGTGGCTCCCACAATTTTGTACGCCAAGCTCTTGATCAAAGAGCTTTGGCTATCAAAGTGTGAGTGGGATGAAACACCCCCTGACCATATTGTCGCCGCTTGGGGCCAGTTTTGTATTGAGCTTACCGCGCTCAATCAAGTTACTATTCCGCGTCATCTTGGGTTGGTAGATGGATGTACCATCAACTTGATAGGTTTCGCGAACGCCAGCGAGCGTGCTTACGGCAAGTCCGCATTGGTTCTAACTACTCGGTGCAGTTAGTTTGTGCCAAGTCTAAGGTCTCGCCTGTTAAAACCGTTTCAGTTGCGAGACTGGAGTTGTGCGCGGCCCTTCTGCTGTCTCAGTTGCTCCGCAAGGTTCAAGACACAGTTTTGCCCCTTTACCCCATTAATAAATTATACGCATTTTCCGACTCCAAAGTAGTGCTCGCTTGGATTCATTCTTCTCCTCATCGCTGGCAGACTTTTGTCGCCAACCGCGTTAGCAAATTTATTGAACTGGTTCCTGCTACTTGTTTCAATCACGTCGCGGGTATTGAGAACCCCGCAGATTGCTTGTCTCGTGGTGTCACTCCACTTAATCTTCTGCATCATCCATTGTGGCGTCGTGGACCTTCTTGGATCTCCCATGATCCGTCAGAATGGCCCATGCAACCCTTTGACCACAGTGCAGAAGACGAAGATATATATACGACTAAGATATATATAGACGAAGATATAGAAGTACCCGAGCGGAAGTCTGTTTCTTATCCCGTGATTGCTGAGGTTGCGGAGTCTCCCATCTATGCACTCGCACTACGCATGTCATCGTGGTCTAAGGCCCGTATTAATAAACCGATATCAGCATGAGAGTAGGATCTTAAGAGCTGGATTGAGATCCCGACATAATAATAAACAAATCTTAAGATGCGGTTTAAGAGCCTGTCATCACTTGAGATCGCTTTGATTAATAAACAGTACTCGAGTTTCAAGACCGGTATCAAGGTGGTTCTCAAGATCAGGATAGTTGAGTACAGTCGATCCGGGACTTGAGATCGTGAACTTGTATCGGCGGTAACTATGGACTTCGAAAATATTATTTCCGAAATCAGTTATTGCGATGAAGTAGATTATTATGATGATATTCTATGGCCTTTTCAAATTCAACACCTAGCAGTCTTATTAATAAACTAGGATTAGCGTCAGAACAACTTTACTCCAAGACTTAAGCCAAGATTAGGCAATTATGGTATTAATAAACTAGGAGTAAGGACGGAGTTAACTATTCATAATTTACTCCGGGAATAAAAGTTACTCCGTCGAGACCCATGGTTTAACGCTGGAGTAAGCAAGGAGTGAGCATCTATTTGTCACGGGGTACGGTAGACTAGTTCGAAACTTTACCTGAATACTAAAACATAAAAAATAAGGATTTCGAGTCGACAACATATATCCGCAAAATTCGGATTGTCGAGTATTTTGTTAATTTCTAATGCTTCTGACAGTATTAGAAATTATAATATTAAAAAAAAGACAGAAAAGTCACTGTCACCGAATAACAGTCATGTTGAGTATCTACTATGTAGTTTGTATACCATGTGTAAATACTTCTTGTAGTTAGATATATTTCTTATAACGGTTATTCGGTATAAACAGTTTGTTTAAACGACAATGATTATTAAAGTATCCGTCTATTATGAGAGAATTGTGTTACTTCAAATTTACGCGAGCGAAGCCGCGGGCAAAAGCTCGTAGATTTATATTGTATTTCCAACTTTCATTGAGATTTATATACATAACCCAAATATATTTTCACATTTGTTTGGTGTTCGTTAGAGTACTTACTAGTATCTGATTTTGTAATTTTATTATTGTGGGTTAAAATTAATAGAGATTATTTCATTGAAGATTGCCAACCAACACAAACGCTTGCCCTTGCAAAGGGTAGAAGTTTGTACGGCACAAATTTACCTCTTGGAAGTAAGAACGCATGCGTTATGATAATTGAGTGCGCTGTGCGTATATCTGTCAGTACTGACACATCATACATACTTCTCTCATCTGTGCATCATACAATATAATGTCATATTGTGCACGGTGATTACATTATTCGCATATATAAACTAATAATTATATACGTACTACGCTTAAACGGCTGAGACAGTTTTCTCTACTAATATTATAAACGCGAAAGTGTTAATAGATATTACATATTAGATATTATATTGGACATGTATTGGAACATGGCTTTAACATTTGACTGTATGCAAGGCGATGTTATTATTTAGATATAATACTACGTATATAGTGTCATGAATACCTACTCACCGAGCTACTTTGTACCCAATAGTTTCTGAAGTCTTTAGAATAATCAGGAGTGTCTTCCCACAACTTGAGACTAAAAGTAGATTTGTGTTACCCCGAATTTAACGCGCGCGAAGCCGCGGGCAAAAGCTAGTTGTCAAATAAAAGTGTTTAATAAAAAGTTTTTATTCGACCAGGTCATTTTGTTCATTCTTTTTACTTTTAATATCAGTGGGTTGCCATAACGTATACCTTAATCTCAGGTTAAGAATAGTATTGTTACTCCGAACTTACTTCGTATTTATTAATACCGTTATTAACACGTAGCTATTCCTTAACTAATCTAGAATTAACTACCCCCGGTGTTACTTTGGAGTACGAGAAGAATAAGCATTTTTTATTAATAAGACCGCTACAGTCTTATTAATAAACTAGGACTAGCGTCAGAACAACTTTACTCCAAGACTTGAGCCAAGATTAGGCAATTATGGTATTAATAAACTAGGAGTAAGGACGGAGTTAACTATTCATAATTTACTCCGGGAATTAAAGTTACTCCGCGGAGACCCATGGTTTAACGCTGGAGTAAGCAAGGAGTGAGCATCTATTTGTCACGACGTACGGTAGACTAGATCGAAACTTTATCTGAATACTAAAACATAAAAAATAAAGATTTCGAGTCGACAACATATATCCGCAAAATTCGGATTGTCGAGTATTTTGTTAATTTCTAATGCTTCTGACAGTATTAGAAATTATAATAATAAAAAAGACAGAAAAGTCACTGTCACCGAATAACAGTCATGTTGAGTATCTACTATGTAGTTTGTATACCATGTGTAAATACTTCTTGCAGTTAGATATATTTCTTATCGGGATAAACAGTTTGTTTAAACGACAATGATTATTAAAGTATCCGTCTATTATGAGAGAATTGTGTTCTTCGAATTTACTTTAATTGAGATTTATATAAGTATATATTTTCACATTTGTTTGGTGTTCATTAGAGTACTTACTAGTATCTGATTTTGTTATTTTATTATTGTGGGATAAAATTAATAGAGATTATTTCAGTGAAGATTGCCAACCAACACAAACGCTTGCCCTTGCAAAGGGTAGAAGTTTGTACGGCACAAATTTACCTCTTGGAAGTAAGAACGCATGCGCTATGATAATTGAGTGCGCTGTGCGTATATCTGTCAGTACTGACACATCATACAATATAATGTCATATTGTGCACGGTGATTACATTATTCGCATATATAAACTAATAATTATGTAAGTACTACGCTTAAACGGCTAAAACAGTTGTCTCTACTATTATAAACGCGAAAGTGTTTATAGATATTATTTATTAGATATTATATTGGACATGTATTGGAACATGGCTTTGACATTTGACTGTATGCAAGGCGATGTTATTATGTAGATATAATACTAGGTACCTATATAGTGTCATGAATATCTACTGACCGAGCTACTTTGTACCCAATAGTTTCTGAAGTCTTTAGAATAATACGCGCGCGAAGCCGCGGCCAAAAGCTAGTTGTCAAATAAAAGTGTTTAATAAAAAGTTTTTATTCGACCAGGTCATTTGTTCATTCTTTTTACTTTTAATATCAGTGGGTTGCCATAACGTACACCTTAATCTCAGGGTAAGAATAGTATTGTTACTCCGAACTTACTTCGTATTTATTAATACCGTTATTAACACGTAGCTATTCCATAACTAATCTAGAATTAAGTACCCCCGGTGTTACTTTGGAGTAAGAGAAGAATAAGCATTTTTTATTAATAAGACCGCTAAAGTGTATATAACGGATGCGGCAAATCCATTCAAATTACCTCCGCAAAACTTTAAAACTGATTTCGATTTAGCCAAGAATCAGTGCTATATATACATATTGTTTCATTAATCTATAATATAAATATGAATCGCAAAATGTGTTACTTAAAATATCGGAAACGATGCCCATATATCGACTTTAAAAAAAATCCCGTCCGCCACCTTTGATTTCCTATCCGCCATCTTTGATCACGAAATAGATGTTGTATTTGGATTCTCCATCCCTTTAAACATCGGAGAGGATACCCATATTGATTTTTTTAAAATTTCCCATCCGCCATCTTTGATCACGAAATAGATGTTGTATTTGGATTCCTCATCCCTTCAAACATCGGAGACGATACCCATATTGTTTTTAAAAAAATATCCCATCCGCCATCTTTGATCACGAAATAGATGGTGTTTTTGAATTCCCCATTCCTTAAAATATCGGAGACGATACCCATATCGACTTTAAAAAAATCCCGTCCGCCATCTTTGATTTCATATCCGCCATCTTTGATCACGAAATAGATGTTGTATTTAGATTCGCCATCCCTTAAAACATCGGAGACGATAACCATATTGATTTTTTAAAACTTTCTCATCCGCCATCTTTGATTTCTCATCCGCCATCTTTGATCACGAAATACATGTTGTATTTCGATTCCCCACCCCTTAAAATATCGAAGGCGATACCCATATTGCCTTTTAAAATTTTCTCATCCACCATCTTTGATTTCCCGTCCGCCATCTTGGATCACCAAATAAATTTCATATTATTAATCAGCATCCCGAAAATCTCGAAAACGATACCCATATAGATTGTATCCTATTCGTTTAGCCTTTTTTTTGCCTTTGGCCCAACCCTCCCCCTTCTCGTTTGACCATTTTATTATTTTTGTCTGGCCCCTAAAATTGGCGCAATTCCTTGTGGCGTAATTTTATATAACTTATAGCCTTTCGGAATAATTGGGCTATCATAGGCAATAACAATTTTTAAAATCCGACTGCTAGTTCCTGAGATTAGCCGACATTATCTTTTAGCCTTTTTAGCCTTTTGCCCGGCCCCAAAGGGTCGAAGCGTTATGTTATATAGCCTATAGCCTTCCGAAATAATTGGGCTATCGTATACAAAAAGAATTTTTCAGATCCGACTGGTAGATCCTGAGATTAGCGCGTTCAAACAAACAAACAAACAAACAAATAAACAAACAAACAAACTCTTCCGCTTTATTATATTAGTACTAGCTGACCCAGCGAACTTCGTATCGCCTTTTTAAGAGTTTTTATTTAATTCCCTTTTTTCGAAGCCCCTTTTCCATAGTTACCATTGACTTAGCGCTTAATCTCTTATCATTTCAGAGTCTGTAAATGATGAACAAACAAACATAGATTTTTATATAATATTGAATTCCCCATTCCTTAAAATATCGGAGACAATACCCATATCGAATTTCAAAAAAAATCCCGTCCGCCATCTTTGATTTCCTATCCGCCATCATTGATCACGAAATAGATGTTGCATTTGGATTCACCATCCCTTAAATCATCAGAGACGACACCCATATTGATTTTTAAAATTTTGCCCATCGACCATCTTTGATTTCCCATCCGCCATCTTGAATCACGAAATAGATGTTGTATATGGATTTCCCATCCCTTTAAACATCAGAGACGATACCCATATTGATTTTTAAAAATATTCCCATCCGCCATCTTTGATCACGAAATAGATGGTGTTTTTTAATTCTCCATTCCTTAAAATATCGGAGACGATACCCATATCGACTTACAAAAAAAATCCCGTCCGCCATCTTTGATTTCCCATCCGCCATCTTGAATCACGAAATAGATGTTGTATTTGGATTTACCACCCCTTAAATCATCAGAGACGACACCCATATTGATTTTTTTAATTTTTCCCATCCACCATCTTTGATTTCCCATCCGCTATCTTGAATCACGAAATATATGTTGTATTTGGATTCCCCATCCCTTTAAACATCGGAGACGATACCCATATTGATTTTTAAAAATATTCCCATCCGTCATCTTTGATCACGAAATAGATGGTGTCTTTGAATTCCCCATTCCTTAAATTATCGGAGTCGATACACATATCGACTTTCAAAAAAAATCCCGTCCGCCATCTTTGATTTCCCATCCGCCATCTTGAATCATGAAATAGATGTTATATTTGGATTCACCATCCCTTAAATCATCAGAGACGATACCCATATTGATTTTTAAAATTTTTCCCATCCACCATCTTTGATTTCCCATCCGCTATCTTGAATCACGAAATATATGTTGTATTTGGATTCCCCATCCCTTTAAACATCGGAGACGATACCCATATTGATTTTTAAAAATATTCCCATTCGCCATCTTTGATCACGAAATAGATGGTGTCTTTGAATTCCCTATTCCTTAAATTATCGGAGTCGATACCCATATCGACTTTCAAAAAAAATCCCGTCCGCCATCTTTGATTTCCCATCCGCCATCTTGAATCATGAAATAGATGTTGTATTTGGATTCACCATCCCTTAAATCATCAGAGACGATACCCATATTGATTTTTTAAATTTTTCCCATCCACCATCTTTGATTTCCCATCCGCTATCTTGAATCACGAAATATATGTTGTATTTGGATTCCCCATCCCTTTAAACATCGGAGACGATACCCATATTGATTTTTAAAAATATTCCCATTCGCCATCTTTGATCACGAAATAGATGGTGTCTTTGAATTCCCTATTCCTTAAATTATCGGAGTCGATACCCATATCGACTTTCAAAAAAAATCCCGTCCGCCATCTTTGATTTCCCATCCGCCATCTTGAATCATGAAATAGATGTTGTATTTGGATTCACCATCCCTTAAATCATCAGAGACGATACCCATATTGATTTTTTAAATTTTTTCCATCTGCCATCTTTGATTTCCCATCCGCCATCTTGGATCACAAAACAGATGTTGTATTTGGATTCCCCACCCCTTAAAATATCGAAGGCGATACCCATATTGAGTTTTTTTAATTTTCTCGTCCGCCATCTTTGATTTCCCGTCCGCCATCTTGGATCACTAAATAAATTTCATATTAATAATGAGCGTCCCGAAAATCGCGAAAACGATACCCATATAGATTGTATCCTATTCGTTTAGCCTTTTTTTTCCTTTGGCCCAACCCTCCCCCTTCTCGTTTGACCATTTTATTACTTTTGTCTGGCCCCTAAAAGTAGTGGCGTAATTTTATATAGCCTATAGCCTTTCGGAATAGTTGGGCTATCATAGGCAATAACAAATTTTAAAATCCGTCTGCTAGTTCCTGAGATTAGCCGACATTATCTTTTAGCCTTTTTAGCCTTTTGCCCGGCTCCAAAGGGTCGAAGCGTTATGTTATATAGCCTATAGCCTGCCGGAATAACTGGGCTATCGTATACAAAAAGAATTTTTCAGATCCGATCGGTAGTTCCTGAGATTAGCGCGTTCAAACAAACAAACAAACAAACAAACAAACAAACAAACTCTTCCGCTTTATTATATTAGTATAGATAGACAAACTTTTAATTACTATAAACTGTAAAATAAATGTTTTTTACACATACAAAGTTGAACATTATTCTTCTGCAAAGCAAGTACTAAACGTACCGAACAAAAGATGAAATAGTTCCTTCATTGTGACGTAGCAAGTCTTGAAATCAGGATTTCATTGGGTGTCGAATTACGAATCATAAGACCGTGATCTTAAGCTCGGTATCATCTGAGATGGTGTTGATATAGGTTTATTAATTAGCGTCGACATTAAGATGCTGGTCGCATCTTGAGACCGTATCAACTGATACCGCTCTTGAGATCACTATTGAGACTTGTTTATTAATACGGGCCTTAGTTACTCCGCGCCATCGTTTATGTCTATAGGTTTCTTAGGCACCTACCTAATGAGACTTTTGTATCAAGTACTGATCTGAAATTCGCAGAATGTTACTACGAGCTGTACAAGCTGTTCATTTTAGTAACGACATTCAAAATTTAAAGGACAATGTACCTTGTTCTCCCGCTATCCTTAGACTCAAGCCGTTTCTCGATGAACATGGCGTCATACGCGTTGGGGGTCGTCTGTCAAATTCGGATGAACCTTATAACTACAAACATCCTTGTATTCTGCCGCGACACGATCATGTTGTCGACCTTCTTGTAGATTTTTATCACAAGAAGCACCTCCATGCCGGTCCGGAGTTGCTTATGTCCTTACTTAGGCATAAGTATTGGATTTTAGCCGCTCGACGAATAATTCGTCACAGAATACATAAATGTAACGTCTGTTTCAAATTTCGTCCGCGTCCGACTTTCCCTCCCATGGCCGATCTCCCTAGTCAGCGCGTCAACCAGGTTGCTAAAGCGTTTACACACACCGGTTGTGATTACGCAGGACCACTGCAGTATACGCCAGTGCGTGGTCGAGGTGTTAAAAGCCGTAAAGCCTGGCTATGTATTTTTACATGCTTAACGACGCGCGCTACGCATATTGAAGTTGCGACAGATTTAAGCACGGTGTCATTCCTGGCAGCCCTTAAACGATTTCTCTCACGGCGCGGCCCTATACAGTGTTTGTACACGGATAACGGCACTTGTTTTGTGGGCGCAAGCTCTTATTTACGCGACCTTTATAAGTTTCTCAGGGAAGAATATCGTACTCGTCTTCAGGAGGAACTTTCCATAAATCATATCGACTGGAAGTTTATTCCACCAGCATCACCGCATTTCGGTGGATGTTGGGAAAGCATAGTCAAAGTAATTAAAACGCATCTCTTCAAGGTTATTGGTCAACAGATCCTCTCTTACGAAGAGCTTTTAACTGTCCTTGCACAAGTCGAGGCACTGATCAACTCGCGCGAACTCAGAACCATCCGCGTTAAACCCTGCACATTTTCTGAACACAGTGCCATTATCGTCATTTCCGGCTCCTGAAGCAGACTCTTCAAGCTTGCTCCAGAGACATACTCTGCTGGATAAACTCGTGCAGTCGTTCTGGCGGCGCTGGCGTGCGGAATATCTACACCAGCTTCAGGCTAGATCCAAGTGGAATAGTCCTGCATCCCCTATACAGGAGGGTACGTTGGTCGTCATAATACATGATAATGCTCCGCCGCTTTCATGGCCGTTAGCCATCGTAGAGAAATTGCATACTTCCAAGGACGGTACAACTCGCGTTGTTACCGTGAAAACCGCCAAGGGGAGTTACGTGCGCCCTGTTGTACGTCTCTGTCCGCTTCCAACTCAGTGAGATCTAGCCTGAAGTTGGACTTACCTCTTAGTTTAAGTATTTAGTTAGTAGTTTTCGCTATTATTGCGTTTGTAGCTTTCGCTAAAGTAAATTTAGATTAATTTTATTGTCATATCGCTGTCTTAGCCTATTGATGGGTTATGCGGTAGTACACCCAACATAGCTAAGTTCAATTCTATTTTTTAAAGGCATCCCTTTAGGGCCGGGGGGATATGGTAGCGCCATCTACCTTCCTATCTATAACGAATTGCATCAACATGAATCGTTCCACGCTTGTCTAGTGCGAGCGATATCATATTTCCGTCCCGCTCTATCCCACTCCCTGGAAGAGGCACTGCCTTCGCCTGATTCGTCGCCACGAACGTCGACGCGAGTGACAGTCTAGAACATTCCGCTCGCTAAGAACGCCGTCTCGATACCGCTCCGCGCCGCACCGCTGTATGTGATTTACCGCTTCCACCAAGGAAAACCCGCTCGTGAGTGAAGTGAAAACAAGCAGCTGCATCACGAAACCACCAGGAGGAAAAGAAACGAAGAAGGCTGTATAAGGTAAGTGCCTTCCATCCTTGAAATATCCTATACCCACTCAATCACCTCCTCCCGTATCCATCTCCTCTTCCCTTATTCCTTTTCTAGGCGACCCAGAACTCGCCCTAATACAGTCCATTCCATTAATCCTTCCCAAGTCGCCAAGAACCCTACGGTTTCGGTGTAAAGCCGTAAATATTTGAATGAAATCGTAACGAGATCGTATGTGTCAACGACGAACTGTTAATTTAAATTATACGATAATGACATAAGGTTATCAGAATACCGCTTTTAAATCCATTCAAAATATGATATCAATGTCATATAAAAATAGCAGAATTGGCCCCCAGACAGCAATTGCTCTGTGGAAAAGCTGATATTCTGTCATATTTGGTTGGACTAGCAGGTAAGCGGACCCAGGGCTCCAAGATGAATGTCTTGGATGCAACTGAGATAACGCTAGGACAATGAAATATAATAAAAATGGATGTCCTGAAAGCGGTTAAACAGACTACCCCGGAGCCTCCAGATTACCAATCAGTAGCCATTTTCTTTGAGATATAAGAAAGTTAAGACACTAAATCAGCAACGTTAATAAATAATTAGTTTTAGCACTCGCGTGATTTTAGTTGAGATATATAACAAAGTTTTACTTACTGAGTTCTATTTCGCCGAGCCACTCCTCTTCCTCTTCTTCCTCGTCTTGAGCCTCTCCCTGCGCTTTCAGAGCTTCTTCGTCTAAGCTGGCCAGATCTTCTTCCGTTGGGAACGGCCTTCGACGCATGCTGTTAATAATTACAATATTTTGGTAATTTGCCTATTTCAAAGGAGAATGTTATAAAAATGAAGAGTGAACATACAGTAAAATTGTATATGCTATATGTGCACGCCAACTGGAATTTACCGTCACTACGCAATAAAATTTCCCCTCACTAATTTAGTTCATCCTCAAGCATTCATTCCTTTGTCACGTCCCTATTGCCACCCCCTTCTTGTCAAAATTCCTTTAAATTTCGCTTCAGTTGGTCTAAGGAACGCGTCCAGACAATGCGCTGTGCGTTCTCAGAGACGTCTACGCAAGATTGTTCTCACACACCGTATTCATCAAGTAAACCGCAAAGGGCAGAAACGAACATCGGAGTGATTTTTCATAGATTTTTGTGCAGGCCTGCAAAAAAGGCCATGAAACCAAGAAAATAATTTACATGCGTGAGCGCCGCCATTTAACTCCCTCTGCACCTCAGTCGCTAAGATTACAGGCATTGGCACCAGGAATTCCAGCAAGTTCCAGCCTACAACGCTCCACAAACAAGGTAGAAAAAACTTTCATCCATTGATCCGTGTTCCCCATACCTATATCCCATTCTTATACCACATTAAACACATTTTTAAACATCCCGCAAACCCATAATTTCACCATTCGCAAATATACAGTCCATTTTAATCTCCATTCGCAAATTCTAAACAATTTTAAAATTCTAACAAATTCGCAAACTTTCATTTTATAGCTGGAACTCCAATCAGCTATTTTCTTCTCATACACTATAAAAGATTTCTTGTTTATTTCGAAGAATCTAAGTTGCTCAGCAAAAGCTAGATTCAGAATTTTACAAATACATGGCAAATGTACTAAATTATGCAATACTTACAATTGTTTCTTCACTAATGTTTCTTTATAGGATTCGAACTCGAGCATAAAAGTAGTGATTTCAGAGTACACTCGAACATCGATATCTGGTAGCACCGCTTCCATGAGAAGACCAACTTGACCACAAAGTAAGATGACACGTTCCTATGGAAGAATAAATAAAAAATGACATGGTCCCATAGTTTTAGTCAAACGGAACAAAAGCAAATAGGTGTCAATTTTACAGTAAGCGCATTTTTTAAACAATTCTATTTGAGTAAAAAAGGTTGTTGGACTATGTCCTTATCTTCTCATAGTGAGAAGGGGCCTGTGCCCAGCGTTGGGACAGTTTATATACAGGTCTGATGATCATGAAAAAAAGGTTGAAGTTACAAATAGTTATCACTAACCTCTTCAGGTTTCCACGTCATGTATGCTATATTATTCGGCGTCTCTATGAAGCCTAGCCGCTCAAGCGAAAAAGGCTTGGTATGCATTAGTTTATACATAAACAATGTGCAGTCTTCACCACACGTCACTAGAAGAGTCCGTTGATTGTTTATCGATATCTGAGTGATGGCTTTCGAGTGTGGTTTTAATAGCTGCAAGAAATTGCGTATGAAATCTTTAATTAATCATCGCTTGCCCAAATACCGAACCTCGTAGAGCACGTTGATTTGAAATGTCTTTACAAATAACAATTTTAATGACAATGAAGTGAAAAATCCTCTATGTATGACAGGGTGATGTTGTATCCCCGAAGATCTTCACCAAAGCGCTGGAGGATGTCTTCGAGAGTATCTTCTTGGGTTTACGCGAATGTTACACATTGAAATTAAACTACAGTTTACGGATTTTGTCGCGATGTATTGGTTTCACTAAGTTATTACATTTGAAACTAATGATCTAGAAACTATATTTTTAATTTATTACTAGCCGACGTTTCGAATTCTTTACAGAATTCATGTTCACGGCAGACTGAGGTGATATTTTAACGTCGGCTAGTAATAAATTAAAAATATAGTTTCTAGATCATTAGTTTCAAATGTAATAACTTAGTGAAACCAATACATCGCGATAAAATCCGTAAACTGTAGTTTAATTTCAAGATGTCTTCGAGACTCTGCAGTGGGATGGAATGGGCATCAGTGTCAATGGGCTGTATCTCACGCACATCTCCGCTTTGTCGATCGACCTGGTAATCACGGCAGAATCGCTGCAAGATTTGCAGAAAATGCTGTACAGTGTACTGTAGATTACTTACCTGGTGATGATGATGTATCATGGCACAGATAATCATGGTAATGTTTAATGAACACATCGTTCCTGAACCAATTTATGTCGAAGGTGTAGCCCTCGAAGTTTTCCGGGAGTATATATAACTGGGTCAAAACTTGCAGTACGTATAGACCACCTTAAGAGTTTGTTTTTTATTTTTCTTGTGAGTGTGTGGCCAACTCTAGTGTCGGAGTTTTCAGACCGCCCGAAGGCCTCCGATATGGCCTAACGATCCTTATCCTGAGACAAGAACCGTGACCGCCAGGTTTATGTGCCCTCCAAAGCACGATAGCGCTCAGATGTAAATGCCACACATGGTCACCCATCCAAGTGGTGACCAGTGCAAGCGTTGCTTAGCTTTGCCGATCTGTTACGAACGACAAGCCAAGTCTCACTATGAGCGTTACACTTTGAGAGTAAAATCGCCGTAAGAGTGCAGCTCGGCTGAGCGGCATTTGGGAAGTTGCGTCATATCTTCGAGTCATATTTGCCACAATGCTTCAAGACCTAAGTGTTCAACCAATGCGTCTTGCCGGTCTTAACGTACGGAGCTGAGACGTGGAACATGATGGTGAAGCTAGCCCACTGACTATAATTATGTCACTCAGAGAACTATGGAACGGTCAATGCTCAAAACTTTGTGCCTCAGCGAGATTTGGGATCTCGCTGTGGAAAGTTCGGAACAAGATTATCCTGCAGAAGGCCAAAGTTACTGTCATAATTCTGAGTTTGGCAAACTGAAGTGGCAGTTTGCTGGTTACGTCTCTCCTTGAACTCTCGCGTTGAGACCACGTCTCAAGCGTAGTGTTGGACGCCCTCCTGCCAGATGAACCGACTACTTGGGGAGGTTATTTGGTAGTGGCTGGATGGCTAAAGCGGGAGAAACTCGATGGTCTTGAACCGTGGGAGAGGCCTACGTCTAGCAGTGGATTGCAACAGGCTGATGTGATGTAATGAAAGTGAATAATGATAATAAAATTACCGTGGGAAAAAAGGACGAATAACAAACACCTTCGCAATTATCTGAATGGTATGGTATGGATTATACTCACCGATATCATATCCATAACATCAGCGTTGACGGAATCCTCGCTGTGTATAGTGAGCGAGGAGTCGACGTGTATGTCGATGAGTTCCTCCTGCTTGTCCAGTCGGTCGGGGTGCACCAGCAACGTGCGCATTATACCGTCCGCGAAACCAACCATTATTATACAGTTCGTTTCGTCCACCTGAGTATGAGTTATGGAACCATGTCAACAAAAAATAATCTGACTTTATATCATATTAGGATTAGGAAATTGTGGTTAGTAAGCCGAAGTATTTGGCTATCTAACACTGGCAGATTTCGATTCACGTCTGCTAGCGCATGACAGGTATTTCTCCTTTTTTAATTGATGATACGCAAAGAAGGCAAATTAATTCACACCAAAATTCCAGTATTCCTAACGTAGAACAGCACATACCTACATAATTATATGTAATCTACAAATTGTTATATCGAGTCTAGATGTTTGTCATTTCTGTTATATAGAATTTATGTGATCACGATACGGGCAATATTTAATGCGAGATATTTTGTCCTAACATTTTATTTTTAATTATCGCTTGTTTAACAGTGAAGGAAGACATTGTGAGGAGACCTGCATGTCTATGAGTTCTCTTTAATGTTCTGCCAACCCACAGCCAAGCTAGGCCAACGTGATGGAGTTTGGCCTAACTCTTCTCATAGAGAGAAACGGTGCGTGCCCAGCAGTGGGACAATAAACATATAGATATGATGATGATAATAATATGCTTATAGGCGTCAGAACAATAAATAATATTCTATATTCTACCATATTCACACAACACCATCTAGTCCCGAACTAAGCAGAGCTTGTTCTATGGGTACTAGACAATGGATAAACACACATATATACTTCTTTTTTGAAAATATATTATACATAGAAACACCTGGTGCAACACCTTGGTCTGGACCAAGACTAACATCTATGTTCATGCACACAAATGTTTAACTTGAGCGGGAATCCAACCCGCGAAGTAACTATTTAGTAATCTGTGCCCGCGACCTTATAATTATACAAAATAAAACTTCTATGTCTCATCCTTCAAAAGCGATAAATATATAATAAACTTACATCCATCGGCGGGTAGAGCAAGCACGTAATGGCAGCAGGGAAGTGGTAGCGCGCTATAAGCGTGTGCGTGATGGAGTTATACGCGAGCAGTGCGCCGTCCCTCCCGCCCGACAGCAGCACAGGGTGCGCTCTGAGAGCGATGGTGCCCACCACGGCGCCCGCGTGGCACGTCACCACCTTGCGGTGCTCGCACTCCAGCTTGTCGATCTCTAGCTCCACCACCCATAACCCGCCGTTACCGTCCTTCGACAAACATGTGGCAATCATAAAGTATCGGACTATTTCCATTTCATATGCACAGGGTATCGGTAGAGGCGGAGTGGCAGCGATAGCCTAGTGGAGATACCAACAGACTGCCATACAGAGGGTATCTGGTTTGAATCAATCGCACCAATGACTTTTCGGAGTTATGTGCGTATTGAATTGTAAATTATTTATAGGAGTCAGTACCTATGAATTCCTTCCGTGCACTTTCATAACTAAGTTTTGTTAACTGGTTAAGAAAAACCCTTTTTTATTATTGTTTTCACAACTGGTTTTTAAACAAGAATACGAAGTGTTCATTCATAACTGACAATCACAAATAGTTAAGAAACGAATAATTATGATTATGTTTTTATAACTAGCTACAGTCAGCAATAACATTTTTCCTTTAACCTTAAATCAAAATAAAAACAACAGAGTTAGAGTTTTTATCGAGAGTATTGCATGCGGAAAACGGATGAGGTTCTTATCTCAATAAATTATTATCTATTATTGATATGTAAACTGCAATGGCATGACATTGACATTGTCATTTTAGTATTATTTAGTTTTCTATTGCAATTGAGTGCAATTTATATAAAATATATAGCAACCGAAAACTTAAGTGATAAACTATGTCGCTTTCTAAGCCCACCATGGAGTTCATAACGACAAAAAGGGATCGCGAGAAACTACTATACGACGGCCGTCAGTACCATAAAATTAAAACTTATGTAAACGAAAATGTTTTTTGGAAATGCTACAATAAAACCGGTTGTAAAGGTAATGTGACATTAAGCAATGAAAACCATATAGTTAAAGAGGGCGTGTACGATATTGATTGTTTACCTAATAGTGCAAAATATCTAGTTTTGAAGAAAATGAAAGATTTGAAAACTAAAATAGTAGCTAATGTCGATCCAATACAAAAACAGTTTGAAGAAGTAGTATGCGAACTGGAAGACGATGGCGTGCACTTAGTTGCTGACTTACCAAAATTTGACAATATTAAAAGTGGTCTATACAAAGCAAGAAATAAGGCATTAGGAGTTTCTAAGCTCCATTTTGAATCACCAACTAAAGTAGAAATACCAAAAAAATATAAAAACTTCCTCCTGGCTGACTATAACGACAATGACACAAACAACAGGATTTTAATATTTTCTTCTTCTGATATAAAAACGTATTTGGACAATTTCGAACATTTGTTTCTGGATGGAACTTTTAAGTCTTGCCCTGAACCTTTCACACAAATATATACCATTCATGGACTACATAAAATAACAAAAAAAATGGTACCTTTATTCTTTGGTTTCATTCATAATAAAACTGAAAATACCTACAAACTTATATTTGTAATGATAAAGTCACAAATTCCTGAATGGAACCCCGTAAAATTGACACTGGATTACGAAATCTCAGCAATGAAAGCAATACGTAAAATTTTTCCGAATGCAGTAATGAAAGGATGTTATTATCATTTTTGTGCCAGCCTTTTTAAAAAGGCGAAACGATTAGGGATTAAATCTACAGTACAAAGACGACATATTGCGAGATGTGCTGGCTTAGCCCGATTGCCATTGAGATATGTAATGGCAGGTTACAAGTATACAATGACCAAATCCCCGAAAACTGAAGCAGTGATAAAGTTCAACAATTACCTAAACCGTTACTGGTTCAGCGAGGTAAATTTTATCAAGACTTGGTGCTGCTACGGCGAGGAAATTCGGACCACCAACAATCTAGAAGGCTGGCACGCAAGACTTAATAGAATGGTTGGACGCCAAAAAGCGTCGCTAGCAACAATTCTGAATGTTCTTATTAAAGAAACAAAAATTTCAATGTCGTTCAAAACAAACAAAAACACATCGAACAAAAATTACCAAGAGATTGACCAAGAAATTGCGGATACTATACATCTTTTAACAAATAAGTCTATCACTGTTGGTCATTATTTAGAAATAATTGCCCCATTTAAATATTAAGTAAAAGTTAATTTACCTAAATTACATTTTGTGTTTGATTTAAGGTTAAAGGAAAAATGTTATTGCTGACTGTAGCTAGTTATAAAAACATAATCATAATTATTCGTTTCTTAACTATTTGTGATTGTCAGTTATGAATGAACACTTCGTATTCTTGTTTAAAAACCAGTTGTGAAAACAATAATAAAAAAGGGTTTTTCTTAACCAGTTAACAAAACTTAGTTATGAAAGTGCACGGAAGGTATGAATTAACTGACACTAGTCTAAAACATGGAATATAGCTATCCCTTTGGGTTGCGGTGGTCAGACAGATAGTCGCTCTGCAGAAAAGCCGGTCATATCCGGTTTAACAAGAAAGCGGACCCCAGTTTCTAACTAGGATATCGCTAGGAGGATGACCATCCTTGCAAAACATGATGTTTGTAGGCAGCAGAGCCTTAGAGCGGTGTCGCACTACGTGCAATCCTTATAATTGGGAAGGCAGTGCTAGAAATAATGCACCAATATCGATAGAAATTGGATGACGCATGTCAGATGCATTGAACGTGACTACTTCGGACCGTACTTTGACAGATATAAAAGCTGGCAAACTTCTTGAACACTACCATAGAACAATATGCATGCGCAGGAGACATTTTTGTGCGTAAAATTGCTACTGCGCAGCTTTTCTGGTCTATGGTAGTGTTCAAGAAGTTTGCCGGCGTTTATATCGATGAGATATAGTGCGGAACCACTCTTACTGATTTCAGTATCAACGGACAGACAAACCGAGGAGATACTACTACCTCATAGAATATGGACTTAAAGTAACAATACCTATCTATACTATTGCGTTTAGTACAGTGAGTGAGGGGGCCAGAGGCCTCATCCCCTTTTCTCTCTACCTCTTCCTACCCTTCTTTCTATTTAATTTCCCAATCTCGTGATAGGCAACGGCTTGGTTGTGTTCTCGTACACTGCCATGTGTAGGTATAAGCTGGTGTGGTTAACGCTTACCGCTGGCTCGTCTGACTATAAGCCAGAAAGAAGCCTTACGGCAAGGAAAAGTCTAAAGAGATGGATGAATAGCTGAGATTTTTTACGAAAGAAACATGCCGTGTTGAGTCACAAGGCAAATTGTTTTACCGCAATCAAACGGAGATCGATTTTGGACAGATTACGAAACAACTGAAGGTTTCTATCGACCCGGGGTTCTTTTTGTGCTTCGAATAGACAATGAATACCGTTTTCTAATGATCCTCAATAAAATAAGTCTGCGGTGTCGAGCAAAATCACATAAATCCTCTCCTCGTAGATTTTTTTCACACTTCACTTAAGATCCTTCCTAGTCAAGCATTGCGACTTGCGATCTTAAGAGCTGATAAAAATTGTATTCTCAAATACTTACTTGACAATACCAAAACATGTCTTTTTGGTGTTTGAGGCACATTATCCGACAACCAGGTACCTGGGAATCAAAACTTTTATTAGGTTTCTGTTCTTAGTTACAAGTTGCCAGTAGGAGGACTGGAGATTCCTTCTGTTTTTGTGGAGTTTCCTTTTCTTTGGTAGCAGTAGGAAGATCGAAAGGCAATATTTTTATTTATTTTTTATTTTATAGACTCACGCCCGTTTCCCCGAAGGGGTAGGCAGAGGTGTAATATTACACCCACATTTCTTAGAATTTTTAGGTCCCACATAATAGGGGGCGAGCCTATTGCCGTACCGGGCACATTACCAGACTCCGTGCTGCTACTGAGAATTTCCTAACGGGAAAACCCAATAACACTTTGCCCGACCCGGGAATCGAACCCGAGACCTCCCAATCCCACGCGCACATTTATGCCGCGAGACCAACGAGGCAACCTATATTTTTAATTGCTGCTTTTTAAAGCACCTGTTCTTTACAAATATCCTTATTCCTATCAATCAAGAAAAGATTTACAAATAGATTTACGCATTTCAGCCATACATACAAAAGTCTCGGCGACAGGATTGAGTTCAACAAAGGGGTCCTCTTCAGGAGGGTCCGCCTGGTCCACGGTGTCCCAGTACCACGCGCGCACGTAGCCATCTTGAGATATCGTCGTCACCTCGTCCCCCGCTGGACTCAACATGAATTGTATCTATAGACAACAGTAATAATTACGAGCGCTCTTAGAATGATTCTTGGGTGGGTGCACACTGAAAGTCATTTGGAGGAGAGAGGTGCTATTGCGAAAATCAAGTGAGTAGTGATAGTAAGGTGATAAAAGTAACACTTCTCAAGATGACGCTGAGCTTCTCAAGATGACCAGTCTCTCCGCGACCACGACCCTGTGCTAGTCAGCCGAAACATCGGAACAACATAGGTATTCATACTCTTCATTAGTTTCAGGTACGCTACCCGTAAAATTATTTTATATGATGTAATTCTACAAATCGCGAAAGTTTAAAATTGATTAGCTATTTTACGTTTGTCAAGTTGTGGCCTTTTAGTAATATCTTACGTGATACTCACAATAGGTGCTTGATGACAGCTTTTTCTACCCTTCCGCGTAACTTCTAGTTTAACAAGGCCGGCTTCCCAAACTAACACGTTTCCCCATTCACATCCAGACAAAACCTGGACATCAAACATTATCATGCGGTTATATATTTTTTTGGAAACTACAACAATGCCTTTTACAAAATATTAAAAATATTAAGTTTATCTTAGAGCAACTACTAAAACCAAATGTAACCTTTTCATCAGGCATTGGATAAACTCCGAGGACATCACAGATTTCTGTTTTGCCGAATCTTCCCAACTCGCCTTTCAGCTTAAGTCCGGTGAAAGTCTCAGCCATTTTCCAAAATTTTATATGAGCGGCTCCTAAAATACAAATGGAAGTTCTAATTAAAAACAACTAATGAAAGAAAGAAACAGAAGGTAAGAAATTATTCATTCTGTAAACATAAAAGACACACAAAAAGGTAAACAAAACAAACATTACGATCAATATACTCGTTTAGGACAATATTTTCCATTGCTGGGCAAAGGCATCTTCTTTTTATCAGAAAGTTTAGGCCATAGTCTACACTGGCCAAGTTGGCAGATTTCCCATGCGTTCAAGAACATTGTCAGTTATGCAAATTTCTGCACGATGTTTTTATCCACCATTAAGCAAGCAATAAAACAATTTAATATGCACTTCGAAAAATTTGTTGATAAACAATATCTAATATGTAAACATAAATGTAGTAATATAGTTACCTGCAGTGGTGAGTTGTCCCGGACAATACGTCGAGAACATGACTGTATTGACGTCAAACGTGAAAGCGCTCGTGCGTAGTAGGATCTTGTGTCGCTTCCAATGCCAAATGGTCAGGTTGTAGTCGGGCTCTCTGCCCACTGAAGCGAGTAACTCGCCGTCGGGACTACAATACCAAAGAATTTTGAAATTTATCTGGTTATAAATATGTTGAAATATACTATTTAAGTATGTGATTCGAATAATAGGTCATACATTTTTCTATTCCCCCTTTATTGCCACGGAATTATAGCAATTTTCTTAACTGAACAAATTTATTGTTAAAGTCTTAAAAATGGTTTAATTTTTTTAACATTGCTCTTTTATGTGCTTTTACTGTTGTTCATAAATCAATAAAAATATACCTTCATCATAGAGCCTTTTGCAGTCGACTGCTAGATATACCCAAGCCTCCCCTAATTATTGTCACAGTAGTATTATGAAACAGTGGGAGCATTTGGCCTACCATCTACCATACTATACCATCCTGACGAGACGGGTTGCATCTTCCTAATGTATACTATTGGCTTCGTAAAATATTTTCTTTACTCGTCGCATCTTACGACACCCACGGAATGTAGTTGGGTTGTAGGTAGGTACTTGTATTTTTAATGCGTCGTCATTCGGAGCGACACAGAGGAAAGACACATTAATATATCCAAACGCGTCAAATTATTCTTCGATGGCGTTAAACCCTTAGGAAGGTACACTAAACGCGTAAGATATTTTAACACGACTAAGGCTGGGTTTAATTCATATTCCCTATAAACAAACACATTATTAAACACCGGTGCGGCACGTTCAACAGTTTTCAATTTATTTTATTTGGGTTCATCGTAAGAGACTGTTCGATTTGCATAAAACAAAGCGTCCTGAAAGCCTTAAGGTGTATCACAAGTTGACTTTCCTCCACGCGGCCACTAAGGTTCCGATGTCATGCGACACCATTGTAGAGTTAATCTTAAATGCAACATACAACCTTATTTGGACTTACCTAAAGTCTAGTATGGAGTACGCGTTGGCAGTACCATCTCGGAGAACTACGTCTATTTCCATTTGCGGCCACGTGTACAGTATTATTATCGGTTCTCGGTCGCCCTCTCTACATTCTGCAATTGCTAAACGATAATTCGGATCTTCTCGGTATGACTGAAAGCAATAATAATCAAATAACTCAAGAGAAAGAAGGCGACCGTATTCTATTTAAGATCAAGATTATCATTACTTATGTATATATATAATTATTTAAGTTTAAGAAGTTTAAGGCCCACTTGCACAACGATTCTTAAATTGAATTAAGATTTATTTAACAAGAAAAAAAAATTAAACACCACTAGCGTCTTGCACAACGAAAAATTTGTCGAGTAATATGATTTAAGAACTGTCAAAATTAATCACCGAAAATCGGCTGTTTAGTGGCTAATTTCATTTAAGAACTGTCACACTGATGTTGGCATCTTGTCATTAGCGACGAAAATTATCAATAATTATATAACTGGACCGGACGACGCAGCAGGGGGAGGCCTATATCCAGCAGTGGACGTCCCTAGGCTGACATGATGATGATGATGATATAACTGATAACAATGTACCTACTTGTGTTATTGTTAACCCTAGAATTCTACACTATTTGGCACACATGTTATTCCTACACTGGGGTGCTGGAACACCCCATACTGAAATGACTGTAATCCTTAAAATAAAAAAAACAATTCATGAAAATACGTTTTACTAAACAGAATCGGTAACTTGAGATCACAAATCAGCCTTATTACACAAAGTTAAATGTAGTTTGAGCAACAGCGCTAGTAGGATTTGGTCCTTTTTTGAGGATCACTGCAATGGACTAAGTTGGCATCCGGTGACGGTCCTCCAAATGTTCATGTATCAGTTCCAAACCTAATTTCAAAACTGTCTGCTGAAACTTTATATTTGTCTTACTATTTGATCTTGAACACTTGTAAAGAACCCAGTAATTACAACTGATCCCAACATCTATTTCTTCCTCGCCAGATTTGTGGTCTAGAATAGAGCTTATTTCTTCGTAATTCAAACCTCAGACAGCCATCCGAAACAAAATAAATAAACTTCATTGAATTTTACCTTCATAATGTCTAAAAATATCTGTATTTAATTCATATAAGACTATTGTTTTAATAAATAATCTAATTTAATACATATAAATAACTTATTACATATAAATGCATCAATCGTAATAAATAAATAATCTTACGATTTTACTACACTGGGGTATTGGCGTACCCCACAGCACTTATACAGGCGACCACACAACGCGGTCCCTCGTCACGGTATTGACGTAACGCGAGCGGTTGACACCAAACTAAAATACTCCGACGCGCGAATTCGTGGATATTAAAAAAATTGAGATATTTAGAAAACAAATCGGTGTGGGGTGCACCTGCACCCCATGTAGGGTTCTACGGTTAATGCTTAAAAGTTTCTAGTTATTATTTGTCAATTGTCATTTCGTTGCTGGGCGACGACAATGCGTTTTGTTTTATGCTAAAAGTATATATAGTCTGAGGTTTTATGCGAAACCATACGCATAACATCGTTAAAATCGTAACAAAAAGGCTTCATGCCATGAAACAAAACGTAGAAACTACTTTACCGACCTCATAAAATGTTTAACTAAATCTAAGCGTTGTTGTCGTTGTGCAAGAGGACGCTAAATACTTTTAAGTTAAATTATTTTATGCTGTTAATTCTGTTCAAAAAATTTAAATTAAGGAGTGACTTAAATCAAACGTTACGCAAGTGGGCCTAAGACTTTTAGTGGGTTTAATTCACTGTGTAGATAGAGCTTTCAGTTTTTTAAAACGTCTACTAGGCGAAAAATGCGTCCGATAGTGGCCTACAAGCCTAAATTATACGTACCGTAATACGTCTCTACCAACTCACAAGATGACAAGACTAATTTTTCTTATAAGCTTCACCGTTTTACCGTAATAGCTCCGATAGAGCCGCCCGTTGAGCTTCTACGGAACCATGTCTGTTTGGTGTCGACGTCGAAGAACTCCACGTAACTCCCCGCAGCCCAACACACCACCAAGTCATCGCACGCGCATAAATTGAAGAACTTATGACAGTTGTAGCCGTACGAATATCTGAACATTGCTTAGGAAAGTAGATAATATTAGGTTTAATAATGCATTAGCTGATCCCAAACTAAGCAGAACTAAGTAGTTGGTACCACAGAAATGAGCTAGATCAATTTCAGTGGCTAGTAATAAGGCAACCAGCTGATAACCATACTTATATTCTTATCAATACATGTCTAAATAATATCTATGCCAATATTATAAAGCTGAAAACTTTACTAGTTTGGTTGTACTCGCAAATCTCAGGAAGTACTTGGTTAGATTTGAATAATCATTTTTGTGTAGGATAGCCCATTTATCGAGGAAGCCCATTATATGCTGTATGTATAACACATCATGATAAGAGCCACGTCTGCAGAGCAGTAGCCGTAAAAAACGCACGTGTAACGGCGAGCTCGGCTCAGAAACACATAAATGACACCCCGAAACAGAACAAATTAAATTCATGCTCATTAGTCATCACACAAAGATTTGTCCTGGATGGATATCGAACCAACGACCTTGGGATTGGCAGACGTTATGGCCGCCCTCACATTGGGTTCAGAGTCAACGCAGCGTCACCTCAGCGTAGACGCCGCGTAGACGCCGCGTAGACGCCGCGTAGACGCCGCGTAGACGCCGCGTAGACGCCGCGTAGACGCCGCGTAGACGCCGCGTAGACGCCGCGTAGACGCCGCGTAGACGCCGCGTAGACGCCGCGTAGACGCCGCGTAGACGCCGAGTAGACGCCGCGTCTACGTCGCGTCAGACGAACGTTCTTCAAAAGACAAAAGCGTTCTCAAAGAACGCTCGGCTCACGCAAGGTAGACGCGGCGTCTACGTAGCATCGGCGCCGCGTTGACACCGACGTGCCGCTGCGTTGACGCTGATGCCCAATGTGAGGGCGGCCTATATTACATCGTTGAATGACGAGTTATTAATTCATGATGATAATATATTAATTTACACGGGACCTAATTCATGGCGAAATATGGGTGTAATATTACACCTCTACCTACCCCTTCGAGGATACAGGTATAAGCCTATAAATACATACATAGGCTCACGCCTGTTTCCCCGAAGGGGTAGGCAGAGGCATATTAAACGCCCACTTTTTGCCAGTGTTTTGATCCCACGTAATAGGTGGCGAGTCTATTGCCGCTTATCGGGATATTTTGTTTGCCAGAGCCTCGTCCGTTGTTCGGCAGGTGCACCACTTGCAGGTGAGGTTGGCTTGGGACCCTAAGTTCTTCGTGGGAACTCTATGCACCCTATGCCTACAAATAAATAAAATAAATATTAATTTACAAGTGATTCTTTTATATATCGTCACGCCCACCACCCACATTTGCATATTAGGTCCCACGTTATAAAGGGCGAGCCTATTCCCGTTACCGAAGACTGCCAGGTTCCGTGCCGCTGCTAAGAATTGCAAAAAACTGAGTAACACTTTAGCCCGACCCTGGAATCGAACCCGGATCCTACCGATCAGCAGACGCATACGCTATCCACTGCATCATGAAGGCAGCCGGTACAAGTCAATAAATGTGAGTTATGTTAGGAAAATAAAAAGTGCCTATAGTTTGCTATATGCATTATGAAAAGGATACTCAAATTCGAACAAATCAAACGGTATTGAAGAGTCCGGGCTAGTGACCGCGCCAGAGACAAAATCATCGGGATCGTACTCCGTAAGGATCGACTCCTCTTCAACATGCTCTCCTGACTGCTCCTCCGGGAGAGTCTCCTCCGATCCCTCTTCTTCTTCTTGTTCTGATTATGCAAAGAAAATAGGAATATTCTGTCGTACGGGTAAAGTGGAAATAGAAATCGAGAAGTTTCGAAAGAACAGAAGACGTACTCAATGAAAATAAGCGATATTTATAATATAACTATACGAAGTCGGTTAAAAAGTACTTATAGAGCAGAAGCCCACGACTGCCAGACCTACGTTATCATAAAAAAGCTGAAAGTTTCCCTGTGCGTGCCCCCTACAAAAGTAAGCACGACCACCGATTATAGAGTTTGGGTTGTAGTTGCTTTGGCAGTTATCAGGTAGTAAAGGTGGATAAAATGGTACTTACCTAAAATTCGTTATAGTATAAAAGCTAAATTTTATAATTTAAATTATAAATTTTAGCTTTTATACTAAAATATAATTTGATTTAATTTAAATTAAATTATTTTACTTGTAGACCTATAAAAAGATCCGAAGAAGCCTATCCGCCGGACAGTCCAATATAATATTTATTTTACATGTTTGTCTTCTTTTAGATTTTTATAATACTAAAATAACTTTTTTATTTTAAATTACTTACATGGCCATATACATAATATTTTTTTTATTGGATATCTTAAAAGATCGCAATTGGCTAAGCTCTCTCGCTGGTACCTACAGCGGCATTTCAAAGTGTCTGGCAAGATGATAAAACCATTGAAACGGTCCGGCGGTTGGGCTAACATCTTTTTATAGGTCTACAAGTTACATATATAAAATTTTGTTAGTTTTTATACTATAACGAATTTTAGGTACCATTTTATCAACCTTTACTACCTGATAACTGCTAAAGTAATCACATCCCAAACTCTATAATCGGTGGTCGTTCTTACCTTTGTAGGGGGCATGCACAGGCAAACTTTTAGCTTTTACAAAATAACGAAGGTCTGGCAGTCATGGGTTCATAGGCTATTATGAAGTACGACCTTTTTACCGAATATTAAGGCTTAAGGAGTATTAGGTAGTTGTGTATTATGAAAAAAATACCTTTTGACTTAAGAACAATGTAAGGGAAAAGTAAGGAAGCAGTGGACCTATGATCTTCCTGGTTCAAAATGACTAAAAGTATTTTTATTTTCCTAATATTTGAGATTAGTATGCCTAGGCAAATGATTGGTATCGCTTCGCTATACTAGACACCGCGCTGCCTAAGAAAAATATGTCCATAAATGAGGCAACTTATTATGACAGTGTGTGTCGAACAAATAACAAATCACAGATATAGATCTATGTCTGTGGAACAAATGCAAGCAGACGCATGCGTGAAGAATTGTGTTGTCAGCTTCTCAACAGTTACCCGAGTAAATGGGAAAATATTTTATCATGCTGTCTAGTAGATAAGTTATTGGTCTCGAAATCAGTTTAGAATTAAAAAAAAAAACAATTCATTAAGTAAAAGCATCAATATAAGTATTTGTGTATAGGTTAGGCGTACCGCGTAAGTTCCTTTATGAGAAAAATGGTGGGTATATTATCCAATGATTAGGTCTCATTTTATTATGATGGTTTGTTTTATGTACTTATAGTATTTTTCAAATTATTCTTATCTTACAGATGGTATGTGATACCAGAGGCCTTCTTATTTTTTGCTGAGTCATTTTTACTAAGAATAAAAGCGCAACTTGGCATTGTACAGTGAATTATTACCATAGAGATATAAAGGATAATTACCGTAATGTTTTTTTCCTTCAGTGGATACACAAAAATATTGTATTATATACAACAAAATTAAATAAATTTTAACATAAAATAATTATAACTACTTAAATACTACTTACTACTAAAATTAATTTAAAATATTATAATGATAGCCGTTTCCCGCGGTTTCACTCGCGCCTGAGGGAACTACTTCGCGTACCCGAAAAACCCAAATATCTTACGGATCCATAAGCATACAATAAAATAGCCTATGTTACTCGCAGATAATGTAGCTTTCTAATGGTGAAAGAATTTTTAAAATCGGTCCAGTAGTTTTTGAGTTTATCCATTACAAACAAAAATATTTTTTTTTCCTCTTTATAATATTAGTGTAGATAGGTACAATACAAATAAAAAAGGAAAAAAAATATTCAAAGGGCGTATTGAAAGTCCTCCACATCGCCGTCTATTGGGAACGTGCCCAGAAGACTGGCAGCATTGCCGCGCTGTATGGCAATGCAATTTTTTTGAGCTAGATACATACTAGCCTTCTGGTCACGCGAGGCGTCGACAAGTCTCTTCGCAAGCTCTCTACATAGAGATCTAGCACTTGGGCCCCATGACCCCAACGTTTCAACTCCAAACGGCTCAAATACGTAATCCCCTACGAGATTTACATATTTGCGCCGTTTTAGAGTCTCCGCTGTGGCAGCAGCAGCGCCCGCACAACCCGCTGTGCTGGGAAGATGAGAAGGCGCAAGGGTATCGACACACGTTGCGTCCCACACCAAAGGCCTACCCACCTTCCAAGGCAGTAGAGACATTCCATCTGGTCTTTTACCATCGTTGCGTGCCCTGAGGTTCAAGTTGGGCTGAAACGTCAGCGGTGACAAGAGCCCGACGGAGAATGTCATTCAGGCGCTGTGTCGTGAAATACGACCTGCGCTCCTGCTGCATGATAGGCCATGGTGACCAAGGCTGTCGACAGCCTCCCCACAGAGACAACGATGTGGAGCGACACATGGCGCACCTAACGGGAGGCAAGAAGCGATGCGAAAGGTCGTGTCGTCCAACATGGTGCCTATGTTAGACGATGGCAGTGCTTGAAGCCAGAGCCCCGACTCCCACTCTCCCACAGCCAGCAAACGAGCACGCTCTGCAGCATTGAACGATGTAAAGAGGAGATTTCCTCGTACTGCGCTGCAAAGCGGCCCGTCCCACTGGCTCTGAGAGGATAAATTTCGGGGCAACTCAGTGCTGCACTGTATACCTACCGTATGATACACTCGGCGTCAAAAAAAACGCACCTCCCTGAAAATAAGTTATAAAGCCTAATAATTTGCAAACCAGTACGTTTACCCCAAACAATGTTAATATTAATTGAAAGTACATTTAATTAGCTTTTATGAGGCTAAGAACTCACGGAGCAATTTTCACCCGCGACCGCCGCGGTGGTGGAACTGCGGTTTTAGGGGCGGAACATATCTGACCGAAGATGCGTCGAACGTATCTTCGGTCGCGTCTATTACGTCCAATGAATCGGTACACATCTAACGGAAAATGCGTCGAGCGTATCTGCACACATTTGCTGAAAGCGTGGCTATTATGCACACATATAAGTTTGTTCGTGCAGGGCCGTACTCAGGGCAGCTCAATATTTTACTGTTATATTCTTTTACCTAATCATTTTTCGTGTTCCCTGATGTTATGTAGTCACTGAAGTTCTGTAGTTATTTATATTGCAATTCGAGTTTGACTATTAAAAATATGTCTGACTTCGAAGATTTTTTATAGTAGCCAACAAGCGTTATTTAAATATATATCCTATTTAGGAATGGAGGTTCAAAAATAAAAGACGATAATACGATTTGGTTACGGTTTTTCACAAAACTTATACAAATGATATAGAAGGGGTTACAGACTACAGTTGCAGAGCAAGACACAAAATGTTTTCTATATAGGTATGTATGGAAATTGTCCCCGTGGACCTTGAGCACCTCATACCCAAAAATTGGCCCTCGATCCAAGCTAGCAAATATGTTTACACTCATAGCACATACTAACACTACATTATTCTACACATTTCGTTTCTGAAAAAATAAGTAAGGTCTGGCGGCCCTGGAATCTTACGATCTTAAAATCACCGATCTGGGAATGACATGGATATGGTATGTCCAATACCTACGAATTTAGCGTGCACACCTACAAAATTAGCGTGCACACCTACGAAACGTTGGGCAAATAAAATGGCTGCCATTTGGGTTATTCTCCAGAATGTAATCGATATCGATATGGAGCCGGTTAGAGGAGAATAATACATTTTTGTAGTAAGTTACCTTTGTTAGTTTAAATCTTTTGCCAGATTAGTTTATTCCATAATGCAAATGTGGGCGAACATGGCAAAGCGAAAGACGACCCTTGTATGAAACATGTAACAAAATATTCTCTGAGAGCCAATATCGGTTTTTTAGACATATTTATGCACAAAAACCAAATTATTATGTTCGATAGACAACGATTTCACAGCAGATGTACCACAAACCTTGGCGAAAAATATGGCAATATTGGCACGAATGACATTTCTAATAAAATATCGTCATGATTAATTTATTCAGTAAACTATGGCAATCTCCTTTTTCTGACAGAGATATCCCTAAGACAAAACGAGACAACACTATGTTTGGAAGCTTTATGTCGATTTCATATATATGTGTATAAAAAAAATCATGGCGAAATCTGGGTGTAATATTACACCTCTGCCTACCCCTCCGGGGATACAGCCGTGAGTCTATAAAAATATAAAATATAATAATATATGTGAATAATGTATTTTTTCTATATTATTATGTACCTACTATTTGCCCTCTCCATTTATATTCCTTACTCAAAGGTCAAAATTCACGTGGTGCGTGGTGCGCGCGATGTCGACGGATAATCCGTTAGTACGCTCGACGTACTAACGGATTATCGGTCAGGTGTGAATGGTTGAACGTTTTTCTATACATTTGTATGTATTGGCGTTACGCGACCGATAAAACGCGACGGATCTTCCGTCAGATATGTTCCGGCCCTTATTTCTCAACTCACGAGACTGGTTATTTGCGCGGTTACGCAGCCGTCGCGGCTGCGATCATCGCCCGCAGACGTGGCGGGCGATGATCGCAAGACGGGCGGTTGCAAGCCGTAATTGTAAGTAATTAGTAGATCGATTTCAATATCCATTTTATAATGTTTGTAATTTTAAACATGCACAAACATTTAGCACGATGCCACAAGTCACTGGCTGGTGCAAAACGACATTGGATTTCTGTACCCACCGCCCATCGCCCGCGACCGTGGCCCGCCAACCGACCGCAGAGCGCGCGGGCGCCACCCGCTGAGGCTGCGGTTGACCGCGGCCCGCACGATTCCACTAGTTGCCCGCCGGTGCAGCGGGAACCGCAAACGACCGCGCACGCCGCGGGCGTAAAACGCGTCGGGAGCTGTGCTTTAATATTTTACATATACATCTGCATTCTACAGAAGCTGCGGGCCCGCAACCGGGTGAAAATCGCTCCGTGAGTTCTTGGCCTTTAACAACAACTTAATGAATAAATTCCTTAAACAGCCGCATGTACTGCATGTTGAAGAAAATGATATCCTAATACTCGTTACATAGACCACAATTTGCCGCACTTTCATGGGCTATAAAAAGGGTAGTAAGCATCAAAATTAGGTAGTTCGACATCCAGACGTTGCAGAAAACACATGAAAATACAGAACACAAGAAAACAGCCCTACAAAATGGATACCACTGCAGATCAAGCCGCTCAAGTGATAGCACTACTGTAAACAGGGATGCGACAGTGTGATGTTGCTCGACAACCGAACTCGAGCCGTTTTGCCATTCGTCGAGTGCTCCAACGGTTTCAAGAGACTGGGGGCTACACCCGGAGACGAGGAGCAGGAGAGTGCTCGTGGTCAGGGATCACTAACCGCTCATCGGTACATAACCGAGGTGCTGGACATGCATGTAATCCCTTATGCTGGATATGTTGGGGATGGGTTCACTTTAATGCACGACAATGCTCGTTCCCATACCGCAGTAATCGTGCAGGATTATCTACACGAGGTTGTGATTCCAGTTTTGCAGTGGCCAGCGAGAAGCCCAGACCTGAATCCAATAGAGCATCTCTGGGATGAACTAAAACGACGAGTATGGTTACGTGATCCTGCCCCAGCAACTCTACAAGACCTCCATGATGCTGTAATTTAAGAATGGAATAGGATTCCTCAAGATAGTGTGGTACGGCTGATTGGGTCCATGCAAGAACGAATAGAAGCTGTTATTAGAGCAAGGGGGGTTGCACTAGGTTTTAAGTAGCATTTTTTATTAATTTCTTTTGTTGTTTTGTAATTTTACTGCCTGTTTTTGTTTGAATATTTTTTCCTAATAAAGATATTTTTTTCACTTTACACATGCACCTTGTTTTTTTAAACGATTGTAATTGAATGCATATTTCTGTATTTTACTGTTACGATCAATGATTTCAAAAGAGTAATATATAAGTCAATGGTTACTAATGATACTATACCTACCAACCTTTCAAATAAATAGTATAAAACAACCATACAAAGGATTTACCGGAACATAAACCGAATTTAATTTAATTTTTGTAAAGGTGCGATTTTTTTGACGCCGAGTGTATTACCGTAATTAATTTGGTGGATGTATGCACCTGACAGAAGGCTGCCAGTGTGACAGGCTCAACCATGCCAGTCTTGATGCCAGTAGACATGGTTTTTTTATGCCTCACTTTACAAGTATGAGGACACCGTCTAGTAGACTAGTAAAGCAGAGCGAGACCAATCATTAGTCTATGTTAGTAGGTATAGAGCTATAGCTCTACACTTATCTCAAGTGTTGTGTTTAACACAAGTGAATGAGACTTCAACTTTTATAAATAAAATATGCTTTGACTGTAGTCTTGTAGGTAGCGAAATTGTAAAATATCTAGTATCTACGCACTTACTTATATACAAATTCTGTCCCATGGTACAATATAATTAAATATGAGGTATAAAGGCTATATATTATCATTATTTGTATATTTCATGTTGTGTACCTATATGGTACGTACTTAGAGCGGTTGCTAATTTTGTACATAATTTAACGATACATACATACCTTCATCAGAATCATAATAATAATCCATGTTTATTTTGCAGATATATTACTATACTGTTTAAACTTACAATAATTATTCACAAAATAGTTCAAATTACTTGTTTCTAAGTAATTTTGCAAACGTTGTTTGACCAATCTAACACGTAAATAAATCTGTAGCTAGGATACGAACGGGTATTTTTGAAATTGCCGCCAACACGAACAACCTGGTTGCCAACAACATGAAAATAATAAGGACATAGATTTATTATAGTTCTATATTTTAAGTTTTAATAAATTCAAAAAGTTTATAAAACGCAAACTTTGTCAAAAAGGGTACTATTCGGTGCTAGATTATATTGAAGATAAAAATGCTTGGGATTAATTTGCTCAGTCCCACAGGCTACCTATGTTTGATTATTGTTAAGTTTTATGTTAGTGTGAGTTATTGAGTCTATATTATGCTAGTTTAGTACTTTTATATTATTACTAGCTTTTGCCCGCTGCTTCGCACGCGTAAATTACGATTATTATAGATAAAATATTTTGTACAAACACCCTCCTCAAGGAACATACCTACATGCTAAATTTAACCTTCTTGCGCCCAGTAAGTTCGTTCTGTAATGTGTCTGTCAGTCAGTCAGTAACGAAAAGATTTTATATACACAGATTGAAGTGATTCCATTGAAAAATAAAAGATTTTAAACAAACTCTGAATCCCTTTTCCATTCTCTTAGGGAGAAATTTCCAAAATAAATGTCTTTGTGTTTGTTAACGTCATTTGCGGATCCAATAAAAAAAGTATGGAGTTAATCCCTTGAAGGAATTTCCAAAAAGACCTTCTTAGTGTTCACTAACTTAATTTGAGGAACTAATAGGTATACAAAGTTTGAAGTTAATCCATTGAGGTAATAAAAAGTTTCATACAAATTCTGACAACCAGTTTGGGGTTAAACTGGTTTAGGGGAGGAATTGGCAACAATCCTCTCTTAGTGTGCCCCTACACACCTCAAGGAACATACATGCTAAATTTCATTTACTTGCGCTCAGTTGTTTCGGCTGTAGCATGTCTGTCAGTCAATCAGTAACGCAAGGATTTAAATACAGACAGATTATACAAATAAATAATATTTAACTGCCTCTGTGGTACAGTGGATAGCGTATGCGATATGCGTCTGCTTAACGGGAGGCTTGAGTTCGATTCCCGTGTCGGGCAAAGTATTACTGAGTTTTGCCCAATGCTCAGTAGCAGCACGGAGTCGGCCAATGTGCCCGGTAACGGCAATAGGCTCGCCCCCTATTACGTGGGACCTAATATGCAACATGGCGAAATGTGGGTGTAATATTACACCTCTGCCTACCCCTACGGGGATACAGGCGTGAGACTATAAAAAAAGTAAACAAACTGTCTGTAATCTCAAAATAACTGTATTGCATATTGTTGTTAACCCGTTTCCAGTACCCCAATGATTTATTTAGATTGTTTTTCTGTCTGTCTATTTATTCAGGGTAATCTTAAAAATGGCTGAATCGATTTAGATGTGTATTTTAAAAATGGTTCATGAAAACTCTCGAACAAACTCTGAAAATTTCATTTAGGCGTAGCTGTATGCAAAAGCTAGTTAAAATTAAAATAGTCAAGGATTCCGTAGCAGTATACATTTGTATATCTCAGCGACATTGTAAAAAAAATTAAAATAATTATCCAATTGAAATTAAACTACAGTTTACGGATTTTATCGCGTTATATTGGTTTCACTGGTTATTTGTTATTACATTTAAACCGAAAGATCTAGAAACTACATTTTTATTACTAGCCGACGTTTTTGAAATTAAAAAACATCCTAATTTCAATAGGGAAGATGGTTGGAATGTTCCTCCAGCTTGGGACCCTGTTATCAGGCTAATGAAACCCAAGAAGGACAAAGTCACCAGAAGACATCAAGACACAGTGAGCACATTCTGCGTAGATAGTAACACCAATAGTTGAAAAATGTTCAGGTACTTTGAGATAACTTATAAATTCAAGACAAAGACAAATATCACCTCAGTCTGCCGTGAACACGAATCCTGTAAACAATTCGAAACGTCGGCTAGTAATAAAAATGTAGTTTCTAGATCTTTCGGTTTAAATGTAATAAAAAATAACCAGTGAAACCAATATAACGCGATAAAATCCGTAAACTGTAGTTTAATTTCAATGTGTAACATTCGCGTAAACCCAAGAAAATATTATAATTATCCAAGTTCAAAAACCATTTCTTAGTATTTTAAACGAATGAAAATTAAATGCACATTAGGGACGATGAAAAAAAATGGTGGGTGCATAGGGTTTCCACCAAGAACTGGGTGCATAGGGTTCCCACCAAGAACTTAGGGTCCCAAGCCAACCTCACCTGCAAGTGGTGCACCTGCCGATCAACGGACGAGGCTTTGGCAAACAAAATATCCCGATAAGCGGCAATAGGCTCGCCACCAATTACGTGGGATCAAAACACTGGCGAAAAGTGGGCGTTTAATATGCCTCTGCCTACCCCTTCGGGGAAACAGGCGTGAGTCTATGTATGAAAAAAAATCAAGTGAAGGAATTAAAAGTTTCATATTGGGACCCCTTTTTGAACTCTCCGTTTTAGTGGTGAATTCACTAACGTCACTTGAGGAACTGGTATACAAAGTTTCAAGTGAATCCATTAAAGTTTATTTCTATATTACAAAATGGGACACCCTTTCTTAACTCCCATGTGGGAGTGACTTAGAAAACTCCTTCCTTGGTGTTCACTAACGTCATTTGAGGAACCTATATACAAAGTTTGAAGTTAGTCCAATGAAGGCATAAAAAGTTACATACAAACTTTGACCCTCAATCTTACCCTCTTAGGGGTGGAAATCCCAAAAAAATAATTCTTAGTGTTCACTATTATCATTAATTTGAGAAACCAATATACAAAGTTTGAAGTCAATCCACTGAAGGAATAATAAGTTTCATATACACTTTGACCCCTATCTTATCCCCTGAGGGTAGGAATTTTGAAAAAACTAATTCTTAGTATTCTCTATCGTCGTTTAAGGAACCAATATACAAAGTTGCAAGTGAATCCATTGAAGTTCTTTTTTATATTACAAAATGAGACACCCTTTCTTAACTCCCATAGGGGGGGGACTTCGAAAACTCCTTTCTTGGTGTTCACTAACGCCATTTGAGGAACCTATATACAAAGTTTGAAGTTAATCCAACGAAGGAATAAAAAGTTACAAACAAACTTTGACCCCCTGTTTTACCCCCTTAGGGGTGGAATTTCCAAAAATACTACGTCTTAGTGCTACCTTACATTCCTCAAGGAACATATATGCTAAATTTCATTTTCTTGTGACCAGTAGTTTCGGCTATAGCGCGTCTGTCAGTCAGTAACGCAATGATTTTATATATTAAGAAGATTAAAACCTTATTAATTGACAACTACATTATAGACACACCAGCTCAATATACAGGGTGGTTGGCACATGGACTGACACAATTTTTTGGGGGTTAGGGAAGGGCATATCCTAGTTTTCATCCATAGATAGGTTCTAAGTGTACCTGTACTCGAGATACGATTCTTTTATGATTTTTTCATTTTTTTTCTGAATTATCACATTTAAAACGATATAAATTTATAGTTTGTAGTCATATCTGCACTAAATAACCTTTATTGGATTCCCTAATGTGTTATTATTCTTAAAAACATAAATTGTTGGGAATAAATGCAAAAAAAGTAATTGTCGAGCTTCAAAACTCTTAAAAATGAAGTAATGAGTGCAAAATATGAAATTCAAAATTAATTATAAAAATATCTAAAAGCTCTTTTGAACTTCGATTACTTTTAAAAAATCTGTACTTCATAACCTTTCAGCCTTTAAATTCATTCAGAAAAAAAATGAAAAATCGATAATAGAATCGTATCTCGAGTACAAGTACACTTAGAACCTGGGGTCTATGGGTGAAAACTATGATATCCCCTAACCCCCAAAAATTGTGTCGGTCCATGCAACAACAACCTGTATATACCTATGAAAAATTCAATGTATAGTAACTACATTGAATTTTTAAAAGTTTTTAAATTGTATAGAATCAAGACGAAGAAAATGGTGGCCCGGAGTTTCTTGCCTGATTCTTCTCACGAGGCTCTACTTTCTGAACAGGTATTTTTTTTCAATTCTCAATTATGTAAATATTCATTTAAAGTTAAGTACTTTTTATTTTAATTTGTATGACTTTCTGACGTGTCCAAAAAATTTAAACATTTTTATACTTTTTCTGAGTTGGTTCTGTTCTAAGGTTTATTCACAGACGTATAAAGAAAAGTTATACGTCTGTGGGTTAATTAATATTTTTTATAGGAGTATTTAATGCTATTTTGATTTAGATCGAACAGGTGTTTTCGCGTGGGAGCGCGTGTCGTCACGTGGCGTGTTGTGTATCTGCACCTGACCATACCAACGAACTCAGATTACAAATAAAAGCCTTTGTGATTTCGTTCGCCGATTCCAAGTGCGGTCTGCCCCCAGTTTAGTTTGTAGTTGGCGACGCTGGCGTCGTTCTCCGTCTCTCTTGCTCTCGTAGTTAAGATTCACTGTGGGAACAACTGCCACGGCACTAAGCGGCAAACTGGGTCGCAGAAAGTGCGCAATTCAACAAATAATAAACTTACTTTGATGAAAGTTGCTTATCTGATGTTTAAACTAAATTAATACACAGTTTCATCAATATATTTTTAAGGTAGTAGACCCTTGCTGATTTCAGCATGAATGGGCCGGCTCGACCGGGGAAGACATAAAGACATAAAGACATATTTATTTCTGCATTTTGGTTGTTTACAACACTTATACATGTCAAAACCCTATTCTAGATGAGGCCGGCTTTTCCTAGCTAAATGACTTCTTGAGAAGAAAAGCCGAAACAAACTCAGAGTCATTATTTATTTTTTTGTCACTTCAATTTCTTTAGTCTTTTCTTGATCTTTTAAAGTCCAGACAAAAAAGAAGGGTTTAGTATGCAAGTACAATGCAGGAAATCATCTGACGCTTTTGACTGACTCGGCCCACTGATGGCCCGCATTCAACAGCAATCGTACGGCTCAACCTTGATTGAGGGAGCCAGCACGATCTGTATCACTATGCCTCCACGCCATCAGAAGGTGTATGCATAAGCATGTCAGCCTAAGCCATCAGACAGGTTGCCACAACTATTTGCTTATATGTTTAATAATGCCCACATCGTACTCACAACTTTACATGCTAATACATAGTAAAATACATGTTGTAAACAATATGTAAAATTATACAAATTTAAACAATAAAATGTCATATATTTAAATGTCAAAAAATATTATTGAATGTCAATTTAAGAATGTCTAAAGAATAAAAGAAGTAATACCCTCCCACAGAAAATCGACGTAAAGTACTTAAACTGTTGCGTTCCGTTCGGTGAGTGAGAGTGCCGGAGTCCCTATCTCCTATTCCTTCTCCCTCGTCCAACTCCTCATCCTATCCCTTTTCCCCACCCCAATGTGCGGCAATTCACTTGTGACTCCTGTAGTATTGCTTGTGTTCATGGGCGGCGGTAATTGCTTACCATCAGGCGATCCGTCTGCTCGTTTGCCGCCCATATATACTCAGTGGAGTCTACGTGAAAGAGTAACAAACATTCATCCATATACCTATCCGTCTTTTCACAACAGTTCCGCTACTGCCAGTTTATGATGTTAATGTACGCTTGACAAAATAAAGAAGAGATAAGCAAGATCTTAACTACGTCGCACTTAAATAATTAACTCTAATCTATGATCTGAATTTCCACGGCCCAGTTTTTGAGCCTGTTTAAAGGTGGAAACAGACATTTAACACCCGACGCCACCCCATACCTCCCCACGCGTGTTGTTACTAATCAACCCCATACATTTATTGTGGTCAGGTGTATATATAACACACCATATGACAACACGCACTTCTACGTGTTAGCGGTGGAGGGGGGAAAACACGCCACCCAACGCTTGAGAAGCAGTGTATTTCTTGTTAACACTCGAATCCACGCGTCAGTTCGAGAACATTCCTGTCATGAAGATATTTTTTTTAGTTTTCGTTTAAAAACAACATGAGCTAATTCACTTGAATTAGTAAATTTTTTCTGCGCATTATATGATTCGCGTTAAGGCTTATACCGTGATCACTGTAGCAGAAACAATGCTTCTCTGTAAATAGTTAGTAAATCTTCTTCAAAATCATGATTAATCTCGTAAATAGTGATTTTGAACGAAGCTTGTTGTTGTAGCTTGTTGTGTATGTGCACAGTTCGTATCGGGTGTCTATATGTGCTGTGGCGTCGGGTGTTAAATATCTGTTTCTACATTTTTATTCGGTCATATCTTTATAGATTTAATAATATTTTCACTCTATGGGACAACAATTGGTAGCACTGCCTTTCTGTCATATTAGAACGATCTGACGTTGATTGCGATGATGTTTTGACATAGCTGTCATTTTACAGCATTTTACTTTCCATCCCATATAACGTGATGCTTTTCTCTCTGTCACACTTAGATAAAACGTTATATCACTATCCTGTTCTCAGTGTCGCTAAAGCGTAAAATGTTATCACTGAGAATGAACGAACCTGCTTTTCATTTTATATCTATTGGACTATGAACTTTGTTTTGAAAAACAAAACACGAAGATTGTGTAATTATTGCAAAATATCGTAATTAAATATGTCTCAGCCGTATAGAAGATCTGTTTTAAATCTATATAAGAATGTAAGTACCAAAAGATATCTTGTTAAATATTAAGTTTGATTGATTGAGTTTGTTTTATAGTCCGCTCATAATAAATAAGATAACGTGAAATTTGTGAAACCATATTAATATATATAATTCTTTTTAGCTTTTATATCTGGGACGAGATTGGCCTCAAGGTTACGACCTGTTTCGGAAAAGATTGCACAAAGTGTTTTCAAAGAACAGTGAAGAAACTAATCCAGAGAAAGTAAAGATTATGATAAAACACGGAGAGTTCGTTGCCAAGGAAATTGAAGCACTTTACAAGTTGAAAAAGTACAGAGCCATGAAAAGAAGGTATTATGATGATAACTAATTAATTGATAAGATTTATCTAGATTTAACGTCTAAAGTAGCGTGTAGCAGGCAATATGTGATAAAAACATGCATAATATGAATCAAATAAGATGCTCTTGTAGATATGCTCAAATATATTTTTGGATAAAATATTAAATAATGGCTGCTTATACTTACTTCATAAAAAGAACAAGCCTTTTAGATAAGGTTAAGATAGGCCAACAGTGTTAATATACCATACTGAAAATATTTTTAAGGCATGTTTTGTTTATTGTTGTTGGTTGCTATTTATATAAAATCATAACAGGTCGGAAATAAAACTGTTCAATCTATGTAATTATGTATTATAGACATTTTTTATAGTTTACATAATTCATTACTATTATAAACTCTAGTAAAATTATATCGTGTATTAATAAAATAAAATATCTAATATATCTAAACAAAATATTAATAAATCTTAAACAAATAATGAGACAATGATTTTTTATTTAAGTGGCAAGTGATATGATAATTTACTTTATCAATCCATTTCTGAAATAGGTATATACATTATATCTATGATAACAATTTTGCGTCAACATAATTACAAGTATATGCTATATAGTTGGTGCAATAGATGGGCAATGATACACAGATAAACCCTGCATTTGTTGTGAAAATCTGAACTAGAAATGAAAGTCTTTAACATTGGTTACATTTTTACGATTCTAAATTTAGCAAAGGAGTTTGTAACAAACAGCAATGATTACAACAGCCCAACACATTAACACCACTTTATGATATAAGCTAACTATCCAATGATATAACATGTTACACTTCAAGTGTGATTAATATTATATTTCACTCACAGAAATTGCTATACTGTTATTAAATCCGTTTGCTTCAATACTTTCAGCGTCTCCAAGCCAAGTTATATGATATAAAATATCTCATTGAAACAGCTGCTTATTGGTATTCCATTTTATTAGTTGGAAATAGTATTACAAATGTACTTTACTTATGTTGTTACAATTTTCTAGTCATCCACAATTCTAAGTTAATTAAAACTACACTTGGTCTTTAGACATGTAGCCTGCTGACTATTTTGCTACCAATCATGTTGAGAAGTCCTTTCACTTAATGAATAGGTAGGTATACTATAGTTAAAGTAGTATTTTACATAGTTATTATTTTTGGTTTGATATTTGGTATTTGAATTGTGTGTGACTACGAGGCGGGGAGAGGAAGATGCTACATGACAGGTACGTACAAATCTTTGTGTATCCCAGTTTTCTTAATGTTATCTCTAGCGATTATTCACATATTTCGTGGCCTTTGTTCTTAATATTACAAAATATTAATAATAAATAGCATATATGGAATATCTATATTGTCAATTCTACTGAGGCTTGACTGCTTGATGGACGCAGTCTGGGATTACAGTACTTGAGTGAACTTACAACAGATTCATAACAGTATTCTCGATTTTTTATTATTATTTCATTTGTGAAAGTTTTGGAAATGTGTGTGATTGTAAATGGATTGAAGTTGTATTTTGAATACTAACATCATCCAGTGGTTGGTGACGATTTCTGTATATGAATCTGTTGCACATCTGCTATACATAAGTTCTATATTATATTAACACAGTAGGTAAGTAATTATATTTATTGTTAAATACAGTACTTGAACCACAAGTCTATTCCTACTTGTTTCGTGTTGGTGCACTTCTAAATTTACTTGAAGCCCGACTCCGTTACCCCTATAGGTAAGTAGATATACATAAGTATTAGTAAGTGATCGTGGAATTTAACATGTGATTACATTATATACACAATAACACATAGGTTTGAGATCAACAACAGTCAAGCTTTAGCTAAGTACGTAGATATAAATAGGTACTCGATTCGCGTAGTTAAGAGGTGTTATGAATATTAAATACCTACCTAACAGTAGAATGTTGGTACCTTAAACCAATATTCGTACATAAATACTCGCATCGACGTAAACCATTCTAAACGAACCACTTATTGACGAGACGAACAGCAGTCTAATCACAATTTAATATTATCGTAATGAACCATTTAAACGATTTGGAACTATTTAACAATATAATTTTATATTTTTTATTTGTAGATAGTCTTACACTTTTGACTAGTTTCGATGATACCACTTAAATTGAGTGTTCATTTACATAACCGACTATTTAAAATAAATTATTCTACTTAACCTAAATAATATATTTTAGATACAGACAAATAAAATATATAACTCAAATTAACATATTATCATCTCAATATGGACCTTGGGCATCGAAAATCTATTAATTAATAAAGAATGTCATGCCTTAAAATAATAAAGTTTAGATACCTATACAATAGGCCTATTGTTCCTCGCGAGAAGAGAATAAGTTCTTCTTCTTCGGTAAAATATAGTTTGTACTAAAATTATAAATAAACATCATCTAAACGTAATCCAGCCTCGATCTCTTGATTCTCTTCTCTCGAGGAACATAATATTATCGTTTTAATTACATTTTAATAAAAGGGTATCAATACTATAACACTTACATGATAGTAAAATAGAATGAAATAAATTTAACAGGATACAACTTATGTACACAGCTTTTAGGTAATAGGTTCTCAAACAAAATTATATTTTCAATTACACGTAGGTGAGTAGGTACGTCAAGTGAACTCGTTTGATAATTTGGTATTTAGGTAATAACAAAGCACACTTATTATAACGAAGCTGATTATTTCTTAGCGAGAATTTAAAAATATATTTTATTAGGTAAACGCTAAGAACTTGGAAGTAGCAAAGGAATTCTAACAGTTATCCCTACACTCCTCACAACAACTTAAATATTGCTAAACCAACCTTCTTACAACTTAGCAAGATACGAGTATTAGTTAGACGAGTTGAAAGAACAAGAAACAAGTCTCATATTCGTACAATAGTTTTTGCCTCGATGCAGTCACTATGCAATCTGTTTACCTAAATCAACATTGTGTGTTACTACTTTACCCGTGCGAGAATTCAAATACAATCGCGCCTGCACTGCAAAGATGCGAACATATCGCGAACGCTGAATAAGTGCACAAGCAATACTTATTTATCCATTACGTATTATTTGGGTACTTAAACGTTTTAATAATAAAATTTAACAACTAAACATCTTGATCTGTTAAGTATACTAAGTCAATTAGGTGAGGCGGTAATGATCGTATATCAAGAATATAAGCCATTTCATGTAAATCTCTGCTCTTGTGGATCTTACGGACAAAATATACTTTTCATAATTGTAAATAATATAATAAGTCGCTTATTCTTCACACTCGTTCTTCCATGTTTGTAGTTTTGCTCTCAACCTGAAAATTGAACACAGCCTTAAGAAATAAAAGATAGAACAAGTGAGATTAATGAGGATAAACGTTGCTAATACTTACACAATGAATATTGAACCAACCTCAGTTTAGGATTTAGTCCTTCTTCTCTCCATCGTCGGGGTCTTTGAGGGTGTGCCATTGCGCGATGGGGCGCCGAGGGCTAGCCAGCATGTCGGACCAGTGGCGCAGCTCGGTGCCTGACGCGTTGTATCCCAGCACCACCTTGCCGATAGGCTCCGAGGTACCAATGCGATCGTAGTCCACCACGGTGATCACTAGATTCACCTTCTGCGGTTTGATTCAAAATATTAAGTAAGAACAATAACTCGAGCGGCTTTACGTGAACGTCACATATGAGCCGAAAGAATTAGCAGTGTTATATTTGATTGCTTTATGTGCGTGAATAAAATAAGATGTAAGTACGTTATTAGTTTGAAGAAGATTTTTACGATTTGCTTATTACATTTCTCGACTTTTCATAACTGTATGTTTTCTGAGAAAAACATTTGATGAAATGTAGGGAAGTGTAACAGCTCGAAATCGTAAAATCTAATAAATAGCCTTCGTTAATAGGATATGACAAAGCTGATGCGAATCCATCCAATCCGAATTACCAGAACATTTCAATTTTGGATAACTATCGTATAGGTTGGCATTCGTAGCAACTTGGCCATCCTAAGAAAGATTGATTAGCTTTCAATAAATTCCTGTAAAGCAAAACTATTAACTACTTTAAGCGAATGACGACAAAAGCGACACGGCATGACTTATTTCAGAATACTCAAGATTTATCATTCGTAAACTGCCATTTTACCTACTTGTAGTAAGAGATTCTTATCCCGAATTTTAGCCTGGAGAGGATTTTTTTTTAAATAATCATGATTATGTTTATTTGCTAGAACATGGTCACAAAGATAGATTTTTAACATGCAAAATTTGATTTTAAATCCTTTTCATTCTTTAATCAGATCGGTGAAGGTCGCTTTTCTACGGATCTTAAACTACTTATTCCAAATACTCAATCAAATAGAGGACATTAATTGAGATAATAATAAATATAAATTTTGTTGAATATTCCGAGCTTCTTAATTTCTCGTTTTATCTACTTATGTGTAAAGAGAATTTAAGTAGTGTTTTTGTATATTGTGGATTAAATGTATGGGTACCTACTTAGCATAACTACAATGAATATATTATTTGGATGTCACAGAGTAAAAAAGCAGTAAACGAGAGAGATACATTTAAAAATTATCTTGTATCTCATCCTAGCACATTGATATATGTAAGTATATATCGTAAGTAACTATTAATATTATTTAACACAATTTGATTATTAAATAACGAAATATGGGTCTCAGGCACGCCTGGCGTCCTATGTTCGTAATTTAGTTAAAGTGTACATAGTTATTAGATATGTTTCATAAATCTACATTTCCGTCATCATCAGTTAAGCACCGTGATCTATGATGTTATTAATTTATGGGTTGTATTTAACTGTTAGTCAAAAATACTAATTTTCCACCAAAAATACTAATTGCACCACTAAGCTAAGTTGACGGAGCCCTGCTTCGCAGGGCTCCTATTTTTGGGAGCAGGGTCACAAGAGAACCTAACATATTACATAACCTATTAAGTTTTCTGAGTGGATAAGTTTCCCGAGCGGACGAAACTTTTCATATCAAATGATATTTTGTAAAAAGATCATATTTGGTGTACAAATAGTATTTTAGTGTGCAAGTCAGTATTTTAGTGAAATAATAAAGGTTTTTTGCGTAACTCACTTTAGTGTGTTACATAACATTTTTGATACGCTGTTAAAAATATCCCTTAATTTATTATGACGATTTTTACAAGCAGTAATTTACTTTACAATATTCAACAACGGGTGCACATTATACTAGTAGGCTCAGTTTTTAATGTGTTCAGTTCTATTCCATAATATTAAAAAGTCATGTTAGATAAGAACGCCTTTAGAAAAAGTGTTTATAAGATGTATATGGAAGCAGTGATCAGCGGAAAGATGTAGCATTAGCACCATGTAGAGCACAAACATACAGAGTAGATACAGTAACTACTTTAGCAAACAGTTAACAATAGCGCAAATAGAGCACATGTTCATACATACCTCAGGTTAAAGAAATAACGCAATAAGGGACAAAGCGTTCATATAGGCTCAGAATACTTAGAATACGAGAAAATGCAAAAATATATAAGAATGCAGAAGAAGAACGAGGGACTGGATTCCTTAAACCATAAGTAATTACAGTTTGAAGTAACCAAATTGTAATGCAGTCACGAGGGGAGATTGCTAACACCACTCAGTTATCAAGGGATTTAGGTATATATTCATTAAAGCTAATAACTTTATATTTGCCTACGCGAAAATGAAAACCTTCATTTGAAACATCGAGTTACGAGTAAAGGTCAACATCTTGAATAGATTCAAATATAATTTACTAGCTTTAAACAATATAAAGGAAATCTCGGGGCCGGAACACGAAATGAGGTAGAGACAGATGACAGACGATAATGGAAATAGCAGACCTCTATACTAAAGGATGCTACACAGAATCTAACTAGAACAACATCTATTGAAACACAAAATAACATGTCAAACAAACAAATAAACAAACAAACACTACAACCAATAAATAGACAGATACTACAAACAGTTATAGGTCCTCCTATCAACAAACAAGTATGTATGTATAAGGTCTTGGTTTTTTAAATAACTGATTGCTTTTCGTGTAATGCTAACATTAGACATGTTAAAGCTGTTAACGTTATAACAAAATAAATAAACACATAAAATGATTACAACGCAAATATTATGCTCATGTTTAGGAAAGGATGGGTACGGATGCAAGTGGTGTACATAATTCATATTCACAACAATCAGTACACAACATCAAATCTTGCACAGTAAAGACAATATGAATGAAAAATACGCATGAGAAAATATATAAGACAAGTTAAATTTTGATGTTTCGTATTTTTCATTCGTTGGTTTGTCCATACTATGCGCTGCGACATCGACTTTTGCATGAATCTCGGCTCGCACCTGTATCTGTTCGAATGGTACTTCAAAAGTAAATGACTCGTTGTAATAGGGATTCAGTGTACATTTCTTGATGCTCGTTTTCTTCTTCTTGAGACGTTTGCCGTTTTGCATGAGTGCAATCTTTACGTACGGATCTGTCCACAGCCGCAGCAGTAGGCGAATATGAAAAAGATAATTGTGCAACGATTAGTTTATAATATTACCTACCTAAAAATAAATTTTGTTATAATTATGTTTGGCTAAATGTATATGGGTAATGGAAAATTATTATGCTAGTGGATGGAATAATTGGTAAAGTAAGTGAAGCCTTGTGTGAGACAAGACAGTCAAGTTAACAAGACTCAGGTGTAACAAGTAGGGTTGGATCATTTAGCGTTCTGACTTCTTAACTCTTTATGCACGATGATTTTTCAGTTGAGATATCACTGTTTAGCTGAAAGAATTCTTCGTTTATTATAAAATGTGGAATAATAAAACATGAAATGTACTGATAGAGGTGCACGCATATTGCGACAGTGATATGTAAGTTAAAAAGAGAATCGTAGGTAGCTACTGATGGATTTTATAGACATAACAAATAATTTTTGTGGCATCAAGGATGATAAATATATAAATATGAACATGCAATGTAAAAAATCGATTAATATGATTTAGTGTAATATAGGTAGATACTTTCTTAACATATAATAATATGTACACACACTAAAGCTATTATAGAGGCAAAGAAAGTACATTATAAATACATAATTAAGTATGTTACCCTAAAATACCTGGAAAAGTAGACAACTGTGTTATAAGTGTATTCCTGTGGAGTAATGAAACAACATTGACATTCTCTCAAGACCAGTATAATTTTACCTGATAGACCGCCGACGTCCATTTTCTTTAGATTCTTAGCCTCCAAAATGACCACAGTCAGTTTGCCCGCGGTTGGTACATAGCGCAATGAGAAACAAATGTCTCCCAGCTTGTTGTCCTGTAAAGTTCAATACTTGGAATCACTGTTTGCTCTACGTAGTGTAATAGTTCAAATATCCCCAAGCTCGTACAATGTTAAACAGCCTACAATATTCATAATTACGTAAATATATCTTGTCTTAAATGTATTTGTTATTTGTGACGTAAAAACTGTATGTTAGGTACGTTGTCATGTTTCTCGTAATCTGTGTTTTTATCATTGTCAATAAACAGAGTTGAACAAATAGTTAATTTGGATGTGAGTTGTATGGAAGATAATAGAGGAAAAGTTGTGTAAGGAATATAACGTTCTGAGAACGGGTTTGAAAAGCTGTTTATAAAACACAAATAATACGGGCCATAAATAACGCGGCTTAGGGCGGATCAGGGCACTCAAAATCTCGTTACACGAAATAAAACAGAAATGAACATAACAATAGCTCCGTGTAGTCACCTAGAAGCGCAATTATGATTGTTGGGTTATCGGCACAGAGTTTCAGTCCGCGGCGTGCTTCAATATTGAACCTTTAAGCAATACTTTAAGTGTATTTATAAACCGACTGAAAAACTGAGCCGATTCTCGTGCTTAGGACGCATAGCCCGTAAACAGTTGAGATCAATAGCCTCGAACAGAATGGAGTTTGCAGCTAATCATACGCACATTTGACGAACACTTTCATTGCGTTACATATAACGTTTTAGCACATAGATGTCATTTCATCTAATATTAAGAAATTAAACACGATACATATATTTTTGTAATATAATTCTAGACGAACAAAATAAATATATACATCAACATCAACGTTCATCTCAAACCTAATATGAAGCAAACGTTTTTCGCTGAAATATATAAATTTATATTGGTTGTAGAAGATAAGGAGTGTTATTTATTACGATCTGTTGCCGAAATGAAGCCAATTTTCCATTTTTGTGACACCCAGCTCAGATCATCAAAATGCAAGGATTATGTTAGCTCACCTTTCCTGAACACTGCTGCAATTACAGTACCCTAACCAGTGGCCTAGCAGCTAATATTCACGACTTACAACGAACGGTGTGCCTAGCTGTAAGAGAGACTAACCATTTTAGGAACAGATCGCAATTAGCTAATAATACACAAATACAATATACACATACAACAGACAAAAAGGATCCATTGAAGAATATTTTTTTAATTTTTTTTTGAATCCATTATAATGAATAGATAGGGCGTGCTGCCAGTGTTGCAGGATTTGCCTTCTGAAATTATGGCTATTTAAAGAATAAGATTAGGCAGCAGACACGCATTTTTAATCGTATTTTTTTTATTTTATTAAAGCAAATATTTTTTTTATTATTATTTTGTCAATGTAGGAAATGTAGTACGGCTTATTATGAGTATAATGATTTATGACAGTAAAATTATAACTTCTTGAAATAAAGATATATTTTAAATAACATTAATATGCTTCCTGTTTTAAATGGTATCTACATGATTTATCGAAGTGCAGTATTAGTTATTTATTTTATTGAAATCTGCCTAGTAAATATTGAAAACTTAGTTGTCTTTCTGTGAGTTTTTTAGAATGCCATTTAGTAAGATAAACCAAGAGACATCACAAAAGTAGTTTTTGAGAAATACACACACACGACAAATATACTTAACGAAGAAAAATTTAACAGTACATATTACTAGTGAGATAAAGCAGAAGAGTTAAAATGTAAAATATTGTAATTAATCTTAAAATGAGAGCTTTTCGTCAATGGGTCCTTTACCACTATATATATAATTAGGTACAAACACTGATAGGTGCTCTCAAGTACAGCACACTAAACAGTTAACACGAAGACACACCATTTAACGAACTAGTGTATTAATGAGGTGCTATTTATAAGCAGCGCTTGTGAATATTTGATAAGGGTGTAGGTAAAATATGTTCTTCGGGAAAAGTGCGGTTCAGTGATTGCTGCTAAAACATAGAAGAAGAACAAGTTTCGGAAGAACATAGTTTACACGGCAGAAACACTTTGTTTCTTGGTTGCTTACTTATGTACAAGTCATTGGAATAAAATATCGCCGGACAAAATCAAACAAAGTCCTTCTCCATGCTCACACCGATACCATAAACATGCAAATAAGTACATATTGGTTCAGTAAGATTAAGAATAGTTCTTCTTTCGACGGTCAGAAGATGACCTGCAACATACTTAAATATACGGTTGGTTAATATTATACCTAATTGATGTGAAGATGCTATGTTAAAATATTGATTTTGTAATGTTCAGTGGATTGTAAAGACATGGTCGTATGGAACACGTGTAAATACTTATATCGATAATAATTTCTGCCAGTAACCAAATTGAAAGCCATTTTTATTGAAAATTTTAAATGTTGAAATAGTGAAGGAACCAATGTACTTATAGTTTAGTAGACCTACCAGTGAATCACATTAATACATAGCCAATTAGTACGTGTACCACAGATAACTGAATTGTTATTTTGTTAAAATTCATGTTCTATGACATAAATTGTATGAGATCGTGATGATAATACAAAATAACAAGTCAGAGAATATACGAGCACAATACGATGACGAACATGCAACATTCCCCAGCCGCAATATAAAATTAAATTAAAGTGTCGGATGGATATAAATCAAATGACCAAGTAACAAAATAAATGTGGTATGACGGGTGATATAGGTAAAAGGTGAATCATTTTCAGAATTCGAACGAGATGTGGATCAAATATGTTTCAACGATGGTACCTATCAGCCTACTAACGACCCGATGTCTGAATATCGGCCCAATTTTCTTCACAAGTGGTTTAAATCGAACTTCGGTTGTGATATGGTTAAATACATCTTAACCATTTATCGAATTTATAGAAGAAACACATTATTTTGAGTAACAATTTAATATATAACATTAGAAAACCTTGATGTGTCTCAAAATAATACTTACGTGAATGATCATTTCGTTTTTGAAGCGGCATGCAAGATTGTTCAGGACACAATCAAACACAGCCAAGCAGAGCAGAGAAAATATGGAGAAAAAGAGAAAAACCAAGTAAATACATTTTTGCTGTCGAAATTAATTTTATCAGAAAAATAAATGACGACTCAATCCATATTGAGGTGCCTTGACTCCCAAGAGTTCCTCCCTTGAATATACATATGTGAAGTTGATAAAATGTTCCTGAGCGTCGTCAAGGTTCCTCTGAATAAAAAAGTGCAGTAAAATTGTAAAAATGTAAAGCATTCTCGCAATTAATATATTAATCACTGTACCTGATGTTGTTTTTGTCGATGTAAAAATCAAAACATAATGTTTGACGGAATCATACGTTTCAACGTATTATATTAATTGCAAGAATGTCGAAATGTTTATTAAAATAATGCTGTTCTGCCAAAACACAAATTTACTAAAAAATAACACTGAAGATTAAAACAAAAATAATATACAGGTTGTCGTGTGTGTGTGTGTGTGTTTTGGCAGTCTAGCCTAAGCTAAGAAAAAGATAAATAGTCTCCTCGGTTGATATTGTTTCGGATACGTATTTTGTTGCTGTTGTTATACTTAAGTCTAAATGTGCATTCATTGAAGTTAGGCATAATGTTCCTAGATCTGTGTGAATCTAATTGCTGTTGATGTGAACTGGGTGTGATTGTAAAGATTGTTCAATTTCACCAATTATGATTTGTTGCAACACCTGCCTAAATTAATAACAAAAACATTCCTGAACGTTCAAATTATAACAAAGATTTCAAGTATTTTTATGGCCCAACGTGCAAAATAGTTTACATAAAATAAAGTTTTTTTTAGAAAATAAATAATGTTGACATCAGTGTCTCTAATCTATTTGAAACAAAAATACTAAAATCTTAAATTATTTCGCAGAAAAATTATTCATACCAGACTCAATGACGACTTTGCTGAAAAGTAAAGCCTTATAGTAATATCGATACCAAGAAACGACGTACAGACATTTTCATTTTATAATCATGAAGATTGTGGCTATGAAGTATTCGTAGTATAAAGTAAAGCAAGTGCGGTCATCGTCTATTACAGTTTCCGACCGACACATATAAATTCTTTAGACGATTTTCAAAATAGGTATCTGTACAATACTTAGATATTTCTGGGTGGAGGATTATACTTGAGGTATTTTTGTGTGTGTGTGTATCCGCACCTGACCGCCTTCGCCTTCCACGCTCTGTAGCTCGCGCCACTCCTCGATAGTTTGCGCTAAGTCGACCTGGCACAGTGGTACTTTCACCTCACCAATCTGGTCGTGCTTTGAGAATCGATCGAAGTCGAAGATTGCAAACACAAGAGTCTTGTTCATGGCGTCAGCATAGGGCACGTTCTGCATAATTATGTAAGTAACATTAATATACCAGTTTAGAAAAAGGTAGAAACAAAAATACATTATAATATTAATTGTACTCACCTTGAACACAAATGTCTCGTTGAAGACGGGGCTCAATGTCTTCCGATGAACTTTAGTCTCAAACTTCTTCTTTTTGTCGGGAAGCAGGTAAACTTTGACGTAAGGGTCAGAAGTACCGCCCATGTCTAAGGCGGGGAGATCTTCAGCTTGAATAACCGTCACGGATAAACTGTTGCTGTTAAAGTCATATTCCAGCTGTAAACAAAAACTTTTATGATAGTCCGATATTTAAGTAGGTATGAGAACAGTAGATACCATCCAATAAAATAATGGCTATGTTCACTGTCTATAGAATTCAATGATTATATACATTTTTATAAATTGACTGTAAGCTCAACCGTAAGTAGGTAAGAACTACTAGTTACGAATGAAATGTACTATAAAAGGATTAAATGATTAAATTATCTATTTATGGCACAAAATAAAGAGTCAAATGTTAAAAAGATTTCACTACGTAACCAAAATGGATGTTAATTGGTGAACATTACATTTACAAACCGGTTTGTTTGACTCTCCATCTTTTCTTCCTGTAGAAATCAAAATTTATAACCAACCTTGTATTGAAGTTTTCCTAGTTTTTGTTCTTCTTTCTTGGAGTCGCCGTCATCCGGTTCCTCTGCATTCTCCGTGAGCTCCTCCATGTCAGGCTGAACCTACATGCACGTCCCGCGGCAAATTTCATATGAATATCACATTTCTTAAAAATAACACATTTATAATTTCAGGTGCCATTTGCCATTGAATTATGTTGTGTAGCAAGAGTGTCAGCACGGTGTTTACTTGATATCAGTCAAGTAATTCAAAGTCAAAAGCGCATGTCTATTGAGCGCAAGAATTTTATATTAAACCTGGAAGTTACCATCAGTTATCAGTTGAACTTCATGATGCTTCAAATCAGTAAATTTTCTAAATATTATAATAACTTGGCATAAATTGGTTCCTTTTTTACAACAAGAAACGCTGTTAAAAGTGTGTACTGTAGGTACTGTTGAAGTTTGGATGTTACTGGATGGGAATAAATCAAGGTCACTAATTGTCAGGAGATTTCAAATAAGTTCCAAAACATTACCTTCTCCTTGTAGGCTGAACCAAGGAGCTGGACGGATTTGAGATCCACACCCTTCATTCCCTTTTTCCCATCCTTGGAGCGACGCTTGCGGAAACACCGCCTGATGCAACAGAAGCATATTCCGAGCACCACTACTGCAACACCTGCGAACATTATATAGCGATGGTAATCATTACAAATATTCTATCGAGTTCTTTTTTTGTTTTAAATGTATTTTTACTTCATGTCCTAATCATTTCTGGGCACTGTCTTCTCACTATAATAAGGGTCGGGCGTTGGGCCAGTCTGCCATGCTGGCCTTCACATGCGGATGCAGATGTTAAAACCATTAAAAATGTCCAACTTTTGGGGTACCATTTTATAGGTCCCCAAATAACATATTATATAAAATTCAGCTTTTCTGCTATAACGAAATTATAATTAAATTTGTATAAGTTTAGTGGTGTCTGGCAGGGGGTAGCAACCAATAAGTGTCCGCCATTGAAAGACGAGATTTCTAAAGTCATCCCGAAGAAAATAAAAAAATGAGCTTTATACTTTAACGAGTTTAAGGTAATTTTTTACACCTTTACCGCCTGGTAACTGCCAATGTAACCACAACCCCATCTCTATAGTCGCTTGTCGTCCTTACCCTTATATAGTATAGTATATAAGGGTACTATAGTATTCATAGGAAAACTCAGCTTTTATAAAATAACGAAGGTCTGGCAGTCGTGGCCTCTTAGGCTATTTAGATCATTATACAATAATACTAAAAGTACTTAACAGATAAAACATTTAACACATTATATTTTTTATTTATATTATATTGCATACCTTTTGCTGGTGAAAAGTAATAAAAAAAGTAATAGGTATCTTATGAATTCTTAATAAAATAAAATCTCGTAAATTCAAATAAGAGAAATCGTGTTGCTGGCTCCGTGGCGTTTGTTTCTGCTTACGAGCGTAAGATAATGAGATTCGGCAATAGAAGCCTAAGTACTATAGGAATATTGTTTTGGTAATACCTATTATACCGGTTCCAAATGTAGTGCAAAGCATGCTTTGGCTTTAACGTAGGACTTATTTTATATGCCTACATCTGTCCTCCCCTTTCAGAAGTACATAGGTGTAGGCGAGAGTATATGTACTTATTATAGAAAGTATTCACTTGAATTCTTCTAAGTTCCGTTGAGAGGTGCAATTCCTTTCAAAACGGTACTAAGTACCGATTTCAATTACGGTTGATAGTAGATAATATCTTTAAGAAAAGGTTCTGTGCAGCAAGTACCTATTGAAAAGAATTGCAATGCATTCTTGTTATCATTAAGTTGCCAGCGTAAGGACAAAATTGTATCTTCTCTTCGATATATAGATGTAGTTAACAGAAAATGGCAGATGTATGAAATATATCATAAATAAGCGTATATTTATGATATATTTCATAGATCTGCAACAATATTTCCATGGGCTATAAAATAAAAGTTTTAAGGTCAGTGTAATCCAGGCACAACACATATGTAGCTGACAATTTTTTATTAAGTAGGTTAATGTCTACACGATGAATCATGCGTAAGACTTCTTGCTTGCTAACTTGAGACATAATTATCGTTTGTGATGACCTGTAGAGATTGCTGTGTTGAATAATGAGAAACTGCCGCTTGACAATGCGACGAGTGTTGTAGGTTCGAACCCCACACGAGACAATACTTTGTGAGATTCATAAATTGCTTTTTTTGTGTCTGGGTGAGTGTTCATTGTGTACGGTAGTTGTATGTTTGTAAAGTCCCCCGCGACACAGGATTTAGTCCTATAGCGGGAGCTGTATGTAAAAAAAATTAAAAGAGAAACTTACCAACAAGGATGGCCACAAGCTGCCATGTTTCCATATTCATTTTGCGTGCCAGGTCGGCGGTCTTCTCCGCCATTGTCTCTTGGCTCGGCGCCACCGTTGACGACGTAGGCGCCATCGAGATCCCCGGCTCTGTCGGTGCTGAACAACATTTGTCTCAATAAATAACCAATAATATCGGCATTTTCTATTACATGTAGTTGTTTGATAAAATATCTATCGGCTCATAGATTCCGGCTAATGAATTGCGTACAAGTTTTGTCCCATATTTGTATTATGAAGAATGCAAAATGAAGCTTGCATAACTTATGAGTACATGTAATTATGCAATATTGTATTGTCATGAATTTATACTACTCCGTTTCTCCCTTCAAAATAAACGAGGTATGAAAGAAGTAGTAATAAGAAACTACTCATAAAGTAAACGTCTTCTGAAATTTGCTTTGGTTGTATCACAAGGGATATCCCAGAAAATGTAAGAGTCCAATGCTAATTATTGATTTACATATCAGAAAAATTAATGTTCATCCATACAAATATTGGAAAATATTGAAGTATCGCTTACCTGTTTACAAATAGGTATAAACAATTAGTCACAAGTAAAAATTCAGTCGTTGAATGCCAGTAAAAATGCACGTAGAGCAGTTTGAACGTCGATCCAACACGACTGTATATAAATACCGGAATCAATATAGCAGGAAGTATGGATTGGGCCGTTATATTTAGATTGTCTTACAGGTAATATTGGGCTTTTCAGTAGCTGGGCTGGTTTCCTCAGGGGTCTCGCTGGGCGCCTCGCGCCGCCTCCGCAGCAACATCTCCAGCAGCGACATGGCTATCTGCGGGACAAACACCACAGTTTACACTTATTTCTATATCATTACAACTAAAAATGTAATCACGGAAAGGCTTTATTTCTTCAAAAAGTATTATGAGGGGAAGAGCTAATATTCTGCAGATTTAGTTCGACGACACAGCACAGCTTGGTGTCCAATGCAAAGGTCTCGGATCACGACCGTGACAATGAATCTATAAAGATTAATCTTTGGCTAAAGTCGACGAATCTGAATTATCTAATATTAAAATCCTTTTTGGTTTGTTGATCTTCAAAGTAATATTGCGTTTAAATTACTGTTTGCTAAAGGCTCATTCTGTTCATTCAAAATGCGAATCAGATAGGTATCATAATGCAACAAAAATATTTATTTATTTGTATGATTACTTGATACCGAGATGCCAAGATACGAGTAACGATAAGTTTACGAATCCTTATATATGTTCACTTTTTTACATGTAGGTATCTATATATTTGAAACCTGTTTAATGTATTTTCTATAAAATTGATTAAGTATCTATATCATTAGAGTCGAGTCTGATATTGTAAACTATATTCCGGTCATTTTATATAAGTAATTTGTCTTTGTCCTGTAAAAATAGTATGACCTACAACTTTATGTGAGTCCATATGTACCTAAGAACATAAGAAGGCGTTATATCTAAATTAAGAAAGATATTGCTCGGTTGCCCGATTGCTAGTTTATTACAGAAATATCTCCGATACTTTTTGGTTTTATCCAGGAACTGGTAACCACTTAAGGCTGCCATATTTATAAAGGTGGCACCGTAAAACTGTCAAATAAAGATTCGGGTAAGCCCTGTATATAGCCGAGTCTAAATATAAAGTATAGAATAGGTTTACTTTTTAAATAACTTGCGGTACATTTTACATAACAAGAAAGCTGCTTATCGTTAATCATCTACTAAATTGAGAGCGGAATTTATACAGAGTTTAGTATTTGCAGTATTCAATGAAGGGTTTCGATCGCACTTACAGAGATAGGGCTAATCTATTTAACACCACTAACCTTGTATTTGTTCCCCTATCGGCTATGTTCTCACTTGCTTCTACAATAATAACTTGGGTAGTCACTTTGCACGGCTTTGGTACATTTCTGTCGAATATTGTATTCGACTGGAATCACCACTCAGTACTGAAGCCAGGATGGCGGAGGTGCGCGCGCATGCGATCGATTGTCGCTGCGCGATGCGATGGCTCTACGTTTAGTTCCTGGCCAAGTCCCGATGTTTACGTCACCAGTTGCGTACATTAACGGCCAAGTTAAAATGTTAATGGTTCAATGTACGTCGAAACCGTATCGTTGATAAAAGTATCCAATCCTATCTTAAATTTGACTGTCTTCAACATAATGTATTCGTTAATTCGCCATATTTACGCTATACGTTATGTACAATATTTTTACAAAATACATGCAGACATTACATAGACTTCTTGAGTTCAGGTAAACGTAAGTTTAATAAAAACAATAGGTAACCACTAATCTTGAGAATTGATATTTATTGCCTTAATACCCTGTGGTTACTAAAGCAATACACCAAATCATTTAGTAGCTGCAAGTGTTGTGCGAAAATGATCAAAATGTTAATAACGACTTTATGACCACGACATTTGCCGATTTTTTCTAAATAGCCACGTATGACGGCAAGTTTATTATCTTGTAGGTAATTGATTTAATCATGCCTATAGAAGAATTCTTTATCAATCTTAAGCCTTTGTGTCACAAATAAGCCAACAGAATTCTTGCGATTCATTGCCAACGAATCTTCATCTGGCGGTTTAAGCCTCTGATTAAATTTGACTTAATTGTAAGGTTTTGGTGTTAATGACGGTAACGCTGAGCGGATCAGGGCGCTATACACTTAAAAGAAAAGTATTTCTCTCAAAACATGTTGAGCTTGTAATTTTCAAAGCGACAGTTTGTTGAACAAAAATGTTCATATCTGAAATATTATATCAAATTTCTTTACTTACAGTGACGAGTTAATCGAGTATAAATTGGTACATAAATATATAGCATATTTAAATAAAATGCAGTATTCATTTATTTCAGTACCTAGGAAGTTTTCACGAATAATTATGTCATAATGAAATGATTATGTTATCTATTGAATAAAGTTAATAAAATAAGATATTCTTTGGGTACCTACCATTATAGTATCTTTGTTGTCTGTCAGTTAAAACCCTGTTTCTTTTATATAAAACGGAGGCGTAGGAAATTTATGTAAATTACTGTGTATATTCCCTAGGTGCCGTAAAAGTCAAGAGTTACGCGTAGGTAGACGCTAAGCGTGAAACCTAATCGTGATTAATGTTTTGTTGCGGTATTTTTGCAGTCAACTTCTATAGGTTGTATTACTTGCTAGAGGATACCCGCAGCTACGCACGCACATTATTTTTAATCTACCCATTTCTTCTCGATCCCGTGGGAATATCGGGCAATCCTTTCTTCGTGCACCTCTAAGCTCTGGAACATGCCTAATTTCAGCTTTTTGCGCCCAATAGTTTTGGCTGTGCGTTGTCTGTATATACCCATACATATACGAGTACATATGATAGCTGATACCCGTATATTTATAGTGCTATCAAAATCAGTGCATTTTTAAGGAAACTTTCAGTCACGTATTTAACTCCTTTAGGAGTGGTTATTAAATGGATTCTTCCTTAGTTGGTGCCTATGTTGTAAGCCTACTGTCCAAATTTTATGTTTGTTGCTTCAGTTGTGTCGGCTCTGCGATGATATAACAGTCGGGACAAGTAATTTGATATACCATCCTATATGAGTATGGTTATGATGAGATCAATAGTAAAAATATAGTGATAAAATGATACTTAGGCTGTTGAAGATGTAAGCATTAAAAAGTTTGTCGAAATTTAGGTGAAATAGTCTCTAGCAGTATGTAAAGGAATGTGGAAGAAAAGTTTGAGTAATCATAAACATAATTGTTTACTTTTAAGGACGAAAGAATTTTGTAACAAGATGATAACCAAAATTATATCTAAATGACACTTAACTAGAAGTAAAAATTAAACTACATTAGATCTCAGCACATAGATCTAATAATCTTTATCGTCATCGTTCATCGTCCTATCGTTATTCCGCTTGCAATCAAGACTGGCCTTTGAGCCCCGGGCCCGCTTACTAGTCAAATCAGATATGGCAGAACATTTAGTTTTTCTTCTGAGTAACCTAAAGTTATAGCGATGTTCCATGGCTTACATCATTGCCAGTTTAATTCAGGGTACCGACTACACACAAAGACTATCAAAACCTTAAAAAATGCCGAAACCAACGGCTTAACGTGCTCTCTGAGGCAACGGCGCTTGAACTCTATGGATGGTAGTCTATAATTTGTTTGGTATCTTCTTACGTTATCGCTCAAAAATAACACGTTATTAGTTTTGCTGGCTGTACAAAATGAGGCATACATAGTGATACACTCTGGTAGCATAAATAGATTTAAACGTGACGTTGAAATCATTTATAGATCAAAATCGAATTGACTGTGACCTATTTACATTGATCAGTGGGAGAACATTTACAATAAATTATGCCAACAATGTGAAAATGTATGTGTGATTCAATACAATACCTACTTACATCTTCGTATTAGAATAATTATTAATCGTGTTCGATAAAAATTCTTCATGATTTACGGAATATCATTGTATCAAATACTTTGTACTGAACCCTCGCCTCGGTGCTAGAGTCGGTCTCATGCACTTACCCGGGCTTTATAAATACTTGTGGTTTCTATGTTTAACTTCTATAAAAAGGCGATTATAATATATTTATACCTGCCGAACGCCTACTACAGCTTGTATCAGTATAATTTGAATTTATTTTCAGCCTGAAGTATTATGTCAAGCGTTATAATTTAACCCGGGCTCTCTTAATATAGGTAGAGTCTTAGAGAAGTGTTGTCGCGTTATGATCGGCGGCGAGGATTCGCCGAGACGCCGCCTCGCCCACGCAAACGCTTAGACAATGACGGTTCATTTCACAATTATTATGTTATTATAGTATCTGATATCTTGACAACAAAGAAACGACAGATAGTTCTAGAAAAGGGTAGAGATCTTCATAATGAAAAATACATGAAGTTATGTCGATGTATTGGACATCGTCTCCACACCGCACACATTTATCAAAAGGTTTTCTAAGTATTCGATGTTAAATTACTTTGCGTAAATGAATTTCAGTCCTCGGATACTTCAATAGGTAATGGTAAAAAGTCTTAACGAGTACCTATAGAAAATCATTTTTGAAAGGCATCTTATTGAACACAGCTACAGTAACATGGATGGGTATGTATATCTAATCATCAATTGTACTGTAAACAGAACTTTCTACTCATTATAAGACTGAAGTATTTGGAATTCTATTTTTATCGTAGCCACATTTGGAGTTGAAAGTACATTATTATCAAATTTTACATACTACTACGTCAATAGTACCTATAATATTATGCGGTATGTGTAACTTCGGCTTTTCTGGCAAATATTGACATGAATTATCTATGTTAGCCATATTGTTTGGAAGTGAAGTCTTTTTATCACCTTTATTATTAAACTTGTTTAGGCAACTACAAATCATGTGTAGTAGTTCTATATTTTATTACTAATTAAAAATATCTAGACTACGGTATGTAATTTACATATCAGAGCGTTGTCACGTTCCTAGGAGACTCAAAAGGTTGGTAATTAATTTACAGAGGTTGTCTTCTTTAATTCACTATTAATTCTCTTTCACATGTAAATTTTTGCTTTTGTTTGTAGCTAAAATGTACTATTTTCATCTGACATTTAACTAAATCGAAATAGTCATTTGTCTGGGAGGTATTTGCGTCTCCACAGTGAAATATTAGATGAACTCAAGGCCTTCTGGGTAACGTCGATAGTAGGCTGTGAGAGAAACGAGACGAGAATTTGGCCTAATTCGAGAAAATGTTACTTTTACACGAGTTCACTATGTGTAGCGACCAACAGGAAATCCTAAATTTACAGAATTGTAATTCATGTAATCTGTGGCCATGGCCCAAATTAAGGTTTCTTATCGTAGTCTGTTTACTGGTAGCGATGTTGGGTCTGAATGTGAGTGTGATCTATTGCTATTACTCGGGTATATTTTATGGCGACGGTTTCCGGTTATTACTTAACAAACAGAAAAGCATTTTTTTGTTATAATACCTAAATACAAAATAAACTGAAAATAAAAATAATAATCCTTACCTACTCCACGACTATGAAAAAGGCTAGAAATGTTATTATTTAGCAAAGACTCAGTCCGATTATTTTTATAGGTAGGTAACTGCACTAGCCATGAATGATACGTCAGAATTTTAAGCTACTGCACCAAAGAATGTGTAGAATCGCCAAATGAGGTTTTTAGCGTGGAACAATCTAGATTCATTGAGTACTGCCTAAAGCGGGATCCAACTTTTACATGCCAGAAAGCAAAGATCTGGAAGAAGTAATTTGAGCGTAGTTTCCGTCTTAGATACAAATATTTTCGTACTGGACCTCCTATTACATAACTTCCGTTGGAATTTCATATTATCTCCAGGAGCAAAATGTGCCGGCGAAAATACATGTGGAATGGAGATAAATAAAAAATAAAAATCTACATGTATTCTAGCGGCCATATCATACAATGTAGCAGTTGGCAAAAACTGGAATAAGCACGTATTGAGTTTTACATATTTTGTGTGGAATGAACTAGCGGTAGAAACGACCTTACTCATGTTTTGTCAAGTGATTAAACTAGAGAGACTTGATCGAAATCGTCTGGTGCCAAGTGACTTGCGCGAACTTCAGACTAACCTTCAAGTTTTAGGCAACCTCCAACAAATAATTCAAAGATTCCTGTAATTAACTGATAAATACTTAAGATGACGTATGACTATGTATATAGTCAGACGCCGCAGATCCAATTTCATGATTTCCATAATGTACCTTTAAATTGTTTATCCTTAACGATCCCACAGTTTAAGCACCTATATGAAATTATGGTCACAGCAAAAAGTTTTTGATAAGAAGTGTAAGTTTTACATGTCTTAGTAACGTGTGTAGAAGTAGTTAAAACAAAGTTGGAAAAAGCTTGGAATAATTCCAAATTACGTGGATACGAGTCGGCCGTCCATAAGAGGAATGTAGATTCCTTTTGTCAGTTTCGTTCTATTTTATTTTTACTTTTGCGACATTTCTGTGTAGGTTTTTAGAAGGTAGCCCAGATTTTACAATATGAACCTACATTTTTATTTTATTTCTGAAATGTTAAAGAAGCATTGATTTTAATATCAAATACCTACCGTGGCTTATAAACTTTATGTTTTCTTAGAGAAAAAAGAAGAAGATGAGGTGTGGCATTAGTAGCCCCATTTACAGAATCTAATATTATTTCAATTTTCTGAAAAAACGTGATAGTACCTACTATAACGAGTTCAGTCTAAGGTCATCAAACTTCGCCATTAACATAACATGTTTTATGTTACAGGAACAATAAATTAAACTACTTAAAGTCAAAATATAAATATGTTTTCTTGCACATATCTTAAGTATAAGGTAATGTTTTTTCTGTTCCTACGTGTACCTAAGCAAACACCTATTTTTTGCTACCATTTCAGTCAATGTAAAAAGCAAAAATACCCTGACACAATTTTTGGCTATAAATCCAGTCTAGTACGTAGTTATTTCCCCCGGGTAATCCTACGTTAAATTGGAAACTGCATTGCTCTATATTATTAAATCTCCAACTTTTTGGTTAGACCCTTTAATACTACAATATTAATGCTTTTTGCCAAACCGCAATTCTTTATGTCTTATAGTTTTGCTGGGCTTTTGTGCTTCTGCATCAGGTCTTACACTTTCCAGCATAAATTATAGCCTTTATGTTGCCCAGACCTAATAGCAATATAACAAAAAAAGTTTCATTCAAATCCGTCCAGTAACGCCGGAGATTAGCGTCTACAAGCAAACAGATAAACGGACAGAATTATTTTTAGATTCTTGTTCCATTAGTGATTCTTAGCCTAACTGGATATTTTTTTGTAAATGTATTAATGTAGGTACAGAGATTTTTTTACTGTTTTAGTATTGTATAGATGTTCTTTTTCTTTTCATAAGATTAGATGGTAGATACATTTTCGTGTCAGAGTTTGTACGAATTCCGAGGGTCTCTTTCATGGCATAGCGATTCTATAAAAAGGGATTAGACGATTTCATGGACACTAAAAACCCTTTACTCCTTTCGCGTTGCGAAAGGCAAGTCAGTACATAATAATACCGGTAGGCTAACTTTAATTATTAGTATGATACTACCAGAAACCAAATAATCCCCGTAGCCTCTTCTTCAATCTTCGGTATTAGGACCATTGCCAACCAACAGCGGCTCAGACTACAGTCTAGGTGCTTACCCGTCTAGCTATCCCATTACCAGCTTATTGCGCCATGACTGGGAATAATTAAGCACAGCTCTGTTCCAAGCCAATGCTTTACTGGGTAGAAACAAACTCTCTATTGTATTACTCTTTGCCTCTCACCCTTGTACCCACATACATATTAGTATACGTCTGAGCCTTATACCTGACTATGGTCAATTTGTGGCTGGGCTGTTTTATCTATGTATGAGACGTGGTTACTGCCTAAAGACAGGTTGTTTACACCCTTGCCCGTGGCAATAAAAAATAAATACCCTTTTGTATTGTTTGTACTTACAAATTTCGCCTAATCAAAACTTGTTTCTTGGAACCACGAAGCCTTAATTCTGCGATGAAACAATGCTTTGAGTTGCACAACAGCTCGTACTGAGTAAACAAATACGAGTACTACACGTGTAATTTTTGGAAGGCTGGCAAAATTGTCTTAGTTGTTTAGGTCTCCTCTGCAGATCACATGGCAAATTTATGTTTACCATTTTATTGCTTATGTACAGTTTTAATAAAGAAACTTAATAATTGACCGACTGGTCCTAGAACGGGACGGGCTGTGTTCTTACATTTGTTTGTCCAATATAAAACTGTATGTAACTAAAAAGATTTATAATTATTGTCCCACATCAATCCGTATGTCACAACAAAAGTTATTCACAGTCAAAGGTCACAAAAGTAGTTCTTTTGCAAATATCCCTTTAACAGGCAATTAAAATTGCATATCATCATAATACGACGACAGGGATAGCTTAGCGGGAGGCCAACATACTGTGTTTTGATGATCCACACGTTCGAAATTTTGTCCATATCAAATTGTTAGGTATCACTTGTCAAACGGCGATGGAACTCACCATGGGGAAACCTTTACGTCTGCGAGTTCTCCAAAATATTTTTAAAAGATATTAGATGTCTGCCACCCTCTACATAGCCATGTGGTGAACTTGCAGTCTAGCCTCGAAGAGAACCTACACGTTACGTAAAATAACCAAGGCACTTAAAACAAAACGGTTAGAACTTGAACTAACATTCAACTTTGTTCTGACGTTTTTGCTTATGGCCGACGGGAACGGACGAAGGTTTTGTCCGTATCAATATTTATATTACTTTTCGCCAAACAAAACAAACAGTATTAACATTAACTAAACGTTTATATAATAAAGTTCTACCTATATAAATTAAACTTTAAAGCCATAAATATTGAAAACAATTATTATGAAAACAATTTCTAACTTTCAGATCATCATTTCAACCGAGAGATGTGGAACGACTGCTAGACATAAGCCTTTAAACTTTCTGATACTAAGTATAATTGAATTCCTAAGGCGATAGATGAGTTGAGGACTATTGGTAGAAAAGTGCAATACTGAAACTAATGCAGCGGATGAAGGGTTTGTAGCATCCATGTAGAGTTCTCGAATGCCCTATATTGTAGCCAGATAGGTCAACAACTAGGACAACTCTGTTACTATTCTTACTGGTTACATAACATAGATACGTGTTTATTTGTAAAATACCTTTAAATACGCATTTCTATTACTTAATCAACATGCCACGATGATTGACATATTTACAAAATATCCACAGTCTGCTATTTGTTATTTAATATTATAATACAAGTCAAATAACAGTGATAACATGTACTTGTGCATTTGACAAAATAAAAGGGACTATACCCATGGTGGTCTACACAAATAAAATAAAACAGAAGGCAGATAAGTACCTATATTTATTCGAAGTCGAGATAGTGGTATTTGCACATGATGATAACACCAAAGTTACGGACAATAGTGATAATAAAATGATTTCATATTTAAAGCTAAAGTCTAAATAAATATTTTTATGTGATTTAAATATATTTCTTATCGTTCAGTGCGCAGTGCGCTGTTGCGTGGGTTTGGTAAGAATTATGTCTGTTTGTAATTTAGTTTACTTGGTGGATATGTGTAGTTTATTAGATGCATTATATGTGGGTACTAGGGCTTTCAGTCTCGATACATTTTCGAGTCCCGGGGAAAAAATCGAGACTCAGCCTGGTCTCGAAATTCCCGGGAAAAATTAGACTTTCGAGACTCTTTAAAAAAAAGGTTTCGTACTCATAAGTTAGGCATTTAGGCAGATAATACAATAAGTTTTAATAATGGACTTTATTAATCAACAGATTATAATATATACGTAGAAGGCAAAGGCCATCCAATGTGATAAATAGAGAGGATCTGATCATTTTTTTTTGGACGTGGGTTTTCCGCACTTATCAACTTATTTGGGCCATTGCGCGTAAGTGGCGACTTGATTGACGCCGACTACTCATACCACCTTAGCTCCTTCCAGAAAGCCATTAGTTGGCTGGTGTCGTACAAAGCCTCACACATGGTTCTGGGGTTGTTCAGCAGCTTTGCCCGTTGATCGCTCACACTTGTGCAATGCAGAATGACGTGACCGGGTGTTTCTTCAGTTTCCATACAGCTCCTGCACAGTGGGCTGTCCGTAACGCCTATGTTGAATAGGTGCTTGTTGAGTGGACGGTGGCCGGTTATTATGCCTGTCAGAGGCTTAAGTGTTTTTCTATTTGAATGCAGCAGCTTGTGCGAGAGTCGCTTGTTCAAGCAGGGGATAGCATCTTTTGTTTGTCTGCATTCTTTTAGATCTGCCCACTGTTTTTCGTGTTCTTGTACGATTCTTTCGCGTAACCACGTTTTGAGTTGGCCTGCCGGTATCGGTACAATCAGCTCGGGTCCCATTATCATTGTGTCCGATCGTTGCCGTGCCAGTTGGTCTGCGGCGTCATTGCCTGCGGAGTTGCTGTGGCCTTTAATCCATTGCAGCGTAACCCGTAACGTTCCTAGACGCGATTGCTGTTGCGGCTCTTGTGATCCCAACACACTCGGCTTGGAATATGGTGTTAAGAGTACCAAGGGATGTTGAGATATTGATATTTAAGTCATGGGAGAATACGCCCGCACCTGTCCCATACTTCGTTTTTGAGCCGTCTGTGTATACTCTGATTTCGTGTATACCAGATCTGTCTTTGTGTTCCTCCTGTAATTGGATGCGATATTTTTTGTCAAAGACAAATGTTTTAGGGATAAGATCGCATGCGGCCTCTAGCATCGGGATCTCTTTGGTTAAGGTCCCTTTTGGGCTTTTAGGATCTGATCTTATTACACAAATAGCCCGCGTTAGAAAAATCTCTCTCTGTTTCGACGCTAGTTGGGGGCATAGAAAATAAATAAATATAGCACTGATTTAAATGCTTTTCCCTGTCACGACTAATTCTCGAAAGTCTCGATAGTATTGAAAACACAACAAAATTGTCGAGACTTTCGAAATTTTCGACACCGAGACTCCCGGATGAAAGCCTTAGTGGGTACAATCGTACTTCGTAATGACATGAAATGTAAATATATGATATACGATACTGCATTGAGAAGATCGAGCAGTAGCATCAATGGTTTTTTGGTATGATTGTAAGTAGCATTATCGAGGCGTTAGATCAAGAATACTTAGGCCTTTGGCCTTTAAATGCCACCACCAGTATTCTGACTACGCCTATGTTCACTGTATTTTGGTTAGGAGGGATAGGCGGATAAAAGTATTATATATTTGTCTAGTTACGTTTATTGGTAGAAGAAGGTAAAAGGAGAAACATTATTATTACATAGATATTTAAAAAAAAGGCTTGCGAGAAAAGTACTGAAATGCGAATCACGTGTAGGGAAATTCTTATATTTAATTATTATTTTGCTACAGAAACTACATTATTGTATGCTTTTATAGTACCAATGAGATTGCCTTAGAATCTCATTGACCTTTGATTTGTTTGAAAGTATGCTATGAGCTCAGCTGTTCCTTCACAGTTGGTAAAATGCAGCTGTATGTATACGTGAATAAGTCATATATTATGATTTACAAATATTTACTTACAGGGCAAACTTGAAAACTAAGAGTTCATAATAACTAAAAAGAAACGAATACTAAGCAGAAAATACATAAAGTGAAATGAAGGAATGTGCACCTTTAAAAGACTTTATACGACCCAAGGAAGGTGCACCTTTAAAAGACTTTATACGACCCTACATTAAATCGGCACATCATTTTGAATTTTCGTCGGAGACTGCCTTCGGGCCATCCCAGGCGGGGATGGACATACACAGACATCCTAGACATCACGGATATGTCATACCAACGTAGTCCCCGTGACTCGCCATTCACGATGGGTCGTTAGAAGAATACTGCAATGGATTTAGTGAGTAGGTCCAAACGCCTCTTAGGGGACTCGCAGTCCGCCTCTTCCGAGCCCAAAATTCAGGATATCATTGAATGACGATAAAAGAACTTATTCTCCAGCTACGATATTGGTGAAGTGAGTTAATGACTGTGTGGACTGTTATAAAACTCTGACTTCCTGCCTAGTGACACCGAGACAATGATGGCAAAAGATGTACCGATATTTCAATATATAAACGACAACTAATATTTTTCATCATTGAATCCATATTTCATGTTGTTGTTAATGTATTGTAATCACACGTATACACCTAAATAGTTGCCGCAACAAATACATTGTGCAATTAAATGGACTAGAATTGAAACATAAAATTAATGAAACAAAAAAATATCTTACTCAATTTATTTGTATATTTAATCTAAACTTTATTTATTTATTCCTTACTGTTCCTACACCGATATAAACATTGCCAAGAATTTTATATTACAAGTAGAGTACAAAAGGTTGCCTTACCGCTAAAAGCAATATCTTCCAGGCAACCTTTGGATGATAGGTATTTTTGTTAAGAAAGAAATGTTACTTGTTGGCGTAAGTCGGCATAACAGTTATAATAAGAACGTAGGTTTCTTTATTTCTTTCATAATGGTTTTTTATAAGACGTAGGTATCATGTGGGAAACAAACACACTCATTTATATGTTTGTATACCTACTCAAATATACGTTGTATTCGGTTATATTCTTAAAACGATTATTATTAACATGCTCTTATCAGTATCACATAATATATATTTAAATGTCATCTCATTAGTGCGTATCCTAATGATATAACTCCGCCATTGACGGTCCCAAGCCCGTATGAGAAAGGAGGAGGGTCGGCTGAGAGCAGACCAACCAGCTGTAAAGGGTCAACGTCGAGCATCGGGCGACGGTTAATTAACCCGACAACGATGGCCTAACAAGCCTGAATTAGTGGTAGTAGGAAATGACTTCCACAACCCGCAACTCTGCGGTCACGCGTGGCAGAATCGGGAGCCTTGGCTTAATTGCCCGGGCCAAGAGGGAGAAATCCTCTATAAAAGTCACCCTAATCCTAAGGTGGGAAAACGCGCCGACAGGATGCATGGCTAGCGGGAGGCTAGTCTTTAGCGCCAACCTCGACGGACCCGGCTAACGTCGTTGTATGGAGCCTTCTTGAGGGGATGGGCGTCACCCCTCGAGTGACGACAGATATCGACCCTAATCGTGGGAACAAGATGGATGAAATTCAACATAACATAAACAAAACACAAACAAACCCCAAAATCCCTTTGAACCCAAACTTAATGGTTCAACAAACACTCCAAAATAGCATTTTCATGCGACAAAGAAGTCAATCAACATCATTACTACCAAAAATACCTCAAGATGCTGAGACAAAAATCAGTGAACAAAAAACAACCAACGTGAAAGACACAGGAACTCTAGCGAAGCCCAGTGATCAAGAGATGACCCAAAAAGACAAAGAAGTTTGGCAAAGAGACATACCCTCCGATAGAACAAGAAAAAGAAAGGAAACGAGCCCAAAATGCAACGAGACCAATAAGAAATCAAAAAATACCTCTACTTACACGATTCCTACAAGCAATAGCTTTGAAATTCTAGAAGATGAAGACACAAAAGACATGCCAGTGAAAGAATATGTACGAAGGCCTGAGCCTATATTTGTAACAGGTGTACTCAACATAGCTATATTAAAGGAAATATTAAATAAAGTGGTTGAAAATAATTTGTATACGATGACAACACTCCGATCGGGACACATAATAAAAATAATGCCCAAAGACATACAGACTTACAAGAAAATCAGAGAAAACTTCATTTCCAATAACATAGCGCACTATACTTATCAGCTCAAAAGTGAAAGGCCTTATCGAGTCGTTCTTCGTGGGCTACACTCTTCTGAAGACACAACTGACATAGCAAAAGAGCTGACATCAATCGGCCATGAAGTAAGGCAAGTTGTCAATGTCCGCCACCGAGTCACTAAGCTACCTCTACCCATATTTTATGTAGACCTAGAACCAAACACTAACAACAAAGACATTTTTCAAGTAAAACACCTTAATCAAATGAAAATAACATTTGAAGCTCCGTACAAGAAAAAAGAAACAATGTAAGAGATGCCAGAGATTCGGTCACACAAAGAATTTATGTTATAGACCATTTAGATGTGTTAAATGCGGTAACGACCATCCTACTACAACATGTAAGAAGGAATCAAATACAGACGCCATCTGTGCAAACTGCCAGGAAAAACATCCAGCCAGCTACAAGGGTTGTAAAATCTACAAACAATACCGGGAAAGAATATTAAAAATAGCACCAAAGGTCACAAAATCACAACCTACCCAAAACTATACAAACAATGCAGACAAAATCCCCAGTAACACACCTTCTCAAACGTGCGACGCCCCCAAATCGTATGCTGATGCAACCAAGACTAAAAGACAAACTACAAATCAGAATGATAACGTTGATTTTAACGATATTAAAGAACTGATGGGAACAATGTTTGGCAAACTAGAACAAACAATGATAACAATGATGGACAGAATGATGGACAAAATGCTCGACCGCATGATCCAGTTAGTCAACAGCCTTGTTAAAAAATGATTCGCAACCTCCGAGTGGTAACTTGGAACGCCAACGGCTTGACGGATCGACGTCAAGAATTTGAAATTTTCTTACACACTGAGATGATTGATATAGCCCTTATATCAGAAACTAGGTTCACTGCTAAGTCATACATTACATTCAAGAATTACACAGTATATACAACTAATCACCCATCTGGTAACAGTCACGGTGGAACAGCAGTAATTATTAAAAATCATATCAAACACTACATTTTAGAGGAATACCGCACAGAAAAGATACAAGCAACATCCATAATGTTAACTGATAACAATATCGAAACAGCGGTGTCAGCTGTCTACTGTCCTCCTCGGCACACAATAACTACCGCAGATTTCACTACTTACTTCACTAAAATAGGCACAAGATTTATTTGTGGAGGTGACTGGAACTCAAAGCATGTTTTCTGGGGCTCCAGGCTAATTAACCCGAGAGGGCGTCAGCTTTTAAGAGCCATAGAGGTCATGAAATTGGAAAGTAGAAGTAACAAAGAGCCTACCTACTGGCCGTCAGATGTAAACAAGACCCCAGATTTACTAGACTTCTACATCACAAAAAATATAGACAGTAATTACATAAAAATGGAATCTAGTGCTGATCTAACTTACGACCACAGCCCAGTTTTCCTAAATATGAGTTCAAATATTACTCTTGTAGAATCTGCCCCTAGGTTATACAATCCAAGAAATATAAACTGGGACACGTATTGTCGAGTTATAAATACAGAAATAAAACTGCATGTTAAAATCAGTACTGTAGAAGATCTGGAAAGCGCTGTGGAAGATTTTAACATTACTATCCACAAAGCTGCTAATGCCGCCTCAACTAAACCTAAAGGACGCCCTCCAAAACACAATGTATATCCCAAAGAAATAAAGCAGCTAATAAAGGAGCGACGCAGACTCAGAAAAACTTGGCATACTACCAGATATCCAGGAGACAAGGCTTTATTTAACAAATGTTCGGACAAACTTAAAGCACTTATAAATACTCACAACAATAACAACCTCCAATCGTATCTTGCCAGTCTTTCTCCAACAGTTGATACAAATTATTCTTTGTGGAAAGCGACAAAAAAGCTGAAAAGACCTAACACCCAGATACCACCTATCAAAAAGAATACGGGAGGATGGGCCAGATCAGACCAGGAGAAAGCCACAACTTTCGCAGATCATCTCAGTGCTGTATTTAGACCATTTCCCGGAACAAGTCTGGAACACGCTACAGAGGTGCAAGACTACCTCCAAACGGCAACACAAATGTGTCTTCCTTTAAAAAGCACAAGCCCGAAGGAACTACCACGGGAAATAAAAAATCTACCAGACCACAAATCGCCAGGCTATGACCTCATTGACTCAATCCTATTAAAACAACTACCACATAAAGGACTTATGGGGCTAGTCAAGATATTTAATGCATGCCTAAGACTCCAGCATTTCCCAGGACAATGGAAAATAGCACAAGTGGTAATGGTGCCTAAGCCCGGTAAACCCCCACAAGAGAAGACCTCATACAGACCTATCAGCCTATTACCTGTTGTAGGAAAACTGTTTGAGTTAATACTGCCCAATAGGATGAAGTACTGCCTCGATGAAATACTGCCTAATCATCAATTTGGATTCCGAAAACAACACGGCACGATTGAGCAAGTTCACCGCATTGTGGACGTCATCAGTAGATGTTTTGAAAACAGAATGTTTTGCTCTGCTGTTTTTCTGGACATCAGCCAAGCCTTCGACAAGGTGTGGCATGAAGGCCTTATATACAAACTGAAGAAAATGCTACCGCATTCATTCCTCCACATACTTACATCATACCTCAACAAAAGAAGCTACCTGGTGAAATACAACAACGTTTGCTCAGCCCTCCATGAAATCAATTCAGGTGTCCCACAGGGGAGCATACTGGGCCCTACATTGTACCTCATCTACATCGCAGACCTTCCAATTTCCGACCACACGACAATTGCTACATATGCAGATGACACAGCTTTGCTTTCAACTCACAGTAATCCACAAACAGCGTCAACGATGCTTCAAATCCACATGGATGAAATTGGGCAGTGGCTGAATTTGTGGAGAATTAAAGCGAATCAGGACAAATCCACTCATGTTACCTTTACTCTCAGAAAGGACAGCTGTCCCCCAGTAAAGTTAAACAATGAACAAATTCCCCAAAGAGACGAAGCTAAATATCTCGGTATGTACTTAGACAGGAGACTAACGTGGCTGAAGCACATTTGGATGAAACGGAAACAACTTGATGGTAAACTCCGCAGTATGTACTGGTTAATCGGACGCCATTCCCAGTTAAACAACAGCAGTAAAATTATGGTTTACAAAAGTATACTCAAGCCAATTTGGACGTATGGCATCCAGCTATGGGGTACTGCGAGTAACAGCAACATCGAGATACTGCAAAGGTTTCAGAACAAAGCGCTAAGAGCAATGTTTCAAATCCCACAATGTATCAGCAACAAATACATACATCTTGATCTCCATATAAATACGGTAAAGCAAGAAATAGCTCAACATAGTATAAAATACCAGAGGAGACTCTCCCAGCATATTAATCAATACGCACTGGCATTGAGTGGAGAAGGTGGCCTACAGCATACGAGACTTAAACGAAACGACATTCCTAGTTTAAGAAACAGATTCCAGACAAATTGAAATGAGAGGCCGATAAGAATTAGGAACCCTCTCAGTACAACCCGACAGTTACTGATTTAATAGCATAAATCGGCCAAAAAAGTGGCTTATTGTCATTATAACAGATTGCCACTATGCAGAAAGGAGAGAAAAGAAAAAAAAATAGTGCGTATGTTACATAGATATACAAATTTTATCAGAAACTGGAGGATGCCCGCAGCTACGCCCGCACATATTTTTTAATGATATGTTTCTGCCTGATCCCGTAGGAATTTTGTACAATCCCTTCTTAGTGCATCTTTACACGCTCTCCAAGAAATATATGCCAAACAGCTTCTTGTGCCTAATCGTTTTGTCTGTGCGTTGTTTGTCAATCATTCAGTAACGTAAGAATTTTATATATATAGAGATGTTTTGGTAAAACTATTTTCGTAATTTTATACATTGAACTCATAGACTAATGATTGGTCTCGCTCTGCGTATAGCGAAGCGATACCAATAATTTGTCTAGGATTGAACTATTATATCATAAGTAATTAGACACATTTTATTTATAATAATAATGTCAATCAGTTACTTTATCACAGACCAATCTTGTTTGTGCCATAATCTGACTGAAAGAATGGCAACGTTTTCATTAAAAAAACTTATTTATGATCAGCATTATTTTATGAATAAATTCACTTGTTAAACTTATCATTGCAGAGGTTTATGTGCTGACGCAAGAAATGTGAAAATTGAAATGAGTATCCATCCAGTCCGGAAGAAAGTTTAAATTTATCTCATAGAAGAAGGTCAATTTTACGACGTGCGAAACCTGAGGCTAGAGCTAGTATCCGATAATTCCATATAACAAAAAAAAAATGTACCAAGTGTATTCAAGCAAAATTCGCGGCAACGGAATAAAGGCACATTATTTTTTAGGCATCGTATCGGAGGTCACCGTGTCGCGTTCACGGTTCCGTCCTTGGCACTTTGCGCAGAATCCTCGTGTTGAATTGAACGGGCCGAAGTTTTCACTACCCAATTACATGCACCTCGAGAAAACTTACATGGCGGCGTCCGACGGTACCGAAATGTCTCAATATTCGACATTCGGAGATATCCTTGCGTGAGAACATGTATATGATAGAGTTAGACGACACAGAACGGTTTATAAAAAGTCTTAAAAACACACCACACTCTCAGTATTTGCGAAAGTGCCTTCTCTTGTACAATTGTAGCACGATTCTTTATTATCTCGAAGCGATGCCCTTGGACGGCCTGGATGGTATATTTTATCTAATTCATTTCCCGAGCCCATTTGTGTGTCGGGTTCCGTTTGATATTCAGTCACAGGGGTATGGTATGCTGTGGCTTGTTTGCGTATTATTGTTTATTTACGTTTATTTGGGCAACATACAGATTAATAACATTTAAATACAAAAGCATGTTGATATTAGCACAACGCAATCAAGTTCCCACTGTTTATTTTTATTTTGAAGTGGTCCCTTAATTCAATTAATGCATTGAATAAATCGTGGGTATAATGGAAGAACTGAATAACTCAACATTTCAAGTTTTGAGATAATCGCGATTTACTGTCTTTTTGACACTTTTTTTACATCACTAAGAAATGGAGAAAATTTTACCGTCAGCGATTTTATATGCTTTAAGCATATTTGCAGTCGATTCTATGCTTGATAAAACTAACTTTTATCATGAACAAAAAAAATATAAAAATAAAAAACCAAGTTATCCAATTTTGCCACAATAAGGTATTGCACACATACCGTAGTTACTTTAGCTAATTCTATATTGTAGTTATTCAGTTTTCCCACACATTAGATGAATGTGAATACATGAATTTGGTTCAACTAAGTACACTTATTGAGTTTTGAACCTAAAGAAATATTTAAACACGAAAGTTAGGCATTCTTAGTGAAAGTTTATCAGTGAAATTTTATCACTGATTACTGATGTCACATGAAATAAAAAACCTGGATTGGAAGAAGTAACATAGTATATATAAAAAAATAAACGTAAAAGTACAATATCAAAATTAACAGAATTAGGTATGGCAACAAAATATTATAATTATGTAATAAAATCAAATAAATTATTTATTATAAATCTTCTAAAATCAACTAAAACAAAAATAACTTTCCTTTGCATTAAAACATACTAAGGTGGTCTGAAAAGTTTACTCTTCCATCCCATCCAGATGTTGGCCATTACCGGTGCTGCATATGGGTAGCCCTATAACACCGGTAATGGCCAACATCTGGATGGAGCACTTCGAAGAATCCATAGACATGCAGGCATCAAATGTGAAGCTATGGAAGAGGTATGTCGACGATATCTTCTGCATCATGAAGGGGAACCAGCAAGACGTGGAACAATTCGCAGACAAATTGAACTCCATACATCCAAACATCCGATTCACATATGAAATGGAGGTAGACGGATGGTTCCCCTTCCTCGACGTTAAAGTGACAGTGAGAGATAATGGTACTCTTGGACACACTGTATATAGGAAACCGACACACACGGACAGGTATCTTAACGCGAATTCGCATCACCATCCGCGGCATTTGGATTCCGTTGTGTCCTCGTTAGTGAACAGAGCGAACCTGTGTGACCCTGAACAGTTAAATAGTGAGCTGCCACATGTTCAAGAGGTACTGAGGCGCAATGGATACAAGAAGAAGATACTCTGTCTGAAGAGGAAAGATCGTAGACCTGAAGTAAGCAGAGTGCCGGCGTACATACCATATCTAAAGGGAGTGACGGACAAGGTTGGAACAGAACTCAAGAAATACTCCATCAAGACTGTATACAGTCCGCTCTCTAAGATTGCACACAATCTGCGTACCCCAAAGCATGTCGTTCCTCTCCAAACACCTGGCGTCTACAAAGTCGATTGCAGCTGCGGTAGTACATATATCGGGCAGACTAAACGTACAATCGCTGAAAGAGTAAAGGAACATATCGCAGCTGTAAAAAACCGACATATTAATAAGTCGGCGATAGCTGAGCATTTGTTGGAGTCTGGACCAAACCACTAGATAGAACTGCATCAACCACAAGTCTTATCCACCGATCGTCACTATTACTCCAGGATAGTACATGAAGCGGTAGAAATCAAGAAACATAACAATTTCAACCGGTAGGATGGATATAGATTATATATTAATATACGGGAATTAACGCGAACATGCATTAGGTATTTACATACCTTATTTTGCTTGACGTTTCGAGACGGTTGCACGTCCCGTGGTCGCAAGCTGACTGGTGTACCGATGTCACGTCTCCGAGTGCGAGGTAGAAGATTCTATTTCTACCCCCGGGTTGTTGATTTTTGAAGTACCGGCGCAAAACACACTAACCGTATCAGTATATTGAACATTCGCCGACTGCGCATTAAAGTGGGGTGTTGTTAGTCGAATCACTGGATTCCACGCCGATGACAATTTGAAGCCCTCTTCCCGATTGAAATTTTTATGTTTTCTGATTTCGATCGCTTCACGCACAACTCTTGGGTAAAAGTGGCGTTCCGTGGAGAGGACTTGGGGACGATGAAATTCAATCCAGTGATTGGTGCCCGATTGAAGTAAATGTTCCGCAATTGCCGATTTGTTCGTTTGACGGTTCTTTACAGCTGCGATGTGCTCCTTTATACGTTCAGCGATAGTCCGCTTCGTTTGCCCTATGTAAGAGCATCATTTACTGCTTGAGTATGATATCAATAGCTACTAAAAATTTTACTAGTAGATGTCTACAATGTGAAACAGTTGCAGCTCCTTACAAAAATAAAATGTACCACCATTATATTTGTTTGAAAAGAGTGGCCATGAGTTTTATTGCCCGTTCTTTCTCGTGGTTCTACCTATTGCATTGCGAACGTGGCAGTAAATGTAAATGTAGAATCATTAAGTAATTAACTTAAATTTTGACGTTCATAAGCGTCACTTTGTGGCCTAGATGAATAAATGATTTTGATTTTGATTTTGATTTTTGAGCTCCCGCAGCTGCAATTGATTTTATAGACACCTGGGGTTTGTAGCGGCAGAACATCCTTTGGTGTGCCCACCATGTTGTATACTTTGGCCTCTGGTGTAAATACGGTCGGAATGGAGTAGTTTTTTAACTTGGCTCCAATTTTATCCGTCACACCTCTAATGTAGGGCATGTAGGTCGGTTGTCTATTTACCGCCGGATGTTTTTCTCGCGTGATAGGCCGCATGCATGTTCGCGTTAATTCCCGTGTATTAATATATATTCTTATAAACATGCAACGCGAGTGTTTAAAAGTTTCAATGAATATAGATTATCGGCTACTTGGAATCCAGTCATCAGCAAGTGTAGACACCGCCGCAGTGGTAAATCTCTACAGTGTGTAGACGTCATTAGTGTAGTGTATCGGAGTACCGACATTGCGAACTTAAATAAAGACCGAGTGAGGGTAGGTGCCGAAACCCGCACTTCCACAAGACGGCGCTGAGCTCTCATCAGTCTCTCCGCGACCACGCTCGGTGCAAGACGAGCGAAACGTCAAACCAAAAAAGTATTTATACCTTAAATAAGTAAATTGTACGCGATTAAGACCCGCCAATTTATTTTGTATGTTGGGTGAAAAACATCGAGTGTTTCACCCAAAATGTTAAAAAGTTTTGCACGAAACACATTCGCACTTGTCCAGTTTCTTAAATTGTTTACATGAAACATAATAGTATAATTTAGTTGAATTCAACGAACACAACTGTTAATCCCAATAATTGATGACTTAACAAGTTGTTTTATCTGTAAAGCTGAGTTTTCTAATAGGTTCATGGTAAAAATGTAGACCGCTTACCAGGCTTCGTCTTTTTATCAGTAATAAACTTATATAGTTTCATTAAAATATTTTCGTGCGCGGAAGAACTAAATAACTCAATTTAGCTAATTCATTTCATACTCAAGTGACCAGAAGTCACAGTTGTTCATTTATTTATAGAGTTAGTCATTTTTTCTACTAATATTTAATAAAATTTATACATATCTATTTCTACAATTGAAACACAAAAATGGCTTTATTTTTGGGCTGGGTTAAGATATATAATGTTTATTAGATCAAAAGATGCTGCACATTTTGGGGTTCACGAAAATGGTAAAAGGTCAATTTGGCCAAAATCTGAGTTATTTAGTTCTTCCATTATACCCACGAAATGTACCACTTCAAAATATAATACAGAAAAGACGCGACCTATACAAATTTGGAATTTTAAATGATACTATAACATAACTTAAACACGCTCACAAAATAATAGCACCTAATTATTTCATTTATAAGCCAAGAGGATACTCTAACTACGCCTATTAATGGTAGTTACAACTTAGGCTTTTGGCTTGCGTTAGCTTGTGGACGCTTGTACAGGACCCGGTCTAGTGTCGGTTTTTGGACACAGATCAAAGGGCGCTTGCGGCAAGCGCTTGCGATGCGTTCACACGTTGGCGCGCGCTTAGTAGCCGCTGTGATCTCGCAACGAACGCACGTCTAGTTCTGTCTCTAAATGGTGGCTGGTCGAACTTCTTTTGCTTGTTTGTATGATTATGCACTATATCGCTACGAGAGGAATGTCACAGAGGGAACATATAGAATAATATGCAGGTGTATTGACATACCTAATGTCGTAACCTGTATGTCACCAGTAATATTTCGAGGCTATGTAGGTAAGGTTTTCCGTAGAGGGCAAGGAAGAGGCCCTGGCAATCTGCATCATACAAAATAATTGATTTTGCTTTAATTTAAGTGTATTTCAAATAAAAGTAAGTTAAACCAAACGTTACAGCCGACACAAGTTCGGTGTCCGCCATGCATGGATGTACATAGTACACTGACGCATTCACAAGCGTGTAAACGACTTCCAAATGCCAAGCGAGATTTGTGGACGCTTGGGGCTTGTAGATGCTTGTCGAGCCTTGGCAAGCGTGGAAACCAGGCATAAGATTATATTTTGATACAAACAAGTCTTCTCACTTTAATCGCATATATTATGCGGAACAATCGCGGAGCCGGTACAAAATGGTGCAGTCACCGTTTTGTGGAGTGGATCGCGTAAAGTGTGTTAAAGGCGACAAGCACATTCAAATCAGTATTTTAAGACAAGCGGTTACGATTTTAGTGCACTATTGTAGTAATGCAATATATAACGATGTGAAACTACAGCGATTCGGTTTTTATATTCTCGCGACGGGGATGTTCTTAACTTCTAAAGTAATCCAGAGGCGCTAATCGCAAGAACTGTCGCTCGTTTAGAACTCGTCAAGACACGGTGATAATAATTATCATCGAAGTTTGTTATGACTTACGAAATTTAAGAAGTACTTTACATGTGACTTTTCTGATTGAAACCTGCATTCGTTCCGTGAACATTGTATTGTATTTGTAGCAATATCAACATGGTTATTTAATTTAAAGTAGTTAATCAATGTTTATAATTAGGAAGCGATAGCCTAGTGGAAGGCAGCGATAGCCTAGTGGAGATACCAACAGACTGCCCTGCAGAGGATATCGGGTTCGATTCCACGGCGCGCACCAATGACTTTTCTGAGTTATGTGCGTATTAAATTGTTAATTATCGCTTGTTCCGTGCCTCGGAGAGCACTTTAAGCCGTCGATACAGGGTTGTCATGCAGATCTTTGACAATCGTTACAGGGAGTCAGTACCTTCTAAATAAACTGACACTTGTCTAAACCATGGAATATCGCTATCCCTTCGGGTTGCGGAGGTCAGACAGGCAGTCGCTCCGTGGAAAAGCTAATATTCAGCCAAATCCGGTTGGACTAGTAAGCAGACCCCAGATTGAAACTGGGATAACGCTAAGAGGATGATGAATCAATGGTTATAATTCTCGACATTCTTTCTGTGAATGTAGAATTGTATTTGTTATAATATTAACGTGGTTGTTTAATTTTATGTAAGTAATCAGCGGGCGGCTCAAAATCGGTCTGTGTGGAGAACCTTAGGGGAGGCCTATGTCCAGCAATGGACGTATCTAGGATGACATGATGAAGTAATCTGTGGTTATAACTATGATCTATAATATCTATATAAAACTTTTTCTTTTAGTTAACCGAAATGTTTGCTTGACTATAATGTTTTATAGAGCTATTAATTTTTATCATAAGTTTATTTTCTATGAAAATGTTAGTCAGGAGAAAAGAAAACGCAATCATAAAATTAATGAAGCATTATTTTCAAGCCTTACAATTATGTATTTTGTCGCCATGGGCCTCACATAATCACGGACAATCACCCTTGTCTGGACATTATCGATTCTGGGTTTAACATCTGTGACATCGCTTAATGAAGGCCATCTAAAAGGGTCGTCAAAAGTTAAGGGACGACTAAAAAATCTCATTCAAAACCGTCACTCAGAAAAGCTTTATATCTGCCTTGATCAATTCCGGTATAATAATAATGTACTTAAATAATCTTTTGAGCAATCCAGATATTCAACTAGCTAACGGCCAGGCCCAATATTTCTCGCCACCCTTGCGAGAAATATTGGGTCTGCATTTCCACAGCGAAGGAAAAAAAGGCCCAATATTTCTATCGATGGATTTGGCTGCAAGAGATACATATTTGACAAAGGCTCCATACAATATGTGTCAAATTTGTGTCTTTAGAAGCCAAATCCATCGATCAAATATCGGGACCGGCCGTTAAGCAAGTATTTAATCACTTGATGTAATAGCTTAATTGCAAGACTGGAGGCGAACTCTCATATTATCATAATCACCATCACTGCGCTCAGCGGAGTAATTGGTTTACTGTCTCGTAACGGCGCACGTCGGATACAGCAGGAGATGGAGGCTGATATTCACTTAAAAGCACCTCAGGCGCCATTTACTACACCCATGGGGTACAATGCGATTAAAGTGAGAAGAATTGTTTGTATCAAACTATAATCTTATGCCTGGTTTCCACGCTTGCCAAGGCTCGACAAACATCTACAAGCCCCAAGCGTCCACAAATCGTCGCTTGGCATTTGGAAGTCGTTTACACGCGTGTGAATGCGTCAGTGTGCTACGTACATCCAAGCATGGCGGACACCAAACTTGTGTCGGCTATAACGTTTGGTTTAACCTACTTTTATTTGAAATACACTTAAATTAAAGCAAAAGCAATTATTTTGTATGATATTGATTGCCAGGGCCTCTTCCTTACCCTCTACGTAAGACCTTACCTACATAGCCTCGAAATATTACTGGTGACATACAGTTTACGACATTAGGTTTGTCAATACACCAGCATATTATTCTGTATGTTCCCTCTGTGACATTCCTCTGGTAGCGATATAGTGCATAATCATACAAACAAGCAAAAGAAGTTCGACCAGCCACCATTTAGAGACAGAACTAGACGTCCGTTCGTTGCGAGATCACAGCGGCTACCAAGCGCGCGCCAATGTGTGAACGCATCGCAAGCGCTAGCCGCAAGCGCCCTTTGATCTGTGTCCAAAACCGACACTAGACCGGGTCCTGTACAAGCGTACACAAGCTCACGCAAGCCAAGCCAAACGGCCTGAAATGAAATGAAAGTACTGGTGCCTCCTCGCATGTAGTGTTCTATAATGCTCACAATAAAAAACCAATAATCAGACAATTGGACGGAAATTGGTCTTATTATCTAATAATATGCTTTTTAGAGTGCCGTGTCTCAAAGGGTAAAAAGCTTTGAGAATATTTTTATTGCCATGGCCTATATCTGCCTGTCGAATCTGTCTGTCAGGAGTATTTTAAGAAAGAGTGAAAGTATTAAGTTGAATTTGCCATCAAATATTTACCTACACGGTATACTTGCTGCTATAAAAATATCAAGCTGTTTCATTTTGTTGTTTAAATTCGTCTAAAAACAAACATTAAACATTTAGCTAGTCTGTATATTAATTTCAAAAGCCTTTTATTGGTGTATACCAAAACTTTTTAACATTTTGGGTGAAACACAGTGTTTCACCCAGAAATGTTAAAAAGTTTTGCACGAAACACATTCGCACTTGTCCAGTTTCTTAAATTGTTTACATGAAACGCAATAGTATTATTTAGTTGAATTCAACGAACATAACTGTTAATCCCAATAATCGATGACATAACAAGTTGTTTTTATCTGTTAAGCTGAGTATTTTTATTACAGGAATTAGAAACGAATGAAATTAGAAATTAATTACATGAAGTATTTCTAATCACAAAAATCTACAACACTTGTCCCAACATATTCACCAGTAGCCAAACGATCGTGTATTCAGATTGACTATAGTGTTCAAACTAGAAATCAATCTTTTTCTGGGTTGTGTATATTGACCTAGGATAAGTAAAGACGTGAAGCGCTTGGGAATGAGACACATGATTGCCGTTTTGGTGCTAGCTTTACTGAGCGGACAACATTTCTGCATTTCGTGACCTGTTTTTTAGAGCCGCGTGACGCTTACACATTGATTTCGTGCATGAGCGTCCCCGATCAATGATACTTGACACTGAGAACATTTGGGTGAAATAAACGTGTTTTATGGATACCAAAAACTTTTGCAAAGATATATCGTTATTGAAAATATAAAGGGACAGGTTGACATTTTTTATGGTTAATATTGGTCGCGAACGTAACGGTCTTCGTTGAGATTATCTTCTCAATTCACTACTTTAACGTCTCCCAGTTCTGACCTGAATCCGATTGTTACTGGGCACTATACTAATAAACATAACGATACACATACCAGTATACGAAATTGTCGTGTAAACTCATTGATATAAACCATAGTTTACAATTAGAATGCATCAGTCCCACGCTAAACACACACATTCACATATATACGCACACAAAATATAATTAGAGGCAAAAAGATAGAAGATTCTACAGTTACTATTAACCTTATTAATAGTGAAAATAAAACCAATTGCCATAGTCTTTGTGGGTCTAGCACTATGACTACTTACAGGGAATCTAAAAATTCTAGGCAACCTGCCTAGAATTTTTAGATTTGGTTGTAGTTGCGATGGAATTGGTAGAAAGTGACCGTCTAAATAATATTCCAAGGATAATTTATTCTGTCATTTGCCATCACTTACTTGCTTACCCATGAAAATGACTCTCCAACCGCTAAGCAAATTTCAAACCATAACATTCCATTCCAACCAGCCAATAAAGGCAAGCCGGACACGGGGCTCTAACTGACCCTCAGAAGCAATTGAGATCGTAGAGTCGCCACTCACATTCAGCACGCCACATTGTGACTGTCTCCTGTGGTTATATATGCCGTCCAAAGTTTAATTTAAATTTTACCTGTATTATAATATTTAGCTACGCCAATTCTTTTACCTCACACAGTGTGTTTGATCTCTGTTACTTACTCATAACTGTATTGTTTATGAAACATTAAATATACTGTGTAGGTACCTACACTCGAAACATTGAATGTTGACTTAAAACAAACTTTGAAGCCACAATCCAGTATGTAGATTAATTCAATGGAATATTTTGAAAGCGAAATGTTGTCAATTCGTACATAAACATGAAATTAATTGCGTTTATTCACTTCGGTACACAATAGTTGGATATTAAAATCTCAAAAATTCCAAAAAAGTATCCTTGAACATTTTCTAGTTTCCACTTTACGAAGTGATTAAAGGAGAGTTCAATTGCATGTTATTAGCCCTTCAAATCTCTCAATATGTAGGATATGGTCTAATAGAGATTTTAATTAAAAATGTTCCGCATCGCCAGATAGTTCAACCTATTGTTTATAAATGTTGAGTTTTATACGTGGACACAGTCTAAACAATTTTTCACAGGAAAACACTCGTACAATTTGTAAAGATAACACCTAACGAAGTTTGCTGAAGCGATTAAAACGGGTTAACAGAATAATCTCGTAGACGCCTCAGAACACGACGTAGAATGTACGTATATGTAAAGTTCTACACGATACAGTAGATTAGCTTCAGAATAAATTTGAGTAAAGGAAAATGGCGTATCGTAGACTATACCATCACATGTTGCAGGTGTCGTAAATGTGGCTCGAGAATTACTTATATGAGATAGAGGACCACTCGATGTGTTTCACCCAAAATGTTAAAAAGTTTTGCACGAAACACATTCGCACTTGTCCAGTTTCTTAAATTGTTTACATGAAACATAATAGTATTATTTAGTTGAATTCAATGAACATAACTGTTAATCCCAATAATAGATGACTTAACAAGTTGTTTTTATCTGTTAAGCTGAGTATTTCTAATACATGGTAAAAATATAGACCGCTTACCAGGCTTCGTCTTATTGTCAGTAATAAACTTATATAGTTTTTGTACATAAGATCTTTTTGCCTAATATTGTAAGAGTAGCAGCAGTAAGTATTCTTGGCGTCGGTGTGCCTGTGACTTTCAAATTAAGTAAAAGTGCTCCCCTGATATTTATGAAATACAGATGATTTCTAATGCCCGTTGCACGTTCCCTTTTAGCATACGTCAGTTGAAACAGTGCACTCGTACGGCAAGAACCACTTAAAAAAAACTACGAGATATAACAACGTCTATTCATAAGTATTGGGTTAAAGAAGCAAATTATATAATAATGCTAAGAAAACTCATGAAATGTCTTTAAATCCAGTTAAAAAAAATATTTTATATTTACATAACTGGCGAAAAGTATGTGTGTGGTACACCTCTGCCTACCACTTCGGGGATAAAAGGCGTGAAGATATGTTATGTTATGTTTAATATTTAACTCGTATAAATTCTATTTTAATCACTAGATCATTATATAGATCATTATATAGCTTCAGCGGTATACAATATAATGATCACATCCGTGATATTAAAACATTGTGTAGCCGCTCGCACTAGACCAAGCCTCGTAGAACGTCTAAAAAGAAAGTAGGCCAGCGTTACAGCTCCTCTCTCTCATATAAGTAATTCTCGAGCCACTTTTACGACACCTGCAACATGTGATGGTATAGTCTACGATACGCCATTTTCCTTTAGTCAAATTTATTCTGAAGCTAATCTACTGTATCGTGTAGAACTTTACATATACATACGTACACTCTACGTGTTCTGAGGCGTCTACGAGATTATTGTTATCTTTACAAATAGTATGAGTGTTTTCTTGTGAAAAATTGTTTAGACTGTGTCCATGTATAAATCACAAAATGTATAAATTGGAACTATCTGGCGATGCGGAACATTTTTAATTGAAATCTCTATTAGACCATATCCTACATATTGCGAGATTTGAAGGTCCAATAACATGCAATTTTAATTAAACTCTACTATAAACACTTCGCAAAGTGGAAACTAGATTTCAAACTTAATAAAACAAAAAAACTAAACTAAGTTTTCAAGAATACATTTTTAGAATTTTTGTGATTTTAATATCCGACAATTGTGTACCGACGTGAATAAACGCAATTAATTTCATGTTTCTCTAAGAATTTACAACATTTCGCTCTCAAAATATTCCATTGAATTAATCTAAATACTGGATTGTGGCTTCAAAGTTTGTTATAAGTCAACCTTAAATGTTTCGCGAGTAGGTACACAGAATATTTAATGTTTCATAAACAATAAAGTTACTGAGTAAGTAACAGAGATCAAACACACTGTGTGAGGCATAAGAATTGGCGTAGCTAAATATTATAATACATGTAAAATTTAAAGTAAACTTTGAACGGTATATATTAATAACAATAACCGCAGGAGACAGTCATAATGTGGCGTGCTGAATGTGAGTGACGACTCTTCGATCTCAATAAAATTGCTTCTGAGGGTCAGTTAGAGCCTCGTCTCCGGCTTGCCTTTATTGGCTGATTGGAATGGAATGTTAAGGTTTGAGATTTGCTTAGCGGTTGGAGAGTCATTTTCATGGACGAGCAAACTTGCTTTGGGTTTTAGTTGTCAAAAAGGACCCGTGATGGCAAATTACAGATAAAATTTACCTCGGGCAATTAAAAAAAAGAAAATTATTTTCTTACGAGCTAGTTAAGGTAGTTATCAGTAGTTGAGGTACTCCTTTTAAGCATGAAAAATACTTGTTAGAAGCCCCGCTCTTCACATTACACAATTATAAAACTAGACATGTAAGTACACTGACGGACTCATTAACTGCATCAAAGTAATAGACGACTTGAAATAAATATTTTAACCAAGTATGCAAACTTTCTATGCAGATTTAAATTGAAACCTCTAGATTGGTTCGTGAACTTTAAAACAGCGTAGGGTCATATCCTTAAGTTTAAGTTTGTGTACTGGAAAGGAACTTAAGACGTTTTTGAAGAAAAAAACAGAAGTTTAAGGAAAATTGGTTTAATAAAAAAATTGGTTTTAACAATAGACACAAACTTTATGCAAGGGTTTATTTATGTTTTAATAAGGTGTATTACCTCCACGTGCCCTTATGCGGAATATTGTCCCATTCTTCTGAAAGTGCTGTTCTTAGTGCTGCCACTGTCGTGGGCACAGGATTTCTCGCATATAAAGCTCTTTTTAAATTGTCCCAAACATGCTCAATGGGATTAAGATCCGGGCTGCGTGCTGGCCAATTAATTGTACGTATCCCAACCTCTTCGCAATATTGTCGAACTTGTGCAGCAGCGTGCGGCCGGGCATTATCCTGCATTAAAGTAAAATTTTCGCCTATAAATCCCATGTAAGGCACCACGTGATCTTCTAAGATCTCTGTTATGTAGCGATGTGCAGCCAAGCCCCCTCTATTACCGTTTTGACGGACCATGTCTATGAACACAAGTTCTGTTCGCCCGTTCATCGATATGCCACCCCAGACCATACACGATTGTCTGGCCTCCGCATTGTTCACGGACGAGTGTAGGACATGTTTATATGGTGCAGATGGTCGCAGAAGAGTCTATCGTTGACATGGGGAGTGATATGCTCAAAGTTGACAACTTTGGACCATTTGCTGGTCTAAAAGGGGTGATATCCGCTTCCTTTAACCTTCTTCTTATTGTTCGTGCACTCATATTTACTCCACGCACTTCATTAAGCTATGTTTTGATGTTAACTGACGTGAGAAAACGATTTCGCAGGGAAGTTGTAACAATAAATCGGTCATCACGACCGGTGGTTGCTCGAGTCCTGCCTGTACCAAGTCTCCTTCTGTAAGAACCTGTCTCCACAAACCTTCTGTATATTCTAGAAACCGTAGACTGGTTTAAATTTAAATTTCTACCAATCATTCGTTGATCCAAGCTCTCCCGCACCAGTGCTACAATTTGAGCCGCTTGTTCGGATGAAGTTTCCATATTATGGTTCAAAAACTCTCGATGAGTTAATAAAACAAAATATTTGTAGAAAAACAAAAAACCCGACTGCGTAAAAACTTTTTTTTAAAACTACTTGAAAATAAAAACTAAAAAGAAAGAAACAAGCCCAGTAGTTTAGAATTATGTTAAGTAATACTAAATAACAACACAATTTAAATAGTTTTATAATCGATACACATATAAAACAAATCATAAATTCTAATGCAGAACAGGATGACTCACAGTCGGGGCCCCTTGGGAAGATTTGATTGGTAAAATTTGAATGGGCCCCGACTGTGAGTCGTTCTGTTCTGCATTAGAATTTATGATTTGTTTTATATGTGTATCGATTATAAAACTACTTATTTAAATTATGTTGTTATTTAGTATTACTTAAGGCGAGGTTGCAGTACAGTGCGTAGCTCGACCTCACCCCCCGCAAAAACAAAAACACGGCGGTGGCGTCAGCGAGTGAGCGGGGGGAGGGGAGGGGGGGGGTTTCGTGTGTGCGTGTGCCACAGCGCAGCGTAAAAAAACCGTAGATGAGTTATGCGAACTTCAAAAGTGGCACATTAAAAACTGACAAATTCATGACAAACTGTTTTTTTCTAAATGTCTCATTTGGCTTTAGTCGCGTACGCGCTGCGGTCGGAAGCGCTCGCTCTTTTACTCGCGTGTGTGTACGTTACATTTAAAAATGCCGTCGTGTGTAATGAGATTTTGCTAAAGTAGTTAAACTATAGTAGGAAAATGACTTAAAGTTATGGAATCACTTCTCATTCATGAGTATTACAATATTACAACGTTTTATTTTCAATTTATAATAAATTCAGTATCACAAATAATAGAGTGAATAAAAAATTGGCATTTAGCGAGTGTAAAAGAGAAGCAGTATTGTGCGTGTTCAAAGACTAAAAAACAAAGTATCCAGATGGGACATTCGTAATAATAAAATACTGATGTGTGTTTTTGTCAAGTAATAAAAGTGATTTGAGGCTGAATCAACACAATATATTATTATTATAGAAATACAAAATCATACGTAAGTTACAAACATTGACGGATGATCAAAGTCCATTCACTTGTTCTTGTTTTTCTCTTTTTAGTATTAAATAACTAAGTAGATTGTACTGCACAGTTTTCGCTGCCGACACACCGTACCCCTGGCAGTACCCCTGGGGGTATGGTGGGTCTTCCAAAGCTTAACCGTACTCCCAGATAATATTGTTGTGTAATTAGTTTACTAATTTCAGTTCGTTAATTTCAAGTTCTACTATTTTGTGGGATCATTCCGAGTATAGTAGTAATATTGAACAATTCTATGATAGAACTGACCTAATTCTATTAGCACAACTTGATAAGGAGAACAGAACTAATGGGATAAGTAATAGGAAATGTCCCAGTCTAGTTCTATGTATGTTTTTACAAGGGTATTCAATAGAACTACTGGGAATGATCCGTAGTGTCACGACATCGCGCTCATATATCCGAATAAATATGTTTTGTAGACGTTCATTTGTTTAATGTGTTAAACAAATGAACGTCTACAAAACAAATGAACGCCTACAAAACCAATGAACGTCTACAAAACAAATGACTTACAGAAAGTGATCAGCTATCGATAGTGATTGCAGAAAACAGGTGCATGCGATTTTGAACCTAATTGACATTAGTCAGAATTTATAATTTTATTACCCTAATATTGCCAGAAAGCGAGTAAAAACAAAAAAAAAAGTTTGTCATGAATTGTCAATAAGGTCAAAAATCGCATGCACCTGTTTTTTGCAATCACTATCGATAGCTGATCACTTTCTGGTAGTCATTTGTTTTGTAGACGTCCATTTGTTTTGTAGACGTTCATTTGTTTTGTAGACGTTCAATTGTTTTGTAGACGTTCGTTCGTTTAACACATTTTTATAAATACATATTTATTCGGATTTGTGAGCGTGATGTTGTGACACTACCCTTGTAAAACATACATAAAACTAGTGGTAAATTTCCTATAACTGTTTCCTATTAGTTCTATTCTTCTCATCAAGTTGTGCTAATAGAACTAGTGGGGAAAAAAGTATCACTAGTTCTATCATAGAACTGTTCAATAGAAATAGTGGGAATGATTCGACAGCGCAAGGATGATGATGATGACGGGTCTTCAACAGTACCACAGATTATACCTATAATATACAAAGCATTATAACCATTAGCAGTAATACCTAAACGTTTTATTCTCTAATTTATCTCCTTGTTGCACTATATCATCGTACTACCGCTTGTCTTCGCTTGTCTAAAAATACAAAAACGTAAGTAGTAAGTCATTATCATACGAGAGATAACACTGTTCAGTTTAATGTCCACGTAGCACGTTGGTATAACACTACGAGCATTTCAGCCAGGAGTACGGTTAAGCTTTAAAAGACCCACCATACCCCCAGGGGTATTGCCAGGGCTACGGTGGGTCCGCAGCGCACAGTTTTTATATTAACGTACTGTTTTAGGTTTTTATTGAATGAAATGAGAAGAATGAAATGTACTTTTTTAATAAATGTTATAAATAAATCACATCGACTTTTTATTTACGACGACCGACTTTAAATGAATTAATCAAATTTACTTTGAGGAGAATTGAATTTACTCAAGACAGACAAAGTGATCATGTCGCATCTGAGTCAAATTATTGTTTGTGAAACGGTCAGCATGATGTCACAATGCGCTTCGGTCCAGAGAGTATATGTTTATCTCTATTTCGCGCTTGCGATTAGATATGTTATCTCACTTACACTTCTTATCTAATTCTTAGTGTGTCGTTTTGACATATTTATATTAGTGTACGTACGCTTTTCGCGATGCGTGCCACTCGTAAGCTCCGTCATGTTACCTTGTCAGTAACCTGTCTACGGTTTCTTACTAGTATGTCTATGGTTTGAACGATTGAGTTTGGAATACGAATTACTTTGTACTTTTGCGAAAACGTACATGCGGGGGTGGAGGGGGATTTTGCGGAGCAACGACGTACGTCCGCCCTCAATCACGCCTAGACAGGCACTGATGAACGGCCGGCGAGCGATATAATGCCAACATTTTGACTATTTTTTTTCTTGGAGAAAAATGATAACGAAATTACGAAATCTGTTTTTACCATTTATTTTAAAATAAAAAGCTATTTCTATTGATAATACTTTCATATAAATTCATTATGGAATCTCTAAGCAGTACACGTTTAAAATTGTGATTTAGTGCCATGTTTGACATTTTTTTTTATCGAACCAATCATTCCAAATCGTGTTTCTATCTTTACGATTTACTAGAAGATATGTTCAACTTTTATACTTTAATTTTTATTCATTAAAAATATCATAGTACATGGGACTTTCAGACGTTCAAAAATCTTGAAAAGTCTTCTAAACTACTGGGCTTGTTTCTTTCTTTTTAGTTTTTATTTTCAAGTAGTTTTTAAAAAAAGTTTTTACGCAGTCGGGTTTTTGTTTTTCTACAAATATTTTGTTTTATTTTATACTTTTTAGTTATACACTGTTTTCTTGTTTGTATATCGTTTATACTTGAAATAAAAACTTAAATCAATAAGTAAGAAAATTAGCGAGAATTATTGTTTTGTTAAACAACTTTAAATCGTTATATATCCTAAACTATTATTTAAAATGAAAAATGATAAAACGAACCTAAAGATGATTTTAAAATACCTATTCAACGACACCCCACTTGACATAGTTCATCGACTTTTTTTTTTTCATTTTGACAATATGGCGTCTGGTTGTCGCTGTGGTGAATTTTGATTACTGTCATGTCTTTAGTGACACTCGCAAGATTATGACAAATCGATTGACGTAAGAATCATCAAAATCGGCCTACGCATTTGGTCTCTAGAACGCCACATAGAAACAAACATACATACATACATACGTACATACATACATAGACTGATAAACACATTACCCTCCTTTGCGTCGCGCAGTCGGGTAAAAAACTAACCCAACAATTCTGCTGGTAACAATAATTCAATTGACAAAAGAATAAAAAAAAACAATGCGAATCAATTTAAAATATTGTTATATATAACACGCAAATCTGATACTACGAGTAAATTTTCTTTTCCCGGCTATATTCATTTGTTTTACTGCAGTTCTATTTTTAAATTTTGCTTTTTTTAAGATTAAGAGCCAGTCTCTCCATATTTATATAATTTAATCTAAAAAGTTTGCATACATATAAAAAAAAATTTTTCAAAGTAATCCTGAACTTTGATGCAGTTTATGAGTCCGTCAGTTTATATCTATAAAGCAAAGTTGAAGAATAAAAATGATAAATTACAAAATAAAATAAAATAAAGTATACATACAGAAACCATGTTTACGTGTATGTATGTGTACGTGCGTGCGTGCATGCATTAGTGTGTGTGTGTGTGTGTGTGTGTGTGTGTGTGTGTGTGTGTGTGTGTGTGTGTTTGTGTGTGTGTGTATGTGTGCGTGTGTGTGTGTTCGAGCTCCTATGGCTCTTCTGTAGATTTAAGTACTTGGTTTTAATACAACAAATTTTTGCTTATACACCACTATTATTTTTTAATTAGTACAAAAACTTTAAGGACATATTAGCGATGACATTATTATCATATATGTGACATAAGAATTTCATAATATCTAGAAATAGCAAAGTTATAATCATTTGTTTTTTGTAGAAAATCTCACCTAAATCATAGACATATCTTACAATCCATTCACTACTTCATTGATAGTACTTACTTTCCGTCCTACTCTTACGCATTCTTTCCGTCGCACTTATAATGTAGGTAGCCTTAGACAATAAAATGAAGCAAAATAATAAGTGTAGATAGTTACTTTTTAATTTTCTCAATTCTACCCTCTCTTTCATACTTCATCCGGGCTTAGCACCGGCAAAATTTACTGTTTTACAAGTAATTAAATACGGCGGTTTGTACTTAGAAAGCAAACACATATCAAAATAAAAGAAGGTATACTGTAATAAAAAAAGAGTAATTTTGGCGTATTTATGAAGTTAGAATCATCTGCTATTTACAAATATTATTTTATCATGATCATGTCAGCCTAGAGACGTCCACTGCTGGACATAGGCATCCCTCAAGGTTCGCCACACAGACCTATTTTGAGCCGCCCGCAATAATTTGAATTATTATTTACTTAAGTAGGTATTATTTACTAAATTTACAAGTATTTTCATTATCCTTCAAAACGTCCACCACCATTGTCAATACACAGACACTTCGTCTTGACTGACTTGACTTCGTCAAAAGCGTCCAATATGCGCTGTTTTAATTGTTCGACACTAACCGGCTCACTTTTGTACACTCACAAAAAGATGTCTATGGGTACATAGCTGCACTCGCGATTCCGCCACTCAAAAAATACGCACGAAGCATATCTACATACTCCCGTAATGTGAAATGATTAGCCATCGCGTCGGGCAAACGTAGACAAACAATTCAATGGATGCGCTCAGTTCCACTAGCAATTTAGCATTGTTTGTCGCATTGGGGCGGGGCGCGGCGCGGGCGCAGAGGGACAGGGGGGAATTTATCAATGGAGCATTTACTACAGCATTTAGTAGTCATAGTACGCGGGTCTTAATTATGCATTTACCAATTATTACGTATTTTTGTGGACAATTTTGAGACAGTTTTGGGACTTAGTGTTTTTATTTTTTAATTACATAAATATGATCAGTTAAAGATACTTAGTGCTCCGTTAATTTTTTTGTACTAATTAAAAAATAGTGGTGTATATTGTGTCAGGCGCTTTGCCTACCTAATATATCACTCGCCATTAAACCATTGTGCCGAACAGTTGATCTTTTAATCGCTCACCCAAGAAGTTCTAAGTTCAAGAATTTTTCGAAATTTACCAGCAAAACCTACAGTCCATTACAGTGTGTGTGTTGCTGTGTGAAGGCTTTTTTATAGTCATGATAAATTACAAAATAAAATGAAAAAGAAGTACACACAGTCATTGGGTAAATGTTGATAATTTTATTTATTTTGTTGTATAAATATGAGGACTGTCTATCAAATTGTCTACTTGCCAAGGATGTACTGGCCGTTCTCGTGGGAGCAACATTAGAGTAATTTGGTTTTTTTAGAATTTTAGTGTCAAAAATTCCTAATCTTGGTTTTGAGAAGTTCTAGGTGTGAGTGCCACGATAGAGTCTGGTCAATCATAATACTAAGCTATTTGGTATTATATATCTACTTTATTAATGATGGAGCAATTACAATTTATAGAGTAGGTAAATATTGGTGCAGTTATGAATCCGGACTCCAAAGTTTACTGGCGGCTGAGACGAATTATATATAGAGAAGCATATAAAGTAAGTTTTAGTTACATTTTAGGTTATGAGTATGTCTGGAGATTACTATTAAGCTATTTAGCTACCCTAGTCATTTCAGCTTCAGTTAATTCTTATACTTCCTTCCAAGAACTTCCAGTAAAAACAATGGCTGTATCGTCGGTATATGAAAATATATTACCGGATGGAATATCTAGCCTACACAGATCGTTAATATAGATAAGAAACAGGGTAGGTCCTAGAACACTACCCTGTGGGACACCGTAAAGGACGCGTTCAGTCTGGTTCACTAATATACTTTTAATAATTAATTTTTATTTTATTTATTTTATTATACTGATCGATTTTGACCTGCTGCTGACGTTCCGTAAGATAGCTTTTAAATAATAATAGGCGAGCATTTCCACGTGTTTCTATGTTTTCAAGCTTAATAATTATTTAGACGGCCCATATAGTGAGTCACTTTCTGCCAATTCCATCGCAACTAACCTGCCTAGAATTTTTAGATTCCCTGTAAGTAGTGATAGTGCTAGACCCACAAATACTATGGCAATTGGTTTATTTTCACTATTCATAAGGTTATTAGTAACTGTAGAATCTTCTACCTTTTTGCCTCTAATGATATTTTGTGTGCGTATATACATAGGTGAATGCTTGCTTATGGATACTCTACTGGTGAATGTGTGTGTTTAGCGTGGGACTGAGACATTCTAATTGTAAACTATGGTTTATATCAATGAGTTTACACGACAATTTCGTATACTGGTATGTGTATCATTATGTTTATTAGTATAGTGCCCAGTTACAATCAGATGCAGGTCAGAACTGGAAGACGTTAAAGTAGTGAATTGAGAAGATAATTTCAACAAAGACCGTTACGTTCGAGACCAATATTAACCATAAAAAAATGTCAACCTGCCCCTTTATATTTTCAATAACGATATATCCTTGCAACAGTTTTTGGTATCCATAAAACACGTTTATTTCACCCTAAAGTTCTCAGTGTCAGGTATCATTGATCGGGGACGCTCATGCACGAAATCAATGTGTAAGCGTCACGCGGCTCCAAAAAACAGGTCACGAAATGCTGAAATGTTTTCCGCTCAGTGAAGCTAGCACCAAAACGGCAATCATGTGCCTCATTCCCAAGCGCTTCACGTCTTTACTTATCCTAGGTCAATATACACAACCCAGAAAAAGATTGATCCCTAGCTTGAACCCTATAGTCAATCTGAATACACGATGGTTTAGCTCCTGGTGAATATGTTGTGACAAGTGTTGTAGATTTTTTATAAGTTCATCTGATCTCTATCTAAGCAGAACTTGTACTATGATCACATGATTACTGATAAACATATATTTATATATTTATTTTTAAAGTATATATATCACACAAAGTTTGTCCTGGATGGTTAATGAACTTCCAGCTTAGCAGTCACGGTCACTCGATCAGTAAGTCAGGTTTGAACGCAGCATGAGAACACCTGGTACGCAATTGCTTCCGTATTTAGGCAATCCTTTTATACGTTCAAATTGTAATGTTTCACCCGTTAGAAATAATATCTAGAAAAGCAATCTTCTAAAATGATGTATAAATCAATATGATGCTTCTACAAGTTTCATGGTTGAGAGATTTGAGAGCGGTAGCAAACGAGTTGCGCAATGGAGGGGTTGAACTATTTTTAATATCGCATAGGCCGCTGCCGAACTACCCAGATCCGTATAGTATAGCACTTAACCATTGGCCACAACCCTACCAATGTAACTCACTCTTGGTGACATTTATTCAGACTTGCGAATGCCACTGCGACTTTACAGCAAGAAAAAAAAAGGAAAACATTTTCACGTATTACTCTTTATGCGCATTATTATAAATATCTCATTTATATATATACTTAATTAACTTAACTTAATCCACAGTCTTACCTATATCAAACAGAAAATATATTAAAACTAACACAACAGAATAACCATGTGTAGATAGGAGTTAAAAGTCCATAAAGTAGGTAAACAATGTTTTATTTTTCCTCCAAATTGCTGTGTATATTTACCAAAACCATTTCATAAAGTAAGGTAATTTAGAATTACTTGTCTGTGATCATAAAACTCAGGCATATTGGTATTGAAACTAAATGTATATCATATTCAATTATTTGGAGCAGCGCGTATAAATAATTAAATAATAACAGGAAAATATTTTAATTTATAATGATACACTTTATAAGGTGCTGCATGATTGTATGATCTATGTAAACAGTGAATTTAGCAATGTTACTAACGATCATTTTGTCAATAATGTTCTTTAGACCAAATTCGACCACCACGGTCAATTTCAATAGACGTTACTCAACTGCGCAAAATAATTATACTGTCGTCGTAGCGTGAACAAACCCAAACGCTCTCTATTTCCTCGTTCTCTAAATCCAATGGGACGGCAAATCCGATATAACCAGAAATAAATTGGGCACAAGATCAACAGCTTAATGCGTTTACCAAGGCAAGAGGGTGTTACGCCGCTTACTTCCAAGTTCCTGTTGGACAATTATTGACATAAGAAGCTATTATTTCATTTTGATCGACCCTGAAATCGAACCCAAGAGACGCTAGCACGACCGCTCACTAAACCACAGGGGCAGATGATGATTATGAAAGCCGACTGAGCTTTCATAAATATCCCGAGTTACTCATTGAGTTATAAACAAAAGCAGTATTGATTTATGTATTTGGTTAATAAATTTCTTTATTTTTAGCAGCATATTAACGAACCATGTAGCAGTTTGCGGGTTTAAGGCCAACATTGTTTCAATAATAGCACACAAATGGCATAGTAATGCTTTTAAGTACACGTATGTATTGTAAGCACTTATTGCTTACACGTGCAAACGACCTTTAATTTTACGTCATTCAAACTAATTGAAAGTAAATTATGACGACATCATTCTAATCAACTGTAAACAAAGAACATGAAATTCCGTCGTGTTTATATGTTATTTGTAAAGTAAATACTCATAGTATTACGTTTTAGGATTATCTTAACGACCGTGTAAGAACTTAAACCCACAAATAAGATTCATATACAGATTCAATACTCGAACGTTCAAGAATTCCTTAAGTTTAAATTATACGATATTTATCATGAATCGCCAACCAATTCGATAATGAAAAAAATCCCGTTCCATTCGTTTTTATAAAGTATGTATGTATAAAACCTAAAATATGCGAGAGGGCAAAAGTGCGAACGAAGGTGATAACGTTACCCTTTTGTGTTCACCATAGCACCGACTTGTACGCCAGACGTCAGCACCAAACACAATTTACCGGCATTACACTGACTTTCCAGCCATGTTATTATAAGAAGCGGCCGAAATGGAAGACATTTTACAATATGGATTCTTTGACCTTTCACTTTCGTTCCACAGATATTCTGATTCAATTATAGAGTAACAGATGAACAGAGAAAGCTTATATTACACCATCGATTGAATAACTGTATTGGCAGAAATGTTATGAAGGATTATGCGGCGGCGTTGTTTCTGTAAATTGTATAATTAGTAAGAAAAACAGATTGGACTCACCGTTTGTTAACAGGGCGCACTAAGTATGATAAACAATGGCACAGTATGTAAGTCCCATCACGTGGTTGTTGTTGCACAGTGTAATGTTTTGAGTGCGGAGAGGTGTCGGGCGTATGGCGCGGTTTGCGCCTGAAACTCGACTGTTTCAGCGGCGCTGTCGTCGGAGGCTCGCCCCCGCACCGCAAGGTTAAAGCGGTTCCAGCGAACCTATTAAGCGTTAAATATTATAAATGTTGACACCATTAATGATTATTAAAGAGCTTTCAATGTTAATTCTGTCACTCTTTGTACAATAACTCATCATCAACTAAGCCCAAGAATAAATATATATCTATACTCAAATTTTACATGAAATAGGGAATCCGAATTCTAAATATTTAATATTTACATAGGTTCCTGGACTTCATTTACCTTACGTAGCATTGAGCCGAAAACCCTGGAGATCCCTTATATTTGTTGTATTAATAATTTTCATAGAGCATAGTGATAAAGTGATTCATAGGTATTAAAATATCGTTTTGTATCTAGAGTAAACTTCGAGCTATATACAATTGTACATGGATTATTCGTTGATTTGGAAAGAATCATCTTAAAATGCTTTTGATGCGATGCTTAGGTAGTCCTGTTATGGTAGAGACAAAATAAAAATATTTTGGTAACAAATTATTTCGCTTTTGTAATATTTATTAGGTACTAAATTATCAGCATATATTACTACACCGATAAATGGCCTCACGTTTCGAATTAAATATTTTTCACATTTCGTATTAGTTTATGAAGCGCTGTAGCGGCTGCGTTCACACTAATCAAACTGGTATTACTAAACCTCATTGATTTTCAAACTGCTTTTATCATCAAATCTCATTCGAAACCCACACAACATATATAAATGCATTTGCCGAAGGTCCTTACTTAAAGGTCATTAAAATCTATCACCTTATGAACCAACTCTACTAGCGTTTTTAATTTATTTTAAAATGTTTTGGTCATTTCAAGACTGAAATTGTCCGAAAGCATTTTATCGTAGAGTTTACTATTATTCAAACTCTTAAAACGCACTCTATTTCGTTTATGCTTAGATTTTATAGATATGCATAAAGATACAGCCTTCACCCACTAAGGGACACATTGTGATGCTACGCACATACAAGATCATTTATCAACGCTATCAATGTTATATGATGTCAGGGTCTAAGTAAATTAAAACTTTAGGCGCAAACTCTCTTGTGTATAAAACAGATTTGGCTTTACTTCAGGGTTTATCTCTAGCGGTGTTCAGCTTATCGTATTAAGTGATTTCATTTCTCTCTAACAGATGGCTCTTGGGCTCGGGTGATAAGTGTATTTCGTATTCTGGGACATAGCTAAGCAAAAAACGTCGTCTAGACGACATTGTAATGGTGTTTTTGCCAGGGCTTTCCTTTTGTTGGTTTTCTTCGAGAATGATCCTATACGGAATTAGTGATTTAGTATAGGCATTTTTCATTAGTATACTTCTCAAATGTAGCTATGTCTCACTTTAAACAAGCATAAATAAATCATAAGGTCATTTGTCCTTTATAATACAGGTTCTGCGGGCACGTGTGACCTTTACTTACGCTGGATCTAATTGCGTTTTATTATAAACGCACTAATGCTAATATCAGACTTATGTAAATTTGATGTAATCAGTACCTTAGCACAAAGGGCGCTTTGAAATTAGACTGTCATACACCGGGTCGTTATATATATATTTTTAATACTGATTTTGCATCCGTAGATGGACCGTGTTGCAGTACAACGCAGGTTTCATCTACGGCTTCTTGTAATTTCTTGGAAAGAGTCGTGTTGTATGGAGAACAATAATCGGTCGGGCGCAGTTCACTCGTGCGTCAGCTGATCGGGACCAATAACCTAATCAGGGCTACGTAGAGCTTACTCTACGGTACACTTTTTCTCAAAGCATAGGAATTCATCAATTAAAGCATAGGAATTCATCAATTGTCCGTGTGGTGACGGATTAAGAATACGAATTGTCAATTGTTGTAAATATCATCCCATGGGTGTCGTAAGAGCCGACAAAGGGAGCATAGTATGCAGAGAACAGCACTGTAAGAGAAGGAAAACTTAATACAAACCCTATACCAAACCGCTTGGCCAGCGTGGTATAGTAGGCCAGTTCCTCCTTGCAAAGGAGAGGGCTAGTCAAGTTCAATCTAAAAATCAAATACAGGGAAGATGCATATAACACTTTTAATAATCATTTATTTATTGAAACGAAAGTACTATTGATGGATTGTATGGCGATATTTATATTTATTTTCAAATCGACCATTGTGGTTCTCCGTATCTGTCATAGTTAAGGTATTGAGTACCCTCCTACATGAAAAAGCTGATTTAATATTATTCTATAAATAAGGTTTAATGCACGGTTAACGTTTCATAGCCGCTGTCAAAAACAAAAGTAGTTATGAACATCTTGAATTTACTTTCAATACATATGTACATATGTCACAACCACCTATTTAATGACTTTAAATAGGTGGTTGTGACAGGACAAAAGTATCTGGTTTTCTATCCCGAAAATTTGTTTTAACCGAATACTTATTAATATGATGTAACAATTTTTAGTTTTATGTTAAATCTTTTAATACTGGTAAATATCAGACATGGCTTCAAACAGCTACTCTGGTGCAAAATTTTGAAACTACTGTTTCCTTGTGCCAAGTGAGTTTGATGTTCACGAATAATTCAAGTTTTAATACAACCGTTGACCAAAACGTTGTTATGATGTTTCCAATTTATATCGTTAGATGGCAGTGTAAGGCTTCAGTCGTTTTAACCCACCCTGAGTGGCTGAAGTTTTGTAATTTTTAGCAGTAAGCTTACAGAGGAATTTATTTTCGTGTCAGCTAGATGTCGCTTGAATCATTTTAGATAGTACAGTCTGCTAGCGTTATGGCCTAGCCCATGTTGATTACTGTGTAATTTTTTAAGTTTTAGAACGTTGAAAACAGGTAGGTAATTAATACTTAGCTACGTGGGCCTAACAAACAATATCTAATATTTTAAACATAAAAACATATATTCTTCACAGAAACAAAAAATCCTATTGTAAAATCTAAATGTGAAAAAATATTTATTCTTCAGGCTCTGTAACTTCAAAGAGTTATATGGAGTACTGCATTTGAATTTAGAATTTGGTCTATTAATTCTTAGACAAATGCTACAAGTATGTTTATTATTGCACAAGTACTGCATTCTTTTTATGCTGCACTTCTTCTTATCATTGATACACTTTTCATGCAAGTACTACGTAAATCGTTACTTAAAAAACAAACTTCAAGTGACGTTTTCAATGAAAATAAATTTATTGATCCCCTTGGGACCAATGTCCATCAATGTTATATGACGTCAGGGTCTAAGTAAATTAAAACTTTAGGCGCACACTCTCTTGTGTATAAAACAGATTAGGCTTTACTTCAGGGTTTATTCCTGGTGGTATTCAGCTTGTCGTATTAAGTGATTTCGTTTCTCCCTAACAGATGGGTCTTGGGCTCGGCTGATAAGTGTATTTCGTATTCTGGGACATAACTAAGCAAAAAACGTCGTCTAGACGACATTGTAATGGTGTTTTTTGCCAGGGCTTTCCTTTTGTCGATTTTCTTCGAGAATGATCCTATATAGAATTAATGATTTAGTATTAGTACCTACTGCGGTACACCTATAGTTTATGTGGATATTATCAAACATGTAAAAATAAGAGGCATTTTTCATAAAAATACTTATTAAATGTAGCTATGTGCCCATTTTAAACGAGCATAAATAAATCATAAGGTCATTTTGTCCCTTATACTACGTATGTGTGACCTTTACTTACGCTGGGTCTAATTGCGTTTTATTATAAACGCTCTAATGCTAAAATGAGACTTATGCAAATTTGATGTAATTAATTATTACTTTAGCACAAAGGGCGCTTTGAGATTAGACAGTCGTACAGCCGGTCGTTATTTATATACTTTTAATACTGCTTTAGCATCCGTAAATGGAACGTGTTGCAGTCCAACGCAGGTTTCATCTACGGATTCTTGTAATTTCTTGGAAAGAGTCGTGTTGTATAATAATATTCTATAATATTATTCTATCACATTCACACAACACCATCTAGTCCCAAATTAAGCAGAGCTTGTACTATGGGTACTAGATAATGGATAAACATACATACAGGTCTCCCAAAGTGATAATGCGCATAGAAATCTTCGTCACTGTTCGGCAACGGTCGTATTCCTGGAGCGTCGGAAGACGATGTGTATATAGAGTTGTTAAGTGCATAATTTAGTAAAATTATGTTTTTTGTGTTAAAAATAATTAATATTGATTTATCAGTAAAGAAATTTGATTCGATAGTTCCATATAAGTAAATAGTGAAGAAAACCACACGATAGCGAATATGCTACAATTTTTGTTGAATTGATTTACTTCGATTATGATACTTTTTAAGTGTCTTGCTGTAGCTGGTGTAATGATGGAAGAAAAGAAGGTTTAAGTAATACAAGGTTTATATTAGAAGAAGAAAAATGGTTTTCAAACACAGGTTACATTAAAATCTTAGAAATCTAATCATAACATCTCAGTTCAAAAGTATTTACAGCAGTGATCATTCCAGAATAATGTTACAATTACAAAAAAATTAATCAGAATCAGGGAGGATCTCTATTCCTGACATCGTAGATTCATCAGAACTTTCATTATGCTCTTGTTCATTGACACTTTCCTCACTGCTATCACCTATGTAAATAATCATTTCATCAGAAAAGCTATCGATTCTTGGGTCAAATTTTCTATATTCATTTTCGCATTTAACAGCATGATCACAAACTTTTTTCCATTCTTCTGGTCCTATATTATTGATTTTTTCTAATACAGCATCTTTTACTGACGTGACAGTCATTGCAATATTTTTTTTGGCTACGTGTTGCTTTATTTGGGACCAAATATTTTCAATGGGGTTAAAATCGGGATGATATGGTGGCAATCGTATAATTTGATGCCCACGTTCCTCCATTATACGGTCAATGACAAATTCTGTGTATTTCTCTTTATGTCTTTTTATAATTTCATACAAATCGAGTTTCAGTTTCTTTAGGTCATGCGGAATGTTGTGTTGTTGTAACCAAGCTATCATTTGTGGTTTAGGTGTGTTTGAGTTTGGTGGTTTCACAGACAGCTTATTATGATATGGGGCGTTGTCAATTACCAACACACTATTAGGAGGCAAGTTAGGAATCAATTGATTGCGTAGCCAAGCTTGATAACGTTCCGCGTTTATTTCTTTATGATAATCACCTTCTGAGTCGACACATTTATGTAACATTAGAGCCCCTGGGACGAAGCCTTTTTCATTGCCTGCGTGTACAATAATTATTCTCTCTCCTTTGGAAATGGGTTGTTTGATACCTTTTTTGCTGCTATTTTGCCAAGTTTTACCCTTAGTATGTGATGTATGCACGTATGACTCGTCCATAAACACTATACTTCTACCAGAATTCCTCAGCTGTTGTATTTCTCTGAGATATTTGATCCTTTTTAAACGTATATCATGCTTTTCCATAAGTTACCGTCTGTTATTATCTATTTCCAGAAACCTAAACCCCATTTCTTTCAAGAACAGCCTTAAAGTCTCTGCACAGCCTTTCAAATTAATAGCTTCGATCAACTTTTTTCTCAAATTATTTACAGTTGGGAGTTCTTTGAGCGTCAAGTGAAAATTGTATATCATATTACGAATAACACAGTAGTCGAAATCATCAAGTCCCAGCCGAAATCTACTTTTGGTTTTCCTTTTTTCGGGGTGGAAAATTTCATTGATTGATTCTGTTTTTTTTCGTTTAAAATATTAGTCAAAGTTCGTCGTGAAATTCCTGTAGCTTTTGTAACACGGTCCTGAATTTTTTTAAAATAACCATCATGGTCTTTTTTGAAAACATTGGCTTCATTTAAGAAATAAAGGTACACATTAAGACCATTTGCCGTGTTTGTGCCTTAAGTGGCTTTCCACGTTTAAATTTATCCATTCTGGAAGAATAAGTCTGAAAGAAAATGGTATGGGCAGAGTTACTGAGATATTTAGACATATTTTTATTTATTTGTCGTATTATTGCATTATGTACTAATATACTTTATAATATTATTTATTCCTATATCTATTTGCTTATTGTGTGTATCTTTTTAAAATGTTTTTTCTAGTACTTAATATGTATTTAAAGTAGGTATTTTTAATTTTTTTATATTAACAAGCCGTGAAAAATGTTAGTATATTAACCTATTTTACAAAATAAAGTATTTAAATTTGTATAACATAATTAAATTCACCTTTGAAAACAAAACCAAGAAGGGTGTCTAATAGCAGCTCTATATAATTCCACACAGAGAGAACACGTGCAGTCACCACCATTATATAAAGACGACTGACGGACCTTTGAGTCCTTTGACGGACCGGCGACCGCCGCCGACCGCCCGAATTGTTTTCGATTGTGTACACATAATATTCACTCCTATTTCTTTCGAACAAGGTGCAAAATGCAAGTGCATTGTTTAGGGCTCTTACAATTCAATGATTCGGGTGTTTCCGGGAATACGACAATTAACGAAGATCTGCATGCGCATTATTAATTTGGGAGTACTGTATATACTTTTTGTTTTGTAAATAAATACATATAATACATAGAAACCCCCAGACCTAGACAAACATCCGTGTTCATGCACACAAATGTTTGACTTGAGCGGGAATCGAAGTAAAGGGTATAACATGGAAAATAATAATCGGTCGTGCACAGTTCACTCGTGCGTCATCTGATCGGGACCAATAATCTAATCAGGGCTACGTAGAGCTTACTCTACGGTACACTTTTCTCTTAATATTAATTACAAAGCATGGAAATTTAATCTTAAAATCAAATACCTACAGGGAAGACACATATAACACTTTTAATAATCATTTATTTATTGAAACGAAAGTACTATTGATAGATTTTATGGCGATATATATATTTATTTTCAAATCGACCATTGTGGTTCTCCGTATCTGTCATAGTTAAGGTAATGAGTACCCTCCTACATGAAAAAGCTGATTTAATATTATTCTATAAATAAGGTTTAATGCACGGTTAACGTTTCATAGCCGCTATCAAAAACAAAAGTAGTTATGAACCATAGACTATATATATATAAAGTATATGAACATCTTGAATTGACTTTAAATACATATGTCACTACCGCCTATTTAATGACTTTAAATAGGTGGTTGTGACAGGACAAAAGTATCTGGTTTTTTAACCGAATACTTATTTATATGATGTAACAATTTTTAGATAGATAGATAGATAGATAAATCTTTATTGTGCAAATACAGTTGGTACAATAGCTTAAAATGTAGGTAATTGGTGTACAAATAGTAAATGCACAAAGGCGGCCTTATCGCAAAGTGCGATCTCTTCCAGGCAACCTTAATTTTTAGTTAAATGTTAAATCTTTTTATACTGGTAATATCAGACAAGGCTTCAAACAGCTACTCTGGTGCAAAATTTTGAAACAACTGTTTCCTTGTGCCAAGTGAGTTTGACGTTCACGAATAATTCAGGTTTTAATACAACCGTTGACCAAAACGTTGTTATGATGTTTCCAATTGATATCGTTAGATGGCAGTGTAAGGCTTCAGTCGTTTTAACCCACCCTGAGTGGCTGAAGTTTTGTGATTTTTAGCAGTAAGCTTACAGAGGAATTTATTTTCGTGTCAGCTAGATGTCGCTTGAATCATTTTAGATAGTACAGTCTGCTAGGTACTGTACTAGATGCGAGTTCTTTGACACTTTACAAACTACTTTGTGATGGTTTTTTATAATATTGCTTTCCGATTATTGTGTAAATTAGTATGGTAAATAACCTCAATAAAATGCTTAATTACATTTTATGCGTGTATCTTTTAACTCATGTGCTAAAAAAATTTAGCTTTTTGAAGGTAATTTTCCTTTATTACATTTATTTACATATTCATATGTAATGCGTATTACTTTGTTTAGGCTTAGCATCAAATCATGTCAGAATTTCAGGATACTTAAACAAAATACAGTAGTTATGCATATTACTGCGTTATGGCCCAGCCCATGTTGATTACTGCGTCATTTTTTAAGTTTTAGAACGTTGAAAACAGGTAGGTAATTAATACTTAGTTACGTGGGCCTAACAAACAATATCTAATATTTTAAACATAAAAAAACATATATTCTTCACAGAAACAAAAAATCCTATTGTAAAATCTAAATGTGAAAAAATATTTATTCTTCAGGCTCTGTAACTTCAAAGAGTTAGCCGTCGGCCAGCGCGTCTCAAACAGCGCGTTTGGCGCGCGGACCACTATGAAACGAGTTCGCGTTTCTCTTTCCAATGTATGAAGCTTTGGCAGCGCCGGCCGACGGCGCGCGTCTCACACGCGGCGCGTTTGAACTGCGTGACTATGAAACGCTACTACTAATCTAGTGTAATTGTAAGCGCGCGCGTGTGGACGGCGCCGGTCAAACGCGTGACTCTGAAACCAGCCTTATAAGGAGTACTGCATTTTAATTTAGCATTTGGTCTATTAATTCTTAGACATATGCTACAAGTATGTTTATTATTGCACAAGTACTGCATTATTTTTATGCTGCACTTCTTCTTATCATTGATACACTTTTCATGCAAGTACTACGTAAATCGTTACTTAAAAAACATACTTCAAGTGACGTTTTTAATAAAAATATATTTTTGATCCCCTTGGGACCAATGTTAATCAATGTTATATGACGTCAGAGTCTAAGTAAATTAAAACTTTAGGCGCACACTCTCTTGTGTATAAAACAGATTAGGCTTTACTTCAGGGTTTATCCCTAGTGGTATTCAGCTTGTCGTATTAAGTGATTTTGTTTCTCCCTAACAGATGGCTCGTAGGCTCGGGTGATAAGTGTATTTCGTATTCTGGGACATAGCTAAGCAAAAAACGTCGTCAAGACGACATTGTAATGGTGTTTTTTGCCAGGGCTTTTCTTTTGTCGATTTTCTTCGAGAATGATCCTATATAGAATTATTGATTTAGTATTAGTACCTACTGCGGTATACCTATAGTTTATGTGGATATTATCAAACATGTAAAAATAAGAGGCATTTTTCATTAGTATACTTCTTAAATGCAGCTATGTGCCCATTTTAAACAAGCATAAATAAATCACAAGGTCATTTGTCCTTTATACTACAGGTTCTGCGGGCACGTGTGACCTTTACTTACGCTGGATCTAATTGCGTTTTATTACAAACGCACTAATGCTAATATCAGACTTATGTAAATTTGATGTAATCGGTACCTTAGCACAAAAGGCGCTTTGAGATTAGACAGTCATACACCCGGTTGTTATTTACATATTTTTAATACTGCTTTAGCATCCGTAGATGGAACGTGTTGCAGTCCAACGCAGGTTTCATCTACGGATTCTTGTAATTTCTTGGAAAGAGTCTGGTTGAATAATAATATTCTATAATATTATTCTATCTCATTCACACAACACCATCTAGTCCCAAACTTAAGCAACTTGCAGTACTTAAGCAGAGCTTGTACTATGGTTACTAGATAATGGATAAACATACATATATACTTTTTTTTTGTAAATAAATACATATAATACATAGAAACCCCCAGACCAAGACAAACATCCGTGTTCATGCACACAAATGTTTGACTTGAGCGGGAATCGAAGTAAAGGGGAAGTATGGAAAATAATAATCGGTCGTGCAGTGAGGGTCTAGTATGAGTTGGCACTCGATCGTCACGGTTGACAATAGCCTAGTTGACGGGAACAATTTCCATACATTTTGTAAAAGCGCCCCTAACGGAGAGTAGCGATCGATAGAGACCGCTAGGGGGCGCATTTAGAAAATGTATGGAAATTGTTCCCGTCGGCTAGGCTATCGTCCACCGTGACGATCGAGTGCAAACTCGTACTAGACCCTCGTTCACTCGTGCGTCATCTGATCGGGACCAATAACCTAAACAGGGCTACGTAGAGCTTACTTTACGGTACACTTTTCTCTTAATATTAATTACAAAGCATAGAAATTGAATCTTAAAATCAAATACCTACAGGGCAGACACATATAACACTTTTAATAATCATTTATTTATTGAAACGAAAGTACTATTGATAGATTTTATGGCGATATTTATATTTATTTTCAAATCGACCATTGTGGTGTGCTCCGTATATGTCATAGTTAAGATAATGAGTACCCTCCTACATGAAAAAGCTGATTTAATATTATTCTATAAATAAGTTTTAATGCACGGTTAACGTTTCATAGCCGCTCTCAAAAACAAAAGTAGTTATGAACATCTTGAATTTACTTTCAATACATATGTACATATGTCACAACCACCTATTTAATGACTTTAAATAGGTGGTTGTGACAGGACAAAAGTATCTGGCTTTCTATCCCGAAAACTTGTTTTAACCGAATACTTATTAATATGCTGTAACAATTTTTAGTTTTATGTTAAATCTTTTTATACTGGTAATATCAGACATGGCTTCAAACAGATACTCTGGTGCAAAATTTTGAAACTACTGTTTGCTTGTGCCAAGTGAGTTTGATGTTCACGAATAATTCAGGTTTTAATACAACCGTTGACCAAAACGTTGTTATGATGTTTCCAATTGATATCGTTAGATGGCAGTGTTAGGCTTCAATCGTTTCAACCCACCCTGAGTGGCTGAAGTATTGTAATTTTAGCAGTAAGCTTACAGAGGAATTTATTTTCGTGACAGCTAGATGTCGCTTGAATCATTTTAGATAGTACAGTCTGCTAGGTACTGTACTAGATGCGAGTTCTATGACACTTTACAAACTACTTTGTGATGATTTTTTGTAATATTGCTTTCCGATTATTGTGTAAATTAGTATGGTAAATAACCTCAATAAAATGCTTAATTATATTTTATGCGAGTATCTTTTAACTCATGTGCTAAAACAATTTAGCTTTTTGAAGGTAATTTTCCTTTATTACATTTATTTACATATTCATGTACAACGCGTATTACTTTGTTTAGGCTTAGCATCAAATCATGTCAGAATCTCAGGATACTTAAACAAAATGCAGTAGGTATGCATATTACTGCGTTATGGCCTAGCCCATGTTGATTACTGCGTCATTTTTTAAGTTTTAGAACGTTGAAAACAGGTAGGTAATTAATACTTAGCTACGTGGGCCTAACAAACAATGTCTAATATTTTAAACATAAAAAACATATATTCTTCACAGAAACAAAAAATCTTATTGTAAAATCTAAATGTGAAAAAAATATTTATTCTTCAGGCTCTGTAACTTCAAAGAGTTATAAGGAGTACTGCGTTTTAATTTAGCATTTGGTCTATTAATTCTTAGACAAATGCTACAAGTATGTTTATTATTGCACAAGTACTGCATTATTTTTATGCTGCACTTCTTCTTATCATTGATACACTTTTCATGCAAGTACTACGTAAATCGTTACTTAAAAAACATACTTCAAGTGACGTTTTTAATAAAAAAATATTTTTTTGATCCCCTTGGGACAAATGTCAATCAATGTTATATGACGTCAGGGTCTAAGTAAATTAAAACTTTAGGCGCACACTCTCTTGTGTATAAAACAGATTAGGCTTTACTTTACAGGGTTTATCCCTGGTAGTATTCAGCTTGTCGTATTAAGACAGATGATGAATAATACAGATGGCTCTTAGGCTCGGGTGATAACTGTATTTCGTATTCTGGGACATAGCTAAGCAAAAAAACGTCATCTAGACGACATTGTAATGGTGTTTTTTGCCAGGGCCTTCCTTTTGTCGATTTTCTTTGAGAATGATCCTATATAGAATTAATGATTTAGTATTAGTACCTATTGCGGTATACCTATAGTTTATGTGGATATTATCAAACATGTAATAATAAGATGCATTTTTCATTAGTATACTTCTAAAATGTAGCTATGTGTCCATTTTAAACAAGCATAAATAAATCATAAGGTCATTTTGTCCCTTATACTACGTGTGACCTTTACTTACGCTGGGTCTAATTGTGTTTTATTATAAACGCACTAATGCTAATATGAGACTTATGCAAATTTGATGTAATCAGTACTTTAGCACAAAGGGCGCTTTGAGATTAGACAGTCATACACCCGGTCGTTATATATATATATATATATATATATATATATTTAATACTGCTTTAGCATCCGTAGATGGAACGTGTTGCAGTCCAACGCAGGTTTCATTTACGGATTCTTGTAATTTCTTGGAAAGAGTCGGGTTGTATAATAATGTTCTATAATATTATTCTATCACATTCACACAACACTATCTAGTCCCAAACTTAAGCAATTTGCAGTTCTTAAGCAGAGCTTGTACTATGGGTACTAGATAATGGATAAACATACATATGTACTTTTTTTTTGTAAATAAATACATATAATACATAGAAACCCCCAGACCAAGACAAACATCCGTGTTTATGCACACAAATGTTTGACTTGAGCGGGAATCGAAGTAAAGGGGAAGTATGGAAAATAATAATGGGTCGTGCACAGTTCACTCGTGCGTCATCTGATCGGGACCAATAACCTAATCAGGGCTACGTAGAGCTTACTCTACGGTACACTTTTCTCTTAATATTAATTACAAAGCATAGAAATTTAATCTTAAAATCAAATACCTACAGGGAAGACACATATAACACTTTTAATAATCATTTATTTATTGAAACGAAAGTACTATTGATAAATTTTATGGCGATAAGTATTTATATTTATTTTCAAATCGACCATTGTGGTTCTCCGTATCTGTCATAGTTAAGGTAATGAGTACCCTCCTACATGAAAAAGCTCATTTAATATTATTCTATAAATAAGGTTTAATGCACGGTTAAAGTTTCATAGCCGCTGCCAAAAACAAAAGTAGTTATGAACATCTTGAATTTACTTTCAATACATATGTACATATGTCACAACCACCTATTTAATGACTTTAAATAGGTGGTTGTGACAGGACAAAAGTATCTGGCTTTCTATCCCGAAAACTTGTCTTAACCGAATACTTATTTATATGATGTAACAATTTTTAGTTTTATGTTAAATCTTTTTATACTGGTAATATCAGACATGGCTTCAAACAGCTACTCTGGTGCAAAATTTTGAAACTACTGTTTCCTTGTGCCAAGTGAGTTTGATGACGAATAATTCAGGTTTTAATACAACCGTTGACCAAAACGTTGTTATGATGTTTCCAATTGATATCGTTAGATGGCAGTGTTAAGCTGCAGTCGTTTCAACCCACCCCGAGTGGCTGAAGTGTTGTAATTTTAGCAGTAAGCTTACAGAGGAATTTATTTTCGTGACAACTAGATGTCGCTTGAATCATTTTAGATAGTAAAGTCTGTTACTGTACTAGATGCGAGTTCCATAATACTTTACAAACTATTTTGTGATGATTTTTTATAATATTGCTTTCCGATTATTGTGTAAATTTGTATGATAAATAACTTCAATAAAATGCTTAAGTACATTTTATGCCTGTATCTTTAAACTCATGTGATACAAAAATTAAGCTTTTTTAAAGGTAATTTTCGTTTATTTCATTTATTAACATATTCATACATCATGCGTATTACTTTGTTTGGTCTTAGCATCAAATCGTGTCATAATTTCAGGATACTTAAACAAAATGCGGTAGTTATGCATATTACTTCGTTATGGCCTAGCCCATGTTGATTAGGGTAAGGTTGCTACTATTAGACCACTTAAGTTTGGACGGTCATAAAATCAAAACTATAGCAGTAGGCAATATAGATGTTGGTTAAATGAATTGTACTTTTATTGAAGTATCCGCAGTATTCGTATTTTATTTTTAAAATTAAGCGTTTAGTGCCAAAAGAGCAATAAATAAATAAAATATGGTGGCCTTGTTTGGACCACTGATTCTTTTATTGGACCACTCAGTTGCTATCATTGGACTTAGACAATATTGGCCTACTGGTCCATTCAAAGGGCCTCGGGCACGCCACGATAGTGGCGGTAAGTCCCGTGGTTGATGAGTGGTTGGAGAGACGTCACGGCGTCCTCACCTTCCGGTTGACTCAAATCCTTACCGGCCATGGTTGTTTTGGCCGGTATTTGTGGAGGATAGGCCGGGAGGAAACGCCCGGATGCCACCATTGTGGCAGCAGCCGCGACCCTGTCGAAGACACGGCGTTGCATACTTTGGCGGAATGCCCAGCCTGGGCATCGCAGCGCCGTGATCTGGTCGCGGCTCTCAATACGGTTGTCCTCTCGCTCCCGGCCGTAGTTCTGTCTATGGTCCGGAGTGAGAGGTCTTGGAACGCCGTCGCCTCTTTCTGCGAAGCAGTCATGCTGAGCAAGGAGGCGGCGGAGCGGGAGAGGGAAATACATCGCCCTCTCCCCAACCGTAGGTCCGGGCGTCGGGGACGTCGAACTAGAGATGACCTCCGACCACCGTAAATTTATTGCCTGCGGACGGTGAGCGCTGGGGCTGCTCCCTGTCCGCCAAAAGGCGGGAGGCGGCGCGTGTCCTCGCCGCCTCCCAAGTAGCTTTGTGAGGTGATGGATGCGAGAAGTTTGATGGATGCAAGAAGTTTGATGGATGATTGCGAGATCATAACGAGACGGGGCCCGCCAACACAAACGGCGGGCCAATCCCGGGCGGGGTCGCGAGAAAGTATGCAATCCGCGAATCGCGTGACACCGCCAACACACGGGACCCGTAGGGACACCGCGGTGGTTTTTAGTGGGTATGCCCCGAACGCCTGTAGGGGAGAGCCTCCACATACCTCCTCCGCCAGCCCCAAGCCCAGCCGTTCTAATGGCTGGGTTGGCGGAGTTGAGATGACTCATGAGGAGAGTTTCCCACCGTAGTGAACAAAAAAAAAAAAAAAAAAAACTGGTCCATTCAAAGGGCCTAAGAAAAATGTGTTATTTTTAGACAACAAAAAAGACAACTTTTTTTAATCACATTTTTATTCAACACTTGAAAGACAAGTACAGTTAAATCTTAAATGTATACTTCTCCTTTTCCTGCCCTGTTCCCATATTACTTGGGGTCGGCGCAGAATGTCTTTCTCTTCCATTCTCTGCTATCAGCCGTCATCCGATTATTCACTCCCTTTTCATTCATGTTAGCCTTCACACAATCCATCCATCTTTTCTTTGGTCTTCCTCTTGCCTCATATCCATCAACTCTCATATTCACCACTTATTTCTACACATTTCATTGTACCCTTTTTTACACAAGCACACTCCTCGTGCACAGAACATTTACATAACAGTTGGTGTTACACCAAATAAACATGGTTCCAATTCTAAAATGTGTTCAACTAAGTAGTTTTTCTCCAACTCTGGAGTCAGATCTCCCGTTGAACCAACAATTTGCTTGCAACCTTTAGCCTTCGTATTTTTCAGTGGCGGTTTAGGCACGCCGTAAATCCTGCTTGCCTCATTTAAGCCCATCTTACCTTTACGTAACGCTTGTAACGCTAAATCCATGCTTGTCTCATTCCATTAATAATACTCTTTTTGCCATTCAAAAAGAAAAAATAAATAATGAAATCGACAATTCGAGAAGTTGCCATGATTGGACCGGTTCAATCAAAGAACCAGGCACTGGTTCATTGATGGCAACACACTACAACCTCAATAAAAAATTATAAAAAAATAAATTAAATAGTTGTCAACAACTTATTTTGGTAATTAGCCACACCAATAAATGCCCAACGTTATCAAATATATTATACGTTATAGTATTTAATAGAACTGTATTTACATGGAGACATATATTGCGACAATTTTGTATCAAAAGCGCATGCAATGAAACGACACGCGTCTCTCCTCAACCAAGCCTCCGACGACACAGGCGGTACGAGAGCTGTGCATATGGTCATAAAGCTAGCGTTTCGATGTTACAAACGATTTTTAAACCAAATCGTTCGTGAGTTATTGAGGTGGGCCAATCAAAGCGCTAGTCCAATGATCGCAACCTTACCCTACTGCGTAATTTTTTAAGTTTTATAACTTTGAAAACAGGTAGGTAATTAATACTTAGTTACGTGGGCCTAACAAACAATATCAAATATTTTAGACATAAAAAACATATATTCTTCACAGAAACAAAAAAATCCTATTGTAAAATCTAAATGTGGAAAAATATTTATTCTTCAGGCTCTGTTACTTCAAAGAGTTATAAGGAGTACTGCGTTTAATTTAGCTTCTTTTTTAATTTAGCATTTGATTTATTAATTCTTAGACAAATGCTACAAGTATGTTTATTATTGCACAAGTACTGCATTCTTTTTATGCTGCACTTCTTCTTATCATTGATACACTTTTCATGCAAGTCCTGCGTAAATCGTTACTTAAAAAACATACTTCAAGTGAGCTTTTTAATAAAAATATATTTCTTTGATCCCCTTGGGACCCCATTTCCAGTAAAAAGTGATAATCGCAAAAATGTGCATTCTTTAGGTATTACCGAGAGTTTTAAGACTTACTTATTATTTTTTTACTAAATATATTCTTATTGGCCTTACGTAGTTTGCTTTAATTAAATACACTAAGATAAATGATTGGTCTCCTCTGTATAGCGTAGCGATACCAATCTAAGGAAATACAGGAAAAAATTCAAAATTTTAATGATGTTTCAGACAGGCTACTCAAAATTAATAATTATACATTCGGCTTTTACTATTATTCGATATTGTCTTTTTGTCCCTAAATTTACACACACGTTACGGTCTTCACCTTCTTGGAAAATCCGACTCCACTCATTCAAATTGACAAAATTATACAGAATACCCTAAGTAAAATTTTGAATGTGGCTCTGAACGACCGAGTGTGGCAACAGGCGTCTTTACCTGTGCGCTTGGGCGGCCTCGGCGTTCGCAAAATTTCTGACGTAAGCCTACCAGCGTTCTTGTCATCGGTCCACAGCACTGCAGAATTGACCAGGAAAATCTTGGTTGATGCTGAGGTGCCGTGTACAGCCGATGCCATGAACGCTTGGAGAAAAGCTTGTCCAGGAACTGAGTTACCCCGAAACTTGTTCTCCCAGAGGCAATGGGATGGGCCGCTTTGCAGCGTGGTACGAGAAAATCTCCTCAATACATCGGCTAACGCTGCGGAGCGTGCTTGCCTGCTGGCTGTGGGAGAAAGGGAATCTTCAGGCACTGCCATCGTCCAATATAGGTACCATGTTGGACGATACGACCTTCCGCTTCGCTACTTGCCTCCGTTTAGGCGCGTCATGTGTCTCTCCGCATCGCTGTCACTGCGGAGAGGCTGTCGATAGCCTTGGTCACCATGGTCTGTCATGCAGCAGGAGCGCTGGTCGTATTTCACGACACGCCAACCTCAACGACATTCTGCGCCGTACTCTTGTCATCGCTGGCGTTCCAGCCCAACTTGAACCTCAAGGCTTGGCACGCGACGATGGCAAGAGACCGGACGGGATGTCTTTATTGCCGTGGAAGCTGGGTAGGCCTTTGATATGGGACGCGACATGTGTCGATACCCTTGCGCCATCTCATCTTTCCAGCACAGCAGTTTGTGCGGGCGCTGCTGCTGCTTCAGCAGAGACCTTCAAACGGCGCAAATACGTAAATCTTGTAGGAGATTATGTATTTGAGCCGTTTGGGGTCGAAACCTTGGGGCCATGGGGTCCAAGTGCGAGATCCCTTTTTAGGAATCTCGCAAAGAGACTGATCGACGCCTCGGGTGACCAGAGGGCTGGCACGTATTTAGCACAAAAGATAAGCATTGCTATACAACGAGGCAATGCCGCCAGTCTTCTGGGCACGCTTCCGATTGACTGCGATGCGGATGACTTTCATGACGCCTTCTAAATTTAATTTTAAATTATTTTTCGCCTTGTATATATTAAATAGGCTTATTTTAATTTTAAGACATAATTAAGTTGCTTTTGATGTAATAGTTGATTTTGTTTGGAAAATAAATGGTCATAATACATCTAAAAAAAAGGAAATACATAATTTTGGGTGAAGGCGTTTATATGCGTATTTTGGCTGAACTACTTATTTGTATTGCGTACTTTAGTGATTTCCTGCGGGTTCATTCTCAATGATATTCAGGCACAGTATTGGATACTTTGGCATGAGCCGATTATTGCTTTACAAAAAGATGAGACTCAATATAAATTTTACGCATATGACATGTCTGTTAATAATATGTATTATGTAAAAGACAATTTAAAATATGATTACTTTAGTATAATAGGACTATTATAAAATATGATATTAATGGCCCCTTTTTTGTTAGAAGAAAACGTTACTTCGACTGTTAGTAGGTTAGCACTTCGAAGTGACGTTTTGTTAAAGGATGATCAAATAAAAATTGAAATATTCATATTTAACAAGCCATATATAGTACTAATTAAAATAAATGCAGTCATCTGAAAGACATTCAGGCCTATTTGATCAAACTGTTTGAACTAGACTGTTTGATCAAATTACTTGAACATCTATAGTGACCATAAGTATTTTATAGTAATTGCAAGTCGATACTCTCACGTGTCCCTGGTTGCATAAGGGTCACACCAGATAGACAGACAAATGTCCATGTCCCATGAGGGTACCATTTTATCATTAAACTTTTGAAGCATGGATAATGATCCAGCGGTCGTTGCTACTACATACAGTATTGAAAACATTTTCTCAATATTTACTCCCGTCTCTACTTCTCTTTTAATTTGCATCCCACTGAGTTAAATTGTTGCTCAAATAGGTATCTAGTTAGTCATTTTAGGTACCTATTACAATAAAAATAATTTGTAAATCGTGTTTAAACAATTTTATACATTTACTTATTTAAATACTTCTGGAATATTATGTTTTAACAACGAATGCATACCAAGGCAGCGATAGCCGATAGATAGGCCTAAGAGCCCCAGAGAGACTGAAAAACTGCTACGCAGGTAGTCTTGGGTTCGAGTCCACGGCTAGTAACAATGACCTTTTGAAGTTGATTGTCGCTCAATTATAGCCTCACAATTTTTGCAATTTTCAAAACTAGCGTGACTTAGTACGCCTTAACCTTGTCATGGTGGATGAACCCTGTGCCCAGCAGTGTGACAGTATATGTAAAGGGCTGATGAGGAGATATTTTGAAAGCAAAACATAAACGTAATATGTAGGTAATAACTTCAACCGTCTAATATCTCATTCACCAAACAATTTATGATGCATTATTACAGGCGTAATTATATATTGGTTGCGAAGCGCATGGAATAAAGCTTCCATATTATTTATGTTAATCGCTGTGATCTAGATTTGTTATGAAAAGCATTACAAATCTGGATCACAATAATTTGTGCTGGATACTATATCAGTTAAAAATATGTGCATTATCTGCCAATAATAATCTATACTAATCTATAATAATATAAATGCGGCAGTTGTTTGTTCGTCTTTTACATCACAACGAAACGATGATATAGCATGATTTTTGTGTGGAGGTAGTTAGAAGGCTGGTGAGTGTCGTTGACTAGGTTTTTGTTGCGATAACCGGCTCCTACGCGGGTGGAGCCACGGGCAAGGTCTAGTGAAAATAAAGTTATAGAAGTAATCTAAATAAAATAGTGAAAATCACCTGATTGCATTTATCAAATATAGTGTGTCTAGGGGCCGTAGGTGTATCTAGGTATCCTCTAATGATTTGATTTAATAATAAGGAGCCTTTAGAAAAGCATCAGGTTTTCATCTTAATTGGAGTGTAAGAAAGTCTATGTTTCACAAGTTGGTAGTTGATAATAATATCTGATATTCGCAGAAGAACATATCTAATTAATATTGGCCCAATATCTGGCATATTGAAGCGAATAATAACTATTCATATTGAATCCGTAATCAAAATCGGAGTTCCTAATAATAAATTGTTATGAACTATCACTCAGTTGAGTTCAATTAAATTCAATTTAAATAACCACAAAACCTTGAATAAGGAAAGTTCCTATTTTCAATTTAAAATATCATAATCAAAATCAAATAATTTATTTGCCGAAATACTGTGACAAGTGGTGTTACAAATAATGGCATTAAAGGTACATGTATTTGGACCAGAATAGTGGCATGCAAACATTGCTGAAAGTATAATAAATTTATAATGTCAAGTCGAAAAATAAGTCATTATTAAATCAAAGTTCAGAATAATTAAATAAAATGTCATACAGTTAAAATATAGTCAATTGTAGGATAAAAATAGCAATTAATATATGAATAATTAATAGACGTAATATTGCTCAGCTATTTGCGTTATTGAGTAATTGTTTTGTGAATCGAAGTGCTTAATTATATTGCGGTAACGTTATGAACAAACCTACGCGAATTGTAACTGGAAGTCGTTGATTTATTAAGAGAAATGTCGACAAAACACCCGTATTTCTCATTAACTGACTTCTAAATTTATTACCAATTATTGATACGTAATGAAAACAACAATATTGGATTTTTATTAGTAGGTGAGTCTCACGATATATTGCCAGTCATATTGAAGCGGTCGTCGGGTATATCAATACTGCCGTCACACAGGGACGTTAATAAATAATACAAACTCGTTCCTCGTGGTCTTACTAGCTGTACCTGCAGCTTTGCTCGCGTAGATTTCTATGCCTGTTGACCCTTTATGTACCTAGTACTAAGGTACATAAAGGTATAAATTATGTGTGAACGTCACAAACATTTATTATTTTCACAAGCACCTTGCGGATCCGTAGGTAGTTAATACTTTATTAAAACAAAAGGAATAAGATAGTATTATAATTAAATTAAACTGCAAGATTTCTCAGTTCGTATGAACTTAGAAATCTTACAGTGAGGTTTTAGACAACTATGAAGATTATTGTAGAGATTTTTATTTTATTTTAGAAGGCAAACGAGCAGACGGCTGGAAAGTCATCACATCTGCCTATGGACACATTTTACAAGAGAAGCGGATTGAAGGAAAAGGAGAAGGCTTCCGACACTCTCACTGGTCGAATGATAAGCTACAATATTGATACTTTACGTCCATACTCTGTTAGAGCATAGTACTTCGCCGGTCAAGTCCACTTTCATGATAAAATCAGCAAGGCTTCTGCTGCGTATAAAAGCATCTATCAAAAGGACCTTGACGCTTTCATGATAGGAGGAATGGGCTATTTTTGACACAAAAAGTCAATTGAAATTTTTTATAATGCCTTTTATTTTAATGCTTCATTTATTTATAAATATACTAGAGGAGGACTGCCGCTGCGCTGCAGAAGTTCAGAAAATCCTGGTCCTCAAGAAATATACATGATAAAATTTAGCTTCTTGCGTTATAATAATTTTCTGTTTTCTTTCTTTTTAAAAAGACAATTCCCGTACTAGGAATTAATCCTGTGTCGCGGGGGACTATACAAACATACAACCAACGGACACAATGAACACCCAGACTCGAAACAACAATTTATGGATCACACAAAGTGTTGTCTCGTGTGGGAATCGAACTCACAGTACTCGGCGCAGTGTCAAGCGACGTGGCGGCAGTCACCATTTTTGGCTGTAGCTTGTCTGTTAGTCAGTCAGTAAGGCAAGAATGTTAAATTTATATACAGATTATTCTATTCAAACATAAGTTAATAAAATTACAATTCTCTAAAACGGACAAAGCGTGTTCCCTTCTTTAAAATAATACTCATTACCATGAAGCTTTATTTCAGAAATGTTAGGTCATGTATGAAATCCTTATACAACGAACAGATTATTGGTAAATCTTAACAATTTAAGGAAGGTGAAAATAAATTCTGGGTCGGAAGCATTCGTTCGCATCACTTGAGGCTTTGTACATGTGCAGCCGTAAGTGGGTGCTTACAATGATTAGGAAATATGTGCTACATATTTTATGTTACTAAGAGTTTCACTTACCTATTCCGTAGGCATTGGATTTCGATCAACTATAATATAGTTGGTATTAATGTTGATGGGCTTAAAATATAAGCATTAAAGGAAATAATAGAGATCTTATATCATTTTATGACATCATGGCGTTGAACAGTAAAGAAAAAGTACCGTTATTCAGAACGTCAGACCAAACATAAGATTGGAACATCGCTTACCCTCATTTGTTAGCAAAATGGTACCGATTTATTTTCCCTTTGTGATCTCGTTTATGGATAGTTTCATCTATTGAGAACCACTAACAACAATACGAATGTTGTCAACTTGTTATGAAGTATTGGAGGAGTCGGATCGTGTTAGGACAATGACCACAGAATTGATGTACTTTTTGTGTCAAACAGCGTACATAAAGTAGGTAAAACAGCGCGAGTAAAAGTAGGTACAATATCAAAATAGGCAGGTATAAAATATAGCAAACAAAAATTTACATAATAAATAAAACAATGCTTCCCAGAGAAAAGCAAGAAGATTAATTGTAATCCCGATTCTCTTGTACGGGACCAAAACTTAATTTTGTTTCTTAAACTTGCCTACAGTAAAGCTCTGGATTAAAATCTTTTGAACTCTTCAAGCTGGTTGCACCAAACTTAATACAGTTATAAGCGCTGGCTTAACAATAGTTAGCGCTAAACGAAAATATTTAAACATATCGTCGGTCAAATAACGAAAGGGCGTATCCAACAAAATTTTTGATTTTGATATATTAGCACCATTGACATTTATAGGTCAAGTTTCAGTATGTCACGAAGAGGCGTAGCCAAAACTGCAATGAAACCGCACTTATAGACCGTTGCGAAAAGCCCTATCTACTTTTCCTTCTAATTCAAAAAATCACGAAGGGACATATCGCTAGTTACGCCTGTTCATGCTTAATAATGTTTTTTCACGAAGAGGCGTAACATAATTTTGCGCGAGTGAAACCAAGACCTGTCGAAACTCGTTTCTGTTGTAACTGCTGGAAACCCATGACACTGTTGACGAGAAAACCGACGATGTGGTCAAAACGCTACAGGACGTGTCTGGAAGGGTGTATCCCGGCAAAAACGTTAACAATCAAAGTAAACTCTCGCTCCAGACTCTCGAACTTATGAGGCAAAGAAGAGGAATGTCATATGCGCAGACGTCTTCGACGGATGGAAGAAACCTTAACGGGAAGATCCGGAAACTGGTGCGACGTGACCTCCGATGTTTCAATACCCGCGCCATTATGGCTACGATTGAACAGAATCGAGGCATCAAAGTCTTCGCTCGCCAGCTTGGGAGAATTCATCTGTCGAAACTCATTACTGCGGATGGCAAAACCGTAACCTCCAAGTTCGAGATGCTCGCTGAAATTGAGAGTTTCTAAAAGGATTTGTACGCATCACGGATGCCTAAACCTACGAGACCCAGCGATGATGACCACAGGGCCCAACTCACGCGCCATTACACGGAGGACATCCCTGACATCAACCAGGGCGAGGTTAGAGTGGCTCTCGAGCAGCTTAAGAACTGCAAGTCTCCAGGGGATGACGGAATCACCATAGAGCTCTTAAAAGCAGGTGGGACAGCAGTTCTGAAAGATCTGGCGAGCCTGTTTAATTCCGTTACCCACCAAGGCCTAACACCTCAGGCGTGGAGTGGGAGTACTGTGGTTCTATTTTTCAGAAAAGGTGATAAAATCCTGCTGAAAACCTATAGACGTATTTCACTCCTGAGCCACGTCTACAAGTGGTTCTCGAGAGTCCTAACAAACCGCCTCGCCAGAAAACTCGACGATTTCCAGCCACCGGAACAAGCCGGGTTTCGAAAAGGCTACAGCACCGTATACCACATCCATACTGTTCGGCAGATTGTACAGAAGACCAAAGCTACATCGAGGTGTTGAGATGTTTGTACGACACGGCCACTATGACCGTCCAGCCCCAGGACAATAAAACTAGCCCCGTTGAGTTGCGAAGAGGAGTGAGGCAGGGGGATGTTATATCCCCTAAGCTCTTCACCAACGCACTCGAAGACGTCGTTAAGACGCTGGACTAGACTGGGCATAAACATTAATGGCGAGTACATATCCCACTTTTGGTTTGTCGACGATATTGTCATCGTGACAGAGAGACTGGAAGAGCTGAGCGAGATGCTGCACAGCCTAAATGGACGGGTCGGTCTCGGCATGAACTTGGATAAAACCAAGATTATGTTCAACGAACACATTGTGCCGGGACCGGTTTATGTCGACGGATCGATGAGAGTATGTCTACCTTGGGCAAGTAGTCCAGCTTGGTAGAAACAACTTCAAGAAAGAAATCGACCACAGGATCTAGTTGGGTTGGGCAGCGTTTGGCAAGCTACGTCGAGTTTTCTCCTCGCCTCTACCGCAATGCCTGAAGACCAAAGTCTTCAACCAATGCGTCCTACCTGTTATGACGTACGGTGCCGAGACGTCGGCACTCACTAGTCCACAAACTAAAAGTCACGCAGCGAGCTATGGAACGGGCTATGCTTGGCGTCTCTTTGAAGGATAAAATTCGAAACGAAGTTATCCGGCAAAGAACCAAAGTTACCGACATAGCTCACAGAATCAGTAAGCTCAAGTGGCAGTAGGCTGGCCATATCTGTAGAAGGACTGATGACCGATGGAGCAAGGGTGTCCTAGAGTGGAGACCAAGCCTCGGCAAGCGTAAGGTAGGGCGGCCCCCAGCTAGGTGGACCGACTACCTTATAAAGGTGGCTGGGACAGACTGGATGCAGAAGGCTGAGGACCGTGTACTGTGGCGCGTGTTGGGAGAGGCCTATGTTCGGCAGTGGACTGCGATATGCTGATTGATTGATTGATTCGTTAGGTGATCTTACTTTACACAGAGAACTCGATTTGATGAAAGAAAAAAATTTTTATGCATACCGATGTTTTCTATTTCACTTAAAGCAATACCTACGTGGACGTAAGTGAAATGACTGATATTACGGGTACATCACGAAAAGGCGTAAGTGAAACGTTTTTCAAAAACATATAAATATCCTTATAATTAACTACAGCACACTGAAACTACAGTTAATAATATGATCAATCTTAGCCACATATTTACATAAATATCATACCAAGCACATTAAATCTTAAGACATAAAGTTATGACAGTACATAAAGTGATGATTTCATAAAAATGGCTCTGCTGTAAAATTTACTAAAACATAGTTACGCCTTTTCGTGATTCGACCGACGATATAATTGCAGCATTTAAATAATCTTAGCAAATTGTTTTAAAATTAATTAAACGTTTTGTTAGCATTTTGTTAATAGCCCCTAAAGTAGTTTTTAATTTGGTGCTATCCACCCAGCAGATTTATCAAGGAGGGATAAAGTAAACTCTCCACTTATTACTTAAGTACTTAACTTAATTAAAAACTAAAATTTTATTTCTTCCTAAAGTTTAATTTAACTCGGCTTTCGTGATTTAACGACACGAGTTTTATTAGTAATTTTACAAAATATTTTATGTTTGCAATAAAAGACCTCAACCATTGCTCGTTTATTTTGAGATTGTCCGTTCTGAGATAAACTGGTTAAAAATACAATGGTGAATCTTGGCTACTTATTCCTGATTACTTCGATCCCTAAGCAGTTCTACGAAAGCCTGCTTTATCCCTTGCCTAAGACCCAAAAACCGCAAAGCAAAATCGATAGCAGGGCTCTTATTCCGTAAGTTTTATACGATAATTTGCGTGAAACTTGACACCCAATGCTTACGAACTGCATACGAACTTGAAAAATTGCCGTATGTTCGGTGTTCTTGTCGTAAAATAAGTTAAAGATTCCAAAATTAATTTTCCTTTACTCAGGGCACATGAAGGCAAACAGAAAAGTTTAATTGCCACCAATAAGAATGTTATTTTAACATAATAAAATATTGTTATCAATCAATCACCTAATTGAGTACGCTTTAGCTTAGTAACATTTTACTTTTTGATACAGAATACAGACTACAAAAACCGCAGAATAGTAAAGGTATCTAATATCGAGTAATGAAATTCTAATCTCCATGTGTCGCCGAGCAATATCTACCTGTCACAATACATATTTTTTGTATTGCAATAAAGGTACAATAGAGAATGTTATGGGCAATTTTGTTTCAGTGGACAGCTTATATAAATAACTGGTTGCTTTTGTGTGGGCGTACAAAAGGGACTGATAGAAATTCATTTTTTTTACTAACGTTCTCCGTTCGCATGTGAGAGGACTTTTTAAAACTATGGAGCTTTTTAATCATGTGCTGTGAAAAAAAGAGTGTTAAAAGGTTTTGAATCTAAGTACGCGCCCATATTATCAGAATCTCACAGGACAGACGCAGGTGGGTTGGTAGTTCACGGACTATCTACTCAACGCATTTAAAGATCGTAATGGTGCGAACGGCGAATGGGTGCTCGTCCCTTGCTTAGAAGTTTCCTTCACAAATGCTGGTACTGTGCGATAAAAGCACTACTGAGTAACAGGTAATGTTATATCAACTGTATTGTTATTTATGTTTAAGAATCAATATATCAACACTGGCTTTTGATTGTGTTTGTACAACCTGTAACATGCGTACGTTGCGCATTTAAACATTAGCCGGTGTTAGCCACAGTTACACGGGCTTTGTTATAAATGACGCCAATGTTTGCGGATTATTGATTTATGTCCTATGTCCCTAAATATAACATGTTTCCACATTAAACGTATCGTTACCTGAACAACAAAACTAACAATTAGAGTACATATAATCTGAGGTCCTAGTTAGTCCAACCGAAGCGGTTTACTTAACATTTAAAAGCTATGAATTTCAGTGGAAATTATTACAATTTGGAATGTAGTGGTGTATAATTCGCAATCAGGATCGCTTTAACTGGACCTCGCTTGAATGGGGTAGCCAACGAGCGTGATTATGTGCCTTCATAAATTGTGTTAGTTAGGGATGTGGCATGTATCATTATTTAGCGAACCTACTTATCTTATATATAATTACGTCACTGGCGTTATAAGTATAATTTATTACACTTTATGTAAATATGTTACACTTTTGAGGTAAGGTAGAGCAACAACTTGAAACTTTGCTTCACCTCGAATTTTCTTTGACGGAAATGAAAACGAAAAAATGGTCATTGATTCTTAAAATTCTAAGATATTGGAATTCGCATCATGATACCTATCAGTATCAACACCGCGTCGAAGTTTTGTTTACGCTTTGCAAAAAAAAGAAAATATTCTTATTGAAATTAAAGTACTTTCTTATCTCGACCGTGACTAGGGAGATTGTTTCTAGGGTTGAATTTTTTGTAAGTTCGTGTTAGGTTCCTCGGTTTCCGTTCAAATGCATCCTCGATAGCGTCTCTGTTAGCTTTCACATCAGCCTTACCGGAGTCGAGTGCTCCTTTACCTTCCATGGGGTCTCTCATCACAACCCATACATTCCTTAATCACTCCTTTAGTTTGCGCTCACAAACGTAGTACCTACTTCACTTTGTACTTTCTTCGCTTAATGGACAAGTAGATATCTCTCTTCAGTCGTACACTCTTGACAGAGTGATCGTGGCTCCGTGATGAATGTCATGAGTGAGTTGTCATGCGGGTTTTGGGTCGTCATCAGCCTTCTCCTTGGCTTCTGTAGCCTTTGCGATGTTTCTTCATCTGTTACGGTTCTTTGCATTGCGTGAGCACTCTACAATGGAACTCTGAGTGACAGATTTAATTAGGCCAGTCCAGCGCGTAGGTGATCGCCCGCGAGAGCGCTTGCCTTCCACTAAGCCTTGGATGACCAGTCGCTCCATGGAGTTCTCATTTGTTCTCATGGATTTCTCATGTCTGAGAGTTCTCCATAATGTTCTCGAAAGACATGTGAAGTCTGTCAACCCGCACTAGGCCAGCGTGGTGGACTATGGCCTTACCCTTCTCATAGTGAGAAGAGGCCCGTGGCCAGCAGTGGGACAGTTTGTATACAGGGCTGATGATGATGATGTTTCATAGAGATGTGTCGTCCTTTTTATAGAAATTGTGTGCAATATTTTTCTTAACATTTCTTACAGTAAAAGGTCAGTAATCAAAACTTGAAGAAATCAATACCTATTCCAGAAAAATCAGTCTAAATTTTGAAGATTTTAACTTAATACTAATTGTTATTCAAGGATATGGGCGATATTGGGGCGCGTAACATTTTTTGATATCATTTCAGCCGTTCCATTTTCTTCGATCGCTATCTTTCGCAATTTGGGTTCGCGTTCAGCAAAATCGCTTCCCGCGTGATAATCGACAGGTGACAGCGAGACACGGAGCGACTCTGATTTATGACGCTATATTTAAGAAGGGAGACGATGCGCATCGCCCTCGGCTTCAAAACAAACGCTTTGTGATAATCTTTTTAAGGGGCCTACAAGAGCTAAACGCAAGTTTTATAATGCTTTAAAGTATATGATTCAATGCAGTTAACACAATCAGAAAAATATATGATATTCTTCAGGATATAATCTAGTTAAGTACTGTGTTGAAAACATAATACAACTAACTTTATTCGATAGAAAAAAATCACAAAGATACCTCTAAAAAATTTATTTTAACGAATAAAAACCATATTAAAATACATACAATAATTCTGATTTTTTGACAAATTATTCAACAAGCAACATACTAACTAAATACTGTTTTATTTTTTTAATCCGATCAATAAATTTTCTGTAATTAATTTATTTTATGGTTTGTAAAGCGTTCTGAACGTCCCGTCGTCGTCGCGCGTCTCTTTCTTATGCATACAATCCGACAAGGACAGCGAAGTTAGCTCTTGTAGTCTCCTTAAACGACGACTTATAGGGAAAATCAGCATGTCCGGGTTTACTGATTGACAAATGATTTCTGTGATATCTGTGCTGATTAGCGTTTAGTCGACAATGGACGTTGCCAGTGGTATAGAAAGAGATATATTTAGTAGATTGCGGTAATTATACTGACTTTTTAATAACCTTGTACGGATTAGACGTATGCAACGTTTGAATAAAGCATGGATGAGTAGGTATTTCCCTGTCCAAGTACCTTTATGTGTTTGGTTTCTTACTTACATAACATCTCTTGTATTAGAAATTGTCCCGTGTCGGGATAAAATTCATATCTTACAACGTAACTAAACACGGAATCAAAAAGCAGAGCTGCTTTCAATAGCTTTGGTCCATTAGCTATCCTTATTGTATAGAAACGTGGCAATTCGCAGTATGTTGGTAGTTTGGTGGAAAACATTCCTTTATGCGATGGACTTTCGTTCATAGGACAGATTCTACAAAACACTGATACATTTTTTGCAAGGTCTAAACAATGGGACCTAGTTAAAGTTAAAAGCTATCAGTAATAAGGCAGTCGAGCAAAAAAAAAAAAAACGGTATAAGAAAAAATATATAATCAACGTAGAAGGTTTCGTAACTTCATATCATCATTTGTGATTCTCCGAACGAATATTTCGGTATATCTAAATAAATATTACTGGAGTTACTGTACCGAGAAACCCTTCAATTTTACTACGAATATATTGAAATTATTAACTGAAACTAGTTTCATTATTGGATTAATAGAGTTTCTCTTTAAAAAGGAAAGAGGAACCCACCACGCACCCTCGGATTGACCACCCCAACTATTGCAATAGAAAAAGGTTGACAATACCGAACTCCCCTAAAAGGATAAGGGATATAGGAATGGTATGGGTTCCAGGAAGATACCTGACTTGCAGTCCCGCTGTATGCGCCGACTATTCTTCGACACGTGTTTCGCCTCTGCACGAGGCATCCTCAGGAGCGATGGGCAACGACTGAGCGCTTTCCTTCCGTGAGCATGTGTTATAAACGATTGTACTTTCGAATTCCCTCCGCCGCTCGACTGATGTGCGTCATTATGACGGTATGCGAATATATTCAGCAATGAGGACCCGTTAAAGTTGGTTTGATCGTTCAGTAATGTATGCTTGTCCCGCTTCAAAATTTCTAATTGTTTCAATAGGTACGCACATTCTGATACCCTTTTGACAAGTGTGTATGACGTCAAATGAATGTCCGCTATTTAGACTATGGCCTGTTTGAAGTAAATGTTCGGCAAAATGAGACTTTTCTGGCTGGTTGTTTCTAAACGCCGCTAAATGTTCTTTATATCTCAGCTCAAAACTTCGACCCGTCTGTCCTATGTACTTATTTTGGCATTGGTCGCATGCTAAGCAGTAAATACAGGACTTTTTGTTCTTGCTTACTTTATCTTTACCATTGCAAAGAAATTTTAACGTTTTGTAAGGTTTATAGGCTGATCTGATACCGTTCCTCCTTAGTATTCGCGATTTAATTTAGACTCGACATTCCTATTTCTAATTAATTGGTATTTACGCTGTCTGATGGAAAGATATCACTGAAAGCTTCCAGCAGGAGGCTTGGGAGTTGGCTGTGTCCTCTCAAAATACCGAGGTCAGAGCCGCCTATACCAAGCAGCAGACCAGTCCGAGGTTGTGTTGGGATGCCACTGTGGTGGCTATTGTGAATAGACTCCGAATGGACTTAGGGGATAGTATCACACATCTCTTTCACCTGACACAAACTTGAGCCGTACTGTAGTGAAGAAGTACAGCCCAATACAGGATTTCCACTGCGAGTCCAAAAAATAAAAACCACTATCCTAACAACAATACAGAATTATAGCCCACATAGAAATCAAACTATGGTTTACAGATTCTATCGCGATATATTAGTTTTACTGTACTTACATTCCATTTATTGGGAATGATCTAAAAACTGCTTTATTTCATATAATCCGATGTTTCGGCTACTTTACAGGAGCCGTGGTCCCAGAAAACGGAGATGACATCTTGTTAGCTTTTTTAGTTTATACCTTGGAATATCTTTATCCCTTCGGGTTGCGAAGGTTAGACAAGCAGTCGCTCTGTGGAGAAGCTAATATTCAGCCAAATCTGATTAGACCGGGTTGAAACTGGGATAACTTTAGGAGGATGAAGAACTATTGTTTTAAGGCAAATTGTTTATTATTACGTGGTATTTAGGAGGCCGGAGTTCCAAGTAAAATTTCTGATTATTATTATTAACGTATTAGAGTTCATTTTTGTGCAACAGCACATATTATATTATGTCATTGATGCCAAGATTAAGTACGGCCCGGTTTAATATTTTTTACAGAAATTATTGTCAAATTTGTGTTGACTTGACTCTCGACTGTGATTGCAACATTGCACTTCACTTTAGCTATAAATATTTTTGCTATCAGTAATAAGCTGTAGGTACATGCAATCGATAAACCACAGCGGCAATGGCTAGCGATTATAAATAAATCTAGTAATAATAAATAAATTATACGTTCATGTGCGATGCCAAACGTTCTGTTATTGATCCTGCACACTACACAGTACACATAGATAATGTTATTCACGATGATATTGTGATGAATACTAAATGCGTATCATTTACTAGCCAGACTTTTGGCTTTGTCCGTTTGGAATAAGGTTTAGACCTCAGAGGATAATTTAAAAATAAAAGTTAGATCAAAATCTTGTAATCACTTTGATCACAATCTGACGCTTATGAACGTAAAATTTTATTACTTAAATACTCAATGAATCTACATTAAAATTTAGTGCCACGTTCGCAATGCATGCATTTAAAATGGGTTACCTTATTACGTGTATTTCGACTAAATCACCAGTTAATGGAAGTAATAGTACAACTCGCATAGCATTAGATACCTACATAAGTATAAAGACTTTGCAAACCTGCAAATAACAAATTGAAGATCAACCCTTGAAGATCAAGCTTTCTTTTTTCCAAATTGGTGGAAAGCAGATTTAATCACTAAATAAGTTTTCTATTGCAAAATTGACAATATGCTAATTTGTGAGTTTATATATCGGTCGGTTTATAGGTTTATATAACGGTCCGAAAGTTTGCTTGGCCAGCGTGGTGGACTATAGACCCTTATTGAGAAGAGGACACTTTATATATAGGTTATCCACGAGAGTTTATATGTAACATTATTATCTTTTTTGTATATTATATATTAAAGTACCTACTTTTAAATTGTGACAATACACTTGCTTTCCCTTTGGATTTGATTGTGTTTAGGTATAGGCGGCGGTAACTAAAAAGATAAAAAAATATGTTAGGACATAACTATTGGATGTTTTTTTGTATTTACTATCGTTGTGTGTATTTCCGGTAGTCATTACTGGCAGTACGTGAGCACGCCACTTTGCTGTTTTAATTAGTGATTTAAATTCATACTTATCATAATAGGTAGCATATTGACTTTATTAATTAATTGGCTATTCATATTCATCGTTGCTTCGTTAATATTGATTATGTTACGTTCAACGTTTAGTAGTTGCCCAATCTAATGAGTTTTATAAAAGTTTAATTTACTTTCGACAATATTTCATAATTTCATATTGTATTGTAGGCATGCGTTTAAGCGAACACATTTATTTTCTTGATAAATATTATTGTTTCGTTACACTCGCAGGAGTACGACCAACGGTGCGGCACTGATCTGGATTCAAGGCTACAGGTTCCCAAACTGTTCCCCCGTTATTCCGCTGAGTAAGCAGCTCGAAAGATTGCAGTCGTGGCAGGCTCGTAACTCAGTGTGTAGGCGCTGGGTTGGTGGTTTGCCCTACGAGTTGGGGTAGTGTCAGACTCGTCGGTGCGGTGGTGCAGTAGCCGTAGTCGCTGGCAGGCGAAGTCAGGAGAAACCAAGAAGATAGCGTAGAGTAAAAGTCGCTGGGAAGCGTAGTCTTCAATCGTAGGGTGAACCTGGAACCCACAGCCAGAGTGATTTTTAAGACTCGACGAACGAGAAATCTATCGGATTGTAGGGTGAGTACCTAAATGTTTTTTTAGATTATTGCATTGCAATGTCATATTCTTTATCAAATTGCTGCGCCTAATATATATGTAAGCGATATGTAATTTAGATCATCCTCTTAGCGTTATCCCAGTTTCAATCTGGGGTCCACTTACTAGACTAACCGGATTTGGCTGAATATTAGCTTTTCCACAGAGTGACTGCCTGTCTGACCTCCGCAACCCTAAGGGATAGCGATGTTCCATGGTTTAGACTAGTGTCACTTTATTTAGAAGGTAGTGACGCCCTGTAACGACTGTCAAAGATCTTCATGACAACCGGGACCGACGGCTTAACGTGCTCTCCGAGGCACGGGGCAAACGATAATTAACAATTCAATACGCACATAACTCCGAAAAGTCATTGGTGCGCGCCGTGGATTCGAACCCGATACCCTCTGCATGGCAGTCTGTTGGTATATCCACTCGGCTATCGCTGCCTATGTCGGTGATATGCGAGCATTTCGTGTCATGACAGCACAAGCTATAGTCTAGTGATGTTTACTTTCATTCTGTCATCTCGCTAGTTTGGAGAATCCTGTATGTTTAGCATGAGCAAGTATGAGTGTCCCAGCACTGCAGCGATATCTACTACCCTATCACAGAATATTGCTACGTTATGAACATCGTAATGTTGGGATTGTACCAGTCGGTCCGCCTCGATGATTCATCATCGGAGTGGTGTGACAATAGCTCTGGCGTTCCTCAAGGCGGTATACTTTCTCCTCTTTTATTTTCTATGTTTATCAATCTCTTAACACCTAATCTTCAATGCGCTTATCATCTTTACGCCGATGACTTGCAGATATACTCTCAGGCTACAATCGATGATGTTTCGGAAGCAATAGACATGGTTAACAGAGACCTAGCCGCCTTACAAACTTGGACCGAAAAATTTGGCCTATCTGTTAACCCAAGCAAGTGTCAAGCAATTATATTAGGTAGTCAATGGTCTATCAGAAAACTTGACATTACATCTCTCCCGAAACTTACTTATAATAACACTACTATTGAAATGTGTCCAGTTGTCAAGAACTTAGGATTATATATGGATAGCACTCTAAGTTGCCAATCTCAAGTGACGCAAGTGAGCCAAAAAATTACCGGTACCCTACGCACTCTCTATCGGTTGAGGAACTTTCTGCCGTCCACGACTAAGACATTGCTTGTGCAAGCTTTAATTTTTCTCTTGGTCGACTATGGTGATGTATGTTACTATGACCTGAATGCAGATCTTCTTAACAAACTTGACCGTCTTCTCAATAACTGCATTCGATTCGTTTTCAATCTTCGCAAGTATGACCATGTGTCTACTTTTCGTTCTCAATTGAAGTGGCTTCCAATTCGTCAAAGACGCAGTTTGCGTGCCCTCACAACCCTCTATTCTATCCTTATGTCCCCTAATACCCCAAAGTACTTAAGTGAGCATTTTCAGTATCTTTGTTCAATTCACGACCGAAACCTTCGTTCATCTGATAATCTTCTCTTTCTTTGCCCTCTTCATACTACCAATTTCACTCACTCTTCTTTTTCTATACAAGCTATCCTTCTCTGGAATGCCCTCCCTCTCGAAGTCAGGACGTCCATTACCAGGTATGGCTTTAAATCAAAAGTTAAAGCACTGCTATTGGAAAAGTTAGCAGAAGTAGCATAGCATTCGTTCATATCAAGGTATTTGTTTTGTATTATTATAAAATATGTATGCATAATATTCATTTATGTATAGTGTATATTTATGTATAGTGTATATTTATTTATAGTATATATTTATGTATAGCATATACGTATTTATGTATTATATTTAAGTAAAACTACATTAGTCTCAAATTAATTGTAAAATACGCCTACCTTAATCTCTGCACCACCCTAAGGTAGACTGGCGGAAAATGCCTAAGGCATTAAGTCCACCTTGTAAACGCATTGTGTATATAAAGATAAAAAAAAAAAAAAATAATGTACTTCGAATTTGAATGGCGAGAAATATTTTCTGCATTAAGCAATGAAACTATAATACACAGTGATGTGGTCAAGGTATGATGTTGATCTAAGCTTAGAAGTTTCCTTAATTTCTTTTTTATAGTCTCACGCCTGTATCCCTGAAGGGGTAGGCAGAGGTTTAAATATTACACCCACATTTCGCCATGATTTTTTTAGGTTCCACGTAATAGGGGGCGAGCCTATTGCCGTTACCGGCCACGTCATCAGACTCCGGGCTGCTACTGAGTATTCGGAAAAACCCAGTAACACTTTTGCCCGACCCGGGAATCGAACCGGGGACCTCCGATCAGCAGTCGCATACGCTATCCACTGGACCACGGAGGCAGTTTTTAGAAGTTTCTTGCGGTACTTGATTTCAGTTTTTTTAGAAACATACTAACGGTGCAAGATAGTAAATAAGAAATAAGTCACTGTGACGTCGACCTATTATCCAGTGAAGCCAATTATCTGAGCTGATATCTCAGTTAATGAAAATTATATTTCTCCGTACTATGAAAAGAATGCACAATCATTTATTTTGTAGTAAGGAGAAATAGTGTAAACGTTGACAATGCTTTTTATTTAAGTTTGCGACAGGGCTACAAATTAACGTATATTGATTATTAGATTCTTTAAAAACACTTTATTTACATAAAATTAAATGTCCGTTCTTTCATAGTACTCATCATCATCATCATCAGCCTTTAACAGTCCACTGCTGGACTAGGCCTCTCCTTTGAAAGGAGGAATTGGCCTACTATAGAACGCTGGCCAAACGGGTTGGTATAGGGTTTGTATCAAGTTTTCCTTCTCTTACAGTGCTGTTCTCTGCATAATATGCTCCCTCTGTCGGCTCTTACGACACCCATGGGATGATATGGAATGGTGACATTTCGTATTCTTAATCCGTCACCACACGGACTACTTCATAGTACCTACTACCTTCAAGAAAGCTTTTAACTACTATATAATTCTACCCCCTTAGAGTAAAATTATATAGTTGTTGAATATTTAAAAGAACAACATTAAAAGGAAGGAAATGTGAATGGAATATTGGTCAACGAACATGCGAAACGACTTTTTTATCCATCAAAATGAATTTCTACAGTTCGGGAATTTAAGCGGCCTTTTTCGGTTCGGTATACAATTTCGGCCTAAGTTTAACTTAATCCTCCAGTCATAGTAACAGAAAATGTTATAGCAATTTGGACTAAATCTTATTGTATTTCTCTGTTCGATCAGAAATATTGAGATCTGAATATCTTCTTTCTATTTTCAAATCTATCTCTTTAGTGTTAAAGCTCAGAGGCCTAAAATATATCCAGTGGATAGAGCGACCATTTTCAAACTTTTCTATTATATACGTACCTATCCATTCCTAATCCTGTCTATTCTTGTGACCCTCATTTCAGCTGAGTGGAGATATTTTTCATCGACGTATATCATCGGCGAACATTGTGAACCGGACAATACAATAGTCTTTAGAATAGTCTTAGATGAAGGAGTATTATTATACTCAATTTTAGAACATGACTCAGCCTCATATTGTGATATTTCGTTGGCTTAGAGGATTTTGAATGTTAAATAGTCTAAGATCCTAAGCACAAAATCCTAAATGACATTGCTCAAGTTGAAGCTCTCCTTACTATGCTTTCAGTTTTTTTTATGAAGTTAAACTTGGATTGATGGTATAATTTCATTATTTCAAGTTCCTTACTTCCTCCTACTTCCTTCCTACTCCGTACTTAAGTGAAGGTTCCGTTGAAAAACGCCCTTTACCAATATATTTAATGGATGAAAAGATTTTATATTAAATCTAGTCGAGTGTTTTATTATTTTATTTATAAATAGTGTAAATAGTTTGCATATTTTCTAAGCAGAATAAAAAAAAGTGTATAAATGTCGGCCATACGATGAAAGAAACCTATTTGTACGATACGTTTGGATAGGCATATTACAGTTTGTACTACACATCGATATACATGTATGGTACTACACAATAAAATAATTGCTACGTTGTTCAGAAAATTATATGTTCTTTTAGAAACCGTTGTTGTATTTTTATTATAGTATTATAGCAGATAAATGCCGTGTGGTTGACGGCATAGAATACAAGTGTCACCAGCCCCTATCTTTCCGTGGGTGTCGTAAGAGACGACTAAGGGATAACACGATGCAAATACCATCTTTGCGTAGAGACGGAAAACTCGACATCAAACCCTATACGACTGCCTCGTTGGTCTCGCGGCATAAATGAGCGCGTGGGATCAGGAGGTCCCGAGTTCGATTCCTGGGTCGGGCAGTGTTATGGGTGTAGAAATACATCTCTGCCTACCTCTTCGGGGTTATAGGCGTGAGAATATGTATGTATGTATAGCAGAGAAAATAAAATGTTAGAACAAACCGTCAATGGAACAAACACAATCTTTACATTTACGACTGAGAGATTTATTTGCCCAGTGTTTATTAAAAATAGAACACCCGATTGATCTATGGTCTCGTCTTTAATTTGTTATTTGCAGGTTTGCAAAGCCTTTGTACTTACAAAAGTAGGTATCTGATGCTATGCGAGTTCCGGTTACCTACTAAATATTCCGAGACAGTAATGTGAAATATGACTAGGTAGTAAATCTTTACCCAAAGTAATTTTGCGCGTAGGTACTATTACTTCCATTAATTTGTGATTTAGTCGAAATTATACATAGGACAGAAATTAGCATTTCACAAACATAATATACCTCATGTCTTTCAAATCTTTGATTACCATAAACGGAGAGTGCTTATATGTAATGGTGTGACTTCATTTGATTTCATGTCTATAATAATCATGGAAGGGTAGATCGAAGCACATAATCGTATCATAACGATTCATAAATGACATAGACCAGTGCAGATACGTTAGAAAACGGTAAAAAGTAAAATAAAATTACAGTAGGATGAAACCCATTGGAGAAGGAATTGAATATAGCGATCATTAAGGGAAAAATAAATTACGGGCAATCTGAGGTCGGGAAGTGGATGGGGTTGCGATTTTAAGGGTAAAAAAGGGTTTATCTCGATTGCCAGCAAAACTACAAGTCTTACGGGAAAAACGTCAATGGCAAAGTTGTAGGTAATAAAAAGACCTACAACTTTTGTATTAGACTTTATTCACACAACGTCATAATTTATGTGAAAAATTCAAATAACCAAGTTTTTGGTTTTTTATTTTTAACTTTTACAATAGTTTTATCTTTTACACGAAATTTGGTGAAAACTTGCCATTTTATGTTCCAAACAAACTGTTAATGTTTTTTATTTAAAATATTTTTTAAATAAAAAACAAACCTTAATTTGACTTAATATCGAAATAAAACCCAAATTTTCAATTGAAAATTCTCACGTCAATATATCAGCTTTTTTTTTTAAATTGTTCGGCGTTTTGTTCGTTGAAATCTATACTTTCTGTTGGTGTGAATAAAATATACATTACTAAGGTAAACGTTCTCAGAAAATGCAAAAAAATGAAATAACCTGGAGACCGATTTTTTTTAAATCATAATGTACAATTTTGAGATATTTATTAAAATTAACACTTTAATTACTCGGAAAACGTAAGATTTAATGCTATATTGATAAATAAGAACTTAAAAATCAATATATACAGCTAAATTAGCAACCAAATAAGTTAATATTTAATAAGACATCTACAATATTTTTAGAAAGTTAAAGAATCTTCTTTAAATTATAGCGTAGACTCCTATTAATTGCTATTTTAAGATAATGTATATACCTGAGTGACCCACAGACAATTTGAGCCCATCAATAGTTATTTTATAGAGAAGTGGGGAAGGGTTACACAGGTAATACTCTGAGAGAGAGTCTCTCCGCGACCACGCTCGGTGCAAGACGAGCGAAGCGTCGGAAACAAATAGGTATTTATGCCTTAAATAAATTAATTGTACGCAATTAAGACCCGCTAATTTATTTTATTTGATGTATACAAATCGCGAAAGTTTAAAATCGATTAATGCAGATTTAATTGTTAATTGCAAAAACCTAACATGTAGATTTTGACTAGAATTTGAATATAATGTACGTGTATTCAAATTCCTAACGGCATAGTTATACCTAAAACAAACTCCACTCTGTAATTTATTTCAACCCAATCTTAATAAACTAGGAGTAAGGACGGAGTTAACTATTCATAATTTACTCCGGGAGTAAAAGTTACTTCGCGGAGCCCCATAGCTTAACGCTGGAAGCATAGAGCATAGATATTTACATAGAGGCGCATTTCTTATGGGCGCTCTGTTGACAAACTTTCTGTGACCCAAATTGCCGCTTGGCGGCGTGGCAGTCGCGCTGTGACAGCTGTCTGTATTCAGAGTGCAAGAGAGATGAACTGACGACACCCGCCAACTCGCCACTTGGAATCGGCACACGAAATCCTTAAGAAATGCGCTTCTATATGTAAAATCTGTATTCATTGCTGGAAGTAAGCATCTATATTAATAATCTTGTCACGGGGTACGGTAGACTCGATCGAAACTTTACCTGAATACTAAAAGATAAAAAATATCCGCAAAATTCGGATTGTCGAGTATTTTGTTAAATTCTAATGGTTCTGACAGACAAATCATGGACAAATTGCAGTCGCCATATTGGCCACTCTACCGAAACGTCACTGTCACCGAATAACATGTCGAGTACTATGTAGTTTGTATGTGTAAATATTTCTTGCAATTATATTTCTTGTCGGTATAAACAGTTTGTTTAAACGACAATGATTATTAAAGTATCCGTCTAGTATGGGAGAATTGTGTTACTTTGAATTTTCGCGAGCGAAGCCGCGGCCAAAAAGCTCGTAGATTTATATTGTATTTCCAACTTTCATTGAGATTTATATACATAACCCAAATATATTTTCACATTTGTTTGGTGTTCGTTCGAGTGCTTACTAGTATCTAATTTTGTAATTTTATTATTGTGGATTAAAATTAATAGAGATTATTTCAATGAAGCTTTAAGCTTTACCATTAATAAGGCATGTGAAATTGTATAAACCTCGCAATAACCCTTTTGAAGATCTTGAAGAAGATGAGTTTAAATTGTGATTTGTGCCAAAAAACCGACACCAACGTTTTGCCATAAGCGCTTGCAAACCTATACAAACCTAGCCAAATACCCTATCCGCACGTTTGCGTTTGTGATGGTTTGCCGAGGTTTGGCAAGCGTGCGGACACACCATTGAATATGTGTGTTGTGTGTTATGTTCGCTTGGGCAATGAGTACAAATTTACATAGAAGCGCATTCCTTAAGGATTTCGTGTGCCGATTCCAAGTGGCGAGTTGGCGACTGTCGTCAGTGTAATACGTAGTTGGTGGTGCTGGCGTCGTTCTCCGTCTCTCTTGCTCTCGTAGTTAAGATACACAGGAGGAACGTTCTTCTCTCTTGCACTCATAGAGACAGCTGTCACAGCGCGACTGCCACGCCGCCAAGCGGCAATTTGGGTCACAGAAAGCTTAGACTATATATATTAATAGACGGAGGGATCCCATCACTCAAAGGTCTGACATAGGTCACCGTGTTGGGCCCCATTACCCGTCAAAATTTAATAGAACTTCATTTGAAGCTTTGCTAATTCGTTCATAGACATTTTGATTTATTCGTATAAAGATTGTGACGCATAAACATAGTGACGTTATAACTTTATCGATACTTTTATTTTTCAGACTAGCTTCGGCCCACGTATTCGCCGATTATGTGCCGCTATTGTGATGGTGAAGCTATACTGCAATATTTCTTTGAAAAATAAGTATACTTGAATACAATTATATTATATCACAAGAAAAGTGTTTTCATCGATCATCACAAACTTTCAGCTATCGCACACAGGCTATCGCTGCCTTCACGTACAACCTTTACGGTAACTTTAAAAATATGTAATACATATTTTGATGGTTAGACTAATCCTTTTCTGTCTTTTACTTTTATAAAAATAATTACATAAACCTGCAGTACTGCAGGTTTGTGTAATAATTTTTAAACGGTTTTATTTAGCTTGACCTGAGTATTTGTTTGGGTCAAATTTAGTAATTGGAATTTCACCCCCTTCCTGATAACAGATTGATCTGATATTTGGTACACACTCTTAATCTTGATGGCAATACAACATATTATATTCCTTATGATTGCAAATCCAAGATGGCCGCCGATACAAAATGGCGGATCACATATTACTTCACAACAACCTCAATATGGGTATCAAATGAAAGGGCTTGATTGGTAAAATAGAGCTCACTATGAAAAATCCAAGATGGCCGCCGATACATAATGGCGGATCACATATTTCTTCGCAACAACTTCAATATGGGTATCAAATGAAAGGGCTTGATTGGTAGAATAGAGCTCACTATGAAAAAACCAAGATGGCCGCCGCCACAAAATGGCGAATTATATTTTTCACAAATACTTTAATATGGCTATCAAATGAAAGGGCTTGATTGGTAGAATAGAGCTCACTATAAAAAACCAATATGGCTTCCGCCACAAAATGGCGGTTTACGTATTTTTCACAAATACCTCAATATAGGTATCGAATGAAAGGGCTTGATTGGTAGAATAGGGCTCACTATGAACTACCAACAAAACTAAAAACTTGAAAATAAAGTAAAATAAAAAACATTTCTATGTTAAACGGTTTTATTACAATAAAAAAATATGTAGGTTATGTACTAAAAGCTAAAAAATAATTCGGCAAGTCCTAGCTACCAGATCGCACCAATCTTCTCATCAACCTGGGGTATTGATCAGACAATATATAAAATCGTTGGGCGTAGAGAAGATTGGTGCGATCTGGTAGCTAGGACTTGCCGAATTATTTTTTAGCTTTTAGTACATAACCTACATATTTTTTTATTGTAATAAAACCGTTTAACATAAAAAAAAAATATTTTATTTTTTATTAATATTCTATTCTCTTATTTCTATTATTCTCTTCAGTGAAACCAAAGGTTTTGTCTTCATAATTATGGACGAAGTTGTCATGACAAAAAACTACCGATAGTATATACTGAGGGACGGTGCGATTGATATATGGCGGGCATGTCACCAGCCCGGGGAATCTCTCAGACATATAGTATCCGGTTGTTCGAGTTTTGCACTTGGCAAGTATTTGCACAGACACAATCAAGTGGCCAAGATAATCCATCAGCAACTAGTCCTTAAAATATAATCTCATTGGTTGACCGTACTACAGATACAGATTGTGCCCGACCCAGTTCTCGAAAAAATGGTAGTACGTTGTTGTCCTGGTATAGGTATATCATTACAAACAGGTTTATTGTAGCCAATAAGCGTAATATTGTAGTGATCGATCGAGCAGAGCGACCCGCATTGCTAGACGTTATTACCATATCGCATGACAGCAATCTCGTAAAAGCAGAGAAAGGGAAGGAGTTCAAATATTTGGGCCCAGCTCATGAGATTGTCGTTATGTGGGATGTGAACTCGGCGATCATTGTGCCGATAGTTGTGTCAGTAAATGGACTAATCGCCAAGAGCCTTTACCAACATCTAAAGATGCTCGCACTGGGCAGCAGACAAACTAATATTTTTAACAACAACACTTTTTGAGTTCGGTTCCAGTTAGAAGTACGCACACAATTTTATTTTCTTTCTTACTCACCATGCGGGCTCCTGGTTTAATTATTTTAAATTATTTTATTTCTCACTTATTTTAGAGCTAGGCGTATCTATAAGGGCGGAATTAATTTGACGTGTATATATAATATGATTTTGTAAAGATTTGAGTTTTTTTTTCTAACTAAGCCAATGACACTGTCAGTGACTTTTTCTATTTTACCTTAAATAAATGTGATTCATTATGTGTGAAATATTTTATTTAAAATTGACCCTGAAGCTAAATTTTATTTCTAATCTATTAGATAACTCACTTATTACTACAGCCTGCTCTTGATAGGTGATTTAATATAATTATGTAACTAAGCATACTGGGCTCGTGCCTCCTTTCAATTTGAGAAGGCCTAATTTAGTTTGGAAGATTTTAGACAAACACTTGACGATCGTGATAATTTTCTAAATAAGAAGCATATAACTTCCAAAAGTCTGAAACCCATAACGTGGTTTTGTATTCGAAAACCATTACGTGGTAATGATCTCATCATTGATCCTATCATTGCATATATGTAGGTATAATAGTGTGATTAATAGTGATATTATGAATATCAATTGCTTTATTCACCTTAAAAAGGTAATTTAAAAATATATTTTTTATCGTAACTTATTTACTAGTGTTTAAGTATAAGCTGGATTTATTCGCATATTTTACTTTATCTGAGGATTTATCAACATTCAATTGATATTCATTGTGAGTAAACCAAATCTAAGGATGTATTGCAAACATTATAGATATTTTATCGAAATTCATTTTGAGTAAGCACATCAGTAGTCTAGATAAAATTTACGACAATTTCGAAGATTTGAAATGACATTTGTATATTTATCTTTCTCTTACATGAGAAAAAAATCATAAGTCAGAGTGAAGTAAATATATTGGGTATGGTTGCTATTTAAATGCGGTCTCTTACTTCTTTACTTTATGACAGAAAGTTTGTCTACAGAGCGCCCACAAGAAATGCGCCTCTATGTAAAAATCTATGCTCTATGGCTTGGGATAGTTGTGATTGTCAAATAAAATTGTTTAATAAAAAGTTTTTATTCGACCAGGTCATTTAGTTCATTCTTTTTACTTTAAATATCAGTGGGTTGCCATAAAATATACCTTAATCTCAGTGTAAGAATGGTATTGTTACTCCGAACTTACTTCGTATTTATTAATACCGTTATTAACACGTAGCTATTCCATAACTAATATAGAATAAACTACTCCTCTCCTCCTCTTCAACTTTGAAGTAAGAGAAGAATAAGCAATTTTTATTAATAAGACTGACTATGTCGAGCTAATACAGATTATATATGGCCGTACGTGAGTTACAAAAATGTTATAAAACAAACATGTTTGCCTTGTAAAAGTAACAGTGCGCCCACTCAGTTTGATGTTAAATACTTTTTAGTTAATTTTAGTTAATTACGACACCCGTAATGGTTGAGTGAGCAATTTGGTGGGCGCCGTCGTTACGTCATGGCTCCTCTGTTTATCCGGGATCAAACTCTACATTACGACGAAATGCTTTCACTCGTATAAGGTCACATATCGACGAGTACACCCGATCGAAAGCTTTAACATTCAAATCCATCCATATAATAATAGTGCTACGCTTCTTTGCTTTACCTTTGATTTTCCCCAAATTGAATACGCTTATTAAACACAAGTAAGAACAATGTAAACATCTATGCTCAAAACGTTTTACAGAACCACTTTTCTTTGTCAGAATAAGCTTTATACATTACCTAGCAATTGCGAAAATGAAATTCATGTTTAATATGAAAATTACTTGACAGTTTAGCTATCATCGTAACACGTACACACCTGAGATTTGCACAAACCCAACAGCTACAAATATTCTTCGTCTGGTTTTAACAGTTTCCCTGTCCCGTGTATCATATATGATTCATAACAATTGATTTTCTATTGTGTCTCGCGCCGGACAGCGAATGGTTTAATGTTGTCATTTGGACAGGCGGAAAGGTCCACTTTTTGCATTAGGGTTTTTCGTGCAAAATAATGTGACATTAATAAGTCTCACCTCCCTTAAAGGGACACGTCACGTATGTATTTGGGTCAGCTCTTACATTCATGTCACTTTGATAAATAATTAGGGTTCTGTTACAAAAAACTACGGTGACCTCATGCATCTCAGACGTCGGACAGTTCATTAAGCATAATATTCTTGAAAGTGATGTAAATTATCGTGGGGAATTATCGTTTTTGTGTAATTAACTTTGGTTATCACAGTCCCAAACAGGCGCGAGTGTAGAACTCGTGGTCCGCGAATATGTGTCGCACTTGACCGCTTTTTATTTAAATTGGGAGCGTACTGGTTACCCGTACGAAACGTGACCTATTTATAATTCATGTAGATTTAAGACTAACCAACTTACAGAGTAAGCGAGTAAAATAATTTCGTCAGAACATGCTTGTATAGAATTGAATTTTCTGCTAGTGTGAATGAAAACTCATAAAACACGAGATAATGAACCATATCAAATAATAAATTGTACATTTAAAGGCACCTTTTGTGTGTGTTCAACGAGGTAAGAGCGTAATTCTCACCTGTCATACAACCCGCATCTTGACTCTTGAATATAATAATTGTGAAGAAATCATACCGTGTTGTGAATCACGTCGTGCATGAGCAAAATCAAAACGAGAAAATAAGTAAAGTGTGTATACGGTGAAATTAAAATGTTCACGGGAACATTTTCTTCCGAACATACGAACAGCCTTTATTTGCATTGGAGCGAAAATATTTAATCAGGCGTATAATCTTAGCGTTCCGTACGCTTTTGTGGTTTAAATGTACCCATCAGGCCTCGGCTCGGCGCGCGTGTTCGCTCTGTGCACTGAACGCTAGACTGTTTGACGACCGCCGCCGTCTATTCTTTATTTTTATCTACATGTGTTTGTTTATGCAAAAACAGGAATTCTTTGTAGTCATAGGTGTTATAAGTACACAACTTTATTCAAGCACAAGCCTTTATAAAGACAGCGATAATATGTGTGCTATTTTGTCAGCGTGTAGAGTATGTATAATTTATTCAAATCCTCGTTATTTATATAAAAATGGCCTGTCCTGATTGACATATCGCATTGCCCAATGCTTTTATGATGTTGGACTTAGGAAAGATTTATATATGTAGGAGGATAGGTAATAATATAGGTACCTATAATACTTAGTTACAGAGAAATTGCAAGTTAAATGTCGCAATCTGAATGCAAATTTAAACTCTATGAAAATGCAGCAACAGCTAAATGGTATAATATATTTCTAATCTAGGTATATTGTACTTATGTAAATAAATAAGATTCTTTTTTGCATGAAAATACTTAGAGTCTGCGAACGAAATGACGAAGGTCTGCCTTTCAACCGTTGTCTATTCAATTGTCAGATGATTTGGATAGTTTGTGCCTACTATGAAGCTAGCATAACCGTCTGATACCTCCACGGCTGCCAGGTTATTCAACGTAGCTCATTGCCATACATTATGTGAACCTTTCTACCTTTAGAATAAAAAGCTCAATAATACTCTAGGACTAAAACGTTTGTATAAATTGAGATAGTCTGACCCCTTTCACTTTAGGTTCTAATATTGTTATCGGCGAGCTGTAGATTTACGATGGTTCTATTTCTAAGGATCGTGATTGTATGTTTATTGCTGTATGTAGCTTAAAGCTCTCGTAAGATGTTTTAGGTAAACGGATTTGGAATTGGAGCGTTGAATAAATTAACACTAAGGTTCTATATATTAAAAAGATCGTAACGTAATGATCACGTAATGTTCGCAAATAAACGAACCACTTATAAGTTACATACTCGTTTTATTTAAGTATAACAACTTTTTCATGATTTTGACATCACATACGTTGGAAACATACACTTTTACTCGTCTGTAAAACACTTAAAACATGCTAACAGGCAATGTTCAATTACTAAATATTTTACACAGATGAATGATAAAGCTGGTTTATTGTAGAGCTTAAATACTTCACTGGTGGTTCCAAAGCAAATACAACTATAACACGATTCAGAAACGACGAGAACTTTAGTGTGAACAGTCGTAGTTTACCTTTATTATTAAAATATGCGAAACTTAATTAAATATACGCCACTAATGAATGAATAGAGTCGCGTACACTGAATTAATGTTAATGAGGTAAAACCTGAAGAGATAACACGTCGTAACACTTTAAGATCAGATTTAACATTAACAGTTATTGCCGATTCGGTTTGTTATACTCTGTGTAATCATGCTCAATGGGACTTTACTAATTGGAAGAACTTAGTATTGATATACGATTATCATGTTGGAGAAGTTTGAAACTGTTGACCGATTAAGCGAACCTCCTTTTTTCAATAGAAATAAATATACAAGAAAAAAAAACAGTGATAAGCAAAACCATATCCGAATAAACCAAAAGTGAATAACCAATAGTAATAATTTCTGAATTTTGTGGTCAATGAAACAATTCTGATATCAACAAATGGTTGATTTTTGTTAATACTCTTCTTTTAAACACGTACAAGTTTTATTAATTACATTTGAAGTTAGTAACTACCAACAAGAATACGTAAAAACCACTATTAGAAAAATTATACGTTGATTACAACACAAAATGGCGCAAGGCCGCGCCTGCCATAAATAGTGTCACAAAGTATAAAGTGTAAAAGGTGTCAATCATTCGTACACTACAGTAGTCAGCGTGCAGTTTATGTTAGTTTTATTTCACAAAAAGCCTCGTAACACTAAAAAGAACTCCATCTTAGCGCTACACATTTGTTATGGGAAACGTTTTTGTTTTAGAGCAACTTACTCTACAATACTAAAATCCGGATTGCTCCGGTAAATATTGACGAGAAATACAAGAACGGAGTGGAACGCAACAAGAGAATAAAATTTATATAAATACATGCTTGGTTTATCAAACAAAGCTTTCTGAAGTCTCTAAAAAAAAAACAATCTTTCGTTTACTGACTGACTGACAGGCAATGCGCAGCCCAAACTAGTGGGCGCAAGAAGCTAAAATTTGGCATGTGTGTTCCTTAAGAAGCGTAAGGGTTTAGTGCACCCATAAGGGATTGTCCAAAATTGCTACGGGATCAAGTAGAAACGGGTAAATTAAAAAGGTAATATGCGGTTGTAGCTGCGGGTATCTTCTAGTCCTCATATAATAAAGAGTTAGTTCCATCTCTCGGGATCAAACGCGCATACTTTGTTAACCTTGACTCGCGTGAGCTTGTCGTAACAGGACTTTGACACCGCGGTGGTTTTAGTGAATAGGGCTGAAACGACTCTACGAGAGAGTTTCGTACACCTGCTTAGCCAGCCCTAAAATCAAATAGAGGAGAATAAAGATATCCCTGTTATTATCTCCTGACAAAATCTAAATATGTTGTACACATTATTTATTTCATTTAGTTCATTCTTTTTACTTTAAATATCAGTGGGTTGCCATAAAATATACCTTAATCTCAGTGTAAGAATGGTATTGTTACTCCGAACTTACTTCGTATTTATTAATACCGTTATTAACACGTAGCTATTCCATAAATAATATAGAATAAACTACTCCTCTCCTCCTCTTCAACTTTGAAGTAAGAGAAGAATAAGCAATTTTTATTAATAAGACTGACTATGTCGAGCTAATACAGATTATATATGGCCGTACGTGAGTTACAAAAATGTTATAAAACAAACATGTTTGCCTTGTAAAAGTAACAGTGCGCCCACTCAGTTTGATGTTAAATACTTTTTAGTTAATTTTAGTTAATTACGACACCCGTAATGGTTGAGTGAGCAATTTGGTGGGCGCCGTCGTTACGTCATGGCTCCTCTGTTTATCCGGGATCAAACTCTACATTACGACGAAATGCTTTCACTCGTATAAGGTCACATATCGACGAGTACACCCGATCGAAAGCTTTAACATTCAAATCCATCCATATAATAATAGTGCTACGCTTCTTTGCTTTACCTTTGATTTTCCCCAAATTGAATACGCTTATTAAACACAAGTAAGAACAATGTAAACATCTATGCTCAAAACGTTTTACAGAACCACTTTTCTTTGTCAGAATAAGCTTTATACATTACCTAGCAATTGCGAAAATGAAATTCATGTTTAATATGAAAATTACTTGACAGTTTAGCTATCATCGTAACACGTACACACCTGAGATTTGCACAAACCCAACAGCTACAAATATTCTTCGTCTGGTTTTAACAGTTTCCCTGTCCCGTGTATCATATATGATTCATAACAATTGATTTTCTATTGTGTCTCGCGCCGGACAGCGAATGGTTTAATGTTGTCATTTGGACAGGCGGAAAGGTCCACTTTTTGCATTAGGGTTTTTCGTGCAAAATAATGTGACATTAATAAGTCTCACCTCCCTTAAAGGGACACGTCACGTATGTATTTGGGTCAGCTCTTACATTCATGTCACTTTGATAAATAATTAGGGTTCTGTTACAAAAAACTACGGTGACCTCATGCATCTCAGACGTCGGACAGTTCATTAAGCATAATATTCTTGAAAGTGATGTAAATTATCGTGGGGAATTATCGTTTTTGTGTAATTAACTTTGGTTATCACAGTCCCAAACAGGCGCGAGTGTAGAACTCGTGGTCCGCGAATATGTGTCGCACTTGACCGCTTTTTATTTAAATTGGGAGCGTACTGGTTACCCGTACGAAACGTGACCTATTTATAATTCATGTAGATTTAAGACTAACCAACTTACAGAGTAAGCGAGTAAAATAATTTCGTCAGAACATGCTTGTATAGAATTGAATTTTCTGCTAGTGTGAATGAAAACTCATAAAACACGAGATAATGAACCATATCAAATAATAAATTGTACATTTAAAGGCACCTTTTGTGTGTGTTCAACGAGGTAAGAGCGTAATTCTCACCTGTCATACAACCCGCATCTTGACTCTTGAATATAATAATTGTGAAGAAATCATACCGTGTTGTGAATCACGTCGTGCATGAGCAAAATCAAAACGAGAAAATAAGTAAAGTGTGTATACGGTGAAATTAAAATGTTCACGGGAACATTTTCTTCCGAACATACGAACAGCCTTTATTTGCATTGGAGCGAAAATATTTAATCAGGCGTATAATCTTAGCGTTCCGTACGCTTTTGTGGTTTAAATGTACCCATCAGGCCTCGGCTCGGCGCGCGTGTTCGCTCTGTGCACTGAACGCTAGACTGTTTGACGACCGCCGCCGTCTATTCTTTATTTTTATCTACATGTGTTTGTTTATGCAAAAACAGGAATTCTTTGTAGTCATAGGTGTTATAAGTACACAACTTTATTCAAGCACAAGCCTTTATAAAGACAGCGATAATATGTGTGCTATTTTGTCAGCGTGTAGAGTATGTATAATTTATTCAAATCCTCGTTATTTATATAAAAATGGCCTGTCCTGATTGACATATCGCATTGCCCAATGCTTTTATGATGTTGGACTTAGGAAAGATTTATATATGTAGGAGGATAGGTAATAATATAGGTACCTATAATACTTAGTTACAGAGAAATTGCAAGTTAAATGTCGCAATCTGAATGCAAATTTAAACTCTATGAAAATGCAGCAACAGCTAAATGGTATAATATATTTCTAATCTAGGTATATTGTACTTATGTAAATAAATAAGATTCTTTTTTGCATGAAAATACTTAGAGTCTGCGAACGAAATGACGAAGGTCTGCCTTTCAACCGTTGTCTATTCAATTGTCAGATGATTTGGATAGTTTGTGCCTACTATGAAGCTAGCATAACCGTCTGATACCTCCACGGCTGCCAGGTTATTCAACGTAGCTCATTGCCATACATTATGTGAACCTTTCTACCTTTAGAATAAAAAGCTCAATAATACTCTAGGACTAAAACGTTTGTATAAATTGAGATAGTCTGACCCCTTTCACTTTAGGTTCTAATATTGTTATCGGCGAGCTGTAGATTTACGATGGTTCTATTTCTAAGGATCGTGATTGTATGTTTATTGCTGTATGTAGCTTAAAGCTCTCGTAAGATGTTTTAGGTAAACGGATTTGGAATTGGAGCGTTGAATAAATTAACACTAAGGTTCTATATATTAAAAAGATCGTAACGTAATGATCACGTAATGTTCGCAAATAAACGAACCACTTATAAGTTACATACTCGTTTTATTTAAGTATAACAACTTTTTCATGATTTTGACATCACATACGTTGGAAACATACACTTTTACTCGTCTGTAAAACACTTAAAACATGCTAACAGGCAATGTTCAATTACTAAATATTTTACACAGATGAATGATAAAGCTGGTTTATTGTAGAGCTTAAATACTTCACTGGTGGTTCCAAAGCAAATACAACTATAACACGATTCAGAAACGACGAGAACTTTAGTGTGAACAGTCGTAGTTTACCTTTATTATTAAAATATGCGAAACTTAATTAAATATACGCCACTAATGAATGAATAGAGTCGCGTACACTGAATTAATGTTAATGAGGTAAAACCTGAAGAGATAACACGTCGTAACACTTTAAGATCAGATTTAACATTAACAGTTATTGCCGATTCGGTTTGTTATACTCTGTGTAATCATGCTCAATGGGACTTTACTAATTGGAAGAACTTAGTATTGATATACGATTATCATGTTGGAGAAGTTTGAAACTGTTGACCGATTAAGCGAACCTCCTTTTTTCAATAGAAATAAATATACAAGAAAAAAAAACAGTGATAAGCAAAACCATATCCGAATAAACCAAAAGTGAATAACCAATAGTAATAATTTCTGAATTTTGTGGTCAATGAAACAATTCTGATATCAACAAATGGTTGATTTTTGTTAATACTCTTCTTTTAAACACGTACAAGTTTTATTAATTACATTTGAAGTTAGTAACTACCAACAAGAATACGTAAAAACCACTATTAGAAAAATTATACGTTGATTACAACACAAAATGGCGCAAGGCCGCGCCTGCCATAAATAGTGTCACAAAGTATAAAGTGTAAAAGGTGTCAATCATTCGTACACTACAGTAGTCAGCGTGCAGTTTATGTTAGTTTTATTTCACAAAAAGCCTCGTAACACTAAAAAGAACTCCATCTTAGCGCTACACATTTGTTATGGGAAACGTTTTTGTTTTAGAGCAACTTACTCTACAATACTAAAATCCGGATTGCTCCGGTAAATATTGACGAGAAATACAAGAACGGAGTGGAACGCAACAAGAGAATAAAATTTATATAAATACATGCTTGGTTTATCAAACAAAGCTTTCTGAAGTCTCTAAAAAAAAAACAATCTTTCGTTTACTGACTGACTGACAGGCAATGCGCAGCCCAAACTAGTGGGCGCAAGAAGCTAAAATTTGGCATGTGTGTTCCTTAAGAAGCGTAAGGGTTTAGTGCACCCATAAGGGATTGTCCAAAATTGCTACGGGATCAAGTAGAAACGGGTAAATTAAAAAGGTAATATGCGGTTGTAGCTGCGGGTATCTTCTAGTCCTCATATAATAAAGAGTTAGTTCCATCTCTCGGGATCAAACGCGCATACTTTGTTAACCTTGACTCGCGTGAGCTTGTCGTAACAGGACTTTGACACCGCGGTGGTTTTAGTGAATAGGGCTGAAACGACTCTACGAGAGAGTTTCGTACACCTGCTTAGCCAGCCCTAAAATCAAATAGAGGAGAATAAAGATATCCCTGTTATTATCTCCTGACAAAATCTAAATATGTTGTACACATTATTTATACCTAAACTAACGCAAACGCATGCTAACCATTGCATTGAAATCAGTCCAGTCATATAGTTCAGCGACCAACACATCGAATATCCACGAAGTAAAAAAAATATTTTTCAATTTTCTTTTGGTACTTTATGACATGATGTTTTATACAAATAATAAAGCTAGTTAATTTCAGAGTAAAATATTTCACTTGTTAGTTCAAAGCAAATAAAACTACAACACGATTCAGAACCGACTAGAATTTACGCACGTACTACGTAATTCTACGTATTGTGGAATTATAATGACGATATATAGATGAAGCGATCGAATATATAAAAGGAAAACTAAATTCTGAAAGGCAAGATTGATTTAGACTTCCATGGAGCACGGAGGATTTATATTACGACGGTTTTACCTAACGTACTATTGATCTATTTTAGATATAATCATTATTCCTATCCCTTTGTGGGATAGTGCGTAAAGGTATCATCATTATCATGGCAACCTTCTTCGTATAAGCCTACGGTTTGGGCGGTGCTCTATTCTCTTTCATTAGGGTCTCGAGCCGCGCCGTCTAGTATTTAGATTAATGTAGTAAAGTAAGTATCACTTCGTGTACGTAGTAAGCTCCATACAAAATTCATATAATATATTATGCGTTATTCGGTTTCAATCTATCGATTTTACTTTGTCGCTGTTAAAAAGCGGGACTTTTGCGATTTTCCGCGCCATTAGTGATGTGACAAACGGCGGTTTGTACTCACGATGTCGTTTTCGTCCATTACGACAATTCAAAGATCGACCATTCGTATTTGCTCTTTTAACTTCGATCAGATATCGCACTTATCTTCGCAATCTCAAAACTTTTGCGGATACTATCTGTGATAAATATGGCGATGACTGATCTGTACGAAATAAAGCGTCCGCCAGTAGAATATATTTCGCCGACGCGTAATTTAAATAAAACGAACATCTGCATGACTCTGAAAAAAGTTTTATAAAAAACTTTTAGAACGAAGCTGCTGGTAATTGAAGACGCAAATATTATTATTAAATAATGGAAGGGTCGTAATGTCAATGATCCTTTTAATTTCAACAGTCGTGATTTAATTTTATTTGGTAATTTATATTCATTCAATGTTTGTTATGTCATTAAATGTTTGCATTTTAACTAAAATAAACAAATGTTTATATGTAATATACAACAACATTATGTTAATAAATTTATTCAGTGATTTGACGTCTATCAGAAGATTTTCTTTTTTATTAAAAGGTTTTGTAACATCTATGTACACCTTCAATAATAATGCAGCATTATATAGGTAAGCTTGACATTTAAGTCGTAATTACATAAATATATGTACGCATCACATAATACATATTAAATATTGGTTCGTTACCTATTCACGGTTGTAGGTAACAAGTAAATATTTCATTTGAACATCAAAGAATTCCAATAGGTTTGATTTGGTCGTTTAATATTGCCTCCACTAGAGAGATTTTCAAACGTTTGGAGCGTTTGAAAATCTCTCTCTCCCCCTTGTAGCCATTCGGTAAAGTAGTTTAGACGATTTGACGCTTGACAGATTTTATAAACCGGCTAATGTCGAAACTAGTTCTGTTTCATTGCTTCTAGCGTTGCTCTATTAATATTATTAGTTAACTATCAATCTCGTTTTCTAACGTTTATATACATTTATGATATCAGCCGTATCAAGACGACGTAAAGTGAACTGACAGGCATTTATTCACAGTAGGGAAATATGGAAAGATCTCGTGTCGGAGAGCAACACTCACTTTGGGTCGCAGCGAAGTCATGAATTAATGATTGTACTTAAACTGTCCCACTGCTGAGTCTGTTCTCACTATGAGAACGGTCAGGCCATAGTCCACCACGCTGGCCAAATGTGGGTTGGCAAACTACACATGCCTTTCGACAACTCCTCCTTCTTTCTTGTCACTAAGCTAGCGATAACTAACAATTTAATAAAATATATACTAATTCTGAAAGTCAGTGATATTCGTTCTGGGTTTCAACAGAGTCTTGCTATGAACACCGGAGAACCGACATTCGCCACAGTGCCTGACACACTATTATATATCAGAGCTTACTACACAAGTGTAGATAAGCAGAATGATTCTCTAGATTAATATCAGAAGTGCCATGGTATTTTTAAAAGCTCTTTTTGAAATTCTTCTGTATCAATGCATGGCATAATCCTTATCTGTATATACAAAATTCTTGCGTTGCTAACTGACTGACAGACATCGCACGCACAGCCAAAACAATTAGGCGCAGGCAGCTGAAATTTCGCATGTACATGCCTTGGCGACTGTAGGGGTGCACTAAAAAGCAATTCCCCACAATTACCCCGGGATCAGGCAGAAAATATTAACTTATAATATAATGTGCGTGGCGGAACTGCGGGCATCCTCTAGTATTTTATAAAAAAAGCCCCATCGCTTGTGCATGTTTGTATCTTTACTCGCAATAAATTATAAAAGACTATGGTAATTAATGGGTTTAACAATGAGGTCCACAAATATGAATGAGCCAGTCTAGATTTCTTATGTAATTTTTGACTCTCCATAAATAGTTGAATCTGATCAAATTAATTGAGGTTTTGTAGGTACCTTTAAAAGTCGAAATTGCTGGCAATGTATCTACCAAATTTCGAGTAGGTATAAGCTGGAAGTGAGAATCAGTTTTGTATGTTTGTCTTTTACTATTTGTATAATTTCTAATGTAAACATTGCATCATCTCGCATTTTATAGCATGACCACGGTGAGTATTATTTTTCAATCTACGTATCTATAGTCTCAAGAATCTGGAAGTATTATTTTTACATATACGTACTGTTCCGTTGGGTGACGGATTGAGAATACGGAATGTCACCACCCCATATCATTCTATGGGTGTCGTAAGAGCCGACAGAGGGAGCATATTATACAGAGAACAGCATTGTAAGAGAAGGAAAACTTGATACAAACCCTATACCAACCCGTTTGGCCAGCGTGGTATAGTAGGCCAATTCCTCCTTTCAAAGGAGAGGCCTTGTCAAGCAGTGGACTGTTTAAGGCTGATGATGATGATGATGGTACTGCACAAGTAATGCGCTTATGAGCTTTATGAAATAAGTGATGTTCTTTACGCGACTTTTGTAGATCTCTGGTGTGCTATGTATGTACCGCAATATTATTATCCTTATTTCGCCGGGTTTAATATGAATTTGTTTGAATTACGTGTAATAAAACGTTGTTTACTGTGCACATTTTGTTACACGAAGCCGTAATATAACTAACTGGAGCAAATCAGAATAATTTAAGTGCCAATTATGTAGTTATTTAGTGTTACACATTGAGGTTTAACCATAATATGAACTAAATACACATAGCATATACATAGTCTCACGCCTATAACCCCGAAGAGGTAGGCAGAGGTATATTTCTACACCCACTTTTCGCCAGATATACTTTAGTCCCACGTAATAAGGGGCGAGCCTATTGCCGTACCGGGCACATTTCCAGACGCCGTGCTGCTACTGAGAATTTCGGGACAGAAAAACCCAATAACACTGCCCGACCCAGGAATCGAACCCGGGACCTCCCGATCCCCCGCGCACATTTATGCCGCGAGACCAACGAGACAGTCATATATTAGAGAACTAAATACATTATTAATAATATACAAATATCTATCCATATTATTATAAAATTAAGTTCCTCTACCGTGTATAGGCAAGCGATAAACTCGAAAACTGGCGCATAGATGTTTGTATAGTTTTCACCAATTCCTGAAGATGGTTTAGGTGTCAAATTCAAGTCACGGCCGAAATCTAGTTTCTTAAGAGAAAGCGTTTATTTTAGTAAAACATGCCAACAGTTTAACGAACAATATATGTATATAGGTTACCAAATAAATCACGTCTGCTTGAAACAAAAAGCTTATTGACTTTACAACCATTTTATTATTGAATAATAACATTTGCGTCTCCATTTATTAACAATGTTCATGTAATTGTAACAAAGTTATTTATATTATTTCGAAGAAACTCTAAGTGTTAACAAATTGAGCTATAGCTGAAAGACGTTGCAACTCCCAAGTTGAATCTGCAAAACAACAATTTCAGAAATGTATTATACTTCATCATCGGCCCTTTATCCGGTCCCACGGGCCTCTTTCCATTTTGAGAAGGGTAAGACCATAGTCCACTACGCTGGCCAAATGCGGGTTGGCAGACTTCACATGTCTTTCGAGAACATTATGGAGAACTCTCAGACATGCAAGTTTCCTCACGATGTTTTCCTTCACCGTTTGGCAAGCGATAATTAACAATTTAATACGCACATAACTGCGAAAAGTCAATGGTGCGCGCCGTGATGGAATAGTTTATAAAGAATTTAGCGTACTTCATAATTTATTTAAGTTAAATAATGGAAAAATGACAAATGTAATTGTAAAATGTCAACTTACAAATATATAACAAGTATCTCCGCATATTTTAATAGAACCGCCCAGTGCCCTTTGCCTTTTAAAAAGCTCCACAAATCTGGTTTGCGATGCTGGGAGTAACTTATAGCTTAGCGCAGCAAACGTAAGTAGTTTAACTGAAAAATAATATTAGTACTAACTTTAGAGATGTTCTAGATTTACGTCACTTGGTTGTCTTTGCGTCGGTATAAAGAAGTCCTCGGTATAAAGTAAATATAAATAAGAAATCTAGTAGAGTTCAGCACAGTTATGTACGTAGTATCGCCTATCCTTATTTGGTACCGATCGCCGTTAGTTGTGTTATAACTTGTATTCTGTAGCACACTGATAGTACAAAAATAGATTTAGAAGTGTAATATTTTCAATTTATTTTGCATGTAACGTAAAACCTTTTCCTAACCTAAGTGTTATACTAAAGTCAAAGTGGCCTAAATTGCTTTTTATTTTGTTTTTGTGAAGTTCCAACAGCTTATGCTAATTTGACCAAATTATTATATAAGTAGCGGATAGCAAATAATAGGTTCTCATATATAACATTAAAATTTTCATTACACTCATACAAACACACATTTTTCAAATAGAAATGCAATGTAACACGTAAGACACTGAACCAAACTACAATATGCGTATGACAGATAGCGGAGACTATTAAACGGCGCAAATACTTAAACCTAGTAGGGGACTATACATATATATATTTGAGCTATTTGATGTCGAAACGTTGGGGTCGAAATGACCATATCTCTTAAAGACACTGGCCGACGCCTCGCGTGACTAGAAGACTGAACTATATTGAGCGCAAAAGATCAGCATTGCCATACAATGCCACACTTATTACATCATCGGCTGTAAGCCTGGCAAAGTGCTGTCAAAATTGGTCCAGGTCTTTGGGAATGAGGGTGTTTGACATTTTTTCTGCCACCAGACGTCGTGTCATATGCGTCAGGTCCAAACGTGTACAGATGCGTACACACACATGAATTAAACAAACACAGATGTGCAAAGTTATAGGCGCTTTGACACATTTGACAGTTTTCTGGACCTGACGTCTCAGTGCTGCCGCCTAGTGGGCATAATTTCCGAAAACCCTCATTGGCTAGCTCAAATAAAAAACGGACAGACAGACAGAGAAAGGCAAGTGAAAATAATATTTTTTTAAGTAGGTATCACATAGACACGGCGTGACATAGGTCGCTTTCAAATGCATTTAAGTAGTAAAACTGTTTTTAGAATTAGAGATGTATTAAAATCTCATTTGTTTGTCTTTGATACTAGTACTACTAAAGTGCCATAAAGACTGAATAGTTTCCCTTTGGACGAATTTCAGTCACAGTAAGTTTTCCGTGTCTTGGCGGCTTATGGCACCAAATTATCGCGCGCGGCCAATATGTCTGGTGTCAAATAATGTTACTCAAAATTAAGTGACAATTTTCTTGTTCCGATAGTTCAATGTGCACTCATATAGGATTTTGATAACTGCGAGAGTATATTCATTTATTTGTTAAGGAAGAACAAACTGTAACACTATTTTATCCGTATACATATATAATCCTTTTGCGTCATAGACTGGTTGATAGACAACGAATAGCCAAATCTACTGGGTGCTAGAAGCTGAAATTCATCATGAATGTTCCTTCAGGATCGTAAGAATGCACTAAGAAGGGTTTGCCTGAAATTCCCACAGCCAAGGGATCGGGCAGATACGGTTTAATTAAAAGAAACTGTGCGGGCGTAGCTGTGGTATCCTCTAGTTGGTGTAGCATTACAATGGCAATGAAGAGCATAATCTCACAGAGATCTGTTACAAATTGATAATATGATGTACCTAGAATCAGTAATTATTACGGCGATAGGACATTAACAAAACGTATACCTTATGTATTAAATAGTTTGCCTGTGGACATCAGGAGAGAACAAAATAAAAATAAATTCAAAAGAAAGTTAAAAAAATCTTATTAGATAGTATAGAACGTAAATATAATCAATAATAATGTATACTAACTACATATAAACATAATAATAATGACATAAAACCATAACTATTTCTCTTTACTTAAGCACTAGAATGAGAGTCGACTGAGTCCACAGTCAAACTGTTCAACACAGTTTTGTGGACCTTTATGGATTGTATTCTTTGTTTATTAATTGATATAAATAATAAAAATAATCTATAACTATAAACAATATAAGATATTGTGCACCTACGCCGTTATCCACGTTATAATATTGATGCGATCATAACATTAATTATTTAATTGTTAAAGTAATTAATTAAAGAATACTAAATCTAAATAATCTTTTAGGATCTCTATGGGATCATTGCGAAATTTAGTAACAGACAAAGCGATATACTTAGTGATAAAAAAATCTTTTACTTAATTTCTTGTAAGTCATTATGAGAAAATGCAAAGATTAAACTTACAGAACTGGGTATGCAACTACCGAATCACTGAAATGTTGTTTCTTAATCGGTCTAACTTGGTGTAGTTATAAATAGTATTGTGCAACTTTAAAGAGATCCCGGGACGAACTTGATGTTTATAACGAGAGCTGGTTCAAAGGTGCGCGTAGTAAGTGAATAACATTTTGGAGAGGTTAAGTAGTCAGGCAGAACTAAATTATCTATAAACAGAATACACAAAATAACCTTTAACAGAAAATAAAATATCTAGGCACATATTACATTTTTCGTTTTTCTGTCCTGTTCTAGGGAGAACCCCTGTATTGCAGAATTTATAAACATTAAAAAAAATTCAAAACTTGAAACTACCATTAAATTTGTAGATCGTACATAGTTTTTCCCGCGTGGGGGTTGAACCCACAGCACGCATCCCAGTAAGTATCATATCATCGAGGGGACCGCTTTTAAACCGCTGCGGTATTAAGCTGATTATTTTGTTTTATTAAACACATGATAGTCATTGATTTTCTGACAACGCTCTACTAATATCCCAAAAAAGTGTAAATACATGCATACAAATTTAATTCGACTACCTACTTATAGACCACTTTACGCGTCTGAGACTAAATATGACTTACATTACATTTGGGGTAGGGTTAGATATAAGATGACATTGGCACATAGTCACATGTTACCCAAATTCGTAGGCTAAAACGAGCTGACTGAATTACGCCAGTATTGTTAATATTTATAACGAAAATACAAGCATGCCATAAGCACGCCTGTCTACGTTTAAATAAGTATTAAGTATAACTGGAATAGGTAGAATACAGGTATTATATTAAGACACTTTGGCATTTCATCGCGCGTGTACAAAGACGTCGCGACGTCACAGTGTCTAAATGTGTTCGTATAATTTGGTCGTAGTGTGGAGCATAAAAACCACCTAAGGGGCTCAAGGGAACCGCAGAGCCCGGCGCCGGAAGGACGTGCCGTAGCGCAGCCCGCTACCGGTGGCTGCCGCCATCGTCACTTCCGCCACACTGAGGGGAATTATTTTAACGCCAGTACGGGCTTATTCCAGCTCCCACTCAGCAATTACATTAAGGGCTTTTGATGCAAAGTTTTTTTTATTGCAACACGTGCGAATAGCGATGCTCAGCTTCACAGTTATGAATAGACTCCGGCTAAATTAACGAGTTGCGTTCCGAACGGTACGTATCGGTTCGCAGAGCATCATGCTTATAGCTTCGTACATTATATTGTGTATATTTTTCACTTCGTTACGTTTTCAAAAGTAAAATAAAAATTTTGGGTGTATTTTGAGCATATAATTCAAAGGCTGTTGATATTTTATCTCAATCAATGTGTCCGCTGGTATTGACGTTGTATACGCCAGCTAAGACTAAATGTAAGTAATTTAATATAATGTTGTGTAAAATTACTATGCTTACCACCAGGGGATACAGTTCTCAATCTATGTTTGAGTATGAATTAATGCAGTTTGATATTAAAAGAGTCACTATTTTATAACTATTTACAGCAAGCCATTTTTCTTAATTAAGTTGCTTTAAAGGAAAGTTGCGCTCTTATGTGCAACATAATTATTCAATTTGTATTTACAAACCATTAAAGGCAGTCTTAAGTACTTTCCGTTCGGTAAGTTGCTAAAACTTCATCTCGTTTCTCTTAATGGAATTACGTCTAACCGTTTAAAATCTTAATATATAAAATCCTTGCGTTACTGACTGACTGACAGACACGCTACAGCCGAAACTATTGGGCGCAGGAAGCTGAAATTTGGCATGTATGTTCCTTGGGGACCGTAGGGGCGCACTAAGAAGGGATTTCCCGAAATTCCCACGGGATCGGCCAAAACGGGTAAATTTGAAAAAAATGCAGGCGTAGCTGCTGGCGTCCTCTAGTAATAAAATAAATAAAGTTATAAAACCTTCGCATTTGTATAATTTATGTACAACAAGCGCTTGCATGTATAACAAGCGCTTTTATTATTTACTAGAGGATGCCCGCAGATTTTTTTATTTAACCGTTTTTGCCCTATCATGCAGCAATGTTGAGTGCACCCCTTCCTAGTGCACCACTACAGTCCCGAAGGAACACACACGCCAAACTTCAGCTTCTTGCGCCCAGTAGTTTCGGCCGAGCATTGTCTGTCAGCCAGTTATTAACGCATTAATTCTATAAAATTATGCAGATCATGTGCTACTTGAAAAAAAAGGCTTATTATTAATTTAAAAATACGTATGGCGTATAAAATGATGACCTTCGTCAAGTATCTGTGGATTCTTTTTTTCCTTTGTCGTTGTGAGTTGCGTCGTTCTTTAGACAGAATACGGATGTTAAGTGTCTATATGGTTTCGTGTTCTTCCCAGTAGAATTCTCTAGAAAACTGCTTTATCTGCTTTTTTCGTATCGACTGGGCTAGATTCTGTGTATTATAAGAGTGTTAGCGTCAAAAAAATCTTGTGCTGATTCATACGTGAAGTGAGAAAGAATCGTGGACAAACACTTGTTTTTAAACTTACTTTATTCTTGTGGAATATAATAAGGACCGAGTTTTGACCCACATGTACACATAGAGTGAATTTTCTTGACCAACATACTTTGTGTATTATAATATTCTGTAAGAAAAAACAATTCAACTAATTAACGACTATGAATTATGACAATAATTTATTTCACAATTCCTAAGAACCTATCTTTTCTTTCAGTTTTACGTTATAGATTTTCGAAGAGATTCTAGCAACATCTTCTTTCGCCAAAATGGTCTCGGAAGTTGAGTCGTAAAAAGGCTCAACCACTTAGGTACTCGTACTATTTCATCATGGATACCTATTGAATTCGGTGAGACTAAGACAGGAAGAATAATTTGATGACTTATATTTTCCAAGTTTATAACAAACTTACTTGAAAAATTATCCATAGTTGAACTTTAAACTCTACATACATACATACATAGACTCACGCCTGCCTCCCCGAAGGGGTAGGCAGAGGCATGTTAAACGCCCACTTTTCGCCAGTGTTTTGATCCCACGTAATAGGTGGCGAGCCTATTGCCGCTTATCGGGATATTTTGTTTGCCAGAGCCTCGTCCGTTGATCGGCAGGTGCACCACTTGCAGGTGAGGTTGGCTTGGGACCCTAAGTTTTCGGTGGGAACCCTATGCACCCTTTAAACTCTAATAATGATAAAATAACTGTAAAAATGAAGATCATTTAAAACGATGTATATAAAATCAAAAGGGCTTCTCCCGACTTTTATTTCCTTTGTTTGGCGGCAATGTATTCGGATCATTAAATTTTGGCAATTACAGTTCCTTCCTTCATTCTCACATCGAAACCAAAAGAAAATGTATCTTCGTTGTTGGTAAAGAATTACCTTTATTAGGTAAAAATCGTCGTGTCTGTGTTTACTTGGTACACGCCATTACAACAATAAACAAGCGAGTCAGTTAAATACAAGCGAAGCCTAACAGGAAGAAGACCGATTGTGTTCATGACTCGAATTTTGTATGTACTAGGGATTTATGTACTGTACATTTATTTAATTGTGGAATTACGTTTACGTCGCTATTAACAGTTGCTCTTTTAATGTTCTGAATTTAAATTGGGAATTGAAAATGCGTATAGGATTTGCCTCGTGGCCGTATGCATGGAGGCGTTGACTTTATTGAATGGAAATATTTTGTACAATGAAATTTGCAAAATAAATAGAAATAATAATCAATTGTAATCGGTGACGACCGTAACAGATTATATTTGCTTAGAAAATTAAATGAAGTTTATACAAGTGGCCCAAGTCTCGTATTTTATATGACATTGATATTATATTTTGAATGGACTCAAAAGCGGTATTCTGATAACCTAATGTCATTATCGTATAATTTAAAATAAACAGTTCGTCGTTGACACATATTTTGACACTTGTTTCAATTTATGATCTCGTTACTATTTCATTCAATTACAGAAGAATACGATTTTTGTGACGTAAGTATGACACTGACATAATATCGAAACTGTATTTATTTAGGAGAATTGGGCCCCAGATATACGAACAATCATGTTACTAAAAGGCTTCAATGTATTTATTTGAATAAAAAGATATAATTGTACTGTTTGTTATCTTAAAATAATTACAGTCTGTAAGTTTTATGGTCCCTTATACTGGTTTTATAATCATTGAATTGTAAATTGCCGATTGCCCCGTGCCTCGGAGAGCACCTTATAAATAAACTAGCGCTAGTCTAAACCATGGAATATCGCTATCCCTTCGAGTTGCAGAGGTCAGACAGACATGCGCTCTGTGGAAAAGCTAATATTCAGCCAAATCCAGTTAGACTAGTAAGCGGACCCCAGATTGAAACTGGGATAACGCTAGGAGGATGATGATAATGCTTTTATAACCAAAAGCCATTTTTACGAATTTAACAGTTTGCAATCGACTTCAGGCCCACTTGCACAACGATTCTTAAATTGAATTAAGATGTATTTAACGAGAAAAAAAATATTAAAAACCACTAGCGTCTTGCACAACGAAAAATTTGTCGAGTAATATGATTTAAAAACTGTCAAAATGAATTACCGAAAATCGGCTGTTTAGTGGCTAATTTCAATTAAGAACTGTCACACTGATGTTGGAATCTTGTCATTAGCGACAAAAATTATCAATAATTATATAACTGGACCGGACGACGGAGCAGGGGGAGGCCTATGTCCAGCTGTGGACGTCCCTAGGCTGACATGATGATGATGATGATATAACTGATAACAATGTACCTACTTGTGTTATTGTTAACCCTAGAATCCTACACTATTTGGCGCACATGTTATTCCTACACTGGGGTGCTGGAACACCCCATACTAAAATGACTGTAATCCTTAAAATACAAAAAAACAATTCATGAAAATACGTTTTATTAAACATAATCGGTAACTTGAGATCACGAATCAGCCTTATCACACAAAGTTAAATGTAGTTTGAGTAACAGCGCTTGTAGGATTTGGTACTTTTTTGAGGATCACTGCAATGGACTAAGTTGGCATCCGGTGACGGTCCTCAAAATATTCATGTATCAGTTCCAAACCTAATTTCAAAACTGTCTGCTGAAACTTTATATTTGGCTTATTATTTGATCTTGAACACTTCTTAAGAACCCAGGAATCACAATTGGTCCCAACTTCTATTTCTTCCTAGCCAGATTTGTGGTCTAGAATAGAGCTTATTTCTTCGTAATTCAAACCTCTGACAGCCATCCGAAACAAAATAAATAAACTTCATTGAATTTTACCTTAATAATATCTAAAAATATCTGTATTTAATTCATATAAGACTATTGTTTTAATAAATAATCAAATTTAATAACTTATTACATATAAATGCATCAATCGTAATGAATAAATAATCTTACGATTTTACTACACTGGGGTACTGGCGTACCCCACAGCACTTATACAGGCGACCACACAACGCAGTCCCTCGTCACGGTATTGACGTAACGCGAGCGGTTGACATCAAACTAAAATACTTCGACGCGCGAATTCGTGGATATTAAAGAAATTGAGATATTTAGAAAACAAATCGGTGTGGGGTGCACCTGCACCCCATGTAGGGTTTTACGGTTAATGCTTAAAAGTTTCTAGTTATTATTTGTCAATTGTCATTTCGTTGCTAGGCGACGACAATGCGTTTTGTTTTATGCTCAAAGTATATATAGTCTAAGGTTTTATGCGAAACCATACGCATAACATCGTTAAAATCGTAACAAAAAGGCTTCATGCCATTAAACAAAACGTAGAAACTACTTTACCGACCTCATAAAATGTTTAACTAAATCTAAGCGTTGTTGTCGTTGTGCAAGAGGACGCTAAATACTTTTAAGTTAAATTATTTTATGCTGTTAATTCTGTTCAAAAAATTTTAATTAAGGAGTGACTTAAATCAAACGTTACGCAAGTGGGCCTTGAGATTTTGCAAAAACTTTTAAAAGGAGGTTTATGACATTACAAGATACGTAATTTTTTGCTTCATATAATTATTATGTTTAATATTTTGCTAAATCACAAAAATCTTCAGTAGGAGAGCTTTAGTAAATAGTCAAATAATTCTTCACGTACACGATACACGCACAAATCAGCGCACTGGTTTAAGCGGTTGCCTTGCCTTTTTTTAAAGGGTGGATGTTGTTGGGCCTGATTCCCACACGTGACAACGCTTTGTATGGTCAAAAAATATTGTTGATGATCATATGTGCGTCCCTTGGTTGATTGTTTGTAAGGTTCCTCGTGGCATAAAATAATCCTACAGTGCGATTATCGAAAAGAAAGAAAATAGCTACTAGCACATTTATTTAGGTTAATATGTATCTACCATTTTCTTAAGTTTAACGTATTTTAAAGATACTCAACATGTTATTACGTTTTCAACTTATTGCAATTTTCTATTGCAAAAAAAAAGAACAAAATGCTCCACCATTAGTGTGTTCTAGTAGCGAACTGTATCTACTTAGTCATAAATGGCATACTTTACCGCTTGTCCACGAGTGACGGCGCGTCGCTGTGTGCGTGTTGACGGCGTAATTTCACATCGTTACTCACACATTTACACGTCAAGATTACACATTCATGCAGTGACTGGTTGAGATTAAATTTGTATGAAACTAGCTATTTTATTAGTATTGCACACGTAAGCTGTTCTCGGCGACATAAATATTTGTATGATAAATGATATAGCGCTCTACGCTGCTACGTGATTTAATTAATTCTGTTTGTTAAGAATACTATATATTGTACTTTTATATGTGGTTTAGCTTAGTAATTTATAGTAATGTTGTTGAGACCAGTGCCATATAAGTTTATTAAAAATAAGGTGCAAGGAAGTTATTCTTGTATTTGAGGCTTAATCTGTATATATAAAATTCTTACGCAACTGTCTGACTTACAGGCAAGCTACAGGCAAAACTACGGGGCGCAATAAACTGAAATTTGGCATGTATGTTTCTTGAAGACCTTAGCGGTACACCAAGAAGAGATTTCCCGAAATGCCCACGGCATCGGGCAGAAACGGACAAAATTTAAAAATAATGCGTCCTTTAGTATTACATGTAAATTAAATGAGTTCATTACTTCTACATAATAATAAAAAAAACAGAATTTTCATTTTAATTATGTGCAGCGTCCATCTTTACAAGTACTTACACAATGAAAATAACTTTTTATTCTAGGGATATTTCGTTATTAAATTATCCTACTATTTTATTTCAAGGAAATCACAGATAGGTACTTAGAATAATCCTGGTGTGCTACAGCGAAACGAGATAATCCCCGCAATGCTAATGTGCTGAAGAAAATGTGAAATCCCTGTAATGAAATATTAGGTAGGTAGTACACGGGAAATAAATACAGAGTTACACGCGTATTTCATCCGTCTAGGAGAGCGAGCACGTAGATGTAAGATGACGTCACTCCCTAAACGGCTGCCTACTGTACTAGCCGCGCAATAAGCAAAAAAGGCGATTTAGGAAATCCCGACATGACTCCTCGGATTTATGAGTGATTCTCCGAACCCTAAATTTTCCATGTCTTGAGGTTTATTTTTGTAACTAACTGACAAATCAGTCTGCAATTAATTTTAAAACATACCTCAGACTATTGCCTATCTTGCACAAGTTATATTTTTTTTAATATTATTTATTTAAATATTTCAAAAAAATATTTAAAAGTAGTTCTTCTGACTAATATGGTGTGTCCGTAACCCAGTTTCTTGAACATTAGTAACAATAACATTATTGCTTATTCGTAAATTGATGTGAATTATAATTATTACGAAATAATATAAGTTGTTTCTTTACATAAAAAAAAATGGTACTTATATTTACAATTGTTTATTTATAAATAAAAAAATAGTGAGTATCCGGCACAAAAGTTTGATTCATATTCACGCGCTTCACTCGAACGTACCCAGCTGAATACGAAACATCAGGCGACCCCTCCCCGTGCTGGCGGTAGCCAGTGGCTCGGCTGACGTGGTCGCGACGTGACTTGTGGCTGGTTCGTGTCGTCGCGGAGATATAAAGGTATATAATATCTGATTCATATAGCCTTGGTACACCTGTGTTTCTGATTAGTATGTTCGTTTTTATAATTAAGGTAAATGGTTTTCAAACTTGAATCTGCGGGAAATATAATGCTATTGGGGAACAGAAACCTATATATAAATAACAATCCTTAATTGCATACGTGTGATGATTTATCGATGTTAATGAGCAAAATTCTGATTGATATGTGTCTGATTCATATGGTAAAATACCATATTAATCAGAATGTCGCACATATTGTTAATGAAACGTTACATTGGCGGCACTTTACGCCTGTAACAAGTCATTTCGTATGAACCTAATGTTATTTACATGTCTAAAAACAGTAGCTGTAAATTTCGCAGCAGTCCTAATAACGTCGAAGGGGTTTCATATCTATCGACGACTAAATTTTCCATAATTAGACTATACCTGAAATTAAAACTAATATATTGGTATTAAACTCCGTTCGTCTAGGTAATAAAATAAAATAAAGGTGTACCTTTATTTTATTACCTAGACGAACGGAGTTGAATTTGTAGAGTCCAATGAAAAAAAAAACTTCATTTAAATGACAGTTTAAAAATAAAATAATATAACTTAATAATATAAATAAAACAATAACGAGTGGTTAATGAAACTACCTACCTACTTAACTATTTAGTTTTAGCAGTAGTTTGTAGGCTCAAACTACTGCTTAGACGAACAGGGTAATATACTGTAACAATATATTAACTTTTAAGACCGTTATAACTAGTTATCGGATAATCGGATGCATATTCACCTAAAGTTCATTTTTGGCTAGGATATTATGGAAGCGGCTTCTTAAAACATATTTTTTTAAATAAAAATTCCGGGATTCCAGAAAATTCGGGAATGTGAAACTACTCTGTAAAATGGTGAGGAAACGACGTCTTTAACATGTGATTTTTATTTAAAAAGAAACTGGTTTCCGGGATTACATAATTATTAATGTGTATTTACTTGAAGTTAATTTTAAGCTCCCCATCAATTTATGAGTATGTTGAGTGTAAGAGGAATGGTAGGCAGTGGGTGCTGTTGTATCTAAGTTAATAATTATTATGAGATTGAATGGTTTTTCTATGTAATTCTTATTTATTATTCGTTTGAGATAAATGTTTTGAAAATTGAAGAAAATTAAGAGGATTTTATTATTTCTAGAGCTGTTTTTTGGTACAAAAGTTAAAATAAGTAAATTTACCTACACCTGATTTGATTGTATAATAAAAAAACTAAATTTGTCGATTCCGTAATCCCGGGATTTTTTGATTCAAAAGTGCATTCCATAATAGCCAACACCTCAACTTTAGGTAAATATGCATCCGATTATCCGATCTCTAGTTATAACGTAACGTGATAAGTCGTGGGTTCGATTCCCGCTCAAGAATTTTCTTCTTACAATTTTTGACCCACATTATGAATAATCAATATTTCACTACATATCTAAGTAGTGAAATATTGATTATTCATAATTGGGTTGAAACGTCAAGGTCACGTTGAAAAAATAAGGTATATATATATATTTATTTATTTATTTAACTTTTTGCACAGCACAAAACATGTGGTACATAGGCGGACTTAATGCCTTAGGCATTCTCTACCAGTCAAGCTAGGGTGATGCAGAGATAGAAGATAGTAGGTGCGTGACTATAAGAAAGTTATTATTTGGAATTGGATAATAATTACTATATATGAAAATTACTACTTAAATTATAGATAAATATTTAAAATATATATAAATACCACTTTTCTAGTAATTATCTGTAACTTGAAATCCCTTAAAATATTGAAATTTCAGTCATATGTTCAAACAGTGTATTATTTGTATACATACCTACTGTAGTGGCAAATGCCTGCATGTTGTCAAAATTGAGAGTCTTATTTAAAGGCATTTTTAGGTATAATTATTAATAAATTTGTTATCTTCGTTTTTATATTCCAGTACACAAAAACGCCACCAGTACTATCTAAGGAAGAAAAAAGAGAAAGAAGAAAATTGCAGAGGTTATTAAGATGGAAAATATTTATTTATTTTTTATCTTTATTAAATTTTTGCCATAATTTTGGTTATTGTTAAAACTTTAAACGTACTTGATAATATTTATGTAGAGTTTTAGTTTTTTTTTAGAGATTTTATGAAACGAGATACTTACATAAAAATATAATGATAATTAATATTGTCGAGTATCATAATTATAACTATCATGCTGTGATTGACTAGATTTAAGCTTTTATAAAACAAAACGTTCATAATAAAAATACTTATGATAATTGATATTGTCAAGTGCCATATCATGCGGTTTTTAACTAGATTTAGTTTCTATAAAACGAGACGTACAACGTTTATTCAAAAGTAATTAATATCGTGATAATTGATATTGTCAAGTGCCATATCATGCTGTAATTGACAAGATTTAGGTGTTATGATAAGCATCGTGTGCATTTACTGTAATTTTAATAAATAATTGAGTGATTTTTCTAACTAGAATTTCATTTCTATCCCTAATTCTTATTCATATGTCACGGATTCTGATTCATATGGCCCCAAAAGTTTTAAAGTTAATTATCTCGGAAACCATTTTATCAAAAAGTGTGCCTTTTTCAGACATTGTATCTTAGGTTATCATCTTTCGTAAAAATATGTTTCATAAGCTTAAATGTGAAAAAAAAATTAGGCCATATGAATCAGACAAAGAACGCAATTTCGGAGAAACACTCTTATACAGTGTGTTCTGACGCAAAGCTTTCCTTGAGGTCATCAACATTCTCCCGCCGTGCTAGCGATTGAATGTTATGGGCCGCGAGACGCTCTTCACGTCCGAGTTATGGCTTGTTGCCCCCTGACATGCTTACGTACTGATTTAATTCAATGATTATGTTTCGCCCGCCACACGAAACCACAAGCTTTCCAGCCCAGCTTTAATAAAAAAAGTTACCTCGTTATGAATAAAGTGCGCACTCAATGTATGTAAATATGTAAAACATGGCCAAATTAAACCGTTCTCGTTCCTTTTAGGTGGCTAGGTAAATGGTACGAGGTAACTTGCACTGTCACAGAACGTTTTAACGAGAGAAATGGTGGGTCTGCTTTGAAGCGTTTGTCTAAATAATCTGTGACACTGCGCGGCGCGGTGTAACGTCGCGCCACGTCGAACAAAAGTTATTTTTTCTGAGCAAACAATTTTGTGGTGTTCAATATCTGATGCTGCTAGCTTATCCACGTCACGTAAGCAATACGAGTACATATACAAATATTATGCGCTAGTTTGTCTGTAAATACCGTATCAAAATACACATTTATGACATATTAATTACATTTTGATGTTCACTGTACGATTTCACAATAATAAACTAGCACCTGTTCTGGAAAGAAATTTGGTTTAAATAAAATTAGATAAATTTGCCAGATAATCATTTTTCATAGAGCGCATGATGTGTTATGTGTACGATAATATTATACCAATAGATACTGAAACAGGTTAAAGGGTGCAGAGACCTCTCCTAAATAAATACAGTTTCGATATAATATCAGTGTCATACTTACGTCACAAAAAGCGTATTCTTCCAAACTATCTGATATTTGAATGAAATAGTAACGAGATCGTAATTGAAACAAGTGTAATTGAAACAAGTGTCAATTGATATGTGCTAACGACGAACGCCTCTCTTATTATGTTAAATTCTCTATCGTATTGTAATGGGTTCGATTTTAGGATCTATCTTACTACTGAATTCGTCTTTTATTGTGTTCCGAGCCAGGTCCACATTAAGGCGTTTGGTTAAATAGTGAATGTTGTTAATAGCCAAGAAACTTTTACTACTTCGATAGATATGATTCGTATATTATATGTACGTTTTGTAAAGTATGCTAGCCGCAATTCCCGTGGCCTAGCCGCATATCGCAGTGGTTTTACCGTTGAATTCAAAATTCGATCTATCCATTTCTTTGAGATTTAAAATACATAATTGACATAAGCCCCAAACAAAATAGATATAATATAATAATATATAATAATATTTTACCACACACACACACACATCACCACCTAGTCCCAAGCTAAGCAGAGCTTGTGTTATGGGTACTAGATAATGGATAAACATACATATATACTTTTTTTTTGTAAATACATACATATTATACATAGTAACACCCAGACCAAGACAAACATCCATGTTCATGCACACAAATGTTTGACTTGAGCGGGAATCGAACCCGCGACCTTGCGTAGCAGTCGCTTACACTCCCGCTGCACCAACTGGTCGTCAAATATATAATATATCAAACATGTATCTCGAATCTCCAAATCTATGGATAGATCGAACATTCAAACCGGCCGTTAGTTGATAGACCCCAAACGCACTAGCGGAAGAGTCACAGACAATCTCTCTGAATGCCCCATGATGCGGCAGATGAATAACATTAATGGCAATTTCGCACATCGAGACGCTCTGCATAGCAGTCCGTCGGTCTCTCCACTGGGCTGTCGCTGCCTTTCTGAGTGACTACATATGTTTATAGTACAATAAAGATAAAGATAAAGATAATTTATTTCATAAAACATGAGTGTACAGTACAGGTTGTTTGAACTTGCATGCAAGATGTTAGTTGTGATTTAGGTCTGAGCTACATGTTTTGCCTTTTGGCATACGAAATTATTAACAGCTAATTTTTAACAGCTTTAATAAATAACATAAAATAATAATTAGAAAAACATGTCAGGATAATTTATCATAATATAAAATAGAATTATTAAGAGTAGTAATGTTAGCATAGAGTTCATGTGTCAATAAAAATAACATGTCAATTAGATAACAGTAGGTAGTGTTAAACATAAAAAATATAGAATTAGGACACAGTAAAAAAATCCCGTTATAGAAACAGCGTTAATATGAAGGTGATCTATTACTTTTGTTGTTACTGTTGTAGATCAGTGAGTAGCCGACTTCATACGAAGCGGTAAGTCGATCTCAAACATGGTCAAATGTCAAATAAAAACTCAAAACCATAATACAAAAGTATCTGCAGCCTTTCTTAAGTTCTTCTTTAAATAAATAACTGCATTATAATTATCAGAATTTTACTGCGTGCGGTATTTGCAATCATTTTAAAAGACCGATAGATTTCAAATTAAATTGAAAGTAGCATATGCTGTATTTTGTGTTAAATACTGTGAAGGCTATGTTAATTTAATATTGTAAATCGCAACGTAAACCACTGCCACACTTTCAACTTTATTATTATTTCAACAACTTCATAATTCAAATAGTCCAACAAAAAAACCTAACTTGAATAGAAATAATGGTTTAAAGTAAATTTACTAGTTTTGCAATGCAAGTGAAAATTTCCACATACATGCCGTAGCGTTCGTAGACTCGTAGCGGCGTAGCACGTAGCGCTACGTGAATGCGAGGTCATTTATAAATGCACTTCATATCGCGTGATTTGGTTTGCTAACGGGAGTGAGACATGAGCCCCTGTCAGCCACGCTAAATGTATGGAACTCTCGTTATACTTGCAACGATAAGGCCAATTTATACGGCTCCGTAGTACGGCGCATTAAGCCGCGATAGTGTTCGCGAAGAGACGCTCACATCGCGACTTTATGTGATCGTATTCATAGTTGAAGACCCTTGAAGCGATTGCACTCAAATATCAATGCTTTCCGATAATATTCATTGCAAATACACTTTGTTTTTAGCTCTGCTATTATATTGTACTGTGACAATATCAACTTAAAAAATTTTTAGCATAGAGAGTTGGCTGTCTGATCAATATTTTTGTGGCAGAAATAAATTATCCTTTTTTACAGTGTATCGCGCTGTGCATTTTAATTTTAGTTAATATAAACAAAAACAGACGAACAAAAATTTCACTTAGTGTGAAATTTTTGTTTTTTGAAGTTTAATGAAAATGCATTTGTCAAATAATGATAGTAATCAATGCAAAGGTCCCTAACAGTCAATTACTGAACACGGCCTCGCTTAGTGACTATAATAGACGATCTACAGATATTGATATTGGCATAATTACATCGTTTGATGGAGGCGATCGCTTGTGAAAGTCGATTAGTAGCCATGTTTTAGTTTGACGTTCAATCTAAATAGAGATCAAAAATAGTGTGATTCATATGCAATATATTATATAATTTTTTTGTAGATTCACGCCTGTATCTCCGAAAGGGTAGACAGAGGTGTAATATTACCACAAATAGGTCTTAGGTCCCACGTAAGAGGGGGCGAGCCTATTGCCGTTATGGGGCACATCACCAGACTCCGTGCTGCTACTGAGAATTTGGAAAAAACCAGTAACACTTTTGCCCGACTCGGGAATCGAACCCGGGACCTCCGATCAGCAGTCGCATACGCTATCCACTAGACCACGAAGGTGGTTATAAAATTATAAAATATTATGTATACCAGATATTATGATTCTATAAAGTAGCTTTCTTCAAAGTTTACGTCATCATCATAAAACCTTTTCGAAGTCCACTGCTGGAAATGGTACGTGTGTAGGGTTGTCATCTTTTTCCGTTTCCTTACAATTGCTTCAACTGTATTATTAGCTTCATGTATTTGCCTTAGTGGCTTCTTACTACAAGCACGGAATGAAATGGAATAGTATTATATTATTACTACACGGACACGGACACGGACACGGAATACATTGTATTATTACTACACGGACAAACAATTTACATACTATGAGACAAATTATATATCTATTTGTCACACATTAAAATGGTGTGAACAATAATAATAATATTCTACCACATACACACATCACCATCTAGTCCTAAACTAAGCAGAGCTTTTACTACGGGTACTAGATAATGGATAAACATACATATATATACTTTTTTTTTGTAAATACATACATATTATTCATAGAAACACCCAGACCAAGACAAACATCCATGTTCATGCACACAAATGTTTGACTTGAGCGGGAATCAAACTCGCGACCATCGGCGTAGCAGTCGCTTATACTCCCGCTGCGCCAAGCGGTCGTCAATGTAGCAGGAAAAATATTTTTTCGATGCATTAACAAAATATCAATTAGAGAAACATGATACAAATACTCATGAGCTCCTGTCTGTTTCCAATAGCTTCACATACATATTTACCTTTTCAATCAGAATATCAGGTAGATACCAACTAAGTTAACACGAGATAGTTGTATGAAGTCAACATTCACGTAGAGACGTGATCGGTATTCTGTCGAACTGAACTCGGTTATTCGCTTCGACAACCGAATGGACGACTAGGTAAGCAATTACCATCAATAATTTGTCACTTCTAAATTAATAAACGTTTGGCCAATAACTCAAATTTAATTAACGCAATGCGGTCGAAATTACACACCAATTATATTGTAATCCACTTGTATCGTTTTACAGGCTATTTGTGGACGCGTTCTGTTTTATTGTGTTTTGATATTATTAACCGTTCAAACTTAATACGTTTGGGTTCATCTTTTCACTTAATTCGGTGTTCCACGATTTGCATTATTTACACAACACATTTTATAACATATAGCTGCCGGTCGAATGGTAATTTTTATTTGATTAGTCTTGTTTTCTACCTCTGGAATAGTAGTATTGTTTTATTATTTAAACGAAATATTTCTCTATTCGAGTGTAAATATGACAGAATAATCATAATTTTCTCTATCAAAGTTAACACTCTTAAGACGAAGGAAATGCAGTTAAAATGGAACGGCACATCGTGGCACTTTTTTGTCTCCAAATAATGTATTTCTTGGCTCTCAACTTTGAGTATGTTTTTATCATTATATTCTACAACTAAGCCCGACCGCATACATAAAACTGCTACATCGATCAAACTGTTTGCTCAATTCGTGTGCTTTCAAGATTTCATGGCGATTTGCTTATTGACTTGTCGTCTATTACATAGTTGCGTATCGACTGTTTCGTCGAGAGTATGCGCGCTCCAATACAAGCCAATACACTTTGAACGATCTTCGATAGTTGTTCGATTATGATTCAAAAGACAATCGATGAGGTTTTTTATTTTATAGCATACAACTAAATAGTTTTTCGATTAAAAATTGTATATATGCGGTAGGCCTACAGTGACCTACGTACATATAATTTCAAAAAGAAACGACCAGAATGAAATACCTTAGAGTACAGTCCGATTTATATTTATCACTTTCATGGAATCAAAAATAGCTGATATTTAGCCGGAAAGAGTAAACTCGGCGCCTTTCTCAGAATACACTTGGGAACAATAAGTCTAAGAATATATTCTGTATTTCAGCGCGCAGTATCTGGTGTTACAGAACACCTTCCCGATATATCAGCCATTTACGAAAGTGCTCTTGAGTGACGGATGGTAAAAATATATACAATTGTAAATATATGTAACTTAAATAAAAATAAAGTGCCGTTTTCATCATGACTAAACTATTTTTCACTTTAAGTGAAGTCATTATCTTGGTCCAAGTAAGGGTACTTAGGTACTACGATACGGTACTTACATCCTGGTGATTTAAATTGTTTCACGGATTTGATAAGGATATTGATATTATTTAAATAAACACTTTCGAAAGTTTTGTATAAAACTTGTATTTACAAAATGAAAATAAAACGAAATTTAGCATTCAATAGTATTAGGGAGTATTAACAGAGCTTTTTAGGCACTATTGAAAATAAGCATTTTCAATAGTACCTAAAATGCTCTGCAATGTCAATATAGTACAAATACGTATTATTTGTAAATAAACTCTAAAATGTACTTATTTTGTTAACTTAGACCTGCTAAATAGGTCTAAGCGTACAGTGTAAGTTATTCCGTTTAAATCACAGTTTGTCTAGCGTTACAGCCCCGTAGCGCTCTGTCGGATGATCATTGCGCATGCTAACTCGCTCGTACTCCAAACTACTTGTGACAACTTGCAGCTCTTAACGCCACATATGTTTATAGCCGTACGGTACGCCGTAAACCTAAGAAATCTTCGTCACTGCCTACTAATATAGTTGCCAAATGGTGTAAGTTTCGGCTAATTTATAATCTATGAATATCTTTCGTGCTTTAATTTATGTGTATGGTAAGGCCAACCTCACATTGAGCGTGCGCTTTCCTCGAGCGGCTGGCGTTCGCCCAGCGTGCGCTCGGCGTTCACACACGCCGAACGGACGCCGGGCGTAAACTCGAAGAACGCGCGAACGGCCTCAGTCTGCTTGAGTGTTGAGCCATTGAAGTCGAGTGACAACGATAGGGCGTAATACTAGTACATTACATTCTCATACATGCACGCATGTACGTCTATACTCGCGGACAACAACGCGCATGCAATCTTAATGTAAGTGTGTCTAAATGTTATTTTTTTTGTATTCTTTAGTTTATCAATTTTGTTTTGTCTATAATTACTTTACTACTAATGTCTATTGTTATTTGTTAATTGTGTTACAGGTTTATAAGTCTAGTTTTTGTTGTAAATAAGTAGTAGTTGCATAAGTATGAGTAGTATGTATCGCCAGAAGATACTAACTCTTTAAACGCAGGGCTATTGTACCAACTTCCGAAGTTACGGCTGAATGTTTTTGTAAATTGTACTTAGTATTCAAATAAATTTTAATGATTACTATCATAAAACTATTTATATGATCCTAACGGAAACAAACCTAAATTGACAAATGATCTCTACGACATTTATTTTATTCAACGTCGGAACATATAAATTGACATATTTTATTAAACTTAATACCGCTTATTTAAAATGTCGTATATTTTCACTTACAACACTCACAAGACTTAAAACGAATATTTAAATGTAAAGGAAACCCAACCGACAACTTATTTAAACAGTTTCGATATTTGAACAAAATTGATTGCGTGTTCGAATAGCTTTCAGTGAAGTATTTATTTCACGCATTAGGCACGTGATCAAAACATTTCACCTAAACAAAGCGTTTAGCTCTCCCTAGTGTCATATAGAAATTGAATACTGTTTGTTGTTTATTTAGTTTATAACGGTTACGCGCCAAAATCGAATCCTGCTATCGAAGCCGGCGTCGAATACATTGTTATTTCAAACTGAACACGTTTTCAACAATGTTCGTAGTAAACCTTTGTTTTAGCGCAGTCTGCACAACGTTACAGGTAAATTACTGATGTTTAACAGCAAATAGAGATCCTACGCTGTGTTAACTGCGTGAATAAGTATGTAGCGGTAGCTGCAACTGAGGCCATCTATCGTATAATGACGTAGACTATCAACACTGACGACATGTAACATACTAAGTGAACTTAGCAGATCAGTGTCCAGCAGATCAAAAATAAATCCGAGTTCTTATCGCATGCAGCCGAGTTCTATAGTTCCTGATAATTTTAAGAAATAGTTCTGCCGTTTTTACCTTTAAAAAATCACTAAATGATCTGCTACCTTCACGTAACAGAGCATTAGCACCAGATCAAATATAAAAGTGAGTTCTTCCTACATGCGAATGAGTTCTACAGTTCCTGATACTTTTCAGCAATAGTTCTGAACCTATGTTCTAGCTAGTATCAGCATAACATACGAAAACGTAAAAAAAGGCCTTTCACACAATTATTGACAGGCATTACTCGTGGGTTTTGAACAGATCCGTATCAATACTCCTTTGTACATAGGAGATCCGTATCAAAACTGTAATCTAGAACTCAATTCTAGGTGAGAACTCACAAAAAAGTGCCAGCAGAGCATGTCACAAGGTCTAAAAATCGAAAAATTACTATTTCCTCAATTTAGAATTTCAGACAAATCTCAGGAGCTATAACTCTTTAGTTCTTTACAGATCCGTATTAGAACTGTAATTTAGAACTAAATTCTAGTCGAGACCTCACAATAAAGTGCCAGCAGAGCATTTCATAAGGTATAAATATAGAAAATTACATTTTCGTCACTTTAAATTTTCATACAAATCTCAGGAGCTAAAACAATTTAGTTCTTACAGATCCGTATTAGAACTGTAATCTAGAACTCGATTCTAGGCGGGAACTCACAAAAAGGTGCTAGCAGAGCATGTCATCAAGTCAAAAAATTTAAATGTTGCATTTTAGTGTATTTAAAATGCTAAACAAATCTGAGACGGTAGAACTCTTTTGTTTTTAACAGACCCTTATTCCAGAACTGCAAGATAAAACCCGATTCTAGGCGAGAACTCACAATAAAGTGCCAGCCGAGCATGTCACGAGGTATAAACATAGAAATTTACCTTTTCGTCAACTTAAAATTTCAGACAAATCTGGAAGCTACAATTCTTTAGTTCTTAACAGATCCGTACAATTTCTTTTTTTTTACGAGGTGGAAAATCCCTTCGGATCTCCAACTTTTGGGGAAATGAGAGCCGTAGTATGTGGTGTAACCACTAAAAACCACCTCGACTTTCTCATGTACCTACCCGTGTGTCGGAGGGTAGGGAATCGCATAAGCATTCGTCGCTACCTCCCGTAGGGGTATTGGCCCGCCAGATGGTCAGGCGGACTCCGAACAAAACCCCCTTGGCGGTGAAATAAGGTGTTTGGCTCCGCCGCCAAAACACCCAGCGGCCGCAGAGGATAGGGAGGACGGCAACGCAACACCGCATCTCCTCTTACTCTGCGGCCCCACCGCGACGCATCGAATGGTGCGCCCCCATTTGGTGGCGGGAGATAGGGTGAGGTACCCCGACACGCCACTCCTCCTGCGACCGCGCCCGCCTGCGAGGGACAGTCAGAACTGTCCCCCGCACCCGCACCGTTGGACGCATCCTGCGCAGGCCCCTCTAAGACCATGCGGAGCGCCCACTCCTGGGATCTCTCTTAGCTTCACCGCGGGTGTCCAATCCACTGTTACTGAGCTCCCACCACCACGACAAGGTGGAGATCCTACGGGGGGGAGGGGCACAGTCCGCCTGCTATTTCCGCGCGACACGTGCCGCCGGCTTTTAGCGGGCGTCGGTGACGGAACTATCCTGATAAATATATTAAAATTTTTCATTTACTTTAATTTTTTCACACTATATTAAATTACGTGTGTGAATATATTAAGAACTTAACAACTTCCGGCGGTTTGCGGTCCACTAGGCACGGTCACCTAGGCTGGTCAGAGACCACACCACACCATATTCCATTACAAGTACATTTTTAAAAATCATATTCATCAAAAGTCACATTTATCAAAATAAGAACTTAAGTCTAGTGGTACAAGGGCGGTCTTATTGCAAAATGCGATTTCTTTCAGACAACCAAGAATGGAATACAATGATTTATTGACTGAGAGAGTGGGTAAATTATGGTGTACTTTATGGAATAGTGTATTCATAGGAGCTCAGCAAAACTAATAACAATACTATTTACTTACATACTAAAATTACTAAATACATACATTATAAAATATATAAATCGATACCATAAATATATACAATATTACTGCAAGTTTAAAAGAGCAGTCAAGGAATATCTGCCAAGTAGTGATTGGTGACGAGTTTCTTAAATACTGTTAAGGACTGAGCCTGTCGGATTGTCTCAGGCAACGAATTCCACAATCGTACAGCCTATACAGTAAAAGATTTGTCGTAGAAAACCGTAGTGTGTGAAGGACTTTCAATCTAAGATTCTCCAATGATCTTAAGCACTTCGTATGTGTGTCGTGAAGGTATTCAAAGCGTGTTTTGAGATATGAGGGAAATGAAGGATTGTATAGAATATTATAGAGAAGACAGAGAATGTGAGTATTCCGTCGAAGGTGGATAGGCAGCCACTTGAGCTTGATGCGAAATTCAGAGATATGATCATATTTGCGTAACCCGTATATGAATCTTATACAGAAATTTTGGAGTCACTCAAGTTTATCAAGCTGATTATTGTTGAGATCGAGATAGCTGGCATCGGTATAGTCAAGAATGGGAAGAAGAATAGATTGCACAAGTGCAATTTTTAAGTGTAATTCAATGCGTACCTAAAACGTTTTTTTGGAACACAAGTACTTGTATTTAAGTAAACGTATGTACATATATTTATTCAGTTGCGTACGCAATTTCAAAGCTCAATTCCCACTTGAGAAATGTCAAATAACCTTATTTTAATTTGAAGTGACTGTATTAGCTCCTAACAAGGCTTTTATGAAAAGGAAAACATATTTTCTGACAGCTGTTTAGGCATTACATGTAAAATATGTTTATAAAAGCGAGAAAAAGACGACTTAGCAATAGCTTATTTTACCATCTATTGCGCTAGGCACTGCTTGTTGCTTCTTGCTGGTTTTTGAATTCTTTTGGCGTCATGTTGATTTGCGTTTTACTCAATTTACATTCTAGAGGGTTATTTTAAAACTAAGCAGATTATATACATTTTTATGTTCAGACCTCCGTCGTATAAACAAGTTGGTTCACTGGATGGCGGATATAATTATTATTATATTTTAAGAGAGATCTGTTGAAATTTGTCACTGTTTCTTTTAGATCCTTGATTTTCGACCTTAAAAGGAGAATGAGCAACGTACTATGGCACTTGGTTGCGCAACTTTTGTCACAGTAAAGTAGTGAAAATTAACCACAAGAAAGGGTTAGTGTCATACTTTAAAACAAGGTTAAATTCAAAATTAAATATTGTGGGGTTTTGAAAAAAAAAACATAAGTTGAGTACCTGTTGAGGTAATGTTACATTTCAAAACAATTCGTTTTGAAACCAATAGCGTTAAAAACTGGCACATATTTAACATTATTTGGTACATACTAATTGAGTGTTACTTACGTACTGTACCTCTCAGAAAAACCACATTTCTAACAATTTATCTGTAAAGTGTAAATCAACAACACAACTTACCCTTAAAAAACACGTAAACAGAAAACACCATTTTGTAATGTTTGACATTTCATCGAATAGTGTTGTGACCCAACAATAGATTACGGAATCGTAACGCTATAGATTATATCTTAATTGTTTTATTTTTGCCTAGAAATTGCTTGTTAACATAAGAAATAGTAACATAATCGAAGAATAATTATAATGACAACTCTTAATACTTTTTAGTTGTGAATGTAGATTATTTAGTTGTTCCACGATTTATGTTAACGTTTAATCAATCGATTATTGAAAAAGGAGTAGCTTCACTATCATGCGACAAATGACGTATTTATTGTATTATATAATAATTAAAATGAAAATAGAAACCCCACAAATGATTTCAATGAATTTAGGTAAAAAAACATTAAAAATAATATCATGAATTATGAATTTACTCCAATGGCTATACGCGTCAAAAAGTGAGACTATAAGTGCCCAATATCCTTTCAATACCGCTTTGGCTTAGAATATTTTATATAGAATAATATAAAAAATACTAATCAGTACAATTTTATTACGGTTATATCCCATATATTATCCCAAACTAGTAATAAGTTGTACCAAGTGAGTCCAACAATATATTTATATTCCAAACGACAGTGTACCTAAAGAGCAAACACACATACATTATTCCAATAAACGTATAAGATAAGGGGCCGGACGAAATTACTTAGACAGTGTTATAAATATCGAAATTTTGAGGTCTAATAAACTGTCAGAAGAAATGGGCCAACGCAGCAATATACAACGCTGCTCGACCATATCTATTCAGTTATTTATTATATCGCCGTGATGGAAACTTATGATGAAATGTACACTACGAAACTGACTGTTGACTGACGATAGTACAGGCGAGTACTGTTTCCTTCAAACTGGCTATTTGGACTTATTCAATTTAATTCTAAGGTATAGATAATAATGATCCAATTTTATTTATCACGTTTGAAGACTTCAACTTTTTTAAAGACATGACATATGACTTATATGAGTCTAGTTCCAAGTTTGAATTTATGTATGATATTTTCAAATTGTATTTTGAAAATGTTGATAGTGGAACTGATAGACGTCGGGGCCATAAGTTGTTAATCGCAAATAATTTTTGCACATAAGTACTTTAAAAAACGTTATTATTTCCTATTATCTATACTAATATAATAAAGCGGTAGAGTTTGTTTGTTTGTTTGTTTGAACGCGCTAATCTCAGCAACTACCGGTCGGATCTGGAAAATTCTTTTTGTATACGATAGCCCAGTTATTCCGGCAGGCAATAGGCTATATAACATAACGCTTCGACCCTTTGGGGCCGGGCAAAAGGCTAAAAAGGCTAAAAGATAATGTCGGCTAATCTCAGGAACTAGCAGTCGGATTTTAAAAATTAATATTGCCTATGATAGCCCAATTATTCCGAAATGCTATAGGCTATATAAAATTACGCCACAACTTTTAGGGGCCAGTCAAAAATAATAAAATGGCCAAACGAGAAGGGGGAGGGTTGGGTCAAAGGCAAAAAAAGGCTAAACGAATAGGATACAATCTATATGGGAATCGTTTTCGAGATTTTCGGGACGCTGATTAATTTATGAAATTTATTTAGTGATCCAAGATGGCGGACGGGAAATCAAAGACGGCGGATGAGAACATTTTTAAAATCAATATGGGTATCGCCTTCGATATTTTAAGGGGTGGGGAATCGAAATACAACATCTATTTCGTGATCAAAGATGGCGGATGGGAAATCAAAGATGGTGGATGGGAAAAATAAAAAAATCAATATTGTTATCGTCTGCGATGTTAAAAGGGAAGGGGAATCCAAATTCAACATCTGTTTCGTGATTCAAGATGGTGGATGAGAAATCAAAGATGGCGGATGGGAAATTTTTTTAAAATCAATATGGGTATCGTCTCTGATGATTTAAGGGATGGAGAATCCAAATACAACATCTACTTCGTGATCAAAGATGGCGGATAGGAAATCAAAGATGGCGGACGGGATTTTTTTCAAAGTCGATATGGGTATCGTCTCCAATATTTTAAGGAATGGGGAATTCAAAAATACCTTCTATTTCGTGATCAAAGATGGCGAATGGGATTTTTTTTTAAATCAATATGGGTATCGTCTCCGATGTTTAAAGGGATGGGGAATCCAAATACAACATCTATTTCGTGATTCAAGATGGCGGATGGAAAATCAAAGATGGCGGATGGGAAAAATTTTAAAAATCAATAATTATGGTTATCGTCTCTGATGATTTAAGGGATGGTGAATCCAAATACAACATCTATTTCGTGATCAAAGATGGCGGATAGGAAATCAAAGATAGCAGACGAGATTTTTTTTTAAGTCGATATGGGTATCGTCTCCAATATTTTAACGAATGGGGAATTCAAAAACACCATCTATGTCGTGATCAAAGATGGCGGATGGGATTTTTTTTAAAATCAATATGGATATCGTCTCCAATGTTTAAAGGGATGGGGAATCCAAATCCAACATCTATTTCGTGATCAAAGATGGCGGATGGGAAATCAAAGATGGCGGATGGGAAAGTTTTAAAAAATCAATATGGTTATCGTATCCGATTTTTTAAGGGATGGCGAATACAAATACAACATCTATTTCGTGATCAAAGATGGCGGATGGGAAATCAAAGATGGCTGATGAAAAAATTTTTTTAACTCAATATGGGTATCCTCTCCGATGTTTTAAGCTATGAGGAATGCAAATACAACTTCTATTTCGTGATCAAATATGGCAAATGGGAAATCGAAGATGGCGGATGGAAAATCAAAGGTGGCGGATGGGAAAATTTTATTAAATTAATATGGGTATCGGCTCCGCGGTTATAAGTGTTATAACGGATGTGGCATTCGTATATAACATCTGTTTCGTGATCAAATATGGCAGATGGAAAAGCAATATATTATTTTATTGAAATTATTTTTATTAGGTATTTGATGTTCGATGCAGATAATGGCTATGTTCAGTGGATACGTCTACTAAGGAACCCTTCATGGGTGGGTCAGACTTGCACATGATTTAATTATTTAATAGCCAAATGAGTAATTTTATCATATCACTAGATCAGTTATCTGCCCCTATCACTCATATACCACGTCCGCATCTTCTTACAATAAGCTGATAAGTTAGTTTTTCTACCCTAGAAATAATTTATACGGCAAAACAACTTTGCCTGGCAATTAAAAGATAAAACACTGATCTTCTTGGTAACTTTGTTCTGAATTCTTTGGAGAAGAGTTAAAAAAGAAAATGAAAAAGAAAAATACTTAAAAAAAGCGATACGGAGTTCGCCGTGACAGCTAGTCTATATATATAAAAGAAAGTCGTGTTAGTTACACTATTTATAATTCAAGAACGGCCGAACCGATTTGGCTGAAAATTGGTGGGGAGGTAGCTCAGAACCAGGAAAAACACATAGGATACAATAAAATGCAAAAAATAATCTGGGAGGGATTTCAGAGAGGGTCGAAGTTTGTAGGGACAAACCTCCTACCTATTGACAGTAATAAGTCAGTACTGTCACATTATTACATTGACATAATTATGATGCACTGTCATTACTTCGTTCGCTTTTAAGGTTGGCTTAATTAAACTAATAATAATTATTGTAACAGCCTTGGCTAATCCCTACTAATATTAGGTACTAGCTGTGCCCGCGGCTTCGCCCGCGTAGAAATCGGTATCCCTTAAATATCCCTTTCTGTGGCCTTGCTAATGTAAAATAACAATGATCGGTTAATGAAACTCACACTCATATTTAAGTTTCTTACTTACTGTAGTAGAAAAGTAATAACCTGTACCTAAAGATAAAATATAGGTAAAGATAAATTTATTGCTACTAAAGAAACACAAGTCACAAAAAAAATACATTAAATCATTGACTTATATATTACTGCATTAAATACAATCAAGAAAACAGTAAGGTTTATACATACGAATACTAGGCAAAAAGAAACAAAGAAAAACAAACAATAGTGTGAAATATCATAGAATAAGTTTAGTATACAGCTGATATTGTGTCTCACGAAGCAACAACCAGGTGCTCGTCTCGACATAATTATGCCAGGCCACTAAGGTCTGGCGCCGGTTTTCAGACGAGCCCTGATGAGAAGCCTGCCACCTACATTTTTAGCTCTTTCTTTTAATAAATATTATCTGGCCGGATTACATAATTATTAGTTAATTTGAATCTTTGCACTCAAAAAGTAACACTCTAATAGTAAGTCTACGATGCTCTACTATCTATACTAATATAATAAAGCGGAAGAGTTGGTTTGTTTGTTTGAACGAGCTAATCTCAGGAACTACCGGTCGGATCTGAAAAAATCTTTTTGTATACGATAGCCCAGTTATTCCGGTATAGCATAACGGTATATCAGTTATAACATAACGCTTCGACCCTTTGGGCCGGCAAAAGGCTTAAAAGGCTAAAAGATAATGTCGGCTAATCTCAGGAACTAACAGTCGTATTTAAAAAAATGTTATTGCCTATGATAGCCCAATTATTCCGAAATATAAAATATAAAAGTTATATAAAAGTACGCCACAACTTTTAGGGGCCAGACAAAAATAATAAAATGGTCAAACGAGAAGGGGGAGGGTTGGGTCAAAGGCAAAAAAAGGCTAAACGAATAGGATAAAATCTATATGAGTATCGTTTTCGAGATTTTCGGGACGCTGATTAATAATATGAAATTTATTTAGTGATCCAAGATGGCGGACGGGAAATCAAAGATGGCGGATGAGAAAATTTTTAAAATCAATATGAGTATCGCCTTCTATATTTTAAGGGGTGGGGAATCGAAATACAACATCTATTTCGTGATCAAAGATGGTGGATGGGAAATCAAAGATGGTGGATGGGAAAATTTAATAAAATCAATATTGGTATCGTCTGCGATGTTACAAGGGATGGGGAATCCAAATATAACATCTGTTTCGTGAGCAAAGATGGCGGATGGGATTTTTTTTTAATCGATATGGGTATCGTCTCCAATATTTAAAGGGATTGGTGGCTTTGGTAACTTTGTTCAGAATTTCCTGGAAAAGTGGTTTGAAAAAAAAAAGAATAATCAAAAAGACCTTTAAAAGGCGATACAGGGTTCGCCGGGACAGCTAGTTTATGTTAAAATACATATGTACCAACTTCAGACTGTCAGGGTAATCATGACTTAAAGTTCAAACTTGGGTCAAGGGTAAGCGACAGAGAAGAATACACTCAGACGCAGCACAAATAATCGTGCTTTTCACACAAAGAATTGTCCAGGTTGGGAATCGAACCTGCGATCTACGACTACGCAGTTATTGTCACCGACCACCAGACCAATTAAATAGGTCAGTCAATTTTACTGTGACCCCGCCGGAAGTTAGGCTACCCGTTTCAAAAACTGCACGTAAGAGAATGGGGTACTAAGCACCAAATAATTATCACCACTTACAATAGTCATTATCCTAATCTACTTAATCTGCTTTAGACAAAATTCATCCCAAAAATAGTCAAAACATTTTCAAATACATTTCAACCGATACATGTACTTGGCATGCTAGTCGAGTCAGTAATTCTATACATGACTGTTACAATCGTTAGTTTAATTAAACACTTAAGAAGAAACGCCGTTCAGAATGGATAAGACGGGTTACACTGCTGTGTGCCTCGGGGAACAAGTAAATACAGTCAGCGAAGTTACCGATCTGCCAAGGATAGATTCAAATGCATTAAACAACACATTTATTTGGGTTCCGTGCCTCAACAGTTAAATTGAAACCTTTGTAGAGGGATACTTTGTTGTTCATTTGTCTGTCTTTTTCTCAAGAACGCGCATAATTTATTACAATAAAAGAATCACCTTCTAATAAATTAAAAAAAACTGGTTTTAAATTTAAAGGACATAACGCTTATTGTCAAATTGACCTTCAACATTTTTAAAAAGAGCTGTTGCCCTAATCCCTCCAGATATTCGTCAGATTAAGAGAAGGCACGTCTAGGACGTTATATGTACCTTAATCTGACGCGCTTGAGTATTGCAAAACGCCGAATTCACTCATTCACATTTGCAACTTTCTAATAATGGCCACGAGTTTTCGTGACACCTAAATCGTCAGATTATTCAATGAGTGCCATTTTTAGGTTCACTTAACATCCTTTAGAAAATCTGACACATACGATTTATTTTCGTTTTTTACATATTGAAATCTTATCTCCACTATGCAAAAGGTCAGATTAACATTCCTACTTTATTAAAAATACGTAGGACATGGATGCTATCAATATCTGACGCGTTCGACTAAATCCCGAAATCCCTTCATGGGCTCCCCTACTACTAAGCTAGTTCAAGTGACGTGACGGTAATCCTTAAATAAAAACATGTGCGCGTCTGTCACCACATATAATGCCATTTAGATATTTCTTATTGATTTGTAATTGTTTAAGTTACAGACTGAAGCTCTATATGTATACAACATGAATATTATAATAAAACATTTTCTAGAAATTTGATATTGTTGCAAGAATTCTTTTTAAAATAATGTACAAAATGAATGAGCATATCAGTCAGTGCATGAATACAGAAACGTGAAAAATATTCTGAAAAGACTATTTTAATGTAAGTTTACCCAACAGAGAATGACGAACAAAAGTTCACGAAGTAGGCAACAAAGTCAGAAGCTACGAGTACTTAATGCACTTTTGAATATAAACACGGAGAAGTAACATTGTATTAAAGTTAGTACAATGCACGAGCCGACAGTTGAAGTTGCGCTACTATTTAACACCGAGCACGTACTCCGTATCAAAATGTAATAATATTTACTCTACAAATTTACAAAAATAGCCAAATTCTGAATACTGCTGCAAGTTTTACACTTCTAGAGAATCGACGATAAAATATTTATAATTAAGATTAATCAGTTTTAATTAATTCTACCCATAACATTTATAAGGTATTGGTTAGCTTGTATTTAAACACGGATGGAGACCACAAATGATAGGAAAAGTTATTTAAAAGTACTTTTACTGTACCCACATGTAGATTATCAACAGTCAGTGACTCAAGCATATTGTACACTAATGCATATTTAATTTGTGAAAAGTATCAGTAATAAGTATATTTGTAAGTTAAATTTTAATGAAGTTATTTTGAGTACGAATCTAGGTTATAACTTTAAACGGTGACAATTCCTACGGAAATTGACAAACCAGTCTAAATCGATCACAAAGAAAGACTTAATTTTTCAGACTAAATTAATACACTAAATGAGATGGATAATATTGGCATCACAAAGTGGCCATAAACTTGCGAATTGCATAATTTCTTGCTCTATTTTAGTAATCATACAAATTAATTATTCTAATACGCCTAGGAGGCCTGTGTATCGATGTAACTAAAGCAATCCACTTTTGCTCTTGAGTCCACTGCGGCGGCCGACATAGGCGGCCAATACCTGCAGTGGACATTCACTAGCTTTGTATGGTCATTGTTGTAATGAAACGTGGCTTGTGACCGTCAGCCATTACAAGCTTTTAATAAATTTCAACAGGCAGCTCTTTATTGTCGCGTTGCTTTCAACAGAAAATCAATCGATGATCGTAAAATATATATCATTGGTATGATAGCCCTGTTATTCCTAAATATAGACTTGTATACAAATTACAATCGAGCTTAATTAATATTGGCGGCGTAACATTTTCCACAAAGCGTCCGACATCTGATCTCCGCAACCGTTATTGAACAATAATATTCAGACATCCGTGTTAAATTCACCAGCAACTTTACGTTGGTGTTTGGCGGATGACGTCAACAGTGAGATTTGAATCGAAGACTTATTTGAAAGTAAGACAGACAATTTCAACACAATTGGCCTGTCATTGCTTTAAATAAATTGTTTCAGAAAATGAGACCATTTTTACTAGCGATTAGCTAATATCAAAATACTTTTTCGGCGTCCTATGTTTAATGCAATGGGGTGTTAAGCGTATTTGTCTTATAAATGTAACACATTAGTACCGGTACTATGTATACGAATTCCATTATTGTTTTATGGGGAAATAATAATTATTATTACAATATCGTAATCACTAGATGACTTTCGCAAGACATCTAGTGATGACGATGTACGAAAATACGCAGAGTGTGAAGTTCAAATCACACTACAGAACTTATCAAATATTTTCTCTGGTCAAATTTCATAAGTCGAGTACTGGTTGAATAACGATGAATGATGGCTCTTGTCTATGGATAAGGGTCGTTAGGCCATGTCGGAGGCCTTTGGGCGGTCTGAAAACTCCGACACCAGAGTTGGCCACACACTCACACGAAAAAAAAAAAAAAAAAAAACGATGAAGATGAATGAAATGAAATGAAATGAAATGAATGAAATGAAATGAAATGAAAAACATTTATTTTTATATCAGACGAGGGACATCATATAAACAGTGAGAGAAAAAACAAAAAAAAATCTATAACTAGGCAAAAATCGTACACGCCCGTCGTCTGTACAAAAATAGGAAGCCAGTTCAGCATATTGCCGGACATTAAGTGCCCGACACTGGTTTTCAACTGGCTCCTTAGTAGACGCGGACGTCAAAACCAGATTATTTTACTTACTATAATTATTATATAATATTGGTTGACATGTTACATTTTTACACAAACAACAAAAATCGAAAATCCAAAGACAATTTTTTTTTATCATAACTACATTTATAAATGCACGTTACGGCTAAGTTCTGACATTGACATTTATAATTAATAATTTATATGCTACAGAATTCAGAAATGACAGATTCACGAATTACACGATCACGTTACGTAATCGATAACAAAAACAAACTTCAGAAATACGATCAAGTTACATAATCTAATTTGATAAAAGATGTCATTTCGGGTCCGGCTCATAACGTGTGCCGCTCTAAATAAATTGCATCGTGAATTGTGACCACTGAGTACCATACGGGCATTTTGACAAGCAATAACAATGTTGAAATGAGATGAGACAATGCGTTAGAGCGAGATGTACATAGACGCCAACAGCGCGGTGGTTTTATATTATACTACCTTCCGCGCGCCAAACAAACAAAGGTTATGTAATAATTGTTGATAATTGTAATCTGTAGCGAACAATTCAAGCCGCAATTATGTCATTATCATGACACAATATTAACATCACCGTTACCGGAAAACATCGATTACATCGATCGCTGCCATTACCGGGAAGAATGGAGTGCACAAAATAAATAAAAATTGAAATGTGTGTATATAAACATGGGCACACACAGAGTAGTGTTTCTTCTGATAATAACATGGGTAAGTAAGTACTTAATTCTTTATAACATTCTAATAATTTTATTGTTAGTTTGCTGATCACGTGAAATAGAAGTAGTATAAGTACCAAGTGACTGCCAGGCAGTGATTTAGAGTATTTCATACTTTTGTTTACAGATTAATACAAGACTTATATATCAGCTGCAATAACAATTTGCAATATTACCAAAAAGCAACATCAACCAACCAGAATGCTGCATGTGTGCTTTTGGACTATTATCAATGTACCTATCCAAAGCACAGCGAATCACACATACATTATAATGGAAAAATTACACAGGTCCAGTAAGTATATCAATGATTACGAGGGTCAAACTGAAAGTTCTTAGAACTGGCCACTTATAAACAATATAATAAAAAAAATATTCTAAAATTTGAAAATAGAACTCTTTGCCAATATTACTGAGTATATATTTCATTCATTTGTCATTTGTTTTACGATTTGGCGGCAAATTGAAAATTGTCTGTGTCACGTCAACATGAATTTAACACGAGAAAATTTTCGTGCAATGATTTTTTATGACTTTCGATGTCATTTAAGTCAACAAGAAAGTTATGATAGACTACGATTGGCCTTTCACGATGAAGCCCCATCTCGTGTGACTGTTTACAACTGGTTTAATGAGTTTAAACGTGGTCGCACTAATCTCACTGATGATGTACGTGAGGGACGGCCTTCTACGGCGACGACTGAAAATAACATCTGTGTTGTGCGGCGTATGATAGAGACTGACAAAAGAGTGACCTATCAGCAGATTCGGACAAGCTTAGGCATCGGTATGAGTCAAGTGCACAAAATCCTCCACGAACATTTAGCGGTCAGGAAGCTTTGCGCCCGGTGGATACCTCATAATTTGACTAAGGCTCAAAAACTCCATCGTGTGGATTGGTGCCGTAAAATGATTGAAAGATTTAACGGAGGTGACTCAAATGCTGTGTTCGACATACTAACAGGTGACGAAAGCTGGATTTACTGTTATGATCCTGAAACCAAAAGACAATCTGCTCAGTGGGTGTTTCCTTTCGAGGAGTTGCCAACTAAAGTGAAGAGAGATCGAAGTGCGGGAAAAAAAATGGTGGCCTCGTTCTTTGGAAGGATAGGTCATTTCGCAACAATTGTGTTAGAGGATCAAAAAACAGTTTCTGCAGAATGGTACACTACCAATTGTTTGCCACTTGTCTTGGAAAAAGTTCGAGAGAAACGACCTCGCAGTAGGATCCTCCTTCACCACGACAACGCCTCGTCGCACACCGCCAAGCGAACGATCGACTATTTGGCGACATCAAACGTTGAATTACTGGGTCACCCGCCGTATAGCCCCGACCTCGCGCCTTGTGATTTTTATTAATTTCCAAAAATTTAAGAAAAACTTAAAGGAAAGCGGTTTATGAATGCTGAAGAAGCGGTGGCTGCGTATCGCGATGCCATTGAAGAGACCCCTAAGGACGAGTGGGCAAAGTGCTTTTCCCAGTGGTTCCATCGCATGCAGCGGTGTATTGACGTCAATGGACAATATTTTGAAAAGATATAATAAAACTAATAACTGGCTAATGTAATCAGTTTTTGATTTTCTAAGAACTTTCAGTTTGACCCTCGTATACATCATATTACGACAAGCATGTACATAAAACATACACCAAGTGACAGAGTGTGTATATAGGAAACAAAAACGAGTCATAACTGATTAATTTATATGGATAGGATAGTATTAATGTTATATTATTTTTAAGTTTATTGATGTCTAAGCGAGTTTATCGTTAAACATAGTTTCGATCAGTGAGGATATTTTAGTATACTCACCTGTGACAACTGTCAAACATCCTTAGGGTAGCCGGGACCGACGGCTTCACGTGCCCTGGGAAGCACGGTGCCAGCGATATCGAACTATTTAATACGCACATTACTCCTAAAAGTCAGTGGTGCGCGAGAGCCCGAGACCCTATGCGTGACAGTCTGCCTGTCTCCCCACTAGGCTATCGCTGCCTCTAGGAGAGACCGGCAGATATGTATATATACACACATGCATATATACACATAACGTAACATATCCATACAAAGAAGTCATCACTTTATTATGTACTTTTTTGAGTATTCAATAAAATTCTCTTGTACAAGTTCTTAAAGATGTAAATGAAGCTCTTGTCTGACGTTGTATTCTTAGATGGAAGTTTGTGAAATCTTATGATATAAACTACAAACATCATTGAAGCAACGAATGCATCCTTTGAATGCAATACTACATCAAAATAATTTACGAGGATCTTTATTCATAAGTATTACTTGTGTTCAGTCAACGTAATATCGGTCTCGCATTTCTTTGACAAATCATAGAGTAGTACCCAGAATCTACAGCGACGTGAATACGAAATCTGAATATTACGCCACACAAGGGTTTAAATTCCTAGAACCTCTCTATGATATCAAGTAAGAAGACTACAAACTCATGATAAACAGTTTATTTTGAACTCATTACGGCTCCTTATGTGACGACGTCCCAAGTAGTTTCAGAACTACTGTGGTGTATGTTACTAAAGTGTACATTGAAGTGCACTGAAAATTTGTATCTTTTATAATTTGTTCTTGACATTGTACTGTCTGTGTATGTTGGTATTGAATTTAAATTTAAATTTTCATAATATGGTACATTGCAGATGATTAATTATAACAATATACATTACTATCTTAAATAATCATACTGTCTAAGAATATTTATGGTACATAAAACTAAAAATAAAGAGTAAAAATAAATACATATGTACAGGTGTGTTTAGGCGTCGTAGAATGCCTCCGCATCAATATCATCGGGTAACGTGCCCAGAAGGCTGGCAGCATTGCCACGCTGGATGGCAATGCTGATTCTTTGAGCAAAGAATAAACCAGCCTTCTGGTCACGTGAGACGTCGACTAACCATTTAGATATTTCGCGGTATAAAGAACGAGCACTCGGACCCCATGAGCCTAGCGTTTCCACCCCAAACGGCTCAAATACGTAATTAGCTACTAGATTACTGTATTTGCGCCGTTTGAGGGTTTCCGCAGATGCAGCAGCAGCGCCAGCATGGCCTCCCGAGCTTGGAACATGGGATGGCGCGAGGGTGTCTACGCAGGTTGCGTCCCACACCAAAGGCCTACCCATTTTCCATGGCAACAGTGACATACCGTCAGGTCTCTTCCCGTCGTCGCGTACCAAACCATTTGGTTCAAGTACAGCTGGTACACCAGACGCGACAAGAGCACGACGGATTATGTCATTTAGGTGAGCATGACGAGGAATCCTACCAGAGCTTCTGCTGCAGGATAGCCCATGGTGTCCGAGGCTATCGACGTCTTCTCCACAATGACATCGATGCGGAGAAACATACGGAGCACCTAAACGGAGACAGGTGGCGATACGGAACGTCTCATCGTCCAACATGGTTCCTGTGTTGGACGGTGGTAGTGCCTGAAGCCATAGACCGGATTCCCATTCCCCCACAGCCAGCAAACGAGCACGCTCTGTAACATTAAAAGATGTATCCAAAAGAGTTTTCCTCACAATGTTACAAAGCGGCGCGCCCCACTGTCTTTGGGAGAATAGGTTGGTGGGCAAATCAGTGTTTGGACAAGCCATTTTCCAGGCGTTTATAGCTTTGGTTTTGCACAGCACTTCTGAGTTAACTAGTGTAGGTGATAATATTTTCCTAGTTAACTCTTCCGTGCTGTGAACCGAAGACAGGAACGCCGGTAAACTGACACTGGAAATTTTGCGAACGCCGAGCCCACCCAAACGTATGGGTAAAGATGCTTGTAGCCAGGCTCGGTCGTCCAAGTCCACATTTAATATTTTTTTTAAAGTCACTTGTATAATTTGGTCGACTTGTCCTAATAGTGTTATTTTTTTCCAAAGTTGCGATGATCTTAAGGCATGAGTAAATTTTGGGACGAAAAAGCAATATTGAATAATCGTATAAGCCGAATGTATATTAATTTTGAATAGACGATCTGAAATTTCACAAAAATTTTGTATTTTTTCTTCCAAGAAAGAATCAAAAACTTCTTCAAATACGGGCGAACCTAGGAGGCGAAATGAACTCTTTTCAATAATTTTGATGTTTGGTGCCAAATGATTAAATTTAGATACTATCGAAAGATTTTTTGTGGAGTCTGTTGTATTTATAAACAACTCACACTTACTAGAATTTAGTTCCAAGCTAAAAGATGCGAATTTATTTTTAATAAAAGCTAAATCTTGTAATACAATGTCTAGATCTCCTCCTAGGGTTCCGTCGTCTAAATACCATACATTAAATTTAGAATTTATTTGCCGAATAATGGGTTGTATAGCTAAGCTAAAAATGACTGGTCCAAGAGGGTCACGTTGTTGGTATTTGTTTGTACAGAAATAACACACAGTCGGTCGTGGCCCAAACCTGCAAATATTTACGGCTAGATAAGCAACTACGTAACCGTATTAACATAGATAACATAATTTTAAAACTATGGAATTATTGGATCGTACAGCTTAATTTAAATGTTATAACAGCTCTGTTTCTAAAATAAGTTAATGAATAATAAAGTAAAGGATATAAAATGAATAGTATGCATTTAATATACCGCAACATTGAGTGTGAAAAGCTTCGCCTTTCCATAGATCATAATTTATGAGACTTCGGAATGAAGAATTTTTTTATATGTAGTAATATACAGACTGCATTCGATTTAGTTTCTACTTTAAGCAAATAGTCCGATAGCCTCTAGCAACTCAGTTATACGTAAGAGTGTATTCGAAATGTTCTCCCCTATGACTTCTCTGCATACCCACATAACTGATGAGTTGCTTGCATAATACATCGAAAACGGAGCGCATCATTGAGAGAAATGGAAATAAATCCACAAATAAAGCGAGCATTGTAAAACATCAAGGGTATTACGTGTTCGAAATAATAAACGCAAGTCGTTTTAATAATTTAGTCAAAATTTGTAGTTTCTAAGCAAGAAACGCCTTTGTTACAAACTTTGTTTTCTTAAAGTTGGAGATGAAAGATGAATGCTGTAAGTTAGAGGAAGTTTATATTAAACGTACTTACGTATAGCTGTAACGTAACTGGTGTGCGCACGCAGGGCTTTTACACAGTACAACTGGCGTATTCTTGTGATTTGAGTTATGTCATGTACAGTCTGACACTTGTACAACTTTTGTGAATCGTGAGACATAAGTTTCTATGTGTTACTGCATTGTCAAGTTTTATAGAGTGTAACAAAACTAGTAAGCGACGGCGGTATTTAATTATAACTGTTCGTGGTGTTGTTTAGAAACAATATTTGCGTCATAGTTAGAAAAAGTTGTTGAAGGAACTAACAATGGCTAGCAGCTAAATCTACGGATCATAGGCCTTGTTTCTTGAGTTTCCCATTCTGAGAGAGACAGAATATTAAGCCGTGCACCTTAATGCAACGCCAATCGTACATACGATAGCATTCTAGTTCATTATTATAAACACTTTTATTAAAGTTTTTATTGATTTTGTAGTAATTTGATAGGTACAGCTCGTACTGGAAATCGGTTTCAAGACGTTATTGTGTAATTTCCTCAATATTTCGAGTGTAATGATAGTTGCCAATCTGCACTTTAAAGCAGTGATTAAAAACAAAATATATGTGCGATTTAACCCAGACATTCCGTTTTGGATTAGCTAAATGGTCAAGTTACAAATATAAATACTCTAACCTGAAAAAGCTGTGTATTGAAATCACAGTTTTTGCACGCTACAATGGTTACTACGAAAAATATTTCAGTATATTTTTTAATGTAGGGTTTGTGAAATAAATCGAATTTGAATGCTGCGCAGTGCCTACGTTCACACAGATTATTAAGTAAACTCAAGCGACCTACAATACTGCCTGCTGCCCTCTAAATACTGAAACCAGCTTAATTTATCTCTCTGTCTCCTGTATTATGTAAAAAGTAATGATGATTACTAATAATCTTATTCTAAATAATTTATATTATAACGATCAGTTAGTTTTCACTTGAACGAGGAGCACTTCTGCAAACGAGCCGTCTTGTGGACGAGTTGGCAGCGCTTGAACTATTTAATAATATTTATATTCGTACGCGACCTTTCTCGCGAATGCTTTAACTGACCAAATTAGTGTATTTCTACTTTGATCCACACGTAACACTCAAGTACGTTTACTGTATTTTAGATGCTATACAAGAAAATTAAAAACATGATTTTCTATTTTTTTTGCGATTTTCGTATTGATCCTACCGATCATGGCACAAAAAGCAATTATAATGTTACAAAAGTTATAAAAATTGCTGACACAATTTACCTTACAGAGAAAGTAGTTCTTGAATGAAACAATTTCATGTAACTATTTCTTGTATTTTATAACAAGTGCAATAGTTTCGTAACATAAATTATTAGTTTTGCTCAAACTTAAATAATATATGTTTCACGTTATACAATTTCAATAATAATATAATCATTGGAAATGCTATACATCGATACATGTATAGAATAGAAAATGTAAACGCTGTTTACATTTACATTTTATATGTAAATGTAAACAGCGTTTTATTTTTCTCGTTTGTAGTTGCACAAACGGCAAGAAAATTGAAATGCTAGCAAAGATTCTAAGCTGAAGGTAGATAGCCTAGCCGGCACCTAATGGCTTTACTATCTACTAAAGTTACAAGTAAGGGGTATTTGTGTTAGTGAACTATGTTTGTTTATACTAACTGCTGTCGCTTTAAGCCGTCTTCTTGGCAGAGACTAACGGAAAGGGTAATCACATTTTAATTTGCTTTGTCATTGTATAAAAACTCGGATTGGAAGCTCTACAGGCAAGCAGTTATTGGTTTTGTTATTTTGAAGTTTGGTATCTGTACATGATGTTTTTGAAAATGGGAAAATATGAACTTTAATATTATATTATTGGCTTGAATAAGAATAGCTTTAAAAAACTAAATTATTTTTTGTCATTTTTTTGTGAATAGTATAGTTTTTTTATAGTGTCTCGCCTGTAACCCCTCAGAGGTAGGCAGAGGTGTTATATTACACCCACATTTCGCTTTATGAATTTTAGGTCCAACGTAAAGGGGGCGAGCTTATTGCCGTTACCAGGCAGATTGCCAAACTCCGTGTGATGCTACTGAGAATTCGGAAAACTCAATAGCACTTTTGCCCGACCCTGGCATCGAACCCGGGACCTCTCGATCAGCAGACGCATATGCTATCCACTGGACCACGGAGGCAGCTCAGGTTTCTCTCCGTTTATATTTAAAAAAATGCCTTGGTGACAAAAACTTCTATTAAATATTTTGATAGTTGATGTTAGTGTACCTCTTAAGTGTAATTCTACTCCTTTTATAATGTATTATTTTCTACAAGAATGGCTCTCGCGTTCAAGAAGAAAATGCTTTTAAAAGTCGCCAATAACATGCACTTCCGCAAACTGTAAAATCTTTACCTGACAAATTTTACACAAACGTTAAAGCGTCGCCTGCCAAAAACAACCTTGCGTATATAGTTATAAAATTTCAGCCTCGATTTAATAATCAAATAATATCGTTTTACTCGGAAAATAGCTAAGAATAAACTACGGATTTCGGCTTACAGCCACTAAAACCTTTGTAGTAAAACGGAGACTGCAGTACGAAACATTGCAGTACATTTCGTTTATTCTATTAAGTTAGCTCCGTAATTGCTGGATTCTTAGAAGCGGAATTGTCACCCCAAAGGATAGCAGAGGCAGAATCCACGAGACGTATTAAGTACGTACCTTCAATTAGGTACTAGGTCTCCAGAGATTCCCGTGAGCCCTTTTTACAGTTGGCCAAAGTCTCACTCAATATATTTAGGGCGCGTTTGTGCCGGCGTAATTTGTGAAATTCGAGCTAAGGGACTGTTTGCCTATCTGTGCCCGCTGCCGTTAGATGTAGCCGAGAGAATTCTGTGTTATTAACTTTGTGGTCATCCGAAGAATGTTGTTATTAGGGCGAATGGACTCCAAAATTTACTTTATGGTAGTTATTCTAACAAAATTAAAATTAATTAAGTGTTTCATAATCCTTAAATATTCCGCACTGATTCTGTTGGTCTGCCACATCATCGTCAACCTTTTTAATCCATCCTTAGGCTTACATGAGCATTCGACGATGCTCCCATAAAAAAGTTCGAGGTCGGCGAGAGTTATATAGTGGAAATTATGAGCGTAATATCGCTTATACATATGTATTATATTATATACAGACATTATGCATTGCGAATACATATGGCACACCAGCAAACATGTGCTGTTATAATGCGGTATTATAATTACATTCAGTTTTATCATAACAGTGATTCAAATGTACAAATTTAATGCTGTTCGTGTTATCTATTTGTCGTCGGGACAGTGATTTGATAGAGCGCTGTTCGTACTGGATATATTTTTCTGTAAAGTGGATAAAATTATGTCGAGTTGAGTCCATTACAGGCAGGAAGAGACGTAAACTTCGACGAAAAATGGAAATGAAAGAAACTGGCGTCGCCGGCACGTACCTATGTAGGGCCCTGCCCTGCGCCAGTCGCCAGCGCCCGCGTACACCAGGCAACCTGCCACCCTTCAGGCACAGTTTATACATTATTACGTTTTAAATCATCCGTTTAAACATTGTTTCGAAGTCGACGACTCGTGAACGATAAAATTATGTAACTAGATAATTTCATTATCTTCACAACGTATGGGTTGAGTGCTGTAAAAACGTACCCGTACTTAAATAAAAATGTTATTAAATTACCAGGAAAACCGCTTCCTTTCGCCGCATTACCGAGTTACAAAAAGAGTTATTTAATATGGATATACAAAGTAAATGGAGAATGGCCATTATACACAAAATATGGATCCACCAATCCAAATTATATTATTATGAGTATACTGTGGTTTCTGCCGCGTGCTGTCGACTCAATTACCGTGAGACGTAAATTATTTGTACAATTCATAGTTCTCTTGAGCCGGGATTTTATGACACTAAAATTATATTATCTGGTAACAAAAAGAATTTATGCAGCGATACTTTTTAAAATGTTGTTATACAGATACATTCCGCTAAAAACACTGTCAAAAGGTAAGTTAATTAAGTATAAGGAATTGTATTACGCGATTAGGGTGGAGTGTACAGCTTCATCCATATGTATCCTCCAACCAACTCGTTTAGCCTAATTTGAGCACATTCATCTTAAAGTCCAACCGGCAATTTTTAAGTACCTACGGTTAAAATGTACAAAGTATGATAACATACTTTACAAAAGTGCTATAAATCCAAATGTTCCTACGCACATAAGTGCGTAGGAACATTTGGATTTATAGCACTTTTGTAAATAGCAAATTTAATGCTAGGCATTTATCTAAAACGTGTAGTTACATTAAGAATGTGTGAAAAGTTCTTAAATAAAAAAGGTAAGAACAATAATGAGGCGCCGCTCTTAAAAGTCAAAGCCAAACCGGCGCGGTGCGTTCAAATGTCGAAGATAGAGGACAAAACCATGTTTAAAAACCCACATCGAAAGCTTTTCAGAGCATGACTAATAGGTGAACGTCATGGAACAGAAGACTTGAAAGTAGAAAAAAATACTGTTTGAAATAGAATTAGTTTTTATTATAAGTCAAATCGATTAGATCGATTGAGTAACATTTTGTTTAGTCTATTGAAAATTTCTGACAATGGTCACACTGAACTGTCACTTGAGTTCTTCCCTTGAAAAATTACCACGTTGTCGTCTCGTATGTAAAATATCGCCTTTTGAATTAACGCAAATTGAATCAACTTGTAATTAACTTAATACGTAATTGCCGTTTTTGACTTCCGGCAAGGTTTGTGACATATTGAACATTTGTGAAAAGTTATTGTGAGCACACCTTTTTGCATTTCGTGTGAATTGATTAATTGAACTAAATTGAGTAAACTCTCGTGAAACTGCCGCTTTTGATTTGTCCGGCACTGATCAGTCCGCAGTGTTGATCAATTTGTGATATTATATATATCGAACACTGGCATTTTGAGAAATTGTGAATCCTGTGAACTTGCATCGTGCATTGAAGACACTGCGTTGGAGTCTGGTAAAGTAAAGATAATTCACTTGCTAATATTGGCCAATTTTAGTCTCGTGTGTGTCTAACTTGCCTCCAGGACTCCACTCAAGAACATCACCAGGAGATAATTGGTAAGACATTTGTTTAATTCTTAGCGCCAAGAAACTTGGTCCATGTGTTAGATATTTGCCTTGGGCTAAGACTGGATGAATTAATCGCTTCCACTGATCTCTGTTAAAAAATACCCATTCTTAGCCCGAATTCTACACATAATTTTTGGTAGCAGAGCGTGGTTGTATCTTAGCCGTTGATTGTATCTGAACTCAGATTGGTGTTTGTATGAGCTATATATCTCACCTTGTAGACAGTATTGTAGTGTTTGTCAGGTCAGTTATTGTCTAAAATACATAATATTTAATTGAATAAGTTGACCTAGATAATTTGAAACACATTGTCACACATAACCTCAATCAGTAATTGTTGATTTGTATTGTTGAAAAATCTAACTTAAATTTGTTGTTGCATTAATAAGTCAGTTTGTTTGGATACATAACAGCTGTATGTATCAATAAATTTAGTAAATTTAGTTTATTGCATATATTCATAAACATTATAACAACCAACTTGACCTTGCCACTTGGGCGGGTCACATTAATAAACTTTGTTTTGTTATAATATAGATAATATTGCTAGGTAACACATATTCTGTGCTTACTTACTATTGTATATCTCAAATAACACAGCCAGTCTGTCTGTTGCAAGTAATTAGTTAATTTATTTGAATATTTAACTTTAATTAACTTATTCGAAGGTTCAACTTTTGATAACTTTGACTTTGTTTTGTGTCAATATATATTGAAACTATTAATTTTGTTGGACAGTAGATACCTGTCACTTGCTTGTACCAGCAGTAAACAGGCTAATACTTTGTTGGTTTCAAAGAATTGAGAAAAATTAAGTTTTGATTGTTAATATTATTTAACGCTCGTCCGGGCTCTTGAATTTTGATTATGTCAGCTATCAAGGACTTGCGTGCGGCTGCTGGTGCTATTGCATCAGATTTGCGCTGGTTTGCCTCGGCCAGTGCTTTAGTGAACCGGCCTGATCGCCAGCAGGCCTTACTACAAAGGTACGAGCGGATTGAGGATCGCCTGGCATGTGTGGAACAGCAATACCGCACTTTCAGCACTTGCTGTCTTGAAGTGTCAATCAATGATTTCACCGCTGACCAGCGAAATAAGGTCAGTGAAGACTATGCCCAGGTCTTAGACCTGTATGATGCTGTCTCCAATAGTGCGAGACAACTAGTTGCCGATAGGGAAGGGCAACCCGGCCTGAAGCAGGAGCTTCCTAGGTCAGCACCGGGGCTGGTGAGTAGGCTCCCTACTTTGGACCTCCCCCATTTTGATGGCTGCCTAGGAAGCTACCTGGGCTTCATTAATTTGTTCGACAGCCTGGTCAATGACAGGGCTGACCTTCGGCCAGCACAAAAATTGGCATATTTAATGTCGGTTCTGGATGGGGAGGCTAAGGGCCTCATCCAGCATCTGCCCGTGTCTGACGAGGCGTACCAGACGGCTCGGGACCTAATTACCCGTAGGTACCATAATAAGCGTGGCCTCGCCGACACGCACATCGAGCAGATTTTGGGTTTGCCGACGCTCACCCGGGTCTCTGGGTTGCGCACCCAACTTTTGAACCCGCTTTTGGTGGCCATCAACGCACTTAAGTGCCTTGACCTGCCCGTGGACCAATGGTCCTATCTATTGGTGCACATTGTGTTAAAGAAGCTGCCTGCCGACCTGAGGTCGCGTTTTGAGCAGCGCTTTGGTGGGGATAGCGCGACCCATCTGCCCCCGTTTGCTGACCTGGAGAAGTTCCTGGAGGATGAGTGCCGGGTCTTGGACAACTCCGGTGGTGACACGCCGGCTAAGTCGCAGCCGCCCAAGGTCAAGGAGCAGGCTCGCGTTCACACCCGAGCCAATGTTGACCGGCGCCCTCCTCGCTTTGCGGTCACGCAGAGCCCAGCGGAGTGCTCCTACTGCAAGGTCACGGGGCACAGAACGGCCAGTTGTAGGGCATTCTTGGACCTACATGTCACCTCTCGTAGGCGCATCGCGAATGCCCGCCGCCTTTGCTTCTCTTGTTTGGGGTCCCACTACCAGCGAGACTGCCCAAATTCTCGCCCCTGTCCTCACTGTGGAGGACAGCATTTAGACATTCTCTGCATGAATGCCAGAGAGGTAGGCCGCTTGTCCAACCAGCCGACGCAACCCGCCCGGTGTTTTGAAGGTGGCAGCCGAGGCTCACCGGCGCGCAGCCGAGAGTCGCCTCGCTCAATTGATCGCCACTCACCCCGCTTGGAGAACCGTAGCGTGCGCACGCCTCCTCTCTCTCGCGCACCTGAATGTGCGACCGCCCAGCGTCACCAGCACCATGACTGCTGCCCCAGGTATTCCCCTCCTTTGGTGGAGCGTCCCCGCCTTGACTCGCGCCCACCTCGTTTTGGGCGGGTGCGTCATTATGACAGTAATACCATTATTCAAAAAGGGATCAAAGAGCGACCCTAGTAATTTTCGGCCAATTTCTATCTTGCCTGCTATTAGTAAAATTTTTGAAAAGATTATTTTGCATCAACTAGAGAGCCACTTTCACACAAATAATTTATTTCACAGTGAACAGTATGGCTTTACTAAGGGACGCTCCACCGTTGATGCCGGTGTAACTTTGTTAAAGCATATTTTTAATGCTTGGGAAAACTCGAAGGATGCCATTGGTGTTTTTTGTGACCTATCAAAGGCCTTTGACTGTGTGGAACATAATACGCTTTTACTTAAATTGAAACTTTATGGTATTAAAGATACCGCACTCAATCTTGTTGCCAGCTACCTTAGTGATAGAATTCAGTATGTAGATGTTAATGGGAGTAGGTCTCTAGGTTTGTCAGTAGGAATGGGCGTTCCACAGGGCTCTATTCTCGGTCCATTTCTTTTTTTAATATATATTAATGATTTGCCGTTCTTTGTACAAAATTTATGTGATATTGTTTTGTTTGCCGACGATACGTCACTAATTTTTAAAGTTGATCGTAATTTAAGTAACTTTGATACCGTCAATAACACTCTTGCACAAGTATTAGATTGGTTTTCGACAAATAAGTTGGTACTCAACTCAAGCAAAACCAAATGTGTTAAATTATCTTTGCCTAATGTCAAAAGTGTTCCTACTAATATAATTTTAAATAAGGAAACAATTCAACTAGTCGAATCAACCGTATTCTTAGGTGTAACTTTAGATTGTAAGCTTCAGTGGGGCGCCCAAATATCCTGTCTCGCAGTAAAACTTAGTTCTGCAGCGTTTGCAGTTAGAAAAGTTAGGGAATTCACAGATATAGATACTGCTAGACTAGTTTACTTTAGTTATTTTCACAGCGTAATGTCTTACGGAATAATGTTATGGGGTACAGCTGCTGATATACAGACTATTTTTGTCATTCAAAAAAGGGCCATACGTGCAATTCATAAGTTAGGTGCTAGAGATTCTTTACGTGATAAATTTAAAGAAGTAGACATATTGACAGTTGCATCGCAATATATATATGCTAACTTAATGTACATCAAGAAAAACTTAATTCTAAATCGCAAAAATAGTGATTTGCACAACGTGAACACAAGGAATAAGCATAAACTGGTGGGAACTAACTACCGTCTACATACGAGTAAAGTTCAGAACTCATTTGCGGGGATTGGTATACGTTTTTTCAACAAATTGCCTCTTGAAATAATGAATTTACCCATGCACAAATACAAACGGACAATTAGGAACTTTCTTTTACAAAGGGGTTATTACACTATTAAGGAATTTTTAAATGATAAGACACCGTGGGGATAGGCTTAGGCTTGTTTAACTCACGATTATTTTATTGACATGTTAAGTGGAGGTGCCTCGTGAACACATGATTTTTGCAGGATTTGGATATTTTTATGATTTCTTGAATGTAGTTTAACATTATTTATCTCTGATCATATCATTGTTCACTTGTCACCTTCACAAAATTCTTTCTACATTTGCATTCCTTCACGCGTTCCACTAACTTATGTTAATAATAACGATCTGGAAAATGGAGGGAATTGGCGGTCATGGTCAGTATACCAATAGATTGTTTCTTACTGCTGGTTCGTATACCGTTGTCGTCATGCTCACTAAAATGTCATTTCTTGTGGTGGCGTCCTGTGTCGGGTCATCCCTGTCCCTCTAATATGGCGAGAGGGATGATGGCTGGCACATGCGTCATACTCGTGAACGGGTGCTACTTGCGATGACTGGTCAATGACGGTCTTGCGGGCTGGTATTAGATTTTAATATTTAACTGCATCATTTCCATCATGGTTCTGATCACTTTCGCGGATTGCCTGCATTATTAGGTATATATAATGTAAATGGATGCTCCTGTTTCACCATGTCTATTCTGAGGAGGCTAACCAAAAGTATTATGATTGAGTATTATGATGTACAGTAAATATATACAAGTGATATAGAAGGTGTAACAGTTGCAGCACCTTACAAAATGTAAATTGTGTATTATGCAAAACCTGGCGATGAAAAAGAGTGACCGTGAGTTTTATTGCCCGTTCTTTCTCATGGTTCTACCTATTGCTTTGCGAACGTGGCAGTAAATGTAGAAGCATACAGTAATAATGTTTTAAATTTGAGTATAAGTAATTATTTTATAAATTTATTATTTTGACGTTCATAAGCGTCACATTGTGACCCAAATGAATAAAGGCTTTTGAATTTGAATTTGAATTTGACTGACGCGCATTGCCCGGCCTGCCCGCACGCTTGTTTTTTGGTCGGCGCCTGAGTAAGAGAGAAGTTAGAAAGGGATGGAATGTAGTAATTCCGTTAGGTTACCAACCAATATATTGGTTTCATTGGCCTAGCTCTGCACAACATCGTGTCGTGTTATCTCCGTTGTATTAGCGATTGTTTTGGATTCTATAAAAAATACGTTTGAACATCACTGAATATCTCTGCTCACCGGTTGTTTGGGTGATTGCCGTCATAGTATAAAATTAAGTAATGATCATTAGCTTTCACATAAAATATATTTTAAAGCTGTGGGTTTTACGCCCATTTTGACCGTGACCCTTTATACTTACATGTCATAAAAATATTTTTAATAATTTTAAATTTATTACCATTTCCTGATGAACCCGTAGAGCTTTAAAATTAAAATTATATCAAATGCTCAAGTCAGAACTAAAAGGTACTTCCATTCGATCTAGAATCTTGTCTTTTATAGCTTTTGATTAGATTTATAGCACATAGAAAAAAATTCGATGACCTTAAATTTTTCGTTACATCACATATTTTTTAAAATAATTATATATACCTAAAGGTTTGTTCGGCACCCTCGGTGCGCGAGTCCGACTCGCATTTGACCGGGTTTTTTTACTTCGGTAACATACCTGGGAAATTACTGATTCAGGAGATATTGAATCTCAAAGTCACTATACGATTTTTCTCATTAGTCACAAAATCGATGCAAATACCCCGCCAATTTGTTCTTTAGATCTCCTATGCACCCATGAATAAGTAGGTATTTCGAGAATTGCACGCGCCCAATTTTAAAAGCAGTTTAAAAAAAGTGTCTACTTAAAAAAGAATAGTTTTCCCGGTATAATTTTTGGTTCGTTTGACTGTGCATGATGTCCAAAACGAGTAGACTGCGGCTTGGTGATGGGTCTTATAAAAATATAGGAAAAATATTATATATACTGATTAAATAAATGAAATATGATATAGGCTCTTCAAGAAAATTTTAAAGAAAATATTAAGTGAGAAGCTTGACTAAGCAAACATATTGCTTATTCATTTTAGTATAAATAATAATTACATTTAATATAACATAATAAGATATATATATTTAATTAAATTTAGAAATATACATTAAATAAACATAGTTTTATAATCTACATGAAGCTTAATCTAATCTTAATGTCTAAGTAGTATAGGTACAAAAAAAACGTAAAAAGAGATTAAAAATTCAAAATATTTACACGGTTTAGGCGTCGTAAAATGCCTCCGCATCAATGTCATCGGGTAACGTGCCCAGAAGGCTAGCAGCATTGCCACGCTGGATAGCAATGCTGATTCTCTGAGCAAAGAATAAACCAGCCTTCTGGTCACGTGAGACGTCGATTAAACGTTTTGAAATTTCCCGGAACAGTGAACGAGCGCTCGGACCCCATGAGCCTAGCGTTTCCACCCCAAACGGCTCAAACACGTAATTACTCACTAAATTACTGTATTTGCGCCGTTTGAGGGTTTCCGCAGTTGCAGCAGCAGCGCCAGCATGGCCTCCCGTGCTTGGAATATGTGATGGCGCGAGGGTGTCTACGCAGGTTGCGTCCCACACCAAAGGCCTACCCATTTTCCAAGGCAACAATGACATACCATCAGGTCTCTTACCTTCGTCGCGTATCAAACCATTTGGTTCAAGTACAGCTGGTACGCCAGACGCGACAAGAGCACGACGAATTATGTCATTCAGATGGGCGTGACGGGGAATTCTACCAGCGCTTCTGCTGCAAGATAGCCCATGGTGTCCGAGGCTATCGACGTCTTCTCCACAATGACATCGATGCGGAGAAACACACGGAGCACCTAAGCGAAGACAAGTGGCGATACGGAACGTCTCATCGTCCAACATGGTTCCAATGTTGGACGATGGTAGTGCCTGAAGCCACAGACCCGATTACCACTCTCCCACAGCCAGCAAGCGAGCACGCTCTGCAACATTAAAAGTTGTATCTAAAAGACTTTTCCTTACAATGTCACAAAGCGGCGCGTCCCACTGTCTTTGGGAGAATAGGTTGGTAGGCAAATCAGCGCTTGGACAAGCCATTTTCCAGGCGTTTACAGCTTCGGTTTTGCACAGCACTTCTGAGTTAACTAGTGTAGGTGATAACATTTTCCTAGTTAACTCTTCCGTGCTGTGAACCGAAGATAGAAACGCCGGTAAACTGACACTAGAAATTTTGCGTACACCGAGCCCACCCAGACGTATAGGCAATGGCGCTTGTAGCCAGGCTCGGTCGTCCAAGTCCACATTTAATATTCTCTTTAAAGTACTTTGGATAAATTTGTTGACTTGTTCTAAAAGTGCATATTTTTTCCAAAGTTGGGAAGATCTTAAGGCATGTGTGAATTTTGGGACGAAAAGACAATATCGAATAATAGTATAGGCCGAGTGAATATTAATTTTGAATAGGCGATCTGAAACTTCACAGAAATTTAGTATCTTTTCCTTTAAGAAAGAATCGAAAGATTCTTCGAATACTGGAGAACCTAGGAGGCGAAGAGATGTCTTATCAATAATTTTGATGTTTGATGCCAAATTATTAAATTTAGATAGTATCGAAAGTCTTTTTGTAGAGTCTGTTGTATTTATAAACAGCTCACATTTACTAGAATTTAGTTCCAAGCCAATAGATGCGAATTTATTTTTAAGAAGAGCTAAATCTTGTAATACAATATCTGGATCCCCTCCTAGGGTCCCGTCATCTAAAAACCATACATTAAATTTAGAATTTACTTGCCGAATAATGGGGTGTATTGCTAAACTAAAAATGACTGGCCCAAGAGGGTCACCTTGTTGACACCCAACTGCTGATTCCAAAAGCTTATCCTGATATAATAATTTTGTGGGGTACCTGTACCATTGCCAAAGAAATTTAAAAATTTTAGGGGTTTCTAATTTTGCTTGTGCCAACAAAGTGTCCCTATTCACTGAATTGAAGGCGTTTTTCAAGTCAACCTTCAAAATGACCTCTCCATCACCACTTCCAAGGTACGTAGAAAGGGCATGTATAGCAGCCTCGCAACCCCACTTGGAACCAAAACCTAGTTGGAGGGGTTGGAATTTTTCCGAAAGCTCCCTGCTGTCAAATTTACAGCATATCTTGGCTGCTATACGCCGATATGTGCAACCCACGGCAATGGGACGTATACCACCATCCCTCTTGTTAAGGGCGCACAAGTTCGCCCCATACAAGATGTCAACGATGGCGTCGTCCACATTACCGGAGAGCATAATATTTATTAGCGCAGTCAACTCCCTCAGAAGTGTATCGCCAGCCACCCCAGCACTGGCACACACAAGGTCTTTCAGGTGCTGGGGCGTCAGTGCATCGAGGCCCCCTGCCGAGCCACTCCGGAAGGAGCCAACCGCTGCTAACACGTCCTCGGAAAATAGCTAAGAATAAACTACGGATTTCGGCTTACAGCCACTAAAACCTTTGTAGTAAAACGGAGACTGCAGTACGAAACATTGCAGTACATTTCGTTTATTCTATTAAGTTAGCTCCGTAATTGCTGGATTCTTAGAAGCGGAATTGTCACCCCAAAGGATAGCAGAGGCAGAATCCACGAGACGTATTAAGTACGTACCTTCAATTAGGTACTAGGTCTCCAGAGATTCCCGTGAGCCCTTTTTACAGTTGGCCAAAGTCTCACTCAATATATTTAGGGCGCGTTTGTGCCGGCGTAATTTGTGAAATTCGAGCTAAGGGACTGTTTGCCTATCTGTGCCCGCTGCCGTTAGATGTAGCCGAGAGAATTCTGTGTTATTAACTTTGTGGTCATCCGAAGAATGTTGTTATTAGGGCGAATGGACTCCAAAATTTACTTTATGGTAGTTATTCTAACAAAATTAAAATTAATTAAGTGTTTCATAATCCTTAAATATTCCGCACTGATTCTGTTGGTCTGCCACATCATCGTCAACCTTTTTAATCCATCCTTAGGCTTACATGAGCATTCGACGATGCTCCCATAAAAATGTTCGAGGTCGGCGAGAGTTATATAGTGGAAATTATGAGCGTAATATCGCTTATACATATGTATTATATTATATACAGACATTATGCATTGCGAATACATATGGCACACCAGCAAACATGTGCTGTTATAATGCGGTATTATAATTACATTCAGTTTTATCATAACAGTGATTCAAATGTACAAATTTAATGCTGTTCGTGTTATCTATTTGTCGTCGGGACAGTGATTTGATAGAGCGCTGTTCGTACTGGATATATTTTTCTGTAAAGTGGATAAAATTATGTCGAGTTGAGTCCATTACAGGCAGGAAGAGACGTAAACTTCGACGAAAAATGGAAATGAAAGAAACTGGCGTCGCCGGCACGTACCTATGTAGGGCCCTGCCCTGCGCCAGTCGCCAGCGCCCGCGTACACCAGGCAACCTGCCACCCTTCAGGCACAGTTTATACATTATTACGTTTTAAATCATCCGTTTAAACATTGTTTCGAAGTCGACGACTCGTGAACGATAAAATTATGTAACTAGATAATTTCATTATCTTCACAACGTATGGGTTGAGTGCTGTAAAAACGTACCCGTACTTAAATAAAAATGTTATTAAATTACCAGGAAAACCGCTTCCTTTCGTCGCATTACCGAGTTACAAAAAGAGTTATTTAATATGGATATACAAAGTAAATGGAGAATGGCCATTATACACAAAATATGGATCCACCAATCCAAATTATATTATTATGAGTATACTGTGGTTTCTGCTGCGTGCTGTCGACTCAATTACCGTGAGACGACCGCACTTTCAGCACTTGCTGTCTTGAAGTGTCAATCAATGATTTCACCGCTGACCAGCGAAATAAGGTCAGTGAAGACTATGCCCAGGTCTTAGACCTGTATGATGCTGTCTCCAATAGTGCGAGACAACTAGTTGCCGATAGGGAAGGGCAACCCGGCCTGAAGCAGGAGCTTCCTAGGTCAGCACCGGGGCTGGTGAGTAGGCTCCCTACTTTGGACCTCCCCCATTTTGATGGCTGCCTAGGAAGCTACCTGGGCTTCATTAATTTGTTCGACAGCCTGGTCAATGACAGGGCTGACCTTCGGCCAGCACAAAAATTGGCATATTTAATGTCGGTTCTGGATGGGGAGGCTAAGGGCCTCATCCAGCATCTGCCCGTGTCTGACGAGGCGTACCAGACGGCTCGGGACCTAATTACCCGTAGGTACCATAATAAGCGTGGCCTCGCCGACACGCACATCGAGCAGATTTTGGGTTTGCCGACGCTCACCCGGGTCTCTGGGTTGCGCACCCAACTTTTGAACCCGCTTTTGGTGGCCATCAACGCACTTAAGTGCCTTGACCTGCCCGTGGACCAATGGTCCTATCTATTGGTGCACATTGTGTTAAAGAAGCTGCCTGCCGACCTGAGGTCGCGTTTTGAGCAGCGCTTTGGTGGGGATAGCGCGACCCATCTGCCCCCGTTTGCTGACCTGGAGAAGTTCCTGGAGGATGAGTGCCGGGTCTTGGACAACTCCGGTGGTGACACGCCGGCTAAGTCGCAGCCGCCCAAGGTCAAGGAGCAGGCTCGCGTTCACACCCGAGCCAATGTTGACCGGCGCCCTCCTCGCTTTGCGGTCACGCAGAGCCCAGCGGAGTGCTCCTACTGCAAGGTCACGGGGCACAGAACGGCCAGTTGTAGGGCATTCTTGGACCTACATGTCGCCTCTCGTAGGCGCATCGCGAATGCCCGCCGCCTTTGCTTCTCTTGTTTGGGGTCCCACTACCAGCGAGACTGCCCAAATTCTCGCCCCTGTCCTCACTGTGGAGGACAGCATTTAGACATTCTCTGCATGAATGCCAGAGAGGTAGGCCGCTTGTCCAACCAGCCGACGCAACCCGCCCGGTGTTTTGAAGGTGGCAGCCGAGGCTCACCGGCGCGCAGCCGAGAGTCGCCTCGCTCAATTGATCGCCACTCACCCCGCTTGGAGAACCGTAGCGTGCGCACGCCTCCTCTCTCTCGCGCACCTGAATGTGCGACCGCCCAGCGTCACCAGCACCATGACTGCTGCCCCAGGTATTCCCCTCCTTTGGTGGAGCGTCCCCGCCTTGACTCGCGCCCACCTCGTTTTGGGCGGGTGCGTCATTATGACAGTAATACCATTATTCAAAAAGGGATCAAAGAGCGACCCTAGTAATTTTCGGCCAATTTCTATCTTGCCTGCTATTAGTAAAATTTTTGAAAAGATTATTTTGCATCAACTAGAGAGCCACTTTCACACAAATAATTTATTTCACAGTGAACAGTATGGCTTTACTAAGGGACGCTCCACCGTTGATGCCGGTGTAACTTTGTTAAAGCATATTTTTAATGCTTGGGAAAACTCGAAGGATGCCATTGGTGTTTTTTGTGACCTATCAAAGGCCTTTGACTGTGTGGAACATAATACGCTTTTACTTAAATTGAAACTTTATGGTATTAAAGATACCGCACTCAATCTTGTTGCCAGCTACCTTAGTGATAGAATTCAGTATGTAGATGTTAATGGGAGTAGGTCTCTAGGTTTGTCAGTAGGAATGGGCGTTCCACAGGGCTCTATTCTCGGTCCATTTCTTTTTTTAATATATATTAATGATTTGCCGTTCTTTGTACAAAATTTATGTGATATTGTTTTGTTTGCCGACGATACGTCACTAATTTTTAAAGTTGATCGTAATTTAAGTAACTTTGATACCGTCAATAACACTCTTGCACAAGTATTAGATTGGTTTTCGACAAATAAGTTGGTACTCAACTCAAGCAAAACCAAATGTGTTAAATTATCTTTGCCTAATGTCAAAAGTGTTCCTACTAATATAATTTTAAATAAGGAAACAATTCAACTAGTCGAATCAACCGTATTCTTAGGTGTAACTTTAGATTGTAAGCTTCAGTGGGGCGCCCAAATATCCTGTCTCGCAGTAAAACTTAGTTCTGCAGCGTTTGCAGTTAGAAAAGTTAGGGAATTCACAGATATAGATACTGCTAGACTAGTTTACTTTAGTTATTTTCACAGCGTAATGTCTTACGGAATAATGTTATGGGGTACAGCTGCTGATATACAGACTATTTTTGTCATTCAAAAAAGGGCCATACGTGCAATTCATAAGTTAGGTGCTAGAGATTCTTTACGTGATAAATTTAAAGAAGTAGACATATTGACAGTTGCATCGCAATATATATATGCTAACTTAATGTACATCAAGAAAAACTTAATTCTAAACCGCAAAAATAGTGATTTGCACAACGTGAACACAAGGAATAAGCATAAACTGGTGGGAACTAACTACCGTCTACATACGAGTAAAGTTCAGAACTCATTTGCGGGGATTGGTATACGTTTTTTCAACAAATTGCCTCTTGAAATAATGAATTTACCCATGCACAAATACAAACGGACAATTAGGAACTTTCTTTTACAAAGGGGTTATTACACTATTAAGGAATTTTTAAATGATAAGACACCGTGGGGATAGGCTTAGGCTTGTTTAACTCACGATTATTTTATTGACATGTTAAGTGGAGGTGCCTCGTGAACACATGATTTTTGCAGGATTTGGATATTTTTATGATTTCTTGAATGTAGTTTAACATTATTTATCTCTGATCATATCATTGTTCACTTGTCACCTTCACAAAATTCTTTCTACATTTGCATTCCTTCACGCGTTCCACTAACTTATGTTAATAATAACGATCTGGAAAATGGAGGGAATTGGCGGTCATGGTCAGTATACCAATAGATTGTTTCTTACTGCTGGTTCGTATACCGTTGTCGTCATGCTCACTAAAATGTCATTTCTTGTGGTGGCGTACTGTGTCGGGTCATCCCTGTCCCTCTAATATGGCGAGAGGGATGATGGCTGGCACATGCGTCATACTCGTGAACGGGTGCTACTTGCGATGACTGGTCAATGACGGTCTTGCGGGCTGGTATTAGATTTTAATATTTAACTGCATCATTTCCATCATGGTTCTGATCACTTTCGCGGATTGCCTGCATTATTAGGTATATATAATGTAAATGGATGCTCCTGTTTCACCATGTCTATTCTGAGGAGGCTAACCAAAAGTATTATGATTGAGTATTATGATGTACAGTAAATATATACAAGTGATATAGAAGGTGTAACAGTTGCAGCACCTTACAAAATGTAAATTGTGTATTATGCAAAACCTGGCGATGAAAAAGAGTGACCGTGAGTTTTATTGCCCGTTCTTTCTCATGGTTCTACCTATTGCTTTGCGAACGTGGCAGTAAATGTAGAAGCATACAGTAATAATGTTTTAAATTTGAGTATAAGTAATTATTTTATAAATTTATTATTTTGACGTTCATAAGCGTCACATTGTGACCCAAATGAATAAAGGCTTTTGAATTTGAATTTGAATTTGACTGACGCGCATTGCCCGGCCTGCCCGCACGCTTGTTTTTTGGTCGGCGCCTGAGTAAGAGAGAAGTTAGAAAGGGATGGAATGTAGTAATTCCGTTAGGTTACCAACCAATATATTGGTTTCATTGGCCTAGCTCTGCACAACATCGTGTCGTGTTATCTCCGTTGTATTAGCGATTGTTTTGGATTCTATAAAAAATACGTTTGAACATCACTGAATATCTCTGCTCACCGGTTGTTTGGGTGATTGCCGTCATAGTATAAAATTAAGTAATGATCATTAGCTTTCACATAAAATATATTTTAAAGCTGTGGGTTTTACGCCCATTTTGTCCGTGACCCTTTATACTTACATGTCATAAAAATATTTTTAATAATTTTAAATTTATTACCATTTCCTGATGAACCCGTAGAGCTTTAAAATTAAAATTATATCAAATGCTCAAGTCAGAACTAAAAGGTACTTCCATTCGATCTAGAATCTTGTCTTTTATAGCTTTTGATTAGATTTATAGCACATAGAAAAAAATTCGATGACCTTAAATTTTTCGTTACATCACATATTTTTTAAAATAATTATATATACCTAAAGGTTTGTTCGGCACCCTCGGTGCGCGAGTCCGACTCGCATTTGACCGGGTTTTTTTACTTCGGTAACATACCTGGGAAATTACTGATTCAGGAGATATTGAATCTCAAAGTCACTATACGATTTTTCTCATTAGTCACAAAATCGATGCAAATACCCCGCCAATTTGTTCTTTAGATCTCCTATGCACCCATGAATAAGTAGGTATTTCGAGAATTGCACGCGCCCAATTTTAAAAGCAGTTTAAAAAAAGTGTCTACTTAAAAAAGAATAGTTTTCCCGGTATAATTTTTGGTTCGTTTGACTGTGCATGATGTCCAAAACGAGTAGACTGCGGCTTGGTGATGGGTCTTATAAAAATATAGGAAAAATATTATATATACTGATTAAATAAATGAAATATGATATAGGCTCTTCAAGAAAATTTTAAAGAAAATATTAAGTGAGAAGCTTGACTAAGCAAACATATTGCTTATTCATTTTAGTATAAATAATAATTACATTTAATATAACATAATAAGATATATATATTTAATTAAATTTAGAAATATACATTAAATAAACATAGTTTTATAATCTACATGAAGCTTAATCTAATCTTAATGTCTAAGTAGTATAGGTACAAAAAAAACGTAAAAAGAGATTAAAAATTCAAAATATTTACACGGTTTAGGCGTCGTAAAATGCCTCCGCATCAATGTCATCGGGTAACGTGCCCAGAAGGCTAGCAGCATTGCCACGCTGGATAGCAATGCTGATTCTCTGAGCAAAGAATAAACCAGCCTTCTGGTCACGTGAGACGTCGATTAAACGTTTTGAAATTTCCCGGAACAGTGAACGAGCGCTCGGACCCCATGAGCCTAGCGTTTCCACCCCAAACGGCTCAAACACGTAATTACTCACTAAATTACTGTATTTGCGCCGTTTGAGGGTTTCCGCAGTTGCAGCAGCAGCGCCAGCATGGCCTCCCGTGCTTGGAATATGTGATGGCGCGAGGGTGTCTACGCAGGTTGCGTCCCACACCAAAGGCCTACCCATTTTCCAAGGCAACAATGACATACCATCAGGTCTCTTACCTTCGTCGCGTATCAAACCATTTGGTTCAAGTACAGCTGGTACGCCAGACGCGACAAGAGCACGACGAATTATGTCATTCAGATGGGCGTGACGGGGAATTCTACCAGCGCTTCTGCTGCAAGATAGCCCATGGTGTCCGAGGCTATCGACGTCTTCTCCACAATGACATCGATGCGGAGAAACACACGGAGCACCTAAGCGAAGACAAGTGGCGATACGGAACGTCTCATCGTCCAACATGGTTCCAATGTTGGACGATGGTAGTGCCTGAAGCCACAGACCCGATTACCACTCTCCCACAGCCAGCAAGCGAGCACGCTCTGCAACATTAAAAGTTGTATCTAAAAGACTTTTCCTTACAATGTCACAAAGCGGCGCGTCCCACTGTCTTTGGGAGAATAGGTTGGTAGGCAAATCAGCGCTTGGACAAGCCATTTTCCAGGCGTTTACAGCTTCGGTTTTGCACAGCACTTCTGAGTTAACTAGTGTAGGTGATAACATTTTCCTAGTTAACTCTTCCGTGCTGTGAACCGAAGATAGAAACGCCGGTAAACTGACACTAGAAATTTTGCGTACACCGAGCCCACCCAGACGTATAGGCAATGGCGCTTGTAGCCAGGCTCGGTCGTCCAAGTCCACATTTAATATTCTCTTTAAAGTACTTTGGATAAATTTGTTGACTTGTTCTAAAAGTGCATATTTTTTCCAAAGTTGGGAAGATCTTAAGGCATGTGTGAATTTTGGGACGAAAAGACAATATCGAATAATAGTATAGGCCGAGTGAATATTAATTTTGAATAGGCGATCTGAAACTTCACAGAAATTTAGTATCTTTTCCTTTAAGAAAGAATCGAAAGATTCTTCGAATACTGGAGAACCTAGGAGGCGAAGAGATGTCTTATCAATAATTTTGATGTTTGATGCCAAATTATTAAATTTAGATAGTATCGAAAGTCTTTTTGTAGAGTCTGTTGTATTTATAAACAGCTCACATTTACTAGAATTTAGTTCCAAGCCAATAGATGCGAATTTATTTTTAAGAAGAGCTAAATCTTGTAATACAATATCTGGATCCCCTCCTAGGGTCCCGTCATCTAAAAACCATACATTAAATTTAGAATTTACTTGCCGAATAATGGGGTGTATTGCTAAACTAAAAATGACTGGCCCAAGAGGGTCACCTTGTTGACACCCAACTGCTGATTCCAAAAGCTTATCCTGATATAATAATTTTGTGGGGTACCTGTACCATTGCCAAAGAAATTTAAAAATTTTAGGGGTTTCTAATTTTGCTTGTGCCAACAAAGTGTCCCTATTCACTGAATTGAAGGCGTTTTTCAAGTCAACCTTCAAAATGACCTCTCCATCACCACTTCCAAGGTACGTAGAAAGGGCATGTATAGCAGCCTCGCAACCCCACTTGGAACCAAAACCTAGTTGGAGGGGTTGGAATTTTTCCGAAAGCTCCCTGCTGTCAAATTTACAGCATATCTTGGCTGCTATACGCCGATATGTGCAACCCACGGCAATGGGACGTATACCACCATCCCTCTTGTTAAGGGCGCACAAGTTCGCCCCATACAAGATGTCAACGATGGCGTCGTCCACATTACCGGAGAGCATAATATTTATTAGCGCAGTCAACTCCCTCAGAAGTGTATCGCCAGCCACCCCAGCACTGGCACACACAAGGTCTTTCAGGTGCTGGGGCGTCAGTGCATCGAGGCCCCCTGCCGAGCCACTCCGGAAGGAGCCAACCGCTGCTAACACGTCCTTGGCTGTGGTGATCAGATGTTCTGATTCCCTGTCGGGAGCTTCAGGGAAGGAGAGATCATTAATAGGCGCTGGATGCTTGCTCTTCAGACCCGCAAGCGTGTCTGGAGAGCAAGGCGCCACCACATCGCTACTGAAAAGGAGTCAAGAAGCGCCCCGTATATCGCCCTCCCTTAATTTAGATTCTACATATTGATACAGCGACTTCTGCTTGTTAAACGTAAATTTTGAATCTAAAGAGTGTGCCGAAACGTGACAATTATATTTAATTTGGGATGTCAACGAATTTTGGCCTGCCTGATTTTTATCAACATGTAGAATCCTATAAGGGAAAGTCAGTAATTGCTCCCAGGCTGTTCTCGAATTCTCCCTGACGACAAGACCAATACATTCCGCTAATTTTTTGGATACTGTTGGTCTTGCCCCACGGGGAACTCTTTTCACAACCGGGATCGAATGTTTTAATTTTGATAGCGTTTGCCAAAAAGGAATTTGTGTGGTGTCTCCTAATACAGGCTGTGAAGATATTGTGGAGCCAGATAGTGCATTTTGGGATTTATGTACTTTACCAAAATGCACTTTCAGGCCCCGCTTACCTTTGAAAAAGCGGTCCTGGGAGCAATTCGGACAGCGCACCAGACCAGTCAACGATGTGGTAGGTTGACTAGCACTCACGTCCACATCGCCAGTGCCATCACAAGATTGCATTCGTTTAATTACTATATAATATTTACAAAATAAATCACAATAGTAAATTCACATTAACAATATTTACAAAACAAACTGTCACATGTCAAGAACTGTCACGAAGGCAGAGATAATTATAAATAAACAATTTCGTTGAGGCTTTTGTTGCTCGGCGGCGGCATAAAGACTCAAGTGAACACTTGCTTGCTGGTGAAGCCTGGGTAGCGACCAAGATAGCGCGACCAACATACGGTCGCTTAAATGTACGAAGTGAGGCACGGCTGGCAGCTTGAGGAATTTGCGATTTTAAGCCGCTAAGTATATTATATCAAGTCGCAAATGTAAAACAAAACCTCTTGTTCGACTAGGAACGATCTTGAGTTTGTAATCTCGTTCAGATCAGGCAGAAATACTTAATTATTTTCTTAATAAAATTATTCAGCACGCCGACATGTTTTTTTTTTTTTTTTTTTTGTATTAACTTAGTACTGTGATCCATTTTGGTTTATTTATTTCTTTAATCAGTGCATATCGCTATTAATGAGATCAAGAGATTTTAAAATATTGATAATTTTAACCATTACGGGACTAACTAAAATTCAATATCTGCTCTTTAATAGTTGTTTTCCTGTTAACTGTACATGGCTAACGAGTTATGAATATCACACGCAATTATATACTTTAATTACGCATAATGGTACCAAGTAAATAGCAATTCCATTTCACATTGAAATAAAGTCCGTTGATTGACAAATATATTGATTGTGACGATCGACTGGTCAATAACGGAGTGATAACAAGTGCGCAACTACCGGTCCTGTGGTGCTCGTAATGAACCAGACCATATTAACTGAAGCCCGCAAAGTGAGTACATAAACCACCATACTGGTTTATAGTGCTCGAGCAAATTACACCGCTCTAACACCCGTACGCTCTGCTGTTTGATAATGTAATCACTGGCAAGATCTGCCTTAAACCCTCTAATTTAGAAACCTACGTATACAAGTACATGCTCGGTTTTCTAATAAAAAGCTCTACACTGAAGACAACTCACTGCCGAGCTTTCGGATTATTTAAGAAACGACGACAAACAAGTTTCAAATAAGTAAATTTAATTTCAAGCCAAGTTGAGACGTCTAAATAATTGTATTAAGTCCTCTTTGACGTTTGTATTTATATTTTAAATAGAATTTTACAATACAAAGAATAAAGGCTTGTTAAAACAATAAAAAATACCTACATGGATTTGTTTTATTGCATGATAATGTTATAGGTGTTCTGTTTACAATAACACATTATGAATTCCGTTTAACTTCACGGTAATGCAGACAGTAAGCAAGATGAGAGCTCCTGCCACGCCTGAATTTCCCACTTTATTTGTATTGACATTTCTAACACCTGCTGTCATGAATTTAAACGTTAATTTAAAAGTTTTTGAGGGTAACTGCGTCGTCAAAAGACTGCGATATTAAATTTGAAGCAATAGGTATTTACGTGTAGGTTTATCACGCGTGAATTTAAATTGCATGCAAATGCAGAGTTAATTTAGGATTAATTACACGCGCGAAATTGATCAAGTCGAAGCGCTTATTAAGGCGCGCGGTGCGGGGCGGTTACAAATCAACTCAAATAACCTGTTTAGTTTGATCTGGAGGCCAATTTTCGTATTTTATATGACATTGAAACTATATTTTGAACGAAATGAGATTATATTTTGAATTGACTCAGAATCGGTATTCTGCTAATTTAATGTCATTTTGTCTAATTTGGCTTTTATGGGTCGACGTTGACACATTGTTCAATGCACGATCTAGACACGATAACATTCAAATATCACTTGATTAAGGAGAATACCATTTTTGGAAATAAGAACGACACTGACATTAGAGCGAAACTGCATTTTGAACAAATTTAGTTAGGAGAATTGGGCCTCTGTTTTGTTTGTCGACTTTGATTAAATTCGGGGAACGGTTCCAGCTTGTATGTATAAAGCCATAAATAGAACTCTACAAAGCTAGCAAGCTTTTGTTTATTTTAGGAATACTACTCAAGAAATTATACCAACCTGCAAATAAGTCATTTCTCTTAAAATATAATCCTTGTCTAAATATTTCATAATGTATAACAACTACGCGGATGGCCATTGCAATATCAAATGGAATATTTATTAAATGATCTAAATGCAATGGTCGTGTTTTCATTTTCAGACATAAATTATAGCTTGCAGTATTCAGATGAGTGCACTAAATAGCTTCGCTAATTACCAATAGCCAATTAGGTATGTGTGCCCTAAGAGAAGCTGAGCGTGTAATGTAGTCACACTACACCAATTGGTTTAGGTTTTAAAAACAGGAATATTCCCTTGTTCTTTTCTGCTGAGATTGTTTCGACGGAAAACCCAATAATCAAATACTAAAATCACTACTGACAGATAGCAAAAAGTTATGCCACAAGGCCAACGAGGCAGTTGGGGCCAACAAGGTTGGCTGATGCCTAACATAAGTTTGACTTTAGTACTCGTACAATGTCCACCAAAAGCATTTTGAATGTCACTGCGAACGGAGTGCTGTAAATGTAACCCATATTCGCGTGTATTGCAGGCTAAAGTCGTATAAAGGCTTAAGAGAGGGCACGTCGTCAAAGCTTCACGATAATATAGACTGAATGTCCGAATTTGGAACGAGTCTCATCGTCGGTGTTAGCGGAACGACTGAGGATTGCCGACGTGGTTGACTAATACAGGGTAGAAAGATGAAAATACACAAAGGAGATGATTTCTAATAAAAAATATAGGGTTCCTTTCTCGCTAATAATGAGTGTATTTGATATAATTTTCTAGGAATAAAAATTTATGTTATATTCAGTTAGTTCTCTCATGCCACAAGAGAGGCGACGTGCCTAAATAGTTTGGCGTTAAGTAGTCGAGAACGGTGACCTCAAAATAACTGATACTGTAGTTTTTCGGTGGATAAATTAAACGTAGGCTGTGATATGTATTAACTGTATAAATGTGTTACAAACTATGCGTTATTATTTGTAAATAAGTAATTATTTCTTTGGAATCGTCGAATTATTTAACACACGGTATCACCGGTGAAGTTAATATAACGGTGATTTATACATAAGATAGAACCAGCTTTTCGTGATGAATGAAGTACTATAAGAACAATTTATTTAATAAAAGTAGTGAAAATAATTATGGCTAGGCTTTGAAATACTTTCAGAAATACACTTTTATATAGTACTACACTTCGTCCGCGGCTCTACCTGCTCAAGTATACACCTTAACGTTCCTCAGGACTCACTCTTCATTTTATATTACGTACCTAGGTATATAGATCTAAATTTCTTCGCATTATGTGAAAGTTGCATTATCTTTGAAACAAAATTACTTTGTTTAAAGTCCCCTATGCTCAGCTACCTTACATTTAATATGTGAAAAGCATCTGCTCACAAAGTAGTAATGATTCTCAAGAGAGTAAAAGAAGTTCAATTTGGCTTTAACGAAAGTAATATAATATCTTAATTTCATGAAGATTCTGGATCGGGAAGCTCAATTAGCAGTCGACGATTCCCACTAAACTTTTAAATACAATCGGCGGAATACGATTAAGTATTGAGAGAGTGGAAACTTTATATTCAATTCGTACGGTGAGCCAGCCATAAGGGCATGGTCTACACGTTGTGGAAATAACGGTGGATTTACCGTTAATTGAGGTGTATACAGTACTATGGAAGATTGCTGCCGGATTGCTACGGCGTAGCACCGTCGCTGTAAATGAACCGCTTGGCTATACGTTTGTGTGCGTTAGTTAGTTGGACAGGTGTTTTCCGCACTTAGCCACTAAATTGGGCTCCTTCCAGAATGCCATGAGTTGACCAATGTTACGTATGGCTTCGCTTATGGTTCTGGGATTGTTCAGGAACCTCGTCCGTTGGTCACTCACGCTGGTGCAACTTAGAATCACATGAGCGGATGTTTCTTCGGTCTCCATGCAGCCCCTGCATAGTGGGCTGCATAGTGGACAGTGGCCGGTTATTATGCCAGTCAGATGCTTGAGTGTTTTCCTGCTGGAGTGCAGCTGTTTTTGACGAGAGTCGTTTGTTTGGTTGGGGGATGGTATCTTTGGATTGCCTACACTCTTTCAGTTCTGCCCACTCTTTTTCATATTGTTGTAGGGTTCTCTCGCGTAACCACATTTTTAGTTAGCTGAACTGTATCGGAACAATTGGTTCGGGTCCCAGAGTTGTTGTGTCCGATACTTTCCTTGTCAGTTGGTCTGCTGTGTCATTGCCCGTGGAGTCGCTGTGTCCTCGTATCCACTGAAGCGTGACTCGGTTCCTCGCTGCAATTTTCTGCAGCACTTGGTGGCACTCCATGATTAGGCCGCTGTTAAAGCAGTTGCCGCCGAGAGCGTGTAGTACTGAGGCACTGTCTGTGACGATGCGTATTGACAGGTCACTCACATTTCTGGCCGCGATCGCCGTCGCCGCCCTTATAATCCCAACGCATTCAGCTTGGAAGATGGTGTTGAATTTACCAAGCGATGTTGAGAGATTGATGTTCAAGTCATGGGAGAATACTCCAGCACCCGTCCCATACTTCGTTTTTGAGCCATCTGTGTATACTCTAACCTCGTGTATACTAGAGCTATCCTTGTGCTCTTCTTGCAGTTGTATGCGGTATTTTTTGTCAAAGACAAAGGTTTTGGGTATGAGGTCGCACGTTTGATTTAGCATCGGGATTTCGCTAGTTAGTGTCCTTTTCAGGCGTGCATGGGTTATTCGATCACTCTTCTCCAGAGCCCAACCTTATCGAAACCGGATCGCGGTGGCACCCGCTTCCTGCTGGATGATAAGGTGCAGTGGTCGCAGGTCGAGAAGCACCTCCAATGCCGTCGTTGGAGTTGTTTTCATACAGTCTGTTGTGGCCAGACAGGCGAGGCGTTGTATGCTCTGTAGCTTGCTCTTGACTGTGCTTAGTTGAGTGCGTGGCCACCACACTACTGCACCGTATGTGAGCATGGGGCGTATTATGGCAGTGTAGATCCAGAGGGTGATGAATGGTTTGAGACTCTATTTCTTGCCTATTATTCTCCTACACTGCCAGAAGATTTTGCATGCTTTTGTGGTTTTAGTGGTGATGTGTTTATCCTCCTGGATTCCAGAAAAACAATTTCGATATCATATTATAAGTATATATTTTTTATGACGCTGGCATCCAGGAGGTTAATCCAGTTGAGCTTATGGTCGAGTGTTACGCCCAGGTACTTATCTTCACTCGATAGGTTGAGCTACGTGCCAAAAAGTTTTGGTTTTCTGGTCATACGAGTGTTCCTTTTGTTGGTAAAAAGTACTAGCTCCGTTTTATTTGGGTTAACCGTCAGTTCGTGGTGGTTGCACCATTGCTCCATGATCCTGATGGTTGCTTGCATCCGATATTGGATCATGTCTTCCGAGTCTCCTTTGGTCGGCTACGCAGATGATATAACCATCCTATGGTTATATCATCTGCGTAGCCGACCGTATAGAAGCATTTGTCATTCAGGCTTCTCAACAGATCGTCTACCACTATGTTCTATAGCAGGGGTGATAGGACACCTCCCAATGGGCAGCCTTTAGCTACTATCCCCCTTGTGGTGGTGTTAACCGTGAATTGAATAGCACTTTGTTTCAGGAGTTGATCGAGCCAGCCACTGACGGTTTGTTCAACTCCGAACTTGTCAAGGGCTCGGCTAATGCTGGTAAATTTAGTTTTGTCAAAGGCGCCTTCTATGTCAATGAAGGCGCCTAAGGTCATTAGTTTGTCAGATAGCGCTGTCTCTATGGTCCCCACTACGGAGTGGAGCGCTGATTCCGTTGATCTGCCACTTCTGTTGGCGTGTTGTTGCGGGTGTAGTGGTCTGCGTAGCAGTGCGCCTTCCCGCAGGTGCTTCAGCGATCAGCGAGCCTCTCTAGCGTTTTCAGCAGGAAGGAGGTTAAACTGATGGGTCTGAACGATTTCGCTTGTGTGTAATCCGTTTTGCCCAGTTTTGGGAGAAAGATGACTTTTACTTCCCTCCACCTTCGTGGTATGTAATTGTGCGCTATAGATGCTCTGTATATGCTGAGTAGCTGTGGCACAATCGTTGTGCAGCCCCATTTTAGAAGTGCTGGTGTTATTTTGTTTAAGCCTGCAGATTTATACGGCTGGAAGCTATCGATTGCCCATTTCAGCCGGTCCACGGTAACCATGTTGTTGGCTATCGTCCAGTCTGTTTGGGTCGGTGGTCTGTGTTCTGATTCTTCCCAATCACAGTCGTTGGTCATAGTGCAACCTGGGAAGTGTGTTTCGATTAGCACTTGGCTTATTTCCATGTCTGTGATTGCGTAGGAGGTGCCATCAGGCTTCCTGATGGAGACTAGGGTCTTGTTGCTGTCTTAGGATGGGATCTTTTTTACCCTAGCTGTCGCGCATGTGGAGTTAATGTTGGTGCAGAAATTTCGCCAGGACTCTCCCCTGCGGAATCGTATGCGTTTCTTGTAGTGTTACTGGGCTTCTTTATATTTGTCCCAATCCGTGTCTTTCCTTGTGTTTTTGGCCCGGTTGAAGAGATTCCTCAGATTACGCTTGAGTTTCTCCAGGTCTGATCCCCACCATTGTGTTTTACTACCTGTCTTCGGTAGTGTGGTGGGGCAGGCTTGTTGGTAGCTACGTTGTATGCATTTCGTTAATAAATTAGTGTTGTGTTCTATTTGCGCATTGCTGTCTGTCATGTCATTGAAATGTGACATGGCTATTTCTTGTTCGAGCAGGGTCTTGTATCTCGCAATGTTGGTATTGCGTGGGTTGCGCTTTGGTTGTAGGACCCTCTCTTGCACTTGTATGTCATAGCAGATACGCCTGTGGTCAGCAAATGATGGTTCGGCGGACACATGCTAGTTCGTGACGAGTGCCGCGGCCCCATCCGATGCCAGTGCAACGTCTACTAAGGTAAGGTGGGCTCTGAGCCGTTGTTGACTACAGATAGGGTAGTTTGTGTACGTATTGACACCAGTGTTGTGTATTCTTTAAAAGTATGTTATTATAATAGTTTATGAATTATTGATTGAAAATGGAAGTAAGTCAAGAATTTTTATTTTTTGTGCGTGGTTATGGACACATATAGCAAGATGCCGTGTTGTATATTTGTATCGAAGCTATATTGTAACCATTGCATGAAATGATCGAATTTTGCAGGACAGGCTTGGTAAAGTATCACCGTATATTCATACATTGTTGTACTATTTGCGCAATAAACGATTTTTATTTCTTCATTACATTGGTGTTGTAATTGGTAGTCAGATAACACCGTGATTAATAAGAACTCTAGCGAGCCGCATCTAACTACAATAGTGCCAGGCGTCCGCCACCGGCGTCATATATAACTACGTATTGTTGACAAGTTCACACGTTTTTTCTTCCCCGCGCCGATCGCCGTACTAAGGGAAAATCGTGGTGAAATCGTGCCTTAGGCGAGAGCGCAAAGGCTCTACGTAGTAATCAGTATACGGGCGACATCCGACTATGTAATTAATGTTTTATTGCTGTGCGCCGATTAAAATGAATGAAATATTGCTTTTGTGCAGTGCTTTGGAAAATTTATTACGAGGATTCTACGATTTGAAATAATGATAGTTGGTGTTAGTAATAGGCACTTTTAGAGTTGTTTTTGTTGAGAAACATTTGCCGTTACTGAAGTACTTGTAATAGTTATATCCATATTATAAGAAATGTGTGTTATACCTACTTACTATTACGCTTTATTCAAATCTGACAACTAGAACCCATCGCAAGGTTTTTTCGTTCATGTGTTTATATTTAAAATTACTTTTGTATAGTTAGTGGTAACAAAACTTCGAAATTTTAGCCGCAAGAAAAAATATTTATTTTATATTTTTCATAAAATGTTTTGCAAATTTGGAAGAGTATAAACATTTCTTAAAAAAAGTAATTGCCATACCACACTTGGCCGTAATATAGGTAATATAGTTTATGAAGATATGATAAGAAGTTAAGCCGAGTTTTTTACTTGTTTACACCTGGCTTCCATAAGGTTGCGGCCAAGAGAATAATAGTACCTAAGTATTTTTTTAAAGTAGCTAATGTTTGGGTTTATACAATACTTTAGATGGGGCCAAAATTTCACTGACAACTTGCAAATTTTTATTAGTTTATTGACCAGAAACTATAACAATATAATTTGAATTAGAAAACACCTCTACGTACAATCTTACGGTGGGATCTTACTATAATGTTTAGGTCAAAATTCATCTCATTTTCAAAACTACTGCTTATCATCATTAGCGGTTTATCGTCCTAGCGTTATCCTGGTTACATTGAAGATTTTGCCTTTGCACTCAGCGCGGCGCCGGCGCCGGCATCGGCATTCGGACTGCCGCAACTCGAAAACATATATTCCATGACTTAAACTCGTGTCAATATAATATATTCAAAGGTACTAATTCTTCATTACAACTCAAAGATTATCATGACTGCCCGGACTGATGCCACAGCAATCGTCAATTCGTATATAACTTCAAAAAGTAGATAGTGTGGGCTGTTATTTCAAGCACGATACTCTCTACATGGCAGGCTATTGTATCTCCACTGGTTATCGCTGCTATTGATCATTAACCTATCTTAGCTTAACACGTTCACTGCGGGAGCTCGAAACCCGTCTCGAATTCGAGTGCGTTACGAGATATAATGCGCCCCGTAAAGTGCTACTAAATTGTGCGTTACGGGTATAAAAGTGCCCCGTACACCCTTATTGCTTTCTTAGTCTATACCTGACTGAAACTTTACCTTTACTTTTATTATATTTTATAGTCTGATAAATTATGAAATGAGCTATGATACAGTCTTTTCGCCAGTAGATTTGGCAAAATATGACGAAAATAAAACGAAAACAAATTGTTCGGGGTCTGGGAAACCCCGTACCGCACTTAAAATAATGAAATACGGGACTTTACTGCCCCGTAACGCACAGAACTCAATTATATCGATAAAGTTATAGTGATGGGAAATAAAAGAAACGATAAATTTCTTAAATAAAAAAAAAATATTAAAAACTTTTATTCAAGAAATCAAGCTCAGGAACTTTATTTAGGAACTTAGGTTACACATTTTACAGGTTCCTACATATGTGAATCAAAAATATTTAAACTGTGGGAGTTATACAGTTTAGCTTACTAGAGAACATTATGACACTAAATTCAAACATAATTATAGGTATGTATATTAATATATTGAAACCGAATAAAGTTGTATTAAGTTTGTTTATTATTATTATAATGAAATGATGATCTAGGTGCGAACATTTTAATATTTGACAGTTCCAACATACGTCGCGATCGCTTCATTATCGATAATTAAACACTACGTCTTGTGCTAATAACAGCATTAATGCTAATGAGCTCACAAACCCGTACGGGAACACAATAATTTATACGGGGTTTTTTGAACCCCGTATCGCACTGGAAGGTATTTTTTACTCTCTGGTCGTTACGGGGTTCATAAGACCCCGTATGTTTCTAAAATATCAACTGATTCTTTAATCGGCGTACAAGAAAAATATATATTTATCTCTCTCATACAGTAATTAATTACATAGATACAGCTCCCGCACCAGCGAGTAAATCCTATTTTTTCCGTCCGCACTCAACTACAGCAGTGTACGAGGTTGAAAAAAACCCCGTAACGCAGTGAACGTGTTAATAGTTATTCGCTGAGGTATTTGCCGCCAAACAATATTAAAATATTATTTCCCTTTGTGAACACTAAATTACCCTTTCAGCGCCTAATGTTTGTCTAATTTCTGTGAGACTACGAAGCATTTATTATCATACGCCAAGTATCATAAAGGGAAAGTTTTGTTTGATGGAAGTACATATATACGAACGGTTTTATATTGTGATTTTGTTTGAAACAGCTGTCGCTGTCAGTTAATTAATTATATTAAAACCAATTGCCGAACACTCTCATTTATCTAGTGGTGTCAGCGTGACTGAGTGAACTGTCAGTCGAGCTGTGTTTGATGTCCAGGTGGGTAAGAAAAAACAAGTGTCATTGGTTGTTTCCTGCTATGAATGTTAAGCAATGTTGTTAAATTTAGAAAGGTGAACGTATAGATAGTACAAACATAGAAGAAAGTAGTCGATACAGTCATTATTCTAATAGATATGATTCTCTATTAATTATTAAAGCACCAGAGGGTAGTACATCGTTCGAACAGTAAAAAGACGGATCTTTGATAAAATTTCTAGTTGCTGCAATGATCCTTATTTTTAAGAAGCCTCCTTTTAAGGAGATACTATGAATTAATTTGCTGCTGTTTTCTAAGTTACTTTCTATTGAAAAACGTTACTGATGATTGTTTGATAAAACTATGTTACTGCAAGTGTGACCTAAGAACATTTTCCATCTGCCAAAACCAATTCTAGAACTTGTGCTTATTCTAGAAATTTCGTAATGGAAAATCTTAAATCTTTTTATTGAAACTGTTTCGTTAGTTCTTTCACGCGAGCTTGCGTTTACTTTTACAGTCAAGTTTGAGTTTTGGGCCACGAATATGTTGGGTTTTTTCGAGAGAGGCAATTTTATTTACGTAAATATGAATTCGCTACTGAACAGGAGGCAGAAAGGAAAAGATAGACTTTGGGTGGTACAGCTGGCAAATTGTGGATGCTTCTCAGTTTTGGAAACATACCGTGTTATAAATGTGTATAAGCAAATGGTGAAGGCGCAAGTACAATATACAATACCTAAGTCATTTAAATCCAAAACTTTAACATAACAGTAATGGATTCTAGAACAATTTTGGCCATAACCACGAGATGACAGCCACAGTGGTGCATATATTATTATGTTGTCATCTTATCACTTGCATTAAAGTAATTGAACGCAGAAGCATTGACAAAGCGCTTTACGTATTTGCTGGCCCACAGAAAAGAAGCACCACCAAACTGACTGACTACGAGTTACTTTTGGACAGATTTTGTCCTTTTGGCTCGACTTGGTAATTAATTTAAGTTTCTCATTATCCGCTGTCTCATCATAATACCTAGCCTGGCTTAATGGACCTGCCTGGTGCTAATAGACTAATCAATACTGATCAGTGCAAAGTGGAGAAGGCGTAAGTAACAGAAAAGCCGACGCCGGGCTCCAGGATGAGGGCTTTGGATCGTAATCAGGACACGCTTGGATGATAACCATCCCATCATCCACAGCCTCTTATACTGCCGAATGGATGACGAGGCAACCAATATGTTTCAGGCATATTAGTCATATTTAGCAAGTTACTATTATAGTAGGTACAACCTTTTATACACGATACACAAAAATATTGTTTAAACATTGCATCTCAAATTACAAAAACAAGAAAAGCAATTTAATGGAATACCTTTTTTAAGCTTTATTATAACCCTGCATAAACATATTTGCAAAACATCTTGTCAGAATCATAAATAATTCTTATATAACAACAAACAAACAAATAAACAAAACAGAAACCCTCCAAAATGAAAGTTTATTTTTTGTTATCCATAAGCACATTGTTAACTCGTTTATCTCGGCAGATAGAATATCGTAATACACACGGAGCGTGTAAGGCAGCCAGTTATTATAATTTCAGTTGTTCGGTTCAGTATCGACATCAGTAAGATTACCACGTACGATATATTAATATTGCAAACCGGTTTTGGGTAAAGTTTAGGATATACTGCTCCCAAGTCGTCTGGATGACAAAAAACATACCAACAAGAAATAATATACATGTAGGTACGCACGAATATATGTGAGTTATAAGCAAGATAAAGTAAATTATGACGTGGATGTTTTAGATTACGATGAATTTATTATAAAGCCCCGGAGAATATTCCCTAGGAAAGTATGTGTATAACTACAGCGCTAGGTAAATTACTAAAATAATGATATGCTCTGGAAAATATACGTGTTTTAATTTGGTGGCACAGATAACGCAGAGATTTAATACTAATTGGTCCACTATAATCAATACAGTGCAAAAACATGTAGATGGTCTTTTTGTCCATTATCTCAATGTCTACAAAGCTCCCAGACGTAGCGTCGTGCCGATTATCCTCAGTTCGAGAAGATTTAAACATACTAACTAGTAGGTATTCGTTGAAAGAGCTTTTGATTTACGAATTCGATCTTTGAACGAGACCGAAAATTTAAACTTTAACGGCTTTGACGTTCTGAAATTTAATTGCCAAGCCTTTTGTCGTCCGTGCAACGAGGCAATCTGAATAGCAGCAAAAGTACTACTTTGGTGCCTCACCACTAATCTATCAGACGGAATTCATTTGGTTTTCAATTCTAATTGAAAACCGCCATTCAATTGCAAAGCAGTTGACCCCGGCCATTAAAAAGAATGGCCTGAATGAATTAAATCACTGTCAGATTTAATTAATTCTAAATGATAAATTCAAAGATTGTTGAAGTAGTGGTAAACATCGAACAATTAATATATAAAAGGTATATTCTGTTTATAGAGACAGTAACAGCGCTACAGGCCCTTCATTTAATAATTGTTTTAGCGTGACTCGGTTATCGACAGATTCTAACTTTGTTTGTTCATTATTCAGTGAGGGTAGGTCAAGATGACAATTATCAATTGACATTGACAGCACTAATTTGACAATACTCGCAGACAGTTTGAAAGTCACACGCCAAGTTCATGAATAACCTATTTGTCTTACGTTATAACAAAGCACACTGAGATTTTTGATTTCATTAAAAAAGCGCAAACTTCAGAACACAGATATTGTGTCACACGTTTAAATTTGCAAAATTATATTAATTTCTGTCTACGAGAACGATATAAATTTTGCAATCGAGACAAAATATAATTTAAGATTAACGCGTTTCATGTCCAAATATAAGCGTATGTGTAAATTAATATTTTTGTTTACTGAATTCGCGGTCGAATGCTTATTCAGCTTGCGTTTTGATATTAGGCCGACGTTGTCGAGCGTACTCTCAAGAGTTATGCAAATAAATACTACGGTCCTTGAGTAAACACGACCCGTGATTGCACGCTCGTATTATTATACCGTAGAGATACAGCGACACTCCTACAAGACAGGGATTTGAAACAGTGCATGCGGATATTTTATTTCCTGGCTCAGTCTACATTGTCACATTCAACTTCGTTAATAACGTTCTTTTGATTTATATTGTCTTTTATTGTAATCCCCATACCTCGTTATGTATTTTCTGCTGCACAAACAAATGCTGTTGTTTTTAATTACACCTTTTCTTATTAAGGCATGACAGGCTGGTGTTATTACAATGTTTTGTTTGGTTTCATAGTTCCATTTGTTGGTTGGCGGCAGAATAGTATAATTATTACAGCGTGTTTAAACATGAAGTTTATTATGAGTCATTAATCGTTTATTTGGGCAATGTCAAGGTGAGAAAACAGTTTTCATTACAAATATGTTTTCGAGCATTTTTATTATAAGTATGGTACTTACTTAATACTTATTTATTATAGATATCAATATTAGATTAAGTTTGCCTCAATTTTATTCTAATAAATATATATTTCTCCAATGAATAGTTATCCACTAGTAAGTATCATACCATTAATGCACTCATAAAAACAAATTGATACATTTTTGTAAAAAAAACATTTCTCATCCACAATTAATTACTTAATACGTTTATTACTTAATACGTTTACTTTATCTAATTGTACGCAGTGAGAATTTTTTCGAACCCATTATTTCATACTATTTAGTGACACACTAAAGATCCCATTGAATTTCAGGATTAATGGTGTCGTTACTTGAATGCAGCAATCCGTGACACAAAACCTGAGGGTCGAAGGCGAGGAAATAATTAGAGAAACTAGTTTGTTCTCTACGGACGATTAATGTTAGTTTACGATCTAGATTTACAACGGCGCGCTCTCGAACTTTGCTCTTGTGCACTAAGCGTTTTGATTTGTCAAGCACTTCGATTTATTTAAGCACAAAAGTACCAGCAACAATCTTTAAATACCTTGTTTCAAAGTCTTTTTACATCTGCGGATAGCAATAAATCAGAGACACGAATCTCGGTAAGAAAATCTGTGCAGTTGTCATGTGTTTAGTTCCCGGTCAAAGAAAACAAAAGTTGTTTTCTTTGCGAGTATCAACGTCACTTGCAAACCCTTTGATGATGTGGCAAAGGCAACCGCACCACCGAGTTGTAGCAATTAGAACCGTTCCACTGAGTATACTAAGCGATGGAAAGGAATATTCTGTTTCAGTTCTCAAGATTGACAACCCTTATATATAAACATGACTTAACACGTGTAAAGCGGTCAAAACATCTTTAGAAGGGAGCTTTACGTACACGAATGAAGTACATTTTAGAAACTATTTTGAGCGACAGACAGGGTCCAGGATCTTGTTTATCACGGGAAATCAAAAAAAAACTTGTCGGAGGCCTTAGGGCAGTCTGAAAACAAACGACACCAGAGTTGGCCACACACTCATACGAAAAACAAACAAACAAAGAAAATCTTCATGAATGGTCACCTGTACTGATATATTCTCTATACATAAAATGCTTGCGTCACTGACTGACTGACCGACAGAAAACGCCCAACAACTATTGGGCGCAAGCACCTGAAATTTGGCATGTAGGTATGTTCTTTGAGGACCATAGATGTGCACTGAGAAGGGATTTCCTGAAATTAAAATTCCAATTACAATAAAATATGCTGCCGTAGCTGCGGGCATCTAGCATCTTTATAAAGAGTATGTAAATGTTTGTATTACACTTTCCCAAATATCATACAGACGAAGTCACTGGTAACAGCTAGTACTAGTATAGATGGCATTTATCGATATTTCGCAAAAATACCCAATCGTTATACCTACTGATTTTATTATTCACGGTTCGCCGTATCAAGCCTGTATAAGACTTTTAAAATTTTACAACAGCAAATTATTTAAAATATTTGCTCAAAGGTTAATACGAAAAAGATTTAAACTAAAGTGAACAGCGCCTTTTGGGTAATACTGTCGAGATTATTTTATTCCCCGGCGGCCGCCATATAAGGGTTAATATAAAGAGACATATCGAGCGTTAAATTAATGCCATATTGCTTCAGAATAAGCCTTTAGTTCGTATTGACTCTTAGTGGGGTGGTGTACAGACATGTGTCGATTCAAACGCACTCTTCAAGGTGCGTTTATTTACGTTCCTTTAGAAATAGGTGATGCGTCGCGTTCACGCCTTTCGACGGGGAATAAGGCTTATTTTTTCACATGTTTCCTGTTTTCCCTTTTTCAACGATGATGATCTGTTCTGTGTGTACAAGTATATGTACACGAGACTGAGGCAAACGAGAATATTTGTTACAAACAACAAAGCGTAGTGGGCTGCATATATTAACAAAGCTTTAGAAGTAACTGGTTGTTCCCGGTTTGAAAAATTGTTCTCGGTCTAATAAATATACACACTAATTAAAAATAAAACTCAGTATGCGGAATATAACTAGCGATGCCATTAAAATTAATTAGCATCTTCTCACAAAACGTGAAAGGCTGCACGTAAAGTGAACGGAACCCTCAAAATACTAGGTTTATTACATAGCGGCCCTCAAAAATTCTCCCTCGCATGCATGAAAACGATTCATGAAGCTTGCTTCGTTTGCCTAAACTCGACTGCAATCTTGTATCTCCGGAGTTTAAGTGTTTGACCTCCCTTTGCCCAAATGAAGCTCACGAACATGTCTATCAACATTTTGTCTGTTGCCATTTCACTTTTATTTCTTAAATAGTAAGGTCGATATTTCAATGTTACGTGACTACAGGTAATTTTGCTGGCGGACGCCTTTTGTATTTCTTTTTCCGTTTTTACTCTACCAGGAGAATTTACCAGCTTCAATCCGAGTCTGTGCTTGCCCAAGAGGAAAACGAGAACTGAGACTGAATATCTACATCGTATGCTCATTTTCTGTTGGATGTACCTACTTATGTTTCTGGTTAATCTATACATATAATAAAATGGTAGGAAAGTCAAAACTGTACATTGAATATTTTTTTTAAAGAATAATTGGGGTGTGATCTACTATCGATACCGAGGCCAAAAATATAGTTTTTAGAATTTTTGTCTGTTTGTCTGTTTGTCTGTTTATCTGTTTATCTGTTTATCTGTTTGTCCTTATATCCGGGATAAAGTAAAAAAGTACTGCATGGATTTACTTCAAATTTGGCACAAATATTATTAAAATGTCGGGTCACCACATAGGCTACATATTATCACGCTATGACTTACAGGGAACGAGCAGAGAACCTTTATTTCTTCAACGCATTCTGTAACAACGTGTAATGTAACAATGCATATTTGAAAGTTGTTATTATGTTAACTATGCTATAAGCTAGCTTCACACTATAAAAATCACGCAATATAAGTAACTTAGGCTGATAAACATAATTCATTGAATATTTAAGTAGAATCAAGACAATTTTAATGCAGCGCCATCTAAGAGAGTTCAAAAACATCAAGTCGAATTACATGTGTAAGCCCTTTTTGGATATAAATAATTTAAATTTGAACATGTTGGCGACGTTAATAGTTGTTTTCAAAAGTCATAGATGGAGTTGTACATTTTCTTCTTAAAATTGTATTTTTAATTCGTTTCAGAGATGAGCAAGACTATTAGTTGAAGTTATTGAATTAATTAACTACACCATCGCCATACTTGATTGCTTACATCATTTATGTCAGAATAAATAGTAATAGAGTTAGTACAAAATAAACATTATGGTCACATTGATGTAATTATTGCTTCTTAATTAATATATTTTCATGTCGCATGTAAACTTGCTTTAAATTGTCTTCCGGGATGTACATATAGCACGTAACTTTGTTTGGATTAACTGTATATAAACATTAGTGAGATGTGGAACTAGCTAGATTATTTTTACTCACACACAGCCATTTATTTATGTTTACGTCTGAAGCGGTTTGGTGGATACTGGTGTTCTCTATACATGAGAAGCATCCTACCGTAATGCATTTACACGACCACCTAGAGAACGGCCAGCGCATATATTTTGATCCCGACAGCGTTGCTGAGCACTTGGAAAAGCCGCGTCAAAAAACTCTCTTGGCATTTTTCTTACGTATGACGAGATGCCTTCATATTACACGTACGACAAGCAAAAGGGTGTATTTAACCGACGTTGACGAGCAGGTGCTGTGTAAGGTTTTCGGGGAACTTTCAAGGTTTTGTAGAGCTTATATCGTACTTTTATATTATTTGTGTAATAATGTCGAATGCTGTTTTCTGCGGTTGTTACTTCACACGGTCCGAGGCCCAACGTCTTTCGCCTTTCTGAGGACATTTGATGGCTTGGAGTATCCCACTTACCGCACAGCCTGCGTAGTACGTCACTTTCTCGACGGTGACCAATACTGCGATGACAACCTCGGAAGCGAGGCGAGCGTCAGTGACAGTCCCAGCCGCATGCGTCATCTGTTTGACGTCATCTTGGTGTTTTGTGGAGTCGCGAACGCGGTTGCTTTCTGGAAGAAGTATCGCCATCATCTGTCTGAAGATTTTCTACGAGCTTTGAGGCGTGTTACTAGAGATGAAGTCGAAGTAACAACTGATGACCGCGTGCTAAATACCTGTCTCAGTTCACTTCAAGACGTGGTCATTTCTATCGGCGGCAATCCACTGGTCAAATATTTGTTACCAACTTCCCAATCATCACCGCATTAAGACCGTGAAAATTGGGAGTATAACGCTGAGACAATTTGAAATGACAACCTTACGAATTTTACGACACCGTCCTTGAAAGCGTTGGGCAAAGCCAGGCTAAAATTCTTTTCTTGGATGCTCCTGTTGGAACAGGAAAAACATTTGTTACTACTTGCATACTTGCAGAGGTCAGGAGGCAAGGCAAAATTGTCATTGCGCGTCGCCGGCAATCGCTGCCACACTGCTGCCGGGTGCCAAGACAGCACATACCATGTTTAAATTTCCCATCGATTTAGAGAGCGCCGCAACACCCGTTTGTGGGGTGTCACGTAACAGTGATATGATAAGGTACACGTGCTCAAGGATTGCTCTCTGATCGTATGGGATGAGCGTACGATGGCCAATAGGAAGGCAGTTCAGGCTATGGACAGAACCCTGCAGGACATCCGCAGGAACGAGAATTTAATGGGTGGTCACAGTTCTGTTCAGTGACGATTCCCGACAAACGCTTCCCGTGGTGACGCGGGGATCGAGGGCTGGCGAGGTGAGTCATCATAATCATCATCATCAGCCTTTAACAGTCCACTGCTGGACTAGGCCTCTCCTTTGAAAGGAGGAATTGTCCTACTATACCACGCTGGCCAAACGGGTTGGTATAGGGTTTGTATCAAGTTTTCCTTTTCTTACAGTGCTGTTCTTGCTCCCTCTGTCGGCTCTTACGACACCCATGGGATGATATGGGGTGGTGACATTCCGTATTCTTAATCCGTCACCACACGGACAAAGTGCTTCGTTGAAATTATCTTTGTTGTGGTCACGAGTTCGTATGCTGCTCTTGACCATTAATATGAGAGCTCAGCTTGGCGTCAATGCACGTGCTCAACAATTCTAAGATGACTTTCTAAGTCTTGGCGAAGACACTCTACCAGAGGAGAGAGTTGGACAGGTGGTGCTTCCAGAGTCTCTCAGTAGAGTTGTATCCAGCTTAGAATTATACAGCTGTATACCGTAATAGCAGAATTCGTCAGTGTGTGAGTGGCCTACTTTGACGCCCAAAAATGATCAGGCTGTAGCAATTAACGAATGCATTCTCTCGGAAATTGAGAGGAATGAAGTGGTCTACACCTCTATAAACACTATCGTCGAGCAAGAAAACGCCACACATTATCCCGTGGAAATTCTGAACTCCCAGCCAGCAAGTGAACTTCCAGCGCATAGCATCAAGCTGAAGGTCAGTGTCCCGATTATGCTTCTTCGGAACCTATCTCCTCCGAAGTTGTGTAACGTGACCCGCCTGAAAGTCATCTCGCTCCACAGACACACCATTTAGGAAATTCTTACGGGTTGTGGCGTCAGCGAGGCAGTATTTATACCACGCATTCCTCCCATACCTCATAATTCAAGCGCATACAGTTCCCCGTGAGTGTTTGCTTCGCGATGACCGTCAATAAGTCGCAGAGGCAGACATTGAGGGCAGCGGGTGTCCTGTATGTCGCTTGCTCCTGCGTCACCAGTCCTGACTCTCTTTACATTTTGGCTGCGGAGAGCCAAACCACTAATGTTGTATATCGAGAAGTCCTATAAGTATGTATTTTACCCTGTTATGAATTCCTTATTTTCTCCATCTGCTTCAGTCACAACTTATGACTTAATTCAGCAGAATCGCCATAAATTCAATTATTCAAAGCAGGCTTCAGCCTGTCTGATTTTCAAATCAGACCTTTTTGAAGGTAAATTTTACAAAAGACAGTCTCCCTCTGTTACTACACATTCTGCAGGTAAGAAATATAAAGAAGAAACGGGTAAATGAATGTTATTTTAAAAGGTATATCTTCTCATATCTTCACGCTTTTTATCCCCGAAGGGGTAGGCAGAGGTGTATTACACACCCACACTTCGCCAGATATGTTTCGGTCCCAATGTAATAGGGGGCGAGCCTATTGCCGTCTACCGGGCACATTGTTAGGCGAGCGATAATTAATTAATATTTTTTAATACACACATAACTTCGAAAAGTCAAAGGTGTGTGCCCGGGTTAGCTGGGGATCGAACCCAAGACCATCGTCTCGGCAGTCCGCTACATACACCACTAGGCTATCGCCGCCGCGTATTTTTAAAAGGTATAATCGTAGGTATTTATTTAATAGTTTTTTTTTTTCTTTATTTGTAAAGGACTTTCGTTTATAGATATGCCAGTCCTATTGTAAAAAAAATAATATCTAAACTAATGTTACATAACATTTGCACATATCATATACAAGTTTGGCCACCTCTGAGAGAGGGGCCGCCAAAATACTATGAAAAAGACCCACATCAGGTCTGTTAATATTACAGTCTTTAAAATGCTTTCGTCTGATTTCATGGTTCCGTTCACATTCCATCAAGCACTGATGGACATCGTCAACCGTTCCACAAATCTCACAGTTGGGTGAATCAAATTTCCTCATCATATGTCCAAACTTTCTTGACAGAATGTGACCAGAACGCAATCTGAGTGCTTGCACAACTACTGGCCTTATTAAATCGCTATCCGCAAACCAAGGGGCAGCACGAGGGGGCTCACTTTGGATGGTTAATAGTTAGGTGCTGTATAGCGTTCATGCAGACGACGTCGCGGGCAGCAGCTAGTATTTAAATAAATGTTCACATTTGGATGAAGATTGAACTTTGTGGCGCTTCGAGCTTGTACTAATTACACGAAAATGAACGTTTTGTAAAATTACTATGAGTTTAAGATTTTCTATACGTATTGTGTGAACGTTGCCGTTGGATGAAGGGGTATATATTTAACTAGCTGCTGCCCGCGACGTCGTCTGCATGAACGCTATACAGCACCTAACTATTAACCATCCAAAGTGAGCCCCCTCGTGCTGCCCCTTGGTTTGCGGATAGCGATTTAATAAGGCTAGTAGTTGTGCAAGCACTCAGATTGCGTTCTGGTCACATTCTGTCAAGAAAGTTTGGACATATGATGAGGAAATTTGATTCACCCAACTGTGAGATTTGTGGAACGGTTGACGATGTCCATCACTGCTTGATGGAATGTGAACGGAACCATGAAATCAGACGAAAGCATTTTAAAGACTGTAATATTAACAGACCTGATGTGGGTCTTTTTCATAGTATTTTGGCGGCCCCTCTCTCAGAGGTGGCCAAACTTGTATATGATATGTGCAAATGTTATGTAACATTAGTTTAGATATTATTTTTTTACAATAGGACTGGCATATCTATAAACGAAAGTCCTTTACAAATAAAGAAAAAAAAACTATTAAATAAATACCTACGATTATACCTTTTAAAAATACGCGGCGGCGATAGCCTAGTGGTGTATGTAGCGGACTGCCGAGACGATGGTCTTGGGTTCGATCCCCAGCTAACCCGGGCACACACCTTTGACTTTTCGAAGTTATGTGTGTATTAAAAAATATTAATTAATTATCGCTCGCCTAACAATGTGCCCGGTAGACGGCAATAGGCTCGCCCCCCTATTACATTGGGGACCGAAACATATCTGGCGAAGTGTGGGTGTGTAATACACCTCTGCCTACCCCTTCGGGGATAAAAAGCGTGAAGATATGAGAAGATATACCTTTTAAAATAACATTCATTTACCCGTTTCTTCTTTATATTTCTTACCTGCAGAATGTGTAGTAACAGAGGGAGACTGTCTTTTGTAAAATTTACCTTCAAAAAGGTCTGATTTGAAAATCAGACAGGCTGAAGCCTGCTTTGAATAATTGAATTTATGGCGATTCTGCTGAATTAAGTCATAAGTTGTGACTGAAGCAGATGGAGAAAATAAGGAATTCATAACAGGGGTAAAATACATACTTATAGGACTTCTCGATATACAACATTAGTGGTTTGGCGCTCTCCGCAGCCAAAATGTAAAGAGAGTCAGGACTGGTGACGCAGGAGCAAGCGACATACAGGACACCCGCGCTGCCCTCAATGTCTGCCTCTGCGACTTATTGATGGTCATCGCGAAGCAAACACTCACGGGGAACTGTATGCGCTTGAATTATGAGGTATGGGAGGAATGCGTGGTATAAATACTGCCTCGCTGACGCCACAACCCGTAAGAATTTCCTAAATGGGTGTGTCTGTGGAGCGAGATGACTTTTCAGGCGAGTCACGTTACACAACTTCGGAGGAGATAGGTTCCGAAGAAGCATAATCGGGACACTGACCTTCAGCTTGATGCTATGCGCTGGAAGTTCACTTGCTGGCTGGGAGTTCAGAATTTCCACGGGATAATGTGTGGCGTTTTCTTGCTCGACGATAGTGTTTATAGAGGTGTAGACCACTTCATTCCTCTCAATTTCCGAGAGAATGCATTCGTTAATTGCTACAGCCTGATCATTTTTGGGCGTCAAAGTAGGCCACTCACACACTGACGAATTCTGCTATTACGGTATACAGCTGTATAATTCTAAGCTGGATACAAACTCTACTGAGAGACTC